>OZ021697.1:33188102-38188102 GCA_963978495.1 Athalia circularis
TTGATAGGCCAGGCGTTCGACAAAGTGAGAATAGTGTTAAACTTGCTCTCAAGTCACGGCTAGTGGCTACGAGTACAAGTCAACCGTAACACTGTATAGGCTGAATATATTCTGACCTTCAACAATACATTCCGACAGCAAATTGACTGCTTTCTGGACCACTGGTTACGCGAATGGTCCGAAGATCACCGTGGTAATTGATCGTAGACGTAAATTCACGCATATAAAATTAAATGTCGAAAAAATAAAGAAGAATCATAGGATTATTCGTGTACCTGCGAGTGATGTTGATTCAGCACGATCAGAACACGTGAATTAAACCGCACTTACTATGCACCTGTTTAGTAATTTTTTTTTTTAGTATTATTACTGAAACAACACAGAGTTTAATATTCTAAATGAATTATTTTTCCCACGATACACTTTAGATGAACTGAATTTTGACGCCGGCTATTTTCAATTCCTGGTTATGAACCGAGCTCTGATTCCAGCCTTGGATACCACATGACACAGCATACAGGTACCTTTTTGGTGGAGATTCATTCATTTTGATCAAAAACATATGCAATGCACTTTAAATACACCCACTATCCCGCACCTGCACGTTGCAGTGGAGCGATGAAAATGTTCTCGAAATAAGCACGTGACTCACTGACAAATGGTTTGCCTCGTATTTCAGTTAACGTACTGACATAGATTTGATGCTATACCCGGTCGGAAGGCCAGGTAAGTAAGGTTTGTTCAACTTCTATTGCAGGAATGACATATGTGTATAACCTGTCGACGGATTCACGTCAGTCAAGCTTGACAATGAGTTTGATAAAACGTCTGGCCAAGGAGTGGCTTTTACCAGCCCACCGGCAGCTTCAACGTCACATTTAATACTGCGCCCAGTTGTTTGTGGATCTAGGATCACTAGATCCAGCTGATTCAGTTGATTCGGTGGATATGGATCACGTAACGGAAGGGCACTCCTTCGTCCGTAATCTTTTTCTTCATTTTCATCCGGCATTCGTACGTTCCGATGTTCTCTGGTTGGGTTGTTACATAACTTCGAGAGGAGGGTAGATTTGAGGTGCTTTTTCGTGTTGCAGTTAACAGGGGTTATTTCACCTCCCACACAACGGCTTGGGGTACAAGCAAGCTTTTTCATTTTCGCGCAAACACTTGTTACGGTAAATTATGATTGATTCAGTCGGTCCAAAGGCCTCCTAAAGTGTTGTTCGTATTGATGACGAAACTAAAGATATTACATCGCTAGAATTTTCACTCCCGTACCCACTCCATTATTTATTCTCGTCTATTAAGTCACTGCTCTCATGTATTTAATTATAGAATTTAATGCTGGCGCGCCAGATTGCAAAGCCGATCGCTGTCACAACAAAAGTCGGTATACCACGCTGCCGTATCGTTTTGAGCCTGATATTTGTGGAGCACCAAGTGCAAAATGAATTTTATTTGAACTATTTATGCGTATCTTTTTCCACGATTCGTATGTAGGTCGTGCCATGATTGATATTGATGTTTATGGATATAAACCACGAATATTCATTACGGGAAAAAAATCTGCCGATGGCCCACTTGTCAATTTATTTTGGCATTTACATCGACGACTTGTATGTCGACAGAAGATTGTATTCGTAGTTGCCTCGAGCATTTTATGTACGTTTCGTTATTTATTTACAGATATGTTCTAAGAGAGGTGTGGAGGTTGACTATTCGATTATTATATATTTACAGATCTGACGTAACTTTAAACCATCTTCTAAGATCGTCGACTTTATCTGAACACCTACAATTTCTTTCCCTCCAGAGAACAACCGTAGTAAAGTATCGAAAGTTCGTGCGAATTTATGATAAAAATAGGATCGATAAAAGCAGGTGACTACAGCGTTTTCACACGTGTTTTACTCGGCTTAAGATTTAAAAGATTGTAACCAAACGACGGATAGTATAACAAATTAATTTGGCTTATCGTCGGATAATTTATCCGTGAGAACTACTGGGCATCACGGCATAGAAATCAATAGGAATATGAGCTGTGAATCATGTCTAGAAAAAACGCTATGATGCGACGACAGCTGCACCAGCCAAGAAAATCAGTGCAAAAAACCAACGAAGGAAAGGAACTTTTGGCAGCCGATTGAGCCCGCATAAAATTTGACCAGCACAATTTGAAGGCAGATTCGACTTGAGGGTAGGTATTCGTCTTTCAAGGGTGCCATCGATCGACATTTCGACACTTCTTTTTTTTTCTTCTTCACAAGGAATTATGTCGCGCAGCTGGATTTGAAGGAGGAAAAATTCAGGACGACTGGTAACATTCGGGTGTCATGTTAAACCTTTTGTTAGCAAACACTTGTCACTGTCCCTTGTAATGAAAAATGATCGCTAACCACGACTCGTTATCTCACGAGTATTGTATCTACAATATACTGAAATAGAAGATTATCGACTCCCCGGTAACTTTAGCTTGAAAAAACTAGGCCAATCTTAACACTATTCACTGTCGTGGTTATACCGGACATGTCCGTGGCAGAAAATTATTACTAAAAGACTGCTGTCATCTGTCTATGACATAAGTTTTCTCTCATCCCTCTAGAAAAGAAGCCATTTTCTTGTAAGGAAAACTCGTATTTTACTTTTTTTTTTTTTTTTCTCACGTACGGAAAATGCATAGTCGATTGTCAAAGAGTCGACGTTCATGCTGTCGCTGATCCTGAGGAATTGTGATATAAAATCGATGAATAACGCACGTGTAGTCCCATAATGAGTAAAAACAGCGCCATGCACGTAGAATAACCTTACGCAACATACGACGAGATTGAAACCAATTTACCAGTGGATAACGTCATCGTGACCGTAGGTCAAGTTCCCCCGTGTCGAATTAATTACCTGCATCGAAATGGAGGACGTAGAATATGATGCTGCAAAATTGGCGATAATTTCAAGATATGATGACGTATTATATATCAGAGTGACGAGAACTTCCAGAGATCGCTAACAGCAAGGAGCGAACGGTTTACTGGTAATCGCATTACGAATCACGCTTGATGCAATAAACATTATAAGGTATATCATTACGGTCATTTCTATAATACGGGACATTTTTGTACTCCACAGATTATAGCTTTTCGAGCTCTGCACAGGTTCATAAAATATTTGTATATCTACAACCGCAAGATATACATGTATACTTTATGATGTAGGCGTATGATACATTCTACAAGGCAATACAATTATCTATAGAAAGACAAACAGAATACCCACGAGAGATTGGATCATTGGAATAGGAAAATCACACTCAGTCAATAAGAATAATTTTTATAAAAAATGGCGGAGTCAATGGGAAAAATAATATAATGATCAGGATATACATGCTCTTGATGACGTCGATCGAGTTAAGTCTGTTGGAACAATCATGGATCGTTGTGTAGATGTGCTCATTATGTAAACGACGTACGTAACGAAACTGTAAATATCAACGTACGTGGTGTATTTCTTTAAACAATAATCATCTGGTGCGGCGCTATTGTACCATTGTGTGGATTTTTCTAACTAGAAAAATATAATTTGTTTTGTTTCAAAATTATTATTATTCTTCCCCGAAGTTATACTTCACCAACATAGGACTCGAAGCTTGCTTTACAAATTATTTAAATGAAAAGCAGCCTCTTAATGTCCCGATCGATGTCTTGACTCTAAAACTAAATTTTACGGCGTAAATTAAGGTACGCGATAACAAACAATTTCAACGTCAAGAAGGCATCGTCGATTATTATTCAAAGGGCATACCTCATCTTTTCTCATTAATTCTGCAAACCTATAATTGTGAATGTAAGCGCGCCAACAAAGCGACGACGAGAATCCGTGCCAAATTCACTTTGTCCCATCGATGAAAATCCACCGAACCTTCAGGGCTGTAAAGGAAATATGTACACTTTCTTATACACACCGAAAGTCCCCGTGGTATCGCTTGAATCGATATCATACGTATAGGTATATGGAATCGTCGATCGATTGCACAGACATCAAACAATTAATCATACGACATAGATAAGGAAATTTTATCCACTCGCATTTCACATTCTGTTGAAAAATTAGTCGTCGATAAGATAAATATGTGAATGAAGAAAATAAGAAACAGCTATTTTGTGTGTAAGGCAGAGATTTGTATGAAAAATATCACCCGAAGGCAGCGACGACTGCAGCATGATTGGGAGAAGGAAGTCGCTCACATATTCCATCACGCGTTATAAGAATGTTTAATGCATGTGATTCCCAAATGGGTGTTTACTGAGCTTTGCGAAGAAGTACAAAAGCAAGTATTTTGTAGGGTGTTAAATTCGCGTGAGGAGGATTTTTTCAATTTTCATAACGAAAATACTGCATAGCGCGATCGTATTTTACATTTTAATGGGGGGAACCCATTTTCGAAGGGAATCGATTCCAAATTCACATGAAATAATGATACCTAGTCTCGAGTCGAAGGAGAATCGATTTCAAATTTTTCAACATATTTGATGATACGCCAAAGTCATTGTTTTACTTTTTCCAGTGACGATCTGATTGCGAAACTCTTTTCGAAAAAGGAGTGCCAAAATTACTTTGAAAAGTTTATTCGTACGATAATGTATTAATTAAGAAGGTACAGCAACACGGTAACGCAAAGTGGTAAGGTCTAAAGTCTCGTGTCAGCAGCGATGATAAAATTGCACGTAAAATCCTCGACCTTTTAGTCAAATGAGAATGTGAATGTTCACGAATGTAATATTTTGAATCCACGTAGTATGTCGACTGTACAACGAAATCAAGTGTGGGATTAGCAAAGTCAAAATAATTAAACAACTGGTTTCAACATGATTTTTAATACATACTCATCTGATAATGTAATCGTTCTTATTTTAAATACTGCTAAAGTCCACAAAAAATGATGTAGTGGTATCGAGAAGTTTCGCCAACTCGAGTACCAACAATTTGATCCATCTGAATTTCTGTGGTTCCAACAGGTTTCATTCGATACACCGTTGAAAGAGGAACATCAGGAAAGAATTCCGATCACCTCTATACAGAGAAAAATATGACGATGTAATTGAATGTACGTTTGACGATTGCGACTCCGGCGATTTTTACCGCTCGGATATTATTTGATCTCAAACTTCAAAGCGAATGGATTCGACTTACCGCGCAGACCCAAATTTTATTCACCAAAGGAATGATCTGCGGAGTAGGATTCCAAAACATTTTCACAAGAGCTCTGAAAGCCATTAGAACTTTGTAACAACTTATAACTACTTCAGAATTGTAAAACAAAGTACAACATTGCAGTGATTAATGGAACCCGAACATATTAATCGCGTTATCAATGTGGTAGTTTTCATCGAGATTGACATTCCTAATTATTCTAACAGTACAGAATATGCTGGGTATGAAGAAAAATGACAGATGAGCAAACGGTACCTACATCATAGGAGATGTAGCTGTAGGATAGAAATGTAGTGTTACTTGTGACATCAACTTGCCAAATACGAAATGGGAGCGGCCTTCTTGTCGCCACTCCCAGGTATAACTTGTTACTGAAACAACTCAACGAAATGAATCCGTGAACATTTTTCGTTTAACCCTGTCGTTCAGTAATCTAAAACTCTACCTTTGATTCATCCGGAATCTCTTGCTACACGGGTTTCGACTCTAATATTGTACAATAGTTATAACGCATCTACGATGGTTTCCTCAAATCAGATGTTACAAGATTTTCCAACTTTTTTGCACCTACTTGAAAATTACAATAATAGGGTACGACCGATTAGAAAATCAAAATTGTGTACTTACTTCGTAGCTGGGCAAAGTGACCTAAAATGCAAATAAAATTTCATTCCTGGAACTAACTTAATCATAAAATGATCATGCAGGCGATTTTTATGAAAGTGCAAGAAAGTTGGAGATTCTTATTACCAGTCACATTTTGCGTTCACGTAAAATGAGTGTAATATTGTTACTGGTATCTGGAGATGTTAACGAGGACAAATTATGTGCCGTGCGTACACAAATGTTGGAATTTCCACATCTATAGTGGGTTTAACGCATAGAAATTTCTGACTTTCAATCCGGAAGGATACTTTCCTACCATTTTAAATCCCTATAAATATATTACACGATGACCGTACAAAATTATCCACTTATCCATAATTGCGTAGGTTATAACTGCAGGCAAGGTCTCGACCAGGTCCTTCGGAACACGGTAAAATGAAAATGAATAGAAACGTGAATGGATCGAGTTATCGATCCACTGGTAACAGCGGATACAGGGTTCCATTGTGCACAGGCGACACATACGAAGCATGCACGTTATCAAGGACGCATAATTTCCTGTAACAATCTAGCGTTTTGATCGTACGATTTCATACATTACAGATACAAATTTAAGCCAACAAGGTAGTATAATAAATAATGACACAACAAATGGACAACGAACAAATACACAGCCCTCGACACAGCCCCCACAGCTGCTATGAATAGTGAACATGGCAGGCTACATTAATTATCGGAAATAATAATTATCATATCGCTGCATGCTTTGAATAATTCATACCTTCCGTTCATAAACAGAACATCGATGACCTCAGGAACTGAAATGATGTGAATTATCCAACCATTCGCAAAATCTCTGAGAGATTCTTCGGACATGTCATGTAATCTTGCGGTAGAGAAAGGCCGAAGGTGTAATGTAACGGTTGCTCTAGTTTTTACGTTCTACGGTTTGAATGTTCGTGAGAAACTTGAAACTTGTACGGGTCGAAGTCCCTGATGAAAAAGCTCATTTAACTCTTCTATCCAGGAGGTGTGACATTGTGGGATATATTCTCGTGAGAACGTAACAGGAAAAGTCGGAACGTCTTTCCTGAATAAATGACGAAATTTACCAAAGTATAGAATACTTATTGGGGGAAACTTATTTTTCCTAACTGAACAATGGTGACCTGCTCCAAGGAAGATTATTCATACAATTTGAAATATGCATGACGAATGAGTGCTTAAACAAAAAGCTATAAACTCCATACGTATAATCGACTTTTATGAACAGCGACATGCATTAATGCATGTTACGATTAGCCATTTGGAGAAAATGAACGAACCTACGGAAGGTACGTATTCAAAGGTTGCGGCCAAGATTATCGACAAGCAAGAATTTCAGAAGTAACCCTACAGAGGAATCAGGAGACTATGCGTGAAATGTAACGTGATATTATTATAAACACACGATGTAAAGAAAATACGATGTCATAACCTATAACGTAATATGATACGTAGAACGCCGCGTGCCTTGTTGTTGGTAGTTGAATAAATAAATACACAAAGGGAGCACTCACCGTATTCAAATTGAGCAGTAAGAGTGACCACTAAACCGAGATACACGTGTCGGTGGCTACTTAGCATCTCACATGCATCAAAATTAATAAATAGACTTAACAAACCAACGTCCGTAGTATAACTTGCGTATCAGTTTGCTTTCCCGTTATTCCAACGAACAAACTAGACACTAAATAATAAACATAACGCGAACACGGCATCGACTGCACTGAAAACGTATGTACATCGAACAGGTTAACGTCTACTTTATCGATATCACTTTGTGCCAACCGTGATGAAAACGCGACTGCTGTGATTCTCAAGCACCTGAATATTCAACCTACCGACTACGGACGTCAACTGCTTCGTATTTATAAACATGAAAGGTGGGCCTGAGCTGCGGCCCTAACTTGCATTGAAGTATCAACCAATCAGGAGGCTTATTCAGCCCCACGCCAGGGAAGTAGAATCCCTTTGCAGGCAGATGAATTTTGTTTGAAAATTTCGGTCAGAGTAGTTTGGAGCCAACTGGTTGGGTTCAGTGCAGCTTGTAGTTTACCCGAATTTGGGATCAGAAGAAACGAAACGGCGTTCAATGTAACTCCACTTAGTCTAGGGATAGTTCGCGATGCGCACGAATTTCTTGGTAAAGGACATTGTAGTGAAGCTTCGGCCGGTCATGCGGGTTCTGTACCAAGAATCATGTGTTGCATCGTGCTTACGAATTTTGAGTTTTGAACATTGTGTTCTCTGTAAATTACTTTGCCAGCACCATGATTTCTATTGCGATCCGGTTTTTGTTTGAAAATGCAGTAGCCTTTGTCAGACGTTGAATAGTAAACAAGAGCGTAAGATTTTTGGCATAGCTGTCCTCGTGGCTGTCATTTATAGCAGACGACGCGGACACTTGAAAGTGGCCATGAATCAACAAAGTGAATGGTGGTGAATTCAGATAGTCAACTCGTTACGTAGATGGAGCTTTTTTGGGAGAATCAGCTGTGGGCCATATTTTGTGAATTGTCAAAGCAAACGTCAAACTTCTTACTCTTTTATTGATCGTAAAAAAATAGTTCTCTGCTCAGCGGGGAATGGTAACAACTGATGTTCTCAGAAATCGGTCTGTGAATTAGTATGTGAAAGAGAGACGGCATCGGAAATAACATTCCATACGTAGATGATGCGTGCAATGTATAACAACCTCAATCTCCTTTTTTATGTCAGTCGATGCATTGAGTAACCAATAGTTGATGTCAGAAGCGACCACTGATAGACATCAGTGGAAGCAACAGTGCAATGATTGCTTAGTGCAAGACCTCGCGCACGCGCGAGACGCCATGTTACAATTCAACGTGAGGTCTCAGGATTTTGAATGTTTGGCGGGATTGCCAATGACAATGATACCGTTGACTGAAAAAAATTCCCTAATGAATACGAAAGACTTGATGCTGAAATTAAAAACCTTGGTCGGACGTACAGTCAGTCCATCTTTAGTCGTCTAATACATTGGAAGTCACGTTCCAGATTCATCTTGACAAAAATACAAAAACGTTAGACTTGGCTAGACTTGGTCAGTCTTTTTACAAACATTCATCGGTATCTTATCGTAGTTTGGTGTTTACAGATATCTCTAACGGTACTAAAAGAACATGATTACGCACTACTTCCAATGGATGATCTGAAACACACAGATCGAAAAAATGTTTTGAATTTCATAGCCACATCTGAAAAAGAGGTGTTAGAATGTTATTAGAAACCAGAACGCTCTTTCAATTCACTGCTGAAGGTTTTCTTCTATTTTACATCTTGATTCATTACACTTGCTCCTTGCTTATGTTTCAATAGAATCTCTGTTTCCATATTCTGGATTGGTAAGTCTATGGTATATGGTAAAGGTTCTTCTGACGACGAACACGATAACAGCACCGAGCCGTTAAATTGGCAAAGGGCTTGAAATAATCGAAACAAGAAGAGAAAAATATGAAATTTTTCTTTTCTGGTAGACAAATCGGCGGTGTCTCGACATTCCTGTAACCGCCTGTCGTAACGCTATCCAATTGTGGAATGCTCAAGTAAAATGAACTCCGTAACGCAGGTCGTCCGCGTTTTCATCGACAGTAGGAAGACCGAAAGCGGGACTACCGTTTCGTTACCATCTGTTCGTTACTCCGGATTGATACCTGTATTCTGAGATGGAAAATGAGGTTCACGAGTTTGTAGCTGGGGTGAACCAAATTTGAAAAATCGATTGGAGCAAATTAATTATCAGTAAGGGCTGAAAGATCGGAACTTGAAAAAGACCTACAATCAAATACTGATTTTGTAAGTACCCTATGTGCGGACCTTGGAATTTGATAGAAAATCTCGCTCGTTCAAATTTCAATTGGATGTCAGCCATTGATATTGGATAGCCCTGACATTTCGTGATGGAATATAGATTGGACTTTGTCTTCTAAAATTCATAAGTTCCAAACTATATTATTGCAGGCCTGATGCTTCAATTGCAGAGGATTGAAGTATGCAATTGCTTTCGATCGACGCCGTACAAAGTTACTCATGAATTGACTCGAGTCAATAAATCTCACATTATTCATTTCGTTCAAGTAACAGAATGACGAACTTTTTTCAAATCCAACAAATCGATCGAATAATTATCATTACTGCTGCTCCCGATTTTTTTGTACCCTAAAAAAAAAGCAACCGAAAATTATTTCGAAGTGCAGGAAGAAAATTTCCTTCTCTTTCCAATCAATTGCCTACTTGTGCGCTCCGACATGGAAAAAATTAGACTCGCGCATCGTAACGCTCTACAGTAAAAGAGATACGCGTGTTTCAAAGGAATCGATAAATGCAGATCTCGTTTACTCACACTGCATTATGACTGCGTATTACAACTTGACAAAGTATTCTAGTACAAATTGGCTTATTGCCATTAGCCATCAGGTGTCCGGAGCCGACTGCGCAGTCCACGAGCATCGTTTTAACTAATATACTTAAGCACATTAATTTGAAAATTTATCACTAGAACAGCTACTTGGCAGTGACTGCCTAATTAGCACCTAGCAATCGCTGTATTAGTAGGTTTAATTTGGCAAAAATGTAAATCGAATTGGCGCTGAACCCGAAGTTGCAGATAACCCAAACTGCAGAAGCTCCAAAGCGCGAATAGTTTGTTATCACTTCCGTTTTTCACTGATGGAAAATAAAATGTACGTATATTATACCCGTGTTTCTAATCTGTTTTCGAGTTGAACATGAATATTTATTCAAGTGGCGTTAGGTTTATCGCACCCAAGGCTTTTTAGATAAAAAATTAAAATAAGGCTGGTCGGTGACTTTGATCGGAAGGACGTGGAAAAATTTTCACCCTGAATTTATTAATTTATTGTACCATATTTGTCTTGTGTGATGGCAGATCATAAATGCAAAGCGGGTGTTCCAAATGCAAGTTAAACTATTTGTATACACAAGATATGAAAATTGTGTCAATTACTTTTTAACAATGTCATATTCACAATGCGATACTAATCTACCTGCATCGACTGTTTCGAATATCGAAATTTATCCACAGGCTATCTACGGTCATAAAAAATTTTTGTATCGCCTTGGGACCAATTCCACAAATCTTCGAGAAGTACAGACTCGATAATACATTCTTACACATCTATATGGAAACGCCGTTGTTTTACCGTAAGCAATTTTCGCCTTAAGAATTTCTGACATCGAAAAATCGGCAATTGCTCATCCATATCTCTACTAGTTTTCAATGAAGAAAATTCCTGTCCAACAAATGATACTGCTATTTACGTATATCATCGACGTTACGTGTATCTCACAAGGAGAACAGTTAGCGTTACACAACTTTAATTAGAGTAATTGGTCTCTTATTACGACACGACGTTTGCGTTCATTTATTTCACTAGGAACATTACTCGTTATATTGTATGATCCACCGACAAAATGAGACGTACAAACAGAATCAAATTTCAGTGATGCGGAGGGCAATGTATTGATAACATGTTATTTTTCAATTCGATCCCTCAACTGGCTATTGGATCCAGATGTCTGGCGGATCCGCCGAGAGTTTGGAATCATCGGAAAGATTAATCTGGTTTGTTGTTAGCCACCGTCAGGGATTGATAAGATCACTTTTGTTTGATATTTTATAAAATGTTACCACGATTTTATAAACAATCAGAGGATAGCGCAACCAACGAAATTATACAATTTCAATTATCCGGCCGACGTGAAAATTATCACTCCTGTACATCCGGTGTCATTAGAATCTTAGCGTGAAGTTAATAAGAAAGTTATTGATTGTAATTCGTTGAATAAAATTAATGACAGATAATTTATTCAATGTCATTGTATGTAATCTCGCGAATTGAGTCATAAAAATATTTTGCAATTGCTAAAATTGTCGATGCTCAGAAATCGCAGTATAGTAGATTCTGAACGGCGGCAGTGTGCATAAACTTGACTCCGGCACCTAATCATCATCACTGTGAACCTATTATACATTGAATTGACCCCAATTTCAGCCGACCGAATATCCTTCTCGGTCAAAAACCGGACAGTGACACTAAAGTGCCACTCCACAAACCTGAAATTAACTTATTAGTATAATTGCTGGTAGAACAAATAAAGCGTCATGCTTAGAATGACGTCACTTAATCTATCGCCTGACTCGACGCCGTTGGACGACCGTAGAAGATTCGCGTGCAGAAGATCTCGATGGGCATAGGGCATTCGATGAGTTCAAATTCAGACCTAATGACTTACATCTGTAATCAGTTTCCCATTAAAAAAAAAATAAAAAAGACGAAAAACAAAAAACTCCCCGAGACTTAATTTTATACACGATTAACTTTCCTTATACCTGCCAGGTACCAAAATCTTGGTCTAAATACCACGAGTTCACCGCAATGCTACCGAATTTACACGAAAACAGACTGCACGAGGTCTAAAATAAGGGACCAGTTTATCTAAACTGGTGTCGTTCTTATCGCAAAACACGCTGTTCTCGGACCTTCGTCTTTTGTCACCGAATGCACCGGCGCATTAAACGCACCTTGCATGGTGTGCGTTTCAGTGTTTCAATGAATGAAGATACCGGTAGGGTTCCTTTTTCTCTCTATTCAAAAGTTTGTAGGCACCAACGTAATACCTTTACAAACAGCACAAGCACAACCAATGCTTGTAATCAGGCCCATCATCAATCGCGCGGTAATCTATGCAGATGCATCGAAAGTACTTGAATATTTGAAAAGAATTATGCCGTCGAGATCTCAATTCGTGTAAGCTATAGATATTTATGAATAAGTTTTATTTCGGAGCTACACCAGTCCAAGCAATGAAACAAAAGTATTATAGGCAGAAAAAAAAGAATTGACAAAATACGTACTCTGAAAAGAAAATTAAAATAAAAAACAAATTAACAAAAGTACTGGGCTGCAAATGAAGGAAAATGTAAAGGAAAAAAATAAAAAATGCGAAGCTGATAACATCGTTGCTGAGTGGAAATGGTGGGGCATATGGTGCGGAATATAAACTGGCCTCAGATCAAGAGGAATTCAGTCACACGCTGCCATTTGTCATGTCGTTGAAAAAAAATCCCGATGCCGAGTTTTGCAAGAAAATTTATCGTAACATAGTAACGAAGGGTGGTGGAGATTTGTGTTTAGCGATGCGGTATAAAAAGTTAAAATTTTTTGTTTTCATCGGTGTTTGTATCGCAGTATCGAACTCGCCGTTATTTGGGTATACATATACTATACATGTTTAATTGTAAATTTTTGTTTATCATCGTTTTCGTTACGTAGCAGTAACAATAACAGCAGAGGCAGTGTTGGTAATTGAATTGATCGGAGGAAACGAATACCGGATGAAGTTACGCGCTATTCAATATAACGTTATCCGGTATTGGTGCACATTATAATGACAAATCGATAACCTTGTTCAGTTTGATACAGGTGCCGGGTGCCTCGGGAGCAACGAATCACGGCTTCAACCTTTACTGGAATGTACCAACTTTTATGTGTCACAAGCATGGCATGTTCTTCGAAGATGTTAACACCTTTGGAATAAGACAAAATAGTAAAGATGAATTTCGAGGCGACGAAATAGCCATACTTTATGATCCAGGTGTCTTCCCCGCGCTTTTAAAAGATGAACATGGTAGGTGCGAAAGGTCGAGGATTAGAGATATCGATCTTAATTTTAAAAGGATAAATTACACCGAAAAATATTACAGGACGAACAGTAAGGAGAAATGGCGGAGTACCCCAGGAGGGTAACTTGACTTATCACCTGGAAGTTTTTCGGGCACACGTTAATGAGCAAATAAGTGATGTGCATTTCGCGGGCGTTGCAGTCATCGACTTTGAAAGCTGGAGACCAATCTTTCGACAGAACTGGGCCGCGCTTGCACCCTATCGCGACTTGTCAACGGAAATTGAAAGAGCCAGACATCCGTTCTGGGATAAAAACAAAGTAGCGCATGAGGCGACGAGGCGATTTGAAAAAGCGGGTCGTTTATTTATGGAGGACACTTTAAAACTCGCAAGGATCCTAAGGCCCAAGGCATCATGGGGATACTACGCTTATCCCTACTGCTTTAATTTGACACCAAATGTTCCCACTGCTCAGTGCGATCCAAAGGTCTACGCCGAAAACGACAGGTATGTAAAACAGTTCAATAGATTCTGACGAAAAAAATGCCCAACAATTCGGAAAATAATTTTCGAACGGTTGTCAATACATGTTATATCAATGTTTATATGTTTTTCAGACTTTCTTGGATGTTCAACTTACAGGCTTTGCTTCTTCCGTCCGTTTATCTTAGGGCAAGTTTGAACAAAAGAGAGAGAATGGAACTGATAAGCTGCAGAGTTAAGGAGGCCATCAGAATTTCGAATAAGTCAAAACAGGCCCTCAAACAAACGGTACTGCCTTATTTCTGGTACAAGTACCAGGACAAAAAGGACGACTTTTTAACAAGTGTGAGTTAACTTCACCAGATTTTTTCTAGTTAATCAAAAAACCATTCTTCTTTGAGTTCAAACAAAATAGAATGTCAAACACGTGCGCGCATGTTTCCTAAACATTTGTCACTTTACTACTTCGGAGTTAAGTTACAACCGACTGAAAAGATGATCTTTAAACAAGATACGCTGTTCATATTCTCGCCATTGATAACAAGACCGTACTAGATATCAGCGGTTTCATGAATGAATCTTCCACAGCCATCAACGAGGCACAACATTACATTAATCAGAGTCGCCTTAACTCAGGCGAATGTGATTTTAATTGAAATGGATCCAGTAATTCTAACGTAAAGATCACTCATACAATCAAATCAATTTCACGATCGCTCCAAAATTAACGTATATATTACCGCACTTTTGCTGGCAAAAATGCCACATCATTAGAATTTGACCAGTTGACTCCTTTTGCAGGAGGACTTGTCCAACGGCTTTAGACTGATAAAGAATCTCGGAGGAGATGGCATCGTGATATGGGGGAGTTCGAATGACTTCAACACTAAACAAAAGTGTCAGGAGTTTAGGGATTATCTGTCTGAGACGCTCGGCCCGACCGCCTGGAAGCTGCAAGTGGGAAGATCTCGGAACGTCAGTGAAACTGAAGAGTTGCATGACGCCTACGAAACACTACAAGTTACGACTATAACGAACGTAGATGGGGAAAAAGAAGAAGACCATCCAAAATCTACGAACGTTGCGGGCGATGATCCGGATGTTTCAATCGAAAAAGATTGACCAGTGCGGATTTGCCATATTCTAATGTTACGTAAATTATTTAAATCGAGTGCGTGTGTGCGCGTATGTGTGTCAAGTTGCAGCACAATATACGAAAAAAAAAAGAATCGGGGTGTGCAGGACAGAGTAAAAATCAATGCAACGGCCAAGGCTGAAAGTGCTTCGAAACTAAATAGCCTCTTCCGTCAGTGTTACATTGATTCAAGCGGTAGTGGAATTCGATCGTATCTCAATTCGAAAGGATTACGCCAATGCTCCGTGCATAATTTTATCGAAACAAATATATTAGATAATTTATTAATTGCAAAATCGAATAATTTCCCACCCAAGTAGAAAAGTGAATAGGTATGTATACGTTTATGTACATACATACATACCTATGTTAGCTGGCAAATTCTATATAAGTTTTACTAAGAATCGATCAATCTATCCATTGCAGGAGAATGAACGAGACATGGGTTAATAAATCAGAGACAAACGTTACAAGTGTGTGGGGCATATTTATATACGATGTAGATACACAGGAGAGTTGAGAGTATGGGTATACGGTTCGTCACTTTGCGTTTGATTAATTTGAAATCGATCCACGACTCTAAGCGAAAGATATATAATACCTTAGTGTAAAAAGCAAAAGAATTGCTATTAATCATGGTCGTGTAAAATAAAAGTGAGAATCCTATGACGGGGCGCGGAAGCCGTACGGCGCGAGACGAGCTGAACATTAAGCATCGCTCACACCGAAGGCCTAACGTTCTTTTCAATAAACTTTAGCCTCATAAAAGTTTAAAGTCACACAATAATAACGTGGCGCATATTTTTATACACACATGTATAAATCCTCGGCTGGATATATCCGCGAACGAACCGTCCTGAAACATTGTGGGTATATCGAAGACCATTCCCACTTAACTCTTACACCTGAACGGACTATACGTTATATAAACAACGCGCGCACGTGACAGGTGCGCAAAGCGCAAGCGCAAAGTCGGCGCGCGAGCCGAACGTACGGGGCCCGTGAGAATCGGCAGCGCGCCGCGACGCCGTCTTTCTCTTATACCTGGCCTCTGGGGCCCTCGGAAGTGAGATCGAAGATCGAGGTTTGCGCTACGGTAGTTTATGTCAAACTTTGATGGTTCCGCGTCTGGGCTTTGAAACTTAGATTCACTTCTACGGAGCAGCCTGATAAGGGAAATGATCCGTGAAAATTACTCAACATTTTACCAATCAGGTCAACTGCGTTACTTTATTCCTGATCGGTATTATCGTGGACGAGGATGCGGCGCTCGGTCGAACCTCGTGTAAAATGCACTTTAGCGTCAGGACAAGACAAGTTTTACTGGTTCGAGGTGTAAGGCCCCGGGCGATGTGGCTTTTTACAGTCTCCTATACAGTCTCTTGCGTATGGTCGTAGGTAGTCAAGATCGGGCCCGAGCCAGGAGAGGAGAGAACAGCACGCCGCCACCACCACGGGGCCGTCGAGATCTGCAGCTTGACCAGGGCCCAGGCTCAGTCGGCTCCTGGCAGCCTCCGCGCGACGCAGCAGGGCCCCAACTGAAAGTGCCGATTTTGATCGTGACGACGATATAGAAGCCGATCGGTTGTATAGCAATTCGCACATTCGATTCACCTGAATTATGTAAACGGGTCCCAGGGCACTAAATCCACTCAACACATGTGTATCTCTACACATTCCTACCGTTCGCAAATCCATTGAAAATAAAAAACCTTCGTTTTTTTCCCCAAGTACCGATAGAACATAAATAACATTCTCAAGTGCCAATTGGTTTTGCTAGAGAAAATTATATCCGCAGCATAACCGGAGCAGATAGATACCCTTCACAGCGGGTGAGTTTCCATTTTATAAGTACAAAAATATTTGAACAATATTCATACTTACCCCTGACAAGCGATGGTACGTCAAATAATATCTAAATTTACTAATGACGTAATTGTGCTGATATTTATCGATTTCGTCGAGAAGTAGTAGTAACAGGAGGAGGAGAAGGTGGAGGTGGCGGTGGCGGCTTGTTGCCCGGCTAGTATCACGCGAATGGCTTTGTGCGCAAAAAGATTGCGGCCTTACCGAGCGGTTGTTGGTTAAGAAACTAATATAATACTGTACATGGGCATACGCCACTGTATATCTTGTATGTTACTTGCCGATTTTCCGCAGCAAGTCGTTTCTCCTTCGGTTAGCTTCTTACCTAGGGCAACGGCCGACGAACTGCCGAGCAACACCTGCGCGAGATGTTTAATCATCGGCATCGTTACCGAGCTGGATTTTCAAAGCTTATTACTATACATCTATACGATTTGCAAGATCGGTCAAATATCGGTCAAACTGCTCCTCCCTTCGCCCCCTCTTTTTTTTCTTTTGCCTATTCTGCTCGAAACGCCAACGACTTTGGCAACGATAGACGTTATCGATCATTCCATATACTGTATGATTGACCGATGCCTCCGATCTACCACTGATCCCAATGACTAACTCGTCTACCAACAAATTTAAAATTTAAATTTTACTCTGGCAGACGAAGTATAACGCGCATAAGTGACTGTCCGCGCTCTGCGTACCCGTACACATATATGTATACAATATACCGCCGTGAAATTATATTGTACAGATATGTGAGAGTGCATGCATTATTCACGGAGATCCACATGTATGTACGAAGTACATACCATTCCAGCTGTAGATATCCGTGTTATATTTGGTAGGATGTTTGACAATTTTCAAAAACATATTATATTGTGCCCTGAGGTGGTCTGAGCTGCAGATGTATTGCCTTGCACGTGGGATATGTTGTAAGCATATATCACTCCATTGTCCATACGGAAGGTGTACACGTATACCTATTACAAGGAGACATATTTACAATCGTTAGTACATGGGAACAACTGCAAGTATCCAGCCTATACAACACGCTACTGCATATGCAGTGGTATGTTCTGTGTATATTGTAATGGAAATAGTAGAACGTACGATAGAACAAGCACTTTATGCAGCTAAGCTGTTACGATCCCTTGCAATCTGGGACAGCAAAATTAACGTCAAATTATTAAAAACGTTCATCTGCAGTACGTGTATGGTAATAAGATTCCACAAACCACCTATGGTTAATTGGTTAAAATACATCGTCTGCGACGCGATTTTTATCCCATTGCAAATATCCTCTCAAGTATCGTGCCGAGAGAATGAAAAAAGAAACGGAGTTTAAAAAAGAAAACTAAAGAAAAAACAGAGAAGCTCGTGCGGTGAAGAGAAAACGCGGAATGATCCGTCCCGTCCGCGGAGAAGGAGGATATGATGATCCACCGCGGACTGCAGTACGGGAGGAGTAGAAAAAGATACAAACGGCGGCGGTTAGAGGTAGATTACCGATGCATCGCGTTTCCCAATCATAAATATGTTAATCGTACTACGTTGGACCGTGGCCCGGAGCGCGTGGGTGCCAGTTAATCAGACGGTGGTGGTATATATAGAGAAAGAAAAACGCGGTCACAGCGTAGAGAGAAGGAAAGAGAGGTAGCGGCGCGGCACGGCGATATCGGGGCCCGTGGTCCGCCGCCCGTGAGCCTGAAGTACGTCGAAGAAGAAGGGAGAAAAAGAGGCGGGCGGATAGGTGGAGTGAAAAAAAAGGCGACAACAGCGGGGAGGATGCCCCGAAAACACGGTCGACGTGTGGCGCCATCTCAACTTTTCTTATTCTCTTTCTGTTTCACCCATACTAATTCTTACCGCGGGGCCTTAAAAGGGGGAAGCGATGGGGAGACCACCTTTTGCTCGCCCAAACCGAGCCCTACCCCGGCCCAAATGGGGGGTCAGACCGAGAAGGGCCCGACGCTCGACGCTCGACGCCCGCGCACCTCGCACATATATATACCTGTATGTATATAAATATAAATATATATATGTTTAGGGATATATAATACATAGCCCGCGGTGTAAGAAAATACGTAGGAAGGGAGAACCCCGGTATCCCTTCGTGATGATCGTGCACTGCACGAACTCTCAACCAACACGAATAATAAGAGACCCTCTTTATAGTTGGGTAGCGCGGAACAGATCGTTAAAATGTAATGACATTGTTGTTTTTAATGCCCGCCTCTTAAAAATGGGCGGGTAGGAGCAACAGCAGCAGCTCAGCACCAACTCATCGAGATAGCTGCAGATCTTTTTTCCGGGCTTGCCTCGTATAATAGCATCGCTTAGAAATAAATTAACAAGCACACCCCGTATATCAGTGGCGGGGAACTTTCTTTACGACACCTTGATCATAGAAAGGTCGCAGAGAGTCATTCGATTCTTCACTCAATTTTTACAATGGAAAAATTATCTTCTCTTGGCTCCATTACAAAGTGATTTTTTATTTTCTTTCATTCGGAGAAGTTGAACCAGGAAACTGCTGCGGGCGACGGAGCTATGTGATCATAGCTGAGGATCGTCGGTAGCGTCATTGTTTTTACTTTTAGATACTCTAGAGAAATAACGATAGTCGTCAGATATTCTCGTTGCGGTAGTGATTAAGAAACCATGAGTGAGGCGCGGGAGCTGATGAAAGATTGTTACGAAAGTTTAAAACTACCGCGTAGGTTGAAACATCGTTACAAGCTCTTCTTTGGTTGGCTTAGAAGGTCCGAACATTCCTTCCTATATCTATCAACCGCGATCTTTGATTCTTAACGAGTATTGATTCTCCACATTCAAGGTTCTCTTTTATTCATAATGGAAAAACAATCACAGGGAAGGAAAAGAGGAGAGTGATGAAAAAAAAAAAAATCCATGACAGCGAAAAACACAAGTCGCAAACGTTTGATACGATACCAGAGTTACATTCTTCCACAGAAAACGGAAATATTTCAAAAGTTTAAGACGCTTCAACATTCGCATAACTCACTACGGTCTATACCTATATACGTATACTATCAGATGAAAACCTCCGTCGCGGGTTAAAAACAATCGCCCATCTTTCCTTTCGTTCTGATCGCGTCTCTCCTCCACATATCCTTGTCTCCTCTCTCTTCGAGAATCCTCGTTAAATACGGTCGTCGAAGTAGAAATATAAGAGATACACGTACATATACGTATACCTTACGTATGTAGTCGTTACGTCCTGCGTGAGCGTCGCGACGTAAGAAAGCAGCTTAATATATATACAGGTATACGAATAGCGTTGCTGGCAGGTATTCCTCGAAGAACGCAAACATCAAAGCCGTCGGCAAATACCTCGGAATCTGGTGAATGTATTTGTTTTCACGGGTATGTCACTGCGTCGTCGTTATTTCGCGTTGCGTTACTTTACCTTGGTTTCGAGTTTTTTTCGTAGCAAATTTTATACTCATATTACATATAGGCATTAGTTATCGTCACCGTGCCGCACCGATTCATGCGAACCATTCCGACTCCGGTAACTCTTCGGCACGTTCGTATATAGATACTATACGCAAGTGCTCCAAGTGCCGGCGCCATTTATAGGTAAACGAACGGAAATACGAAGAATATGAATATACGAATAGGATTATTCAAATACAAAGATTCGAGGCTTACGCTGGTTCGCTTACTGCCGACGGTGAAGGTGATCCGGCTCCAACCGAGCAACAGATCTTAGATGTATTATTATGTGCGCACATGGGATTCATACACGCCGTCCTGCTTACGCATACACCACACTTTTCTGTGTTAGTTAGGATAAACCACTTCTCGGATATCTTCAGCCTATCCCAATATCGGATTACAAACGAATGAGGGAACGAAAAAACGATAATGCTCGTTGGAGCCGCTGCGGATTCTCTGATGTTTGCAGTTTTCAACGCGAGGATCGGATCCCGTCGGTGCTGGTGATTCGTTCTTTCCGACTTTTTTTTCTCCTCTATTTTTCCCATCTTTACACTACACAACGTACAATTCCCATAAAATCTTGACGAGTCACGCGAAGAATTGCGAACCACGCGACATATCTTGTAGCAGTTTAATGTGTAAGCGATTAGATGAAACGTTTAACTTCTGCAGAAGAATATCCAGCGCACCGTCGTCCTGCGCCTTGTTACGTTGTACCCATGTGCATGGCATCTGCACTCGTGTATGAAACGAGTTTTTGGATCTTCGACATTAACTAGAGACACGGAATGATCTGGAATCGGTGCGACCGACCAATCACGTACGATTTCGAGAAATATAATTTTCCACCAACTGCGATGATAACGAATACTCGAAATTTCGACGTCATTACGTTGAGCATGAGAAACATGCGAATCGATTGAAAATATTACTCGTCGAAATTTGCGATCACCAAAAAATTGGTTCACCGATAGGATCGTGCAGGCCACCGCGACGATATTGGTGTTATTAATTTTTTCATTTACCATTCTTACGAAGCACCTCGAACAGACGTATTAAAACCGATAGAATCCAGCTGCGCTGTCTAGTAATTACGGTCAAGATTGGAATGGATTAGAAGATAAAAACTCATATATAAGTTCACCGTCGATCGGAACCAGCTCACATACAATCCATTCCGCTGGTGTTAGTTCAAATCGTTTATTCGAGCTGGACGTAATTACCTGTAGGATGTACATTATAATATATTAATGCTGTAATCGATATAAAATTCGAGACAAAATTACTACCTTACTAGAAGAAATTCGACGTGTTAGGTACGTTTCACGTTACAGCAATGGAGTAACGTGGTGCAGCTGCAGCTGCAAATCTGTTTCGATCGCTGCTCTAATCCTGGGTTCGGGACACAGTAATTTTTACTAAAAATTACGTGAAAACTACACTATTTCCGATGCTAGGTGAATGTAGTTCGCGAATTCGGATTCCTGAGCGCGAGTAATTCCGGTACTTGTAGTTAGCATTCAAGAATTATGAAGAGCGTATTAGATTTTGAATAGCCAAGGATGATATTGAATTCAACATATTAGTCGTGTACAGCAGAGCTAGGTCTAAATGGTATCCCGGGTATACCTGTATCATGTTTTGTAAGGCCCCACGTTGAGAGCGATTGGTGAGACGGTTAATTCTTTGGTCGTGCGATAGACGAACGTTTTGGAGTGGCGGCGCAGCAGCAGCAGCGGCAGCGAAGCGATGTAAGTCTTATTGTTATGAAAAAAAACGAAGAAAAAGAACAAGAAGGAGAATAAATAGAAAAAAAAAAGAAGACGAAGACGACGAAGAAGAAGAAGAAGTAGGTGTTGGAATGGGCGGAGGGGCGGATGGGCACTTTGCGGTTTCGGAGCGCGTCGAATTTTGTTAAGAATCAAATTAAACTCACGGCTGGACGCAGCCCTTTTATTCTCTTTGAAAAATAAGCAAAGCGAATCCACCGAGCACCACGGCTCCGACACTAAGCCGAAGATCTGAGCAAGAAGACCGTTGATGTTGATGGTGTTGCTGCAGCACCGGCGCGAAGAGGAGGTGCCGAACGTAACGCGGTAACAAAGAGCTATTGAGCTCCAGGGTGCGGTTTTCGAATAAAGATTGCGTCCGTCAGGTTGGGCGGAATTCTTCATATACCGTCAAATTTTCAAGGCCCATAAAGGATAGATTGGTACGATTTTTTCAATCGTTTTTCCTCCGAGGTTACCGCGCTCCCATGTATCTTTCTTTCTTTTTTCGAATGTTCAATTTCTGAATAAAGTACCACGGGTCCCTAGAACCGAAGAATGGAATGGAACGAGATCAGATCTTCGAATAATGATGGCCCGATCCAGTGGTTCCAGGCGTTATTTACAATAATTAAACGTTGCTATGCAAGACTCGTTTAAGGGCGTAGCCCTCAGTGTGTTAACTTCCTTTTATTTTATTATTTTATTCATTTTGTTTTTTCTTCTCATTCCAAGCTTCAGACGTAAACCTGTGGTGCTTTGTACATTGAAATATGTACATAGGTATACACATAACTATTGCACCGGGATAATCCCATTCCTTATTCTCCAAAGCGAGAAATCTTTAGCTGCTGTGGAGGCTATATAGCTTCCTCGCCTTAAATTCTTTTCCCCTTTAGTCCATTTATTCGAAGTTTAAGCTGTGCAGCTGTGCCCTACAGTGCCCTTCGATAAAAGCCTTTCGGACAGGTAATATACCTCGAGGTGTTGACCAACAATAGCGGGCCGTCCTTTGGCCCTCGTAAATCAGCCTTGGGCCCTGATACCTGGGGACCGTCCCTGTCACGTTGTCCTCGGCCATTCAAATCCTCGTTCATTGCGGCCACAGCACCATCAACTTTTTGACCACCATACGTTCCACCTCGGTGCACGGTTATATCTTCTAATAGGTGTACACCTATACTTACTTCGTACGGTGATCCTTGGCTACGTATAATAATTACATACACCGGGCATGTACAATGTACGCGTAATTTGAATAATATGTACGTGTACCTACTAAAATGTATTGCGAGAATACCGTGTATATTTTACATGCGAGTTAGCGCTTTTCGAACGACGTTACGCTATAGTTATACCGTACCTATAAGTACGCGGCATAAGCCCTGCAGCAGCATAATTTCAGATGCGGTTGCCAAGGGTGCAGCATTTATCGTATATGCTGTAGTACGTTGTACGGATCGACGCCGCGGCGGTGTAGCGTCCTGTCCTGTTTTGTCCAGCAGCTTATACTGTACAGTAATGCCACGAAGTTGCTTTTGCTGTATAGCCCCAACAGTCCAGAGCTATAAGGCAGGTTCCCAGAACTCGAAATAAGAAACGGTAGATCTTGGATACCGCGATGCCGAGGCAAAAGGAAACTAAGCGAAAACGAGTAACGAAAGAGAGGAAGAAAAAAAAATAATAAAAAACGGTGGAAAAATAGAATTGAAAATAATATAAAGGCGAACTGACGCGCGCGTCGGAATGCACGTCGTAGACATATATATTTGGAAGAAAAATTGGCACTATAATGAAAGAACGAAACTCACCTCTGTCAACAGACCGGACAGAATCTGATAGCCACTTTACGCTCGTTAGTGTTTCCTCAGTCCAACGTTAGTTGTTGGGTTGCGGGTCTTCCCTTAGGTATTCTGAAACGTTTGATCACCCCATGCATTTCAACGACGTCGCGCTTCTCCTTTGACCGTATAAAGTGTCTCCTTATTATAGTCCCGGAACGGCAGAATATTCCTAGATTCGATGCCGTTGCACCAGTTTGAAGATGGAATATTATTACCGCGCGTCAAACATCTGAACATTACTTATATATTCTGTTGAATTGAAAAAGTTTGCTCTTTCAAATGCAACGATACCACTCGAGAATGCTCACCGTATATGATGTTTATTATTTACATGTGATCTAGAAGTCTCGAGAGGGTCGTGGAGTGATCATAATTTAGTCGGGTAGGGCAGTACGGTTGTGTTAAAGCTACCGCGAGTGACGCAACTAAAGGCGGTCGTCGAACCTTGCTGCAGGTCGACCTGAAACCTCACCTGCAACACGAGGTCCTCGTCGTATATGCTCGCTGAAGCTATTAACTTTCATTCATCCGGAAAAATCAACGGACTTTTAAATGACCGTGGTTCACTGAGCCCGTTAACTTGGAATTTTTCACGCGTAGGTTGAGACGGTCGGGGGAAAATTTGGGTCGGATCAGTAATACCGATTTGTTTCGTTTTTTTTTTTTCTTTCTTCTTTATAATTATCAAATGATCTTCAGAAGTTATCTGAAATAAATTAACAACATTTGGTTTCAGTGCGTTCGAGGTAAACTTTTGGCGAATAAGAACGTAGTTTTTAGTACGTCAAGAGGTAATAATCGTTAATGAAAATTTGTGTTCAATTGTTGCAGGAAAAATGGGTCTGGCAACGGTATCGGCCTTCCTGGCCCTCCTGGCAATGCAATTCTCGCTTCTACGAGCCCATCGAGAACATAAGGTACACTGAGGTTGTTCAGGTAGGTGATGCCTATCTCAACCTTTCACCTTTCACCTTTTCATTTTTCGACGTAATTCTCTATCGATATTCACGCCAGGTATATACGGGTATATAACATAATGTAAACTGGCTACATTTATACATGCACATATCGTTGCACACCAATTGCCTCTTCCTGCCCATAGAAGGGTCCCCTTTTTCTACCAGGCCACAAGTGAAGAGTGTTCTTCCCCACTCCTTAAAAATACTCACAACCCTCTATGGGCATCAGCGCCCGACTGTGCACGACGTCGCTTCGAAGTTGGAAGGGACACGATTCTGCTCCGACGCTAAAGAACTGTTCCGAAGCAAAGCCGATGAAAAACAGCAGTCTCCTCAAGTTGTTCGAAACTTTTCAGGTTTAAAGACCAACCGAATTATACGCGAAGCTTTAAAAACTCCCAGCTATGTAACATTTGTTTTTCCTTATTTGAGTAAGGTCAGCTCAGTAATTTCTTTTTTTTTTTTTTTTTTTAAGTGTTTTCTTTCCACTTTCGATGAACTTCATTTTTATGCATAAATACGTTTAGCCGAATCTCAATTCTTGTTCACGCGTCAAGGTTAATTGGTAGGGACAAGGTTGAACGAGCGTTGAAAAGTAAGAAAGAAATACAAGGCGAGTTGGGCAACGATCAGGGTAACCCACCTATATACTAACTAGTCGTAAATGTCTGGAGATATCGTGCTGCACAGGCGTTCATTGAAGTGAACAAGAATTTGTTGAGGGGGGTTTCCTCGTGAACGTTATAGGTATATGCAAATTCATGCTGGTGCGGAGCACCTTTTACTGACGTATATGTGTACGTATATGCATTCATAAGATATTTAACGTGGCACTTTGGGCGTCGTCGTTTTTGTTTTCAGGTGCACAACATAGTACTCTATCCGGACAAGCACAGCTGGTGCAAGACAACCCCTATTAAACAAGTGGTGACCTGGCCGAAATGTTCGTCTCAGGAATTGGATAATAACGTATGCGTTGGCGCATGTTTTTCTTATATGGTACCGCACAGCGAACCTTCAGCACCTGGTGACCTCATAAGACCCTACTGCGATTCGTGCCAACCGTTGGACAGCATCTGGCACACGGTAACTAAATTACACACTTTCTCGCTCAGTCAGCGCATTTAAATACCCCGTCCATAGACGCACACCTTCACTAAATATTACGTAACATGAATTCATGGACTTTAGATGTTTTCACGATCTCGTGATCATCTTCCACAACGTGGTGATTAAAACGTGGGTGATATTTCGATGCACTTTCATTCTCAGGTCACGTTGGATTGCAAGGACGAAGATGGGAAGCCTACAACGATGCAGAAAAAAGTTCAGATAATAACGAACTGTTCGTGCGGTCCCTGTACGGAAACATCCAGGATCAGACCGGACTACAATACGTTACTTCAGTCTTTGGCCGATGAAAATTTGGACAAAAATGTAAACGTCGTTGAAGAAGAACCGGATCTATTGTTGAACCCGAACATAAACGCGTCAAAGATAAACCCGACCGACACGATAGTTGCGCAAGAAAAATTCGTTCAACTGATACACGAATTGAAGAGTACGGATGTCCCGGACGAGTCAAAATCAAAGGCTAAAGAACTGGTGGAAAAGCTCACCACCAATGAACTTGATCTGGAAAAACTCAAAGAAATGCTACAAAACTACGAGGAAGAGGCGGAACAAAAACACAAGCAACATCACAACGGGTTACTGCATCATGGACCGCATCATTCGCTCGTTTTAGATTCTGACGTGAAAGAAAAAATTGACGTCGAACCTCATCACCTTCATCCGGCCGTTGCTGGACAGGAAATCAGCTATCACGACAACGTACTTGTTGAGAAGGATAAAAAAAAGGACTTTTAACGATCATTGATAGGGCTTGAAAATCGCCACTTGGAAATTATGTTACATGCAGATTTTTCACTGTATTTGTACGCACTTTGACGCTGGTCGCCAAAAAGGCAGATGGAAGACCGTCTTTTTTTTTATTCCCTAGTTTTTGTTTTAAAAATATTTGTCACCCTAATGAATAAATTATTGTTCTTGTTGCGGAATTTTCTTAGTGCGGTAAGTTCCGACGAAGACGGACGTTTTTGTCAAGTGCAATTATAAGGGCGAGAGGTTGACAGTTAGACGATAAGTAGAAAAGCTGAGTGATCAAACACTTCACTTGATACATCTGTAACACTGAATGAGGAATTTATTACCTATTACAATTCGCAGGTGCATCGAGTATTTATGATAATTTTAAAAAATCTTAAAAGTCAATTATACTGTGTCAGACTATACATACTTAGAGTATATATTATCGAAAAGCGTGAAAAATAAAAGATGTAGTGTAATGATAATGATTATTATTGCGAATCGCTCGACATTTCCGAAGAATTTATTTATTTTCAAAACGCAGCAAAAAAAAAGAAAAAAAAAAGACAACAATTTGTCGGAAGTCAAACAACGTCATTTTGTATTCTCTTTTTTTGTTTTTTCATTATTATTATTATGATATTCTTTTTTTATCTTCAATTATTAGCCAATAATTAATTAATATTCGTTGTTGAGGAAAATTTTAATATATATTATTATGATAATTATTTTAATTATTTAACAATAAATTTAAGAAGTTGTTTATCACGATTATTATTTTCTTTTTTTTTCATATTTTATGTATGACGCACAATATTCTTTATAGCACCTACCTATTATATATATGTATTACCGAGTCTTATTTTATTACGACTTGAAGTATAGCGTCCATGTAAGCCGGAAATAATTGTTTTATTTCATCAGGCATTCGATCGTCATGGTAATTATCCAGAAAAAATTAGTCTAATATTCTCATGTTATTGATTTAATTGAAAGAATTGAAAGAGAAAAAACAGAATATTTTAAGTCAATTATTTCGAGTGATTTTTGATTAATTTTGTTCAATCCTCACATAAATTCGAGCATAAATTGCTTGTTAAACGATCCTAATATAACACAGCAAACACTTCTCACAGCTAACGTCACACTGTGAGACAACTGTATGTGGCAAATTAAATCAAGATGAACGAATTCGAAACAGTTCGATTCGTTTAAATTGTCTTCAGAAATCAAATGAAAATTCACCATCGAGATGGGAAATTAGAAACTGAATTCATTTTCGCTACATACAATGTAGGTCATTCGGGAAAAAAAAATTGAATAACGACTTTGATAAAAATGTAATAGCTGAACGAACCAATGATTTTGAATACGAAATTCTACGATGGAAATTATCTAGCGAATGTGAATCTTTTTCCTGAACCTTTCGGGACATCGATGCAAAAACTGCAGGTCAAAGGATTCGAGTGTAATCTTCGTCTCAATTACAAAAATTGATAAATATTAAGTGATCCTCTTTAGAAAAGAGTTGCGTATAACATACGCGATATCGTTAAAATTTTCTGCGTTAAGTTGCCCGCAAAGATTTGCCGATGCGGCCCTGCATACCGCAACGACGATAACGGTCAATTTAAGTAAGGTATGTCTTGCAGCTCGGAGGTGGGTAGGGCTTGAAATATGCGAGGTATGCCTCTCGCAAGATTGATCGCTGTGCCTTTCGACCTGAATAAGATTGCAACGAACCAGATATCGTTAACAAAAATTAAGTTTAGAATTTCGTGGATCTTCCGATACAAGCAGTCTTCGCAAAAAGCTTCGAATTATTTCATCAATTTACGTTAACGCTGTTCATGCTTTTTTTCTCCATATCTGTTAACGAACTGGGAAGAACCAATTTATCAGATTCTTGTAGGTCCAACAAAGCAATCGATATTAATACGAATTCCTATATTTTTTATCTGAAGACTGAATCTATAGCGATGATGAATCAGCAATACGATGATAGAAGTGCGTGAGTTTTTGACGTCAGATAAATGTGGTAACAATGATTTATAACGGTATCGATAAATGATACAGATACTGAGCAAAGAAGAAATTTGCAAGATTAAACTCGTTCGATGTATACCATATACACGCATAAAAATAAAAATCAATAAATTAGAATGATAAAATATATCGTATATCGTTTCAATCGATGTACACCGTGTTCGAGAAAATTTTCAACATGCCAAGAGTAAATTTATATTTATGATCAACACTCGCGCGGTTGTACAGCTGAGATACGTCTGCAAACTTATTTGTACACAACTACAAAGTTCACACCACTATAAACACCCGTGTAATTCCCCCTTCCCCCCCTCAGCCCCTCCCTCCCTCCCTCCCTCCCTCGACCGAACGGGTAAGTTGTAATGCTGTTAATAAAAACGAATCTTCTTGACAACAGCCTCGACTTTCGAAGCTTTAATTGGTTCAAAGTAGCGGCACCAACAGAACGAAAAGACGTTGATAACTCCAACTAAAGGGCATAACATCTCACGCGACCCTCGCCAACGTTGGCGTTCTTGCCCGACGGCCGATTGGCGCGGACCTTTTACAACTCGAAAGAAGCGTAAGCGGTTTACGTTACGTATGGAGGATTTCATTCTCAGTAAGTCAGCCAGTCAGTCAGTCAGACAGTCAGTCATTCAGTCAATCGGTTTATCCATGTGTCTCGCGTTTTTGGTGGAACGATCAGTGGTGCTTTCGTGACAGTTGCATTTGTGGCAGAAGTGTAAAAAAAGAAAATCGTATATAAAATGTAGTTCCGCTTCGATCGGGCCTTTTCAAGGGGCTTTTTCTTTCAGTAGACATGCACCAAGGAGGTCATTGACGGATGCTGGTAGTTAGCTGCCCGTTGAAATGATGCTGCCGGAAGGATTGCCGAGTTAATATGATCAACAGGTGTTTTTAGACCAAGCTCAAGTCACCATGGATATTATGGACGGTAAGTGTTCCAGCGCACGCAGTACGGTACATTTTCCATCGTCAGATGATTTCAGACACATTTCCTTTTACCGCACTGCAACTGCTTTCTATCTTTGGTAATTGCAACCGCGTTACACTTTCACGTATTAGACACGTGACTGTGTTTGATTATTCCTATTTTTTCACCAAGTCGCCGTTATCGTGACTTATATTCATTGCGAGACTAGTAGAAATCAGGTGTAATTGATAGTGCGGAAAATTTTTTCGTAATTCATTCGAACATGAAGAGTCACATCGACCATTTGATACTCCCATTGAAATAGAGACACCAGCTGTTATCAAGTTTGAAAATAAATTACGCCTGATATTTCAATTATGGCGAATACACTGATTTTTTTTTTTTTGTTTTTTTCTAGTCAGTGAACTTTATAGACTAGATTTTTAAACATTCTAAAAACGACACTCTTAATCCACTTGCGTTTAGAAACGGATAAACTGAAATTTGAGACGACTTCATGAATAATACCGATAACCTCTGTACTTCTGGCGTGAACTCGTCGCAGTCTCTCTATCGGCAATCATAACTTTCTTCAGTTGGTATAATTAAGACACGTGACTGTAAATTCCATACATCGAACATGTCAGAAGTGCTGTAGCAACTGTTAGGCCATATTCTTACTGTTTGAATTGTTACCGACACGTACACTTCGGAGGATGAATTATAACACGTTTCCCAGGCACGGTTACAAGCAACTAAAAAATCAAAGTACGTAAAACTTTAATCCAACTTTTACAATTTCAGATGAAAGCGTTACAATTCATTTGCTATAATTTCGAGCTTTTCTGACTCACGTAGTCTTTAAACTATTGAAAAAATTCGATTGTAAGAAGAAACTCTTTTGGCGTTCGTTCAGAAAGACGAACGTTTATCACGAGTCCTTCAGTATGCGTGATAATTTAATTGCGAATTAATTCGCTATGTAACATTTGATAATATGATAAATATATCTACTTGTTTGTAAACAATAGCACTGGAACTTAATCGACGATTATGCAACTCTTGTTTAAAAAAAAAACAATCTAAATAAAATAAATGACATAAAAAAATAAATAAACAAATAAATTGCTAAGCACGTACTTCGGCCTGATATTTATCTGATAAAATGAACATATAATTAAATCATTGGTATGGTAATAAATTGTTAGCGAACGTGCGATTTTTTATTTATTATTAAACTCGTAATCGTTAACGCCAAACACACTGGACGCTGCAGTGCCAAGATCTCTCTCTTCTCATGTAGAAAAACGAGTTCCGTCAAAACGATCAACTATTCAAATACAACTAAGATATCGGATCGGAAATTCTCGGATCGCACCGATCGTTGTTTTTTCAGCGTATAATGTATAATATCAATTTTTTATTTTCATATAACGTCGTACCTTTATGCAAAAAAAAACTACAAAAAGAATATTTATTAGTAAAGACGCGACGAAATTTTGCCTTCCTTCCTATTCATTTCCATAAATGAACAAGTTAAATTCCCGAATAGATTATAATTACGTATATAAACACCTGATCAAAATGCCAAATGAGAAATGTGACCGTCTTCCAAGAAAATTTCTGATGGTCAAAATTTTTTTTTCTACATCGAATAATTTTGGCATCTCAGATAACCCGAAGTATTTAGATAACTTTATAAATTTCACGGCCAATGCTGATCGGCTTCATCTTATTTAAAAACGTATTAAAAAGTAACAAGTAGAATTTTACACTTCGCAAAACAAATTATGGCCAGGTCGGGTATTCACTCACGTTTCTAATCTGCGGAAAAAAAAATTTCGACGACGAAAAAATTAATCTTTCGCATTGACGTACAGATAATTAACTTTCTACGTTCAATCCCAACGCATACTCATAGACCTGTCATCCGAAGAGTTTAGGCAGAAATATGATTATTTCTGACATCCTTCATGAAATTATATACTGTGCCTATGATTATTCTCTCCTCTCACGCAACTCTGTGTCGCAAGACAATTTATTGTACGTGCAAAAATTCGAAGGGCGTATTATTGAAGACTATTGTTTCTAATCGTGGGCTCGGTCCCGCATGACGATTGTAACAATTTTCTATCAGGACACTTATGGCCTACTTATAGTTCGGAATTACTTAGGTATAGAAACGTAATGATTGTATACCTGTAACGCGTATTTGAAACTCACGTCTGCCGCAAGGAAGTTGATTCAGTTGAAGAACTTAATCGTTTGTTAGTAAGTCACGACTCAGGTTCGACGTACTTTGCTAACCGTAATTGTATCATTTTTTTTTTTTTTTTAATGAGTTAATTCCTGGGTTCATAAATTCTTGACTCAACGGAATACCTCGAGTTCAGGTGAATCACATGCGACGTATGGCAAGTGGGATTTCACCCGCGAATGAACTCTCTCTCGATCGATAGGATACCTCGTTTAAAAATAAGTTGTAGGTTCCGCCTGTAGGTGACGTCTGTTGCCAGACTTGAATTGTTTAACGGCGGGAGTTCATAACTTATCAACTGAACTTACCAACTGATCAAGTTATCAACTTACCTTTACCGCTGGGAACAGCGCATTGTGAATATTTTCCAGGAGCGTTCGAATCGTTACTTTCGCACGGAGCAGGAAATCTGTGACGTTATCCTGGAAATTTGAAACAAGATAAAACAATATGAATTGGGTACTTTTGAACCGAACATCGCTGATTTCTGGGAAATTCCCTTTCAAACGGATCTTTAGAAGTAGTAACTTGATCTCGATTCAGATCATGTGTAACACCCTGCAGGATTACGTTGCATTCTAAGAAATTATAGTTTAATTGCAATCAACTCTAATTGGGCCACGTTGATTGGAATTCAGACAGATGCAATAGCACGACGTTACATACCGATTATTATGCCTTTCTCAAAACTCATCGATGAATTATCCTTCGAGACTCTAAGGGATGTAAAATATTATCAATTCGAGCAGCGATTGAGAAAACTCTAGGAATTCATTCGTCGGCTCTTATGAAGTTGCTCAATTACGATTTATATAAAAGTATTATTATAGATATGGAAATTTGACGAACTAAATAATGCGGTCAGCTGCATCGAAGCCAAGTTCATTAATTCTCAGCTCAATATTTGTGTTGCCATTAGCTGCTTGATGGCCCGAATGTATCGTATAACCTACTTGAAATGGTATCGTATAAAGTATCGCTGTAACATCTCGATATGACTCGACATAAGCTAGGATTTAAATCGTCTGCCCCACTTCGAGTGAGGCTTCGGAGCCGAGTTTCGTTGTAAATTGCAGAAAAAAAGGGATAATTATAAGCGGAAAATTTGCTCTCTGTACGAAAATTAATTTAAATAATGAAATCCACGTGTGAGAAATGAAAATAGAATCTGGTAATCCTTACCAGAGATAAAGTTTTTAACGGCATGTTGTTCTTCTGACACACGTTAATTATTCACCATTCAGCCGTTCGCATACTTCTTGTTATAAAAGTCAACTGATGTTAGTACCATGCAACATGAATATCCTGTGAGTCATAAACCGCCTTGGCTATCGTAATATTTCAGGAAGTGGTTGATAAAGTCCTTTCGTCGTCCATTCGATATAATTCACGATAATTTCCTTGACTATTAAGAAAATGTAGTACAAAACAATAGCCGCTGGGTCAATATTTTTAACTTGTTGCTACCGAACATTCTTTACTCATAGAGTCATGTCTATGTATTTCCAAGTGATAATTGGAACACATTACGTATAGGTAAAATATTGCGGAATATGGTATCCGTAAAGCTATTCAATTCGATGACGAATGTTAGGCCAGAACGGAAAGAAACATATCGTGTTATCATTTTTACGTCACAATAATTATTGACGCAAAATATTATCAGAAAATCTTTAGAAATCGAGATAGTGTATGCTGCGGGGATCTGGAGACGCTCAACATTCGTCAGAGATGTTGACGACATTGAAATAATATATTTCCAGATATCCAATGATTAGTAGATAATATTCTATGGAGCTGATATGAATAGTTTTACACATAAAAATTATTAAAAACGTTGCTGTTTTTTTAATCATTGCGTAAAGGAGTCAATATTTGGAATCAGACCAGTCATGAAATCTCAGATGAATTTCAACTCTTCTGCACGCTGGTCCCAATTTTGCATGAGAGATTTTTCAGCCTCGAGCGATAGATAATTTTGTGGCAGAGAGAGGTGTAATCTAATCAACATATATTGCATAACGAAATTAAAATTCATTGGAAATCACTCGTCGAAATTGCAATAGTCGAACGGACGACGTCAAAGAGGACATTCGAACGGTGAAAAAATTTTCTAATAAAGGCAGAAAATTTCCGATAATCAATATCGCATATTAGATTGAAAACATCATTGTCTTTATTTTTCAATCATAATCAAGTGCCTGTTTTCCTAGTAACGTTACACAAGAAAAATTATAGCCGGTAATGAAGATGTGTATACAAACCTGATGACGGCAATAATCACGAGGCTCGTACAATCGAGTGTCATTTATGTGGACAAACGTACGGATAGCACGTCAGTGAAGTGCGACCATATGGTGTTAAATTTGATCGATAGGTTTCGTTTTCTTTTTTTTTTTTCTACTCTTGTGTGGTTCAGATTTAAGTGCGTTGTTTGCGATCGATCGTAATTACAGAGCCCTACAACTTAAGAAATATATTTTCATAAGCACGGGGCAATGGGTATCCACATTACGTACCTGAACAGATAAGGGTATTAGCTACACCATAGCCGCGCATGGTTCCGTGACGTTGGGCGGTCAATACTTAACAATGGAAAACCTGAGAGTAGCCTACGAATTTTAGGCCACGTGAATCCTGCACTTCGCCAGCGCGGATTTAGGGAAATTGGCATCTGAAATAGCTAAATCCAGAGACGTTATCTGCGGCGGGTGTGAGAGAAAAAAGGATTGACTATTAATAGATACTGCTAATAAGAAATTATCCAGCAGACGTTTCCAGCTGCTCGAAAATACCGAACTCCGTTCGAACTCATTCGCTTCTGTTGGTTTGCCGCGACGCAAGAATTTTGGAGGGGAGTCAAAAATGGCGACGCGCATGTCTTCTGCTAGGAAATGTGCATCCATTGACCAAAGATACTCCACATAATTTTTACCAACACGAATATTAAGTGGCACTCAATATTTATCGCGTAAAAAAAAAATTCAGAATTTTTTTCGCTGTGGCATCGGTTGTATAACTGTGTTAAATGATTATTTAAAACATTACACTCATAGCCAGGGCCATATAACCACCATCTTGTATCTGCTCAAAGCAGTTAAGTTACTCGCACGTTCGGAGTACGTTCGTCACGTTGTCGCTTCCCCAGAAGTGTTCTATCATCGCTTTGGAATTAGTCAGCAGTTGCTAAAAGATTTATATTTCTAAAGTTGCATGGAGATTTTATTTAAAAAAGAATATAAATCCGAGGTATATATTTGAAAAGTGCGTAATGGAAGAGCTCTGATTTTTGTAATAATATTATTATGAAATCTCCATAGATGTGAAATAAAAAGTGACTAAAGGTGATTTCGGTGCAGGAAGTGTGGTTTTTTTTTTTAATTTTAGATTTCTCATTTTCGACGGCGTATAAAGCTGATATAAATTCATTCAATATGAGTAAGATTTTAGGCATGAACCATTGCACAGTTTTCTCTGTACTTAGAAGTCCCGAAGATGGTAAATCATTTAAACGACTGATTTGAAAAAATTGAAAATTCATATTACACTGTGCGTTATAAGACATTATTAAAAAAAAAAAAAAAAAAGTGACTCCGGAAGTGGGATTGAACGTTTCTATCTATCTCTCTAACGCGTGCAAAAGCCAGAAAGAATTAGGGTCTAATATATCATGACGAAATATTTGATTTCAAGTCAATAAATAATAATAATATTAATAATAAATTTATAACCATTGCCTGACTCGTCAATAAATCAGTCGCAGCAAACGCGGATGATAAAAAGAAAAAACGAATAAGTATATCATTGTGAACGAAGTTGTCAGCGCAGTCGAGTTGGGCTTTTACTTACATACTTGAAAGTTCGATTAAATTGATGATTGCACAAAGTGAACCAACAATTGAACTTTGACGTTATATTATATCTTGAAAGACAGCTGGTGCTCCTGCCTTGAGTACGTAGTGTGACGTAACGTCCGAGTTAATAATAAATTAAAGATCAGTATTTCTAGAATAAGGTTTTCTATAAATACCTTTGAAACTCAGTGGGCATCTATATATTGAACAAAGTATTTCACCTGCGATAGGATTATCCCGGATTAGGATATAAATAAGAGTGACTCGCTTGAAATACCTGTGGATAAAGTGAAGTGGCGGTGTAAAATTTTATTAAGAATTTTCAAAATCCTTACCGAAGGACGACAGAACATTTATGGTGCTGTATGTATAAATACATTTCGTTTCAAGTGTAGAATTACGTCGGCGGACGGTAAATTAAGTCGCGCAAGTACCGACGAAACATTATTTGAAAATTATAAATAAGGGTCTTCCGAACAGGGTGGTTGTCCTCCCTTTGAATTTATAATAATTTGTCGATCGTGCTCGATCGCAATTCATAAATTTTTTTCAACCCGTAATGTATTTGAGGTCGAACGATAAAGGAAACGGGAGGTTTGAGATAACCGTAGCATCTGCATCGAGAGCAGATACCGCGCCACGCGGTGGAGGTACGTGGGGTGGATCATTTGGAGACGGAGGAAACAAGCGAAATATTACAACAAATAGGAATAAGCTGAAGATAAGGCGTCGTTGGGTACGTGATACCAAAACAGCTGAAAAAAGTGGATTGGTTGATCAGAGCTGTTGCGCACCCAGAGAAGTACTTCGGCACTCGTTTGCTAGGTTCGGTAATAGCGGTACCGTTAATAAATTTCAAGTATCACCTGTAGCGGCAAACCGCGCATTGGAAGATATCGCCGAATTGGAACGAGGAATGAGCGAGGGTGAACGAGCGGTTACAACGCCTCGAATTGGATGGCGAAAACTTACCGATCCTGGTGACTGACAGAAATTTCCGTCGAGACAAAATCCGGAGCGATAGCATCAGCTTTTTTATCATAAATTCTGCAGCACAATAACCAAAATCGATAGCTGCAGCTGCACATTGTTGATGTACCGCTATCTCCTTCACTTCCTTGAAGTTATTAGCTTACCGAGCTAGCAGTACTTAAAAAAAAAAAGAAGAAAAAAAAAAAAAACAGTATTAAATTTTAAGTTAACTAAACGCGGTTGTATTACTAGAATTAACTAGTTAATGAGAAATAGATGAACATATAAGAGCCGCTTATTCAGACGCGATGCTAACCTTTTATCACTGCCGGTAGCAGACAGGGTGAAGATAATTCTTACTTCAAACGTCTTGACTCCTCATCGGAAAAATGAAGATGCAGACTGTTCCCTGACACTGGGACGGAAGGTCCTTTTTGCAGAGATCAACGTACGCTGAAATTTTCCGCCTCATCAAAGACGGAAAATCTCTTCAGGAATTTTTTCCAAAGATCCAAATCATCCTACACTCTTGTTTACTCTCGCCCTCCCCGCCGCTCGTTTGTTTCTTCGAGTAATTACCCCGTCATCATTTTCTTCCGACTGATCAACGAGAGACAATAATTAATGAAAGTTTGTTTTTTTTTCATTATTTTACGGGGATAATTAATTCGCTCGGTTGAGAACAATCTCCCGTTGAACAATAAAACCTCGATTAATTTGAAGATCGTTACCTAACGCCAAGGACTATTATTGTCGTGCGTAGTAGGGACATCATCACGTAGATTATAATATAAATCCTTAAATATATAAATAATACGGTATAGGTGTTTTTCATCGATGTTAACATATTGAATTGAGTGTGTTTGACTTAAAATTAATTGTGCTGAAGAAGAAGTGGTTTACCAAATTGTTGTTGTTGTTGTTGTTGATATTGCTGTTGTTGAGGTATAGTTAGGCGAAGTCAAGGTACCGGAACTACAATTAGGGATTGATCACAAAGATAAAAAAATTAGTTAATGAATAAAATAAAATAAAGCGCAAGAAATAGAGGATTCTGAAACAGAAACGATTCGTCATAATCAACCTGGTGAAAAATAAGTTAATTAATCATTTTATTCCACGGAACGTTGAGGAGTCACTCATATAACACAAATAACAGAAATGCCGTCAACGCCGAATAAATTGAATTTGAGCTTTGCTCGAAATGCTTATAGCGTTTTTGGAAATCGTAACGCCAACACGACCGCTGAACACCAACGTGAACAAAAAACCGAATTGTTGGAGGGTGAGGATATTTTTTTTCGTTGTTTAACTGCATACCATAAATGTTCACTGCTGAAGAAATATAGAACAATGTTCAAGTAAATCTTATTGTTTCTCAGAATAATTCGCGTCGCATATATCTTTTTGATGTATAACGTAGATAATCGTGCACTGTATTTTGAATTTGTTTTCTCTCTCTTTTTACTGTTTTTCCATCTAAAATTATGGCATTTTTTTTCGCACCTTGTTCCATCCCAGTCATTATGAATAATTACATCATGACGGTGCCGTGCGTAAATATGGCCTTCGCTTGACAATCATTTCAACTTTACATATCCGTGCTCTTCGTATGAACATTTGTAGTACGTCAAACTTAACCAGGCGTGCGTAATTATTGAAAATTAACGATAAGTAGCGCAGAGCGATGTAAACCGCAATCACATCTTACACCTGGTAGATCCAACCTGGGTTACAAAAAAATTATAATCTCTATCTAATGAGTCTGATGATTGTTACTTTTTATTTACGTAATAGAAGACTTCCGAATTTTTTTTGCTCTGCTTGCTGACTTGTGGTATAAAAGCATTGGCTGAATTTTGGCCAACCTGCATTAACGTATATACATTAACTGCGGGTAGACGTTGACGACGTGGACGTATTTTTCTACCGTTGTAATTTTACTCTTACGCTTTTGTTAATCTATCATGCGCAATTTCGCTGACGGCCACGTGCGCGAAACTGATGACCGTAAAAAATCCGTGGACGTTAGATCTCGTACGTTCTTTTCTTTCGTTTGATTTTTTTGGACTTGAAATTTAGCCTGTATTGAAAGGAATTCTTCCAATTTACGTAATACTTCTTTAGCAGCGAAACAACAACTCAGAATAAAAATCTAAACTTTCTACATTAGGAACTCGAGGCAATGGCCTCCTTCATCTCAAGAATGGAGTCGACTACATCAACGCTGGTGAAGAGGATCAAATGGAAATTTACGGGTTGGTAAAAATTATGATTACCAATATCGATCGTATTCAATGATAGATCATTGAATTCCAATAGTGCCAAGTGCAAGGTTTTCTCAACAATCGCAAATCGTTGTTACAGATACAAAAGGAATCCATCATGGACCGCGATTACGTGGATCCTAATCGTTTGCACAGCCGGACTATTGCGTTTGGTCTTCCACTGGGTACCCCATCTGATGTTGCTTGCTACGCACACAAAATGCTCATTAGAAGAAGCGGACACCGTCCTTCTAGTGGAACGATTCCAAGGAAAACACACGAGCTATTACGTCAAGAAATTAATCACCGTTGCTGCAGACGAAGTCTCGTTAGTATACCAAATCACTGTTGCCTTCTCAGAATTACAACAAATCAGGCCATCTCCTTTAATTTGTGTTTCGATCAATTCGACAGGAGGATTTCTAACGATGGAGATATGTTGATTGGCAAAGAGTCTTTTCCGGAAGACGAAAATCTTAGCGAAATCGAAGAGGACAAAGGGCCGCTTACTTTATCCATTCATCTTACTGGAGGTCAATTTAAAGGTGGGTACTTCGAACCATGAGAATTATTACGAGAACTCAAACTAAACGTTATTAATTTTTCAGAGGTCAAATCGATAGTCACGTTTAGCTGCAAGAAACTTACCTACGTCTGGGACACCGATAGAGCAGAGTTTCTGAAGTTAAGAGGCTTGGACGAAGGAGTTTTGACCTCAGATTTACATCTTATGCGAGGATTAAATGCACAGCATCAATTCATGCGGTGAGTTCAAAATTCCGATCGTTCATTGAGCTCAGTTTATAGTGAAACTATTGAGCTAAACTTTACTGAAAATGTGTTTTTGTTTTACAGGCGTTTCGTTTATGGCAACAACGAAATTGTCATTCCAGTTAACAGTATCTTGAAACTTTTTTGTTTGGAAGTTTTAAATCCCTTCTATGTCTTCCAATTATTCAGCTTCTGTCTTTGGATAGCCGATGATTATTATTATTACGCAATGGCAATTCTCACGATGTCTGGTTTCGGGATCACCATGGCTGTTATTCAAACCAGAAGGGTAAGTTCCGTCTTATTTTCCGCCATTGAAATGATCTAGACAACGAAGACCTTTATAATGACCTTCACGAATCAACTTTGCCATTACAGAACCAGCACAACTTAAGATCCACCGTTCACTCCTCTGACGTAGCGACGGTGATCCGCGATCCGTCTGTAGGAAAAACGGAGAACGTACCAACGGAACAATTGGTTCCCGGTGACGTTTTGGTAATTCCTTCTCACGGTTGCATAATGCCATGTGACGCGGTACTGTTGACAGGGAATTGTATCCTGAACGAATCAATGTTGACTGGTGAATCGGTGCCGGTAACAAAAACGCCAGTTCCTGCATCAAGCGAGGTTTTGTACGACACCAAAGAGCATGCGAGGCACACTTTGTATTGCGGAACTAAAGTAATTCAGACGAGGTACTTTGGCACGGAAAAAGTAATCGCTGTTGTTATCAGGACCGGATTTAGTACTAGCAAGGGTGAGCTAGTACGGTCTATAATGTATCCACCACCCGTTGATTTCAAGTTCGAACAGGATTCCTACAAGTTTGTTATACTATTAGCTTGCATCGCTAGCGTCGGTGTCATTTATACGGTAATTTCAAAAGCACTTCGCGGTGTTGCTGCGGGTCACATAGCAATTGAAGCTCTCGACTTGATCACCATCGTCGTACCGCCAGCTCTTCCAGCTGCTATGACCGTCGGAAGACTCGTCGCTCAGAGCCGACTTCAAAAGAAGAAAATTTACTGCACGAGTCCAAGAGCTATCAACGTCTCGGGTTCTATCGACTGCGTCTGTTTTGACAAGACTGGAACGTTGACAGAGGATGGATTGGACATGTGGGGTGTCGTGCCCATAACAAATAGTTCGTTCCAACATCCTGTCAAAGACATATCTACCCTCCCATTGAACGAAACTCTCGTTGGAATGGTCACCTGTCATAGTATTACAATAATTGATAATCAATTGGTTGGGGATCCCCTGGATCTCAAAATGTTCGAATCAACTGGATGGAGTTTGGAAGAACCGGACGTTTCCGACACATCTAAGTTCTCCATGCTTTTTCCAACCGTCGTCCGACCACCGAAGGACTCCAAGCTAGCGCATTATTCCAATGATCTCACGGTGTCACCGGGGCGTCAGAATTCTATCAACTCGGCCATGACTGATAATATGGCAGAGACGACGAGCAATCTTGAAGAAACACTTAGCGAGTCTAAATTGGATCTTAATGAACAGTCGATGGAAATTGGTATAGTCAGGCAGTTTCCTTTTACATCAAGTCTCCAACGAATGAGCGTAATCACCAGGACATTGGGTGCCAATCACTTCGATTTATACTGCAAAGGAAGCCCTGAAATGATCCTCAGTTTGTCAAAGCCCGAGTCAAGTGAGTGATCAATGATTTATCCTCCTCCAATTAATCGATCATATTTTCTACGTTAACCTCTTACATGTTGCAGTTCCATCAGATTTCGCATCGGTCCTTCAAGAATACACATCCGAAGGTTATCGAGTGATCGCTCTGGCGCACAAATCTCTGAACAGATTATCGTACGCTAAAGTGCAGCGAATAAGCAGAGAGTCGGCGGAAACGGATTTGAATTTTCTGTCCTTCGTTATATTGGAGAACCGTTTGAAGCCTGGAACATCACCTGTTATCGCTAACCTGAATGAAGCGTGCATAAAAACGGTTATGGTTACGGGGGATAACATGTTGACGGCGTTATCCGTTGCTAGAGATTGTGGAATAGTAAAACACCACGTCACTGTTATAGCCGTGGCGGCCATTACGCAGCAAAATCTTCTTAAACCTCAAATTTATTTTACTCAAAGTACGAGCCAACACAGTCCGACGTCGCCGATGGGGAATGATATAAGCGAAATGACCGATTTGAACAGTATTGCTAGTTTGGAAACCGTCGAAAATGGATCAACGCCGGGTAATCATGCTGCGAATCAAGTCAACTACTTGTCCGATGAGTAAGTGCTATTCTGATTCTAGGAATTTCTATTGTAGCTTGATACTTCTTATGCTTACACTTCTAACTTACGCGCGAACTATCAGATTTGCACTTGCGTGCTTAATCAGCCTTATAAAGACAACAAAAATTGAAAAAAAATATATCTAGCAAAGTAGAATCCTTGAACCAAATATCTGTTGCTTGTTTTTTTTTTTTTTTTATAAGATATAAAATAACTAACAAGCTATAATATGATTTTGACTTTTTACGAGCCTTTTAAAATAACCGCGTAGCCTCCGCTCTGGGCGCTCGTGAAAGTGTTAAACGGTCAAGTTATAATCGGGACACGTCGAATTAAATTTGCGAATTACTACCGTGCGGTGGAACGCTTTTAGCGGTTGGTAAATTGCAATCGAATCCTTTCAGCATATATCATTATAATCGTTATTAATATCGCGTGTTTTGTTACGGAGTTATTGCGCAGTTAAAAAATCAGCTGTAATAATGCTAATTATTTTCGTTACAGTTTACACATCACGTCAAACAAGTATGTTTTTTCGTTGACCGGAAAGACCTGGGCTATGATAAAACAATACTATCCGGAATTGATTCCAAAAATTGCAACCCGAGGAACAATTTTTGCCAGAATGTCACCCGATCAGAAACAACAACTCGTACAAGAACTCCAGGCTCTTGGATATTATGTCGGTCAGTATGATAATTGAATTTTAACAATTTTCAAGTATAATATAAAGGAAGGATACTTATAGGAACTGTCGTTAGAAATTTCCAAGTTATAAACACGTTTTCTATCAACATCTAGGCTATTCGTGCACAAGTTTATACTGCGATTAAGAATTTTCTCGTTAACCACCCCAGTTATTATGATATTAATACCTAGGTAGGTAGCTCTCTTATTAGACAAAAAAAATAACGAAAAAAGATGTGGAAAGTAAGAAAATGAAATAGGATAATAAGACTCTTAATCATCAACTCATTACGTAAGCTTGCGATATTGCTGAGAATACGATCATTTATCCTTCTTTCGGTCAAGTAGAGCGACTTATAAGTAGCTAAAGTATTTTCTCGTAAGTCAATTACGGCTCTCACCATCACACTTTTAGTTCTTCTGTTGTTCGTAGAACAAGTTCAATTTATGTGAAACTGATTCAACTATCTATTCTGTAGATTGTATCGCGGAGCTGCAGATGGTGAAAAGAAAATATTTTATTTCAATTCGAGCGGTGTTTTTGAAACCGAACTAGAGATGGAATTCTATACTATAATACTACTTGTAATTTATTATAAACCGTTGAAATAATGTTTTTTTTTTGCATTGAATTACAGCGATGGTTGGAGACGGCGCGAACGATTGCGGAGCCCTAAAGGCAGCGCACACTGGAATTTCATTATCGGATACCGAATCATCTGTGGCTTCGCCGTTCACAAGTCGAGAAACTGATATATCTTGTCTTATTTCTGTGATTCGAGAGGGTAGAGCAGCGCTAGTTACTTCCTTTGGTATTTTTAAATACATGGCGGCCTATTCCTTGACGCAATTCGTTTCGGTTATGCTGCTTTATCAAATAGAATCTAACCTGACAGATATTGAATTTCTTTATATCGATCTCTTCGTAATATCCGTCTTCGCGTTTTTCTTCGGTAGAACGGAAGCGTACGATGGGCCGTTGCACAAAACCGCGCCGTTAACGAGCCTGATAAGCACATCTCCTATCTTAAGTTTGTTTATGCAAATTTCGATCGTCGCTGTCTTCCAATTTTGCAGTCTATGGCATTTAAGACAACAGGATGGGTTCGTAGCATTTAATGCGAATGCGTTGACCGGAGAAGACGCCGACGACGATAAGTGCATGGAAAATTACACGATATTCGTCATAAGTTCGATGCAGTACATAATCTTAGCGATAGTATTTTCCAAGGGACGACCTTACAGAAAACCCCTTTGGACGAACTGGGGGCTTTTGACTTCATTCATTCTGATGACAATTTTTTCAGTTTACATGACTCTGAATCCTTTTAAGTGGCTCGCCGATACTTTTGAGCTCGAATTGCCGACTGACATTGGATTCAGATACGTCCTCGTGATTTATGGATTCGCTAACTTCGTCCTGGCTATGTTTGTCGAGTATTTCGTCATCGAGTACATCGTATTCGGAAAACTTAGATACCGCTGGCATAACGTGGACAAATCAAAGAGACGTTATCTTGCCATCGAGCGAGATATGGGAGCGGATTATAAGTGGCCACCGATATCACAGGAGCCTCTTCCAGAGGCCGCGCCGGATTTATTGATCAGACAGAACTTGACGGAAATCAAAATTGAGAATATTACAGAAAATTATCCGACGAGTGATTTCATCAACTCTAACGTTCCCCCTCAAGCGAATCCTGGTTTCAAACGATTCGGTTCTGCGAGAGAGGTTACCTTGAATCCAAGGTCATTATTTAGCGATCAGAGAACGACTGTTTCTATGCAAACCGTCCCAAATTTCGAGGACAGTAAAGAAGTTTACTACAAGCCAAATCCCGGGATGGAATCTCTCCATAAAAGAAGGCATAATTCCGAGTCAGAGAACGGTATTTATCCCTGTGAAAAACCATATCGAAATTACAATACAAACCCCATAGCAACGTTACCTAGGAATCCATTGCCGAGTCAACAAGTGGCGCCATCAGATGAATTCAAAACCGTTATGGTGCACAAGAGTGAAGAGAAAAATTACCGAGGTGCAACACAAAGTGTTTTGGAGTTGGACGTTTTGCCGTCCTGAGACCGAGCGTTAATAGGGCTGATTTTTAAGATCAGCTGACCAGAGTTTCACTTTTTATTCTGCCATTAATTGTATGAAGTTTATTAAGTTTATAAACGCGTTATAAAATCGTATTCCACTTGAAATTCTGTGCGGGACTAGAATTTCGTAATTATATTTAAATACAGAACGGAGGTGCTAGTTTTCCGATTTTTATATTATTTAAAAAACAAAAATGTTTTCTCCATAGGCATAATTCGATGTAGGCACTATTGTGTTTCGTAATGCGAGATGATTTTACTTAATATTATAATAGTTTCATCGACGATATGTTTTGTTCAATTTTTTTTTTTTTTATCTTAGCGTAATTACTAAAACTGTCAAAAAATTGTTCTATACATATGTATACAATGAAGTATTATTTTTCATCGACTCATTTAATTCCGTTAATCGATTTACAATTATGTCACGTATGTAATTAAAATAAAGGAATTGAATCGATCGTGAAAATAAAAACTAAGAGGAAAAAAAAAGAAGTTAAAATAATGAAACAAAAAAGGAAAAGAAAAAAAACCCAACAAACAAACGTTCATTTGTAATTAATATCTATTTCTAAACATTTATAGAGGCGTCGATCAATTCTGTACCACGTAGAATGACGCCTTGTATCCGTAGCTAATTTTTATATGCAATGTTTCAACCGAACTTAATAACTATACATTATATGGATACTTAAAAACACATATTATTATAGATATATAGCTCGTAAGTATGAAAAAGAAAATAAAAATAAGTAAATGAAAAAAAAAGAAGGAAACATAGTGAAAGAGAAATAAGTTAGAAAAATTAGAAAATGTTACACGATAAATGATGAATAGAAGAAAACATTTACACGTAGTAACCGATAGCCGATATATTTGAATCGACGAATATATATGTATTAAATATCGCCTTTGTGCGCTAGTCGCATAGGTACGGTGAAATAACTGGTGATGTTCACTCTACCTAGTATATTTATTATATTATAGTTTCGTAGATCAACTTAAGTGATTAATAATATGTGAAACATTTACAAACCATGTATAGTTGATATCACGTACTTATATACGGACGACAAGGAGAAGGAAGAAAAAAAATTGTACACCCAATTGTAACAATTATTTACAATGTAGTGTTGGAGCAACAATTAATATTGAATAAAATATATTTATAACGGAAACTGAAGCTTGAAAATTTGATTTATTAGTTAACGAATTTTACGGAAATTTTACAGAATCACGATGAAACTTTTTCTATCTGCGGGGGTCGAATATATTTTTTCAACACACGCAATTATTTATAATCGATAATTACCCACGCGCTTATGTCGACTATAGTAATTAATTATAATTTTCCTCGACGATTATATGCACGGTATAATTTATGATAATTATAACGTAACGTTATGAAATATTTGGCTCATTAGTTTCTATACGAACATGTATATACATATAGGAATACTTCATATTTATGTGCATAACTTGAACGCGTGCGCAAAAAATATTCATGCGTGAAACAACCGAACGTTTGAAGGGGGAAAAGAAAAAAAAATCGCGAGGATCTTTTTTCTCTCTTTGAATTTCTTCCAAACTACCGATTGATAAATTTGTCTTTTCACTCTCTATATACCTGTACCCATATGTATACGGTATGCATATTACGCCGTAGAAGCCATCGCTTCATCTATTGGTAATTTTTCGAAACTTGATCGTTTGTGACGTGATGTTCACAGAGATTTGTCTTTCTTTTTTCTTTTTTTTTCCTTTTTTGTTACGTATTCAAGCCACGTACATACACACATGCGGTGCGTGTATATGGATACCCGTAGATTTCTACGGTTTTAATCTTATTGTTAATACAATATGAAAAGAATTGTATATTCAAGTTGTGACATCGCAGCAGTTTCTTCTATTACTGCAGTAGAATGAAATAGAATGCCCATTTGTTGCAGGTTTTAGCAACTGCGAAAGCTGTTATAATTGCGCAGTACATAGTAACCATTATTATACGCGCCATTGAATAAATTTACCGAAAGAAATTTCACTAGATACGTTTTGATATATTTGTAGAGAGAAGAAGAAAAAAAAAGAAGAATAGAAACACCACCTTACACCCGGAGGAACTGAATCAACTGCAGACAGTGAAGAATTTTGGGCGTCAAAATTCTGCCGCCCACGGTTCAAATTTAAATATTTACTGTACGCACACGCTGGTTTTATCGTATCGTGATGCATATTGAGGGTACTATTGAATCAAGATATGATTCATCATTTCAGAGGATGTTCTGGGTAACTAAATAGAAGTCCGATATTTGTGTTCTACAATAATTGAGTGATGATTTCTTAATATCCAGTGGAGTTGCACTACCAATAGGTGAGGTATACAATAAAGTTATAATAAAATTCTGCAGCTTTCAAGAATCACGAAGTTGCAGAATTTGTACGTCTTTAAACCAGCTACAGATCTTGAAATCGTCTAACTCGAACTATATAAGTATAGATTTATCGCGCAGAATTATGAAAATACCCTTTCCCCGGAATGGAGAAAAAAAAAAAAAAAAAACTGCACAGATTCATAAAGTTGATTAACCATATTGCATTATCCAAACTCCATTATGGCTCGTTTAATTCTACCATCAAGGTGAAATTCGCCATTAACCCGCGACGATAATTCTGCAGTTCAATTAAGAAAAAATAATAATAACAATAATTAACGTGCTCTCGTCGACTAACATTATTACACCACGTCCGAACTGATATGAATATTTTTCGTTTCGTCGATGCATTTTTTTTTTCAATCATCGTCACGTGTTAATTTATAAATTACAAATTAGTTCATGCATCTACACGAGTTTTGAAATCGTGAAAGGATTGAAGGCGATCGGCTGCTGGCGCGGTGTAAAATGCACATAAATTAGAATAAGGAAGATGCATCTGCCGAGTATGTTTATTCAACCGGAAACGGAAGCTGCCCCGCGAATGCGAGCCTCGCTTTTCTCCGCGCGCCCGTATAATTTTGCGTGTTATGTTACTTTTGCTGATGCTTTGGCAGAGATTCATTTGAAATGTGTGCGCCGTATAATACCTGAAACTGTATACGTTCGTGATACAGGTATGTATGCATATCATGCGGTTGTGTTAAAGTAAGTTTAGTACACCTATAGGGGAACTTTCACCGTCGGTCTGTGCTTCCCACGACCTCGTCTTCATATTCCTTACGATATATATACCACACATTCATACATGTATATAATGTACGTACACCTCGTCGAGCGAGTGTTCAACATTTTCGTGCATGTATTCACGTACCTATGTCCATGTGTATGTGTATACTGAAATTATGTGCATGAAAAAAAAGGAAGAAATAAATAAAAACCGACAAGTGTTCAATTTATTTCACCCGATACGAAAACGTTCTTCCTACTTCAATCGGTATAGCTAGTGCATGGTATAATTTAGTATTATACAGGGTGATCGAAAATCGTATTCGTTTCCGTTATACACGGTGGACGACACCGAATGAAATGACAGAAAGGGAATTTGGAACTTGAATGTGAAATTTGGCCGATCATAATTAAGATTCTTTGCTCACCCCTCGTGTGTTGGAAAGATGGAATTGTTCGAGGAGTTCGTGATGTTCAAAAAGGAACAACAGAATTGACAGGGAGATCTGTTTATCTCTTCGATTGTTCGCGCGAACTAAAGATCTTATAAATTTGAAAAAAAAATTTCACGGCACAAAGTATGTAATTCATATCTAAAAATTGTAACGTAACGTAACGCAGGTTACACGATAAAATCGTGAAGGCTTTTAAGGAGAAAGAAGCAAAGTCTCATGGGAACGAGGAAATGTGAACTCAGAAACCTAAATGTTGGCTCATCATATTCAAATTAATGATGTTATCTGTGTTTAGCGATCGGTATGTGGGGCATTCCGAACAAGATCAAATATGGGCCCGTTTTTATTATCGTCTTATAAAATCTATTTCTAAGTATGGTCTACGATCATCATTCATTTATTTTTTTTCTTTTGCTACCGCCTTCAACTCTATTACGTAAACAGGTATTAAAAAAATTACCTGTTCATTTGAGAAAAAATTTGATTCAGATGGATCGTTGATGACTTGAAAGAAATAAAATAAAATAAAATAAATTAAGTTACATTTGTAAAAATACCATCTAATTCGTTCCCCATTATTTGAGATCGTATATTAATTGAAGAATGTCCATATGATTTGGTGAACATGAAACCAGATTATAATATTTCTGTCGCGAGCTAATTGCGCATAAATTAAGGCGTGATGTGTAGTATAGCCAGTTCACAGTTTCGAATTTTAAATCAGGCGTAGCTGATGGTCAAGGTTTATGAAGTTCACAGAAATTTATCACCTATGAGAAAACCTGCACGGTGAACGACCTATCGAGTTCGTAATACATATATTTCTGTGCGATAACCTTTTTATCGTATAATTAATCAACTCCGCCCAAATCAAATTTTATAAATACACATACAGGGTGTTCTATTTTGAACGAGCGGGTTTTGAATACCGTGAAAATCGTTCGTCGTATTAAAAACAAAAGAGAGCTTGTTTTCTCTTTTTCTTTTTTCAGTTGAACTCGATCTTTTCTGACGTTCAGTTTGTACGTGGTTTATAATTGAATCGAACTTGAAAAAAAAAATAAGGGTCGGACGCCTGCCGGTACGTAACCTAGCACACTGCAATTTGCGCTCTAAGCTTGTACAACTTTGAACATTCATAACTCGTGAGTCTTCAAAGGCAGTTTTTTTTTTTTTTTTTTTTCTTCTCAATTGATTCGTTTTTGAACGAACTACAATTTTGACATAAGCGAGATAAAAAATTTTTTAAATTGTGTCGTGTTCCAAAATACTTTATCAGCGGATAATATTTTCGGGTGAATCATTTTTTTTTTAGTTTCTCATCGACGAACGCCTGTTCGAGTACGATATGTGTTGTACACATAAATTTCGGAACACTTCAATGTGCAAATCGACGAAGAAAAAATGTATAAAAAAATACTCCTTGCATTACAGGGGCAGGTGGGAAAGCTTGTAATTATTAGTGAAAGAAAAAATTACGCCCGGAGAGTGTCTGATATAAAATATCATGTATATATGGAAAGAAAGCATCAAGTGAAGTATATACTCACCGGTGACGTCACTTCTGCAAAATGAAACTTACATTCCAGCAGCTACGGCAGAAGGACAGGAGCTGGAACTGGGAAGAGCGTCACCGTTGTAGTGGTAGTAGTTACTTTCTGTGAAATTGACAAGAAAAAAAAACAATAAAAATGAAATTTAGTCAAAGTGATACAAATGTATATTTCCCTCATATTGTATCCCATCTAATATCTTCCCTCTGAAATTGACCATATGCAAAATATAACGGGTGCTCCGCAGCATCACCTCCTGCGCGTGGTAAATCATATTAAAACGGCACCTTTACAAATATAGCACTACATATATATGTACACGACTTTCGATTGCCACCCAACGTACGACAAAAAGAAAGAAAGGAAGAAAAAAAAGAACAAACATTTGAATCGCAAAAAAAATTGGAACAGATTTCGTTCCAAGACGTCGAACTTTCACCTCTCCATTATTAACTACAACGGTCATTCCATTCTTATGTACACGTCCACTTGAGGATGAGATCATTTCGGATGCACAATGAACAACGGGTACGATACCTACGGATCTAACATCATCGGTCAAAGATTCCATCGCTGGACATACGTGTAATGAACGCTCGAAAAATGTACTCACTGAATTTGTTACGCGTACAAAAGGCAGGGAGAATAAAAGAAAAAGAAAGAAGATAACAAAAACAAATAAACAAGAGAAAAAGAAAGAATAAGTGCGATAAATCGTCGTGGTTTGCACGACGAGAGAAAGATTTTAATATCAACGATTCGAAATGTATCGTATGTCCGATTATACATCGCAAGGTCTTTGACAATCCGAACTTGGACGTCTGTTAAAAATCATAAAATGATTGGAAAAAAATATCAATGGTATAAAAATATAGGAAAAAAATTAAATATTATCGGAAAATTAATGGTATACGTAAAAATTTTATGTACACGCGGTAAATTTTTCAAACATCGTAGAAACGGTCTGGAGAAACCAAATTTCTTTTTTTCGTTCTTATATTGCAATCGATTTCGTTTCAATGCCAGTAAACAGGAAAAATGAAAAAAATGGTTCCAGAAAATTGTTCGGATTGTTTTATGACCGAATAGTTGTGACTTATGATCATACCTAATAAATATATATTACTATACGGTAGTAATTACATTACATTGTAAACATGTACGTATGTATAATTATGTACATTATACATATTCAAAAATTATATACGTATGCTATGCAACCGTCTCTTCTGCTGCAGCAGGCTCACTGCAGGCGAAGGACAAAAAGAAGAACATTAAACAACGTGGCTCTGTTATACTCCGCGGTTACAGAATGTGAAAGTTGCCGGTCATCTGGTCATCTTAAGACTCTTACTGCAGAGTACAGTACACTGCCTTTATACATATACATATACGTAAATAGATATGTACATATTATCTACACACATACATATAACTGAATTATATAGCCTGCAGCAGGTAGGTATGTATGTATTCGTATACGTACGTACAACGTGATTGCCGTAATGACACGCGATTGGTTCGAGCGCGAGGAGCACAATAAATCGAACAATTTAATGCTCTAAACTTTAGAGATAGAAAATAAGGGGGGAGAAAAACGAATGAATAAGCAATACCAGAAACAAAAATAAATAAAAAAAAATGAAACTGAAATTATTTCACCTGACGCCGCGGTGAAGCTGTAATAAGATCAATTTGAGGTTAGAGTCAATGAAATTTTACCAAATCGCAAGTAAGAGGGAAATATACATTTTCTCAATAGATCCTTCTTCAGCATCGATGTACGAACGATATTAATCGGTTGTCGGATATGCAAACGTACATAACTTCCAAATAGTAACTTTGTGTGGACGAATGAATAATTATACACACGTGGTGCTCGTCGTTTGATAATTATCATTATCATGATTATCATTTTGAATATGATTTTTATTATAATAATTATACTTTCTTCTATTTTTTTTTTTTTCTTAACAGACTTACTTTCAACCTCGTCTACAAACGAAGAGACGCCGAGATGTACGTCGCTCGTTGTCGTAATCGTGACCGACACTGTAAGAGACCGATACACACATGTGTATACGGAGGGAAACAAGTTATTGGAAGAAAGGAAAAAAAAACACATGTATGCTAGAATCGGAAAATCGTTGGAGAAATATCGGAATAGAGTCTATTAGGTATACAGTGACTGTAGCTGACTGAGGATATATTCTACAATACCTTATAGACTATACCAGTTATTCTACAAATTGGCCACTTTATCGTATCGCTCGGGGGTATTAGAAATGGATGGGTGAGAATCCACGTAACGAATGACTACCGTAACAGTTGGGAATCGGTTGCAATTTTCGCCCAGATTAAGGTTCCCCGCTCGCCAACATTTTTTGCTCAAATTTTTTTTTTTCATTCTCAACAATTTCTCGATCAATGAGCCTTGTCCGGTGTATGCCTATACTTTTTGAAAGTCTTATCCCCGGACGGTGTAGTTCGCTTTTGATCATTCAGAGATAAAAAATAACGAGAAATGAGATAGAATCGAGAAACAAATTAAAAAATGAAACTGAAATCAGGTCCATTCGACTTCCGGACTTTTTAAAATTAATATAAATATTACTATGGCAACTATCCCGTATTATGCGAAATTTTTTATGCAAATTACGTACGGCTGGCTAAAATTAAATATCTCTGTACATGCGTCGTATGTGATTTGCGAGATAGGAAATTGTGAGTGAAAAAAAAAAATGAAAAATGAAAAATGAAAAATTTGATAAATTTGATAAATGTTCTATAACGAATTTTATCAGCGGTAATATATAAGACTTAATAATATACATAAGCCAAATTGCATACTGTAGCGAGTGCTAATATACGGTGAGTGGAATATGCTGGTGGAATAATTAAATAAATAAATAAATAAAATATACACTGCATTACATACAAATTCGTATATAACATATATATATATATATACACATATATACATATACATGGACACAATTCTCACCGCGAAGATTCTCATAATTTCTCTTCCTAGGTTACGAGAACAACCACAATGAGTTGAAACTGGCATTTATTTTCACGGTTCAACTCGTTTGCACCTCGTATAATAATAACAATAATAATAATAATAATTGTGATACCGCATGTATATTTCACCTGAAATAATTAGGTATACCATATAAAATGCTGATCAACGAGGGCTTCTTTTGTTTGTTTCCTTTTTTTTCTTCATTTTACTCGGCGCCCCTGTAATACATGCGTATGAAATAAAAAATCGAAAAATTATTACAATCGAATTGAAGTTTGTTTTTTTTTTAAATTTTCTAAAAAAAGGAGAGAAAAAAAAATATTTCTTATCGCTACAGTTGAATTAAAAAATATATTCACAGATAGGAATACACGATGGTAAAATTTTATGGGTATACATATACGTATAGGTATAATAGTATAAGACCCATTTCATCGCACTCACGCAACTTCAGTTCAAACGCGAATGTTTCGCGCGATATAAATCATTTTTCCCGACCATTTTTTCCCACGATTATAATCTGAAGCAAATTCGTAGGTATAGTTGCGTACCGTATGTATACGTATGCGTACATATGTGCGTGTACTTTACAGAATAAAAATTTACGAAGACGATGAGACGACGACGAACTGTAGAATATGCGGGATTTTAAGTCAGCTACGGCTTTAAATAGTTATATACCTACCGTACCGTATGAAATGTATAATAATTTGTTGGTTAATTCTTATCGCGTAATAATCTACCTAGTTTTTGTAACTTACTCCTCGACTCCTCAACTCTATATGTGTTCGTATACGTAACGAAGATTCATTTTTACAAGTAGGATCCAGGAATATATTATGGAAGCGCGCGCGGACCGCTGTGACTTTTGCTAAAACAAAAGATGGCGTAAATTACCTTTATGCAACACAGTACTATACGTCTGCAGAAATTATATTATAATTTAGCATACGTCTACTTGAGAGGGCTATTACGAAAATCACTGGTTTGTACTTTACATTAAAATTATTTTTTAACACAAGTAAAATTTCACATGCGAATGAATACGTACGAAGATAAAACGTGATCGAATCTGAAGCATGAATTATAATTTGATTGATTTTATAAAGTAGAGTGAGAAAGAAAAAAAAAAGGGTTAAATTCTTTTCGTAGAAAATTACAAATGAAAAATAAAAAAAAAAAATCATGTTAACAGCGGATAAGTAGAATACGAATAAATAAATTCGAATAAAATATAATCTCGCGAGCAGATGGTAGTTTCATAATATAGTCTACGAGTTGCGCCTGGTGACCCGAGAAATGATCATCAGTTTTACGAAACTTTGAAATTAGTCATTTAGTGAGGTCGTAAAACGCCAATGATATAGATATATAGGTGTATATATTCATCGAAATATAATAACATACGAATGTAAATAGGTGTACATAGGTATGTAACATACGTTGAAACATTTCACGGCATATACCTATACGTTATACATTATGCAGCAAGAGCGTCCATATTATACATCTCCCATTTACACCTCATATTTTCTAACATCCTTTCTATTTACAAGTTGAAAACCGACGAGGCTTATTTTGTTCTCTCTGCCTTCTTTTTTTCACCGTCTATCTCGCTATGTTCCATTTTGCGCAATTCTAATATACCTCTTAATAAATTATTTTGGTTAATATTATCGTGATTATTGAAATTATCATTTCATAGAAAATGCGTCACCTGCACTTGTTATTACGCTCATCATATTATACATCGCTTCTTGAATTATGTGGTGGGTGAAGACCACCGTCAAAAGACAAGTCGTGGAGTCACTTGTCGTCATCTTGGCTGTCATGTCAAACAATATATGTATATATATGTAAGGTGAACGCTCGTGCAACCGACGTAACATGCAATTCTTACGTTCATCTACAGATGTTCATTTCTATACTAGGTATCTCATAAGTAAGCTAATTGTAACCTAATCACATACCTATGTACATGTACAGTATCTACGCACAATTGAACACAGACGTATGTATACCAGCGTGTCAATTTGGACGAACGAAATTACGAAAACTCATTTCGAAAAACTAATAATTTAGCCTCAATGCGAATTGCCTCCAACGTTCATACGTAATATTCTGGATCATTATTCTACCAATGAAAAATGAGAACAACACACACACGATTTTTGAACCATTTATTTTGTTTTTTTTTTCTGGTCACTTATCATGGGAGGTCTCTCAATTTAGTTTCGTGTTCAAGGACGAAAAAGTGGCGATAATTCTGTCGTTTCAATAGATAGTTTAATTTAGTAAGCAGATGCGAATTCCCGAGGCTAAAATACAAAAGAATACGTCAAAATACCGCAAAAAAAAAAGTTTATTTTTGGCCCAAAAATCAAAACCATCCAGAGGGGTATACCTTAGATTTTTTGCGATTTCGAATCCACGAGCTAAATTGACCCATCTATGAAATTGATCGAGTTATCGCCAATTTATCGCTCTGAAAAGTGAAAAAATGAAGATATCTCGATGAAATTTATTCCTAGCTTAATTTAGTCGACGGATTCGTGTCCTGAGGTCAAAATATGTTGGAAAAGCGTCCTGCGATTAATTTTGAAAATACTTCATTTTTGGCCCAAAAATCGGAAAAATCCAAAGGGGTATACCTTAGATTTTTGTCGATTTTGGGGTAAAAAATGAAGTATTTTCGAAATCAATCGTAGGACGCTTTACTAACGTATTTTGACCTCAGGAACACGAATCTGCAAGCTAAATTGATCTATCTATAAAATTGATCGAGTTATCGCTAATTTTTCGCTTTTCGGAGTAGAAAAATTGCGATATCTCAATGGGATTAATTCGCAGCTCAATTTACTCAACGGATTCGTGTTTCTCAGGTCAAAATACGTTGGAAAAGCGTCATACGATCGATTTTAAAAATACTTCATTTTTGGCCCAAAAATCGGAAAAATCCAAAGGGGTATACCTTAGATTTTTGTCGATTTTGGGGTCAAAAATGAAGTATTTTCGAAATCAATCGTATGACGCTTTTCCAACGTATTTTGACCTCAGGAACACGAATCTGCAAGCTAAATTGATCTATCTATAAAATTGATCGAGTTATCGCTAATTTTTCGCTTTTCGGAGTAGAAAAATTGCGATATCTCGATGGGATTAATTCGTAGCTCAATTTACTCAACGGATTCGTGTTTCTCAGGTCAAAATACGTTGGAAAAGTGTCATACGATCGATTTTAAAAATACTTCATTTTTGGCCCAAAAATCGAAAAAATCCAAAGGGGTATACCTTAGATTTTTGTCGATTTTGGGGTCAAAAATGAAGTATTTTCGAAATCAATCGTATGACGCTTTTCCAACGTATTTTGACCTCAGGAACACGAATCTGCAAGCTAAATTGATCTATCTATAAAAATGATCGAGTCATCGTCAATTTTTCACTTTTCGGTACAGAAAAAATGAGATATCTCGGAGGGATTTATTCCTGGCTTAATTTAGTTGATGGATTCGTGTTCCTGAAGTCAAAATACGTTAGAAAAGTGTCTCTCAATCGATTTCAAAAATACTTCATTTTCGGGCCAAAAATGCAGTATTCCGAGTTAAAAAAATGAGATATGGCTTGGTATGAAAAAGTCTCGCATGCGAGTCCGAGTAGACATCTCCTTTTCAAGTGAGGATTTTATTTTCTACAGAACTTGGTGAGAGTATAAATTTAATGGAATAATTTTCACCGAATAAAAATTTACAAGGAAGTTCATGAGTAGATATATTTCTGAAATAATTAAGGGAGAACATACTTATACAGATGATACGTAAATACAACCAGATTTCAGAATTAGCAGGCAATAATAAAATTGCCGTTATAAATACGAACATTTATTGCCGTTTTCATAAATTACGCAACGAGATTAGAAATTCCTATATTCTAGGCGGTTCGCCGGTACAACATAGAAAAATAATTTTTAATTTTAATTTTCGTTTTAATAATATATTCATGGTATTACAGGTACCTGCAGTATACGTTTGACTCACGTTTCGGAAGATAATTTCATCAAAAGCCATATCTACACGCATTCCAAGCCGAAAGAAGGAACGTAAAAAGAGTACCTGCTGAATGAATATTTTTTTTTGTTTTTTTCCTACGAAAGTATAATACATAATAAATTCGTATAATTTTGAATAAGTTATAATCCTCGCACGGACTTAAGAAATCTCTTACATACAACGGGAAAGAAATACTGCAGACTACGTTTCACGGACGAAGAACAACGTTAACGTAGCATGAAATGAGCGAAGTAGAATGTAAGAGCGTATAACATCTGGGTATATAATATACGCGTATAATATTACGTGAATCAACAACGAGACGTAATCCGTGACGGGCGATTAACGAGAAGTAACAAAATTAATAATTAAAAGTGTGAAGTATTGTGCAATTATTTTCATATACGCACTCCATTCGAAATTCGGGATGATTTCAAAAATTATTCTTCCAAAATTTTGTACAAGAAGATATGATAATCTGTGTGAATCAATGTACGTGTGCAGATAAATGCACTTCTTCGAACAGCTTATCCAACCTACGTTGAACTATAACTGTCCGCCCAGAATCATCGTCATCTGGGTTCTAACGGCCCGAGATGGAATATCTGACCCAATGACACACTAAACACAGTTGGAATCTTTGAATTTCTAAACATACGTACGCCATGCGAAAAATATTTGGTAAATTCACTCAAAACGGAATCAAAAACGTAACAGTTTATATGAGCGCACATTTCTACTGCAATTAACCTGCTCGATGATGATTACATCGATCTACACACGTATACGTTGCTCGTGTCATCGAATTCCGAATTCCTTTTTCTTTTTCTTTTTTTTTTCAAGTCCCATTCAAAAGCAGTTCAAAGATTCTCTTTTCGATAAGAAGAAAAAAGAAAGAAAGAAAGAAGGAAAATAAAACGATTGTCCCAAACGACATGTTCACGAATTAGTTATTTTTATGTATATTTTCTCTGAAAATTTTCCGTATTATTTACGTACCTGTTTGACAAACGAGGAGACTGATTTTACGGAGTTACATGTGTGGTTACCAAACGGTTGTTATATATGATGTTGATTTGTGAATGCGAAGGTTTCTTCATGTTGTGTATACGGTATAAGAATGAAAAATAAGGAAAGATGTGTCTGAATAATATATCGCGTTGGTTGCGCGAAGGAAGAGATCATGAAGAGTCTTAACTTGCAAGTGTAGTGAGGCGGACACGTATGATATGCTTTCTCTAAGAGGTGAAAATCCTTAACTTTCTTCATCCATAGAAATGTGCGCCCCGACGCCTCGCGTCGCGCGTCGTCCTCAAACGAACAACGGTGATGACGCTTCGCGCTGCGCGTCGATTCCTATAGCTGCTGATCATGTCGCATGATCCGCTCTGAATATACTAAAAACTTTGGAAAAATCAAAACTACTTAGTTTTACACAAATCCAAATCACCCCCTCTGATATGATCGATGCAAAACCGACGAGAGAAATTATAATGAAAATAAAAAATGCATGGAAAAACAACTTACAATTAGTGAGAGTCGAACATCGGAAATTCCGCGATTATATATGGTGCACATGTATACACTGGTACCCAAACGAGTTTCGACGTGAATGGGAAGTAAGTAGCCTTTACAATGCGGGTCACTAGGAAGCGATGATCAATCGCAGTCAGGAAGGAGGATCACCAGGAACTAAGTCGGAGTGTCATGTCAGGTAGACAGCAAATTGCGCCATCGTTGGCTGCGTTTTCTTAACATTTCTGTATAAGCGTTGCACTTTAAATGCATCAAATAGCGATTAGGTTATCGACTCATATCTTCCGAACTGAAAGCTATCGCCACACGCCTATCTAAAAGCGCAGGTGGTCATTTAAAAAATGGAAGAACAAAGTTTTTTTTTTCTAGCTAGTGCGAATTTCAACAATGAATAACCCTGCCCTGTTCTCTTTGCGGCGAGGATCGAGAAAATCGTTGGCGGTAATAATAAGAGAATGCAAAATAAATTGACACAACAATAGGCCGTTAGTTTTATATCGAGAGGAAAGATTTCTACTTTTATGCTTCGATTTAATTTTTATTGCAATTTTTGTAGTTTTTTTTTTTTTTTTGCCATCAGTAACGTAACAGTGCAATTGAAAGTCACTTATTTATCCACGATCATCGCGTACAGTGATCTTGCTTTTCTTCCAGACTTCCTAGTTCCTAGAGAGTTAAAGGTTAAAGGTTTGAAAGGTGCTCGTTTTATTTTAGACTCAAGTATTTTAAAACAAGCTAATTTTGCAAACTGCTCAGCGTTTGTTTCCTTCTGTTACACTTTTTAAATATGTTGCTACATTATATACGATGAAAGTTTTGCGCAAAGTATAATATAAAATGTAAAAAGGAATTATATATCTATATACACAGACATAATAATCGCGTTTTTACAGAAATTCTCCCGCATTTTTCACCTAAGAATTTACTCTCGTCTTCTCAATCCTTAATAAGTTTTACAAAGTTCGCAAATTAATTTCTCATATGTTTCTACCGTTTTAAATAGATTCAGCTCACGCGATCGAAGATCCATAAACTTTCATCAAGCGATTTCAATGCAAGGTATATGTATACTGTACATCTAGAATCGATTGATCTTCAAATTCTTGAGTTTACATTTCAGATATTATCGATCGTCATTTCAATCGCGCGATATTCTAATTCTGGCAATTGACATTTCTAGCTATAAAATTTGTTCCTTTTTTTTTCTGCTTTTTACGATGTGATTTCTAAACGATTGCATTACACGTATTTTGCCTCGAAATCTTTCAGCCGAATGCAATCGATCGAAATGACCTCGACATCGTAGTCATTCTCACAGACTATTAAATAGAAAAGAAGAGAATGATAAAAAAAAAAAAGGAAAAACGTATCTTGTGTAATTCTCCAAGTTTCGCATCGATCTGACAAGGATTTGATCCAGTTAATCGTCGTGGAGGCTCATCAACGCGGAATAAGTTAAATCGCGGCCACTTCTTACGTCTATGAGATGTGACATTTACGATCGCACACTCATTTTCTCACGTGTGCGTTTGGCATACAGAAGCATCTGCAGATCACCGCAGATTGAAATTACAAAATCAATTACGGCCCCAATTAGGAACTGGAATAAATGTGTATTTATGTATACATATCAAATAAATAAGATCAAACGTTTTATTCACATATATTATATGATCATGTAATCACGACGTGCACATTTATCGAGTTTGAATATACATAATGTAGGGTACATTTCGCGTCGAATCGTTGGATCATTATCCGAGTCTTTCGTTCGCGGAATAATATCCGTTGACGAATAATTTTGGTAACTTATAATAATTTGATGAACGAAATTGGTAAAATGAGCCCCGTCGATCACGGACGATTATGGTAATACGTTAATTTTGAGATTTATTTTTTCTTTCTTTTCGGTCACGTATAAAATAGACCCAGCTAATGTTTCACCTTTTCGACCGCAACATCTATAATGTGTATATACACGCTATGGCCATGTAGAGTGGATCGTAATTGATTCACCTGTTCCATCGTCAATGACGACTGCAACAGCGATCCCCATCGTCGCCGTCGTCGTCGTCGTCCAATGGCACGATACGGAATGAGAGAGAAATGAAGAGAGGATGAACCCAACGACTTCACTGACAGAAGGACTTTGCCTTTCTGCCCTCGAGCATTCGACCGGATGATGACGATGATGATATAGATAGACTATGCATCTATGTATCGAAGATCGCATGTAGTTTTCCCTCGAAGCCAATGGCCAAGCGGATAAGTAGCCCGGTGAAGAAGTACGAACGATTTGCGGTCCATATGTGGAATGCGTTGGGTATATAGTATTTCACTTTTACTCGTCGCTTACAATTCCATTTCGATAACCTTTTTTTTTTCGTCAACTCCCTGCTTATCTTTTTCCTATTCTCTCTCATCAATTTTCCTCTCTTTTTCTTCTTTTCTTCAGAAGAATTTCAAAAATCAACCGAACGGAGCGACGTGCAGAAGATTGCGTTGAGTCCATATCGCACAGACACAGTTAAAAATTTGACGTAATTCTCGTCCCTAATAATCGTACGATATTATATCGCTGTACATACCTCTTCACGTACCGCCGCGCTTCTGAGAGATTTTTATTTTTTTTTTTATATGCTTCAATCGATCTCCAGAGCTGCCACGTAAATAAATATTAGTCGGTTAACTATATATTTATTGCGCTAGAGGCAATTCATCAAGTGACAATATATGTATACATACATTGTGACGTGCGTAATGCGGTTGATATGAGTATAACTACATATAGGTATATATACGTATAGGTACACACGAAGCTATTTGTAAAATGCGAAAAGAAAAGGAAAGAAAAAAAACTGAAATAAAATTAAATTATAATAAATGTAAATTTGCGTAGCAACTTTCTTCATTCACTTCCACTAAACTATACGTACACATATAAGTACGTACACATTAATTTAAAAACTATGGGCTCATAGAATAAGGTTTTTCTCAGAGTTTGGTAAACTGTACACAGGTATAGGTGTATAGAGCGTGTCACTCTGTATGAGTATAACGCGTACTAAGTTATACCCTGTCAGGCAATGATGTAATTTTTTTTTTCTTCTCCTCTTTTGTTTAAACTTTTCATTAAGTTTTTCTATTTTTCTTTTTCTCTTCTTATCCTCCTCCTCGCGTTCTGCACTGTATGGGATTACAATGGATGAATGTTTAAATATATTCTATAGCCGTTGGGAAGATTGAAACTCTCGTTATGTATTATATATTAAATAGAGAGAGATATGATTATTTTTAAAAAATATACCTAGTTATACGTATATGATATGTAGCCGGTGAACAAACTGTGAGCATCTCGCGTAACCTTGATTATATACCTGATGCATCGGCATATAGATGTATGTATAATATAAACAGGTAGGTGATGCGCGACTAAATTGTATAATATGGTATATAAATAGTACACATGCGTAAATGATTACGGTAAAAAGAAGAAGAAAAAAAAGAAAGAAAAGTAGAACCATTCATAATGAGTTACATAAATATGTATTCGCGTACCCCCGTGGTAAATTTTATTGACATTGCATGATTTAGTTTTTTAAACAAACTGGAACCGGTAACCCAATGAACTGATCAATGACCCAGATCACATATGTATGCGTGTAGATATACACGTATTATGCGTACACCACATGTACCTTTATTATACCCAAAGATCAGCGACTTCTCGTCTGAATGGGCGTAGAATATAATCCGGTTTTTTTTTTCATTTTTTATTTTTCTCCAATTGCCATACTAAATCAATCGAATGGGTTGCTTGTATAATAGATTAATTAATTGAACCGAAATTTATTTAATAACCCGCTCAGGTATATCCGAGTGTGATTTATAAACGTCTACGATTAACAACGTGCGACTTAAATTGATACAGTTTATTTCCCCTTCCATTAAAATGTGTAATTGTTCTATCAAATCAGCGAAATTCCATCACAGAATCGAATGTCCGGTGATACACATAATTTTTTTTCTTCTTTCTCTTTTTATATATGAATTAAAATATTGATCAAAAATATATCTATCGGTGTATTTAAAAGCGGCAAGTACGTACGCAATAATGACGATAATAATTACATCCCGATATAACTCGATGACTCTATAATACAGCCTGCGAATTGTAGAGTGAAATAAATTGAGGTTTTCTTCAATTAACTGTGTAAACGAGAGTGTTACGAGGTCACTTAGCTCCTTTAACGATGCACATATTATATCTTCTAAACGAGCCGGTATTACCCGCAATTATATAGGTTTACCAAAATCCTCGTACACCTTCAATTAATGATTACAACTTACTTACGGTTAGAAAGATATGTACAGGATTATAATAATTTCATAATATTGCAAAGCCTTTCACCCGATCTAACCGAATTAAATTTATAAACATACTCGTTGAAAATTTTCACTCAACTTTCGATTTGAAAGAGCACATTTTTTTGTTTATTTAAATTTACTCATTTTTTGTTGTTGTTGTTGATACTTCGTATTATTTTCTTTGATTTTGTAAAATTTATTTTGTTCATTTTTTTCCTCCTATTTTTTAGGTCTTTCTGCGGGTAATTATGAAGCGATTATCCTTGATATTAAATGCAGAACTGAATTAATGAGAAAAGAATCTAATCAATAAAAAAATTCCCGAGTAAAGAAAGAAATTGATGGAAAGAGAAAGAAGAGTCAATTAAAGAATTAAATTCCAAGTTTTGTATAGACGACACCTCTCGGTCGAACGGCTAGATTGAAGAAGATGCGGCGTTTGTTAAAAAATGACTTTCTATTACTATGGGAAATGGTTTTTCTTTGTTAAATTCTTGATGGAAAATTGAGAAATAATTTTTTTTCAATACTCGGGAGTCTTACGATGAAGCAGGATTTTTTTGAGAATTTTCTGACGAGCGGAAGTTGATTAGATAAATGAATTTAGAGCGTCTAGATTTGCAATAACTTTACCGCATCTCATGGGTGATGGGTCGACGCGAGTGGGGCCCGGTCTGTATAAAAGGGGGCCTCAAGACATCCAAGAAGCATCAGTCCTCAAATCAAGGAACCGCAGCAACCATGAGGGCATTCATGGTGAGTAGATCGTATACTCAACGGAATCCCATCGAACGGAAGCGTGTTTTTCTTATTTATCTATTCCCAAAAATAATCGCGTAGAAGAAAAAGACGAGATTAAATGAAAAAACCAAAAACGTAATAACAACAACTGACCATATCGCGGTGTGCAGACGAAGATAATTATAAAACAATAAACAAAAACAGCTGATCGATGATCGTGGAGAGGATTATATTGTATACCGACGCGGGAAAATTCTACGGATTATTTAACAAGATAACGGACTAAATTGTTATTGCTATTGTTGAAAATAATAACAATCTTGTGAATGATATTATTATAGCGCGAAGTGAAAAATATATATATGTACATGTTATTTTTTTTTTGATTTACATTCACACGATACGTTATATACACACAGAAAATTTCACGTTCACATTAACAAGTTACGTCGTATGCATAGATGCAATTTTATTCGTTGCACTCGCGATCAGTTACTTTTCACACGATAGAAAATGAGCGATTTAAATTTTTTAACGGTTTGGAACTTCAGTCACACACTCGATTCGTAATGAAATGCGGATTAAGATTCTGGTCGGTGCATCTTCCGCGAAAAATGCATTTATATGCGATAATCGAAGAAACTTGAGAGAAAATTTTTTCAATGCACTTTCGATGGCTTATAAAAATAAAAGTTAGCTAATCAGAATGATCGGTCGACGCGATCTGTAATTATTAAATTTCATGTATCAAAAATCTCCGGTGAAGATATCGTGTGTCTCGTTACTCGTGGTTAATTGGAAACCGCGATTTCTCTTACCGTATCGATTACACAGAAACTAATTTCAATAACAATTGAAATTTTCTTACCGAGTTTATACTATTTATTTTTTTTCTTATCTCTTTCTCAGATCGTGGCACTAGCCGCGGTGGCGATGGCGCGGCCAGAGGCCGGCTATTCTTACTCCCAACCGAGCGGAAGTTACGGCGCACCTGGCGGCAGCGGTGGTGGTTCTCTTGGTGGACTCGGAGGCCTAGGAGGTGGCCTTGGAATTGGCGGTGGCCACGGAGGTGGTGGTGGATTTTCGTCAGGATTCGGCTCCGGCGGCTCCGGTGGTTTCGGAGGTGGTTCGTTCGGAGGCGGTTCAGGAGGCTTCGGCGGTGGTTCAGGAGGCTTCGGCGGTGGTTCAGGAGGTGGCTTCGGAGGTGGTTCCTTCGGTTCCTCCGGGGGCGGTGGCTCCTTCGGCGGCGGCTCATTCGGCGGCGGTTCATTCGGTGGTGGCTCTTTCGGTGGCGGTTCAGGCGGAGGTGGATCCCTGATCCAGAAACATATCTACGTTCACGTACCTCCACCAGAGGCACCTGAAGAAAGACCAAACAGGCCAATCTCCCTACCAGCACCACCCCAGAAACACTACAAGATTATTTTCATCAAGGCACCTACTCCACCCACCCCTACTGCTCCTGTTATTCCTGCTCTACAACAGGACGAACAGAAGACCCTCATCTACGTCTTGGTTAAGAAACCCGATGAAGCACCAGAAATCAATCTGCCAACGGTTACTCCCACTCAACCCAGCAAACCCGAAGTCTACTTCATCAAATACAAGACCCAGGTAAGCCATTATTTCAATCCTCTCCAACGAAGAAAAAAAAAAGAAAAATTTTCCAAAAACCGATCAGCAATATTAACGTTTCATTTCCATTGCAGAAAGAGGTTACCGGAGGTGGTGGCGGCGGCGGCGGAATCGGCGGAGGAATCGGTGGAGGAATCGGCGGTGGAATCGGAGGAGGAATCGGCGGTGGAATCGGCGGAGGAATCGGCGGAGGAATCGGCGGAGGAATCGGGGGTGGTCACGGAGGCGGCATCGGCGGTGGCATCGGCGGTGGCCACGGAGGCGGTGGCCACGGAGGCGGTGGTGATTCGCACGGATCGATCGGAGGTAGTGGCCCAAGTGGACCAAGTTCGAACTACGGCCCCCCGGGAGGCTCAGGCCCGTACTAGTCAACTATACTTCACGATCCCCAAAATTTTCTCCCTGCCCTTAGCCCCCCAAAACCCCACTCACACGCACTCGCGATGCAAATACACACACACGAACGGATGGGCCGAGGGATTCGCCCAACCCCACGTTCCATCCCGACTTTGTAACATAAATATACAACGCGACCACACTATTATTTTTATACGACTGTATTATATAAGCGAAGATGATGCGAGGATGATTATGATGATGTTGATGATGATGTTTTTTATACCTATTTTTTGCAAGAAAACGGTGGCGAAATAAAGCTTTTTTTATGTAGTTTTTTTACATAGAATCGACAAACGCTATTCAATTTTGTCTTCTGTAGACAACATTCCTACAACATCTGCAGTTTTTTAAGTTCCCATAGTATAATCCAACACCGGAGAGTGTACAATATCTTCACATTAATCGGTTAGGATTTCACTCGCATAACTAGAACAATTTTTAATTACAAAAAGGAGCAGAATTTTACCGTTCCAGTAGATTTCCACGATACTATATACCGTTCATCACGAATAATTACGGTATAGAACTTCAACTAAAACACACCATACCGTTCACTTCCAAAAGATCTGAAAATATTTCTTTGAAAGTCTATCGTTAAAATTAATTTTACAACTTCACCGGAAACCTCTTCCCGCTATCGACGGCGTAATCGATGAGCAATTCGATTAAAGGAATAAGAAAAAAAAAAAATTTAATAAAAAAGTGGAAAGAACGTAAAAGTCTGTAAAAGGACCCGATGCAGCTCGTCGTAAGCGAAAGTGAAAATACGCGGTGACCATCGGACTCATGTAGGCCGCTTGCCCTATAACTCGTACGAATTTGCATCGTAACAAACGAGCGCTTGAAAAATTATTTCTTTTTTTTTTGGCAATTTTATTTTTTCATTCACCTCACTTTTGCACGGTTATTGCCTCGGATCCAATAACGTTGTATGAATATACCGCGCAGCATTATACACATTATATTTCTACCTACCAGCAAACGTACATACCCATAGCCAGAGGGCAACTTTCACAAGGACTATTTTTTTCGTCAAGACCCACAAAAAACAAAACAAAAAAAAATGAAAAATAAAAAAACAAAAAAAAGGATCAGATAAAGGAAAGAAGGAAAGAAAAATATATATATATGTGTATAGTATATACTTTCGAAAGGTCAGCCAACGGCCTCCTTCAAAAACCGGGACATCTGTTGAACGATCGTTCGTTCCTTGTATGTATTGACGATGATATGCGCCTTGCCGCGGCGAACGACCGACAGAAGGCTTCTGTTCGCATTTCGTTTGAGAATTCCAACGGCAAACCGTGCGAGCCTATGGCAACCGATTGCTCATGTGCTTATACTCATCACTGTGAAAGCGCGTTCGATTTTGAAAGTAGGGAATCCGCCGGCTTGTACATTTCCTTGTACTATGCGGATGTCGTGTATTTTTAATAACTCCACGATATGTATAGAACATTTCCGTGTTCAATGATGTTGAGTAAAATTCATGTAGGTAAGTGCGTTGCATGGGTCAATTTCATACACCATATGCATCGGTGATCGACAGAAGACAGAAATCTTTTTTCAAAACCGCCGCAATTTTTCGTAAACGAAAAAAACTCCGAGCCGATCGAATGAAACAAAAATACGGTGCGTACATACAAGGGGTTCGTCGAACTCGTTGAACTTGCATGATTTTCTGGCGTAAGTTATTCTCGATTTTTTTCAACTTGGGGCAATTTTAGGTACCGAAGTATACGTGTACATATAAGTTAAATCGCGTACAGTTCGATTGACCGAAATGATTATCGTTCGACCGCAAAGTGTTACGATAAGCAAACCCATTGCATACATACATGATCAATCAGATGTTATGTCCGATCGACCGACGAAACGCATGAAACATTCTCGCGGTTCACGCGGAATTCTCGTATGCATTGTTTTGCACGAACTTGGCATACTTTAGACAATTTTTGTTTCTTCTTAATCTTCACATTATTTTTCAATTTAAGATTTTCTCGTTACTATCATTTGCACTAAAAATTAATCCTACGTCACATAATTATAGCTGAGTAAGTGCAACGATTTTAGAAATAAGTCCCCCCCCCCCATATTGCCTGTGGAGAACTGGGACAGAAGAAGGGAAAAAAGGTACTTCCTAGTTGTTAATATAATAACCAGTCACACTCATCGAAAGAGTCGATTGTTAACTACAAGCTCATGTAACATTTATTTAAACAAAAAGAATGAGCAGACTGAAGCATGCTTCATAAATTAAGCATTCTCTCTATCATGCCTACGTATCTACCGAATGACCTGCACTTTTGTTGAACAGATTAGCACCGGTTGTTTCGCGAAATGCATTCAAACATTGTAATACTTAGGCACACACATAATTTGTATACCTATAATGTAAAGCACACGCAATTAATCAGCGTCTTTGCAATACGTGTACTTTTATTGTTACACGTAATGCCTACTCACAATTAGCCGACAACCGCCGACTGCAATGCGTAGGTTGGTATGCATATAGGTATTTATGAGCATCGTGAAAAATCAAGAATAGTATTAGTGATTTATACTTATCCACCCACCAAGATTGTTTGCTATATAATCATGCAATACATGACTTGAGAAAAAGAAGAAAAAAAAATTGTGGTCATGTGAGGGGAGAGGGTAGAAGCATACGAGTGTAATGGTGGGTGTTAATTATTTATTATGGAAACACTTTTGAATTTTAATCGATGCGCAACACAGATCTGCTCCAAATAATTTGAAGAAATTCTACGAAATCTTTATAATTGGAAAGCGTGACCGTCAAGTATGCATTTTTTACAAATAATTTAAATAATTTTTCATTCCATACGATATTTGCAGTCGTTATCTCAATAATTATAAATTCATCTTTCACACTACCGAGTGGTTGAGAAGAATTTGAAACCCCGCGCAGAATTATTATTATTATCACTTTACCATCGAATCGCAAACCGTAAGTAGAAAATGACGACTGCCAATATCACGAAGGTAAGTGTTACATACAAAACAGGAAAAATGCATGCTCAGAGGTACGCTTTCCAATTGAGATAACGAACCGAACACTTTGAGTGAGTTTTTTCTTTTATTCTTTGATTGGTTCTAGCAAATCTTTGGGGCGAATCGATGAAGATTTGGAAACGCCCTAATGAAAGATTATTCACCGTACACCTGGTGAGATTTCAAATGGTTTCGTTTACCATATAGTGAGGCCACCAGCCACCCAAACACGTGCTACAGCGATAACGAAGAATGAAAAAAGACAGAAAATGTTCAAAAACAAAATCATTTAAAATCTCGGCAAGTGTACGTACATACCTACCTACGTACGGAGTATGGTGTATGCACTTACTGTATTAGTGTCGGAATGGCCTTTAGGCTGACCCTTGCTTTCACCCGGTAGCGTCTCCACCGGTCACCTACTTTGGGCCATAAACTCTGACGTAACGCTAAGGAAACATACAATTATTATTAGACGTTGAATTCCCACTAAAATTACGTTTCATCTTTTTCTACTATACTGGTATTACATATAATACATACATGCATGAGTTAGTTTCTGCTGCTGGATCAACGTTACCTGCGATGAGACCAAATTGAATAACCATATTGCCATGTTGCGAAATTTGTTACTCATATTTCTCAATTTTCTTAGGTCATCCCATTAATCTCATTTGCATATAATTGATTAATTGAAAAAATCCGAAAAAAAAAACTGACGTCTCGTCGTTGAATCTTTTTCTTTTTAATCTTCTCGATTAGGATAGTATAGAAGGACAATCATCTCGTTGCTAAATTCATGTACTCTATTTGCATAAAATTAAAAGAGGATAAAAAAAAAAAAAAAAACACGTTACACTTTGGAAGAGGAAAAATTCATTTGTCTATAGAAAGAGATCATCGTCGATTTATATCTATCCTTTGATAACGGAATAAAAAAAACCACACCGGAAAAAAAATAATCGAAGCGAAAACTTCTTTGGAGAAAATGCAAAGTGAAAAGCTTCCTGAAAAATGTATAATGTGAAAAAAAAACAACAAAGAACAGTTCATTTGTCCCAAAACTTAAGAATTTTAAATTTCAGAGTCTTTGAAAAGTATGTGTCTCAAAGTAGCGACATCGTTCGGCAAATAATTTTACCTCGGAGCAATAATAGTTCAACTTGTTCTAACAAGCTGCATACCTGTATGCCATCTAGAATTCAGTTAGTCGATTTCTCCTTGAACTACTGATGCTGATGTATTTTCTGAACTAGGAGATCGTCATACCTCTTACCGGTTTCACCAAACGATCACCGATTTCAACCTGCAGATCTGCCATATCAACCGCTGTGTGCCGAGAGCTCGACTTTTCCCGTAAGATGTGTGCTTCACCTGTGATCAGTAATGATGATAATAACAATGACAATATTAATAACAATAATAAACGTTATTAACTAATCATTATTATGTACTTTTAGTTATTACATCCCATCATTATTACATCAAGTGCGTGCAGGAAGAATTAGCGTTGTAGAACGGGTAATATTATTTATTGAATGAACGTAGTTGCTAGAAATTCTTGCAATTATACGCGACGATTCATATTTTTTTTTCACGTATATACGACTATAAATCACATTCATTGCGCGGTGAACTAGTTTTTAGTTCATCTAGTTTTTCTTTTCTTTTCTTTCTTCTACCACCGGTGCAGGAATTCGCGCTGAACAAGACTTTATATTGTCGATCACTCGATGTCGGCTCAAATTTTTAGTTTTTTTCTTGCATTTTTTTTTTCATTTTTTTTTGTACTTATTCAGAGATCCTTGAATGTCAAATCTACAGGAATTTCTCACAGCTTAAAAATTTTTCAACTTCAGATTTTAAATCCAAGATAAGAAGGTATAGTCCGCCAACACATTTATATCTACGATATAGTATATGCATTTCATATACATGATGCGTTATATACACTATATATACCTGCTAACATATATTTACCGACGTTGCACATATTAAGGAGAAAGTGGCCCACCTTTGTCTTTAATGAGAAATTCCGTAAAGTATATACCTATATACATATGAAGGCACATTGAAAATCGTCAAATCTCGATAAAAATCACTCCAAATATTCCCACGTTTTACAGCTTTTCCATTTCAGGTGTGTAAGCAACAAGATCCCACGGATGCTGCCCATAAGGGCGTATTCCAGAAAATTGAGCAAAATCAAAAATCATCAAACTTACGATCGTTCAAATGAATTGACCAAATTATTTCGATTTCGTTTTTTCTTTTTTATTCATTAATCCATACCTCTTTTTGACAGATGGAATTTTTACATCGCGATAGGATAATTATAATTGATGATCGTTGAGTATAAAAAAAACGAAAGTATATATTATGCGTATACGTGTATGCTCGAGGAATTTCCGGCCTTCTTTTCAGTTATTTATTTTTTGTTCTTTTTTGTTGGGAGAATTTGCATAATTTATCGGTTTTCGGTATCTCACTCGCGAGAGTCGGTGCGTATAGCGTGATGAAGAACAATTTTAAAAGTTAATATCGGACTCCCGTAATAATGAAAATTTTACGCGTAGAAAATATGTACGTACGTACCTATGTACACATATATATACATGTGGGTGAAGCTAACCGATTATCCGCACTTCGCTCGCCGAGACTTCCGGTTACAAAATATGTAACCCAGAAGTAGTTATAAATGTACGTGTAGTAGGTTGCATGCGATAATAATTCCATAGAACCAGGTGCACGAGAAATTACCGAGCGTATCGGAAGACGCTGTCCAATTCAAGGATCCTTGGAAAGTCTGATTGTTTTAATTAAGTTCGTAGAATTTTGTACATCTAATGAATTATCGACAATCGAAAAATGTGAATTACGCAATCCTTATGCAAATAAATCGGTATTACATAGCACATAATGCATTTTAAATAACGACAACTGGATTAATTCTGTATGCATATACCTATTATGTATTACCCATGATGCGAGCGTGTGTGCAATTTAGCCTTTAGGTAATATCCAGATACGATGCAGTTTTCCAACGAGAAACTCTAACAGCTTGTGTCTCCTTATGACTGAGAAAAATACATAGTACGAGTAGGTGAATATAACTCTATAATTGAATGTATTTTACCTCCCGGGCTTCATTACTGAGATAATGTACGCCATTTTCGATTTCGTTGTAACACGTTCTGGGAATAGTACATAATGCACCTTGCGACTAACGGCAATCGATCGTTCATTCATTTTTTTCTACTATCATTTCTCACTTGACCATAATTTTTCCGAATTGGCAAACTCGCACGTTCAGAAAAAAAAAGTAAGAAAATACTGGAAATTACATTTCTTTTTGCCGATTATAATTTATTAGCATCGCAGTTTAATTATGGAATCATTTCATTTTTACTTGACGGTATATTTTTACAGAGATTTTGCTGTAGCGTGTACAAGTTTTGAAAGTTTGAAACTCTTACAATTCAAAAACGGTTGCATTAAATCAAAACCAAAAAAAAAATGTGGGTGTTGAGGAGTTACTGCTTTCACCAGGAAATATATCGCGAAGAAATCAAAAATGTAGGATTCCTCTCGTACGCATACGTCATCTCATACGTTATATGTTAGCGAAGAAACGTTAAATTTCAATCAAATCGTTTCGCACATAAGACGATGAAGTAAGAAGTTTAAAAAATGAAATTAAATAGAAAAAAAAAAGAAGTAACAATATAAATAAATATCAACTTTCAACTATGTACGGTGTAGATTATTTTTACGATCACGGTATAAAATATACAATCGAAGATATATATCATATAGGGGTAATGAAAAATTTTAATTCGAATCTTTTAGTGTTTTTTTTCGGTCTTGAAAATTTCCCGTGGTGATCATTTAGGTGCTTTATATCGAATTTCGCTTTTGCGTGTTCAAATTTCATTGTCAGTGAGTTTCCGATGAATTAAAACTATTAGCGGAAATAAAACAAAGATATATACGGCACGCATGGGGGTTGTGCGTATTACATAGGTATACCTATATACCTTTTCAATCATCCTAATATATTGGATCAGAGTCCTAAAATATACGCGGAGGTCACGGGTAGGTATATATAATAATACATATATATACGAACTTAGATGTACAACGTCGGAATAAAAAGCGGCTCTATGTTTTCCCAAAGTTATAAGGAGAGAAAAAAAGAAAACAAAGCGAAGAAGCGAGAAAAAAAAGTAGATAGTGAAGCCTCTCCGCTTCGCAAATAATTTGGTTAAATCGGATTTTTCGACGTTCAGAATGTCTAATCAGTAATCGCCTCGAGGGCGCCGCCGTTGACCGTCGGTGATTCTGTTCTATATAGATCGGAGCTACCCTCATTTCTATGTCTCTTATCGTCAGTCTATGACACGATTTTCATGAAGTCTTATTCCGTGAAAGTATGTTTCCAACTTGTTTCGAATAAATACGGGAAAGTCAAAAATTCTAACGGATTAAATATAATTAGATATACCGATACAATAGAAGGGTGGTTTTCACTTTTGGAAACTATTTAAAGTCAACCGACAAATCACCCGTGGCCAGTCAATATCAGACCGTAATACAAATACGGCGTCGCGTTAAATTCTTATTATTTATTTTATTATTTATTTAACTTGATATATGTAAGAATATTTATTTTATTATTTGTAACACGCGAAAAGTTGACCTTTTTTTATTACCTCTATTAAGTGCGCGAGGTGTTTTTCGGTAGAAAATGAGAAACAAGGTTAGATATGAAATATATTTTGTGTGTATTTAATATGAGTGATATTTAGTTATTGAAAATAATTTACATCATTCGTAATCAGAAGACGAAGCAACGAAAAATGATAAAAATCATTATTATTCTAATGATAAGATTCTATTTCAACGGGCAGTGAGAGCGTTTCAACAGAAATCGAGTTTCGATTACCTTTTTTTTTCTTCCTTCTACAGTGTGTAACGATTTAAATTAAATTTATGAAAATTTGAAATCTTGTCGCGTGGATTTCTAACATTTTTACTGAAGCGAAACCAGGTGTTATTTCTTCAACGTGATATATCAAATTCTTGTGAAACAAAATCGTGGAAAAAAAAACAAGGACACGGGCTAATAAATTTATTTGTCATATTTTTTAATTATTTTATGTGTTTGATGAAATTCATCGATTCTGACATTGTATTTGGTGATGAAACGATATTTTAACCGGTGTGAATAAATCAAACACATCTAGATGTATATGGTTAGAGGGGGAGGGAAAGGTAGAAAAAAATGAAAAATAAAAACACCAAGAGGAAATCTTGAAGAATTTTATCGTAGCTGCTTTCTTTCTTTTGATGAACGTTCTAAAAGATTTATTATCACAGAGGTATGCGAGATTGGAAGGAAAGCGTAGTTTCACGTGTTATTTAAATGAAAAAATAAGAAAAATAAAATAAAAACGCTGTGCGCTGATCGATCGAGTCATCCAAACGCATCCATATGAAATTAATTAATATCGATCGCATATTTTATAATCAATTTCGAACCGAGCTTAGAAACAAGAAATTTGTCGATCGAAAAAGGAGAAAAAAAAAGTTGTTATTTTTAAAATCAGAGTTACAAAATAAAAGAATTCTGACACACTTGTAAAGTGTAACGTACAATTGCAGTGTTCAATTTAAGCAGCAATTTCTATAATGACGGACTTTAGACTATAGCAATCAAGAGCTCGGTACAATGATTCATCGCACACACCTTTTCAATTTATCCAAACTTTACTGTTTGGCAATCTATCTCTGTATGTGTGTGCAATAGTTTCGTGTCTTTATTTCGATGATTATAACGAACCTTTGACTTTTTCCACTCCCAGATTTTGTGGCTTTCCATTCTTGGCCTAGCTTTGGCCAGGCCTCCGAACGGCATCGATTCGAATATCAGTGAACAACAGAAGCAGAGAAGTTCGAGGAGCATATGGCCTTTTACTTCGTCGGCAACGACAACGGAAGCCCCGATAACTTACCCGCCACCATTGTCGGACAATAACGAATGGTTCGTTCAGGGTGATACTCAACTGCCCCAGGGTGTTGATTTGAACAAATACCCAGTTTGGAAGGTACACAAGTACCACGGTATAGATCTACATCCGGTTGAACTTCATCCAGAAAACGTTTATCCTCCAGAGCAGACTGTTATCGAAACTGGATACACTTCGGGCTCCAGTTCGTCTTCAGATTTCACTAGAAACGGATTCCAAAATGGATACCAAGACTTCCAAGCCTCCAGGGGCCAGTCTGACCTGCATCTACCAGCCGTGCACGGAACTTACTCATCCGGATATCCACCTGCCAGCTATCCTCCTCCGGTCTCAACGTACCCTGCAGCTGAACAGGAAACGTATCAAAGCGGGGAATTTCACAGTTCCAGTTTCATCCCTGGCAATAATCAGTACAACGTTCAAACACAACAAAAACATGAAGTCTACGCTCCACCTCAACCACTCAAACAAACGGTGGTTTCAGTTGTTCCAAACCAACCACAAGTACCGCACGTCATATACGGAGTACCCGATGGATATTATTCGAACGTCCAATTTCAGGGCCAAAGTCAGCAGGGAAATAGACAAGCGTTGAGCGCTGGAAACGGGCAGCAAATTTCAGAACAATCCGATGCTGGAGATACCGACAATCCCGATTTGAGCTTTCTAGACAATCTTGGTGGACTTGGAACTTTCTTACCCGACGCCCCTCAGGGACTGCAAAGTCAACTGGAAAATGCACAGGCGTTTAGTGCTAATAATGAGCGGCAATCACAATCCACTGCTGAAGATTCTGACAATCCTGACTTGAGCTTTTTAGACAATCTTGGAGGACTCGGTGCTTTCTTACCTGCCGCTACAATGGGAAACGGTAATGAAGAAAGTGCCAGGGAGCAACAGGCGGCTGATAACGGAAATTCGAATCAAGGATTTTTCGGGAGTTTATTCTCACGATTCCGTGGAACGACCGAAACCCCGGCTACAGTAAGTCCAGTAAACGAGGCATCAGATAATTCTGGAGGATTCTTTTCCTCGGTTTTTGGCATTGGATCGAACACTCCCAAGCCTGATGTTGTAGCCCCGGCTACCGAGTCGTCCGGCAGCAGTTTTTCGTCGGTGTTCTATCAAACAGAAACTGAGAGACCCGCCATTGTACTACCGACAACTTATTACCTTCCGAAAACCAGAGGCTCGTACATTGCGGTCAAACTTCCTGTAAATTCAGCTCCAGGTTTCACCCCAAGCCTTGGCCCGTTTGACGACGTTGCAAACATCGCCATTTACGAAGCTCCAAAAGTCCCGTTTACACAACGAGAAATTCCTTATATTCCATCACCGACTCTAGACTCTCGATATCCAATTTACAATCTCGGCTACTCCGAAGTCAGGAATTCTGGATACCCAACCCCGAGTGAAAATACAGATTTTCAGCCATCCATTACACATGGAAATCCTTTTTCAACCGCGAGTACCGGAAGCGTACCTCAATACAAGCAAAACCACGGCGACCTCCTGCGACCAGATTTTGAAGAGGCAAACAGTTTTTCTTCCAAACAAGGCGAAGCGGTCGGTCTTCCACATGCCGAATATTTTCACTCTTCTAATAACGGGCAATCAGGCGTTACACCAACTTCTTCGAGTCTGCCATCATCGCCTTCCACTTCTATGTGGCATTATCACGGCCAACAGCGTTATCAACATACCATGAACAATGGAGTACATCACGTCCGCATATCAACCGTAGGATCACCTGAATTTGAAGAACAATCTGCATTACAAGAGCGTACATCCAGCAATGTTGATCGGACAAATCCGAATAAAAATTTGAATCAGATTCCAAAGAGTCAAGATAATTACTCGTACAGTAATTATCAGGCAGCTAATTCAAACTTTCAAAATAATTTCGATCACAATCAACGAGAATTGAAGACACCCGTTGGCACCAACGAACCAGTAGCAGCCCCCCAAATTTTGGATAGTTATATTCCTGCATCAGTTTATGGATCTCCTACAACAAAATCTGGTGACCAGATTTACTATGATACAAATAGCCAACAAAACGGTCATAAAACAGGCGAGGTCAGTTCGTACCTCGATGTTGGCGACAGATTGGCCAAGAACTTTGACAATGTACCCGCCTTAAGCCACGACCTTGTACCACCAAAGGAAAGTGGAGCGTCTCTGCAAAGCTCCATTCCGGTTCATCCGACCTCAATATCTGCTATTCAAAATCCAGTCGATTCTCCTCCAGGAGTATTAAATACCTACGAAACATTACCAGTTAAAGGAGCAATTAATTTCAACGAGACGCCCGTCAATGAGAGAAAAGCAGAAGTAGAAGAAGAAGAAATCGATAATCGTTTCATAAAAAATTTATCGTCACTAACATCCTACGGAACGCCGACAAATTCATATTACACCAATTCTCTGGCTCCAGCCTCTTCAAACGTACACAACATCGCTGTCGTGCCGTCGACTATTAAGGACAAGGTTAACGATGGTCTTGAAGTTAACACGAACGTATTTCGTTCTACCGTTGTCGCATCGCCTGCAGAACAAATGCCTACGAAAGAATCTAGCCGAGTTCTCCGCAAGGTTTTAAAACGCAGAACATTGATCGATGGTAACCGTAGCAATCACCAGTCCAGAAGATCGGCAACTCCGGAAAGACAAGCGCCCACTGAGGAAGCTGCTTCAGATACAACTTCTTCGATAATTAGAAGTGAAAAGGATTTGATACCGGAAGTAAGAGGCGGCCAGCAGTTTGACGGAACGAAAGTAATCGCCGGCTACTCCAAAGTGCAGCATCAAGATTCACGCCGAGTTGTCGATGTTGATGAAGCTGCAGGTGATTGAAACAGAAATATATAATATATGCAACTATTAATTCTTCAAATATTTTTTACATGTATTATTTACATTTTGAGGTGTGAGGGACGACTAAAAGTTTCACTATAGACGCGAGCGTTCGATTACAAAATTTTAGCACCGTTTTGACCGAAACCTCGTTTGAAAGTTGAAAGCGTTGATCGTTTTTTGTCAGTCCCAATAAACGGGTAGATGAAACAAGAGGTGTATTAAAATAAGAATAAAAAAAAGATTTTACTCCAAACAAAAAAATTAAAAAATTAAAAAATATATATTATACACATATATATTTTTAACAGGAAAGTTCCGTTTCGACGCCGAATACATTTGCAGGATGCATTTATTTATATATATATACATGTATGTGGTTACGAAAGTTGTATTTTATGCGAGATTTTTATTTTTTAAAATTACACCAGCTGACACAGCATTACATTGAGGGATCAGGTTTCTGACGCGACAACTCGAATTTATTTTAACTTTTGCACGTAGAGATCACGCGAAATAGTAATAAAGCTAATACATCATTCTCATAATCTGGGTAGGGACATTTTTCAAACTATTCTCCGGACGAGACAAAAGACTCACGATTTTCATGTTTCAGATAATTCAAGCAAAGCAACGAAACCGGAGGACGCTTTAACAGAACCCCAACTTGCTATGTAAGAGCGAGCGAATTCTCATGAAAAAAAAAGTCAAGAAAAAAGAAATACATATTTATATCAAACCGGAAGTCAGAAGTAATTCGTTTATTGTTTATATGTAAATTATTATTATTATCATCATTATTGTTAATATTATTGTTATATCCAGCATAGCGTGGAAAGTAGTTTTCGCCCCGTTATAATTGTACGAGGCTAAAACTTCAAGATCCGCGCTTATTATATTTTCTAATAAAATATTCCAAACACGCTGAATATATTATACATCTGATACTTACTTCTTTTTTTTTTTACTTTCAACGGTGCAGATTCGGTTAAAAAAATACTACATGTAATATAAAAGTATAAACGACTCTGACAGTCAAATAGACTTCTAACATATCATTGAATAATAATTAATTATAGAGAATTGGTATGAGATTTTTTCGTTCGTTATCTACACCGATAGATCGTTGAAAAAAAGGAAAAAAAAAAAAAACACTCATGATTTTTTTCATTTCATATTTTTATTTTACCCATTTTGGAAGGCGTGCGCGAGCTGATTGCCGGTGCTGCAGCCAGGATCGGTATGTATAAGTCATAAAAATGACGATGAACGGACGAAAAATGGGAGGACGAATCGAGGAGGCAGACGGTTACGTGAATCGAGAGTCTCGAGGTATTCATCGAAAGTAAGTGAAACTGTGAATAAAGGTCGGATCAACTTTTACGGGCGAAATTATACGTACATGTTCCCACATATGTGATACAGATATGATATATGAATATATCGAATGTATAATATAAATGTTCAAAAGAATTTACTAACGAATTTGAAGTTAGTTTTAATAAACATGAATATTATACTATATGTTATTAAAATTTCTATACACATATCGCATAATTTACAGCTACTTTATACGTATATGTATAGTATACGTATAGTTCCATTTAGCGGTGAGGTAAATTTAGAGCAATTTCAAAGAAGTAGCATCAGCGATTGCTATATACATATATTATACTCGGAGAAAGTTAGTCGTGCTAATTACAATTACGAGCGTTGCAAAACGCAACTGACCACTTCACAAACTTCTCTGGAGTGATGTGAACATGAGTAACAGGAAACGTAAGCGTGCAGTACAAGAGAAATGAGAAAGAAAATATTGTTATTTTGATCTTCGAAAATTATTAACATAACTTCATGGGTTCGGTCTTCGGTACAGCTGGAGGTACGAAATAACATTTCGATCGATCTCAAAATCTCTGTTATTAGAGGCGATATTAACATCTACTTCAGACCTTTCCATGTGTGTACTATACATGTACCGCCGGCATACGAAGAGATGAATTTTATCGTTCCCTCAAATTAAACTTTAATCGTAAGAAAGTGAATGGCAATGATAATTATTTCTACAACACATATAAATATATACCGCATATACGTCACATTCAAGATCATCGTGCGTATACGGTACAATCTGCGGTGTGGGGCGGGTAAGTTTGGTTAAAGAAGAGCGATATTAAGTTTGAAAAATAATTTCACCTGTACAACGGCGAGGCAGCGTCAGTTTTTATGAGCGAGGTGGGCACCATCGGCATGATGAAGTTAACTTGCGTAACCTCAATTCTGCAAAAAGAATGCCCCGCGTGACTTCGATCACTTTCGATTTAAGCTGTGTATTTTCCTTCATATCATTCCGGCGAACGTGAGAGACACACACGTTACAATTATATATATATATATATATAGATATATATGCGTGAAATCGAGACCTTGAGACAATTTCTTCTTATATTTCAACCCGTAATTTCAGAGTACTTACGTATACATATATCGACCCGCAATTGCTGCGGTGTACTCAGATCCTCCGAAGGAGAATTGCAAAAATCATATTATATCATACAAATTTACATACCCGGTGCAGTTGTGCAGGAGAAAAAGAAAAAAGGAAAGAAAAGTTCTTTTTGTTTTTTCAAAAATAAAATTATTATTAACATGATTGATTCAATATCTTTATACGCATACATGTCGCTGTGCGCAAGTATACCTAATCAATTAATAACAATAGATTGTCGCCGCATGGATAAATTATAGGAGAAATGGCTATACGTGCTACTTAATTTATAATGCGAACAACGTACGACATTCTAGAGCGATAATAGAATGCTCAACAAGTATATATATACTTGTATATATATTATTTAGGAGACTCTCACTATCATTTAACACATAGAAGCAAATTGAATGGGGAAATCTGTAAATTTATGATTATATAACATAACACATATCATCGCGGATGTATTTTACTTGTGAGAAAATTTAACTAGACGCCATCTTGGTATGCATATTTTCATGCGTTAAGTTTGATAATTTCAAAAACGAGATTCACGGATTCAGTTACATTTGGGAGTATTTTTTTTTGATTTTTTTTTTCTTATACCGCCAATGTGATCGATGGATCTGCAATGGCGATGACGGCATTAAATTATACTGTGCCATTTAAAGTTCAAGGAAATCGCGGATCGCACAATTTTTATGCAAAACCTATGTGGGTATGCACACATATAAGTACATGCACGATAAAAATTTACTTATTCTATATTGTTTTTTTTTTCATTTTTCTTTAATCGCAATTTTTCCATGGACTTGGAATAACACGTTACGTTACAATAGCAGGAACTTATTACATTCGATCCGTGACAAATTTAAGCACAAAGTTGAATAATGTAATGAGTTTGAAAAATTATATCACGCCTTATGCACTGTAATATATTCAGTCAGTGAACTTTTATGTGTAGTATACGTACATGTAACACTATATGTATACGTGCAAGTTAGGTATATGAAGGTGTAAATCGTATAAAAATTCTACGACTCTCGAAAAATAAAATGAAAGACGTTATAAATCTCATTAAAAACATAATTATAGCACATGCAATATAATCGCCATACATATTCGCGCGATCTTTCTTTGTCTTTAGATCATAGATCTATAGAATTTTTACACTACAAAATTAGTTATGCGTGGTTATATGTAAAAAGTGAATTTGTACATATTAGGTATCCGCGCACGTAGGTATATGTCTTTTGAAAAGTTGTGGCGCCCCGAGGTATTCGAAATCGAGATATAATTAAATTGCAGAGGAATTTATGGCCGTATATATAATAGATCATTACAAATATAATTTTACATCTTCACTTTTTCTGTATGGTATTATTTATGGTGGATTTAATTTTAATTCCTATTTTTTTTTATTTCTCTCTCTTACATTAAATCAGTGTCACCATAATCTAAAAATTTTGTGGATATTTGTTACCGAAAAATTGGCCAATGTCGAATGCAAATCACCTGTACTAATATCATATCATCGGGTGCGTTGACGAACGCTGTTGATGAACTTTTGGCCAAGGACTCTGAAAACGCGGCGGCAAGATTATAGGTGGATATTTGGCCATTTGGGAATTTCGTTGAAGATTTATTGAATATAATATTCAATGTATTCCTATGCTGTGCACTGGTGATATACGTTATGAGTCGTGTATATATGTAATACATATTTAATATCGAAAGGAAAGAATTGGGGGGAAAAAAAATAAAAGTAAATAAATAAATTTAAAAACTGTAAAGATAGAGTTTTTAATAAAAACTGAACGAATACGAATGATTTGATAGAATTAATTAAAAGATGTAGTAAAAATATATATAAGTGCGTAACAAGTTATTGCGTTACGGGGTATTAAACATCATGATGAACTATCATCGTCGAGTTAACGTAACTCGGATTACCATATCAAATCATGATTGAAGTAGAATACGTTATTTTACGATACGCAAGTTACGTACCACGTATTCTCAACGTTAAGGAACTTTGTACGCGATAGAAACGCGATACTATTACAATATTATATACGACGTATGTATAGAGACAACGTCAGCGCAAGTTCAATCTCGCAACATCTACTTACATACATGCTTACACTGTAACGCATCATCAATTTATCAAGACAACCTATTTCAAATAAAGTACCAAAGTGAAATTCTTTCACGCAGCTTGCATATCAAAACGATTCACTAGGGAGGTATTATACTCTTGTAATATAATTCGACTGTCACGAAATACCGAGAGGCACGATGTCCGCGCGTACGGCATTTGAAGTACAGCTGTTCGCACGAAACTGCGTGCTCGAGCTGATATAATAAATTGGTATATACGAATTGTCGAAACTTTTTTAAATGATTATAAAATGTACAAACTTCTCGTTCATAATAATCAAATTTTATAGATGCATGATTGAGTATGAATTCATCAGCGATGTCTGCTGTCCATCGATGCGAACCTTTCAAGGTGAATAATATACACATACCTGCATTATGTGTTTCGCGCGATTATTAAGCGCAGGAGAAAGTGCAAGATACAAGAATTGAGACACGAAAACCGCAACGTACGTTAAAAAAGAGAGAGAAAAAAGAACATCGGGATGACAATTATTAGGTATATTAACGGCGCTTATTTATAGATTCGGATTCATTCCGTGACTCATCATTTAAACAATGAAAATAAAAATAATGTTCTATTCATTCATTTTCTTTAACAATTCTTTTTCTTTCACCTCAATTTCTTTACATTCGTCTATGTGCAGTTGTCGTAGCTCGCACACCCGTATAGCGTCGATATATATGAAAGGCATGGGAAACAGTGATCTGTAATTGCATGTAATAAATTAAAACAGGAAGAAAATTATGAGTCGTATGTTGGAATACACATTTTACTTCGAAAAAAAAAAAGCGCGTTGAAAAATGAGTGCGAACCACATACGAGTAATGTTCCGTGTTGCGTCACTATAGGTGAAATGATTTGTAGGATCGATCCGTACTTTATTATACGTGTAACAGAGGAGAGTGACGAATCCCGTGGGATTTTACTGCTTTTTTCAATCCGTGAAGATTTTTTTTCTTTCTTTTTTTTTTAACGCATGCAGATGAAATAGCAACGCAATCTTCGAGGAAAAAAAGTCGTTTTTGTTTTTTTTCTGAGTTAACAATATGTACGGTACGCTTGAAAGATAAAAAAAAAATTTTATTCAAAAATATTTAGAGAGTCCACTGCAAGAATTTAATTTGCGTAGAAAGTTTGACAATTTTTACTGTATGATATATATATTGTATTTATTGAGTAAGATATTTTCGGTTTATTTATTTATTATGATTATTTTTTTATCTTAATGTACTTCCATGAAGTTTCTGAATTTTTTTACGCGGTTAATTAAGATGAATTTATTTTTTATATCCGTATGGTAATATTTTCAACAGGATGCGTGCAGTGAAGTACTATTTTTTACAATTCACGCACGTTTGAAAAAAAATTTTTTTAGTATGCTCAGGAAATGTAACGTGATGGACTCGCCATGCTTTCATTTTTGTTAATGAATATGCGCATATTTTAGTAACAATTAAATGGTGTGGGAAGCTATTTTATAATGTTATTAAGCAAAGATTATTTTATGGTTCTAACTGCACATAACGATCACTTTGTTTTTTGTTTTTTTTTACCTGTACGTATATTATTTTTTTCTGGTGTGTTCGCAGTGTACGCTATCTACAAAACTTGAGAATATTTTCAAATGTTTTCAGCTTTCAACCGATATACCGGTTTCGCCAAAATTCAAAATTAGCAATAAAAAACAAAACGAAAAAAAAACTAGAAGAATGGAAACCAGGTTCGTTTATTTTAAAGCAAGTGAACAACGTGTAATTAGGTTATATTAAAATAATCATAATAATTCGAGGTCGAAAAAGGAACCAGAAATTCGTCATCCACGTATAATAAATCTGTTGCGCGATCTGGTCCGTAAGATTAAACGGCAGATCTGCAGTAGAACGCACCTGCCGTAGGTATAATATCGTTACCTTATAAATGTGAAACCGCCTTTATTTCTTAAATGAAAAATTTTGTGGTACGTTTATTGTTATAGCTTGTAACAAGTGTCGAAAAAAATGCTTCTGTTACATGAAAATCGAGTGTAGTACGATTTTACTACGAATATTCTGCAAGTACAATATTTTAATTGAACTGACCTCATTACATGGTCGAATTACCGCAGCATCACCTTGATGACTATATCCTCGATAAATATCTTGAAAATCCTGAGATGGTGCTGCAGCGACACTAAAAATGTACACACAAACATAAATGACTTGCAAAATAATTTTGCGCAATTATTGATGTGATGTATTTATGTATGTATACATAAATTCGTATATGTATACACGTATATATATGTATGTACCTGCAGTATACGTACGTATATATTTTACCTTCGATATGATCGTGAACGCGAAGATGTTCCGAAGACGATTTATAAGATAATGCGAGTAAACGCGATTAAATTTGCCACAAATCACACCTCGTAACCCAGCTTCCCGAAAACATTTTTTTGGGAACGGTCAGTAACACGATTTCTACAAGATTTGAACGATGTCAAATTATTTTTACAAAAGATTTTTAGACTTCCCTTATTGCGCTGCGAAAAAAGCTGTTGCGAAAAAGTTGGTTTTTTTCTTGTCTTTCGTTCTTTTTTTTTCAATTGTATACCGTAGACGACGTATTAACCGTGTAACAATAATACATCTCTTTACCGCGGATAAATTACGCGTTGCAAATTGAGTGACGTATGAAAGGTGTTTTAGAACGCTCGGATTTGCGGTTGTTCGATAAATCTATTCTCCGCGCGCGAGTGTATAATCTGCATCCCTCCAAAGAAGGATTAGGTAGTTTATTATATTGTATTAAATTTCGCAATAATTCTAAATTCAATGTTCGTCGTTGACTTTCTGGGCACTTAGCACGTCTCGAATTGCGCCACGATCGAGTTGGAATATCGAAGCGGACGGCGGAGGGGCAGCTTGGGTTAAGGAAGAGGTTCACTGGGCCGGGCCTGATGGTGCTCCGGTCGAACGGTACGGGGGCCTTGCACCATGCACGGTACCCGTACCGTACGGTTACCACTTTACTTTACCAGATTTCTCCCACCTCCCTAAAACTGTGACGCTATAATCGGCCGGACAGAACATGCAACCGTACGGGGTGTTCCTCCTCTTTGGGGGAGTCTGCTAAGGTATAAAAGTGAAGAAGAGGCGCTACCGCCGCATACTGAGTCAGTGATTGTGTACGAATCCAGTCTGAAGTTGTGAACGATCTGCAGGTGGTTCAACGTCGGATTTTTATATCCCTCATCGAGTAAAAATATATTTTAGTACTTCGATATACGTGCTACAATTATGAAGGTCTTAGTAGTAAGTAATTTTATCATTCGTCAGTGATAATTTCAATTATGCTTTAACGAATGAAACCTCCTACGCCCGACGAAATAATAATTCGACGTACAGTGATATGATTACTCGATCTTGGAACAAGATTATCTATAAACCGGTCGCGCCAGTGAACTATTTCGCCGCTTACGTTCTGTAAGGTTCAACAATCTAGCATTAATTATTATTGTTTTTTAAACGCTGTACAAGATTTCTCTGCAGATTTTAATTGAAAATGTAATATCCGAGGTGTTGATATTATGCTTGAAGTAGTTGAGATAAAAGTTCGAAATCCTTTCAAAGATCCAGTTTTGTTTCTACGCGAGGAATCTGATCTGCAAGATCTTGCGGGCAGACATCATTCGTTGTCCTTGTCTCGGCCATAAAATGAATATGGAACGGTATATAAATACAACCACACACATACATTAAATTGAAATGTAGATTCGGCGAACAAATTTTTTGAACGGACTCACTACCATCGATTTCTGGCTCCCGTTACAGTAAGAAAAAAAAAAAGAAAAAGGCATTATGTATATTTCGTCTGTACTATATATTTCCTATAGTATAGAAAGTTCAAGCGACTCTTAATCCGTGGCACTTTCTTTAGTTAGTAATTACAGAGTCCTTGAACCTGAACTTGGCTGAAAATTAGGTCCTAACGATCGTTAGAGACGGCGAGATAATTAGCCTATCTCCTATCTCTGTCGGACGTTGGTCCACCGTTCATCTCTGTCCATTTGTTGAACGTGCAGTAATAACAGGCAGCGAGCCAGAAATTGCTTTCTTTCACATGCGCGGCATAAGTCGGAAGGTAGAATTACGACCGGAGGGTGTGCGTATATGAATCGAAATATATATCTCGTTCAACTTTCCATCTCGTGCCTTTTCACCTGAGTCCAATTAAGGAAGATTCGTTTGCCTCGAAACTGTTTGTTGCCCAATTAAGATGAATAACTGGTAATGAAATTTCGGAATATTTGAAGATAGATAAATTGTGCATATGTATACTGTAGAGTCTTACACGCAACGCGTCGTTATCGAATTAATTAAACTAAGAAATTAGCGAAATTTGAATTGATTATCATCAGAGTATGGCTGTACAGTGATTCAGCTTCAATTATTATGCAACTAAGCATCATAAACGGGTGGAATTACAATTTATAATCGAAGATTTTTTTTTCTTTTTAAATCAAACGAATCTGATCGTGAACATCAATTAATTTGCATACTTGGGTACCCATATATCACGGCTATGGTATACCTGTTTCAAAATATTTTCATCTCTGGGTCAACATTTTTTACGAGCTGACCCAACACGATTTTAAAACAAAATATAAATATATCATCAGACTAGATTCAAGGTTATCACCTATCAACCGAGTTGAAAACACCGAAAGTAGCACAAAAACAAAATTTCTTAATCCTTCAGAGTCAGAGAAGGAATATTAAGGATGAATTATGCTCACGTAACGTATACTTACGCACAGCATTAAAATCTCTCGCTATCTACTCAGGGTACGATGGACTAAATTTTCTACTGAACGTCATTAGTACGAGTAAACACGTAGTGTGGGGGGATTGTGGTGATTGCATAGCATCGGGATATTAAGATGCCTAAGAAAGCGTGAACTTCATCAACGAGAACTCAGGGCACGGAAGCACCACGGCGGAGAAAGATACCCAATTTGTGTTCTCACATTTCTTTCTCTTTTTTTTTTGTTCGCTCTTGTACATACCAAAACGCCTCGCCGCGGGCGAAACGCTCTCTTAAAAATATTTATAAATATAGAGCTGCTCCAAGTCTTCTTGAGAATATTTTGATGAAATTTTATGACTTAAAAGGTAAAAGGGTCGTGAAACTAGAAATCATTCAATTTCAGGTCTTGGCTGCAGTGTGCGCTGCGACCTTGGCGAGGCCGGAGCCACCATCGTCCTATCTTCCACCATCGTCTTACCTTCCACCTTCAGCAATTGAGTCCTCGTCGTTCGGTCATGGTATAAGTTCCGAAGGTTCAAGCTCGTCCTTCTCCTCTTCAGCATTTGCTACGTCGTACGGTGGACACGCTCACCAAGATACGTACGGACCTCCTGCGCAACAAGCAATCGTACACAAACACGTATACGTTCATGTACCACCACCAGAAGCCCCCGAATACAGAGCCCCCAAGCCCGTTCATATTCCTCCACCACCCCAGAAGCACTATAAAATTGTATTCATCAAGGCACCTACCCCACCCACCCCCACTGCTCCAGTCCTACCACCACTTCCACCACAGGACGAAGAAAAGACCCTGATTTACGTTCTCGTCAAGAAACCAGAAGAGGCACCCGAACCAATCATCCCCACTCGCGCACCGATCCAGCCAAGCAAACCGGAAGTTTACTTCATCAGATACAAGACACAGGTGAGCTTTAGACTTTTTTCTTCCTTCGTTTCGTATACCTAATATCGGGATCCAGTAGAACGTCGTAAATCGGCTGTGAGCCGATTAATTCAGTTAATTATAAATTAATTAAGTAGTAGAGATTTTGTAGGATCCATGAGGCTTATTTCCTTCATCGGATTGAACAAATCTGCACTGAAAATGTTAATCAATTTTCCGCGATTTATAACGATTTTCTGCTGCTATTTATTAAACACGACTATTTATGATTTTTGTTAACACAGAAGGAACAAGGTGGATATCCAGCTTCGATTTCGAGCGAATATGGCGCCGCTCATGCCAGTTCCGAATCATCTTCATCTTTGGGAGCTTCTGGCGTATCGGACAGTTATGGTGCACCAGCTCCAACTGGTAGCGGACCTTATTAGTTCGGCTTGGACGATTACATGATTATGACATTATTCTTTCGGATGAAAAGTGCAATCGCGTGCGGTCTTCTTTTCCATTAAATTGAAGAGAATGACTTCCGGAAGATGTAACATGATGACCACTTTGATAGGACGCATCAATCATCGCTATTTGACTTGAAAGGCTTACATGAAATAAATATTACCATTAATTGTTAGTTTCATCGATGTAGAAACCGGAATTTCAACATCCAAACGGAAAGTAGACAATTTACGGTGCATCTTCAGGGGTCACATTTTTACCAGGAATCAAAAATTGGATTTTACGTCTGGAAAAGATACTCCATTGTCGCTGCAAGAAAAATGTCGGAAGGATAATTTTCAAGCTATACTTAGAGAAAAGCAATGACTTACAACAAGGCGAAGGGTAAAAAGTCAATTAGCAAACGCGGTAACTCATACTTGTATATCTCAAAGTACCTTCGTAATTTTATATTTTTTTATAACGTAGACATTAAGTAAATATTAAGTTGTCTATTTTGTAAGAAAACTTATGAAAATACATCATTTCAATATTTAAACCTCACAGTCTCCATTATTATATCCCCATTATTACAACATACGAATAAAAGGATTAGCGAAAAACCCTTAAACACCTTGGGCTAGCTAAGACTTCTATTTTGTACACAAATCCAAGGTGCACATAGTCTAACACAACCAAGAAGAATTGTTCCTCTGATACATATAAAAGAGGAATTATTCTACGCTGTAAAAATAATAAGACATTACATTGTAAACTATCATACATAAATATTATGGTACCTTCTGGAGAGATTGAAAGCTGTATTAGGTTCCAAAACAAGAATATGTTGCTGCTGGTGACACAACGTATTTAAATCGTTGTTAATCGATACTTTTATGAGCTCTTTGTCAATTGTGAAAAGATGGTTTCACATCGCAAGGTTCTTTGGGGAGTAAAAGAAATCTGGATACTGAAAAAATAGATTTATGGAGCTAATATGAAGGCTTACAATTTACACTTACTCGTTAATTTGTGGCAAATACTTTGGGATTTCTTTCAGTTGTGTTCAGCGTTTAGTTCAACATACGTTGAAAACTGGTGATTAATTGAAAAATTATGATCACATAATTATATCATATATAAATAAATACAGGCACCTCTGCATAATAGTATCAATAAACTCACTTGACAAACCTTGCAAAGTTGAATTGAGCCTAAGGACAAATCTTTAGAAAATAGTACACCTCTCTACGAACTTACCCGTTGATATATATACTTATACATACAATGAATCTTGCAGCAGGCGGGAAGAGACAATTTTCATTACTATTACATTCAAGATACTATCTATACACCATGACCATGAAGTTGCTTGGGTAAGTATGTGAATGCAAGATTTATGAATCAATACGACTTTGCCATCGAACAGTTATTACGTACAGAGCCTATTGGCATTTGTACTATTCAATACTGTTAGTTAAATTACAAAATTAGAAAACATCTCGGTCTATTGACATACTTGCCCAGGCCTATGGTTAAATTCAGTTAAATCATATTAATACACCTCAAATTATCAAGTTGAATTAATCCTCCGATCTAATAATACTTGCTTCGCATGTAATCGATACAAGTTTATGTGCGTGTAGGCATTAAAGTCTAAAATATGTCTTCAAAGTTGGATACGGTAAATATCCAATAAAAAGATGATGAATATCTTATAAATTTTCATTGTGATTCAGTAATTTGAATGGCTTTAATCTGGATAACAGGTGTGAGATCACCCGTATCAAAGTGATCTCTTGATGATTAATATGTAAATGTGGACAATATATTAACGGAGTAAAAAAAAACTGCAATTTAATTCTCTTAAATGTTGGTTGCATTATTCGAATTTTTTGTTAAAAATTATTAAATCGGAGGTACATCCAGCAAAATTTTGTATGTAACGTTAAACTATTTCATTATCTACTCTTCGTGTGGTCTTGATCTCTTTTCACGAAGCAATGATTTTACGAATGGTGCTATCAACGGGTAACCCATAAAAATTAAGTGGCCAAGCCAATGGAAGGATCCAAAGACTGGAAGATATTTACTACGCTTCAATAGTACGAAGGGTATCAAGGCATAGCCCATAAAAACTAGGGTATAGATTTTGAGGAACACCCAGATGATCGCAGCACTAAAGGGGTTACTCAAAAGCGCTTGTAATTTTTTATTCGATTCAAGTACCGGTCCAATCTGAAAAAAGTGATACATAGTTGATTGATCGTATTTTGACAATGGGAATTCGAGTTTAGTCAAGAGTTTGATTACATCTATAACAAGATTAGCAGGAATACATTTCATGACTTACGTCTTTTTCAAAGTACATGATGATGAATTCAATGAAGAAACATTGATAGTATCCACTATGAAGACCGTGCCAAATTGCGAGGAATAATAAAGTTCCAGCTTGACTGTAAACTTTTGAGCCTAAGAACTTCAACCTTTTGTAAATATATTCTGCGCACCAATGATTGGTATTTATGTTGAACGACAAGATATAATGATTGAATTGTGTTGCATTTTCAAAGAGTAAGAGTTTTACGTTCGCACAACCATCCCACTGTTGTACCCCATTTTTATCCTTTCCGTTGTAAGTTATACCAAAAGCCATACAGACCTGAGAAAAATATTTTAATTACAATCTATCGTTCGAATTTCACTCTTTGTTTGCATAATTTCAATCAGTTAATTACCCCTTCACTTATCAGCCAACAACTAATGTACTTGTACAAATTAACTCGGCCCCATATACCGAGTAAAAACCAGCGCTTGAAATAGTTTACATCAGAAAATTCTGGGGCAAGTATGTACTCGTCAGAAACGTACATTGTTCCAACTTGATAGGCTATGATATAACCCAGCCCAGCCAGGGCCCGCAAAAGACCAGGAACTACGCATGAAGGTAATTCACTGGAGTTGTCCTGTCATAAGCAGAATAACTGAGTCATCCGAGGTATTCTGAGGTTTGATTTAAATTGCATTTAAGATAGATCCGAGTTCTATGTAACGTACCGGATCTCTTAATTCTCCATTGACGTACTTAAGATACCGCTTCATGCTAAACTGTGGACCAACCAAAAATGAGCCTGGGAAATAAATGAATGCAGCCATTTCCAGAAATGATGGTGATTCTTTCAGAGCAGTTTCTTTCTGGCTGGAGGACAGCTTTTCCTGAATTATTATTCATTAGTTACAAGGAGTACAGAAACCAGAAGGAACTATGAACCAATTGATAATTACTTCTTTCTGCTTGCCGTCACACAGATCAAATGCTAAACCTATCAACCTTAGGGTCAGTACACAGTGTGGCATTGTCCATTTTATGTCGTAATCTTCTGTACTTGTTGCATAATATCCTTAAAACGAGAAGTGGGGTATATTCAATCAAATCTCAGAATTCTCATCTGAAAATGATTTACTGGCAATGCAAGAAGAAGAGATTAACAGGATCTAATAGGCACATGAGGCTAATGTCGTTCATGAACTAATGCTAACTACCAGATTGATCATCTTCGCGTTGATTATTAATACCGCGTATAATGTCACTTAGCTTATCCTTGAGATTGAGCTAGAGATTACATCACGCTGAGCGTTCTTTGTTGTGCTGATTACATATGTTATGTGACTGAACTTTAACCTACATCAAAGCCAGGGCATATGAAAAGGGTAATCATAATGCTCGTATTTTGGTAGAACTTTCTTTGTGTTTTTAGAGAAACTGTGAATAGTCAAGTTGATCTATCATATGGCTGCTAGCAAAACATATATTTTTGTGCACTTGAAATAAAATTACGTGCATTATGATTGAACTAAAAAAACGCTCATCATTGAAATCATCTGATAAACTCGAACAAGCTGGCATGAAAAGCTTTTTATCATGCATGATATAGTACCCAGCAAAATATAAATAGCTCGATGAGTCAGGAGTTTCATTCTTCATACCCTATTGCTTCATGAATAACCAAAAGTCACAAATAATTTATCCCTAATTCATATACAGGACAAAGTACCGAGTGAGCAGCAAGCGTTGATAAGAATCAGGAAAGGGTCAGGGTTCAAAAAAATATATCGTTATCATAAGCAGAATGACAAAAATAGGTCGAAATATGAATTACAATAATGTAGGTACAAAAATAATATTATTGGGACTGGTTCACGGTTCAGGCAGTATTCTGAATTTCAGTTGTCGATATGTAGTCACCAAACCCCACTTCTTAATCCACGTTTATTTGTATTTTAAATAAATTTTAGACTCACCTACAAGTAGATATATCATGTTGACAGCGAATGTGATGATCAATGACAGGTTAGTTCCACCGAGTATCCTCAATGTCAGGTAGGTAAAACATAATGCATATGCCGAGTGTAGGATATCCCAATCTGCGTACATCAATAATTGTGAGAATAGTTAAACACCAATTGTGCGAAGAATTCAACAGTGTATTGATACTAAATATCACAGTTTCTATAATAGACCGAAAAAGTAACACTGACAACAGTTACAATAGTAGTGAGAATATTAAGTAATATGATTGTGTTTCATCAAAATAAAACGTGACCAGTTATCTAGCAACAAATGTTTGTTGCACTCACTATTTGTACAAGAAAGATCCAATAATTAATCCAACCTGGCATACCCTAATTGTACACACTACTTAATCTATAAAACAGATAAGATTACTTGTGCTTCTCACCATAATTCCAATATCCAATGCTGATGCCAGAAACAATGAAAAACAGATGCTGCAAGTTTTGGTCTGCCCCATATAGAGTTTTCCTATGAAATAATGCCAATGGAAAACCTAGAGAAAAAAAATTCAAAAAATTATAAATAGTATTATACAAATTGAATGTTCATGATGTCACGTTGTGAGAGAGTACAATAATGTAAAAAATGGAAATTTCTAAAATGTGACGCGCTTTAATATTATTGTATAGTTCAAAGCTAAGAAAATTAGAGCAGCTACCAGATGTCAAGGTGATCACGGTCCAAAGCACTGTATACATATTATATTAGTGGTCTGATGTGAGATGATCACATTCGGAAATAGGTTATGACCGAGATAACCGTTTAAGGAAAATTTCACTTCAAATCCTTATACATTAAAATAATAGTAAGTTGTTTTAAAAGATATGTTGTAAGTTACCTAAAAAAATAGATGCCAAAAGTTTAACTGCAGCCTCAGGTACGCCCAACGTTGTGGACAATCCATTCAGTAACCCGCCAGTGTTCATCATTTCAGCCGCCATGCTTGACGTACCTAATACGGAAGACAACTGAAGCCATGACTGAACTGCAGCTGACGGTAGATTTGAATCATATTTGAATGAACACTCCACGGATCACGCTGATTGGACAACGCTATTTGCTGCCAATACCCGCGACTGATAAAGCGCGGTTTTCAAACGCAGTATCTTTTTCATTGACCATTGAAACGATTGAGGCGTTTTGAGGCGTTGACTGATACAAATCTTAACGAATTTTCAGTCAACGATTGAGGAAAGCGGTTCGTTCAGAAAAAAATCGTTTGCACAGATTTCGGTTGCACAGAGACTTTTTTCTTAGCAATCGTTTGGGCACATCAAAATTTCGAACTACGTTCGTCTGTAGAGAAATGGTACAAGTCGATTTGTATTTTTATTAATTAGTATCTCGTTGTACGTCACTTCCGTGTTCTTCGTAGATAATTACTGCTTAGGAATAACTGAATATTAGTTTTGTTTGCAATTTTTTTCCTTAGCAGATACGGGGTTCGCAAAAGAGGGATCGATCGCGTAAGTTTTGGCTCGATCCGCAGATATTCAACTGCTTGATTCCGCATATCTTTTCCCACCATTTTTGTCAATGATAACTCCTCATGGTCTTCTTTACTTTACTCGCAATTTCCAAGACTTCGGTTGGTCTTGAAAATTTTAACAGATAATCATAGTAATACAGGTTAGCATACAAATTATCATTGTCACAATTAATTCTCACGATCAACGGAATTAATGGAACGTGTGTTTGGCTTCTTGGTTTCTGAAAGTTTTCACTCGAGATCTTTATTGTTCATATCTTACGCAGATAAACTCATTGTCAGTAGCTAATTAGTATAGTGATGTTCGGATATTCCTTAATCGGTTCACAAAAAATATCAATCGTTATTTTTATGACTACGGGGTCTGCCCACCCTGATTTATTAGTCATGAGGAAGTTAATGATTCAGCTATACTTCGGGAGCACAATGAACTTATGAAACAGGTTCTGCGAAGAAAACCCCATCATCGAGGATGAAACAGATAAAATACGCTAGGGCGTTGGAATTCCGAAACCGCGCTTATAAGATAAATTTGAGGTTTCCGTCACCGGCGGTGTCTCACATCCTTATGTATAAATTGTAGTTCCATCTCGTCTGAGCATCATTCTTATACGTTCTTTTGCATTGTGGTATTATCGAAGGAAAGCTCATCGTCAGACATAAGCCATGAGGGTGATGTTGTGTCTTGTGCTTTTTGTAACTGTATTCTTTGCTACTGCTGCCAATGGCGCACCCGATCGAAAGACGTCTGTCGAATTGCTGGAGGCAGATTTCAAGCCATTAGAAGAATTATCAAATGACGACATAGGTGAGTCTCTATTTCCATCTGATATTAATTTTAATCTATCGTTTCATTAGGCAAACTGTTTATAATCACAATTATTTTTTTCTTTTAAGCAATAACCGACGCCGATGAGCAGAAAAGACCGGCCAATTCTATCGATAAGTTTTTCAATCATATAGACCGCGGTGCCAAGAAGATCGGTGAATTTGGAAGAAAAGCGACAGCAAAAGCCCAAGAAATCTATAAGACAGTAATTCGAATCAGCGACGGTGCCAGAGAAACTGTCAAACATGTCCACGAGGCTGCAGTTAAAGCAAAAACTATTTGGCAGCGGATTGTGGATTTTTTTCAGGGCTAACTGAAAATTGAAGGGATACGATTATAAGAGTCATATCTGTATTAGCCATTAATATAAAATGACACGCAAGATAAATGACCGCAGCGTAAATTGTGTGGGATAACTTGATTCAAAATTAATTAGGTCCCAAAGATGGTCAGCGATTTTGTGTTTAGAAGTAATAAGAAGATCGTTCAAGTGCAGTTTTTCGTGATTATTGAATCGCGGGCTGTTTTTACGATAATACGCGACTGATAAACTCTTGTCTTCATGCTATTATTTCGCCTAATATCTGGTCGACTTTGTATCTAATCATATGCAATATGTCTAACCACAATAAATAATTTTTGATTCAATAAGACTTAATCCTCATTCTGTCCCTTCCTATGAAGATCCGACGATCCATCTTACAGGCTCGATTGGTCTTTCTCCCTTAAGCCTCTTGAAGCCTCGATGTTAATTTTCAAAAAGGATACTTTTTATAGGTCGATAAAATTCTTCGAAAAAATCGCTGGATGAAAAAAAAAATCGAAGTTTCCCGAGCAAAAACACATCATATACGCGGAAATAATAGCTTCAACGATCTAACAAATACAGTCCATGCGATAAAAGTCGCAGGCCCACCTCAGTAAATTTTAACTTTTCAATGAAATTAAATTTGATCAATTGAAAACAGCATTTTTGGTTGCAGAACATGGCCTGAATACTTCTTGTTTAATTACGCTATAATGTGAAAATCTCTTAAATTAGGAAAAAATTGAGCTTCACACAGCTGATTTTATCTGATTAAATGATACGGTTCGACATTGCGTATTAAACTAAAAAAATTCATGTTCGAAGCATAAATACAGGTTGAAATTGTCGCACCATAATCTCAACACTCCGTTTTTACGGTCATGCATGTGGGCAATGAGCGAAAGCGTGGCTTCAAGGACCAATTTTTCAAAAAGCGGCAAATTGCCATTGTACTTCTCAGTGCTATTATTTATTTCTGAAACGTAGTAGATGTGACTCACATCAGGATTTTTGTGACGGACTGTAGATTACACTCACTTATATGTATGTAGAACTGTAGACACTAGAGCTGTGTGGGGCGCGGCCTCTCGCAAAATATCTTCATATAACTCCCGACAGCGGATGAGGTTCGCATAGTCCACCATGCGCCGTCAACTAGCGTACATCAGTATCATAGGATTGCTCGTGCTCAGCTTTCAATGTCTAGGTAAGCATGATTCACTATCGGAATTATCTTTAACGCGAGCTTTGAGAGCTGCTATAAAAAAAATTACTTTTTTTCCTTTCATTCTTTGAATCAGCGTTTGAAGCCAACTGATTATCATATGATAATATTGATAATGATTCAAATTCGAATTATAATAAAAATATTGATCTGTTCAGCTTATACAATCAATATAGTTAAAGTATGATGCGGAAAATTGGATTCGATTCAGAACGTTCTGGCGAACAAACGGATAAACTGAAAAATCCATAAATCTATATCAGGTCTTTTCACAAAGTACCTATAAAAGTTCCCATCGTTACAAAAAATTTGAACACCATGACGAGGTCCAACTCTAACCGGTTTTGAAAAATTTACTCACATATGCTATTTATTATCCTCTATATTTTATAGATGTATCATAGATGTTGATTTCTCATTGAGGAAAAACCACAAACTTGATCTTATATCTATAGCTACACACGTTGGAATTAACGTGAATTAATTACCTACGTGCGAAGTATTTTCCCTGTACGATAATTAACATTGACCTTGTACAATAACTTATGTGTTAACTATAACTACAGACATATAATTACAGAGGCGTGCACCTCAGTCAGAGGTAAGGATGGTGAAGATTATTATGCCCATCCCGAGCGTCGACCGAAAGAAAATGAAAACGGAAGAGGAAATGCCTCACAAGCAAATGCGAGTGTCGCAATGTTAGTGATAGTCACCACTGCGTTAGCCTGGATGGCAGAATTTAGATGAAAGGTGAAACTGATTAACTGGATGATGCTGGGGGAAAATACAGTTGAAATAAACCACTTGACAGATCTGACTCATCCAGATTCGAGAGAAATTCTTTTTTTATTAAATCACTCGTTCGATAAAATAGTGGGATTTTGTAATGATTTTTCACACAATAACTTCGAACGAACGAAGAATGTAAAATCTAATATTTATCCGAGGGTCGGTTATTGAAGAGAGATATTGATCTCAACTGGATTTTCTCTTTGATTCAAAGCGTCATAAACACAAATTGTAACAGAGTCGACCATATGGAGAGTTAATTACTTATTTATTTTGTTTCCAAGGTACTCCAGACCTGATAACGCCCACTGAAGTATTATCAACATAGCATAAAGAGGATATACTGAATACAACAGGTTTTTTTTTTTTTTATTTTAAATCAGTAGCAACGTAGTATAGGTATAATTTTTTACTGTAGACTGTAAGAATTGTTACGTATTTGGAAGTAAAATTTATTTATTTTTTCTTACGAAACTGGTCGAGTATATAATTTCAAATCGAATTTACTTGTATATACCTTTGTGATGTTGGTGCTTAATCAATAAATTGCTTTAACATAGAATTTGAAAGTACTTAATTCGTCGTGGAATTCTACGAATATATAGTTGAGGGTGGTACAGAAATTGTTTCTGCTTTCACAATAATTTCGACAGAGGTGTGAATTTTTGGCAACGGCCATACCATGTTGCAAACACCAGCTCTCTTCCAATCAAAATGATCAGATCGATGAAGAAGCTACAAATCCGCTGCCATCAGATGCAGGAGAACATTCACTTGTGACACTGATGAAACAGAGTTCAATATTTCTAGCAAACTACTACCTGATTACGACTTTTCTTTGTCTGCTATACGAGGTGTGCATTGAAAATCAAAAGAAATTTGTATAAGTAGAATTTGAAGACAGAAACATCTATTAACTTTATTATAAATCCATTCGAAATACATCAAAAAGTAGTCGCACAAATGACTTCAGAATTTTATATATTTTACCACAGAAATCAAAAAAATCAAAAGCATACCACTGGGATTTTTGCGAATTTTGGGTGAAAAGTCAACATTTTTTGTTTGGCAGTATTTTGATGTATTCTTATGTATTTTGATTTCAAAAATACGAACTCCTCAACTCAATCAGACGATGACTAAAACCGATCGGGATATTTCAATTTTTCCGCCCCGACAAGCGAAAAATAGGTGATATCTCGATCACGTTGACTGAGGGTTCTGTACCTCAGTCAACTTCGATCATTTCGATAGATAGATCAATTTACTCAGCAGACTCGAGAAATCCCCCGAAACATGTGAACGAAAAATTGCAATGTAACTGACGACAAACGAATCGCAGGTAACAATATAATGCTGGGCAGCGTCTGCGACGCCCGCGTGGGCATTACTATAATAAGTTCAGTGGTTAGTTCAATAAGTTGCATGTAATATTCCTCACACGATACAAACGGGAGGAAATATGTAAGAAATACAAGCCGGTAGAAATACAAGCTGGTAGAAATACAAGAGGCAAGTTGAGGCTACATGCGCACGCAGATGGCGATAGGCTTTGCGGACTGCCTCAGGTAGTAACAAACAGCCTCGGCCTTTTCTGCGCACTGTCGGGCAGACGAAGGAAAATAGTTTGTTAGATGCACCGACGTGTATAGTGTGAATCCCGGAATTATTCGACGTCCAGGCGAACATCAGTGTGAATCAAATTGGAGAGTAATTGAGCTTATAAACTGAGCTAAGAGTGAGTAAAGTTATGGAACTTTCATACCATACAAAAATTCAATATGTATCGAGAGACCGAGCCGAGCGAGGCAACTCCGTATTATATGGCTTGTAAAGTGAGCGATGCATAGGTGACGAACATGGCAACTTGTCGACATCTGCTCGCTCTGCTAAGATTTCGAAGTTCCTTTCAGATTTTGTAGAGGGTTCGCATCCGCCTGATCTATGCTTTGGATGCATTTTTTCAAGCTGAAACTATCCCTTTCATACATACTTATCTACATACATATGCATTCCTCCTGCAAAATTCGTCGTCGCAATGCTGAGCACAGTTCCGACCGAGGTTCCGACACTAAAGAACTTCTCAGGGCCTGTAAAACTCGTTGCTTGGGCTCCGTGGCATTTGCTCGGAGCCCACTAGAAGCGATATGACTATCCGAAACATCTGAAAGATTTAATTTTCTTGGGTGGCCAGTCGTGAACAAGTGACTAAGGAGCCTCATCGACACAAATGGCGATCGGGTCGCTGATTTATGATGATCACCTTGACGATCATGTTCCATGCATGGGCTCGTTTCACGATCGGGGATTCTGGCCTGCCTCGAATTCGAATTATAAGAACTACTGTGCATTGCTCCAATGTGGGCCCATGAGCTATTGCCCCGCACGACCTGACGTTATAGTTTACGAAATTTGGTCAGAATATATATTTATTCGTTTCCCTGATCATTTGAAATAACAAATCGAACAGAGAACCACATAAGAGTAAGAACAAAAGCAACTTCCAGTAGAGAAAACAAAAAAATCTGGATCTTCATGGCCTAAGGCTATTCAAATGCGCGATCTCATAGTTTTAATTTTGTTCGATGCAAAATTTTATCCCGAAGTCTAATATCCGAATAATATCGATTTCGAGTTTCTGAAATCATTATGCGCAGTTAGACACTACAGGCATTTTTTATGCTTTTGAGGGTATCGTTCGATAAACTGTTGCAGGAATGGATTGGAGTCAAGAAAAATGTATGCAACTAATAAACGAGTATCGCAAAAGAAGTATTCTATGGGACTCGCGAGATGCGAGTTCTTACTACAATAAAATGAAAAAGGACCAAGCTTGGAGAGAACTTGCTGGAATATGTCAAAGAACCACTATAGAAGTGAAAAAAAAGATAGATAGCCTCAAAGCATCTTACAGGAGAGAAAAGGTCCGGTCCAAAAAATTTCGTAAATCAGGTAAAGATAACGCGACTTGAGGAATTTTTTTTTTTTTCGAAATAAATATTTACTTTGATTGCTTTAATGTTACAGGGCGAAATAGGGTTTTTCAATCAAAGTGGTATGCTTATACAAGTTTAAGCTTTTTGGATGAGAAGGCCACACCCTCCCAGACTCGAAACGTAAGCGTTTTACCTGTGAATATTAAGTGAGATTTAAGTACAACTATCTTATCACCATACCATGTCGATATCAGAAAACCGAAACTGAATTCCAAAATGAAGAAAGGAGGGGACAAGAAAAATTGTATGAGCGATCGTGTAATAGATCGAGAGACATTTATTTTATTTTTTATTTTCATCTAGGCTATGCCGATTAAGTCCTATGAAATACCAGGTGACTATGTTGATGATAGCGAAGGAGGAAGCCAGCCTCACAATGATCAGATGGATGATGAAGCTACAAATCCGCTGCCATCAGATGCAGGAGAACGTTCAAGTGATACTGATAAATCAGAGTTCGATACTTCTAGAAAACTACTACCTGTTTACGACTTCCCAAAAATCACGGAAGCTTTTAGTTTTCGACAACAAACAAGCACAAATTCTAAGACGGCAGACAAAGAATGTAGCCTCTTTGGCGAATATATCGCAGAAAAACTACGTACATTCGATGACCGATCCCGTGCTGTTGCGCAACATAGAATCGGTAACATTCTGTTCGAATTGGAGATGTATCAAAACCCACATGTTGATAGTATACTCATACAATCTTGCAATCCTAATCTGGCAACTACTGTACTTCCGTCTTTACAAAATAAATAAAACAGCTGGGTACCATATTCAGGACAAAAAAAAAAAAATACAAATTTACAAATAACTATTGTGATTTTAAAGTTATACTATTAAAGATTTTCATATGAACAATGTTTATTATATTTGTTTGCCTCATCTATATTGTGCTCGGGTCTCGTCGTGTCCCGGTGCCTTCACAATTCAGAATTCAGAAAAACCACCTAAATTTCCAAAACCGACGAGAAAAAAGATCAATTATTTGTCATACAGCAGGCGCATTTCCTGAACACAGCAGTGAAGTAATGAAAAATACCCTCTCCTTGTACCTGTTCTATTATTACGCTTATTACGGTCGATAGTCAGTGAAATAAAGTAAAATATACAGAGTAGAACGATTTTTTTTTAATCAGTACAAAACAATTATATTACATCAAAATAAATAAGTACGAAAATACAAAGAAATACCGCGTATGAGTCAATCATAGAAGAAGCTCTCGACGTTCTTGCACATAGATGATAATAATAATAATAATATCAGAGGTTTTTATAGAATGTATTTACATCCCTTTGATCTAAAATCTAGTTTTTTCTTTGAATTTGAAGATGATTTTTTTTCAATTTTTTGGTAACAAAAATAACATTTTTAGAACAAAATCACTCCAATTCCAAAGAAGCTCTTGACGTTTTCACACTTGAATAATCATATTAAAAATAATAATATTGGAGGTAGTTTTGTCTTCGACACTTCTCAGATTTGTAATCAAGCTTTTTTGTTTAATTCGGGTTAGATATTCTCCTCCGTATTTTCTGTGCTCTATTTTTCATCTGTGAGAGATGCTTTCATCTTTGGCATCAAATCACTCCGATCCATAAGGTCGTTCAGCTCTTTCTTTGTAAAAACTATGAAAGTGAACAGAAATATAATTATGTTTGACCTCTATCGATTTGCCTGTGATGAAATTGGTATTAAATAAAGTCAGAGGGTGAAAGAGTAACTCACCATCCTTTTCTGCGGTTACGATCAAGTTTTCACTAGATTCTAAGAGCTTTTTTAGATGCACTAAATTCTCTACATTATTGACGTTAAACTTCGGTAGATCTTTAGATATGACCATCTTTTCTAGTTTTCGCTTTGCTTCAGCACGATGAAGGATTCGTTCATCGATAGTTCCCCTTGTGCATAATTTATATACAACAACAGGACGTGTTTGACCAATTCTGTGGCAACGTGCCATGGCTTGAATGTCAGCTTGGGGATTCTGTGAAAGAGAACGTATTCGTCATTTTCGTAAGCATTACCCTGCACATAAATTAGTATTTCAATAAAAATCATACCCAATCACTGTCATAAATAATGACTGTATCAGCAGCCATGAGATTCAATCCAACTCCTCCAGCTCTGGTCGTAATGAGGAACACAAATACATTCGGATCGGAGTTAAAGCGTTTAATGTCTCTTTGTCTGTCCTCGATCTTGCATGTTCCATCTAATCGTACATAGGCAAAGTTTCTCATATCGAGATAATCTTCCAGTACGTCCAAAATCATGGTCCATGTGGAGAATATAAGAACTTTGTGGCCATCCGCCTTGAGCTTTTGCAACATAGCGTCCAGCACTAAAAGTTTTCCCGAACTTTTAACAAGCTCTTCATCAATTCTAGGTAGACTATCAGGGCCTAGTGGGCAATGAATCAGGTAGGGATGATTCACTATTTTTTTGTACATGACACCTGGAAAATACAATTTTAGAATAGAGTACACTGGGACCACTGAATACGCTAGTAATTCTCATAATTGGTAATTTTGAATTTTATCATAATCCGTTGGAAAATTTTTGCAATCTTTCTTACTTCTAATAACTTAATGAGTCGAACTTACAATTGTTTGATATATTTGAAACTCTTCTGAAATTACCCACCTCTTTGTCTCATCTGAACACGAATGAGAAAATCTTTGTTCCGCTCATCTATGTCTGTGTAATGCTTCCACTCAGCTAGTTCGGATTCATTGGCTGAGGTATTTCTTTGCCATCTAATAGTAGCTTCATCGCGAGAGGGTGTAGATTCTCGAGAAGCGTCAGATTCGCTATCGGTATGAGGTTCATACCCAGTATGATTGGCTTTAAGTGTACACCGTCTCTTTGGACGTTGACCATTAATCTCAGGCAATATCAGAGATTGTTCTTCAATTTTACTGAGAGTATGAATATCACGGGTCAGTACTGCTTTGTATAAGCCATGTTGTAGTTCTGTCAAAGGAGCATAGACGACCACTTCTTTTTTAGCAGGAATATCTAAACAAACGTCTGTCTTAAGTCGTCTAAGCATGAACGGTTTCAGTATCTCCCTTAAACTCGATAACACTTGTTTCTCTGATTCCTGTTTGAGAATTCTTGCGGTCCCTCTTTCATCCTGCAGCTCGCTAGCATCGAACCAAGATTCAAATACAGCCAAGTCATTAAAAATCTCCGGCAATAGAAAATTCAACAAAGACCACAATTCTGATAAGTCATTCTGAAGTGGGGTACCAGTTAGCAAAAGACGGTTCATTGATTGACATTTCTTGAGAACCCTAAATATAACAGCAAAAAACACCAATAAATCAATAATCTTTTCCAGTGCCTCTTTTTTCTGTTAGATCTACAAAAATGACCGGCGACTTGGGTACTTAGCGGCAAATACTATTTCAAATTTAGCTTGCACCAATTTCACAAGATAGTGAATGGGCGAAAATGCTGATATCTGGTGAAGGTAGTATAGGATCAAATAATTTAAAAAAAATCCTGTTTAAGCAACAATCTTACAGAACATGCGGGAATTCTACCACTTTCATATTTTTGATGTTATGTTCAATATGGTGATAATGTGGAAGTGGAAGTTGAATCCTACTTACTGTAAGAGTCGACATTTGTAGTTCTTAATTCTGTGCCCCTCATCAATAATGATGTATCTCCACTGCTGCATCTTGAGAAAATATTCCTGCTGTAAGGGTACCTCAAAGGTGGTTAGAACTACTGGTTGGGTTCGGTGTCCATCAATCTTGACGAATTGAGTGATCTTTTTCACGGATTGGCTTCGTTGTCCTGGATTTCCATGGAGTAACACAACAGGTATTTTCGGTGCAAAGTTTTCAAACTCCATCAGCCAGTTTGGAATGGTTGAAAGTGGTGCAATAATTAGGTAAGGCCCTGGGATATTTTTTTCCACGAGGTGACAAATCAATGCAATCACTTGAATAGTTTTTCCTAGACCCATTTCATCTGCCAATATTCCATTCACACCGTTTTCATAAAGTACTTGAAGCCATTTCAAGCCCTGAATCTGGTAATCACGTAATATACCATTGAAATATTTCAGTTTCACAGGCTGAACATCTTTGCGATCTCTAAACTCATATCGTTCAGCATCAGTACCACTAACGATTTCTTCTTTGCTGGAATTCAGGTTTTTCTGGTCTGCTTTAGCGTTCATCTGGAGATAAAAAGTCAACTTATGCAACACAAAATGAAAGAATTTTCAGTAAGTAAGCACTATATGTAATAACAATAAATATGTGTTATAATTATATATAGCTGAAACTTGGAGTGTGGGAAACTTGATATGTATTGCATAGATATGTAGGGTGGAGCTATCAAAATTGGATAACTCACGTCATCCTTGGACATGTATTCACTGATGTTATAATCTTGTCTATCCTGAGGCTTCTTGGTTTTTTTCTTTGGTGGAGAGTTCTCATCCTTTACTTTTATCTTCCGCTTGAGGTTTGATTTCTCCGATTGTTTTTTGGCAGATGCATCTATTTTTTGAACTAAATAGTTCGCATAGAACTGACTGCGATCGAGAAGATGCATCAGTCTTTTATATCGCGCGTCTCTAATTTCTTGATTGTACTTCTCTTCTGCTGCGCGTCTTTTTTCCTTTTCAGCTTGCAACTGTAATTGTTTCTCGTCCAAAACTTTTGGCACAGAAGTATCACCATCTGGGACTATTTCCAGGGGTGTCTTGTTAATCGCAACATTGTCAGCAATTGAGCTACGTGAGTCTTCATCCAAAGAAGGTACTGAATCTAAACATGACCGATGAAATACAAACAATAATTCATTGTCGGTGGACTAAGATTATACATAAATTGACAGGACAGTAACACAAGTCTACAGAAAACTAGGAGGCCTGTAGTAGTAGCATAATCACAATAATGCTACAATGATCACACTCTAATGTATTAGTGAAATTGTTAGTAGAAAGTTTGATGCTACATACAGATTGGTTGAATACATAGAAAAAAATTTTACAGCCCATAATTGTTACCAAAGAGTATTTGTGTACATGAAATGGGATTTGAATGTCATCTAATTTATTATGTGTATACGTCTGTAATAGGTAAAATTTTGGTATTTCAAACAGAGAAGGTTTTCTCAGTTTACTCATAGCCAGTTGTTGTACGTATATAGTACGTAATATCAGATATCCTCATGTTCACTGAATTTTGGATACTCGGGAACAAAGACACAAAGGGATTGAAAGGCACGTGTTGAAAGTAGGACGATGTAGTACCTGTGGCTACAGATCCGGAGATACTTGCGAATCCCGAATCATCGCAGATTCCGATAAATTCAACATTTCGGGCCCCCTTAGATGTATTATTAATTGGCTCAATTGTCTTATTACTCATATTGACTAATTTGAAGATCGAATCATTTATTCCACCAATAATAACAAACTTAACAGGAGCTTCGCTCCGACGAACTTCTTAGCTCACCCGCGCTTGTTAACTGATCGCCGGTCATGTGTCTCACATCAGAGAATCCACGTACTTTATGATACGTGAAGTGGTATGTGTTACGCGATTCCCGCCAATTTTTTTCATTAGCTGTCACCGCGCAACAATTGTGAGTTGACGGAGTGTGGGTAGCGAATGCATTCAGTATCTCAATGAGGATATAGAGTCAAGTTCCATCTGTAATCTGAAAATGTGACTACAATTGTAAAATAAAAGAATAAAAGTAATACATTCTAGATCGAATTCGACCCCAGCGCCCATGGAGAAAACGCGCAGGCACAGTCGCACAGTATAGGGAATATAGTATTATTTCCTATACTGTGGCGCAGGCACAGGAAGTTCTTTCTTTTGGTGACCGTGTTTGTCAAAGGGAACTAAAGTGAGTGTCCTCGTAAATATTCTTAATTTTTAAGTATTCTAAGGAAATCTAGTCATACAAAATGAAAAATAAATGTCTTGGAGGCGTCTTAAAACTATAATAAAAAATACCGACGACTCCGATAGAAAATTTAACATATTTCCAGTCTCATAATCATCGCGTCTTCACGCCACGTGTGTAATGGGGATCATGATACCAGTATTCATTTGGATATTGGAGATATTATTGAATTCATAGATTACTTAAAGCAATATTTCAATAATAAAAGTCCGTCCCTCATACGCTGTAATTTTTGTAAATTAATTGACTTTGTTTTTCATCTCAATAGCCTATTAATTCCTGTACGCCTTTCCGACTTAACGTTGACTTGGTGATGGTGATCAAGAAGTTAGTACCATACAATTTCATTATCATAATGAATTTACTTTCAGTATGGCGGACGCAGCTCCAGCCGCAGCTCCAGCAGCAGCAGCACGTGGAGGATTTCGTGGAGGATTTGGCTCTCGTGGAGCCGGAGGTGATAGAGGTGGACCAAGGGGAAGAGGTCGTGGAGGTAGAGGACGAGGGCGCGGGCGTGGCCGTGGAAAGGAAGATGCCAAGGAATGGATCCCAGTAACTAAATTGGGTCGTTTAGTACGAGATGGCAAGATCCGTACTCTAGAAGAGATCTACTTGTTCTCTTTGCCAATCAAAGAGTTCGAGATCATCGACTTCTTCATCGGGCCATCCCTCAAGGATGAAGTCCTGAAGATCATGCCTGTCCAGAAGCAAACCAGGGCTGGTCAGCGTACCCGATTTAAGGTAATCCTAATTGTCAGGCTTATATGTAGAGTTTCAAATAAAATATGCATTATCATTTGTTTGTAATGCCTGTGACTATTAAAACTTATCAATAAAAATTCTGTGTTCTAGGCCTTTGTTGCGATTGGAGATAGCAACGGCCACATTGGTCTTGGCGTGAAGTGCTCCAAGGAAGTAGCCACTGCTATTCGTGGAGCCATCATTCTGGCTAAGTTATCTGTTGTTCCTGTACGCCGTGGCTACTGGGGAAATAAAATTGGAAAGCCCCACACAGTGCCCTGCAAAGTGACTGGAAAGTGTGGTTCAGTTCAGGTGCGACTTATTCCAGCACCCAGAGGAACAGGAATCGTTTCTGCGCCAGTTCCCAAAAAGCTCTTGCAGATGGCTGGTATTGAAGACTGTTACACTTCAGCCAGAGGATCAACTGGTACACTTGGTAATTTTGCCAAGGCTACGTACGCTGCTATCGCCAAGACCTATGCGTACCTCACACCCGACTTATGGAAGGAGATGGCCCTTACCAAGGCTCCATACCAAGAGTATGCTGACTACTTGTACAAGAATCATCGCCCAGTAACCGGACCCCGCCCTACTGAAACTGTGTAAACAGCTATCATGATTTTAGCTCGGCTATTGAAACAATAAATCTCCCTGTAGGGAAAAATTCCATAAATCTTCGTATTTTTCTTGTATCATTCCATACCTAAGACATCTTCCTTGCCTTCAAATTCGGTTATCATGAAAAAGATTTTCAAAAATAATTCATCAATCAACGAAAACAGTTGTTTATTTGGAATATATATATTTTTTTCAATTATATGAAACAATTAGCTGTATAATTTTGTGAATTTTATCCCCAGTTATAAGATGTGAATGATTGATTTCTTGTGAAGAGCACGGGTAAATATACCCAAGAACGTGCAAAGACCGTTACAATTATTGCGATAGGCACCCATCAGTCTGATCATATTTAGATTCGGTTTAGTCTAGAGTTGATTAATGAATACAATGATATCAGTGATTGAAAAAATAAGAAATAAATTAGTTGGGCATAATTAGACGTATACATAATCAGTGATCAATATTGACCAAATATAAAAGTGCTAATATCCACTTTTTGAGTGTACATTGTAGAAGCTCAAAATAAACTGAATATCGCATTTTTAAATGACAAAGACAGACAATAAACTTAATTACCTATACAGATATTTTACTGGAAATCCCGTAAGCATGTACGAAAGTATTGTTACAAAATATTAATCAGATAATTTCGTGATGCGGGTAGGCTCTTGAATCTCGTTCACTTAGTTCTCTAAACATGTTATTATCTATCACTCATTTTTCTGTGTGTTGGTCACATTCGTTTCGCTGTTCCAGGTGAAATGATTAAAACATTACAATCGTGGTGCATTAATGAATTACAACACATATTCTGTATCAAATCAGCGCAAGAGAAAAAAAGATTTGCAAAAACTATTACTCATTCTTATCACATCACCTTAGGAACTGCCACATAAATGAAATATTTCGTATGTATATATATATACCTTTTTTCATAAATGGATATTACATATGTATAATTTATATGACAATTGTTCACACCAAAGAATAGACTTGTAAAATTAATACACAGGCTCAACTTGTAATGTGATGTGGATAATTGATAAAAACTTCGTTCAGTATATTCTGAATCGGCCGTATACGGAAAATTTTTCTATGTACAATTATAATTGATCACAATAATTTTTTTAGTATACATGAATTCATCTACACGTACGTGCATAGCTACATGCATACTTCAAATAAATAAGGTATCGACAAAAAAGACTCCACAGTAGCAAATATTAAAATAGGTAGCCTTAGTTTGTGCAACATATAATATTCACAAATTTCATCGCGTTATTCGACAATCTCTTTGATTCTTATGGATGAAGAAATAATAAATGTAAATAATTGTACTGGAACGCATTGCATATGGATGTAAAATGATGAAATACTTCCTCCAAAAGTTATGATACTTTCTAGTTGGGCAATGCAAAAAATTTCATCCGCTAACGAGATAGCTACAATAAATTGGTCAATAATTTTAATTCATACCTTGTGAGTTAAATACTAAATTGAATCGTAATCATTATTATTTTTCAATTCTTATAATTAGTTTCAACGATTAGTATAGTTCCTAATTAGACAATTGTATCATTACCCATGCGCGTTTCTTTCGACATCTTAAAAGTTCTATCAAAATTCGTATAAATCCATATGGTTACTTCATTATATTTTCGTTACCTTCATAAATTAGCGAACACTGCCCAGCGGAAACCACTCAATAGTTTCATTTGTGAGATTTAAGCGCGTTAGTGGTAGTCGGATACCACCAAGAAATTCATTTTCTTGAAGGGTATCGTGATTCCATATTGTTGCCTCCAATGTTCGATCCTTGATCACCTCAATTGGCATTCTGTACTCAAGCTACCGTACAAGAACAAAATGGAGTGAAATCCCTCATTAATTATACGTAAGAAACATGAATTTTTATACAAATGAGGAACTAAATAGATTCATGCTCACCATTTCCATGAAAGATGGATGGCAGTTCTTTTTGACAACTTTTGTTTTCCGTTTCGTTGCTTTTGTTGGATCTGGTTTTAGATACACTTTCACATAAGTATTAGGCTCCTGTGCATTTGCAACCTTTGGAAGACCACGGGCGTGATGGACCATAACTGAAAGGGCTCCTCGTGTGTAGTGTAAAGATAGTTTTATTTGTCCCATTTGCCCATCCTCACGTATTTTTTTTTCAGCCCACCAATTTCCAACTGTATGGAAGGAAAAAGAATTATCACGAGTGTATTCACCCATTTTCCAAACCAACGTTTGTTACCATTGCTATCCAACCTTGAATAATCGTTCTAAAGAAGTAATAATTTGAACGAAATTGTTTTCCATTCATACAGGGCTAATTGCATTCTGATAGGATCTGATTCTATTACCTCTTATACTGCAGTTAATTTGCTAGGTCAGTAGTTGATTCATTTGTTGAATTTCAATCGAATACCTCATTCATACATACTGCAGCAAACATGATTTTAGTAGAGATCAAGTCAGTGAGTATCCACCTTTTTCTTATGTTCCAGAGTTTTTGAAACATTTCATTACATATGATTATTCATGTTAGGGTCAGAAGGATGAGTTTCTACCTTTGACTTTTCGTAGATGGATGTCGGCATTTTGTTGATCACGAAGAAGTGGGTGGAAAAATGTGTATACCAAATCACTCTGCGATATTTCAGGGGCCATTTTAAATAAGCTCTGAAGAAACTTTTCAATATCTGCACGCCGTTTGTCTGCCACTTGTTTGATGTTGGAACGTCCAACGCTCATCCCACTTGGAAGGCTGCACAGACAATAATATTTATAGTTGTAATACAAAATTAGCCGCAATAGTTTATTTATTTTTTTTTTTCAGTGTTCCACAGCTGTTTAAACAATGAAAGAAATCGCAAATTTATTCCGTATATTGAGTTTTGTTAAGAAGAAATAAAATTAAATTGCTGATTTTATCTGACTCTGATGAGAGTAGAAATAAATCATCATGTTAGAATTATTAACAGAAGGTATTCTGAAAAATTGTTAGTGATTCAATTATGTAGCATTATCGGTGAGTGGTTGAAGTGGCATCCTCGACCAAAATAATAATTTAGGTAGTGGGAGACTCATGGATGGTTTTAATAATTTAGGTAGTGGGTGAGTGATGTTACATAAATTGGTAATAGCTATTGTTCGTATAATTAATCTAAAGATAAGCTCTGCTAGCGCTAAGACTGATACCAGTATACACTTGATAGCTCGCTTCGCAGACTGTTATCAGTGTTTTTTTACCAATTGTAGTGAAACCTGTGTACAGTACTTATCAGGCATGGAATTACTGTTGCAAAAATAGTATGGGCATAAACACAAGGTTGTTAATAGTTCATAATTCGATTGATCATGTTCGTGCTGTGCTACAATAAGCATAAGATGAAGTTTATATGGCTTGAACGTAAAATTTTTAAATAATTTTCAAAACTACTGGTTTCATCGAAATGCTGTTGCAATGCCTGATGATGGTTGTTACTTTTAAAAACATTGCATATTTAATTGTTAGTTGAAAAAGTTTGCATCCCATTTGTTGACATAAAAAATTAGTCTCAGTTCTAATTGAAATCAAGGTATATGATGGATGTGTTTTATCTTTTTCTCAGTAATAATTGAATAGGAAGAATGCTGATTGATTTATCTTACTGTGAAGAAGGTGTGTTGATAACAGACAAAGTATTGATTAGAGTATGGTTCATCGAATAGCAATGTAATTTAGGCAGTTATTTATGATGTATGGCACGTAATTCTAGGAAATGTGGGGTTGAACGTGTTGGCTTTATGGCACAATAATTGTAACTAATTTGTACGGGAGTATGAAGAGTTTCTCATATTTGGTGACACGGAGTCGATAGCATACTCAAATTATACAGAACTATTTATAATAAAGTGATAGTTGCAAGTATAAAGAAAATGATTTCTTTTTCGTAGGTATTTCAATGCAATTGAGCAGCCGCACGAACAGCAGAAGTAAAGTGGGATCAAAGGAATCTTTGAAAGTGAAGTTGAACAAGAGTGAATAAATAAGTCAGTCAAAATGGGATTCAAGTGGTTCAAAGCTCGCATGCCAATGAACAGAATGCCTGCACATTCATCTGCAGTAGCGGGTTCGTATAAGACGACGTCGAGTTTTGATGCACCTGATTTTGTATCAAATAATGGTAGTACAAGAACTAATGGTCACTTAAAAGTGAAGCAAAAATCGAATCTTAGGCCAGTCTCGATGCCTGTGTTGAATAATCCTTTAGCTGAAAGAGCGAGTAGGGGTGGTGCGGTAGGAGGTATACCGCCAAGCATGAATACAGCAGCACAAAAATCATCGGTCATGTCTACCCAAGAATTGAATTCGGATGAAGAGAACGATTATCATGGTGTTGGAGTAGAGAATCCTGTATTGTTGACAGCAGATATAACACAGATGGATTATAATCGAAACATTGAAAAAAGCACCCCTAAACCAGTTTCAAAAACGCATATGGCAGAATACAGAAAAAAAAAAAACAAAGCACCCATGCCCAAATTGAAGTTGGATATGAAAGCTGCTAATAGAACAGGCCAAGGTGATGGGCAATACATTTTAATCAAGAACGACAGAAAATCGTCGCACGCTAGCGACATTGATGTCTAATGAAGCTGTACATGTTTTAGAAATAAGTTGATTAAGTATAAAGTAAGTTAAGTATAATGTAATGTTATTTTTGACAGAGAATGTAACAGACTCAAATTCCTAATAGTTGATATTTGCCCATTAGTATTACAGCAGTCTACAGTCAGCAAATTATTATTTGATTATGCAAAGTTGATCCACTGTTCAAATAAACGTACTGCAGGCACAAATAGATTGTTACATGATACATTCATTCGATAGCTGTAGATTTGATGAATGGTCAGTCAATTCATTTTTCTTGTAAGCAAGATAGTTAAAGTGTAATGACATAATGTTAGGTGCATATGGTACGAGCAAATGCATTGTAATAATATTTTGCTTGCAAAAGCCAGTGACAGATTTGTAGGATATAAGATGTTAATGATTGTATTCATCTTATGTTGCATACCATACATTGTAATTTTTTTTGCTGCAAATAAATATGGTTCGCCGACAAAATATGCTCTAATGCCAGATTACATTTTATTCACATTTCCTAGTTAAAAGCTGTCATAAAAGGAAATATAATATAATTTTTTTCAAACACTCACCCAGCAACTTTAGCGAGAGGAAAGTGAATGCATAGCTTTTGGTATAATTCACAGAATTCTTTGTAGGAACGGAACAGGTAAGTAGGATCAGCGTGTCCTTTTCTTTCAATTCGTAATATGTACATGTAGTACTTCTCTGGATCATAGCGTTTTTGGTATCCATAGACTTGTACACTTGTCAATTGGCCCTCTTGTAGCATTCTGCAAATGAAGTGTTTAAAATAAAAATTTTGAGGTACACTAGAGTCATGGTAAATTTACATTAGATAACGACTGGCATTGTGGAGTGGCTCGATCAAGTAGTTTATGAATATTTCAATTGCAATACAGGGATGTTTACTTACGTATATGTGCGAGGAATAAATGATAGTAATTCACCATCATTTTGTTCACCAGAAAATCTGAGCTGTGCCAAGTTGTGGAGGAAAAAGTTGAACTGTGTAAACCAACTTTTTAGCGAGCTTTCAATCATCCGAGCAAATGTCGCAGCAGCTTCAGGATTTGTTTGGCCAGGAAGCAAAGCTTTTTGGACATAATTCACAGCATCCATTGTAACACCAGGGATGCCGGAAGAAGCCATCTGGGGGGTAGTGTATAAATTCATCTTCAATTTATTTAAATCATCCTTAATTTGAATATCATGTTGTTTCTGGTGAATCGTTGCTGAGTTTTTCATTTCAGTCTGCAGTTCTTGAGCCCGTATTAAGTTATCCATCTTTATAACATTTGGAAACTATTGTGGCTTGCTTATTAAAAAAAATATTCACTCAAGTACATTGAAATACTCAAGTGCAGTATCTCCTTGATTTATTGCTTTCAAAATAGAAAGTATCGAAGTGATTTTTTTTAATCCATTTTGTCAGTATCGATGTTCACAAACATGCCGAAAAAAATGTCACTGAGTGGTTGTTATTTACAAATACGAGCAAATGGTTAGAAAATTATTCCTTTGCCAGACTATGGCATGCTAACGGTATTCTGAATATAGTTTATGTGACATTACTGTCGTTAAATAAAGCACTTTCACGGAATCGATTTCATCGCTATATGTTATGAAAAGTATTTCACTCCTAATTGAAGCACAGAACGTTTCATCAACCTACTCTCGGAATAACAGAAAATACTCAGAGCACCGAGTCCGGTTATGATTAATATGTTATGCGTGATTGTGGCTTGGAGTCTGATAACACTGAAGGATAAGACCTTCCGCTGTACTTTCAGAGCGTAGATATAAATAAAATAGACCGTTGTGGTTTTTATGTGTTGATATACTTGAGGCAAAACACGCTAAGCCGGCTATGTTTTGCGTACTATTTTTTAAATTTGATCACACTGACGATATTTCGAAAGGTCCGGAAAAATATTTTTGCACTACTCACCCAAGTTAAATTTCAAAATTTTGAAAATCTACGATTTACATTAGAAATTGATTATTTCGCCGTTTTCAAAATTTCTCACCCGGTAAAACGGGAGAACGGAAGATTCTATCCACTTTGCTCAAAATTCTCCATATTTTGAAAAGTTTCATCGAATGAAACGATGTTGACAAATGCACTTATACTCTTTTTACGCTAATCCCCTCAATGGTTAACTGCATTTTGCCGGCGAACAGATTGAAATAAAAAAGTTTTGCATGATATTTCTACTGAGATGTGGTACAACTCTTGAGAGTGAGAATGGAACGTATCACAGTATACTTCCTGTTTTTATGCAACAAAGATTAGCTTATCTCAGTAACTAAAACTTTTTAGATGTTTCAAAGTTATTTCAATTCTGTTGAATATTACTAAATTTGATACAAATATCGTACAGGGAAAACTCAATAGGCCGTAACTCTGACCTAATATCGACTTAGTCAAGTCCATGATCAAGTTATGTTGTAGATAAAATATGACCCCCACAAGTTTTTTATGACTAAATTTGTTAATAAAAGCAAAGTAATACTGACCAGCCCGAACAAATGGAGAAGCAAGTTGCTGTGTTTTCGAACGATGTTAAACGCTTGACAGCACAAATCCACAAAATGATGGAATTTTGCTGAGGGTTTGTCACCACCGTTTATAACGTATGCCATGTCAGACGTTAACACAAAGGGTGTGCGGTCTCTGATGAGTGGAAAACATTATTTGGAGACCATAATGCATTCATACCACAAAGAAGTTAAGAATTAGCTTGTCTTACCTTTTGAAGTTCCCGAACATTTGAGCATCCCCTAAAAACTTGCCAAAATCAATATGAAATAGATGCCCTGATGTCTTGAGCATTATATTGTCATTATGTCTATCACAGATTCCGAGAATGTATGTCGCCACACTATATCCAGCACAAGAAGCGGTGAAATTTGCCACTGCTCTTTCATATTCCAATTCAGATGGATTATGTTTGGCCAGCCACTCAGCAATTGGTCGATCTTTGAACGAGCCGGTCAAGCCGAATTCCACTTGAATTTTTCGTAAAGTTTCAGCGTTAGTGACCATTTCGATCATTCCCCGCTTATGTCCAGTTGGAACGCAAGCAAAGGTAACCATTTTCAGGTCGAGACCACCTTTTAGCCAAAGTTTATCCATTATACGGACCATTTGAAGAGTTAACATGTCCTGTTGTAAATCGTCACCAACCTAGAGATTAAATGGGATTGAATGCATGTTCATCACAATCCTAAGTTGGTCTCATTAGCTAATATTGTAAAACATAAAAAAATTTCGTGAAAAAAAAAATTGTCACCTTAAAAATCGCAGGAATGATAGCATTGTCTCTACTGACAAAACTGATCTTAAGAGGCAAGGTGAATGATGGAAAATAAGAACAAGTTTGGACATTAATCCCAAATACTTCTATACTCGGTGATAGAGGTAAACATGTCCCCTCGTTAAGCATAAGTTGACTGTTGATATTTTGTAGGCCATTTTTGAGGACTTCCATTTTTAAGGAATCTTTGGTAGTTTTGATATTTTCAGCTACCTCGTGAAGATTCTGTAAATCGTTCATTATATGCAATTGATTGTTGGACAATTTCATTCGAAGGTATTACCTTGACTAGACATTGTTGTGTAAGAAAGCTGTTCCTCAGAGCATCTCCAACTACAGCTAACAAGGCTCGCAGCATTAATTGTAATCTTCTATGGTAGCGAAAGGCACTAACGTTGTTACCGTCATCTTCTCCATGCCCATCAGTAGAATTCTAAAATTCAATCGGCGTATGAGCTAGTTTTCGAGTATGGTCATCACATCTTTGTAGTTTGAGATCAGATAAATGTAGTTCCAAAGGATATAGGTTATCAAATGGTTTGAAATCAAAAGAGAGTGGAATAAAAAATTATTTGGTTTCCAAGAATTACACCAGCAGGCAATTTAAGAGTGAGGATTAAGTGATAAATGTATAAACGTTTGGATGTTAAAATAAATAAACATACGAATTTATAGGCGAGTGTCAAGATGAAGGGGGAAAAATAAATACGGACCAGCATGCATTACATAATCAAAAATTATGTTAATGAAGCGATCACCGAACCTGTACCTGTGGACTCTGGCCTGGTAGTGATTGGGTCAAGAGCCAGTAGATGTGATGAGCGACACTAGGAGATAGAAGTGCTCGTTCAAGAAGAAAACGGGCTAGAGGAGATGCTTCGTACGTCTCATGTTTCAGAGCTTGCAACAATTGCGGGAGATAGTCTATTAGTTCATCGCTAGTTAGATCACGGATCCAGCTTACTGCCATTTCTCGGACTTTCATGTCCGGAAAACTGAAATACAACGAGCAAATCTCTATACATCTGTGCTCTAAACAGACGTGGTTACAAAATAGTATTCACAAACTATTTAGAACGAAGGATAATGTGAAATGGAATGCATTGTAAACACACCAGGGTAGGAGTAACTGCAACGCTTGAACTGGTGGTAAAGAATGCCAAACTCGTAAAGAGGCATGTAAATCTGGCAAACAAGCCCAATCCCAACTGTGTGCTGCAAGCAATACTTTAGGTAATGCTTCGGGCCTGTCGTGTAAGTAATGTCTCTTTTCCCACAAAATCTCTCTTTCTTCCAAAGGAGGCCTGTAAGATGAAATATTAAAAATGCAGGCAATGCATTTCGCCAGCCTTATAACTAACCTGAAGAATGTATCCTGTTGTGTTATATCTATTAGCAATTCTTGGGTGTTATGATCGAGCGAGTTGAAATCGAGAGATTTAACATCGTGATCTCGAAGTTCTGTTGGAAATAATACTCTACCACCATAGTCTGGTAGCTCTAGTCCGATTATTGGCTGAACATTGCCATGTGGGTGGATTCCAGGTGCTGGAGCAGGACCTAATCTCTTATCTGCATTAGGTGGCCATAAAGTGAGGAAATAGCTACCTTGACTCATTACTCTACATGAACAAAAAATACGAAAAATTTCATCACTCTGATCTTGGTGTAACTATGCAACATTTTCACCCCAATCCTGAATACAAAATAAAATTGCTTACCCTTCATAATCGCAAAATTGAAGAGCTCCCCAGCCGAGCTCTTCTTTATGCATTGAACCTTCGGCTGAAGAGGAAGCATCGTGTTCAGTAGGTTGCATAGTTCGACCATAGACTACTAGAACTAGTCGAGCCTCTCTTGGTACTTGGCATACACTTATTCCGTGAAATTCAAGCCTGAAAATGTAGCGAGATTTTAGTAAATGAAACTAAATCAAGGATTGTTCATATTTTCAATGTGAAGTACACATCATTGATACAGGAAATCACCACTTTTTACCAAGCATTGAATAAAACTCTCGGGTAAAAGCTTGAGCTTATTGCCATGGGCTCGGAGACAACTGGTTGGCCAACAGGTCTAGTTCCATGGAATATTTGAGCAGCAATTATATAGTCATCATGTTTCCAAGTACTTGGTAATCTGTGGAGTGCGCCGACTCTGACAAGAACTGTATCGATGACTTCAGATGAATCTAACGTAGCTGCAACAATAATGAATTACGATTTATCAAGTTTATGATTAAAAACTTTGAATAAATGAAGGAGAATGAATGAAGCTCATTCTGAAAACTCAAATGAAATCTGTTCGAGCAATCAGAATGACAGCAAGCAAAATTCTGAGGAAGACAAATTTCATGTAGGAGTAGTGAGATTTCCAGATTTCGAATTGTGTCACAGTACAATAATTATATTACTCACTCGTTGGATTTTCTCCTCTGGTATTTAATTGGAAATCAACTCGAAATGCGTGGCAATAAGTTTCAACTAGATCTTGGATAGCATCTCGAATTGTATGACAATTTGAGGCAATTACTTCTGGAAATTTGGTTCTTAATGCTACAGGAGAGTAATCTCCTTCTTCGTGCAAGGCATCAGGTTTTTTACACTCATTATTCGCTGTGTGGGCTGATGGCAAGAACTGGCAAAAAGCGTGCACGAAATTGTCAATGGCTTCCGTTATTTCCACAGTTTCTATATTACCCATCAAGGCACAGACTGCTTTCACTGCCTGGAGAACGCCACGGGGCTTAAATTGTGGGAATAGACTAGAAATATGTTCAGCTGTGGCCATTTGTAGAGCAGTTGCTTCGACACGTTCCATTTCTTTTTCAACAGTTTCTGTTATACATAGTTTTACACATAATGATATGCCCATCGTTCATATTAGCAGATTTAAATTTATCTTTATATATATACTACTTACCTAACAAAATAATCAACGTGTCATAGGATATTGGCTGAACAGGTTCATTGGGTAGAATTTCTTCCAATCGCAAGCACTGATCCCGATTATCGTCTTGTAGCTGTACGGAACACGAATTTGTAAGATCCAAAAAATTGCAAAATACATTTGGCTTACTTGTGAACTAACTTACTGTTCTAGCAAGGGATCGTTTCATTTGTTTTCTGGTAACGATCGCCAATTCGATGTCTTTCTCTAACTTGATACACTGGTGTACATATTCATACTGAGCTAAAGTTGTGTTTGGACAGAGGTATTCAGCCAATCCCAAGACTCTCAAACAATATTTATCGACATTAACTGTGTCTTCGTCATCTAAGGTGCATGCTACATTCAGTATAACGTGTTCAACGCTACAATTAACTGAAAGATGATGTAAAACTGAGTCAACGACATTTTATCATAGGTGTGAAAAATGTGTTGATGATTAAGCTCACCATCACAAGTAAAAGATATTGGTGCAATTGGTCCTTCACTGTCAGTAGGAACTTGCGGATGTACGACAATCTTTATACTGGTCCCATCTGGGTACATGTTTTCCATCATAGAGCTGACTATATGACCGATGTTTGTACTCGGATTATTGAATGGAAATTCACCTAGATTAAAAATATCACAAATAATCGTCACTGAGAATTTTTGATGGATTGCCGAAATTATTTTTTGCTAGCTACTCACTTCTGACTGATTTAATCATTTGATGAAAGGCTTTGAGGTCACAGTCGTGTAGCGATGCTCTGGCTTTGACTACTGTAATATTTTCATAAAGCCGAGTGTGTCTCTTTTGCTGTGGGGACATGTAGCAATTATGTTTGATAGAGTTGATTTCATGATACTGAAAATGAAAGAAGTAATCTTCAAAGTATACTCACACGACGATCCAATGACGTTCGTCGTCTTTCAATGGTGTTCCACGCAGATGAATTTCTTGGTGGAAGTGGCGGAGGTGCTGCTGGGGATATTGCAGGTGATTTTGCAGATTTTTCAACAGCAGCGTAAACTGGATCCGAATTCACACTTTCATTTGTACTATACATGTAGTCGAATGGATCGAAAGGGTCGTACACTGATCCACTAAGTTGCGATTCTGTATCTGTACAAAGGCAGTAGAATATATGAAACAAGTGCTGAGTATAGACTGCTAGCAGGATTGCAATATACGCAAAAATAGTACCTTGCTCCGTGGACTTCTCACCATCCTTAGCTGCCATACTGGCGTCATCATTCACTTCAGTCTTCACAAGTAGTGGGTCAAAGGCCTCAAGAACGCTAACTCTGACGTTAGCTTTATCTTCGTTTTGTTCGAAAGTGCTCAAGTCTATCAGATTACCATTTGGTTTTTTCTCTATTACTTTGAGGACATCTAGTTGCCTGATGTCAACAGCAAATGTTGGAGTTGATACACCGGATACTGATGGGCTTGCACATGAACGATAGTTTGCTGGTAGAGGAGGAATCTGAAACCGATCCAAAAACTGTTCTTCAAAAACACTATTATTGATTACACTTGAAAACTATGGACTTACTATGAATGTTGTTGTAATCAAACTTACGTGTTATTTCACAACTAGAAAAGTAAATAATTTATTATTTACCTGTGGAATGCTATCCGTTGGATTACTATTAATGCTGCTTGATCTGGACATTACAGGACTAATGCCAGGGGTACTAGGTGTTCCAGGTGTGCATAAAGGAGATGATGAACTTGGTCCTGGTGATGGAGAGTGATATCTCAAGGCTCGAGACTGATGGGAGCTTGCAGAGCTATTACTACGAGATACTCTTGGAGCTCTTTTCATCAAAGAGGGATGGTTATCCCATTTTGGCTCGATAGGTGCTTTACTGAATAGCAAAGGTTTAATTCATAAGAAAGATGAACTAAGTGACGTTTGGATGCAATTTGAAGAATTATTATTAGTTAAATTTTACATGGATATTATTGAATTTCATCAGCAAACAAGCCTCAATTATATCTTGAGTATCAAAACAGCTGCTGGTGATTGCACAAATATGTATAAGTGTGTGCAACTTCAAATGTATGGACTGTAAATATTATTTACATGCATGTTAATATTGATTGTTGTATGGTATAAACATAGGGGGATCTTGAGATACAGTTGCATTAGTAAACTCAATCTTCAGCATTATGAATATACAACCGATAGCGCAAATAGTTTTTATTACTACAGGAAAAATACTAACGGCGGAGGAGGTGGTGGTGTGCAATACGGACCAAGACCATCTTGTTTTATGGGGCTTGTAAAATTAATTAAATCAGTCGTAGGTCCTCGACTTGGACCTCCAGACGTAGATAAATTTCTTCTATATGGAACAGGAGGTGGTGGTGCAATTATAGCCATAGTTCTCGGTTGACCAGTATTAAACGATCCTGGCCTAGGTCGACTTCTCAAAAGAAGCCTAAAGGTGAAGGATAATAAAATTACAAATCAGAATTATTGGTCTGTCGTTTTGTTAGATCATACCCATCACTGCTAGGTGCTCCATCAATCTCAGATGCAATGCTATTATCGTTGCTACTATTGTGCTTGCCATGTGGCGAACCATAGCTCCGCCGAACATGGCCAGTATATTCCAGCTGTTCTTTTTGTAATCTAAATTTTTCTAGCGCCAAACTTTCCAAGCTAAGGGCCTGTGCACGTTCCAAGTCCTCTTGAAATTGGCGATCATAATCTATCACCGGTTGCCTATGAGTATGTGTATTTCCACGGTAGTTTGACATCTGAAAAATAAATGTTTATCTCCACATGTAAAAGAATTATCTTGAAAGAAATAATACGAGTATTGTGTGACGATGGATCCTCAAAAGTAATAGAATTAATTGTTTCATCGCTTCTAGATTTCCAGCACCACATTTTTTAGTTTGCTATGAATTATAAATACTATAATATTTACCGTTATTTTATTTTCAACTATGCTGATTGAAAAAGTTCCGCTTTGTCATGTAAATATCGGTGAGTATTTTACCAAAGTTTTGAACTTGGGTCTCATGATTTAATTTTATACTCAAAATTTGTTAAAACTAGTATCAGCAACTAGTTTGAAGAGATAGATGAAGAGCATAGCACATGCTGTCAAGAGAAAAAGTCATCCTGAAACTACAATAGGTTTTGAAATAGAATCTATAGTTTTTTGCACTGAAGTAATGACAACTTTCTATTCGAATGCAGATGAGTGATGCTAACTTTTTACACACAGATGAAGGATTTTCTGACTTCAAGTATAAAGAACAAGGAATAAGCTGTTGATGTTTGTGAAAGTATTTTTGAGAATTTTTATTAACTCTAAAAATACACGTATTTCTGAACGCAGAACCATTTACAAAACTGCAGGGAAAGTGGTATTATGAACTGTAAAAAGTAAAATGACGAGGATAAGGAGAAAAATCACAGATGTTGAGAATAAGCCGAAGAAAGTCAACGTTGTTGTCTAACCTAGAAAAGTGGAAAGAGAAAAATATTCGTGACTTATCAAGAATTATAAACTCTGATTATTGCATTCTTATCAACACCGCAGGCCACAGAATAGATAAAAAAACTTAATAGAAACACATAAGTGGTTAGGGTACTATCATCGTACCAAATGTCAGACTTACCCTGGCATTATAATAAATGTATTACAATTAGGCTCTTATAAAAAGTTCATAAATAAGAATCAAGAAGTGGGAGCTCAACACCGTCACAGTTCAGAGACGTGACATTTGTAATTCACAGTAACAGACGCGTAACACCCATAACAGCCCACAACTTGGGACCTCTATTCCCGTACGCCGTTCATACGCGATCAAACATCAAACTACTGTCAGGATCAGCAAGCATACCGAAGTGAGTTGCGGATTCTGAACAACTTCACGCCGCATATTCCCTCTCTATCTTTCGAATCGCGATCGAAAATTTCAATTAAAATTTTGTGTTCGACTCCAATTTTAAATTCCAAACTCTACACGTTGCTCTTGCTATAAATAGAGTAACTTTATTATCTTATCTACTTCAACTCAGAGGAACAAAACAAGTTGGAGTATATGATGTGAATTGTAGATAATCGATCTACTTTCACAACACCCCATTCTTCAGTCAACGACAACATGCAGTAGCTTTTTTCCATACTTCTGGCTTTAGGCAAAAAAATTCATTCAAATTTATTGAAGCATTTGTAAATTGTTAATTACCGAACGCATGGATCTAAATGTTTATAACCTTCAATGCTCATTACACAAATATCACGATACACACGTATTACGCGTATGGTAACAATTCTCCCACTATTCAAGACAAATATTATTTCAAAACACAAAAATGTTGTCTGAATGTTGTACCAAGTAAATAACAAAACCGTTCATTAAATAACGACAAAAAACTCGGTCGAATCATTTTTTAAATTCCACTATAAAATTTTGTTCAGCAAACAAAGTTTCGTTCGAATAACTTGGATTCTTATTTCATGACGCATCATCTGTTTTATTAAACCTTTTAGCGATGAGTTTCGTTAATGCTATTAAACTCTATTGAAATCCTCTGTAAAGAAAATTTAATAATTGGTCATCACATGCTATAAGAATTTGAACGAGCAATGAGTTCGAGACTCTAATTCATATTTTTTATCGACTTGGTCAAACAGACGGATATCCATCGTTCATTGCTATTTCATAACAAAATAATTGCATAAATCTGTTTACATTGCATTGCATCAATTGGTTCGATATTGAATTATAATTATGGTTTATATTCACAAATTTATAATGTGCCATGTGATTGATGTTTGAAAAATATACACTTCATTTGCATAAACCTAGGTATATCATCCACAAGCACTAATCAATTCAATAATAATACATTTTTTTTCAAATATTAATATAACGATCTAAGTAGACTCACAATCAGTATACTATGATAGATCATATAGATATACCTATAGTATATATAAAAGCTGTCAGAACGCACATGTGCAATGCATATAATTAAATGTCTACGACGATAAATATTTGACAGACAAGGGTAACGTAGTTGGAATAAAAATTAACTTATAATTTATTTAATTAACTGAAATTAATCAGTGATGTTCACACCTATAGACATTTATGAAATGTTCCAAATAGAATCGTGATCCAAAGAGAAACAAACGCAAAAGGCGTTGATTCCGCCTTATTGTATATTCATACAACCTTTTCGTATGAGCCACATACGACGTGCATTATCCATTTGCGATGTGTAATGATCACGAAAAATGCACCATTGTATCTTTACATGCTTGCCCTTTACGGAAATGGACGGGGACGGTAAGGTATCTTGCATAATTTATGTATTCAAGTAGGTGCAATAAATATTCGAAGAATCCTAAGCTCGGACTCTGCATAACATATATTAAATGATATATATGTTTGAGAGGTAAAGATGCCGTTAGAAAATTTTTCGAATTTAATACCATGATTTAAAAAATGTTTTTGATCATCATTCCTCTGGATTAAACTGGAGCCAAATTCCATTTTCACTGGTAGTAACGAGGCTGCGTCTGCTATACTTCATGGGAACAGCCGATTGATCGCAAAGATTTACCCGATGGTTTTTCAGCAAGGAGATTATCCCCACCTTCGTCTGAAGAAGCGCGAACCGCATACCTTTGAAAGTACAGCCAATAAATGTACATGCGTCATGATATACCTACTTATATATGGCGCCATTAAAATAATCCCACTTTATGCGGAGAAAACCGCAGGAGTGCAAGGTATAGTATTTTCTTACCGATACAGTTTCTGGGACCTTCTCCGAAGGGAAGAAACGTGTAAGGATGACGAGTTCGTTTAACTTTCTCAGAGAAACGTTCCGGATCGAAATTTTCGGGTTCTGGATAATGTTCAGGATCATGATGCAATGCGTAGATAGGAATAATGACACGTGTACCTGGAGGAAGCACCACTTTTGTTTCCGGCACCTGATACGGCACTTCACACCTCCTTGATAGCATCGGAGCCGGCGGGTGTTTCCTCAGGGTTTCTACATGGGGACATAAATGTGAACTCGAATTCGAACTTTGCTGATTATGTGAGCTTTCGACATCCCAAATTTGCGAAAACTCACCCAAAATTACTTTATCGAGATATTTCATGTTGGAGACGCATTCAAACGTCAATTTTCCATCGTATTCTTCGATGTTATCTCGAATATCCTGTTTCGTCATTTCCTGTATTTCAGGATTCAGTGCCAGTTCGTGAAGACAGAAGGAAATTGTGGCAGAAGCGGTTTCGTATCCAGCCGCAAAAAAGACGAACGCTTGTGCCGCTATACCATTTTCATCCAATTCTGTAATACAGGAATAAATATTAACATATGCCACTTCCGTTTGCTTAATCATGCAATAGGACACATTGAAATATGCAATATGCGGTTTGTGTCGCAAAATAAAAAATCTAAACCAAAAAATTTAGGCCAGTGATCCCATTTCGCTTACCGATAACGCTGACCACAGGGTCAAGTAAAACATTAATCGCTTTTACGTACTTGATTAATGCGTCTTAGCCGCAGTTTATCGATGTGTTTAGATTCAACCTCATGCCCGGGCATATTCTTATTAAAAAACTCTCCAAGCTTCAATACTAATGTTGCTATCGATAGCTGCTAGAGTGTTTCGCATAAAAATTTATGTTCCCACTTATTACTGACGTACGTTCGTTATTATGGAATTGTCTTTGACAATTATTATTGTTAGGGGCGCACTATTAATTACCAGTAGGTGATAAAACAGTAAAATTGCAGCGCAAATAATTATCATAAATCTTTCGTGGTTCTTGGAAGTTTATTTTACACTGAAAGTTCATATGGATATATGGTGTTTTTTTCAACACGAAATAAAATATGCAGTTTTATTTTTATGCCCATTATGGTAATGACGCTCAAAATACACGAATCTATACGTGCATCTTACGTCGTTTGGATTGATCGATTGATTGATATTGTACAATACCATAGCTTTCGATATCTACATGTAAGTTCGAACTATTTTAATCCCCTTGGAGACTTGATCGAAATAAATATAGACAATATGTATGTATTCATTAATTTTTAAACGCGTTTGATACATCTGTATGATTACGAATTGATATCGATCGCGACGTAGAAAACCTTATCCTTATCACTGAATCAAACTTTCTGAAATTTTATCAATGTACAAAGCTTAGAAGTTGATTAAATTTTAGATTCCACTAGCCAGTTTTACGACGCTATTCAGGCTGTAACTTTATAACAAGAGATTGGTAACGGTATTTATATTTTCCATGATGGATTGGTATTTAGTTTACGTAATCGTGCCAATTATTTGCCTATTGCGTTATCTTCGGGTATTATGATGATGGCTTAAGATACGACGAAAGTCGCCATGTTCTCATCTGCAAATGTCACCATGAGCGTAAATTAATCCACGTTCGATACTGTTCAAATGTAAAAAATCGATATACCTATTTCTTTAGCTGCTTGAATATCTTCTTCAGTGAGAGTCTGACTGCCATCGTTGATATTTTCCATATCTAAAGTCCCTTTATTTTTTAGCTCGATGAGTAGGTCCATAAAATCATGCCTGTGTATGCCCTGCTCTTCGCGTTCTTTGATCATCTCTGAGACGACATTCTTAAAGAACTTAGTAACTTCAGTGTCGATGACCTGTACCCGTAGAATTTTAAATAACGTGGGCATTGACGTACGGAGCATTCTCCAAAGGGCCGTTCTGTAGGACGGTTTGGAGAGTTTTGCTGCCATTTTTCGAAAAGCAGAGTCTTCATTATTTAATGCGTTGATATGTATGCCAAATGCGCAAGATCCAATGACGTCGATGGTGAATTTTGCAGCCAACTCACGCACCTCTACCGGTTCATTTTCAGTCAAAGAATAATTGATCATTTTCTGGAATTCGTCCGAACACTCGGCCAGCAGATAAAACATTCTTTTTATTTTTCCAGATGAAAAAGTTGGCGTCAATTTGGTCCTGAGACTCTTCCATTTTCTGCCTTCAAGGTTGAATAGATGCCCGTTAAGGGGATCCTGGGAATTGTTTACCGGGATTCCACGGTTAGTAAATATCGCGAAGTCCTTCACGCAAACGCTTTTTATGAGCTCCGGATCCCTCAGGAATAAAGCGGGTGAACGAACGCGAAATACTCCAAAGAATCGTTCGCCCTTGAACCAGTTGTACATCTCGAGAATACCCTCGCATTGTGATTTTTTGAAGAGTAATAGCTGGCCAAAGTTACCAATAAAAATTTTTGGTTTTTTGTAAGGGACGCCTTGAGATTCCCAGTAGTCAAACGTAGCCGTAAAGTAGTAGTAAATTAGACCGATGAATAAAAGAATTAAAAGAATAGGATTTAAAAGTTGTTTCAGCAAATCGATCATCTTATTAGTATATATTTTTGATCCTTCCTCTCTTTAATTACGGACGACTTGAATAAATTCAAAATCCTCACCAAGGATGCACGTATTTAATTGGCGAGGGGACTAGAATTGTCAGTCTTTCAAGTGACGAAAAAAAAACTTGAAATTATCTATATGTACAGTTTTTGAATCTCGTTATTTAATAATTAAACGATTTCGCGGGTGGATTAGTATAATCGGAGGATAGACTTGACCGATGCATGTTTTTTACGATATATCCGAGCAATCACGTGATTCAACTTTTCTGTTTCTTGATCTATGAGCTGGTGATGAGCACCCAGGTTTATCATGCAACTCCTCGACTTACATCCGGTAAATACAAACCAAAAGGAAGCGTTGAACTATCAATTAAACGTATTTCATGGGCCTCTGAAAGGCGATCGAGCGTTATCGAACTCTATACAGTACGAAGTTTTATTTATTGTCACTCAATCTTTTTTTATCTTTCTTACAAAATTTCAACTCGTTTCCAGTATTTAGCGGTGACGAATCTAATTTATATTTTTGTGAGTTGTTCTAACCGGTTTCTTGTATTATTTCAGTTACAATTTCAGGTCAAAAAATAAAATGAATACGATGCACTTTGATGGAATTTCAATATAAACGGGCAAAACGCGAAGGAGGCGAGGAGGGTTTGGGGCCACGCGAACGTTGGCGCCGAACTCTTAAAGCGAGTCTCGCCTCCAACCGACTGACATGAGAGGCACAAACCTTCGTTACGCAGCTGGTACTTACACTTGTATCTTTTACGTATACGCCCCCCGCAGGATCGTCATGTTTACCCATCACTATCTCCCACTACAAATTTCATTCCCACGTGGACAACACGCGGGTCTCGTTTTATCACCTGTTCGATACCCCATCGATCGAATGTAAATCAATCGGAACAGAGGAAAGTTTTATATCATCGATCCATTTGCTTGAGTTCAAATTCCCTAATTCATCGCGTCAGTAGAATTTGGAATTGTGCAATGACAGAAAAAAAAAAAAATTATCTATATTCATGATTTTATTTAATCTGTCTCTTTTTTTTTTCTCTTCGGGAAATACATAATGGAAGATACGATCAGCAGTGGTAACTGAATTTCCTTATCACGTTCTGTTTTAGTATAATTCGTTTCCTCGTTTAGTTTCAAGTGCTTGGTTGATTTACGATATGTTTTCGCGATACTGCTGCAATGTTTCTTGTTTGGAATTTTTTATTATGTAATGTTAAATTTTTTTCATTGGTTATAAAATTTTTATCTCAAAAACTGAATTATATTAAGACTTGCGTTCGGATCAAATTACTCTCAAGCTATGCAGCGAAATGTAGAACTCGTAATGATGATGACATTGAGATAATAATTATGTTCAATAATTCATTAGTATAGCTTGTTACTGATACGCGGCTTGTTTAGACATCATTGGCCGACGATATTTTTTCTGCGCACCATCTTTCTAGTCTGCTATATCGTCCACTGTACCTATAAACATAAATCGGTGCGCGTGATAACCGTGATATGAATGTGAAGTAATGTCGTGCGATTAATATCTTATATGCTTTAGATTCGAGTCAGCAATAGACACGTAATTTTTTATTGTCTCGTTCCATTCTTGCAATAAAATAGACAATACAGCCGCGTTCGTGAGCTGACAAATATACAGTCAAATTGATTTTTGGATGAAGTTCGATTCGAAAGAAAAAAAATGTATACTTATAAACTGAGACCGAATCAAAATATCATTTCATTGTTTCAAGTAATCACGATAACACGATGCTTCAAAATTTTGATACAATCTGCACACATTCATCAGATACACGCCTCGAAAGCGAATATCGTAATTCGATAAGTATAGTAGAAGCCCACGCTACAGCATTGATAAGTTATGTACGATTGAATAATATTTTCTGTATATTATAATAGTTACGACCTTTTGGAAAACATTGCGGAATTCTTACTCCGAATTGTATTTTATTTCATTTTATTCACTTCCCTAGGAAATTATTTGCGTTATATTTAGAGAAACTACGCATGCTAAAAAGCTTGGGTAATACGGGAAAGAAATCAACTAGATAACGCAGCAGCTATTTGACAAATACGATTCGGGGATTTCTTCCTGGAACGGACATCGTTAATCGCACTTATTTCCTGCTCAGTTGTTATTCCTCGCGTTATCTATTGTTTTAATATTGTTGCTATAATACTTATGACCTCATACATCTGATGGTGTAAACTTTGAATTTGGCATTGAAAGCCAATATGAACTGCGTATTATAGTACTGGAAAAATCGAAATACGCCGAGGAGTTCTACGATTTTGTTCTTCAAAGATATCAGTGATACAATTGCATCCAAGAATAAGACTTTTTTGTTTTCTGTTACTACAAGCTTAATGATACGATGTCAGTCCGAATTCCGCGTGAAATGATTCACTAATCCCTCTGTTGCGAACCCCGTATCTGTTGAGGAAAAATTTGGCTTCGAGTATAGAATTTTCCAAAAAATGAGAATGAAAAATAACATAACAGAACATTTCAATGTGGCGTGCGCGTCCAATGTTGGTCCTATCTTAATACACACACGTCGGTGTGCTATATATAAAATTGATCGAGGTATCGCCAATTTATTGCTTCAAAAAGTAATAAAATGAGGATATCTCGATGAGATTTATTTCTGGCTGAATTTACTCGACGGATTCGTGTTTCTCAGGTCAAAATATGCTGGAAAAGCGTCATACGATCGATTTTAAAAATACTTCATTTTTGGCCCAAAAATTGACAAAAATCTGAGGTATACCCCTTTGGATTTTTCTGATTTTTGGGCCAAAAATGAAGTATTTTTAAAATCGATCGTATGACGCTTTTCCAACGTATTTTGACCTGAGAAACACGAATCCGTTGAGTAAATTGAGCTACGAATTAATCCCATCGAGATATCGCAATTTTTCTACTCCGAAAAGCGAAAAATTAGCGATAACTCGATTAATTTTATAGATAGATCAATTTAGCTTGCAGATTCGTGTTCCTGAGGTTAAAATACGTTAAAAAAGCGTCCTACGATTGATTTCGAAAATACTTCATTTTTGACCCCAAAATCGACAAAAATCTAAGGTATACCCCTTCGGATTTTTTCGATTTTTGGGCCAAAAATGAAGTATTTTCAAAATCGATCGTATGACACTTTTCCAACGTATTTTGACCTGAGAAACACGAATCCGTTGAGTAAATTCAGCTACGAATTAATCCCATCGAGATATTGCAATTTTTCTACTCCGAAAAGCGAAAAATTAGCGATAACTCGATCAATTTTATAGATAGATCAATTTAGCTTGCAGATTCGTGTACCTGAGGTTAAAATACGTTAGAAAAGCGTCCTACGATTGATTTCGAAAATACTTCATTTTTGACCCCAAAATCGACAAAAATCTAAGGTATACCCCTTTGGATTTTTTCGATTTTTGGGCCAAAAATGAAGTATTTTCAAAATCGATTGCAGAACACTTTTCTAACGTATTTTGACCTCAGGAACACGAATCCACGAGCTGAATTGATCTATCTATAAAATTGATCGAGGTATCGCCAATTTATCGCTTCAAAAAGTCAAAAAATAAGAATATCTCAATGGGATTTATTCCCAGCTTAATTTACTTGATGGATTCGTGTTCCTGAGGTCAAAATACGTTGGAAAAGTGTCCTGCAATCAATTTTGGCAATACTTCATTTTTTACCCTAAAATCGAAAAAATCTAAAGGAATATGTCTCAGATATTTTTCGATTTCAGGGTCAAAAATCAACTTTTGATTTTGACATGGTTCAATAGGCGTTTATAAGCTATTCCTATGTATTTTGAGCTCTGAAATTTAAAAAACAAATGAAATTAAATGCGGCGCGCGCGTGTAATGCTGGTATTGTTATATTATCGATGATTGCGTAAGCCGTGTTGCAGATTGCAGGGGCTACCTGATCGACGACATCTTTTCTGACGGAGAACTTCTGATAATTCATCAGCGTTGCCCAGAATATCAGTACCATCATGCTATGATATCGTATTCACAATATATCGACAGTAAAACAGAAGCCGGCTAACGATAACCGCAGTTCAGTAACGTTCCTCGATAATTTTAACCAACGGACGATATCCACCGATGTATTTTGTAATCGAAGAATGTTCTCAGAGTAGTATAAAATTTTCTAAAATGTTCGAAGTCACGAACAAAGCAAATCGCAGTTGAACAGATGCAGTGCGTACCCGAATTCTGAACTTCGAGAAATTAAAGGACTTGATCTTTCGTAACTTTTGACCAATTATCGTATATTCAAAACGTAATTTCATGCCAGACAAAATTTCTGTAATTTGAAGTCGTTTTTTTCAACTTACTCAGCTCAAAGAGAGTTGTACTCGCAAACATTTTTCTATGAAATCAATTTTGCAAGGTTATTAAATACGAATAATACGCATTTTGATGAGTTTTTTTATTCCAATCACAACTGCAACTATGTAATTCTTTTCATACTTTTTTCTCTCGTGCATGGCTCGATTTTTTTTCACGATCGCTGCACTCCTATGAAAGGAGTAACCTTCGTTGAGAATGTTTTTCACTACAGGCAGCGAAACTAAAGGCGAGATTTTTATGTACCAAATGTTAACCGGTTTGTCGAAATAATTATTTTTACAGGGCGTTGATACTGACATCGTTTTGCGTTGTATCTTTTCAGCACGCTTGACTCTCCGAAGAATATTGACTAGTCATCCAGAAGTCACTATTTTGATTACATTTTTTCTTGATCTTTGAGTGAAAGTCATCTGACTTGAGTCGGGTTGGAATCGATTAAGAGTTACATCACTACGTTCACGTTCGCAGAGCATTGTTCGTTCACGAAAATTCGTTGCTTTAAAATGTAGATTTTTAGAATATTTAATCACGATTTCCGATGAATTTTTATCGCACAAACTCACATCAATTTTTAATCATTTGATTCATTAATTATTTTCGATAGTCGTCTCTCAATTACTAAAGCAAAGCTGGGTCAGTATGATGTTCCGATTTTCATGGTTCAAGGATCAATCGTATGTTTGTGCGAGACGTAATGCGTGTATTGTGATATCATTGAAAGTCTTGTTGATGCACACAGGAGGAAAATACTGGGGGAACTGGTTGTTATTGGACCTTGTTTCCCATAATGTATCGTAGCAAGTAATGATGCAGATGCAGTTCGATTCGCTGCTGGCATTTCATTCACGATCGGTATCGCCAAAGTGTCTTTACATCCGCGATCAATCCAGACATCGGAAAATCTTTGAGCATCAATTTCAAACATGTACTTGATTCAATGTAGATACGTGAAAGTTCTTCTGCTCACTGTTACTCTGCAAAGTTTCGTTTCAGTTCATTCGAATAAATTGGTAAAAGAGCATGGGGGAAATTTGGAAAGGGTATTTGTGAGTTTTCAGGAAGCTGCATCGAATCTTGTAAATCTGACAAGATTACATGAAGATGGATCGCCATGCACGAGGGATATCAAAATCCTATGGGAAAGTGCTGCTGTTGGAGATGCCTGGGCGCTCCAAAGTAAGCATACATCATTTTAAATTTTACAAATAATGAAGCGGTAATAGAACCACCCGCACTAACGATAAGAGTAAAAATAATTGGGATTCTAATTTCCACGCAGTGTTCGATGCTGCGTCAAAAGTTCAGTCAGGGATCCTGAAGGGAAACATCCGTGATTTGGGAATGTACGATCAATGTCTCGCCGTTGGAGTACAACGTAATTCTGCTAACGTAAAAGGTAGTCATTGCATGATCACATTGTCAGTTCCTCCGGAGTTGTTCCATGATGCGAATGGCATGATGGCCCTGCAACAAATATCAATATTTGGTCAAAATTCTGGGAGTCCATTGACATTTACTTCGGCCGTGTGTTTGCCTTCGTCGTGTAACGATGACGATGTTCTCAATCTGATGAATCGAAGCATCAGAGCTACTCCAAATATCGCAATGTTGGGTATTAAGGTTGACGAGGTGATATGCTCGTCAATGAAGACCGCTGATTTCTCGCTAGGCGAGATAATGCTAATGTGAGTTTCTAATGACTAAATTGACAGAACTACCCAAAACAGAGAATACTGCGGGGTAAAAAGGACCGTTCCTTTTTCTAGGATGTTCATCGGAGCGATCGTGGCGCTTTTACTTTTTTGTACTGTTTGTCAATATCTACAGAGAGGAAGGCCAAAAGGTGAAGCTTCTACTTTGAGTACACTTGCTGAATTTTCTTTGTACACCAATGCTCGGAATTTATTGAGCACCAAACCAGCACCCGACGCAGTACCCGTCATTTTCGGCATACGTGTGTTGAGCTTGTGTTGGGTTGTGTTAGTCCACCGCGCTTTCGTTACGTTTTTTGGAGCAATAGCAAACACAAGCGATGTTTTAACAGTGGGTATTCTACGGTGATTTTAGATGAAGATCTGAAATCATGATTGAGAAGATTTGTTGTATAATTTTTCGATGGTTTTTTCATTTGCAGATACAGTCATCACGTATGGTGCTTTTTTTTTACATGGTAACTTTTATGGTTGACTTAGCGTTTCTTATCAGCGGTTTCTTGACTTCTCGACAATTCCTCAAATCAATTCGGAAAGGAGAAAAGATTAATTTGCCATTGGTCTACTTCCACCGTTACATCAGGTACTGTGTTTACTTACCGAATTATTAGCCATTTTTCCCGATCGGAACTATGCTGAATTCATGTCAAAGTCTTATGTTGCTTACAGATTAACGCCAAGCTTGGCTATCGTGATTTTGGTAACCATGTTCTTCCTCCATCGTATCAGCTCTGGCCCTATGTGGGATCAAGGGATGAAATGGATAATGCAAAATTGCAAAGAGAATTGGTGGACCAATCTTCTCTATATCCAAACTAACGTGAATGCAGCATACATGGTGACGATAAATAATCTGAAAAAATTAGGAATAATTATCGCATCTTTGTATTTTGAGTTTTAAAAATAACTCGTCAAATTTCAGTGTCTACCACATACTTGGTATTTGGCAACGGAAATGAAACATTTTTTAATATCAAGGATCCTCATTTTGGCGTCATTTCGGTGGCCGAAATACGCTCGCAGGATTCTAACTGTATCATTCTTATTGAGTATTCTTGCACCATGTGTTCTTGTAGTAATCAATCAGAACTCAAACGCGGTATTTAAATTACGTCCACAGGGAAGGTACGTTTTATAAGCAGTTGAGCGGAGCATGAAGCTGTTAACGAGTATTACAGCAAGTTTATTTTTTTTTTCAGTATCCCTGAGTTACTAAATAATGTACTCGGACTTTATATGTCGAGCGTTTTTCGTTCTTCTGCCTATCTGGTGGGAGTAATTCTAGGATACTTTGATCTGAACGTAAAGAATAATTTCACTAAGGTAATCATGTTCAACTCGAGTATACAAAGCATTTCCTCATGTTCAATCACATTTGCTATCTTTTCTAATCTGTTGAATTTCATCCGATAGCTACAAATTAGGATTTGTTGGGCACTGTCGGGTCTTTCGATATTACTCTGTACTTTGGCTACTCACCACGTGTACGCCGACACATACGAATACGATTTGGTCTTCGAAGTACTTTACACAGCCCTTGCGCGTCCTGCGTGCGCAATAGCAATGGCGTGGTTCATTTACGCTTGTACACAGGGCTATGGAGGTTGGTATAAAAATTAAAAAATCGTATGCACCTTGCAGACTTTTAACAGTTTGCCAATGGCTGTGATCTATAATTGATCGATCTGTGGATGTGATGGATCAACACCGATATGCAGAATAATAAAGTTTGCAGTGAGAATTAATACACCAAGGTTATTTTTAAATTATGTTTCAGGTCCGGTTGCCAGGTTTTTATCCTCTCCGATATTTGTACCCTTGAGCCGATTATCTTATTGCACACAATTAGTGCATATTGTAATGCAAATGGTGCTGGTACTATCTGCACGTATGCCGTTCGTTTTTTCGAAATACGCATTGGTGAGTCGTGTACCTATACAATTACAATTACCTATACAATTTGGTAATAATTACAGAGCGAAATTTTACGAAATTATGACTTACCGATGAATTATTTGCAGGTGCACCAGTTTTGGGGCGATTTAGTGACATCGTTAGGACTGGGATTCGTTTTGAGTCTGTTCTTTGAAACTCCCATGATCGTTTTGGAACGTGTCGTCAAGAAATATTTTTCACGTGAAGTTACGTCAAAAGGTGAACGCCTTAATGGGATAGAGAAATTAAAAGAAACAACTAATGAAAAAGTGATAAAAGTTAATTAAAATTGACTAACATAAGGCATTAGATGTTATCTACAATATCAAGTAATGAGGAATGATCAAAATTGATTTGGGATTTCGTTAAGAATGTACATCAATAAAAATGAACCTTTAATCTGAGTTCATGATTACACATCTCCTTCAGTTCTAAGAAAACTTGTACTATTACTGAGCTCCATCTGCTTGGAGAATAATTAGAAAATTAATTTGCAAATTGAGTAGTGATCACATTCCGATCAGCGAGAAAAATATCAAACGTAAAAAAATGTACACTTTGCAACCTGCGGATCAGATAAGTACATAATTAAATCAAAACGTTAGCCACGTGATTCTTATTATTTCACGTTTTTTTTCCCGTACCTAACATATATCACACTTTACGACATGGTAATAAAAATTTCATTTTATAGATAATTCGTAAAAACTATACACGTGATGTATTTAGCACACCACAATATAACTTCAATCGAAATCAATTTGTTCAGTAGCAGAATGGTTAAATGTATGCTGTCGTCCTTGACAGTGGTGAGTTGCTCATTTACTACGACCGTAAAAGAGTCGCCAAAAAAAAATCAATAAAAGAATGTGAAGATATATGATAATCTTGTATCAATCTGCACGTCGATCATGACGTCCTTCTAAATGGAGGAACATAAATAGTTTTCTTGACGTTCGTTACGCAATATTTTGATCCCATCGCTCAATATACTAGACATAATATACTATATATGTATAATATATATACATAGAATATATCATATACCATGATGTTTTTAATTATAGTTACTACAGATGCCTGCACTACTACGGTGAGTAGTAGATTTTATGACGTTAAGAGAACGTTGAAATTTTTTCTGGACCGGTTGAGGCGTCTTCGGTTGCGAGTTAATGATTTTTTTTTTTGTTCGTATAAAATTCCAACCGTTTGCAGTCTTGGCATTTGTTTTAGATACTTCAGTTTTCAATATTCTATCACTATACCGTTCCATGTTTATCGTATTCGTTGGTCATTAACATATTTTTGTATTTACTCTTTATATCGATTGATTAAGACTATCAACATCTTATTCAGGTTCGTTATTATCTACATCGATATACATGCTGATAAAATTACTGATTCGTTGGATAAACATGCATATGTATGTCAACGAGAGTAGCTGTCGGATGTCGGTACCAGTTTGCGTAAATCTAACTCATGAATGAATCCAGATACAATATCATACAGCAAAAGTAACAACCTAATACAAGTTTTGGAAGAAAAAAAAAAACATTGATGTTCATCGAAAAATAATAATGGACGATGCGAATTTTCATTGACTTGGAAAATAATAATTTATTATTGATTTCAAGAATAATTGCACGAACGACGATCGAGTACGCTTTTTGTTGTAAAAATACGTTGTAAAAATGTTGTAACATCTGATATATCACGTATTTATCACGATTAAAAGCACGTGCATCCACGTTAATCAAAGGGATATACCACAAGAGGTGAAAAACATGAGATCTCTTCCGATCTTATCAGCGAGCGGCACTAGGTGATTCATCGATGCATTTTTTATGATCTCATATAGATTTGATATCGCTATGAAAAAAGTTGTCAAGATTGTTCGCGTACCATTAGTGTTCGCGATTGCAGGCGAACCGTGCCGGGCAGATTTGTATGGAATTTAGACAAAAAACTACGAACACACGTCTACGATTAACTTATGAGTTTCAATTCCCGCCTTCAAAATGGCGAACTATATTCAGGAAAGTTTCAACACTTGCATTTCCTTTCACAACTCACAATCGGTGGAATTTGAAACGCGACTCGTCGACATAAAATCACATCGTCGATAATTCTCCAAGAACTTATCGTTGATTCCATTCAATAAATGGCTCAATACCTTTGTTTCTTTAATCAGCTACGCGAAGAAGCGCGTATAGCGTTTGAATCGTTCTTTTGTTGTAGGAATGAATGTGTTTTATTTCATTCGACCCTATGCTCAGTTTATGATTAGGCTTTTTGCTATGAGTTATTGAGAATTTATAACGCAAATAGAAAATTGCAATATATCGAATAAATCGTTGAATAACGTGGAATAGTGATGATATTCCAAACGATATCCGATACACCATGACAACGCTCTCTATCTTATGTCCTCATTATTAGTCACATTCGTTACCTACAATTCAATTGAATGAACACGCAGTTATCAGTCATCACGTATATAGTAAAATGGCAACCTGGATAATCCAGAGATTTATTTACCCGCCGCACAGAAAGCAGGTATATTCCAAGTCGAAGAACGCCGAGCAAAAATAGCATTCGGCGCACATTACCAGTTCCTTAATTCCAAGAAATCTTCGAGATACCCCCGTAGAATTGATTGGAATTTCACTGGACGTTCTATGCAAGCCAAATAATTGCCGTTATACTTCTTATACCTATAATGGTGGATGATGGGCCTAGTTTTTGTACATGTCGCGCATTTAACACAAGATTTTACACGTAAATACCTAGGCATGGTGGTTTTTCATATCAAAATTACACAAATTATTATTCGCTATACTAGCGCTCCTGGGCTGTGGCTCACTCACCCCAATGGTCAAGGCGGTAGTATCCAGCCATGTAACTATCGCAATTACACTGCCCCCCGAAAAGCGGGTGAAACGCTATCAGTTATAACCATACCTAGTTAATACGAATTTTGTGAACTATAACAATTAAACAGATCCAGATTTGTTGGATACATCAAACACGGAATCGGCAACTGTAGATACGATCATGATCATGTGCATATCGGAATATTTCACACGAAATCCTACTCCGGCTGTCTACTCATTATGTCCCCATACGGAGTATCGACGTCCATCGAACATCCACTCCATGTTATCAATGGATATTTATACAGCCCTGATGGACGTTCGGTCAGTTGGGCAGAAGAAGCCAATACGGCAAGAAAGAGCAATAGCTAGATATACTATAGTACTTACGCGTTATCTATACGCCCCCATTGTCTGGCTGTTATACTGACCCGCAATCAGAGACAGAATACAGTAACAGAATGTTTGTTTTACGCAGCGGATACGCGGTAGTTTTATTGTTCGCTTTAACCCAGAGTCGGGTTTTTGCGACATTCGGAGATGAAACGCGAGGTATGCAGGGATTGTTCAACTCCTTGGAATCTTCTTGGATCCATGGACTCGATGCATTTGCGCGTTCTACTGATTCCGAAGCTTGTGCAAATGAAGTTTCCGCGGTGTTGCAAGCTTTCTCTGACAACGAAACATGGCCTCTGCGGAGTAAGAACCATCTTTGATTACTTTTGGATCATTTGGCAATCGAATGATCGTGCGGGGTTCAAACTGTAAAATTACACGGTGGTGTTTTCTGTCAACAGTGGTGGATGCCGCATCGAAACTGCAGTCGGGAATTTTGAAGGGAAATGTTCGTGACCTTGGAATGTACAGCGAATGCGTTGAGATCAACAAAGAGTACAACGACGTTACAGTCCAGGGAAAACATTGCATGGTTTCGATCGGGATGGCATCTTCGCCGACGTCTAGGGGTATCATGCCTACTTCCGGTGGCTTCGGTCTCACTTCAGCAGTATGTGTACCAAAATCTTGTAGCGAAGCCCAAGTTATCGAAATAATAAATTCCACGATTAGGAATTTGTCGCAAATAGTCGACCCGGGGATTTCAGTCAATGGTGTGTCGTGTGCGCGAGTCGAACCGGAGGATTTTACCCTGGGAGAAATTTTCACTCTGTACGTTGGCGTGACGAAAAACTTTTTTCTTCCTCCTACTTATACCGACAGAAAAGCTGATTTATAATCAATGACAAATAATTTTACAGAATTTTCTTTTCAACGGTAGTCAGTGCCATAGTTTTGTGCACAGTTTGCGATATCGTAAGAAGATGCAGTCCCACGACTGCGTCTCACGCTCTCAACGAAATTTCTAAATTTTCGCTCTACACAAATGCACTGGCTCTACTCAGTACCCAAGTAAATCCTCACACTATGCCTGCCATCCAAGGAATAAGGTTTTTGAGCATGTGTTGGGTTGTACTTGGTCATCGTTACGTCACCACTCTCGTAAGACCTATCTACAACTTTCTGGACATATTCGCCGTAAGTATACCGGAATCATTGTTAACAATTACAAGTATTTTATAATGCAAAATTGAGACCTCAAATACGATCTCATTACGGGGAATTTATACAGTGGAACAATAGTTGGGTTGCTGTATACATACAAACTGCGACGTTTGCCGTTGACACTTTTTTCGTGATGAGTGGATTTCTCATGGCCTATCTATTTCTAAAGGCCAGAAAATCGGGAAAGAATTTCAGTGTTTTTACGATGTATATCCACCGCTATCTCAGGTGGGTTACAAAAACCAATCTACTATCTTTATTTTTTTCACACCCTGTAGACTAATCCCAATTAATACCATTTACCCTTTCAGATTAACACCAAGCCTTGCCGCTCTTATACTATTCAGTACAGTACTTTTGCACAGAGTAGCTAACGGTCCTCTTTGGGCGAATTCGATCGTCTTTCTCACTAAACCTTGCGAGAAGAATTGGTGGGTCGATTTCTTATACCTTCAAAACATTGTCAGCAAAGGAGAAGTGGTAAGTTACTCTGCTCTTTTTTACCGAGTTGCGAAAAGGCAATATATTAATAAGTATGTGACAACGCTCTAGTGTCTGCCACATACTTGGTACTTGGCAGTGGACATGCAACTCTATTGGATATCTCCCATTATTTTGTATCCCGCATATCGTTGGCCAAAATACGGACTCGGGCTACTGGGTGTCTTCTTAATTGCCTCTGTAATCACACCGACTATCATTCTTGCGGTTAACGGATACACCAACGCTTTAGTTCGCTTCGACGTAGATGAGTGAGTGAATGACTTATGTTAGAGGAATTTATTGAAAATCCATTTATGGACTGCGTGTTTCAATTACTCTTACTATACACAGTCTAACCAAGGTCATGGACGGTTTCAACAACTACTATATGCCGACTTATAACCGGGCTTGCGCCTACTTCGTAGGTGTTCTTTTGGGTTACGAAGTTGTGAGCAAGAAAAGGGACCTCGGCCAGGTGAAGTATTGAGACAATTGCGACTGGACTACCTTTCGAAGACTCAAATTATAATTCACTCATCACTTCATATGCGTAACTCTTTTAGGCGCAAGTTGCGTTCGGTTGGTTTCTGGCCTGTTTTCTCGCTCTGTTTTGCGGGTGGGCCACTCATCGCGCGTATGACACCACATGTCCGTATAACAAGATCATGGAAATAATGTTCGCTATTCTGCTGAGGCCCTCTTGGTCCGTCTCAATAGCTTGGATCATCTACGCAACAACCCAGGGATACGGAGGTGGGCAAATTAGAATTTTTTAGACGTTCATGTTCCGAATCGTAAACATCGAAAAATGCTGAAATGGTTCGGAATATTTCAGGTATTGTGACCAGGTTTCTATCAGCCCCGATATTTCTGCCTCTAAGTCGTTTGACGTATTGCATTTACTTGGTGCATATAGTAGTCCAAATAGCGAGAAATGCTGCGGCAGAAACGGCGACCGTATTTCAGGACTTTGAAGTGGTAATTTTTTGATTTCGCTAACCGCTGATCCCAAACTCATATTCGCCTGCTTTTACAATAGAAATATTTCTTTTTGCAGTTCAACCAGGTCTGGAGCGATCTTGCTCTCTCTATACCGATTGCTTTCGTTTTAAGTTTGTTCTTTGAATCGCCAGTTGTAGTTTTAGAAAAAATGTTATCAAATCGTGACCGGAAGGCAGAACGAGCCTCGCTTATGCAAGAGTCTAAAGAGGACTTGGAGCGGGGGGTCCAGAACAAAGCGATGACTCCTGAAGACTGATTAGTTCCTAATTATTTTATATCCGATTCGTATAAAACATTTATCCATCTTTCTTTTTGTATGTTATTGTTTTAATCTTGTATTTGTGTTTCGTTGTGCATAAATTTATCTATTGTAAAATAATACTGACACATCATTATTTGATGAGTGAGATATTTTTTTTTGTATATTCTTGGGAAAAGCGTCAGAAACTGCCATAAATACGACAAGAAACGTCAGGAAACGTAAGTTATTTCTATGAAAAACAAAAATCGTCCAGCTATCTCCAACCTCGTGTATTTCTCAGGAGGATTGTCAACAGACATTAATGATTCTTGAGTATCGATTAGCGTCCTGTCGTTAACTACTATTCCTCAATATGCTTGAAAATTATCATTCAAAATCCAACTTTTGAGATATCTCAATTTTTTTGTGATTTAAAAAGCGAAAAACTGGCGGTAACTAATAACGAATGAAGCTTGATTAACAACACAATGAATGTTCATTAAATTTTTCACGTCCCTAATCATCAAGTAACTATGTGACAATAACATTAGTGAGTAAAGATCCGTCAATGTTTCACGCAGACGATAGATAAATCTTACATTTTAATGCCTTATTGAGGGAAAATTGTTCGAAGGATCGAAATGATAATCTAGAAGAGTGTCGGTCTGATTTATATCACTAGCTGTTCCAATAAGATTAAATCAATTCGTCGCGTCGGAACGATATGGTTCGATAATTATGTAAATAGCGATTACCGAGATAAGAGTCTGGAGTAGGATTATTTGATGTACCTGATGTTACTTCGATATGAAATACAGTATCTATAAGAATATATTGACTTCTATCATAGCGATAACTGTGATATTTTTGAGCCTGTTCAATAAATTTTGCTCTGATTGCTTTTCAAATCCATTGTGAGAAAATTGGACATTGGAATGCAGATACCTATTGTTATTCGGAGTTTCCACTCCATGAGTCATATCAATGATAACGATAAATGAACTTTCAAATGCACTTTGAATCGACGAGGGAAAGTTGGAATAGTGATCACAGTAACGGGGGCACAGTTTCTTATCAAGAGTAAAACGTAGACTTCAATATTGGTCGAAAAATGGAAAGTAGTTCTTCTACGAATCAGGGGATATTAATAAATTCACCACCTAAAATATATGATCGAAGAATATATGATCTTGAGCAGAGGATCTTGAGGGGTTGATGTGCAGTGATATAAATAAGCGTCAAAATGTAAACTCAGTATTCGACTCGACTTTTATTTCCCATATTATTTCAGGAAAAAAAGGGTCGAAAGCGATAAGAAAGGTGAGAGCGAGGAACTCAAAACTATACAGAAGCTCATGTGATTATATAAAATAAAATTGGATTCATGAATATGTACAAGCATCCTCTTCTCAAAATATTACCTTGATTTATTTGTTAATTGACGTTTTAGCTTATTGGTTGATTGACGATTCGACGTTTTTGAAGACACGGAATTGCTTCTTCCAAACCAGGACTCGCTGCTTTTTCTCCTTCACTTCAGCCAGCTGTTTTTTCATAAATATCTTTTAATCACCGCTTGATGACCATTCAAATCCACATTCCGCATTTGTCAAGTCTCTTCTTGGTTCCACTTCCAGTTCAACTCTTCCGAGTATCGATTCTGTTCTTCTCTCTCTTCCGAAAGCGGCACCTCTTTGTCTAGCGAATCCGTCGATTCCAGTTCCGTATCATCAAACCTGCTGCCTTCTGATCGTTCTTCTTCTTCAGCCCAATCCAAATTCGCACTATCGCCGCTGTTGCTTGCGGGATATGAAACCGAAGTTGATTCTGCTTCATCACCTGCAAAGTAACTCAGATCTTCCTTTTGTCCACCCGGCGTTGGTCTACGCTTCGCTAATTCCTCTTGCTTGAAATTATCCTTCCGATTTTCAGCTCCACTTGTTTTTGGATTAGCGTCTTTGTCTTTGACTAGGAATCCAGTTGGACCGTCTTCCTCTGATCTCGATTTTTGCATTTGCCATGCCTTCTTGAAAGGGTGCTCTTGCTCCTGTTCCACGAGTTTGGGTCTCTCCGGTAGCAAGTACTCAGGGTCTTCTTCACTCGCTTGACTTTTCACTATGGAAGCACGCTTGAAGAGCCCCGTTGCCGTGGTCTTCGAACTTCCGGTATCTGTGTTTTCTTCTTTGACGAAATCCCATCCGGAATCTTCCTCGGGTTCTGGTTCTTCCTGTGAGATTTTGCTTAGGTTCTGCAGAGACGACCGCTTGCTTACCTTTTTGAGGACGAAATCATAAGCAGAAGAATCCCCTTCGTCGTCTACCGACGTTGGCTGACTACCGCTGGTGTATGATTGTTGTCTCGAAGGATTCCAACTACTGGCCTCGTCATCGCTCTGAGTCTCGTAACTTTCCCGGAACGGTGCTCGAGTTTCGCGATAATCGTTTCTCGAACCGTGGTAAGAATTTTCTTCTTCGCTTTCGCTGAGTTCGTGAGACATGGAGTCAGAGCCTTGTGGTACTTTTCTGATGCTCCATGCACCGAAATGCTCGATTTTGGCTGAGTCATTGAGTAGAGCCATTTTTCCTTCCGCTGAAGATCGCCTCTTCAAAACATTCCACTCTTCCTCTTCACTTGCGGTTCCTGTAGTTTCCTCGGAAGGTAAAGTCTTAGATATTGTTTCTCTACGTAGTTTGAGTTCCTCTTCCCAGCCCTCCTCGTCACTGATTCTCGGTTCTTCGAGCGGTATTGACTTCGCAAGTTTTGGTTTTTCTTCCCGATTCGGCTCCCTTTCACTTCCACTTGATGCTTTTACCTGAAATTCTCCACTTGCATGTGGTAACGACCCTGTTGATAATCTTAAGGTCGACCGTTGTGCTTCCAAACCTTGAACCGATAATCTTTCACTGTCCCTAGCACTCTGAGATGCTGAACGTTCTCGTTTGGTATACTCCCACGATGGTTGCTCGTCCGTTCTCCATTTTGAGGCGATCGCATTATTATCAGTTTCCTTTGTTAGAGATCGTTCTCTCCTCGAAAATTCTCTTGGGGTTGCACCAAAGTCTTTCACGGAAGATCTATTATTTTCTCCAGTTCTTGGAATCGAACCGTTTCTTTTTTTTACGTTCAACGAAACTTCATCCAGATCCCTACTCAACGATCTTCTGCCTTCAAACGCTCTAGACTGCGACCGTTGATCTCTTCGATACTCATCTTCATCCCGTCCTTGTTGTTTCTTCACAAACTTTGGTTCGTCAGAGTAGTCATTGTCTGAATATTCCTGTCGACTTTGACTCCTTCTTTCCACTCCTGAAATCCGATCATTCTCGTTGTTATGCCTCGGTATCCTTCGGACAGGACCTTTTATCCAGCCCCAAGTAGGTTCCTCTCCTTCATCTGCAATGCGTCGGATGAACGATTTTGTCCTTATGTTCTCATTGTCTCTGTAAGTCCAGTCTTCAGGTGGCTCGTTGTTTTCTGCATATTCATCCCCTTCGCCGGGCATGATCCTTCTTTGCCGTTCCCAATTAACGGGATCAACCTCTCGGAATTCGAATGTTTCCCGAATCTCCGGCGGCTCTTCTGGAACTTGTTTATCAGCGACTCTCGTCACTTCGGCATTATGGTCAACAGAACTAATCTTTTCGATGACTAGGTCATCTGTACATTCCATTATCACATTTTTCACTTCTTGCATAGGTAAATCTAAGAGCAGCGTCAGTACAATTGATACGCAAATGACACTCGCTACTTCGTACAAATCGATCTGTAAGCAAAGTTTTAATCATCTTTCTTTTCAGTAAATTTAAAAAAAAAAGTTTCATTCATCGAAGTATCGAATAAAAGATACTTACGGCTCTGTGAACTTGAAATTCCGATGCGTATCTCGCAGTTCCAACATTGTAGAAAAATACGGCGAATTGTGTCAGGTAAACGGAATATGATAACCTGCTCAATACGACCAGCCAATAGCTAGATAAAAATCTGTTCACCGCACCTGCAATTAAAAAAGGATTTTTTTCTAATTCATGAGATTTTTTGTCACGGAAGGCTTGCAGCTTTTAATTAACATGTGTGTCATCGTACGCACCTCCGTGCTCGGTGTACGAGGCGAAAATAATCCAACACAACGAAGCGGCCCAACAAACTGGTAAGACAACGGCGTAGAAAGTTGCTTCTTCAACGTCGTACGAATAATCTCTTCTAGCTAATCTCCATGTGGAAAATAACGACCAAGATCCCAGACCAGCAGCCATTAACCATCCAGTGAATACAAACGCCTGTAAGGTGATCAGCAGCATTTTTAGCGATAACGTAGAAACAGAGACTGGATTTAATAATATTTACCTTATGAATTCGAACTTGCTTTCCGGTGTGACGCAACAAAACTCCGAGCGCTACCCCGAACAAATAAGGTGTCGCTCTGTGCAGTGGTAAAGCATAGGTCAAGTTAGCCGTTTTGTAAAGATGTTTCAATCTGAAATTGCGATAAAACAAAAATAGTTTATAGATCCGTTGTACGAATTATTCAGGTCTTTTTACTCACGTCATGCCGTGGAAGATGACTAGGGATAAGTAGTTGTTCATTGTAGCTAAATAGCGAACGGTAGCTGAAACTTGTAGTAGGAAAAGTATGACCAGCAGCCCGACTATGGGCTTGTTGTAGAGGAAGAAGACCAGCATTGGGGCTATCAGAGACAGCTGCATGTCCAGAGCCAGCTGATGGGTGTGAGTAGCGCACTGTAACGAAGGTGTTGATGGATTAAAATAACGAATAAAGTATCGAACGTTATAAAAGTTTGAGTACCATTTCTTCGAACGGAAAGAAATTCTGTATGTAAAGCAAATTGGTCCATGCATTTTTCTTGCAAAGATCAGCGTTGCTTTTAATGACCGGGCTCCACTGAGGTCCGATCCCCGTATGCTCCATGACAAATGCGTACCAATATACCACCGCTAATAGAGCTGGGGTCAACCTGTAAAATTAATCTTGTAGAAACCCAGAAATTACTGTGAAAAACTCTGATATTATCGTATTCAATTCGCGGACCTGATAAACCTCGTGACGTATCTACAAAACCATCTTATCTCTCCGCGTTTATTAAACTCACTGGCCATGTGATACGCTGTAAGGACTCCGCTGAGTAGAAGAAAGGAATCTGTATAGATGAGTGAAACTCTCAGAACCGAACTTATAGGACTGTTGGCCACCTAGGGAGAGGAAAAATGAGCGCGAATCAACGATGAATTGTAAGGGATGAAATCGAAGCTTACCTCGGTCAAGGATATTCTGTTGGCAAATGGCATCCTGGCGATGGGTATTAGTTTGTGAGCAATGTACAGAAAAATTGTTGCCAAAGTTCTGATGCCGTGTATGCACCGAATGTCCTTACCATTTTGGGAGTCCACCAACAGTGCGGTGGTCGTTCGACGTAAAGAAAATGCCATTATTATTCTTTCCGAGTAGCTACCTAGGGGTAGCAAAATCCATGTAGCCAATGAATAGGAGGTAATTTGGGGTAAAAATTTTCACTTTTACTTACCTGGCCCATCTGTGGTGACGATGAAATCACGCACCGTCGCTACGAAGACCAGACAGAGAGTCATCGCGTAAAAATACCTGCGGCAGAGAAAAACGGATTCCGATTGAGAACTGATAAATTGAAGCAATCAAATATACTTGGCTGATCAAGAGCAGGGCATTAAACATTCCAATAAAGTCCAAGGCCAAGGGTGTGCGCTATTACTGCACATCAAAATCACGGGTGCAGCGTCCTGTCTTGTACTGCAGAAGCGTGAATTTATTTTCGTCCCAACCGGAACGTGCTTTATACCTCATCTTTAGGCTGCAGCGTTAATGCTAATAATAATCTGGTTTTGCCTAACACCGCGCATGAACTTTTTATTTCACGTTGTTGGCTCTCGAAGAACGGGCGGAATTGAACTAAAAACACTCATTCGGTGATATGTAAATGGAATTACAGGAAATGAAAATGCTCACAATACGGCAACTGTTTCCTTGGAGTAGGGTAACGTCTTTTCCTTGACGTAGCAAGAATCCGAGTCGAGGCCGACGTTGAACTTCAATCCCAACGATACGTTGTAAGTACTCAAAGCACTTTCCAACACCGACTGAACATCTTCTGCCGAGCACGCAGCCGGAACACAAAGAGCCCAATTGATGGTTGTAAATCTTGGAATGAAGTGCGCCGGCTGAAAATATTCATGGTTCACAAGACGCAACGGGTATCGGTGACGATATGATTCCCTGAGCTTACCTCGTTCATACTAGCTCTGAGAAAAGCTCGACTTTGCATCAAATTCACAGGAATTTTCATTTCCTGCTGCGTCGCTTGGAGATCGATCGTCGCCAGACAATATTTTCCCTGAACTTTCACGGTCTTCTCGTCTACCTTTACGTGCGCCTTGACACCGATGCATTGATCAAAGTCTCCGAGTTGATTCAGATTCCCACGTAATAAACCTGATGGAAGTTTAGCGCTTGCATCCAACACTGGAATTACAATACAACTCATCAACTCTTACCGTTGTAGTTATTTGATTTCACTTAACAATCGCCCCGGATTTGGAACAATGTCAAACACGAGAAATACACCAAGTTTTAGTCTTGAATTAACATCTATAACTTGTAGAAATCCAACTCTTAACTATATTGGCCGGGAATAATGGTAGCTACCTTGGCAGAGTGCCGAATGAGAATCCCACGGATTCCCCGCCACTTCATAACTTATTGAATCTACCTATTTTTTGTTGTAAAAAAATTAATGCGTCGACACTGGTTTTTTGTTCACGCAAATCCTATCGAACTACCAAGATCACAACGATACAAAATTTGTTCAACTTACTCTGTAAAGCCCATAATTTATAACCACGAAGTTGTCGCAAAAATATTTTTCCATGTTGCTGACAAACTGGGTCTTCTATTGCCGTGAAATTCGGAGTAAACGATGGCACGTGCAGTAATAGGTCGTTCAGTTCCGGAAGAGTAATGACAGCCCCTGTTCGTTTCTCAGGCTTTGGTTTTAATTCTAAATTTCGTTAAACATATTTGTGTTGTTTAAAATGAAAATTCATTGAAGATTTATTTTTTTAAACGAATTAAGAAACGTGATTGGACGAACGACAGTTAACGACATACTTACTTTCCGGTTTCTTATCTAACTTCGGTTCAGGTGTTTTGGCTTCCTTTTTTTCGGATTGTTTCGGCTGTGGCTTGATTTCTTTTTTTGGCTGAGGTGTTGTTTTTCTCGATTCTTGCACTTTCGGCTTCTTCGTTTCCCGTAAATTGGCGGCGGGGACAGTAGGACTTACAGTTTCTGCTGATTTTGTTTTCAACTTCACTTCAGATTCTTGTACAGAAGGCTTGACCGGTTTGGAAGGCTCGATCGTCTTTTGTTCTTTCGAAATGTTTTCAACATTTTGAGACGTAATCTTTTTAGTCGTTTCTTCCAAAGATTTAGCTCTTATGACCTCCATGGATTTTGATTTGTCAGCAAGTCTAACTTTTTCAAGTTTTCGCAAAGGAAGGGTAATTTCCACCACTGCGTCACTTTCATCGTCTTTATCTGAATCATCGTCGTCGCTTTCGGTGCCGTTAACATTCTTATCAGCGTTCATCTCGCTTTTTGTTGGAGGCTGTACAATTTCACTAATAATTTTTAATTTCGGAGCAGCAACTTTTGCGTCGCTTGTTTTTACCTGAATTAAGTTTACTGGCCTACTTGTCATTTGATCACTATTTGATGCCATATTGGCGTCCACTTTTCCTCCTTTCGGAATTGCCTGCACTTCGTCAACTTCTGCGACATCATCGACGGTCCTCCTCACTATTTTTTTTTCAACCGACCTTGCATCACGAACAGATCCAACTTTCACACTTGTTTTATCATTCGGTATTTCCGCCTCAGTTTTAACTCTAACGTTAGCAGTGGCGGATTTCCGAATTTCAGGATCATGTTCGTCGGAATCAGTGTCATCATCGTTTTCTATTGTATCTTTTTCTTCGATATCAGCCTCTTCGTCGTCATTCTGTGAAGCCTCAGATTCCAATGACTCATCCTCATCCTCCCCTTCATCCACCTCATTTGATTCTATTCCACTTTCCTCGATGTCAACAGAATCACTCTTCCCATTATCGTTATCATCATCGTCCTCGGCGTCACTCTCGCCGATATTTTCATCGTCATCCTCTTCTTCGGTATCGTCCATATTTTCTTGGCCACCGTTCTCGTCGTCAGTATCATCCTCACCATCTTCATCGTCTTGTTCATCCTCGTCATTTTCTTCAGTTTCTTCGCCCTTATCATCTTCATCACTCGACAAGGGAGGGTTTAACTTTCCACCACCTCGGCCGACACTTGTCTTGGAACTGAGAGAACTCCGCAGTTGTAATCTGACGGGCTTTGTTTTGCTGTAGCTTGAACCACCGACAGACTTTCCCTTGTCAAGTTCAGCCGCTTCAACCGATTCTTCAACAAGTGGTTGTTGAATTTTCGCCGTACTTGGTGGTGAAGTGTTGGAACTTTCGAACCGTTTACGTACTCCTAGGGCGGGAGATGACGAAGACGCTGATGATCCTACTGGGTTTTTTGTTTCCGCGGTACACCTACCGAAGAGAGGGTTGCACGTCGTAGGTCGCGTGAGCTCCGATGATGCTGAACTTCCGTCCCGTATACGGAACGCACATACACCATCTTGGCTCAGAATCGGTAGCAGTGCCAAGACCAAGACCAGGATCGTGAAACTGGCTTGAACTCCACGGCGATTTTGTCGAAACCGAACCATGCCCGGGTCGGGCGCAGCCATAGCTTATCACCTTCGCATTTACTCGCCGGCCGACGCACCTCAGCGTGCGAATTTCGTTTGAATATTAAAGGGCCCTGCACTGTACCAAGAGTGAAAATAATTTTGATGATCAAATGAATTGTACACCGAACTAATCGCCTAGAGCCACAACCACCAAGTTGATCCCGGCCGGTCGCAGTACGACGGATCCGCAGAATTAGAGCATATGGCATCATCCCAGCAGCTATGAGTTTTATTTAGCATCAACATTTGAATGCTACTCCGCCACGACGAGACCAAGACGCTTGGCGTCTGCGCCGGGATGCTGAGCCATGCGGTCCAGTACTCCCACTCCGTTGGTTATATAATGCGGGCGTCGCGACGCCTGAAGAGCATAATCACAACGCTGAAAATATACTTATATATTTGTAGCAGGGAATTCTAACAGCGGCAAGAGGTATCGTCCATGCAGTTACTTACAACGGGTTGTGGGAGTCCGAAGGACATAAATTCGCCACATATTTCATGCACTCGTTACATTCGCCTTATCTTCAGCTTTACGATTTGCGATCGAAACCCCGGCTAAGACTTTATTATATACAAAGACTTCGGATCGCTGAGCTTCTGTTTCTCATTTTTGTGTACGCCGCCCGATAAATCAACTTTTCTCACCACGAAACTCCACCGATAGTTTTCTTTCAGACGATACAAGATAGTAAAAAGAATCGTAAAGGAGCTTCTGCTTCAAACAATGGCCGAAAATAGTATTAGAAAACGCAAGGATATACCGTTTTGTATACACCCGTGGAATTTATTGCCAGTTATTTTATACTTTGTCTTCGATGAACTGGTAAATAATTTCTGATTTTTATTTTATTCAGGCAAAATCGACATTTACTCCGCTCGCGACTAGAAAATGACTCACGTTTTAGCTATTGCTCTCACACAGTTTCCTGCTTTCATTCATAAAATTCAGCTGGCGTTATTGCTGTCGGGTTATTAAGTTGAAGCACTTGCCAGCTTCATGTAAATAAACCTCTAGATCATCCGGGCTATTCCCAGCATATTCCGTGATAAGAATGCATATTTGTATTTAAATATTCAATCATTCTACCGGCAATAGATTCTGATAATTATAATCAGCGACGTATGTTGAGCTTATCATGGTACTATTGGATTGTTATCGGCATTATCAACCCACGTGATTGTTGATTTGCTACCATGTTAAGGGAAAGTGTTATCACCAGATTCTTGTCCGGAGTGAATGGACTCGGTGGGATCGAAGCGCAGGTTCTTGTCGTTAAGAGAAAGGAGAATTCATACCCAGCAAAGGATAATTTTTCGCGAATAGTTGGATGTGGAGAGAGAGAGAGAGGAGCGGTTACGTGTGTCTAAAAACGTCGAATCATTAATTAATAAACTAGACCATCGTAATTAATAAATAGTCTAGTATATAATAAATGTTGGGAAGCAGGTACTTGTACATATATTTACAAATTCAGTTTTATTTCACATAATTATTCAGGCGTCTGTTGCGTTGGTCTCTTCGCTTTCATCTTTTTTGTTATTTTTGTTGTTTTTTCTTCCTGGAGTAATGGGGGGAAAATGATTCAGGTTGAATATTCAATTTGCGTTGTAGAATATAAACTCGCATCAATATATGCGCGAACTCACCTCCCGTTAAAAGAATTTTCTCCAGTCCGAGCATCGGTGATTCGCAAGCCATCGATAGAATCAAGGCGCCCATAAATGTGACCGTCAAATGAGCCATGAGCTGTCGCAACTGTCAGAAGAACAAGGACAATTGAAATTTGACCGAGGGACGCAGTTTCAAATATCTAAATAGCCTTCCATATCCAAAAACGCAGAGGTGAATCGGTTTACCGCAGAAATTCTCAAACTTTAACGATTAGATGTCGTAATACGTAGAAAATTTAAACGTTTACATCGTGAAATAATGAGATTTGAATATATTTATATCTGCCCACGCGTACGCATAATATAGATATTTTTATAGCAAGCAGGTAATTATGTGATTAAAATTTTTAAATCATTAGACTTCTTTCTTTAGTTGCAATGACTATGCGCAAGGACCTTGACACGGTGGGGCGTCACGGTAATTCAAGTCCCTCTCTAATGAGTTCGTCTAGATAATGAAAAATTCCTACTCACCAAGCTAAAGTTATTAAGATATTGGGGGCTTCGCGTCGTCGCGACGCTGTGCAATTCGACCATACCATTCACCAGGTAGGCGGAATAGGTCAGCCGACTGAGCGGTAAAAACGGTCTCCACCGAAGGATTTTTGCCACCGCGCCTGTAACGAACGTAGATGATATGTAATATTCTCGGTAATATCTTTTTAGTAATTTTTTTGCTCTTGCATGTATCGATCAATCTGATTGCCCAATTTAGTGAAAGTGCATAGCATTGCATAAAAAGTTTCGCACAGAATTGGTGTAGCCAACGAAAAAATATTCTCATACCTCCATTGCCGGTTACGCAGGCCAACACAACCCATCCGGTACCAAGACTCCAAAATGCTCTATGCAACGAAGCATAGATCGCAGCTTCTGTTGGTGTGAAGTTTCTTCTAGGTCCATAAAATATCGTGATGGACAGCAAAGAACCTATTAGAGAAAAACTCGCAAGAACCCATCCCATCCGTACTGTGTTCTGAAAAAATAACGGAGCGACGGAATTACGTGGCCTGCGAATCCTATCTAACGAAAAATCATTATATCGTGATAATTAGAACGAACCTTCGATAACTTATGACCCGACAAGTGTATCCGGTGTACGATATATCCGCATGCCAATCCAAAGCAGTAGGATGACGCCCTCATATGCGTCTTGATGTAATTTGTTAGGAAAAAGTTGTTGGTCGATATGTCCTTCAGTTCGCTAAATTGATTGGGAAATAAAGAAAATGTTGAATAAAATAATGACGATGCACTGTAACGAAAAAGTAATTTCATGCAATAATGTGTTATTAATTTCACTATTATCATTCTAACATTATCGGATCCTTGGACTTAATTCTTACGCGCTATAGACCATCAACGTTGGATCTGCGCTGTTCCTAATGGTGATGACAAACGGAACGAGGATCGAAAGTGCTGTTGCAGTAGCCAGGATCGATTGTCCGATTTTTGGCCACCTGTGCAGCGGGTATATCACGAACGGGGCCAAGATGAAGAGTTGGGTATCGACCGACAGATACCATGATTGGAACATGCACTAAAAATTTTTGATGAATATTATAATCAGTCACGGTTCGAGTCGCGGACTTGATCCATTCGACAAACTGTGTCATATCTTCTTTTTTTTCTAGAACCATGGCCGAATCTGCAGTAAAGGTAAGATTGAAGTATGCACGTAAAGTTACACTCACCAATTTGTCGGTATTTACGTAATTGTTTACGTAAAGTAGGTTGGCCCACCACGAAGTCATGCATCTGTCTCTTTCTAGGTATACTCGAGACCACATTGGACCCGAATCCATTCGAGGAAACCAAGTTAAGTAAAGGCCGATTATAAGAATGTAAGCTGGCGTCAACCTGGAGTAATAAATCACTCGTTCAGTTATGGTGTATGATGAGTTTTGTTAATCGATAAATACGACGGACGAACCTCACGTAGCGCAACAGGTAAATGTTGAGGAAGTTGATCCTTTTTCCTTTGTGGAGTTCATTTAAAAGAATACAAGCGATCAGAAATCCACTGAGCAAAAGAAACGTATCGACCAAAAGAGGGTTGTTGAGGAAGACCGCGTTTTCTACTTTGGTCACTGCCTGCAATCGGAAATTCTGTATTTTCGTTCGGTTTTCTTTTTTTTTTAAGTAGAATTGTTGTTATCAGCTGATATTAACGACTTACGTATTGCCAAAAATTGATGTTGAGCACGGGCCCGCTAATGACGAATACCAGTGAATGACCCGCGACTATCATAATCATGGCGGTAACTTTTATCCCAGAAATACAGTCCAAATCAATTCCTGTTGATCGCGTTCCTCCCCTCAACTTTTTAAAATTATATATCACAGAAAACGCCAGCAGCGATTGAGGGAGATAACCTGGAAAGACGAATTACAATAAAAAAATGGAAATCAAAAACGAAGTAGATCGTCGATCTTTCATGCGAGTAGTCAAACGAAAAACTAGATAATTCAGAGACCTGTGCTAACGCAAATCGAAATTTACTCACCTCTCGGTATTTCTTCATTTTTCACCAAGTACTTGATATGGAAAGCTGTTCCAAGAACCAGAACGAACACCAAGGACATTAATGCGCATCTATAAAATGAAGAGGTACTTGTACTCCCTGTAGTATTTAAACAAAATCGCGACAAGCTCGAATAGCCTTGAATTTTTTATCCTAATAATCTTTTAGGATTTTCATTTCGGTAAACAAAAATAATGATAAATGAATTCGTTGACTGAAATGAAGTTTTTTGGACTTTGGTATTCCTGTACAGAATAAAACATTTACACAAACATTTCATTATCTCCGTTCATGCACACGACCGATTCTAATCAATTCGATATCGGCGATCTATTGTCTTTATTTAAATTTTTCAGGACACGATGTGTAATGTTTGACTATTTATTTATTGTTCGATGTTCTGTACGGGGAATATATTCCAGGATATGTCAACTACGTCAGTGTTCACATGTTAAATGCGTACAGATAAGATACAACTTCGATTAGCATTAAATTAATCGATAACTAGCTGATGACCATTTTCTAAGGGCTTACAAATGCGTTTTCCTTGTGACTGAAACGTTACATCGTGTTTGATTTTAATATTTGTTCGAACCTTGAGATTCGCTGCATATAAATTACAGCCATTACTTCGGAAGAAGAAAAAACTAATCGAACGATGATTCATCGCATAAGTTGTAACCTAATGTGTGAATTATGTGCTCATGCAAGGCCAAATGTAACAATATCTCTACTCTAATACAATGAAACCATCTTACAAACAAACAAAATCGCGTGTACGGTCGGGTGCATGATTCTATTTTAATTGTATTTTTTCTCTCATACATACTGACAATGAGCACGAAATAAAATAACTACAATGTTCCGAACATAATCAGCGTAAACAAATTGGCAAAAAATGTTATTGCTCCCGGTAAATGTTACAGACTTGCGTGTGCCTGAAGCCATTGACACGTGTACAAGTATGTTCGTTCGATGATTAATAGTGTTAAATTTTGTTCATGCAGGAAGAGTTTCATCTCACTATAGATACCTTGGTAGATACATATACTTCGAGTGTTCACTGTATAGTGATTTACACGATAAATGTGATGAATAAATTAGCGTAACGTCTGAGGTAACGATATAGTTTTGTGTTCAGAGACCATATAATCAAGCTACGAAGTTTTAACCTTTGCTAGAAAGATTTGCGAAGGAGCAGTTCGATGTACCAGGAATATCCTAGTCGGTGTATTTGCGATATTAGATCTATACTCACGCGTAAACAATGTCGACAGCTGAGTAAACCGGAGTCGTATTTTTATAGCAAGATTTCTCTGGGATTCTTGGTGTCAATTTTAAACGAGAACCGCTGAAGGCTACGGCGAGGACCGTTCGGACCACCTTCTCTACGTCTTGGGGTTGGCATGCTGAGGGTACGCAGATCCCCCAGTGAAGTTTAGTAATTGTTTGCCGGGATCTATCGGTCGAAGGCTGAGGAATTCAACGAGTCAATGAATTATGAAATATGGAGTTAATTTTTCTGGGGGAAAAGAAAAAGCAGGAAAGGGTGAACATTCATCTGTTTTAATTCGAGGGTTGAGAGCGGGCCAATAACTAACGAGGAAGTGAACCTATACCCTGAAATCTTCCCAGATGGTACCGTTCCTATTGAGATAAAGATTGGGCACGCCGATTCCGACTTCGCCCAGACAATACTGGCCGTAGACCCCTGGTGGTGCGTCGTCAGATTGTCCGATCTGAAGGCATTCGTCGAAATTTCCCAACTGGTACAATGATCCACCTAGTACTCCTTCAGGAAATTTTCCAGATGCATCGTAAACTATGGGGAAAGTTGGCTTAATTAACTCAGCGAATTCTTTCGACGAGTACGGAGAGATATTAAAATATTTCAAATTAATGATCGAATGTCGTTAACGCGAGAGATCAGTCACATTCTACGGGACGTCTCGAGGGACTTGGCAGCATCTCGAGTAAAGTGCATTTAGAACGAACGGGTTTGAGATTAGCACAAATCGTGATCTTTGACAGATATACTAGAATATTAATCAATCCTCTCTCTTTTTTTACCGTATGTTAGGTTTCTCAACATTTCGTAATGTGTCTTACATTTCACGGCCCAAGACGTCAGATTACGTATTCCAGACATCATTAACTTGCACTGATTTCTGCAGTCCTCGTTGTCGATCATGTCAATAGCGTGTCCGAGGAGTGTCAAATCTCTTGACAATACGGGAAGCATGTTGTCTCCATTACTTTCGTACACGACTTCCACTTGCGCTTCTTTACTTTTTCCCGATGGTTGCGGTTTCCATACATTTGCATTTTCCGATACTGCAGATGCGATTTTAATCCCCGGTATAAGTCCCGCCAGAAGGATTATCGACAACAATTTTCTGACTAAGATCATGATTGATTATTCGAAAATTTCTACTATTTTTTTTCTCTCAGTTACAATAATTTACACATCGGCATCAAGCGTCTTTTTTGAAACGGAATATCTTAACGTATTCCGACTCCAGTTAAACATTCATCTAATTGTTTATTATTTACATTAATTTTAGTTTCGCAATTCAACATTCCCTGTCAGTTATTATATGATTCGAATGGCATTGAACGATTATTAAATCATAACATCGAAAGTTCACCACACTTGTCGAATGTGATGATCGGGGTATAATTAAATACTTCCCTGTGTGATAATTCACTGCAAATTACATGGGAAAACAATGTTTTCGGAAGATCAGGTATTGCAAGGAAATAATTCCCGTTTTTCTTTTGAAAAACTACGTCGTTCAATCAAAACGTTCACATCGATATGAATATTGATTTTTCCGTTTTCGACGATTTTTAACTCCAAGTACTATTATTACTTACTTTAGGTAGCCGCGCACTTCATTTTCTAAATTAAACATTATATAAATTTTATTATAATTTTTATGTACAAAACAAACTACCGATATGCACTTCACTCCAGCATGTTTGTCACTTGAAAAAGATAACTGCCTGCGTAATGCGTTCTTGCGATCAACTTGTCGCACTATACCTTGTCATCCACTTCAAGTTCAAAATCCGCTGGACGTGACTGGTGCCCGTGAGGTAGCTACTTCACATGCCACTGGACAGTGGTTAGCAAAGTCAGATTGTTTTGGCAATTCAGCAGAAAATCGTCGCTGCAAAAGTACTGAAGGCAGTTTCGGCAGCTGTGCTCAAGGAGAAGGGAAACCTGCAATTTACTATTTGCGAACGATATATATGTAGTCATCTTTGACGTAGCTTCTGACTCGGGTAAGCGTGGGGGAGACGTGGGGGAAACTTTGCAAAATCAAGAGCTGATGGTTTTTTCGTTTATATAATTCGCGCCTTCAAATGTTTCACAGCTGGGTTTTCGTCCGCGTAACACTATCCCCTTACCTCTTATACAGGGCGTCTGTAGCTAATTGATGAAAAAAATGAACGGTTTTGCTCGTTGCAAAGAAACCAAATGGGAAAAAAAAAATGAAACAATTTTATAAAACTTATAGTTATGCGATGGACTCTTTGTCTGCAATTTATTGATAAGATTAAATTGCTTATGGCTACTTTCTAGGATTACTTAAGAATAAAATTCACTTTTGCGATCGTATAAGCCTGAGTCGCGTTGCCGCGCTGTTTCGTAAACGGGCAGATGAATAACCGTTCACAAAATGTGCAGCGGTCATCAGCTTTTGAATTATCATTTCCGCGTCAGCTAGTAGTTTACCGAATGAGGCATTCCTGATTCGTTCAGTTAGAAATCGGGTTGTGTACATCAATTGTTTGCGGTTTCGATAACAATATGTCTGGCAATATTTCCGTTTTACTTCGGCGGCTAAGTGTGAACTGATTTTAAAGAAACATAGCGAGCGCTGACAACAGGTACGTCGGAAGATTTCTTCTTAAATGCCTCAGCAATCTCTGGTACTGCTCATAATATTTTCTACACGTACGGGATCCAGGTGAGCGATCGATGCTAGATAAAAGACGTCAGCAACTCACGTTACACCTGTAAGAAATCATAATTCCGAATCTTATTACTCGATTTGAAAGTATTATCAAGTGTAATTCGAACGCAAATCTTCAAGTCGCCGGATCCCAAGAATAAATCTTCTGTAAACATAAAACGCTGAATATTAATGCAATGATTTATACACGTATGATAATTTAGCAAAAGGCAGGGCAGTCGACGGTGCCTGAATTATCATTAGAAGTATTATATGCGTTTGATTTTTCATATCCTATACCGCTACCGACCATTTAATTTACCTTTAAAAAAATCTTGTTGCAATAAAAATTGTGCAATTGATGGTTAGCCGTGTCAATACGCGTCACGATTCTACGATCGCTCAAACATCGGAATATCCTATGACTCCAAAAAAATTTCTGCCCGATAATTTTCTTGACAAATAATTTCTAATGATTCAGAATCCTCCTTAGATTCCTATTGCAACGAGGGAAGTTTGGCATTGAGCGAATTAGCGAATTCTCCTATGCTGTCTCCCATATTTCAAGGACCTTTTTTCTCGAAAATACAATGAAAGATCGCCTAACTATAGACAACCAACGTTATTCTCCTGCATGTATATTGCGTTCTCCAGAAAAATATTCAGTTGCGATGGGTAATAACAAGCAAAATATTACAACATTCGTGCATCTTGAAAAAAATTTAAAACATTTCCGCATGAACGTACACAGTTCAATTAGTGAAGTCTGATTCAGATTCATAGAATTTTTTACTATCGCAGACCGGTTACTGTACAGTAGAAAATTCGAAGGAATCCATGAGCTTTTCTCTAGAATACACATTTGGACGTAAACAAAATTCAATGGTTCAAAGAAGGATCGCGTGTTTGAAATGTATCGGTTTTTTCGCCATTTTATTCGTCAGCGATGATTATCAAATCGCTCATTAACATCTGGTTCTAGCGATTCAAGTTTGGCGATTTTATCTATGATATTAGTGAATGGATCTTTTGGGGCAGCAGTTCAGGGACATGCAATTTTAGATATGATTTCTGCCATCATGCTCCACGATCAAATTGACTGAAATGCATATAATATATTCAGGATGATAAAAAGCTGCGTGATTGCTAAAGTATAACATTACATCGTCCACCTGCTCGCCTCGCGGTCCGTCCGAATGTCCAAGTTTATAAAAACTCCGACAGAAAATTCCGCATGCTGGATCAATAATATCTTTCCATCTCTATCCAACGTCTATTATTAATACTTCTTTTATACGAATTTTTTACCCTATACGACCGAACAAAAAATTGTATCACTTACAACGCAGAAAATAAATGGTAGTTCTTGTAAATTAATACAGCTTTGGTTTGCGAGAATTATTTGAAGCTGTATAACTCAGGATCCCCTAGTTAATTCATTTGACGATCAAAGGATTAGATTCACTGTACAGTTCATCCTGGGGTTATAGGTTGAGGCAAACTTGCCGAAGGATTTCCATGACTATTTTTTTCTCTTTTTTCTACCAACATCAATTGAAGGTCGTCCATACATCACTATTATGCTCAAAACACAAATTATTTTTTTTTTCAATCACGACGTGCTTTAAAATTAAATTTTTATGCAACCCGATCCGTGATACCGGGCAATTACATATATCGTCTAGTCATGAATGAAAATTATTTTTCGAATCTTACGTGATTGACTTTCGCAAAATCACTTTCCAAAGTTATATATTCATTTAATATAATTGTTAATAATGTAATGCGAATAAATAACTGCACATTTTTGATGGACCATCATAGATCTGAAATTTAGGGGTTTCATACGTGTAAGTTGTAAGAAACCGAATATTCTTAGGGGCTTCGTTTTTTGCAAAACCGTCAGATATCTGAAAAATTGAAAATTTTATTGGGTTGAAACAGCTTGGCAAAGGTACTGCTCTTCCCTTTCCTCTGCCTCTGGATCGTTATCTTGGCGTGCAGTAGCCAACCACATAAATAATTTATCGATTAATTCATATCTATGCAAACACGATAATGATTCTCCATGAATATATCTGCCTCTAAATAAATAACAGATTTATCGGCTTCATTATATCTAATTATTCTAATTGCGTGTAATTGAGATCAAAGTTTTTCATCAGATAAACGTGTTATTATTTATTTTTCCAATATTATGAGTAAAACTATGCAGATTGATCCATGGCGTGATCTTACTCATATCGAAATTGAACAAGCTTGCACTGATTTTTCAATCAGAAGAACAACAGAAGCGTTTATTGCGGCCTATTCTTAAATACTATTTTGTTTCATCGGAATTTTCAACAGAGTTTTTCGTTGATACGTTATGAGAGATGTGGAAAAGTGTAGAAAAAAATATTGTGCAAATCGTATTTATTTTTGTTCGCAAACCCGTGAGAAGAAGAAGAAAAAAAGTTACGAAAGAAGGTGGCGGTAAGTTCAATTTCGACTGTGTACCAATAACTGTATTAGTGATGCGAATAAAGTTAATATTGAATGTTTTGCGTGCATATAATTCGCCCGGGACTAGTTTTGAATTTGACTCGTAGCGTCGTTGCGTACATAGACATTAAAAATTTTTGAAATCACTAATATCTCTGCGAATAGGTACACTGCGAAAATGTATAAAACATTAAATTGCGGCAAACTCGTGTGGACTTAGGATATTTCAGCCATTAAATATTTCTGAATATTTGACCGTTCACTGCGACACTGTCAGTATGAAATCAAGTTTCGCGGCAGCGAACCTACGCCAAATATTATATATGTTAGGCAGAGAATAAATATATACCGAGGTTTATTTGCTAAAAATTGAATGTATGGTTTCGTTATTTGTATAGTCGAATGGGTCGTGTATCTACATATAACCGCGCACTTCGGCTCGTATACCTAATTGTTTCATCTCTCCACAGAATGTATTCGGACAGTTTTGAGGATGCTGTGATGAAGATATGTTCTGAGACGCGGTCCCTTTAACTTTATCGTCTTTATAGTAATAATACGCCCGACGTTTCCGCGTTTTTTTTAAAGAAGTATTGTAAAATTGCTTACACCACGTGAACGCGTGTGTGGAATCTAGGAGGATATCCTTGTGTTGCCGATTATGTGGATATAAACGATTTTAGTATCATTGGATAATTGCGTGATTTTAGATACTTCTCGGAGATTATACATTTCTGGGATTAAAAGTAATCCTTTTAAATTATAAAAGTGATATGTTAATGATGAAAATATGAATAATTTATGTTCTGGTTTGCAGCGGTTTGTAGAAGCAAGAGAGACGAAAAGAAATCGAAGCTGTGAAAATTCGGCCATGCAGAGTTCAACGATCATGTATAATTTCATCGTTCTTTGGATCGTCTCTAGCATCTGTTTGTCCTCGGTGAATTCTGGTGACGTCCAACACACGCAATGGATGACTCAAATAACAGGATTTATGGAGCCAATATCACCTCTTGTAGACGGAAATTGCAGGAATCATACACTGGAGTACCTGAAAGCAGCAAAAAATTTATCAAATTTCTGGGCGCTCAGTAGTTCGTATTTCCTTAATAATAGTTTTGTAAAAAGTAATTAATCCTTATAAGAACTCGATGAACATTCGTTTTCAGTGATCGACGCCACGGCCAAATTTCCATCGGGAATTTTGTCAGGGAACATCAGATCGATGGGTAATTTTGATCAATGTCTTCTCATCCAGCATCCAGTTGGTGATTACAGGGGAAAATATTGTAGGCCTCGATTGACGTACTCCCAGCCTCCGGGCGGTAAAAACAAAGATTTGGAGAAGTACTTCGATCTCGTAACGGCAGGTAGAAGAACGCTGGAACTTGGCGACGATTGGGTCAACGTATGTAATTCATATAACAGTATTTTATGATTACGTCATCGACAGTTAAGTTTAAGAGGAGAGTGAGAGCGGGGAGCGGGCACAATTGCAATACAATGATAACAATAATCAAAAAATATGAAAGAGGAAAAAAAATACTTCAAAAAAGTAGCACAACTTCAAACCGCGACCTCTCGAAAGTCTTGAGCCTTTCGTTGGATATTCCCGATTGATAAAACGTCGCCGAATTATCTACTAGCTCCATCCGCGGTCTGGGCAGATATTCTTGGATAACCCGCCGCAGCGGCTTATCTTCTGTGGGTCGATCGATAGAAAAATTCTTCAGCCCGCATCCGTCCCGGGCCTCTCGAATTCTGCGGTGCCGATCGTCGGATTTCTGATGATTGTACGACCTTCCGTTACTTTCCTAGTCGTTCCGATGTTCTATCCGCCAAAATTCTGTTCGATTTTATTGTCCGACGAGTTCGATCCGCGATTCCACTCGTGCACAACACCTGTACCGTTTTTCTTTCATGTGTAGTTGAATCGATGAAAATCAAGGCAAAATCGAAACCAAGAACCAAAAAAAATAAAATTCAAAAATTTGATTCAATTTTCTTTTCGGATGAAGAATTTCGAACAGATATCCAAACTTTGGTATCCGATAAAATGATGACGGAAAGTGGATCTCAATAACGGACAATAACGGTATTCCGGTTATTGCATCGCAATTACTATCGATGGAATCGGTCGAGTTCATTCATCTCCCGTATGAATTGGGAACTAGAATTGAGAGCACAGAGGCGTTATGTCAGAGCCGCCTGCATTTTCGCTTTCTCTTTCTCAACCGGTTGCGCAAGACGAGATCGCGTGCTGTCAGAGTCAAGCCTTCCTTTGCCCCGAGAACGAAGTTGCGCGCGGCATTAAATACGGGGAAAAAAATTACAAAAAAAGAAAAAATTACATTTGCTAATTATATTATGCGCAAATTTTGCGAGAGGTCAAAACTAACAAATTGCGGGTAATACTAAAATTATTGTAAAATATTCAGCCACTGTAATTTTTTGCTTCACTATTTTTCTCTCCACATATTCTAAAGTCAGAAAGACGACGCGCGGTCAAATCGTTTCCCTATCAACAATTTACTTCGTTGATTGTTAATGAGTTACGATGAAATATTCATCTCGATCCATCAAAGATTCACACCGGCGTCGATCACACTATCGCGAATTCGATTCAATTGAAATGAATTAATTAATAAATGCATCGAAAATTCGGTTAAAATTTATATCAACCGATGATAATCAACGCGATCAATTTTTTTCTTTGTTCTTTTTCTCTTCAGGGCACCCACATTTTACCGACATATTCGTACAGCGAATGGGCAGTTTGTCTCCCATCCACGTGCTCGACTAACGACGTCGCGATCCTGACGAGAGAAGCAATCGAACGAGCAACCGTTAACATTGGATTAGAGGTTGACGTTTACCTGGACGATGATCTTTGCTACACCGCCGCATCTCGATCGAAACCTTTCACGATCGTCGATTATTGCGTAACGTAAGAATGCCAATGGCTGAATAGGTATCTAGGGTACATATGCATGGGCATGTACTACGGCGTACGTCTAACGCACAATGCGGTGTGATTCACAAACCTGCACTGCCTACAATGCCCTTTTGAACGAGCATCATTGCTTATAAACTGTCACTTTCTAACACGTGGCTACGGTGAAAGGCCGAGTACAAGTTTAAACGTTCAGTTGCACGAAGGTGCGGTTTATTGACGATTCAAAAGATGTTTCAACAGGTGATATTCATTGATAACTGAAACGACGATCATCCCTGATTATTATAAGACTGCAGGTTGAAATTAAATTTAGCTTTTTTTACACAGAGATTTCATTGTTGTACGTATAATTTTTACAGAGCGATATTCGCAGCCCTCGTAATATTTACAATAATTGGAACGGCTTCTTGTCAGTTTGGCAATGTACGAAGTAAGTGAGTTCCGAAATTTCAATTAGTTACTATTATTGATTACTAATTTTCTATTTTATTTTTACTACTATTTTTTTTTTTATTTTCAATGAATTGAATTCTGCAAATGCATTTAATGATGAATTACTTGAGGTCGTCGATGTTTTGCAACGACACAATATAATTAAAAGAAAAAAAAAAGTGAGAAAAAAATAAAATAAAACACTAATCACCAGCAAATGTGTCTATACTGACAAGTTACATGAATAACGTTACATTGAACTTGACCTTGTGCCAGAAAGAAACGGAGTCCTTGTGAAAATTTTACGGGCCTTCTCAGTGGCTGACAATTGGAAGCAATTGACGAACTTCGATGCACCCCCGAATCACTCGATCACGTGTTTGGAGGGAATGAGAACCCTGTCAACTGGTTGGGTTATAATGACGCACCAAACGATGCTCATTAGTCAACTTGCGTACATCAATAAGCTCGAAAGTATACAGGTAATAATTTGATGGATGTGGGAACATTATTTTTGCGTAAATGACGCACCGAGTATGAAGAAATAAATGAATAATTGACGTAGAAAAGCAGAAGCTGTTTTCAAAGTGGAGAACCAAGATAATAGAAATAATTAAAAACGATGAATAAAATTTATTGAAAAAAAAAGCAAAGCACAAATTTTGAACATTATCACGCACAAAAACGTAACCAATACCCGCTGGGCAAATAGTATGATGCACGGTTTAAATAAGAGATGGAAAGAAAAAAAAACGAACATAAAATCTCAGTTGAATAGAGTAAACGGAAAGAAGAAAAAAAAAGAAGAAATTATGTAAATGATTTATCAATTTAACGATCGTAAGTTTGTCGTCAAGAAGATCTCGGGAATAGTTTTAAAAACTTATTTAAGCCGCAACCGCGATGATCCAGAAGACTTTCTCCGGAGAAAGCCAAATTAAACTGTTTACCCGATGCTTGAACATATTTGATAAACCTTTTCAAATCTGGATATTTATTTTTGATGAAGACATGTAGGTAACTTATAAAATCATGTGGCTTTACTAATACCAGGTTCATAAAATGATGTTACAGACTCACGACGATTACGTATATTACCCGATGTGGAACAGTTACTTCAATGTGGACACCTTCCTTCTCGTCAGTGGACTACTTCGTTCGTATAATTTGACCAAAGAGTTCGTACAGGGTCGAGCTAATCTGCTGAAATCCAGCCTTCAGAGATATCTTCGTCTGACACCTTCTTATCTCATTGTAATTTTATTCTACGTCTCGTATTTCGATCGCTTGGATTCAGGACCCGAATGGAATTTGTACGTCGTAAGAAACTCTGAAGCTTGCAGAAAATATTGGTGGCAAAATTTGTTGTACATTAATAATTATATGCCTCACAATGACAAGGTGATTATTTGATTGTTCGGATCGATTTCCTCGACTTTCCGACTACGTTCTTTGTATTTTTCATTCTTCAATCTTTTTTTCAGTGTCTTCTACAATCGTGGTACCTGTCGACGGATATGCAGCTCTTTTTATTTGCCCCGTTTTTCGTATATCCATTGTGGAAATGGAAACTCTTTGGCAGATTGATTATCGCGTTCGCAACGATCGTGTCTATAGTCCTACCCTTCGTTACCACCTGGATAAACGAGTTTCCTGGAACGTACATGTTTACCGTTAGGTAATGTAATTTCACGATGCAGCTTATATTGCACATGCGAGTCAAGATACGCTCCATTTATTTACAGAAATCACGATTGTGCAATATCTTCGGCTAAATGTGAAAATAATTTCTATTCATATTGTTTTATTTGTTTCTTCATCTTTCATATCCATACAGAAATTCACTTCTAAACTCGTACGCGCATCGCGTTTACATGGCGACCCACAACCGAATGTCACCATATTTCGTCGGACTTGTTCTAGGCTACATTATTCAGCATAAAAAAACTGCGTCTCTTTCAAAGGTATGATATTTAATTATTATCCTTATGTTAAGACTGCTTCCGAATCGGAGTATGTATACCCATCGCGTTATACTTTGTCGATTTATGTACAAAGTGAGTCTTATTAAATTTCGATAATTGGAAGTTCTTGGCGTCTGTTCGGGCAATATCAGAAAATCGGAACAACGTAAAATTACAATTCAAGCACATCCTGTCGAGCTCTAATTGAACTCCTTCCATTTTTGAGATTCGGAAAAATTCGCCCTGTGTACAGAGAACATATTAATAGTACGTACCTTGTAAAATTTGATTGGTTGTTTTTATTTTTCTCGTATATTTCACGTTCACGAAACAGTGGAAGGTTGCCGCGGGGTGGATAGCATCGTTAAGCGTTATGTACGCCACTCTTTACGGGGCCAGGAACATGACCTCGTTTCAGCATACCTTCAATCTCTGGGAGTCGGCCCTTTACGGAGGTCTTCACCGTTTTTCCTGGGCTGTCGCTGTGGCTTGGGTCATTTACGCCTGTCACATCGGGTACGGAGGTAAGAGATCAAGATCACGGATGACGAAATAGAGAATGAATTTTAACAAAGTTGTTACGATAATAATCATTCGTGTTCAACTATTTGCCCTACTGGCATGCACGTGTTGCATGTATTGCAGTTCATTTTTATTGTATTCTTTTTTACAGGACTGGTCAACAGGTTCTTGTCCTGCAATACGTTCAGGTTTCTCGGACGCTTGAGCTACTCGATTTTCCTTTCTCATTTAGCAGTGCTGCTCTACAATGCGGCGATTCTTCAAGAACCTAAACAACTCCATTCCTATATAACTGTGAGTGATGATTTTGTATCATCGCGGTTGATCTATTTACGTAGATATCGGTATGCAGCCCACGGGAATTCTTAGTTAGACAATTAAAAATTCCACCCATTAAATGTCGACCCCGGGCAACGAACCATCGATCTCATCTTCAGGTCACGTGTTTCTTTCCTTTTTTTTTCTAATTTTTTCTCTCTTTTTCTCCTACCGTCTTTGTTTAACAGGAAGAACTTTTATTCGTCGAGGAATCCGAAAGACTCGACTAAACTAAGGAACAATAATTTTGGATTCATTATTTCATAGGTTATGTAGAAGTGAAAGGGTAGTATATAGTCGGTACACACTCGCATTTGACTAAAAATTTTTATTAATGTTGGTCAAGGATGGCATCCGATTTTATTACGAAATAACCAGCTGTCCGTTGATATATTCGGACTTTTGACTCAACCTCGGAACCATCAGATTCGTCTCCCATTCAAACGTGAGGTCAAATAGACGAAGCTGGAAAATTTCGTGAAAAACTTAATTCAAGCTACTGCTGTTTTTTGTAATGGAAGAAATCATCTTTTCCGTTCAAGTTTTACCGGATATAATGAGGTTCTTAAATCCGATGACCTCAGCTTGTACGATTCGCAGACATGTGCAGCTTATCAGTATTCATGTCGTCAAATTTATCATGATTTTGTTACAGATTCGAGATTTTATGGGCGATTTCGTCTTCATCTTCATAATATCTCTACCGCTCTACATCATTGTTGAGCTCCCTTTGTTTGGTGTAACTAAGCAATTGTTTAAAAAAAAATAAATAACAAATTTATCGCTGTGTCACATATATTGAATGCAATTTTCCGTTAATATCAATCAACCGAAACCGTTGAATGAATACTCTCCGTCTGCGTGTCTCCTTTATTTTACGTTATACACGACTTACATATTTATACTTCGGTACTTACGCTATAAATTTTCCTGTAATTAAGGAACGTATCGACGAACGCACAGTCAGAAAAACTTATGTTAGAGTCAAACTGAAGTTATGAAAATAAAATCGGTGAACATATATTTATATATTATATATATTGTCAACGTTGACAAATCAACCCGACGTAATTATTGAAGTTTATTGGAAAATGAGAGAAATTGTACGTAATTCTCACAGCGAGTTTATGGCGAGTGAGGAAAAAAGGAAAAATGAAAAAGAAATTTTAGTTGAAAAGTGGATAACCGAAGGAAAAAAAAAAAGAAAAAACTGCCATCCCAAATGTGGACAAATATTTATGGATATCAATTCTGGTTTCGATGGCATAATAGAGAATCGAACGATCGGAAGTTTCCTACGTTGTTGATGTACCGATGTTGGTATGTTTTCAAATGTTGCCCTAGAGCTATATGAGGACATAAATGTCTTAGGCGTAGGGGGAGATATTTAGTCGGACGTTGAGTAAGTGGTGACTTCAATAACCGTCGAGCAACCACCTGGTGAGGTGGTTTGTCCGGAGTGAGGTGCAAATCCAGTAATAGTGGTGTTTACCCACAACCATGAGAAGTGAATGATTTCAGTAGGGGCCAGTCTGCGCGCGAAAGTGCCCAACTCGATGCCTTGTTCGACTAGTTTGGTCGTCGACTAGTTCGTAGGACTATTCTTCCCAAGCAATCGGTCCGAGTGAGAGGGAGAGGTTTTCTGTTTCCTGCTGCCACTAGCCGAAACTGAGTATAGTGACTATCCTGTTTGGGGATTGCTGTCAGTGAGTTTTATGTAAGCCCTTAGATCTTAAAGAGTCTATATAAGACGACGCTCTCTCTCAGACAATTCCTCAGTCAAAATGCGTGCCTTTTGGTTGATGGTGTTACACGGTGTGTGTCTGAACGTTCTGCACGTTCGGAGTAATGTTATTCTTGACAGTTGCGGTAGTGCCGCGAACAGTGACGATTCAAACAGCGGCTCCACTATTCGACTACCTCCAGTGGTAACGAGTGGTATTCATTTCCTTTGCAACGATACCACCGATTCACCTAAATATGCATTTCAACAAAAGAATAACGGAAGCGAAGACGAAGATAACTATTTACTACGAGATCACGTTGTGCCGGAAATGCGGATTGAACAATTTAATGAAACGCCGCGACCCAGTGCCCCTGTAAATTGGATTACCCAGGTGGTCTCGACGTTAGTGCCGCTTCCAAATGGCCTTGGAACCGCTTGTCGAAGAGACACGGAGATTTATCTAAGGGAATTGAATAATTACACCGACTGGGCCGTTCGCAGTGAGTAATTTGTTTAGCCTTTTACTTTATCACATTCAATTGCTCTTCATCGGCGGTTCATTTCAAATTTATTTTTCATGTCAAGCGTGAAAGTCACTGTGATTTCTGATAAACCGGTACGAAAGTGACAGTTGTAGGTATCGACGTAATTGTCGTCGGTCAGTGCAGGTGTTTGAAATAATAAAAGTTTCGCACTCGGTTGAAATACATAATTATAACTAAACTGTGTCAATCGAACAAAGATATACACGCGATATGTTACTTCTTTTTGTTCTGTTTTTTCATTACGTATAAATATTTTGTGTCCCACGCGCACGCGATTCATTCAGTAGTAAGAAATCGTTACTCGGATCTCTGGTGTATATTACGTAACGCGAAAGAAAGTAAAAACTGGTAGTTATGCCTGATGCTATCCGGCAGACTTTGAGAGTTACCTTACGCAATTACGATCAGATCGGAGCATCGATCGGCCCAACATATATGCATGTATACATATAGTTTTTTCTCTTTTCACCAAGCAACTTATCAATTTTCACTGTATAAATATTTTTAATTTCTTATGTAAGGTAAACGAAGCGGTAAGCCGAACGGCTTAGGTAAGGTTCACGAAAAGTATTAAATAAACGCGTGATCATGATGATCGATGTAACTTTATCTAATACGACCGACAGATTCCGGAGCGTAGAAAACGACGTATTACTTTTGTATGGTTTTTGAATTGGATGTAAAGATAACGATCAATTTTTCTTACACCGGTCGCCTATATTTCTTATGTACAGTGATGGATGCCAGCGCAAAGTTTCCCCACGGTGTTCTGATGGGAAACATACGAAGCTTGGGAGACTTCGACGAGTGTCTTTGGATAGAAACGGCTCAAGATATTGAACCGCAATACTGTCTCACCTCGATATATAATATGGATGTAAAACATACCCATCCGGCGTACGAAGCACTCCAAAATTACGTTAGAATCATGACGTACGGTAGAATGACTATGGAAACGTACGAAACTACGATGGTAAGTGATATGCAATGTTGAACTGCAGAAGAACATTTATGATCAAATGAATACCTACTCGTTTTTTCAGTTGGTAAATGCAAATTTTTATCCTCCGCTTATTTCTTTCGCAAATCCAGGGGACCTTGCCCATGCAAAGGTCGGGACGAATTGAATGGGCGATGTGCGTACCGGCAACATGTACAAACATGGACGTTGAAATTATGATGAACGTTGCTGGAAAACGGATTTTTCCGGAATCCGACATCAAGGCTATCGTGCACGCTAAGGATTGTTACACGAACGCGAAACCCTCGGAGTTTTCCCTCAGAGATCAGCTCATTTTGTGAGTTTTTTTTTTTTTTTCATTTTTCACACCATGCGTTAGCCTCTTGCATATGTTTATAAAACTCGTGTATATTTTTTCACAGATCTAGTGTACTTGGTATTGTATTCATGGTAATCATCTGCACGATCAAAGATCGCCCCGATAGTACCAACAGTCAGAACGAAGGTAAATTTTTTTGACGAGCTATCAACTTTGTTGAAACTTAAAATCTTTTACTTGAAAATTCCGAGTCATTATTCTAGTTCAAGTAGAACGAATACCGATCTATACGTCGAAAAAAAATGTCATCTTGTTGTTCGTACTCATATGTTTCATGATTCTTATTTTTTGTCTAGAAAAACAACTGAGCACGAAGATATTGGAAGCGTTCTCCCTGAAGCGTTCGTGGAAAAAGCTCACTGATTTTTCGCCCAGTAAGTCCAGCAGGCAAATAGAGTGTTTGGACGGGATGCGAGGAATTTCGTCATTATGGGTCGTTATGGGTCATCAGGCACTGCTGGCTTCCTCGAATCCTTATTCCGACAAAGTTACTTTTTTCAACGTAAGAAACAAACCGCCCATATTTGTACGCAGTAATCCACTCGCATGATTGTATTAATCATTTGCATATGCAATTATATGAACAAAAAAGTTGAGAGCTTATAAATTACTGGAATATTTTGCGTTACGTACTAAGTTTTGCGGAAGATTGACCGACATCCATCCATCTTTAGCCGACGTCAATGCAAATAATTATACGCACAGACATTCAATTTTCGCGGAAAAAAAAACCTCCTCCGTAAATTATTCCGAAGATGATTAGTATTACTATTTTTTTCTTTAAAAAGGAACGTACTCGATAATAATCACATTCAGTTGTTTAGCAGAATAAAATGTATGCGGTAAAAGTTTGAATATTGCGAAGTTGTTATGTTAATGTTTCACTGTACTGGTGATTGCTTTGCAAATCAAATAACTTAATCTGTGTCAAAAGAATGGTAATCCTAAAACGTCCGAGGGTTGCGAATGTTTAATTAAACACCGCAGCTTTAGAAACATGACAATCACACTCGATTGACTAAATATGAAATTTTCAGACCCAGAAATACACTCTGCTGATGGTTCTTTGGAACTTCTTTCTTCCCGTGGATACATTTCTTGTGATTGGTGGTTTGGTACGTTGTTACAATTTGATTCCGGGATTGGAAAAGCGTACAGTGAATCACTGGAAGAGTGCGATTACCAGATACCTTAGATTGACGCCTACTCTTTTGGTTGTCATCGGATTCTACGTATCGGTTTTGTACAGAATTGGAAATGGACCTTTCTGGAACCGTCAGGTTGGCGAGAACAAAGTTGCCTGCGAATGGAATTGGTGGAAGACTGTTTTATACGTCAACAACTACATTTATAACGACAGCGAAGGTTACCACTTGGTAAGTTTCGTCGAAAAAAAACTGATCGTGAACTTCAAAGTCAAATTACCCATCGAAATAAATCAATTAATGGGCTACGATTGATTTTTTTTTTAGTGTCTACTTCAGTCCTGGTACACCTCGGTGGACATGCAGCTGTACCTTTTGGCGCCGCTTCTCGTAGTCCCACTTTGGCGAAACCCTAAATTGGGATCAATTCTGTTAATCACTGTGGCCGGGATCGCGACGGCCGGACAATATGCTACGATTGTCTTTAAGCGATTACCGGGACTTCCGATAACCATCCATTCTGAGTAAGTTGTGTGAATCGGTATCTGCATTGTATTGAACGATACATTTACGAAGGGAGATGTACTCGAGTTGTTCGGATATTTCAATGTCCGCTAATTGCGCTAAAATCTCTGTTACGTTGAGAACGCGGGGCTCGGTTATCCAACTACGAGTTTAAAGCGAGGTGCATAACACAAGTAGAAAGTGTACAACACGCGGGTACCGCGATTACGGTAGTATAGTGTAGCATAATCGGCATTGTGTCGGGAAAGTTGAGCCGCTGTCTGACAACGAATTAAATTGCATTGGGCTCCATAGAGTTCAACATAGAACTTGGAATGGAATACGCGCACCACCTTCTATATCGTAATTAAACTTCGATGTTAATATTATAACTATAACTATTGCCGTAAAATGTAACCGCTTGACTTTTTATGCATGTATCTACGTATATCTATATATAATATTTTTTTTTCTCAGCGACATTGCCATTCTCACATACGTTAAGACTTTCTATTTCGTTTCGCATACGAGGGCTATGCCGTATTTGATAGGAATCGCAACTGGATACGTTATGCACAACTATAAAAATGTCAGCCTATCAAAGGTAGGCTATTTTACCATCATGTTGAAAATCTTCCATGACTCTGATCAAAAAAGAACGTATTCGGAGTTGTTGAATTTTGGATTTCAGATGCAGGTGATCGTCGGTTGGGCCTTGGCGGCTTTTGGATTGTTTTGGCCTCTTTTCGGGTCGTTGGGATATTTGGCGGTTGATTATCCTTTGGGAACCTGGAGACACGCTTATTTCGGAGCATTTCATAAGTCGGTCTGGGCATTCGCTATATCATGGACAATTTTTGCCTGTCATCACGGATACGGAGGTTTGTTCGGTGTTTTTTTTTTTTTTTTTCCTGTTTCCGATGAGCTCATAGGTGAACATTGTAATTTCATTTCTTTGCTTTTTGCGTTTTAGGATTTGTCAACAAATTTCTTTCGAGCAGAGTCTTGAGGTTTTTGGCGCGAATATCGTATTCCGTTTTCTTACTTCACTTGGGTATCCTTATTTGTTTCGCCGGATATATGAGAGGACCTAAGCATACAGACATTCCGTCAATAGTAAGTGAAACTATATAGATGAGGGGATTGATTGCTCGACGTATCGATTGATAATATGAACACCCTTCATTTGTACTTTTTTTTTTTTTGTATCACAGGCAAAAGATATGATTGGTGAACTGGTCTTCGTTATTGGTCCCTCGGTTCTACTACATCTCTTTATCGAAGCACCATTTTCGGAACTAGCTCAACTCGTTTTCAGAAAGAAGAAAATAGAAGTGAAAAAAGCTGAGTAGCATCGCATCATATGGAATAGTTGTTTCATTTGTTTGTAAAAAGTGAAAATAGGGTACATAGTATGATAAGCATCAATGACCACCAATGCTATGTCACAATGGTGGAAAAGAGACAATTGAGTGAGTTTTTATTGTATATATGTTGTATATTGTAAGTAGATATTTATTTCTGTGAATAGCGTTAAATGAAACGTAGTGTAATATTCACGCGACCTAATAAAACGGATGTATTTGTATTTAATACACGCTTCGTCGATTTCAAACCGAATTATACCTTCCGAAAAAATGTCTTTCATCTTCATAATCGCGATTCGGGATCTCCTAATTCACGAAGCGGAATAGAAGACATAAAAATGATCAAAGTCTGGGTCTCTTCTTAAAGAATTTGAAAATTCGGTTATCGTTTTGGGCGAGGTGGGTGGTAAAAATTCCTTGCGGAGGAAACAGGCTGGTGAAGGTATATATATATTCCTTTGAATTTTCTTTGTCTTCGCGAATATTCGGACTCTCTAGTGTGTTCGATAAAGGAAGACGGGGGAAAGGGGGGTTGGAGGCGGCGTCGCGTCTGTTCTCGTTAGTAGGCTGGTTATTTCTCGTACCCTAGAAGGTACCTCAGCATTGTTGATTTCAACGGAGTACACAAAGCATGCCGTGTGCTTCCGTCGCGTGAACGTGCGTCGACTGTGAACAGCGTACCCGGGAACACCGACGCGGCGTCGTCGTCTTTACAGGACGCGGTTCGCGAAACGCCTCCCTGACGCTGCCGCCGTTACCGTCGTAGTCGCAGTCACAGTCACAGCCGCCGCCACTCTTCTCTGTTGCCAAAATAAATAGCGTCGTTCGTCGAAACTAAAGTACACGGGCCACGTACTACTTTGCTTGGTTAGAGACACGCCGGGGTGGTTCTTTTCCTTCATCTGTACGGGTTGCATACCTGCCACTGGAACATCGTCGTGATTCCAACAACTCTTAAGGAGATAACTCTTTTCACGAGAACCTTCCCACCTTTTACCGTCAAATTTCAATTGTAATTCAAGAAAATCCAAATCAGGTACAGCGACAAATTCTTACCTAGAATTTGGCAGGTTTTAGTTCAGACTCGTGTTCACCAAAAGTCGAGCGTAGCTACATAAACCGCTAAAACTGAAGGCAGTTGTGATAAGGGCGAACGAATAGCGTGGAGTGCCAATTCGTTTCCGTTCATGTAACCGTAAAATCATCGTTACAGAGAGTTGAAGAGGCGGGGTAGTAGTCCGTAGCTACAGCAGCAGCAGGGTGAAGTACTTTGAAAGTGTTTCTCATGTATAAATAACAGAGCCAAATACGAAGAGGGTTAACGGGCATGTTCCAGCTCTTGTGTCTCTCCCCATCTAGAGCACGACGAGACGCAGCGATGACAACGATACGAAGACATCGTCGACGGGAAGGACAGCGAGAAACATTGAACGTCCTCCTGTCGTATTTGCATAGTTAGTTATTCATTTAGGTTAAGCTTTGAATGGCATACTTGTATACTGCAATCTAGAATTGTTCCTAGTAAGTTGTGTGGACACCGAAACTCTGTACCTGGACAAGATTTGTCTTCCCGACCACCGTCGCACTCGCAATGCAATCGAAGCGAGAAATGTTATTGATGCTGAGAATTTGAATATCCTTGTAGTTTCGTTCACATAAAATAGATAAATAAAATTACTAAAATAGGTATGCGTGCGATACGAGAAAAAGTTTTAATATTCTACATGGAAATTATGTATTACAATCATTTCGGAGACTTTTGCATCTTGCAGCATTCGGAAGGGAGAAAGAGAGAGAAAAACTATAGATACTCAGATATGCAGGAGGTTGAAAGAAATACTTGAGCCAATATTATCAATCAATTTATCGTCTTTGCTAATGAAATAAGACTGTGGGCTCCCTTTGCCTCAGTTCTCCCTCTTTATATTCCATCCTTTGTCTTGTCATCGTCCCTCGCATTGCTACGACTCTTCAATAATTACTACAATTATTTACAAGATTGTCTCTGGAGACTCAGGGAATACAAGTTTTAGGTGGATCGTCAGATCCTGAGCCTTCGAGAGTTTAATTCGATCAACGAAAACCCGAGGTGTCAGTTTGTCTAGAATTTCTACGTAATAAAAATTGCCAAATTTTTTATATTCATACATCTCTTGAGTCATATGTTTAGAAAATAGTTTTAAAGTTTTAAGAAAGCTCATACAGTAATACTCTTCATCAATCGAGAACGATTTTCAAGAAGAATTAAAAAAAGTTCTTTATTACAACTATAATACTTCGTTGGTAATCTCCGTGATTATTTCTTGATCCCCTAAAAGAGAATGATAATTATAAATAATTGATTATATTTAGGGCGGTTCCTTGGCGCGCGATGTTATCCCGTCATGTTTATTCAATCCTAATAAGCGACACCAATCCAAAGCACTGCGTAAATTATAGAGGTCTCTCAGCTGGTGACGATACAACGGAACCGAGGATGTGGCTACTAGCTCGTATAGTTTTCGAAGACGAAGAGCTGCCGAAGCATTCAGCTTCCAAGGGTGTTTCTCTTCCACGTGATACGAACGGAGGTAGAATAGACGGTGGAAGGGACTGACTGGCTGGATGCCCTCAAACCCCGCTCGTATTATAAGTTGAGTTGAGCAGATCCTTCGTGGGAAACAGCGACTGCAGTTTCCGCCGCACGCGTCTCACGTCTCCGAGGCTGCAGGTCGCCCGTTCGCTCCAAGTGTAATCTCTAAGCTCCTAAAAGGCACTCGCTTTCCTCCAGTTCCCGACCCCCGTGCACCTCTTCAGTTCCCTTTTGTCCCGGGATTCTTGCATCCCTTGCTTAGATACCAGTGTCACGGTGGTTTCGCTTACAAAGTTCTTGCGAGTAACTTTTTCTCGAATCCTTAGGCGGAAAATTTTATTTCGACGAGAGGGTTCGCTGTTACGTACCGAATCGGGGGGAATCGGTATACAAAATGGCATCCTGCTGATGAGCCGTATACAATGAGATCAGTGAACAATAATTATTGATGAATTCGGCGTGTATTATATATAGTTATGTATAAAAGCAAATTTAGCGGGCGTTAACAATTATACGTCGACCTCGAGCTCCGCGGTTCTATGCGTTATATGATTTATTTCACGCGGCAACCGCCACGCCACAGCAAGGGCTCGCTGATTCTGACAAATACGCATACAGGCAGACACAGGACGGACAAACGTCAATTATTGTCGAGCGCAATCAAACGTGCGCTCGATGCATATTGAATAATATTCGTATCAAATACCATAGCGATGTGGAATGAAGGAAAATTCCCCGACAAATAATTGCCGAATGCATAAAGCCTATTTGTGTACACCCCGTTGGTCGCGAAAAGCAAACGCCGATTGTACCGACTACGCGTGAATTTTGATCATGCAGGTGTAACCATCGTGGAATACTTTAGCTAACGATCGTAGTAATTTTTATAAATATCGAATCGATGAATATCATCGGAGGCGCACTGACAATTATCTGCCTAATTTGTTCTGTCAATTCAAAGCTTGAGCGTATCGCTGTTTTGCCGATCGGCACCGGGTTTCCCTTCATTAATTCAAAATGCAACAATCAAAAGCTTTAACCCCGTTGTAACCCGCCACAAAAATCATCAATTAGACCTATACCCGTCCGCAAAAGTTTCAAACTGTTTGAAAAAAAATGTTTGACGCAGATGCGGACTGCACCGAATACTTGATCAATTTGTTTTGATTTTTCTGCACACTTTCTTAGTAATGTACGCTAAAAGCCACTTGACAACTTTCACCGTCAAATAAGCGACAAATAATACTGAGACGGTAACAAAAGCGAGCACATCGAAAAAATCTCGCTGATACCAAGTCAGAAAACGTGCCTTGGGGCGCAGATGATGAGCTCCCTTGTGCCGGATGACGTACTCCGTCCACCAAATAGCTCGGTCCATTGGCTTGTCCGGTTGATCAGTTAGCAGTTCTCTGAATTTCAATACTCTCTCTTTCCAGCTGAAACCAATCATACTTTTACTTGAGAATATTATTCGCGTCAATGTCGTAAGTTCGATTAACAGCAGTAACAATACTGATCTCAAGTTTTTAGCGATGTTCAATTGCGAGGTACAGATAATTACCTCGGGTCCGTGGCGACCTCGATAATAGCCTTCCTGAGTTCCTCCCCAGGCAATGAGTTGAAGTCCACATTTTTAGCAATTCGAACAGATGCCAATTTTATCACATTGAATATCTGGTCTCCGAAAACTGGAATTCCTACCATAGGGACACCCAAGGTAATGGCTTCCTCTGTGCTCTGCAATCCACCCTGATAAATGAACGCCTTAATATTGGGATGAGCTGAAATCAGAATCAATTTTTTCGTCTCCCACCATCACTTGAACTGAAAGTAAGACATACGCGATGAATCGACAAATTATTACCCAGAACGTCGTGTTGAGGGAGCCATTTCGATATGAAGACATTGTCCGGTTTTCCCGGAAGCGTATCCAGTTCAAATTTCCACAAAACTTTGTAAGGTAAACTGGCGAAGACGGAAATTAGAGTCTTTAATTTACCATCGGATAGTTGCTTGCTCTTCACGTTTGATCCCAAGCTGAAGTAGACGAACCCTTCGACAGCGCTATCCAAAAATTTCTTCAGGTTCTGACGGAAGAAAAATAAAATGACAACACCTACATTTTCCAGTCATCGATCGAAGAGTGAGCTCAAGTTATACCTTTTCGATACCCTTCATCACGATTTTCAAATGAATCCCTCCGACTTCGATGATTCCGGGTAAATTTGGTCTTGGGTATCCAAGTATTGGGTTGTTGTTAGTTATTACCAAGCTCACTTCCGTGTTTAGATTTTGAAGGTCTCCAGTGTATCCAAAGTGTTTCTGTGCGAGTCTTTCTTGTCTTGGCAAGTTGTTAAACCGATGTCTAACAGCATGGTCAATATGATTATAGAGATGATGCATTCTGTGCCAGAAGCTTGTCATGTCATCGTCGCACGTATCAAAAACCGTTGGAGCATAAGTCAGAGCAATCGGATTTCCTGTCACATGTAGAATGTGTGAATTATCGGTTTCAGATTTACACATTCATCTGTCACATCCAAAGTGCTTTACATAATTACCTATTCCATAATGTCCCCACGGTAACATTTGCAGAGATACAATGCCGATGATCGGAACCTTGAGCCGATCAGACAGCACAAAAGTCGCTTCATAAGTCAGGTATTCTACCATTATCAGATCGAAGTGTTCGGTGTTGTTCGGGGACATTATTCGTTGCATCTCTGAATGCGAAAGAAGACCGTCCAACACTATTTCTGCGGTGACAAACCAGTTGTCTATGAAAGAACCTTCACGTGTTTCAACAAAGTTCGGCATCAAGGAATACAAATGATGCAGATCGATCTCTCTGTAATTTTTCAGACTGGGGTCATTGACCGGATCCGGTGTGAAAATGACGAACTCATGACCCCTTTTCGACAACTCAACTGTTAACGCTCTGAAGACAACCTGGTTCAAGAATTACATATGTATATCAATTCATCACTCCATAATTAAGAACAACCGGTTTGCAATTTTCTTTTTCCTTCTCACTTTCCAATAGAATTAACGTTGCTCAATTACCTGATGACTTATCGAAGGGGTAGGAAACACTCCGAGTATTCGCGCCGCTTTTGAAACATAACTAAAAATGCACAGTAGTACGATAACGCTATTAACTTTAGATAAACTTTTCATGGTTAAAGAGATCCCTCTGCCGCCGATTATCAACTTCGGTATGGCGCCGGATCAGTGTAACTGGTGTTCCGAGGCAGAATATGTACATATAACTGGCACAATTTGCTGAGTCATGCAAGATCGCATGACACAGATTGGTTGTACGTTACCAACATCAACATTCGCGGCAGCGAATCGCCGCCAAGTACCGCTGGAATGCGAACGCTTATAGCTGTGCTATTCTGACACACGAGCGACTACAACTTTTGCTACGAATAGCTGAAGGTCATGAGACGATAATTTCAATGTCTCTGGATTGCTCTCATCAGAAAAGTTGCGCATCGGTCACTTTTGTAGATTCATCGCGAATAATTGACGAAATAATAGTAGATATTATAAAAGAACACATCACAGATCATTCGCACGCAAGTTTAATGATATTACGTGCTAAGGATTTTTTTCCTCGTGTGTTATATATGTTCCGTCATGTGTACATTGCTACGTGAAACTTCTGACAAGTTTATGTTAATAATCACCCATAACACATTCAATTACTGCGCGGATAGGCCGGCGTACTATTGAACGTATGTATAACTCTCGAGTGATTTGCGGAACGTAAACATCTGAATAATAGTTCAAAGGTTGTAACTAAATCTTGCGCGTCTAGCTGCCCGAATTTATTTGATGAAATAATTTCATACTTGAAACTAAAAAAATATCACTGGTTAATCATTGCTGTTAAATTATAGAGCATACAAGACTCTGTGTTTATACAAGTGTCCTTCAATTTTTCGAGAATCGATGCGATATCCCAAGTATGAAAATTGTACAATCGCTGTGTTTTGATTTATTAGTTAAATTTTCCATAGACCTGGATGGCGTTATAGGTTGAGTTAAATTTTGTCAAGGCCATGATACGCTGCAGGGCAGACCCAAGCGGGAGTTTGATTCTGGGTTCTGAATCTAAAATATCAAATAATTCGGATCAAATTCAAAGCGGTCCACAGAGACAAGACCGGCGCTCCCCGGTCGGTGGAGAGGTGAGATAGCGGGTATTATCGGGAAACTAATTAAACTAGAGTATAAGAAATAAAATAAAAGAGGCTATCTTTCTTGCGATAGACTGCTATAGCTATCGTAGCGGGAAGTAATTAGGCTGGAGGCGAGAGATGTAGCGGATATTGTGGGACGACGTTATACGGTAGCGGTTGCAGTCTGGTTCCCTCGTTTCCATGTTGGCTGGTGGTTCGTATAGTTGTATATGGGTGGTTCGTTGGTAGCGGGAGTTTGTGTTGTATACTTGTCGTTATCTAACTTAAATGAAGCGAGTAATAATACAGTTACCGTTTTGTACGCCCCAAGCGATGTGCGCGGTCAGCGATCAAGGTAGACGTTGCAACGCCTAGTAGTTAGCTAGAATCGCAGTAGGTTCCGATTTCTGCTACCTGAAGGACCCTGGGGGCGGTCGACATCCCGACAGTTTTTATATACCCCTGGGGTTCCCGCAGGCGGGTTGATTCCGGGCTGCCCGGATCCCTAGGTATAAATAAGGCAGAGGATAATCGGGATCCAAAGTTGATTTCTTGGTCGTTAATTGTGAGGAAAGGAAATCTTGATGCGATTATTATAGAAAAGGGGGTTTGAGAATTGCTAGGGAACGACGAGAGGAGGCAGTTATATAATAATAACAAGAATAATGGTTACAATAATGCCAACTCCATCGATACTTAAGCCGAGATGAGAAAGAATATAAATAAAAGCGTTTGGTGATATCATTAGTGAAGATTTTCTACGAGTCTGAGAATATTTTTCTATTCTTTTCATCTTTATTCGTTCTTCTACGGTGTAGTAGCACCGATATCTCCTTGTCTATCCTTTTTCATTGCTTTTGCCTACTCAAGCTCTGCAGTCTTGAACCTGCAAAGAACTTCAACGTTCATCTCCCTCTTCAGCAGTCTCTCTTTCTCCATCTCTTCTTCTCAAGCCCGTTAAAGAAACTTTTAATGTAATTGCCGCGGGACGTGAAAACGCTGATACCAAAGGGCAAATGAATCAGAGAGCCTGCTGACTATCAAGCGAGAAAATCCCACGTTTCGTAGTTTAGCCGAATTTAGCAAAATTTTCGCGTCTCTCCAAATGCAATTAGGCGTGGGTACGGAGATATTATCAGAAGGCGTATAATATCTACGCTAAGAATTCATCAGGGTGATCAGATTCCCCTTGACAAACGTATACCTACTACTGGATCAAATTTACAGCTGCACCTTCTTCGAAACTCTGCAACAATTCGACCGAATTATTCAACGGTAACTGGTCCAAACTGTCGAGAATTAATTAAAAAACATAATTTTCAACAATATACATACATTGTACAATCATCAATAAAATGTTAAATTGAATTGACTATTCAAAAATGTAATTTCTAGATTTATATCTCCGCATATATCATTTTTATACATTTTTAGATATGCGTTTGCATAAGTTACGAGTAACGTTGCTGCTTGTGATCGATCATTCATATCGTATCGCATTGTTCCGCAAACACTTGTTTCTTTGCACATTCATTAAATTACGCAAGTATGTATGTGTGACTGCACATTGCACCGGATTAGACGCATGAGGAAAAATAGTTGTCATCTTATTACAGCTGCAGATGTTAATTTCTCAGAAGTCATTTATTAATTGTTGTACGAGAAAGAAAGGTTGGAAAAACACGCTTATCGTTTGCGGTCGCAAATCATAAAATCGAAGAATTAATTTTCGTGATGAATCGAAGAAAGGACTCGTTTGAATAGGTTAATGAGTGGGTAGGAATTTCTCGACAGAGTCAAGAAGCTTTTTACGTTCTTGGATAGGTACGATTATCGTAGTTGCAGTTTGATCGTTTCCAGGTTTTATTTTTCTCCAACTTCTTCGAGTGACCCTTGTTATCGAAAGATTTTAAGAAAAGGTCGAGAAAAGGTCGCCTTACGAGAAAATTTCTGCCACTTGAAAGTACAACCGACGGCACGTCGTTAGCGACTCAGCTTTCTAAAAGCTGAAGAAAAAAAAATAACTATAAAATGAAACAAACAAAGACTTGATAAACAAAAATTTGCGACTCTGTTTTCAAAAACTAAATTGACGTAGCGTCCGATGTTATTAAAAACGGCATTGAGTATGACAACCGGTTTTACCTTCGAATGTGCGGCGAAGCTTCTTTATGTATCAGTTTCCAAAAAATATGGGGGCATGTTACGGAGGAATGTGTGCCGAGAAAATTGCGATGAAAGTAAAATAAAAGCGAATATAAAAAAATAAATGGAGCCAGACGGAATCGATGGAGGGGCGGGAGTCAAAGTTTCGAGACTGTTGGTCAGACGAGGGTGTTCGTGTTAGTAGAGAAAGGTGGTAATATAAGATGGAAAAATGAAATGACGTGAGAAAGAAAACGGGAGGTAAAGAAGGCGAGTACGACACATCTCATTCCTCCTCATAATAATATTTAATCCGATCCATTTCATGAAACAGCAGTTTGCTCTTACCCCAAACTTAAAGCAGCTCTTGCACTTCCCTCCCCGCCGGAAGTCCCTCAGAGTTTTTCCCGGTTGCAAAAGTCCACGACGACAATTTTGTTTTTTCCTTTTTCCTATTTTTAAAATCAAGCTCTTCGCGTCGCATAGCAGCTTATAGCCGTAGACACATTATACCTCTGTCGTTAAAATATCTGCAAAAATATTTCTCAATTTGAACGGCCCAATTTTTTTCAGGTTACTGCAAATCGATTTCTATGTTTTCGACGTTTACTACGAAACCATTCACCGTACCCTAATGTCCTGCAGTTAGAATAAGGGTGCAATTAGAAACGAACAAGAAAAAAAAGAAACCGGTGAAATTAAATTTTCGAGGGGACATAGTGGGAGAATTTTCACCGAGTCCATACAAATTGCGAAGATTCTTCTACTTCGGAAACCGTTAGATCCAAAACTTTAAGTTACCTGGTTCGACAGCAGCGACCGCAAAATTTGATAGTCGTCAATTACTAAGTTTCCGGGCAATGCGACGTCTAATGAAGTTTCCCTTAAGTCAAATCCGACGCGTCGCGCCGTCGTCTTACTACCGATAGCCTAATCACGCTGTCTTGCCTGCTTTATCGAGAATTCACGGGAAACCCGATAAATATAGTGGCGGATATTGTACATTTTATACAACATATACCTCGATCAGCTGCGTCGCATTCAGGGCTATGATGAGCTTGCGAAATTTGATAAAAGAAACAATCCGGCGAGCAAGGATAACTCTGCGTTGCAGAATATATATCACGAACCTGCAGCTTTCTCGCAGGTCGTGCAGCTCGCAGGAAAATTTTACAATCTAACATATTTTCGTCGAGTGTGATCTATGGTATCAATTTTATGGCTGGTATGGGATTCCTTTATGACGTTGTGCATTATTTATGTCTCGGAGAGGTGCGGAACTTGAATAAAATACGGATGAACGTATGTCCACAAAAATTACATCGATAGCGAGCTGTTTCGAAATCGATGTCTTTTTTTCTTGTTGTTCACGTGTATGTTTATTTATTCGTAACCCGTTATAAAAATACCAGTTTTCGTATCTGGGTGACGGGACGGCGTGGGAGTAGAAAAGAAATTTTTTTTACCAAAACTCACCAATTGTTCATCGAAAAATGAGTATTGTATCTTTTTTTCATCGCTTTTCAAAGCCGAATTCTCACTGCGGGTCGAGGGAAAATACTTTCAATTCTTGAGCGCAATATTCCCGTGGTAATGTTCAATCTTGAAAATATATGGAACCCATTTTGCCCCGATATACCGGCGTGTCTCTCTGAACACAATTTGTCAAACTCTCCATCTCCGCCGGGTCGAAGTGGGGGTAATAATGGGCTCCGAGGGCAGCCGAGAATCCTTCCCATCATCGGATATATTACGCCGCGAGCCCCACGGGAGGCTGATGGACCGGTGAAAGTACTTTTCACGAAGCATACCATTTCCTGTCGAATCAAAATTACGCCACACAAGTCTGCGACGTGCAGGTATAAAGGAGACGTCTTATACGCCGAGAAAATCGTTCACAGGGCCCAAACGGACGCATTATCGATCTGCCCTATTTTATCTTCTGTAAAAATTATCAGTAAACATAAAAATAACAGAGAGCAGATTTCCAAGAGACGCCATTCGTTCCGCCCTCAGTAGCCCGCGGAAGTAATATTTTCATTACTTCGGCGGTGATGCGGTGAAAATTTTCAAAACTAAATGAAGTAATTCGTATAATTTGAGGTTCTCGATTAGCGTATGAATGCGTAGAGGAAAGAGAAAAATTGAATATCCGTTTCAAAAGCCGGAGGGGTATGCGTCGATTGGACGAGGAGAAAATGCGATACTGCAGGGTTTTGGTTTGATATTGCGGTGGCTTTGCAACTGCGGTAGGCAGGCAGCCAGCCATCCTGTTTACCATATAGATGACTCGTTAGCCAATGTTTAATTACTGCATTTGCCTAGTCCAGATTTATCATTCATACCGCGGGCCAATTTAGGCAACGTGATAATAAGCCAACCAAATCTCTATTGCTTTCTCATACCACTTCGTATCCCACGTCATCCTCTCTAGACTTTAGCCAAAGCTACAAAATTGATTTATTCAATCGCCTGGGTAAAATTTGCCCCGTTGACTTTACCCGACGTTTGATTCCAACAAATTCTATACCCGTCCGCACAGCGGATGATCGATACGGTAAAATGATCACATCTTTTTCGCTGGCAACATTTTTAACACCGCATTACATCAAAAATTAAACTCTATATCTGTTTTGTATGCGAAAAAATATTACATCGCCGAGTAGATTAGTCCGACTTGAAAAGGTTAGAGGTGCAGGGAATTGATTATGTGAGATTAACGGCAACAAATTTTGAAACGAAATGAAGAAAAGAAAAGAAAAACTTTCGCAGGGGGGGAAAATAGAGGTGAAACTGAAATATACGTACGTATCGCGAAGGTGAGAGAAACCGACTGCGTTGAACGCGTTGCCTCGTTGGAATTTAATTTTCCGGTCGGTATTGTGTGAAACTTATATCGCCCAAAGCCCCGCGTCCCCATCGGCGTCGTCATTACACTGTCATTATATTCGCACACTATACAGAAGCATTTTCTCGGTCCCCCATGCCTCCTGTCCTCCTTTCTCCCGCAAAGGAAACTAGGGCGCCTCTGGAGTATATGAATCTTCGAAAAATCTTGAAATTCCAAAAGACAAAGCAGCCCTGAAACGTTCTTTGATTATCCAAAAGGAAAACTTTTCCATACGTTCGTTTACCTCGGCGCATACGTCTATATCGAGATTGTGTTTAGTTTGAAAGCGATTCTTTCCGCAAGTAGATATCGATTGTCGAGTTCCGTTTCAGCGGTTTACAAAGCTCGATATATATTTACGACGAGGATGAATTCTAATAGGTGATCGATACGTTTTTATCCCTGAAATTTGCAGACTCGTCAGAATCATCCCCACATGCAAGTACAGTGGTACAGTAGATACTGTATTAACTTCATTTACTTCTGTAAACACCCGGGAGTGCAGCGAACGGAAGTTTGTGAGTTGTACAATGCGCGGCGTACCCGGCGTATTGCACAGGATGTAATTAGGTATATCAAGAGATATACATATATTTACACCAGCTACGGACACGCAATATGTACATACGGAATATCCTCTGTCGGGATTATTCACGATAATAAATAGATGGTGATACGGCCCACTCGTACTTTCTTTTTGAAATATACCCAATGAATGGATGCCGCGATCTATAGATACTTGGATACTTGAAGCAAGCATTGCCTCTCCAAACGATATTCATACCCGGCGTTGAAATTATCTTACAAATATGTACGTTGTATAATATAACTATAAGTACATAGGTATGTAAAATCTGTGTACGTTCTTACGTATGTATATTATATATAAAGGTAAATGTATGCATAGTCAGAAAATGAATAAAAAGTTGTACGAACGGTCACGCTCGAAATAAGAGAAACAAAAACAAAAAATAGAAAATCAAAAAAAAACAAAAAACACAATGACTAAATAAATAAATGAATGAATGAATAAATGGAAACGTATAAATGTAAATGGCGACGAAAGAGATCCGTAGAATTAGTAGGAGATGGAGCTGAGAAGGAGCTACAGTGGATAATGAAAATGGTTGAGCGAAAGGGAGAGATTTGGAGAGGTTCTCTCGACGACTTCGTAGAGCTTCTCTGCAACACCGTACGGTACCTAAACAAAGCTCTAACGAAACTTCTAATGAGTCAAATCTTATTATCATTCGAAGCGAGGAGAGGTTGAGCTTTCGCTCGGTCCTGGTCCTTGGTATGTATACGTTCGGTTTGAGGAGTAGGCAGGTAAGTAAGTTTAGTTACTTCGCGTGCATAAACACACGCCATTACTTGAAATAACAGCACATAGGTATACATCCGCTGTTCGGGGTTTTAGGACCTGGATTATGTATCCAATGAAATACGCTTTTCGGTCTCCCCTAGGATTCATAATTAATTGATTATGTAGTATATTCATCAACACCATCCATCGACGTCAATCATCGTCAATCACTTCTTACCGGAAACCATGAAAGCTACTTCAAAAGCAGGAATAAGATCGTCGGATCTCGACATCGGCGTAGTAGGGTGAAATTAGCTTATTTGAAAATTTCAAAAATCCAGAGTGCTTTCGCAAGTCCAAAAGTGAATTAGGGATCCTGCTAGTCGGTAGGTCTATATCGAAGTGGATTTCGTTCATTTTTTTTTCCACACATTTTTCACGCTCTTTCATTTTTTAGCCAGAGCCGTTAATGCCCGGTTATGATACACGATGAACGCCGGGCGGCCGTTAAACGAGATTCAAACTCGGATAATAATTGACGTCGGGGTTACAAATGAGGTCCGGGTGTTAACAATTGTTTGCTAATGGCGGCACGTCTGTCTAAATAACAATTATTCAATAATTACTACACATGAAACCCTGACGTCTGTCGACCGACGATGAATTGCCGTACCGCGATGTGTGAAAAAACAGAAAAACAGATGAAATACTAACCGAAAAAATTGCCGTACACGTTCAGCGGGAAATATACCAATGATCTCTGCTGCACGGGTAGATTTTTTTTAAGGGCTGCCAAAACACACCAAATCCATGTCTATACTTCGGGCTCAACGTTCAGAATTTTGGATTCGCGGCTTATTTCTGTACCACCTCCACACGGAGACAGAAATGACGAGAGTCTTTTGTTCTCGTTTTCTATATTATACCGGAAACTCCTCCAGTACTCAGACAGCCTCAGCATATGATTACAGGCTACTGGCTTCACATTTTTATATTGCATGTGGGACAATGATGCCCGAGTGAATCTATTGTTTGTTTTCATAATCGTACCGGGGTGAACGTGCTGACTAATCCCAGCGATTTCTCTGGGATTTCGTCGAAGCGGTTCGCATACGTGCAGCGCTACCACTCCCGCTGTTGCTGCTTGCGCTGGATGCTCGCGCGAGATATGGGGATATGTAGAGAAATTCAACGAGCAATAACATTTTTTAACGAGGATTACACCAGCTACTATTTGCACGTTTTTATTGCGAATGTTTTCCACTTTCCTCTACACCGTCTGCAGAGTAGATGGGTAGCTAGGTATGTACACACAGATAATAGCTGTCTATGCACATAGCATGTATACCTTTCTTCACTTTTTCTTTCCGAAGTATTTGCGTCGCTGTAGTTTGGAGTCTGTTCAATATTCGTTTTGCATTTTTGTTTTCTCCTGTCGTATTTCGGCCTTGTGTCCGATTCGAAACTCCAGCCTCAGGTTCTACTCGTCCTCGATACAGTGTGTTGAGGAAAAAAAGCTTCGCCGTTTGATCTGGATAGGTTTAGTAAGATTCGACTTATCCAGTTACACATGTGACTAGATTGTTAATTCTGAAAATACGGAGGTAAAAAGGAAATGCCCTCATCAAGCGCGCAGAAGCAAGTAATCGTACCTATACTGCCCCTCCAGCTGCAGCTGTATAATCGAATTTTGTACGGATCCGGTACGTATGTACACGTTTTATCTGTCATTTAAAGTTTTCCCGAAGCCTTTCTCGTGCTATAGCGCGGGCCGAACGAAACATTGGAACTCTGCGCCGAGCTTCAAGGGTGTGGGGCTCTCTCTGAATCCCGTATCTAACTCGTCTCGTAACTTTTACCAGTTGCTTTACATTCTCGATGGCATTGGCGGACGCACACAGGAGCAACCGTAGAGCTTTACAATGAATCAAAGCTTCGAGTAGGTTGGTGTATACCGAGGAGCTCCAGCTACGTCGACCGGAGTCGAGTCGTTCGTCTCGACAGCGTCACTATTGGAAATTTACCTTACAAATTAGAGGAAATGAAATAAAAAAAATAAAAAAATTGAGAAAAAAAAAGAAGGAAAGAAATTTCACCGATTCGCTGAGTTTGAATTTTCAAGCAAGTTCGGCTTTTGTGTTCGAACGCTCGAAGGTATAATGAGAGGAAGGCTACCCCGCGCTCGATTCGCTCCCCTTTCGTTCGGAGGACTTCAATCGGTCGAATCCAACTGTTTCGAGGTCGCGCAGATATATATATATATATATATATTATAGGTACATTCCAATCAGCCCAATCAACCAACTTTTGACTACTATAACCTTATAGCGTACCTGATGCAGACGCATTATCAGCGTCGGTAATGTCGGTCGAGTTTCGTTTAAATTACTAAAAATAATTTATTGTATACGATTACCTGAAATAATTTTATTTTTAAATCCATGATGTAAGTTCGGCAATTTCTTTTTTTTTCCGGCTTCGAATAGGCATTGACATCGCGTTTGCTGATTTGGACAGGATTTCTACGGCCTCGTTCTTCAAATAAGTTTTGCATTTTTCACAGTGCGATTTATTGCCGCTAGTCAAACCAAGTGTCATGTTTCTTTCTGGTCTCACAAAACCATGTGCTTTTTTTTTTTTTTTTTCTCTTCCATTCTCTGCGCATACTTAATCATGCCGACCCCCAAAATAATCTCACGATCAGTTATATTGTTCGATATCATTTACAGGCGACTTTCAACTTTTACACGAGTGTGCAGCTAACGGATCCCGCAGAGAATTCGTTTACCCGCAGGTTTTGAATTTTTTTGTTTTTTTCTCTTTCTTCCACTGCAGGTACGCGCTCGCAAATTTGATATCGCTGCGGATATCTGATAACGTAGGATGAGTATCGTCAGAAACGGGTAATTAACAAAATTCTGAGCTCACCGAGGAAGCCACTATAATCTCGCAAAATGAATGCCCACTCCACAAGAGACCAAAAAAAATGCAAAAACTTTGTACGAAAAACATTCGGAATCCCGTTCAACTCCGGTGTAGAGGTGATTCTCTGGGGTGTATTGTTGTGGCCGTTAAACGAAAAAATAAAAAAATAGAAAAAAAAAAAATTTGGGGAAAAAAAATCGGTATCGCTGTGCAGGATAAAAATTTACGAGATGTTCTGGGATTTCCGTCGCAGCTGGCTTTCAAAGTCCTCTATACGAGAAATATATATACACATAGGTATACGTATACTCTACATAAGAGACACGGATAATCGTGTGCCTTTAATCGTACTTTGGTTCTTTTTTAAAACTCAGCTCGATTCTCGTCGACCACATGAGTAATTTAAGTGTTGCATAGGTGCCTGACTATGTACGGCGTATATAGCTCCAACGAACGTAGGAGATAAATCTCTGAATGTAAAACGCGCTGGCGGAAATAAAACTGTATAAAATACCGATAAGAGTGTCACGTTATACCGGAGGATGAGAATGCCGCGGGTAAAAATGCTGCACGGAATTACTTTCTCCGCGGATTGAACGTGAAAAATCGTTGGTTAAAACAAGCAGGCTCAATAATTACGATCGTAATTTGATAATGTTGAAGATGTAGTCAGAGAAGAAGAATTTGAAAACCTTAGTTCGCGTTTATTGAGTTTTGTAGGACAAAATATGCCGTGGTGAAACCTGACGTTGACTCGAGCTTTACATACAAGAATAGCGTGCAATGTAAAAGTCTGAAGAGAATCTCATTTAAATTTGGCTCGGTGTTCCAGTGCATGGTATAGTTTAAACGTTTAATTTATGGAAAATCATGAAGAGAAGATCTAGCGGCTGATTGCTGGCGTTGGACTTTTAATTACGTGTCATAAATTGGCTGACACGGTTCAGTTGCTTTACGACACTCGATTTTCTGGGTGGTCGAGGATTCGATTTTCGACCCGCTTATACGTCATGCGCCTTTTATGTAACAGACTTGATTTCTTTTGTTTGTTTTTTAGGGCACTCCCAAAGTCCGTGCTCGACGTCGTGAGTGGTGAGCTTAGTTTTTCAGATACTCTACCGCTAGTGTATAGGCGAAGTGTTGTCCTGCATCAGCGTGGTGTTCGTAAAAGTGATTTAAGTTCTCCTTCTTTGGCCTCCTTTTTTTCATTTTTTTCTCGGGCTACATAGCTTCGCCGTGGTCCACTTTTTCGTTTCTTGCAATTCTCCATTTGTGGAATAGCGGACGCGTTTTTCCAGACGACGGCCTCGCGGTTCCTACGCTTCGCGGTTTCCCAGTAGCCTTGGTGTTACCTGATACATAGGTATACGCATACCTATGTAAAAGTTATCGAAGAAACCTTTGGCAACGTTTGATTTATTACGTTTATTCGAAGAAATAAGTGGCTTAGAACAGGCTGCGTGGGGAACACCCCGCATCGATTGACAAATCCGAGAACTCATATGCAATAAATCGCTGAGATGTTGCAGTTTTTATATTTATCGTTGTCGCAAAAGATGCATCGCGTATTCTCATACCATCTCGGCAATCTTTATGTGTTTAGGATGTGGTCGTGCGACGGGAACCGCGTTGAGGAAAAAAAACCCTCGGATAATTATCTGTGGAAAAATTGTTGCTCGAGAAATTTCTTGAATAACAATAACGTTTGATCATTGAGGAGGTAAGAAGATGACGGTTTCGAGTCGCTACGGCCAGGTCTGAATGGGCAAAATTGAAAACGAAATCATGAATAATATATTGAATGCCGTTAAACATAAATCGAAGGACCTAAGCTTTCCAGATCTTCTTCGCACATATTCATCGGATTTACCAGAATCTCAAATTGAAGAAGAGAAAAAAAAGCCATATTTTTACTTAAAGTAGCACCGCACGCGCGCTCCTTGTACTACGCGCCGCATTTAGTTTCATTTGTTTTTAAAATTTTTGCCTACTATTGTTTTTCAATTTCATATCATTACATTACAGACGTATTTTTTTATCAATCTGCATTATTGTTATCGCGATTTGAATTTTATGTTCAGGGTATAGGATTGGACGTTGGGTCCAAACCTTAGATTCTTTCGATTTTGGGGCTAAAAATGAATTATTTTTAAAATCGATTGCAAAACACTTTTTCAACGTATTTTGACCTCAGGAACACAAATCCGTCAAGTAAAATGAGCTAGGAATAAATCCCATCGAGATATCCTCGTTTTTTCACTTTTCGAAGCGATAAATTGGCGATACCTCGATCAATTTTGTAGATAGATCAATTTAGCTCGTGGATTCGTGTTCCTGAGGTCAAAATACGTTAGAAAAGTGTTCTGCAATCGATTTTAAAAATACTTCATTTTTGGCCCAAAAATCGAAAAAATCCAAAGGGGTATACCTTAGATTTTTGTCGATTTTGAGGTCAAAAATGAAATATTTTTAAAATCGATCGCTGCACACTTTTCTAACGTATTTTGACCTCCGGAATACGAAACCGTTGAGTAAATTAAGCTAGAAATAAATCTCATCGAGATATCCTTGTTTTATCACTTTTTGGAGCAACAAATTAGCGATACCCCGATCAATTTTATAGATCGCGAATTCAGAAACACGAGGCTCATCTCGTATTTCGATTTTTTATCTCCTTTTCCGATTTTCGATTGGTCATCCACTTTTTAAGACAGGAATATAAGTCACACGTAAAATCACCCCCTCAACCTGTTGATTCTGAACGATTGATAACTTACCTTCCGTTTCATAAATTCGCGTGACACAGTTGCACCGAACTGAGTAGATATAATATTCAGGTGTATTATAGTTTAAATATAAGCCACGGTAACTGTAGGTACCGGTGAGTACGGACTTCTAGGTGTAATTATCATTCAGAGTTCATTCGACGAGGTGATACAGAAGGCAAGGTAAGAGAAACCCTACGAGCTCGAAAAGCAAACAGAGTCCCGCTACAATGGAACGCAATTTCCTGCTAGGGAGCCAGTCAGTTTCCCGCGCACCCTGAACTGTCTTGGCTAAAAGCTTACGTTCTCTCGTTCACGCTGGTTGCGTTAAACAATCAAACCTGCGTAGCATTGCTTTAAGGGCTCCTACATTACGATCTTAGAATCTTTGGTATTGCCGTAGCACTTCGCTACTGTGCTCAACGTTACTCAGAAATGGAAATTACTCTTACAGAACCAACTCGAACGCGAAAGTATTTTCAGTCTTTATGTACATCAAACCAATGTAGGACAAGCCAAGGACAACCGAACATCATTATTAATATCAATTTTAACAAATCCCGCGACGAATTGCAACGAATGTATTGTTTTTTTCGCAATTTTTCAGATAACTGAAAAGACAATCGACCGGCAATGGATTTTCTTCTTTTTTTTTTTATTTATTTTTTTCTGCGGAATAAAAATGGCGTGGCGGGGGGGGGGGAAGAAAAAAGTATTATTGCTTTAATCGATCAGTCTGATAATATTACCATTCGCGTTATTCAAATTGTACTTAATTTTCCAGGACGTTACCTTTATTTTCCGATTTGCATTTCATTCCATCGGAATTGTCTCGAACTCGAATTGCAAGATGTTGTACTTTCTTCTTAGATTTTTTCCTCCAACTTTTTTTTTGATTCGTTTTTTTTTTCTACCTTTTTCAGTCATCCGCAAGCTGTACAGTCTTTCCGCATCTACATATCGTTAAATGCAATCTTTATTCTGAATGTAAATTAGATATTTCTGTTTCTTTCAGGAAACTATCGTGAATTAAGCGACATGCAAGTATAATCGTTATAAAATTACGCTTGTTAAACAGACTAACGCTATAGTAAGCTAGACTATTCGCAAACGCGTTTATTCTACCCTTTCCTTCAACATTTTTTGTACGAGCTGATGGCTCTTCTATTAGATCCAATCGACAGATTAAATCATGTCTGTATTTTGAGATCTAATCGCATGTGATCAATCCTAAGATGAGATATTTTGGCCGGACCGTATCCATGCAGATATTGATTAATCTGTCCAGATCAGAAACGATCTGATTGGAGTAAATTTGATCGGATCCGATTAGTTTTACGGTTCAGAGTAGATCCGATCAGATGTAGAAGTTGAAAAATGCAAATTTAATTTTTGGACCAGGATAGATTTTGTTTTTTCTCAATCCTGGAAATGTGAATTGAAATTATACCTGTATCATTAATTTTTGTCCAGGGGAAAAAGTTCGTTTTCACGAAAAATTGTTCGTCACATCGTTACAGCTTCTCAAGCTTCCCATAGTTCCAATTCTGGTTCAGAGATGACTCGACGGTGTTGTTCAAGAGCGAATGCTGCGGAATTTCGAACAACCGCGTATTAATTCGAAAATTATTTCGATATAAACGATAAATTCTATGAATCTCTTGTGAAGCAGTACCGAACATATAGTACTCGTGATTTCATTGTTGTAATTCTGAGACTGCAAAACCATGCGGATTTGTACACAGTACGTAGTAGGTAATATACAGATTGACAGAAGTTCATCTGACTAAAATGCTATTATATTATAACCGTTGCGCGTACCAGAACTGGAAAGTTTCGGTGCTTCTGTGCTAACAATTTTGAGAGCAATTATGATATTAGTTCAACGTTTACTCTATAGAGAGACTTGAAACGTGCCGCTACAGATATACAGACAATATGATATCGAATCGTAGTCTGGGCTAGGTACGACTACTTTAGGGATGGGATTCACTATTTATTATCAGAAGGAACGAGAGATTTTGCGATGATCATGATGTACTTTGCTACATTGAATCTGGACTGAGAGCTTAAACTGAAAGTTCTAAGGTATGTGTGTAGGTAGTACGGGACGGCGGTCTGCAGGCGAGTGAAAAACTTTCTTTTGCCGCAACGTGCGACGCGACGACCGACCATCGATATATGTATCCTCTCGTCTATCTCGTTTCTCGTCTGTCGCTTGTCGAGGAAAACTTTCGGAATAAGGAGAGGGAGAGAAAAAAAAAATGAGAAGAAAGGGAAAATGAAAAAAATCTTTCTGATAAAAAATGGGAAAACCGGAGAGAAAGTTTCGGAGCAATGTGAAACCGGCTACTACTTCGTTATATTCGTTCTCGTGGTACATTATAGGTGGATGGGGCAGTTCTGCCGAAATGTATAAACCTTATATATTTACGCGGCAAATACTGCGAGTTGAAATTCTATGAAGGTAATGAAATATTTGCAAGCAACATTCGAGTTATGACGGATTATATCGTCTAACGCAGCTACGTGTATAGGCCGACGAGTTAGCCCTCGTTTTATAGCTCGTTAAGAATTCTGGGGACAAGGGATTACGCTCGCAATGAAGATGGCAGTATCTTAGCTTGATGCTGGAGCTAAGTTATCGCACGGATGTGTCATCTCGTGGTCTCAGCCGTTTTACAAAGCTTATATAGGATTTGGCGTGGAAGAGACGAGCTTACATTAAACTTTCCTTTAATCATTCAACGATCATAATACCTACGTCAAATTCAAATTTCAACGTTCTATAATTTCAAATTGACATGTCAGACCGTGTACTATGCGCATACCTATAACGTGTGTTTTACATTTTTCTATTTAAGAATTTTATTTAATTTTTTTTTTTTGTTTTTTTTTTACCTCTTTTCTCCAGTCAGATTGGTTCTGAAATTGAAAAGTTCATCTATCCCTTGCGTTAAGCGAAAAACTGAATATTCAGTACAAATATGAAAAGCTATCCAATCAGTTCGGTTCTGCAACCACGTTAATTTCGACATGAACAACCCATCGCGGAAAGTTTCTGCTAAACAATTTAATTAACTGCAGCAACCATCACATCGGCTTGCAATTTCTTCACTTTGGAAGCGTATATTGTGTTAGAAAAAGTAAATGAAAAAAAAAAACAGAAAAAAAAACAATTACAATACAACGAGGGAACTACGATGGCGTAAGATTTTATAATCACCTCTTATACAAATGCTGAGAAAATTTCTCGTAGTTAATCAGCGTAAGACCATCTCGTTCTGATATAAAGTTAATTATCCGAAGTGAGGGCCTAAAATCATGGGTCGTAAAGGTGTGGTGGTCAAATTCGAGTTCGTTAGCCGGAATCAAGTCTCCCTTGCCTTTTGCGATTCATAAAGCTTACGTTATGGCACGTACGTACAGAATCTTCTCCGTACCTCGCAGTACATAAAACGGGAAAATAATTACACCTTGTAGTTGCATTCGCGTCATGATTTAGATGAAAATATCCTATAATTTCTCGGCTGGGTAAAGTACTCGAACAGTATAGTACGGTACGCCCTAGCATGGTATCTGTACACACCTCTGTGAAGGTATGCCCTTAGGCAGTTAGTATAAAGTGTAGGCGATTCCGCTAAAGTATCATGCCTATAAAATGAAATTAAACTTCTAGAAAATTTATCGAAGGCGATGCCTTAACTCGGCTGCTGACGTTACATTCGCCACCTTGACTATTTTATGGATCTGTTAGGATTGTTAAAAAATTCCCGATTACATACATTGCGGGGAACAATAAAAAATAAAAAAAAAAAATCATTTTATTTATCAATAATTTTGTTTTGCATCCGTCGAAAAAATCGCGTCCGCGCAAATGACTCGTCTGAAATGAGAAAAAAAAAAAACAGATTCGCAGTTGAGAAAAACTTCATCATTTCTATTCCAACCACAGAAGTTCATCATCGTATCTTATTTTTCTTTGTCTGATTATATTATTATTGACCGATCACCGAATTTATTATCGGGTCGTATATCTGATCGCAGGAGATTTTTCCCTCATGTCAGAGATTGTTGCATTGAGTAGGTGAAAGCTATGGTGAAACGGCGAACTATAGTAAGGGATATCTTTTCGTCTGTCCGATGTACGCGTTTTATGGCCACTTAGACGCCAGTTCAATCCCGAAATCTATAAGAAACTGAATGCTTCGAAGTGCAGCCGATTTATCTGTAAACGTTCGTCCACCCCTATGCCAAGTTTTGAACGGCTCTCCTAGAATATCGAGGAACAAGAGTCGACGGGAGTACCCCACATACCCATAGCAGCCGTATGGGTCAGCTTCCTATTCTCGAGTCTTGACCATTTCGCCGCAACCCCTCAGACTCTCGGCCCCTCGACCCTTCGCCGAAAGATTGCTCCCCTAGCATCTCAATACGTAGCTTATTGTTGGAAACCGACGTGAGAGTAAATAAAAAAATTGATACGAATCAAAGACTATTAGTCCTAATATTTTTCAGATTTTAAGAGCCAAAAAATTGATATCTCCCAAGCTGTTTTTGTTTCCCAATTTATTTTCACCGTGCTGGTGGTGATAGACGATAATCGATCGAAACGTGGATTATAGAAATGCGGCGTGACCATCGAAATATTAAGGTATCGGGCTCCGTACGGTCGACCGATATTTTGTGTATAATTTTGTAAAATTTTCGTCCGCAGTGCCGGAGGCATATTCGCGAAATGGTCTACCGTGTTGTCTGAACTCCGCAACTGGGCATGATAATCAAATATAGAATGTAGGGTACACCTGATGGCACCTGGTTACCACTGCGGCAACTTGCGGGGCGAAGGTATAATTCGATTTCGTTGAGTTATCACTCATTCCCAGCAAAAAAAAAAAAAAAAAAGGATAAATGTGGACGTGCCGAGAATGAATCGCTGTCCAGAACCAACTTGTGTACGTTATACGTTCCAGTCAACCATATTTATAAAGGTGTACAACGACGAGTGAGACATGAAAGAAAAATAAAAGCGAGCAACGTTCGCTGAATTCTTTTTTCTAGGCCGTTTGCTCCACTATTACTTTTCGCAAAAAATGCAAGAATTCAACAAACGACACTGAAATATTGTTGAACTTTACATATAAGTACAAAAATAGCGAGTTTCCCTGGGCATAGGATATTACGACGGGAGTTACCAGCGTATATATCGGCGTGCATCTTCCGAAGGTCGATCGTTCTTAGGTATATAACGGGATATGAGACTGCGAATTTCATATTAAATGTTATAAAGAAGCAGCATAGTGATTTATGTGCACAAATTGTCTTGTCACCGGTATAAGCTATATAAAGCACACGATGTGCACGACCTCCTTCCGCACACACACACACAGGATCCGGGCGTTCGCTGCTCTCTTCTCTCAGCGGCGCGCGTTAGCTTAGTTGACGATCTTCCACTCCCACATCGCACTCTTTTTCATATATGCATACATTTCGCGAAACTCTCCGAATTTTATTTTCTGTCTTATAGATATAGAATTTTACTGTCAGCCTCTTTCTGCAATATCGCGGACATTAAATCCTCCTACCATGAGAATAAGGATAAATATTTTCCGCAAGCCCAAAAATACTCCGAATTTCGGGTCCTCGAGTTGCGACAAAAGTTTGAAAAAAAAAACCAAAAAGAATAAAAATTTCTACGGACGTATATAGAATCTTTTTTACGGGACCAGTTCGTTCGAACATTCTGCCTACTTTATTGCATTAATAATTTTCATTGCTCCATACGAATCCCTCGTTGAAAATTGGTACACTACACGGAATTGTGGATTTTTTTATAAAATTCAAGTGAAAACGAGTTGGCCAATCGAAGTTTTATCGAATGACATCTGATCGATGCAGTTATCGCGATATAACCGAATATCTCTTAAAAATTAGAGTAAAATTCAACTAACGCCTGTGTCGAATTCATTTTCAAGTTTTCGTCGCGGTGTTATTCAGTTCATTTTGAATACATTTGACGAGAAGTTCTGCCGAGCGGCTTACAATATCTGTCTCCCCACTCACCACGTGTCGAGATTTTCTAAAAACCTCGTAGGACCGATCCGGTTCGAGTTTTTGAACGGCAATGTTCGCGGAAACCCTTGCATTGAGAAGAAAAAGTGAGGAAAACCCATAATAATAAATAAAATATAAAGCAGCGGGGGGAAAAAGAGTGAGAAAGGTGATGGATGCGAAGGAACCAGCGAAGGTTCAGATATCTCTGAAGATATGAGAATTCACGACGAGGATCTGAAAAGGACCGATCAAGAGCACCTATCTTCTAATTCACGCAAGATGCCCTCCCATTTCTACGAGTATGTCAGCTGAGGACTGACTGAATCGCGGTGACAACTGACGAGTACATTAAACTAACTCGTGTGAGATTGGCTCACCTGATATCTTCACTCAACTCACCTCCCCATGCATCGTCATCGTTCACGGGAAAAATCCGTTGCCCGCGTCATACAAAATGTATAATATTGCAGGATCGAATGGAAATTCCCGTTTTATCAGGATGTCGTATCCCACGTATTCTTTTTTTTTGGTTCCTGGTTCTATCGATTCTTATTCTCATCAGACAGTGATGATTTTTTTCTTGCTATTATTCCTTTCGCGAAATCTCTAAGCCATACGGGATCTAGTCAATCTTAGATTCAATTCAGAGTCTAGCAAAGTCCTTACAGTCTCGCGGTTCTTGTTTGAAACGGATAATACGATTCCATTGTCTTTTGTATATAAGAGGCGTAAGATACGCGAGGCATTGAATCGCGGGGGATGATAGTAGGTGGGGTTGAAATGGCGTGGGATGGAGGAATGTGAAGGAAGGATATGTTGGCCCGTGACATCTGGGGAGACATGGGGACTGACAGGGTCGACCATTTAAAATGAAATTTAATACCGTTTCCCCCTCAAAGGAACCAAGGACATTCCCGATATTTACCGAATGTTTTATGCATTTTATTGGCGAATTGCGATTTTAGGGATTTATTTATAAAGAGGGGTTCGCCATGGCGCACTCGCCCATGCACCACGGATTTCATAATCTTTTTTTTCTCCTTTGTCTTATTTTTTTTTATTTCCACTTCCCGACGCTAAACTAGACGTTGGATCGAATACTCGTCGTCGTCGTCGTCGTCTTATTCGTAATATATTATGTCGTGGGGAGGAAAACCGCGCGTTTGCCACGTTATGCGTAAATGCCTTACAAGCATCGCATTCGTCCACGTTCGCGTCAATAATTCAAAAGCTTTAACCTTGCGTCAAAGGGCTTTTTATAACCTGGGGTGGGATCCATAGCAGCTTACGTTCCGCGCCGCAAATACGAGGAACAATAATTATTATCGAACAATCACCTCGTATAAGATACAAATTTAGGGAAGGAAATTCATTCCTCAGACCGCGTACATCGAAAGCACGTATTATGGATTTTATTAGGACGTTTTGAGTTCCGTCATACATGTACAGTGTATTACAAGAACCGTCGAGATTCCTGTCGAAGATTCATTCCGAACAAAAGACTTTCGCAGGGGGGAAAACTTGACTACACCTACTTTGGACGGGGGTTGATTCGTGGAGTCGGAAATTAACCCGATCTTTCACAGAGTTCGTCGAATCGAAGATAATTTTCAGGATAGAATAGGCGTAATCAGGAAATTCGAGGAAATCCTTGGGCAGTGAGTCGTAGGTATTTAGGGATTGTTAGTTTGGGCGAGTTGGCTGACGCACACAAACTTGTTAGCGGATGGAGATACTTGAACACGGATAAAACACGCAGGAGTTTAACAGCCAATCGCGTGCGACTCCGTCTGTCTGCTTATACGTACCCGCGTGGTGCGTCTCTTCTTGTCTGCCCCCGGTCTGCAACGTTGCGCGAGAACTGTCACCGCGATATAACAAGGGCTAGTTAGCGACTCGCCTGTATTACTCTCGTAGTTCTGCCAACACAATGGCGACAAATTTCACGCGCTATATCACCCCGCGGCACAGGAAAGGCGGGGTGGCCTTTCCTACGCTTTCACTGGGTATATTCCATATAATATAAGGCGTAATAACTCCTAATTCATGGCTCTCTAGGTATGGCTTGGCACGGGAACCCGGGCTTTCGACTCTTTCGATTCCCTGGCCTTGTGCTAACTGCTGACGCATGGTCTAGCTGCTGCAGGAGCCACCCTATACAGGAGGGAGAAAACTAGAGAACCGATTATCTGAAAGGCTTTCATTGGATTTTCATTCCTCAACCTGTATCGCCAGCAGTCGCTATGCTACGGAGTATGTACCAGCCGTGTACTGGCTCACTGCCCACTCACCGCTGACTTTCAAACGCCACACGTATTTAAAAATAAAAAAAATATATATATCAATATAGAAGAAAAATTTTCTCTCCAATTCGCTCACCTTCTTCACCAATTTCCTTACCCGTCAACCTTCGGATTCCACATACCATGTGTATGAAAAATTTTCACCATTTTTACCTGAAAAAATGTATTATTCGAAAAGCGAACGGAATTCAGTGTAAAAATATGGACGCAGGTTTTGACTGACAACTTTGGTTTCCGGTGCTGGTTATGTGGCATGTCGAACGAAGCGAACGTCTTAGCTGACTTTACATCACGGTTTCAAAATTACTTCTCGAATGCTGCAAAGGCTATGAATAAGGCGCGTTATACCCCCGAACCTTCAGGTCTATTCGCAATGATTTACAATCCAAGTCAAAATGGGTGAAACGCTCTGGTAATGCATTTTATATTCAATGAGATGGTGGTGGAGAACGGCGCAGGACGTCGCGCGTTGAGCTCTCTAGCGTCTATACCGTTTGGTACCGTAGGAAATCCCGCGCCCTTTCGCTATGCGAAAAGTAAGTTTGTTGTTGATTTGCATCGACACGAAGTAATAACGTTTATTGAAGTGTAAATGCAGCTTGCTGAATTTCCAATGCACATATTCCGTTCGACTCCGCCACACACCGCGGCGTGGTGGCGAACGAAATAGTCACAGAATCGGAATAAAATAATTCCTCGAACCATTCTCTTGAAAATTTAAAACCTGCCCTATAGGATGCTCGGTTTTTCCGTTACCGCCGCGCTATTCAAAAATTTTACGTGTATCTTAATTTTTTTCATTCATCAAAGATATCATGATAAGTTTGTGAAAAAAATTTGAGGACACAGTTTTTTTGTACACAGAATTTTTCGGTGGAACTTTCGATCTGATTTCTGTAGTAAGGACGATCTCCAAGTCCCTGACGGGCGATAAGGTCCGTAATCTACGACCTCGTGCTCGTGCAGCTTAGTTTTGGGGGGCCAAGAGTAGACGTCGGCATCCCGACAATTATCGCCGCTTCCCCTTGGTCTTAGTTCCCCGATTCTGACTTCCTGCGCTTTCTGTCTTCCACCCTCGCTTCCATCCCCCGAGGAATCTTCCTTTAACCCTTCGCTGAAAATACCTGCATCTTCTCATTACACGTGGGGCAACGGCTGCAGGACATTTTAGAATAATTAACGGACATGGAGCTCCAAAATTGCCACGACGAAAGCGCAAACGGAGGTGTTAACTTTTTGTAACACGGAGTTCGAGTATATAGGCAGGAGCTTTCGCGTTGTAAATATCGCGAAATAAAAGTACACAATATTACATACTTTTCAGCTTTGTAATCAGAGAGAAAAATCTCCACAGCACAGGTGGGTACTTGCTACAATTACCTCGATCCTTATTGGGGGAGGTCTTAAAATATTTTATGAAATTACCGCAGGGCAACATAGTATTAAAAAGCGATCCAACTACCCCAGAGGCAGCTCTTGGAAAACCTTTTCTCGTATATCGGACGAGAGCGAACACTGGTAAAGCAGAAGAGCAGCAACGAGGCTAGAGAACGCTAGGGGGTTGAAACAGCCCTTGGAAGCTCTTAATTAATAGCCCGTCCTCCTTTTCTCCCCAACCCACCCTTTCCTACCAGAGGCTCTGCGGCACCCGAGGTCCTCTAGGAACGTGTAAGGAGGGTTTATACTGCAGACTTGTAATCTTGTGATGCTGTAAGTTATTCTAAATGCACTGGTGGGACCCTCCAGATATACCAACGTTGTCTGAGCCCAGTTTGTGGAAGAGGTTAACAACACCTGACATTCCTGCGACGCTAACCTACCCGCCGCCGCTTTCTGAAAATCATGATTCTACGTATACGTATGTAGTACAATCTACACGTGCCCACCAGGCGCCGTTTAGTACACAAAAAAAAAGGACGGACAATAAAATTTTTGGAGAAAATATTTTTCCCTCAGGAATTATTGATGGCTGTGCCGTGCATATAAACAATAAACATGATTCGCACTATGTTTATTAAAGTCGCGAAAATATTCTGGAATCGCAAAAAACTGGTGTATAAATCAAGGGAAATTTAATTTCAACCCGTACGTGCCCCCTTAAGGCTTCTACAAAACAAACCCACTGCCGCAGGTTTGACTCGTAGGTCGATAAGAGAGAGCTTTTTTGTCCGCATCTTTTGCTAGTGGAAACAGTGGTTTGTCTAGACAGGAAAGGGAAGAGACTTTTCTTCTACAAAAAGCTATTGATAATTAGCAGGGGATTCTAATTACTCGAGTCTCGTCGTATTTCGAATGAAAATGGAGCCAATCAACGTGTCGTGCGTTGATTTCTCGAATTTAGATTATATTTTTTTTTTTTTTTTTTTAATGTGTATAATATTATACCTACCTAGTTTTCATTTCGCTTCGGGCTTCGAACTTCCGTTGTGGTTTCCTCCCATATACCCACTCGTCTTTCGTCGTCTGAATTTTTACTCCCTTCATACAAAATGGTCGGTAAGGCAAGGAGCGTCATTACAGAGGAGATATATTACGCGAAGACCGGTAATGCGTTCCAGGGACCCTTATTGAAAAATATTGCGTTGATTCCGCATTAAAACGGCAGTTCATTGTCTCTGGTTCGTGTGCTAGCTATGCGCGGAGTCGTTTACATGGTTTTTATAGTCGACTGGCTTCTGTTTTTCCACGCCGGGTAATAAATAAGGGAGCGTTTCCCGCGAGTCTCGTTCCATGTGAAGTTTTCCGTCCTTGCGCTTTAGCTGCATCCCGGCCATCCATGTCCATCTATTTTCAAAGGACACGCGTTCATCGAACGTCTATAATTCTAGATTAACTGCACAGATGAAAAGCCTGAATAATCGGTCGATTTCGCAACTCGAAATCTCAATTTTGGTCAGCATATTATTATAAGGGATGCATTTCATCCCCGCCATATACGTAATATCGGGCGGAGGAGTTTTTGATTTTTCTTAACAATCTTTTTGATCGTTTTGATATTATAGCGTGCAGCGCGAGATAGTGTTTCGCGATGAACGTAACACGCGAGATTCGCCGCTCCAATTAACCTGCACCTGCAACGTGTTATGGTTACTCTGGGTGGTTCAGCACCATCGATCATATTATTCACGTTACCGCGGCGTTCCTTGATCTTCTCATCGATCTCAGCGGGGCGATAAATTTTTGTCCGGAAGATCGAAAAAAATCAGAGGTGATATTTTCGAAAAAATTGTACACCCGGTGAGGTTGATCCTGAATCGCTTCGCGGCCAAGCTCGCTTGGACAACTTTTTGTAGCCGGCCCAGCTACACGAAAAAGTTGTCCAAACGCGCGCTTGGCCAAGAAGCGATTCAGAATCAACCTCACCGCGTGTACGTTAGTATATTGCGCGAACCACTCAGTGGGCGGACACAATTTTGGTTCATATTTCAAATTAATAAAGAGAATCGCAGTTTGATCTGAAACTTTTTATACTTATGATGTTGCAAAAGAACTGTGCATGGACTTCCTCCCGCAGGTGATTAAACGAGCAATTGGTACGGTTAACAGTTGATCCGAACCGTTGGCCATATAGTTGGAAAGCGGTTTAGCGGACTTACTGGCACAGTGGTGAAGGTGCCGTTGCACGTCAACGAAACGTTGTGCGTCTCCCTCTTCTTAAGCTCGCAATCACACGCGGTTTAGCCAAGCTCCGAGACCCGTGCGGAAACTCCGTCGACGGACAAGGGCAAAGGTACCTATACATACGGGGGTGGTTTTGGCCGGGGCTGGTAGGGCACGCGTGTTTGTTGAGGATTTGACGTGACCTCCCTCAGTTTTCTCTAGCAATTAGGCTAAGTTATAATTACCGCGTGGTAATTATAGCATGCGGACATCGGGGCCGTGCAAGCGAACTACCGATCCCAACCTCCCCGTTCTACCCTGACAAGCGGGAGGGACTCGATGTAACTTGACTGCCTTCGGATTTGTTTGTGTTTCGGATTACAACGGTCGGCCAACCCTTGTAGTCTGCATAGCCACGGTGACGTGGCTTCAACAATCCCGACGCTCGTTCGCCCATTCGGACGCTCCGACCCAGCGACTATACATAAAGGTTTGGTCATCCACGGGGACTCTACGAACAAGCGTCGGTTAATCTTGCGGGGTAAGGGTCAATTTGGAGCTGATTGCGCTGACAAGGAACGCCGAAGGAGGAAAGTCTGATGTGCCTCGCTTATATACCTATGAAATATATTCAATCTTCCCGTTAGGTTACGCCATAATGGTCTCCTGCACCTTCAAAGTTAGGGAGAGAACAAGAGGAGCCTTCAAACCGTAATTCAAACCTTCTACAAGCGTCCTATTAAGCTATATATCCCGCATCACACCTAATTTTCAATTTTTTCGTTTTTCTTTTTTTTTTACACATTTATTCGAAGCCGTATCGGCATCTTAGCTCAGAGCTACGGGGAGAAGAAATCGGGTGATCGGAAAAAAATACACAAGAACATCCCGATTTTCCTGCTGCCTGTCTGAAAATTCTTCGACGTATTTCTATATACAAGAGTCGATCGATCTTATATTTCAACCAAACGAGGATTTTTTATACGATCGAGAAGAAATTACATTTTCTCTTTATCTTCACCCTTTCTTCTTATATTTTGACTCGATCTTTATTCTGCTGTCGTTTTATTTTTCTCACTATGCGGTCTCTTTTTCCGTTCAAACAGTTCTCGACGTTAAGTAAGTTATTCGTAAATTTTGCCGCACCTTATTACCGAAACTTTTAAGAGGAAGCTAATTTTAAAAGAGCCATTAGAGCCAACTTGGTTCGCATCTAGAGTCTGGCGTTTATCTTTCTTCCTCTTTACTTATTTGTACCCTATATCCTGCAGCTACAGTAGCAGCAGCGGAGCTGTAAGATTGAACAAAAGTTTTCTACCAACTCACCGCATATAACGCTCCGCCTACTCGAATTATAGGTAAAGGTATAATGTATGCTCCAGGTTTAATTTCGAATTAACAATCGAACTATTTTCATACTTCCGCTCCTACTTTTTTCTACATCGATGTTTGTAATCCCAATTTTTCGAGTCCTTTTTTCATGCATACATATAATGCGGCCGTAGGTTTACGCACGTATACAAATAGGAGAAAATAGGGACGATTCAACCAAAGTACATCGCTTGCTCTGTACTTTTTTATAGAATGGTCGATGGAACTCAAGATTCGTCAAATTCAAGTCCCGCAGGCTGGGTTTCCACTTGCAACACGCCCGACGGTATTATTCCCTTTTTGGGTTCGAGGCAGCAAATTTCACTAGATTAAATTGTTCGGGATTAGAGGAATCTCATGTCCTTTCGATCGATGAGATAAGGAAAAAGTAGGAAAGATAGTATCGCAATAGAGAATATGTGTATAGTTATGATGCTCGAAGAAAAGGTCCTCCGAAACGAAGCAAAGAATTTTTTTGTTTCGGGTTAACGCTAGTATTTTCTTATTCAATCATGCGACGGCGCATGCGAGTATCCTTGATTAGTCGACCCTAGAATCTGGAATCTCGATTCTTTTATGGCGGCTACGACAACATTCTCAAAATCATTTCCCATCCCTTACGGCATCCTTACTGCCTACGATCTCTTTTGGGATAGGTATCCTCAACCGTGCTTCAAATGCAGGGTCAACGCGATTCCAATCAACGATTAGGCCTACCTTATCTGGCTCTTCTCGTATTTTGAATCCTCCCTAGCGACCTCTTTCCAAAAATGCGAAGGGGACCTTGCCAAAAAACTATCCGAAAGTTTCCGTCCAAGAATCACTGGAGCTTAAAGAAATTATATTCAAACCAATTGCCGTACTTTTATCTAATCTTGGGAAAAAATGGCCGATCGATATCGTATTCAGAAAGGTTAGTTGGGCGAAAATCGACAATGACGGCGTCAGAAACAGAAATACTATAGAAACTATCGATCTCGAAGTCGAATACTAAAAAGTCTAAGATTTTTGGGTGCATGACATCAAAAACTCAGAAATCAATTCAGATTAAACAGAGTGGCACATATTCTAATTTATGGGAATGTCGTAGCTAGAATACTCGAAAATCCTAACATCATATAGATAAGAAAAAATAAATTAAGTCTTATCCATTCGGTTTCCCATTCTAGTTTACAATTTCCGTCCCTCCAGAGTGGCTCACTTCGCATACGTCATAAAGATAAATGTATACATATATATATATTCATATGTAGCTACACATGTATTTATGTATATATATGTACATACGCACACCCACACACACGTACAATAACTAACTGACGTTTCATGAATTGGAAATGTAATTTTACCCGGCGCGCGCTGCCCGAAACCGTAACTGTTTGCATGATGGGCATAGAGGTAAACGAGTGCATAATTTTCAGGAAGGTGTGCGCGTTCGTGGTCTGGATGAAGGGCAGCTTAATTTCTTTCTACATGAAACCACGTCGTGTTAAATGTCAAAGCTTCTTAAATAATACGACTACAAAATTTACGAACAAAATTTAGGAATATTAAAGGTATACGTCTCAAGACACGCTCCAGGAATTTAATTTTTAATTTTTATTGTGCTGCTGATCTAGCGACGACGCGATGCCGTCGGCTTATATAGGTATTTCCAGATTCTGCAGCATCAAAAAAACTTGGTATTTTTTTTACTTGCTCTTTTGTTTCTTATCTATCGACGTGTGATCCCAACAACCCCTTTGAAGTCTCATGTGCTTTACACAGAGGATATAAAACTGGAGAGGTGGCTTTTGACACGTCCGTAAGTTTTTGCGGGAGCTATATATCGATAAGATGAGTCGAAAGACCTTTAGAATCTTAATTCTTTCTTGGTATTATATTATCATAAGTAGTGACGGAATAATCTTTTATTTCCCTCTTAGCAATTCTCTTCAATCTCGCATTCTGCCGAGCCAATTTGGTTTTCTTTCATTTCTTGGTTTTCGAGATATATATAAATCATAAATACAACCGTGCACATTTACCGTCTTGCCTGGTCGGTAGGTGTATATCCTCCCCTCTTATTCCTCCTCCCCTTAACCACTCCCTGCCTGACTACACTTTGGGTTTATGCATTCGCCGTTTTAATCTAATCTGCGGGCTCATGTAAGAATATATTAAAGAAAAACTTTCAGCTCGCGCGTCGCACTTTTGAAATTATATTATACCGTCTCAGGACTTGGTCGACGCGCGATCGTGCCAGACTAGTATCCTGCCACTTCCTATATATATATCCCGCTGGGATAGCCGATGATACTTTTCAGGAGGCAACCTGCAACCCTCTGGAACTAACCAGACTCATAGGAAGGTCCATACATTTATTTACATATTATTACCAACACCTCTCGGATGTGAGTTACGCTTTTTTCGCGTTTTCTCAGCTACTGATTATCGTGTGCAGCTAGTAAAATTAAACAACGCGATTCCACCGTTGAAAAATTACGAAAAGAAAGTGGAAAATTGAAATAAAAAATAAATTAATAAATAAACACAGAGAATTTTTTTTGTGGAAATTTTCAACCGCAGAAAACAACCACAGGGAGTGCAGTATACAGTCCGCGCACGCGACCGCTGCCGCACTAAACCCTTCAGCATTCAGCACACTTGATCGCACAACAGTTATCAAAGGAACTCATTTGAGCGGGTGAATGGATAGAAAGGAAGTCAATCTCGGTGCGCGGAGATAAGACCCCTCTCCTCTTCGTCCTCCCTACCACCCAGTCCCTAACCACCTCATTCCCAGAGTTCCCCGGGCGTTCGCTTTCTACCAACATCAGCGGTAGACGTTGGCTCGGGGTCGCCAGGAGAGCTCGTATAGCGAGCGACGGCGGTATAAGAGATTTTCGCTACTTCCTCGACGGTGTTGTACGTACCTTGAAGAAACGTCGTTCCAACCCTCCGTTCTCGCGTCACATTTCCTCTTTACTCCTTCTTCCTACTACGCACACACCTTTTTATTAACGTGTCGATTCCTCTCACCAATAGTCACTTCCGTTAACCTCCACCTGAACAGTATATATAGATGTATACATGTTATATACCTATATTATGTACCTGCTTCTCTTCGCTAGAAAAGTACGACGATGTGATGCTGCTGCTGCGGCTGTGGCGGCGGCGGCGGTGTCGAGTGCATATTTTTCTTTTCCTTCCTTTTTCCACTATCTATCTATCCATCCATCTATGCGTGTATATAGGTATACAGATCCGGGTGTAGCAGGAAGAAGATGCAAAAATAGACGCAACTTTGACGCTTCGCAGCCCAGACTTGCCGTTAACTCTCTCCACCTTCAGCTAGCTGATTTTCTTCGGAACTTTCGCATCGACGATTTTCACCTTTGTTCCCATATCGAGTATCCTTTTGCACGATGTTTCAGTTCGTACACGTCAGGTTGTGATAAATTTTTTACATTATCATGTTTCGTTTGTACCGGAGTAGTTCGAACATCATCAACTGCTTCGCGGGTCCTCGATGTGAAGCTACATTTTACGTGCCAGAACGTGTCGTCCTGCGGATGGATAAAAAGAAAACATAAAAACAACAAAAAAAAAACCGAGAACCAAAGATGTGCTGTATTCCGACAAGTGAAAATATAATTCACCGATGAGATATTTCGTGTAATGAGAATTCATTGGAATTAAGTTTGTGGAATTTTAGATGCCTTGCGCATGAGCCTCGTATATATCTGGGTAGATTTTCTCGCGAAATAGGAATCCACGTCTGCAGCGGATTTTCTCTACATAAATTTTATCCTAGGCAACAGTGCGCTGTACATACCTTACCGGATGAGGAAGTAATTCAGCTGAACCGTAAAATATCACAAAGAAATAAAGGAGATGAAAACAAAAAAAGGACGAAGAAAAGTTCATACTGTCGCAGGGTAATGAGCAGATCTTACTACCCTCTATTTGTACCGCGTGTCGCTTATTTCTCGTCGCGTATGATTGATCACTGTTATTATTTAAATTATATTCATGAACGTTATAACCTTCGTCCCCGATCCTCTTTTTTCATTCCCCATCCTCGAGAACTTACACCGTCGTTTTTGTGATAATGGAAGAATAATTAGGTTCGACGTAGTTAAAATGATCACCAAACGAGCGGTAATTCCATCAGTACTTCGCGAAAAAAAATTTCTCACACTTATTTTCAGTGCTCCCGATCATCATCGCAACAGCGACACGCGGTTGTGTGCAGCATTTATATTGTCTCCACAAATCACATGACCACTTAGGCTTGTTTTTACCCTCCCACGTCACGCATTTCCAGTAAACACCAACCCCGTGCAGTAATTAATTACTGCAGTATGTTTATTAAATACTTAGACTAGAAGGGGGAATGGAATTTGGTTATTTTACGCCTATGGTATTATAGTTATAAGCTTCGTGCTGCATAACAGTTTTAACATAAGCAACTCGCGCGTCTTGGCTTTGAGCAATATCTAAATTGTTAAACTTTACTAAATCACTCAAAATCCTGGAATAATGAACTCGCGTAGAAGCGCCGGTTAATTTTGGGGTGAGTAATAATTCCCGAAAAATTATACCGAGAATTATGTCGCGATAGGTTACAGAATTTATGTTCATAATAACGCGTCTGAATTATAATCGTGGTCCAAAAATCCCAACTATTTAGAATTCCGTTAATGAATCGTGTCGAAAGTTTATGAATTCACGCCCGCGTATTGTTTTCCTCTAGTTAGCAAATGTGTAATTTCTGACATCGTGTAGATACGCGTGCGCTCTGTATAGTTTTAGGTTTGACAGTCGTGTATTTCGAGATACAATAAAAAGCTAATTGAATCTGTGACGCCACCTGACTTCACTAATGAAATTTCAAAGTACCAATTTCACGATACGCTGTTCTGGCCTACCTGTACCACACCGCGTCGGGAACAGACAGGAACGCGGGAACGTGGGTCTGCGGCGTCCCTGAAATCCCGGTACCGGGAACCAGGAGGTGGGCCAGACTGAACGGGAAAACAGAGAGACAAGTGCAACAAAGACAAGCGAGGATTCAAGTAGCAATACCGTGGCACCATTTTACGTTCCTAAATTGGAATTAAATGAGTTTTATAATTCGTCGCATTCACAAGCTATTTATCAACATTCACTGTACACCAGGTACAGGCTATGAAATCGATATTTGCAGAATATCGAAATCTACCCTTTGTGTATAGCTGCTTCTTTCTATTTTTCTTTTTCGTGCTTTTACGAGAATCACATTTCAATTTGTTGCGAACTTTATTCGATTATCTCTATCAATTGTTTCCGAACAATTTTAAAATATAAAATTACGCACCTCAAATTTTGACTTCTGTCAGGAGAAAAAAAGAACAAAGAAAAAAAATTGCCTCAAAGGTGGAGTGAGATACGTATGAGGTATTCATGGCAATGCGTTGCACCGTGCACGTGCCGGAAGATTAATTTCATGAAATTAATGTTTTTTCTCAAACTGCGCTTCACTAAAACTACTCGTAAGGACGAAAAAGTTTTCCGGTGTAATTGCACATTTCTTGAATTCACGGTAATTCTTGTAAGTCCAACGTTAAATATTGTGACTTCATGAGCTGAGGCACTAACAAAAACTTACTTTTAATTTATATTTCTACCTCAAAATTTACCACTCCAAAGTATATATGTTTGGCTCGTGCAGCACCTGCAAAAAAAAGTAAAATAAAACAAATTAAATTAAAAAACAAATAAACATACAAAAATTAATATAAATGCTGCTTGAATTTTCTGTTCCAACAGCGCAGCACGATCTCTTTGCTAATCGCACGACTTCGATCGTTCATTTAATATATTGGAATTAGAACTGAGAGTTTTTAACGAGGAAAGAGAATATGGCGATTGAACTAGGGTGATATCGATATGGTAATTCGATTTCAGTAGGGATAGTGGTCCAGTATTTTATTGGAGATTTTGCAAACTTTACTAACTACGGTAAAATTTAATGAACCGTTTATCTGTCCGTGTAATAAAGGAAAAGATGTAAAAAAAAAACAAATGAATAGATTTAAGAAAAAAGGAAAAAATTATACATGCCATTTCTTCCTATTGTGCCCACCTTATTATAGCAGCAGTTGATTGGGTCTAGATTATTGATAACGCTATTGCAGTCTTAATTAATTTCGTAGAGATGCCATGAATGTCATCAAGGATGTACGCCTCAAAGTACGGGCACCAGAATAGCAAATAAAAAAGAAGGAAAAAATAAGGATGCAATATCTGAGACTCGCGCCACTCGCGCTCAACGAGAGAGAACTCCTCCGCGTTCTAGCTCCGGCTCCAAGGCTTTTCCAAGGCGCTCGGCAACTCGGAGAAAAAAAAGCAGTAGTGGTCCTCGTCTTCCGGGGATATTAGGTTTTACCGTAATTAAATGAAACCCAGCACCACGCCGGAAGCTGACTATCATCGTCGTTGCGGCGCTTCAGAGAAATCGAACGCGAACGTTAGATGAAAAATCGCTCGAACACCAGACTACACAGACCTCGTCCGATAACTCGACGCTTGATAATCACGCAGATAAATGCCCTAGGATCTCCGAGGAATTTTCTACATTGGATAAACCCTTAGAATCTTCGCAGATTTTTACTTAATCTGTTATCCCCACTGCAACGTTCAAGTGAAAGAGACACAAATTATATACTTCCAATAACAATTTTCCCCCATTTGTTCTTTTTGTTCCTACGAATATTTGAATTTGTAATTGTTGCAGAAAATGCCATCAATTTTTCAGTCTGAAATTCCGCAGATAAATTAAATTAATGTGAAATTCTGCCTCGACATTGTAATCATTTCAGAAGTTAGTCGCGCACAGACGATAGGTTTACTTTTTATTTCACTTTGTCGAATCATTTTTTTTTTCTTTTACTCTTTTTCATTCATAACGTCTGCGAGTCTGAGGCCGCTGGTGATTGGCGAGCCATTTTGAAATATATACATAGCTGTTATACGTAGATACCACGTGAAAGCATTGGATCCCTTTAATTACTTAGCACTCAACCCGTGGCCTAGACGACCCCCATTAATTCAGGTGGCTCGATATTTGCCTTGAAAACGTTAAACGCGTACTTTCCCTGCAACGTAGCTATGCGGTGTCCGAACCTCAATCGGCTGGTATGAAGCAGCAGCATAAGTGAATACTTCAAACAACGTTAGCGCTTGGACTGCGTTAACATCATCGGTTGAACCACATTATTAGAAAAATTATTTTTTCCGCGAGTTGCATCCGAAATTTTCGAACAGGTTTTGACGAAGAGTCTCTTCGTCAAGAATCGTCCAATCTCGCTCGCAATAGGTGTTGTTTCTGAAACAAAAAATGAAGAAGATTCAAAGTTCTGTCACTCTGTGCTCGGATTATTCGTATATATAAACATATTACACATTATTATCATATTTTTCCACCCTAATATGGCAATAAGAATTTAATCATCGTTGAGTAATGTTCGATCTTATCGCATCCGCGCTTCATACTTTTATGCAAAACACGTCCCATATATATCAGCCTTATACAGCGAACCCCTGATAACAATTTCATATTAGGATTACCGCGGCACACACAACTGCACCCCTTATTTCTGAAAGCGAGAGGGATAATCTACTGAATAATGTGCATCTTGTTACTGCAATATTAAACAGGTTCAAAAAACTCTTCGGCTTACAGGAATCGAAGTTAAAAGTATAGGTACGGAAGACAGCACTCGCATGCATAACCCCATATGTTATACGGTGTGAAAATGAAAGCGCAGACATCTGCTCCGGTATAGACGTGAATTAATGAAAAATCAAAGACGGACGCGTTCAAATGCGCTCTCCGCAGTTGATTAAAAATTTGTTTTCAATGACTGTTGACTTTACCGATTGATAATTTCCGAAACGGTGTTCAAACAAGAAACAAAAAAAATGAAAAATAAATTATCCACCTCTCGCAATCAGCCGGTTCTTGCGTAGGCATGAAATATTGATTTGCCCTTTCGGACAAACAAGAGCTCTCTTCCTACCAACGTCCACACCGCTAAAATAATTTTCATTTTATTTAGTTTTTTTTCTACATATTTTTTTTTTTTTTTTTTCATTTTCAGTGAAGGAGAATCCAGTTTCAGTTATAAAGGACGATCAACCCGCACATCGTGTATGATAGGAATATTGGACCGGTGCAGGAAGTTTTACTGCACGAACTGCAGTTGAACCTGTTTCGACACCATCATGTATTCGCCTGCGAATATAGAATTGTTAGGGGGATGAGGAAGCGTCGGCAGCCGGCAAAGGTTCGTTGGTCCCCAAGGAGCAATGCGTCCAAGTCCCATGGGTAGTGGGTGCCCTTCTGATTTACACCCAGGCAGACTTCTTTTGAATATTTAACGGCGCAAGCTCTAGCCGAGCGCTTCCAAGTCCCGCGAGTCGCTGATCCGGATTAAGGGAAAGTGATAAGTTACCTTACGGCCTGTTTGCGACTTCCACTCAGCTATACCATTCGAGCACACTCTTGTTTTCAAAACTTTATCCCGTGTTCTTTATTTTTCAATCCGTTATGCGATTTTTTAATTTTTCGTCGTTAATTTATATACTTTTTCATGGTGAAGAAACACAAACTTTAAATACTTTCACGGATCTCGTTTCCATTTGTCTCTCGTCTTTCGGCCGTACGCGAGTATCGCGGATCTGGTAAAATTGAATTTTAGTTGAATCATTTGTAGTATGCACGAGGCAAATTAGAATCCTGGGTATTATTACACCAGGTTTCAATGAGACTCGGGAGGCGATGACTTCCGTGCAGTTATCTCCGAAACGGCCGATAGACGTCGCGACGCCCCCTTTTCCGTAGAAACCGAACGATTATGGGACGACTGACGCCAAGAGGGCAAAGAGGACGTAGCTGCTGAGGCGAGAACGAGAAAGCTCACTCCAGGTTTTTAACGCACCTAATTGAGCGCGCGCGTTTAGGATATCGTTCCTCTGGGCACGCTTCGCGTGAAGATCATCCCGTGGCGCATTCGTATGTGTACAAAATACAGACCAGAGACTAAATTCGTAGGCGTGTGCGCGTGGCGCAGCTGCTAAGGCACATCAACCCTCTCCGAATTTTCTCTCTCTCACACTCACACCGATATCCACACCCCCGGCCGACAGATTCGCCATATTATCCTACCGAGTGTTATTGCAAATAAATTCTTGGGTCGGAATGGGGGAGTGCGGCGCAAGGGATCGGTAGATTAAAACATTACGTTTACGAGCTATACGGCGTTACAAACTTGACGACTGGCAAAGCACCTCGTCCGCTTTTACGTAACCCTCAAATATATGGCCTACTATATTCCGGACCCTAATGATATTTTTATCTTTGCACATTCTCTTATGGAGGTAATTCGAAACAGAGGAGGAAAGAACCTCGCAATCGGTGTGTGAGGATTGTCGCGAAAAAACGAAAGCTTCACATCTGCATCTTCGAAATCATTCGCGTTTTTACAACATCAACTGCAGATCGAACCGGTTAAATTTCCATTCGAATCAATTTTTACGTCCGACCAAGAAGACGCGGTGAGATAGGATCGAAGGTTCTCTTGTGGCGAGGATCCACTCGACTTGGCCTGCCAATAATTTGGAAGTATCCTTTGTGATCCGCTCGGTCGAATTATTGAACCCAGTTGTCGCACTGCGTTTCGACGAGTGGTCAAGGATGGGGTTGGTAGGTTTGGAGACACACAGTGACACATACGGATCGGGTCCGCGCACCCTTCGTGATGTAAATCACGCCGACTGGGCAGCGGCTCGCGTCCGGGTTCCGAGGAGTTTGCAAAGTCGAAGGTGGTAGGAGAGAGAGATACTCGCTTTTGGACTCTGACTGGAAAACCCTGTGTCCGTAGAGGAGTGAAGTCCTGCAGGATGGAAGGAGGAGACGGAGCTGGAGGGACCCGAGAGGATGGCTATTACTATCAATTTGCATGCCTCCGGTCACTCGGCCTGCCTTCATCATCCTTTCATCTTGGAGGCACAGCGGTTTATTTCCGTCCATATATTTCCCGACCCCCAATAAGAGCTCGAGGCCGGTTGGGCAAGCCTTACGCTGGGTGAATTACCTATGGGACCGTGCTAGCGTTGTTTTCCGTTCCTATTCGGAATCCACTTCATTTCGTCAACGGTTCTAACCAGTCGATATTGAGACCGTCTTCGAAAGGGACTCTTTTACGGCCCACTATCAGCGCTCTCATTCTTTTCGAAGTGAAAGTGGAAGACGAAGCAAGCAAGCAAGCAGTTCGTTCGATCGGCAATTACAGCTCGAGATGCAGGAAAGTTTCACTTCCTTCAACTGTGCGTTGATTCTTCTAGTCTAGGGGTCCTTTCGATGATCAGGGCAGCCATTCCCATCGTCCTACCGTTTCGCCCTCCTCTTTCCCGCGATCCTCATCGCGAGAGAATTGAGGGTAAGAATCCTTTGCATAGTATTTTGTGGAGCGTGAAGGTTCGAGGATTTTTGGCGTGAAAATAAACAAGCAACAGACGTCGAGTGGTGCGATATATAAAAAGATGAACACCGAAGTATGAATCATTGATCGGGATTCTCAGTTCTTTTTAAATTCAGATTTTGCTAAAAAAAAAAGAAGAAAACCGCGCAACCTTTCGAACCGCTCTTCTTACTCCTCCGCGTTTCTCGCCTTCTTTTCTTTTCAAGATTTTTATATCGGTTCAAGATAACGCCCGATGAGCATAATACATCCTTCGGACAAAACCACGCAGAAGTTGGCATTTCTAATCCTTTGAGAAAATATTGCGAAGCTACTTGATTCTCAAAAAATATACGATACATGTTTTCGCTCTATTTTTCGGGGTCAGCTGCAGTCGCAGATCAGCAGCAGACGATACGAAGAACCGATATCCTCGAAAGAGTGATGGGACTGAAATCTGGCGGCTCTCACGATATGCGGGTGAAACCTACCGATGGAACAGTTGAGGGATACACGGAAATAAGGAATATACCCTGGAGCAGGCGTAGTGCAGGAGCACCTCTTGAAACTGAAAACTTGCAAGTGAAACTGAAATGTATTTCGCCAGTCGTCGCAGGAGGCAGAGCGGTGAACATAAGGTGTAGGTATAAAAGCTTTCCTCGTTCCACACTCATGTATCCATCTACCCTTTCCAAAGAATTACAATTTCTAACGAAGCTGGCGGAGAGGAAAGATGAAAAGAGTATTTGCTGCGCGAGTCTCGCGACGAAAGGCGTTCTTTTTATTCACCGTGTTACACACGGATGGCGTGTATTTCTATAGAAGAACAAGTTTTTCTCCTAGTGTGAAGAGAAAAAATTAGAAAAAAGAAGAAGACAAAAGCACCGTGTCGAGTTTTCACGGATAAACTTTGCGAACTGGGAAGTGTCACGATATGTTACAATAATTTTCCACTGTCCCTATCGTTGTAGGCCCGTCAGCTATCACAAATTACAACATGTGGCAGACGACGCGAGTTGCCTGATTTAATATTTACGGCTAGCGTCTGTCGTTCGGAGCATGATAGCAGTTTTGTTTTTTGCTAGGCTTCGGTAGAACGCGAGAAGACATGAGATGTAATAATAGATCCGTTGGTTGACGTGCGTGCATGGAGTAGACTGACCATAGCTGTATCGGGTCGACCCTGTCTCAAGGTTAAGTCAATCATTACCACACTCTGCCCTCGGCGAGATTAAATTCTCGCAAACAGCACTTGGGTTATACTTATTTCTTTCTTTGCCTACCATCCCGTCATTTTTTTTATCGTTTTTTTTGGAGTTGCCGGATCAAAAAAATCCAATTTTGCTGTCTTGATGCAATACCACAAACGATTTCGTACACCGAGATCATTTTTACTAACCCATAAATGCGTTCACACGGATTATCAATTACCAGAGAGAATGTAGAGTTCGAAGAAACTACCTGCGAAAATCGTGTCTTCCAGATTTCTCTCCGATTTCATGTATTATATTTTCAAGATAGTCGTAGACGCATTGTATTTTCACGATCCAATATTTTTCTCGACGAACAATAAAATATAGATAAAAAGAGAATTGGCAAAGACTGACAGGGTGTTCCAGACACTGGTCACCAGGTAGAAACATCGAGATAAACGCAATGGCGCGTCTGGTCACGTAATTGTTTGCCGGTGCAGACGTAGTCACCTGGTTTAGCAAGTCCGCCTGGTGATTCTTTTGAAAAATTGATGTAGCAATAGCGACGGCGTGACGGGTAAAAAGTTCACCAAGTGACAAATCACGCGAGCTGACGGCTTCGGGATCTCCCATTCGGTCAGATAACCGATGAACAAAATTCGCTTTAATATCCGGCTAAAGTTAGAGAATTGCCCGTTGGAGGTGACAGAGTGACGTGAAAAGGGACCTTTCGGGTTGATATTCCGCAGGTATATCCGGAGGTTTAGGCCAATAGGCAACGAATTATAATATGACGTCCAAATATCCATTACCTATTAACATACTTTCAACTTATAACACGAAATCCTTGAGCCAAGTTCTGCATAACTTTATATTAAATTTTCGGTATTCAGGCATCCAACGATTAGCCACCCGTCCACCCTATACGTATATATTCAACTACCCATCTACCTACCTACCTAGCTGTACCAACCGTGACAGTATACCGAATTGTCGAGTGAAATTGTGAAAATTCAAATTGTATTTATGAATTCTAAAGTTTTTCCGCAAACTATATAGCAGCGTGAATGTAGGAAACTTTAAATTAAATTCATTTGGGAGATTCGTGATCCGGAATTACCATGAATTTGCAAACTCTGCTCGAAAGTTCGAATATTTTACACCGTCGTTCCTCTGCGTTCATGATTTTCGACTTTTTGTCTAAGCTCTGCGCTGCCACCGTAAAGTTTACGACTGTAGTCCAGCAATTTGTATCGTCGTGTCCACGCTCGACGAAATTTTCAGACTCATTTTCTATTTGTTCACTGATTTTCTCACCCAGCTGATGCGCAGGAGAACTATTTTTATCTTTTTTTTCAGATATTTTGATCGCATCTCGGCTATTCTAGCTTTTTAGTTAAACCCTCTTCTATACCGTTGGTGTTTTACAGCGAGCTGCACACCGCCAACTTTTTTTTTTCCCTCAAGACTTAATCAAGTTCGGGAGAGACTTGTTTGGTACCTCTTCATCTCTTTATCATTCCGCTGGCTTTCCTCTTATCTCCGCATAGTTCCACTTGGTGAAAACTTTTTTCTACGAAGACAAAAGGTGAGTCTGGACCGGCGATAGCCGCTCGATCGTCTAGGTTTGCCTCAAAGGAAAGATGGTGCATCTGGACTCCTTCGATTCTACCTTTTTTTTTGTACCAACGAAGGTACTCTTTCACCCCAGAAAGAAAAGACGATCCAGGGGATCGCAGGATATCGAAGCCGTCCGAGTTAATCCTAGCTACCTTTTCATCTCGAATCACTTCTCGCTTTTCGTGCGAAGGAAATCCCTGGGCGTTGATTGGCGAGAATTGATCTTGAGAGATTAGCTGAAATTGTAACCACATTAGACATACATATACATATGTGAGCTTAGATTGTTGGTTTTGGGTAAAATTAGTGAACCAAAAATCACGTTTATATCTATATTATTTGCCTCCTTCTCCCATCGTAAGAATTATTCCGCGTGGTGGAATCCTCCGAGAGCTTTCGCTGCGCCTCGCTCGACACCGGTGCTATTAAATTAGATTATTTCAATTTGTTGGCGCGAGTTAAAATCGGCCAAAGCGCCATCCTCTCTCGTGCACCATACTGATCCTCATCCTCCTTCTCTATTCGCCTTCGTAAACCCGAGACTGGAGCCGTCTGCCAACAAGCCAACCGACCATTTTAACATCCACCGCTCGTACTAACGATATATTGGCAATTGCAGCCGATTCACCCCGGGTGCATAGCAATTCGAGCTGCGCGTGCGCTTTTGGAATTATACCGAGAATCAGATATACGGAAAGCTATGTGGAAACCGGCGCCTACGCATTGCGGTTGTAATAATATGGCACATCCGTTTTATCCTTGCACGAACCAGCTGTACAGCTCCTAATGCGTATTAAATTACCATTGTATACCTATGGAAATGGGTATTATCCTCACTCCGCGGATGGTTGAGGAATATAATCTAATAAAATACAGCCGTCGATTGGTTTCGTTAATTTTTCCAAGGCGTTCAACTCGGTCTGAAATTCTTTGTATGCGAACCCGTATCGGGAGAGTCCTCCCTTAAAATTTGAGTCAGCCAAATCCCGCATTCAGCTACGTTAATATGTTCGTATAACGCCTCGTTGATTTCGTAGGAATCTCTCCGCGTCGTGCTTACCGCACCCTTAACTAACGTCATTGTTTCCAAGCCGCTTGCACGCGTTTGGCGATGCATTTCCCTTGGTATTAAGGTATTAGTTCGGTTGTTGCCTTTGGAGAAGTATAAACCCGTTGCAGCGCGAGAGAGCTTCCTCCAAGGTGGGAAATGGAGCGCATAACTACACGCAAAGGCTGCTATAATTAACCCGATCAAGACGTTTAAGACATCGGTGATATTACGTGGCTGTACATTGCACCCGAAAACGATCCGGCGTAACCCTTGGGGTTTTTATTGCACCAGAATTGATCAATCTCCAATGTAAACTGATCGCAATATTCCAGCAATCTTCGAGAGAAGGAGATTGGTTGCTGCGGGTTATTGAAGAAACGCGTTTGATTTTATTCACAAAAAGCTTTGTACCGTATTAATGGTTATCGATTTTTCCATCCCTTCATTTTTTTTTGCTTTTCCTTCTCTTCTATCTGCACCGTTACGAGGAAATTTCAACTTATACTTATCTCTCGCCTTATCAAACGCCACCTCGACTCCCCCTTCTTATTTTAGCTTTGCTTCTATTCCCGAGCTTCTTCCGCAGGTCTTCAGACTCCAATAAATGGTTTCATTTTCGGCTCGCGGCTCACGATATAAAGTCTCTCTACCTCGCCTCACTTCACCTCACCCTGTACACCACTTCACCCGGCTTTCTTCTCTTCATCTCGTGGCTTTCCTGCGGGCCGCAAAGAAAATAAAGAAATACGCTACCAACCGAAGGGAACGAAGGAAATCAGAAAAATGCAGCCACCTCTTGGGAAATTATCGTAATGAGACGGTTCGATATCTTACACTACGGTCTCAGAATATTATCTTCACCGACGTTCTCGCAGCACCTTAGATCTCAGCTCGAGAAGGATTTAATTCGTCGTTAATTTGCAAAAAAAAAAAACGCTCGAATATCTTCTTAAAAAAAAAAATTCCTAACGAATTAAGCAAATGGCTTCACGAATGTCCGGTGAAGTGTCGGTCATTAATGTTACCTAACAAAAAGTTTCTAGAATTGTCAAACTCATTGTTACAATTTTTTTTTTCTTCTACTATTAACAACCAGATACGGCACCGAAATCGATGAGTTCGAAACCTTTATCCTCACCCCACGGGTAGATATCAATGTCACCGCAGACATCGGGGTTGTTATTATTCGATTTAATTTTGACGTTTTTTTTATTTCTCTACTAGTTCCCTTCGATGAGTTCAAGACCTCAATAACGGACGGTTTATACTTTTTGTGCAACTCGACCTCGCCGCACGAATTTCTTTGCCACTAATAATATTGAAATTATTTCTTCTCTCGAGTAGTGCGGTTGAAGATACTGTAGCTATATCCATAGATCTGTATAATACTTAGGCAATCAAATAACACTCCCGGGAGTCAAGTGTAGCTGGTTGAGAAGGGACGGAAGAAGGTGGAAGAGAGCTTGCGGAAATCGCTTGGCCCAGGATCCAATCAAAGAGAAATTAATGAAATATCGCCGATATTCAGAGTCTCCGCGAATATTTGCTGTTCCTCGCTATTCCCTATGGGTTTGTCGTTCGTATCGTTTTCACCGTAGTCACCTCGTAGGATGCTAAAATAATAAACTATATAAGTTGAAATTAGTGGAATGAAGAATATCGTTTGCGAAGAATGAAATGATTAAATTGCGAAAATATGAAAAATGAAACTAAAATACAAAATAAACTTGTCGAAAAATGAAATGGCAATGGTAATTTGGTCACTCGCGGAGTGTCGACTCGCACGTCTGTATTCATTGTGTGCGCTTACAATTAGTGATACTACGTTAACAAACTTAGCTCGCGAGTTATCGTCAATCGATGGATAACTTAACATGTTGCAATATTGCGAAGAATCAAATCTTTCCCGCATTATATAATAGTGCGCGCTACTAATCTTATCAGAATTTTATCTTCTGGTAATATTTCGTGTAACTTATCAATTTCGTAGTTGAAATAAGAACAATATACATCCGATCGATACATCAGAGTGGCTATCCGCTCACATCTGCGATCTACTCGGTTGCGATTCACTGACGAATAACTCGAAGTCACCAGCTACGACCGATCTCTGCTGTGTCGTGCAATTTATTTATAACGTCTAGAGTTTTATAATATTTATTCATCTTCAGAACCCCAGTTACACCGATCCAACTTTCTGCTCGGGTTTATAGCCGATGGCAATAGTTTTCGCGTAGCCATGAAGAGTTTATTTAAAATTAATATAGTTATCGTGCTATTGTGCATTTTTAGTTATGATTCGGAAGCGGCTCGAATACTCGGAGTGTTTCCAACCCCTGCGATAAGCCATCAGGTAACCAAGCAACTTCAATTCTATTCGAAAGTGAAGAGGAAAAAGAAAATGGCAAAACGGTAGATTTCAATCATATGGAGTAATGAATTAATATATGTGCGTGTTCTTCTTGAACTAGGTTGTCTACCGTGCATTAACAGTGGAGATGTCAAAAAGGGGCCATGAATTTGTAATTTTCACAACCGATCCGGTCAATGACCCCAGTCTGAAGAATTACAAAGAGATTGATATGCATCATTTATACTCCCTGATGCCGAACTTTGTTGCAGCACCGCGTAAAAGCAGCTTCATGGACTTTTGGTTCCATGCCGCAGGAGTGATTTTAGACAATTTTCTTTCACACCCAGAGATGCAACGAATAATATCCCCGAACAGCACCGAACACTTCGATCTGATAATGATAGAATACCAGTGTCACGAAGCGCTTTATGCGCTACATGATCGTTTCGAGGCTCCGATAATAGGAATATATTCTCTACAAATGTTACCGTGGGGGCATGGTCCATTAGGTGATTATCAAAAGCGTGAAATTAACTGACGAATGACTAAATTTGGAAAAATTGGTATGTGTAATATATATAAATGTAATTTACGTGTGTGACAGGAAACCCGGTTAGTTTGGCCTATTCTCCGACCCCTTTGGATTGGGATGAGAACGACATGAGTAGTTTCTGGCACAGAATCAAAATTCTCCATGAATTCCTTGAACTACTTTATAGCCATACATTCAACAACATGCGGATACAAGAAAGACTCGCTAAGAAACACTTCGGTGAAGACATTCGAAGTCTCGACGAACTAGCCGCTGAAATGAGCATCGTATTAATGAACACCAACCCAATACTTGGATATCCAAAACCAAATTTACCCGGAATCATTGAAATCGGAGGGATTCATTTGAAAATCGTGATGAAGGGTATCGAAAAGGTATAACTTCCGCGCACTCTTCGATCGATGACTGGAAAATGTAGGTGTTGTCATTTTATTTTTCTTCCGTCAGAACGTGAAGAAATTTTTGGATAGCGCTGTCGAAGGGTTCGTCTACTTCAGCTTGGGATCGAACGTGAAGAGCAAGCACCTACCCGAACATACATTAAAAACTCTCATGTCCGTCTTCGCCAGTTTACCTTACAAAGTTTTGTGGAAATTTGAACTGGATACGCTTCCGGGAAAACCGGACAATGTCTTAATATCGAAATGGCTTCCTCAACACGACATTCTGGGTAATAATTTGTCGATCTATCGAGTGTCTTACTTTTAGTTGAAAGGACGGCGATTCGAGAAAAAATTTGTTTTGATTTCAGCTCACCCTAATATAAAGGTGTTCGTTTATCAGGGTGGATTGCAGAGCACAGAGGAAGCCATAACCTTGGGTGTCCCTATGGTGGGAATTCCAGTTTTTGCAGATCAAGGATACAACGTGCAAAAGCTGGTTTCCGTTGGAATTGCTAAGATGATAAATCTTGACCCATTAGATGGAGAGGATCTCAGGAAGGCCATTCTCGAGGTCGCCACAGACCCGAGGTAATTATCTGTAGCAATTGAATATCGATAAAAACTTGATATCAGTATTGTCAATGCTGTTAATCGAACTCACGACATTGACGCGAAAAATATCCTCAAGTAAACGTATGATTGGTTTCAGCTGGAAAGAGAGAGTATTGAAATTCAGAGAACTGCTAACTGATCAACCGGACACGCCAATCGACCGGGCTGTTTGGTGGACCGAGTACGTCATCCGGCACAAGGGAGCTCATCATCTGCGCCCCAAGGCACGTTTTCTGGCGTGGTATCAGCGAGATTTTCTTGATGTGCTCGCCTTCGTTATCGTGATAGTATTATTAGTCGCTTATTTGACGGTGAAAATTGTCAAGTGGCTTTTAGCATACGTTTCTAAGAAAGTGTGGACGAAAGTGAAAACAAATTGATTATGCACGTAATCTGTGTAATCCATTTGCGTTTTGAGAATAATTTTCGGAACAGTATGAAACTTCGAGGGACTTGTGAAGATCTCACTGATGACATTATTACGTAAGATGAAATAATGCTCACATGTTTATTACACACAAGCCTAGAATTTATGATGGATGAAAGACATAGGTCATAAGAATTGTTGTAAGAACAGTAAAGTGAACACAATATTTTTCTCTGATTTCTTTGAATGATATTCACCACTATTCCCTAATTTTGCATCGGAGAACCTGTATTTTATCTTCGTTGCTACCGATTTGCGCAATGATATTCTAATTTTCTACTGTCCCTATCACAGCATACTTTGCATGATGTATACGTGCATTTCAATTTCACCACGAAACCTGGTCATCGTATTCAGTCGAGTTTCCGTAATGAGCAAGGAAAGTATATTTTGCGGCTTTTATTTTGCTTACGGCAATTTATGTAGTTATAATACCGTCCCGGAGCTTGCTCGCGTTGAGCCGCGCAATTCGAGGAGACGGAGAAGGGAGGAGGCGGAGGAGATCGGTTCAATTATTGTCCGCGAGGAGTAAAAGAGATTCTATTAAAACTTGACGACAACGAATTTGCACAAGTCGGCTTTAAATACGGCAGCGATGTAATTAATTTTCTTATCGCCAAATAATAAGCGGTTTCCCCTCCAGCAGCGCTGCGGAACCTCGTATTTTTCGAAAAATAATTTACAGCTCTTGTGGCTGCAGGGCTGAAGGTGCGCAACAACTGCGGAAGCTTCCTACACCACAATTTCGCTCGCTCGCTCGCTGGCTGTTTATGTTTTCTAAGATAATTTTTATTAAGCTTATAAGTATTTTTACACAAAGAAAACGGACTCTTAGTTTTCCTTATCTCCGAAAAAGAAAGATAAAAATGAAAAAAACCGTACAAAATACAAGAAAAAAAAAAGAAGAAAAGATAGCTAAACAAACTTGGAATTATCCCCTCATTTTCATCATTTTGTTTTTACAAACCGCGCGAACGTACGAATGAACGGAAATTTTATTGACGTCGTAAATTTTTTGGAAATACCTACTCCAGTATCTAGGCTTGAAATAATCTCTTACTTGTAGACTTCAGAAATGATCCATTGACGAGATAGCCGAGCACGCTTAATTTTGGACTATTTCCAAGATTAGGCTTCGAGAACAACTATAATCTCAATCAAAACGTCAACTCGACCTCTGATTCTGAGATAACTTGTGTTGATGAAGAATTTTAATTGCCCGAGGGTTAATGGATGAATACTTAAACCCTTTCTGCTTTCGGATCGTGTAGTTCTGCGTTTCTCGTTGTATATATGAAGCAGCGTCTCGTTTCATCGTTACATAGTCGAGGGGTAAAACAAGGCAAAAGTTAAAGTTTCATGACAGAGGGTAACGGGAGGATCTAAAAGAGATGAAGGAAGACGAAGACGGAAAAAGAAAGTTGGTATTTGTTCGAGAAGCAACATCACCACCACCACCGCCGCCACCACTACCGCGCGCTCGTGCCGCCGAACCAGATAGGGTTGTTGGCTATCTCTTTAGTCATGAATAAAAACACAATGGAAGTCTTTGCGTTGGTTTTGCGAGTGTTTCCGAATGAAATTACACAACTAATTAAAACTTCACACCATTCTTTCGGCTAATGATGCCAAGATTGTATTATTAAGATTTTCACCCGTTCGCGCCGACCTCCGCAACGAAATCTTATTCCACTGTAGTTTCACCCTTTCAAATATTTCCAAGCTTTCGTATCATCGAGCACGGTTTATATCACGTCGTGTATAACACAGGTGCGTAAAATCAGCGTAGTCGTTGTACCTGCGTTCAATTCTATTAATATCTAAAATACGATGAGCGCAATAACAAAAAACGAGATGAATGTTCCTATTTCATACGTGGTTACGCAGGTCAATTTTCCAAGTATATGGTTTATCTTCCTTCATCTGCGTCTCTGGTCTCTTTTTTCATTTTCTCTTCTCCTGTCTCTTACGTGGGCCGTGATTCAGTCAGGAAACTTAATCTATCGCGCGATTAACCTTGAGCTCTCGATATCGAAGAGTAGTAGGGGTTTGAAGGGAGCGTCGAATAGCGTGGCGAGTACGTATACGGAGCAGCGACTCCCTTTAACCCTGCTATCCACCTAAATCAGTGGTAAATGAAATTAATTTATCCGAGCCAATCTGTCGCAGCGAATCTGTGTCGCACTACGCGCTTGGGGTAACATGTGCGTAGTACTCGATGCGTGCGACAGATAATATATATCCAACCAACTCGATCGCACCTCCTGATACCTGCGCTTAATTCCAAATCTCATTTTTGATTGGATCCTCAATTTCCCTCCGTCCCTTCGTTGTCGCTATCAGCCCGATTCCGAAGTTTTTTTTTTCCTTATTCTTCGATGGTTGAATTTAGAGAATTCTGATAATGTCTGCAGAATTGTGCATGATAATCAGGATATAGTTTAGAAGCCGGCAGTGCGGAAGCAAGTGGCGCAACGGTACCCGAGACGTGGCTGATGTGTGAGGCGTCGTGGGCGTCGGGACGTCGGTTTGTCGGTTACGCGACGCGTAGCTAACGCTCGACGACGCTGACGTATAGCCGAGCGTCCCGGGGCTTGAAGCGTGTGCTTTGAATACGGAGAAAGCATTGCCTGGTGAACTTAAATTGAAACACGGTTCTCCGGTCACCCGTAAGGGCTGATTTTTGCGTCAACAAATTCTTTTTTAGACTTTATAGGACCACCTATCGAATGGGGTGCATGAAATATTACGGGAGGGTTTAAATTCTCGAATTGAGGAATGATAAAGTTTGATCAAACAAGGAAATATACTGCTTTGATTTGCTGAATTGTTGGTTGGTAAATTTTCGGAAATGGTTTTAGCTTTGATATCATTCGATCGAATACCGGTTCTGTAGCGGCTAGGATTCAAGGACGTCATTCACTGCTATAGTACTTCGGTTGGTTTCATGCCAAACATTAGTGGCTCAGAACTGCAGCTAGTGCGCTCGTTGCGGTCCAACTTCACAATGGTAACCAAATTAAAGTGTAAACTTGGTTCTCTCTCCCTCCATTATTCATTTCTCATTCTTCTTCGAAAATCCATATCGCCAAAACGAATCATGTTTGAAAACCAAATGATGGGTCATCCCCCTGACAGCCAATATAATGTATAGATACCTGTAACCAAGGATGTAACTGATACTTTCCATGACAAAAAAAAAATAAGAAAATACTTAAATACAAAACGCAGAGAAAAAAAAACTAACTTGGGATCAGTAGTTTTAGTTGCACAAAAATTGGATGCAATTACATGAATTGTCAGAATAATTTCAGAGCGCAAAATCGCATACAAAATATGTATGAGTTAAAAGTCACTGTACCGAGTTGATCGGCATAACCAGCATCGTCAACCTATGACTAATGTTAATCAAACTCATCATCGGTAAACAGAGGTGATTTCAACGCGCGACGAGTACCTATACTCGTGCAACGCCAATAAAGATGCAGCGCATAATTAGGCGCAATTATATTATATTTGACTTTTCTATCCGCCCGAAAGTAAACAGCTTCTGTTATAATTACTACCCCCGATTAATTTGGGCGGCACTTTTGCCGACCTGAAATTCTCAATCGTTATAGGTATATCGCATGCATATTGTTCGATATATTTAAATCTTTAACTCTGACCATAATATGAATAACGGCGTAACCAGATTGACGATGAAAGTTGAAATTTCGCTGAGAGAGAATGTCGGGAAATGAGTAAAGAGAAAAAAAAGGAGGACCGAAAAAACTTTCCAAGTTTTATTACAAGGGAATAAATTCGTGAATTGACGAAAATTTATCATGCATAATATTCACTGTACGAGAAATTCAAACGAAGATGTAGTCAGAGATTGACGTGAGTTCGAATATCAGTTGAAAAGTGATTATTTCACGAAGAAATGATGGGAAGAGGATTTTTTGCGATTCACTTTCGAATTGAATAATTTATCAGAGTTAATTATTCAATGTAAATATTATCCAGTGATTTATAGCGCACGGGTCACTGAAGAAAAGTTTGGAAGGCTGAGTTTTGGTGTAGTTCTGACATTTTCGAGTCGAAAGTTGAAACCAAAAATTGGTGGGGTTCATCTTTCATTGCACAAGCTTCTGAGCGATATAGTCCTATCTTAAGAAGTTGATGACCAACAAGCTTAATTCACTCGACGGTTTTGTGTTCCTGAGGTCAAAATACATCGAAATAGCCTACGAGTCCCCATTGAACCTTATCAAAATAAAAATTTGATTTTTTACCCCAAAATCGGAAAAATCTAAGGTTTGGACGCAACGCCCAATCCTATACCCTGAACATGAAATTCAAATTGCGATAACAATAATGCAGATTGATAAAAAAAAAAAAAAACTCCTAACATGTGATGCGTCTGAAATGCAATGATATGAAATTGAAAAAAAATAGTAGACAAAAATTTAAAAAACAAATTAAATTCAATGCGGCGCGCGCGTGCAATGCTAGTATAATATAAAAATAATGATCAACCCGAGCATATTACGATCAGGAGACTAGAATATTGCGTGGTAAGAATGCGAGGCGCGGGTTGAATGGAAATAAGGCGCGGCTAGATATATAAAATAAGTTGATCTTCCTCTGGGGGATGCGTCGCGACGCTATATACATCGTCTGTTGCAACTCGAATGGCCCCGTCTTATTCGACTTGAGAAAGGGTACGTCTTTGGCATGACGTCAAACGAAGATATTAGGATTCCGGGAGTCGGTTCCGGGGGTCAAAGGGCGGGAGGTCATGGAAAAGGGGAGCCGATAGGTGGGCTCCGGTCGAGTAAGGAAGAAAAGAGCTGGAAGGCTGAAGGAAAAACGCAGCCGTGCATCGCATCCGTGACCGGCCTACGACGGTCCTTTTCAGACGTTTCAGTGACCTGCCCATCGCTATAGCTGTACTCGCCGGAGCTTTATATTTGGCAGCTTCTACAAATTTCACTGCAATTCGCAAAACTTATGCGAATTTCTGCCCAGCCGCTTCGAGCTCGCCGGTATTTCCGAACGACCTGCAGCGGCGTGATCGTATGTATTTTGGCCTAGGTTAATTCCCCGTGATGATGATTCCAACAGCACAATTTCGGATTTTACGACGTCGTTCGATCTCGCCGCTTACTAAACGGTAGTATAGCTGATCCCGATAACGTTAACTCTATAGGTTGTACTATTAAAGCTGACAAAGCTGCGTAAGAGAGAAAGAGAGACTGGGATAAAAGAAAGAAGAGAAAGACAATGGAAGAGAGAGTCGAATTTTGTCGTTAACCGCCGAAATTGAGCGAAAGGTAGCTCGGAACCGCATTATTTCGTTCCTCCAACCTCACCTCACCTCACCAATACGCAGGCGGACGATTGGAAACGGTACGATGTAGCGGTCCAACTGGGAATTGGAGGTTCATCCATCACTGGATATCGACGAAATCGCTTTGGAGCGGCTCCGTTTGGCAGGGTGAAGGTCGTTTTGTTGGGCAGGGTGTTGTGTAGGGCGAGGGTTACGACGGGTTGTTCGCACCACCGATCCAGAGCAGCCCACACAGTAGTATATAACTGGACGAGTGTTCACCTCGCGCGAGAACTGTTCTATAGCCACTGCGGCGGGTTCTTGATTTGAATATATAACTGGCCGGATATGAACGATCCTATGAATAAAATTTAAATTCCAATCACCGACCGAACAATGCAACAATGCCCATGAAATAGGTACAAGTGTAGAGCCAATCACCGCCATATAATATCAGTCAACACGATCGGCGTCTAGACTAGTTACGCTTACTCCTCGTCCTTCGACATCATAGACGACAATAGACTCAAGTCGAGACATCACCGACGCAACGTTCGTAAATTCCTTCGTTGATAATGACTCGTTCGCTTACATTTGTCCTCTACGAGATATAAATAGCATTGCCTGCCGGGTAAATAATCAAAAAAAGAAAAGTCTAAAAAAAAAAAAGTAAATAAAGCACATACGCAGTAATCGCCGTGATGAACAAAGAGCGATCGATGAATTGGTTCCTCGTTAAGGATCGTCGGCCAAACAAATCTACTCCCGCAGGATTTTTTGCGAAGGGTTCAGTTTTGCGGGAGAACTGGAATATCGTCGAGCGGTACCTGATCGTTGAAAAGCAAAGTTGTTTACCAGGTGTAAAGTGATGTGACTTGAATCGCGCTGGAGTTTGGCGTACGGCCGATTGAAAGGAAGTAGAATAAAGCGTCCCGATATCCCTATTACTTTTTTTTTACAGGTTGGTGCAGCGAGTAGGCACGCAGCGGCATTACGGAACAAATCTTTATCGCGCGTTGCATTGTTGGTGGCAGCCTAACAGCCTACTGAAATAGGGAAGGAAGCGGCTATGGGACGAGGGTGTTTCACCCGAATCAAATTTATTCTACAGATTTCCATACGCGTTTCCCCACGATTCATAATAAACGCATTATGCCTCGAGAGATCGACGGCCCGAGGAGATGGCTTTTTTCAGATGACATTGTTGTCTGATGGGACTGCGGATTGAATTACGTCTGTTCAAGGATTTTGAATTTGAGTATTGGGGAAGCCACGTCTCGTAAACGTCTTATCGTTCCGAGAAAAATACGCTCGGGAATAAAGTAATATACCTATATGAAAAACCATCTTGCCAGACGGAAGATATCAGCCTACGCATCTTCTTGTATAATACGAGTTCCATCCTCATATAATCAGATTTTCGTGAATTACAGCGATCGGATTTCTCCCAAATTCGCTATAGCTTCATAACCCGCAAAAATTAATCGTATATCGATGCGCGGCCGCAAATAGACGATGGAAAGAAAATATCAACAAATGTTCGCCACCCTTTAGCGGTGAAAATATCGCTGGTGGGCCACGCGAATGAAAACACTGAATTCTCACCTTGATACTAGAAATATATTATTATTTGAACGTGCTGAAGGATGCGGAGCACTCGCCACTCAGCCGAGCGTGAATCCTATAGCAAGTTCTTTTTTTCCCCTAACGAAAATAAGCCAGCGCGATGCTGGAGGCGTATACAAAGTGGCTACGGAGGATCGGCGGAGCACGAGAGGGAGCGAATCCGGCGCTCTGCGATAAAAGCGCAAATATTTGACGGGTAAATAGAGTGATACTTGATGCGGAGCGGCTGCTAGACTATCGATGCTAGTAGCACGGTAACCTCATAGGATGATACCATACCGCAGCGGTCGTTGGTTCGGTATCCTTCCGGGCGGCCGATCCAGCGTGCTTGCCTCGCTGCAGGATTCAACGCTGGCCTCGATAAATTGCAAGCATTAGCGAAGCAGCTCGAAACTTGCAACTTGCAGCTTGCAGCTTGCAACTCTTAACTCGTCTCGAGTTTGCGACGTTGAAAGGCAAGTCTCAAGGCAATAGAACGTGCAACTCACACAGCTGCGAGTTGAAATCGAAAAAAGAAATGAAAACAGGAGGGATAAAATAAATGTTAAAAATAGTAAAATTCCAGTCCATGCATACGCAGATGGTGAATGCGGGTTATACCGCTATAACAATTGTTTGCAGATCGGAAAGGGGTTATAGGTATAGTTAATAATAAAGAGAGGAAGTCGGGGCTTCGACTGGTGCACGGGAATGAGAGAGTTTCGCAGACAGAGCACTCTCGAATATTGGTCCAACGTTGCACTCCGTAGTGAGTGAGTGATGTTCGGGTTACATTACCAGTCGATGTCTTTGCGGTGGTTGGTTGCCTGGAGTAGGTGGGAGCTCGGAGGCTCGATTTGAGGTCGATTTGACGCGTCTATTTGTCACTAGCCGTGGTGCAGCAACCCCGGATTCTCTGTAGTCACCAGGGGCCACCATAGCGTAACCCATATAGGTGACGTGGGAGGCGACACCCTCGGAGCCACCCCGACCATTAACCACAATGCCGATGCTATTAGTCTTTGCGATGTTATTGAATGGACCATTATCGTCGTATAATATCGCGATATCTCTCCACGGCTCCGACCGAAATGCGTCCCACTGCCAAATCACTCGAATAAAGTTTACGCGAAAAACCTCTTTATGAGATTCACATGTTTTCTTACACGAGCATGCGGTATAATATTGAAATGGAACCTTGAGGGAATCCGCGAACCGACCGATTGATCAACTTGACCCTTCTCTTCTTTCTTTTTTTTAGCTCTCGTTCCTTCTGGACACCAAAATACCAACTGGACGGAAGTGCGATACCTACAATGTATCTAGACAATGTACAACCCACGGTATATAATACAAAACGGTTTACCAATGCCGTAACTTTTCCCGCCTCATCAATCAGTGGTAAAACTCAATTTGTCTCCATTGATAGCAATCTGCTGAGTCGGCGAACTCACTTGCTGTGACCGTCCATCGACGGTATTTGAAACGGTACACCCTATTCCATGCAACCTATACGTATTACATATTCGAGTGGTGTGTACGGACACGTTTATGTGCATGTGCGCATATGTGTAGAGGACACGTGTGCTCCGTATAGAACACCATAGGTATAATGTATGCGTATGTAGATACCGCGACTCGTTGTTCGTTGTTGGCGATGGCTAAATTACGTCAGAGGATGGAGGCACCCTCCAACTACGTATACCTACCCTACGTTACGCATTTAGGTGCTGCAGCAGCAGCGGTAGCTAGCTACCTATGCAGATCTGGTTGGAGCGCAGGGCAAACATCGCCGATATAATCAGCAAAATTACACTATCTCAACCGAACACGCGAAACCGTGGATATATGGTGAAATGTCGGAATGTCGTTGGGCACACATAGGTAGAATCGCGTAGATTCGTCGTCAAAACTACGAACCAAAACCTGGCGGGATATAGACGGGCATGAATTTCGTCAGCGTAATGCGAAGCAGTAGGAGCAACGTTCTATCAAATTATAAGTTGTTACGGGAATACATCTCTCGGTCCCGGGCCCTTCCGCTGCTTTCTCCTGCCTTAGCACTCCCAGTTAGCACCACAGCACCATCGTTAGAGCCAATCAGAGCTCGTCTTCCTCTTCCGGAATTCTAAGGCTTACCCTTGTCCGGAAACACCCGCGTACCATGAGGAACTCAATTCAAGCTCCGCTGGGTTCGGATACACCGACTTGCATTGCACGATATTCTGTATGACGTCACAGTGAGCGAAAACCTTGGATGAAATGCCAACGAATAGTGGGCACTCGATGAAAAGATTTCCAATGGAAACCAAATTCATTTTCTTCTTCTTTGCTCAGAATCTTTTGAGCTTGTTTCGACTGTTTCTGCTCTGAAATCGATGTGACGTTTGTCGAACATGCGTCATTTGTTAGTGGAAGAGGACTGATAAATTTTCAGACGTAACTCGCTCGCACTAGGATCACGGATGTGTTGAGCATGGGTAATGCTTATGCTGCACGGTGAGATACTCGGAAAGTCAATAAACGGCTTTTAGTTGATTAGCTACACAATGACATGCTCCGTAGCCGAATTCCTCGGCAGACTGTCTTTACTCATCTGCAGACGAGTCGAATCATAAGTTGCTATTGACTCGAACAAGCAGCGAAGTGTTTCATCACATTAAGAAGTTACACGAGCTTTTAACGGGGTGTATAGGAAGTCGATAAACATCAAATCTGGATTTGGCACTGCGATCCGACGTACGCGAAATGTTGATACGTGGAACGATTTAACTCGGCGCTATGAATACGTCGAGCCTTTCGGCGGTTCAAGATGGCGAGGTATCCACCGATCCCGCAGGTAGTCCTAGAAAAGTATCATTAATCTTTACTTTATCCTCGCAGCATCCGGAAAATGTCATGGGGGTCTAAAGTCCGGGACGCAGATCGTGATAGAACGGTAATAAATTGTTGGTATTTGCGGCGAATGTCGTTCCGAAGTAGTGCGAGAATAATGATACCTGAGTTGTCGGAAAGTACCGAGCGTCCAACATTGCGGGGTTAACAAGGACCGATAAAAATTTCTTCAGATCTGTAGCAGTCGTTCCGGAGAACTCGTTATTATCACCGAAGCCCTGCAAACCTGAAACGACTCTCCTTGTTTCAAAATCTATAAAAAAAACTTCTCGAGCTTTAACTCGCCTCTGAATGGACCCATAAAAATGTTTATTCTTATTCTTTCCCATTCTCGGATAAACGCTCTTCCTGTAAGCAAATTAGTAGCAACTTTTATTCCTCGTAAAGCTATAAAAGTCCGTATCAACGCGTAAAACTATTACCATACACGCGTGCATAATTTTACGGTGGATTATACTATACACGTATATAATATCTATATGAAATATTTCTTCACCCTCGTATAGTGGTTATTCGTTGAACAGAAACGAGCTATTGCGGCGGTGAATAATCGCGGAGTTCCCTCGTGCGAAAAATTATTTTTCTTCTCCCTTTGAAAAAAAAAAAAAAAAAATTATGGCAGCGAGAAGGGAGAAGGGAGGGTATAACTTCCCACGGCATTACGGGAGCAAAGGATCGGATGGCTAACAATCAAATACGGGATCAGAACCTAATCGAGTAGCAGATAGATTAGAGCCTTCATATTTCACGGGTTCACTTACATCTTTTTGTTGTTTTTTTTTTTTTTTTTTTTGTACACTCTGAACATACGCCGGCGTTCGACCCGATCACATTGATTGACTTCTTTAATTCAACAAATTTGTTCCCGTTTGCCTTAAATATTTTTAACGATGGAATTGTCTAATGCGAAAAATTGAAAAAAATGTGATCGTCTATATCTGAATCGCAAAAAATTTTATCCTTTCATAAGAGTATGTCCCTTCAAAGCCAGAGGATTGACTGGGAGTTGAGTAGAATGGACTCTAAGAATTCATGACTCTGAATTGTTTCGATTCTTCAGCATTGGAGAAGAAATAAACGTGAGATGTTGGTAATATAATGATATGCCTGTTATGGGATACCTACATAAGTCATTCATAGGGTTTATCGGGATCGGGCATGGACTCTGGGTAACGTTAATAGTTATATGCACTTAGAACGATGCGGAGTCACGCATAGGCAAACATCAATGTACACGTGCAATCGTAACGTAATGAGTTGGTCTACACGTTATGCAACTAGTTTCTCTTGTGTGTTCTGTCTCTTCGCCCTCTGATAATTCCCTCCTGGCAAACCTGCGTACGTTAGGTCGATCAACGTTAGTTAATATCGTTCATATACTCGATCCTAATGAATTAACCATCTCTCTCCAATATCCTGCAAATCTGTCTGCTCGGCCTACGATTTCCAGTAGATTTGAAGCAGAATTTATTCCGATCGATTTTTTTCTGTCGCATTTGAATCGGAGGATCGTTAATTTGTCAGTCAAATTTCACGCGTGTTGTGATACCGAATTTTCGTTTCCGACCGCGGTATTATGTTATATTTTCAAAATTTTCAAATTTTATCTCGCTTTCCCTAAATCGATTCATTAAGCCCTGAAACAGGTTCGAATAAAAAGCCAATGATTATTAGGTTACACTCTGTTGCCTGGCGATTTTATATTGAGCGGGCATGCATTTTACAACTCGTTTAATGTAACCTAATTATTTGAATTCACTGTGGGGTTAACACGGCCGCAGCATGGGCACCTCCGGACGCCGTAGTTGAGCGTCAGGATGCATGCAATGCATACAAATATAACGAATTTTGCTTTAATTTTATTTCCCAGTTTCATTTTTACTATTATCATATTTATTTATTTACTCTTTTCCTACAAATATAATCCTCTTTCATCCCACATTTATAGAACGCCCGTTCAACGCAGGTGAAATTATAGAACGTGATTTTAAGTAAAGTTATTTAAGTCGCTTACGCTTCAAATAATCATCGAACCATCTATAGCCGCGCACCTGTATGTAAATTTATGAAACTATAATCCTTACTTTTTCCAATCCTGCTTCATATAATAGTTAACGAAATATTCGGTTTCTTTTTTCTTCTTTTTTTGTTTTTTTTTTGCATTTTATACCTAACTATACGCCATTTCTTGCTGCACCCGGATTAAGTCACGAATTTATTTGTTATGGTATTTCCGGCTTTTATACTATATAAAACGCACGTGCAAATCGATACAAACTCGAAGTTATGTATAATCGGAAATGGATTTCACAGACGTGGGTATTTAGCAGACGCACATAGGTGCGCACATATGCACGTATATATTATATGGGTTAAATCCTGGATTTGATTTTCAACCAAAATAGATAGTATAAGTCTCAGCAGTAGAGTAGCAAATATGCATTAACGTTGCAGCCGGGATGCGTTGGGTCACTTGTTTTAATTTCATCATAAAGAAGAGGACGATATAAACGATTATATACGTTCAGGTTCCCGCTAACCAAACCTTTATAAAAGTGTTGCAGGTTCGAATGTGTCTAGCGACTTTCCCCGCTGCTGCCTGCCCTTCCGCTGGTTCACAATGTGCAGTTGCAGCAGCAGGGATTACCTATACCGGGAATGCAGGTGCGGGAAATGAAAATCTAATAAAAGAAAAATAAACTTCAACATTCGTAGGTAACACGCCACGGAAAATTGATTTTTACGATATTTACTTTAAAAAAACTTTTCAAAGCTTGTTTTAAATTTGCACATTAGAAAGTGCATACGTAATACCAGCTACACAGCTTCACGGTTTTAGCGCGCAAAACGAAATAGGAAACAAAAAAAAATAGGACAAAAATAATACTTCAGAATAAAATAAACCAATTTTTGCCGTATTTCCAGCTTCCAATAATTATACTAACTGCAAAATATTCGATGGTAATATAAATATTCACGCAGGGGAGGTCAAAGCGGAGCGTTCGATATTTAGGTGCAGTACTTTTTCCCATCACTTTTGATTACACGCGGTGATGGCTGAATTTCTTTTTTTCTTCCTTTTCTCGAATCAATAATTATTGGGAAAATTCATTCAGTTTCATGTTCATTGGAACAGCAGAATTTTGAATCGGGCTCGCGTCGATGTAACTTTTACAATATCTGCAGAGTTCATCTGGACGGGAAATTTCGTAATACATTTGTATCCAACGATGATTATTGTAATTATCAATAGTGCTCGCACGGGTCACGGCTCATCACTATTGATAGTGCGAACTATACCCGGTACGGCTAGGCTAGGCTACTACAAGCCACAACGGTCAGAAGCACGTCAACCGACCTCATCCCCCGGCTAATTATCCTACGTGCCTAATTTCAAGGCAGAACGTTCAGACGCGCTAACCGTGATTAATGTTGATCATCAAATACTATTAATCTGCGCTGTGATTTGTCGGGTTTATGGTCGAGAGGATACTCTCCATGCGTGCGCAGTGCTAATGCGGATGAAAAAAATCAGTTGCATGTACAACAACATTTTCTAGGAATGAAGTTTTGACTGAAAATATTCAAATCTGTAGTCGTGTAAACAGAGGTGAAAATTATGTCGCGGCAATCGATCATTACGGCCGCTAATGACGTGCATCAATCGATTTTCATGTTCCAATTCTTTCAGGCTTCATATCAGCCATCAACCTTTCTCGACCCATTTTGCATGCGGCGTATATTATAGTTTCTTACGATATTGAGGAGAATCGATAAGCAATTGACGGAAGATAATTATTATACCGCGATGCTGAGGGTCTTCTTGGGTATAGTGTGCATAAGCTTCGCACAGGCATACTAAACTCCGTTGAGAGTTTCTGGGGATCGATATACTTCATGTATAGAAGCTTCGTCGTCGGAATCGATTAATGAGCATAATTTCAAGGGGCGATTCACCCGATCGATTCAGCGGAGGGTTCTTCTCCGTTTCCTCACTTTCCTGTTTTACACTTTTCCCGATATTTCGCTCCCTGAAGGGGGTACGGTACTGTTGTTAACCAATTCTTACCGCTTGGCATTCCTTACCTATAATGCGAAGGCCGGTACAGTTGTTGCACGAATTCCGCCGACTCGCAAACTTTCCCGAACGTGCACAAAGGCGAATTTTCCAACCAGCGTTTCTCCACGTCCTCGGTTCTGAGTACTCAATCTTTGTGTATGTGTGCGACGTAGATTATATGCACGACATTCAAGTTTCATACTCGCCCCGGAGTCGGGTTCCACGTAAAGCGAGTTACTCAACTGTTATAGACGAGCGATCTTGCAGAATTCAATCCCTGGAGATTAACGGATTTTGTTTATACGACAAATACGTCCTCGAGTTAGCATTACTTGGCCAAGTAATTATCAGCTTTCAACGAGCTACGGTATTAGATCCCCATTGATGGCTTGTAAATTCCTGGTCCAAGTCGGTTCAATCCATATCAGGAACTTACGCTTCTACAACTATGATTACATCTCCAAATCACATGCATGATGCACTGTCGAGAAACGAACCGATGGTATTTTACTTTTTACTCGTCGAAAATTTTGGAGGTTCTGCAAAATAATTGAAAAGCAAAGTCCTACCTTGAAAAGTTGATGACCAATCGAGAATGAAAATACGAGATGAAAAATCGAATTACGAGATGAGCCTCGTGTTTCTGAATTCACGATCTATGAAATTGATCGAGGTATCGCCAATTTATTGCTCCAAAAAGTAATAAAATAAGGATATCTCGATGAGATTTATTTCTAGCTTAATTTACTCGACGGTTTCGTGTTCCTGAGGTCAAAATACATCAGAAAAGTGTGCAGTGATCGATTTTAAAAATACTTCACTTTTGACCCCAAAATCGACAAAAATCTAAGGTATACCCCTTTGGATTTTTTCGATTTTTGGGCAAAAACGAAGTATTTTTAAAATCGATTACAGAACACTTTTCTAACGTATTTTGACCTCAGGAACACGAATCCACGAGCTGAATTGATCTATCTATAAAATTGATCGAGGTATCGCCAATTTATCGCTTCAAAAAGTCAAAAAATAAGAATATCTCAATGGGATTTATTCCCAGCTTAATTTACTTGACGGATTCGTGTTCCTGAGGTCAAAATACGTTGGAAAAGTGTCCTGCAATCAATTTTGGCAATACTTCATTTTTGACCCCAAAATCAAAAAAATCCAAAGGAGTATACCCAGATATTTTTCGGTTTCAGGGTCAAAAATCAACTTTTGATTTTGATATGGACATGTGATGCGTCTGAAATGTAATGATATGAAATCGAAAACAAATAGTAGACAAAAATTCAAAAAACAAATGGAATTAAATTAAATGCGTGCAATGCTAGTACCGTAGGTATAAATTAGAGGGTCTCAAACGTCCATCTCGAATAAAAAGAATGCGAGATAACTGATTGTGAGGCGAGATGAGATCGCACCGATAAAAATCAGAATCACTCGGATTATAGCTATATCGGATTTGATGAAGAGACCTTCATAATTCAGAAGCTGTCTTGGCGCAGTAGAGCGGAAAGTTGATCTTGTATAGGGGCTACCGCGCAGGGCATCGTCATACTGCAAGAGGAAAGAACAAAGTTTGGAGTCGATCAGAAATATAATTTGATACCGTTCGCGTCGATCGTAGCGGAAAATTAGAAAATGCATTTCTGATGCATAAGAGTCAACGTCGTCGCATATATCGCGCCGTAGATACCGATGATTAGCATTCATTGCCGTTATAATTCTCTCGGCCACAGTTCGGCCTGTATCGCGCCGCGATGTTTCATGGATGGTTTCGTTCGAAATGACCAATAACAACAACTGGTGGTATTCAACGGTACCTGGTAGGTTGCCAATGGTTACGTTGTTAACTGTAGAATAATTGAAATTAATTTCTGAAGGTGCGGCGATGCAAACGTCGCAGGGGTTCGGGTTTACCCATCAATGTCAAAGACCATCAAGAGTGAGTGAGATGGAGAAATTTACCCGCTACTACCCCATCGTTAGCATCGATGATGCGTTTGCGAGTAGAATAATAATCCGTGCAAGTTTAACTCGCGATATTATACGAACGATACGTGAACACCGCTGATAAGTGTAGCACAGATAGTTTCTTGTTAAGATGAGCGAATTCTGTTGCTCTAACAATAAGTTATGGTCGTAGGAACAACCGTGGAGCGCGGTACTAACTGTGGGTTCGAAAATTATGATTTATTCGTAGAGTTTAGCGCTGTATGGCTGTACGTAGCTCACTCACTCGTTTATTTAGCATTTCAATGCGAGTTAGGACCGAGAATTTAGCTATTTTTGTTGAGTCAAAGCCCGAGGGAACGCTTTGAACTCTGTGGTGTTGGTAATTTTCATGTGCCAGCTGCGGTGTGCCTCGGCTGATAAAAGATTGACCTTGGGGCGGCGAAATTTGAGATTTCATTTTTTTGCTTTCCGAACTTCAATGGCTCTGAAAATTCCGATGCTATTTCCGAGGGTCGAACTACTACGGATTAAAATGTCGCTCGATTTTACAAGCGAACGTAAAATTATTTTCATTATTCAAATCCTCCCGTCGTTCGGTCAAAATTTACCAAGCCAAAGAGCGTCGTATGGGTTCACACTTTCTATACGCGCGTCGTTACATACATTTGCATGGGATGATATTAATTTTCGTTGCGCTCAGCGGTCAGCCGTCTCGCTCGCGTTTCGCTGAACGTTGCCCTTTGTCGCTTTACCCCCTTTATTAGCACGTTTTTAATTTTAATTTCCGAGCTGCTGCATCCTTGCACTGCAGTTCTGTTACACGCCATTTCAATATTTCGTCAAGTCAAATTTTACGCCCTGAATTCCAAAAGTTGAACGTCGGAACTATTAACATTTTACGCGTCGTATACAATCATAACTTTTTCAGATTACCACCAATTCACAAATCGATTCCCCCGCCAGCTTATTTGACGGTTACGGGGACGAGTAGTGTTGTAAAAAGTTTTCAAGAACTCGAAAAGCTTTAATACAGGTATTAAGGCGTTTGATAAATTTGTAAGGTAAATTTTTGGGCATAATGCCAAAGTTATTTAAATTATGGTCAAAGTTATCACACGGTTATTAGCACAATTATTTTGACACGATTCGTGAGGCTGGATTTTATAACTTATAAAACAGCTTTATGACTTTGACCCGAAAATTGAAGGCCACCCAACACTCCAAATGCCTGAAATATTTGACGTCTCATATTCGAGCGAATTCTAAAAATAAATATTCCAGTATTAGCGAAGCCGAGTTTTACTTTCGTATTAAATTAAAAAAGCTGCTGGTATGTCATGGCTGATTTGTCGACTGTCTAATTCGAAGTGAAATTTAATCAAGTGGATGATGGATAATTTACAAAGTGTCTGGATATTGTTGTCCGCCGCTTGAGTTTACAATCAGTATTGTGGATACGCTATGCGCAAGCTGGTTGTAGTTATTGTAGTTATAGTTAAACAACACTTGCGTTATTGCATACGCTCCTCCAGGAGCGCAGGTTCTCCTATACAATCCCCCAGGCACTATAGATTGAAGAACCACAGCTGCCCACCTGCTAGGCACTAATATTCCCGAGGGTCCTTCACAGTTAGGAACTGTTTTAATTAATCTGCATTAAATTACTCAACCATCCGAGCCCAAGGTACATTTCGCGACCTCTGCAAGATCATGCTCGGTATCCACTTATGGGAATTTCTATTACTTCTCCCCGGATGTGAGTTTCAACCTGGAATGCCTAATACGACTCTGACCAGAAACGCGTAGAGCCAACAAAGAGCGCCAAATTATTTCAACGACTCTCGACTTTATCGTCGCCCTTACCCGTATTGCACATGCATGCACATATTCGTAAACTCTCGTTGAACAATTACGCTAGAGCTATGTGTACAGTTTTACGAGTTTCCCAACCATGGTTGATTAATCCCCCTCAAAATTTCGGAAATTATCAACATAATAGTTCTAAATTTCCTTTACGTTTCAAACTAACCGTTAGGAGCTCGCAAAATTCGCGACACGAGGTCTCTTCTCTAAAAACCAATGTACAGGTAGAAGGATGATTTCGTTCGACCAAGTCAAATTGACCACTCAACACCTCTAACTACAACGAAGAACCCGAGACTAGACTGTTCCTAATTTGAAAATAATTAGTAATCGCGCGTCTGGACCGCAATTACCTGCACTTTGGTCTTTGACTAATTGTGAGATCTTCGTATAGTTTCTGGCTTATATTTATACTTCACGTTCTCCTTCACGTGTAACTTGTAGCACCTACTCGAAACTGTCTCCTACACGGCCACGGTCACGCCCTATAATTTGTTCGAATTTGTGTAAAACGAGCGAGCTCGATCGGTCGAAGCCGTGGAGCAGCTGAAAGCTTAATGAAAGCTTAACGCGCGGTCGTTCATGTAAGAATTTCTCGAGCCGATTAATCCGCGAGGGATAAATTGAGGTGGTGTTACTCCAGGAATCCGTCAGACGTACGCAAGTATGACGTACGTATATTCGTACAGTATGGTAAAAGTAGAGGAGAATTGTATACGGTGGTGAAAATATTGTCGGAAACTATTTTTACTTCTACTCGAGCCATTTAGAAAGTGGGTACTAGGTGTAGAGTACTTGGCTCCAAATTAGCTCCACTCAAATTCTCTTCAGTCTCTCAAGGTCTTCAACGCGATGTGCTTGACGCAAATAAATGCATACAACTACGCAAGCTCTTTAGTAGAAACTTGCTCGTGAGCTACTAATGAGGTGACGTTATAATGCTGCTAATTACTCGGTAGAGAAAAGTAAAAGGTCTGTTTGTCCGTCCGTTTCGCGTATGATGTGCAAACTGCGACATCTTTTGAGGTAAGAACGTAAGGACCGCATCTGAAACTGTATCTTTCGAAAGCACTGTCAGCAATTAAATTTTTTCACGTATAAAGTGCATAATTTTTTTTTTTTTTCTCTTCTTCTGTTACCCTTGACTTGTATGGGTCTTTATGTAGTGAAGACTGAAAATACGTCGGATAATTTTCATTCTTATCATTATATCTCCGAAGAACTGCTTCTAATTGTATGACGGGAAGGATTCTCATTGTCAGAAATTATTTTCTTCCTTTTTTTTTTTCCTACTCAGGTTGGAAAAAGGAATTTCCGAGGGCATAATTATCTCCGCTCCGGCCCGAGGCATCGTTTGATTCTGATCCGGCTCTCGGCTTTTGTCTATTTGCACTTTTTTTTCTGCTTGATTCATCATTCGCATAGATTTCTGCTTCGATATCTGCAGAGAACATTCGGGATAATGGGGTTTCGTAGGCATTTCCCGACAGATATAGGAATATAGGCAAGCGATATCTGCGTTTCCAGTTAACTTCATCTATATATGCCGCACAGTACCTACCTACCTACTTACACGCTTGTTGTTACGTCCCTTAATTGTTCTGGGCCGCTCGCCGTAATGTCGTTGTATTCATGGTAGGACCTTCCTCGTAATGGCAAGGACAGAATCGCGCCGTCCCATTATTGCGAAGCTAGGATCGTAAAATTACGCATAGAACTTACCCACGTAGTACATACAGCAACATAATTCCGCAACCTCAAGTACCGAGCAGCTTCCCTTATACGTGCAGGTGCATAACCTCGAAGTAATCCTTTGTATCATAGGTATTCTGGAAGCTACGAATTCCGATCTCCAGACGATATTGCGTTACTTCCGAAGGCTCCAAGTTGAACCCGCACGCTAATATATAAGCTTCCAGAGGTTATTAAAGTATCTAGTGCACCTAGTCAACTGGTGCACCTGAAACATGTTTGAATTAATACATCAAACGGATTGTAGAAAGTTTGATAAGAAGTACGAGCGACCAAAAGCAGTGGCGCGATTCGAAAGAAGCGGGAAAAAATAAGGTGGTCTGAAACAGCGAGTGTGGAAACTGGTGCCCAAGACGAGAAAGTCACCGAGGAAGTTCTCGAGCTGGGAACATCAGAGGGTAGTGGACTGTGAGAGTCGAGTGTCTCGAGAGCCGCCGTCTTGACGGTTGAGGTAACAACTACATTTACGTCAAGTTGACGCACTCGGTCGCGCGCCGTTTTGCAGCAGTAACAGCAGCCTGAAGCCTAAAGAAAGAAACCAAAGGATGGAGAAATGAAGAAGCGAGAAGAGAGATGACGGTCCGCGAAAGACGGACGACGGACGACGGACGACGGACGACGTCTGCAGCGCACCAGATTAAACAAATAACCGACGAATGCTCGGCGTTGCAGACTCTTAGCAATTCTTTAAGTTTGCTAATTATATGGTACCCGCCGCTAGTGTTAGTTGTACGGTGCGCCGGTAGTCTTTTCGCGAGAAAAATGTTGGAAAACCTTCAGAGAATGTTAACGCGTTGCGATTCTAGACGCGCACCACTCATCAACGAGATTGGAGTCGGATAACGAGGGACCTGAGTTCATAATCAGAGCGATTCTCTGCCCCGATAATACCTTCGGGTGCGTAGCAAGGGAGCTTCTGTTCGATGAAATGAAGTCATTCAACGAACAAAGTTGTCGAATGTTGTATAGTCACGTGTTACACGCACCATCGAGATTTGAAATTCCGATAAATATCGACGAATAATGAGGGAAACGGGGCGTTAAAAAAATGTCAACGAGGCCTCAAAGGATCACCGGGAACGCGGTTAAATCAAATAAAGCTTGGTTCAATTGTTTGCAAAACTGCTGTGTATGTATACCGCGACAACGACTGTATATGTATAATACAGATGGATCGTCGTAGGGGTTTGTAGGGGGTGGTGATAAATTGTCGGAAAATTAATATCGCCGAAGCTCTTTCGGTAGGTGAGAAAAGAGGGACGTATGTCGCGAGAACCGAGAATTGGGTAGAATCGGACGTGGGGATCAGTGGAACTAGGGCGATGAGTCAACGTCACTGTTCTATCCGCCCGGGGTCCGAACTTCGTAGTTCCAAAGGAGTGTAAGGGCTGAAGCCAGCAAACGGATTTCCTAGAGATAAAAACAAAAAAAAAAAACAAAAAAAAACCAACTAAGCAGAGAAAGGGCGCGAAGAAGTAGAACGGTCGAATTGGCACGCGGGGGAGGGAAGACTAAGTCGATTTTAATTTAACCGAAGCGCAAATTAAAAGGCATCAATCTGAGGGTTGGAGCCTCTCGGAAGATTACGCGATGGTGAATGTCGAGAGGGTTTTTCCGTAGGTTGGTAGTGGTGGTATGATATTCGATGTTCCCTGATGTCTGTTCCTTCCCTTCTTAATAACTTTGCTCCGAGGTAAATGTAGAAGAAATTTATATTAACTGTTCGACGATTGGACTTCGCGGTGCCGAGATCTCGAGAAGGGGGCAAAAAAAAAAAAGGAAGAAATATAAAAATAATCGAAGTACAAAGAAAGGATCCCTTCGCAGAAATCAGATTGTGGTATTTTTCTTTTTTTCGTCTTTCCTTTTCTTATCGCGATCAAATGAAACTTGCTCTTGGCATAGTTTTTCTCCAAAATTTGTTGATATGAGTTCTTACAGAGTTTGAGTCTCCCTGGATTATTTGTGGACCCGTACGCAGGTACGTAAATTAAATCGGATCTAGACCGCGTTGAAAAACGACCGAATAGTGATTAACATAATAATCTTTCCACTGCAAATCGGACTTTTTGAAATTCACAGAAAAGTTGGTGACGACCGTTTGCAGAAGAGAACGAATGAATATTGTACAGATCATTTCTACAAAGGCATACGATCGCAGAATGTGGTTATTAAAATTCTGCGAGCCCTGTACAATGGGTATAAAAACTGCTATAAAACATTGCTCGTCAGATACTGAATAAATAAATATCAATACACGAGTCGGTCTGAAGATCAATAAAAAAAAAATACGTTCATAGTCTCATGGAAATTTGGTCTTCCGAGAGCACCAGCATGTGTATTGAACGGAAGGGATCGGTAAAAGATAGCATCAAGTGAAAACGCTCTCTCCTCTGGGTTTGCGGAACTTTTGATGCTTCAGAGCTCGATACTAATTTAAAGACGGTCTGGTGGGGCGGCATTGCCGTTGGTAGTGGCGACGGTAGCGGTGGAAATGGTGGTTGGCTCGGCCAGATATCATTGTGAGCCGCGGGGTATATATGCTCCAGTCTAATAACGTAATTACCTGTAGCGTTATATCTGTATAGCAGTCTGCAGCGCGTGCTTCGAGATTGAGAAGCTTACGGTATAGAAACTAGTGAAAGCGAAAGTACCTCGGTATTGACGGTCTATCTTTCGAGTCTAAAAACTTTATAATATCAGTAAAAATTTCAAGAATCACACCGCGCGTACTATCCTATTTTTCCTATCCCTCTTCGCCGTCTTATTCATCCGTTGGATGAAATATCAATACCTTCGATCTTCGCTTCCACAGAGAGCGGGAGCAATTTAACTACGCGCCCGAAGTCAACGCAGATCTGCATTTCTCCATGAAATTTGAACGACTGTATTTTCGAAGGCTGACAGCTGAATATCGTCTCGACATTAAAGTCGACCGAAGTCCGCCTTCTTAGTCATACATTGTGCGACGAGAACTACGGTGACCTGCAGGTTCGTCTGCGGCCGCAGTGACCACGTTGTGGTAAACTCGGCGATAATTACTTTGGTCCACTCAGCCTCCACTCGGCATTGGCCACTTCCCCGGATGAATGTATTTGTTGAGATTACGCGAAATGGTTATAAGCGACTGGACCAGCCTGCAGCGGATAGTGAGTAGTAGCTACTGGCGTTATACCGCTATCTCGCAACTGCAGTTACAACTGCACAAAGGTTAATGGATGCTATTGTTGCTGCTAGTTCAGCTGTAGTACAACGCTTTGGTGAGCAGACGCTTCGTTCGTTCGTTCGTTCGTTCGTTCGTTCATTCGTTCGTTCGTATGGCTATTCATCCCTGGGAGAATCGCCGTTTTGTCGCCACTCCAACGAATTTATGAAACTAATAGGTAAAAGAATTTTTCAACGTTTTAGGCGAATTTTTTTTTCGTCTAGAAAATTGCTAGATAGATACAAAAGTCGCATGAATCCCCCGTGACCGGTAGTTGCTCCAGCGGCTTTTGTCTGGAATCTCGATAAAATCGATGCTATCCTCCGCTCATCGCTATGCGGAGATAATCATTTCATTCCAGCAAAGAGTAAAAAATCGAATCGGCGGTACTGGAGGAATCCAAGAGATTAAGAGCGTTCGTTTCGTCTTTGGCACATTAGTTATGGTGGTACGGTTTCAGCTCTGCAGGGAAAGAAATAGGGCGACGCCGACACTTTCAGTCTAACGCAAAGAGGATATCGCGGCCCTCTGATGAACCGGAAGATCAAATAATAGAGTTGGCAAATAGGGGTAACCTTTGGCGCCATTTTGACGAAACCCGGGAATTGCGAACGGAATTGAGAGTAGGCCTTATCAGTAATTCTATCTGATCCTTCTTCGATTCCTATAATAAAACTCTCTCGTAGTTTGAGAATTTTTCAAAGAACATTTTCTCCTCTCCCTCCCTTATACACGGCCTGACAATCAGATTATTCACCGATGTCTCAATGCCCTCGTGGCTGCGATCATGTTTTGCTAATCTCGATCGAGGATTTTCTACTACAATTACGATATGTACGATAATGTGTACATTTGTACGACGATATGTACACTGTAAAGCCTGAATTATATTCACACGAGCAACGATGCTGCTTATTCACGTCTGAAGGACGGTGGTTATAGGCAAACACTAGAAAGCCTGCAGGATTTGACCAGCGCTAGAGATGGCTTTGGGTGAGTCTTCAGCTTAACCCAATTGTGGGTAGACGACAACGATACAATACGCTATCCTCGTTAATACCTCTTGATCCAACTTTCAAGGATTTTACCATTAACATCCACAGCTTTCCAAACTACCGCGGTCCTACGGGCAATCTCAAGCGTCTCCCAGTTTGACATCTACCCGTCGCAAAACATCGAGACCGCACGCGAGAATCAACATCAATGATTATACAAAGTTTAAACAATGTTTACACAATATCGTGACGGTAACAGCAAACTCAAATTCTAGCGAACAATGATTAAAATAAATATCTAGCGGATTATGAACAGCTTCGAAAAAATAGTGGCAGTACCTAAACAAGCCTACAAAAGTGAACGGTAAATTAGTGGACAAAACTATTATATATTTCTACAGACACTTTTTTTTTATCAATTGCTAGAACTCGATTTGCTCGTGATTTCTTTATCATCGTTAATCTTCAATGATTAAACGTGATCCTGTGGACCGATTATTTGTAAATAGTGATAAGCTTATCTGTACTTCAGTTTAGCGATTTTGGTACGAGTTACGAGACATGACGTATAATATTTAGGATTGTGTAGAAAATTCGGTCGACTGTACACAGAAATACGGAACCGTCGTTCGGATTGGGTGATACGTAACATGCTGCGGGATGCATGAATTACATTTCGCGGAGAATTTGCTACCTTAGCGCACTATTTTCAGTGCTGTCAGACGGTGATAGATGACTGAAATTATCGACACCCCGGGTTACTCCCTACCGGAGTCCTACAGGGTGAAGTTGTATATAGATACGGAGACCACAGGTTCTCCTATTTACTCGGGACTCGACGCCTTCGATACATAGCTCCATCGCTTATTCATACGCCATTTAAGAGAAAGATAGAACAGGATAAGTTGAAGAAGTTTGCTGCGCGTACCTTCTCATGGTTAAATGAAAATTCCAGCAAACATATACATAGAAATGGAAGGGCGCTGTTGCCATATTTTGTTTGGAAATTCTACCGGGAAAGTATTCCAAATATTTTATATTCTTCTAAGTATTAATCAATAAAAAAAAAATATATAGAATAAACCACAGATGATTTTTGTGGTTAAAATAATTCCTCGGCTTTGATCGCACATTAAACGTTCTGCCCTGATGAGTTATTTCAGGGCATGATAATCATATTAGTTAGCATAGTCTGTATACAAGTAGAGCTCGATAAAATCTCGTACGATAAAATTCCTGCGTGACAAAAAATCTGCAGTATTACTTTCCGATGAAAACTGTACGTGCGATAGTGTCGAATCAAAAGCACAATTTTTTTTTTTTCAAGAGTTAAATCAAGCACCGGATGATCCGGACGAATAGATCAATGGAGATGGAAAACAAGGTTTCCGCTAAAGTGGAGGCACGCGACACTCGTATACTCGCGTAAATATTTATTTATGACTAGCTAGTAGAAAGTCAGCTCCCTTGGCGTCTGAAGAATTTAATATTGCCAGTAATATCGAGTTGTTTGCATTGATTCTTTTCACGTCAGACTTGAGAATGAACGGCCTCTGCTTCGGCTTGCAGAAAAATTATTTCAACCTACGAAAAGTGATATCCTCACTTTATACGTAGAGCCATGACAAAATAAACTACAAGAATTTCTAGCAGTCTCCGTTACGCTGTTCCTAGTTTTTGATTTTTAAATATTCATGATCGTAGGGTATTTGAGCAGATTGAAAATAGAAAATGATTTCCAAGTTTTAGTTGGGATATTATTACCAAACGTTCTTTACGCAACCAACCAGATTTTCCCTTTCTCCACAATGATCACCAGAAATTTTTGTCGTGGAAGAAAATAGTGTGAACTTTCTTGGAGAGAACTGATCAATCGGTCGACCTTGAATTGTAAGGTGACCCTAAGTCTTTCTAAAGGTTGCTAGGTGGGTACTCAAGCCGTCACTTCGGCAGTGAATGACAGTTATTCAAGGGTAGTTTTGGGTCACCCGGAGGTTCCGGGTGCCGGGGAAATTAAGTGCAAGCCCCCATGCAAGGTGGACGTTGGTCCTTTGGAGGGAGAGATGTAAAGCGAGGGATGTGGGAGAGATGACGGGATCGATAGAGAAGGAAAATGAAGGAGCAGCAGAGGGAGTCGGAGGACGGGGGGCGAGAGGGGAGCAGAGTTACTTTACTTTATGGTAACACTTCGTGGTCCTAGTTCGCGTTACTTTGGACTTATGGGAAGAATAATAGAGCGAACGCCAGGAAAAGTACATCGAGCCGTTTATCAAGATTCTGGAATAAGTTACACGGGGTTGCGACGCGATGAAAGAAGAGATGAGAAGGAAAAGACCCGATCTTGGAATAATGCAGTCGCCGCGGGACGCAAATGATAATCTGAGGAGAGCATATCGTAGCTGCTGATTTATCGTAACCTTGCGACACTTATCCGCTGCGTGTGTTCTTCGCCTGAAACTACTAGCCCCCCCTAAAATGCTAAGATCACAATATCGAGCAGGATCACCATCATGTTCATAAATATAAAAAAAACTGAAGTATGTGAAAAAAGATCTTATAGTACCCCTCGATCACGGAATCACATATCAATGCACTATGGTGGTTGGCCTATCATTCGAAAAAATGGTTATGCATCGTTTGACACCCCTCCAGTATATTTTCTCATTCAAGTTTCGACATCAGCGAGTCCCCCAACTTTTTGATTCTGAAAAAAAACTTCAAATATTACCCTTTCGAATCATTCCTTGATAGCCACTGAAGCATTTGCAGTCGTAGGAAATTTGGTGACCGCGGAGAATCTTGCCCGTTTGGCAGCGTTGAAATAATCGAATGACCATGAAAAGATTTCGTGGTTATGGAATTATATTGTGGCCAGTGGATTATTTGGTGGGCACAGAATATTGTTTTGGTAGCCATAGAATTATTTGGCAAGCGAGGAATTAATCATTAGGCGGTCAGAGACCGGGTGGATTCTGTAGGCTGACTATATTTTATATCCAACTCAGCTGCATGGCGTTGGATTCGCATAGTGCAATTAATGTTATATTGTATTTCATGTTAAACGTTTATCGCGTGTAAACATCCGACAAGTCTATTCTACATCGAGAATCAGATTCTCTCGCAAATGATGGACATTGGCCACATCGGTACTATAGACAGAATCGCGTTAGAATAGGTATACGTAATTTCCGATGACCGCAGGCTTTTGGCATTCGCGCAAGGGTGAAATTGTTCTTGCATAATTAATGAGCACGGTACGGTTTCGATAAAAGTATTCCACTGTGTGCTCCGCCTGTTCTACAATTCCGAACGGTTTCATGATAATGGCAGAGTCTGGTTGGATCCAGATTTAAACTCCAGACTCGGTCGATGAACGCTTGAATACGACCAATTTAGAACTTGAGTCCACCCGCCAAAAATCTTTGGAAATAAAATGATCGCGTCACTTCGAGATGAGATTTATTCATCTCCTGCTTCGACATATCTTGGGCGTTATGAGATTAGCCTTGTACGAAATTGGAAAACGTGATAAAATCTTTCTAGTGATTCGATAAAACGGTTTAAAAACTTGAACCCGGCCTCATTCCGAAGGTGATAAGATTATTCAGTAAATTTTATGAAAATCAAATTGAAACTGAATAAAATTTTGCTCCCAGTATGGACTTTCAGTTCTGAGTGTACAGTCCCCCTTTTGAACGAAGGGCGGACAAGACTTTGGTTTTAGTCAAATTACGCGGTGGGTACTATAATTAATTTGTGAGACTAAGCGATCCGCGTTTAGAGATGAGAAATCGGACGGACGGTTAAGGTATGCGAATTTGTTTTGGAACAAATCTCCTGGTAGAATCTGACGCTCGAAGTATTTTGAAGTGAGTAGATTCGGGCGTTTCTACGCTCTGGAAACAATTGAATAGCGATGAATTTCTTCGACATTGAAACGCTCCGATAGCTTCGAAGTGACAGAGACCAAACACTTCGAAGTTGGAAGCATACTTTAGAGACTCCCCGCTTTCATTTAAATGCAAATTAGCTTGCTTAGGAGGTATCTCAGGTGATATCGCACTTCAAGTTGGGCACAGGTGATGGCAACTATAGCGTCTCTTTACACCACGGAATATATTTTCCCATGCGAATACCTTTGCTGCACGGTATGCGTATATCACGGTAACCGATGCTGCGATATTTCGTTTGTAAGCACATTTATCACACTTCACACATAGGTGAACCACCTCGCCAGATAATTGAGAATCCATTCTCCAATTTCCTTGCTTCCTACGTAATTCGCCACGCAGTTAGTGAATTTTCGGTCCTGCGACAAGCTCGGAGCTGTTGCTCAGGTGTGCTATAACTATGTATGGCTGCATGGCTCGGCAAATTTGGTTGGCAGAGTTTGCCAGAAGGAACGAGATACTTCAAACTAGCCAAGCACGGAATTAGTCAGCAGCTTCGTTTTGCTTCTGGCTTACGATTCTGGTTCCACTCGTCCGAATCGCAGTAGCTGACTCAAGAGGGTTTTGTAAGCGCAGCGTTATTTCAGATTGTCTCGATTTCTCGCCGCTGCACATGAAAGAGTGCAAAGACCAGTTCATATGGTACACAAAAATTTTTATCAGCCGTAAGACAAGCTCATAGCAGGATAACATCTCACATAAAGTTGTGGATCTTGCGATGTACAACTTGACTCGGTCGCGAAATTTTTTTTATTCAAACAAAATATCGACGGTCCTGCATTTGGCGAGGTGTCTTGTGGCTTATCTGTGGATACGGATTGGCTCGCGGCTGCGGTGACCTTGGGATGTGCGGAAATCCAGATTGGGAAAGTAAGATCCGAGGTTTATCGAGGGTTGTGTCAAGTCTACGGGATAGGCTTTGTTTACGATCGTGGACATAACGTAAATCTCTGGCTATGAACGATCCCCCCCAGAATTGCGCAAATATTCAACCTTCTCTGTATAGCTATAAAGGCTTTTCTTTCTCGTTTTACCGTATCGAGAAGATGAACGATTTCGGAAAAATGAGATCCCATACTATGTCATTCTTATTCCAGAACGTTTCTCGCCTTCTTTTACGTCCTTTCCAAATTCAACAAGTAATAAAATCCAGACTCCCGCCCACGTTTATCGTCGGTCACCTAACAAGAAGCTACCGCGGCATCCACGTAATGGTTCCGATTCACAAGACATGATTTTCGCGGTATTCTCATTCAATTAACGCCATTGCCAGGTAACTGCTGATTTTTCGGAGCACAAAGTCCCCTCAAGAATGCTTCTTTTCTCGGTGTATATAAAAGCCTAAAGCAGAGGGTGAAACGGTCCTCTCGACGGCTCTTAAAACACAATGGAGCGTTATCGCTCGATTGACCGCACTTCTCGCCCTCGCGATTTTCTTCTGAGTAATAAAAGTGCGCAGGGGTTGATAAAGAGGCTAAACGGAAAGACACAATAGTTTTAGCTTTGACAATCGACTGATTGGAAAGAATTACCGAACGATTGTACGCGGGTGCACTGACGAGTTCGGCACAGTTCAAACTGAATAAAATGGATGTGTCAGTCGCCGGGGGGGAAGGGGGCGTCTCTCGGGGGATAGAAGCTAACGAGGATGTCCCCATTTCGCTTCCTCTTCCGCTCGTGTTTTTTTTTTTTTTTTCTTCTCTCTTTCTAAAATCGTGAGTGAATCTAGTATACCGTTTGCGCAATGCTGTCCAGTTACGTAGTAGACGTCACGGGTCGCATATCGATTGCGAGTATGCAAAAAACTGCCCCGTTGACACTGATATATGCGTGAAGAAAACTAAATTTTTTGCACTGCCATTAGCTCGGACTCCGAATGACATCTATTGCTCGACAACGAACGAGTGTAAAAAGTAATAATTGCCTTCCGAACACAGAATATCCCACGCTATGTCCTGTATGGCTTACGATTGACTCGAAACAATTTTTCTGAAGCCGCCTAATGATCTGGAAAAATATAACAACGGCTTAGACAGTCTCCGGAAGCCCGTCCGTTCTCTAATTGCTCGGTTAACCCGAGGTATTGGTCAGAATCCCATTTTACGAGTTATCGGGTGTCGGCGGACGTAGAGAAAAGCAGCAAGCCTCAGAGTGTCAGCTTTATGTTCCTCGTCTTTGCTCGGATATCCCTAACGTGTAACGCGACTTAGGATTGTACGGTACGTCGTGATGTGTGGATGCAATAAGGATGCGCCAGCAATTTGAATGTATATTACGAGACTGCTCCGCATCAATGAATTCTGCAATGTTTATGGTCTTCCTGCAACTTCATCGTAGGTTTCAATTATCTCTCTACTGCAGTTCCAAGCGTTATTGCGACTACTAGTGTTTAGTACCTGCAGGCACTATTGCGATATTTCAGCGAGATCCACCAGATCCAAGAATGACCAGTATTGACCCGGCGGAGTATTCAGGGTAGCCTTCGTCTTGAATATATTCTCGGGAAATATGGAATTCAGAAATTTTCCCGCATGACGTCTTGATTGGACGGTTTCGACCGGTGCTGCAGTTTGTGGACGACAGCCAACCCACCTTCTTTTATTTATTTTCTTGTACTTCCTTTTTTCCCTGCAGAACCAGAGCAAAGACGGGCATCGTGACCCGGAAGAATCTCAATTCTCGCTCCTGACCTTATCGATCTACCACCTTGATTTACCTCCGGTAAACTGCGACTCTGTCTCACAGCGATTTGTTATCTCTAGACCAGAAGCGAGACGATTGCCTTGGCTCACGAGTGCTAGTCCATAACTTGGCCTGGCTGGACAATGTGGACAATGTGGACAATATGGACAATCAAGCTCGTTCACGGTACGACGAGCAGCCGACGGTGGTGGCTACTACGTCGGTATAGCTGAGACGAGCACCATGGGGGATGAGGTGCGGTCAAGACGTGATCTGCACACCGGAGAGACTGCGACAGTTTCCAGCCATCTTTGAAGGCAAACCTTACGCAAACTGCTTCAAAACTGAATCACTAGAGCCGGACTCGGTGACGATCATTTCTTGACCCCAATTATTTCGATCGATGGATACGAGGCCCAAATGAGAATGAAAAATATTAAAAGTCAAACATCAGTAACTGTTTGTCATCTTATTATATCCAAGCTTCTCTAAACAGCGTCCTCATGGATATAACACGCATTGTTTGCTGCTTACGATGCGGGTATTTTCGGAAGTGCCAGGGTATTTTATCCTCACCCCCAAAAACCGTTATGGTTTTCAAATTATGCACTCCTTGCAGTTAGTGACTGTGACTTTACGACGGTGACAGCATTTAAGGGGCGCAAAATGGAGACGGGAGAATCATAAAACAGCGGGATGACGTAACTCCACGTAATTGCGGGAGAAAACACGTACCTACCCTCGCCTAGCAACCTGAGTTATCCTGAGCTACCCTTAGCTAGTTTTCAGACGGACGTAAGGAGACGGATAATTTCGGGCGCGTCGCATAAATTCTTCTTGCATTATATTTTGTTTTATACACTCCGCGGGGCCCTCATCAAGGTCGGAAGGTCGGTTGTGAAATAATTTACGTTGTTCTAACAAGTGAGAATTTATAATGACAAGGTGTGCAAAAATTATGAATTAAGTATTATTAAGATTCTCACATTAAAGAACTAGACTCGAGCGTAGAGAGTTGTTTCATCTTAACTGCAGTTAGCTTCGTTAGAAAATTGAGTAGTGGGAGTACCTTATTATATTATAATATTTTGAACCCTACAGACGGCGTTGAAAAAGTTTAATTTATACCTATACAGCGATAACGTGTTAATTGAACGTTAATTATCAGACCGAGCGGAAAATCAAAATGAGCGCAACAAACGCTGCGCACTGTAAAATCAAGCAAGGCGTGATAATTATTTTTATTTTCATAGCGTTTTGCGATTAATTTAACTACCGCTTTCTCTAACCACCCACACCTCATCCGCGCTTGCCGACCCACCGCTCGTGTGAAGCACAAAAACCAGAGGGACTCTGAGCGTTAGTACCTACAATTAAATATTACGAACTCGCACGTACCGTTCTCCACCGACGCTGTTCTACTACCTGTTCCTGGTACCGCTATTCTCTTGCATAATTTTATTTATTCTCACTGAATATTCATAAACGTCGAGACAGATTTTTTTACCCACAACTCATGTTAGACATGCCATAGGTTTTTGTACTCTCCCAATATTTCGTCACCGCAGAAGAACCGTGCCCGGCAAAAATGTAACTATAACATGTGATGAAAAATTCAAGATGAATTCTCTTCCTGTTTTTGTTTGTTTGTTTTTTTTTTTTTCCCGAATCTAGTTCTGTCTTTTTTTCAACTGTACCGAAGTCATTCGTAAGAGTAATTTGGTAAAACAGTGAATACGGAGAACAATATTGCATAAAATGTAAACGTGTCGCTAACACTTGCAGTGAGTAAATTTAGCGTGGCCAAGTGGGCCGGTACTGCATAGTGGTGGGTAAAATTTCGCGTGAATTATAGAATCCCATAAAGTTACTAGCATGGTTTAGGTCTCTGTTCACCACCGTGCAGTGGCATTGTTGTACAGTTTTGGGCTACTGACTGCTATACCTAAAACCCACGAACCTTGCTGGTTAGCGACTGCAGTGGTGGTTAACAATGGTGTTGGTATCAGTATATAATTATAGTAATGGCAGCGCGGTTCGTTATATCCATAGTAGGTAGATGGTCACCGCGGTGACTGTTTGCCCGCCCTGTGGCCGCTTGGAATCGCTCGTGGCAGTTCAACTTCGTTCGCATGGAATGCGATTTAGATCTGTGTATACTTATACACGATAACACATAAATTTATAGAGGGAGTAGATCGAAGGGGAGGATTTTACGGGGGGCCGAGGGGGGAGGAAAGCGAAAGCGAACACGCTTTCGAGCGGCGCGGGCACGCTTGCAGACACGACGTACACATAGCAGTGCGTCAGGCAAAGTAAGCTTGCGATAATTAGATCGACCAATCACGTTGCCAACGAGTTTGATGCGCTTCCGTGTCCCGTGGCGTCATCGACTTAAGCCTGATTACGAAGGACGTTCCTGTATTAACGGAGAAGCTGTCAGCGTGTATATGTATACCCGGGGTGTATAGTAGAGAAGCAAAAACAAAAGCTGGAGCAACCGTAAGGTCGGTGATCCACAGTGGGTGCGTGCAGGAGTTTATTAAACCCCGTGAAAAGTTTTGACGTGTAAATTACTATCGATCTTTTGAATTTATGACTACGCGAAATGGCGGTGAACTGCCCGGAGACTGAAAGCTCAATGTCAATGTCCTTATGCCCCGTGTGGTCGTGATTCTTCGATTTCGTATGGATTATTTGGATTCATGATCCGACGTTCGTCATCTCGAGTTCGGTTGGATTTCCGACTTTTCAAAGACGCATCGAAAACCGCCCTTGATGAGTTTACATCTTCAGAAGTTTTCGCATGTAACAATAACGCGAGGGACCAGCTCGTAGTTTGGCAACCTTGTGGTTTTGGCGTACTCTACTAGTATAGCACTAACGGTATTTCACAATGTTTTGATTTACTGCAGTGATAACTTTGCCATTAACGTAAATCAGTGTTAATATAGTTGATTAAACCGCGGGATTTAATTAAAGGATTAATTTATCAGCTCTAAATATTATCGCTTTTGATACCCGCTTCTGCAGACAATAAATTGCGTGATATTTCATTTGTTATACGTGAGACTTTGACTGTCATGTGCAGAGGTTCATTCTAAAACTAACAAAATCAACTGCCGTTGAAATCCGATGGGAAAAGTCACGCGGCTGATGGATTAATTTCCAAACTCTTTTCCGCCTATTTGGACGCGAGGCCCCTTATATACGTATACACCGTGGAGTTGTGGAGTACGAGATAATTCTGTTCCGCTACCATTTCAAATTAAAAAGACATTCGGCGCTCTTCACATATAGTATCAGATGGCGAATTAACAGTCGCTACACCCCATGCAGAGGCGATCAACTTCTAATCCCTGTGGGCAAAAACTGCTATACGCGTGTCCATATATCTTTGCAATCATTCCGTGCGATTAAGCGAAATCTCGAGAGGTTTAAACTTTTCATGGCCAGGGGGAAGTAGGGGCTGGATGATGAGGGGGGGGGGGGGGGGGGGGGGGGGTAAGGAGCTGTTAAAATTTTCGAGGAGGGACAACCCTGAGTTTGTCTACAGCTCGATGAACACTAATATAAATGCAAATCATCCATTACCTCGTGAAAATGTTTCCAAACTGTAATCTGTACTACCGAGCATGCGCCGTTACTTTTTTTGTTTTTACATTTCATTTTTTTTGCAAGTAAAAAAGTATATCGGTTTTTTTTACTCTGCTAAAAATGAAATTTGAATTTTTTTTCTTCTTCCATTCTTTCAGATACCAAGGTCGAGCTGCTGCTTGGAATGTGATCTACACTATACGAGGGCGTAAAAGATAGCGAGTGTGCGAAAAGTAGTATTAGTATACATGCGGTAACGAAGATATACGAAGGGCTAAAGGAAGGCTTGGATGAATCCGGCGATAAATTTAACGGAAACTTGACGAATTTGACGGGGGTGAATAGCGACAACTGAGAAAATAGGTAGGCCCAGTTACGGCGCATTGTCTGAGGCGAAAAAATAAGTGGAAAAAAGATAATAAAAAAATATAAAAAAAACAAGAATCTACCACCGACCTTAGGTTTGGTTGGAACGACGAGCTTGAGAGAGTCAGAGTCAAGTGGGGAAAAAGTAGCGAGATGAGAAAGTAGTGTTTGTTGGCGGAAATATCTCTGCGCCGTGGCGACAAGGGCGAAACCAGAGGAAAGATATGCTGCATGCTATATAGTCCGCGGAATTGTCTTTCACAATAAGAGGCTTGTCGGGTTGAAAAGAAAAGTTTCTCGGTTAGGGCTGAAATTGTACGAGCCACGTGTCCCTTCCTTTTTTGCTTACAGCTACCCTTTTCCCTCTTATTCCTCTTTTTTCCCATAAACTGCACGCCAAATCATCGGTTCTTTCGTTTCACTCCTGCTTCGCCGTTTTGCTCGTATTCATTCTTTTGCAATAACTTATTTTCTGTCTCGTGTTTCTTCGTCATTTTTTGCCGATTGTAGAATTCGTGAACCGCCGTAAATCTGTACCTATTTAATTTTCACGAATCAGGTGAGCTTTTCTATCCCAACCAAAATGAGATGGGCCCGAGATTTATCTTCTGAAATTTCATTGGATAAGGTATAACAGAATTGTTTCAATCGATTCAATAAAAAGAACCATAAAATTCTCGAAAATTACCGAAATCAGCTTCTTTCAGAATATCAGTTTCTCGAAAGAGCATTAAAAGAAATTATGCCAAGCATATTATTGTTTGCAAATAAAAAACATTTGATTAGGCGCCCGTTATTTTAGTGGGCCTTCAACCGCAAAACGATAAGGATTGCGCGTGTTCGATGCAAAAACGTTTAAGAAATTTGTGCACGCATGTGCACCAGCCCCATAAACACACAGCGCTTTCATGTTGGCAAAAACTGTGGCTAGACGTCAAGAGACATTCTCACGGGGTTGTTTCTTAGTGCTTGGCACCTGCGGCAAATCAACCCTGGCTGCAAGAAGACCCTTCTAGAGGAAGCCTTGCGGTCATCCGGTACCATAAATAAGCCCGCGGTCTTTGATACATACCTACTCCAGGAGAACAAAAGCCCTTGCAGCGGCCAGCTGCGACGGAATTCTCAAGTTCCATTTACATTCTAGAACCGGCGCACATTATTTTTGCACAAATATATGGTATTCGCCATAGTAATGTATGCAGATCGTAGGCACGTGTGAAACTTTCTTCTAATTATATAGGTTCACGTATTTACATCCGTGCAATTCGGAAAATTATCATTCCATGACGTATACGATGGATCTGTTGGGGTGCGGAAGTGGAAGGAGATGAAAAAAACAATATATATAAAACAAAAGGAATATATTTTTCCGTAATGATTTACGCACCGTGGCGCAGAAGAGATACAAAACGAGGTGTCGACAGAGGGAAAATGGAGGGAGATGGAGACTGAATAAAAAAGAAATACAAAGATTGAAGGAGAAAGGCCTCAAAGAGGGGCTTCTCCAATTTATCTCAGTTTATTTCCGTTATTCGATTGTTTTGCTTCAACGGCAGGAAATTCCATTTCCTAATCCCGGTTCACGCGCACCTATATATCCTTACACACCTGTTATGTTTTTGTTTCCTAAGGAAAATCTGACAAATATTTTTTAGGTGCTTTATTAGAGCGATTTATTATTCATTATTTATCTATATACATATATCCGCAGCGGGACTATTTTCACTTTTTTTGTTTTGCGCAACGTGATTCCATTTCGAATTTTGTTTCCACATGGCTTTATTTCAATTCCCCCTGTAACTCTCCCTTCAGTCGTATTATGTAACCCTCTCTAATAAAATATGTCGCGTATACATATACATACACATTTACGGTTTGGTATGATATATGTATAACTAGGTATCCGTACGCCTATGCTTACATGTATAGCTATATGTTCGCACATAAACTTGTTCACTCAAAGTGGCGTGGGATTAGGAAAATGCCATTTCGCGCCAAATTTAGAAACCACCCCCTGGAAATTGTATTTTCGCGCTTTATATGAGCTGCGCTCTCACGAAAATCTCGGCATGATAAAACGACGACTAGCTCTGATCTGCTAGATGGGGTAGGTGCCTTGCCCTGAGAATATGTTTATCGATTGAAAATGACTATTTTGAAATGGCACGAGTAAAGAAGTGATCGTTAAATCGAATGATTAAATTTTATTTGAACGTTCAGAAATTGCGTGTACGTGTGGCAGACGTGACGGTAGAATACGTTTAAAAAATAATTAACACTCATATGGGTGTTGCGAATATGCGGTGTTTGGTCGAGAAAACGAGGTGCACGGCTTCTGTTTTGCAAATTCGCAGCAATAAATCGGGTCGCATGCATATATTTCGCGGAACGGACAATATTTTCACTCGCGTCGTCGGAATGAGCGTCGGTCGTGCGCGACGCCGGGCGACCGTCAGCGTCGAAGGGTATAGACCGGGGTTCGGCTGGGTGACACCTGGCCAAGCGATACGTTAGCGTGTCAAAAATCGCACGCGCCACGAAACATAATTGATGAAGCCTTTGGTAATTAATAGGGCGCGGCTCTCTCGCGCAACAGCGAGCGATTTAAAACTGACTGCCAGTTTGCGCTAGGTACTCGGCCCCCTTCGTCTCCACCGCCCTCATATTTCCCCGCCATTGCCTTCTGGCTAATTGATACGTAGCCATTAATTATTACGTCATTTCCGTCGAGGTGTGTTGCGGCGCTCGCGCGCCCGCGCACGTGCCAATGACACTCGTACGAAGCGCGTCGGATTTCATTTGTGATAATTGTTCATAATCAAATTTATTCTTTCAATACAGTACCTGCAATCTGCAAACTGCAAGCCGCGCACGCGGGCAGTTGATGAAATTTTCGAGAGTTTTTTTTTTTTTTAATTCCTAATTTGATACACGCGCGGGTCAGTTTACCCGATAATTTCCGTCTTTTTTTACATGGTTCAAAAAAAAAAACGCGGATATTGAAGATATAATTTATCGTCATCCGTCGTTCCGATCTAGATGAAAAATAAATTCATGCTCCATGATTTTCAACTACTCACTGTTCTCGACAATGAGGAGAGCGAAGCGACTCGGGGCACTTTATACTTCTTAACAATCCAACTGATTTTCAAAGTCGAGTAGTTAGCGATCATACGCTCATTAGCTATCTGCAGGTAGATTACAGGCGATTACAAACGTTGGACGACTGCGTGGCAGCACCGCGAAGCGACGCCCCTAGCCGACGAAGTCTGTATTTAGCATTCTCTAATTAAGCGACGGTCCATCTGCATACGAATGCTAGCTAAGTGGTCCCTACCTAACTGGATCCAGCATAACCCAGGGCTCTTGCGAAGTCACCAGCCCTCGGAGTACTCGTCCCAAGTTTCTGTTCGCAACTCAGATCTCACTTGTTGAATTTCTCGCTTCTCTTTGTAATTGTCAATGAGAATATCCCACCCATGAAACGTCTGGCATATGACATGCATTAGGAATTCGCATACATACAGCGATATATATTTCACATATACCATTCGTGCCGCGAGAGAAAAAACAGCGAAAAAATATTCTCTTCAGAATTTCATTGGAGCTTGATTCGCAGAAACATCGACATCCGAACTATGTCAAGCTACACGTCAAATGTGTCTGACAGATATTTTCTAAATAATACGACGCGATTAAATTTCTCTTTTTTTCCCCTCTTCTTCTTCTCACTATATAGAGCGAAGCTTTTTTACTGTAAATAAAATTCCAGCTGGGAATATCTCACACCCTATACACGAGGCTGCAGCATAGGGTTGAGCGCTGCCTCGGAGGAAGGGGCGGGCACAAATCCTACATGATTAAATATTGATTCGAAATCAGTTCGTATTGCCTCGCTAAGGGGCTTAAGAGATTTCTCCTCATTTTATTTTCTTCCTATAACCCGGCAACTTTTTCATTTCGATTTCCATGCCCACCAATTCTAGCGGTAGCTGTTAGCCAAAAAAATTTCGGCGTTTCGTCTCTCATTTATAAATTATGTTGGTATGAATGATATAAAAATGTTGAATCTGCTAGGGAATCATCTTGTTATTTTAATTCCACTCAACTACCTGCAGTCTCATTAAACTACGGCTCGAGATATTCTCGCTTGTCGAAATGCACTTCTTTCTCTTCTGATATTGCGCGATGGTAATCAGCTTCCTGGAAGGTGCGCCGACGCGAATTCATTCGATTACCTATACCACCCTATATTTTCTACCTTCGCATCCAACTACGCGTTTATATTATATATGGACGCCAAACCCCGCCGACATCAACTACGATCACGAACCTGTCGGATGACACAAGTATACACGGGGTAGTTATAGAAAATTTCTTTAAAAAACCAATTTTTCTCCGGCACAGTTGGAGCTAATATGCTTCTCTAGGATTTCAATTTTCTCGGAATAACGTCGGGCAGGTATATACTGTAATTTTTTTTTTCAAAATTTTACTTACATCGAAACACCACGTCGCTGTTGAATATCATCTTTGTGTTCAGCATATTCGAGATTTTCAAACAACCTGGCAATAAATATATAAAGCAAAAACATATAACTCCGGGGGGTGCTCGAGTCCGACAACGGTTATATAATCATTGTAAGCTCTCTAGCTGTTTATCAGGACAGACTAGGGCGGACAGTTTGTCGTTGAATTCGTGTTTATATACCGCGTCAAGTGGGTCATAAAGCGCTGTCTCCATTCGGTGAATCCAGGAATATTAATCAGAAAGCATACACATGCATAACGAATAAAGCGCGTGAGAATTGAGCTGCTTTTAAAGTAACTAGCAGACCTAGTACATATATGCCGTTGAGTATTCGTTTTAAATTTTTCCTTTCATAAGAAGTTGATCAATCAACTTCAAAGATACTTCATTTTTCGCCCAAAAATCGAATAAATCCAAAGGGGTATACCTTAGATTTTTGTCGATTTTGGGGTCAAAAATGAAGTATTTTTAAAATCGATCATAGGACACTTTTCTGATGTATTTTGACCTCAGGAACACGAATCTGCAAGCTAAATTGATCTATCTATGAAATTGATCAAGTTAACGACAATTTATCGCTCTGAAAATTGAAAAAATGAAGATATCCCGATGGGATTTATTTCTAGCTTGGTTTACTCGACGGATTCGTGTTCCTGAGATCAAAACACGTAAGAAAAGTGTCCTGCGATCGATTTTAAAAACACTTCATTTTTGGCCCAAAAATCAAAAAAAATCCAAAGGGGTATACCTTAGATTTTTGTCGATTTTGGGGTCAAAAATCAACATTTTTTTTTAATAGGGTTTATATAGTATTCTTACGTATTTTGATCTCAGGAATCCGAATTTGGACGCCAAATTGATCTATCTATAAAATTGATCCAGTTATCGCCAATTTATCGATCTAAAAAGTGAAAAATCAAGGATATTTCGATGGGGTTGATTGGTAGCTCAATTTAAATGACGGATTCGTGTTCCTGAGGTCAAAATACGTTAGAAAAGTGTCCTTCAATCGATTAAAAAAAATATTGATTTTTGACCCAAAAATCGAAAAAATCCAAAGGGGTATACCTTAGATTTTTGTCGATTTTGGGGTCAAAAATGAAGTATTTTTGAAATCGATCGTGGGACACTTTTCTTACGTGTTTTGACCTCAGGAACACGAATCCGGCGAGTAAACCAAGCTAGAAATAAATCCCATCGAGATATCTTCATTTTTTCAATTTTCAGAGCGATAAATTGTCGATAACTTGATCAATTTCATAGATAGATCAATTTAGCTTGCAGATTCGTGTTCCTGAGGTCAAAATACGTCAGAAAAGTGTCCTATGGTCGATTTTAAAAATACTTCATTTTTGCCCCCAAAATCGACAAAAATCTAAGGTATACCCCTTTGGATTTTGTCGATTCTTGGTCAAAAAATGAAGTATTTTTTAAATCGATCGTGGGACACTTTTCTTACGTATTTTGACCTCAGAAACGCGTATCTGTCGACTTCATTAAGCTACAACTAAAGCCGATCGAGGTATCTCGATTTTTCTGCTCCAAAAAGAGAAATACACTCACATCAATGCATAGTGGAATACAGTTGTTAAGTGTGAAATCATGATCAGCTTCATCTTGTCGATATTTCAGATCCGTAGGATTATTCCTTCACTCCTGAATTTTTTTGTCACCTGAAAAAAACAAGGAAAATTCGCAGACTGCAGGTAGGATATGCATACCTATATGCGTAAGGTTGTCCAAGGCAGTGTGTACAATGGAGAACCAGCTCAACTGGCTAAGAGCCAAAATGAGCTTGTCTCCTAGTGTGACTTTTCTTCTCTCATCTGGGTCGAACACGAATGGAACCTGTGAAATTGGAATAAGATTTAAGGGTTGTTTAAACGCTGAGCGACTCGCCTTCCGTCTTGCAAACGGCGAGTACAAAGGTCTCGGAAGCGATTCAACGGGCATTTCTTACGAAACGCTAATGGTTTCCGGATCAGTTCAATCGAGCACCGTATTAATACCAATATTAACTGGAATGTGATAAGCGTACTATCAGTTTGAGGCAGCTGGTAATCGAGCAGGCAACCCCTGGAGGGTGCACCAGCAGGCAGTAAACGCTACCGAATTGGAGCAGCTTGGGTTAGATGGGCGATATACCTGTTGGCTGGGGTGATTCTTGACTGTTTGCCAATTCCAGATCTGATAATAATAATTACCTTTGTCTCGCGGTAGGCGTTATCACTCGTCTTCGCGTCGCCCCACAGTCTGTATCGGATCGAAAATTCCCGCCCCCGACGTCCGACGTCCCGGACCTTCCAGACTTTCCGGACGTCGCGTACAATTCTAGTGTTAGAAAGGGTGCTCCGTACACTCCGTAGATACCGCCGAGTGGAACGCGAGTTGTGAATTAACGGATTGGAGGAGCAATGGGAAAGTTTTCCCAACGGGAGACCACGGCGTTAGGACCTCATCTGCTCCGAGAGGAAAGTCGAAAACTGGTAACTGGCAGCGTGCTAAGGATTCTGCAAGGTAAGGACTTTGATTGGATGTACCGCTAGTGCCTCACCCCGTACTTCTAATCTCAATTATTAATTAAATCTAGCACATGAAGCTGTTTCAGCTCCGCTGTGCGACTACTGTAAAGTATAACCCATTCGCAACGCTCGGAATCCCGATCGTAAATTACGGCGTATACTGCCTATGCAGTAAACGTGTAGGCATAATTACATTTACGGTGTTGGATTGTAACAAGGGTCGGAAAGTCACGTTCATAGACGTACACTTGCGAATCCGTTCGTCGGTGAAGAATATTTCACCATAGATTTTCCACCACCTATAGCTGCATCGCGCGTTTAACTTTTTACATTAGAATGTAACGCGACGTTGCAAGGTATACAGGTAATGGATATGTGTATTTTTATGTACCGATGTGTGTCGATAGGCAGACAGTGGGGATACTGAATTTGCATGGGCAGCCGACGATGTGAAGTTCTACGTGGGGAAGAATTTTTTTTTTCCTTCTCCACATAGCCAATAGATCCGGAATCCATAGACTGACCCAATGCGACTGAACGAGACATTGAACCTCCCTGTTGCATGTATGAATTGCAAAAGTACGCTCTGCCGTTACTAGTGGCTGCAGACGGCACTGGACTCGATGAATAGCAATTCAAATATTGGTAATTTTTTGCTGCACGTGCCAACGCGATTCCCGCTCAATGTTCGTTCATTGATTACATGCAGCGTTTCGTTCCGTTTCGTTCGCAACCCTCTTTCATCTCGACATTTTTCCCTGCTCTGACTCTTCCTCGTAGTTTCTCGCCGTTCACCCTGTAATGACGTGTATTGATGCACCTGCAGCAGGCTTTATGCACGCCACTGCCGACTGGGATTGCATTTTTATTAAAATATTTCGATCGGGATGTTTCAAAAGGCGAACGACGACGTCGTGTCTTCTCACCAGCCGTCAATGAGGATCTACAGATCAAATGTCGGATATCACTTCCTGTGGAATATCCTTTCATTCTTCCGTGCCACTATATGTATACTTCGGATGGCTGAATTCTCGTGTGTTATTGAATGCAATGAACATAATTCCGTAACAACATATTCCAAGAGCAATAAAGATGCGTTCAAAGTTCGTTCATCAATCCGAAGAACGATCGGCAGATTTCCTTTCCATATTTCGGTCTCTGGCGAGTTCACTGCATTCGCGGTTAATCTGACGAGCTGTCCGATCGTTAGAGATGTAATTAGAAGATAGGTCGGACAAGCGGGTGTCCTCTAATCGACTGGTTAAATGCAGAGATGACGCCGTAAAGTACGTCTGTAATTAGTAGACCACGTATGCAAATCTGTTGCCGAGAATGCAGTAAGCCCGGCAAAGCCCTCAAACGCCATGAGCCTAAGGTTACGCGATTAATCTGAGTCGTAATTAATAAGACTCGTTATCGCACCCCCTGCGTTAACCACTTACGATACACCCATCTCCTGATCACCACGTCAGAAGGTCTCACTTCCCTCTTCATGGAACGATCTTGACCCCTGTGTAACAAAAAACTAAACGACTCATCCTTACCCTCGCGATCCTTACAAATTACCAGGATGAAAGAGCCTCGTAAGAGGTACCGTGTAATATCAGCAGCTAATATCTTCCAAAGCGTACCAATTACGAAGGTACCAGTCAAGCGATGAACTGCCCAAAAAAAAAAAAAAAAAGGAGAAGAAGAAATCACCCGATAAGGGGATGTGCAAGGCTTTCCAAATTGGTCGGTTCTTTCGATACAGAGAATATTCATAAACCGTTGAATTCCGGCCATCGGCCACTGATACTTTTTTATTTCACCTTACGTAATGTACCCGTGAGCTCGAATGCTATTCCACTGTCCGATGTCTACCTGGCAGAGGACCACATTGTATGGTACATGTTGGAAATCGAACTACCGCGTACAGACGAATGGACGTAGGTCCGTGACTAAGCGAGACTAGGTATTGGCGAAAATAAACGAGGCAGCGGGTACACCGATGCCCCTCTCGTCCCGCGTACCTCCGCCGGGCGTTGGGTGGCTATTACAATTAGTCACCATTATGGTAGGATGGGCAGAGCTCTGCGACGGACGGACACGGCGGTGGAAGCTGCATGCTGACCGGCGGGAGTCTATCATTGCTGACCAGCCGGCTCTACCGAACCGAACCGAAACCGAACTGAACCGAGCAAAACCGTTCCATCGTTCGAACTTGGAACCCTCGAAATCGGGTGCCAGGGGGTAGAGCGCCGGTTCCACCAGGACGCATCGTAATTACAAGCATTCATTTCACACTGAAAGCCGACCATCGCGTCAACCGACCGAGCCAGGGCGATCTAGAGTGCGCCGTGTCATGGGACGGTGAATGTACTTTTTTTTTCTCGATTTTTACCGTTCTATTTTTCCTCTTATTTCTTTTTTTTCGTTCCCATTTTGCGTGAAGTCTTGTGTTTATTTGGGGAAACTCGTTAGTCACGAGGGTATAGATTGTAACGTACTGTAACAAATGAATCGTTTAGAAAGCTATAATATTCCCGAGGTCAGTAGTCACGGTTCATACTCCGCTCAGACGGTGGTGAAAAATGCAGAGCATTGAGTGAACCGGATTGAGGAAGTCCCAGGATGCGCTGGAAAGAACACCCCGGCTAGCTCTTGGATCTTTTATTTTTCCTCGTTAACCGCCGACTGCAGTTTTCGTAGAACGAGGTCCTAAGAGGGCCTAACGCAGACCTATAGACGCCACTCCAACCCCTTAGCAACCCCTTAATCAGATCCAGCTTACTCGGCGGGTGGCGTACTCGGCATTACTTTTTATATCATCTTTTTGATTTGGCACGCTTCGTGACTTATACATTTAACGACCGTAGACACGAGCGATTTTGACGCTTTTCATCGCTGTAGACCTCGTAAGGATTATTCTACATCGCGATAAGCGTCTATGAGGTGAAAAGTGGCGTATAACATATTATTTACCTCGATAAATTTTAATAAAATACCGCCAGAGATGAGCGAATATTCCAGCTGGGTTAAGGATCAGATCGACTATTCCTGACGACGTTTAATCAGGGGTGAAAAACGGTCTATGTGATTATAAGGGGGACGCATCGACGGGGATGGATATCGATGCAGCAGGGAGGGGTAAAAGTCCCCCGTAAAAATTGGAGAAAACCAATACGTGATGCGGTGGGTCGCGGTAGCACGTGGATTGAGTTTGCGGTCTGGTGCAGGACTGGATGGTTAATTTCACACTCCCATGATTATATAGACGAAATCGAGGGCATTTATATGCGGCCGCTCGGAGGGCCGCTGGGCGAGGATGTCTGATTGGGTCCGATATTCAACGAATATAAAATTCCACTACGAATCCCAACCCTCCCCCCCCCCCCCCCCGCCATTGCCATTTCCGCGTTTGTCCTCTTCACCCTCTTTTTCCCGAAGCTTTTCTACCGGTTCTCCTCGATGTACATACCATATACATATATGTACACGTCGCACACTACCACGTAAGAACGCACGATCGTCTGTCCAAAGTATTCGCGAGTCATAGCTATCTTTATCTATAGGTATGTATGGATATATACATACACATATGGTATATGCGGATCAGAAGATCCGTTGGTGTATATACCTATGTACCCGAACAGATGGGCGGTCGGGGTCCAGGCACAGGGTCGTAATGTCTCTTGAAGTCGAATGGAGACGTTCGATCGTTCGAAAGATTGCCTCGTTCTTTACTTTTGAAGGCTGTTTTCTTTCCATGCGAACTCAGTCGGGCTAAACGGGACTTGGTTGATCGGAGACTGTCTCGAGTAGCACTAGTAGATTCTGAAAAGCTGGTCGGTCTTTGGTCTGCAAAATCAACTACAACAGCCGCGGCTGAACAACGTTATCCATGGAACGAGGATCCAAACATGCCGATTATTCGAGCAGGAGGTGTCAAGTTGATGTATTTTTTTTTGTGAAAAACATCTTCGGCAATCGGATACTGATTACCTAATTATCAAAACGAAACAACGATCCTGCAAAGTGCTTGATACAACGGCGAAGGTTGGGAACCGGAAGCGGCGCGAATTATTGTGACCGTAAATATATATGGCGGGGTTCGCAGTGGGTGCAGGTTGGTGTTTCTCAACGTTGGTAATATTTCCTAAGCTCGTAACACTTACCAGAATAGAGGGAGTCGCCCATAGCCGTAGTACTACAAGGGTAACTGTAACATACCCGGTTAACACAGTGCGGCGCGGCGTCGGGGCGTCGGAGCGTCGAGGTGGCTTCCAACGTGGTTCGGTGAGGTAGCGGCGGCGAAGCACCGAAGAGCGTCCCTGCAAAGGTTATAAAAATTCAATTAACTCCGCAGTTTTAATTAATTCCGTATTTATATGGCGCGATAAACAGAAACGGCTCCCAGTTTGTTTAATCCTCGGTACGCGCTATCTCTACGTCCATTTTATCCTTTTTGCATTATTTTTTTGCATCATTCGTTTTTAGCTTATTTCTTTATTTTTCTGATTTTAGTTGTTTTTTTTTCTCTATTTTTTTGTTCTTCTTTGCAATCGATCGGTACAGAGAAAAACTTGGGTGTAACCTGTGATCCGTCAATGGAACTTCGATACCCTTTCATGTTCGAGTACGTAGTAGCGTTACCGATTCGTGAAAATTTTTATGCAAATTTATGATGAGACTACCGTACAATAGGCATGCTTTCGTTATGAAATATCTAAAATATTGTAGATACAAGTTTTTCTTTTTTTTTTTTCAACTCAGTTATACTTCGATATGAAAATAGTAAGGAAGCAAAAGCCAAACTAATTTCCAATTGGACTTTTTTCACTCTTGACTGATTTTTCTCTCGCTTATCTTTCTTGTCCTTTTATTTTTTCTTCAGGATCCTGGTGATCAGGAAATCGTGAGGATAGATTAGCGTGTCTAAGGCCGAAGCTATCGATTTCAATATCCATCCGATAAATATTCCTTTGGATAAAGTCAATCCAACTTCTCCATGCTTATACCCTGGCAATCTTCAATCTGTATATGTGTGTGCATAGGTATAGATAGATATGTATATATGCATAAGGTTATAGTATAGTAGACGGTATAGACGCAGTCTCGTCGCGGAACGTTCACGATTCGAGATACACGACGCCCCTACAAGCGAGCGACGGCCGAAGCACCCTGGCTTTAGATAATATCCTCCCTCTAACCCGGGGCACGGGGGCCATCAACCTCCACAACTTCCTTCCACCCCTCCGAACTCTGGCCAAGGGATATTTTGAATCGTAAGTTTTCACATATTTTAAGGGCTCTTGCCTGCGCTATATATTTCTACTAACTCTATCGGCTGATCCACTATTTTCTACGAAGTCACTTCATATACATTCTACCAATAAAATATAATACAATATCTCTGGCCAATCGATTTATACGACTCGGAGTAATGGAACTATATCCACATTCTTTCAATTTTATACGTACTCGCCACATTGCGGCTTAAATGTCAAAATTACACCGTAGAATTGGCCCAGTCGATAAGGGGATGTTCCCGATTGATTTCGGAAACGGATTTACCCGTCATTACTTGGTCCAAGAATTTTCGCTATTGTTTCGAATAATTGAGCTCGGATATTGGAAGGGGATTTTGTTGTGGGGATTATTCCGTAACGCTGTTTTGCAGGTGCCTGCCAGTTACACAACCCTGATGATGGCGACGTATGGTAGCGCGACGCGGAGGGTGTCGCGCACGGCTACGTTTAGCTGAATCAGCACTGCTGTTTCTTGCCGCGTCCTACGAGGTACCCCTATATACGTGTGCAGGATACGTCGAATAGGTCTTTTCGTCGTTTGAAGGGCCCGCGTGTCGCTATTTGAAAATGGAATTTGCGAGGTGGCGGAGCACATGGTTCAATTAATTATAGGATCATCGTGGAACACGGAAATACGACTTTTTCCGACTGCTTTGTAATCAGTTATTGATTACATAGCGGAGTTTCTGGTCATATAAGAACGAGAGTTTGAAACTAGGAGATGAAGGGTTTTCTTAAGACAGTAACAGTAGCAGCTGTTCATAGAGTTGGTTTTGTCGATGATAAAACTTTTATTTTCTTCACCGTACAAACTTACCGCCGCGGCTAGAACGGACGAACTCTGCATAGGAATAAGTAATTGAAAGTTGGAAGATTCCAAAAGTATCGGTCTACCGGTCCAGAGGTAAAGAGTTGTAAGTAGAAACCAGAGTTTGGGGTAGTTTCTAATATTAATAAGTAGAAAGGAAGGTTGGCCGATCAGAGAAACGGGCTGCAGTGGTGAACCACATCAGAGAGCCACTATCTATCTCAGCTATTAGTATAATTACAATACTTTTCTCTGCAATACGTTCCCGTATTTATTTTAAGCTCTTTGATATTCCTGATGGAATTGCAGCCGAACCCATTACGCTGATGCTGCGTTAAAAGCTAATATGAATCTAGGCGGCTCGAACGCAGATAATATTTGCGATATATTTCTACCGGGTATCGTTTTAGCATGATGGGATAATTGAATTTCATTCATCTCATCGCAATCTTACCTCGATCCTTCCAGTTTCCAAATACTCGAGTCAAAAACTCTGCGAAATCTGACAGTGGCAATCAGCTTACCTCGAAGTACACTATAATATCTGTGGGGAAAAAATTCAATTATGAGGAGACTCATCCAAAAAGTCCAAACTCAGGTACCTATTTGCGAATGGGTTTTTTTTTTCTAGAGGAATTTTTTTCTACATTTTTCAAACGATGTGCTATGTTTTTTTTTTTTGTTCAAAAGACTAGAGAAAAGTATTTCTCCGTATGATATTTAGTAAGTTAACTGCTGAAGGGGACCTGCCTGGAAATTCACCCTTACAATGGTGATAATTAACACAATTTTTTAAACTTACGTGTAAAGGGGTGATTAATCCAGAGCCGGAACGTAATTAAGTGTCGCACTAATTAGTGAAATATTAATCAGTTTCAGTGGTGTAATTAATTATTTATTATACCCGGTGGACTTGGGTCTTGAAAATTGTCATTTTCCCGCGTGAGAGGTGGATTAAACGAAAACGAAATAAATTGCACCGTTATTTATTTCCATTTCATTTTGGGTAGCAAAGTAGTGATTTCGATTTTTTAACGCTCTCGTGGCTGGTTTAGCGCTGTTTGATGAAACAACTCGCTACCTACCTCGCACCTACCACTGCACACGTCTGCGTTGGGTCCATAAAACCCCTGGTAATTTATGCCTCGTCCATGCTGTAAATAACTGCTCTAGCTCTCCTGCCTGGTCGTTTCTACCTCCACCTCCACCTCCCCTGCCCAGCCTCACTAACACCCGGACAATATTTCCCTTTAAATCCACGACTGAAGGGATGAAAAATAACTACTGAACTCGCAGACTGTGGATTCGCGCTTAATTTATAGAAATATCATTCATCCCAACGTTTACCAAATTAATCTTCGATTAGTGGATAAAAAATGTAAAAGGGATTTTAGAGCAAGCAATTTTCGGATTCCAAGGAACTTGCTAAATTCATAGGCTGTCGATTCAGAATCATTTTGTAGTTGATTGGAAGGAAAACGCGTTGCATATGAGCCTTAGTTTTATCTTCTTTCTACAGCAGCCAAACGCCTGGATTATTATGGCTTACGTAACTTACGTAAGGCCAAATTGTTTTACCGCTAACAGGAGTTTCGTAAAAATTATTCACCTGTATCCCATCATACCTCTAAGAGCGTGTTGATCGTGGGTCGGAAGTTCTATACCTTTGTGGCATCTAAAATTTTTATTATAACCCCCGGCCCGTGCCGAGCTAAACGAACGGTCAAAGGACGGCGGTTTGATTATGCGGGGAATAAAGATGCATCAACTTTTCGATGGGCTCTTCAATTTTACTCGCCTCTGAAATTATGGAACATTAAAGAGCCCATTTCGGCAATGGAAAATAACTCGAAACAACTATGAATCAGCGGGTGTAAATAAATAATTTCTTGCAACGCCGGTATCGCGTATTATATAAGGTCAGGCATCGCAATAGCATGGAGAAAAGTCAGAGTAACTCGAATTTCACCGACCTTTTGAGATGCTCGGATAGACCAAGGTGTCTGGGTCGAACGCCTTGGGTCGTTCGAAGATGACGACATCCTCGATGCCTGGACTACACTGAGGTTGAATTCCGATGTTGTTAGCGTTTGAAGCTGGACGGCGAGTAGTCGATCGATTCGATCGATTTATGGCCATAGGGAGTCCTGCGACGACGTTCTCTCGTGGCCCTCTGGTTACCCGGTCGTTTTGGCGAGGCTACTTGTGTGAAGTGGATGATAGTCTGTACGGACGTCGCCGTCGAGCTACTACAGAGCACGGCTCAGCCATCTGCAGAATCATCTACGCGGCATCCGGGTGGCAACTACCTCGTAACCCGTCTAACCGAGGACCGACCAACTACACCCTTCAACCGCCTACCGGTTAGCCTCGTAGTGTACGGGCTCTTCATCAAGGATCACACGTTCGCCTACCCGGCCATCCACCCTCTACCAGCTACTGCTCTGCTACTGCATCTTCGTGCTCCCTCTTCATGTTTCCCATTTCCCACCTGATCCACGCGTGTTCTCGCACTGCAGATAACCTAAACTGCATCTAGAGTAACATGACGCGGTACTTTGGAGGGATGAAATACGCAAGCGGCAACAGACCAGTGAGAGGATAAGCTGTCCGCTGGTGGTCCTCATGGGTTGGGTTTGACGGTCTGGTAATGCTGTTCCCTTGTTACGGACTCTTCCAAACAAACCGGAGGGGTTCATGGCGATCTCCGCCATTCGTCGAGGATCAATAACAGTACTCTTCAAATTAGCCTTTCCCTAATTTTGGTCATGTGTCGAACACTTGCCGTTGTTCGATTTCGCTTGGTATCGCAGTACGCCGTCTCAAACCAAAGCTATTCACGGATGTCTTCGGATACTGTAACGATAGTCTGAAGAAGACACCTCATTCGTTCAATTTCGATTCTACCTCGTCATTTATTTTTTTTTTCTATTTTTTCGGTGTCAAATACATACGTGAGGCTCGTTTCTTCGCGTATATTTATGCTGAAGAAGGGACGTAGGAGATACCAATAGAAACATACGTTCGATTGAAGGAGGCGATGTCACATCATTAGAGCGTTTCTGTTGCCGGCACACGCATCATTTTCGTAAAATAGCAGCCTCGAACGAACGTCATCTCGTGCATGTGACGGTAGATACTGCATCGCGGGTGTCCGGGGCAATTGGCTGCCCCACATCTAACAAGAACTGATATTCGATGAACCGACGTCAGTAGCAATGTTCACGATTCAATGGTTCCATTTAATCGACACGAAGCCCCTGACGATAGATGCAAACATGAATCCAGTTAGATTTTGATTCTCAGCAGCTATCGCGTTGCATTCAACTCGCCAATGGCTCGCTAGTTTGTTCGGACCGAACGCCCAGCGTTTACAATAGTTCGATATTTTCTGTCAACAAGGAATATGCGGGGGGAGGGGGCGTTCATCTCGTTACAGAGTCTGTTTGAGTGCGGTAAACATATTTAAGCAGAGGCTATGCTTGTATGGTATATCCATCGGACAAACGATGAGTTTTTATCATCGCGTAAGCTTTTGTTATCCAGGGCACGTGTCGATCAATTGAAAACTCGCGTTTTGCTTCTCCTCGTTTCTTTTTATTCATTCTTCTCTCCGTCGCGCTGGGGTATATCGTGAGACGTGAGGACCAGCCATTGCCACGCTTTCAAATGAAACACAAGTTTGCCTAACTCGGTGTTCCCACCCTGGAGTGTCTCGAACATTATCAAGTCGTTGGCAATCTTGGCTTCGCATCTGCGCCCAATCTTCGCACCGTTCTACCTCCGCACCGCGTCGTCCCTGGCGAGAACTCTATCCTTTAGTCAACGTAGGTATAGGTACGAACCCACTAGATATGGTACGTAGGAAGGTACACGGGCAAACTACCGAGAAACGCATCAGAACGACGATCAGACACCGGCGTAGCCTTGACAACTGAACAAAGGACCCTGGTGCAATCTGTATGCATGCCGTCTAAATTGCATGAAATTAATTTCTATCCTTTGCTCATATTCACGTGCACGTATGTATAATGTGTATTCAAATAGAGGTGGTATGCGAATTTGCTGGTATAATTTGAATTTTGAAATGCGGTTGTCGTATAGGCAGTTGAAGAGAATTTTATACGATATCGGTTCTATCGAAATCGAGATAGGAAACTACCTTCGGTACGGTTCGTATATAAAATTACGATTATCTTGAAACGGGTTCAAGAATGATAATGTGAGTTTGCATTCAAAAATTCAAGGTGCCTTCCAGATCGGACCAGAACGGTCAGACCCACGCGATTTTTTCCCTCAAATTTATTCGATTCCACAAGAGCGAGAGAGCGAAAAAAAACGAAAAAAATATAGAAAACGAGAATTTGGTACGTGAAATTCAGAATAAATATGAATCCACGTACCTTGTACATGCACAAATGTTGTTCACATGAAACTCCGCTATATACTTGTCACGCCATGAATTAATGCTCGTTAAAGTTTCCCCCGCTTAATCGGCATTATATAATATACATATTGTACATTTAGACACCGTTCTTTATATGTTCCTACTGTTTGCTTTTTATTTTTTTTTTATGTCGTTCCGAACTCGGGTCGAGGACCATCCATTAAAATAGAAGCAAAAACAACAATTTAGTGAATTTTCTATTTGAAATTGAAGGCGGACGACGATTCACTTAAGGCTCCATAGTACATGATTGATGACCTATTTGCCATACCGGGCTGGCGGTACATAAATCAAACGTAACATATTATGCAGCATTCTCGAGGTTCAACTTTTTTTTACGTATCATACGTATACCGTCTCATAGAAAGAAGCGCGACGTTTCGTGACGCGCAACTAGGCGACGAAAGACGCGAAGGGATTGAATATGAGACGGGCATTGATTGCGAAGGGTTACAGATGAGGTGCGAGTTGACTAGGGTGACGGTTTAGGCGTCGGGACTTCCCCATGGCCGCCAAGGGATACCCAGACGCCACCCGCTTGCTGCCTCGTGTCTGCAGTTTCCACCCCTCGCTTATACTTCTATATTTACTATTAATATCTCCCACGACGCTCGTTTTCAAAGTTTTGCCCTTGCAACTCGCATCATCATTCGAGTTCTTCCAAACTTTGATGGGGATGCAACGCGTGCATCGAGATTGACGCTCTTTAAATGTCAGCGTATAAGTCGACATCCTGAAATAGTTTGGCGAATCTTTTATCGGTTTAGTATCGAAAAATCTCTGTATCAACTGCTTATACGTCTGAAAACATTGTAGGTGGTTGAGTAATTACGAAAAATAATCGTGCAGTGACTTCTGCATTAATTAACCTCCTGCAGGTAACAGTCCATGCGGTAAATCTCACGAGTTCGAGGTATCAAGAATTCGATATTCGGATGGCGCAGTGATAATTAAACGTCCCATAAATTTGGTGGCCTCGATATGCCGACGTCAAGAGGCTGGAAGTGATCTTGGAATTCGAAAGCTAATCACGTACGGACGAAGAGTCAGGATGGGGCAGGTTCCTGGCCCAATTTCAATTGGTCTTTTCCTCTCCCAACTTTTCTACTACCTTTCTATACGCTTATTTTCTATCCCCGTGTAGCAATCGTAGAATATCTCCAACTTACATCTTTCCTAAGTTAAACATTTTCATCGAGTTAGAATTCCTCTCAGCCGTCGAGTCTCTTGAATCCCAACGTTTTTGTTATTAAATTGCTTATCAACGGGAATTCAAATTCACGATATAGAATGATTAAGCTTACATTGATTAGCCAACCGCACCGCTGGTTTCCAGACTCGTAAATAACAGTGTTTGCTTCTATTTAATTTCATACCCTAAAACCATAATTAAGTGGCTTACGTCTACCACGTTGAAAACACCGCGTCAGTCGTATAATGTATAGATATAAGGAGAGAAAGTAAGAAAATGTTTATCCCTGTACACGACACTCGAAAATTCATCTACTTTGGAGAATTAATTTGATAGTCTCTGGCGATCGATGGTATCAGCAACGTGAACTGACGAGCTATAAAAACCGTCGATCGTTATCTACAACAACTACAATACAAGCTATAACTCAGCTGTATACACTCAGCCATCTATGGACGGTAAGTTCTTGTACACAATGTAATTAAAATGATTACATCAACGATGCGCTGAAAATGTTGTAGCTACGCGAACATCGCGATATTTAATGTATTGAAATTATCGGAAACTTATAATGAGCTTTATAGGTGATACCGCCTTTTAAAATTTCAGTATACACTCCTGTACTTCGCAGCACTCGATTTTTGTAATAATAGTTATAAGGGTGATATAAATTTCATATCTTAGGTTCGTGCCAATGGTGTGGTAGAATATTTTCTCTCGGACCATGGAAATGGATTGTACGATGGGTTTTATTCCACGTAATACTGTCAGAAAGGGTCGATGTATGCAAGCGAATTGGCACTTTTCCAACTCCCGTTCAAGAATAAGAAGGGATGGTTGACTAGGGGATGAAGATCTGGGGAATAGTTTAGAGTTGTGTCGATAGATGGTGGCTCGTCTGGAAAGCTCTGCCCGGGGCTGCTTATACCGCGACCTGAGCGAGGAGGGATCGTTGCGACGCGAAAATCGGCCTTCTGGAAAATTCTCATATAAAAGATTCTTAGACTTGCCTCAAGTTTTGCTTTGAATATTACTCCAACTATTTCTACTATGCCAAAGAAGCGAAGAAATTCACAGACAAAACTTTACCTGGAGATGTATTTTGGGATCATTGATTTCATTGCTCGTGAATTTCGCGTGAATAACTTACATATGGGATGACGTAGATAGCACAAACTTCCGTTTACCATCACGACTTATTCGGAATGCGGAATTCTATTTACCGCTATCATCACCTGGTTAAACAAGTGATAATTCACGCATCGGCTTCTTTATCGTAATAATGCAGGACAGGTGTGCACCATTATTTTCTATAATTGTTGAGGTTAAACATGGCCTTCTACGACTACGTATAAATTGATCATCGTTCACCGATTGCATGTATTGTGGTTCACGTTTCCCTGGACATGATGTACTACAAGCTTCTCTTACTCTTCGTCCTTGCGGGCTGCTTGTCAGCCCAGGACACTGCGTCCACAACCTCTACGGTGAGTTCGAATCAGTCTGTTATTTTTTTGGTATTTCGGATGGGTGTAAATTTGATGCAATGATATTAATTTTATCATTTTCCACAGACCGAAGCATCTTCTACTACGGAAGCACCCACGGTGAGTTTTGATCAATCGTTGAATTCTTTTTAAATAGGTGTGAATATAATGGAATGATATAAATTTTTTTTCATAGACGACCGAAGCATCTGCCACTACTTCTACTACTACGCAAGCGGCTACGGTGAGTTTCAATCATTTCCCTTTGGATGGGTAAAAATTTTGTGCGATGATATGAATTTCATGATTCTTTATAGACGACCACATCAACTACAACTTCTACTACTACGCAAGCGGCTACGGTGAGTTTCAATGATTTCTCCTCAGATGGGTGAAAATTTTGTGCGATGATATGAATTTCATGATTCTTTATAGACGACCACACCAACTACAACTTCTACCACTACGCAAGCAGCTACGGTGAGTTTCAATAATTTCTCCTTAGATGGGTAAAAATTTTGTGCGATGATATGAATTTCATGATTCTTTATAGACGACAACACCAACTACAACTTCTACTACTACGCAAGCAGCTACGGTGAGTTTCAATAATTTCTCCTTAGATGGGTAAAAATTTTATGCGATGATGTAATTTTCATGATTCTTTACAGACGACCACACCAACTACAACTTCTACCACTACGCAAGCAGCTACGGTGAGTTTCAATAATTTCTCCTTAGATGGGTAAAAATTTTATGCGATGATATGAATTTCATGATTCTTTATAGACGACCACACCAACTACTACTACAACTTCTACCACTACAGAATCAGCTAGGGTGAGTTACAATCGATCGTTTAATGGTAAAATTAATTTTGTTTGACGTGAACTTATACAATACATTATTGATTTGGTTTTGTAGAGAGACCATAGACGGCCATTAAGGCCACCTTTTCCTGGACATCATGGCTGGCATCCCAATCCCCTACCACCTTTTCCACCAGGTAGACGCCCGAATGGTGGCCCTCCCGGTAGGGCTCCTTTGATTCCGGGATTACCGATTGTTTCTGGGTTTTTTGATGCTATTGCAAGATCGACCGAAGCGATGATTCCTCCACCTCTCAGACCCAGGCCAGATGATTTCAGAAATCGCAGATTCCCCAGACAGACGGAAAATTCAAATGACGAGGACCTTGCGGCGGGGATCCCTGAATTGCCTTCTCCCTCGGAACTTGAAATTCCCGAAATCCCAGATTTGCCAGAAATCCCCAAAATTCCAAATTTGCCTGAGATCCCCAAAATTCCGAATTTGCCACAAATCCCAAATATTCCAAGTTTGCCAGGAATCCCCAGAATTCCAAATTTGCCACAAATCCCAAATATTCCAAGTTTGCCAGGAATCCCCAGAATTCCAAATTTGCCGGAAATCCCCAAAATCCCAAATTTACCAGATATCTCCAAAATCTTCAATATGCCAATTAATACTTTTGCGAGTTTGACTGATACGATAATTCCCCCATCTCTCAGCGCCTCGGTAGGTGATTCCCAAAATCGTAGACTCCCCAGACAGGCGGGAGATTCGAATGACGAGGATATTGCGACGGAGATCCCTGAATTGCCTTCTCCCTCGGAACTTGAAATTCCCGAAATCCCAGATTTGCCAGAAATCCCCAAAATTCCAAATTTGCCTGAGATCCCCAAAATTCCAAATTTGCCACAAATCCCAAATATTCCAAGTTTGCCAGGAATCCCCAGAATTCCAAATTTGCCGGAAATTCCCAAAATCCCAAATTTGCCAGATTTCTCAAAAATTCCAAATTTGCCACAAATCCCAAATATTCCAAGTTTGCCTGAGATCCCCAAAATTCCAAATTTGCCACAAATCCCAAATATTCCAAGTTTGCCAGGAATCCCCGGAATCCCAAATTTGCCAATCACTGCTTATGCTGATTGGGTCGATGCGGCGATTCCTCCAGCTTACAGACCCTGGGTAGGTGATTTCAGTAATATTAGATTTCGCAGACAGGCGGAAAATTCAAACAACTCGAATGCGTTTCAAAATTTCACCGATCTAAAATTCCCAAGTTTCCCTGGTGGCCCAAATGTTTCATATCCCCCGGTCCAGAATATCGATGACATTCCGGCGGAGATCCCTGATTCACCGTATCCCTTGGATCTTGAAATCCCTAGAATCCTAAATTTGCCATTTCACCCGCTTTTCCGCGGGATGGAAAATCTGTTCAACGAGGCAAGGAAAAGGGTAGCTAGCGCGATCAGCTCACAGCAAGATGTGCTCGCGGCTATCCAAGACGCTATTCAGAACGGACTCAGCAGCCCCAATCCGATGGAAGCCATCAGGCGGCTCGTCTCAACGATCCTGGGGGTCTACAGAACCGTCGCCCTCAGCTGCCCCTTGGCCATCGTCGGTGGGTACCTTCTGCGTGAGAGTTTATATTTGACATCCGCTATTCTCAGAACCATAGCTCGCGTGTCTGCAAGTATCGATGGTGTTGCCTAAACGGCGCATGGATTTCTTCCTCAGGATATAATTATCATCTTGTTATATCTCCACTTTTAGATTACGTTCAATTTTTCAAATTATATGTACACGTAATTTATATGCACAAATAAATATCCATAGTATGCCACAGTAAACGTCTCTGAAATGTCATTTAAATCCAAGATTCAAATTCAATCCCATGTCACGATTTTGTGCAACCGAATCGGAATTCATAGTTTCATGCCGAATACCGTCTATTTCTAGGGCATAAGTCACATGATATTTCTATTTTCAATATGTGTGTATGTTGTCGCAATAAAATATGTACTTTCGCTCATATAAATACGAGAGCTGTGCGCGCCTGTTGATCGTAAAACGGTGTAAGTGAAAGCTTTCAAAAGAGAAGAAAATTGAAAATGAAACAAAAAATGAGAAAATAAAAATATGCCGTCGCGGCGAATCGTATTGAATTCTCGCTACAATCTGTCCTCGCCTCATAAAATGGTCATCATGTACGCATAAAACATGAGGGAGTTCTACGTCGTGGCAACGCTGAGCGCCGCAAATATCTATGGATACCGATGTACACTTCCATATACATGCGAATGTACATATAGTTGGAACTTGGTACGTGCGAATCTATGTATGATATGTATATTTACTTGTCGCATATATGGATCTACGTACCTGTGGTATATAGCCAATGTATTTACAATGGTGCTTCAGTCGATGCCGCAAAGATGCCTGAACGCATATTCTTACCCTGCCAGGCAGTCTGGTAAAATATATTTTGTAGGAAGTGTAGCGATAGGAAGCCTCCAGCTGCCTCTAGCTGCTGCTATTGCCGCTACAGGCGTTATATTCCACATGCGTAATGCTCAAGGAGCAAAATTTCCATACTCGAATTTCGCCCGCTCTTCGAAGGATCGAAGACGTCCTACGGTCTCGCCGATTTCATTGCTGTAGGTGCAAAATAATTTTTCACCACCATAAACTTTCCAGGTTTACCAGGTTTGTTGGTACCAAATTCGAACCCTTCACCGAAAAAATTAACAGTGTGGAAAAATGTCCAGATTACCATCTTTGACCGGTTCCAAGAAAATGAGAGAAATATCGTTGGTACAAGGTGTTGATGAAATTGAATGTCAAATCTTGAATTCCGAACGAAAATTCTTCGGGACAATCATATCTTTTCAGGACAATAGATTTGTTGCTATCGGTATAGTTTTCCTACGATAATGGTCACCTGGAGTAATTCAGATCAGGATTATATTTTCATCGCGCATCGCGTCGCGTGGTCACGAAGAGGTGATAAGGGGGAAAGGGTGGATTGATTGACCGACACGTTGACAGCGTTGTGGGACCTGTCACTGCACTATGGTAAACTAATTCTCCGCGATCAAATTCAACGTTGCGATAATGCTTGTAAATTGGTGGAATTATGCACGTGAGGTAACGCGCGGATAGCACGGAGTCCACAATCAACATGGAAAATGCAAAAAGTCAATTCCCATTCCAGCGTCGATTCGCAAGCGTCAAGCGTGTTCAGATTCAACATTAGGATAGCTGTGTGTCGCCAGAATTACTCGGAGGTTTCTTCGAGGACCGAACAAAAATTTTGGAAAATTTATGTGTCGAGTAAATAGCAGAATAATATCGAAATGAACATTTGGAAAGAGAAAAAAAAAGTCCGCGTTCTCAACATTTAACAAAAAAAATCATACCGCGGAATAGCTAATTACGCTCAAGTTCTGCCGGCTCTCGTTAGCGTCCCTGGCAAATGTTTATCACGCTCGTATTCACCCCGTTCCAAACCAACCGAACCACCCAACGGTAGTCTATAGATCTTTACCTTGGAACACCTTCATCAAGGGTCGGGAAAACCAGCGCCTCTTCTGCTCGACGGGGGTACACATCGTCGTACACCTATCAAGCACAGCCGTTTGGCTCGCTTGAAACAAAACCATGAAATTGGTTACTTGTTGAACATTAGAGACACGGTTACCTCTTTGAATGAGAATTCAGTGAACGTCTCTCAAGGTTATTATTTCTCAGAAACCACAGATACAAGAGGAGACAATGCTCCAGCTCTTCGTTATAACAGATACTGTACAGAAACAGCTACTGTACAAAACGACTCCAACCACCGACGACCGGGCGGTTGACAGCTAGTGCCAACTGTGTATCATGAATGTTTGAAAATTGTATAAAACAACCATATTTTTTAGATCTCATAAAAACTCCACGCTAAGGGTCACACCAAACAACGAAGTTTTCCAAGTTGTGGCCGACGAGAAACTCTATTTTTTATGGCGTTGGAGGAACACAGAAAACCTGATATTCTGTCTAGTTATCCGCCTACTGTATTTCTTCTAATTGTAAGTTTAAGAAAAAAGGAAGATAATCACTAGCAGTTAGATTACTTGGTTTTGAAGTAAAATTAAAGGTATTGCGGAGCATGGTGCGGGGAAGTGATATAAACAGTGTAGCGAAGTGAGGCGCAGTAAGGTGGTAAAGTAACGGTCCGTTACCCGAACCGATTCGACGGTCCGTTTATCCGCCGTCTCTCCTAGTTAAGAGAAATCGGCGGAGGTATATGGATAATTAATTGGCATCGAACGACGCAAACAACATTAACTCGGGGATTAGCTCGTATACTACCCGAGAAAGATGGGATTCCGAAGAAGGTAACTAGCGGGTTCGAATTGGCCACGGAACATGCTCCCTTCTTACTCCCTCTGTTTTTCTTCATTTTCACTCGTCTCTTCGTCCCTCGCATTTTCTCCACTATTTTCCCGGTCATTTTTTACGCCCGATTCACGCCGTCGAAGCCCAATCGAAGAGCCATAAATGATCTATTGATCTTCGGCGAGCGGTTATCACCTCAGGATTCTGAATGAGAGCGATCCCATAATAATTTTGTTCCAACATTGTACGCCTGCACAAGTATCACCCAGATTTTGCTATTTTTTTTTTTTTCAGAATATTGAAACACGATGGGTTTTCTTCTTTTTTTTTCTGTCTGTTACTTGCGAAGATCTCGCCGAATGAGCTGGAGGCGTCGATTCGAGAGGTGGAATTGCGGGGTGGTAAAGTAAGAGGTTGGGAGTCTACAATAAGGCTGGAAAGAGCCCATCTGGATCCCAATCAGACCGTTGCCACCAGCACATGTGTTTGCGCTATGGCTCAATCAAGAGGGGTGCAGCGCGTCTGCCACCCCATGCCCTTCCTTGCTTGAGCCGTCGTAGTCCTTGTAGACGCAGCTTTATATCACATAATCGAGACTTCAGGGCCGCCTGTAGCATTGAATGGCTCCGTTATAGCGAACGACGACGGGCAAAGTAATAGCCGAATGAGCTGGCATATTCTAGTAAATGCAACGATGGTGTTTAGTAAACTTGATGGTATACGGGACGCGTTGCCACTCGCAACTTCGAAGTACAGGGAAATAATTATAATTCCTTCGTGGGTCTTCGACTGGTTTAGGCGTTCTCCTCTGAGACAGAAAAAAAAAAAAAAAAAAAAAAAAAAAAACATCAACTGCAGGATGCTTTCCGGGCGGATCTATCGCCCCGGCCAAGAGGACGTCTGGGGATTAGCTCTTCAAAAGTTGTAATAGGCCGATAAATCGTAATGGGATTTTCGCGGATCTAATTATCGCGCGCATCTTGTTCACTCGGTGCGTATTACAGTGCGTGGATGAGAGAAACCTATTCGCACAAAAAAGTTGCTGCACTCACGCACTTAATTTAAGACGACGATCGAAGAGCCTATATCGTCAGCACCTATCGAAGACATTTTTACGTTATAGGTTATATCTATATAGTTGTGCATATATTATACAGATTCGCGAAGAGTTTGTTTTATCAATCGATCGCGAACTTGCGATTATTTTTTATTCCCCGTATAAATTCACGGTCTGGAAGAAAATGAGGTGAGCGAGGAAATTATTATCTTCGAGAAGACGACTCGCGAAAAGAAAGAAGGGAGAAAAAAAGAAAAGAAAAACTTTCCATTGTTCCATAAAAACCAGCACCTTATTAGTTTTTATTCCCTTCGTTTGCTTTCATTGTAATTCTCGCACAGCTACGCACTTCGCCCTAGACCGGCGAGGTGAGTGCTTCTTCGTATCTGGAGGGTTTCATCATCCAAGGTTTTCTACTACGTGACCCTTTGACCTGATCGAATCTTCCTCTCGTACCGGCTATTTGTTTTTCAAATAGATATACACCTCGCGAAAATTCAAATTTTTTATCTTATCGACTTCAACCGTCTCGAACACCATGGATGGAAATTTTTTTGGATTACAAATTCCGCGTCCGTGATAAACGGAACTGGCCATTTCATCATGTGTAACAATATCAAAGGGCAAGATAAAATGTAAGTTAAGGATAACCGTGGAGACGCGCTGGATCTTACCGTAATAAAATAAATGATGTAGCTCCTAATGCAAAACTATGAACACATCAAGGCACCCTCCAGTGAGGGAGAAATAGCCTAGATTCTTATTAACCTTAGGAAAATCCTACTCGAAATATGTGACACGTGATATCGTCCAAACTTCTCGCCAGGGGGCATAAGAACAATAAGTTACAGCGACCCGTGTTTATAGTATACCACCCCATAGGGTCCACGGAACAATCGTGTAAACCTACGGATCAACTTACAACGAAGATCTAAACATTACGCGTAGAGAATTGTGACTAGACGAGAAGTAATTATAGGATTACTATTCGTTTGAAAATAAAAACCGTCAGAGCAAAAGTCCATCCGAACTATTCTGATCTTTTTCTTTTTCTAATCCTCTTATTACACGTGTACTCGAAAGAGGACAATTTTGTTCGTCATAACTCGCGAGACGAATCAAATCCTTCTAAACCATGAATACGATTCCGACCCTCAAGTATAAGGTTGTGTGAAGCGTGGAATTCTCATTCCGAAGTAGAGTTTAACCCGTAATGCTTTTCTCAGGTGATGTTCCCAACGATTGTTCACATGACCATCCGCTCGGTCAACGTTACCGTACAACGTTTACGCGTTTCAATAATATACACGAATCGCGCCTAACCGACGCCCTCTTGTAGTATGGGATGAATTTCCTGGTCCACGTAACTTGTTGCCCGGAGTACCATAGAAAGGTCGTAGTATATACCTTACATTTGCATAGAGTCAACGGGAGAGTGTTCGTTGTCTCTACATGTGATCACTATCTCGTAAAGAGTTTTGTAGTATAAAACTGGGATCTCTTCTCCAAACGCGTTCAACTCTAACGCGACTTCCGCTTTTACGACGCTGAAACTATAAACTAAAACGTACTCCATGCGCGGTCCCGTATTCCACGCCTTCCGCTATCGCCTAAGAACTATTCTATCCCCATAGTGTTGGTATATAATACAACCGTTGCACTCGTCCTTTGAAAATGAAAATTCAACGTTTAAGAATCGAATAAAACAGGACGATTAGCCGGCGTCGATTTCGCCCGGATATTTTAAGGCCCATCTGGTGCACATCGCACGGGTCAGGTATACTTACAGACGCCATGGCTCGATACCAATATCAGGAATGAAAATTTGACGGTTTTTATTTCACTTTTTTCGAAAGAAATACCGTTTCCGCTATCGAATCGCCACCGCGAAACTCGCAGCTGGGGGTAGGAGAGAATTCGAAAACCATTTTATCTTACTCGAACGCGGGCAGTGTCGAATTAAGTGAATGCAGTTTGTTTGTAGCGATCGTTGAGCAGTATTTGGAGAGGGTATGAGGCGGAAAGGGGCTTGGGGTGCGCGTGGACTCGCGAGATACGAGCTAAATAATGGAGCACGAACCGGCTACGTGTGGCTACTTGCTGTCCGTTGACCACCGACCTGCACTCGCTACAGGCTACCGACTCTCCCATAGTCCGCGTATCAAACACTTGCATGTGCGCATATAGGTATGCAAGAATGCATTTTCGTCTAATCGTACACCTGATCACCCGTACCGAAGTTCCTACAAGAAAATAGAGTCCTTTACCGATGCCCGTTCAATGACCGAAATGCGATTTACATATGATTAGTAAAGACAAAAAAAAAACATACTTTTTCAAACGTTAACAAAATTCTCTCGATCTCCAGACCGTCGCAAGACATTCGTAAGCTGTTTTGTCATTCTCAGTCTTTGAGGCAAGAAGACGCTTGTCGAGTTTCAAGCGCTTGTTCTGAAACGAGAAAACTAGGTAGCTACACTTTTTTTAACTCACTCAAGGTATCGTACCGTGCATTCATACCTACTCTTGAAAATTATATCGCGTCAAGTGCAGGGAGAAACGGTATGCATATCGTTATCAAATACACGTCGACTACGCACGAACAAAGACCGGATTACAAACGTAGCTATATAGAGTCTCGGCCGCGTCTGGTGCGAGTGTTGCAGAGGATGTTGTCGGCTCGGTGTTTGGTGAACTGGCCGTAACGCCCTGCAAAGGAAATAGCGGGGAAAGCCGCTAGATATACTTATAATATACATGCATGGTTTCGTCGACTCGCGTGTGGCCTTCTCGTGCCTACTCGAGATACGATTTTATCTACCTCGTGGTATACGTATGCGTCTATGCAGCCTCCGAGATAAGGTGCCAAGATCTCGTTTGGTTTCTGTATAGGATGAGATCCCACGTTCTGATCCTGGGAAGTACATATATTCTATTTACATAGGGATCGAGATTATGTCTGGGACTCGTGCTCGCCCCGGAGCGAAGGGGAGAGGATAATAAATGAGAATTCTTGACCATTGACCGCCAGAATAGAAAGGACGAGGGACGAATGGGCAGAGAACGAGAAGAAAGTGAAGGAGAAGACAAGATTGCGATAATTATAAAGGAAAAATTCGCAGTCCGTTGACTCGTATTTCTTGCGAATCGCAGGTCCTGAACAAAGGCCAAATAACGAGTCGGGTTCGGGTCTAATGACAACGCAATAATGTAAATCACGACTATAATCACGCTATCATTTGCATCGCTCGACACTAACGTCATTTTCCCTCCTGCTGCTGCTGCTGCCGCCACCGCCGCCGCTGCTGCTGTTACCATTGCTGCCCACACGTACCCATATTCGACACACCCAGACGCACCCCAAAGTCCGATGAATGTTATTAACACGCCCCGCGTGTACTTCTATGTAAATGTTTAGTCTCTATAATATGTGTAGATATACATACGTATAAGCGCATCCATACACATAGCGTACATACGCGTTACTGTTGCACTTTGCGTTTGCGCATTATAGGTACGTGCAACGCTCTTCCATATACCTATATGTGCATGGATACACGCAGTGCCTATATAGGTATACCGAAAGCTAACCATTTGCATAGCACATTGGTAATAAACACTCGAGAGCAAACTACCCGCTACGTTTGATTGGGTCGAACTGTAATGACGCGGCATTGTCATGCAAATCTACAACTCGAGTGCTCGCGTACGTGTGTTGCACCATGCAACCCGCTCGGGGCAATCCAGCAGCCACGGGACTCAAAAAACCCCAAGGGCTGTAACCTAAAAACGTTTCACGCGCCGGCCTTACCATACATCGCCGTATAAAAAGGCGATCAATTTTCGTTGGGAGCGATTCGAGTCATCGTTATACATCCAGATTTCCATTGCGTGTATCACACGACGATCAAAAGTATAATGGTATCAAGATCATTGTTCAGTTCTTAGCTGCGATATAATGGATTTTGTTTTTTTACATCGGTGTGTGTTCATAGTATTTGCATTTTGCGTGTTATTTTGCTTTGTCCGTTTGTACAATAAGCGGCACTTGTCACTTAGCCAGAATTAATTCAAAACGGAATGACAAACTTACCGCTCGATGGCGAATTGATGGGGCGAGAGGGGCAATTTGAAAGCTCAGAACGCAACATCGGGCTTTGTTATCGAGGACTTTAGCTTCCCTTTTTTCCTACCCTATCCGCACACAAATTGCATCGGTCTATTTCCTGCTAAGTTGACAGCTGCGGTACACCCTTTACAACGACAATTCTGACTTCCTGACTCACGATAACGACTCCCGGAAAACAGGGGCTAAAAGAAAAAGAAAAAACAAAAACATCCGATTTACCCCAAAATTATTGCAAACACACAATTCGGTGAATCGATTGAACAGGAAAGCATAATGTAGACAGCGGTGCGAAAGGAATTACTTATTTTAGAACGTGGATGCAAGCTGATCACGTCGAAGAATGTTTGCGATTGTTTTTTTTTTTAATAGCAAAACGAAAAAATGAAAGTTTATTTTGTCAGTCAAAATTGAAGACGAATGAAGATCACAGCTGGTGGAGATAGCGTGTCATACTGAAAATTTATTCCGACAGTATTTCCCACTTCCGGAAAACGTAACCAGGTCATTTTAATTCCCATCTGGTTCGAACCGTCAGCCAACCGTACCGAACAATGTTTGAAAATTTTTATCGCAATACCGGAAGCGAGAAAAACGAAAAATGATGTGTATTTGTACCCCGTTATCGTTGCTCTCGCGTTAAATTCACGTCCAGTTGACACCTCCAACGGCATCCACGGTTTAATAGCCACGGGGCAGCTACCGAGCGCCCGTAAATATCGCAATTCAAAAGCAATTAAGGCCTCGTTTTCACAATAATCAGTGGGCCGACTAAAACCCTGGAGCTTTTACAAGCCACAACCCAAAATTGACACCCTACTCCCCTTTCTCTCACTGTCTTTTTACTATTCTCTCGATCTTTTCACGAAAACAAAATGACTCGCATCGATCACATATTTTGCTCCCTTTTTTCCACCGTTAGTGAGGCTGCTGAAGAGATCGATCGGCTTTTCTTTTTTTTCTTTTTTTTTTTGTAAATTTACCTAATCACCAAAAAATTGATCACGTCGAGGGGAGAAAATTAGAGGTGACCAATTGATAACCACTTTTTGTTTATATCCAGGGATTTTCCTGACGAGTAGTATATAAGGCCCGGAACGCAGGTCCTGATGAAGTTCGCTGGTTCCCATGTCTACCGCGTATCTGCTGTAATAGGATCAGAGGCTTATAGCGGCAGCTTAGCGGTCCGATCAATTATTGTCCGCTCCGGCTGCTGCTATCTGCGCTACCGACTATCAGCCAGTCGCCGTTGCGTGGCTTGTAATACTTGCCCATGTACGCCTTTATCTGCCTACGCCATGTTTTCGCAAAGCCGTGGTCATACTTTGAGTGCTCGACAGATCCTGCCGTGGAAGTTAAAAAAACGAAAGAACAACAAGAAGAAGTCCACGGGACTAAAAAGGTACCTATTTATCATCGTCGCTAATCCATATAGAAATAAATTCAATGATCGTAACAGGCGATGCATGGTTATCTGTATTAAATTACGCTCTTTTTTGAATTTAGTAAAAAATACGGATAACGGAGTGGAAAAAATTTGCAACAAGTTTTTATGGGGAAATTACCTGATGCAGCACGGCAACGGGAACAACAGCAGCAGCAGCAGTAGCGAGGAGGTGAGCTCGGAAAATAATCCGTTTTCGGGGTGAGAAAGAGGCGGAGTAGTTTTTGTAGGTGACATCTCATTTCGTAGATTTTTCCTCTTGGTATATAAGTTGTGCATCTGGTGAACGTTTGGTAGAAAGAGCGAGGAATAGATTCGCGTCCCCAGCAGTTGGAAGTTCGTACTTTTATCAGTTTCAGTCTTTTCGGCTCCGCCCATCCAATGCCGCTGATTACGCGTCTGTCATTTAACAAAGTCTTGACTCTGCTAGAACTTTAAGAAGAGGTGAGTGTCGGGATAGAAACCGAGAGAGAAACTGCGACACAACCAGGGGAGAAAGGCGCGGAAGACGGGACAGAGCGTAAAGTGGAAAGAAGCGTGATTTGCGAGGTTGAATTGTCGCGGCGTGGATTCGTCCAAAATACCAATCCTCCCCCCCGCTTCGTTGCTTCCACACGCGTCAAAATGAACAGAAAATTGGAAGAAATAAAGGAAACAGGTTCTTTAATATAAAGTCGAGAGCAACTTTTTTGTACACCCGGCAATAAGCAAAAGAAAAAAATTTAAATGTAATCAAGTTTTGCAGGCAGGTATAAGTATATCTTCGCACGAACGGTCTAAGACCACTCTGAAAATCTGGTATCTTTTTCTTCCTTTAATGTTTCACCTGTTTTGTTTTTTTTCTTCTCCTTTTTGTTTTTGCGAAACGTAATAAACGGCACGTTGCAGCAAGAGCTGTAAGGCGACGATCACCGAAGAGGTAAATTACGCTAGTAATCTTCACAGAAAATTAAGTTATCAGAATCTGAAGGCGTACACGCCGGCAGCTGTGAGAAGCAAGGTGAGAAGCGTGTAGCAATATATATCGATGTTAGTAACAGAAGCGTTGCAGTATAGTGCAGCGAGAGTGGTTTGCGAGTTCCCGCAAGCCCGGCAAACAGATAGGGCAGCGTCTGCACGAGTAGATATAAGTTTGAAACAATCAGCCGATAAATCTGCTTTGGTCCTGATTAATGGCGGCTCTGGTATAGCTGAGGCAGTGTCGCGTGCCGGTTACCCTCCGGCCCTTTCGTCGTCTCCTGAACGGCTCCTGGAATTACCTGAACCATCCTCTCTCTTACTCCCTCTGCTATTGGTTTGTTCGAGTTTTTAGAGCAGCGGTGAAATGGCGTAACTCACAGCTCGTCGAGCCGCGCCGGCGAACCCGATACTCCGCGTTTTCACGTATTCGATGCCCATATTGCGGTTAACAGGGTGCATGGCCGAGTCGCCAAATAAATGCGCACTTTCATTATTCATCTATTAATTGGTACGGTTGGTTATTTGATGAAGAAATTTCATGCCCTGGTACATGCCGAATTGCGTTTGAACTCGCGTACTTCAACGTCTGGTGAATTTATTCGGGTACGGCCGGAGTAGGTGATGGTATAAATAGGTGAGAAAAAAAAAAATAAAATAAAAGAGAAACAGAAAGAAACGTATTCATCTCATTTGGAAGCAATCGAGGTACATCCGGGATGGATGGTCCCAGTCTGCAAAGCTGGTGATTTGAAATTGAAGTTAAACTCGGAAAAAGGGTGAGAAGTGTTTTCTAAATAGTTTGCAAACAGAGGTGGTACGAGGGAGTAAAATGGGGCTGGAAGAAGGCGGTCGGGAAGAAAGAGAGCTGAAGCGTAGCTTCGCGACTACGTAAAAGTGGAGAAGACTGCGTACGATTAGATGACTTGTCAACCTACGGGAAAATTGCATTTTACAAACTTGTTTCGTGAAAAAAAATTGGAGGGAATTGTAGAGTGGAGAGCGAGAGAGACGGAGAGAGATAGAAAAGAAACAAAAGAACGCGGCAGAATACAGAAAGACGTTCTTCCAGGTCCCGGGGCTCCGGCGTCCCCGAAGACCCCGAAGGACCCCAGGGATAACATCCTCTCGCTAGTAAGAGGCAAGCCAAAACCCAGGCTCAGCCGGGCTGAGCGATGCAAAGTTCCTTCCCCTCTTCTCGCCACCTTACAAAGAGAGACACACAAATTGGCTTGGAACTTGAAGCCGGAAATAAGGGACTTTCCTATTACGTTGCCGCCTTTGATTGATCTAAGATGACAATTGCAAGAGGATTTCCTTCTTCGTCTCGCATGTTCTTGACTCTCTTCTCTTCCATTTCTCTAGACTCTCACAGTCGTATTCTAGCATACCGATAATTCGCTGCAGCTGCTAGGTCATACTGTATAATCTCTCGATCGCACTCGAATCATTTGTACTTGAAAAAAAAAAGAAGAAAAAATAAATAAACAATGATTGGCAGAAATGTAGAGCTTTTTTTCTCGGTTTGTCTCGGTGAAAATTGTTAAAAAATATCGGCGATCGAGAGTCGGAACATTCAATTTAACCCGGGGGACGCCTTTGATCTCGGGCAGAATCGACCCCTCGAATGAATCGAACGGTGAAACGATATAGGAAAATCAAATTTACCGTCGTACTCTTTCGAGTGCTTATAACTTTGATTTGATTTCGAAGATTTCGCTCACGTGATCGGTGCCATTGAATATATAGAACCCCCACGCCACGCCGCGCCGTACCGCGCCGCCGTTTGTTTGATACAGAAAAGTCGCGTGTCGTATCCAAGACTAAAGTGGCGGAAACTTACAAGGGGAAGAAAAAGGGGGAATCGAAAACTGCGACCAACGGACAGCGCCGGGTAAGGATGGGGTTTACATGCGCTCGTATGGTCAGAGAAAGGATAAAGTCCGTCGTACACCCTTCCCGAGATGCAACGTGGTCCGATCATCCGGAAAAAGCTAGGATTCCTAATCCCATCCTGCACTACCAACTGCAATATGTTTGTGAAAAATTTGTCCGCTTTTTGGCAGACCAAATATAAGGACCGGGTCTCTCGAACGGGGAGCGTTGAATACACCGACGCGGTCGGTTGGAAAATCCTCTGGATATGGATGGAATCACCATTGACGTGAGGACGGTGGGTTAGGCGTGTATATAAGTATTCATTGAAATAACGGCTGGTAGCTTTTTATCTTTATCGTACGTTTCCCCATATATTTGTCGGGTGAATTTTATCCGAAATTCATCGGACTGCAGTCTCGGCGTACACATTCCCATTTTTTTTTTTTTTTCTGATAAACTGGGTAAACCCGAATCAGGCTGCCCCGACACACGAAGAGCTGGCTAACGGTTTGCTCGATCGGGTGTAAAATCCGAAAAAAAAACACTACGTGTCTTTGTAATTTGACTGGCTGCATTCCTACCCTTACATTTCCGAGCTTTGTTGCAAGGTATTTCGTAGGCATAAAATATAATCTAGAAATAGGTGTATAGCGAAATCTGGCGGCTGGCCAAGGGGCGCGACCTCTTGGATAGCAGAATCAGGAGAACGGAGCGAAAAACGAAGGGCGAAGGTCCGAGGGGGCTTATCTTCGCTGAACTATGCCCAGTGACACATGTCTGTATAAACAGTAGCAAATGGTAACCAGCCTTACTGGTATGACCGGAGACTCATATTCACGCCCTAGTGTCCCGTCCGCGTTCACCCGGTCGTGGGACGAGGCGTCTATCATCGTCGTTTGAAGCCCTTCTTAGCCAAATCAGCGACCCTCGTAATTCGTTGACCCCCTACGAACGGTCACCGAATTATCTCTGTTTGAATAAGTTTCTATCAGAGTTTGCCGACGGTATTTGAATAATCTTCAAACGTCCAGTGACGTGACCTATATCGAATCAGTGGCTCACTTTCCGTAGTTTGTACAACGAATTTCTAATTTTTACCAATTCAATAAAAACCAAATAATAATCGAGCGGTGTTTATTATGATAATTTTAGGGGAGAGTAAAAATGCTGAACAGGATATTCGCAAGCTCCAAAATGTCCACAGAGAATTCCCGGGCCAGTGTAGATAAGTCCTGATCGGAAAGCAGCCCGTACGGCAATTCATACCTAACTATATATCGTCCATCCTGTCTGAAAGCTTTGTACAATCAGCTCGGTGGTATGATAGAAATATTATTTTTCGCAGCGATCAGCTTTCAGGCTATTAAAAATCCATACTCGGAAAAATCTATTCGATATAAAATGGAGAAGTTCAAAAGGATGAGGGTTAGGTTAAAAAGACAGCTTTTGAAAATAGCGGGCTTGCAAAAACTTGCCGAACAATAACTTTCTCGTTACGATAATGTACGTTATGTTACTCTAAAAATATAAGAAACTTACAGTCAACCGAGCGACTCTGAAAGACGTCTTACTATCATATACGTCTGCAGTACCTGTGTACGTACAAATGTCGATATAACTTATATACTTGCATCAATGTACCGAAATCTCACGATACGGACGCGGCACCAGGTTGCCTCGGGGCATCTGGGTCAGCTCAACATTGTAAGTATGACCCTTCCTGACCTGTATCCTCTACCCCTTTCCCGATTTTTCTGAAAGTTCCTGTACAACGTTATCACAAACTATTGTTCGCCTATGCGTATGTCTACGTTGGTGCAGACTATATACCATACTACAAAGGTATTATGGAACAGCGAGCGTTTCAAGAAATCCTCGATGATGACAAAAGTTCTTACACTGTAAAAAAAAGTATACAGGCGATCAAGCCTTGAATCGTATCATCCGGGCCGATAATTCATTATTATCATTACTATTATATTACATAGAAAATTTTTTCTATATGAGAATGTTTTCAAGGAAGGGCGGCTGTTCGGAAGTTCCGAAAAGTGAATCGCGGGTCTTGGATATCGTGTGTACATTTTAGCGAAGAGAAAGCCAATGGGGCGTTAAATGAAAGCGAAAATCCCTAACTACTTCGAGGAATTGCCGAGACAATACTGTGAACGACGTATGTAGCTGGTTTTCCATTACGGAATCGGTTGTCATCCGCACAAAGGACACATATACAGTTTGTAGTACCCTGCAGAGTAGTCGCCACGGCGGGTGGGATTTTGTGGTTGTAACGATAACCAATAATAAGAAATTTTCTCGGTTCCACACGGCGAGGTTCGTCCAACTTGAAGTTTTCTTATCTCGCGAAAGCCATCTGTATTATTGTCTCATCTCGGCCCGGTCAAAGGATAATCCGACTGAGAAGACAGGGACTTTCAGGACTACGGCGGTCGACAATTGCTTCTTCTGCGAGTGAATGGCGCGTTGATTGTCCCTCACCTTCGAGAGTGTGGTAGCTGGTGGTGTAGGTGAGAGTCGGTAGATGTTAGTGTACCGGTTTTCTGGATAGAAATTTTTCCTTCCATTTGCAGCCCTCGTTGAGAATCGACGAGGTTGAATGTACGTGGCTCGGTGGGTCGGAGGCTAGTTGAACGGTTCAAGGCAGAAACCGTCCTCATCGTGGGAGGGCGAACAGAGTCGCCACTGGTAATCCAAGCATGCGGGCGTCTGATTGCTCCCAGACATTTTTCAGGCGTCGCGAGGTTTCAGAATTATATACCTCTTCTTCTCCTCTTTCTACATCGAAGACACGACTCGAGTTCCATATCTTCACACTTTTTGTCATTATCAACCACATTATTATCATTATTATTATTACCATCATTATTGTTATATTTCACAGAAACCCGCTCGACTAATGTCGTATAATACCGCACCGGAATTATCAAAGAACGAAGTTCGGAATCGGAATTCATGAAAATTTTTAGTCAAATATAATTTACACACTCCGCAGTAGACAGCAGCGCGCAGAAACTCTTGGAACAAACCTCTATCGTTCCAATGGGAGAAATCAGCGAAGCTCTACAACGTTCGTTTGGTAGTTTCCTGACTAATCCGATTCTGTGCCGGCACTCTCATACTTTGTACTAGACAAAGTCCATAAGTCTGTACAATACACGGTATAGTTCACCATGGGATCCTCATTGCTCGATATGAATATATTGCGCATTTCACCAAAGGCTGAATTATTAAAGCTTATACGCGCGTGGTGTAATCTTCCTACCGTGCGTAGCTTCTCGCAAGTTTGGTACGTTCGCGGTAACAATTTCATCTCGTCGTACCGCCAGTGATCAGAATCCATAGAAATATATATGTAATTCTGTGTGCTGCCGGCCACCATCAGGAGTCGAATTAGGATGTGTGCGACGGCGTTCACTCTTGCATAACTTTATACGAATTGACGGACGAACAGTGCGTGACCATTGCCCGGTTTATGCTTGGTTAGGATTTCCCCAACTCGATATTTACCCCCGCGAAATAACCAGTCATGATATGTTCGACTTCCTCGCTTGTAATTCCATCGAAATCTCAGCAACGAAACCCATCGAACTTCGAAGTTCTGTATTAATGGCCTAACAATTCTGAGCAAAGTATAGCATAGGGAGCTCACGGTAGGGTTGCCAGAGTCATGAATAGGTCTGAAAAGAATGTATTGGCGAGCCCCCTGACCTCTCGATGTAATATCGCAATATCTTAGTGGTATAATCGAGGTTGCCAGTTGCAGTAGCGCGGCCGCTAGAATCGCGGTGTACCTACAGCAATTGCGGTGATAGGGCGGCGCGGCGTACCGACGTATTGAAAGTTGTCATTAGAGTAGGTATAAGGTATCCTGGACGCGACCCAGAAGCTGGTTCTGCAATAAATGGATTCCCTTTGAAAGAGTTCGAACGGCATCTAGATCGGCGTTCAAAGTCAGACGGGCCACGCGAGTGGTGGACAACGTTTTCATAACGCCGACCCCGAACGATTCGAATCGACGAAATCAGAATCAGTGCCCTCAATCTGAAAACCGTTCAGAGGTCTACGTCCCAGAAGTTTCAACAGATAAATCAAAAAGAACCACCAGAAATTTCCCGATTTAAAGCACTCTGTCGATTTTCTCAACCAAGGCTCCCGTCGATTGTATTACCAGCGTTTTTCTGCCTCGCATGATATTCGATGCTGACATTTTTGTTTATCGTTACCAACAACGCTCGCGTATGATGGAGCGAGATTTTAGCACGAAGACCCGCAGGAGCGATGATTGAAACCTCCAAAGTTGATCAATCATGTTTTCGAGTAAAGGTGTACGCATCGTACAACCTGGCCGAAGTCTATTTTGCAAACATACCAGGTACGTAGATGAGTATGTGTATTAACATAATACCTATGAAGTTATATGCACCGCGAGCACCGATATTATAGTTTGGTATTTAATTACCGAATCTAGACGCAATCAATTGAGCAAGAGTTATAGGATGATTAAATCAGTGACGGAGCATATTAGCGTTTTCCCCAAATACGTGCGAGCAATTACCGGTTCGTAGTTGCCAATCACCCGTGGTGTGCTAATAACGCGTATAATAATATGACATTGGTCAGCCGGACGAAATTCACTTAGGATATGATGCGTATTTTTAATGTCCCCAAAAATTTCAGCTACGCTCACGTTACGTGAGGTAATACACGAGGGAACGGGGCGAATTACGTAGGTACGACAGTCTGCGGAGCGCACGATTGGATTGCGTATTTAGTTGAATGGAAAAATATATTTACGTTCAGATATTTCTTCGACAAAGGGGTTTAGGCATTGCCTAACTATACGTACTTTCATGGGTAGTTGCCAAAAATTTTCGGAATTCAACTCACCCGGCCGGTGAGCGACTGTTATTTGAAAGAAGTCACGGTACTATTTTCATCTTATCGCTTTTTTTCAATGTTTTTTCACCGACTATATATGCAATTCTGTATAACTTCCCGTAGGTGAGCTTCTCGATATGCAATTTCGGTTTATTTCCGAGTCATTTGGTCGCGCGCACGGCGCACTGCATCCGACCAAGTGCAATGGAGATGGGGTATTAAGCTTTCCTATGCATATTATCGCCCGCTGCGCGCTCTTCGAGTCGGCTTTGTGATACAAATAATTGTTACGGGAATTTTGAGAGCACCATTTTGATGGCTACGCGGAGATTGTATGAATTGGAAAGCTTTTGCAGATTTTACATTTTTCGAAGAAGTAACTAGATATACCTACACCTTTTTTTTTTCATCGTCAGCAGCTACGTGAGCGACTATCTTTCACTGTACATTTTTTACCTATATACGCTTGTGCATAGCTGTACGTGTAACGGTTTTAACGATTACGGATAAAAAGATTTTATCTTCGAACTTGCGGAAAAATAACGAACGCAGGTTGATGCCTTCAGTTGGCATGAAGACCGCGCGAGTTATAAACCCTTACGCGCTTAGAGGCGTACACTTATATGTATATAAGGCGTATAGGCGAGCCTTTATATTACTGCATTAAAATATAAATGAGAATATTTTACTTAATAATATGAAGCAGTCCTGAATGTTGTTGTATATAGGCAGGTAGATATCCATATATACCCGTGTATACATACCCTATACCGATGCCAATTTTCCATTAAGTTAACGTCACGCTGTAAAAGTCACGATTATGTGCCTCTCCTTGAGGCTTTTCAGAAGAGATTTTTTTTAACGAACGTTGTTAGGAGTCTCGAGTAAATGAGTTTTCGTTGCTTTTCATTCGAATAGATATAGCAACGGAGTGTGTACAATAATGGCAGTAAACGAATACGCGCTAAAGGTAAAAAGAGAAACTTCCGGTCTCGAGTTCTCCTCGATATTACACACTATCATCTGCAAGAAATAAAACTTATGCAAATATACCGCAATGGGATCGTAAAAAAAATGCGAATACAGAATCAGGATGGAATTCATTTTCTATCATTGAAAGTATCGCAGATCGTATCGTCGGCTTGCGATGATGAGTCCGACTTTGAGATGAAATTTCACGCGGAAAACTGGCCGCTTGGAATGTCAAGTGAAGAATTTTACGAGAGTGAAAAGTCGAGTTTATTTTCAGACCTCATACGTCGTTTGGACACGGGTCTACAGGAGGACGGCCGAGATGATTTATTTTTCAACGTAAAACGCGACACTTTTCTTTTGGCTAGACAAAAGAGAGACGAGAAACATTTTATTACGCGATTAAGTTCGTTGATGACGATATTTTGGTGGCAATAAAAACTATCCAGACGATCCCCAACCCCCCAAATACGCCTCTGCAGCATCACGTCTTTGTTTGCTCCCGTCGAGTACGACGACCAAAAATCTTACAGGTTCATTAGGGATTTGTAAAATGAAAACGGCGTTTTACGTTTCAACAAAAAATAAATAAATGAACGAATAAATGAAAGATTCATCTCTTCGCATATGAGGGTGTGAAAACGTAGCCCCGCAAGGTTTTCACGTAGTGCAATCGGTAAACAATAAATTGAAATTTGACAGATGGTCGAAAACATGACTCTGAATCTATATATGTGTGTTCAATTCGCGCATACCCCATATATGCCGTCATTTACCATGCGGATTTTGTTTTTTTTTTTTTGTTATTTGACAATGCAAATTTGATCGAGGGTAGACGGTTTTCGAATATTTATGATTTTCATATCGCGAACGATTTTTTCGATAGCAAAATTTTCCTCCTCCCTTTTCTCATGCGCGGGGAGCAAATTTCTAAACACCATTAAAACGAACTGCGACGGCCGCCGGTGACTGTCATTCCAGCCTCGGTAGTCTTACACGGTAAAACTTGACTCCTAATCCTCCTACCCCCTGCGGCAAAATTACTGCTCGTAGAGAACTTAGCTTGCGGCAAGTATAAAAACTGTAGTTTACAAAACGTTTATGCGGCCGTAAAAACAGTTTGTAGAATGAACTGCCCAGCTAGTGCACGTAGAGAAAAACTCGAGGCACCGAATGACTAGAAGAAGTGTACCAACATTTATGACACATCCGGGAAAAACCGTTGAAAAAAATAAATCCAAACATCGATTAATCCTCAGACTAGCGTATTCTTTTTTGTCGTGACGATATTTCAACGACTCTTTAGATTTAGCAAGAAAATTATGTCGTTTAAAAAACTGGCACGGAAATGACGTGTATAGGAAAACCGTGGAGATCATGAAGAAAACGTTAAAAATATGTTATGGCTGGTTCGTAACGTCAAATATAAAACAAATTGGCCCCGGTGCAGTGTGAAACACGCCCTGCTCCGATAATATAAATCCTCTTCGTTATCATGCAAATTTATTGGAGGATATTATCGAGCATCGATTATAGTGATAACATCATGACCGTATACGTACGTGACCTGTACCCCTCACCCGCCGTATCGTAATACGATTATTTATTGTAAACATATTATTTATTGGCTCATATTCCTTTGCGGCTTAAACATCAGGGCAGTACGGTTATTATTCAATACATGATATTCCCACAATATTATTCTTAATTTACAGAAAATTTGGTTAATTGAAACATGACCCGCACTCGACTCAAATTTAGTATACGCTACACTGCGGTTTATACCGAACCATGACAAAAAGATTGGAATAATTACTCCGATCGTTTATAATGCACGAAAACCCATCTGGTTTGTAACTCTGTAATCACACGGAAAATAAGCTCATATTCCTTGATCAATTGAATTTTCAATTCTCACCCAAATTGCAGTGGTGATTTCCTAAATTCGAGATGTCGAATATATATAGTCGTAATATGCCGCAACTGCAGCCAGCCCGAATCATTTGGTTAGTCGAAAAAGTATTCGCCGGAGCTTAATACCGCGGGGGAATTTTACTTCAGACGCGTTAAGCCAGGAAATAAGACGGATGCGAGTGTTTTTTTTTATTTCTACAATTTAATTCTTTTTTTTTTTATCCCGAGGTTGAATGTTACAGGTAAATGCATCGGATCTGTACGCGGTAGAATATTTTATAAAAGGGTTTATCTTATGGAAAAATAAAATCGAAATGATGACGGAGTGATTAGGATTGAAAACTTGCGCTTGGCGTAATTGCGGTGATATTATACGAAGCTTGGTTGTTGAATAGAATTCTTTTAACAGATTGAAATTTCACGAATGGTTTTTGAAATGATTTTTAGTCAATTGAACACAACCCTTCGTCGTCCTATAGACATACGTGGAACGAACAAACTTAGTTAGCGGGAACGCGAGCGTCAAAAAGGGGCGCACGCCACAAACTAAACCAGCAATTAGCACAGTTTACACAAAGAGCCATTGGGAACCGCGTAAAGGGCAACTGTTTTGTTTTTTATTTTATAAAAATCTAATTAATGACGGAGCGTCAGCGTTGGAGATGGCATTGTAGGAGAACTCGAAATGTTGAGGGGGTGCGACCGCGACGGCGGCGGTAGTAACAGCAGCGACGCAACGGCCCAGTTTGTTTGTTTTTATCTTTATTTATTTAATGACGTCAGCACCGTGCTTGAAAGTAATGGGCGTTCCCTCTCTTGTACAGCAGAACGAGTAGAGCGCGAAGGCGACGAAGGACATTTTTAAATTTTAATAATCTCCATTATTTTTGTGTAACGAGAATTTACAAGCTTACATTCATGCCCGTTCACCCGTCCATAAAATATTTCCTCAAATTTAACGGTGATTATTTCTTAAGCGTAACAATAACGAAGATAAAAATTATCAAACGCTACCTATATCTATACCTCACGATAACATCCACTTCCTCAACTCCCACAATTACTTTCTTTCACTCGGCACTACCGACTCTTATTTTTTACGATCAAGTACGAACTGCACAAAATCGTAGTTTGAAAGGAAAATTTTGTAATATTCTGGTACGCTGCTGACACCCTATCTGATCTCCCTAGAAACAAAATGGCAAAAAAACTGTACAAGGAAGACGAAGAATCAAAATTTGTTCCAAGAATTTTTGTCTTTAGATTTTTGTCAATTTTGGGGTCAAAAATCGAAAAATTTTTTTTCGAGTTTGCTATGATATTCTTGTGTGTTTTGATCTCAGGAATTCGAATCTGCAAGCCAAATTTGTCCACCTATAAAATCGATCGAGTTATCGCTAATTTTCCGCTTTTCGGAGCAGGAAAATTGCGATATCTCGATGGGATTAATTCGTAGCTCAATTTACTCAACGGATTCGTGTTTCTCAGGTCAAAATACGTTGGAAAAGCGTCATACGATCGATTTTAAAAATACTTCATTTTTGCCCCAAAAATCGAAAAAATCCAAAGGGGTATACCTTAGATTTTTGTTGATTTTGGGGTCAAAAATGAAGTATTTTTAAAATCGATCGCTGCACACTTTTCCATCGTATTTTGACCCCGGGAACACGAATCTGTTAAGTAAATTTAGCTCCAAATTTTTTCCATCGAGATAGCGTAATTTGTCTGCTCCGAAAAGCGAAAAATTAGCGATAACTCGATTAATTTTATAGGTAGACCAATTTGGCTTGCAGATTCGAATTTCTGAGATCAAAACACAAAGGCATATCAAAGCAAACTCGAAAAAAAAAAAAGTTGATTTTTGGCCTCAAAATCAACAAAAATCTAAGGTATACCCCTTTGGATTTTTTCGATTTTTGCCCCAAAAATGAAGTATTTTTTAAATTAATTGTAGGACACTTTTCTAACAAATTTTGACCTCAGGAACACGAATCTTTAGATTAAATTAAGCTGGGAATAAATTCCATCGAGATATCTTCATTTTTTCACTTTTCAGAGCGATAAATTGGCGATACCTCGTATCAACTTTTGAAGATAGGATAGAATCGACGTAAAGTATAGGAACGTGAGATAATACGGCCTTTTACCGTTTCGAGCGTCAGTCTCTTCATGCGACGCGGAAACGGTCCAGACTATACTCAAGGTATGAATATCCAGTCACGGTTAAATTGAGGATTAATCTTCTCCCTGTATTATCTGCAAGAGTATCGCCTGGCAGCTCCACCTTGAGTAAGTTTGATCGACGACGTTTTGAGAGTGTGAGGCAATATCGTGACCGGTTAATTTCATTAAGAGATTCACATGGATTTACTCGAATAGTTTGCAGTGTGAGGGTTAGTGATGATGATCTAAGATAATGAGTTCCGTAGGGCCGGACAATAATAACGAACGAAAACCGCGCGCGTAATCGAGCTGGATACGTAGGATATAGATATACGGGGTCAATTTACCGAGGAATTCTAACACGTGCGAGAAAAGTTGTTATTTCTAATAGGATATCTTCAAAAGTTGCACTTTGCACTCACCCTCGTTACCCTGGGACTCTGGTGATTGCTGTAGACCGGATATACGTAGCGTTGAGATTGGGTCTGCGAGACCCAGAGGTCACCGGAGGTCAGTCGAGGGGGGGGGGGGGTGGAAAGTTCTTGGATAAAGAAGATGGGAAGCGGGGCAGGGGGGGAGAGGGGGCTAAGACGTTATCAGTGGAGATCACGCTAATCTAGCGCCTCCACCCCTGCACCCCGCATAGCATCCCTCTCGACGCTGATCTGACTTGACTTTTTGTAACGACTTTTTTCCCCAGAAACGTTCCTCCATCGGCAACGCTACGGTATACTCCAACAGCTGCAAGAACCTATCCCCCTAATTATCCTGTAGGCAAGAAATAGGAAGGGCGCGGAAATGGAAAGAGCAGCCTTTCCCCCTCATCGCTGCTTCAGGGTTGTTGATATAAGGCGTTCTTTTACTATCCAATTATACAGGGCACTAGAATTGGCCAAGCCATCCTCAATGATACCGATACCTATATAGGTATACCATGTAACAGTTGGTTATACGGTCAGATAAAAATTAGATACGTTTTTTTTTCATTTTTCTGAGCCTAAGCGATAATCTCTTCTCATAACCCCGTAACGGAAACCACTAGAGAAAACTGGCCTCGAGTTACATCGTTACGTACTTTGTAGAAATTTTTTTTTGTCATTGTTCTGAATTTCATCGTATATTTCCCCATCATCGACAAATACCCAGCTGCAGTATACTTGAGTGCGAACGCGATCTTGATCCGAGTTTAGAGGGTGTTTTAAAGTGTCATCGGTTGGAGGACTAGGGTGGCCGGTATAGTTGAACGAGGTGAGAAAAAGAGGGGGGGGGGGGGGAAGAAGGGGCTTGATAAAAGGCACATGGGTATAAGGGGTTTGAGGAAGTAGCAAGAATCCGCGTAAAAGTGGAAGTTGATGGTGAACTTGGTAGCGGGTAGTATCGGCAAACTATAACGAGACAAATGGATGTGAGAGCGTTCAATCTCTCCTCAGTTCAGCCAGTGGCTCGCTCCTCCTCCTCGCCTCATTTCACCCTCTATCCTTCGACCCCCTCCACATTTTACTCCCCCCGCCCTTCATTCTCCTATTTCATGTCGTCCCGGGAGAGAATCAAAGTTGTAACTGCATGTGCCCTTCCACAGTTTCTCTACAGTTTCTTTTTTTTTTTTTTTGTTTCTTCTTTTTATTCAGCCGTATACCGGACTCCCCAGTTCTGTAACATCACTATAGCGTTACGCTATTCAAGCCCTGATGCAGCGCCTCTCCCTTTTTCTACGAGTCTTTCGAATCTTGCAGGATCTAGGATGGGGTGCGACGGATGCACGTGCTGGTCAAAGTTACTCCTGGCTCAGTTAGATAGATATAAATGAACTCTTACTCCTTCTCTTCGGCAATATAGTTTCTCTACTTCCCCTGTAACAAAGAATAAGACTACTTTTTTCCAGAGCTATCAGCCTCGCAACCTTCTACTCCGTACGTTCCCATACCATTGAAACCTAGAGAAAAAAAACTCTATTAGTTTTACTAGTTTTCCGATTTTTTCGAAATTGTGATACCCGTCGGGATCGGCGATAACATAATGGCTGATTCGCTTATTCACTTTACTTCAGTTTACGGCGCATATTCGATCCTCGGTGAAAACCGACAATTTTTAGACTCGTTATTCGGATTAAACCCAAAATCGAATTCATGACAAAAAAAATTTCCGGGGAGTTTATAATCCCTTGATATGCGCGAGCATGACTGTTAATTTATTACACGCATCAATTTGCGCGTCGTTTGACTCGATTTCCAAAATTTAATGAGTGACGTATCCCCCGCTAATATTGAAATTGCTCACGGGATCAACGCTTTACGTGTTAAGGGTAGTTTCAAGGGGTGCGCACGTCCGATAATAGCCGAGAGATGGCAGCACCGGTTCTACACCCTTCACCCACTCGCCATAGCGTGCTTCCGAGCATGGCTTCGACAAAATTTTGAAATCGAGGAATTCTAATTTTTCTACTTCTTAGCGGATTGTTCAAATCTTGTGAGAAAAAAAATTATTGTGGAAAAACTTAACGCTTCGCTCAGTTGGATCGAGTTAGATATTTTGTAGCAAGGAAGATAACGTGCATTGGAAAATGGGAGAAGAGACGGCGAAAAAAAGCAATCAAACCTTTGTTCGATTTCGAATGCACGTATCGATAAGAAAGAAAAATAATAAAGTGACTATACATAGAATACAGATCTGAGATACTCCGGATTCAGCCTCGTAATGGAAAATGACGCCCACTGGATTAGGTAGAGTAGTGCGATGCGAAGGATATGTGTATATATGTACGGTAATGCGATGCAATGGTAAATTGCAATACAATATACAGCGTAGCCTTAACAGCTACGATATGTAGGTCAATACCTTATTTACATAGAGCTCACCTACGGCCTGGTACATGTACACCCCTTGCACTTCTATTCATACGTATAGTACATATCTATGTATGCACATATTTACACGAATAAGTAAATAACACACGTTATCATGCACATCGACGTATGCAACTGGCGTTTGTGTAATATGGTTAAAATAGATAATCGCGGATCTTGAGGGCGATATCGTCCTACTGCATTTTCACAATTTTCAACACACGCAGTTGTTCACTACGGGGAGCCACGTGAAAACGAAATCGAAGAACTGCAGTTCGGTTATAAACCGGAGTCAAGTGGATAGATTTTCGCTGAATAAACATGAGTGCAGGAGATAATTTTTGCTGCGTTCTCAAATACCAATAATTTGCCAAATTATAAGATAACACCGCTACACGTATATTGGATTTGAAAAAGTTCTCGCCTAAATAAAATGAAAATATTATACGATATAACTGGTTTTTTTCACCCCAATATAATCCTCGCCGCAGAACTAGGTGTCGAAAAAATTGGCACAAAACTTATTGGGGGACGTAAAGGAACTGGAACGAGAGCAAAACACATTCTCAATGAAAACAGAGAACAAAAAAATTGAACAAATATTAAAACGAGTCTTCGAGTACGATGCACTTTCCGCAGCTGCAGGGGGTAGGATATTTTTTCTTTCACATGCGTATACAAGCCCGTAGCATCCCGTAAAATGATGTAACATTTTTGTTTTATTCAAGTGTGTGGTTATACGGCATACCCGCCACCTAATGAATTGGCGTCAGAGGGACCATGTGCGAAGCCACGTGCCGCCACGAGTGGCACTCGTTCTTTTTTTTCATTTATTATTATTTATTTTTTTTTTCTCATATAAATTTGCTTTTCATAACAGCCGAAACGGTCTCATATGGCCTGAACATAATACAGTGTGTAGGAAACTGACACGTGATATCCCAGATGAATTGGTTGGGTGGGTTACTTACGTGTCATGTTGACAAAAGTAATCTCAATGGTCTTCTGTACAGACGATCTGAAATGCAAGTATTCCGAATAATGAGGGTTCGACGTTCGGAGAGACATCTAATTTTGCTAGCGGATATGACTAACGAATTCTAGTCGAGTATGATACCGTAATTCATACGCTTTTCCTCCTTACGCCTCGTTAAAAACGCTACTTTTCTTGGGGTACGAGTTAATGCAATTTCCCTCCGAGTGCGAGTAACTCCATGGCGTCATTATACCTGCATAATTGCCAATATTGTCTCATTAAATTTTCCGATACCGGCATGCACGGAAAGTGATATGATAAGGTATTTTTTTTCTACTTTTCTCCTGATAACAATTTGCATAGCCATTGACGATGCATCGTAATTGAAGACGGAGAAAATGAAAAAAGTAATAATTATGCAACGAGGGAAAAAAACAATTCTTTTCTCTTCATCCCATTGGGTCAGGGATGATGTAGACACTTTGAAGTTGATTTGTTATATCATGAATAGGTATCCACCCCCTGCTCCCGGAATAACATTTTGTATCAGAATTAGTTTGATAATTGAAATTGGTTCAACCCAACTAACGATTGTAAAATATTACGCGCGTTCAAATTATCTCCGTAATAAATGGGAGAGCACCAAGGCTCAATGTACTAGGTCTGCATTATTACATTTCGTATAAGAGTTTATAAAATTATAAATGGATCAAGATACGCTGATATTTTATTCATATGGTATTTGATGAGCTATTTCAGCAGTAGTCAGCGTTAACTGGAATATATTATATATTATGATTTCAGTAATGGACTACAAGGGAGAAATTTTTTACGAGCAGCCCTCTCAGGGTTTCATCACATGTGGTGTGTATATGATATAATAACCAGAACTATTATTTCTAATTTATAACGTCAATTTGTTGGGTCACGAAGCTTATACCCATACAGTACGCGAACTACGAGCTAGGTATTAATTAAAAGTACATAACAAAAACGAAAAAGAGAATTTGTAAAAATTGCTCCCCCGCCACACATTCACATTAAATACATGTAACATTATTGCGAACCTCGCGATGCAAAAAAACTCATAGATGTAGAATTCCAATAGCTGAACCAATTTAGTTAGCAGATGCGGATTTCTGGGCTCAAAATACATAACCCTATTGAACTTCGTGAAAAAAAAATATGTTTTTGATTCCTAATCCGAAAGAAATCTAAGGTATACCCTTTGTATTTTTTTTTGATTTTTGAGCCAGAAATGAAGTATTTTTTAAATCGATGGCAGGGCACTTTTTTGACGTATTTTGACCTCAGAAGCACGAATCCGTTGATTAAATTAAGCTGGGAATAAATCCTATCGAGATATCTTCATTTCTTCACTTTTTAGATCGATAAATTGGCGATAACTCGATCAATTTTATAGATAGATCAATTTAGCTTTCAGATTCGTGTTCCTGAGGTCAAAATACATCAGAAAAACGTCCTACGATCGCTTTCAAAAATACTTCATTTTTGACCCCAAAATCGACAAAAATCCAAAGGGGTATACCTTAGATTTTTGTCGATTTTAGGGTAAAAAATGAAGTATTTTTAAAATCGATCGTAGGACACTTTTTTAACGTATTTTGACCTCAGGAACACGAATCCGTTGTTTAAATTGAGCTACCAATTGATCCCATCGAGATATTCTCGATTTTCCACTTTTTAGATCGATAAATTGGCGATAACTGGATCAATTTTATAGATAGATCGATTTGGCTTCCAAATTCGGATTTCTGAGACCAAAATACGTAAGAATACCATAGAATTCCCAGTAAAAAAAAATGTCGATTTTTGACCCTAAAATCGACAAAAATCTAAGGTATACCCCTTTGGATTTTTTCGATTTTTTGCCCAAAAATGAAGTATTTTTGAAATTGATCGTAGGACACTTTTCCAAGGTATTTTGACCCCAGAAACACATATCTGCAAGCTAAATTGATCTATCTATAAAATTGATTGAGTTATCACCAATTTATCGATCTAAAAAGTGAAAGAATGAAGATATCTCGATAGGATTTATTCCCAGCTTAATTTAATCAACGGATTCGTGCTCCTGAGGTCAAAATACGTCAAAAAAACGTCTCAAGATCAATTTCAAAAGTACTTCATTTTTTACCCCAAAATCGACAAAAATCTAAGGTATATCCCTTTCGATTTTTTCGACTTTAGAGTAAAAATTCAACTTTCTTTTTTTATACGGTTCAATAGGGTTTTATGGGCTGATCTTATGCAGTTTGAAATGGGGGGCACGAATTCCTTAACTAAATTAAGCTAATCGAGATATTTTTCAACTTTGAAAAGCGAAAAATTGCCGCTAACTTGATAAATACATCAGTTCATTCGACAGATTCAGGGAATTTGTCGAAACTTGTAAGCTTAAATTTTTTGTTATAACTGACAATTGAATGAAGCTTAAGTAAAAGTGCCGCACATGCAATGCTAATTCAGTGTTCGAATTTCGTTGCAACTCGTACGCGCAAAATCCTTATCTACGCTATACCTGAGAAATGGACTTTTCAAATAACACATACATGTGCAATGAAATAAATATACATAAAATTTGAACAGTCAACTCACCGAGAGAAGACTGCATCGAGTTCTTGAGGGGGGTCTTTTGGCACTGTACGGCCGCGGAGGATTCTCTCCGACTAAAACAATGGCTCTATATATCGTGCGGCACATGCGTGCGAAATGGTATTAATTTATCGCAGGGCAATTATAAGGAGCCATATATTAAGGCGCCTAGGTTCATTTGCCGCTTCGGAGGTGGGTATGTTGTACGTATAATGTGTACATGCACGTATGCACGCATACACATACGTACGAACGTAGCAGCTACTCCGGTTTATTTCAGAGAGCGCTCGGCGATCCCATAGCTGCACCGGCATATAAGCATCTATGGCGTTGCGTGCATCTGTCGCTTTCCAGTCCCTGTTTTCGGTCCCATTTCTCCGATGTGTATATACAGCGAATACGACACTGCAGACGGTGTCGGTAGGGTCCGTTATGGCGCGCACGATTCGTGGTATGCGAATGCAGAAATATATTACATAGGCATACACATATAGGTATATATAACCGTGTATGTTATACGCATATTATCCCCCTACCGAAGCTACGGTAGCTTTGGCTCCGCAAAACTTGAGCTGTCGTCGGCTTTGTTCGAAATCCCTCCGGGAAACTTGGATCTAACCAATTATTTATTGTATATACTATATGGGGTGGTGCATGTAACCAATTACAACCTACGTACAAATTTATGTACAGATTTCTAACAGCGAGAGCCTTCTATGCGTAGTTACCGCGTGCGGGGTGACTGCCATTTCTGCATACATGTACCATGGGAGAATTTTAGCTACGGAATAACGCGGCGATGCATGAGAAAAAAAATATTTTTCACAAATATTCATAACTTTTGAAAACTTCGATATTTTTCGTGCAGATTCGGCGGAATGTCATGGATAAAAAATGCAGTCATCGGGAAAGAGAGATGTTTTTCACTGGGACCGTTAATTATGCACATTTTTATCGTGATTTGGAGAAATTTTTGTGCCAAGAACTAATGTTGCAAACTCGAACCGATAGTAATGAACTTTGTGAATTTTTTCACCCTCTCATTTTCAACAAATATCGTTAATACTAACGGCGTCGTGTTAATAAAAAATAAGCTTCCGCGGGAGCCAAGTAGTTATCGTCAGAAGAAAATGGTGTATCATATTCGGAAGCGTCGTTGCGACCGGTATAAAAATAACAGATTCAGTAATTTAGTTCATTAATGAACCTCTAGTTGGCAACCTGTACACGCTTCTATACCGCATAAACGAGAGCCAACGCAAAGATATATTGTTCTTGTAAATAGAAACCCCTAGAGCTCTGGAACAATGCTCAGCACTGCTACTGTATAAGCTGAAGAGATTCAAGCGATACCTTTACCGAGAAAACCTATAACTATGATACAACTGCAGCAATTGCTGTATTGTTATATTCATCTGCACAAAACCAACTTCACCCTTTTCATGCTAATGTTAGAAAATTAAATCGCAATTTCCTTTATAATTATTGTAAATTACCGATCAAGCTCATTCGTGATCTTGTACGGTAATTAAAGATCGATTGTTTGACAAATCTAATTAATCCCACGGCTCGACGTTGACCCAACAAAGACGGTTGTTTTTCCTTTGACTCTTCGAGTAGTAGCGACATTCTTTAATTACACAATAGATTCCTCGCTCAGAATTTTATCAATAGCTATGAGTTTTGAGCGCAGCTAAGCTGCACGGTAGCTATACGGGGGGTGGCGCTTGCCTAGGTGGCCCATAAACAGCGATAATACGCGGCACTGTGGTAATAAACGCGGAAAATTTAAATACAAATTTAGTAGATATGTACCTCGTCCAGGTATCATATATACGTACTCAGGTATACATATATGTATAGCTGCACATATATACCCGCGGTTACGGACTCGGACCATCCATGGCAAGCCCAGCTCATTATAAATTGATCTAATCTGTATGCATTACAACCGTGTTTCAATACGCAGCTTCCACTTGCTCCGTACATACATGCAGAGGGTCTCGTCGATATCACATTTTGATAATGTAACATCGAATATTCAGATTAGGAGAACTTATCAGATTTATCAGAGCGTTGGTCTCAACTTATCCAAAATATATCCCATCAATAATATCAATACGTATTCGATGTACAACCTGATCATGGCATAATTGAGAAGCCTTGGGTAATCGATCGAGACCTGATCCAATTCAAAGATTGAAATGAACCGGTCGATGCAAAAATTTTACATTTTCGATAGGCTCAATTTTCAGTCTTCTATAAAGAAAGAGATCGCGACTCGTGTGAATATTTTCAAAAGTTTAAAAACTTTTCATTTTTTTACTGCAACCTGCATCCGTCGAATTCCAATGCCCGCAGGAGATACTCGACGAAATAAGATAGAAGAAAATAAAGAGGAAGAGAGAACACGGGGAAATTTTTACCCCGAATCGTAGCCTGTGGGTACCTGTGTGAGGTGTACTGAAATAGTAAAATAGTAAAATATTAAAATATTGCTCATAAAGCAATTCATGTACGGCACAGCTTGAGAATCCATGATTTTTGCAGAGAGCATACGGAATAACGCGCGTGATAACTCAAAACGAGTTCCGAACGTTATACCTACGATAAATATGTGAGCCACCTGGGAAGGTAGGAAGTGTGCTATACCGCCGATCAACTACCATCCCTATAGATTTTGGACTCGAGAAACTATTTGCTAGAGAGTTCCTTTAATATTCTAATTTTTTATACCCACCACTTTTCTCAAACAACCGTAATTTCATAATCTACATATTTCTATCTGTATTCTTTCTCATTAATTACGGATCGTCGGATGGAATGAATTAATAGATCGGTATAGAATTCGTACAATAATAATGCCTGAGAAATGAGGACTTTGGTGTCTTCATCGATAAAAAAACAAAAAAAATAACGTATCATAATACGCTGGCCAGCTAGCTGGTACTAGGAGTTTGAATAATCCAGTGGTCATTACTGCATAAATTATTCTCAAATCCTTCGGAATGTAGATTTCTTTATTCCGCACGTATCCGAATGTCGGGTGGCAATAGGGCCTTGAATAAAGAAAAAAGGGAAGAAGAGAAAAATAAATACCGGCTTAGAAGGAAAAGTTCGACGTTCCTCTGGTGGGGCATCGGAGAGAATTAATCAATCTGGATTAACGACTGACCTCCCACAATCCGTAACAACCCTCATGTATGGTCTATACGCGGTACACGCCCCATATGTATTCTACGGTGAGGTAGAAATTGATGAAAATTTATGGTAAGGTTCCGACTCATAAACGCCGTTTGTGTTTGTCGCGTGTGCGTTGCATCAAGCGAGTATTTTTTGGTTTGTTCTTCCCGTTCGGTTTTTATTTCTTCCTTTTTCTGTTTCTCTCCTCTTTCTTCGATTTTTTCTTTCACAACGCGACGTCGAATACCGCTGTAGAAATCCCGGCCTACCGGGTGAACGTGGAGTATCTTATAGACATTAATTGTTTTCTCCGATGAAAAACACAAACCCCGCAAAGTTGTCTCGTTATATACATTTTTATAGCTGTGACATAGGAACGGGGCTGGGGAACGGATATAAAGAGTAGAAAAGTAGGTAAGAAACTAAGGCAAACAACGGTCACCCGGACAAAAGGGCTTACGTGTAATATAACTGAGCTCCAGGCCGCGTAAGGTTGTTATATTATGTTGCCCTAAACGTAGATAGAAGAATGGTCGTAAAAGCTAGCGCGTGAAATAAGTTTAAAAAATTTCAGATACGATGCTATAACCATTTTACTATGAGTCCGTAATACGTGTATTAAATTTCTGTAAAATGTCCTTGAGTGTGAAGTTATGATTTGCTTGTGGGTGGTTATAATGCCAGTATACATGAAAATAAAGAATGGGCAGAATGCCGAATGATTCATCGAGGATTACCATATTCAAAATTCGTTTGCGCTGCTGCTTTCTTCATCTATTTATTTCTTATTACGACCTACCCGTAGTCCGATAAAATGAGACTAAATTAAGTAGGTATAGGAGGTAGGTATAGGTATAATGATTTCAATGAAGAGATTCCATTGCCACGCTTTATAAATGTGGGGGTCAAGGGGTGAAATATTAGTCTATCCTTTGTAAAGTGAAATTTAATTGAATCGGGGATCACTGCGGTACTGCGACGCCTCCTCTTTTGATTTTTATTTTCTTCTCCTCATTCACTAAGTCGTTGGAATTAAAAATTCCTGAACTACAAATCTGGGTTTTTACCCTGTGGTATTTTTTTTTCGCCCTCGATCATGCACGTCGTCCATAAATGCGACGAGCTTGTGGTGAATTATTAGACCATACGTGAGTACCTTGATTTTCTAATCAAAGACTAACTCATGGTCGGTGTTCTACTTTCATTTTTAATTCTTATTTTAATTCACAAATTTTTTTTTTTCTCCATTTTCTCTTTACCGCTCAGAATTTCTTTACACTAATATACCACAGCGTAAAAGAGACCAAAACCAATAATTAATAGGGTGAACGTAAGTTGTTGAACGTGGCGTGCGGCTTTTCAAATAAAAATTGGTTTAAGAAAGCCGTATAATATATGAGCTGAACAATAGTTGTCCAATAAGTTGGCGTAGTGAAAAGCGAAATAGGAAATTGAATGGGGAACAAAAAAAAAACAAAAAAAACTAGTATGGAGTAGAAGAAGAAAATACGACCAGCGGTAAAAGTCGAGGTGCAGCTAGACGATCGCGGCGAATAAAAGAAGCGTTAATTAAAAATTAATAACAAAGATAAAGCAACATATTGAATCCTGATAGGTATCTACTTCATCCCGCAACGAATAGAGTTTCAAAGGGTTATTATGCCTTTCAATACGGGGCCCCATGACGTGCGGTTATTGACTGAGAAAATTCTGTGAGCTTTTTTTTCTCGATACAATCTTGACGCAACACTCGAAGTGCCGGCGTCCGTGGCCTATTTGTAGCAATTAAACATTCCCCACTGTTACCAACCTTTCTGAAGGGTAAATAAAGATTAACAATCATTTAGTACTAATACCTATATTAACGTTTGTACTAAATGACAGGTGTAACAGGCATGAGCTTTGATTATGCGTAGAAGAAATCTTCATCACGTTATCTTTTTACATTGGATCTAAAACTGGCGATTATGGATCGATTAGACCGTGTCTCTGATTTTTTCATCAAGCGAATTCACAACTCAAGAAGGCAAATTTTCTTGATTCTGAAAACGTTTTCATCTGGTCAGGAAGTCGACACGATCCCAAATCCGAAACAACTGGCCTTAAATTTTGATTACAACTTTTTTTCTTTCCTCCGAAGACAGAAACAGTCGATGCATTCATGAAAAGGAACGAGGTAAAATCGCTTTCACGATATATATCGTGAATGAACTAATAACTAGGTAGGAAATAAAAGTTGATCAAAAAAGTGAAAAAAAAACTTATCGGTGGTGATTCGCTTCTGAATAAACTCGTTAATAAAATCTCAACGCCCAATTTCATGGTTGCATGAAACGTTAAAGAGTTAGGAGCTTCAGGTAGAGTTTATTATAGTAGAGGGAACTGGCCGCTCACCGCCCTTCTTCCTCCACCTCACCGCGTTCGCCTGTTGCCCGCGATCTCTACATTTATTTAGACGAGTAAGTATGCGAGAGGATGGGAAATGCGTTCGAAAACTCCAGAGGACGTTTCCCTTGAAATTTTAATGATCATTTTAAAAAGTTATCAGCGTCAAAACGGCTTTCCTCGAGTAATTGTCTCTAGAAACTCAAACATCGTATAAGTCAGGTAGGTAACCATCTGCAGGTAACACTTGGGTCGGATCTATGATTGTCGTAATTATAATTAGAAATATTATAATTATTATTCATATTATTACACTGCAACGGCGTATAGCCTGGTAAAATTAGGAGTGCACTCGAGCATAATAAAGAGCGATATATCTCAATTTGTTCAGGACGTAGTTCTCAATGTATTTATATAAATATATATACACATAACATGTATTCCTGCATTCCAGAGGGGTTCGCGGGTGTCGCATGTATGCATATATGTACATGGGTACACGAGTTAGGGATGCAGAGAAATGGGGTGACGGGCGCAGTTGGAATGGGGGGGGGGACAGTCACGGCCTCTGATTTTGCAACCCTAATGACTTTTAGTTCAGCTCTCAGTTTCTGCTCCCTTTTCCTTCCCTTCCCATCCTTCTTTGCCGTCATACATTCGTGATATTATATATGTGCTCGCTGACTAACTTATAAATTGCGGTTAGAATTGACGATTTTGTTTTTCCAATTAAATCGTAAAATCATTCTAAAGTGTACAATTATTACCAGGGCAACGTTCAACTATTCCAAATTCTAGTATGAAATCTTACGATTGCACATTTTGGATACACCAGCATTGCACGCGCGCGCCGCATTTCATTTCATTTGTTTTTCAAAATTTTGTCGACTATTTTTTTTCAATTTCATATCATCACATTTCAGACGTATCACATGTCCGTATCCAAATCAAAAGTTGATTTTTGACCCTGAAATCGAAAAATATCTGAGATATACGCCTTTGGATTTTTTCGATTTTGGACTAAAAAATGAAGTATTGCCTAAATTGATTGCGGGACACTTTGCCAATATATTTTGATCTCAGGAACACGAAACCGTCTAACTTTTTAAGATAGGAGAACAGATTTGATTTGTGATTCTGGAAGAGAATTATTAATTTTTTAATACAATGTGTGCTGGGTGAGCAATACCTATATTTTTTCGAAAAGACGTCGCGCCGATTTGTAACTTCGTATTGGGAGGGGATTTGATATATTTGTCGAAGTGAATGGGGACGAGTAACTTTAAAGTTACATCTGGCATCGCGGCCCATTTAACCAGTACCAGTAATCGGGTGCATAATATCTTCATTAATCCCGCTATTCACCGTAGCTCAAAAACTTGTCAACCCCCTGACCATCAATAACCATTCAACGATAGACTGTTTAAAACTTTAAACGACACTTTAATCGTTGCCACTTGCTATTTTCATGGTATAATGGCGGATTTAGGCTGACGCACGTATTGGTATAATAATATACATGCGGAGACAAGTTGCGTTTACGTAACTAGGCAAGCGGATATATCGATGAATAGAAATGCAGCATATATATTCTCGTCCGATAAACGATGCCGATGAGCCGACACAATTTCTTCCGTTTCGCTAAATGAAATCTATTGAATCTCGCCCGGAGCTCGAGATGTCGAATAATTGCGATTTTATCGAATCCCAGTAAAATAATGCCGAATAAAATACCGCTCCTTGAGATATATAACGCGTTTTATCACTTTAAATCTCAACGTCCCGCATGAAACCTCGATCGTAGGAATTTAAATTTTGATTTCTATATGCATTTGTACGGCAAGTCGTGGATTTACATTTGCTAATGGCTAGTATGATATGGAAATGTAAAGAATTCGGTTTAGCATAAAGTATAACCTCTCTATACGTGGCAAATTTTATTTAGTTTTACAACGGTCGTGCAGGGTCAAAAGTTAAACAGAAAATAACCGTTGGTCGGACATTGCCTGCACAGTATCCACTGTGGCGTTAACAAATCGAGCTTTTCATCGGTGGCAAGCTGCTTGATTTTTTGCCTACGCCGAACGATACCTTTTACCTAAATGAAAATCATATATACCTGATGCCCTCGTATTACAGCAGGACCCGCTGCTATAGTAAATACAACGTTATGAAACGCAGCGCGTTTAGCCGTGCGAGAGAACGAGCAATGGGGAGGAGACTGCGCTGCACACAGCCGAGTAATATCGAAAATTAGGAGAGTATGTATCTGCGTTACACCAGAGCGTACGAAGTCACGGGGAACTCGGAGTTATGCTGGGAATAAAGAGGGGGGAAAAAACTACCCCGATTCGCGGTCCCACGTACGAGTCCGATCGCCCTAGACGCCACTTTTTTCAAAAACCCCATCATTCGCCGTCCGAAACCGAATCAGATTGGGAATTATAGAATCGTGATATTGCTATCAAAGTTTCAACCATTTATCAAGGTGAGCATAATTTTCAAACCGAGTTATGCGTCTTGAAAAAATGTTTTCATCCTTTTGTCCGGCGCAGGGAGAACACCGGATAGTGAAACGATTTCGGTCGCGTTCTCTCGATAGGTACGGACGTAATGACCCCGGGGGTTTAGAATTAACATGAAAATGCTCGTCATACACGTTGAGCACATTGAACACGGCGAACAGAACGATGCTCGACGAAAACCGTGATAAATAATGCATCGACGAGGAATTCTCCCTTCTCTGCCCCCCGGTTCGCCCTGCCCCGTTATGCCCTGCATGCGGTTCGTATCGAGACCCTGCTGCTGCTGTTGCTGCTGTTGCCGTTGCAGTAGCTCAGCCAACTCCATTGTCAGGACACCCCGACCGCAATAACTCACGAGGCGCAACAACTGCACACAATACCCCGGTCGCGCCACTGTGTGTCACGTGTAATGAAAAACATTTCGTTCAATTTTAAAACGACTGCTACTGTGAACTTGAGAGCGTCGCTTACACCCGGGACAAGGAAGACCATCGGGATCAGGTTTACTCGTCTGTTTGGCTTCGCTGCCTTCGCAGTTGCAGGAACTATACAGGGATAAATTCGAACCGCGTCGCTGGCTGAGGTTGTCTTTTCACTGTAAACGGTGATGTATGTCCACAAGAGCGGGTCGAATCGACTCACCTGATCTCGAGCAGCTCTATTGAGACTCTCTGATCCTGAGAAGGAGACTTTTGTTTCCACTGGCGATGACGGAGCGCTTCGGGTTGTTCTGGAGTTTGGCCACACTAGATTCAGTAAATGCGCTGATAGGAGTACGAGAAGGTCTGTTCGACGACGGAAGTCTGCTGGGAGTTGGTCGTCAACTTCATCTACCTTCGAACGGAAGGATTGGTTTTTACAGTTTCACAAAGCATTATTAAAACTAGAGCAAATTTTTGTTTTCACAAATGGACGACGAACCATGTTTCTACGAATAAAAGTAGTCTCTTATAAACGCTTCTCAATGACATCTTCCGAATTTTGATTTCCTAATCACAGGGCTCTACATGACCGTGCTGAAATAATGCGCACGGAATGCTCTGCTTGGATTTATTTTTGGATCATTAAATGAGAAAATATTTTTCACGTTTTCACAGCAGGTGAGTTTCGCGAGAACATTTTTACCGAGAAAAATATGCGGCCTATACGGGGCATTGATAATTACTGATATTTAACCAATTCATCCAAGACCATAAGGAACACCTGCAAGAGACAGATGCACTGGCGTTTACCAGACCTTGGTAAAGCCAGCTGTTTGTACGAACATGGTGTACCGATATGCATGTAGTTAGTAGCAGAACTCCAAGTAACACTCTTGGAATCCGGGAAATCAGGCCAGTTATCTCACCCAGTTTCCTCGCTCGTTACGGTACGTGTGAAAAATTACAAAACTTCTGACGAAAAACGACACGAAAATCTGAAACAGAACGAAAAAAGAAGAGAGTTCGGCGAGAAAAAAAAAATGCAATGATTAAACCGGAAAAACTGACTCACAGATGTCACCTGCCGGCGCATGTACATGCGTGACAACTGCATCCGAGAAAGTAAAAAAGTGGATCTGATGCTCCGTCGAAAAAAAATAAAAAATCATACACACACGCGAACCTTCAAACACGTTACGCGTTACACGCGTGATGTGTGTTTTATAATTCTTTTTTTTCTCTCAATTGGCGTTTGTTTTTCGTGATGGCTGTCGAGTGCCGGCTGCGACTAATATGCGGGTCACGTGAAATAAGTTGACATACATAATCAGTTAATGGCATCAGATAAATCGATATCAATTTCGATAAACTACATCACTTTAGATGAGGATCTTAATATGTGTATAAAATTAATGATAATTAATTTTGATATCACGGCCCAGACGAGCTACCGTGTTTTTCAACTGCTGTCGGAGTTTATATCACGCTGGGGCATCGTTCGGTGAAGAAATCGCGTTTTCGTAGGAACGGAAACGAGAAATATAGCTGCAATGAATAAACGGCGAACAAAGACTCCCGATGAATTTGGGTATATTGCACCTGATCGTCGGCCAATCAAACGCCAGTATAAATATTACCAAAGCGTGATCGCTCTAGTCTGTGTTTGCTCGGGCACGTGCATTGTTGTCTCACTATCGCCCCCCGTGTAACCGTATCTGTCGCTACTGTCCAACCGAAAAAACGATCTTCCGTAGTTCACGTTTGTATTCCGTGCTTGTTCGTCACCAATTGACACGATGCTATTACATCCATCGATTGTTTTTCTTTTTCTTTTTTTTTCTACGTCTATATGGTTTCTACTTTTCGTTCGTTTTATTTTTATTTTATTTTTTAGAACCCAAAAAAATACGAGGGCACGTTTCGTTCCGGAATTTTGTTATTTTTGAATCGTCCATGCAAATCATCACGATCCTGCGGGTGGATCGGACGGGGTTTTGGAAACTCTATTTTCCCCGCCGATGTACCAAACTCTAACTAATACCGATAAATGTACGTTAGCGATCGTTACCTTCATTAATTCGAATACGCTTTAAACTATACCGGTTGAAGTTCGAGCATAATGCAGGTTAATCTTGGCGCTGAACGGTCCACAGAGATTCGCAGGATCCGCCGCAGCGCCTCGACGTTCACCGAAATGCCCGAGGCGTTTGTAAATTGACCGTTACTCATTCTCACGGCTAACATTTTGCTGCACCATTCGCTGCAAGAGAAAAAAAAGAACGTGTTATAACGGAGAGAGAGTGAGAAAGCTTCGTCATTACGTTGAATATTACACCTTTTAGGAGCCAACCAACACTTTCAGTACAAAATATTGGTAGCTACGTAGCTGAGGAGAAAAATTCGTTGTCGCAGTTCAAGCGTTATGGCCGTGCTTTTACCGGGACACGCGAATTGTTCGGTGATTTTGTAGAACCGTACTGCGTGTTGCCAGAGTTAAGAGTTTCGAATTATTTTATTCGTGCATTTCTTTTTCTCGCGTTTTGAAAATTAGAGCGTCCGTAGTGGTCGAAGAATAACCTTCGTGTCGGCGTCGGTGAACTGGTAGCATAAGACCCCACTAATTCACATAATTCACTTCAACGGGGTCCAACAGTTGGCATTATTGCTTGCTCGTTGCACCTGTAAATCACTTGGATGTTGGCTGATACCACCCACGGAACTCGTGGCTCTTAAGGCAGCTCTCCGGGTATCGTGGGCCGAACATGCTTCAAAAGATCTATAGATTGTCCGACTAGAACCGCGATGACTACCGTATTATAGTGTGCATTGCGCAAACCCCCTTCGGCAGCCACATAGCGGGCGGAGAAAGTTTTATGTTCACGATAACAGGAATACCTCCTCTTCTGACGGATGAATCTTTTTTCATTTCCTTTATCCTCCGCTAGAAGAAACTAACAGATCGAGTAGTGTCCCTATTTCTTTTCTTTTTTTCCGTGAATATACAAAACGCGCGGAAACATCTTTTGCGTTATATTTACGTTCACATGGGAAGTTGCCGCGATGCTCGCTGGAGAGCGTTAAAAAATTCATAAACTATCACATAAAATTCCATCCACCTAATTCAGGCAGCGCCATCACGGCTTCTTATCGACCCTCAGAATCGTTGAACCCGATTGTATAGGCCGTACACATAGAACCAGCTTTATATAGACTCGAAAGAATAGCGGAGTCCATTCTCTGCAGGTCCATGAAAACCGTCCCACGCAGAGTTCTATGCTGCTGTTACTTGCTACCCGGAGCTTTTTGACGTCTATGAGGCGTCCAATGAGAACAAGATGCGTCTGGATATTATAAATATAAGGTATATAACTATTTCATGAATTCAATGCTAGAACTTATAATACCCACGCACAACTCAACTTGGACGAGATGTATCTGGAATACAAATAATAGAGCCTACCTACTCCTCAAGTTGTTGGCTTAACTCTATGGTTTCCCTATGATGACTTGACACATTAATATTTCATCGCCACCGATGTATGTGGGGAGGATCCTTTTTGTTTACTGGAGTCGGTATTTTGATACAGTTTTGAGTCCAACGAATGTCTCAGTTTGCGATATTAATTCTACACAGGCATTGTGCTTTCATAAAAATCCTATACTAAACAAAAAATCCGCTACGTCAAAAATCAGTCAGAAAAGAACATGTATAAATCAATATTGATTCGGACGATATGTGGCCCGTTCGGGTTACGTCCGGTCCAACACTGATCCAAGATATAGGATGAACGGTAAACATGTACAATGACGTCACGTCGCGTTGGTTTATTTCTCCCGATGTTGTTCCGAAGCGGAAGTTCGAAAGAAAAAATTTCACCGTGATAACCAACTGGAAATTAATATCCAGAGAGGTTTGATTCAGTTATTTCCTTGACTGCATCGGCAGCGGAATAACGACGACATTCAAGGGCTGCATTTCATCAGCGTTAGTGTATACGATGGACAACGCGCTTATGACTTTATCCAATTGTAGGAACGCTGTTGCAATACCAGCATTGATATCCAATACTTGCAAAGGCATCCGTGAATCGAAAGCTTGAAGTTGCACGGGAGATAGACACAATGATGATGCATTTCATTGGGTCTATTGTGTTCCAGATTCAAGTTCACAGACACGATCGCTACCACGTATCCTTTTCGAGCATCGAATATGGCATTGATGGTGAACCAGCGCGCAACCTGCATTCATCGAACCAGTCACAATGTTTGACTCCTGCTCCAGCTTTCGATTCAGAATCCGCTGTCCATTCGTCGGTCCTACATCGAGTTTATGTAATGGTGAATTCCAACCAGGTATGCCACGCGGTTTATGAAAAATATCAGATTTTTTTCCGCCGATCATGTGTCCCGGGAGAATCCAATCTTGAGTAACGTATAGCTTCACGAAATTTTTTTAGGGCTTGTGGAGATTTTGCATTAATGAAATCAGAGTCATCAATTGCATACGATGGACTGGTTTATCGAACGATCAAAGAGACAACAAATCGCAATAACGTATACGGTACGTTCGGAGGTTTGTAAGTCGACCGGGATTGGATCTGGAGTTTTTTTGGATTTTTCTCACAGAGTAAGGCGACGGCGAATCTCTGGGATCATTGGCTATTCTAAACGCACGCGAACGTCTAATTTCCAACGAAATTAATCGAATAGTGCAGTTTTACTTTAGTCCTGTTTGCGTCTTGACTGTGAATTAAAGATTTCTGCTCCGAGAGCCCCTTCTCACTACTCTTCCAACGTCTGCAGGAGGGGTTCGTTCGTTCGATGCGCTTTCGCAGATTTAACGATCTGTTAATTTCCATGCAAAGATCGTGACGGAAATTGATGAACCAAAATTAATTTTAATTAACCCCCAAATTTGCATGTTTTAAACAAATCTTCGGCCGACGTATGCCGATGTGTGGGAGCAGGAAGCAACTGAGGACCTCGGGTGTATTCGGCAACGAAAATCTCAGGATTCAAGGTTCAGGGTATCAAATATCCCTTTGTATACCAATCGAGTTTATACTGTTGTGTACGATTGGATTTCATTTTTTTCTCCCAGAGAACGAATGTAACATTCTACCCTCGCTCGGTGGTAAAATGTGAAAGTTCGTCCAGGTAAATTATTTGATGATATATTATTAAAGGGAAATTTTCAACAAACGTCGACAGAGATCTATAATTTAAATGCATTACGATACAAATAGTACTGCACTGTCATAAGGCATTAGTGAGAGCTATCATTAGTGGCGTATATAATTTAAGTTGTGTGGTCCATCAGAGCCCGTCGCTATCACGCTGACATCTTCATAATTTGCTACCAACCAACAATTAAGTAAAAACCGCACGTCTGTGCAGCTAGACGATTTTTCAACCTCCTCAATTCACCCCCGACATTAACAGAGCGCATATTACAGTTTCCATTGAGAATATAACAATAAATATACACGTCGTTCCGATCAACGCGGCGTTCTCAGGCAAATTAGATTCTAATTATACACATTGAAGAGTTACAGTAAACCGGGGCGTATAATATAACCAGCGTATAATTCGCCGTAAAAAATTACAATACCTACACGTTTATTTTCACCCAAAATTAACTTAAATACATGTTGCAATTCAATTTGGCCCCACGCAATAGTACGTGATGAAAATTTCATCACTATTTCATATACACCGTGTAAACGACGTATGGGCGTAGAAACTGCTCGGTTCAGTGTACAATTATATTCTCAAGAATTGGTCGGGACGATTGAACGTTCAAAAAATTTCACTCGATTTATCCGCCTAGCAAATATTCTAATTAATTCAGATGAATAAGACGTGCGCTATCATAATCCTTTCGACTGATTTAATCGCCTCAAAGTTTTCATGTAGATAAAACCGAAAAAGTGAAAATCAAAATTACAAAAGTAGGGTGACGAAATTAACGCTGCTTTAGTTAGGTACTCTTTTGTGTCCGCAGATTTTTTTTTATGGTTTATGCCGATGTATTCTGCCGAGTGTTCTAGGCTCCGGTATAATATATAGAGATGCCAAAGCGTCGTGCGGCGCGGGCGCCATTGTCACGGTGAGATCACGCGTGATGCGTGCGGTAGGAATTCAGTCAGTTCACCGGAATAATAGATATTACCACAAAGCGCGTGTGTGCTAACGCTGAAAATTGATTGGACATGTACTGATTGTTGATAGGGTAGACTGTGGAGGATTCACATCGCATGGATCGAGACGGGTTGCTTTCGAGTTACGCTGTGGATCGAGCCGGAAAAAAACAGGACAAAGCTAAGGCCTAAAAACTTAACGACTTGTCAGCATTCTTTTATCGTATCGCGACGACGCGGCACATCAGGCAGGAAGTATAAGTTTTGAAGAATCGTGACATGCGTGTCGATGTGGGCGAACGTATAACGCTATTTTGAAGAGAGCATAAAACGAAGAAATAGTGCGCAAAATTATTAGCTGCTATCGAATGAAGCAGAGGGAGAAAAAAATTGCCAGGAAGTCGCGACGTTTCTTGAACAGTCAATTTTCTTGCTCGGTATACGTATCCGAAAAAGGTGGGGAGAAATATTCGCTTAGAATTTATTAAGAGAGGATGTAATTAAATTTTAAAAAATTGAGTAATTATAAGAGAGTTCAATTTCATGCGGAACTCAAAGTATAAGCCCCTTCGAAAGTTCATCTTTGGTGGGAAGAGCGATGAGAATGCGAAGAGTGCCTGTATATGATTATAGTAACCTATTCTCGAAGAACCGCGCGCCGGGTGAGCGTAAAAGTCGTAGCATGAAAAAATGGATGAAGGTGAGGGAAGAGGAAAAAGATAAGAAGCGAAGGAGAAAAAGAGAGGGAAAAGGGTCGAGGCCAAAAAACTCTAGGGTAGAAGCTACCTACAGCGGGAACGAGCAAAAAGAGGCTTTTTTAATTAGCAAACACACATTCGTGTGCATATTGTAGCCATCCTAGTAGCATCCCCTTCACTTTACGGAAACCGTGGCTTTACGTGGCCCGCCGCCATCCAGCAAGGATAATCTAATTATTCGGGACGACAAATCTCGTTACCCAAGCCGTGTTCAGCTCTCGCGTTGCCCGTTGCCGACGTCAGAGTCGCGGAGTTTGGCGTGTCGGCTTCAGCAACGGTGCGACGTCGCGACGGGCGCGATGCAGCGTACAGCGTAACGCAACGCAACGCAACGTAACGCAACAATGACAAATGAAACTGAACGAAACGGCGCCGTGGGAGAAAGTCCGCGCTTTATCAGAGTTCGTTCTAGCGAAACAAGGGAGAGCCTCAAGCGCCAGGTATCGTTAACATAATCGTTAATTTCTCACAAAGTCCCTGAAAATTATTCACTCGCTGAGCGACGAAAAAAAATATAAGTGGAAAAAAAAGTTTACGAGGGCTTATGCAAATGCTAGTAATTAATTACTCGAATCCTATTAGGAAGACCTACGTTATTTCCAAGGACCAGGTGCCGGAATAAGGATTTCCGGAAGCTGCCAAGGTGTTCAAACGGTTCGTTTCGCGAAGATAATATTCTCGAGTGTACGTCACCCCCCCTGATGCATACACCGATGTCAATTTCTTTTCTTCACAGCTTCCATGAGGTTCGTTAAAAACTTGGAGGGTACGAGTCCAAGTATCTAAATTGAGAAATTAAAAACAATTTATTCATTTCAGTTACTTCGGATAACCGGTCTCTTGGTTGCTGTAATTTTCAAATATTCGCTCGGGGATTCGACTATCGGACGGGATCGTGACTTCTCTCCTCTCCCGCGTACTGATTGGCGTGACCAACCGCGCTTTCACTTTTTCTCTACCCCCCCCGGAAAATTCTGCAGGGATCCAAACTTGAATCGCTCTTCATAAACAGTTCGACATTTTTGCTGAGCCAACAAAAACGCAGTAAATATACATCCATCGTGCGAAATTCGTTAATTTCACAGTGACTGCATTTGGGCGGTCGAACGTAACGGCAGGGTACCCGACGAGAGGTACCGGGAGATTTCCCCTGTTTCCCACTTTTCCCGATTCTCCCTTCCCACTTCATACCCTTCGGTCGCGCGGTGTCGGTTCGCGACCACCGAGTTCGGCGCAGCTTTTGGGTTCCCATCAACCGGAGGATCGCCCCCTCGCTTTCGCGTATTATTGACGGCTTAAATTCATTAGATTCCACGCCGCCACCAGAACGCTCCTCGCGAGAAGACTCGCCCCCTCCCTTATCGTCTCCTTCTCCTTTACTCCCCTTTTCTCGTTCCCTTTTCCCAGACTCGACTCCGTTGGAGGAGGAGACCACCACCCTGGTGGGCGCCTGCCGACTCTGCGAAAAATAATGCCGTAAATATATCGGATTACTTTATCAAATCACACCGATCCTGGAAAACTGTGCAGCGATATGGCCTACTCTCTCTTTCGTTGGTTACACCCCTCATTCGCTCCCACTCTTTCACCGTTTCTCCCTCCACAACTTTTGCCTCACCCCCTGCATTTCCTCATCCTCATACCCTGTTTGCTCGGCTATATCCTCGTCGTCAGCTCTCCTGTCAGCCCTTGCGGGTCCGCCCGTATTTATCTTTTTTTCGCACGGGACGTAATTTGGAAAATCCGGAATAAAGCCGTCGATAAAGCGAAGCATATACACGCCTATCTATACTATATTATGTAGTGTACGTAAATGCACGTATGTCTATGTGTAGTTGGGTATAAATGTGTATACGTGCGAACGAAACGGTGAGTTAAAGCACACACGTCCAGCTTCTGCGTATCAACCAACTAACCCCGTCAAGGTCGTTACCGGACGTCACAAGCTCCACCGATCCATAATTGCATGGAACAAATTTTCCAAGGTTAAATACATCTATTTCTTTTTTTCCAGGCGATGGTATTGAAAAATATTCTACCCTACGCAGACTCGGAATCTGAGGTAAAGAGAGAAATTGAGCTTTCCACATAGTCAGCCGCATTGACCGCCACATGAATTTTGAACCTTCAAATCTCAGGAAGAATTTTCAAGAATTCTCCGAAACCAGTTTTCATTAAGCAAGGTCTTCCACTATGGAGTCAAAGAATCGGTTATTTCACTTTTCCAGGTGTGAATTTAGACACGGCTAGACGCGGAAATTAATCTAGTAGTTTAACAGTCGCTTTAATCACCCCGAGGAAAGTTAGAACGTTAAAAGAGTCATAATTACACGTGCCGCCTTGAAGCAAGGAGCGAACGGTGCGGGGTGGGTATATAATGTATATCTATACGGCACACGAGTAATCAAGTCTCGTGCTCGAAGCCAAGAATAAAGGGCGCTTGAATGAAAGTATAAAACCGTTCTTATAATACTGACGCGACGTTGGAAAAAGAGTTCCCATATTTATAGAGGCACTAAAATATAACTTATTTTTTTTCTAAAGAAGGTTGCGTGCTCGGTGGAGACTTGGAAGCAGTTATAAGTATAACTTTATACCTGGGAGCTGTAGACGTCGTAGTCCTCGGAGCCATCAATCTTTATTTCCACACGCTGCGTGCAATTCACTGACAATTCTTCCGCCGTGTTGCCCTTCTCTTAATGCTTTGCTTGCCGTTTTCCCTCAGCGTCAAAATCTCCCTAGAATTTTGGTGTAAATTTAGTCAAATTTGAGGACTACGAAATACCGAATGAATTCTTCAAGAGTACACCGTCAGCCCACGCAGCCACGTCTCTATTATACGTTCGAGTCCTCGGTGGGTTAAAACGTTTGTTCTCATCATATCTATTATGCTATTTTAGGAATACGGTATAATCATCTCGCTCAGTGAGGCAAAGGTCTACGATTTATCAAAGGACGAAATGTCGTCTTTGAGGGCACGTCGTGATACGACTATACAGAACGAGGTTCTCACTACCAGGTGCGTTCAATAGTTGGTATAACTTCGTTTTTTAAATACCTTCTCTCGCTCTTTCTTGTGATAATCACAGATTATCGGGATTTCAATTTTACCCAACGTCGACGATGATCGCTGTCGTCGTCAGCGCTCGCCTTGGCGTGCCCCCCTGATTCTGGGTCGTTAGTTAATCAGTTAAGGTGAGTTAAAGCCGAGAATTCATTACTTGTAAATTCACCCAATCTCATTTTGAAATACCAAATAAATTTTGTTAGGCGTCTACCCACGCTCCTAACATCTTCATTACGTGGTATTATCTGTTTTCTAAATCGGATGTAGGTGCCTCTTATGAGCATCTCCCGAATGTGGTGATTATACCGGCTTTATAAATAAATCGTAGAAACGAACCTCATAACACAAGTCGTGAGAGGTGATGAGAGAAAGATGTTAATAAGAAGATCTTTTTTGATAGATTCCGTGACGCGGGTATGGCGTATTTCCAATCATCTCATGAAATTCGACTCGTTTGCGTCGAGGATATATAGCCAAGTTGTACCTATGCTCGGGACTCACCTAGAGTTGCCTGAGATTCTGGGCCGTTAATTAATTAGTTAAGGTGAGGTCAAGTTGGTAATTAATTACTTTAATTCCTCTTCAAGTTACTCACAAGTTTGAGCCGCTTTAGCCGCGGATCAGTTTCCACGGTTGTGTAATTGGCGTTGATATCGGCTTCCATTAGCGGACGGAGTTATTATTTTTTAATCATGGGTCCCTACTGCAGTGGGTAAGGGCGGTACGGTAAAGTCTGGGGATTGAGATGGAGGAGGATAAAAAAGGGGGAGGGTTAAAACGTGAGCGAACAGGCGAGGCGCGAGAAGAACGAGAGCGAAAAGGACGAAGAGATCCAGGAACGCGAGGAGATCAGAAACAGCTCTCAACGGAGTTAGTTAGAAGAAGAAGCTGAATATGAACCACGATGAACCAATGGCACCCCGATGGCCCAGTAATTATTCCACTTCTAAACTTTTCCGGGTGGTTCCGCGTAACCAAAGTTTTTCGTCTTGGCCTTCCTCGCTTCGCGTGAATCATTCCCGCGAATTGTTTTCCTGCCCGCTTCTCTGAATTGAAAAAAACAAAAACACAAGCACTATAAACTTCATATCTGTAAGCACCTCCTTCAATCATCGCTCACTCACTATAAAGAACGACTAACACAATAATCGGTAAAAATGAAAATCTTCATATCGAACCATAAACAAATGTGCTTCAGAATAAAAACTTCTGCTAGGGGATGATGAAATTCACTCATTGTCGGTAGCCGGCTTCGTAAGTACTTCACATATTTCTATCCCCATCTCTTACATCAAACCGAATAAATTCAACTAATTTCTCTCCACTGCACATACCTACATGGGCTGGTTTCTCCTGTCTAATTTATCAACTTATCCTTCACGTGCAGTTATAAATCTACATCAGGTATGCGAGCTAAGTATTTTGTCAGAGACGAACAGATGAAAAAGATGGCATCGAATCCATAGTGGAGCCGATTTATGTTTCAACGTTTGACTCTGATATCGGATGGGAAATTCATCGCACCTATTCACGCATTGAATCGCAATGTTTGAGCATTCCGATTGCATTTTACAATTTGTTTCCCCTCTTCTAGCGCATCGGGATTGCGTTAATAATGCCCCTGCGATTAATAATGGTAAAATTAGTGCCGAGGATAGAATAAAGATGAATGACGCGGGTGTCGGCGACGCACCCTACGCGCCTTAGCTTTTACCCTTCACTCTTCACCCTTTACCCTCTGACTCCTACGGACCATACTCTTCCGTCGCTCATCTCCAGTACTCCTCCATCCCTGGTCCCTCGTCCCGCGTCCTTCATCCCTTCGGAGTCCCTTTCGCTCGCGATATTCGCAATGCCATTACGGATTAGACTTCCCGCGGGTGTCTCTCGCTCACTCTCCTCCTCTCCGTCTACGTCTGCAGCTATAGGCGAGGCGACGGAAAATGCGGCGATACCATAAACCTACGGATTCGAGCCCACCGCTGTGCCATCCGTCTGTAGAACCCTTTGATTTGTGCTGCCGCAGCTCTATCTGGTAGACTTTTGCTAAATCACGGGGGGAGGAGAGTACCGTTCCTTTGAAATCTTATTTCCACCATGACGCCCGTACTGCACCGACTCCTTTTGCACCCTGCACTACGTCAATCGTGCGATGGATTTAACTTAATTCACCAGCAGTTCTTACCGACGCGACTAGAGCTACCGCTAAAAACCACCCTTCTCACTTTCAATGAATAAAAGAAAGAGACGAAGCGATCCCTTGACTAGGTGTACCTGGTCTAGCTGGTCTCGAGCCATCCATAGTACTTTTTTTTATTTTCTATAATTCTTTTCTGCCATCCACTTCTGAGGATGATATTTTCCGGTCGAAGAAGGTGGTTACTGCGACGAATACCGTTCTGTCTCGACTCGGAGACATTGTGCGGATCTCACCTGATACGCCGCAAACCTAGTTTCAGAAAATTATATGAAAGCCAACCACGTGCCGGTAGACCATGCAGTAGTGCTTGTAACTGCAGCGGAGGCTAAATCCTCGGAGAATCGTTTCTACAGGTCGCGTAACGTCAAAGGCTATTCAATGGCATCCCCACGATCACCGTAACAACTTCGTGTATAAAGTAACGAGCAGTACCCACAGTGGGGAACAACCTGGGATTCAGCATACAGCCAACTTGCATCATTCCGTTGGTATCTGGCAGTTTATACGGCAGTCGAAGCAGCCAGACCAGGGATGACCGGTCACGTGTATGTTAGGCAGAGGAGATTAAGTGATTGGTTTCCGAATTAATCCCTCTCGGATACACCACCGTAACGTGCTCGATCGGCTCCCGCATAGTCGTATTTCATTGTCCACATCGATCTTTGATCTTTATCAAAAAGAACGCGTGTACATTGATATCGATTCGATGCGTTCCGTGGGCGGGAATCGCAGAAAAGTGAAAACGAAGATAATGTGCTCCCTTTCAAACGTCACAGCCCAATCGATACGTTACGTACTCGTTACTCACTACTCCTTGTTCTGTATTCACTCGAATGACGACCAGAGATCAAGTAACCTGCATTATACGCCAAAGAAAATCCTTGACAAAAAGTTTATAAGTATATACGTGTACGATGGAAGTTGGAGGGTTTGTCCGCGCCGAATATACGTACCGTATTATATAGTATTTATTGAACCTTCGTCAATTTCTATTGGGTCCTTATTTATTTTCCTTTCCGAGCATCTTCGGTGATGTAATGGGCGTGGTGCTGAGATTGGCGGAGTCAATATGCGAAGAAATACCCATTCAAGGATATATGGACGGCCGGCTTAAGACTTTCCGAAGTAGGGTCACCAGCGGAGTCATCTTCCCACACCCTCGTGTCGCTAAGGGAGGCCTATTTCCTAATCGAAATCAAGATATATCCGAGGGAGTAAAATAAAATTCACCTTCGATGGGTTTAATGTTTCAAAGAAGGTCTTCAAATTGTAGGCTTCATTGGCTGGTCGGGAACTATTCTCAATGATGACCAAACTCCAGAAAGTTCGCGTATTATTTTCGGATCCACGATGATCGGATCGTTTCCGAAACATTCCGAAATCATCACTCCTGACATGATTTGCTCCCCGAAATCTGCTAGGGAATAAAAATCGATTCCGTAAGATGATCGTTACGTACTTATTGTAGATAAATCCTACGAGCATCAGAGAAGCGCGTTGTTCGACCGGAAGAAGATCGGGTCTTAGTCAAAGGTCGAAAACCCACGTAATCGTGTTACTAACGACGGTAGTGGTTTTCCTGGAGGGTCTACCTACGTGAATTAGTGGGGGCCCGTAAGATCCGCAGGCGGAAAATTTTCCGAAAATATTTACCTCGCGCGAGAAGTAAGTTGTGAAAAGTTAAAAGGAGATGAAGAATAGAAAAGAAAACCTATAAATCTTTTTAGCGGAACACCTTATTCCAGATGATAGTCACCAGGGTTGTTCGTTCGGGGCGCATGACGTAGCGCAAGCGCAGCCTGGATTCGAACCCCGAACCTTGTTTTATCGAGAAGAACCACGGAGGATGATATCGTAGCTCAGTGCGCTCGGCGGACTGTTCGCGACCGGACGTTTCCTTCGCGAGTCCTTGCCACCCACTGTCAAAGCCACGCTTCAGCATCGATGCGTACGTCTTACAGACGTCGTGCTGCTGGTTGAAAACCGTTGATATTTGTTCGGTCGAAATTGAATAGCAAGGAAAAAAAAAATTATTTTTTTTTTCTGCCATGGAGACGAATTGAACGGTCTTTCGTAGCCGTGATTAAAAATTTTCATTTGCAGTACCACACTTTCAGTGAAACGAATCCGAAAAAAAAAAACAACCGGAGAGAAGCTCGACCGAGCTGCGCATTTTCATGCGAACCAGTTGATGAACGTTTGACGAAAACGATCTGTATATTCATCCTGTACGAAAGATTATATGTAAAAAATAGATTGCACACACACCCCTGTATCACCGGGTGTATTCAATTGTGCAGGAACCAAGATAAATTAAATTCAATTCCATTCAATCGCGGATATTCCGTACGATCGTATTACAAGTGATCGTTTTCAAAGTGTTTCCACGACACTGCGACATACACCGGATAATATTTTAGGTGTATACGTACACGTTATCGCGTTTAACTTTCGGAAATTGTTAAAACAATTGGAAAAGTTATATCTCCGGAAATTATTTGGACGACTGAAATAATTTCACCATCAGTTGTACAACCCGTGAGAATAAGGGTTTATTCTTTTTGTATTAACAGTTTAACTTTTTTCGGAAAAACGAACGACACGCGAGCTTTGTACTATCGAATTTATATCATACTGGTTTTCGCAAGCCATCGTATCTAGATATCAGACATCTAGATATTATATCACACCAGAAAAATCCAGAGAAACATAGTCGAAATTCAATTGAGAAAAGTTTTTGGGGGTAAATTTAACCCGGTAAAAAGTTGTTGTTGTGCCACTACGTTTATACTTTGGATCTACAGCAGTTGCGTGACGATACTGACTAAAGAGTTTTTCGAATATAAAGTATAAAGCAGAAATAGTTCGGCGTCAAGTTATTGTTGCCGACCATCGGTATATAATATCATAAATGTATATCTTCGAGTGACGTTCAGTGTACTTGCAGTTTGTGCGTATAAAAAAAAAAACTGAAGAACCGATAAAAACAAAAGACAGTGCAGGAACTAGTCTGTAACGAGAAAGCCGAGTGATTTGAAAGGAAGTAAATTAAAAGACACGTTAAGGAAAAAGAAAAACGAGAACGAAAATAATTTCAACAACCGAAGATCTACAGCGTTGGACCGTCAGAATCCTGGCTTCAAAAGTTTCAGATTAAGAAACCGGCTTCAACGTGGCTGGTGAGTCGACTTATTCTTAGTCCCACCTTGTCAGTGTCTTAATTTTTGATTTTTCAACCCCCATCCCGACGTTGGTAAAAAAGCTTCGAATTTGCCCGGTATTTCAAGGTCCAGTCTGCGATATCTCAAGGCCGACGCACATGACTCGACGACGCGTAAAGGATATAACCCGATCGCTTCCTTTTCAACGCCGATCAACCGATCATCTCCTGTTTGTTTGGATTTTTTTTGTTTCCTTTTCTCTACGGTCTTCTCTTTTTCCCCCTTCTTTTTTTTTCTACTCGTTCGCTTTTACCGCGAAATGATTTTCCCGTGCAAAAGGACCGTTCTAGCGAAAAAAATTTCCGTCAAATTTCGCTCGTTTTATTTTCGTCTACCTTACGTATCCAACCCTCCGCCACGCGCGATCCCAAGGGATCGTAAACTAAAATAGAAATATCAATCTGCAGTAGGTTACACACCGTATGAGAGCTTCTCGATCACTTTTTAACCAATTTTTTTCTCACTGTAGTCTTGGGAACCTGTTTCGAGCTGGTAACATAGAGTTAAATTTCCCGCCTCGCGTTATGCTGCAGGTGCCGTTAAAAATATCGGAAAAGTCGGATACTCCGATCGATTTTTACAGTTGACAATGTCTCCTCAGCTAGTATTAACTATTCGAAGTTTCAGGCGCGTTTCGTGTTACGATAATTGAGGAGCTTGTACCGCTCGGAGCTTTCATTCATCAATTACCTTTCGAAACCGTAGGGAGAACTGGCCTCAAATAATCATACCTTCGGAAAACGTGGCTATACGTAAAGTGAACGGATATAGATCGAACTGAATGTGGAACGAAAGCTGTACTTATAGACATAAAATAAGAGGATGTGCCAGAGGATCTATAGTAGTATTACGTTGCTGGTGTAATTCAGAGCCGGAGGAAAGAGGAAGAAACTGAAGAATGTAGAAAGGAAAGAAAGGAGAAATAGAGGAAGAAAAAAAGATCGAAATAAAGGACTGCACGTTCTGGGTGGTCCCTCATTCTTGGATACGTACCACATACGCTTCTGAATACGAAATAGACGTAACCGGGCTGTTTGCGTACATTATGAGTATACTAGCAGCTTGTAAAAGAATAAAAAGTGAAGAACTGACGCATTTAGAACGACTGACTGACTGACTCCTAATTGCTGGTGACAAAAAACCGTCAGCTGCTTTAAACGTTGTTCAGTTTAATCACTAATTACAACAAGCGGTGCGGGTCTATAGCGAGGATCATGTTCGTATAAAATATAACGTGTAGGGTCGGTCGATCCAGGTCATTTCACAACTTTGCTAGAAATATGCATGTGCATATAGAGTAAATCGCGTGGAGCTAAGAAAAAAAGTGAATGAATAAATAAAATAAAAATAAAAATAAAGTTTACGTACGCCGTGAACCCATAATTATGCTGTCAAGCGCGCATAAAAATAACTTTTACGTGTCGGTAGATCAATCGCCGATGAATCGTTGATCTGTTGATTCTTATAACGATAGATTGCACGTCGCGTAATGGTAATTCGTGGCTTCTAAATAATATAATAACGTAATGTTAGATATTTGTAAAGAGTACTGAAATTATCATCCCTTCCATTATAGGATATGTGGTACGTCAAATGTCTGCAACACAGATATACGTGGCGATGTTGGATCGAAGTTGTTAGTTTGTTTCACCAACACCACGTACCTATAACTATGCCAAAACGATAACCAGGACAGGGAGAACCACCACCGATCGATCACTGATTTATTCTACACAATGGCCTCTCCGATCAAACGATTTATAATCGCTTCACCGATACAAACGGTGTCAGAAAGTTCACATGGCTCGTTTAAACCATTTTCCCGCATCTATTCATCATAGAGATGGACAGTTTTCCGTCCCAATTTCAGCTAGTTTGTTAGAATTTCGTACTACCCACCCGGGGGCTGATATCGCGGTTTTTTCCCCTCTTTTTTCTTTCTTTATTACCAACGATTATTCAAGTTACGTCTGATGGTAACGTGGGTTCTAAAAAATAGAAGAAAAATTTCATTCCTTTAATTCTCTAGTCACAGGATTTTTTTTTTCTTCTCTTTTTATTAACTTCGAAAAAAATCAATCGTCAATTGTATAAGGTGACAAAGTGAAATGTGTCTCATATAACCAAACGTAACAACGTACCTCGACATCGCAGCTTTACTTCATGTTTCAGTTCGTCGATGGTTTTTTAAACTTCGTTTTTTTCCCCCCTTTTCTTTTTTGTTCTTCCCATAGTTTATTCTACCCTAACACGATAGCTCGTTCTATGCATGTATACCGCGATGATGTGATGAACGGAAATCACTCGCGTGATCTTCACGACCTACCTACACGCTCATCTATATTTATGCTGTGCAGTGAAGCCCGACCTAGTTGACATTCTGACGTGACGTACGAGCCGGTGATTCGTAACTTGTGTTACGATCGAGACCTGAGATAATTACTACGGAGTTTTTTACGGCGCAGCTAGTAATAGCCGGTGCTGCGGTGAAAATGAATTCTGCTGCAACGCCGTGAACATCGTCTAGGTGTAGAGGAAAAAAAAAAACAAAAAAACATAAGAAATAAAAAACGAAAGGAGGTATACCTGTAAAGACTTTATTGGATGCAGGGATTCTTACGGAGCAAAGAGTTTTGTGCGCGCGAAATGTAGATATTAAAAATAGCGAAGAAGTTATGCTAATTGAGTCGGCAAAAATAGCCAAGCTTATGGTAAAATTATTCCACCGTATTGAAACTGAAAACACGCAACACTTTTTTTTTATTCAGCTACTTGTTCGAGCAAAGTTATACCTGGTGATAGCAACGACGTGGGTGAATTCTTATCACATAATGGTTCGGTATTCACAGCTATTCTGGTATTCGAGGGATTCGTGTTAAGAACTACTCTCTCAGTCTTAATTTTGACGTTTCATCATACGTACGAATATAAAGCTTGACCTTATTAATTCCGAGCGAGTCGATACATCGGGCAATCAGCCCATTGATTTGAAATTATTTTTTACTTCATGCGCGTACAGTTTGTTACTTTTAACGCCCAAATCGACGAGACAGGAGCGTGACAAAATCTGAAGTATATTTAGTACTTGTCACATTTTTGCTCAAACTCAAATTTTCACCTTGTTACTTTGAAAATTTCCACGTCATTGGAACACAAATCGTTGAAACGACTTTTCTAAAAAATTTACGTCAGACGTAGGCAGGAGCGATCCATTATTAAACAAAACCGGATTGATAGCGCGGTTTGTTGTTAGCATTGTAAAAACGAAAAACCTGCTGTCAAATGGCCATGAAATCCATCTTGACAAGGCTTACTGCGAATCGTACGAATTGACGGCAATCAAAAATAATTGACAGTCAATCACGAAGGATTTAGGTTTAGGTCTGCTGCTGCAGGCTTGTCAGTTTGCTAGCAATCCATGAATAAAGTTTACAGAGCTTCGGTGGATGTTACGCCCGTTTGTATTCTCAACCCTGTCAACGCCCACGATAATTCTTCGCTGATGTTCACGTGCCAATCATTATACGAGAGGGAAAAACATAATCGTAATTCGTACGGCAATAATACCCGCTACCTCATCATGACTTGAACAAAAAAATAGATGATTAAAAAAATTGTCAAACGAAATCGGGCGAATCGCTACATTTGAAGATGGTTAACTTTATAGCACGTTCTGCGAATTATAATCTCAGATTGAAAATTTGTTCGTAGGAAAATGGACGTGTTTGCGTGTTTTGCACAAATGATACGACTGTAACAACAATTGGGTTATTTGATAAGTCGGTTGGTTGATGGCTGAAATTGGAGAAAATGGGAAGGAATGGGCTTAATCCCCAAAGCAGATCTAATTGGCATTAATTCAATATATCGACTAGAACGGTGATTGGCCGAGAACGACGGAGGGTGTGAGGAGTCTAGGCCGCGGATCGGGGACGGGAGGTAGTCATTCCGTTAAATTGCTGCCGGGCCTGTAATCTCCGCTAATAACTATAGATTGTCCGATGACGTCATATGACAGCCCGTCCCCCTCGTGGTAGCTTATCACCACCTTAATCGTCCCATAATACGAGGTTACTGTACCGTCTATACGACCTTATATACCGACGTTTCTGACGTCCCTGCAGACTGGCTGATACGTGAATTGCATTGGCTATCGTCGTCGAGTGGAAGAATGCTGAAAATTCTCTTCATTTCCCGTAGGAGAGGATAGTCTACTCGATGTTTTCCAAAATGTAAGAGATATCATAATTTCTGGTAAAACTTCACCAGTCGGACGTATTTGACGTTAATTGATATAGTTACCTTGCATCATCGAACATTCCAAACGACAGACTTTGGTGGACAAAAAAAAAAGAAAAAACTTCTCGAGTTAATTTTTCCAGCTGTTGGATAATAAATATTGGGCACATCGTGCATGTATGCGTAAACGTATGGATGGAACGAAGAACGATCTCATGAATAAAAGTAGAGAACCTAAAAAAAAGGAAAGAACAACTAATGTAACCACCATGACTTTTGACGAGGCAGAAATTTTTCTTTTTTCCCTTCTTTCGGCCACAAAAATTGAAAAGTTTTCTACGACAGGGAGCCACGTGAAGCGTATTGTCCGATCGGTTCATTCGTGTACCAATGTATATATGATAAGTAAACAGCTGTTTGATATGAAAAAAAAAAAAATAAATAAATAAAAACTGGTTACTACAAAATTAGGTTCTCTTTTGGTTAAGGTGATCGAGTACCATGCCGAAATTTCGCGGCGAAGAGCGAGCAGAAATAATAAATAAGCAAATAAATAAAAGGAAGAAATAAAAATCTATTTGCTTTTCAAAAGTTATGGAAAGTTCAGAGTTTTTATTTTATTTACGAAGAAAATTCAATAAAGAAAAAGTATGCGTATGGGAGTCGATGTAGAGTTTTGCTTTCTTTTTTCTTTCTCTCCTGATTTTTTGTCCCGATTTTTTCTTCCACCTTCTTTCTTTCTTTCTTTCAGCTCAGTTACCTGCGAAGGGTGTATTTTAACTTTTCATTTCGGGCGAGGGGTAATCTTTCTTTCGACCTAACATATTTTTCGCGTGTACAACGTGAGCAAAAAATCAAAAAGAATTTCGACTCTCCCGCCGGTAATATTTGCTTTTCTCCTCATTTTCCTAATTTCTTAATTGCAAAGCCAGGCGAGATGTAAGCGATGAAATGAAATAATATCGCAGCAATCGATCAAAAACTACAGCAATAAAACGCATGAGACGACCGAAGCGACGCCTCGATCGACAAGTAAATTTTCACTTGGTATAGTCATAAAGAATTTCATTGCAGAACGGGAGCTACGATCGCATAAATGCAGCCTGATGCAGAAGCGATAGTGCGAATAGCCAAAGAAATAAAAGTATAGTGTATGCAGAGGTGGTGTGTGAGGTAAGATCGGTGCGGTATAATATTGTAACGATACGCCCACCACGAAGAAAATTTTTCTATATTTTCGAATAAATCTCACACCCTGCACGTCGTTCGCTCTTCGCGTGTTTCGTATTTAATACTTTTCTTCTGTACTTTATTTTAACAATCGGACGCGAGGAACGCGGTTTCGTAAAAAAAAGAGAGAAGGGAAAGGAAGAAAAAAAAGTCGGCGTTAATCAAGATCACGATCTTTGGGTTATGAAACACCACAGTACTTACCAAGATATTGCAATCAAGTGTAAATACACGTATATCACGATCGGATACTAATCTCGTTTCATAAAAACGTTCCAGTACTTCACCGCATGTTTGAGGTATTAAAAGGCAGTACAACGAATTGTTAAAACCGCAAAAATGCCGTACGCGTATGTGAATGTATGTGTAAACCGTGAATACATAGGTGGTCGCAGTTATTACGCTCACACGCTAAAATTATGTATTTTTCGAACTCTGAAAAAAATAATAACCCACCGAGTCAATCGTCTGAGAATTTGAAACGGAAGCAGGTAAGTAAAGATGTATGAATATCGGGAGCAGGATGAAGAGTGAAAGAATAAAATAAATAAAAAGTTGAAGACGACAAAAATAAAACACAATGAAAATGAAGGCGGGGATGGAGAAGAGAAACGGGATGGCGTTTGCGAGAGGCAACAGAATGGAAGTAGCAGTAGCAGCTGTAGCGAATCGGTAGCAGGTGGATTTCGGCCTACGTGGTGACAGTCGTCGTGTCGTTGCGGCGGCGTGCCCGGTTCGCATCGTGGCTATATTTTCTTCCCGGGTAGAATATTCAGAGAAAGAGTTGGTTGGATGCTTTGTGAAGTTAATTGTTTTCTGAAGTAACGCGGCCGGTAATGGTGCCTCGCATCGGAGACAACTCGGTGAGAGGCGGAGCCCGCGGTTGGCAAGAGAGAAGAAAAAGGGCAAGCAAAAGAAAAAACGAAAAACAATGGAAAAGAGAAAGGGAGAAATGATATCGGAGAGCGGAGTGCCGAATTAGTGATTAGAACGCAGAGTAGGGCCGGTCGGTAGGGGTAGAATATGAGGAGAATGCGCCGAGAAGAGAGAAGAGAGAAGAGAGGAGAGAGAGGAGAGGAGAGCGAATCTATGGGAACAGCTGAGGAATAGGAGATGAAAGAGGAAAGAGGGAGGAGTACAATGAGAGGAAGAGAAGTAAAGCTGTCCGGGAATGAGGTCGACATAATTGCACCCCCAGTCGTACTGTCAGGCTGCGGAGGGCGTCGGGAAGGGTCGCAGCCGCCGGCATCCATTGTCCCACCCACCCTCGACCTAGCTTTGATTAAATACTTGACACATCTCAGCGATGGGCATAAGTTTGGTTGAATTCTAATTACGGACAGATCGAGGACCGAACGATGAAGCTGAGCGTCATTTAGGTTTACCGACCAAAATTCTCCAACGGAGAATAATATATTGCAACGCGTAAGAGATGCAACGCTCGACTCCGCAGTTTCCGTCTGCAGTTACCCGATGAGATGATTAGAGATACCTCATGCGGCTTCCCGCTTCCTCCATCCGCCATATTCTATACATGTATATGCTGTACACACATTCCTCTACTACGAGGCTATCGTCCCCACATTCGGTGTTTTATTATACATGATATACACGCGCGCCTGCTTCTTCTCCGCCGCCAGCTTCTACTTCCGGATCCTTGCGCCTCGATTAATCTTTCTTTACTCGAGAAAATCTCCGGTGGTATTTGTTCCTGCTTCCGATTGCCGTCATATTGCGCTCTCTGCTTACAAGCCAAACGTTAGCAGTTACTTATCGCTGCCAGTGTAGCTTCCGCTTTCGTATAAAACACGGAGTAATTGATTATTATTATCACAGAATTTTTATCATCAACCCCAAACTTGCATTATTACGTCTTCTGAGTTATTTCTGTATAAAATTCAAACAATCGGTCTTTTTATTCTCAGATTTCCTGCGGAGGTAGTAAAACGCACGTATATAATAAAATCTACGAGTAACCAGTTTTTTATCTAATTTTTTTCATTTTATTTATTCTTTTTTTTTTGCAATTGAAAAACGCAAGCCAGCGGTTAAGCGAGGCGTAGTCGTGGTAAACAAGGCATGGAATTGAGGCAGACTTTAGGAGTTGAAGAGCCAGAAAATTCAGTTTGTTCGAATTATATGTATATACAGGCATATCTGTACACTCACATATTTTTTATTGTTATCATTATTTTTCAAACAGCTGTACGAATGATACGTGGCGGCGCTACGCCGGCCAGATTGTTCAATTTAAATAGAGTTAATTGAAGTGCAATAAGTCGTTAAAACTCTTGAGCAAATTAATTAATAAAAAAGTCGGTTAGAACGTGGGCGAGTACCGGCGGTCGGCACGAGGAGAAATCGAGCGAACAAAAAGAGCTAAAGGAGGAAAGGTTAAAATAGGAAAGATAGAAGGAGAAGGAGGAGGAGGAGGAGAAACTGGAACAGGAAGAGGAAAGAGCGAAGGGCTCCCGACGGTAGAGGTTGAGTGCGGTCGGCTAGGAAAAGGCCGGGTGGGTAATGAAATAACGTACGTTGGGTGGGTTGGCGGAGGGAAAATTTCCGAGCTCCGTGAACAGTAAATCTGTAAACTGTGGATATCAAGGGTGAAATTATTATATGTGTATGAAAAAAAGCTCAATTGCTCCTCAAAGCTTTTAGGGGAAACGCGTCGACCGACTCGAATCTAAATCTCACAAAGGTAATACGTCCGTAGGAATGCTACACGTAATACAATAATTTGGATTATGAATACGATTCTCACGATCTCAATTCCTCATCCATCCGTGTAGAAAACGAACGAATTAGAAGAGGGAAATGAAAATTGATGCATTCGGTACAATTATTATAGGATATAGGGAATAAGCTATGGGAGTGAAACTTTGAAATGACATACCTGCTCCATAAATTCAGGAATAACTGGATGTAATAGAGTTAACGATGCGAAAATTTTCCCAACTCAATCCACTTATATTACTAAATAGTTAATAAAGTTTTTACTTCACGCACAGGTATATCTATATTTCGACATATACCGCAAACTCGTTAATGCCTCGTAATTCTCGTTTGACACGTTTCACGTTTAATGGAGCATAAAATACCGTGCTGGACATGAATGACCGCAACAACTTCCCTTGAAGCCATCTTCATGACCTACGCTAATCTAGCCGCGCAAGACGTACCGTAGGAAATTGACGGGACCTTTGTCTCTTTGTTTTCTTCAAATATAGCGTATCGCCGCAGGGCTTTCTTGTCGCCTAATAAGGTCATCTTCAAAAATACTCGCACCCTTTATCATCGCCGGCGATTTTGGCTCCGAACGATCAGTCAACGAACGGACGTGGCTCAACTCATAGGAATGTCAACTCCGGTTGGAACGCAATAGTGTCTGTAGATGGAAATTTAAAGAGAAACGAGGTCCACGGCAAAATCTGAAGTGAAGATATTTTATAATAACAAGTTGAATGCTGCAAGAATCTTCGACCAAAAAAGACAAATACAAATGATTAGTTGGCGTAACGGGTGCGGAGGTTGTACACTCCAGCGCGTTACTAGTTTCGCGTTTTCCAAGCATCTGACTCGCACGGAATTCCCGTCTCTGCTTCGGGGAATTCAACACCTGACAAACTGGCTTCGTAGCATGTGCCTTCTTCGAGTATTTCGCATGGAAGTTCAAGATAAGGTATAGGTATATGTATTCAATTGGACGGAAGGTTTCGAACTGTTGAAAAATAAAGAAGGATTTGGAGTCGTGCTCGGTTCGATTACACTTCTTTAAGTTGACACAATAACACGTACCTATATTCCGAATACTTCTGCGCAGTATAACGTACTTTTCTCGAGCGAGTACCCCAAGAAGACAAGCTGAATTGCGAAGAGGCGAATAACTGCGAATAGATTGGAACGCTGAAAACGCGTATGGGAATTGCCGTTGCAGTTGGAATTTGGCGACGATAATCCCGGCCCGATAAAATCGTTATCACCCTCAGGTCAGGTGCTCACACCGACCCAGGTAATACGAAGTAACGAGTCTGTAATACCACTAAAATCCACGGCCTATACGAAGACCTCGATAGCGCATAAATTTCGGCATACGAAATACGATTTCGAATACAACACGATGTGCTGGATTTAGTCGAAGCCATTTACAGTCGTAGCATACCATCGACCATAAGTTACCCAAGGAGCTCCAGTATTCCAAATTACACGACATCGTCTGTCTGGACAAAACGATTTCAAATTTTTTCCGCCAATTTTCTAACTTTACATGAAAAAGAAGTCTATCACTTCTGTTATTAAAACTGATGGGTATTAGTTTTGGAAAGAACCGAATAAAGATAAAAATTAGTATCAAGTTTCGACCCTCCCGGGTTTAGAATGAAAGTAAAGACATTTTTCCAGAGTATTTTGGATGAACCAAAAAATACATTAACTGGAAACTGTTTTATGGTACTATATAAGCCTGGTCCCAAATCCACACGGTCAAACAGACGCACGTACCCCCATACATTTACGGTCGGCACACCGATATACCTGTGGTTTAGGAATGTGCGGGTGCCATTGGGGGATGGAGCTGAATTAGCATGCCTATCTGTGTAATATATTGGACCGTATCGCTGGACGTAGTTGCCGTTGCTGCTGCTGTTGAACGTTGCCCGCGTGATGTAGTGACCCCCGCTTTTATTGGCTCCCTCGTCCCAGTCCCCACAAACCAACGGGCTACTGTACATCCACTCTCTGGTTAATCCGTCGTAGGGACTGACGGAAACCATGATAAAATAGAATTGAAAGAGAAAAAAACAAAAGAAACATTAAATAAGAGAAACTAACTGAACTACGGAGGTGCAGTCATTTGTGGGGTGGTGAATGATGAAAATTTATGGAAAGGACTGAGCGAATGAAAGAGAAAGAGAGAGAGAGAGCGACGCACGCTGTAGTTAAAAGGCAACGAAACTTAGTACAGCCTAATATAATATACTGATGTAATTATATATTAATTGCATGAAGAGTACTGTGGTGTTATATCTAAATTGAGCTACTTGGGGGTCCGTGACTTGTGCTTGTTGTTGGTTTAAAATTGTTATCCCAAAAGTACATCTTGGGAGGTGATTCGATCATGAGGTAGAAGATGCAACATAGAACTCTCTAAGTATGTATGGAGCTAATCGGATTCTGCTTCGTAACCCCGTATAATAGGATCTACGGCTTCTTGGTCAAATTAATAAATGTGCCTGCTCACATGTATACGCTCGATGATTTATGGTATTTAAGTGCTCCGGAGTTGAAAAATAAGTATTCTAGTTAGCGGCCGAGTCGTCCTTATAAAACTCACATTCAAACACGATTGGCGGTCATTTTAGATCCATCCTATACCTGAATCGCATCCTGATTGGCCCCGGAGGAACCAGAGCTGGACCCAACAGGAACTATAGCTCTGGAATCAGCTTCGTCATTGACACTGTGTTTGGGAAACATGAAAATCAACGTTTATTGTTACCAACGGCAGCGATGGATGCGTTTTTTCTACATATCTGGGACACCGTGCAGACCGAGAGGTGCCTAGTAAAGTAAATTCCGTTGCCTAAATTTGAAAAGTGTCTCATGAAACGTTTCACTATAGATTTCGAATACACGTTGAAATATATGATACTCTCCGGAAGAAGAGAAAAAAAAAAAAAAAGCTGATTCACCCCGAGGAGATATGTTTCATTACAAGTTAGCCCGAATGCAACAGTTCACTCATATCAGAAAAAAATGAGGTTCATAAAACTTTGAATTGTGTAATCTGACAGACAGGTTGAGTTGAAATGAATGAATTCAATAAGCAAAACAAATGAACTACACTCCATTTCATCGTTGTTGAAGCGTGTCATTTGTTTTTTGTAAAGCAAAAAAATAATGCCCAAATTAGGTACATTCCTGTCGGACAGCTTCTCCGTCGACTCGTATAATTCTAACAAGTAATTTCAGTGGTTTGTATGCAGTAATATGCAGTAATTAATATTAGTGTTGTTACATTTCTCCCGTTTGTCTTTTTTTTTTCTGCGCACAAACGGCGAACACGCTTGCTTGAATTCGTATTCAAAAATTCATCGGGCTTGTGAAAAAGTTTCGCGGTCGCAGAGGTTGCTGCATGTGAATTTAAAACCGGGTACGAGCATTTCAAATATAATATAAATAAAACTACCGGCGCGTAGTACCTATCACGGTTGAAATCCGACAATGGATATAACAAAAACTTGACGTTTTAGCTGTACGCCAATTAAAATCAAATTTTCAATACTCGGCCGGTGAATTTAACTTTAATAATGGAATGTGGAGCATGTAGGTTCTGAATACTCGTGAAATAATGAAGCGCTAACTATTAGGTCTGGATAAAACCAGCTGTTTAATCTTTACACAGAGAATCAATGGCTTTTAAATAATTTATCGATTGTATGCAAACTTCGATTTTCTCACACAATAAATTTCAACCTCCGTCGAATTTTATTACAACAAACAACTTGACCTCCTCACCTTACACGACATAAATAATGAACTAACCGCGTGCAATGGAAATTTGATTATACAAGCATTGCAAGCGCGCCGAATTTCATTTAGTTTGATTTTTGAATTTTTGTCTACTATTCTTTTCAATTGCATATCATTACATTTCAGACGCATCACATGTTAAGAGTTTTTTTTTATCAATATGCATTATTGTTATCGCAATTTGAATCTTATGTTCAGGGTATGGGATTAGACGTAGGGTCCAAACCTTAGATTTTTTCCGATTTTCGGGTAAAAAATCAACTTTTTATTTTCATAGGGTTTAATAGGGGCTCATAGGCTATTTCGATATATTTTGACCTCAGGAACACGATTCCGTCAAGTAAATCGAGCTAGGAATAAATCCCATCGAGACATCCTGATTTTTTTACTTTCTGGAACGATAAATCGGCGATAACTGTTTCAATTTTATAGATACATCAATTTAGCTCGTGGATTCGTGCTCCTGAGGTCAAAATATGTAAGAAAAGTGTCCTACGATCGATTTTTAAAATACTTCATTTTTGGCCCAAAAATCGGAAAAATCCAAAGGGGTATACCTTAGATTTTTGTCGATTTTGGGGTAAAAAATGAAGTATTTTTAAAATCAATCGCTGCACACTTTTTCGATGTATTTTGACCCCAGGAACACGAATCCGTTAAGTAAATTGAGCTAGGAATCAATCCTATCAAGATATCCTTGATTTTTCACTTTTGAAAGCGATAAATTGGCGATAACTCGGCCAATTTTATAGATGGATCAATTTGGCTTCCAGATTCGGATTCCTGAGCTCAAAATACGTAAGAAATCCTCAAAACCCGAAATAACAAAAAATTGCGATTTTTGATCCCAAAATCGACAAAAATTTAAGGTATACCCCTTTGGATTTTTTCGATTTTTGGGCCAAAAATGAAGTATTTTCAAAATCGATCGCGGGACACTTTTCTAACGTATTTTGACCCCGGGAATACAAATCCGTTAAGTAAATTAAGCTAGGAATAAATCCTATCGAGATATCCTTAATTTTTCACTTTTTATAGCGATAAATTGGCGATAACTCAGCCAATTTTGTAGATAGATTAATTTAGCTCGTGGATTTGTGTTCCTGAGGTCAAAATACGTCAGAAAAGTGTTCTGCAATCGATTTCAAAAATACTTCATTTTTTGCCCAAAAATTGAAAAATCCAAAGGGGTATACCTTAAATTTTTGTCAATTTTGGAATCAGAACTGAAGTATTTCTAAAATCGATCGCTGCACACTTTTCTAACGTATTTCGACCTCAGGAACACGAAACCGTCGAGTAAATTAAGCTAGTCAACTTTTTAGAATAGGATTTTCAATAGGAGCACATATGTAATATAACCTAGATATATGCGTGTAATTAGTTTCGACAGGAGCTTTTTGTCGAGTTATTTTCATTTCTCAGGTGTTAATTACAACCTTTAAATTACAACCGTCATCCATTTAATCTCTCCTTTGTCTCCGCGTATACCAGACCGCTGCCGCGGCGCTCCGAGTCTTTTATCTTTGTCTATTCGGTTCAATTTCCTGTATTCCGCATCGGAACGAGATAAGTTGATTGAGACAGCTCCGACCAGGCGGAGAGACAGACGCAGACATAATACGTTCGGGGAATTTAACCAGCGTTTTGTTTTTTTTTTTTGGCTTTTTTCTAACTCGCACTTCGAAATTATACTCGTTTCTAAAAAAAAAAAAGTATAAAATAAAATAAACGAGTAAAAGGGGTATGAAAACGGCATAGCAATCAAGCATAGCGTGACGGAGGTGGATCGACTAAAGATTGTACATTTATCTCTTTCGAATTGGTTGCCGGATTTGGGTCCATGTGGCTCAGAGATTTAGTGCTCGATTTTCCAATTTCGCAAACACATATACACGTACATTAAGTGAGACGCGGTTACCAGTGTATTGGGTGATGCGTCAGGGGGGTGTATCGACGGGGACGATAATTAACAGAAGCCGTTAGAAAGAAAAATCGAAGCAATCAGGAAGGTCGACGTTACTAATTACCCGTCGGAATTCGCGATTACGTCGCTCAGTCAGTCCAACTCCTCCTACCGGTTCGCCACCTGGTTTATTTGCATTCGCGCATTTATTTTAAGAAAACCAGTGTCTACTGTAGTTGCTAACCAGATCGTCGTACCCATGGCTTCTCCCCTTCCCGCTCGCTTCTAAATTGCCAAGACGACCCAACCTCGAAATCTATGCACCTAATCTTCCGCAAAGTAATAAAATGCGACTAAATTTCATTGAGCCTGTTTATATTCCTCGTCATTCCGATTTCAACTGGGTAATTTTTACCATAGGTGAATAATTCGTATAATACCGAGCACGATAACTTTTCCGATAAAAAAGATATGCCGACGTTCCATGTGACAGAAAAAAAAAAAAAACGGAAAAATTGTCCTTCAATTATTTATGGCTTATTTTGGTCGTAGAAATTATCGATAGCGCTTTTCAAGGGTAACCGTAATTCGAGCTGTTTGTTATATTCATTTTCGTATCCATAGAATAGTACGTAATAGGTAATAGTTTTTTACGCATACATAAAAAATGAAGTCGTGCTTATTGTTAGTAACCAAGTGACGGATATGATAGCTGGCGAACTTGAGCGTTTTATATAATATCGCCTTTGAACCCTTCTGGGCAAAGTGGATTGGCAGACGCCACATTTTCATTTGTCGTTATCCCAACATAAAGCTCCTGTCCATGACACTTCCTTATTATGCATAATAAAAACCACCTGGCCAACTACGGCCATTTTGGCGCGTGATTCTTCCGCCCTATATTCAATTGTGTGTGCACATACAGACGTGTATGATAGTCATGGAAATAGGGCCAACCTAACTTTATTCCACGCTATATATTGATCTTGGATATTGGTATTTATAAAGCATAGACTCGCGCATTTAGAGGGAGTCCAAAGTCCTCGCGTATTAAACTTTCGCTTGGCAGGTTATATCCTACCGAATATTGAAAAATAATAGAAGACGTCATTGTCAGGACTCACCCATGATGCATACACGTCTGTATCATGAAAACTAGCAGCGAATACCAGAGCTAATATTTACCAACGATCACTCCGCATGAACTTCGCAGACATTTTTTTTCCAAAAAACAAATTTGCGGTCAATTTATAAACCATTAATAACGGTTCAGAAGTTGGAAAGGGGTACTCGCTCCCTGGATTTACCGGACATTAGAATTAATTCCACCACAAATCGTTGACAAACTCGAGGAGGTACCTAATCTAGTTGACGTAAGGGTAGTTAGCGGTGTCCGGTAACGATCGAAGAATCCTGACATGAGTTGGCTTAAGTCACCCAGAGCATTTGCGTCAGCTTCGAAAAGCGGCGGAAGCGCTAAGGCGTAACAAAGCCTAAGCTCGTAGCTCTGACGCCCAAGTACCAAAATACGGAATTACCGAACACCTGAACTTTCCGAGGCTCTAAAATCCGTAACGATGATGATAACAAAAATAATATCAGAACGATTTGTCCGAAAAAAAAACCAGCCTTGCGCAGGACTCTGGATACCGGACCAAATCTTAGCAGGTCAAAAAAGAAAAAAAGGTTCAGAGAAACGGCCGTTAAAAAAATTCAAGCGTTTTGTACCACGTGCTTTGACCTCCACAAATTTGCACGCACTAAGCAATGTCATATGCGCGCATTGATTCATACTGTAAAAAAAATGGAACGTTTCAATGAATAAAAAAAACCTGTATACTATTTTGGTATTTGCGGTTTATGATTGTGCCGATTTTCTTCCGATACTATGGACATAACGAGGGCAAATCGATATAAAGTTCTGTCGGTGTAGAAAAGGTTGTGCATTAACGTGGGAAAGAGTAAAAAATAATCCGGCCCAGAAGTTGAGAGCCTGAAGTGAACGGGGGATAAGATTGTGAAGAATGTTTACTTAACCCCTGCAGCAGCTTGTCCCAAAGTAAGTGCAGCTGACGATAAAAGAGACGGTTTATATCCACAAGAGAAGACGCAACTTCTGAACCTAAAATTGAGGTTTTTTTGGTTTCAGAAATTACGACTGATCGAGTATCGCCCAAGAACCTCGGGAAAATGGTTCGAATTAGTGATTTGATTGAATCGTATGATATTATTTTCGACGTCGGAATTCAATAATATTTTCATTTATTTCACCGCCAGCAACAGGCAGAAGTTATGTTTCTCTTTCCGAACAATTAACTTTCGGTTTTTATTCGGATTTATGCGCATAGTTGCTTTCTCTCTATATATCCTCCGATTTTATCGAAAAACGAAAGAAGGAAAAAAGAAGAAAAAAGCATATTGCGACTTCGCAGACCCATTTTCATAAATCCAAAAAACAGAGGCAAGTGTCCTGAATTATTTATCCGGGCATACAGTGCCAAAACCGAACCTTAAAAGCTCGTGGTTCAGAAAGAGGCGAGAGCTTTATGTTGGGAATTAGCGAATTGAAGCGGATGGAACAGAGCCCAGTAGAAGCAAATTCCTATACTCTAGCGGATTTTAGTTCTCGTTCGCAATTTAAGCGACCGTTGTTTGTTTATCCGAAGCTATCCCAACGTGATGCCCTGGTCTAGTTTTAGTGACCGGAGTTCATTTTGGCAAGCGGTAAACGCTGAGCGAACTGCAGGCGACAACTTTTTCTCCACGAGACGATCCGCGTACGTGCTTGTTTCTTAAAACATATGAAATTGCGCACCGCTCTCTTATCCCGCGAAATGTCTTTACTTTTCTTCTATTCGAAAGAGCTGGTAAAATCAACTTGGAAACGGTACATGCGGTGAAAGAAGTTTGCGTGTACTGATAACTATAGGCATATAGACTCGTTCTATTTGTCGCAAATTATCGTGATTGCGTCGAACAGAGTTGTTCCCGTAAGTATAGCTTGTCACGGTGGGATCGTTTTGACAAATTATTGCACTCGGCATGGATTATCGATGGGATTGGAGAGTGTTCATTATTTCGGTATGTACAATACTGCGTGAAAACAGAGAGACGCGATATTGATTTTCTAACAGCAATATTATTTTTATCCTTTGAGGTTTGATTTGCGATTGATTGAATCGTGAAGAGTCGACTGGCCTTAATGGGTGAGAAATAAAATGAAACTCATCATATCGTGGAATCGGTTATTCGAACACGCCTAACAATTAATAGTTTTACAATCTTTTACAACACACAAGCTTACGCCACAAAGTATTGGTCTTAGTAGACGTTAATTTAAAGTTCCTCGTGTTAATAGCGCCCCTTATAAAAATGTATGATTTAGGCAGCTACAAAATTACGTAACTTTAATAACAGATCTGAAGGGTTATTTGAAATTATTATCACGACTTTGTTAACAGCTGGTGCTTTGACATTTACATCTACATGAATAGCTTAGTTTACAAAGGTATACGTTTACATCTTGCCAATGAAAAGAAATGAAAGGAAATGAAAATTCACGACCTTCGGTAGAAACATACTCCTCAAAGACTGTGTTCGGAAGTCCCTGGAGGAGCTTCGCGGTCTTTCCATAGAAACTGGTGCGGTATGAACAAACTATGAACGTTGCCCTTGCTGTTCAAAGTACCCTCGCCGAAGACGTTATGATCGAACAGTAGCCAATATATTTACACATTGGTCAGCTTACGGCAAAGTTTCGTGACCGCAGTGCCCATCGCTTAGCTGGAGGGCTGAATTCAATATTGGTTACGTAAAATGACAAGTGATCGCTGAAACTTATCATCGGAAGAAACTTGATCCAACTTTTGCATATCGATTGAAACCAGTCTTGATCCAATCGATTGAGGAACCTATCAGAATTTTCACGCGAGCTCTTCTCCGTAAAAAACAAAAAAAGCACAAACCATTACAATGATATTGACATCCGAATTTAGCTGAAATAGTTTTTTGACTTTCAAATCTGTCAAGTAATGCATATTGCACGCACTGAATCAATTATTTTAAAGTGCACATTGGCAATGAAAGGAATAGCTTATGCGAACGGTAGATAGATTATATACGTATAAATAAAGCAAACCTAATGCAACGTTGAAACCAGCTCGACAAGTTTGTCTCCACTATTTGCCGACTGCAGTCAAACTGCATGTGAATTAGCTCCAGCTACGTCATCCCCGATATCGATCTGTTTCGCTTCGGGTAATTAGAATAGTTTTATAACCGTAGCATAGTCGGACGAATGGGAGATCCGATACCGAAGCAATAATTACGTCTGATTTTATTTTCAAATAATATAGAATTTTGATTGAGCGGTAAGAGCCGCATAACGCAGCTGTGATATTACACCGGTATTTGAGAACATCGAAGAAAAAAAAAAAACCTTACAAGGTTATTCGAAAAGTTATTTTTCGCTCTATATTTTATCGTCGGATAATTTTGTGGTGTAGAAAATTTCAAAACTTTCAACCAACCCTTTGGGACCGTAGGATGATTACTGCGGTGGCGATGACGAGTTCAGTGTCCCCGAAGGGCCAGAAACTCCCTTCTGTCTATCGCTTGGCGTAGCGTCACTTATATAGAAGGATTTAGACGGGCATGAATATCTATGCATACACGAACGAAAAGGCGTGTTTTCCATGCTTATTGAAGGAGCATACGCCCCTTCGCCTTCAGACACGTGATACTTCGGTTTCAGAAAGATTCGAGACATCCGGTTGTCGAATAATAATAAACAGAGGCGAAGACAGGCCACGCTGGATGAAAAATTTAGTGAGTCTTCGAATTGAAAATTTTTCTCATTCAGCTGCAGGTAAAAATAAAATAAATAATATATTATACGAGTTACCGTTAATTAAATTCTAGAGAATAGAGACACCCCTCGTAAACAACGTATCAGAGAAGAAAGAGATGTGCCTGCAATAAAAACGGAGAAAAAGCTTTGTCGGCGTTCTCACTTGTAGAGTATAGGTTGACTCTGTACGTCACGATGGAGAAATATGCTGCACTGAACTCCGCGGTTGTGAGAGACCTCTCAAATTTGATCACGTCCAAGTATATGCACTTGGGTTTTGCTACAACAATGTGTACCGTTACGTACCATATATAACCACCCCTGCGGCGTGGTAATACGGGATAAACTAGATACTCGGTGTTTTAAGTGCTCTTTCATACGACGACGAGTTTTCAGGCTCTAAACGCGGTTTAGAGTTTCATGAAGCACAGCGCTTACACTCCAGGGATCATGTCTGCATGTAATACAGACACACATATGTACCTGTACCTATGTAATACGATGTAGATGGACTGATTAGTCACTTATTACACATAGTTACGATATGCGCGAATTAAAGCTCTATGTACGGATTTGAGAATATTCAGACAGTTGAAAACCTCTTGCGCAGCGTAGGGATTTAGATTTGAAGTTGGGATGCAGCGAGGTCATGAACTTCAGAAGCTAATCTAGTCATCAAAAGACTATCGCTGTTCCGACAATAATTTGATGCACCGCGTCGTACACTTCAACGTAATAACCCCACCGGCATTGATGACTGTGTCGTGATTCACTCGGAAAGAAAACATGACGGGGTATAGAGTTTTAATACGACTTATACCATCCCTTTCCATCCACACTTTTATGGGCTAACTCTAATTTGTGTAATAACCTATGTGCGTGAGGAGGACACGTAAATATACAGAGGATTAAATTCTGTATTAATAAAATAAACGTAGAAATGGAAGCGAGTTGATTTCAGAAATATTTGAATTTTGCTGCTCAGAAAAGCGGAATATTCTGAGGATAGCTCAAACATTTCGATAAGTAGATTAATTTAGTCAGCAGATTCGGATTCCTGAACTCAAAATACTGCGAAATTTTTTTTTCTCCATTTTTTACCCCAGAGTTGGAAAAATCTATGGTCAAAAATCGAAAAAAAAAAATTCGCAGTATTCTGATGTATTTTGATCGCAGGAAAACGAATCGAATTTTCAAAGATATCATATCAGCGTTGAAAATTAAAATTCATGAAAAAAAATTTTCAAATAAATAATTGTCACTCACCAGCTTCGAACAAGATGCACTAGTTGAAATTCGTAACGATGAACGCATACTGGCACTTGAGTCGTTCAAACTGTTCGGAATTTAGAAACTTATCACATTAATTCACATGTGAATATATCGCGGAGACGAGCTACGTGACGATATTCACGAAATTTGTCGAATGACTGAGGTGTCGTGCCTCGCGTAGCGATTGAGAAATGAGTCGCTCCACCTACAATATATTTGAATATACGTAAACACATTTGCGAGCGTTGGAATTCGATGATATTCAAAATTTCGTATGACTTACGTCGTTTTCAGTTGTTCGGCAGACATCGTGTTCCACAGAATGAAATTTCTCCGCACTGCTCGCATACCTTGATTTGTATTTCTTCGATCAAAAGTCACATTGGATCATTAGAGCATAATTACGTGCAAGTACAAATTATATTCGCGCTCGTTACTCACGTGACCAGGTTTCTGATTCACGTGAACATCCGCGGGATGTTATCACTTTCTCGAAATATTATAAGTGCTAGTGCAATTTCATGTCGGGCGTGAGGTAGAATTTTGTCAATGGTGAGTGTCCTGCGGGTAGCAGATGAAGCAAGGTAATTCAATCTGTTGACCTCTCGAGTGCAAATAGCAAGCTGAGAGAAATCTTTTTAAGTTATTTACCTCGGAAATTCTCATACCACAAGATTTTCCAACCTGCGAGTAATGCACGCGACAGGATACATATGTATACAGATTCAAAGTCAGAGGTTCGAGGTTCGAGGTTCTATGTATCTGCGACTGGTGTATCGAGTCGAGGGTATAAAAAGCAGAGACCACTCTACTTTCGTTTCAGTTAAAATTCTGAAAAGATTAATTTCAATCCCGAAGATTCACGGTGCTACGGGGCGAGTGATCGCGGTAGTTCCTTTCAACTGTAAAACGAGGGTGACTGACGAGTAAAGTGAAATAAAACGAAATTCAGACCACCGAACGCTTTTAGTTGCTCGAAAAGCCTAAGGCCACGATATAAAATTCCTTCATTTCCTAACCCGAGGACTCTCCGAGGTCACGGTGTGGGTCATCCTGTAATCCCGTTTTCACTAAACCATTCGCTGATTCGCTGGTTTTATTGCCAAATACATGTGGGGAAAAAAAATTACACGCATAAGAGAAAACGTACGAACACGAAGCAAAGTAGAATAGCGTCGTTAGAGTTGATGAAAAATTACATCAGCTCCTGTTGAGGGTAGAGATGAGTCTGTGAACGTATATGTATAAGTACGTAACGAAAAGTGTATCAGAGACTCTGTCTTTTGATAATAATTTATATCGGCTGATGCACGACACCAGAGATGCTGGGAGGCAACGTTGGATGGGATAACAGGCTCTAGTGGCTCCCAAGGTGACTCTAAAGAAACCTGGGAACATCCAAGCTGTTTTATGGAGCAGGAATTATTCGGATTCAGTTACCGTCATCGCTGTATTCCTGTGGAATGAATATTTCGCTTTCTCAAATCCTCAGGGATGAGGAAGCCATCAAAATCAGTTCGAAAATTGCGATAAAAAAAAAATAAATAAATGACTAAATCAATCCTAAGTAGGGTTGTCCTGAGACATTCCTACATACACGTACGATATGAGGAACGTACGACAAAGTTCTCGACCGACGTCGGTAGTGGTACGTCTGAATCTGAATAAACTAGCTGTTGCTCAAAAGCTTATTTCGTTTCTCCATAAACTCTTGTACAAGCAGGACGAGGTTTCCGTCTAAATTCCAAAGTCTCAAGTACAAAACCAGCTGACGGTGTCACCCGGGGTTTTATGAAATATGACCGGCAAAAGTTTTCACCAACCCGCCACGAGCTGGCCCTCAACACGAGACGTGGTCGCTGACTTCTGCAATCTGCATTTTCTCTGGTATATATAAGGTATTCTAAATGCAATTCGAGATACGAACAGCCGTGCGATTCTCTCATGCACAATCTTACGAACGGGAACACGTTACTATTTATTACCGTTCTCCGCTATATACGATGTGCAACGTAACGTACTGTGCTTTACGTACATATTTCTATTCTTTTTATCAAACGAAAAATTATTCACATTTCACGCTCAAGTAAGCGAATTACTACTGAGATTCTGGAGATATTGTCTTCGAGCTGTTGGTATCCCAGAATTCCACCTTGTTACAGACACGGCATATTTCATTCAGCGAGTTTTGTTTCAAGCCACGGCGACTGCGTTCCACTTGTGACTGGTGGAACATAAAAAAAAAGTAATAAAATAAATGAATGATAAAATGAATAAATAAAAACAAAAGAAGTGGTTCGAAAACCGGGGTTAGAAAGACCGGAAAAGTCGAAGGTGCGAAGGACACGCCATTTACATTTGAATCAAGGGTGCGACATGGAGAAAAGTTATAATGGCACGGTGACATTTGTTTTCCATTCAGGTCACATTCGAGCTTTGTCCACCCCGTGGATAACGCATCGAGATTCTTCGTACCTTCCATCTCACTTTTTATCTATCAAGAAGTTTCATAATCGAAGTTTCCTGAATTGTTTATATGATCTTACAGCCCGCTAGCGCTTCTCATACTCCCCGGTTCGGGTTCCCGTTGAGTAACGGGATGGCAGTTTGATATCGAAGTCGCTTATTCACTCCCCCTTTTGCTCTCCCCTCACATACTTTCCCTGAGTTCTTCTACCCACCCTGGCATCGCGTCGGGTCTCCTCGTCGGAAACGAATCTTTATTTGTCTACGCACGAGATCATAAAATACGTTCCTGTCATCCCTCGCTATCGGTTCTCCGGCTATTCATCAACCGATTTTTTCACCGTTCAAATCTTTCATATTTTTCTTACATAAATTAACCAAAGCAAAGCTTACGGAATCTAACAAAGACCGAGTACGGAGTTGTCGAAATGCGATGCGGTTTATTCAAATATTCCAATCTAAAAGCTCGAGTAACGATCCTTTTCAACCGCTAAACATTTATCAAAAACTTTTGCAAACACAGCTACCCTCCAGCCCAAAGATAAACATAAAAAACAAATGTGTATCGCACGGAACATGACTCGGTATTTTTTCTCAGCATCGAAGATGATCCTTGATGGGCATTAAGTTTTTAATAATTCCTAGGAAATTTATTGCCCTCTCGCCTCGCCGGGTCGGATGGTTAACGTTTTGATTGTCATTTCCATTAAACTGTGGCGTTACTTCGGAAGCTCTCGACGCCTTTTCACCTCGTGGCAATAATTTAGCCGGAGCTAAACTATTAATAATCATTTACTCCACTCGACCATGACGAGGTAGGGCTTTGAGGATGGAGAGAGAAAGAGAGATCATGATACCTTAATGTATACGGCTCGCAGGATGAGGGCGAGGAGAAAGAGACCGCGATGGAAGGAGTCGGCGTCGCTAATCGCGTAATGCTTATTACACCGGAGTCCCGAAGCGTGGCAAGAATAGCGAGTACCAAGACGCGAATCTTACGAGCACGCGTCACACTTCCGGTTTACGTGCTCCCAGCACCGTTTGAGGTTGCGACGGTGTCGGCGTCTTCACCAACACCTACGATTGTACGTATTTAATACATACGTATCTACACAACATTGGGTAAACTGCACACACATACCTACCCCCGAAGCGCAGACACTTACGAGTGTCTGGGCTGCGAGTGCGGTGATTTAGGACGGCGACGTTCTGACCAGTTCTTAAAAGTAAGTACATTTCGTGCCAGATGCTACTAAGATTTGTTGCTAATATCACCGCGTGAGCAAAAAATCTTAAGCAAAGAAAGGAAAAAGAAACTAGAGAAAAAAAAAAAAAGAAAAAACTGTAGAGACTTTCATACACGTAGACTCTACTGCTGTATTAAAGTGTAACAAATACGGCGCGAAGACAGGCGCACCGCGCGCTATGGGCAAACGAAATTCGTTAACTTGTATATATAGATATATGTACGGTAAAATATACGAGAATTTTAAGTTTATGAGACAAAAGTCGAGGGATTTATATGTATAGATATAGCGAAAAGGACGTCTTGGAATAATTTCCTTGGCTCGATTCCTGAAGTTAGTTCCGGTAGCTGGCGACCTGCAGCCAATAGAAGGAAATACGAACGGGTTCATTATACGGAAGACGTTGCAACATCGAAAAAGTTCCCATTGGAAACAACGAAATGAAGGCAATATAAGAGACTGCGTAAACAACCCGTACAAACCAAATCCTCTAACTGAGATTCGATTGAAATCTAGCTATACAGAACCACCCTGTGTGCGATCGCTCCGCCGCGACCGGATACTTCCACTCTTTCCGATAAACAACTCTCTCATGTATTTCGAGTTTAATCTTTGCTGAAAATGTTTCTCCGCACACGAGCTCGTGCGAGCGCATAAAAATTGCGGGCTTTGAGGGCTCCGAAGGCTCGCAAGGTCGCGGAAGGCCCGACATAGAGGTCAATGGGAACCAGCTCCGCGCATGCTAATGCATCAGAGCTTAATTAACACACCAAGTGGACTACCACTTTACCTGGACACTTTGATCACTGCATAGCTAGGTAGGTAGGTAGGTAGGTAGGTAGGTAGGTGGATGAATAGTTGCTCGTTTCTCGATGAGCTGCTGAAGCCTGCTGCAATTTTACTCTTCGGTCATCCACCTGATTCTCGCTGGCTGCTGCAGAAGTAACCTAAAAATCTCTACCGTTGATTTTGACGTAAAAATCGAAATAAATTGTCTGAAAATGAACTGGAAAATACAGATTTGTTGGCTACATTGTGAGAAGTTTTTGGTCAGCCAATTACCTGCACCTACATAGGACTCTATGGGAAACTCGGTTAAGTGGAGTAGTTAGTGGGGCGAAAGTGACGTTCATCCGAAGCCGAATAAGAGGACGGGTGGAAAGGGATTAGCCGGTGGTCCAAGGGGCGGTCGTCCCGCTAGCAACATCCTTTCGAGTAAGGTCGTGAGAGACAATAAATCGAAGGGACTGAGTGAGTTAGGTGACGGAAAATAAGTGGTCAGATTGGCCCCGGTGAGTTGGCCCACCACTACTGCACACCCCCAAACACTCAAGGATTTTCTTCGTTCCACGTGGATGGGAAAAGTCCCGGTCTTCGAAATTGAAAAGCGAATTGAAAAGTGACCGTACGTCCACCCTCGACCTCCTATTCCCTATCCCCACACCCGAGGTGAAATATACGCGAGGTCCTTTCTCGGGCGTTCAACAGTGCCAAGGACTCGCGCGACCGTATTTTCGCTTTTTTCTCCTTCTTCCCTTCATTTTCCCCGACTCTTGGCCGACCGGAATGTCCTGCACCAGAGGCTGGGTGACACCGACGACCAAATATCTCAAAATTTTCATAATCCACTATAGATATATATTATTTAGACAGCTCGGATTCTGCGTTGTTGGAGATGAATCGATTCTTATGAAATTTTTGCGAACGGCAGACCCGTTCCGAGGAGAACAAAAGGAGACATTTTTGACACAGGGGGAGATAATCATCGGACGAATCTTTGTCGCACAATGCGCGTTATGGTAGGCTTTGCTACATTCAACAAACTAAATGGTCCACGCAGTTATATTCGAACAACGTTTATTTTCTCCTTACACGATGCTAAAAGCCTTTCTCGCGTTAGAAGTAATTAGATGGGTATTGGAAAAACAATAAAATGATAATGCACAGTTGTGCTCTACCGTGGTGGGTGATGGAAGACGAGAAAGATAGAATAAGAGAAGACGAGGGGAGCGCAACGAAATGGTCAGGGTAAAAGAACTCTCCTTATTCCACATTGCAGGTGGGGTAGGAGTTTGAACGTTGAGTTTCGAAAGTAGCGCTTTGGGCGAAGATCGGAGAGTCCTGTATAAATAGTCTTGAGGGGTGACGGTGGTGTTCCAGACGCCAGAGGGTAGGTGAAAGAAAGGGTAAGTGAAATAGTTAGTCGAGCGAAAGTGGCGGAAAGGTCGCTAAAGTGGGGTAGTTTAAAAGAATCGTGTTGGTCAGAACCGGGAGCCATTTTATCGCTTCATATTCGACGAAATCGAGCGCCAGCTCGAACGAAAACCTTACGAAATGGAATGAAAATCTAACTACATATATACCTACCTATGTATCTGAAAAGGCCTCGGAGGATCACTTTTCGTAATCGGTGATATCGTTTCTCTCACTAAGAATTGTTCAAAGTTTTATCACTTCTATCTATACCGACAGCTGCACTATGCGTCTATTTCTGACAATAAATCCCGTTTAAACTTCAGTTCATTGAAATACCCAACAGTGTTACTTGTTACTATTCCCAGCTTCACATTATCGATGAAAAGGAACAACCCCTGTAAACTATCACCTCGCAAGGATTAAATTTGTTGAAGGATAATGAAAACGCGGTCTACTCCATTAATTATTTCACATTTCCCTGCGTTTCTCACCCGGTTGGATATATAAAAGAGGGGAAAAAACGGAATTGAAATCTGAATGGTGAGAAGACCTTCGAAAATCTATTCATGATGTAGTCCCGTTAAATCTCCGTCTGAGGTGGGGAGATTGTAGAGCTTTGACGAGGGAACAATTCATTGCTTTTAAATTCGTATCCGACCCGATGGTCATTGACATTGCCAGCTGGTTGCTCTTCACAGAATCGTGCGGGTGTGGCAATTTCATTTTCGATTAAATCCTTGCACACGTTTACATACACGCAATCCGTGCTGAAAATTTTTGCATTCAGTCACCACCATTAAAAATGATTTCTACGCTTTTTCTATTCACGAATTTTTCATACCTTGCTACTTATTTATATCCTTGAATATTCGCGACGTTGAAAATGATTCCTTATTATCTACGGAATCTAAAAATAGATTATTCGCTAAATTCGAGTGCAGTTATGCTTTCGAAAACGCCGGATGTAGTATTATTATTCAATAGAATCCTGCGTTACAGTTTTCAGACGATATTTCAACGATAACTGAATCTACTTCTTCATTTGCAATGCTCAACTTCTGACAATAATTTATCGACGATATCCTGTGTTCAATAATTGATCTTATTGGATTTACGCGACTATTTAAATATTCCAGGAAACTTGCACAGTATGAAAATAAAATATTCAAAATATTTGAATATCGGGATCGCAGTATACCCAACGCGCATTTCACAGCAGCGCGTTTGACGCAGAATTAATAATTTTTTCAAACGGAGTACCAATACTCGCGTACTCGTAGTTGTGGAATACATAGCTACCAATCCATAACGTTATTTCAGAATTTCTCTTGAATCCCACGTAGCTTCAATTTTTGTCCCGGAATTTCAACTATTTCTAAAAATATTCCTCACACAATATTATGCATTGCGCACCTGCACAGGGTTAAATCGTAATGTTTACAGTGGGTGTAAATGATTGCCCGGAAGCTGTGAACGAGGGCTGAAAGTATTGCGCTCTATAAATGTTACATCGAATTACGTGCACGTGTTTGCAGCTGGTCGTTAACGCTGACGTTTTCTTACGCGGATGGGCATCACGACCAGCTGACGTTATTATTTCTCGCCAATCGCTCCGAATTCGCTTATTATGTAGTCAGATATAGTCACGTGGGGACCCAGGGATCGGTATTCCTTGTACAAGGACATGAACTCTGGGATCAAATAATGAAATAATTCGGGGAAAGAGAAATAAATAAATATACAAATGAACCTGATTTTGATTTGAAAGTTTACCGGGATTGCGTGTAGCGAGGGCGGTTTTCGATCTACCTGGAAAAGGCAGAGCCGCCGACGAGGTCGGATTTCATTCAATTTGTTCGATTGTAGCAGCGGGTATGGGTAAACTGTACCTATAATATGTAGAGTAATAAATTTCTGCTGCTAAACATTTTCGCTGATTTACATTCATTTTGTGAACGCTTTTTCTCACTCGATTCTACAAACCGTATATTATGCCCAGGCGCAGTGCGTCCAACAGCGCTCGCCCACCTGATTAAATCGGTCGTATGATCTGTTGCGAACAATTACTTTTCACAAGCTAGATTCACACGTGCGATACTCTAAATGAATACCTCTTAACGTTCAAACGAGTGAGAAAATGTACAATTAAAAAAATTCAAACCGCCATAAAACAGCTCTGGCAAAGAATTAGCTCACGCTTGACGTAATTATTATCACGTTTATAGATCACGTATTATTTATACGAAACAATGGAAGAAATTGATGTATCATGGAAAAAAGATATAATTGAATCTCTGGGATGGAAGACATAAAAATCGAGATAACAGGATATACCGTTTATTTATCCTTCCTTAGGTTCCGCATCGGGGGTTTATGTCCACTTTATGTCCCATCACCAAATTGTGGGCTATCTGATATCCCATTCGGAGGTTCTGCAGATGAGAATCGGCGGAAATGCATGACAACTCCTCATCGAAATATTGGAAGAGATTTTACGGGGAATGTTGTCCGTCGGACGTATATACGCGGGAAAAGCGAGGTGTGGTAAGGGACGTCCGAAGTTTATAGGTTTGGCGTACTACAATGACCGGACAGACGAGGCGCGGAGCTGCAGGGCATACCGCGGGACCGGCCGGTACCATATACAGCCCTTTATTGTCCTCGTTTATTTATTACTTCGAAACCGATACAATTCCACTCTCCTAGAATCCAGTTCCACGGGTATCGCTTCGCTCGGGATACTGCGTCGGATGTTCGCACAACTTCGAAAACTGAATTCTTCGAAAAGAATTTGGAAGGTCGATGAAAAAAATTTGTCGCAACATTAAAGAAAAGAAAAAAAAAAAGAAAAAAATTGAACCACGGTTAAAATTTCCCGATAGTTTTCTCGATGCGTATATACATGACGAGCGAATAAATCTAACGTGACATAAGCGTGTAATCAGGTAGTCTGAAGCTTCGATAATAAGCTTTCAACGTACAAATCTCCGAGCGATACAAAAAAGCGAGGTCAAAGTTAAGCTCCCTCAGGCTGTCATCGCCGACTTCACGTTCCTCTCGTCCTCGAGAGATGAGTCGTGTAATCAAAAACTCATTATCTACTCCGACAGTGAAAATCCTGCGGGCTTTTGCCGATAGAATCTCACCAGTGGTCTAGAATTTTGAAACCAGGGAAGCGATGTTCAGGTAGGGAGAGGAGTAGGCGAATCCACTTTTGTTGAGGAGATGCAAAGTGCGTTCATTATACCGCATATAGTTATACCTACACCGCGGTCGGCCGGTGCGAGGACAATGTCATGTACTCACTCCGTATGAATCTCGGTCCTCTGCCCGCCCCAGCCCCCTTTTCCTCTCTGATTCGCCGGTCGTTCCGTCCCGACAGGAAACTGCATTGTTCCCGCTTGTTTTCCTCCTCGTCCGCCAATTTGTACGCTGCGTGGACTCCGGACCGTCCGCGAGTCGAATGAATATATAGCGAGGGCCGTACGAACGTAGAGAAACGACGAGGATGAGAAAGGGGACATATAAATATAAAAGGGAAGAATTAGGTAGGTACGTACATGTGGCAACAAAAAGGGTTGTCGTAGAAGGCCTCGAAGCTCCCCCTTGGATTTCCATGGGTTTTTCGCGAGCTCTACCAACGGGGCCGAAAGAGCGGAGCTGGCCACCGAATCGTATGGCACAAAATGTTACGGCCGGGGTTTAATTCGACCGGTTTGTTTTTTTCAATTTTCTTTATCTTCGTTTTTCTTTTCTTTCTCATTTCAACGACGGAAACCCTGACGCCGTAGAACGGACGCACGCGGCTTGCGAGAGGGAAAGGAGATGCGGGAAGGACGTCGCGACGCCACCGTGGACTACGCGACGACGATGGGACAGTGTTTGGCGATACATTATTTAAATCAGCGCTCTGGCTGTTTGCTGTCTCTGTGTGCCTCGCGTAAATATGCCCGACGTATCTGAATTCCAGATCCCAGATCCGAAATCCCAGACCACACACGGCACCTATACTGCATCCCTTTTCACTCTCCATCCTTCATCTCTCTCTCTCTCTCTCTTTCTCTCTCTCTCTCCAGCTTCCCTTACTCGTGTCCGCTTGTGGGTGGTACAGGTTACTCGCGCTGTCCTACAAACAGACCTGCTTCATCTCTCTTGACACGATATAGTATGAGAAGACGTGTATTCGTGTCACGTGTACGTTCACCTTATACCTATCAACCACCATGTACACTCACACCAAGCACTCGACACACTCTTCGGTGAGGTTTTTGCTCGATTTATGCAGCTCCGAACCCATCCCAGCCCTCCCCGTTTCATTACTTTAGTTCGGTCTCTTTTTCTTCAAACTTTATTGTAATTTCCGTCGATTAGATCCGGAGCCCGGATGTCCCTTGACGAGATTTTCCGGCTCTTTGATCGCATCGATTTCAAATTCTATACCTTATCTCGGGGTTCGGCGTTTATAAATAATTAGATCAACCCTAGGATCCTTTTGTATTGTAGAATATTATCAACCTCACAATCCGTAACTCATCAACTAAGTTTTTGATTGAAAATGTATGAGCGGGAGGATGAGAAGAAACGAGAATATGCAATCTTCAACTTGGAGAAGTATACGGATACATCGCATGCTTGCGGTACGTGTGGTATAACGTCATATGTGTTTTCGAAATGTAGCGATCTCCGGAGTTACGATGTTACGTGCAGGTTAAGAGCAATTAGCTTTCATACGTCTTCATTTTGTGATTGTGAAACTGGAGGCAGAGAAAGCGATCTGTGCGATCCTCGGAAACCATCGCACTGCTATACCGTACCCGACGTTGTCATCTTTATTGAGAATCTATGGATCGCCATACTCTGGTACGAACATGTTTATGCAAAGCGGTTTTACCAAATGGCTCGCTCTGTTGCAGCGGTGATATTGAGATGGGAAGATATCGAGTCCATTAGCCGAATACCCAAACCCGGTGGGTAACGTTCAGGATTCTCTCTTCGAGATGGCGTCCACGAAACTTCGATTCGAAACGTTAATCCTGCAAAACCATGTCTTTACATTTCTACGGATGTCGCTTGATTATTACCTTTGCGATTCTCGATACATGCTCACATATCTTTCACGAACATATGAATGCATCTAATTTACATACGATTATACACACGTTTTATTCACGTTCGTCGGGAAAATCACATAAAACTTATTTGTGGTTGAGAAGAAAAAAAATTTCTTTCACGGATCAAAATTAAGGTAACGCATCTTGAAGCAGAATCCATAATTGGTTGGATTCAATTTGAATATTTAAAGAAATCTGAAATATTCTGTTCGAGAAGTTTGGCGAATGATTGGTGGGTGAAATTCTTGTAAGAATCACATTGCAAGGGTAATGAAATTGAATCGAAAGAGAAAATAAAATAATGAAGACGATAAAACAAGGATATAACTACGCTCCTCCGGAGAGTAGATTGATATTTTAATCAATTTTCCCATTCTCTCTTTCTCGCAACCCTTTTCGTCTCCGTCCTCTCGTCAAGTAATTTTGAAATTTCTAACCGGTGAAATACGCCGCTGGGAATACAAATGGCAGACGTTATACCGAAACGGGTCAATTTTTGTGAGATAACGAGAACTTCGTGATATAATAAAGGGTTGGGTAATGCCCTCTGATGTCCCGTTAGGTGAGGAAGGGACTTGGCAGCAATTACTAGCCAAGGAAAACCTTGGATAAGGGAAAGGAGAATGTCAATAAGGTTTTGACGAGGCCGTTAACGTCAGAGTTGCCACGAGTAACGTGACTATATTCCCTCCCAAATCCATCGGAGCCTGTTTTCTATATCTCCAGATCTTATTCTCAATCCCTTTCCCCTCATTTTCCCGCTCTTTCTTCTTTTCTTTCTGCACGTATACCAATGCATTCTTGAACCTCGGGCGTGTTAGTCGAAAACTTCCACGCCCATAGAGCTGCAAACGACGAAATTGCCGAAAAAAAGGGTTGCCATGGAATCCTCAGAATTTCAATTAAGCACCACTTCACTTTCTCTCTCGTCTCTCTTATTCTCCGTGGCACGGCTTCATCCCCCTCCGCCGCTCTTCTCACTTCGGATGGCGAAGGCGAAGACGAAGCTCTGGGAATATCTTCGATCCTTTTCCGTTATAAGTTATTGATTTTCGGAAAGGCACCAAAAGGTAGTAGCGAGCGTTCAATGACGCGCGAAATTTAAAACGCCAATCAGCGAAGCGTTCCGAATAAATTTCACCCGACCGTTGCAATAAAACGCAATGGCCCGTCAGTAATAACAATAATAATAGTATCAGTAATAGTAAAACGGAGCCAAAACTGTCAGAAACTCAGCCCAAAATCTACAACCTACAACCTACAACCCGCTGCGATCATAAAGGGTACATAACCCTTTTTGTTCTGTGCGCACGATTGGTCCCATCTTTACCATCGGTAAGGTTTCGCTCGTTCGATGGATTATACAATATAGTTCGACAAACTTTGTCCTTCTAGAATTCTTGATTGCATTATTATATAATTCAACGCGATCGGAACAGTTACCTTTTAATATCATCGCACAAGTATCTGCAATTGCAATTACCATCTATTAATCCAATCCACATTAAGAGTCGCACGTGTTTCGTCGTTGGAATGAAAGTGAGCATAAGTCGGTAGTGCGACGATAAATCAGGGTTAGTTTGCACTTCGTATGTGTATAACATTTGAGAAGCACCCGTCTGTGCAATGGGAAGCTCTAATTTCCTATCAGTAATATCAATATACTGTTTGTTGTATCAATAAAAGCATCGCCACCTCCAGATTTATTTGCTCGTTTTAGTGGCGGTGAGTCGTATCGCTGCACCTTGATTTACCGCGCGTTAGTTCGAAGGATTATTGTACATATAGATATCACTCGTTCCGACCTTCGTAACCTTGACCCAAAGATAAAGCTTCTGAAGGTTGGCGTCGCCACAGCGTCTCGTTATCAAATATACGTATAACGCAAAAGAAACTCATGAAACACCTTTTACTCAAGGGTGTTTGCCTGTGAAAAATTGAAAGACTTGTGACCACCGCTCTGAATTAACGAGGCACTACAAATAACGCCGCATAATGACATCAAATTTTTTTAGTAACAAGGTCAGAAGAACTTGTAGGTAATACAGCGAAATTTATTCCCGAAGCAACGGAAGGAAAAATAAATGAATAAAAATGCTACACATTCGACGGCACAATGAGACACGCGTCTCTCACGGTATCTATTTCAAAATGTGAAGCAACCGAGGGATGAAGGTTGTGTAAATACTACAGCGAAGTTAGGCGGATATCTAACCGCCATAATGTAGAGCTTACAGGGTAAAAGATCACCCTCCTCAAGTGTAACGGCATAAGCAGTGGTGGTATAAAATGGCAGACATGATGGCTGGCTAGCCACTTGTGTTTATTATTTCAAGAACCCTGTGACAGACCTCGATATATCCAAGCCCGAGTTTTCCATACCCGCCGAAGCGCAAAAAAACACTCGATGCCCCCTTATTTTTGAATGATTTTTTTCAAAGGATATCGTTAACCGGCGAGCCATTTGACCCGGTATCGAATTTCGGTGCCTGGTTTGCTTGTGCAGCGGCTTCGTGTCGGACGTGGCTTCGAATTACGACTAAACTGAAAGAAAAGCGAACGGAAAGCAAAAAAGTAAAAGAAAAAACCATCACTGATAAAGAAATAAGAAATGGTATTCTACCTTCACACAGAGAATACGACTTGGAGTATAGTCGGTGGACTAGACGGCTAGACGTTTATTTTCATGCCGTCCATAACGACTATTTTCGTGAGTCTGAGTTGTGGTCATTCGATGATAAATCATTTTCTGGCCTTGAGTGTTGAATTAGGTTTCATATAATTAATATACAACACCCTTGTGTACAGAAGAAATGTTGTAACGGTGATGGGGATATTTTTTATGGTGTACCCTCGAAAAAAAAAGAAAAAAAGAAAAAAAAAAGAACGGAGAGAAGATAAAAGTAAAGCAAATTAAAGGTAAAAGAAAAGTGTCGTAATTTGCATATCGTTCTTGAAAACAAATTCAAGAGGGCCTAATCATTGCGAACGATGCTCTATACTTCTACCGGCGTTGCGGACTCCGATGATGTTAATGAATGTTAATGACACCGTGCATACATTTGCCTAACTGCCAATAAAAAGTTTAAATGAAAAAAGTAGCAAGTAATTAAACACGGTGATTGGCAGCTCCGCAAGACGGGGGGTGCGGATATACACGCGAAAATTCTTTTAATTAAACATCTTTTCTTAAGGAGCTGATGGCAGCGGCGGCCTGCAACGTATTCCGCATGCGATATATTTCGTCGCATTCGACTCCTTCGCAGTTCTTTCTCGCCAGAAAAGTAATACCAACGTACAGCGTGACTTCCCCTTCGCTTGTGGATGTGAGTTCAACGGAAGAAAAGAAAAAAAAAAAAAAAAAAAAATTATTTCCCGTAGACAAAGGTTAGCGTTAAAAATTAAGAAAGAGTCCTCGTAATATTCTCCATAATTTTATCTTCTCTTTCTCTTTAATTAATTTTTTTCTGAGATCTCATTCATTCGTTACCTCGCAACTTTTGAATCCATCTTTCACGAGAGGCACGTTACACGCACACTTTTTCTTTGTAAAATACTCAACGATATAATCCATGCGCTCGCGATAGTTTTTTTTTTTTTTTTTTCCAGCTCTTACTTCTTTTTCTTTTTTAACATTTAAATGGAATCTCGCGAATAGTATTTGTTTATTCATTCTTAGCATATAGGCGCATGAGATATTCATATCGGACTATCTGGAATTGCTCGTTCTATCGTATCGTGCTGGGAACTGAGCGGGAGAATTGTTGCAGATCGATTTGATCGATCAGCTGGACGGATTAAGCGCACGGTGAGCATCACGGCGCAAAAAGCACTATACCGCTATATATACGCCCCCCCCCCCCCCCCTTTATACATACTTTAGTTTCACACGCGGCAAGTCTCACGCACTTATATATTGTGTCCCCATCCCGATTCTCCATCGCCTCCCCGTAGATACCGCGAAGCTCTCGCGGTAATGTAACCATAAATAACAAAATAGCATTGCCCTTCTTTCTCCCCTCAGCGTTCATCCCTCTAGCTCTCTTTGTTTTTTTTCTTCTTTTCGTACTTTTCCTCCCCCTCCCTCCCTCCTGCCGGCCCCGTTCGACAACCTACCTATGCCTGCAACGCGTCTTTTACCATAGTATACGGGGTCCTTCGATTCGCCCTCGCTTCTTCGACGCGTTCACGACGCGAGCTAATCAAACGATCTGTCAGCGTCACCCCATTCCCTCGAAAACCACCCCGTCCTCGAATGGCCGCAATTTGTCAGATTTCTACAGATTTTCGCGTAGATTTCTTTCGCGGCTACGGACGCCTACCGCCGTCTACCCCCCACAGCCTCCTCGTCCTCCTCCTCATCTTACGTGTATTATTATACGAGATGATTCATAATTTAGATAAAGCGCGGCATCGAGTACGGAATCATTATTCTGGAAGAGCAAGGTTTGGAATTGATTATCAGAATAAAATCGAATCCCGAAAAGCGCGGGGAGTGGGTAGGAGATTTTTAGTAAAACTTGTTCGGCTCTTGTGACGAACGCGAGCGTCGCTGAGATATTCATTTGGGTTTGTTCAAGTTGAATTAATTTTGATGAAAATTGATATATTCTGAAAGGACAAGCGGATAAAATCCCGTCACGCTTGTAAGGGTTTTTCAAATACCGTCGAGGCTTCGAGAGATTATGAGCTTTGATCTCGGAGTTATTTGGGCCTGTATATGGTATTACGTTAATTAAACGGCTTAGATTCTTGGTATCTCTAATTTTGTGAATCAGAAAGCCGTTGAATGTATGTATATATATAATATATACATATGTATACAAGCGGAGAATATGTATGCATCATTTCGGTACGTTCAAACCTTAAATACTTGCTTCTATATATAATATATTTGTGCAAGGAAGGATTCATTCAGGGTTTAAGCAGAGTTTCTATGAGCACCCTTCTTGCGTTTTCAAACGTATATATTCATACACTTGTTCGGAGAGCTCAAGTATTTCCGCCAGACTTGTATCACCGAGTTTTCGTACACATCGTAGGTAATACGTACGACGTTCAAGACCCGCAATAATTTTACTCTCGATGTACAAATCCATATTTCTGCGAAATCATCGTACGTTCTATTTATATGAATAAATCAATTTTGCGGGTGGTTTTCATCGAACCTGATTTTTTAGATTCCCTCCGGAGTTCGAATCGTTAAAAAATTTTTCATTCTCATACCGTCGTAACGCTTACGTTTTTCCATACATTTTTACGTATAGACGTAATACCCTTATCGCCGCGATACGCCCTATCAAAAATCGTGGACTATGAATAACCCTGCATTATACATGTAAGGAAAATCTGTACGTACTTTCGAGTAAAATAAAATAAATTGCGTGGGTGATACGAGGAGGCACTCGATGGAATGCTTTTTGTGGAACCGGTGAGCTTTTTATATTCTTTCACTCACAACCATAATGTCAGCACTTTTACTCGTTTTACTTTCCTCCTGGATATCTGCGTATGAATTTATACTTTGAAGCGAAGTTCTCTGACGGCCGGAATTTCTGACTTGACTCGCGACATGTCACCTGTCAATATCTCTGAATTCATTTTATTTTCATTCTACGCTCACGTAAAGACTCACCCCGTGCGCGTAGAGAAATATTCATCCGTCAACGGTTTCTCAGCGCAAGAAAAAAAAAAAGAAAAAGAGAGAAAACGGCTCGAACCGCGTAGTGCGTCCGTATTTTTGGCGTTTAAAATTTACCACTCATATTACGTACATCGAATCAACGGGCAGGGTGAGGATAGACGGAACTCTACAGCGGGTGGCACGCTGCACCCGGTCCTCAGACTTTTCGGGACATAAAAAGAGGAGAAAAAGACTTTGTGAGAAAAGAAGAAAGTACGATGTAGTAGTAGTAAAAAAAATATAAACGAAATTCCAACTGCAGCTCTTCCCTTGCTCGCATCGGCGAAAAAGGCACAAAGACTTTGGTTGCTGTGCTAAGGCAAGTACTGAATACCCTGCACGGTCCTCCTTCTTCCCTTTTTCTTTCTCCTCTCGTTCGAAGCGGCGTAAAAATAAAACGTCCCCCGAGTGAATAATGGAAATAAATGGTACGAATGAATGGACGGATGGATGGACGGTCGGAAGGAAAGATGAACGAACGAACCAACGGACGATAGGGTGATTCCTTTTACCTCAAAAGTAACCAGGGGCGCACTTTGCTAGCGAGCATTAAAACCGCCATTACCAAAACGTTTACGTAGACACGGGGCGCGACTCGTGTACTTCTCAACTTTCAGCACCGTAACCAGGAGCCAGTCATCCAAGTGACGCAAGTTCGCCCGCCTCACCCTTGTGTACGCCTGCACCTCCTCTCCCGTTACCCGGTCTCTCTGGCTTGTTGCTTTATTGTTTTATAAATCGTTTGGCGCCCGACTGTCGTTCCAGCGGCGCTTAAATGGTCCCTTTGTAAACACTTGACGAAAATAATAGTTCCAAGCTATAAGCAGAATAAAAGCCCCTTCTCCTCTCACTCTCTGCCTTTTCGTAACACCAGCTCAACCCCCGACCTCCCCTCTTTTTAGACGCACGTAAAATAGATCGTCATATTATTAACCCTTTGTTGATTTGAAAAGGCTTCGCTATACACAGTTTCCGTTCGCGAAGATTTATCCGTTGGGGTAAATCGACGAAAACGGATGTCGTATATAACTTTGGTTCTGCAATCTCGAATGGTGACAAGTTGTGGATATCAAAGAATCACACCGCTCTAAATTCCGAAACACAGCGTGGATTAAATTCTCTTTTATTCACCTCGAGAAGATGAAAGCGTTGAAAGTCGTAACACCTGTCGCATATATTACTTTACATGATACAGTGCTCATTACCGACCTCACAGTAAATGGCCTAACTTAACGAGCATATCGCTTAATTATTGCAGAGTATCCAATTCGCTCTACGGTTATGCGCGCGTCACACTTGACTGGGTCATTTATTCGTGCATCAGAAATACACTCGAGTTATTACACCGTTTTAATACCGATAACAAATAAGTATCGTTCGATCAAGTGCGTAAATTTTCAGTCGCATTTGAACGACGACTCGATGACGACACGTGTTCGTAAATAAAGGTTTGGATTGTATACGTAAGAATTATGACGCAGGTCCTCTAATCAAATTTCAACTAAAATCCTATTATTATTATAGGGTGAGGAGTAGACGTTTAGGAAGAATTAACGGAGCTAAGGTATAGAGGCCCCGCAGCACGACATAGCTTCAATTATAGGCATCTAAATAGGAACATACCTAACGTTACCCAAGGCTAGTGAGCGAGTAAGGAAGGCGGCAGCTAGCGAGAGACGAAGAATCCCACCTGCCCAGCGTATAATTAAAACGGGAAAACATTGCCGTTGGCTGTTAGCGCTTGTTGGATAATGAAAGGTGGGTGGATAGAATTTGCAGCATAGTGTAATTAGAATGAAAGCTCGTATATACAAGCGGCGTGAATTCCATGTCAGCGTGGTCGAAGTGTAAACGGATCCTACGCGGTTCGTTTTGCTTTGTGTACTTTGCAGATGATTTTCTACCTGTGTTTTAAATGTTTAACAACCTCGTACGGACCGTAACCCAGTGCACTTTTACGGCGATCGAGTACTGCAGGATTCTCCCGCCCGACTCTTCATAAAAGTCAGCATCACCACGCCATTATATTAGCTCCTGTACATACGTGTGCTGAAGTGCGTGAGCTTCTCGTCGAGCTTGAAAAACTTTAAAGTTTCAATTAACGGAAATGAATGCGAAACTCCTTCACTCTTCGATCCGTTATCTCGACCAGTTTCTACTCGGAACGAAACGATTAGTGTGACTCTAGGGGCAACGTTGGTTCGTTGAAAATACGCGTCAGTCAGTCGCGTGAGAAACGAAACACCGGAGTTGCTTTGACGAGACAAAAAGTAAAAAATGGAGAAAAAAAAAAAAAAAAAATTGACACTGCATGAGTTTGAATCTCAAGAACAACTCGGTTTTACGAGAACCATCGCCGAAGACGACCGACTTAACAGACTCGCTACCACAATTGTTGCTCTTTCTTCGCGAGGTGTTTGCCCACGTTTCAAGGTGCTACCATAGAAGTTTTATTCGGTATAAGAATATTTGTCGACGACGAATAAAGCACCACAGTGAAAGGATGTCAAGCTGGTCACGAAGGCATACCAGCTATTCATACGTATGTATGGTATGTCTATTATAAATACACGCACACTTCAATATACACAGAGATACACGAACGAAAGGGTTGTTTGGTTAGGCTGTGACCAAAATATCCGGTAAAAGCCTGCAGCACATATGCTGACGTGTATATAACATAGAAGTGCTACACGCATGGATAAATGTACGTAGTATCTACATGTGTAAGTGGTTAACGTCGCGGGGTATGTACATAAATAATAAGACAGAAGGACACTGTACCGTTAGATTGGATTTGATCTCATCACTGGAAGGTCCCTATAGACGACCCACCTTTGAACTCTCTCAGTATAAAGTAAACGTTTTTCTTATTACTATGCTAAGTATTCGATACTTCACTGTGGAAGGACTTAATGGGCGTCGAGCGGCTTGTGATCATCTTGCTTTTCGAATACTTGGGATTCGTCAAACCATAAGCAGACGAGAAACAGTGTGAGTGGAATCTTGCATAAGTTCAGAATAAATGAGCTCGTGATCTTGTTGGATCATAAATTCAATTTGATGTATACCTATGACCGACCTATCGCAAGAGGGACGTGTGCATGTCTACGTGATATTGGGCGTATCGGAAAAAGTACTTCCGAGAAGATTAGAACGCGTTATCCGTATCTCGCGGTACTTGTTTTATTCGTCTCGGGTCAGTGGGGTCAATTAATTTTTATGAAATAACGCGTACGTTCATCATGCCTCTGTTTCTCGGTACCGGCTGCTCTCCGGATGAATTAGCTTTGACCTCCATTCCGGTGCCAAGGTTATCTTTGATGACAACGCGAGGCGGAACGAAATCGATTCGAGCAAGAGAAAAAGTTCAACGTCGATTTATCGACGCAGGTGGGCGCGATTTGATTGGCGTTTTGATTCGTTCATATATACGAGTACCTATAGAGGCGGGGTCCAGGGTACGATGGCTGCAGGTTTCGGGTTCACATACGGAACATATTGTACCCGTACGTTAAAACCGTACAACGTAACGTGTTGCGTTGGGGCGCGGTGTGCAACGTAACTTTGCATAATGCGACGTAGCCTGACGTAATTCGAAGTAATGCGGCGCAACGTAACACGAAACAGGCAAACGAGGCTTTATATCAAACGCATAACAACGCCATTATCACGCTCAATTGCCATAAGCTGTAGATTGCGGATTATCTGCGGACCATCTATTCACAATTCGCTAAATTCGCCCATTCGCTTACTCTCGGTGCGCAATACATGTTAATATAATATTAATACCCAATGAGTATATATTAATGCTAATTGATATTAGCGTGCAATCGCGTCTGCAGCTCCACTTCCGAGCCCCATGATCGACGTAATATTCATATCACGATATCTGCATTTATCCTCCCCCATCCATAAATATACTTGTCTTTTTCCGTTCCGCCCCTAATCGTGTGACCTTGAGGGGTCATGTCCTGACAACCTGCTAAAGGCACTTCGAGAGCAAACCTGTCGGCGTTGAAGCACGTCTGTTTTTTTATTTTACTGACCAACTTTGGGATAGGTCGTTTATTTAATTTCCCTGACGAAGGTATCACGGGGTAAAAAAGTGGAGTTTTTAACGTATTACCGAGACCAAGACTCGTGCAAATACCCAGAGTACCTCCTGCAAGAATGCAACTTTTAACTTTTGACCTCTAGATCTTTCGAGTGAGTCAAAACCTTGAATGGGAAAAGGCAGATGTTTCCCGTCCTCTTAAATACGAACGTACGTTTGTCTGCTTTTTTCGTGCTTGATGCCTTCTGAAGTGACACTTCGTGATTTATTCTTACAACTGTGTTACACGTGTCCCCGCGACTACTCTCAAATTACTTATGAACAGTTGCTGCTTAATTGTCCTTGAAATTCAACATTTTTCATTAAACTTTTCAACCGGTTCCGAAAATGATTTATCTAGTTCAAATTGCTCTCCATCGTACACGGAATATTAACGTACAGGTGAATTTGAACGTGAGACTTATTTGCTCAAGTTTATGATTTATGGCTACACATTATTATAAATATTTAATTTTGTGAGACAGGAAGGCTCGCATAAGATGATGGTATATAATACAAGCTCAGATGAGGCGTTAGAAAAGAATTTACGGCTATATCTAAGAAATACTCGGGGGCCCAGCACGACCGCAAGGGGCTCATCTCTCAGAGTCGTATTTACAAATAACCGTAGAATTAATTGCATTCTTCTCAGAATATCTGCGCTTGACTGTTTTTAATCATTAATTTTTTATTTTTCAAACTCTTTTTTCATTTTAATTTTTTTGTTTCGTCTTTTTTTTTTCACTGCTTTGCCGTTGGTGCAGAGGCTGCCGTTGAGGAGATTTGTGGAACTGAAAACAGCTAAGTATATTAATAGCTGGTGGGTCTTTAAAAACGTGAAACTCGACGCTGCTATGCCTATATTGACCCTAGCCTATCGACTTTATAAATATACTAGCACTGCACGCGCGCATAGTCATCGCCAATTTTTCGCTTTCCGGAGCGAAAAAAATGAAATATCTTTCACTCAACTTTCTACGAAAGAAACATCATCTGCGACCAAGCGGTATAATAACACGAGATGAAAGGAATAAAACCAACCATGCGCTTTCTATAACCAAGCTGATATATCAATTATGGAGTCCAGAGTCATAATTTTACTATTCAAATGATATATTATATCTCAGGCTCAAAATACGGGCGCTATAAAGCTCTTGAGCGACTGAAACTGTAAATGGAGGACTGACCAAATGCGGTAAAAAACGAAGGGATCGAAGGAAATTTTATTACGTTTAAAATGTAATTCATTTTGACATGTTTGTCATAAAAATTCCCTTTCTTTTTTTTCTTATTGTTTACTTTGATGAATCTACGTTTGATGTAGAGGTTGAAAAATATTTGAACCCGTCATATTAGCTCAATACCCATCGAGTTTTATTGAAATTGTCAAAAAGGAATTCGAATGCGAGAAGTGAATCCGGCCCACAGCGTAGTCGATATTGCATTCAATATAAAGTTTTGGTAATAGAATTAACTTCAAATGAATTACCCGTGGAGGTTGAATAGATCCAGCAAATTATACTTGAGGGTTCGAATCCAGGACCGAATGCTGTAAGTTAATTTACAGAGAGAGTCGAAATAAAAATAATATAATATGTATGAAAGAGAGAAAAAAACAAAAAAAATCTTCTAAAAGTTTGTCGAGTAAGGAGAATAATTCGCGAGGTAAATATGCGAACTTTTTGCGAGCCATTGAAATATTAATTAATATTAGAAAAAAAAAATTTATGAGAAAGTTGGAATAATTTTGTTAGCACAAGTTTAGTGTTCTTTCGAACTTTGACAATGAGCGTTGATAATTAAAACGTTCTTCGAATAATTATTATTGACGTATAATAATTCACCCCATCAATTGTCAACAAATCTCAGCAAGATAAAAAAAAAAAAAAAGAAAGTACGCAGGTTATACATGTATACATTAGGGTGGTCCTTATTTTGGATATTTTCGATTTAATTTTATGTATAGTGTACATATTATATTTTTATGTATCGAAAAGGGGGAGCGTCGTATGTATAGCTACAGGTAAAAAGTTTTAATTAAATATTTCGAGACTCAATTATCACTGATCAGGTCTTAATTTCCGAATTTTTGTATTGTTTCGGATGATCTAAATTTTTCCTTCACCTTAAATCGCAATCTTCAAATCTCAATGGCAGACTATTATATTCGGTCAACTCCCGCGGTTGAAAAAAAAAGAAGTCTTGTCTCGATATGAGAAAATCGGAATCGATCGATCCCAGCTGTGATTATCTTGGGATAATGGTTCACTCTCTATTCAATTTCCAGCGTCCGCGGCGCGTTTTTGAAATGAATAAAAGATTATGTTAATTGATATTCCATGATTGATAAATTTTCGAGAAATAAAAAATTATATCAAATGTAAAATACAACTTGCTGGCATCCGTGGACTTTTCGATGCATAATAACATAACTTATCTCCAACCGACACATATGGCAGCTTGTCTATTTTTTACACGCCTTTAGAGAACCAGCACGGCATTCTCCTCATGCAGAGCTAGTGCAGCGAAGAGACAGCTGAAAAATACGAACGAGGAAACAGACGAGCCGAAGACCTCTTCGAACCCAGGTCGTGTTTGTTTAACGTATTTCCTTACTGTTTTGACAAACAGGCACACGTCAAACTAAAGGGGGATAAATTTCTGTCGGAATTACTTGATAAACAGTTGAGTCAACTAGACGATGCCGTATAATAAAAAATTCCCCGTATGCGATACCATGTATTATTATACCCATAGAACATTACACTCCGACGAAGCCTTAAAGCGGGTTACGAAAGCATATAATAACGCGTCTGCCGGAAGCGCCGCCAATTCTCCTAATTGATCGTCGACTCGAGACCCGATATTTACGAAGACACGCGTGCCTAGCCCACGGCCAGGCGGTTAGCTGGTGCTCAAAAATTAACTGCATTTTCTTCTCGGTATTTCGTGTTAAGAGATGAGGTAAAAATAAATCGAAATAATGGAACGGAGAACACGACGACTTTCTCTGAACGAGATTCCGTTGAAGAGTTTTTTTTTTTTCCTTCCGTATTAATAAATCCGTGCGGAAGGTTTATCCTCGGTGGAATCTACGGGTGATAGAAAAACAAATCAAGATGGACGAGGTGGCTGGCCGATATGTCTGATAAAATATTGATGACCCCGCGAAGGCCACCGGTTGGTTCCAGCGGGATTCTAGCTCGAGTTTACTCTGTGCGTGCACTGGTCTTCACCAACATACGATCGGAATCTGTTTTTCACTGGCCAGATTTCAGTCTAGACCAATAATCAGGATATCCGGCTGTTGGGTAGGCGAAGAAGAATTAAATAAAAATTATATGGGAAAAATGGGGGCAAAAGAAGAGAAACATTGAACAGTTACGTCGAGGCGAAACGAGTAAATGTATAGGTGAATGTAGATAAGGGTAAAATCGTAGCCATAAATCTTGAGTGGCGGTGTAGTGATACCTTCATTTTTTTATCGCATGGAAATATTCAGTGAATTACATCGGACCTTCCAGGTCGTATTTACGTCCGGGTCCGTTCATATTTCAGAAATAACGCATTATGTGAGATATTTTTTGACTTTTATGAAAAGCGGAGTCGGGGTATTCGGGAACTGCGTTCATATTTTCAATTTTATTATATTTTTTTGAATTTATTTACTTTTTACTAACCCCGTAGCGCTCCGCGGTATCAGGGACTGACAGATGTTTGCGGATCTTCGAGTTACCGCACCGACGTAAAGGATAATTGCGAGGATGAGGATATGATCTTTTTTATTCTTATGGGTATCCTTGCAAGCCGCGCGCAGACAAATCGAAGATAAACGTGTTTCCCGCTATTTTTCTCTGGTTTCCGAAACTCGTGTGTCAGGTAGGTGGATTTATAGACGCCCCACCGATGCCTCGGAAGTGTTTCCGACGAAAATGCCGAAGACTCCGGCACAACGAAGCCACTATATCAACTCCATTTGTCCTAAACGACAAATAAAGAACTTTCCTGAGAACAAATATAGTGGCATTTGAAAGTTCTGAAATCCGAACTAAGCTTCGATAATATTATTAACAAAAAGATGAATTCATCAGGGTCGTAGATATACGATCCAGACTACTAATAGCGACGTTGCTGATAAATTGAAACGCGACGTGGGAGCAGAAAACACGGCGGGGTGTCAAAAATAAAAATAAAATCCCTCCGCCATTACCCTTATGAATTAAATTCGATGAAGACCGAATGCACGAGCGTCAGCTAGCTTATATCGCCAAACCGTGTAGACTGAAGGCTAGATTTTATTTGCATATTATTTTTCTCGACTTTTTTCTTCCTTTCAACCTGACGATAATAAAAATGACTTTTAATTAGAGGATTGATCCTGATGTAGTTTAATTAACGATCAAGTTAATACTAATTAGAAAATAGTGGAATTGAATACGATGCTCGCTATATTTTCCTAGCACTTGAACTCGAAATTAGTTGGCACGGTTCACTCTCGTTCGTTTTATCACTGCAGTTAAAAAGGTTGGCTGCGCAGGGCTGCTGGTGCAATCTGCAAATATTATTCCTAGGCGGATAATTCACGGCGCTCGCGACGCGTGCACAGGATTCTGGAAAAATCTTGCCCGATCCCTGCCCTCTTTGTGTAGACAATATAGCATTCGGTTAATCTTCTTCCTTTTGCTCTTGGCCATTCTCCATCTTTCCTCCTCTCCCAGCTCGTTATTCTCCATCGTTTCCCTCAGAAATCTTGTCCAATAGGGAAACCAGCTCCGCGCGATGCAGATCGTACAAACTTCCCAACCAAGTTTATACCGTAATTACCGTGTTATACAATTAAAATCTCAATTCTTATAGAAAAAACTGCTCCGTTGAGAATGCACAATTGAAAAGCAAAAATTTTCTCCCCCTCATGAACTTAGAGAAGAGAAAAAAAGGAACAAAGTTCGTTCAACATGATGTAAAATTTTTTTGCTTTTATACGCTTACTTCAAGATTCCCGTCACAGAACTACTTGAAAATATTTTTCCGAGTTGCATCTCCACTCCAAGATCAACGCTCCGTATAAAAGCGGGTATAGTTCTTCGGTAAAGGCTCCAAAGGGCAACCTTGTAACTAAGCCATATTAAATTGGTGCACTAAAACAGTGACCACAAACAGCGTGCCTATTCCGAGTGCGGGATTTAAAGCGATAAGTGAACCTGCGCGCAGTATATCCCTTGTCTCCGTGGAGCATTAAACGCGAGTGAGGTATACGGAGGAGTATGTGTGTATTATAGGTAGGTTACTAAGTCTGCTGAGCGTAGGAACCTCTGGAAGCATTTCAACGATCGAGGGGCCCGAAGGGCGTTCAAAGGGCCTCGAGGGGGCAACAGGATTTCGTAGAGAACGTGCGGTGTGGCGGTGACCCGAGGTAGTTTGGGCCCCGGTTTCGACCCGCTAAGTTTCCTAATCTGCTCGTAAGTCAGAAGGGTTCCAGGCGCAAACGAGCGGGGCGTTTCCCAGGATTTGCCGGCACTCTTACCTCCCCTCTAGAGTCCAATTTTACCTTTTCAAGTATGAGTTCATATCACGACGCGACGGGACGAGTGTCTTTGACATCGTGAGCTATGGCCAAGTAAAAACGAACAATTTGCATCGACGCCCATTTTTTCACCGCCTCATCAATCGCACGCGTATAAATTCGTCCTGCGAAGAACAAGATATTTCGAAACGGTGGAAAAATATTTCTAGGGCGATTCAATTATTACATCCCGAAAAAGGATGTTCCTTAGGCAGGAGTGAAAAAGCCGATCATTTTTTGCGAGAGCCTTTCGACGTTCTTCTTTTCTCTGATCCCCATTTCATTTTATCTTTGCATACGAGATTAATTTTTCATTATGAAATTTCTTCCCTCTTCTCGTTTGTGGTCTCCAATGTTTGCAAGACCAACTCAGTCAAAAATATAATATTCTTGATACGCCCACGCTCGACAACGTTTATTGGCTGAAGCCCTCGTAAATTTGCATTTACGGTTTGTTAGGAAATCTATTGGGCTGTTATACGGCCGATCGTATATCTCCCGTGTCAACTGTTCCTGGAGACTCCTAAGGCCGGTGGCGTCCACTGAAATACTTATTTATTTTCGTTGATATATTTTTCTTACATTCTCAGATTTACCGGCAGAATCGTTTCTCTCGTGAAACGTCGCTCGGTGCTCTGTATATTATCCTTTTCTTCAATTTCTAATTTCGTTGACTCATTTTTCATAATCACGCGTTCTACTTGCACCGCAGAGAGGACGATCTCGACACATAATTTCAGCGGCCGATGATCATTACGGCAAAGAATGGTGTGCGGGATTCGCATTGTTATACGCTGTGTATGTGTACGTGGTATGAATTTATATTTTATATAGAGTCCAAAAGTTTTAACCAGAGTAACGCCTGAAAGGAATATAATGTAAACGTGTACATAGGTATGTACGAGAGAATAAAGAAAAATAGAAAAATACAAGGCGAAGGAAGCCGGAAGGTAATTCGAATAACGATAATACATAAATTTAACTGTTCTCGCTGGAAAAGTTTCTCCGTATAACGATATTGTCTGAAATCTGCATCGCGAAAGGCAGCGTATTTCACACCGGGCATTGTAAGCGTTGCGATGTTAACGCGAGTGCAAGTAACTTGGTTTTGAATACGAAAAAAAAATATATTAAATATATGAAGTACGAAAAAAGAGAGACGAAGAATTTTCTCCACAGGGTCTTTTGTTTCCCGTTGATGATGCGAACCTTTAATTCGTCATCAATGGGATTAGCGACCCGGTACCATCGTCTGCCAGTAAACCTCCCCATCGCTTTGTGTTCTCTGGATGCAGTTTAATCCGGTTCGCTAACTGGCCGGCTGGCTACCTCTCTCGCAAATTACCTCCAATTTACTACTAAAGTTGCACCACACGCTTGCTACCGCTACATTGCAGTTTCCTCTTCATCCTCCCTTTTCGTCTCGGCGGTGGCCACCCCATCGATCTATTTTCACGGTGCACGCGGATAGTGAAAACTACCTCGAAAGTTACCTTCCTTTCACCTACTATCGTTATACCTTCCATAGAACCTACGTTACGGACTGCTATGGATACGATCAGTTACTGTCGCTCTGAAACTAGCAGACATTTTCCCACGAAATTTTTCCTCCCCCCCATAATTTCGACGGAGACAAAGACGACGAGGAAAATTAGGTCTAATTTCGAAACGTGGCTGGAATGTTATTCCGGGTTAGGTGGTTGCTCTTCGAATATTTTTGTTTCGCGGTATTCGAACGAATATAGATGCAGGTGAGAGGCAGCTGCAGCGGTGACACTTATCCGCTTTGTGAAGTTCTTGTATGCAAATGTTTGAGAGGTAATCTGTGGAAGTTTTCCTATCCGAAGTAAGTGCAGTGTAGGTATTTCTAAAGCTTATGTAAAGTTGAGCGTTTATTAATAATGTATTAAGTAATTATGAATAAGGAAAAAGTCAAGAAATCGTGGACGCGGTGCGGATCAGCGCAGCACCGCGTTAAGGCATGAAACTGAAAAGTTTGATAATAAAAAGAGCTTAGTATTTTCGGAACTTGCTAAATCCCTTCGTATAGAATGACTTTACTTTCGCCGAATTAAATAAATGGTCCCTGCTTTCCTCGTGTAACGCGGGCCAAACAGAGGCTGTGGACCTCCTTCTCTCTTCGTCCCTCGTTTCTCATTTTCTTCTACCCTTATAGCTCTTTTTCTAGTTACTTCTCTCCTTTTGGCTCTTTCTCGTGCAATGCGCAAAGGGACGCAAGAAAGTAGAACACTAACTTTTTATCGTCGTGCCAGGAACTGCGTACCAAGTGTCGCAAATGGTTTCGATTTTCATTTTCATTTTCAATTTCAATTTGAATCTTCTTCCGGTTAACTATAGCTTAAGAAAATCGGAAATAGGCTCATAGATAGCTACCCTCCAAGATACACCCGCACGACTCGATATTAACATCCTTACGATTTTGTACTTCGATATTTTCTTCTTCCCACGCCTAACAATTTCCTCACACTATGTCGAGGTTCTTTTCGCACTCTCACGTAAATTTGATAACATCATTTTTTCACACTTTTCCCTCGAATCTAAAGTTTGAAAAAATTGTACAACTGCAATGAAAGAGTGAAGCATACCACGTAGAAAAATATTGCCGTGAACAATTCTCGGTATACACCTTGTGGTGTGTTTTTTAATGTTCAGATCGAAAACGAAGGATGATAAAAGTTAACGGATGAGCTGCCACCTCATTTCTTTTTTTTTTCAGCCATAAGAATGATTAAAAAAGAAGGAATTGAGAGACGAAGATGCGTAGCTGAGGGGAGAATAACAGGGTACAGGTGACACAGGTGCCATCGATATGAAAGATGCTGAATGAGCTCCATTGAAAGTAATGATGAAAAAAATAGATTCGCCGAAAAAGAATCGTAAAAATGAGAGAACTGAAGAAATATCAGTGCGGTGTTGACTTTGAGGGTCGCCGACGTACGTACAGTGGATATATTTTTACAATATCAGAGCGATATCCGTGAAATCGTATTTTCCTGTAATCTCGCGAACCCGGATAAAAATAATCTCCAATTTCCGGAAACAGTTGGGCTTACTGCTAGCACACGAACCCCGTTCTCTCTCTCTCCCTTCACTTCATATCGCCATCCAAGCTCTCAATTCGTATAATGGCCCGCAGGTTAACTTTTTAGCTTTTTTCGATATCACCGCCTTACGGGTACGATTCAATTTACGAAACCCATTCGCGTAATTGTGTAATTGCCGGCTAGCGGTCACCATGTATTGCTATAGCCCATATGCGACGTTTTTCTATGTAAAAACTCTAATAAACCACCATACTCCTAGATTTTTCAATATCGGCTATTGATCTATGGTTACCTCGAAAAAATCGCTCTCATTTGTTATCGCACTTTCTGCCGTTCTTCGCTTGTTCGATTTCTGGGTTCGAAATGTCCGGAAACTTCTTAGTTCTATTCACATACGTATCTATATTTTCACTTCGCTTTATCTAATTTCTACGATGGTCTGAAATAGATACATGCGTAATAATCGCGAAGGAAGGATTTAGAAAATCGTGCGACTCGCGACTACGCGGAGTGGCCGGTCGGGGCATTACGATCATCGGCAGTTGGCAAATGAGAAACATTAAAAAGCGAGATATCTGTCAACATGATGAAAATTTATAGCTATACTCGAATCGTGAATACGTTTTAAAGCGTCGTTGTTCGGTGGCGGTGACAAAGTGGCGAGAACATGATGGATGCAGCAACTGGCGGACCGGAGTTCAACTGGTTCGCTTTGGTTGCAGGAGGCATTAAGAGACGAGAAAAAGAACAATCGATAAAAAAAAACGAGACCAAAAAAAGGAGGAGAATCATAACAAGCGAAAAAACTGGCGATTTTCGATTTCTACTAGTTGTAAGATTTCGATCCATTGAATTTATGAGTGATTCGAAATTAGAGTCAATGTTGGCCGACGTGTCCGTCGAGTCATAAACAGGCGAGCTGCGTTATATGTAGCGTTTAATGCGACTATAGTCAGTAACAATGGGCTTCGAGTGAGTCGTTAGTTGGTCAGGATATTATCTAGCGTCTCCGACGTGGCGGGAAACTTCTCTAGTTTACGGGGTTAATTGTATCATTGCAGTTGTTGGCCCAGAGAAACAACCAACTTGCATACATATCCAGTTGAGATCAGTCCACCGGATTTGCGTGATGTATGCAAATGAAAATCAAAGTTTGCGCCATGCGTTTCGCATCGAAAATTTTTATCTGGACTTCACTCGACCGAAATTCCATACATCACAGGGTATGGATTAAACTGAAAATTACACCATTCTAGGTACCACAGAGCAACCAATATCGTCGATTTTTAGATTTTATCAATACGGTGTTATAATCATGGAAAATTCTATGTGAGCAACATTTTGCGTAGAGCATGTTGGTTTAATTACATCAAAATAAAATTACACATGTGTTCATGAGATCGATATTGTATATACGATCGAAGCAAATGAGAAAATCTGTTAATGAAACTGGTGATAGATATGAATGGGTAGTGAACTGAATAAAATTTCGGAACTTGATCAAAGGGGTGAATATATATTTAGCGTGGATTATTTATATGCGTAATCAAAATTTCCAGATTTCCCCGATGGAGACACCCTTTTGACGATTTTCGGTAGCTGTTTTGAAATAGATGTGAACATACGGAACGGAGTGATGTATAGTATGACGTGGTGTTTAAAGGCGACCGACAGAATTGCAACGGGCCATGAATATTCCCTGAGGTATAGCGCTTGCGCATTTTGAGTTCCACAACTTAGATGTCCACAAAAGAGGAAGTAGGAAGAGACAAAACGGGAAGGGGGAGTTAGGTGGTCCTAGTCTTTGCGACGCGACATTCTCTATTTACGACACTTCCTTACCAGCTAAATTACCCGAGAATGCCGCGATCCTTATCCACGGCATTTTGCATCGCCGTACGTGACCAGGCAGATAAGAAGCAAAGACATCGTTAGTTTCACGGAGGAAAGGCTTGTCACGTGCAAAGTCCGAGATAATCGCGCTTCATTCTGTCTGCAAACCTCTCGCTGCCTCACATAGCCACCGGTATTATCGAGTAGATTCAACCGTAAGATTCTCGTTTTCATTCGTCGGAAAATTTCGCTCTCATTCTCTGCTAAAAAACGGTTAAACTAATATCCCATCTTACTCCCTGTTTTTTCCCTCGACAAACGATTTTTCACTAAATACTTTCTTTTTTCCCCCATTCCATGTTATCCAGCTTTAAGAAATTTCCAACTCGAGTTGAAATTTTGAAAATTACTCTTATAGATCTACCAACATTCTCTTCAGAACTAGTTACACAAAGTTTCTCGACTTTACAGCCACACTTACGTGTGAGAAAAGATTTGTTCAAGTAAACGAATATGATCGCGATATGCACGGATTGTTTACGGTACAATAAATCTTTCAACTGCAGCAAACTTATTTCACGTATTATTTCTCTTTTTGTTACAGGTAAGCGACCAGATCTATTATCTTACCCTACACGTCAATCGAACGTATGTTACCGATCTGCAATACCTATAAGTGGTGAGTATACAATTCTCAGACGTGCACTATCGGGAATTACTCGATGCGAATGGAAAAATTCAGGCTCTTTCAATGAAGCGAAAAATAGTTTCCACTGAAACTATTGCGACAATTGGATATAATCAGGGTGACGGTGCCGACCTTCGGTTGTTGCGTTTTTGCGAGTCATTTCTCTGCGAAGGAATCCGGCAGTTGAATCCGGAAAGCTCAACTACCGTGCGCGATGAATAAATAAAAAAGACGCTGCTCTGACCGAGAAAAACACTTGCGCCTGAATGAGTGCTACAGAGTTTTTTAACGATTTAAATATGCAGTCGTGCTTGAAAGCCATGAAAAGCCATGTAATATAGAACGGTTTCTGGTGGCTCGTGTTTCGGGTTTAGAAAACAGAACAAAAAAAATCCTACGCTTGTATTTCGTTTCATTCTACTCGATGAATTAACGCAAAAGTAACTCGATCGATGACAGCAGAGGCTACGGTGAAAGAAACACTCAAGTTTTCGTATGAATTTTTCAGAAGTCGATTAACGAAAATTATAAATACTACATCTTCATACTTTCTTTAAGAAATGAGAAACTTTTTAACACAATCCCTAAACCACATGTTCAACTTTATAAATATGTGATTACGAAGGAAACACATGGGGAAACATGGGGTAGTGAAACGCGCAACATTATTAATAAACGATGTTCACTTGTTTTCTAGTTTTGCATAGTTTGCAGTACTTTTCTCAGGGAATAGCAATTGGCATACTTATTTGCTTTTTCTGTACAAGTTAGCTGTATACATGTATAGGTTTCAGTTGTTAATCATTTTTCCAACTCAAGAGAACTACTCAACTCCGCAAAGATTACTCACCTCTAATTAGTCGGCCGAAGAAAAAATTTTCAGCAAACTCGTTAATCTTTATTAAATTTCGCTGATCTCGCGTTGGTAGCACAGCGTAATAGCTTTGAGCTGGGATTTGGGTTTGCGAAAAAGAAAGAGGGCAGAAAAAAAAATTTATTTTCAAATAATCGCAACGGGTTGGATTTAGAGCAAAGTCCGCGACAATTTTTCACCTAGATTTCAGTTACTGTCAAATCAAAGGAACCGTAGAAACTCGAGGTCTCTGAAAAGTTCATGCAGCAGCGACAGCTGCGCTAAAAGCTGCCTATGCTCAAAAACGGGCACGTGAGCTCGTCGCCCGATGAGTAATGAGTGCAAGATGAAATCAGTTCTTAATTCTTACTTCTCATTTATCTTAAAATTCTTGGTGGACCGACTAAACAAGCTTGACGCGTACGTCTCTCTCTCTCTCTCTGTTTTTCTCTTTGGCACGATGCAAAGCACAATCTCATTTAATAGCCGAAGGCCGCGCGGCTTATGAATCTCGAATGACTGTTATGAACAAAAAATAACATAAATTAAAAAAAAGCTGCTCAACCAAGACACAACGCGACGGTTTCAGGGGTGTGAGATTTTTCTTTGAGGACGTGCAGGAGAACCAGGGCAACGACGGACGTCGGTTATATGCGGAGCTGGCAAGACGCAAGTTGGAAGGGCGGCGCAGTTTATAATGTTTATCTCGTAATGCGCCATCTTTCATAGCGCCTCTTCGTGTAAAATGTGGGGCCGTTAGTCTTTGGTTGAAACACATTAGCCCTGGGCACAGCCTTCGTTCTAGGCGACGTTCGCGCGTTGCGCCCATACCGTTGATGCTGCTGCTTCTGCTGCTGCTGCAGCTATACTCCGCCGCGTACTTCTCCCCCCCCCCCCCCCCCTCCTCCCCCTCTCCCTATTTTTATACCGGCTCTTTATATTTCCCTATACTTTACACTTACACCGTTATTCCATATAGAGTCTCAGCCCGTATAGGTAATCCGAAGGAAATACGTGTCAATTTTCAACGAATTTTCAACCATCTTCAGCGACGTATATACCACGGCGCCATGCACGTAACTACGACGCATTAAAAGTACATAAACCGTATCGACTCCTTCATATTTCTCGTACTTACTTGCGTCCTGATAAACGCGCGTCTAGAAACATTTTATAATAAAAAAAAAAAAAAAAAAAAAAAATGATTCGTAACAGCTTTCAACGATGTAGACGTTCGATTGTGGGCCGGTTCGTATCTACCTTCGGAATTGAAGTTTTCATCTCCGAAAGAATACCGGAATCTCATAGCAGATTCGGCATTCCTGCATATTATATAATGCTGTGAGCGGCGAACGAGAGGGGATGAACCTGGAGATCTACGTGTAGGGAAGTAAGCGAGGAGAGTCCGACAGGCGTCAAAGCGTTCAATTGAATCTGTACTAAATCCCGGTAGACACAACGGTGGCAACTACGACCGAAACCGTGTCTGGTTGACGCTTGTGATTTCCAGCTATAGCCATTAGCATGCAGCGCGAATCGCCGGTTATACGTGTCTCGATGCGTGTCACGTCGCACGACCCCCTCTGCCTTGACGTCCCCCCCTCCCCCCTTCGCCCCTGCACCGCCACTGCACAACCAACCATCTCGCGCCACCCTGAAACCACCCTTAAAAGCTGTACGTTACGCCGCTTAACCGGTGTCGCCCAGAGTTCTCTTCTCGTGGATCAACCTGTCGGATATCGAGGATTGTCGGGGAATCCTCTTGCTCCCCTCGCTTGTATTTTGAGTCTCCTAGACTCACGTACAGCTGTATAAGATAACTAGCTTCTGCAGTTCTGTAAATCTTCATCCATTCGCTGTTATGGTACATACGGTTTAAATCGCCAGATGATTTTAATTGACTTTTTTATTCCAATAATTATCGAGCGATACTCGTATAGAGGTAATTTTCAAATCAATCACACTGTGCAGGTTGCTATAACCTCGACGTCAATGTCTCGGGTAAATTGTGCAGCTCTAATATAAGATACACCCATGAGCTACTGTGAGGTAATCTCACTCACTTTGTGCTCCGTCACTGACTTTCCCATCAGGGCGTTTAGTTTACCGGAGATACTCAACAAACCGTAATTCAACGAAGACGAGCATGGCTCGCCTAGGATGGACGAGGAGAATGAGAAGGAAGTCCTTACGATATTCCACGGGCCGCACGATTGCCAATTACCTTCGAGAGAAGTTGATACGTGGACGGGTACCACAGGTTCGTATAACCAGCTGAAGAAAAATGAGGTATTTGTTAAAAGCGACGTCGAAGTTTCAAAGTCCAGCGTAACGACGTACAGTACTTGCGAATTCAGATGTTTATGAGAGATTTTCGGATGGCATAATTTTTTTTCCCAACCCAAACAACCTGATCTTGTTTCTTTTGCACTTGTATATCTTACACCGAGTGTATGACAGTTGAGGTAATGGATTTCCAACGATCGTAATGGACTAATCGTTGAAATAAGTACAAATATTTATTTCCAACCTGTCAGGCGCAGGCCACTCCAGCTTTTGGTGCGGTGCAGCAGCTGAAGCCAGAATATCCTGGAAATACACTACCGGAACTCAGACGCAGTCAGTTGCCTTTTCTTATTTCTCTTCAGACGTTCGAAATCGCGCGAAGCGACAGAAATATTTCGTCGGGTTCCGCCCTGCATTTCGTTCACCTTATATTCGTCTTCTGATTTTATTTTTTCCTCATCTCTCTTTCTTATTTTCACTTCGTTTCATCTTTTTAGTTTTCAATTCCCCCCGAAGTGTTCGATCATTTTGCAGATAGTCGCACCCTTTAATAATCGATGCTGTTGACAAATTATGCGGTAAAAGTTTTGTGACTCAAGAATTTCGAGTATAACATACGGGACGATGCCTCTTATCAGAGAGATCCAAATCGATCCCGTGCCCACAGCTCTCGGCAAAACTCGGCCGACGTAGTATGCACGTCTAGAGATTTTACGTTCCAATAAAGGTAAGCTTCGCCGCGTACATAACTTGTGGATCCGTTTCACAAGAGTTTAAGCATAATAAGGGCAGCGTCGTTCGACTTTTGGAAGGGATAAAGAGCCGTTAAAAAGTTTGTTCGTGTGCCAAGAATTCTGTTCAGCGAACGATCGAGCCGATTCCAATCGTATCGCCATAGTTCGGGGGGCAAGGATTCCTCGAAGGCTCCTGCAGGATCGAATCCGGTCGAGAACAAGTTAGGAAATGAAATGAAATTACGAAGAAAAAAAAATATATAAACCCATGATGGCGGGAGAAGGAAATTAGACTAGGCACACGGAATCGTTGAAATCTGACGATATAACATCGAAGTATCTGAATAGTTGAAAGTGCTGAAGAGTGTGAGAAATTTGCAGAAAATGATTTTGAAAAACCTCGCCAAACGGCCCGCGTATCTCTACCTGTTTCGCGCCTATCGCGACGCTTAGTCTCTTTTGTTTTATTACAGACCCAGTTCGAAGTTCTTTTTACCGGGCAGCGGAACGAGGAGTACGAGCGTGAATATAATATGTGACGTAACTGGACGTTGAGCATATAAGTGATAAACGTGAAATTGAAACAGTGCAATTTATATAGTTAGTCGAAGCTGACCTCACTCGGATAACTTCTAAAGCCACGGTTGGAATTGTAGATATAAAATATCAGCGGAGCTATAAGGTACGTTATAACGGATATACCTGGAGGTTTGCAACCCTCGCGTGGGTATAGTTATGGCATAGTACAAGTTATAGGTGCTGGCTTGGGTAACGTATAAAATTTTTCTCCCGGCGCAAAATGCAGGTCAGAGTTTACACCTCATTACGCCTTCGTGCATGGGAGCCAGCTGGCAGTTGACCTAGCCCAAGGCTCTAATATTCTCCGGTATTAGCTGAGCATCTAGATCGTAGGAAATCTTGCCCTAATATCGACATAGAGGACTCACGTGAGCCTTTCTTCCTTCCTTTCTTCCTTCCTTCACCGAAGCTTTCAACTCGGCATCGATTTACTTCGCGGAGTTCGGTTCTCTATTCTAAGCGGCTCTCAAAACCTCCCCCTATAATTTATTAATTATTCGTAAGTGCGTGGTGCGTGGCCCTTATACGAAGCGTAGCTACCGCAATCGCGTTACGACGTTGATTGAAGACCGCGAAATCAAAAGGGGGCTAGCGCAGGTAAGTGTCAAAGATCAAGTTTCGGGGTAATTGTAAAAAATCACTTAATCTTCGCTCCCCCAGCTACGCCGCTAAAACGTTCCCTCGCACATCTATTAAATATATATACATATTTTATGTACACATACCTGTTTATTTTTATTCCTTTATTTGCCCTTATAACGCAACGCAGTTGTACGGAAGTGGATATAAATTAAAAGGTTAAAAATACCCCGGCTGAGTTTCGCACTCCGCGAATTCATCCAGCTAAACCAGAGAAATAAGAATAATGTGAAGTAATTTTTAATTTAAAGTCAGCGGAGTAATCTCTTTGAGGATAAGTCGGGACATTTTGTGCGCAACCGCAAATCTTACGGTAAAAATTTAGCCTTATAATAACTCCGCGTATACTTTACAGTTCTCCACGCCCGTGTTTTTCCGTTATCGTATGCATTAGATGCACCGAGGAAGCACTTTTCCATCTCGGATGTGTTATCCAAAATGTATAACTTAATTTTCTTAAACCCCCACCTCGCGCTATCTACCGTTTTCCGAGTCACTGACAGACTTTTCCTTCCGTGTCTTTATTGGGCGAGTCACAATTCTCATTCCCATAATACCGACCATGTACGAAGCCCCTCCGACGCGCGGAAAGGGTGGAAGGGAGTGTGTGTGTGGGGGGGGGGGGGGGGTCGAGATGTAGCGAGAACCGGGAGGAAACTACCTCGAAGGTTCTTTCCCTCGTGTGTACAGACGTAACAAACACACATGTGTACTGCAGGAGGCAATGCATCTCTGTTTGGCGACTACGCTTGACTACGGCCTACACCAATTTCCACTTACCTAGTGTGAGAGTTTCTCGTTGTCTCTTTCTCCGATCATTTTCCCTCTCGTTTCTTTCACATCTTCATTCCCCATCCAGCTATCTTCCTCTCGCTCCAAATTTCAGATCCCCAAATCGTGCAGCGGGAGGGTGAGAGGAGGGTATATAGGTATAGTGAACGTATCCCGTATATCTTGGAGGCATCGGCGCTAGGAATGGTCTCAAGGCGGCGGCGCGGCGCGTCGTTTCTTCGTAGTTGTGAGGGTGGTTTTGGCCCCAACTGTAGGGTCGTGCCGTCAGTCGCGTCCAGAGGACTCCGGGTTTCGCATATTCCCAACCTTCTGCAGCGAGTCTTCCAGTTATTATTCGCGGTTTAAATCTGCAGCACCGACACGTCGCACCATATCCTACTCCAGGATATTCAAACCATTTTTATTATATCTAACTACCTACGCTAAATATATACGTATGCAGTGTGAGACTAACCAACGGCTTTTCGCGTCATGAAAATATAAAATTATGAGCACCGGTGACACGTGATTCTCATACTTGAACTGAAAAAAAGGTTCATTTTTTTTTTCTCACCATATATGTATACATGCTACTAGAAAATTCTCCGACCATTCCTACAGGAGTGTATACATTTACATTACACGTGTAAGAGGAGCTTCTATGAAATTCACCTACCTCCTGCTACAGGAATGGGGATGATATTTTCGTAAGCTCTACGACCTCAACCCTGTGGTTCTGTTCTGACACGTTATGTGACATGCCTAATCTTCTACAAACCTTTCCTCTCCTTGCCACTTGTTTTCTTCAATTATTATTATTATTATCATCATCATCATCATCCTTTTTTCAACGCTCCTCATTGATCACCGAATAATGAGAATGAATCGCGATTACTTCGCCACCTCTTACGTTTTCTTTCACGTACATGCGGTTATTGATACGACTTTCAGGTTGTTTGAAGATGTTTTTTACACTCACGAAATGTAACAACGTAAATTATTAATAAACTTTGACGAGAGATTCGAAACTGGAGATAGGCATAAAACAGAAGAATACAGATTAAAATAGACCAGTAGCTAGCATTTCAGGAATGTCTGTAACTAGGTGAGCTGAGCACAGGTACACATAGCACGTTTCAGGGCAACTTCATATTGACAGCAAACACTTGAGTTTTTTCGATTTACCCTTATTCACTCCTCGACTCTCTTTCCTTTTTTTTTTTTTTCCTATCAACGTTTTTCCTCAATGTACGTCGTATGCCGCATCTAATGTTTCAGAGAAACAAGATAGTTGAGCATGCACTTAACTAGGTTCAAATGTCCTTGAAACAACTCGGGAATGATACTGCACAGTTTGTATTACGTGAATAATGTTGGATTATTTTTCGTCACATAAATCAAAATAGCGAACTGCTGTGGTTACTTATCAGAATTTTCTAATCGCTGTGTAATTTGATTCGCGCCTTTCTATAACTGAAAGGATAAAATCTCGAGTTGTGTATTATCAGAAAATCAATTATGCTAGTTTTTCTGAAAAAGCGACACGCGACTTTTTTCTACCCGTTATCACCTCTCAAATCACTGCTGAGCCTCCTAACGAGGTGAATTTACTGGGCTGTGTTTGACCTGTTTTACTTACATAGGTAACCGTATAGTCAACCCCGTGAATGTTGTAACAAAATAAAGTACATTGCTTTTCAAAAGAAAAAAGACAAGAAACAAAAAGAAGAAGGAGATGGAATTTTTGTCAGTACTTCGAAGCAGCTCTGAGAAAAAAAAAATCCGACCCAGAGTTATGAAAAGTTAAAAGTTTGACAGGCGTGACGCGTGATTTTCCGGCGACCTTGAAACTTGAGGATCATCTTGGAATTCTTAAGTGAGAAACTTTTGGTGCTGAGAACTTCGGAATTGGTGCACATACCTCTGGGATCAGTGTTAACTCCGTTACCAAAGGATTCTTGATTTGACCTTAATGCTTCAGCAGTTCGATAGCTAATAAGTGAGCAGACCCTGTTTTATTTGACTCTTTTTTGGTCTCTATATTGATTCTTCGATACGTGATCAAGTGAGCAAGTGAATTTGACGTGACTTCTTAAGTTCACCCTTGGGAAGGAGGCCATGATTTAACTCTCGTCGGAAATCGACGTGACAATCTGAACCGTTGCGACGCGACTTCTGCGGAGTTCAACACCACAACGCCGAGTATACTGAAGAGCAGGCAAACGGTGAGTTTAATATGCCAACCCCAACAATGGGATAAAGCTCTAGTTTCTCCAATATGGCGTAGTATAATCGCCCGAGGTTGAAGAACGCGTATCCTCAGCACCTAGCTTGTTGTTTCAATTATTCTCCTATAGCTTCAGCTATTCCTTCTGGATGCTGCAAAGTTGCGGGTCCTCGTGCAACTCAACTTGCAGTGTAAGCACTTCATTAGAGAGAATTGCATCACAAAACAGCCGTGCGAATTGCCTCGTGAACAAACAAAACTGGTCTTCGTTCATCACCTAGAGTAGACCAATTTCTGGGATGAACATAATAACAAAAGTATGCGAACATAAAAATAGCGTAATTTCAAAGTTAAACCGGTGATCTTCGAGTTGTTTTACTGTCACTATTTCTGGAATTCCCTAGGCCGAAGAAAATCCGTATTTTAGAGTTGTGCTCTGAAAATCGTAAGGGTTGTTAAAATTTCATTCGCAGTTCGTCCATTTCTCGAGGACATGTATATATAATATAAAAGACATTCAAGCGGTCTGTCTCCCTGGTATGATTTTTTTTTGCCTCTCTCCCGGCCCTCCATACCTATCTCTTTTCGCAGTAAAAAATATTTCCTCAAGTGGGGAGGCTAGTAAAAAATATGATATCTTTTGCCTTCTCGCCCAGCTCCAAACCGTATGAATCTACTCTACTTCTGCAACTACCGCTAAATACGGGGCGGATTCCCTGTAGATAATAGAACGAGAAAAGCAACTTCGTAAATTAAAATTTTCCATAGATTCCGTTATGACTGCGTCAGCAGCTGGTGGTGAAAAAGAGAAAAACCTGAATTTCGCAAGACACAAAACGCAATATAAGCCACGCTACGGTACACTAGGTAAGACAGGCTTGCATACAAATATTCGTTACAACGGAAACGTTACATAACCACCTACAATAAAACCGCATTCTGACGGCACGAGGACTCAAACTGTTGTCTGTATTATGGGAAGTAATTTCGCAAGATTACATCGGAGCACTGAACCAGCTTCTCGAAATACCCGAGGAAAAATGGCTCAACTTCCACACAGCTGGAATTCGCGAGAGGAATGATATACTTAAAACAATACCACTCTAATCAAAAAAACTAAATCGAAAAATATGACATCAACATTTTTGAGCAATCTTGTGAATTTGAAATAATCACCACTTGCGGTCTCCGTTGAAATTATAGAAACATGATTCCAGGGAGACGTGACTAACCGAGCACCTGGTGAGGTTTCTCATTGATTTTTACTCTCTTTATTTGCTTAGCACGTGGTCAAAGAATCATCGTTAATATTAATTGTATAATAAATTGATTCTATCGTACGAAAATCACGGTTTCCTCAGCGACGAGCCACGTCGCTGACGACACCGGAGAGACGTGTTCATGAAACAATGCCAGCCACAGTAAGCTACCTGTTTTGAATGGCGATTAACTCGTCGTCCGAAGGACAATATAAATCATAGGTGGGTGCGGGATGGATGTAAAATGTATTGCACGGTTGAATATTTGTACCTGCCAAGCAAGAACTGCGCCGCACCTATAGGTCGATTGCCTACTGACAGCCCCCACTTTTCATCGATGTATAGGGCTAAAGCGAAATTGGATCACTTTACAATCTATACCATAAGACTTATGGTTGTAGAAACACGTCACTGGCAATGATTATTGCACTATTTCTTCGAACGTTACCCCCAGCTACCGCAAACCATTCCACGACGATCTCGCATTGATCCAACCTTTCTTCCTACGAATGAAAGGAAAGAATAACGCAATGAGAAGGAAAAAACAGTATTGAACTCGTTTCTCTCTAAATTTACAACCAACAAGGGTGTCATCTCGGTCCGACGATACAATTTTTATTCTTATCCTTACAGACGATTTATATTTTGTCTGCTTCAAGGCTTATAACGATAAATTTTACACCAGTAACATGTATATGACCTCTATCTATATCAAAGGTTGAGGTCCACCGTGAAAGGGTTTCGAAGATTTAATCCTAGTACCGATTGGTGCCGTTGCATTTTGCGTGCGAGCCGATTAGACTTTGTGAAATGTGTGAATTGTGCCTCTGAACGGTGGTGACATTTTATTCCTTTGTTGATTAGCTGCGTAAAAACTTGGAAGCTGGTTATAACAAAGCGAATAAATATGAATTTATGAATCGGCGTGCTATCTATAAAATTGATCGAGGTATCGCCAATTTATTGCTCCGAAAAGTAATAAAATAAGGATATCTCGATGAGATTTATTTCTAGCTTAATTTACTCGATGGTTTCGTGTTCCTGGGGTCAAATTACGTTAAAAAAGTGTCCTACGATCGATTTTGAAAATACTTCATTTTTTAACCCAAAATCGACAAAAATCTAAGGTATACCCCTTTGGATTTTTTCGATTTTTGGGCCAAAAATGAAGAATTTTTAAAATCGATCGTAGGACGCTTTTCTAACGTATTTTGACCTGAGAAACACGAATCCGTTCAGTAAATTGAGCTACGAATTAATCCCATCGAGATATCGCAATTTTTCTGCTCCGAAAAGCGAAAAATTAGCGATAACTCGATCAATTTTATAGATAGATCAATTTAGCTTGCAGATTCGTGTTCCTGAGGTCAAAATACGTTAGAAAAGCGTCCTACAATTGATTTCAAAAATACTTCATTTTTGACCCCAAAATCGACAAAAATCTAAGGTATACCCCTTTGGATTTTTTCGATTTTTGGGCCAAAAATAAAGTATTTTTAAAATCGATTGTATGACGCTTTTCCAACGTATTTTGACGTGAGAAACACGAATCCGTTAGGTAAATTGAGCTACGAATTAATCCCATCGAGATATCTTCGTTTTTCCACTTTTCGGAGCGATAAATTGGCGATAACTTTTTCAATTTTATAGGTAGATCAATTTAGCTTACAGATTTGGATTCCTGGGCTCAAAATACATAAGAAAAGTGTCCTGCGATCGATTTCAAAAATACTTGATTTTTGAACCCAAAATCGATAAAAATCTAAGGTATACCCCTTTGGATTTTTTCGATTTTTGGGCCAAAAATGAAGAATTTTTAAAATCGATCGTAGGACGCTTTTCTAACGTATTTTGACCTGAGAAACACGAATCCGTTCAGTAAATTGAGCTACGAATTAATCCCATCGAGATATCGCAATTTTTCTGCTCCGAAAAGCGAAAAATTAGCGATAACTCGATCAATTTTATAGATAGATCAATTTAGCTTGCAGATTCGTGTTCCTGAGGTCAAAATACGTTAGAAAAGCGTCCTACAATTGATTTCAAAAATACTTCATTTTTGACCCCAAAATCGACAAAAATCTAAGGTATACCCCTTTGGATTTTTTCGATTTTTGGGCCAAAAATAAAGTATTTTTAAAATCGATTGTATGACGCTTTTCCAACGTATTTTGACGTGAGAAACACGAATCCGTTAGGTAAATTGAGCTACGAATTAATCCCATCGAGATATCGCAATTTTTCTGCTCCGAAAAGCGAAAAATTAGCGATAACTCGATTAATTTTATAGGTAGACCAATTTGGCTTGCAGATTCGAATTTCTGAGATCAAAACACATAAGAATATCATATCAAATTCAAAAAAAAAAAATGTTGATTTTCGACCCTAAAATCAACAAAAATCTTGATGGGTGGATTACATTATTATCTGTAGGCGCAAGAGACGTCGTACGTGTTCGAAAGCAGTGTTAGAAATTCTGAGTTGAAATTTTTTGTACGATATTTCACGGGTGTAATGTTAACTTGATAAATCTTTCGAAAACATTCGATCGAATGTCATCCGAATGAGATCTTAAGCAACGTTGATTGTACGACGGAAGTGTTATAAATTTCATTTAGAGAACAGTGTCTAGAAGTACCGAAATCTCTCAGCTGCGCGATGTAAATTTAAATGGATAAGAGGATGGGTGTCGTGACGTTTTATGATTCCATGAATCATCGAATATAAGATTCCCAGTGCTTTTAATTTAACGAGCAATCTCCACGGCGCAGTCTTATATTCCTCACTAAATATGATTTCACATTTCTTCCCTCTCTCGTTTTTCCATACAACCGAAATGATAACAATATTGCCTCTTATCACTCCCCTAAATTTCTCTTCACTCTTCAAAGACACACATACAAAGACGTTGAAGAAATCGGAACGTCTTAGTCTCACCAATTACCGTAATTCACAGAAAATAATGTACAGTGACTCGATTCAGTAATATTCATGTAGGGCTTAGCGTGACATATCACAGCGGCATCATTCCGATAACTCAAATGCCCTATGCATTAATTCATAAAATCACTTTCAATCCATTATAGTTAAGTCAGATACGTTCCTATCCAGGGTGGTCCACGATCCGTCGAGTTACGCAAAGTCAAAGGATAATTAAATGATCGACGAATGATATCATAAGTTAAACATCGAGCGCTGTGAAAATGAAATCAGAAGAGAAAGAAATAGGTGAATAAAGGAAAAAGAGCAAAATAAGCTTTTCATCTAATGGGATGGTCTCACGCCCTCGGTTAACGTTGACACCTTGGCGCGGGCGTTTATACAGCAGATATAGGGTCTACTCCTCCTGCGCGTTAAATAAAAGGGAAAGCCCCGCAAGATTCACGCTCAACAACGACGTGGCTTCAACCTGGAACGGACGAGACCGACACGAGAAAGAAAAAAAAGAAAGAGACGAAGACAACGACGACGACGACGACGCAAACTTCCACGTTTGTCGCCGAGCTAATCCTCCGACCTTCAACGGATAATCCGACATCAATCCAACGTCTCGTCGCGTTAAGTCCTCCACCTCCACCTCCGTCTTTCTCGCTCTCTCTCATCTCTCATCTCTCATGTACATTCTGCGAGGGACCGGAGGAATCTTCCAAGGAAACTACAGTAAGCCCGTGGCTTGGATTATGCCATAGGAGGACGGGGCCGGGTTGATATAATAAACAATTAATTTAACGAGACAACAATGGACGTAATATCGGGCCCTGCGATACTAACTAACGATGACTGACAGTGGTTTTATAGAGGCAGCTCACACGCCAGGCCCTCCCTGCCCTACCCTGCCTTGCGCCGAACCGGGTGCGGCCACAGGAAGTCGCGAGAGTACCTCCGCCTGTCTATCGCACGAAATACTTCCATGCGGCGTCGCTGTCTTCGGCAAAGTTTCAATCCACCACCGGAGTACGTCTTCCTAAATTCCATTCAAAGTCCGGTTCCCTTCGAAGTTTTCAGTTTCTAAACATGAAAGCGGAAGAGAGAAACGAACCCAGAATTCTCTCAAACGTGTTGTTGTTCCTCATTAATCCAACCTACACCAGACAACGGGAGGTCGGACGAGTTCGTGGGTGAGTAACGTACGAATTCCCGTATACCTACGTATCATAGCTATAGATGCGGATCAGTCGATGGTAGTGTCGAGTTCCGCGGCGCAGTCGAGTTGCGTGAGCATAGCCATCGTCGTTGAATTCACTCAGGCTAATCATGGCGTGATTAATTAGATTTCGTTCGTACATTGCGGGACCAGATTTATGGTGGATACTATTTTTAATTCCTTATTGATAGCTGTGGTATTCTGAAGACGACAGATGCCGGGCCAACTCTACTACGTTCGGTGTTTACTACCTAATAGATTTACTGGGCGCGTGCGTCCGTGCCATAGTAAACGCGGGGGTATCGAGCTGCGTCCGTCGTAAACCTTATACAGCTCGTAAATATGGTAAGTATCGGATAAATTATTGAATTATGTATATGGGTGGGAAAGATCCACATCGAAACGTGTCTCATCTGCAACTTTGACAAACGGCAACAGAATTATTATTGACGAATCAAACGCGTCATCGGCCACCGATTCATTCGGCTTTCAATTCGTTGCCAGTTCGCAATTTCAATGGAAATTAAATCGCGTCGATGTCCATTATCCATTGAATGACTATACCGAATTGCTCGTTTGTCTAGCCATTTATACGGTAGCGGATGTCACGTAAATTTTAAATTACGTAGATAGAATGACGCGTGACAAATATATAGGAAATTCTTCTTCTTCTTTTTTTTTTGGTTTTTATGTTTCCATTAGGTTTTACACCCCTCATTCATTGATCGAAAAAAATATTCAAGTTTAACCGCAAACAAGCGAATGCAGCAGGAAAATTCTAATAATTTTTTTTCCCAAATCGAGTTGAAATGCAAAACAACTGTAGTGTGCATGTATATGTATACATGGTAATGCCTACATACGTGGCGTGGGTATAAATATAAAAATCTTGACACAGCGCAGCTTCAGTTGGTCCGCAATCCTGCGAAACCACTGGGTGAAACCATCCGCTAGGGATAAATTAAAAAGCAGCACAGAGCTGCTATAGCGTTGCCGCAATGCAACTGTCCCATGTTCTGTGGTAGTTGCTAGATGCTAGAAGATAAAAGCACCGGTTGACCTGGCGATCTATGTTTTTATTGCTCAAGCCGCGCATGGCATGCGACAATCTCGTTGTTTTACTTTCGCGCAGCTAGGTTCAATTTTTTTATTAGACAGCGTACCCCACGGTTGGTAGTTTTCGCGTAAAAACGTTCGCCCACTTTACTCCCGACACCGGTAAATTTTACAACTATATAATTTTTAACCACGTAGAAGTCCTTTTTTTTCATCTTCTACTTTTTATCCTTCCTTCCTTTTTCCACCGCATTTGTTTGACGTTACTCAACAGAACTAGGAGTTAAGATCCGCGAGTCCAGGGAGCCGCGCGTCGTTTTTTTTTTTTTTTTCTTTCTTCCTCTTCTTGTTATTTTTTCATCAGACATATAATAGGTACTATACGTATTTCAACGAACGCGAATTGAAACTAAAGTTTGCACAAGTCCCCAGCTTCTTATCGGTTCGATCTGCAGAGAGAAGACAAAATGGTTTCTTAGTCGATAGAGAGTCGAGTTCCGTCTGGAGTGAAAACGGGCGCGGGGAGAATATGGGGGCGGTGGAGGGAAGGAGGAAGAGATAACGTATTATCAATATGTCGGGAAAGAGGGCATTCTATCTCCGATTCCTGAGGACTGCTTTTTCTATTCTCTTCTTCTGTTTTTCGTCAAGAGTCTTTTATCCTTACACTTACCCGCTTCGCTCCTTCTATTACATTAACCAGGACACCCTCGTGTACCTTACTCATCTTATGTTAGTAAGGAGAAGAAAGCATGATTCTCTTACGCGCGTATACCGAGAGCGTAAAATAAAGATATGCATTTATAATACTCGCCATGTGAAGCTAGACTCTCATCGTGACGGTGACGCCCTTATCTCGAGTGGACTATATCACATGCACCAGCATCGGGGTTAGAAAATCATGGTGCATTAGGATAGTTGTTTAATGAACAATCGCATTTTTCGTTGTTTTTTTTTTTTTTCTCTCAATTTCTTCTCACGTTTTCAAGTCTAGTCTGGATGTTTGAAACACTCGCGCACTTGTTGTGATAACTAAATTTCGCTACTCTTTGATCCGAAGCGTTGAAGAGAAATAGCTTTCTGCCTTCTATATATTAATATAATTGTGTTTGGTATGCAAATTACACACGCCCCTCAAAATTCATCAACCTCACCTGTATCCGTACCATCCCGTACCTGCCTTTACTGCTCTCAACGGGTATATGTAGAAATAATTAACGGATAATTCTGCACCTGCAGGAGCTACCGAATCGATTAAATGAGAAAGTGGGAAGAACGAAGTAGGTACATTTACGAAAGGTGAATGCAGCTTTAAAGAGAAGGAAACAAGAGTTGTGTAACTGCAGGAATAGATTTCCGTTAGCGAGGAAAAGTACACGGAATCCTCGCAGGGGTGAAAGTTCTACTCATTTATTTTTTCGTGCGTAACAAACGACCAGGACAATGCCTCGCGTTATTTCCGTCGTTCGGAGTGTCAATTTGAAAAATGATCACGCCTCGATTCTCTCGCGAAATACAATCATTTTTCTGACAATCCGTTGACTCACTCGCAGCGAGTGAGTGAGTGACTGGCTGACTCGTTTGCATTTAAGTTGCGAAAACAATCACGTATTGTATAACTAAGGAATATGCATTTGCAATTGAATTTTCGGAAGTTCTGTAAGTCCAGAAACTTGGACGGTGCCACCGACTCGCTTCCTCATTGTTAACCGTTACGCGTTCCGGCATAATTATGGACGTCAATTTTTTAGTCGAACTTCAACGAGATATACGAGTCATTGAGGGGGCCGATGCATGCTGATTAACGATGTGGGCATAGGTCATCGATTATATATTATGGAACATACGTATGGTGTTGACAGATTGACGTACGCTGAGTAAGATATAACGTATCGCGCATTAATTTAGATGCGGTGATTTGGTGAATTAATAAATTTGTTGCATGATTCTCGGCTTGGTGATTAAATATTTTTCACCGAAGATTACATCGTCCAAATATTGAATGATGGGCATCGAATGAACGGGATAAAATCGGGCTCGCGAAATCGGTGGCGCTGATTAGCGGTGGTGAAAATTTATGCGGGGGACCAGTTGAGTTACACTTGACGATGAAATTACTCTAACTAGTGTATGTGGTGACAATGAGGAAATGTATAGTTGACGTGGGTATGTATTGTGGTCAACACGGCACGCGTAAATCAGGAGTCCGAAACGCACACACTTTTCAACTGTATACGCGGGCAACAACACAACAATTTGAATTTTACATTTCTGTGGAGTCATTAACGCGCTTGTCCCGCGGCTTTATCGCCTGGTCAGAACATGTTTACTCACTTAATGAAGTCGTGTAGATCGTACCGACAACTACTACCACTACTGTCCTTTGTTTACTTTCTACGGACAATACGCGCCATTGTCAACGGATGCGGATATCCAACCGGGTCTACGCCACCGTCTCCACTCTCCGCAGCAGTGGCAGCAGTAGCAGCAGCAGCAGAACACCTTTGTCCAAATACGAGACAATGGAGACCACCCGAAAGTCGAGATGACTCGAATCGATTGTTCATCGTCGTCTGCCTCGCGGAAGAATAATTTATGAAAAAATATAACCGTCGAGACTTTTGGGAAAGAGAGAGAGAAAAAAGCCCGTACAGACAAGTTTGATTTGAAAGTAACGAATCGTCGTGAAAAAGTTGAGAAAAAAAAACTACTACTGGACTAAACAGGATGTCACGCACTGCACTTCGGCACGTGTATCACGTGCATGAAACTCATGGGTGATTCCAGCGGGTTATGGAATGACTCCATCGAGTACTGTAAGTAGCGAGTACATGCTCCGAGTTTATAAAATCTATTCGAAGGATTCTCAGTAAATCATTGTTAGATTTATTACCGCCTCAGTTCGTTATCGTTTACGTCGTTTGAATTTGAACCAGCAGCGAAATTCGGTGGAACAATCGAGCAAATCATCGTGCTGAAAAAGTTGACGCATGTGACCTATGGAGCAGAACTCAAGTTCCAAAAACTTTTTTTTGCGGAAATGTTCTCCCTGGGTTTTGGCAGAGTCGTGCGGTAGAGAAGATGAGCTGGAGAGGGCAGTTAAGCAAGCTGAATTCTCTCACTCACCAAAAGTCTGTTGGTTGAATTCGTTTTTTTTTCTGCCTCTTTCGAAAACCGAATTTGTCTTCTCTGAAAAGGTTTTTAGGGAGCGCATATCTCCATCAACGTCACCGGCTGACTAAGCACCCTCAGACCCCTGGGAGTCGGAGGAAACCTGCAGCAGCAAAAGCCAGCAGGAAGAGGAACCACGAAGAACGACCGTCGAGGAACTGGAGGAACCATATACTGAGAGATTCTCCTCCGAAGTTCGGTTATATTCTACCAGATTTAAACGACCGAATGAAGAGTAATTGATAGCTGCTTGCTCCGATGCGTGAGCGGTCCACTCGATATATTTTAATTAACTCGAAGGTAATTCCTTGCCTTCGTTACCTCTTATGCCGCCGGTTATGACTTTATCTCTACGAAACCAGGAGACCTACACCCGCGGCGTTCTCGTCCCCCGGGTCTTATGGAAATTAACAACCCGTGTAACAAGACAATAGCGATCCGGGCGTTCAACTCGACCGTATAGGTGGTTATATAAAATCTACATAAGTGAACACACACTTCTCCTACGTGTAACAAAGGGGTGGTTTATTCACCGAAAATACGAATAGGGGCTACATTTCTACTTCTTCTTCTACTTTTCCGTTCTCCATTTTTTTTTTGTCTCTCATTTTCGAGCTTCTTACTTCCACTCTTATCATGTGTTTTTTTAGTCAAGAAATGAAGAGCAAGAAACAAGGTGATTTTTTTTTACCTCGAATACGACGCATCGATTTTACCTTGTGCTCTCGTCATTATAGCGCATAATGTCTTTCGTACGTAAAGCATTACATCTTGCGGCGAACGGACCCTTAGTCGTCGCCTCGGCCGTTCGAGCAACGCTGATATATAGGCGAGGAGTTGCGGTTTTATGACGTTTTTACGATTCATTCTGCGCCTAACATACATACATTTGTTATCGCTATATGATCTTTATTTTACATTCGCAGTGGCGGAACCATATACGTATAAAGGAAAATTGTGTTCCGCCATTGAAATAGAGAAGGAAATTCACTCCAGTCGTAGGGTGAATTTTCTAAAAATAATCTTTTTCATAAAATATCTATTCTTGTATTGAGTATCCGAAATCCCCGATATATTTCAGAGACAATAGTTCCGTGGCAAATATTGGACTCGAACGTGCTTAAGAAAACTCACATTTTACTTTAACCGTGTGATAAGAGATAGGGAACGTGAAAAGGAAACATAGCGACAAATGAAAGGGGGAGGGTGAAAAAAAAAAAAAAAAAAAAAAAAAACAGAAATGTCATGTCCCCTTCGCCCGACTTGCGTGACTAAAGTATTTTATTCTACTTGTTAATTGTGACGTGTGACTATACATGAGAGACCCTTGAGTTATATAGCAGTTCGAATAAATGTCATCGGAATTATTTGAGGTATTCGATAGAAAGTGGCGTGATCTGATAAATATGAAGGGACGTTCAGCTACCAAGGTGGTAGGAACAAATTGTTCGACTCGTGAGGATAATTTTAAAGCCACTCTCTCCGCGAGTTCGAGTTAATCTTTCTCGGCGCGTCCGCTTCGTGTACTATACAGAACCGTTGGGAGCGCCAGTTTTTGACTTTTAAAAGGCACAAGACAAGCTCAAAAAGAGAAATGGAGCGACCTCGGAGAAAGTGATAAAGAAAAAAGGTGAATAGACGGTAGGGAAGAAGGAGAGAGATAAGAGAATGAAATTTAATGTAGGTCACGGGTTCGCGGTGAGCTCCAGCTGCCGCTGAGGTGGTCGACGTACGTGGTGGCTTCCCGCTTCTCTTCCTTTCTTCATTCCTCCATACTCCGATCTTGGTGCGCCTCGCGCTTAGAATGAACGGGGTGTTGTAAAATCTTGGGTAACGTACCACCGCGGATGAAGAGATGAAGATCTTCTTCACCGCAGCAAAAGGGGCGAGTGAGATGGAGGGTGTATAACGTAGAGTGGAAGGTTGAGAGTCGGGGCACGCTGTGGCCAATCCAGTGTTGATAACCGCACAGGGCCCGAACATGGCATGCTAATGTCTTGCCACACAATCTTGCCTCCTGACCTCGTAGCCCACCGGAGCAAAGTCTACAGCTATTCGAGATTGGGAGACACCCTCTGAATATCAACTTCCAAGATATTACCGTCAGGATCTTCTCCCACGACTCCTGTTAAGATTTTTAACTAGGAATATGCTACGGTATTCGCGGTCACGTTATATCTCGCTCAATGTCCAACCGCGCGTTTCAACGTGGAATCGTTCGCCGGAGGAGTTATTTTTTTTTTGGTTTCACGGTCGAAATATCCCCTTTCAAAAAATCATCGTCGCTTCATCCTTCTTCTAAGATTACCTTGAGCTCTCAGCATCTCTCTCGACTGCACCACCTCGTCCTTAGTCTTGAGATTTATATACGGTGCAGGAATAGGACTAGTTTCTACCGGCTCCACACCGTCTAGTTTATGACGTTTTAACACGATCTCGCGATAATCAGAGGTCGAAGGTACCCTTTGGGTCGTGGCCTCGTAGCCTCATACTCATTCGCTTACCTCGATGCGCGTTCCAAAGTCACGCGAGCACCGCTGGTCACGCGACAAAATTCTGTGCTCAGGTAGCTGCAGGTAGCTTCAACCGTTCACCTTTCCATAACCAACCACTCGCGCCATCGTTGCATCCGCAGCGGCAGCAGTATAAAGAGAAAACAAATGAAATGTCATGCCAGAAGCTTCTATGCGTCGATTTAAATTGGGGTGTTCGTTCACTCTCGACTTTTCCAATGGTTCGTATAGCTGGCGATCCGATTTTTCTACACATGTGCAGACGGACGACGTTGGGCTTATTTCCGAAACCATTAGTTCCGGATCGCAAAAATTATTGTCTGCGCAGATGAATCGTAAGGTTCGTTCGGACATGATACGGATTTTTTTGTACAGACGTTTCCGCCGTATGTATCTTCGTGCGGACGAACTTGACTCGAAATTTCGGATGTGCGAACGACTTCTGTACGAACAAACCGCTTCCACCGTCGATATGACAGTTACACAAGTTTTCCGTCGTTATGTTATAAGGAGAAAACAGTACCGGTGCTTATGGTCCAAGTCCACTGCCCCTTTCTAACAATAAGTGGGGTATAACAATATCGCATCGACAAGGTACTGTCAAAAGCAGAAACATCTAGAAGACCCTCCCAACACTGAGTCCTCCATCCCCGTGCAACCATTATAGACAGAAAATTGGCTGTTCAATTCCAAGAACAGTATCTATAGTCTATCGAAAAGTACCAGTCAGAAGATGAAAGAAGGAAAACTGCTGGAACATAGACTCAAAGTATTTATTGATATACCTCTCTACGTAAGCTACGTATATCTCTCAATTTCCCATCGAACTTTTATACATATGTACTTCCATGTGATTCAATTATTGAATTATCATCGCTTCGGTGAATTTTACACTGTCTGGGAAAAGAATGCCGAGGGATTTTACCAGGGATAAGGAGAACGGAGATATAATTTTTCAATGTATAATACGGGGCTCGAGTGACCATTAGTTGGCTGACGAGTCACTTGAGAGGTAAGGGCCATGACAGCGGGTCTTCCGGTCAAGAGAGCAGAGTTATGAGTAGTGGTGAAGTTAATTATCAATAGGTATACAAGTTTCTGCACCTTTTCGGCAAGTTCAGCGTTCCCCCTCGTAGTATCGTGAGGATAAGCCGTCAGCTGCCAAGGAGGGAAAGATCGTGGAAATTTTGAGGCAACTTCGCGCATACCTTAGAGAAATCGCTAGTGGGTCTGAATTCACCTCATCTAGAATTTCGAGCAATCCAAGAATTCCCCTCCGATCAGAACTTGACCTACATAAGTCAGTATTATCGTGGCGGCCTGTCAAAACCAGCGTGGAAGAGGAATTTATATTTACGCTTCGAGGCTGAACTACCTCACCTGATATTGTTGCCTCGAAGAATTCAAGTTCGCGAAGCGCCGCCTAATTTCAAACCGCGATTCGTTATTCGATTAGGAAAGTACGCGTGCAGTCTGAAAATACCGAAGGACTCTCAAAGTTTCAAAATGTAAATTTAGCGCATAGATGTAAATTTTCTCATGAACCGTAAAAAAGCTCGAATCATACGCTGATATTAGTTTCAAATATATCAACAACAAATTGTTCGATGCACTTGTTTTTAGCTCGCAAAAAAAAAAAGAAACAGAATAACGCCGCGGTTCTCGTACCAAACTGAATCACTAACTGGCAGGGTGAAACTATCTCGCGGTACTTACGGAGTACTGAAAGGCACGCGCTTAACTGTGCTTTGAAATCCTCTCAGGATTTTTCGCTGGCCAGACCAGGTGCCTCGGATTAGCAAACACCTTTAGGGTGGAGGTACACCAGATGAATTTCTTACAAGCGAAGAGAGGTTAATATTTGAACGAGGTAAGTTAAAAGTCCGATAAATATTAGATTCACCCCGCATCGGCCCCTTGAGTTGAGTTTTCCTGCGGCCAATTTTCTTCATGCGTGGTGTACTTGCAGTTCATGAAAATGTGAAGAGATCAACGTGCAGTGGGTATGAGACATAAGTCGATAGATATAAGTCCGCTATTCCTTTATCCTTGGGGGTCCTTAAACGCGGCAGGGAAAAATGGTGAAATATCATAGAGATTTTCTATAAGTCTAGGCGCCGTTTGCAACGTGCCTTTGGCTATTATTTTGTTGGCGTCTCGGCGCGGATCGCCACCGAAGGCGAAGGAAAGAGTAAAAGGGGGATAAGAATTACGTTATGGTGCCGGATAGAAGCCGGCGCGGCGCGGGCGCGTCGTTGACAAACGATTACGCGCTACAGCGGCGCTCTTGCGAAGAGTAAGAAAACACTTGCGCTAAATCATAAGAGTGGGCAGGGAACGCCCCGAGGCGTCCGTTCGCGACTATCATCTCGAAAGAGGAGGTTGGTATATACGGATAGACGGGATGGTGGAGTTAATTTTCTGATTTTACGGAAAATACGGCGAAAAGAAAATGAAGACAAGGACAGCCGACAGGGATAGAATATTTTTCGACGGTTTTCTCCGGCTCGGAGTTTGCAGACAGGTGCATTCAATAATTCACTTTTTTTTCACCACGTATATAGTTTTTACGAAACACTTCTTATAATTTTCTGTTTCACGACACGAACTAATGAAGCCTAAAAATTATATTCGACCTCTTGGTATTCCAGACATTCTCGGCCACCTCCTAATTTTCGTTCACCCTCGCTTGGCGGGGACCGTAAAATTGTGAGTAAATCTGGTTTTTGGGGGTCAGTAATTCATCCGCCGTGACCTTCCGCCCTCCAGTTATATAAGACGTCGTTGGCCGCTAGGACCTCTGTCCTTTGCAGGCGACGGAAAAGGTTAATTCAAGAAGCAACGCTTGAGTGGTTCCCGGCATAAACAAGGCGCGTGACCCGGGCCCTTGGTTACCGTGCCCTTGTATACTTTTCTACAACCCGCCTCTCCGCAGGGTAAAATAGGCGTTTCACGCACGACACGTTACTCTTCTTACAGCGTAACTCTTTTACGTAATACCTGCTCTGTACTCCGAACTCAGTTCCGAGACTTTCTTCGGGCTACGAGTCTTCCAGCCGAAAGTTTACCCTCGGTGCCTCTCGCGCTCACAACCCTCATAAAACATCAATTTAACCCCTCAAAATTCCAGGCGCATGCAGTCGCTTTCCCTACTCGCTAGTCACTCGGTAGCACAGCACTGGGACCAGCCCTTCAGCCCGCGGGCTTGCCAGTTTTTACCTCTAAACCCCCTGACCCCCATGGATATAGTTCAATCGGAGAGCTAACCTCGGACTCGGTGGTCCAGGGGCAGGTTTTTTTGTTAGACTTGTTTCATAAAATGAAGGAGAAACTGGGGGAGGGCAGGGGGATAAATTAATGACCCGACCGGCAGACGGTCCGGGAACGCCGGCGCGTTCCTTCTGCTCCCCCAGGTGTCGTTAACGGACGAGCTTCGTAAACCCCTTGCCGTGTATTTGTTTGTTTTGTTTACTTTCAAGCGCGAGAAGCTCTGCTGCTATAGGTTTTACTATTTCTTTTTTTTTTTTTACCGCAATTTTACTATATCATTACTATTATTTTTTGTCTTTTTTTCATCATACTTCGCGTCGCGGCGGCGCCGGGAATACAACCGATATGAGAAACTCTCTGGCTCCCTGACTTTAGCTACCTGCGGCTACGAGGCACCAGAAAAAGCTTATAATATCTGCCTATCGTGAGATAGCAAGATGTCGTCGTCGTCGTATGTGTGTGTGTTTTTTTTTTTTTTTAATTTATTTTTATTTATATCTGGGGGAAAATAAAATTCCGTAAATTCCTTTCGTCACATCAGGAAATATCTGGACGGTAGAAATAACGTTTGCGAGAAGCACGTTGTCACCCGGCGAACCCATCTCGAGGAACCCATCGAGGGATTCAAATAAATTCCACATTTTCTTGAAAAATTTAAGCGCCCTGTGGGCGTCTCTGGCTGCTACTGCGCCACAGCACCTTCCGCAGAGGAAAAGTCATATCAACCATACACTCCAAACTCCTTATTCCGCCTCATCCAACTTTCAATCAAAATCCTCCTATCTACGAAATGCACCGAGTGCGACGCACGCCATACTTTGAACTACACACGCCTCGTATCCGTATGCACATTTATACCACCCCTTCCACGCGTATATCAACCAGCTGTGCATTATATGTATATTTGGTTATTATATTTATACGGGGAAAAATTTCGCATGAAATCACGTTCGTTCATCCGAATATTTACGAAAGGTAAAAATTAATCGAGGGCAAGAGTCGGTATGAATTATATATGATTGCTTTATCCACAGAATAAACACCGGAATATTTTTCATTCATTTCCATCGGGTCCTAATATCCGTTTCTCCGAATCCGTTCATTACACGCGCAAAGGTCGATCGAAATTATGATTCTTTAACGAGTATCGACAGTCTCGTTCATAAAGCCGACGGTTTACTCGACGGCTAATTGATTGTCGACCGGAATATTAACGGACTAACATGGATCGACGCACCCGCCTAGATATTATACGGTTTCGCTGCACGCGTTTTCGTGACGTATATTATACGAGACCCGAAGCAACTTTCTTCGCGCACGCATAACTTCCACTTATATAATCAGTGCGGTAATTGAAGTTGTTGGCTTTCTTGTTGATTTTGTATATTATTGATATTTCCCCCCGCAGACTTGTATCGTTATAAGTTGAGTCATACTCAAGCGGTTGTAACGCGTTGCGTCGTTGGTAGTAGGTAGGAACCTACGCAAAGTTTTCGAAACTTTTATTTACAGGATGAAAGTTTTTTTTTTTTTTTTTTTTTTTCATTTATTTATTTATTTTGTTACTTTTTTTTTCACTCCAAGCTTTATACCTGTCGTACCGTTATTCCGCAGCAGGTTTCTCTCGGGAGATTCCATCTCTTACTTTTATCTTATTTTCTCCTTCGATTTCTCTCGCGCCGCGCCCGCGTAACGTCCTCTTCGCAGTTTTAGTTTAGTTGGACGCCACTCGCGCATAACAAATGGCTCGCTGAAAGTTTTCTTCCAGCTCCCGGCATTCGCGTTCCTGTAAATTCGTTTGGAAAATGAATTGCAAATGAACCGTTGTCTCCGAAACAAAGAGTGATTCAAGGAATCCCAATGAGTTATCGGTCCGTATAATTTACGATAAGGAAAACCCGAAACGAGAACGAAAGTAAAAATGAAAAAATAAATAAAAAAAAATTCGAATATTTCCCTCGGGTTACAATAATTTACTTCATTCGGCAGAAAAGGACCCTTCCTACCGCCTCAATTTTTTTTTTTGTTTCTTTGCCCTCACACCCCAAATTCACCTGAGAGACAAGGTCACATCAGCTCCGACGATTCTTTTTCTTCCCCCCCCCCCCCACATTTTTTTTTTCTTCGTTCTTCCTGTCCTACTCTGAAATTTTTCAATTAAATAACAAACAAGGGCGCAATTCACTCTTATCGTTGGGTATAGGGGATGATTGAGTAATCTTAGGGTGAAAGAACGCGTCTCCCGATTTAGCTCAGGCGGTATATTCCTTTCCAGCTTTTCGGAGAAACCTTTGTTACTTGTTAGTGACTTTTATCTGGTTACCCCCGGCTCTGATATATCTCGTTCTACAGTAGGGCCCGCTATCGCGTTCCGACAGCCCGCAGCATCCAAGTTCGAACTTATACGGATCTTTCCATTCCCTTTGGGAAGAGGCATTAGACTGGTCCGCGATTGTTTTATCACACTTCAGTCCGAGACGGACGCACGTGGACTACCCGAGCGATTGAAAATTCTGGAGGTAGATTTATTCTGATGGAAAAAATTTGAGTTCGAGTATCGCGCGAGTCAGAGAAGCATAAAACTCGGTTTTTTGCGGTGGATTTTATTCCGCGGTGCACGTGAGGAGGGGTTTGCTGGTGCAGCGGGAGCGTGCGGATATGATGATGATATACACATATTTACAAAAACTATGTCGTGTCGCGTGACCGGGGCGCCTGCGAGGGTTATGAAAATGTTTACGTATGTTTTTAGCTTTACAATTATCATCGCGTCACGGCTTATCAACTCGTGAAATCACCGGATGATATATATATCTCCCTACGTATATGTGTAGTATATTTAAATAATACACGTAACGATGATACAATTTCACCAGACATGAAACTTGCGAAAGAGCTCAATAGAAGTATCCGAATTTAACAGTTGGACCGAAATAACGATAGAAAACATTATCGTTTTCATCGATCTTCGAGGGATATCTTCCTTGGATATTGAAGAAAACTTTGATGGGATGAGGAGAACGGTTAATTTAGTAACGATTATTATAATCGCCCTCCACTGCTTTTCACCCCCATTTCAACCCGTTTGAAAACTCGAGGTCTTCAACGGCGACTGGAATTATCGGCTCAAGAAAGTCTTTACCGTCGCAAGTTCAAGTATACGTGACGTAAGAAACGTCCGACTTAGATGCGCTCAGATTCCCCCGAAGATTTTCCCGTAGATGGAATTAAGAAGAAAACGAACCGAACACACTGCGGAAAGGCATCGCATCGGTGAGCGATAGCGAAGGTTCGAGCAATGGACAGCACGATCAGTCTTCCATTATGCTTAAGTCGGGGGTGCTGGTGCGGTCCACCTCATTGTCCCTCCCTCTTCCTTCTCACCCTGTTCCTTGGCAGACCGTTCAACCGGGCCGACCGACAGCTGAGACGCTTCTTCTCGGCATCGACTGCCGCCGTCACGACCGCACCTTCGAGCTCCTCTTTTTTTGTTTATCTTCCTTTTTTTTTCTTCGTCCATTCCTTTGAGCTTCACTTTTCTCGTCGGTCGTCATTGAACGGCTTACATAGCTCAAGAAAATCTAGCAAAAGTTAATATAATCCGGGAGGGTGATCCGGCATAAGAAGCCGCGATTGGTTCGTTTCGTTAATTGAATATCAACGCTCGGGCGAGCAATTCGAATTGATTGAACTCTGAAGCACCTCAATTTTCCAAATCAGTTCGCACTCTCGATTCTCGAACTCAAAGAGATCGCGCACGGCCATCCGAGTATAAGTGAGCGTCGGAGGTATAAGGTACGTGACGTCGTTTCGTTTTGATCCCAACCCACGATTCGACTGTGTCCTCGTTATTCGATTATCTTAGCTTTTGTCGCGGAAAAGACTCGCCCGAAATCCGGGCACTTGCTCGAATCGTCGCTTGCTTTATCTGCCTTTTTATCATAATTTTTTGGCCGAGCAGAAACGCGAATTAGACCAAGCGCCGGCGATGTTACGTCTGCAGTAAGAGACGGTATTATCGATCAACTACCGTTGTCTGAAAAGTTAACCTTGACCCTGTTTAGCCGCGTTATACCAGTTTTCTTTTCAAGCTGAAATAACAAACGCACATACATTTTTCACCCCAATGTTAACTCCATGGTCTCTAGTTATATAGTTGATTTATCGCAACGGTGCCATCAGATTCCCGCAGCGATTCACTCGAATTGCGCTCGGTATACGGCACGGTCGTGCTGCATATATGAAAAGCCAATTCCTTTCGTATAAACTTGGCAGAAAAACAATTCAAACTAAACGCATTTTATGAGACGAACAAATATGAGATATAAAAGATACGATCTAGGAAAATTTCCGAAAATGAAACGTTACCGCGTATTGTGTCCGTATTTCATTTTTTTTTTTTTTTTCTTTTTGGTTTTCTTTGTTTATTGCTTTTGATTTTTTTCACCCCTTACTTAGGAATTTTGTACCCGTAGGGTTGGGAGCACCGCAGAATGGTGGCAACAAAGAATGAAAAATACTTTCGAGAATATACCCGCGTATATTTCTATTCTCGGCACGGAAGTCGAATGATTCGCAGCCGAGGGTGGGGGAGCACACGGATGAAAGTGGAGGGCACAGGTGTGTCGGAGATATCTGTCATTTCTCCGCAAAAGCCAGCGACGCACAAATGTAGCCAACTTCTCTCTTTTCCTCACCTCTGAGGTTATAGCTCTGCCCAGATTTCCAAGTCCTTTCAATGGATTCTGTTTGGTATTTCAATTCGTCACTTTGAAAAACCTCTGTTGGAGATCACCGAGTTATTGGGCCTGCGGGGAAGCCGCGCTTGTCTTAAAAAGACAACGTGTCACGTCCCAAGCCCAAAAATATTCCGAGAGAGTAGCGAGTGATTTCGGATTTCCTTTTTTTCATCCTCATTTCATCTTATTCATTCATTTTTCAGTTTTCCACCTGGATTATAAAATCTGCACACTTCCTCAATCAATTCGCTGACTAGTTATCGTTACATTCACTCGTTGGCCCGCGTAGCTCGTTGAAAAAATTCATTTCGAGTCAAAGGGGTGTAGCGGTTGTGAAAATATTATTGTCACTTTGCCATAAAACTCGTCGAACGTGCTGCAAAGATCGGTACTCGGGTGATAAAATATTATCCTTTCTACATCGCATGAAACCTGACGTGCATTTTGGTAATTACGGTATACCTTGCGTGCGATGTCGACGTGACGAAGTTTATTGAAAAATGAACACTCCATCAAGCGGCAATCATATTTTGCAGCTCGGTATCATAGGTATACGTAGAAAACCACGAATGTTCGCATACACAACGCGGGCACGCTGCACCTTTGATTCAGCGTTCGGAGAACGAACTTTTCCGCCAGATATTATTCAGTTAAACGGAGTGTACAGCGAAAACAGAGTGTGTAAAGGGATGAACGGGGATGAACGGGAATGATGAAACACTGACGGGTTACGTTCGCTAATGTATCGATCGTTGATCGTGAATCGTTCCAGAGGGCCTTGTTTCATGATCTATCGAATGCTGACCGCGACACATATATCTCCATTACCGCGACCGCACCTCGTACATGGTGCATGCAGCTGGTACACTCAACGTCAAAATCTCCCACCTCGTTGATATTCCGTGGAATCGAAGGTTGGAGGATTTGGTAAATTTTTTTGTTCAACTTTCAATTTGATCTAATTTTTTTTTGTTTTTTTTTTTGCTACAATACCCGCTCGCGCACGTTTTTCTCTACGGTAATAAAAGTTTCGCATAGTTGAAAAACCGTCCGCGGGTAGGTGACGGTAAATTTAAAGTGGCATGAACTTTTGTTCTTTTCTCTGGTTTCAACTGGATATGATATAGTTAATTTCACCTTCACGACGCTAGACATACTTATGATTAATGATAAAGTCATGGATCCAGACGAACGCATCTCTACATCTTGTAAGACGTCTGAAAAAAAGGTAGCTCAAATACTGGGAATGTATTTTTGAAACACGTTGACGTTTGATCAAACGGATTCCATCGTATGATAAATACCCTGGTGGTATCCGACACGATAATGTGGTTAAGAATGCCCTTTTTTTCATATTGTTAATAAATCGGATCGGCATATACATCAGCTACTATACGTATAGTAGTGTATTGTCTTCTCGGATACGGGTGCGTTACGAAGAAAGATAATGATGCCAGCCAATATCGAAGACTACTTTAATTTATCTCATCATCATAACCATTAATAACCATGCTTTTCTTTGTTTCAGGTAAGTCAGCAGGGTTCCTGCCGCGTGTACCTTCGCGTACCATGTGAGCTCCATAGTCATTAATCAAGTCCCCACCAAGCTGTAGCGACGTGAGTAGAAAAAAAAAAAAAAAAAAAACGTAATAAAATAAATAAATAACCGGAGAAAAATACCGGAGATTGTCAGGAATTAAGGGAGAATCTTGCCGAACAGCCACCGCCCTACTCGCTGCATGTATCTTGAATATTACGAAATGCGAAATCCAAAAAACTACGTCTACTACTCATAACCCTGTATTTATATGCAGGGAATGCTCATTACGAATTAGCTGGAACATTGTCGATAAAATTTTTAATCAGCTGACGAAAATCATCGTCGCGTTGCACGTTATTTGTTGATACTTGATGAGGATCTAGTACCTCGTAGAATATTAATAGGATGTAACGTCCAAACAATACCAATTAACAAACGCGCCTGTGGAATAATTTAGTAGACGTTTGTCTTATCGCACATGTGCTTGGATGACTAACTGAGTACACTTTTTTCGATGCAGACTGTACAGAAAAGAGAGTCAAAAAACTGCTCTGGATCCGGTTCGATGTAAACGAATGGTCCCAGTAAGTGTAGCAAACTATGGAGATATCCAAAGTGCGCGGATAGGTAGTTTGTTCAAAGTTATTCGGAACAACGCGGTTAAACTGTGTAGATGTGCGATGCGCGGCATAATTAGTGGACACAGTTTAGTTTAAAAGTTGGTTAGTTAGTTGGTTAGACCGCGTTATGACGTTGCCAGGGTAGCAGTAGCAGGTGGAATCGCTCTAATTATCATTAGTCGACATTCCGATTTCCTGGCAACGTTTGTCTGTGGTTTCAAACAAATAGTTCAGTTTCTCCAACAGAGTTAAGGAGCTGTTTGCTAGCCGCGTTATCTTCCCCAATGTATAATAATTCTCCGGCTTCTCATCTTGCGGTGTCTGGACTTCAATCACAAGTTCCTTGTATAATTTGTATTAAATCATAACCCGAATCCATTGTGGTCATTAAATTCGTCGTGTCGATTGCAACTTGTTGGGTTCCATCAAGTTTCGAGAAACTTTGATGAAAATACCCCAATCAATGAAATTAGTTATTAATTTAAACATCAATCTTGAGATGAATAATTCACTGGTCTGATCAGCGGGTTCTTTTGAATCCGAAAATTGATATCGGCCTGCGGTAACATTTGAATTTTGTTAATTAAATGTCTCTGAAACGATAGATTCAACCGATGTCAGGTTGTTTATAAGAAGATCCTTAAGTCCTCTGCACCTGGCGTCACGGGAATAAGGGAAGGACGCGATTTGGGGTTAGCGAAGAGCAGAGGGTGAAGGGTGAAGGAGGGACAGGACGGGCTAATTGGATGTCGAAGGCGCAATCTTGCGGTCTCCATTTGTCATTCGGTAGCGCGGCATCTTCTCTATGTACCTACCAACCGAAGAAGAAGAAAAAAAAAGGACCGAAAAGAGAAGAGTAAGAAGTCTTTGGCAACCGGCACCACGAACCGCGCGACTTCAATTCGGTTCACCTCTTTCACAATTCGATTTCGATCAATTTAGACGCTCATCCAGCTTCACCTTTTGTTTTCAACCGCGATAATGACACTTTCCAAAGAAATATTGGATTTTTCCGTTGACGGATCGGGGTCACGCGATGCATTCCACGGCACTCGGAAAGCCAACGTAATGTCTGAGATGGTAAGAAAACCCTTAGCGGAAAAAAGGTGATATAATACCGCCTCAGCCATTTTTACGATCCCATAATACAAGTCGATCAAAAAATGAACTGTTAACCGATAGTTTGATGAAAGGAAACTCATATATTATACTACTGCAGATCATTTGATTCTAGCATGAGCCAAACTCAGTATGACAATCTCTTCAAAATCGATCAGCACTTGGAAAAAATAATCAACCAGGTAATTATTTCGGTGAATTTGAAATTCCGTCTACTGATCACGAAAGAGACCATCAGCTGTCAATGATAGAATCGATCGCCCTACATGTTGGCCGAACCAAATCTCTCCGTGTACTTATCCACGTATATTTACCTGCATGATAAAATTTGTTTCGTTGATACAAACCAATCCGAGTTGTAAATTATTCCCGGTCGTTCTGGTTCAGCAATTACATATCCAGTCTTTGAACAAAATGCATTACAAAAATATATACTATTCAATACATAGGAAGTTACATGTGTCCGTATATAGGGGTAGGTAGGTCGCGTGTGTATAACCAGAGGGCAAACTCGTGCCACGCTGGGGTTAGCACGTAACACTGTGTACTGTGCTAGTATTCTATCACACTTGTAACGCCGAGGTCGTAGATATACACGTCGATAGGACGACGCGATGCGATCCACCCTGGCATTGTTTACCCAAAAGACAACACCGGTGTAATTGTCTCCATACGTTTCTCCCCGTAACCTAGTAACGTTTGATCATACGGGCGCATCGATTCATCCGCAGCGAGTTGCGTGGTATCATCTCTAGGAATTTGATCTCCGATTTTTACGTCCTTTGAAATACAGTGATAATTGTTCACGAGATTTACTCGCGTATGACCGAAATTTTGTTGGAGTTCTTCGAGGATCATTGGTTGAATAAGCGGAGGAGTGACTAATCGTTCGCACGCGATAAACGCGAGATGTAACGATAAATCTTTCAAGGGTTACGCAGCTGGATCACATTTTACCACGAGGTAGTGCCATGTGGTGGGCACGTTTTTCCGTTCCAATAGCTACCGCCGCTGCTGGGGAACCGGAGACCCGACGACCGGCTCAGAGAACCGGAGGAGCCACGCTACTAATTGCTCATTAGCTGGGTTCACAGGCATTCCTGAAGGCGACACGGGCTCAGCGTTTCCTCTTGGAAGAAAATGTTGTAGCGGTAGATGGTTCAGACTGCAGGATGACCCGATGGAGATAAATTTGTAAAAGCATCGATATAAGCGAGGAGATTGTAGCAAATTCGTCAAAAGACAAAACAGCGGGCGGCGGAAGGGGGCGGTAACAAGCGGGAAGGCAATGTAATTTTTATAACAAAGTTTAGAGCATCGTTTCGAAGGATTCGAAATATCCTCTCTTCTCGTCTCCTCTCCTCTCGCTGTTTCTCATTTTCTCTTCTCTCCACCTTCTCGATTTCACGAGTCGAACCAAACGGGGACGGTGCTTGAGCGCATTGTCAACGGAATTATAGGCTTGCCTTATCACTTTATTCTAATGTTTGCTCATTTTCGTTATCCTTGTCCTTAGTCTCGCTCAGTTTCATCAACCGCCCCTTATTCCGAACCTTTCTCTCTCATCTCTTCTCCCAAGCTCATGATTAATCGTCATAAATAAACGTCCATAGAACTGCCAGCTCGCGAAGGATTTTGCCTGAGGTGGTTATTTCTTGCTACGAGTTGCTTGCAGGAGTTGGAAACCGGCTCCCGCACCTTATACACCAACCTTGCAGGGGTATGGCGGCTGTTGGATCCACGGTGGTGCGGAGAGTAGAATTTATAGGAAGTGTACCACGCGTGTATAATTTAGTGGTACTCCAGAGAATATGAGATAGGTAGTTAAGAAAATGTGGTAATATCGTTACTTCGACGAGTTCATTGTCTCGGGAGAGATATTGTGCAGGGGATGGTAGTGCAGGACGTTGCAAAGTTTCGTACTTTCTCCCACTTCTCTTTTCCTTGTTTCCGACTCTGGTCCCGTAGCTCGATTCTCACAGATTCAGCCCAAGAACTGTTTCCAGAGTAAAAATCAGAAGAGTGTGAATTAGACTTGCCCCGGTGCAAGCTACGAACGTAGGTCCATTAAAATCTTGGTACATTCCCACCCCGCGGTACGCTGAGGTCCATTTGGGGCATTTCCGTAATGCACGTCGAAGTCGTTCTTGACCTCGCGACGCCCTTGACGGTGGCAAAGTAGTGAATTAGAAGCCGTGGATTAAGCAGCTAGACTCTTGAAACTGTGAAATCTGAAGTCTGAAATCTAGGCACCAACGTTTCTCTGCGATATACCTATACGCGGGATTACTTTTAACGGGAGCGAATAAAATCCGGTAGCGCCAACTCGCAGCTGCGTTACAAGGGGATGAAATAGGGATTTGCAAGTTTTTTTAGCGGACAAACTCGTCGGGCGAGTCTTATAATCGGGAACTCGTCGGGGTGCTCAACTTCTCCGGAACTAGGTCGAGACTCCGGAGCGTCTCTTAATTAATTACCTTCTTCAGCTTTGCTCGAACTTTCTCTCTCTTTCTCTGTGAGGCTCGCAGCGTCAAAAGTATGAAGTGTGCGTGTGTTGTTAGTAGCTGTCTTCTAATATCTTCTACCCCCCAACTCCCCGCCCCCTTCGACCCCCCATCTCTAGTACGCCGTCAGGGCTTAGCCGAGCGTAAAGAGTGGAAGTGTCTTCTTCTATCTATCGTCAAGAGTATAACCGTGAGGATGGCGGAAGCGGCAAAGACACCGAGGATGACGAGGAAGAGGGTGAGAGGACTCATGAAATATATTGTTACGACGAACAAGGATCAGATAATTAATGAGGCGAGGTTAAGTATCCTGGAGTAAGCGAGTACCCCGCGCTATTCTTACTCCCTCTTTTTGTTGTAGCCCATGCGGCGATGCAGAGGACCAGGACATTTTCTTAATGATGCCTTCCCGCTCTCCACCCTCTAAAAATTCTGCTAAAACGCCATCCGAAGATTGGCAGTGCTTGCCCCCATTATGATCGTTTTTAATTCTACAGAAAAAATTATCCTCGTTTATTAGGGGGTTCACGAATTATCAAGATTCGGACGAAAGTCCACCTATGGCGAAATAAACACTACCCCGTTTACGGTGGAGCGAAAAAATAGAAGCGCGGAAAGCGGAAAGCATAAGAAACTGTGTACTCGGTACTGCTCTGTGAACTAGAACGTGAAAGTGAGACAACGTAATAAGGGCAACCTGAGGCGCTAAAAGGTTCGGGATGGGGTAGAAAGTAAACGAGAAGTAAACGGTTGGTACGAGGAGAACAAAGTGTTCTATGGTGACGTGTAAAACTATCGAGTCGCGAGTAGCGCGCCTGCGGCTGCAACAACTCCCGACGGGTCAACGGTAGGGGGCAATTAAAGCGTCTGAAGCCACTAACGAGGATCACCTTGCCAGTCGATCCTCAACCCCAGGCATCCCCGTCCCGTTTACCTGAGCAAATCTTGCGAAGAGTCGCTGATTGTTCAAAGAATCTGCCTCGCAGATCCAACGTTGCTGTCCACCGCGCCGAGCCTTGTATGTCAAGTATTATTTGTCCGAGATGCTGCAATGTTGCTTTGAACAAATGTTTTTTTTTTTCAGATTCTTCATTTACTATAATGTTCTTTTTCCTTACATCCTCTTTTTTTCTTTGCTTACCTCCGCAGCCGGCACACGAATCTCTGCCCGGCTTGTAAAGAAGATTGAGAATTTTCGAAACAGGTGGACTCGAGATGACATGCACAGTCTGAGATAATTATTTCATTTATTGAATGGGCCCGTTGATGGAGCGAAATGGTAATTAAGATTGTTTCAAAATACCAAATTATTAAACCCTTTAGCTACACAAAGGGACCGCGCAAATTGTTTGGCTGGGTGGGCGTGTCGGATATTAAACTTTCCAGAAGTCATCCGGCCTCGGAACCCAGCCAGCCGACTCGATGATCTTAAGATCTAATATAATAATGCACGACAAAAAAAAAGCTCAAAAAAATAGTAAACCTCTTCGCGTACCTACCCATACAACGTTAATAGTTATAAGTAATCTGCAGACTAACGCGAGGCTCAGCGACCGGCACCTGCTAGCTTTTTTACTAAACAACTAAAGTTAATTCTGAAGAGAATCCTGCTCTGGGTGGCCAAGGAATTCACCTTTGGATGTTGAAAGAAAAAAATCTTCACTTTAATTTAATTTATATTTTTAAGATGAGGTTATACCGCGGCCACGCACGTGTACTCCAACAACTTGTAACTTTGGAACAAAAGCTAAATGTCTCAATTTTCAGTAGCTCTATTCAACGATCCTAAAGTTGGGTTCGATCTACGCTTTGAAAGGAGAAAAAAAAAAACAACTGGTATGCGCCAGCGTATATATTCCTCCGGCAAAGTAGTATAAATTCCAGCGAGGAATCTTTTTGACAAATCACTTGAAAGATCACGGACCAAGGTTCGTGTTTCTGGAATGCTTTGTTTCGACGTCAACGGAGGTAGACCAGAAAAGCGTAGACGTACGTGGGAGTATAAGCGCAGGGAGTAAAGATATACATATACAAATGGAAATTAAGTCGAGAACCTCTCACCGCGACGACGGTGTCTCTCCACTATCTCTAGAAAAAATTCATCGTGGCAAATTTTGTCCCTACTTACCGCGTCTGAAAATTTTCCAAGAACTATGAAATTCCCACTGGATGATTAAAAATCCAACAATCCCCTTCCGTCGGAGACAAAAGCCCTGATTACAAGGGATGGTTAATTATTAAAACTGCAATGTTACCGAGTAATTGAATTTTCAGGGTTCAGTATTTCTGCTCACGTGCAGTGTTTCTAATTAAAAGTCAAATTTACCAAACGGTGTTGGACGCAAACAAAAATATAATTTTAAATACACCTCACAACAGTTCTCCGGTACACCGTATGTACAAGTTCTAAACCAGCGTAGGAACCTGTTGGACAAAATTACGATTAATAATCTCTCACACGAATCATTCGGTCAGCTCATGTATACGACTCAATCAATTGACCGTCAAGCGACTCCTTCAGATTCCAACGTGCCTCAATCAATATTGATTCGAATTCCCCGCCACTTTAAGCCGTAGAGACTTCATCTCGTATGGTACGTTTTTATTTATACCATCGTAGGCCACCGTGCATAGCATCAGATCTCATATTGTATATATGTACTTTATTCACCCACGACCTGAGTGAACCGGGAGGGGGGGGGGGGGGGGGGGAATTGCGTCTGGCTGCGTTTTCAGACGATATGAACACGTGAAGTAAAATAATAATAACAACAATAAATAATGTAGGAAAAAAAAGGAGAGGACGACCTTCAGACATGGGGTTCGTACCGCCAAACATTTTCAAATATTTTCCATGCTTTACCCATGGAGGTCCTTTTTCGGCTAAGTTATTCTCTTCACATATAAGACGGTTACCGTCAATTTGCATAGCAAAAACGCAGAAAACTCTTCACTATTGTGCGTGCCTTCTATAAGAGACCCCCAAAGGGGTCGAAGAAGTTCGTTAACACTGCAGACAATCAGGATAATTTCAGCCGTTGAGAAAGAAGAGGGGAAAAAAACAATTCCTTGAAAGAAAAAAAAAAAAAAAATAGGATGATCTCACATAAAATTCCGATGAAATTAACACCGTCATACAGGTATATACAATCTGTAATACGGTTTGATCGACTTTCTCTTTTGACGTCGAACTTCATTACTCATACCTATCTGTACATTGGTATACGTAGAGCACGTGCGACGTAACCGTCAAATATTTGCCTTATGGCAATCAGCAGAGCGTCGATATAAAAGAATAAATTATGAGCATATCGGGGCGTGAATTAATGACGACGGTTCATGCCGCAGGCACAGGGGTTTGATTCTCGGTTTCTTCGAGTGCCTAAGCTCGTCCAAATGCATTCAGTCAATGTTTGGGAATCCGAGGAATTTCCTCGACATGTTTTTTGTGAGAATACTTATGATACGCCGAAAAATCTCCCACCATAGGAATCGGTCAAGATTGAATCATAATGCTAGATGCGCAAGGTCACGGGAACGTGTACGCGGCTCAGCGAGTTGATTGAGAGCCGTGTAAGAACGCGGTGTATTCGGTTTGAACCGGCTGCGTGTGACCGTATACACGCGTTACAGATTGAACGCCAGATCCCGCATGCAGTCTATGAATAGACTCGGCAGCTGCAGCCTGCAGCCTTAGAGCAGCGGATCGAAAGGCTATCCACCAAAACGCCACAGAGCAAAGCACATCTAATCTCATCAACGGCACACCAGGGTTTTCAATGAGATAAAAAATAAAAAGTCGCACCGACGTTGGACGGCTATTCAGTAGGCGATAGGAGAAGAAAATAAAAGAAAAATTGAAAAAAATAAAGTAAAAATAAAAGGTACGTAAGTCCTTTGAGATCAAAAAGCTGCTGCGCATTTTTATAACTGTGAAAAAAAGAGAAGGTCGCTCAAATCGTAAATCTGGATGGTTGAAAGGCACATACTTTCATGAAGAGACTGGCGAGTATTTATACCTACATATATTCGTGTGGCAATAAGTACATTTGTTCTCTGTCTCTGTACCTTTGGAAAGAATTCTCAAATGCAAATCCGTACAACAGAAAATGAAACGCGACAGTTCGGCGTCGCCAAAACTTGCCAAGATTCGCGAAGCGCGGGGTCGCTCTTCATCAGCATGCGAAAACTTTGTTATTTGTTTGAACACGTTAAATTATGCATGCACAATATGCCGACGACGGGCCCTGTACGGTTGAATTTAGGGGACGGGGGTGAATGTGGGAGATAGGAGGGGTAAGGTTGTAAGGGGGTAAGGGTTGGGGAAGAAATGTATAGGGAAGAGTGGTAAAAGGGGGTAAAGGTCGAGGACACCGGTGAACCAAGCGACGCGTGGGGTGTCTTTTCCGTGAGGTAATTGAAACAACAATAAAGTGTGAGCGAACAACAATGAACGTGCGTAATAACCCGGAGCTCTTTGCCGAGGCGTTGGCGCCTACAGCGAGAAATTCTATGGTTATGGTAGTAGGTGGTGGTGGTCGTGACGGTGAGGGCAGCGCATCTCTCTGTATGGACTAGGTATAAAGCTCTGCAAAGAGCAGCGGGACGTCTGTGCCTCGGCGCCGCGACGTGTTTCCGTCGCCCGAGGGGACGTACGGAAATATTATTAACTTCAAGCCTTTTTCCATGTCGATGAATTTCCATCGACCGTGTATACGTATACCGCCGTTTCCCAACAACCTGGCGTAGCGGTAGACACCTTTCAGCCATACGTATGCGATAGAAAAATTTTTTCATCGATGAATATATCGTTTTGTTGCACTTCGGTAATACGTACCGCAGAATACCCTGCGCAATTCTAAGCAACCCCATGGGCTGGTGTGCTCGATTTTCGAAACAGGATTATTAAGGTGGGCCCAGCGGCAGTTTTACGACTACATCTATTTGTGAAGCGTGCACGTTGGATCGGGTATAACGTTGCTGCAGCCGGTCTTTTCAGGCCCCTCCGTTACATTCAAGTATAGTACAATGTCCGGGGTTGATAAAATATTAAATACAATAATAACTAATCTCTGCAGGAAGTTCGCACACAATAGACGTAATGGTATAGCAGGGTTTTCCTTGACAGTGAGCTAGTCAATCGATTCGGACCCATTGCTACCGTTGTTCGTACTTGAGAGCTAAAGGGGAACGCGGGATCTCGCGCTTGTTTCAACCTATATACTCATGTGTGCAGAGTTCTGTACACAGGCTGTATATAATTCGTATACATAAACCGTGTATGTATACGAAATATGCATAGTATACACAAGAGTTTCTCGAAAGTGTTTTGTGTTTGCACTGCGAAGCTACCGTTACGTAGTGTGGTGTTGGTTCACTATTCGGTCGCTTAGGGGTATTTCGCGGAATGTAGCCACGATCACATGAAAGAATTCTACCGGGGTAAAAAAGATGTGGAAGATAGGCCCCGCAGCGGAGGGGCGAGGAGAAATAATATACAACGCGGGCGTTGGGGTACAGCGCAAGAGAAAAGGGGTGAGGGTGGAAGATAAAACGACCCGCGGCAGCTGCCTCCTCCTTGCGGCCTAACAAACGTACTTTATTTGCCCTACATAACTGCTGACCTACATGTGCGCGTGTATCTGTAGAAGCCCAGATTCATATCCATCGGTATATAATACACAACTTTGGGCTACGGTTGCGTTTTTACGGAGGGAATAGAAAATTATACGAGTATGTTACATAGAATGTAAGAAAATGTACTCATATCTATTGGGAGGAAACGGAGGGCCGGGAAGAGGGTGATTTTACACAGGATTGCGATTCGCATGAAAAATATGAAACTATCTCGAGAAGCCGAGCGGGCGGACCGCGACGGCGGAAATAATTGTCACCATCTAACCACGAAGGAATCCATTTGTTGCGGCATGCAATAACCATTGTTCCATCCCTTGAAACGACGAGGGCTTTACACCCGTAGAGCCTAAGCCTATACAGACCGAATGGATTCCATCCATTTCAAATACCACGAAAATGTGAGGAATTGTTAATTTCGTAGCCCGTTATCGTCGACGTCGTCGCGGCGCCAGGCGTTATCGTATAGGACCTCGTCGGTTGATACTCGCGGCGTAATACAACGACGCGTTTTCCTTGCGGTCACCGGTACGCTACCATGATGCCGACGTCGGCTGATTTCCTAGCCTTTGCATATACACACACGTATTCACATTGTACCCGTATCCACGTCCACATATTCAACCCTTGCCATTCCCTGCAACTCTCTTGCCTTCTCCCTGAACCACCGCCACCGTGTAATGGTATGAAACATTTGCCACCACGAACCATTGCTGGTGGTAACAGTACTTGTACCGGTGGCACAAGCACCACGAGTACACCAGACCAGACCTCGACGTTATTACCGACGATAAATCGCCACCTTTAATAAGACCGCCCGCGTGCCACTCCACCACCGTGCTTCGCCATGCCAGAGCACCAGACCGAACAGAAGACGGAGAGTGGAAAGCGGCTCGGTGTTGGTGAGACAAGAAGAGATGATGCTTCGACTAAAGTCAGGTCGGACGTCACGGAGGTTTATGCGAGTAAAAAGAGTCCATTACTTTCGACAATGATGGTTTATGTTATATCATGTACGACACGTGGTTGGTTTTCTCGGGTCGGGAGTGAGTATAGGTGCTTCCGGTTCATATATGATGTATTTAGTGTGGGAATATAAAGTGGGAATCAAAGTGCGTTGGACAGTTTTGATGACTCGTGTGAATAACTTGATCACAAATCACCTGACGCCAATTGGATGACGTGTGACCTTCGGTGAAAGAAATATCACTTGGGGTGTACTTTGAATTCGAATACGAATTCAAATTCGAATTCAAATTCAAATTCGGTCTGAATGGAACCGAGATTAGCAGTGATGCATTATTCCATTATGTGCTACGTAGCTGACACACATTTGCTCGCTAAGCTTTTTCCGATACGAGACATACGCGGCGGAGAACCGGCTGCAGGCGTGTCCTATAATAAAAAAGTACTAAGGTGTATACAGGAAGGAAAAAAAATCACACAGGAGAATCGTTCAATTTTTGAAAACTCTGGAACAGTCCAGATTCAGAACTTAACGGTGTTCGCTTTCGATCAATTTATCGTTCGTCCGATGGTAACAATTATTACATATTTATTATATCACGGCATTTTTCGATTCCCGATTTTTTCCACTCGATCTACGAGTATCCGTAAAATGAATTCCTCAGCTGTGCCTCGGTTATTTGGTTCGTTCGTGATTTCCATGATCGTATAGCTGCAGCAGGTGCATTTCCCACGACAAAGCAGCGCAACGTATACAAATATGCTAAGTGTAGTTGATGGGCAAGTTTGGTGTTGGATCCAGGCGTCTTCCAGCTCTATCAAAGCACTCCACACACAAGGCCCTCTCGAGCCCCAAAACTTGTTAGTCAACTATACCAAGCAATTCAACCGGCAGGTTGTTCGATGGTATAAACATAAAACAGCTGGAAATATGAAGCGACAACGGGGTAGAATACCGGTGTGATTTTTTTCCCCCGCGTAAATAAAACTGAACGAGACATAATGCGACATAAACATAATATACTCTACCTGCGAAACACCGTTACGGTATACCTACCATATAAGGTAATTCATCTCTGGAACGAGTAACCGCGGGGCATGCGATGAAACTCAACGACATGGCGCTAAATTCTTCCGAATGTACGTTAAATTTAGAGCCCACCCGTCATTGCCTCACGGTCGATGAATCTTCTCTGTTCTTAGTACCACCGTTCATTTCGCCGTTGTGATTCGTGTATGTCGTCTCGAGTAGTGTCCCTCTCTTTCTCTTTGCAATGTCTCAAACAGGAACAGCTATACGTAAGATCTTCACTTTGTGACGGAAGCTGCCGCGAGCTTCGGTGTGTACATGGGATATGAACTATAAATAGATTATGAAGAAAAAAACCATACGCTTTAGGCGTCACCGGATAAATAACGACGGTAAGATTTTTTAGCAGTCAGACGACGCGACGCGGCTCTGTGAAGCTCGATATAATTGGGACGCAAGGAATTCTCATGCCAGGTGGTACCTAATTGGTCCACCGAGAAGCCACGTGGGTGGCCTCGCGCTAATTATGCGTAAACCGCGTCTCTCGTCTCTGGTGGCGACGGTTGCAGATCGCTAAAGGAGAACCGCAGAGAATTGCTGTTCCTCAGAAGGGAGAGAATTCAGTTCCAAAGCCTTGTCTCCTGGGCTTCCGAATGCCACTGTCAATGTCCTTCACCCCAACCAGAACACTGGATCCACGTAGGCGTCTGACTGATCTACACGCTAGATGCCAGCAACACCTGTAGTGCTGTTAGGGTAACGTTGATGAAAATTATAGTGGTCTGCCGCAGTTGCTTCTTGTTTTTATTTAATGAACCGTAAATACCAAGCCTTGGATGTCTTGATTGAAAATTGATTCCGAAAACTCCAAGTTCACGTCTACATATTTATCATTAGCGAGAAAGTTTCACCTGCGTCACGTAATGCAATCATCTACAGAGTCGCGCAGTCGGTTCTCAGGTTTCGCTTCAAAAGCACGTAACGTACTCGAAGGACGTATGGCATGTCACATATCTCGCTGGGTGATTAGGGTCAAAGGAGGCTAAGCTTAACGAATGGTTGTGGACACCTTTGATAATATGGTGAAGTTGAAGTCAGACACGTTGGTGAACATGCCATACACCATCCCTTGAACTATATAGGCTCTGACTTTTTGGTTGAGGAAATGAACCTTTGGGATGCATGATTTCCAAGTATCAGTTATCCTCGCATTGCCAGCCGTGACATTAAGAATTTTCAGCTTATCCTCGATAGATCGATTACTCATGCCCCGGGAATTGTCGTCGGCATCTGACGTGACCTAAGTAAATCAGATCGGGATCTTTCCTGATGAATATTCACCAAAATTCTGATAGTAAGATATTTATCATCAAACGGACGTGGACATGAGAATCATCTTACCGTTAAAACTGAGGAGATTATTGTGAGGATGATTTATACAGATTATCGGATCTGCTGACAGTGCGACCATACGTCTTAACGATAAGCCTACAGAATTAATGATCGATCGAAAATTAACTAGATCGAATTATAGGGTTGAAAAATATGATTCCATTGTGTAGTTCATGAATGATTTTATTCTACGATTTTCCGACATGTCACATATACCGTCGAACGAGTGAAATTTATTTTCCGACGACGTCAGACTGCACCTCCTGTAGAGCAACCGCTTCCGGCGATGTCTTATCTCAAAGTTCTTACCTTACATAACAGATGCGCCCCTAGAAGCTGCTTTCATATTCTTTATTTTATTTTTTCTTCGTTACTTTTTTCTCGCTCCTAGACTCCGAGACAAGAGACGAAATACACGTAGTTAGAAATAAAAGCAACAGTTTTGAAACGTCGTGAAAGGGTTACGTCGTTAGCACGCACTTAGGATAACCACTCGACCAACTCCACCTCACCGCTAGGATTGTTCTGTTCAGCTACGCTTCACTTTTTCTGACAATTTTTATCCGGATTACCCGATAGGACAAAAGGCCGGTGACTAATGACCTGACGTTACTTTTATATATTCTAGGACTTAGATGACGATGCAATGAACGTGGAAAAAGAGCTAGTCTAGACACGGTCACATCTCTAGGTCGAATTTAATGCAGTCATAAATTCGGGTGTAGCACACACACAACGTAATTCATATTCGTACATTTGTAAAGCGTATATGTATGAAAAAACAAATGAATAAATAAATTTAAAAAAGAAGAAAAAAAAAGAAAAACACGAGTAAGCGGTGATGCGAAGAGCATTAGTTACGGGATATCCGTAACCTGCACGTCGCCCGATTCGATGACGACACTCAGCTCTGTCAAATTCCGTCACATTGGGAGACATAATCGGTCGACCCACATTTCTGTCGGTTCAACGTGTCACCCCAAAAAAGCTCACCTAGTGATTTATCGTGAATTTTTCACATATTTTTTCTATTTTACCACACCCGATCGAGTTTAAATTTCGGTTAGCGGGCGCGGTGACCGAAGCACTTGCCATTTACCAATCATGAAATATATACCAGAATATGTTACGTCATAGATACCATCGCGGCCTCATCGATACGTCGAACGCCGAGCAGTCCAGCCAATACTTTATACCCTTTTATTTATTATTTTGAGCTTACAAACGTTTGCACTGTGCACGAAATTACAAGAAAGAAGTTTATACGAATTCTTCTCTCTGCACTTGACTGTACCCACAATAAGCTAGCATTAAAAAAATCTAAAAGCGGAACAACGAAATGTGGTGGTGTTTAAATGGTTGGATCAGAATCCTTCTTTGTGGCTTGCTCCTGTTTATTACGCTTCTCAATTCTTGGAAGAAACGGGGGATTTGACCACTTTTCTCAGTTCTTTGTGTATCCCCTCGCGGTATTTCTATGGTGAGACGACGTTGCGGTTCGTTTTTTTTTTTTTTTTTTTTTAGAAAAAAAACGGAAATTTCTAGTCGCCTACTTTCTTTGGACTGTGCCGACAGTATTTTCGATGGCCGTGTGACGTCTGACAGGTAGCTATCAATATACCGACGTTGTACACTGCGTACCGCAAGATTGAAGCGACGTTCGGATTATCAAAGGAGTTTAGACGGGCGGCGTCTAGCAACCTACAGGTTTCGGACTCGAAGGATATGATCCGCTTAATGTGTCCAGGGCTTAAGACTTACGAGTATAATGAATGATACGGGGCTAAACTCGACAGAGAAGCCCTGCCGAGTGACGGCTTACATGCATATTGATGTCACGCGTGATATTAATACGTTGATGTCTCTTCGCTAGAATTTGTTCTAAACGCTTTGGTGTTTACCGCTAGATCAGGGGGTCCCTAAGGACTCGGAAAAACACCGAATCTTCCCAAATTTCTTTGAATTTTTTATTTTCATGTATTGTCGGGAGTTACTTGATACGTGATTCAACATTTGTCATTTACTGAGAGAAAAAAAAAAATCTGTTTGCGTTTACGAGATTTATACCGAGCGCAGCTTATAAATTTTTTATCAATCTTCCGAACGAGATTGTCATAAGATTGTCAATTTCGGGAGATGAAACAAATATTGTGATGTACGATCTGTGTACTTTGGTCGTAATAATCGTTATGCATACGCGTGTTTCGGTCCGCGTTTTATAAGAACATATGTAGACACATTTTGACTCGTGTAAAATGAAGCGCGCGACGCCGGGGTTTCATATAACGTTTACAAAGACGACCGCGCCGCGGGTATCAGAGTCTCGTGAAGGCTGTAAGGGCCGAGCGATTTCTTGAGAGCCAACAGCCAACAAGTAGGGATAATCGCTTTAGTCTATAAAGTGCTCCTACGCGTTTGCCACTCCCGCTTTGGGTCCTGGCCACAAGTTTCGTTCAAGTAGAAGATTCGGTCGACGAACGCACACGCTCTCATAGAATTGACGTCGTATACCAACGATGCGTGAAGATTATACGACTACGATTACCATTACGACACCGCTCGGCTTACCTGTCTTATTAAGCCGTGGAATAATAATTCTTTTATACTAAAATCCTTATCTCAAATTTGATTCGACGCGCGTTCGTATAGTCCCGGCTCTATCCTCCTCCCTCCGGCATTCCAAATTCCTATCTCCTTAATTCCGCGCTACGAGTGAATTACTGGACACTAATCGCTTGGGTAAAAATATTTGGTCTCACTGCTCTACCGGTCGCGGCTGCTGCCGGTACGATAACCGAGATTGGTCCGTTACTTTTTTTTCTTTTTTATCACGTGTTCATTTTTTTCATTCACACTTTTTTCGTGGCTAACCAGTGGATTTATATGCGTATACCGAAGTGTACCGCGCTACGGAATCAGCGAATTTCTCTGAGAGACGGAGTCGACGGAAACTACAACTGCTACGTGAAATGTCGCGTCAGGTAAACAGGAAAATTGTTTGAGCCACCTCCACGTCTGATGCTTCGTCACGTCATCAGCTTGATCCTTGGTAAAGAGCAGTCCCGGAGCGGCTAACGAGACAAGCATCATCTCCCATAGGATCACGCAGCATCCCGAAGACGAGACTATATTACGCGATGCCGCTGACGTCAACTTCGAATCAGAAATACGCTTACTTATGTTTAACCAAGTCTGCAGATGCCTGCCTTCATGTTTCACACCCTATACCGTCGCTAAGACTTCCTTGACTCTTTACTTACCCCGTAACGTATATATGTCACTTTGTCGTATTATATGCCCACGCAAGAAGCGACCGTGCGACTTTAAGTCGGCCATCAATCACTTCGCTCTTTCTTTGCCTTGGTTTTCTTCCTCCCTGCAGTTCTTTCTCGGACTTTTTCACTCTTCATTTAATTTTTTTTTCTTTTTTTTCTTTTATACATTTATTTTCACCTCGCGGAGGAGAGAAAATCGAATGCGGAGTTGATAAATAAATAAAATAAAAATTTCGCAAAATCTGGCTCCCGAATATCGGGCGCAGTCTGCCTGCTTGGTAATATTTTAACAACGCGTGCAAAACCTGCAAAATACGCCAGTAAATATCTCCATTTTTCCCCCGCGACTCGAAAGTTGGGAAGGTGCTTCCGATGGTCCCGATGTTCCCGGTACGCACCCACGCCATCCGTATAACTCGGTTGCTGTGCAAATAAATGAGAAAACTCGACCGGAAGTCTCTATATATTAACTAAAAAAAAGGGCATAAATTTGAAGGGAGATATTAAATTCGTGAAAATCATGGGGTTAAAATATAGGAACTATACGGTTGAAAAGTAAACGAGTATGTTGACTTGGGATGCAACGTGTCAGGATTTTTGTTAAAAACTTCCTTTTTTTCGGATGCTGCCTCGATGATTACGATACAATAAATGACACTACCGTAATTGGACTCTATATCCTACCTTGAAAAGTTGACTAGCTTGATTTACTCGGCGGTTTCGTGTTCCTGAGGTCAAAATACGTTAGAAAAGTGTTCTACGATCGTTTTTAAAAATACTTCATTTTTGACCCTAAAATCGACAAAAATCTAAGGTATACCCCTTTGGATTTTTTCGATTTTTGGGCCAAAAATGAAGTATTTTTAAAATCGATCGTATGACGCTTTTCCAACGTATTTTGACCTGGGAAACACGAATCCGTTGAATAAATTGAGCTACGAATTAATCCCATCGAGATATCGCACTTTTTCTGCTCCGAAAACCGAAAAATTAGCGATAACTCGATCAATTTTATAGATAGATCAATTTAGCTTGCAGATTCGTGTTCCTGAGGTCAAAATACGTTAGAAAAGCGTCCTACAATTGATTTCAAAAATACTTCATTTTTGACCCCAAAATCGACAAAAATCTAAGGTATACCCCTTTGGATTTTTTCGATTTTTGGGCCAAAAATGAAGTATTTTTAAAATCGATCGTATGACGCTTTTCCAACGTATTTTGACCTGAGAAACACGAATCCGTTGAGTAAATTGAGCTACGAATTAATCCCATCGAGATATCGCAATTTTTCTGCTCCGAAAAGCGAAAAATTAGCGGTAACTCGATTAATTTTATAGGTAGACTAATTCGGCTTGCGGATTCGAATTCCTGAGATCAAAACACATGAGAATATCATAGCAAACTCGAAAAAAAAAAATGTTGATTTCTGGTCCCAAAATTGACAAAAATCTAAGGTTTGGACCCAACGTCCAATCCTATACCCTGAACATAAAATTCAAATCGCGATAACAAAAGAGCAGATTGATAAAGAAAGCGTCTGAAATGCAATGATATGAAATTGAAAAAAAATTGTAGACATAAATTTAAAAAAACAAATGAAATTAAATGCGGCGCGCGCGTGCAATGCTAGCATTGTAAAAACATCTTCTTGTCTTTCATCCCACACTACCGGATATTCGAAACCAAAGAATTTGAATTTTTGATTCGAGAAACGAAACAAGTATAAAAAAATTACGGTGATAATTTAGTCGCTGTTAGTAGGATTGCTTAATAATTATCACCCTGACGATAGTTGGAATTGTGAAACGCACGTGCCAGCAGTGGCTCGTGAAGTGACACGATGGTGCAACGGTAAACGGTTGTAGAAATTATGACAAAGAGCCATTAACAGTCAAATTCGTACGCATAATTAATTATAGTTCTCCTAGTCAGTTCGTAGCTCGGGTTGACACCTGTGGAGCACCGTTTTCTCACATTGTTCTCTTTGTTCGTATAATGCAGGCGTCTCAAAATCCGGACGTATATACATGAGAATCAAGTACGCCTCTCGTATATGCGCGTTATGAGTTCGGTAAAAATGAGGCACCTCATATACCTGAGTGACGAATGGATGATCGAGAGATTTTTAACTCGTAAACCAAGCTTATAACCCCGCACATAAGAGATGCGCTTCTAACAAACGTTACACGCTGTCAGATCTATTTAAGTGTAAAACCACATAATCCTGAAGAATGGCTAAATTTCCATCCAACGTCGTATCACGCCGCGAGTTCTCGCATCATGGGAACCACTCTACGATCTCCATAACTTAAGTCGTGGTTTAAATTTCGAATACAAGCACGTTCAAAGTACCGAGAGAAAAATCTCTGCGCCGCAGAGTCCTTCGAAAAACAAAAGAAAAAATCCTCAAATTTCATCCTCACGATGCGTGCGTTTTGAGGACGGAATTAATGATGATACTTCTTCTGCCTAGAAAAAAAAGAGAATCGATGAGGAAGGATGTGATAGTAATTTAGTGTTCGTACAAGTGCACTCGATTGTCGCTATTTATGGATGATATTTTGGTCGGACGTGAGTGGTGATGAAGAGTTCAAAATGAATGGGTGAATAATTTGTAGACGTTGAGAGAGAAATAGGTGCAGTCAGGGCTAGCGACACTTGAAATTAGGATCGTGCAGGTAAATGAAGATCCCTTTGGGCTATCGCTAACGAGACGTCAGCCGGGTTGCACAAGGAGGTGATTACGAGGATGAAAGTTGGGCGGAATCGCTGACACTAATATAATTAAAGGTGTGCACCTCTATTTATTACAACTCAACAAGGTTTTCTTCTTCTGGTTCTCATTCTTCCATACCAATTACCCGAGCGTCGGGCCCGGTCTGGCTTATTATACGGTCGCAAAATGAAATTACAAGCTCCTGGGGCAGTTGTTGGGGCAGGTTGTTTCCCTAGAACAGCAGCAGCGGCAGCAGCGAGAAGAATAGCAGCGTAGTCTGCTATCAAATCCCTATAGTTATATTTGCGTTTGTATCGGTGTTATACATGTACCTACGTTTACTGCACTCTTGTATTATATACAAGAGAAACATCCATATTCAGAGGATTTTGACCCAGAGAGAAAACAATATCGCTTTATGAGTCTGCGGTGGATACGTGCACGCCTCTTACTTTGAGCTATACACCGTCCTGCTTTATTTGCAGGAGCTACTAGTAATACCTGCTCGCCTATCCAATGGTTAAATAATGTCTACTAATATATTCCATAAAGTATGGTAATACATTTAAATCTCCAACGGTGAATCGATATTTCAAAATTTTTCATTCTTCCACACAATCATTCAGCCCGGAGATCAGCTCCGAGCTATATGGATATTATAATACCTTGTCAACGATCGCCGCGTCTGCCAATATTTCACCTATTCGAAAATTTATTTTAATATCAAATGTCTTCCCGTCGTTGGTGAAACCCACATTCGGTCTGGTGGTCATATTGATTTTCTCATCCCGGCTATTTCTACCTGAGAAAAAAGAAGGAATAGAAATAATATATACATACACATACACACATGGATATACGTATCAATGGAATAATATAATCGCGTATAAAAAAGTAACCAGTTATCGAGAAGCTGACGTTTAATCGCGATTGAACGATTTATCTGAAATTAATTTGGTTGCCAACCCGCCGTACCAACTAACTTTTATAGATTTTATATACAGATTTACAAATGAGATTCCATACTCTTCAAATATAGGGTTACCGCGGCTGTCCTGAAATTCTGAAATTTGATACTTGTCCAATGGAATGTGAAAGTTTAGTTTCGTCGTCTAGATTTATTGTTGGAAATATTATGAGCCATCGGAACTCGACCCTAAAAAGAGAAAAAAAAAAGAGGAAAAAAAAATATCGAAAACTGTACAATAATTAAGTTCATTACGGAGTTTTGAGAATTTGAATACAATTCCAGCGTCAATCGCGTACTGAGCCAATGAAAATGATTTTTCCTAGAATTTTTTTTTACCACGAGAAATAAAATGGTATTGGCAAAATTTCGAACCCTTGTCTGGTGGTCCTATAAAGTGTTAGTTCGTACGTCAAAGTTATTTAGTTGACGAAATTTTAATCTGAGATCGGCTGGTCCGGGGTTCTGCAGATTATCAGAGGCCGTATATACACCCGCGTTCAGCTCATTATTCACACCAAACTTCTTTACAATCTGACCCATGAATCTTATCAAGCCCTCATTAAATCTTACCAATCAGATACAACGGCGGACTACAATAAGCGGTTTCGGCTCGACTCCGTAGCTCGCGGGTAAAATACTGTTGCGCGGGCAGATGCTCAATGCGAACGAGTACCGCACCTTGCTGTTACCTCTGCCTCTACCTCTTACTCCTCTCTCTCTTCACCCCCTTTTTTCCCGTCCCTTCGCCTTTGCCTCGCGGCTAACTTCTCGTTATCTACACCAAGGCTCGTGTGACTCTAGCCACAAGCCAACCACCTCGCGTCAACCCCCTACGGCCCGTCTCAACTTATCTCCGCACGTTTATCCTTTATCCTTTATCCGTTGTTCATCTGCCGTTTCTTCGTGATTCTCATCCACCGCGCACACAGCTCTTCTCCTGCAACTCCATACTGCACGTACGTATCCATGAACACAGGTATATAAGAGAAGAGCGTGCGTGCAGGGGTAAATATAAATTCCGAAACGTCGGCTGACCGCAGCGTACACTGGACTGATATCACGTTTCTTCTCTCTCTTTCATTCTTACCGAGACTCGACTGTCCGCCATTTAGGTCCTTTTGGCTCAGATTAAATCTGACTGCAGAGAAAAGTAAGGTAACCTGCACGTATATTAACGAATGACAGGTGTGCCGCGGTCCGATGATCGGACATTCTATTCTACGAATCAAAGGATCGGGCGTGAGCATCGAAATTAAGCAGCACTTTGCGGGTTGCAAAGTTGTGCGCAGGTTTCGTAAAGTTGAAGTCTGCAGGACTAGAGAGTTTCAAACCAGAACTTCGGAGCCGCGGTGCCTACCATCTGAGATTCCGCAAAGAAGATATATAATAAAAGCCGGATTTCTCGGTCAATGCGGCACGCGGCCCTTTGTCGGGATATCGCAGGGAGGACGTTAATCCCCGGGAATCTTTTTGGATTGACAATCAAATCCGTCGAAGGAACGGACACTAATGGGTAACCTGGGCTCGTCTCGATCAAAACATACTTTTCCAATAATCCCTAAAGTTCTGCTCTTCTGTTCTTCTGTATAACTATACATAATACGTACCACTTTCAGTCACCCAAACCCCCAACCACCACCAAGTGTAGCGGGAAAGATTTTTCGGACAAGATTGGGCCCACGTTCAGGCCCATTACGCGTTAATGCCCGTGTAACCACGGGCCCGAGAAGGGTTCACTCGCGGAGCAGCTGTCACGACAGGTTCTTCGCCCGCGGGTTATAACAACCTGCCCCGGAATAACTCATCTAAAATAAGAGTCCGTCCGTTGAAACACGCGTGGGTCAAATGAGCCTCACGACCTTTTTTCAGATTTTATTTCAAAGTCACCTACGCGAAGCGTGTGCGGTGTAATAATATGGTTCATGGTGTGATAATTTTTTTAATTGTATTCGATGTTTTTTTGTTTTTTTTTTTCACGAAACATTATCGCGTGTAATAACATGCGATACATCGGAGGTGTAAAATTTTTCTCATTTGTGCCGCAGCCCTAGCTGCTGGCTGCGCGCTGATATTAAATGTTACATACGGATTTGTGACGTATAATAGCGTAAGGGAATAGGGTAAGTTATACCTACCGAAGAGAGAGGTTGAATTTATGTAGAGCACGAGCAATACGGTGGGCTTCATACATCACCCGTCGGCCAACAAAACCTACTCCCTGCCACCCCCACCTCACATACCCATCTCTTCGTTCCTCGCTATTCACCATTCACCCCTATCCCCCGTATCCAAACCATTGGGGGTTACGAGAGGGCATGGGATGAACGAAGATGGCGAGAGAAATAGGACGAGGGAATGATGAGAGAGAGGAAAAGGGAGAGAAAGGGGTTAGGGGGATGGGCGACGGGCGATGGCGGATCGAAAGGAAAGGGGATCACGTTTCTTACGAGGAAAATATAATCTCTGAACACGACAGCTCATAAATATGCCTGCTGCGGGGCGAATCAATCAATGACTGTTTTCGTTCAATCATATACAACCCGAGGAGCGTTATTATTACGTGTACAGTCCTAGGAACGTTGCCCGAAATCGATATATACGTAGATCGCACTCTCGTACAAAATGGTCCGCTATTCTTAGCAAAATCATAGTTCTTTTTTTTCTTTGTATTTTCGTCGGAGCGAGAACCCGCTGAGAACAAAAAAAGAAAGTAATAAAAAAAGAAGCCATCCGCTGTGTATTGCTGAAGCTGCAGCTATCGGAGAGAATCAGACGGTGTATAGAGTTCCGTGTCACCCGAAACTGTCGAGAAGTTAATCGTTTATAGTGTCGTCCTCTCCAATTACCTGCGTGCGTCGTTTAATACGTTTTATGTTGACACTGGAGCACTCAGCGAGAATCTCTGTTCACTTCATCTCTTTCCCTCCCGTTTTTATACTCCTATACTTTTGATACTTCATATCCAAGTTCCACCATACAAGTGTATTATACTGTGCACACGTGAAGTGTACTCAAACCTGGAGTATGAGCATAAAATTGAAAGTATAAATAGCGCGTATATTTCACTCTTAGTGTTGCGACCGTACGGTTCGTGTGCTGAAGAGGTGTCGATCGGTAATTGTCGTGCGTATATTAGTCGCGGGTTGGACGAGTGACAAAGTTATATAATACACACGTATCCGAAGGGTATGTAATTTTACTTCAAGAATTACAACCGGATGCGGAATCGAAGCTGGTCTCATTTTAGCATCTGGAAAAGGTACGCACAGGTATAGGTAGTTGAAGTGAGTCGTTCCTGACGCTGTAGTTGTCTTCACGGCCAAGTTTCTACCGGTATGTAACGTACAGACCTTAGATACCGGACCGAACTGACACGAGTGAGTAAATGGGAAGACAATGGCCGGCCACGATACTACATCTTAATGAGACTAAGCGCCTAAGCGGCCACAAATCTTCAGTTAACGAGTACCCCGCCTGGGGGGAGTAGAAAACCGAGGGAAAAGAATTTCGCCATGGGGTAGTAAGGAGTACGCTTCTGGGGGCGAACCTCTACATCCCATAAAAAACGAAAAAAAGGTCCGAGTGAACGGAACGAGGAGGGCGGAGACGCAGGCCGACCTCGCGCTCCAGGTCGTGGGCAGGTGAGCAGGTGCTCAGGTGAAATCATTCGCCGATACCGCGCCTCGAAAACTAGGTGTGAACCGATCAGGTGCCCCGCAGCGGGTTGACCGGCCGAATCCAGCCGATAAATTTAAATCACTTATTGCATCGTTCTGGCGTAGAAGAGATTCTTCCGAAAAAACTGGGCTTATTTTATTTCAGTTTCTTCTCGGGGTTTTTTGTCCCGTGGAATTGTTTTTTGGGCGTCCGGGCCGCCGCTCATCGCGGCGCGTCAAAAAGCGGATGTTGGGTGTAGGTTTAGGCGAAGGTATGTGTGTGTGTAGTTGGTATATAATTGCATTGGCCGTGATATTGGGTGAAAATAATAAGTTGGGCGCGCGCGTCAAGTAATTACGTTGTATCAGGTTCGTAAAGCTATCTACGTGGAGCACCAAACACATTAGAATCTAATAATACGTTATTATATTTCGGCGCGTCGACGAGTTAGCGCTCATACTCGTTTTCACCGACGTCTGAGCGACGCTAAGCGACGCCGACCGACGTCTAGGGAAGCTTGTTAGCGCCTGAGATAGGGAAGCTTACAATTACTGAAGACCCTCTTATATCGAGACTCGCGCTCTATGAGCGTTCAGCCAACAGATTTAATCGTCTTTAAATACCGTCTCGGTTATACACCCGTTGTTTTTTTTTTTTTTTTTTTATTCTCACACACCGTGCAATCGATCATCTGATAAAAGTATATATCACACGCGTTATGTATACATAATACACGTTGCAAAAAAACAAACATCAATTTTATGCATATTAACTCATACAACAAACGTTATATGATTATACATATGCACGGTGGATATATCAACTTTGGTATTTTAATTATTATCATGCAGCGATACGTTGTTTATGTAAAGCACAGGTGTACATGTTTGTACAAGCGTTATACCACATCATCGATACATTATTTATATAAATGCACCATACGGGCGTTATAGTTAATTGCGATAAATATAGTGTTATGAATATATGTGCATTAATATGCGCAATATTTATAACTACCGTACGATATAGCTATAACATGCGCAATGCGTACGTTTTACCCATAATACGTATACTATGCACGCCCCTGTAGATGGAAGTAATTTGTAACGTGTAGTATAACGTAACAAGAAAGCACATGCAACACCCTACATAAGCTATATAATTTCTAGGTTAACTCGAACTGGCGACCGTGTCCGAATGTAAGAACTTTCAAACAACATATTCGGTGAATAGGGTGGAGTTCAAATACATACCGTAGTCAGGATCGGGACAGGATTATGTAGAATACCTAAATAGGGTGGTCTAATCTATGCAGGATTCAGAATTATTTGTGCACAATGACGTGGGATATTGTCATGTACACAAGCATGAAGTGTTTCTGGCATACCCGTTTGTCGCCGGATTACGACTTGTCTCTGAATTTCGATGATTGTAGATAAACTGCCGGAGCCAAACGATCCGTAATCATTGTCATTTGATTACGAATAATCAAACGATATTCGCGAAATTTTGTCTTATACACGATATCGTGATATGCAATCGATCGGATCACCGACTCGCTGACCCAAGCTGGGGTTTTTCAAAATTCACTAAAAATTACATCCCTAAAAAAGAATGTATCATCGACGTTAGATTTTTTAAGATAATCATGTGAACTCCGGTTAAGATAGCGTGTCTGCAGCCGCAGCTGGTCTACTGGATGGGAAAAAAACGAAAGGAAAAGAAGAAATAAAATAAATGAATGAAAATAAATAAACAGAAGGGGGTGAATAAATAAATACGAAAAGATAACTGTGCCACGGTCGCTTTACAATTTATTTACGAGTCACGACTTTGTGGAATACCCACCTTGGCATAGCATTACAATGAAACGCGTTCTACGAGGCGAGGAATATTGTGACACACCAAGTAAAATAAAGGATTTTTACTTCCGCGCGTAAAGCTGCTGCCGCTGCTGCCGCTGCTGCTTCTGAAGAAGCGCTGGAGGGTCGTAAAATACACGAAAAAAAACCTTCGGGTTCGTTCGCGTTCAACTATATCCAGCTGTATACCTAGGTACCTGTTTACTAGAGCTTTCAATGATTTCTATAACTGCAGCTCCAGCTGCACCAGCGAAAAAGCACTTCCGCGCGACTGAAAATTCCTGAATAAAATTCTGAATAAACCATTATACCCTTCTGCACTATTAAATTTGCAAAATCCCATGAACATTCGAATGTTTTCAATGACTCGACAACGCTAGCTTCATGGACAAACGGGCACATGATTTCTGTCAAAAGTTCGTTCGAATTGCAGAGAAAAGAGAAAAAAAATGGCGTAAAGGAAGCTGATTTGGGGTATCGATGTGCTCATGCGATATATTTTCTCCTCCGCTTCTCCTTATCTTAATTTATTCTTTTTTCGAAGTATTGTCTGGCAAGAAACTGTTAACAGCGTTTGACTACAAAGTCTTCTTCTCCTCTAGCCATCCGGGGACGAAGGTATTGCAGGGTAGAAAAATAATGGCAAAGCGAAAAAACAAGCGAGAAGAGTGAGGAAAATCTTGCGAACAGGACGCCCTGAGTAGTGTTTCTAGGAACGACGAAGTGTTTCTTTTTTCACAAACTCCTACTTACTAGTAAGTATATCGTGTAGGTTTTACACCAGTTTCTCTCAGCAGTAGAAGGGGTGGTATCGTGCGTCGAGATGGAATGAGAGAGATGACAAGAAAAACAGTAGAGCTTTTTGCGCGACGATGTTCTCAATCGTCTACCCCGCGTATCATATTTCGCCGGGCTCTTGTATCCGCGTACAGCATAAGCTCGAAGGAGAAGCGCATTGCAAGCTGCAGCGCTCAAGAATCGTGCACCGAAATATTGCGGAACAAAAAAATTTTATCGGAAATAAAACGGGGAAGCTGTAACCGATTCAACAATGATGTAGATTCGCGTATCATTCAACGGAATGAATTTAAGCCGATCCTCATTTTTAAATATCCGAAATCTTCGATGTGACATTGGAGTTATGGGATGACTAGGGCAACTCGTGCGTCTGCAAAAATATGCAAAAAATTTTTACGAGTTCGTTCAAACTTTCGTGAAGGAATCATACGGGTTACAATTAGTCATGTTATGTTTAAAGGAAAACCCTCGCGTTTCGGAATTCTGTTACGTCGAGTACAACACAACACGAGTTTTCTAAATAAACGATATATCTACGCTGGCGTCGAGTTCATCCGTCATAATCAAAGGAGTATACGAATCTCCTTAGGGGTAATTTGTTGGGTATCTGATCGAAAGGAAGAACGGTACCGTTGAGGGGGAAGGCGTAAAGTTTACGCGGTCGGAATGGCGCCGGAAGATCCGATCCAAGATCTTACGACGTTGAGACCGGATATTAACCGGTATAACGGCAGTTCTTAGACAGGGAAATCAGAGGGTAGCGCCGGTGGAACGGGATGGGACGGGATGGGATGGGATGGGTAAGTAATACGAGCGCAATGGAAGGCGACTCTGTTGCCTCGCAATCTTGCTGACTGTAGATAAGGCTAATTACTATTGTTTCTGTATACAATGGGCTCCCTAGGTCACCCTCAACCTTTGACCTGCAATTGCGTTAATATTTGGATCTGCACCGAAAGTCACCCTTTTCACCTGAACTAATATCCCAAAGTCATTTTAAGTTGATGGAATACGCAACGACAACTCTTTCCCGTATTTTCTTCCACGAGTTCTAATTTTTCGAGAAAATACTGCACGGAATTTCATCACCAAATCATCTGACTCGTGTTTCTGATCGACCACGAAATGAGGGATGATTTAAAGATACCCATTCTGAATATAATCCATGGACAAAAACCAAGATCGGCAGAAAAAATTGAACAAAAATATAATGGGGAGGCTGAGTGATTTTACCTGAAATACCTTATGTAGATATGCTATGTATGTCCAAAAGTACTCCGGAGAAGATAGGAAAAATGTAAGAATAATATCATTCTTCTATTTCACCCTCACGCATGTATATTTTATACACATTGGGTGCATATCGAGGGGTTGATTCGATGTTGCCTTATGCGATCCCCTTTTTGAACTATCGGGAGGGGTAGAAAACGTCGAAGTTTTGCCACCGTTATGAAAATTTACGGATTTTAAATGCCCGAGAAAAGGGGCATTAGAAGTTAGACCAAAAGTTCTTCCTTCTTATCTTCTTTATGGCGGAGCACTAGGAGGTGGAATAATGCGGTTATTTCGTTAAGATAGTGAGTATGAATTATGGAAACAACTCGGACTGTATCCACCGGAATAAATATTACACTCAAACTTTCGAAAGAAGAATAAAGCCGAAAATTGAACGTCTTTTATCAATAAAACTAAAGTAATGTAGCAAACGAATTGTTGGTCCCGTAAAATGGGTTTTTAAAACTGAAAATAGTCGACTTCTCATCCGATCTTTCTAAAACACCATCGTGCACTTTCCTCGAGCAAGAACTTACCAATGATCACGTTAAAATATTCGCTTCGCTTCGCGTTGCACGGTCATTTAATCGCAGTTATATAACGGAGACGTCGTTAATTCTGGAGAAATGGAGCGAGAATTAAACTGTTTCGAATTATACATGCGCGGTGATATGTAGATCACATGCACGCTATACATCGGACTTAGGTGTGTCGGTATAGTTTCCGTGTCGCATATCGCGACGTTTCTACCGGAGATGAATGAGAAACAAGGTTGTCAGCTTGAGTGGAGGGTTAATTTGTCAAATACTTTCACTAAGCAGTTAACTTAATCGCATACACGGCTGCCGAACACCTCCAGCTCTTCTCAAGGCTTTATGCATAGTCCAATCGAAATTGCACATGCAGCTGCACCCGGATAGACAAATAATCGGATACTATCTGCGGTTATATCTATGCGCGAACTACAATATTGGCACCAACTGGCATTTGAATCTGTATTGCGCCGTCCTCATAATACGTTCGTTATGGCTATAATTTTGTCTTCAAGTCTCCTCGTCTCCCGTTTTCCCTGCATAAGTGTTGACGGTGGTTTGTGTTCGTTGGTGGTCAGGAGTAGCATCAGCAGTGGCAGCAACAGCAACAGTAACAGTAACAGTAACGGTAGGTAGAGAGACATCCGGACACCCGAGTAAACCTGGTAGGTAGTTGAATTACACAGGCTGCTTGACTTCGAAGTGCCAAATTACTAACAATGGCGCACGATGTTTCCTGTCCAATCTAAACAAGTCGAGCATAAAGTTACTAACTTCACCGACGCCCGTCACGCTGCTGTAGTTCTCAAACAAAGTTTATCGTTATTTCAAACATTTATTCCCCGAATGGTTACGGAATACGATATTGCACCGATGTGATCGAATCCGGCTGATTGTGAGTCAAATAAAACGGGAATGAAGCTTGACCCTTTTTTCTATTTCTTTTTTTCCCTTCACATCGCGCGGAGAATAGGCGTGTGTTATCCGGATGGAATTGAACCTCCGAATCAGAACATGACCTATGAAAATTGAGGGAAGATTTTTTCGTTCGATCATAAAATTAAAAATAACATTTGGCAGCGATAGCGGAACGCCCTTGTTATCTTGAGAAGTTGGTCGCGCTGCAGCATTCTGTGAAACAACTTCAGCGCATTTCATTCGCTACTTTTCCCAGGAATTTCAGTAGGAAGGAACACCGGCGGGGGGATTTAGTTGTATTTTATTCAGCTACTTTATTCCAGGACTTGTCACAGTTTTACATTTCCATCGGCTGGCAGCATCTGGCGCGCCGACGGCGCGCTGTATTTCTATGCCACGCTTTTCCCAAACCCCCCTCATTCCAACCCCTTCATACCGTCGCTTTCCTCTCTTTCCTTTTCTTCGCGGTGTTACCGTTTCCACCCTGGCCTGGTATCTTCATTACGCAGCTTTGTTGACGCGTTCACTCGACTTCCTTAATTCATCCAATTCACGCGATTTCTTACGCTCTAAAGTATCCCGACTTTCGTCCCTGTATTCAGAACAAACCGTAAATTTCATTTCACCCGTTCGCTCGGTAATATGGGTTGCGAAAAAAAAAACATCGAAGGCGTGCAGAAAAGAAAGGGAAACGGGGTGGTTCATATATCATCGATATCTATCGATGCCCCGTCACTCTCGCTTTCAAGCGTGATTTTCACCATAAGCTGCAACGACTCGGATCTTGGAGGCCCATCAGCAGCTTCCACTTCGTCGTCCAGCTGGGTACGCGACCGACACTTGCGTACCCCTATTTTCTGTCATATCTGAAGGTTTTTATGCGCGCACTTTTACTGCCTCTGGCCCGTGTCCATTTAGTGAACGTCGTTTGGCCGAGGTTCCCTACAGCGTCACTGCCTTCGGCTTCGCGTTAAGATTCCTACAAAACGATAACAAGATACGGTATCTAGTGCGTTGGGTCAATTCTTCGGAAACCGTCCTATAGCAAGCTATCCCTTGACCCGAATGTCGGAATCACCTAGCTACGGTATTTTCCTGTTTTTGGCTCGCCTACAGCTCGGGAAATGTGTAATATATTTTATATAGTCAAATATATACTTTCAAAGAACATTTGGACAGCTGTTCGACGAACGCTTTAAGGGAATCAACATTCATTGCTTCTAAATTCGAACAGGGCAAGAGATTCGTGAAGCAAACGGGCCGTTTTACTGTGAGCCGTTAAATCGTTTCTCAGGATTTACTTGCGACTGAAGGACCTCGGTAGCTCTCGCGGTCGCCGAATGGATTCACACGCATTACCATGTCGTGCCAAATACGTCTCAACCTTTGAGACACCTCACCCTTTACCGCCCGCAACAGTCCACCTACTTATTTTGTCTTTTTACGTCATCGAATTTGCGTTCGCAGGATATAACGACGACGCCAAACGGAATACAATCCACAGCAAATAGTCTTCAGCCAACTTTTCCCCATCATTAATTAATTGACTTGAAAAAAAGTTTATTTCACTTTGAATCTGTACAAGAAAAATTGTTCTCTGTACTAAAATTGACCCGCATTTTCTAGAGTCAAATAGTAAATTCTATGCAGTTATGAGCCGTATAGAATTGTTAGGTGGTGCAAAGAATTCCATCCTTTTATCTCCATCTTTTTCTCCGTCTTGATCACTTGTGTCTTTTCGGTGTGTTTTCTGCAGGTGGTTTGTTTTGTCTCAACGACCGTTTTGTCCCCCGGGGAATTCAGGGTACACCGGCGTCTACTATTTTTCTTCTTCTCTTTTATCACGGGGGCACGCGCTCTCTATGCACGTGCCTTTTGTCCCCGCCGTTTTGTCACCGCCTTACGGTGCATTTAAATAGTTATTTTTCTTTTTCTTCTCTCCTCACACGTCAATCTAGGTCTACTTAAAAATGCCGCGACTGCATTGTCGAATTTTTCTATACACGCGCACATTATACATACGATCAATTATATACCCAGGTGAAATGATTCTCCGATGGATCCCGTTTAATAGCAGATTCATTGCGTGGGCATCGACGAGGGGGTTTCCAGATTGGAGCGACGGTATAAAACGTCAAAAAAGTTTGTCGATCGTTGGCGAAACTTTTCGCCCTCGCGAAATGTCCCCATATACATTTCACGGGGGAGAAACGCGCCGCGACTTGTCGCATAAATTATAACGCACCGTCGCACGGGGATGTCGCGTGGCGTTGCAGGCAGGTAACATGCCGATATCTAAATATATATGAGCGAATTTTATCGACATACATACATTTATGCGACAAGCATGTCCTGCAACCGAGCTCCGGGTCCTGCGGGATGAGGAGGAAACAAACCGCGTTCCGACTGCACGCCGGTGCCGATCTATGGTTCGACATATTCGGACGTTTTTGTATGATTGCGTACTATGTACGTTTTCCGTAAATGTATGTGCAAGTGGGGTAGATATATCACACCGGGAACTGTGGAGTATTCGGATGCACATCTAGAGCACGTATATCGGTATGTATAAACGAGTTATGTCAGATAGATCGGAGTAATTATAATATTTACCGCACGAACAGACCCGGCGGACGTTCTACCGTCCACCACGGGATGGTACAATATTCATTGTGTCAGCGGATGGTACCAACTGCGAAACACAGCCCGGTCGTTTAATATTTCAATGTTTCACCGAGGGACGTTCTCTGGGTTGTTAAATCCCACAGGATTACGGAAATACCGATAGACACGTATATAATACCGAACAGTAGTCTCCACGATGCTCATTCTAATCGGGTGAATTCGATAGATAACATAGTTCTATAACATTTTTCGATTCCATTTTCTTCTGGCCATCAAACTTCCTCGTCTCAATTTTTCTGGCGTAATATTGTATGTTGCATATTATCGCTGATTATAGATACTTGGCCTTGCGACGGGAAAAAAAAATCTTAGCGTGAGATTTTTATTTGTCTACAAAATTTTCAACGACTAATAACGTACATGTATCATTATATGATGAGAATTCAGGAAACTCATTGGAGGATTGGAAATGGACTTTTAACAATTTTTTACAGAAAAACGTACCGCGCTAGTTTCTCATTGGGAGTTGATCAAAGCTATTCATTTTCCAAGAGACGTGTAAAAATTGATGGGGTAAACTTCCATGGCAATTCGTACTGAACAATATTTTGAGCTAAGGAATCCGAATCTGTTAACTAAATTGCCATTTTTGTCGATTTCGGGGTCAAAAATGAAGTATTTTTTAAATCCATCGTAAGACATTTTTCTGACGTATTTTGACCTCAGAAACACGAATCTACAAGCTAAATTGATCCATCAATAAAATTGAAAAAGTTATCGCCAATTTATTGCTCCAAAAAGTGAAAAAATGAAGATATCTCGATGAGATTTATTCCTAGCTTAATTTATTTGACGGATTCGTGTTCGTGAGGTCAAAATACGTTCAAAATGTGTCCTACGATCGATTTCAAAAGTACTTCATTTTTGGCCCAAAAATCGAAAAAATCCAAAGGGGTATACCTTAGATTTTTGTCGATTTTGGGGTCAAAAATGAAGTATTTTTGAAATCAATTGTAGGACGCTTTTCTAACGTATTTTGACCTCAGGAACACGAATCTGCAAGCTAAATTGATCCATCTTCAAAATTGAAAAAGTTATCGCCAATTTATCGTTCTGAAAAGTGAAAAAATGAAGATATCTCGATGGGATTTATTCGTAGCTTAATTTGGTCAACGGGTTCGTATTTATGAGGTCAAAATACGTTAGAAAAGTTCCTTACAATTGATTCGAAAAATACTTCATTTTTTGTCGAGATTTTTTACGATTTTGGGGTGGAAAAATCGAATCTTTTTTTCGCAGTATTTTATTGTACTCCTATGTATCCTGAGTTCGGGAATCTGAATTTGCTAATTAAATTGTTTCATCCATCGCAATGATTTTTAAGTCGCATAGACATAGTTATTCCGTCTGCATTAATGTGGTAACCGTATATAACCTTGCACTCTAAATCGAATAATGATCTCTGCATGGGAACGATATTTCCTCAGAATACTGCAGTTAGCCGAAAGATTTATCTCCTCGTAGATTTCTGCTGACATATGCGGAATGTGATCCGCGAGATAAAACAGCCGATGTCTCACCCTCTCCACGTTTCATCTCGTCTCACTTTACACCGCGCGCAAAAGGTATAACAACTATCTGACGATCAAATTAACACCACTTACAACCTTGTGTAAAAAGTATTTAGTATTCCGATAAGAATTTCATTAACCTCTACCGTATAATAAATGAAACGTATGTTCAGATCCATCCATCTGTCAGGTCCTTGTGTTATTCCAACCTCCTGGGATACCTAATCATTGATGAGGCTGTAAACAGTTTCGGTTTTAGATTGGCACTTCCGAAAATCGTATCCTCGTTTCAGAACAGATTGACTTCCGCTTTAGATTTCGTTGCGATGAACTTCAATATTTGTTTCATAGTTCATTATCACGAAACAGAGAATCCAGAACGACTGTAAAAACTATGGAAAATGTTGTACAAGAGGAAAGAGAAAAAAAAAATTGATTGCTTTTTCGTGTTCGTAGAATCTATCGCATCTCTGTTTTTTCTATTTTTTCGTGGTAGTCGGAGACGGGGATTGATGTAATTGCGGTAGCATGGGCGTTAAGTATGTCCAGATTAACTGTGGCTACTCCCTGTAATCTTAACCCAAGGATGTTACCACGCACGGAAAAGGAAAGGATGTGGAGAGTTGGGGCAAACGTTTTGTAACAAGTGGAGCTATCATTCCTCAACGTCACGACGCCGGCACCCGAGTTTGCCCATTGTAATCGCGCTTATTTGTCAGCAGTGGTATCTCTGCTCAGTGGCCACTCGGGTGTACCGAGTCACCCCATTTCCATTCTCATACCCATTTTCAACCCCATCCTCATTCCCTCTAACCCTGGCTAACCAGCAGGCTGACACCTATCTATATATATTCTGGCCCAACCGGATACTATAACCTCACCTGAGCATCGGAGTGGTAATTCCGAGCAAGCTGCTTTTGATATTCGGTGCCTCGGTGTAAAAACCTGCCCACCATAACGAGGAAAAAAAAACTGACTGCTTTGCGGCACATGTGCGAGATGGGGTATACGATACACCGTTTCACCCCCCTCTTTTCATTTCCCGTATATAACAGTGTAACAGCACCAGATCTGCCAGTTTGCTTGATGAATGATTGTTTCTATCTGTTAGCGCGTTCCAAATGTAAAAAGCGTTACATCGCAGAAACGGCGATCCTCCCTGCGCGATGCGTGGCGAGGTGACGCGAATTAGGGTCGCCTACAACCAATCTCTGGGGACAAGTATTAAACCTGTATATAAAATTTGAACGTTTCCATGGTTTTCGACCTGAAAAAACAACACATCGAATGTGTGACCCGATACAACTCGAATATGTGAGACAAAATGCGGGCGATTCGATGCCCCCGGTTATTATTTGGATACGAAGAGGTATGCACGCGAAATGTAAGCGAGAAAAGTAATTCGGTTGAAAAAATATAAAGGAAACTTTATTTTATCATTTAAAATCAAAAGGATACACGACGCGGCTGCTTTGGTCCAATTATTTTATTTCAATTACTCGCTGGAATTTCTGCAGATCTCACATCTGCCATTGCTGCAGGCTACTCGCTGCGGGTTGCCGTTGGATATACTCGAGCTTCATAATTTTGAGTTTTGCAGAGCGCGAATACATTATCTCCGTGTTCGGACACGACGTAAGTGTAATGGAACTATATAAAACGACGAGGCTCGTTATGCGCGGCGATGTACGCAGTCCCGCTAACGAGAGCAAATTAGCTCTTGCTACCGCTTGCCACTTTGCAGACACCTACGAGGCTGATGCAGGCAACCGTTAAGTGGTCGAGGATGCAAATTTATTTTATACCTTGCCCCGTTTACCCCACACTTTTTTACCCAGACGTACCGAAGCTTAACCTCCGTTGCTTCCGGCCCACATCCAACGCGAATGTACAATGAATTGAAAACTGGGCGGATACCTTTCGTCGTATGAAAAATATTCTTACTTGATATTCCGCTGTTTTTTTTTTTTTTTTTTTTTTCTCAATCGATTCTTGAACAAACACATTTTACAATTCGAGTAATTCATTCAATTGTTCCTGTACGATTGACGCATGACCGTAGAACGTGTGTGTTTGCGATTTTTTTTTTTTACTACGAAAAATACTTGTTTAAAAAAATCAGGCTCATTCCTTCGTTTGATTAATCAATTTCGTTTGGTTGAAAGTGGAGTAGCTGCCCCAATATGGAATTCTCATTCGCTGAAAAATTATTGAACACTCCACTGTACGTGAGTGGTGGGAAATTCTTGAGCGATGTGTTAGTCTTTTATAGCGTATTTCCTTGAATTGAGTCTCACATCATGCAGGACGCGTGTTATATCAGACGACGCGTGTAACCCGCGCGTATTTACAAGGTAAGCTTGACGGTAGGACACGGGCAGTGGCAGCTCCCGGTTGGACGTGCGCGGCAAGTTCTTGGATTCTTTGTCAGCAACCGGGTAGTGTTACGTCCTACCGTAAAGGACAGTTTATATACCACGTTGCACGCGCCTGAGGGGCCTCGACCGATGCGGCGGCCGTGGAGGACTTCACCGCTCCGTGGGAGCCGCAAAGTAATCGGAGATACCGTTCACCGGAGTCTCAGCTAGTTCAGATTACCTCTAAGTGGGCGCGCACAGGTTGTCAGGGATTTAGCAGGTTGATGTCTACACGAATTAATTCACGTGAGGTAGGTATTATCAATTTTTTTCGACTTCTGCCATCCTACTCGTTGGGTTTACTTCTTGTAAAGCACGAACGTTAAATCGATTGTCGCAGGAAATATTCATTCAAACTTTTTCAGATTTCAAAATTGCAAACTCATCAGCACTCACAGCGAAAATTATCGAAATCGCGTCATCCTAATTACACCAGACTGCATTGTAGTTTCCAGTTGTGCTAAATATTTACGCATTCATTCGATACGAATCTGGTCGATGTATACGATCACAGTACGTACCACTGTAACTATACACCCACACGCTGACATCAGACAAATGATCTTCAAGTTCGCCGGCGCTATGTGTACGATAACGCTATTATCCCATCAATTTATAAAAGGTTAAACGGCTTGACGTACACGTAGTAAACATCGGCAACACCATACGTTTATACTATAGCCGGATATTCTGATTTATAATCAGTATATCGACAGGTCTCGGAGTGAACGGGTCTATCGGTCGTGATTATATAGCAGCATGGTAGGTGAGTCGGTTTTAATATTATTTTTCCGGATGGATATGGAGTAAATAATTTTTGTGAGATGAAAAACAGCGTTGAGAATTTTTTTATTCGTAAAGTTTGTAAGTTGTGTCGCATATTATGTAAAAACGGGGAAGAGAAAGAATGGTCAGAATTATAGCGCACGGTTCGATTCGTTTTTGTTCTCAGACGACGATATCAAATGCCCTACGATACTTTACCCTCGACCTGATTGACAGATATACTCGCTTGACCTCCCGTTCCGCCTTTTTCCAGTTGTTGAGAAGAAATTGATAACCGTCCGAAAAGATTTATGCCCAGACGTCCCGCGCTTCGTCTGTACCCACCGCCTACTCTTTCTGTATCTTTTTTCTACCCGCTTCGTTCTCGCTTTATCGCTTTTCGTCTTTAACTCTATCTCGCCCTCCATCACCGAAAGGCGAAACCGCCGTATCAATACCATATTTCTCACCAATCCTCCGTTTTATACGAGCTCAGCGTATACTCGGGTTCATTTTTTGCTCCAAAACTTTGAACCGTGACGGACAAGCCATCCGAAATTAAAAACTCGCCAGGCAATAACTATGTCTATACTACTTAAAAAGTAAGCTCGTAAAGAATTTCTTTTTGTTTTTTTTTTCTTTTTTTTTTTTCTTTTATTTATGGAATATACACACCTCGTTTCGCCGGAGTTTTCTCAGCTTCTATACGTTATGCTAAAGAGCTGATGCTTCTGCCGTTGCCACCTCGAGTAAGACCTTATTCCCAGTCTCGTAAGTTATATGCATTCAGTTTTTCTTACGGCACTAAAAATGGACAACATCGAATCGTCGCGCTGAATTTTTTTCTGAAACGATGCACCAACCTAACGACGACCGCCCTCGCCTCGATCCTGGTGATCGTTTTACGGGCGACAACATCAAAGCGTGGGCGTCGCTGACAGGTACGCCAGTGTCGTTCCCTCATGTTTACTATACGGCGCAGCTATTCTCATTTCTTTTTTTTCCACACACCATTTTCATTACATACATATTTTTTTTTTTTTGGTTTTTTTTTCCATCATTTTTTATTAATAAATAAATTTCAATGGCTTTGACGACGACAACCCGACAACGCAAGAAATTATACATGTATTTACATGCATGTCGGTGATCGTTTCATTTTATAGCTACATACGTACTATTCTACGTACACAAATGTCAAATAATCGAGTTTACTTATTAGAACCACACGTGTGATCATCAAAGCGGAAATGACTCGATTGAAAGAAGGAATTATGCAGTTAACTCGTTAGCTGTCGGTTTTAATGTCCTCATTTCTCCGTCTTACGCTCAGTGGTCAAGGGGATCTGAATATTCACTCGGAATCGAAAAGACTGAAGATAAAAAAAGTGGGAAAAAAGGTGCGTGGAGATTTTGAGGGGCTAATTAAGGTTCGTAGCCTTGGGGTCGAGCGAGTTTCTTATCTTTCAAGTATCAGAAAATTTAACGCCCCTTCGAAAAGCACGCCGAGCAAGTTTCGGGCCTAGCGCACTTTTTTCAGTTCGGCAGAGGCTGTGGGTCAGAAGACCCATCACAGAAAACGCGACTAGCTCGTCTTCATCGATACACAAAGAGGGGTACCGAAGAATCGTGTTTACGCAACGGAAACGCCCACTCCGTGAATGCAGCAGGGGGGACTTCTGCCTCGAGGATGTTCAGAGGCCGACGAGAGGTAGCCCGAGACCTCAGGGAAGGGAGACCTCCCAGGGTTTTCGTCTCTTCTCTCGTCGCTCGATCGTTTCACTTAAATATCTCGTCAGCAGCTACCCCTGGACTCTAATTCTAATCGAGCGAAGTAATTAAGTGATCAAAGGCCTCGGAACGAATGAGAAATTATCTTTTAATTATGTGTACGAAACTATTAGCTGCGTACGATGAGTGTTGAAAATGTAACGTGGGGATGGGGAGAGATTTTTCGAAAGTCGAACGTAACGACCCGCGCGTCAATCTTTTTCCGTTGAGTAAGCTGCGGAAATAAATATACCTACCTTCATAATCTATATGGCAGGTGAGAAAGGATCGGCGATAAAAGGTAAAAGGTCGTTCGCAAGCTTTGCACGTATACGACATTGGCGTTATAACTTGACAAACTCATAAAGACCGCGTGCAGGCAGCAATTGACGGGATAGTGTATACCTTCGGGGTACCCTGTGAACGTAGCGTCGTTGGTACATTGCTTTAGAAAAGAAACTGGAGTAAGGTACGAAGGAAAGGTATATGAGTATATCTGCCAAGGACAAAGGAAAGACAAAGAGTTATACCGCTGGTAAAGTGTACGGGCCATGTTTGTCACGTGGACAAACTATTACTGCAGTCTCCGGTTGCGCCGTGAGGCGGTTGACCGTCGACTTTATTGTCAGGATTGCTGCTGTTTCCTACTTACTTCTTTTTCTTAGCAGTACAACTCGTTTCTATTTTCTCTTCACCTCACCGTTTTCTTTTATTTTCATTCATTTATCTCGCGTTATTAGTTTTCTACTCACGTTATTTTTAACTCACAACAGAGCGCGGCATGACATGAGTTCAACTGTTCGATCATATGAGAAAGAAGTTGCATCAAGCAATAGTCTATTTTATGACTCATGGATTGAAGTGTACAGTTCAACGGACTTTATGAATCCGACAATACATATTTATTTTTTTTCATTTTCTTTGAATTTTATTTTTGAAAAAATTGACTTTTTAATTTCATACCAATGAACTCGTGATAGGCTTACCGTTGTTGGAATTATCAAAGGACTCTCTGCTATAGATCGCTGTGCGCTTTGCCAGCCTCTGCAGTTTTACTTCGGTACGTATACGTAGAGTCGACTTTATCCCATGTTAAAATGCCCGTACAAAAGGAGAGACTCAATGGGAATTTGTAAAAAGTTTTATCGTCCTGCTACGGTGAATTGAGTATGTCTAAAAGGAAAAGCAAAAGACGCTAAGCTAACGCATGGAAATTGTAAAGTGCATCATCTCCTTGAGGTACTTGCTCTGCCTCGCCTATACCTCGTCGTGCGGGACAACGAACGTACGATAATTCTGAAAAGAGGAATGAAGTTGAAGTCGCACTCAGACTCGGGATAAAATCCCTGATCAGATAGAGTCGAGTCAGAGACGGAAGAAGAAGTGCGATGATAGTATTGTGGCAGTAATATGAGGATAAGAATCCCCTATATCGATTGGAATAAAATGAACTTTCTTTCGTAAAAACCGTTGCTATACTCATCCCGGTGAACTGTTGAATAAAAAGTTGGCTAGAAAACATACTTCACAGGTACGGCCATGGGTGCGTTTAAAATCAGCCTAGATTCGAGTGGCTGAAGTAGTTCTCGTTTGGTCAGTCAGTCACTTCAGACCGTTGGATTCGTTCCTCCGGGAATATCGGCCCTCGTCCCATTTGTAACGCGATCGGCGATCTTCGGATTGTCGATAATCAATGAATCGCTCGGGCGCCTCTCTCTTTAATTTAATCACAGCTTTGGCAGCGCGCGTGATTAAGTGCCACTGTATGGGATCTGACGAATGCAGAAAAAAATGATCGAAAGAGATGGAACTATGCAGCAGCCAACTTATTAGAGAAAGACGGAGATACGGAGAATACCTGTGGGGGAAGGAGGGGAGGACCTCAGATTTCCCAAGCGATTGTCTCGCAAAGTCTTGGAGAGTCTCGTCAGACCATTCATCGACGACGTGATCGGACTACGCGGACCTCTTCGGCGACTCCCGTGGGCTACTGCGGGGCCCCAGCTTTTTCCTCTCTTCCCCGCCCCTTCCGGCACCCTCTTCCGTTTCCTTTACCTTTTTCCTCGCCTCTCCCCTCCCCTCCTCCTTGAAATCTCGCAGCAGTAGCCTTGCGTGTGCTTTATTCGGTCCACCGTGAACCTCGGTTCGAAGAACGACAGAGCTGCCAAGAACGCGATAACGTTGATTGAAAAAAGCTCACCTTAGCTGGCAGAATCCAATCCTAAAACCCTTTCTTCTCCGGTTGCCGTCTTTCCCGACCGTGACCGTCCTGCTAAGCATCGCGACAACGAGCCTTTCAAGTATCGGAATTTTTCTGCACGTGAGCATAAAACTGATAAAACGAATAATCGAGTTTCTAAAATCGACCAGTTTATATTGAAACAGAATCCCCTTATGCGATTTGAACCAATAGAATTGCCGAACGTCTCCCAAATGATACTCCACTTTGATTATATCGATTCGGAAAATTGCTTTCGAACTGTTTAACGTAAAGAATACATACCATACGTATATCTGATATTCCGGGAGGCAGAGTTTCCGATATTTCTGGGTCCAGCGATTTCGCACACTCGGATTTTCCCGCTCGATCAAGGCTCTGGGTCACCAAGGATGTAATTATTCAACTTGCGTCCCTCGGGGCAAGAGAATCGCACCGGGGACCAAAACCATAAGGGGGAATTGTGATAGGATCATAATTGTCGGGGTTCGTCGAGTCAATTAGCAAAAAGTACGATGTCTCATTTGGTCGTGAATCGTGAATCACTGAAATATTATTGAAACAATAAACACCTGAGGGCCATCGATCCCGACAAGAAAATAGTCCCTGGGGATGCTCAGCTTTTCGAAAGCGACTTTCAGCCGCCGATAATCTATAATTTTGTAATCTGGTTACTATCTAGTTAGTCCTGGTCCTGAAGTTTCCGTAACGATCCTATGGAGATGCCCCGTCGGTTTGGACCCGATATAAGTTTAATAGGTGTTAAAGGGGAGCGGCTGATCAAGGAAGATGAAGTGCTGATGAGATCGAAGAAATTTCTGTACCCATAAGCGCGGTGCATTGGATAATAGAGGGCAACGGGTCCAGGGCTGTGGATTTATGTATTATCGTTAGATCGATATCACGGAAATATTTTTAATTGGCAAAGAGGGACCTTTTACGTTTAAAACAGCCGAGCAACGGTTCGGAAGGCCAAGTTTAAATTTATATTTCGGAAGGCTATTTAGTATGCGCGAGACGTGAGAGCCCTGGGAAACACAGGGAGGCAATCGCTTGTTGGCTTCGCGTTCACTGGCACGGGTTGTGCCAGGCTATTAGCTTAGATTTATAAAGCTGTGAAACAAAGAACTTGTAAATTGTGATCTTGGATTAGTATTCCCGTTAACGCCTGCTATTTCCACCCCTAGAGCGATTTTAACACCAAAAATCGCCCTCGGCATGTATATTCCTCGATAGCTCCACCTGAATTAAACAACTGAATATTTAACTGAAATAGAAAATCATTTAGTTTTTCTTCTTGTTTCGTTAAACAACTCTCAGCGATATATTTTATTTTTCTAATACAGATGCCAACTTGACTTGGCAGGTGAATATGGATTCCTTACATCCCCCGCACACGGGGATCAGGCGTTTTACTTTTTTTTATTCCACTGTAATATGCGCCGTTAAAGTATTTCGTAGACGCCCTCTGTAATGGATATTTGATAAAGATCGGTGTATAGGGCATTGTTAAGACGTCGGACTCGACCTCAGCAGACGTCAGACTGCGTGTATAAAGATTTAATATAGAAACCGAACCGAGTATCAAGGAGGATGAATGAAATATAAGCCAGGAGCTTGCAGGGTATCGCGCGGCTGAGGTCCGCTATTAATGTCACCAACCCGAGGTTCGTCGGCGGACACCCGAAAGAAGGGTGCATTCTTAATCAGGTATCTCCAGCCCCCACAGTCCTAATAGGATGAGATAAAATAGTATTTGAGGCGAACCTAAATCATTTCCTCAAACCCCGGGTGAATAAATTGACGTCGCGACGCTCGGCGTCGTTACCTCAGAGCAGCCACGGTATACATATTCGATCTCCCTCTAAACTTCTACGTCTCTGAAATCAGCGGCGGTTATATCGCAGGCTGCGTGTCTCGTCGACACGAACTCGGAAGATCGATAACCGGCATAATTATTCCTAATCAAGTATTACAACGACCAAACTAACCGAAGAAAAAAATCAAAATAAAACAATGACTCGCGTCACTCAAATTCACCTGCAACCTAGACCACAGTCCGGTAAAGAATTGTAACGTCCAGGTGCGTGCGATTTCATAAATTTTTCGCCCATGTTTCCCATCCCCCATGGCGTGTACGTAGCAAAAGCAAGACAGGACGTAACATGTCCCGTTCATCCACTTAATCATTGGTTTTGTTTTTTTTTGCATGGGTTGTGAGTCATGTACGCGTTGCAGTGAAAACGCCACATGCGTTAGGCTCGTAAAAGATGCGAAACAGACATTGCGAGGCGGCGGCAGCAGCAGCACGAAAACTAGCCTGGTGTGCAGTCGCCGCAAACTCATGGCGCGCGAGAGGGTGCAGTGCATGAAATTAAATATAAATTACAATTTCTAAGGGGGTGCCTCTACTGGGATTTGGTTCGGATCGGTTCGCTTTGTCTGAAGTCTAATACGGCTAAATTACCAATTCTGACTTCTGCAGTGTTCAAAGATTGATATTGGCTCTGTTCATTTTCCTCGAGCTCGAATCTCTTTGAAACGAACGCGGTGGATATTTTTTCTCTTCTCGATTCAACAGTCACGAAATCAACGGACCTAACACAGCGTACCTCAATCTTATATAGAACTTTTAGCGCTATTCCGTATCAAATAATCCCTCAATTAAATCGTACTCCGTCTGAAATCGCCCGGGGCTCCGGTGCTCCGACCTTTATACGAGGGCGTACTACAAGCTACGTACGTACATACCCACTTATACACGATTTCAATAGAAATTAAATGTCTGATGGGAATAACGGTGCAAAGTGAGTTTGTATGAATGCAGTTTTTTAATTAGGTACCACTCATTTTTACTACCAGAAAATTTAGCGACTCGAGTTCTCGGTAACATGCATACTGCACTTTCTGTTGATTTCTACTGCGGTGGCTATACCACTAAAGCGAGAAAGTGAAGTTGACCAACCGAAAACCATTGTTTTCTCGTTTGCGGTGCTATAGGTATGAGTGTACCAGCTCAGTTCACTCTTCGCGCTCGAAGGAGTTTCGCGAATAATTAATTGAGGGTTACCAACGACTGTCAACTGGACAGCCGGTGCCTAGAGTACAAACCGCAGCGCGGTCGAAAACCTTTCGCTCAAAGAATACGTCGACCTTCAAGAATACGCGATACCGAGCTTTCGGAAATAGTACAGAATGCCATTCCTGTTCGATAAAATGGCATATTCGTGGTCCGATATTTTCTAACTTTTGAACTTTCTAATTATCACGAGTCATTGACCGCGTTGGTTTATTACGGTGCGCTCCGGAGCTTAGTTCGATGGGCAAGTCGCGCGACTAAGAAGCTCGTCTATATTCTGATATGAGCTTTAATATTGGAACGCCGTTAAGTGCTCCGTGGGCGATCGATATCTCCTTCTGTTCGTCAGCCGGCAGCCTCATATGTTGCCTCGGACGCTTCGAGTGGCCCTCCTCACTCTTTCTCATAATCCCTCAAGTCTGATGCAGCTTTTCGTTCTTTGCTTATATCGTGCGTACGACTCGAAATGCAACGACCTCCACCTCCGGCTCATTCCTCTTTTCCTTTCGTTCCTCTTTCATCGAACACCATTTTACCATGGCTCATTTAACACCTCATCTGCAATTTATAGTTCAACGCTCTAACGGGTCACAAGGAAGCCCGTTCAACCGGAAGTTATTTGCTCGATATTCATTATTGAAACGGATATAGAGCGAAACGTTTGCAATTCATTACAATCATCGAGCTGCTTGAATGAAGAAAGAGTATCACAGTTCAGTAAAAGCTTCAGAAAATCCAAGCTTTCTCGTGTATTCCAAGTATAATTTTCGTTTTTCTCTAGTGACTCGGGATGTGAAGCAGAATCTCGGGGTATAAATTATATATTCTCAATAAAAAGAGAGACGACAAAGTTAGATACATGGTTCGGTCGGTTCATCAGAATTTTAATGCATGAAATGTGCATGAGAAAAAGGACATTGACGAGGAATTATTTGTGTGACATTATATCAACTCTCGACTTCCCGTCGGCAAATATGTCCCATTTTTCCTCGCAGGGTCCCCGAGCGCCCTGTAATGGCATATATGGTCGTTATTTCCAAATGTTCTATTTTCCCCGTTGCGTATAGTAATATAGTACACACAGCCAAGATACTATATTTCCTTCATAATCTATCTGTATCAATTTATCTTAAGCGTATCGAATTGTGTCCGTGAGTGTCTTCTCCCTCTTACATTTTCTCTATCCCAGCATCCGGCTCTCGGTCCACCTCATCCGATTATTTTCCTCGCTCCATCAGCTGTTTCCCTCCTCCTCCATACATAAAAGCTATGAACGTTCTCTGGGAGCTACCTTTCTCTCTCCAACTCCCTTTGCCCAGCCCCTTTGCTCCATAGCAGTATTTCCGTAAGTAATGTTTGCCAAGGAAACTTTACCCGTTCACAGAATTTCTCGGCTCCCTTGATATTTTCCAGCTTCTTTCCACAACCACCAAAGCCACCATTAACTCCCACTAGCCCGTTCGCTTCATCGGCCAGCATTGCCATACTACGTATAGTTTTCCTCGCCTCCGATTAGACTCGGTCAATTGAACATGAGAAACAAAAGAAACGTTGCGCGGAACTTTTTTATTTCTTCTTCTCAACGACATTCATGACTAAAATTTCACGATGACGTGTGGATTCCTTCTGAATACTCTTACATTTCTCATATCAATTTTTAACGGGATAGATAATTACCCTCCTGGTCTCAGATATACGGAGGCGGTCTTACGAAACTTGTTAGCAAACGGAGGCGGCTATATTTATATTATTGTTATTGTTGTTTCTAGCTTGTGCTTCGTTGCTAATTAGTACGCCAGATGGACAAGCCGTTTGCGCTATTGGCTTACGTAGCCAATAAGTTCTCGTCGTATATTACGGAGTTGCTGGGGTTCGCCAGCCGGGGGGTGTCGCGACGTTCGGGGAAATCGACGCTCGTAAGGAATCAATGTCAGAAATTACAGCGATGGGATCGGCGGTGGTTGGTTGTGGTCGAAACCGTTAGGTTAATGGTCTAGTTGAACCGGAGTCGCGACGTAGTCAACGAAGAAAGTGGAGAGAAGGGCGCATGCAGGGAAAACGCCATCGACACCAGCCCTCCCTGAATCAATATTTTGGTTTAATTAGACGACATTCCTATCGTCATTAGGAAGCAGCTGCTTTAACGCTGCAGGTCTGGTAGGACAATGTCGCGCGGCGTCGAAGCGTCGGGATGCCCGCGCCGCGCTGGGATGTCGGGTACTATCCCGATCGAGTTTACCGTGCGTTACGAGGGTTAAACCAAGCGACGTATAGATACGGCTTTAGAATAGTTTCCAGAACTAATTCACTCCCTCTAGAAATGATCGGGCTCAAAATCCCTTCTATTTATTCTTCGTTCCATTATAGATCTCACCGATTAGCACTGATCTCCTTCGTGATTACTTATAGCCCGAAGGTTACCCTGCGACGAATATTCTCATCATCGGTTACACAGCCGAGAAGATTAACTGAGTATAATGTTTTTGTTTCAGGTGATATTCCCGTTATCCCGTGACTCCGGAGAGGAGTAAAGCCCGAGGTACATGAGCGGAGGAAATGAACTACACGCAAGGTAAATGATTGGATTTGAAAACGTATGTATATTAAAGTTTCGAAGCCGGGTATGCGTCAGCTGCTGCTCATCCTCCACGTGTGGTTAAATTAGCTCTGAATTCGCAAGCTGAGCAGTCAAGGACGAAGTTAGACGCGGACTATTAGCGGTTCGCAAATAGCTTTAGAAATTGGCTGGACCAATCAAACGTCCTTAAAACCTCCGGACAAGTTAGGCAAGTCGTATACGTGCCTAGACTACAAGTTTCGAAAAGTGAACTTGTTACTGCCGCTGCAGTGTGAGAAGTTGAACCAACAACGATGCGAGAATTAGAAGACGTGAAAATCACTATCAGAGCGCGCGCTTTTATACTCTTTGCGACGATTGACATCAACTCACCGAGATTTCGAGAGAGGAAATTCATTAGCAAAGGAAACAATGGAGCGTGTGCAACTCGAATTAAAGGAGCAAATTACTTCAACTACACGGTCGACGTAACTTCCATTATTTAGTTTACGTCAAAAACCAGTATAATTACATTTCGTAACTCCCATTCACACACTAAGCTTTATCTGCCGTATATAATCAGAAAATAGAACTCTATACGTCGAGCTAATCTTCGGTCAAAGATTATAATACGCTACTATCAAATTGACGTCATGAATATAATAATATTGCCGAACAAAAACGTAATCTTTTCTGCAGGTTGAAAATTACAAACAGAATATTTTCGCCTAACCAGTATTTGACAAGGTTAAGAAAAAAAGGCGAAAATTTGAGTAGAAGTATTCGTGTGTTCCCGATCGATGACAAGATAGAATTAAACGAGGTTCCAGATAAATAAACGATCACCGATTACTAAATTTTTATTGGGAACAGGTGAGCGCTCCGATCTTGACGTGCATTTTATGATTACAGTGGGCATTCCATTGATCATTATCGTCATCTGATCGTAATTTGAAACGAAACCCCTTGTGAGCTGTTTACAAACCGAAGTACAGAACGTTTGAAATTTCGGTGGCGAAAATCCTTGAGCTTTAATTAAAGCCATTAAATACGATTCTGCAAACGTAGAAAGTGTAGGTGTCGCGATATTCAATTAGCTGAAGAAATACTACCTCGCTTAACTAGACGATAATTGCAGTGTTTGAAATTAATTCGATGTAGTAAAAACTCAATCTATTTTTAACACCATTTTTTGCCCCTCCCCCCCCCCTGTTCTTTTTCACGATATACCGCCGGTGTAAATGAGAGCTGGTTATACGGTACAAGTAGAACGCGGTATATTAGCGATGGTGGAGGTGAATACGACGGGGTTATGGGACGCAACGTACTATACATAGGGTTGGTTTCCCCACCCCCTACACGGAACGGTTGGCACGGAGAAACGAGTACCAGGAGCATGTAATATACTTTCGGATTAATTCGGGTAATTTCGAGTGTCATTTGGCAAAATTATTCCGTCGGTATATTATATTATTTCCTTCCTTATACCCACATGTACGCGAACATGTCTATACGTATATTCTCGCATCTACATTCAAAGGTACAAAATCCAAGGTAAAATCCTACGAACACCCTGCACGGCATAGATATCTCCTCGAATATATCCTCCCGCTGCAGTAACGAGTCAGAGCCCAACTTTCATCTACGCCATCTCGCTTTCTCCTCACCACCCAGACTCTGAGTCTGCAATTATATTCCTGGACATCGAGCGATTTAATATCACGTACTGTGTGTAAGTGCTGGAATATAATACGCGAGGCCATCTTGTATCTTTCATTTCATGGAGACGAGCTTACTTTACATGTGACGTCATGACGCAGAAAACAAAACTGAACTTATCGTCACGATTTCCGAGGCATTCACAAAGGCGTTGCTAGTCGACGTAAGATTCTCACATTATTCAATAATCCTCATTGATTCGTTGCTATCGAAAATGTTAGTTTCATCTCTTGTATTGAGTTGCTCGATTTTTTTTCAACGCTCTACCCAGCAACCATTTTTCATCCTTAAATCCCCCGTGGTATAACGTAATATGGTGGATACGTACGTATGGAAACTACAGTTGAACAGAAGGAATCATTAGGTCACTCCCATACAAAGGTTCGTTATCACCGCGTCCTTTGTCACAGGAAATTCCTTTGACAACATGAAAATCTACTGAAATAGCTGTTGCAGTATATATGTATACCGACATCAAATAAAAGCTGATAATCAAGTTCTCATGGTTCCGTAGGGATGGCAATTGAACAGAACGAAACAAAAAAAAATTTGAAATGGAAAAAAAAAAGTTAATAAAAGCCGGAGTAAAAAAAAAAAAAAAAAAACTTGAAACGAGACAAAAGAGAGGGATTATCGACGAAGTCCTACACGATTTTAAAGCACCCGTGTAATATCCGGTGGGCGACAATTCGACGTAATTTACCGCATTTCATCTAATTGGCCAGAAGGGTGGATGCGCAGAACTCGAGGAATTTGTTGAGTACTGAGAATGATATTCTGAGAATTCGTATAAATATCGTGCGTAATCTGATGATCGGTCCGGTGGTGCGGTTCTAGGATCGTTGTCAGCAGCGAAGGTATTGTTCCTCCGGTATAATTGAACTCCCAAGAGACGACCCGACGGCTCGACGGCTCGACGGTAGCAGCGAAGCGAAACCAGACTAACCTCCCAAGGTAGTACCTGGACTCTGATTTACCCCATTCAGGTTGAATAATGCGATATCTTGTGCAGCCAACCCCACTTTGCGGAGGTCATCGCGGGCGTGCGGGTTCAATGCCAGCGTGAAACATTTCCATGGGTATCCTTCGTTTGGGCACCCATAGACATCCTGAAGACCCACGGGTGTTCCGTTGCCTCGTCTCCCAGCGCTCTTGGAGATTTGGGTTCAATTAAGTGTTTAGCGTTGTAGTCACCCGCGGCCATTACTCGACGCTCACTCAGAGCTATTCATGGCGAGTTTGAACCTTGCCATATTACTACCGAGTCTCCTTTTGGTCGAGCCACGCCGCTTCCTTCACGCCAGTGAATGCTGAGCTACGTGTCTCGGGTTGGTTTGGGTTTAGCTTCGGATTGAGGATTGGGTCCCGTCAGGTTGGATTAGGCCAAATTTCATTTCTCATCTTGGTCAACACCCTTGCGGAAGCCTTCAGACACCTTTCGAGTCTTCAATCCTCATCGGTTCGAGGAACAATAACGCGAGGTGAGTGGAGCCTTGAATCTGGTAAGGTGAGGCGTTTTGAGCAAACCACCGTAAAGGTGATCTGCGCATAGCGTTCCCAGAAACATTTACACAGAAAAAGAGAAACTCAAGGAAGCTGCTGAAGAGGAACGGCGAGAGCGGCATGAAAGGATGAGTACAAAGTGTAGTTTCATGCGATGAAAAATCGAAAAATTAAAATACCCCTCGTTGCAAAACCTGCGGCTCGTAAAAAAATGTCGTAAAAGCGATTTGAGCCAACACGGCGTGGACACCGCGGCGGCAATGATTCCGAGGGGATGTTGAACTGGTTAAAACTCCTCATCTGTGTTGCGTAAACATGTGGCTGCCACATGGGAAAAGATATACCGGCGTTATTCTCGCCTTGATTACTTGCATCACGCGGCTTCGTCCCGGCAAACTTCATGCAGTACAGTTAGATATTCATAATTCTACACCCTACGGGTATTACCAGTAAGCGTCGACTGCTTCAGAAAACCGTTAAGGGTGTTAGGGCAAAGTTACACGCGGCAGACACGCGCCTGGTGACGTTCACGGGGTTCTACAATCGTTCGTTTATACGTATGCGCAGTCGCGTGTGCTGCACCCTCGACCTTGGAGGTTTGAAGTCTGGTAGGGTAACGCAACCCTTTCGCATCAACGACTCAGGTCATTAGGCTCGACCTGTCTGTTCCGATATTTTCATACTTAACTCAAAAGGTAATCGATCATTGTGCCCTTGCAGCGTATGCGGCTTGATGGAATATCGCTTATCCTAAAAGCATTGAAATGGGATGAATTTTTCTCCATGAATCCCAAGCCATATGTGGGAATTTGGAACGCAAGACTTCCGAATATCCAAATCTCATTGTTCTTTTTTTCTTATCCCTAACAACGGCAACGGCCCTCTGTGATTCGATTCTTGGAATACGTATAGCTGATTGATGCGGCTATTCAACGCGACCAAATTGCGTACAAGAACAGCAAATCACCCACGATTAATCCTTGGGTCAAACACAACCGTCAAAGATATTCGATTCAGGCGCTCAAACACCATGCAGTCTACGTGCTGTACAGGCCACATACGGGTGGTCAGCGATTCCCGTGTCCCACGTCGCGGACCTTGTATCCACCATGACTGATTACCGTGGCATTACAATTTGTCAATAACAATTGCACGGGGCATAACTGCCGCGCGAACTGCAACTGATGGAAACATCGATTGTCCACGACACCCCGTTTAGACCGATGCACCGGCTGCCCCCTAGCTCATTCCTTCCCTTCCCTTTTTCCTTCCTAATAATCCCCCATTTTCTCCTCTTTTCCATTCACGATCGTCGTATTTTGTTTCCGCTAGCTCTTTCTCTCCTTCACTGATTTTACTCGGTCGGTCTGAATTACTGGCTCCAGTTCGTGCGTGTAATAGCTGCGTTAAAACACTCTCTCGTCAACTACAGTCAGAGACAGAAACCGGGGCGTATGTTGCCGCGTAGGACCTATACGTATACCTATATATGCATGCATACGTAATTAAGGCACGTATATATCTCTCTAGGGAAGAATCGTTGCCTACGTTACAACCAAAGTTGGTTGAATTCGACAACCCGCTCTCTGATCTCCTTCACGCCTGTTAATTAGACTGCTTAGCGTTACGTAAACGTGCGAGGTGTGCGTAATCAATTAGCACGCGATGGTTGTGCTGAATGAAGGAACAAGCAAAGGGGGATTTCATATTTGTCAAATAGGCTTTGATATTCACGACTCTCGTAGGAATTTTTTTTCAAAGATTTATTCATTTATTTATACCGACTTTCACGCGATCCTATTCTAAAAAAGTTGATGACGAAGCGAAAATCGAAATACGGGATGAGAACTCGAATTTCGAGATGAGCCTCGTGTTTCTGAATTCGCGCTGCGAAATGAACGTGTACCGATTAGTGCCGTTGCATTTTACGAGCGGGCCGATAAGACTTTGCGAGATGTGTGAATTGTGCCGCTGAACTGCGATGAACGGTGAAAAATCTAAGGTATACCCCTTTGGATTTTTTCGATTTTTGGGCCAAAAATGAAGTATTTTTAAAATCGATCGTATGACACTTTACCAACGTATTTTGAGCTGAGAAACACGAATCCGTTGAGTAAATTGAGCTACGAATTAATCCCATCGAGATATCGCAATTTTTCTGCTCCGAAAAGCGAAAAATTAGCGATAACTCGATCAATTTTATAGATAGATCAATTTAGCTTGCAGATTCATGTTCCTGAGGTCAAAATACGTTAGAAAAGTTTCAAACGATCAATTTTAAAAATTCTTCATTTTTGACCCCAAAATCGACAAAAATCTAAGGTATACCCCTGTGGTTTTTTTCGATTTTTGGGCCAAAAATGAAGTATTTTTAAAATCGATCGTATGACGCTTTTCCAACGTATTTTGACCTGAGAAACACGAATCCGTTGAGTAAATTGAGCTACGAATTAATCCCATCGAGATATCGCAATTTTTCTGCTCCGAAAAGCGAAAAATTAGCGATAACTCGATCAATTTTATAGATAGATCAATTTAGCTTGCAGATTCATGTTCCTGAGGTCAAAATACGTTAGAAAAGTGTCAAACGATCAATTTTAAAAATTCTTCATTTTTGACCCCAAAATCGACAAAAATCTAAGGTATACCCCTGTGGTTTTTTTCGATTTTTGGGCCAAAAATGAAGTATTTTTAAAATCGATCGTATGACGCTTTTCCAACGTATTTTGACCTGAGAAACACGAATCCGTTGAGTAAATTGAGCTACGAATTAATCCCATCGAGATATCGCAATTTTTCTGCTCGGAAAAGCGAAAAATTAGCGATAACTCGATCAATTTTATAGATAGATCAATTTAGCTTGCAGATTCGTGTTCCTGAGGTTAAAATACGTTAGAAAAGCGTCTTACAATTGATTTCAAAAATACTTTATTTTTGAACCCAAAATCGATAAAATTCTAAGGTATACCCCTTTGGATTTTTTCGATTTTTGGGCCAAAAATGAAGTATTTTTAAAATCGATCGTATGACGCTTTTCCAACGTATTTTGACCTGAGAAACACGAATTCGTTGAGTAAATTGAGCTACGAATTAATCCCATCGAGATATCGCAATTTTTCTGCTCCGAAAACCGAAAAATTAGTGATAACTTGATCAATTTTACAGGTAGACCAATTTAGCTTGCAGATTCGAATTCCTGAGATCAACACATAGGAATATCGTAGCAAATTCGAAAAAAAAAAATGTTGATTTTTGACCCGGAAATCGACAAAAACCTAAGGATTGGACCCAACGTCCAATCCTAAAGTACTCTGAACATAAAATTTAAATTGCGATAACAGTAACGCAGATTGATAAAAAAAAACTCTCAACATATGATGCGTCTGAAATGTAATGATATGAAATTGAAAAAACATAGTAGAAAAAAATTTTGAAAAACAAACTAAATAAAATGCGGCGCGCGCGTGCAATGCTAGTGATATAAATTATTGATCGGAAACACTGCACATGGAAAGAAAGAGCCAGAGCGACAGAAATTAGTGACGTAATGGGGGGGGGGGGGGGGGGGGGGGAAGAAAGTGGAGGTATAAATCGAGAGACTCTGCGTATTGGTTGATGTATAAAAAAAAAGTGTGAAAAGAAAATGATGCAGAGGATTAGAAAACAACGCCGCTTGCGGAGGTCGCAACGATAGGAACAATAGCTCCAATGGCAATGTCTCCGCCTGGGGCAGAGCTAACAATGCCCGTTAGTTTGATTCGGTGGATAACGGAAAGAGACCGCGACGCATAGTAAAGCAGTATAGGTATGCGATTCAGACTCGAATACTGCGAGAAACACATTGTGCAGGATATGGTGCAACGCAACGTTTGCAGTTCCGTTATCCTTCCAATGTCGGGGCTTTCAGTCCTTGCTGTCAACGTAAAAACAACAGACAGACAGCAGAGAGTTCCGTCAGGACCTCTTTCTCTCAATGGAAAATATTATGTCGCAAACTCCTACGTGTACGTATACCTTATACGCATTTCAACTTTAACAAGGGATATCTATCCATCTTACAGGACGAGAGAATTGCATGACGTTATATTATAATTGGATGGTGGTACCCGCGTGCGCAGGCTCAAAAGACACGAGGTGCAATTGCATTCTTGAATATATACAGGGTGAATCACTAGAAGTGTCGGAATAGGCGGAGACTAGTCGACGTCATGCCTAGCTCTATAGCCAATGAACAGCGAGAAAATCCACGGAAGAAAATAGCAACGCTATAGACTGGCCATCGCATTCGTTCTCGCGCTCGCATCACGTCGTTTAGTCTCCGCCTATTCCGACACCTCCGGTGAATCACCCTGTATAAACTATTCCACGGTATATTACCTCTTTTTGAGGGAGCAATTTTATTAAAAAGATAGAGCCTTTGGTTTCTGCATAATTTTATATTCGCTGAAATTGTTTACGACGGTGAAAAACTCCGATGCTCATTTTTTAGAAGTCGAAGAAAGTTTTTGGGATTTTTTAGCGAACCAAAGAGTATTATTTCCAAGTGGAACAATTTTTTTTGTCGTACCTTCCGAAAAAATTCCAGGGAAGAGGGAGGAAACGAGAAAACTTCTGGGCAGAGTATTCCCGGTGAGACAGATGCCCATATAAGAGAACCTCATAAAAGTTTCAGACTGATTGAACGAAGCGTTTAAAAGCCAGAAATCCCATACGTGCATGGGGGCAATTTCGAAAATTTATCCGAAGTTTGTAGGTAGAAATAATAGTTGAACGCGTAATCTGTTGATGAACTGTGATAATTCTTGAAAATCTCATCCGCGCGGTGATTAAATTATTATACCAGAAACGGTTGACGATGGGGATGGGAAAACGGTCGGAAAACCTAGGGAAATGGGGATGGTTGAAAAGAGATACGAGAAAGAAGAGAAACGGGGTGAATTGTATTCGATTAGCAAGACAATGCGCAATTACCAGGTAAAATGGCGTCGCGTACAACGAGGCACGCGCGCGGACGTACCCCGACCGTGCAACTGTAACGAGTTGCATTGTGCATCGAAGTCGCAGTAGTCTGTTGTTTTATTTAGATGGGCGAAGAAGAAGGGTAGAGGTGGTGTGCTTATTGTCTGTTCGGATGGGAACGGAGGAAGTAATGGCGTCTCCCGATAGGTTCTTTCCTTACCTCTGGAGTTTTCTTGGTCGACAAGTACGCCACGGAGAATGGTGATCAACGGGTCGCCAAAACAAGAACCACGGAAGAGACAAAGATAGCAAAAGGTAATTAAATTAGCTCCAGGAGTAAGCGCAGTTTGTCTTCGCTTCGAGCATCGGCTTCTCAGTTGCTCCTCCACTCTCTTTTGCAACCTTTCTTTACTCTCCTACCTGGAAAGCGACTTCAACATTCCCCCGACTAAAGTAGTACGACGACTTCAATTCTTCACCACTTCCCTTACCTCGGAAATCGAAGAAACTCTCAACATTTTACGAAGCTGTAATTGCACTTCGTTGTACAGCCGTTTCGAGGATAGAAAAAATAAAGCAAAAGAAAGAATCAGGACGTATATCAGGATGAAGACAATTCCGCCAGTGCTCGTAGGCTTTTTTATTTTCATTACGCGGTTTTGCGTAATTCGTTACAATAATCCCTGCAACTGAATTCACCATCGCAGATGACGCACGCTCGAGTAAAGAAAAGTCCTCCCAACAACCGGTAAGGCCCATCGGCATCCACCAGATGTGACATCAACGAAGTCTAGAAAGTCTAGACGTGTTCGAGTGCCGGGGGACAAATTAACTCAATTCACCAAATTGTTCGCGCGTTATGTCAGTTCAGCCGACCCTGCAGCACGGTCATTTCACTCATGTTTCCAGTGAATTCCCTTTTTCTGAGTCGCATTTTTATTCTCTACTAGCTTACATTGGCCTTACTTCACTTCGTGACGTATATAATACTGTTTCGGTATCTTATTCCGCAAACCGAGATCGGTTTAAAGAGACTTCGTTGTCTAAAGTCGTGAAATTTATCTATCTTTCCATTCATCTACCTCGAAGGTATAGCTTGCGAATCTGCAAGTCTGGGTGAAAATATCGAAACCCTGCAGATGCTCTATATCCACGGTACCCCAATAAAATTCTCGGCACGGATAAAAACATGGTAAATTCTAGAACGTCGAATACGAAAACGACGCAGTAAGGGTAGGGTGCAGCCAATAGAAATGCAAGCTCCGTCGTCTTATACAAATTTTACGGAAGCACACCTTTCTTATGTTCAAAGTTCTCATTGTCAGTAGTTCAACTTACGGCATTTCTCCGCCGGAATATAAGGTATACATTACATACTCGCGAATACATAGGCGGGCACATGACTCACCTATGAACTAGTTACATGCATCTTAAAATTTGTTGGTGCACATTGTAATAATTCATACCCTAGATGCGGCGCGCATTCAAGATCGTGTGAGTTAATAGGTCTTAAGGATATACCTACGTAGAAACAACAGTCGTCCCTCTCAAAGTTAACCCGTGTCTCTAACTATATCCGTTTTGTGTCTCTGGAAACTAGGAAGTGGAACTTGTAACCTGCTTCATTTTCACACTTTCCACGTGTCCGTGTTCTCGGTAAGTGGTACTCCCTCCCGGCGCCTTCTGTTGAGCCAAATCGTTATTCTTGCTCGCCGTTCATTACGGACTACGCACAGGCAAGGCACACCGATGCGAAGTAGGTACTCCAAAGTCTTCCTGCAGGAAGAGTAGAGACGGCGAACCCCTCGGCGCCACATCGCGCTGACGAGAAGTTAGTGTTATTGCCCACATCGAGAGCATTCAGAACTGTCTCTCGAGCTCGGCCCTTAATTTGCTGAGAGCCCTACCTAGTAATCCTTGAAAAATTTAGAGCCGGATTTCTAACCAGCTCACGCTCCAACGTTCGCGAGTTTTTTTTTCCACGTCCGGTTATTTCGGGATTCAGTTTGATTACCTCCAAACTAACGTATAGTTGCAGTACGCCGTGTAGCCCGTTTCGCGCTGGATAAATAAAAGAGAGAAAAAAAATGTATGTGTAGATAAAATACGGAGAGAGTGAGAAAAGAGACGCGAAAAATAGTCCAATTACACGAGCCCGAATCAAAATTTAACGACAAAGAAAACGGAGCCAATTTTTTTTAGCCGAATAAATTTTTGCAGAACGGTTAACCCTTTTTGACCGTTTTTTTGATCTCTTTAATTCCTGGTTCGTTACGCTAAACCCCTACTTCCATCGATGTCTTACCCGGGTCGGTATTTTAATGCGACTGTTATTTCTAGTGTCATAAACTAGACCACCCTCGAGTCAGTTCGTTTCACCCTCGCTATACCTAACCCACGAGCGATGCGCAACCTTAGCTGACCTTTCTCCCCACTTGACCATTATTTACAAAAGCCCCTTGCGAGATTATATCTGAGGTAGAAATAAATTGGCACGTGATTTTCAATTAAAACTATACGTGCTCGTTGTTGGGCTATATTTAGACTGATTTTTAGAAATTGTATCGCTGAGGTAATTCGGGCATCTCTTATCTATCGTTTGAGTACGCAATATATTTTTAAAGGGTATAATTATACTCTGGTGAGTTTAATAATAAAGTGGGGGATGAATACCGATGAGTGAAATGTTCGACGAAAAGTTGAACATCAACATCCTGTATACACATTCGAATAACTAACGGAATTTTTATACATGAATTTGCGGATATTGGATGGCAAATTAGCAGTTTTATTTTTCACCCGCTGCCTGCAACGTTCGTTAAAATTCAATCCTCACCAACAGTATTTCGGTAACGAACAATATTGCTAATGATTAAGGGAGTGAAATTGAATATTCATCGAGCCAGATGTAACCGATAATCATTTGCATCTATAAACCTGGCAACGAGATTAATGAAACGAGATTTTCTACCTACGAACAATTTTTACTCAGACTTCAAGTTCAACTTCTGCGGAATTATGAATCCTGGAAAATCTAAATAATCGGTACACGAATATAGCCTCATTAAAATATCATATCGTGGTGTTGCCTAATATTCATCAAGGGAATAGACGAACTCTGTACGTGGTTTCCGCATTGTCTAAAACCTGGATCAATTAACTACGCGGGAAATCCCGTGCGGGTAACTAATTAACGATGGGGTAACCACGGGCACCGCATCTCTCTATTAATGTAATGAATATTTTCTAATTTCCAAATACGCGATACATCGCGCAATTCACGTTTAAATAGATCACAACATCAATGAATACTTACGCAGCTTTAACCTCCATCGTAATTTCGGAGTGAAAAAATACCTTCCGAAGCAGCGTATAATACACGCCGGTAGGCTTCGCTTGACGGTAAATTGCCGTAGGAAATGAGGTCCCGTAACCTACATCCTTCGCGCGGGACCTCCGTTCCCAGTTATTTGAATCGCCCTAGAGCGAGCTTACTGCTACAATGAAAAGCTATTGCGAATAGGGCAGGGGGGGAGCAGAAAAAAAATAAGAGAGACAGAAATCGCCTCGCATCCTCGACACGTTGATCTACCAACACCTAACCTACAAATCCTTTATTCAAAAACAGAAACAGATTCATACAATAAGCGAGTAAGAAAGTACATTTTCCCCCGTTAAACATCTGGATTTGTGTCGATAGATATGCTCAAGGTTTTAACAATGAAATGATGACGTACTTTGACTCATTATAGTTCTCATTACCCTTCAGATAGGTTTGATATGAGAGTTATTTATTTGAACTAGATCTTAGAAGTACCGAAGTCGCTTAGAAGCTCTTTCTTATAACAGGCGATGTACGTCCTGGATATATTCATTCAACTTTTCGGGACTCAAAACGAATAAGTTTGTTTTGACGCCGAGTAAAGAAAATAAGCGGACGAAGTTTACTCTGAGGAGAATATGGTATCATACCACGATACATGTCCGCCATACTTTTACGTAGCTAAACTTTTCTGTTTTGAACTGTAAAATTTCTAATTACGAAGGACCACACAGGCCGTAACACATGTGGACACGTGTCGATGTTCAGAGAAAATTTTCAGGGTTCCCTCGATCCTTCTCTTATTTCTTTATCCCGTGGGTCCGAAGGACCTTCGCATATTCAAGCGGATGTATTGTAGTTCGTTCTAAAAAGCCCGGAAATTGTGTTCCTTTCGACTCTCTCCCATACCCTAGTACATGGCCTCGGTGAGCGTAATATATTAGTTTTTCACATTTTTGAAACATTGACGAGGTCATCTTTTATTCATAAGGATGGCGCCCCCGACCAACCCAACGAACCCGACAGTTTTATGAAATTGATAAAACACGTTATACCTACCTATATCAGCGGCTAATTTAGCCTACCTGGATGACAGCCTTCTCATTGTGTTATGGGATAATTGAAATTACCAATGACGGCGCTGGATGAACTCGGTCGAAGCGACACAATGTATACCGTCACCGTGGGGGACTCCGAACAAACATTTTCATTAGGTGACGACTAAAATTTGTTTCTCGCTTTTGTTTCAACGCGAAAAAAAGAGATGATCGATGCTGATTATAGTTCTATTCATATCTATTCCTGTGAAATATCGCGACCCGGTACGTTACGAAAATCGAGAGGAAATGGAACAAAACTTAATCTGTTCTGCGGGTAGTTTAATGCGGGTCTCTGTAGGAAAGAGGTGCGTATATGTTGCCTTGTACGATACGATGCGAAAGTATATTATATATCTTGGCATAAAAAAAAATACCGTCAACTCTCAAAGCATGTGCAAATGAGGTATCTAGTTTCAAATGCGTGTATGAAATAAAGAGCGGGTGGAACTCTGAGAAGAAGAAGAATAAAAAAAAGAACACGAGGCAATTAGATATCGCGTGCTGTATGCGTCAGTTATACCAATGCGGGCTTAAAAAACACTCGGGATTATTCCAAGACGAATTTGTTGGTGGGATGATATTTTGTTTGTACCCGGAAATTATGACGCTCGAATAGATCGGTACAGGAACTTGTTAGACAAGAATTATCTGCGTTGAAAATTTCTCAAATATGAGGAAAGAGAGTAAGAATTATAATTACGTTTAGTTTGAGAATTTCTCCGACCTTGGACGGGCAAGTTGTTCAGGGTTCGTTTGGTTCGGATATACGATCAAAGTTGCGAACGGAGCAGGGAAAACGGTACGAAATATTCTTTGCGCGAAATAGCGTCGCGAAACCGAGATAGCGGGTTGAATTGTACGTGCCTTGTTCGGAGACATTTCCAAGGAGACATAATAAACTCGAATTCGTCGACTGGAATCCACTTTGTCTACAAACTCGATGAGAATATAAAGCCAGTTGTCTCTACGAAGTTCCTTGACGATGAGGCTCTATTAACGGTTAAAAGGGCCATGAAAGAAGTCGCGAATCAAGACGAGCGCGCGGTAGTTCTCGAAAAAGCGATACACGAGTGAATAGAAAGTAATTAGCTGAATGGTAATTCACGATTAATCGTGTTCCAAATGTAAAACGAAGATAACTAATTCCCCAGCGATATAAAATCTAATTCGTACTCGCTAAGCGCACGAAAAGGATTTTCTTCATGATCTAATTCTAATCGCGGACAAAAAATTCACCTTGTATCAGTTACAGTTGTAGGTCATCGCGACCACGTGCACCACAGACATATTGACAGATTGCCTTTGCCTACCGAACGTTAACCCAATGACGTCAGCAGCGTTAGTCGTGATACTCTCACCGTCAGAACCCGTTACGAAGACGGATGCGAACTTTACGACGATCAGTAACCTGAGAAGTCTCTTTCCGGAAGGTTCTTCCTCACCCCGAATACCCCACTTCCTCTGTCACCCGCGTACCGAATGATTCTGGCCTAATTTGTACCGTTTCTATAAATTTGCAAAAAAAATATCAACAGCTTTTTTTTGGGTGAATAAAGATGACCGCAGCTCTGTCTTGATCTGGGAGAACACGTCATCTTTTGAAATACACGGGAGATTACACGAAAAGCTTGTGTTATTATACTTATAAGAAATTCACAGAAATTTTTCTTAACATTTCGTTTTATTGCCGACAATTGTATTTTCTTGCGAAATTCTTGTGTAAGCTATACGAGTTCGCTTGACATTTTATTCAACCGTCAAAAGACGCGGCATATCCTTCCGCATCGCAAGACTCTGCTAGGAATTCAAAGTGCTTCAATACCACAGTGAAAGCTTTCCCTCGAAATCAACCGGTAGCGGGTTCTCCCATCTTCTTTTTACAACTTGTCAGATATCATTCGTCTTCCGTTTCCTGCCTTCTTCTCCCCCGCCCGGAACTTATCTGGGTTACCAAAGCGTGATTTACCGAGGTTATTGTGTCACGAATGCGCTCCGCAAACCATTGCCGTTCCCTTAAATTAGAATCTTTTTTTTTTCGTTCCAAAAACACGCGGACGTCGACCTCAGTACGAAGCACGCTGCGCAGGATTTTTTTGGTGAAAATTAATTCATCGATGGATGGAATTCACTGCGGCGATGCGAAATCTTTCACGTTCGCTGTTTTGCTCCTCCGTAATTGTGGTCGGAAGATATCGTATCTCGCTTTAATTTAACGACTGTAATATCATACCCAGTTCACGTTTCCTGGCAATCACATTGTTAATTATTCAATTAATTGACCGTGCAAACGGTCGTGTCATCAAATATAACCGGTCCCCCCTTCCAACGAAACTTTGTAACAAGGTCCCAAAAGAGAGCAGGTTGATGAAGGGTGGGGCAGGCAAGGGGGGGTGGGCGACATCCTCGATATGGGAAAATTTTGGGGTAACGAAAAGCTATTACGCACTGCTATAGCTGAAAGTTGGCGAGGTTGGTTCGAAGGTTGTAGAAGGTATGGTTGGGTACGGTTAGGTAAGGAGCATTACGAGATGATATTAGAATCCCCTGATCCTATGCTATCCGCTTAATAGATTCAGCGATATTATTGAATTAGCGCGGCTGAACGAAGCCCAGCTACTCCGGGGCGTTAAAGAGGGTCCAGGAGGGTTTGAAGAGCGGTCTAGGAAAGCGAGGGTGGAGGTTTCGAACCGGTAGGTTGGAATCGAAATGTCCCACCATTATTACCAATATGGATTTTTCACTTGCGCTTTTTCCCCAGACCATTGACTCTCAATGGAATTTCCGCTGTTCGAACGAATGGAGTTGTAGATTAGGAAAAATCATGTCTATATACGCATTCAGCGCGATGGGGAGACTGGAGTAGGTAGGTAATCTTAGCCTCTAATTAAGGTCGAAGTTGTTCCAAGTGAAAAATGTACTTTTCTCTCAGGCAGTTTCACGTCTCGACAAGTAGAGGGTGAAGTTTTTTTTTTTTTTTTTTTTATTTTTCCACTTTGCAAAATCCCGAATAAATTTCAAAGTTCTTCGCGTTCATCGCGTATACCTGAGAGAGATCACTCGTTTTCATCAGTAGAAAGTCGGCTGCATTTCAAGTACCACCCCTCATCGCCCTTATACACCAGCTTCCTACTTCCGTTGAATCCCTTCATAGAAAAGGGGTGGCGTCTACCGCTTCCTGGAAACCAACCTTGGCTGGTACACCCACGGTAATTTTGTTGAGTAATCAAGTAATTACCTCTACTTCATTTGTTCGAACCCTTTCTCCTCCGCACGGCCAGTTAAAACGTTACCAGGGCTTCTAGACGAGTAATCACAGTTTCCAAGCTGTTTTTCTTTATTCTCTTTCAACTTTTCTTTCGCTTTTTTTCTTCATCGTTCTCTTTCCTGTTTTATGGATACCTCTTGTTGCGCGTAACTCGGGTATACAGCTAATTCTACAGAAAAAGTAAAAGCGGAAAGTTTCTAGAAAGATAACTGTTACGGCAGCAACGTAGCGATAAATGTATAGCGGTGCTGAGCGCATGTTTCGACTGATGAAGACAAGCTGCCTTTTTTTTCTTTCTCTTTTCCTCGGCTTCTACTTATTCACCCTCTTAACGCCGGGTTATCAAGGGTTCGGGTATCTCCACGTAATCATACCCATGTGTATACGACGCATCTACACGTGGTAACGGGTTCGGTCTGAGCAAAGTTTTAGGGAATTTTAATCCACGACTCTTGTTGATTTCTGGAGTCTTTGCCGGGAAGAAAACCGGGCGTAAAAGAGCTACAGAAGTAGATCCAGATTAGCAAGATGTCAGCCGCAATATTAGCGCCCTAGTAGAGAAAGAAGCTGCGAGGGTATAAGAGAGAAAGAGACGAGGCACCTTCTGTTTCTTCCGAGCCCCTCGAGGGTTCCTCTCGAAGACCCTTCGACCCATCACTTAATAATCTCATCTGCTAAGTCTACGGGACGTGTAAGTCGACTGGTTAAGACGCCAAGATTAGGCGCAAGATGTGTACGAGAGCCGCGCAAGACAAGGGTCACCGCAGCATCCCATCGCGTCTTTTGTCGGAGCGGGATATAACGTGTTCCCTACATAATGTTTCGTTTCGTTTTGTTTCGTGCCTCGAGTACCTATAAGAAGCGCTGAATTTCCGACCAGTCAGGATTCGAGTCGCTTCCGCTAATTCTCTTAATACCGCAGCTCGCCGGACTCGCGGTGCATTCTCCCCTCCGAAAGTCAGAAAAAAAGACGCAGTCCTTGTTTTCTCTCCCTCTCGAAGACACCCAAGATTTATTTCTCTAATATTTGTTTTTCTCCTGCCGCCGCGGAGATGATATTACAGACGAATTGCCACGACTAATAATTATCTCGCGTTAGAATTCCGTTGTTCTTTGCGTTCACCCCCGACTTTCATCCCCCCTCAGCCCCTCGCCGCCAATTTCGCGCCTCGCTGACTTAGTTGTCGATTGTTCCCCGTGCCGACCATGCGGTTCCACCTATCCTCTCTCTCTCTCTACATCAAAGGGAAGACATTAATTCCTGTTATATTTGAATCGAACTGCGAATTCATATAGTATATCTCTATGGATACACACGAATCTATACCATCCGAACTGGGACATTCGTAGGAATAAGGTAGAGAGTTCCACGAAATATTCGAGTCATCGTTTCTCTTCTTCTCAATGTAAGAAATGAGTTTGCCGATTTAATCAGAAACTGGAAATCTGCAGAATCTATCGCGTATATACCCGGCTTATCTCCACCAGCCACAGTTTCTCTTGAAACTAAAACAGAATCGGTCTGTTGGGACAATCCGCGCACATGTATACTACCGCGATCACCCTGCGTGGGGTCATTCTAATTACTGCGTCTCTCTGTGTTCCCGGTTTGGAACGCATTCGCGTACTTCGATGTATCAGGCGGTTCCCGAGTTAGTCCGAATGTATAACAATGGCTGCAAGTATATCGCGGGATCATCTAGATTGCCCATTAAAATCTGCTGAATGGAGTAATCCCTGCTCTGCCGATTCACATAAAACGGACAGCCAGAAGCCTCCTGTCCCTGTTTTCTGAACCCTCAGAATACGACCCCAGCTCGTGATTTTTTTTTTCAAGCAAGGGTTGTTTTCAATTTCACCAGATTGGGTACTACCGATGTACACGCGTATGTGTACAACCGCGCTGCACGATTCATTTCATTAAAAATAGAGCGCAAAAAAAGTAACTAAATAATTGCTGCGTACGATCCCCAGCAGTGATACATAAAGATACGGAATGTGTTTTCTTCTTTTTTTGGTTTTAACATAATAAAATCTAAATCTACCGACGAGAAATCCCATACCTTATTCCAAACAGGTTTTGATTCATGGCAGTTATATATTTGAACAGAATATAGGTATACGTGGTTCTACAAATCCCTGCAAATGAGGATGAGGGTTGGTATGCATATTTATTAATAACATAGGGTGGATGGAAATAAAAATTCAATAATGAGCGCGGACCGCAGGTCTTTGAGGATGTATATTCATAGTTTATCAATACTTCTCATTAAAGAAAGTAGAGTCCGCAAGAGCTGGCAGTCTCTGCAGGGAGATGAGAAGCGCATCCCATTAGTGTATTCATGAGATTTTCCACTCCCAGTTTTCCCTCAGCTATGCTGCAGGTACTGATGTTGGTATACACGTTAGATATCCCGATATCATACCCGCACCCCGCGAGTTAAATAAACTGTGATTAGTTATTTAATAAGAATAGCACTGATTAAATATGCAGTATGAGTGCGGAGGGAATCGAGCATGAAATTGGCCAATTGTTTCGAAAAGTCCGACCTATGGGGTAGCTTTTAAAACTCGTTATCATCCACTTGCATATAAAGAACGTCGTTAAATTTAGGGCTACCAAAAAAAAAACAACTCATATATATATAACAACGTATACGCAACCGGCGCTTTGATACACACCCGTTAAAATTTAATAGATTCGCAGTAAATTTCTGAGCGACTTGAAATTTCATAATTTTTGACAAAAAAATTGTCTTACGTGCCGATGAAAAAATTATTTGAATTAAACGTGGATTCTTGTGGAGCGCTATTCATTATTCTGTAGAGATTAAAAAGATGAAAAAAAATGAAATACTATTCTCATCGCAAATTTTATGATTGAATCAGTGCGTTGGGATTTTTAAATATAGGTACGAATGTAATATGGAATGGTATGAGGAGTTGAATAAGTGCGTGACGAAGCGGCGAACTGCAATAACTTTGAGTAAAACCCTTTGAAGAAGAAAGAAGTAGAATAAGAAATCTAATTAGACTTTCACCCCTTCTCGTCAAGATCAATCGACCTCGCCCCATCCTTTTCTCTTTATTTTTTGGCCCGTTGCCTCTTTTCGGTGCTATAGTGTAGTCCCGAGTAACATCGTCGAACTACCCCCAGGCCAGCTGGCCGTAATCGAGTTCATTATTCGTGGAAAGCAGTTGTTTTCATTTTATACCCTACGCCGATTCTTAACAAGGTTCGAGTTAGGCCTGGAAAGTAACGCGGGGTAGGTAGGACATTTCGTCATGTACAGTTGAAATTGAAAGGGAAATTAAGCCAGGAACAACCGACTTGAGTAAGAGGGTGTGCTGCAGGTTGTCCGTTTTTGTTGACGCTGTCATCCGCCTTACTTCGATACGATGAATTCAAACAACCCTTCGTAGTGAACTCGACAATGTACACGAACTGCCGTAAAGACTGATTCTCATTATCTAATGGTAGAATTCCAATTGTTGCCCAAGGATACGATTCGATACAATTGCTACGTATATCTACTCCGATGAGAACTAACTTGTTCGAACAGTTTCATCATCTAGAATAAAAACCAAAAGCTTTTCACTCGATAAATATCTTTTGTGTCTCTCGAGTTACTATAGGTGTAATCACAGCTCATATAAAGACTCCTGTGCAATCAACCGGGTAATTAACCTGATCCTGTAGGAATTTTTTCAGCATCATACGTGTTCAACATATTCGCCGAAGTGGAAGCTCGGCTCAGAGGTAGCTCGGGTATAGTGGCTTGGATTTTTTGCTCCAAGGATTGGCGTTTTTGAGGTGCGGAGGTTTATACTAGAAAGTTTTCAACGGCAAATTACGAGCAGGCCGTGTCACGGTGAAGTGCTCCCTACGGATCTCGAATGAATGTTACATGAACGGAGGACGACCCTCTTTCTTATACCTCTTGGTCTTGGTCTCTCGCGTCGTCGTCTTCTTATACTCTCAGCTCTACGTCTTTATCTTCTCAAAGAATCTTTTCTGTCCGAGTCTATTTCCAGCGATGCATACTGTGTGCATCTTTGAAATTATCACAAACAATGATTAAAAAAATCTGCATACATCGCTCCCTGGGCGGGACTGTAATATTCCAGAATAGTGAAGTGTAAGCGGAGAACCAGTTGTGTCTTATAGCTCGATTATATCGCACCCTAGGAGTTCGTAGGCCCAAAGTGTAACGGCGGGCGCGACGTCGGCGTCGCCGAGAGGCAGAAGATAGCGGCGCGCGCGCGTCGCTACGAACTCATAATGAACAATTAATATGCAAACAGTGATTACTTAATTCCAAGTTAGGCAGCAGATTCTAATAGCCTATTTACAAAACAGGATTGAGTTTTACTTTTTTTTTCCATGCGAATAAAGCTATGCGAGCTAAAGTTGTAGTTCGTTCATCCCCGAGAAATTATGCGCTTGCGTCGCGGCTACACCCGTTCCCGGTAAAGTGACGTCATCCATCATCGCCTCGTCCGTAATCTCATTTCGTTCATGTTTACACGGATTACCAGAACCTGCACCCACCCTATGAATTTATACGAGTAAAACACTATAAAATCATTTGTTTTCTGTGCGAATAATAACAAATTCTCATCGGCAAACTTTATTAACATTAAATTCGAAAGATGGATATACGTACGCGTAGATATACGAATAGGTGAGTATTTCATTGCAGAAGCAGGCGCGGGAGCATCCCTCGTCAAAAACCTTGACTCAACCGAAGCATACAATTTTTTTACGGTCGGTCGTATAAACCGCGTTTGTGGCAATTTCTAGCCATAAAAAATGATTATTGCGTGGTGCTTCCAGAACCCGAGTCTGAATATTTTTTATCCAGGATCTCGACCGCGAGAGATTTGCGGTCTGAGTGTTCCCTTGCCGTTGAAAGAGACTCGACAGTTCGGCAGGAGGCAAAGGAATTTTACTGATAAACGTGAAATCACGTTGCGTAAACGGGAGTTCGGGAGGGAGAAGAATTTTCTATGAATTACCTAACGATTCCTATGAATTTTCATGATCCATATCTCGGACGTAGTTTACAAGGGCGGGGGAGAGGAAGACGCTGGTATTATAGAAAAGTGGATCGACTCTGTTTCTTTATTCTCTTGATTGGGATTAGTTTGTAGTCGAGTCAATATGGCGTCTCCTTGCAGACGAGCCAAGCAATTCCAAGGCAATCTGCTGAATAATTCGGAATGAGAAGTTTTTGCCGTCGCTGAGTTTCTCCACCTACTCTTTCCCAGTCTCGAGCCCCTTGTCCCCCTCCTTTTTCTTATTTTTCTCCTATACGATTATCGCAAATTGGTTTGTTTTTTTATGGACGTAGTTTCGCTATCTACCCGATCGATAAAGATATCGCGAGTCACGATCGTAAACTGCATCGGACAGGCAGATTCGGTTAGAACGCTGCGCGGCAAAGAGTAGGTTCCAGGGGGGTAAACTCAAAGAGGTGAAGCTAGGATAGAAAAGAAGAGTCGAGAAGCGAAGCGATACTCAGCTCGCGTGCGATGCCTGTTAAATAACGCTGCCGTTGGCGAGGACGAAGCGACCGCGAAACGGTTTACGCTATTCGGAATCAAGAATCAACTTTACGAGCGGAATAAAAAACATAAAGTGAGAGTTGGTCGGGCGGGGGTGGCGAGGCACTCGAACAAAAGTGTAAGCCAGCATCCAACCCCCTTTTCCTCCCTCCCAACTCTCACGCTCTAGATCTTCCCCCCCCCCCCGCCCTTCATCTCCCCGTCCAGTTTCTCTCTGCCACACGAAACCCTTCGCTTTTCGCACAAAATCTGTAGAGTGTGTCTGCTTTACGAAATGGCAAAAGTGGCGCCTCGATTTCTTAAGACGCCATACTAAAATCTGGCTCCATGAAATCGGCGCTGTCAGCTCTACCATCGGAGAAAAATATCTCAGGTAATATCATCCCCATTTTACGAGTCTGGGAATTTACCCCGATGGCCTAGCAGCCTGCAGTTTCAAATTGCTCATTGGATTCGCTCGCCAGAGTTTGAAAAACGTTTTACGTCATCTTAGCCACTGCACTTCCCCACATGTTACAAACCCTCCTGGGTATAGGTGGACAGAGAAATACATATATAAATGTAACTTTAAGATGTATAAATATTTTGTATCGCAAAAATGGCAGAATCGAAGTTGCAAGCCGATGGAATAAGACCTTAGGTGGAATTCCATTCCTTTGCTCTTGAAATTATTCAGCTGCCGATATATCGTTGATTTCCGTCACCACGGCTGATGCATCAACAAGAATGCTGGCGGTTATGCAGTTCGAGGAATGAATTTTTTCTCTTTTATTTCCCACGAGTTTCCTTTGGCCCGACTCGTTCATTGATTAAACTTCCAGCCGTCCCACTCGCAGCTTCGAGATTCAGAGCCTTTGCACCTTTCAACGTACGTACGTTCCATCCGACTCCCATATCAGAGCTTTGAGCCGTTGATACGTATGCATGGACGTTAACGAACTCTCAGCGACACTTCAACTCAAAGAACTATCGCGCTAGTGCCATTCTCATTAAAACTACCTGATCGATTTTAGCTGCCAGAAAGAGGAGGGACGCACTTTCTAATTTCACAGTGCGCACGATTGTTTGAATTAGACGAAAGGAAAAAGAAAAAAAAAATGAACGATAATAAAATTAAAAATACGCTCACGTGACGCGTCTCGAGTCTATTTGTTACGCCATAAATTGATAATTTAAGTGGATATAGTGCCGGCTGGTTTCATTTCACCGTTACGCTATCAACATGCTCTGAGTCACCTTTAATTATTTAGTACCACGTGACACGCGAGAGACTCCCTTGCAAGCTCGTTGAATGTAACTTACATATATACGGTATGCGTATATGTAGTATACGCATTTTAAACCGTGTGTGTATGAATAGATAGAAGAAATTATTTGTGGATGCCGACTCAACGTTACACATGTAGGTATACCTGTACGTAGGGTGCAACTGCAAACGCCCTTGCTTCGGAGTTTAATTGTTCTCCTATCTTTACGAGTTTTTGAGATCGCAGATTAATTCGTGCGTGCGAAAAACGTGTTTGAGTTTCGGGATATAGTTATATACGTATGCTTACTTAATACCCGCCCCCTGCGTAGACGAGGTACTTTTGTCCATTCGATTCCACATGGCGTGAAAAAATGAAGAAACAAAAAAAAAATGTTCCAACCCTGTAGAGCAAAGAAAAAAAAAATAAAAGAACCGAAGAATCCCCTCGGAAAACAAAAGCGAATCTTTCGATCGAATTTTTCGTGCACGTTCTATTTCACCACGCGTGATTCCTATCTATATGTATGTGCACAAGGAAGAAAAAACAAAAAAAAAAAAAAGGATCAAAATATATATATTACGAAAGGCTCGTACGCAGTGGACCAACTCTTTATACAAATTGCGTAATTTATATTCGGAAAAGGGGGTGGCTGGGGCAGAAAAAAAAGGAGAGGAAGGGAGGGCAGGGTTGGCCCATCTCGCTATCCGATTCTATCTCGCGCACAATGTATCGTTCGTCCGTTACGAATGCACTACATTTTTCCGGTTTTCCGCCGTTATGTATAAGATAGGAAGGAAAAATACGGGGTGATTTTTTTATTTTTCTTCTTCCCTCCACTTTCCACCCTTCCTCCTTCACCAAGATGCATCCTAATATTGTTAACCTAGTTTCTAAGTCGTAGAAAATTGCCATACATAAGTTATTCTCGGCACGTCGAAAATTCCCTCGATCGACAAAGAATCTTGAGATTGCTGCGCCGTATCCCCTCAAGTGACCCTCGAATTTATTTTGTTTCGACCCCGCGATCACCCTCCAATCTTTATGTGCGCCCCAAAATTTTACTCTCGGCATAGAGGAAAGTACTCGACACTAATCGTATGAATACCCACGTTCCTTACCGATGTTAGAAAAGCTATCGTGATTATGTCACGTCAATTCGAATCACTTGACACCATCTTTCTTACGTGGTCGCTAATACATTTCACGAAATCTCACCTTCTCGCAGCGTTCGCGGTTTCGTAAGTCCATATGGTTTTCCAATTTCACGCTAATTCGATTAATACAGTTTATATAGTTTCGGAAATTTTAATTGAGTAAATGAAATCTGTAAGTTTTTGGAGGCTTAATTTCTGAGTGTATATCGCGTCGCCACCATACCACCCTCATCAAGGGTCATTAATTAGGCATCGCGAAGACGAGGGGGGAAGAACTTTGGCAAGGATTATTAATTGACGAGGTAACCAATCTGCAGTCAGCTTCCTCGAATACCTCGTAGTAAGCCGCGAGTATCGCCAAGTACCGTAGTCCAATGAATGTCATATTAATCAATTAAAGTCTCGGAGCGCTTGACAACCGCACAAAATTAGGACGTACGTTATAACGTATCGTGTAGTTAGTCAGCTGATATTCAGCCGAATGTCTGAGATCGGATTTCTTCAAATTACGATATCACCGTCTATATTGTGTAACGAAACCCAATAGTTTCTCACTAATTTCCATAAATCAATCGGAATTGTGCACTGGGTTAGATATTGGCCGAGCTGGGAACGAAAGGGTTGTGAAACGATCCCCGATCTCCACTCTATACTACGTTTCCTAACCTGCAGGACGGCTGTCCTCGACATCCCGCACATATACTAGGAATATTAAATCCAAAGCGTTGATATTACACGCCATAAAACCGAACCACGTCCCTTTTTTCTCCTAAAGCCAATCCAAAAGCTTCTTGCAAGCTCTCATCCCGCGGATCCCTTATTGTCCGTCTTCTAGTCTTCCATTTTGTGAGTTGATTTCAGAAAGTGAAAATTAGACGATTTTTACGCAGGGAGATGTTCACGATTCACTCACATGGACGATTTTAAAATTTGTCGCACGGGGAGAGAAGACGATATAAAAAAAAAACGAAAGAATCATACCTATTGTGAAGATTCCTCCGCAAACACGCGCGAACATATGAGAATCGGGGATCGGGAAAACGGGGTCAAAGTTACGCGTATTCTGTCTCTATTCCGCATCGATTTTAACCTCTCTACTCGCCGTCAGCCGGTGGCAGGTGCATTGTTACAATAATCCAGCGACAACAGGGATCCCCAATTTATAAATCGGCGAATCACGTCAACGCGTATATACGTGGGAATCAAAAAAGAGATGAACATAGAAAAAAAAACAACAACAAAACGAGACGGGCGAGGAAAGTCGAAAAAAAAGAATCAGGAATCAATAAGAATGAAAAAAGACAACAGAAACTGAAAAACAATGTCATCAATCACCCTTCGTTCGTCATTGTGATCCAGCATACTCGCGAAGGTAAAACACAACCAATGAAAAATGACCCATGGGCAATTATGACGGGGCGCTGCGAGGGGGTTTGAAATGACGGAGACACCTGGTATATAGATATATGCATGGCGATGATGTGAGCCAGGATGTTGGAGGGAACTGAGTAGAAAATACCGCGTCGTGGGGTAAAATCTGCGTATTCAACGCGATTTAGATTGCATAGTAATTGAAAACCCATGTTCTTGGTGCATGGTGGCCAGACACTTTGGTTACGGGGGAGGGCAAGGGATGGGAAGGAGGGGAGGGATATTGCCCGGATGATGTAAATAGGAGATGAGCGAGGGGGAGCTGTATACCTACGTAGTATACCGATGCCGATTTCCCCATACAATATGTACGATGGGAGAAAAGCAATTATTCCGGGTTTGTTTCGAATTAATAATACTCGATTCCTGCCACTAGATAATTGATTGAAAGTTTGAGTAATTTTCGCAACCCTTTTCCAGAAAATTTCTGCACCCTTGAACTTCTGAGAAGATATCTCCCCTATGTAGCCGTTTCTCAATCTAGATCTTTGTGTTCGTGAATGAGGATAACGCCGCGGTAAGTTTAGATCAAAGGATCGAGTGAAATTGCGATGTACGTACTTACCTTTATCTATCCTCGCGTCTTTACACCGATAGATTCGATAAAACGGTACACCGCGCACTGCAACGTGATTACGTATTCAGTAATGGCATGATCTAGAATCGTGTTGACCGTTAGGTGATTGATGCTTTTCCACGAAAGTCAAAGAGCTTTTTCACCCCCATATATACACATTGCAGCAACTCACAGAGGAATAGGATGAGGATTGAAGCTCGTCGGTAGAGTGAGATGCGTTTGCTCTCCACTCATCTACTGTATCTGACCCGTTCATCATTCGGTTACATTATACCTCGTCTCATCCACCTCTCACTGAACTATATAACATAACGTTCGCTTGTTTGCTCATTACTCTTCGGATAGAATCCATCTGCAATGCGAGGTTTGATCGCTCTGTAGATATACAACGTAACACAATACTGTCAATGATTTTGCTCACTCCCCAGGGTCCCACGCATTGGATTTTGGTAGGTTTTTGATTTTTTAACAGCCCATCACAATCGATGGGCAAGCGTTAACAGGAAATTACTATTTACTCAACACACGACGAAACCCCCGCGTTATATAACCGTTGACTTCGATGTGCTCAGGTTAATTTTAACCAGCTCGAAACAAAGACCTTTTGAAACAAAGCGACTTGATTGACCCTCCGCTGTCTGCTTCTCACACGATTCACATGTACGTTTCAGGGGTGGTAAAATGTCCGCGTATAGAGCATCAGGCATTTCAACATCTCTTATTCCCGTGTGAATTAAATGAAAATAGGAGCGAAACGAATTAGCGATTGGCTTAAATTTCTTTGAAAATAAATAAAAAAAATCAAGAGTCACATCGAACGGAGAAATTTGCAGTATTCACTTGAAATGCGAATTGAAATTTCCAACTGGGTTCGCGTTATCTGGTTGGCGGTAAAACGTGATCGTGCAAAGGTCTATAACTAACCACATTGACCAGAGTTTGGAGTTGCATTGATCTTCATCTGAAACTAGCATAACGCTAAAACATTTATCTAATTAATAACGATAACTACAAATGCGTCTACACCACAAGGGATAAACCACAGGTATTACATATTGGCAGATGTATAAACGTCGATGTAGAAAGTCTCATTACCGGAACTAACGTTACACGTAACACGATTGGAAAATGCAATATACGATGCAGGGTACGATATTCACGTGTTAATCCGAATGAAAAGTAGCAAGGTATCCCCTAGCAGTCGTATAAACTTAAGAACCGACGTACATTTTATTAGAAAAACAGAAAAAGCCACGAGACATTTCAAGGAATCGTGGGATTTCCTTACCGATATACGTAACTCTCCCGAGTAACAATCCGAGGGAGTTTTGATAGCGTTGAATATTAAATTTCGTCTGTGAGCTTCGGAGTTTTATCGGATCATGGGTATATGTATACAAAACGGCGAGCTATGTCGAAGCTTCGAATATGATTTTGACGCGTTCTTTTTTTTTCGCCAACTGACTGGAGAGGTGAGAAAATAAGGATAGGAATACTTCATCGGATGATGAATTATGCGTTAATAGTTAGTGAGATTAAAACTAACTTTTTCACGCTCCAGCCGGCGCTGTAAATTTTGTCTTTAAAACGAATATCTGGTTAAGCGCAGACGCCATGGATGTGTATGGGGGTGTTAAAATAGCAAGAATTTCAGCATCGCGAATGGGTATATAAGAGAATCCCAGGGTGAGCGATAGAGAGAGATGGGAAATGGTCGAGCAACGTGGATGGGTATACGGTAGTTGAGAAAGGTTCGGAAATTGCGAATTGTTCCTCCATCTCCAACGTGCTTTAATTACTCCTTGATAACGTAGGTGTCTCCCGACTCGAATGCGGTTAGGTCGCGTTGTTAGCTTCGTACCAGTTTCACGAAGTCAGCGTTAATTGCCCCCGCAGAACCCCGAGGAAAACCCCCCTTTCGCTTCTCGTCTCCTCTCCATTTGCCTTCGCTACCCCCCGTCCAGCCCCCAGAACGCGTCCGCTTTTCTCTCCTCCGCGTACCGTAACTCACGCATAAATACATGAAATTACTTTCCCTTATTTAGGGGCTCGTTAGGCAGATCTACTGTTATTGCCGACAAACCGAAAGCCACACCGACGCTTCTGGGCTAATACACAGCATTACCTGTCGCTCCGAACCTACATGTGTCTACCTTTCACTTGCATACCTTTCAAACTCGCACCGTGTCCAATTCCAAAACGCTGTGGGGAGTTGAGTAGAAAAAAAATAAAAATAAATCTTTTCTCCATTTTCATCGATAAATTTCCAACTTCTTTTGACTTTTCTTAAAATATGGGTGATAGGTATACATATATTACACGCCTTTTCCTCCAATGATATTTATGCGAGGTATCTGCATATGTAGATTCCAGTGTTGTTAGTCCACTAGAGCAGCGTGCAGTATTTAAGGATATATCGGTACACGTGCACGTTCATATTTACTATGAAATTGAACATCGATGCATTTTACCGTGTTTGTTTTAACGCTACTGTTCCATCTGACGCAAAACACTTGTGCACACACCACGAACAAGAAAGTGGACAGGGGGAGGCAGTTGGTGCAGCTAATACGACACGGCAGTCAGCCAGCTCCTCCTCTTCATCCCCATACTCTTGTCGTCGACGTAGTCTCTAAGGCATTCACCGAAAAGCGAAAGCATCTCTTTCTCTCTCCCTTATACTTTCCATCTTGTTCTTTCACTCCGACACATGCCAGACCGTAAAGCTCGCGATGTATCTGCAAAGTGTTTGCAAAGTTATGTCGAGTTTAAGTTTTTACATTTCTTCTTATTTTTATTTTTTATTTTTTTTTGTACCTTTTTTTCACCACTTAGCGGTGGTGTATAATTTATAAGTTAATTACCCGAGTTATTCACCAGAGTGTGTATACAAAGTACAAAGTGGTAAAGAAAACGGGATCTCACTAGCGTATAAAACTTACATGTATGATACCCCACGTATAACCTACACGTTACGTTAACAGAAAAGAGTTGCAGGGGAAAAAGCTCTTCCGAGGGTTAAAGAGCCGGGGGATCGCGGGTGGGTGCTGTTTATTTATTATCATTATTACGTGGCCGGTATAAGGATTTCCTGAGCACCTCGCGTACCAACGTGAACGTCGACGTTGAAGTGAACGTGAACGTCCGAAGAAGGAAAGAACAACGTGCGGAATACGTACGAAAGCGAGAAGGGACCTTGATTGGTGAACAATTTAGAGTAACAAAGTGGCGCGGTATGCAGAGTGGGGCCGAGAAGGGAGGTGGTGGTAGAGGTGGCTGTGGGAACGACGAACGCCCTTAAATCACTCCGGAGGATAGCTGCTGCTTCGGGGCTTCTCGTCGCCGGAGATTTAAAACTAGCCCGCTACGCTAATGACCATTAACGCGCGCACGGGTGTCCCGTCAGGGTGGCCAAACGCCAGCTCGACTACACCGATGCCTCTTGAACCCGCAGGTTTGCTGCCGCTCTTCCAGAGAGATTTATGTGCCGGATGCCTTACGTCATCCATTCAGGACCCAACAATTTTTGAGTGCAACGCAAGCCGAGCTCCGATTCACAAACTGCGTGATCTTTTTTTTCCAACTCATTTTATCCGTCCTCATAAAAAACGAACACTCGATCGCGACTGACACACAAAAATTGCGTACGGTGAAGATCAGAGCCGAGTCAACTCGGCGCGGAATGTCCCAGGAATAATCTTTCCATCGTTCCGCAAAATTTTGCTAGGTAATTCTGCATATTCCAAAAGGGAAATCGACAAGTGGAGCAATGCGCTACGTACTGCATTTTGTCTTGAAAAACACGGACGTGTAGGTAACGCGAAATACACACGCACACACACTTGTAGTTTGGCAAAAAGATATGGGATGGTAGAAAATATTCCTTACGATATAGGAACCGATCAAATTCTTTGAGGAAATTGTCCGTGATATTACGATGGTCGGGTCCTCCGAGAAACGCCTGGGCCATAAGCCAGCAGCTAGCCAAGCGCGTTGGTTATTGTCAATGGACTTTTGCCCGGAGGCGTCGGGGCGTCCGTTCCGACGCTGTGTGGGGAGGATAGTGAGTTTGCGGTGAAATCACAGAGGCGATTCCGCTCCAAGTATCGCTTCAACGAATACGTGGTATTTGCGTGCACCGCTCGATATCGAGAAAATATTCCAGAAAAAACGGCAAAACTATTGCCGATCGGATGCCGACTACCTCACCTGAGCAAACCCTACCGTTTGAACGGGCAACTTTGACGAAAATTTTACCATCACGTCCCACACTCTTGTACACATATTATTCTCCCGAATGTCAACGCGTTTCCGTTAATTGCTAGTACGATGGCTAGAAAAACCGCGGCACAATAAAAAAATCAAACTTTGACTTTGAAACGCTGCAGGCGACAGAATCACGCTTTCCGCGTGGTTGGTCGCCGGTTGTGTTAACCAAAAGATACAAATTCACGAAAAAATAAATAGCAACCCATATTCGTTCCGAAATTAATTCTTCTAGCGTATTTTTTGTCGACTAAAAATTCTGCTCCATATTCGCAAAGTTCTTTTTCATCATCGCGATGTGTATGGATTGAACACATGGGAATACTCAGCTACGGAAAGTAAAGTGCGTTCGGAAGACTCTGCAGCTTTTTATTCCTCTCGGTCGTTGGTTCGCTCGGTAGTGGCGTTTAGAATAACGCGACCCTTCCATACTGCAGTTTCGGTATGGGGCGAAGTGAAGCGAAGAAGTCGTAGCGGAAGTCACTCTATTCTCTAGATGGATGCGCTTTCTGTATCGTATCTGTAGCGTCGATAAACAATCGAAATGATGCCGCTTCCCTTCATTTCTGACTTCACTTGTAAACAGACGACCCAGTGCCAGTTCCACAGTGTTATTTTACGGCAGTATACCATTTCGTGCCGTTCCTTCATCTTCCTCATTTTTTTCCTCCATTCCACCTCCGATCTTGCTTTTATTTATCTTTTGTTTCAACGTTATTTCTATCTTATCTACTTCAGCGTTTAAAACCTTCTGGAATATTTATATATCCCACATATTTTTGTTTATTTCGCGTCTATCCCGTTCGCCTATTTTTGCATTCGGGTGAGTCCTGCGCGTTGCTGTGCAGTTCGGGTTTGTTTTAGAATCGATTTCAGATCTTCTGGATTGAACGTTGCTGGCCTAGTTCCCCGCCACCCGGAAATTTATTTTCATAATACCGAATGCACATCACGTGTGCATCTTATTCATCGAAAAGTTTTATTCCCTCAATCAACAACATCCTCAGACCGACGTTACGGTACGAAATGGTAGTCGCCAGGACATTCCAAATTTGAGGCGAATACAGTAGTAGGAATTCAACGTCATCAAAAATTCAATATTCCTTACTCTCGACTACCGACCTAGTCACCGTCTTTTAACTTATAGATACCCATGAAAACTCAGCAACTATCTTCGGTCGTTGCTCTTCCATGCTCAGCTCTGGTCTAATTTTTAACACGAAAGAATCAATTGACGTCTATAACGATATTTCGATGAATTATTGGAATTCGAAAAAAAAAAAAGGAATCAAGTCGCGAGTCGCCCGTTCCTGAAGATTAGGAGAGGCAGGTCTGGTAGAAGGATAACTGAATAGACACCTGCACAGAACGCAGATATCAATGTTTGCATGGGTACTGACTAGCCGGTAATATTTGCAAAGTGGATCCAGTTTATCCAGTGCGGCTTTATAGAAGTGGCAGAGTTAGGAGGTTTCGGCCGATCATCCGTTCAGGAATCACGAATGAAATGGTTTTCGTTGCTAATTCATGGCTCCACGCAAAATTGAAACGATATTAGAACGTCAGACGAAACCTACTACCACGTGATCCGCGCTCAATGGATCTGAATTCTGGTCTCATTTGTGACGATAGAAACTTATCAAATTTAATGCAACCCTCGAACTAACTGTACGAATTTTACACATTCAACGCAGTTGAAACAAAAAAATGAACAGATCTTATGACGCATGAATTATGCGCGACTAGAATCCAAAGAAAAGGGGGTAGAAATAGCGGGAAGCGAAGGTACGGCGATGAAATAAAATTAGTAAGGTCGTTCGGCGGAGCCGTCGACCACAAGGGCGCACTCCACTGCAGCGTACACATATAATTTCCCTAAAATTGCGTGCTTCTTAGTTGGGCAACGGCGGAAGTGTGGGTGGCTGGGGTATTCTCCACTCGTACATTCACAGCGAAAGGGTTAGGCGGGCGGGGCTAGGAGGTCGCCGGTGGCTCTCATAACGAGTAGACACTTTCGTATATACACTCGCTATAGTGTAACATTATACAGGAGCCACTGTATATCCGAGGTTGAAATTCAACTTCTGAGCAAATATGGCCACGTGTTGTCAAACTAACCCTTTACTCCCCATTTTAGCTTCTGCCTCTTCTACCCCCGAAGCTTTACTGCACAAGGGCACTGTATACGTTTGCATACATACGCGTATGCGATCGCCCAGTAAAACTCGAGCAACAGCAGCAGCAACAGCAGCAGGACTGCTGCCGCTGTTTACTGAAATAATATTTACACGTGACTTATAAGTATCAACTGTTAAGCCACGTATTAAAGCGTTTATGTAATACCCAACCGACTCGACCCCTCGGGAGGCACTGTACACGGTCCGCCCTCCTTCCCTCTCGCCAAGTTCAATTCATATATTCAGGACGTTTGAGACGAACCTTTGATGAAAAGCGGGTATGTTCGTATAAAAGAACGCATCAAATCGTCAAAAAGAGCTCGGCGGTGAAGGCAGACTGTCTCAAGGAGGCTCGCCGTGTTTGAAGTAAAATAATCTACGTGAGTGTGGGATATATTATGCAGTATAAGGTAGGGTAACAAAGTAATCGATTATTCGCATTAACACGTAGAACGGGTGATGCTGAATACATCGATTGACTAAATTTGAAACAATTGCCAGTGGGCTGGAAAATGATAAAATTCAAATTTATTAAAGCATAGAAAACTGCTCAATTTTATTTATCCACTTCAAATCTCGTTGTAAAAATATCTGGAACGTTTCATACCCGAGATTCACGGTATTTTTTAAGTGGAATTCATACACATCATCCCTGCCAGCTTAACATTCGCAAGTGTGTTTTACTTGTTATGATAAATTGACGTATTCACGCTTTAGTCTTTTTCATAGAATAATTTCTTACTCCAATTTGCGATGCTTGAATTGGCTGAAAATCTACTCACCATGAAGCATAGCGATGTCTTATCGCGCATCATTAGCCCTTGCAAACTTGCCCCTGTACATATATTCGCATATATTGAATTGTTATGAGGATAGATAATTATCATGAATTGCTTCGTTATTGAACCGATCTTAATCAGAGTAGGAAAGCAAGGATGTTGAGTGCAATTTAATTTTCTATTAGTTCTTTAATGAGTAGGTTTGTTGTTACGCGGAGTTAACAAGCAATGAATTGAATTTCTTTTCCGTAACGAACTCGCAAAGTAGTCGACTCGGTGATAAGAAACTACAATATCTAGTCTCTGTCATGTGCATAATCAATTCTCTTCGCCACGTGGACCCAGACTCGTAGTCAGCTTATGTTTCTGGATCGGCTCAACTCAATTGAGCCAATTATTTCAACTTATAGAATAATTCAATAGAGTGCTTGAGAATCTTGAAAGAATTGATAATCCTCATGGACGGTAAGCGGTGGACATGGTTATCATACAAACGCTGCTATACCATTATTAGACTCGCGATCGATCGATTGAAAAAAAAAAGATGATCCGGCTTAATATCACTTGTCGATGTTTGCTGATCGCATATCCTCAATACAACCGATCAGTTTTGTGAGTCAGAATCTGCAATCAGATAAACTGACGTATTATTGCTTCTAATTGTACTATATTTGTAGAAATGATTGCCGAAGTAAATAGACACGGAACTTTTTCGGTCACCCTTCATCGTAGTCCGAGGGTCGAAAAAGAGGAAAAAGTAAACGAGCTTTATCGAATCACACCGTCACGTGCCATAGCTACAGGATCAAACAACCACTATAGGTATACCGACTCTTTGCTAGACAGGATTCAGCTCACAGTTCTCCATTTGTCCACGCGATTACATTAGTAACTTTGAAAATATTCTGACGAATTTTCCGAAAAAAAGCAGTGTCCAAAATTCGGGGTGTGGAAAAAAAATTTGTATCGTAAAAGGTTTGGATTTTGAGAATTGTTTTTATGAGGAACGTAGTTCGGCAATCGCATATTCGTACGGTACGAAGCACGTCAGTGTTTGACGGGGAAAAACGGTTCTTCTGAAATATTTGAAGTACACGCGGCATGTGTAATCAGTAATTCAATCTTTGAATAAAAGTGAGAAAAAGAACGGGGAAGCCCCTTCTGAGTTTCGGTGGTTGTGCGGCGGTGAGAAGGAAAGAGCGATGAGGGTAGAACACAGCATCGCGATCTCAGTACCGGTAGACAAGGCTCCGCGAGACATTGTCACCCCTCCAGAAATCCAAAGCCTCTTTTGTCTCTGCTCGGTCGAGTGCGTGACTACCTCGTGCAGATTCTGTCATCAACAGTATGCGGGGGCGAGAGCGAGAGAGATACGCATGAGGGTGAGACGCGAGCAGGTCGTTAAACATGCATACAAGAATCGTTGTAATCGTGAATTGTTTAAAACGAGCACCCTCGCGGTTCCGCCGACCTGCACCAACTCTCGCTTACTTTCGACGAATCGTATACTTGTCTCTGCGCAGGTTGCTTTTCGAATAATACACGCGCCTTGAATCTATGAAACTCGAAGTGGGTAACGAAGAACAATTCGGTATACATGAGCAGATGGATTTTCAACTTTGCCGCCTGCCGTGGATTTAAAACTGCGACGAAAATTCGCTAATTAAACACCCGCCTGTGCGAAGTGAAAATAAAAATCTCTAATCCTCCCTTTTTCCGCCCTCATCCCTCGATTGTTGCGAGGGTGTTGGTCGGAGCGACAGCGGCAATAGCGACGAATGCCGCATTAACGCATACGTCGGAAATCGTGGCTAATCGCGGTCATACACAATGAAGTAATGCCACTATAAAATTACATTGGTGCACGGTACATTGGTGCCCACGGTACTTATTTTACAACCGAAATAATGAACCTCGTTGTATTTAAATGGCGTGTAAAGTTTTGTAATTGCACGCGTCGCTTTAGCCTCGTAATTTGACGCCTCGCTGGCGCACAGCAACAGCTCACGGTCGATGGGCTATGCAGGATGCCCGTCATGATCCCTTCGTATGGGATGTTGCTCAATTTTGATTTTTTTCTTTCTTTTTTTTTCGGTTTTTTTTTCAGTGGATATATTTGGCAGCTATTTTGTTAACGCTCGCTGATTGGTCAGCTTCATTGCGAAAGGGGAAAATTCGGAATACTGCATATGAACGCGGTGCAAGTGTGGTTACACATTTCACGATTACACCTGGAAGCTCTCAATTTTGGTTTTATTCTATTCATACGAACTTCCGCCGTGGCACGGTTCAATTGTTTTTTACAAAAATTTTACATTACACGACTGAGAAATATGGAGAGAAAAGTAGTGGTGGAATACGTACACCGGCCAAGCCGCGAGAATATGAACCTTAAATTATACCTATGGTGTTACGAAACGGTGAGAGGAAAACAGGAAAAGGACAACGAGCGCCAGGGGAAATCTTCTGAAATAAGAAGACCGGCAGGGCTACCGTAGCAATGGTGCTCCACCACTCCGCTCGACTCTTCAGTTCTGGGTCTAGCCACTGCCCCAAATCCGGGCCTAGTTTCGTGAAATCGAATTTTCGCCTCACTCGGATACCCCGAAAACTTTTCTTCCTCGAGATCAACCAAAGCAAAAAGGGGTTTAAAGAATTTTACGTGGGCAGTGCGGTGTGTGAGAATTTTTCCATGATTTATTGATATTGTTAGACGAGAATATAGCGTACGCGAATACGTACAATGTAATGAATTCCAGCAAAACGACAGACATATAACTGTAAAAAGATCTTTCTGGTAGCAAATTTGATTAGACGTTGAGATATCTAGAAATTCAACGTTTGTCGCTGGCTGCTGGAAAAATATTCTGGAATTCATACGGAGTTGAACGAAGTGCGGTATGGAGAGAAAGAAATAGCATCAGTTTCAACCTCGTCTAGTTTTGAACCGCGAAGAAAGTGTGCCAAGTGTTTTGCGGTACGACAAGTATTCACAAACTTCATAGCATTCTCCGTAGACGCGATAAGGTTAAAAATTTCAAGAAAAAAAGACCAACATCGCGGAGGTATGTATGGAACCATAAACGAGAGTTCAAACTCTGAGATGTTCGGAAACTTTTTTTATTTCCTCTATATTTCCATCATTTTGAATTGCCAGTCTCGGCGACCGAGTCAAACCGTTCACTGGGGCAAAATATCGACACTGTAAAATTCAATGGATTGATTTACGGTGGTCGTAAGTCAAGCGTGACGTCACATTTCCCACTGCTCTCCGCCCACTACGTTTATACGTTCGTTTGTCCGTCCCCGTCCGTTCTCACTCACCCCCGTTTCGCGCTCCCTTTACAGCCGACCTGGAGGTTTCCGACCACTCATATTCCTCATCTAACCGAGCACGGTGGAACCACTGTGTCAATTTTTTTTTTGTTCTTCTTGCCCCATGAAACTCTGGTAACAGAACAAAGCGAAAACAGAGGAAAAAAAAACAAGTGGAAAACAAAAATAATGAAAAATTACAAAAAATTATTCGGCAATCGCATTTTTATAGGTACACGTTGACTGTGAATTTTTTTATATATTTACACATTGGATAGATTGAATATGGAATTAAAAATTGATTATCGAATTCGTGGTAACGGATTTTTCCTTCATTGACGATAAAAATGATGAGTTTTACTTTTGGGAATGAAATTTCATGTCTCGTAGGGAGTTTAAGGGAGTGGGTTCCAGAAAACGGATGAAGGGAGCATGCGATCCGTCATGCAATTAGCTGTAAATGTCATCGTTTGTAAGGAGTGGCTGGATATAAATTAAATTATCAAAGGGTAGGTGTATAACTACCCGCAACCAACAACCTGCAATCTACAACTCACCGAACTATGCGACTTCCCTCTGCCCACGGTAGCACGAAAGCATATAAATACCGCATACCGAGCACAAACTATGACCATTTCACTTGGACTTACACCGACTACCTTTATAGATCCTTGCGCCAGATGCACGAAGCTTACGTAATACTGGCTAATTCTGAATACACGCGAACCTTTGCTTGCATGGTCCTATACTTCTACTTACTGTTAGGGTAATTATACCCACATACCCCGACCTCAGCTTTTATGCAACAAATCGAGCACTATGAAGCCTTCACTTTTCTTATTCTTGATTACACGAATCCTATTTCAACTGCCGTGCACGTATGATCACAACAATTCAACTACGCACAAAAAAAAAAGGAGAAAAAAGAAAAGATGTTTCTTGTTGTGCTGTTAGGATCCACATTTTTCCGAACGTGCAAGCATGCGAACACCGATTAGTCGGTAAATTGATATCATGCTCTATCGATTCGTCGAAAGTGTTCTGGAATCGTGCGATAATCTTAACGACGAGTCCAATCAGGCCGACTTTTTTCATCTCGACATCATCTGCTCGGCATGAGGTTGTAGAGAGACGGACAAATAAGTGCTGCGAAGACCATACATGCATTATCGAACAAATAAACTGGCGCTCCGCTCCCTCCGTTAAATTTATCCTCCTCATCTAAGACAATCACCATATAACGTACGCGACTAATCAGCCGAAAGTTCATGGCGTGTTAACGATGCGGGAACCAAGTGGACGGGAGGTGAACATTTAATTGAATGTCCCAGACAAACCGAATAACGAAAGTTGGGATGTTTGACACTTTCGGATTACGAGAGCGTTTAACTATATTCTTATGTTACTGCGGTTGTAATATCATTGATTAATTCTTCTTCGAGACGGAAAGATGCAGGGTGGTGAGCGAGCAACGGGCCACCAAGTGTGATTCTATGGCGCGTATTAAATGGGAATTTATTACACGAGTCCCCAGCCGTTTTATTTTTATGCCAACGCTGGGGCGTCTGCATACAGGCGCCAGGAACGATGGGCACCATCGCAACAATTCACCCTGCGATGGTCATTTTTGGCTCATTAACGACATCCCTTCTCACTTCTTTACCATTTTCCTAAATTTCTTCCACCGCTCCAGACCCTCTCCCAACGTACGATACGCTATATTTCATCCGTCGATTGATGACCCCTCCTCATCGTCGCTACCCCGATCCTGGCGACGTAATCGTAGGAAATAGTTGGTCCATTTTTAAAAATAGTTCACCCGTCACTATTCTACTCTAAAATTGGAAAACAACTTGACCTGTAATATTGTTGGTCAGAAGAGGGAAGAAAAAAATATGAAAAGGTGCCGTTGACGTGTACCTACTTACATACCTGTATGTTCTTGGCGATGCTAGACAGACCGACCGACTTCTAGAATTACTCAAGAGTAAAAATAGAAAGAATAAAAAAAAAAAAAAAAAAAGAAAACAGAAACCAGTGAATGTGGAAGAGAAGAAAAAAAACTCTTCCGCGAATTGAACGCGAGCAGCTCAAGCTCCGACGTATAACTTGCCTTGCATCGACATTTGCTCGGTAGTGTTTCCGTTTCGCATACCTGTACACTATTTCGTACAAATAGAACGGAGTGGCTTGTACTCCTCTGTGCGTATGTATGCAGTGAGGTATAGGATGCAAAGCAAATGCATGACTGAATCGTGCATCGATGGTGCAGCTGCTCTCTAGCCGCTTCTCTACCATCCATCCTCTCAGCTCTTGACTCTTGACTCTCGACTCTCGACTCTCGACTCTATCTATGGTCTCTCTCGCCGCGTACTTGGCAAAGATTTGTTCAGCAATCATGATGCAATTTCCACCGGTCCGTCAGCGAGCTAGTCATCGTGCGCCCAACGCTACCGATCGACATCGGCGCTGCGCAGTAGAGGCATTGCACACGGAAACCTTGGTTCAATGAGATTACACATGTTTCATTGGTTCGGTTTACATCCTCGTCCTTGGAATGGCTGTATACGTGCACCGAAAGGTATGTAGAGTCGATTTTGTAATCTCTAAGGACTCGTAGTCTATCCGACTAGGATGGTAGCTGCTGTTGGTACCGTGAGAGAAATCTACCCCAGGGTAAAGTCCCGGGTATAACGTTCCCCTGCACAACGGGTATAGAGAGACCGCTGCGAAGCTGTTCGCATTTGCATGCCACGTCGCAGCCAGACTGCGTCGCTAGGCTGGGGATTCGCTACATGGCTACAGTTCGGTATATATGTGTGTATGTATAGACCGTATACCCACCTCTCCCGGAAGTGGCGCACCGGGATGACATTGAAATTCAGGATGGAAAGTGAAAACGGATTCTTTGTTACCTCTTCCACGCGATGACGGAACGAACCTCTTCCCCTTCTTCTTCTTCCTCTTCCCGAGCTTCTTTTTCTTCCTTTTTCACCTTTTTACTCTACAACCGCATACCCCTGACTGAAACTCCACAACTCCAACTTTAGCTTCACCACGGCTTTTGCTTTTCTCAGCGTTTGCTTAGCTTTCGCACGTGAGCGGGGTCCGGAGACGGATCGACAACCCAGCAAGTGTTCTTATTCGTACGACCGACGACGTGTCGTAAATATAGAGGCAATGTTACACACGTATCGTCTTTTAGCAAAAGGAAAAGGGAAAACATTCAATAAAAAAAAAAGAACAACGGGAAAAAAAGCGAAGAAAAAACAAATCTTTCCGCTATTAAATAAATCCGTGATCCCGCCGAGTCTTTTTTTTCATCTTCCAAACTTCCAACAAATCACCATCGGTTCGTGCGCAGCTTTATTTCGTGGCCGTTTATCGATGTTAGATTCGGCGCGTTATCACCTCGCTAATAACTTACACTTATAGCTATATCTATACATCGGTTCTTAGAATCCGTCAGTCCGACCGGTCGAGTCAGCCGGGCGCGTAAGAGGAGACGAGGAGGTGGTGGTTGTGCTACGCCAGCACGCGTCCCGGAGTCGCCATGGTGACAAGTTGCCCGTTAGAGTCAGCTGCAGCCGTCGTCCGATTCCCAGGACGACGTTTCGCGCCCGATGATCAACGACCGAAAGATCGAGTCGCTCATACATGGAGAAGTTGCACCATACATGTGCCCACAGACGTCCTTTAGGCGTGACATTTCGATCCGCTTCCCTAAACCTCAAGACCCCAAATTTTCATCCTTGAAAACGAGAATCTCGTACCAATTACCCTCAGTTTCGATGGCAGGGCTGTGAAATCGTCGAGACGACACTATTCAATAAATTCGGCCGGTGGAAAGCTCATTTTGAAACGAGGTTAAAAAAATGAAAAAGCAATCGAAATAGTTCACGGTCACGCGAAAAATATTCACGTGAATCAGTAGATCGTTTCATGTGAATAATTATAGCGATAGATTTTTTGAACACATTCTGGGTGGATGGACGTCTATGAAAAGTTGAAACAAGATAGAGGTTGAGGAGCGAAGTGAGGGCAGAGGATTGGTATTTATTCGCCGTTCTTTATTCAAGCGTATATCTGCATTACATCGAAAAGTAAAAAATGGGGCGTGATCAGGCCATGTTTATTAATTGAAAAATCATTAGGAATGAATAATTCAACAGGTGGTTATCGACTATTCCAGGCGGATTTTCAGCCCGTTTTTACAGCAGTTACCTGGAGCTGAAATACCGCAGCAATATACCGCATCGTGAAAGATCCGGACGAGCTGTGAATTTTTATACACCAAGGTGATGATCTCTTTTTATTCTGGATTTTTCCGCACTGACCAAAGGCACGCGGAAGGGTCAAAAACGTGTTTGACAATTTCGAGACGACATACACGCGTTAAAATCAGGTTTTTATAAGTGTCGAGCGTTACATCTGAAATCTGGATTGACTTAAAGCGTTAATACGTGTGCGCTCGATAGGAAGAAAACGACGTGCATTCAAGTACTTCGCGGTAAGTGAATGAAATTATCTCCGGATGACCTCGACCTGGCGGCACTTGTCCGGTATCCGATCACACTTATGTACAGAGTGGGGATCCCCTTAGAGTTTCGTAAATCAATGAAGGTGTACGGAACAAATGAAGATCCTATCTAAAAAAGTTGATGACCAATCGAAACTCACAAACTCGAAACGCACAAACTCGAAATTCGAGATGAGCCTCGTGTTGCTGAATTCGCGCTGCAGAATCAGCGTGTACCGATTGGTGCCGTTGCATTTTGCGTGCGGATCGATTAAACTTTGCGGAATGTGTGAATTGTGCCGCTGAACGGTGATGACATTTTATTCGTTTGCTGACTGGCTGCGTTAAAACTTGGAAGTCAGTTGTAACAAAGCGAATAAATATGAATATGATGTTGACAATAACCAAGATTATCAATTCACATTTGATTTACAAATTGACACACACGTCGGCGTGCTATCTATAAAAGTGATCGAGGTATCGCCAATTTATTGCTCCGAAAAGTAATAAAATAAGGATATCTCGATGAGATTTATTTCTAGCTTAATTTACTCGATGGTTTCGTGTTCCTGGGGTCAAATTACGTTGAAAAAGTGTCCTACGATCAATTTTAAAAATACTTCATTTTTGACCCCAAAATCGACAAAAATCTAAGGTATACCCCTTTGGATTTTTTCGATTTTTAGGCCAAAAATGAAGTATTTTCAAAATTGATCGTAGGACACTTTTCTTATGTATTTTGACCTGAGAAACACGAATCCGCCAAGTAAATTGAGCTGGGAATGAATCCCATCGAGATATCTTCGTTTTTCTACTTTTCGGAGCGATAAATTGGCGATAACTTTTTCAATTTTATAGGTAGATCAATTTAGCTTACAGATTTGGATTCCTGGGCTCAAAATACGTAAGAAAAGTGTCCTGCGATCGATTTTAAAAATACTTCATTTTTGACCCCAAAATCGACAAAAGTCTAAGGTATACCCCTTTGGATTTTTTCGATTTTCGGGTCAAAAATCAATATTTTTTTTAATCGATTGAAGGACACTTTTCTAACGTATTTTGACCTCAGGAACACGAATCTGTTGAGTAAATTGAGCCACGAATTAATCCCATCGAGTTATCGCAATTTTTCTGTTCCGAATAGCGAAAAATTAGCGATAACTCGATCAATTTTACAGGTAGACCAATTTGTCTCGCGGATTCGAATTACTGAGATCAAAACACATAAGAATATCATAGCAAACTAGAATACAAAAAATGTCGATTTTTGACCCCAAAATCGACGAAAATCTAAGGGTTGGACCCAACGTCCAATCTTATACCCTGAACATACAATTCAAATTACGATAACAATAATGTGGATCGATAGAAAAAAACTCTTACATGTGATGCGTCTGAAACATAATGATATGAAATTGAAAAAAAATAGTAAACAAAAATTCAAAAAACAAATGAAACTAAAAATTTTAGCTAGATGAATTTCATTTTCTTCATTTCTTTCATATTTTCATTACATTGCATTGTATTACAAAAAAAAGGGGGCGCGCCGTATTGCCCAAGAACATGCTATATAGTAACTAAAGCGATAAAGTGCACTGCACGGTAATGATTACCGTACGTATGTATAATATTCGCCATGAGTTACACGGATAGGTTGGGTATATACCAGACACGTATATGTGAAACTCCACATTAGTTCTGCATTCGTGAATGTGGACCGCCTTTTAAATCACGAATAATTTAGGGCACCCTATACAAGCCCCCGCAATTTTATAGTTCAATTATTCAACTGCAAAATGCGCTTGAAGAATTGCGACTTTACCGGTGCAACATTAATTCAATGCTCGCATATATTATATGGGGCTGCAATTACGTTTCAGGAATTTTGCAGTGCATACGTGTATAGGTATATACACGGCGGTCACAACGGACAATATCTGAAATTTTCACCCTCTGATTTAATTTTTTTTTCTTTTCCTTCCCCCCAACCGTTTCGAGAAAAATATTCAATGAACTCGTTCCACGGTAATAAAGACGTTAACTCGAGCCCTTGCGAAAACGATACAGTGACATTCCGAGTGGAAAATAGGTTGGGAAGTGCTGGTTAGCCGACGGTCAGTGCAAGGCCCTGTCCATCTGTCCCTAGAGGTTTGCGGCTATACCCCGCTGGTCGCACTGCAACGGAGACAACCGACTCTTCATGTATTAGCCAAACTATACATGCTACATACACACATCCCCAGATGTAAATGGGCTAACTGCACGGGGAAAGGGCGGCGTTCTGCATGTAATTACATTAGCTCGCTAAAACCCCCCGCTCATGTGCACGCTGCCTCTGCAGAGCCAAAGAGGACACTGCCATTCCTTTGCCATCCCTTTTCTATTGTTTCTCTAACACTCGCTGTATTCTCGTGATCCACTTCAGCTGCAGAAAACCTCTAAGTTCAGTCGAGCTTTTTTGTTTTTCTACCAACCAAGCAACAAAAAACTTAGCTTCCTTAAAACGACATTCCGCAGAAGTTTCCAGTATAATCGATTCAAAATCCCGATGAGGAAACGATGGGTGCCTATTTACTATGGAATGTGTGGAGTGCGCGTGTACGTGCGATGATTGACAGGCCCGGAGAGGGGTGTCGATAATGGCGAATGCTGCAGTGATAAAAATAAATTAATAGTCACGTAATGACGGCACATACAGCTGTTCCATTGCAATTATCAAACAGCGAATATATACGAGGCTAGTTGACAGTTTCTATCGGCAATTGAGCCGTAATTGGATTCACTTCGGATCATACACCGTGCACTACCTGTACATACTCTAATTTTCAATCGATTAATCATCGCACCGAAACACGGAACGTTATGAACTGGTTTCCTCTTACTTTCCAGAAGCGATAACTCACGATTATTAACGTACAGATACCGGTGCGATCGTCCAGCAATAGGAAGAGTGAATTACGTCGTAACGAACGTTTGATAATTTCAAGGATGAAAATTGATCGAAGATTATGTGGTGGTTTGATGTAAACCTGTAAAAATTGTACCTCGTAATTCTATGGGTCTTCGCACACACCCATATACATGTAGGTATAAAGCGGTGCATGCGGGTGTAACGGTGTTTTAACCAAGTGAAAAGTAAAAAATAAAAACTTGACATCTGTTCAAAAGTAAGATCACGTTCGCTCGTTGATATCTGTATCTAGAGCTCTTCAATCAGCTATCAAACCGCTTTTATAGCTCCCTTAAAAGGCTATATCGACAGTCAATGAGGTCTGCGGCACGGGGTTGGCGAGACGCACTCCGCCGATCATCCGATGAATCTTTCATCCCAGCCAAAAGCACGCAACGGCTTAATCTCTTTGGACACAGACCAGCTCTTTCTCCGAACCTAGCAACTCGCTCCACCTTTCATCGGATTCTAAAAAATTCTAATCCATTATCGATTCTCCCTTGAGAAAAAAAAGCAAAAAAAAAAATGTTCGGTGCACTGGAAAGCAATGACCGTTCTGCCTGCAATTACTGCTCGGAACATTCCGCATAAATCCGTCATATCCGTCAAATGTTCACGAAAACAAGGCAACTTTGACGAATGAGATTATTTTCCTACACCCTTCAGTTTTATCCAGCCATTCCTCGGAAGGAAACCGTCGTAAAAAGCTGATTGTCTTCGGAACCACAGGAAAGGAACTGGCCTAAGACTTTATATACGATATCAAGTTCGGATCATCGCGGTTACTACTCTTGCTCTGACGAAGAAAGGCAGCGATTCAATTGATCACGATTCTTCATACGAATACGAGACACACGATCGCAGAATTTCGCACACAAGCTCAGTTGGATATGTATATTAAATGTAGGTTGGTGTAGCCTACGCTTTTCTCTTTGCCCTCTCTGCTCTGTCTACCGTTTGGAACATTGCAGGTTCTATGCTCCCACGAGGGCTCGGTAGGGAATCGAACATAAAAATGCTGTAAAATAAATTGAGCCGCGGGTAGGACAATTTCATGATTACTGGAGCGACTCATTTGTTTTCTCGTAAAATCCGATACCTATACCGGTACTCATGACCAGCTATATCTTCCAGCGCTTGACGTTTGAAATCACGAAAATAAAATAAAAATCGAAAGCGCGCGCTTACATTTATTTAACGTTTTTATTTATTTTTCTATATTTTTTTTCTTTTGCTTTTTCTCTCTTTGGCTATATTGTCGCGCCGCGGTTCGACTAAACTAAATTTAAATAGAGGGAGGAAAAAAAGATACGCTTTTGCGAAGCGACCTAATCGCGTCTCCCGATCTCACCCTAAACCAAACCCAAAGCTAACCCAACCCAAACGACCCGACCGGATTTTCATTACGGGAAGATTTATGCGGTATAGAAGTGACGAAGCTAATAGCAGCTTCCATATCATGAATACTAAATGTCGAAAATTGACTGAGCAGTGGCATTATGGTGGTGGTAGCGTACAAGCGGGCGTTGGAAATCGAGGCTTCTTTTAATATCATAAGAAGAGTTTAATGGAATAGCCTGCCAGTCAGATATTTAACGCCTGCGCAGAGTGAAACCAATAATTTAAAGCTACATTATTCAGATCGAATGAATACTGAAAAGAGCTAACCCATTGTAATCATGGTGTCTGAAGAATTTTCGATGAAGCATCGTCGCCCATATTTCAGAGGGCAGTGTCTCGGCAAACGGACTATTATCTTCGAGTTTCAAGCCACGCCGCCAATTGACGTAGTCGTTTATTACCGACTCCGACGTACATACGTACGTAGAGTTGCTATATTCCTTTAAAAGTTTAACACTTTTATTTTTTCCCTCATTCTTTTTTCATCTACGTCCTGTACTCAATCGAGTCCGAATCTCCATCCAAATCATCAATATTTACGATTTATATCACGCGACGTGAGGGGCGAAAAATTCGCTAAAGTGAAATCAGCGAATCATCTCGTGTCACGCCTCGGGCTAAATGCACGCCCTTTTTTATTCTCATCGCTTTATCAAAGAATGCTCTGCTCTTTCTCTTCCCACTTTTTTCCTCTTCTTCTCTTTCTTTCTCGGGAAATTGCCAAAGGCGTGGAGCCTAACGAGGTCTGACCTGCATGCGTGATGCAAGTTTTTAGGCATCTCGTTCTTCGAGCTCTTTCCATCTCTTGGAATTTCTTTTTTTCTTTTATTCGATGCCCAACTATACCTGGAATACATATCCGTTTTTTTCTCTCTCAACTTACACTTTACATCGGCGATACAAGAATTTTCTCGAGAAGTTCTGTTCACGGTAAAATTGTCGGTAGTACCCTGCAACCTGCAGAAATGAAAATGGAAATGGATTGAGAGGAGCCATTCTTTTATCTCGTATATCTTTCGCTCGCGCGAGGCGTTGATCGCGTCTATATGTAAACGTCTCTACCGCTTTGATATACATTGGCAACGCTATCGCTACCCATTCCACCATATGTATAGGTACATTTATAATATGGGAACTAGGGTGGAGGGTGAGAAGACCGCGTGTAAAGGAAGGAGGAGGAGAAGCGCGAGAAGAATAAGAAGAAAAGAGAAGACCACATATATCTGCGTAGTGAGAATAAATGCTAGAATATTGGAAGTGAGAGCACAGGGGGGGGGGGGGGGGGGGGGTGTTGTCACTCGTTGAAATATTCATCAAACAGGTCGACGCGTGGCAGCGCGGCAGGGCCCAGGGCTAAAATCCGTCCGTCACAGACAGCTGACAGACACGATGCGGTGCTGGTGGCACGGTAGGTGCGGCGGATGCGGGGTTCAATTTTACTCTTTTTCACGCTCTGGAAAATACTTTGATCCGCATAATCCAGCTTTATCGTTTTTCCAAAATTTCATTTCATTCATAGCTTAGTATTATACAACTAATAACGACATTCCTCTATTCATTTTATCATCTCTTGTTTTTTTTATTTTCCAGGTAAGCTCAAACGTCAGACGACTCCATTCCTGGTATATGAAAAATCTACAGCCATAATCGTAAGTCCATTGCACTGCGATGAAACTATTTTGAAAACCCACCTTCTACACCTCGTGTTACAATATTTCAGATTAAAATTATGACCGATCGCAAAAAGCCTATAATTACTTGTACGTCACAGCACCTCGGTGTATTTTGACGCACGGATTGACCTTCCGATGAAAAAAAAGTAAAAAATTACCGCGAGCTGCGGCGTAGAAGATTCGTGTGAATTTTAGTCGTAGCGAGTGACGAAGTAGTAGTGGAGACGAGATAAGATGCAGTGCTCGGGAAACCCTAGTCCACGGTTGAAACAACAATGAGAAAAGGGAACGCGCGCGGTACGGGTGAGGGAAAGCAAGGAGAGAAGGCGTGAATGCCAGCGTAGATAACTTGGCGGAACCGGAAGCGTGGGCCTGGATAAGTGCACCCCTCACTCCGACCCTTCCTCTCTCTTCGCCTTTCCTCCACCCTCCCCCCCAAACTATACCGACGCGCGCTACGTCGAGACGACTCGATTGATGAGACAATGCGGCGCAACATCACGTGCGGCACATTTGGCTAGACACCCCTTTATATACCAACCCAGCCCTTTCGAAGCGTCGCTCTACGACCCCTAACACTCCCTCCTTATATAGCTGCGAAGGCTGAAGCGCCGCGCTAACCGTGCAAAACGTAAACTCGTTTCATCTGTTATTTGTGAAAACGGAATCACGGCTCAAGGTCAGGGATTTTTTAAAAGTTATCAACTTTTTTTGAATCGCTAATTTGGAAATAAAATTGAACGGGAATGTAAGATGTGATTATGAAAAAAGAAGGAGCCAAAATCGCGAGATTCGAAATTCGGTTCACATCGTTTCCATGTTTGAATACCGTGAATCGAGGCGTAGAATGTCAAAGCGAACAGCAATAAAATCACGATGGTATAAATGAAGGACCAGCGAATACTTGGATGGGGATGAGGATGAACATTATGAACGGTAAAATGAGGGATCGCACAGAAGGAAAGGGGAGGGGAAAAGGAACACAAACTCACTCAGTCTCGTTGGATGGCGCCAAGAGAAACAACAATGTTATTATTCATTAGCGGGAAACAAAAAGTTTTCCTCTTACCCCCGTGCAGCTTCCATCGAACCCTGTGCTATTTTACCACCACCTCTTACTTCTTGGTACGCGCCAGCTTTGGTACTCTTAGAAAGCGAATATATAGGCTATATATAGAGAGAACTTCGCGGAAGTAATCAATACCTACGAGGCACCGCTATTACATCAATCATATACTGTTTGGTTTGCGAAATCTGACGGAGCCAAAAACTTCGATTTTTATCTCTGTTTTTTCCGATAATAACTGCCCTCCCCCCCCTTCCCACACTACAGACGCCTACCCCAAAAGGATCTCAGCACCCTATATATCAAAGTTAATTAACGCTCGACGCCCGATTGCTAGGCCAGATCAAAAATAGATACGTAAAACGATAAACAAGCCACTAGAGTCACGACGATATGAGCTAAGGGATACCAAAACGAAATGAAAAAAAAAGAAGGGGATTGTGAAAGGTACTTTGAATTTCAATCATGCCCGTTTTTGGAAGTGTGGATTTTATGCTGATGAATATAATTTAGAGTAAATTCGATGAATGGAAAAAGATCTTTGAACATTTACTCCGAGGGGTGAATCACGTTGTATCGCGGTATTGAATTATCGAGTAACAAGACGGTACGACGGCGAAAATCAAAGGACTTGAGACTTTGGACATGCTAAGGTCTTTCATCCTAATTTCATCCGCCCTAATTCGAAGGTGAATGTCGTTTTGCGGTTAAATAAAATTATGCGAACGTTGGGTGTGTACAGGTACTTGTTTCGGTTGTGCACGCGCGAACGATTCGCGATGATTGAATTTTCCATTGGTAGAGGATACGGCGGAAATATTATACCGGGAAGAATTTGGTTCGCCGGTATCGTTAATTACGAATTATTAATTAAGTTTAGCAAAAGTCCGATCGCCCGCGAAGTTTTCTTCGTGATGAGAAATCTCCGCTATATCCTCTCGCTGGAGCGAGCGCACGGTTCACATTGTAATTAAGTATTTCTTGTAAGTTTAAATAATTAAGTGCGGTCGCTTAATTGTCCGCAAGGGTGAAAACAAAGGATAAATTCGAAGAAGAAGACCGAGAAGGACAGGAAGAAGAAGCGGCGCAGAGATGAGGGAGAAAATACGGAAGAGAACGTGACGAATCTGAACGAATCAAGATACCTCTTCAAGAATTTAATATCACAACTCTCACTTGCTAGTTTCCGTTTTTACAACCCCAAGTCACTGCACTTTATACCAGCTCTCCACAGACCCGTACCTACTACGTCCATTTTCAGCCGAGGAGGTGCAAGTAGGCGAGCGAGTACCTTCCTACCCATACCTACCCACCACTTTTAATTTACGTAAATTGCTGGTTCCAAGAATACGGAGCAAACTTTTATCACGAGAGAATAAAATAATTTTACCTCTGACAGGAGCGCACTAAAGCGTGCCGCCAAATACGTACAGCCTTCTCGGTTCAAGGAACCAAACGTCTTTTATAACAGGTCGAAAGAACAGGCTACAATCCTCAGTCCTGTAGCTACTTCCGCAACACTGCACTATTTTTTTTTTTTTTTTCTTTTTTCTACCACCCGGACTAATTTTTATTCTTTAAATTGCCGGAGAGTTGAGCCGATGCGATTACCAGAGTCAAATGCAAAGAACGTTGTACGAATAAAAAGAAATCAAAAAAACATCAAAACATATACGAGAGTAAAAAAAATATGATGTTACTAATATTTTGAACATTTTAGTTAATGCAAATTCTTTCATCGTATCCACCCCAAACTTTTGTTGTCACGCATAGAATCGGGGCGGCTTCCAATAAAGGTACCTATATTTATATACAGTATAGTATAACAGCATGTTTTTCTCGGTGCGACTTCATTAATCTTTCGACGACGGCGTTGACAGCCACCCGCTGGTGCGCGTTGAAGTTTGGGATAAGAGATGGGGTTATAGGGAAACGGATTGTCGTTGACCCGATAAAGGTCCAGAGGATCTTGCGCGACCTCGAAAGGTAGAAATTTCGGCGCGAATCCCACCAGCGAGCGCCCACCCACCACGCCCTTGCAGGTTGGCTTATATACGATCTTGTAATGATATTATATTAAACTCCGCGCTGCCGTTACTTCAAAATTAAACAATTCAAAGGTGGATCAACGAGCCATAAACCAGTTTAATAATTCAATTAGCTTCGTGGAACGCTCGACTGCTGCCAACGGTTGGTGTACTTCTATCGAGCATCCTGCCTAGCCCAACCCGACGTCCTGACTGATTAAATCCTTGTTACGCGTGACGCTAAAATGAAGACCCTGCCACCAGGACCTGCACCTCGCTCACTCTTATTCTATTTCTCTCTGTCTTTCAGTTTTCCTACAACGCGGTTCATTCCGAGTTCCGAGTCTCGATTGATCTGCGTTCGAGTCACGTCCAATACAGAGTACAATCTATACACACCGGTAGTCCCGTTTCGTCGTTATCCAAAGTTTCTTTTTTTTTTTTCTTCCTCTCTCCACTTCCCTTATTTTCCCTATTTTTTTTTTTTTTTTTACTCCACCACCGGTAACCCTTTTTCACGTGGTTCCCACACTGTCCTCGTCGACAATGAGTTGCTGTGTACCGAAGTAGAGTGAAATCGTAGAAAATCGGATAAATCACCGATCTCTAAGAAACGTCTCGACGACGACGGGGGTGCAGTTCGGGTGGTTTTCAAGGATAGCGCAATGACGGCCGCCGCAGAACGCTAGAATGAGAATTTACATAAACCACCCATTAAGTCGTGGCTGGTTTATTGAAAGCAGCGGTGGCGTCTGTGGCTTCGGTATAGGTGAGTCGAGGTGGAAATAGAGGTGGAGAGGTGAAGGTGGAAGTTGGAGGCGGATCGCTTAAAGGAAAGTAATAACGTTTGTCGAGCGAGAAGCTACCTCGGCTTTCTTGACTGCGCGCGGTTAGACGAGGATGAAAGGAGGCTTCTCCAGGGAAAGGAAGAGCCAAGGAGTAGAGCTGAGGAGAGGATAAGAAAACGAAAGGAAAGGGAAAAGGCAGAGGGTAAGGTGTAACGGTACGAGAACGGGGGGGGGGGATGATACAAGATATTATTAGCGAGGACGTCTTCACTCGGCTGTGAAGCAAGTTTCGCGAGTGAATATACTGTACGAATACCTTTGTAATGCCACCCTTTCCACGCGCCCGTGAAGACCACCCCTTCGATGAGAATTCTTGTTTCCCCACCGAGAGTTCTCCACACGTCGACTCACGTACACGTTTAATTGTTTCGCAAAATCAGTACCAACGAGTTCCATTCGTGCGTAATCGTTGCGAAGGTATATAATGCTGTAATAGAAGTATAGTCGACGGTATAACGTTCCCCGAATTGAACCATTAAGAAGAAACCCATACCATGACCTTTTTCGGAGCAAGAGAAGAAAAACAACCGTGCGTGTACAGGGTATGTACGAATGTGCGAGAAGAAAGGTATTATCGTTCCGGTTAAATTTTTTGGAAAACGTTAGGCGTCCGACTTTTTATTTTTATTTTATTTTCTTTTTCTTCTTTTTTTTTTCTCTCCAGCTTACCTTCACTTATTTTTTCCGGGGTGCTCACGCTCGCCTTTTTACTCCTGCAGGGATAGCGCCTGAACGATATAATATTTTCGGAGATTACCCCGAAGCCCATTAAGTGAGGAGGAAACGACGAAGCACGGTACGACAAGAGAGGGTTGATACCACCACTATTATAATACATTATACGCGTACTCTCTCTATATATATTTCCACCCGGAGATGTATTATTATATACGTATGTACATGTATAGTCGTACATAGAATGCGCGGTGCTTCATCGCTCTGAGGTGAGGGCGTAATTTACAATATATCAGGATCGTGTTAGCGAGCGCGGCTCGCATTCCGAGCACATCATTATTGCCAAAGCCGCCCTGGTAACGGGGTAGTATATCCAGTCGCGCGGCGCAGCGGCCAACCGCCTCCTTCCTCCCCCCGACGTTTCAGCCGAGCTTCAGCTTCAGCTTCGACCTTCGTTTGGTTGGTAAGCTTTTGCGGGGTTTCTGCGGGTGAGATGCCGGAGAAGAGGGATGGATGGGGGGGACGAGGGTGAGTGTGTGCCGCAGTAGATCGGAGAATCTCCCTTTTACCAGGTGGTTCCAGGGAATACCGTGATCGGCTGGCTGACCGGTCGCGCGTGAATCCTAATTTCTTGTTTGATCGAAGTTTCTCTAAACCTGAACTATGCCTACTACCGCGGACGTGGTTTATTGCTAGACAGACACGATCCACTACAACTTTACACCCACTCTACTTACCCATCTATCTACCTACTTACCCTCCACCGCCTAAGGATGCCGTCTTATTAGCGCTCTCGGCTCCTGCTACCGCTTTCTGCTGCTTCTGCGGGTACCGATATTAAATTTTGCTAACCAGATAATATGGAAAAGGGATAAGATCGAATGGCTCGATATTTGGTAGCCTGCCTCATAGTGGTAAGTCTGAGAGATAAAATCAAAATATTTACTCTGCGGATGAATAAAACTTACATTCCAAGATGAGTAAAAACCACTTGTTTGAAACTTATCGGATGGGTGGATCAGAAGATGATACCTTGAATAGCAATTGGAGCAAGTTCTGCTGCCGGAAGGATATTTCAATTGTTAAGCTGTTTTTATTTTTTTTATAAAATCGTGCAAATTTTGTCCCGGTGTCCCCGGCTCAGTAGGGATATGATCTTATTTTTGAGTTCTTTGAAGGGCAGGCAAAGCTATCCAAAAACGTCTAGCTGCGACGATAACGCCGAAAAAGAACCGAGCGGTGGCTAAAGGTTGTGTGAATTCCGGAGAAAAGCGGCGGGATAGTAGCGGGAAATACAGACGTCAGAAAATAGGGTGAATTTGGTCAACGAAGATTACCGGAAACTGACGGAGACGACCGAGAATCACGTGATGCGCGCGACGTATCCCGGATCAATACGCGTCCCGACGTCGCGTCGGCCCGTCGACAACCACCAATGTTAGGTCGTCGACGAGGTTGCCCACCGGGTCTGGACTTCGCCTCGAACCTCTCTAACTTCGAAGACCTCGAGGCGCGACTTCTACTGCAACTGCATCGAACTCTGAAATCTGTTGGAAATTACGTACGGCTACAAGAGGAATTAAACTACCCTCAATTCGCTGGATAAAGTTATTTATTTTCACTTTCGCATTTCCGTTGTTTGTACGTAACAAGGTGATTAATTGAGCTCAAGATTGACGTTAGCTTTGACGATCTTTTCGTTTTGTAAAGTACGAATTTTGACAAAGGCCTCGAATGTTAACGAAATTTTCAGATGGGATTTTGATGTAGGTGGGGGATGAATCACCTTCGAGGTTTATACTCGTAGGTACTACCTCTGTAAGCGTGTATAAAATCTTGAGAACTCGATCGTTTACTCGCGCTATCAAAACGAATAATAATTATGGAGGATGCGCGATAACGTTCCGGTGGACCACTTAACGAATATATAGCGAGGCTATGCCGAGGACGCAGTAGCCATTCCAGCCAGACGCTTCGGCCAACTTGTCCCATTTTGATAACGAAATGACAGGGGAGTAATTGCATGGCTGCAGAGTGCCGCGTCGTCGTTGTTTCGCATCCCAAAGACCCCGGTCATGAGAGACGGATAACGGCGGGTCGGACGAACCGAGTCCACGTTGCGAGAGTATCCCAAAGATTTATACGAAAAATGAATCACGGTAGGATAAATAAGGAAATAATAAAACAGGGCAAAGAAAGACTGCCCTTTTCGCCACCCCAATTTCGCCGAATACCGCATTTCCTTACGCGCGTTATATTCTAATTCGAAAAAACCGGCTGATGGTTTTTCAGAAAACTGAGGATTTTATTCGTCCCGACAGCAATTTCCAGTTACACAGGCTAATCCCTATTTCATCGGGTAAACGACGTCCGTCGTCCGTCTTCGTTCCCGTCCATTGCCACCAGCCGTGGGGTCTCGGATGAAAGTCGGAGTTGAGTCGCAGTAAAATATAATTGGGTTTCGAGGATTATCCCGCGGGTGAGATAGATCTCCGTGCGACGGATCCCGGTGTTCGCTGTTCCTTGCTTTCCGGGTCCATCCTTTTCACTCCCCTTCCCCCCTCCGCAAAACTCCTAACGCCCCCCTCCCCCCAGCCACCACCGTGATGTCGACTGTAGTTGACACTTTGCAGGACCATATTAACGCGGCGTATATATATATCCATCCCCCGACCACCCCAGAGATCAGTTTCGCCTCTCCGAGGCTCCGCAAGGACCTTACCCATGAGTTTCTCAAACCAAAGGAGCCGTTGGATCCACGAGGCAGTAATATTTTACGGTCGCCATTTGGCTCTTGCACGATTCAAGCCTCTCTTCAAAATTCCAATCTCTAATGGCTTCGGATGGTCCGTCGACAAAAGATCTGACTACGAAGCAGCAACTCTACACGAATGGGAAATGAAAGATACTGCAAAATGTGAATCGGCCCGGTAGCGAGGCGAATTCTTTTTTTTTTGTCCGTGTTCTGATCGGAAACGCGTCTCTCAATTCTCGAAAGTGAAAACTGCGGAACACCCGGGATGGGCGATTCCAAAGGGACGCATGGGTCACTATAAATTGACTTCGTTCCTCCGTAGCTGCCTGCCTCCGCACAAGTCAACGAACCCTAAAAACGTAGGTATGTATTCCGGAGTACTGCAAAGTCTAATGATATCCATGGAAAAATAAAGGAAAAAGTGACCCGCTGGTCCTTCAGGAGAAAAAAAATTGGATGGAGACCACGTTCAGAACCACCACTGTCAGCTGCCTAAAATTTTTGCCCCAACTTTATTTCCCCAGAAGAGCAGTTGAGATTTTTGTTCGTTGCTTTTCTTTTTGTTTTCTTCTCATTTTTTTTTATTTCATTTTTTTTTTTTTTTTTTTTTACTTTTTAATTCTCCTCGGCAACGTTATTTGGATTGTTTTCATTTTCTCAGAACCATGGCAGGCTCTTGTTAAACAACGGAAGAAACTTCCGCGGAGTCTAGCATTTATATACCTTGACTTCGGAGATAAAAAATAAACACCCTCTCACGACGTCCGCTTTCGCTCGCATAACCTTAGCAACGAAGACCCAAGCGGGCTCACTAGCATTGTGACAAAAGCGAAGAAAAAAATGAAAGACGAAACCCAGAGGGCCGATCGATTATCCCGATAGGAAAACAAATTATTCCATAAAAAACAAATTATAGTAAAAAAAAAAAAAAAAACTATTGCTAGCACAAGATTCCACCACAAAAATGGGTCGGAATTAGTGTTTTTTGCGAGAAGATTAAAATCACACGAAGCACGTTGTGCAAAATGGCAATACTAGAAATTCGAGCCGAGCGATAAGATGAATTAAGTCGTGTATCCAATGAAGTTGTAAAGGAGCGGTTGAAAGGTGAGCTTTTCGTGGCCAGTGCGAATGGGATAAGAAAGTCGACTTCCTTGCAGCGAGAATAAAAGTAGAAAAAAATGAAGGACGAGATGGATATGTAGGTATGTATATATGTTATAAGTGGGCACGGATAAAGCTGGAAAAAGAGAGGACACTGGGGGCCTTGGGGAGGGTACGGCGGAGTCTACTACAGAGAAGAAGCGGTGCATTGTGTATGAACCTCGGCTAATGAGAATGGAAAGCCGCAAGGAGCTGTGGCAGTGAGACAGAGAGACTTGAGGGTGAAGCAGGGAATGGAATGAAAGAAAAAGAAACTATGGAGAGGGAAAAGAACGAATAAGAGGGGAACTTTAAGCAGTCACGGATGAAGATAAGCAGATAAAAGAAATGGTTTCGCTCCATGCCGAGTGAGCCTGAAGGACCGAGAAAACGCGAACGAAAAGATGAGAGAGAGAGGGGAGAATAGTAAAGGAGAAAAAAGGGGGGGTTACAAAAACTAGGGGAAAATAGAACCCGGGAGCCACAGCTTCCATGTGCGAGAGATACATCTTGGGCGGACGCGGGGGCGATGCGGACTGCGATAGTGACAGACTGCCACGCGGCGGATATCCGTTCTTTCCAATCTACGAACGATTGACGAAGGGATAGCAACCGATCTTGGTAGAGAAACGAGCCCGAGTCTAACCGACGCCGTTGTTCCTGACCTATACGAATATGAAGAAGTCTTCGAAATTTTAGTCAGCGTGCGGTGTATGATCAGAAAAATATTTAGAGTAGAACAAGTTTACTCAGAAATATCTCGGATCGAACGGTGATTAGGGAGGTTGAAAAGTGGCTACCGCGAGGGTGGAAGTTGTTAGGTATGAGGGCGGTATGAGCAAAGGTCGAACAATAGACAGGATAAAGTATCAATAAAAAAAAATTCAGCAGGACTTGATACGGCAGCTCCCCGAAGTCGTAAAAAGGGAAATGTTATCTCCTGCGAGAGAGGAAGAAGGTAGCGGAAGCTCGAGTTCGAGCCACGGTAGGGTTTGCTTAACTTTGATTGGACTACGGTATAATAAAAACAGACGAAACTGGGTTACACTACTAGTTTATTTCTGCGATAGTAATTCACAATCCCGACTATTTCGCGGAGTTTGCCTTACTGCCGGCTATAGAAATGCCCTCGACTATAATACGTACGGAGCATGCACGAATTTCGGCGGCTTTTTTTTTCACCGACAGAATAAATACATCTCTTCCGTTTTTATAACTAAGAGCTTCTCACGCCTTCAAAGTAAAAATGATGATAACAAGATTCAACGCAGTTTTTCTTTGTCTCATATAAAATTAACGGAACCAGCAGCATCACGGTTCGTTATGCCCAGAAATATAGAACGGTATAAAAAAAGCGTCACCCTAAAGCGATCAGCGCGTGCAAAGCGTGCCCAACATTCACCGCGCGGTTTCCGATGTCTGCGACTTGGAAAACGAGAACCACTTTGCATTTACAACTGCATGAAAAAATCTCACAAGGATTTTCAGAGGGCTAATAACGTATAACAGCACTGTACCCGATCGATGGCCGCCATTTATCATCGTCGACTAGTAGCGTCGCCGCATCTTATTTCCGTTCTAGCTACAATTTTTTTTCTTTTTTTCTCCCCGTCTCCGGAACAGTCTCAAAGAGCAAGATTAAAAATGGGAGGAAAGGGCGAAAAAAAAAGCAGGGAAACCTTCTCCGACGCAGTCTTCCTGCAGCGATCAGATCAATGCGGCTAGAGGGAGGAAACGCCGTCATATCTGTCGCAAAATCGACAACCCTTACACCAACTTTATTTGACGGCTGTAGAGCGTTCGTTCCGTACTTATTTCTGAATTCCGGTCGGAACCAGATTCGGGGGCAATGTGAATAAGAAAAAAAATAAAAAGGAAGTTATGGACAAGCTATAGCTACGCCGGTCGCAATTCTTACGTACGAAATCCAGACGGCAAATTAGATGACTTTCGTTCTATTTTCGCAGTCTCCGGCAAACGGCCCCATCAAACCTCCTTCTGGATTCTTTTCCATTAGCTGGACTATAACAAAATATTTTTCAAGATTTCGTTACAGAAAAATTACCATATTTATGTAGGCATATTTTTAAACAATTGTATTTCGGTTCGGACATTTCCAGTTGGATCATAAAAACAATCTCTGGCTAGTATCTTGAAATCGTAGCATACTGCACTCGAGGGATAAATGATGGTTTTCAAATTCTTTGGTGCGTGATGTTTTTGAAGCCTATTATAGAATCAGATTACCGACAAAAGTACCTTTTTATTATTAATAGAATAGAGAAACCCATCCTCTTCTGTGTACAGAGTAAGTACGTGGAGGTTTAAAGTTCTTTGTGAACGGTGATGGGCTTTGAAGTATCGTTCAATAAAATTTGTGAGCTGGATTATTGGCGCCACAGGTATCGCTTTATTCCGAGGGATCGTATTTCGTTCAGTTTCCCAAATGCGTAACTTGTCCCAAGATTCTCGGCCAAGAAGTGCAACAAGCAAATAAACGAAAATCCAAAAAGAGGAAGAAAAATGTTCGTTAAGAATCACCTGAGAATACATTTACGATCACCGCAATCGTTGGGCTGTTATCAGTTGGAAAAAAAAATTAAATAAAAAACAAAAGAAAAACTTGCGGTTCCGGTGGAGGTTCGAGAATAATTTATTCGCAAAGTTTGACGCGCAATGTACGCGCGACGCAGGGAAGGCTGAGGAAATCAAGAGTAAATCTTTCCAATGCAAATTCAATGTTTCGAGACGCGGAGCAGAATTAGCTGGAGGTTCTTGGCTGCTGTACGTCACGATGAGATGTATAATTGAACGAATGGAACGACGTTCACCGGTGCACCAGCAGAAATGAGACACATAGATATTCACCATTTCAGACTGAAACCAAAGCCCTCTGCAGAGAAGGTTTTGTGATCGTTTTGAACGAAAGTTTGTACCGTGCATTGCTTTCGAAAAATATTCCTCTTCTCTGATAAAAGATAGAGTGCACGGGCATGCGACAACGTGATCATCACCATAGACCGGAAGTGGACTGGCATTTCAACCCACGCGTACAGAGTATGTCACGAAAGTTGGAACTCGGCTGCCAAAGTTAAACGAACGTCTATGTCTTTCTCTTCCTTTTTCTTTGTCTCTGTACCTCTGTTTAGTTCGTAACCGAGTTGTTAGTTTGCCACATTTATTACACCCTGTCTTACTCGGCAAAATTATTAAATACTACGAATAAGTAGATATCCTCGTAAGATTCAAGCAACTTCGTAGCTCCTCTTTAGGATCAAAGTGAATTCTTGGAGGTGACCGAGCAAAATATTAACGTTTCCGCTTGGCGTGTGTAGCCCCTGACTGCGGGCTAATTTCTAATCACATTTGACCGGAATTTAATTATAACACACCAGAGGATATAATGTTATTGTCTGTACTTCTCTCCCTCTACTTTATAACACGTATAGACGCGTATAACTTTACCTAGGTTTCTCTGTATCGAGTCGTAAAATATACCGCTGGTGAATCCGAGAATTATCTAAACGTTTAGAAGCATTTCAAAGTGCAGACGTTTTACAAAAAATTTATAAAGCAATTAAAATTCGGCTACAAACTTTGAAAGATCGTATAAATTCCGCAGCATTTATTCGAAGGTGTGAACAAAAAAAAAAATCAACTCAGCAGCTAATTACCAACTATAATAGCTGCGGACAATTAGCGAGACGCTTCATGCGTGAAAGCACTGATTTTTTTATTCATTTTACTCAATTACATCGACATGCGACGTGTCAAGATGAAAGATGGTAGCCTGATTGCGTATAAACGGCAAGTCGGTCAAGCTGTCGAGTGGGCGGTCTGGAGTCAGTTGGTCAGCGTATATTTCGTTACTAAACTGTGGGATTTTACGGAGCAATTAGAACGATATGAAGTCCGCGGATATTTCGGGCTACAACACGGTGAATAATTTTCGTGAATGACCACCGAGCGTATAACAAGCCTACGATAAATAACGAGGCTGACCACGTGAAGCTAATCGCTTCATTGTCCGAGAAGCTAAACCGGCGGGTGAGGTACTTCCAAAATTCACCCATGAACGCGTCTTTGCATTCGTATAGTCATATTGGGCATGTTCCCGCATCTTCGTTCAAACTTGCTCAATTTACACTACGTTTATAACCTCGCCGAGATAATGGATACGTCTGTATCGCAGGAAAAATCAATTTCAAGTAATAATTTATCGTACATTCCCTCATACGCTTCCCTACGGAATTGATAGCTGAATTCGATATACCGTATACGAGAGAATAGGAGGAAGCAATCGAATTAACACGTTCCGCAATCGCACTGATCCTATGACTCGCATTATATATACCACCAGCTGGCGATTCTATGGGAGTAAAGACCACCGTAGCCGACATTGGCATTAACGGAATTACCAGAATACCGTGTATTACTTAAAGAAAATCCGATGTCGACCACGCCGGACCCAATCAGAACTACAAATAGGAATCAGTGTTGAGCCAAGTACAAACAATACCGAGCGATTGATTGACCTTTTTCCCCTCACTGTCGTATTTAGGTGCACATATCTATAACTATATACATACCTACTATATGTATGTGAACGCACGGGCGGGGGTGACCCTTACAGTCGGGGTGCTATGATCCTATAGAGAATTTAGATCATAGAATTACCGTAGATATTACGTGGTATTATCACGAGGATACATCGTGTAAAAAGTTTCACCGAAAATGCTTTGGAATTCGAGGTTTATTTTCCTCCCGTTAAAATTACGTGTAGCATTTTACAACGAAAAAAATCTTCCAAGAATTCAATTAAGGCATGCCTGCTACACGGTCCTGTCATCCTTTCTCTCTTTTCAAAGCTATGGCTGGTCCACGTGTTATCTAGGAACCGGGTTTTCCATGACTCGTCAGATTTCACGGACTTCTATAACTCTCTCAACAGCGCGACACACACGCTTGTCCATTATCGACTCTAAACCAGAAAACAAGCCCAACCTATTTCCGCGTGCGTCAACGCGCTCCTCCATCTGCAGTAGAGCGAGGCGCGGTCCATTCAGAGTCGGCTGCTTCGAAGTGTATTTTTTTTCCTGTATTTTTTGTTTCATTTATTTATCTCTTCCTTTTTTTGTTATTCCCTACACAAAGTGAAACCCGGCTTATCTCGCCACCCAGCTGTTGAATTCTGGGTATCTGTAAAAAATCTGGATAGTCAATCCACTTTCGGTATGATCATGTCCGGGCCGAAATTTATGGGGAAAAAAAATCTTTGGATCCCAACGACGCATCGTCGATATCTTTCGGAAATTCGTGCGGTATACTTTTTCTTTTACTCTTCATGGTTATTTTTTTTAGTAACAGAACTCCCGAATGAACTTATATTCACTCGCGGTGACGGTTTTCGCCTTTATCTATGCTCTACGCTGGTTCGGATTCGGTCGCTGAAGAATTTTCGGATCTTGGCTAGCTTTCTCTCCAGCCCCTTGGCATTCTTACTTTATTTTCTCAATTTATTCTCCTTATGATCCTGACGACTCACGATACTAGAAGCAACCATTATGGGAGCCCGATAACTTGGCACTATAATACTTCCCAGAATACACTACAGGGATACCCTGCATGTCCACTTACTTAGTTGTGTGTACTTACTTCGAAAACTTGTCGTCGTCTATTACTGAAATTCGGTAGGAAGTTCCAACGGTGGAAGAGGTACAGATGTGTACTACCAAGGTCTTCCGTAGAATTTGGCTCCGGTATCATTAACGGTATAGGTGAGATGACAACGTGGTAAAGTAAGAGGTAACCAACCGGACGCCTTACGGTCTGTAATGAAATGTGACCATCGCGTTGTCACACTATTATCGAATATTCTCGTTCAATGAGACTGGCATTCGATTGTCCGGTGGATTTAGCATCAGAATCGAACGAGCTAGTGAAGTGGTCTTCGAAACGTATGCAGTTTCTGTTTCTCTGGAAGTCTCAAAGAATGAAAGTTATAGTTTTGTCGCAAATGTTCACATCAGTGGTTGGTTGGATGAAAAAAACAATGGAACGTTTTATAACTCCATTCTTCTTCCCCGAAGTTGCCGTTGAAAATCCGCCTACGTAGGTAGGTTACATCCATTCGATTCCATCACAAATCCAGCGTTGAATATATCCTCTTACAGTGTTTCTCCAATAGCGCGAAAGCGCCGAACCAGACACTCTGCATCCGCCGTGTATAGCCTTCGCAAGCGTTCACCTACATCGTATTCAGAGTTTGCAGGTTCTCCTCTCCTCTATATTCTATATTCTAAATTCTCTGTTTCCCTGGGCTCTTTCCCTGCAGTACCCGAGGCATCCGTTTCTCTTCTGTTTTTTGTATACCCCCAGCTGCCGTTTGAATCGATAAGCGCGCGACTACCGAGTTCTCACCAACGTCGGCTCCATCGGTATCCATTGAGACTCGAGAGAATTTGATTGAAGGATTCGATTAACGTTTAGCATCGCATTTTCTTTTATGAAGTTCAAAGCCCCCCTCCCTCCCGCCCGCCCCCGACTATTCTCACCTTCGCGTCTTTACTCTCTCCCTTCATCTCATCGGTTCTATCTTTCCTTTACTTCGTACCTACCGCCATCGCCGTCGTAACTAAATTTTCACACGCCTACACCTCGACGCGCCTTTAACGCTACCGCCTGTCTGCCTCAGGCTCTGTTTCAATGTCGTTCGCATAGATATACACGTGTGCGGGGATCAGTTATTCTTCATCGTTTTTCAACACCCCCGCCTACAGGAAGAGGCTTTCATTTTTGAGCCAATAATTCTTTCTCCTTTTTTTCTGCTGGCTGGCGTTATTACACGACGTTCTATTTCTGCTTAGCTCGCATGGAAACACCGTTACGCCATTTTCGCCTGATTACTTAGCGACAGTGCGATTTCTAGTGCGAGTTCGGCCCTTTATCATCGCACCTCTTTATCCCTTAACCCCGGTACTTCCCTTACCGAATATCACGTGGCATTTGCGCTTTGTTAACAAGGATTTTAGCCGGCGTCGAGACCCCACCGACTTTTACTCCTCCTCCCTGTGGAAGCTTCTCGCTGTATGCTATCTTTACAAGGGCGTTTTGCGCTACGCGTTTCCTAAACTTTCTACATTACCATATTCCACACATCGGTGTTAATATCCTTTATGCGGCAGGGAATTATTTTGCGGTCTACCCAACTTAATCCACTGTCTTCACAGCGCGGGGTGAACCCTTAGGAAATAAAGTGGAAGGGTACCCAGCTCTTAATTAGTTTTCTCTAAAATCGATCTTTCTTTACGATTAATTAGTGATTTCATAAGTCGTGTTTTTTTATCGTCTGGACTTCGGAAGTTGCTGTTGAACTATAGGGTTTCCTTCTCGCACTCAAAAAAAAAACAACCTCTTCAGGCAAGGCTGTACATCTTTGTAAAATTATCAAAGACGATAGAACAGATATATCCGAGAGATTCGCACGCGTTTATGGCATCGAGGGAAATACATCTGATTCCACGAAGGGCATGAACTTAGCCTACGAAGCCAAGTATGATACCTGATGCAGCGTAGCGATATAGATTACCTATACAGCTAATATATGATATATGATCATCCGAGAGCTGCGAGCACGTAGTATACGTGTATAGATAGGTATACGGAAGGTTATAGATATACGGATTGTATGTGTCTCTCGTATGCTGCTGAAGTAGCACAATTACCCATTGTCCGATACAGCAATTTATGTAGGTAGCTACTCGGTAACTTACGGTCAGTAGATGCAGTGTACTAAATTGTCTTGCTATACCTACTGTGCGCCTTAGACTAAGGGGATAATCTACGAGAATATCACCCGTGAACAAACCCTAGCCGTTTATACCTAAAAGAGCATGTATATATAGATACCGTCCAGAATCTTGTTCCTCTCAAATCCTGATTCATCAAATTTTTTTTCTCCCCTCAACAACCCCTCGCCGGTGAACACTCTATGCGGTGAATATGAATTTATATACGAATTGATATAAAAGCTCGCGAGCAAGTTAGTTCGGCAAACTCATCGTGACGATTTATTTCTTTTTTAATATCTCACTGCCGTATAACGTTGTGCTAATGGAGCGTACATTATTTGTTCAACTTCTCCGCGATTACTCCAAGTGGAGTTCATATCGCTTGTACAAATTCATCTTTCCCTTATTTCATATTACTATACATTCTTACATTGCATTTATTATTATCATTGTTATCATTATTATTATTATTGTTGTTTTAATCTCTGTGAGAAACGGTCATTTATCTTCTGGTTTATCCCATACAGGCAATAATGTTGTACGTTCTGGAATATTCCTAGTTCCCAAAGGATTTATCAAAGATTATCTGATACACCTATACCTGTATTTTTAAGAATTTCACCTTGGATTAGAGACTAACCGAATCTATACGAGACCTCGAGAGTGCGTATATTATAATCCTGTAAGTACTTGTAACCGTAACCTGATTTACGAGTGGGGAATTTTGATCCTCGCTAAATTTCTACCAACCTTCATGGAAGATGATCAATAACGACAATGGAACGTCTTTGATCAAGCCATATTAACCCTGTAATACATTTGTTCGTTCATATTTCTGAGTTATCTATCGTATGTGAAGACAATCGCGACGGGATATAGGAGATATAATTCTTTTATTACGGAAGAATGAATAAATTACAACCATAAGGTATTTCGAATATTTCTTCATCGAGTTATCAACGAACCGTTTAGTCTACCGACTGAGGAATTAATCCGGCAAGAGGAAATGACGAGAGGAAAAATGCGCGCCGGAGCACAGTGTGCAAGGACGTAGGAAGCGGCGGGATTATATCACGCGGGCTTCATCATGACTTCCCTGCAGGAGAACACCCTGGCGTGCAATTTGCGTCAGCTTTATGACGAACATAGTCGAGTTGCAGGAGAGAGAGAGAGAACTCCTCCGAGCAATATATAATATGATGTAGTAACACGAACGGCGGAGAAATAAGATATCAAAGAGCGTTGTAATCAGTCCTCTCACTAATTAATAACCCAATTTCTTTCGGCGGGATGGGAATGCGCCTTCTTCCATTCTCTCCGCTCTTCGATGCGAGGGAAATGAGAGAGAAAAAATTGATTGTCAGACGAGCGAGCGAGGGGGATAACTCCATCGATACTCGAGTTGCAGTTTACAAGTTTCTCCGGGGAGTAAACTCTTGAGATCTCAAGACGGCCGTACAGTCCCTGAGGAAACGAAGGACGAAGGAAACCAACCGACGTCCATAACCCAAAGCCACCGTCACAACCACCATCACCATCTCTCCGCTCTAGACAACCACCAAAAGGTTAGAGATCTCGCTTGTTACCGTATATTCCAGAGTTGTGCGCTAGACCGCCGATATACATTCGCAGTTAGCTCGGCTATCATTCAATGTTAAACGGTTCGTAAGCTCCGCCAGATAATCCAAGCATCCATTAAACTTGGATTAATCTTACAGAGGTATTTAATGTCCCGAATTAACATGCCCCCGCTCCACGTAACGCCTGCACTCCTTCGATATCCCAGCAGCAGTATCGCTTCGCGTTAAATCTCCATAAACGAAAAACACAATCCCGCAACGAATAATGAAGAAATAATATTCTCACTGGACTCTAAAGTTCTGTCCTACCGATAATCGTCATTCAAAGATGATTTCGTTTAACGTTTCTATCGAATGTGCTGCGGTAAAAGGTTTCCATATCATCTGATGTAAATTCCAGTCTCTCTTGAATGAAATTTTTTTTTGGCCACGTACGATTCACGCGGACGAAGCCGCGTGCATTGTGGGCCGGAATAAAGTCGATATTTTAGGCTGTTTCAGGTGGCCCCGGTTTCGTCTTGGGCCGTAAAAAAATCCGAGTCATAAAAAAGAGCTTTGACGCGATAAAGTAGCGTTAAACTTACGTGTATACATAAACGAGTGAAAACATATCAGCTGCAATATTTACGATCAATTTATCTATCTATTTGAACAAGTTACTGATATTAGGCAAACATGCAGTTAATATCATCAGACTTATGCTGGTAGCAGAATAACGAACATGCGCAGGAAAACGCAACCAGAGTCTAATCGTCTTGGGACTTTAATACGGGGCGGGGATTGCTGCACACCGCGTTCATGTCTGGGAAACATTATCCTTCGAGGAGGTGTTTCCCCCTTCTTCGCACCTTCTTTTTTTTGTCCTTTTTCAACCCCCGCCCCTCTCCCCATACCTTATGCTCCGGGAAAACGCGGATACCTAAACACTACCGTCCCCGTCCTCCATCAGCAGCCATATTCGACTGAATTCCACCCCCACCGTTATTATTTCAAACTAATACAGTTATCACGTCTTGCTTTTTACGCCAAAGCAGATCGCCCCGAAAAGTGGCTGCTAGCTTCTTGCATAAGATGTTTTCTCAGGTGCTATACCGCTGCTGTTCGTGTTTTTCAGTCCCGGTAGGGTGAGAAGAAAAAAAGTGAAAAACGAGTTTTAGCTGTGGGACGTCTAAATTTCAACGTGTTGGTTTTCGTACGAGGGAATGAGTGGGTCGTTACCAGGATCATATCGAGTCATAATTTGTTGGCATTTACGAGCCGACCGAGGTACATTGAATAATTTATCTATCCCATGAGATAACGCTCCATAAAAACATCGTTTCACGATCACGCATTCTTACTACAATTATTATCATTATAATATCCCTGTGCGCTATACGCCGACTAGAAGAGGAATTCGTCGAGCCTTCTCGAATGTATCCACCGAAAATAAGGGGGAAACTTTCCCGAACGACGTGTCGGGGAGACAAGGTAATATAATAAACTCAAATACGTGCTTTTTTTTCAAACAACTAAAAATGTATCCCGTCGCCCGGTACGATTCTTCGTAAAAAAAGACCGGCGCGTAACTAAATTTTGAATTTCATTGCACCCGTTCTTCGTTTATTAGAGAAATTTGCGTAAATGCAGTTCCTGGATTTACGCGTTAAACGTTCGGCGGGTATACCGGAGGTCGAATAACAGCAACGCATCCGCCTCCGGCAGTAGCAACAGCGTGCATTGTCGGACAAAAGGTCGAAGCCCTAGGCTCGTGCGGCGTATACACAGTGACAGCTCTTATCGGGAGTATAGAAATGAAGGGGGTATAGGTGGCTATTTGAGACGGATTAACATAAATCTATAAAGTCAACGTTATTTCACGAGCGAGGCGGTAATCTCTAGATTAGAAGCACGTGTCTCGACTAGTGTGTATCTAAAGGACCTGCGTAAATAGAGTTAACGCGTGTCAAGGCAATGTCCACGTCCTTCCTCTGCGCCGCCGTACCCCGATTAGAATATATATATATGTATTTTTTTTTAAGAGGGTATCTAATGCGATAACCTCTCGTCCTCGTCCTCGTTGATGGAGTTATCTTGATATTTCTTTCTCTTCACTTTATACATTTTCTACTTCCAGCACAAACATTTCGTCCGAAGCTCTTATCGGTGTCATAGACTAATAGAATATGCTAACCCTCAAGTGCGCTCATCAATCCCTCGAAAGATCTCGCATCGCATCGGATCGCGTCGCCGCACGTTGGGGTAAAAGTTTAAGCATCGGAAGATCAAGATCGTGTGATTTAACCCGGGGGAGAGAATTTTCTTTTCTCTCTTATTGTCGTTATCATTGCTTTTTTAGACTATGGATTTATCTATAGCCGCGTGATAATTATTTGAGTAGAATTTTCAACGCTGCATGCTGCACGGAGTGGTGGGGATCTGTACAGCTAAGTCTACACTCGTTCCGGGACCTCGTAAACTTCTCACACTCTCGGGTAGCGGTTAATTAAAATTAAGTTCATTTCCATTCCAACTTTGCACCTCGACGCCGCTGGATGAAATGAAAATGAATAAAATAAAATAAAATCAAATAATAAAACGGGATTCGACCGCCATCCGGAGACGCCCTCATCCACACGGGTCTCCGCTATATGCCCAAGGGGTCTGAAGAATATATTTGCAAAGTTTTTTGAAGGTTTCGCAATAATAAACTACACTCCGGTATCAAAAAAATTTTAATTAATAAATAGATGAACACGCGAATAAACACGCGAAAGAAAATGACTAAAAAGAAAAAATGGATGGAGAAGATGCTAACCGGGGTCAGACTTGCACTTTTTCAACTGCAATAAATGTGTTCAACAGTCGCCAATCAGATCAATTACATCAAAACTCACCCGAACGAGAAACGGTCCGTTTAATCGACTGGTGTATAGATTTTTTAGCTCATTGATATACACGACACGATGACAATAATGATGATTATAGCTGAAACGATAATTACTCCATGTAATTACACTCTTCCGGTATCACCATATTTGACCTTGAACCCATCGATCGGCTTATCCATATTTTTCATGCTGAATTATTAAAGACCTCATCATATCTGAGGCCTGCAATGTGAGAAGCTATTCTACCATTTGATGAAATAACTTTGTAGCACCTCACGCACAGGTAGCGTCGATTGATTGTATGGATCATTTATGTATCAGGAGTGGGTTGAGCCTTCGAGTGTTACTTTATATAATATACGTGTCCCGTTTAGATGTGTGATAATACTCGAGTGGAAAGAGTACACATGGATCATTATAATACGAGAAGCGTAACTGACCTGTCCGGCGTTTTGTCGCACGCGCGCGGTTACCGAAGATCGATATATACACACGTTCGTATCCACATACAGATATCCTCACCCTATTTACCTCGTGTTTGTCTTGAGCATACAACGGAGAACCAGCAGACTTCTCGTCCCGCTATAAGATATACGTACGTTTCACGGGCTCGTACAGCCTTGGCTTTAGAGTCCTATGATTTTACCCTAAACACCCCATCCGTCTGGATGTATACGGACTCGAATGTGGATATAGAAGGCACGCATACAATCTTACCCCGGTATTAGCCGGAGCGATGAAACGTCGAAGAGACATTATAGGTACGCCTATACTCATATCCGTTCTATTCGTATACGGGGTACTTTGTCTATACAATCCGGAACCATCTTCTAATAGTCGCGAACATACACGGGGTGGCACTCGAGCAAAGCAAAGGAAAATTACTCGACTGGACGTCGCAGGCCGCGGAGAATCGTCGGGCTATTGATTCTTAACATGTGTGCATAACGTACGTATGTCGTGTGTTTACGTGTATACGATAGTAAACATTTGCATATATCTTTGAATAGCCTTCACTCGGCGCAACGTACTGAGCATATGCACACGTGAGAGGGCGTACGAAGCACACAATTTGTGAAGAAAATAGGAAGAGTTATGCGAAAGAGAAAAGTAAGGTGCAGTAGCTGGTGGTTATACACTGACGGAACGTTACAGTATATCGTACACATAATTATAGTCCGGAGAGACGGTATAGAGACAGAGTTTAACGTTGGCGAACTAACGTGACTTCATCGATTTTACTGATTGCAAGCGATTATGAAGTAGAGTAACCTCGTCGAACGATGTTATTATAGCTGTTGCGCACTGTGAAACGCATCCGTATTACGCGATGGATTCTAAACGATGCGAGTCTTTTAAAAAATGAACATTTTAACCACACCGTAACGTACAGTCGCATGTGGCTTCTTATTTGATATACGTAATTCGTTACCGGCGCGAGTTTTTCCACCAATTTTAAGTGACAACCCATCCGATTCCGTTCCAGTGAATCCGGGAGCTGGTTTTGTGATGCTTGTGAGAAAAGTCGACTTGTGTACCTCGGTAATCTGGAAATCTGTATGGCAGAAAGAAGGATTGAAGCCTGCTCGCTTTGGATATGGGCTATTCAAGCGCCGGCATACTTGGCCCTCGGGTCACGTGGAGGTATCGACTTAACGGAACAGGGTAGCGAGAGAACGTAAGGGACTTCCGGGAACTTGACACACGGGGTCACTGGGTAAAAAAATTCCTCTTCAAGTTACGTGCTATTCAAAAAGATTGTGGGTTCGACTCAGACGCAGCGCCGGTCCATCAGAAGATTGGACACCGTAGAGTAGAGTCTCCAGAAACGAGGTGAATGAAAATAGTAAAAGACAAAAATAGGTTCGTTTCTACCGCGCCACGATACTCAAATGGATTGACCGATGTCCATCGGTCTTTGCGTCTGTTCGGCAACTATCGCCAACCCTAAAAACTGTGGGGTCAATAATTCTGCAGTTGTATTTCCGACGTGTGAAATTTTTTTCGCAATTTAATGAGGCGAGAACACACAATATGTTGACCAGAGGTTTTCAAACTCGGGTGTTTTATACGGTTAAGCGACCTTGTGATTTTTATCATTTTCGTAAATTTCATCCACATAGTAACTCCGGTAACCTAATTATAAAATCGCTAAGCCGGTTAAGCGTTAAAACCCGGTAAGTTTATTTAGCTTGGGGCGTTTGGAGGGGTCGGAGGGGAAAAGCGTAAACAGCGAGAGCATGGACCAATGGAGAAACAGAGAGAGAGTGAGGGAGAAAGAGAAAGAGAGAGTTATATAGGGAGTGATTCGGTTAGCCATGAGTTCAGTTCCGCGTACGCCAGGGTTGATACATCGCGTCCATTAACGGTATGCACGATCAAACCTAATTATAATGTATCTCTCCCCTATCCTCATCCCCTCTTTTATCTCCCCCTGCCTGATTCGTTCAGCCGAGGGACAAGGTAGGCGACCTTTATTCGTGAGATTACGGTTCGTGGTTCGATTATTATCGAAGCAGGTAGCCTGGCTTTCACCGAGTCCAACGGGTTCGATCGACTGTCGGCGAGAAAATACCAGTCTGAAATATGGTTCGAGCTTTTGTCCCGCTACGACGTCGCGAAGGTTTTACGGAATATCAATAAAAGATAATAGTACGACGCGATGGTATCTCCGCGTGGCTGCAAAGACCTTGGATACGGATTGTACTTTTTTTCGTTCATTTTTTAGATCCCTATCAAACTTTGTTTTCTTACCTTCTTCTACACTCGATTCTTATTTAAGCTACGCCTTGGGATTATTGTGATTTCGGATGGCCTATTAAATAAAGTCTATGAATTCACGATTCGATTAGAATTAATGAAATTTCACGCCTCGAATGATTCGCCTCGCGCATGGATAAGCCCAGAAGTGTCAGCTGAGAATTCGCGGGTAGCTGGTATATAGAGTGTGTGCGTTTAACGGATGAAAATTTTCGCAGCAGAGGCGGGTATCGGATTCGAGAACTTGAGATCGTGTGACATCTGGCAAAATATTTGTTGCCCTCTGCGTTCTCTAAGACCTCCCAAGGGAGTAATTAGCTGCCGTCACATTTTCTTGTGGAAGGGAGGAGCCAGGCTTCGTATTACGTCCTCTCCTTTCTCTCCTTCCAACTGCATAAGAGAAACAAAGAGATGTGGTGAGAATAAAGAAGGAAAATCTTTGCAAGGGAATCGCACGCGTGAATCTGTCAATCAGCGGATGCGCGCGTGCAAACCGACGGACGTATACGTAGAACAGGAGGCGTCGCCCAAAGAACGGAGGGTTCTGCGGCACCGGAAGCAAATCCCCACACCCAGGAAGTCTCGCTTTTCTTCTGTTTGTCCAAGTGTGTCGTGTTGCGTGCGTACGATGGTTTTGACGTGCTCCCTTTCCCCCAATTTCAGGTTGGGGTTGTTTTGCTTTGTGCCCTTCTTGCGCCCGAGAAAGCATTGCCAAAGCTTATTTTCAATTCTAGACCAAACTTCTCCAGAAACTCAGGAAACTATGTAACGCGTTACAGATTATTTCCCAAGTCAATGACGTGGGATCCCTAGTATTATTTTTTTCAACAGACTGCAGCGGGGAACGGCTATTAGCGCTAAAAAAACAAAAGAAAAAAGAAAAACTAGCACAATAACATGAAAACTAGAAGTTTCACTTGTTTCAAGTGATAAAAATTGACGATGATTTGGCGATAGGACATCATTCCGAGACATAAATTTTGTTTCAGGGAAGGGACGGCTCTACCCAGCCTACAGCCTCAGCGGCAGTGAAGGCGAAGAGAACTCTACGAGTCTTCGCGGAGGTCGCGCTTACCCTACGAATTCTCATCCGACTAATCAAGTTCAGCATAATCACTACAACTCGAACCAGCATAAACAGCGGGCCTATCAACATCCTCTTTTTCACGTACCAGGAAGCGGGGCTGGGCTCAGCGATACCCCGACCTCGGGCAACGCTTCCGACGAAACTCTAACCGACAGCGAACTTACCAACCTCGCCCGGGATTCGACTCTTCTCGTTCATAACGGTGAGTAAGAAATCTTTCATTCAACGTTTAACAGCGGAAAAAAATTGTGCTCACATCAGCCACGGTGAAATATTGGCATTTCGAAAAATTTATAACCGACGTGAAGTACGGACACGTTTGTGTTTGCCACGGTTTGTCGCGGCAATGAGTCAAGGGTTGTCAAAATTGGTAAATCGCAATAACTGAAAATCGTGTCTCCGCATTACTCAAAGATGATGGATGACGGCCGCGTGTACCACGGTTAGCGCAAGGTAGAAGGTTCGGAGCTTCGGTTTCTCTATGGACCTAATGTCGAGTCTTGGTAAGCGAAACCGTCAGGATGACGCATCGCCTCGAGAATACCGTAGGTCGGGTTTTTCCGGGTTCTCCTGATGTCCCAAATCCTCAAATATACTCAGTGCCTGTTTTATCACCCCTCCATCAGGGTCAAGCCTCGTCCGTAAATCCATAATACATACATATGGCAGTAAAATTTTTTTACTGGGTATTAGATCTGCTGACTCGCGTGATCAGAGGGTTGGTAATTTCATTTCTCTTCTCTCGCTTCCAAAATTTTTCTCCTCTCTCACGCACCTTTTGTGACACTTTAACTTTCGCTGAAGAGGCTGAGAGTTTCGCCGTATAAGAGTGAAAGCGAAAGGTAGAAGAGTGCAAAAAAAGTGGAGAATGGTAGCGATAGAAGTGCGAAAGTTAGTCAGAAGCGTTCCCTGCGTACAATAGATTACGATCAACCGACAGCTATATCGATCGAGGTCCTCTCTAAAAACTCTTTATAAATCGGTACTCGAAAAACTCTTTAGTGATTTTCGATTCTTCGAGATCACGGGCGTCGCGACGGGCGTTCGGTTCAACTCACGCATAAGTGCAGGACGGGCGATGCCCCGATTCGTTTCGTTCGTAAAAAAATTCATGAATTCACTCATACGTGGCCAGGTTACGCTCATTTTTCCCCGGGAATCTAATGCACGAGGAGCCGCGGCGGCATCAGAACCGTGTCTAAACGGATAGAGCGATTCTTTTGTGCTCGGAACGAACGTCATCCATCATACGGGTCAATTCTTAGTCGAGCAAATATCCCCGATGGTGAAACACATCCCGAACAACGATTGGGTCATTCTGTGGCCACCCTCTCCACGCCTTGTTCACCCTCCTAGATGAACGAGTAATTACCCAGAAATCTGCATGACACTAGAAATCGCATGATTCGACGATTGTATCGAGCTCATACCACGCATTTTCGTTCATACGAACTGCGGAACGTCATCATACCGGGGTGCATTAAAGCGACGTTACGTTCCCAAAACGCAGTCCACCGGATGGCATTTAATAAACACGCGTCTTCAATCATCTTCTAGGTCTCTGAGGCGATGCATGCAGCAGCGGGGGATATAATAAGTATACAACATTGTATGAGCCTCCGCAGTACCGTCGGGGATTACGCCATTAGCATTAATATCATCATCGAGGGATTTTTGTATTAGTTACGCCTTCGTGTGACGAATTCACGAACAGTATATTCAAGAACACGACGCGGCGCGGTTCTACCTTAGTACCATTGATACCCGAAGCCTGTATACGTTATTATGTCTTGATCCTTGAGCTGCGTAATGAGACGGAAGTAATATGGCGGTGCTTTACTTTCGAAAGGATTCCTAGGTCGGTCACGCTTCGGGTGGATAGTTACTTGATGTGCAGGCAATTTTCATTCATGAATCGATTCCATGACCCTACACATCCAGCCCAGTCGGTCTGAAATCCACGGCGTTAGAGTCGAAGAATTATTTCATTAAGGAGGTCAGGTATTACAGGCGTCGAGATCGATTTGAAAACTTGCAATTTGCGTAGCGAAGGAAGAAAATTTAGACTAGAAGATTGACGGTCCACGTGAAAATCGCGGTTACTACTGCTTCCTGTGACACCCTTGCCTGATCGCAACTTTACCTCTCAACGTCAGAGTAGACCGACCTACTTCATCAGCAGTATTCGTGATCTGGAATCGACCGATTGTGGTTTCTAAATGACTTCGCCGATTATCTGGCTTCGCAGCATCGTATACCTTTTACTCAAGGGAATATCGACGAAACTTGAGTCTTCAGTTATCGGTATGGGACGCCTCTCGAGGGTAACGGAAAATGAAAAAGAAATGCTGGGGAATAGAGGGAGAAAAATGACGATGAAAAGTATTCTGAAATCGAGGAGTCATATTCTACGATCTCAACTTACTTCACCCCACACGCAATATGGGAATGCCAGTGTATGGAATACGGGTTCTGGTGGAATGATTATGAAAAAAAAAGGTGCCTCGAGGGCACTCAAATAACGCACAGTGGTCAGCAAAGTAGGATAGGATGGAGTAGAGTTATATTATACATCCTGCTTCGAGGGGGATAAAAATAAATTCAGAATAATAGTAGAAAATAGGGAGCAGATTTCATTTTCTGGTATACCCACCCATGTGTCAACAGTTTCGGATTTGAAATCTGAATTATTTTTTTTTTAAATTATAGTGAAAAAATAACGTACAAGTTGATTTTAGGTATGAAACGACTCTTTTCTTCCGCCTTCTGCTTATATTCTATGTCACGGCCACTCAACTGAGCTTCCTTTCTCTCGTTATGCTACAAATTATAACGACCTTTGTTACTGCGGCTGAACGCCGTCGTCCACTTCCAACAATAGAGACCCTCTCGAGATGTCCACACCATCTACGGAGCGAATCTCTTTCGCCTTGCCTTCTTGACACGAAAATCCGAAGATATTCGGATACAACGAATCTCAACATTCAACAAACTCCGCCACTGTACTGTATTTGACGCCCGTCGATATCGATGGAACGTATGTGTTGGCCTAGTTTCGCGTTTCAACGAGACGGCAAATACATCCGTATCATAAAGACATTAATACAGATGAGGCAAGATAGTTGGAAACACTTGCCCCGGAAATTTATTACTTGCTGCATAGTTGAAAGTCGTGTTGAATCATTCAAACGCCTAATCACTACCATTACAAGTGTGGGAATCTATCTGAACTACCGGGCTCATACACACCTGTATAAAGTATTTTGTTTCCTGGTAGTATTTTTAATAACGTCCGCGATGAGCTAATATAAGAACTGTCGGTCTCGGATATTCCAAGGTAAAAAGGCGAGCTAGCTATTGAAAAATGAATACCCTTACGGTAGCTATAGCCGACGAATATCGATCCACAAAGAAAGACCTAGTTTCGAAACCGAAAATACCCCCGCTCCCGCATACCAAAGACACCCACTCAAGTTCTATTCATGAAAATTCGCATATGAAACCACATCTAGATGCACTCGTACAGCTAGAAAAGTTATTGAGTTAGCCAAAATCTGGGTTTCTACATTTCTCGATTTCAAACGTTTCGATTTTCGTTTATTTTCTACATTTCTGTAGTTTCTTTCACTCCTCTAAGAATAAATTCATGATAAGTAGGTACAATTTTTTCATATTGAAATTCAGTCTAACCCCTTCGTTATTTTGAGCTGTGGACTCACGAATCGAGAAATAACACGAACGAGAAAAAAAAATCGATGTACATGTTTTTGGGAGATCTGGCATCTCACGTTTCCTTCATTTCTCCCCAGTTTTCTTCACGTCTGGTGCCGCCTCTCCCCCGGCCCCCCTTCGTATTCTGTTTTGCGCCCAATTTGCGGCCCATCATCGCTACGGAAGAAGCAATTTCTAACTTAAATGAAACTCGCTTCCGCCCCTACCACCTCTATCTCTTTTTCTCCTTTATGACTTATGGTCTCTTTTTCTCTCTCATACTTTACTGCAATGCCGATCGGTGAATATCCGAGAAAAACCCTTTTACCATGAGTGGCCAGATCAGATATCAAAGCCACCTTGAATTTTCGCATGTAAATTTATCGATCCATCGAAATATCAGAAACTTTATAAGCCGCTTTTTCGTTGAAGTGCAAAAATTTTTGCACACTCTCATATAGAGGTATCTTCGAGGGTGAAAAACCACTTTTAGAACTCGACAATTCCATCCAGTGACTATGCCCGCTGTGATGCTAAGGATTAGTTCGCCTTCAGATAACCGAATCAGTAAGGGTTTGCTGTATTTAATGAAACTATTACCGCGCATTGATTGCTAAACTTGGTAGCAGAGGAGATTATGGAAGTTCGTCTTAGTTTGTAGGCAATCTCAAAGTTGTAGTACGGCTCATTGGCTCGCTTTGTCGACGAGACATTTCGATCTTAATCGTGATGGGGAAGTATGGCATAGCCGCGTTACTGCCTCAAACCCCATCCAAGCTTTTGGCAAAGCGTTTATTATAACCTCATTTATATTATCGTAGAATGTCATTAATCGTAAATCTTGCGAAAACGTAGGAACGGAGCGATCGCGAAGAAAATTCATCCGAGTCCACACCGATTTGCAGCGACGTATTTCTCGGTAATAACTCTCCAGATAACTGAACCGATTATTGGATACTCTGTGAAGTAATTCTCCAAAGTATAGGTACCTGTATCTCACCTATACCGTTCGGATAGCTTATACACCAAAGCCCGTGGTAGTTCGATAGCTGGAAACCATTTTAAACCTGGTTTAACCATCGGGGATGCTTATGGCTGAGCTAGGGCGTTTGTGGTCGGTCAAGCTCGGTTAACGGCCTATAACGGCCTATAACGGTGGCATTAGCTCGGCTATTGCGGATAGAAGTGATCTCGGGTGATGCCGCAGTCACGATGGAAAGTCAGGAGGGGTTTGCAACGTTACACGGAGTAAAGGTGGAGAGTGCAGGGAAAGAAGTGGAACAAAAATGGCGGCGGAAGGTATAGGGTAGAAAGCTGAGCACCTGCACAAGCGCCACGGCCCGAGTAATTCCATTGACTTACCTACTGGTAGATCACATAGTCGTTATCGCTAAAGCCCCCTGGTCGTTGGTCGAGCGCTTGCAGTTCACTTACCTTTTCCTTTTAAATTTTATGTTAACTTGTATCAGGTGTTTTCACCGTTGAATTTTACCGAGGAACTGGAAAACTCACCAGCACCGCGTGGTTCAGTCGGCTCACTCATTACGTGTGTGAAGTCTGAAAAGTACAGTGCATTTGTTGAGGCCGTGACCCAAGATAAACGGCACTCTGAAAGAGCGGGCAGGTGATTTTCCTCATTCCAGTTAGGGTAGGTGTTAATGATAAACCATCGACAAGAACGGACTAGAAAGTGATTTTTTTCACAGTGTAGTGCAAGTTCTTCGCGAAATGTAACCTACCGTCTTTAAGGATGAAGTTGGTTGTTGATATACGTGAATAACTTTGGGTCGACTCAGTCCATCTAGTCATTCGCAGATATACGTGGAGTTTTTCGTGATCCCTGGTGGCCACCCACCCACATGTTTATGTATGTCCGCCTGATTGCGAAAGAAGACGGCAGTTTGTCTCTGATGTCGACCATGGTCTGTACGGCGCGGGCGGGGCGAGTAAGGAACAGAGGGAAAAGTCGTGGTCGAGTAGGTAGCCACCGTCCGCGTGGCCGTAACTATAACCTTCCTCAGAACTTCGATTCCCGAGGGAAAAAGGACACCTTACGTCTGATTTGGGTCCCGGAAACTTTGTCTTTTCACCTCGACCCTGCCGGCGGTGTCCTCTGCCCGCCCGGCGATCCGCGGTCTCACATCATCTCCTCGCCTTACCCTCCACTTGTTTACGAATTACCCCCTCATTTACATCCTTTTGTCATTCCCTGCGGACGGAATTTAATTTCCATGTTTTCGAAGAAACAAACTTCGCCGCTTTTCAGAAAAAAGAATAACATAAAACAAAAAGGTCGTCACGAAAATAAGACAAAATAATATAAGATCCTTCTAAAAAAAAACTCCTCGGCTACCTACAAAAAATTCATTATAATATTCGTGGAATTGCTGTTAGCTAGCAAGTGATTCGATTTCAACTCAACCCTTTCCAACCTCCAGAGTGCAAAGTAGCCAATTTTTTTCCCCCTCTAAAATCATGCCCTCGGCAACGGTTATTGTCTCGTCGTTTACCACGACGATATAGTGTAAAATAGCGGGGAAGCGGATAAATCGAACACGGTGCTCACGAAGGTCTTTAAAATCCATTCGTTTGTGGCGTATCTGGGTCCGGTTATCGGAGGGTCTTTTTCCTGAAATATAAATACCTACAGAGACGAGTAGTGTAACTGTATTTTTTTGGTGGATGCGATAGAAGCATCGAGAAATATAAGGGCGGCTACAGTGGTGACCACTACAACAAAGTTCGGTGTGCGACGATGAGAAAACGAAACGAGGTGGTTTTCTGCGGGTTTCTGAGTAACTCTGTTCGATCGGTACGGCAAGAAGACCTCAGGTCCGCAAACAATGGTTAAAGTTTCGAATGAAAGAATTCAGTGAGCGAAAAAGACGCGGTGGAATGTAATTTGTTGCTCAAGAGACAATGGAGACGCGAAACACGGTAGACAAGGGATAACCTGGTGGACGAAAGACAAGGGGGCTAGTGCGGCGCAGAAAGGAGGAAAGCAAAGACGCAGAGTTTTCTATATATACCTATCTCTCCCACGCGTTCAAGAAACAATTTCGTTCGTTTCTCGGTGTATGTACGTTCGTTGAATCGCGACTTTGAAGTTTTCTAATCCAACCTCGAACGCATTCCACTCGTACCCCTAACAGTAATTCAACCTTTATCTCAAAAGTCGCGCGACTCGTTTGAGACAACCAGTGAGCTATACGGTTTCAGTTCGAGCTTTTAGATTTTACGTTCGTTGTGCTGGTGGTGCTGTTGCTGCGGTTGCGGAAAACGAAGAGTAGAATAGTTGAAGGTAAAAAGCAAGTAAGCGCCAACCCGCAAGTCCGACCGGAGACGCAAGTGAGGATTCAATCTGATTCTAGCTGTTTCCAGATCCTCGAACAAATACCTATCTTCGAAATACGATCGGGATTGTCTTTTTACTCGTGGTCCACGCAAATATTTATTTACGCGCCGCAGGAAAACAAAGAAAGAAAATATCCGTCCATTCTGTCCAGAAATGAAGGATAGATTCACTCTAATTCTATTTCATCTCGAAAATGCCACCGGTAATCTCGTACATGGGAAAAAAATTCGAAGAGAATGAGGAATCTTGCAGTCGGAAATATTATACCTGGAAACATTGATTTCTCATTTTTAGAAATATCTTGCCTACGCAGCGATGCCTCATTCCATTTTTCCTTTCCCAAAGTAGATCAAGTGCGGGGAACTACCGAAAAGAAAGAAAACTAAGTTTTAAAATTTAGTTTGTGTCTTAAATTGGCAAGGCGGAGCCTTGAAGCGGTGAGATGGGGGCCTGGGTCTTTTCCTTTGCCGTTGCTTCGCTTTTCCTGCCTTTTCGTTTTCTTTATTTTTCTTTACTCACGCATGTATATCTGTACTCATATATCTGACTATACATGCGGGCTAAAAAGGAATCTCTTAGTTTTCGCTCGTCTCCAAACGATTGTCGCTTTTGCCCCTTGTTTGTTCAGGTTACATGAGCCGGTGTCCATCGCTTCTGACCAACATGGTCCTTACAAACTTCGTTGAAACACACAAGCTCTTGTGGCTATGAATCGTGATTGATTGATAATTCAAAATGTCGGTATGAAGCGTGCATTATGTGGATAACGAATGTGACCTCATACTTTTTAATTTCCTTAAACAAACCAACGATACAAGGAACGAAAAATTCACTGTCTCATTCCCTCTCCTGGTCCATTTCATTCTTCATTTTCCGTCGTCCAGCCTTTATAGAATGGTCCATTCACAATACGTCGTTTGTATTTCTTGGAGGTCTTCCTGGCGAACAAATAGCAGCTAGCTCGCTGCTTATGATATACATCCGAAACACGTTCAAGGTCTGGCAGAACGTAACCAGACTCTGCATTATAGACAAAGTCAAAGAGTCTTTCTTGAACGCACGGATGTGGAACAGGCTGTGTCACGGTTATCCTGAGGGTAAGCGAGTTCGTCGTGGAAAATATTGTGAGTGTAGAAAAACAGGAAAAAGAGGAGATATCGATGCTGCTGATTACAATGCTTCCACACGACAACGTAGCTGCTGTAGAATTTCAAAATTTAACGCGCAATTGTTAGGTGAACCAATCGGAAACTCCGACAGAAATAAAATACTATTTTGGAGTGCAGCAAAGGGTTGGACCAGAGAAGAAATATTACTGGAATCGGAATTCCTGGGTCGTCGATGAATTTCCAGATAAAGTCAAGAATGAGAATAACCTCTGAAAAGGAATGAGAAATTGAGAGAAGAGAGAGTCGGTTATAATTCGTTTACGGGACAAAGAACAAGGTACATTTTTCCGGGTTACTGAAACATGGCTAATCGGAGTCATGCACAACCGGTTGGTAGCTAAGCAAGCATCAACGCGCTATACCTACTCGTAATTAGGCGGCTGGCTCGCCAAAGCAGCATCTCCACACCGGTGTGCAAATGCCAGTGCGCGTTTTAATCCGTTTCAGGGGTAGCTTAGGGAGAATGAAAGGGAGGTAAAAAGAGAGGGGGCGAAAAAAAGAAAAAGAATTAAGGAGGGGGGTTGAAAAAGTAGCGAGAGAGAAAATAGCAGAAACTGATATTTTCTCTCCCGTACACAACGCACGTACCTTCCACCCTCCCACCTTGACGAGGCACAGGGAGCTCCGGTTTGCGAACAGTCAGTGAAATTAAACGGAGTAGCCTCCGCTAGCTTTCTCTTTTTCTTTCTCCCTTTCCCCGTGGCTTTCCATCCCTTACTGCAGGGTATAGAAGCCACCACCTCTTTATCAGCCATGCCGGTGCCACCTTCGAGGTCCGCTAGACTGTAAACTTTGGGAGTTTATTGTTTCCCGCGCGCCAAGTAATTTAAAACGTCGACCAGAGGACGGTGCCATCGCATCCCCGCGTACTCAACCAGTAGTACGTGGCTCGCGTGCCACACTTTCGTGGACTTTTCGTTTTTTTTTTACACCCGTCCTGCGGTTCCACTTTTGGTCAATCCTTCTGCTCACTTCCTTGCCTCATTGTCAGCGCAGTCAACGAGGCGTGAGGATTTTCCCCTACTTATTCTAAACCACACTTGACTACAGGAATTAAAATATTTTCATGAGACATTATGTTTCACCTCATTGTGAACTTGATGTAGAAATTAAATTAGATGATAATCCTTGCACTCTTTCAATTCTTCGGATATTTATTCCCCTTGGGTATACATCATAAATATGTATGCATGGGAATTTTATTATTAATTTTCTACCACACCGAGTGAATATTTGTAGCATAAGAGATTACGACTCATACAAGCGTTTGTATCTTCAATGATATTATACAAGGATGCATAAAGAATGACTAGTCGATAATTTTAACGAAAATCGTTGCCTACCCTTGCGTTATTTGAAATTAGAATTCCTTTTAAACTCGCGCGATTACTCTCGGTTTTATTATTCCCAAGTAGTCCTCATCTCCTTACATTATACTCGTACATATAAGAATGGGGGGAACGGTAAGCAGATATAACAGGGACTTGAGATGGCTGCCTTAACTCTTTCCCATTTTCTTATACGACTCGCCTCCCGCTGGGCTTTGAACATTGTTACTTTAATTCTGGGCCTTTGATAGCGATATTTCATTTTGAAGCATGGCAAGACCCAACCGGGTTATTAGTACGGTGATGCCCGCCGGATGATGGGATAACCCCCTCAACTTCCCCACCCCCCCACCCCCCCCTGCCCCCGATAACCGACACACGCCTACGCACCGCCATATTTTTTATTATGTCAGACCTCGACTCGAATGATAGGGTACCGTAGGAGAAAAATTGGTGATGGAGGACTGGGAGAGATGACGTATAATTTCTTTCGTTTTTTTTTCAGGTTCCCGATGACAATCTTGACTTTCTTACTTTCATACATATACTCGCCTCTCTTCATGAATGCACAGATCATTAGACGAATTTAATCTTTGCATGCTGGAAAATCTTGAAAAGAAAAGGAAATCACACCCATAGAGATTGATGTGGTTGTGTGGAATATTCGGTAGTGAGAAAAAATATTGAAAAAAAAAGAAATCGACATGCTTCGAAGCGTAGCGCTTATGGTCAGTCATTCCTACGTATCGCATAAATACATCGTCTTCGGAGTTGAGGAACGAAATCTCCGCCGGCTTATTATCGGTTATACTAAAACGCGGTGCGCTCTTCGCGGCAGCAGGTGAAATAAATCGTATTTCCTTCGAAGAGAACCTGTAGACTGGGCTGCCCTACCCCTCGGGCTTACGCATAAACCATGCGTGGAGGTGCAGACTCTTAAGTCTTCGCTCCCACATTAACTAGCTATAAATTATACGCGGTCTTTGGGTGGCCTCGAGCAATCTTTGGTGATCTCGCTCACGCCGAAGCTAAGAAACCTGTATCCGTATAACCGCGACGTGTGGTACGGAGAGAAAAGAAGAAAATTAGAAAAGAAAAAAAAAAAAAAAAACGCACTTGCGATGCAGAAGCATTTAGTAAACTCGATGCATATTACTGTATCCTAGATAGCGTCTGCGAAGAATTAGGATAATTAATTTTGTCTTTTATTATTACGGTACAGAGAAAAGGACGTCGACTGAGGTTAATAATCCTGATAAATCTTGGGTAATATACAAAAATAATTACGACTGACAACGGGGCTGATAGAGGTTACTTCTAACGGAGTATAGGGAGTAGAATAACATGGATATCTCTGCGGCACCGACTAATTAAATATCAAATAACTTGCTGTTGAAGAATAAAATTAGAGGGAGAATAAGAGAAATTCTCTGTTAGTTGAGCGCAACTACATGGGAGCTGGGTAGCAATTATAAGTCGTCGATTAATGAGTATTTCCAACCCCCCATTCCATCGCCCCTTAGTCCTGCAAGAGCCAAAAGCGACGACTAGCTCGCTTTCTACAATGACGAGAAAATCACGACTGACTTCCATAGAAAACGTAATGGACGAGTGTAACAACACACCGCAGTAAGCTATTCGTTGCCAACTTGCTAAAACTTGCTCGCTGCTGCACCTTGTTATAAGTTGCAACTTGGGGTATAAATCAGTTTGCATTACATAAGGTTTTACTCAGTTTAAGATATTTCAAAACATGGCTAACGAGTAACCCGTACCTACATTGAGTGACTCGTGAAACTGAAGCTACTCATGATATGTTCATGCGGTTGAGTACATGGTAATTTAAATCTCGAGAATATTAGCTCTAGTTTCAGAACAAACTCAAGTCAGTTCCCCATATTGTAGGTTAGACACACACGCCTCGAACATTTAGACGTGGGGTTTAAGGCATCGACTGTGGAATAATGAAAATTTATGACCACTCCCCGGTCGCGCCTCTTTGGCATGCAACTCTCAGCACCCACCCGGCAGAGGAAAGGCGAGGCTTCTTCGCCTTCGTTGCTTGAGATGAAAATGGAGACGAAAGGGGTGAAAAAGTGAAGGTCGTGAAGCGCAGGCATGAACATGGGTCGTTTGTAGAGCTTTTAAGGGCTCTGCGAGAGCAAAATTCACCCCGAAGTAGCTGGAAAATGTACTTTTACTCGACACACGATTCTCAAACATCACTGAATTCGGTTCCATGTAATTTTGAGTGCTGTTGTTGACCGATACTCGCAGTATATATTTTTTGAATAATTTTTATCAAGTCTTAGGCCGGGATAGATGAATATCGTTGTGAGCAGGCACCGATTCTTTTAACTTCTAATGACGATACTTTCCAAGAGATTGAAACCCCTTCTCAGGCTTATCAGTGTCCATAAAAATCTGGAAACACAGCTCTTACGAAATAGAATGGCCTCAAATTAAGGATTCCTTTTTTTAGCTGTATTTAATTAGAAAAATTCTGTTCTCTTCGTTTTATTTATCTCCAGTGTCACTTTGTCTTTCAATTTTACTCACTAACAAGGTTCGATATTTTTATCTCCCCGAAAAATTGGTAAGCCACGGGTTTGAATTGAATGTAGATGTATATTTCTTTTATATTTATTTTGATGCCACTGCCGTTGGGCCGAAACAAATCGGATAAAAGATGACTGTTGAGTTTGATTGACTAATTATACGAAAGTGCCGGTGAAACCCAACATTTCACGAGGTCAATTTGCAGGACTGTTCGAAAATTTTCGAAACTCGCAGAGTGTTGAGATGAATATTTTGGCGGTACTAATGTGATAATATCTGCACCAGGAATGGTATTGATACCGATGCGCTGTTATAGTATAGAAATTTCATTCTGTTGAGAAAATCCGAGCGGAGCAAAATGCGAGGAAACGCTCTCGATATTGAAATTCACTACGTCGAATTTCACCGCGCAAATTCGATATAATATATAATTCAAGAAAGACTTTGAATCTCCTGCAACTCTCTAACCTTTCCACCCAACTTTACCTATCGCTACCCTATCCCAACCTTCCATAACTTGGCATAAGTGAACTCAGCAAACCCAAGTCAAGCGAAGCTATACCCTTGAACAGTCAGTTTATCACCAAGGACGTTAATTGATAAAACAACCTCGATATAATTTATGTGTAAATCGAGTTAGTCGAGGGTTTTAGTTATTTATATCCTCAATTCAGTGGAATTTCGTGGTACCGTGGAAAATTCTGAAGCGTTAATTAGACAAGATTAATCCCTGATCCACCATTCCAAACTCGTTACCTCTTTCCTGATGATGGTGCACCATTTGTATAGCCTTATCATTATACTTCGTACCTCGTCATTTGATGGAGAAAAATCCTATCTTGAAAAGTTGATGCGTAATGTGTGAATTGTGCCGTTGAACGGTGATGACATTTTATTCCTTTGTTAAACTTGAAAGTTGGTTATAACAAAGCAGATAAATATGAATATGATGTTGACGATAACCAAGATTATCGATTCACATTTGATTTAAAAAATGACACACACGTCGGCGTGCTATCCACAAAATTGATCGAGGTATCGCCAATTTATTGCTCCAAAAAGTACTAAAATAAAGATATCTCGATGAGACTTATTTCTAGCTTTATTTATTCGACGGTTTCGTGTCCCTGAGGTCAAAATACGTTGAAAAAGTGCCCTGCGATCAATTTTAAAAGAACTTCATTTTTGCCCCCAAAATCGACAAAAATCTAAGGTATACCCCTTTGGATTTTTTCGATTTTTGGGCCAAAAATGAAGTATTTTTTAAATCGATCATGAGACACTTTTCCAACGTATTTTGACCTGAGAAACATGAATCCGTTGAGTAAATTGAGCTACGAATTAATCCCATCAAAATATGGCAATTTTTCTGCTCCGAAAAGCGGAAAATTAGCGATAACTCGATCAATTTTATAGGTAGACCAATTTGGCTTTCAGATTCGAATTCCTGAGATCAAAATACGTTAGAAAAGTGTCCTGCGATCAATTTTTAAAATACTTCATTTTCGGCCTCAAAATCGCCAAAAATCTAAGGTATACCCCTTTGGATTTTTTCGGTTTTTGGGCCAAAAATGAAGTATTTTCAAAATCGATTATAGGACACTTTTCTGACGTATTCTGACCTCAGGAACACAAATCCACGAGCTAAATTGATCTATATATAAAATTGATCGAGTTATCGCCAACTTATCGCTTCAAAAAGTGAAAAAATGAGGATATTTCGTTGAGATTTATTCCTAGCTCAATTTGCTTGATGGATTCGTGTCCCTGAGGTCAAAATACGTTGGAAAAGTGTCCTGCAATCAATTTTGGCAATACTTCATTTTTGACCCCAAAATCGAAAAAATCCAAAGGTGTATATCTAAGATATTTTTCGATTTCAGGGTAAAAAATCAACTTTTGATTCGTATATGCGGACATGTGATGCGTCTGAAATGTAATGATATTAAATTGAAAAAAAATAGTAGACAAAAATTTTAAAAATAAATGAAATGAAATGGGGCGCGTGCGTGTAATGCTGATGAAATAGAAAAGAAACAAAAAGGAGATAAACATTGGAAGAACAACACAAACCACCGCTGATCAAAAAGATTTACCCTCACATTCGAATATTTCACCATCCAAAGCTGAAAACTTCATAAAACTTATCTACGCATATACCTAGACCTGTATGTATTTGTATATGTGCCGAAAGGATAAACCAGCAGCTTCGAAAAAGTAGCGCAGTTTTACACGAACTGTTGGAAATTAATTAACGTGGCCTAAGAAAACAGAAGAGGGGGATGGATATTCTCTGACCAGGTGTAATTCGTTGGTATCTATAACGAGCAGGTAGTTGGTAAGCATCGAGCAACCTTTTCGGCACGACTGCCCCAGCAGACCTAGGCGGATGGTTCAGACCTCGGTGCATTCCACGCACGTGCGTAACCCCCTCTGAGCCTCATCAACCCCCGACAGACCCCACCCATTTACTGCCTTGAATTCCCCGCTGCCCTTAAAGTAGCGTGGGTGGAGCAGGGCTCACTTTCTACGCCCCCGCGGCAGCTTTCAGGCTTCAGGCTTCAGTCTTCAACATTCAGCCTTCAGCCTGAACACCATCTTTTCCATTCTTATTGCGGGCATGGGACACGTCAAATTATGTCGACTTTTATGATGTCCTAGCTGCTGCGCTCACCCTCGTCAAATTTAGGATGCGACCCGATGTGAGACACAAGTGTAGAGAGAAGGGAGGGGATTCAGTTTTGTCCACGCGCCTGGCGCATCATATTCATTTCACGATGCCGCATGTGGTTGTTGGTAGATACAAGAATTCGTCAGCAGGTTCATTCGGGAAGCGAGAAAATAATGCGTTTTTTAATGATCATAAGATGTCTGGAAACGCGTCTCAAGTTACAAAAAACTATTCAAATGAGAATCGAAAGAAAGTTGAATTGATAACAAAGAACCGGTAAATTTCTTTCTCAATTCATACGAAGATACACATTCGAAAGGGACAGAACGTGAATGCAACAAAGAGAAGAATTTCTTTGTAGATATTCAAAATGGAAGTAAAGATTCGAAAGAAGAGTATTCTAATCTTGCCGAGCAAATAAAAAACGCAGGACAATTACCACATCTATATAACACTTACGGTATACAAAAGCAAAGCGATGCACTCGTGGTATTTCTTAAGTCCAAGATAAATTAGGTCGGGGAATTTACATTCCCATCTTAAACTCGATCCCACAGAGATGGAACAAACTGAACAAATGAAACAAATTACAGCTCGTTCGTCAGCTCAGACGCGAGCTCCGCATACCCCGACGCGACGAGTAGTTACAAAGTCTTCGTTGATGCTGCATTTTGGTATCGCGTAGTTTGGTTCTTCAACAAAGGATTATATAACACGTGAAGATGTTCACTGAGATTTCGATAAAAAAAATTTTCATCTCTTCAGAGCCTAAATAACATGATTTTCTGCACGAACAGCAATAAATTTAACTGCGAATTCATGTGGATCCTGAAATTGAGTTCAGTTTGGAATCAATCATGTCATTACCCTACTGGATGTGTCGTGTTCGCTTAGTCGGATAAAGTTAATTTAGTTCGAGTTAATTTTATGCATCAAATGCACGTGGCGGAAGGCTCTAAGGATGCTAATTAACACTAAACTCCTTTGAACTGCATATAAAACCGGAACCGGATGTTTCTGTCATCAGTTACGTCGTGTCCATGGTACGACCAGCCGCAACTTACAAGTATCATAGGCGGCGGTATACCTTCGGTTATCAGATGGTCACCGTGACTCAGCGAACGGTCACCGTTCGAAACCCGCAACTCCGAACTTCTTCCCGCATCGCGTGCAAACATCCGTCGAGTATTTCCAAAAACTTTTTGCAGCATGGCCGGAAAGACGTGCCTCACATAGTCGAACGCAGAAAAGAAAATGAATGAAAAACTTCGTTTCCAGCGAGGTACAGTTAAAACAGGAAATCCTTTGAACTCGATTCGAAGCGATATGGTTGAGAATTTAGCGGAAACGTCGGGAGAACATTTGTACCACTTTTTATCATCGATTCGCGGATGGTTTTTGGAAAAGCGAAATGTTTGCCGGATTATAGAGGAAGGGGATTGTGGCGCCTGGCTATCTGAGGATGACAGTCGTCAGGAGCACACTCTGTTAGATTGTGCCTACGTCACTCCGACGGCACGGTTGGATACGGCGATGGTTGGTTGCTGCTTACATCGATGCTCGTGTCACCTGCAGCGATAGACATCGCCACTGTACATAACCCCCCTCGGTGACCCGAGCTAAGGGCGACTCTTCCTTCCTGCGATAGCCGGCTGCTGTTGCTGCTACTAAAAATTTAACAGGGGGAACCAAATGATTGCTTTTCATTGACCCTTGACCCTTCTGAAAATCGAAATTGAATACGTCCTCACTCCATGACCAACGTCACCCGTCTTCCATGACCTCGTACAATGTGAATACAAATAACGAGAACACATACAACTTCGGGATCATTCGTGACTATTGGAGTTCACGATTATCGAGGCGTGAAGGAAAAAATTAATACACCAACAGTAAATCGATGTATCACATCGATTTTATTTTCTTTGCGCCTTGGACATTGCCGAACGCAGCTGTGTCTGAAGGACAAAGTTTCTGCTTGAGTGCTTGCAGCATAGCGGGGCAATTACAGGAGTGACTGGGAAGCGTCTAATAAATAGAAGATCGTAGCGATAGATTTCTTCGGACAGAGAATTGGAAAGAGGGAAAAGGAAAGAGGGAGTAATGAATATATGATGTGACAGTGAAACATGCCGCTATTATTCAATGGCCGCTTGCTCCGGCTATTACTTGGACTAGAACTCTATTCGATCCATGCGAGTCAGAGACCTGGACACGCAAAACACTGGCTGTGATTTCACCCTAATTGGTTCTTACGTTACGTCGTGTCACGACAACAAATAACCTCTATGAATATTTCATGCGATTCAGCCAATGTGCCTGTCGTCTTATCTCAGTCCTTATCAACTGCACCTTGTACAACAAGCTACCATCAAAACTTCCCGGTCATCACATAAAAAGAGCAGCCTGTCATCGGTATTAGAATAACGAAGACGAGTAAAAAAAGGACAAGCGAACGCCGACAGTCCGTTCTGGAAATTTTTGTTACACGAATAAACGAATACCTCAACGGGTGGTACCTATATTTTTAAGTAATTGAATGGCTCTAACGATCAGTGGTGAAACTGATGTGTTCGACGAATCGGTTTTGCGTTTCGAACCTGTAGCGATGCAGGTGAATCGCGCGTCGACCGAATGTTTGTGCAGATATTATTCACATTTAAATTGCATTAGTCGATGAATGAGGATAATCTGATACAAACCAGCAATATAGTCTGGACGTCGAAAGTTGGGAATTCTGCCAAACGAGCCCGACGTGCTATAATATTGATCGGGTTTTTGAAGCGGTGAAAATATTTCTACACCTACTATATATAGTTGAAATTTGAGAGGGCACACAACTCTGCAGCAGACCGTAAACGCACGTAAACACAATTACCGTGATGTAGGGATATGCTGACGTCGCCTGTTACATCAACCACGCAAACGCTAAAGCCAGCAGCACCGGCAACAGAAGCACCTACTGCATTTCACTCGAGTGTACCAACAGGCGCGTTTAACAATCAACTAAAGTCAGCAGAGATTTTAAAACGCGGTATTACCTACACGCGCGAAAACTGACTACCCTCTATAATAATCAGCCGATGCAATTACCGCATCTCTTCGGATTTTCAAACAATTTCATCTAAAATCGATTCCAGCTGGCTCGGAGAGGTTACTGGAAAGAGTTAACCCTGAATTTCACTCCGCGTTGCACGTTTACTTCGTCACTTCGATTCATCACCCGCATGAAACTCCGATATTTATTTTTGAAAAGGAACGAAATCTTTGAATCGATGTGAAGAAAAATCGTGTTCGTAAATTTTGTCGAATCGGGGAAACTCTGAGCGTCAACAGAATAGCGTTTATTGCGGTTGGCAAACACGCAACGCGGAGGGTCAACACGCACAGCGTTGGGATCCGCGCAAGTTGGCAGATGCAAAACGTACACCGTGAGCATCACATTAATTAATTTTCAACAAAACCATTGATTAGATGGCAGCGTTTGTGTCCTTCTCTCATCGAGGATTACACGGGCTAATCATCCGGTACACACGAGCTTCGAAATTCACCAACAACATATCCACCCGGATCATCTGCAGTTTCAGGAAATAATATGTCGCGATACAAGCTCGTATGCATATATTCGTGGCTTGGATCAATCCAAACTTTCTGCTCGATTACCCACATCACGAAATAATCAGCCAGCTCCCGTATTATCGGCAATACAGCAAAAGCCCAAAGTATGGGACTGGTCATACCTATTTGTACAACCGTGTGCATGGATCGGCGTTCGCAGACAACGATACTCGAGCCTATATTTTTTATAGCAATAGTTGTAAAAATAGATCAAATATCCGGAAAACGTATGCGCGATATTTTCGTCGTGATATTAATCATTTCAATAGATAATGCGACTGAAACCGTCCAGAATCAACGTCCCGTTTCAATAAATAAGTACACGATGTGACTGAACAGCCGAGCTATTCGTGTCGAAAAAACAAAAAAAAAAACGTACAAAACAAAAATACGCACGGTGTACGTACCCGTTTGGCCGAACCGTGACGAATCGCCGCCAATTTCCGATTTCCGGTCTCTATGGAAATTGCTGCCCCTGGCGTAGTGATGGTGCTTAAAAATATCACCGGCGTTGCCTCCTTTCCGTTTTAGTTTGTTACTTTATGACTCTATATACTTTCACGTGTCATAGTACACGGTTCGAGTATACTTGATGAGCGAGAATAAAATATACCTTCGGGTGATAAACATTCGATATTTGAATTCGGTAAGAGAATTCGCGGAATAAAAATTTTTACTCACTCGTTTCAGGCGTTGGCGTTAATTATTGTGAAGCATAATTCAAAACGATTACCTAATATCCGATATTTAAATGTAATAGGTTACGGCATATTCGAATGCGTTGTTTTACTCAAACAACTACCGTTGCGGGGGAAATTCATACTCGATAATCGACCCATATTTTATATTAATTAAGCGTCAATATGTTTGTGAATAAATATTTCTCCGCTCCGTATTCCCAGCCCACCTACTTTCGTTAGGCACAAAGGTATTCAATTTTGGTGGCGGTTGAGTAAGCTCCGTAAGCGTTCAACAAACAACGGAAATAAAATTAATAACGACTGTTTGCCGATGTGTTAATATCGAAGGAAAATACAGCTCTGTAAATACACCTTGAAATTTCATTCTCTTCTTCTCTCGACTCTCGTCTCCCCCCCTTTCTCTTCTTCGACGTCGTGGCAATGGCGGTACAGCCAGCGGGGGCAAAAGACAACTAAAAAGAATAAAATAGACTTTGAGGCTACGAAGGGCGATGATCTAAGAAAAAAGGCCGTCTCTCTTCTCGCGATGTCCGACCACCGTCGTCTCCTTTTCTGCTTTTATAAGCTTTATTTATCTTCTTGCGGTAACAAGTGTTTCAAAATTGCTCAAAGTGAAAAGCACCGCCAATCCTGTACTAATAGTCTGCGAATTTTTGCGGTCTCCGGGGACAAAAATAAAAGATTTTTTGAATCGTTTCAGCTACTGTTTCCCATCGATTGAATACAGCAAAAAAACTGTGCCAAGTAACTTTACGATAGGTGCAACCGACCCTATACATATTAGTTATTATGATTATAAAAGTTCGAATAAGTGAAAACCAACTCACCCAGGTGTACGCATGACTTATAACTTGCTGTGTCGTTACGATCAGTAGCAGGACGAAACGATGCTCTATCCACTCTAAACAACCCTGAAGCAGTTTCGTATAATACGACATCATTTTATTACTCTCATCAAAAGATAAAAGTGTAGTAAACCTCCAGAGAAGTTATTTATACGTTCGTAACTTACACGCTGGTTAGTTGGCTTCGGATATTTTTTTTTCTTCCGTAATCATCACTGTTTTTAAGCAGTTTCAAGTCCATCGGACTTTATCGTTGCTCCATCCCCGTTATTCAAAGGGGTTTGTAAAGATCGGTAAAAAAAAAAGACACGAAAAAAAAAAAACTGTGGTTTGCGGAAAAGGGGGTTTGGAAAAAGAGGAGATACGGTATCCTATTGCTTAGTGGTCATTAAAACCCCTACGGAATGTCGCGTGTTTCGTTAAAACAATCGATAAAGCTGTACATACCGTAGCGAATGGTATTTTTTGCCTTTCTTTTTTTTTATGTACAGATTAAGGGTTGTAAATCCTCGAAGATAATTACCCGGTATACGAACAAAGAAATGAAGAGAAACGAATAGAAAACTGCCACGTTTACTTTTATTTCTAGGAAAAATTCTTTTCTGAACTGCACATATGTGTGTGTATAATATACTTCAAAATTACTCCAGCTCTGGTCAGCCCACAAAAAAGGATACCACAATCCTCTTCAGGTCGAGCCCCAGCTCCTCGAACCTCCGTATTATTTATGCATGTACACATTTCTATTTTTTTCCTACGGCGGACGCGTCTGAGTTCATTTTCATCCTTGTTGGCAAACGGGGGTGGTCCATTGGTCCCTCCGCGGGGGTCCGGACCTCACATCTCGTTCAAAAGGCTCCGCGCCTGACCCTTCGGAACTGCCCATCGCGACAGGTACCCATTTTTTAACAGCTGAACGACCGTACCATATTATTACGAGCGTCGTAACACAGTTAAAGTTATTCACAACAATTGATAATAACGCCATAAATTAAACGTTAAGTTGACGTAGTCGAAGTTTATACGGCGATTATCCTGACGCGGAACCCGCGATAAAGGAAACAATTTTTATCAATGAATATTCATATCAGATTGATACCGTGAATACGTAATCGATTACGCTTTCTCTTGTACTCTCGGAGACGCGGGATAATAAAAAGCTCGCAGCTCGAGGATCGGCTTTTCAACTGGATGTCTAGCCACCAGGCATGCGTGACAAAAAACAGATAGATAAATATATGTGTATATTATGTGTACGTGATATTTGGGTGGCATCCGATCTGGGATTGGTTGTGAGTTGGACGATCGAGGCGATGCGACGGTTGGAAATCGCGGTTACGTTGTAGGATATCCGGCAATGCGCTCGGTATATCAAACGAAGGTCTTCTTTGACGAATGGTCTCGGCGAGAGGTCATGTGGAAGATCAAGGGCTCGCGTAACGTCTCTGAGGAGGTAAAGCACGCGGAAGTAACACTTCTAGAGTTCTGGCGCACCTTAGCTTCTAGCTCGGCAGCGAGGACATTCCAACTCCCAACTCTCATCTTTCGTCTTTCGTCCCTTACCCTGTTCCTAATACCGTTTTCATTCGTGCTTCATCCTCTTCTTTCCACGCCCAAGTAATTCCGACGTGTTCGCGTTACGATGAAAAACCGAGTTGGCCGCAATTAACAGAAATCGTCTCGCTGAACACACCGAAGCAAAGATATATACCTGCCGTAAGTATAACGTGGAGATGAGATACCGCGCACTCTCTACTTCGGATCTAACTAGAGTTGGGCTGAATTCAAACATGCATGGAAAAATAACCATATATTTATGCATAAGGGATCCATGTATGATAATATATACATTCGTACGTTATCTGTGTATACGCTATCTATACATACGTCTACCTATCTTTACGTGTGCTGGAAAATTTTAAACCACCGTTGGGAGGCGAAGCTTTTCAGTCAGTTTGTACGTACCCTGTACCTACCAACGACCGTAAGGAATCCAACGAGGCAACGCTTGTCATTAGCATCTCTGCATCCCTTCAGGGCATCCAACAGGGCCTAGCTGAACATCGTGCTAGAGCTGCTCTGAACTGAACTAACAACTTTGCCAACTCACTCACTCGTATCCCATACACTATGCATGCGAGATGTTTTTCTTTCAGCCACCTGACCGCCCCCCTCCGTACGCCTTGCATCCGACTATCCCCATCAACGTCTATTCACGATGCCCTCACCAGTCTTGAAAAATTTAGATCTCCGTAACGAGAAGCGAGATTGCCCTGCGTTGTAATTTTACTTTCTTTCCACCCTCACTTTTTGCTTCATGTTTTATTTTAATTACTTTTCTTTCCAGTTTTCTTATCACTTCTCTAATATACGGGAAACAGGCTCGCCGAATTTCTGCCCTACGAAGCACTGGACACCGGGCGTGCGTGACCGAACTTTTTTGACCTTTTAAAAAAAATCTAACAATCAGTCTGCTTTTCTCCCGAAAGGACTCGTTCAGGGTTACGACTCGAAAGAATTTAACGGAGCTAAATTCGAAGAGGTGAACTCCGACTTATATTTCGAATCGGAGTTTGAATTTTCGATCGAATTTCCGATTCACTTTTCGAAAGGTACGCTCCTGGCTGCGCAGTTCCATTAATCGAAAGTTAGAAGAGTATAACTTTTAAAGGGTTCCAAGCTATTATAGGTCACCCACGCCATTTCGTATATATGTCTTGTAGGGTATTTCGCCGGGCTGCTAGATAGTCGGTAATCAGAGAGAGCGTGTTACGAAATTACGAAGCGATTTTGCGAGCATCCCCAGTTTCGAGCTCCACCCCTGCAAGCCTCCGTTTTCCTGCCAAGCGGACTTTGGTTCACCTTGCCCCTTTTCGAGGGGTGGTGTAAAGCATTTGTTAACGAGCAGGGCTTGTTGTGCAAATTAACGACTGCCACGGCAGCCATGGCCGACGTTCATCAACGCTTTTCGCGAATGAAATGGTATCAAATAAGTTACGATCATGACGTTACGTATATTTAACATCAAACGTGAATAAATATCACTGTCGATTCTATTGTTTATTTATATTTATCAATTTCTTATTTTCAGACGCAGTTTCACGTGTCTATTTTATATTCTCCGTACGTGCAGAATTATTATTCCTAATAAAAAAATTACATAAAATCGAAGGGCGGAACTGGTCTACCGGCCCCAAGTGTGGGTGTAAATTTTTAAAAAGTATCCACCTACGTATAAACCGTACCGGTATTCGAGGGCAAACATAAAACGGAGAACGAGCATAATTAGCTCGGTAACCCAGGCCTCGCTTGGCTAATTCAACCAACTAAGGGAGCTCGCGCGTTGCCTACTCAACGATTGTCGTTAAAACTTACAACACCGGGATAATCTTGATAAAATCCAACTCACAGTCCCAGTAAAGTTACCCCCGTCCACCTCTCAGACGTCTGCTAGCTCTCCTCTTCTCTCGGTGAGGGTGAAACTTTTTATTAACTGTACATAAACACCGTCTCCAGCCTCTCCTCAATCCTGGATCAATTTCGTGTAAAACTTTATCATCAGTTTTCTATTGCTTCCAGAGACAAAAAAATGTTGAAAAAAAAAAACAAATCGTCCTCCGTTCTTCATGTTACATGGTATAACGTATGGCTCTTCATTTTTGATACGATGCGACGCGATGTGTATGGAAAATATAATTCATTCGTATTTTGTAATTGTTAATAACATGTTCTGCACTGCTTGTACGTAAATACATGATGGCATGTTGGGATACATGTGTAAGTACGTAATCAGCGAGGACATAAAACCCGTATTTACAAGGCAGTGTCGCACCGGGATCAGCTGTACGGGTCCATCCAGGCATTCGGATGTCCTAATAGAATATAATGTGTCCGTTTCTCTGTCCATCCTGATGACTGTCTGACTGTCTCTGTACGTCCATCTGTCTGTCTGTCGGGACGAGGTGAGCTCGTAAGCCATTCTCTGTGAGTGACGTTAACGGAGCGCATTGCCGTAATGTTTATCGCCCCACCATGGGTGGATAATTAAGCGAGTTTATGGACAGTTGCCTTACGTGACAACTTAATTTATCGTGGAGATAATGACAATGACTTCTATATTACTGACGACGAAATGATAGGCGGAAACAACTCAGGAGTAATTTGAGGATTTTTACTCCGCAAGCGATATCGCATGATCTACAGAGATAGAAATCTGAAGTGAAAAATTTTGAAGAATCATAACGAATCAGTCAGTGAAATTTGAGTGATTTCGATCGCTGATTCGATTATTACACTACATTACGGGGAAAAATTCAGCGAAATTTGAACCCGTACTATTAGATTTCAGTTCATAATAAAGGAATAATTACAACAGAGTTCACTTTAGACCGACGATTTGTTACCGGAGATAATCACGCCTGTTAAATGTTGTTATACAAATGTAATTATAACTTTTACATTTTATCGCGGTAAAAGATCAGGGCTGATAATTAAACGATGGTATGAACAGGTGGCTCACATGTCGGTGTAATTTGTCGTGCGGATAATGACAACGATTTATATCCCCGTATTTAGAACACGGGTGAAAAAAAGGAATGATAAAAAAAAAATGAAAAAATTATGCGACAAAGTAGCTTTTGAATAAACAAAAACATCCCGTTCATTCCTTACAACCCTCGCCTTATTTCGGACTCCAGCGGCTCGTTTTTACCCTGATAAATGAACAATCGATTGCTTCTTATCCTGAAAGCTCAGATAAGGAACTGAATTTAATCGTTAAATACTTAAAACTTTCATATTTTCATACAGTCGAATCGCGTAGTGCATTATGGGTAGGTATATCGACTGTTCTCTTCAGCTGCGTTTCCCGTCTTTTCAACTGGGTGTGATCTTGAATTTGCCGAGTCACAGTCCGCCCGTTTAAAATCTCTTGTGTTGAACATTGTGCGAGCGGTTAGCACCGGCAAAAACCGAAGTCATACCATAAACAAGACGAATCCAACCAACCGCCATACCTTTTAAGGAAACTCAAACCGTGTATCGTATCTGCAGCTTGACTGTACGGCCTTGCGAGCCCGATGCTCTCTCGCCAGGTGGACCAGGAGCTCTGTATCTCCGTTTTAATAATGCGATACGGCTTTCATAAGAACATTTAAACAGGTAGTGCACCTGGCTGAGTTTTAATTGGAAAAACCTGGTCGGCCATGAAGTCGATACATATATTTTTAGAAAATGTTATTATATTACCCCACATTCCTGGTACAGTGCAATCTGCAGAAGCAGGGCCCGTAGTAGGAGTCGCTAAAAAATTCATACAGATTTCTTTGTTTCTTTTTTTTTGCAGCAATGTAGCGAGCGGTGGGTAAGTTTTGTACGATGTGGTGATTTTAAATGAAGTATAAAAATGGTAACTAAAACTGACATGACAGCTCGGAATATCTCATGACTACTGCAGCAGCTGCTGCTGCATGCCTTGTGATACATTCTTCGAAGCTCTGTATGATGATATCTGATGCCAGCTAGTGAATCAATTGACCAAAGTTGGATATAATTGATTTCCTACGATGACCTATAACGGGTAGATCGTAATCCAGACCGATCTCATTGTCATGTCTCTATGGTCCGTGGGAGCGAGCTGACACTCTTTTATTATTAGCGGCTTTCCGACATCGCATGTTTGATCCATAATTGTACGATTGGAATTGAAATCTATACGACGTACCGCACGACTGTGTGGGAATACTAAATTCATCAAGGTCGACACACGTGCGCTCGTTACCGCCACCGTTGATCATTGAGTATCGGCATATTCACTTCGATCCGATTACACCTGGCCAATCCTTTTGCCGCTCCGTCTCGAACGTCACTCTTGAAATTCCACCGTCCAATCTTCCGCGGCAGAATCACATTCGCGGAAATGGTGGTCTACGATAAGAATCTTGCAGATGCGGATTTGATCAAACATTGACTCGAGATCAGGTACCGTGACGCTCATTTTTTTCCGTCACATTGATCACAAGTTTTTCAATACCTTTCGTACACCTAAGAGAAAACGAAAGTGATCAGGAGGTCCGTTCTTATTTCAATTAACGAATCGGGTCACCGTCGTGAGTTGATCGTCCGACGATGTGAGTTTGAGAAGCTTAGAAGACCTGATACGTGCCCGCGAGTGGGAATGACTCATCTACTAACTCTCATGAGTACTGCAATAGCGATAGCATCTAATGGCAAGTAATTGATAAAGTGGAGAGTGAGAAGCCACTGGTGATTCTACAGCTGCTACCGCTGCTATACCGTTACGTACGATCATCCGACGAGCAAAAATTGAACACTGCAGATACAGAAACAAGCGACAGAACCCGGAGTGGGTTGTGAATCGGTTGAGTTTCACATCGCAACGAGGAAGAATCCCCCGGGAGACTACGTAATTCGTCGATCATTAATTGACAAGTTTACTTTCCGTCATTAGAGGTTGAAAACGTTGAACAACTTCAGCTCGCCCAACTTTTATATTAGTTACGATCTCGACGATGGGAATACCGCGCGTCGTAGTGGGTAGACCGGAAACTTTGCCGGATTTTGAAAGTACCTGTCTCTGGTAAAAATACTCCAACACCCACTCCACGACCTTGACCCTGCTGGAAGTGCCCTTGATTTTTTGGTCTCCTCTTTTCATCTCCCACCCCACTCTCGCTGCCGGTGATACGAAAGGCTTCAGAATAATTGCAATCAAGGGATGAATAAGAGCGTGGCTGGGATCCTCGGAATATCGATCACTAGCAATTTATATCATCTCGGTAAATAAATCATGGTATAAACATTCCGGATACATCGGTGTGAACGTTACACACAACGTTATATTTTCCACCATTATATTCGCCGACACATGAACCCCTCGAACGGCGGTACGTGGGCGTTGTTATTCGTGTGCGGTTTTCACGTTTGCTTTGTAGCCGCCAAGGGTTTATGTGTTCTACGTTATCTCGCGCCTTTCCGCCGCCATCCCAGCCGCTACTCGACCACACGATATTTCCCTGCTGTTACCAGACGAGAAACTCCGCTCACAACAATTCGTGCTGTGCGCGTAATCTATGCCGGGTATGTCACCCTGAACGAATCGAGGTGAAGAATGAATATTTCCATTTTACTCTTCGATTTGAAAAATTTAATTTTCCAAAACAAAATCACTCCCGCGGTCGTGCGATGTTGTTACAACCACTTTATCCAAAAAGAAAAGGCGGCTCTTCGAACCATTCTCCGGATATCTAAAGTAGTCCAGGGCACTATATGCCCATGCGATAGTTTTGTCTTATCGTTGAAGAAATACTTCGAAACGGGACCTGGGAAACGATTTAACCCAGGAGCCAACACTCAGGGGAGGTGAGTGTTGCTCCGGCATGATCGAAGGAGATCCATTTTAATGGTCGTATAAGAAGATTAAGTAACTCTTTTCCGTCGAATGATCTCTGAGTCGGAAAATGGGCGCCACGTATACTAGAACGCTCGACGTGTATACGACGCGGTCTTATTACGGCACAAAGGGTAAAGCGATATCTGAGCTCAGTGCCGAAGAAACGCTGCACCGCCATACCTACTCCATACCTTCGCTACCAATATCATCGTTTATTCCAGACACCAAGCACCTATTTACACGCTAGTCTTCAAAGCCGACTTTGCAAGATAACCGACCCACCCGCGCAACCCAAAGACCAGCAGATAGCATACCGGAGTGCTAGGTCCTTAATAGACTTGCAGGAAAATTGAAAAGCACTTCTTTCTGACTAAGGAACAATTTGTTACGAAACTTTTCTCAGCTGATCTCTGTATATTTATCACGAATGATTTATGAATTCACATACAAAGATTCTTATCTATTTATTATATATATATTTTTTTTTCGTTCCGTTTCGTCGATTGACGTAGGTGCCTACCGCGCGTGAATGCATCGAATCAAAGACACGATGAGGACGGTTAACGCAATAGAATAATTGGGAGGTAGATGATCAGGAATGTCAAGGCAGAATGGGCACGGTGTAGATTGAGCGTGAGGAATCTTCCGCTGGAAAAATGAGAGACGAGTCGAATTATGATCGGGAGTAAAAAACGAGAGCGAATCTTCAACAAGGAATCCCCGAACCCTGTCGGTGGCTCGAATTCATTCATTTTTATTTCGAACTGCAAACCCTCGAGGGCACGGGCGACGGGCCTGGAGATATGACGAACTTTTCCGGCATAATCGTGGTTAGAAGTCTGATCGTGATGTCATGCAGAGTCGTAGAAATTCTTCGCTCATCATTCTCCGCATCCTCTACCATCTCATCCCGATTCTCTTCGCCTAACATTCATTCTTCTTCTCGTACGTGTGATTTCTCATCTTCGTTTTTCATCCGGAGTGTTTCTCGATTTTGTTGATCATGTAGACAAGTGAACAGACCTCTTCGCTAAGGGTATAGCTGGGAGCTGGTGAATCTCCTGTATACGAGCACGCCACTGAAATTTGATACTCTACCTTCCCGCATAACCTCAGCCTTCCGAAATCTTTCGCTCTTATCGTTTCGCTTTATGGTGGCTTTCTTCCACCATCGACACGCCTCCCTTCCATTATTACCTTCCGCCGAACGATTTCACAGACTCCTTTTCCAGCCAACTCTTCTCTCATACATATATATCTCCATAAAAGATCCCTATCAACAATGACGATGTAGCTAGCACTACAAAAGTTCCAATACCGTGCCACATATCCGGCTTATTTTTTTGATCAACTTCATAAATGCAACGGCATAATATTATACACACGGAAAGAGAAAAAAAAAAGAAAAAATATCATCGCGCGAAGACAGAGATGGGCGTATCGTATTCGTTTGAATATCCTGGAACTTATATCCCTCGAAGTGTATATACACATGCATATATACATATATATGCTCAACCCATCAGATGATCGCGCTCGACGCGTTACATACAGCCCGTGGGTATTTACGTTCGCCTATCTTGAAACTACCACCCACTCCGTACCCACCTGTGTACACCTTCGAGTGTAGAATGGAATACGTGTGCGATATGTATGATCGATGTGCGCGTGTTGTGTATATAGTACAAATGGTTAGGAGATATACGCGATGCCTGTTACGCTGGGCTGGTCGTTAATTCAACGAGAAATTAGTCGGTGTTCGTATCACACTCTGCTTTAGAGGTGATACACACGTGGATGAGAAGGGCTCGAAGAGTAGAAACGTTGGCAGAGTAAATTGAAGATGACTTTCACTGACTGTGTGATTATACGACTTTGTGTATCACAGTGTCGGAACGGAGAGTGTGCAGGGTTTTGGTTTTCCGGTTTACGGGGGGGTGGTGGTAACCGCATGGGAATGCACTTAAGAGGATGAATTCAAGAAATTTTTGTTTGATGCCTGGAGCAACGCATCACCATCTTCTCTCGATCAGCCGCGTGCGTTGCTAGATGTTGGAAAGGAGAGCGACGGGGTTCGCTGACGCCAGCAATCCATCACGCCGCTGTCTATACCAGGTTCGAAACAGCCTGCCCCGGGGCTAAACCAATCCATGCATTTCATTCCCGTTCGCTTCACTCTCAGGGCTGACGCTATTTTTCATCGTACGGCTGCATCGTCATTTTCTGATACGGCTTCGCGCATTCAACAATCTCGGCAAACGCCAACGCCGCGCATCGCCCGGAGTTGCGGCACGTCCTTTTAACAGTCGCTACCACGTTGACAAGAATCTGACTTCGAGATAGACGCGTTCTTTATCTCTTAATGGAACTGAGCCGCGGCGTACGGCAATGCATGGCGTTTTTTTTCCAACATCTTTGCAGAAATTTCTACTGACACAGGCACGCGTACCGGTTATGAAAATACGAACGGATAATACGTGGTATTTTTTCCCAACCTCGCTGCACAAGCAACTTTCATTCTTGTTGGTTCAGATTATATATACCCGTTTATAAATATTAGGTAAAGTGTTAGCAACCCCACAACTTGTTAAACCTTCGTACACGCGGGGTGTATAACAACGAACAAAACTCTACCTGCAGCGGACTACCGGCGCAAAACCGTTGTCAGCCAGTTTTTAGCTTACCGAATAGGGGGCGAAACGAAAAGAGAAATACTCGCGTACTTCTTGATGTATTTTTTACGCGAATCATGTAATTAAATTTCGAGGGATGCTGGAACCGAGTCAGGGTGGAAGTAAATGAGCAGCTAGACTGGCTGGGTGCTGGTTGCCGGTTGATGCCTGGCTGGTGGCATTGGCACTGAACGGTGCTCCCGTGTTTCACGTGCGTGTGTAGCGTTGCGACTACCCCCCCTCCCCCCCCCCCAGCGACCCTCCCGTACGAATGTGCCCGCGTCAAGGGCTCAATTAGCGAGCGATAACGAACGCTCAAGAGTAAACACAACAGGGGACTAACCCTGCCAACGCCAAGCCGAAGCTTTCATATTTGTGCTAGGCTGCTGCGTTGGCTCTCCCTCCCTCTCTCTTTCTCTCTCTCTCTCTCTCCTCTCTCTCCTCTCTTCCTCTTCTCCTCTTCGCTTCTCTTCTCTCCCTTTCCATTTTCGACGTCGAGAGAGGGCAAAGCTCGACCGGTGAATACGTATAAATGTTACGAACGTAGAATGAACGCGGCAGGGCACCGACGCGGGAACATCGCGTGTCCCGTGTATTTTGGAAAATTCTTATCGCTGGGCGCGGATTACCCCGGAAAACGTGGCTAATCTGGTGCCGGCCCAAGGCCCAGGGATGTTACAAGAGACACGCTCGCTTCTCAACACCGGGGAACATCACGTGCACGGTGTAACATTTTCACAACGATTAAGCTCGTTTTATCTGCGACGAAAACGCAGCCAGGCGCTTCAACGGAGATATACTTCGAAGAAGCCTCTGGCTGAAAAACGATGCGACGAAAAAGAGAAAATCTTGTTACGAGGAAAGTTGCGAGGGAAACTAATAAACCGCGTTGGCCCTTGACAAATTGTGCATAATAGTGGAACGTTTTAAAGGGGAGCTTTATTGTTGGTAGAGACTGCGATAAGTATGCGTGTACCGTACCACAGAAAATACAAATATTCAGCTCACCTTTGCAGAAGTTTGTAATCGTGAACGTCGGAACTTTTGCGTTGGAGAAAAGAGTTTGCGGACAGGTCAAACGATAGCTTCTGCCTTTCGAAGGGTAAAGGGATCTCAATTACGCCGGTGCAATGGGACCTCGTTAAGTGTTGAAATAAATATGGCGTAGTTCGGTGCAGGTATACGGTACCTTCATCGGTGGCGTGGAATTTTATTTTAATGAGTACAAGCAACGCCTGGACGCTCGTACTTTATAGTCCTTTCGTACTTTACAATGCGCCGGATTCAAAGCGAAACGCGTTTAACGCGACGCTGCTTTAATATATCGCGTATAAAACATCTGAGGGAGAAAAAAGCCGGCTTGTAGGAATAAAGAAATGAAAGGAGAGAGAGGAACAGGAATAAGAAGCTCAAGGCAAGCAGAGAGGAGAGTGAGTAAGATAAAAGGAACCGCGAACGCACCTCGTTGTGTTATAGTCGAAGAGTCTACCGGCTCTAGTGTTCTTATTCGGTTTCCAATTCGCGAATTATTGCGACGGCCCTAAGGTAACTTTGCGATGGAAAAATAGGAACGAAAAATAGAATACAGCGGAAAAATCGATAGCTACGTAACAAGCATGTGCACGGTACACGGGATTTGAGGTGCACATTACCCAAAGGTCAGTCCACTCGACCCGAACAGCGAGCTAAGAGGTCGCAACGACGAGACTTCGTAAACCAAACCGCAAGCCTGTATAACCCTCCTCCCTATATATCCATGGTGGAGCTGCAGTGAATTTAACGATAGCCAGGGATAAAACCCCTCGTGGCTTTGAACTTTAACAATTTCCACATTTTCTCATCCCCGCACAACTTCTTCTTCCCCGTTCTCGTCATCGCCCCTTTTTCGAAGCACTTTCCTGCCGCGGCTCCCCAGATATCTTCTCTTTCTGGCTGATCGTAATACAGGCGTGACGCAGCGTCGCCCCGAATTCCCCGATACATCTATGCATATTATACATACTCGAGGCCCACACACCTTTCGATACATAAACATTTCTGGGGAGCACAATAGCCCGCAACCACTCCACCGTCGTTCTATACCCGTGGTAATATCTATCTAAATCGAAACACAAGGGGGCAGAATTCTACAGAGACAGGGGTGAAAATGTGTCGAAACTAATGCACGTACTACCCTTCAGACAACCAGCGAGAAGGTGGAAACCACCGTGGCCTGCGGGGGTGCCGACGCACTTTCTTTGTGATTAAAAAAAAATGGGGGGATAAGCGGTTAACGATCAAGAACCGAGAAACGATGAACTCGATATGATGGGAAATTCGACTTTCGGTCTCTACGATTTTGTTACTAATCTTTTCTCCAAGAAAGGGCAAAGCGGATATGAAAATTAGTTAATTAATACCCAACTACGAGCCCCTTTTAATTCAACGTAAGCCTACGTCACGAAGTTGACGTAGAATAACGAAAAAATGTCCTTTGAAAATATATCCATAGCTTCGTGAACATCGCACTCGGAATCTTCGCTTCAGAAATAATAGCATAAACGGCAAGTGGCGAGTGGGACAACAGGGCGAGTAAAGCGATGCATCCAAAAGCCTGGCGCAGCTGTAGCATTCTCAGGAGATGGAGGGCAGCTCGAGAAGAGCGATCAACGAGAGGGGGCAAAGAGGTCGTGGACGTAGAGCAAGAAAAGGGTAGTAAGGGGGGGTGCGGAAGCTGGAGGAGCGGGAAAAGAGGAGAATAAAGGTGTGGAGGGGCGAATGAAGAATAGCGAGGGGAATGGCTGGTGTGGAAAGAGCAACACGAGGGGACACAAAATTGAAATGACGAAAGCGGATCATCCTACAAGGGAAGGAGAGAGAGAGGAACGGCAGGAGGGGGGGTAAAGCTGCGTATCTATCTCACCGCCTGGCGGATTACCACGCGGCCTGTATGCGTGAAAATTATTTCATAACGCTTTACCTTCCATGTACGGTAGAGAAAACCGAGCGGTACACAGCATAAAGTCGCCGTCGACGTCGCGTTCTATATATAATAATGTATCAAGCAAATGCGGAAACACAAAAATGCATCCGCGTTTGAACGATATTGTTTTATTTATATGCACGAAGGTATACCAAGCCGGATATACATATATGGATGTATGCGTATACATATTCTATGTGATTATTTGCATTACAAACTCTACACGTTTGGTTCATACACCTACATAATATCCAACGAAATGTATGTATATATTTACGAGTTTATACGTAGTATATATGTGTGACTTTGCGCACGGTGTGCAGAGAAAATATCAAGGCAGAGAACCAGCGTAGTACGATAATAATAAACTAAATCCATTAGACCCAGGGCAACTGCTGCTCCGGTAGTATTATAGCGGCGCGGGTAACTAGAGCGTCAAAAGTTTGCGTTATACGGGCGAAATAGAACTTACATCCCTTGGGTAACGGTAAAACTACAAGGAGGAATGCGACGTGCAGATAGTCAATTTTCACTCGAGTTATTGGCGCAAGGGTGGTAAATTTTCGAGTACCTCCCAAGTTCCGTGCTTATTGAAATATTTTTATAAGTATGTATGTATATGCGTTAACAACGAACTCCATTACTTGCGCTGTCTGACGCATGTTATTTGACTTTTGAGAAAAATTTCTTTCAAAAAATGAAGGAAGATTGAAAGAAAAGTTGGACGAAAAAAAATCAGATCAATTACACCGGCTTGTTACTTATCCGATGTAGTTGTTTTTCCCCCTCTTCAGCTGATGTGTTGATATATGTGTATAATAAAGGCGAAAAACTGTAACAGCTGTTAGACGTGTACGTGCGAAATGACGTTCGGGAGGCTTCCCCGCGTTTGCGAGAAAACGTAGAAAGAAAAAGGAAAATAAAAAAATATAACTACGCTTAATAACGGCACCCGTTAAAAAGCCGCTTTCCCCTATTTCACTGTATATCCTCAGAAATGTAGGAATAAAAAAAAAACACGAAAAAAAAGGGGGTATGTATAGGTATACCTACCTTGCGAAAACATCTTTTGGATAGCAGCCCCTCCTGGATAGAGGGGAAGTGGAAAAATGAATTTCTTTCAACGACGTCAAAAACTTGACTCCTAATTAATGACCGATGCAAAATATACTCTGTATTTATATATGCTCATGTTCTTGACGTCATCCCGATCGATACCTTAGAAAGCTCACCTATATAATATTATATACCTATTATATACTATCGATTCTCACGTCGTCTCACAGTGCATTACAAATCTGGATGAAAATAACGAAATGACGCAGTTGTTTAGGCAGAGAGAAAGCAAAGGTCTGAGATTTCGTACAGATTTTACTCCGACGAATATATATGCCCACCCCCTTATTTGTTCATTCAGTTCATTTTTATATTCATTGAAACAAAACCCGTACCGAAACGCGGACGTTCGGTGCATGGAGTAAAATGTTAAATAATTCTAAGCGTGCCTCGCCCTCGAAGAAACCAGGTGAAAGAATAGGGTTAAGGCAAGTCACCTGTAGATCACGAATGTAAATGATCAAGGAATCGAGCTGCTTTATCTCGGTCGACGAGCTTGAATATAAAACAGGACCCCCAACACTCTCGCATATAGTAGTGGTCCAAGTTTCTGATCCGGCCTCGTGCCGCGCGCCGGCAGTTTATTTCTTCAGCCGCGTCATGAACCATGTCCATGGTTAGGCACCATTCCGGTTCAAGTTCCCGCGATCGGTTGATCAGGGTGGTTTCCTGCGCCGTGCCGTAGCTATGGCACCGGTTAAACTACGTCTTGTTTTTTCTTCATCGAGCTACGCCGATTCGAAGACTGGCCATGTTCCACCGTTCGTGTACAAAGCTCAGATAAGATCACCAATTATTCCCATGCGTGGAGATGGGGTTCTGGTCCAAGCAAAGGGCTGTCAATTACGAGTTTGGAACGCGCTCGATGGACATGAAAAATGATCTCTAATCTAGCTCTAATCTCTGCCTATAAGTCCTTTAGGGAAGGGAAGGAAAAATCACATGGAAAAAAATCAGGAGGATTGCAGCAATCGTCGCACAGTCTTACCTGCATAATCAGACTAACCAATGATAACCTTCATCGGATGTCTTTTGAATTTTTTAGCTCAAAATGCATGAGAATAGCCTATGAACGCCTATCGAACCGTATCAAAATCAAAAGTTGATTATTGACCCGGAAATCGAAAAATATCTGAGATATACACCTTTGGATTTCTTCGATTTTGGGGTCAAAAATGAAGTATTGCCAAAATTGATTGCAGTACACTTTTCCAACGTATTTTGACCTCAGGGACACGAATCCGTCAAGTAAATTGAGCTAGGAACCAATCCCAACGAAATATCCTCATTTTTTCACTTTTTGAAGCGATAAATGGGCGATAACTCGATCAATTTTATAGATAGATCAATTTAGCTCGTGGATTCGTGTTCCTGAGGTCAAAATACGTTAAAAAAGTGTCCTACGATCGATTTTAAAAATACTTCATTTTTGGCCCAAAAATCGAAAAAATCCAAAGGGGTATACCTTAGATTTTTGTCGATTTTGGGGCCGAAAATGAAGTATTTTTAAAATTGATCGCAGGACACTTTTCTAACGTATTTTGACCCTGGGAACACGAATCCGTTAAGTAAATTAGGCTAGGAATGAATCCTATCGAGATATCTTTGATTTTTCACTTTTTATAGCGATAAATTGGCGATAACTCAGCCAATTTTATAGATAGATCAATTTAGGTCGTGGATTCGTGTTCCTGAGGTCAAAATACGTCAGAAAAGTGTCCTACGATCGATTTTGAAAATACTTCATTTTTGGCCCAAAAATCGAAAAAATCCAAAGGGGTATACCTTAGATTTTTGTCGATTTTGGGGTCAAAAATAAAGTTTTTTTAAAATTGATCGTAGGACACTTTTCTCACGTATTTTGATCTCAGGAATTCGAATCTGCGAGCCAAATTGGTCTACCTATAAAATTGATCGAGTTATCGCTAATTTTCCGCTTTTCGGAGCAGAAAAATTGCGATATTTTGATGGGAATAATTCGTAGCTCAATTTACTCAACGGATTCGTGTTTCTCAGGTCAAAATACGTCGGAAAAGTGTCTCACGATCGATTTAAAAAATACTTCATTTTTGGCCCAAAAATCGAAAAAATCCAAAGGGGTATACCTTAGATTTTTGTCGATTTTGGGGTCAAAAATGAAGTATTTTTAAAATTGATCGCAGGACACTTTTCTAACGTATTTTGACCTCCGAAACACGAAACCGTCGAGTAAATTAAGCTAGAAATAAATCTCATCGAGATATCCTTATTTTATTACTTTTTGGAGCAATAAATTGGCGATACCTCGATTAATTTCATAGATAGCACGCCGACGTGTGTGTCATTTTGTAAATCAAATGTGAATTGATAATCTTGGTTATTGTCAACATCATATTCATATTTATTCGCTTTTTTATATCTAACTTTCAAGTTCTAACGCAGCTAATCAGCAAACGAATAAAATGTCATCACCGTTCAGCGGCACAATTCACACATTTCGCAAAGTCTAATCGGCCTGCACGCAAAATGCAACGGCACCAATCGGTACACGCTGATTTTGCAGCGCGAATTCAGAAACGAATTCGAGCTTCTTAAAATATAATAATTTTTCGCAACTTTTCATAACTCTTCCGAGGAAAGATAATCCAGCGTTTACAAAATTCTATATACGAATTTAAATTACCGCGATCTGCTAACCACCCTCTAATCAGCTTAAGAACCAAAAGTCCGTAAACACGAGCGTTACGATTGATCGTCTGACTCGTCACGGATTATAATTATACGAAGGTACGTATACTATGTGTATGGAAAAGCTCATGTTCGAGCTTTGCCATGGTGCCTCTGATGCCTACAGCCGACCCCCTTGTGACCGCCATTGCTGAGCACCGCACGACGCAGCCACAACCGCCAAACATTTACATTTCTTGTTACCATCCTCCCGCTCCCGTTATTGCCCGCAAACCCCCATTCCAGCTAGCTTGCAGGGAAAATGTCCCTCCGAAAATACGCTTCGCCGATTTATTGAAACGCGCCGACGGATTAGCATATCTCTTCGCGTTTGCTTTCGCATTCAAATATACTCGTACTTTGTACCCTCGAATTTTGGCCGAGGGTTGAGGTACCTATATGTGTTTAGTATGTTTCTCGAATACGCGGGGTTCACTTTTGTGTACCGAGGCGCACTTTCATATGGAGTTGAAAAAAAAGAACTAAAAAAAAAAAAACAGATAATAAATAGCTAAATCCATGTCAAATGCATAATACGTTGAGCAAAAATTAAGCGTTACGCAACGATAACTCCCCACGTTTATCAAATCTTGAACATACGTTTCATACTGCACTTATGAATGCTGAAGCGGTTCGGATGGGTTAAAGTTTAATCGTATTTGGGACTGGATGAGGCTGAATTTGATAATGCGTCGTTAGACGGCGCGGGACACAATGTTATACGGAATGGAGAAGAGGAAGAGCTGCCGCCCAAACTGTGGAGTCATGAACCGTTTCCCTCGAATTTCGTTGGGCACCAGCTACTCTGGATGCGTGCACGTGTAGTTTGTTAGCGGCACTACGACGTGGCGATGCCGCCGCAGTCGGTGCTGATTGCTGATTATTCACAGACGCTAAAATATACACAGGCAACTAGGCGGGATCCAGGCATCCAACAACTATACAGACAGGATGTGCGCACCCACGAGTGAATCCCTGATATATATGCGAACATCACGTGTATACATATATGCATGCGTATATACCTACGGCACACAACAAGGCGTGCGTACACGCAAATGCGTAAATACAAGTACAGGGCGATGGCCGACCGCCCGCCCACTTCGCGGTACAAATTGTTAGCGTTTTATCAATCCATGGCAGCGAAGCTGATTGAGCCACAAAGACTCGTCGATAATTTAAACGGCCATGGGGCTCGGATCCGATCCGTTATATTCGGTCGTTTATAACGTACGAGGAGAAACCCAAATGATTTTTTTCCATATACGTATAATAGGTATAAACGTTTCCGACGACCACGCCGATTCGTGCGCCCCACTGTGCGGAGTCTATTTATAGGCTATATCGTTAATTGTAATAATATGATGACTCCAATTATCGTATATACTTTAATTATTTAGTGGAGAAGCTCCGGCCGTACGCTCGACACGCACCCAGCTGACGTCTTAATCATCCGCGTTTTCATTTTATACACTTAATTTAACTCACGCAGCTGTATTTGCGCTTGAGAAATCTGGCTTGTTCATATAATAATATATCCATAATTTCTATACGTGACAAGAATTTATATGGTAAAAGTTTCACCGATTACATTCAACTCGGGTTATTATATTATGTCTATCTTTTATTACAACCGGACACCGGGTGTAACGATGATGAGATAAAAGATATCGCGTATATGGGAATTTTTTTTTATGGACTTTCCCTTAAATGGAGGTTTAGAATAAGCGATCGGAGAATAACTGCCGTCACTAATTCAATCGTTACCTCCTTATTGGTAATCCAACTATAGACTGTGGTAAATTAATGTGTTTAAGAATTGAGTCAGACCGGATTCTCGGGAATGTCCCTTACTCAGTCCTCTAACAGCTCTTTCGGTGTTTCGGTAAACGAGAAATTATTTTATTCCTTCTGATTGAGGTAAAGCACCGTTGTGCACCCAGTTAGTCGCCGATGTTGCTGCTGCATGGGTGCATTCACGATGCTGTTTCGAAAGTTTGTTCATAGGTATATATGTAGGCGTGTATCCGTACCAGAACAGCTGAACACATAGAGTCGCTTGCCGGAATCGTCGGCATCGGAAACTAATTACTATTCCTTACCATATAGCGATTTGCATTTGCCGGTCGTTAAGTCGAAATATCCGTAGAGAAAATTGTTAAAGTCGTCTCGTTACCGCTTCGTAAATCAGAAGCATCAAACAGCAGCAACTAAACACTGTGGAAGCCGACTCCCCAAGTACCAACTACCGATTTTGGGGAGTAAGAAATATTATTCATCACAGCTGATCAGTGAGACACACCATAACGCGATTGAAAAGCGCAGGACGTTGGAAAAATATCTAAAATTACGAATTCCACGATCCACAGCGTATAATCTGCTTCTCGAGGTTATTATCTGGGATTAATCATTCCGCGCTTTGACTTAAATTTCAAGGTGCTTCGCGAGCGTTAACGTATCTTCTTTTGCACCAGATAATTCACGAGTGAATGTTTTTTTTTTTCCCATCTATCAAACTTATTTTTTGCTCGTTACCGTTACGAATGCTCGCTGATTGACAATAATCCGGATAACCAGCGGACTCGCTAATTGACGATGTTCTTTTTGCCGACATATGTGTAACGAGTATTATTATTTTCTGTTTCAGGTGAGTGTAAGCAGCTCGAACTTCGTTGATCGAAACAAGAGACACAGAAAAAAAGTATACATACACGTAGGATAAAAAGAAAAAATCTTCAATCGCCAGTCGCTCGAGTAGTCCCGTACGGTGAGAGAGATAAATCTATAGTTCTAGATCTTCCGACCGAATCGTTGACGCTGAAATGGATCTGATAAATAAAAAGCACTCGACTAGAGGCGCACAACCACGTCAGAATCAGAGATGAACAGTCCCGAATCACGGGTCGATGCCTAAATCCCCTAAGTCGCGTATATTTCAGCCTAGGTATAAGTCAAGTGTCACGAGAACACCCTCATTTTTCAATACAAGAAAAGAAAAACCTTGTACGTACGTACATTACGCGATGGAATATATCGGGACAGATATTTTCAGTTTTTATCAAAAAACGCGTTTACGATGAAAAAATTTCGGATCCAGTTTAATAATGTCATACAACATTGGGAGGGGTTGACAAACGATCGTCCATCGGGTTATATTGTTAAGGTGTCTGACAAATCCGCTGGCGAGTCACGCGTATTTTTACAAGTTGAATACGTTGCGAAGAGTACATTAGGTATATGGTACGTATAATATAAGAAAACGCGTTGGGATTTACGCGCATCGGAATGTGTTCTGGCAGCAACGTTTACCAACGTAAGTATTACGTGCGTACACATATGGAATGAACGTGTATGCAGGCGGATGGGAAAGGCCGACGAATGCATTATTCAGCATATAGTCAGCTCCGTGCCCCACGCAGCGCATCGGGCAACGGGTCTCCCTTTTTTTCCTTCTTTTTTTGTTTCCTTTTTTCTTCTCTCATTCGAGTATCCTCCCGCGCCTCTGGGTGCCAACCGTCTTTCCCTGAGCTCTGCGGTCCACCGTCGGGATCGCGTACATTTTATCCCGTGGGACTCTGCACCCCGCATATATAGGTACGCCGATTTGTACTCGACAATCAGGACTATTTGTTAAGGAGGTTATCTCTTATTCCTCGCCACTGCCCACCGCTGCATTTCACTCTAATTTCGTCCTGGACTGCCGGCATCATGGAACTTTCTCTGATTTTTCAACCCCAGCTAGTTATACGCTGTGTTTCTTCGTCGTCCTCAATGGGCAGCCGGTATGAGACGTGGTCGTTAGTTAAGTGGATTTGAGGGGAAGGAAGAAGAATCTTAAAAATCTACGGGGTTTGAAACGGGGGTTTGGGTCGCCGGTTGAATCGACTGGTGGCTTTCATAAAAATCGTTCCAAAATGGACGCGTGTAAGGTATAGACAGCGAAATACTCTGCGATGCAGGATCCAGAGGGCTGATGGAAATCCTTGAGTAATCCTCAAATAATGATATACGCTTTACCTGGAACGGATATAAAAAGATTACGTAGAAATGAGCGAACGCAACGTACGGCACGAGAGTTCTCTTCTTATACTGTGGTAGAACGTACGTGAATGTCAAGTATTGAAAGCTCGAGGATTATGACTTTTTCTTTTGACTGTAGATGATGAATCAGTGAGGATTCATTTTCTGTCTGTGACCCTATGGGTTGAAATGGAAGCGAAATACACGCCCGAATATATATAGGTATTCTAGTTTTTCCAAGCGAGTCGAATCGTTTAGGGGCAATTCGATTCGAGACGCGTTGGCGACTTTGGTTACTTGGTATTCTATGGCACCGTCACGATGCCTCAGACTAGCCATAGCACACGCCAACTATCCTCCTCCGGTCTCTCGGCTAACTCAGTTTATTTCGCCCTTCACCGAGCAAATATTTGCGATAACTTGAAACCAAACGTACTCCCGCAATTTTCAAAGTTCTCGGTAGGTATGTATCCGGGCCAAAAATAAGAAAGTAAAAAAAAAAAAAAAAAAAAAACCTTAAAAGAAATGACGAATAGTATAGGAGGGGAGAAAAAAAAATAAATCGTTGCAGCAAATTGCGACTGCAACTCACTTTTTAGGGCTTGGGAAAAAAGTCTCCGCTGAACTTATACTCCGACTCGACTTTTCCAGTTTATGGGGAACTCACGGCGAAACTTCTTGCACGTATTACCTTCGAATCACTCAACAAACCAACTGCACGCTCATAATTCTTTACTACGGCCCTACTATGTCCTCGTGAAAGGACATTAATTTTATTACATGATACGCGCTTATTTGGATGTACGTTGTTTTTTTTTTTTTGCTCAGAACTCACAGACCTGATGCTGAAATGAGGAGAGTAGCGATGCGAACTAAATGAATAAATAAAATAAAATTTTCAGTATGTAGATAAATTCCGCGTGAAAAAAAGTATTTCGAGTGAAGCTGGTGATGTTGGTGCATGTTTGAGCATCCATAGGTACGTTTTCAATGTGTATCTTAGTGCTTTAGCCGCAACGGCAATGTGTGCAGTGAGCTTGCAACAGCAGTAGCTTTAGTTAGGAAAACCCAAAGGGAGGTGGAAACCGGTGAACGAGGACTAGTTATTGCATCCGCTCCCGCTGTGTGTGCCTACCTAGTTAGTAGTTTTTAATTAGCATGTATTTACGTAATTTCAAACCCACTTAGCAAGTAACTGGGTGGCGAACCTGGGAGAAAGAGAGGCTCGCTCTAGACCAGGCTGCGATAAACATTCAAGTTTGCTCAACTTCCCAAGTCTCTTCGAGGATCGCACCACCCTTCCGCCCTCATCCACCGCCTCCCGCGCCGCCCGATCATATATATCTATATACACCCAACCTACACCTATCTTTCCGTGAACCGGTAGAAACCCCGTGCCTGGAGCTGCTTTACTTCGTCTCACTTCGCCTCCTCTCGCCTTGCTACTGCGATCGGGGTATCTGAACTTTCCAAGTACTTTCGGCTTAAAGGGCTGCTCGTCCCTCCGAGGGGAAGAAATTGTGGATGGCTCGACTCGGTATGGAGCGAGGGAAGCAGAGTCCTAGCGATCGAAAGTACGAAATTCCAGCACTATCCGAGACTACTGCTGCAGGGTTTTCCAGCGACAGCGACGTTCGTATTAAACTTTCTTATAGTTTCTTCCCAATTCGCGTCAAATGGAGCGGTAATGTTTAGCTACCAGCTCGCGGAGAGGATTTTCCTAGGTCGGAAGATTATCCGTAGCTGAAGATGATGACGCAGGTTTTGTTAACGTGCAAGAAGTTTACCTTTAAAATCATGGGGTCTATTATAACAACGCGACGTTGTTCAACTTCTCGGAATAATAATTCGCACCTGCGTTGATTGGTGTATATAAACTTTGCGTGTACATGCAAGGTATACCTACCGGTATGTGGAAGGCTGTCTAGCTAACGCGGACACGATTCACGGCTCGCGCCGGGGTTCAAAGGAGAGGAGATATAACCACGAAAGTACCGACACGACACGACACGATACGGCTTAGCTACTTCACGTGAGAGGCAGCGCTATATTTGATGACCGCATGTTGGGTATGATAAGTAAACGCGCGACTCCGCGCTAAGTGGTTTTGCCAACCCGCTGTAATTATTACTATACGCCTCCGCTGTTGCGCTTTGCCTTCTTTGCAGGGCACGCAGCTTTCCCAGACTCATTAAATAAACAGCTATACTATACACGATGCGTCGGTAACGCTGACTCGTGAGGCCCAACGTCTGATCGTGCATGAAGACAACTGAGCGCGAAGCTGAAAGAGAGCTAGAAAATCTCAGTCGAGAAAGATGGCTCAAAAAATAGATCTGCACCAATTCCGTGTCGGGTGTCATCGAACGCTACGCTGTCCTAGCGTCTGAAGTCTGCGTTGAAGCAGCGAATAATGTACATTCGTTTTATTTGGGTTTAGGACTTTGAATTATGCGCCGACTCATTCCAGGGAAATTCAATTGCGGAGCGAACGAACAGAATCTGCGTTTAATTCACTCATCGGAAGGGCCATAAAATCTGCAGCCACATTTTACCACAGAACTTTTGTCTATAGTATCTATGGTTACATATGAACCTTGGCAACGAATCCCGGATGACCTTATATTGTATTACAGTCGTACAAGGATAAAGTTTGTTCATGAGATGCAAGTAGGTACGGGGGAATCTTTGGTATATTGTCAAGGACAGGTGCAGCGTTCGTGGCGTGGTGAAATGAAATGTGACTACAGCGAACATATATATGCGATATATTTTTGGTTAGGTTGTGTCAGCCACCCAAAGCGCGAGTACGACGACTCCGGTGGGGTGGGATCATGGGCTGCTTTCTTTGGGAGGAGAGGTTCATGTAAGTTTGAATCATAAATTCATCTCTTCTTTGGCGGTTATATCAGCTCGAGCTACTTCCAACTCGTGGAATCCTTTGCTCTCTCTTTTTCTCCGCCGCAATTTCTACCTTCGTCTTTTTCACTCTACCCTGTTCTGCCCGCCGCTCATTCTTCTGTCGACTGCATTTGTTCCTTAGTAGATATTCCGTTTTATCGAACCAACTGGCTGCTCCCTTTTCCCATTCCTTTTTCCTTTCTGGCTGGCTACAACCTACGGAAGAGGCATTTCGCGTCCCTTTGCACATCCACGCACACGTTTGTCCGCCAGCTCCTCCTTTACTTTACTTTACTTTACTTTCCTTCCATTTCTTCGTCCGAGACATCGTTTTATTCCGCGTCTCGAATTTCAGACGTTATTATTCACCCTTCCGCGCACCCTCTACCACCTCAGACCCGAGACTTGGCCTTGCCAGCTTCGGTAGAACCCTCTAAAAGCAGTTCTATCCGCAACCTATCCGGGCCCACCTTATACACCCTGCACCTTCCGACTCTAGGCTTAATTTCATCCCTGCTTTTCATTCGCCTTGCTCCGAATTTCCCTATTTCTTCAGCACACAATAAAGACGCCCTGCCTTCACCTACCGCAAATAATAAACTACGACGTATCTTCACCTTTTCGATTCTTCATAATCCAGACACGAACAATTTTCATTTATTTATTCATTTTTCTATTTTTTTTTTTCATCGACTCATTCTGAAACTGTGTTTCGATTCATTGACTAATTGTAAGTTATTTTAACTCATCTTTGATCTATTTTCGATTCCATAAGTGCCTTATGCATTGTTCACGTCTCGATCGGAATTAACAACGGAAAGAAAGAAATAAGTAATGAGAAATGAATTGTATAAATTTAAGAGAGAAAGTCACCAGGTCGAGTGTGAAAAGCGATAACTTTTATGCGGAATTTTCTATTCAAAAGTCTGCATTTGAGCGGTCATGGTATGTACAGCATTCAGTGTTGAAATCGAAGGAAACTCCATTTTGCTTTGATATCAAAGATCCCGAAACTGATTGATTGGTTGAAAAAATTTGGGAATAAAATAAGTTGTTATTTTAGACAGGCGTTCGTCCAATCACGTGGCTTCTACTATCGAAGAAAAGAAAGTTAAGCAAAGATGCAGCAGGACTGTTAGATCCTTGAGTATAATCAACCTTGCCGAACCCTTCTCCGCGTTTTATTCTTCAACGAAGTTTTTCTCCCGGACGTATAAAAAATTGGTAATCACGGTTTAGGTGCTGGCGCAGGTACGTATACCTATGACGACACAGGAATCACGAGTCCCCTCTAGGCGTGTACAAAATGACGTACGTATCCAATCGGTCCCTTCATCTCACCTGTCACATTTGTAACACCGAGTCGCACCTGAGAGGCTGATTACGTCGGACTCTAATATTCAAGCGTTTGTTTATCTGATCCGCTCCTGTAAGGACGTCTCGAGATGCTACCGTTCTCGAAGCGATACGTCCGAACAACATCCAGTGTACAGGTACAAGAGAGACACGATACTCCGTATACGGTATACCTGTAACCCGCAACGTAACACCGAAGGCTTTCGATAGACAGAAGGTGACACAGTCGTGCGATCGCCTCCGGGTCTCCAGAGTCTCGACTCATACTTTGCTCGGAGATCGTAGTTAGCTACCACGAATGAATCACGTGAACCAATTAAGGATAAGACTCGGGATACACAGGGTGACGCCCGCAGGGACCACTCCCTGTCAATTTCCCAGACGAAAAAAGAGGGACGACTGACCCTATCTCTACATATCAGTAGCCAAGTGATTTTTAACGATTCGTTGATACCGTCGAAGAAGCATGCATGACGAAAAAGCCCATCTCGAGTTCTAGAGCCGACTTATGAGGGCATTGAAAATGACGATGAAAAAATAAAAAGCACGCAGAGTTCATTTCGAACCCCAAATGATCGCCGGACCGTTCCCTTCGAAATTCGAATCTTTGAGGGTAGTACAGCTGGTTACTGGTAACTGGTCTCTACCGCTATGCGCGGCGTCCTTCTGCAGGTGCTGCGGGACTAGGGAGGGTTTTAGGGGAGTAGAACGACGATTTAGGGGTTGAAAAAGGGGGGGACTGCGGCGGCGACGGTGGTGACGACGACGCTGACGGTAGCCGCGTCGGTGGCACCAGCGACGGCGCATGGCTGCCATAATAATGTGGCGCATGCGCTGCTATGGTATTCAGCAGTAAGTCGGGTCGAACGTGAGGACCAAAGAGGACCAGTACTCAGTGTACCGTCTGCTGCCTCAGGGCAACGATCGTCGTGTTTGTAGCTCCAAAAAAAAAAAAAAAAAACAAAAAAAAAACACCACTACCCTTAAAGAAATGTTTTCCACCCTTGCGACGGGACAGTGTGAAAATAAAATAGAATAATAAATAAATGAAAACCACTTCCAGGTAGATTTCCTCGCTGTTATATATATTCGAATTCGGAAACGCGGTGTATGTTCTATGCTCGACTAATTCATGGTTTTTCATTAAAACTGCGAGGGTTTATTTTCGAAACGTTTTTGTTCAAATGATAACAGAGAATCGTAGGTGACCGCGGCGAACCGTACGAAATTCACTGATAACGTTATACATGAAGGAAGCGTAGTTCTTCGTTATATAGTGGAACTGTATCAAAGTGCAACGGGATTATATCAAGTGCCCTGGGATATTTAAATAGCATCTTGTTCTTCGCCCTTGAATTATATTTGGTTGTTTCTTATTTTTTTTTTTTTATGTCATAATTATTTCTTCAGTGGCTCCGTAGCGGGCGATCATGGTGCTGCTGCTATAAGTGTCGTGAAGTGTTTTGTGCAATGAGAGCGCCTAGAGGCATCCCGATCTTAGCAGTGGACCAATGTACCAACCAGGTTCGTATGGATTCCAAGTTTTTTAAATCCGTCCCTTTAATTCTTCGTTCCTTTTAAACCTCCCTTCCAACGCCGCAGCCTCCGGCTTCCGTGCGACGCGGTGCGCGCCCCACCCCTTTTCAGCCCAACTTTTGTTCTCCTCAACTCGCTATACTCCTCGAACTCAACCCTTGTATTTCTACCTGCTAGGAGCCTTCGCCTATCATTCCAAAGTCGCTGCTCTGTTATTAGGGACCACCCGCGTTCTTTCCCCCCGCCTCGACGAGCCCCGGGTAATCCGTAAATTAATACCTTCTTGTCTTACGCGAGTTACGGAGGTGGTAATTACCGGTGTTCTTTTTTTTCTTTTTTCTTTTCACCTCCCAAAACTCGACTGCGAGTAAAAAGCTACATCGCGAGATCATACTATTCTATTCAAAGAATACGCGTGACACAGAATATCGCAGTATCACCCATTTTCGGAACGTTGATCGCGTCTATATTATCGACCTGGAGTAAATCTCCTGAGAGAGATTCTGCAAATTTTTCATTCGGTCGGATTTTGATTTCCTTTTTCAATTTTCACTCCATTCCTTTACGATGCGTTTCAATTTTTTTATCAGCTATACTGCGATTGGAAATTGGCTTTTGGTGATGTATGCACGTTGCGGTATACGCATGCACCCGTGCATAGGTATATTTCGGAGCAAATGTGCGCGTATATGCAAAGCGAGGGGTGGACGTCCGGCGCCATGCTCCAAAAATACATCGGTGCGCTAATAAAGCAAGTGACGTGCTATTGAAGCTCCGTTTTAGTAGCAGCATTCACTAAACAGTGCAGTACGTACGTATATACCACATATGTATATATACATGGGTATATAAGAACGGTGCAGGTTGGTTTTACAAAACGATACCAGAAATAGAAATCCCCGTAAGAAAATAAACCGGCGATGCAGGCGAATGCAGAGCAGTTAAAGAATTTTAATGAAAACAAGTGCAACTTGAATTGTTTTTTCATTTCATTTTCTCCATTCCTTTTTTCGTTATTCTCGACACAATGGAACTGTATAGCATTGTTCGTGGGTGTTTTAGAAATAGGTTTTTAACCCACTGCCGCATCAACGTGTGCAACGGTATCCATAGTGCAGCGACTTGGTAATTCTGAAAATAGTAACACGCGAAAACATATAACGCGACGCATGAAACGGTGGGATGATATCTTCCGAGTCAAATGTTGAACGTATTTCGCTGAGAATACCGGAACAAGAGGGTTGTGTAAGGAAGGGAAAAGAAAACCGCGGTGAAAGAATATATGAACAAATTCTTGACACTCTTGAAATTTCTCTGACCAAGGAACGTGCGCTGATATTCTCAGTTTTGACTTTTTCATTTTTGATTTTTGATCTAGCTAAATTTTTTGTCTTATGAAGAAAAAAAAAAACAGAAAAAAAATAAGAAATTCTGGAAAATAAAATCCTCCCTTGCCAAAATCTCATCCGTTTTCACGGAGATCTATATAGAAATTTCCTGATAAATAGGGCTCTCATCGTATCTATGTATATATCTGACACTTCTATAATCGATCGCGACAGAAGTATCTAAGAATTTATATAAAGGGACAACGATCAAGAAGTCGCGACTACTGTAGTTGCTGAACTAATCAATTACTGTACCTATACATTTACAGAGCAGACGGTTGAACGTTAAACGATCAACGAATAACTAGATTGACTTTGGTTGAGCCGCCTATTAAATACACTTAACTCGTTGTGCTTTGTGAACGGGTAGTTCAACGACCCGGTTAGACACGAATCGCGACTCTATGTAAATAATATCTAACCCCGCCTGAACCCGCGCGCAGTTCACGTCTCGCCAACTTCATATCGTAATAAGGTATAAGTCTACCTTCGATCACTGCAGCTTACATTATACTAACGAACAAAAAGCTCTTATATCGAGCAATGCAGATACATCATTACCATTCGACGGAATATCATTCTCATATTCTTGAATATAAAAGGCACCGTATAGGTCACCGTATTATGATCGAAAATCAAACTCCACCAGACGTCGATCAACCCCCGAATTTTTTTTTCGCATTTCTTCTTCATCTCTTGTATAATTAACGGTTGGAAACACCGATGCAAACAAATTTATTCAGATAGCTGTATACATGTAACGCAATGCAGACGCTTATATAGGTATAAATGCCGCATTATACAGTGTAAATTTGCTGCACTATTGTGCAGCCATTTTCAAGCGCTTCTGGCCATAATCCAAATTTTCGTGGGAGGCTAATAACCGCGCCAAGGAATATGGGAAAAATTTTCTAATTTTTCATTCTTTTTTTCCCCATTTTCTAGATTTTTCTCAAATAAAATTGTCTTTCAATTTCCATATTCCACCTACAATATCGATGTGCAATTTTACCGCGTTCCTTGTACAGGGATTTTTTCCGTATTAAAAAGTGCGCTAAAAATAGTACCAGAAAAAAAAAAATCATACCATATGATTTTTATACAAGTTTTTCGATTCACATGCTCAATCACGTCGAAATTATAGAAGGGGGAAAAAATTAATAAATTTTTTTTCTTTCACTACACTATATACTGCTGATCTCTATACATATATAGGTGTGGTGTTGTATAATGTGGGCTGCACCGTGCAGGTGTTAAAATCGTGTCGTCGTGCACCTGAAGCCCCTATTAGTTGACATTGAGGTCGACATAGGAAGGTTAACATGGGAACAAAATAATATACATATAATGCCTTTGATATATAATCGATGAAACGGTCGTCGTTTCCTCTCTACTTCAACAAAAACTGTGACTCAAGGGATTGAAAAAAAAAAGTTAGAGTGAGGGATTATTGATTTTTCATAAATATAACATATTTTACTATATAACCAACATTTTACCCAACTTAGGCACCACAACCGATGAATAACTGCGATTAATAACTAGATTATTTTTGATACGTTAACCTGTAATTCTCATAAAATATGATCTGCAGTATGTATAGCCCGTGAGAAAAAGAAGGAAAAAAGAGGTCGAGGCTTTGATGGATTTTTCTCTAAAAATATCTCCCACGCGTTCCGTAACATTATTTTTGAAAAATAGAAAAAAATAATAACAATAAAAATAATTTTCCTTTCAATCGCGCGCCTCGTGTGTATATAATATCGTATACTTGCCCGTTTGTGGTCGCATTATACGCACGTGCACGCACCTTCGTATATAATACCGTGTATATATACGTCGAGATTTTCTATGTATTGATTCTATACGGCAACAAAAGATGAGGGATGAACTGTCTCAAGTTACCCCATACGATGCCCTTCTTCGGTTGCTTCTTCTTATTCTTATTCTTATTCTCATTCTTCGTACTCTTCTTCTTCGCCTCCCATAAGGCCTTGCTGTACAATACCATAGTTATATAATACTGAAATATCGGATTCAGAACCTGGAGTAGACGAAACTCGCGTTAACTTTGACAAAACTTAAAGAATGACACCAAATAAGCCACGAGGCTATAATCCACTTTGGAAGCTATTATATACTCCACAAAGTTCCAGTAGGTTTCAGGGACTCTTGGTACATATTGTACTACCTACCTTATTATCACCGCATATAATATCGTATACCCAATACCTTCATAGCCGAAGTAACGAAAAATATTATAGCTATAACGTATATGTAAATAATACATCACTGGCATGGCATATGTACCTATGTGGTATCGAAAAATTGATACGAAAAATAATTCCTTGCCGATCGATATGTTGCCGGATGATGTACATGTTTAAGTATATAATATTGAAGTTACGCCCAAATATTAAATAATTAAGAAATCGAATTGCTTTGCAGAGACTATAGTAAAAAGGTAAGAATCGATGGCTAGCTCGATCCCTTCCTCTAGACTCGATCCTTCATTGGTAATTAGCATCCCATCACAAATCTTAATTTATGCATGTGACGTGCGAGGGTGCCCGCATTACAGCCGGTTTCGCTCTCCTTTTCTCTCAAGGATCTGGAAAAAGCTCTCGCTCAACCGAATCCTGCGTGTCCCCTGATATCGTACATGTGAAAAGATGAATTTGCCATTTGCGTGGGGTGATGTAATTTCTGTTAAAAAATCGACGCAATGATAATATATATCCAGCATTCATTGATTTTCTCGAATTCAGGTTTATCGTGGAATCTAAACGATTCGACGTGAGTTACCACTTTTTTTGTACGTCATAACCGATATACGCGATAAAATCGAAGTGACGCAACAACGCCGAACCAAAAATTGGCGGATGCAACGAGACTCGCTGCTATACTTGCATATATGGCGTCTTCAACTCGCACAGCGTTTCTCGGCGTAAAGTATAACCGACTGGAATAGGTATTTAAAAATGTAATCAACATAATAGCAAAGCTCTTCGTCGGTTGGATTCCAGTAGAATCGTTGGATACACACCTCTACTGCCATGACGCTGGTTCTGAAACGGGCGACGCGGACGGACGGCAGGCGTCGCGCATTGCGGATCTCGGGCTCCCCGCGGAGGATGATGTTTCTTTGTTTCTACGGTTTAATTTGTTAAAAGCTCGTGGAAGAGCTGAGAGATCGCGACGACGCGGATGAAGATAGCAACGTACGTACGGATCTATGTAATCAGCGTGCGGCAAGGTAAAATGTTCCAGGCGATAGTCAGTTATATTTAGCTTCGGTGATGAGGCAGGTTTGCGTAACGAACAGCTCGAAAAGTACGTGGGTCGCGAAAAAGCTAAATATTCAGGCATTTCGGCGGTATTCGTATGCACCAAAAACCGGGTCAATCGCGATTGACTTGACTCGCTCGAGCTCCGTAATAAGGGATTGTTTTCCAAATTTTCCACATTTTTTTCCCACCCTCGGTTAATACTCACAATCGGATTTATTAAAGTTTCAAAAATTCAGGCGAAGTGAAAACAAATTTTTTACATTTTTTCACCGAGAATTATTCGCTCAATTATCATTCACCCGACGAGTGGGACGAAAATTTCGTCAAACTTTTCCGTCGGACATTTCATCTGGTTATAAATTCTTCGAATTGATTCCGTTGTATGAAATGTGTGGTCTTTCCGAATACAAACCATTTGTATTGTTTTTCATGATTTTTTGGAAGAAAATTAATTTTCCTCTCTTTAAATTAGAATCAGAGTATCATGGGCCAACGTTGCGTGCATCTCTAGATCGATTTGGTCACGACAAAGACGTGTTTCTACTTCGACCCATGAATCTAACTATTATAACAATATCAATTTCTCGCGATAAATTGTGCACCGGACTCTCCACCCCGTGATTGGACAGTTATTTAATCCGTAGGTATCAACTCTGGTATACCCCGCATCGTATCAAAAGCTGGTCATAACCCCATGTGATGATGACTTTTGTTTTCGAAGTCAGAAAATCCATCCCTTGCCTCTTTCCTTAGATGCCTTATATGAATGCCCCGAAGAAAATCATAAAAATAGTCTTCGTCAAACCGGATTTGCTGAATTCTGAAAAAAGGATCCCGTACAACCAAACGGTGAATTGACTGCACAAGGAGAGTAAAATCTGAAAATTTCTCTGCGTTCTAACCGCGCCCTTATATAGTCAGTCGGTGCGTGATAGAGCTGACAGGCATTATCGAGGCTACGGAGGTCGGGTGTCACGCGGCACAGAGGGCAGTCGACCAGTAGCAGAGGGCAAAGCCCGACATCCCAGGGCACGCCGCACCGTACCGCACCGTTCCACGTTATGTATATACATAGAGCGCGTTCGCTACCGACCTGCACCCTACCGTGGCCCTACGGCCCTTCACTAGTTTGTAGAGAGAGAAGGTGGCATAGGATCGAGAGAAACAGGATGCGCTAGACTCTCGCTCCTCTCGCTTTTCTCGTCCGATCTAACAGTGGTGACCATGACGCGGTACGCGGTAAATCTATGCGAGACGTAGACGAATGCATATATTTACTATACCCTGAAGTAACCTGCACCTCAATACCTGTGGGATTATCGCATATATGGTTCTCTTTGGACCGTTCTTTTAGCCGATCTTTTTCTTTTTCTCGATCTTTACACTAGATTTTCTTTCTCCGATTCGCCCGCCTCTCAAGTTCGGCCACGTAAGCTCGTACAACCTTATCGAACTATCGCGCACATCAGCGAGAATTCAACGAATTAACGATTAATCACCACTCCGTCCGCGCCTTCTCAGATTTTTATCCGCTCCAGCCAGACACCCAACGTACACTCAGCATGGATACGCTTCTGATCGTGGCGGTCATATTTCATTTGAAACAAATTTTTTTCTAAATGAAAGCAAAAAAAAAAAAATGCTGAAAGAAGCATGAAATAATCATCCGGAGCAAATTTTGTACGAGATAATTCAACCGTATCGGCCGATGTACACAATAGCGGCCTTGATAAGCGATATTCTGATGTCCAATTTTTCTTGCCCTCTGCCTCATAGCCCGGATGACGCGTTATTGCTCTCTGGACCACTTATGCTCGGATCGGGACCTTGACACGGTATATCGTGTGCCCTAAATTTATTCTACACTATGTGTACACAATATACTTCGTTTATTTGTATCAGCTGGAAAAAAGGGGACCGCGCTACACATGTATAATATACATCACACGTACATCGAGTTGTGCCGTATTATGGCGTGTATCAAGCCAGTAACTCATGTAAGTTGCTCGGGAACTGATTATAATAAACTTGCACTTAATAGAGGGTAAATAATTCCGGATAATATATAGTCCGCGATTAGTTCACTTTTGGAAAGCACTTCCTCCGCAGCTAGAAATCCCGAGACAACTATTTCTTTTTTATTTTTGTTCTCTTCTTTTTTCGTTTCGAAGACTGAGAAGAAAGAAAATTTACGAGACACTTGAAGAGCGTAATCTCGAATCCCGTGGAGCACCGTCTAATGTTGATGCAGCTGTGGCGGTTTCGCATGAAATTCCTCCCGGGATGCCGGTAAAACGGACTGCTGTACTATGCGATGCGATGCCAGACACGTTATATAGGGCTGCCTTTGGCAAGGGGATGTAGATATACGTGCGTCGGACGTCAACGGGACGTGCACGCGGGGGACAAAAGCCCTATTCATACCCCGGAGATATTGTTTCAGGATATCAACTGCCGATGGATCAGGAATGACCACACAGATTCCACACCACTGCGGGACCGATGCAACGTATATATTTTGCTATGCTGTCCCGCGCGTTGCACACGTCGTGCAGAATTCATATTGTATATATATTTATATGGATGTACGAGGTACACGCGATAAGGGAATTCCCTGAGCGTTTTAGCTGGAAGACATAAATATTTTCGGAGAAATATTCTTCTCTGAATCTTCTTCGTCGTACCGCGGAATTGTGGGGGATGGATATTGTGTGTTTCGCAGATGTGTCGGGAAAATAGCTGCGGAATTATATGGATTGTTATAATTACACGGGAATTTATTTGGGGGTGCGTTTAATTCCTTGGGAAACGGGAATTAATGAGTCCCTCCTTGATTCAAATTTCTCGATTCGAACTTCCGACTATACGTATGTAAGTATATTGTACGTACCTGTGCGTATATTTGCTCGTTAAAACCGGAAGTTGTACAGCGATGAAAGGCGGCGATAAAACTGGAAGTTGAAGACTGGTAAACCGTATAGTATAGCAAAGTTTTCGCTCAACAGACAATTAAGGGAGAAGAGAGACCACAAAATTGCTAATCCGAGTTCTATAATAAAGAACGAGTTAATTAGGGCAACGGTATATATATAGGTTATACCCAACGCGTATATTTCCCCGAAAATCTTAATGGAAATTTTCTTACCATTTGCATATTCATCGCTTGTAATCACGTTTGCGTATAATATATCTATACATGCGTGTGCATGAAATCAACGCCATAACTATTAACCCCTGGGGCAATCAAAGGCAGATTATTTATCTTTTTATTCTGATGGCAGCTAAATACTAGTAGATCGTTTATAATTAGTGTGCACTCTTTTCTCAGACTGCAGTCGCGGTGCCGATCGCTTCATTTTCGAAGATACTATAACTGGATTCATGTATCCGATAGGAATCGATAGCCGGAAGTTTGATAAACGTTGAAAGTGTTGTCCCCCGGGAGACGAGGACTGGATGTTGAATAATGCAACCGGGTCAAGTGTGGGAACTCCGTGAGCAAATGGCAGATACATATTCTGGGTGGCCGTCATTGATTGCATGTACATATGAAACCGAATCGCTCAAGTTTCTTAGAAGTGGTGTAAAAGATTCCGGAGAAGAAAAAAAAAGAAGCTTTTTATACCTCTCAACAGATTATTATTTGCCGTATGTGTTGGACATACGTACCTACTCGCAACTTTCAACTCCTAAGCGGATCGCGTGGTCGATGTTGCTCGGTTCGGCTCAACAGAATTCGAAAAACGCGATACGAAAATTTATCGAACGCAGTGCGCTAGAAATATACACGCGAAATAATAGGCATATACGGTAGAATCGATTGAATTCACACGATGAGTTACACACGTAACGGTTGGACGAATTTCTGAAAATTCATGCCGTCGTAAAATAAAATGAAATCGTCCAAGTATTTCTTATGTTTTTTTCTTTCTTCATCCACAATATGTAATTGATAAGCCATATGCGATTTTTACGGAACTTCTTTATAGTCGTTAGTTCGGTTAAGCTTCAATTAGCATTTTCTATGCGAAACCAGCTTACTGTAGTTTTGTGCAATAATGAAATTCCATATGGCATCACGATAACTAATCAGATGCGCAGGAAAATCTTCGATCCGCAAGTTCCAAATAAATCGTTTAACGCTACAAGATTTTTCCCCAGTTTATTCAACGTGTACGAAAATGGATCAAATTTTTTTGTTTTTACTTTAATCAACGTCCGATATTATATGCATACCCCATATAGTGTATGTTGCATATATCTCAACAGCGGAAATAAAATTTCTGTATTAGTTGAATAAATATAGTGTACAGATGAAAAATGAAAAGTGAAAATATATCGTGTATGGTGAAAACGATTCACCGGTGAACAAAACTGGTATATATAAAAATGGGTGTTAAAACTTTTTGCCAACTCTATAACAATTCAGTGCTCGTGCGAATTTTTTCGTACCTACATAGCTTTTAGTTGGGGGGAGGGAGGATAAGTTACTGTGGATAATCCACTTTTTAATCAATATATACATAGAGTAGGTACATTAATTGGAAGAAAGAATTCGTTTTGCTGTGTCAGCATTTACGAAATTCTACCACTTTCAGCTATATCTCGTTCAACCTTCGTGAGAAACTGTTCAGATTTACATGATAATGAGACTAGAAAATATTAAAGAATATTAGATCGAATGAAATAGTGCAATTCAGAGATATCGCCACTTACGATTATATTATTGAGTAGCCAAATTTCTTGTTTGCGATTCTAGAAGGGAATGCGGAGAAGAAAATCGATTTGGTCCGTTGGCCATTAGGGGGTTGGACGATCGTTGGATTATCAGAGGTTCGTTAGTGACTTTATAATATAATGAGAGGCGGACGTCGATTGCGTTGGGAATGCGGCGGTGGATTGGAAAAACGAAAATCGTTCCAAATCGCTGTTCTTTCAACCGTGCATTAACAACGCCAACGGAGTAGGTTATAATTCGCGTCTGTAAAAAATTTATGCAGCAAAAAAAAATCAGGTTATTCCTCACATTTCGAAAAATTAATCGATATTTTTCGGGACTTTTGTGCTCTGGAACTTCGGAGACAAAAGAAATTATACTCGTCGCCAAGTTTTCCTGCAGCTGGGCGTCGATCGATCGGACCGGGTCAGTGTTTTGATTTGAAACCCGAGTGCTTTAATGGATATTCTAGGGGAAAAGAGGTGAACACTATCAGCGGCGGAGACGAAGTTGTCGGGACCGGGAAAAGTAGGTTTAGGGAAAATGGAAAGGAGAGAAGAGGGAGAATGCAGTGTTTTGAAGCGTGACCCGAACGAAAAGTGCGCGTTCAGATTTGCCGGGGTAAGCTTAACTATGGTCACGGAACATCGACGTGGCCACGAGTCCTAAACCCAAAGCCCAAACGTAGAGCTTTGCCCTTCCGCGTGCTGCAAGACCGACCCGCACTGTATACCTAATCCTGGATGGGATTTGCTAATCCAGGGTTCCGGAGTCGGTCATTATTTGGTGTCGCGCTGTCCCCGTGGGTTCGGTTGGTCTCCAGGACAAGACCAACTCCTACGCCATATCCGCCAACCCCTTGGTCCTTTGCAAACTCCACCACCACCACGTGCGGTATCGCCGAATAATGCGCTCCTGCGTACGCCATTACCTACATTGTTATTGGTCGTTTCATTTTTCACTTTTCTCCAGCCGCGGAGCGACGAAATCATGGATCAAATCGATACTCACTTTTTCGTCACCGGTCGGTGTAAAGTGAATTTTCTCGTACGATTTCACCCGTTGTATGCGGTTTTAATTCAACTGAGCATTATTTTGGGCGGCATAGATACGAGGAGAGGAAGGTTAAAGAATTATTTTCATCCTGGACAAATAAATAAAGTTGAAAAAATGTCTTACACTCCACCGGGATATAATCATAGTTATGAGGGGTGAACCTGGGAACTCCACACTGCACGTACTTAATCGGCTCTGGTGTATCCAACCCCCTCTATATATACCACGGAGCCAGGAGCGTTGTAAATTAGACTTTGCCCTGGTTCGGGTCTGTCCGGACCCCCGTAAACCTTCGTAAACCATTCTGAACCATTCCGAAACTCCTTCGCAACCCACCACAGAGAAGAAACTAAACTCCCTCTCCCGAAGCATTACCACCACCCGCTTTCCGGATAAAGAATACGCACGCCTAATCCAACAGATTACAAATACTTCCGGGTGTGTACGGCTACGTTATAATGTGACTATAACTTATACGACGGCGCCATCCACCCCTTGGATAAAAACAGAGAGTATCGATGCCCCGCAGAAATAAAAGTGTAAAATCGTTGTTTTGTATCGCCGCGCGAAAATATATATTCTTCCGATCGTTTCATACGAAATATTTGCACGTATAAAATTTCACATTTCCAAATGGAAAAATCTCTAAATGCCTGTACGAATTTTTTTGGTAAGTGAATCCCGGAATTCCTGAAAGACATACACACCCGCCGTATGCTGAACTTTTCTTCCCTTGCGATAGCGTTGGTTAGGGGCACGCGCGGAACACCCTATATTCGTACGTACAGGCTACTGCAGGGTGTTTCCCCGCGGTGCGATACATAAATAACGATATCGGTGTTTCGACGAACACCATCGACCGCCCCCCGGTTATCGTGGGCCGATGATACGGCCACGAATACCGACGAAATTTTCGCACACTCTTGCATCGATTTGTATCGTTATGTGTGTGGATACGTACACAAGGTCTGCGGTGTTCCGGCTTCCTGCTGCCGCTGGTGCTTCTGATCGATAACCGGGAGACGTGATCTTGAAAGAGGTGAAAAACCTGGATCGAGATTTTCAGCCGAATCCGGAGACCTCTGAGGAGGTTGGGAACCGCTGCAAGGGTCGACTGGTCCTGTGCTCATCCCTCACCGTTCAATATACCGAGCATATAATATTTCGGACGAGATTACAGGAGAGGTGGGGAAATCGGTGGGTATAAAGGACGTATGCCACTGTTCGGTGGAGGTTCATCTCGTCAGAGCGACTGCAGCTTCATAAATAATGCAGGTCACCCAGGCCACCCTGACGTAGGCCTAGCTTAGCTACCTACCTACCTACCTACCTACCTACTTCTGTTCTCTGTATTTTCGTTGAATAGAAACAGCCTTCTATCGCTACAACGGGTATCAACTTACGGATCGTAAACGCTGAAGCCGCGATTTAGGGTAGGACCGGGTGAATTATTTTTCTTCTTTTTTTTTTCTTATCTTCTTTCTCGGGAGATTTTTTTATCTCGAAACAAGTTTGATAACTCCAACTGACAGGGAGACGAGTTGACCGTATAAAAAATATCCGTCAAATGTACGGTCCGGCACGATGCGTACTCCGATAGCAAAAAGTTCACGTTACATACAGATTGGTTTACTTGACTGCGATGGTCAAAAAAAGAAAATCGTCGTACGAGAGATAAACTCTATAACGTTGAGCTTTGGAACGCCTTCGCATCCTCAGCGCGTATTTCTTTTTTCCTTCACTAGTTGGCTTGGTGAAATTATACTATAATATGGTATCGTACATATGAGTGTACGGTACGTATGTATACACGTACATTTCACCACTTATTGTTGGTTGTAGTCTTCCGGTATACCCAGCAGCTATGGTACTGTTGCTTTGAATTTAATTACTGAAAGTAGTAAAATATGAATGTCATTTGCTGGCTGTGCTGCAGGTACGAGGTATAGTTTGGGGCGAGGTTTGCGAGGGTTGTAGGAGCTGGGGAAATAAAGGAGGAGAGGAAAGTACTACTTCTACAGAAGCGGTAATAATACGGCTGCAGGATCGATAGAAGGCGGATTGCAGATACATGTCGCGCATTTAGCCACAAATATAGATTCGTATAGTTTTAAACTATATTGTTGAGAAAAATTAAGGTGATGTTATATGCGAAAAACACCGTTATCGGCATTGGCAGCAGCTTATTCGCTGATTTATCAGAAATTTTTCGAAAGAAAGTCTGAAATTTTGTTCGCCAAAGAAATAGCGAGCTTTCAACGTTTCTTCAATGCTTTTTAAATCTCAGGTTTAAGTGCGCTTGTCTCAAAAGAGTTTTTAAAAAGTGCCTCGACTAAACTCGTGACAAAATTGCTATGATGAAAGTCTTGAGAGCCGCCAACCCGTCCGTGTACGTCCTTGAAGTCATCGTTAACCCTTTGACCTAGTGGTGAATACCAGCGTGGTGTACCGGGAGACGAGAAAAACGTCGAAGAGGGTCAACGGTTGCCATGGACACGGAGCAGTAATCGAATCCTAGGATTTCCGGAAGCCAGTTTCTGCCGCGCGACTATATCTGGAAATACACGGTCAACATAATCTTCCTCCATTCCTCTTTCCTTCGTTTATTCTTCTTCTTCTTCTTCTTTTTTTTTCCTGCAGTCGTCCTTCGACTTCCTGCAGTCTTCAAAAGCACCGCAAATACGACGGCGGCGACGAACAACCTTCGTTGTAACCGACAGACTCCATTTTCTGCGCCACCCTGTAGGGCCAAAGATAACAATCCGACTAAAACGCGCCTCGGGCTCCAAACCATAATCGTCATCCCACGTCCACGGCAGGCCACGTTCAAGTCCATGCTTCTGTTTCGAACACCCTGAGATGTTGTTTCAACTACCCAGATTTCCGTCACCCACACCAGAAATATTCCCAAGGATTCTACTCTGTTTATTCGAACGCTCTTGAAAAATACCCAGAAAATACTACCTGAAATTTTACGCAACAGAAAACATGATTCATATGAGAATTTGGACTATTTAATAAAGGATATAAAAATTATATATAGAAATTTATTTACAAACCAAAAATCCGGATGGCTGGTAAATATATGATCATTGGTCGGATGAATGTCCCGATGGAAAATCAGGTCCTCCCGAGTCCATTGCTTAAATTCTGAGGGGTAGATGCCAGGGGTGTTTTTCTCGGAAGTGTCAGTTATACACAGACAGACGAGAAACATACTTTCTGTGTCGTGGCCTTCCAGTATCAGGGTCAGTTTTTTGCTCGACAGAGACCTCGTCCCTTTTAATGGGATTTAAGTGTTCCCTCCGAAGGTTCTTATCTCTCGCTTTTCCATCCGCCCGGTCCCTGTTTTACTCTACAAGATATTTTCATCTCTCTCCAGCCGGAATGCCCACCCACGAACCTTTGTTCCCCCTTCCCCAAATTAACGCAAACCAGATCATTATTTATACATCTACCAGAACAACCTTCTGCGTTTAGAGGCACACGAAATTATATATACCCTAAACAAAAAAAAAAATGAAAACAAAAAAAAACATCACAATCGTCGGGATAATTGAGACGAGTATACGTCAGACGGCTTTACATGAAGATAAGACAATCGGAGGTAACACTCACAATCAGACATCTTGTTCCAAAGTTTATAATCTGTTCAAAATCGTTAGACTCCGGTTCATCTCACTTACATAAGTTCGCGTTATTATCCTTTAATCCTCTGAATAACTAAACAGATGAAGTGATTGACCCGCATTACGATTGTATCTCATTTCCAAAACGGTTCAATGTCATCTTACACAATGGCAAAAATTCAGATAAACCATAAGATATTAACGTCTTACTTAGCTTTATACACTGTCACTTCATAATAGCTTTCTGTAGTAAATTTTCAAAGAATCTGACGCAGACTGGCAGCGGTTGGCCGGATGTCGATTCAAGAACTGTCTCTGAACGAGCAGCAGTCCGGTGAAAAAAAATATGACGAATAATAGTAGGTACCTCATATAGCCGGTCGTACATTTTACTCAAAAGCGACCAGCATCAATGTCAAAATTCGGATGACAACCGCTTCGCTACCCTCGAATCCATATATCCCTCGACCCTCGTCCTTACACCTGGCTGACCGGGTCAAGGCTGATCCGGACAATGTCTCTTGGACTTGATAGAATAATTTGCAAAACATCGTTTGCCAGTCCGCGTGTGTCCGACAAAAAAAAAAAAAAAAGTAAAACAGAAGAGAAAAGAAAAAATAGATCGCGGAGCCAACCGTATCTGGTAAATTGAAAATTTAATGAACGCAGTAATTTATGCGACACATATGTTTTTACCGAGCCTCTTTGATCTGATACCATTTCACGAGAACATTTCTTTGACAAAAAACTGGGTTGGAAATAATTTAAATACGGGGTACGAGCGGCCATAAAGTAATATAATTTTTTGTTATAATATGCGCAGGTAATTTAACGATTCCAAGTAGAGCTCCATGGTATTACATTATAATTCATTTCCTGTATAATATGCGTGTATGCATAGGGTATACGCTATGCCTATGTATGTATTTACGTATTATTTGGGGTGTAATTCGGCGCATCTGCGGCACGGGGCGAGGAGGGCTGGATCGCGGAGCCCAACTAGACCAAGGGTCCGTGTATAATTCGGTGACCAGTTGACCAGCTACGAAACGTATAGGTATTATATGGGCGATATGAGACAGGTGATGAGCGATCCCCTTGCATGAAAATAATAGGGCTAACGAATAGACGCACTAGGTAATCGAAAGAAAAAAATTAAAAATTGAAGTAGGGTCAGGACCGTGGAATTTTGATAGGATTTTTATCGGACATATGGAATCAAGATACTTGTATACGGAAAAAGCGGAATTCTTTGAGTCTCTTATTTCATTGTTTTCTCTTCCTCATTTTTTCTTTTCCTTTTATACATGGTGTTCCAAAATTGAATGGAAATCAATAGAGGGTTCAGTTTACAGTTTATCAATTTTATACCATGTTGGAAAAGGTGTTATGCATAACATCGCAGACGCGTTCATGTTTATCTTGATTTAATTTTCTCCGTGATGATGCGAGTCGAGGGTTGCTGTTGCAGGGTAGACGAATTTCTTGCAATAACGAGTAATTCATTTTCTTTCCAGTTACGTAGGAAAATAGGATAAAGTAGAAAAACCGATGACAGGGGTAAAAGGGAGCGCAGCGAAATGCTCCTCTTCTTTTTTTTCTTTTAATGTGAAAAGGACTCGGTGTGTTTATCGAGGCACGTAGTTTAGCGTTATCTGGAGTCTCTTCTCGCTGAGGAGTCTCGGCCGAACGGGTGTAGTCTGGTAATTACGGATCCTCCTCGTACGTCATGTACCTCGAAAACGTTATAATTCTACCCAAACCACCCGACTACGTATCTGCGCGGGATGCCTAAAAACTTGAAATATGCAAAATCTGATAGAGCTTCTTCATTTCCCAGTCCATATTTTCAATGCTTCTGTTAGGGGTGATTATAAATTTAGTCACGACCCGAAACAGCCACAACCTATCCAACCACCACGCGTCCGCACCCGCGCACTTCATCCTCCCGACACGAAGGATAGGTAAACCTAACATTAATGTACCAAAGTAACGTGCTATAGTTTGACTACCGTAACCTTTGCTTTTCATTAAGTCAACAGTTTAGCCAACATATGTAAATATAAACGCGACTAATGTATCCTGCACAACACGATATAGTTCATGTACTAGATTATACAAAACGTGTCTGCATACATGTGATATACGAATAATATCTCCTCTCTTTGATTCCACATATCGATCGTCCTGCGGTATACCTACTGTGGTGGGGCAGCCACATAGCGGGTCTCAAATAGTCCGGCGACGAAATATGAGAAGCAGAAAAATTGAAACAGGCGTCCCACTAGATTGAAAAGAATTTTTAAAACGGGAACATACCGCGCCTCGTGCCCGAACAATCAGCCACGGTACGTCAATTAAGAGGAGAACTGTGGCTAATCTGATCGGAATAATTAGTCGTCTGCTTGTAACGTTAGCGATGCTGCTACAAAATCTAAAAACACCGTTCAGAAAAACTTTTCAAAATATTTAAGAGCAAGAGAAAAAATGACCCGCCCCCGTCACGAGGGCCTCTAGATAACAAAAACAAAAAAAAAGCACTTATGGTTTCGTCGATGCAGGCCACGCTGATGCGACAGACGCTGGCAATGCCTATCGCGCTGTGGAAAACCGAGAATATCAAACACGTGTAAAATTACATTAAGGGCTCGAAACAAGAAGGGCGTAGACCACGTGAAAGTTTTATCAAAAGTGAACGGGTACCAAGGAACATGTGATAATGAAGCCAGTTTGATTGTGATATAAAGAAATCGAACAACTTCGGATTTTTTGTACTGGCTGACCCCCAAAAATTTTCACTCCATGAACAACGTCGCTTCGATTTCTCGCTAGTTATGCACGCATGTGGTTTTCCCCCGAGACAATCTCCATGTTTGTTGCAACGAACGATGTATTGTTTATTTTTGAAAAACTATCCTAGCAGCGTTATAGTTGCTACATCTACATCGCGTTACGTATACCTGTATACATTGGGGTTCTCTTGGCTTAATGAATTCCCTGCAGAGCCTGATCCACCACGATAAGGAGCGTTGCACGTGCCCACGGTGTACACGAGCTTTCGGTCGGGAAAAAGGGGCGCCCCGCTGACGGTGAGCGGCGCAGCGCTGAGGATTCAGAACCAGCTTGCGTTGTTACTTTGCCCTGTGACGCAACGTTTGCTATTGTTAAAGTTCATCAAATTGGCCATGTACGAACGTGCGTACGGTACACATAAATGGTGTATATATATAATATATAATACAATTTCAATACACAGTCGTTCTATACAAATTTTTCCCTGCGCGCGGTAGACTTTCTCCCTCTGAATTCCATTATACATATATATTATCTGTGACAAATCCGATTGCGCGACACAATACTCGTACTATACAATATTACGGGAAAATTCTTCGAACGTTAATCGTATTATCGATCCTACGAGCGCACGATTTGTACAACCGTCTAAAATAATGAATTCTCCAACGGAAAAAGCTTCTCATATTCTAAATTCCGACGAGCACCACGGTATCCGTGGGCACCACGAGCGACTGCACTTCTAATGTAGCAAGTTTTTGACACTTGAACTAAAGCGGTCTTGAAATATCAATCCGTTCCGTCCTAAATTTGTATTCTTATGACGGCGGTACACATGGGTGTGTATATTCGAGACCGTCTCAGAGTCTGCTGATGTCCCCGCGGCTGCTTCACCGTGAAGATGCTCCGCACATATCCAACTATGTGTACAAAAGCTCCGGAGTAAATATACGTATGTATATACGCTTATAGATATATGTATGCGTGAGCACGTGGTGCGCTTCGTGTAAGCTATCTGTCTCGCTGTCGTTGTTTTTGGAGCTATACACTCAGTATGTCGAGTAGCTAGCTCGAACGGTTCGCCGGTGGAATTGCGCGGTGCGGCTTGTGAACTCGCAGGTTGACTGATGCGAGAAAGGCCAAAAGATATGGTAGTTGAGACGCCCGAGACGTTTCGGGATAACGAGCTCGAGTGTCGAAAAAATATATTATATTATCAAACGTCTGGAGTGTAAGCGCGCCTGCATCCAGAAAAAAACGCGCAAGAGTCCTCGCACTATAGTGTGCGTAGTATGACTAGAATTAATGCTATATGGTATAAAAGAACCACCGAGTATGTAACGTGACTCGGACTCGCCTAATTATCCAAAAATGCGCGTTAATTAAGTGCGCTTGTAACTAATTTCTACCTTTCTCTCTTATCTCTACAAGAATTTATTTATTACAGTACAGGTTTTTCTTTTTTTTTTAATTTTTTTTTTGTTATCTATACTCAAACGAGGCGACTTCTCCGACAAAAGATTGAAGCGTCGAAGATTTTATTTTTTAATTCCTCGCTTTACACGATTCCAATAGCATATTATAATCATGTGGAATTGGATTGTCGAGAATTTGTATTTTTTTATTTTTTTATTTTTCAAAGCCAGGGTGCTGCGTAGAGTAATTTTTTAAAGCGTTGATACACGTGTGGATTAGTTATTTAAAGAGTTTTAAGTACATACTATGCAAGAATTTCTATTTTAAGATCGTGTATGTAATTTATTTTCGCGGAAAGATGATTCTTCATATCCAAGACGGCCCCCGCGGTAGTAATTGAACCCAATTATTCCATTAAACTGATATTTAGGCGTCGCTAAGTTACGCGCTAACTTTAAAATTGAACACCGTTTGGAAACTCGAAAATGTTATCATCATGACCACGCTATATACCAGAAATCGTGGAGACACGTACAACAACGTGTGCAGCAAAGTAATATAATTTCATAATCGTGGATTTGTCTTGCTAGTTTTAATATTCCGTTTAATACCTGAACATCCGGCGTGCCCTCGGGCAATTCGGATATATGGGTAATAATACATGTATAACAAGTACTTGATGCAAAACAATACAGACGTATACCTGAATTATGTATACCTATATATGCGCAACTCGTAATTTCACTACCATCCCGCAGCGGCATTTTTCTTTCCTTCATCATCCCCGTTATACATATTATGTATTTCATTTTCATTTATTCATTTGATTTTTCATTTCTCATCCTTTTTTTTTTTGTTTCATACACGTGATATACATCGCGAATAACTATCCCTGTTTTATTATTATGTCCTCACACAACGACATGGTTATTCGCAATTTCTCTTCCAAGATAAATATCCAAGCTAAACTCATAATCCATACTTACACAATATAACATTTCTGGAATTTATCATCGGTTCACGTGACTGATGAACACGAAATCGTCCGATATTATATACCAAAATGGCGCTGTGATCGGTAACTCGTAATTTTTTCCATTGCGGTGTATATTCGAAACATTCACTCAAATAATGAGTTCATCTTTCATCGCAATTTGAAATGATTTTTTTTTTTCGCTTATACAATTCGGTTTTTATCTTTTGCGATCACTTTATGAGCTTGGGATTTCTACTTCACGTACGTGTGTGCAGCCCGTGGATAAATATATAGAAGAAAAGTGAAATATATGAAAGCATTTGATATTACAGAAGCCATATGAGGTGTATGTATATAGCCACCATAGATGGTGGTAGGAGCTGCTGCAGGCTATTGATATTGTAAGGCATTACGCATACATGTTCTACGAAGATGAAAAAGCCGGGATATATTTTTCGCTAGTCTCTTTTCACAACGCTATATCATTTCCATTTTTTTTTTTTTTTTTTTTTTCACCGCAGCTAAATCAACCTATATCCGCGTGTGGGTATCACCCACCCATCATTCCCCAGCAGATCCTTCTTTTGTCGAGAATTATTTTCTCGTGACAGGCTATAAATACAAAAATCCGATCACGGAGATGTTTCCTATAATAATGATCCATCGCCGATGAGACGCAATTCTCATTTATAAACTAGCCGTAATTCAGCGTCGGAAAATCAAGTACATTGTTAAACAACACTTACACATATAATTTACTATACACACACCGCGGTGGCTATAATTTTCTCGCGTGCTTTTGACCTTTCTAATTTTCTCGTGCAACTTGATCTTCGTTAAAGATCTACGCAGGGGTGATAAGTGGTCACTGAAAAAATGTTGCGTGTCGTCGTCCTACTCAAAAGCTCTTATACACCATATCGCCTCGGGCGAATAATAGTTCAACCAATACTTTTAACTCTGTGACCTCTTTTATGCCATCAAGTTTAATATCTATGCATATAATACGATTACGTATGAACGTATGTGTATACCTATTTACCCACCGGTTCTTATTCAGCCTCATTTTTTCACTTTATAATATTTTTCTCTCATCAATTACGTATGTAAATATATATGGTGCAGGCCAATTCGATTTGTTACACGTGCGAAAGGGCTGCTTTTTCAATAATGACGAAAACAATCAGATCGTGTTGAGTAAATGTTCCCGTTCGAGGTGCTGGGTATTTGTGTATATAGCTATATACATGCGTAACGTGGTATGTACAGTAGATGATAATGAGTGCTGTGGGGCAACAGCTTTCATCAAAGAGAGAGGTCTTAGCTGTAAATAGAGAGGTGAAAAATACGTGAGCTTTTCGAAGGAAGCAATGAAAGTATATAAATACCTAGTTACGAGTTTTCTCGGAACAAGGGGTGAAACAAACCTCTTCTCTTCTCTTCCCTCATCTTCCTCTTTGTCTTCGTTTTCGTCTGGGGTTATAACACCCTGCAAGCCCCATAGCTGTTGTGTACAGCTTCGTCAGGTTTCGTGTTTCTGCGGCTAAGACCCCGTCGACTGCGCCGCGCCACGCCGCGCCCATCTGCAGGCGCATTTTCACTCCTGGATTTCCTCCGGCTCAAAGCCATTACACCGAACTTTAAGACACAAACACTAGATCTTTGTCCTCGACGTGATGTAAGGCGTGATATATTCCAGGAGTTTTGTAGAAAAAAAAAAAAAACGGGGAAAAACTTGGGATGTGAATACAATTTTATAAGAATAAAAATTATACCGCGTGTACTCTGAGAGAAAAAAAAGCACCGTTCCGGGCGCTGAAATTGATTTCCCGCTACATTCAACCCCTTGTTACAGACCCTTTAAATCGAACTTGGAAAAAAAAAGAGAATAAATTTATTTATCATCTCCTCGCATTTCATCCCTTTTCCATACTTCCTGTACCTCATGGGTAACCATCCCGAGTCGTGGGTGTAAAAACGAGGGTTTTTAGGAACGTACGGTATAGCGAGAAGTCCAGCAGCCAAGATATTGGAAACTTTATCTCCCATGGATGGCGCGTGGTTGTAAACTATGCATTTGGATTTCCATTCAATAAAGGGATGCAATGATTCAGATAGGCAGGCTTTCGGAAAGGTGCAATAAATAGGGCGGGAACGTGACCCGCATGTTTTGGGAGCCTCGCGTTATATCCACAAAAACTGGTGGATTGATCCTGAAGGTCCAATGCAGGGTAGAATCACGCGAACGGAATGGCGGGGATTTGTGGGGTGTAGGAGAGGCATCCGGAGAGGCAAAATATGATCCGAATAAATTCCCTTGTTTGTACAAAGGCGAGAAAAATTGCGAGCAGGAAATGCGGACCGGCTACCGACCGACTGGGTCGGTCATGTTCGATCGGTAAGCTGCGGTTCGGCGAACCCGCCAAGAAGTCGATATGTAAAATTGAAGCCACATAAATTTTCGCGTGAATATAAATGAAAAAAATTGATTCGAACCTCCCCCCCTACCCCTCACACCCCCGCGCGGAGTTGCTTCTGGTGTATTTTATCCCGAATAAGTTGACAGTATTTCATGCAGACGTTGATGATGCGTTGAAATAACTGCCACCAACAAAAATTAGGATAAACAAAATCAGTATATAAAAAAAAAGAAACTGGAATTTTTTTTTTTTTTCTCCTCGCACATCGTGCTTCTGACGCGATTTTAGTCCCCTTATTTTGTCAATCAATTTTTCGGTATCTTATCGGATATAAAGCGAATTCAATCAAACGGACGCGGGCGAATCATCAAACCGTACGATCTGAAAGAAAATCAGGGAGTAAAATTAAATAAATCGAGATTGGGACGAGTGTTATTCTCCCCTCTGTATCGTCGCGTTGTATCTTTACATCTGCGAGTCTCTGGACCCTTTCCGAATCCTGCAGCTGAAGCTTCGCTCCGAATTTCTCAATTTCTAAGGCACGGAGAATACTTTTTGGGGATAATTCGCGCACATTATCGCTCAAGTTCTTCCGCCACGCTTCAATGTTTCTCCCGCAGCTGCAGACAGAGCAAAAGTGGAACTCTGTGGACGAATTAGAGATAATAAAACATTGATTACATTAATTTTTGTATTTTTCTTATTCTTCTTTCATCTTTCTTCAAATATCAACTGCGATGCGAAAGGTGAGCAACGACCGGCACTCCTGCAGGTGTCAGGCCATTTGAACACCCGCGCAACACGCACGATGCAAAATTCGTCTGTGTATTTCCCTTTTCCCACGCAGTGACCATAATAACGTTCGAAAGCACGTGTGTGTGGGTTTTACTTGCAGCATACTTCACGTTCGTGAATGATACGAGATATTTCGATAAGCCAACAGACTTCCAGATCTCCGCACACGATAACCGGGGTGAATCGAAGTTATACCCGCGCTTTAATCAACCTCCAATCTCACTCACTCACTGCACAATCTCCAAACCGAAATGCTCCGATATTGATTTGAGAGCGACTGTAGAAATTATATAATTTGTCTCTGCAAGTACAGATTTCTTTCATTGACAGATGTCAACGCAATTGCCGACGTGTATCGTTTTACATAATATAATACGAGGAAGAGAAAAAAAAAGAAAAGAGAAAAGAAATTCGATCCCACCCCAAGTTTCAATTAACAAAAATAAACCCATGGGGCATCGCGATTGATCTGGCGATAAGTTGTCCGATCAGATTCGATGAGCGTAGATGTTTCTAGATCCTTTTTTCTTTTTTTCTTTTTTCACTTTCACATGAAAGCTTATATAGAGTGCACGTGTGTATGTTTTTCTAACCTAACTTTCTGCGATGTGTGTGAACGTGAATTGTATATTCCAGCTGACCGCCTCTAATTTCACTTGGTCAAATAATAATATGTGTATATCCTCCTGGATAAATCACAACAATTACCTTCTATGTATGGGAGCTGCAACGCGACGCCGCATATGTCCCGAAAATGGGGTTGCGACTAAACCCCTTATTGTGTGAGACATGGGAACTGTTTTTTACAGTCGAGGCCATACTGCAGTTGACGAAGGATTATACGGGTGATATTACACGGGGTGGGTGGCGCGCTCATATGATCCTCGTCAACTTTAGCTGACCCGTGAAAATATGCAATATAAATACATCGCGCCGTGATACGCATCGCGGTACAATATATAACATTGCCGAACTAATTTCGGTGGAATAAAAGTTGAAAAAAAAAGAAAATCAAAAAAGAAAAAGAACAAAGAGATCAAGCAAAAAATGAAACGGTGTTAATTGGAATTCTGATATTATTGCATGGGGATTTCGAGAAAGTTCCAATATACGTTGCGGCCACGGGAAGCAGCAGATATTTTATTGCAATTTCGAAGCTTTGCAGTCCATAGATAATTGCATACCCCATTTCGCACTTTTACCCATTTCGCAGATCCCGGTTGGATAGATACGATCTACGTATTTACGTATATCTACGTTGGGCCCGCCCGAGGCGGAAGTCGTTACACCTCATACTTGCAATACGTGAACCCCAATTAACCCTAATTTATTCGTTGTCTACCGACGAACACGGCCTAGTCACGCTACGGTTTCCTCTAGATTTTAGATAAGGGATACATAGCGTTCGCCCTTGAGAAGGACTTGATAAAAGAAAAAAAAAAAAACAAAAAGAAAAGGGAAAAAGATAAGTTAAACCAATTCAAATGCACGAATGTAGGTAGGTCATGTCGTTTGGAACAATGCATCTATACGGAGTCGGACGCGGAAGGATTCGCAATTTTTTCTTTATATTTTCAAATAATTTGTGTTTTTTTTGTCCCTCAAAATTTCTTTCACGTGAAAGGAAAAATCTGGGGAATAATGCGGTAGAAACTAAAGTTGGACGTGGGTTAACCGCGCCCTGATCATTAGAGCATCGGAAACTGATTACGGAAGGGGTGGTCTGCAGGGAGATTTTAGGGCTCGAACTAGTCGGTGAGGGGAAGTTAGAGGGTAGTAGAAATAGGAGAAGGAGGTAAAGTAGGGGAGGAGGTTAATCCGTGGGCGGAATGGAAGAGTCACCCTCATTGTTGGACGAGGCTATTCATTTGACGCATTATCCAAAGGATCACGAGCCGTTCATATTCGTCTATAATTTACTAGCTCTATATATATTGCGTGTATTTACGGCAACGGTAGATCCATTTTCATCGATAATACAAGCCCAGGTATTATATACTCACCTCTACAGATATACTAACGCACGAAATAAACGAATAGGAGAAAAGATTTGGGAAAATTGTGTACAAGGGTAGTTGTTACCTCGATGAAATTCTCCATTTTCAACGGCAGCGGCTATGTATACTCACTGATGTAGTTTATTTTACGTACGGCGTGCTGCAGTATGCACGGATATTTTTACATCTGCAAGCTGATTTATCCCATCTTAAAAAGTTGATGACCAATCGAAAACTAGCTTAATTTACTCGACGGTTTCGTGTTCCCGAAGTTAAAATACGTTGAAAAGTGCCCTGCAATCGATTTAACAAATAATTTATTTTTGGCCCCAAAGTCGCGAAAATCCAAAGATTTTGGTCGATTTTGGGGTCAAAAATGAAGTATTTTTGAAATCGATCGTGAGACACTTTTCTAACGTATTTTGACCTCAGGAACACGAATTCGCAAGCTAAATTGATCTATCTATAAAATCGATTGAGGTATCGCCAATTTCTCGTTCCAAAAACTGAAAAAATTAGGATATCTCGATGGAATTTATTCCTAGCTCAATTTAGTCGAATTATTCGTATTCCTGAGGTCAAAATACGTTAGAAAAGTGCCCTGCAATCGATTTAGAAAATACTTCATTTTTGACCCCAAAATCGACAAAAATCTAAGGTGCCCTTTGAATTTTTTCGATTTTTGGGCCAAAAATGAAGTATTTTTAAAATTGATCGCAGGACACTTTTCTAACGTATTTTGACCCTGGGAACACGGATCCGTTAGGTAAATTAGGCTAGGAATGAATCCTATCGAGATATCCTTGATTTTTTACTTTTTATAGCGATAAATTGGCGATAACTCAGCTAATTTTATGGATAGATCAAATTAGGTCGTGGATTCGTGTTCCTGAGGTCAAAATACGTCAGAAAAGTGTCCTACGATCGATTTTAAAAATACTTCATTTTTGGCCCAAAAATCGAAAAAATCCAAAGGGGTATGCCTTAGTTTTTTTTTCGATTTTGGGGTAAAAAATCGACATTTTTTTTCATGGGGGTTTCTATGGTATTCTTATGTATTTTGATCTCAGGAATCCGATTTCGGAAGCCAAATTGATCTATCTATAAAATTGATCAAGTTATCGCCAATTTATCGATCTAAAAAGTGAAAAATCAACGATATCTCGATGGGATTAATTGGTAGCTCAATTTAGACGACAGATTCGTATTCCTGAGGTCAAAATACGTTAGAAAACTGTCCTACGATCGATTTTAAAAATACTTCATTTTTGGCCCAAAAATCGAAAAAATCCAAAGGGGTATACCTTAGATTTTTGTCAATTTTGGGGCCGAAAATGAAGTATTTTTTAAATCGATCGTAGGACACTTTTCTAACGTATTTTGACCCTGGGAACACGAATCCGTTGAGTAAATTGAGCTACGAATTAATCCCATCGAGATATCTCAATTTTTCCACTCCGAAAAACGATAAATAGGCCATAACTCCATCAATTTCATAGATAGACTCAATTGGCTCTTGGATTCGTATTCCTGCGGTCAAAATACGTTGGAAAAGTGTCCTGCAATCAATTTTGGCAATACTTCATTTTTGACCCCAAAATTGAAAAAATCCAAAGGTGTATATCTCAGACATACTTCGATTTTAGGGTCAAAAATTAACTTTTGATTAGGATATGGACATCTGATACGTGTGTGTAATGATATGAAATTGAAAAAAAAAATAGCAGACACCAAATTTAAAAATCAAATGAAATCAAAAGCGGCGTGCGCAAAGCGCGCGCGTGCAATGCTAGTATACATCATACTATACATATGCTTTGTAGAGGCGAGTACCTATCTTTTGTCGATCGATGAGCTTTGATCGCGCAGATTCAATTCTTGTTTGAATAAAATTTATTTCATTATTATTCCCACGAGCTTCCACTCCGGATTATCGAGTCGACGCGCAAGCTGGCGCGCATCGTTCTTCGTGTATAGATAGCTGATTGTGAGTACAGTTGGTTAAATGCACCAAGAAGACAGTAGACAGATGGAAAATATTAGGAATGGAAGGTTATTTGTTATGGTCAATTCAACTATACAGAGCTAATGAGGTAATTTGTGAAATTACATTTTCGAGAAAATTATCGAATACTATTCATCTATGCGCTGCATCTATAGGTTCATATAAACGCGCGCCAAAATCACTCGAATAAATAATTATTAACTTTGATGGCGACAGTGTTTACTCTGTATTAATTATTCTAGATCAAATTAAATGGTACACATTTGGAACCGACGAATTAAACCAGTTCACGTTATAATTCAATAAAAAAAAGGCAGAGTCGACATTGTTTTAATGTAGTTCATCTGAATCAAAATATACACCATGTAAATCACTTCGTGAGGTAACAGAATAGAAAAAACATTTTTTAAATTGGTTGGAGATTTACAAACATTGATGAACTAGATTCAAAGTTCATCACTTCCAAATTTTCAGTAAGAAATTTTTGTGGAATGAAGAACAATGAAAATGAAGTATGAAATTGCAAACGCGAAAGTGAAGTGCAAAACGAAATGTAAAAATCTGCAGGGAAACAGAGTAGAGTAGAAACGGGGGAATGACGGGGAACGGGACGCCATCGGGTAGGACGTATGAGCGGAAAGAGGGAGGCGAGAATAGGAGGAAGAGGGATTGGAACTCTTGGTCTAATCTCTGTCCAATCTCAGGCATCTAGGCGCGACCCTACAGACAGTCGGGTGAACGTAGTTAACCTTGTTACCAACAGATCGATACCACACACTACACTCTGTACTAAAATCTACTCTATGCCCCACCGTCCAACACACAACACACTATATTCTACAAGGGGTTGTGTAGTGTAGACTACGACCTCCATGTATTCAGCGTTTTCAAATTTCGTCGATTATTCCTAAAAAAAAAAAAAATTTCGGTCGTTTTGGCAACGACTTTCCCAATTTTCTGTGGGTTACGCCCTACTGGTTCTCAGCAGTCGATGTGATTACCAAAGAAAACAATTGGCGGACAGAAATGAAGAAAAAATAGAATTATCAAGTCGAATGTTGATGCAAGAAGGAAGAGTAATAAGAATGAGGGGATGCCAGTTCATCGACCCGTCGCGTCGCATCACTGCAGTTTCCGGCGTTAATAACGTTAATTTTTTAATTACCATCGCGCGTAACTCTCAGTTGTAGAAAACCTCGAAACAAACGCGCTTCGCAGGGTATAATATTGAAACATTTCTGTGGTTTCAGGAACAAGGGATTCTCAACACGAACCCACAGCGAGCGCGTATAAAGTTGATTTACTCGCTTCTTATTTCATTCGAATCTCAAACAGCGTCTTCAAGTAATTATCCCTTGGATCGGAATTTGAATTTTTTTCCTCTTCCAAAACCGCTGATGTTATTTCAAAAGTTGTCGCCCCCGGCCGTTGCTCGGCTCTCATACCACACTCTGATTAGAGAAACCAAATTTTCAAACATTCCCATCCAGGAATGACGTCCCATAGGAATTTTCGTTTCTTCCTAGCCCCATTGCCAGCCAAACTGCAGGCATGGGTTGCGGTCGTTAAGCTTGATTAATGAGTCCAAAGATATCTGGTCCCACATCCCTTGGCACTTGACAAACTGGACGTGAATTATATACGCGTATGTATTATATATGCATTCTACGCCTAATATGTATAAGTGCAGTAACGCTATCAGCTCTACTTTCGCCTTTCTAAAAGTATTGTACACCCACCTATACGTCTGAACGTACGTATAAGTGGACATGAATTACGATCGCTCTTCAACAACTTCGAGAACCACTGGCAACAAGACCCGCGTTTGCTCTCCAGACGGTCTCTCCTTATCGATGTAGACTGGTAGAAAAAAAAAAAGGGAAAAAAATCAAAATCAAAGAAAATAAAATTAAAAAAACGAAACAGCTCAACCACCCCAACGTACAATAATTGCAGCCATGGCGTTTATTTTCAAACAACCTCACGCGCTCGTGCGCAGCGTGCTATATATTAGGCATATATAAATACATAGCTATGTAAATACGTCATATTGAACGTTCGGTACGTTAAAATGCACGGATTGCTATGGTCTTGTTATTTTATTTTTCTTCGCTTCCGTTCTCCGTACACATACATAATGCATGTATAGTATGTAGGGGCGATAATTAACTGCAGAGAGACGCATGAATGCTGTTTATATATAAACAGATCTGAATGAATGAATATTACACGGAGAGTTTCGCGCGATAATAAGATCATTGAAAAACTCATCCTTCCGATTCGGCCGAAGTATTCATAATTTTCTTCTTCACCGAAAATGAGTGATTTTGATATCGGAAAGTTACGGCGAGTGATGTCAGAGGGTTAGATAGAGAGACCTTGCTCGAGGTGGGCCTTATCGTTGGTCTAAGGAAACCGCAGCGCCGGAATTTTGATTTCGCACGGCAGTCTGATTTGATCCGGGCCAGAGAGAAGGTATCCGGAATTCTCGATCAGCTCGCGGAACGACGTGTCTCCTTCCGCGGTGCTGTGTGTGGAAACTTTATTCGATCAATCTCGTGTGCAGGCATTGTTTCGTGGTGATTAAAACTTTGTCAGTTCATTTGTTCGAATAAATAAATATGGCGATGGGCTCGGATCATTCTCCGACGTATTATACACACCTACCCATATACTACGCGTAGTGCGGTAAAACAAATTGGTCGAGCGCCAATAATATCGACTGTCGATTCGCCGTGTCAAACTAGTGATTGGTGGTAGTTCACCTGTCGCAAGATAACTAAACACGTGCACGAAATCGTTGGTTATGCCCCGCAGCAGCTGTGTCACACAGATTCTGTGACAACTCCCCGTAGACCTGACGTCTGCGTATTGGGTATACGATTATCATGGCTGCTACAGCGCAGTGTATGATAGGTACATAAATTATAAATTTATGAACCGAAAGCAGCGTCAATTAGAAGGAGGAAAAAACGGTCTGCGAGCGTTTAACGTCAAATAGTCACTCACAATCCGCACCAGTTTATGAAGTTTTTCGATTTTTTTTTCCGTCTCCTTTTTTATCGTTCATTTTATTGCACGAACATGATTTTTTTTTTTTATTCTTTTTTTTTCTCATAGCAAATTGCTCTATTTCTACGCGGTGTGAGAATTTGGTCCAGCGCTGAAATTGGCGTTGTAAAATACATATACCTACCTGCAGCGAGGTACCCACATCGTTGAAAGCTACGTGATTTTTTTTCGCGTTCAATCATTAATCGAACCACAAGTTACATAGAAATGAAGTTACCTATCGTCACGTTGTTACGTGAGGATTTTTTATCCCCGTGGATACAGGCCGGCGAGCTGTTATAGTCACGTTTTCAAACAATCGTATTATAAATATTAGTTTTTTATCCCCGCCACGATAAATTCGTTTGCGAAACGAAAAAACCATTTCGCTCGTTGACGAAAAAAAAGAAACACAAAAAAAAAAATGAATAGAAAAAAGTAATACACATTTTCTTACGCAATAATATAGGTATATTGATTTATTTCTCGATATCGTCTGCGAGTGTATACGTCGTACATGTATACATACCTATCCGAATTATGTAAACTTGCGAACGACCGAGGCACAAAATGTTGACAAAATATTTTTCTATAACAACCATAATTTACGCGACTTGTTTTTAGAATTGTTTCATTTCGTCATTTCGAGATTTACGGCAAGCTTAATTGTTCTTATTCCATGTTGTGAAGTTGGAATTGCTCGTTTTTCATTTATGTAGAAGGTTAAAGTTTTTTTTTTTGCTTATTTTTTTTATTTCTTCATAATAACGAGATACGCATATACCTACTTTTCAAACTCTATTTCTGGTTTAATTAGATGACTCGCTCGACTCTTCCTTGCTCATGATATCCTGAAAACCGACGACTACACTTTTTGCGCTTGCGCCCATCTCGCGACTCAGAAAAAAAAAGTTAACGCGCAAATTTTTACACAAGTTCGTAGGTGAAAAATCTGAAAGCTCAGTTCCCAAAAAAGTGAGCGAAGAATTAAAAATCTAGAGCTTCCTTTTTTCCCATTAACAATTTTCGATATCTATAATATTACGCCAGCCGATTATTTTACAACTTGTAATTTTCTGATTTCAGGTGAGTTTCATTTCAAATTCCATTTCACGTCGCTCTGAATGCTCCGATTTTCTTCGATTCGGTGAGTATCTCATATACGCTTGTAATTAATGAAATGATTAAATCAGCGTGTAAATTGAGACTAGAAAATGAAAATAGATAACTTATTCGAGGATGATAAAATCGGAAGCTTCAATCACATTAAAAGTGGCAATTTGTGGGGTTCGTGAGCGAGAGGATGCAAAGGTTATTCTTCGAGTCTAAGAGAGGGCAGTGACTTACTTAGTCAGTGAGGCACTCGAGACAACCCCTCCTTCTGAGAGGGTCGAGTTGCTGCAGCGCAACCCCGTGTCCCTCGGGAGTACCCTATACCAACGAACTTGCAGGGCAGGGCAGGGCAGGGCAGGCTAGAAACGGGCACCATTTGTTTCCATTGCAGAATAGCTGCAGTAACATCCGACCCTCTGATTCTCCGTACTTATATTAACCGCATCTCAGCGGCTACGTTGTTATCGTTATAATAAGAAACATGAAAACGGGGGTAAAAAGTATAAAGCAGTAAAACGCGAAAATAGGAAAAAGGAGAAAAAGAAGAACGAGATTGAGAATGAAAAGAAAAAAGATTATGAATAAAGCCAAAAAGAAAGAGTAGAAGAAAAAAACGGATCTCGCGAGGGGCAAGCGAACGACCGGGGTAAGTTCAGACGGCGCAGTTTCAGAAATGAGTTTTTCGCAAATAGTGTTAAGCGGAATAAATGTGCCGCTCCTTTTCACCCCCTCGAACCTCCGCCACCCACCTCATTCACCCTTCCATCTCACGACGTCCGTCTGCACCCCTCGTCTCTACACTTTTTCCACCCCTTTCTCCCAAACCTCCATGGAAAGGACATCTCGGGCTCCCAAGAAGCATATCTATATTATAACTGTAGCAAAGCATCGAGAATATAGCCGAACCACCACCCAACTGCTACCTTTCACTACCCTCTTATTCCCCCTCCCGTCTGCCCGCCGAAGCAACCGCGAGGCGCTATCTAAATTACATTTCAAAGAAAAGCGTTATTTATTTGTAGCTTGGGGGCATAAATTTTGTAATCAAGGCCGCCATGGTAGACGGTCGAGTACATGTATAGGTACGAATTCGCTTTTCTTGCTTTCTTTTGACTTTGCTTATTTCGCTAAATTTTATTTATATATTTATTTTACTAATCTATTTATTCGGCGAATGTCGTTGGCGGGAAAAGAACCACATTTGGAAAGACTTTCTGCAAATTTTTTATGAAATCTCGTTGGTTTCTTCTAGAATGTTTATAGCTGTAGGCTGATCATCGAGCTGACGTATAAAGTATGCAATCGCATTAATATTCGCTGTGGGTATTTAGGGGTAGGAAATCCGCAATTTTATAGTACGATAACCCCGCTCGCCTTCCTCTCTATATTCCGGTATAGTTTGATTGAAAGTAAAGATGAAGAAAAAAGAAAAAAAAAAAATGAAAAGAAAATCGCAACCCTCGCGAGCGACCGTAAGACCGGAGGACCCGCGGTCTTTTGCTTCCGGAAACCGGAACTGAAACAGGAATTGGATAGTTATTTAATTTTGAGTCGAGCAACGAACGCTGCTTGAAACTTTTCAGGGGAACCTGCCTATCCCCACCTAAAATCCGCCCCCACCCTTATCCGAATCTCCATCTCTATACCTCCAGATGTATACCGAGATCGCAGAGCACCCGGGGTGTTTCGTTATTTCCGTGCTCTCCCGCACCACAGAGCCTTTGCTTGAAAGAAGCGAATACGAACCGCGCCCTAGTTGCCCTCGCCCTACCTTCGCCTTTGCCTTTGCCTTTACCCTCGCCCTCGCCCTCATCGTTCTTTCACTCTCTGCTGGTTCGCCCTTTCTTACCCCTCTCCTTCCTCACCTCACCCTCATAGTCCCTTCTCCGTCATGCACCCTCTCACGCGGAGGGTTGGCATTCTAATGCCCCGAGGTCCTCTCTCGTTCTCCTCTCTTCGCGCACCCTTGCTTGTTTTTTCTTGGCAAAGGCCGAAGGGAAACCCCGCAGAGAGGCGATAGCCGCCTTGAGAGGAACTTTTTTCCTCTTCTCTTTTCTTTTTTCTTCTCTTTTTTTTTTATTATTATTTCGAAACGCAAGTAAACTCGATCGGACAGCCAACCGATGCAGGCAGGAAAAATATTAAGGGGGATGATTCTTCTCTTCGATCGAAAAACTTTGTAACCAGCGTGTAGATTATATTCAAATGTAGGTATATACCTATATACACCTACGTATGTTTTTATAAACTTTGATAAAAAAAATGTTTGTTGGGAGTGATTTTTCGCCGAGCGAGCTTAAAAAAGGAATGAGCGACGGGGGTAGAAAAACTAGTGCCTACTCTAGAATCGCATTGGAAAAATCTTTACGACCTATTTTCACCTTCTCATAATCTTTCAATTCAATATCTAACGCTTTGCTTTCAATTTCCTCCGCTCCAGTTAAACGATTCCACACTTTTCGTTTTCCGATATGGACCGAAAAAGCTGAAAAAAGTCTTCCTATACTTATAACACGCGGAGTAAATGGAAAAAACGGATTTTGCGATGACTGTGGGATAAAGTACATACATGTATATAAATAAAAAAAAAAAAAAAAAAAAAAAAACAGAAAGGAAATGAAAAAATCTACTAGAATTTCACCTCCTCACCTTCGTCTGCTGCTGATCGCGTTGTATATACCTATGCGTGGGAATAGAGGGTAGGTATATAAGGTATAGTAGCAATCTCGGTGGAGAGTACGACTTTGGCTTGGATTCTAACTTGGAACGTGGCCCAAGGCGGCTTATTCGAGGATCCAATCAAAATCGAGACGATCGGAATTTAAGCGGCCCTTTCGCGTCCCACGGGTGCCGCTAGATTCAAGGACGTTCAAGGGCGTGCAGCAAAGAAACTTCCAAAGAAGAAAATGAGAGGAAGGGGGAAGGATAATTGGCGACGTGATTCTCGAAATGATAATTGTACCTCCCAAGGAACAAAAGGACATTTGCCATTCGAGCCCGCAGAGTCCAGCCCGACTGTTCGAGTCAACGCGAATTCGACAATGCTCTGCAGATTACTTACCTACGCAGATTGAAAAAAAAAATCAGCTCACTGACCGTAAGCGCGTGGATTTAAAGAACTGCACCAGGATTCGCCGATCCTATAGTTGAGAACGCACGCAATGCACCGCGAGGATTCACCAAGCTCGGCTCATCGTTCTGCACTCTAATTAAAACGACCCCTAAGCCCACTGACGAGTGGATACCTATATCGAAAAGACTTTCATTTTCTTCTGCTCGCATTACAATTAAAAATGAAATTCTAAGGCCGAGAAACTTTCGGCAAAAATAGGTAGATCGAAATTGTAGAGACACGATCGTCGTAACGATTGATATATGGGCCACGTAGTGGTTAAAACAAACGAAACAAACCTCATCCATTTTCAATTCTATATTCAATTGTAAATTGTATTTTTTCATTTTTTTTTCTTTCAATTTCGAGATCAGTTTACACTTTTCTATTTAATCTGACACTCATCCCGTTTCGAAGTGCAGTGCTGAATTTCACGCGACCATGGCTTACGCTTGTGTAAAATATATGTATAGATATGTGTAAGCGATGGCAGGGTGTGGAGTAGATTATTGCTTCGCATAGCACCACAGGGTGCGGGAGTTTAGAGGCTTTCCGCTCACTCCAACATCAGCGCCCTCTGCAACCCTACTCAACTCGCTCTTCTCGTTCAATACTCGCCCTCCCGGCTTCCCTTTGGTCGGTCATTCCTTGCTTCCTTCCTTTTGTCGAGTTTCTCCAGAGCGGTGGCTTTACAACGGGAGAAAACTAGCTCCGACGTCGTCTTCGAGGCAGCTATGTATACGAAGGTCGGGATTGCGTTAATCTTTTTTTTTTTTTTGGTTTTTCCTGCTTTCTCTTATTAAATTTTTACATACATTAATAACGATGTTATTATCGTGTACCTACTTTTCTTTGGTTGGCCAGAGGGTTAGAGGGAAGTTGAAAATGAAATGATGCAAAGGACGTAGTGCAGGGGCGGGGGTCGGGGGTCGGTGGAGTAAGTCAATTTAACAATCCCCGTAAATTATTCCTGAACAGAATTCGTGAGCAATGTCTTTGAGGAATAAAGGAAAAACAAAAAAGAAAAACTAGCTGAGAGAGAAGAGGAACACAAAAAAAAGGAAAACTGTTTAATTACCAGAGTTTAGATTGTAGAGCTTCGACAAATTTCTCCGCTCGAGTTTCGACCTAATTTACAACTGGGAATTATTAGTTTGCTAAGTTTCGACGCCTTCCCTACCGCCCATCTCGTTTTACCTCAACGATATCGCGAATTTTCGTGACACAACGGCATCCGCCCCACGAACGCCGACGACACCCCCGACGCGACTCTCGTCCAACCCTTTAAAACCGATGAAATATAGTTTCACCCCCCCCCCCCCCCCCCGCCCCCTTATCCCACACGTTTTACAGGGGCGAACCGCAAGCGGTGGTTTACGGGAACGAGATGGAAAAAAATCAAGCCCTAATCACAATAAAGTAAGCCTAAAGTCCCCCGCGGCAAACGGCGCCCTTCGAAAAAAAAATGGAAAAAATAGCTGAATACACGCCGTATGTATCACTCGCGATAAAAAGCACTCGACATGGCCGCTTGAGTCGTCATGAGTAATACCTGCGTATGAAATATGAAAGGCACATTTGTGTGGATATAAAACTCTAAAGCGAATCGAATCAAATCAAATCAAATCGTTCGATGTAGATGAGGTGTGTGGGTGTGTGTTTTTTTTTTTCTTTTCACCCGGTTGTTCCACCGTATATAACGTAATATCTACGATATCCTACCGTAGGAAACTGGCTTCTGGTACTGAGGAAATGATGGAGGGTGGAGGGTGAAATGGGTGATTGGATATCAGCGGATATCAGAGAAGAAGAAAAAAAGTTGAAAAATAAAAAAGTTGAAAAATAAAAAAAGACAAATTGAAAACACTCGCGGCTGGTTACAGAAAGCAGAAAAAAACAAAAAAAATAAAAATGAAAGGGAGAGAGAGACAAAAAAAATCATCAACCTATACCGAAACGTTCGCAAATATATATTTGCACGTTCACCGGAAATACGAAGCAATCTCCAATATTATCTTGGCCCAGTTTTCCAACAACCAAAAGGTACTTTCACGGGTTACCGAATATTCTCGTTATTAATATCGTAGGATCTCAAATACCTGCCGCAAAATGTGCAAACATTATAGTGTTTGCCCATTCCGTACCGACCCGTTGTTCCGTGATTGCTGACTTTCCCCGTGTTCTACGGAGTACATGAAACTATATCTTTAAACTCCCATGTTTTTTTCGTCCTTCTCTTGTTTCAAGTGGCTGTAGATAAATACTTTCGTCATTAATATATCTTTTCTTTCGGTTTTCAAACAGAAATAGTATCGGCACATCGATAGAGATAAAAGCGAAAGTGAGTTGGAAGTATAAGAGCGAGACACCTAAGATGGGGTGCACGATACATCGAGAAAATAGAAATGTTTATTCAAGCCGTGTGCTTTAGAGGGTCATTTCTAGCTTTTTCGGTTCACTTATCCGCATGACACTTATCGTCCTTTTATTTTCTTTTCTCTTCTCTTCTCTTCTCTTCTTTTCGAGGCTCCGAAAATCTGAGGACGCGAAAAGAAAAAAACATAAAGAAAGCAGAAGAAAAAAACGAAAAGTAAAAATGAAAGAGAAATACGATGGGTGAAAGAGAGAGACGGAAACATTCTCCTAAGCGGACGGCCGGGTGACGTGACTGTTGCTGACAATTACCTCTAATGCGCTACACTGCCAGACGGTCGCAAGTTGAGCTCTGTTGAGGCGAGTTTGTTACCCTATAGAGCGTACGTTACTTTTCTCACTTACTTACTCACTTACTTACTTAGCGAGACCGACTCAACCGTCGTTCGACTTCTATGACTCTCTTGTTTGGGCACTCACTATTCAGATGTGTGTTCGTGTCGTGTGCGTCAGCGAGCACGTTTATACCTAACGCGATGTTCTAACGGTAAGTCAATAGACGTTCGTCTCATCGTCAGCGGTAAAATTGAAATAATTAAACAAAACAAAAAAAAACACGAGGTCGAAGAAAATGTAGACAACGTTCTCACGTGCTGGTGAATTGAACACTCCCATAAAAGGAATTGTCAAGTGCAGCAGATAATTTCAAAATGACAAGTGACAGTCGAAACCATAAAGTTCAGAAAAATTGAATTTTCGAATCGAATGCCACGCGACATAAGATCTCGGATGAAATGTGGCTAAACTTATTGAAAATAAAACTGCAGTAATTCATGTGGAATACAGCATGGATGGCTGACCATGTGGAATAACCACCGTAGAGCTGGTCATGGATGGGAACCGTATGAGTTAGCTTTTGGTAACGCTCCGTAACTACGGTAGATTGTGAGTAATTACACCCTTGGCGATAGCCGTGTGGTTTAGCGGGTATATGGGACGGCGAGGCTTCGGGGACAACTCGGTTAAACTAAAATTTGGGATAATCGTGAGTTTCGAGGTTTGGCTGGTGCTATACGGAGTAAGTAGATAGGTGGGTAGGTGGGTAGGTAGGTAGATGGATAGACACGTTAGTACGTAAACTGCTGAGCAGGAGGGATATGTAACACCTGGCTACGTGCGCAAACTTTCATACAGAGTTCCACGAACTCACGTTGTAATAACGCGAATGTCTCTAAAGCCGACGCGGAATAACCGACGTCGAGTTATGCACCTCAGTTGTCATTATCTGCTACGATAGACGAAGCTGGAACAATTTTAATTCACGAGTTTCAACGAATCAAAGCGGAATCAGCGTTACGAGGTTCCGGAAAAGTTTCCCCTCGCCATAGCCGAATATACTTTTCTTCGCGTTTCGGGAAAAGGAATATTGGATAAGAAAAAAAGAAAAAATAAAAAAATTGAACCGTGATAATATAGAGTGTGTATCTTTTCTTTTTTTTACATTTCCCCTCTTTATTTGCTTTTCATTCTAGACGATAGCGCCCTTTTCCAGGACTATACGTACCACGCTCTCCTTATTCACGTTATTGCTACCAGTTTTTTTTTTTTTTTTTCTCTCTTCTCTTCCTCTCTCTTCTACTCCGGGTGAAATAAACTCATGATTTAAAGCAGCTAAAAAGAGATCTTTATTTCTCTCGCGGACCGACTTTCACGGCGAAGACGGCCGAGGCTTGATTAATGGTAGTTAGTTTTATTCGTTCGCCAGTTACCAAACTACCGTCTAACCAACTCGTCTTTCGGCAACCTTTATCTCTTTGCGAAAAACGACGCCACTGCAGCACTGCGAGTATGTCGCCCTCTTTTCTCCCCTTGAACTTCTCTATTTTTTCTCCACTATCGACTGAACCCTTTTCTTTTTTATTCTTCTTTTTTTCATCCCCACGCTTTTGAGCTTGCGAGTTCAACGTTCTATGTATAGATAAAACGCTATGACATCTGTAAAGGTTCTCCAAATCGTTTCGACATTTTAACGAAACCAAAAAAAGCCCCGCGTCGAAACTGACATTTTATTCGTGACGTAGTAGCGTATGAAACGATCTCGAAAGACAACAGACAGGATCGCATATGTTGCCGCTGAAATTATTCCTGCATTTCCATAAGGACACTTTCAATATCACATCGTAAAATATCACCGGGCTAAATTTGTATAAATCAAACCATAACTTGGACGGATCCAGATTTGGTTTGGCCCTGAAAAGCCACCCTGACCAAACGTAATCCCGTTTCGGAACTTTAGTATCACATCCTGCATGTCTCGTACCATTAGTGTAGAGTCAGGAGTACGCAGTCGACCTGTATGATCGACCTGATTGTAAATCTCGTCGAATCGTGTGAAGCGTCGATATGCTGTTGGATCGATCCATATTATTCTGGTTATACGAGTGACTTGTTTATTCATCCATATGCGGCTGGGGAAGATCGATCAATTTCATGATTTGATCAACCTGCGGGGTGGCTATGTTAATTCAATATCATCGACCAACCGATCGGAAATTTTGCACGTGTGCTCTTGATTCGCCCGTACGATGGCGACTGCCGATCTCATAACAGAGAAGATGGCGTAGATTTTACCGCAATATATGTATAGACCTATCCTAGATCTTTATTTCGTACGACACGGTAAAGCCAGAATCTAGCCAAGTTTTCTCTATATAATTTCCAAGTCTCAAGGTGGTTTCGCCGTATTAAACATACGATGGAATTGATCGCGTGCAATATTCTCTGCGTTTCGCTATTCGCAAGAAGCTTATATTCTCCGGCAAAGAGAGGACAGCAGGCTGGCATGGGCTTTGGTAATATTACCACAAAAAGCTCGTATTTCTCAGGAGGCTTGCGGGGTATATCGCGTTAGCCATAGTCGCTCGGCCTCGACGCCTATACTACGTCGTCGGAAAGATTCGCTCATTTTTCTTTTACTCCGGACGTGGTTGAGCTCCGTGATACTTATCTCCGGGTTGCCAAGCAGTCTAGAGAATCCGAATCAGAATTGGACCGGATCCAGAACGAGTTTATTAGTCGACTTTACTACGCCGCACCGCCCCATCGACGAACAAATTTTATCTCATTCCGCTACCAACCCCCGTCGAATAATTGGATCTTTTATTACATAATTTTCAAAATTATTCTCATTCGCATGTCAACAAATTTCACGATAATACCGCCGTATAACGAGCATGAAAAAAGCATCAATTACACTTCTAATCTCTGGCATATTTATACGACCAAGTGTCGCTTATCCGTGTATAGTTTAAAACTAGCATCTTTTTTCTTCTCTTTTTTCTTTTCTCCTTCGTCATTTTCACCGATAAAACGACATCCGGTTTCGGTTAATCGCTTACCCTGAACAAGTAGCGATTAGCGCACATTACGCAATCCCCCACCCCCTCCTTCCCCAACTGTTAAATATATTATAAACACATACAATTAGAGTTGCGTATCTAAATACATACCCATATGCGTACTCGAGTACGCAAAAAACGCGGATACGTATCTAAGATCAAAAAAAGTGAGTGGATTTTGCACCCCTGAAGATCGCGTGACCCGCGCAAACAGGGGTTGGTTGTTGAGCTGCGCGATGTCGTTGAATCGGTAAGACAATTTAACAGCTCGTATAAAAACGAAACCAACGCGACGGTTCACCTCGCAGGAAAGTATGAAAGGGCAGAGGTTAATGAGGTTGTACCGCCTGATTATTATTTTCGAGTTCACCGGTGATTATCCCACACCGCGGTCAACACAATCAAGAGACGAATAAAGTGGATCTTTCGAAAATTCTACGTAAACTTAATAATGGCAATCAATTGTGTATCCGGTCTATTGTAACAACCGTTATTATTTATTTGTTTTTTTTTTCTCAATTTGAAGATCTTGTATGGGTCGCAAAAGAAAGGAGTGCAGAAAAATGAACGAGACTCTTGTCGTCTGTATAATGGTGCTGGCACGGTAGATAAACTTGATGAATTAGACCAGTTATTCATATATTTTAGGAAAGATTATAACTTTGGGTTAGTAATTAACCACAGTAAGCTGCTAAGAACGTAGATTAACCAACTTTTCTATCGTTTATATCCCGGACCACGCGAGCTTATACTGCAGTAGTAAGAGAAGCAGTGAAAAAAGGAAGCGTTTTCACCTGAACGAGAAGAGAATTGAAGTGGAACTGGGTCAATGTGCCGGCAAGGCGAGAGGAATGTGAGAGATGAAAAAAGCATAAAAATGAAAAGTTGAAGAAAGAAAACCCGCAAGGAGAAAATTCTTTTCTTCTACCATCATAATTTTTTTTTCTTTCGTCCTTTCTTTTTTGATCCGCTATGTAGTGAGTTGATTATGTTTCAGGGGATAATTTAATCAACCGACTCTCCCTGCTCGGCCTAAATGCCCTCTTAAAACCCCGCGTTTTCTTACGGAGAACCTCAAACGAGATACATATCGCTACTTTCGTGTTCACAAAACGAATTTTTGACTTTTTAAGTTATACGTGATACACGCCGCACTGCTTCCCTTAGAATGACAGTGTATTCGTAATTCATAACGTAATATCGTAACCCCGGAAATTCTTGGAGCTATTTTTTTCTGCCGAAATTTCATATTCTGGATTTTGTTTATTCGGTGTCTTATTGCCCCGCATACCTATGCGTATTACAACTACAGTATTGTGGGGAAAAATAGTTGCATAAAAGTTAGAGGAGGTGAAATTTCAAGTTACGTATATGACGTATGTACGTGGTAACTCCGATATGCAAATACTATTCGTATAACCCGTATGTAGACGTTGGCATGTCGAGGAGTGTTCCATTTCGATTCACCGCGTATCGCATATAGGACCTTTATCATATACCTATACGAGAACATGCACCCATCTGTATCAAGAATATACGAAAAGCGTCAGAGGAGTGACGAGACTTTTATCTCAGAAGGTGGTAGCGTGAAGAAATAGAAAGATGAATGGACGTATGTCCAAATGTGGGTTAGGTCAGGTCAGGTATGCCGTCCTCCTTGAATAAACAAATAATGAATAAATAATTCCTGCTCCGAAAATAGAACGTCAGATGGAGAACGTGTGAGTTCCCTTCATTCTCACATCCATCGACTTAACGTGTCTGATCAAATTGTAATGTGCGCCTCGATCTTCGTTTTTCTTTTTCAACCTTTTTCTGGTACACTATTCACCCTTACTCTACAGAAAGTGACCAAGACGATGCATTATCGACCCCCGCCGCCGCGTCGAATATGATTTCGGAAAAATATTTTTCGGAAGTTGACAGCGTGATGAAAAAAAATGCGCAGGTACCGCAAATTACGTAACCGTGAGATTAAACGTTGTTTGCCGCGAACACGGAAGAGCGCAAATACGAATTCTTGTTCCTTGATCTGAAATAAAAACCGGTCGAATGTATTGTGGAGCAAAAAGAAAAGCGAAGGAAAAAAAAAAAACAGAAAAACAGGGTGAATTTATTCTGGGATAGAAGCGAAAGTAGGGAGTCTAGTTCTACGGAGCGAAAAACACGGCTGTAGAATTCTGGAAGACAAACTCCTTCCGAGAAAATGGGTAGAAAGTTTATCCTCCTCTTTCCGACCTTTCGTGAGGGTGCCAGGAGTCGATTGGGGTGGCTTTACGTTGGGCGATGCTGAAGATGAGGCAAAGGGCGAAGAGATGAAGGTGTGGAAGGGTGGAGATGCGGGAAAGGGGGCAAGGGGAAAGGTAGTAGGAGAGCGTCTAGTAGAGGTTTCTCAGTTTTAATCAAGTCCGCGAAGAGAAACCAACAACAAACGCGGCGCACCAGGCCAACAACACACGAAATATCCGAACATTACAAAAGTTACGCAACATTCTTAATTAGGGCTAGAATGGGGATAATTAAAACAATTCGGCGGCGAGGCGCTACAACTGGCCGTTATAATTAATTACGCCTATTAGCGAACGCTGCTTGTTAGGCCTAAATTTTACCCGTATATATATTATACGCGTGCAAAGTACTCGCCTGGTGAGTAATTTGGGCTCCCTTTAAAAATGTTAATTTCTTCGGGCGTTTTGAGAAACTTTTTTTCGCAACACAGATCGCAATACCGTAAAATTCGAGTGAATATCATTTCGGAGAGAAGTATAGTTATTGAATTCGACAGAATGAAGAAAAAAAAACAAAAACGATTGCCGGTATCATCAATGTCCGTTGGGTTTACGAAATTGCAGGTCACTGTAGGAAAAGTATTTTTCGGTTGATCATCCCTTATCCTCTGCCATGAAACTTCTGTGCTTGGAGAACATAATCTTACAAGCAATTTGCTATTACGACGTCGTCAGCCGAGAGCAAAAAATGAATCTGTTAGGACTCGAGTGCTTCGGTGAACCGTGAAACACGAACTTTCGCCGACAATGATATTATGAATCAAGAAACACGTACTGCTATTGTCAGAGCTTTGAATAACTTAATTGCGGCTGCGTAATTAATGCTGTTCTAAAATCCGCCTATAATCTCTTTTTTAATCACGTATAATCCCGCAAGTTTGCGAGAGAAAAAAAAAATCTTTGATCTTCACGCTATAGTTATGTAATCTCTTGTGAAATTGGATTAGAGTAGATTTGAGTCTTATAAAATCGATTCTAACGATTCCGCTTTCAATTTCACACGGCTGATATTGCCATTTAATCGGCTACTAACCTTATTCAATTAAACTGAGTGGTTCGTTCCCACAAATGCATATATATATATTTACTATGGACTAACGATTCACTGCAGGGATTTCGCCTGAGCTAATAAATTTTTTTTTTTTTTTTCAAATTATTCCGTTTTATGCCTCGCTACTTATTTCCAAGGATTAGCAGCAGAGCACCGTGATTATTAGATTTTTTTTTTGTTTTTTCTAAATCTACGGCAAATTCGAGACGTTTTTGGAGAAAATTTTGTTTTCCATTCAATAGCGGGAGAAAAATTCAGCCGAATGACTGCAGCCCGCAGGTATCTTTTCTACTCTGTCGCTACTATGACCTTCCATTCGACCGTTTTTACGTCCGAAGTCTAGACAATGAGGTTATCTGGCAACGAATGCGACTGAAGGAAAATAGTAGAAAGGAAAGAGGCGCGTATCATCCGGCCAGGGTACCCGTGAGACTGATAGGCTCAAAATAAAATCCCAGCCACGTTCGTACGCCTTGAAGTGGCGAATGTCTTCGTTGACATCCCCCCAGAGCCTTGTTACCCCACTTTCAACGATTCGGAAAAATTCGACTCCTGAACCTCGAGAGTAAAAAGTACTTTACCGCTGGTCAGCGTCAGGTTTATTCGTGAGTTGACCGTCAGATAACCATGAGAGGGTCATTCGTGGTCAGCCCTGATAATCGAGATCGAGAACATTACACCATACTTTACAGAGTGGCCAGCTCAACCCGATCAGTCACTACCAGACTATCACCTAATTCCATAAACAAATCGATCTCGCCTCGCCGATCGGGTGATCGCATCATCGCGGTTAACGTGAAACTCTAATGATAATACCGGCCAGGATATGCTGGGAGCTGTAAGCTCAGGAAACTTACCGTAATGATTTTCCCGTTACAGACCGGAAAATTCGCTAGCTCATAGCGTCATTACTCTCCGCAGCCGATAACAAACTGCCGTTGTTAGCCAGACCGTGTAGAGAGTTTTGGGATTTCGTTTGCCGCTGTAATTCCACTCGCATGATATGTAACATATCCAATTTAGAGGAAGATAGTAGCGAATCATGATCAGTAAATTTGAAAATCCACCTCCAGGGCCAAAATTACCATGGCACTGTATAGATTTACAAGCAAATTAAGTTCATCGAGTGCAGCGCGTGCAGCGCGTGGGTAAAATGCAGATCAAAGAAACTATTCATCAGCAGTGAATACCGCTAGTGGTTCCCCTAGTTTTTTGTTTCTTTTCTGGACTTTTGGGTTCGGTATTTGTACGCTTGCCCAGTGCAGCGTGATTTGAAAAAAATTGGAGTTGTTCCCCATTATTTTGTATCTACCGCGTATCACACTCGTCTCTTTGAACCACCTGAATCCTGTCAATTATGCGTATCATTTCCAACGTGATCAAACGATCGGTGATTTCTCGTCGGTTGTCGAATATACGTTTATTGAAAAGCATTCGCGTTTATATCACTAGTGTAAATAGAATAACCGTTTCATTTCTCCCGGTAATTTCATACGAGTACGAATTTGTACCTACCTAGTTTCCATGATATTTTTCGAAGATGAAAAGTATCAATAAATAAATATCACGCAGATGGTACTTGGCAGAAAATATCAATGAAATGAAATTTTCTCCTTGTTTTTTGGCCACGTTTTTATCATATCAATCAGCAGAGGGGAAAATCCGGACCAGTTTTACACACACTATAAGTAATTGTATTTCAACTGTGTACCCAGTAAACAATACCTTTGAAATCCCTGAACACTTTATACGTTGCGATCATGAAGCGTCATTCGAAAATGGTATACGCTGGTAGAGCAACGGCGGACTGAAGAGTTTCGGTCACTACAGCGAATCGAAACCGACTCTATCGAGTTCGTAGAGCGTCGATTTTAATTTTAAATCATTTGATCACCCTGTGCCAACGGCATTGAATCAAATAGGGTGACGCAACGGTTTGCAGGTCCGATGAGAAGGAAACATGCGTGGTTGAGCATGCATACTAACATATATGTGCATGCTCGCTCATGTGTACCAGAAATTAATCAGCGCGAGCGACGGGGGACGTCACGGACGCACTCGCACACCTATGAACAGATAGATGTATGACGTTCGAGGTGGATGACGAGATATACCGCGTGAGGCGTGCGTAATGCATCGTGGGAATGACCGTGAATAGAATAGAATGCAATATAACCCGGAAATCCGAATGATTCGAAGAAGCTGGTTGATGTCGGCGGTCGTCTCGGGCTCTAGTTTGAGGTCAAAGGATAATACGGAACCGTGAGCTTTCGAATGAGATTCCTAGAATTCAATGAAATTATCTGTACTGTTTTGTGGTTCGACGAGAGAAACCGAGAGTAGTAGGATTCTGGAGAGTGAGAAACTCGCGAGGAAACTCGGGGGAAACTTTCCCCACAGGTTTAGTAGGATAGGTGCTGATTGCACAAAGGGCGTTGCGTATTTTCCGATCTGAATCTCGCAAACTCTCGTTTCCGTAAGGGGCTGCTACGGCTGTCTACTTCCGTCATAGTTATGCAAGAATTACCTACGTTTGGGGGAACCTTGGCGTACCCGCAGTATTCAGATATACGTACAATATTATTATACGTGTAGTAAGAGATTGGAGATCGCACAACGTTCGTCTACGAGAAATCACTTCGATATTTGTTCCAATCTCCGATGTGAGTAGAAACATGCACGGATGAATAAGCATATAGGACGAACTTTCCGTGCAACGCCGCATACCAATACCTTAAAACAGATCGTCGGTGTGGCTGACCACACTTCTGCAGGGTGTCTCGGATCACATCCCTCGTAGTATATGACCAGTAACTCATGCCGGGGACCAGAGGGGCCCGTAACATGCATCGGGTCTGCATCCCCTTTTCCATGCGATATTCTCATCCTTGGCTATATGAGGGGATAGCGTTTCGGCTGGCGATCAATATCTCCGCTTATTTGGCGTCGATATAGCCTCGTTTAATTTCCTATAACGTCAGCAACCCATCCAAGGATCAGTGGTTTTCATTCGTCAGTCCCTCCCACGAGCTTCGTGCAGCACTCTCCTTGGGGTATCCCCAGGGAAATCCCCCGCGCCATTTTCTACCTCTACACCAGTCTATTAGCTTTCGGATACATTCCGCGGGAATCTGGGGTGCATATCGCATACGCGGGAAGAAACCCAACGGGCCTTTCTTTCTTTCCGCGACTAGCGCGTAAAACTCACCGTGCGATGAATAGAAGCGAACTTTTAACTCACCAAACGATCGAGCGCATCAGCCATATCGCCCGGTATCGATTTTATTCCAACATCACTTTTTCCATTTCCCCGTTCACTCCGCTAAATCGTCTTTGTCGCCTGTCCTGCATCCCGGGGATCGGAGAGCGAGGGAGAGAGCCGGTGCTCAAGCTCAGATTCAAGCTGAGGCTTGAGCTCTGGGTAGTTTGAGCTTCGCACGGGCCGAGATCATGGTTGGCGCGCATCGACCGACGGAGTGAGTGTAACTTGGATGCATCCGAGCGTGACCCCTTTACGCGAACCAGTCGTCCGTACGACCCCCTGCCTCCCTCTCCCTCTCCAGTTCCGAGGGTTGCGGGACGAGCGTCAGGCTTTCGTAATATGGGTGTGGATGTGGATGCGCGCACATTATCCGTGCACACCTATACCGACGTGTCTACCTGTGATACTCAAACTTGAGCTCCCCTCATGGGAAACCCTGTGAGGGTGTTCGAGAGGGAGAGACACGTCGTACATTTTCTCTATAAAGCTACCCTCACCTGCACTCTGGTAACTTATCTAATACCTTCGCTCGCTAATGGGGATCATCGTTACAACCCTTGATTGACTCTAGATACACATTGCCGTACGCCCACCACAATTCCAACCGCCTATTATCCTGTTAAAGGTTTTTCTATCGCACGGTGGATACGTGTGTATAACTAGTTATAAAATATCAGGGCGTATTTACCAGTATCGGTGCGATACCCACACACAAGCAGTAGCGACAAAGAAAAACACGTTTACGTAAGCAACGAACGGCTGTCGATGATCATTAGGCAAGATCAATATTGTTTACCTGGTGTCGGGTGGAGACTACGTGACTTGGCCAAGGTTTAGTGGTGTTCCCGAACTAAAAGTTCTTGCGCTTCCTCGGGAGAACCAGGACTGAAGGATTGCGCCATTACGAGACGTAGACAATCAGTGCGGGACAAATGAGAGGAATACTGATGCGCTCTCGCCAGTCAGGGTAGCCAAGAAAAAAGTTCTTGGGTCATTTGCATCCGGAGAGAGGAGAAGAAAGAAATATAAATTAGGTACGGACCGAAGGGACTTTCAATTGGAACCTGCAGCAGCTCTAGCGCGGCAACGAACCACTACCCATTTGTTCGTGTTACTTTCTTTTTCTTCTAATTTTACTTTTTACAGTTGTCACTCGACACCCGGGTGGACTGCTCGAAGAGAAGCGACCAACTTTTGGCCGCAAAGTAGAAAATCTTGCTGCTAATTGCATTCCGCGTACCCACATTCAATTCGTTTTGTATACCTCGTTACGAGCTACGTTACTAATTTATCTTAATTTTCATTGTACACAAGTTTAAAAAGTACATGGATCGCTTCCCGATCGTACGAGTCGTACAGAAGAGTGCCAATTAGCGGAGGATTGTTTATATTACAGGTACTTAAGCATTTCTCGTAGGTACTCATAACTTCGTTGGTGCCACCGACGTTACGTTACCTATACATGTTGCCACTTTCAAATCCGGCACAGATAACCAACTTTTTGATTATAAATTTTCACGCATCAACTTTTTTATGATGCTTTCCAACAAACTTTGGAAAACAGAAGTTATAACCATTTAGAAAAAGGGAACGATTGAAGCATACAGTGCCATCGACCAGCGTCACGACTTGTGGCAATATTAATTGGCGGCTGATATAAAAAGACTTTTATCCACTCATAAGTTTTATACATCTGGCAAAAAATAATGTCGTCAACATCATCCTCACATTTGAATATTAATCATCTCGCTCACGAGGAACTTTGCAGTGAGAGATGGTAGAGGAATTCGAAGCTGAGAAAACAAGAGATTTCTTCTCTAAAATACTGCTTTTTTCCTGCGTTCGAAGAAAAAAAAATTTATCGGAAAACTTATACAACGTTATATCTCAACCCTTTTTCATACTCAAAACTTGAACGATAAATTTTTTTTCAATAAGACGTGAGAAAATTTATAGTATTTCAAAGCGGAAATCTTGAGCATTACGATCATTCTTTTTAGCCCAAGATATTGTCGAATTTGAATTTCATAATGTTGGGCACCGTTTGTCGTGAATTCCTAAATTCATTGCCTGCTAAATCACGATCTCGAAATGGGGAAGATAAGAGTCCTACAATTATCATTTGGGAAAAAGGAGGAGAAAAACATGGTCTGCAACGAACGATCCAAACGACCTCTGATATAACGGGTCGTCTCACCACCTCATCGGGGATTCGAACGTCTTCAATTAACAATTTCCTCCTGAAAATAAGGGTCTCGAGGCATGGATATCGATCGTCGTTGTATAAACATAGTTATATACTATATACACGACGATGGCTGCGCCGAGCGCACGATTCTTTCAGTTTTGGAAGGGTGCAGCAATCAGCTTTACTTCGGCTCGTAAATTCCTAGGGGTTTGAAAAGCTCGCGTTACCCTAAAGATCCCTACCCCGCATCGTGCCGGTATAAAAGACTGACGCGTAACGGACGGAGTTAGCTTCGTTTCCGGCGTTCTTCTCCGAGAAGACCAACCATGGCGAAGAACTCGTGCCGAAGGTACCCACAATTTCACCCCACTCACCCCCGACCGATCCCCACAGGCAAAAGTATAAGAATCACCGTGATGCTCTACGTAGTTTGCACGCCACTTCCAACCCGCACGCTAAGCCAACAGCTAGCAACACGCAACAGAAACTAAACAGCCCTCACGGCTCTGCGTCGGATCCCAAACGGCAACGGCACCGGCGCGGCACCAGAAGCAGCTTCGGTTCGCGGCTCTCTTCTTCGCCTGGATGACCTTCACTGGTTGACAAAATGCTCGGCCGTATCAAGAAATCAGTTCCACCCGCCCACGCAACGCCCCAGGGGAAACGCGGCCGTTTCCGTGACTGGTATATAGGTACGTGTGTACCGGTACAGCGATATGTTATACATATGTGTATGCCTATGTATATATTATGTATAGCCGTACACACGCGTGTTCGTTGGGTACGTCGGATAACTCGGCCACACATACACGGCAGGAAGTTCGTGGTTAGTTTGAAACTCGAAATAGATGGAAGCCAGTTACCAACTCGTTGGTGATATAAATTTGAAAAGCTCCCACATAACTATAATACTTTAGTTGTACGTGGGAATCGGGTGCCCCAGTTAGCACGATCTCATGACCAAGCGAGCATTACTTCGCAGAATCGATAGCGCGAGAAGAAAATATGATTCCCTAGAAATGAATGAAGAAATTACGTAATCGAGCATAATTCGGAATTCTGGAAGCGTTGAATACAAATCGCAAAAACGGGTCGATTGAGGATGAAGAAAAATTCCAAGCAATCGACCTTGGCCAATTTTATTCTTCGCTCGGATTTCGATTAGTTCGACTTGAATAGAGCGGTGGAAATTCCGGGACTGGAGTTTAACACTTTTGGAAATTAACGCAATTTGAAATGGAGTCACTCGGGTGGAAGTTTACGTCCATAAATTTCGAATCGCACGGCGTACGCCGCGTTCAGTGGACGACGGACGAACGGACTGTCGAATACTGGACCGTGAACGAACCCTGCAGAGCGAATATTGGTAAAACGGGAGTTAATTTATTTGAGACATCGATATTCACAGCGCGACGGCGAAGGGGTACGCGAGAGGGTCAGCTAGATTAACAGTCCGCGGTTCTAATAAATATAAAAGGCCCGACTGCCCCTTCCTTCCTTCCTTCCCTTTTTCTCTCCCGCCGATCCAACACTGCCCAGCTGACCGCCGTACCACCCACTCCCGTGTGATTAAGGGTTTCAATTTATCGGGTGCGTGTCCCGATATCCGCGAGGAGCGCTTCCACTTCCAGTCCCTGTTATTTATTTCCCGTTCGGGATGTGATATTTATTAGATTAGAATTCATTAGATATTGGCATCCGTTTTTCCTTTCTCTTTGCTTTTCTTCATATTGTTTTTTTTTTTTCTTTTTCCTTATCTTTTCCCTACATTTTAGTTGTTCATTTTTTATTTCCATATTCATGTAAATTTGACGAATTTATTTTATTTCTTTCCCGTCCTGTCTTACTCGGTAACTTTGTTTGAAAAGTTCTTCCTTGTTGCATCAATGAAACGCGAGCGACCTTGCGAAGGGGTGAGAATTAGAGGTGGAATAAAGGGGGGCCGGAACGAGGCAGGGATGGATGGAAAAGTCGCAACGAAATGGCGAGAGATAAATGAAAGTAGCACTTTTTTCGGGTAAATTGAAACGATGAATTTATTCGAGAGATTTAAATTGGCTGTGGGTAGAGAAGGAGAAGTTTGTCCTTGACAACCTTTTAATGCTACTACTCCGTCAAAGTGGTAGAAATTGCCGGAAGTATATCTATATAAGAATTGGGTCGTAAGGGTGAGCGGAACAAAAAAAAAAATAAAAATAAAATAAATAAGAAACACAAAAATAAAAGTGTAAAAACAGAACGAAGAAAGATATCGGTCCACGAGGGGTGAAAAAGATAAAAACTTACTGCGCGAAAGCGAGCGAGGGACCCTCTTCCTTCTTCTTCTTCTTTTTCCTCTTTCCCATCTCGCGTGTACGCGAAAATGGAAAATAGCCTAGGTGCCTGGCGCCTGCTGCCTGGTGATGTTTCAGGAAACTTTATATACGTATTTACATTCTCTAGGTATATGTAATGTGCGATACATGTGCGGATAGCTATATACAATGCAGTGAACTATCTACCTATATAGGTAATACACGTACACATACACAGGGACACAAGCCGCGCACGGTGTGCCGCATGGAAGGGAAGCGAGAGGTGAGGGTAGCTGGAGACAGAAGGAAGGCCTGCGTGGTTTAGATAGGAATACAATTTCGCGAATTTACATTTTAGCGAATTTACAATTTGATTAGGGTAAAATACGTCGCTCTTTACTCCATGGCCGCTGCAGCAGTGTTTCCACACGCCGTTTTCAATTTGCGAATAAGGGTGCTGGCGCACGCGCATCCTTTCGAGCCGCGGTACGAGTGCCGCTGCAGCCACGGTGGGTGATCGGATGAAGAAGAAGCTAAAGGATTTCGCGTGATTAAGAATCCCTCTAAGCCTTTACCTCGTCATATAAAAAAGAAAATTCTCCTCTTTCCACTTGGTTCATTTTTTCTTTTCTTCTGCTTGATCGAAACTCTTTTTTCTTCTTTCTTTCTGTCTTTTTTTTTTTTGTTATCAACAATAAGTTGATCAATTCCTCGTAGAGGTTCTCTTCCGTGTCTTTTTAATTTACAGGCGGGATATTCTCGTATACACGAGCTATATCTGTATACCTTTACGTAAAAAGCTATTAAAGGTCGCTGAGGCACTGCACGATGGTAGCTGCAACGCAAGCTAAAAGCGGTTTTAATTTCCGGCGTGCTGCAGCACAGAGTCTACGTTTACCAGTCTTCCTTCTTTCACCTCCGTCTCCCCACTCCTTTTGTAATATCTATACGTACGACAACAGGTAGTATATATCTATATACGTGTATGTATACATGTAACCTCATTACCCTCAGTCAGCTCGCTCGAAAAGCTACGATCACGTTTAATCCCCTAAGAAAAACCGGCGCACTCAGAGTCACTCAAGCTCACAGACATTTACACCCCGTTATCCAAATTATTTAACGGCTCAAAAAATCTCAAAGGGAATCCACGGTGTGTGTACACGCCACTTGAAATTCCTAAAACGAATATGGAAGAAAAATATAAATAAATAAAAGGAATCGATGAACTCGAGTCGAATAAAAATGGGGGTCGCGATTTGGAGAAAAATTTGTTGGCTATGAAAATGAGGGATGCTGACGTTGTGACGATTGAGAACCACTGAGATGGTTGGGGGTGGATGATAGCTGGGTATAACTAGGGGGTGGCCGTGGCAGAAAGTAAGGAGGGTTTGGCGAGACCGACGTCGACGGGGATGGGGGCTGGAAACGGAGAACGGCGTACGGAGTACGGGGGAAGTGGTCGGTCGGACCGTCTTGCTGACTCTGCTCAGCCCGCTTCGACGGCCAGCAAACCGAGTTCCTCGTCTCCCGGGGATTCTCGTAATCCTCTATCATTTCGCGGCAATATAAAAAGAGTACTTATATTATTTCAATTATAGGAGCTTGACTCGCTTTCTCCTCTTTTCCTCTTTATATTTTCCCTTCTATTTCTCTTCTTATTCATCTTCATCTTCTGTTTCTTCGCTTATCTTCTCTCCAGACTCTAACTCCGAGCTCGGATTCTATTTTTTCCCCCTCGTTCAGCGGCTACAGAATCCCATCGCATTATTCAGGTGGGTAAAATTATTTTCATGTTACTTCGATCCTCGAAGATCGAGAACACCGCTGTATATTGTTTTGTCTACTTCGACCGCCGTGCGCCGTTCGGCTGTATGATCAGGATCAGTTTTTCCCAGAGTCTTGCGACCGATAAAAATAATAATTTTAAATCCATCCGACGGAATAAAATTTCGAAAATGTGGAAGGAGAGAAAACTAGGAAGATACGTGTAATGTATCAATATTAGATCCGTGGATAGCGGACTACCAGAAATCAATAGGTGATCGTTTCAAGTGGGAGTTTGTATGAAATTCAACGATGTCATGCCGCAGCGTTAAAGAAACAAAAATCCTCGGTTCAATTAACTCTTTATTATTTATAGTCTGTGTTAAATCAGACACTGAATGCGTTGGTGATAAAATTCGAAAGTCCATTAGACGGGGCGTCGGTGCGGGCGCCGCGGTGCAGCGACTATACATTCCTACATAGGTATATAATAGGTGTGTATGTACAGCGTATATATACACAAATGGAAAAAAGTCACTGTCACTTGTTCCGTGTCGCCGCCGCGATGGTTTATGGTTAATCAACCTGAAACCTCTTCTCTTCTTCCCTCTCCGCCGTCACTACCAATCCTTTTGCCTTAATCTATACTGAGATGGGATTGCCTCGAACGTGTCAAACTTCAATTTGTACCCGAAAACCCCGCCCAGAAACCGGCGAAAGAGCGTTACGGGAGACAAAAAAAAAAAAACGGTGCAATTTTTTCCAGCCTTTATTTTACGTCCAGATATCACATTTGCGTGTATCATAGGTACCGTCGCCTATACGTACGCTTTTTTTCGCGTCTACTACATTCGTCTTCATTTAACCGATCGTGACGATTTCGGAATATATTCTCGAGGGTGGCGACAGAGCCGGCATGTATTCCTTATACATGCATCGCATACCTAGGCATGGCATATAGTATTTTGCGACGAGTCGACGCGGGGGAATCTCGCGCGCGTTAAGGAGGTGCGATGGGTATGGCGACGCGGCGGGGTAGGGGATGAAAGGGATTCTCGGGTCTGCAGTTGCACTTTCGGAGCAACTTATACCGTCGCCGCATCGCAAATCCTCTCTTCCCCACAGCTCTCCAGCTCTGTGCCACTTCATTCCACCTTACAACTCTCACGATACGTGATGTACCCTCTAGTAAATATATATATGTGTACATAGATATATATATGTACACCGAGCCCGGGTCCAACCCGAACCTCCACCTTCCTCTCACTCAACATTTCCAGGGAAACTACTGGGGAATAACTTAGTTTATACAGTCGAAGAGTTGCTAACTCTGCGATTATTTGAGCTGATTTAACAGATGCGCGCTGGGTCCTCTCGATGCGATTATTCTACGACTGCATCCTAAAGGAGCTCTTATATACCTATAACGCTTCGCCAGATGCGACAGGATATGGAAACTTGTGACCGATAGAAGAAAGAAAACAAGTAAAAAAAGAACCCGCATGATTAGCTGGCCGAGGTTCCTGTACACGTCGATAACTCGATGAAGTTTCTTACTTATTTTACTAACTTGCAACAAAATACTGAAAAAATGAACCCACCTATTTGTTCTCCGATGCAAGACTAATGAGGAAGAATAAGATGAAGGCGGCAAAGCCATGGAGATCTTTTTGCTCCTTCGGATGGATATATTTCTTTATTTTTTTTGTTCTAATTTTTTTTCTATTCTACCTATTCGTTGGGAACGGATCAATTACGGAAAATGTCGAGAGCAGCAGACGCCGTCTGAGGTATGCATGGGGTGTAAATACATCTGAATACCATAATGCGGAATCGAGACTCCCGATTCTGTGGCTTCCAGATCCGAGTCTCTGGAGACTCATTGGACGTTGCATCCGGTCAATCTTCTACCGAACCAGCATGGACGACTATCTAGTTTCCGTTCCATAATTAGTCACTATCAAAGTGGGAAATAATTAACTGATACACAAGTAGACCAAAGGCCTTTGAACAGCACCTACGCTTTTTACTGGCGAAACACAAAGCATTTACATTTTATACCCTATGGACGTCTGTTCGTTTGTTGGAAGTCGAAAGGCGCGTTGATAATGAGAGGAAAAGTCACGTAAAAATAACGGAAGTACGTAGAATTTCAGTTGCACAACATCATCGCAGTTTCCACCGTCCGATGTGAAGGCGTACGATTTCCCAGGGATCAAAAATCTTCGATATATATATTCCACGCCGGATATGTATTTTCTCATAAATTAATACAACGTGTGAACTTCGTAATACGCAGATTGCGAGAAACCCAGAGTTATCAGTTCTTTGTTAGCATTATTTTTCCGGTGACGTCGGTCGTTCATCGTCGATGATTAAATTGTTTTTGTTACAAAGATAGATTCTCTCATTCCTCATCTTTGGAACCGGTTATATTACTGTTGCGACGAGAATAGACTACGGAGAAAGGAAAAAGCTAGAAAGAGAAATAAAATATCCGCTCGGTTACCGAAAACTAAGAATGCTATCGCTGACAACGGATCCTTTATTATCGCTTCCGGCACACGATTACGAGTTTGTCTGAACGCAAATTATATTCCCCAGGTCGAGTATTATCAGTGAATGGCAGTTCAGATAAGAATTTATCCATAATACTTCATTCATTTGCATGTTAATTATAAATAAATCTCTATATAACCGGCGAAGCGAGACAACGAGACGAGACGAGACGAAGTCGTGGTTCCCCGACATCATCTCCTTAGCAAAGTCCTATGTATATACGTATATTATACGCACATATATAATACAACGCGCATTATATACCGCGCCGTTGACTTTCATTGCAAAACGAACCGCACGTGAGTCGATTAAAATTCTAAAGCGATTACATCTTCACAAAAGACCCTCTGTCATTACATTCTTCTATGGAACATAATATCGTACACGTGCACACATACATACGTACATGGGAAGGATCATATACGTATGCAAGGATCGAAATTTATCCATTTTTTATGAAAACGTAATTCTCAGAACGGACTGCTGTGATGCAGCAATATATCTCTTCCACCACGGAGCCTCAACAACCGATTCGTTTCTCTTGAGATTTATAATTTTATTGCTCGATATCTCGCCGCATGAGTCGAACTTGGAGAATAACAAATCACGAATAACATATCTTTCCGAACACGAATCTTACGACTGAACACGAGCGATATGGTTAATCATCGCATAATACATCGACGCGCATAAACAATCGGTTTGAAGTTCTTGCATCGCGTCGGCAGAAGATCGCGTCATTTTCCAAGCGAACGATCGCGAAGTACATTTGTGCGGTGAATGATGCCGCGCAAGGGTCACTCGTTGAGATCATTAAAACAAACAGTCTCAGAAGATAAGCGTGAGCATGAAAAAAAAGGGTTAACCGCAGCGGTCGCGTGACTGGTCTTCTGCAACGTATCCTCTCGGCTGATTGGACAGTATCAAGCGTGAAGAAGCACTTCTTACGTATTCACGACACCCGCAAAAAATAGAAAACTTGCTATACGTCCGGGAAGCGATGGTGATCGTGATCTTTCGAGCATGTCCTCCGTTTTTCTACCGCATTGATTTTACCTATAGATTTTATGTTTCACTCCGATCACCCGATTTATATGAACAGATTCAACATTTACGCTCATGATCAAACGTCGATAATTAGCCACTTCACGATCACCCACATCATTATCCTATCTTAGAAAGTTGATGACTTCGGAAATCGAAATACGAGATGAAAACTCTAAATTCGAGATGAGCCTCGTGTTTCTGAATTCGCAATCTATAAAATTGATCGAGGTATCGCCAATTTATTGCTCCAAAAAGTAATAAAATAAGGATATCTCGATGAGATTTATTTCTAGCCTAATTAACTCGACGGATTCGTGTTCCTGAGGTCAAGATACATTAAAAAAGTGTGCAGCGATCAATTTTAAAAATACTTCATTTTTGACCCCAAAATTGACAAAAATCTAAGGTATACCCCTTTGGATTTTTTCGATTTTTGGGCCAAAAATGAAGTATTTTTAAAATCGATTGTAGGACACTTTTCTAACGTATTTTGACCTCAGGAATACGAATCCGTCGTTTAAATTGAGCTACCAATTAATCCCATCGAGATATTGTTGATTTTTCACTTTTTAGATCGATAAATTGGCGATAACTGGATCAATTTTATAGATAGATCAATTTGGCTTTCAAAATCGGATTCCTGAGATCAAAATACATAAGAATACCATAGAAACCCCCATGAAAAAAAATGTTGATTTTTTACCCCAAAATCGAAAAAAAAACTAAGGTATACCCCTTTGGATTTTTTCGATTTTTGGGCCAAAAATGAAGTATTTTTAAAATCGATCGGAGGACACTTTTCTAACGTATTTTGACCTCAGGAATACGAATCCGTCGTTTAAATTGAGCTACCAATTAATCCCATCGAGATATTGTTGATTTTTTACTTTTTAGATCGATAAATTGGCGATAACTGGATCAATTTTATAGATAGATCAATTTGGCTTTAAAAATCGGATTCCTGAGATCAAAATACATAAGAATACCATAGAAACCCCCATGAAAAAAAATGTTGATTTTTTACCCCAAAATCGAAAAAAAAACTAAGGTATACCCCTTTGGATTTTTTCGATTTTTGGGCCAAAAATGAAGTATTTTTAAAATCGATCGGAGGACACTTTTCTAACGTATTTTGACCTCAGGAATACGAATCCGTCGTTTAAATTGAGCTACCAATTAATCCCATCGAGATATTGTTGATTTTTCACTTTTTGGATCGATAAATTGGCGATAACTGGATCAATTTTATAGATAGATCAATTTGGCTTTAAAAATCGGATTCCTGAGATCAAAATACATAAGAATACCATAGAAACCCCCATGAAAAAAAATGTTGATTTTTTACCCCAAAATCGAAAAAAAAACTAAGGTATACCCCTTTGGATTTTTTCGATTTTTGGGCCAAAAATGAAGTATTTTTAAAATCGATCGTAGGACACTTTTGTAACGTATTTTGACCTCAGGAACACGAATCCACGAGCTAAGTTGATCTATCTATAAAATTGATCGAGGTATCGCCAATTTATCGCTTCAAAAAGTGAAAAAATAAGGATATCTCGATGGGACTTATTCCTAGCTCAATTTAATCGATGCATTCGTGTTCCTGAGGTCAAAATATCCTGGAAAAGTGTCCTGCAATCAATTTTGGCAACACTTCATTTTTGACCCCAAAATCGAAAAAAATCTAAGGTTTGGACCCACCGTCCAATCCTATACCCTGAACATGAAATTCAAATTGCGATAACAATACTGCAGATTGATAAGAAAATGCGTCTGAAATCCAATGATACGAAATTGAAAAAAAAAATATTAGACAAAAATTTAAAAAACAAATGAAATTGAAAGCGCTCGCGTGCAATGCTAGTTATATACAAAAGTGGATTGAATTCCAGTCCTCAATTTCGGACTTCTTATTTATTTTTATTTTTTCCAGATGATTCGATCAATTTGTACTCTCTAATGAACCGATCATATACAGGTATAAATATATATCAAATTTTCGTTTCGGAATTTCCCAAGTTTCATTATCACGACGATCATCTTTTGGTGAGAAATACGATGCTACAGGTGACGCTTTCATGTGAAAAAATGAAATCCGATGACGTTAACTAACGCTTACCTATAATATACTATTAAACGGCTGAATCGTGTCTGTCCGATATATGGTTAATATCTGAACCGAACAACTTTGCCGGTCCGACGCCCCACGTGTTTTCTATATGGTATATATTAACGATATAAAGACATAAATATGTCGTAGGTTGCATCAATGAAATATTCGAATCATGATGTTACCGGTAACTGAGAACAGTTCCCATACCATGTAAAATCACCGGTACTATATACGAACGTTATTTAGTAGGTAATACTCATCTAACATTTTCCCGTGACGCGTTATATACACTCGACATTCACGCGCCATTGCATAATTAACCGCACTAATTGCTCGGATATTAAATAATTCAGAGAAACACGTTTCACACAGTGTTATACGAATAGTATGGCGTATGTGTATCCAATTTACAGTATATACAGATTTTCATGCACTTTCCCATTTACGGATAGAAAGGCGTTTAATAAATCCAGATTTCCAGTCAGAATTCTCCCGCCCGGCATATTTTAAAACACATGGTTCTATTTTTTCTTTTTTTCATCAGCCTCGTTTCAACGACCCTGTAAAACACTTCGACCGCGTTTTTCTTTCCCTTGAGCAGCACAGGGTTTGCGTAATTCGGTAAATTTCTCTCTCTCTCTCTCTCTTCAAGAGTGTAAAGAAGAAGAAAAAAAAGGCTAGAAAACAACAAAAGGAAGGAAAATAGAAAGTAAGGGCGAGTTGAATTAACGCTCGAGCTTTCACGGATGAATCGGCAACTCCGGTATCGCAGACCCGTGCGCGGTTTTCAGTTCTTAACTTTTTCTAAGCACGTCCTTGCTGCCCCGGAATCGTTTCGCCTTTGCATTTAGTCTACGCTGGAGTTATGGTGTTTGTTGCGTTGCTCCGGGGATGTGGCATACCTATGGCATGCCTATAGATATACCGACTCCTGTTACTTACGTATGTCGCTCATTACGCACGACTTCGTTTCACGCGCTTTCCTGCACGCACCCCATCCGAGGTGAGGTACGCAAGGCGTAGTGTAAGCGACGTACTATATCGTCGCGTATCACGATGAATGGATATCGCGGCGTATAGTCTAGTCGTAATTCCTTGGCTTATTAAACCGCCGCTAATTATATTTCAATATACGCCCGGGCGGGGCCCGCACTACACCAATACCCTCTCGTTTGCCTCTTGCCTCTTGCCTCTTGCCATCCGCCACCGACGTCCTCGACTTGACTATGCGGTGAGGAACCCCTTCCCTTCCGCCTCTCTCCCTCTCTCCCTCTCTCCCTGCTGCACCCTTTCTTTAGAAGGAGTAATACGTTGGTTGGATCTCAGCTCGTTTGAGTAATTAATTAATAGTTTAATTAATATGTTGCTTGCGGGATATTAAATGTCTTTGGCTGATCCTCTCAGCGCGTAATTAGTTTTCGTCTTACCTGCTGACGCTACCACTGCTGCTGTGCAGGCTGCAGTGTGACGAAAAATTTTATCTCATAAACTACGTCGATGTGTACGTTTCATTCGATCGCCTCGATCGCGAGATGATCGGCGGGGCGCGCTAGATCGCAGGAAAATTCAGCGATGTGCACACTTTCGAACGAGATATCGATTTTTCAAAATTCACTCGTATTCCGAATAGTATAAATATGCGAATCTAGTATGAATGATATACAGAGAATCTTTAGTTCAGAAAACCGATCATACCGTTAATTCATTAATAAGTCTCATATCGGCTCACCCTGAATTACCGTCAGATTGCCCGAAGGAGATAGGAGAGGATGAAGAAAGGATGAGGATGGATGGTGAGTGGTGGGAGCTATTATTAACATTTTTATTCAAATTCCTATTCATTCATATTCTATTGTTTTCCCCGTATTTTCTGATTAATTCCCCTTCGTTATTCATTTCTCCATCGCTATTCATCCCGGAAGTTTATTACCCCCTGAATATCCTTACATTCCATCTTTTACCCCTCTTATATACCTATTTTATTCGAGAAAAAAAAAAAATTTCATTCGATTTCTTATTCCTGTTTTTTTCCTTTTACTTTTTTTTCTTCGTCGTCGAACTCGCGGATTATATATAGGTACGTCGCTCACCGTTACTTCGGGGATCAACCAATCAGTGCCAGATATTTGACTTATAATTCCTTAATAATTGAAATCTCGGATCAAAAAGCTCCTCGGTAATAAAAACCGTGAATCGATAACACGAGAATAGCATGTAAGAAAAATTTCTCTCATCAATATTTACTCTATTTATAGCGCACGAGATACATCGGATAAAAAGTAGAATTAGATGAATATATAATGATTTGGTCTCGAATTAAATTATGTATGAATACCCCACCAATACATATCTACTCCCGGGATATTCCAAGGGTGGAATCTTACCCGCAGCTCGAGTTATATATTAATTCATTTTTAACTAATATATCCTCTTACTCAAAGCTCTTGCCAATCTGGCGGAGATATCACGCATAATATTATCCAGATAAGCCGTTTGATCCACGTCCTCGTCTTCTCGGGGCTGACTACGTCTTCTCACGAAGTAATTTTTTCTCCTTATATCCCAAGCTCGTCATTCGCACCTCACCCCTCATCATCCTCTTTTCATTCTTCCTCTTTCCTCTTTCCAAACTTTCTTCTTCCTTTTTCTTCTATCTCTCTCTGCTTATTTCTCCTCGCCGATTCTTTTGCCGCGACAAATTCCTCGTTTAACTTAACCGTGAATTTCCCGAGCTAAATTCATCCAAATTACTTGATTCTGACGGGGGCTGTGAGTCAGCAAAACGCAACTGAGATTCCTAATCTCCTCTTCCTTAACGAACCGAGAGATGTTGCAATCGTGACACAATTCACAATTACCCGGACTCCAAGGGAGTGGGTCATATATACGTGCGTGTTATTCTTTATTTTATTGTTTTTGCCCCGGTTGATCTCGCGGTTGCGCGATGCTCGAGCGCTTTTACAAATTCGTAATAATTAAAACAAATCGGCTTCACCGGGATAAACAGACAATTTACGACGACGGTTCTTCTTTCGAAACTTTTATTCCGTGGACGATACGCCCCCGGATTTTCAACAAAGCGGAAGAATTGTAATCCTACTAATTCTGAACTAAAAATCATTATTATCACCGAATTACTAAACCACGCCTTTTATGACTTTGGATACATCAATCGCGTGCCGAGAGATGTTTCCTTATACATATCCCATGTGTAGCATGTAGTCTTCTGAACGTAAACGGAGATACGTCGGGTATTCTACAAAGAGAATCTGATAAGACATGAAAATCATGACGCCACTAATTTTCAGAGGATCCTTGTCGGTATGGTAAAAGTAGTCTGTCGCCCAAACTGGCCACTATAAGATCGTCAATTATTACCCTATATATAATTTTTTATTTCTTGTTTCTAAGATTGTACAAATTCAACAAAGAAGTCATTAAAGTAAGCAAGCTCCTGAAGTGGCTCGTTTTCCTCCTACGCGAAAAAACTTCCTTGCGGTCCCATACGGTAGTTGTAAAAGAATTTCCAAACACTCCACTGGGGATCTTTCAGCTGATGTGACTGTTAAATTCTCTGAAAATCGGGATCTGGAAAGGCGACTGTCATCGCTGCAGCTAACGTTCGTCAAGAGACCCTCGCTTCGGCTTGTGTGTATGTGAGAAGCCCGATATGAAATTCTTCGGCGAAAGCTTTTCGTGCTGCGTAACGTCAATCAGCAAAGTCATTTTGTGTAGGATATGAAAGAACGCGAAGCGAGAGAGGAGGAAAAAAGGGAGACAGGAAGAGGAGGCGGAGGCGGAGGAGCCGGAGGTGTAGAAATCTCGAGAGAGAAAAAGTCGCTTTGAGAAGCAGAGAGTAAGAGAGAAATTAGAAATTAGCGTGCCCGTTCAACGCGTTTAGTAATTAACAAAGTAGGCGCGAGTGACTCTGTGGGCAACGTGCAGGCACGTTAAGCAGAGGCCGTTACGAACGGACGGTCAAAGGCTCAAGAATTCAACCCGTTGAACATTCCTAATTTCACAGAACTAGTCTAACCGAGTTAGAATTCAAGCCGCAATTAGGTATACGCCTCGTCGAGTGTTTTATTGGCACCAATTTCGATCCAGGAATACGTAACACACTCACATCAAATTACACCGCACACTATCTATATAGGTATACACAAACTGAATTCTCAGAAATTAACAGATACTCATCAGACCTCAGGATCCACTTACCTCGTACAGTATATTATACCTACGCCATCATCCGGATTGCGGGTTCTACGCACATTCGTACGGCGTGGCAACTTTTTGACCCGAAGTTCTTAAATTTTTCGATTTCTGATATCGAGTTCAAGATATAATAATATCCCATCGAATCCGATGATTTTGATCGATCTCTCGATCCGCTTTATTCGAACCTATTTGACGTGGGAAATCGAATCGATAACTTGTTAATACACGAGCTGTATAATAATTCGGGCCAGTTTGATCGCGACGCAGGCATCCCTTATATGTAATTAGTGTATCAGCACATGCGTATAAAGGCTGTCTGCACGCGTGAACACATTTGAACAAACATGACAGAGCAGGTGCAGCATTACATTGGCTTCGGCGTCGACGGGTACAGAATCATCTATTACACAGCTGCAGCGGCGCGTACCCGTCGTGATGGATTGCATTCGGTATGTACTACTTACTTACCATGTGCACCCATACCGACACCGTACGTTCGTACATGAAACTTTGTAAAGCTCGCTTCCTAGGTGTACATAAATATAATACATAACATTCGCGTGGATACTGCCGAGGATCTGGATCCTGGAATTGGGTGCAAATTGAGCATTATTTTCGATAGCTGCACCTATGATGCAGATAGCATAGTAAAATGTACTTTAAAGCAGACGTCGCGACGCTGATGTAGAAAAAAAAAAAAAGATAAAGATAAAGATGGATCTCCTGTAATTGCGTCAGCTCGACGTGTTTTTTCGTCGGTCGTCCTTCATCCTCCACAATCGAACAATGGATACCTATAATGAGGGATAACAAATGAGGGTTTGTCAAAGCGCAGAGCGATGCTCGAAAGAAGAAATATATGAATCTCGATCCAAACGGTATCACGTGTGTGTATGTAATTCGTCTATCAATTGATATTCCCCTGTTGGGTTATAACGTTGATCTCCTCGAAGCGTATAAATAACACGTATACATCACACACGAAGTACAGGCGGGCACACACGTAATGTACGTGTTCGAAACTGGAAACGCGCTCAACTACAAGTTACGCGGTCATTCGAGTAGAATCGGGACGATAACGAGCGATAACTACAGTGATCTTCTGATTGACGCACGGGTGCTAACGGACCTATTTATACCCCTGTGACACGCGCGGGGTTTTTGCAACGGTGCGTGGATTTGACAGGAGCCGTGTGCCTTTACGAACATATAAACGCACAACTCGATAGTACGTATATACGTATATTCGTACCAACACGCATATGGTTTGTCGACGACACGACGCGGCGATGGAGGGAAAAGTGCTTCGGTTTGAACGGCTTCAAGCAGCCCCATGAGCAAAACCCTGGGGTGCGGGTCCTTGTCAAATATTTACTTGGGTAATGGATGATTTTTGACCGGCTGACCCGAAAGTGCCGCGTCCATATTCTGACCGGTCCACGAACTCCGTTAAAAAACATCCGTAAACTCGGATCTGTATGTATCAAGCGGTTCAGACTCCACCGGCACATACACCCCGCATTTATGTATCACATACCCATGTGTACAACGAACTCGCCACATAGGTATATGTATACCGGCTGTTTCACGCCTCGCAAAAGATCGATGAACATATACACAGCACCCGCCCTCCGCGGCCCAGGTTAAACTTCCAACTCCGTACTCACATGTGGCGCCTATCATTCCGCGGATATTAACGACCGGGAGAAACGGTCTCCCCGCAAAACCCCCGTAGATCGTGCATACGAGGAACACATCGGGGGGAGGTTAATTAGCACGCGTAATACACACGCAATTAACCGCGCACGACGCGCGGTGGTAGGTAGCAGCTGATGTGACTCACTGAAACTGCCCTCCGTGAGACACGGGGGTTGTGTGCGGAACATCGCCAAAAACATGGGTGGGGTTTTTAATTTAACTGGAAAATAAATGTCCGCCAGTACAGCGTACGAGGTGGATCGAGAAGAAATAGGCTGATTCGGAAAGGCGAATAAATGTTGAACGGGGGAGAATTTATTCCTCGTCCCAACGTCTCTGGATCATGAACCCATCGCACTTGCTGATTCACGCGAATACGTTCAGAACTTCTATATACTGTCTGGATTGCGTGCGGAATGTTGCGCGCGATTGGATGACTAGAAAAATAAAATCTACGTATTATAAATAACAAAGCGCCATGAGACACGGGGGAGGAGAACGGACGGCGACGAAATTTTCAATTACTATTCGCCACTTGATTCGAATGTACCGATGGAAGTCACCTATGCTTTGACTGGCATAAAGCGTAGACGTCCGTACCGTGTCATAGCGGCACTTATGGAACGAACTGAAATAACGGCTCACGAGTGTATCAATGGTGGAGAAAAGCAGACGAGTAGTGGACTCCGGGGACGTTGACTCATCCCTTCTCTACACCGAGTAGTAGGTATACATAAAGGGTTGCCCGCGTGATATACAACTGTGTTTATTGCGTCCTATTTGGTACTCTCTTTCCATCGACTCTGCCGGCACAATACGCAATATCGTATCGTGGATGTGTACTGAGCCGGTCGATAAACTAATTGCGACGAAACCAAAGTTGTTATTGCTCTCGTTGTTCTTGTTTAATGTTGTTGTTGTTCCTATTCCCCCTTTCGTCGAGCTCTTCCGATATTGTTTTTAAAAAAGTTAAGCCAACCGGAGCGATACCGCTAGAAATAAGTACCGTATTACATCGAACAGCATCTAGTTTGCCATTTTCAAGTGGAGTTTAGTTTTAACCGTACCAAGTCTTACTCTGCCGTATTTCGTCAATTTTGTAACGACTACTACGTTCGCGATCTGAGAAACCGTTCGAACCGTCTGGTTACAGTTTTTATTGCTCAAAAGTTTGGAATTTTCGTTTATCTCTATATCTGAGGCATAAGCTTCTGATGAGGCAAGAAAGTCCGACATGTAAATCCCATGTACTTAAAAGCGTGGTTGTTAAACGTAGAAGGATTTCGAAACGGTAATTCTAATGGATTTTGTGTAGAAAGCTTAGGGAAAACCACTTTCGAATTAGGTACCCACTTTGCGGTAGCCGTTAAATCGTAACAACGCTAACGCGCGTTGAATCTCGTCGTAAGTTTAACATTCGAAAGAAAACACGTATCACATATGCTGACGATCGAACAAATTTCTTCTTCTTCTTCTTTTTTCTTGGAATTTTAAAGAGAAACATTTGAAGACGTAGCCGCGATAGATCTAACGGACTTCTACAACACTGTTATAACAGACACGTTCGCCTATCCCTTGGGATGGAAAAAAAGTTGTTGAAAAATTCACAACCGACAACAAATAACAATAGAGAAAACGAGCGCCTCTCCTGTAATTATTAACTACCCCAAAGCTTAAACCGCCGAGTTTCACCCGATATTACGATAGCTTCGTATAAAAATTGCCCGCTGTACGAATATCAATATATCATCTACATCACGTGACTAGCTGTAACGAGTGCCGGCAAAAATAATATTATAAACTCCGACGAACGTGTGGAGAAATAGATTTTTCCTAGACTCCACTACTGTACGTAGAGTGGTGTGCATAGATACTTGTATTTTTCGCCTCCGCATGAAAAATTGAAATAAAAAAGTAGAGATAACCCAATCAAGTACATATGGAGGTTACATGTACGTGCGGGGTAAGGTGGGCGTTCTGTAAGCTTGGTGCAGAAACTTCTGGATACCCCAGCGAAGTGAAACCGCAAATAATATTTTAGTAAAAACTTGGAAGGTTGTTTGAATAATTCATACAACATCGGTCTTCTGATTTTTATTTATTACTCGGCTCTCGATCTTTCGCATTTGTTGCCATCGTTGCAGTGGTGGTATACCACGGCATTGCGGTAAGGGAATAACCACCCGTTATTTCAGTTATTTCAGAGATTTCAAAGTCGATTTTTGTTCAACGAATCGAACAGACGTCGACTTCCGTTTAGACTTTACGGGGTGTCATAAATTTCTCGAATATTGTTACGAAATTCACTTTACAATCGGTTACCGTACATAGGTATGTGTACACGATACAGAAAACCAACTCTATATGGTCTATGCTCTATGATCCGTGAACCCTTCACTGCACTTCTATTTCTATTCTATTTTTCTTGCTCGTTTATTTTTTTCCCTCGCATCGACGACTCCGAGCTTTATTACGAAAATCATATATAAACAACGACGCGCAGCTTCGCTTCCTTCGGATATCTTCCGGTTTTTCGTCTCCATTCGACGAACTTGAACTACCACTTCGAGTTTACGTGATATTTCAGTTTCCCGAATAACCCGAAAAACCGAACTCGCTTCATATATACGAGCACCTCATTCCGCACGTTCCAGGCAAATTCACATCAATAATGGAACTGTGATCAAATCTATAGTTCGATTTACGAACCCATTTCTCCTAAATCAATCAAAACCGTATTCAATATTTGTGGATCGCTTCGAGCGACCGACCAACATTTTGAATTATGTAGCGATCCACGTTCTATTGTAGCATTTATCCTGCTCTGCAGTCGCGCGGTCGCATCGCAAATACAAACAGAACCAAAGCTTTTCCGCGAAAAAAGTGCACATGTGCAGCGAGCGGAGGACGGAGGGCCCGAGTAGAAAATTCCAACGGGGACCAATCGGGCCCTGAAGAAGGTTGTCTGACCGCCTGACGACCTCAGCCGAACCCTCGATTTCTCATCCAGGCGCCCGGAAAACTGGACTATTCGTTTTCCAGAGTCGATATAGGTGGGTGAGAAAGTTGGCGATGGTGTTGTTTAGCGTGTTTTGTTATATCGGTTACACGTACGTGTGTGACGTGGCGTCACGCGTGGCTCAATAAGAAGAAGTTAATGACATCGCAACAGACGGGAATTATCTGTTCAATAAGGGACGTGCAGATTACACCTAGGGAGGGTGGCTGCTGCAGGGCGCGTATAATGTGATAGGGTAGCCGGCATTCCCTAGTTCGTATATTCCGAGGGGTTCGAAACGGACGCTATATACTTCCTAGAAGCTCTAGCTAAACCTAATCCAGATTCTTTCCATTTCGACAATGACGACGCGCCAAAACCACCATGGGAGCTATTTTACTAACTTTTTTAGTAGCGAAGCCCCAATTACTTAGATACCGTCGATGCGGACGTGATCGGTAACTACAGACAGTCGAGTGCGGAAGGGTTTTCCAAAATCGGAATTCAACGTCATTGGGATAAAAGATTTCTCTGAAGTTCGACCGGGTGTATACGTAATTACGTGACTGTTAAAATTCGTTACATCAACGCGCTGTGCCGAATTCCGCATGATGGTAAAATATAGAAATCGATATTAGTTGAACTTTATTTTTATTTTTATTATTTAACATTTTTTTTTTTTCTCGTTATTCATACGCTCAGTTTGGGTGAAATGCAATTGAAAAAGTTTCTATCAATCATCTCCAATTTGCCCATTTTATTTGAAGCGATTCCACTTTTTATACCAACCGTTCGTTCGTTCGTTCGAACTAAAAATGCAAATTTCTCTCTCGACAAATTTTAGAGTTCTATGGCTACCTTTTCGTGGTTACATTGAATCAATCGATCCACCGCTTGGAAGTTGAAATAGGTACGTACATGAAACGCCAACCTTCAACACACGTTCGGGAAATCCCCGGGCAGGGTATGAAAATCGTACGAAATAGAACTTTAGGGCTGCAGCAGATTTTCTTCCAGGCAATTGATTAGTCGCAACGTCATATACGAAAATCCCATAAACCACCCTTTAATCATATTCATACGGTTGAAAATCCACAATAGCTGGTGATGGTGTCGAATGCCAATGCACGCCTCGTGTGAGTCACCTCATCCAGGTCCCGGGAGACAAACGACCCTTCCTTCCATCGTGGCCACTGATCAGCGCCTAGGGAACTGAGACAACTGGAGGAATAGCAAATGCTCACTGTTGTATATATGAACGAGCCTCTCGTCGTATCCCCGATTTGCTCCCTTCCCTTCATCTCTTCTCCCGATGTAGTTCGTAATGAAATATCACACGTACATGTGAAATTGGCAGGAATAAAGAAACGTCCTATATCTACGATAAGCGAGATTCGCTTCGCCACGATGATCGATGCTCATCTATTGTGTTTCGTAATTGCTATCACCGCCTGAACTTTCTTCCCCTTTTTCACTCCCCAAAAAATAACGATTCTACGTTTACGTATACCTGAATCGGCTCATTTCTGAGAAGTCATTCATTCGATTATGTTCCTGCTGACTCATAATAGTTACCAAACAGAAATAAGAAATTCTTTATCACCAATGCCCTTGGAAAAGAGTTATGACGATTCCAACTAATAAAACAAAAAAAAAAAAAAAAAAAAACTTTATTCGCCTGTAAAAATTCTGATCGACTATCAGAATTGTAGTTTTGTGGAATTTAGGGTTGCCCTTAAGTTTCACGTGGTCTCAATTAGGAGAGTGAAGTTTTTGATCAATTTTGTTCATTGCTGTTATCCTTATTCGTTTTTTTTATTCCTTTCGCTATTTCCGTTCCTGTTTTCTTTGCCAATTCCTTTTTATCACGCAGCGTACGTGAGTTTTGAGTCGTAGCGTGACCGACGTGGAAAGGTCTGCGGGTTCCGGAATAAACCGAATCGCAAATTGATGTGGAATGTAATTTTTCGCTCACAAAAATCACAGAGTCCAACCGAACGATGAAAATGGCGGATGAAAAAAGAAAGAAAGCGCTTGTCCAAACTCGAGAAGTGGCCGAGCTCCACCTGTAGATTACTGATTTAAAAATTCAGACGTTATTCCGTATTTCAACGAGTAAAAAATGAATACTCGAAAATCGAGGTGTCAACTCCCACTGGTATCCGGTCAACAATGGCTGAAAAGTAAAACATACTCTGAAATGTTCGCAGTCTCGATTGTTCCATTGTAACGCTGGATACGAGCACCGCGTACGCGGGAATGCAGGTCGCGGTGCGATACCGTAACAATATAAGCAATCAAGGACCGTACCTCATACCTCGGTAAAAATCAACTGATCTTCCCACTCCCTCTTCTGCTCGAGAATCGGTAAATATATACGCGTTGATAAAAGGCAGTGAAAGGACTTAGGAAAGATGTGACTGAATTTATCCTTTCGCATACGTTCAGGTAACCTGGCACGTAGGATACGAACGTAACGTAGGCACCTCGGAGCACGTAAAAATTCGATGGTAATACGTCCCCTGTATATGCCATAAGGCAACAAAGGGAAACATTTCAAAATCCGCCGCAGGGATTCGAATTTTTTACATCTCCTCAGCCGTTGTGAACCCCCGCCGCATCTGAGGTCCCTGGGGGGTTTAAAATTTAAGAGAACGCGAACCTCCGGTCGACTCGTAACTCACTTTCAAAACTTTTCTTATTCACGAAAATCCGCGAATCTATTATTGGGACTACCACGCGCGTTGGTTGGTTGTTACCATATAACCAAAAGGAAACCCCTAAAAATAACCTATACATAAATATGAAATGAGAAAACGGTTCATGATTTCATTCCTTTATAACGCCAGATTGAAAAAACACACGGATGGTATGTAATAACGTGTTTCTTCTTTTACTCTGTTTCAGGTATGTGCTCTCCACTTCGATACTATCAATGATCACAAAATGTCGGGTAAACTATCGTCGTAAATACTCCAGAGACGTAACTGACAAGTGAGTAAATATTAACACCAGATTCAGTGCTTGCAGAGCTACTAAAATCTCGAACTCTGATCACTGTCGCGTCGATAAGCGTCGTCGGCTTTATAACGCGTTCGTTTAACTGATCACTATACATACAAATACGTAACATACATGTATATTATCTGTATGCCGACGTTTGTAGCCGGCTATAAATTTTGATGGTCAAGTATCACTGTAGTAAACCAATACATATCTACCTATACATAAGCGTATGTAATGGAAGGATGATCGTCACAATCTAAAGAACCGTCTTCTATGCACGCAAAATATTTTCGAAAAAAACGCGAGAGGAAAATTAAATTTTTCTCCACCTTTATCCCAATGGTTTCCGGAACTCGCGGAACGAAGCGAGAATAACGCGACATAATACGTGCCGGTCAAACGTATAACGCGCAAGTTGCGAGGGAGAATTTCATGGAAGAAGACGTATATATTTTCTGGATAGAAATATCCTCGTAAAAATATTGCTCACAAAGCATATAAAAGTTAATCGGCGATTAACTTCTGTCACCTGGAGCATCAGACGAGTTGGTTGTACTCTTGGGGATGTGTCGTATTATATTATATTTCTGTTATCTCTCAGCCAGACTTTTAGCTCGACAATAAACTGGCTTTTCTTCGTTCGCAGAATTTTCCTGTCGTAGTCTTTCAGCTGTTTTGACAGATTTTCAATTCGCTCTCTACACAACAGCTATATAAGCGCGAAAGGCATGAGAAGAAATTTAATTCCTGGATTTAACGTCCCTCGATGTAACGTTGTTATATTGAAACCCGTCTTTAAACTGCGGGGAATCTTGCACTCACGGTGTGTTTCGACGTGATTGGAAAACTCGTAAAATTCTTCTGAGTAGGCACTAAAAGGGGATAGAACCTACCCGTTATACGAGTACCGTACTGCATCTCGCCTCTAGACGATGCAGCAACGACGGGGCAGTAAAAAAATACACCCACGATTACCTATATCCCCGGCTGATACCTATGTACTATGTAGCACGCTAAACGAAGCTGCACGCCATTCTATGTGTAAATACAATGTATAATAATACAGATATTGGATCACAGCTGATGGCCGCGTCTCGTGTCCATAAGTCATCGCGATTGGTTCGATACAGCTGTACGTATACGTGCAACATCAACTGTTCACTAAAGTTTCAAAGATCATTTTTCACCGGTTGACGTTACCGATGGTTTCCGATATCAAGTCAACGGATATAGGTATACGCCGAACCGAACAATTCCACGGAAACCACCAGCGATCTATGGCTTTACGGATCACAATCAGCGATTAATTACCATTCCAAAATTTATATCTTTCAAAATGGGTTTCGATTTCATTAATTCATTCTTTTTTTCTTTTCTCGTCTATTCGGTCAAGTGATCTTTTACTTTTTGCCTTCCACGCACTTTTGTTAAAATCGATTTTTCGTTTACATTTTTTTTTTTTTTTTTTTCTGAGCTGAAACTTGCGATCAATCGTACGGCAACCTCGCGGTATCGATCAGAACTCCGGAGTAGTGCGGCGAGGGCTGAAAATTTTCTACGGTTTTTCTTTTCCTCCGTGACTTTTCACGGCTGTAAATCTAGCCGAAAGATTTCTCAACGGTGACACACAATATATATGTACACGTATACACACACCCATGTATGTACGTACCTAGGTAGCAAAATGGGGTGGCTGCAATTTCTCACGTTTCGTTGATTCGTTGTGTTGGCAGTCACCTGTCGCCAACATCTGTACCACGCTAGGCTACCGGTACGCGTAGATATAGCACAATTTTCAGTGAGCACTATAAACACCGTCGGCTTTCCTATGGAGTACGAAAATTTGACAAGGGAAGAAGAAAGATAAAGTAAGAACTGAATAAAGAGGTGAGAAGAAACAAAATGGCTCAATATTCCGGTTAAGCAGTGTACTATACTTCGCAGGACACAGGGTCCCCGCATATTCGAGCTTGCATCGCACAATGCTCGTTAATCCTATACGACGTACAGTAGACGGTACTTTTTCAGTCGGAGCGAGAAATTCGAGTTTTCTTTACAGACCGAGAAATACGTTCGTGAAAAATACGGGGCGATCGGAATGGGCGGGGATTCTGTCTCCGTCCGGACACGTGCGACGGGACTTCCGGATATTCGGAAATATTATTTGAGGAGACAGAAAAAAAAAAAAAAAGAAAAAAAAAGAGAGGCACAGCCAACCCATACAATATTTCGAGGCTGTACGGATGCTTTCGGGATTCTTCGGAGGGCCGAAATCTCGGAAAGATTTTTCTTTCGATGTAAACGTATACGCATCTATATATACTCACTGTATTAAATGTCCGTTCACACTAACTTCCAGTCCCCTCGCAACGAAAAAAAAAACTCGCGAATCGTTGGATCCGCTTCTTAATTTCGTCAGTATTATTTGCGTCACTTGAGGAGTAACCCTCCGTAGAATAATCAAACAGGAGTACGATGGCGCCGAGGGACGAAATAGAAGGGGGAGTCCCAGATATGAGATGGGCTAATTAAAATTGACACTACTCTCAAACCTCCCCGACGTACAACTTCCGGTAAATTACACAGCAGATATACCGTGTGCATGTATATATATATATATTTTCGTTTCGACGTAATAAAAATACACACGCACACACACATACACGTATATATACATATGAAAGCGAGTTGAAATTTAGGGTGCGGGTTGAGACGTACATTGAGATACGGCGAGAAGGATTGGGAAAACTGGAGGAGAAGGAGGAGGGGGAAGAGGAGAAAATAAGGAAGATTCACTCTGAGAAATGTTGCTGATAAAACATACCTACCTATACGAGAGTAAGTTGGTTCAAAAGTTAAGACATCCGGAAAAGCTGGGAAACTGAGGGAAAAGCCCATAACCTACACCTGGAGCTATTCTTGCTGCCCAAAAGTGCTGAGCCCTACAAGCGACTCTTATTCGTATAGGTTCATACACATGTATGTAAGATATGTGAGCTAAAGTGTAACCCAACCCTGCGTTTGACTACGCTTTTCAAAGTTTAACCATATTTACCTCATATAACTTACCTTACTCGCGCAGTTATATTATCGTCATGTAAATCTGAATTTGTTGAGCTCCACACGTTCAATTCACCTCGTGCGCCCTTGGAGAACGTCGAATTGAAATTCGTTAACTCTCAACGTGTGCAGGTTGTTTTTAATATCTTATTTTGTTGTTTGTTTTTTTTTATTCCTTCATTGTATTTAATCTTCTTTTTTTTCTTTTTTTTTCTGCATATTTTCATATATGAAACTTGTAAACGTGTCATCGTGATAAACGACGTTGTAAAATGTTCTATACAACCTACCCGTATATATTTTACGTATGTCTGCCGACGATATCATCTGTCTAGAATATTATATACGAGCGCGGGATAAATATAGCTATAACTGAAATCAAACGATATGATAACAAAATTATACTCCGCGTCGCAAAGTACATAAGTAGTTCATCACTTTGTTTATTCTCTAATTTTGATCAAAGGGAAATGTACAAATTATGGCTGATAGAAATTTTTCGTGAAAGCCGCACCGCGGCGTCACTTATATCTACCCCAAAAAACGTAAAACTACACGCGAAATGAACGGAGATGAACGTCCGACCCTCGGTCTTTGGATTTTTAACGTACGTCGGAACATGTTAATAACCAGATATCCTATACGCCCACATTCATACACGTTAACATTCGTATACGTCCAATTATATTTGCTGAATATGGATTTTACCGGCAGTTTTTGTATACGACCATCAATAGCGATGGCGCCCCTCTGAAATTAATTTTTCATTTTCAATTTACCTCGTCTCTTTATATCCGGTGCATAAAAACAATTTCGATTCGTTCGGTAAAACCATCGGACAACAACTAGAATATATAATATATACCCTGCAGAGCTCCTGCCATAAGCTCAGTTCATCATATATTTACACATCGTCGTGTCACGATCAACAAATTTTATTTTTAACTCGCCATTTATAAATTGGAAATATTAGCTGCGGACTGCATCGAATCATAAATTTCTATTCGAGACGTTTTTTTAGAAAAACAAAAGGGAAAAAGAAAAATGTTCGAAGTCCTTTTGCGTGCGAGTTGCATAATATTTGTAGAGAAATAAATGGATAAACGGAAGAATAGTTTATTTATCGGAACAATACGGAGGATTTGAAAATAGGCTGTAGATGTATGTTTTGTTCGAAAGATATTTGTTTAGATGCGAAAAATCCTCTTCAAACGTATTGCGGAATCCGGAAGCTCGAATCAATTTCTTCTTGTCGTGGGTAACGTATAGGTATATGTGTGGGCGATGGTTGCGTCGCCGAAGTTTCCATGAATAATGGAGAACGTTTCTCAAAATCCCACTTGACGTACGTGGTTATTAGATGTTCGAATATTCTGTTTAAAGCTGCATCGAAAGTTGGTCGTGAAAAATTGTAATAATTCAAAATTTCCGAGGGCTGGATTTCTGGCAGGGTGAAAATTTGCTCGAGTCACGAGACGCGTTATTTTTCAGCGATGAACAATAGCGAGGAAAAACTGTGCCCACGTTGATTGACGATTGTGATGAAACATCGGACGGGTAAAATAAGCGAAATTATTTTTGAAAAAATTCAATTCAACTTTCAACGTCATGTCGCCACACCCCCAATTTGATAATTAAATTATCCAATTTTCGAAGTAGCACCCATTCGAGTTAGCAAATATCAAACTGTTCAATGGGAAATACTGTATAGTATGTACCTACTAGAAACCGAACTATATATACCCGGGATTGGCAATAGACGATCGAAATTGGTTCGCGATTCAGAGGAATATGAAATATATTGGCAATCAGATTTACTTCTCCAACGTAGCTATACGTACAGCCGACTTACATATCGCGAGAATTTTCTTAGAGAGCAGGGGAAACCTGGGCGACGTCGTCTGTACTTGAATTCAAGTTTTATGCTACCTTCCCCCGCACACCCTGCTTTTTGAAAGCAATCGACTGCCGCTGTATCGCCAGCACCCTCAGGCCCTTAAAAAACGGTCCATTTCCGATAAGCTCTAAACGGAATGCATTTCTAACATGAGATTGGTAACCGCGCGGTCTTCTCTACCTCTTAAAACCAACTGGCGATATTTTATTTAAACCTTTAATAAGTCACTCTCGACCTTACCAAACTCATCAGATATCTCAAGGAATTCTAAAACTAGAAGAGGTATACAGGAACTAATTTCGGGATTCTCTACACCCTGGAATATGTCCGTATACATGTACACAAAAAACACGTGGTGGGCTGTTAACGTCAACTCTTTTACAGAGAGAAGTAGAAAAGATTTCTTCCAGTCAGACGGGCGGCATTTATCGAAACACAGCCGGAGATTGGACACACTAAATTCCTTCGAGAGTCTGACAAAAATTCCACGGTGAATTGATCGCAGACTCCAGTTAGAATACATTAAAAGGTCCACAATATAACGTCATTCCAGGATGCAGGTCACCAAGAATTTTAACCTATAGGGTAAAGGTCATCGTTCTTTCACTCCGTTCTCACACTGTACAACTTTTATGGATTTCATTTCTTAACGAAGAGCAGATATTCATTTTTGCGGTCGGTATAAAAATTCTTTTTTTTTTTTTTCTCTCTATTTCTCTCACGCACGTGGTACGTCAAAATGTTTAGTTGTCTTTCATTGATTAATCGATCAGTCGAATCGTTTGATTGATAACGTTGGTTCAAACCCGTTGCATCGCAAAGACGGAGGGTCATTAATCACAAGTCACTCTTCCTTTATCATAAAGTAAAGGGACCGATTGTGCCCGATGAATATTAAAAACTGCTTTCACCCCAGCAGCTACAGCAGGAAAAGTAGCACCAACCCCCGCGTACCTATGTATATATCGCCGAACTTGAGACAAGTTTAATAGAAAAATATCGTGTCTCGTTGATGGCGAGCTATCATGCGAGGGAGATACATTATTCACGGGGATTCACCCGGTCAATCTTAAAAATCCAGGTTTATCGTGGAACGTCACCTTACGTAGTATGCTGTATCGGATTCGCGCATCGAGTATACATCCTCTAAAAGGAAAGGTTTTTTTTGTTTTTTTTTATCAAAACCAAATTTCGCTTGCGCCTCATTTATTTATACATTTATACATTTCGCATGTAAAACCTGTGCAACCTATAAAAGGGTCGGATAGTAGAGCAAAGCAGAGCAAAGTACAGAAAGGTATGGTATAGTTGAGCACTGCAGGGCTGCCGCCGGAGCTGTTCTTTGTTCTAGCATTAGTTAGTTTCATTAATGTAATTCCCGTGTACGAGATGAGAGGCAGTGGGTATTTACTTGGTTTCCTTTTTGGCGATCTATTGTCGGGCTTTATGCTCCCGCCTGGTTTTCGCATTGTCCTGCCCATTGTTAGCAACTGACTTCACTGAAACCTCGGGCCCCTCCCTTCATTCTCGTTGTTGGGAAGGGTGTGTGCCGTGTATACGTATGTACACAGTAATGATGGCTCTTCTGTTCGTACTTAGGTATATACCGTTGTGTACTCGATGGATTTACGCGATCCAACCAACTCCTTCGTTATCTAATATGGCAATGTTAAACCTGATAACCAGAGTGCTTTTCCTCATCATAATTATTACTAAAATCCTGCAGCCTTTACTTCGCTGTACATCGATATCATCTTCCTTTTTATGAAGAAAGATGAAAAGTGAGTAAATATGTGATAGGCTTGCGTGGGTTCAAAATATATATTTTTTTCTTCACATACTCACGTCTACGCTCGAGTAGGTATGTAAAAATGTCATTCTTGGGGAAACGATGATAAAGTTGACGTTGGAACTTTCCGCATATTATACTACATAATACATAATTTATGTTTATACGAGCGTTATAATACTTTTCCTCCTCTCCCCCCCCCCCCTTACTCGGATATTAAATTCAGTTTATCGCGAGTGATTCGATACGACAATAAAATTCCTGTAATTTTTTTGTCATTTTATATGTAATGTACGCACGAATAAAAATCAAAAGAAAAAAATCCTGAATTTAACGCATTTTAAAAGTCGGCGATTATATTCATTCCGATTTCCGTTCCTTTGAAAAGAACAATGGAACATCGTCGAGCCTATGAAGTTTGCGGGGGATCTTTTTGGGATTGGAAAAAGAGTCGGGTAATATTTTGAGATTGACCCCGAGGAGCCTAAAACGATCCGAAGATACGACGAACAAGAGGAGGGATCTTGAATCGAAGTATAACTTTGTCACGCGGATTGCTTTTTGCCCGGGCGAATGCGCTCGATCCCCCTTTTTCACCCGGGCCAAACACAGTCGATAGATAAGCTCTTGCCTTTTGACAACCACATACACGTTATACGTCCCTTGGTCGTTCGATGACCGGAGAACGAGAACGCCGGCATAATACACGGCTGTCGTTTTTTTTTTTTTCCCCCTTTTTTTTACTTTCCATTTTTTTTCCTACCCCCGATTCTCCGCTTCTGCAGCCCAGTTGGGCATACCTGCTCGAAACATCTCGTTTACCCCCTCTTTCTATCTTTCTATAGCCTTCTCTCTTCACCCTCTGAGCTTTTCTTCTCTACTTTCTTTGTCGCCATCTCCCCACGGTCGACTGATATCGCTCGTCAGTGAATTCAGAATCGACTTTGAGAAATCCGGGGATTCCACTCCAGCCTTAGGTGGATCAGGTCCGAATAAGGGAATACGTAATCAAATGTTCCACATCGAGCGTTTCGTTCCTCTTCCTGTTCTCATTTTCTTCTTTTTTTTTTTTTTTTTTTTCGACCCAGAAAACGACGCGTGCTGACGTCGCGTACTCGCGACCCATCGTGTAACTCGTACGGTTTTCAGCTACGTAACTCAAAGGATGGTCTCATTTTTTGGGCGGATCAATTTTTACCATTCAAAAATTGAGAACGACCCACAGACGTCTATCTTTATACCTATATACACCCCATAATATCCCTCCACCATTTATTCAAGTAACTTTATATACAAACATCTTCTCAGCGACTTTCCGAAAGATACGTTTTACAAGTTTTACGACTTCCGTTGCTCCAACAAAACTTCCTGCACTGGCGATAATGGTCCTAATACACGTTTTGATCTCGGAAATTTGTGTCTTCAAATCATTTGCTTTTTTCTTTTTTCTTTTCATATCGCTTTTTCATTTTATAAATAAATCGCGATACATATTATTGCGCAAAGACTTGTGTTTCAGAATTACTTATAGATGTCCCTCCCATTACTTATTCAATCTACGTCCCGCGCCCTACATCGAAACGCATATCTTCCTAAAACGGTTCGTCCGTTACCATAAGTCATATCCGGTAGCTTCGCCGCGTCTTCAGAAACCCACAGAAAGTAGTACATAAGGGTGGTCGTGTAGAACTGCGAACGGAAGTCGTTTACCGCCACAATTTCTTCTTTTTTTTTTTTTTGCCAGTAGACAGTTGGGACATTAACGATTCGTGTATATAAATACGATATTATTTTGTATCGGAATGGGATGAATCGCTACGCTGCAATATATTATTGTGCATAAAGCGGGTAGCAAACCCTGTTTTTTCTGATATTTTTGGCGACGCCTGAGGAATTTCGTGTGTCTTATCTATCCATTTATATACAGGTATATCCACCTATACGTGATGTATAAGGTTACAGAGAAAAAATGAAGAAGAGAAGCAACGCGACGGTAGCTGCTGAGGAAATATCGATCGACGGCGAGAAAGGCGGTGGGTTTGAGTAAAATGGGGGGGGGGCAGCCTTATGACACGCAGGGCTGCTTCCCAAAACCCATTCATTTATCGCATCACGGCTCGCGGCCCTTATTTGTTCCGAACTTTTCGACGGCGTAGTCTACGGAGTTAGGGACGAGTTAACCCTCCCCCTTCTTTCTTTTTACCCCTCCCCCCCCTCGCCGCCCCTTGAGCCCTTTCCTTTTCTACCTTGGCTTAGCCGTTGATTAGATTTCCTTTTTATGAGGAATTTACGCCCCCTACGCTAGACCAACCGGACGGTTTCCCCGATCACCGCATGGTTCAACGTTGTGCGGTTCTAATCTTTATTGTATAAGCTGCAAAAGTAGCCCTCACAATTAAGCATTTCCGAGCTGAGGAATATCCGATTTGGTGAACTCTGACTTTTTGGATTACAATAGGTATTGTGTAAAACAAACTATAAACAGACGGTAGCTCGCGTGTCTTTTGGTGGCTAATTAATTGCGACTAGAATAGTAGATGGTAGTAGTAAATTGCCTAACGACCACGTTTAAATTATACGGAAATGCAGTGGGATAGCTGAAGATAAAGCAAATTTTGCAGTTGTTATTTTATCCATCGAGACGACGGGTGCACCGTGCACTATACATATACTACCGCAGATCGCACGGACGTCCCGGTAGTACGCCCCCGCTCCTAAACATCTGCATTTATGCAAATAAGAATAATTATTTACCTTATGAAACGGAACGAATTGCTACGGCACCCGTAGTCTTTCATTAGCATAATGAATGGGCCAATTAGGAAACCAAACAGCACGCGCTATTTAAAAATCTTAAAGCGCTGATCCGTTCGCTTTGTAAAGCACGGAGCTTATAAATCTTCTCGACCCGTTCCGGACCACTGGGAGTCACGGCTCCTGTCCCGGACTCCTATTTTTCCCTCTCTGAAGAGGATCCAAAGAGGAAAACGTATAGCCAGAGCAAAATGAGACGAGCGGGGGAAAAAAAAAAGAAAAGGGAAGGGAAAAAGGGCACGCGATAGAATGTAGTACGGTGCGTTATCTCCTCATCTCCATATTCGTTCAAGCTTCGAATATATGTATGTAGACCATAGCCTTTAATTTCCTGTCTCGAGCATTATTTCATTAAAAAGTCATTGATAACGTTACATCACCGCTGAATTTCTGGGAGGCAAGGGGAACTCGTGGGCTCCACTGGCACGCGCGTAATGCAATATTCACAACCGGATGTCCTCTTGCGGTGGCTTCACTTGCTTAAATGGCGTACGAACTACACATGTGGTAAACATATATTCATAACGCAAATTTTGGATTATAAATGGATTGTGGAGTTTCCAAATCTAAAAATAAATCGACTCACCACTTTATGAGAACGTTATTATTTTGCTCCGTGTTTAGTATTCAAAGTTGTTCTGAATTAAACTCCGTGGTTTCATTCGATCCATGCCCGAAGATCTCAATCCATTCGAATACGGTAACACTTAAGCGGACAAGAAAACGGGATCGTACAAGAACGACGAATTGGGATACAATATGGAAACGTGGTAACGATGAACGTTGAACATTGGAACAGTATTACGTTCTGTAGAATGACAACTGCACTGCTCCCTATTTACAGCTTGTTTCTGTAAATAGCTAATGGTGGAGCACAGCCTGGCTAACATTCTCGCGGTGTCGTATTTCACCGCACCGAACCCTAAACCGAGTACCGTAAAGTTCCACGGTTTGAGCTAAAACGCTTTAGGTATTCTCCACCTATATACAAACGAGCCTGCATCCACCCTGTGCGCCACAAAACAAATTTGTTCGGACGCCTCCGCCAGAATAATTATCTTCCCTCGTTTAAACCCCATTCGTGTACCGATCAATCCGCCCATTTTCCACAACTTGTACATACCGCGCATTTGTGTGTTGTGTACAGCTAGATACGATTTTTGGAAAAAACAAGAAAACCTTTTTTGGCTATCATTTTTGCTTCGTATCAGAGAAATGAAAAAATTGAAACTGCAGATCCGCGAATTTGATTTCCTCGCAACTCGAGACTCGAAATTGTGCATAACCAGCAGATGTTCCTCGAAACAGGTCATACAAATCCCGCGACCGGATAGCATCTCGAATAGAGGTGATCCCGGTTGAAGAGAAAGAGCGAGAAAGAAGAGGAGAGAACAGAGAGGAAATGGAATATAGAGAGGAATAGTGAGAGAGGGAAAGCCCGAATCAACGACACAGAGGGAAGCCAGCCTCTCTGAAAGGGTCGTTTGCATAATGTAAATTATTACAAATGCCAGGTACCTCTGCACGACCCGTGAGACATCAAAGAGATCAGCCTTTACGATTTCCGAAATCGGACGTTACGCTTTCAACGCAGATCCAGAGAGAAAAGCTTGAAAAAGAGAGGGTACGAGACGGGGAATGACGAGGAAGTAAAAAGCCGGAGAATACGAGTAGATTGAAATCAAGGCAGACGGTAACTTTGCCCAGAATGATGCCCAGCGCATGACCTCGCTTACATAAAGTATCAATTACCTAGGGATCCAGGTTATTATTTTTGTTTACCGCTACACCCGTATCACATTTTCCTCTGTAGTGTTGGTGAAAAAAATCAATCCTCGCAGGGAACGGATCCCTATAACGACTGCCCTACCTACCCCGCTTGCAGATGAGCGAACCGAGGGGGGTTAGAAGTAGAATAATAATTAAAAAAATGAAAAAAGAAAGCGAAACGACAAATCGTGGTGTACGGTGAAAAAAAAAAAATCATTGTTAACGTGTTCAGACACAATTCTTAAACACCCACGCTGTAAGGCAGTTAGAGAATCGTGGCTAAAATCCGCACATGCGCAGCCATACATGAGCTGGCATTGTATTCCATTTCGTCCCTGAAAATCCTGGAGAGCTAAAGGAAAATTCATAAAAGAGCCTTCAATTTTGGTCTACTTAGGAGTACTTTCTATTAAGCGGGGAAAAATGCGAACCTTCAATGTACAGTTACAACGGACGCCCTCAAGTGCGCACATCGCAATGCTACGAATAACGAGATTGGGGATTGCAACGCAGAAAAGACGGAACGACGAGCAAAGAATTTTGCAGCTTCAACGAACACGTCTTGCGGCTGTAAGTAGATGAAGTAGAGGATTACGTGAGAAAGACCCATAGAGGTTTGGGAAAAATGTTGAGGTAGGCGGGAACGAATGAACGACCTACCCATCGAGTACCACTGCAGAGAGAGGAAGATAGAAAGGGAAATGAGAGCCTCGTCCGTCACTCGGTTTGACATTCGATACCTGTCGGCGACATATCTAGAGAGCTTTTGTCTCTCAATTATCCATTTCCTACGCCCGTACCTCGTCCGGTCTTTTTACATGCACTTTTCAAGAAATTTGAATTAAATTTTACGCTAAAATTGAGGAAGAGTTTTCTGCAGATGTACACAGTACATGGAATTTCGGATGCGATAGTAAGAGTTAAGAAAGTAGTGTCGGGAAAAATCAAAGCACCGAGTAGTTCGCGTTTTTCTGCGAGGCTGATTGGCTTCCTAGTCAGTTGAACCGTACCGTCATTCGACCTGTCAACAGTTGTCTTCCGCAACATGTGATTGACGGTCCGATTATTGACGGCTCGATAAAAAAATAGCAATCAATGAATTTTCTTCTGCAAACTTTGGCAACTATGATCGGTTTTTCAATTCGAAAGCAATCTATTTTTTTTTACATCACATCACACCTGCTTCGTAGATTTTACATAATTTTTACACAGCGCATACAGCGTTGTTTTTACGAACAGATATAGGATAATCGATACGGCGGAGAAAAAATTCAGCAAAACTGTAAATAGGTCGGTAATATTTTACTCCTTCCATTATAGTGGAACAGGCTCTAAAAAGGGGTCAGTCTCCAAAAAGAGCAAAGAAGAAAAAAAAAAAAAAAGAAACGAAACGAAAATGGGCAAATGCATCGGCCGATTGTTCGCGAGGGAGTGAATTGAATCGGGGGATTTATTGTGATCTGGAATTTAAAAAATGTCGGGTTGCCGGTTGACCTATTTAACCCGCCCGGCCGGGGCGAAGTCGCTTTAGGAAAACTCTGCTTCGAGGTATAATACGAAGTAAAACGTTTTACCTTCGTCAACGCCACACAGCTGGTATAAGAGGGTGCGTAACTATTAAACTTCGCAGTTCCGCGAGTCGGCGACTACGTTACTCCTCGATCCCCTCAATCCTCCTGAGATCATGATTTTTCCCCTGTCTTTCATTTTTCTTCTTTCTTCAATGCTCCATTGTTCGTACTCTGAGGAAGTAACTCCTACGAAATATCTTCCACATATAGTAAAACTAAAATTTTGCCCAACCCTGAGGACACCGACCACGCTACATTGGCGGCGAAGTGATAGGAATTCAGAGAAAAAAAGAAAAAAAGAGAAATAGAAGCTGTTGGAGTGAAAGGTCAAAATGAGGATCAGGGGACCCCCAAGCTGACTGCCCTAGCTTGATCGAATAAGCTACTGTAGGAATCTATGAAGTTCAACTAAAACTCCTTTTGGATGGAAGATTCACTCCCCCTGACGAAATGGATCACGATGAAACTGCATCTTTACGAATATTATCATTTGGTAAATACCGAGCACTGGTCGCCGACTATTCATTCGATTCCCCTCAGCTCGTATACGAATTTCCATTTCAATGTCAATAAAATGACGGGTAATCCGGCCGGAATTCCTGAAGCTGCGGTCGAAAATGGTCCGCAACTAATATAAACTTATATCGTCCCGTTTTATTTCATCGGCTATCACATCACCTTCGCATATTACGCTCGCATTCACTTTCCACCAAATTCACCACGCGAGCTGGATAATATATCCTAAAAGCTGGGCCTAATGGAATGAGTAAGCGAATGAGACGAGATAGATGATGATGGCCTGAATCGGTGGACCAAAGATTCTGAGGGCTCCATCAGCGGCGGTCGGTAGCCCCGATATCAAAGGGCTTAGACTAAGGACCGTTCTTGTAAAAGAGGGGGAACAGCTGAGACTGAGGCCCAAGAGATGTTGACCACACAGGACGACCTTCTATTGTCCAGGAGGCTGCCGAAGCCTGGGTGATGTAGTTGTCAATAGAATTCATTAACCCGGTATAATCATTACCGTGGGTATAAATCCTCCTCGTAATATCGAGAATAATTCGACGGATTTGTGCAGCTCGATCCAAAAATATATTAACCGTAATGACGTAGATTTCAGGGATGATCTTCTTCATTTTGGCATACTCTGTACGCGATGAAAAACATCACGATGAATTTATCGGTCCGCTGCTGCAGTTGGAAACGATTATTTAAGTTTGTTTCAACTGCGTCGAATTGCAAAAACCTTTGGGATATCATTACAGCATAGCTGTGTTGGGTACTTTCAAAGGCAGTCAAAACGCGATGGAACACCCTCTGCATATGGCGGTAGATCATTAATCTCTAAAAGGAACGATCAAGCTGCGTCCCGTACTCGATCGTGGCGATATTAAAACTCTAATAAATCAGCTAATACCTAGGCCAACTCCCGCACGCTTTGCTCCAGTGTTCGTCTATCTTCCCTTATCCTTATGAATAGCTGAGATATTATACCGTCGCCCAGCGAATACAGTAGGTGCCTCGCGTAAATCGTAAGAACACGTATAGCCATGACTCATTCTAGCCATTAGCCAAGGTAGCTGTTCTATAACTATGGTGCTATCCTACATAAGCCGCCTGCAGAAACTATTATTTTCTTCCATTACTTATCAGCCCGCGCAGCGAGGACCCATCGTTGAATAATTAATACCTCACAATGTCGCCGACTCATCCTAATTGATACACCCGAATTCTTCAAATTCTACGAGGGAAATCAAATCGCGTCTCGTACATCAAAAGATGAAAAAAAAAATAATAATCATTCATACAAATATATTTGTTAACATTTTTTACACACACCGCATACACGAGGCACGCGTGTAATTCTATTTTTTTTTTTTTTTATAACAAACTTTTCCCCTCATATAAAATCGTCGAAACTTCCCTTGTGGCGAAACGTGACGGAAAAAAAAGAAACGAAACGCAAAGAGAGAAAAAAAAAAAAAATGCCAAAAAGAGTAGAAAAAATTTGGCTGAACATTACGCAGGAGTGTTTTAATCTAGAGGCAATAGGGGGGCGTCGTTGCCTACTTTAGACAACTATTCGAGGGTTGTAGTGCTATATTGCAGGCAGGGAGTGTTTCGATACACCGTTTGCTGCTAACCCCCCCTCAAAGATTGATGGTGACAGTCGACAAGGGGACTTGCAAGTCATTGGTTTATAGCGAGAGGAGAAAAGTTTAAGTTTACGAGTATAAGCTTTGGTTATCCCGCTCCGGCCATTAAGCCTTACCCTCATAATATACGCTTCGATTACGTGCGTGCCCGAATTTTTATTTTTATTTTTATTTAAATTTGCTGTTTTTTTTTTTTGTTTGATTTTGAACTTTATAACTCAACGCGTACGATATTACCATGCGTATATTGTGCGACCCGAAATATGAATTTCCACACCCAGTCTAATTTTATGTTCTCATTTTTTCTGTTACAGGTATGTTCGAATCGTCCAACCCCTTCGATTAGAAACTAAGTAGGCTGAACGTTCACTCGTAAGGCAAGTACGCATTCAGCATAATTGAGATAAAGTCAGCGTTGGTATCTGGAGAATAGTAAAAGAAAAAGAAAAAAAAAAAAGAATCAAAGTATAACGGCTTATACGAGGAGCTGTATCAATTAGTCCCTATTAACGAATTCCGAAAACATTCGGTGTGTAATTCGAAATAATTCGAATTAAGCTGGTACGTATACGTCAGTCACTTTGAAAAAGATTAGAGTCAATTATGTCGAATAAGCAAGCGGAAAAAAGGCTTAAAATAATATTTTTTATATATACCGTGAAAAATTCCCCGACAATCACTGATCCGTGAACGTCCTGAGGGCATTTCAAGTTCCGAATATAACGCAATCAAAATAAATACCGGCATAAAAATTCATATCTATATGCTCCGTTGGCTTATGCGCGGCAACATACGGCAAGCGAGCGACTTATTAGGTACGAGAACCTCAAAACCTGGCTCAATAAGACCCCGCGATCTACACGGCCGAGAACGGGAAGAAAAAGAAAAGGTCCTGCATGAACAACCTGCTGCCGCATCGTTCTCGTACGGGGCCCCAAAAAACATCTGTCTCGTATTAACCCTACCCCAACTATTAAACTCGGTCTGCACACCTCACGTGCGATGGAAATGCCCAACCTGTTTTTGTTTACAAATTGGGCCAATAAAAACAGAGATTTTTCTAAAACCAAACAAGGAAGGGGGCCCAACACCGGTCGATTGTGGCGGGAATTATTACTAGACGACATAAGGTTGCGGCGCGAGAGAATTGGTATTGTGAACGCGGGGGCCGTTGTTAGTTGGGATTTTCGGGCCTTGTACTATATCCTCAGTTCACCGGAAGTATGGTGAAAATTTTTCTATCCTATTCTAAAAAGTTGATGACCAACCGAAAATCGAAATACGAGATGAAAACTCGAAATACGAGATGAACCTCGTGTTTCTAAATTCGCGATCTATATGAAATTGGTCGCGGTATCGCCAATTCGTTGCTCCATAAAGTAATGAAATAAGGATATCTCGATGAGATTTATTTATAGCTCAATTCACTCAACGGTTTCGTGTTTCTCAGGTCAAAATACGTTGAAAACGCGTCATACGATCAATTTTCAAAATACTTCATTTTTGGCCCCAAAATCGACAAAAATCTAAGGTATACCCCTTTGGATTTTTTCGATTTTTGGGCCAAAAATGAAGTATTTTTAAAATCGATCGTATGACGCTTTTCCAACGTACTTTGACCTGAGAAACACGAATCCGTGGAGGAAATTGAGCTACGAATTAATCCCATCGAGATATCGCAATTTTTCTGCTCCGAAAATCGAAAAATTAGCGATAACTCAATCAATTTTGTAGGTAGACCGATTTAGCTTGCAGATTCGAATTCCTGAGATCAAAACACATAAGAATATCATAGCAAAATCGAAAAAAAAAATTTTGATTTTTGACTCCAAAATCGACAAAAATCTAAGGTATACCCCTTTGGATTTTTTCGATTTTTGGGCCAAAAATAAAGTATTTTGAAAATTGATCGTATGACGCGTTTTCAACGTATTTTGACCTGAGAAACACGAATCCGTTGAGAAAATTGAGCTACGAATTAATCCCATCGAGATATCGCAATTTTTCTGCTCCGAAAATCGAAAAATTAGCGATAACTCAATCACTTTTGTAGGTAGACCGATTTAGCTTGCAGATTCGAATTCCTGAGATCAAAACACATAAGAATATCATAGCAAAATCGAAAAAAAAAAATTTCGATTTTTGACCCCAAAATCGACAAAAATCTAAGGTATACCCCTTTGGATTTTTTCGATTTTTGGGCCAAAAATGAAGTATTTTTGAAATCGATCGTAGGACACTTTTCTAACGTATTTTGACCTCAGGAATACGAATCCGTCGTTTAAATTGAGCTACCAATTAATCCCATCGAGATATTGTTGATTTTTCACTTTTTAGATCGATAAATTGGCGATAACTGGATCGATTTTATAGATAGATCAATTTGGCGTTCAAATTCGGATTTCTGAGATCAAAATACGTAAGAATACCATATAAACCCCGATAAAAAAAAATGTCGATTTTTGACCCCAAAATCGACAAAAATCTAAGGTATACCCCTTTGGATTTTTTCGATTTTTGGGCCAAAAATGTAGTATTTTTAAAATTGATTGTAGGACACTTTTCTCATGTATTTTGACCTTAGGAACACGAATCCGTTGACTAAATCAAGCTACGAATTAATCCCGTCGAGATATCTCAATTTTTTCACTCCGAAAAACCATAAATTGGCAATAACTCTATCAATTTTATAGATGGACCCATTTGGCTTTCGGATTCATATTCCTGAGGTCAAAATACGTAAGAAAAGTGTCATATGATCAATTTTAAAAATTCTTCATTTTTGACCCCCAAATCGACAAAAATCTAAGGTTTGGACCCAACGTCCAATCCTATACCCTGAACATAAAATTCAAATTGCGATATCAATAATGCAGATTGATCAAAAAAAAACTTTCAACACGTGATGCTTCTGAAATGTAATGATATGAAATTGAAAAAAAATAGTAGACAAAAATGTAAAGCGTTCAATGTCAGTCAAATGAATAAAATATAATATCGTAAAATATAATTACACTCAAGTGGACCGTTTTGTTTAACTGGAGAAAAAGTATACCGTCTCTTTCTCACGATATAAACAGCTATATACGCGGCACCGGCTCGATAATGTTCGCTATTCGCACGCGGATAGGCCTTGTGCCTCCCATTACCTCGTTACACGTCGAGTAAGAATGCAAAATTGCAAGATTACACTTAATGGACGCATAGTCAAAGCGTATTTCCAGGGAATACCTTCTCTTCTTTATAATAGTTCGCCGCGGTGAGGTATAAAGTACGTAAACGTACAGTGTAGGGTGCAGTACGGAGATTTAAAACCCCGAGGAAAAGAACTTGACGGTATTAAAAGGAGGAAGAAAAAAAAACAAGAAATGTAAAAGAGAGATAAAAAAGCATTGTATAGAGACCCTTCGAAGAACAGCTGCGATAACGCGACCCTATATATAAGAGGGATATATCTATAAGGGACGTTCAAATGCGAGCTGCAACAGAGATTGCTGCAGTCCGTATACTACCGCGCGTCATAGATGAAGTTCCTTCCTACCACAATGGTAGAAATTCTTTGACGAATTCCTAGGTTCTTAAGATAATGAGCAAAATTGGCGTGTTTATTCAGCCATAAAATACCTTAAGCGCTATAAGGATATATGTATAGGAAGGCTATTAGGAGTTCAGGTAAAAGAGGATATATTTAGGGACCAGAGGATACCCTGCAAAGACCCGTTTCACGGTTATCGATCCCTTGTTTATTTTTCCAATTTTCTGGCGCCTGGGTAAATATCAACCAGCTAAGATACTCCGACGTATGGTATATATAGGTACAAGTTTTGGGTTTGGTCCTAAAAGTTTTTTGTATAAAGAAAGAACTAATCGGTATCCCCGGGGAGAAAATTAAGAATCTTATTTCTGACACAAAACCTACAGGAACGGAGAAAAAAATATATATAATATAAATGTGCCGCAGCGGGATCCATCGAAGCAAGCGAAACTAATTTGAACGAAAACAGAGGCCAAGAGTTACACGAAATTTGCGAGAAGGAGGGAAATGGACGAGAAAGAAAAATAAATAAAATATAAACCGCAAAAAAATGTGAAAAAAAAAGAAAGAAATATCCCTCGCCCAGCACGATACTTCTGACCGCCCGAGGCCGTGACCATTGTCCGAACCCGGGGGAGCCACCCTGGTGACGGGTGTTTCGCTTCCAAAATGCAAATCCTCCGATGTAGAGGACAATGCCGCGCACGAGGATTCCTCCTCCCGTCGTGGGTGGTTCGGCAACGCAGTGGTTCGTTGCTCCACCGCAGATAGAAAGATAACTACTTCAGACCCTTGGCGGCGAGTTAGCCGTACCCTAAACAACTCTTATACAGTCGAGGTGTGCACCCCACGTGACAAGTTAAGTATAAAAAAAATACACATCTCTGATCGTATAACATCGGTCGACTCCGAGGATTCGCCACGTGGTGGTTCTTTTCAGAAATTTGCATACATAAACCGACGGGACGGGAGAAAAGAGTGTACGTGCCGTAAGATTTTTGCGGTTAAACAATAAACTGGATAACATTTATACATATACACATTTTCAGCGCTACGAACATCTGCGCGAGTTTGCCTTTTTACGACGATCTTGGCCACGTTTTTCTTTTTCTTTTTTTTTTTTTTTTTAAGCGACGCTGTGTATATGTGTAGTGTGGCCGATTCACGAGAGCTGATATAGTTGTAAGAATAGTAAGTTAGTCTGGCCAACTAACTCCTCAGTTTCTTCTTCCGGGTCGCGCTGCGCGACCACCGTCGCGAACAGGAAAAAGAGCTTTCTCGATCGCATCAATTACGGGCTGCCGGACTCCATCGTCGATAAAAGACTTGTAAGCAATTTCTATGCGCGCCGAGAGGGTCATTGGCCAAGGGCCAATTGGCGACGAGATCCCTTGCCTCTTGCACCGTGCTCCATGAGGAGGATCGAGAATTCGTCCGCGACAGGTGTTACCCTCAACCACATCACATACCTATACAACAGCGGTGGTCTTCACGCAAATCCTCGCTGAGACAAAATTTTGTTTTTTTTTTGTTTCTCCAATCAGGGGAAAAAGCCCAATCAGAATGGTGAATTCGAAATTTTATAGTTTATCGTAAAAACGGAATCTCCGAGTGGCAACGCGGATATCTGGGGACCGAGCAGCTCACTAGGGGGTTATAATAGTCGTGTCGTGCGCGTCCCTCTCAAGGGAGATTCCGACGGCGTCTCGGGGGTCCGGTCCCCGGTCTCGCGATAGCAATCAGCCGTGCCATCGATCACCGAGAAGTCACCCAAAAGAATCTCAGATAAATTTAACTAGGAGGAGCAAAGTTAAACACGAAACGTTCGCTTCCCGCTCACCTTATCCCCGACTATACCGATTTTCCTTCTATATGTACTCGTGATCCTAACGTTCGCAGCTGCAGGGAACTCGCCCGCCAAAATAACGAAGCGCTTATCTTATCAGAATTTTTCTCTCCTCCTTTCACTTGATAAATACGTACTTTCTAACTCTGAATTTTCTCCCAACGTCGTGATAAGTACCACAAATTACCATAATCGAAGGCTTTAACTATTCGAGTGCCGAGAAATATTCATTCAAATTAACTTAAAACGTTATAAAAATGCGGATTCAATCGTCGGTATATTATTGCAAGAATCGAATTTCACGAACGTAATAGTAAAAACGCGGTGGATTTACGACCCAGATTTTTCCCCGCAATACTCGTAACGTTTTTTTTTCTAGTTTTTTTTTTCCCCCGTTCCTCTCTGTGGCGGAACAGCCCGCCAAAACTGCAAAAAATCAGCAACGTCAACACGTACGGTCAGCTTTAAGGGCTGCGCGGATATTAAACCGAATACGATATTAAATTTCGAAAAATATTCTCGAGGTAAAATAAAGATGATTGAATCAGGATAACAGCGGCGGTGGCATTGCGTTTGTGAATCGAGGTTGTTGGAGATCCAGAGGTTTGGAAATTGATTAAAATTTTATCAAAGGTTGTCGAGGACGTCAAAGATTCTAAAAATTATTAGCGTCTTAATCCTCGCCCGCTGGAACTTGAAAATAAGTCAGGAACTTGGATCGGCCGAAAAAACTGACTTCAGAAAATTTTGGTCGGGTTGACGATGACTGGTGTAATTATTCGGTTAATTCTGCCGTTAAATGACGGCTATTCTCTTTATTGGATGTAATTACTGTAATCACATAAACCGCGCAAAAACCTTCGGCCAACGAACGTGATTTCTATAACTGAATAACAAAAACTAAATACTGATAGAACTTCGGTTACGACGGTAGCAGAGAACGTGGAATAAAAAAAGTGCGCATCTCAAAATTTTGTCGACCCAGGAATACCAACGGATCTTTTATTTGATTGAAATTTTTCCATTCACGCAATCGCGAATGATCTGCGGGTAATTTTTCATCGATGCGATTCGAAAAACAATCAAATTATTTGGAGTAATAAAGTTTATGAAATTTGTTAACATAAGCGTGCATCGGTACGAATGTCTCCTTGCTCGCCGTTCGCACACCGGACGCGAGGACGGCAAGAATCAACAGAAGCAAAAGCAGAGGCAGCTACTTGAAAAGTGATTACTTAGCTGCTACTCTACGTCGGCGAGCTTCTATAACAGAACTGCGGCGTTCAATTAGAGAGGATGAACTAATTAGGCACTCAAGTCTTGTGAGAAAAAGTCAGTTTCCACGAATCTTTGAATCTTTGAATCGATTTTCGTTTTCAGTTCGGCAGGTATTTCTTCAATTCCTTTCATTATTTCCATACATACTTTATATTATTTAATTTCATTGTTTTTCTTTTGTTTTCTGCTCTTGTACAGTTGTAGGTACGCGAAGCTCACAATCAGCCTCTCCAATTATACCTACTTTGCCAGAACAAATTCTATACACATAGGTATATATATGTATATAATAATTCACAATCGCGAAGACAACCCGACGTTATAGTATAGAGATCCGAACGCGTCGTGACTATCAAAGGGTATTGATATCGCAGCTCTTGAAAAGCAAAGAAAAAAATTGAAAAAAAAGAAAAAAACGTCATCCCCTTGTATAATTGCAAAGTCTACCTACCTTATACCTATACTAAATCGAGGCTCGTTCTCGGCGAACAAATTACCAATGAATTTCGATTAATCCAAGCGCTCGGTGGAGGTGCGACGAACGGAATACAAATGCTTTGGCATCCCCTCGACGACGGATCGACGCCTCCCGAGACGCCCTGAAGGTCTCCGCATCGCCACCGCCGAGGGTGCTTTGGCTCCCTAAGCCCCTCCACTGTCACTTTTCCCCTCGTTCTCCACATTTCACACCCACTATATATCCACCTATCCATCTCTTTCTGTACCACTGATCGCAGAAAATTCCACATATTTAACACATGCCTCCGCACACGTCGAGGATAATTCATCACGCCAATTATATTCTGAATATTCAATCATAACCGATCGGGAAAGGGCGCAGAACCCCGTCTAAATCTATATACGGTGGTATAAATTCATAAACTTAAACGCGCGATTCTCGTCGGTATAATTATTTTAAAATACACGAACTGGGACGACATCGTCATTGCGCAGAGATCCGATTGGACGAATAGTCAACCGTCATCAAAATATTCAGGCGAATATATACGTGCATAAGTCCATAAAGCGATGAAATTTTATTGACGATGTCTGTCAGTTACAGCGTAAATTCTACGCGAGGATCGAAGCCGTGCAGTATCATTGCTCTAACTCGATCGAACGTTATTGGTACACAATTTCCATGGAAGCTCTGCAGCCTTGTTATGCATCAACAATTTTCAACGCTATTATATTCCGGTATATAGGTGCTCGATGTAATAACGAAACTACCATTATAACATCGCTGATAATATTTATACAAGGGTATGTAATACGATAGGGAATCTATATCAATACAATGTGTTTATGATAATTGCAAACTATAGATAGACGTCATTATTTTTTATATTCTATTTTTTTTTCTCACAAACAGAACGTTGAACATTAATAAATTAGCTTGATTTCCGATGAAAATTTTTTTATTATAATTCCCAATTCATGCAATGAAGACGTTTTGTGAGCGACGAGAGGAAAAAGAAAGAGAAATCAGTGGGTCGTTTGATTCGTGGAAGTTTATAATTGTCCCGGGGACTTCGAGGTATAAGAAGATCAATTGGGGTAGAGAGAAGTATCTTCCGGTTGGGTCCAAACGAACTCTGATGAATTTAATAAGCAGCTGTGTTCGAGTTGTGAGACCGTTTATTTCTTTCCAGTTGAGTCGTTCGCCAAATGGTAAGAATGAGTGCGCTGATTGTGTATGCGAGAAATCACATCAGACATCAGCGCGGAGAGGTGTTCTTGCCTCGAAGAGAGTGTTGCTCTACGTTTTTCAACATTCCAACTTTACGATTTTAGCTCCGAGGAAATCGTGACAAAAATTTGAATTGCACTTGACGTGGAACACCGTCGTGTGTACGACTACACCGTCCGCGAGTTTCACGAATTACGAAGTCAAACTCAACGCGTTGACTCCATTTGAAGTTGGAAAAATCGAAAACATATAGCCGAACAGCAAACACTCGTTATGTACGGGGTGTCCTGTTTCACATAAAACGGCAAATTTCAATTAATCCGCGAGCTCCCGCGCGCCAGCTGTTCGCTCGCTTGGGAGTGTTGAATATTTGACCGGAATAAATTTTGAAACTCAACACACACACGATCGCAACTCGTAACTCGATCAATTTTCAAATTCATATCGATTAAAAAGACAATCACACCGTACAAGAACTTAATTATTGAAAATTATAATTACTAATTCCACGAGCCACTTTTCCCTGAATATTTCGTTGAATTCTCTTCGTGCGTCCTATTTTAGAACTTCGGAATATTTATGCCTGCATAAAACGTTTCGCGATACGAAGTGTAGCTGAACAACTCGCACGGCACACCCTGTATGTAACTATGTACCTAAGTTATCGATCGTCCCGACGGGGCGTTGCAAGAAGAAAAGCTTCCCTCGCCTCTGAAGAGAACTCGCGTCGCAGAGGACCTCTTCTAAAGCTAGAAATGGTGTTTGATCCAATAGATCTACGTTAGTAATTACTCGAAATTCTTTCACCCGAAGTAGGAAACCGGGAATATAAGGCGGTAGTAGAAAATACAAGAGTTGTTTGAGCGAAGGAACAAATAACGCTGTGGCTAGTGAGTTTTTTACGTCGACGACGACGGCTTGCATTCGCTACTTCCATCATCTGAATTTTTATTTTTATTTTTCTACTTTGCTTTTCTCTTTATTTCTTAGTTCCATGTCTTTGTTTCTTTCCTCGTTTCTTTTTTCTCTCTTTACTTCTCATTTTCTTTCTCCCTTTCTTCGAGTTCTCGCATTTTATCTTTCATTCCTTCCATCGCCCTGAACCGATCGGGGATTTCGCGGCTGATTTCCAGTCTGAAAGTTGCATTCACGAGTCTCAGTAGAGTTCGATTATTTTCGCTGATAAAGTTAACTGATCACAAATCGTTTTCACGAAACTTCAACAATGGCGAAGTGTTTTTTTGTTCTTTTTTTCAAATGAAACAGGCTATCGCGAGTACGTCTTCTGAAAATTGTATACATTTGAACGTAAATGATCAAACGATTTCAGCGAATTAGGAGACGAAAGTAATTATCACAAAGGTTTCATACCCGCAGAGACACAGTGTTTTCGTAAATCCTAAAACCGTAACTGATAGACCTAAAAGGGACAGACCGTAAGGAGATTCAGGGGTGCAGCAGGGGTAGCCGCACACTCCGCATTGACAAAACATCTGATTATTCCCCGAAGACTTCAAACATCCCTTAAGCAAACTCAAGAGTCCCGTAATACTGTCTCCCCTCTGCGTCGAACATTCAAAGGTAGATTGTTGATTTTCTTTTCACGAATGCAGAAAGGGAAACAAGATGAATAAAATTTTCAAGTGGTGCCCCGAATTGGGACTGTTCAAGCGTCGTATGGAAGCCTCAGAGATGCTAAAGGACTCACGTCGGATATAATTGCTTGAAAGAAAAAAAAAAAAAAAATCAAGCTTCGCGCGTCCACCCCGTCCATTTTTCTTTCTTTTTCTTTTTTGTTTCCTTTTTCTTCTCTCTTCTCGTCGATGATTAAGCAGACGCACTTGTTTCTATATATAGCGCGTTTCGAGTTGAGTGCGGAGACTCGGGACAGGGTTGGCTCTACGGTCAGTGCGGTCAATACCAGAAGGAGTCGTGCGTGCTGATACTGCCGTATTTTGGGGAGGGCGAAGTCTGGAGTGTCCCTAGAAGTCAATATAACAGAAAGCTGCGGACTCCGGGGCTAAGGATGGTGGCTGCGCTGCTGGCTAGGATCTAGTGCCTCGTGCCAAGTCAAACAAAGAAATTCATTTTTCGACGAAAATTTTTTTGGTTTTTTCCTTCTTTCGTTCGTCTCTACGGAACGTCTCAACGTCCACTGAATTTTCGACCCTTAAAGCTCCGCGACATCGGAGGAGAAAAATCTAGCCAAATATCTCTACTTCGCATTAAAGAAGGATGGGTCAGCGGTTGGAGAAAGATTAGGTTGCGCTCTTTGAACAAAGAATCTTATTTTTATTCGCGCTCGTTACCTCCGAGCCTATGTTTGTCCCGATAGTTTTAATTTCTCTGAAGACGTTCTTAAAAACTTTGCAAACTCCGAGCCAGTTACGAGCGCAATAGCGACATAGAATCAGCGGTACGACCATCACCTTGTCGCTGAAACCAGGGATATGAGACACGAGCTTCACGGGCGTGGAACATAAAAGATCATAAACCTCCGGTGAAGCGTTCTTTTAAGAGGCTCTTAAAACTGTCGCAACGAACCACAACCGGTCATATTTCTCGGGGAAGACATATCAAAGCGTTTCTAAACTCACTCCGCCAACGCCAGACCAACGTTGCTGCACGCTCTGCACCGCGGACCGGTGTAAAAAGAAAGAAAAAAAAACACAACATTTCCCGCGATGGAAGTATGTTGTAAATAACGTTCATTTACAAATGAACAAAATTAAGATAGTCGTTCGTTGCTGCTGCTTTTATTTTGAAAAAAAAATTAAGGACCTCTCCCGTAGTCTCGCACGAGAGATGGGACAATGACCTTGTTCCTATGAATGAAGCATGTCGAAGGGTACGAATAGTTTTCCTCAAATCCGCCATTCCTCGAGGAAAATTGTATACTCGCGATACCCGGTGTAATAATGAATTATTACAGACTTCCGAGGAAAACTAAACTGTATTACACGTTTAAATCTGTGATGCCCCAGATCTAAATTCAGCAATGGAAAACTGTCTTCTTAAATTACTTGATTGTTGCGAGGATCGTTTGAGGTCACTCGCAGCTGGCGTACACACCGGCAATCCAGTGGCTAGATAATAGCGTAGGTGTGCTCGTTTCTTTGGCGTAGAAACGGCGAACCACCGCAAGATCGATCAAAGTGCTTGCTAAAGTATTTATGGGGGTGACAGAAAGCTGCAGTGGGATGGTGTCGGAGCCAAGAATCGAGGTTACCAGAATAACTATGAGACAGAGATTTTCCATCGTGAATTCCGTCCACCATTTATGTTTCTTTAATTTTTAATTTTTCTTCCTTCAAAAATTATTTCAACATCCAGCTATTTGCCTAGGCAGATATTTCTCAACAACTTTACTGAAAATTTTTAGGGTTCTTCAGGTTCACGTCCCACGAGCGAATATAATCGCCGGAGTTTGCATCGTCCCGAACATTTTATCTCGGTGTAAAAAAAATGAGGAGATAAAAAAAAAACAGAAACCAACAGCAGCAGCTATACCTACGTCAAATGTTTACAGTTTTTTTTGTTTTTTTTTTGCTGAATCCATTAGCACCCCAGACTCAGGAGGGTTGCATTTGTTCGGGTAAACGCAAACACTTCCGTAACAACACGCGGAAGGCTCTCAACAATCGCACCACCCCCCACATTTTTCTCGATTTTCGTGCCTAACGTAGATATAACATGAAAGTAAAAAGAAAAGGAAATTTCTAACACGTATTATATAATGCATAACGTAACGCGGTAAAACTTAATGACGTGCGTAGAACGGTTCGCCAAAAGGCTGGATCAGCTCCAGGGTGCTGCGCCTCAGAACGGAGGGAATATTGTTTCGTTATACCAACACCGACTCGCCTCGGTGGGACTCGTAACACGTTTCATTCACGGTATCCGCGTTGCTACGTATATTCTATACGTACGGCATTGACAAATGTCCCCGTAATAGGGCTGATTGTTCGTTGTCTGGGCAATTTGAGTGGCAGCTTGGTAATTTTAAACCTCCCCTTACCGCCCCCGGTCCTAGGTTATACGACATGGGACACCCAAACACCGAGAGAAAACCTGACTCCTCCTCCCTTGCCCCATGTAGCTCTTCTTTCCCTTCGCTCGTTCGTTCGTTTTTTTTTTTTTTTTTTCCTCTGTATATGCGTACGTATTTATTCGTTGTCGTAATAACGACGTAGATGTGCTTATTGTAACAGCGTCGTGAGCGGCTGCTGTATGAAATTGTAGGAATTATTACGATTATGTTTATACATTGTATGTGTGTGGAAAGGGTTGTTTTTTCGTTTGGCTTTTCAATCGGAACTTACGTACCTTACCCCGTGTACCGTATGTCGGGCTATGGGTGGTAGAAGGGAAGCGAAGAGAAGGGGAAAGCTCTCTGCGAATATATGTGTGCGTTATACGTTGTATATGTATATGTACATATATGTATATATGTATATGTACGTACGCATATATGCATGTGGCGGGGTAAAGCGGTGCCCGAAACGGTGTACATAGTTGTATTATGGTTTCGGTTCGTGACCATGTATAGGATGGAATGGAATCCCCTAAGCGTATTAGGTAATCATCGGGGACACACGAGGGGTCCACGAACTTGAAAGGCCTTTTGCCGACATCAATCAAAAAGGGGCCCGATACCCGGTGAATGGCTCTTCGACTGCCGGTGAACTATCGCGACATCTGAAATACGTACAGTGTATGGCGAGTTGTATAACTATGACCAAACTCTAAGCTCATCTTCATCTGCACCCGCTAAATGTTTAATTCGTCCTTATTTGTATTGGACGTTTATTTTACTCCCTTCATCCTTTCTCGGTTCAATTTTACCGTCTCTCTAAATACGTCAGCTTATCAACATGTCATCGTATCACGGTGCATCAAAGGGAAGAATAAGCACAGAATACTTTCCTCCACTTTATACGCCAACTAGAAACCGACAGATGTAGTTACAACGCATCGTCGGATCGGTAAAAACATCGATGTCGGGAAAACCTTGTAACAAATATTCGTTTCGTTACGACCTTTTTCCTCCCGTTCAACGCGTCGTTTCTTAACACTTCGTAAGTTCGGTTGACTGCGCGTCGGTGGAAAGCTATAAAATGTCTTGCCACGTGCACAACAGATACCGAAGCCGAGGTTGTACATGAATTTATATAAGTGGCACGAACAACCTTACGGATTACACGTGAAAAACGAGGTTTTCTCATTTTCATCGGGCAACGTCCAACCGTCTCTCGAACCCCCTTGGGCGCGGATTGGTACGTTCCACCGAACGTGCTCTCGCATCAAGTAATACTTGAAAAGGTTTACGCAACGGCCAGGACCTAAAAATCTGGCCATCTCGTCGCCACATGGAGGGCATGGAGTTATTAGCATAATCATTCGGGGACTGGCGTCCACGTTTAGGATAACCAGACCTTTTCCACCCCTCAAAAACTTACTCCGAGTCAGATGGCGCCCGGACAAATCCTGCTGTCTACTTCGTCGAAAGCTGCGGAGTTCGAATCGCGCCACTCACCCCAACTTATATATATAACACGTCCTTTCGACCCGATTCTACCGAGAACAGTTTCGCGTTTGAATCCTCGAATTACGAACAAGGGCTGGAGAGAAGAAGAAAAAATAAAAAGGCTGGTGTGCGTGGAAAGAAATAGGCATATTTCCCGACTCGCGAGTGGAAAAAGCTTTTTAAGAACGATATATACAAGTTACGTCTATATGTATACTGTGATTTATCGGAGTTCTTTGATCTCGAGTCTGGTTAACATTATTATGACGATGCTGGGCGTCGTCGCGACACATCGAAGGCGTTTATCTGGTACCCAAACGGTAATCCAACAATTTCAATACCACCTCGTGTACGGTTCTCTCGGCCTGGAAAACTCCGAGGAATTATGCAGTACACCTGATCGGATAGAATTTTTTTCGAAATTAACCTGCGGTAATATTTTCTTTTACTCTGCACTACCGTCCCGCACGTCTTCGTTCGCCGACTGCTTCAGGCTTTTACGCAATTAACACGGAGCGTGCTCGTATTACTAGTTTTTGATTACCGGGAATTGCCGCTGCTACTGTCCTTATCTACCGGGGCACATCTTCACCGAGTAACCCTCGGGGCCTGGCCTGATTTTCTACCTATCTCGACGTCGGCGTCACCGTCGATTTCCTCATAAAATGATCCCTCCAGAATCTCTTCCGCTATACGCGTTGACGTCGGTACTACGAGGTCCACAAGGGTGCCCAGGGGTGTACATGGAATCGCAACAAATATCACCTACACTGCAAACATGGAACTGCGAGTAAAATTCTCCGCTATAGATTCTAAGCGTTCGTACAGCTTTTGTCGGGGTACGAACCCCATATCGTCAGCTAACCAACCCTCCAAACGAAGCAGGCCATCCCCTTTAATTTATTGCAGGGCACTGGGTACGGGCCTGCCAGTAACGATCGATAAAGCAAAGTCCAAATAGTTTTTGATTCCTATCCCCGGCATGAAATGTACGTACACACACACACGTATGGCACGTCAGCTATTAAAAAAATATATTGGCTTTCCAATTTACATGGACGATTGCGGCTATGAATTTATCAATTTTTTATTTATTTATTCGCTTCCCTCATTCATACGGAGTGAGAATTTCGCAGCGTCAGTTTTGAAAGCGATTTTAACTTGACTCCGCTTCGACGTTTCGGATCGGCTTTTGATTTTCGATGCAGGGATTTCAATTTAAGAAATAAGTTTGGATTGTCATTGTTTGGTTTGTTGTAACGACTGGTGCAGCGAAGGGGTCTCTGAATATGCATGCGGTTTAACAGCGACAACGGAAGTTGTTGGAACGCGTGGGGGTCGGAGAACGAAGACAGTGAGTGAAGCTAAAAGCTTGGAAAGCCTCGGTCGGCTAGAAGGATGGCCGGAAGTCTAGCCCCTGAGGCTCGAGATAAGCGACAACAAACCGCCTCGTATAGTGGTAAGGTCGGCGGTACCTAGAAACTCCCTATCCACACAGTATATACGGTGCAGTAAAGTCACGGGAAAAGGAAAACCCGGGGGAATCGGGGGATCCAAGGAATGCGATACGATCTGACGTTACACTACAGCTATACGGCTATACGGTTAGCTTTAAGAAAGTCGGTGTGCAGTGGTCGTATACAGGTATGTACCTAGCTAACACGTACATACTTTGCCGAAGGAAGGAAGGAAGGAAGGAAGAAAAGACGGATGGACGGACGGACGGTTGGAGAAAGAAAGTCCTACCGACCTGAAGTACGGTACGAAAATGACACTGATACAGTATTTAAAGCAATAGTGGGGTAAACGAGCTCCGGCGTCTATATGGTTTACCCTTCCGGTGTAGTACTGTATAGAATGAAGCATCAAAGAGTTTGCGATAGCAAAACTCTTCCAGGGTGAACCCGAACCTCAACCTCATTCGGTGCAAGCTAAGGTAAACGCGCGGTGTACACATACTCTGCAGACACCCTCCCGTTTAATAATTTCTGTCGCACAACCGGGGAAACGGCCAGGAGTCCAGGGAATGGGGGGGTGAGATTTAACGTGAAAAACTGACTCACCGCAAACTGTGGACGGCCATGAGTCACAAACACTTTGTCACAAACATTTTATAACGGGGGCAAAGAGCTGGCGAAGCCCTTCGCCAACTCAATTTTACAGTTCCTAGAAAAACTAGAATATATAGATATACATTTGTGGAGGAAATATAAGGTTTTCAAATTCACGATCGGGTAACAAGGTCTATACCCCCTCACACACTATGTTATTCATGTCAAGTTAGATAAAATTTAAAGAAACTTAGATGGGTACGTCTAGTTGATTCTGCCACTATTTTGTTAATTATTAGTTGAACCGAAAGCGTTTTGTGTGGCGCTGCCAAAAAACTTTTTCTCGCACCAACGTGACTCATGACTGATGCACTTATTGCTGGACAGTGTTGATCCAATAAAAATACTCGAGTCGCAAGTAACGAAAAAAAAAAGTACGTGGTGCACGTAAAATGAGCTGGTAAATTCACGTGCACACATACGTCTCGTGTAACGTGGACAGGTGTGCAGATCTTCTTTACGAGCCGGAAAACAATTCCAGTATAAGGTTTGAGGTTGAAAACCCGCCGCTTATCGCGAAGACTCTAACCTAATGCGACGCTGACAAAGGAGCCAAGAACTAGAAGAGGCTCCCGTGTGTCGATGATATCTTTGCTCCGAGGGTTGGCTTTTCGCGATACCATGTTCGTAGTTGACAGGGTGCCGCATCTATTTACCCCGCTTCATACGTGTCACCCACGTAGGTATGGGTGTGTGTACACTGAGGATACTTATACATACAGACATAACTGTAATAAGAAATTGTGCAAGAAGATGTAGGTATTTTAGAATTGTATGGTCGGTAGGTTAAGCGCAGGGTATAAGTTGAAAGGAATGACAAAGAAGACGGAGAAACGACTTTTTTCCCCCGCGTCTTTCTTTACTTTTACTATTTTTATTATCATCATATTTTTCACAATTTTTTATTCCTTTCTCCCTGAACCGTCTGCGAAAACTCTGACGACGGATGATAGTAAAAAAAAGAAGAGAAAAAGAAAAAAAACATTTTTGGACAATCCCGATTTTCGGGCTGATATACTTGTTGAATGGACCCTTGCGAAAGGGTGGCACCCACCGGAATGAACCTTATTCCTGCTGAAGGGCGTATATAGGGTGTAGATTCTTTATAAGGGAAAGGGATGTGATGGGAAAAGTTTCTCATCCAAGATTGGAAAACGTCTGGGATTACGAAAAAAGGTTAAGTCGGATTCCGTATCGGCCAGATGGCAGGCGGGCACCGGCCATGGACGCCACTATATACGTAGCGTTCAATCCTGCCGACCAAAGTCCTGCGATCTCCGAGGATGCTGCCGCTTGATATTCGGTAGGGTAGCCCGCTGGGAGGTAGGAAATGCGTTTTAAATGACCTTATTTTACCTTTCAATATACTCGTAACCAGTTTTCCGTGGTCGAATTTAGAAATTGTAAAAAATATTGTAAAATCGGAAGTGAAAAAATTCTCTACACTCGACGTCAGGTGCTCGTTGTCAAAAAATTTTCCAAAATAATCGCGTCGTGTTCCGGGTTTAATAATCATCAGACCTTTGTCACAGGGAAGAAGGGTTCGATGGGTAATGATTCGGCGATAATCGTACACCGAGTCATTCCGAAAGAAAAAAAAGGTTCGAAAAAGTGAAAATTAGAAAAAAAAGAGAACATCAGCGAAGGGAAGGTATCCGAGTATAGCCGGCAGTCGACTACGTTCAATCATTAGGGCGCAAGTTCCATACGGAGATTTTTTTGTAACGCGCATTTTTTACGCCCTTCATATGTATAATTTACTGCCGTACGGTTTTACGTTCGTCATATGGCCCTCGACTTATTATAATTTCCCGAGCTGACAGACTGGCAGTAGTAATTATATGTATATATATACAATATTTTTTTGGTAATACACCGTTTTTTCCTACGTTAAAAGTTAATGGATTTTACGTTACTAATACAGAACTGGAAGACAACTGAAATAACATTCACCATCGAGTGAACGTAGCTCGTTCTTTTTCTGGTGAATTTTCACGTCGCTTCGGGATGAGAATTTTAAAATAAAATCAGAAATAGAATTATTTCTCAATCCGAAGGCAAGTGTAATAAGATATCTCTAACAGGGGTGGAAGTGAGAAACAAAAATGAAAAAAAAAAATAACCATTCCATTTCGACTACCCGCCGCGACGTATTCTCGCGTATATAGTATATTAAGATTACCTTTCGTAAAGTATGAATTAGGTGAAACGTGGGACACGTTGTGCATCGTTAACCCGGTACGTACGACGTGGACGAACGGACAAACGTGAAGCAGTCATCGCCAAGAGCGTAGTGCAATTTACGAGGCTATCATCCATGTGTATGCAGATGCGATGGCCCCTCTGGGCTCGTCCCCCGAACCTCCAACATGGCAAACAACTTGAAACCCCCCGCATTGAGACCCTAGCTAGTTTTATTGGCTTAACTCAGTATTTTACAACCGATAGTGGATTAAGGGGATAAGGGTCTCTTCGCGGTTGTACGATATTGAGACATAAACTAGAAAATATATGACGATTTTTAAAATTCGGATGAAAAAAAAAAAAACAAGGAAATAAAAAAAAAATCAAGAACTTACTTAATGCAGAAGCTATCGCGCGGCGCGACCATATACGAGAATTATGTATAAAAGTGGTATGAAAAAAAAGCAACCGTAGAACATGGAGCTTTGAGGAAAAAAAAGTTGAATAACACGATTTATTATAGACACGGAAAATGTAGTAGGATGTTTCGTGTAAGAGCGATAGACTTTTTTCCCACCACTCCATCCTCACATTATAGTCCATTGTTTAAATTCTGCCGCGATCAAACTTCCTGTAAAATGAAGTAGCGAAAAACGGATTGCATGACGTAAAAAGTATGGAGAATGAAAATCGACTCGATTTTCGTAACGTAACACTCTCTTATTTGTAATATCTATTTCCTTTCCATGTCAGCGCGCGTGAATCTCAAACTTATTTAGCGATCTTCCGCTAAACACCGAACTCTCACGTCCGATCGTGGGAGTATTTCCAACACTGAAGGGCCTCAAATCAGGGCCCCTTTCAGGTATGTGGGGGGGATGAGAAGAGGGAAAAGAATAAGAAGAACGAAAAAGAAAATAAAAAGAAGATCGGGCCGGTAAAACTGGCGCGGGGATGAGCGCGGAAACCCTTTGGGAGATCGACGGTAAAAGACCGCTGTAGTCGCATCCAGAGCATCACCGGCTGCATCACCATCAAACCGGCAGACGCCGTGGACCCCAAGTTTGTGTATCGGATCACACGACGCACATTATGTGCATCGTGTGCGTATACGTTCACTAACGTCATATCCCATACGACGGTTCCCGGAGCATGCGGTGCATCGCAGTGCAGTGCAGTGCAGTGGGTGCTCGACTGCTTTGAGACCGACGACCGGCTGTTGTCTTCCCCCACCACAATGCAGAGGGATACTAAAAGAGTGCAAGAGAAATTTTCCCTTCACCTCTCCCCGCTGGCCCTCATATTCTCTTCCCCTCACTTCTGGGACCCTCGAGTCCTCCAGTCAGTCGCTTCAGAGTCATCGTGGTTTCGAGCGATCCTCAGTCTATCGCCGACCGCGCAAGCGTAAGGCGTCTTTACCATCCCGTATCTAGGCGATCGGGTAGAACGAATTGCATCCCCTATATTCCCGAGTTGTGCTCGGTTCAGTAGGGGACTTCGATCTCGCGCGGATTGCCAGTCGTCGCTGCGTTACGGGAGCGAGAGGATCGGACGATGATTTTATTTTCGGAGTCACTCGCGTGAAAAATTTATACAGTTGTCTTTTTTTTTTTCAAACTTTACACTTTTTTATTTTTATTTTTTTCATTTGCTTTTTGATTTTTCTACCACCCTGGAACTTATTCCGATATTCGAGTGTTCGGGGGTTGTTCGTGATGAAAGTGAAATGTGATATCTGAAAAAGTTATCGAGTATTTTATTATTTGTACATTGAAGTGATCCGATTGGGGTAGTTTTTACATTGTTAAATATTCAGAGATTTTATGGTGCTTGACAAATAAAAAAAAATTCCGATCAATCAATCTCGACTAATTTTTAAATCCGTAAACCTTTGTGAGCTGAGTGAAAATAGTTGAAAGTTATACGTATATGAGTGAAAAAAAAAATTCTGTGATGCTCGAAAGAGAAGAAAAGAAGGAAAAGAAAAGTGAGAAATTAAGTTTGTGTGTAAATATCGATAGTGAAAATTTTTTGGTTCAGGCATCTGTCTAAATCGCGTGGGATTCGGTGAAAAAGAAGTTATCGAAACATACGAGAACGACGGTAGTAATTCGTTCAGAGTAAATCGGAGTTCGGAGGTAACGCACCGGAAGTATCTTTGAGATAAAAGGTAGAGGCGGAGGAGCTGGTTTTGAAAACCCCTTGGAACACCAAAGAGAAAAGTAATCTCGATCAAAGTTTAGTCGAGCGACGGGGATAGTCGAAAAAAAAGAGAAAAAGAAAAAAGAAAAAACTAAAAAAACTGGGATGGCGAAGGAGTAGGAGGATGGTTCGGTGATAAATTTAACGATTTCACGACGACTCTCATTCCTCGGCCCCTTGCAAGCTTAAAATCTCTCTAGATGTGCGATCCCACGGCGCTTCTGGATCTGGTCCCTCGAAAAGGATTACTCGGGAGACCCGGTATGGATTACAACGAGTACGCGTACTGCTACGGTCCCGGTGGTGTTCCTAGCGGTCGAGGTTAGTTTCCAGATTTTGGATCGCAGAATGTCCAGTTGTCCTTCCGTCCTTCCTACTTCGTCCTTATAGTTGTACGTGTCACGCAACTTGATTCCTCACTCCGCAAACCCCATCGCGCGCAGAGCGGTAAGCCGCAAGCACAAATTCAAAGCTCCCTTGGCTTACAGTTTCGGACCGATGGACACGTGACCGAAAGCACTCGCGCTAAGGGTGGTTATTCTTTTACACCGAAAACTTCATTTACTCCACTAATTACGAGAGAAAATTTTTTATCACCTTTTTCCCCATCAACCTATAGTTTCAATTATCAACGCCCTGGTGTGGAATAAAAGCTTCGAATCACCCTGCCTAGCTATATTATACCGCCAACGAATTATCAATCTGAATAATAATGTCGTAACATAAAGGTAGCAGAGGTTGTGGGTGGCGAATGACCGCCCGAGACTATGTACGGTTAGTTAACGGGCAAGCCCGAGCAGAATCTCGTCGAGAGGTTGGGCCGCACGCGATGTTTTATTATGCAAATTTGATATTGTGTGTGACGTCATGAAAGTAACGCAGTATATATACGGCTACCAACAAACGCGTTGGTGGCAAAGGGCGGTTTTCACCCGGGGATTTTGTGTATAATGCAAGCAAGTTGTGCATCACCGATATATGTATGATATACCCATGGATACTGCAGCTTGTGCCACAATGCCGCAACTGACGCTTCGGGTTTCGCAATGAGGTATACCTATATTATATATAAAGTAGAATGTGCGGTAGCAAAGGTGCGATCATGTTGGATTTCGTACGTCCGTTTGTACCGGCGTCTTGATAAAAGACCGGCATTTTCAAACGTCAAGGTGATAAATTCGCGGCGATAATGCCCACGCGGCTTGTCTCGCTTTGCTTATATATAGTTGAAATGCTCGAGCGCAACTGCAAGTGCAACAAACTCATTCCTACATTCGGTCAACCCCTCAAAAACCAGACTAGAATATTCTTCGAACCTTTCTTTACGTGAAAACGTGATCCGCTCGCTAAAGCGAATAATTGGCGATGACTTGATCATTTCGATAGATGGATCGATTCGGTCAGCAGGTTCGTATTCCTGAGATCGAAATACTTTGGGACGCATCAAAATACCGCTCACAAAATTTTTTCTTTCATTTTTCACCCCAAAATAAAATAAAAAAATTAAGGCGCTTCTGATGACCCTTTAGATTTTTCCTGAAAAACTGAATTCACGTTGAACGGCTAGACGTTCTTCCTTTTCAGATAAGTATCGGGATATTCGTATACAATAATCCCTTCACTATACTCTATATTTTGTGACCACCGTACTATATTCCCTTAGGTATAATCGAGGCTGCTGTAAAGCTCGAGGGGTACAGCAACGCGTTCCTAAATCCCTTCTTGAGTTACGCGAAGACACATTCGGGTAAAATTAACGTCTCGTAATAACAGTGAAAATACTGCATGAACCGGGGCGTATAAGCTGTTGCAATGCGTTGCAAGGGGATCCTATGAATACATCCAACTATTACTTGAACCTTGCTTCAATTCTCATTAACGGCACGTGCTACGTCGCGTTTCTACTGGTTATTGATTTTATAAGTTCGACGGTGCGGTCCGATGTTGCGAACGAGGTTTAATTGTAGATTAGATACCTATACCATCACATAAACCAGGGGTTTTCCCGGGCCGTTGTTCCCGATTTCTGCAGGACAACCCTCCGTTTCCTACGACCCTTATCCGCCCTGCCAAGACAAACCCCATGAACTATGGCGATCCTTTGCCGGTATCCATGAACTTCAAAATGCGTACGCAGTTCCCATCACGCGAAGATTTTACTCCTCAAGGATGTACTATAGCGTCTTTGAGAAGATCTGAGAAATTTTTGATTGAAAAAAAAATTCAATCATCAATGAAGCATGCAATTATCACGCTTTCACGCTGTAATATTCAATCTTCGCGGTTTAGTATCATAATCATGAAACTGCCTGTAATTGGTGGTTTTATACGAAAGGGTATCCGTTCACATATGAATCGTGCGGTGAACTGTAATTAATTATGTGAGGGATTATAGGCTTGTCGAAGTCGATCAAAACGATCGTTTTATTTTCGTTTGAGAGAACGGCCGTTGCGTCTTGCAGTGCGAAACGGTTCGAAACGTCGAGTAATATCAACCCGCATGATCGCTGATGCGCTCGCGTGGGCGTCGTGCGCAATCAAGATCCTCGATCGGTTGCACTTAGCGATTGTAGAATTATATAGAACGTACGGTCGAAATCCAAGACCGGTTTTTCAACGCGTGGGCATGAATCTTCGCGCGTTATACGAAGCGCTATTATATACCTTTCACTCTTCACGCAGGTGACAATTTCGGTTATAACGTAACGTTGTTCCCCACCTACCGGCGCCATTTAAAAAAACTTCCGGGCGAATACATCTGTTCGAGAAAAATTAATACAAGTAATTTTTTTTTCCTTTTCTTTTTTTTGAAACGGTATGACCTACTGAGTGTTCAACTCTTCCGAATCGTTGATCAAACGTTTTATATCCTACAACGATGAACACGGCGTGGTAAAAAATGTATAAGAAGCAGCTGCAGGCCTGGACTTTACTCTCTAAAAGGAAATCGTTGGACGTAAACTCTGCGATGATCCTTAAAAGTAGATTTCGTTGGGCAGATTAGGCGATGTTTAAAGGAGGAAATTTTTATCCTGATCTTTTTGTAACCTTCACCCCTTTCGAATTGTTGGTTCTGTATGTGTCCAAGATTAAAGTTTTCGTTCGGTCTAGGCTAGAATAAACCCTTTTCTGAGGTGCGCGCGAAAAGGTTAGATGAGAAAAGAAGGAACGATATAAGACTATTTTCGGGTTTTTCTTTACTCCCCGAATTCTATTTTGAGGGAAAAAAGGCTTTTTCGCAGGGTTCGGTCAGGGAGAATCTATAGAAGGTGATGGTTAACTTCGAGCTACGGGTTATGTAAGGTCAGGTTGAGTCGTTACACGGCTGTAAGGTGGTGTATAGGTGCGCCCGGTCCATATATATAAAACTTACATGTATGTGTGTGTATGTATATAATCTAGGTATGTGCAGGGTATGTGCCTATCTATCTCTGCCGCCTCTCACCCACACGTACATACATATAGAGGTAAGATCACGCCGGGACGTTCTAAGCTTAGCAGTAAAGAAACCTCCCAACCCCCTAGCCACTCCACTTCCAATTAAAACCGTTTCACCCTTCTCTCCTCTTTCCCGGGTTCGCTCATTTTTCAAGATTTCCTCTTCACCTCCAGACTCAAGATAGCTTTCTCGGCCACTTCTTCGTTGAAATTTCCTAACGAGATTTAACGCGTGTATATAAGACGAGAAAAACAATTGTACGAAAGTCGTGGTTGTAAGTCTCGGAAAAAAAGACTTTCACAGATGTCTCATTCTACGTCAGACCTTCTACGGCAAACGCTTGCTTATGTTTGCTCATTTATCCTACGGTAAGGGATGTTTCTTTTCCCATCCGAGAACCTCTTGATTCCAGGTGAAGTGGCCCTAGACCCACCAACGTTTACCTGGATCATAGTCTCCGTACTTCGGCCAAAAAAAAAAAAAAAACAGAAAATAAAATAAAAAAGAGAAAGGAAAAAAAGACAGACTCACTCACCGAGCCTTCGCTAATAAATTCCATTAGCCACGGCCTCTTGGCCCCTAGGATCCTTGAATGATATTGTGTTACGCGTTTTGCCATCCGATTTCTATAGAGTTCCAAGGCGCCCTCATTGAACCGAGTCTAGATGCTTATAGGTGTCTATAGAAGAGTTTCTCCGGGGCTAGGCTGTGTACCTGTAAATATATGTATGTACATCTACGGGTGTATGTATGCACCCATATTCTCCTTCTATACTCGATCTTCCATTGCGCTCGTCCTGGTCGGACGTCCCAAATTTCATTCAGGATTTGCCCCGCGTGGCTCAACGACCTGTGCATAATTCGATTTACGGATTCGTCTCCGGGTACCATCCTTTGTCAAGTAAGCTAGGGAGGACCTTCTTCCGAGCGAGCAAGGATCGGTGGTATACATATAAGAGCTCGAGTGTCGTGCAAAGGAGATTCGTGAGCATACGGAGTATTATCCTGCGAGCGAACGAACCCGTACCTGCCCCATGCTACCTGGAGGATGACAAAAAAAAAAATAAAATTGAAAAATAAAAAATACACAATACATTCCTAGCCCTACTATTAACAACAATAACTAGACGTGCGGTCTTTTTCTCCTTCGTTCTATCAAACAGCCGGGATCACTGTGACCCAGCTGGTATAAAGCTTTTACATGCGATTTTAGTTTAAGTGATGTTTCGGAGCTTAGCTATCGGTATTTTTAAAGGTACGCAGGATTCTCACATATGTGCTAGAGAAATTCGCCATTTGTACAAATTTTTTTTTACACACGGTGACGTTTGGAAGAGCAAAAAGTCAACCTAAGAAAAATTATAGATAGCTTTATAGTATTTCTTGAAACAAACTTGCTAATACGATTGATCTTTTGAAGGAGGGAGAGTGCCGACGAATTCGATATACTACGTAAGGATATAACGTAATCCTACCAACCTCACAGACAATATAAAAAAAAAAACTCATCAAGAACTTCGATCGTAAAAAAAGGTTAAGTGCACTTTTCAGTTTCGGTAAAAAAAAAAAAAACCCGTGCGTGCAAAAGTCCAGAGAATACAAATGGCATAAGGAGCTTGCTAGCATACACGGGAGAGATCAGCGAGTATAAGGGATGAAGGGGGATAACACGACGATAAAGAAATATAATGCCAAGAGATGAGCAGGCGATTAAGCGAGATTGAGAAAGTCTTTGTCAACATACAGACGCAAACTGAATTTTTGTCTGATTTTTTTTTTTTCTTCTTTCTCTTTCGTTCATCTTGCACGAGCGCTCCGATTCCTTATAAGGCACTCAAGATTTTCATAAGTCCCTTTCGAGGGTCGTGAGATTGTTAGGGTGACTGCGGACCGTCTTCAGCACTCTTAACTCTCTCTCTAGTTTGTAATAATTATGATCATCTCTTGAAGAGGGTGCTGAGAATAAAGGCATTCCATAAGCAATATAAGAACACTAACCAGCCAAAATTATAATCACTATACATGGGTTCTCGTCATTCTTGTTTCAGGGTGTCTATTGGACAACGTCGCACCGCGGGGCCCACCCGATGTGCCCCCCCGTAATCCTACAATGAGCCGATTGAACGGAAGATTACCTGGGAGCCACGCAACTAGTGACCACGAACGTGATCCTGACTTGGAGCCATCCTGTCTAGTGCGCACACCGTCTGGAAACTTTTATAACATACCAAGTGAGTGGGCTGGTCTCTTCGACTCGTTTCGTATCACATCGGTAGCTTCAAGCAATTTTTTGGCGACGGCCGATGTCGTCGAATGTAACGTACTTTTTAATCACGTAACGGGTTCTCTTCGGCATTCCATTTTAACAGGATTGATGGACGGGATTTTGCAGGGGAGTGTCAAGTGATGCTTGAAAAGAACAAAGAAACGTAGAGAGAGAAAAAAGAAGGTCGGAATACACTGGTTTCTTGGAGGTCGAATAAAAGTAGAACGAAAAATAAGTAGAGGGATTATCTTATCTATTTGCAAACTTCTCCCCTCTTCACTCCCCGCACTACACAGAAATACGGAAATTCGGAAGGGAAAAGTTGGAACATTTCTCCTAGAGGTCCTTTTCGTATTTATCAAGAAGCTTATCTTATCGAAGGATGTTCGAGGAGATCTGGATAAACAGTTTTTTGGGTATTACTCTTGTGTCGCATAATATCACGTGACTTGGATAAGTCCTTTGAAACCGTCGGAACGGTTTAGGCGAAACTCGTCTTTTCTCTTGAGAAATTGAGAACTAACCTCGAGCTTTCTTGAGTACGGACAGAAATAAACCGACGGACAGTTTCCGGATAGAGTATCAATTACTTACTTTCTCATACCATCGCCGGGATAGTCTCTGGGTTTAACTCAAGAGGAGAGTTGGAAGTTAAAACTTTACGAGACCGTTAAAAATAGGCGCCATGGAACTGACCACCGCTCCTTGAAATCTACCCCCCCCCCCCCCCCCCTGCTATTTTCCTTCATCCTGTAGAACGAGACCCTCCAAATTTAACAGACCCTCTGCAGATGGGTTTAGTTTTCACTCATACTCTAAACGGACTCATGTTTGAAAAGAAAACTTTCAAAGCGTGGGACAGTCTCGCGTTTTTCCTATACCCTGCAGCAGAAGAAGGGTCGATTATTATTTATGAGAATCGTTGGTGTAGTGGACATGATATTTGTCGGTGGTCGAAACTCGTAAACTCTCATACGAGTCTGTACGACCACTGTATATGAGGCTTGTTACACTAATGTAATCGATGATTGATTGACGATTGATCGATTTCAATAGTTCATGGTTTCTGCAATATGATAGCTCGCTATCGTGATTCTGAATGTTTTATCTCACGTTATAACTGTAGAGCTGATTGCGTATAAGCGAAATTGATGTTCTCTGTCGAAATTATGTAACAGAGAAAAGCCTTTGTGTCACGGTGTAACCGATAGGCAAAGCTGATCTTTGACGAACCACGAACTATCTAACAAAGTTATATACCTACGTTATTAGGATAATAGCTCTTCACCCTTACACTCCCACGAGCCGTTACACCCGCGCCATAATTTGTTTCAGAAGACAAACGCCCGGTATACTCCTACTGGAGATCCTCAAAGGGTTTTGAAACGGTCTGAAAGTCAAAGGGAATATTGATATCTATACTAAACGCTATAATCACTGTGAAACAGATACAAAGAACCACCATATCGCAATTAAGGGTTTCGAAAATTACGGACTTCCCACGCCCTCGATATATATGCCCTGCACTCGAACGTAACAGGTTACAGGTAACGACCATTAGACCGGGTATAGCAGGTATAGTTATCGGCATGAAGGTTTTGAGGGCGAAGTGAAAACTCCTCCTGAGACGAAGCTTCGAAATATTGACCGTTCTTCGACGTTACAAACTCGCACCGTGCCCGCGTATCTTACCTATATGGGATGTTGCATAGTACCCTCGGTAATTACATGGGGAAGGTAAGTAAGTAATATATCGACACTTATACAGCGCCACAGGGAGCCCCCCGATTTCTTGTGTTTTTCGATATTGCCCAAGGGTCTTTTCGGAAGATACATCATATCTGTGTCTACGGTGAATATGGATCAACTATCTTTTTATGTGTACATCCTATATACCTACTGCGGTGCGTTGAGGTCAGGAGAGAGTGCAGCTTGGTTTTCTTGAAATCCTAGCCGCCCACGGTGAATCATATAGTTATCGATTCAACATAGGGCGTCTATCCGTATCAGGTGTGTAGGCGGTAGTATAGTAGGGCTATGCCTCAGTCAGAGACCTCGGTGATGGCCGTTCCTTGCAAGAAACATCGCCGCGACGTTAGCGAGCCTCGTAGCGTGTCTCGCATGCCAGGGATATTAGTTCGACACGCAAGAAACCGCCCAACCCCCAAACTCACCCGCTCCACTGCGAGCCTTATAATTAATTCCTTTCCATTTTTAGGATCGATGAATTTCCTGCAGATAATATAAGAACCCCCTTCGTCTCCCGCTGACTGGGAACCTTCGAACCAACGTTGGCTTCCACTTTGCTGTCGGCTGTTACTCAGAACTCGTCATGCACAAAATTACAATATTCACTGTTCGTGTGAACACTTTTCTCTCATTCTTTTTCTCGCGGTGTTTGATTTCTCAAAGATTATCATCATATGTAATCCTCTCGTTTCTCTCGCGGTAGTTTCTCAGCACTTCTTTCGAATAGAATGAGACCTCGTCGAAGACATAGGTAATCTGAAAATCCGATCGCTTCAGGTGTCCCCTTCAATTCTCTTATTCTCTCGATTATCAACACCGTCTGATCTGTCTTATTCCTCGGTAACGAGGAAACTTTACACTCTTTGAGTGCTTTATTTTCTATGGCGCGATATATGTATATGCGCGTGTACAGAGTATTATAATTTTATAATTATCATTCCGAGAAGAACGCAAAACTCTCTTTGCTGACCACGCGGAATGTTTAACTGACCAACTTCTTCTTATTATTTGCTTACAGAGATACCGAAGAATGAGTACAATAATAAGAATCAATCGACAGGAAACAGCCCTATAAAAGTGGAACTACAAAACAATATGGACAGGTGAGAATATGCTTTATAATTTATGTCTTACAATAAACTGATGTACAAATTTGATGACGAAGTATATTTGGATTTACGGCAATAAACCGAGGTAGGGAGACGTAAATGACACATCTGTTTGCCGACAAGAAATATTCAAAAACATGACCAGGGTCGTGGCTATTGTTGTTCGGCCACCCGAAACAACGCATAGGTTTCCAAGTCCTGGCTGAACTTGACAACGTCATGAATCATCATTTTTTTGAGTGGTAGCCAGTTACATGGGCTCAATGAGTCAGGGTCGGTGAATGGCAATTGTCACTTTTGAATTCTAATACCGTTTCTGGATTCTGTCGGAGCCAGGATTCCACGGTATACCCCTCGCCTTTCACAAAAGTGTCGTTCCCGGTTTCCCTCGTGTCTATACTACTCTTGAGAATGCGGTCAGTCCGTAGTATGTATAAGTTTTGAAAGAGTCTGGGACGTCGTCAAGTCGTGTGTATCGGGGATACGTTGTAACAAAGTACATAATATATCTCAGTCCTGTGTTCTCTTTTGGCTTTTATAGCAAAAGCGCCCGGTTTTCTAAAGGAGGGGTGTGTTGGCGGCATATAGAAATTGTTTGTACTACTTGAAGGCCGCCAGTGAAGTGGTCTGGCTTTGATCATCTTTATTGCGTCGCAGAGCTCCGCAAATAAAACAAACGGTCCTTCTTTCCCTGAGAATCTGACTATCTCGTTTAAATATTTTGGTTAGACTTTCGTAAGTTTTCGTTTCGGCTTTTAGCTTCATCAGCGCAGACAAGTTAGCGTATGATAACATTTTCCCTGTACCATCGAACCCCCCACTTCCCCCATTCTCATTCCCATTCCCGCAAACGCGTAACGCAAACTTCGCGGTTAGGAATAACAAGTTCATTTCATTTTATACTTGTTTATTTTACTCCAATCGATCCGATACGTGCAACGCCTCTGAACTCTCTATATGTAAATCGTATCTGCAAAGCCTGTAAACAATCCCATCGCTTCGTCATTGTAGAGTTACGCTACCTTACGGCCACGGGCCATCGATGATTCCGATGAGAAGGCAGAGCATCAGATGTCAGCTACGCAAAGGCATTGATTGGTGCAGTTGGAAACTGATTGCCATCGTCGTGATCATGCTCTCCCTTTGTCTGACCGCGGCACTCACCTACGTTGCAGGTAATAAGACGTCATCGCTTTTAATCGAAGATCGCGAAGACGTTGATAAATTGTTAGAATAAGTAATAATTTTTTGTTATAACGACATTGCCTGAATTGATTCCAGCCTCGAACATGGTGCACTGGTCTTACCAGGGCACGAAAGGCACAGTTCTTGTCGGTGAGACTACAGAATCAAAGCCGGCCACTACGGAAGCAAATAAAACCTCGTCAAGCAGACCTCGACAGCAATCGTCATCAGGAGGTAAATACCGGGAATATATTTTAGATCGTGTTTATTTGCGCAAACGTAGAGATACTCTTAACCAGCATGCCCCAGTGTCGCACCAAACTTTCCTGCAAACCTCTGAAGCACCTTTGGAAACGCAAAGTATTGCCGAAATTTATAGTTTCACACCCGATGATCGAGCTGAGCAGACCAACAAACCCGGGACAACGACAACGAACTATTTGCATGAAGATATAAGTAAAAGTGTGCATGCTGAACTAAATGGGCGTAAAAATGACCAGGTTAGTGGCGCGACTTCGACTTTGGGAACCAAAGTCGAACCTAGACAATCTGGTGGATCATCTACTTCCGAATCAGTGCTTTTTGTGAATGTCTCTAGCTCTACTAACTATCTTCTTGACCGTGAAAAGCTCTCTACTACTGTCAGTCACTCTTTTCAAACTGCTTCGGACTCACACAACTCGAGGGATAACGTTACTCCGGAAAACTCATCAAAAACGAATAAGTCTTCGACTGAAATTGATACTCCGCCAATGCTACGTCCGAATTTAGCCGAAGATAAAATTACTGAGACTTCCGATACCGCGAATAAAAATAAATCCGATGTGAAAGTGCCTTCGATTATAGAAGTAGTACCTGAGTACATTGACATGATTGTAACGAAAATTGGTTCTTCAGAAACAACGTTCAATAATGTCTATACTAGTAGTAGCACCAGTACCAATTTAGACTCGCAAGATAAGTCCACTACAGATTATCCAATATCCATTAACATAGATGAGAAAAGTAATAACGGGAGTTTTGGGATAGTAGTTGATGATCCTTCAGAAAAAAATAAGAGTGAAAACGTAGACCTTATTCTAGATAACTCTCATCCAGTTCGTGAAAATATCGATTCCAGTAACGTTAATACATCTTCGATCCATGCAGACACTGCAAAAGGAAGTGTCGAAGTTATGCCTGTCGCGTTACCGTTGGTTGTAACTCGCGTAGACAGCGAAACTGGTACAAATTTGAGTGAAACTTGGGAAAAATTAAATCTGCCATCGAAATCCGCAGCCAATGTAAAAGAATTGGAAACATCAGACAAAGAAAAAACTCAACAGAAAGAAAAGCAGATTAGAACAACGGTAACCAATCAAGATAAAAAAATCTTGAGCGATTCCAGAGAGAAGCTGAATGAATCGGAAGTACTTGAGACTCCTGGAGTTGTCAAGGAGACTCGAGAACTGTCCGGTGAGGATTCTTCCTCGGAATTTATTAACGGTGAAGTTTTAAGTAGCGATACACCTGCAGAATCTGAAAAATCAGACGAATTACAGAGAGATTATCCAGTGTTCAGTTATGGCCAAGACGAGATTGAAATTGTAAAACTAAAAACCGATGGTGTTGACCCACCTATAGAATCGAAAATTGTGCCTAATTTGGCGACTAATGAAGTGAGAATCGAGGAGGTAAAGAACGTTTCCCCAACACTAACGACAAAACAAAAGGAAAATTTGCTGATTGTGAATGCCGAAGAGGAGAAATTTACTGAGACAATTGGTGATAAGTTTGGACAAAGAGGAATAGACAGTTCAAACAAAGACGATGATGACAATAACAGCGTCCAACATGAAGATAAAATAAATCAAGGGTCAAAGTCATCTAACAACCCCCGCAATGGTCCCACGTTGCATGAAACGCATGAAACTTCGCAATCAATTAACGCAAACTCCATCACGTCTAACACAAATATAATTTCCGAACATCCGCTATCTGAGCAAGTGCACATCGTAGAAGTGCCTAGGGCTACAGAATTCCAACAGCAATCACGCCGGGTTGTCGTCAATGTGACGATTGGGACAGAGGATTTTGCGGGCCCCTCAGAGTTTAAGAAAGCTTCTCGTCCACTGTATATGTTGTCCGTGTCTGTACCAACCAATGGTGAAATTAACAGTTTTCCTGGAATTAACATCAGCCCCATACAATTACCCGCACAACCCGCAATGTCGAGCATGATGAGCAATTCAAGTGTCGTACTTGAACAAACAACAACCACACGAATACCACCCCCGCCTCAACCCCCGACAACACCTCCTCCGAGTTGGGGTGGTGAATGTGAATGCTCATGTCCTTGCATGGATTCTTATGAAAAGGATAACTTTTCAGAAGGATTGACTGCTTCGGAAGAGGCTTTGCTTCGTGACTTTGAGAATGAGAGCTTCAATTCTTCGTACGAAGAGACTGATTTATTTAACAGTTCTGAAGACTATTCAGAAATGAATAATAATTTCACTGAAATACATAATTTAGAAGATTTGTTAGAGATTGAAGAGTCGACGACAGAATCTTGGTTAAATAGTTCGGATTTTCTCGACATGGAGTCGACCACCGACTTCTCAGAGACGACAACCGAAGGTTATTGGTGTTCTGGGACAACGCCACTTCCCCCAGAGCCCACTATCCTGATTCTTGAAGGTGAGGCCTCGTTTTCTACACTTTTCTTCGTTTCACTACCGCTTTAGCTAACATCGCTTCTTCGCTTGCACTGTTGCATTGTTACACAAACAGCACCTTTTTCTTTTCTGGTATTTTGAGTTGCGATTATCAAGTTGCACGTATGAAGTTTATTGACTATGTAACTAGTGCGCCGATTGTAGTTAGTGGTGTTTGTGAAAAGATCACCCGTAGTTAGTAGTAAAGATCCAGATCAACCTTTTTAAACCATTTTTTTCAGGAAATCATAAAAATTCTTGTATAGTTTCATGATGTCGTGAAGTCGTAACACTTATAATTGTTGAAAAAATAAATTTAGTGACAATCGTGTCATGGAAATAATTTATCAATTGTCGAAGCTTCAGCAGTTCTATTAAGTCAACCTCATAAACTGGCTAATCTAAAAAGAATAATCGTATTCAAAAAATCTTGTAATACAAACTGCAGCTAATTCGCATAGCATTCAAACTGAGCTGGGAATGCTAAAGCATTTTTTTCATTCATTTTTTCCTTCTGCCGACAATCATTCCTGGATATGATGGTGTGCTTTTACAAAGAGAAAAAAATTTCTCGATCGGTTCTTATCCGAAAATCCGTTAATAATTATCACATCATATCCATGGGAGGAATTGGTTCCGAATAAAATCAGTGTTCTAGAATACGGTTTTTTTCTAGGTGCCCGAACATTCCCTGCTCGATCATTCCCACCAGACGGCACAACGTTTGCTCAAGTGGCGCTCGGCCAGCGATTGAGCAAAGAAATTCCTCCGTACAGTTACTGGAACATGCAATTTTATCAGTCGGAAGCAGCCTACGTCCGCTTCGATTACAACATCCCTAGAGGAGCGAGTATCGGAGTTTACGCAAGGCGGAATGCTCTGCCAACCCACACACAGTACGATCTATTGGAAGTCCTCAGCGGCTTCAAGGCTCGAACTTCTCGGGCATCCCATGTTAGTGTCATTGTATGTTCATGCACCTTATCATATTCTATCGTCAAATTTTTTCTTCCACTACGAGTGGGTTTCAAATTGATGGAGAAAATAATAGTAACGATCAATCTAGCAAATTGGCACTCTAATGATCCATTTATTCCGATAATTCTAGCAACCGTCAATAAAGAAGGAAGTAACTCACTACATGGAACCTGGCCACTGGTTCTTGTCTCTCTACAATGACGACGGTGACCCACAAGAAGTAGCTTTCATAGCCGTGGTTGCGGAAGATATGACGCACAATTGTCCAAACGGTTGCAGCGGCAAGGGAGAATGTCTGCTGGGTCATTGCCAATGTAACCCTGGTTTTGGGGGTGAAGATTGCAGCGATAGCGTATGTCCGGTACTTTGCAGTCAGCGTGGAGAATACATAAATGGAGAATGTCAATGCAACCCTGGTTGGAAAGGGAAAGAGTGTTCTCTTCGTCATGACGAGTGTGAAGTTCCAGACTGTAATGGTCATGGTCACTGCACTAACGGAAAATGTAACTGCGTTCGTGGTTACAAAGGAAAGTTTTGTGAGGAAATTGACTGTCCGCATCCTACTTGTTCGGGTCATGGCTTTTGTGCCGAAGGTACATGCATCTGCAAGAAGGGATGGAAAGGCGCGGATTGCAGTCAAATGGATAAAGAGGCATTGCAGTGTCTCCCAGATTGCAGTGGGCACGGAAACTTCGATTTGGAAACGCAAACTTGCTTGTGTGAACCCATGTGGTCCGGTGACGACTGTTCAAAAGGTGAAAATCGCAATCAGTTGAAATACTAAGATTTGCGACGAACATTTTCTCTTAGAATATCGTCTTAAACTTTTATTGTTTCTTCCAGAACTGTGTGACCTCGACTGCGGACCCCACGGTCATTGCGTGGACAACGCATGCGATTGCGTACCCGGATGGTCTGGTGAGCTGTGCAACATGAAACAATGTGATCCTCGGTGCAACGAACATGGGCAATGCAAAAATGGAACCTGCCTCTGCGTAACCGGATGGAATGGAAAGCACTGCACTATGGAAGGATGTCCGAATTCTTGCTCAGGACATGGACAGTGCAGAGTGAACGGAGACGCCCAATGGGAATGCCGATGCTACGATGGATGGGATGGAACTGATTGCAGCGTACTTTTAGAGCAAAATTGCAGTGATAGCCGAGATAATGACAAGGGTATGTAAATTTTTGTTCTGTAAGTTGCTCTTGAATGAGATCATGAAGAGATTTATTATAGCTTCAACAAATATGTCCGTAAACTTCAAATTCATGTATTGATGTATCCAACACAGATGGTCTCGTCGATTGCGAGGATCCTGAGTGCTGCGCGAATCATCACTGTCGAGATAGTCAACTCTGCGTTTCAGCCCCGAAACCAATCGACATTCTACTTCGAAAACAGCCGCCAGCAATTACTGCGTCATTCTTTGAAAGAATGAAGTTCTTAATCGATGAAGGTAGTTTACAAAACTACGCCCGCCAGGAGACATTCAACGAAAGGTACGTTTGAGGTTTTTAGTTTTCGTCAAATAAACAATCATTCGTGAATCAAAACCACCAACACCGTGTGAACACTGTCCGTCCCGGAATCAGTGTTGCGTGCAGTGACACTGTTTTCATTAGTTACATACCATATACTTATACACATAACGTGCTACATATATATCTTGTTATCCTTCCTATATATTATTATAATATTCTATGCGTTGTTGTGACCCGTGTGAAATCACATCCCAACAGTTTTGTACATATGTTTGTATGTACGTGTGAGCGAGCGTGTACCTTGCACCTCTCTTGTCCGTCCGAGTGACGCTTGCGTGAATGTATGAGTCCATGTTAACCATATTAAGCTTATGCCCATGCTCTATAGAGATGTAAGAATTTTTGATGATACCGTCAGGAAGAAAGAAAGAGAGGGAGAACAAGAGAGGAAAATTGAAAGAAAAATCGTAGTTTTAATGAAAACCAAAAACCAAATTTAATAATCAAACAAAACAGAAAGACAAAGATTGAAACGCAATTATCGTAGCTCTAACAAAAATTTTAACTGGGCTTTGTTTTATCCGTGCTGCTGGGTCAGTGTGTTCTGGAATCACTTCAACACAAGGTAAGAAATACGTACGGCAACGAAAAGATAAGTTAGTAGCATAAACGGTAGCTGCTGAAAATATTTTGTGCATATTATACTAAATAATATCTTGTATTTATATTATATTATATACAAATAGATGCGTCATGTATATGTGTGTGTTTGCAATATATTGTTATATTACACTTTAATATTCACAACGGCAGCGGGGCTGCCTGGCCGACGCAATTACAGCCGCCTTCACCGTTTCAGCCTATGCCCAGATTTTCAAATCACTAGCTCATTTGCCAATATCACACTATTTGTTGCATGGTTGAGTTTCCTTATTATTCCTACATTGTGTTTCGTGCCTTTTTGGTTACGCTTCCGACTTTGTGTTACTTGTACGTATTGTCCTAGATTTAAGATTATATCTGCAATGAGAATATCTATCGTTCTACAGTTCATCCGTCACCGTAAAGATTTTATCATCAAACTTTCATTTAATCTCATCCATCATTTTGTCACTCGAGAATCAACGCATCATTACCTTCCGTTATTTGAATCAAAGAAAATAATGATTCCTGTTAAAATGAAATTTCAAAAGTCAGAAATATCTTATATTGTCTACTTGAATTTTCAAATTCAATTCCGAGTTAAATTTTTACAAAATATTGTAACCATAGCCATCGTAGATTAGTTTAGAGAATAGAATCGCTTACATACTTATAGTTTTTTTCCATCAAGCACAACCAGACATACCGTAGACGTAACTTTTGTTGCTCCGATAACAGCAAGCAAAATTCAATTACTAACAGACACTAATTCCAACAGCCGATCTGCCGTGGTACGTGGCCGAGTCGTTACCGCCCTTGGTACCGGACTCATGGGCGTCAGAGTGAGCACCAGCACTCCACTCGAAGGTTTCACTCTAACGCGAGACGATGGATGGTTCGATTTACTCGTTAACGGAGGCGGTGCCGTCACCCTTCAGTTTGGAAGATCTCCTTTCAAACCGCAAAGCCATATCGTGTTCGTTCCATGGAATGAGGTAGGAAACATGCGCGAGCTTCTTAAAATCCTGTTAATTCATTTGTACGAATTCCATTCCGTCTGCTATAACTAAAACCCTAATTTTCATTTCAGGTGATAATAATCGATAAAATCGTCATGAGCACGACAGATGAAAAACAGATTTCCCATATTCCTCATGCATGTGCGGCACATGATTACGATCTCATGAAACCAGTTGTTCTTGCAACCTGGAAACACGGATTTCAAGGAGCCTGCCCAGATAAGAGCGCCATTCTCGCTGAGTCCCAAGTAATTCAAGAGAGTCTTCAAATACCTGGTACTGGTCTAAATCTCGTGTATCACAGCTCACGAGCCGCTGGCTACCTGTCAACCATCCAACTGCAATTAACCCCTGAAACAATTCCACCATCCCTCAATTTGATTCACTTGCGAATCACTATTGAAGGTATTTTGTTCGAGAAAACATTCGAAGCTGACCCTATTATAAAATTCACCTACGCTTGGAATCGACTAAACGTTTATCGGCAACGTGTTTACGGGGTAACTACGGCTATGGTTAAGGTGGGATACGAATATATCGATTGCAAGGACATTATTTGGGATGTACAAACCACCAAGCTAAGCGGACATGACATGTCGATATCGGAAGTTGGAGGGTGGAATCTAGACATTCATCATAGATACAACTTCCACGAAGGGATATTGCAGAAGGGAGATGGTTCCAATATCTATCTGAAACACAAACCAAGAGTAATTTTAACATCAATGGGAGACGGACATCAGAGACCGTTGGACTGCTTCGACTGCGACGGTCAAGCTTCAAAGCAAAGGCTACTCGCCCCCGTAGCACTTGCCGCTGCACCTGATGGCTCAATTTTTGTCGGTGACTTCAATCTTGTAAGAAAAATTTTGGTGGATGGAACCGTGAAAACCGTAGTTCGGCTCAAGTAAGTTTACAATAATTAGGTGGGGTGATTTTCTAAAATCATGATAAGACTGCTAATATTAATTCATCCTTGTTTCTGATTTCAGTGCAACGAGAGTTTCTTATCGGTACCACATAGCATTGAGTCCACTGGACGGTGTCCTTTACATATCTGATCCAGAGTCACACCAGATAATCCGAGTCCGTGACACGAACGATTACTCCGACCCAGAACACAATTGGGAGACAGTGGTCGGTTCCGGCGAACGTTGTCTTCCAGGAGATGAAGCTCATTGCGGAGACGGAGCTTTGGCGCGTGATGCAAAACTTGCTTACCCTAAAGGTGTAGCTGTGTCGGCAGACAACGTCCTGTACTTTGCCGACGGTACGAACATAAGGATGGTGGATCGCGATGGAATAATTACAACCGTTATAGGAAACCATATGCACAAATCACATTGGAAGCCTATTCCCTGTGAAGGGACTCTGAATGTTGAGGAGGTCCATCTCAGATGGCCTACTGAGCTGGCAATTAATCCGTTGGATAATTCATTACACATGATCGACGATCACATGGTTTTACAATTAGCACCCGATGGACGTGTCAAGGTCGTGGCTGGGCGTCCGCTACACTGTGCGTCGCCGTCAACAACTTTCGATACGGAATTGGCGACACATGCGACCTTGGTAATGCCGCAAAGCATCGCGTTCGGACCCGCTGGGGATTTATACATTGCGGAAAGTGACTCGCAGCGTATAAATCGGGTCAGAGTCATTGGGACGGACGGAAAAATTTCACCATATGCTGGAGCTGAGTCAAAATGTAATTGCTTGGAACGGGGATGCGACTGCTTTGAAGCTGATCATTATCTGGCGTCTAGTTCAAAATTCAACACCATTTCGGCTGTAGCGGTTTCTCCAGACGGCATCGTGCATATCGGTGATCAAGCGAACTATAGAATTCGATCTGTTATGGCCAGCATACCAGATGCCAGTGGGGCCAGGGAGTACGAAATCTATTCCCCTGATACCCAGGAGATCTACGTATTCAATAGATTCGGCCAACATATTGCAACAAAGAACATTCTCACCGGAGAAACAAATTACCTATTTGCTTATAATGTTAACACGAGCAACGGAAAGCTCAGTACTGTAACTGATGCTGCCGGAAATAAGGTATTCTTGCTTAGGGATTATTCCAGCCAAGTAAATTCGATTGAGAATACCAAAGGACAGAAATGCAGGTTGAGCATGTCGAGGATGAAGATGCTCCACGGATTAAGCACTCCAGACAATTATAACGTCACTTTCGATTACCACGGACCCACTGGGCTATTGAAAACTAAACTTGACAGCACTGGCCGAAGCTACGTTTACAATTACGACGAATTTGGAAGACTTACTTCCGCCGTTACCCCAACCGGTAAAGTTATTAGTCTAACATTCGACCTTAGCGTGAAAGGTGCCACAGTCAAGATCGGACAGAATAACAGAAAGCCTGTGTCCATGCTTATCAAGGGCTCCTCGGTTGTAACTAAGGTCGGAGAAGCGGAACAAAGAACAATTGTTCTCGGTGATGGTAGCGTGGGACGAGTAACTCCCTGGTTACACACCGTAAGTACGGATACAGTTCCCTATTCCATTTTGGCAGAGATCGAACCACTGCTTGGAGAGAGCTATCCAGTACCAGCGAAACAACGAACAGAAATTGCTGGTGATTTAGCGAACAGATTCGAATGGAGGTACTTCTTAAGAAGAGTACAGGGAAATAAGAACCGTGGAAATGCCAAGGCAGTAGCGCAAGTTGGTAGAAAACTTCGCATCAATGGTGAAAATCTTCTTTCACTCGAGTACGACCGAGAATCAAATACAGTCGCTGTATTTATGGACGACCGCGTCGAACTCTTGAACGTCACTTATGATAGAACAGCCAGGCCTGTCAAATGGGGACCAAGAAATGGAATCTTTGCTGGTGTCGATTTGGAATACGACAGGTTCAGTAGATTGACTAGTTGGACATGGGGCGATATCAGCGAAACGTACGGCTTCGATAGAGCCGGCAGACTTTACGAAATAAAATACAGTGATGGGACAGCAATGATATACGCCTTCAAAGACATGTTCAGCAGCCTGCCTCTAAAAGTCACAACTCCGCGTGGTAGTGATTATTTATTACAGTACGATGAGGCTGGTGCTCTTCAATCCCTGACTACTCCTAGGGGTCATATTCACGCCTTTTCTCTGCAAACTTCCCTTGGGTTCTACAAGTATCAGTACTACTCACCGATGAACAGACATCCGTATGAAATTCTCTACAATGATGACGGTCAGATATTGGCTAAGGTTTACCCGCACCAGAGCGGAAAAGTCGCGTACGTCTACGACCACACTGGAAAACTGGAAACTACGTTAGCAGGTTCGTCATTGATAAATTTTGTTTCCAGATTATCGATTTTGTGGGCATGACTGACCATTTTTTTTCTTGTTCTAGGTTTGTCATCTATTCACTACACATATCAGGAAGCGACGAGTCTGGTGCGAAGTATCGACGTAAACGAGCCAAACTTTGAGATGCGTCTGGAATACAAATACCACGCTGGAATCGTGAAGGATGAGAAGATCAAATTCGGTAGTAAGAGCGGAATGGACAACGCACATTACCGCTTCCAGTACGATGGTAATGCTCGTATATCCGGACTCGAAGTAGACATCAATGGAAAGGAATTGCCTCAATTGCGTATCAAGTACAATCAGAACCTTGGACTTCTTGAGGGAGTTAGCGACCTGAGAATTTACAGAAATACATTCAACAGATCCGTCATGCAGGATACAAGCAAACAGTTCTTCACCATAACAGACTACGACGATCATGGTAGGATAAAAACCGTCCTGATGAACATAAGATCTCTTGATGTATTCAGGATGGAACTTGAATACGATAACAGAAATCGTATAAAAATGAGGAAGTTCAACATCGGTAGGGAATCAATGATGGACAAGATCACGTATAACGCTGATGGTCACGTTCTTGAAGTCGCTGACACCGACAACAACTGGCAGTACAGTTATGATGAGAACGGAAACATCATTGGAGTTACGGAACAGAATGAGAAAATCACGTTGGGGTATGACAGCGGGGATCGTGTTGTTCAATACGGGGACGTTGAGTTTAATTCCTACGACGGAAGGGGCTTCGTGGTTAGACGAGGTGAACACAAATACAGATATAACTCAAGAGGACAGCTGATCCACGCCTTCGAACATGACAAATTCCAAATTTGGTATTTCTATGATGACCGCGGTAGACTTGTGGCGTGGAATGACGACCGTGGAAATATAACGCAGTACTTTTACGCGAATCCAAGAACACCAGATCTGATTACACACGTGCATTTCCCGAAGTCATCAAAAACATTCAGGTTCCTATACGATGCTAGAGACTTTTTAATCACCGTTGAGACCTCTGAACAAAGATTCTATGTCGCATCTGATCAGAATGGTTCTCCCTTGGCACTGTTTGACACTAACGGTAACTTGATAAAGGAAATGGGTAGAACGCCATTTGGTAAAATCATAAAAGATACAAATCCAGATTTCTATCTTCCGATTGACTTCCATGGTGGGTTGTTGGATCCTAACACAAGACTCGTTTACTTGAAAAAGCGCCTTTACGACCCGGCGGTTGGACAATGGATGACTCCAGCTTGGGAGCAAATGGCAAACAAACTTACGACTCCGACAGACATTTTCATTTACCGATTCCGCAACAACGACCCAATAAACAACAAACAAAATGTCGAATACATGACGGATCTTCCAAGTTGGCTAATGCTCTACGGCTACGACGTTTCGGCCATGCTCGGTTCAGAATACACCAAGGAAATGGTTTACCAGCCGAGTGCCACCATCACGTCTCCTCAATTGACACCAGAATTTGGTGTAATGTCCGGGTTACAATGTATCGTTAATAGGGTCCACGAGAAATTTTCCGATCTCGGTTTCGTCCCGAAGCCGCTTTTGAAACTGGAACCAAAGACTCGAAATCTTTTTCCTAGAGTAGCTCACAGAAGAGCAGTATTCGGAGAAGGTGTTCTAGTATCAAGGGTTGGAGGTCGCGCCCTAGTGAGCGTGGTTGATGGAGTGAACAGCGTTGTTCAAGATGTAGTAACTTCGGTATTCAACAGTTCATTCTTCTTGCCATTACACTTCAGTGTTCACGATCAAGATGTCTTCTACTTCGTAAAAGACAATGCTTTGAAGATTCGGGATGATATGGAGGAGCTCCGTCGTCTAGGAGGTATGTTCAATGTTTCTACTCACGAAACAACGGAACATGGGGCTGGAACATGGAAAGAATTGAGGTTGCACAATCCAGACGCAGCGGTTGTCATAAAATACGGTGCAGATCCCGAACAGGAGAGGCATAGGATATTAAAACATGCTCACAAAAGAGCAGTGGAAAGAGCGTGGGAAATTGAAAAACAATTAGTGGCCGCCGGTTTTCAAGGTCGCGGTGATTGGACGGAAGAAGAAAAGGAGGAATTGATAAATCACGGCGACGTTGATGGTTACGAGGGTGTGGATATTCACAGTGTACATAGGTATCCGCAGCTCGCCGACGATCCAGGAAACGTCGCATTTACAAGAGACACAAAAAGGAAAAGACGAAAGAGTGGTAATAGACGCAACAGAATTCACAGGCACGACTCGTGATTTGACAAAAAAAGATTAACTAAACTTTTACCTATATCAAACGCAATGTGAACAAACAAAAAATAAAAAAAAAAAACATAATAATACGTATAAATAACACACACATTGTGATATGTCCATATGGTAACGTTTATAGAAATAAAACAATCAAAACAAGACTTCTAAAGTATGAACTAAAGTGAAAATGCAAAGTAAAAAATATAATGAATGATAAACTAAATCTCTTTGCTATGGGGAAAATCCTCGACTTAATAAATGAGACGACTGAGACTCGTGTAACATATTATTATTTCATTTGTATCGAACTTGTTGGTGCCATATATATTATTATTAATATTATTACCATTATTATCACTATTATTATTAACATTATCATTCTTATTATTACTATTGAAAACGTTTTTAAAAAAAGAAGAATAATCTATGAAGTGTCAAAATTAAACTAGTCGCAAGTAATGAAATGATGAATATAAAGCTTGTTACAGGGGTGATTATTTTATAGAATGAACAATCGCGTATGATATAAAATAATCTTGTACTTTAGGAATAATGTGCAGGTGTAGTTTGATAAAAAGTAGGTACTGTGGATTAAATTGATAAATGTGCAGAATAATTTGAATGTATAGAATCAGTTTCTATATGGGGTATAAATAACACGAAGTATAAAAAAAATATATACTGACTAAAATTTAACAATAATGATTAAAACAAATAAATTAATTGATAGATAAATAAAACATAAAAATAAATGCTCTTCGATCGCGATAATATGTGTCTGTATGAGTGCATGTATACGTTGCGTGACATTCATGACTTTTAAGAACAATTTGACAAAGTAAAAGAATGAAAAAACTATGGAACATGATGAAATAAGAGCATAAGAATCGCGCAACAGTTGATGGGTTTGTAACAGGGTCTATGACACATAGAAAAACTTATATATTTGAAAATTCTGACAATGAGTCTGTGTTTCGACTCGCTTATTATGTATTGCCTCCAAAATTATCTGCTCTGCATAATTGTGCAGTAATACAAATGGCGAATAATTTAATCACGTTAATTACCACCAGTAACGATGCTCCGTGCACACAAGAGAAAACAAAACAAAAAAAAAATATGAATTAAAAGAATAAGAAAAAGTAAAAAAATACAACAGATATTTTTAACAAGGTGTTAAGTGGAAGCTGATGTAAATATATGGAATATGACTATATTATAATAATGAAAAATGTAGATATTATTATACTTATTATAACGATGGTAAGTTCAATTTGAAATCTTGAAAGAAATGCTTTTTTATATACACCAATTATAATAGAGCCGCAAATAGTTGAAAAGGGGGATGAAAAAAAAGGAAAAAAAAATTAAAATAATTCAAAAACGTCACAATATTAGTCTGCTGAACTAATTGTTAGTAGAATACAAAAAAATTTCACGTGACATAATACGTAATATGTGCATCAGTAAAATGATAAAACGATATACTAGTCCAATGCATACATATATACCATAAACATAAATACAATACATACATGGCCTACTAATCTGAAAGTCGCGCCGTCAACGTTCAGCATAAATAATTCATGTTCAGAAAGTAGGATACAAGAAAAAAAAATTAATGAATAAATAAACATGTACCGTATATGAATGTAGTTATGATAAATTACATAACTTAAACGTTTCTCGATATGATAGACTCCTTGTAAATAGTATATAGATACAAAAGTAAAAATTGTACCTAGAAAATAAGTTTAGCTGTAAGTATCCATAAATTTAAGACGGTATAACTGAACCCATAATTAATAATATCGAAAGAAAAGCAAAAAGAAAAAGTAAAAGAGATCAGAAAACAAAATCTTAATGATGTAATATCCAAAATGAATTACTCGTATAAATACCCTCCCCGCGCCTATCTATTTCTACTCGAAATGAAAATTATTTTTTGAATTGTGTCGTCAAAATCCTAACATGTCTAAGCAAAGAAAAAAAAACGTACCCTTATAACAATAATGAAAAAAGAAATAATAATAATAATACTAATAATAATAATAATGATATTAATGAATAAATAAATTGTCGGTGTTTAATATTGAAAAATAGATCAAACTTCAAATGTTTGTATCAAAGTAATCGATAGAAAGTAATAAATAGGGATGCAGCGAGCCAACGTGCGAGCCGTCGCTCCACCGTTGTGTTCTCATAGGTGTAACTAAATACATAATCATGATGCAACATACTTAGTTGACTGATGTTGACAAGTAAAATGTGCAACTAACTTAACTGCTATATGCTGTACATATCTATTGTGTATAGCCACACTCAATAGTACTTTCGATACATATGCTTTCGTCACATCAATATTTCATTTGGTTTTAGACTGGTTAAACATGAAATTCCATCATTTCTTACAATTAGATGAAATAATAATTCATTTTTTACTTCTCGGGTTTTGCTTCACGAGCTGATAATGTCTCTGTTCATAAACCAATCAGCGTCTGAACGTATGATAGTTACTAATCCAACTCATTTACTCATCAGATTTATTGTAGAAATTTTGTTCATCCCCTTCAGAAAATAATATAGAAATCAATTTCGACAAACAAGATATCGATGTGATTATTATCTGTTCTCTCTATATCCGTAAACTCTACCATGATATTGTGCTATTAAAAGATTTGCTAGAACGTTGTAGGAAACTGGCTGATCGATTGCAGGGTTAAAAAAAGGAAAAAAATGTATTAAAGAAAAAAAAAGACACATATTCAGTATAACAAATTGACTCAAAACAATACGTAATACGATAATTATACTTGAATAATATGAATATTTACGCTTATTATATCATTTGGACTCACGTAATTGTCAATGTGATTTTTTTCACTTTTTTTTTTTAATGATTTTTTCAGTAGGTCAGTTCTTTTAAATTTGGTTTTGTATTGAATTGAAAATCCAAACCGTCGCAAATATTGAAAAAAAAGATAAAAAAAATTTATATTGGATGAGGTGATATTTAATACTGTTGCTAAACGTGACAAAGAAAAGCAATACTTTATAACTATCGTGTATGTCTTAAAAGAGAAACAAAATAATATAAATTAATATATTTAATTGTGTATCGGTAATTATAAAGCGGTTATGTGTTTGTGACAAATGGGAGGAAAAAAATGAAACGATGACCATGAAAAGCCTGCTAATTTTTTGAAACGAGAACAAAGAATGAAATGAACATCAGGCAAGGGAAAAAGATGAAAAAATCATACTTACGTATGTAAGCTGCGTCAAATTTTTGTATATAATAATTAATTATATTTTGCTCTGTTAATGTTGTGGATTCTAAACGATTATAAAGAAACAAGGAAAAGCAAAAAAAACTAAGATTACGCGGTAAATGTTCGTAGAGAAAAACCACTGTGCATGATATGATTCAGAAGCGATATTAATGTTGGTTAAACGCCTACATTATACTCACGATAGTATATAGCTACATCTCATAAACTGTTTCCTCGAAATATCCTTTACCCTCCATTACCCTATTATACTTTGATGAAGAACAAAATGAATAATTATTTTAACAAATCCCTTATCCCATTTTCCTATGAACGTCTCTCCTTTTCCATCTTATACCGAGAAATCTAACCACTCAAACATGTGCCATGGTTACATAATATATTTATAATACTATTCCCATTGCACAAGTTTGGGAGATGAATAACTAAATTTTTTTATAATTTAAATTGTACATATTTATTATTATGTAAATATTCTTATATACACAAGTTTATTTTACACTACAATATTATATTATTATGTAATATTTAATATAAGAACATATTCTATACTCTTACAATATAAGTACTCAATAAATATATCTATAAAATTTCCCAGTGTTTGTGTATGTCTACCTGTAACCCTTTTCCTATTGTTCCATCACGTTGTACATCGTCTCGATAAGCCCAAACATGTATATTATATATATACCATACATATATATCAACGTTGGACATTGATTAAAAAAATGGTATTATAGTATTAACGAGATATATGCCATTGCACCCCACAGGCCACACGTATGTGTAAATAATTCTGTATAAGACATACTGCATATTGAACGGGCCCCAGGTTGCAAAGTTTAATCTTTGTAATTATTTTGTTATCGTTTAAATAGAATTCTTAAAGCTAAAGCACATTTTATTTAATCCATATCCTCAATGTGCAAAATGGCCGCCGCTGACACCCGAAACAAAATCATAAGTAAGCAATCTCTCATCGCAAATCCGTCTATTCTTATTCTAAAGCATCGATTGATTTAAGAACGATCAGTTCTGGAGCCAATTTCATCCTACGGTCTGAAAAGACACCGGCATTCGTCGATAATCCGTTTTCGAGGTATCATTGAATGCAAACAGAAAAAATTATTATTAATCAATTAACATTGAACCGATCCTGTGCAAACAACGATTATGGCAATTCAGGAGAAATTATTCAAACAACCATATAACTGAGTTCTTTATATTCGATCATAAAACCAATATACAAAGAAATCACATATTTCCCGGATCGTAAATACGAGTATAGCTGTATATTAGATTTGAAGTCAGGTCACCGGATTTTCATTGTCTCCTTAATCCTTGTGAATCATAACATAAACATGAGCTGAGGTTTACTTCTGGCGATTTAGTATAGTGAGAACGGTCGGCCAGGAAAGACGTACTTTCTGCGTTCCGATCAAATCCATTTATAATTGCTGAAATCACCTGTGATGGTTGAAATTATCGTGGTAAAAATAAATTGCACGAATATTATCTCGCAATAGAATAATTATTTCGGACTTCTGGAGTGAGTTTTTTGTGTTGCATCCAAGGGACATGCGTATCAGCAATCTTCTGAAGGGGCTGCATCCTAGATCGGATATAGAAAATGAAGAACTCACCTGAGACAGGTAACATACATAAAAGTTATAATTAATTATTGAACCTTATTATTAATAATAGGTAATTTGCACTCAGGGTTTCATTAAAAATAAATCTGGAATTTAAATATATATATATATTTATATATTCCTAACTTTATTTGATGAACGTAAAATCAAACCGTGTAAATAGAACTGCAACGATAATATAATCACAATGACAACGGTGTATATATGTATACCTATACATTTAACAAGTAAATAAGCTCAATCATTTCTGAGCAGAGGCATTATAAAGAATCAAACTTCACTCGGTCAACAATATACATTACGTTGTTATAATCAATTCAAAATATCTCACCTCATTATCGAAATGTATTCGGGCTGATTTATCCTGCAATATACATATATATGTATATATATATATATGTATGTATATATTTGTACTTCATTGGTACAATACACATATGTTTATATACACATACACACACCAGATAAGTGTATAATATACGATATATATATATATATATATTTATAATTTTGTTTTTTATCTTCATGCGCAACACGTCGTATAATGTAATTTAAATATACACACGTGTATTTCATTACATTATATCTTAATTTTATATTCTTCTCAAATTTTATTATTATTATTATTATTATTATTCATTTTATTGTTTTTTTTTCTCAAATATATTATTTCTTATAATGTTTTTGTAACGTTGCATTTTCTCACGTTGCAATATTCATAACATATTTGTGGTATATATAATAATTTCATATGTATAAGGTATAATATATGTGTATATACACTGCCGGTCAAAAGTATGGGTACATCAGTCGAAATTTGTTAACCCCCCTCCCCCCCCCCGCCAATTGGATTATACCTTCTTTCCTGAAACAATTCTTTTTTTAGTGAAAAATGCAAGACTAGGGCGAAGAAAAATAGTACGGAGTTTTTCGAAAAACGAAAATATAGGTTTATCATAAAAAAAACCCCAGGCAAAAATCTTTCCTAATCTGTAGGGTTGATTTAAGTAGCCGAAAAACGGTCATGTTCAAAAATACGTACCAGGACCAAAAAGAATCGTGGCGAATTTTCTAAATAAGCAAAATGAAGGTAAATTTGTTCTCTTTGAAATGCTTCTTGAAAAATTTCGTTATCTTTATTATTGAATCCGCCATTTCCCTTTTGGTGCGGCGAGAAATTCCGACTGGTGAACCTAAACTTTTAACCGGCAGCGTATTATATACATATGTTTTGGTTAATTTTTCATTCCCCATTTTTATGCAGTATAATAGGCACGTCGACGTCATAGCTTAAATATTTTTCATTTTTGATCTAATTATAGGTTTAACATTGAAAATAATCGCGAGAATGTTCCACATGATATATTTCATAGTTTCTTTTTTTTGTAACTCATATCGTTATCAATATATAATCTCTCGCATCTTATAATGTGCAACTGCAAATAAGATTATGATCAGGTCTAATTTTATAATCTCCCAACTTCAAGCTGTGATATCAACGATTTCTATAGGATAAATTGTAGGAAGGATAGGGACAGGTTTTTTTTTTCTTGTCACCCCTAAAATTGTTTCACCTTAACAAGGTAATCATACATGGATTATTATAATGCGTACACAGGTTGATGCGAGTGTGCCCTTATTATATCACAGAGAGGCGTAACAAAAATATAAAACAATTTTAATTTCACATTATTTTTTTTTCTTCTTTCTTCTTTTTTTTTGTTATTATATCATTCATCCGTCATGCATTTTGATCATGTAAGCCATGATTAGGTACAGCAATTTACCTCATAATATTTCAAGAAAAAAATAAAAAGAAACCGACACGAAAATAATTAAATATAAATTATCTATTGGTTCATCATTATTATCGTAATTAACTGTAATAAATTGAACAAGAATCGTGTTATAATTTACTATGCACGAATCAAATATCTTTCATTTACTCATTCGTTAATAAAAATTATAGGGCATGTCGTCTTGCTCGCTATTATTGTCTGCATCGTTTACAACTCCATACATTCTCGTTACCGATATTATATTACTTAACCGATTCAGCTACGATCTAGCCTCTGTCAGAACTATAAATTTCGTGATAGAATTAATAATAGATAGTATAATACAGAGACAGTTTGTTTGATAACCGGATAAATCGGACTGTTGCCTCAATGACCTTTTTTTGTCGTACATTTGTAATAATATACATAATTTTGTCGGTTTCTTATATATTTTTAGTATCAAGTATTCGATTTTTTTTTGCGTCCTTTTTTTCTAATTCTCCTTTTTTTTTTGGATACGTTCACATTGTAACGTATATATAGTTGACTTATAATATTATACATGTTATAACATATACGTATGTATTAAGAATAAAGGATTCAGTTTTGTGCTGACGTACAACAGTGCTAATGGTATAATTAGAATTATCTCTTATTATTTGTTCATATATAGGTATGTAACTCATGTATTTGGGCTGTTTGCGTTGAACTTTTTTCTTTTCTGTTCTGTTGATTTCGCGGGGCAACCGAAAATATTGTTCCAAATTATGAAAAAAAAAAAAAACAACATATTTATACATATGTACATGTAAATTGTGTGAAACGTGCAACCGATCAGGAAGTATCCATGGAGGAGTTGCTGTACCACGCATCGAAATCTCCGGAAAAAATTATTTCATCATCGTTTTAGCCATCACGTTCCTTTCCACTTGTTAGCAAATTTTTTTTATTTTCGTATTTCGATTCACAGGGGGAATTTTCGCATGTTTTCCGATGACACTTACGATTCACAAAGATTATTTTAATCCTAATTGAGAAAGATATTTTTAGTTGCCTCGTGGAATGTGAAGAATAGAAAAAAAAATCAAATTGAACCTCCCCATGCGTTTTTTTGACAAACTATCGTAACTATCGTAACTATCGTGATTCATTTATTTTTGCTTATTTCATCAATTATTCATTCAATTATTTTATTTTATTTTGTAGTCGTGGAATGAATATGTATTAATTATATTATCAATAATTTAGCGGAATTAGTCCCATAGTATTGGCGATAGAAAACTTGATTAGATATCGATAATGAAAGTTATGGCAAAGTGTATAATATAATAGTAACAATAATAATAATGATAATAATAATATGTTGTACGTATATTATGAGTACAGTATAGGAAGTATAAGGTATAACAATTCATGAGATATATTCGTAGGTATAATATTTTCGAGTGTTTATGAAGAGGTACAAAAGTTATGTAGAGGTATAGACTATAATGTTGAAAAGGCCAACTATAAAAACGACTTTCTTTAGCGATCCGTATAAACCACCGTTATATATTTATAATATGGGAAAAATTTGGCCAATGAAATCTACGGATCTGTTAGACAGACAGCATTTAATAATTATATAATTCGGCTAATATTGTAAGTGTAAAAAATATGGAAGTTGATTATCATTTTTTGTTTTGGTATTACATATGTATATATAGGTATGTATATATGTGAGTCAAGCGACAATATTAATATATATATATATATATTTTTTACATATAGGTTTGGTTAAATGAAATATCTTTTTCAAAACCAAATGAAATTTGAATCTCAAATTTTTAAGACACGTTGCACGTTAAATACATCGCTAATAAACTCTGTACAAAGGTTAACATTGCATTGCAAACAACAATATTTCATCGCTTCAATTTTTACGACATTCTTTTTGTATTTTTTTTGTTTTTCATTTTGTTTTTTTAATCTTATCCGTTAGTTTTCGCTACTCCAAATAATATAACACATCATGAGCTAAGCACCAAAAAAATTCTTGGGTGACTCACGAAAAATTTTGAACCCCATTGCACAGTAACGTAATGAAAATGAAAAAAAAATCACGTCGAATAAGGGACGTGAATTCTGTGAATTTTTGATTTTCGTGAAAATTATTGTATCCGACTATTCCCGTGGAAGCAGGTTGAATTGAAATTTAAAAAACTAACGTACTTAGACACCCAACTTTTTGGAGCTTAGCCATCGATATTCTCTACTGATCGACTAAAAATATAAACTTCAATCGTTATAATCATCTTATAACTGCACAGCTGGCTTTAACTTGATTAAATCTTATTGGAAATGAATTTTTATCTCGACTAATATCTACTTTTTTGATATAATTTTTTTTACAATATATATGCGTGGATCGTACGTCTTATGTGTATTATTTTCAATAATTATCCGGATCACGTGAGTGTCGCACGAATGTTTTTTCTTTTTTTTCAAACAGTCATCGGAAATCTTACCATTACTTTTACTGATATTCTTTGAACAATAAATAATTACTTATATAATGTGTTAATATCGAATGGTTTGTGCCAATGATTTGATATCAATGCAGTGTAGACTTCAGTCTGTGATGTGATCGACATCAACAATTGTTCATCAATTGATATACATGTATAGTATATATATTTAAATATTAAATATAGAAATTCACTCGTACTCAAACGTCAAATAAATATACCAACACATCGATAGCTCATAAATAACTTTCAACTCGATAACATTTTTCAGCTCATTATTTTTTGAAATTTTTTTTTTTTTTCGTCTCCGTTTGTTTCACTTGCAGCCAAATTTTCAACTTAAACAAAGTAGATCATATTTTCACACTTACTCAATAATGTATGACATATTTTTTCAGACTAAGAAACTATGAATTTGAATTTATGGAAAAAATCATTGCCGCAATTTTTTCTTTTTCCAATTTGTACAGATTGCGTTAGTTTTATCAACTCAGTCGCAAATAATCGATCAATTTTTAGCAGTGACTCGGATCTACACCTGATATTTCAATTCGTTTTTGTGTTTTGTTTTATGTGTTTTTTTTTTTTATAATAATTTCTTTCAACGTCTAGCGATCTACTGTAGATTATTATATCTAATTTGCCAAATTCAATATCCTGTCATTCATTTCCTCAGGGGATGCCACATGGCAACTGGACGCCGTAGGGCGGTCAACATTTGTCGCCAATGCGCAACTGCTCGACCGGAAGCATCACCACCAACGATTACATGTCCGACTGGATACGCCCTTGGCTCTCCAGCTTCAGCAACGGTCAACCTCAACTGGATGCCCTGAGGGAATCAAAGTTTGTGGTGAACCAGTTTGTGTTTCAGGTAAATGAGGAAATTATTAAAAGACTATCAAACCTGTAAAGCGTGAGCAGGCACACTGAAGATGATGGCCTCGTTGAAAATTGGACTTTTCTCACCTTTTTTGACGGATGTTTTTTTTTTGTGCATCTTTTTTCCTTGCTGAAGTAGATATACCTAATGAAAAAATTATCGTAGAGATACAGGGCTCTTATGTGTCGTGCAATATTGAACGCACCGTATTATTTATCCATTGAATTCATTAAAACGTGAAGAGAAAGAGAGAAAATATTTATACCTTGACAAAGGTATCCCCAGGTAATGGACTCGCACCTCGGAGATTCCTGGCTTTTACAACGACCAAAGTCAACCTTTCAGCGGTTGGTAAGTAACTTAACGAAAACATGAGCTCTCCCAAATGTGGAAAGGGGAGCGATGGACCGATGAGAGGAAGCCACGTAGTCGCGGGGGGTCTGGGTGCCGGACCTAATTTCAAACTGGCCTCTGCCATCAGCGAAGCACCAATGCCCATACTAATATCAACGGAAAATACCTGAAACGCAATAGAAATGTTTTAATTTAAACGCGATGAGCTAATTTAGTTCTAGATCCATCTAAACACGTAACGACCGTTGAGATTAGCTGGTGTCACCCTGGGGGGTTTTCAATGTCCGAAATAACTCTGAAATCCTCTAATGCGACGTTCTATCGCTTGGACGGCTGAAATTTCCAACACTAACCTCCACCAGTAGAGATCTCCCCACGGGACCACCGTCCAGAGGGAAAAGAAACTTTTCCTGATAACTAGGGGATGGACAACCTCGGTACAGCCTTGTTTGTACGTGCGTCTGTCGATCCGGAAGTAGGCAAACTCTGTAAGAAAAATTACAGCTCAATATTTTTACGTTAATTCACATGTGCATATAAATTCTATTGATTTCGTACGAGGGGAATAGATCTACCTCACAAACGTGTCTTGGGCTGGTTTTCCATCAGGAGTTATTAGATCCCTGGCTTCAAGGACGCTCACGGTCAGATCACCTTCTCCTCCTCGACCACCCCATCGCTCGTATTCCAGACCAACGCAGATATGCCCAACGATTGGACTTTCTTCGAGGTCGCCGAGCACCACGCTTGTGTCCGAACAGACGCTGTCGCAGCTGACCGCTCTTTTTAAAGTCGCTTCGTCGGGTGGCGGTTCTGGCTCTGGACCCTGAGAACCTTTACGACCTTCCGGTATCGATTCTCCAATTTCTCCGCTATTGAATCCCGCGTAGACATCTTCGGATGGCTGTAGGAAAAATATATCGTTGAACGATTTTTTATCTCAGTTTTCATTTATAGAAATATGCATGTGTAACGTTTCCATGTGCGAAGCTTTGATGAAACTGTTATTATATTTTACACATCCAATACGCGATGGTTCATGTGACAGAACGTATACTATAACTCCCCTTGTCGCAAAGCGCCTGTTGAGTATCAGAGAAAAATCATTCAGCCAGTCAAAAGAGAACTCTACCCCAGGCAGATGAGCCGGTTTTTATGTACGTCAAAAGCCTGACGCGAATATGATCCCTTTTTATCAGTTCTTCCATGGCCATATCATACCTATATGAAATGCTTACGAAAGGAGGCAGTTTGATATTATTTTAATTCACCGCGTGGATTAAAAAAAGACCCGTTTTTTAAGTGTATGAGAGGGGAATGAATTTGAAGGCAAATGAATTCTCGTAATGAATGGGATTCATTTTACCTGTGACAATCTTCGTTTCATTTGAACTTCTTCCAAGGCAGCGTAGAGATCCTGGCTGCTCCGCCTTCTGGATAAGAATAAAATAGATTATGGCGAGTCGTTTGAAATCTGGCATTTGTGAATGTCAGACAGAAAAGAAAATGAAAGAAAAAAACTATATGTATATATATACAATCGAGTTAATCGAAACAGCACCTTGGGGGATCCGCCATTTCTACTTCCGTATAATCATGGAAACCGTTAAGCCTCTCCATACTTTTTCTCCTTTGTTCCAAGCTATTGAATATATCCTGAAACATTTGTTTGTACTCAAGGTACATTAAACCTGCTTACAAAATTCCAAACTTCGAACTTAACCAACAGAGAGATAATAAGTATTTTATATTTCACTGTATAAATTACGTATAATTCTTTACAGATACCACTTTGCGGAAAAGGAATTTATAACTTTGTTGAATCATCAAATTATTCGTTATTGCTTTGGAATAAAATATGAAACAAAGCGGGGGTGTGCTACGCGCTGCAGTGCGCCTAAAAGTTTTACGATGTGATGTCGAGCTACCCTCCATAAAATAAAGCAGAAAAGAGATCCACTGTTTTGTGGCTATTCGCACGCCGTGTATAGCTTGGAAAAACCAAATAAACAAAAATGAAGCCTTCAAGATTCTCCAGACCACATAATACCGGTCTGCTACACCATCGGGAGTCGTAATAACCACGTGAGTCTAGGATGACAAAATATTTTCTTTTTCTACCATCGACGCGATGCGACAGCGAACGCTAAAAATTAATCCTGGTCTCTGCAGAACCTGCGGTATTACTCCACATCGCGGTATCTACACTGTACATGTACATATACCTAATTTCTAGCTATGTATCCACACTACCTCAGAGGTCCTGGTAAAGCTTGGGTCCGAAAGATAAGGGTGAGGTTCCTGGCTGAGATCCTTCAGGAGCAGCGGTGATGCAGGGGGATCTTGAAGGCTATTGTAAACCTGATGAAATTCGTTTTGCGTATAAAATCACGGACAGTATTCGCATAAATGGTGATAATTGTTATCGTATTAACTATGAACTTTGGTCTAATTTCAGACTAACAACTCTCACCTCCTGCGCTGTTCTATGGGCTTCTAAATTCAGTTCACGGCTATATAAATCCGAACCTCGTCCCGTCTTTGTTATACCAGGTATTTCAGGCTCCGCGTAGAAACCTTGAGCACCGTTTGGTGTCCGATGACTTAATCCGCCATCTTCAGATGTTTCCGAGGGTGGAAATGTGAACCTTTGGACCTGCTGGGCCGAGGATAGAACCGAGCTGGAAGATAAACAACCCTTGTACGAAATCTGAACGCCACGTTTAAACATACTTCCAGGTAATTTGCATCCGCACCGATAATGAACAGTTTCAACGTTACAATTGATCCAATGTCACAATTACTTACTTGTAAAACTCTGACGCGTCTATATAACTTTGTGATGTAACGGATCTGAGGGCGTTGAAAATACGTTCACCGGTGGTTGGTCCATTTTTTCTTAGTACAGCATTCCCTCCATTCGGTGGATCAGGAGGGGCTGGAGGTGGTACTGGACTTGGGGGTGGCGTGGAGGCGGACAAGGGAGGACCTACTGAGGTATTCGCTGAACTTTTTCCCTTGGAACTACTTGGCGAAATCGTTTTATGGTCTTGCAAAGCTGTCGTCTGGTTATTCTGCGCGGCATAAAGTGAATATAGTGCCGCCTGGTTGGTCTGGATCATCTGCGTAACGTTTTGTAACCCTTGAGATTTCGCCAAATTGTCCTGCCCCATCGAATGGGAACCTCCTACCTCAGGTACGTTTTGTGATTGTGTTCTCAATGGGGTCATTTCAATGATATTTTGCTGTTGATTATGCGACGAGTTTGTATTTTCGCATAAATCGTGTATGTCTTGGCTACTTTGGAGCATTTTCGAAGCTGCTTGGGGACCGTAAATCGATTCCATGATGGTCTGGGCGGTCGAAGAACCGCTCTGCATTCTATAACCGCCCTGTACAGAAGATCTTGACTCGTTACGCGCGTGTCGCCGGTTGTACATTGAGCCGGAATTTCGTTGTGCCATTTCGCGATTTTCGTAAGGTTCTTTTTGTAGCCTTGAATTATACTCGGTTTCAATGTCAACGCTTTCCGTCAGCGGTGGGAACCTCATCGCTCGCTGATCTGGATTACCAGATCCATATTGCTGGAAATTACTTCCAGGCCCAAAGGTTTCGTGATCGGATCTAATTTTCAAGCCCTCGTAGGCGTTGCTCGTTATTTTATAGGCGTCACTGTACTGTATATTGGACCCTCCAGTATCTTGACCGGTTTCAAAGCCGTACGGAGTAGTCTGAGAACTTTCGCAGCTGCGTTTCACGCCTTGAACTTCGTACCTCATCGGTTCTTGCGCTATCCTATAAGGATTGTATTCGGCGGATGGTTCGCTAGGAAAGATGAATGCCGAAGGTCCACGATGCTGAGGTCCAGCAGCGCTTGTAGATAAACCCTGTGGCGGAGGTGTTAACGGCGCGGGGCCAATATCCTGCATACGAAGACTATCGCTCGCACTGGGAGCTTGAAGAGGCGATGGTCTTGGGCGAGCAATCGGCTTGGGTTGCGGAGCGGGTCTTAATGGTTGCGGGGGTATCGCTGTTCCCCCTATCGGAGGGTGAAGATCTCTGTCTACAGCTTCGAATCTGCGAACACGCAAGTTAAAATAATGAATCACCGTCATAAAAATCTATGCAATGTTCTGCGACTCGTACATATTTCGGAGTGATTTACAACACCATTCCTATACCTAAATGTGGATCTACAACGCACTAAAGTAATTTTCGTTTAGAAACCTCATTTGCATATTAGTAAGACGGCGTATTTTCACCGGGAAATACAATACCGTCCAATTTGAATAAATTAAAATTGACCCCAGTTGCGTAACGGCACGTTTACGAGGGTTTTAGTTGAACATGGACTGATGGGCATACGTATGTACCATTCTCGTTATTGTGCGTATTTCAATTCTATTCGAAATAGCGATCGAGCCTGGTTTCTACCAACATTATGAACATCATTCATTTTCCAAAACAATGTTTACCAAGTACACCGACCATTATACTACAGCTGTAACAAAATATGACGAGGAATTATAATTTAATTATTAATTATTAATTAAATTTATACCACGTATAAATTTCCGAGCGTGACTGAGACATTCTTTTTTTGTTTTTTTTTTTTGTTGTAATTATCAGTCGCGTATTTTTTCTTTTTTACTTAACAATATCAAGGGGTAAAAAGTTGCGAGAGCACTCATCCACGATGTTGACAATATATGAGAGTGATATATTCCATTTTATCAAATTTTGCAAACGTGACTCGTAATGTTAGGCCCTTGCCTCAGAGGAGATACTTAAACCTCCCTTATATGTTTTACTTTGGCCAAGCTAAGCTCGCGTAGCTTTTACACAGCGGTAGCGTCGATGTTACATGAATAACTCATACTTTCATTAACGTTAAAGGGCGATGTTCGCTACTAAAGAATCTACTAACAAAAACTAACACATCACACTTTGGTTAACCAGCTGAACAAATATCTACCTTTGAATTTTCACCTCAGCTATAATACGCGTTGTTGTACACGTCGGTTGCGAACTTTTCACTCCATCGTTTGCCAAACTACCGTATCTACGTTATGCATATACGTATGTATGTACAAATAAAGTAACTGCGTATCTTCAACACCTTTGGTTAATTAGAATGCTTTTATAATTACCTCTGGGCTATAATGTTCTCCTCTACCTTACAAGCATATTGGGATATTATACTTCGCCTTATCATCTTTGACTCTGCTTTTCCGGACAATTTTTTTACAACGTGTGTCGCATGGGTAATTTGATTCTACGTTTTAACGCGGGTACTTCGATTCGATTCGAGTTTATAAAAATGAATTATTTAACACAACCGGTTCTCTTTATTAATGTTCTATGAGTAGGCTTGATATTATCTCCTTAGACACGCCCTAAAAATGAATATTTCAGAAAACATTAGGGCCTGATTATCTCGATACTCCAACTTTTATTAGATTAATTGGGATGAAAAAGATAGCCTGCGATCTTAAGCGATTTTATTCATTATTATAAAAATAAACAATATCGTTATGATCACACTATAATGAATTCAAGGTAAATCTTTGTGCGCACCATCGTTCCAATTACGGACGAGGTAATTGAACAAACTCTGCACTTGGCTGATATATGATATACCTCATCGTATATGAGTATAACTTTCAGAGATCGAATTTTACTGTATAATCAGGTGATTATTTACAGTACTATCTTAACATTACGTAATAATTGAGAATATTGAACAACCTGGTAAAACCACCTTGGGCGTCGAGCCTCAAATCACTCTCACTATGGAGAATATGGTGCGATGTATTTCCGGCTTGTCGATATAGGCCGGGAACAGTCTGTGCCGTCGGATGCTGAGCCTTGACAAGTCCCACCTGAAACGTTAAGAATCCCTCTCATGATCATACCTTCCTTTATACCGTTCGTTGCGCATTCAATAATCCGTAGTAAATTCAAAAAAGCCGAAGCCGTAGTCTAGTCGAGCTGGCTGAAGAGCTCGCAGACTTCAGAATTTGGAAAAATTAAATTTACAATCACACGATCGATTATCTATGATAACTAATCCATTTCGCCTTCACCGATGCATCGACACGCACTATTCATGGAAATAGGAAGTAGGAAAATCAATCGGAGGTGCGGAAGTTTCACGATGTGATTAAATTGGGATTTTAGTAATCATACGATGTAGAAAAATAATCCTCTTAATTACCGCGTGATGCATAACCGGAGGCATTTCAAGCGCGTAATATATCATGGAAACACTAATTTATTGCCTCGATCGTGACCAACCATTTCGGGGAATTAGGGGTAATTATTTTAGTCTCTTTTTACTCTACCTACCTTTTCCTCCCTAGGAGCCCAAAGCCACGACAACCTTTGTCTCCACTCCTCGCAGATGCTCCACACGTTTCTAGCGCCCCATTGCCAGCCCACGCGATATCTGTAATCGTTATATTATACCGACGTTAATTCCAGTTTCCAAGAATTGTCAACGTCAGCAATAAAAATTTGTCAAATACTCGAACGAACACCCTTTAGATGAGTTTCGAGTGTGCTCGAGAATATCACAATCATGCGTTGTATAGGTAAAATAAATCACGGCGAAACTCGATTGCGTCCCGCAACCCTTGAAAAAAAACAGCGAAAAAAAAAGAGACGTGAAATTCTACCCTTTGCGGGATATCCTTACCTTCTACAAATCACCAAAGCAATTCCTGTGGCTACAAAAACTACCAGGCCAACGCCCAGACCTGTTAAAGTCCAGCCCATTTTTGACCTGAAACAAATAAACGAGAAAAAAAGATATAGCGAAAAATGATTCACCCCGTGAAAGATTAAGTAGCCTGAAGTAGACCGACGAAGGCAAGGTTACATCGTTAACGTCGCGTTCAGAATGTCCTACACGACATCCAAGACGGGAAATAAGCGTCAAACTCCCTACTAACACCCCCTCTTTTTTCCCGTTTCAACGTCGCCGACCTACCCCGGGTCTTACTTCAGATTCTGTGATCGGTTGCAACTTTTTTTCTGCCAATTGGTGTCCTCCTCATTTTTTGCTCTTTAGGTCTCTCAGCGTACAGCTTTGTCGATCAGCCGAAGCGAGATTTACCCTCGTCTACAATTATAGTAGCTACCTAATCCTACTTCGAAGGGTATGAAGAGCGTTACTGTGAAAAGATCCTAATGCTATATTATACTCCTCGTGGACGCGTATGACTGAGTTGTACGTATTTTACTATATCGCGTAATCTTAACGTAAATAGTTATAGTAGATTATGTAGAAAACGCTAAATTGGTAAAGCTCAATATCAGCAAAAAATTCCAAAAGTAATAACCCTACTTTGAAGTAGAGAAAATCAATGTGTGAATTCATCAGTCCTTCGCATCCCGCGTGCAAACCTGATGCTTTAGAAAAGGGCAATATGTTGCAGTTGAAATACGATCATTCAGGGCGCTTTGATGTGACTTTAGAAACCCCTCGCTTTGATGCAGACGCCATAAAAGCACCTGTTCACAGTGTTTGATACAACCAGCTATATGAACATCTTCAAAATCACGGAAGTGCTTCGAAGATAGCAGGCATTTACCATCGGCTCATTATTCGTAACTTCGGCAGCAATCAACTACTAGGCGAGAGTGTTCAAAGAAGAACTAGAACAAGGGTGAATTGCAGCTGAACTATTACGTGCACTGCAATCAAGTAAATCAGGCAGACCTGGTCAGTTGTCAAGTCAGTTGTCGTCCATAACGGACGTCTCATCGGTTCGGTCACATTTCTAAATCTATAAATCTCTAATCGTATTTGGTATGGGACAACGAAACAATATTCATTTCGCACGATATTTGACTAAACGTTTTGACTCTGAACAGGTATAAATTTGTCATATTGAAGTACCCGTGACTTCATAAAGCACTGTAAGTGGTGTAATTATAAACAGTTTATCGGGTCTACCGATTGCAACGTTGACGGAACAATCGACGATAGCGTGAATGATTCGACTTGCTGGATTCAGAAATTGCTTTTTAAAGATAACGCTGTAACATCAACAACAACGAGTGGCTGGCTACCAGGAAGTTGAAAGACAAAAAACCATCGAAATTAAGATTGCATCAGTTGACTGATCGATTGAAAATCGTGTTAAAGATCTAACTGGAGCTAGATTTTAGTAAGATTGTCGAAAATATTACGTATTCCTCAAATCTCCGTGCAAAATTTTAATTCTGAAAAAACCTTCGAAGAATTTTATGAATCGCGCTCTGCAGCGTTCCAAATACACTGCATTTGATATAATGAAAATTGATGTTACGTGCACGAGTATTTGATACAATTATTTAATGTAGAAACAGGACATACGTCGTGTTTTATAATATGGGCGACATGTCAAGGAAACTTATTAGATTCAGTAACCATCTTTTTTTATGCGTCAGACAGAATGAAAACAAAATTTTACATGACTCCGTGCAGTAATTCTTGGAAAAAAGTATTTTCTTTGATCTCCACTCTCGTGAGCAGTACATAGATACAACATTGCCTGGAAATTCAAGTAGAAAATAATACCGAGAGGTAATTGATTTCACATGAAATTTAAATTATACATGCATGTACTACGTATGTATACGTATACACATGAATAATGTACGTGGAAAACACGAGAAAGATTACATCGAATGTGGTAAGGGCTCAGCAACCGTGCGCCTAATTAAATGCCTCGCCATTAATTCGGGAAAAGGAAAAAACATGAAACGAAAGGGAAATTCAGAGGGTGGATCGTGATGCTTGAAATCAAAATGGTAAAAACAAAGAATTGGGATTGAAATCTTGGCTGCGGTTCCCGGTATACTCCTGGCCTGGATGGTTTGCGAGACTGGTTTTTGACTCTCATACACAATGGTAGCAATTAGTGGCGTGTAAGACTCGAGCCTCGGGCCAACCACAGTCCCTCCGCTTTCCTTGCCACCTCTTCACGCCATCTTATTTTTTTGTGCGAGAGAGTCACAATACACAAAATCAACCGGTGCAGCAATTCTTCAGACTAAAAATATATATTCGAATCATTCCAGATATTGAAAAAAAGTCCATAATTACACACGAATAATTGCATATTACATATTATTCATGTGATTGAGTGTACCGATTGACTGATGAGCAATTATTTTTAATCACGGTTATCATCGATCGATTATTCCTACGATTATTTAACTTATTTTTTATCCGCAGTACCTACTTCATTCATGGAAGATAACCAACGATGCTCAAAATCATGAATAATGCCACACATAATTATCCTTTGAAAAATGACTGTCTTTGATCTTATAAGGATAGTAGGTTTGAGAGCAATAATTCCAAATACGTAACCAGGGTAATTCTATAGGAGGTATCAAGGTCCCTACAGAAGGTTGAGGTATGGCGCGGAGTCTGAGAATACTCGACCTTAACTAGGTCATTCCTGATTGGCCACCCTTCTCGAGATGAAACTATGTCAAGGTGAGATTCGCGATGTACCTGCGAATCCCTTTTCCGGTATTGTATCCGACAGTTCTTTTGACCCGTAATGAATAAACCGAGTGAATATGAAGAACATATTACGTGCGGATATTTTCATCTGATTTAATTATTTCTTAACTAATTCATAACGTCACTTACGATCGCAAACAAAAAACAGACTTCGTCGTGCGAGCGAACAAACCGAAATTTTTCCGACCTAAAAAAAGCTTTCCAGCGGTGTTGGGGTGCTTTTCACCATCAGCTTTAAAGAATAATTTAGCCTGATTTTAATCGATCGATGCCAATCTTTACTTAAATGTGTATCGAATTTTGATTTCGTCGGTCCTGTCTTAAAAATATACGAAATAACTTGTCTAGTTTGTTGATCGATTAAAATATGAACGAAACCGTAGAACCGACCGTAACAGGAAGAGAAAAAAAGAGAGATTGTAGTTTAGGAACGGTTGGAATGAGTTGCCAGGTAGATAAACTAAAAAAATAAATAATACAAGTGCACTCCATGGAGTATAAACAAACGAACAAAAATGAAAGAAAAACAATGAAAAACTATATACATATATATTAAAACAAAAAAATCGAATAAAAAGTACGTATCTATAGTAAAAAAATTCTTGGCTAAGAGCCACATGGCGCAGCATTGCGCCTAGGAGCAATGAACATTCTCAACTCGAAAGACGTTCGCACGTATTCGGTTTACTTACCGTAAATTCGAAAATTTTTTTTCACTTGTTTGTTTTTTCTTTTATTTTTCTCTTTTTACACGATACTACTTTACTTGTTCAAAACAGTTCCTACGTTCGGTAACCAGTTTCAAAGGAATCCCCGCCGTTCCTTCTACTTCCTTCTGACGTGTTTCACACATTTTTCAAAATTACATTTACCAGTATAATACTCGAAGTTCATTTTCAGCGCACAGCTTGCCAGTGTATCGAGCCGCTTCCGCTATTCACAAACGCAATTAAAAGTTGCCTTTCATACCGTGTACTGTAATTGCCATTGTTCCTTAGCAGAACGCTTGGACATCCTGACAACATATAACTTTCGCGTACAGTGAACTTTAGACTTGAGGGTATGCTTATGGGGAAGAAATGAAAAATATAGTGATAAGGAGATTGGGCGTAAATGTAAAGTATGTAACATATTCCAACCCTATTATAGTACTGTACAAAAATCGATACGGCTGCAATATCTTTTTACATTGCGGTTATTACAACAAACTTGAACCAAGTATTTTTTATTCCATATACCAATACGATCTAGATTGACGTGTTATTGGGGTAAAAAAAAAAACAGAGCAGATACGATGTGTGCAAATTGAAAAATTATGATTAATATACTTTCATACCGTGACAGCCGGTATCACGTGATCGCAAGGAAAGATTGTTTGAGAAAAATTTATGAGCGCTTAAAAAAAAAAAAAATCTTTTCATTTCGTGAGGAGATTAAGAAAGCGATTATGCATATGTATGAAATGAATTATGTATGTAGCGATTTATCTGATCCCGATCGTGATTATTTTTTCTAAACGACTTCATGTGGACGAGCTAGAAACGTAGACCAGGTCAAAGTTTCTGTATTAAAAAGATAGAAAGCTTTTTCTGATATCAGAGTTAGTCTCGAAGCGGTATATAGAAAAAGTCATCAAAAGGGGTCGATAAAAAAACAAAAAGTTTTCTTTCTACTATAAACTCCTATGTACTTTAGATTACCAACAGACCACCCGCTAGATGGGTTTAATATAGCCTAGGCTTGTATGGTATTCCGAGCCCGCCGCATTCTCGTCTCATCCTCCACCGGCTGGGGGTGAAAATCACCCTGCCACCTGCTCCACCCCCAGATCGGAAGTCCTATGAGGAAAATGGTAAGGGATAAGAATGGAAAGGATGTGGAAAAAAGAGCGGGCACAATTCCCTAGGCTACCGGTGTACACTGCAGCAGAAATAAAAATGTGCAGGTATATACTGCACACATAAATATGTATTTAAATATCTATTCATCTGAATGTACAGTTGGATATATATAATTTACTCTATGTACGCATCATACACGGCGGCTCGGAACTCACGCTAAAGTATCGTGGCTACGAAACGATTCAGTTTTTTTTTATTTTTTATCTCTTCTTCGTGCAGTTATGGTTATAGGCTTATTAGGTTTATCTCACACGCTGCAGAATGAATGAAAAGTATTATTACTTTACATGAATTATTAACTTAGTCATCAAATTCTAAAGGCGGTAACAACATCGAGGGCCGTATCCTTCCTTTTCCTTACACTTGCACGAAGCAATTCTGATAGCACCCCGGCACAATGGTCCCGAGAAATCTTGAATCCTTGCGTAGCTTTATACGTGCTGAGAATTGCACTACCGACGTACAAATGATGCTAACAGACCACGTACAGATGGCAACTAGATTGCGCGAGAATTTGAATTTCTTGTCTTTTATCTATCACGCGTTTCTGCAGCGGCAAACCAAAAGTATTCATTGAATTCAATGATCGATGGAATATAATGCGTGAATAATTATGTTGTGGTCATCGGTAAACGATTGGAAATTTCTCTCTCGATGAACGAAGTAACCTCGAGTAAGTTAATATTATGTTAAAATCTTTCTCAAGTTAATCTTTCGATACACAGTCGGACAGGTTGCAAATTTATTTTTCCTTCCGCGAGCATAATAAGCCAGCCGTGAATGAATTTTGTGAAATATTGAACCGCGAGTTACGCGATTTAACTCAAGTTAACCCCCCAGAAGCCTTATATTTCATATTTCCTTGTTCTCTCTCTTCCCCCCGCCCCTCCCGCGCCACCTCTTTACATGTGCGGGAAATATTTAGTCTTCGGTTAAGTCCAACCATTAGGGATTTTCTTTACCATTCTTGCCGGACAATTATTTCACCGCTATGTCAAGACCATTTATAACAATCAGGCTTTGTCGCAACTTTGTTTAAAATCCTCTATTTATCATAAATATATATGATGTACGTATACCTGCTATGGTGCAATGCGCGGTATACTTGCCTGCCTATACTGCAAAAGAAACTCTGCCAATTTTATCAAAGCTTTAAAATAATTTTCATTCTTGACAAGGTCGACACTTTACGTAGCTTTCTCGTTCCACCGTCCGTAAAGCACCTGCACAGCTTGCCTATGCTAAAAACTCTGACGAAACTAATAAATTCTTTTGCATAAACTTTTTTGACAAATATTCTCGTGCTACTGGATACAGCTATAGGTGTATCATGAATCTTATTTACTTCGCTGTAAGTGATGGATATACCGCAAAATTTGGATTCGGATTATTAGAAAAATTCTTTATTCGACCCTCTCCAAGAATCTCTCAAACCAAATTCCAACGTCACGTTTATTAAACTTTGCGGGACAGTATTTATTTTTAAAATAAATCTTTAGAACTCCCACCGATCGATGGTTCACGTCCGACAAACTTCATTCAGATGACAGTACTGCGGGTTACATCTTTAAAGATTTTCTATTAAATTTAAGTGCCTCATCTCCGACCCGACTGACGAGCTTGGGCATTAACTTCACCGGCATTTTTCCATCGTTTGATAAGTGAAAAGTACGTAAAATCAGATCAACCGATTCGAAGTCGAACCATATCCGTTTGCCCAGCGGGAATTTTGCATCGGACGGAAATTTATTCCTTTTTAAAACTCTCTCTCCGCAATTACAGGGTGAAAAGTTATACGCATCTCCGAAACCTCATACGTGACACCTTATTACCTTACGCATATCGCCTACCTGATGCGTGCGTGAAAAATTGTTGCGACAGCATTTCGTATCTTTGACCACCTTATCAGCATCTTTCGGAAAATCTGCATATAAATTTTCTGATGTAATGTAGGACGTAAAAAGTATATTAACCGAAATACGAGGCCATAAAATTTTCAATGGGTAAAAACAAGTTTACACCATTCGCGGTAAAGTTATGATGTAATCGTAGACGTCTTTTTCGAATAATTGGATATTACACTGGGCTAACGTTTGCCTGCTTATCAAACAATTTGTACTTACGTAAACATCGCGAACATGATCGCGATGAGGTGGAATACGAGATGTGCAAAGTTCTGCAGCTGTGCATCGTCGAATTCAAAATTGTAAACTGCACCGTGCAGGTATCATGAAGTTATATGGTATATGTAACGTGATGTCGGGTGAAATATACATAGTTCAAAAGTTCAGAGTGTTGTCATTCACGTACGCCACACGTCGGCGTTCTTTTAACCACACCGGGTCAGTCTCACCTATCGATTGATTTTTTAAATCCTTTTAGAACGTGGGCAAGTGTAAAGCTAATAGTGGTCAGGTCAGATAATAGGATAGTATTCAACAAGTAACGAAGCGCTACGATCGCCTGGCTGATTGGTAACTCGACGTTTGTACTATCAGATCTCGAACGTCCGGGTTGACTGAGTTTAAACTATAGAATCAAAGATAAAAGGAGCCAAAACCAGGTGCTTCTATTCTCCCTCCATTGAAATCGAATTTGGTTGGTAAACCTACATCATCGAGACAGAAATTGTCCGAATTGAAAGCGATCCGCGGAGGTTTGAGTTCCGCTTGATCTCACGCTCAGATCCATTATTGGCCTTGTTCAGGTGAACATTGGAACACAACTGGACGAAACGATCAGATACCTGGCATCGCGACTCTCCGCGGGTTACAGTTCGCATCTATGAATCGCAACGAAATATCATGAAATTTTCCATCGTTGATCGACCCGAGAATTTCCAATTATAGAAGGACTGACGTCAAATTTGTGGATGAAAATTCTGTCACGTCTATACCAGTTTTTTTGAAAACAAAAAACAGTTCTTATCTGTCAAACCGGGACACTCGTTGTCCAACTTGAATTTGATCGAAGCTAGATTAGCCGCTTTCATTAGGTGTTCAGTGTTTCGAAGCATGTGATGACGACTGACGATAAGTTAGTCATTGAAAAGTCGTTGATGCTGCGTGAAGATAAATTCTAAAGAGGCGCGCGACTAAGCACTTTTACCGTTATAAATGTTTACAAAACTAATCATTTCTCTCTGATCGAGATTCACTGTGGGAAGTTCATTTTAGTTTCTCCTAAAACCACGGGTAAGTCAATCTTGATACCTTGTTCGAACTCATTTCTCAAACTTTGAATCAACTTTGATTGGATATTGGTATACGTAACATGTACGATAATCAATTATCGTAAGTTAACTTAGAGTTGATGTAACTGCTGCAATTCAACCCATTAACTATCATTAATTGTTAACTACATATGTACATCTTGTGTAACTCACTAGATCATATTACATTACCGGTACATCAATTATTATTGTTCATTTCCCCATCAAGCTAGGAATGAATCCCATCAAGATATTTTAATTTTTTCACTCTTCGGAGCGATAAATCGATTATAACTCGATCAATTCTGTAGATAAAACAATTCATTAGCAGATTCGGATTCCTGGGTTCAAAATACGCAAGAATACCAGAAAAGAGTCGATAAAAATGGGGATGTTGATTTTTGACCTCAAAATCGACAAAAATCTGAGGTGTACCCCTTTGGATTTTTTCGATTTTTGGGCCAAAAATTAAGCATCTTTGAAATCGATTAAATGACACTTATCTAACGTAGTTGAAGCCCAGGAATACGAATCTGCAAGCCAAATTGATCTATCTATAAAATTGATCGAGTTATCGACAATTTATCGCTCTGAAAAGTGCAAAAATGAAGATATCTCGATGGGACTTATTCCTAACTTAATTTGGTCGATGGATTCGTGTTCCTTGAGTCGAAATACGTTAGAAAAGTGTCCTACGATCGATTTTAAAAATACTTCATTTTTGGCCCAAAAATCGAAAAAATCCAAAGGGGTATACCTTAGATTTTTGTCGATTTTGGGGTTAAAAATGAAGTATTTTTTAAATCGATTGTAGGATACTTTCCCGACGTATTTTGACCTCAGGAACACGAATCTGCAAGCTAAATTGATCTATCTATAAAATTGATCGAGTTATCACTAATTTTTCGCTTTTCGGAGCAGAAAACTTGCGATATCTCGATGGGATTAATTCGTAGCTCAATTTACTCAACGGATTCGTGTTTTCCAGGTCAAAATACGTTAGAAAAGTGTCCTACGATCGATTTTAAAAATACTTCATTTTTGGCCCAAAAATCGAAAAAATCCAAAGGGGTATACCTTAGATTTTTGTCGATTTTGGGGTCAAAAATGAAGTATTTTTAAAATCGATCGCAGGGCACTTTCTTGACGTATTTTGACCTCAGGAACACGAATCCGTTGGGTAAATTGAGCCAGGAATTAATCCCATCGAAATATCTTCATTTTTTCACTTTTCAGAGCGATAAATTGGCGATAACTTGATTAATTTTAGAGATAGATCAATTTAACTTGCGGATTCGAATTCCTGAGCTCAAATTACATAAGAAAAGTGTCCTACGATCGATTTTAAAAATACTTCATTTTTGACCCCAAAATCGACAAAAATCTAAGGTATACCCCTTTGGATTTTTTCGATTTTTGGGCCGAAAATGAAGTATTTTTAAAATCGATCGTAAAACACTTTTCTAACGTATTTTGACCACAGGAACACGAATCCGTCGTTTAAATTGAGCTACCAATTAATCCCATCGAAATATCCTTGATTTTTCACTTTTTAGATCGATAAATTGGCGATAACTCGATCAAATTCATGTTGAATCAATTATAGGCATTGATCAGCCGGCATTACGTCGGAAAATAGTTATCATTCGTTGGAATGTGTTGAATAATTTAGTGTATGACTACCTAACTCTTTGATCTTTCAACCGCAGGTAGCCATCGAGTGGTCTACTAAACCACAGGACGTGCACTGTACAACAATAAAGTACATCCATGCAAGAAATTCTGTTCTAGAATCACATTGTTCATCGGAAAGTATGTAATACCGTCTCTCAGTAATCATGCGCAGCCTACACTAAACTATTCTGATTCCTTTTAGAAAACGTCCTCTGCAGATCTAGAAGGGTAGATATAAAAGAGCTGGGCAACGCGACGTTGTATGACAGAAACTTCTAACAATGAGTTGAAACATCTTTGCTATGGTTATCAAAGTGTATCTCTAGAAAAGTAGAACGCGCCTTCTAACAGGTCTGTTTCGTTACGTTATGCATGTACACTCAGCTATGCAGGTGTATTTATACAAACCATGTATTTCATTTCTTCCCTCGAGCACCGGTATAATACAACAGCAGGTGGCACCAGCTGTATTTCGTCACCAGAAAACGACAGAAAAAAAAAGTGTCTATAGGTAAAGCTTTACCAATCAATTCGCGAATCTATTGAATGATGGACGGTGCTTCAGAATGTCTCGCGATCAAGTACAGATATAGAACCGCACCCCTTTCTCATACCAATCACCCTTAACAGACAGATGTCAGGGGTAAATTGAGGGACAGATAATTACGTGCTGATTGTAATTCGCGACTCCGATCCATTCAGCCTGTGTACATACGGTTGAGTTTAATGTTCGAAGATGATCGAGTGACTATCTCGACATGTAATGTTTCAATTTTCCAATTGATGGTTTTTTCCCTTTTTTTTTTTACAGCGTCAACTTTGACCTCCGTCCAAGATGTTGGACCGTTTCTATGGTACTGTTGAACATCATGGTAACCAAAAGTTCAATAGATTTTTTTAAATATGCTTCGTATCGACGTAACTCTTCACTGGTTGAGAAGAAACTCCGGTATACCGGAAAACCAATACCTACCTAAAACTAGGGGTCTTTGTCTACTAGCTCATACACTCAACTGCCAATATATCTGGTCGAGTCCAGCGGTCGAGCCTCAGGGCATACGAACTTTTGTGTAGCACATCACGTACGTATATACAACACTCATGCGCATCAGATATATCGGGTTGTACGGTTTTCGTATAGCTATATTGGATCCCATATCTCGAGGAGTATGTATAAATAAACTTGAATATTCCTACGGTATCAAAAGTTTGAAGTAGTCGTTCTTAACCAGGGTTTGATAACGTAATAAACTCGAGTCCGTTCAAGATGATATTATCTCATATAGTTGACAGTTCACGGTTACTCAAACATTCTACAACACATATTGACGAAAGAATTTCGAAAGAAAAACCAACGAGACGATACCTGGGAATACAGAAAGGTGTATCTTATATTGTTTTGATTCGTTAAAAAAATATTTCTTTTCAAAAGCTGGGCATTTTGCTCCTGGAAATCGTTATTCGATGACCAACGGTGAACGGCTGTTTCATTGAAAGAAAACATCGGGTCTTCCGCGTAACGTGCTTTCGTTCAGAGTTGAGAGTTCGAATCGAAAGAGTAGAAATGAAAAGAACGAAATATCAGAAATCGAGAGAATAAGAGCACGGGGTGGTAGAGATGAATGCGATGTATTGATTTTGACCAAGAACCTTTAAAATGTTTTTACCTCCAAGTTTTTTAATGCCGCATATAAATTGTTTGGATCAACCAACGGAATCAGATGATAAAAAGATTAAAAAAATTCGTTGAATCTTCACTCGAGTAAGTATAAATTAATCAATTAATAAATGTATTATTGAACCGTCATCAATTTGTTGGCGAAACGGGGGTGAATTTAATAAAACATCTCGACAGCTTACAACCTCTTGAAAAGATGTTAATGTACCTGTATTATTATGATCCTATAAGATAAAAAAGACTTCATTTTCAAGAACACTTCGTGCCGCACAAATATTTTTCAGCAATATTGGGTTATTTGTTCAAGCGTTGTTTTACAGCCAGGAATGGTTTTATTTGTATCGCCTGAGATATTTGCTTGGATTTACTGTACTTTATACCAGTGGCCTATAAAATTTGGAAGCTCGTTAAAAGAAGAAATCATTTCGTATCAATAACATTATTCCGCGTAATGATTTATATACAAATGTATACACGTGACCTTCTGTATCATACGTCAATGAATCCAAAAAGTAAAACGTCCCACGGAAAAAAAAAGAAACCGACAAACAATTCCTTTAAGAAACTTATTACATAGAATCGGAATGACGTCGCTATCAGTTATCTTCCGCAGGATATCCTTTCGACTTCAGGGATTGTATACGTAACGGGTTCATACAATAATCCAGTAATGGGATACCGAGAGATATTATGGATACATATCTATATTTACATTCTACCTGGATACGTCTCCGTTCCATGGGTTGGCAATCCGTTTCCACGGTAACATACTATTACGCATGTTACGTAAAACATACGCAATATGTGATGAAAATGAATGAAAAATCAGAGTCCCTTCGGACCGCGAAAAATACATCAACATCACGGGGTTCGACGTAATCGCTTTACTCAAAACAACGGTATAAGTCAGTTAAAGCTACGCGGTATACCGACTTGAAAGGTTTGAATTGATTAAATGGGCAGCGAAGACATTTGCCTGGTTGCAGGAGCAGGCGGGAGGCTGGAACTGTTTAATGCTACCATCGCACAGAGTACATAGGTATACACGTATAGTGCAACCAGGGAACACAAGAAAGGTACTTACTATACCCAATGAACACTGATGGCACCGTCGCATCTTCGTAAACCTGATTACCACTCTCCTTTGGTTATGTAAAGGCTTTCCACGTAGGACATAGCCAACTAACAGGTACTACGTGACTTTGAGCTGAAAGGCTCTTTGGTAAGCGATGTTAAGAACAGGAAACCCGCAAACGGCCATTTTGCGTTGAAATACTGACTAAAATTGGGGTGTTACAGGGGTGAATACACGATGAACCGAGATATTCACCGCGTTAATGTGCTTCAATTTGACTATTTCATAAGCCTCTGATATCAAATTCATTTTGATATCTTCGATAATCACGCGATAACGAGTGAACAGATAATTACCTACTTGGCAAAAACCAGAAGAAGACTGAACGGTATACCTACGATCCGGTGGAGGTTGGACACGATCTGAAGATACTTTGAACAATCAACGGGTGTTGCACCTCGTGCCATCGCAGTTCACACAAACTAGAGCGAAGAAGTATGTATATACAAATATATATATATGTATAGTACATATATACTCTAAAGTATTGAGTCGCCGGAAGTGGAATGAACTCCACCCTATAGACAAAGTTGGGTCGGACGTTCACTAATAAGTTGGGAACTTCCTTTGTCGAAAAGGACTAAAGGGGCAGCCACAAGAATTCTGACATTTTACTTATCGTTATAGATACCTATTCAGATATTTCTGGAATGTCAGTAGAAAGTTTTAGTTAATTTAGTGAAATATTCACACAGGCGAGTATTGTAGACGTTTAAATAAGGCTATGGAATACCAAACAGTTATTGAAGTTATAGGAAATTGCTTCCGTCGAAGCGACTGTAATTGATTTTATTGGTTCCTGAAGAATGAATTTTTCGCTTCCGTCGTTTGCCAGAATGAGCCTTTTCCATTTCTTTATAATCAATCTCTTCTCGATGTTGACTGTGTGGTGTAGAACTAACTTGCGGTAAAATTATTCATTTTCTTGCCACTGGTGACTTACAGGAAGGAGCTGGTAAGTTTTTACGAGAAACCTTCGCTACTACCGTTAGAAACTCTACGGAATTACCGGAGTCTTTCTTTTTCCACAAGACTTTTACTATGGGAAAGGGTGAAACTGAAAAAAATTTGCCGACCGCAAAGCCCTGCGCAAAGCGAAGTACAAATTTATGTTAAGAAAAACACATCTAGTTTTTCGTCTACAGAGCATCAATGCTCGACACCCGCATTGCAGATTTGTAGGTATATAGCATTTACGTACCTAACGAATTACAAGTTCTTGTGAAATTAATTCTTTCAAGACGCTCCTAATTTGTAACGTTTTTTTTCTCAAACTGGCTGTAAATGCAACTGATGCTTTTCTCAAACGGACATACAACAAAGTCGATTGGCGACGAATAGAATTCACGTTTTGAAAGGACTACACTTTTTTCAAGAAGAATCTACGCAGCTGTGCAGAGTTCTCACGCACAATTACGACGAAATAACTTGAGCTGCCTCGTCCTTGTTTGAAACGCTTTCAGATCGATAAGGAATTTCATAACACCCTGCAGGGCATAATCTTATAGTTGGCAGAGTGTATAATACCGGAATCCCCTCAGACTTGAATCTAACGTGAGGCAGACGCGCTCTTTGACTGATGATGATGCATTCATAAATTATTAATGCGTTTCACGTGCCAAGGAAATAAAATAAAGGTAAAAAGAAATACACATCGCGGTGAAGTCTCCAAAATTTTCGAACATGGATGATTAAAAAATTTAATTCACTCTCACAATTCGAACGTGTATAACATGTGACGCGAGCTTCGATATCCTCGTTCTTTTGATCGGATATTTTCTCACGCTGCTAAATTTATATAATACCAGTTTCCATACATATTAAGCACAAGGGTGTTAGTATAGGACATGACTGTTATTTATTCACTTTTCTTTGACTCCTTTGAAATGGTTCGCCTGTCGTGGTATCAGGTGTCTAGGTATAAATGGCTTTTGAATCGATTGTTTTTGATCTCAAGTGCATAACTCGCCGGTAGTTTGAAATTGAGTTGAAAGTTGAGTTTATGGTTCAGAGTTGAGAATCGAGCACCGAGAGTATCAAACCTTCTGCAGGGCGTTAGGATATCAGAATTTTATTTGGCGACGCATCAAACGAGTTCCCTGCGAACGCAAACGATAAATTTTAGAACCGCCGCCTGGCTGTGCTCAGATAATGTCTATAGTAATTCTGGTACAGCAGTCGTTCTATGGAATCCATGCTGCAAATGGGGTGTGCTTAACGATACGCTTCCTCTTCTTCGTGAACTCTCAACCTCCAAAGTTTAGGCACTTTGGGAAACAGAAGACGAGCACGGGGAGGGCTGGCTGTATTGCCGGCCCGATAGGGTCGTTCAAGTTTTGTCCGATTCGCGTCGTCGACGTCTTACCTCCGGCGTCAAATACGGGTTTAACTTACGAACCTTCCTCTATACTTATAGGTAGGTATGTAGGTATAGAAATACATACATACCTCTCCAAGTCTCCACCTTTGTTCATACATTATTCAAACGCATGTAACAATACTGCGAACCTGCCGCGTGTAACGCTGTCATCGCGGATTCCCATTCCCTACATTCGCTGTATCCTCCATCCCCGATATAAAACATTCCAAATCTTATTTACACCGTAACATTCCCCACTCTCGGAAAACTCACATGCAGCTGTCAGTTGTTCCGGCGCCCGGTTCGATTCAGTTTCAAAAGCGAGCAGTTTTTCGACGAAATTTCGTCGACTCATTTGTTGAGAAAAAAAATTCACCATTTTTTTTTTTGTCTAAGTAATATACCACGAAAAAACAAAATATTCGACGACGCTGATGAGAATTAATTCATTACCCGAAGTATAAAATTGATATATGATTATCGAATTCGTATAATTTTCAATTAATTTTGATGTTGAACCCTTTGATTCACCCACGGATTACTTCGATACACAAAAACCGTATCCCTTTTATAATTCTCCGACCTTCGGTCTCAGACGTCAATTCATTAAAATGTGTTCATTAATTAAGTTGATGAGAAAGGAGAAAAAAAAAGATATTGATCGCAACTAAACGGATCTAATCTCCATTGAACACTGCAATTAATTGTTTAATCAATCGACAACCCGCAATGCGCTTGAATCAGTTCTGAAAAGATAAAATCAGCCGGGTTTTTTTTCTTTTTTCTTTTTCTCTTTAACAACTAATTAACGAATTCTTGTATACCGCTACAGTATTAATTATATTGGAAAAGCTCAGTCGCACTAATATAATTAATTTCGAGCTTACGAAATAATTCAAAATCGTGTTCCAGATATCAGGGAAAAATGTAGCGGCGAATGAAAGGAATATCGAAATCGGACCGGCGCGTTGTTTCATTTTGGAGTTTTTGATCTCTAATATACGTATATATACGTAAGCCGTCGTCCATCAAAGAGGCAACTGGGGGCATTTGAAGACGATAGCAAATACCACAGCCGCTGGATCAATGGGAGGAGACCACGTTTTATTTACAAATTCTTTGCGCGTATATAAGTACGTATCCATACAGACAAAGATTTGTGCATTAGTGTGAGTATATGTATATAAGGTCTATATAGTTCTGTTGGGAGGACGCGCTTTTGTGCCCGTACGAGACTTAGAAAATCCACTAACCTGCTGAATTTCATCGCAAGTTGATCTCGTCGACCGTGGAATGGAACTATACTCAACAGAAACGTTCGCATTGGTTTCTATAAATTCGCCGGAAAAAAATTCCCGAATTTCCTGCAGGCTCGGGTACCTAAACCTTACCAACTTCCCACCACTTCCTACTCATTTAAGCTAATGCCTGTGGAGAACCATAATCTCGTCTTAAGTAGCACACCTGAATTCGTAACTACCCGTATAACGCCGTATTTGACACATTGCCAAAATTCAACCATCAGAATCTCCATCTATTTCAGGTATATCTTTACTAATTCTCATTAAAAACGATGTCCATAGATATATCTATAACATACGTAGAATGTACGACTCCAGAAGTAATACAATTTTCTTATCCAACGATGAGGGCAATATGTATCGATCGAGGATTCCATTTTCCTGAATGATTTTCATCGGGACATTTCGCATAACGACGTTTTAATGCATAATCATAAAAAAGGATAATGTATAAGACAACGGATGATATTGATATTCCGAGTGAAATTGGCATAGGCACATGTGCCATGTTCGTTATACCATAGAGTTATGTCGATCAAATCCTTTATGATTCTGCCTTTTGGTAAATGGGTCTGATCTAATCTGAACCCAACAGACCGGCAATTTACGCTTTGTATCATTATTGGTGGTACATACATGTACGTATATATAACCATGTGTATAACTGTGGGCTTAGGATCAGCGAATTCGCGTGGGTAGTAGCTTCTTTTGTTTTCACTTCTAATCTCATTTTTGCCCAGAGATCAAGGCTCGGCTTTGTGCGACCAAAGAATCTATAGATATATAAAAGAAGCCATAGAAATTCAATTATACAATGGATATAATTGCCGAAGCAATATCAGAAAGATAAAGGAATGCACTTCTCGCCCATTTCTACCCCTACGAATAAATGAAGCGCAAAATAATTTTTCGAGAAAATTAAAATCTATAGCGAAAGTAAAATATGTCAAAATGTCCACGGGAGAATCTTACTAATTATTCGCGCAGCTGTTCATTGGGAATATTTTAACTCGCTGGTACAATGAAAAATTACCATCGGATTTTAAAATTCCGGTAAAAAAAAAAATAAATAAAAAATTTCACGTCCAAAATAAACTCACCCCTGCATAGGACGATACGATACGGAACGGTTTGCGAAAAAGCTGAGAAAATCATAAAAGTCAAATGAGGTGAGAGATGCAAATTTTGTTCGCTGTTGTCTCCTCTGTGGTGGCATAGGCTGGAGCTTAAAACTTATAATTCTTGACTGCCGTATAACAGATGAAGTACTCTCTAGGTCATCCCAGAATCTAGTCCTATATGTTTTGGTAAAACAACTGTTGCCCGTCCAGGAAGCTTGTGAGGGTGCATGAAATGCATTCGAAAAATAAGTTGAAACCCAACGGAGGAATATCGCGAGCAATTTACGGAATCACTTCACCCCTCGTAGTCAACGTTTATTTTTATCCGTCTCTTTTCGATAATTTGTTTCGATATCTTTGAACGTTCCAGCGATACTCTCAATTCCACAAGCGATATATAAGCCGTGAAATTAAAGAACTGAAAAATCGATTTGTAGACACAAAGTTCCAATTAGTGTTCATATAGTATTCTGTACAGTCCCATAAAATAATTAAAATCTGCAGATCAATTCATTCGGGTTTGCCACACAAAGGCAAATGTGTACCCAACTACCTACTTGCGTGTTCGGCTGGGAAACCTATTGGAAATTACCTCGTGGAAGAGTGATTTTACTTATTCTTTTTCCCAATTTGTTTTTTTGTTTTTTCATTGCCGTTTTATTTCCGTGCTACCAAGTTTCGGTGACTATAATTACCTAATGAAAAAACAAGTTATCCAGCAACGGTACGAACGACACGCGATTGGAGATGGGATGACTTTGCGTATAAGTAGAAACTAAATGCAATATCATATTATTATACTATGTGGGTAGGCTAAAACAGTATATTCTGAGCTGTATAACGGGTTTTATTGATTCGAAGGTAGAGTTTTACAAATGCCGTTCATTTCCGCGTTGAAATAATAATGTGTAACGGATTTAGCTTACCTCTAAATATCGGTGCGGCACTGTGTCACGTAAGGAAACAGTGCGACACGAGTGAAAAAATAAACTTTTCACCTTCCGTGTACGTCGGGTGTATACTACGCTCTTCTACCGTTAATCATTTAACACCAATGAATGCTCCTCAATCTCCTACGGTGGATAAACAAACCCCCATTTCGTTTTTTGGGGTATATTTTTAAAACCGAAAAGTACATTTTTTGTTTCGTTTTTGTTTTTGTTTCTTTGTTTTTTTTTTCTCTAGTTATTTTCACTAAGTTAACGCAAAATAACAAAGTAACCAGTTACAGTTGCGCTTATGCATCGCTTCTATACGGCGGCTGCGAATGCCGAGGTCCCCGCAACCCTCGCAACACTGCGGTGCTAACGGGGAACCAGCAGAATCATCCCCTCGGCTATATCGCCGCGCCCGCGCCCGCGCTTACGTTCCCGGATCTACGCAGAAACCCGCTTCCCAACGAGGAACCCGCCGCGCAGCCTTTTTCAACCTAAACCCTACCTGCACAGCGCAGAAGTTATCTATTTTTCAAATATCTTTAAAATTATACGAGGATACTTTCGAAAATGGGTACATTATACTTACCCTCTTTCTTTTTTGTTTGTTTTTTTTTTCTTTTTCTTATGCTCGAGACGATGAGTCGTATGAGATTTTGATAAGGGCGCAGACATTTTTTCATCTGTTTGAACTTGTTTATTGTCATCCTACATTATGAATAGGAGAAATGAAAAATTCGTGATTCGCGTAAAGAATATGATCGTTGAAAGAATCAACTTATTACAAATATATTTCTCGAATAATCAACACTTTTGAGCAACGGAAGAAGAGGATAGAGAGCGCAAAGTTATTGAATAAAGAAAAGCAAACGGAAGAAAGGTAAAAGATAAAAACAAAGAAAAGAGTTTTATGTACCAATTTGAATTCGACGAGATCAAAGCATTTTTTTTTACTTTTTTTTTTTGTCAGTCTTACGCGAGATAAAATCTACGACTCGTGGATCAAATCAACGACGCGTAATATCTGGACGAATAATCTCCTGCTACAAATTTTCATTGGTATATAGACGTATATATAAAGACTTATCTTGATTCGCCTTCCTTCATCAGTCAACGTCTTTTCATCTCGAACGTCCTGTCACCAAATTTGTCCTAGTTCAAACGATTTCTTCATTTTACTTTTGCCATTTCACAGTCTGGAAAGGTAGAATTGGGTAGACCTAATTGGTGAAAAATAATCACATTTCGTAGGAGTTTTGAATTTATATTCACATTGCTTGCCGGCGAGCACTTTGTTGAGGATTTCTTTCGTTATTGGATGTACATTTTTTGTGTACGATTTTTTTCGTTTTTTTCATTTCAGCATCTCTAATACCTGCGGTGATTTACTGGTGAGAGTGAATTAAAATTTTTTCAAAGAGCTCGGGTACTCCAAAATAATTTGGTAAATCAGTTTAATACTACAAAACCACGCCCCGTTACCTACCGCATCGGACCGCGCGCAACCACCTGTAACCTGATGTAACTTAAGCCATGTCTTTGTTTGGACAGAAGGAATTTCAAAAAACCAGTTTCAAAATCGAAAATCTCCCGGTTCCGTACATCTTGATGTCATGTAGGAATGCATCAGTTTTTTCCCTATATTACGACGGTGGTATCTGCACGCGAACTTGGTGTACACTTGCCAGTGGCTTCGGCTTATTACGACATAATATAATGTGGTTATAAATTCGAGTTACGATACGATTCAGAGATCGAATTTGAAATCAGAGAGATTTTGCAACGCGAGGACAAAAAGTATGGTACTTGAACTGCGCGGAGAATTGTTTACACATGTTGTAAATTTGCTCGGAACGATTTTTAGCTGGGCACCAAAGTTTTGAGACAATGTTTTATGAGGTGATATCCAGACGTTTCAAGTATCGTTCACCTTCGCAGTAAAATTGAAAGTGTTTGCAGACCGCGCTGCAAAGCTGTAATTGTTGAGGACGAAGCTCCAGTGAACTGTACGACTGAGAATTATTAATGGCAAAGCACACGGGGCATTTTGTGAGGCGAGCGTTTTTTAAAATCATTTTTAAGTATACTCCAGAAGGGAAACTGGAAGATTTATCGCTGTAGATTGGTAAGACGGTCAGGGTTTCTGGAAAATGTATAAATTTTTTTTAAATATGGGGGAAAAGATAAAAAGTGACCTCGCGAATAAATCAAGCAATCGTATATAAGTCGTTGATTAATTAGTATTTTGTATACTCCACAGCATCATGGTGAGGGAAATAGAAGAATCTGTTATTTCTTACTCTTACTTGTTTTATTTTTCTTGTAAAATTGACGTGAAAAGTAGTGAGATTACACCGTTGCTAAGAAATACCTTTTAGCGTTCTTCGTCGAGAAGTTTTTATTTACACAAACATTTCTCTTGTTCTTTTCCTCTCTGCTAGCTATCTTTCTCGCCATCTTTGCCCTACTCTATATATCCATCCCCAATTACTTTGTGACGCTAAGCTTTTTTTTTTTTTTTTAATATCTCTCACCTAACACCGAGAAATTCTCTGATGCGCCAGAAGCTCATAGCCATCAAAAATAAGGTAAAAATCCTCTTACCGGCGCTATCAAGTTTGGGCGATGCTCATAGGGTATACTTTCACCTATTAAGATGTGTGGGTGGGAAATATAGTTTGAAAAAAAAAATTACTTCCAAGCATTTCAGATTAAGATTACATGATAGTATTCGCAAATTCTTTTCATGTTTCTTACGCTTCACAGTTTTTCATGAATTTTGAAATATTATTATCCCTTTTTTTTTTCTTCTTTTCCATTCTGCTCTGATGCGTTCATTTTTCTTTTTTTTTGTTCGCTTGGACACCCCGATCAGCTCGAATCGTTCTCTCTTGAAGTTACACGTGCGAGCTTGCCTCTTTAGTGAGCTTGAAAGCACATAGGGATCGATTGAATGGCGCTACGGAGATGTGCGCATGGCAATCATCGTTCCGAGAGTTTAAGGTGTGTTCATATTGAAATACCACAGAATCACCGGGATTAGAGTGGAAAACAAAAAAAAAAATTTAAGCGTCAATCCAAAATTGAAGATAAGAAGTGAAAAGCTGTGCGCTGGATTCGTATTTTTATTGTCATTAAATCGCGATTCTTCTTCACTTTCAACATCGCGATTGTCTTTTTCCTCCAGCCAAACTTGTCTCGTGTGCATCACGCTTTCGAACGAGCCATTTTTTAAAATTTCGTGCGTCATCGTCTGCGAATCGAAAACCCGAAGCGCTATTACAACCTTCAGAAGTAGTCTATGAAATCCAGCACCATCTGTAGAGTCCCTAGAAAGCTTCTCAGAAAAGCTTTCGAAGTTCGACTGATGTGTTTTGAGCTTCAGTTGATACAGAAAGAGCTTTCAAGCTCCAAGCCATTCGTGTCGGTAAAATATGAACGCCATTTTATCAAGGAAACGGTGCGATGACTACATTTATTTTGTCTTGCATGACTAACGGTAAGATTTGATATCACGAGTGCGAGATAAAAATGATCTCTGGATCTTGCTTCATATTATCGACGTAACGTATAGTTTTTACAGTTCCAGAATTAAGTGGAAGCGTTTTGAACAGAATTTTCATTTTTCTAATCATTTATTTTATTTTATTTATCAATTTTTTTTTTTTTTTTTGTAAGCCCATTGCGAGTAGAGACTTAAGTTTTTTTTCACAATCAGATTATTCTTCTCAGATCGGTAACTCGAATTATATGAGTACAACTTAAATTACGTGACATCAAACTTAGACATCAAGGAAACCATTTCTATCGTATATCGGCAAGAGCCTGGTCATAATATTTCTGTAGGTATTACTACGATAACCTGGATTGTCGTAAACTACATCAACATTTAGCGATTTCGAAAAATCTATTTCCTTTCCTTTTTCAAGCGTAACAGTTGACAATAGTGTCATAGCAACGATTGCTTCATAAATTTCACGCATTTTTAAGGCTTCGCCAAGTTCTGCAAAGCTCAGTGGTTTTCTCTTGCACTTTAATTGCTTCATTGTTGTCACAAGTGACGCGTAATATTCATGTAAAAGTAAGACACGGTGATGTATTCTAACGTCGTCACTAGGACTCGATCCAAAAAAGTAGTGAATGTCTTCCGCTGGTGAACCACGATGAGACATTTGAAAGTCGACCTGTGATTAGGCGTATTGTGCAGTTATAGGCAAAGATTTGTCACGTTAAATAATTGTTAAATAATTTTTATCGCACTTACGAAAATGTGATCAATGGGTCTTTGGGTTTCGTCATAACGGAACATCATGTTGTTTATCCAGCAGTCTCCGTGATTAAGGACAGTGAATTCATCTTCACTAAACTCACAAGCCTCGCATGCTTTTTGGTATAAAGCTCCAGACGATAATTTTGTAATTTTCTTAGCAATTCTGTTTGGAAAAATGACAAAATCATAATCAGATGATGACATGACGATTCCCATAAGTACTTACTCTGGAGATAACTCAGACCATTTGGCTACCTCAGTTGCAAAGCTTTTTATTCTCGAGTTAAAAAATACTTGAAACGCCGCAGGAGCATCTTTGCGATACATGCCTTTACTGTAATTCGATAGTACGTCTGGCTCCTTAGATTTCGTGCATAAAAATAAAAAAAATTCAATCATAAAATAGCCAACCCTCACAAATGAGGAGATTGAGAATGCTTCGTATACCTCTTTTTGGAGGGCAACGGAGCTAGCGTGAAATCTACCCAAATTTTGCATCGCTAGTAAACAGTGGTCAAAATCTAGTCCTGAATAACGTGCAGCCATCCGAAATCCGGTGGTCGCTAAATCTTCTAATATTGCATGAGTCGGTTTTTCATGCTGGATATGTAGGCATCGCGCGCTTAATGGTGTGGCCGGACAAAGTTTCTCAAGGAGTTTGTTCATCCTCGGCAATACTGTATGGAATAGTGATAACTCGGTGACAAATAGCCCTCCCTCTGCTATCTGATGGAGAAAGTAACAGAGACTATTAGGTAAAGATTTTCGAAAATTACTCAAGTGAATCGTCATTAATCATTGTGTTCGTTAATTACAAATTTTCCTCGTTGGCTTTCTTCATCGAGTGCGATTTTAACAACGAGGGATATTTTTTCGGCAATTTTCGTCCCATCCTGAATGCGTGAAAGATTTACTGCTACGCGATACAAATCACTCGCATAGTTGTCCCCTTTGACCGTAGCCGGTTTTAGGTCCATTTCAGATACTTGTATCGAATCGTCACGTTCAACATTTCGCAATACATTTTGAAGATAACGTGCATCAAGCCAAACTGGGCAAGTTTTCGCCATGACAACTGAGATAGAAAATAATCAGTAAATAATCCAAGGTTACTGTATGAACGAATAATGTTAAATGACAATATTACATGACATGCTGTAAAATTTATTGATCAATGACGAAATGGAAGTTGACCTACTCTTCTTATCACTAATGTCAAACTGTGTCAAATTGGAGGTCTAAGCACGCAATCGATCAAAGGTGTCAGAGCAAAAAAGGCGTAAGTGGAATACACTCTTTGATATCGGAAGATCGAAACTCAAATTTGCTCATGGAACTTTCCATCAGCATGTATTGCAACCGAGCAACAAACCGCTTCGAAGAACCTTTTTCCAAGTGACCATGGAAATACTCTAGACTTAGTTAGTGATCTTACAATTACTTATCAAAAAAAAATTATCAAAACAACCACATTTCACTATCACTTCATACCAGGTTCTGGCAACTCTTCAATTATGAGTTATAATATAGCCACTATTTCAAGGGTTTGATAAGAAACGATTAATCCAACTGCGGTGTCTTTCCTGGTTTAATCCGAGCGTTCTGAGCAAAAGGAAAGTTAACTTTACGATGAATCACAGCGTTATATCAGAAGTTAATAGTGTTACAAAACGATCTGAGTCTATACTTGTATAGAAACAGCTGCTTAGTGAATAGATACTAAACGCTTCTAGTCACGTGGTACTTCTTATATTGAAAGATTGGAACTCCCGCCACATGTATCTAACAGAAAGAACCAAATTGGCGGGACGCACACGAGATAAGTCAATCGTACCTCAAATTTAATCAAGATAAATGTAAAAGATCTCAATTTCTTATGAGCTTTATACGTGACTTTTCCGCACTTTTTCCTCCGTTCCTTCTATTCATACACCATTTCCTAGGAAACCTAAACGTACGTACCAAGCCTTCTTTCAATTTCCACCAATCAGGAGAGTTGACCAATGGAAAATCCACCAATAAATAATTGCAAACTTTTTACAATTTTCTACCCTTACTCAAAATTGCTTCCCCGTATAGTCTACGTAACAATCCACAGTGATCGCTTGATTTATTGAACCTTGAACTAAAAACTTGTTATACTCCGGGAATATCGACTCACTCTAACCGGGCCTAAGCTCTCGTCAATAGTCACAAGCACAACCTATAAACCATATCTCAAAGGGTAACTCCTATCAACGTTCAATTAGCAAATGAATAGGTAATTAGCATTTGTTTGCTTTAATCCAATCAGTTCTGAACAATTCTTCAATTAACATTGTAGACCTTTCATGTTTGTTTCGAGATTAACAAACTACTAGTGTGTGTCGAAGGAAGCGTGAATATAGAAATATTGATTGACACACTAAACGAAGTTCTTCGGATCTCTATGGTTCTTTTGCGGAGATTATTTGACACCATCGCCTTTCGGGACCGCTAAATCATCGTCAACGTTTGATATGATTGATATTTGAATTCTGCCGCGGAGCCGGGAAAAAAAATAAACCGAAGAAACGTAACTAGTTTATAGTGTCATCTCTCGACGATGATCGATTCACAACTATCGCGGTGATGTTTAGGGTCAGCTTCTGAGAGAGGGCAGTGAAATGAGTAATTTTTTTCTGTTTTTTTTTTCACTAAATATCTGTTTGCATGCAATTGTTGATAGTATGATAAATGGATATAATCCTCGATTAAAAAGATGGTGTTCACTCGGACTTGGCCGCGAGATAAAACTCGCTTTGCAAGAAAAGACTCGCAAAATGTGGCGATTGATGAGGAAGAAACGCAATCTATCTCTTCTTTGCGAACCCCGTATCTGCTGAGGAAAAAAATAGCAAACGAAATTGATGTTGTAATAATGACACGCAATAATTAACGGTGGAATTGGACAGCGGTACGGTGGAATTGGACCATTTGACAGCGAAAATTATTCGCATTGCGTGAATATAACACTTACCTAAAAATGAAAATGTATATGTATAACATTGTTATGTTAGTTAACGGACGTCCGGTCCGGACGACGTAACAAATTGAATACAACGTAACGAATCGAGAATATCTGCATATGGTCCTTTTTGTTTTATTGCCATGTATTTTTTTATGTTAAGAAAAATTGAACCATTGGGTATACTTTCTTGACGTCTGTATAAGCAAACATATAGAGAGAGCAATGTCGTCAACCGTTTTGTTATAGCTACATAATATGGTATTCTACATCTTCTAGCTATACCTATACCTATACCTATATGGATATACACTCCATGCATCGTATAATGGCGGTATAAAATATATCGCCGATATACCTACGGGAATATCATGGGATATTGCAGGCATAGAATGTCCGTAAAATAAAATCTTTTACACCCCGATCGGCGCCGCAGACGTAAAAATTGGTACATCTTCAGATCGTGCAAGATTAGCTCATATAATATCACAGTAGTAGAAATATACAATTTAAAATGGACGTCTTATCCACTCTGTGAGATTCTTTTCATTAATCACTTTTACCTTACTATAATTGATCCGTCCAGTAAAACTCAATTGTAGTTTACGTTCCTTTATCAATATAGATGGCCCCATTATATTCACTGGTAATAATCACCGTTAATTAAATTTTCGTCAGAATTCAATATTCATAAGATCGATTGTTCCAAGTTCTTCTCGTATATTCGAAACCCACATCGTAAATTACGAATGTCCATTTATCATATGCATGATATATCAAGTGCGAGATAAAGGGGTGAGTTCTACCCGACTGAAGCATCGAACATCTTCTTCAAAAACGAAGAAATTTTCGGGTTTCGAATCGTCTGACGTCGAATAGCAAAAAACTTGACTGATAGAAGAGAGGGTGTTGGAGAGGAAAAAAAAAACAATCACTCATACAAAAAATACATCAAGTTCTAATTATCACGCAGTCCTCCACTTTATCTAGATGGTTTAGTTCGAAGCGATCTACAGGATTTCGAGATTATACCTTGGATAAACCTCGCTAGTAACATGCATAGGTATGTCTATAATTTTACCCCTCACGTCACTCTGAAAGTGTCGAGTAACCTTGGACCCTAATTTCATAACGAGATTTCAAATGATGATGAACTTTTTGCGTCAAGTTTTTTTCTACTAGACGCGTATACCCGGTGATACTTTTTCTCTTTTTCGTCTACATTTCACCTTAAAACTGAAGAGTTACTTCCATTGTCCTTTGTCTTAAAAAAAAAAGAAAAAAAAAAAAAAACGTCATCGAAAAGGATTTATTTTTTTCTCTTTTTTGTATTTTCATCGTCAAGATTCGCGGATTCAGGAAAGTATTTCTCTTCAACATCGTGAACTTGTCCTTGGTACGCCCCTTCAGGTTTAGCAGACATATCGGTTAGGATAATTTATCACAATTCTAAATTTGTTCTACTTTTTGCTTTTAGGATGGTTTTTTCTTGTGGCAAGAGGTGCACATGCTGGAACGTAGTTTGAAACGAGATAGAATACAGTTCCAATAATGACCTTCGCAAAGGATGCGATATAGATAACCTATTCCTGGAATCAAATGTGTGTATATCGATGCGATATCAGTAGAATTTGTTAAACTCCTATGTACATCGTATGAGTTTACTCAAAGTTTGATACCATCGGATACGCAAACGATGCGCTCTTTTGAAGTATGCTGTATGATATAGAAAAAGCTTTTGATGGAAAAGTTTCCTCGGATATCCCAACGTACGGGTATAGTGAATACGTACATATAATAATACATGTTGACGCTATAAATGATGCGGTTTGGTGAGACGGTTCGTTGCGGAGAATATTGTGAAGGACCCTTGCGGCGAGACCATTTTTTTATATTGTCTTTTTTTTTTTGATATTCTCGAAGCGAAGCTTTCCAGTGTCAATATTGTTTTCATACTACGCTGGCAGAAATTTACTTGTATCACCAAATATGCTGATCACATCACTGCAAAGACTGCTAACCTGAATATGTTAATAGGTGTTCACGGTTCAACCAGAAAGGTCAAATTCGTGTCGCACATTATTGATTATTATTAAAACGTATGCATGATTTTTTAATTAGGAACATTCCCACATTTCTCCGTGAATATCGAAGTAAGTAAAATTTAATTAGAATGCAAAACTTCATAATTGTACGCGGCTGCCCAATTTTAAAACACAGTGAGGGACAAAAATAAAATTTTCCAGGAAATCAATAAAACCTAGTTTCTTAAAGCCGCACGAAATGCATTTACTAGGTTTATCAATTTTTATATTTATACGATAAAAGGGAATTATCGAATAATGTCGATTGAATCATGTTCACATGACTATTAGTACGGAAAATGCTGAAAAAATCCATTTTGAAAAATTTGTCCCTTACTGTGTTTTAAAATTAGGCAGCCGTACGGTTTAGTATATCAGATTCCTTTATTCGATATAATTATACTCACGGCGTCGTAATTCAGCAAATAATTCGAACCCTCCTGCAACAATAACAAATTAAACACACGCAGCCTTACGTAATCAATTTACTATTGAACTAATAATCGAAGCGATCGAATTCTGTGCGCCACTCGATATGGGAGTAGTAATTAACTAGAGGGATATCAACTGCAGTATAGTTCGTTTGAAGGTTTGGCGAAGTAAGTTTTTACCATGTAGATTTCTTTGGAAATCAGGTGAAAATATGGACAGCACGAATTGTCATAAGTTTTGCTACAGAGATTATTGCAAAAGTCCCAAAGTTATCGCGGTCTATGAGTAACAAACAATTTTATAGAGTTAGTTCACCGTGTGGTCGTTTCTCCGGAGTTTCACCCTCATAGAAATTTAGCGAGTCGCTCCGTAGTACAGAGACCAACGGCATCGTCGCGTTTGAGTCAGTCGCAAGCGCGCCGCGAACGAATTCAGATCGCGAAGCAGTCCGCGTTGTCGCCCGACTTAGAAACTCCACAAAGAATTTGAAATTCTCATCTCTTTTTTTTTCATTTCCATATAATGATCCAGCAATTCGTCTGTCGAGACAATCTCCTGATCTAAATCTCTCTGAGCTCTTCTTTTTTTTTCATTCTTTTTCCCATACGCGACGGGTCACGATTACATCGCGTTCTCTCCTGAGACGGACTAACTAAAATCGAACGCTGACGTCCTTCACTACTGTCAGTCTGACCACACCGTCTACCTGCACTACTTCCAGTAAGCAGCGGCCCGATGTATTTTTTTTTCTATCGTTGCGCCCTTGAATCTTTTATCTTCGCAGTTGATCTTAACGATTGTTCGAAATAAGGGTAGGCAAGTAATCGTTTGAACAAAAACGACTTGTCTGTCGTGCGCAGAATAATTCCACTTGAGACTTTAGCAGCGGGGGGAATAGAATGGTTAATTGATGCAATTGCTATACCGTAGACTAGGGGAAAATAAAAGCTGGTTTATCAACATGGCAATATCACGTTATTCGTTGAACTGCTCGTTTTATATGCTGACATAAAAGCGAGATATATCGTGCAGATCAATGTCGACAGTCTTTTATAATTCCCGCGGGATAGGGGGTGGAGGTTCTCTTTTTTTTCGGTATCCGTTTTTTTTTTAATTCTATTTTACTTGCACGTTTCATCAAAGTTATCATGAAAATTTAGTTCCGGATTATTTTTAGATACCCCAGAGCCAATCTGCAAAAAATCAACGATTAAATCAGTGCTACGCGATCGTCAATGCTAAGAGTGACAAACACCGAAAACTCCGATTGATGAATAGTGGCAGTGCAGATTGTTTCTATTGACCGTCAAAATTTCAGGTAAGCTATTCAGTTGAATAAATCGATTGAACGAAAAGAATTTCCCTTGGGTATTCGTCTCGTATTAAGCGCTTTTGTACACGTATGTTATACAAATGATAAACGATTTTGCGAATGTTATTTTTCGCGCGAATCGAAGAACACGCGCGGATATAGATGCGTGTAATGCGTTTGTGGATTTCCGATTTGCTGAATAAGGCTTATCTCGGAGATTGACTTCGAGCAGTTAAATCGGAAGACACGAAATGAGGTAGTAGTGAAGACTTGAAATCTTCAAAATTCTACCACTCAGAAAAATGGGCAATAAAACTTTCGACTCGGTTTGACAGCTGTCGCCTAGGTTCATATTATATAGAGTATTTTTTTGACGGAAGTAAGAAAATAAACAACAAAAAAAAAATTTCTATTCAAATGAAAATTCGAAGGATGATAAGTGAAAATTCGACTTCCTCCGCTAATCGACTTACTGCGCATACAGGGCGCTGAAGATTGATTAGTTTCAATTCTAATCTGTAATTCCTATCTGGCGAAAATCGATCGCTTGAAGGAGGAAATATTTGAAAATTGTTGAAAAAATATTGACCTGCGAGAAAAAATCAGTGACTATAGTTACATCTACGCAGTAGGAATGTAAAGGGCAGTATCAAACTCTGAACTCGCTTTACCTCGATTATATTGCTAAAATATTCAAACTTTAGAAAAGCTTTCGACTCTCTCAGGTTTTGGAATGCGACATTTCATTCCCACGTTAGTATCACCTTTCGATTTAACTTATGGATGCACGAATCGTAACGTTTTATTACAATGCCAACTTCTGCGATTACAGTTAGTCGTATATTTTCAAAATAATCATTTCTGATTTTTTCCAAGTTAATTGAACATCACTATATAACATCTCTCCCATTTCACATTCCCTTTTGTACTTCGCATCTCTCAAATTGCAGCGAAGAGCTTTTGTCTATTGAAATTTCGGATCGATTTTTCAACATCAAACAAAACAACCACAAATGATAGAGCGAAAAAATATATACATTTACATGCATTGCATCATTTTTTTCTTCTCCAGCTATATCTATAGGATTACATACACGGGGCTTGATTAAATCCGGCAGCTGTTCTCGAAACGTAATTTGACTTCTACGCCCACATTACGTTCATTATGACCTTCAACCGTACCGGTTGGTCAGACAGCAGAATAGACAAGCCGTGTAATGGGGTATTCCAATCATGGATAAAATCTGAAATAAATGAGCCAGCTCCATGACCTTGTCTCAAATCAAACCCAACAGGATATCTTCATATACCGACACCGATGCCTTGATGAGAATAAGTCCAGGCCAGGCACGTAACAAATGGTTGAATGGATTGAAACGTCGCCCGGAGCGTTCGAAATGTTCTTATTTTCACTCGAAGCGATTTATTCCAGGATTTAGATGTATACATATACAGGACCCGCAGCACCCAATAGGACAGAAGGAGTGAATAGTCATTACAATGCAGTATAGATCTGCCGACGTATTTATCTGAACACCTTCTCAGCGAGGGAACGCGCTTCGAATACAAATACATCGGAAATTGTTCCCCGCGTGATGCTTCTCGAGGATCCAGTATAAGGATAGCTTCATTCTTCGTTTCGAAAACCTTTTTATCAAAAGCAATCTCACTAATTCCACGGAGGCGACGTTCGTAGCTAAATTTTTTTTAAACTCGCAGATAGATCTCACGCAAATTGCAGCGAAATAAATTTAAATTACTCCCCTTAAAGTCTGATTGCGAAAGTGAAAAAAAGGAGTAATCATGTAGGAAGTGGTATTAAGAGATCGGATCCTCCTTGCCCTCTGACTCGCCGTTATTCCTCAGTCCTCCTTTCTTCGCTCGCGTTTCATTGTGCAAACGTAATCAGCGTGGGCGTCGCGACGCCATGCGTCCCTCCGTGGGGTTCACGCCATTGGGGGTGACAAGGGTGAGCTGAAGGGCGGAAAGACGGGAATGGAAAGGGCTGAAGGTATGTGTGACTTGTTTACCCGGACGCAAGGAGAGGATAGCTGTGTCACCGTATGACGAAGCTCGTAACCTATAACGGTTAACCAGTTCTTTCGACACTTTACCCGCATTTATCCCATTGAGTTTGGCGCCAGTTTATTGTTTACCTCATCTCATCGTCCACTGCCCACGTTTCCTCGTGTGCACCCTTTTTCTTTTTTTTTCTTACTATTTTATTTTCTTAATCGGTGTGCCAAATTTTAAACACACCGTACCATCGAACCATAAAAAATTCCCGAGTTAACTATTAAAGCGCGTTGGTGAAATTAAAAAATTTTGGACTTTCAAACCCGAAGGGCAGAAGCTGTTTCCGCGGTACGCAGACTCTAGAATTATGAGGATTAACGACGCGGTGTTATACCCACGTAGAATTCGTCGCTGGCGAAAAGTATGTAAAATTTTCGAAGGGTTGTTGAATAATAATATACTCGACCTTTAATTATTTTAAATATTACACATGTATTAATTTCAACTGTAATGGAAATGTTATTCCTTCGGACGTTGCCTCGATTTATCAAATGCGCTTCCTCTTCGTATCACAACGAAATACTTTCCCTCATTTTCACTGTTTCATTGCGATACAATCAATAATAATAACCTACATCGATACATACAATATATATACATCGATTACATTTCACTTTATCTCCGACATGCAATCTCCCACGAAATAGTATAGACATAGCGAAAAAATAATAATAATAATAACAGAACCGGTTTGATATTGGGAGAAATAAAAGGCAATCTAACCGGTACAACGCCCGTATACTATTATATGAGATAAGCGAAGCCAAATGACTTCCAACTCATTTCTCCGACGTTGGTATATAACCTCGTCATTTCACCTTTTGTATCACTCAGGTCTCGCGAGGGTGGGCATCGTCCATGGGTCATACAAAACCCTGAACGCATTTCGTTTCTATCTCTGTGGAGATAAACTTGCAAATTTTCCTAGTTATTATAAAGGTTTCCTCGGCAACTCTCACACGTTCTCTTTCTCTTTCTCTCTCTCCGTGTCTCGCTTTTCTCTCTTTCCTTCTGCGGGGATGATAAATTGCCCGAATATATGCAGATAAAACACTCATGTATACATAAGGATATAACATATGTATATATGAACATACATTGTGCGCAAGTAGAACTACCCTAAAAGCTGTATACCTATGTATACCTATATCTCATGCGACGAACGTTTACGAGTTGACGCAGAGGGGTGCTGATTGCGGTACGGTATAAGTATCCTTTGAAATATGTTAGTACCCATAGCGATTATAGATAATATGCGAAGTGTAACTACGGAGATAAATTAGCTGTCCAGATAAGGTGATCGGAGAGTTTGCAGAGTATACAAGTAAATTGCGCGTCGCGATATTTTTTCAGCGCATATCATGTGCTCCGTTTGTACGAAATTCTGATTTCTATGTATTAACTACTTGTTGAAACTCTATACTTCTTCTCTACAGCCTCTGACCTCCGAAATACCTTGCAAAATATAACCCTCGAGTTAATATAATGATGGAACTTCGCGGACCCGGCTAGGCTGTGAAAACGCCTTTGAATGGGCCTCGTAAACGACCTACGCTCGATTTATGAGCTAGGGTGTAGTACCTGGATAGGTTTATACGTAATCTGGTGAATATTTCAAATGCTACAGCTGTGGCCGTTGATATCAACGACAGATATATCGGGTGAATTTTCTCAAAATATATTGCCAATTTTGAAATTGATCCTATTGGAATTTTTTTTTCTTCCTTTTTTCGTACCTCCTTCTATTCTATGCATAAAAATATTTCGCGCATTCGCCCGAGGATTTTTAATTCCTTTTCTGTGTAATTTTTCTTAATCCAAAATATAAAGTGCTTTTTTCTGAACCGCTATGTCTGATTAATTTCCGCGTTTCCGATTACACCGAAAAACCTAAAACGAAGTCCTAATTGCCGACCCATTAAGGAGAGCACAAAATTAAACGCTAATTACACAATTTACAGAAGTAGAACTGACCGACAAAATTCCTCTTTGAAACTAACAGCTTAATTCAACTCTTTCATCCATTTTACTTCCTCCGAGAACGGAGGCTGCTGGATTAACCTGTTTTCTTGTTCATCGCAATTTATCAACTATTTTTGTTAAAACAACTTGAATTTCATGTGCATACAGCGTATGTATTATTTGTTGTTTTAGCAAAATACTTTATTCGAACAATCACCGGAGTCAGAGTAACTATACCTATAATATACCTCTCCAACTTGAGGGTTGCAATCAGCGCTTCCTGAACCGAAATTTCCTCAATTAGCAAAGTTTCAAACTATAGTTACTATTTACGTATTGCACAGTACAGCGTTAATCCTATAAATCAAACACGTAATTTTACACGTAATTTGTTTCACGGACATTACGTTAACAATTACACTTATTTTTTGCATATAAAAATCAAAAGTAATTGAAATATGAAAGTTATTATTTCTCAGGGGATGACCTACCACTATCTTATACAGGTCAGAGTAATAATATCTTCGATGTATAAATAATTACCTCTTGTTACCAAGGTAGATAATGAAGTTTTATGGGTGGTAATTTACTTATTACAGAATCTAACTTTATTCCGCTCTTGGTTTTTCTCACATTATTTCTGCAGTGTAATATATGCTATGCAATATCACTGGGTCGCTGCGTTGTTACTCATCGTCAGTGTGAAGCTTCTCGCGATACGTTGAATGAAATTGGTTCAACGACCGAAAGCCGATTAAATTATTTGCAACAAAGGGTCGCTGGGAGGGTTGTCTTGAAACAAAGGGAACGCTTCTGTATCCTTTCGCGATGATTATTTGCTCTGTTATCAGTCAGACCCAATTATGAACGGATTTGGGATTTCTACTTTCTGCTAAACACCGCGCTTTGCAATTAAAATGATCGAACGTGCCCAATTAGGTCAAGCGCAGCGACTCCGTGCGTTTAATTTAAAATGACGTTTCATACAATTTACGTACAGGATGTTCCATTTGAAAATAATTCAAACCCATTGTTTGATAAAACTCATTGTTTGATTTTTTTTTTCATCAACTTTATGTTAATTTGTCAATTTCTTCTTATTCTACAATTTAGGTGACAAATTCTTGTTTCTTTGAGGTAAAAATACCACGGGAAAAAAATCTTGATTTTTTAACTAGAAGGTATTTCTCACGGTGGTTTATATTTTATTTAGCTACATCAACCAATCCAGGCTTTATACTGCAGGTGACCAAGATTTATTTGATGAGAAGACAGGATATTTACCTTCAATTCTACGCGAAGTATATATGCGATAGTTACATGCGTATTCACGTACATAAGTTACGGTATATACCGAGTAGGATATATCGGAGACTTTGATAAAATACCAAGAAACGAAAGTAGCCCAGAGGCACCAGCAACAAACCATCCTTCTGATCCTTTTCACGGTAAAGTATGTTGACTTGGAAGAAACACAAGTCTACAATTTTTCTCGTGTACCTGCCAGGATCCTTCGGTATGCTCAATTTCAAAGACCAACCACTTTTCACTTTGTGTTAACTGAAAAACAACGAAATCGTGGATAAAATAAAACACGAAATATTGTAGAAATTCGGATAAAGATTACTCTTCAACTCCAAAGTAATTGTTCAAATATTCGAGAGAAACTTTTATGGCGATGTGAGCTGAGACGAGAAAATAACCAGTGTGATTTTCAAATACATTTTCCAATGTAAAAGATCCACGAATTTTTTCTCGAGAATTAGCGGCATTGGGCCCAGCATAAAATACGCTATCGACTTTCTTGCTGTTGGCAGCTTAGAACAGCAGGGACTTAATCTCCAGTGATAAATTTTATCGTAACATTTTTCGACAGTGAACGTTCGATCGGTCATCAATCTCTTCCGCGGCGTGGAAATAGTTCGGAAATCGATGTAAACGGAAAAACAGGCTCAACCTACTAGTCCGCACAGAGTGGGAGGATTGGAAAACGCCAAGCGCTCTCTGACCCATCAACGAAGGAAAATTAAGTTTCACGAATTTTGAACTACCTAGGTATCGTAATTTAATTAATTTTTTTTTTCAACGCTGAGCTCATAATAAAATTTCCATTTCTCATAACCGGCTTCGACATAGTTTCGCAGTTGGTAAATTCTATCAATTTTTGCAGGTGAATCGACTACTGAAAAACTCAACATTTTCAATATTATAAAAATCCCAAAGCCTTCTTTCATCCGAATGAAAGTATAAAAACGAAATATATACCCACCTGATAAAAGCCTGCAATATTAATTATTGGGAAAAAAAAACAACAACAAAATCTACACTGAAATTTGATGGTAACACGGTGACGAATTCCCTGAAATACTCTATTCAAATATTTCAATTTTCAATCAATGCACACAAACCGCTGATTGAAAAACAAAAATAGATATCCGGAAATCGATGAATTGTGACAAGGGTTTTGATTTCACCACGAATATTAAACGCAATATTTTCCGTACAATTTCTACACCCTTTTTTGCAGCGCATCCTTAGGGCAAATATAATTATTTTTTTACAGTTCAATTATCTTCCGACCGCCGAGTTTATTTGACGTGAAAATATGATGAGACGGGGAAAAATGAAAAATCGAATGATACGGATGAAAAAAATTACAAACACATCTAAACTGCAACATAGCTTTAACGACACCCCCGCAAATTGATGCACACATGACAGAAGATATAACGTTTCGCATTTTACTATCATAGGAAAGCTTTCGAGATCTATTTCTTCTAGCGTACTGCAGCTCATTAAAGATTCACAGCGAAGTACGCCTGTTATACCTTACGATGACTTGTGAGAACGCCTTGAAGTTTGCCTGGAATAAGATACCTACTCCAATGGAAATGTTAAACATATATTCCGAGATGCAAAGCGCGCGTGTGAAGTAAGAGTCTGTGAACCGTGAACTTTTCTTCTGACAACAAGAACAACAACAAGAAATTTAATAAAGCCTCGAGAATTTTAACCCAGCGATTCACCGAGTGCAGGTGATGAAGATAGAGGTATATTTATATTAGAAAACCTAAGCACGTTTTACACATCAATACACAACATTCTAATATACCTACTTCAAACTCCCGTATACGTAAAATTGCGAGAACTAGAAGAATAAAAAATGGCCGCGTACTAGAAGAGCGAAGTGTCCTGGAAGGTAGCTGCGGAATTTTCTTCTTAAATTCAAAATCGATCGAGCTGGTAAAGGTAGGAGGGTCGTAGTGGAAAAAAAAGGATTGAGGGGATTGGAAACCGAAATAAGACGCTAACAACCCGCATAAATCAGGGACTCCTCTTTTTTCGAATCGTGCAATAGGTACACACGACTCGTCGGCGGAGAAATTTTTCGCCCAATCTTGGACAAAACACATTCCGAAAACCTGCAGCGTGTCGAGGGGTTATCGTAGGTACGTCAACTCTGAAATATTTTTCATTTTGAGTAAAATTAAGCTCGGGTATTTAGGGACACGAACCTGTATAACATCAGCGAAGTAGTGTGACCCTCAGACAAGGGAATTAGTATCCGTGAATAATTTGTTACCCGCACCTAGCAAACTTCACTGTACGGAGAAGTATATTTTAATTCCTCGAGACTGCGTATCTCTATAAATAGATAAGAGTATTTCATATTTGAACAATATACGGTTTGCACAATTCCTCTATGAAAACGTACATGACGTTGAGAAAACCCAAATTGACTTTTACCCGGCGTTGCAGGCAGCGCCTCCTAGAAAAAAAATCGGAAAAAAACAACTTGTATAGAAGACATCCGAGTGAATATAAGCAATTTTATACCCATATCTTCATTTTTATTTTTCCTACTTTATAATCTACGGTGGTCGCAAGCTGCTTTTGCAAAGTATAGGTTCCATTACACATGCGCGCGGCTGGGGTTGTCTACCGGAAAATGTGTAATATTATACCGTATGCCATGCAATTTCCTCAGCGTATTCTATTCCTTTCTTTGCGGCTTACCAGTCTTTCCCATTCTTCACAAAAAATATAAGCAAACGACGCACAAAAGAGAAGAAAATCAAATTCAGACAAAAAGTAAATGAATAAATAAATAATGGCATGGCATATAAGGGAAACGTGAATATCGGCGTGGAATAAATTTTTTCAAATCCTTTGCGCGAATTGTTGTGTTGCAATACTGTGAAAATCAATGAGTATAAAGAATGACTCTCAGAATATATTTCGTAAGATTTCCAATAAATAATAGAGATGAATATTAAATGAAAAATCTTAGCAGTATGCACACAAATATTAAAAAAGCTCGGGTCTTCTAGAGTTCGTCAATATTTCAGGTTGTATGCTGCACTTAATCGAATGCGTGTGAATATATCAATAAATAGTAACGGTAATGAAACGTAAATTAAGTGAAACTTTTTTGGACGTTTCTTTTTTCCTAAATTTTTAGTTCGTTCCTGGTTGAAATATCAAACCTATTAACCTGCAGGTGTCAAAAGCCTGAGATAAGAGAAGATTAGATAAAATCGGATCGATGAAAAAGTACGTTCGTTGAGTGCCAAAGAGAAGGGTTTAATACATAAAAAATTTCCAACAGTAAAACGTTGCGTAAATTTATAGCGATAAAACTTGGATCGAATCTATCGAGAGAACTGCGATTCTCTTTATACTTTTCGCGATACTTTACACTATTCGCGGTGTACAATGTAATTCAAAAAGTTCTAACTCCCCCATTTCATCCAGCTGCAGGTACGTATAAAACATGGACATCGATTCGCGCACTTCCACGCCCACAAATCAAAGCAAAGTTTCTCGTTCTGGAACTTTATCGTTAGTTTACTTCGTAGAAGTTATATGTACTGCAATAATCGCCTACAAGGAGGACACGTACAACGCGATTCCCTTATCACTTTGGTGTATTTTTTATAAAACAAAATTTTGCATCAATTTAAACCGCGAGCAAAACTATCGACAATACCGTGTATGACGCACGTATACCTATACCTATACGTTTTGACCGCTGAAAGCTCGTTTCTGTTCACCTGGAATAGAAAATACTGTTTTATTTGGCAATCAAACATGCGCTTACCAGTTCGTACAGAGTCAATAAGAAAATTAGTAGGATTCACGGTGGGCTGACTTTTTTCGATCGTACGATGGGCGAATTATAATTCTACTATATACGACGCTGGTTCGTCAGAGTACGTATAAATTATCCTGATCCTGCTTGCAAGGTCGAAAAATATGTTGAACTTTATGTGTCGCATATAAAAAGCGATTGGTACACGCGATTACACTTTTTGTTACGATAGCGTTTTATGCTGCAAAATGGAATATAATGGGATATAAAAGTATAGGCATGGATAGGAGCGTGAAAACGTTCGGCACGTACCAACCGCGCTTGTTTAGCAATTTACGAACCACGTTCAAACGTGCAGCTATTCATGAAACGTATTCGAGTTCGTGAGATGATTAGGGATTTTAATCCAGAAATTGTCGCGTTATATGTATAACCGTTCGTATAATCTATAATAAAAGGATACCGAAATTCCATATCGTAGCAGCTTCCGGGTCGGAAAATTCTCGGACAATATTTACGTGTAATTTATTCATCTCGGGTGTTGACCAAATAAAGGAACACCTACCCCGGTAAGAACTCCGGATCCTGCAGGGAGGCCCAACATATTGTTGGTAAATAATCTCAACTGAAGTGCAAACCGGCCCTAGAGAGAAGCTGACGACCGGAATACCAAAATACACGGTGTAACCAACGGGGTACACTTATGAGGACATGTTCAGTTATGTAACAGGAACGCAGAACTGGCTAACAAGGTAAACAAATCAAAGAATTCGACCCACATGTGTGGTAAGGACAAGGTTCGTTCTGAATCCGAATTTGCGATTGGTTGAATTTTAATGCGAACACGCGCGTTGCGACGCGAGATACACATCACAATTTGTATGTACAGCGCGGTGATAGCTACGACAAATCATAGCTCATTGAATAATTTTTTGCAAGCCACAACCCTTTTGATAATTTTGCAAAACAAATTTTCTCAAAATCTACACTATTCAACCACGAGTTTGCATATGGATCATCTACCCCGCGATGTTCTCTGAACATCAGTAAATTATTGTTCGCGTTGTGTTTACGATTGTGATGTAAACTGTGGGGAGTATGCAAACAACTCTTCTTGCGAACAACTTCGGTGAAATCGAATTTCTGCGTTACGAGTGTGGAGTGTGCCCACCCTCGAGAAACTTATGCATTGAATTTTATGTATATCATATTTTGTATGTGAAAATTTTCTTACGTAAGGTTTTCAGACACGTTTGCGGGTAGGTGGAAATCGAGGCATCGTAGTTCAAACTTTGTACACGTATCGGGTAGACATATCGGAATGAATTACCACGTAAAGTATGCTACTCTGAAATCGGTATGCTCAGATTATGAATCGCGTAACAGACGGCGAGTATTCTCAAGTTTTTTAGTTTCACTGCAGCGACTTCCAGGCAAAAATTTCCTACTTTAACTTGTGGAATTGAGATCGTGAGTTTGCTTTCCATGCGGCAATTATTAACATCGGCATAGTGCTAAATTCGATATTAAAATAGTCGAGGAAGCACCGTGATAAAATTCAGGTTTATTACGTCCACCGCGCGTTCTTCGTCGTTAAATTAACTACCTGTGCCGAGCGTAATTGTTATATAGTTTGGTGAATATTAAAGTGCCTTTATTGTTATGACGATTAACAGCAAATGTCAAAGATGTAAATCAGCGGAAATTCATTGTCTGATATATCCGCATATAAGGGAGAATTTATAATGTTACATACATACAAACTACGCTTTTTGGTATAATCTTGTCAAGTCACATTTAATCTAGTTGTCTCCTCCGTGACGAGGACTGTTTACCAAGTCCAAACTTATTGTCATTCGAGAATCGCCTAGGCGGAATCCCGAGAGACTTCAGATTAAGTTATACTCGCAAATTTATTAAACACCGCCAGTGGCAATCTTTATTATAATTTGCTAGAGGCCGAGAATATTACGGTAATTTGAAGAAGCCTCGAGCTTTTCCTGAGCCCTACTTAAGAAAGACGTATAAATTTATCTCGAGCTTAAAGTTGGGGAGATCTCTGTCTGAATCATCTTTAATTGAAAAAGAAAAATGTAGGCTATTGTCGAGTTGAAATAATTTCCTCCATACGTGCGCGCTAATTAATTAACAGTTAAATTGTAAAATCCGTACTAAAATGTTTCAAGCCACACAAAACCCCATTAAATAGAAAACTGGTTTCCGAGTTAATTATTTGTTTTATTGATCAGTCAATTATTTGAATCAACGATTATTATAAATTAAATTTTCATTACTTGGAGCATAAATTACTACCCCATTCTTTCACGGTTGATGTATGTAGAAAGCATATAATATATGGCGGTTGGTATTATTGGAAATCATATTATGTTCGTTTGGTTCACCGCTTCACGATCTCGTTATTCGGATGCTACCCCAGTGGTATTCACAAGCTGTGAAGATACGAATTCAATTTGCTTCTTCTTGTTTTTACTTTTATTAAATTTTTTCTTTCTCTTGTCTACTGGGAGTCACAATCAGCATTTCCACTTGAATCTAATAGAAAAAATTCGATGATTAAAATCAACGATGATTCTAGAAAAGTTGTCTTTATTCAACCACATTTCGTTCAAACTAAACCTACGATAATTTTGATTACTTTTCCTCTATTCTCCCTCCAATTTTGTGGAATACGCCCTCACGACAAAAAGTTTATTAAAATTAAAAAAAGTGTAGATTAGGCCTTTTTGGTTGCTACTAGCCATCGATTAGAGACTGAAATTCTAACTATAAGTGCCTGAGGACAACAGTCTCGTAGTTTAACGTGTTTCGTATAACTTCGATTTACGTGTCGATGCACCTTATAAAGTTCATCGCGTTTACTCAACTGCGCCATGATACAGTTAATTGTGAGTTAAGTGCATATCGTACAAGTAGTTTGATAATTAACCTACGTCGCGTCATCGTACCAACAAAGTCAACAAAGCACTCAGAGGACGGTCAAACTTTCTATCCCATAACTTTGATCTTTGACACCAACAATTAAATATAAGACTCCCATTCCTCGATAATTAGCAAAAGATTCGGTCGCTGCAAATCAACGGAAGCGCGTCGTTACTATACGGTAAAACTTTATTCTCTTGGTTTGAAAAAAAAATATATGTGTGTGTATATTTCTGTATTCTGACGTACTTCTATGACCGATTCAGGTGTTTGGAAATTGCTTTTCACATCATCATTTTAGTACAGACTAACGTGTACACATAGGTATAAGGTGCCCTAGAGGGATTTGAGGGTAGGTTATTCAGGAAGAAGCATAAATTTCACGTGATAAATAACGCGTACGTTACAACACCCACGGTGAAATTATACAAGGCTCAAAGTAACCGCATTATTTATTGAGTCTAAGAGGAATGTTTGCTCGGTTTTTTTATTTTATTATGTTGCAGCCAATTTCGCATTTCGTCTGTCCCGAGGCAATAAAAAGACGAAAATAAAAATAAAGTTTTTTTGGGCGATCACCTCGCTGATTCAGCGATCAATCGGTTTGACTCGCGAGGCTTCGAATATCTCCTGTAATCAGACTTGCGAAACCGCAAGATTTCTTCTTAATTTTTTTTTTCTCTTCTTTCTTTTTATTTCTTCGTCTTTCATCTGCGGATAGGTATATGAAAGAGAAATTCTTGCAGAATTTGATCAAACGTGACGAGATATCATTATTCTATTAGAAAAAGGTGATTACCAGAATTAGATACAATAATCAACTTCTTCCGAGTTCAGCTGTAACATCACTTCAGGTCTTTCACAGCGTCTGTGGAAAAAAGTAACGTAATACGTACCTAGAAGTGAATTATTTTTCACATACAAAAAACTAATTATTCTCTCCTGGCCCGAAATTAGGTAGCTTGAATTTGCCAAGTCTGACTTACTTGGAAACATGTGAATCTCTTTCATCTCGATATTCCAATTCGCTCAGAGAATTTGGGTGAGATACGTTTGCCCAGAAATAGTTTGCACAGGATTCATCTCTATAGAGAATAATCTGCCCAGGGATCGTTTGCACCGACGAAATTTCGACTTAGGTACGTCTGCACAGAACTAGACCGGCGGAATCGTCTGGACAGAGTTCTCACTGTTTGAAAAATCAAGAACTATCAATCTGTGAAAGTTGAGAGCGATAGAAGAATGAATGTCGTGCTGGCGATAAAAAAGCGTAGCACGACAAGTTCGTCCAAATTGGATTTTTTTTTTTTAATCGACAGCTTTTGAAGAGTTCTAGAGTTCTCACTGTCTCCTTATTCTAAAAAGTTGATGACCAATCGAAACTCGAAAACTCGAAATTCGAGATCAGCCTCGTGTTTCTGAATCCGCGCTGCGAAATGAGCGTGTACCGATTGGTGCCGTTGCATTTCACGTGCCAGCTGATTTTACTTTGCGAATTGGATTGGTGTGCGTGTGGGCCAATAATGACACACACGTCGGCGTGCTATCTATAAAATTGATCGAGGTGTCGCCAATTTATCGCTTCAAGAAGTGAAAAAATAAGGATATCTTGATGAGATTAATTCATAGCTCCATTCACTCAACGGATTCGTGTTCCTGAGGTCGAAATACGTTGGAAACGCGTCATACGATCAGTTTTAAAAATACTTCATTTTTGGCCCAAAAATCGAAAAAATCCAAAGGGGTATACCTTAGATTTTTGTCGATTTTGGGGTTAAAAATGAAGTATTTTTAAAATTGATTGCAGGGCACTTTTCTAACGTATTTTGACCTCAGGAACACGAAACCGTCGAGTAAATTAAGCTAGAAATAAATCCTATCGAGATATCCTTATTTTTTCAGTTTTTAGAACGATAAATTGGCGATAACTTTATCAATTTTATAGATAGATTAATTTAGCTTGCGGATTTGTGTTCCTGAGGTCAAAATACGTAAGAAAAGTGTCCTACGATCGATTTTAAAAATTCTTCATTTTTGGCCCAAAAATCGAAAAAATCCAAAGGGGTATACCTTAGATTTTTGTCAATTTTGGGGTTAAAAATAAAGTATTTTTAAAATTGATTGCAGGGCACTTTTCTAACGTATTTTGGCCTCAGGAACACGAATCCGTTGACTAAATCAAGCTACGAATTAAATCCAGAGAGAAATCTCAATTTTTTCACTCCGAAAAACGATAAATTGGCGATAACTTTATCGATTTTATAGATAGACCGATTTGGCGTTTGGATTCGTATTCCTGAGGTCAAAATACGTGAGAAAAGTGTCATATGATCAATTTTAAAAATTCTTCATTTTTGACCCCCAAATCGACGAAAATCTAAGGTTTGGACCCAACGTCCAATCCTATACCCTGAACATAAAATTCAAATTGCGATAACAATAATGCAGATTAATAAAAAAAAATTCTTAACATGTGATGCGTCTAGAATGTAATGAAATAAAATTGAAAAAAAATAGTCGACAAAAATTTAAAAAACAAATCAAATTAAATTCGGCGCGCGCGTGCAATGCTAGTATAAAAAATCCGGAACTATCAATCTGCGGAAGTTAGGAGCGATAAAAAAATAAATGTCGTGCTACGACAAATGATCCCATGGCAGAAATTCTCTGTGGACATGAATCCTGTGCAAACGATTTTTGGGCAAATGTACCTCACCTGAAAATTTATTTCTTCACTGGATACGTTTTAGCATACTAGTATGTGGAAGATTCAAACTTTCTGAATAACCGTCTCAATCATATGCCGCAGGTAGAAATTGGCTAATTCAAAAGCTTCCATCTTTGTGGGTAAAATCACGTGATTTTACGCGCAGCAACTCTCAAGTAGGTAATAAGAACTTTCGACAGAAACTCGAAACCTGAACCCCTCCAGAGTTTTGCGCAATATCGAATGAAATTCCGAAAGAGTAGTGAGTATTATAGGTACGTGTACCTGTACGCAAGCCCGACTACTGTAATATTTATTGGTGTTGGAAACGACTAATCTAAACAAAACACTCGAGTTTTCATACCTATTTTTTTGGTTAGTAGCTTCTTTCACCCTTAAGACAGTCTCCTCTACTCGAGGTATATACCTACTCCAATACTTGCTAACGTAACCAGTGAAAGTTTCAAAGAGATTTAGGGTTTTTCTTGTCAGGCGAAGATTCATCCATCTCTCAGGGTACTCGAGGGTGCGGCAAAACGTAGCAAAAGGTCTCACACGAATTTATTAGCCCAACAACAATAACGTATGGCGTGTAACCATGAAGATCCTGTGGGCGTGAGACTCTCCCGCACGTATAGTTATCGGCCAATTTCGTTTAACTTTTTTTTTTTTCTTCAGCATTTTGTTTTGCTGCGGCACGTGTATATTTACACCCTACATACCGACTCAGAACGCGTAGAATTTTTTATAAGACAAAAATTCTTTCAAATCTTTTATTTGAAGCTGTGGTACTTTTCGCTTTTTTTTATCGTACTTACCAATAGGATTTGTTCATGCGTCGGACATCGAAAGGCACAAATTATAGGCGCAATCTCGGAGATATAAATCCAAGCGAAAACATAACTTTGGTAGAATAATCTCGTGAACGTAAAACTTAAAGACCGGATTATGACGTGGTTATATCATCGTACATATCAAACCCCTCCCCGTAATATGAACTATCCTTGCAAGGCTGCACTAACTGAGGTGAAGTGGGCGTACTGCAGGGTAAGGCATTTAAAGTGCTGAAAGCTGGTATTTCGAGAACTGTATTGCTGCAGACGGGAGGGAAATGTTCAAGTTTAAACTGCCGGACCCAGACGGCTGGGGGGGGGGGGGGGGGATACACCAGTACTATCTTTAATCTACTTATAGTGACCGTTTAAAGCAGAACCCTTTATTTCTTTATTTAGGGGAATTTGTAAAGCCTGATTTCTTGTATTTTTGGAGCTTCCCTGAATCGTAAAAATATTTTCGTCGAATTTTCCTGGAAAAAACAGAAGGACCCTCGAACGTTTAGAGCGTTTGAATTGACATCGATATCTCCTTGGTCCTTTTACCATATCCATCATTTTTCTCTTCCGAATCAGGTAATTTTCATCTGAGATATTTTTTATTCTATCCAATGATTTTCGAAATACCTCACCCTGTATATATATTTCTTTAACGTATCTAGGTATACGTCTGCAGGTTTAGGAAGTAGACGCTAAAAATGTGGTGGTGTTAAAAAAAGCTGAACAAAAAGTTTGTAAGACTTTGAAGACTGATCGGAACACGCGATGCTCGAGTAGGAAACAAGGGTGGTTGGAAGATTTATTGGATCTTGCTACTCCAACAAATTTGTTCAGATATTCATCGCCACCTTTGCCGTAGGTTCTCTTGATCCGCCAAAACGCGCTCGTAATTTTTATTTTAATTGCTGCACCACTTTTACGATGTCGAATTAAAAAGATCTCGAGATTAGAGGTATGCCGTTTTTCAGAACTACGTGCTTGAACAACCCTCGTGACCTTGCATAAGCACATGATATGTTTAAAAATGAATTCTCAAAACTCTACGAATTTCCATTTCGTTTTTCGTCGTGCACCATCATTCGTATAAATCATATAGGAATAAAAAATTACGCACATTTTTAAAATCTAAAAATATTGATCCGAAAGATTTTTGTGGTGCGCGTTCATTTGCAAGATTTTCAGAGACACGAGTGGCCCTAGACTCGAGAGTCCTGATAGGATTAGGACATGCACGATATGATAACTCAATCTCTTTCTTTACGGATATTTTTGTGAGCACGCAATATCGTAATTTCTGTAGGGAAACGTCACACCTGTAAATTTATTGATTCACTTGAAATTTCAAATGTTTTTGTAGCATTAGGTAAAAGCTTTTTCCGAGCTCCGGAACAAATCTAAGAACTCAATTGGCAGACATTGATCAAGGCTGCTTCCTTGGAAATCTATGTACAATACCTTCCAACATCCAGGGTTGAAGTACACTATACGTATAGTTGGCGAGAAAACAATATCGATATACAAGAATCAGGTGAACACGAAAGAATACGGTCGTGTTGGCGACTGTTACCATGGTAACTCTAGAGACTACTTCATATCGTGTATCAAAATTTCTACAGCTGTTCGTTATTTTTATTACCAAAAATCTAGCTAATCACGCGTGAGATTGTTCGTCAGGATAAAATGAATGAACAGCATAAATGGCATCCCTTGAAGTAGACGAGATATATTTTCTTCTTTTAGTTTGATTATTCAATTACACTTTTTCCCCAATTTTTGTTTTTTATACATTTTTTTCTGTTCTTGTTTCCATTTAGCATATTGTTTGCAGGACGCTGATGCTATTCCTGTACGAAACAGCCTCTTTCGGTTATGTGTTGTCAACCGTGTTGTTTCACGTACGATAGTGTGTCAATATTACCAGATTTATATCAGTTTTGGTTCGGTACACGTATCAGGACAGCAAAAAATTGATCTAAAATATTGTGCCGGAATCGTATTAATGTTTTCACGTGAAGATTTCGATTCCGTTTTGCGAGAAAAAAAAATCACGGTAATTTTAATCATCGTGGGATCTTTTCCATGTTTGGAAAAATCACCCTTTATATAAAATACCCCTTCAGTGTATTAGCTTATATAAAACAATGTGGCGACCTGTGGTGGGAATAGCTGGTCTGACCTTAGAGCTGCTATCACTGGTGACGTCGTTGTCTCCATGAGCAACGGCAGTGTGTTACTATCACCTTATCATTCGATGCCTGAGGGAAAATGAAATTCTTGTCTCATATATCTATAGATCGTCCCCCGGAAGATTTAACGTCTACTTAGTGTCTGCAAGCTGCTCTCGGGGAACCAGGGAAAATATTTTTACGTAATACATGTTAATATTACATTATAATATAATACTTAATATATTATCTATACGTCGGATATACACGAAAATCTTCCAACGACGTTGTGGCGATCGAAAAAAAAAAAAAAAGATTACATTTGATTTTATACTTCGACGTAAAGAAGCACATAGCGAGTTAAAAGTTTTCTTTTCCCGAAGGTAAAAAAAATAGATAGAATTTCGCGCCCGTGGGATATAAAAAAATGTCCTCTGACCCATCGCGGTGATCGGAGGTGGTATTGGATGTAACGTACTAAACTAGTTAGGAATGAACGATTTTTTTTCTTCTTTCTTTTCCTTTTTTTTTCTTCCCGATAAAACGTGGGATATGAGATCGCGTGCAGACGTGATGGTAGTCTCTTGAAGTAGCTATTACGAATTATGGCTAACAAACTCCAAGGGACAAAATAGGATTGTCAAAAGGTGTACAAGATTACAGGATATATCGACGACAATATCTCCACCCTGTAATCGATGTTCGTCAATTTGAATCTCAGAACGACGAACGCGCAACGGAATCCGAAATTTAACATATAAATTTCAAGAGTCTTGGAAAGTAATCAAAGTTCTGAGGTGATGAAAATATGTATAACGAGCGACCTCGTGATCAGATTACGATATTAATTAATACAATTTGAATGAATATTTACTCGCGGAAAGTCTGCAGTATTGATTCAACCGAAAAAATATATAGACACCATGCAAGCCCCGGTGTACTTTTCACAATGTATGTATAACAGTAGCGTAGCTTTCATAGTCGACAAAAAAATCATTTTACGCTGTTAAAAGGTAGCGAAATTTGATTAACTGTGAATGGAGCGAATCCCTGCGCTCAAATTTTTCAGTTTCTTTTACACCCCTTTTTCATGTCATTTCCTTTTTCCTTTTATTCATAGTCGGTGGTTAACGAAATTTTTTCATCTCTCCTTGCTAGCTACGTCCGTTTTTCTTTTTTCCTTCATGCAATATCATAGCTGATTGCAATTAAGTTTAACCGTCCACTCGCGGGAAAGCATGTAAAAAAATTACAGTGCAAGTCATTCACGCGAAACGACAGCAGATATACGACTGGATATAAAGATCCACCTATAGACAATTCACAGAGCCACGCTAAACTACAGTCACTATAAACCTCTACGGGTATAGTTAAAATAATTGTCACAATAACAGACAGAAATAAGATCCAATAATTTGGTGAATTACATTTCAATTACTAACCGTAATTATGTGTACCGCAGGTTATCCGAAATGTCATTTATTAGGGGTGCGTATTTTATCCATCGTGTAGCTTATTTTTGTAATTACCCTATCCCACGCAAAGAATTTTTTTGACATTGTTTCGTTTCTTAATACGTATTTATTGGTGACTTAATTAACTTGTCTTGATGAAGGTATTCGTAAATGGATGTATAATGATCAATGCATTTTAAGATAATCACTGAGAAATTTAAGAACCGTTTCAGGTTTCACTGGATATTTATTACTCAAAGATGAAATTAACCGTCTTTCATTAACTCACGATCACTAATTAGAAGGATATGACAATTTGCTTTGAAAATTACTCCGCCAATATACCACCTGAAATCTCAAAAGACTTGAAAAGATAAGTGTCATTCAAGAAATTAATAAGCTTTTACGTGTTACACTAGAAATTGTAAAACAAAAAAAAAAAAATGAAGAATGTATCAAAATGAACAAACAATTGACATGTTTTGAACTTTTCATTTCTAGATCTGACGGGCCCGGGTTTAGGGTTGCAAATGGTGTCCTCGGCGGTGCTGGGGGCGGCGGCTGGGACCGGTTTGGCCTTGGTCGTCGCCATGACCATCGTTGTGTACAGATACTACGCTGTAAAACGCAAGGGCAAATACTGGAATACTCTTGACAGATGGCCAGATCCTCCATCGACAACGCGGAACCGCAATAAAGTATCATCGAGTAATTCGCACGTTCTTGATTGCTGGAGGAAGCCACAGCAGAGCTTTTACGCCGTTCAAACCGGGGTCAGTAATTATTTCAATAATTCTTACATTTTGTTTTTTTTTTTCTTTCGTATGGCTCTGCAATACACCAGCTGCGTCGTACGCGTACAGGTGCTCATAAAAATAAGGGAATACCAGAACCAACAGAAATGTACTTAATATACATAATTATTTTAAATGTATACACTGCACCTATATTGTTTTAGAAAATAGAAGCTATACAACGGTAACTCGTATAAAATGAAAAGCACAAAGCATCGAGAAATTGGTGGGTGTTACCCATACCAAGGCTATACTTTTGTAATTTCAGAGCTTGTATACGTCGCCACTGTATTATTATATCGTCATTATTGCGATATTCATACGCATTCACCATGCGGAAAATCCATCCTGTATGAATGAAAAAAAGCTTCAGTCATTTGGGTAATTCACAGGAAACAATAAATCTGGTACATACTTGTTGCAACTAAACTTTAAAATTCTATCAGATCATCAATCATAATTCATAGGTGAAGCAAAGCTTTGCATTCTACGTCGATAAGAAATGAGAGGTGAAAAAGCTCTCTGCGGTAAAGCTTAACTGTGTACCCTGAATCGACTCTCTCTTCGTAAGCTGATAAAACAGGAAATCAACTGAGCTTTAACTACAGCGGTCGGTAAAGTCAATGCGTCCTCAGTAAAGCTCGCTCTGATAAAAGCTCGCAGCAAACTTCGGTAAACCGCTTTTGAACGTGATCTACATTTGCCCAGCATAAAGTCTCGTACCCGCTACGACAAAAATTGATGCCTTCGGAAGGAAAGCTTCCGAAAATTCATCAGGTGGCTGACTTTTGCCCTTTTGAATTATTATCCAATGATAAAGACACCGACTTTCTAGCGTCGACAACATCAGTCGACAAATAATCTCGTAGCTGCTTTTATACTGACGCTTAGCACCCGCAGTGTGCTCTAAAATCCACCCCCTGCATATGTTGGAGAAAAAAAGAAACCTGTTGTTAGGTTCGACGGCCATTTTTAGTGTAGCTTATTCCTGATAACTCGTAAACATTATTCCGCGATTAACTTATGCGTTGATTTTTGGATCCCTTTTTTTTTTATCTCCAGTAAGCCAGTTCTAAAAGGCTTGCATTAATCGGTGAATTACAGCGATACGTACATGGAGGTTATGAAATTCTAAAAATTTGAAAAATCAACGTAATAAGCTCGCGTACGTATAGTTTTATTGATCGCTTCGTTCTTGTCTCTCTGCAATTCCATTACCAAAGCTTCGGGGTTTGGAGCGATGGGGTTCGTCAGTAGCAAATTTTATGATAATTTTGCTCGAGTAATAAACTGATTCCAATTACTAAAACGCAACGGTACAATTTATAACAAATGCAATATTCGCATGGAAATCAAATTCGTGATTGCCTAAAACCGTTTACAACATTTGGGACAAAATCACTGATTATCGATGGTATAATCATTAATAATTCATTCAAAATATCTGACGTCCAATATGTGAATTCGATAATTGAATCCTTCGATCATTTTTCAACGCAATTTTTTCAGTGATCCGCTGAAAGAACAAAATTACAGAGTTTTCGGCTCAGCCAATATTTTCAATACCTTAAATGAAAAAACTTCTGAAAAATATGTTGCGTATATATTTTTGCCGCAGCCGTTATACGTCTATAGTAATAGTACGGATGGGCAAACGGTTGGACCGACAGACGGACAAACCGACGACAGACCAACCAAGACCCACCCGCGTCCGTATCAGGATCGATACAGCACTCGCCATCGAATGAGAGGTATCATCTTCCCTTGAAAATATAAGTGATATAAACGCGCATAGGTACTAAATGTTGCGTACATAATAATATGTGTTAGGAAAAATGAAATGGAAGATTTTGGAACGTGATATACCCGACTACATGGATTTTGAAGTTACACCTCAAGGTTGAAGAGCATCGGTGAAAATAATTATCGAATTATGACGTGAGTTTTCGCGTATGAAAAAAATTTTGGAAGTTAATAATGAAGTGTGAATTATTTATACTCGAGAGAGGGCTCGAAGGAAGCCCGTATTATTCTCGCGTCTATTTTTTGCTTGACCCCTCGGTGCTTTCGTCTGTCATAATTATTTTTTCCTTTAAATTTCAGATCGACGATCTCTTTTTTTGATCCGAATTTCCATGAGAATAATGATTACAAAAATTATCTCAGCTCGTTAGACGAATCATTTGGAATTTTTAATTGCCTCAAATTTCCCGTAAAGCGAATTATGATATACTTATCGTACTTGAAAATTTTCCAACTTCTGCGATATCAATTTTTCAAATTACAAAGATCGAAAGCTTTCGCTCTTTCGGTACAATCCAGAGGCACAGAGGATGGCGGTGAAGATCGAAAGTCGTGAATTCCCCGATATTTTCTTTCGTCGCCCGAAAAAGTTGAGAAAATAGAAACGGGGCGTATTGAATCTGAGCAAAATAAATCTCTGTGCCAAGATCTTCCCTAGGGAACAACGAGTCACTCTGATTTTATCAATTATGGATCCGGATATTCATACTATGTACATATACTGAAATATTCCCGCGAACTGCGGAACAAAATTCCAATGTAGAAAAATCTTTGGTACGTATCAATATCCTGCATAGGAAATTTTTCGAAGAAAAATACCTCGCCAGATTCTTACCGATTGCATCCATGAATTTTTCCCTCTTTTTTTTTTGCTCTTCTTTCATTTACAAATTCACAAAACTGCAAAGTTCCAACAGTGCAATGTGATGACGCGAAATTTATATACCTAATCTCGAAACGAAGGAATCGTAATTCAAATTTATAGACGAATCTGTAAAACGATGTATGGGCTGAAATGCAACCTGACGTACTATCCTGCATTGCAGGATATTCATACATATTCATAACCGAACCAGGCAACAGTTATAAATCGAGAGTTTAATCTGAGTGTAAGTGTAACGTATGACACTCGCCAATACAATCCGTTTTCAGACATTAATCCTTGTTCTCTGCGTATTATGCTCCTTTTCACCGCTGTTCATTTTTCTATAGGACAACTAACGACAATATAACGTATGCATAACGGCGTTTTCATGGAGAATTTAAAATTAAAATTATCTCTGTATTTTTCTCAATATACAATTTATAAAAGCTCTTACCTTTGATGTTTCCTATTAATCTATGTAGGTAATATTCCAACCTGGATCCGTGAATTATATAGTTTCTGAATATCGTTCGACTGGCTTACGGGTATCGAAATTCAGGGCAGCAAAATCGTAGTTATCTGCAAGATGAGCACGTGGATTACTCATTGACGCACATACCTATACGTACGTATTTGCTTTGGTACTTCGAAAGCTGATAGCGCATGGTTCGTCCCATATAAAATGGAAATCCAGTATGGAGATCCACTGCACTCGATTCGATTCGATCTCGTCCATACGACTCGTGGAGAATTACGGCAAGGCAGATGGAAAGAAGAAAAAACATGACACGGAATCTAAAAAAAAAAAAAATCGTCTTGTGCGAGAGAACTTTCCGCAGATGATACAAAAAAACGTACATGGGATTACAAAGTTTCGTGTATATGTATATTCTACCACACAAAAAATATCGTTCGGTATAGAGCACGATATACCAATTTATATACATAGTCATGTACCTATTGATAGGAAAAGTATTCAAAAATATAATACCATGTCATATGCAGTAGTCGTATAGGTTGCACTGTATTAGCTCGCATGCAGGTTTGATATGTGAACCGCGGCAAATTGCATTGAACAAGGAGTCAAGAGTCGGTAGAAATTAATTCCCAATTATACTGTACACAGTGTTGGGTTCGAACAATTAAGTGGGCGTAGATGTAGTGCAGGTTTATGTGTGTGTGTAATAGAATTGATAGAGGACTCTCGCAATATTAGATATTGAAAATCAGCGTTATATTGATCTACCGGTCTTTTCTCTCCCTCGCACTATAGCAGCTCTCTCTCTCTGCCTCTGATGGAAGGAATCGCTAGAATCATGACTATGCATTTGATTTACCTATAATCGGGAATATGGTCTATGTAATCAGATTAAATCAGTCCTATATCTTGTGTAGTACACATCGTAACACTCCAAGTATACGCTCATATATGTATATAGTTCAAAAATCAAATCCTGTCGGTGAATTGTTTTTTTTTTCTATAATTCGAGCCCTTGTATTCTAGGCCGACATAGATCTGGGTATCCACATTTAATTTATTTCATAATTCAGCTATTTATCTCCGCCAACGTGGCACCTGCTCGTATGAATTTGTCAATCATACGTGAAACCTTCCATTTTCACAGTCTACGGTACGGTGTGGAAAAAACTTGTCGTAATTTATCGTTATAATACGATGCCAATAGTGCGACGCAATTTATGTAAGTGCAGATGACAACGATTTACTATGTATAATATGTAAGAAAACAGTTCTAGCTAATACATAAAAGATTGTAGGAAAATAATGCATTATGCGTAACTAATACGACGAAGGACGCCTTTGTGGTACGTGACTCGATGAAAATCATTTCCCGATTTTATTTTATACACCGCAATCATAACCCTCGGGGTGGGTTTATATCTGAATGTGTTTTTCAATTCAAGCTAAAAAATCAAAAAATTCTCGGCCACCAGCGCGTATAAAACATTAGGGGGGAACAAAAAAGCGTTCCTAAAATACAGGCAATTTCGTATCTGGTCGTTTCGTGAGCTGATGAATTTGCGTGAGGATTTTCTGGACGATGATCACTATCTCTGATATTGATCCCCAGGTCACAGCTCTGCAGGTGAAATCATTAGCGAGTCGCACTTACTTATTCCAACGTTCGGGATAAAATTTAATGGGGTCCTTATTTTATACGCTTTGACTTTCTGATGAAAGAAAAATTTACGATTGAAAGAATATAAAGCCGTCGCCTCCGCGCCGCTTCCCCAGCGTCGACTTATTAATCCACTTTTTTCAAAATAAGAAAAACTTTGTAAAAAACACAACAGAAAATATAAATATATATATAAATGGAATATTTTACCGGCGTACCGCTTTTAGAATATTTCCGCATAATAATATATTTCTATATAATTTACAATACCCGCGTTCGATTCCAAATAAACCTGCAGCTTTGGGAGCATAAAATAAATATCGCAATTCGAGTTCGGATTTTTTTTTTGTAATAAGATGTACGATTTTTTTTTCGCCACCCCACATATTCCAAATTATTATTGTAACATTTCAAGTATACAAATGAAGTATAATAAAGCTCAAATATGAATTGCATTCCATCAGCTGCGACGTCGCAGCCATTTTGTTTTCTTCCCTTCATTTCGAAATTCATCGCGAAGTTTAAAGCCGACCACTGAGCCTAGATAAGTAATGGGACGTAAAAGTAGGTCTCGATTTTTTTTTTTTCGTCTTCTATCTCTTGTAATGCAAGGTCGGCAGAACCCGAACAACGGAGTGCGAAGCTCGTTTCGCACAGGTATGGCAACTTTTTTCAATGGAATATTAGATGCGATCGGACGAATCCATATAAAACAAAATGATATCTATTCACGATAAAAACACTTACCGTTAATCCACGTTCTGCATACTTATATACGTAGAAAGGTTATACGTTATACTTTACAGGATGAATATTTTACGGTACATAAAACATGTGTATAGAGCTTTTACTATAAATTTCGAAACGCCAATAACCTCATGTACGTATAACCACATCCGTTGCACTTTCGCAATCTCCGATACTGGGATTACACAATCGTGGTGATTTGGAAAAGTATTATAGTTATTATGTAATAATGATGTTTAGTGATTTTTCAAAGGTTAATCGAATCGCACAAAATTACTTGGAGAACGCTCTGAAAAGCTTTGAAATTGATTTTCATGTCGATGTATAGCCATGATGAATACATAGGTATACATATAGATGCGTGTGCCGACGCGATATTGAAGTAAAATGTTGGTTTATTCGTGTGGCTGAACAGCGACCCCGTAAAATAAAATACCTATGAATGTTTTTTTGAAAATCATCTCTATATGTCCTCCGAACTTGATACGATTGAAAGTGTTTGAAAAAAAAAAGAATAGAGGAAAACAACCTAGGAAAATGGCATCCCGTTTCGATCATGTAATTCTCGGGAATCACAACTGAACTGAAATTGTTCAATGTGTAATAATAATTAATTAAATATCGATGTATAAACAGATCAATGTAAGGTGCCAATTGATATTTGCAGTATGAGTAGAAAATCGGTTGAAAGAATAGCGGAAAAGATTTGCTAAGCGAAGAGTCCGATGCACTTAAATTATCTTCAGACAACCCTTGATTCGAACGACCATCATCGGTGAAGTAAATAGAGCTTTATTTCGATGACGTTTGAACGATAAAAAGAAAAAAGAAAAAATCTCAATTACCGTGAATTAAAAATGTACCCAACGAAAAAACGTGTTTCATATTTCACTTCCTCATACCACAATTGGCAATATAATAAGCGCATATATCATCCTGTACTAGATAATTATTTTCTTCCATGGCACGATGTAATCGCACACGCGTCATGTGGATCATATTTCATGTATGACAGCTGTTAGTCTTCTACAGTATCCGAAGAATGCTTGTCATATTATACTTACTTCATTGACGACTCAATTTTTCGTTCGATTGCAGGCAAAGAAAAAAGTGAAAGAAAGGATTGAAAATAAAATTTGATTTTGAAGAATCGCAACCCATGTAGAACCTTCACCTATGTGGAATGTCGAGTTATGTGATATGTACTCGAAAATGTCGATCTATTTATTTGAAATTGAAAATCAGGAAATTGTTGTTTTAAATAAAACGTGCATCGATTTCGAATATATTCGGTTTGACCCTTCAATCTTTTTCCATTAAATTCGCATGACGTTCGCCCCGCCATATTTCGACGTGATAATTATGACATAATACATCGGTAGGTGTGTGACCTTTTTTTTTTTTTTTCATTTATTTCAGTCAATCATACGATAATCTCTTTTATGATGGTATATCGGTAGGAGGTATAAGGTAGCAGTTTGTGAGTGAGTGGTTAGGTTTATACAAGATTGTTTACGGCAGTTAAGATCGGTCTTGGGACGTAGCGGGTGTGAATGATTGAAATGGATCTGAGCGGAGCAAAATATATCGAGTATGGGTGATGGTTTGGATGGAAATGATGCGGGGTACACCCGGTGAGTAGGTGTCGGGTTCCGAGGTTAAGTCAATGACTTCAGGGGATGCAGGGGAGGTGGACGCTGCCGGATGACTTATGGGATAGTCGGTGTAGCATCGGTGATCAATAATAGGCTTCGGAATAAAAGGGAAAAGAACAGGAGACCAGGTGTTGGTAGGCGAGGAAGTGTCACTTGAGGAAGGGAAACTATCAAGTTGTGGAGATCCTGGCGTTGACGGGGGAAAGGAGACGGTAAAATCACTCTGGCTTGGGGTTTCAATACAGTCTTTCGAAGATGCCTGGATTTCGGATTCGGAAGGGTTCCCTGCTCTATACGCTAATTCTATCAGTTCGTCAATTTTCTTGAGGTCCCTTTCGATTGCGGCCTGCCAACGTTGTCGCGATTTCGCCCCTCCGCGTTTACGGTATTTCTTCTTTCGTGCAGCCCTGGATTGGAGCATCTGAAGGAGGTGCACAGGTGGTGAGACATTGCCCTGACCAAGCGAAGATGGGCAAAAAAAATTGGAGCGAGGAATTTAACAATTAGAAACCTCGATATTATGGGTAAATGATTCACAAGAATTATAAGGGAGCGCTTCGCGACCTCACCGCAGTGTAAGCGAGGAGAAAGAATACGAGTTTGGGGGACAAGGAGAAGGTGTAGGACAGGGACTAATAAGGATCTTCCGAAATGATTCACATGGGAAATAACGATACTGCACCGATAGTCGTAATGGGTTAGGAAAATAATGAAAATTCTTACCTTGGTAAAAGGATGATGTCTGCTAGGGTAAGACGGAGACAGAGACAAAGTTAATGTAGATTGATAGAACTTTGATACCGATTCATTGTAACAATAATAAATTCATGAACTTGGTGATAGTTAATCGAAACAAAATTAAAGTTACAGATTCAATATCCAAGTTAGAGGACGATGTCCCGATCTAAGAGGTATTGAAAATGCTAGATATTCGATTTAAGGGGACAAAGGTCCCATTAAAGGTATTTAGAACGAGGTTCGTGACTAGCGACTGATTAGAAATTGAATGCTGTCGGGAGCCTGGCGGCCCAGCTTATATATGCAGTTGATCTAAACACATCCGGGGATCCATATGATTTGGACGTAAGTCCCATGGAAATTTCCATGACTATATGTTTATATTAATGAGTATAAATATATATGAAATATATATGCCTCTAAATCTATCCTATCGATTTCTATGTTGTAACTCAGCTGACTCGTACGTTAGATCATCTTTATAATCGGGCAGTTATTGATGTGAGTACATGCACAAAAGGAACGTAATTATTGTCTGATTTCCACGGATAAAAGATTCCTTGAAATTAGAACTACACGTATAAACTTGTCCGTATCCTTCACATATTCCTAATAACAGAGTGAAAATTCGTCAGAGCAATTTATTACGAGGGAGAACAATTACTGACTAGACCGAAACGTGGATATATAAACTACGTATATACAGATATAAATGTAAATATGTATATGGTGTATATATTTTCATGAATAGATGCTTTATATTGTTACGGAACTGACGGAACACATGCTAGTTGACTAACGACTGACTGTTCAATACCTAACCGAGCAAAGAGGGTTAATTACAAGGGATAATTATGATTGCGTTACAAGGGATTAAGGACGATTGTGACGAGCTGGAATAAAGAGAACGGAGAAAGCTTCGACTGTGCGTCGCGAGTTTATAACAATATTGCACATACATTGGTGTATACCTGTGGGCATGGGTGGTATTACATCCCACTGTATAACGTCGGGAGTTTCGGTAACCTGTTGCGGCGCACGCAGCGTCTACTTTGCTCCATTTTCTCATACCCTGCAACTTCACCACCACCACCAGTGTTGAGGTATATAGAACCCCACATACATACACAAAAACTGCACTACGGAATAGCACGTATATACAGGGTAGACCGTGTAAAATGTCGTCGTAATTTTTAGGATATATTAATATACGTAGCTAGAATACGACGCCATCTTTTAATGTACCTTTCTTCACCATTAGGCTTAGTGGTCGACCGATTCAATGATTTTTTTGCTTTTTTGATACATATAACAACGTAACGGTGTATCGCTATGTAAAAGTTAAAAAAAAAGAATTAGCGTAACTATGAAAAAAAAAAGAAACCAAAATAAAATGGAAGGATCATCCTTTTGATTAAATTTGCTGTAATACGCATTAAACTAGACTCATCAAACGATGTAAATGATCCTCCACGAATTATTTTAAGTTAATATTGAAATTGGGGTTGGTAAAATGAACTCGAATCACTCTGTCTATATACTACATATGTATTCTTAGATGCTCACATATATCTTATATAATCAACTCGAATAAATAGGTAGGATGTATAGCTGCCGTAGCGGAGGCAAGCTTTATACGCACACAGCTGCAGTTATTGTACATGCGTATATTCGCGCGTAATGTACGTTATACGTACCTAAATACAAGTGAATATGTATATTGTACATAGGTGCGTATGTACAGCGTAGATAGATATGTATATATAAATGTATATAAACGTATGTATATAGGGTGAGGGTGGGTTTGGTACCGGCGCGATTGGGAACGAGGGAAAGATCTGCGGCGACTAGTCAGCACTCGACGCGCAACCTCGATTCGTCAGACACGGCGTCGCGACGCCTCCGACGTTTTAATACGTCGAATAAATTGTAAACACAGTAGGTTTTTCGCCTGCACCTTTAAAAAAAACGTGTTATGACTTCCTGCGTTCACTTTGTGCTTCCGTTTGCCGTTATTCGCTGCTGCAACCCGTTTTCAGGAAGCGTTAATTGTCACTCCAATTTTCATCGACGTGCTAACACCGCCGGACACGGGTCAAACTTTTAGGTGCGTAATACAAAAAAACTTAAGAGAAAAAATAAAAAAAAAAAAACACTTACCCTTTGCGCAGAGTTACGTATACATTTAATAGAATCGGATAGTAAACGCAGATGCCTTTTTACCAAACGTGAAATAAAAGAAAATATAAAGAATCTATATAAAAACAAATCGTGCTGCACTTGCTCTGATGAATAATATAATTGAATGAACAGATAAACGACGTCAAATTTTTGTTTCATAATAGATCGTTTTAACAATAAATCGTAAATGTGGTGCGTACAGCAGAATTGATAAATGTATAAACATAGACTTGCACGACTGATTTCTGAGTAACAATGTTCGACGATATTGAATGAAATAATTAATTGGAGCGTTTACAATCAGATTCCGAGCATTCTGTTAGTGAGAAATTCATTATCGACCGTTGAAACTTGTAGGTGAATTTCAACGGAATCAGTGATACAGAACAGACAATACAAGATTCGAGTATTGTAATAACTGAGTTCACTTCGTAATAATTAATTGATAAACAATTCGCCCGAGCAAATACCAATAATTAAATGTTCACCGCATAACAGCGGACGTTTAGATACATATGACGTAATAAGCTGTCGCCAATATATTCGATTAGATACTTTTGGAATTGTTCAAACATCCTACATCCTACTCCAGTTCCATAACAAACTGTATACATATTCGATCGAAATAATAACGGGGGATAAATCGTGCGATCGATTATCGGTAGGCGTTAACGCTGGTACTAGACGAACTCGTCAAAGTGCCCGACAAATTGTCTGAGGTATTTGGGGATGTTCTGAAGTTGGCATGCGGCGGCGGGGACGGGGACGGGGCTGGGGGCGGACCCGGGACCGGCAACGAGAAGACAAACTCTACAAGTATGGTTAGTAAAATTGGTGGAATTGCAAAATTTCGGGTCAGAGGAAACCAAAGAACCGGAGCCCGATCGCCCCTTTGCTCGATCGCCACAACAGACAGCGCTGACAGCACGATATCAACCGCAAGTTCTTCCGAGGTATCGGTCAACCCATAATTATAACACTTAATCAGATGCACGTGTAAAATTTAACAATTGAAACATGAATTTTATTATTTTCAACCCTATTCCATGTTACCTAAAATTTTCATCTTTCGTCACGCTAATATCGTATCATAACGTTGCAAATATTTCGGAGGGCAAGTTACTACACAGTACATATACAGTTAATTAATATTTACGGAACCATGTAATTGGTTCGTACAAAATGTATGACCTCATATGTACGTGGCTGGAAGTTCAAGACCCTTATTATTAACGCATGCTGAATCAAAGTAGAATAGACACAGGGTGAGCATTTTTACACACTAACAATGGGAAGAGCCCACTTCAGTAGATGCTTAGCTTTTCTAGGCATTCCGCAAGATATTTATTTTTGTTTTTTTTTGTCGCGAATGTACATTGAAAATAAAAAAGGAACGAAGAGACGAACGGTTGCTGGAGCTTTTTTTTTATATAACATTGAATTTTTGCAATTTTATTATTTATTTTTATTCTACGAAGAGTGCTGAATTGAAAAAGTTTATAGCCGCCACAACTGTTCGAAAATTGAAAAAAAAATAAAAAAAACCATGAAAATTGGATATTTGCGAAAATACGCGATTGTTAATGCGTAATTAATGCGTAAATTTTTTGAACACGAACATAAAAATTTAAGGGTTAAACGTTGGTCAAAGTCCCATGGAAATACTCCATATCTTATTCTAAAAAGTTGATGACCAATCGGAAATCGGAATACGAAATGAAAACTCGAAATTCGAGATGAACCTCGTGTTTCTGAATTTGCGATCAATAAAATTGAATGAGGTATCGCCAATTTATTGCTCCAAAAAGTAATAAAATAAGGATATCTCGATGAGATTTATTTCTAGCTTAATTTACTCGACGGTTTCGTGTTTCTGAGGTCAAAATACGTTAGAAAAGTGTCCTACGGTCGATTTTAAAAATACTTTATTTTTTACCCCAAAAGTGACAAAAATCTAAGGTATACCCCTTTGGATTTTTTCGATTTTTGGGCCAAAAATGAAGTATTTTTAAAACTGATCGTATGACGCATTTCCAACGTATTTTGACCTCAGGAACACGAATCCGCAAGCTAAATTGATCTATCTATAAAATTGAAAAAGTTATCGCCAATTTATCGTTCTAAAAACTGAAAAAATAAGGATATCTCGATGGAATTTATTTCTAGCTTAATTTATTCGACGGTTTCGTGTTCCTGAGGTCAAAATACGTTAGAAAAGTGCCCTGCAATCAATTTTAAAAATACTTCATTTTTAACCCCAAAATCGACAAAAATCTAAGGTATACCCCTTTGGATTTTTTCGATTTTTGGGCCAAAAATGAAGAATTTTTAAAATCGATCGTAGGACACTTTTCTTACGTATTTCGACCTCAGGAACACGAATCCGCAGGCTAAATTAATCTATCAATAAAATTGAAAAAGTTATCGCTAATTTATCGTTCTAAAAACTGAAAAAATAAGGATATCTCGATGGAATTTATTTCTAGCTTAATTTACTCGATGGTTTCGTGTTCCTGAGGTCAAAATACGTTAGAAAAGTGCCCTGCAATCAATTTTAAAAATACTTCATTTTTAACCCCAAAATCGACAAAAATCTAAGGTATACCCCTTTGGATTTTTTCGATTTTTGGGCCAAAAATGAAGTATTTTTAAAATCGATCGTATGACGCGTTTCCAACGTATTTCGACCCGAGAAACACTAACTCGTTGAGTAAATTGAGCTACGAATTAATCCCATCGAGATATCGCAATTCTTTCACTTTTCGGAACGATAAATAGGCGATACCTTTTTCAATTTTATAGATAGATCAATTTAGCTCTTGGATTCGAATTCCTGAGATCAAAATACATAAGAATGTCAGAGCAAATTCGAAAAAAAAAATGTTGATTTTTTACCCGAAAATCGGTAAAAATCTAAGGTTTGGACTCAACGTGCTAAAGTACTCTGATCATAAAATTCAAATTACGATAACAGTAATGCAGATTGATAAAAAAAAACTCTTAGCATGTGATAAAAAAATACTAAACAAAAATTTACAAAACAAATGAAATTAAATGCGGCGCACGCGAAGCGCGCGCGTGCAATGCTAGTACATATGTATAAATTGTGTTTTACATACCTGTAGCATAGGGATCTACGCGTCATGCTAGTAGTAGAGTCAGTGTACAGTCAGCCAAGTGGAAACTCGAAGTTTCTAATCAAGTCACGGATTTGTATCGGGTATAGTATATATACAGTATACATACCAAGAGAATAGCTTGTGATTATAACCAACGAACTCGGCAACGAATTATGTATTTAGTTCACGATTCTATCTTGGATATATTTATTGAGCAACGTTCGACTCGGTTTATATAGTTCAATTAATGGGCATAAAATTCTGGCAAACTATAATTAATTTTACTCGAACGTATGAAATCGTAATGCTCGGATGAATTCACGGTTTGCTTTTTCAAATAAAAATTTCCAAATCCAAACGTTCTCATTTAACCTTTATAAGACAACGTTAAAAATTATGTGATATGTAAATACGGAAATTTGGTAAGCCCAAGTCGAGAATAGGAAGTTGAATATGCGTCGTTATGACGCCCGCTCTTGGAAAGCCACAGATATTTTGCGTTAAGAAAAACTCTGACTTTCCAGAAAGCTCCAAGTTCCCAGAAAATCTGAACCTCGCTTTCTCGTATTTATCGTATGCATCGTACTTATATCCATTTCGATGAACAGATCAATTCGGTTAGCAGTTTCGCAAAATGTGACTTTTGCCTAAAAAATTGAAGAAATCCTAAGAATCCGCAATCCAATCGTTATCCTGGATTTTTTTTCGATTTTAGAGTAAAAAATCAACCTTTTTTTTCGCAGTATCTTGACATAATTTCACGTATTTTGATCTCAGAAACGCGAACCCGTCGACTAAATTAGGTTGTGACTAACACCAATTGGGATATCTCCATTTTTTCGTTTCCAACACAATGACTATCAATCAAAAAGCTCGTATTTAACTTTTGGATCATCCCATACCTGTATCTAAACTTATCAAAACTTAAAAGTTCTTCAATCTCAAACATAAAAGTTAAAAAATCCTGATAAACGTCTTTGTCTTGAAACTGAGTAACAAAATCCAAAACATTTGGCTCGTTAGTCCTTTCGTCCCCGTGACAAAAAAAAATAAATAAATAAATAACGAAATCAATAAACAAGTAAAATCGAACTGAGAGAGATGAAAAACAAATCATATAGGAGGTCTATAACACATTGTCCAACGTCTATAGCAAACAAAATATAAGACAAGTTTTTGTGCCCGAAGAAAAGCTCGGTCAAGACATGGATGGTTATATCGTAAAGGATTGCAGAGGTCTCGCGCACTTGTTGCATTTAGAGTTTCCGAGTAGGGAATGATTGAAAGAAGTATGAGAGTAAGAACATGCAGCAGAAATTTATTCGCTGCAACAAGCGAGTGCATAGCTGGGGATAAAAAACGAAAATAAAAACGTATGAGGTGTAAAAGTATAAGTCGAGTGAAAATACCGGAATATGAAAGAGTTAGTTTAGCGATATTCCGGAGATGAAAACAACCTTAAAACTTTTGCCACCGAGTTTGAAAGGTGCTCACAAAAAGTAGGTCCAAGGTATATATGAATAGGATGTGTGTAGGTATATCCAGTGTGTTCCATTTACCTGAACTGAATACGTAATGCACTATCTTGAATTTCCTATGGGTATTAAAAAAAAAAGAAAAAATCCAAGAGAAGCTATCTGTGTACAACGAATGAGATTTCTCTCATTCGATCGTGAAAATCTAATTTCATTCGACCCGTTGAAAATGAAGGAAAAAAGTGTTTGAAATATCAGCATTCAAAGTTGTTGAGCATAGCTATACAAACGCAAAAAAAAACTTCACTGATAAAAAAAAGAGAGAAGTTAGAAAAAAGAAAACACTATCGTCATTTTCGTTTTCATTTCCGTCTCGGAACCCTTTATCGTTCGTTTCATGTCATTCGACGACTTCTCACGCAGAACCTCGTACGGCTTGTTAGCTATAACGTTCAAGGTCAGCGATTTCTAATAGCATAGGGTAACTCGATTGGCTTGATATTAAGTGCAGTAGGGTAGTAAGATGATTTGACGTTCCCTGCTATCGTTGTCAAGAGGGATGTTAATTTATCTCTGTTAAACATACCACCACTTGTAATGGGACAATGCATCCCGGTTTGGGTGTGGATGAATTCGTATAAACCACGGGACGAGGTTAGAGGTCAATGGTGTCACAATAACGCCCATTGACCTGTGGGATTGACTCGGGACGACCGGGATATGAACGCGAAATTCCGTTCGAGAAAAGCCGTCAGATCGTATAATTGTTGTAATTTCTTTTGTAGGAATACTTGAATTGTCTTTTTTTATTACGTGTGTGTCTGAATAATCTGATCTGTTAGTCTTGCGAAAATGTTGAACGTTCGTTCGAACTGATAATAATTAATTGTATGCTACAAGTGCTTCTTAGAATCAGTACAAAGATTCTTAGTAATTAAAAATTGCCATGTAATTATCAATTGCTCCGATTCGCATCGGGGATCGTATAGAAATACCCACATCAATTGATCGTCGCGAGTGCAAGTTTCAGGTCAGAATCAGAAAAGGGAGAAAAATAAAAAATAATTGGAAAGAAATATCACCGAGACAATAACTACGGTCTCGATAACTGATAATCTTTCACTTATCTTATATTAGTTTTCGTAATATACTCTGGGGGTTTTCATTATATAAAAGTAAAATACTCGACGACGGCTAAATCAATATTATATAAAGCACGCTCACCTTTCATCGAGCCCGTTACACCACTAACTATTAAATACACGTTGAAAATATTTTCTTCTATTGGTTTCTTCTTGTCAGTTTTTTCCTTCTATTTCATTAATTTGTCTCTTCGTAAACTCCTACGAGCAAAGCTTTCGAATTGTAAGTCACGTGGAGAACGCGGGGCTGGGGTACGCTCGTCGGTGTGTCTTGTTAGTGTCAAAAGTCGCGGTTACATTTCAGCATTGATAAAATCGATCCGTTTGATTATATAAGAAGGTTTTAGTTAATAACAGAAAGGATACTACACAAGTTGACTGTGGGTTTGTGTTTCTAATAACGATTACAACTCCTGCGCGTTATATTCAAATATAATGCGTCCAATAAATCACGCACAAAAAGGGTGATCAACCCTTTAAACTATCCGCTTTTGCACCCCCAGAGGGCAACGATCTTTGGTAATCACGCAACCAGCTCGATTAAAGCTCATTTCTGGTCGAAGGTCGTTGATGAAAAGTCGCACTACAGCAGACCAAGCTTTAACACTTGTTGATATCTAGAAAAAAGTGTGTGAAAAAAGGGGTTGTAAAGGTAGAAGAGGGAAGAAAAATAAGTTAAATGAAAAAAGAGGTTGTACCAGAAAAAATAAATAAATTAACAAAAATCTCTGGTTCAAACATGTATGGAAGGAAAAATAATTTATGACCATGCCGTTTGTTCCAAAGGCCCGATATTTGTGATTTTAGATATTTTCAGCTGCGGCGAAGCGTAAAGTAGGTGTTACGAGGGGCAGGAGAGGGTAAAAGGTACCCAACCCATGATTCCCTTCTCTCTTTTCCACCCCTTGACGCCATGCCATCCTCATAACAGTCGCCCCAGTTGCTCCGGTCGCCCGCGCCACTCCGAGAGTATCGACCAGTGGCGGAGGGCGGCTTCGCACAAACCCTCTTCCTCTACACCTCCCCGTCCTTCTTCGACGCTCCTGTTCTTCCAGGGGAAAGTTTGGGCTTTACTTTGCTCGCCCGTGCAACAGCCAGCCAACCACCCGGCTAGTCTCGTGCTTTACCCCCAAGGCAGTGAAAGTCATGCCGCAAACTACGCAAGGACGAAGCTGCGCAGGAGCTACCCAACTCATACTTTCAGAGTATATCAGCAGCCGGGTGGTTGCCACTTTAAAATACAGCCCGATACGTTTTTCCCATTTCTTTCTTCCTTTCTCATTTTCTTTTTTGCTTTTGTATGTCGTTTTTTCGTCATACGTCTTTTATCGTCCTATTTATTCCCCAGTTATATATTGTGTTTCATACTAAGATAAAATTTCAGGATATAAACCCCCGAGATCTCGTCTTATTCTCGGCATGCAATTTCATGAAGAATATATCTGTCTCTATTTATATCTTCACATTTCATGTTATTTATTTACCGTACAGGCAATACTTTGAAGTGAATGGAAACGCCTCAAACTAAGTTCCTACACTTTTCAATTAGGAGATGCAAATATTTAGCATTTTCTGCAGCGTTCGACTGATTGTGAGTGCATTTGATTTCGAACGGTCAAATATATGTGACTACTTATTTCAATGTCCTATTAGCAAGGAGAATTTTTTTTTTAGATTTAAGATACATACTGATGCTATTCAAACACTTGGAGGTGAGGTTGAATGTGTTATGATGGAAGTAGAAGATGCTTGTATAAATCTAATTATTTTACAATTAAAAATAAAATAACTGATGCGAAGTTGAAATTAAAACATATTGAGCGAATATTTATCGCAATGTCCATTAAGAGTACTGTTCTAATCCAGTAACGATTAATGAAATCAAGTATTTAGGAAATGGTGCTGCAATTGACAGGTAATTACGTTAATTAGTGTCGAGCAATGATTATAACGTCGAAATTAAATTTGGATAGCTATATACATACTTTATATGTAATATTCATCTCCCTGCGTTAGCTGACAAGACAATAACTTTTTTCTTTCGATTCTTTTTAATTACTTTCTGACGACATTTCATTATCGTCAGATTAGCTAGTTTGAAGTAAACGTTTTGATCCTATTTACACCGCAAGATCATATAATCCAATTTTTCATAAGCATCAACTACTCACAATTAGTGAGAGGTTGAAATACGGCTGCGAAGACTTTCGAAAAATTCCATTACCTTGAAAATTTAAATCGAAAAAAAAAGTTGAATGAATAATTTTGCAGGAATTCAATATCGCCAAGGAACAGCACGCCGTGCAACCATCCGCAGTTACGGATTCAGGTAAAGCCCTGAATTTAACGTGTATATAAAAATTTCCCTCATAAAACTTCTTTTGAGAATAATCAAATTGAAATTACGTAAGAGATTTGTTCTTGAATCAGAATTATTATTCTGCCAGGTATAGGACTGCCGCATCAAAGCCGTAGCTATCCGGGAGGTGGTCGAGCGCTTGCAAGGACTCCTTCTATAAGCTCCCAAAGTTCGTTGGAAGGAGCATCAGGTCCTTCGGTTCATCGTGGATCATCTCCACAGATCAGAGCTTTCGGTCCGGACGGTCGTCACTACCACGATGCTATTCATACCGCATCTTCTTATCCCCCAAGCCGGGGTTCAAGGTCTCTAAGAAATGCTACTCACAAATCTTGAGAAGAGTATTTTACCTCAATATCTACAATATACGCGCTCATCTCTATCCGATTACAAAACGAAATTACACTAAACCCCTTGTAATAATACCTATAAGATGAATGAGTTAATTATACTTCATCGAAGATACCTAATAGGGGGATTTTATTATCTCGTTTTTAGATCGCCATCACCAGCCCGAGCAGCTTCATTGGATGCTCGCAGTGCTAGTCCTGCGAGCTGCAGCGGAAGTAGCGCTTTAAGTGGTACAGCCTCGCCCTCTCAAACATCTCTCGTTTCTTTAGCGACTGTTACAAGCTCATCAGTGTCATGCGGATCAGCGGGAGGGGCGCACAGGGCTCGATGTCTATCTCCCCTCTTAATACCCCCGCCAAGGGCATCTGGAAGGTAAATATATGGGCCTGAAGAGAGAGGAGAAAAAAAAGAAATCATAGCCATGGAACGTGGAATACATTTTTATTCTCCATTTCGGATACCTGATTCGATTATGACCCTCACAGTGACGGGGGGCCTGCGCTGCCGGCATCACCTCTTGGCTCTTTGCAACCGGATCTTTATCCCCGTAGAGATGGTCCGTTGGTCATCAATACACGCAGGTTGATAAAGTTATATTCTTCATTAGTTAGATCGTGATTCAAAAATTAGACTATGATAACGTGCGTTGCAGATCGGGTCCGAACCTCGGAAGACTGCATCTTCGTTTGCAGTATGATTTTGATCGATCAGACCTGAATGTGCATCTGATAGAAGCCCACGATTTGGCGGGAAGTGATCAGGGCGGATTTAACGATCCATATGTGAAGCTCACTTTGAGTCCAGAAGTTGATGCCAGAAAAAGACAAACCTCGATATATCGTGATAATCCAAATCCATTTTTTGATGAACACTTCAAGTTCCCAGTCAGTTACGAGGAACTACAAGATAAAACTCTCGTCTTGCAGGCAATTATTTTTTGTATATCGTCATTACATCGTATAATAATTCATTTTTTATATCACATATCCTGATTCAATCATTTTCTCAATTGTTTTTTTCCTCTCCCCCTATTGATGGATATATAGGTGTTTGACTTCGATCGTTATTCCCGGAATGACGTGATCGGATCGGTACGAGTTATGATGGATAAATTAGAATTGGTATCATCAACGTCCTCCGTCGAAATATGGGGTGAAATTGCCAGGGAGAGAAAACCACCTGAAGAAAGACAAGAAGTTCTACTTTCTCTTTCTTACCTTTCAAAGGCAGAGATACTCACCGTTGCGATGCTGAAAGCTCGGAACCTCTTTCCTCCTCAGGTGCAACAACCATTTATAATTATCGGTTCAAAATTATGTACACATCATCAATTTTTCTACAAAAGTTCTTTGGCAAATAGCATTTCCGGAAACTTGACACTGAATTTATTTTATCAGATAGTGAGCGATTGTACAAAATATTATCAATCTAATTGAATAATTCACTTTACTATAGGACAAAGAATGCCTCGATCCTTTCGTTAAAGTATATCTTTTATCCGGGGATAAAAAAGTTAAAAGGAAGAAAACTAAGGCGCAAAAAGGAACGAGAAATCCAGTATGGAATGAATCTTTATCCTTCAATGTCCCAGCATCGGCACTTTCTACATCCGCTATAGAGGTGATAATGAACGAACCAGAATTATATGATGACATTTTCGTGTGAATACGCGATATTTGTAACAACGAGAAATAATGATGTCTTTTAGATAATTGTACTGGATTCGGGAAGTGGAAACAACACACCTGTGGGGTCTTGTACGGTTGGACCGGGATCAGGATTAGTTGGAGATAAAGCTGATAGTCTCGGCAGAAACCACTGGTTGAATGCCACCCAATCTCCGTCTAAGGCGATCGCCATGTGGCATCCTCTACATTAATAAAATTTTTAAAACTAAGAAATTTATATTATCGTCCTGATCGCGCGGTCAGTCGCATTAAAAATATAGTAAGCAGCATAAAAAGAAAAGAACAAAAAAAGGAATAATAATTAACAAAGACGAAAAATAGAAATACTGCAGCTTGGTGCGATGGAAATTGAACTGACCTACCCCTGACGTTTGATTACCAGGATTATGCCTGACAATTGGGAGATTTTAGTATTTTTAAAGTGCAATTTTTCGTTACACTGCAGAGCATAATGAGGAATTTCAATGTATTTTAATATATATTTAATTATATGAATAATTCAAAACTCTTCTCGTAAACAGTAAATGAATGATATAGTATAAAATATCGCGGTTCCATCATGGCACAATGTATCAAGCTGTTGCATGCGCACACGATATAATTATATTCATAATTTTTCAAACTTCTAACACCGAATGAGAAAATTATATATATAAATAAACTCAACAGATTACTGCAGTCAATTAGAATTTGAAAGATGATCAACTAACATAGTCTGACGTATTGATTAATATATTAGGTATGGTCAGTCAAAACTGGAAAATTTGTTGAACATTTTCAACATTTGGCGTACAGGATAACGGAATTATATGTTATGAGTTTTATTTATAGGCGCATATTACGACAAGGAACAAAATAATGTTTCGAAATCCAAAAGAGGTCTCAAATTAATATAATAAAAATAACTGAATGAGTAAATATAAAACATATAATAGGTATATACGTATATATTGCATAATAAATGTATTTCATAACAAATATGAAACAATATGGATGATATAGGTATATGGGAAAAATTTGGAAAATTATACAAGAAATAAATAACTAAACAAAAGGCCTACGTAACGAGGACCGTACAATTTTTATGAATTGTGGCCTATTAACTATCCTGAATGTTTTATATATATAACGTAGATTAAAAAAAATGAACAAACAAGATTCAAAAAAAAAAAATCTTCAGAAAATTGTGCTGTAAATTTTAATTATATACACATACTTATATATATATATATATATATATATATATTTTAAACAGGGATAATAAGCAGAGCAACGTATAAAATGCATGATCTAATTATATATGATAAAATATACCTATATATTACACTTAAACTCAATATACGCGATGTATTGATATTGATCAATCAGCTGTAATAAATACATCTGTGCTCCCCTCAAAAGGATTAAATAATGTTCGATCAAAACTAATTCAAATATTAGCAAAAAATTATACTTATAAAAATTACGAAGCGTTAAATTCGTCCTTAGTTTAGGAACTTTTTCTTAAACAATTAAATAAAAAACTAGAAAAGAAACTTGAGTTCAGTTTCAAACTGTGACACTCGAGTAGGTATTATACCTATTAACACTATATTATTACCTTACTAAAAACTTGAGACCAAAGTCCGACATATCGCGATTAACAAGAATTTTCAAACAAACGTTGACGTTTATTGAACTTGTGTTCCGGCAATCATACCTAGTTCAACCTTCTGTAATTTTGCAAATGTATTTTTGACTTATTGAATTTCATAAATGGTTATTAGTTGCATATAACTGATATGTGTATAAGTATATGGATAATATATGAAAAAAGAAATATATACATATACGGTGTCTATAAAAATTATATTACGATTCTATTAGATGTCTATTACCAAAAAAGTTAATGTTATTCTGTTATTAACAAATTAAGTATATGAGTAAAGATTTGAGAATATACATGTACATTAATTATTGGGAAACACACCATATGACTCGACATGAGCATGGTCCGAATCGTACGCTTAACTTAATATACTATATTAATATAAATATTTATCTATATTGTCAGATATCTACAATGTTCTATACATACATACAATATATCTTCTATATGATTGAAATTCAATATTATCATAGATATCTATGATATTATGTATGTATACCCAGTCATATATAATACATATACTATACCGCTGGATCAATGGGACTGTTTTGCCTTTGTAGTTGGCAGTTGTACAGGCAAACTTCGAAATCCTGTCAATGATATATCGTGAAATATAATTACGGTAGTTATTTGAGTACCGAACTAAAAATGAAATTATTCAAGCACCACACTTTCATCATAGATATACTTAAAAGACTAGATTTCGTATTTTGACTGTCGAAAATGTGCACTAATTATATTTGTAAAACTACGTTTCCCCTGATTATTTGCTTGTAATTGTTTTTGGAAATTTCAACTTTTATGTCTCTTTGCTCAGCAAACGTATTCGTATAATTATAACTATACGTTTACGTGTTATTACTGATAGAGGAAACGATGTAACAATGTATCCTAAATGTGATGTGCAATTACAGTTCTTTTGTCTTGTACCCTGCGTGGTCCCAAAAAACAAAGCAAAAAAACATCCAAATAAATAAAGTTATTTACACCAAACTCAGTAATAGTCAATTTTCAAAAAATAATACAAGGTTATTCGATAAGGGTGTTTTAAAATGCGAACCAGATCGTTGTACCAATTTTCAGATTATTATTTATTGGATATATATTACATGTTTTATTATTTACAGTTTAGAACGCAGCGTTCACATTATCTATTAAATTATCTGTGTCCGAGATGTCAACGAAGTTTTTGACGCCAGCTGGGCGAACAGATATGCAAATACTGGCTCCATTCTCATGCCATTTGGTTTTCAACTGAACGCAGGATCCTTTTCCTGAATTGAAATCACAAGAACAAAAAGTATTTTCTAAGGTAAAATAATGAAATATAATTCAATAGGCTTGTAAATCTTATATGATGATGTACCTAATTGACCACGTTCATGGGCAGCGGCAAGCTGGTTAACGACACGTCTTTCCACTTCATATTTCAGAGACCGGGCTCCATAATGTACATCATATCCATCAGCCAATACGGATTCTACTTCTCTATCCCATTTCAGTTCTACTTTGTGTTTATCCCGCGCTCTAACTGCCCATGCCTCTAATTCTCTGTTAACCAGACGAATCAGTTCTGACCGTGAGAATGGAAGAAAGTAGACAATTTCGTTGATTCGTCCTAAGAACTCATCTCTTCGGAAATGTGCTTTAAGTATTGGACGCACCTGTGTAGTATAAACATTATTACAGATGTAAGACATCAAAACAATACGCGTAATGAAAATACTGACCACTCGATCTTTGAAATTTCTAGATATTTCAATATGTTGTGGCTCTTGATCTTCGTCTGTGGTTTTGTCGAGACGTTGAGTCAAGACTCGCTCAGCCTCCGCACGAAGTTGCATCGCATGTTCTGCTATTTCTTCACTAGCTAAGTTCGATGTCATTACAAATATTGCATCTTTACATTCGATTGTTTTCCCTTTTCCGTCTGTAAGTCTTCCCTGTGGTATGAAAATTTAGGTACCGGTTTTATATAATTAGCTCACTGTTTCTTGGAAATTGAAAAACAAGATTTTTTCCATTGTAGTCAGTTCAATAATAATATACCTCGTCAAAGAGTTGCAATAGAACAGTCAGCACATCAGGATGTGCCTTGTCTACTTCGTCAAACAAGACAACAGCAGATGGAGACTTTTTCAACAATTTCGTCAACTGACCACCATCGTCATGCCCTACATATCTGAAACATTTACATCGAAACTTGAAACGTAAGTGGACAGACAGTTTCCAAGAACGTACATATTATGTAACATCAGAGGTTTTATATAATTCAGTTCTTTTTATCATTAGTTATGTTACAGCATACCCGGGTGGTGCTCCTATTAATTTAGCCATCTCATGTTTTTCTTGGTACTCCGACATATCCAGTCGGATGAAACCGTCTGGCTTATTTGCATGGATATAGGCTGCCATTTGTTTAGCTAGTTCAGTTTTACCTATTCCAGATGATCCCAAAAACAAAAATACCAGAGGGTGTTCCTCGTCTACCCAACCATTCTCTTTTCTCCTTATTGCTGAGGAATATTTACATCAGTATGATATAGTTGGTAGAAAATGCGCCCTTGAATTTCTCATACACTCTACAATATTGAATCCACTCACTTGAAGCAACAATTGAAATAGGACCTTCTTGTCCTACTATATGTTGTTTCAATCTTTGTTCCAGAGGAAATCTCCTGCGCTCTTCAGCTTCCTGTTACCAGTAGACAGAAATCGAGTTCAAGCCATAAATATGATGTAGAAACTCGAGGAAACATTCGATTATTGAAAACAAACAAGTTGATAATCGAAATGAAATGCAAAATCGCGAAACATGAAAACAATTTTCAAATCGACTGAATAGAAATTTTAAATTGAAACAGCTGCATCGGTTGACACGAACCTTTTCTTTCAGTATTTCATCATACTTAAGAGCATGCTGAATAAGAAACTGTTTCATATCTCCATCTCTTGCGTACTCAGCTGCTCTGTGACCAGCTTCATTTTCTATCGTCGGATTCGCTCCTGCTTCCAGCAAGGCTTCAACACATGGCATTGAATCGGCTAAAACTGCATAATGCAGTGCAGTAAAACCTTGGAAACTTGCTCTGTTGTTCAATCGGTCTGAAAATTCTTCTTCGCGATTCATAAGCACTGTGGAATAGGTTGACTTATTATTTTACAGATGTGTTTGTAGTAGGAAAAAAATACGTTAGAATTATCTCTGCAACAAAGCATGTAATATGAGTCCAACAAGATCTTACCATCCAGAGAATGTAATCCCTTTTCTAAGGCTGTTCTGTACACATTTACGAATTCATCCCCTGCATTGGGATCTGCTCCTTTTTCCAGTAGGAACTTCACGACTTCTACTTTGCCATTGATGGCAGCCGTTTGCAGAGCAGTCCAGCCCAAGGCATGCCTAGTGTTGACATCAACTCCTTCTGAGAGTACCTGTGATAGCAGAGTTATTGAAAGATCATCATGTAATGTACCAACGACTTTGTAAATTTTAAGTTCTTCACAGGCTGCAATTATGAGTTGAAGAATTTTGATTTTGTTCCACGAAAGGTGAATTTTATACGCACTTTCTTGAGTTCAGGTATATTTCCAAACTGTGCTGCTAGTAGGAATCGTTTCTCTGTAAGATCAACTACTTGTTATTAATACAAGTATCGTAGAGTCATAGAACAAATACTGAACATAGAACTCACCTTTGGTAAAACTAGGAGCATCGCAGAGAGCAATAATGATACCAAGCCCGCTTAGAATAAGGCCTAAATTTTTGCAACTCTGTGTTTCAGAGTAACCGTTAGGTTTCTCTCTATTTTTTTCTAGGCTGTTCGTTACATGTAAGGAGTCCGCTGGGAATATTGAGTTTAGTAACTTGTAAGTCGGATATATCCAGGAAATTCTTGAATGTGATGAACAAGGTGCATAACCTCGTTTATTCTGACACAACGTATCTCTGATTCTTTTATACCTGCTTACGTTTAAACTGTTAAATACTAATTTGATATTTTTTGAACTTTTAGTTAACGGGTGCACAGTTAAGCTGCACAACTGTGACATTTTGCGAAATACTGCAACACTTGTTTTTTTTTCGTATCATCCCCTGATTATCTTGAAAGATCATATCGCACCGCGAATTTCACACGGCCAGCCATCGCGCCTTGAAGTCTGAATTTCATTCTGAACATTGAATTTATCTTCAGTCAACGCTCTGAATTGTCTGAACTTTGGAACCGTGAACAGCATCGTTGTCATGGTAATAGGCTGCCAAATGATGTAACAATTAATATTGACCAGCGAAGTGACATCACAAACGTACATCTTTAAAGTTTTTTTTCATTTGGCATCATTCTTCTAATTGTCAATCATTGTTGTCAAAGTCATGCCACAGAATAGTCATTATTGCGGTATTGCGCGCAAACTAAATTATAACATGTCGTTTCGATCTATCGAACGTGGAAAAGTTTAGAAAAATTCTACCGGCGAATTCAAAAGACATGTAAGATAAATGCATGACCGAATTATTTGCTAGATAAGATTTGTGAATTTATGTTATCTAAAATGATATTTAACGGTCAGAATTTTCGAGAAAATAGGCAGGCTTGCGCGAATGGGAAGCGAATGCCCCGCGGTTCCAGAATATTCCAGACATGGGGTTGAACCAATCATAACGCAGACTTCCGAAGTTTGTTCCCTTCAGATTGGTCAGTCTTCAACAGCCTTTAGCAGAAAGCATTTCGACTCTGCACCGATCTCTGCCTTTCTTGAGTTCCTGCCGTGTGCGACTTTTCCGAGTGTGGCCGTCAATGCGCTGCGTTAACGATTGTCTATTGCGAATATTCTGAGGGACATTGAAAAGTGATTTTGAGTCATTTAAGTACTTTATAAGGTGCCGATATAAACCACGGTTAAATTTAGCCATGGCTGCTATGTCTGTGATCGGGATCGACTTTGGAAGTGAGAGCTGTTATATAGCCGTTGCTAGAGCGGGCGGCATTGAGACTATCGCCAACGATTACAGCTTGAGAAGTACACCGTAAGTTAATCCGATTTTAGGAAATAAAATACATATTCTTTGTGTTTGAACAATAAGCCGGGGGGTTCCGATAGCCACACATTACGTTTTCATCATCAATTTTACCAACTCATCGTGCTTTATGTTATCCATTCTACTTTACTACGTATAGGTATGCAGATAGATATTTCTCGACTGTGGCGGCTGCGTTTTACTAGTTTTACCATAAATCGTAAATACTAGAACGAACATCAATTCGCATTAACCGTGCGTAAGTCAGACCTTGAGATTACATTCATCCAACCTTTATTACGATCGATCTACGACCTGACACGTTACAATTACGCTGCTAGACGGTCAATATTCATCCAATAATGCGTTAATCCATTAATTTACACGCTCAATGATCAACGTGGTCATTCTCAATGGAAGCTAGCACCGGAATTCAGTTTACATTGTTATAAAAATGATTATTCAAGTTCAACTTGTTAGTTCCCATAATTTCTTACAGCGTTATTTAACTCCAGGATCAGTTTTTTCATTTTTTTTTTATTCACTTTTCCATATATGGAAAGCAAGATTTTGAAGTGATTCATATCCAAGGCCGTTTACCTTGTGAGAATATCTTATCCAAAAATATTTGTCGATTACCCATCTCTTTACCTTTTGAGGCTCATAATTTATCCATTAGAACCAAATTTGGAGCACACAAGCAAGCTCTAGGGAGGAAAAAAATCCTTGTTACGAAATTAGCTTATCTGCTGTTGAAAATCTGAAATGTAATTTATGTAATATCTAATTCGTTGAAGTACTCCGCAATCGATACTGATCCCAAAACACATGAACCTTTTTAATTTCCAGTATTCTTGAAAATTTGGATGATCATCAAAAATAATTGTGGAAACTAGATGTAAATTTTTGTATACATGCAAACACAGTCTGTTAGTCTATTCATGCTTCAAAATGATATTCACTCTGATCTATAGACTATGTACTAAAAATTCAAATGACACGAGATAATTCGTTTGATATAATACTGTCGATAGTGTTTGATTACAGACGCATCTATGAGTCAATGCATTAGACAACATACTAACAATAAAAAAATCTATTCCAGAACGCACTATTATCAATTAAAATACACTGAGCATTTTGCACAGAGTATTGGGGTCAGTGATTAAATAAGATCTATGGCTGATGAAAAAAGAATATCTCTCAATTCTTTGTTTTGAATCTCTATAGATCATGCGTAGCCTTCAGCGGGAAGAACCGTATTCTCGGTGTGGCAGCAAAAAACCAGATGGTGACAAATATGAAAAACACCATTTCCGGGTTCAAGAGGCTTTTGGGTAGAAAATACAATGACCCTTTTGTTCAACGGGAACTTCGAAACTTAGGATACAAAACATCCCAACAACCTGATGGCAGTATTGGAATTCATGTATGTATGCCAGTATTAGGATAAAAAACTTTCTTCCTAATAATATAGTAAATAAAAAGCAAAACTACATTGGGCATCTCGCCAGACTCCTCATGCTTCTGGAGTTACCGGTCTTATTTATATCTTATTAGACTACATGGTATTCTGTGACTCAGATTGAACTTGTAAATTCTGCCCACTTCTAAGCCAAATGACATCACTGTATGAATTACATTACTCAACAAAATTAAAGGGTTGCCCCGAGAAGGTCCAACAAGGGGTGACTTTAATTTTGATGAGCAGTATATAAGCAAAATTTTCCCAACATTTTTTTGAAATACTGCATTCTTCAGGTGTTCACTATATTATTTTGAAAATATGTAATTCAGTCACCTTTATTCATTGATTAGGTACACTACCTAGGTGAGGACCATGTCTTTTCACCAGAGCAAATAACGGGCATGCTATTTACAAAGCTGAAGGATATATCTGAAACTGCGCTCCAAACTGCAGTCAATGACTGTGTCATCTCAGTTCCATCATATTTCACTCAAGCAGAACGTGAGGCTCTGCTAGATGCTGCTCGAATCGCTGGATTAAATGTTTTGCGTTTATTCAATGAGACAACCGCAACTGCCTTATGCTATGGAATCTATAAACAAGATCTACCGGCACCTGAAGCTGCACCAAGAAATGTTGTATTTGTAGATTGTGGTTATGCCAGTCTTCAAGTATCCATATGCGCATTCCATAAAGGAAAACTAAAGGTTAGTAAGAACAAAGCAAAAAAACTACATTTTTCATTCTACAAGTCAGATTTTTTATCCAACTTTCAGTACCCTTAACCGATATCCTCTAAATTCCAGATGCTGGCCAGTGCTGCAGACCCTCAGCTGGGTGGTAGAGAAATAGACTATATTTTAGCAGACCATTTCTGTAAGGAATTCCAAACTCGCTATAAAATTGATGCACACACGAATCCTCGTGCCTATTTGAGACTTCTTGCTGAGGTAGAAAAATTAAAGAAGCAAATGTCGGCAAATTCTACGACCCTTCCTCTGAACATTGAGTGTTTCATGGAGGAAAAAGATGTTCATGGTGATCTAAAACGTGCAGATATGGAGAGCATGTGCGCTCATCTATTCCGACATGTTGAAAGCACACTTAAGCGATGCTTCGTTGACTCCAGTGAGTTCCTTCAACTAAGATTTTTTTAAATTCATTCTTATAATATCTCTAATCCAATTGTTTTAATACACTGATATTTATTACAGAGCTGAAACTGGAAGACATACACTCAGTTGAAATCGCTGGAGGTTCTAGCAGAGTACCAGCTATTAAACGTTTGATAGAAGAAGTTTTTGGTCGGGGTACCTCTACAACTCTTAATCAAGACGAATCAGTTGCTAGAGGTTGTGCGTTGCAATGTGCAATGCTCAGCCCTGCTGTCCGAGTTCGCGAGTTTTCTGTAACTGACATACAGCCATACCCTCTGAAACTAACGTGGGATGCTGCTACTGGTGAAGAGGGGTAAGAAGATTTATTTGAAATTAATCTCTGTACAATCATTTTTGGTAGTAACTAATAGCAATGAGAAATGACTATGCATTTGATAATATTTAATTGATAATCCGTTAATTTTATTCCAGGGAGATGGAAGTATTTGGGCAGAATCATCCTGTTCCATTCTCGAAAATGCTCACCTTCTATCGTTCTGAACCATTTTCTCTAACAGCTAGTTATTTAAGTCCTCCTCAAACATACCCCACTACACATGTCCGTAAGTGTCTGCTTGTAGTATTTTCAATAATTATTGATGACGTTACACGTTACGTTCAGGAAATGAGCAATTACCTATAATTTCCAGGTACATTTCTTATAAAGAACGTGAAACCAACTCCAGAAGGGGAATCGTCCAAGGTGAAAGTGAAGGTCCGTATAAATCTAAACGGAATTCTAACCGTTGCATCTGCGACTCTTGTCGAGAAACGCGAACCCACGCAGCAAGAAAAAGAGGAGGAAGAAAAGCAACAACAAAAAGAAAACATGGAAACCGATCAACAACAAGCTGACTCTAAAAGAGGGGTGGACAAACCTGATCAAGAGGCTCAAGCGAATGAACCACCAGCCCCTGAGGTGAGATTATTCAACTGAACACCTTTTCGTTATTAAATCCAAACCAAGGACGATAGGGTTAATTATCTGAACAAATAGCATTCATTATTGAATTCAGGCAGAGACATAAGGAGATTAAAGGACTCATCTACGTGTAATGTTTTAAACTGTTTTAAGATTCTACTGCACAGTTTAAATTTCAGCATATCGACGCACAATGGTTCAACAAGAGTATGGAATATGGTTCAAATTACCAACTTCTATTTATCATTTATTGCATGATATGTCTGTTTGAAAGATTCTTGCAGAGAATGAATAATTACCCACAATGATATCTTGAATATGGTTAGTTTTGGAGTAATTTCTATTATTGAGATCTCTGGCCAGCAAAGGTAAAGATTCACCAAAACTGTAGCCTTTTGCTGATGGTTAATTAATCGAACTAAAACATGTCTCAAGTCTATGTGCCGAATTCATGTAGTGGACAGAAAAAATGGCTTCTGCACTCACGTTAGCATCAAATAAATATTATCGCATTCTAGGGGTTAGGGAGCTTCGTATGAATCAGTGACTAATCGAAAATATAACTCTTTTATTTGGGGTCTTATGACTTCAAATTTGAAGTAGCTATTGTAGCAATAATGCGGATTAATTGAATTGTTAACGAAAATACAGCTGCACGATCATGTGAGTTTGTTGTGGTTTAGGTGAGTGCTGATAAGAGAAGGCGGAATTCTGATGCAGAAGATGGCAGTAAGGGGGTAAAGGCGCCCTCTTATTCCTCCAGGATTCGCTCTTGGCTTGGCTCGGTATGCGACACTCTCTCTACTTGGACCCATATGCATACCCATATTCACAGACCTAATACATGCTAGGTTTTCAGTTCAGTCTTTATGCTGCCCTTTGTTTTGTTTACAAAATTATTCTTCTATCAAAATTTTAATACACTCGAGACAAGTAGATAACAGGTTCAGGAAAAACTGTTTCAGAATAAAATCAATTTGTCGTAGGACCCCAATATTTTTATCTAATACCTGCTGACTACATCAGCAAAGTTTTCTTCAGAGAAAATATATTGGTTCATTTATTGATTCAATATAATCCATCTGGTGCATTAAAGCTGCTAACAAATTTACTGCAATAATTTTCTTGATACATCTACAATCCTGGAACGGATTTGATAGACTTCAATTAATTGATGAACTAGAATAAGCACCATATTACGTATGTTGCAAATGAATATGGGTCCAAGATACAGCTGTGTCACACCATTTTGTCTGTCTTTGCATTTCAATTTTACAGTAAAGTAATAGCAAAGACTGGTCAAGGTTTCAAATCGATAATTCTAAGGCGGGCAAAATGGATAAGTTTTCCATTCACGCTGCATCTCTCCGCCCATCTACTTGTCCCGTGTGGGTGTTGATTTTGAATATTTTGTACAATATTACGTCATTGTTTCTTTTTATTTGAAATTTCAAATACGAATTTTCCTTAGAGCGAGAGAAATATTAGAGAGCAGCATGTATGAATGGAAAACTATCCGAGTGAATGTGTTATCCTCTCCTCACTTTGATACACCCATCCTTATTTTCGGTCACAAGTCATATTTTGACTTATGCGCTTTTCCGTTTGTATACTTATTGCAATGCACTCGTGTTTCTGTACCTAAAGCAATTTAATTATTGATTGCTATTATATTCAGACTTTTAATGATGCGAATGATCAATTAACTCATTGAATATGTGTTGTGGTTTATTTCATCCTTTACTAACCAATTGTTGAGGTACAAGCTGCATTATTTCTTCATGAACAGTTATATCATTTTTCACCTGCAGCAAAAGCAGGCCAGTGGTTGATCTGAAGTGTCACATCAGTTCATATATTTTTTTTCTTTCTAATTCGTTGGAAATCATTTGTCATTTTTCAGGGTGATGATAAGAACGAAGATGGGAAAGGAAAAAAGAAAGGAGTTTTAGTTCGAACTGTTGACCTCCCTGTTGAATCCACTACCAATGGCCTCTCGCAAAGAGATCTTGATGCTGCCATAGAAAAAGAGGTAAACTCAGTTTTGTTAGTCCATCGTGTATTCGTAAAAAATTTCTTTGAGAATAATTGTCCTTGTTGTTCCTTCCCAAAATAGTGCAAAATGATTGCTGAAGATAGGCAGGAAAAAGAACGTATTGATGTTCGTAATGCGCTTGAGGAATATGTGTATGAACTGAGAGCAAAGATAACTGACGAAGATCAACTTGCTACTTTTGTTACTGATAAAGATAGAGAGGCATTGTGTCGAACATTGGATGAAACTGAAAATTGGCTGTACGAGGAAGGAGAGGAATGTCAAAGACAAATCTATTCAGACCGTCTTTCTCGTCTGAAGGTATGTGTGGCTGGTGAAAAATTGTGTACCAACTGCCCGCGACGTATAAAGCTTAAATTCACCGTATATTTTTGAATTGTTATTTTCAGTCACAAGGTGACCCAATAAAAGACCGAAGAATAGAATTCGAAGGAAGGACTCAGGCAATTGAGGAACTTGCCGGCGCGCTGCAGATTGCACAGAAAGGGCTAGTTCAAATTAGGCAGACACCTGCTGGGGGACCTGGACAAGAAGAAAGCAAGTACTCTCATTTGACCGAGGAAGAGATTAAAAAGGTTGAAGCGGCAGTAGAAGAAAAATGGGCATGGCTAGAAAAGAAGCGTGCTGCTCTTTCTGCAATTACACGCACCCAGCAGCCACCCGTTACCGTCGCCCAGATTCGAGCGGAAAAACAGGTAAGTCTAATTCGAAGGTGCTGCAACAAATGAGTAATACTTATTATTCTATTAACCAGTATCTGAAACCTTTCATTTCCAAATTTGGTTTCCTTTCTGTGGCATGAAAATTGAAAACCATTTGCCTGATATTCTCACTGTTTCCATCTGATGGATTTTCGCTTAGGAATATGGAGGGTTGTTTTTTTTTTTACAGGCATTGGACAGCGTGGTGTTGCCTATTCTTAATAAGCCAAAACCGAAAGCTGAACCACCAAAAGAAGAAAAAGCAAAGGAGAAGGCAGGAGACGAACAAAAGAATAACCAGAACAGCCAAGGAGATGGGCACAGTCAGAATAATCAACCACAGCATCCACCAAATGATGATAAAATGGATGTTGAGTAGCGATTAAATTTTTAATTCTAATCAATAATTTCGCATATTTTCATAATATCAAATCAAACAAGATAATATTAGTAATCAAATAATATACAATCATCCTCATCTCGTTGGGGTAGTCATTGTCGTTATGTCACGAAAGCGCCTCATATCTTACTGATGAATACACTATCGCTGTTTTTCAAACAACTCTTTGATACAACAATTGAATTACCCCGTCTACTTCGAGCACAGAATAAGCCACTGCAATGAAAATATGCGTAAATGATTTTGACAACCATCTCGTAAACGCCTATAACGCCTATAACAAGAGTATGCTAGCAACAATTTCGTCATCATCTTGATTTGGTGTAGAACATCATAATTGACATACGTACGATTTCATTTTGATCTTAATCCCAAAGTTCAATGCTAAATTTTGGAAATTAAATTGATATAACTTATCTGTTTCTAGTGGTATTATATGATATCTGCCTGTTCACCATGTGAAGACAGCTATTTTAATAGATTTTTCCTTCGTGTCTATGACCCCCTGTGATAAGATTACTATCAGAATCTTAACTAAAATATCTACTTCACCTAGTTTTTTGATCTACAGTGTCCACATAAAGACACTTTACTCCCTAATGGTACCAATAGTAGGAATATTTATACGTTATTATTGAGTGCGTACAAAGCGAGAGCTGAAATAGAATTAGTAACTAAATTATGATAGGAAAAATCGCTGGCGACTTATGTGCTTAACAGTATGTCTAATATTCATTCCACCGTATACCGACCTATCAGTCGGACACCGTCGCATTAATACACATAAATGTATTGCATTTATCATTTATATTATCTAAATGAATTAACGTTTCAAAAAAAAAAAAACAAGAATCTGTATCGAGATGCACTGCGTGGCATAAATATTAAGTATCAATGTTGCAAGAATAATAATAATTATTCACCATTCAAGTATTGACCCATGTATTTGATGCATGTTAGAGCAAACTGTTACAGAAGAAAAATTAAATTGATAATATTGAACAAATTAGATATATATTGATACGTCTGCAAGGTTGTACATAATTACTAAATATTCACAAGGTTCTCTGATTCTTCTCAGCTACTACCGCCTTGTACTGTTTATTTCTGGGCCACCTTACTGGAGAGGGTAGAAGACCCTTCCTTGCATCTTGAAAGTCCGTCATTCCGATTGGTTTGTTTCTTTCTTTTCCTCTCTAAAATATTAAGTGTTTTCATTTTGAACTAACGAATTAGAAGCACTATTCTTTATACTCTAGTTATGTGATTATTTATTACTTATATGCTAAGTAACTGAATAAAAAATTCTAAAGGAAAAACTACGTCAAGGATTTACGGTGAATACAAAGTCACATATGATGAGAGGCAACCCTGGAAGCAACATACTGAGGTAGAATCTGGATCTATTCCCCAACTACGGTAATTACTATGTGGGTTTTTTTTTCTTCCATTGTAAATGACGAGATAATAGAATAACAGTAAGTATGTAAACTACTCTGTTAATATTATTATCCAAGTAAATTGTACGCATGGTAATGATCAGGCTGAAAAAAAAACAGCGATGTCTTTAAACTTCATCAGAAGTTGTTAGTTTTTTATTGTAAAGAAACAATACAATAACCAATTCTATGAAATGATAGTACGAAACTACATTAAATATATGTAGGAATGTTATGCTGTGGGTGCAGATTTAGATTGAATTTAGTTACTACATGTATTTAACTACACAAAAAATGAAAGCTAATGTAAGCCCATAGCTATTTCAAAAGTTGGATTATGTTATATACAAGCGTAACTTAAATTTTTTTTTTTTTTTATAATAGGATGTATACTTGAGTCAAGTTCATTGATTCAACTGATTTGTTAACATTCAAAATTTATGTTATTGCACCAAATATGCACAATGTTGATACAGATAATTCGATCTTAAGATGGTGATCGCATTTTTGTAGGAAAATACCGAGGGCAACAATTTTGCAGTTCCTGCAAACTTCAAGCGCCCTTCCTCTTCTGGTCGCTGTTGTATTCTGCACTTGAGCAGATTAGATCCACTCCCTTGTGCCAAAACGTTATAGTAGAAAAAGTTAGTCTATCTTCGATTGTGTTTTAGGCTGTGAGTCAAAGTATGCTCTGTAAATAAATGAGCCCAAGGCGATGTGTAGTACAACGATGGAAACTACTGCAGCGTATACGTTGCTCGGCACTGTGTCCATATTAAAGAGTCCTGAAAACATACGAATGAAATGTTACCAACATCCAGCTATCTAAGACAAGATTGATTTTCAACATAAGATTGACAAGAAACCACTCTTGGTCATCAACTTTAATATTGCAAGAATTTTGTACGCCCAAGTATTTCATACAAGGTCAGTGATGTATAGATAAATACAAGTGCAACACAGGAAAGTGGCTTACCGTCAAAAAGAAAAACTTTCGAAATGAAAAACGATATCACTGGCATCACGATTATAATAATGCAGTGAAAAAATACCGTTTTAAACACCTGAAATTCAGGAATTTCCTGCAATCAGAAACAAACAGTATTAGTCAAGTATCAAGAACATGTATTCTCAAGGTGCGAATATTGATGTACTAGATTGTGTACAATACATTTATTCTCACTCACATTTGTGCTCGACATATTGTGATCTACTTTGCTTTCTCGTGAACGTAGAAAGTTCTTTTATTTCTGATGAATCTTTCACACGTGACTCTTCCAAAGGTGTGTCAATTTATTATATCATCACAATAGCCAAATAATAAAGCCACAGCTAGCCCAGTCCAACTCTAACCTCGCAATAACACAACCAATATGAATGCCTTGACTCGTCATACATACGTATACATATGTTAATTGTTGAACATTGTTGCTGATAAGTTATGCCCTTTGAACGAGCAGACGGCAAATTTAAAAATGGGATAGTGTCACCAAAAATGTATGCATCTCGTTATTATAGATGTGCACGAGTTAAATTACAATAGCAATATGAAAAAATATATACGTATTTTTTGTTGATTCAAAATGGAAGTGCATAAAAAACAGGCGGTGTGTTTAAAACAATGGTTCTATTTTCGGCAAAATTTTTTGATTCAAGCAGCATCAGATAACAATATCTACTCGCAACGACAGAATCATCGTGCGAATAAGGTCGATGATTGGCTCGTTTGATGTACTGCAATTCTCTGACCTCGATTCATTTGCCCCGCCGATGAACAGAATAGATCATGCACTATTGGCGTTGCTATTGGTCTAGCGCGTTGTGCCGGTCTGTTAAAATCAAAACGCGGTAAATATATTGACTGGGACCTTTTTCCCGAATACGCCGATATTCGGACGATACACGTGGTGACCGGTTAACGGTTTACCGGTAAGCATCTGAAATAAGGAAAAGGGAAAACTGTAATATCACGGCGTAACGTAGTCACGGCGTGTGGTCGTCCCCCATGGACTCGGCCGCTCGTTTGTCGTATTCGCAGTTTCTAGTTCGCCCCTCGTCGCGAGGTAGCAACGGTGCTGAAATGCGAAACAAGTTGTAGCCAGCGAGCAGTGCCTGGATAGCGTCTGTGGCATCAGCGTCACTCACAGTCAGTCTCTCAGTAACTGTAGTTGCGGTTGTACGGTCTCTACCGCGTGCTGCGCGTTTGGTGTATCTCCTCTTTTTATAAAAGCTGTAACGATAGTCTTTAATATTATAAAGTAAACTATGGCTGTGAGTGAAGCAATATACGGTAACACGACGTCGTTCGTGTCGTCTAGTGCTTATTATGGGTTTGTGCCGCAAAACAACCAGTGTTATCAACAGCCGAGGGTAAATTGCGCTAGCTGGGACGCGCAGAATATTAAACTGCAGCAAATGAGTAACGGAAACTGGTGCCACAACGGTGCAATGGAAACCGATGACGACACTCGCGACGTTGCTATCGTAAATAACTATTGCGTGATTCCAGAGGCTTTGCGCGGGGCTAATCCGGCGGGGCATTATTATTTGGGCGCCAATCCGGTATCGGGATTCGCCGCCACCGATCCGCATCCGTCGCGTCAGGATGCCGTGCGACGCCGGAACCGGAAGCGCAACAATGCCGGCGACCTGATGCCCCTTGACCCGGATCAGTTCAAAAGGTTGCGGAAAGGTATAAATTTTTTGACATCCAGTTTTAATTTAATAGACGGATCGGATTTACGCAAGGAATAATCAGATATATTCATGTACGTAATCTTGTATCTATTTTCTATACATTTACATCTCTGTATGAATAATGATGGAAATCTACAACTACCTTGTACTTCACCCGGTATGGGCTGACTCTGGCTTAGCAGCACGAAGTTCGTATTTTTTATTCCAGGAACAAAGAACCTCCTTGAAATATTGCTAAAAATTCAGCTGATGGGTGATATTTTTTGCATGTTCATAACGGTTGAAGTATTCAAAATTCACCGTTTCAAATCGCTCGTCGAATATCTTGACACCATACTCAAATTCACAAATCACCAATCGCAGGCAAAGCATATAGTTTTGAAAAAAAATTTCTTTCGCATCAATATCGGTGGCGGTCTACAGAATCGAACAAGACGAAGATAATTTGAGAGCCTTCTGATCCTTCCTGACTACACCTAATGCGTAATTGCGATAATTGAATTAAACACCACAGTTTGTCCACTCATCAAATGAGACAAGTAATTGAAATAAAGTTGTAATTTATCATTAACTTATTATAAAGGTTATCACTTCATTAAGATCTTTTTCATATCAAAATTTCAAGTTGAATTACCATGCACAATCTGATTAGATTATTGTAAGTGATCCGGCCTACTTACTAGCATAAAGCTACAGTGCATAAATATGTTTTCAATCTTCATTTTGAAAGTAAGAGTTGATAAGAAACTTATAAAAGGCTTTCTTGCTTCTGAATTCTCATTTATGGTGCTTTCCAAATCTGAGTTCAGGGTGTCATATGTGATATTCCCTAGAGGACTTTGCTTTTAGCTATAGATTCATGCACGAAGTAACGTTATATTGTACCATTATAGGCTGATGTTCAAAATATTAATTAAGCGCTTAATAAGAGAGTTTTTCTTTTCAGAGATAGTGGTAACAGGTGCACTTACCATGGTACAGGATACTCAAAAGACAGTAGATTGGCCAAGATGTGTTATAAATCGGCACGACTATGCCTAGGTTCAGCTAATAATTGCGGGCAAGTGGAATCAGCAGTGATTGAGAGCTGCTGCTGGGCAGCAGGTAACCATAGTTCTCTACTTAATGATGAACATAAGAGAAACAGTTTATCTAATAACAATTCAAAGTTGAGCGAAAATGACGCAGAGTTCGAAAGAATGTTATTAGAAACTCATGGGTGCTCAGCATACCATCATCAGCTATTTCAATCACATAATGAAATTACAGAAACAGAGTTCTAGGCTTTGGTAACCACTTAACGTTCAATTGTTCAACATTTTTTCATCTATTTTTCCTACTAGTTCATACGTGGATACATACTTATACTCATTGAGTATTTATTGTATGAGATTGCAGTTGATATAATATTAAGTAACAAGTTATTATGTGTATGAAATGAATAAATATTTACTTTTCTATGTAACAGACATGGGTCATTATGTCACCGATTCATCAGTTATTATTACGTACGTTTATTTTTTGTAGTATAAATAACTTCAGCCACCCCAGAATATTAGTTGTTAAGTACTTGCTAGTGAGCTTGGAAAGAGTAAACATACTAGTACACTTATGGGCTTATGATATTATAGCTAACTCGAAGCATGGAAGGCTCGGCCCAATAATATCAAAATGTTCATCTGGCTAAAGTAAAAAGAGATTTGAAATCATGATTCGAAGCTAATGGAGAGTCACATTGTTGATTACATAAATGAATGAACAAATGAAACAAAGATGCTGTAATATTTATCATTTCTTGAACGCGCAATTTGGACGTATGATGCTTTCAAACCCTAACATGGATTCGAATTTAATTAAAAAATGCAGCAGCACCACCAACATCACGAGTTCAATTTCGGCAAGAACAGAGCTGTTTCATTATTAATTCAAGCAGACTCGTCTGCCTGATGATATAGTCGGGTAGGAACTCTATCAAGTCCACTATCCTCGTTTGCTCCTGCCTCTCCTTCGAACAATTCCGCTACCAAATCAGCGATTAAAGGATTAGCTGAAGCTGTTGCATCTCCGTGCTCGTACTCCTCACTGGGAATCTGAACCAAAATAAAGTGGAAAACGTGTTTCAAAGAGAAATTACTCTGACTATAATCATTGAACAACAAGATAAAAATACCTGAGGATTGTGAGCAGCTTCAGGTCGAGATTGATCTGCCTCTGCCAAATCTTCATTATAACCGGGGGTTACAGATATTATAGATGCATTTACACCCAGACTTTCAGCTTGAAACCCTCCCGCGTTATCCGATGAGGTTGCTACCGGCAACAGAGGTAGAGGCAAGGGTAATGGTGGCGGAGGTAATGGTGGTGGTGGTAAGGAAGAGGCCCCAGATGCTTGACTCACTGCAATACCTCCCACATTATTCAGAGTTCCTGTATCAGAATCTTCGTCACTCGATTGACAGCTTTCGCTTGCTGTTTGATCCGTTGTTTCATTTTGTAGCCAGCCAACCTGACAGATGAAAATGGTACGAATCATAATGGTATATTGCGTCTGTGATTATTCCTATGTGGCACCATTCGAGATTTAGAGCTGAATAATTACCAAAGGATTGTTGGGTGAATGTGAGTCTCGTAAAGCCTGTAGCGAACGTAGCAGACGCGGTCGAAGTCTGTGGTCTTCACAGATAATTTTCATTTCTCTCAGCACTCGAACGAGATAGCCAGGTCTTGAGGTATTCACCAGTACTAACGAAGCCACGGCATCGCTCATTTCATCGCTATACCAAGGTAATCCATGTTGAGACACAATTGGTGAGCTACTCTCAAAATCAACTAACATTTTTCATCTGCAATTTCATTTTCAATGTCATATCTCACCTGAGTTGACGCAACCAAACTTGGCCGTCATTATTTGCTGGTAATAAACGAGTACTAGCAGACTGTTGTTCATCGGAATAGTTATCCACATATTGTGGTTGTTGCTGGATTGTATCGTTAGCTAATACATTGCTCAGGCTGCTTCTCGAATGTATAGCTTCTTGTTGTTGAAAATTTGATTGCAGTTGAAGATGCTGTGGGTACTGCATATCTTGCGTAGCTAATAATGTTGGTAATGATAAATTTTCCAAACCATGTTCTCTGTTGCGCTTGTCTTTACGAGATCTGAATCAAAATTGTATAAAGGATTAATCGACAGAATGTTAATGTGTCGATATTCGTTAGGAGTTTTTATTTCTCCAAATGAGTCCCTGCTCAAAGTATTAATTTTTTTATTTACTGGTACTTTTTCGATTTCATTCACTATTTAATGACTCAAAAATATTTATACATACGTTAGCCCGGCATTACTTCCTCCTCCAGATGCCGTACTTGGTGTGGTAGAACCTGTATTCGTGGCTAGAGCACAGGGTGTTGCATGGGGATTGCGATCCAATCCAGACTTTCCATTAACGGAAAGTAAATTCTGCCTCGAGTAACTGAAAGGTAACAATTGCCAAACCCAAATCTCATGCGTGAAACAGTGATATATATAATTTGTTACTTAAAAATATTGATGGGAAAAGATTTTGATATCAAGACACAGTGATATTCATCAATTGAACTAAATAGTTAGTTGTTTAAACTATCACAAGGGTTTCTTTTATTTATAATACACACTGAATTTGACTGCTGCATTTAAGTATTAAATTCGTTAGTGGTGTGGTGAGATGCAAACGTCAAACACTCTGATTAGGATTTGAATGAAAATAGGCAATAGGTAAAATGAACCTACCTAGGCCTGTTTAAACTGATTCCCTCTTAATTTCAAAGACAGCAAGCGATACTTTAAAAAATGATATAGTACATCAAGGGTGAAGAGTGAATAGAAATACACGAAAAAAAATATACAGAGTGGGATTTTATTATATCAACTTGGACGAGTACAACATTTCAATTTTACTGTCAAGTTTTGAGACACGTTCAGAAGATAAAAGTTTCTAATCGAGTCCCTACATTAAATAGCTAAAAACCAGAAACAGAATATCAGGTGGTAATTGCTTAACAAATTAAAACAAACTAAAACATTCGGCTATCATTGGTCTCTAAATGATGAATACGAACTCAAAGATTCCTGTGAATGAAAACTTTAAATTCAAAATATATTTTCGAATAATAGAAAATATGAATTTGCAAGGAAATTTTACATTATTAATTCAGAATTGAAAAAATGCTAGTGAAATGATAGAAACAACAGAAATACAACAATTTAATGAACCCCTATAGAAATATTTTTGATCAGAGATGGCCATAAGATGCGTTCAATTGAAAAAGATAAATAATGATCAATGGGCATTCTTACTAGGTGATGAAAAGAAAAATCACACTGGAACAGCTTGATGAGTTCAGTGTAACATGGAAACGTTACTATTCTATAAACCTGTATAACTGTTTTGTCAAGTTACCTTCGAAAGTTGTCCCAATAGTTGTTCGCTCTATTTCCTGGTGGAACTTGGTTGTTTAACTGTTGTTGTTGTTGGTGTGGAGGATTGGGTACAGGAACAGGCGCAGGTGTAGGTGTAGGTAGAGCAACGAGATTCGGCAGTGAAGAACTCGGTGGTAGAGTAGTGTCCACTGTACTTCCATTATGAGGCACAGCGCGGCTCAGGTTCGAATAATCTTCAATGATTCCTGAATTACTATAATTATTATTAGGCCGAGCTGGCGACTGCTGTTGTATCTCTTGGGGCTGTCGTAACTGTAGTTGAAGTTGAACAATTGCTGCACGCATTGATTGCAATTCTCGTTGTTGAGCCCATAACAATTGGCAGCACTGTTGCATAGTCATGCCCATCATTTGCAGTTGTTGAGCTTGTGAGCCCAATAATAATTGTCGATAATATTCAGCCGTACCCACCATTCCTCCTACATAGGATTTAATCAGTGGATTCTTAATTGTGCAATGTAATTAAATATCCACTCTGTAGTTAGTAGAAAGAAACGGAAAATATTGTAGACTTTCAGCTCACCTTGTGGTGGTTGATCAATGATTCCCAATGGTGGAGGGATGCCCCACCAATTTCCATTCAATGTTGCTGCATTACCACTAGGCCCACCATCCAACAAATTCCCTGCTGTTGATACATCATCCACACTTGGTTCATTAGATCCTTTTGTGAGGAAATCATGATTAACCATAGAATTAAAATTTCTAAGCAAATTTTTTTGCATTCACAAGACCTTCATTGATTTTCTCATAGATTCATAGCTTACCAGCGGGTGTAGGCAGTGGCCACAAGTTAGCTGCCACGCTGGTATGGCTCAGCTGTGAATTGGATTCTCTAGTACCACCCCAATCTCCGCCACCAACATCTTGATTTACACTAGATGAATGCCCCTGTTCCTATGTACAAGGTTATTTTTGCTAAGAAATTATATTAAAATTTTATTCTCATACAATTTGGGATTAAGACTGTTAAAACCTTGCGCATTAATTCTTCCAACTGACGTCTTTTAGCCTGAGCAAGTTGTATCTCGTTACGATCTTCATTGCTGTTATTATTTGTATTGTTGTTACTTTGTTTCTTCTCCGAAATATTTAGTCCTAGAAGCGATGGAGGTGGAGTTGAACTAGTAACGGTAGGAATCGGCGTTGTCTGCTTTAGACGTTGTAATTCGGCGCGTGCGGCTTGCAGTAATACTGACTGCTCTCTAAGCTCCTTTGTAACAGCCTGGTAGGGGAAAGCATAGTCCAGGAATTCAATGCATTAACAATTACGCGTCCGCGTACAATACTCTTTTCTTGACTTGTATTTTGAAAAATTTTTTGAGTGTATGTGTTTTACCACTTCACTTTGCAAGATTGAATGCTTACTTGAATCTGATCAACAGATGGTTTTTCAACAGAGTTCCTAGATTTTCTCCTAAGTGATTCATCGGGATCACTTTGCCGATCGATTGAATTACGCGAGCTATTAACAAGCGCTTCGGCTTGAACTTCCTCATCAGCCTCTGGTTCGACTTCAGAATCTGAGAGATTACGATCTCGCGTAGCTTCTTCCATCAAAGCTTTCAGATGTGCAAGTTGTGCTTTCATTGCATCTAATTCAGCAACTTTATCCCTTGGCACAGCTCGTGAACCCTCAGAGCTCTGTAACCAAGGTATAAAAATGTTGAAGAAAAATGTAAAATTTCCGAAAATGAGGCAAGTCAAAAAGAAACTGATGCATATTCCAGATTTAGATAATAAATTTTATACTGACACAGCTACCACGGTCAAAAGAATCCACAGCTTGCAGTTCAGCAACAAGATGGTCCATACGTTTCTTTTTGTTTTGCAGCTGCACCAACTTTCCTCTTAAAGCAGCATGTTCTGACTCAAGTTGATCTGGTTGTACTTGTCCTTGCTGCTGCCTCTCGGACCCTTCCCAGGCACCGTTGGCTTGTTCTTGTTGTAGGAAAAGTTGTTGAGCTTGACGAGCTTCGTTCAATCTCTCTCTGGCTCGTAACTGCATTCCTAACAAAGATGCTTCTTGTTCTTGAAGCTGCGCAAGCTTTCGTTGAGTTTCTTCGACCTTACGATGAAGTTGAGCCTCCCTGCCACCATCGCCGTGATTGTCACCTTCACCGTTCTGCGGAAGGAACAAAAAGTTACAAAAGGGTAAGCACAACGAAATTAGCTTGATGTTGGGTAAATTAAAAACAAAAAAAAAGAGGGAATTTTCGAGAATAATAATGGAAAGGAAACGCACCATGCAGTTAGGGTTAGTCAAGATGAATCTTTCTTGCAAAGTTAAGACATCCATTAAATCACTAAATCGCCTCATGTGGTCCGACCTCTCCTCAGGATGATCACCGGACTAAAATTTCATGCAAGTTTTGTGAATAAAGAAAACTAAGACCATAAAAAATTTAATGACCTCATCAGGGATGCCTTGGTTTTGATAAGTCTCTAGAAGATTAGCCAATTTTGTTTCACTGTCATAAAGATCCTCCACCATTTTACACAACTTTTCATGTTGAGATATTGCGCGCTGAATCAAATTAAAATCAAACATCATTTGTATGTATGAATTTTATAAACACACAATACCAAAATACTCACAGGGTCACTTGAATGGCTCAATGAATCCATCATTGTAGAAGTCACCCTAATGTAGTCTCGGATTTGATTGAGCCGACTTTCAACTTGCACTCGATCTGGCTGGTAAAATAAAAATATACTCTGGATATAGATGAACTGCCAATCATCGGTGACTAGTGAATGTTTCACTCACTTAAAGTCAGAAAAAAATCTTACCATTTTATCTACATTTGTGGGCTTGCTTCCTTGCATCGGTGGTGGAGGAGATTGAGTGTGATTATCTGGTGGTGCCATTCTTTGCCACTGAGAACGTTCTTCAAAAATGTAGTTACGTTGCTGTCCGCAACAGTCTGAAAATGTTTACAAATATAATTTGTCAATCAATACATACTATGAAAAAACAAAAATAGACTGAACTTCATACCAAATTCTGCAAAGTCCTGGTAACCAATAGATGGTGCGGATGAAGTTGATCGAGTATTGCTGTTTTTCTCAGTTCGTTGTGGATCAGTGACCAGATGCCAATCAAGCTGTAAAACTCAGTATCAAGATGTGTTTCTAATTTATTCTACTGACATCACCTGAATCCTAAATCCGTTTTGTTCCTACTGTAAAAGTCTAAATCAATTGAACTAACTGGCTAGGAATCTGAACCAACGTGGCTTTGCGACTGACCACGCAACTACAACTACATATTAGTGTCGGGAATGTGTATTCTTAGCTCAAGAGACTCCCCGCCATTTCACACCCTATTTATAAGCACACAGCTCCCAAATGTGATACCCAACTTACCACCGGATAGATTGAATATATGTGTGATGAGTTCATCGATTCAAAGGTATATATTTTCAAAAACCAAGCCCAAGCCCTAACTAAATTTTGCCGAGTAGATTCATGATCATGCCATAGTTTGTCAACTCACCAAATTGTTCGGTTGATGTAAAACATCCCTGGGATCCGTTAATCTGGTTATCTGATTACTGTTCGATCTTTCTCTGTTGCTATCATTTCTTCTATTACTTTTTGGAACGGTACCTGTATACCGAGGACCATCATTGATGCCAGGTGACATCTTTTGAGGTTGGTTTGTAGAAGAAACGCTCTGGATACTCTTTTTTAGCCAAAATATCTTCTGATTTAACCAGTACTAAACCGCACCGAGCAGAGAATCTATTATATTGATTATTGAGATAGATAAAGGCATGGTTGGTGGCTATTTTTTATATGAATTCTTATACTTTGTTGTTTTTTCTGTTTGTTTCGTTTTTTTGTATTGCACTTTTGTGTTTGACACTCTAAAGTACTTATTTTACAATGATAGGTTGCATCCGAACACTCGTAGCCAATACATGAGCTAATATAGAGTTCTTTGTGGGTTGAAAACTATAAATAAATGTCTCACCGGTTACACGATATTCCGAGGATCAAACTCATCCATTTCGACAGATGGGTGACAGCAGCTCGATGTATTCAGATTACTACCGGCCAAGGCGGGCATTATAAAACATATGTAAGTAGGCATGGCCACGAATCGTTGCACGAATTATTTCCCGAGTACAAAATGACATGGGAAATTATTTATATAATAATTCCGCAGGTAATTCACGATTATTAATATTTTTTACCTGAATTCGTTGAATACATACATTGGCTATGCAACATGTCCTGACATGGTTTTATATAGCAGTAGATGCTCGTTGTCAGTTTAAATTTGGATAGGTCGGCGATCACCATTGTAACATCCGGTCTGCTTTTCGGGGCTAGATATTTTTTGAATAAGATTTCAGGGATATTTTCAATTCTATTCAATGCAGATTTCCCAAAGAAGGACCTCATTTGCGAGATAACTAATAATTGTGGATAGGAACTGAGGATGCTTCCATAAACGTCGTGTAAGTACGTCAAATTGTAAGACAGTAAGAGTATTGAGTTGTTCATAACACATAACTCACATCGTACGATCCTTGTTGAGCCGGAAGTAGAGTGCAGATACGAAGGACTTTTTCTTTATTTGAATGTTTGAAATATTTTACAGAATGCATTTGCCATGCAATTTTTTATGTATATAAATTTAATGTATATAATGTTATACATTATGCAAAACGCGTACTGTGATGTCATTTATAAATCGTTACAATATCTAGCTTAAATCATGTATGAGGTGGCAAGATATATATAAATGTGCACGTTTCAAAGTAAAGACAATATTTATTATTAACATTGAATAATGTTAGTATTATATTATCATAGTGTGAAGTATGAAAAAAAATATATATATCATTATCTCGATATAAAAAAAATAAAATCGGGCAATATTGGTCCTTATAAATAGTCATAATCATAATGTGGTTTGAAATTAAATACTAATCTTAAGAGTATGTGTATGTAATTATAATTAATAAGGTATGACGATTTTTGTGAAAATGGGCACCGTAATATTAAAAATATTACAAATACATCTTATATATTCGGTAGGTTGAGATATTTCTCGTTCTGAGAAATAAACTTTCTCCTTCAAAGGACGTAGTCGTCCTGGCGTCATTCTATCATTTTAAATAGAGCGCAAGAGAACACCATCCCAAAGAACTGAAAACAAACCATGTGAACGTGTATATTAATTATTAAATCAATAATTAAGTAGGACACAGTATCTGAAATTCATATTAAAACACGGACGTGCCAAACTCACCATTAAACAGGCTACAGCGATACCAGCCCCTCCGATAATGGCTGCATGTTTTTGGACATAAATTTGAGTTCCATTCAGGCAGCCTACGAGGTATGCGTTTGTCGCAACGACAGAGTCAGAACCTTGGTTACAAGCGAAATACTAGAAAATAGAAACAGAACATTCGCGTTAAATTAATTATATGAGTCTACACGCGAGATATTAATTTTCTAAATTCACTCAACCATGAAGTTTATATCAGAGAAATAAATTCTAATTTAAGTAGGGTAAAAGTATGTGGCCATGTTATTTAACTTTACCTTTCCAGGTGATGATTCTTTACAGCAACTTTCTGGCACATTAAGTCCAACATCTCCCCAGTCCCTCCAGCTATTGACACCGCAACAATGAAGCTGCAGTTAAGAAAAATGATACGTAAGTCGTCAATGTATGCAATTTTCAAACGTTGACTCATTGGCCCTTGAATTTTTTTAACATCTATATCGTACGGAATATAATCAATACCTTGAACTTTTGTTCAACAATTTGTAGTAAATTATTTATTTTATAGGCTTATCACGTCATTGCACTTGCTATAGATTATTACAGTGATAGTGAGCAGTGCGGTGTACACCGCCTCCAGCAATTGAATTTTTACAAGTCAGTTGCTAACCGGTCCTAATCAAGGAAATGGTTGATAAAGTCACTACGAAACTACTTATAAATTGTATCACTCATTGGCGAGCATATAAAAGACGATGTGTGACCAGAACGTCATACCCCACAATTGTATCAAGTCTTGTTCATTCCAAGACTAATTCCCAACTTTTGCCTCGCACATACTTATTTATATCCTCATACTGTATCTCGTCTCTGAACCTTTCACTTTTGCGTCCTTAATTGCTATGTCACTTGCATTTATATTTAAAAAAAAAGAACGCATCATAGTAAGAACATATCAATAATGTAATCTAACGAAAAAAAACTTACAGTTCTTTGAGTGACATCCCAGGCTTCCCTCATCTGCGTCCGTTTATCGTATAAGCGCATCGTATTCTTCATGTCCTGTTCGATACTTGTCTTTACCTTTTCACGGAATACGTATCCCAATACTCCACCAATAAGAACAGTAACGAACAGCAGAAAGACAATGATGAAATACTGTGGATAATAAACATAAAATGTTGTAACAATGCAATAATTAAATCTTTTTTTCAATAATGTATTTCAGTTCAACGTAGACACGCCGCAAAACTAGACATGATTTGAAAAAATGAAAGTGATTCATAAAATTTGCACGTCCAGCATGCATTCCATACGGATTATTGATTGCCTAATGTCTGATCAAACGATCGAAATGCACATCATTTGAATTCGTACCGCAATCCGATTAAACGAGTATAGCCTCCCAGGGGATAAACCAAATCTATACGCTTTGACACGTGCTTAAATTGTCAATTTATGTTGCATAATCTGAATGTCTTGAATAAATTATCATTTTTCATTTGTGCGGGGGTTTTAACACCTTGCTCCATTCTCTGTAACCTTCTATCATAAATATTATTCTGAATTTGCACGAGCGCGAGGTTCGCGCTTATATTTTCCTCCCCATATAATTATACCCTCAGTATAGATATCTATATTATCGTACACGCGTAACATGTACTCACGGTCAAAAGCATGCACTTGATTTCCCTTGATGCTCCGACGCATCCCAAGAAAGAAACGAGGGCAACGATTACGCCACCGACAAGCAAAACGTATACAGCCCCCGTCAACAGATTTGTTCCAATCAGTTCTGAGATCCATGCAACGTTGTCTACGAGGGACCAGATGCTAAGTCCAGCGATAGCTGCTCCTCCAAGCTACGTAAGAAAAAGAAGAAAGTCACCACGTTTTATTATTTACAAAAATATTCTTACTCAAAAAACCATATCTATTGAAAGTATATACTTACGAAGATGACGAAGTTCGTAAAAAATAGAGAATATTTCATGAACCGGCCGCAGCCGTCTATTTCGGTGCCGTACCCCATCCCTGCAATGTGTTATATTTCTTGAGCTGTAAAATGAGTGAAAACAAAATTTTCAATTAGTGATTTGCTGTAGAAATTGAAAATTAATAACTGCGGAGAAGGAGACTAGTGGGAGAAAAATAAAAAATTAATATCGTCCATCGCACATGTAGATGAAACTATTCCTGCTGGCGTTTGCAATAAGTAAAATACTGAAAAATAAAGAAAAAAAAAAACAAACAACTTTCTAGAGCTTGAGGAACGCGCGTATTCAGCATACCTATATACACTGGGAATATAATTATTATTGTCATTCCCCCGCATATGATTGTGTGTCGTAAGATATACACTGGCATTATCATATAGTTCGACTACGGTTTAGCCTTCTCAACGATGCACGCATGATGTGCATGACGTGAGATGTGCTATGCTACCATAATTTGGTGACTACTATGTAGACGCACGTGAATATTAAAACTTGCGAGGGAGTCGATCAGTTGTTTTTAATTGCATTCGTAGTGATGTAATGTCTTTTAATTAAAAAACAAAAGAAAAAATTAAAATCAATAACAAGCTACATATTCTCCATGACGCGTCTCTTGATCACAGCTATAACAATTGCGATTATTTCTACTCTAGCAGCCGGTTATACCGCATCCCACAGACAATACCAAGATAATTCAAGTGACCCTGGCTCCTCATATCGTGGCTAGTTAATACGAGTTCAAAAAGAAGAATTTATAGACTGAATTCATCGCTAATTTGGGTGTCGCACCGCGATCTCTTACCTCGTAGGTAATCAAAATGCGTATAATACCTTTAAAAAATTGGAGTCAACTTTATACACAAATTTTTCAAAAGGTTTTTTCTTCTCTTGCAGAAATTATTTTACAACTTTGCTCGCGTTTTTTATTGGAAAATAGCCACGACGCATCATCAACGCGCGAATACGGGTACAGTTCAGTGTGTCCGTCTGGAAAGAAAACTACAAAGTCCAACATTTTAAATTGTTTTTTACCAAGCTATTTCTATGGCGTGTATGATTTTTCCCCTTAATAGACGCAGTACATAACTCATCATCATATTTTGCGTAACGATAAATATAATGGGGCAAGCGTTTGCAACCTTGCCGTATAATTCACGTCATGTTCGCATAGCTGGCCTTGTACAGATTACGTACAGGTATACTATAGGTATAGATATGGTACAATGGGGAAAATGAACCTGTGAATCACTCTTTCGTTTATTCGTCGTTTGATTCAACGTTTTCGTTACAACGTATATTCTGTTTCATCTGATGGTAATAATTATGATGATGATGATAATGTTCACACAGTAGAAAACATTGCCAGCCATCACTTACGTATAAATTGTTCTGCTGGTGGAAAATATCGTCGCTACTTCAGTGTGATGTAAAAATAAAATATCTAAGCAGAATACTACAGCATCTGAATTTTGAAAATTATTGCACGGTAGCCAAACATTCGTAAAATAACATTGAAAACTGTTCGGTATTAACATATACAATAATAAATACGTGAATTGAGTTACCGTAATAATTTGAACTAATTCTCATTACTTTTACATACTAAGTGTAATTAGTAATATCTATATAATTATATACATGCTATGTTGTTTATCTAATGTGTATATATCGTATATTATATATATGCAAAACTTTGTAGGTCATGTGTGTGTTTTCCTAACTGGAATACTTTGCCACGGTCAAAGCTTTTTCTTTGTTGAAGAGAAGCAGTGTACAGCAGCATGTTGCAGCAGAAGTGGGGCCGTCAATCGCATATAATTTACATCTACACCTTGAAAGGGTCCTGCAATACGTCGCTTCAACGTAAAAGTTGAATCAAATATTATTATAACTATATAACTTTAAACACGTTTCCCGCGTGCTGCGCAGCAGAATGCACGTCTGACTTTCACGGCGGGAATGAGAGCTGGGGATGAGAGAGACGTGAAACAAACCGCCTTTTATACTTATAACTAGTCAAACTGTGTAGTTGGTGTATACACACAGAGATAGGTAATACCTACTAATACCATCGGTGTAGAACGCTTCATGGATACTCGAAAGCTAGATCCTAGAAAAAGATGGGCGAGCATCGGATAGAAGAATAGGCGAGATCTGTAAGGGTGTGTGGGGTGAGTGAAGAACGCAGAAGACGCGGGCCAACAGACGCTCAAACTCGGAGAAGCGGCCATCGTCTTATTATAACGCTCTTTCGAGGAAGAGGAACCAACGGAAAAATAAAAAGAGAGAGTAGAAAGAAAAATAGTAAGAGAAAGAGAATCGGGGGACCAACAGGCAACAGACCGTGAGAGATGGACGCCGAAAGCTACCCAAACCGAGGTCATCAAGTTCTACGCGTTTTACGCTACGATGAGAGCGTAAATGCGTACGAATACGTATGGAGCATTTCATGTCAAATCGAACGGTTTTTGACCCACAATGTTTTCTTTTTTATTCCTGATTTTCTTTTTTTTTTATTTTCTGAAGAGAGTAGGCTATCCACACATGTACCTAATTTTATGCTTAAGCCATGTTCTTACGAGAACATAAACATGTATGGAATAGGTATGTATGTGCATAGTAAAGTAATATAAACCCGATGCAGGTACAATAGCGTCTCCACAGAGTGAACGTCCAAACTCTCCATCTAAAGTGTAAAGCCTAAGCGCGTCTATAGAACGCGGTTGAAAGTGCGCGCGCGCGCGACTATCGGATTCTATATGGATTGTACGTATACCCAAAGAATCATCATAGGCATTCATAGCGTATGCCTAGGAGATTCATCGTAAACAGCGGGATTTGCGGTGAATGCGTTGAAACCAAATTGACGCACTGAATCACATATTTATAGAGATGAATGAATATGCATGCATCACGTCATCTCCAATCATGCTCCGAAAAAATTAGATCACGAGTATATAAAATCATGCTGGATTAGTCATATACGAGCGTTCCAAAGGAGACCATCTGTACGCGTTTCAGTATAGGCGTTACCCACTACCAACTGTTTACAGCAATCTAAAAAGAGATCTGTAAGAGTTCACTGTATTGACCCAAAACAATCGAGATACTTTCTCGAAATTCCGATGATTAAAATGAACGATTTAATAACGCATCGAAAGTTTGAGAAGCGCTGCTCTATGAGACAACAAATCATCCAAAGTTTGCTTGCTTTTGATACAGGAAAGATGTTCTTAAGATTCTTGTAATTTTGTTATTGCTATTTTAATTTTCTTTACAACACTACAATAAGTAATTGAAATTATTACTTCTGTTGACGGCGTATGAAAAGGAATGTTTGAGATTCTTATGATTAAGAATTTGTTGAAGAAGTCATTTAAACACAAGTAACCGTGAAAAGTATTACTTCAATTTCAGGCCAATGACGTGAATACAGATAATTCACCGCGTGTAAGTTATATTTGTTCCACTCAAGAGGTACATCGGGATTAAGCTTTTACTAAAAGCTAAATCATTCGAAATAAGAAGGTAACCATAGCTACACACTCGACGGCATATGTGAAATAATTTTCGGGGTGGTAGCGCGATTGTATGCGTTCCACACGAGGCAACGCTTTTTGAAAGAGTTGAGGAAATTTTCACGGTTTGAAGTGAGATTAAAAATTGATAGTTCCAAATAATTACAAATTATAAACTAAACTGTCATCACTGACCTTTTTTTTCAAAGCCTCTGCTTTAAATTTAAGCAATTTCAGTCTTTCGAAAGGATTCTTGCAGTTTATTCTTTAAAACACGAAATACGGTAATCTGAAATTTAGCGCTCTGCACGCGCACAGTGTTATAACGTCGACGGGGTTCAGGAACGAACTAAAGAACGTAAAGCTACTTTCGCTGCAACGGCCAACGCTCACCTCCACTCATATACATTATACGTACCCATACTTACGAAGAATACTACCGATATTACTATGAACTTAACAATTCCTCAGGACTGGTGGGGCTCGGCCACATCGTTTACCTATACTCATTCGTTCGTATCACCGTTCACTCGTACTACTGTAATATTTCTTTTACCTCTTCTTCATCGCATCCTTCATTCACGTACTCACATGTCAAATCTCTACCGTATCCGGAATCACCGGTTTACGCAGATGATTTTTATGTAAAACTTTTTCTTTATCCGATGTTTATTTTGAAAAACTCCAAGCTGTTTTGGATTGCAGATGACTGCATCAATTTTTCTTTTTTTCCAGATCCAAATCGAAAATGTTGTAACAAACTCCTTTTAAATTCGACTGTACAACTTTGTTCAGAACACGAAGTTTTTGTGAAATTACGAACTCCGTTGAGTCTTATAAACAAATATTTTGTCTAACCAACTAAAAATTTTCTACTAACTATATTGTTGCGGGTAATAATTTGGGGCAAGTTCCTTCTTAAATATATAACGCTATTTGATGATTATTACATTAGAAATTTTATTCTAAAAAAATGTATTGCGATACCGGATGTTTTCGAATATATCTCAATGTATTTCGTAGTATCATCTTATACATTTTTTAGCTGCGATCCAAAAGATAAATCAAAAAATCCTGGTTTCAGCTAATTCTTTTAGACTTCAGCCGAAGGTTCAAGATTTCAAGTATCAGCTAAGGGTGCGACACAGTTGATCTCATTACTATACATCGAAGATGATTATACCACCTGTAAAATTATATTATTTTAACTTTTATGGGGTCAGGCTTGTCGCGACACCGTATTTGTGAGGTGTATATAGGTTTAAATCCATAATACAGTTATTCCCAGCACCTGCATCGTTGAAACATTTGGAGGAACTAGCTATCCATATGCGTACATACATAGGTACAAGTATAAAGACTGAGACTAGTAAAAGTGTGCTGAGAGATTTGTTATTTCCTGTTTTTATTCCATGCGCGAAGTTTGAAGAGAATCATTTGGCGATTTTTAATTTATCGAACCAGGTTCGGAGCAAAGGCCGCAATAACATTTCGCGTTACTCGGTGTATAAAATCCGTACGAATTTTACATACAATTATGATTTATCGTCCTGGTGTAAATGCGTGTGCGTGTGTTTTCAGTAAGGGTTCTGTATAGACGCGTGTTTCATAGTGGCCTACGCTTCGCTTCCCAATTTAGGCGGTTGGTTATTTGGGCGTAGTTCATAATACATTCTCTACCGGTTTGTTTGAATCTTTGCTTTCTCCCTCCTGCCGTGCAGGAGCATCAGGGAGGGCACGATGCCTACTGGTATGTACTTCAGAAGTATGATCCATTGTTCGAAAAAACGTACCGAATTTGAACTGCTCAACGAGACATCTTTGATAATTATTGGCACACTCTGCAATCGCTGATCCGTAAAGGTATGATAAATTTTGAAAACTGAACAATTTCAAACAATTTTATTGGTGCTTAAAATACATAGGTATACATTATATTATACATCATTATATTATTCGAGGAGAGTTCACAATAGATATCATCGATTTCAATCGAAAATTGGGCAGAATAAATTTCATCACTAGTATATTACAACGATTGAAACAAACACACGCACAGGTGTCGTCATTGCAGATCGAATTGCGAATGTAAATCGGTATATCATATTTTAAACTGAATGCTCAACAAAACCTGACTCCGAAAGTATCTTACAACCGAAACACATACAAATTTTTATACCGTGTGCCTCGACAGATTTTCCGACGTAATTATTATACCTATACATATAATACAGCCACGCCCGCTAGCCTGCCTTGACCCTATCCACGGTCCCTGGAGAAATGGTTAATTTTAGCAATGATAAATACGGAAGACCAAAAATTAGTTAATTATCTAACAGAACATGCACGCGTGATCTTACGACGAAACGCAACCTAGTGTAAGATAGTGGTAATGAAATGTTACTTCATTTACTTCATTCTCTGTTCAGTAATATTATGCTAAAATTCGTTTTCGCGCGGTGTGCATATCCAGAATATTATTTGGGTACATGTTATACTTGTCCATGAGAATTTTAGAAATTTTTGGTAGTTTATTATATTTTATTGTCACACATATAATTATAACTTCGACAAAATATATAAGTATGTCATACCTATATCAATCGATTAACATGCTGAAAAACAGTTCTGTCTATTTGTTGTCTTATGAATACCTACATTTGAATTTTCGGGCATCATCGTAATGCGAATGGGCAACGTAAAATTATTTCTGTGGTGCATTATAGTTGCGATTTTATGCTAATTGAGACGTAATCAAGCTGGATGGAAGTTTTAATTTCTGAAAACGCTAAATCTAATTTTAAAGCGTTTGATTGTAACGTCGATATTACAGTGGACTGAAAATCAGTACACTTGTAAGAAAAAGTTGATAATAGTGGCATCTCTTTTACAATTCATGAAACATTTTCAAGGGCCATCCAAAATGCCTGACGCGCATTCGTTTTGCACCGACAGTCGTGTGCAGCGAGCACCTGAGGATGCATCGGAAGCACGGTTAACTCTTTGATGTTTAAAGTTAGATACATGTATGTAATTAGAGTGGTTTAGATGAAATAAAGAATTATCTAATTTTACTCAAATATTGTTTTTCGCCTGACATGTTATATATGCTTGCAGAAAACTTACCTAGAACGCTAACAATAGTAAAGTGAATTTAACGACCTGCTACTGTACCAGAAATGGATGAACTCCGCGAACAGGGCTGGTGAGTTCGATTTTTTCATTCCGTCACTTTTACCTGTCAGTGGCCCAAAAGTCTGTAAACAGTATAACTAATCAATCTTTTCTTTATCAAATTCTTGTAATGTATTTATCATTTCAATACGCCATTTGATTTATTTAAAGTTCTCAATGCTAATAGGTACCTGTCAAATGAGGGATACGACCTCGTCAGTGATTCAAGAGACACTCAGAAAATAATCAAAAAGGCCTTGGACGTGAGTATCTTAAGAAGTAATGTGTTTGAAAATATTATTTTTAGCAACTTGTTATTTTACATTTAATATAACAAATGACTTGTATGGATCCTGTATGTATTTCAAAATGTAGCACAAACCATGGACTGAATCTTCCTCTGTCAAGTCTAGCACGCGTTCATTTCTGTCTAGCATAGTCTTCTGATCTAGCACTAATATTTGTTACAGTATGATCTCAGAGAAATTGGAAGCGGACAAGGAGATTTAACGCAAGGAAATGTTGTCTGGCAAATACAAAAAATACGCAATGTGGCTGCGCCAAAAGGAAATGAAGAATCTCGAGCAACTCCACGCATGTTGAAATTGTCTTTAACCGATGGGCAAAATAATTTTCAAGCTATAGAGCTTGAACCAATATCTTACTTGAGGTATTCACAGATTTATTTCTATCAAAAATTGGTTCTCAAAGAATTACTTAGGCCTAAATACAAATTACTTGCAGTATTAACACACCACCTGGTACAAAACTGTTGATGAAAAAAGGCGTCTTGCCAATGACGCATGGTATTATTCTACTGAAACCATCACACATATTATCCGTACTTGGGGGTAAAGTTCTAAATCTTGTTGAAAAGTGGGAAATGAACAAAGTGAGTTCAGATTTATTTTTTAATGCTATTTAACACAGTTCACATAGTGAATCTTATTGGAAGAAATTCTGTTGTATATTTTCTATAGAAATTAGCGCACCACACCAGAGTAAGGCCAGCGGAAGAAGGTGGACCACCACCCTGGATTCCATTTGGTAAAAAGATAGTAAAAATTAGTGAACAAGATAAGAACTTCAAGGCTCTAACAGAGAAAGAAAAAGCATCAAAAGAGAATGCAGAATTTGAGGCACAAAGAAAAGATGCTATAGCTGAGGCTGCGAAACAAGGAAACAAGAAAGTATTTGGTGGTGGAAATAAACAGGTATTAATCTCAATCAAAATCAATATGATCAATAACGATGGAAAGTAATTTTCAAATTTCTCCCCACACTAGTTGTTGGACCACAATGTACAGAGGATAGTTGATCATGGATTTTCGATAGAACAAGCTGAATATGCTTTGAGATTCAGCCGAAACAATATTGATCGAGCATTGAAAAGTCTTCAGCGAAACGATAACAGACACAATAGAGAATCTGGGTAAGCTTATTTAAACTCCGGACGATTTGGTTAGGTATGACATGATCGTTTTATTTATTACTTTTATTTCCAGGGATAGCAATAGTGTTAGAGAAGTCAGAGAGCCCAAGGGAAAACGATTTGAGAAAAAAGTGGAGGAGGGGGGCAAACCGAGTAGTGGCAGGGTCTCCTTGTTTGATTTCCTGGAAGACAAACTCCATACACAAACTGACTTACTAGAAGAACCGAAGCCACAAGTCACAAGTGATTACCAAAATAGCAAAAGAACCTCAGACCGATTTGATTCTAGAAATAGTGATCCAGTGGGAAGGGGTGGAAGGTAAATAATCTTTTTTTAAAACTAATAATTTCTATTAGCTATTATTGTATGGCAATAATTTCTGTATGCCAACAAATATACTCATGCAGAAAAAAGTCAGATAACCATACTTATAGCCTGACACACTAATTGCACAGATAATCTAAAATCACCTTATTTCTGGTTTTTTATGGCATCAAGAAATATTTGTAATTCTTCAGAAACCAACGGGGTGGTGGGCGACCTTATCAACCTGCGCCACGGCATTCGGAAGAAGCGACATCTAATAAGCCAAAACCAAGTAGACCGACTTTTCCTACGGTTCAACACCCGCAGCAAAATACTGCAAATGCTGCTCATCAAAGAAAACCACCTAGGTTCCAGAAGAATCCAGAAAATCCCAACAATTCCTATCAGCTAGAGAGTAATTACAAAGGTGGCTTCAATAAAAGATCTTATTATAATGAAAGTAAAAATGGTTTTGCTCCACCTCGGCTAGAAAGTGGTACCAGTGACAATGGTTCCAACAGAAATCGTCATGAACAGTATCATGGAAATAACTACAATAATAACAAACCTCAAAACCATTACCAAGGGGAATCAAAGTCTAGAGAAAAATACGATTACGATGCCCACAATTCCAACATGCACAATACTGAACCGAAGCATCCCAACCAAAGAAATAATTCTGCAGACAATTATCATCAACAAAATCCGAATGGAAATTCAGGGGAACCAAATCAGCGGAATCGTCAAAGTAGATATCCAGTTAGTGCGCCTAATGGAAGAAATAACAGCAAAGGGGATGCTGGTGGATTTGACGAACAGAAACGAAGTGGAGGCAGCTGCAATAATCAAGTGATGACAGATCAAATTGAGGGAACCTGGGTTTGGCAACCTGGTGATAAGTGCATGGCTAAGTACTGGGAGGACAATAGGGTAAGGAGTAATAAATATTTATACTCATTCACTCATCCATGATAAAAGTATTTTGATTGAGGGGAAGTTGTTAATTACATTTCTTTCTGATAGTATTACAATGCTGAGGTGACAGCCGTTTCCCAAAGGACTTGTGTTGTACTTTTCAAAGACTTCAACAATTTTGAAGAAGTATTGCAAGCAGACTGTATACCCATCACAGTCGAGGTATTCATACTAAACCCAAATTTTATTTTTGGATTTTTTCTGAACGTTTCCTAACAAATAATTCACAAACAAATTTTTAGGACGGGCCTATATTTCAAGAAGGTAATAAAGAACCTAGACAACAAGATCAGCGAAGTGATAATCGACAGCAACGCAACAATCAGGGTAATCATATAACCAGTGAGTGATGACTATTTGGCTATCCCTAATTTTTATGAGTCAAAAGCCTTAACACTGGACTCATACATTAAGCGCTTGTTAATGCTTGGAAAATTTAACATAGCAGGAATGGAGTTCAGGAGAGGTGGTGGAGGCAATGGAACTGGAACCAGGGGGTATAATAGACGAACTCAGCATCGAAGTACACGACCTATATACCAACCACCTGGTCAACGCAATTATTCTCCAACGAGGATACAGAAAGAGACAAATTCTGGATGTTAACAAGACTTTTGTGCTGTCGATAAAAATATTGACGAAGGAAATCTAATTGTGAACTCTTCAGAAGAATATTTCAATGCTGTCGAATAGTTAACCAAAGACTGACTTCGCAAAGAACTGCTGTCAATATTGTCCCATGATATCGCTATGGTAGCGTTGAATGTGTATTAGTACTTAAAACCATCGGGTTTTAAAGAGTATGATAGATCGTAATGTCAACATGTCGCGCGTATCGTGATGAATCTAATTTATTGTTTACTACTTGAAATAATTACACTACGCCATTTAATGATATGGTATAATTAGGAAATCGTATTAATTGTGAATTTTTTGCAGCTTTAGCAGGACTCAATCAGAATAGCAAGAATAACAATATATATATGATATCTTCGGAAATAATAGTTTTATTTATAGTCTTGCCAGCAATTAAGCGATAACTCTGTACCTCGTATACCTTCATATCGCAGAAATAAACTTTCTAACGTTAGTGGACGGGACTTGCATTCTTTTTCGTCAATAGATCTGAAATGCCAAGAAATAAGGTTTTGGTGACTCATCCACCATGAAAAACTGTTTGTAATACAAACGTGTAAAGGACATTTCGATATTTGGCAATTTTCATTGCTGTAAATTGCTTCGGTAGCAAAATTATGATTCCGTGGCTGAACGCTGCAGGTTTCGGTTTACGGCCAACCTGTTGCCGGAATTAATTTATTCCAATTCGTTTGAGTAACTAGTTATCCAGAAATATGAAGCAGACGAATAAATTGAGCTAATGATGAAATAATTCATCCCATCATTGTTTTTTGTACAGCAAAATTCCTAAAATGATCTAGTAGTGCAAAAACTCGTGATTATTACATTATTTCGGGAAGTAACTCGATCGAGTTTGTACACTTTGATTTCTGAGCTTGGAATGCATTAGGATATATTGAACAACAGGTGTTCGATTTTTACCACCTGAATCAAAAGAATTGAAAGACTATAGGCTTAGAATTTTTGCAATTTTTGGGTCAAAATTGAAGTATTTTTGAAAACGATCGCAGGACACTTTTCTGACGTATTTTGACCTGAGGAACACGAAACCATTGAAAAAATGAGGCCAGGGGTAATATTCTTTGATTTAACTCGATTTCCCAGCCGCTGCAATTCAGTTTCGTCATGTATTCTCACCTGTGTTCTATTTTCATTTTCCAGAAGACAAATGGGCATTCTACAAAGCAGCTTGGCCTAACATCGTGAATAAGAAGACTACCCACGACACATCTACAAAACTAATCATCATATGTTCAGTGTAGATAATTATGTCTAAATAAGTTAAGACGTACAAATAATCATACTGTATACATCTTGCCGTTTTCAAAACAATTGAATTGATACTTCAATCAGATACAAAATCGAAGTATTGTCAATCATATTGTAACGCATTCAACATAGGAATATACGTATCTGTGAAAATGAATATATATAATGTGCATTACAATGTGCTAATATGTGTATTTCTGACCGTTGATTCATTAATAAACATTGACTACTCATAATATATGATCGATTGTCTGATTATTTTTGAATATACCCTTACACGCTTCATTCACTAATATTCATTGTTTGTAACAAATGTATGCGGGTATCATATCATACATCATCACATGCATGCATGTAGGCCTCATCATTCGTACGGTACACGGTATCACACACGATGGCATACATGATCACATGCATGCATATGATCACACACTGTCTCAGAACACCTCCTCGCCGGTCCTGCTCTCCTGATACAAAATTCGATTTTTGGAAAAATTTTCCAAATTTCGGTCCAAAAACGAAAAAGTATCAGGAGAACATAACAGGCGAGGAGGTGTTCCGGAACATCAAGACATCATATGCATGCATGCATGCATGCAGGCCTCATCATTCGTACGGTACACGGTATCACACACGATGGCATACATGATCACATGCATGCATATGATCACACACTGTCTCGGAACACCTCCTCGCCGGTCCTGCTCTCCTGATACAAAATTCGATTTTTGGAAAAATTTTCCAAATTTCGGTCCAAAAACGAAAAAGTATCAGGAGAACATAACAGGCGAGGAGGTGTTCCGGAACATCAAGACATCATATGCATGCATGCATGCATGCAGGCCTCATCATTCGTACGGTACACGGTATCACACACGATGGCATACATGATCACATGCATGCTTATGATCACACACTGTCTCGGAACACCTCCTCGCCGGTCCTGCTCTCCTGATACAAAATTCGATTTTTGGAAAAATTTTCCAAATTTCGGTCCAAAAACGAAAAAGTATCAGGAGAACATAACAGGCGAGGAGGTGTTCCGGAACATCAAGACATCATATGCATGCATGCATGCATGCAGGCCTCATCATTCGTACGGTACACGGTATCACACACGATGGCATACATGATCACATGCATGCATATGATCACACACTGTCTCGGAACACCTCCTCGCCGGTCCTGCTCTCCTGATACAAAATTCGATTTTTGGAAAAATTTTCCAAATTTCGGTCCAAAAACGAAAAAGTATCAGGAGAACATAACAGGCGAGGAGGTGTTCCGGAACATCAAGACATCATATGCATGCATGCATGCATGCAGGCCTCATCATTCGTACGGTACACGGTATCACACACGATGGCATACATGATCACATGCATGCATATGATCACACACTGTCTCGGAACACCTCCTCGCCGGTCCTGCTCTCCTGATACAAAATTCGATTTTTGGAAAAATTTTCCAAATTTCGGTCCAAAAACGAAAAAGTATCAGGAGAACATAACAGGCGAGGAGGTGTTCCGGAACATCAAAACATCATATGCATGCATGCATGCATGCAGGCCTCATCATTTGTACGGCACATGGTATGACACATGATTGCATACATGATCACACGCATGCTTATCATCATGCTCGGTCTCGGAACACCTCCTCGCCTGTCCTGTTCTCCTGATACAAAATTCGATTTTTGGAAATTTCGGCCAAAATCCGAAAAAGTATCAGGAGAACATAACAGGCGAGGAGGTGTTCCGGAGCATCAAGACATCATATGCATGCATGCATGCATGCATGTGTATCGTATCATACTTCATCACATTATCCGTTATTGTCAGGGGCTGAAGTCGTGATGTGTTGCTTATACGTTTAAAGGATGTTAATGAGTGATGGGTACAGGGGTAAAATAAATGTCGATTCAACAATCATTTTGAAGAGATTCTTCGTTTATTAATAAATCAACGATCAAATGATTATCAATACCATAGATATATATTCATATGGCAATACTATGTTATATGTATACTATGGATGTATTCACTCAGAGGTATTTGCCTCAATAAATAAGTTACAATAAAATCAACAGAAGTTCGTTGTAATTACTCCAGCAAGTACACGATCTAGGTATAGATATATCATGAATAATGTAGTAAGTAATGTCATTTAGTTGATAAGCGGGATGAACCATTTTTCAGATCCGCCACGGTCCTGCAGATACAGATGCAGTCTTGTTTTCTGAATGAGAGGTGATGTTGCTCCGTAGACCGTCAATTTTCCTTCTGCAACAGAAGAAGAAAGATTTATAAATCATGAATAAACTAATAATAAAAAGCAACTCCATTGAATGAGCAAGTCGCCGATTTTGCGCTTTCCGGAACGAGAACATTGATATTTTTCGATGTGATTTATTCCTAGCGCAATTTACTCAATGTACCCGTGTTCCTGAAGTCAAAATACGTTGGAAAAGTGTCCTGCAATCGATTCTAAAAATTCTCCATTTTTGGCCCAAAAATCGCAAAAATCTGAAGTCCATAGCCTTTGATTTTTCTCAAAATTTGAGCCGAGATTAACTATTCTTTTTAATCAGTTTGATGGGGTATTCTTACGTATTTTGAGCCCAGAAAGTGTATCTGCTAACTAAATTAATCTATTCATAGAAATGATTGAGTTATTGCTCATTTATTGGCTAATTGAGCGAAAAAATTGAGATAAACTCAATGGCCTGTATTCACGATTCACTTTTAGCTTCAAAAGTGTCCCAACTAATTCAATGTATAAAAACACTAATTCGACAGTTTCAGCCCTAAAAATGACTTGTGAATGCGGATCAATCAGTTTTAGAGGTATACCCGAATTTACCCGACGGATCAGACTCAAATAATCACTTTCGTCAGAAATTGAATCTTTGAATTGTGGCCGCTCAGACGCAGTGCATTTTACGGACGCTCCTCGAAGCATTTTGATGTGGCGTTGGATCTGACTGCGCTGTCGTATGGCGCGGTAGTGGCGATTGTTCACCATAGTTGTTTACTTATCTTCAACATGAAGATGCAAAGTTAGTTTCAACCATGTACAATGAATGAAAAGATTTCTTCTCATCAAAAATAAAACAGTAATTTCGTAATCTTTGATTAAATCAAGTGACATATGTTTAAGCGGAATGCCGCCCTTGTCTGGAGGATTCGGCGAACAAATAGAGGTTACAATTTTGAATTATCAGCTTTTCGTTTTTGCGGTCTGAGGTTCCAATTTCTTTTCTAATTTTTTCAGTAAAAAAATATTAATATAAATCATCACGTAGAACGTTAATTTTCAACTGTTTATTCTCTATTATGTAGGACTACGAAGTATTAAACGTACTAGGGAAAGGAGGTTTTGCCAGCGTTTACAGGGCAAAATGTCTTCGCAGTGGGATGGAAGTTGCTATAAAAATGGTGAGTATTATTACGGAATTTCTCACAACTCATTTAGACATCTAGTTTCCACTTGTCCTGTTTCAATTAATACCAGTATCATCATAATATTGTTCTGAAACTATGCACAATTGGCAGATCGACAAAAAGCTAATGCAGGCTGCAAATATGGTGGGAAGGGTCCGCCAAGAGGTGGCTATTCACTCACGTCTTAAACATCCGGCTGTTCTTGAATTATACACATTTTTCGAAGATGCCAATTACGTCTACCTTGTGTTAGAGCTCTGCCATAATGGAGAACTTCAGCGATTCCTCAAGTTACAGCGATCTCGAGCCCTTTCAGAGGAACATGGTTAGTAGGTTGATACAGTCAAAATACAATTGATCAATTAATAATCCTTACTTTTGAACTAAACAGCTAGTCGCATATTGAGCCAAGTTGTTCAAGGTTTGCTTTATTTGCATTCCCATCAAATACTCCATAGGGATATGTCCCTTTCTAATCTACTATTAACCAGAGATATGCAGGTGGTGAGTATAACTAGTAACTCTTGATTGTATCAAATAAAAAATGGGATTCATGCCAGAGAAACTTGTGTTTAAAATTGATTATCAATAATTCCTCATTAGAAAATAGCAGACTTTGGATTAGCGACTCAATTAACACGGCCAGATGAGAAGCACTTGACCATGTGTGGAACGCCAAATTATATTTCTCCAGAGGTAGGCAACAAATTTCTTGGACACATCTCGTATGCGTATAAAATAAGGCGGTAACTTATTTATTGTTCAATAATAGGTTGCCACACGATCTTCTCATGGGTTAGAAGCAGATGTATGGGGTCTCGGCTGTATGCTTTACACCTTATTGGTTGGAAAACCACCATTTGATACAGATGCTGTAAAAAGCACATTGACACGTGTTGTAATGGCTGATTATGCATTTCCGACAAACTTATCCGAAAATGCTAAAGATTTGATAAATCGTTTGCTGAAAAAAAATCCAAGAGACAGAATTCGATTGAGGGACATACTAAAGCATCCTTTTCTCGCTCTACGTGACAGAAGCCATAATAATAAGGTCAGTAGTAGCACCGATCAAGATATGTACTTAACAAAAATCAGCACATATTCAAATATTTGCGATCATGCATCATTCTCAGGACAAAGGAAACATGCCCAGAGGATTGTCCGGGGTCGAAGGTGGTGATTCCGGAGTTGGACGAACAATGTCTTCTTGCAGTCACCCACGCATACGTTCCAGATCAGAGGAAAGACTGCCCAATTTTCCGGGCAGTTTAGGACCATGTCCTACGCCAACACCTACTGCGAGGAGTGAACCTTATTATGATTATATGACTGATTTTCAGCCATCTTCTCGAGCATATCCTGATGGTTTTACTCAGACTAATAATTCCGTGTTGACTGGTATACCTCAACCACCACAAAGCCGAGTGTTCTCATTGTCTGAACAACAAAGCAACTATGAAGGGCAGTGGGGAGAAGACAATCAGAAAATGGATAGGCAACATAAGAAAAATCGGGATAAAAAGCAAACTGAGGGGGAGGAAGAGGGAAATAGCAAATTGTCTGTGCCACCATTGAATTCAATTAGGCTTCAAGCTACTAGACATAGGACTAAAAGTGCCGTTCTTACAATACTAGAAAATGGGGAAATTTGCATAGAGTTCATTAAAAGACGAAACGGCAAGGTTTGTTCGACTATAAAACCAATGATCTTGTCATTGATTTTATCACAGGCGTTTGAACATGAATTAATCTCCGATTTCTTCTTTGCATTTCATGATGAAGGAAAAAGTGAATGAGGTGTGTCGTATATCAGGGGATGGTTTAAGGATCGTTCTTTATAAAGCTAGCGAGGGTACTGTTGTTGGCAATGAGCCTCCGCCGTTACCACCAAGGGGGGCGGATAGCATTCACTCTTACGAGAGTTTGCCGCAACGTCATCATCGGAAATACGTCTATGCAGCACGATTTGTGGGGCTTGTTAGGGCCAAGACACCAAAATTAACTCTTTACTCAACAAACGCGAAGTGTCTCTTCATGGAAAATGGTCCTCACCCAGATTTGGAAGTTCACTTTTATAATGGGGCTAAGGTAAATATCACTATTAGTACAGACTATACGTGATAAACTATTGCTCATCTTGATTAAATTACTAGATAACTCGTATTGAAGGAGTGGTCAAAGTAGTTGAAGAACCTGGAGCTCAAGCGTATTCAGAGGATGAGCTCCCTTCGAGACTAGAGGATCTACATGAGCATTATCTGCAGTGTTATCAACGCTGTTTGCTTTTGGAATCGACCCTAACATCTTTAGAAACAGCCACAGGTCACTCATGTTTTCCAGCAATTATTGGACGGCGGCCAACTGCGGCTACAAACGACGCACTCTGCTTAAGAGGAAAAGAAAATATTTCACAAGCTGTAACCAGCCCACCTATTGTGAGTAAACTATTTCATAATAATCACCATCACAAGTTCAAGATCATACATTAATCGCTGATATTTGGTACAGTATATGCCATTCTAACACGGACTGCCTTTTTCAGATGCCGTCATTCAATGCGAGTTGTTCTGTTGTTTCAACTGTAGCATCTCGTTCACGGAGATCGAATTCCGTGTGCGTTTCGACAAATATAACTAACAATAAAATAACGATCCCAGGAGTTGGCGTAGCCACCCAACTTTCCACAGGTGATGTTAGAGTAGACTACGGAGATGGTTCAATGCTTACCGTAAGTACTTCCCAGCATTTATTTATCTGAAAGCTCATGATTTCTCGCTCTATATTATCTTTTGAAATTCAGGTAAGCCCGCAAAGTATGGGAGGTGGACTAACCTACGAAAGTTCAAAAGGAGTTGTAACAAGGTATAATCAAAATTATCAGCAAAATTCGGAAGTGCCTTGCGCCATCAGAGATAAGTTGAGGCATCTGCCTACCATCATCAAACATCTTGTGCAACCGAAGCATAGAAATATACGCTGATCAAAATTATTTGTTGGCAATCGTTTTATGTCACACGACTGGAATCTTTAAATTTCTTCAATCGACAATTTTTTAATTATAGTAATATTTAGATAGATAATATTAGTATACTTATATGAATATATTTCTATATAATTATGTAATATGAGCTTATGAAGTAAAGAAACATATTTTAATAGTAGTTAGTTGCGTTGATTTGATATCTACAACCTCGTGCTTGAATTTTTCTCCCAAGTGCGAAATGGCTCTTTCGCCCAATTTTTTTGTTTCAATAGATCAAGATCCGCAATGCATCAAATTGTCTTACACAAAATCAACATTACCGTGTACCGATGTCCTGAATCCAAAATGCTAGAGTCATCATCTTGTCTGATCTTCCTGCGACAGGTGAAATTGTTAATCAAGGTAGGGGATTAATGAATTTTCTGTACCTATAAAAGAATATTGCCAGAAGTAATACTTTGAACAACGAACAATGTAGAGTTTGTAGTATTGCATGAGAGAAACTTTTGGCAATTTTCTCTCAGGACATGAATGAGCGGGAGTAAGACGTAAGATCTGCTATATTTGTTATAAAGGACGAACAGTTAGTGTGAGTGTGCGGGGTGCTTTACAGAGTTTAAAAAATGAGCGATGTTAAATGGGGATTTTAAATTATTGTGAATTGATCATGAGTATACAGTATACAAATTATGTAAATGGTGTGTAAAACAATTAACAGTATTATAAAAAAATACTATGTGATACTTTCGGGGCGTTTTTATCGTGCCGGTTTCAATTATTTTATCGGATAAATGGACGTGTGCCGACACGAAGTAAAGTTCGCCAGAATCATTTGGCCTTTTATTGATCTTTTTTTTTGTCGTTTTACCACAGAAAAATTAATTTCTTCATCGATGATTCTTCATCAATTACCAGACGTAAACGAAAGCATCACTCTACAATGTACTTTTATTACAATTATTTATTTTATTATTTGTTGTTCTTTCCGTTCAAATAACTAATCAGATTTTCTGGCAAAGAATACTTTGTTTACTTTTGTACGTTGTTGTGCTCGAATTAAGAAAGATTGAAGACCTTTTGATATAAAAGAAATTAATAGAGACTAATGATTTTTCATTAATGGTTTCTTTTTTTTTCCCTTCTTTTAGTCTTCCTTAATAACATGATTTCGTTGTATCGCAATGTAATAATTATTCAATTTTTGACGTATGTAAATGCATATCATATGTATGAATCAATGATTCCAAATAATTGATGTTAACATTCTTTCGTACTGAATTTCACTTTACGAGTCTCTATAAGAAACAATAAAACGTCTAATAACATCAAAGACAAATTTGATTCAAGTCTATATAATCCTATTACCATAAGATGTAATTGTAGCAGCTTTCCAATTTTACATACAAAATAGTCGTGCGTATTGCCCTGTAACAAAATATCTTCGTCAAAATAGTACAGCCACAGTAATTATATAGTATTATGAATAATCAACTTTCAATCTATTGTTTCATTCATGTATAATTCCATAGAGCGAACTCTTTGCAATGGACAGTAAGTGTGTAAACTCATTGTCAGTTAAAAATGTAAAAAATTTCGCTCGACCGTTTCGTTGTAAAATTGTTTATGAGTTATGGTTGTTGTTGGTTTTTTATTAGTATTATTATTATTATTGTTGTTATTATTATTATGATTATTATTATTACTATTTAATTTTTTTTCTCTATGCTATTACCATTGCTACGTTTATGTTAATTAATTCCTAATATTATTACTCTTTATTTTTGTATTAATATTTAATAAATCTTGTATAATAGTTTGATCTATTGCACTTTTGCTCTCATTTTCTTTTCTTGTTTTTTTTTTTTTATTCTCTCTTAATTTCATCCGCATTGTAAATGCAAGATGGTGATTTATATTTTAAAATTCTTGAAAATATTATTCTCATCGTGAGGGCGAGTGTTAAAAGTTATACAGACAAATAATTAATTACTATCTATGAATATATTATTTAAAATTGTTCAATACGTTGTATTGAATTGTGTTGTTTTTTTTTCTAATTTAATTTTTTTTTTCTTACGAAACATTTAGTATTTTACAAATAGGAAACGATCAGACACTGAGCTTTCATCAATTTGGAGAGTACAGGCTCTCCGTGAAACTTGTAAAAACCATGAAATTGAATTTACAAGTATAATATCACCGATCGTTGATGATCATTTGCAAATATCATCAATCATATTGGCTTTAAAACACTGCTTTGAAGTACTATTTCCGCTTTCAGGAATAATCGGATTCAAATAACCACCATAAAAGTTTCTCGTAAATATCTGCATTTATATGTATACTATTATATGAAGATTAGTTAAAATTGTACATCAATATTATCCGCTTGCGATAATGATGTTCTCAAAAAGCCTGTACACTGCTTCAGATTATCGTAAACACTCCAAAGATCCAATTTTGTAAAATACATCAACCATCCATCCTTCCCTTCTACGTATGTAGTTATAATAATTTTTTTTTCTTTTTTTTGTTGTCCTTTTAATTTATACAATAAAATATCACAGTTCTGTTCGTACCATCGCCATGCAATATATTGTGCTTTATCATACATCGCATTGTCTATAAATAATAATCATTCCTTTACTATATCTTTCTTTTTCTTATTTTTTTTTTCTTTCTCTATTTCTGTTGTCTCGGCTTAATTATCAATAGTATAATAATAGTATATTTTGTAATCTATTCAAACATTCAAAATAACTTTGCAAACATATACAGTTTTATGAATAAACCAGCTCCGTTATTCTCATAAGCGATTAAAAACGTTAAATATTGTAACCGGTAGAAACATTTCATCTAGCCTTAAGTTTAGTCTGATTATTATAGTTATAGATAATTTAATGTATTGCTAACATCTTGTAAAATTCGTTTACTTCAAAAAAACGATACGACATATTGATAAAAAAAAAGTTTCTTCGGTTTTCGTATTCAACATTTACGGTACGAATTATTCTTCGTTATAAACAGTTTTTAAGTTTAATTATTGAAAAATAATAATCGGAAACAATTTGTGTATAATCAATACCGCCTCATTGTCAATTTACAATCTTTTCAAATTTGGTCCTATTGAACAAGTTTTTATTTTTATCATAGGGGTTGAAATGCATGTTGCAAATTCCGCGATATATTCGTTAGATGGCGACTTCCACTTGAATATTTTTTTATGATGCAGTTTGCGTTGCATGTCTGCAGGCGCGCCCTTTGAAATTTTGTATATTGGTTATTTACATCTATTCAGATATTGGCCTGAACTTCGTAATTAATTGGAAAAAAATAATAAGAAAATAAAAAGAGTACACGAGTCCTGTACGCAGTTGAAACTATATTTTATGAACGCATTCAATCATCAATAAGCGAACTTAAGTATGTTTGGACGGTTTATCTGAACGTCTGGAACTCGCGTTACTTCATTTTGTTATAACATTCGTCGTTCAATGATTTATAATTGTTTTTGCGCGTTTATTAATTGAATAATTTCGCACAACAAAAGAAATTACATCAAAGGCTGCCTGGGCGAAGACTTGGGTTCAAGGAACACCAAATATCGTAAAAGACGAAAGAAACTAAAATTGTGAGGAAGAAAGTGGAGATGTCGGGAATAAATGAAACATTGGAAATGCACAACTTCTCGAATTGAAATATTAAAACAATGGAGGATAATATTTCTTTTAACGTAATAGTTTATTAAACGAAATAATAATAATAATAATTATAATAATTAATGAAACTAAAAATAATTAGACAGAAAAAATCACAATTAAAGCATAGGGGTTCCTGGTTCCCCTCTTCTCCCCGTGGGACGTAACAAAAATACGCTATTTATTAATTTTTTTTTAGCAGTTCGGTTTCTATCTTCTGTAAATTTTCTTTTCAAATAATCATTGTTTCTTTTCTATTCATTTATTGTATTATTTTTTGTTTATTTCATTAATATTTTCTTTCTTTTTATTTAATATAAAAAATGACGTGAGTGCGCGCTCCGGCGACGTTATACATTAATAGGTATGCAGAGCTGAGTGCTTTTCGGAAATAATTAGGAAACCCAAAAAGTGATTATATAATATTTCGTAATAATAGTAGATATTATAATTTCTTAATAACAAACTAATAATAAACAACTTGAGCACAGGTGAGGCGCGACGATGGACATCAACCGAAGAGGATACTGAATTTATTTTCATAAAATATAATTCAGCTTCCTCGTCTAACAATTACCACCGTATTCTGCACCATAACAAGAAACTATCTACAGTGTTTTGTCTTTACTTAAACTCTACACGTGTGTAACTTGATTTCGCCTAAGTTTTCTTTTTTTCACTTCTTTCCTTCTTTCTCCTGTTTTTCTTTCATTATATTTATATTGTGTACTATTTTACCGTTTGCTTATCCGAGCAGCCCAATTCTGGCGCGTTTTGGCGAAAAATTATATCCAGTTTGTTCAAACTTAAAAAACAAAACGAAAAAAAAAAAATAATAAATTAAAAAAAAAAAACGAAAAGTAAACGCATAATCAGGGAACGAAAAATACGATCTCTCGTACGAATGAGAAAATGAACTTATAATTATACATGAAAAAATATATTTATATATATGTATATATATATATTTGAATATAATATATAAGAGAACTAAAATTGTAAAAAATTGATTAAGTCGAAGATTAAATGAATGATTAATAAACATCGGGTAGATACAATACATAGGTTTGCGTAAAAAATTATTATTACAAATAATTAATCGCCAAAAATGACTGTCGGATGTTTTACTTTATTTTTTCTTAGCATCGACTTCTTTTTCTTCTTCCGCATCAGCATCTCAAGTCTTTTCAGCTTTGTAAGAATGGACAATTTTCCCGGATTTTTCTTTTATAATTTTTTTTTTCTTTTTTTTTTTTTATAATGGTACTTAGAAATTATTATACGTCTATACCTTACACACCTATTAATATAATTAATAATATATAATATTTATTTATATATTTATATGATAGCTATTTACAAGAGGTCTTGCATACCATTTTGTGTTCAACACCATGATTTTTTTTTCCATTTTTCATTTTTCTTCTCTTCGTATTTATTTTATTTTCTGTTATCCCGTGGCACCGTAAACCCTACGCTACGTCTTTTTTCTTTACACTCGCTTCAACGTTATGCGACTGAATATTTGTGCCCTTATTTTTAATATATACCAAATCCTACTTGGTAATGCGTTTAATTATTTAATTACGGTACACAAAAAGTACACCTCTTATATTTTATTCTCACCGCTATACTATCTCTTTATTTCTCTCTCTGTCTCTTTCTCTCTATATCTGACCCCCTATAAATTCTCTCAGCAAACGATCATTTTCAACTATTCATTTTACCTAAAAACCTTTTCTTATCCCCGGAAGATATTCTGCCTTCCTCCCGTCATTCCCGATACTTTCTTGGTATTATAAGTACTGTTGCGTGTCGCGTATCCTTGATTGAATAAATTCTACGGAGATCTTAGTTTGTGATTTAAAAAAAAAAAATAAATGAAAATTAAAAAAAAAAAGAAAGAAAAGAAAAATAGGAATATTGGTAATCTTGCTAACTGTATAATAGGTGGCTTACAACGTGTTGTCGTGTAACAATAATGATCCTTTTTTATATTTTGGAATGGCAAAACAATATAGTTTGTCGATAAAACATCGTCGATAACTCTTGACATTCATCCTTAAGGAATCGTATTCAAATGATAATCATTATGAGTTAAGTTTTCAATTTATTGTTAAATACGAGCGCACACGTTATAGTTATAATGTTACCTACGACGAACCGGGAAGTTATTGTTTTTCCTTCAGACCTCCGAGCAGGGCGTGATTTTCCATCGTCGCACTGAGATTACTCAGGTTACTGAGATTACTGAGATTTCCCAGGTTGCCCAAATTTCCTAGGTTTGGTTGATGTGCGTAATTCCTTATCTGATGCAAGCTGATTAGTTGATTTGGAAAGGAAGTCGCGTTTTGGTTACTCGTTGTGCCGGATGTTATACCGGCCGAGGATGTTGGCGAGGACTTTTGAGGGTTGAAGGCTTCGTATAGGTAAGGCCGCGAGGCTGGATGGTGACTACCGGGATAGTGAAGGTGGTTTAGAGGGTTAAGGGGGTGCTGCATCGAGGATATTGAATTTATTGAAATCGATGAAATTGGTGTAAATGCCGACGAACTATTGGGGTGGTTTCCCGGCTGCGGCGTTTGTTGTCTTGAATCGTTTTCGATCGATTCTCTGTGACCATGTGGAAGTATCATTTCGGAATTTTGGTTTTGATGATAATCCGTGTGATGATGAGGTAACCGTTCGTGTAAGTCCGATATCATAGAGTCCGGACTGACTTTTGGCCAATAATGATCCTGATGATGCGACATCGCGTGTATCGAAGGCCTTAAACCACTACCGATTATTGGCGGACGTTTGTCCGTTCTCTCAGCGTGTTTCTGCATGTGTTTTGCCAGGTATGTTTCCTGTGTATAACTTTTACCGCAGTACTGACATATGTGTGTTTTAAGGTGTTTTGACTCCTTGTGTTTAGGTATGTGCTCAAGTAGACTTGGTTCGTCTGAAAAGCACTTGTAGCACGAGTTGCACTTGTAGGGTTTATCGGTCTGATGACACCTTGAGTGGCTCTGGAGGTTGCTGAGTTGGCTAAACGCCTTCGTACATCCAGGGTGCCTGCATTTGTACGGTTTATCACCAGTATGCGTCCGGATGTGTTGTTGTAAATGACTGAGCTGGGTGAATTTCCGTTGACAAATTTCACATCTGTAGGGTTTTATACCGAGATGAATTCTCGTATGTTGCGACAAGTATGAAGAATTTGCGAACGCTTTAGCACACTGCGTACATTTGTATGGTTTCGCTTCTCGCATGTGGATCTGCGTGTGTAATTGCAAATCTGCTTTGCTACCAAATATCTGAAACACAAAAGGGACGAACCTAATTAGCCAAACAGTTCAATTAGAGCGTAACCTGCAGACGAAGAAAAACGAAGAGAAAATATGAAAAAAAAAAGAACAAAACTATGAAAGTTCAAAGAACTGGGAAGCGTCGTCGTATGTATCTAAGCTTTCCTTTTTCTTCCGCTCCTGAAACAACAATTACAGGTGATCCTTGACAATTTCGTGTCTCGTAACTCAGACGCAACTCGTTCCTTCGTTAGTTCGGCCCATTGGCCGGGCGTACCCGCTACCTGCTTGGTTATAAATAAATTCCAAGGAGGAACGAGCAGCAGCCAGCAACACATACGAAAGAGGCTGGCCTTGTCTATCATGGAATCGCCCCGGGGGCTACCTGACTGACCGTACAGCTACCGCATAGAGACGCCTCTGCTCATAAACCACAGACGCACAAATAATTCATCTTCGTCACGAGATTCTAAGATATTAGGGATCTGCTTCGCTTTCGTATGTATTGCCCAAAACACCGAGCCGCCATATCCTATCTACCTTCCATCATTATTAAATCCGCAGTGCCGCGATACAGGCAATATCCTATAACAAAATACTCAAAGTTATCCCTCGCATCATGTAACCCAATAAGAATTCTTTTTTATTTGGATTTACAATATATAGGTTGAAAGCCCCGTCTAGCCCCGTATATAGAAAGGATAATTTTACCATCTGACAGCGTACGGCTCTTTCGGGTTAACTTGACTATTTTTTATTTCCTCCTTTCCAAATTTGTCCTTGCAGAAGTCAAGTTCGCGCGCTCATGGGCCCACGTAATCGTCTCTAGCCGCGCGCGCGTTGTCCGAGACGCTATTACATATATACATGCTTAGGTATATCCTCTATCCCATTCTCTTATCCTATACGACGAGAGTGAGTACGACCGAGGAAAAGAGATGATAGGTGAAGAGAGACAGGTAAAAAAAAATTATTTCTATACAACTCGCGAGTGCGCGACTGCAAAGTTCTGCACAGAGCATACATTATACACTGCTACCGTAGTGTATAGTTAGTAAATATGTATGTAAAGACCTCATACGGTACATGAGCAAAGAATTATACATGTTAAGATACGTCACTTGTTAGTATTTAACGAGAAACGCTGCAGCAGGTATTACGTAGAAAATGAAACAAAAGTACCTGAAATTATGCCTATCTCTAAATCAGTGGGTATATATGCATGGGATATGCCTACTAGGTTTGGCGGGAAATACTAGTTGAACGCTAATCGGCCCTGACCTGCGCATTAAAAAATTCTGAGCGCTAAAACGTACCCGCCTTGCCAACATAATTATCCATCGTAACTTTGAAATTCAAGCGCGCTGAAGCGGAGCTATGCAATGGAGAGAAAAAAAGAAGAAGAAGAGAGAAAGATATATAAAAATATAAAGAACGTTCTACAATTAACTAATCGACGTAAAATAATCGTTCGTTCGTTTAAGATCGGAGTAAGAATAAGCTTCCGCAGGGTGGATTTTTATATCTACACAGAAAATTAGAAAAAAAATAAAAATAATGCCACGAATACTCCGGTGTATTTTACCTTCTGTTTTACATTATACCTACCCGCAGTTATGTTCCGCAAACTCGATATATTAAAAAGTTTTTGTTTAAAATCCTTTTATTATTTTTGTCAGTTTCTCTATTTTCACATTAACCCCTGCACTGATTTGTGCATATAGTATACATAAAAATGTTTTTGTTTTTTTTTCATATTCTTTTTCCGCGTTCGTTAACTTATAGTAGAATGAACAAAAAACCTGTGCGCGAATATAATTGCCGCAGTCGTTCGGAACTTCCGTCTAACTAAGCTCGCCTTTCCGCTGTGAAAATTACATCGTTAGGACAGACAGCCCTGAAGGGGTGATGCACCATGCGACTGACTCTCGACTTTAAATTGACGGAACATACACACGTACACATCAACTCTTCTCTTATATTTCGCGGGACAAAGATGGAAGTAATAAGATGTACGTGGGTAAGACCGGCGAGAAATCGCGAAACTCAACAATTGTAACAGTATTTTGTTACCCAAGTGTTACCTATAGCCCCACTGACACTTTACTTTATTGGTAAGCTGAAGCCCCGTATTGCCTGGATATTATATCCTCAGTATTTCCAAGGAACTACATGGAATGCCTTCAACTTACAATAATTACGCGTCGTAAACTAACCACGCGATTTGCAGCCAAGATTGAAATATAAAATATTATTTCTTTATATTCGCGTCCTTCTTCTTTTTTTTTTCTATTTCTTTCTTTCCATATTTTTTTACCCATTACACCCCGCGGCTCTGCTATTATTCCGCCAGAGCTTTTCAGATTAAATATATATGTGTATAGTACATGCGAATGAAATATGTAGAATAGTAAAAAATAAACATGGTACTTCGAACTCCGCATTCTGATGACATGATTAATAAATGCAATCTAAATTTTGAGAATCGATTGACTCTATGGTTGTATACGAACATGTGTATACTATATTGTAAGTTCTCTAGTGTTCATTTTAAACGAAACCTTGACCATCGTACATCTGAACAACGTTTAGTAAAATAATAATTATATATTCGTACAAGTAGCGGTCATACAAAAGTCATATAATTGATTTAGCGTAATTGACACGACGCGAGAGACATGTGTACAAATATATACGTTTGCAAGAGAAATCGCATCACGTCACCCATAAATGATATTTTCTACAGATATTCGAAAATTCGTTTTATAAAATTCATCCACTAGGCATGTACACATATTACATACCCACACCACTATATTTTGCAAGGATGGTTAATTTTTGTTTAATATATACGAACAGAAAGAAGAGGACAGCTTATTACTGTCGGACACATCAGCTGTCTGAAGTAACACTTGCGAATTAAGAGTCGATTTGACCGTGACTGTATACTTGAATATATTTTCTTTTTCTTCATTTATTTTATCTCATTTTTATTTTTATTTTTATATTTTTTTTTTATCTTCTTTGGATTCACTCATTACGATCGGTGAGGTGAATAATTTCAATTGAATTTGTAAACGGATTGCCCAAGGCAATTTTTAATACCCAACGCGCTCTCTAAAGGACAAAATGTAAATCGTGAGTGTAAAAGTACCTACATGTATACTGTAATGATAGAACGTACGTCACGCGATTATTTTTCGCTGCAATCTAATATTTATCGGTAAATGAAAATCAACTGCAAACATACAGATATGAAAATGCCAAATTTTCAATACAGCCAATTAAACTGGTACGGAGAGTTTATTGGAATTTTCGAAACGTTATTTGCTAATTTCGTAAAATAATATCGTGACTACATCACGTATAAGTATTGCACGTAGATATTTGCAACAGGTGGTGAAAAATTTATATACGAAGAATTTTTTTTTATCCATGTACAATGCACATCAAATCTCCCACCAAAACTACGAATTCGAGCCATTTTACGATTCGCCGATCGAAAATGTATAATCAAAAAATGTTTAAAATTTATTTAGTAATAAAATTTCTCCCTGCAAATTACATAATGTTCTACGATTTGTACCTGCACGTATTTACCTATCATCAGGTGCACAGATGCCGTAAACTTTCGTGATTGGTCATTAATTTTCATAAACAATTACATTCGAATGTGGTACATAAAAATTCCGGTGTAAAATATGTCGGAATTTTTAATTACTACAATATTTTACGTATATGGGTACCGACTTGTATATAGTTATAATATACACGTACTTAGCCTTGAATAGAATTTTAGCTCAACTATGTAAATCGCTATAATTTCAATAAATTATTCCGCGTTGAATAAATTTGACCTTAACCTTATACACTAGTCTTCCGAATAAAAAATAAAAATCTAAAACTAAAATAATACAAATAAAAATAAAGAAATAAAACTTTGAATAAATCCGCACGAACTCTTGATTCCTTAAAATTCGTTGAAAAATTTGTATTGAAAAAATTTAGTTCCGTTCTACTTATATCCGGGATCAGGAATAAATAAATGAGAATCTAAACCGCTGTCGGTCGCTTCTCATTTTTCATGTGTTTTAAAATGATTTAAAAATTTTGAAAGACGTCAGCGAACGCGGCGGTAACCTCTCGATATTATACATACGAGAAGACACGTTGATTAAAATTACGGAGACGAAGAGACGCCGTGCAAACAAGGGTCTGAAATACGAAGTAAGAAAAAAAATGTAGGTATGTCGTTCGTTCCCAAGCTATATGCGTGTATATACCAGGTGGCGGGTATTAAAAGGATTATATCAAAACAGGTATCAAGATTTGAGGATAAACGAGCTTGAGGGGCGAACGCGAAGGACCCAAATCATCATCAAGGACCTAAAAAACCAGTTTTTACCAGCGGAGTGGAGAAAAGAGCAAGAGATATACGAAACGAGATGAAACCGAAGGAAACAAAACGAACAGCGAATGTTAACCGCGACTTGATTTTAAAATTACATAATTTATACATCATTCCTCTACAGACATATTGTATTATAAATACATATTTCCGCAATTGTCAATTATAGTCCTGCTTCCTGGCTATATTTTTTAATTATGTATATTTTTTTTCCCCCACAAATTTTCATATCTTCTTTTTTCTCATTTGTGCGATTTAAATTAAAAAATTGGGTCTTCTTAACCGGCAAGGCGTTCCAAAAATGGAATGAAAAATTTACTACCGGTCTTTCCCATATTTAGCATCTGACTGGTAGTAATAATCTAATTATATGGGATGGTCAACAAACATAATCAGAAGCATCTGCCGTTGACGTCACTCATGTATATACCAGGTACCTATATTGCGATGACATCGGTAATAATTTATCCAGTAAGCGTAAAAATAAAAACGAAAGAAGAATCAAGAGCGATTGCCATTGATCTACTTTCATCAACGTGGACAAAAAAAAAAAAAAAAAAAAAAAAAAAGAATAGAATGAAATAAAATCGATGGAAAAAAAACGTGAGTGGGACTATCGGTGCATCATTACAACTCTAGGCCGCAAGTATAGCACCCCTCAAAAGGATTATGCCGCAAAATCATCATCGAGATCACTCTGTTTACTTGGGACCTTTTTTCTTTTTTCTTTCTTTTTTTTTTCTCGTCGACACAACCCTTTTACTTTCATTTTTACATTCTTCTTTTCCATCTTCTATTATTTATTTTTTTCCATTCTATATTTCACGAGCACGCGTCTGTCCGCACGTTTGCCCTCGTGATCTTTATCCCCCATTGCTCTATAATACATATATATATATTTATTCGGGTCTACGCATTTATATGTATAAGCGTCGGTTCACCCCGATCTTATTAGTACAGCAGGGAACACACGTCACATGGTTATATCAAGATATGTAAAAAAAAAAAAATAAATAAAAGTATTCGGGAAACTGCATTTTGAGAATCGAGAAAATTTTAGCGTATCGGTCGTCGGAAGTCTGACGATGATGAGAAGACTTATATATGTATAAGAAAAAGTGGGAGGAGGTGAAAAAGGTAAGGGGCGGTAGAGGAGAATAAAAAAATCAAAAAAAAAAAAGAAAAAAAAAAATCGGGAAAAAAAAGAAAAGTTCAAGTATAGAGCTAGAGATTTCGAGTTTTTCGGCAAACAAGCCGATGACGGATGGGTACCACACTTATGCTTGCAGCACTATAATATAACTATACGTAGGGGCAGAAACGGTTTAAGTGCCTTTTTGAATTTCCTCCCTCTTCGCAGAAAAATAGGTCCTTATTGAAAGGAACTATAATCTCTAACCTATGTGATTCTTTGACGAGAAATATTCGGCATCGCCAATTTTTCGGATAAGTAGACCATTCAGGGTGCTATACTATACCTATAACATCACAAAGTTTTTCAAACCTAATCCATTTTGACGCGCGCATAGTGCAATAGATCCGACGTCGTACGTGTGATCGGTCCTATAATAAGGGACAAGAACGGCTAAGATTTTTTTTTATATATTATGTATATGGTTATGTATATATATTTATGAATTTATATATATGCGTACCATGAGATGCTGCATTACTAGGCTGCAACATCGAATGATTTCGACTTCTGTTTAAATATATATCTGTATACATAGATTATTTATATGTATTATATATGATATGCCTATATATAGGTACCGTTTTCCGAGCCAACGGACGGCCCGGATATCGATGTCTACTCTTTACCGATATTCATAACCACAGGGCGACGTGACACGCGCAAAATGTATACCTATATACAGAGAGAATTCATATTATATATATTATTTACACATATAATACGAATGGCTGCGGCCAGAGCAGTTGCTTACTTCGGACCCGCAACAACCAGCGAAATTGATCTATTCCTCCGGATGTTCACAGTTAGATGTTGTCGAACACGTACGAAAAATCAAATCAAATATCGGACGCAGAGGACTTCGCTTCTCTACTTCCACTTTTGTCTCTGCGATGCGATTGTACAGAGAAAAGAAAAGAACAAAAAAAAAACAATCAAATTTATTCATCGAGGATAATTTCAGCATCGAACGAACGAGATGTGAAAAAAAAGAGCGAAAGCAAAAAAGCAAGAGAACCGAGTCATAACAATATAAAAATGAGCTAATATAGTTAGTGTGTTTGACGCGTGAGTAATTATTTTAAGTATGTGCCGCGCATGGACGATGGGATAATTGTATTGGCCGAGGCGAAGGAAAACTTCTGATGCATCGCGCTCGAGCGGAACTTGCACAGGGAAAATATAAGGACGGATGAAACGAGCGGGGAACGAGCCCTTAATGAAAGGCAGGAGCAGCGGCAGAAAGAAGCATCAGGGGAAATAAGAAGGGGATTTTTTTTATACGTATATATACGGGACGACGCTTAAGCGTCGGAGACTTACAGTATACCACCCTCAAAAGCGAAGGCGCGGCGCGTCGCGATGCCTGGCGTCGTTGCTGCACCGCGCTCGTATAGTACGTGTATTTGAGTACCTATATAGTTATATAGTGCATATTATGATGATGGTGTAGCCAGCAGGAAGAATTTTTTTTTATAAAAGCTTACAAAAATAGAAGCGCGGGCGGGCGGGATGGACGCGAGTAGGTATATACGGGGTGATTTTTTCAACGAGCGTTAAAGTTGGTCGGTATTTTTTTTTCCTCTCTCTCCTTTTTTTTGCTTACGTTTTTTTATCTTGTTCTATTTTTTTTTTTTTTTTATAAAGAGAAGAAATATGGTATCCTGTGCGGTACTCCAGCCAGTTAATACGTCTGCTGTTTTATTTTAAGTCACATCCTAAGCCAACCTCATTGCGTCCTCTGTTCCTTATATTCTCATACTTATAACCAAAGCTAAGTGAGTTTTTATATTGCTGCATTTATTATATACACCTAGCTACCCCATAAACATACCCTATTATACGCATCGCTGTTTCTGGGATGTATTATAAATCGTGATGCTCGCAGTTATCTGAAATAACTGGAGGAATCCGAAGCGCGGATTTGTCGCACTCATGCATATGACATTTAAAATATGTGGATTTCAATGCAATTCATTCATCACTTCAATTCACATTCTCTCTGATCGTACGTTATCGGAATTTTCTTACAAAATTTCTTTAGCTGGAATAAATCTTGAGGAAAAATTTTTTAAATTGGAAGAGCACGAAAACTCTTTTTAATTAAAAATCCCAGCATAACAATTAAAAACCCATTTTGGTTCATCGTGCAGTTGTAACCCATCCCAGGGGTAAAATATTTGGAGCACATAATTGAGAGACAGAAACAAAAGAGTGCGAAGAATATTTGAAAGAAAAAGAACGCGGCTCGCGAGTATTACTATATCGTGCAGGTATAGTATATAGCGTAACATTAACGGTAGTATACCATATACAAATAGTTGGCAGCTTTTTGCGACATGTTCCCCTGTTTTTACGACTACTATACGAGAAGTCGAGGCGACAAATGAAATGAATGAACGAACGAACTACGAGCAGCACGCGCACAGTAGGTGTATGTGGATGTACACGTGTGTGGGTTGGTTCTTTTTAAAAGTATAGTTGTCCTCAGTTCGCTTGTTAAATGGAATTACTTATAATTCGCACGGTTAGAAGTCAATGAGTGACTTTATACTACAATAAAATTCCCCTTTCACACATTTTTTGTTTTTTTTTTTTTCTTACTCCGTAATGAAATTCGCAAGTGTCCAGAAAAAATTATACGTCAGGATGAAAGATCGACCATTTCACTCGATGGTGATAATTATTAATGACTATTTTTCAACGGTAAAAAATAATGAATGAAAACGTGAAAAAAAATTCCCGCATTTAATCAAGTTTCAATAATTGCCACCTTTTGACTCTCCTGTATAAAATAATTAGTCACGTGACGAATCATCGTGGCTTGTTGTTCTTTACTATTGTGTAAGTACGATAGAGTCGCGATTATTACGGGGTAGTGGGTTCGAATTTGACAGTTGTTGGTACTACGCTTGAAACTTTTGAACGTTCATTGTAACCGTTGGACAATGAGGTCCTTAAAATCGATTGAACACACGTTTCAGTTCTTATACGCGACGGAATTGCATCGCACGGCCTTCGTAACTAAAACGCACTGAAAAATTATTTCGTTTATGAAAAATGTAGCTATCTAAAATTCTCCATCGAACGATATTTGATAACCAGGACAGTAATGAAAAAAAAAAGAAATGAACAATTACGAAACGAAAGGACTTTTTAAAAGGTCAAGTTTCAAGATCTTTACCGCATTCTTCAGAATATCCAAGATAAATATATATATATATTCCGTAGAATTATTACCTGGGGGTAAAATACGAAGGGACATCGTCTGAACGAGAAGAGGAATGGAAACTTAGTAGAAGATTGAGAGAGAAAGAGATCGAGGAGGGGAAAAGAAAAAGGAAGAAAAAAAACTTTTCTTCAGTTTTCTACAATGCACGCGCCTCCAGTGACCCATTCACAAGTTACAGTGTATTGACAACTGACAATTGTCATTTATTTTGTTACCGGATTGTCGATTATTTTTCTTAACGTTATTGTGACCCACCCCCTAGCCCCTCAACTATTGTTAAATTTTCTGCAAAATTGCTCACGAATAATGGACCGAGAGTGGGTGCTAAACATACACAATGAATTTCCTACTCGTAAACTACTGTTCTTTGCTTTCCCACCCAACCCCCAAAGAAAAATTATATCACAACTAGGAGTCCATGAGATCACGTCTTTTGGTTACCCGGTACTACACTCAAATTGTACTTATGATTTCGATCTAAAGCGCGGCGGTATGATTGAAACAACAATGGACGATTATAAAGGAGTTTTACTGAATTACAGGTGATGACGAATATCGTGAAAATTACACGATTTCCTTCATAGAGTTTAGGTTGGCGAGATCGCAGATCGATAATTATAACCGACAAAATTTGTCCGAGACAACAATCTCAATTCATAATAATTTTATACATGCATTAATATACATATATTTATATAAGATCGTAATCGAGTCCATTCAACTTATCGAGGATGGCGATCTAACAATTTTTGATCTTTCGACAAAAATTAAGTGGCAAGGTTGACTTCGTTGATCGTTTTAATATCTAATTCAGAAAAATTTGAATTATTTAATGATCCTCTTTTTTTCTCCATTTATTTTTTACACAAAATCTCCTATAGTTCGGTTTATTCATGCGTTATTTGATTCATTTTCCAGAAAAACTCTTCGAATTTCCACCGCTTTAAAATAATTTTGCCTGCATTATCAATGTTTTAATACGAATTTAAAAACGAAAAACTTCAATACATTGTCATCTTAATTAATGAGTCGTTTTGAAGATTGTGATTAAAAAAAAAGAAAAAAGGAAATCATATAATTTGTTTATTTGTTGTAAAATGTAGATAGTCGAGCGTACTGATCTCTTTACATATATCATGTATAGAGATAATCATGTAATAAGCTTCCCCGAAAAATGAAGTTATCGCTATGACTTCATTCAAATATAGTGTACGCTACGAATATTCTGACAAAAAATTTCAAGATATACACGCGCCTTCGTAAGGTTGTGTGAATGAAAATTAGTCGTACATAGAATTTTATCATTTCCGAAGTGAGTGATCAGCGGACTGGTTTTGAATTATTAAAGTCACCGCACAACAAACTAGTTCGGAGTCCTTGATGGCGGGGGGGTGGGAGGGATGTGTGTTTTAAAAATGGAATCTAATTAAATCGCCGAATGCGATTTTTTCACACGCGTAATATGATTCGAAAACACGTGCACGTCGCGTTTGATTATTCCTGCTCCACCGATTGAAAAATTAAGCGGGAATAAAACAAACGAATAATTTTTCTGTTAATTAGTTCATGCATACGAAATATCTTGGTACTCGTGTCATGGAGAGAAACAGAAAAAAAAAAAGCTCATCAATCTTGGACAAAAAACTGAGTGAACACACACGTGGGGGTGAACTTTTTTTGAGAATTCGTACACGAGTTGAATTTTTTTTTTTTTTTCCAAACAATCAGTTCAGTTCTGAGACTATACACCTATGCGTGGGTGCAGGTTGATTTTTATTGCGTTATGCTTCATTCGTTATTATTTACCTTTTCATCTTCGTGGGGGGTGGGTGGCGTCGGTGGGGTGTACATGCGTGGCGCGTAGTCGCCTAGCAAAGACGCGCCACCAGCAGAGGACCCTTGGCTTCTGGGAGGACTTAAATCGGGAATGGTAGCGTGATAGTCCTGCAAACCCGCGACACCCGTAGGTATCACTGGCCTGTATTCCATTGCGCGAACCTCCATTTTGGGCCCGATCGGAAACCCCGAATAAACCAGTTTGAAGCTTTTTTCTTTTTTTTTTTTCTTTTATATTTTCACGCTTTTTATTTTTTGATCGATTCAATTTTTTTTATTCTTATTTATTTATTGATCTATTTTTTTTTTTCACGTTCAAAAAAAATTAATAAATTAACCAACAAACAAATTTTAAACGTTCAATTTATCATACGTTGTTCACACATTGGGATTGGCAACACTATTTGTCGAGGATCTGATATCGCTCATTTTTCGAAAAAAAAAAATAAATAAATGTTCACCTATTTCTTCAGTTGATATTTAAAACACGGTTGGATAATCTTGAAAATCATTTCGATTTATAAAAAATTGTACCAATGAATAAATCGGAACAACAGGCTACCGATGATTTATTATTATTATTATTTTATTTTTTTTCAAAGTAATTTAAACTTTTAGACACACGATCTGCTGCATTAATGACGCGCTTTTAAAAAATTCTCTTTCGTCACACGTATGTGTAAGCACGATTTTTCACGATAATTTATTTTGTACCCCGTTTTATTAATATATTATTATTATCTATTTTATTTTATTCATTTATTTGTTCAATTATTCATTCAATTTTTTTGTATGTATACAGTATTAAATAGCCTACTTTACGTTAGGCAGCTTTGGAATATCTCACAGACAAGTTTTCTCAACAAGATTTCTATAATCCCTCCTTATTACAACCCCCAAAGATGAAACAGCAAAAAGTCCTTTGAAATTTTTTTGGTTTTCTTTATTTATTTATTTCGTTTTTGTTCAAAAACTTTGTTAAATTTAATTTTTTGTCGTCGTTGTCTTCTTTCCCTTTAAACTTCAAATTTATGCAATTTATAAAACGACGGTAACAGACGATATAAAGTGATAATTATAAATATATATATATATATATTTTTTTTTAAATATATAATATCGTTATATTGTTACAATTCGAAAATTCTTTTCACATTATTATTACGATAATTACGAACTAGAATTATTTCCCCCTTCACATTATAACAAATATAATGGTTAATTATTATTATAATAAAATCGTCGGTTTTACAATGAGTCAGATCACGATAATATTTCGTGGTAATAAAAAAAAAATAAAAAAATTCATTCTAATTTATTCAATTATTTAATTAATTGATTAATTAATCAATTATTATTTATTCATTTATTTATTTATTTGTAATTTTTTTTTCCTTTTTACTAAATTGTTATCCAAAAGAGTGAATTTGTTTATAAAAAACCAACAAAAAAAAACGCAATGTAATGTTTTTTGGAGTCTAGTTTTTGCTCGGTGTTTACAGTTTTTCAACTAGGCTACCTTAGGGTAACGCGCACCCCTTGGCTACTTTTTGCCGACTGAATGTTTTGCGCCGTGGCCGGTGGCCCTAGGTTCGTTCGAACAGAGCGCGAAGGCTCCCCACCCCAAGATATTTCTCCCACCCTAGTATTCGGCTACCCCCACTTAACCCAACGGTTGCCCCACACCCCAAGCGACTAGGACGTGCGCTCTGTATGTATTTAGTATATACCCATAGAAATAGCGAGAGAGGATCATAGAAGAAGAGAGCTGGATGATGGTTATATAGAATACCGCGCATACGAAGAGGGGATAATTAACCGAGTGGATACTGTGGCGCGCCGTGCGTCCGCTGTCTAGAGATTCATCCAAAAATATATATATATAGGTGTGCACGCATAGTATATGTATATCGTATGTATATCATGTGAGTATATAGGTATGCGAGTGGTACGTACCTACCGACCTCTACCCTCGAAAAAATTCAGGATTATATTTTTTGCAAGGATCTTTTTTCCTTTTTTTTTTAAATTTTTTTTCATCACATATCCCCACGGAAACTGAATCGAGTGTAGAAGAAAAAATTACGGAATTGCTAAATCTTTGGTTTTTTCTCTTACGTTGATCTCAGTTTTTTTTTTGTTTTTTTTTCTCGAATTACAGATCGATACTTTGCTATTTGGGCATATAATACCAAGCACTTGTTTAGCTACCCCAACCTAAAGTTTTTTCATAATTTTTTTTTCGTAGAACACCCTCAAACCGGAGATCAAAGTGGAGGGAGGTGTTTCTGATTTGATTAACTTCCTCATTGCCTTGTCTGGTGCATAATTGTTACGAAATAATATACGGTTAGTTCGGGTCATCCAAGAATTTGATTATAAAATTTGTAATTTTATTTTTGTTTTTCCGACGGTATCATTTAGCTGACGGAATGGGTTATCGGTTATTCGGTCACAACTGATATTAAGAACTGAGAAATTCGTCTTAAACTTCGTGGTGGTTGTACGTTAGCACCATGCAAAACCCGAGATTTAAATGAACTTTGAAAATTAATATGTTCTTCACGATTAACGTATTCCTTCTTTTTTTCTCCCCCCTCAATCCAGATTCTACCGCACGCGTTCATTTTGCTTATCATTAATATACAGTGAAAATTTTACAATTTCGAAGACTGAAAGAGAGGAATTGACTGACCCGCGGCTGTATAATCAGAAGTGAAAGTCCATCTCGGTCTAATCTTCAAATCAGTTTTTATGTTATGCATATGTACAAGTAGTAATGTTGAAGATCACGTATCATTGACCTGGTTATAGAAGAAGAGAAAAAAATCCAAGCTGCATCTATAAAAACGTGAGAAGTGTAGAGAAAATAAAAAGTCGGAGGGTAAAAACATATGTAGATGAAGAAAAAAAAACACATCGCACGCACGACAATCGCAACAAAAAAAGTAGAAATATTTGGTGGTAAACTAAAAAAAAAGACAAAAAAAAATGGTTAACCACAATAATGTAGATATTATCGTATCTGATATAAAAACTTCCCTCTCCGAAGTTGACTTTTTTTATCCATGGCGCTTGAAAAATTGTTAGTTTTTTTTTTTCTTCACTTTTTTTTTTTTCTTTCAGTTCTTCTAAATCTTTTTTTGCCACCTGGAAAGCGTGCGCCATGGGCAAAAACACGTGGATAGGTTATGCGCAAAAAACGGCACACAACTACACAGCGTTTAGAACTACGAGCGGCTTACAGAAGCACTGCTTAAAGAGACGGAGCTATGTATGACTATTATAGGCTCGTATAGATGAAAAAAGAGTAGTGAAAAAAAAAGTTGAAAAAAAAGTAAAAAAACTGTGTTTACTAGAAAGAAAAACTATGTAGTGGTACACATGAATTATAATGCAGGATACTGACGAGGATGAGCAGCGAAAAACGAATGGAAACATATTTTTATTGAGACGTTATACACGGCGGTGTTTTGCCGTTTGACAAATTTTCATTTTTCATCAAGTATTTATAGTTACTGAAGTGATAGATCGAAATACTGTGCCCGGCTAAAATTCGGCAAAGAACTACCCATACCCGATCTAGCTGCATAAAGGAAACCCGATTTTTCTAAGGAAACGATGCGTCACTTCTTCCCGGTTGCATCCTTGCTTATAGTTTGTTGGGTGGAGGATGACTGCGGAACACGTTCATAAACGCTGAACGTATGCGGCTGCCAGCGACGGGCGTTGAAAACGATTTTCATCTATCGCGCGCCTAGATACCGAGGTCTGAAACCGGCAAACAGAAGGGCAGAACCGGGCGAAGAGGACCCTCTTCCGCAGGTATGACGATGCAGTTTTTCTCGCTAAACTGAACTTTCCGAGTCAAGAGGAATAACCGTGGTACGCATCCTGATTCGATTTACTACATATTGCACCTTGGAGATCGGCGGAAACTTTGTTCGTTGTAATAATTCACATAAACCTGTATGAAACGCGTAAAATTTGTAATGATTTTATGAACAGAGATAAATTATTCAGAATAAAAAGCGATATGAAATGATTGAAAAATTGTGAAAATCGATTTCTATCATCAACCGATTCTACAATAAATTTCAGCCATGCACAGGGACGGTAAAGTTGATCAAGAAATCGGCTGGTCTGTACACCGGTATCTAAGCACGGGTAAATACGTACGTGTATAGGTGTACCTAGGTGTACATAGTCGGAGGTTTAAATTAAGTACCGCTCTGCTTCGCACCATTGGTGGGTAATCACGCTCGAGTGAATTTCACGACGGAGTGTCAGAGATCGGTTTATACTTATATACGTGTATACGGTATAGCGTTGCCACGCTTGGTCGCATGTAATGATAATAAAGGTGCCAAGGTGGCTGTTTGCGAGCGTTATAATACCTAAAACCCGATTTCTTGCAGATTTCTTACAGATTTCTTACCGATTTCTATCTTAAAAACATCAGATAGTCGCGCGCCTGTTCCGAAACAAGGTAAAAACGAACGGCCGACTCCCATCCTCGGATTATTTTACACGGTGTAATACTTCGGGACAAAGATTGATTTGAGTTCATCACGCATATTCTAGCCAAAATAGGTTGCCCTCAATTTTTTTGTTCCTCCTTTTCCTTTTTTTTTTTTTTTTCCAAACATGTAGATGCCGATGCCGATTTTTACGCAGATCGCGGCTGATCGATGAGACACTTCGATACCTACGTTCCAATACTGAATACCGTTTATTCTGCTCTCTTCGAGCGTACATTTGGGGAGAAAATTCCTGCACACGATTTTCCGGAAGAACCTAAATACATACGAGAAGATTTGTTCGATAGATAGTTTTGTCGAGTTTGTAGAAGAAAAAAAACTTTGAAACTTTTAGCACGTAAAATTAATAATTTTCGGAACCAATCGGAAATTTTCCATTTTTTTATTTTTTCTATGGATCACTGCAAGCGGCACGTTGCATCAAGATTCTATATGACACGTATAAGCCTGCTGCAGACTTTCGATGTATAATCGACTTATACGTGGTGTGAAAATTAGCCACAGTTTGCGAACAGCAGCAGGCTTATAGATAGAAATCGGCATATGGTCGCCGCCGTAGCTATTCAGGTACTCAGCCGTGGTACAATTTTCATTTTTCTTTCCGATCGTCATTTCCGGAAACAATATTTCCGAAATTCAGGCAATTCAGTGAATCGGACACAGTCGACAAGTATCGAATAAAAATTTCCTAATTTATTTCCTACTTTATTTAAAATCATATTCTACCGATAAACGGTTCAATCTGTTAAAATTTTCGATTTTCATTTACAAGACACGTGCTACAAATTTTCTCAACTTTCATATACGCTATGGTATATAGGCGCGCATTCAACGGTAGCTTCAAATTATAAGGGAGATTAGATCGAGACGTGATTTGGAATTCGTATAAAAACAAAGATAAATAAAAATGTTGCTCCCGGTTGGTGGTGTGAGGGGGAGATCAATAGAAGGCGTATTTTCATCCAGCCACCATAGAAAATAAAATGAAAATACACGAACGCGTATCTAGGAAACACGGAACTGAGTTGTCGTATCGTGATCCGTCAGTCTATAGACCGAGGAGTTAGAGGCATTAATGCTGCGTCTGAAAGTTAAATTTTTGGTCTCGCATGAACTCCGCTACGGTCACGGCTTGACACCCCCTCAGACCGTGCGCGAGTAACCGAGTCTTGCTAGCTCACAAACGCGCACACCCACCACAGTGAGCAGGGTCCTTTTTTTCCTTACTTTCTTTTTTATCTCTCTGGGACTTCGGGCCCCCGGATGAATTAGGGACGGGTGTTAGACCGTGCCGATCGCCTGCTTTCAATCCGAGACACCCAGTAGCACTGAAAGTTTTCTCGATCGAGTCGAGATCACGAAGACTATAGACTTCTGTAGGTGATTGAAATTTTTTCTTTTTTTTTTTGTTTTTCTTTTTCAAACAATTTCATTTTTTATGAAATATTTATACATAAATTTCAGTAGCGAAGAGTCTTTGATCCACGTTTTACTACCCCTTGTGTAATTCCACGTATAAAAAACGGTTTTGCTGCGAGAATATCTTTGAAGCGTATAAGAATAAGGGAGAATGGGCACGCTTGGCGAAGTGGACAATGGAGGTCATCACCGCAATTTCTATCTTTTTTTATTTCGTTTTTTCTTCTCCGTGCCCCTACCACCTCCCCCTTTTTGCTTACGCTTTTTCGTTAGGTGAAAAAAAAACCGGCTTTTTTGGACGTTACCTCTGGGGATCCAATTCGCCTCGAGGTGCAGGCATCTGTATACCTAATATGCATATGGTCCAGGTCAAAGAATCCCTTGCTAGATCGTTTTTTGTTTAATTCTGTCCCCCCTCGGTTTGCAGCGCCCTAATTTCAACCGTCCATGTAGCCCTGCAGTGTAAGTTTTGAATGACAATGACCCAGGAGTAGCGGGGTAGTAGCTCTACTTCGAGGCTAAGGAGATCGAGCGATGATCGATCAAGCCCAAAAAATGACCCGGAAGAAATCTTTTTCCGCAACCCGATATGCAAATATTTTGCCTACTTAACCTGCACACCTAGGTCCTAGATAAATGATTTTTTATTCCAAGCCTCGACACTTGACGATTTTTTTTCTTACCAAGTTGAATGCGAATGGATTTAATTTTCAATTTTTCTCTTGAACTGCATCACAGAAAAACCGTGAGAGAATTTTGAATTTTGTTCTTCAAAGTCACAGTCTTCATTCTGCTCGCTCTTGTTGCTGCACCATGACAAGACTAAGTGGGGTTTTAAAAAATGAGTTTATCGCTCAAGATTGATCGACGGAACTTCGAATTATCCCGAATTTGAATCTATAAGCTTTTACCGAGGAGATATATAGGTACAGAGGAATAAAAAGGGATGGTAATAAAAATAGCTACTTTCTTTAATTTAACCGCGGGTGCCGTTTGCCTTTGACAATGCAGTTACGTTAGATAGGCTGGTCAAAGAATGACCCCCGTAATAAAAGTTTATTATTTCTGAAATATTCCAAAAACCCTTTTCTCTAGCTTACGGGCTTATTACCACTTTAAGCCTTGCTTAACACTCTCGCTCTTTCCTTTTCCCACTTCATTTCTCCCGCGACATTTCTTCCCGCTTGGTAAAGGATTAAAAAAAATGAGCTTAACCCTTGCTTGCATATTATATGAAGGAAAAATTTCCTCCAGTAATAAAAGACGCAACCCTTACAACTCCCACTGCTTCAATATATTCATTTGTTTATTTTCCTTTCCCAACCCTTTCGGCTTTAGGGATTTGTCCGGCAATTTTTTCATACGTTTTTTCCAAGTGTTTCTCTCGTTTTTTTCTTTCTCGTATTTTTTTTTCTCTTGCCTCCTTCCCATACTGTCGACACTTGGAGTACACTTAAACACCTATATCCAAACTATTGAAAACCCTTTTTATATTAGACGTGCCCTTTTTTTTTCTAGGGCAATTTTACCGGTCAGGTGTACGGTTGCTCTACCATTTGTAACCAATTTTTTTTTCAACATTATTTACGCTTCGTATTACCTTAGCTTTAGTTCAGAGAAAACGTCATTCTCAACACCGAATGACAACAGCGAGACCACCTATAAAGAGTCAAAATTTCGGAGTGTTTTTTCGATAAAGTTGCGTCGTTGTTAAAATCGCGCGTCAACAAATTATTATACACTATTTTTATCGCAAGAAAAAAAGAAAGGACTTGGTATCCGGAACCACCTGGTGGACGCGACGTCAGCCACCATCTACCGTAAATATACGTCATCGAAAGTGGGCAAGTTCGACCGTGGACCCCCATGGGTTCCCATGACCTGTGCTGACCCGGTTGAAGGTGCTCCGTCCTTAAGGGGGAGATTTTGAGTTGGAGCCGGTCAGAGGTCACGCATATGGTCTTAGCCGTTGCATGCTTTACGCAAAATAGCCAAAAATGAGAAAATCTCGCGAGGGGTGGAGATGACTGGTAACGGAAGAGAATATAAAATGTAAGATAGTATTAAATCTCAGCCCGCGTACAATGAAAATCCCTGACCATAGTGGGGTATGTTTTCGAAGAGAAAGAAGAAAAAAAAAGAAAGAAATACAGAAAAATCAGTTACAAATCGGTTCAAAATTTTCAGGTGCAGTTGTCGGTCGGCGGCGGACGTTGATGGGGATGGTAGAATTATAAAATTAAAAAAATATATGTACACATGTAACAATCGAGAGGATAATTGAATGTTCCTTCGGAAATAAAATTAGTCGAATTTTATGTAACGACGACCCTATAGATGCGCTGGTTATTTGATACGGTTTTTATATTGGAATAGATGCCAATCAATGGAACAGGCTAACTAGAGGTGTTAACCCATTGACAGGAAGCATCACAGAAGACAGAAACCACAATAAAGAGGATCTGCTAACCCGAAAATCAAAGTACCTGCAGCACAACGTGAGGGACCCTTAATATTTTGATAGCTCAATACGTCGTACAATACTATCGAAGAATCTATACAGGCTATACCCTTTCAATTGAAGTTCAATACCCAAATTGGTTCGTTCACAATGCGGGGAGTGTGGTATAACCCCTTTATAGAAAAAGGGCGTGTGCCTTGTTCGACGTGCTGAGCTTAGGGAAGGTGTTACAGATCGGAAATATCAAAGGATTTTCATCGTCAAAGAACTAGATCGGCAAAAAAGGGACTTATTGGTGGTATATCCCGAAGGGGTTCGTTCGGCCCCGATTTTTCTTTCTCCCTCTCCGTTTTTTTCGATTTTTTTTCTTTCACTCTCACTCGTTCTCTATGGCGTGTAACACCCGATTTAGCCTTTTTCAACAGCACGCGATCGGTTTCTGCTATTTTTTTTTTTTTTTCTTCTCTTCTTTTCGGGGGACTTTGATTTTTTTCATTCTATACCTAGTAGCCTACTAAAGCTTTCCTACATCGTACTGTGATCGATACATTTCTAAAGAATATTCCCAACCTCATTGTTCAAACCGCAAAGTCACGTTCGCGACAATTTCAAAGTACAAATCAATCATTCGATAATTAATAAAACACAAATAATCAATAACACGAACCAATAAATATACGTAATTCGGTTGTACCTTATTGTCAGTAATTTCTTTTATATTTTTTACCATCTTAATTATCCCATTACCTTATACCTGTGGATGCTTCAATTATTATTTTTTTACTCTTTAATACACCATCATTATTTACGTTTAATTTTTTTTTAATATCCTTCCCCGACGAGATTAACCAGAATTCACGTTTTTTTATGTGTAAAAAAGCGCGCGCGCCAAATTTTCTTGACAATAGTTTTCTAAATTACGTGAAAAAAAACCCTATATTGGCAGCACGCGTGTAACCGATTTTTTTTTTCAATTTTTTCTGACATTGATACACGAGGTTACGCAGGGGATGTGGTATACCGGTTTTTATACGTTGCAATTTATGTGCCGGATTTTTGGGAAAAATTTAAGGGTGAGGTAAAAAAAAAGGGGGGAAAGAAGGAAGAGGAAGAAGAAGAGAGGAGGGGAAAGTTTCCCGTTATAGTTTGCACCCCTGCATGTTGCATACGCTTACGATTAGGGGAGTTTTTTTTCATTTGGGCGCGTTTCGTGCGTTTTTCACCCTAAAAAGGAAGGAATAGAAAAAAGCGATGCCAAAAAAAGAATAAGAATCCCAAAATGAAAAAAAAAGGCTCCTCCTAGTAGCGCGCGTATTCCACGCGCCACATGGCAGAGTATGGGCAGCTTTGTTTGTTTTTTTGCCATTTTTTTAGCACTCAGAATTTTATACGAAAATGAATATACCTTCTCCCCCCCGGGGTTACTCCCTTATAACTTCAACTTCGAACGAACGAACGGGCAGCCCTGCCCAGCGTCCGGCAGCCATCACGGCAGACCCTTAATTTTTTTTTTGTTACGATCAAAAAAATCTTATTCAAAATTTGCCTAACCGTGATGCATGCCTGTACACATATAGACATATCTATGGACGAATACACACAATAGATTTTTGGGTTTATAGGAATGAAGAGAAGAAGAAAAAAAAAGCGGAGAAAAAAACGTTTCGGGGCACGCTTCCTCATATTTTCGGATGAAAGGAAAACCCGGCGAAATTTTTGACGGTTGTATTCTTGGTTCTTGGTTCAATATAAGAAATTTGCACACTTAAACGGATTACAGATGTTTGCGGGTGTTTACAATGCTCAACCGATTTTTCGATTTCTGTCAGAAAAAAAGAAAACGTAATGTCCGAGAAACTCTGTTGAGTGACAGACGTCGAATCTAACCCACACAGAATATTTCTAATCGTCGAGGCAATACGGCGATTTGCAATTGTTGAGTTACCATATTCCCATTCCCACTACCTGCACTCCGACGCCACTCCTTTCATAATATTTCTCTACAGAAACGCGGGAATTGTCGGTCGTCTTTCGGCGTCTCGACGGTGTCGTCGAAGCTTATATATTATAATTTTCGAGTTCTATTGCGAAATTCAGAAGAATAAAAATAAAAAATACCGAGACTCGTTTGGTACAGACACCCTTTCGAGATGATTCCTAAAAGTCGGGTGAAATTCACGCTCGAGCTGCTGGTGAGATAAAGCAAAAGAAAAAAAAAAAAACGAGAATTGTACGTCGATGACTTACTTTACCGTAAAGAAATATTACGCGTGACTGAGTGGAAGGAAAAAAAGAAAAGAAAAAGAATCGTGACGCAAAGTCATTTGGGCTTATTGGGACGTAGGAATTTCACTGTTTGCGGAATATCCATGACAGACAAATCCGACCTGTCCAAACAACACTAAGATCTTTTTGGCACCCACACCAAATCGTTTTGGCCAGTTGGTTACTTCGCGTTAGTTCGTCTCGGTATGACCCAACTATATCCGCCGTTTTAAGACATCGTCCTCCCGAACTATCTATATGCACCAAAAAATCCATGTACACTCTGCTTTCCCTCTATATGGTATATATTTCTCCGAGAAGGTTCCCTCGCCGACGTCTCGCGGTAGTTTAAAAGTGACCAGGAGGCACTTGTTCGAGCCACTTGGGACCTTCCTCTTCCCTAACAGTCCGTCTATCTGTTGGGCCCATCCCGAGAAATACAGCGAGATCAAAAGCACCGAAAACAGTATTTTTTTTCCCTATCTTTATTTATTTTTTCTTTTTGCTTTTTTTCTTACACCCCCTCATCGTCTTCATCGCTGTTTGTTTGCAAGATCGAATACTTAACCATGCGTGAGTCGGTTAAAAGCAACAACTTATAGAAACGGATGTATATAGGTACATTTTTCGAGTGGGTCCCATTTACGATCCGATGCAAAGAATGATGTATAAGATACGATTGTTGAACAAATTTATTTCCAGACGCTTCGAAACTTTATCGATCTACAATATCGAGATCCGGTTTATTTCCGATGTGTGGGAATGTGTCGGCTGAATTTTATTTTCAAAAATTATGATCATCGTGTAATAATTTGTCAACGTAATTTCTTGAAGCGGTATACGATGAAAGGGAAACACGCGTGGTGTGGAATTTTTACCGTCCCGATATTTTCCTTTTCCGAAAAGAAAAATATTTCTTCTTCCCGTGGCGATACTTCGAGACCAATCGGTCAAAAACTCGTCGTACTAATTACTTAATTCGTCCGGAAATGCGGAGAATTCAAAAATTGCCCTTCCGTCCTAAGCGGGGCGGCGGTGCCCCGGGGTCTATGATGAGAAGTGGGATTATCTCGGTAGCTGAAGAACGAACGACACCCTCTAAAGTTTGAAGTCATAGACATACGAGAGAACGCGGGGAATCCATCTTGCACGAATATACGTAAGATTATTCAAAAGTTCGGGGATGAATCCAACGGTTGTCGATCAAGATGGAAAAGCGTAATATTATATAAGAGAAGAGGGGTGGCCCCCGACTGGTTTGCTGTTTTGTTTGCATGCATATCACATGCCCTGATGACTTTACAGATTTTTCCGAAAACTCGGTATAGTGTATATGCCCCGAAAAATCTCATGGATATACATATAATGTACGGGCGCTTGAACTACACCGATGTATAGCTTCTCCATGCATCCGTCCATTGGTTGATGGGTATTTAAGTCTTCCATCTCCCGTCTCTCTCCCCATGATACGGTCGTCCTTTTCTATTTCTCATTTTCTCCCGGTCTCTTCGGGTCTCCCGTATACCATCGAGGGGAGCTCGCTTCACTTCCTAGGGATGCTGCCCCTTGAAGTCAGGTTCCCATGCCCCCTGTATCTCCCATCCTACTCTTACGACGAGGCCCCGCTCTTCGTCTAAGGCCCAGTCTGCCACCTGTCCCTACGTCTGGACCCTATGCGATGTCTTCCTACATGTAGAACAACCCGGAGCCCCATTGTCTCTTGATTGCAGGTTTTTCAACCGATTTTTTCCAACTCAAAACCCATGGCTGCTGCTGCCGTCGCTGACCAGTAAAACTCGACTCAAAAAAACGAGAGAAAAAACCAAAAAAAAAAAAGAAAAGACTAACCGCATCATTCAAGTATCTCACCTTGTCTCGTCGTAAGTTTAGTACGAATTATGACTTTTGTCATTTTCTACGCGATCGAAAACTTCTTGGGTCGACTTTTGATTCGGTTTCGAATACTACCTCGTTTTATTTGTTTGTTTATTTATTTTTTGTTATTTCATTCACTTTTTTTTTTTTTTAGGTCTCTAATAATCTTATTACGAATAATAATTTGGTTAACTTTGCGGCGTGTGTGCAACGCAATGGGGATAAGTTAATGTGAGAAGAATCACGTGTGATGAACGAAGCGCGGAGTAGATATAAAAATAAACGATCGAGCATAAAACTTAAGGAGCCGAAAGAATGATAATTATATATACTGGTATAGCCGTTGATAATTAATTGTACAAAACACGCGCAAAGTCCGATGTATTACGTATACATATGTATATGTATATTAAGTGCACGGTAACTTCCTCTCGAAAAAACCCCTCGAGGCATTGACTTCTAAACTTCCTATAAAATTTTTTTATTTTCTTATTCTTTTTTTCTGTTATTCTTCTTTCTCTAGCTTTAGAGATTGATTTAGTGGGCTAATGATGAACCACCTTTCCCCTTGCATCCTCTATGCATCCATCCTCCGTCATTCTCCCTTCCAGAATTCTCCATCCTCCGCTGCATCCTCTTCCTACTACCCCACCCACACGCTGCACGAATTAAGGTTTGGGGTTCCCGTGAAGATATTTTTTACCTGCCTCGCCGCCATCTGGTCAGATTTTGTTTCACAAAAAAGAATGAAAAAGAAAAAAAAAAAAAAAAAAACAGACCAAAAAAAAAGAAGAAATGCATCGACCTTATCAAATATAGACCCGTAGAATTATTCAAGGGTCTCTACCTCTCTTTCTTTCTTCCTTCCTCTCTCTTATAGTGTGGGAAAACCACCCTCGAAATAAATTTGATTACGTAACACAATAAACCCATAACTATGGAATTCGACTATTTTTTACGAGAAAATCAACGACGATTATAATTTTATTTTATCTTTTTATCACCCGTTTCTTGTACATAAAAATCCATAAGAATACAAGAAACGGACTTATAATTTCACGCGATAATTAGTGAAATTGATTTGATGTTCGTTTGGTTGTTGTTTTTTTTTTTTTTTTCTCTTCTTCTTTTCCTTACTTCAAACATATTTGTTCCCCGAACTTAATTGGTTATTTTGATTAGTTCAGACGTATTGACGTATATATAGACTGTTGGTAACGATGATCAAGAGCTGAAAGAGTATACATACCTATACCGCGAACAAATTGTATACGCCACAATAAAGTACGTCGATAATTAATTTTATAGCTCTTCGATTTCCTACACGGAATTATCGGCTGCCGGTTTATATTATATCATTATGTTACATACACTTTTGTTGGTGTTATGCGATCGGCATAAGGGGTGCCCATTTTCGTTAGTCGCGCCAATAAAAATGAAACTTAATATTACGTGTACATGAATATAACTATATAGCTGTGAAAAAAAAGGAGAGAGAAACGAAGGAGAAGAGAGAAAAAAAGAAATAAATAAAAAATCATCTCAGGGCAAAGCGATTCCGAGATCATATTTTGGTTGTGAGTCGAAGGTGGTTGGTCGCAAAAATACTGACCACGAGACTGTAGTCGCGCAATTCGATTGGACATAAACTTTTTAGTGTTGGACCGTTCCCCAGATATTCGGAAATATTTTTACCTAACTCGCCCATGACCATATAACCATATTATAACCCTGCACCTCATACTGCAGGACTAACGTCATAAGTTTCGGCGCCTCCTTTTCTATACCTATTCAGGTTTTTAACCCCAAAAAACTGCCACGCGACTGTGCCTCCCTCCAAAAACACAAGGCAAAAAAAAAAAAGATGTTTTTTTTTCTGCCTTTTCTTGTTTCTTTCTTTCTCTCTTTTCAATTCCTCGGGCACACGCAAGCTCCCCGCAACACGCTTGGTTCGGATCGAACGAAGACGAAAAAAAAAACAAACAAAAAATAGATAAATAAAAAAATTACCAAAAAAAGCATTCGAGATCGCAAAAAATCAGAAAATACAGGTTACCCCACTACCGGTATTTGGGTACACGATTTCCATTCATCGATATTACTATATACCTGATGCCATAATGTACAGATTACAGATGGTTGTTTGGGTAGAGACGATGGGAAAAAAGAAAGAAGAATCAAAAAAAAAAAAAAAGGGTTAATCAGTAGAGAAAGATCATTAAGATCACGTTTTGTCTAGACTACGTACGTGCATGTGTATAATATATAGTTAAATCTGATCAACGTTACAATAAATCATTTAAAATTCTGCGTCTTTTTTTTCACGTTGATTTTTTATTTTTTCAGATCGATCGAACGCCACCGCTGACCGAATCACATTAAACATATGTATTAATGTATATAATGTAGAATCGTTTGTTTTTTAAGTCGCGCCGCGCGTCTATATACATAAATGATCCTGAGGCGTTAGTTTAACCGGTTCCAATACGTCCTTGATGATTTAAAAAAAAAAAAAAAACTCGTGTGTATAGGTAGGATATACACATGCGATTATACCTGCATACATGTACACGTATAATATATATGTCTATTTATTAACGCGTCGAAGTGCTCCGGTATATTACGGTGATTGTAGACCAAGTCTTATTACTTATACACGTCGGCTATGGGTACATCCAAAATATATCTATACATATATGTTGTATATATAGATATACACCATTTTGTACACAAATATATAGCATAAAGAGAGAACTCGCGTGACGACGAGAAACGAGATGTGAAGTGAATAGCTTTTGGATCAGGTGCCCGGGTGCCCGGGCAGTGCAGCAGCAGCAGCAGCAGCAGCAGCAGCAGCAGCAGCAGCTAGCCTCCCACGCCAGACAATAGTCTTTAAGCCTTAGACTGAACATGATACCCTATTTACTCCTTATATACTAAATTTCTAAGTCCTACGTAGGTACCTCCTATACACATTTAATACGAGTATGTTAGATGAGGAGACACATCTATGCACCGTAAACACAACGCTGAAGCACAATACGCGCGGAATTATGTAACCCTGAATGCCTTACAAAGATAGAGCCTAGCTTTTCAATACCATTCACTATACAGACGTACACATGATCGAGAATCACGATAACTTTCCTCAAACGGTGTGAACTTGCAGTCTAAGATTTTATTCAATCCATCTTCAACCTAACCCTGCAACGGATCACGCGAACCGAAACTGCGCACCGCGTTTAAAAAAAAAATAATATTTCCTCCGCCATGGAAAATAGAACTTTACACTTTCAGTACCTCGCAAAATTTACAGTCGAAGTTCAGTTACCGATGATAACTGAATGAAAGCAAAAGAATCTCAAAAAATTATTTCATTCATCGCCATGCAAACTCTGATATTGGAACTGATGAATTTTCGAAAACGAGAGTGACGACAAAAATGGACGCGAGAATGTCTAAAGATATACATACCTATACGTATATAATAGCGGGTAGATTAGATGAGGAATATAGGGTGAGACGTGCATTCGATTAGAATTAGATCTGAGCCGATGTTTTTAGAATAGAGGTTGCCCCGATGCCTGCCCGAGAGGGGGATGCTGCCCACAAAAGGGCTAAAAAAAAGAAAAAAAAAAAGAAGAAAATAGTTTGATGGAAAAAAATGACAGGGCTCTCGCTACCGTGCGTGATGTGGCCAGATGAGGCTCCGGCTCGTATATATATGCCCGCCGCGGTATATCGGGGGGCCTCAATGGGGCCTCACGCAACTCGCCAGCCCATCAAATAAGATCTTGGAACCTTTTTTTTCTTTTTCTACCTCGTTGTTATTTTTTTTCTACATTCCCCCCTCTTCACCTCTCATTCTCGTCCACCCTCCCAGAGTCGTGCAAGATTCCCGATTTTCGAAATAACCTGAAACCAATATTCGACGGATAATTTTCATCCCTTTTGATTTTTCACAAACGATTCTTCGTAGAGAACGAGAAAAAAAAAGAAAAAAAATAAGCGTCTTGAAAAAAATCCTCGCACAGGTGAGAGAGCGGTGAAAAAAAATGGATGAAAAAAAAAGTGTAAAAAAATTAGAGGAATAAAACAAAAAAATGGTCAATCTATCGCGATATAGTTTAGTATCAGCTATCGTATGCTTCGCTTTCGTATCTTCTTTCATTTTGATATCCCATTACGATCAACGACGGTCAAAATAGATGAGCGGTCCCCGCTGCACCGGGGGCCGAACAGAAAATTTTATACCTAGCGCAGAACGTGAACCGAAAAATGCTGAGAATCGGCCCTCACGCAACTTGCCAGCTCATCAAACGGAATTTCTTATGATGATGATACTTATATGTATTTTATTCATTCCACATACGTATATTTATGTATATGTATTCTTTTTTTTTTCTAAACGAAATTTCGAACACATAATAATTTAATAATATACAACGTTCTCCATTTTTTTTTCTTCTTCCTTTTTTTTTTACTACGTGCGTGTAATTTACCGTTTTTTGATTTTTTTTTCTTTTTTCGTTTTACATTTTCTTATACGAAATCTATTTTTTTATAGTAGACAACTAGATCGAGGAATACCACTTATATTAATAATAACGGCCTCGGTTTGATAACCAAAGGTCAGAAGGTTGATTCGTTTGACCCAATGATCTTGACAGTACATAAATGTGATATCCAATTATTCCGAGTAACTAGATACTATAGAAAAATCAGGGAAAATTGTCACTCTCATGTTCAACGATTCGGGAAACAATGTGTACAATATAAGAAACGGAGAAATTAAGGAAAGCGAAATCGTGAATTTCGTAGGACGAAAACGATGCGCGTTTTTATCGATATTTCTATTATAATTAACGCCATGACTTTTTTCTCTTATTTTCTTTACGTCGCGATAATCGATGCGTTGGTTCACTCAAAGTTTTTACTTTGCCTTCAACAGATGCACCAAGTACGTAACTATATGTTTCGGGTTCATAGAGCATCCGGTTAATTATATTCGCTCGTTAAATGGAAAATGAAAACATGTTCGATTTCATTCATAAGTAATCAATTTTCAATATCGTTCCATCGCATAGGTATTAATTCCAACCCTACAACCCTTGCAGGAACGTACTGTAGAAGTCGTAAGCTATTTATCGCCCGTTGAATTTTTAAGCACATTACGTTTACACAACCAAAGGTAGAACCGTCTGCATTTCATTGATAACCTTACATATATGTGTATTAGGGTGGCGCAAAAAAACTGACTATTCTTTTTTTTTGAGTCTCGAGTGAAAAAATGTTAGTTTTTGATGTTTTAAGAGCCCTCTCCAAAGGACAGCTCAAAAAAACATTTTTAAGAGGTCGCTCCAATTTTTTTTAAATTTCAGAAATCGTCAAAAATCGTTTTTTTTTTTTTTTCTCATTACGGTATAATTTTACAGACCAAAAAAAAAAAAGTTTCTGAAAATTTCAGCTCAAAATTTAAATTTTGAGAGGTCGCTCATAATTTTTTTTAATCTGTCAGTGCATTACTTTGGATTTTTTCTAGAAACGTGAGAAAAAGAATTAAAAAAAAAAAAATCGATTTTTGACGATTTCTGAAATTTAAAAAAAATTTGGAGCGATCTCTTAATAATTTTTTTTTAGCTGTCTTTTGGAGAGGGCTCTTAAAACATCAAAAACTGACATTTTTTTACTCGAGACTCAAAAAGAAAAAATAGTCGGTTTTTTTGCGCCGCCTTAATGTGTATATTTAGAACATGAAGTGTCGATTTTCAAGTAAACCGCGTGTAGATACAGTTATTGGTATGTGCGATGCACGGTATGGAGAAGAAGACTAATTTCGAGATGGTCTTTATAAAGATGATCGGCGACGGTTCCTGTGGAACGAATAACGAAGAAGATGAAGCAGAAGAAGAAGAAGAAGAAGAAGAAGAAGCGGCGGAAGATGAGGAATAAGAAAAAGATCAATTGAGAAAGATGAAGATGAAGATGAAGAAAAAGGAGACGGAACGTGATGCTCGGATGGCGACGGGGTACGGGGTGTGTATATAGTAATTCAGTACATAGAAGAGGGGCAGGAAGGGTACAGAGGAGAGACAGGATGCTGTGCCGTCACGGTACACTAGCCCCCGGACTTGAATCCCAGCCCTCCGGCTAAGAAGGCGCATAGCCTTCGCTTCTACCAGATATTCACGTATTCGTTAGCTTGTCTCTCGTGCGTGAGATACGTATTTAAAAACGCGTATAAATAAATATATAACAACTATATGGAAAAATATTTCATATATACGCACTTGTGTACATAAACACCTATGACTCGGTTTCTACCAATAGCCATATGCCGAGTATACGTATAGATTTATCTCACGTCATTGATACACCGATTCGTTTCTCCAACTATGTATATAATGTGCATATCGTAATGGGTATTATTTATACGACGGCAAACGTATGATATGATCTATATACTTGTTACATTTTACTTATTTATAAATACATAAAAAGTGATAATGGCAACGTACGTAATCGCGGTGGAAAATCATTCGTTTATAATGATTACCTTTGATTTATCTAAAGATCTTTCATACCGATGATCATTCGATGCTTTATAAAAATTTAATCGTCGTACTCAACAATTCATGTATGTGCACCATAATGGCCGAGGCCTAATCGATCGCTTTGCGCGAAAGTTATTAAAGAATTTTTGGTAAAAATTGATTTCAGCTTATCCACAGCCTACGTCTTCGCGTTATAACAAGACCCGCCCTTTTCAGGTTCAATTTTTTTTCTCTCTCTTTTTCATGCATATCTACATGTACATACACGTACATTACAAGGATTACTATACACTATGTATACCATTAAAAAGTTTGAAGGAAATTAAAAACGGAATACGAAAAGGAAAAATTGATGCTAACTTGGGGCTGATAAAAAAAAAATTTGTAAATAAATATTTTTCAACAAACAAGTCGACGTATTATATGATAGTAAAATATTTTCGAAAAAATTAAAAAAAAATAAATAAAGGCAACAACAAAAAATTATTGGCGAACTTCGCATCGTTGGATACGTGATACAAATTTTTACTCGATAAATTTCAAGTGACTCATCAGTTAATTTTATCCAAAGGATGAGAGTTATATGTTATAAAAAAGCAAAAAATTCTGACTTTCTTCTGTCTATACATACGAACGTAGGGTTTAATTTTTTCGGTGTTGATTCCGACCTATTATCCGTCCTTAAAAATTCCGTCATAAAATATCGTTACCGACAATTCAATTTTCAAAAATCGCCTCAACCCTTTAACTACCTGCTCTATTCGTTGCGGGGACTCATTTTCGTTTGTACGATTCGTCCTTATGGGGTCTTATGGTAAAGGACGTGGTGTACCCAAGGCGAGTTCCAAGGTACACCACAAGGAATACTCTGGTGAATGGTCGGTGTTTTACAACAGTGGCACTACCCTCCCCCCCATACCCCCCCCCCCCCCCCATCCCTTTCGTCTTTTGTAAAGAAAGACGCTGGATGCGGCATAGGGTTGGAGAATACACCCGAGCATGTATCGTAAAGGGTTAACGTACTGTAAAACAACCCATTATTCAGATTAGAAGAGAAAACAGAAATAAATATATTGTAAAAGGATATAAAATGAAATAAAATAAAAACTCTTGTTAAAGTAGTAAAGTCAAATAGAGAAAGAGAGAGAGAAAGAAAATAAACGTCCAGTTATAATTATACTGTCCAGAATACAGCGTATAGATTTTCAAGAAATTATAACCTTCCGATTGCGGTGGAGTTTAAAAAAATGGAAAAGGAAGAAGAAGCATGGATAAAAATTGTAAGATTATTTTTCCTCCACACTTGAATGTTTAACAATTTGTTGAGTTGTGTAGGTTCTGGACGCGTTATTTAAATTTTATTAATATATACGTATTATAAGGCGAGTGGGCGCGGGGTATATGAGATTCCGGTATATTTATAGGATTGGATTCATGTTAACTAATTACGGTATTATGTATATTATGTAGTTAATTAGGTGATTAGAAAAAAGTGATTACTCTTCAGCGAGGTATAGAAGTTCTCGTATAGGTATGATAAGTAATCGCATCGTCGATATCCCTCGATAATTTACGATCGCTTTTGAAATCACTCGATTATGAACGGAATAGAAGAAAAAAAAATGTAAAAAAAAGGGGTAATTTGGTTATAATAATCGATGTAAGTATATCGACGAATTGTTTGGACGCGTAGTATTACAAGGCGTTAAAATGACTACTCAGGCAGAGTTTTCTGCCGCGACTCTTTGTATACAGATTTCCATAAAATAATAACATCGCTAACGAGATGGGCCTTGTATCCGCGATGATCTCATTTATATAATCAAGTCCGACCACCAACCAGATCCTGATAGACGTAGAGCCACCTCCATATCTACCTTCCATCTCCATCTCCATCTCCATCTCCATCTCGATCTTCATCTCGATCTCCATCTCCAACTTCTTCAACATATCAACTCCGACTCTCTCGACTGTTCGAAGATCATCAGGGACGCAATTTCCGTACGAGCTTTGCGTCCACTGACCCCAAACAGCTAGGCCTCGAGACCTCTCCAACGTTACCTCATTCCGTCCTTATTTTTTCTTCATTCTTTTTTTACTTTTTTCTTTAGTTTTTGTTCTCTTGTCCACCACCTTCGTGTGTATTTTATTTTTGTTCATAATATTACTTTCTATCACGTATACTTACATCCGATTGATTCATTCCCCCTTTCCCGTGAAGAAAACTCCCCACACTTTACGATCTCGTTATACATAAAATATCGGCGATGATTTTTTTTTTTCTTCTATTAATTCAAATCGACTCACCTGCGGGCACATTTTGCACTGATATTTCCTAGGTGGGTGAGAATGTGGACCGCCAAGATGTGGATTTAAATGCGACGGATGCGATGGTTTCACGGTCAAAGGTTGGGGAACCACGAGGAGGCTGGCAGGTGGACTTCCACTGCTGCTACCACCAGCTCCCGATCGGTATTGATCATCTCCTGTAAATCGAAAAGAATGCAAACAAAATTTAGAACAAATCATTATCTCTTCGATCGCCATCGCACGTTTTCACGAATATTCTCACCGTCGAAACCCGGATAACAAAAAAAGAAAAAAAAAAAAAAACTCTCATTGAAACATACATTTGATTGACGATAAAAATCATGGCTTGGTTAAACCTTAATCTGCAGGGTCATTTGGATCAAACAATGATATAGAAATAAGATGGCGTTGTTTCGACATGCTCATATACCTGTACATATCGATCAGTAAGGTATAATGTATTCCGAAACGGGTTAGCTGAGGCGACGAGAGCAACGCGAGACACACGCGCGCGTTGATACGTAATCATATATGTAAATGATAATTATCAGGTTCAAGCTCGCTGGAAAGATCAATTAGTTATATGTTATGTCTATACAGACTACTTGTAACATTTATAACATTTATATACGCGTACACACGTGAACAACTATCATAGATCCCTATATACGACTATTTTCCATGTGTGTCGAGACGACCTCCTGTCATTTTACTGACGCAATTATACATCTACTACCTCTGCTATTGCAGGAACATATGTGCAAGGGGCAAGGATCTTTACAGTTGCAAGGACGGCTGAACCTGCAACAGCACGAGTACAACCTGTGTCATTAGACATTCTACGTTAATGCTCAAGATATTGGCAATCTCTGTTCATTTTTTCTCCCATTTTTCTTTATCTATTCTATTTATTTTCTTTTGTTTTATTTTATTTGATTTTATTTTGTATGATTTTTTCCATTTTCTCCTTCAAAGAAATCTTTAACGCCGATCGTTATGGCACGTGTGTTAATAACCGCTGTGTTTGAGACAAGTTTGAAAAAAAAATCTTATTAACGACGCGTAATGACGCTGCTAAAAGTACGTGTATATCGGTAAATAATGTCTACACCATATACGTATTATAAAATCAGAAAAAAACACATCATTTGCATCAGACGCAAAGGGGGTCAGATCTGATACGTTCGTTTACTAATTGTTAACCGCGTGTTAAAACTACGATAGTCGTCTTCAGAAAACTATCGACCTATAAACAAAATTCTCTTTCAAAACCGAAAAAAAAAAATAATTATACTTCAAATGACTGCAGCTCAGATCATCCGATGCATGGTACATTTTCTACACCCATAGAAAGTCTGATTAATTTTTTGTCAACTCTCGTCGATTTTGATTAATTAATTATTATTATTATCATATTTTTCTCATCATCGTTCTGCCGCTCGGTTTTAGTTGTTGGCCATGGGTTGAAATGGTAACCCACTGCGAGTCGAGTAGCCACTATTTTACATACATATATGAAAAGATATAACCACGTAAGTGAATGTATATATTTACGTATACATAGATGTACGTAACGTGCGTGAGCAACATATGGTCTGAAGAGTATTATAGTTTTACGATGGTACAAATGACGTCATACCTTACTACCCGTAACTCCCAGCTATGCATGTGAAACGAAGTTGGCAAGTCTCATTCGTTTTCAAATTTATAAAAAATTAAAACACGAGATTTAATTTCAATTTTGCAAATCAACGATTCTCTGAATCGACGGTGATGTGTTTTGTTTCAGAAATTTTCACCTGTGCAGCATTTTCCGTATATTAAATGGACGAATTGTGAAGTGATTGCAGGACGAATCGGATCAGAACTCGATAATTTGACCACGCAATGATAGTAAATAAATTATTGCAACGAATTAGAAAAGGATAAAATAAAAAAAAAACTAATAAAAATTATAAGTAGCAAAGGGCGAAACGGTAGCTAGTTTTATGCATTGTTTGAGCGTTAAAGAGCCTCTTTGTCATCTTGTGATGGTTTACAATTACGGTACTGATGGGCGTGGGAATTGAACAATTATTTTCATTGTACACATGGAATTGTTTTTCTACTCTGTCACGCGTTGACGCTTATATAGTACGCGATATATATATGTATATATAGTTTATGGTATACTGTATGTATATATACACGCATTTACACTATAAAATATATAGGATGTGCTCGCAAGTCCCGACTAAGTGTCTACTTTTACACGAACGAGTTGACCATCGCTATCGCGGGACTAGTTCATATTACGTCCACGATTAACATTTCGCGTTAATTTTTAATTTATTTATTTTTTTTTCACTCATTATCATTCGATTTTCTTTTATTTTTCTATCTGTTTGTTTGAACGATAATCGATATTTAATGACCGGGTTGAATTGAAATTAGAAAAAAAATGAAGTAAGATTTTAAATCGTTATCGAAAACGTTTGAATCGAAAGTGAAAAAGAAACGGGAAAAAGATACTTATGTAAAGTGAGACGATCCAAAGAACCGGCAAAAAACTATATTTACGCACGATAATTATAAACAGTAAATAATTATTAACCTATATAGTCGAGTTGTAATTCCAGCAACATTGCGTTGCGTAAAAAGTAGAGAGTACAAAAAAAGACAAAAAAAAATTGTAAAAACTGCAAGTTCACACAGTAGTTTGCTTCTTGCTGGTACTTTTTTCTGTTTTTTTTTTCTCTTCTTTCTCTTGCGTAGGTCAGTTACTCGATGACCAATTATCACCACTAGAAACACATTTCAACGAGTTACTAAACGGATTTGAAAAATATAAAAATCTTTGATACATTTGTTCAATATTTTTGATAACCAAAGTAACATCGAACTCTTTGATATTTATTGCACTTCACGAAAATTCGAAAGAGTTCAGATCCGAACTAGTTGAACAACGAACACAGACTGATCGCGTAGTCCACGTAGTTTGCAGTCTGAAATAAAATAATATAAGTCTGATAGCTGAGACTGCAACTTTTTATTTATGATATTAAATTTTTTTTTCGTTTTTTTTTCGTCTCTTTTTTTCCCTCTTCTACTAAAATTATTTTCATTATCTGTATTTAGTCACAAACCGGTAGTGGTTAGCGAAACAAGGATGGATATTAAAAGTTGCATCGATTGCACAAAAAATGCATTATTGTAAACATCTATTTATATATTCCGGTGAATTTTTTTTAATACGTTATTGGCATTGAATAAAACCAATAAATTAATACCTAGTAACGCATATGATGTTACTTCCGTAATTTCGATTAACAAAAAAAAAAAAAAAATATTAAAAAAATCCCCGCGCATGGTGACGTGTACCAGAGGAGAAATTTGCGAAAGAATTTAATATTCCTATACATATATGTATATTAGAACGGAAAAGAAATTTTTTCCAAAGTTCTACACACACCTAAAAATATTAAATTCAATTAGTTCGACGTATATTATAACTATATATGTTTTAAATCGGCTACGCAAACCTGTAATTAATAAATAAAACCATGACCTATCCAACGCGCGTGTTGCATCGACAATTTTATTGGTGGTTTTTGTGGAGCCGATTAATGAGATATAATATACCATGTGAATAATATTGAATGCGGTAGTGGTTGATTGCTGAATTGCAACTTCAACATTGTGAAAAATAATGTTAAAAACGCGACTAAAAAGTATTTTGATATTTAAAGTCCTCGCGATGCTCCTCCGATCGTACAATCTACATGAGAAAAAAATCGAATCGATTGAAATAAAATAAAGTCTGATGGTAATTTTTGGCTAGTATAAACTTAACTGTCTTAAAACCAATAATTAATGTACATTAATCCGAAAGCAATTATTCGGTCAGTAGATAATCGGCTGCATTTTTGAGTTGGAAGGTTACGCGACGTTATATAAGGTGTTCAACGTAAATACGTGTATACAACCGACAGAGTCGCCTAAACATGTACGTAAAATTGATCTATCCGAATAGTCGATATATATATATGCATACCAACACCTATAACCTATACGCGTTTCCGAAACCGGTCCTAGCTGCATGCAGATACTCTCAAAAATCGGTAATCGACCTTGACAATCAGGCGAAATACATACTATGTAATCGTAGCTATAAAAATTATACGCATATCCGTATGGGATGTATAGGAGCAAATTTTTTGTCGATTTTTTTTTTCTTTTTTTTTTGCGGGGCATAATAATTTTTATGGCAGAATTATTATCAGGTGTGCGTATGAAAAATCGAATGAGAATAATTTTTTTTTACTCATTGGTTAAGGAAAAGTCAGAAAAGTTCGTGAGAAAGAAAAAAGAAAAAAAAAAAAAACGGAGAAAAATTTTTGATTTGAAAAATTTGTACGTCGATATGAAATTTCCATATTTACACGAAGCGTCCGATACAGACCCACGTACGTTCCCGTCGGGGTCTCCGCGTTCGAAAGGGGGACCTTCACATCATCAGTGGGGACCCACAGACAGTTTTAATTGGCAGTAAACTTTGCAGTAGACGCAAAAACATGAAATACTGCTACAGGCCGAGAGTGACTTTGCTCCTCCACCAGCAGCACCGGCAGCATCGGCGGTAGCAGCGGCAGCGGCCCGCTGCAACATCAGCCTTTACCTCAAAAGAGTCCCCCATGACTGCAGGTAGCCCCGACGGTAGCCATTCTCTATACCTCTTGTACGTCCGTCGTCCACCACCGCATCTCTTTCGGAGTGTTGTACCTATATATATTTAAGTGTTGAGTTGCCTTGCCTCGGTCGCGTCGCGACGCCGTAGCAGTAGCAGCAACGGCAGCGGCAGCAGTGGTAGCAGCGAGGAGGCATAACAGGTGCATGACTTTAATGCACCGGCCATCATCATAGAAGACGCGGTGTCCTTTGATACGGATGCAAGGGTTTTACCTCGCTGCTACTGGATGGCCCCGAGGTTGACCATTTTTCGTCCATCGTACATTTTATCCTCTCGACGAATCAACGTCCGATAAAAATTCATTAACCGCTTTAATAGGGAGATGAATAAAAAGGAGAAAAAATGAAATTCGAAAAGTTCAGTTCAAAATACCACGCAAATATCGTATACCTTAAATCATATTGGATTGATTGTAAAATATCGGAATTAATCTTCTGCCATTTATATATACCTGATCAACCGCGAAGATCAGGTATAATACACACATGTATAATAATTCGTATATTGCTAAAATTTTAAAGGTTAAATATTTCATCATCCGCTATAAATATATCGTTCAAATCTCACATATGTAACTATAAGTATCAAAAATATATTTGCGAAACGTCCTACAGCCGATCGAATGTATAGAAATTTTTTTATTAATTTCTTCAATCACGCGGATGGTTACGGCCGAGAAAATCTCTATGAATAAAATCTATAGTTTGAACTTGATTCCTGGTTTATACAGCATTGAAAGTTCTTCCGCCTTTCAGCATTTCAAAATTACAATCTGTTCGTGTACACGTATGTGCGTTACGCACACCTGCACGACCGCCGCGTGCGTCGAAGAACGGACCCTCAATTAAGCCCGAGACCAAGTTGAGTAATTACCATCAAAGAATGAAACGGCATCTATCCGAAAAGTAAGAGAAAAAAAATAAATGAATAAACAAAAAGAAGAAGGAGAAGAAGAAGAATGAGAAACTAGAGAATGAATCAGGTCGTCCTAAAAGCTTAGAGAGAAGTTTTTAAAGACGCGCGGGGAGATCAGAATCGATCCGATGATCGTTGTACATTTTCATCATCGCCGAATTGCCTCATTGACGCGCCGTTCGATTTTGAATACGCATGTGCACACCTGATTCGATTAGGTATACATGAAATTGTGTATAATAAACATATGTGTGCTAAATCTCATAGAATAGAAAGGTGTAGTAAAATCCATACCATACGATATAGGTATATAGCGAGCCTGCGCCAGCCAACGTGGTTTTCTAGCATTGACCTAGGCGTCGAAGTTATATACATACGTATATACGTATACTGTAAGGCTGCCATTTTTTCTTAACTGCCAGAGAAATTGAGTAATCAGCGTCTAAGATCATAAAAGGAGAATCATGTTTCCATAACCGTTTTCACTGCCAATGTTACCGTACACTTTTTATCTTTCTTCCTCTTCTTTTTTTTTTCATCTTTTTTTTTCTCTTATGTCTTACCCTTTTACATAACACACGAGCTGTCTACGTGCCATTAGAAGGTGCAGCGCATATCCTAATACGCTATGTATTCGCACTATCAATTTTAATGACTCGAATACGTAATAATTCATACCCTATGTATTATTCTCATTTTCTTCTTAACTTTTGAAAAGATTCACGTCAGCTCGAAACGCGAGCTGCATTATTTTTTCAACTACATATAAATACATTTTTCACGATACGCGTATCTCACGTACACCGTATAACTCAAGAACGTAATGTATACGGCTGAGAAAAATAGAACTAAAATTAAAAAATCAACGATAATTGGTACACCACAAATAGATCTTATCGTTTTACTATATTATGTATACAAAATACTGATAGTACAAAGTCCGATGTGACAGCTTAATTTGATGGTGTTTAAACATTTCGGGATCCATTTTGTACGAGTAGACATATACGTATGTGTATGTATATCATATATAATATACGTATATTTTCATCTCAAAGTCTGATCCCGTTAACCCGAACATTAAATTATATAATAATATATATCTAGGTAGACACATAAATATCATATATTATTCGGTACATGGATCGCGCGGAGCATCTCGAAATATATATCGTAGATATATGTATTATATGTATATGATGTGTTCTATATACGTTGTATATTTTTTAAATAAATATAAGCAATGATCAGCCGCAGTAAATACGGTAGCAAATCATTATTATTATTACTATTGATTATTATTATTATTTTTTGCTCCTTACTCGGACATAAATAATTCGCTCATCTATTTCGGACGGTACAAATTGAAATTGAAATTAAAATTGCTTTATTTTATGACTGTAATGATATAGTAAAATATGCTATAGTCAGGTATAGTGCGCGGCGCGGATACATGGCGTGTATTAGTCATTTGAAATAAAATGGGTAAAACTTACCTATATCGTGTTATTATACATTATATATACTGTTTATTTAATATTTATTAGAAATAATTTTGGACTCGTATTATGTATAGTTTTCTGTATTTTATCCGTGGCTATGTACATATACAAAAGCGGCGCGTATATCAGAATAGCCCGAAGCGATTTCGAGGTATTCGAGTTCATTCCCTAGCTGATCTGTGTTCGTTGCGCAAGAAAACTTCCTATAAAGTCGCGTATGGTAGGTATATACGTATATTCACGTGTACACATAACGTATAATATAGCAAGTATGAGAAATAAAAAGAGATACGAATAGGAAGAGAGAAAGAAAAGAATGATCGTAGGGCGAGAGGAAAGGGGAAATTTCCCCTTAATGCACAGATCGCATGATGCCCAAATCTACGTCCCAGGTTCGGCTCCATTCGCCCTCGAGCTATTTTAGCCTCTATTATTATAATCGTCTACCAAATAGTACAAAATAGCGATGGAATTTATAAAGATTTTGAAATTTTTAAAAGGACCAGCATAACCCATCCCCTCTCGTTATATCACGCCACAAAGTCGATACCAAAAAAATACACATAAATTATGAAACATTGAAGAGCAAAGCTCAATAAAATAATTCATCAAAATCAAACGATCAACATGTGTATCAAACATTATCGATCGTTCGAACACCGTATGCAGATCGTAAATTGCAACCTGTGCGATTCGGATCTTTCGTTATTTTTATACGAAATGCATTACTCGTAGTGCAACGTTAGACGACCTTGAAATGCAACAGACGAAAATTAGCTGAAGAAAAGAACAGGAAATTACCCGAACGCTAATTCTTTACGACAGGTCGCGACCCTCACGCATATTATGCATGCGACTTGAACGCACGTTGAGAGAGAAAATCGTATATATAGACGAAGAGCCATTTAAAATCAAGTCTCACTTTGTGAGACTTGTCTTTACGATGTGCGTTATAAATATATATGCGTATGTAGGTATATAAACAAGGAATATACATATATATACCTACGTAAAATACATGCGTGGTCAGAAGAACCGGTTGTGATTTTGCATTAGTGACGTCACACCACGATTAGGGACGACAGTAAGACGTGAGAAAATAGATTTATTATTTCAGTATGTATACACATGTACGTATACATTCCGCGAAATGAATTATTCTTCATTTTGACTTTTATGTAAAGTGAATAGAAGTCAAATTGATCGACGAAATTAATAAATAAATTAATTGATGAACATAATCGACGAATAAAAAATTAGCTCCGTGTGAATTAATTTTTTTATTTATTTTTTTTTTTCTAATATATTTCCACGATGAGATTACCGGCGTGAAATGAGCCGATTTGTAGAAAGAAAATATGGATGAAAAACAACGAGGAGTAGATTTTTCAAAATACATCACTCACCTTTTTGCAGCTGATTGTGATCGGCGTTCATCTTGGCCTGTAACAAAAAATGCTAAGATTGACCAAATAGAATGAACGTGAATTTTTCAACAATTATTAGTGTGCTGAATTTATTGAAATTCGAAAGTTTCTTCCTTACCTCGTAGCCCTGTTTCGCGGTGCGCCCACCGCCCCAATAATCTCCATCTTTTTCGTGAGGGTTGCATTGCTGAAACAAAAGAAGAGGAGAAAAAAAAAATAGATAAATAGTAATAACAACAAGTAAAAGGTATAATAATTATGTATAATCTCTATCTCGCATGTAACGTAATTATTATGCACATATATGCTTGATTTTTTTTTTCCTCTCCCTAATTAGTCTGTTGACAGTTCTCCCGGTAATTGTCACTTGTTCACGCATAGAGGTGTATTAAATGCAGACAGTATAGGCGTACACATGTGCGTACGTATATGTATATGAAGAAATCATGGAGTGTAATAATACAGCTTGATTCTTCGGAGCGATTACGCTAATCAGAATAAATGTAGCGGTAGAATTTTAATTGCCGATAATTGCCGCAACTAAATAGACATATATTTATACACATACGTATACAGACTGTACAGGTATAGATAATAAAAATCTCAATACCGAGAACTGCCGAAGTACACGAGTGTAGAAAAAATAAAAAAGTTGAAAAAAAAAAAAACCATTCTGAAGTAATCGCGACACTTGCAACACCTTCATACTACATCGACGTAAAAGCCTCTCATTCGCCTCTGACTTGATCTCCTCGACTACATAGCAGCAGTTAAGTACAAACTTCAAGAAATCCGGTGTTAAACAATTTCTCTATTAAGGTGCACCGTATAGAAACAGTTGCGAAGCTGCAGATAGGAATATCGTACGATATTAACATTAAAAAGGGAAGGAAAAAAAAAGGGAAAAGAAAGAAAAAACGTCGGTGAAATTGATTCAAAATCTCTCCACACTGGAAGTAACCAACTGAATAATTGTTTCCACGTATGAACGAGAAGAGGGATGTTTACCCCCTTTAGTTACCAGTTTCAGGGTTGGATCGCAGGATGGTCTAGACACAACACAGACGAGCGCGTCAGAGTGTCAGCGTGGTGTAGGGGGGGGGGGTTTAGGTTGAAGGACGGGGACGGAAGGGGAGGAAAAAAGAGGGAGAAGGGTGGCGTCGACGAGGGCGCCGGGGTGGCGAGGGTGTGACCTTGAGCATCTCGTTCCAATGTTTCTATGGTGATGAACGCGCCCGGACAGAGTTTGTGCTTCGGTTCACCCGAACAAGTTTCGGATTACAAAATCTTGTCTCAAGTAGAAATATATTTTTTCTCCTCCAGTCTCCGCCGTATAGGTACCTTACATATTAAATACCATCCCGTCGTATCCCGCAGGAAAACCTTTGACCGGGATGAAAATATAGGATGAGTGCGGAGCGGTACGACCGCAGCGAAGAATATCTGTTAGCTGCGCACAGCGTCGCGATGAATCGAAATCTTGAAAAAGAAAAAAAAAAAAAAAACAAAAAAAATCTTCCAGCTCTCATGCAAATCGTAAGGCACAAAAATATATCCGAATCGAATTATCGTTGGGTTGCGCGACTCGCAGATCGTTGCCTACCTAGTGTGGCCGTGTAAGAATATTTCGGGCGGTTTTGTTTTCCCGTCAAAATATATGTTAGGGAGACGAGAGACAAGCACGTTGGTCAGCGTGGACTACACATGATGCACTGGCCACCCGGTCCCACGGATTGTCGACCACACGCGTTACAAACTGTATACGATGTTCGGGAAAAATTTGGAAGCAGTAAACCGACGCGGGGGTGCCTTTTATTCGACGTGGACATAATGTACGCTTATACACACCCAAAAAAAAAAAAAGTATGTATACACAATTTTCAGAAGGAGGTGGGGGTTGTGGTAGTTTTCTAGACGACGTTGTCGTCTAGGGACTCGTCCTCGTATACACGGCGAGAAGAACGAGGGAGGAAGAAGACGATGGGGACATCCAGACAGAATTACGTCTGAAGGGGTCCTGGGAAGGGAAATGGGGGTCATCCTTTAATTTTTTTCTGTTTTGTTTTTCCTCTATATTTTTTTTTTCTCTCGCTCCGTCTTCGTCCAACTTTTGGTGTCTGGGCAAGTATTGGTCCTTGACCGAGTGGTCCAGTAGGACGAGGGTGGATGTGAGATACACCTATACAAGTATGTAGACACAGCGGATCTGAGGTGTGGGAGGAGATGAGCTGAGGACAGTCGAGCGGGATGGAAAAATGGACGAATGGACAGACGGTGTGGTGGGAAAATCCTATATTTAGATCAATGATGACCTGTAGAGGGGTGCGCCGTGGGGCTACAGGTGGCGAATGTAGAACGTCGTAGTTGGATCATCCTTGTGAGAAAGTGTACAGGAAAGTGTATAGAGGATAGTAACGACCCGTCCATCCTCTTCGAGGGGTGACCGATTCTCAGACTGTACGTCTACTAACATATACGTCCTGTACGGTGAAAGATTTTTGAAGAAAAACTAGGAAGGATATGGTTTTTTTTCTTCCTCATGTCCAACTTTAGCCAAGGGTGGAGGAGGACCGTCAGCACGATGTATGCAGTGTCGTTCAATGGAGGGAGAGATGGAAGAGGGGGGTGTCTTTTTTCACGGTTAAGTACATTTTAGGAAATCAGAAAAAAATTCTTCCGGCTCGATCCTCGGACAGGAATTATATAAAAACAGCTACGGGGATGCGGTCGATCTAAACGACGACTCGTAAACTCTAAACTCCCCATACATACCCATCGTACAAGATGAGGAAAATAGAAGGTAGAACTGGACGTGCGAAGTACACAATAAGTGGATGAGCTATTACGGATTAAGATTAAAACGAAGATGCTGGAGAAGATTTTCACGTCTACGGTATAGTGAATGTTCCGCTGCACCCACATTGCACCCTGCAGTGTCAAGGTACATAGTTGAAATATATATGTATACATAGGGAGTATTCACCTGAATATATCTACAATGGGCAGTTCGACCCATTGAGAAGAGTTCCGTCTGATCCTTTATTCTTTTCCCTATTCTTTCCTCATGATCAGATTTTGAAGAAATTATTCGACTCCCATTTGCCAGCCTATATGCATACCTCACACCGGTAGTAGTTATGTATTATAAAAACTCTGAACGTCTTCAAGTTTAACTGAATCTCGAGTCGACGATTTTCCAAATGTTTCAAATTTTCAATAATTGTGAGAAATTTCGAGAACGGTGAGCTGGTTACTATCGATGGACCAGTGAAATATTTCGGTTCTAATAGACGAGATTTTCAAAAAAACATCACACATGTATAGGTGCGCGAAATCGCGCAAGCTAAAAATCTTCTCACTCTGATTTTGTTTGTCGGAAATTCGCAAAAGCGTTTGTACCATTATAAAAGTTGGTTTTTCCGTCTCTTAGTTTCAAATTCTTTCGAAGCAACTCTTTCCTCTAATCCCTCTTATATTTCGAGTTTATACTTCAAAATGATACAGATTTTTTTTTTTTTCTCCTTACTTGTCGCGCAGCAGAGAGGGGTGGGTGAGGGAAGGGTGGAGGGTTATGTATTATGTGTTGCTTGGCGAATTTCCATGGATAGAGCGCGGATTTTCAAGTTCATTATTTCGGTGGTTCACCGACGAAAACTGAATGGTCCATTGATGGAAAAGGGGGATTGCCATGAATGAGCTAGATGGGAAAAATAAAAAATCGATTTCGCTGAATCGATGGTTATACAAGGACAACTTTTTTCTGCGAATTTTTCGGATAGAATAACTTTGAATGTGAACGCATCTGATATCCATACATTGGTTTTGCATCGCTGGCTAAGAATTTAATTTTTGTCAACAGTTTTGCTTAAGATATCTGTCGATAGCAACCTCTTTCTATATATCAAATCTATATACATATAAAATACAAACATATATATAGATTTATATAATGTCGCGCCATTCTCGGGGTTGCGGACGTCGGTTCGCAGATATATAGTGCTTGGTACCACGTCGAGCAACCGCGGAGAACGCAACCACCAGATATACATGTACATACCTAGATATATATTGTACGTAGGTATGTAATATATTTTATATATATGTCGGTGATTTGTGCTTTCATGCCTGGGACGATGGATGATTACATCATTCGAACGTAGTCACGATCTTCAAAATTCCAGTATTTATGAAATTGTTTCGCATAGCAACGTTTGGCAATTTGAAATCAGAACACATCAGAAGCTTGGAATTGACACCTGTCGTGAATTCGTTTAATCTCCCTTGCATCGAAATATTTATAATTCTATTACTAGAAAAGACCCTTTTACGTATTATACATCATTTGATTGATATTGTATTACCGTTGTTGTTATTATAACAAACCGGCAATACCGATGTCGCCCATGAGGCGAAATCGTTTAAATAAAAGAAATGGCCCTGCCGCCTCGACTTCAGAAGTGGGATCGTTGCCGGTAATTGAAGAAAGAATGTGGGAAAGGTCTGAGACTGCGAGGGAACGGGAACATCACGAATTACCCCCCAGAAATTTACGACAGGCAAGCGATGATGACCGTTGGCAAGAAATGTTTCGTCTACACACTCAGAGTGTGGCAGATTTAATCCAAACGCTACATGTGCCGATTCCATCTACCTCTGGAATTTCATCGCTTCCAAGAGGATCGGCAATTCGTTTACCAGAGTTTAACCCTGAAGCGGACGATGTGGATGCACGGGCGTGGTGCCAAACTGCGGATTTGTGCCTCCAAAATCAGACGCTCGATGGGGGCGCGCTTATCAGCGTTCTCAGCCGCGCTATGAAGGGATCCGCAGCTACCTGGTTTCCACAGGCTACCTTCCCGAACATGACCTGGGGACAATATCGAGAGGCATTTCTGGCACGTTTTGAGACCGTCGAAACCACCGCGGCAACATTTCTTCGTGTGCTTTCTGGGAAACCAAAAGAAGGTGAATGTTTGGCCGCATATGGGGGAAGGATTCTGTCTTCCTTGATGGCTCGTTGGGAATCTTTGAGCACAGAACAACTTGCTGCATCTTTTGTGATGGCTCATCTGTCGCAAGTGGATTCACGGCTTCAGCAGGAGGCATTTACTAAAAATATTGATACGCGGGTTAAGCTGCAGCAGGAACTGATGGCGGTAGCCTACAGGAAGCGACCGGTACCAGTGAAAGAGACTTTTGACTTGAAACGGCAGAAATTGAACGTTGCATCGGGAAGCAAATGCTACGGCTGCGGTAAGGTTGGGCGCAAAATAGCGGATTGTCGCAACTCGCAGAAATCTTCGGGGCAGAGTCAGAAGACGTTTGCTGCACCAAGGTCATCAGTGACCTGTTTCAAATGTGGGGAAGCTGGACACATTGCTCCTCGTTGCCCGAAGAATGGTTCTTCGAAACCGGGTACATCGAAGAACAACCCTCAAGCGGTTCATCGGGTTAATCTCTGTGAAAAGCAGCCTGTTCAGGGACAGCTGTCACATCTTGGTGAGCAGTTTTCGTTTAGTTTTGATTCAGGAGCTGAATGCTCTCTGATGAAAGAAAGTATTGCCGATAAATTTGCTGGTAGGCGATACCATAATTTAGTATCACTGTTGGGTATCGGAAAAAACAATACATTTAGTTCTCTACAAATTTCAGCAGATGTCGTAATTAATGATCATTATCTCGAAATTTTATTTCACGTCCTGCCTGATCATGACCTGAGTTTTGGAATCCTAGTTGGCCGGGAGATATTGGATCTTGGTTTTGCTGTTGAGATGTCAAGTAATAGATTATTTCTAAAACGACTACCAATTGTCAATGTCTGTAAAATTGTTTCTAAACCTCAAAATTTTGAAAATATCAAAACCGGAGTTTCTCTTGAGGAAAGAGATATGCTTGTAAAATTATTAAAAGAATTCGCTTCATCTTTTGTTGAAGGGACGCCTCAATCTAAGGTCAATACCGGGGAGTTACAAATTCGTCTGATAGATCCGAACCGGACTGTTCAAAGACGTCCATATCGTCTAGGTGTTCATGAACGAGAGGTAGTTCGAGATAAAATTAAAGAGTTACTTGCAGCAAATATCATAAGGCCAAGTTGTTCACCATTTTCAAGCCCCATTCTATTAGTTAAAAAGAAGGACGGATCAGACAGAATGTGCGTCGACTATCGAGAGCTCAATAGCAATACGGTGGCTGATAGATATCCTTTGCCCTTGATAGCTGATCAGATCAACAGATTAGCTGGTGCGAATTATTTTACTTCTCTGGATATGGCGAGTGGTTTCCATCAGATTCCAATCCATCCGGATTCGATTGAACGAACTGCATTTGTCACGCCTGATGGTCAATATGAATATTTGTCCATGCCTTTTGGATTAAAGAATGCACCGTCTGTTTTTCAACGGGCAATTAATAAAGGTTTAGGTGATCTTGTTAACACTTTTGCTGTTTGCTACATTGATGATGTTTTAATTCCATCGTGCACAATTGCTGAGGGAATAGATCGTCTTAGAATAGTTTTGGAAGCTTTAACAAAAGCGGGTTTTTCAATAAATTTGAAGAAGTGTTCTTTCCTTATTGAGAAGGTGGAGTATTTAGGGTTTGAAGTTTCTTCGGGGCAAATCAAACCTAACCCTCGGAAAATTGAGGCGTTGGCCCAGTTGCCTCCACCTGAAACTGTAGCACAGCTTCGGCAATTTATTGGTTTGGCTTCTTATTTTCGTCAATTTATAAATTCTTTCTCGAAGATTACTGCACCGCTATATAGATTAACCTCTGGAAAAGGTAAAATTACTTGGACTCCACAGTTTGAGAATATTCGTCAACAAATTATTATACGGTTGACCACTTCTCCTGTATTAATGATTTTTGATCCGAATTTTCCTATCGAAATTCATACAGATGCCAGCTCCCTTGGTTATGGTGCTATTTTTCTACAAAAAGTCAATTTGAAGTTACATCCTGTCGCTTATTTTAGTAAAAAGACTACAGCTGCTGAATCTCGTTATCATTCTTATGAGTTAGAGACTCTTGCTGTAGTAAATGCTATCAAGCACTTCCGTCACTTTCTTCTTGGAAGGCATTTTCTTGTGGTTACTGATTGCAATTCTCTTAAAGCTTCTCGAAATAAGATTGATTTGAGTCCTAGAGTTCATCGATGGTGGGCTTTTCTTCAATCTTTCGATTTTGATATTGTTTATCGAGAAGGTAAGCATATGAGTCATGCGGATTTCTTCTCTCGGAATCCTCTGGATGGAGTAAATTTTTCAGTTTCTCAACCCCTTGGTGAGTCACATTCATCTTTAGGTCAACAGAAGCGTGTCAATTTAGCAACTATTTCGAATAACTGGTTATTAGCAGAGCAACAGAAAGATGGGCAAATAACTGAAATTATTACTAAATTATCGGATAGTCAGATTGGTTTTGAATATGCTAGTTCTTATGAAGTACGTTCTGGAATATTGTATCGAGTAATTCAGCGCAATAATCGAACTTATTCTTTACCGATTATTCCGCATGCTTTTAAGTGGTCAGTTATCAATCATGTACATGAATCTCTCATGCATCTTGGTTGGAGTAAGACTCTTGAAAAGGCTTATGAACAGTTTTGGTTTCCGAAAATGTCAAAATATATTCGAAAATTTGTTGAAAATTGTATTACATGTAGAGTATCCAAATCTTCTTCGGGTAAAATTCAGGTGGAATTACATCCTATACCCAAGGTATCCATTCCGTGGCACACTTTACATTTAGATGCTACTGGGAAGTTGAGTGGAAAAACTAACACGAAAGAATATATTTTTGTATTGATTGATGCCTTTACGAAGTTTGTACTTCTTAATCATTCGTTGCATATTGATGCTATTTCTGCAATCCGGGCTCTCCGTTATGCAGTTTCACTTTTTGGGGCTCCTGTACGGGTTATTGCAGATAAAGGCAGATGTTTTGATAACAAAGATTTTAGGGAATTTTGCTCTTTACATAACATTGATTTGCATCTTGTTTCGACTGGGACCAGTCGGGGTAATGGCCAGGTTGAACGTGTTATGTGTACTTTGAAAAATATGTTAACAACTGTAGAGTCCGATGTTAATAAATCTTGGCAAGACGCTATTGGTGAAATTCAAATTGCAATAAATTCAACTATGCATAGTGTGATAAAAGCAAGTCCTTTAGAATTACTTATTGGGAGGGTTGCGAGACCACTCAATTTATTTTCATTATCTGAGGACGAATGTATTGTAAATCTTACTGAAATCAGAGAGCAGGCAGCTGATTTGATTCAGAACAGGGCACAACTAGAGAAAGAAAGGTTTGATATTTCTAAAGCCCTAGTTCAAAATTTTGTTGTAGGAGATTTTGTTTTAGTTAAAAATAATGAACGAAATCAATGTAAATTGGATCCAAAATTTGGTGGTCCTTTTAAAATTATTGAAGTTTTAGATCATGACAGATATGTGCTGAAAGCATTAAATTCTAGTCGTACATATAAAGTAGCTCATGACCGTTTACGGCGAATGCCAGATTGTTCTGTTCTCATTGAATTGGATAATAACGCTGAGAATTTGATTGAGTGATCAAGAACGGACAGTGTTGGCGTTCTTGAGTGATTTATGTATGGAAACAACTTTTTGGATTTGGGGAACATGTATTATGAATTTCATGTGTAAATGCAGACACTCTTTACGCTTAATAGTTGTAGATCATAAAGAACCTAACCCATTTTATGGACGGAGATTGCGCAATGTAACGGCTAAAGGTGTCTGGGCAGATGACATGGTGAGGTCTCATGGTCACATGGTGATTTAGTCACATGGTGGCATGAGGACAGAGTCCCATGGTCATATGGTGTTTTGGGAGACATGGTCTCATGGTGGCATGGTGGTATGTGGATGGACTCACATGATCACATGGTCACATGACGACATGTTCTTATGGTTTGATGGTTTTATGGAAAGACTGCTACGATGTTGGTAACGAGTCTTGTTTGAATGCTTTGATGTAGTTTTGGAAGCTTTAACAAAAGCGGGTTTTTCAATAAATTTGAAGAAGTGTTCTTTCCTTATTGAGAAGGTGGAGTATTTAGGGTTTGAAGTTTCTTCGGGGCAAATCAAACCTAACCCTCGGAAAATTGAGGCGTTGGCCCAGTTGCCTCCACCTGAAACTGTAGCACAGCTTCGGCAATTTATTGGTTTGGCTTCTTATTTTCGTCAATTTATAAATTCTTTCTCGAAGATTACTGCACCGCTATATAGATTAACCTCTGGAAAAGGTAAAATTACTTGGACTCCACAGTTTGAGAATATTCGTCAACAAATTATTATACGGTTGACCACTTCTCCTGTATTAATGATTTTTGATCCGAATTTTCCTATCGAAATTCATACAGATGCCAGCTCCCTTGGTTATGGTGCTATTTTTCTACAAAAAGTCAATTTGAAGTTACATCCTGTCGCTTATTATATATTGTATATAGGTGTACATAGACGACGACGACGACGACGACGACGACGAACGGCTATACAAACGGACGCCGTGCGGCGGTTGGAGGAGCGTCGGGGTCGAGGTGGCCGCCAGGGTGGATTCGTAGGGGGCGAAAAAAATCAAAAAAGTACGAAGAAATAAAAAATTCAGGAATAGAAGAGAGATGAGAGGCGAGTGGGTGGATGAGAAAAAGAGAAGAGAAGGAATAGAGGGAGAAGTGTAGATATAGCGAGAGAGATCGAAGGGAAGAGAGTATACGTATTTTATATATATGTATAAAAAAGTGGAGAGAAAAAAGGAAGAAATAGAACGGGAAAAAAGAAAATGATGTAGAATAAAAAAATAGAAAAAAAAATAAATAATGAAAAAAAATACAAAAACTGGGGGGGAAAAAAAAACATACATAATACTCGCGAAAGAAGAGCCCTGCACATGCGTGTCCGTCGGCGTACGAGGCGGTGTATTGATCAGCCAAAGAGCGCCACGACGCCCGGCGTCCTTTCTGCGAGCCTTTCTTTTTTTTCGGCACGAAAGAGAACCGATGGGGGTAAGGTGGGCTGGTGCGGGGGGAGAAATTGAGGGGGAGTATAGGGGACGTTGAGAGGCGGGTGCCGGGCGCCGCGACCTAGCCCAACGGACATGATGACGTCATGGCCGACGCCGTCGCTACGCCGTTAGTATATAGCACATATATTATATGTGTATACTTATTCAAATATCTAAACAAATATTGTATATGTACGCATATGCATACGTGTTTATCAAATCCATAGCAAGTATATATGATTCTTGAATGAAAAAAAAAAAAAATCTATTCGTACACAAATATAGTATATAGATGTATTTATATAGTGTACGCTTAATTACTTCGCTAATATCCTCTTTTATGGTAGATTTGTACGAATGAAAAAAAACTACTCATGTGTATTACACACTACTCGAGTTTTAACGATCGCGGGATGTCGGAAGCTGATGTAGTCATCTCGAACAATCGACTGTCAAAATATTTTTTTTCACTTTTCCGAATAGAGATTTTTATTTTTTTTTTCTTTCGTTTTCTAGTCTAGTTTTTTGTTTCTTTTATATTACGCTTTGGTTTTGTTTTGGTTCTAGGGTGTCCGAGTCACGTGTGCTACTAACCCTTAAACGTCGGTTTGGTTAAGTTTGGTTTCGTTGGGCAGCTGCGTTCAATTTATCACTCAGTTTTCGAGATTTTTACTCAAATGTCGAAAACCCTATCCACCAGGCAATTTTTCAAAGTGTCCCGACACGAAATCTGACTCCGAGTAAAAATCTGTCGGGGTTTCAAACAGGCAAAGATTCCACAAATTGTTTTCCACAGATCTGAATTTCTCAGGTTCCCCTGTACGGTATATAATACATCGAAAAAGGAGTATGTGCTTTCCTCCCTCCTAATTTCTTCCCCTTTGCAGCGCTCAAGAAAATGGGATAATTTTGTTCATACCATTGGTTGACGAATGAATCTTTCTACTATAGTATAACAGGCGTATATACCTCGAACACGCACACCCAACATCTATAATAGTCAATATCAAAATTAGACTGAAAATTTTTTCGACAAGTCAACTCGTATCTCCGAATGTATTATGAGGTGACAGTGACACGAACCATTCACCATTCCCCATTAATTTACAAAAGAGCGTTCGTCCGATGCAAAAAAAAAATAGTCTAGTATCCAAGTGTCGTATAAAATTTGAAAAACACGAAAATGTCCGATCGTTAAGTTTAATTTCGACTCCTTAGATCCGGGCTAGAAGTTTATGGGAATGAAAGGCAACTTGTACACGTATGTTTTAAGATACCATGCACACATCGACGTTCCGCGTCCCTCTGAATTCCCCCTTCTTCTTCATTTTCTTCTCATGAAGTTGCCGCGGCAGTTGCATTCATCGAAGCTGCAGCAGCAGCAGCACCGCGTCTAGGAATATATCCATAACACATGTGTTCCCACACAAACGTCACTGTCTAAAGATGGCCGCGCTATCATTTTCGGTATTTTTTGTCATCGCTAGACGAGAGTAAAGACCGTCGCAGCGAAGGGTGCGGGAATGAGACCGACACATGTGGCCTATCTCATCCTCTTGGGGTGATAAAACTCAACAGTTGGCCTCGGATTGTGGGGTTGATCTTTACTCGTCGGCTAAAGATTGTCCTCGGGATAAAACACGAGGACTGATATACTTGTCGTGAAAATATTTCAAAGGCGCGAACTTCCGACCACTTCACACCGCATGCCACGTCCAACGGGGTGACAAAATATCGTTTTTGAGAATTATTATCCGATTTCCCGTCTCAGCCAGCCAACCGAACGCTTCAATGGTACGAATATGAAATTGAGATGGAATTTAAAAATTTGCTGTACCGATTCCAGAACACTTGATCTTCAACTGTTAGGTGTAAAGTATCGAATTACCGATCATTTTGCACCGCACACGTAACAACGTAACCCTGACGGCGCGACGCCAATCTCCAGGTAAAATTGGAACCGGATCCTCGGGAGGTCGTGACACGCGACAGAGTTCGAGGTTAATCAAATACGACAATTTTTAGCCAGAGAATAATTCTGATTCGAGTTTATGTGAATTCAGAATAAAAAAAATCTACTAATTCTTCTATCAGACATTCAACGATCTGAGCTAATCGTTCATCGGAAAGAACGATGTGGCCTAAATAATAAAATTCCTGACCTAGACATGTTTTTCTCCACCATTCACGTTGTTTTATATTTTTATAGTCATAATACCGTTGGACTAGGTCTGCAGACAATTCGCAGTAAAAATTTTACAGTCTCTAACAGCATCCAGCAGGAGCAGCAGCTACGCGGCTGGTTCACAGGGGGCTAGACGGAAAAGTCCATAAACTGATATCCGCTGGGTTTAAACCACGACTTTCCAGTTTCCATTGGTACGAAACTTGACGATGTATAGACACACACTATAAAACGTTAAGAATCATTCTCCTTTTAATTTCAAGCATCCATTGAGTTACTCGCTGCGATTTAATCGGATGCAGCTGTCAGAAGTGGTAAAAATATAATTTTCAAAGAGATACAGAAAAATCAAAAGAAAATTTAAATCACTTCAACGGCACAAATCCAACGAAATTACCGGGATAAGGGATTGCACTGATTCAGAGATTTTTTCATTGAATCTACCGAGGATTATATAATAATAGAAATATCAAATTCTTGGAAGCCAGCGTTACGGTACAGGTATGAAAAGAGTGAAATGAATCGATTTTAACACTTTCCTATCTAAAAGGAAGAAAAGAAATAGTGAAGTGAAGAGTAAAAGAATTTCTTACAGCATCACAGCAGCCCTGCTGCGAGGCGAAAGGGATGCATCCGTTTAGAAATTCCCTACATCTCGCATGCCCTCAGCTGCTAACTACTGTAACACAATCTTTATACGAACGAAGTCTCATTCCCTCTCAACCTTTCCAGGATACCTATACGACCGTAACGTTACGTTACGTTACGTTGGGTTACGTGGTGGAGAGTCCGATTGGTATAGGTGCCCATAATACACGTACATACGATATGGTCGCGACCTACCAGCCAGACACTTGACTACAGGCACGGAAAACGGTCACCACGTGTTGCTTAGACGTTCCTAGCTAGACAAGCAAAACCGATGATACACATAGAGGGAAAAGTGAAGGAAAGAAGAAAACTAGACGTAAGAGGCGTGACTTAGATGGACGACTACGTCGACGACTTCGACTACGTTATACGAGGAGACTAACTGACCGAGTAGTGGAGAGTGTAAGAGAGAGTGTCGCGGTTCGGTTCAGAGGGAGAGAGAAGGAGAGACAAAATTTATTTGAGAACCGAGAGTGTGGGAGAGGGCACGGAGGTTACACTTGGCCCAGATAAGACATATGTCGGATTTTGAATGCCCCAAAACTCCGAACTGTAGTAAAATTACGTTGCATACTCAATTGATGATTCTCTACGCTCTGAATACCTTTTTTTTTTTCATTTCACTCGCGGTTTATTCCCATGAAATATTTTTTACAAATCTCGTCAATTTTTTTTTTAACATTGTAAAAAAAAAATCATTCTTTGGCGTATTCAGGACACGATATTCCATATGCATAGTTTGTAGGTACATGTATAGCGTATAAAACGGCCCTGATTTACCCTACGGAATTATTCCAATCCGGTACTTATAGGAAGTGTTGAAATTACGTTGGAACTACGGAGAGACGAAAACTGGAATCTGTGGTAGGGCACGAAGGTCATATGCTTCGCTCAGATAACGAATAGCTTCGATTCATACAACTATTTTTTTCATTTTTTTTTCATCTAAAAAATATGCTCAATCACCACACGATATACGCTCGGCAAATATGTGCATAATATATTTCCTTCCGATTTTCAAGCGAATCAATCAAGTGCGGACATCCGCATCAGCCGTAGAGAATGAATTTGTGAAATTCAGTAGCTATTGCAGGTGCAAAAACTTCAAAATTCATCAACTGATGCGTGTAAAAGTCGTCCACTGTTTCAAAAAGTATCGTACCAAAGCTGCCAACTCGTATTCACCCATAGCCACTTCCATGTACTTTTTTCTAATCACAATGCTTCAAGTTTACACTCATTCACTGTGACCCTTTACCACCAGGCCACGTGTGGTGCTCGTCAGCTGTCGTGAAGTGCCTCTCATCTTTTCTCTCTTTCTCTCGCTTACTTTTTAGTCTCTCTATGCGCATTTATGTGTATCGCGGGGAGTCTTTATAGTTATATAGTCACAGTACGGTGGTAAGTGTCAAGGGAAAAAATGGGATTTTTTTTTTTTTCAAATAATATTTCTATTTTTTTCACTGGGACTGGAGAAAATTTTTGAAAGCCTATTTTGGCTGATTGGAAACTATCAGAAGCAAGGAATTTCTGAATTATGATCGTTGCTCGATTTTTTCAAAAAAGCTCTTGAAGTAAGGAAAAATAAAACAATTGAAAAAATATAAAATATAGTAACAACAATCATAATAACAAGAATAATGATGATCATCATCTAGGTAGCTTAACTATCCCTATCTACCCAATGTTTTCCTGTATGTTTGCGTCTTTTACGAGCTACTCGCGTACTCCTTAGGTCTGCACGATACAAAAACCGGTCTTTAAAGCGTTTTTACAGCTGCACAGACGATTCCATTCCCTTTTATTTTTTTGTCTTCTATAATACCCAACTGGACTATTGACTAAAGTCTTTAGGTTGTATAGAGAGCGTGAAAGACCAGGGGGGGAAAAGATATAAAGAGATCGAAAAAACATAAAAATGAAGTCAAAAGTCAAACGATCTTATAAGTTCATTTTTATAAAATAGGTGTGTATAGAAAGTAACACTTTTTTTTTCAAAGTTCAAGACTTCCGGTCTGCACTGTCGTACCAAAAATTCATCCGTTTAATAATTTGGTGTAAATAAGCAATATGAATAAATAATTAAATGCACTCGACGATGATGGCATCGAAGGGCATGATCACCGCAGTTAATGAGGTTGAAAAAGGTAGGGCGATAAATGGAAAAAAAAGAGATGTGCATGAAGTAGGTAGGTACAGGTATCGATAGTGCAGTGAAAACTTGACTCTGCATTCTGAGAGCTTTGCACGATATAGGTAAGTTCAGTATATATATATAATCTCGCGAGCAATCTCATGAAATTACGAAATTTCATCGTAGGAATTCTATAAGCTTTCGCGGGGGTGAATGTATATCCGCTTGCAGGATCGCGGTGCAATTCCTTCTTCTTTGTTTCGCGGAGCGTCGCCTTGATACGTCCGTCTTCGTCTGGCTCGTTCGCGAGTAAAACAGCCCCTTAAAACTGTTTTACTGCTCCGAACGGGGCAGAACGACGTCTAGACGCTTCGGCCGTAAAGTTTGACCTACTCACCCCAACCTCTGCATTTCCCTGTGGTCTCTCGCTCCCTCTTATTCTCTGTTTCTGTCTTTTCAACCATCCCCTTCTCACCCTTTACCGTCCCCCCCTCCCTCGGCCCCATTCTCTACCCTTCGCCCTTTACCGCGGTGAAACGACCCTTAAATACACGCACGAATATCCGCGCAACTGGGCCGAACGGATCATCGTATCCTTCTTCCGTCGTTTACACATAACTTAAAGCAGTCGAAATGTTGATCCAAGATCGAATTACAACACGCGAATGTGAAGTGTCATTTAAATCGTGTATATCTCCGTTAACTAGATAATAGAGAAATTAAGAAATTAAATTAGCATAGTTACAGAATTGTTAAGAAATATGTGCATCAAAAATCTGATTCGAAGAACAAAATATTTGTACCAATGAAATGCAACTTTCAATTTTTTTTCTGAAAAATAAATTTCACCTGATAAAATTTTCCGTTCCAATCCTGAATCGGGTAAAAAATCGTAAGCTTAAGATTTGAAATTTTTTACGTATAGGAAGTTGGTTCGTAGCTAATGAAATAATTTAATTGTCTATAAACTATGTTTCAACGCCCCCTAAATTGAAAACCCTTGAAATTAAAACACATAGTCGAATGTATTTTATTACTTGAACTTAATAAATGGCATGATTGGTCGTCGTTATTCATCGCGCCGATCGAGTGTGTGTATATAGGTATGTACACACACACTATACACGAAGTATGAAGAGTATCCGTGAAAGGATCGCTACTTGAAGTTTGAAGGAGAAGATAAAGAGAGAAAGACGCGCTAGGCAATCTTTGCGCTGTACAGTATACACGTAGAGAGTAAAAAAAAAGAAAAAAATGAAGAAGCAAAAAAAAAATGAAAATAAATAAATAAATGAGTAAAGAAAAAAATTTGTAAGGGAAGAAAACTGTCTAAAAGTAAAGTGAATAAGTATGACCTTTGAAGTGTGAATATACCTATATACTTATTAACCCTGAGTTAGTTATACCGTCGTGAACGTTCCAATTTTATAAAACTGTCGACACTCCCATTACGATATCCAGATTACCGTGTCTTGACACTTCGATTCTCAACAAATCTCTCAGAAACCCACTTGAGAACTCGCCTTTGCCAAGTTCTCTCTATGTCTGTATGCATACACTTATAAATATCCATAGCATATAGCTGCTGTTGCTTCTGCAGCATCTTTACACAGTATTCATAATTCAACTACCCATACCGTGAATGAAACATACCACCATACGCACAATTACACCATAAAACATCCACTAAAAATTCTTTCAAATAAATGAATCGCTTGTAATACTATTTATAAATACCAATGATTTTCAACACGGTTCTCTTTTTTTTCTTCTTCATTTTTTTTTTTTCTTCATTCATTTATTTCTTCTTTTTTTCTTTTATACCACGATGCGTCGAATCACTCGGTCGTTCAGTCAAGTACGTACCTTATATTTTTCACATACTACACCACGTAAATCATACACACGCACATTTGTATGTAAGTATCGCGATATTATTACGAGTAACGTCATCCTCAGGGTCCATAAAAAATGAAACATCAAATTACCGCAGTGTATAGGAACCGTCGAATGGTCGAATCTTTTCTTTTTTGTTTCAATCGAAGTAATAAAAAAAATAATAGATAAAATATTTTCTATTCAAATATTCTTTCCATAATAGGATAAATTATTTTCGTATCGCCTCGTTATACGCGTATATGAAATAGATGAACGGAGAAACCCTTTTTCCATGAATTCGGCATAGATTTTCAATAGGTACGATTCGGGCACACATACTCGCAGTCAATGAGTCGGAATGGAGATGGGTTAATTCAAGGGTTATCCTTGGGGAGCCGAGTCCCTATTGCCGCAACTATAATGTGTTGCTACCATCGACTATAAGTTCTTCACATCAGCAGCACGCACGCACGCACAAAGTACACTGCTTCTCTCTATACCATTTAACCAGTAGATCGACTCTATTGTCCGCTTCTCTATTAAGCATCCCTAGCTACGTGTATACGTGTATAGAGAACGCAGTTCGTTTCTCGCGTTATCGTAACGCCCTCATAAATTTTTCCTATCTCCCTTGTTCGCGTGGAACATAATTGTTATGCCATTAAACCTATACACCCTTAGTTTCCAAAATTGTCTACGGATCGCCGTGCAAGGATAACCGGACTACGATAACCGTTTTCATCCATGACGATTATTTTTTTATCAACCTCAAATAGTTTGGTGGCGCGCGTTTGGACAAATTTTTTGTGCGGCTGGGCCGGCTGAGAAAAATTGTCCAAGCGAGCTTGGCCGCGAAGCGATTCAGAATCAACCTAACCGGGTGTACATAGTCGTGAAGCTACGCAACTGCAGTACGTTTCACGCGATACGAATGCCTTAGATTTTAGAATGTGTCATAAGACAGTGCGGTTCATTATACGAGGCCACGTGTTAGTTTTGTGACGAGAAGCAGACGTCTCGTACCTATACGTTATACGCATACATACGTGTAAAACTGGCATAACGTAATTCGATGTCCGATAAAGAAATAAAAAATGATCGGATAAGAATATGACGAAGAAGAAAAAATAAAATAGAAACTCAAACATGAGAAAAATTATTTTTCTATCATTCGCTTAATCTTTTTTTTTCAATGATCGTTGATAATTGTATCAGATATTTAAACGGGGGCGCGAACTTCTGTATGTATATCCTGGATAGGGTAGGTATGTAGATAACGGTATAAATACTTGTGAAAGTAACAAAATACGAGTACTGAATTTCGTTTGTTTTTTTACCAATTAAATGATCTTTCACGTACAGCTATGTATGGTATACGTACATCTATATACATGAATATTTGTACATGCAGGAGAATGGAAAGAAAACAAATATGGTAAGAAAAGAAGTAGGATGAAGCGAGGTAGGTAGGGATGGATCGAAAGAGCAAAATTACAATCTGAAAAGAAAGAACACTCGACGTCCTTTCGAAAGCCGAATTTTATATATGTAGGTAAGTATAGGACCTGCTAGCCACCGGCAGTTGTCTTCTACCGCCAGTATAATATGGGTATTAAAAACAAGAAGTCCTTATATAATAAAAAATGATTTAAATAATCCGCGGTCTATGCAAATCGTCTACCGATTCTCACGGGACACCCTGCACCGTATAGAAAAGAAGAGAAGAGAAAAAAAATATGTGGGCCCCGAAAACTACCCAAGACAATTGCTCAATCTACATACACACCCCGGACCTACCCTCCGCTTCCCCCTCTTAACCCCTTAAAATAAAAAACTAGAAAAAGAGAGAAGAAAAAACCTGAATACCCCTAGCCACGTAGCGTCTTTGGTATGAGAAGGCGAACAAAAAGAGTTGAATATTAAATAGGTAGTATCCTCTCTCCCGCGGTCCTCTCGGTTATATAGAAAATGTAAAAAAAAATTAGAGGGGCGGGGGGGAAAGTGGGGTTGGGGGGGTCCCATATAGTGACAACGAACCAAGGATCATCTTGCAGAAGCTATAAGGATGCTGGGATTACGTAATGCATACGACACATGCATATACGTGCACATAAATTTTACACATGCACACCCACATACATATTTATATGTATAGTACACAACTTTACCGCGTGGACCTCGTTTAAATATCGGACTCAATGTTTCCTCTTTTTTGTCCGAGCGCGTCCCCGTTTTTTTTTTTTTTACTATTTTTTACTTTCTGTTTTTTTTTCTTTGTTTTTTTTTTTCCTGCAAGCCAAGGGATTCCGGAAGCGGTTAGTCGATAGACGTGGCTCGGACCAAAAGTTCAATGACTTTGCCAAGGAAAGGGGATTTCGCAATTTTTTTTGTCCCTGTTCCCAGTTTCCTCGTGCTGTTGACCCGTACCCCCCCAGTCCTATACACCGTAGCGCGTTACGATGAGGTATTGAAAAGTAGAGGAAAAAAAAAAGAAAAAAAGTGATCAATGATTCGCAGGATGAGAAATGAAAAGAGATGAAGGTACATATGCGAGGTAAGAAAAAAGGAATATCGTATAAGTAAGCGTGAATTCTGCCGAAACTTTGATTTCATTCGCCGCAGATCGGCTGCGGGTAGAGTCTGGTCGAACGACATTTTTTCCTCTTTTCATTTTCCGATCCCTTAAAAATTTTCCTACAGGCTGCAGCAGCAGACAATATGTATGTATACAGGTATAGGTATATGGTACATAGAGTCAGCACGAAAACGCTGATGTGCACTACGAGAAAAGGCCAAAAAAGGACCCCATAACTTTCTTAGGGGACAAATGTTGTGACACGGGTTGGGCGATGGGATCGTGGCGACAACACGATCTTTTGTTTGTTACACCGATAGACTTTTGTTTGTCGATCTTTTCCGATCACCGCACGGGAAAACAAAGAATAAAACATCCGAAAGAAAATCGCTCTGCGGGGTACGACATCTTCTCTCTTGATTTTTTTTATTCTTTATTCTTTCTCTTGTTCTACTTTGACTAAAAATTCTCAAGCATCGTCATCGCATATGCATTAAAATCTATAGCAAAAATAGAAAATAGGTACATCGGCTCCAGCGTTCCAGAAGATACAACTAAATAAACGAATTATAATTGTTCACGCATGGTTTGTGCAACTGACGCCATTTTTTTTTTTTTTTTGTAATATAATACACATATTTTTTTATTTTATTCCCTCTCGTTGCGAATCTCTTGTAAAAGATCATTTTTTTTTCCCTAGTTTTTTGCATCACTTTTTTTCACATACAGCTAGCTAGTACAGACCGACACCGTTACTATATGGTATATTATATATTTGAACGTGTATATAACCCCCTGAAAATTCATTAGCTATTCTACCGGACCCTTTTTTTCAGTTAGACAATGACAGGTTTTTTTAGACAAATACCGTTGCATGATTTGCATGGCCCCGGTGTAGAAGACAAAAAATAAAAAAGAAAGAAATACGTCATCAACAAAAAATAAAAGGGGTGCACGTTTTTTTCGCTCCTTCGTCGCTTTTTTCTCGCGTATATAGTATATAGTTGTTGCATACATGGCTGTACAGTGACGTTGGGCTACGAAGTTTCCACTATACCTAAAGTATACATAGTGGGGATGTAGAACCATTATTTTAATTTTCAGAGAGTGCAGCTCCTTTACATAATCTTTGGGGGTAGGTATGTATATATATGTACTATGAAAAAAAAATTCTCTCACACGTTCTATATGTATGGTAGGTACCTATAGGTGATGCATGCAGCGGTAGCATCAGCGCAGACATTTTGCATTTTGCATTTTACTTTTCCTATACATGCGCTAAAGGTAAACGGGGTGAGGTTCAGAAAAGAAAATTAGCCTAAAGAGCTCTAAGCGTTTTAGGGGATTATAACCAAAGATGCGTAAAAAATACGCGCCAAGGTTTAAAAGGGTTGACCACCCGCTGGGCAAATGGCAACAAAATAGGAGATTACTATATCCTTCGTACTTACGTACCTTCACCACGACCTAGTTATGTGTAAAGAGAGTACCTTTTGCACCTTCTACGATCATCTTTCTTACATGATATACATATATATACATCTATATAAAATACGCAACGTCTATCCGCAAGGCATATGTAAAAATGTATCTTTATAGACACGCATAATAGTGAATTTTTCATCAACGATTTGCTTCACATAAATTCAACGATCCGAAAAGCGATTTGAAATTTGAAGAAAAAAAAAAGGGTGTCTGAAGAAAAAAATTTAGATGAAAACTAAAAAATCGTCATCATGCAATCATAGATACAAGGGCCCGTTGTTTTTTCTACTTTGGTGAAGAAAAAAAAAGAAGAAATCAGAATGAGAAAGAAAAAATCCCGCTCCCATTGCGGTACGAGGTGTACGGATACACCTATAAAAGTTCGAATCAAATTAATGTACATAAAAAACGTGTTCTCTATAACGGTAAAAGTCCAGTAGTTTTCTAGGCCCAGAATTAGCGCCCGTTTCATCACCATTAAATCGACATTGGGTTGTTTCTCAGCTACCAACTCCCAGGGAGTTAGGGCATCAGTCAAAGGTAGGAGAGAGAGAGAGGGAATGAGCAAGAGGGCAGGATACGATGTACGAAGAAAAAAGGAAGATGAAAAAGGTAGGGCCCTAAAAAATGGCCACAGGGCGTTATGCAGATTCCAAGATATACATATATCCACAGGGTGGCGTTCTAGTCTATGCTGATGATCCTAAGAATGGAGTATAAAGGGCCCATAGTCTCACGCTATTATGCCCCACAGGTAAGATAAAGGGGTCTTACCCGCACGGAAAGATTTCGCTAGGGGTGCCCGCCACGGTGAGTAGACGAAAGATGAAAAAAAAGGGGTAGCCCTTGATGTCTCTTTAATTTTTATTAATGATTCCGAATTTGAATTTCTGCATCTCTGATATGGGAACTATACTGCTAAGACGTGCTCGAATAGCTAGTTCGCGTACTTAGATGAAATTAAAAAAAGTACTGTCTCAACGATGAAAAAAATACACCCTGTGCACCGACCTTCGATAAAAGGGGAGCGGAAAAACATTTAAAAAAATAGTCAACCCGTTACGGAACGTGTAGAAAAAAAAGAGCCAAACAAAAAGAAAAAAATCGAGTGAAAAAGAAAATTCAATCAAAGGTAAAAAAAATCAACCAGTCCGATGCTGGCTGAGTAAAAAACAAACTCCAAATTTGAATATCACCCAGGTATCTAGAGCCAGGGTAGTAATGAAAAAAAATGATAAACAATTGAAAGGAAACGTTGGCAGTTCTGTTACCCGGAACAACATGCCTATCATACAGTACTTTTGGGTGGATGCTTATAATTCAAATGCCTACTATACACGCACATTGTATGTGTGTAGAAAAGAGTGCGTGTCTATTACCGATCTATTCAAATGAGCAACGGGATATTCTCCTCTTTTTTTCTTCCTTCAAATATATATCCGCACGTTTTTTTTCTGTGTAATTTTTTTCAACGGAGAAATTTTTTTTCCGCGGGTCGTACGTTTTTTCTACACGGTTTCCAATTTTTTTTCAAGCAGATGTATGTACCGCACTGTATAATATGTGTACAGTGGTATGCTGCACCTACCGACGGGTTGCCCGTACAGTATGCAAAACAACGCTTCACAACCCTTTTTAGGGCCTGGTGTTCGCGGGACTGTCTTCTTTCACTTCTTCTTCATCTCTCCTTCTTTTTTTTTCAGCCTCCAAACGCAACTAATCTGTTCCGTCTACACTTCGCTGGAGCTTCTAATCCCATAAGTTATGCGGGAAGGAAAAACCGCGGGGTCTTCGCTCGATGATGCACGTATGGATGAATTTTTTTCCAAGTTTTTTTTTTCCCATCGTCTTCTTCTTCGTTTTTTTTCACATCTCAACCGACGACTATTCTCTTTAGAATATACTACGTAATATCTCGTTAAGAGATTTGATCAGATGAGACTGTGAAACGTCATGCGGTCAGCGGGCAAAATTTTAAATTCACTTTTGATTTTGATAGACATATCGATCAGGCAATTTAAACGGGATTACCGAAAACTACCGATGGATTTTCATATAATTCTAGTTTTATAGATCGGCGCTATTTTTCGGAGTCGCGTTTCGAATTTCGTTGAAAATTTTTTACGAGAAATTTGGAAATGTTACCTAAAAATATTCTCAAAATTTCATGCGAGAATCGTGATAATTGCCATGACTTACGTCCGCTGAAATTCCGTTGTTCCATGGATACGGTGGTTGGGGTGGCGACTGTTGTTGGTGATGGACACCTCCGACTCCGGTCGTCCCGTGGGGGTTGTGTATGTGCTCCGCCATGACACTGACCCAATGGGCCAGCCCCCCACCCCCGGCGCCAGTCCCGGATCCTGGACCGCCGGCACTTCCGGTTCCGCCACCGCCCCCGCCACCCCCTCCTCCCTCTTCACCACCTTCGGACCATGCGAACGACGCCTTCTGGGAATTATTCAAAACATCATCGATCTGATTAGAAAATATGTATGACGATAAAGTAGTGTACAATTTTTTTTCAAAATTATATATCGTAATATATCTACTCGGAGTGTTGAATTGTCAGGGGAAATGAAGAGATCGAGGTGGCAGCTTAAATGCTTCGAATTTTCTCCATTCGAATTTTAAAATTGTACGAAGTAAAACACGTGAACGTTGAAATTCAAATTAATCCTACATAATACTGTACCTAACCATCGTATGTACCGTGTAATTTTGTGGACCACGTGCGCGCGCGCGTTCGGAAAGAAAGACGTATTCTATAGGTTTACATAGGTATGTGTGCACCTAGCATTATACGTAAGCGTATATAAATAAGTACATAACGCGGAAATAAGATAAAAATATGGATGCATCATATGATATATAAAGTCGTCTCCTATTTAGGGTAATTAATAACTGAGAGTCCAGCTGGCCATTAAGCGGAAGGTTGTAATTAAAATGAATTTTTATTTCACGGGATATTAAGACGGTCCCATCTGACAGCTGAATGCACAGTGATGATGTCCTTTCGGACGCGGTTATATAGGATTTTGTTCCGATCCTCGCGTGATGAATTATTAATTGTTTCATCAAGAAAAACGGAGATTTTTATAACGTGTAACCGAATTAGGACAGCCCCGAAGATACGCGATGAGAAAACGATGGAAAAAAATTCAATAAAAAAGAGAAAATAGGAAAATAAAAATCCCGATACCGTTAATATTTTACAGCAGAGTGTATATAATATATAGAGCTGTATGATTTGTGGGTTACCCAAACGCAAGAAGAAAGAGTAAAAAAAAAAAAAATGGAAGACCGATGCATAGTTATTCGATGACATTTAAAACGACCGACTTAGAATTCAATGAACCATAAGTTGGAATTACGGAGTTAATGAAAAATGTTCATTAGATAGGTGGGAAAAAGGTGAGTTTGGTAATGGTCTAATGATAACGAACTTTTATAATAGAGAATGAAACAATTAATTTGACATCGCACACAGATGCAGAGGCCTCGAAGTCTTATCTCCCCTGATTCTTTGAGGAGTTTTTTTCATTACGTATTTTTTTTTTTCTTGCGTTTTTCATACAAATAATTATCTTTACGAATCGTTGCTACGGTCTTAACCTCGTCATGGTCCTCTCTGTGCAAGGCCAAATTTCTTGGAAACGCTGGTACACTGCTAACCGTTAATCCTTTCAAATCTTTTAACTCCTTGAGAGCACCGAGTGCGCTCAAATTGTCCTTGAGATTCGCCAAGTTATCCTTTAAATTAAGATTACGATTGAGAACCGTTTTTCCAAGTACTGCACTAGCCAAAAGACTCTTGTACAAATCATTTGGTAATAAAAATTTTTGTTCTTTCTCTCCTGCACCATCAATCGGCAATATTTCGCTCGATGAATCGGAATCAACTTCCACCGAAGAATTCGATACAACACTGACCGTAGACATGATTAATTTTAACAATTATTTTCACTTTCTATTTTATATTTATATGACTCTCAATTATATTTCATCTTTATACGGGGATGGGTGGTCCAATTTGTGGTTTTTAAAACCGTTGATTTTCAATTCCGGTTTTTTCTTCTTTCTCTTTTCTTGTCTCGTATAATTCACAATTTTCTCGTTGTGTAATAAAAACTTTTTTTCTTTTTCACACAAACTCTTGAGATTCTTTTTTATATCAATTTTCTCATTTTCTTATCCGTCTGACGGAAGGGTTGATTAAATTTTTAATGGAAAATATTCCGAGACACCATTTACTAGATATCTATTTTACATCCATGTATACATAAATATATTTATTACGTGTATATTATACTTGAACTTTGTCATTAAACGATAATTGATTAAACTATGACGATCAGAATCATACGAAGTTCTTTGGTTTTACGTTAGACTTTTTTTTTAATGAAACTTGAGTTTGACTAGAATTTTATATTCGATTGGCTCCCAAATTATCATAGGTTAGATTAAATCCCGTACAGGATAAAGTTCATCAATATTTGATCATATCATATTGAAAATAACAAATCCTTTCATATACAACATATATGTTGTTACTGTTGTTATTATTACTATTACTATTATTATTATTATTATTGTTATTATTATTGCCGTAAGACACAGTAAGTTGTTCTGATGTTCTTTTTTCTTTCTAGTTAAATATTATCAGTGTTGTTAGTATGTTTAGTATCGTTATACTATGATTGTTAATATTAGTTTAAATTGCTTCATGTTTTTATTTTATTTCATTATCCTTAAAGTGTACTTTTATATGGTAGATCTACGTTGAATTACAGTATTTAATGACTGCGTTTTTGAAACTATAGTCCATTGTTATTTTAATGTATTAATGATAATAGATATTTCAGTGTTTTAAAATTCAAAGTGCAGTGCGTTAGGAACTTTGCGCGCGCAGCTCATTACGCAGGGTGATCTCTAATTGGTTGACTAATTAGAGCGGGAAGCATTCCCGCCACGAGGTTACAGCGTGCGACTATTTTATTTATGTATATTATTTGTATATTTATTTAATAATTGATTCTTCGTATGTTTTATATAAATTATTAAAAAACGAAGATCGGATATACGAATCATCCGAATATAATATTATTTTTTTGTTGGTTTTTCTTTTTTTTTTCTTTTTATTTTCCTGCTACAATGAAAAATAGGAACTTTGGTTAATTATTTTATAGCCAGTTTTGAGTTTTGCTAAATATTTATACATATCAAATTACGCGCGTTTTATGCAGCGACAGCACTATTTTATTTGAAGAAACTTAATTTTCGTGTAACGATAGTGTCGCACATTATTACATACGTTTCTTCGTGTTGTACAGGTGAAATAAAAATTACCGTTTAATATTCCAAAATATTTTGAAGAAGAGAAAAAATATATATGTATACATATATATATATATAGAGAGAGAGATGAAGAATAAAATACTTTCGAAACCTCGAACAACGTTCACTGCATGTACAAGGAATGCAACGGCCGATTGATTTTACGAATTGCGACGGAATTTATCGAGTCTACGGATGGAAATTCAATTTTCGGGCTCGGCCTGCGTGTAGAAGATTTTCTATCAATCGTATATTAGGCGAGAATGTAAGCCGGATGAAGGGTGCTAAGTAGTTTTTCTTTTTTTGTTTTTTTTCTTTATCCAACCTTCTTCACTCTGTAACCTCAATGACGGTGGTGCAGTTGCAACGATTTATTCATCTCATATCCTCCGCTGCAATTAACGTTTTACAAAGTCTCGCGTCTCCCCGATTACCGATTCAGGATTCTTTTTTCAATCGTTTATCGTCGTTCAAAAAACTAACGACGTTCCTTCAAAAGGTTCCATCCACGATCTTCTTTTGTATCCAAGTACAACGTCCACTTGCTGTTCTCCAGTTTCCCCCCTCGGGGTCGTATAATCTCGATAGCAAAAATTCCTCGTCATCCCTCCCCCCCTGTTGCTTTTTTGTTGTTGTTGTTGTTGTTGTTATTATTATTATTGTTATTAATAGTTTTATTGGCGGGTGTGCACGGGTATATACATATATATATTTTCTTTGATTGCGTTTCAGTTTCCCCTCCTATATGGATGCATATAGTATCGTTAATATTTTCTGCAATGAATAACAAGCATTCGTTGGTTGTGCTGAGGATTTTTGTTATTCGAAAAATGTACTATGTGTACATTGATATATATATATATATGTATATGTGTATATATTTAATTTCCCGTCTTCCGTTGGCCCCCCCCGGACATGACCTGCCGCGCGTCGTCGTCGTCGTCGTTGTCGTCGTCGTCACTCGTCCGTCTCCGACGACCGACAACCTAACCGTGGTTCACTTGTTTTCGGGGGGTCAGTTTTCTTGTACATGAGCGCGACCGGGTGAACCGCGCGACTGATGGTGCACTCGGCGCTGGGGCCGGAGGTATAAGGAAGCGGAAAGAAGGTTCGCCTGGAAGGCGCACGCTTCGTCCATCTTTTACTTCCTTTTTCGTCGGAGCTCCCGAGTAAAAAGCGAATAAAAAGAACGGCAAAGAAACAGATAAATATAGATATTTTCCTTGGCGCGCGGGCGAATTGGAAAAATGGAAATAATAAGGCGGGGGTGGTCGAAGGGGGGCATGGGGAGGGGGGCGGGGGAGAAGGTACCGCCGGAGGATGTAGTCGGATGCAAGGGGAATCCAGGGGCGAAGAGAGGGAGGCGGGAGGAGGAACGAACGAGGGTTACCACCGCGAGGAGAGATGCAACGGGAAAGGCAAGGCAAAGGAAGGTGAAGGAGAGAAAAAGCTCCGCGAATAAGGAAGAGAAAATGGAGCGAGCGAGCGAGAAGAAGGGTAGAAGTGTAGAGTAAAGGTGTGGAGGGGAATAAAACTGGAGAGAAGGGGTGGATGTGTGCAGAATTGCGCGGTGCAGTCTGCGCGAGTAGGTTTGCTTGGTTATACGTATTGAATACATATATATATATATATATGTATATGTATATATATAAAACATACATATATAAACGCGTCGTTCTTTTGGCGGCGGTGGGGGGTACACATCGATTGCACGTGCATGCATGTGCACCACGTGCACGTGTGTTGGAAGGTTCTCTTTGAGAGGGGAATCCCTATTTCCACCCTGTACCCAACGATAGGTATATCTGTACAGCCATATACCTTACCTACTATAACCTTACACTATCACAAACATCACGATTCACCAACACTGCAATGTGCAATACTCATATAGCACATATCGTGCAAGGATTTCGCCGAGAGAATCGTTCACGTTGACCAACTTAACTTTCACGAAATTACACTATATAACATCGGCACAGCTCTCTCGATATCCTTTTTTCGACGTTCATCGAGCACTTGATTTTTTTTTTTTTTTTGCCTGTTCTCTACCCTCATCGTTTCATCGCACCCATTTTGCCGATGAATTTCATTTACCGCGTTGAGAATAATTTTCGGGGCAATCGAGAAAATTTTTGATTTTTTTTGGAGGTTTGAAAATATTTTTTTTATTCTTTAAAAATGTTTTATAACGGTGCATATATATTCGTTAAGTTATATACCTAACTTACGGTGATTCGTTTTCTTCTCTTTGAAGACGTATACATATAAGGTACGATTTCATTGATATGTAGATCATTTCACACGCGGGACACAGAGGTAATATCTATTATAAATTTTTGGGGTAACCCTTTTCTAAATAGCTGTATAAATGGGTTTCCTTTATTGCGGTACATAATATTATTTGTATTTTGGTTTGTCGGGGCGGTAACCCGGAAGAGACCGGATGAACTGTCGGAGTACAATTGCCCTTATATTTTGAGATCTTAAGGGCGTCATTGAGTCCTCGATTTTCTCTCTCTTTTTCATTTCATTTATTTCTATGTTTTTCATCCATTTCCTTCTCTCCTTTCACATTATCTTTCATTCTTAAATTTCTTGAAAGACGAAGCCGACCTGTACGTCGTGAGAAATAAATATCGGTAACGCGTTACGCAGACTAGACGGGTACAATTTTTTACCGTTAATTTCTCACCATAGTATATGAAGCACGTATACAAAAATTATAGGATCGCAGGTATATCAGCTACTATAAATACAGGTAAAATATTAATGAAACTATTAACGTCGCAGAAGTGATTATAATCTGACAATTAGTGTGATAAAATGTTTTGAAATTTGGCGGGTAAAATTAAACGCGCGTTAAGCCGAGCGTAAAAGGGAAGTGAAGAACCACTTGTTGAACGAGGTGTGCAGGGGCGATATATACATATACATGGAAGGTTGTGCTGCAAAAGGGGTCGGGAGAAGTAAGGGGTGGACTTTTACGGGGGTGTAGATATGCAGATGAGGGGACACGAAGTAACTAACTTTAACTTCAACTTCTAACTTGCCTGCCCCCATCCCCCTACATAAAACCACGCTGCTGGTAAGCCGACCACTTTTCTCTCACCTTGACTCATACCAAACTCCTTCTTCCGTAGTAGTACACCCTCTCCAAACCATCCTCCTCTCCAGCAATGTTCCCACGTCGCCAAGGTGTTATCAACTCGTACAAACAGCAGCAACAGCGTGCGACTAGGTATGACTCAAAAATTAAATACCACGGAAGTTTATGTATACATGAAGTTCATACGTATCCCTATATACGTCACGATGTAGGTGTCTGTATAATTTCGTAAGGTTAGATTTGTTATTTGTCATTTTTATTTTTTTCCATCGACTATCAGTTTTTCTCCATCCCTCCCCTACTCGGTCACTTTTCAATTTTATCTGAACGTATACGCGGTGTACTTACGTATATTCTATGTATTGAAATTTTATTTTTCTTGAAAAATTTTTCTCCAAACTTTCTTTTGGGGGTAAAAGACGCCCGGCGCCGGCGGGGCACGGCGACGCCGAGTCTCGACCCAGATCTGGACTTCCACGGTGGTGCATAGTAGGTAGCATAGTAGAAGCAGTAGCGGTAGCAGTAGCAGCAGCTCTTGCTGGTGCAAGATTCGCGAAACGTTTTTCATTTTTATTTTCGTTTTGCAACTCAGCTTGGGGTAGGTTTTTCCACAAACTCTAACTTCCCTCGTACAGGAGGCGACGCACACAACCTTATAGGGTAGAATGCCCGATCACATACAACTTCTTTACCATCCACCCACCCACCCCCTTCATATATCCCTTGCACATTTTTCTTGGGTGGCCCACTTCGCCCCTATTGGTTATTGCCCGGGCAAGGAAAGGGAGGAAAAACCCTCCTAAACCCCCACAAACCACCCCCTCGATCCTTAAAAGTAATATTGCATTTTTCACTATATAGAAACCGACGTAGTATATACACGGCGTATGTATACATGTATATACTCATACAGACTTTAATAATATACTACATATATGTAAAACATACCTATACGTATTCGCAAATTGCATGATCTATACGTAAAGTGTAGATAATATTATTCGCACGCCATGTGTATGGTTCATACTATACACAACCCTTTTCGAATAGACAAATATCTATATCTATATATACAATATGTGGTAAATCAAGTCTAGACGGTACGTCTTATACTCGGAATGCTAAGAATCTTGATTATTCCTCGTCAAGTATTAAACTTGAATCGTTGATCGACTCGATTTAATATAGGTACATAAAATACATTCTGATAATGAATTTAAGATCGATATATAATCCGTGCCATTTGATGCATCAGGGGGTGAGAAATCGATGACGCAATCAAGAGGATTATTCATACATTTATAAAACGAATCGAGAAAAAAAAAAAAAAAACCCATATAATGCGCGATGTAGTGAAAGTATTTTTCAAGTGCAATGTTGAGGAACAAAAAAAAAAGAGAGAACAGAAAAAATTGCAAAAGGTGATTATTTTCATTCGTCTCTTTTTTGCCTCCATCTTATTTCCCATCTCATATATATTTCTCAGACCCTGCAGTCCTTCGCAGCCATTGGCATCGCCGTATTGTTTAAGAAAAATGCATAATGTACGTGTATAAAATCTACCGGTAAATGTATAGGGTGAATCATTCCAAACTCCGAGAACGGGAGGAGCCTCGTTCCGTTGTCTCGCCCAGTCAACGCGCCGTGCACGAGAAAAATGGGAAGAATGAGAAAAGTCGACTCAAAAATACAGCATGCTCAACTAATGAGGAAGTCGACGAGTCGAGGTCAAGCGCATATCTGCCGAATGAAGCTCCTCCCAATCTCGGAGTTTGGAAAAACTCACCCTGTATAATATGTATACATATGATACGTGTAACTAGTGCATTACACGCGTATACGCATGATGGCTGCAACTTTTCTCGTGTGTATATATTAAATATTTTAGCAGACCCCGCATAATATACAATAAATTAAGCTGCAAAATAAGATAATATCTCGTTACATGCGGAGTGCGGAGTGACTTCATTGGCTGTTTTATACCGACGTCAGACCCCTTCATAATTTTATCGTATAATAAGAATCTCACTGCTTTATATACCCGAAGACTGCAGCCATATTGAATAATATAATTTTCCTGGCTACATATATACAAAGGTAGGATGTATACGTCGCACGGTTGTTTTGCCATTTTATGGAATAAAACAAAGTTAAAAGAAAATGATAAAAAAAAAACAAAAAAACACGGGATCAGAGAAGAGAAAAAAAGATTGGACATTTTTTTAACCGTTAATTTCTATAAATTCCACATTTTTATTTACCTGATGCCAACGGATATACATATGTATGTATGTGTACCTATAACACGACGTACCATTCAACTCGCGCGTTGGACAAAATCTGCTTCAGCGGTAGTAACGGAATCCAATAGATCGGAATTCGATTGTCCTTTGTTACGTCGAAGCAATAAATCCTTTTACTCTTTAACTATTGACCACATGATACAGCAAACAACGCGGCAGCAGCTGTCGAGTTTAATCCTCCAAACTTTCGTCAAAGTTCAGTCGGGCCCCTTAGATTTTTTTTTCGAAAATTTTGATTTTTCGAAATTAAGGGAAATTCCAAATCTTATATTCTCGTCAAAATTATTTTGAATTTCATCTTCCCTCAGCATTTCTCATGACGCATATTATGCACGCAGCGACGTTGGACTTTTAAAAATGATGCAATGATCAATCGATTTTTCGATGCTAATGGAGTATTGACGACAATCGCTGTCATTTTCTCGTCATCAGAGTTGAAAAAAAAATTAAAAAAAACAAAAAAAGTATTCCGCAAGTACCGAATAATTCAGCGATCAAGGGATGGCAATAAAACTGAAATCTCGGACCTTACGATCCATCGATCTATTTTTTGAAAACAGATCATTCGCTTTTGATCCAATCGATAAAATAAGACGAGATATTTCGATGAGCATATTAATTGGAAGATTTCGTAATGGTGAATGAATGTGATAAATGCGATGTGATTTAATGAATTTACGCGTAATCAGCTCGCAATATAGGTACAAGTGAGTTGTGTACCAACGCACAAGTGTTGAATAAAACTAGAGTCGGGGTTGTAGGTGGGAAGAAAGTTGCGTTGAGGGGGTGTTGGCAGTCGGGGGGTGTCCTAAGGTAAGGCAAAAGGTTGTCTGGGGCGGCGTCTAGCCATGTCTATCGATTATATTTTACCCCTTTGTCTCCGTCCCGGGGTTCTTGGGCTCTCCCTCTTTCTTTCTCTCCTCTTTTTCCCCCTCACTCTTCACTCTCTCCCTCTTTTTCCTCCCTTCATATCTCCCTCTCTGTTTTATTTCCCCTGAGCCTCCCCCTCCGTTTCTTTTATGGCTCTTTCTCCTCTCTCCCTTTTACCGCGTCGCGCAATCACCTTTTTTTTTCTTCTTTTTATTCATTCCCTCCTCTCTCTTTTTCTCTTCCCATCTCTTACTTTTATATATTTCTCTCTCTCTTTTGTCCGTCGCAACGTCGCGCTCCTGACCTGTCGCAACCCTCCCGTTTCACGCACTCACGCAATTCAAACGAATTTTTTTCCCAATTTCCAAATTATCATACAGCTGTTGCATCGTCGATAAATTCAAGATTAAAAAATTAATGAACCGTTTGTACTAAAAAAATTACGTTTCCAAAACTCACCGTCATCCGTAAAAGAAATATGAATGAAATCAAATCGTCAAAAATGGTACTGTGAGTTGCCTGAATTTTTTTTTACCCTCAAATTATGGAAACCCCGGCCTTGAAGACTTCGGCGGGTTGTATAGGATTAGATTGGAATTTTTTCAGGGTCTTAATAATTTTCATAAGTGAAAAGAGGAAACAAAAAAAAACAACAAAAGTTATTTCACACGTACCTATATAACAGAGAAAGTTGAAACGTAGCAGCGGAGAATATCTCTTGACCTGAACAGCCTGTTGAGTCAAAACTACATGCATGAGTGTATGGATAGGTATATAGAGCAGAGTTGAACGATTTTGGGTGGACCAGTCGGTGACCTTAACCGCGTTTCTGTGGTGCTGATTTGATTAATTTGTTATGTAAAGTGAAAATTCGTTGATAAATTCGAAATTAGAATTAACGGGTGTATACGTAGATGCTTTACATAGGTGTAATGTTTCCGTAACAATATAAACGCTAGAGTATCAGCTGGGATATAAAACTTGGTAAATTTAACCTTTAGAAAATCCTCCAAGGAGAGTACATCGCCGTATCCAAGGGCTGGTGAATTTCAAGGTTACCAGCGGGGAGGCAGCAGCGCAAGAACACCCCTCACAGGGTATAAAAATCCCTCCTCTTTTCTCGCCCCTATTTTTCTCCTCTTTTTATCCAACCTTCTAGATGGCAAGTTACGCAGAGTTGATTTTCATCCCTTATACATAATTGTAAATAGGACATATACAGAAGATCGAGTTAGCTGTAATAACAACCGAATAATAATTCCCGTTGTATTCTTCAACGAGAAACTAATCAGGCGGCAACGATCCTTCAAAATCAATATTATTGGAGATTAATTTCAACTGTCCTATCCTGAGGGCAGTTATCAATTTTTGGAATAAATGGCTCGAGGCATGTGTGCTCCTATCCTACGTGTGTACGTATCAACATCGTTCATATAAATCGGGTGAAGGAATTATACATCGCGAACGGGCGAGTTTTTGGCAACAGACGTATGATGGACGCTCCGTGACCTAGGCCGTCTTGAAGGGCAGACATTTTTTAATCGATAACCACCCCCCGGAGGTGGTTGCCAGTGGAGGTGGTGGCGGAGAGGTCGACGGGTCGGCGGCAGCGGAGGCGTATAGGGTGTATAATAGAGGTATGGCGCCCCCTCGTACCACCAAAACCACCCACGCCAACCAGCCTAAATAAAGGCCCATCCCTTAAAGCTGAGAGCATCGAAAACATTGTTAAAGCTGATAACGCCCACGAGTTTTCGACCGCGTATTACAACCTCCGTCTGAAAACAGGTTGGACGAAATATTTTCTTTCTTTTTTCACCACCTCAAACTCGGTGCGAATTATTCAATTATTCATAATTTTCAATCTTGAAATAACGAAGAAAAAAAATAAAATAAAAATATCGATACTCTTCTTCCTTATGGTACCGGCTGATCGAATGAGAAATAAAGTTCAGCTTCGTATGGAATACACGTAAAATATCCCAGGGCAATTAAAGTTTCTAATTAAATAAATACGTGTGTTTTGGTTGAGGTTAATAAAAATTCCGGAATTTGATATATCAAAATACGTTATACGTGTGTAGATAACAAAATCTAGTTGACGTAAATCTTTCCTTATATAAATTGAATAAACGGAAACGATTAGATCAAGCGCATCAAATTAATAGTGTAATAAAAAGGGAGAGGAGTTAACGGAAGCTATCGCTACTTCGAACGTTAATAATCACAAAGTATATTTTTGATCTCTGTCTCCGTAGAATATAATATATGTTAATGGTATATATATATAGACGGTAAGGTTATCTGTCTGGTGTTTGACGCGCGAGCGATATAAAGTCATGGTCGTTCACCGACAGTTTTAAGCACCTTCAAAAAACTGCCCATTCCCGCGTGCGCGAGTATTACGAACTGAACCAGATTCACCTTTTAATTTATACAGGTAGATTGCTAAAATTTAGTTTCTACCACCCGAAACCCGGTCATTCTAACTTAACGGGCTGAACGATCAAATGTGAAACCTGAATCATTCAAATTTCTTGAAATATACACGCTATGGTAATAAAAAATTATTTTTTTCAAAACAAAAGACGGACGAAGAAGGACGATACTAATACCAATGGCTCTTCTGCGAATGTCAATAATAAGCGTCAATTAATATTATTTTGGGTGAACGAAACGCGAGGACGGGAGGAGGAAGTAAAGTCATGAAATTGAATGGCAAGGTACTTGAAAATTTGATTAGTCGTTATAGTCCCGCGCGTTTAAGATAACAGAGCGAAACCGCGCGCTTCACCCATTAAATTACTTGCGCGCACAGCGCTTTTTCGCGTGTTCGTTGAAACTACGGGGAAAAAGGCGTAAAAAAAATACACCCACGAATTGTAAAAATATTGTTTTTCCATTCTTTCGTGGGACAGCCAACCAAAAGCTCGCGGTGTTTTCAGAAAAAATATCGCATCACCCAGGCCACCCTGCAGCGCCGACGTCGAGTCTTTATGCCATTTTTTTTCTTTCTTTTTTCAGTTTTTTTTTTTTTTTTTTAATTTCTTTTTCTTCCTATTTCTTTTTTAACATTCAATCCCGTACCGGACGGGGATTTCGATCAGGGAATCCAAGTACGAAACCCACATAGAAGCTTATACATTTTGAAGCAAATATAAATTATTTATCCTACATAGAAAAATTTTCTACCTCAATTTTCTTTTCTAAAATATTTCAATCTCAGATTTGCGCTTAGCAAAATCGGCGATGACGTGTACACTCGGAATTCTCTTAGAGAATAAAATTTACAAGCGTAAAAAAAAAAAAAAAAAAAACGGAAAAAGAAAAATTCTTCGCGGATATAACAGATACTCTCGAACCTGTGCAGTAAACGATGATAAAATTACTAGAGACAAATGAATGACATTTTTTTCCCCCTCAAACTCTTTCCGTATAATTTTACTCGAAAAAAAAGAAACAGCGTTCTCTTAAAATTAAGTACTACGTTTCCAGATTAATCGTTTTCATTATTCTGTGCGGAGTATTTGACCAGTTATAATCCTTAACCGGGTACATAACGTGACATTTGTTTGCATATCTGCTAACCCATCGCCTTATTTAAAAAAATGACGCAACTCTCAAAATTTGACTATCAAATAAGCAAAATGATACGTCGTAATTTCACTATTTTATATGTACGTTTCTTGTATACATTTGCATTCAATATTCAACTAACAATTTTGCATGCTTTATATACGATATTATATGAGTTATACGATTTATGCGTGTGCGATATGTGTAGATAAATAAATCGATGTCGGGTACAGAACCTTTATATTTTTAAAGACTTTATTCTTATTGTGTTAAAAATTATTTCGAAAATTGATACAGGTCATTCGATAATTAATTACTGATCACGTACGGGTATATCTTACCTTAACCGAAAGTCAAAATGCATTTTATCATTGCCTAGAAAAAAAAAATAAAAAAAAAAAAAAAACTAAATGCTGGTAATAACGTCGACGATACTGAATATGATGATCAGCGAATGATTCACATGTTGTTCTGTAAAATTGTTCGATAATTTCTTTGAAAAAATTGTATCGGCACTTTTTAAGGCCCGCGTTAATTCGAAGACGACACTATTCCGACACTTTGAAATTATACTTTTTTCTGACGTGAAAACCCCTCGAAAAGCATCCTAGATGAACAGTTACTGTCTAAATAAACATCGTCCGACGATGATTGATATTTTTCATGTGAAATTCATGAGCAATTTTGTAAAAGTATTGGGGCAAGTATTATTAACGTCCGGTCTCGTTCGTATTTCGATTTGACTGACGGGAGTAGTTCTAATCGCGACCGCAACGTGGCGCTAAAACGTGTCTGCGCAGAAAACTTGCAGCATCCCTAAGGACTTTTATTGTAAACAGATGAGTGTAAGTAAAGTATGACAAGAAAAAAGCTCTTTTTAGAATCTAATCGAAGCTGGGCTAATTTGTCATGTCTTTTTTACACGTATGTGTCCGATTCCGTGCTTGGAGTCGGATGCCAAATTAGCACTAGCTTAATTTGATCCAAAAATTATCTGCAATTTCAAATTTTAATTATTTTTTCTCTACTTTCCTGCAAAGGTTGCGTTTATAGCGCAGTGCTAGTTGAATCGAAGGGCTGAGGTAAGATTTTTGTAATCTATAAGTCATCGATAAAATTAGGGGAAATGTGATCTTTGCACTTTGCAGTTTAGCCGTGCGAGGTAGACAGTTTGGCATCATCCGAGATAAATCAATACTTGGCTCAGCTGCTTAAGTCTGCAGAATTTCGACAAGGTTCAGGATCCTATTTTATCCTCCGTGGATATTACGAGGGTTGGAGTGCTAGGGTGTTGCCGAAAACTTGCAGGGGTATAAAGACTCCGAATTTCCCAAGGCTACCGATGGTAAAATACTCGAGTCAGACGACACGAGAAAAAAAAAGAAGGAAAATGGTTTCGGGAAATAGAAACTTCGCCGCGGTCGTGTTAATTTTCTTGATCAGACGAAGTTTTTGTTTTTAGCAGAAAACTGTGTGAAAAAAATCAGCAGGAACAGAAAAAATTGATGATGCGTAAAACTTTGGCTGTGTTCGTTCAAAAATCACCCTCGGATATAATATATCTTTTAATGCACGAATCACGGCTTATAGGTATCAGAGTTATTGCTGAATTAATTGTACCGAGGGCCGTCTGTGGGTATAATAAAAAGGGTGAAAAAAGAGGGTGGGGAGAAAAAAAGGATGAAAATGGTAGAGAGACGTGACTAAAAATCGAGAAAAGAGAGTTTAGAATCGAAACTGACTTAATTCGCGGATTGGCAAACGGCGTCTTGAAGAATTTCGCGTGCTTATGAGGACTGCGGAGGAAAGGGTGGCCCGCGCGGTCCGTTGCACAGGGCGGCACACGTGTAGGTAGAAGAGGGCGAGGGAATGAATCGTCGGATAGTCGCAGGGAAGATAGGACGGGAGAGAGGAGAAGGGAAGGGTAGGAGAGGGAGGTAAAAGGTGGAAATATTTTCGGTTTTTATCCAAGCGCAACAACTGAAGGGATCGCCGACGCTCAAAATTCCGGGCGGTGTCTTTTGTCCCCATGGAGTCGCCGGATCTTTTTGTTCCTTTCCTTATTCCTCTCGACTGGTTCCTCCTTTTGTTTGTCAGACGACAGTAGAGAGACCCGCGCGCGGCGTGGATCAAGCATCAATCTCTCGTCAAACCTCTGCACTGCAGGGCACGCAGTCGACGAATAGTATTACATAGGTGTATAAATATATAGACAGAGGTATATAGGATAGAGAAAACTTTTGCACGATTCTTCTGATCCCGCGCGCGCGCGTCTTTCGTATGTAGAGAAATGTGACCGTGATTTTTTTAATCATTTTTTGCGGATTTTTTTTTTCTCTTTTCTTTCAACCCATGGATTATCTACGGGTCCAATATTTTTTTTACTCTTTCGATTTAAAATTCATGTGGCTCAGATATTTCTGATATTTTCTGTCTGATATGTAGGTATGTATTGCATATATATAGAATTCGGTAGAATATTTGCGGATGTTAAAATTGAAGAAGGTTTGGAATTTTATCGTTTCTGATATCGTCATGATAATTGCAGCATAAATACAGAGGATCAACCATTAACGTTTGGTAATTGCTCAGGAACGAGTTCTCGGGGTTGTGTTCGGATAGTATAATGCATTTCCTCTCCTTGTCTCTTCCTTTTTTTTCATTTTTCAATTTTTTTTTTTGTTACTACATCGAACCCACTGTGCTGACTTACTAAAAGTCATTGCGGAATGTGTAACGCGTAAGTTTCTTGTTTTATACGTGTGTATACCTAATCACATTATGTGTAAGTACCTATACAGTATTTCTACACACATATGTAATAATAATAGAATATATGTTACGTAAAAAATTAAGATATTTCGATTGGTGTCAGCCGTAGCATGATTTAGTCGACGGATTCGTGTTCCTGAGGTCAAAATACGTCAGAAAAGCATCCTACAATCGATTTAAAAAAGACTTCATTTTTGACCCCAAAATTCGAAAAAATCCAAAGGGGTATACCTTAGATTTTTGTCGATTTTGGGGTCAAAAATGAAGTATTTTTGAAATCGATCGCAACACACTTTTCTAACGTATTTTGATCTCAGGAACACGAATTCGTTAATTAAATTGAGCTGAAAATAAATCCCATCGAGATATCTTCATTTTTTCACTTTTCAGAACGATAAATTGGCGATAACTCGATCAATTTTATAGATAGATCAATTTAGCTTCCAGATTCGTGTTCCTGAGGTCAAAATACGTTGGAAAAGTGTCCTGCAATCGATTTTAAAAATACTTCATTTTTGACCCCAAAATTCGAAAAAATCCAAAGGGGTATACCTTAGATTTTGTCGATTTTGGGGTCAAAAATCAAGTATTTTTGAAATCGATCGCAACACACTTTTCTAACGTATTTTGATCTCAGGAACACGAATTCGTTGATTAAATTGAGCTGAAAATAAATCCCATCGAGATATCTTCATTTTTTCACTTTTCAGAACGATAAATTGGCGATAACTCGATCAATTTTATAGATAGATCAATTTAGCTTCCAGATTCGTGTTCCTGAGGTCAAAATACGTTGGAAAAGTGTCCTGCAATCGATTTTGAAAATACTTCATTTTTGGCCCAAAAATCGAAAAAATCCAAAGGGGTATACCTTAGATTTTTGTCGATTTTTGGGTCAAAAATGAAGTATTTTTGAAATTGATCGTAGTACACGTTTCTTACGTATTTTAACCTGAGAAACACGAATCCGTTGGGTAAATTAAGCTGGGAAAAAATCCCATCGAAATATCTCGAGTTTTTCAATGTTTGGAGCGATAAATTGGCGATAACTCAATAAATTTTATAGATAAAACAATTTAACTTGCAGATTCGAATTCCTAGGCTCAAAGTACGTTAGAAAAATGTCCCACGATCGATTTTAAAAATACTTCATTTTTCATCCTAAAATCGACAAAAATCTAAGGTGTACCCCTTTGGATTTTTTCGATTTTGGGGTAAAAAAATTATAATTTTTTCGGGGGGGTTTTATAGGGTATTCTTATCTAGTATTGTGCTCAGAAATTCGAATCCGTTAACTGAATTGATCTACTTATTGAAATGATCAAGTTGTCGCTAATTTTCCGCATTGCGGAGTGGAAAAATTGAGATTCGCGATCGGTTCTACTCGTAGCTTCATTTAGACGACGGATTCCAGAAAGGATTATCTGATAGCACGTGTCATAAACTCTGAGATTTGGTTCAATCGATAAAAAAAGGATATCTATATAATTACATATAATATTCGTCGTTTAGTTGCCGGTGGTGAATATCAAACCTGATAAAAGCAGAAACTAGGGGAAAGAAAAGGAAGAAAACCAAAGATACCTATCGTTGCAATTATATTTATCGCGTTGACATCCTCCAGGTCACCCATTCATCCTGGGAAATCCCCCCGAAACCCTCCCCTCAGACATCCTGCAGGATATGCTAGTCTACCAGTTCGCGTCCTGCATGCTTCAGAGGACACCCCAGGGGCGCGGGAAAGACTTCTTCCGGAAACCGGAACTTAGGCGCGACTTAAAGACGTACTTTCTTTCCTGGGAAATTTTTCGAGAAAATCCGAATATTTTTCTTACGTCTTATTACGTGCTGCATCGACGTTACTATATTATATTTGAAGATAACTGTGAACTCTCTTCATACGAGATGTCACAATGTCGCGTTTAATTTATTCCAAACCTCATGCAAAACAATTTTAACATCTCGCATAGATATAGGTGGGTAGTCACGGGTATTCATGCCTTATGTGCAACGTATATTCACTAACCATCAATAACTATTGTTCACCACATAAAATGACATTGTGTAAAGGCCTATGCTATTCGCTAACGTGCAATCATCATCGATGATCAATAAATTATCACATTCGTTTGATCATTAATTATTATTGACAGTTAATAACAGACTGCAATGATAGTCAATGTATAGCGTTGTATATACGCCTCTTACTGACCCTATTAGAATGTTCACAACTTACTTAGTAACTTTGACGCACGTAAAAATTTTTGTTCCAAAAATTTCTAACGGCGGAGAGGTGGAGAAAAAATTTTGAATAACGCACTACTCTGACTTCCGGCACGGCGGGAATCATGTGTAAAATTTTATAACGTCGGAAGAATGAATGGAATTTGAACAGATGACGGGTTGTTTATTTATAGAAAATTTGTACGTACCTTTTCGAATATAGTCGTTGTCATTTACCTGTGTATTGGTAATAGGGAATACTGACATTGTTATTAGTTATTACCGTTGGTTATACGAGGACGTAAAGAGCCCCGGGTTCAATGCTAAGGTATGATTGATAGGTAACTTCTAACCTTATTTTGCATCAATGATTACATATGACGATATTAATCCCGAGTGTAAATATGGGCAAACGGTCATTAAGGTTCCCTACTTGAATATACAAGTTCCTCACCTTCTAATTTCATTGTTTCAATCTCGATATATAATAATTAACAATTTTCATATACCATCACCACTTTTGACGCGATCGTTATAAAAAATACGTCAAGAGTACACGCGTAAATAAGGTACCTCGTACACCTATTCAAACAAATTTCAATCATACTTTCGCTTATCACTCGAATCTGATTGAGCTAAAAATATTTTGTCTCAACAATGGCGCAACGACCGTATGAAGATTACGTTATATTACGTGCATGACGTCAAAATTTTACGCAAAGGTCTTCCGATAACTTTCGCGCGGTTGCCCATCCGCATGACGACGCGTAAATTACATAACGCATTACATTATACCAGGTGTTTCTATCCAAACGAACTCTACTTATTGTTAGGTACTAATTAAAATTCACAATTATATCGTATCGATTCTTTTGTTACGATCAATTTTTTTTTTTTTTTTACACATTTTTATCAATTCAATTTACACGTTACCTATACTTTCTTAGGTATGCATTGATAATTCTTCGGAAGAAGAATTATAATAACAAAGTTTTGAAAAACGAGTATAATGAAGATTACTCAATATACACCTAGTCATTGGATGTAAAAAAAAAAAATTCAAGACCGTCGGCAAAAATCGATTAATCTTATCCGATATGAAATTATGGTTACAATTAAGTAGGCATCAAGCTTTCATGCACCTATACCACGAATGATAGATATTCTGTTACATGCGCAAGTTCTGCGGAAATGAATTATTATTCCAATGATTAAATCAATGTGACTAATTAATGAACGTGTCCATTATACACGTTTCGTGTATTTTACATCCCGGAACGTGTTTACAGGAATCAGAACTATACCTACTAAACAATATACCCGACCTACACCTACCTACCCCCTTATTTCTCGCACGACAATAATTTTTGTTTGTTTGTTTGTTTGTTTTTTTAAATAAATCAATCTTGTCAACCAAACATTCGCGTTTGTCGAGCTGCGTATACGCAGCAGGAAATGATACGCGTGTTGTCATTTTTAAAAATTTGATTTTATCGCAACAGCAACGTATAGTGATAAAAAGAGTTTGAAAATCTCTCATATCCTCACATACACAGAAATATTAAAATTAGAAGGAAAAAAAAAGAAAAAAAAAATATATATTTACGACGTGTTTCAACAGAGGTGTGATACAATCCATGTATGATAGGAAGTATATTTAATGAGAAAATGTATTACCTCATTATTATAAAGAACAAAAAAAAAGGTAAAAAAAAAAAAATCTCTATGCGGCGCTGCCCCGTTCCCCTAAAAGTTGACAAGTATTGTATCAAAACTGAATAACGAGATGAGCAATAATACAAAAAGAAAAAAAAAGAAACAAAACAAATCATAAAAATTACGTTCAATTGTATTTTTCACGTAGGAAGGAACGAACTATTAAAATATTTTTGGTATAGTTCATAATATGAATACAGAGAAAATACATTCGTATGCACGTAGAATAGGTTGTAAAAGTATTAAAATTTGATAAACCACAAGTGTGATGTGGAGGATGGAACGTGTACGTATTCTACTTCCTGGAATTTATAATTGTGATTTCGGCGCAAACGAGCTATTGAGGACACGATAATTATGAGGGCAGGTTACCGTGACCAACGAGTTAAAATTATATTAAATTGAAATGCCAGGTGACGTATGGGTAAGTACGGACTACGTCACACGTCGCATATTGCAGGCATATTATTATTTACTACAACACGAATAAAAACGAAACGTGCAATTATCAGGGTCACCGCGTTTCCTGTAGTATGCACCTATGTATATTAATGCAGGTAAAATTTCGAGCATAATTTTTCTATTCTGATTCACTTCTTGAAAAGTTAATCCTCATCTGTTGAGATATGATACGGAAGAGTGAGAGAAAAATTAGAAAAAAATTACCAAAGTTTTAAGTGGTTCGAACGATGACTCTAAAAATTATTACTATAATTTTTGTGGAAAATCGTTGATTGCGTTTTCTTAAAATATCAGTTTGATTAAACTCGCAAAAAGAAAATTTTATAATATCGAATAATGTCGAGCATCGGTGATCCTTGTATTGATTCACCATAGAATTCATAATTAACTTTCACTCATGCCAATAGTACAGAGATGATTATAAATCCGTAATCGTCGGTTCCAATCACCGTACGTCAACGATGAAATCGGACGTATAGGAAAATGTAAAATACATAATATACTTAATCAAGCCGGAGGTAGATGAGATTTCCAGATCTCGCTTGAAGTTGACTCGTTCTTTTAAACTCAACACTTTCTATCCCTTTTTTTCTCCTCTTTGAATCACATCTTTGTTCTTCTTTTTTCTTTTCGCTACATCTCGCCATCTTTTTGATTCATTTTTTACCCGGTTCTCTCTTCTCAATTTTTTCATTTGTTTTGTTGAATTTTTTTAATACCGCTTCGCGACGACGCTCGCCTAGCTACACGTAAGGACGACCAGCAGGTGGGTGACTTATATTCGTGGCACACGGTCTATATATCGCGGTATTTTATACTTTCTTACACCGTCATTCTAACCATAATCTCAATAGAATATGTCAAACTACCTTCATACGCACATAAGCATGCATGACATAAAAACCGGCAGCATCGAACGAAGTCGCTCTGCTCTCACTGCAATAAAAATTGCGTCTCAAATCGTGATAATATGAATGGCAAAACGGTAGCACCCACACGTCACACACGTACGATATGCTACTGTATGTGAACTATATGTACGATATATACATACGTAACGTTCATGTACGACAGGTGAATGTGGTATGCAGGTGAACGCCCAGAAGGTGGAGCTCTGTATGTGCACCACGCCCTGAGCGAATAATACAGCTAGCGACTTTTATTGTTCGATTAAAAATAGAGCAATTCGCATGACTATTTATATGCACACTTACATAGGTAAATGTGAGCTGTACGCGTGTGCATGCATTGGTCGAAGCATGCAGGTTACCGATACACACGCGGACGTATTTCCTTTTCAGTTTCGACAATTTAACTTTTTCTATCTTTTGGTTTCTTCTTCCCAACTTTCGTTCATCGATGGCGTTGGTTATAGGCATTATTGTATTCCGTCGTTTCCTATATCTTCGAATATACACCGCTAAGACATTGGCTCTCATCTGTCACGGTAATATGAGATCTTTAATTGTTTTCACGGGCTTAGTTTCCCTCGTGCACGTTGCACGCAATAAATATATGCACACATATACGTATATGCGTGTACGTAACTATATATCAAGTTACACAGTATTGGTATCACACACATAGCACGTATGTGATACACTGATTTGTTTCGAGTTATTATACTACATTATATACCTATGCAAATAAGAATTTCTCGTTCGGTTATAAATTTGAATAAGGAATGAAAAAAAGAAAAACAAAAAAAAACTTCGTTTACGATTATGATGTGGGTACATACCTGCAGTGCGTTCATATTATATAGTGATAGTAGAAAAAAATCGTTCACGTTTCGAGATTCGATTTCGGTTTATAGATATTTGACGGATATATAAGTTGCCGCTTATTGCGGGCAGCGCACGATATCGCGGCAAGACTTGTCTGCTATCTGTAATATATCATCGTTAATTATATTCTGCAAAACTAGCAAGCCTTCCCTCTTTTCTTTTTCTTCTTTTCCCCTTTCCTTGCCCCCGTTCCTTCCCTTCCCTTTGCCTTCTTTTACCGCCAAGAGACCGGGTATAGCATATAACGCCGTCCCGCAGACGCCATGCCTCGTCGCAACCGGAAGTACCGCACATCTATCTTATCCTCCAGCTGAGCCGTGCACTTCCCTCTCTTGTATGGGAATTCGTGAAAAATTCACCACGGAACGCCTGTTTATATGGCTACATGCCTTAAAGCTAAGAATCGAAAATTAAAAAGCTACACAAATGTCATTACACGCCTGTGAATTTCGACGTAAAATATTATCGTGTTTTTTCCTTCCGCCAAATTGTTTGGAAAAAAAAATTTGTTTCAGTCCAATCGATACACGTTTTACCTATACGATTCGACGACGACCAGATATGACTGAAATAATTGAAGTTCAGAATCTGAATTTTCATCCCTTGCTAATTTTTTGTTACACGTATTGCAGTATCACGATTCACATGCTTTCACATTCTCTTATATAACTGTACATATATATTATCTATCTATAAAACAAACGAACGACTAACTTCTTAACGAGATGACCACTGCACATATGTAGGATACGAATTCATTTGAATAATTGACTATGTTTATATACGAAGGGGGTGAATTAAGTTAAGTTGGTACGTATGGAGAATAATTAATTTGTTCGAAGTTTAGAGAAGCTGGAAAAAAAAAGGAAAACTAAATAAATAAAAAAAATATTTTCGAAAAGAATTCCTGTACCTTATACTTTCCAACGTATTGTAACTAACTCGATTAAATAAAAAAATAAAAACAGAGAAAGAGAAATCATATCTTCACATATGTTTTGTCTTATTTTTTGTTTTTTATAAAACAAAACAAAAGAACATCGATCCTGAGGGTATATTGTAGCCTTACGCAAGACCTGATTCGAATCACTGCTGCAATAGCTTTATATAGGTACATAGCTACACGTATTCCATATGTACCTTCCTCATGTACATATGTATGTATTATACCATGGTATCCGCGAGAAACGTTGTTGACGTATAAAAGGGATATCCTGGTGCTCTGTCGACGGCGATGATTAAGATATCGCGTCGTGGTATCTTCCCATCCTTTTCCAAAGATGTAGGAAAGGAGAATCCCGAAGGATATATAAGGTGGGATATGGGAGCGAAGATCTTCTTCGAAAGAGAGAAAGAGAGAGAGAGAGAGAAAAAAAAGAGAAAAGAAAAAAGAGAGAGACTCTGAGACCGCGGGGACACCAAAGACTCCCCCAGGTCTAGCCTCTAATGGTTAGAATCGTTCCGGACATTAGCTCTCGCTCGCGGAGTCGCTATGTAGTTCTCTCTGCTAGGGGTTTTTGAAAAATGACCCGCGTCCCCGAGAAATAAGACTGTCATCATCATTAGCCAGGCGCGTTACACGTACGCGGACGCTGTGTACCGCTCGCTACTTCTGCTGATGCGCTATATGGTGTTCCACGGATGGACGCACGAAAAGAAGACCGACGGACGGAATACCGAGGTATTTGTATGGGCACTCTATATACATCTGTGTATCTATCCGCACACACACATGTGTGTAAAGTACCTTTTCGTTCTCTAGTGGTACACAAAGATGAACATTACATGCGCTGACCGGCAGACGAAAGCGCATCGGGAGAAGTACATATACAAGAAGAAGGAGGAGGAAGAGGACGAAGATCTTTTGGGAAAATTGTTACCGATTAAGACAATCGTCATCCTCATCGTCTTCTACATTAGATACTTATATACTCAAGTTGCATGAGTAGCATTGCAAGGGTCTAGCGAATGAAGAACAAAGTGCACAAGAGTAAGATACCGAGTCAAAATTAATACTCGATTAGAATTTTTTTTCTCCGAGCTTTTTTGATCAAACAACTAATTCGAAGACAATTTCATTCATTCAAAAAGGATTTTTCTATTCTTTTTTTTTTTAATTATTCACCGTATGTTACATCGCGCGAATATTATATCATGCATATAATTTTTTGTCCGATGGATTTTTCTGCAGACGCAAATGACCGCAAACTTCCGGTATAATATGAACCGATCACATACAAAATTTTGCCAACATGTTACAAATTATCCGCAATCGATGTGCAGCTGGTGAGACCTTGGTACTTAAAAAAAAGTTGCAAGTACGTTTCTTCGACCGCAATAAATTATGTACGATAAAGTGTGTGTATTCAATAGCCTGGTGCATTTCAAATTTTTCAATGCACGCGCATGTATCGCTCTAAATCGAAAATATATAAGAATGAAGTTGAAATACGAATCAAAAAGAATCCAAGATCAGTTTCGATTATAAATAATACGCACTTGACAAATGAGCGACTATCGGAAGATAGAATTTTAGCATTAAATCGAAGTAATACAGCATCAATTGTCGATGCGAGGAATTTTTCGTTTTTGGAGTACAAGATACGGGCGTATTTTATCCGCAAGTTAAGATTGCCTGTTTCTACAAATTCCTTATAAAACCTACTGATATACAGGCAAGAAAAAGAGCGTTCAAAAAATCATTACAAACTGTACTATAATATTCACAGCCACGTAATTAGCGACTATGTATCTAAGTATACCTCCGCCGTGTGATGTTTAATGAATAAATGAATATATGTATATGTACGATATACGAATAGCGCGACTGCATTCGCACGAAGCGGGTATAAATAATTAAAAAACAAAAACTAAAGAACTGTAAAAAAAGAAAGAGAAAAAAAATCAACTACTACGAAGCGTCGTCCCACGTGATTTTATGTTTGCGACTGTACCATTTCCTGACATCCAAGGTTTTGTCTTGATTTGATTCGATTCTGTGCCGGTAAGATTTTCTCAGTATGCGAGCGAAGTCCTTGGACCTCGGAGTTGCCTTAGGGTTACAATCCCGCCCAGAGCAAACACGCGATGATACAGCACGTTCCAAAAACGATTACATGTACGCTATATACACATGTATAATAAAAATTCTCGTTTTTTATACCGAATCAAGATAACCCACCGTACTCGGTACTAGGAAGGTGTTATAGCCAAAAATTTTCATGAACCAAAACCGTGATGAGCGGAGTTATAATGTGACACTAGAGCACATTTATATGCGACGGATTTTTATCAGCTGTATGTAATAAAATGATCGCAATAAATGTCGATGAATAGAAATTAATCGTTTTATCGGCTTGATTTTGCCAATGGTACCACAGATAAACATTCTTCGGAACTATCATGGAGAAGCTATACTTATATAGATCGTGGATCTTCGGGAATGTCATGAAATTCAAGACGCAGTTAAGAAAAAAAAGAAAAAAAAAAAATTATAAATTGTATTTAAGAAATGTTTCTGGAACTGGTAGTAGTCGATATCGTATTGCATGACCAGGTATGTACGTAAATACGTATACCTGTATCAAAAATTCTTTTATACCTACGAATTATTATACTATATCTCTTCATGCAGCTTCATGATACGAAAGCCACAAAACCAGATCTCGATATAAGACGATGGTAGTCTAAACTGCTACTCGTATAATGTACTGTGAGAGATAAAAACGATCATCGTTAAGTAGCTATCGTAAAATAAATCTGGATTGCTTTACAATCACTGATGTTCGTATCATTCACACCTGACTGAACGTACAGGGTTGACAGAAAATAAAATAGAACGGCCAATTTTAAAATGTGAACGTGGATAAAAACGTTTTTTGCCCGTTGTAAAACTTACCTATAACCCTACGTTAAACTTTTTGTTTTCTGGAAATTAGAAGAATAAATCTTTCATTTTGAAAATAAAAAAATCTCTAGCCATACAACAGAAATACACGCTATATGATGCTAATATTTTTTCCAAATTGTCCCGATAAAATTTCGACCGTTGATATACGAACAATTGTGTTGCCTCTGGACTTGCGACTGATAAATCTTTCGCTTGGGTCATATGATTACTCAGGAGTAGATTTTTCCGAAGAAGAAAATTAAAGAATTACTTAAAATTCATTATTATAATAATAATAATTATTATTATTATTTTCACCTGATGAGGCATTCGCAAGATGAGCGACGAGATTCTTAAAAATCACAATTTTACGATCACAAAAAGTTGCGGCAACTAAATCAGTGGCGATGAACTCTGTTTGTTTCTTCACGTTTTTATGAGTCCAGTTAAGCAGGCGACACATTTTTATTTCAATAAAAATTTTCAGAATTAAACAATTATGACAACTCAATCACAGATATATATAGGGTATTGAAAATTATCCAAAAATATTTTGACGGTTTTTAAATCACGTTATGTTACACCGAATCACATAATGCGACTATCCTATATCAGTTGAACCGTTCGCTGCAGTATGGGACTGTCATAAGTCAAAATCAATTTAATCTCATTCGTTATCGAATGATAATCACAAGTCAAGTTGCACGTGGATTGTATGACCTATCAATCCAATCGCGGAATCAATCGTACTAAAGTGGAAACAAAAAACAAAAAAAACACGTCCGAAAAAAGTTCTGAAACTTATTATTAATTAAATCATAATATGAATTCTCTTTTCAAAAAAATCATTGCACCTGTACAACGCATCGTAAATTTATACCCAATTGAACGCGATAATTTCGAGTACAGGTGCGCATCGAAGCTGATAAATGAAATTGAAATCAACGAGTCGCAACAAATTTATTTTGTCTGTAACAAAAATTGAACCGAAATATATGGAATTAAATAACCCGATGAAAGTAATTTTATTTAATTTTTTCAAATAATTCTTTCATATATATTTGGTACAGCGTACGTTATTCCCCTGTCTAGCACATAGATACATAAAGTTTGAATTAAGTTTAAGATAACGTGTGTTCGTTCTTTAAGGGCTCAGCTCATGGTGAGGGGTCAAAAGTCACAGATGATAGCTAGAAACTATCGATAACAAGCTTCGAGTCGGAGAGGCCCGCGATAACGTTACTTTAAAGTCTACTCAGGTCATTTTCAAAAATTCACTCACGTGTTGAGAAAAAAAATAAAATACAAAAGAATAAATAAATAATTCATTAACCAATTGTCAAATCTAAAATACAATAATTTATTTTCTTCCATATTCGCAGCAATGCGAAGTTTTTTAGATTATTTGTTTTTATTTTTTTTCTAGATTCATATCGAAGTATAAAAGAAATTTCTTCGATAAAAAGTATTGTACTTTTCTTTTTTACTACACGAACGGATATTCATTTATCTATAATAAATAAAAGAAGAACAATCAATCTTGATTCGTCTAATGACGATTTTTAATTATAGCTTTGCAGAATAATATAATATGAACATCTTATCGCGGTTCAAGTATATCGCGATAGGATTATATTGCTGTCTTTAACGATTTTACGATAGCAAATAATATATATCAGGTGCGATACTCTGTTTCGGAATGTATATCAATGTAGATTAGGTGTATAACTATATAATTGTCGATTGGAACGAAAACAGTATGAAAGAAAAGAAAATAATAAAAGATAATTGGTAAACCAATCAAAATGCTGTATAGTTGCGGCAAAAGGAACATCAGCAGTGGCAGCGCAGATGAGAAAAAAGTTGAAAAAATATTCTGCGAAGCCCATTGATCTGACTTTCCGCGCAGGAAGATCCAGAATATGTATATAAACGTACATTACACAGGTATATATGCGTAGATGTAATTTGCTATATATAGAGCACGCTACATACGCGAGTTATATATATACATATGAAACGTCGTACAGATAGGACTGAAATAGTTAGGAAGGATTATAATACGACGGTGGTTGTTGGTGGTCGGATGGTGTTGCCTTTGCTGCTGCTGCAGGTCTAGTTAAGTTGGGGCCCCGAGCCCGAGGCCTGAGAGGCCCATTCACCGGCTGTAATGAGGTCCTCGCCACCGAGCGGCATGAATGAACTTCCAGAGAGGGAAAGCCGAGGTGAAAGAGAGGCGGGAATGAGTGGAGAGAAAAAGAGGAGAAAAAGAGAGAGAGGGGAAGGGTGATGGATACGGTAGGATAGAGTCAGCGAGTGAAAAAACGAGAGAGAAAGAAGAAAGATAAAAAATCGGAGCTCTATCGCCCCGCAGGATATTGGAAATACTTGGGAGCTGTTATACATGGAGCTATTGAGGGCCCCAGGGCCCCCTCGGATGTAATATAATCGACTTTACAACGCGACCAGTCAAACAAGACGAATGAGATGAGTTCGTGCGGACGCATAAGATCGCTAAGAGCTATCAGCTACCACCTATTACTAAATATTACCAACTACTCACTACCGTTGTCCGTTTCCAGCAGCAAGCTTCATACCGCATAGCCGCGAAGCTGGACCTAAAATTCACCAGATTTATACCCGCTTGATTTCCCATGCCAAATTTCAACGACTCGATAAGTTTCGGATAAAAGCGATGGCAGATGTGGATATTCTTTTTTTTCACAACGTTTTGTTTCTCTCCTCACACCCTGACGTGATTTTATCGTTTGATAAAAAAATATAAAAAAATGTCGGTGTTCGGTATTCGTACATGAAAAAATATGATTTAATTTAATTTTATATTTTTCACGAGCGTACGTTGGGATTTGCTGCATCGGTAGCGAAGCGGTATCGGCGTACGAAAAGCATTGGCAGCATTAAGGTTTGTATTAATCAGGAACTGTCAGTGATCCTCTCTTCTTCGGTGGTGACACAAAGGAGGGTTCGTATATAAGCCCAGGAAGCGAGCCAGAAGGAGACATGACGTTTCGGCGTAGGGGTTTGAGTCAAAATAGGGTGGAATCAGGGTGGAAAAATGTGGTTGTCTGGGTATACACATACCGCGGGTATATAGGGGGGTGTGTATCTGCCGATGACGTCGAAAAATGACGCAAAAAATTACGTCCAGACTCAGTGTCTCCTGATTTTGTCTCTCCTGGGTGATAACGTCGTTTCGCTCTGCACGGTTACAAAAATACGAATATAAGGAGGGAGTCGAGGATATTCTCTGACACTATACACTGTGTCAACTGACAGAAAGAATAATAGTTGGGAGAAAAATGGTGTCAGAACCGGCGCTATATCGCTGCTCGTTTATTTTTCCTCTTCAAAATTTTTCTAGCCAAAAATTTGCGCGATAACTTTGTTATAATAATATGGACCTGAATTAATGTACATGCGAATCAGCTATATATCCACCACACATTACCACCTATTCGACTCCTCTCCACATAGCCGTGTTAGCTTTGTAATAGGTAGAAAAAATTCATAAAGGAACGCGCTGGTTGTTGAATAAAAATGATAATTAGTTTCGAATCTATAGTCTACTCTATAATATGCATCATCGGTAGGGCGATGGCTCGGGCGATGGTCATGCGTGAAATTTCCAACGAAGTTTTGTTTCAGTGATCAAAAGATGGGAGAATTTTATGTATATATTTCGATGATCGGGTTCGGTTTGATCTTTGTCGGATATAATACTATAGGGTGGCGATCGTTGATCGGGCGACACCGTTGCATTATGGGACATCATGCGGTGGCATTAGTATAGTATACAGTGGAATAATTGGGTACACTCTTCTGGAGCCGCTACTGTACGCACCGTCGGCTCCTTTCAAGCTCGCCTTCTCATCCGAGTAAGAAGGAGAAGTAACAAAAACAAAAAGGAAGAAAAAAATAAGACAAAATGAAGCAAACCAAACAAAAATGAGAAAAAAAAATAAAAAATAAAGAAAACAAAAGAAGAATGAGAAGCCAGAAGGAAAGGGAGGGAAAAAATGGTAGGGTAAGAAAAAAAGAAACGTAAGAAAAAGGAAAACGCGGGAGCAAAATGAAAAAAATAAAAGAGAGATCCGAAGGGAATAGAGCGAAAGAGAGAGCGATCAGTGAGCGAAGAAAGGAGGAAAAAAGAGAAATAGAGAGGACTGAAGTTTAGAGTGGAATATCTTCTCCTCCGCGCGGTAGAAACAGGAGCAAAACGTGCCGCGCGGACAACGGAGAAGAGAAGCTCTTAAAACAAAAGTAAATCGAGAAGTACAAAACAACTGATGAACGAAGGGAGAGTCATAACTGTCTTGCTGTCCACAGTGGCGCGGAGGCCCTTCCGTCGTTCATTCCGTCGTTCATTCCGCGTCCTCCGCTCTCAATCCGTTCGTTCTCTGTACTCTTTTTCTAATTTAGGTATATTACGTTACCCACATACCGACCGGCACACGGATGTATAAAATTATGTGTACAATCTTCTTCGAGTAGAAACATTACGTATAGTCTTTTTTTATGTACCGAATATATTTTAATATACGTGCGAAATACACCAAGTTTCTGTACGAAGTGCAAATGCATATCTGCATAGTTATTTATTCGTTTGATAATCGCGAGTAATTTTTTAGTTCTTTCATTTATTTTTTGGTTTCTCTGTGAATTTTTACCGCGTAAAATGAATTTTCGATTTATTTTATTACAAAATTTTTAAACGACTGTCGACAATCTGGAATATTAGCAAACGCGTAACTATTATAGTTTAAAGATTATCGAAGCTTCTCTCCGCCATTGCATTTTAAATAGCTTGTTTTATGCGACCGAAACGAAGCCGAAAAAATCAGCGAAGCTTCTCTTCTTAATGGAGTCGTAACTTCTGAGATGTAGCCAGTAGCTGCTGCTGTTGCTGCTGCAGCATCAGCATCAGCATCAACATCAGCAACGAAAGGAGCTGCTGCAGCATCATATAGCTGCATGATATTCGCGCGGCGCCCTTGCCCGGGTTCCCTTGTACTTCGCTTTTGCCCGTTTATATATGTATGCTACTCTTCTGCTTCGTTCAAACGTTCTCACACAATGCAAGCCACTGTTTAGTCAAGAGTCATTAACGCTCTCCTATAGTCTTGTTTCGAGCAACAATTAAAAATATTTTCATCATCGCCACCCCGATCATCATCTCTCTAACAGAATTTTATAGGCCGCAAAAACCCACGGAAACGCGGTCGCTCTGTAGCCGCAGTATTTTCACACAATAGAAGTAGGTACAAGCGTAGTAAAAAATTAAAACAAAAAAAAAAAATCAAATTTTCGAACCCCATTCCATTTAATCTCGTAACAATTTTCAAGTGATGAATTCCATCGTGGTAGGACAATATTCTTCGTAACCTAAGAAGTTGTGGGTTACGCCCTTTCGATTCTTACATAGTCTTCGATTCGTGTTCGGTTATTTTCGTGAAATAAAAAAATTATAAAAAGTAATGTAGATCAGTCTACTGTAATGTCGGTAAAAAAAACCAAAAAAAAGAGAAAAAAAAAACAAATGCGATCTGCATTACAATCTCCACGAGTCAGCGGCCGTCGCTTGGCGATTTATGCTCGAAGAAACGAGAGAACATCGAGTATTTTAGGTATACGTGTGGGGATATAAAAGATATGCTATAGTGGATTACAGTTATGGTGCTTCAAAAACTGTTCGTTGGAAGAATATCTATAAAAACTATCAAAGATTCGTACTCCGAAAAAAAAGAAAAAATTTCGCAAACTTTTGAATGGTTGTTATATTTTAAAAACAGTTTAACGAAATGGAATTAGATTTTATTTTTCAAAAGTGTCGATTACCTGCATTCATTTGCCGGTGTTAGAGGAATATATTGATAAAAAAAAAAAAAAAACAGAAAAAGAAAATAAAATTATAACACTGTAATTAGGAAATTGCAAATTCTTGTAATTCCAATAGATATTCATACCGCATACACTCGCACGTACATTTTGGACTTTTGGACTTGTTTGTATAAAGAAACCGGTGATAATACAATTTATAATTTACCTATATATCCAGCAGTTTGTTTTCATGTAACGAGTAATTGTTAATTAGCATCTGAATGATTAGTGAATGCGACCGTTCATACATGACGACAGAGTGAGCTTGAAGATATAGAAACAAGGAAGTATCGTACATTAGCCGCGTATTTGAACGGACACGTTGTATAATAATGGTCATAAAAATAATAATGAAATCATACACTATATTCTCGGAGAGAATCTTGAAGCCGCTAGCGCCACGCATCGGTAAAACGTTCAACTTTTCCCTGCATCCGCGAGTCGTTTTCTCGTCCGCGGATGGTACAGGGTGCGCTAATACTCTCAATGTCTACAGCATGCTTATATGCGTAATCGACCGTTTTATAAATTTATTTATTTTTTTTATCTTTTGCTTTTGTGCGTAAATAATATATGCGATTTTTTTTTTTATAATAGTGTCAACATTCGATTTAAATAAAATCGAACTCCGATAATATAATATACGCGCACGTTCTACCCGTACTATACATTATCCGCGGCGAAACCGCGTGATTATTTTCTCTAAAAAAAAAAAAAGTACAAAGTGAAATGAAATAAATTTCAGAAGTCGCGAGATAACCCGAGGATCGCGGGTGTATACGCATGCATTAATAGATGTATATCGGATCGATTAAATCTTCGCTTATCGTGCTAAATCTAACAACACGGTATAAGAGATGCTGGTGAGCGATCAGGATATGGTGTACTGGGGGTATATCGCTTTTGCCGGTGTAATCTGTGCGATGCATAAAAGTTAGTATCTGCAGCAGTACAGTCAGCAGGTATAGGTAAAGGCATAAGGTATGAGGTATACGATATATCGCGAATGTGTTGTATAATTATGTACGTGTATAAAAGGCTTACTTTCTGCACGCGGTATTGGACATCGTGCGGCAAACGTCTACGTCCTTGTATTGTCCCTACAATACGCTCGATGTATTCTCTCGTAGGTTCGAGAGCAGCCCTGATTTTATATCGTAGCTGGTATAGCTACATACCGAAGCAGGTAAAGATGCTGGTAAGAAGATTACAACGAGCTTCGAGAGTTCGACTTATATACCGGCTGACACTTAACACGGCCCAATTAAACCCATTACACGATTAATTATCTAATTAATTTATATCGGCCGCGAACTCTTATATATACTTAAGTAAAGACCTGAAGCAAGGAACTTGCAGGTTATAACCAGCTTCCAGATCGAATCCTACATTACGCCGAAGATTACTGCAATTCAATGCGATTACTAGGAAAATAATTTAAACATTATTTTTTAGCTCTTCTATCTTTTCCTGCACCTGTTTTTTTTTTTCAATTTCTTTTCCTCAAACTACTATGATATCGGTGTAAAGTAGAGCTGATTGTGAGATTTTTTATCCATTAAAATTATGGGATATGTGAAAATTGAAAAAATTGCGTTTCGGGGAATAGATATATCAGAATATGCATATCTATATGTGCATATTATTATACTGCCATATATGCTGCACGGTAATTAATGGAACGTAGATTGCAAGTTTGTTTTCTGATAACGCACATATAAGCGGAAGTATATCAAACCATCTGCATATATACGCGGTCTGTTCGTTTCAGTTATAACAATAAAAGTAGTCGAGTATAAGGTACTTGGCAGTATGGACTGTGAGAAAGAATAGCAGGCAGATCGAGCGGTTCGGTTATAACAACATATTCCTGCAGGTTTCAAAATTATCTTGAATTCGAAAATTCGAAAAAAAGAGAAGAAGAAGAAGAAGGCGGCGAAAAAAGAAGAAACTATCCGGCATGAATCACCTCTGAAATTAATTATATTCCAGTTATATTACTGCACCTGACTGCGACACGCGCACGCGTGCAACACCGGCTGAAATTCGTTTTTCGCTATATTCACTTTACATTCCAGTATATATTATAATATATGAAGTAAAACGGTATTATATGAGCTAAAATAAATGTGTGTTCTACCTGCGGTGCGCATTTTAGAACCCTGTTAAAACCTATTACATATATAACGTAGCTGCAGTAGCAGCAGCAGCTCGAACAAGTCTGTAATTTATCTTGTATTCCTATATAACAAGCTATACCTAACTAATTAATAATTTGCATAGAATATATCCAAGTGCGTTGCCTTTAAGTGCAGCGGTGTAATAAAGCATTTCTATCTGCCTACTATATACCCATATATACAACACACGTGTTGTTCATGCCGCATACCAACAATTCGCCAGCTAGTTATAAGCTCGCATAGGTACCAACTATATATCTTCTATATTCCACTTTAGCCAGGGCAAAATCCCATACCTGAAGAAAAATTACAAACGTTATTATACAGGGTATATGTACTTATAATATTTCCAACTACTGTGGTATACTGCATATATGACTGTGCGGAAAATTCGAGATTTATTTTCACTTCGAAATAAATAATTTTTTATACACATTTTTTACGTTCGCCATGAAAATGATGCACACATGGTTGCATATAATGTGTGGTATGTATTTAATTTTTTTTTCTTCCGTTTTTTTGGGAAATGCGTTCAGAAATAGGTGTTCATAATTATAATTGAAAATGATTAGGGGAATGGAAAAATTCCTGCACCCGGACCGCAGCAACGAAAGTTTAAAAATCAAATGAACTTTACATTACAACACAACTGCGGCGTATTATTTAAGTGTTTTCACGAACTTTGATCGTATCATCTTATATACGTGAGGAATCGCATGATGGCGTTGATATACTAATTATACATATCATTGTAGCATATGTGCGAAACTGCACGGTGCGATCCGCGAATAATCCGACGGATAAAATTCTGATCTCCCTCCCTCCTTCCCTCTGGTCGTTTGTTTTATTTTTTTAATTTTTGTTTTTTTTTTTGCTCCTCCTCTTCTTCCGATCCACCCATACCTATACCTATACATTTCGCTCTCTTTCTCTCCGTGATACAAATTTATAACTTTAGCCATGAGTAACCGAGAAACTCTCATGTATCGTGCAAACGAGCAATATAGCTCTGCAGCCGCGAGTATAAAGTCAGCGATGTCTGAACCCGTTTCAATGTACGTGTGCATGATCGTATGTATATATCCTATGTATATCTACACGTGTGTATTTACAATATCGTATAGCTCTGTATGTGTATAGTTAAAATGAAAACGTATATATGAACGTGCGTGTGTGAATGTAAAAGGCAGTAACCCAGGAGCACCACGAAATGTCACCTGGCTACTTTTTGTATCATACGATGCGATACAGTTTTTGCACACGTGAGCTGCCCCCACTTCCGGTCTAGGAAGGGGCTGGTCCAATCAGAAGAACCCGACCACGCCTCCCCACCCACGCGCACCTGCGGTACGCCTACCAATGAGAATCTTCGTAGGTACTGACGAGTGCTGCTCCTGGTGCGAGCTGCACCTTCTTCTTCATCTTCATCTTCATCTTCGTCTTCGTCCTTTTCTTCTTCTTTTCTTTGTACTTAGCAACTATATATATGCCATTACCTACACCCATACAGAACGGTTTTCATTACTATTACTACTCACTTATACCTACGTCTACTTCCATTTTCAAAGCATGCACGTGTGTGAAGAAATTCTTTTTTTTTTTCTCACATGCATATAAATGTTCCCGTTAATTCTCAGATTATGTGAACCTCGCTTATCTACATTCCCTCGTATTATTATTATGTATTCCTTCCTTCTGTTATACGCGAGGGTCACGAACCTTCAACCTATGTGTTCCGATGTCTTTATAGATACCGTCAAAATTATAGGTATTTGAACGTAATCAAATTTACATGATTTTATCTCCATCGTTCGAGACGTAATATTTAATTATATCGCGCGTATATATAGTGAGATAAAAAAATGAAATGAAAAAAAGAGCGGAAAAAAAATTCTGTAATTATAGCACTATATGCCGAAATGATTATTATTATTCCGCACAAAGTTTGGCGAGACTTTTTGTCCGGTCGGTGCACCTGGATTCCTGACTAATTCGGTTATGTATGTATATATAGGTACATGTATCTGTATAAAGTTTGGCTACTTCCGCCCACACTCGCTATATACATGTAAACATTTTTAACACCTGGCTACGAGTGAAAGGCTTTTCACCAAAAACATAATCATCCCGTCATGCAGGTTCTCATATTATCATTTTTCAATTATATCTCGTAAACGCCATATACACAGCTTCCAAGGATACCTGTTTTTTGACAGTTCGTATGTTTAACAGGTAAATAATACAGCTGCGATATAATAGGACACATAAACCTATAAATTTCGAAAAGAAAAAAAATGAGAGATGAACTGCATTCGGTGTAAGACTGCAATGTTTTAATCCGGTCTTCACCGCGAAGAATAAAATTTTTTCTTCCAATTTTCCGATCTAATTTTTTTTCACACCTTTCCGGCCGCAGGACTGCAGCTATTCGCTGTTGTGGATTAAGTCCTTCTGGTTTTCATGCGCGTGAATAAAGGCAGTTTGATGCAGATAAATTCACTCTCGTTGATCTTACTATATTTATTCTATTTTTGTTATGAATTTTTTTATTTTTTCAAGGGCGGTTCGAAATAACGCGCGGCTCAGATCAGATGAGCGCATATATATATCTAATATATATAACATAGTGAATCAGGGTGGAGCTAAGACCATTTTTGAAAAAGTTTACAAAAAGTGCAGCAGAAGAGTAGTGGTGATCGACGAATTTGGAAACTTGTTCCGGCCCTTTTAAGGATCATCGACTTCATTCTCAATGGCTGCCTTCAACTTGAAATCTACAAAGGCGCTTTTGATCCGCGGAATATAATCCCGCGACCTGCACCGTATTGTCGATACATATTTTTTTATATATTCCTATATCTTCATAAACATGTCATACATGGATATTAGGTATATCCCGACGTAAAAATTGCCAAAGCTTTGATGTGGCGTAATTATACATGGAATGCATATTTTTATTCTAATGAAATCCTTCGGACGTTCGCGTTGCAGCTAACATGCTTGGTCCACATATAATTCGACCATATGCACACTGATGAACCTATAATATCATCTGCACAAACTGAATTCACCCATATTTATACATTTATGCATGTGTATAGCATATTAGTCCAGCGCCTCAAATGTTTTCATTAAATGTGAAATTATAATATATGACTAACGAAGATCTGACGGGAGGGAGAATATGCATCGACCGTAGGTATATATAAAAACGCACGCTAAAACGAGTATAAAAAAAAACAACAAAAGAATATTATGAGACAAGATGAAAAAATAAAATATAAAATGAATTACAAACCTCGAGCGGAAAAATCAACAAGGGTTCTTGATTTTATATTCTGATTGATGAAAATTAATTAACCCCCACCCGCAATGAAGCTCGTATAATACAGTAGATTTTCAACATAATCATTAATTTTTCTTTCATTTTAGATTCCAAAATTTTGATACATCAAACAATCGAGGGTTATTGAGAAATTTCATTTTTTATAGAAGCTTTGAGATTTTTTATATATACCTACAAAGTTCATGAAATACACACGTGTGATTTCTGATGCATAACATATTCGATGTGTGGATTTTGAATGAAATTATAAATAAACGAGCTCTAATACGGACTATTCCACCATCTTAATTTTAGCCTTTCGAACGATCAGTCAGCGTTCAGTTCCTAACAACAATCGAGTATCTGTTCCTCTGAAGTTTAGGGTCTTCTTTTGAAGACAGAAAGAAGAATATTGTCTGTCCGCGTTGGTTAAAGAACACGCACGCTTCGGTGTAACAGCATCTCATCATCTCACTCGGTTATAGGACCATATAACATGCGAGTAGTAGTTAAGTGCGAGACCGGAAATTTGGATGAGATACCTTGAGTGAATGAGGCGCTTGTGTAAAAGGTGGTAAATTTTGTCGTACTTTCTTTTTTTCTCTTTCATGGATTTTGGTGCGTTTCACCCGCCACAGCAACTTAAACTTCTGCATCAACGACCTCATGCCGAATCCTCATTTTTTTGAATTCTTTTTTGACGTTCCAAAAATTGTGAGAAAAAAAAATTCTAATGCGAAACGAATGAAAATTTCTGATAGATATAAGTCTCGATTTTTTGGAAAAAACTAATAAAATAAATATTCATGTACCCCCACGATCGTATAATTATACATCGACGATAGAAAAAATAAGATAAGAATCTCTCTTGCAGATATATTTAATTTTTTTTTTTTCGCAAATCAATTGTTACCATGGTATATAAATTTTATAATGGAGAACAATGAATTCACGCTTATGAAACAAATTGTACGATACACATGGAATTATAGTGTGCGAAGTCATAACATAGATAAACATATACCTGTGCGGTGTGATGTGCGAGCGAGTGAATGAGATTGAATAAAAATCTTTGTAACGATTGAAACACGATATCAAAGAGAAAAACGATCGTATTTACAACAATACAAAAACATAGTTTATATATAAACTCACCCGCGCTCAGTCAATATATATATAATGTGCGTCATAGAGTGTAAATGTGTATCCACATGCTATTATAATAGCAGGTTGGTTATAATTTTAACTGCACATAAATAAATACTACATACTTATATGTAATCGCGGTGAATATTGCACAATTCCGTACACTCCATATACCTATTTTTTATTTTTCAATGCAAAATTTATTGAAATTAAACAATAGAATTCACGACTCGATAGCAAATATTGCTCGATGTATAATTCAATCTACATAGACTCCGCATATGGTGCAGGTAAGATTTTAATGCATGGATGGAAAACGAAAAAACAAAAAAATCAGATCATTTGATCTCGCGCATAAATTTGTCGAGCATCAATATTTGTATAATTTGATTGAAAAATTCGAACATCAAATTTGCGCAGAAAATCGAAAATCAGTGGCAAATAATGAGAGTCTAATTTTTTGATTCATCGTATGGTTCAAAAAAAGGAAAAAAAATCTTGGTATAAGATGAAGAACGTGGTCGTGACTCGTAAAGTATATATTGTATATGGTGTCATTGACAGCGATAAAAAGGTTCGAAAGTGCAACTCCTGCAAGTGCAGTGGCAGAAGCAACGAGAGTTACATCGTATGGTGCGTCGTCGTCCAACTGTCCAACTCTTTCCCTTTCGACTCGTTTTGCTACTTTTATACTTATAGCAATTTATATACGCACGTATAGGTATATACGTGCGTATTTACACTGAATCCAGCTGATCACTCGTTTACATATACCAACGAGGGGAGCGTACGTCGCGGACCAGCCGTGCATAAAGAAATTATACCAACCGTATACTGATATACGACGGAATAATAAAAGTCGCGATAATTGCAATCCACCAAAAATTGAGGAAAAAAAACCCACCTAATTCGTGCCGTGTCGAATTCCTTATTATTCGAAGTCACGATTAAGATAAATTAATTTAACGCTGCAATTTACAAGGAAAAAAAAAGAAGGAAAAAATTTATACCTACTCATACGAAATAATAAATTCTGAACAGCGGTGAATTGATAAGTTCATAAAATCGACGCGAAGATTTTAGAAAAAAAAAAGAAAAAGTAATCCAGTCTCAGATCAGTTATCATATTGCAAAGACGAAAAAATACATGGCGCGTGATTCATTAGATGATAAAATTAATGACCTGTGATTAAACGGGTACGTTACCTTGCTCTGTACATAATCGAGGGCCAGCATGCAGTCTGAATAGCCACTTTCAGTTTTGATGGTGGTACCACCTTGGCCAGGGGTTGTCGCGCAGAACCCGGAACCAACGACGCCCACCGGTCCTCCAAGGCCGGCGGCGGCAGCCGCCGCGACGCTCTCCCGGTACCAGGGGTACATGCTCAGCGTCGGTGCAATTTTTTCAAAAATGTTTATCGATTTCACGAATCAATTTTTATCACAAAAACCGCCGCTACCTCTGCGCACTTTCGCGTTATTTATTTATTTATCTTCTAAGTTTCAATATTTTTTTTATTATATAGATATTATATATTGCACATTTTTTTTTTTTTTTTTTTTAATGGTCGTTCTTTATCTCTTAATTATGTTTATCATATACAAGCAATGTATGGAAAGATTGAAGAAGATTGTTATATATTGCACGTCGTTCAATTATTGTTACACAATTAATTATATTATTACGTTTATTACATGTGTAATTGATATTGCCGTGTATGTCATGCACATGTATTTTTTTTTCCAATTTATACACTTCTTTAAGTGTCTGCTTCATGTATATGTAAATAGTATATATTTAATATATATATATATAATATCGCGAAATTATAATTTCAAATAAACTTTCCACTCTAACAACGAAATAAATAACTATTATATTTATTTATATGATATAATATTTTTAATTATCTGTTTAATATGTAATGTTTATTCAAACATGTATATATACATACACACATTCACTTAATACCGAATATCTCGATTTATTTATCTTGATTATTTAAATATCCCTCAACACAACACATGTGTGCCCTCTTTAATTATTATAAATCGTCACAAGTTTGACGATTGAAACAATATGATTCAGTCGAATATACCCATATATACGGTTTTAATCGACCCCACGCGATCTACTCATACTTCAAATGATATAAATCACGTGCGATATAAAAGAGGATGGAATAGCATGTAGATATAAAAATTACATGCGTAGAGAAATAATTTTTACAACGTAGTTAATATTATTTATAATCATGTACGTTACGGCGTGATTTTTCACTATCATATTAGTATTTTTAAATATCTTTAAATATCAAGCACGGTGTAATTAAGTGAAGGTATACGCGCGGATTTAGAATTGAAAAAAGTTTTCCTTTTATTTTCGATACAGGAAAAAAAAATTGTCGAAATTCTTTCGGCGATAAGTTTTGTACGAGATTTTTTCGTTCGCTACGATATACGGCAGTAGAAACCTCCGGTGTTTAGTCAGACGCTAATGTAAGACTGACGCTCAGAGGTGACCAAAACAAATCCAGCGAGTTTCGTCCTACAGCTCAGCAGGGCGACCTTTTATGTATTTACGCTTTGTTTAATCCTCTAGTAATTTGTTGAAATAAAGAATATCATCGAATAATGTCACTCTCACTTCGTAGTTATTTTATCACGTCCGCTTTTCGTCGCGCACTGTTTAATAAGGTGATAATTATTACGGATGCGGTAATGGCGAGTCGATTGTTTGGGAAATGTTAATATCTAGTTTTCTCAACACTTGACTATTCAGCATCATCGGACTCACGACATCCACGTGATTCGAACCCTTCCTCGATTCAATTTTCTTGCTCCCCTTTGCATTCCATTTGCACTAACACAAATATAATAAGCGGAGCGAAAGAGAGGACCTCTGGTAATCCCTCTTTCTCTTTATACCTAATTCGTTTGGTAGTAAACAATGAATATGAAATAAATATTACATCAGTCGAGCGATTGAATTTGACTAGAGATTATAAACTTACGGTTGGTAAATATTGCACTTGTACCCAACTAGAAATTCGAAGAGAATTCCGAAAATTAGCAAGCGCGTGGCGGCTGAATGTGAAGGAAAAACAAGGATCGAGTATAAGTTCACCGTTGCATAGACGAACATGGGTTGTGTGTTTCTTTTATTTCGTGTTTCGTTCTTTGTGATTACGACGATCGTAATAAGAATAAACAAATGTGTCTATTGTATTACGAAGAGCGAATGTTTCTCGTGTTTAATTTCAATGCCCTCGGAACGGTAGCTAAAGGTCGACCGTCCGCGTAGTTTCGTTTCAACGTCCTCGTTACATATAATTCGCTTGAAATAATTGAAAATCGACAAATCTTTGTTATACTTCACTGCACTAATTGTTACCATTGTTAATACGAAAGCACATATAACGAGTTAAACTCCAACTAACAGCTGCAGTCTTCGTACATATCATAATGATCGAACTATAATTAAGAATACACGATGAACTTTCGTCGAATCCCACAGGATTTATAAATTCATCTCGTACAGTTTATATTACACAATTAAAAAATATATGTAAACGTCGATGATTAATTTGTATCCCGTTAATACATCGTTAATATAATTACCATCGTAATTACCGAAGCACAGCACGGGATGTTTTTTCGAAATATTAATTATAATGGATTATTTGCAAAAAACAACAACAAAAAAAACAAACAAAGATACGAACAAAAAATAACATCGGGTTACCGCAATTACCGAAAGGGTTTGTTGCGATACGGATCACTGATCGTTGTAGTATTTAATTAATTCCTCATTATCATAAATACTATTCCCGATATTTGATGAAATTCGGGAATGCATAACGTCCTCGTCATATATGACGTAATAATTTGTTCTCAGACGACCCCATGCGGCAATTTGTTAATGGGGGTTCCAAAACTTGTGGTATATAGTTACGACTCTACGGGGTGTTGGAATTTGTTCCTTTTTTTTTTTTATCACACCCGAGTGTTGTTCTTTTTTTTCTCATTCGTTTTTCAGTGCATATAAATGTGTATATATACACGTACATACATAGATATAATTTTTTTTCGTACGCTTCTAGCTCGAGCTTTTTTCTCTCTCCCTCCGATTTTTTTTTTGTTTTTTTTTTCTCGCCTACCCGGATCTTCCCTTCGGTATTTTTTGTCGGTGGATTTTTTTTTTTCTCCAACTTTTTCTTTTTTTCGGTCGTAGTCTTGTTTTCGCGCCGAAAATCACTTTCGGAGCAACCCAGGTTTGAAAAAAAACGCGCACCGCCCGGAAATTCGACCGTGGGCCGCGAACGCGGTAGATATACTGAAGCGGGCTACACGATTCGAACGTACATTCGGCATGCCTCGGATTCACTCGGGTTCAATCGTGTCTGGCTTGACAAGCCTTTACTACTGGCGCGCACCGAGAAAGAGGAAGCGCGGGAAGACGGGAATAAGAGTGGGAGGAACCCAAGAGGATCCTACATGCGAATACAAATTCATTGAGATAATTGAAAATTTATTCAATTACGTACTCACTCGTTAATTACGTGAGATTTACAATACAATATATATATACGGTCGGATACGAGTGTAAAATTATTCTTGACAAGATTTGAAAATGCGAAATCATTTTCCGTCGAGATTCTCAAGCATTCTCGATAATTTTCAAATAAAAAAAGAATAAAAAAATTAATATCGAAACACATACGATTGGGGAATAATTTATGTATAATTGTAATGGTATATACATCTCATGGTGGCATAAAAATCAAAGTTGTTGAAATAATTTCAGGTCGATTCCTGCACGTGATCGATCGTGGGATTGAGGGGATGAAAAAACGATTTGAAAAAATCGCCCCCGCAGTTTTATGAGGGTAAATATATGGTCGTAACGTCGTATAAAATAATTGTTATATATAGCTGTATAGTAGATTAACGCACATATGTCGTGTGTGAATTTTTCTATTTTTTTGTTGCAGCTCTAATAATAATTCAGGCGCGCGTCGTTCCGTGTAGTTGAGACATTTTTCTATGCAGTTTAAGTTTAACCAGTTGAATCTCTGTATAAAAACGTAGGGAAAAAGTGAAAGTATATACGCACCCCTGTGCGGCAGGCCAAAATCACGCTATAACCACAAATCTTATTGCTCGCGGCGGGGGGTGTGTGACGGTGGAGAATTCTAGGGACGAAATGAGATGAAGAGGAGATGAGAGGGGTAAAAGCGCTGCACCTAACAAGTAGCCAATAAGAAAAGCCGAGTTTGCCCTCGCGGCACGCGGCTTCGGAAAAACTATGACATCGTTTTTCGAACGTTGGGGCATCCCCCAAAGTTCAAGGTCGTTGACGGAGCTTTTTTCGGGATTCTCTTTCCCCTCGCCCCATCTCATGCGCCTTTCCACACGATCACTGCTGCTTCGGGCGCCCCGACTTCCAGACCATTTTTTGGCGCGGGGTAGGTCCCGGGCTTTTTCATAGGCTCCACGCTTTTTTCACTATCACGATTACAATACGCTACACAGTTTAACACTCGCGTATACCGGCATAGTTGTCGCCCCTAGCACCGTGCGACGGAATAATTAAATTGCAAAAAAAAACAATTCATACCACGATATTTTTTTTTCTTCTACTTTTCTAAAACTGCATGCATATTACATTCGGATAATGAGGTATATATTGTTGAAATCGAAATCCTCAGACGCTATTAAGCGATTCACTTACGAGTGCACAGCTGATACTGCAGTGTCGTGAGATTCGCGAAAATTCGAACGAAATATCAGCAGTTATTAAATGCATAATATGCCCAATGTATACGTAATAAAGCTCCGGGGTTTTTTGCTTCTTCCGCGACCTTGGGCCGAACTGTGGAAGTTAAAAGAGATTTGCAGAGATTGGGCCGCGTCGCGGAGATTTCTGAGGGGTTGCGTGTATATAAATGTATATATACATATAGACATACACACATAAAGCCGTTCGGCGTGCAGCCTCGCGGTTATAAGAACGTGGAGGCCATCTTGGCGGATGGGGTAGGTCACGGTTAATGGCCGAAAGTTTTCTAAGTAAGAAAATCTCGCGCGCAATTCGTCATAATTTTTTGGTACCCACCGCCCGGAGCCTCGAGGACCGCCTGAACTCCAATGTTTATGGTTTTTATCATCTAGACGCTGTATATAATCTAACAGCCTCTGCCGCACACCGTTCGTATCTATATCTCCACCTATACACACACGCACATTTATGTAAACGATGATTTTTCAATTACCGATGTGCAGCATAACGAGGTGCGGCATTTCTTCTGCGTTTTCACGAGATCGCGTATCTATATATATACCGCGGCGTTTCAATATATAATAGCTATGTACATATATATTAATTATTATTATACATATACATAAGTACACTGTTGAAAAATCCTAAATTACACAAGCGATATACCAGAAAAATATAAGTCGTTGCAGAGGTCATATTATAGCTCCTTCAGAATCGCACTGCACGTTAATTCGTTATATTACTATGCATAGCCGCATCTTTTAGGAAGTGCTGAGTTTTCTAATCACCATTTTTCATGGCAAATTGAGATTCAGTTACACACGTATAAAATAATTATTGCAGCGATAATATGGCGTGAAATTGCAATTTATTTTTTGATTAATATGATCGATAACGATAATAATCGCATCAGCCATGTATAATATTTCGATTTATTTTTGTACACTACACACATTTCAATTACTGTTTATGTGATGTATAAATGATTCAATTTCACATAGAAATAATGAAGGTCCATATAAAACCGAATAATTACGTAAGGAAAATAACTTTCAGTTGGTATAATACGCTGTATATGAAGACGCTCTACTGCACCTATTATAGTAAATAATTGTAGGAGGCAATAACCCTGCGCTGTATATATACAATGAAAGTTTTCCGTGCATATTATTTATATATACATATATATCTATATTTATTTTACAATTACTATCGCGTAAGTATTCCGTATACCGAGACATAATTAAATGAGCTGCGCAAGCCTTGCACCACGCCATTTTGGTGATCATTATAATCGCTCGAGCGTAGACGTGGAATTTACTTCGCGTATAGCCGCATATATAGCTAGATGAGAAAAAAGCTCGTTTCTGCAAGTTCACGACAAACTTTACTAAATTGGATCTATATATCCTCCTATATATACATCTGCACATGTGTAATATAGATACATTATAGTGCAAGATGACGATCAACCACGGGACACGGTTAATAATTATCAACAATCCTCATCGGAAATATTATGTGGATACGTGAAGTAAAGTAATTAATTAACCTGCGCAGGTATGAAAAATGTTATGTATTTAATGTATTAAATATAACGGGATTATACATAATGCAGGGTATCAGCTTTGCATGCAGATGTGCACAAATGCGAATCGATATTATTTCTGTATATTCTATACGATTGTCAGGGCTTTGCAAAGCGCAGGATATGCGATATACATCAGCAATCACTTGCGAATAAATATCCACTCGACTGTGTGTATAATCGTAGTATACAGAAAAATATGTATACAATAAATAATAGTAATATAGAGGAGAAAAAAAAAGTCCCAAGGCTAAAAATGGCAAACCTCGGTCAATATTGCATAGTTGGTATCGAATTATCGAGAATTTGTTCCGGAGGTCGATTCGTTTCGAATATATAAATCGTTGTATTCTACAGTTGCCTATGTACTGTTCAAGTAAATTATGTAGTCATATTTACTTGCAGCAATGATGTTCTAATTGATTCGTGCGGTGCAGAGGTGATGAACAAAAAAAAAAAAAAGAAGCTTTCAGATATATTCAGACGACGCAATTATGATTACACATATTATGCGGTGTGCAGCATGTGTATAAATGTCAATGATCGCTGTAATTGTACATAATTTCCGACGTAACCATATTGCAATACCTACAATTATCGCGAACGCAAGTTCACGTATATTATAAGGTTCATTGTCGATGGAATATTGTTACTCTTGAAACGACCAAAGTATTCTTGCGGACTGATGTATGCAAAGATGATGATAGAGGGATCATATATGAGTGTATGGATTAGATGGTTTCTCGTCGATCGCAAGTGGAATATGTGTACAAGTTGTACAAAGATGGAGAATTCGTTCGTTGCATTCGAAACGGCATAAGCAGAAGCAGCAGCAGCAGCAGCGTCAGCGTCATCGGCATCAGCGATGAGGAGCGTATCGTGATGAGTTTTGACGTTGATGCTGCGCCGGGCAAAAGTTTTCACCTGCATATCACAGGGAGGGTCGGTTCCTCGGGCCGCCTGGTTGCAGAGAGTATATATTACGTAGAGGGCAAAACGTGGACCTCCTAGTGTTCTGCTCATGCGCATTTTACGGGACACCCTCTATAGCCGAGTTGAGGTTCAATAACGTCTGCCAAGAGGTTTCCCTCCGGCGGAGGCGTATCCCTCTCGCTTATTGGCCGGAGTACTCTGGGCCTGGTTCCTCCCATCGCAGGCGCATGAACGATAAAAAACTCACTGTTAACTGACTGCACGTATATACATCTATACACACGTGTATAGATGTGTATGTATGCGTGCAACACATATGTACAGATACATATAACCCCCCTCGCGCTCGGAGGAGTAAAAGGAGAGCCCTGCGCAAGCTAAAATATAACCGAGAAGAGTAAGCCGCCAGTCCGAAGCTCTATTCCGAGACGCGGTTTGCTCCGCGCTCTTGCGCGCGTTCAATCACTCGGAGAGATGGAGAACAAAAGATCCGCTGGCTATGTAGCTAGTTAAATATTAGGAGAATTTCTATGCCACGGAAAAGCTATCGTTGATTCTGAGGTGCGGTATTATACGCATACATATACATCTCTATGCACATCTATGTTCTAGCTTTTCTAGGTACATATATGTGCGCGAAAATATATAAATGGTTGTTAAGAAGCGCGGGCGCGGATCTGACGCTGCGAGAGGGTTGTCAAGAGAGAGAAAGAAAATAGAAAAAGATAGAGCGAGTGTCGGAGGACGAGAGTAAAAGAGGGGAGGGAAGAGAGGGTCGCCGCCATGACAGCTCGTGCCCCGCCCTTGACTGAGTTGATTTTTTCATTTTTTCATTTTTTTTCTTACATGTCCATCTTTTCTCTTATTTTACCCTCTATTTATTCATTTTATTTACTTGATTTATTTTGATTTTATTTCATTTTTTATTTCTTTTTTCATACCTACTTGGTTTTTTTTTTTTTTTTTTTTATCATTTTTCTTTTCTCAGCTCGTTCCTATATCTTTTATTCCTCTGCAGCGGCAGTGGTTGCAACCGCGCCTTTTGCCTTGCTTTGCTTCGATTCATGCCCACATGATACATATATATATCTACATACTGTATACGTATAATTGTACCATGTATACAGTAAATATGATATATATGTATACAAGAGAGACACATCACATTTCCGCGCTACAGATTTCATGTACTTTTCCAGCATGTCTTCGTCTTCGTCGTCATCGTCATATTATCTATGTACTTATCGTTTTTGATCGCAGATGAATAATAATAATGTCTCGCATTTGATTTGTTGGCCAACTCAAGACACTAAATTCAATGCTGACGTAGTGCAATGAGCCGGTCACGTTTTACGTAGCGCTCTATTTTATGTAATTGCATTATTATTTGAAAAAGAAAAAAAATTTATGTCACAAAAAAAAAATATTCTATTTTTCCCAGACACACCCTGCAAGTTCATGACGATCATCCATCCTCAGGGTATAACATCTGTACGTTGCATTCGTCTTTTCCTAGTGAAAAAAAAATAAGTAAAAACAAAAAAAAAGAAAGTAAAAACAGTACAACAACCGCGGATCCGATCATATTAGTTAGTAGGTACCATCGATCGTGCAACGCCTAATAACGGGTCTTCGGCATCGCACGAGCCGCGGATTTGGTCAGAAATTATTCAACTATCTACCGCGTTGTTATAGTTCAGCTGCCCAGGGTTTCTTGTGTTCTAAACGCAACTATAAAGACGCGTCGCTGCGCTACTGCAGATACCGGGAGCTGTAATTTTCGTAATTTTTTTTTTTCATACACTATCTCTCAAAATTGCAATATATATAATCGGTTTGATATTTTACCATTTTGAAATTCATTCACCGCTACAGTCTATTTATTAGTTTATTTTATCCCGCATCGCTTCCAAATGCGATTCTTAGATTGGCCTGAGGCCGGGTCAGCCCGCGCCGGAATGTTTCGAATCGCGGTTTCACGCCTTCCGGCCGCATTACTTCGACGATTCGACATACCTTGATAAAATATAGCTATATATCGTTGCACGTATACCATGTAATATATAAAACCTATATATACAACGAATACTGGGGCATATACACCGATGTAATACTGGGTGTATTATATGTATAGCTGGTCGATTTCGAATGACGTTCATATACTACGATCACTATGTCGAATGCACAGTTATGTATCTGTTCGTAGGAGGGTTCAAAAAAACAACAACAAGACAAAAACGACTGACAAAAATAAGAAATACAAAAAATATAATAATTGTGCAAGCCTATAACGTAATTTTATCATTTGTGTATGTTATACTATACATACCTGTATACAGGGCTAAGATAATCATGCAAAAGGGACGTGAATTGGACACATTGACCCGACGCAGAAATAGTCTAATTGCATATAATATGATGAGACAAAATTTTGAGAGATTATACCTACCACGATTATTAAGTCGTTTCGGAAACACCGTGTAACTATGTACGTTTATATATACATGTACATAAAGCTCACTTATATCACGCTAACTGTCGTTAAAACAATTTTCAGCAATTTGTGTCGATCTTGTCGTACGTAATTGCATTCTACTTGTGTATCGTTTGTTTCTCTTTTTAATCCTTATTTTTTTACCTTTTCAATCTTCCCCCGTGTTCTATATATATTTTTTACCTAACCTTTACCTACAGTGCCTACTTCCTTATGTACTGCAGTAAATATTACTACCCATTTTTAGTTTCCTACTACTATAGCTGAGAGAACGAAAAAAAAGGTTTGACATTGAAAAAAAAAAAAAAAAATTGTTGACATATATTCATCAGAATTAGGCACATTATTATATCTCATTCGACGCAATGAAAAGCTCATTAGCTCGTCGTTATAGAGCGAAATATGAAAGAAAAAAATGATATCCTGATTCAGAAAGCCAAAAGGATTGTGGAAATTGAAAAGTTGGTAAAGGAGTATAGGATCATTTTTTAAAAACTCACCCTCTTCGCGTTCGACAGACATCCCTTCGCCGGGGTCAAGGCCGATGTCCTTCGATACGCTTCGGTCAACCACGCGAAGGTCCTTTAAGGTCCAATTAAGGTGTACACCGCGCAGTCTCAGCTGACTGTGCTGCATCTTCTGTTCTGAGAACCACGTCGTCGTAGCTCTCCTCGTCGTTACATCGTCGTAGACTTTATGGTGTACCGGCACGATATGTTGTATGAAAAAATCCATACGATACTCTGCAGAGAAGAAGAGATATTTGAATTTCAAATTTTCGCTTTTATTTCATCCACGAGACAGTCTGAATCTTCAACGAAACCTTATCACATACCCAAAAGGATTCGTCATCGTTCCTATTGCTACGTGAGAAATAACACGAATAATTTTTTTCATCCAAGTACGTCTTAAGATTGTGATGAAAAAGAGCACCAGAGTATAGCGCATCGGACAATGTACTCTTCGATTCATTTGATTAGAGTCATTTTTCAGCATTGGAAATGCTCATGAAATTCGTGTCGGCGCAGGTAAATCGAGAAGTGATAAATTTCAAATTTATTCTGTCATTTGCGCTGTGCACGATTAATCAACGGTACCTGAATGTGCTCCATAGCGTTGACAGAGAGGAGAAAAAAGAAAAGAATCCGCGTAACAGTTAGAGAAGGATCCAAGGATGGTTGAGTTTTGTGAACTTTTGTTATGCCGTGCGGAGTAAATGCGGAAGAATAGTTATTTCTATTGTTACATTCACATCAATTGTCTGCGTCATTTGTTGCGGAGCATTTAGTTCGATTGGCACGGGTTAACTCGATCTTACAATTATAACCATCGGAAGGCACGGGGCTGATCAGGATAAATCGATACTCAATTCCGTTCTAAGCTACGATGTGATGAACACTATAAACAGCTGAACGAAGTACGTGATCTTGACACGGACAATCCGTTGAGATGTTCAAAAAATTTCTTTCGCTAGCCTGATCTTATTCGAGGTAAAAATGTGTACCGATCTTAAAAACCGAAGTTACGCAATTCACACTTGTCTGACTTTTTCGACAAATTTTAAAAGGCGGATCCCGCAAAGATGAACAAAAAATGTCAAAAATTACACTGTTCAATTCGAGTGGAATGTGGTGGGGAAAAAAAATTTTAGAAGGAGTTTTAATTTTTTTTTTTCACCCAATTTTGGATACACCCCACATGTATAATGCATATGTGTGGCTATACGTATAGTTCCGATACAGATAGTTTATGAAAAAATCTTTTCGTCCTCACCATTCTATTCGGTAACATTCGGTTCGTTTTTTTATTACATTGGTTGTACAGGTGTTGCAACACGAACTTTATATCCTTGTTCCATAGAGCTGTATCAACGGCATTGTTGTCTTTCGGACGTAACGAATTGAATAGACTGGAAACCAATCCCTAAACGCTCTGGAATAGAATTGAAAAAAATCTTAATTACAAAAGCGTCATTAATAACCGCGGCGATACGTCTCACTGTCCAGCCTATTATACATAGGTACGTACATGCATACAGTAAGAAGAGGAGGAATTGTGTGGATGAGAAAAGTGAAAAAACCGAAAAAAAAGAAATATAGGTACATCCAGAGAAAGAAAAAAAAAAAAAGAAAGAACATTGTGCTTTGTTTAACGTGAGAAGAGAGATTCTAGATGTGTCAGAGAATCATTTTAAGTGGATGTATAATACAGAAATAAAAGGCCTGAAGTTTTCCTAAAAATAAATCGCCTCGTATACTGCACGCGTGAAGTGAGATTACAACGTTTTTTCGCTGCTAATTCTTACTTTGATAGGTAATTTTTCTCTCCTTTACCCACTGATTTACCAGCACTTTGCTACGTGCGCTGCACTGCAGAGACTTTGAGTTTATTTTTTTCAGGGCATTCTCAGGTATTTCGAACTCAGGAATCCAAATCCGCAAATTAAATTGATACTAAAATATAAGTTTCGATAAAATAATGTCATCGAATCTCTGACTTCGCGATGTTCGATGTGATTTTGCATGCAAATTTGGGCGATTTTTATAGCTTATATACGTCTGAATTTAATTTTCTTAATGAAGTGTGATCAATATTACGAGTGGATCAATTACGTTCGGTGTTCGATTATAAAATGATGAGTGTGATTTGATGAGTTATAGTAATTAATAGTTTTATAGTCCCGTCGGGTGAATTCAATCGCTTCATCTCAAGTATGAGATAAAATAAAAAAAAGCACAAACCTGTAATTTCCTGACGCTTATCCTGTGTTGAAATGAATCACATGTAATTTACCATCACATGAATAATGTAATTGGAAAATATGGAGGACACTAAAAGGCGGTTGATTTCTAACGCAAAAAAAAACGAACAAAATTATACAAAAATATAATAAAATTAGCTTACCTTTGCCTGACCTGGGCGATGACACCTGGTTGAAATAAATGCACAAGTTAAACTTTTTCATACTATGCATATACCTACATAGGTATGTATCGCCCTACCGATGAATGCATTATACTTGCATGGTGTATTTTTAGTAATTTAAAAACCAAAAAAAAAAACTCGACTATATACATTACATATATTCATGTATATGTATACTTATAGGTATATGTATAGAGCTAATATATTTTCTCTCCCTGCAGTCTGCAACGTGCACGCATATTAGGGGAGAAATTGAGCAAAGTCATATTCGCAATTAGAACACGAACTAAGTTTCGTCATTTTCGGATTATGCACCGTAATCTTCACCGGGGATAGATGATTGTTACGTACATATACGAACTGCACATAAAATACGTACGGTAAAATTCTTTCAAAATTGTTTTTTCGCTCACAACAAAGAAACCTGCGCAAGTTATTCTCGATTTCCATCAAATTTGGTCAAACACACACATGTAGCTGATATTTGAGTGTTTATAATCACTCTAATTTAATCTACATCGCTATAATGATTCAAATTTCATAGATTAGAAGAAGAGTTGTCGGGCATGTAGTCGATAAAAACACGCGTGAAAATTCGGGCCGGGCAACGTGCATGACAGGTGCGGAAGAATGAGCTTTCCGAATTACGTGTATTGCGTTGCTTTGATAAATTAATCACCAAAAACTTTTTTCACCTCCGATAAAAACTTACAAAAACTCCAAAACAACCAGACATCTGCTGCATATTGTATTGCGCTTGTGGAAAAAAAAAAAAAAAAATGGGAGAGAAAAAAGTTAACAATAATTTAAAGAACTAATTTGAATCTTAACTCAAAAGCTGCGTGATTCTCGTGTTTTCGAATCGCGCGTGGACGGGGTTCGTGAACCCGGACGAAAAAAGGATTTTCTTTTTAAATTTTTCTTTTCTTGTTTTTCTCTCTCAAGAAACGAAAGGTTGGCTGGCGGTTCCAGGTCACCGGATAACCGATTCGCGTCGATCATTTTTGTATAGGTAGATCGTTCGCGATGGATGTTAAACGGGTATTATAAGTTTGCGGTATTTATAGTATAATTACGTCAGCGTGCACGGCGGAATTTACCCAAAAGCGAATCACCTTTACGGCGCATTTAAACAAACAAATATAAATAAATATCTAACGGAAAATAAGACGTAATAAGAATATATTCCGGGAGAGTTTAGGGGGTGGGCGGTGTGCAGGTAAAACAAATGAATATTTTAAGCAACCCAATTAGACGTATGTATAATGCTGCCAGGTAATTATCCCATTTAAATTAAGCCGTATAATTGGACGGCGTCTATTCACACTCGTAAAACTCACTTTTACAACCTTTGAAATGAACGTAAAAAATAAATATAATATATATAATAATCCTGCGGGATGCGCTACCGTTTGCATTATAACTTATATACTCACGCGTTATATGTTACGACACAGAAAATTTAAATTAAACATCGCATGCGCGATAACATGGCGTGTTATAGAAATAATTTTCGTTAGTCCCGAGTTATTGTTATTGTAAAATATTCAATTTTTCATATCGCATAAACAATGCGGGACGAAAATCCGGAGTTGCCTAAGTTTAATTTAGAAACGGAATCGTCCTTAATTTCGAATTTTGTTGGCCTTTCATTTTATTCAGGGAGTAATTTAATCGTATATGTAGTCACACGTGGGGTATGTACCTTAAACCACGTGGATTAAGAAAGGCTCGAATTGAACGAAACTTAGAGAACGCGTTCAACGCGCTGTACGGCCATTTATTATCCATTCTCTTTTTACCTTTAGAATCCCACTTATTAGTTATTCCCAATTAAGAACTTGAGAATTTATTATACATCCTACATATACTTTGATGAGTTTTTAACTCTCCTTATCCCTTTATAATGAAAAACTAAAAGCTCGATTATTAATTATTATCATACCGTAAACTCGTACAATTGTTATACATTACCGCTTGAACTGTGTGCACGTAAATATACTTATTTATTACAGTCCTCATACGTTCTCCATGTAAACCACGTGATGATGAATTTAATTTCTTCCGAAATGGTTCGTGTATTTTGTCCCCCTTAATTCTTCGAGAAAAAAAAAAAATTGCCTTTTTTTGAGCAGAGCTTTTATAATGCCGCAAAAAGCACACGTAATTTTTCATTTATACCGTCCAGATCAAAGGCATGAATAAATGATCTGATTATAAAAATGGCGAATTTGTATTTCTGATTTCTGATCGCAGGACGATAAATATATTATACGCTCGTGCAGGATGTTAGAGTTGAGCGGGAGGTACGTTATACCGAAAGAATATTAAGGGGGCGTTTTAATTCCAGATAGAAAAATTAGAAATGCTAATACTCGCAGATTAGTTTTTGCTATATATATAACAAGCTGTGTAGGTCTTTGCTCCATACGCGTTGCTCCCATGCAGTTGCAGTACGCGCTGCTGTTTGGACTCGTGCTCCTTCTAAATTAGTTCCTCGCTGCATGAAAGTTTAAAATAAAAGAACTATCTGGACGGACAAAACCTTCTACCTGAAACAAAAGCTCAACACTAAGCAAAAACCAAAGCGCATCGGTGCGAGTTAGCTACCGTTTCCAGCAGCAACACGGTGCAGTAGCCAGCAGCGGCAGCAGCTCATCCTCTGCCTTCGGAACCTGGTCGGCGGTCGCGTCCTGCGCCTTTCTATAAGGTACAACACAAAGCCTTAGAAATCCTTCGGGTCTCGGGCTCCTCATCCTTCGTCCTTTTGCTATAATATTATTCCTTTTATTTCATTTCTTCTATATTCCGTGCAACCTTCTCCCCCCCTTTCCACGAGAGATTCTTTTCAATCTTCGCGCTGTCAAACTTCAAATTTGCTAATCAAAAATTTTTCTCTTCATGATTCCAAATTCATTCTCATTCACCACCTTCTCTATTTTGGATTTTAGCTATTCAGAGAATATTTGTCAAGGGTGGATCGTTGTCGGAAAAATCACATCGGGTGACAGTTGCGGTTTTATATGAAATTACACATGTATACATACGTCTGTGTATAGATATACTATGTGTTGAATAAGGTAAAGATCGGTTTAAAGGACGTCTTGGCTCTGAGAGCTGCTTCGGTAGATTTCAAAGGGTTTCCAAGAAAACGTCGAAGCCTTGACTCCGACTTGCTCCTCCGCGGTGGCTGTAGAATCCTTAGGTTCTAAGGATTAATTTTTAACAAAATGAATACTTGGCTACACGGCACACGGTATAGTATACGCGCGTGGGTATTTTCATTTGTGTTACAGTCCTATACGTGGATAATTGGCGGGAATTTAATTTTGGAAACCGTCAATTTCTGTGAAGCTTTGTACACACGTGTGTGTATCGAACCGCGATGGATCGTTTACAGTTACCGAAGCGATCTTAATAATTTAATCATCTAGACGACATCATCAATAGCGTCCTGACGCCGTTGACGATTTTATAACCAATTACGTAACGCACGCGGTTTGGCAGGGGTATTATATAGCGGCGGATAGCAATTACCAATTATACCAACGATTAATCTAATTAGTCTACTTCAATTTTGTACATCATCTATATTTTTCCCACAAGCTTTAATTTATAAGATATATACATCGGTATATATATGTGATATCTTTCAAATTCTAGTTAACCCGCTAATTGCAGTTTAGAGTAATTGTAAAATTTATCGCTGTCGCGCTATCATGTATATGGATACTACATGTATACAGTCCTCTCATTGTCAGTTGACTCTTACTGGATATTATGTCTATTGGCCTGGGACAATTGTTCATAGAAAATTATAAATGAGTTAATTTCAATTGACTCAATAAAATTGATGTATATATAAAATCGCGCGCAATTTGTATATATATACATTGGGTTTAATTACTATTCCATCTCTGTTATATAATAATATATAACGTATATAATCTTATCGCATAGGAATTTACGAGTTATCGATGTATCAAAACTTATACCTTTAATGTAAACCCGGTTATCGCGTACATACTTTTTGAATTATTACTTTATGCGACTGCCACGCTGTACAGAAATGTATACACGGTAATGTCATTATAATTGAGTCAAACCGTCCGTCATTTGTACCGAGATAATACGCAAGAAGAGAGAAAAAAGAAAACATTAAAACCAAAAAAAGAATAAAAAGCGACTATAGATTTCGATAAAAATTCAAACTGATTATTACGAGCGAATATGTAGGTTTATATGCATGATAACCCTGTCGCGTATATTATTCGTTCAAATATGCAGTACTTGAGGAAGTATATGACAGAATTCTTTATTTGATTAATCTATATTTATTTAATTATTATAAATTTTTATTTTTCCAAGTTTCAAGTATATATACGCAGCTATATGTAGCCATGTATAGGTATATAGGTAATACCTACTTCTCTCAAGCGTCGAGTTGCAAGATGGCCGCGCCCTGTAAATAAGCGACTGTCATCTGAGTGGGCAAAAAGTAGATATACGCTGCACCAGGAGCAGACTGGTCTCGGGTGCAGCATCAGGTCTAAAGATTAATTACAAAAAATTTTGATGCGAATTGGAAACATCATTCCGGGAATGAATTTTTTAAGATCAATTCGTCGACGCGAACGTCTCAGACTGCATCAAACGCTGTGTATATCTGCCATGCGGTTCTCCACGTTTCTATATACCACAACCGATGCCAAATCTTCCTGCATATGGACCTGCGGCATATACATACATATGTATAGCATAAGACGCGACATCGGGACGCGCATCAAACTCCAACTTTCATGGATATTAATTAATGCTAATTACTTTTTGCCCCGTCGCGCGCGTATCTCGCGTTCAAAAATCCCAAACCTGTAGGCATATATAGATATTTTTATACATATATGTATTACACATATAATATTACATATCATAAACATAGCGTCACTTACCTCCCGATCACATAACTTACCAGAATATAATCGTCAACTGCGATCGGTTGACGGATCGGTTGATCGCAATTTAATTAAATTTACGTCTAATTACACAGCTAGTAAACCTGTTTTTTAAACCGAACGACCTTCCGCCGTTGATCGTCATTTTGCAGAAATTCTCTTGTATATAATTATAGAGTCCTTTGAACCCGAAGAGTCCTTTAAACCTGGTCTATGTCTCTTTAAATATGTGGATATATGTGTGGGTGTATATTACAGGTTTGTGTAAATAGACAGCGAGGGATAGATTCTTAGATCTTGAGCTACACCGCCTAGACCCGGAGACTTATAAGAGAAGTTAAGGCAGTCTTAGGCCGGCTTTAAGCTTCGATCGTGAGAGGGAGTTGTGGTCCAGCAAAAAGCGTCTCAAGTTTTGCTGGGGAAGAAAACAGAAACTGCTACGCAAAAAACCGGAACACGAGGGAGGCGTCATAGAAGCAGGACGACCGGCGTCGGTTTCGACCTCAAAGAGATTTCCGGGGTTCGTCGGAAGCGCGGAAGGCGTTCACCGATCGGTTTGAAAATTTTCGAAAATCACTTTTTCAGACCGCTCGATCCACCGAGGAAAAATTTGATCGAATTAAACCGGCCGTAATCGGAGGACGATATATCCTTGCGGCAAATGTTGGACAATACTTTTGACTCGCGGCAGACAATAGGGGAAACTGGCAAGTCAAACGCAAAACTGAGATGACAAATGAAAGGAGTTGCAAGTTCCTATGTATACTATTTCATTTGTATTCTAGATGTGTATATGTATAATAAACGGAAGTGCGATATTGTTATATAAAGTACCCCGCGATATTAGCTACAAATACCGTAATCTCGCGAATATTTCGTTAACTTTTGCTATGGGTATATTTATTTTATTCAACTTTCTTTCTTTATCATGCTCACAACGCGATTGTTATTCAGTTAGGATAGCGAGCGCGTCGTATATAATAATCGAAATTAATTCCGGTGCACCGCACATGTGATCCGATGTTAATGAAAGGGATTAACATTTTTTTGGTATGGGTATAATCGTTTTAACAAATTTTCAAATTATAGTTATTAATTGTATTTACCGAGGGTTTCGTGAAACGCGGATTGGTGGCTTCTCACAACGTTCAGTCAAAGTTAAGCTTTGCCATGCGGGTCCCTCCGACAAATTAGGGAAAAACTTAACGGGTGTCACATTTGTTAGGATTAAGTTAAGGTGAAACAAGTAAAAAGAGGCTACCACTGCAGCTGAGGGTAAAAATCTGGCGCTCAAAGCCCAAATCTTTCTCTCTTTCTCTCTCTCCCGACCCCTACATGACTGGAATAGACGTACATACATATATACATATATTCTTCAATTTCATTTTTCTCGGTCTCACGTATGACGTAGTACGTAAGTAACTATTACCAAATCTTTTGGGTTTGGCATAACATTAGAAGTACACGTGGCCGCGTATTAATTAATTTCAGGACCACATAACGAACGTCGACTTCTGTATAGATATACATATCGTTGGCGTACGGGCTACAAGGTGGTCCAGAAGATTCGAGTCATCATTGCCTCATTTGCCGCTAAAACAATCTTCGAACGTTGCAAGTTCAATGCGCTTAACTACATTAAACTTGGAAGCACGTAATTAAACTTTGTTATTCATCCACGAGCGCGATTACGTGTGCACACAATTACGGATTAATCGTAATCTGAAAAATTTCGAATCACGGATTTCGCCACATGGAAAACTATTGCACATACCTATATGTATATAAATTAGCCTGAAAATTAATCATCATTATCGTACATACATTATACATTGAATGTTTTTTTTTCTCATGATTTTTATATTAAATTTTCAGAAACATTATCATAATATTTTATATAGATATATATACACATACATAAATATATTATGTACCCAACAGTATATAACTTGTGTATAGATATATATGTATATACATATATATAAATGTATAATATAATATAAAGTTTTAATTAAATTCCTATAATTTACATACACTACTTATAGGTACGTATCTGTACTTAGGACTACCGATAACACTCCCTTATATTTACACTGTCATAGTTATATAACCAATATCTATAGTATATTAAACAGAAATCACCTATGTGCGGTTATCATGAAAAATTGAAATTTACGAGCTCTGATTATTGGAATAATTATATATATAAAGAATAATCAATCATTTTTACATAATTATCAAATGACTAAAACTATCGCAAGAAAGATATCAGATTATCATTGCTAGCCCTATTTTTTCCTTTGATACACTTTGAATTCATATAATTTACATGTAAAAAGCATATAATATTGTATATAGGTATTAAATTATCTTTAATTATATGCAGTTCTGAATGACAATAATTTTTATGATTTTCCTTTATAGTACGTACTATATCGATATTACATGACTATTTTTTTTTTTTTTTTCCATTATTTCGCGATTACTTCTTTTATCACTTTTATAATATATTACGTTGATTTTCATAATCGCGAACTGTATAGTACATTTGACAATATATATATATATTCGTTTTTATTTATTTACAAGGGTTTTTGTCGTATGATTCTTCCCCTTTTTTATTTCTATTCCCTTTTTTCTTACCCCTATTGGTTTTTGTGGAAATAATGTGAATGTGTTGTATACATATGTATATATGTTCATGTATGTGAAAAAAAAAGATATGATCGTTTGAAGGAGCAGTAGTAAGCTTGAAGTATCTACTGACGATTGAATTATAATGTACAAATAATAATGATAATGTTAATAATAATAATGACAACCAAACGATATACGTGTAAAATTAATTATACACACGTAGTATATATACGTTTTAATTATCGTGTTAATAATAATGAAATGGAATAAAAAAAAATAGTTAAAAAAAAATGAAAAAGAGATATAATTATAATGTACATACATATATTATACATCGATTTTCGTTGTTGTTGATGCGTGGATGATTTTTTTTTGTTTTCTATCAGTTTCCGTTGCTTTACATACGTAGTTACGAGATAGCGATTATAAAATAGATAAGATCTAGATCATGTATAAAAATATATATAGTTAACGATAGCGTAATAGTAAAGTAATGTGTAATACGTAGTTGGTAAGAGTTATATAGATAATTGCAATGTAGAATGGTAGAAATTAACATTCTCATAGCAATCGGAATCCAGCTATCCAGATCAACTTGGAACCAACTCCGTCCCTGAAATAGAAAAGTATGCAAAAAAAAAAGAAGAAACGAAAAAACCAAACAATTTCGACACTCAGAATTAATTGTGTTGAATTCGGTGAAAATCTTCCGATCAAATGTTATATTAATCCCCAATAAAATCTAGCCTCTCGAATTTTTTGCACTTTTTATTCACGAAGCAGGAATACATTGGTGCGTTGAGAAACTGGTGAGATAATAGGAAAAGTAGAGTATATATATATTTAATAGGACGAAAGAGGGAATTATTGGTAGAGATAGCAGAGACTGCAAACATTGTCTGTATATAATAATATAAAAGTTTTCGATGGTTTTGGGGTTCGGAATAAAAGAATCGTCTAGCTTGTCAGTTCATTAAGTCGTTTCATTCAAGATGTTTCTGCTCGAATAACTCTTCCTCGAATGTTTTCCAACGATCGCCAGAGGAGGACGTATCGGTACATAGCTACAAGACACATAGGACGTGTTGAGTTACTGCGCATAGCTGTAAATACCTTTCTAATATATAAGATATATTTGGTTTATTTATTTAATAATTGTGTAATGAAAAAAAAAAAAAAAACAGTTTTTTTGTTTCCCTACAAAAATCGAAATCTCAATAAATAATATAGTTGTCATTATATTTGATAGAAAACTAGGAAAAAAAAAATCCGCGGTATTTTGCCAGGCGTGCATAATTATCTTGATAAAACGTGTAATTGGATTTTGATATTTATAGCTGAGAAAGAAAAAAAAGAATGGAAAGAATTTTATAAAAAAATTGGGTGAATTATAACGTCATACTTTCACCCGACGAAGTTGTGTAAAAAATATGGAACGAAAGAAATGACGTATCTAGATATAATATACCCACAGGTTGCACCCGAGTGATTTGAAGCAAAAACTTTTTTGATTTAAAATTATAGAAAATAAAGATAGTAATTTTCATTTGAACCCCCAGAGAAATAAGGATATAATGTAATCTCGGGTTATCCTCCCTCGGAATTTCGGCGGTGCAATTTTACGTAGGTTCGTTTTAAACCGGTTAAAAATACATCAGTAGTTACACGAATATATGGAGTTAGAAATGACACTGGTCTCTAAACTAGGTGAGAAAATGTTTAGCATCGTTTCGTGACGGCAAGGTAATTTCGAAAGACGGGACTACCGGAAATCGAGGTAGCTGGTAATTTTTAACTCGTTTGTCCGCGACGACTTCCGTTTTCAATTAGGGGCGGATGGATTATATACATACCTAATATACTTTGACGCTTCAAAAGTCAATAATTTTGAGACCACTAAAAATCTGAGTATACGTTTATTTTTCAATATCACAGTATACGACGAACAAGTGCCGGGTTATTTATCCTATCTTAAAAAGTTCACTAGCTTAATTTACTCGACGGTTTCGTGTTCCTGAGGTCAAAATACGTTAGAAAAGTGTCCTACAATCAATTTAAAAAATACTTCATTTTTGGCCCCAAAATCGAAAAAATCCTAAGGGGTATACCTTAGATTTTTGTCGATTTTTGGGTCAAAAATGAAGAATTTTTAAAATCAATGGTATGACACTCTTCTTACGTATTTTGACCTCAGGAATACGAATCTAACAGCCAAATCGGTCTATCTATAAAATTGATGGAGTTATCGCCAATTTATCGTTTTTTGGAGTGAAAAAATTGAGATATCTCGATGGGATTAATTCATAGCTTGATTTAGTCAACGGATTCGTGTTCCTGAGGTCGAAATACATGAGAAAAGTGTCCTACGATCAATTTTAAAAATACTTTATTTTTGGCCCAAAAATCGAAAAAAATCCATACCTTAGATTTTTGTCGATTTTGGGGTAAAAAATCAAGTATTTTTGAAATCGATCGCAACACACTTTTCTAACGTATTTTGATCTCAGGAACACGAATCTGAGAGCTAAATCAATCTATCTATAGAATTGATCGAGTTATCGCCGATTTATTGCTCTGAAAAGTGAAAAAATCAAGATATCTCGATGGGATTTATTCCTGGCTTAATTTGGTCGACGGATTCGTGTTCCTGAGGTCAAAATACGTTAGAAAAGTGTGTTGCGATCGATTTAAAAAATACTTCATTTTTTACCCAAAAATCGTCAAAAATCTAAGGTATACCCCTTTGGATTTTTTCGATTTTTGGGCCAAAAATGAAGTATTTTTAAAATCGATTGCAGGACACTTTTCCAACGTATTTTGACCTCAGGAACACGAATCTGGAAGCTAAATTTATCTATCTATAAAATTGATCGAGTTATCGCCAATTTATCGTTCTGAAAAGTGACAAAATGAAGATATCTCGATGGGATTTATTTTCAGCTCAATTTAATCAACGAATTCGTGTTCCTGAGATCAAAATACGTTAGAAAAGTGTGTTGCGATCGATTTCAAAAATACTTGATTTTTTACCCCAAAATCGACAAAAATCTAAGGTATACCCCTTTGGATTTTTTCGATTTTTGGGTCAAAAATGAAGTATTTTCAAAATTGATTGTAGGACACTTTTCTTACGTATTTTGACCCCAGGAACACGAATCCGTTGACTAAATCGAGCTACGAATTAATCCCATCGAGATATCTCAATTTTTTTGCTCCAAAAAACGATAAATTGGCGATAACTCCATTAATTTTATAGATAGACCGATTTGGCTTTTGGATTCGTATTCCTGAGGTCAAAATACGTAAGAAAAGTGACATACGATCAATTTTAAAAATTCTTCATTTTTGACCCCAAAATCGACAAAAATCTAAGGTTTGGACCCAACGTCCAATCCTATACCCTGAACATAAAATTCAAATTGCGATAACAATGATGCAAATTGATAAAAAAACACAAACTACTAACGTGTGATGCGTCTGAAATGTAATGATATGAAATTGAATAAAATGGTAGACAAAAATTTAAATAAACAAATTGAAGAGAAGTGTGAAAAAAGATAGGAAAAGAAAAAAAACAAAAGGGAAAGAGAAGCGAGCGTCGGTCCAGAGCAGCTTCCGAAGACCGAAGATGCACAGCATATTTTGTATGAGTAAGAAACGAAAAGATATAATTAACGATGTCACGTTAAGAAGAAGGGATGGAGTATCTTGTTCATTGCTTCATTATTCTTTTGTTTCGCTTTGTGTTAGTTGACTATGATAAATAATTGCTAAAGCTTAACATAAGCCAGAGCCGTATACTTAGCTAATAGCAAAAAATTCCTTCTCGCCCTTCCTACCCTCTCGGCTCCTCTTTTCTCGCCACCCTCCGGGCCTCTTTGCGGGACGTTCTACAGATATATAGGGGCATCTCCCAGTTTGGCGGAGATCCAGAGCGGAGACCTTATTAAGATGCCCCGGCTTCGAGCCGTCTTATTTTCGATACATTTTTGCACCAGAGCAGATTGCGAACAAATCAAACTAGGCATATAGCAGGAAAACGAAAACAAGACGATCGAGACCATCAGCTACTAATCAACTTCACAAATTCCAGCTGACTCTGTCTTTTTATCTATATTATTATTTATTCTTTTTCCTCAAAAACTATTCATCCGCGTATTTTACATTCAACACGTGTATATTGGTGTAAGCTAAATGAAACCGTCAACTTCGTCACGGTTAACTTTGGCGTTTTGTTATACCTCATGAGAAACCTGATTGCAAAAAAGTTGTAACCATCCGAAAAGGAATAAGAAAAAGATAAACAAGATGACGGGACGATCGCATATACAAATAATACATCCTTGGGCCCCGGCGTAAACTACCCCAATTCTTGGTTCCTGTAATTTGAACAAAATTGCAAGCTTGTCCTGATTTTTTTCTTTTTCATCCGAATGTCCACCTTTTTTTCACGTTCGTCTTCCCTTTTTTATGTAGACAGATATATACCTACCTTACATTTTTTACCACGTGAGAAATTCGTAATTTAGTCGGCGCGCTATGCCACATCGACGCAAACGAAAAACAAAAAAATTTGTAAAAATAAATAAGAAAAAAAGTCACTACTATTTCGACCCGCTTGAATATACATACCGAAAAATGTATGGGTGTGCGTTCGAATCTGAAGTTAAGCCAACCTGGAAGGATATACGTATAAATATAACACGTAAATCCACGTGCGTGTATAAAGTATATCCTGAAACGCCACATGCGCGGTAACCTCCTCCTGAATTATACTACAACACTCCGACAGTCTGGTAATGTAATAATAAATATAAGTTAGGTGAATTCCCGTGCAGCAATCTGAACGTTGGCCAACTATTATGTCGTTTCGAGGCCTCCGAGCATTTTCGTATACGGTGTGCACTGCGTATGCTTTCTATAAGATCATTTCTCAGGTCTCTCAGGCCCAAGGATCACGAAATCTGCAAACTATCGATTCCCGTTGAAATAAGAAGCGACGAATCGATAAATTCGGAAAAATTAAAAGCATAAAAATACCTACTTTCAATCGCACGCGTGTTTAGCGTGGACTAATTTTCCGGATCTTCGCTCAGAAATTAGAACGCTGCTCCGTTTTAAGATAAACGTCTACATACATACGAATTTATACAGGAAGTTGCATCGCACGGTGGTCGGTTAAACTTTGACCCGCGTCCTCACACGTCGACGTGGAACGAATTTGAGCCGGAAAATCTCCGAATAGCAACGGGGGCTATTTGCCAGAATTTACCATAATGCGGATCGGACTTGAGGATTTTCTTCACTACTTTAGATAATGCTGTAACAGCTGTTATTTCACTTCTGCACGCATCAAAAAGTTCAAAGTCCTGAGGAAATACACACGCTTGAAAAAAAAAAAAAAAACTTTCTTATGCTACGGTCAAACACCCGCTGTATACTTGAAAGGAAAGCAAAATTAGTTAAAAAAAATTTACGTGAAAAAATTTCGTCGATAAATTTTGGAGGGAAAAGCTGTAGAAATTACAAAATTATAGCTGGGAAAAAAAGTGATTGAAATGAATAATAATAACAAATTAAAGTTATGGGCATTTTTCAAAAGTTTTGACTGCACATGACGTAACACGACGAGCCTATAATATACACGAAGTATAAAGTGTACGGTGTTCCTAAAGCCCGGGAAGTTTGAAATGTAGTCGTTTCTAATGAACTCTGTTCGTAAAACCATTAATAATGACGGTGAAGAGAGGTTTAGTTTGGAGCGTTGAAACTTCGGTAAGAGGCGAGGATCCACCTAGCAAGAGCCTATTATACATCGCTAAGTTTCTCCTCTGTCCCTGGACAGGATGAATTTTCTCTTCCTCTTTCGCTCCTTCGCATTTTACTCTCTCGCTCTTCGCATCTCGACCGAAGTCTTCAAGACAAATTCTTCAAGGTTCATTTTTTTACCCGCAAAGATTCCTCGCGATAAATATACCGGACGCTTCTGCACCGCGGATTATGTTATAGCTCCTGCGCTCCAGCATTATACGTACGTGACGTACGATCCCAAGAAAATAAATAGCAAATTCTGCACGAACATCTAATTTCACGGCGTGACGGGGCACCCGCAAAATTCACGCGACCGCCTCGTTTCGAAATTTGACGACGTCCGAAATATTACGAAGAAAAAAGAATATAGAAAATAAAAATAAGAAATTCAGATAAAATTTTCAAAGTCCTCGCAAGATCTCAAACAGATTTCTGTCCATAAAAAATTATGTTTTCACAAACGTTGTTAGAAAAATTATTATTTTCTTGCTTCTTTTCATTTCTCGACATCTCTGAGGGTATCTCCAGATTTTCACGACAACCCTTCGGTGCGCATGGGAGTCGATCATCAGTTTGATATAAAATACTCTCCCCCAACGTCCCCGAAAGGAATTCACCCCGGCTGTCACTTCTGGGTGATAATACGAGGTATCAATATACACACGGGTGGACGAAACGGGGCAATATCGCATAAGTGGCTTGATTCGGGGTAATTTGTTATACGTTTTGTTCGGGGTCTAAGTAATTTAAGAGTTCACCCCCCTCGTCCGGGCGAGGGAAAGGGTCGGCGACTGTAGGTTGGATCACTTTAGTTCCTTTCTTCGGCAAATCGCGGCATATTTGTCAGATTCTTGTTTGAGAACAAAACTGGCCTCCCCCTCTCCGAAAACTAAGTGGATTGGTTTCCCGATGCTGGTGCCGTTGAGGGGGATGAAAAGCGGGCGGAAATCGGGGCGCGGGGAAGCGGCGGTATGGGATAACTTAATGTCGATTTAACATTGAATTTCGCTCAAGACGTTGCGGCTAGATTTTATACGGGCATCCGGATCCAGCACACATCCTGTGTATTTATGTATCACACGGTAAAATGGAATGGAAAAATTAGAGAGTGAGAAAACTCACCCTTAAATCCTTTTTCAGGGGATGGTTGTTGATGGTTTATCACTGCCGCTTCTACGTCTGCTTCACTGTCGATTGGAGTGTCCGTCTGAAAAAAGAAAGAAGAAAATCGAAGGAACAAGAAATAAATGACAGACGAATAAAAATGAAGTTTTAACGAGTCCATTGGATATTTTTAACGTATACTTCTTGAATGACCGGTAATCCCAAATCTATAAGGTAATTCAATACGTTTCTAAAGAGCTGCTGTTACAGCTGAGATAAGTGATTTAAGGATATAATATCCATGCGTATATAATTTGGTTTTATCACGAGGCGTGTAGATTATATTACGTAATAAAAGTTTTAGTCGGCTCAAATGGTCTGGACTTGAGTCGGAATGGTCTATTGGAAAAGTGTAAGGATGGAGAGGCGATTCCTATTTGTTTTTGTTGAACGTATATAAGTCAGTTTTAGTTACGCGGTTATACGCGACATGTGTGAACAGCTGCCGACGGCTGTTAGAGAGCCTTCTTCCCACGCATCTTCTTCTCTTCTATATCTAAGCGGAAAGAGAGACGCGGCTACGTAAAGTGTGTATAATACTCTATAATACGTAAGCTAACCTATAACGTAACCTAACGTAACGTAAGCCAACGTAACGCGACGCGACGCAACTACGACGAGTTGATTCTGTGTATCAACCATATGAGCTCATATAGGGACTAAAATCCTAAAAAAACTTTGAAAAAGGGTTGATGACACTTCGAGGCACCCTCAAGAATGCGTCTGGCCTTCACCCTTCCCTTAATGATCCCTGACCCGGCATGCAACGGAATATGTATAAAAAAAAAAAGAGAGCGAGATGAAATGAGGAAAAATAAAACGACTTGTGCCCTCGCAAAAAATAGATCAAAAACTGGTGAAAAAAAATTTGGGGTGTGAATATTCGAGATCGCGGTTGACAGGGTCAAGTCGTTTCACGCTATATCTTGACTTTATACTTTTGCCACGAGAATATCCGTTTCGACGCAGTTCAGAATTATTTCTGAAAAGTAGAGTCGATTATACCTATACTCGTGTATACCTGGATTGGATGTATGAAACTCTGAAACTGGTTGTGGGTAATTTGAAAAATTGAAATTCATAAAATCGCCAATGAATTCGAACGCGGTCCGCGAAATGGGAATAAAAATAGGGGAGTAACTTGTGGACACAAACGAACTCTGATTTTGTGTGGAGTTTTGCGGTTTAATATACAAGATATTAAATCCGTGTACGCGTGTTTTATAGAGCGATTGAGGAGAATTTAAAAATTTTAATTACGTCAGCCCTTTCATCCGCACGCGGGATCATCTTTTCCGCGTATACGCGGGTATTACGGAGATATCCGTGTTTATAATGTACATATGGGAATATGATATACATCTGTAGCAAAATTCCGATGAAAATACATCCGTACGGAGCCAACCGTCAACGGATGATGAGGCGAACACCAGCGTGAATAATTTCTGTTTGAAAATAAATCACATCGGAAGATATAGGCGGCGGTCGTTTCTAGTAGCCAGATGTGAACGGTATAAAGCGACATATGTGAGGACACATATTCAACGGGGCAGGGTTTAAGAGACATGGGCTATAATTAGACCTATGGGAAAAGGGTTTGGAGATCCATGACACAGAAAAGTTTGAGCCTTCGTATACTCTGTTACTACACGTCTTCGTTAGTTTTTACGTAAATGTATATATATATATTTCATGGTCAATTCAAGGTGAATAAAAATAACTGTTACGTTCGATAAAGTACCACTTTGGACATTTAGTGATTCCTCGTGGCAAGAGTCGAAAAAATCTTTGGAGCAGAGGATAAGCCTGTCTGAAAAATTCCCTCGAGCAGTATATGTACAAGGGACTACAAAATAGCGAATTGAGGTCTGCATGAAAGTGCACGCGGTAATATACTGGGTTCGTTATGAGCTTCGTTCGGACGTGGGTATGGCTCATAATTGTAGAGTAAGCTCTCGAACTGAGTACCTCGAGGCACCGCATCTTCCCAGGCTAACACGTATTGTCCGATGAAAATTTTCAAAATCTTTTCACCGTTAGATATTCAGCGATTTTCACCAATTTCCACCGTTCATAGATTTGAAAGAGCCAGGATTTGAATATCTTCGATCGAAATAAGGACCGAAAACAGCCGACGGTTACCGTGCATTTTTTGTTTGAAGAATTTCACGCGAGTTGGACAAAACATCTCAAGTCGAAGCTGAAAATTATTAGTTCGCAAATGTCTTAATCCTCGACGGAGCAGTCCGCTGCTGTTGGTTCTCCCGCTGCAGCCGTTGGTGCAGCAAACTTTCTCTCTCTCTCGTTCTCTCTCTCCCCCGGAGCTCTTACCTTGCCGGTGATTTTTTTTTTTTCTGCCCTTAAGTTCCTTATACGTTTTAAGTGCGCTCTGCGTATTACAACAATTTTCTACACGTGCATATTATACATATATATAGGTATGTTTGAATACGAAATACATATACGCGCGCGAGATGCAAGAATCTTAAGTTATTCTCAACCTGTCTCGGGATATTTATTCGCGGTAGGGTGAAATTCACCCTCTCAAGAGAGGATCTTAATACCCAAAACCACAGCAGTTAATAAACCAGCATGTTTCTAATTCCGTCATTCGTAGCCTAAGAAAACCTTACTCTCATCTCTCATCCGATTTACAGGTAAGAATCGGCCTCTGACTTCCACGCGAATTGACGTTCGTCAGACTGGGCTTGAAAAAAAATTTACTGCAAATCGTGTATCAACTCTAAAACGGAAATAAAATCTAGCGCTACATTTTCGAAGTTTGCTTGATTATAATGTGGTCGCGTATAAGCGCCACATTGTCGAGAAGCTTTCGGATGGGAAAGGGGTTAAATTCAAAGTAAATTAATATACTCCCCGCACTGTCTCAGAGTGAAACTTATGGAGCCAATTCAGCGGAGAAATTATTACTCTGGGGTTCACTTCAACGGCAGTACAAATACTCGTGTTTTGCTTTTGGCAAACTATAATACCGGGCGTTTAATAAGATTAGAATATTCCTTCTCTCTCTCTCTCTTTTTCTCTCTCTTATTTTCTCCGGCTCTGAGACTACGAATTACGTACGCAGCCCGACAACCTGCGAGACGCATATAAGACGACCGGCAGCTGCTTAGCATCCTTGATAATACTGGGAGGTAATTATTCAAATTATTTTTAAGAGCGAAAGACAGAACGTAATAAGAGGGAGAAACAAGCGGGCGTGCATACTGGTTACCATACCGCAGAAAAGTTTCGAACGGAACATAAGTCTCCGATTTGATATGAGAAAAGAAAAAAAAAAAATACAAAACAAATTTTGTACTAAATCTGCAGGAGCAACAAAATTGAAATCTATAAATGTGTATTCACGTGTGGGCGGATACGACGTTGGATCTACCCATCGTCGAGGGGGAAAGAAAAAATAAAGAAATTAAAAGAGCAAAGAGAGACGATAGAGATTTTTTAACGGTCGATGACCGAGTTTGTCCGCGCTACGGTATTACGGGTCCTCAAGAAGGTGATGGCCGGACTTGATGAGTTTTCCGCTTGATCGAGTAAGACACGCGGGCTCCCGATGTACGCCATCGACTCGACTGAACGCGCGCGCTGCTTGTATTAACGTATAGGTAACATTATCCCGAGGTGCCGATGCACCTCAATCATGCCCAAACTTTTTCATAATGATCATATCCAAGAGCGATATGCTCAATGAATCTGACCTGACGGTGATCGGTGTCATGCACCGTTGGTTCGGTGCGCCGGAGAACGAGGAATTACGGAGAAAAACTTGTTGTTTGTTAACAACAAGTAGCGAATTAATTATTTCATAAATAAAAAGATGGAACGAATATCTTTGGAATTGCATAAGCGTGTCACCACGTAGGATTCGACGACAAGCATAATTCTGGCGGCATCGATCCGTGATCAGTTTTCTATACAACCAGCTATCGTGATCGAGTACAGTTCACGGATTCCGATGGATTTTATGTTACGCGGTTAACGTGCATAGGATGAACAGCGTTCCTAAACGGTTTCCTACGCGTTGATAAATCGAAGCGTAAAGTTTGAGTCACTCGATAATTTTGTACATCGCCATGGTGGTGTGCCCCCATGAACGCGGTCTTTGTGCCTCTGGCGGAAGCATGGTTCGTCTCTGATGCCGTGCCCCCCAATATACTACGAGAATAAGGGACCGCGGATTACGTAGCAATGCCATAGCATCGCGGACCCGTTAGACTTTACACTAAGAAACGACACGCCGTGGCCAACGATCCTGCAGGCGTGCGTTCTAAATGCAAGGGGTCTAGGGCGTTGAAATCTTACACCGTCATCGCACGTTATTCTTGCCTGACTCCGGCACTTCTCGTCTCCTCGACCGTTCCTCGCTTCTTCGTTATACTCGCGAGAGACGTTGGAATCTCCACAATACCAACTATACAGGAAATTGTTGAGACGAAGGAGAGGAGGTAAAGTTGAGGATGAACGTCTTGCTCGGAATTATCCGCTGCAGCTGCAGGACTCGCGAAATGAGTCCTTCGGCATTTTAGGGGCATTCAAAAATGCGAAATTCTAAATATTATGTTCCCACGATCGCTGTATCCCCAGTGTGAACGTCAAACATTGAACGAATTGCGATGCGCTCTGACAATATCTTCATATTTGCTATATCACATAGATATTATGCGATCATATAATAATAAAATAAGACTTTCAAGATTGCCAAAAAAAAAAATTAACGAGGATCGGAAGCGCAAATGAGTTTCAAATGGACGGAGTTATTGACCTGGTATAACTTGAATGAACTTGTCGTTGAATGGGTATACGGCGCATAAATTTGCTCATAAGGATATCGACCGATTGCTAATAACGATTGATGTAATTAATCATTTCTAATTTTATGGAACTTTGAACAGTGTTAATCGAGAGAAAAAGATTAAAAAAAGCATCATTTGCACGATGAAAGATCTACCGCAGCAAGATGATACGAGAGTCACGTAGATCGGGATACCACAACCGGTGGATATAAACTTAGTTCCCATAAGAATTCCGAACGCATTCTGCATCCATCGGGGAATAACTGGATCGGAGAGGAAGTAGAGAACTGAGAGGTGAAGATTCGTTCTCTAATGTAGTCACTGGGCTCGCGAAGTGTGAGGTGAGGGTTGGTTATTCCGTAATGCAGAGAGAGAGGGGGAGAAAAAGAGAGAGAGAGAGGAAAGGAAAGCGAGCTGCGCGAAGTTGGGGTGGAGAGGTTCCTCCAGGGGACGTCCCGAAAGTGAGTAATGCTCACGACAAACGCAGCCCCCAGCGGGGGCGTTCGCGAAGATCCCTACAGATAGGGTGCTAAGCGACACACTAAGGCTAAGACAGCCGTCGGAGGGTTCCTGACTCTCGAAATCGCCAGCCACCCGCTACCCCTCGCCACCCCCGTCTTATGTTCTTCAATTTGCCACGGTCTTTCACACGCTAAAGGGTAGAAATTCAAGGTACTTCGAAACGGATCTACCGTGAGATTCGGTCGAGCATCGCCACCGAAGTGGAGGGAATATAAGTACCAGAAGCGAATAATCCATGACACAGATATCGATCGATTGGGTCAAAGTAAGCTTACGACGTTTTCTCACCATCGCCAATCTATATAGGGGTGTTACAATTTTATTTGCACGCATCAATATTGATACTCGATTTTTTTTCTACGACCAAATACCCCCAAATGCACTTTTCGATAGCTTTGAACAGTTCTTGAGCATAATATTGGTTGGAAAAACGGCGATTAACAGCATACTAAAACTGGAGCGAGGTGCGACTAAAATCGAAGAACGTTTAGGGCTGTATGAGCGCGTTTCCAAGGCGTTGAAGAGGCCATCAATGGGATCTGGATGTGTACGCGACGGTTATAGGTTGTCGTTATTTTTCACCAGCCGATCCAAAATTAGCAGCGACAGCCACTTGTTTTAAGAGGCAACCTGTGGAGACGCCGGTCGTTCCGAAGAAGAAGACGAGAAGAAAGGAGGAGAAGAAGAAGAGAAGAAAAAAGAAAAGAGGAAGGAGAAGAAGAAGACGAAGAAGAAGAAAACCTATTCGTTCGCTTCGTAGCGGCAGCTAATGCTCTCGTGGTGTCGTTTAGATATAAATAAGTGCGCATTCGTCCCCAACGTAAGAAATTTTTCGGGGGACGGCGGTGGGCCGCCACATGTCGTCCTGACTTTTAACGTCATGTGCGATCGAAGAGAGACGACGCCGAGGAGCAAGGGGCGGGAGGGGGGCGGCGGCGGCGGCGAAGAAAAAAAGAAGGAGATAGAAATTCAGGGGATAGAGGCGGCGAGCAATAAAGACAGCGCGACAAGCCGTGTAATCTTATGGCGGTTGGGCACTGGCTGGTGAGGTTAGCATCAACAAACAGAAGCTTAGTTGTGCGTCGTAAGAATATAGACGGAGGATGCCGCATCGCGTTTCTCCAGTGGCGATAGCTAAGTGGCTAGCAGCAGCAGCTGAGTCCCCTTCGCAGTAACCCTTAGAACCTCTGAACCTCCCACGATCAACTTACAACCCCTAGGCAAACTTTGTACGGATGACATTCCCCCCCCAATTCTGACCTCACATTGTGCAGGAGTTGACCGCAACGAGATTCAAATCTCACCTAAGCCTAAAGACGCGGAGAAAAGGAGGAGAGACGATCTTACATATCTTAGGGGAGTGAAACTGTTCTTTAACGTCTCATTACTCATATCGGCGATTCGTGGAAGCACTGCAGTTTCTCAAATACAAAAAAAAAAAGATCATCTATGGATCCATCCAAGATTCGTGATCGATCGTGTCTAAAGTATCTTCCAAGTGATAGCTGACACTCGAGCAATAAGTTGCCTGGTCAGCGATAAGGCCCAGAGGCTTCATCGATGTGTTTTTCTTTCAGAGGCCCAGTGTTCTGCCTCACTCTTCAGCAGCTCAGGGTTCTAAGTTCTAGTCAAGTGGCATCGAACAGATCCAAGGCGCAAGTCGGTTTTTTTCTTTGTATAAAACTAAAAAACTAAAAGAAAAAAATCGAATAATATAAAAAATAAAAAAAAGTCCCCGTGGCAAAACATAAATACCAATTCCTGCCCATAACTTATTCACCGTTTAGGATTTGCAGAAAGCGCTCGTAAATCAAAGCATTTTCAGATTTCCTTTTATCAGAAGTCGCCTAGGGTGCCCGACGGTACTGACCCTTGGTCATAAATATCGCTATTAATATTAACTTAGGAGTTTCGCACCGTTCGTTGTGTTGGTACCTATACTACGATCACTTATACCCCGCGCGCCGGTACCATAAGATGTTTGAATCTGAGCGAGAAAAAGTTAGAAGAATCTCGTATGCTACAGACGAAACTCATATACACGCCGCAGCTGGGAATAGAAACGGGTGGGAAATATTCATCGATTTATGAATTCTCGTTTCCTCACATTTCCGGAATGATCGCGATCACCGAAACTGTACAATTTCGAGGAATCACCGACCGCCGCAATTCAATATTGCGCAAGGAATACAATCTGCGGAAAACGAGATACAATTCACCTTGGACATTTTTCGAAATTATCAAAATTTCCTGTACGTGAAAGATTAATATCGCGGTACGATAAATCCTAGCCGATTACGCGAGCGCCGCTTACTCAATGGTTTTCTAAATTGTTCAAAGATTTCGTAGCCACAGGACATCGTGCGTTAAAACTTTATTCAGTTTCATTTGAGTTCGGTGGTTTACGTATAGACAGGCGTCGATGGGTAATTTTTGTCGAGTTATTTGTTAAGCGAGTTAAATTTTCAGAACGAGAATGTGCGCGAGAGGCAACGAAGTAGAGGAGCAGCATCGAAAAGAGGGAAAGAAGGATGACTATGCAACAACAAGCGATGCGCAGCGTCTTAATTGATTTATTTCTGATGGAGTTGGGGAACTCTCTGCATACACGCTATGATCGAGATGAGTAGCCCCAACCTGCCTCCACCTTCACCTTTACCTTTACCACAATCTCATCTCCTCTATAACCGATATAAATTACCTATACGTCAGCAATTCACGGGAATTTCATTCCACGCCATTCGTTGACCGCCTCGTTTCTAGCTTGAATTTAAAAACTGATCATTCTCCGAAAAATCGAACAAATCTCTGCCACGATACAATAGAATTGTCATTTCGACATAGTTTTGCCCTAAACTTGTGAGCCAAAAAAAATTTTATGGGTTCATGCGAATAGAACAGCGATTGATCTGACGAATGAAGGGCACGGCGGCTTTCTCATTTTCGCCATATAAATCGGTGTGATGCATATTTAAGGCGGTATACATATTTATGTATAACAGTTTGCGCAATGTGATTTTGCGCAACGATTTCTCCAGGTTGTTAAAGTTCTTTGTCTCCGAAATATGTGTAACGCATGTGAAATATGCGTTCGCATGATTAGATTAGAAGCAAGTCCAACAGAGCGGAGCGGAGCGGACTCTCGAGCTTGGAGAGCGAAGATTAGCGAACCGGAGGATTCATGGGCCTGTAAAAAAAACCTAATTTTTCAATAGTTTGGCCCATTAAAGTCCGCTTAACTCCCTAAATTACAGAAGGCAGTGTCTCGCGACGAAGCGAAGCCCCGGCGACTCATTCACTGAGTAATTTAGTTACAACTTTGCTTCGCAACTTTGTCACGGTTTGTCAACGAACATGAGGATAACCGATAATTTTAAGAATGCAAAACCGAAAGATTTGCGATTCCTCTTCGTTCTTTAATTAACAAGGGCTAACGCAAATTATATAGACCGATACATAGATAGTTTTCGGGCGCACCTATGCGCATTAGAATGATTTGATTTTAATGCCGAGGTCAACAGCCCACGTAATTGTCTCCATTAGCTGCACGAGAGAGCGTTGTTACCTTTCAGAGATTCGTCGACGCTCTCGACGCTCTATCCGGTCCACAAAAGATTACGTTACATTTTTCTTGAGGTGAAAAAAAATCGAAATGTCTTCATGGACGCAAATTTATTAATTCAATCGGATTGACGGGGATTCTTAGTTACTGTAAGCGTCGTTAAAATCTCGTTCAGTACCTAACCGTGTCGAAATTATTTTTGATACGATGCCCCGATTCTTCTCACATGAGTAACATATATGTGGGCATAGGATCGGACAGGATATAAAAGGCTGTCGGATGTTTCCAATTTTCTGTCGAGCCCGAAAAGGCTAGACGCGCGGCGAGTTTTAAGAGAAACTTGGTAACAGTATGAGATTCTTGATTGTCAGAAGCTGGCGAGGTCTTGGGAGAGGGTGAGGGTGATCGGGATGAGATGGACGCTGAGACGGTGGTCAAGATGTGGACCGGCGATGGGTCTCGGAGTCTGGAGACCGGAGGAGATGCGCGTCCAAGGTGGACATTCGTCACACAACATCAAAAGGGTAGCCGCACGCTGTGCCCATACTAAAGACTCGACTCGATCAGCCATGAAGTCTCGTAGACCAAAAAAGCATCGGCCAATTTTATACATTTTTGATCAGAAAATGCATCCGAGACTCGTTACCCAACCCACCGTATATATACAGCCTGATACGAAATTATACAAAATGCCAGGCAAAAGGAACGTGAAGCTACATTATGATGGATTAAAATAGTTTCCCAGGTCAACGATTTCGCGGTGAATACGGGTGCATGTCTTCATCAATAATAAGTAACGCAAATTCTGAATGGGTGCAACAGATTTTTTTCTTCTTCCTCGAGTTTTCTACACCGAAATATAGTAGTTTCGGTCGAACTATTCGTTAACAATTAGTTGCACGGATCGTGTCTTTAGATAGCAATTATTCTCGGCTAAATATAATAGAACTTTGTGAAAATACCTATTCTCGACGTTTCACCGTTTCACCAAGTGTCGCGGTGTTCTGTTTTAACGGCATGAAATTGGGGGGCAAGAAAGATAGAAAAAGATCCAGCAGCAGGCAGCTACATATCTCTGGTTGGCGCGTCGTAGCTACGCTAAAACGAAGTAGACGCAAACAATTCAGCATTCCGACACATTCCTTCGTTCACAGTCGACTGATTTTATGAAACCAGCGAACTGAGCTGTCGGCGGAATCACCGTTATATCCTCAAGCAATACGCGAACACCAAACGCAAACTTAGCCGTGTGTATGTACGTGAAGTAAACGGATGCTGATCTAGTTTGGTAGTTGGTACGTTACAAAATGACTAGAAAATGATCATTCAAGGTACCTCGTCGATCCTCGTCCATTGACGCCTTACTCACCTACCTCAGGTGCAAAAAACCGGCCTAAACTTCCCGCTGTGTAACCAGCAACAGACACCCAACCTTTTTTATTTTTATACCTTTCTTAATTTTGCACTTAAATAACCATAAACTACGGTAATATTCACTCGACGGAAAACTTGCGCGGATCCATCGTTCGACGAATCCGTAAATTAAAGTTGTTACATAAATTCTAGAAACAAACATATATTTTAATAGCGTATTATTTATACTAGATCTACCGCATGTATAGGTATGCGATGTAAAAAAAGTAAAAGAAAAAAAGAGAGAAAAAAAAGAAAAAAAAAAACAGGTGAAACTAAAATAATCACACAATAACGCCTCGAGCAAGGTGTAATACATCGTACACTTGCAGGTCACTTGCTTGCATCGCACGTCACCGCCGAGTGCAACTTACTTATTACTTTACGCTATAAAATCGGAACTGTTTGCGGGCTCTGAAGACGTGAGCACTGGGCAGAATTACCATCGTAATGGGCATATACGGATAATTGTTCCAGCACCTCCGACGAACGTTGGTGTTATGCGGTTCGGGTTACCGTGTATGCACACTTTGTTTGGAAGAGAGATGAGAGACGAGTAAGGATAGTTTGTACGTGAAAACAAAACCAGTACATACAAGTTGGGGCATTTGGTGACAGATAGTTGCAATTTAGATTTAAGATCTGTTTCGCAGCCCTTTCGCGTCTGTAACAATGGATAAGTTACGATTCTCGTTTAAAGATAAGGCAAGAAGAACACCTTAGCATTCCCGCGGATTACTTAGAACGCCCCGAGATTAGAGACTCGCTAATTAGACGGGGAGTAAGGTACTTTTAGTTGGATAGCTCTAAACGGCCTTTCAAAATTCACCCGGTTGTTACCGCGAGCTTTAGCTAATTATCTCTGGACTTCTACTTTCCACTTGTACATTTTCAGAACTTCCATTTACCCGCCACAAAAGCCCATGAAGGACAAAGAAGAAAAATCTGAAAACGCGCAACAATCACGTCATCGATCAACATGATAAAACCAGCACTCTTCGTACCACTTTTCTTACCTTTAAAGTCAAAAGGGCGCCCGGATAAATTCCGTGAGATGCGAGGCTCTGGTCATGTTCTGTCAATTCGTGTTCACCAAGCATCAGATGTTGATCATACGGACCCGCGCCACAAATCTGCATAATCTGCGAAGATAAAAAGACAATATTTGATAACGAGACTCGCTCTCAAGAAGCACGTGATCGGTCTCCATATAGCCTCGACCGGCAATCCTTGAAGTCAGCTCACATATATGATCCGCTTACGAAGCGTGTATACCTTTCACGTGAGACCACGCAGATCTCTATGGCTCGTGGTACAGGTTGTTCTGCAGGAACTGGTAGAGAAGAAAGGAGAAAGAAAGAAAATGGTGCAGAAAGAGGCTATCGACATGGAAAGTGGTTGACCAACTTGACCCTGACGTGTTTTATGGAGTAGCTAAAGTGCGTGAGATCATCGCGACATAATAAACTTGAATGAAGATTATTAGATAAGTGAAAATGAATGAGAGCAAGAAAAAAAAGAGTGGCTAAGATATCGATCCGCGCACGTTCATTTGAATCGTTTCATAACGATGGAACTCTGCGAAAATGAGATCGTGTCAAAAATATCTGCGGTGCGTGTAAAAGTATTGTGTATACGTTAAAGGATGAATAGAGCTGCAGAAGAAGCAAGAGCGGGAGCAAGAGTTGATGTGCAGCACAGAGTTCGAAATTTTTACGAGCAACAGTTAAAAAACAATTTTGAATTCTAGTTGCCGGTGAACACGCATCTGAGTAATTGCTTAATTCGTGAACGCTCGTCAGTGTAACCACTTTTAAGTGTGACTTGAGGCTGTCTTAGTGCAGTAAGCATATTCAGTTTCGTTTTACGAGCGAAACATGCCAAGAGCGGTAAGTACCCTGTAGTGATGAGATGTGCATACAGTGCGGGCGCAACTTTAAGCTACTTTCACACCAAACCCAAATTCCTTTGAGTGAGAAGAAAAAAAAAGAAGCAGCGTTTCACATCCGAGAATGAATGGGAAATGAGATTTGAAATTTAAAGAAAAAAAGTTTTGGTCGACAAAAAATTACGATTCGAAGATAGTAGAGGCTGTAAACCTCTCAATCGACCCTGCACGGTGATCCTGACGCGAAATAGGTACAGGAGGGTCTTGAAGAAAAAAAAAAGGAGAACGCTATCCTTGTAATATACCACGAGGAAGAGAAATATAAATAGAGAAGTAAAATAAAATATAGAATTGCGAACGATCGTGCAAGAGGTAAGTTTATAGGTAGGTATAGGTATAGACAGAAAGGAAACGAAGAGCCGAAGATGCGAAGTAAAACGAACTCGAGTGGAGTGAAGTGAAGTGAAGTGGAGTGGAGTGGTTGGTGGACTCCGCGAGGCCTGTTATTAGCGCAAGGTTTATGCTTCTTTGGTTTTTTGCGTTAGGCCCCGCGAGATGGTCCCGACCTCGTAATATAAATAATACTCTTAATAGTTTAAGCACACTTCGAGGCTCGCGTATATGCTAACCAGCCCCAACTATAATATATTTAACTACTTTTGCCTCAGTGAACCACCGGCCAGGATATAAGAATATAATGGTGCGAAGACTTAGTGAACTCGCCGCAAGGAAGGAGGAGCTCCTCATATCCTCGACAAAATAAAAAAATTACAGGCGACAAAAAAACTGATCGATCACTGAAGATCATATTCTTGTATTTGCAGTGAAATATTTACCCGTATTTTCAATTCCATCAGCGTGACTTCAGATGAGACTTTGAGCTCGTGTGATCCTTTGATTTTTCTTCGCGTCCTTGATGGCCTTATTTGAGATTGGATCTTTGGTCTTTTAGCAGAAATCTGTAAAACAAAAAAAAAATTTTTTTCGAAATCTCCGCAGCCTTTCATTCAGGACATGAGTACGATTTTTTAATCTTAAAATTATTTGAAGAACATTAAATAAAACCTGAACTAAATAATGAGTCGATTACTCGAAAATTTACACAAGTAAAAATAAAAAGAAGCATGTATTCAAAATAAATCCGGAAGTATGGTTTCCGAATTATTTCAAGCGAGGGACGCGTCGTTCGGCTGAATTTAGCATACTTTCTTGGAAGGCTGATACATCAGTCTCCGAGTTTCTTCGTCGACGGAAGGACCGGATAGTGCAGACGTTACTTAAAGAGTCGTCCGGTATCCCGAAGCAGGTGTTCCAGGTCGAGCTAAGTCGTCAGCCACTCAGAGATGTAATAATAATTATTATTGTGAAAGAGATGGAACCAATTTCGTTATCACCCACCATCAATCTGATGGTTCGCTTTGGTTTCCTTTTCTTGGTTGGGATGATGCGGTTCCTTCTGGTTCCTACATACTTTCGATGCAGTGAGTCCCGACCGATCCTCTCCTCGATGCCACCGCATGACTCGACATATCGCCATTAAAATTCATCGCACGCACTCAAATATATTTAAACATCACGGCACGCACGCTGCAGCATTTCATTTTATATACCATAACATGAAATAATAGGACCGATATTATTATTTGCAGGGAGAGATTCATCTTATTGGCTCCGCGAAAACGCGGGAACGAAGCTGCACGCTGTTTCTCGTTGATTATTCGCTTGATTAAATCGCGACAAAAGGTATCGAAAATCACTTCAAAACCTGTTACTCTTAAACTTGGTAAAATTTATCAAATTCTTATACTTCTTTCCGATGCGATCAGTTCTGACGATAAACTGCAGAATGCGATATTGACATGAATGATAACGACGACTATGGCTCACCTCAGAATCATCTTCTGTTTTCCCGTCCTCGCTCTCATCAACCCATTTCACGTAAATCGACGCCCTTTCGTACTTCAAACTTTCCAAACGTTCCTGCTCCACCCTCGCTAACATACACACTGCGCAGGGATCTGAAAAAACACAAAACAGAGGATACGATGAATGAATACTAGCGAAAAAAAAACTATGATCCATCAGTTTTATTTAATTAAACGTCGTTGCGCAACATCTCGGACAAGAGCAACAGGTAGGAATTGAATAATTTTTTTTTTTTTTTTTTTTTTTCATTCCGTACAATAGTTCAAAATTATTATATTTCGTCTACGTCGGAATATTCCCTGTTTTTTCTGACTGGAATTATCGACGATGATTCAGTTTGTAGAGATGATTTGTGGACTTCGAGTTCGTAAATCCGATCCATCCTCTGCTATCCGCAGCTCTTACTTTTTTGTGGTAACTCTCGAAGTAACGTGACAAAGAGTCAGATTTTCTGTTGGGTAAACGGCGTCAAGTACAGTAATCACCCTCGGAAGGTCGGCTGCTGACCCGTTCTCACCCTCCGCGGGATGCCGGACCCTTCCCTATAGTTTCATATCCCAGATTTCATCAACGCCCTGAGGAGAGTTAAGGCTAGCTAACGTCGGGCACATCTACTCGATGCACACCCACGTCGATGTTAACGTCCAAATCGTCTACCTACTCCCTGCCGTCGGCCAAGCTCTTATCCATGTATAATAGATTGCTTATGGTGGTGATTAATACGGTAATTAATAATATAGGGTGACCGGGTAGTAAGAAACGACCATTGTTACCGGCTGGACACGACAAAAACCGCTTCAACTTTGGCTACGCTAGCGAGGCTCGAGTGTTACGTCATGTTCAGACAGTTTTCCACGTATTGTGGGGTGGAAGTCGCGTCGGACGATCGCGTTTGTAGACGCGGGGAAATTGCAAATGGACGAAATGGTAAAAGGGGTGAGATCGAGCCGAATAAGGAAAGCGAGAGAAGGGGTTGCGAGAACGCAATCGAATGTGTACCGTCCGTTCCGAGCTCCTTTCTACCCTAATTACTATGCCGCACTGATATCGGATAGGACAACGAGATACGAGAATCACGAAGCTGAGAAATACGGCGAATCTAAGCTAATAAGGGGCCCAGCCACCCCGATTTGACCCGTTTCCCGATCTCTAATTTCTGCTCTGGACCGTGCGTTCGCTCTCCAACGCACGGATATCGTCGTCAAAAAGGGGGTGTGAGCGATTATTTAAATACCTTACCGATGATTCAAACATCAACGTCTCCAGACAACAAAGATTCCGTCGTCAAGGGGGTGCGGCGTAACGCAATCGAATCGGCACTCAATTACCGCCCTACACGATTATTGCCGGGTCGTTTCGCATCCATGCAACGATAATTCAAGCAATGGAATGTTCCTTGTAATAACGTGAGATCGAGTCTATAGTGGGTATATGATTGCTCGTTCAACTCCTCATCGCACTTAAATATAATATCCATATATACCAATAGAGTAATGTATAATACGCAAAGCAAGTGAGAACTAAGAGATAATTTTACCTCGAAAGCAAGGGTTGTGTAAAAGCACCCGGGCGATATTCTCGGAAGTGTTATGTTAGTAAATATAGTTTCGAAGAATAGACACTTGAAAATGAACAAACAGCTTCCCTTCGTCGTCCGTACGACTGTCTGTCTGTTCATCTTCTTCCATATACATTTCTCTATTTCTCTTTCTCCTTCCGTATCTCCTCGCTTCTTTGCCATTCGCATATCGTTCTCGCCTACTTTAAAAGACACTGGGGGCAATCTAAACAGCGGTTATTGGTGAACAAGGAGTTTCGGTTCCAGGAGTAGGGCATCGGAACCGAAGGTGGATACACGTACAATAGGCCCGTAGTGGAGACCGACCCAATGTATTTCCCTAAAGTGCCATCCGAACGGCAGTCAAACCATAAAAGGGAAGTGCAAAAACTTTTCCGAGACAAAGTTTACCCGACGGTTTTGACGGTCTTGGATTTGATTTCTACGATATACGTGTATACACAGCGACCGGGAAAACAGCCGGAGGGAAATTCAGCAAACAATAAGTAAAACTAGGAAAGTTTTACATTACGCTGCGCCGTATAATATGCGAGATTTGGTATAGACGTTAGAAAATTGAGGCAATCGCGGGGCGCCCTTCCCTCTACTCTTCGAATTCGCAAGCTATTATAACTTAAGTCGCATGATTTACTTGAATTTTCTCAGTTGAACAAAGAGTATTGATTTTTTTTGCCGAATGATTTCAGGCCTTCCATTACATGTGTGTACACGTTACGTCTAGTTTGATGGTACAGGCTCCAGATTTTCACATAATCTTGAGAAACTAATTAGGAATAATAAATCAAAAAGTGGACAGACAACGAGACAGACAGGCAGACAGAGAGACGGCCAGACGAATGAACGGTCGGAGGACTCAGAAAATCCTCGGGAGAATTAGTGCGAAGGGTGTTTCGAGCTGATGGAAGGAGAGAGAAATAGAAAGAAAGATAGATCGAGATGAAAAGAGAGGAAGACCGTTGAAACAAAAAAACGATCGCGTCACGGGTAGACAGGCCAGAATTGTCCCCAAATGCCTCGGGCCCCGGATGACGAGTCCGGAGTCCTAGAACGATGGTATTTTAAGTACATATGTGTTGTTTATATACCTATAGACATAAAAATTCTCTGCCAACGGTGCTGATCTTCAAAAATCTGAACCCGAGTCTGCAGATTCCGTATAGATTTTTACTTCGTCGTATGGATAAAAAAAAAGAAAATATACATAAATCATCGAGCTGCAAACTCTGGCGCAAGACCACGTGATATGGATCATCGTCCTAGCATTGCTCTTCGGGGTCAAACTTTATCTACATAAATACCGTAACGGTCTCGAGATCGTGCACTTCGGACACAAATCAAATAGCGAGCAATTCATTTCAGTATCACGACTGCATGGGGCCACCGCTATTGCGTATAGAAGGCGGAGTCCTAATTTCTGTATCGCAAAACACCTCGGTAACGGATTAATATTCGGATGGCGTTTAGATTTAGAACACAAATTTGTAGATTAGTTTGCTCTAGGATGCGGTCAGGCGAGATTTAGCTCTTGCCTCCTAAAACATGGGCGGTACAAACCACCCCCGCGTCCACGTCGCCGCGACAGGGTGGTCAGTTCGCGAAATTTGTTACCGCCCCAAGTGCTAAGGACAACTATAATAAATTTATGCATTAGCTAAGTGTCGCTATTTTCATATTACTCTTTAACGATTCTCTGCCGCACCATCTAAAATTTCGATTTTATGCGGCTGTTGGCAAATTTGATAGAAATCGGTTCTGAGAAATCTAATTTTTCGATCATGCATACAGGAAAACTCTGATGTAATTACATCGATGGGGTGGGTAAAGTTCGGTGGATTTCAAGATGAGTAACGCGCGTTGGCGCTAGCTGGACGAGGACCACCCCCTAAGCCGGCAGACTCGTTAGCAGGTTCGTATCAGTCACCAAAACGCAGCCCCTAATTTTTTGTCTCGCGAGGTTCGCCCGGTTCTGGTTCGGTGAAGTTAGGTCAGGTCAGGCAGGGTTAGACCAAGTTGGGTTACCCTTAAAATAAGCTAAATTGTCTGTTTGCTCTGCGCATCTACCGTTGTCCTCACCACTCACGGTAATTTTGTGACGTTACCACGAGACGTCCTCTGCAACCTATGTGAATACGTTGTAACTGGTATACCAAAATTAAGTTCCATACGAAATTTTCTCGAACAATAACAGTTGACGATTACACTCGACTTCGTTGCACACGTAATAATCGATGTCAATCAAAATTGAAGTTTGAATAATTTTTTCGAATCAGGTACAGCGAGAATCGTCAGGGTAGGAGATGATTTCTCGTGAAAATGGGCGAAAGCTGCGAAGGGCGATTCCCTGTGGGAGGATATCTCGATCTGAGATCTTTGGTTACCCCTTAAGTTGGAACATCTCCATTTTCAGTGGGGAAGAGACACGAAGTGCTGTTGAAGATAGCCGTAGAGAGAGCCGGTTGGCTCTGCAAAGTTTGTGAGGTGATCCGCTGCAGTGCCGTCGGGTAAACGTTCGAGGATGTTTTCAAGCTGAAGTTGGTTAGTACAGGATAGCTGGTGGAGTTGGAGGATAAATTCAGCTGGACCACCAAACGTCGGCACTGTAGATGCAGCCGAACGACGACGGTGTATACTTTGCAATTCAAATGCGGACGCGATAGGCTAACGCCGAATTGACAAATACTGCAAAAAATCAAGCGCAAAGACGGACAAGACAATGGGATGTTTAACCCCGGCAATATTCTCTTATGGCGTGTCGGAAGATCTCAACGACAGTTGGAACGAGAACACGCCGCCCTGTCATCTTGGGGGTTAAAGTAAACTGGGCGCTCAACAAAAAGACGATCACAGCGCCACTTCCAATAATGATGATGACGATGATGATCGTAATCGAGCTCCGGAATCGAATCGAAAGATCGTTATGAATCTTAGTGAAAAAAATATCTCTGTTACATCTTACGCGTAAATGAATTATTTCAAGTTCTCTGAAAGAGATGAGATAGCGTAGGATATTATATTGAAATTCATAAGGTGTTTGGGGACGATGAGCTGGTTACGCTGCAGTACGATCATCATTTGAAACGTATCGAATTCGGTTCTCGGTCTTTGGTACTTTCCAGGAAACGCGGTCGGTCAAGGAATCATTCCTTACAGCTTCCTCCCAAGTTTTTATCACAGTTATAACCATTCGGGTAACCGATTGTGGCAACGAGTTAAGACCGGATACCCAGAAAGGGTTTAACTGCTTCCTAAGTAATAATGCAGTTCCTCAGCGTATACCCATAACACTTGATTGCTGCTGCTGCTGTTGGATCTTTCGCACGGTATGGAACAAAAAATAAATAAATAAATAATCCGTTAACGGAGCTCGGATATTATCCACATTCTACCACCAGCTGTGGATACATTGAAACCTGAGTAATACGTTAGTGCTCCATTTCGAAGGACTTAAAATTAGAAAATAACCGGAAAATAACTTCGACAATGCTTTCGACGGGGAATTTTCATATTAAGAATCGCAGGGTATCTTACAGTTTTAAAAAAAGTATCGACAAAAAAGTAAAAGGTAGAGAGTGACGATTGCGAAGGAAATTTCTATCTCTGTTATACTCGGTCCAAACCGAGTGTAGGAAGAAGTCGCGTTTTTCAAAGTCCCTTAAGCACGTTTTATCCTTGTTTTATCTTATTCTCTCCACCCCATAGCCTGTTCTAACACAAGCAGCACGCACCCCAAGTCGAGCATCGGTCATCCGAACGCACCATTTAATCCCAGCCGAAAGCTACCCCCCGCTGTCCGATCTAGAACGCCGACATCCCCGTGAGTGGAAGAGGAAAGGGCAAAGGGAATAGCGGAAAGGTGGAAGGAGGAGAATGGGATTTCTCCCGTACGGGATAAGGGGTCGGTAGAGAAGGTACTAATTTGCTCCTGTGAAATTGTCCTGCAACGTTTATATCTATCGTTTTCCGGGGGAAAAGAGGTGGTGGTTCACCCTATATACACCGCTAAAGACCGTTCTTCTGCACCGGACCTTCCGAATGCTTTGGAGAGCTCAATTTAGATTAGATATAGAAGTCCAACCGAGTCGAGCTAATTAGAAGGCTCTAAAACTAAAACTCCGATAGAAAGCTGTAAGATTCACCAAGTAATTATTTTCATAACTTCGATTTCAAATTATTTTTGTTCGCATTTCTTCAGTCTACATGTTTGGCACGCGAAGCGTCTTGCTAATTCTGACGGTATTTCGAGTCTTGATTTACAGCGTTAGAGATCTGTTCGAAACCTATAAGAGGATTACGAATAGACTTTGTTGTGGTATTTCAAGATGTTCGTTAGCGAAATAATTATTCTAAAATGATCTTCTTCTCGGTTAGGTATAGTATATACCTCATCCTCTCAACGCGATGAACACAGATTCTAGAACTTTAAGATCTTAAACAAAAGTCCCATCTCTTACGGAGATCTTGCCACGAATAACATAATCAGGCGATCCATGTATCGGTCGTCGTGTGGGAAATAAAAATTCAATGAAAAATTCTGAACATATTTTTCATGGTGAAATTGAAAGCGAATTGCGGATCGCGAAGTTGTCGCGGTTTTTTAACCGTATAGAGTTAATTTCGCATACACCCGTAAGACGCGTCCAAAGCCCTAAAGGGAATTCGAAGGCCGCCTTGTATGGGTTATACCTACGGTGTATGAAAAAGAACATGGAGGAAAAAAAAAGTCAAAGGAAATCTGTCGGGGCCAGTATTGCTTTGGGCTGATATCACGATCGAACATTAATCTTTCATTCATGGGGTGACTCCGGAGTTATGAATGAAACTTGTGCTTCTTTTAATATATCTCGCGTCATTTTTGCTAACGCGAATTCAATTTTGATCGAAGACGCGTGTATAGATTATATATAGATGGAAGGTATGTGATGTATATCTACATCCTGCACATAAAACCGGAGCTGACCAATCAATCTATTAACTGTAGAGAAGGAGTTTGAAAAGCGGGATTAATGAACTTTAGAACTTAGTAACGGATATCGTTAGACGTACTTCAAATTTTGCGAAAGCTAGTTGGCTGCCCAAAGTAGCAAAAATAGGATAATCAAGTTGCAGCGCGGCACTTTGTGACATCTCCGCCGAGACTATATGTAACGTAGCGCTGCAGAATTAACTCTTGATGTTTTGTCTTCAAAAATGACAAATTATACCGGGCGAACTACATTTGCTTGAGTAAAAGGGTTGGAGGGCTTCTAGTAGGTTCTCATTCTTCTCTCTAGTGTATTGCGCATTATATCATAACACATGCATGTAATACACAATCGTAGAATGGCCTGCAGGGAACGGTTGTGAAATAGATGGTCTTCCGCAAACTCAAGCGAGAGAAATAGAGAGAGAGAGAGAGAGAGAGAGAGATAACTCTAACCTGGTACACAAATCTGGCGCGGAAAACTGAACGTCGCATGAGCTGAAATTCTCGAAAATCAGAACAATATATAATATTTCCAAAAAGCGTAAGCAAAATGAGTCTAGGAAGGGAATCACGGTCGCTTAGAGTTGCATAATCGTTTTAATCGTCTGGTTCGACGTTATAACTCACAGAGCCTAATGTTGGTCTTCTATCTTCTGGGGTCGTTTGCCCCTCACTTTCTCTTGTATACCCCACTGCTTTTTGGCCGTCGAGTTTTTCTGCAGGTTAATTTTTAAGATACTTCTTAATTATAACGAGACTCCATTCTTCTCTCTTTCTCTCTGATCCTTTACGAAGGGTAGGGGTGCTTAAATTGTCACCGTGTCTGACGAGGACTTTATGGAAATGATGGTTAATGTCTTTTGGCATTATCCCGCGGCTACGTCACCGGCCTATGTAAGTGTATCCGTACTTTATAGACCCTGACCATGGCATGTACAAAATACTAAGAGTACATAGAAGATCATACGATGTATATATACTTAAATATATGCACTATAGTGAACATACAACTACGCCTAGAGTCAAGGTACATAACAATCTAGACCGGTATTTACATAATGACACTTGAATTAGCCTGAAATTAATTGCCGATAAGATCGAAAAGCCCGGAATACAAAAGTCATTAGTTATCCCCACCGTACAGACGAAACTTTTGGACAAATTGATATGTTAATTCTGTGGGATTCTAACGTTCTAGTGATATGTTAATTCATCGTTCGCGTTGCAGCACAGCATTGCTAGCGGGACATATTTTCAACCATCAAGGGGACGACCGAACCCTGCCTCTCCCCCCCTTCCCGCCCCTTTACCATTTCACTCTCTTATATATTTAATCATTTTAAGAAGAAACAAAGTCGTTTACTCACTTCAACGTATACAAAGAACTTGACGATCTGATTTCCGTCGTTAATAAATATTATGAGGAGAAATTATTCATAATTCGTAGACGATATGTACGTGGTCTCCTCGTATATTCCAATCGAATAATTCGAGGCTTTTATATGTTTGAATAAAAACTTGAGGCTGTTAAGAAATAAATTAATCGCACATACACGGCGTAGAACTTTAGATTTACGATCGCCAGGCAACGCTGCACGAACAATCGCTTATTTCGAAATTATTGGAAAGCAATTAAATTTCCATGAAACTACCGCGGGTTTCCAGTGTGAATATTAGGTGTATAGATCACATGCATACAGTTCCGTCGAATTATTATTGTCGATGTGAAATAAGAAATGTTTTTTTTATAACATATAAAACTTACCAGGGATGGACAATATCTGATCGCCTTTTTTCTTAAGAGTTATAACGTTGTCTACTTGATAATGCTGCGTCAATTTTGTCCACTCTTCAGCGGTAACGACGGTAAATCTGTGAAATAAAATGTTGATAAAAATAATTTGTTCTGTTTTTATTTTTTCCAAGTTTTATGGACAATGCGAGTTTAGGAACGGGTGTGTATAAATATTGCGTTACAAAGCGTAGGAATTTACCCCGTTAAGGAATTCTCAATTTTCCTAGTTTACAGTTTAGTTTAGATCGAGGTTAGAGAAGTTTTTGCCATCACCCCTCCTTAATTATACCGCAAATTAGAAATTTCTTGTACACCAGAGACGGACGAGGCGTTCTCGTTTTTGCTTTAGAGATCGAAGCCATCTGCCCGTGGAAGCGTGGATTTTAACTTTGAATTCACTGAATTATTTCTAACAAACGAAGCGGAGAGAAACTGAACGCTCACGCCCGATACTCTTCTAGCTATATATAAAATACATACAACACAACGTTCACCTCAAATACGAATTTATAGAACAATTCGAAAGGCAAAGGCGATCCATGGTATGTAAGATGGATTGTTTAACGCGTGTTACAATAATATTATATACTGCCGACTCGAAACAATGTTCCACGACATGCGATTTCCACCTGATATGCATATAATAATAATAGGGTTATAGGTTAATGATACCCTCGCACACAGAGATCTGTGAATGAAAATACATATACATAAAACTATTTCATGTTTTACGGTGTATGTGTGTGCGTACATTCATATTTTGTTTAATAATTAGTTCTGCGACATTAATTTCAATTCAGCGCAATATGCCGTCGCGCGTTTCGCGGTCTAATTTGAATTTTTCCCTCGATAAAAACGCTTGACGAGCGTATTGCCGCATATTTGCCTAACGGTCGAATGATGAGTAGCAAAAACTTGTTAATTTAAACATTATCGATCTACGTTAAATGCACCCAGCAGGAAAATGAAATCGCAATCTATAACAAAGTATAAGCCCTACACTGTACTGCAACAGCGCGGGTGTGCGGAAGAATTAAACTCGCGGGACTGGTTGACGTGATCGAAGGTTTTGTTAAAAAAAAAAGAAAAAAAAGAAAAAAAATCATGTCAAGATTTACCTGCAGCGTGTCTTTTGTACTCGGTGAAAAATAATTCGAATAAAAGAATTATACTATGAGAACGGATTTGGGATTCGGGACTCTCGTTCCATATAATTCATTCGAATCGTTCGGATTCCAGAAGTTTAAAAAAATGAAAAATAGCCAACCCTCGGTTGAAACTGCGTTTAAAAACCGGAGTATGTAGTAAAATAAGGTATGTCACGTGTCATATACTATAAAGTTTGTGAAAGTATACGTGTGTTCGTTGGGGCGTTAGAGAAATGATTTTTTAACGTTGTTCGGTCGAAGTTGTCGAGAACGCGGGCGACTTGGCCGTCGCTATCTTAGTCCGATAGTGGACAATGGTTTGGGTATAATGGTCAGGGGTTGCCCCCGAGGGCGTGCGAGTGACACCAGTGCGTATCCATCAACCGGGAAGCGTTTCGGTGGGGTAGAAGCTTGGTGCTTTTACTTTATAATACAGTGCGTCTGTCTCTCTTAAGAAAATACCCCATGCAAAGTGTTTCTAATCTATATGGTTCCGAGAGAGGCGAATTTCCGAGTGAACTTTTCACCCTTAAAATTTTCTCAATAATCAAATAGCGTGGCTCTTCGGCCGTTTCATGTTATAATGTGATTTAGAAAAATATCCCTAACGGCTTTCGCCGAGCTTCGATAAATAATTTGAAATTCAATTCAATTTCTTACGTTGTCTGAGGTATCGAACCGTTTCTTTGAAATATCGCGAGCCTCGTATAAATCAAATATGGCCGCGTCTTCATTTTTTGGGCATTAAATTGTCCCGCGGATCCATCGCCTCTTGCGGAGGACGGCAACTTCTAGCTATACCATAGGTATATCATTATATAAAGCGGTGCATCAGCATCACATAAAATCATCAATTTATCCGTAAATTAAACCTCCAGTTAATATACTCACTGTTCATTTATGCCGTTCGGATGATAAAGTAGCCCCTTATGCGGTTCGCAAAGTAATACGGAATTTTGAATCCCCTGCGGTGGCGTCCTCGGATAGATTTCCGCGTACCTGAAACAGTAATGAGAAAAAAAAAAGAAAAAAAAGAAAAACCGTATAAGACTTTACTGCAAGGGATTCAGAATCGAAGGACAACGAATTTCAATTTTGCACCTAATAATATCAGTTTAGGAACGAACGTGCGAGTCACATGACTTATTGTATAATATTCGCAGGTTATTGCGAAACATCTTTCGTCCGGTCGTCGACGAGTAATTTGGTGGAGTTTCTGCATCGTTGGTGAATTTTTTTCCCCGTGTTAGCTGCAGCACACATGTGTACAAATACATATAATATCTCTAGGGGACAATTTCGTAACGAATGGAAATATTCAGCCACAAAAGTTAAACAAAGCATCGGCAGAACTGGTAAAAATAAAGAGAGAAAATAAAGATAATAATAATGATAATAATGATGAGACAGAAAAAAAAATTATTAAATAAAAATGAAATGTAAAAAATAAAAGAAGACCAGAAACGCCGTTGGGGGTGTCAGAAAGGGTGGTTGTCCGTAATAAGGGGTTGCCTGGCTGTTCGCGTGTTTGAACAAGCTTCGTATAATTAATACATTGCTGTTTCACCGACGTTTCTGATGCAGACCGACGGACGAGTTACCCCGTGACAAACACACCCAACGCCACTCGGATATATTTTTTCTCTGTATTATAACGTCCGTATCAGTCGTAACCCTCACACCTCACCCTGTATCGCTCAGTTTTGAATTTCGACTAGACTTTCGTTTCTTTTTTTTTCGTTTATCATACCATTTGCATTCTTTGAACCGAGATGTATCAATTTTTTTTTGCTTACCGGAGCGGCAAATTGGCGCTAACTCGTTAATTTCGATAGATAGATCAATATAGTCAGCATATTCGGATGTCTGAGCTCAAATTACGTAAGAATACCCTCTAAAACCCCCTCTAAAAAAATGTTGATTTTTGCGATTTTTGGGCCAAAAATGAAGTATTTTTGAAATCGATCGTAGGATACTTTTCTGACGTATTTTTACCTCAGGAACACGAATCCGTCGACTAAATTGAGCCGGGAATAAATCTCATCGAGATATCTTCATTTTTTCACTTTTCAGAACGATAAATTGGCGATAACTCGATCAACTTTATAGATAGATTAATTGAGCTTCCAGATTCGTGTTCCTGAGGTCGAAATACGTTGGAAAAGTGTCCTACGATCAATTTCAAAAATACTTTATTTTTAGCCCACAAATCGAAAAAATCCAAAGGGGTATACCTTAGATTTTTGTCGATTTTGGGGGCAAAAATAAAGTATTTTTAAAATTGATCGTAGGACACTTTTCTTATGTATTTTGACCTCAGAAACACGAATCCGTTGACTAAATCAAGCTACGAATTAATCCCATCGAGATATCTCCATTTTTTCACTCCGAAAAACGATAAATTGGCGATAACTCCATCAATTTTATAGATAGACCGATTTGGCTTTCGGATTCGTATTCCTGAGGTCAAAATACGTGAGAAAAGTGTCATACGATCAATTTTAAAAATTCTTCATTTTTGACCCAAAAATCGACAAAAATCTAAGGTATACCCCTTTGGATTTTTTCGATTTTTGGGCTAAAAATGAAATATTTTTGAAATTGATCGTAGGACACTTTTCTTACGTACTTTGATCTCAGGAACACGAATCCGTTGACCAAATTAAGCCAGGAATAAATCCCATCGAGATATCTCAATTTTTTCACTCCGAGAAACGATAAATTGGCGATAACTCCATCAAGTTTATAGATAGACGGATTTGGCTTTCGGATTCGTATTCCTGAGATCAAAATACGTGAGAAAAGTGTCATACGATCGATTTTAAAAATTCTTCATTTTTGACCCAAAAATCGACAAAAATCTAAGGTATACCCCTTAGGATTTTTTCAATTTTGGGGTCAAAGGTGAAGTATTTTTTAAATCGATCGTAGGATACTTTTCTTATGTATTTTGACCTCAGGAACACGAATCCGTCGACTAAATTAAGTTACGAATAAAACCAATTGAGATATCTCATTCTCTTGGTGTTAAAATCGGAAGAACAGCTCGAAGATCAGCGATATAAACTCGAACGTTTCAATGGATATATCAATCTCGTTTGCAGATGCGGGAAATTCTTCAAAACATGTAAATGAAAAGTTGCAGTATAACTGCCAATAGGTCAATGAAGCCAAAGTAACAACACAATGAAGTGCAAGGCATACTAATAACAGACTTCAGTAGCGGAACTAAAATTATTGCTTGCGTCGATTCTTGTTCGCCTGAAATAATTGCGTAATTAATGAGTTTGTGCCGTTGAGAAATCAACTGCGGAAAGACATTAGTTTGGACGAAATTTACTTAAAAATAAGTATTCAGAATTATTGCGTGTGGGAATCGATATGAAATTGAACGGGCGGATCGATAGGATCCGATACACTTGGTGAGACATTTGTATCATAGTATAACGATTCTTTTTTTTGTTCGTTTTTTTGGTTTTCTTTTTAGTGAAAGTAGGTGTCTAAGGTAGGAACTCGATTTATGGCGTAAATCTAAAAACTTAACGCGTATCATACGTACAATAATGCAATATAAATATAAATATAGTATAAAAAATAATACGTAGCGTAGTTGCAGTTACGATTTCACGAGTCGCGCCCACGTACGATATATACCTAGAGAAGTAGGATTCAAGGTACTTAAATTCGTTCGTGCAAATCAAAGCATGATATATCGAATATCCCGTGTACACGAATACATTACAACTATATATATAATTGTTGGTAAACGTAGAATGAACAGAATAAATAATTTAACGGTCGACAGTTACGGTTGCGAGTATGGAAAATACTATGCAGCTGTACAAATCGTAATTATTTTTTTTTTATCAAGTATCTCCCTCTTCCGTTCTTCGGTCCAAAAAAGAAAACCTTTATTCCGCAAAACAAGGTTATGACTTATTCAAAGTTATAACGGTAAAGGTGCACATGTTAGAAGTTGATATAAAATAGTTGTACAAGTATACAGATATATGCGTATAGGTATCGTGTTTGGCCCACCAATTCCCTCCGAAGAAACAAGGAAAAGGAGTCGCGAGAAACGGATTCGGCCTATTAGCCGCGTACGTCGCCAGCTAAATGCGTAGTTGTAAGAGATATCTGTCTTTAAGGACATTATCTGGATACTCAGCGGCAGGGGTAGCAAAAACGTCCACCCCCGTGGTGCGTGAAAAATGATGCACAACCCCAATCCTTGGTCCCTCCCTTCCTCCCTTACTCCCTTTCGAATCCTCCTCCTCCTCCCACGGGGGGTCGGGCCGATGGACCAGCCGGAGGCTGCGGGAACCCCGAGGAAGGTTATTCCGTCCCTTCACCTCCGCCTCCCTCGCCACTCCATCGTCATCTCATACCCCTTAAAACCCCCCTTTCTTCTCATCCTTATAGCCAGTCCTTCAACCAAGGATATGAGTCTGCAGCGCCAACGATCATGCTACTTTTACCGTAGACTGTATTACTCATAGACACAATCCAAATTCGTTAGAATATTATACGTATGTAAGGATATCGGAGGACTTGAGAAAAAATAAGGAAATCAATCTTGATCGAGAAATTCGCACTTCAGGAATTTAATAAAATATTTTATGTTCGTCGAATGAGAAGCGATACGAATGGCGTTACGATGATAGCGTTGAGATACTCGAAAATCCGAATATTTCGATGCTGATAATCCGGAGCTAGGAGGACAAATAACGTACAGAGTAACTATAGAGAGAACAAAGTGGAACGTGTGTCGGTGGTGAAGATATAGGTTCGGTTTGGGTCCCGGTCGCGTATACCATATAGTATTTTTCGTCCCGGTTAGGAAAGCGCTGAAGAGGGCAGTCGACGCGCATAGATGCATGGCCCGTGTATATTCTGCTGGGGTCGTAAATCAGCGATGGTGATATTAAAAGGTCGCTTATACGCGAAAACATAAGATTTATTTCTGCAGAGCCTACCGAAGAGAGTAACAGAGTGAGAAACAGTAGAGGAAAGAGTGATGGCGAAATGAAAAGAGAGAAAGTAAGCCTTGCACAGATATATATATAAAAAAAAGAGAAAGAAAACCGCGGGGGAGAAACATTGGCGAACCCCTACGGTCAAATAATCGTGTCGTTTGTAGGGCGGTTTGTTCCTGCTAATATCGAGCAGCGAAAAAAAAGAAAAAAAAAAAAAAAGAAAAAATCAGGGAGAAATATATTAGCTATATATACACACCGAATTCAGAAGTTCGGGCATTCGAAAAGGTCTTTTCTTCATATGAATAGCCATTGTGCGCTGAATATTAAATTTTTTACATTGTTATTATTATTATTTGTTTTTTCAACCGATCCAAATTTTTTTTTTCGTTTTCATTTCGTACGAGAAATTTTGTCGGAAATTCGAAATTTCGGATAATATAAGTAATAGGTATCTTTGAACGCACGCACACTATATTATTATTTTTATTTCTTCATATTCGATATATACTTATAAGTTTATGAGCGAGGCGCGCTTATTAGGCCGTTGTTATACACGCGGCGTTATATTTTTTATTTTTATTTCTTCAGGTATCCAATAACCGCGGATTATATATGCGCGCGACTCGTCGCGGTTAGTTAAGGGCTGTCACCGTCGTCGGTCGTGCATAGAACAGGATATTATGGCCCAGCTTCAAATAATAAGATCTCAACCGCAATGACTGAATGTGACTGCTGTTTTTGCCGCTCGCAATGATGTACGTACACGTACACGTATACACTCTCATAATATAAGCTCTTCTATATACGAAAATACATCAACTATAGCCATCTCGAAATCAACGTTATCTCCCGCAGCTATACGCCATTCCGTAGAAATGATATCCTGACTACCGGTCGCGTGTGCGACAGGAAATGTAGTCTGACAGGTAGAATAGTTCGATTGGTTCTAATGGCGAATTCACCTCGATCGAATAGCATCACATACTGTGAAAATGTTCATCATATACGTACGGGTATCTGGAATTGATTCTTTTCTTTTTTTTTTCTTCTATGGCTCATACCGTCGCATATTTCCATGCCATCGGACGACGTCGTATAACGGAAGAAATGAGCTAATTTGTAAACCGCGAACGCAAATATACGCGATGTGGGATATTTTTTTTTTTTCTTCCTTTTTTTTTCTCTTCACGGATAAATCGAGCGCGGCAATGATTTTGAATGCAGATTTGTCAAATATTTTTTCTGATTCCTGCAACTGTAATTTTTTTTTCTTTTCAAATTTCTTCACGGTTTAGGGAACGCATATAAATTTTTATAGACATCCTTATAGTATTTGAACGTTCAAATAAATTGTAATGATTTATGAACGGTGCAATTAACATCATAATTGTTTGTTAATATATGTATAATCGTACTTGGAACATGGGAACTGTAATTTCCCGTAGTGCGTTTTTTTACAATTCTTTTATGCCAAAGTCCCGCTGCATGATTTACGTATGTTTTTCATCGAATGTGTTTCTCGAGATTATAAAAAATTCCATTTTACGAGTTCATTGCGCCGCACAATTGAAAATGCAGGTACATCCTGTACCACGTAAAATTGCTTCGGATGGAAATACGCAAATCGTGAAATGTGCATGAAATCACGGTCTTGAGATCCACCTATAAACTATGAGGAATCATTGAAAGATGATAAAAGTAACAACATTGCGTCACTTAAATCATGTAGTTGGTTAGGTATATTTACGGCGAGTGTATATAGTGCTTATATATGTATGAGCACACGTGCGTCGAAGCATAGCGAGAGACATGTTTTTCACGCGTATTTCAGTAGCGCGATGCGAGCTGTTATAGTCAGTGGTCAGTGGTCAACGTCGTCCAACGCCGCGTGGCTGTAGCACCACCGACAACTCCTAAGATACCTTTCCAACGCGTCCCTCTCAACGATCTCAAGAGATCAGTTTCGAAAAATCAAGAAAAACATAGAGGCGAATCGCCATGCCGAGTTTTGCCTCCTTCAGGCGAGGCTGCGAGCAAACACGGGGGAAAAAAAAATTGCAGGTATGCTACTACAGGTTTACTTTGCAGTTTTCAAACACTTCGCTAAGTTTTCAAAAAATCAAATGGAATATAATTCGAAAAGAAAAAAAAATTTCCCGACATTTTTACACGATTACAGCGATCCTTTTGAGAAATGATGAATTCAGCTGTTTCCTTTTTCACTTCTTTCTAATTTCATGATCGGCGAACATTACCGTGTCGGCAAGTATTTTCTTTTATATAAACTTTAAGATATTCGAATCCGGAGTAGGTAAACGTGGAAGGTTGTAATTTACACGAGCTCCCTTAGGGGTTTGTTCGAGCCGACGGAAAGGACGTGTGGGAAGGTTTCAGGATTTTATATTATGGCTGCAGAAGAATCGAATTAGCAAAACTCTGCCGAACGTATTCGTATAATAGTATATGTACGTAAAGATACATGGATGTATTATTAGAATTTAACGGCAGCAAGTGAAAAACCATTGGATTTAATTAACAGTAAAACGAATATAATTAAGAGGTTGCGCTCCAGGATTCAAGGCCGTTTATACTTCAATTACAGAGTGAAATATAAAGTACTCAAGTTATAATGTACACTCCGATCAATTGCACTCGCTATTATTAAATCGTACGAGAATGAGATGATTTTAGAAGAGATGTTCGAAATCGATACGTCGTCAAGTTTGAATCTTACAGTAGTTTTTACGGGAGCAGGTACAAGAATAATTTTTTTTCAGAGAAAAGAAGAGGAAGGAAAAATAAAAATAAAAAATTGTCTTTGTTAAACGGTATACCTACACGATCAGAGATAGTTTTGGATAATGGTCGAGGACAACAGGTAGGCAACGAGATCGATCTGTGATCCCCTCCAATAATCGATCGATCGATCCTCGCGGTGCGCTGAGTGTCTTGACGGGCAAACAATTGACCGACAGGATGTCGATTATCGATGGTTTTTGCTCCGATTTCGTTCTTCTCCAAGCGCATAATTAGCTTTCGTTGTTCTAGCACGCCCTGAGCTGCTTCCGTTCGCGGACAAGTGCTGCTCCTCCTGTTTCTGATGGTGCATGAACCGATCATGGGATCACAAGCGCATGATGGTAGCTCGATTCTCTCCTTTTTTAGAAGATTCTTCAAGCCCTCGTATGAACAGGCAATCTCTCCAGCGTTACAAGGGAAGGAGCCACGGAGATCCGTACCGCACGTTACATGAATTTACGTAAATATATCGGCTTATACTATACGCGCGAAGTGTGGGGGCCTATTTAATATCCATTCATCCGCACTTCGGATATTCCACGATAATAATATGTATGCAACTTATAATACATACGAGAGCATGTTGCTATGAAAAACATGAACTCTGCAAACGCAAATTTGAACGCTCTTTAAATTCCCATAATATCCTTAATTAGTCGACTCCTCTTTACGTACATCATCCAACGCGGCAGCAAACTCAATTTGACGGTCAAGTTTATCTTACCAGACGAGATGCTCATTTTTATGACTGCGGTCAAGTTTTCAAATCAGCATCGTACGCGGTTTAATTTTCCCGCAATATTGTGATCGGATCATCCCGGACATTAAAAATATACGAAATGTATGACGAAAATATTTTGAAAAATATTTCTCACCGTCAAATGTCAAATCGTGCTTCACCCCAATAATCAATGCTTGGTAAGAAAAAAAAAAGGAAAAAGTAGAAAGACCGAATCGAAAATTCCTCTTTTTTCATAAACAAAAGAAGATGTAACAAAGAGCTTGTATGAGTATAAAGTTGGGCTACGGCACCACTTTCTTTAAAATGAAGAATAATTATAAACGTGGGTATAAATATTGTACACATGTATATAATAATAATAATAATAATGACAATGATAATAATAACGTACGTAATATGAGATGTTATATCTATGGGGAGTTGTTAAGTGTCGTAAGAAAGAAAAGGAATGAGATCGTCGTAAAAGTAGAAGCTTGATCGCGACAACCGGCAGCGGCAAGCGATGCAGCCATTCCAAGAATACGATTAACCGTCGTTCATTCACATCTCCCTCCTATTTCTCTGCGCTCTTCATCTTCATCCAGTTCTGACTTACAAACTCGCGTCTCCACAGGGCCGTTTCTCGATCACCCCGCGGGTTTAATTTACGAAAGTCTCAACACCGGTAGCAACCTGCACTCGTTGCAGCACTCATTATACTATCCATCTTTTCGGTTTTTCGTACGCCCAAATGTTCGGTGATGGATTTTTTTCTCCTTGCAGATCATTCGATTGTATTGATTTATACTATTCTGTTACCCTTGTTCTGATTTCTGCGGTGTTCTTTGCACCTCTTTATCCCTGTAGCGTAATCTCCCTCTACGTTTTGCATCCTACCCCACCCTTTCTTCTTCATCTTCTTGTTTCTAGTTTTTTTCAATCCTCGTTTTTTTTCCTTCCTTTTCTTTATACGAACACGTAGTCCTTCTCGCGTAATGACCATCGCTATACGCTCGAATGCCTCGGTGAAGTTGGAACCAACAAACAGCAACTTTAGAGCAGAAGCTGCGGCAGCACAAGACATGGACGTTGTATAGTGAGCCTCCTTATTGCCCCGTACAAATCGCCATGTTATAATATACTTGATCCTCTTTTACTCCAGGCGCACGCACTCGCATTCGACTTTGATTTTCTTCCATTTCTGTTTTTTTTTCTTTCCGTTTTTGCCATATATTCTTTGAAAATGATTCCGCAGATGCATATGGATATTATAACTTGAAGTCCTGCACCGGATTTGTTCTTGCGCAGCTGCTACACGTAAGGTATTATATATATATTTGCCCGTAGGTAGGGTAAAGTTTACTTTTAATACTCAATGTCCTGTCCTCGCTTTTACATATCAATGCGGTTCCTGATGCGGCAGACCTCGTTACGATGTTCAGTATTTTGTTGTCTTTTCTTCTTCTTTTTTTTTACCTTTTTCTCGTTCTTTTTCTTTCTGACACCGAAATGTAATTGATATAGACGAAATAAAAAAGAAAAAACTACAATAAAATTAAAAAGAAATAAAAGAAATAAATAAATGAATAAAAATTACAAGCTCGGTAAATTATACATACACCTTATACAAGTGAAATTAATACCGGCTACGGAGGTCATACTGGTTACACCGTGTCAGTTATAAAAACCAAAGTTTGTAATTGGACGATTGTCAGTATGTAACGTTATCTAAGGATATGTGTAATCTATAGGAGAAATATTTGGTGTACAATAATATGTGTATATCGACAGATATGTAACATTGACGGGAAATTAACCGTTCGAGTACGAAATTGTATATATATTTTATATAGATATAATTCACTTCACCCGCGGGAGAGAATGTCGAACGGTACTGCACCGTACAGGGTGTTGAGATATTATTCTCCGTCATTTTATCATCGGAATGAATTATTTTTTCAACGATAGAACGGCCAAAATTCACCAAAAAAATGACTACCCTTATATTACACATCATAATTTAATTGTGATCTTCATTCTGCTTTTCTGTATTAATTAAAGATTTGGTGCAGCGGTGATATGCTCCTCATAATGAAAAACGAAAAAATTAATAATTTAGTAAAAATTTCTATAAACGAGCTTGTTACATTTTTTTGTCCATGCAGACGATTCGGCGAATTGAAGCTACGATGAGAATTGAATGTGATTCAGTTTTTGTTTGACATAAAATACGTGATCCCAATAAACGAGAGGCGTTTTGATTATTTTTATATTAATTAACTGACACGTGTGTATATTATATCTTAGGCATTATACATATATACCACATATATGAGCAAGAACTAATGGTATATATACTATATAAAGACGAATGCCCGGTCACACGTTACCTCGCAAAACATAATAGGCAGAACCCGTTTTCATGCATGCGCAGCTACTACGGCTACGCTGCAGCAGTGTCGATGACAAACGTCACACGCCGCAGTACGTGTGGCTACCTTGACAGGGTTTCAAGTAGCTTTTATCCCACCCCGACATATAAGCGCAAAAATCACACACTTATTATATATTTATACATATCCGGAATTACCACTTTTTAATAATTATATTATCACCGCAAACTATACAATTAGCCAGACTTGTTTTAATTTATCACTACGGATGATATCGTCTTTTTTACGCGATTGATGACGCGCAGTCAAGAAAGGGTGAAAAATGGAACGGCGTCTTTCTTTGTAGCGACGCATAATTCGAAAAAATTAATCAACTATATCGAGGAATTTCTCGTACCTGCATATAAATTTAGGGATCGATCGAGCGCGATGTGGACGGTATGAAATATATCAGAGTTTGAGATAAAACACGTCGAATATCGCTCGTATACAGCCCGAAAATCATCTGTTAGAGAATCCGGTAGAATTTCAGTAGAATTTCAGAATTCTCTGAGCGTTTCCTCTACATTTTCGCAAATTCTGCCGCGGCGGCGAGCTCGCCCCGCGTATCCCTGATGATAGTTTTTGCCGCGCAAGATTTTTTGCACCACCCCTTCAACCCACCCACCTTCCGACCTCATCCCCCGGCACTCGCTCTCCTTCCCCCCTCGACGGGGGTGGATGATATATGGCCGCCCCCGAGACACTGGCCGCCCTCTGCAGAGCGAGACACCGATAGCCGGAATCCCGGAGAAGAATTCGAACTACACACATATACACATATAATGTATACCATACCTCGTGTAAATACGTCTGTATAATCTATGTACTGTGTATGTAGTCACACGTTTTATAGATATACTACCCATGTTATACGTATTGCAGCAGAATCGTTAGCAGAGATTTTGAGCCTAAATCTTGCAAGTTATAGCAAGATTTGTGCGAAAATTTACACGTGTACAAATTTATAATAGTGTCAGATTTTCATTGTTTGAAAAAAAATTCAAAGGATTTTTCAAATTTTCTTAATAATCATATCGAATCGAATTACATTCTGTTCTTCACGATTAATTGGTACAAATTTTGTTTTTACAATCGTACAGTTTTTCCAGTCTGCGCGTGGGGATTTTACAGTATACGCGTTATAGGGGGTCGGGAATAGAAAGGAAAAAGATGAAGTAGAAGAGGAAATGGAGAGGGAAGATTTTGGGGCAGGGGGAGAAAAACAGGAAAGGCAAAGAAGTCCGATCTCCTACGAATTAGCAAAATATCAACAACTGCTCTACCCGCACCCTCCGCTATAGCGCAATGAATCAACTTATTTAAGGGTAGTTGGATTTCGCGACTCGATGCACGGGGACCTTCCCCCCACTCCCCCCCCCCCCCGCCCCACTTCCACGACCGGTTCGGGAATGATTTATTGTACTTCTGGTCTAGCCAGCCCCGACTGCAGCAGTAGACCCGGAAAGCCTCGACGAAGACGAAGACGACACGGTGCCAAATGAACGCGAATATCACTTGCTTCGTGAACTTTATTTGCGCAGTTCACGCATGTTTTGCTCTGTAATTTTTTTTTTTCGTTTCATGAAAATAATCAAAGTACAAGACCTAGTTTCAAACCTGCGTTATCTCGAAAAATGAAGGATAGGTTTCGAAAAAGAGGTTTCACGATTTAGAGTTAGACGTATACGTACAATGTTGTTGGTAATGAAAATTGCTGGTAGACACGGAGGTGGAGGGAGGGAAGATGTAACTTAATCGCCAGGATATAACAACCGACATAGTAAACCTATCTGGAGTAAAATGAATAATCGTCGATGGTTTTCGCGGTTGAAAATACGAGTAGTCCCATCCTTGCGATGTTGACGCAGCATTGTGCCCCGTGGACAATGGCAAGTTCGCGGTAATGTTATATACAGCGCGAGATGCGCGTGCCAAAAGGCGAAGGGCGAAGTGCGAAGAGCGAAGGGCGTCGTAATTAATAACTTGGGATTGATTAAGGTGTCAGATAAGTCTATAGAGCGGTCGCACGGTCCCCGACGCGTTACAATATGATTAATAATTTTGAGATAGCGTCCCTTTTCACCGGGGCAAGAGACCGATTTTAGGGTGGAGACCGCGCCCGCGACCATATAGCCTCTCATCGTGAGCTGCACCACTTACGACCTATATAAGGCCTAATAAATTGCTAATCACTTTCACTGTCCCTTCATCTTTCGATATTCGAGCTGGGACCGATTTCAAAATTGAAACCATGGTTTTCCAGAAATATGTGGGTACAGGGTAAATTAAAATCATATGTTTTATATCGATAGCCAAATTTCTGATTTTTTATTTTTTGCTTTTTCCTCTTTGTTCCTGCAGGATAGATGAACCTATTCCGATATATACAGTATATATACGTACAACAGAAGAACGCGCGAGAGCCAAATACCCGGCGGCATGGGAAGCGTTGAGCGATCGTCTATGCAAATGTCTAATCCTTTCTAAAATCTGTCAGAGTGACGTTGACGAATTGGTAAAGACTTTAAAACTCGCTCAGACAAATTGCGATCCTAAGATCCATTTGTTTTAACCGTAAAGTCAACCAGAGCCCGTTCAATTCGTTCGAACATATATAAGGAATAATCGGGGGAATTGACGACGTCCAAATTAAATGTATAGATTCAAGTAGGTTAGATAAATTTAACAGAAATTCACTCACGATCACCGATGCCTACTCCAGGTTCAAATCCTATTCTGAAAAGTTGATGACCAATCGAAAATCGAAAACTCGAAATTCGCGATGAAACTTGAAAGTTGGTTAGAACAAGGCGAATAAATATGAATATGATGTTGACAATAATCAAGATTTTCAATTCACATTTGATTTACAAAATGACATACATGTCGGCGTGCTATCTGTAAAATTGATTGAAATATCGCCAATTTATTGCTCCAAAAAGTAATAAAATGAGGATATCTCGATGAGATTTATTTCTAGCTTAATTTACTTGATGGTTTCGTGTTCCTGAAGTCAAAATACGTTGGAAAAGTGTCCTACGATCAATTTCAAAAATACTTCATTTTTAGCCCAAAAATCCAAAAAATCCAAAGGGGTATACCTTAGATTTTTGTCGATTTTGGAGGCAAAAATAAAGTATTTTTAAAATCGATCGTAGGACACTTTTCTTATGTATTTTGACCTCAGAAACACGAATCCGTTGACTAAATCAAGCTACGAATTAATCCCATCGAGATATCTCAATTTTTTCACTCCGAAAAACGATAAATTGGCGATAACTCCATCAATTTTATAGATACACCGATTTGGCTTTCGGATTCGCATTCCTGGGGTCAAAATACGTAAGAAAAGTGTCATACGATCGATTTTAAAAATTCTTCATTTTTGACCCAAAAATCGACAAAAATCTAAGGTATACCCCTTTGGATTTTTTCGATTTTTGGGCCAAAAATGAAGTATTTTTAAAATTGATTGTAGGACACTTTTCTTACGTATTTTGACCTCAGAAACACGAATCCGTTGACTAAATCAAGCTACGAATTGATCCCATCGAGATATCTCAATTTTTTCACTCCGAAAAACGATAAATTGGCGATAACTCCATCAATTTTATAGATACACCGATTTGGCTTTCGGATTCGTATTCCTGAGGTCAAAATACGTGAGAAAAGTGTCCTACGATCGATTTTAAAAATTCTTCATTTTTGAGCCAAAAATCGACAAAAATCTAAGGTATACCCCTTTGGATTTTTTCGATTTTTGGGCCAAAAATGAAGTATTTTTAAAATTGATTGTAGGACACTTTTCTTACGTATTTTGATCTCAGGAACACGAATCCGTTGACTAAATCAAGCTATGAATTAATCCCATCGAGATATCTCAATTTTTTCACTCCGAGAAACGATAAATTGGCGATAACTCCATCAATTTTATAGATAGACCGATTTGGCTTTCGGATTCGTAGTCCTGAGGTCAAAATACGTAAGAAAAGTGTCATACCATCAATTTTAGAAATACTTCATTTTTGACCCCTAAATCGACAAAAATCTAAGGTTTGGACCCAACGTCCAATCCTATACCCTGAACATAAAATTCAAATTGCGATAACAATGATGCAGATTGATAAAAAAAACTACTAACATGTGATGCGTCTGAAATGTAATGATATGAAATGGGAAAAAAATAGTAAACAAAAATTTAAAAAACAAAAGCACTGTTAGTAACATAAAAAAGATATACTATATTCATTTTCTATTCCTTTCGCAAAAGTAAAACAAAGTATGTCGCAAATGAAAGAAATTAATCGAACATACGAGCAAAGAAAATAAATAAATAAATGTATGGGGTGGCTTTTGAATTTTTAAACCCCGTAAATTAGTGGATGTGAAAATTCAGATTAGAGGTGCGTGTGATCTGGAGTGTTATGGAAACTCAGATTGACAGATTTAAATTGCCCCGGACATATAATCCGCGTGCGTTGCTTCTCACCTCAGTGACAGTTGGACAAACCGCGGGGCTCAACTCTTTACGCGGCTTACACCAACGTCACGTTCTGCGTCACATATGCCTTCGGGATTCCCTGAATTAAGTTATCCCTCTATAACGCCGAGCAACCCCCACGCTCCTATTATATACATCCAACTGACAAATTGGATAGGTTTAAAAATTGCGGGTGTATAACGTCGGCATATTATACCTTCGTATATCTATGTGTATACTTATTCGAGGCAAAGACAACCGTTTTAGGCATAAATGAGGGGTGGGTATTACCCTTCAAAATTTACGAGGGAGTTTCGCGCGGCAAGGTTCACCTATACCTATTATTTGTTATCGCACGCGCGAAATTATGTGCGGTCAGGTGGAACGCGAAAATATTTTTCTGCTACCACGCTATTGTCTCCCGCGACGTTCTTTGTATTATATAGCTATCCTACCCTGTGCGTTGATTAATTTGCCACGAGGGAAGAAATACATTCAGAAAATAGAGAGAAAAAAAAAACTTTTACATTAAACTGCAGTATAAAAAAATTGTTGGTTCAAAAAAATTTTACCCTTACACCCATCTCTCCGTTCACCCTTTTACAACTCGCGAGACTTTACATCGATGAAGTTTCGACCCTTGTTATGCCCCGTGTTATTCAACACCCGCAGTTTTGACACTTCAATTTTTATATGAGCTCAACGGTATACAAAATTTATCGCCTGCATCGAGGTGAAACGTATATAAGGTAAAAACGTTGTCTTAATTAATTTTTTGTGTAATAGGATGGTGAAAAAAATCTCGTGGTTTTTTTTTTACAGGAAAACCACATGATAATGTTGAAAATTTATACTACATTACTCTCGCATGTGTGTCGATATTTCTTCGTGACTTGGTGAAGGACGCACTCAAACGTTAATGGAAAGTGAAAACAAGAGAGACAAGAAATTGAGGAAAGTCAAGGTTGGATTGATTTCCAGCATATCGCAATTCCGCACAATGTGCTTCATATATTTCATGCAAATCGTAATTGTACGTCTATCGGGTATATAACTGCGTGCATAATTTAATCCATATACATACGTACACGTGATTGTTACAAAACGGATTTTCTATCTATATAGACTATGAATATATAGATTCGATGGATTCTAAATTGTAGATGGATATATACATGAGATAGAGATAAGCCAGGCGAAGAGGACTCTGAGTAAGATGGAAAGGTATTAAGAAGAGAAAGATCTTTCCTTGGGGCGATGTATCATTTGCTCGGAGGTCGTTAGCCGGTTTCAATTAGTTTTCCCTAGCTCTGACCGCCCCACACCGTCCCACGCGGAGCTACCCTTAATCGTGTGGGCCAGTTTTTTCTTATAATTAGGAAAAGCTCGTTAATGTGCGACGAGGAGGTTCTCCCCTCGATACCCACGATCCTTTACTTTTACCTTGAAGTGAAATGCGACGAAGCTAGAGGCTCAGCCTTTTCGTAGTTGACAATTTGAGAAATCCAAGAAATCTACGACCACCGAATGCGTAGCTTTACCTGCTTACGTGGTACAACGCATTTTAATATCGTTTCGTGTAAATATACTTCGGGAATGTATACGCAATATTGTATATTGCGCCGAACGCGTAATACGATGTAAAAAAGCAAACCCATGGTATTATTATATACTTCATGCAAGAATGGTCATTATACCGCAAAGCATGTCTGACAACATTGATCGATCAGCATCGCTTTACCCGCTGCTGCACTTATAATAAAACCGCAAACCGAGAATTTGAATATGAGGGCTCGTGGTTGTTCCGCCTGCCGGTCATACCCGCAATATAATAACTGTATACTAAACGTATGTATGTAATATATCTGATCTTGTAGCTCTTCGATAATTCATCGATTGAAATAATTAATGTGCATTCACGAGTAAATTATTGAATCGAAAGCATATCGCTCTAGCCCATCACACGATAAATCTATCGCGGTTGATGTTGCACATCGCAACGTTGTACGAAAGTACGGTATATGGGGTGAATAATGCTGCAAAGAGGTGGCTACCGACATCTAACGGAATATTTACCTACTAGCGCCACAGGGATGTCTGTAGGGGTTAAATGTTCCAACTGATCTTCAGATGGAGGGAACAAATGGCGGACGAAGATCCAACGCTGGATCGTTACCTTTCACCGGTGAGTACTTCACTGACGTGAAAGACGTTAGCGCTCCCTCAATTTTCTTTATCGGAGGGTTGATTTTAAAAGAACTTTGTCGGGTAATAAAGTTTCAAATCACTTACCGAATAAAAGAGCGCCAGCTATCGATGAATCCCTTTTCCACTGCGTAGAATATCTTTTCAGGATCTTCGCACCTCAGGATCTCATTTCTGTTTTTGCCGTAGTAAAAATCTGCTAACTCGTCCTTTTGATTTTTTGCTTTAATTTTGTCGTCCTCTTTCGCCTTCTGCGCGTTCTCCATTTGTTCCTTGAAGAAAAAAAAATACGATAGGCTGAATTTTCTTATATTTTAATGAAAGTGGGTGATAATCGACTTTTCGAAACAAACTACTTACCACGCAAACCGAGCAAGGTGAGGTGGTGATTGGGTATTTTTGGGCAGTGGGAAAATATTTTTCGAGAATAACCCACACTTCCTGTGGTACAAGCTTCCTACTCGCATCCGGTGTTTTTAGAGAATTGTGTTCGCATTGCAAATCTTCGTTGAAATTAATTATCTTCTCATTCTCTTCCATCTCTTTTGGGCTACCAGCATCATCTCCTGGCTGCTCGTTGTTGTCAGATGCTGCCTTTTCATTCTCCATATCTTCTGTGAATTTTTCCATCGCTAGGCGACGCCAGGATCTCAAAGAATCGGCACCAACAATATAACTAGTTTCTGTCCTGTGAAAATGATCATTCATATGTACTACGATCGCCTTTGAGAAAAGGAGATGATATGAAATTTTTTGCGAATAACGAAAACTTACGGCTCCTTCGAGTTCCGCATTAGTTCAGCAACTTCTTTCTGATCTTTTTCAAGTGACATTTTGAACCGCATCATCTTACACTTGTGTTCGACGCAAGCTTTGCAGCGTGAATTATCGTCGAGTCGTGGACCACCACGATATTTATTGTAGAGCAAGTCGGCAGCAGCTCGTGGAATATATTTCGCTCGATTGATGCGCAGGGGGTCCAGGCTGTAATGCAGGCACAATAATACGGAGTTATCAATTGGTGGTACTCCGTTCGACGACCACGGACCATTAAGCCACTTCGACAACCAATCGGAAGGAATCCATTGGTAGTCTACAGATTCGGTAGCGTTTGAAACTATGTTGAAAAATTCGATTACGAGTTGTCGCTTCTCGTTTTGATCTTCTATATCCTTTTGCTATAAAATGGAAATAGAATGAATCATCAGATTTTCGTAGATTACCAGACTTCCAGTTTTTTGATCAACCATTGTTGAATAATTACCTTCTCCTGCTGGACAGCAAGCAGGCTTAATTCGTGTTTAACGTTTTCTTGTTTGACTAATTGTCGAACGGTATCACTAACTTCCCATCTTTCAAATTCCATCTGAAAGTTAAATTAAAAGGTTACATTATTGGCAAATTTGATAAAACTCTAGTGCCCATTTGAAAATGATTCAAGATCATTACTTCAAGTACATGAACAGACGAAAATGAGAAAAAAATTACCTCTTCATAGAAATCACGATCTCCACAGCTCATCGCTCTGTGAGCATCGCCATTCAATTGCTGGTACTCACTAGATAACAGTCTTGTTACTATTTTTTGATTTTTGACTTCATTGGCGGGTTTTTCTGCACATTCATCCATATTTGAAACAGAGTCCTGCAGGTTCTCTTGAAAGTTCGTTGGCGTAGATTCTGTTAGCGCGTTCTCCGATTTTATACTTTTCTCATGAAGAATGCGATCCTCAAGCATGTTTTCATCGGCTGAAGCTTCAGCTTGATTAGCGTGATTTGTATGCTCATTCAATTGCACGCTATTTGCGTCAGTTTCCAACTTTTTCAATTTAATTTTTTTCGAACTACTGACTTTATTTGTATCGTTTACCCTTTTATAAACCAACATATAGGCTGTGTTCGATGATAAAAATCCCTTTGGTATGCGGGAACGCTTTATAGTTTTCGGCGCATCTGTAATGTTAAAATTACTCCATTGAAAGAGACTGAGGTGACCAGGTTTCAGCTTTTTCTGTTGATCGTAACAAACAATACTTGTTATCAGATAAAGAAGTAAATGAGGGTACCATTTAGACCATCTTCAATACGTTTGTTCTGCATTTTTTCGACCTTGTCGTCACTAAACTGATACCATTCCCCGTTAGAACTGCAAATATTTGCTATATAATGGCCAGAATGCGCCGAAGCGCCCTTATGACTTAGCACAGCGACTAGATTATATAAATGAGTTTGGGGTGAACTTTTCAAGTACTCTGACATGTCCAAGTCTTCCGGAAATTGAATGAACGAGGTCAATTTTCGCTTTTGTCGAGAATCCCTGTTTAAAACAATCAAAGATTCGGCATTTGTTATTGGGTTAAACACGACTGCCAAATTCGGGAAAACAAAGCTTGAACGATCAACTCACCGATCAAACACAAAGCGTAGCAATTGAATGTTCAATGTATCCGGTAAAGAATCAAGTCTGATGAATCTTTTAGCATCTTTTTTTTCATTACATGTGGCACAGAGGTATTTGTTGGCACCGGTTAACTGCTCGACCATGAGGTACGTTTCCAAAGCTTCTTTCAAAGTTGCGGCTAACTGCAAATCAAGCTCATAAAACGTGGTAGGCGTGGAATATTCCGTCTTGCAAGTTGTACAGCTGAAAGTAGTTGTGGTTAATAGCATATACATCCAAGCCCGAGATCCATCTAAGATATGAATTAAGCCTACTTACCAATTTACATAGCTGTATTTGCCTTGGCTGAGCTTCTGCAGGGTATGTGTCAGTACAATATTCTGTTGAAGTTTTCTCTCGATATGGCAAAGAAGAAGTTTAGAAAACTCTTGAGCGTCTTGCTGCGTTCTTGTATCCAACGACAATGCGATCGCGAGATTCGTTGGATCTAACGATTTTCTGTTACCAAACTGCAGCATTGCGAATAGATACTGCAGTTGGCCAACTGCTGTTACAGGGTGATAAGGTTGTGCATTCTTTTTTGCAGTTACTAAGTTCTCGCTCTCCTCAGGATCTTCGGTTAATTTCCATTTGTATATCACACGCCTGCAATAGGATATTAATACGGTGAACAATTGGTCAAGGAATTGGATCATTTTTTTATTACGGCTAAAAATTACACGCCTCACCTCATATCTTCATTGTGAAACCAAACTTGGATTAAGCTATTGACATAACAAGTGGCACCCAAATTTTTCAAACCAACATACTGTGTCGGATCACGCAGCTCAGATAGTGAACTTTCGAGTGGAGCTATTTCAGCAGGCTGAGATTTGATATATTTTTCTTCACCCATTCCAGTTGAACATTGGGGGTTGTTAGTGCAATTCCTCCTGAAAAATATAAAAGAAGTGTTGGAGATGTAGAAAACTCAACGTCAGACGGAAAGTGAAGAGTGTGAAAAGAGAATCTCAGTCTTACTTGCAGTTTTTACAGTTCTTCAGGCCAATCCTGTAAGCAGCATTCATGTGCACATCTTGTATTTGATCCACAGATATATTCTCCACCCAAGACCAGGCCAGTTTGTCTAAATCTATTTTTTTCACAGGGGCCATTTTTCCGCCTGGAAAATAATGAAATGCAAGAATGGTCAAATTTTTCTTATGACAATTAAAAATTATTCATATTGAATTTGTCTGTCGCCATATTTCAGAGCAGTAGAGACGAAACTGAATCAATCCTTGCAAGTTAATCAATGCTGTATCAAATACTCACCGACGAAATAAGCAGTTATTAAGCTTCAAACACTTGAGGTTAACTATCGTCAGATACCTACGCGGCTCTACCGTGTTGTTTGTTTACGTCATTTTACTTCAAGCTTCATCACTCAGGATAATACCAAAAGAACCCTCACTCAAACGTTATTCTCTGAAAAATACGCGGCGATTATTTGAGACGCAATTGAAGCAAAATATCTTAATTATTTACACCAAAATAATATCAAAATAAGTCCGCTAGTCGTTGATGACCAACTGTACGGACGTTGCCATATGCAATAGTGAGGATAGTTCAACGTTGGTTCACCCATTGGAGTATAGGTGAGACGAATATTTTGAAACTGATCAGTTTGATAATGTAGAGATTAAAAGTTCGAAAGATATTTATTCAAATAATTCTTTCTCTAAAAATTTGCAACAATATCGATTTGAGACTATATAATTTTATGAAAAATCATATTATCCTCGAGGCAAATATTTTACCTTTGCTTTTGTCGAAGAGGCAAATGAACCTTCCCATCCAGTGAATCGCACCGGCTTCAATCACCAGCTGTGCTCTTCAACCTCTGTGTCAAAGTGCAAAAATTACGTTTTTTCATTTCCTTTTTGTGAAATATCGCATGAATAAATCACGTGCCGCTATCGAGGATACTATATGAGATGAACAATCAATGCTAGCATCGCGATATACTTCACAACGATAGTTAAGTTTAGGAATCAATTCTATACCACCGCAATAACCTAAACGCAGGTGACGGCTTGTTACACTGACTGACAACTAAAAACTTTCTACGAGTGGATGAAAAGTACTTTGGAAAATTCACAAATGGTTTTATTCAAGCCAGTATTATAGCATGTCACAGCAACAAATAGGTAGATATTGCTATACAGATGCCAATTTCGATAAATGTCTTCAACCAGTGTTTTTAACATTGTCAGTAGTATCACGTGTACTAAGCACTAGAGCTAAAATACTATTAGTTTTTAATGCATTACAGGATTGATAGTGTTCCAATCCCGTATCATCGCACATTTCATTCCAATAGTCATACAACTTATCTTTATTTTAACTTATAGTTGGCACAGATATTTTATTGGAATTTTTGGAGGTGGCATTCCACGAGATACTCTTTGTCAGGAATTTGTATCCTAAGGAGATATTTGTTCGTAAACAAATCTATGGTATTGGTGTGCAAATTTCTGAGCACCCAGAATTGAATTCGTACATCAAGGAAGTGCTTAATTCTATTAGGGAACTGATTAGGCATGAAGAAAATTGCATCAGAAAAATAGTTCTGTGTTTCTACAAGGAAGATAAAACACCCGTGGAACAATTTGTATTTGACCTTTCAAAACTACGAGCAGATCTTGCGGTGTAAGTTCAAAAAAACTTATCTCTATATTTTAGAAAATCATTCTTGCTTACCTGCTTGATTTTAGGCAGGACCCATTTTTTCTAAAAACGGAAGAATGTTTAAGGACCTTATGCCTCAAACTGTCGACCTCGGGATCATACTTAAAACCACTTCCTCAAAACACGACATTCTCCATCCAAATTCACACTCATGAAGCAGCACATGTTGCTTTGAGTGAAAATCCAAAATGCGATAATTTTCCATGGATTGAAGTTGAAGATGACACAGTCAGTATAAAGGAGCAGACCTTGCTGCCCCTAAAAACAATCGATACGGAATATTTGCACTTACAAATGTATGCACTAGAAAAGGAAGGTAAGGATCCAAAATAGTTGAAGAAATTCCGATTGTAAGATTTCCATTCCTATAATTGAACATGTACATAATTTATCATTGCGAATATTCGAAGACATCTTTAACATAGCCTGGATGTGGTGATGTAGCATTCTATTTCCTCTGTAAATAAATATAATATACACAAAAAGACACTGTACTTTACTGTACCGTACCTCTTTGTACAAATAATTGTTATATTTTAATTACAGTGCGGCAAAGTGGCAACTATACGTCAGTGCATTCCCAGCTTGCGGATGATTTGGTACAATGAATTTTTCCTTCCTCATTTTTGTCGCTCTATCGTTTCATTTGAAACATAAATTCAATAGATCCATGGCTTGATTTACCCTTGTACCAATATTTCACTGTTCTCCATGAAATTTCTCATCAGCAATTTACGTTTAATCATGATAATAATAGTGCCACCATCAAAATAATAAGAACCTTAGAACTCACGACGAAGTCAGCAGTTGATCGTGAGTACGCACCAATTTTTGCTGAATATGCTGCAACATGAGCTACATAATTTTGCTCATGGGTTGAATGGAACAAGTGCGCATAAGGCCCTAAAAAAGTTGAAAATAAATAGTGTTAACTGAGTTACAAGTTTCTCAAAGAAGCTTTTCAGAAAAGTTATACACTGAATTTCATTGAGTACTGTAAACAAGTACATTCAGTTCTAGGACTTCATTGCCATATAATTGGAATACCTATGGCATATATTGCAACGTCACCGCCGCCATGTTGAGCCTCATTAGTTATTATAGTCGCTTGTTGACTATAAGTGAACTCGCGGGTATTCTGTCGAGTGGGATCGCTTCTTCTGGCTACTGTTGCATTATAAACTTCGTAACCCATGTTATGTGGGCCACCGGTAGCATAGCCCAAAATCGTATAAGGTATACCATCATATTTAGAATTCCGGGCAATCCCTGAACAAAACATTTGACCATTATTTTTGGGGATGCTGTCTCTGCTTCGAGAGATGATATGCCCAATTATTAGGTAAAAAGTACACTTTCTACAGGCTAATTGCCACCTACGTACCAAGAATATCTGCTCCCCTATCACTGACACCATTGAAGGTCATAGAATGGGTGTGATCACTTGTCACCAATACCAGAGTTTCACTAATATCAACTAGTTCTAAGGCTGCGCGAATGGCTTCAGAGAATCTGACAGTCTCTTGTAAAGCTTGAGCAGCATGTCCACGATGATGAGCAAAGTCAATCAAACCACCTTCAACCTAAAAAAGAATCCGTACTTTGAATTCGTACACTCTGACGAAACTCGTAGTTGCAATTATTGACATTTGTCCAGGGTGCTAAGCTGTTGCGCTGTATATACATGTATTACCACAAGGATGTAGCCTTGCTCCGATTTCCGCAGCATTTTTATAGCAGTGGTAGTCATATTTTCCAAGCTAGGCATTCCTTGGGGACTTCTATCCCTTTCCCAATCCATAGCAATATGACCATTGGCAAATATCCCCAATAGAAACTCAGTTTCCTGCAGATCGGCATTGAATAATTCTTCAGTATTCTGAACTATGGTGTGTGAAAAGTTTCTGCGTTCCTTGTCTGCGGCCCAATCTTCCATAAGTTTTCGCCCATCTTTACTGTGGCATGCCCATGTGTCGAGTGGATCATCTGCAGTACCAGTCACATTACTTTGTAACATTTGCCTGCCACCTCCCATTATCACCTGTACCAGAAAGCCAGCAATGAATAATTAAAAAACATCACTCAAGTTTATAAAAATTCGTACAATCGAGAGCAGTGAATTAGTCTCAACTCCGAGACCAATACACATAACACGATGAAATGTGACAAAAAAAAAATTATGCATTGTCTTAATTTTTCTCGAATTTTCGATATTTCAGTAGGTACAGTAAAATTATCAATTTTTCAATCAAAACCTTAATATTCCTTCCTGGTTCGTCTTCAATGAGTTGTCTGGCTACGTCCTTGCATTTTGTAGCATTTTGAGGCATCTTTGCCTCGCATTCCCATTCTCTATCTGGCACGTGAGCAAAGAGAGCTGATGGTGTTGCGTGAGTAACTCTAGTCGTAGTTACGAATCCTAAATTGTGGAAATATCGAAGTAAAATCTTATTAATGAGTTACAATCCAGTTGAGTTACATAGGCACTAATTTTCGATTAGAAATTTCAGATCCCTTATAAAATCACACCGAAAGACCTGTTATGATTATTCTACGTTACAGCAATTAATTAATTACTAAATTAGTCAATACGTTAAACAGTAATTAATTCTCAATTCTGACCTGTGTCTTTACCAGCTTGTTGTCCCCAGTCGATAATAGAATCGAGATGATTCTCTTTTTTAAGACTTGCCTCGCAATCAGAAAATTTTACATTAGCATCAACTCCTGCTACATAATTATTAGTTTTCACACCGCAAAAGATCGCAGTCGCAGTAGAAGCTGAATCCGGTACTTGTTTGTCCGAGTCATAGGTCTGAAAATTTAATGAATTTTCACAAAAAATCATGATTAAATGTGATTAATAAATCACTGTTTTGAGGTGATCGTCCTTTGATATTATTTTGGCTTCAACGAAAATATAATTTTCGTGAAAAGAGTATTCATTACGTTATTCATGACACATTTGATATTAAATAAATTACTGCAGTAGCCCCTCTTTTACACTGCATGATATTGTTTTTCCGCCATGACCTCACTGAATTATCAGGGCTATGAGATATTGACCATTGTTTACCATGAGATGTGATATCAGGGGCAATGGTCTCAAGGTCTGGAGGGTCGCTGAACTGATTGGGTTCTTTACACCGACTGCGAAATTTCGAGCTTTCGAATCGATCGAATTGATAAACAAAATTTTGTACATGAATGTTATTTTTCGCAAATAATCCCCATCATGATTATCATAAAAATCTCTGCGGTCAGCTAATTTTGGAGAATAAGATATTTAAAATGGGGACGTCACATCCAGTTCTTGGATTTTCCAATGCGCCTGCGAATGCAAATTTCACTAATCGCATTAACGTCGTGCCATAAAATACGACAATTTGTGATCACGATTCACGATCAATTATTGTTTTTTTACTTTTATGTACTAATTTTCGGCATCTGCAGTATTCCATGTGCAGGTATTCAAATGAGATCGACGTTCGCACTCAGCAAAATCAGCAACAGAGTCCAGGGTAAGTTGAAATGTGTGAGTGGCGTGATCAGCTACACTACATTTTTTCTTTTTAAACACAAGGTCTCCGAATCTGGTCCATTGCTCGCGTTTAAAAAAAAGAAGAAAGCGCACAAAAAATAATCACAATAAAATTTATACCTTGAGCAGTCCAACATGTGGGAATTTTTCCCAAGAGAGATAGCTTTCTTCGCCGGCGTTGTAAATTCTGCTGGCGGTTATTGTATCGGGGCTCATACCATCCCCAAGAAATATAATAACATTTTTTGCCGTATTTGTATTCCATTTATACTTTAACGAGGCATCTAATTCCGAACGGCCAATTTCACGCCAAAAATGTTTATCTATGTATAAAAAAAATATGGCAAATTATTAGCTGTACTATTTAAACGTAAAATATATCGACAATGTACATAAAAATAACGAGAACAATTCCAGTATTGTGACAGATAAAATGCCGCCAATGTCGTAAATTTATGTTACGTTATCTCCAATTGCAAAAAAATTTCGAAACATGCGCGCAGTGTATAATCACGTATCCAGGTAATTTACTTATTATTGCACACCTGATATATTGCGATATTGTATACTCATTGTAAAATTACATAATCATAATGCCAATAATATTATTACTTTAACAGATAATCCACCTAAAATTACGTTATTTCCATTATTCTATCTCATGTAACACGTTTTACTATAAGTTTTACTACGTATTCAGGTGATTCACTCACACACGTGACGCTGTAGTTATATATACTAATTATAAATCTTACCTTCTCTACCGTGTACCACTTGTTGGAGTAATAATACGAGTAATAATAATTTGCAGATCGCTAGCGTGTTTCGGGCTTGAGATATTTTTCTATTATAATCTTCCATGGTATCTTAAAAGTGTCTGTGAATACGGACTTCAATCAGTCCGACTCTTACGAAGCGTTCAAACGACTAACCATTTCCTCGAAGCGTTTCATGATATTATATATACGACCGCAATGAATTCTTTGGTAGGTGTTACTGCGATGCCATAGGAGGGAACACCAAAGGAGGGGGGTCAGAGATGGTCAGGGAAAAAGGCGACATTCGGAGATAGAGACTGTCCCTAATATCAAGTGGTGTCCGAGCTTCGAATCCGTGAGGGTTCATTGTGTTCTTTTCCTTCCCATGTTCATGATTATAATTATCATTGCGCTTTCGTAGCGTTGCATTCATTGTCAGTATACATCCGCAAATGATGGATCAGCGAGTTCTAATTGAGTTAATTTAAACATTTAGGATTAGATCCACCGCAAATGATACTATTATTTTTATCTCGCATGACTATGCATGTCTCCTGTTTATTTGTACTTTCAAGAAATAAATTTATTGACCTTCTTTTATAGACTTAGGGAGATACGTGTCTGACGCTTCAGAAATGAACTTTACTACGACCGCTGAATTAAATAAATATTGAACTGCGGATTAGTTGAAAATAGCATCATGTATGTAGTGTATTTGAATACGTGTGTACAAAAGAATTTAACTCTGTTCAAAATGATTCATGTTGTAGTGCAGTAGATCAGTTTGTAAATGATTACATGTTACATGCATTATATACCTATATCTTATCTGGTGCGTGCAGCGCAGACGAATAGATTAATTTGACCATATAGGTATAGTGTCTGGAAGCTGACATCTTATTTTGATTACAATTAGTTAGTTATTGTTAGCTGAATTGAATTTTTCCTGAAAACCTTACATTTTCTACGACAATCAACAAGAGATGACGTAATTTTTTATTTAAATTTTAATTCAATTTTCATTTATCGAAATCTTCAACAGTGAATCGAATTATGAAAGCCCAGACAGTGGTGTCACGGAGCGGGCATCCTTTAAAGCACAAAAGCGTATAGACAAATGAACAGCTGTTAAAGCAGTCACTGATATGGCATGAAAGCTCTGTAGGTAATTCAAGCCCATCGATTTTTATAATTTACGCTATTTTAATCTCAAGTTATGTTTCTGTGATAACGCAGCAATTGGCTCTAGCAAACTATACCGATGATTATTACTGATTCTATTTTATTTTTTCAAATTATGTACAAATATTCATTGTGATTTTGGGTTCGGAAAAAATAACCGAAACGCTTTATGGAAAAAATGAGCTTTCTCAAGTCCAAACTATTACCTGTATATTTCGTTCGAACGCGCAATTAAACAATTCGACGTTGAAGTTTTTGACAATGCAATTAACGTCGCGTGTACATTCTTATTATTTTTCTTTCATACATCTGCAGCGATATTAATTTTCCTCCAAGTTCTTGAGGCGTGAATGGAGATAGGTACTCTTGAAAAATACGAAATTGCTTGTATGTTGTTTTATCCGCGCACGATTGTCCTAGAAATATTATACTTCCCCTCATATTTCTCATTCAGGATGTAATTATATGCCTAGCAAGCGAAATAATAAAAAGAAAATAATAATTTCAATCATCGCATAGTGTATATAGGTCAGTTATATCTTCCACATTATTCCGCATGTATAGTTAATGCACGAATTCCTTGAAATGAATATATAAGCCTCGATTAAAGCTCAACAAATTCCAATAGATTATCAGACCATGTTAAAAATAAATAGAAAATAAAATAAAAAAAATCTACGTCGCTCGGAAAAGGTGGGAAGACGTCAATGAGGAGTAAAAGGTATTTGAGTAAAAGCACAAAATTGATTCATACTGTGAATGATATTTATTTATTTTTTTTGGATCAATGTACAAAAGCGTATAGTAATCAGCATGCGTTATGTATACACGTGTATGAAATAAACAAATTTCTACGCAGATATGGTTATAATAATTTTTAAATTATAATATTTAAGACGCTTTCGCCTTCACGTTGAAAGTAAAAGGAGAAGAATCTATTGATCGTATTTTTTCTACCCCCCTTTTGCTGCGAGCGTTGGAACGGACGGAATTAAAGATGGCGGGAGTTTTTCCATTGTCTCTCCCCTACTCTTCTCCCACCCCCAACATCCCGCTTACTCCCTCAGCCTCCCACTTCGGGGGAAACGAAGCAAAGCAAAGGAACGGCAAGAAAAGGAGGGATGAAAAATGGGCAGGGATATATTTTAAAGGGAAATTCAGACGGAGGCTGGCCATCCTCGCTCTCTTTCTTACTCTCATTTACTTTCTCCCTCAAGTTCTCTTACGCTTTTTCTCACTCCTGCGTATTCATCTCACCCCCAAGGGGGGCGCAATGTTTCTGACGCAACGCTTAAAGAGGGACTTTTTGTGAATAATAAAAATGGAAGTCGTATACCATATTTTCAAATATAATTGCAATCCAATTTACGACTGAAACATTACCAATAATTGTGACCCACACCATTTTTATCTATTTTTATAAATTGAGTCTAATTCTGTATTCTCATCCTTTTTCTTTGTTGAAGTCCGCAAAGATCTTCAGCTGTGCGGATAAGCATCGTTTGGATTATAACTTTGCCACCTGGGCAACTTATCCATCGAGGTAGGTTAGTTTGTCGACATGCTTGCTAATGTTGATTTGCCCCACATTTTTATGCTCGTAGCTCAAGTTTGAATTTGGATATTCAAAGTCCAGAGAATTTGATTTTCATTTTTGTGATTTTAATAAAAATAATAAGCTCATAGTTATCTGAAGAATAATTTAATTCCTATAGACAGTTATTAGATCGTGATTGTTGATCTCATATTGTTAGATTGCACGACAAACCGGAGACGTATTAATTTTTACTGACGTTCTGTGCCATCCTCCGCTATTCCTTGATATTGGGATACGACATAGAAATCTGCGGTCCCCCCACCCCCGTTCGAAGGGGCGGACGGTAGCCTAGTCTGAGAACGTTGAAAATTGTGGAAAAGCCTTGAGATGTTTTTATTGCGTTAAGAGGGTAAAATGGCAGAAGGTGTGTAGGCTGGTTGCATGGGGTGGTTTAGGAAACCGTGAGAAGCCGGCTTGACGGAGGGGATAATGCGAAATGTATGTACCCAAATATCGCGCAACTTGCTTTTGTTTTACTCCAAGATGGACGCGTCACCATATTCTTTTTTATTTTTATTCTTTTACCTAATTAGGTTTCGACACGCGTTCGCTTACTCTGCGTCAAAACTTTTTTTTTTCGGAGTCATCAACGCAGCGACTTCTAAGTTTTCAACCCGTTGTACAAAATTACCATGTTGCCGAAAGTTAGTATAAAACACCGTCGGAATTATATCATGAACCATTTTTTGTGTCAAAGAATCACTGTATGATATTTCCTACAACAGCCCGTTCATAATCGAGATTGAAAAGCGTGTTATGATGAATATCGCCTCATTTCGATGATTCTTCACTCGATTTTTATCTCACTGAGTACACCATTGCTTTTCGACTGTACGTATTTTTCGTTGATGAATTATATGATGACGGCGAGTTTAAATGTAGAGAATAAATTTTTGCGATAATCGAAAAGCAACCGGCTATCCTTCGACGACGCGTTCTTGACTGACCTCGGAGACAGACTAACAAATGGGCGAAAGTTTCCGATCCTGTTACGAGCCAACTTTAACACCCTTGACCCGTACGTACGCGATGTTCGATGCATTGTAATATTGGTATAGTCCCCGTCCTCTGATGTTGTAGTCTCGCGGTCATATACGGGTTGCGATCAGCGCCCGGTCAAACTGGTATGTAAATTATTTGACCACCCCAAAAAAGGGGTTTTCATTTTTTTTTCATGCGGCCAGTTTTGAGCAGCTGCCAGTGTCCGAAGAGAAGGCAGGTATGGGTGCAGCACGGGCTTTTGTTGCTGCTGCTGCTGCACAGCGATGCAGATCCGGCGGCTCATATAATACGCCAACGGTCGCCTGTAACAAAACATGCAAAATGATTGTACATATAGTATATTGAGTTCCGTAAAACTGAATATTGTGAAAAATTCCGGGTGAATATCGGGAATAAAGAATATTAAATAAAATCGATCGAACATTAACGATCTAATTAGTATGAGAGAAATTTTATACTCCGATAATTTTTTCTACTCGAGAATTGTATTTTTTCTAGCCGTTTGATACAAAAAATGTATATCAAATAGACTTGAAACTTATTAAAATTCACGACCACCCATCTCGGCGCAGGGCTTGCCGGCTTAGAAATTAATTTGAGTTGGTTAATTTTTTCATGTAAATGCTAATTTTGCCCGAGCTGCGTATCGCTAATTAAGGTAAAGCTAAACTTATAAGGCTTTGATATTAAAAAATTATTGAAAAGAATTTGCATGGTCACACTTGTATACGTATAACCACCCTTTAAATTTGAAAATACACAAGCACCTGACTGTTTGATGAGAAAAATTTATTAGTGGTTTTTATAACGACGAAAAAATCTGCAAAAAAATTTCAACGGTAACCCGTAAATTGCGAGGGTGATTTTCACGGGCTAATCTATGAACGAAGAATTTTAGAGTAAAACCCCAAGAAACGGACGGACTTAAGAATCCCGTTTACATTTTACAGCAAAACCTGCGGCATTATATATGTCTGGAGAATGTAAAATGGGGATGTAAGTGTATATAAAGAAAAGTAGAGAGTTTAAATACTCCACAGCAGTCCGCGCAAGTAACAATAAAATCTGATTTTCCAACATTGTTTTCCAAGGGACAATGCTCGGTTGAGATAAGTTATGACGTCATAAGGCAAGGCTCGAAGGCGAAACAAAAGAAGATCTAGCTGCGCGTCGTCCGCCCTGAAGGGAACCAGGGGGGCACAGGAAAATAATAAAGACGAGTTTTTAATTGTACCATAAATTTAAACGCTTTTGTTTTTAACGCCGGTACTGCACGTTGCTCGCTGCAGACTGGCGTTCTATACACTGTACTGTTCCCGCCATATTGGATGATTATTTCTTTTTGTTTTTCGAATAATATCTTCCGCATCCAACTTTCTATGAACCTACGCCCCTTGCTCCTTTTTGTCATTTTTATTTTATTCCGTTGTTTTTATCGCGAGAGTCCCACGTTTTCTTCCAAATTTATCACCAGCTTCTAAACTATTCGCGAAGTACAACGTTGGACTTCATATAAATACCCACATATCTGTACTGATATACAATGAATTTTCGTAAAGTTTCATGCTCATTAACCCTTCTCAGGATACCTATACCTTCAATACACCTTCAGGAACAACGTGCAGATGGGCCGTCCAGGTTCGGTCCACACTTACGGGGTAGCATTATAGGGGTGAGAAACGGTGGAGGGGGTTAAGGGTTGAAATTTTCGTTTTGGCAAACAGGTTTGTCCTGCAAGGGGTTACGGGTAACCCTTTGGTCAACGTTTTTTCAAATCTCTAACCAGCAGGCACTTCTCAAGGGGTGTACAAAGTTTCAACGGTATACGTATATACATAAGTTCTAATCGTCGTCAGCTGTATCTAACGTTCATGTACGTGTAAGTGAACCTATATATCTTCGCGCATATGTATACAACATTACATACATGGTATATGCACGGATGGAAAACCGAAATTACACCAAATTTGGACGAACCTTTAATAAAAAATATCCCGAATTATGAATATATTTTGAATTCACAACGAATTCACTGTCATTTTGCATTACTGGACTATCGGCACATCCGCAGCAGCAGAACAGCGCGGCAACAGTCGAAGGAAAAAGAAAATAAGAAAATTCCAGTCGGAACAAAAGATAGTTTCAGAAGTCTGAAGAAGTAATCAAACCAGAAACGGCATATCTAAGAAGTAGTTGGAAGAATTATAGCGGTTGTAAATGTAATGACCAAATATTTTCTAGTAATGTGTAAGCGCGCTTCAGGCGAGTCGGAAAGATTTTTCAGCGAACAATTGAAATTTTTCATTTAATTTTTTCGACGCTAATTTTGTACATCTTATTCTAGAGACTGGATTCGCAATTCGAAACTCTACAAAAAGTTATGGTCAGTTGCGAGGAGGCTGTAGATATATTTGTTCAGCGTAAGAATGCAGCTAAATTCTTGAGAGACAAGACTTTCTCGGTTTTAAAAACAAAACAGCATAACTGAGTTGGTTATTAACATAAAAATAAATGAGTGTCAGATGGTTCGTTTTCTCGGGGCAAAGCCACCTTCATCCCCCGTATTTTCAGCGCCGCTCTGAAGAAGGCGTAGGTCCCTACGCAATTCTGTATACTATATAGGTATGTATAGCAGCGGCCGTCGCGCTAGCCACCCCCGCGAGTGTCTTTTATTTTTCAAGATGGCGTCTCACAAAAGCCAAGACAAAAGAGAACGGTAGACGTGGTGACCCCCTATCTACACAATTCGAGGTCTTTTCCGCCCCCACTTTCAACCCCCTTCAACTCCCAGAACCACCCGTCGAAGGAAAACCATCGCAACCGCCAAACCCACTTTGTGGCGACAGAATTTTATTCATCGGTTGTAATTGCGTCAATTTGAATTTATTTTGAATATTTATATTGAGAACTGATCGATATTATCGTTGTTATACATACAAACACGTACTGGATGAGTTTGAATTAATTGGACATTTTTGGAGGGAAAATTGTTGAGAGGAGAGGGAAAGAGAACTAAAGAGTCTATTTTACGAGCGCTTGAGCCGCTCAGAGTTTACCCCACTGTTTTTCGACGAGCGGTTAAGGTGTTTCAGGGTTATACTACGTTTACCGCACGCTGCCCACCGAAAGAAACTGACGTGGGAGAAAATTGGAACGAAATGAGAAAACAACCACCGTTATTATTAATCATATTTTCATAATCGTTTCGTCATTCATTATTAATGAACCGATACGACGTTATTTATGTGAATCGGTTAGCTGTATATAAAGCTAATATTTTATCCAACACCTGCGAATTTTAGTAAAAATTAAAAAAAAAAAAACGACAAACAATTACGAAAACAAAAGTGTTGTGTCGTATATACCAGCCATGGGTGTTTGCCGTTTTTGCATATCTTCCATCCGCAAGATATACATAAAATGTAAAATGCTAAAAACTGTAAAGTTTGATGGAGGCCCAAAAAACCTAAGAGCATTTAATAGGTTATACCTTTGCTGCATAGCACCATCGGTAGTATTAAGGTAGAAAGGCACGGCGTCTTTTTTATACCCTATTCTAAAAAGTGCGGGGCGAACCGAGCTCCATAAAAAAGGGGGTGGGTCGTTGTAAAAAGAGAACCCCACGGGACGATGGTGAGATCAACCCCTAAAAATTCCCTCCACTTCTACCAACATCATCTCCACCACTATCTCTACAGCTGGTTACACACCATCACCACCACCGTCGCAAGATCTACACGTACACTGGAGGATCGCAGCAGAATTGAGGCGCGACTCCTTCTTAGCTTCTTGGGAATTCTACCCCTCTTTTAGTTCTTTACTCCCTTTTTATTCGGCTCCTCTTTTCGTCGGCAGAGGACGGTGGTGGGGGGAAAAGCAGGCATCCTGCAAGTCCGTGGACTCGAGGGGGGGGTAAAAGCACCCTGCTCCAAGTATTTGAGATAAGAATAAAGTCAGGGAACCGACGCGAGGGGGTTGAAGGAAAAGGACGAAGCGATGGGGATGGGGAGCACGGGGTTGGGGGCCAAGAAGGGGGAAAGGGGTGGGCATATCAAAACGCCCGGGAAGGCAAAAAGTATACGGCGATCGATGCCTGCGATGCCCAGCGAACAAAATGAAATTTATACTCCGCACTCGCTAAGGAAATGAAATAAATGCTGCCATCTCTTACATGTATATCTGCAGATTCTGTGCAACTCTCTACATACATACGATAGTCTGATCAGATCATTTCTGTAGTTAAACAGAATTCATGAATCGATCAAAGAATTTATCAAAATTTTCAAGAACAATATCTGAGAATTCAATAGCTAATTATGATTGAATTTGTTTTCTTCCGATTATTTATCATTTATTTTTTCTATTTTTTATTATCCATAGATTGTGCAGAGGTATGTGTGCAAGGGTATATTGTTTTTGCGCAGCTTAAGACGGCGTTACGGTGAGAATATAGGGGGTGTTATAGGGGGCTCGGATGAATTTCCTAATTAAAACTTGTCTGAAACTATTTAAAAGTTAAAAAGGAAAAAGTTATCCTCGAGCGATGGACCATTATCACTTTGGCCGTAAGTTTGATAAATTATCAATTCCAGCGCGTTAATTCATTTTTCAAACACCCCCGCTTTGTGCACCAGGGTAACTTAAATGTCTATACATACTTATACGTGCATACGATATACACACATATTCGTGTTGATGTACTTAAGGTTCGGTAGACAATTTAACGTTTACGGTACATTCATGTGCATCATGTAATAGGTATAAATTTATACATGCAGGTGTCTACAAATACGCGGTAATTATTTACAAATAAGTACTTGAGGATATTTTTAAAAACAAATGCGCTGTCTCGACGCCATCCAACGTGTTTTGGAATTATTTCTACCGTTTCCGCTGCAATGCTACAGAAGAGAGCAATTAGTAGGAGTCGCTTTAAGCTGGGCAATAGATTTTTCCCTAAGATCTCCCTGCTTAGTGTAGAAAATTTACAATGCACTCGGAAATAGCAGCGCGGCTGTAAAAGTAGAAATATATTCACGCACCGGAAAATATTCACGTAAACTATAACACACGTTCATAAGTCTTTTGCCGATGATAGAAATTTAAAAAAATAAAAAACCCTTCGCGTTTCTGAACCAGTTATTATCGCCCTAAGATTTTTTGTCAATTCCCCCCCCCCCCCCCCCCCCATTTTGTACATCCATTATAACGTGTGACTCAATTTTTGTTTTACAATTTTCGACGGCGATGATGTGTAAAAGTGCAGGTGACAGGTTGTCGAAAAAAATTCAAGTTCGATGTTACGTAAAACCTGAAATTCATGAAAGTACAGATCGATATTATCAGCCACATGATTTTTAAAATCCTGTTTCTCATTCAAACTAAAAATTGCTTTTTAAAATACGTGTTTAAAAAATCTTTTGAATATAAGCGTACTCTTGCACCTCCCTGACTTACCAACCCCTTTTGGGAACATGAATTTAACGCCCCTGGCGGAGGGTTGAAAAAATAACTTCGTGATTGTCGGTACGATAGGGGTGCAATGGTGGAGAAGATTTCTGTATCAAACGACTGGAACACGTTCGGTGAAATAAGAGTCAATTAAAAAAAAATGGCGAAATGAGTTTGGGTTTTAAACTTTTTCCGTCAGTAAGAAAAATCTTTTTGAACTTCAAAACTTGATTTTTTTTACATCAGCTTGTTTTTTCTCACTTCAAAGACGTAGACGAAAAAACATGGCAGTTTTTTTTGAGTTTTTGTCAAATAGTTGAAAATTTTCTTTGAAAAGACCGAGCGCTAAAATTGTTTGTTTCTTGTACATTTGTGAAAAAATATTTTTCATTCGGATTCTGCATTTTTGGCGCTGATTATTGTATATAACTACTTGAAAATTGGTGTCTGAAACTTTGTGGATGGATATAGGCTTATCAAATTTGATACGATTATTTCTAATTCACGAGGAATGCAGAACCGTTTGACGTAATTCGCGGATATAAACTCTGTCAGTTTTAATGCGAATTAGAGGTAGACGCGCCATGACTATATCGTATACATATATATGTTATACACGATACGGCTCGTCTCGTTCTATAGAATATTTTAATCTTTGACACGGTGGTGCAAGCTCGAAGGGTGTATATAACGTATACGTATACCTACCAGCCAGAACCAACAACAATATTCGGACATGTTTTGCGGTTGAAAATTACGAGCCTCCGGTGTCTGGAAATAATTAAACAAATTAGGAAAACTTAACGAGGTCCCCGGCAACCATTGCGCGAAAACTGCCCTCATAAAAATTTCAACCCCTACTCCCTAAGCGAGGCTAATTCAAGATGGCGTCACCCCTATTCTATTCTATTCTCTGCTCTCTGCTCTTCTCATCTCTAGCTGGTTGGATTCTAGCCCCCTTTGCACCCTCGTTGCTACCCCTAAAGTCTCTGAGGGTGGGGCCTTGAAAGTATGGCGCACCCTTGATCTCAGATGTTCCCTAACCGGAATGGTGCGTATTCTCCAGATACAACATTCATATTAGAAACTATTTCCAACCATCCGAAATTTGAGGAATTTATACCAACTCGGGATAATTATAACCCAGAAATTATTGACTCAGTAACAAAAATATGCGGAAAGAAAAAAAAAAATCAATAAATTTCAGAATTCTCACGAGGGAATTATCAGTTTGAAAAATTCTCTAGAAGTAACAAATGTTATTGACTGCGCGATCAATTTCGAGAAAAAATTGATCCGAATAAGTGTAATGAAACCATCATCTCATATGTTTTCCGCGGGTCGTGCAAGTTCGTATTATAGCGCGAATCGAGTTAAGCGTGCAGCGGCTCAGAATGTTAGTTATTACATTTTGCTATCACGGTTATATAGGTACAACGTGTACAGTGGTAGTTGGAATGCTGGGGCGGAGGGTTATATCTATTCCAGAAATTTCAACAACCACCCAGATTTCAACTCACGTGCGCCACTGCTTGTAAATTCCTGGGACAACGCAGTTATTGCGAAAGAAAAAGAAAAATTCGCAGCAAAAGAAAAAAAAAAAAGGGAAAAATATTACAATGACGATTACTGTATACAATAGATCGAGTCTCAAAAATCGTGTTGAAAAATTATTTCATCGAGTAAAATATTATCGAATAAAAAATTGTTATTTGTTTTCTAGAAAAAATCACTCCACGTTTTTTAAACCGATCAAATCTTATTTTTTTCGATACCAACTCACCTCTACATACGTCCGCATCTTGGTCTTATATGCGCACTCCTTTATGAAAAATACTACGAAAAAAACTATAGCAAGATTACGTATTCAAGGATTATTTTCTTCACTATCCATACAGCGCAATAATGTGGGTAAAAAAAAAATCATGTTATATTTTTGCAATACATTGAATAAATCATAATTTCATTGAACGGTAATTAGATTTGGAAAGAATTAGGCGTTAGTATCGGAAGAAAATTTTTTGTAATGCATCGAAGAAATTCTGTAAAAATTGCTGTATTCGTATCCAACGGATAAGTCTAATCCGTTGTTTTCTGTACAAATGAAAGTACAAAATTCAATTTTTGTCTCATCGAAATTCTCGTGAATCGATCATGATCTACCGTACATTAAAGGTAGATTCGAACAGTCAAAATAATCGATATAATTACGTATTGATCGATCGCCTCTAATTAGATTTGATTAGGCCAGTGCGGTTGGTAGAACTTATTTTGCAATAAACGAATCAGTAAGATGTACGTCTTCAAATAATTTTGGAAATGAGAAGAGAGAAAACTAATGGAAAAAAAAAAAAGATGCAGATCGGCAGATTTTTTCTCCGAACTATATTGCGGATTTTTCCACGGCCCGCGGCGTACTGACCTCGCCCTTATTTTTCACTCGGCACCCCTGTGCCTCCCCCTCTGCCCCCGTCCCCACCTCGGCCCAATTTTTACGATTCTGCGCGCGAAAAATGCTGTTTTTCGTATAGCGCGGTGAGCTTGCGCCTCGATTGTCGGCTACTTTCCTCGTTTAACCGAATCTTTTTGTTCGGACAAACTTTTCTGTTTGTTCAACCTGCAGGAATCCTTTTTCACTTCCTAATTCTTTCACCCCCGTACAACGTGGTTTCAAATCCGGACTACCACCCACCTCATGCCTCGCTTTATTCTATATACATCGTTTGCTTCGCTTTACTTCGCTTTACGTAGAGATGAACCGGGATTTCGGGAGGTATTTAGCCCGGAGATTATTCCGGTGTTTTTCAATCTCCAGCTACAGGAACGTGTCAGGAATTTTATTTAGAGCAGATTTTAATCGCACATTTCTTCAGGGTCCTCATGGCTTTCGATCCCACTATATTGGTTGTAATTAACTTAATTAGCAGTAACAAAAAAAACGGTGCCATAAAACACAGACTTTATGAGATTCTTGAAGATGATCGATGTTGCGTCTTAAAAATGACGGTTAAATCTTCGGAATGCAGAACTTTTTCTCTTTTCATTTTGAAAATTGTATGCGGGTTAATGTTTTATTCGGTGACACCCCTCGGGATTGAAGAAGGAGGATGCTGGAGTAGAGAATCGATCATGTGGCATAACTTTATGAGTGAAAAGTAACGATTAATTTTCATGTCGCACCCGGCGTAGGTGCTTAGCGAAATAATGGGCCAGCGGCCAATTGGGTTCGAGCCTTAAGACGGGGTTGGAAACCCTCGCGGGCCGGTGGGAACCCTCCTTGGTCATAAATCCAGTTCGTTCTCGTAGAATTTCCTGGGAGTATAAATTCACAGGCTGGAATAAGGATTGCTACCTACATACAGCCCCTTTCAGACGTTGGTGGCTGCGGCGGGAGCTCGGGAGCACCACCCGGGCGTTGCGGACGGAGGAAAAGCAGGAGGATGATGGGGGAGGAGGGGCACCATCTTGGATCAATAAATGATTTAACATTCACAAAATGGCGGCTGCTCTACCGGGCCAGGCGGGGGCGGAGAAATAATATAATCTACCTTAGACTCTGGCAGCCACCCTCGTCGCCTTCCGCGCCTTCCGTGCCTTCTATATGCGCCCTTCTCGGCGCTGCTTTTCGTCCTCTATATTCCGCAACCCTCTTCCTCCTCTTACTATCAAAACTCCACTCGCTCCTCATCCTCATACCGCTGTAGGGTTCTCCCCAGTACCTCCGCTCCTAACCTCATACCATTCTCCGTCGACGAACTCCGCGGAGAACTCCGCTAATACCCGCGCGCCGAGTATTCAAATTTCGCGTTTTGAGACGCCTGGAATAGCAAATGATGCATGTCTATTCAAGTCGACGGTACCGCTCTCTAGAATCACCCACCCTTACCTCCTTCTTCGTCTCCGTCTCCACACCATCCCCTTGAGCCAACGCTCTGTGTTCGAAGATGTATTAAACCCGGTTAATTTCGACTTTGACGCATCTCGCGCGGTTCCAATTCCTCTGTTTACGGGTACATACGGTACACATATTTACGTACACACACTCGACTTCACACGTATACGAAGAATCTACTCGATATATTTTACAACTAAACATCCGTCCAACGCTCTTTAATATTCGCCTTCATATTCCTTTTGCTAAAAGGAAATCCTTATAATTTTTGCTCGTATAACGAAAGTAATTTTTATCCCAAAATTTTTTTGTTAAAATTGAAGAAACTTTTTCACAGTCTTCAGAATTGCCATATCAAAATGAATGAAATTACATCCACTTATATTGAACATCGCGCATATTTTAGTGGCTTCATTATGAGCGTCGCATGCGGCCTAACGTAGGGTATAAGAAATGTTAAAAATCCGTCTTCAGGATTAGAAATTTAGTGCATTAAGTGAGGGTGGAATAAAATAATTTCGTACCGAAGAATCCGCAGGAACACCATTTCGCTCCTTGAAAATTATAATTTTTCAAGTCAAGCCTTCGATGTATGTAAACTTCTGACAACTTTGTGTGCAATTAAGTTTCGCAATCGATATAACGACCGGCGATATGTTGAAAATTTTAATTTATGATACGATGTACGGTGATTATTTTCCCAAAACTATAACGAATACCTATACTTCATATTTATAGGTATAAACATTATAAGGCTTTATATTTTCATCAAAAGCAAAACCGCAGGTTGAAAGTATAATTGAAATCTATAATATTTTACCGTAATTACTTACTAAAGTAGATTTTAGGAGGATGTAGCTTGCAGTTTAGGGAGTACGGTAGACGTATAAGATCCCTAAATATTAAGAGGGCATTAGCGTGGGCGGCCATTTTGCATCAGCCCAAAGCCCCCTTTTCCACCCCCCAATCCCAAGCCTCCCTCTTTTAACCTCTCTTCTCCTTCTCCTTCTCCCCACGCCGTTCGTCGCACAAGTGAACCTGCTGGCTGGCACATATTATTATATTACAAGGGTGGCTTACCCGGTCCCCCTTCTTCATACCCTTCCTTCTATTTTGCACCCCTATCCTCCTTCCAACCTACCGCTACCCTTACTTCCGCACGCCTCCGGCCACCCCCGAGCCACCTTCGAAGATTATGGAAATCTAAGGGAATTATGTACCCTGAAATTTTGTCGAAATCTCACGACATTGCTATGTAGGTGTATATTATGTATATAGCTATATGTATAATGCATATACCGATATAACATCGTACGACATAGCTGAGCCCTGAACAAACAAACGTACTATACATAGGTGGATGAAATATTCTGTAGACAGATTTTGCCGTGTGATTTAAGCTTACTCTTGATATATAATATAGATTGAAAAATTTGCACATTTTTTAATAATGATATTTATAAAAGTATTTTAAGATTTAAAAATTGAGGCTAGTTTAATCAGCAGTTACACGGGGGGTGAGTACAGTTTCTCGTGGACTGGACCCATGATCACATGTCTTCATTAGGCACTTAGTTCCAGGGAAACGGTCGGTATCTTCCGCCGAGTTCAAGTTTGTTGTATGAGAAAACACGGGGGCGGGGGAGGAGGGTGAGGGAAGTTGATTTGAATTTATATTACTTGGCCACCCCTCTGAATACGGTCTAAGGAAATTTCCATACATCTGAGAAACTCGAAACCGTTCAAAATGGCACCTTTCACGCGATATTATTTAGAAAACCGCGATAAGAAAGCGAGAAACTTCAACGCGGATTTCGCTCCCAAAGTGATCGAAAAACGAACGAATAAAAAACTCTGTATTCGTAAAACCACCATCAACACGGAACGCTTACTTTTGACATATTTTAGGCCGATACTTAGAATTTGGGAAAAAACGAAAGCGATAAAAAAAAGATGCTACATCCCCCCGCACATCGTCTCATATACGCGCTAAACTTCTCTTTTTGCGATCGTGATTTTTTTTTCTTTTTTTATCCGATTGCATGTTATAATCGTCGGAGCCAAAGCGGGCGAGGTGATTAATTGAGGGTGTCGTTTTAATTCACTTTTCTGGGCTCGTTATACATGCCAACAAACCACCCCCGGCGACCTCAGTTCCGTGTGCAGGGACGGCACAGTTTTTCCGGTAAATTTTCACTCAACCACTTAGTCCCTGAGCGCCGGTGTTAAGTACTTTTTAACCGCCAGGTATATATTTATCTTTTTCTGCTCCCTTTTCCACCCCTTAACACGCCGAACTCCGCACTCCGCACTCCGCGCACTCCACACTCCGTACTTTACTCCCTCTTTTACCAGCTCTCGCTTTACGAACTCCGCGCGTTACACACGAAATAAATACGAAGCAATTAAAATGTTAAAACAATGCGGGGGAAGTGTTCGCGCGGTTAAACGTTTTCACGCTTACGGCGTTCCCACACCTCCTCCTCCCCCACACGTCCAAAAAACGTGTAACAAAATAACGCGATGTATATCTATACTTGAATTATGGAGGAATGAATAATTCGCGCTCGGATAAACCGACCATTAAACGCGAATTTAGTGGACCTGATTTTTCAATTATCTCACACTTATTTTTCAATGAATAAATTTTTGCAGTTAAATTCACGAAAAATTGATGGTAATGAAGCGAGTTGATTCGGTGTATCTTACGGCTATTTTCAAAGAAATCTAATTTTTCATATTCAAAAATAGAATTTGAAAAATGGAGAATTATTTCGTTCGTTTTTAGGTATCGAAAAAATACTCCGAAGATTCAGTCGAGAGATGGCTGGTATTCCGGTCAACGAGAAGTCTGAGCGACGACTGGATAATTTGCTATCCTCTATTTCCATCTAAGATGTGAGCGATTCCCACACTGCAACTATATTACGTATGGTGGTCAGTATGTGGAAAACCAGTTGAACTGACCAGTCGGGCGTGGGGTGAAACAAACACCCCACGTAGACTCTGGTATAAGAACCTTATACTTGTTCACAATCAAAATTGATTCATTTTTCTGGTTAGGCAAAATTCGAGACGTAACGCGACGATATTTCCCACAGTGCAACTATTCAACCGAGTGGTCAGCGCCTCAAGAACCTGTTGGGTTGACCAATGATTGACCGGTAAGTTGCTCTACTACTTCGAGGACGCCGCGTCAACCCGACGTCGTTATACCCGGGACCGGGATCAGACCAAACCTGTATTAAACGTAATGGGGTGATCGCCGATAAAATCAACAACTCGTCATATAATTAGATAACGTTAATTGATGTTTGTTACAAAATTAACGCATCGATTCGGCTCCACAATTTCATCTGAAACTCGTGAATGAATCCTTCAAAAACAAACGCATTTACTGTGACGTCGCTCGCCATTCTATAAGGTCTGAGGTGTTTACTTTCCAAGTGTCGTAACTGTTATTGTCGAGTTTAAGCCCACATAGTCGACTTAGCATACGCTAACCAAACACCTATTTTGATACAAGCAAATGATTAGTTCCGAGTTGACTGTCGATCGGTGTGGACAGTTCGGGTTCGGTACGGAGAGTTTGCGTTCGGTGCAAGTGAAATATTAAGAAATAGGTCTGTTGTTTGAATCTCGGAAAATTCGTAAAAATTAAAAGTTGCAGCCAAAATATCAGCCGACTCCCATAGACTGCAGACGCTACCGGCTTTTGGCGCAGCTTTGGTAAGTTTTGATAAAACAAGTACTAGATTTTTTTTTTTTTTGTTATACATCAGCAAATTGTAAAATATATTCCACGTAAATTTGTGAGAAATATTTTTCATTGTCTGCCATCTGTGTATAAATCGAATTCTTCAGAAAAAGTTTAATTCTATTGTTATAAATTTTGATTTTATTCAAGATTAATAATATTCAATGAAATATCTATTATTTTGAAGATTAAAATTTTTTTTTTAATTTATAATTTTAAACTTAATAATTTTTATAACTAGTTTTTCACGAATTCCAATACGGGAATATCGATTTGAAATTCGAATAGAATTTTTTATCGATCAGAAAAAATTGTTTGAGGATAGGACGAGGAAGATATTCACATCCGTTCACCGATTTCTCTTTTATTCTAAAATTGTCCAGGAAAATTGTATCCAAATGCAATGGGTTGGGGTGAAAACCGGATATGAAGTTTAAAACTTGTTGCTCAAAAAGTTTTTCTTAAGACACATAATGTCTATTGATCGCAGTCTGGACATCGGTCAAGCATCCGGTTTAACAGGTCATCTCTCGTCCGGTCAACTCTACCAGAATAAAAAACAAGTAGCCATAGACACCGGAGCGTCTTATTCCCACTTTCCAAGGGGTGAAAAATTCAGTTCGACGTTTTGTCCCGCGAGGTGATTACGTCTCCGCGATTATGCTTACACGCGTTTACCGAGTGCAGTAGGTAATGGAAAATTAGGAAAAATGCATCAAAGGAGTCACGCATTTTTTTTTGAGTACTCTTCACTTGATTGAAAACTATAATTGGAACTAAAATGCGTCGATGAAAAACTTTGGATGTGGGGGAAAAAAATATAAATTGTTGGCTGCTGTCGAATAGCCACGCCGTGTCCGAGGTCAGCGCGGCTGTTTATACTCTCGGTGAATGAGAATCGACGCGATTGACGCTCTCAAAAATTTGGCGCATCTAATTTTTTCAGATAATTTTCAAATTCTACAAACCCTCAGGGTTCCGGAGCGCGATTCTGATTACCCTTATACGAAACTGGATGCAATTATTTGCTGTCGCCGTCGAGAACCGTTTAGTGTTCTATACATTGTAGGTGTTGTATAAGGACGGACAATGCGATACAACGGGTATTGTTGAGCGGCCCGCGAGCCAACCTGGTGAACTCTAGTTCAGCTCCCAAGCACACAATCAAGTCGTTAGGACCGAAGTCAGAACTTCACCCCGCCTCAACTCTTGGTACTAGTTTTCACCTAAGAATGGCATTATGCTGAACACGGCAGTGAACAACCGTGCGACTAGTCGCACCGGTCATCTTTAACAAGTACGATGAATCTCGTGTTTTGTCAGAAATTTAGCGTTTGTTTTGTCGCTCGGCGGTTTGATTTTTGATAGGATGCGCGGAGTTCAAGTCTGTGTGCGTGTGTGTTGGTGGTAGTTATGAGTATGTATAGGTAAGGTTTGGTGAATAGCTACGGATCCTTGCGGTATTTCTAGGTTCTCGGTTGTTTGAAGAACATTTCAGAAAACCCCCCCACCGATGTCAGATACACCCGGGCTGTGTTTCGGGGTGAAGTAAATTCAATTTCCAGTGCTATCAGCCATCGCGTTCTCTTGCAGAACTAGCAAAGCTTGCGTTGGCATTCAAAACAGCCCTTGGAGATAAAACCCTGTCCCCCCCTCGATTTCAATCCTCTCTCTCGCCCTCGTTTTCCCTCTTACTCTCTAAGCTGTAAGAGCAGAGCTAGTCAGCCTCCCTGGAAACTGCAAAAGCAACCACCCTCCACCCTTCATCCCCATTTCTCGTACCCAAGGCTACCTCTTATACGCCCACAACCACCATCTATACACGAGCGTTTGGCCTCGCCGTTGCCTACCTCGACCCCCATATCATTAATTATCTAAATTGAAGCAACCAACCCACACTGCCGCGTCTTACGTCGAAAATATCAAAGGAGCCATTCTCAACAGCGGTGCGAAACATTCCCAGAAAATGGCTACGTATTAGTGTACGCTATAATATATAATGTACTTTCCTTTCATACGTTATCATCTACAGATCGAATTTTCAAAAATTCTTTGAACTTTTTTTTCGAAGCGAATGAGAATTCTTCAACCAACCATGATAACGATTCCGCGATTACGGGCATCGAAAAAATCTTTGAAAAAAGTTTCATCAATTCACTCATCAGAATGAGAATTTGACGAAGCTGGATTCAGATTTTTTTTTTTTTCAACGGGGTGTCTGTCACATGCTGTGATGCGATGGGTACACAAAATTTTCGATGATCTCAAAAAAAACGTTGCCATTAGCCAGTTGAAGTTAAAGATGTTTTTGGGCTGTGCGGAAAAATATGCAGGTGTCGATCGGGATAAAAAGAAGAAAAAAAAAACTGAATGTTTTGTGTTGATCTTCGAATACAGGATGCGATTAAATTTATGTTTTCGGGGGGATATTTTTCGAAAATCTAAAATAAACTGTCCGAATCTACACTACATAGATTAGGTATATGAATATAGGTACGTATAAGTTGGGTTCTGTCCCTTGAAAAGGTGGGATTCCTTGTATATATATACGTATGTATACCTTCTGTATAATGTCGATATATACAGGTATATATAGTCAGCGCGAAGCTGCGAGCATCTCAACCTCATATTGACGCGTTTTAGCCATTTTCCCGGGATCGCATCTTACCCCCACTTTTCCTCTTTCCTCCATTCTCCTCCTACGCCTCTCTATCCCGAACCCGGGTCCCTTTGTCCCCCCTTTCCCTCCCACCGCCACCCTCCCCCTTACCTACGCCGACTAGTGAGTAACGATTTTCCTCCGTCTTACTCTCATCCTGCAGGAACCCTCCACTCTCTCAGCTACGATGCGCCTAAATGCGTTCAAAAACTCCGGCAACTTCTCTTCCCGGACTCTAGAGTACCGCGCGTTATACCATTTACGTGCGGCTTCGGATATACGAACAAGAGTTTCAATGGAGGAGCCAGGATTCCTGAAACTCGCCATTCTATCCCCATCGTTTATACCCACCTACACCGGAAAAACGGAGACATCGATGCACGGGATTGCGGTTGAACATTTTTCTCAACGCGTAACCCACATAATAATTCAACAACAACGTTTCGTTTAACTTTTCAGAACTTGAGATCCCTAAATTATCTCTCAATTATATTATATCGTCATAGTTCTGAAAAAATACTGAATATGGTGACCTCAGCCATGATTTTATTGCTCGAAAAACTAAAGCAGTTCCGAACGTCTTTCCGTTCTTAAAACTGTTCACTCATCCAATGTGAATGGAATCGTATGTCGCGACGGGATGCGTTAGACGGAGTAGATTTTGTTATTTGACTTCCTATTTTTTTCGCGTTTCCGTTTGTGATTAGGATTTATAATTTTTTCCGGGGGAGGTGATGGCGAACTGGCGAACAATTCATGGAGGATTTCCGGGTCTTTGACCTCACACGTTTCCGTTTTGCCTCGGCAAGCTTCATAATTAATGGAAGAGGGTCCCAGGGAGACTGACAGCGAAGGATAGCAGCAGGCAAAGAGAGAATAGAGAGTCGAAGAGCAGAAGCTGGGGGTTTGGGGGTGATGGGGTAGGCGGCGGTGGGTGGTTTTGGGGGTGGAATAGGAGGGGTCTCGCGCAATATCTTAAGTCTCAGAGAGGAGGCATGGTTCCCTTGACAAGCGACGTTAATGTATGTATGAGATCCAACAGTCACCCAACAGAAGACAGCCCATCCACCTATGTGTTGGCCTGGGTTTCCGAGGGGTGCTGCATGATGAAATGAGAAACATGAGACACCATCCCCTAAGACTCGCGACTGAATACGTACATTTCCTATACCGCGGTGACTGAGTAAGAGAGCGGTGGTAGGAGGGAGAGTAGGTGGGCCACAGCGAGCTAGGGAGTTGGAGAACGGCGAAGAGGAATATAGGAATAGGAAGAGGAAGAGAGCGCTCTTCGAGTCTAAGACGACAGCACCAGCCGTCGTAATCAGCGGAGAGATGCTACACCGCTGATGCTCTTCCAGTTTACGCTACCTTGTACCGCACCGGCTATATCTTCCTTCGGCTCAGCTACAAACATCATCGTTACCATGGTTCAATTATTTCATCCCTCTTACTACCCATGAGCATCGCTTAGTCGACCGAGTAAAAATTATACACACCACCTGTCACCTAGCTGTACGATATTCACGCGTCATGCGACATGGGTGTTTCGACACAACCTTCGATTTCAAAGATTCAACGAGAAAATCACCAAATGCACGTTCGATCTAAACATCGCGTGATATCGTGCGACAACTTTGACCGCGAAAATTGACGGAATGTCTGGTATTACGATATGCAGCTCTCGATTTTCAAGGTATACAATCCCTTATTTGAGCATTACGTACACCGAATCGCTTCGAACTTGGGCGGGTACCAGGGGGTTTGATACACGCATACCTTGTTACATACCTGCTATGGTTTAAGTTGTAAATGAAAAATCACGAGCCTCATTCGAAACCCTTTGGGAATAACAATTGGTGGGGCGGATTTCGTAATGGAAAATGTTTTAGCAATTTAGTTCTATCTCTGGTTATGGAGTTTGAAAGGGGGTGGGGCAGAGGGAGCGATAGGGGGAGTCAGGGGGAGGCAGGCTCATAGTGTAATATAAGGGTAGTTTGTGCTGTAGCTTCGAGTCGGGGTTGCTTTCCACCCTCTCGCACCCCCAAGACGCTTCGCTCGTTCTGATTGGTCGACATTATTCAAAATGGCGTCTTCTCTCTATAAGATCCGTTTTATTAGCATACTAGGAAAGGAGGCTGTGCTGCTTATGCCTCCGTAAAAATAACTGCCGTCTAAATTTTTCCGCGATAAAATCGCTGTGGATGAATTTCAAAAATTGCATTCACCGCGCTCACTTTCCAACTTTTAGTCCCCAAAAAATGTGTTTTCATATACGTTTGAATTTCGCCATCGTATAAAATTTTCCAAAATTTCTCTGGACAATAGTTGTCAGGCCCTGGTTTTAACCATAGGCATGGCTTGATGTCAGTTTGGATTATAATATTAGTTTAAGGAGTCTCTACGCCTGCCAGCCTCCCTATAAATTGGCTCTGCTAGCGAGTCAGAAAATTATTGATGATAACGAATTATCCGACGAAAATTATGCTGATCGCAAATGCAGAATGACGTTCATTCCTATCCACTATAACTGAACGCATACTTGATAACCTCCCCCCGGTATCATCATGCTTTTCACACGCCATTAGCTTCATTTCAAACGATTTTCACTTCGCATTATGATTATCGTTATTTTTATTCAAAATGACTAATTTGTCGATTTTGTAAGAACTCATTTTTATCCATACTTCTTCCAGAAGTGCGTCAATCGTTTTGTCAATTTCGAATCGGAGAAATAATTTTTTTTTAAGGGAATTAAAACCCAGCAGGTATAAGTCGCAACCCTCCGTTTGACGTTTGTAGTAAAAATCCGGTTCGGATTCGGCATTTCAGTCGAAACTATCTTCTGTATACACTTAATATAATTTCCTTGGAACTTGTTTCTTACAAATAACTTTTCCCTTTTCCCATCGCTGACCAGCGGTCATCCCTTACCCTACCCCCTCCAGTTTGGCCCGTTCAGTGATAGACGGGAGAAAAGCAGCCGGCGATCCAGTTACTCCACGCGGACCTCGTGTATACGATCTTCAATTTATATACCCAGAGGGGGAATTCTTGATGGAAACAAGTATATCGAGATATGGCTCTCACGAGTTGGTTACGATTCTATTTTACATTATATTCTTTCTTTCTTTACTCAAGCCGCATGGATTGCCAAGATTTAAAACTCAGCTGGTTCAAAGACGAGCTCATGTATACAGGGGAACTTCAGACCGGAATTCGAATTGAAAATCAAGTTTGGAAATTTAGTCGATACACGCCATAGCTTCCCGCGGGCAGAAATTCACACGAAAAATCAATCGATGTTCATTTATCTATTTGAGTTATACCTATAACTAAAAATTACGAAAATGCAAGAATTTTATACTGCGGACGTAAAAATCGTAGTTGAATGTCTCAGACTGTCGTTATTACCACAGCGTACAATACGATGGGGGATGCTCTTGTGGGATGCTGGAGAGATCGCGGAGCATCACGTATGTTTTGAAACATTAATGACGTGAGGTCGTGGGCTCCTCTGCACCGTACGCTCTTAAGTTCCGTTTCTGTATCCTCGTTGACTCCTTCAATACAACATTTCAACCCCTTATTCACCTCTCTTGCACCCTCATCTTCGCATAGTAGTAATACAACTTAAACTTTGAAGTAAGTTCTCGCTAAACTGACTAGGAACACGAGAGAGGTTTAGATGGAAATTGACATTAATGTAGTTTGAAAGTGTCGCCGCGTTCCTTGATTATTCTCTCAAATTATATCAATTTTGATTATTGCATTCTTGATATTTAGTCCCCAGCCAATCGTCCCGATAATTCTCGGTACTATTAGAGAACCATTTTTGGAATCATTGGAATAGCTGTTGAGTCTGATTCATCAAATCGCTGGAGAAATGCAGGGCCAATCACTAAAATATTATCTAATTTATTTATCGTCAAAAAAATTCATCATCGCAGTATTAATTAACAAAATTTTGGGATACGATTTTTGATAATTGGGGAAAACCGGAAGCGAATCGTTTATGTGAAATCCGATCTCTCCATCCTGAGCTTAGTTCAAGTATAATCCTCGAAGCGTTGATGAGTTGGCCTAATCAGATCGATCCGTCCTAAGATGATCTGAATAATTAATAGAGAACAGTTATACACACACACTTTCCCAAGTTACCCAATTTTCGGCTTGAAATTCCGGGCCATAATTATTTACGATTAAAATCGAAACAGTCCAAAACTTAACGAAGATGAATAAAATTTAAATGAGTAGAAAATGAATAAATATAAATCGGCGAAATTTGGTTTATTTTTTTTCTCGATGTGCATTTAGCGCGGATAAAAATGTGGAGTAGCATTTTCGATTTGCCGGTTGATCGACCGAAAGTGCAGTAACTATAGGGTGAACTTCTAGACTCATCGACTATATGTGATTATAACGCTAGGGCTATATAATCTAACCTTGATTTTCGATTGGTTGCGGCCATTTACGGGAATATTTGACGCTCTCCAAACATCACGCGTATATATATGAGACGCGGCAACGCAACGACCACGTGTTTAATCGTGTTTCAGGCTGCAATTACCTGCAGGTATAACCGAAATTAGAATTTTGGTTGAAATTGTCAACGTGCCTGAGAACCGTACATAGTGCAGGGGATGTTGGGGCATCGATGCGTGCAAAAATACATCACGCGTACGTTACACGCCCTCATTTCCGTAATACGTCACATATCGCTCGATTAGCGAAACTTGCATTAAACTCGATATATAGCGGCCGCTTATTTTGAAACACACCGATTCAATTTATATGTAATTACAATTATATGGATACATAATTAATCGATAAATATTCACGAGCTACGAAATTTTCTCTAAGATTCAAAATATTGTTACGCTTTGGAAAAAAAAAAAAAATTTCATAGAAGGCGTCATGCGAAAATTATAATTACACGTGCCAGATAATTGACATACTTACGTGTTATGTATGCTCTGACGAGCTTCACCCCCTGTGATGGATTCTGGACATTTTGATGCTGCAGTAAATGTAGCAACGAAGTGTACGGAAAGCGGCAGTTTTAATGTATAATAATAACAGCTCGACCAATTTACCGTGATTATCATGCTGCGGTATAACCACCCTTAATTATCGTTGCATCGAAGAATATTTCAGACGAATCTAATACCCTTTATATGCGCGAAAGCGTAGCATATACGTGTAGATGTGTATAGAATTTTCATCGTTTATATTATTTTTGATAATCATAAACGTGTAGTTCGAGGTACTGATATATTTTATCAAAATCTATTGACTTCAACTTGTTCTCCGAGTGCTTCGCTGCACTCTCGATAATGAAAATGAGAAATTCATCATCAGCCCCTATGGAACTCGGGAGTCTAGCGATGTACGGAACAGTCGCTTGCTTTTACACATCGCTTTCAAAGGGGCCCTCTTCGTCTTCGGGGAGCAAACTTGAAATGAAACCGGAAGCGAGCTACGGGTAATGCGTTCCTGCGAAGACGTTATACCGCATCTTCCACATCCTTCAACGCCCTCAACTCCACCCCCATTAATTACCTCTGAGTTTCGTACCCTTCGAACGTCACTCAATATGTTTCTTACCCTCCATCCAATGTATTCGCAATGGCTCGCTTTGTCTGTGATGTCTTTGAGTATCTGTCGGTACGTCTATTTTTTTTCTTTCTGGTTCATAAAGTTTTTGAGAAAAATGACCTTATACGGGCGAGCACAATCGTTCCTGCGGTAAAAATGATGTGGAAGGTCGTCGAAGGGGATGAAAGTGGAAAAAGGTTTTGGTAAGGGTAAAAGTAACTTGTATTGATAGAAGGATACTCTATATAAATTCGTAGATGTATGTATGTAGGTATGATACGCGCCCGGGCAGGCAGGCACGTCGCACCGGGAATACGGATGCCCGAGGCGCGTTGCTTTGCTTGCTAAACTTATCGATTTCTCGTGGAAGCTTTAAGCGCGCCATTGGCCCCTTAAAGGTTCGAAAAACCAAAGAAGAGTCGTTGGGCCAATCGCGACGCTGGATTTCCATTTTTTTACTTGATTTTTCTGTCGTGGGTAGGTTCTAAGAAAGCTCTCCGCCAATGATAGCGGTCTCTCATTTTAGAGCTTGCGCTGCAATTGGCTGAGTCTAGCGTCTTGACTCCGCCCATCGAGCGCCCGGGAAAACAGGGGTTGCTGAATATTCTCTATATTCTACCTTGCCTTGAGAGCAACACCGGAGAGTAGAGACTCGCCTCGATGCCTGGCACCTCACCTAGCTGAAGCCGGGCTTCCTCAGATATTAGATTTTACAAGGAGCGCGCTGGGATTTTAGAGAGCTTTGGAGGCGTAGGAGAAGGGGATGAGGGAGACCCCCGTGAATACGGAGGGAGAAATTGTGGGTGAAGGAAAATGAGGAGTAAGAGTAGAGGGAGGAAGTGTGAGGGGAGAGGGCCAAGAGGAAAGAGGAGGAAGGGATTTCCCTACGAACGTGGGATGGAATAAATATTAATTACGTTCCTAAGGGCTGCCTGCGGCTCGCCTGTAGAAATACTTTGCGGAGGCAAAACCGAAAGATAAGCTTCACGATTTTGTATAGGTGTATCGGTGTTTTGGCTTTCAAGTGAAAAACGATTTCACAAACATAGGATAACGAATATTCTATGGGTTAATGAAAAAAAATAAAACAAATCCGTTTTCCAATACGATCTTTATCGAATTCATTTCGCGGCTATTCTCATTCTCGAAAAAAAACTTTCATTAGCTATTTAAATTATCGGTTCGAAAACAATTTTTATGTTTTTTCGAGTATAACGTGAATGTGAACCTCTAGGTTTTTGGAACAGAAGGATTATGTCATTGAATTTAGGGATGATTGCGAGGGGTCTTTTATATAATTTTATATATTTTCAGAAGAGAATTTGTAATAATCGTGCATGAATATGTAATATGTTATCATTTAATTGATCCTTTCAGCAGAACTCAACTAATGGTAAAAACTTTTTCAATTTCCTTCAGCTTATCTTTTTAATTGAATTAAATAATTTCACGAGTAGTTGGGAGGGTTTACAGAAATACCTAAAAGAAAAGGAAGAAAAATCAATTAAGTACACCGTTTTATATTGCCTGCAGGTATATGATACACGTGCATGTATGTATGTAGATTTTGGCATTGGTATATCGGGGTCGTCATAATATCTTACAGTGAAATCATTCGGTTACCCTAAGAACATGCTCTGTTGGTACAAACAGGTTGGGAACTTGTCTAGAAAGGGTTACAACCCCTAAACTATTCACTGCAAAGTTATGGGTTGTGTTCTGTGCTAGAATAGTGCAGCTAGTGCTGCTGCGTGTTGGTTAAACAAGGTACTAATATATTGGAAAAAGAAAAAAATATCCTTATAGACATCCTGGCAAAAAATGTGTACGTAGGTCAACATCAAAATATGATCTCCAATCTTACTCACTTTTTTTTCAGTTTTAATTCTTTGAAATCGCGTAATTAAAAATTAATTTTTTTTTTCTAATCTCGACCTTATTTTCTCGTTCTGTCCGTGCAGTGCAGACGTCGTGCTCTTATCGATAAAAGAGAAAAAAAAAGATCACGTACGAAATATTAAACTTTTGCTGACAATTTGTGCGGGAAATTTTTTAGAGGTCAATGGGAAATATCTCAGGATGACGGGAATGGTAAAATCTTGGAAATTTATGAGCCAGCCCAATCGGTTCACGGGTCATTAGGATCGGTATAGACCATTTGCCATGGGAAATGGTAAATCCTCGCGCTTAGAGTAAAGTACAGCTATCAGCCACAAATGACGCACTTAGATCTCGCGTGCCGCGTGATTTCGTACACTCATTCCAAAATTCCTTCGGAAAAGGCGTCAAGGATTTTGCCATTAGGGTGAAAAGGGTACCTCGACCCCTAACGCCTGCCGGATAGCAACTTGAGTTGCATGCACGAATAGCTTCGTAGATGGAAATTCTTAGGAAAATATTGATCCTGGTTCATCGACTAATTGAACATCGTGACAAAGTTCTTAATCAAAGACACTCCGTTACATCTATTCTCGCTGGCTGAACCAAAGTTCGTTTTTTTTTTTTTTTTTTGCCTTCTTCGTTTGTTTCGTGGAATATAGTCATTTTCAGAACCAGAAGCAATTTTCGTCCAGGGTTCGAATATCAATCAATCGATTCAAATTTTGCATCGTTTTTAATAACGTTGTACAGAGTCGATACTATCAGATCAGACTTTTGGAAATGAAATCAAGTTGATAATGGATCATGTACCTAACTCCAGGATTTCTATAATTATTTTCGGTAATGTATATGTATAATCATATCCACACATCTCCCCAATTTCAGATTGATTGCCGTTATCAGAAATGAGATGAACCAACACTGCAGGTGTATGGTATAGGATATTTGATTCAATGAACGTGAATGAATAATCCGATTGTTTATGGTGAAATTGTATTTTATTCCTTGATAGAAATATCAATCTATTTCTGATACATACATTTCGGTTTTGAAATTTTTATACTCAGACTAATCATTACCGTAGATTAAATATGTTTTCTATACAAGTTCTCGTGTTAGATCACGTAATTAACATGTAGAATGTATTGCTGGAGGTACATAATTAGTAAAATGAGATGACAAGAGCGTCGTTCGGTATTCTGTTATCGAAGGAAAGAACCGCCTGAGGCTTTTGAGGCGGAGATGAGAAACAGCCAGTTGAACTTACGAAGCTCCTGGAAAATTAGATGTACCGAATGGAGAACGTTGGGATAACAGGAAACATTTTCGCGTATCAACTATAGAGAGAATATAGAGCCTCTTTGTTTAAGGTATACCTACTCCATTTTGAATTTTAGCCGAGGTGTTCCTCCCATCCGTGAAATTGATTAAACAAGACAAAATCCACTTGTAAAATTCTCAGAGTATGTTCCGATTATTTTCTTTTTTTTTCCTTTATCATGTAAATTTTACCATGCATGGATTTACGCATCGATGTATATCGCCTTTATTTCTGACTTGCCACTCGAGACGATCGCGGGTCTGAAAAATTTTAACTGAGGAAAAAAAGGTTTTGTACAATTTTTTTTCCAGCATATTTTTAACAACTTTTTTTTTTTTAATCGATGAAAAAAAATGAAAAAAAAAAATCGTAGATCATAATTTCTTACTTTTACACTTTATTTTCCCTTTCACTCCTCGCGGAGAACCAAAATTTCAATTTTCTGTACAACGAAGAAGGGGTGGCACGTAAGACGAAGGAGGCGTGGTTTTCAGCATTGATCCAGAATCCCCCACTCTAGTCTCTAGCACGGGCTCAAAAGTACACCCTTCCTTCCACCTTCCTTCCTTCCATCCCTGAAACTCCAAACCCCAACCCCCAGCCGACGTTAACCTCCCGTCCCTTTGCCACCCTCCTGTAAGAAACCAGCAAGAAATGAATATTCATGATCCAACCAACCCCTCAGGAACAATTCCACGAAAAAGAGGCTCCGCGTTATTTCATCGTCGCAAAGATAAAAAAAAAAAAGGTAAAAATTTAGAAAAAAACTTTACGCGTACGTTACGCACATTAATTTATTTTGAAAACTATAAATGATATTATTATGCAACGGGTAAAGATGTGTATATCATTTTCTGAAAATAAGAGAAAGATGCAAACAGTGATTGGCAAAAATGAGACAAAGGGATTCGCAAAAAGATCATGGAGTCAATATGGATATTTCTGATCATCAATATCTTAGTTCTACTGATTTTTTTTTTTTTATTCATATTGAAAGTGCAGAAATAGCTGACTCTAATATGTAACTATGGAATTTGAAGCAGCTAGATTATTCCTGGGACAAAAGAAGCGTCGAGCGTGAAGTGGTTGGGGATGATATGATGGAGAAGGAAGAGGCAGGTGGATAGCGCCCAGTGGTAGCGCAGCAGCCGTATAGATATATAGTTCGATGTATGCAGGAGATGAAATATCATAGGACGAGTCGGCAGATAGAAGAATAATAATTATATTCAGGTGTGTGGAATTGAATTCTGTCGTCGTAGTACTGCATTTGCTATACGGGGGTTCTCCGTAGAACTAGGTTTGTTCTAACTTACTGTTGGTTCACTCCTCAAATAAGAGAGATTATATTCTCTCCCTACATCTTCTATCTATAGCCAGACGGAGGACCGAGGAAAACGACGTTACTGTTTGTTTAATCTAACTTGAGATAACCACCATCTCCATGATTGAAAAAGGTGGTGAAACAACAAAATTCACCCTTCTCAACCAAATATTACTTGCCAGTGCTACCGAGGACTACCACTGTCGATTTTTATTTTCAACGTACAATTTGCTTTCCCTTTTTTTACATTTTTCCAATATCGTTAATCTGGGCATTCGGAAAAATTCAGACGCTCATTTTTTACCATGCAATTGAATTTTTATTTTTTTTTTCGAATGATTTTTGGTTGACACATCGAAGCGAGGAGGTTTGCATATGGTTAATTGTTCTACACTGCGTAATTGATTACGAATTAACCCAAAGTGGGAACAGTATAGCGTAGCTTCCTAAATTGTTACGCCCTAACGTCTTAGGGCGCTAAACTGAAATAGTTTTCCCCGTGATTTACGGAGCTGTTAACGTGTCCGATAAAATACAACGTCGTTTTATTACGAGGGCAACATTGTGTGTATAATATATATTGTACAGTGTAGTACAATATAACTATAAAATGGTTTGCAATCACATTGTACGTTTCCTTTATACCTTCCTTTAAATTACGCCATTCCAAAATGTAAGACATTTATGCACTATACGTCCAATAGTCGTTGCTTTGATATTTATTTCGTATAGTTAAGACGGAGCGTATACTGTACTATAACAATGATTTACGTTCTGTGTAAGATCCCCGGTACTGAACGGTTTGAAAAAGCACATTTTCTCACCGCAGGCTCAATACTTTATCTTGACGATGACGCGCAAGGCAATATCCCAAACTACATAGAAACCTGATGAGAACATTTGATTCTTACCTTGAACCTGGTTAATTACTCCAGTCTCTTCTCTAAACGTTCAACTCCTTTGAGCAGACTAGTAATTACTAATTACTGTCAGAAAGCGAGAACGAAGGAGGGAGGGAGGGAAACCAAAGATGTTATTTCACCCCCTCATTGACCACGTTTATCGAGCATAATGGCGTTCCGAAATCATCGAAGTACCCTATAATCTTACCTTTTATCGTCACTGTCTTCAAATTTTTCGTTTCCTATTTTTGGAAAAATGAAGAAACGCTCGGTAACGTGAGGTGAATACCAAATAGATTTCAAATATACGAAGGGAAAAGGTTTGGCAGCGTCCTTGCAGGTACGCGGTGCAGAGATCCCTTCAGATATTTAGTCTGTAGAGAGCTAGGAGACTCATCCAAGTTGCGAACTTTTGCTCATATTAGCTTTTGTATATATATTACCTCATTTGCGAGGAAAGCTTATACTACCCGTATAGTATAACTCGGTATAGCTATACCATCCTACGCCGGGCCACGCCACGTTCTTGGCCTCTAATATTCTCCGTATTATCTCGACGGGAGGTGGAAAATCTCATTTCAAGGTCGTAAAAGTGTGCGATAGTTAAGACAGTTTCTGCAACATGAAAATGTTCTCCAAAATAATCCCTTTGATCTATCAAACTCACTTTGTAAACTTCATATTATACGTGATATATCCTACAGTACCGTACATGGTACACATATAAATTAAATACAACGTGAAGTTGTCTTTTCATGGCGTTCAAGTTGAATTTGGTTGCACCGAGAGAATCATCGCGACATCTCGGAAGTGCGAAGACTTGAGCACGGTCGTTTCTGACCGATAGACGCGAAACCCTAAACTATGCACATACCACAGCACACCATCTCTCCCAAGCTGCGATACTGACAGAAAAAAACTTGACCAAAAAAACACACTTTCCTTTTTTTTCTTTTCGTGTACTGTACAATAAATGGCAAATTTGAAGTGGTTCATGAAAATGGAGCTTCAGCATCGCGCCCAACCCCTTTTTGGTGTACGGGCTGACTTCCCTCGTATAATATCCTGCACGTCAGACTTTGAAAACTCCAACAATTTCCTCTCTCCACAAGGTTGAGCTGTAGAAGGGGCGGTGGGTGGTGGGCTGTGGGTGGTAGCGCAAGAGTTGAGTTTCCAGTTTATATAAAGTTCAGGCCACATCAATAATTATAAGTAGAGGTAAGGCAAGATGGCGCCTCCCTTTACCCTTCGTTCTTATCAACGCGAAATCGTTATTCAAACCGCCTTATAACCTGAAAAACTACAACCTTTTTTCGTTTTTCATAAATTATCCCCTGGTTCAGCTGCTGCTGTAAAAAGATATCCCAGGATCGACCAAAGGAATAATTTTCACGCACCAATCGAATCGAATTTAGAACCACACCGCACATCGTAATGTATGTTCAATATATCTATGGTATGGTGTAATCAAAGTTATACGTACCTATACTTACTTTCCAAGGAATATCGCGAGCGGGGGATGAAGGAAGGGGGTAGGGGGAAAATCATTAAAGATGAAAAACATGCACGGTAGACGGTGAAGGGTGCCTTCCAGGCCAAAGATGTCGGTTGATTAATGTTAGGGGTTGGTTCTTACCCCTATGTACATTCGAATATTCGGTTACAATGGTGAACACCACCTCAGATAACGTGAGAAATTAATATCCTCTACAAAACAAGACACCTTTATCCAAAGCCTTAAGGAGATCCTTCCTTTTTGGGGGCGGGGGCGAAGGGGGGGGGGGGGACTCAAGCTTGAGACTAATCGTTGGGCGTTATACTTGGATGGCATCCGAAACAAAGACCGTGCCAAATTCCATTTTATACGAAATACATCGTATTTCCATCACATTTCGACGAAATTTAGCGATCTTTTTTTATACCGCAGAGAGATTGCGTAACGAAAGAATCTCAATTGAATTCAGGTAATATTATCTCGAAGTTTTTCTCCTCTGAGCCGAGAACAAACTTTTGAAAAACTCTGACGTCCATTACGTATTCCAGTGTGGTCTTAACACTGTTTGAAGTTGAAATGCAGGTCTGGTGTTCCTCTAACTTGCGTGTAGGAAACTCAGAAATCTAATGCTGGAAGGACATCCTCGTTCTCTGGAACACTACGTCAACTTTTAATGCACGTGGATTAGTGAGACGAAATGGGATGAACTTTAGTTTAATTTGTTCAGCTATTAAACTCGAACCCGTACAATTATAGCTATAAATAACGGGAGAGAGATAAAAAAGAAATTCATGATTCCATATAAATTTTGCGAGGATTGAAATCAATGTTGAAAAAATAAAGCTAATCGTAGAAATCCAAACAAAATGAACGAGATAATTCTGTAAGGTTGTTCAGCCCCCACTTTGCTGGAATGTTTTCCATTCTTGTTGAACCACCGAGTAATTTATGTAGAAAGTGTGCTCCGCTTGTTTCACACTCTTTTGCCTGGTCGCTCGAGCGTTTTATTTTTCACTTAACCCTTTCAAAAAAGATTCTCAAAGCAGAGGAAAACGCGCGTCATTCCGCATGCTAAAATATTCAAAGAATAAAGTCGCCTCCCTCATTTAACCCATCTGATATTTCATCACGCCGCGGTCATTTCCCCATTCCATTCATTATTATACGTATACCTGTACGTGTACGCACGTATTCATACCCATACATACCACAACTATTCGCAAACCTCGACAAAACAGAAACCACCTTAGCTTCTCCCAAACAAATCCCTCCCAGCGCGTTCCACCCCTTTGCGGAGGTAAAAAACAACTCCTCGGTAGATTCATACAAACTCCTGAAATCGAGCGCACGCGTAACGGTAAGTGCGAAGGAAAAAAAAGAAAAAGATGTTGAATCGTTTGGAGGAAAAAAAAATTTCACGTTACGTATAATAGAAACGTGCTTAAAATACATCGAAGGGATGAGCTGGGAAGGGAAGAAAGCTCGTCGTTAGAAAATAATTTCGTACTGTGCAAATCCTCCGAAATGAAGTGTGTACACTCCTGTGTATGTACGCGTCATATAACTCTTGCTTTTTCATTCTCGCAGTAAATAACGATGTTCGTGTAATGACGAAAATGAGAAGCAAAAAGTGCGAGAAAAAAAAAATGAAAAAAGAAGAGAGTGGAAAATGAAACCGGAGATAAAAAGCTTCGAAGATACATGCGCGGGATGAATTCTAGCGTAAGGTCGACAGCGTGGAGTGAGTACGGATAAAAAAAAAGAAACAAAAAAAAAAGAAAAACAGAAGAAAAAAGACGGGCCGTCTCCTGCCCAGGTCCTCTGAAAATTAAAATGAGATTCACTGGCTGGAGGTCGAGAGGGTATATTTAGCACAAAAAGCCTCTAATTTCCAACAAGGGTGTAAAAAGAGGGAGGAGTGGTTGCTGGGTCTATAAAACACCGCTTAGCTTTTTTTACCCGTGGGGGCGGTTTTAACCCCGTTAAGCTGTTTCCTGCCTTTTTCCACCTTTTTTATTCGTGCTAAATTGAGTGGACCGTGCCACCGCGGTCCCCCGACGAGCGTTCGCCTTATTGACATTGCTGTTTCGATTTTTTTACTGCAACCTGCAATCTCGACTCGGAAATCTGTGGGAAAGAAAAATTGAAAAAAAAAAAAAAGAAAAATAATTAACGAAAGAATTAATTGGAGGGAAAAAAATAAAAGAAGCAAAAAAGAGGCAAATGGAAATTACAAACAGTGATTTTCTTTTCACCAGCCAGTTTTTTTTCATCCGACCGTTTTTTCTTTACTTCTTTTTCATTTATTTCTTGTTGCTAATTCTTTCCAATTTGGATATCGGCTAATAGGATTGCTCGATTCGGATCGGAAGAAAGGTAAACGTGCTTTGGAAATGATTATAATGTGGGGGCGCGAGGGGGAGGGAAAAGGAACTTATTGGTTCAATTGGTATTTGCAAGTATAGGTATAATTATCATACATAGAAACAAGAACGCGTGCAGTGTGTATAATACGAATGTGGTATGGTATATAAGGAAGACATAACAATTGAACAACATAATAGGAGAATGGAAGACGGTCCCTAGGGATAGTAACGCCCGAAGACCCCGCGACGCGATAGCGTTTGCTCGGGCGACAATATAACTTGAAAATGGTAGCTCACTAGCTTGCGCGCTAGCTCGCGTTGTGCCGCACCGCGCCCGTGCGACTACCGTTATCATTTCTTAGCCTGTATCGCCTCTGCCTGGTTATTACTGCCCCCCTGGGGCTACGCCATGGACTCTTAGATAAGCCACCCACCGCTAGAAGGTGTATTGTCTGTTTCACCTTCCTTCCACCCCCTAACCATCCCCCGAAAACCTCTTCCTTCTGTTCTCATTGCCGCCTCCTTCTATGTACGGACCTCTTTCCCGAATCCTCCTATCCGCCCCCAGCCCCTCGCCGTTTCCTATCCCGCGTGATCACCCTGTTCTTCAGATATACAGAATTGTTTGAGAATTGCCCTAAGGTACATGCTGGGATTACTTGTTAAAACTGATACATTCGTTAGTCTATATGTTAGTATACCTTTATACATGTATGGGGATGTGCGGTTCTGTTGTGTGTAATAATCGGAACTATGATCACTGATGTCTACCGCATTGAAATATTGGTGGGTTTTAATTTTGTTCCTTTTTTTTCACAAGGGTTTTGCCGAGGGGTCTCGAGGGAAAGGTTACGGATGATCGCGAGAGGTTCCGATGTTAGTTTTATACATTCAAGGTATGAAAATATTGTGCATTCGTTCGCGTTGTTCAAAGTTGGAACGAAGGCGACGCTGGCTGACTGATGACGTCATTACTGTCAGACTTAATGAAAATTTCCTGAAAGTTACCGTTCGCGATGTGCGCGCGGACCGAAGAAGGGAAGTGTGGCGCGGAGTGGATGTGGATGGGGGTTGGAGGATTTTGCTCGGTAAAGAGGGAGGGGAAAGGAGGCCAGGAAAGCAAAATTTTACGAGAATTTCCGAGACTAATTTCTCTGGCGCTTTGCACGACGCCAGCCTGCATCGTTAATTTCTGACGTTAATTACTAAACCTGAAGTTTCTAGAAATTTCCTGCTACCCAACATCCACCCGGTACACCCTCCCCCTTCTCTATTTTCCGCCCCTTGTACCCCAACCTCTTCGCCTGACGTTGCCTGCAGCCGCCCGGATTTCTGATATGAAGATTAAACATAATTTATTCAGGAAACTCGGGGGATGGTTCTTAACGAGTTCTGCCCACCGGGATATCGCGAGGGGGGAACGATCCCAGGTTTTCGTTTTTTCCTCCGTACGATATTCACTTTTTGCCAAAACGTTCTACGTTAGTTCGGAAAGAAATACTTCTCGTTTAGTTGTTCTCAGAATAGATATTCCAGCTGAATGGCCAATGGCAGTGCAGAGAATTTTGCAAAATATGTACGAAGGATATTTGGAACAAAAACTTTTACAAAACTGCAGTAACTTTATTGCGCATGTGATCGATCGTGTGAGTCCGGTTGTAACAGATTTTAAGAGAAAAAATTTACTTCCCAAGAAATGTTTTCCAAAAAATTGACACTAGAAAATTATTTCAGAGAAATGGCTTTCTTACAGTCCATGACGAACCTCTACTTCTTTTTTACGAATGTTGAAATGGAAAATGAAAGAAAATTCAATTTGTTGTGGGATTATAAAAATATTTTGACTCTATCCGGATTCCGAAGAAGGACCCGTCGCCCTTGGCGGTGTCATTGCTCACCGATTAACGTAGCGGAGAAGGCGGTAAAGACAAGGCGTGAGGCACGCTTCACGGGTCAAAATTTTCTCTTGACTCCTGTTTAGTTTTCCGCCATCTTTGGCGCTCCTGCAGGGGGTCGGGGGTTTAGGGGGGTGGTGGTAGTGGTTGTTGGGTCTAGATGAGGAAGGGCAGACGGGTGAAAGGGAGAAAGGATGGAAGGGCGGAGGGTGGAAGGGTAGCTTGAGGTAGGGGAGCCAGTTGAGAGACTTTACTTACTTACACACCCTATCCACCCCTACGATGAGTAGATACAACTGCAATAAGTGGGACAAGGATCGTGCTAGGTATTTCACTAGCGCGCGCGCAAAAGGCCCGGTAACGATTTTCTGCTCCTTCGAAGGAATATGAAAGGTGATATTTGCGCGAACGTGTGCAAGGGGGCGCAGAGGAGGATATGCGGAGGGACGCGGAGGGGGCGCAAGGGCGTAAATACGGCTCGGGTGGGATTTACTGGATGAAGGGGAAAACCTTCTTTGGCGCCTAGGCCTTCGAGGCTGGGAGAACGGTCTTTGATGTCATCTGCTGAATATCTAATTTTCTACAAATCGGTTGCCAAGATCACTAGAAAATACAGACTCGCATATTTTCATCCGAATGGCGATGGAAAAACCATTTCAAATTACTGTGAGCACAACAACCCGTGCCGCGTGAAACGTTTCGATTCAAATCGCATGATCGCTGGTGAACCGAAATGAAATGAATAAAAATAAAAAATTATTTTCGCTACCCCTCTACGTATTTCCATCGATAATCATCAATAATATATCGATATCGATGTTCCTGTATAATATTCGATATTGTAAACGATACCCATAATGAGAGAGAGAACGTTATTGCATTAAGTGACGTACCCAAATGCTTTTGGTCGAACGAGAAGATGATTGAACTGTACGAAGTTCAAAGACGCGGGATGTATAATGCAGAAACTGTTGCAAGGTACAGCAGTTTGATAGATATAAGCCACGATTCCTGTGAGACGAGCGTTGTCAATATTTGGGGATGGATGTCGTCGAGATTCGATATGTAACCGAATGTAAAACCGAAGCTGGCAATTTTGAAGTTTTCATCGAGGACATCTTTTCCGGGAACGAACGTACGCGGTGGTTAATTGGAGGCGCCCATCTCACCTACAGCATCCTGTTGGTCCCTCGCGCATCGGAGGAGGCTTTCTCGTTCCCGGCTGGAGACTTAGAGTTGGTAATTAAATACAAGGAAACCTCGACTCGCGTCGCCTCGCGCCTAGAATACAGAGAGGGTTGTATTTAATTCTAGAGTTCATTCGATTTACTTCAACTTGGATTAGGTGCTTTCAAACTACGGAGAATACCTCGCTCACTGAATAACTGGTGATTCGGGCTAAGCTTTTGTGCACGAAATGGAAGTCTCGGATGGCTTAATGGCAACGCCATGTCATACTCGGCTCGTATTCGAACCAAAAGAAAACACGATTCTCGCTATTTCAAGCCTGCACCTAGTCCCTCCGAAGATCTCAAGTTCCAACACTCTTCTTCGCACCTGGACCCGCTCCAGAGTTCAATTTCCTTTCACGATGCGTCCGCTAAAAAATATCATTCATCTATTCAGAAATTGGCCTCGTGACGTCTTCCTCTCGCGAACCATTTGCCATTATTGTTGACGTTCGCTCTATACATCCTTGTTGGTTTTCTATTTAACGACCATCATGCCGTGAGTATACACATTATATACACCGTGGTACCTATATAGGTATGTGTACATGCCATTATTGGCAATAACAGCGTTACACGTAGAGAGTTCCCTCTTTCTCTCTCTCTCTCTATCTATCTCTCGCTACCTTTCGTCTTGGGCTCCCATCCTCCGAAGGCATTTCTCTTCTCCGGCGAAACTCGATTCCCTAGCAAGCCAAGCATTAGGGAACAGAGTACCAGAGCAGGCCAGAGAAGAGAAGAGACGTCTCCTTCCGCCCTCTGCTGCCGCTGCACACTTTGCCCGGTGCTACCTGGTGCCGATGCACAAGACAAAATTTCATTCCCGAGGCCGGTAATTCTCAGCGCCAACCAACCCTGGGCCTAGAAACTATGACCTAGGTCCTCATCATATCAAGTCCTATGCCCTTGTCCCGAAGGCTATTATTAGCCCAGGTCTTCTCAGAGGGTACGCTGATACGTTCCGCACGGCCCGGGATGGGGTAGCTCTTAGTTTTACCACGCGATCGATGAATCCTGCGAACAAATTGTAAAGATTTCAGATTTTCTTACATAAAGCAATTTGGCAAATTATTTTAGTCAATTTTCAGGAGTCTTTCAATCGTCGATAGTCTTCGAGTTAAGATTAATACATTTAGAGAAAAAAGAAATGACTGATTAGTAAGAGAAGAAAAAAAAATTTTCAAACTTTGGGGGGAAAAAAGTCACCGAAAATAGTTTACGTCTTATGGTTACATGTAGAATCATTTGAATGTTAAGATAAATTTTAGCCTCGCGTGTAATTTCTAGCAGCATCCCGACACTCTACATCCCTAATCTCGTTCTAAAATCTAATTCCACCAACAATTTCTAAGCTGGTCCATTAAAATTCTAAGCACAGAGTCTCGCTCGAGGGGTGGTCGGAGTCGCGGCTGGGACCGAGGGGTGGTTGTTGCGGGAGGTGGCTAGGGGTTGAAACAATAAGAACGCCACCGTAGCAGCAGCCCCACCCTGTTCTCTCGCCGGCGTCGTGTAAGAACGCAGTAAAAGCTCGGCGGAGCTTTCATTGGCTGAGCTTGCAAGCGACGGAGAAAGATACGTGCTTCGCAAATAGCAAAACAGTACGAGATACAGCCTCCCCCGGGAACCATGCCCTCGTAAAACCAGTTTTCGTTCTCCTGTCTTATACCTCGACTAGCACGCGAATTCCCCACCATATACCTAACACATGACTGTACGGATAGATAGATTCATACCTATATGCAGGATATATCTATACGCGTATTCCTATGCTGCATGTGATAAAAGAGAGACTATGTACAGCCAACGTTTTCTCTCATCTCTCAATCGTCCCTAGCCAATTTCTGCACACGTCGGTGTGAAAAGCGTTTTCGTATCGATGCACTTATTATTTTTTTTACAGACAATTATTCTCGTTCTTTTCCCATTTTCATCGGCTCTGTTTCTCGTCTCAGTATTTTTCGACTGAAAATTTACGATAAACTTTATTTCACGCGTAGCGTCGCTTTCCCGAAGTTTTAAAGAAATTTTTCGCACGTTTCTAAAAATTAACGAAGATTTGACGATCTAGTGATCCGTTTCAATGCGGATTGTGTCGCATTTTCAAAAATTTATCACTTCTTCATTCGCGATCGTGAAAAAAAAGTAAATGCAGAAATTGAGAAATAAAAGGAGAAAAAAGGGTTGCGCCAAGATTTCGCATAGGTGATATGTAATTTAATTATGTTTCACAGACGATATTTTATTCCCGCGTATATTAACAATTGCCGTATATAACGGTGAACAAATTAGAGACCCTTTTCCTCATTTAACCGTGATAATTTGACGCAAAGTACCTAAGAGGGGGAATATTTTAGCATCCAAAATCTAAACGTAGTACCAACCGAAACTGTATGTAGCATTAAGGGGGGTAGAAACTCTTGACACGCAGGGTTATCATATTTAGTTTCCGAAAATTTGTAGGCCCCGGTCGAGACTCGCGCCCGTTGGTGCGGTACTACTATTATAATTATTGCCATCTCTGTCCCCGCTAAAATCTCAACTTCTACCCCGCCGTCCTCCCAACCCTCCACCCTAAGTCCCTCCTTTCCTTTCCTTTCCTTTCCTCCTGCTTCTCCTAGCAGTTCTATGCTTTCCGCTTCGGCGAAGACCCCCCTCGAAAACCCCGACGTGTACCTCCTCAGGGTGGGTGGGGTTGGTAACGGAATGGTGTGAGAGACTCGCTGCTGTTTGAGTTTGAAATTACGAAGCGAGAGAATTTATATGCTGGTGCCGCCTGTTCTTGCGCACCGTTCCTAAAGTTTCATTTATTTAAGGCATCTCCCCCCCTCACTACCCCCTTCTACTACTTCTATTCTGTACTACTACATATATGTATATACGCAAAGGGGGAGAGCTTCTCTGGTATCGCGAAGCTCAAGAAAGCTCACCCAAGAAACCTGCGGGCGAGCCCGGGGTGTAGAAAGACAGGGAGAAACTACGGGAAAATAGGTATAGTAACGAGGAGGGGGAAGGTGCAGGAACGGGTTGAGAAAACAGGAACGCAACGGTTTAAGTATACGGTCTTAACTCTTAAGTCTGATTAAAGCAAAGCAATCAACCGAGTTACCGAGACAAAATATCCACCGTCAAGTGCACTTATAATACGTACCCTGGGGTATAACACTCATAACGTGACTTCGTTCCTTTTCTTTCATCAACGATGGAAATCATGGGGAATATAACTTTTCTGGCGAGTGCACCACGACACATCTCGTCTTAGAATTTCCCCCCACTATTATCGTCAAATACTTATACGGCATCCTCTTACCCCCCCTATTTTCTACCCACGATCGCAGCACCCCCCTTGTAAGACTCCCTCTTATATTCCCGCTGCTCAAAAGCTCGCCCTCCTTCTCTTCCGGGCCGTTCTGTCGCCCACGGAACACCCGACTCTCAACCGGAGTCGCTAGCTTTTGTCTCTGCATTGATTTCTGGGGCCAACTTTGCTTCGTTGCCGGCGTCGTCGTTAAATTATAATCGCGAAACACCAGCCTAAAGTTGAAGACAAAGGATCGCGGCGGCGATGTGCAGGGGTTCGCCCAACTTTAGGACGTGACTGCTTGATGGCTCGATTTATTTGCCAGACGACGATTGGACGAAACTAAATTAGAAGTTTTGACGATCAACCAAACTCAACGATACCGGAATCGTCTAGATACCACATAAATGACACTTTTTCCGGTCTTCGAGTTCGGAACAAACAACCCCATCCACCACTTCGAAATGAAATGACGAGAAAAAAAAAATGTCAATGTTATGAACAAACACTTGTTCGTTCGTCCAATCGTCTAATCCATCGAAGCGGCATCAAAGTCTCTGCGAGTGTGGAAAGTGATGAAGAAAAAAAATCAGAAGTAAATTTTTTTTTTTATTTCAAGAAGTACGTTTTTGCGGCTGTTTCTCCAAGGGTTGCGTTGATCCCGACGAGTTCTTCCCCTGTTTGAATAGTCTGAGCCACAGAATCCGTAATGTACACGTACATGTAGTACGTACACATAGAGAAATGCATATACATATGTACACATGTTGTACATATATATACTCGGAGAGTCGGCGTTACAGCATGTGACACTAAGCATTCGTGGCTGGCGTATTAAGAAATCTCAGTGGCCGTTTGGCCGGGGGCCAGAATTCCTTGCAAATTAAAATACCGCACCGAAACTCGCGAGAGCGTGTATATATATATGTATAGTAAATACACCCATGGTAAGGAGAAGTTGTACATAGAGCCTGTTGCCGCATTTTAGGCACATATATATGTAGAGTTCATATCCTCCCATAGGCCACGAAACACGCGTTGTTATCGACCCTAATTGTGAACCTAATGAATATATATATGGCCATAAATATACATAGTATGCGTGTAATCTTGGTTCAAGATAGGAGACCAGAGTTTCGGGAAAACTGTTCAAATTATTGTTTTAAAACTGCAGAGAGCAAACATCGGTCACCCCCATTCAGCTTTGCTTAATTTCCTGCCCGAATCAAGCGGACATCAATATTAGCTACATTTTATTGGTTCTGACGTGCGAGAGTCGGAGACAGAGGAGATTCTGAAAATCTAGACAATTGGTTGCCCTGCATCGTTCGTATAATATCTGCACCGATGGAGAAACGCTTTTTAGGGTCGTCTTGCAAAAAGGTTTGAACTATAAAAACGAACAATTCGCTTGTTGGAAAACATGCAGAATAGATTATATACCGTAATATTGTATGAACGTTGTATACAATTTCGCGAAGAGCGAATCTAGACACACGCAGAAACGTATTCACGTTCGTATATAAGAAGTTTCCATCGTGGAATCTACTTGAAGAGGTAAGACGTGGTACCGAGACGGATACATACGTGGATTCATACACGTACGTTCCACGTAGAAGTATATAACTATATAGCCTCCGCAGACGCGATGAGCACAAAGTCGACGCTCCAGGTCCTTTCATTTGTAAACGAAATTACAGAATAAGGTTGAGAGAGCGAGCTCAGAGGACGTAGTAGGGCCGGTGGCGGGTGGAAAGGGGCAGGAAAATGAGGAGGTGAGGAGGTGGTGCTGGGGTGTTGAAAGGGGGTTGGGTTGAGGGGGATTGCTCCGAAGCAAACGGCTCAAAGGAAATTAAGGCGCATTCACTCCTGCAGACTTGAACGCCACGAGCAACTCGGAGGGTATATAGGAGGAGAAATGCTAAAGAAGAGAAAGAGAAGGAGAGAGAAATATTATCACCTAACGTTGGATAAGGTACCAAGGTCTGAGGTACGTTACGCGCCCAGCAACGTCGAAAGACGATTCCCGGAATCCACCGGAACTTAGAAATTATTTTGCCATATATTAACAAACTCAGATGACAGAATTATATATTTCAAGCGAAAATCGCACAGAGTTTCGATTCATCTAATTTTCGCGTCTCATTCGTTCTCGTATTCGAAGGTAAATATTTTTTGATTAATCTGTGACTTGTATGTGGAGAAAAAAAGGAAGTGAAAAAAAAAAACTGGTCCAAAAATATTTCGCCGTTATAATTATACCGTAGAGACGAGAAATGATTTACATAATTACAAGCCGGTCACGAATCGTTGGATTCTAAGTGCGAGTAGAATATTTAAGGAGTTTTGGTATACGTATATCTATGTATATAATATTATATATAGAAGGAGGAATCTACCGAATATCCTTTTCCATCCATTAGAATTCAACCCTTAGCTTCGGTGTAATGCCAGCCCTTAATCGTAATTTGTTAATCCCAACAACCATCTAAATTATATACAGCCGCCGAATATTTAAATATTTCGTTATGAATATTTTCTGAATTTTACCATCGCGAGCATGGAAACTTGTCCACGCACCATTGAAGTTTGGAACACCATTTCTCCCTTCGCGTTTTACATCCCTTATTTTACTAAGGCTAGAGGCGGGGGAGGGTGAAGGGGGGGGAATGGTGGGGGTGGTAAGACGAGGGTGGAAACATGGCGGCGTTGCCGGGACTCCGCCCTCAAGTATAGCTGCTGCTCTGGGGGAAAGAAATTATACAAAAACTTAACAAACTATTTTCCCAGGCTGCAGAACTTTCAACCTGACGAAAACTGATCCCACCGCTTATCGCGACCCTCTAGTATATGGAACGAGATTTTATCAGAAAATTATGAAAATCCCCTCGTCCGCTCTGTAATGCGTCTGAAACTATTTCTTACATCGATTCACTTTGTTGAAAAATTCTTTGAAAAATTTATATTAAAAAAAAAAAAAAAAAAATCGCCATTTTGATCATAAAACAATTACGCTGAGAAGATTCACGCAAGCGATACTACCACGTGGTTTACCGCGAGGGATGGAATATTTTTTTTCCAAAAATATTTCATGACACCGCTGGTTTTTTTACCTCAGAGATTTTTTTTTCTTCCGTAAATAAATATGATAACAGAAATCCAAAGCTCCAAAGTTGGCTGCAGTGTCACTCAAGAAGAGATTAGATTGACCGAACTGGCACAAACTAAATTCACTAACTGACCACTTCGAGTCCAAGTCCGAAGCTGGCCGGTCATCTCTCCCCCTCCCTGTGCCCCGTTCTAAAATCAACCCCTATACGAATTTCAAGAATGACCGGTACCCCGATTCAGTGGGAAAGAAAACCAGTTATGGACAAGACAGAGTACTGTCCTGAGGAAAGATGGACAATTGCCAAAGGGTCACTTCGACTCTGACAATTTGAAATCAAACCTGTTTTCGGTCAGTTTAAAACCTTCGACCTGACCCTTTCTTGGACACGCGGTGTAGAGGTATCTAAGGCACTGTGGGAAATTTTCTGAGACGAAGATACAATTATTTAGGCTGCAGATATTTCTCGAATATTTATATTTGAATAGCAATAAGTATATAATAATGTCCTAACCGACAAATTTGAAAAAAATCGTTCAATTGATCGAACTTCACATTTTCTTTGTTGGTTGAATCATTTCTGCTTGTTACTCTAAATTCAATTTACCAAATTATTTTGAAAATTGGATTCAAATTACGCATCAGATAATCAAGATCCTGCACCGCCCACGAGATTTTGCTTCGCGGTATGCGATCGGCGGAACTTCCAGAATTCAAATTTTGGAACAAGTTTTGCGGGCGCAAGTATATAGCATAGAAACAGGCCGGTTACGATGTAGTCTGTTAAATCGTGTATAACGTCCAGTTAGACCAGTTTTCAAATTTTTTCGACAGGACAATGTTCGACTCTGTTCGCGTATGCGGCAGATGCGGCGTACGTTTGTCCATAGAAATTCGTTCGTTGAAAAGATAAAATTTACTTTTTTATTCAAACGTCCCGCACCAAAAGAATTTATTACACCACACCGCTATCAAATACCTTCCTATTCACTTACATCTTACTGCTCCTTTTATTGTAATTTTTTTGTTCCCTTTTTTTCTTCTTGTTCTTAAAGAAAAAGAATTTGAAAAAAACGAGATTGACACTGAATTTTCGTAAGGACTAAAAAACTTGAACGGCTGTCGAAAAATTTCTTTTTGAAAAATCATAGCGCGAATTTTTCTTTGGGGAATGGACTAAGAGCCATTATTCAGGCCGATAACAATGTCCCGTGTGGTCAGTTAGCCTTTAATAAGCAATTACTTAATGTTTCATTAGGTCAGATGTATAAGATTTCAGATAACAATGGGAATAAAAAAGCGAGTGCGCTATTGTAACGCGACTTTGCGGCCCCAAGGCGTTATTTGCCGGCACCCCTCTGCAGTCCACTCTGGGAAGGCTGAATGACCACTGGTCAGTCACTCATGGGATGGACGAATTTCAATGTAACTCCATGTACAGTACGATTTTTTGAGTCGACTCACAGGAGGCACGGAATTAATGAATTTCAACATTCATTCTCACTTGCAATCGCAATGAATTATTTCAACAATTATTTCTAATTAAATAACACGTTTATAATTAACAAATTGGTGAATTCATTGATTTTTACTTCTTTTTATGACCGATGTTATTATTTTGTTTTTTATTTTTTGTCTTTTGCGTGTGGGCAAAAAATTAGACTCGTTTTCAAAGGTTCTAAAATTTCTGCTGCATGCAGTGTCGAGAGAAAATTGAAAACTAGCCTTACGGATCGATCGAACAAACTGCGAAATTTTTTTTTCAATCCAATATTAACAAAGATGCTAAACGTTACTTTGGCAAGAGATTCGACGAATCAATTTCTGTCATCCTGTATAAGCGTCGTTCGCCTCCGGACGCCCTTGATTCACTTCAACCCCATTTCTGCTCCCCCGGGAATGGACACTGGTCAAGCCGGATGGATTGCGTTTGAATAAAAAGAGAAAAACGACGGGGAAAAAGAACAGGAAGAGGAAGAGGGGGAAAAAGCTGAAAATCTAGTTTATCCGGTCGAACGGAAGAAATATAGGATCAACCGTTGCCTGTATAGCACATGACACGCGTATCACCAGGGTCGAGATAGGCTGCGGGCCCGATCCTTGTTTGTTTTTCAATACGAATTACTCGAATGATAATTTTGAAATAATCAAAGTTCGATTCGCATACCGAAAAGTTGGATGAAATGATCAAAGCGGAAGAAGTCTCTTTTGTTTCATGGCGTGGGAAGCTCAAACCGTGTGCATCGAACGTTTTTGCGCTATCGTCTGTAGGTAATAAAAGCTTATATACCGTTATAATAATTTCTTTAGCTCTCCTTTTGTGAAAGCTCGCGTATAGCTAGTATGAATTTCCAATTTAAACTTGTAATACGTTTTGGAGTTACTTAGTGGCTGCATCCTGCATAGACGATGCAGTATTAGGAATCATATGAGTGTGTGAGTGTGGCAATGGAGCGCAGGCGGAGATTGTGGTGGTCGAGGGGGTTGCGTGCGGGGGATGCAATGGGGTGCAGCAAGGGGGATGCCGATAGGGCGTCGAAGGGGACAGGGTGGCACCTACCTCTACCTATGTGTGTAGCGTGCGCATGCGGATACCTCGTTCTAATGTTGTATATAAGTAAAGTTTGTTCGCAACTTATAATAGGGACGCCTCCATCGCGAGAAGGATTGAGGTCAGGTTACCCGTACCAGACGAACTTGTACTGTAATAGACCGACCAGATGCAATCTATACGTATGAGTAACAACCATTCACCATTCTTTGGGAAAGTGGAATATACTTGTACATGTGTGGTGAAAAAATAAATTTACTCTTCAACTCCGTTCTTTTTTTTTTTTTATTTGAAATTTCATTCCAATAATCCTTGATTCGCATTACCGGCTCAAGAAAGTATGACGTGCATTTTTTAATTAACTGGAAATCGTAGATGTGGAATAATTTTTTTCAGCCCTTTGAAATCCCCCCTGAATTTTTTCTACCTCACCAAAATCCTGAATGCAGAAAAAAAAATGTTTCATTATTTCGAATCGGAGCCGATTTCAAATAGTTCACATTTTCCCGCATCGTTTTATCTACGAAATTATCTGGTTACATGGTACCGCCCTTGACGGGCCCTTCAGCAGAAGGCCCAACCCTTCATAGAATTTTACCCAACCCGGTGAAAAGGGCCTACAAAAGGGCGATGAGCTAGGCGGACCCAGCGGGTATGCGAGCGTTTCTCGGCTGGCTGGGTGGGGGTAGGAAATATTACCGTTCAAGAGAAATATTTCGAAAATTTCCTGCGGGAATTATTTCTCACTGAAGTGAAACTTCCTCAAGAGATCGTGACCAATCAGACGTTAAAAATTTTTGGAAAAAGTTTAGAGAAAAAAAGAATAAGGATCGTTTCGAATTTGCAACGTTTGAAAAATGCAAGTGGGAATCGAAAGGGACATATACCCAATTATTTGTTGTTTGAGAGCGGAAATGACGGTTGGTATCTGTAGTCAATTGTTTTACTTTCCTCTCCCTCGAGCCCTCACTCTGTACGTATAGCTGCAGCCCTATATTCGCGCGGGATTGACGGTTAATTTGAATCGGAGTTAAATCTCGCATCCATGGAAGATTAATCCTATAGCAATTAACTCTCCTTTGTTTATCGTCATTGTTATATTTCTACTACTACACGAATATTATAATGACTGTAATTAGGCGTTATATGTATACTAACGACATGTATATAAGTATTATGTACACCTGTATGCATGTACGGTCCGACCGATACGGAAACAAATGAATTTATGTATCGATTATTATTTCGATTTTTCTCTTCCGTTTTATGCTGCCCGCTGGTAATAAAATGTTCTTTCCGAAAAATCAACGTTTATATTTACACGCTTTCGTATATTGGTTTTCGTGCGTGTAAATATAACTCGATAAAGCAATTTCGATGCCATCCGTTCATTAATATCGAGATTAATATAGTGTAATGAAATTTGTAGTGAGATCAATCGAATCCGAGAGCTTTATCAAATCAGTGGCTGTATCGGAAGAGACGATCCATCGTACTCATGTATTAAAATTGATCGATCGCTTGATTTCTGAAAAGTAAATAATACTCCCCACGAAAACGGAGTAATCCTATTCAGCGAATATGTATCGAGTTGATATCGATTGAATGACATTGATTAAATTCGAGCATGCATGCTATTTCGCAGTATTTATAATAGCGAACTGCAGAGCGGCGCGTTCTACAAAATGTAGAAGAATTAAATATTTAAGTGCTCGTTAAATTCGATGGGGCTTCTATCTTTATGTGAGATAAAAATAATTATCGGGTAAGCCGCCGTAAAGTTTTCAGCCAAAGTTTAACGGCGAACTAACGAGTGCAGTAAAGAAAGGAAAAAAAAGAAAGAAATTGAAAAAAGAAATTTGCATCGAGCGGCAAAAGCCAGTATTTTAGATCGTTCGAGATAACCGCTGGGTACCCGATGCCGCCAATGTGTGACGCGAGCTTAATCCTCCGCAATTTGCATTCTCACAATCGCGCTGAGTGGCGATAACAAGCACTCCATCTTTATTTTTCATGTTAACCGCTGCCTGCGCTTCTTTTTTTTTTTTTACTCTTCATTTACCAACTTCATTTCACTATGAACTTCATTTTTTTTTTGCTGTGGCGCGAACTTCCGCCCCTTGCGCACGGATAGTTCAGATAAATTTTCACCCCGGCCTTTTTCGTTAAGATATTCGATCGCGTAACTTCCAAGCATTTATAACTCATTTGTACGCTCGTTAGAAAAAAAAAAAAAAAAAATTGAAATTCGGTATCGAGGCGCCTCGATTTTTCTCTCTATATCTAATCACGGTATACAAAAAGGGACTGTACGGGCACTAATACATGAATACCAACGCCTCGAGGTGTCGCGCAGCGGGTGACCAATTAGTAATTGGCTTCTATTTCAACCGCATTGGAAAAGAGAAAAAAAAAAAAAAACCCGGAAGAAAAAGAATTCGGGTGCGAGCATTGTTTCGTTGTAAAACGAGTCACATTGTGCGCGTGAACCGCAAAGCTAATGCTTGTCATGGTAATTTAGAGCCGGGGGCTAAATGGTCTTATTACCCGTTGTCTTTTGTTTTTGGTCAGTTATTTCCTGCTGTTCCATCGATTTTCTTTTTCCTTTTGATTTAATAACATTTGTTCTTATTTTTTTTTTTCTATCATTAAAACACCAACGGAAATACTCTTCACGTACGTCGATTTGACGCAATGATTTTATCAAATTTGAAAATATATTTCATGCTCGTCAATCCAATGAAGAATTTCGGTAATTATATTTAATTGACATCGTGATCGACGTGCTTTGAATTATACACCTATAATAGGCGGGTGCATATTAGCTATCATTTAAACAGTAGACATATAATTTGACAGATTTTCCGAACGAAAGAACTTTCGATTGTTCAAATATTTACAGTACGTGTAATAAACCTAGATAAATTCCATAAAAGGAATGCAAAATTTTCAACATTTCATAAATTAACTGCAACGGGGAAAACACGTGTTTGCTGGTCGTCTCGTTCATTCAAATAGTCCGTACTACATATCGATTCTGTCTGTCGGCAACGAGTTTTCTTCACCCTTTCGTAGATGTCACTCTTCAACATTTCTCATCCCCTAAATGGGGTACAAATGTCTGAGCGATCACTCGTCCGGTGGCGCTGGCGGGCACAAAAAACGAAAAGAAAAAAATAATTGTAAAATATACTAGGAGGGTGAAGGCTGTACAGTTGTACACGCACAGTCCCCTCCTTGGATACACTTAATGACCGATCCCCTCTTTTTCTTTTTTATAATTTGTTTTTTTTCCCAAACCTCTTTTTTGCCCCTCCAAACCCTTTGTAGCGCAGAGCATATAATCGCTGTAATCGTGCAACTTATAATAAATTCTACGAATCTATCCGAAAGCTTTACGCTTTTCATTTGCTATTCTGGATCAATAATTACGTGTGTGTATCGTTGCTCAATGAGAATTATTGATTATAGGTTGATTGAAAATTGTCTACGGATTAGTTTGTATTTAGCCGTATGGTCAGTATTTGCAGTAGCCAGGAAATGCAACGCAGCATGTTCGTTGCAAATGTAAAATATTTAAACTCAGTATCGGTTTATTATATAGCATAATATTATATCACAGTTGTATGTGTAAGTAATAGCTTGAAGTTTTGAAACTTTTTCTATATCTGTTTTGGATTTGATCGGGCAAGCATGTATCCGTGTACATATGTATATATACACTATATATATGGGGCATTCCTTGATTCTCGGAGAGCCCGCAGGCTGAAAATTTTCACCCTGAAATAATTTAGGACCCTCTCTTCCACCTCAACCTTTAGCTGAATTCTTCCATCCACGAGTCGCCTCCAGAATTATTAAAATCCAGATTGAGATGATCCTGAAATTCTTGCTTCGGGGCACGAAACAAATGAAGATCACGCAGTTTTACTCTCGATGCCCTTACGCCCATCTCAGCAGGCCAAACTCGCCCTTAATTGACGTTCGCAAACCCCTTCGGGTCGTAAGACTTACGTCAGAAAAAATAAGTGACGTAAGCAGGTGCTGAAAATTTTTCCCTGCACCGAATCGATTCGGTAGAAAATAAATGCCGATCGGCATCTTTTTGGAAAGGTGTACAAGAGGGTAGCTTCAGAACATTCGTGAAATGAGAAGATTAGAAATTTCTTTCGTAACGTTTTTGTGTATTAATATTTTTTCTGTTTTTGCGTTTTTTTATTTTGTTCAAGAAAAATTTTCATCTTACAAATTACTTCACGTTTTATGCAGTTATAAAACGCTTCTTACTGCCGCTGGTTCTCGCAATGTTTAATAATTACAACGGTCGAAGTAACGGGGCTGGGGTGATACGAGGTGGGGAAGGAGGAGGGGGACAGGAACGGGGGTTACAAAAAGAGAGAGATAGAAAGAGGAAGAAAGAAAAGGCGGCAGGAGCAGCAACAGCAGCAAGATGAGGAGTGTGAGGGAAAGAGGGAGAAATAAGGAAAAGAGCGGGGCGAGGAGGAGGCAAGGTTGGGTGGTTGAAGGGGAGGCTGAAGATCGCACTGTAAGGGGGAAAGAAGGAAAAACGGAGCGAAGAGGTAAAATAAATTGAAAGCAAAATTGTACTCGCAGAAGAAAATGGAATTATTTCCCGACGATGGTGGCCGTGTTCAACTCTGGCCAGGGAACCCCCAAGAAAAAGACCCCTTTTATATACACGTACATACCACACACTTCGGATCCTTGTGTTCATGTACCTTCGTATATTCTTATTATGTGTACGTCTATATACACGCACATTATATATATCGAGATGAATTCACCGACGTTTTCTACCACCTCATCGCGTGTGCGCGTTGTTTCCGACAGAAATATAGTGTGAGCAGTCGAACTGAGAACGATATATTTTATCCATGAATTTGAAAAAAATATTGCGCGGTCGTCAAGATATTCGACGTATCTTCGCGCTATAATATTCCGAATATAGCTATGCATCGGTTTCACAAATTGCATCAACAGTCTCCGACGTTTTACCTGGCGTACGATGTGCCTCGTGTAGTGCAAATTTTCCCCTCCTATTCCTTCTACCAGGCACAAACACACGTGCAGCAGCATAGCAGCTGACAAACGCGCTCACGCAGATTCTTCAAGATGCAGCGTCCCCTTACCGTCGATTTCTCTTCCATCAAAACATGCACGCGCTCACGTGCATTTGTATATAAATACCCATACGCTCTATGCAGACAACATCGAACGCGATTTTAGCGAGGGTTGATTTCTACCCCATATATCTATGTGTGTATGTAATAATATCGTGGAGAAACGCGCAACGTTTCAGCGTTGCTCGCGGAGCAGAGATGCGGCTAATAGGCATAGGAGACGCATATATATACGTACACCGCTCTCGGTAGAGTAGAGAAAATGAGAAGCGTGGTCATATACCTACGCGTGGGAATATAATTACCGTGCCATGTTTTCCGTTAAGTGCCATTATCGACGGAACTCGGTTACGTTGCGTTACACGCGTATATATACCCGCTATATGTATACGTATAGTAGGCACGATACGGTGTACGTTCGCCTGGCCACCTTTCCGCCTTCCCCCGTCTCCCCCCTCGCCCCACCTTCGCGTTTTACCTCACCTATACCCCATGCATCCACCCCCGATCTCTTCCGGCTCCTACCTCTGACCGTGCAACCTATACTGTACCTTTTGACGCGAGGCACGAGCCAAGAGGCTACCCACCGACACCATACCTTCGTCGCAACCACTCAACAAACGCCCTCGTTCACTTGGATGCTACCGACCCCGACCTAGTGAAACCTACTTGAGAAATCGGCGACTTTCCCCGACATGCGATGAGAAGAGGTCTTCACATGGAAATAGGTGACTCGTACATACGCATATGGGAATGGAAACGTGCGTGTGAAACACTTATACTTCGTTTCATGCGACGTATAATTGAGTTACTCTCGAATCCGACGTTTGAAAATATGTTTGTAAATTGTGTACCGGAAATTTTCGGGGGTGACATTTTATACCGCAGCCTCTAACGAGCGAATGCGTGTGCGAAGAATGTGAGAAGAGATGAATTCCAGCAACTGATCGGAGCATGAAAAGTAAAAAAAAAATTTTCGAGGTACGACGACCGCAGATCGTATATTATTGTGCATGTGATATATTTAAAATTGAGCTAAAAGTTGCGAGGTCCCCCGAAACATCCGCAGGCTCCATCTTGCCGATATTATTGACGTTTTTTGCCGCCCCTATTTTTCCGCTCACCCCCGAGGGCCGAGTCGAGGGTGGATAGGCGCTGGGCGGAGGGTTTGAGTCGGGGGCGGGGGAGGTGTAAGACGGCTCTTATTCGCGCGGGCTTTTTAGAATACTTTATTGACTGAGCCTTCGCCGTGGAAGGCCGGGAAACGAGGATGGAAAAGGTTATAAATTGGCGAGCGGACGAGAGACAGATAGAAAGAGAAAGAGAATATAAGGAAGAATGAGAAACTCGAAGTATGAGTGCTGCTGAGGGGGTTGGCAGGGTGGGCGAGCGACAGTCGGTTGTTTTTGAATTTAAATACGAATGGCGGGTCTCGCGGCCCCGACACTGTCTTTGCGAGAAATTAATGAACTGGAATATTATGAAACTCAGCGCGGGGTTTTCGTTGTCTCATTTACACTCAAAAAATATATACCCTCAATTTTATACCTCAGTCTTATGTACATTTACCTGTGCAGATACCCGGAAAACTAAAAATCATTCAAAGTCTCGAAATTCTGACGAAGTGGCAAAAAAATTCGAAGAAATTCATCCGCCGAAATATTCGGTTGTTGTAACGTTAAAATTTCTGTCACCAAAATTTCGAATCCAAATGTTTTAAAAAAAATGTTTATACTCATCGAACCATCTCTTCGACGTGTCTTTGATCTTCACGCATCAATTTGTAAATCGCCAGGCCAAAATCTCCTACCAAAAAACTGCAGCTCATTCAAATTCTCAACTTTTACCGCATATCGGACGAGGGTGGTGTACATTATATGCTATATATCTCGCTGTAATAATTTTGCGATTCCTAAAGCGTATACATGTAACCTCCGTTTCCAATGAAGTGAATAAACAAAGCCATAGTCCACGGGTTTGGTCGAATGATTCATCTCAGGGATGTTCTTTTAGCTCTGGACTGCCTCTTATCTCTCCCTGCTTAGTAAAAGAAGAGCTGAGATATCGCGCCCTACTGCATGGGAGAGGAAGTTGGGGAGGAATTGGGGGTCGAGGGTAAGGGTGGCGGGGAAATAAGGCCGAGTAAAAGCCCTGCCGGAGTATTTCTAATTACCAAAAATCGTTGCCAGCAAAAACTCTGAGCCGCCGTAAGATTGGCTTCTTTCATCTCGAGGTACCCAATCTAAAGGGTGTCTGCACCGCTCTGAGAACCACCCCAATTCGAAAAAACCCTATCCGCACGGGTAACTAAATTGAAACGCACGGTATCAGTAGTGTACCTATACTGCCATTTCTTTTTTCATTTGACAAAACTTTTACAGATCAGTTTGAATATATGTATTTTTTTCTTTTGATTTTCATTTTCTTTTCAAAAAGTATTGAAAAAACTCATTTGAACGATCCTCAGCGAATGACCTCGTGCGTACGTTCGTCCATACACATGTACGAACTTTTACACCTAGCCACACGCATCCTTTTTTACTTACACATATATTCTTAAATTAAACTTTTATACCAAACTCCCTCCTGGAGTACGTATTTCGTTGTAGTCGTGCCGCGCGGGGGTACGTGCGGAGTTTTCAGCCATATGTTGAATGGCAGTGGGCAACGGAATCGAGGGGTGGGGGGCAAAAAAGAGGGGGGGGGGGACGGGGGGCTTACTTACGCCTGCTAGTTGACCCAAGTGCTGACCCCCGATTCGCCGGTTTCAAACGTTATACGCTGTACAGTCATGACGAAAAAGAAGGATTTGAGAATAGGGGATGAACATTTTGTACCCGATGGATGTTGGAAAGCTAATTTTGAACTCTCAACAAAGATTCCACGTATGGATGTATTTTTTATCCGGTCATCCGATGGATCTTTTCATATATTGAAAAAAAAAAAGAAACTCATCTTTTTTGATCGGCAACTATTATATAGAGACGGAAAAATAATCATTCGAGTTCAGTCCGCATTTTATCGTATCAGCATTGCACGCGCGCGCTTTGCGCGCGTCGCATTCAATTTCATTTGTTGTTCAAATTTTTGTCTACTATTTTTTTTTCGATTTCATATCATCACATTTCAGACGCACTTTTTCATCAATCTGCATTATTGTTATCGAAATTTGAATTTTATGTTCAGGGTATAGGATTGGACCTTAGGTCCAAACTTTAAATTTTTTCGATTTTGGGGTAAAAAATGAAGTATTGCCAAAATTGATTGCAGAACACTTTTCCAACGTATTTTGACCTCAGAAACACGAATCCGTCGATTAAATTGAGTTGGGAATAAATCCCATCAAGATATCTTTATTTTTTCACTTTTTGAAGGGATAAATTGGCGATACCTCGATCAATTTTATAGATAGATCAATTTAGCTCGTGGATTCGTGTTCCTGAGGTCAAAATACGTCAGGAAAGTGTCCTATGATCAATTTAAAAAATACTTCATTTTTGGCCCGAAAATCGAAAAAATCCAAAGGGGTATACCTTAGATTTTTGTCGATTTTGGGGTCAAAAATGAACATTTTTTTTTTTTGAGTTTGCTATGATATTCTGATGTGTTTTGATCTCAGAAATTCGAATCTGCGAGCCAAATTGGTCTACCTATAAAATTGATCGGGTTATCGCTAATTTTTCGCTTTTCGGAGCAGAAAAATTGCGATATCTCGATGGGATTAATTCGTAGCTCAATTTACTCAACGGATTTGTGTTTCTCAGGTCAAATTACGTTAGAAAAGTGTCCTACGATCAATTTTAAAAATACTTCATTTTTGGCCCCAAAATCGAAAAAATCCAAAGGGGTATACCTTAGATTTTTGTCGATTTTGGGGTCAAAAATCAACATTTTTTTTTTTTGAGTTTGCTATGATATTCTTATGTGTTTTGATCTCAGAAATTCGAATCTGCGAGCCAAATTGGTCTACCTATAAAATTGATCGGGTTATCGCTAATTTTTCGCTTTTCGGAGCAGAAAAATTGCGATATCTCGATGGGATTAATTCGTAGCTCAATTTACTCAACGGATTTGTGTTTCTCAGGTCAAATTACGTTAGAAAAGTGTCCTACGATCAATTTTAAAAATACTTCATTTTTGGCCCAAAAATTGAAAAAATCCAAGATTTTTTTCGATTTTGGGGTCGAAATAAAGTATTTTTAAAATCGATCGCTGCACACTTTTCTAACGTAATTTGACCTCAGGAACACGAAACCTTTGAGTAAATTAAGCTAGAAATAAAATTCATCGAGATATCCCTATTTTATTACTTTTTGGAGCAATAAATTGCGATACCTCGATCAATTTTATAGATCGCGAATTCAGAAACACGAGGCTCATCTCGAATTTCGAGTTTTCATCTTGTATTTTGATTTTTCATCTCGTATTTCGATTTTCGATTGGTCATTAACTTTTGAAGACAGGATGATCGGCGGTGAAAAAATCTGATTGCAGTTTTACGCATACGTCTTTTAAATCCGGTTATACTGATTCGATTTTTTATTTTACAAATCATCAGCAATTATATCTGTGCAGCTGATGTATGGACGTCACGTGATAATCGATGCATGAAATATGCGTAAATTCATCGGATATTTAATTCAAAAATACCGTCCGTATAGCGTTGATCAGCGACGTTATACATTATCGATGCGAATTGATGCAGCTGCGTAGGTAATGGGAAAATTTTGAACGTATCGATATTATTTTTTTTCTCTCCAAAATTATCGATTATAAAAATACATTAATATTCACTCTGTATATATATTCGAATGTTAATGATATAATTGAAAACACGGAACTAAACTTGGTATGCATAATACATTGGCCGATAGTTTTATAGAGTAAATAAAAAGTACATAAAGTATTGAAAAAAAAATAAAATAAAATAAAAAACAAAGAGAGAGAAAAAAAAACTTATCCGAGAGGCAAGCCATCATCGAGAATCTACAGCTCTTCTATGTAAAACATGTAGTATGGTTCTATGTATTGGTATATCAGGAGTATAGCCAGTTTGAAGGAAAAGTCTTGGACCGGATTCTGGAATAGACAGAGGCGGGGATGCAAATTAAAATCTCCGCCATTTTCCTGTTTCTTATTTTTCACAGAGGTTCTCAACCGTCTACCGTTAGATTAGGTATTCTGAAGTGATTCATTCATTTACTTACCAGCCATAAAATCAAACTTCGTAAAATTCAAAGGCTTTTCTGGAGTGAAAAATTCTTTGAATTTTTTTTTTTTCTTTTTTTTCTCTTCTTCTCCTTCACAAATGTTCCTGTTTTCTGAGATTCAATAAATGAGAATGAGAAAAAAAATCCTTTCACTGAGAAATATTACAGAGATAAAAATAGATTTCCAAGCATGATGTGTAAGAAAAAGAGGAAACAAAAATCAAGAAACGTTGAGGGATTGATATTTTTGTCGATGAACTGTCGGCATTATGACGGTATGAACGATAAGTTTAGCTGGTCATTAACCTTCGATTTCCATGATAATCAATTATCGATGTTATAATTAATATTATAATAAGTTCGGATCGAGGCAGTGCAGCAATAGCTCTTTGAAATTTTAGCAACTACTATACGTTTTATAATACTTATAGCCAAGCTGCAGGGCGACAGTTGCATTTGACAACCCGCGTGGCGGAGACTAAGACAGATTAAGTATTTTAAATTGAACAGAGAGAGACAGCTGAGGGTTTTTCCCTCCTTATTTCTCTCGCTTACTCTCTTCTCTCCTTCCCCAACTTTCCACCCTCACCCCCGTCCACCTCCTCCTTCCTTCTTCCGCTGCTCTTTCTCTTTCTCCATCTCTTTTCCGCCGCCTCTTTCCTCCTGGCCGGAGGGCGTTCAGTTTTTATAATAAAGGACCGTAATTAATGCCACCCCCGGCCCCCAAGCCTCCCGACCCATTTCCACCACCTCTCACTCTCATCCGCGCAGAGGGGCGTCCGGAGGAGGGAATTGCCCAGGGGTGGGAAAGACCCTCGACTTAACTTTTTTCCGAAGCTCCACGACTGGGAGGAACTCGCTGGGAAACTCATTATTTCTACTTTTACCTTTTACCAACCGCCCCCGACGGTCGCTCGCCTTAGTCTTCGTTTTCAACGGAAAAAGATTTTATATAGGTATGTATAACGGTACGATCGGGAAATTGGAGTTGGGAAAATTTTTCACCTTTTCTCATGGTATATTTTTCTCTAAATTTCGATGCGAATGTAAGATACGTTTCTGCAGAACGGCGAAATTTCAATAGCGAATAACTTCAACGCGCGACTTATTTGAGCTTTTACTAAGCGAAGGGAATCGAGCCAATCGAAGGACGAAATTGAATGCAAATCTCTGTTACTTTCTGCAGAAACTATATACCGCGACCTGATACTACCGTATGTACCGTTAACGCTGTACATACTTGTAAGGAATCGATGCAAATGTGCAAATATAACTATCAAAGAGGCTGCAAGATAGAATCGTCTAACTTTATTACAGGACCAAGGCTTTGAACTATTTCTATCCATTGTCTCGGATTTTCCACAGATCATTATAGGGTACATACATATGTATATAGAACTTGAGATCTAAATTCCGGTGTATAAAGAATGTGGTAAATTAATTTCGATCCGACGAAACGAGATTGAAATTTTTCGATTTTCTTTCTTTTCGGTTTTGGCTTTTTTCGGTCTTCTTACATCTCCGGTGTGGTGGTATAAATATGTACGTATAAACGAAGGCGCATGGACTACCACCGGTTCAGTCGTCGGAGAATCTGCTATAGTCATTAGCTAAATTGCCGAGCGCCTGCGAGCCTCTGCAGGCCAATCGATTTTGTTTTACATTACAATAACACTGATTTCCTTGCCGTAAGGATCTCGCTGGTATAGGTATTCGGCTATATATACCCTTAAATGGTGCATTTGTTTTCTGAGAATTTAAATTGAGTCGGTTTTATTGAATCCTTTTGTACAACGGATATCCTTATATACGTCATTGCTACAAACTGTATAAATATATGTACATCTACACGTATATACACACCCATTTACGAATCGCATACGGCGGCGAGAATCTCGAGAAAATAATTAACCGGATGATCGTCTGGAGACCGCACAGTAGAGGCCTTGTTTTTTTTTGTTTTTCTTTTTCTTTCTTCATCCTCTCGGATTCACCGTAGATTCATTCTCTCATTTTAAGATACGACCAAAGAAGATGCCAATGAGAGAAGACAGGGTGAACTACATCGCTGCAGGTATACATACACGGGATTGCATAATGGTCATTATAATACGAAGTAGCCGACAATAGGTGACCGGGTGCTGAGGGCTCGTACATGTACACGTATTTATATAATATATACAACACACGTCCTTGTACATAAATACGTAGGATGACGCTTGACGTAACGTCTGCCTTATAGGTATATCCATATACAGAATCGTTTGCGGGTCGAGGTTATTACATGGCACGGAGAGAGGTGGTGGTCGTTTTAAGGAAGGGTGGACTTACGGACGGATGGCCGCGGCGTACGTATCGTAACGTCCGAAAAGAGTGAAGGGTCAAACCGGTTCTAGGATTTTTATGGGGTCATCGCAAAGGGGAGGTCAGGATACGCAGGTCGGAATCTACGGGACCCCATCCGGGCATCTGGTCATCGGAAATTAAAAAATGCCAAAAAACTGACCTGACCACTTCTCCTCTCGTCGTTGCAATCCCTGCGCGTCGGATTCTAGAAAGGATATGGTAATCGGGTACGGAGTGAGACGGAAATGTGCACGGTATGTATACGTGTATAAACGTCGCCCTAGGCTCGTTCCTAGACCCTTAACGTATGCACCTATGCATGTATGCAACCGTACATGTTGCCCCGTAACGCCGCTGCCGGTAGTCCTTTGCCTAGCCGACAAAAACCCCTTTGGAAAGGGTCACTTTTGAGAAACGGGTTTTGATTTTTATTTGTCCAAGGGTTTTATATGGATTCACTACGTCCAGGTTAATACCACCATTCTCGGGCTACTGGTGGGGAGTTGATCGGTTGGACATACTCTAGTTGCTTACAACCGTGGTCACCGTATGCACGAAAACTATAATCTTTCGAGCTCCTCAGATCAGATACCAGCCATCCTCGCCGCTACTTACCGCTACTTAAGGCGCTTCACTTACCGAAAACCTCAAAAGTTCGATTTTATCATCGACCTCATCACGGCGCTGGCATCCTGGAAGCCGAAGTTGATCCCAAATTTCATAATCGCTCATAAAAATTATCAGTAATAAATTTGTCAATTTTCAGAATTACCATTGTCGTGTTACATCTGTAGTGAAAAAAAGATGGCGGAGAGTGATTCACTTGTTTTTTTTTTTTTTTTTACAAGAAAACGAAATATTTATCGATAATTGAAAATGTGGCGTGGTGTGACGGGTTTTGATCCAACAGTGCTCAGAGAATCGGAAAACTTCTCTCCTTTTTAATATTCCACTATTTTTGAAAAATGACAAACGTACAAGTACGTGCAATGTACGCGATATCACTATTTACAATTATCGCGGTTATCCCTAGCGCAAGTGTTTCGTGCTTTAGTTATTCATCAGGAGGTGTATAAGTGCAGGGAAAGTGATAGGTTGTACATAACCGACATTATCGGTGTGCTTCGTATGCATATAGGGATCACATCCTTCCTCGTGTTTGCGGTCGTGTAAACCTCAACCGTGAAAGCTGCATGCTTCGGTATATGTCATCGTTGTCTGCTAGTTACACGGAATTGTAGATTGCGGTATCTCCATTGTCAGATTTTGGATCAATGGTTCATGTACTTACTTCTTTTCGTTTTTTTTCTCTCAATTTTCAAACTGAGTGAATTTGCGCAGCAGCTTTTACGGATTCTCAACTAGTTTTTCACTTGCACATGCAGCGATCATCGTGCTCTCGTTTCCCATGGTTCCATATCGTAAGGATTGCGACGATACCTTGTATGTAAAATTAGCCGAGACACGGGGTGAATTTGTTGCCGCTCATGCGGAGCAAAAGCTTCTAAAGTTTTTGGAAGCTTCTCGCGTGTTTCTAAGCTTTGAGGTCAACGTGATAGTAGGTAATAATAGCAAAGATTCAACTAATGTTACGTAGTACAGGTTGAACCGAAGGGAAGGGTATTTAACTGTATGAAAATGTGTACCAAGTATTATACAGTAAATTATTTTGAATTCTGTAGAGTTTAAATTTAAATTTAAACGTTTTTAGTGTCTGTATATAAGTAATGAAATATTGGTAAATGAATATCACCGCGCGTGCGCTCACTGCAGAACATCGAAGATCTCAAAGATTATATTCTTGGATTAGAAATCAACGAGGCCTATTTACAGATATACTTAAACTAACTCGAAAATTGTTTTCACCGATGTTATGAAATACCGATCGTACTCTACTGCGTGATTACCATCCCTTTCGAGAACCGTCCCGGGAGACTCTCGTCAATAATTTCCAAACGGATAAACAAATCAATTGATGAATTTACTTTAAATTTATTAGCTCAAACCTTGCTTAAGTTAGCTACGTACGCGTGTAGATTGTACATGACAATAGAAACACACTAGAAATATTAACTCGACGTTTCATAGAATTTGATTTTCAATCCGAAGCACTCTTCGCCTCTGCCGCATCACCGTGTATACGTATAAAGCGAAGTTGAATGGTCTACTTTTTGGCAAAGAAAAAAGAAGAAGAAACTTAAAAAAGAGTTACGACCATGCCCGATAAAATATATCCCAATTCGGTACAATCGAACCCTACCATCTTTCGCGAGTTAAGGTTCTCTCTTGTCTTTTTGCACTTTTTATACACTCCTCTTTTGCAACCTAAATTATGCGGTTAGGTTTAAATCGTACAGTCCATCAAAAAACTTTAACCCTCATTTATTACCTGTACGATTTACTTCGAATATCGCTTCCCAAGAGATCGGAAGAGGTCCTTCATCTTTCCCAAAACTTGAGAACTGGTTCCCAACTGTCCATTAAAACGTGTAACTTACAATTATTAACACCTAAAAGACTGAAAACTGCAATTTTTGTTCATACTGTCTCGACATTTTTACACTGGTCAACTCAGCGAACGCTCGTACATCTGCTCTCAAAACTTTTCGTACACCTTAGTATGGATATATTACGGCGTGTTAGCAGCACCGAATGAAAATCGAGCTCTGAAAATCTAACACAAGATTTTTGAACTTTCAAAATTAATATCGATTCGTTTTACTTTGTTTGAATTATTTATCCGTCTGTTATTTGCTGTTACCGATCAGACGATTCTTTGACAACCTGTGATTTATTTTTTCGCCAGATTGTACTAACGAATTTCGTAACAAGAGAAAGACTGCCCGCTAAGGATCCAGTGGTCGAAGTCAGTCCGTGGAGCGCGTGTAGATACCTTGCAAACTTAGGATACTCTAGCTCGAGGAGCTTAAAGTTTGACTTAAGACGCGCAACAGTTCCACTTTAACTTTGCTTAGAACGTGGTCGAAATTTTGCAGTGCGTGAAGTGCGCGTGAAGTGCGCTAAGAAAAAATCGTGATAATCATAGGTGACGATTAAAATAATCAGTAGGTATTGCAAATTTTTATAAAAAATTCGATTCGGTTTCTTCGCTATCGCTACACATGGAAAATTTTCCTCGGGAATCACACTGGAAAAAAAGCAAATGATACTGTGGATTTTTATTTTTTAGATCTCTTTCAAACAAACTTTAGCCGCAAGTGGTAAGCGGTTTAGGTTGATCACATTTTCTGTGCAGAATTATATAAAAGTTAGCTAACAAGTAGAAAACTGTTTAAACGCTCCGCCTCTTTCCCCTAAACTATATAACCTACTTGACGCTTCTCCGCAATTTTTTTATGAGTTTTCCTTCGCGATACATAATGAAAACGTATTTCCGTAGTCTTATATGTATGCCTATTTGCATATTACCGATGATAAATATAATTCGCGAGCTGCCCGCGAGATGAACGCGGGTTGTTGTTGTTGTTACGTGAATGTTATTCCCATGGTTATTTAATGCTGGAACTTGTATACCAGAAATTAGAACCTTTTTCTTCTTGTGTTATAGCAAATAGCTTCCGGATAATGATAAAAGTATTTTAAGAATATTTCCGCGGTACAAATTGGGGTGGAAAATAATATAGAATCAGTATTCAGATGTTGCATAATTTAAAAAGGAAATTCGTTAATTTATTATAAATTGAATAAAAAAAAAAATTTTCAACTGTATGTATAATAAAATTTACGACGGTATTCCTGGAGGCGTTGCGTAGAAGGGATAAAAAGTTTTCGTTTGAAAAGAAAAGAGCTGGAGGAGAATTTTCGGTAACGACCATTTTGCGTGAAGATTCTTTTCCAACCACCCTTCGGCGTGTTGAGTGCTTCGCAGCGGTAGGGGTGGCCTTTTCTGACGTCACCCACCCCCGCCCCCTGGCAGTTTGGGGGCTGAAAGACGAATAAAATGGCCGATGGCTCGCCTAATGCCTAAAATATACACGCCAGAAATCGGGGCTTGCTGCCTCCAGAAACGAGAACTGAATTGTGTAAATGAGTTTGCGTTTCTTACGTATAGACGAATTGTTTTTATACACGTTTTCGCAATTTGGTTTGGTTCATTCAAACCGGCTTTCCTCTCCGCTAGAATAAAACGAATAAACATCCAATCAAAATTAACGCTTGAAAGACATCTACGTACAGGAGATTTGAAAAATTAGTATTATTATTTCGAAGGTTTGCATGTACTGAAAATCTTCCCCATTCAATTGTTCTTCTGATAGTACTGTGGCATATACTTTACGAAACGTTAAATATTTACGTAGTTTTGTTTTTCTTTTTAGTCGACCAATCACAAAAACACTTTTACTTCATCTTCTTTTTATTCTATGTACTTAATTGTAATTAATATATCAATAACTGCGTAAATATCTGCGCCTGACTGTGATCACAATAACGTCCGGCCAATTAGATGGACAAAAAAGGAATAAATTATACGTAAGCATGTATATATATATATGAATGCAAATTATATTATGTTTATTTAATCAATTTTATTGAAAGGAAGAGGGAAAAAAAAATTTTAATTAACGTGAAATTGGAGGGGGGAACAAGGTAATCAGTTGAAAGGTATTTTCACAGGCTTCAAGAGCCTACGTAATCTAATCAGCCCTTGATTGGAAAAAAACGGGTAAAAAAAAAAAAGTTATAATATATAAAGTCTGCAAACCGATAATTTGCTTTTCTCACGCGCTTCGAATAGCCTACCTCTGATAGGTGCGGCGAAATCTCGTAATTCAATGATATCTACGTACTTAAGTCGACTGCAGAGAACCTCTTAGCTATATTTCATCACACATAACCCGACTTAACATCCTGCAGTTTATTCTTAGTCTAACGGTCATAAATTGTCAACGCGAGTTTTTTCTCTCCCCAGAAAATAAAGGCAATTAAAGTTTAAGAAGACCACCCTTTCCCTCCCCCGAACTCGTTTCCTCCACCCTCTTCTTTTCCTCTCCCCTCTCTCTCTCTCTTCACCTTCCCATCCCTCGTCTCCCTTGAAGGGATGAACTGATGGGTGGAAGCGGGGGTGGTGGGACGAGGGGCCGAGGCGGTTTTTGTCATTTGAAATATGCCAAGGGGCTGCAAGCGAGGAATGATAAAATGGCGCCACAGACAAAGGGGCGATTTTTAAACCAACACCACCCACATCTCCCAACTACCCCACGATCCTCTTTTGTTTCCTGTTCTAATGAAAGCTTGTCTCACGAAACGAAATCAGAAATTCCGGTTGCCCGCGCGGTATCGCAAAACCTTTACAAAGAGAACTCTTCGGTTTCTCTGTATACATCGATGATGCTGGTTATGATATACTGTATACCAAAAACTCCTCGCATCTGTAACACCAATTTTCCCAAACTCCATAGATTATGACCATCAAAATCGATTCGTACATTGTACACATTTTTCCATGCCACAAGAAATATTCGAACAGCCTGATACCCATACGATTCGTCGATTTTGAATCAAGCTTTGGATGGAAAAAATATTTTTCCCGTTCACCACGTGATGTGGTAAGCTATGATTGATTTTTGTTTTTTCTAGGGTCATCTTTTTTTCTCCGTAAGAAAAAGTGCCCATCTATCAGGCACGGAATAAATTATAGGTGTGTATAGATGATGGAAAGAAAAAAGAAAATGATGCCCAGGCTTTCAAGGATGGTAAAAAGATGCGTGTCTAATCATCCGAGAACAGATTTATCTAGATATATAGGTATGCTCCCTCATCCCGCACGCAACCATATGGCTTATCAATTACATCCGGTCAAAAAACTCATCGAACTTCCGGTCAAAAAACTCAACGATGTATAGTAGATATTATACCGATAGTTAGACATGTGCCATGACCGTGGAGATACAGCCAGGTATGAGGTGCACATCATGCATACACACATCTACGTGTCCACCCTTATGTATAACTAAATAATGCCTATACCGGTGAGCATCGCAATATGGTCAGGATTTTTTTAACGTCACGGCCACGGGGCATTGGGGTCCTCGTAACATGTGTTCCTTATATTTTTCTTTACGAGCTCAACCAACTCGCGGTACAATCTTCGCTAATTCATACCTTCATCTACCTTAGGGTCCATATACCTTGTATACGGCATCCTTCCACCCCTTTATATTACGCTGTAATGTATAATGCAATATAATACGCACACGGCCGATCGTCAAGAATAAACTGTCAGTTATTGTTTCTAAATTTTTTATTTTTCTCTTTTTCTTCCGTTTCATTAAACGCGATCGGCGGGAGGGTGAGGTCGGCTGAGATTACGTATTATGAGAGTCCGGTACGGGAGGAAATAATTAATTTTTCTCATAATTACCGTACAGTCGAGAGTTGGCTATGAATTATTTTTTGATTCTTGCATTATAGTTTTTCTATTTATACGATTCAAGTGTAACGCGGGAAGAAACTTTAGGTTCACTCGAAATGATGTCAATTGTAAATGACTAATTACTAGTACTGCAGAGAGCTAGTTAGTCAAAGATCTTTATTGTTAAAATGGTTACAAAAGAAAAGGCCGACTGTATATATAAGTATTAAATATGAAGTTATATCAACTATATATAGATACGTTTTCTAAAATGGGTTCCATCATCGCTAAGTCCCTTTTAATTGCACACCACCAAAACCATTTCGGTATTGTTCGTAGCGCGAAAGAAAAAAAAAGAGTTCTGGAGATGATTTGCCGGATCTGTCTATGTACATCCATCCATCTCTTTCTATCTTTCTGTAAAACTGGGTCCGCTGTAAGGGTGCAGAAATCTAAGGGGGATGATGGGGGTGGGTTGAGTAGCATGGTTTGGGGTGAAGTAGGGGGCTGGGGGGAGGTGGGGGAGTCTCCGAAGGGGTCGTATTTTAAGATTCACCCTCGGCTATCTCGGATCCAGCCCGGCCTTCCAAAAGGGGCGGATTTTTACATAATCAGGCCGCTACTGCCCCTATACCGCCTGCTTGCTTACTTTCTCGCTCGCCTTATACTGCAACCCCAACAGTTTTAGATTTGACGTACCTTATAATATCCATTCCATACTATACCTATATTTATATATATATAGGTAGCACACTCTCGCGTTCAATTAAAATATTCAAATATTATTTCACTCATCTTAAGCGTGCGTGGATTTATACTCTTCCCGCGCGTTGTACGTACGATTGTGTCATTATACCTATATATACGTGCCGGAAAAGCTTTCGGCAAATAAAAGGATACTCTGTTTGCTCGTTAGCATGCATGAAAAAAATGAAGAAAAAAAAAAAAACAAGAAATAATTATAATGAGAATAAAAAAATGGAAAGGAGGAAGGCAAAATAAAGTGACCTTGTTCGTTGTTCGTTATTCTGTAATCGCCTTGTTTTATTCTACCATTCACTATTTTAGCTCTTTACGGCCTCTGACCGTGGTATACATCAGAAATTGTAAGCTTCTTAAATGAAAATCACTTATCACGCGATCATTTCCGATAAATCTACGATACCAATACCGATTATATGAAACAACAGTTTGATCGATGGCTGGCTGTCTTGTAACGAATGGAATAAATCGTTAACAAACCACGCCAGGTTCGCGTGCTAACGTTTGTGGGTTGGAAAAATGATAATTTCTTGAACTGCGGTTGGTAGGTATATATGATGTTGTGGAGAAAACTTGACACATTTTTTTCTATCATTTTTAGAAGTTGAGCGAGATTTGAAATTTTGAAAATCTATATAGAGTACGTTCGTATTGCGTCGAAAGAGCGTTCTTACTTTGGCCCCAGCAGGACAACTCTTTCGTATTTTTATTGATTTGCTTCTGGAGGGGATTTTAAGGGGTTGCCAGTCTTACCCCTTGAGGGGTTTCTCGCGGTCTCCCTCTCCACTAAACTCTGCCTTCTCACCACCCCTATATCCCCTCCATAACACTTTCATCCCCTCCTAGTCATCCTGCGCTCAAGAAAATATACGAAGAAAGCAGACCGCTTTTAAAATCGTCTAAAAGCTCGCCTAGGTACCAATTTCCGAGCAACCCTCAAGAACACCACTGTAACGATGACTTACAAGATTTTCAAGATTTATACATCCTAATGACGGAACAAATTTCGAATAAACAAACAGCGATCATAAATCATCCGAACTCGAAATCAAGCCTATCAAATTTGCTATAAAACACAAGAAAAAGATTTAAAAAAATCAATCCTTGAAGAATTTGCGATGAAAAAATTATTCGAAAGATCCCTCATTACATTATTTCAATTATTGTTTTCACGATTAGATGATCATTTTTTTTTTCAACTTCCCTCCCCTAGAACTGGTACGCTGAATTCACCTCGAGACTACTTTTTTTTTATGCACAGTCCTCAGCCTCGGGGTTTTTTATGACGGCATACAAAAGTAAAGGAGAAAAAAGGGGTGAAAAAAAAGAAGGGTAGAGGAAAAAAGGCGACACCTGCTCGTTACAAAAAAATATGCACAAAATGTTTGCACCCCTGGCGCGTGCCAGGGGTGACTGTTTACCGACAAGTGCTGAGGGCTCGTGGGCCAAGTGGGACACGATTTTTTTTCAGAGGGGCTGCGCGCCTCTGTGTTTCCGGGGTGAATTACAGTAGAAATCACCCCGCGGGGTGGGGTTGGCCGACATGAAAAAAAATGTTTAGGGTTATCCTGCGGTTTGTTTTCATCACCTGACGCGCTAAGTGGATTTAGGGTTCTCGACTAATCAGTGTTGGTCATTTATTTTGCTCGAAAGAGTGCATAAGTGTTTTACGTGTAAAGAAACAAAAGAAAAATAAAAGAAAGAAGGAGCGAGTGTGTTATGCAGACTTCAACTTTCAACGTTAAAAAACTTCAAACATCGAATTTTCTTGATGATTTTTAGCTGATAAATTTTATAGCTGTTTGCAGTAAAGTTTCGTATCTGTATCATAAGTATGTAACATGGGAATAAAAATAAAAATTAAAAAGGAGTTAAATAAATAAATGAAAATACCTTAACAAGGGTGAAATAAAAAAAAAAATTAAAAATCACAGAGAATTTAGTAGGTACATTCTATACGTACAGATTAACTTTCGCTTGACACTTTTCATGAAAAGAGTTTTCAAATAACGGGAAAATGGTTGCTGTATGTAATAATATACAATAGGTGCGCTGCGGTCGCGTAAACCGCGAGAGGATTGAACGATAAATTTTAAAACTCTGTTAAAAAGCTTTTAATGAATTGTTCAAAACTCATACGCTCGATGTGCCCGCGTCTGTGCACATGTGTAATTTTCATCCCGTGTATGATGAAGAAAAAAAAAAATAAAGAAAAAAGTCTATAGAAACGTAAGAAAAAATCGTTCCTCTATTCAGATAGGACAAAACCCGCAATTAATTTTTCCAATCTCTAGTCTCACACGAACGTCTTTCCAGCGTTTGGCGTTGAGAAAAAATTAAAGAAAAAAAAAAGAAGAACGAAATATGGTAGCAGAAAAAAAAAAAAAAATTCACCACCGCATCACAGCAGGGGCAAAATTATCTACATGCATACCCTTGTTTCGTTAGTCAGAATTGCGTCGAACCGCAACCCTTTCGTTCCACGGATGGTGGCGCTACCTTGAAAAAGAGCCACGAACTAAGACGAAGTAAGAGATCATTTATCTCGTTACCTCAGTAGCTATATGCAAGTGCATTTCTGTTCGAGAGGTAACGATGCAACTGCAGGGGGTAGATGTTCGGTTAATTTCGAAACGTGTCGGCGGAAATAAAATTGTAAAATTCGAATTTCTGAAATTGATAATTTTTCATTTTTTGGAAAGATCTCGAGATAGATATATATTTGAAAAAAAAAAAAATTTTTTTTTCAAAATCTAATATCGTAGCGTGTGAATTGTTGTGCATTTTACATCAGGGGAGGCGGAAGCTTTGAATTATTATGGTGTAATAAGTCACATGCCTCTAGAGCGAGAAAAGAGAGACTTTAAGGAAAATAAATGCTACGCGTTAAATCTTAATAGAAGTCTGCAAGACCGCGTTAATGTTCGGGTAACCATGTAAAACCGTACTTACTTATCCCGCATGCTTCCTCGAAACTAAAACAACGTCCTCATACTATTGCAGTGAGATTCTACCTCCTCTTCCTCGCCCTGTCTTTGCCACCCCGCGAAGTCTCTCCTCCCACCCCTGTATCCAACGAACATTTGGTTTTTAACGAAAATTAACGAGCCAACCCGAGATTCTGCAGATGCTCGGTATAATCTAATAGAGCTGGGAAAGTTACGGATGCTGGCTTTTTGAAATTTATTATTTTACCGCTCATGCTTACCATGGGGGTCGAAGGGGGGAGTCAACCATTCACTTTTCACCCCTTATTTCCGCCCACATGTATACGCGTTATACGTCCCAACAAAGTTATTTTCATTATTTATAAGGGTACGGTTTTCTGATTATACCTATGCATGTTACACACATACGTATTATACCTATAGATACAACTTTACGCTAGTTTCTAACGACCCACCAACAACCATCGCACATATGCCATATATTTATCGAAACAAAAAGTCTCGCGGAAAAACGATGATCGTTATATGCCAGCGACTTGAATCACGTATAGTACTTTTAGTTCGCGTTGACTAAAACACGAAAATTTGTCGCCTTTGATTATTTTAATTAAAACATAATATTAACGAGTTGAAAAGGTTCCAGATTTATTTTGAAAAATATAGCTACACAATTTCTTCTCCTTTCACTTTTGAATAACCCGTAATTTTACGGCAGAGTGTTATAATGCACGTATGTGGATCATATCGGAGATGAGAGAAGAGTAGAGAGATGAGAAGAGCTTATTTCCGTGTTAATTAACGTGGTGAGCTGGATCGTTTGCGTTAATTAATTTCGTGAGGTTTTCTTTTAAATTATAGTGAAAAGAAAACCATGAATTTATATAAAACGCGTAATTGCGGGGTGGGGGTTGCAGCGGGATGAGCGAGGTATTATTTAGACGTATGTAGAGTGCACGGACTATTGTCCGTGAAAAATGAGAAGCGGTGGTTAAAAAAGAAGGGGAAGAAACGGTGTCGGGAAAAAGAGAGAAAAAAAGAAAAAAGTGAACGCGCCGGACACAACCACGACCGACAGTATGTTTTCACTTAACCGGTAGTCGCCGGTCCTGAGTCCATGTAATTTTTCACGGAACCCCACCGGACAACGGACACTGGCGACCACTTCATAAAATTACTTTATTACACGTCCGGGGGTGGTTTTTTTGAGGTAATTTTTTACCCGACCTCAACATATGTCCGCTTGGCAAGGGTTACCCCTTTGAAAAATCGTTTTTCCTGCATCCTCGCACAGCTTCAATATCCATATCTACCGCGATACTTTATCCGTGATGTATTTCAACGGCGTTTTCAGCTCTTGAAATTAACAGGAAAGCTCGATCTTTGAATAAGTTAAATCATGTCATGGGATTGTAGGGTCTATAAATTATGGTTGAAAAAGAATATAGAAGATCATCAGATCTCGCAATTCCTATCGCCAGATTTTTTAATCGAGCCGAACTGACCCTACACAGCCTCATTATCGATGAAAGTTACGCAATTTGATGAAGAGAAATTTGTGGATGTCATATACGCATGATAATGGCACGTGCTCATATTACTCTCGGCGAATTATTATCGATGCGCAGGTATTGATACGAAAGTTGACAATGAAGCGATGTATTTTTAATAATTTTGGTCCATATATGTACAACATTATCGGATAGGATTAGCTGGGTTATGCAATGTAACAAAGGAGACAAAAAGCGTAGGTTACGAAATAATCGCACGTACTATATTTTACTCGCGAAAATATGACGCATTTATTTAAGGTGCTTACTTGCCTTCACATTGTTTGAAGATGTTGTTCACTTCCAATATAGCTTCATACATATACCGACATTGGATACATAACATTACAAAATTATAATTTATTCTCATTTATATGCCGCGACCAGATTGCGTGACTATATTTATATTTTATTCATGTTATTTCAAATTTGTTTGGTGTAATTGCCAAATATTTGTGATCTGGAATTACTTAATATTATAACAATCGTACAATGTTCGTCATAATCTGTAATCATATTTACGTGATCGTTAAGATAATGATCGTCACCCAATACTGCACGATTGTCAGCTTCTGACCGTTCGAATTGAATAAAAGTTCGGTTTGGTTACGTATATATTTTACTGTCTCCGAAAAGTATCGTTATGATATGTGACCGACTAGCGATTTTCAATATCTGTATACTTTTTCATCGCATTCGAAGAACGCAGAGCATTCGTTTCGTCGTCTTTTCGTAAATAATCCATCTTGTAGAATCAAGAATGGATTTATGGTGAATGAAATTATCAAGAAAACTGCTACGTCACGAGCAAGTTTGACAAATGAGTATCGCATTCCAAGTATTTTAGCCCTGTGAAGTGGGCGGCCATGTTTGTTTCGTGTTAATAATAAAGCATCGTAAGTACATCCTAGCTATAAATGGTAATCCTGGATATTCCTGAATTGTTCCTGTTTTTCCAAGAAAAATCCACAGAAATATGCAATTTTATCTATGAATAAATGGTGAAGATAAAATTAGGTTGTTCGGTAGACTGTATTATTTTTTTTTTTTCTTCATTATTTCTCGTAGTTATAGCCATAAACCTCATTCCGTGAACTGCAGGTAGCCGGTCGAGTATCTTATAGTAAAAAGTCTTTACATGGGCAGGTTATGGCGAAGGATATCGTTGGGGGAAGGATGTGAGGAGGGGGTGGCGTTCGCTAAGTATAATAATCAATTTTGTACCATTCATTTGGTATCCTTCCATTACGGCGTAATAGAAACGTCTGAATACTGCTCATATTTCACTAAGAAAGCTCCGGCAAACATGGCCGACAAAATATATGGATTTTACTGATGTTATATTCATTTGTATGCGCTTGCTAATTCAGCCTCGCTTTGCTAAGCAATCCTCTCTTCTATGCTTTTCCTGCGTGTGTATAATATTTCTAGCAAATTCGTATATACACATCTTTGCGGTATAATATTAATGCGCACATAGTGTATTGTAACGCTTTTTCATATACACTGCACGTTGAAGAAAATCTTCCAATTTATCACGTCAATTTCGTCCATCGAAATATTATCGTCGTGTTGATATTCTTCCTGTATAACCTTCCAAAACATGATCTGCTCCGAGAGAGTTTTATCGCTTAATCCAGTTTTATTTCGATTATATGCCAATGAGCCTTTTTCGATTTACTGCTTGTTTTCCGATCCATTAGCTCAGTTTATACTTGGCACAATACGCTTCAGGATCCATTTAGATGATAAAAGGAACTCGCCTCTATTGATGGCCATCTATCTGCATCGGTAGCGAATGGAGAAGGGGATCTTTTTGAAACACCGATGGTTACGCGTACAATTTGTTTAAGTCAGTCCGACGTATCGTTGAAAAAAAAGAAAAAAAAGAAAAAAACACAACTCAATTGTCGTGTTGCTGAAATCTCGGAAATCTTCCGACCGTAATCTTGACTGGTCCTGTTACTTGCAGTACTGACAAAGCTGATTATTCTATCAAAGAACCCGCCACATCTGTTGGCGCAACTTCCTCCAATCAAGATTTATAATTGTTTTTATGTAAACTTATTTAAAGACGCTATAACGAAGTGTTATAACTGCGCAGATATGATCGGGACCTAATCTCGCCACGTTTTAGTGATTGTGTGATTTCAAAAACGAAATAAATAAATAGACAGAATCTGAGATATAAATAACGATAACCGCGGTATGGAATTCGAAAAACAAAGTTCGATTTAAATCAGATTTATCGTCATAAACGTCTTATAATCCGTGCGTGTGTGTACAACACATATGTGTGCGACAACCTACGGAATGCTGTTTACCACTTTCCTCGAGAAAGGATCTCTCCCCGCGTTTTAAGCACGTCTTGCAAGTGAAGTTGGCGACTTAGCTGAACATTTTTAGGGGTTAGCTTAATCCGGAGGGATTAGCGGAACCCTCTTCCCACCACGTATACAATATACGTATAATACACACATACACCTGGATGCTCGTGTGAATGTATTTGTGTGTATATATGTACCGTTGATTTCAAGATTCAAAAAACTCATCATTTGCATAACTCAAAAGGTCTGAATCTGATTTCAAATTCCATCGGTTCTAACTCGACTCAACCGAAATCTATAGAAAAAAATAATTCATAGTTGAACGATCCTCGGAATTACAAATTTCATAATAAAATCTCAACGGTTCATTTCGTGCAGATGATTAAAATTGACCAACCGATCATCGTCGCGGCAAAGCAAAAATTTAGAAATAGCGTCACGAACCGAATCGTTTGCGTGCATTATAATACAGCGTGCAAATTATTTCCTCCATATAAATATAAAAAAGTATGAATTTTCCGTTCACCGCATATCCATGTATCCATGTGTACATACATAAGAGTTCGCGGTGGCTGCACCCCCGTACACTTGTTGGTGGCTTGCGGTCATCCCCCTTTCATCTCTCCTCACTCCTCACCGTTCACCCCATCCTGCACCAGCGGCATGAACCCCTAGGCCAGTTGAACGGCGACGCGCAGTCCGCCGTATATCGCCGAACCACTCTTTATTTTTATTGGCCGCATTTATCGGTGAAAACACAGAAAGAGGAGAAAAGAAAAAAGAAGCACGTAAAAAACGAGGAGAAGAAAAAAAAGGAGTATAGGTATACAGAAATATCGAATGCAAGTACCGCGGCGACTGGGGACGACGGTACATAGAGGATGAATCGCCACGTATTAAACGTACAGAGATGATTGTGAAAATGGGGTGGATGGGTCGAAACGGGAACTGGAAGAACGTGTGTTCAGCGTAAAACGAATTCCATATCACGGTGGGTATATGAATATATGTGTGTAGCTGTGTGTAACATGTACGCGGGACAAAGTGGGCCAATTTCAATTTCAGCAGAGATTTCGCACGACTGATTTATTTAGTCGGGGGGGGATGTACCGTCCGCGTGATACTGCAGGAGATTCGTGCAGCGCGCCGATTTTATTTTCACATGAAACTTGAACCATTTTATTTGTTTATCTGTTTTTCCTTTTTTTTGCTCCGTTCTTAATATACCTATTTCAATAAATCAACGCATCGATACTCCGTCCCTTGTTGATTCATCGCCAATCAATTCAGCTGCGCCGTTTCAATCGACTTTCTATTTTTTCGCTGGACCTCGGGATCAACGATCGTTCGGGGTGGGGTTCCGATGTAACTGTGTACGAATTTTATGAAAATATCGCACATTTTTTTTTATTCTGTTCTCGTTATTTTTTTGCTTCTACTCGTTCGGACGCCCACCTCTGATCCTTTATTAAATCGACGTATAGAAATTTTCACGGTTCATTAATCTCAGAGGTAAGTGGTGTGTGGCAAGATTTCCGCTTCGGGAAGAAATCTGTTGCCGAATGACGTCACAAAAGTCGAGGGTAAATTCGCATCTTGCGGCTCGCTACCTCCTTACCACCAACGGGGTAGCACGTGTTGGGCATACTTACACGCTGCAAGATTTCCTCTCTCTCTCTCTCCCTCTCTCTCTCTCTCTCCTCTGTATAGCGTGTAATGCCCCATACGCTCAGGTATAAGCTGTAACGTGTAATATTTGTGTGTAAATCGAGAGGAAGAGGAAAAGGAAAAGGAAGAGAATTAAGCGTAGAGGACCAGCCAAGAGGAAAGGAGATAAAATAAAGGAAAGGGCATCCTGGTGGTGAGAACACCCTCGTTTCTTTACCCCCACTTATTTATAATACCTATGAGTATATACGCATCCGTCAGATGTACGCGTGTGTGTAGAGAGGAAATACATAGCGAGTAACTCGTATTGTAGTACGTAGGTACAAATGCGAGTCACCCATCGGCGCCAGTATTTTACGTGCTTTTCATTTTCCATCCCATTACCCCGCCATTCAGGAGAATTAGAGTCTTCTTGAGATACACACGTATATATATGGGTATGTATGTGTTATATATGTTACGCACGGAATATACCACACACAATGGGTATATACGTAGTAGAGTAGTAGATTATGTGTCGTAAATCATTTGGGCAAATTATTTAGTGGTATGTTATATACATACCTTGTGTACATAAATACGTGATAAGGGCCCTTAAATTATGTACACGTACATAATATGTATCTGACGATCGTGAATTTGGGTGAATCTTTATTTTCATGTGGATATGTATACATCAATAATAGGTGTGGAGAAAGAAGCGACTCTATTTCATTTCAGTCATTAGAATAGCCAAGTTGTCACTAATTTCTCGCTTCTGGGAACGGAAAAATTGAAATATCTCGATTGGATCTACTCGTAATTTAATTTGGTCAACGGATTCGTGTTTCTGAAACCGGAATGCATAGGAATTCATCAAAATACTGTAAAAAACAGCTCAATTTTTGACCTCAAAATCGAAAAAATCCAAAAGGGTAAACCTTAGATTTTTCTTCGATTTTGGGGTAGAAGATGAAGTATTTTTTGAATCGAACTTGGGAAACTTTTCTTACGTATCTCGATCTCAGGAACACGAATCCGCCGAGTAAATTGAGCTGGGGATAAATCCCATCGGAATATCTGCATTTTTTCACTTTTCAGAGTGATAAATTGGCGATAACTCAATCAATTTTATAGATAGATCAATTCAGCTTCCAGATTCGTGTTCCTGAGGTCAAAATACGTCAGAAAAACGTCCTACGATCGATTTCAAAAATACGTCATTTTTGGCCCAAAAATCGAAAAAATCCAAAGGGGTATACCTTAGATTTTTGGGTCAAAAATGAAGAATTTTTAAAATCGATCATATGACACTTTTCTTACGTATTTTGACCTCAGGAATACGAATCCGAAAGCCAAATCGGTCTATCTATAAAATTGATGGAGTTATCGCCAATTTATCGTTTCTCGAAGTGAAAAACTTGAGATATCTCGATGGGATTAATTCATAGCTTGATTTAGTCAACGGATTCGTGTTCCTGAGATCAAAATACGTAAGAAAAGTGTCCTACAATCAATTTTAAAAATACTTCATTTTTGGCCCAAAAATCGAAAAAATCCAAAGGGGTATACCTTAGATTTTTGTCGATTTTGGGGTCAAAAATGAAGTATTTTTGAAATTGATCGTAGGACGCTTTTCTAACGTATTTTGACCCGAGGAACACGAATCTGGAAGCTAAATTAATCTGTCTATCAAATTGATCGAGTTATCGCCAATTGATTGCTCTGAAAAGTGAAAAAATTAAGATATCTTGATAGGATTTATTCCTAGCTTAATTTAGTAGACGGATTCGTGTTCCTGAGATAAAAATACGTCAGAAAAACGTCCTACGATCGATGTAAAAAAATGCTTCATTTTTGACCCCAAAATCGAAAAAAATCTTAGGTATACCCCTCAGATTTTTTTCGAATTTGGGGTCAGAAATTAATATTTTTTTTCTTTGGGTTTCAAAGAGTATTCTCATTTTCTTTGGATTCAGGAATCTGAAGCTGCTAATTAAAGTGATCTATAGATCTATCGAAATGGTCGAGCAATTGCCAATTTGTTCGCATTCCCTCAATGGATCGCTTGTTGACCGAATATTAATGTATGAATTGTTCACACACGTATATGAATTTTTCTTGTCTCGTTCTCCGTCAAATTTTCAGACGCCATTTTATATAAATATAGAGCCTATCACCACGGCACGGAAACACTAAATAAAGCCTGGCTCTCTGTGGCAGGGCGAGCTAGAGATTTTGTCCTCAGAGTTATAGTGAAACTTTCGGGCATTTATTTAGTGAATCTGCATACTACATCCGCTTTCAAGCGGCCTTACGTATATATATGAACTATGTATATATCATATATATATATGTATGAATAAAGTAAAGCAGCGTAGCGTTAATATTTTGGGACGAGTCGCCGCTTAACTCGCTGAGAGATCATGTTCAGGTGTTACTTAAACTTGGCTGAGAACTATGGATTTGAATTTTTCATCCATTCATATTTGTGAAAAAATTTGAGGTCACAGAAGTGCCCAAGGATTGAGTATTCGGTGGAGCAGACGATTCTTGTGCACCAATTCCGCGCATCCAATCTTCCTTCCTATTTTTTATCTTCTTCTTTTTACGGCTACTTTTTGTGCGAAGCTTCATGTAATGATATATAATCTATATATTATGAAATATTACTCCATTGCTCCGCACGCTTTCGATAGAAGGCAAACACCGGCGGCCATTATTCTCAGCGTAAGAACTGCAGAACTTTACGAAACTCCGCATGCGGGAATTATTGATAGAAGATGGTAGAAAGATATGTGGGAAAGCGCTCTGCGCGGGGGCGCCCGCCACTTGCCCGCGGCTTCACTGCCTCGCAACCAGAAAATTTACGGCCACTTCGAACTACCCTTAAACTCTGGAAAACTATAGCTACCCTGTGAACTTTGAAAATTTAACTATAAAACTTTTTCGCAAAATATCACCTACGCCATATTCTCGTCCCGATAGCGTGGGGGACCGCAGGTAAAACCGGCTCTGACCAAATTTTCACTCTCCCATAAAACGGCGAAAAGGGCCGTGGAATCTAACTCGATTGGAAGAAAAAAAGCAGTCTCGAATTTCCCGTCTCATTGCACGAGGTGAAAAAATTTCCGATATCCGGCCTTGATTTGAAGATAATCACCGAAACCGTGTCGGTCCAGTTCTCCTGCGGTCGCAGCCACCGTGACGTGCTTTAAAAAACCCGGGAAAATACACAACGCGAACCAAGAAATTGGTGAGGGTGCAGTTTTAATAGAATCGAAACTGCGAAGGATTGAGAGGTAGAAATGGGAGGGAAGACAGAGAAAATCATGCCGTATCGTCGCGTCATAATCCTGGGGCTTAAAGTGCACGGTCATGGGTTTGAGGAGGAGATCTTGAACACACAGCGCTGTGTGTGTATGATGATGGTGGGTGACAGTTGACGGTCTACGTATATAGCTGCTCGTTTATACCTACCTTATATACCCGTGCAGGGGTGCATTCTCCACCTATTCCCTGTGGGAGTAGAGGTTACGCTGAAATAACTGGGAAGAGGAACGACCCGGTGGGAAGGTATATCACTTGTTTACTACCCCAGCCGCAAACCACCGACAAAAACATTAATGTCGAACGTTACTGTCAACCTCTGAGAAAGAGCTTATATTATATACTCGTATGTATTATATAGTACGTTCGAATCGATCCAACTCAAGATTTCCGTATCAATCCACTAATTTGTTCGGATCACATTTTTCATGAACTTCGGATTCATCTATTTTTCAAATTTCAAATCTTCTGTTTTCTCTTCGTCGACTCATGCGGCATATCGGGCGATATGACGGGAAGACTTGTTAAAAATAATGGTTGTTAGTCGGGTCGTTAGTGCTAAACGAAGGCACTAATACTGTATAACTGTACGACAGTTAAAGTTTGTAGGAAAGACGTCATCATGGCGTTGAATAACTCGCAAGCAGAATGCCACCACGGCGGATCAGTTTATCTGAAAATTCGCGCCTCTGGCTGGGGTCCAAAGTTTGCCCATTTTTGCCCCTCTTCCTCCCCCCGACCCTTGAAGCTTTTGCGCAAAACCCGGGGGGGTGTATGAGGGAGTTGAGGGGGCGGGCGGGTTTTCTGCCTGGAGGCAGCACAGGAACGGTGTGTATATATATACACGTATATATGTATATATATTCGAGGGGCGGTAGCAAGATGATATTTTCTTATCTTCTCATTACTTAATTTTACGATTGCCTCTGATACCCCGGGCGTTACTATGGTTACGCCTCTTAAGTGCCCATAAAAAGATGAATAGCACCACCATATTTCCGTGCACTCTACGTTCGCGAACGACTCCTTGCTTTGCCTGAAGAACGCCTCTCCTCCTTCCCTTTTTGTCATTCGTTATATACTCTTTCTGAAACTTGTATTATCCTTACCACTGTAGTTGCGGTTTTCTTCCCGACATGTATGTACTTCAAGAAACCTCGAATCAGCGTAAAACGAAGGAAGTATATTTTTACATGGAATTCTATGCGAGTTTTGATTTTTTTTTTCTGCAGCTGTAACGGAAAACCAAAAGACTGTTACAAGTGATCGCCACTTAGGGGGTTGTGAGATAAATTCAAGGGATACGCATTAGGGTCGTAGATCAAGTTAGATTCCTTAAGAGTGGATTCTGGATATTGATTAGGATAGCCCTCGAATGATTCCAAATGATTAACTCAAAGCGTCTGAAATCTTCCGCACGATCTAACGTTCTTCGAAGCTATTTCTTGCTGATCACCATCCTTCGCCCCCTTTCCGCCGCTCACCTCCTTTATCCTGTAGTATCTATCTTCATTTTCTTAATCGCTCTACCCCTGGCCACCCCCTCAACCAAGATGGCGTCCGCTGACGAAGACATATTACCCCAACGGCGAGTCGATGGGTACATGGCGAACGTTATACGTGTGTATACGTAAAGGGTTTCTAAGAGATTGGATTCTATACGAAGGATTTGGAAAAACATGAGAATAAATTTTTCAAAAAACACGACACCAGAAATTGCGACGTTTGCGTAATGTCATTTTTATTCAAAGCATTTACATCGAATCGATTGAAATTATCGATAAATGCGATTACATAATGATGAAAAAATAAAGGAATGGATCGAGAAATTCTTTCGGAAAGATGTATAATGAGCCAAACCTTTCCCAACATTCCGGAACTCGCACACACATACATATGTAGGAATTAGAATTAGCGATTCTCTCTAAACTACCAAAACGTTTAACTTCAACCGTGGATGTCCCACTCCGACCACGCATACCTACATACTCGAATCAACAGAAGAGACTTGGAGAAGTGCACACCACATAATCCTTACAGCTGTATAGGTATATAAGGTATAAGGGCGTCGTACGCTCAGATATTTCTCGGTGTTACGTTCGTGCGTATTAATCTGTGTTGATGCGTGCATGTGTGTATAGGGGGGTAAGTTGAGACTTGAGACACCAAAATATGGAACACTTTCCCCGTGTGGGTCGTGCGAGAGGGTGTTCCACGCATTATCACCGCAGACGAGGGAGGAACACAAACAAGCTGCTCGTAACGGCGAAATTCAAGTCCGAACCTAAATCTTCGCAAAATATAATGAGGTTGAGTAAAAAAAACAGAAAAAAAAATTTTCAGGAGAAATAAGTCGATGGAAAAGAATATGAATTAAGCGCGTATAGATATTTTTGAGTTACCATGCGTAATTTATTCGAGCGGAGGAATTTGGGATCGAAGGAATTTTTGGCAACGGTTTTTGCATGTTATTTGGTTGTTGCGCTGCTTCGGCAGGACTCGTGAGAAAAGGCAGCAACGACGGAGGCCTGAAATCGTATACATATACAGGGGGAGGTAAAACAAAGTTAAAGTCACGAGAAAACGAGTTTCTGCCCCTAGCTTCGAGCGCGGGAGGTTTAGGTGGGGGTTCGGGGGCTCGGATGGTAGAGGATGGCGAGAGAGACGGAAAGCTTTTCCTTAGTTCGCGGGTGGGGCGGCCATTTTCCCGAGTTCTTAATATTTTCATGATGGCGGCCGGCGCGTTGGCGGAGCCGGTGGAGGGTGGACGGGGAGAGCGGGGGAGCGGGGTTCGGGGGTTGAGGGCGAGAGGGTTGCTGGGCGGGAGGGTGCTGGAAGGGAGAGAAATTAGAAAAGGGGAGATTTAAATATCAAACCCCGTGGGGCGGCCTGCTCGCTCGCCGTCCTTCTCCCACTCGCCTATATATTGATCCCAACGAGAAAAGGCATCTTAGATATTTTGCTACACGATGTATAAAAACGTGAAGAGAAAAAAAAAATTACATTCATTATAGTTATTATACGTGAATGGACGTTTCCATTTATTTTTGTTTGTTTCGTTACAAATCTGTATAGATAAAAGTTTCTAAAGCTTTCCACGGAATCAGATTTACACGGTATCCCCAAAATTTTCTGCACCACAATGTTCACCCATCATTAGCGTTCAGGCATGTGTGAGTGAACGTATGATTTATATAGATGTACACGTTAATTGTACGTTGTTTCGAGAATTGTCATCTTTGGCATTGTTTGACTATCGTGATGATTCGTTCACATTTAAACCTCGAGGTCAAATTCATTCGGTCAAACCATGATTATGGGATAGACCATTTGAGAAGAGAAAAAATGTTTGAGGACACGAAATAAAAAGGATAGGTACGTAGAATATAACTATCAGGGTTTTTGATAGGATTCAGTGGGCATGGGAAAGGATAAGAGACGAGATCTTTTCGAAGAAAATCAGACTTCACCGCGTATTTTGCAGTACGGCGGGGGAGGCAGGGGGAGGATACGGGTATACAGCTATATATATAGTACGGCATACGTATAAGTATGTGTATGTATATATAGCCATTCCACAATTCGACAGAATTTGAATATCTGCGCGTCCTTTGAAGGCGCGGCAGGCGCGACAGAAGACAGGCAGAGGAAAGTCCCAGGGAAACAACAAAGTCTTACCCCTTTTTCACCCCGTACCTCCATCTCTTCTTCTTCTTCCTCCTCTTCCTCTACCACCCTCTCGTCGTCGTAGTCGTCGTTTCCCACCCTCCGTCTTCTTCTCGTCCTCGTTCTCGCTGCGGAGGATCGGGGAGGGTCCCCCAGACCCGGGACATAGCCCGGACCACCCCGGACCACCACCCTCTCTCCTTTCTCTCCGCGTTTTCTCCTTCCTATATTTTCCGTATCTGGAATAAGTGTGCAGGGCTGTGTTCCAACCCCCTTCTTTAATTACGTTCAACCAACCCCCTCGGGCCCCTCTTCGTTCGCTCTCTTCAGCCTCTTCGTTTTACCCATTCATTCCCCGCCTCCGCCGCCTGTTTTTAGAGAAGAAAATTTTAATTGAAATTCAGAGACTCGGTATACACCTATACACCCACACACACATATATATATCCAACCTTCGCACGGCGGAGAGGCCAATGGATCCGTTGCTTGAGTAACCATTGAATTGTGCTAACGATGTCAAAAATATCAAAAACGTCGCTCCGTTATCATAATGATAATATACAAGCACGCGAGAAATGTTCAGTCTTTCGTCCCTGAAAATTTGATAAATCAAAGGAAGACCCCGTTGGTACAAGTTACTCTCGATCTATAAAATCTAGTGAAAAGTTCAGACTATAGGTATACAAAACCCGCGCAACGACTGTATAAAGTGTATATTTAGTTACCATGGGATAAATTTCCGTCCGTTGGTTTATTCTTAATTACAAAATCAATAGTATGCCTACTTCTCTCAAAGTGGCATTTGAATTGAGGTAGTACGGCATCCATTCTTCGAAGGGGGCGGGGGGGGGGGGGGAGAGAAGATGGGAGGGATCGGTGGAGAGTAAAGCGAGAGATGGGAGGTGAATCTCTGACGGATGAAAAATAAGTGGGAAAATTAAAGGGTGGAAAACGGCTAATTAAAGACGGAATACCACCCCACGCGTATAGAACATACCCTCACTTCAAAGTACCACGTGTATAGTTTCCATCGAGTTGATATCCAAGAACCGAACCCGTACAAGGTACATACTATTATAGTACATACGAAAAGAGACGCTAGACACGTCCAATTATTTCAACCTATATATATATTATATACCTATCGTATCATAATGTATTTAATTTCCTTCATTTCCTTTCACGTCGTTGCGTTACTTCTATACGTAGCGCGACTCACAATTATTACTGTTTTTTACGTATACCTGTTGATATATCGCCAACGTGAATTCTTTTTTTTTATCGTGAAAATATTATTCAACTTTTTCATTTTTCCAATATCGCTATCTGCGTATAAAATTTGATCAGCGTCGAAACATTATACATTCATCGTACGCATGAAATACATGTACACACTTGTACAGATGTGTAGGTAAACGTGCACCTGAGTTTGTCTCCCAGAGAGGTTCCTACGGTCTGAGTCTCACCCTTACCTCGCTACTCCTTTCACCCACCTCCCGTTTTCCAGTTTTCCGACCCCTTCCCTCGTCGCCCCTACTCCTAACTCGACGGTAATTTTAATGCGAAATTTAAGTCGAGTTGAAATTAGAGTTATGATTGTGTTGGATAGGGTATACACACGGACTTTGGAGCGAGAGATTGTGGCCAAGAGGGAAAAGTGGGGCGGAGGACGTTAGGGCGAGGGGGGGAGGACCGGCGGTGGGTATGAAAGAGGGTAGGGAGGAAAGACAGAAAATTGATACGAGAGAGAAACCGCGATAGAACCGCTCGATTGAGTCCACTGAGAAACGGTTGTGTCTGCGGTCCACCGAAATTGATCCACCAATACCGCGCTGCGGAGGAAACTATTCCCAACACTTACCGAGTTTCCGCTATTCTAATTCGATGCAACTTTTTTCTTTCCCATTTTTTTTCCCCCCATTTTTTTGTTTATCGCACAACGCTGCGGTCCGATTGACGGGATTTCGTGACGAATTAGCGCCGGATCGAAGCACGATTTTTCTGGGATCAAAAAAACAAAAAAGTTTCAACGAGATGAAGAAAAAAGAAAGAAACAGAAACGGGGGAAAAGAGTCGGAAAAAATTTCGGTATGCTGATACGAGGACTGCGACCCGGGGATAGCTTGGGATTTTGCCAAGGTATAACAAAAGTAAAGGATTTAGAGACTCCGAAGTACCTAAAGGACATCGGATCTGCCAACAGCTTATTCTATCAACTCGTTTTACAAACTACACATGTATAGAAGAGATATACGTGTGTGTTTTGTCCTCACCAACATCGTTCAAAAATACGAAATTCTGCATTAGAGCGAGTGAGGAAGGAATCGGAATGCCACACGCGCTGAGGCAAACACATTTACCCTGCAATATATTATCGTCGGTTTTAAACCCCATGCACCGTGTACTATACGTACAAGTGAGTTGTATGGAACTCAAAATATCTACAGGTAGAAACCGCATGGGACGTGGATATGGATTGGGAAATCACAATTAACGAAGATGATGAAAGGAAAATTGGAAAAAAGAAACTTGTTTTCCATGATTCTTTGACTCGAAGAAAATCAGCATAATGTACACATGTTCGAATTGGTGTGTCGAAGAAGAGATGTGTTGATCGGTGATTTTGATTAAAAAAATGAAAAAAAAAATTTTTTTTTTCGTGTAACATTTCTCCAAGTTTATAAAACCAAGTGGCTCTCCGTAGCAGGTGGAAATAAAGGACGTTATATCTAAAAGCTGAACGAAGCGGTTCGCGAGTGCCGAGGCAAGACGGATGGAGGGCCGCGCGGAGAGAAATAAAGATGGCCGCTCCCGCCTCCCAGGGGTGGCCCAGGGGTAATAAAAGGAAAAAGGGGAGAAAACTGAGGAGCGACTCGAAGGTACCGGCGCGGGGGTGGGTGAAGGCGGTCCGGGGTAGAAAGGGGTGTCGCAGGGGAACAGTTCTTATTGATTCAGAGGAGCTACCCTCTCAGCGAGAAGCCATCCTGGACTCTCGCTTATGGACTTTGCGCGCGCGAAAGAATATTCATTATTTATAAGATTTTTCCTTTTTTTCCATCCTCCCTCCCCTCCCCCTCCACGTACTATATCAGTCCCTATTCTCCCTCTTCTATATTCACCCTCCGCATCGTTATAACTATACACTATCATCCCTTCGCGTATCTACAAACAAAAAATCGAGCAACGCATATTTTATGGAATCAATTTACTGTATTATCCATTGTACGTTACATTAATTCACCCAATGTAATGGGCATGCAGGGAACAAGCGATGCGAAATTTTTGCAGATCACGAAATGTTTGCGGATCAATTTCAACATCGACGAAGATATAGGTGCGGAAATGAAGAGAGAAAAAAATGACAACGCAATTTGGCAACGTAAATTCGGTGCAATTATACAAATGAACGAATTCAATTTGACGTTCTTTTTTCTGGATACCAGCTTCTACTGCAAGATTTTCAACTACGCGTGGGGGTTGTTTATGACCGTAAGGTTATTTGCGCTGCTGCAGCCGGGAGGAAAGGTAGAGGAACTGTTCTAAAGTCTTGCTATACTTCAGGGTGCGCTGCAGGAATGCAGTTGTTTTTGGATTGAAGTAGAGTGCAACGCAGGGGATCTTGTATGAAGCAGACCATGTATAAAATTCTTTTTTGTTCTTTTTTTTTTTAATGTAGTAATTTTGTAGGACCATGGACTTTTCTTAGGGGCGGATAAGAGGTGGTTTCGAGAGTCGCAGCCGGTCGCAGTTCTGCAGCCTGAGTAAATTGACTTTTCCTAATAAACCAACTCGCGAAGCTCGAACTTTGACGAAAATCATTTAAAACTTTAAGCGAGAGACCCTCACGGTTTTACCTACCGCCTCTCGTTTTAATACCTTGGAAATTTAGTTGGCCAAAATTATTCCTATAGTATAACCGGTGCGATAACTCGAGAATATTATGTGCTTCGTACTCACCACTGCTCTATGTGCATTCGTATACCTATACGCAACTACGTACCCACATATGTACGTTCAACTGAATAATAGCATAAACGGAAATGTACATTCTTATACAGACAATAAATCCGTGAATTATATATACATCGCAGGCAAACGTACGTCTATATATATATACCTGTGTAAAGCTTGATTACAAAATTTCAAAAATTTAATGAAAACTGCAGGAATTTTATAATTCACGGAGCTTTCACGCGGCTGTTCATTTCTGCAGATATTTACGCCCGGTTAAATTATTCATAAATTTTATTCTTCTTATCGCATAAGGTATACCTAGTGGTTCGAAATGTATTCAGTTTGGGAATCGGTGGAAAGGACGGAGAGAAAAAAAAAAGAAATTCAGAAATTACGTTTGCAGTCTGTACTTATATGGTGGCAGTGAATAAACGCTCTAACGCTTTCGAAACAACGAGTAACTCGGGGCAGATTATCGATGGGGTAAATCCTTCGCTAGAGTAATCTAAATACGAGGTTTCCTCACTCGTTATACTAGTTGTTGATCGTTGTATAATTGTTATACCAACGTAACTCACGAATTGAGAATCCTGATCGAGTCCGACACGCGGAATTTCTAAACGATCATCATCATGCGCCGATTAAACCGCGGTAATAGAAGATTATTGGGCATGCAGGTGTAGTATATACGGCAGCTAGACGCGCAGATTTTCGGATCACTCGATTCGATCATACGGATGGTTGATAATTTTCGCTAAAAATTTTATCAAAATAACGACGATTTTTTCAACAATTTTTCATTTGATTGAAAAAAAAAAAATTAAAAACCGATCGTACTTTAAATCTTGTAAAACAATAAATGGTGGTACTAATTTTTTTCGTTTTTTTTTTTTACACGCTGTAATAGCTCAAATTTCATGTATAATACATTTTTTCATTTATACAAACAGATTTTTGGGTCAGTTTTATTAGTCAAACATTTACACCGAGCTTTAAATGAAATTTCGTTGAGCATATACGTTATACGTATAATAAGTTTACAATTTTCTCGCTATATATTTATTGTATTTAAAACGTTCCGAACGCCGCGACCTCGTTCAAGAAGCATGAAAATCTGGGTATTGAATTTTTTTGTCAATATTTCCTTTTCTTCGAATATGCGATGGGCGAATGAATGAATGATTTTTTATTTTTTTTTAATATTCGCACTTTCTGCTAACAGTAGCACCTGAAGGAGGCGAACGTGTTCCCGGAGATTCCGACTTTCCAACGGATACTCTGCAGGTTCTCTGACGGGGAAATATGCTGCTAAGATATGCGCGCGATGGTATAGCTGTAGCAGGGTCACAACCCGCTTAGAGCCTGTCTTGTTATTTCTTGTTTATGGATCTCAGGAGCGTTAAGATACACGTTGAGCTAGGATTCTGTTACTATTTATTTCGCGCGAGCCAGGGACAGGAATTTACTCGAAAGCTGTATTACTGCATATACATACATGTATACCTATATAGGCAGATATTAGAAGCGTTGTACGCAAGTTATACATATAAGGGTGTCTGCGATGCTGGCCTGCGATAGACGGGGTAGAAAATTAAAGGAAATAAAAGAGAATTTTGATGAACAATAGAAGGAGACTGAGGACTCGTTAGGGAACAAATTAAGCAAACTAGATCGTGGAAACTGCAGAGGAACTGGTTGTAGAAAGAGCGAGACGAAGTGTATGATAAGAGGAGGAAGGAGAGAGAAAGAGAGAGAGAGAGAGAAATGAGATACGCCGGCGCGATTTCGCCGCGCGTTGCTGCCCCTGCAGGGACGAAAGGGAGAGAAAATCTCTACTCGAAAAATTAATTATATTTTAAAAGTTGAAATTGAGTTGCGCCGGCATTTGTTTTTGCTATCTCAATATATATATTTATACGGCGGTTACAACATCCCTGTACCTATACCTGACTACTATAATTTCCCACCCCACGTGCAACGTATGCGCTGTCAAAAATTTTACAACAAAAACTTCCCTAACGAACTTGGTGTATAGCTGCGTTGATCGCCACTATGCGACAGAAAAATTGCTTCACAGATATACGTGAAAATGATCAACGCACAACTTACGCGAGATAGATCGTTTTTTTGTTTTTGTTTTTTTTTTCTTTACCATTTCTCGTACGGCAAGAAAATTGGTCGCTTTCGTTGTGATTATTTTGACTGACGAGAGCCGTGCCGAAGATTTTCGCGAGTCTTGGAAATTGTATATATTCTGAGAAATGTTGAAACAATGAATAAATCTTAACAAAATACATTATAGAAAGAGATCCCTCCATTTTGCACAGCCATCTTTATACAAGGCCACCCCCGAGCAGCCGCCCCGGGGGAAGCCCCTCTTCCCCGATAGCTAAAAGCGAGGGCGAAGGAAGAGGACGGTATAAGGGTTGCGAAAGTAAGGGCTTAAAAATCCAGAACCACCCCTAGCTGCTGCTGCTGCTGCTGCTGCTGCTGCTTCGCGAGACGAGAGAGGGTTGGTTCGTCGGTGTTCGCTCGTCCATGGAGCCCCAAAAATCATTAAAAGCAGCCGAACACCCAAACTCTCAGAATCTCAGACGGGGGCGTCCAAATATCGCGGGAAAAGGGTAAAAGGGTGAACCGACCTACCGGGACGCCTCACCACCTCGACGGATCCCCCGGCCGTCTTTTCTCTTCGATTCAAACTTATACCACGTGCAGATCCAACTAACTTGGATTAATGAATCTTCAACATTATAACCCATGCCACGACCAAGAATAATGGAAAGTATAAGAAAAGCCATTTTTTATACGTCGAGTCAAGACCGAAGTGAAAATGTTTTTCGGGGGGTGGTTTTGTCACTCGTTTATCCATTTGGTTATTTTATTTAATCCATTTCTTTGCTATTCATTTTTCAGTTTTATCGAATACCCACTGAAAGTATGTGTTTTACAGCTACTTTTCTGCCCCGTCATTGATCCGTTTTATACCAAAAAGGACAAAAGATTCATTTCACGTTATAACCGCCGAAGAGTTATACTTAAGTACCCACGTCTCTGTCATGCACAATATCGTGTTCGATGATTAATCGAGTATACAGTATAGAAGGTTCAGTCGTCCTTGCATCAATAATAAATCGATTTCAGATCAATTTTATTCGACAGATATCAAGTAGACATTTACCAGATATCGAATTAAAATTTGATCTACAAACACACATTAACTGCGGAACGTTCGAAATTAATTTCGCGCAATTTGAATAATGACGCTGAAAATCTATATAAATTTAATTTCAAACCGCGATAAAATAAGGGAGATAGAAAATAATTGAAATATATTAGGTATATGGTAAAAGCGCGTCGTGTAGTAGCTGCTACTGCTGCTGGGTGTATGTATAGTAAATAAATAACCCCTTTTCAGAAAATGACTGGCCACCATTTTCTCATAAGTTATTTACCGTGAGAGAAACATCACGTGGGGATCGTTGTAGGTATTAAAGTAGGAAAGGGAGAGAGCGAGAGAGGGAGGGAGGGAAAGGCGGCGATAAGCGCACGGGCCTTGCTGGCGACCGGAAGAGTCCGAGAAAAATCGGAAAAGTGAAAAAATCTCGTGCGGCCAGATGACGCGACATATGTGGACACGCACGCCGTTCCGTTCGCGCCTGGCCTCGTCAGATATATATCCCATTGAAAAAAAAAGTAAGACCCCTATTATCTCCAAATGAAAGACTCTCCCAAGGTATATAGGTATACGTATACATCTTTATGTTTTTATAAACGCAAGACCTTCGCAGATGCCGACGTCCTGCACTTCGACACAGATGGGTGCAGTTCATGGTCGATAATTGTTAAAAAAAAAAAAAAAAATGTATAAAAACCTCTCCTGTCGGTTAGAGTCAATGTAGTATAATTAATGATGGAAAAAGAGAATGGGGTTGAGCCATCCAGTGATCTGAAATTTTTTCACTCTCTCAAAGAAAAACGTTGTCTATTCGAAAATTGTGTAAGAAAATTTTTATCGTCTTGCACAACCCTCGCTCGTTCGTTGTGCGCACAATAATTCTACCGCGATTGCAGGTTGCAGTATTGAATTTCGAAACTTGAAAAAAATCAATCCCTGAAGTGTTGTGGTCGATTTTTAGTTGTTAGGCGGAAAACGCGGTTGAAGAAATATAATTTTTCTTTGATATTCGCCATTTTTTTGTCTTTTTTGTTTTGTTTTCTGTTGTTGTAAATCTGGGGCTACCGCCGGTGCTGTTTCCCCGCCGGGGAATATAAATTTATCTAATCTAAATCGAGGTAGCTTCAATTTAAGATCCAAACTCGGCTTTGGAGGTTTCCCTAGAGTTCTACGCCCCCGCTATATCCATCCGACACCCGCCCTAGCTGTACGCTGGCATTGCTGCTGCTGCCGCTACTGGTACTGCTACTGCTGCTGCCTAAGACAGTGAGAAGCCTTCAGACCGCAGAGTAAAGTATGGGACCATTCCTCACTCTGCTCTCTCTCCGAAGTCTAATGAAACTTTGAAAAATCACCGAAATTAACCAAATTTAAATTACGAGGGAGTCAAAGGACGAAATGGCGCTATGCTGCACCCTCCTCCCCTCCCCGCCCCTCCGCCCCGCCAACAGCTAGAACCAACTTTACCGATTCTAAATAAACTTTCATACAAATCGCACCATCATCATCATCATCATCATCATCGTTATCCTAATCTTCTCTTCCATTTTTATCTATTCTTTACCAATTCACGTATTCTCATTCACTGGTTCAATTTTACTTCTCATTTCTAATCGTCACTTTCCATGGTCGTTTTTTGTTATTTTTTGATTGATTTGTTTTGTTTTTATAGGTCAGTTCCCCATCCGCGTTTTTTTTTTTTTTTGTTTTTCATCGATCTCACGATCGATAAGATTCACGACGATTATAAAGTTATCGCGCGGTGATACGGATAGAAGAATTTTCGACGTCTCGGAGAAACCGGCGGCTGTTGAACTTTAGTGTTTTTTTCCTTGCGTAGTTATTTGTAACTGAGAACCGACCGGACTAAATACAGCGGGCGAAAAATGCAACTGGCCGTTGTCCGGGCCCAACGGGGACTGACTCAGGCCCCGAAAAATGACCAGTGCCCGGAAGGAACCAAGAACTGGACAAACCAGTTTGCCGTTTTCGATATTAGGGTCCCCTTCGCCGCCTGCCCGATGTCCAGTCAAAGGGCTTAACTTGAAATTGAATTGTATAGAAGTCCATTGCGCTCGCTACTTCTATATACCATTGCATACATATTGCCGCGTACGTACGACGTTTCCATCTATATATATGTATATGCATATAATATGTGTCTGGAATTAATTTGACCGTTGGCATAAGGCGTGTTATACATACGTAGATTCAAATTCTGAAAGCACGATTTGAGATCATGTCTCAAGAAAGTAGTACAAGTATACTTGAAAAAGTCGGAACGAACGTCTCGGAAAATTTGGATTCAATTGAAAAAATGTAATCCATATTACGATTCTATGTATACGAACACAATAAGGTGATTATTTTGAGAGGATTCCTGGGAGATTATCATACAATCCTGGATTCGTGGAACGAGCTGGAGAAGGAAAGAAAAACAAAAAAAAATGGTGGGAAAATGAAAGGGAAATTTCGCGGCCGTTCATCACGCGCGCACGGTACCATTCCAAGTTATCATATATATCGTATTCATATAGTTACGAATCCCAGCATCCCTTAATAAGCAGAGTTTGTGTTGTAGAAAAAAATCGATGTTCTATGTTGAACAGAAGCGCGGGCGTGTGTTTGATGATGCAAAAAGCATCTCGGTGTCCTGGTACAGCGTTGTAGCAGAGCGAAGCTCGTAAACAGCGACAGTCTCTTGTTTTCTTATCTTCATCCAACAATGGAGCCAAGAAACAAAAGACAAAAGACGGGCTATTTATTTCCGTCCATTGTTTCAAGCCCGTTGGGAATCCGCTAGCTGGTACTATCTCACCGGCATGACTGCATTCCGAAAAGTAGGTGGCGGGAAAATTCGAAGAAAACGAATTTTTGACATGCGCTCAACGCTGGAGATTCGCCATTTTTTTTTGTTCATTTCTACGCACAGGGGTTGCTGCTAATCACCTGTTCTAGTCCTACGCGATGTTTCAATTTTTTTTTCCCTTCGCAGCCTGGTTGTCGGCTAAATGCACCGACGTATTTGGAAGAGGTGCGTAAATTTGTAGAAGTGTACATCGGTACCCTGCAGCATGCCGCCATAGCGACGTCGTGAGATATTTTTTTCATTTTATCTCGCTTTAATTAACAAACTAATTAAAATTTCGTAATTGCACTACGCTCTCATCGGCGGAGTAGGCGATCTAGGGGTACCCCCTAACGGCATGGAAACCCGGGCCAATTTTCCAGCAAGAAAATTCTGATTCTAATTTCATGCAAATGGCCGCTTGGTGGGGGCGGCCAAGGTTGGGTGGGGCACTCCCGGAGGCAGGCGACAGGGGTAAGAAAAGCGGCAAAACAATGGAACGAAATTTAAATTATGGCCTTCAAAATGGCGCCCGTATGCAAAGCAGTACTTATCCCAGCAGAAAGGTATCGCATTTATAACTACGCCAACACTAGCCGCCCACCAATTAATTTCACCCTCATCGTCAGCTATTTTCATTTGCAGTGATCAATCGCCTACCATTTTCTTAAATACACATATACGTACAGATACCAATTTTAAGAAGCCGTTGGTTCCCTGCAAATTTGTCTTCTCTGAACATTTAAAGTAAAAAAAAAAAGTCATTCCATACACAATTTTCCTCGCAGGATATTTAAACATATAATTAACTAATGAACGACATAATGACGTATGTATGCAGATAAGATGCTCGCATTGCCTACCTTCTTTTTTGTCTACGATTTTTCTTCTTTCAATTTTTTCTCGCCTTCTCCAACATATTATTTATTATATCCGCGAAGGAACAGAAACGGTAGAGACTGTAGTCGGTGTTGTTGGTGGGAGGTCTTCGCAGGGGGTGGATTCATTTATCTTTCCCGTAGATCTGGCTTATATTTCACCGCCCTCCAAGGCAGATACTAAGACGAATGGTTTCTCTGAAGCAAACCTTCTCAGAAAATCCCGAACAAATGTAAAACAAGGAAACTCCCGAGCAAGACGTTGCGGTGTACCATACATATACATACGTAGGCGAATATATAATTCCTTAGCTCATTTATTCTACGCATACAGAATCAAAATTTTCGTATGCTGGGTACTTGTACTCGTGTATAACAGTCGCATCGAGTTCTGAAGGACGTAAAATAAAAATCAGGGTCATCGCGTCCATCCTTTCTGGTATTTCACAATCCTCCACGCTGCATCCTTTTATAATGTTTGAAAAGCACATAACTGACCCTCCGTCAAAAAAAGAAAAAGAAAAAGGAAGAAAAAAAGAATGGAGAAATAGTAGAGCATTAGCAATAGCAGCGGCAGTAGGAGCAGGAAGTGTGTAAAATGACCACCTGGACATACGGGATGACCGGTCAAACGAGTTAACGATAAAAATTCCTACCAAAAATCCTAACGGGACGCCAAAAACCGGTTCTGTCACGTAAAGGGTTGACTGACCGTTTGCTGACCCTGAGGGTTCCCCAAAGGAGGGCTAGTCGAGGGTAAGAAGGGGTCAGGTCGGGAAAATCGGTAAATTCCCACCGCTGGTCATTTAATGCGAATCTTTCTCGATCAGCAGTTATAGGGGGAAGAATAGGTACATATAAGCCCTAGAAGTTAGGGTAAGAGGAAAGGGAGAAACTCCCTTGAACAAACATCGCGCGTACATGTAATTCGAGGTACGTAAAGCAATTCAACTTTCGAATAGCTCATACCAGAAAGTAATCGAAAAAATAGCAGAATTATCGTCGCCGGCTGTAAAAAAATTGACGAACCAATTAGGAGGATTATTTTATTCTGTTTTTTCTTTTCGATCGAGTTTATGAAATGCCAAAATTTGTAGTTTGTATAATAATTTCAGTATTTCGATCCTACCGCGACTTCCGATTGAATTGCTAATTATGCATAGAGTACACACATACCATAAATGCATGCCTATATACGGAATGTACATTACTCCACAATGAAAATTAGCTTTTTATAGTCACTCGATTAATTGACTGCAATTTGCACGTGTAATTAAACGATATAACAATATTACCGCGTCGAAAATTTTTGAGACAGCAAACATGGATTATTTAAACATTGCAAATGTGCAAAATTCATTCACCCCTGAAAAAAAAATGAATAAAATAAAAGGAAAGAAAAACAACAAACAACGCAACTATACAAATAGTTTCATCCATTCGTATATTGTTTTTTCTGCCAATTACATCATTCTCCATTCAATGAACAGCGTTCCCATAAATATTGAAATTTGTGTTACAGTGCAACGCATCTTTCCCAATCCTGCGATGAAAATTTTGTTAATTTTTCATTCGTTCAATTTTTATTTTTTTTTATTTTTTTTTTCAATAAAACGGACAGACGATTGATTATCATATCGTATCACCACTCCGCCACCCGCACGTCCTCACATACACACCGTCATACACGTACATGCTTTTAAATATGCATATCAAATCGTACGTATGCGTCTAGTTACAAGGTAGATTCACCCATACCTTCCTACTCACAATCTGTAGTTGCATCAACGACCTGTTGTGTAATTCGTAGCATATCTACAGGCGGCTTCGTACACATCCCATGTACCGGAGATGTACAATTGACGTACACGTGGAAACGCGTAAATATAAAGCGCCTGTATATGAATGTGTATATCGTTACACTGTATGTGTGTAAGAGGAAATGCATAACATATATACCCATATATGAGTCGTCGCGCATTTTATCAAGGACGCGAATCTTTTTCGCGGCAAGTTGGTTTCTCAGAGCAACTGAACGTGGCCGTGACTTACGTTGAATGCAGACTTTCTCGTCGTACTATACGTTATGTAACGTACATAAATATATATATTTTATACACGCGCTCGTGAGTGCGTGTGAAATAGGGGTGGGGGTGGGGTGGTGAAAGGGGGAAATGGCGGGAAAGAATGGCACGAGGGGGGTGCGTGGGGTGGCTTATTTTCTCCAAGATTTAATCTCACCGCCGTTTTCATTTATCCCAAAATATATCCAGCTTGGCGCCCGTGAGAAGACTGCGTTCAAATTGGTAACTCTAGAAGATTAAGATGAAAAACGACCCAAACGCCCGGCGCTCCTACAGCTCTTCGCCCCCTTCCTCGACCATCCTTAGTTTCTCTCCTCCTCATCCTCAATACCTCTCCCTCTGCCCCCACCCCTTTCTTCCACCCAGGCTCACCTTCCACCTTCTACCTTCCACCTTCAACCCACCACCTTCCACCCGCGTAACCAACCTCCAACGCGAGGCTACGCTCCTGTTTTAATATTAATGGAAAGGCTGATGGGAAACCTGAAAGGAAGGAAATTGAAGGAAAATAAAAGGATACTCTCCGCTTGGAAATTCCTTCGTAAAATTCCACCTTTGACGGGTGGCTGTACAGCCGCGGCTAAGGGGGAGGACATAATTATATACGACGCGCGCGGTTTTAACATTTTTTGCGATTATAGTTGACACCGATAGCGTCACCTTGTACATGCACACATATATATATATCACGTACGTCCCCATCGTCGGTTTTATCTGCCATCCTCAAACGAATCGTGATCGTAATATTTGTTCATATAATCATAGCGGATTCTTCCAACGTGTTAAAATTTTCAAATCCCGGCTCATCCGCAACGTCCCATACATACTACTCGCCCGTACAAACCAATACTTCATACCGCGTTCGATAAAAATTTCAGTGCGAATAATTCGAAAAGTATATAAATATTTATAAACTCACCGTAAACTATGTACGTTACGTACCTATGCAGTGTCAAAAACACCGAGGGAAATTCAAATCACGTTTACTATATGCTATACATCGAAATTACGTACATGCATGGATATACTTACACCGTTGAAGGATGAACCTGTACCTAATTGTGCGCGTGAGCCTATAACTTGAGATTTTCACTTACGAAAACATACCCCTCCGCCGGTCTCAGTTCTCATGGCTTATGTACTACATTTCTATCTGTACATACCTATGTACGTGTATTGCACATTTCACAGAACTCCGAGGAACCCTTTTCGTCTCAAGATTTATGCTCACAATCGCGTAATGTAAGACATGGCGGTAAAAAGTATCCATCAAATGTCTCGTGATATTTGATGAAAAGATTTATATTGCTATATATCGAAGTAGAAATTGCTGTGGGAGTGACGTAGTAACCGTAGTAACTTTTTCACCTGCACATCTACGAATGAAAAAGCTGTATAATCTGCTTATCACGTACATAGGTATTATGTGGGATTGGTTAACTGGTGCACCATCTCGGGAGATTCGGTTATTAGTAAAATGGCGCCAGCTGGAGTTTCAAAATCTATTAGTCCAGTCTCCCGAAAAGGGAATTCAAAGTGTTTTCGTTCCATTTTAGAGAAGCGGAGCTGTTTTCTTACCAGAAGTATGCGTTGTAAATTTGAACAGTATTTGTTCACCGAATACTCATCTGTTTGGCGGTGAGATGCTGTCGGCGGGAGGGGGAGGAAAAACGGGGGCTGGTTGGTTTTCTGCCTGCAAGGGTGGTCGGGGGGGCCAGGGGGCAGGGGGGAGGGGAGGCGGGGGAGAAGGAGGTAGCTTCGCTTCCATGGCAACCGGATGTGATTGATAACACGGTATATAATTAATTTTAAACGTGGAAACGTAATGAGTTTCGTTTTAACGACCATCGCTAAGGAAACCCTGACGATGAGATGAATTTCTTTATACTTTAACGCATATATATACCTATAATATTATTTCACGTATAACCAGGACATACATATACTTCCTTCTCACCCTTATGTTTTATTCGGAGCGTAAATATAATTTACATTATATGTATATGTTAATAATATGTGTATACATACATACATATTTACAATTATAATAAAGAAAATAAACGTAATATTATATTGCATAATGTCTGTTTCAATTATATATTTCAATCGTTTCAGAGAAAACGGGATGGTAGAATTGAGACCAACTGGAAGGACGGCCGAAGGTCACCGGAAATGGATGATCATGACTGGAAGAAAGGTAAGAATATAACAGATTTTATCACGGAGATGAAATTTCATATTCTCGTATTCAAGAATTCGCATTTTTTGAGTTGTCATTTGGAGCTGCCAATTTTATAAAAAAAAAAAGAAAAACAAGTAAAAATTTTGATACTGATCGAAATCACGCCTGTGATTATATACGAGCTTCGTTTTCGAGATTCGATTTCGAAATGATATACATAGCTGCGGAAATCTGATTGACCAAGGCAAGTTGCGCGGTCTTCGCCCTTCGGGCAAATGTACCGCATGTAGACTGCATGTGTGTGTCCACATACAGCGCGAACACCTATGTGTCGGGTTTTGTTGCGGAGTTCGATGTCCAGAGGGTTGTCGAGAACTTGTCAAATCCAACGTCGATATAATAGAAAATTCAAATGAAAGAACATAAAAATTTCGAACCCCTCGAAATTTTGTGTGCAGTAAATTTTTGTCCTGGAGTAATGAATTTATTTTCCGAGACCGTAATGAACCCTCGCAACATGCGTTTGGAACTTGTTGGAAAACTTTCGTCAATGATTTCCTCGAGCCTCGTATTTTCAAAGCTCATCTCGTTTGGATATGAAAAAAGAGAAAAAATCCAAGACAAATGTGGTGATTGTTTAATCGTGGTGCGAAACTAATTCCGCGGCGATTCTCTGTAATAGTCGCGATTGATGAATGGCGATATATACATATCCCATAAAATAAGTAATGTCTTGTCGAAGGTGGGTATGAACGCGTTTTCTCCGCTGGTTCCATAAATTATCCAGGATCCAGCTGACCGCGTCCCTCAGCCAACCCCCGATTGGAGTTCCACGAAGGCGAGAGGCTCTAAGTATACTTCTGGAGGCTCTCGCGCGGCGTCCTCCCTCCGACAGAGAGAGACTAGCTTTGTCGTTTTGCGTCGGTATAGTGCCCCGCGCACGGCGGGCATCCTGGGCGTCTTGGAGCGGGCGTCTCCTGGACGACGCCTCGGATCAATACCGACGCCCAGCGTCTCATTGGCCCCTTCTCTTAGGTGCCGTGGAAAATCGCCCCGGAGATGACGGGAGGGGGTGGTTTCGCCGGTGGACCTACCTTCCTTTTCTCAGGGCTAAACCACCTTTTCTCTTAATCTCTTCTGCGCACGATTTTTTTGCACTCCCCCCTCAAATTAACAAAGGAAAAGAGAGAAAAAAAAAAAAAAGAAACGAAAAAAAATTTGCATCTTTATATTGAGAGAAATTTTTTTTTTTTTTGAGCTCGATGTGTTGACATTTTTTTTAAAATTCAACACTTTTTTTTTTCGATATTCTCTTTCATCGGTTTATCGACGACAAGGGTTGAAGTCTTTTTTCTCTCTCTTTTCCGAATAAGAGCTGAAGGTCACTTTGACAAAAAAAACTTACATTCAAAACGCGTGTTTTATTTTTAATCCAGGTATTTGGATCGACGCGTGCGATGAGCGTGCAGATGAGAAAAAAAATTGAAAAAAAAAAAATTTCGTCGGACAAAAAGTATCGGAATAGAAAAAAAAAAAAAAAACCTCTACATGAAAAACAGTCGCGTGTCGCGTTACTTATACACACGGTGTGCAGTCAATTTTTTTTATTTTAATTTTCTTGTAGGGTTTTTTAGGATCATATAGAATAAGAAAGGGGTTTCTATAGCCTGCGCCCTTATTTTTTGCCGCAGCGTACACCCCTTTTTTTTTACAAAGTCCGACCACTTTCTTTTTTAGACGTGGTCGTGAGCCGCTGCACCGTAGGTATATAGGATCGGAGACGGGTGGACACATTATTAGCTTAATAACTCTGGGCGACCTTTTTTAATCCGGGTGGAAGACTTTAATTAAAAAATAAACAACTGGGCAAGCAGTAAACGTGCAAGAGATTTAAAGAGCCCTCTCGAGGCTCGCGGAAGTTCGGAGCTAAGGGAGAACACATTTGCATATTCTACGCGCGATTTTGGAAATTCTAATCAAGACACAGTCATGTTAGCCTTCGTACACCTCGTCGGAATATACTTTATAACATCCACTCCTTGCTTAACACAACTTTGCTAAAATCTTTTTTCACTCAAACCTTTGACAGGGCGGCGGGGAGAAAGAATAAAAAATAGTGAAGAAACATAACTCTCGCAGCGAAATTACAATATTTCAAGAAACAAAAAAATTATATCGTGGTCATTTTTTTCCAGGCCGCACGTAGTACCATCCCTCTTATACTTGTGGACAGCCATTTTTTCATATTTTTTTTTTTTTTGCCTGTGCTCGTACCGTGTCATTGTGTGGAACGAAATAAACTCATAAAGTACACAGGAGTCACCACCCTCCTTCCTTCCCCTCGGCCTTCGCGTGTGTCGCGAGTGCACGGGACGAAATAATAAAAAATGTTTAACGACCAATGAGAATCGGCGCTTTATATAAGGTTATATAACTCTGCCGTGTATAGGTATAGGGAGTCTATGTAAGGTCCAAGTTCTCCCTTATTTTTAAGGGGAGAAAAAGGTCGTCGTACGTTTGCCCAGGGGTAAGAACGGTCTAGAGGGGGGCTAGCTCTCGGTTGGTGAGCAAGGGGGCGGCCAGCCTTAAGCAGGATAGGGGTAAGGCTCGCAAGGGGTGGTTTCGCTAAAAGTGGGGTAAAATAGGCCGCATGGTGGGGTGATATACTTAGACGGGAAAGTCTCGGGTCGAAAAGGTTGGGGTCGTAACGTGAGAGGCGTCCGATCCGGTGGCCACCCCTCGCCGTCTAAGAACAGAAAAAAAGTGAGGGCAGGAAGGTTGACTGAACCCCAGAAAAAAAATCACCCCTGCCGAATCACTCCCAAAAAACCCAGTCCCATTATGGCCCCATTGATTTTTTTCCCTTTTTTTTTCTTTCATCCCTCCGTTCATCATCATCTCATTTCTTTATTACCCACGCTTATGGTGCGGCGATGGGATACGTGTAAAAAAAAAATTGGAAAAAAAACAACAGAAAAACCATCATCCACGGTAGTTAAAAACTGACACCCTTGTTTTGACACCTCACGTCCTATTTTATTATTTTTTTTTTGTTTTCACTTTTTTCTTCCGTTTCTTCGCATGACCCTGGCTTACTCTACCCTTCGCCCTTACTCAGGGGGTTGTTTTACGGAGGTCCTTTTTTTTTCGTTCTCGCTAGATCAGCTTTTTTTACATTTGCAACTTGTACAATTCACCCCTGACAAATATATATATATAATAAACTCGTTTTTATTGGCTGCTAATTGTAGTAAAGTTAGACCTTTCGACGAAATGAAGGATATGTGTATTATAGTCAATGGAAATTGTCATGGATATACTATGCGGATATTGTACAGTGACAATAGAAATGCAGGTATGAGATCGTTATCCTTGTGCATGGGGTGGGCTATCACGCGTAGGTGAATGACGGAAGGTGAAACGTGCTGATTTCAGTACTTCAACAGCGAACTATAATATTACTAAAGTGATGTCTAAGGCACAAACAACATCCCAGTTGGTGATGTTCATTGACCAAATGGTAACTGCAGCACCTGGACACGCCGGTAACAATTAGCGCTATCGAGCAGATATATATTATGCAATGTTTGCACCTATCCTTGCTGACTCAGTTCTATGACTGGCTGCACGATGCAGTAGCCGTATTACTTCGTACAAAACTATAATGTATAGACTCCCCAACTCGATCACCGCGAAGATTTCACCACAAACTACCGAAATTTACATTTCAACCGGAAACCGCAAAAAAACAATTGAAAAAAAAAAATTCATATTTTTAAAAAGCTATAAAAAAAAACGAAAGCGAAAAAAGTTGATGAAAAATGAAAAAAAAAAAAAAAAAAAGTAATCGCGAAATTTTTCGCGCTCATCTTTTGGGGAGAAGGGGGATGAAATTTGTCCCGCTATACCCGGGTGGTTTGGTCGTAAGTACGGAAGTGAACCCTCGTCAGTCGGTTCACCCCGGAGGTGGTTGCAGTTCGATGCTGGCATCTGCAGGCGCCCTACATTTTGTAGGCAACGACCTCACCGACCGAGGAGCTTTCAAGCCTCCGTATACTTTCACTCGATGTTTTCTCGGCAACGTTGATTCAAATTGTGCGCCGTTTATACGCGCCTCTGCTATGCGGTTGATACGTATGCAGCTGTAATAACTTCTTCTTGATTTGCTCTTAATCGCTTTCCAATGTTAATTAGCCCCTTTTATTTTTCTCTCGTAATAAATCAATGCGTTTTATAAAAACCATCGATTTATAACAGCTGACTTCTTGCGCATGGTTCTTACACGTATCACTTACATGAGTTAGTGTAGTTGATACAAGTTTTCATGTACTCATTGATCATTTATACTTTTGGTATGAATTTTTATACGCTTGCGATTCATGTAACGCTAAAAATATCGAAGTTGTAATTTCACAGAAATCATTTGGAACGCACTCAATTTTTTTTTTGTCCAGCTCAAGATTTCTCAGCCTCTTTTGATGAGATGAGTAATTTGTGTCAAAGATGCATTGAAAAAAAAAATGAAAAATCGAAATCAGATGAGAATTTTCACTTTCCAAACGATTCACTTTATTCTTTCGACTCACTAGCTGATGCCATCTGCTGGTAAGTCGGTATATCAAAATCGATGAATTACTTGCACCCCTTTTTTTTTACATTTCGGATGCCAGACGGTGCCGACTATCTTCTTGATACTCTGCGAGCTGAAAATTATGTACGGAAACTTTGAAACCAGATAGACAAAAAAAATCTGAAAAAATGAAAAACCAGTTTAGAAACCCGCAAGTGGACACTACCCTTATTGTACGGAGCTCCTCCATTCGGGGCGCGTTTAGTGCGTTTTTGATACTCAGGTACCTCGTCTCTGGTGACCCTCGTCAATCTTTATAGGTGTTGCCGGTAGAGATCCTGAAGCGCATAGAGTACGCTACTTATCTTTGAACTTCTGTACGCGCTTTGGGGGAACTTTAAATACTATTAAGGAATTCTTTGTCTGGTGTTCACGAATTACTTCTTAAGATTCAAACGCGTATCGTAGTCGTTGTGTGGCAGCTATTCTCATCAAGGCCGGCTGTGTATCCCCTCTCACTTTAGCCCCTTACCCATAGTTATATATATATACATATACATGCACATTATATTTCCTTGCCCCGCTGCACCAGGGTGACTGCAATCTTTTATACAAGGTCCATAGCCGCACTGCACCGTTGATGCTGCATCAAAACGATGCAAGATCGCGGCGGTGTTGTGCAGCTTGGATATAAAGATACAAAGATACCTAGTTACAATACACTTCAGCTCTGCAGGTTAAGATTTTATCCCCTTCCCGGCGGCGGGTTTGGGAAAGGGGAAAGAAAAAAAATGAATAAAATGAGTCGAGAATTAAGGAACGTTGATCCGGCGAAAATAATACTACATCTGCATAATTTTATTGCGAATCGAACGTGTCTGGGATTATCGACGCACCTATATCGTATTAGGTTTTAACGACGGTCGTATATAAAATTGCAATCGTAGTTTGGATTGTGATTGCATAAATGCGTGGTATTTTGCCAATGCCTTTTGCCAATTTTAGATTTTTTAAGCCTTGCCATTTTATTTTACGACAAATTTTATTTTTAGCCGTTCTAGAAAACGCTGCTAAATGCGCTTTGCTTAGTGTAGGTATAACGGCACAAGCGTCGTTACAAAAAAAAAAAAATGAAAATAAAGAGGTAAAGATTTTTTTTTCGCTTTTTTCAATCTACTTTTTTCTTTGCATCAGACTCATCAATTTTAGACGATACGGATATGTTGACCAAATATCAATCAAATTATACCTAGTCGGGTTCGAAAATCTAGACTAATAATCACTCGCGCTCGAGAACGACTAATATAATTTAATCACATTAGTTGCACACGACTTCCTATGCATATCGATACATATAATTTATCTTGGCTTACTTATTAAGAACTACATCGTTAAAAAATGAACGTAATATTTTATACATACATTTCCGGTTTATTATACCTGCGAGTCTCGCGACGAGATCCTGCACGGCCTAGGGCAACGACAGCCCTAGATACCTACTTAAGTTTGCTCGCGACTCCCACTCGTAGTAATGATCAGCGTTTCAGTATTGGAATATACTTCGACATTACGGAGCCAAGAATTACTTATAAATTTGAAAAACCTGTGCATATATTTTTCTACGGATGTATATACGTATATAATTATTTGAAAATATTGATAATACTTGGATTAATTAACTGAACAAACGATGCCCGCAGTACACAACAGCAGCAGTTAGTATATTAACAAAATCTTGATGCAAAATCAATGCATAAATAATCTGCACATATTTGTAGATTAATAATGTTAATTGTTAACAGAGTTTCATACATGTATAACGTATACGTATATACGTGTGTATTATATATAAAATACGTGGGGTTGTAATTAAACTCTATACACACCTCACCTCAACGCCTCCCGTATAATATACCATAGGAATTACATGCGTTTAATCACACTCTCATGATACCGGGGAGGACATTATTGTAGGTATAAGCGTATATCTCCGATTTATTAACGAGTGTATAAAATACGGTATGTACGCGCGCTGCTCCGGTTAATTCGATCGATTCATTTTTTTACATCCCTCTGTTTTTTGTTTTCGAACAATTTTTTTTTTTTGTTTAATTTTTTCTTCGTAAAAGCACATGCGGTATAAGCCTGTGTATTTTATCATTATTTTATATACACAGATTGGATGTTATGTATTTGAGATAAAATAATATTTATTACCTCGGGATTTTATGAAACAACCGATTTGTATACGAATAATACATCGCATCTCTTTATATACGATAATCAATAAAGTTAAAAATATATTACCATTTCTTATTATATATCTGCGGTAGAAGAATAATATAGGTATAGATATAGGTATATAATCTGTCCGCGGGAAACGATAATTTAATGAATTTTAGTATCTGAAGTTAAATAAAATACACGAATTACAAACAAAGGTAATGATTTTTGTATTAATATCGAGGAATCATGAAGATATCTATAATGTAAGGGATGGGGAGTGTGAGAAGTTTTCCGTATAACTTCATCAAATTGTATATTGCAGTTTTGTTCAATAATTTTCATTATGTTTTTTCTCGTTTCTTTTTTCTTCTAATCCTTCTGCTCACGTAAGTAGTGGAATTCGATTCCGAAATATCATGGCGAAAAAGAAGAAACAGAAGAAAAAAGAAGTGTCTTTTTTGTTTTATCATTCCGTACCTCCTCCCGACAGAAAACATGATGGCACAATGCAGTGACAGTAACAGTAAACAGTAGTATAACAGTATAACAGCAGCAAAGCGTCGTCCATAGGCGAGTTTATGGGCCGGCGCGACTATCCCGTCTTTTTTTATTTCTCCTCTTGGTGTCTGTCTGTCCCTTGGTGCCTCCCGTCCCTCCGCCCCTTTAGTCGCAGTATACGTCTGTCCCGTTTCCACCCACGCTAGAGCATCTCCCACCCCTCTATACCTCGACAACGGTAGCGTTTTTATACTTTTTCCTTTTTTTACCTTTTTTCCTTTTTTTTTATATTTGATTTTTTCTTTTTCATACCCTCGTCGTCCCGGTAGCAGCAGCAGCAGCAGCAGCAAAAGCAGCCCTCGGGGTGATTTTTATAATCTGCTACTTGTTGCGTCGTCAGAGTCGAGTTATACGCGCGGTGCGTACTGGAAAAACCAGAAAATAGAGGAAAATAAAACACGTCCGCTCGGGCAAAGAATAAAAAAAAAAGAAGGGGTTAGAGAAAAAGAGGAGAGGGAATGGAAAAAACAAAGTAAAAAAATCAAGTAAAAAAACACCACGGGACCTTTCATCCCCCACAAACGTGGAGAGCTGCGGTAATGGCTTGTGCATGTGTGTTAAAAACCGCGTACACACCTGTGCGATAAGTGATATTCACATTTATATTGAGATTTTTTTACGCCCCACACAGATTTGTTAATATTTACATAAAAAGAGCTGGAATTTTTTTTAACGAAAATATTGAACTTCGAGGAACGCCGTGGAATTTCTTTTCCCAACCCGATCAACGAACAAATGTTCAGATTTAAAGTTGAAGTAAAAAACAAATAATTCAGAAAAAAGATAAAACAAAATCGAGCAAATTAATTGTGCGATTCGTAAATGTATGTGTACCTCGGTATGCACGCATTAATTCTAATTGATATAAATTCTTAAATGCCCTCAGCTTGATAAAATTTTTTCTTTTTTTTTTTGTTTTTATTCAGAAATTAAAACCTCTCGTTGCCGCAGTATGAAAAAATATGAACAGGGTGAGAAGTCGGAACCCAAGTAGAACGAGATTTGAAAATTGTTTGATCGCGTCAAAAAACTTTTCGAATACGTAAGATTGGAAATTTGAAAAATGGAAATCGAAAAGTTATTAGACCGATCTAGTAGTTTATACGACACTCGACAAAATTTCTATTTGATATTAGGTCTGGTAGCGAAGGACGTGACAATTTTTCTACGTCATATATAAATATTATATAGGTATAACATACGCACGAAAACCGCGAGTTACATACACGCGTAGTATATGTAATCACGATATAATTAATCGACTTCATATTTATATAATCTGCGTACATTGCAACTGCAGCCATACCGGGTATACCTATATATGCATGTATAATATAACTAGATGCCGGTCTTTCGGCGGAAGTAACAGTTGAAAACCACGCGCGTATATGTTACGCGATAAAAACATGGAAACGCATCCTTTAAGGAAAAATATTATTACACACCGCATATATATACACACTGCAAAATCATGAAACTCGTAATAATTAATGGAGTTTTTTATTTTTTTTCTTCTCCTCTTTATCTCTGTAATGAAATCAGCTAATCTGCGGCGTTTGAGCTCACTGCAAACCACTGTATACCATATACCTATAAAAAAAAAACGAAAAAAAAGAAATAAAATGTAAATTCTTTTTTTTTGTCCTTTTTTTTTTCTTCTTCGTCGATTATGTACCTATACGGCATCCGAGCTGAACCTCATCAAGTTGGCTGCATTTTTAGCGAGCGTACTGTACATACATAACGATGCAATTACCATATAGTATACATTACACAGCTGCAATGTGTCTCTCCACTCTTACACCACTACTATATATCTACTGTACTATAATATATTATGCACTATACAGCGATGCACACTGCATCGGGAATAACTCCCGGAGATGATCGCTTTTATATTTTATAGCTTTATTATATTACACATCTATACGTACACACATATATTTACGTATATAATATACATACATGTATATACGCATGTGGATGTATTAAATAGAATTGCACGGTGCAGGTATGTGTAATAGTCGGTCTTAATTTAGTGAGAGAATATAATTAGTTTTTAATTAAAAAAAGAGTAAAAAGTGGAAAGATATGTAAAACGGCAAAATGGCGAATGGCAAATGGGAGAAAGAGACGATGGGGGGGGGAGGCGAAGTACATTATAATAAGAGTAAAAATCCTCCTTCTCCTCCCTCCTTTCGCCCCCCACCCTCCCCCCGCCGCCCGAAAAAAAAGGAAGTGCATTTCTTACTGCAGGTTTATATACCACAGGCGGTAGTAGATGCAGCGGTAGCCACGCGGTACCTAGATATAGTTATAACCTACTGTACGTCCGAAAGTTTAAAATAGAATATCTTACAACTAACTTTCATCGTTTTTTAAAAATTGCAGTTAAAACATTAGCGTAGAGAGTTGGGGTGGAATTTGTATTTTCTAGTTAAAGAAAATACTCTCGGTTATCACCAATTGTCTAGGATATATACCGACGCCACTGACTGACGTCACTGGTTCAAACATTAGACATTGCAAAAGCGCATGCGCAAATCTTGCGAATCGCACCGTTCTCCTCCCGCCGCCAAGGTGCACTGTATACTGCGTGCACCGCATTAGATGCATTTCTAAGTCGGCTCGTAATAAATCGCATAAATATTATACGATTTTCGTGTTTCGCCGCGATTGCGAGCTATTTTATCATACACATACATAACGGATTTTTTTATCGTACACAAGTTATAAATTACATGTTATTTATTTATTATTGATTTCTAATATTCATTTGTGAATTATTTACATGCGCATATCCGTATATAAGCGAACTTTTCTTCGATCGGTAGTTTTGGGCCTTCGATTGCATGTCATTATCGACGATCACGATCAAGGATTAATCGATTCAATCGTTATTCAATCGCGATTCTTTTTCGGGTATAAACTGCACTGTATTCTTCGTAAACTTCAACTATTATATTATTATCAGACGTAAATTTTCATTTCTCCGATTCGTTGGGATAATTTTTTTTTTTTTTATTTCTATTAATTTTTTTCATTCTTTGATTGATTTAAAAACAAAAGAAAAATTCAAATCTTCTTTATCGTGAAATTGATTCGATGAAGTCGAAGAACGACGGGACAAGCGCGTCGCGCTGGCGTTCGCCACCCCCACCATTGTCGTACGGCCAAAACGAGTTTTTTACTATTTTTGATTTCTGGCGAAGAACTGCCTGAGGAACAATTCAAATAATTTCGCGTCTTCGGCCCGTTCGCCGGCGATTTAACCGCTACTTCATTAATAATTTGCAATTTCACGATCTGCGACTGTTCACTGCAGCTGTACAGAGAGTACAGTAGTCAAGTTGAACGCGGTGCGGTTAAAGTTCAATTTTTCTTTTTTTTCCCCCTTCAAATGTTGCTGAACGGAAATACGAATAATTTTCATCAAAATCAACCCCGTAATCGATAAAGCCTTATAAAAAATACAATATATATGGTAAAAATCAAAAAAATATATACACGATTATATTCGCCATGCAAAGTGTTTTATTATCTTATCATAAAATAAACGATATAATTGTGCCTGCTGAACGTAAATAATCTCATTTGATACGTAAAAAAAATCCAAAATCAACAACAAAAAAGAAAGAAGAAAAAAAAACTAGGATCGTAAAAATGGTCGACATTCTCAGCCAATGATGTACAGATATATAAAATTCATCGTTGGCATCGTCTGCGTCGTCGCGTACTAGTAGTCGCTGATGGGAAAAGAAAAATTGAAGCGTAATAGAAGAAAACTGAAAAAACGGAGCGCTCCGCTTTGTCGAAAAGTTGTCGAAGAAGAAACGAATCATTTTAAGGTGAGAGATTTTGCATCCGTTGTAATGATTATGATAATATTATAATTTCGTTTACATACCTCTCTTGCGTTTTTATAATTTTTTAATTTTCTTCATTTTTTCCAACTAAAAAAAACAAAAAAAAAAAAAAAACATTAAAATAAATGAACAAAAAACTGAAACAAACGAATGAATAATAATTTTGAATATTAATAATAGTACATACCAAAATGTTGATGCTGTTAACATTATTAATACATAAAAGTCATAACCTTGCTTACAGACTGCATCGCTTTGCTGCTAAAATGGAACGCTTGTGGACGCTGTGAAACACCGCTATTGTAATTCTCGCTATATATTGCAATAATGAGGAAAAAAATAAATCCTCGAAAAATTATCACTTTTCTGAAATAAAAAATGGTCAGACCGATGCGTAGATAGGGTTTCCATTGTTTTCTTTTTTTCTTTCTAATGGTTTTGCATTTTCCCCCGCTTTGATATGGATTATTGTAAGACAAATTTCCACGAAAAAATAGGAATAAAATAAAAATGATAAAAAAGATGGCCGGCCGCGTGCGTGGGGAATTCGTTGCGTACAATTATATATACATTCCGTGGGGAAGAAAACGAAGGGAATTGAAAAAAAAAAATGGCCACTGATTTTTTTGCTCAACTTTCCACCCGTATACGAAGCTTTCGGTTTTTAGATATTATATTCGGACAAGAAACTTATAGTACATGTGAAGGAAGTTGTTTGTACGTTGTGTTGTATCGATTAAATAAAAAGGTCATACCAACACTAACCCATTACATCAAGCTATAATACAGTCTCTCTACTAATTTGCATAAGATGATTCTCCCTCCCAGTAGTATAACTGAAGTATATATAATGTACGATACACATACCTGCAACAGCAGCAGCGTATAGACAAAATGTATTATATATCTGTTGGTAAATGCACGTGTATTACATATGCATTTGTGTATGTATGTATGTATACATGCAACGATGGGTTGTCCATGGTACCTGAATTTCAGATACACTGGGCCCTGTCCTAAAAAAAATTTGGACGCTGGTCTTTCCCCCTTTTCAATACCTGGTTTTTTGACCCGGGCAGCTGCGGGTCAGTTTTCGACGGGCCTGCAACGAATTAAGATGTGGCGCGCAAAATTATCCGCGTATCGCAATTATTAAATCAATATTAAACCATACACATCGTTGTTACGCACATCATATTTTTTACAAAATTATGTACATCAAAAAAATTCCGATCATTCGATTCATTCCTACCTATGAATATACCTTGCAGTTTTCACGTTATAACCAAAATTTTACAAACGTTTTGATTTCATATATTTACGCGTTGTTATTTTGAACAAGTTATACAGTGAAACCCGTCGCGAATACCTTTATTCATACACCAAAATTGAAAATGTGAAAAACACGGTTTAATTTTTTTGATTGTTTTTTTTTTTTTTTGATCGTTTTTTTTTATCTGATTTTTTTCAATATCGGATGACGCAATGCACATGAAAAATATGTGGACGAGTAATGGATCTCGCGGATGCATCGATTATTGCAACAAACGGTAACGATCTGAAATAAATATATTTATAAATTTTTTTTCTATACAATTAATCAGTTCAATTTTTTGTCAATCAATCGTTTTGTTCTTTCTGTACTGTTTTTGCTTTCTCTCTCTTACGTTCCCAGTAAATTATCGTCTACATAATTTTTCTTCGTCCACTTCATTTGTACAAAATCAAAGTGCTCGTACTCGCGGTATTATAACATATAATACACACACATACATGTGTATAGGTATGTTCAAGATACGAATCGCACTGTGCGGTACCCCGTAACCGACGTCGTTCTGTTCTGTTTTCATTGGCCGAGGGATTTCCTCCCCCCTCATTTTCCTCCGTCACCCTGCCCCCTTCCCTCTTTTCCTCTCCCTCCATTCCACCAATTTCCCCCTGCAGTATCGGTCAGCTTGGATGTCTGTGAATCGTGCGATGACTATCCCGGTGCAAACTTCGATATGCAGGTAGAGTTCCGAAAAAAATGGGAACAAAAATTTTTCCAAATTTTTTAAGACGCAATTAATTCATCGTTTCGGAACAGCTTTTATCGCTGTGAAGTATAAAAATAAATTCTACCATTCCGTTCTACCCCCTCGGCCATCGATTTATTTGAAATCTTTATTCTTTCTGAATTTTTGTCTCCGATGCTGAATTACGCGCGATTTTTCCTTCGCATTTTATACTCTTCATTAACATCGCTTACGTAGATTGGTTACAACCCATCTCCTGTTTTTTGACGGAAGATGGGTATACCTGCATCTCGTGTACCTTCCCAGGGTTTTTGTATCGCGAGGGTAATATATATGCAGAAAAGGGTGAGAAAGATTTTTCAACCCTCTAATATTTCAGAGAGCGAATCTTTTCTCTCGACTGTAGTAGGGTAACCCTCTCTACTCTCTCGTCTTCCACTCTCTTCTTTTTTTCTTATATATATTATTCTTTTCTCTTTCTCTTATATACCACCCTGTGAAAATCGTCGTATCGTGCATCGGCACTGGTAACGATAGACACGGCCGGGAGCCCTCGACGATCCCGCGTATTTTATATATAGTACATATATACGTGCCTCTTTTATTCGAGCAAAGAGCAGCTATCTCTTGAAACGCTAAAAATCTCGCGCCCCTAAAGAAAAGAAGGGTGGAAAAAGAGGAGCCCAGTCAAGGGGCCGGAAAAATAATTACTTCCCTCCTGCGACCGCAACGAGCTGGAGAAAATATGAAGGAATGAAAGAAATAAAATTAAAAAAAAAAACAAAAAAAAAGGAAAAATGAAACGCGAGAAAAAAAACAAATATGAAAAGTATCAGGAATAGAATATATATTATTCAATTTCTCATTTCTTAAAACTGACGAAGCTTTTTTTGATAGCACGATCCGTTGGAGGTTAAAATGTTTGGAATTTTTTTACGACACCTTTCGCTCCCCTAAAGACATTGGGTGAATATTTTAGAATTTTTTGGTACACTTGACATAGCGTGAGATTGTTTTAATACTTTGCCGGTACGGTATGGGTTTTTTCTTCTTTTTTTTTTACAGTATCATTGATGATTCAAGAAAGATTTTATCAACAGACAACAGGGAATTGATTCTGCAGTGAAGTAGTAAAAAAAAACAACTCTCCTAATACAATAATTGTGAAAAAACTATGAAAAGATTTGTTTTTCGCGATGTGGATTGGACCGAACGTAATAACATGTGATAGGATGAGAGAAATTTTCGATTTTTAACGATTAGTATATAATTATATTATTCATAGCTAGTTGTGGTGGTGGTGCTATGCGGTTTGGGCATTATGGAGTTCATATCCTTCGGTTTACATAATCGGCCCGAAACTAAGCCCGACTTGATTTTAGTTGTACCGCAAAATTCACTTGTCCGACAATCCGCAGCTCCCATTTGCACACTTATTATATTCCTTCATTTTTAATCGGTGGAGAAATTTCTCTTAAAATTCTAGTACTTGTTTATCTAAATAGATACAGCCTAGACGAAGTTAAGAACAAGTCAATTTATTTTGTTTACACAATTTTTTTATGAATCCTAATGATTAATGAATGTATTTCGTTCAGCAGATATGGTATACATACATATACCTATATATAAGGCGTGCACATATATATATAATAACAGCGGGGATGGAATATTTCGCCGTTGATGTCATTGATTTTCACTGATTGAATAACTGACTGACAATTACCTGCAATTACTTGGAATTACAGTGCACTCAATTACTCGCGCTCGGGTACGCCGGTTGTTCGATATATGTACTACAATGGCTCACGTTGCAAGTAGGGAAGGATAAAAAAAGGGGGTGAGGTAGTTAGGGGTTGAAAATACTTTTCGCGGACGATTATACTACCTGCGGGAAGCGTATAGATAATTTGAAGAAAAAGGTCGTCTACTGCAATCGTAGTTATTGATCAAAACAATCGAAGAGAGCGCGGACGTTGAACGTTGCGGGGTGAGTGAAAGCTGTCGAGGGTCGTCGAGCGGGGGTTGAGAAAAAGATGGCGCAAAAATGGAGGGTGAAAAAGTTAGGGTGAAAAACTGGGGAGGCAGGCCCACGCACAGTCCTCGGGGAGGACGTTCTGAAACCCGAACCATTTTTGGCGGGGCTTGTGAGATTTTGAAATTTTATACGCCCCCGAGGGCTGACGAAACTTTTTAAGACGTCCATTAAGGATCCTGTGTCTCGTTAGAGGGAATAAAGAATGAAAGAAAATTATTTGAAACAGCGAATGTGTGTATTCCAATGCACCGGGCGCGCGTCTGGAGGGAAAGAGCAGCGGCTTACCGAAGGATTTTGTTTCGAATTTGACCCCAGTGTTCAGATTTTTATAATCTACGAGGATTAAATTCGTGCACTGCAGCGTTACACGATATGCTCGAAATTTTAGTGGCTTTGCACCGATATCATATTGTGAAGTTGAATTTGTTGATTCAATAAAATTAGCCGGGCTGCCCTCGATCGTCGATTCGAAGAACGCAAGTGCTAATTTTGCAAATTTTCACATTCTGAATTACTCAAGGCTTTTATACTCGCTAGATTCTCGTTAGCGTGCACACGGCATGCGGCAAAGTAACGCAACGCAAGCTCAGCTGAGGCAAAAACAAACATTTTTGCGCGCGTGCATCGGCCATCCGCCCGTCCGGCACCGCGTATAATATAGCTTGTCGGTATACTTTGGAAGCTAAATGCAACGCGTTGCATAAGACGTGACTTGGAAATAGTTTTAAAATGGCCGATGGTCATAAATTAATCCCCTTCAATCCGTATGAAAATGCGACGTGAGTTGTTAATGTTGAGGAAAAAATGAAACGAAAAATGCTTTCCTGTATACGTGAGCTTCGAGCTGAGAAGAAATCTGAATACCTGATTTTTCTTCTGTCGCGACGTTGGAAAAAATTTTTTTTTTTCATTCTCACACGATGTTCTATCGGAATCCCTGATTGATCCGGAGGTTTTTAAGGCAAGGATAAATAATTTTGCACAATTGTTTGAAGCTGGCCGATTAAAATCATCACATTGAATCCGATTAGAATGAAAATTTTTTTACGGATACCCTCTTAATTAAAATATTAAATTGATTGCCGGTGAAAGGTCTGAGGAGTGAAGGGAGGGTGGTATAGTGTCTGTGTCGTTTCTTGCGCCGAAGAAGCGAGCTAAAATAAATGAAAATGAAATCAATTATAAAATTGTTTGAGGAGCCTTGGAAAGCTGTAGACACCCGCAGTTCTCGATAGATGGATGGATGGGGATCTTATATTTCCTTAATTAAAAATACAGACTTTACTTTCAATTAAAAATGGCCGACTTTGACCTCCCTCTCATTCACGGTCCTCTCGCCCCTGATGTATATAGGGTATGCCTCTCTAGATATTTCAAGTACCGCGTACTTCAACAAAGGAGTTGGACTTTGACGCCTCCAAATGGCACCATTTATTAACAAATGATTCTAAACAGTTGAAAAGATAAAAGATAACTGTCGAATACAGGATGGTCGGAAAAATAAATGGCCCGATGTTTTCAGTTCTCGGGAGGAAAAGTTCAAGACTCGTTCACATGTTCAGCTTTTATTGAACTATTAGAATCGGTCGTAATTTTCTTTTTTTGGCAGCGTATAAGTGCAGAAAAAATCCTGTACTAAAAACAGAAGTGATGAACAACTCGCAAGTCTGGATGAAAAATCATCGAGTGACGCGGAATTGAAAATTCGATGAAATTTTCATAGCCTTTGAAAAATAATATTTATTCAATTGATGAAAAACATGCACATGCGCGAAATTCCGCTCAAGATTATAGCTCATGCGGTCGCATCGCGTGGTCAGGATTTGATAAAATCTTGCGCAAATTTACATTTATTTGCTTTTTCTTTTCTTTTGTACTGTGAGAGAGAATCTTTAGTCGGGTTTGCCTTTGCCTTTGGCTTTTTCACTTCTTGGGCACTTCTTTGCCACTTCTCATCCGCGTCTACGTCGAGATGTTCACCGCGTTATACCCCCGAGAAGCTTGATTTATTAGACTCTTAAATCTTCCCTTTCTTTCTTTCACACTTTTATACTTTTAAAACTTTCCATACCCAGAGCTAAAATTTCATTATAAGACGGCAAAAGATAAGCGCGTGAACTTACATAGCTCCGTGAGCTAATACCACGCGCACCGTGGCCAAAAATGAAATATTACGTCACTTTGTATAAACTGTTTTAGGTTTCTTATACCGTTGATAAATATTTACCCCAAACTCGTCCAGGGTCAACCTGATCTTTCGATTTATCTTCCATGTGTCCATCAAATTATTACGATCAAATGAATAATAACAACTTAATTTCCAATCAAAGTAATTATCTAACCCCATAATGATTACCGATTCACAAATTATCGGACGAGTTCTCATCCGGAGACGCGCTATACTCATGCAACTGTACGAGATTCTTCGTTTTTTTTCTGCTTTTTTTTTGTTCGAAAACCACAGATTGAGGATGAAAAAGAGAGAGGAAAAAGGACCGCAGTTAGAAAGAACAGGAAAAAGCGAGGAAATTGAATCCTTGAGAAAATCTGATGAGGTAGAAGTTTAAAAAAAAAACTGGGAAGGGGGAGATTGGAAAAAAAACGACATAAGAACGCTCCTCACAATATGCATTAAAACCTCTCGTAAGCTTAGATCCTGCTTGATCGACACGCATGCGTATGGCATATGTTGGTTTCCTATGTATAAGGGAAGATCTCCTTAACACAGGACATCTGGCAAGGCTAATGACACGTTTCATTAAAATTTACTCCTGTAATATAAAGTTATCTCCCTCGCAGGCAGCGCTGTAACATACCGAGTGATTTCGTGTGTATCGATCACTTTGACTTTCACGCATGTGAAAACGACCGATGGAATGCGCGATGAATTCGTAGGAGAATGAAAAAAAATGAGTAGAAAAAAAAGAAAATAAGAATTGGTTCTTGCGAATAATACTCGTAAATATATATAAAGATTCGAAATAAGAACCGCGCTTCATGGATGAATTGGCCGCAAATTGCGATGAAAAATAAGTTTGAAAACTCCGTTGAGAGAGAGATTTTTGTTTTCATTAAATTACCGAAGAAACTTTCGGAATAACTTTAGAGGCTCTATGGCCCGTGCGCGCCCGTTTTCCACTGTTATTTTTCCCTTGAAGTTTTTCTTCTCTCTTCAATATATATCTAGATGTATATATATAACGCACTGCGAATAAATTCGCCAAAATGGAATCATGTTTGATGGACGAAGAACTGATGTAATTCTTGTGCCTTTTTTTAGGATCTATTATTTGTGTTTTCTAGATACTTCGATGCACGTATATTACTGCAAACTTCTACATATACTTTCAATTATTCGAATAAAAAAAAGGGGGGGGGGGGAGAGAAAAATACTTGGAGCACAATTGAAAAAAATTGTTTTTTTACAAAGTTATTAATTACCCGGTGCAGGTTGGTTTAATTATTTTAACCACCGGCAGCTATTTTCAGTTTGACCTCAAACTCGAGGTTCGGTTAAGAATAGGGGATTACTTTCTCATTTAGATTTTATCGCCCGCCTCTCTCCCACACCCCGTCTATACACCAGCCATTTTGTGATTCCTTTACATCAACGGAGTCTTTTGTTTTTACTAATTACCCCAGCGCCGATCATTAGGCGACCAGCCAAGAATGTGTTTTAAGACTTTCACCTCAACTAGAAGCTTCTTCGTTCTTTATAATCAAACCTTTCTCACTGCACCTAGAGCTTATAAATGAAGATTGTGAATAAAATACCATATCTGATATGATTATTATTATATAACGAACACTATAGGCATACTCGAATCGCGGAGTATTCACGCTCAAGACGCCACCCGCGCTGCTTCAAGAACTCTAGACGAACTTCGCACCAAGTGTCACATACCTTATATGTACTCCTATGTATATACACACATATATACGCAACATAGCCGCCTATGCTGAGGCCTACTCCCTTTCGCCGTGGTATGGTGTTAAATTAGATTAGGTTAATTTCGGTTAAGCTTCATTAGGTTAGTCAAGGTTTAAGATAGTTTGATTACACAGATTGATGTCAAAAAATATTCGCAATGCATCGCATAACGAAATAATTCACGCCTGGTTCGAGCGTGAAGAAAGAACGGTGAAAAAAAAAAATGATTACAGAACAAATTGATTAATTTTTTGGTTTAAAACTCGATCATCCCCCGGATTACGAGCGGATCAAAATAAATACCGTTTTATTGTAACGGATGGAAAAAATTATAGGTATCCATGTATAGTTCAAACTCGTGCAGCTAACGTGCCAGGAAAATTTATATAATACAAGAGATACGTAAATTTTGATGGGCCTGCACGGCAGTCCCCGTATATTATACGAATCTACATGTATGGCGATGCGTTACCATTGTTATTGTCAATTCGGAAAAGGGTCCTGCAGTGTCCGTCAACTGCTGTTTGGGATTCAAATAATCACCGCGGTCTGCAGCTGCCGGAGCAAAAAATGGCCGTCAATTGTTTTCGAACTTTTCAACAGATTGGTCAATGCGTGTTACATGTATACATGTATATTCAACGTGTGCACGTAACCATCATTCTCGATGCACGTGGCCAATGTTGACCCCGCTACCCCTCCCTGTAAACCTAAAAAGTTGCGTAAATTAGGCTACGAATTATTACCGAATCTCCATCGATCGACTTTACCATGGGACAGTTTCTCGTGAATCGGATACGAAGAATAAATTCTACACGAAAATAAGTGTTTTTCCCGAATACCTAAATATGGGATCCACCCCACAATAAAAGGGAATCAAATAAAATCTGGGGCTTCCGTCGTAACGGCCAGAAATGGTCCAGCGCCCCTCTCTTAAAACGTTGTTCGGTCCGTCCGGTGCAGAGCCATCAACCAGCCAACAGCGCGTATGCAAATTAGAACCTGCAGCGTACGCAACCTTTTTACCTGCATTGTCTCTGGTCATATGGTGATGACAAAAAGAATAGAAAAAAAAAAAAAACTAAACCCAAACTCAGGTCAAAATTTTTATCCAGTTAAGAATTTTTATTTTTCAATTTAAAATAACAAAGGGTGACCCTTGCATAGTTAGTTCCAGAGAGGAAACGAGGGGGATTGAAATAGTGGAGACCACATCGGGACGAGTTTTGGTAAGAAGAGGCGTCGCAGTAGTTCGTCGAAACATTTTGGTATTCAACTGTTGCACAAATATCGCGTAGGAATGAATATAGTAAAACAATCGACACAATTAAGACGATGGGTAAAAAACTAAGACGTGACCTTTTCTCTCAGTTTTTTGCTTCTCCCTTGCCCAGCCCTTCTTCTTGTTCTCCCTTTTTTTCCCTTCTTTCATTACAGGGTTCTGCGGTTTCACCCTTTCCGCAATGACGAGGTGTGAGATCTCCGCTGCTCGTTGAACGGAAGAAAACGAGACGAGAGAGATATAGAAATGAAGAAAAGAGAAGAAGAGAAAAAATGAAAAAAAGTTTGGGAAAAGTTTTTCACCGAGCCCTCATTTTAGGGGATACTTTATTATTTGTCCTTCGAATGAACGCGCTAAAGAAAGAGGAAAATAATTAAAAGGGAGAACGCGAATATCAGGTTATACTACATAAAACCGCGTGAAGAAAAAAAACAGATAAAATTAAAAAATGCATTCAAGAGAAGATATGTGCGCATGTGTGTATGTATACATAGGTATAGGTTCGTCGGTACATATTTAATTGAGTCGTTGAACCTTCGGTTGCAGGGCGAGTTGCAAAGGGGCGATCCGACCGTGAGTTCGCTGCAGAGAGAGCGCAGAAATTACGCGCGACGATTGCTATTCCACCGTTAACTCTGTACGCGGACTGGCCGGCCACCCATTCGAACGTAATTAAAATCTGAAAGAAAGATTCAATTACCGACGCACCTGTGGAGCTTCCACGTGTATACATGTATATACTCCCCCGTAATATTATTTTGCAAACAAAAAAGAAAAAAAAAAAAAATGAAAAAAAGAAAGTAACCGGGCACATTCCAGGGCGGAGAGATTTTTGGAATTTTTCATTCGTCAACGGAGTTAGTTTTTTTTCTTCTCTCCGATCGTTTTTCATTTATCACCTCATATTCGTTAGCGGTATCATAGTTTAGTGTCTTGCTGGTCCTCTACTACTATACGCTATTACTATCTTCACCTCTTCGCCACATCGTATCGTCCTATTCCAGCTGCAGCAATGATTCAAATTAAACCGAATTAACCAATTTGCGGTTACGATCAATACCATGGGAATCAAATAACGCGTAAAGTTTCACACGGAATTTCTATGAATGATTATTTTTCTCGAAATGTTTTTTTTTTTTTGGCGAAATCAAACCAACAATTCTGAAATCGACGGTGAAAAAAAATTGAGACGTTTTTACACATTTCTTGTTTGAAATTTCCTTTTTTTTTTTTTTTTTTTTTTTATAAAATTTTCGGATAAAACCTTGACCACCGAGTAACTCCAGTTCCGCTAAATTTAGGTATCGTACGATCTATAGTCGCGGACGTAGAATTGGTTCGTCAAAATGATAGACGGAGTGGAATTTATTCCGTTGAGAGCAATTGACTAGATCAGTTGACGTGTGGAAGCGAATGCATTCTAGCTGTAGAACCGTAGAAAGCAATCGACTGCAAGAATGACTCGATCGTAAATAAAATATGATATTCACTCTGGATTGCTTAAGGGAAACAGGAATTGAAGAGTTCGAACACGAGGATTATATTATCGGGCCAATAAAATCGATGCGTCGCATTTGGTTTGAAAAAAAATTAAAAAATTTGCACCCAAATTTGTTGAGACAGAGAAAAATATTTTTCAGACGACGTGGTAGATATTTGAATTGTGAAAATAGTAAAATGGTTAATTCCGGTAAACCGAAATCCGATATCAGGTATGAATAAAAAGTAAAAATGAAAAAATGCTACACGTGCAGTGTTAAACCACCCTTGTAGCTTATTAATGACCGATATAAAAATCAACCGCGGGCTTTCACATACAGCGCGTACAGTTTAATGAAATCCGTATAATTTCCTACTCTTCCTTACGAAAATTTTTCGTCCGAAATCGAAGCGTTTCCAAGATCCATGTATTTTATTGGAAAGATAGCGAAGAGATGGGCGCGATGTTTCAGCATCGATGTTCGAATGTATGGAAGGCTTGTATCCGTGCACATGCATGCTAAAGCAGGATGAAACGTCGGTTGCAACCCTAGTCTGCAGAAATAAACGTCGCACACTCGCATAAATTTATCCAACATAGGTACGACATACAGGTTTATATATATACCTACCCATATAACGTAACTGTCGAATGTTCGTTGGTATTAGGAGAATATAGGTACCCGTGATCGTATACGGGATAAAGTCGTTGTGTTGGTAGGTATAATGTACAGTGCAACCCACATGCATACGTACACGTATAAAACGTAGGTGGCTATACTTGTACGATAGATCGTCTATACATGGGTAGACGAACCTTCTGGACACACGCTTGCACACGTGTATATCTGTACGGTGAACGTTTCACGCGAGAAGCGAGAACCACCTCGGGATGTGTAGGTGTAGGTATATAGAAGGTTATGGTAGCGCTCCTCATGCATGGGTTTGTGGTCAGTATACGGATCGTGGTGTAGATTCGAAACGTGCGATAGAGTCTCGTGTAGCATAGCACGGATCAACTATACTCTGCAAAATCGTGGCTATCCTGTACCGAAGCGGGCGCGACGCAAGGGTAGGTTTTAGGTGTAGTGGGGGTGCCTGGCACGGGGCCGACGCGCAGTTGCTAGTCAGACACGGGGATGCTCGCAATGCCTCTATCAAAGGTTCGAAATCCGGATAATTTCAACAAATTTATTTCATTCTATTTCGTATGAAATATATCGGAATAAATCGAGAACATAAAAAAAAAAAAAAAAAAACATAGCCAAAAAAAAAAATCATACGATTACGGCGAACGTTGATCGAGATATGAAAAAAGTGTTCCACACCCGCCTTTATCTCGGGCGCCGCGACGCCCGCGCATCTTATATACCTACTCTTAACTACTATGAGAATGTATAATATTCCCGCGTCTTAAGTTCGCGATGTTATCGATTAATCTAGAATCTATACCGGGATCGCGAAAATGACAAAAGAAAGAACGTAAAAAATCAACCCCTGTACGGAAGCGTCGTATCGTCGCGAAATCTCCGATTGTAAAAAAACGAATACTCGTAAGGTCGCGTATTCGGAAAACTATTCTCAAAATTTTCGGTCGAACCGCTTATGAAATTTGACGTTGTAAAAAAAAAAAGAAGAAATTAATTCAAATTTTTAAAAAATCCCACGACCAAAGAGAGCGGGCTACGCGGTCCGGAGGTTCCGTCGGCTCTAAGGCGTTTTCGTTGTTCTCGGAGAGGGCGAAACGATTCCCGCGAATTCCGAAACGGAAGTGTCGAGTAGGAGTAACACGTGGGGAGAAAAGTAGGAAAGCAGCGCCGTAGCTGCGACCCGCGGCGCGTCTTACGACGCAAGGAAGACCGCGCTTTGGTGGGAGAAGTAGTGGGGCGAAGAGAAAGACGCTGATTCGTTACTACGATCACATGACGACTTTTTTTTACTTCCTGTTTTTTTAATAACAATAACTCCTTTTTTTTCATACAATCGAATCGTTCGTAATTCCTGAATTTCTTTGTCGAACAATCGAATTTTCGAAATCTTAACTTTTCCCGGGCGAATCAATTAACTACCAAATTTCATCATCAACCACCGATCCTTCGTGCGGCGGAAATTTTGCGGCGGTTCTCAAAACGTATAAAAATATCTCATCCCTTTTCAAAAGATCAATTGATTTTTTGGTGCGGGCGCAAATTAAACAATCCTAGCAGGAACATACGACGATAAATTACAAAGTGCGCGATTTTTAAAATGAATCGATAAGAATTTAAAAACCAAATTGTCACGATTCGGCGATTGACTCTATAGTATAAAATAGAGATCAATCGACGATTTGTGCGTACACAGCGTATATGACAAATTGAAGGAAGTATTTTTGCTAATTAATAATACTAATTAACTGATTCCATCATCTCTTTGCATATTTTTCAGACGCGTCGTACTGTGTTGTTATGTGTTGTAATAGTTATTTCATTGAAAAATTAATTTCATCATCGTTAAAAAGTCTGCAATTTTTGTCTTAAAATATATAAATAGAGAGAAAGAAAAAAATCATACAGTCTGAACAACTCCAGTTAAGTTATCGAGGACTATTTTTCCTTGGTTGAATAATAATTCTGATTTCGAAAATATATATAAAAAACAAAAAAGAAAAATATAGAAAAAGAGCAAAAAAAGAAAAAAAAGAAAAAAAAATAGAAAAATCGTTGAAAAAAAAAAGAAACAAAATTCAAGCATTGCCTTACAACATACTTACGTCGAGAAAAAAATTTGGAAGAAAGAAGGGAAGATAAACAGAACAAAAAAAAAATTAAATTAAATTAAATTAAATTAATAAATAAAAAATAACAAAAAAAAGAGAAAAAGAAAAAAAAAATACGCAATAAAAAATAAAACAACATAATACTAAAATAATAATACACAAACAAACAAAATTTAGATGTTACAAAGTAAATTGTAAAGATATGACTAAAGTATATTTTTAACAAGTTTTGAAAACTTTAGATTTTAAATAAATTAAATACAAAAAACAAAAAACCTAAAAATTAAAAAAAAAAGAAATTATACTAACGGAACAAAACGAAGGGAAAAAAATTTCAATGTCTGAAAATTAAATTTATATTAACCAAAAAATGTGATCCAAAAAGTCGTTGCTACCAAGAGAGCCTTATGTCCTTGCCTCAGTTAATTCTGTTTCAAATGTAAGTATAGCAAAGAAAATATCTCGTCGAATTTTTGTGTATAATTAGGTGTATGCATGATATGGGCGTATATATCGAAACGTTATGTTGTGAATTTGAAAACCGATCCCTTCCGAACAAATTGATCAATCACGGTATTTTCTTTTCACAACTGTAATTAAAATTTCATATCAAGTACGTAATGTAGGTGTTGATACGAACGAGTCAAGAAGGTGCAAGACGATTCAATTTATCGTGACGTCAACCGCGTTGAGCATGATAATTGTCGTCCAACGTAGCATTATAACTTGTCTAGGGAGTTGTTGAGGGCAAACAGTCAACTATTAATGTTCCCCGCTATAATTTGCTCTACACAGAGTCGTAGACCCTGCAGATATAATGTATAAACGATCGTCAACTATTGTCATTCAAGAATATCTTCGTTCCGGAGAATGTCATCGCTTGATATTATACCGAATGCTACGATGACAATGACTTTGTCGAAATCAGTTTTCGAAATTCTTGAAACAATCGAAATGTCTTCGCGAAATATTTTCTAAACTTGAAAAGATGAGGGAGAAAAATATAACGGGAAATTTTAGTTTCACGCAGAGCTTCTGCAACCCCCGCTTCGCACCCCGCCTTCTAAAAATATGTGTACGCGTTATACGTGTGGCCTTCCAAATTTGTTTTGTACCGTAAATTTCCCTTTTTTTTTTGTTGTTTTTTTTTTGCCGCATGTGAAAACAAAATCGTTGCGCCAAACTCAGAGTCTCAATTATTTGATTTGATGAAATATTTTCCGTTTACGGACTTTGCGTGTATTTGTATATATAGGCATATATATATAATATGAGCTGATATGCAATGTATCGCGAAGAATACACGTGTAAAACATATAGGCGCAGGTATATGCTATATTATATCAATGCTATACGACATGGTTTAATAAGCGTGAGAGCGAGAGAGAGGGAGAGAGAGAGAGAGGGTATGGATGTATTCTCCAGTTGTATATAAATATATTTATTCCTGCAAAACAAGCATCAATTTACAATTTCCAATATAAATTTGGTATACACGTACACACGCATATATATATATATCTATATGTACACGTTGAGAGTAGTGGGTGCCATACCTATAGGCAGTTAGAACGTCAGAGCTCTAAAATTTTGAACCCTCGAAATTTGAGAGAAACCTATAGTCAGAGAGGCCATTTCCAATTTCGCTCGGTATATAGCCGTCTGGCTAACCCATACCCACGTGGAGAAATCTGCATCGAAATATATTTAACATTCATGTATAGAGATTCACACGCACAGGTGTCGCATGCGGGTGGTACACATACGAGTATATATATGCATGTATGCCCGCTGCATCTACGCAGCCAATAATGCAGGAAGGGTATTTTTTGCTTTCGATGACTGCCGGGGCCGCCTCCCTTTCCCTCCTCTTTGCACCCCCGCAGCCAGCAGCGACCCGACTTCACCTCTCTATCTACTTCTATCTCTATGTGCACATACCTCTCTATTGCCTCCGTTGCACCGTCAGCCGGGCAGCGAATTTTTTCGGCACGCCACGTATTGATCCCAGAGTCATTCAAAATGGCGGCTACCCAGAGTCAGCCAATGACTGCGTGAATCGATGACTGCAGCGGGCAACCCCTGGACCGTCCAATGGGAGAACAGCCTCGCTGCAGCCACCCCGATTATACTGCCTGCCTCTAAACCTCCCCCCCTCCGGCATTTTCAACTCGGCGATGACCGTTCAATGATTTCGAGAAAATTTCACCAAAAAGATACAGCCAAATTATACTCCGATTTTTACCGGATTCGAATTTCTGGATACATACCTGCGAATCGATCGCATATAATTCATTTAACATTCGATAACACAAATTCACTCGTGTATACCAGCTACTAATTCCGCCCGTGTTTCCAATCCTCATCGCGCGTCCGGACCGATAAACCAAGTCGGGATTTATCAAAACGCATACATTTCTCGTGGAATATCTTCTGCGATTATATCAGAGAAATGCGTTGACGATATTCTCCACACTATTATCCTTGAGCGTTTAACACCCACTGGGGTGATAGAAGGTCGTCCGATTGCGAGTTACCTTGATCCTGCTCGAAGCTCATAATGTTTGACCGTTATCTTATCTCCAGCTGAGCAGTCCCCTCTACGGGAATCGCAGAAGAAAAAATCGCGGCGCCGCGTTATGCGTATAAAAACGTTTCTTTTTTCAATAATAATTATTTCGATCATCGCGTATTGGTGGAAAGCTCGTTTCTCAAATTTTATCATTCTCCATAATATGGTATGCGCACACATAGAAATGGGCTCTTAGGTTGACATCGAAATCGTGTGAAATTTGTGAATCATACCTTATCAAAATATGCGTAAGTTACAGCGAATGTCGCGGTTAGGAAACTGTACCGTGACTCGGTTCAGTAGATACGTATATACGTTCTTTCAATACTGCACGTCACGTTGCAATGGTAAATGTGTGCATTTGTTAGATTGGCGTCTATTGACACAGGCAATGGCACCGGCTCTTAATTCCACTGTACGGTCAGAGGTATGTAACAGCGATACGTATAGGTACTTTGTGCCTGCGTACAGTCGGAAAAAATGCCGATTATAGAAAGATAAATTTTTCACGCTCCCGTTCGCCCTTCTCGATTCAACCGATTTTGCTGTTCAAGACGTAAAATTTTCCCGCGCATATATCGTTCAAAAAAAAATTTTCCATCAGTGTCCGGTAGTTTAAAATCAAGAAATCATCTTAGTCGACATTATTGTCGGTTTTAACAATTGCAGTTTTGAATGAGATCCAATTTTTTTTGTTTTTTTTTCCAATTTCCGCATCGCCGTAAATGTGAGGAGTTTCTGTCGCGGTTTAATTATCGTATTTATTAAATTTACTCCGCACGACGACAGTATATAAATATAGGAGTGCATGAATTATGCACATAATGTTGGAAGAGAGATGGTGTGCCATGATATGCACAGTTGTTCGTTTAATCGAGCCCGAGAGCCAATGACAGACGCATGACTTTTTAAAGCAGCTGTACGATGCGGTTTTTCTAGCACGAGCAGTTTTTCTATTAAGCTTCATTTGTTTCTTTCATTGCGTAATATGCCGGACGCAGCACTCATTTCATCCCACAGCTAGTATAATTCTTAATGAAAATTATTTCTGCAACGGTTTGAAAAGTCCAACGAAGCATTAGTTGTATATGTATATGTGCATAAAATATGTACGTACTAAGTATTCCGTACTTTTTATACGGTGAGATCATTCGAATACCGCAAATTTATAATATATGTGTCTCCGATCTGCAGTTTCTTTTTTAATAATTTTTTTCTTTATCCTTTTTTTTTTTTAAATCGTGTCTGTGGGGGTTCGTTCTCTAATTCGGGAGTCCATAACTCTCGAGTTTTTCTCGCGGCATATGCGGCGTCGTTTTAGCACGGACAAGAACCCGTGATATTTCAACCCCTTCTTAGTTGACGTTATTGCCACCAGACGGCACCTTAGATCGGGGTAGGTATAGTCGACGGGTGAGAAGCACCCTACTATTATATCGGGGTGAAATATTGCGAAGCTATACACATGAAACTATACAATTTATTCAAATTTAATATTAATCGATTGCGATGAAAAAATAATACGAAAAACGAGTTTGATGTAAAAACGTATCTCACTTCACTGTAAGGCGGTGAAAGTTTTTTTTCTTTTTTCCTTCTTTTTTTTTGCTATGGACAAGAATAACGACTCCGACTCTTCGGAGTAAAAAATAAATTCTGAAGTTTCACGTGCCCCGTTCAATTGATTATACTGCTCGACGTAATTAAAATATGTTTTTTTTTTTCGTTTTCTCTCCATGTACATTTCAAGTCCGAGTAGCCTAGTGACCACCCTCGATTCGGGCTCCATAAAAATGACAATATCTCCCCGCAGCCCTGAACTACAGCTAAGACAAATGTCTTCCTATAAACCCGCTTTAATCTGGACAAGAGATCTTTCTTTTCAATAGGATATGTGCACGCGGTTTATACACATATGGGGTACAAGTTGAAAACAAAAAAAAATAAATAAATAAATTTAAAAAAAATTATGTGGGTGTATACGTAGTATTACTTATGGGTATCTACTTCCTCATACGATTCAACATACGTATACGCATGATTTTATGGGAGGTCCGTTTGTGTTGAAGCGTATAATATTTAAGTATGTGTAAAAGTATATACTTATAAACGCGGCTGCATCGTGGCACGTGGTTGTCTTTTTATTTTGTCCGTTAAGTCCAGCTGCCGATCGTGATCGTGATCGGAACCCAACCAGCCAACCAACCACCCACCCACAATATACCCGCAACTTCTTCTTCTTCCTCTTCCTCTTCTTACATTGCTAGGCTGCTCGATCCTCACCTGTTTCACTTACCAGAGTTCATTTGTTATTTAAAGTGGTTTCGATTGCCAGATACACTCTTCGTATATACCCTCTCATCCCCCCGTTTTTATTCCGTGTATATAAAAAAATCCTACGCGGATCGTTTCGGTTTCCCAACCTCCGCGATCGTTGCCCCCGATTTTGGTTTTCGTTATCTTTTTTTTTCTTCAAATCAGTGTTGTACGGGCCAGAAAGTGCTTTTTCTATCAGTAATTCCGAATCAGAATATTTTTTTCATCCCATTTTTTGACAAGCTTCGTCGGTACGACGGAAATCTGAGCTGTCAAGTTATCGACTTTGAAAAACTCAGTTTTCCTAACTCATCTTCCATTGAAATTCGCTTTGATTCGGAGGGGAAGATTTTATTTTTTACAGAATTACTTCGAACGTATTTAAGATCCTACCACATCGAGTGCCGAAAATTTTTGGTGATGAATGCAGACGTTAAATTTAAGATCGAGGGCTCAAGATCCGCACGGATTCTTTTTCTCTTTCAACGTGCTTCGTTCCCTGCAGCGATTGGTCCCACCCTCACAGTAACACCCTTAAGCCCGTCGTTCAGAGAAAAAGAATCCAGCCCCTTGCCGCTTTTTTCTCGCCTCCCATTGGCTAATTTTTTTCTTTCCATGACCCGTTTCCTCCCCTCGAGGAAAGAAAGAGACAGGGGAACAGATATACATTATACTGGCAACATCAGAAATAGAGAAAGGAAAGGAATTAAAAAGGGATGATTATATTTTGCGAGTGCAGATTTTATATAAAACTCAACCGCATCGTTTGGCTGGTATACGCTCGCCTTCCCCTGGACCGGCGCGTTCCTACACACGTGGCAGACACGTGGAAAAAAAGAATAAGAGTGAAAAAACAAACGAGCCTTGCGTGTAGGGGTTGGTATCTGAGGGAGGGAAAACTGGTAAATGGAAGGGAGAGACGTTATACTGGTGGGGGTATACGATTCTCCATGGTTCGAAGAGGGGAGATTTTGCCACGTTAGAAAAAGGAACAGAGGGGCGAAGTTCTCGCAGGGGTTGAAACGGTTCACTGCTGGTGGTTCGCATCCGTAGAGGGGTGAGGGAAACGAAGGAAAAAGGGGGAAAATTAGGAGAACGAAAAGGAGAAGAGGGAGAGAAAGAAAAAGAGAGAAAGACCGAGCGAAAGAAAGAGAACAGAGATACAAATAGTGGGGGGTGGCTTCCTAGCCTCCGGGGGATTCGCGGTCCAAGATGACCAACAGCTGCTGCATTTCTCAACTCACATACACCACATATACGTATGCGCGTATGTGCCGCATACATACGTCGTGCACTTGGAATACATGATATAAAATGCATGTATTCGATCCACCCCCACATGTATTGAAAAGAATTCTGTCGATTATTTGATTTTATTTACTGGGGTAATATAGAAGTTCGAATAACTCGAGGTCGAGGTTGAGAGGCTGGAAGTATAAGATGATGGATGATAGATTTTTCAAATTGGTAGCTATGAGTTTTAATCGTGTGTATTTTCAAGTTTATGTACGTGGGAGACAACGGTCATATGGGTCATCAGCCCCTTGAATGTCAGTCACGCATATGTTACCAGGTTACTAACGTATACGGGGGCCATTTTTGTATTGGACTATCCCCATTTTTAATGCACTGTACACCCGAGTACGCCCCCTTATGTACATATTGTTCACGGGCCCACACATCCCCTCTACAATTTTTCTGTCAGTCGACTTTTTAAGTTCAACGGGAACACATGCGACTTAAATGAATAAGGTGTCCGTAATCGGGATTTTCGATTACCTCGTTACATGGGTGAATTTCGAGAAGAAAACGAACGAAAAAACGTGAGTCACATCGTTACGTGCACAAGTCAAGTTGGAGGATGCCCGAAAAGCTCCTTTATTCTTAATTCGCGTACGTATGATAAAAGAAAATTATTGATATTCTATCGATGAATAATTCTAGTGATAAAAATGTTGAAGTAAAGGGGCAGGGGGGTTGTGGAACAAAGAAGCAGAAAAAAGGGGAAAAAAAGGAAGGGAAGAAAAGAATGACGTAGGAGATCTGTGGAAGTGAAGTTATATGGGCATTGCGCGGAGGTAAAAAATATCGGCCTTTGCTCGCGTCGGTTCTTACTACCCTCCTTCGGTCGGGCTCACCCCACTCTTTGGTTTGTCTACGGGCACCCCTTAGACATTCCCCTACCACGAAGCAGGAATCCACCCCTGTCCCCTCCAGCACCCCCACCTTGAGGGGCGCGCGCCGAGACGTGGTGGGAGAAAAGGAAAAGAGGGGTGGACTAGAAATTGCTGTCCAAAAGCAGCTCAGTTTTTCATACCTGTAGGTCGTATTTTTTTAAGTTTACGGAAGATCCGGTTACCGAAATGTCCGTTTTTGAATTTCGGATCGACCCAGGTACTCGAAATTTGAAATCCCGCTCGATTAAAATTATTAATAAATAAATTTCGTTTCTAAATATATCAGAAGTTCGTCCGTCTACCGCCACCTAAGACAACGCCCCTACTCGCTGGGTTCTTTAAGGCTCGGGGGGTGGCTTTAGTCAGACGCACGCGGTCTGAGACGCGATCTACCACCGGCAACGGAGAACGACTTAGCATTTGTCGCGAGCCACAGACCTGAGTCAGTTCGGTTCCTCCGCGTCAAGGACTTGAACACGGAAGGACTTTTTCGCAAAAGCATCTTAGCTCGTCCTACCCACGACGACGTAGTCGTATAACGGTATCCACCGTGTCTGCTAGAGCCAACCCCCAAATCTGACACGTTCCCTGGATTCAGTCCACAGTAAGCAACCGGACTCTACGCTGACCCCCGGCGTGGACGTGACACATTCTGCACGTTGTCCCCATTGAGAAAAACGACATTTTTACCAAATAAACATACGATATAACATTATCATCAGAATAATTTCAACTTTTTATTTCACACATCTTCGAATACTATATTATATGTTATTTATTTTTTTACATCTTACTTTCGTACAAAGTGTTTCTCCATCGCAAAACGGATATATATACATTTAATAACGTAACGTTGTTATTATTTCTGTTTTCGTTTTTCTTTTTCTCTTGTCATTCAAAAATCACATTTTGTTGTCATAAGTTACAAGTCATCGTAGCATTATAGCTAAATTTTTTCCGTTTTCTTCCTTCTTTTCTCGAGTTTCGGTTAACTTTGCCGTTACTTTTAACATTGTCCGTTCGCCAAATGATAAAAAAAAGGAAAAAGAAAAATCAAACAAACAAACAAAACACGAATACCAGCAAACAAATATAACACAGTGCCTTGGTGAAATTGTGCATAACAAAAAAAAAAAAGAAAAAAGCAAAAGAAAATGAAAGGAAAGAATGGATAAAATTAAATTGGTGTTAGTGACTGATAATGAAAAGTTCTTCGCGATATTATATCCAAATATCACAACGTGCTATAATTATTTATAGAGAAATTTGTTGTACGGAGTGATCAGTTATACATACATAGGATTTTTCGTAACGCACGATATGATCGAGAAAGTAACGTATCTTGATGTTATTTCACTTTTAAACAAAACAATTATCGTTATTGTTATAATGATTTGTTTTTTTTTCTTCCATCAAATTGAGGTCAATCCTTAGAATTTTCAACCATAAAATGCATTGATTTGTTATTGATGAATTTTTTATCCAACACAAGTTAGCCGTGATACGTCAATAAATTATAACATTTCAATTCTCTGTGTGACATTCCGCGGGAACGGTAGAAACGTACAAAATCATTGTGATTTCAAACTTTTTGATAAATTTCAATCATATGTGATTAGAAAAATTTCAGCAGCAAAAATATTATGTTTCTGCTATTGGAATAAGAATTGAAAAATTCAGACCGGTTTTTTTTGTTTTTTTTTTGTTCTTGTAAAAATTTTGTATAATTATCACGCTAACACCAATGTATCTGTACATAAATATTCTCTAACAATAAATATCTGTTTTTTCAATTCGGAATTATAGAATATTCGAACGTGATGAATTCATTTGTTCTGTGAGAAGCACAAAAAAGGAAGAAAATCAAGCAGCTTTAGATAATCCGTTATGAAAAAGACTCATATGTGTAAAAGAGAAATCATCCGCAATGTGCTAATTTTGTACGCTTATCATGGATTGAGTTCATAAATTATCTGATAGACCAAGAATAATTCGTAACTGGCATAATTTCGTATAGTTAGATAACAGTTGGAAATCACGTTTTTATGTTTAATTTTATTGTGAGAATGTGTGTCATTTATGATTTACTTTTTTGTACGTGTTGTTTTTTCGCACCTGTCAAGCTAATCATTTATGATTTTTCTATAAATAAACAATTCGTTGAAAGCATGTGAGTGTTTTTGTTATTTTTTATTCAACTAGCCCTCTGAGTTTTTTCAAAGAATATATTATTCTGTTTCCTTTTCCCATTTTATTTTTTTTTCAGTTTTTAATACTCCAATTTCGAACTCGGACACAAAAACGGACAGCGACTGCAAGCGTCGCGACGGCGAGGGGTCGTCTGGATATTGTTGTTTAATTTCGTTGTCCTGATTACTCTGCGTTTATCCTGAAAGAAAATGTTTCAAAGATTTTGACAGCGATCTTCCAGTTTAGTGTCGACTGATTTTCGTCGACATAATTGCTTCACTTTTCCATTGATTCTGAGTTCTGAGCTAGTTGAAATTAATCTCGTAACACTTGTTCACCGACGAAAGCTTTGAAATATTATACGTAAAACATGTGAATTCTTTCTTTTTTTTTCCGTCGCTGCGATGAAATTTAAAAATTTTATTTTATCCATAAGTCTTCCGCACATCGACGTATCGAGCCAACTGTGTGTCATGAAAATTTCTAGTATACCAGGCTATTTGTCAAAAAAACCTTTCGCACCGAGTGTCAATTATTAAAATTGAACACGTTTTGCACCCGTTTAATTTCTCCTGTACGTCCAGTTGGTAGAAATTTTTCAATTACTCAAAATTCGGTAAACAATTGACTTTTAATTTATAACTAAATCAATCAGTGATAATTCTCGCAGTGCTTCACCCGCTAAATCACATTTATTTTTAAATAAATCACTATCGCTACCTTAAATACAAGTATATTGAAAATGTTGATGATCTACGTTGCTCGATTTGCCTTACAAAAAATTATCGAACAATTCTGTTCAAGCGTTGAATTATTTTTCATTGTACATAATTCTTTTTTTTTTTTTTTTTGTGAAAATAATTCTCGATGAAAGATTTATTCGGCGACGTGATCCCGCTTATATAATACCAACTACGCGTTTGCAATGACAATTTTCTGATCAATTGTGATATAGTAAAATCACTCCGATTCATTAAACGATTATCGGAATCTGCATCAGACCTTATTAAGATGGTATTTTTATTTTTTTTATTCCAGCTTCGAGCGGGCGACGAATTGCAGCGAGAGAACCCCGCGAAGGAGAAGAAGATAAGACAAAGACGGAGGATAAGAAGCAGAATCGAAGGTATACAAGAAGAAGAGGACACGAGGCGCAGTCTCAGTCTTAAAAATACGTACAGAAGAGAAGAGAGAAATAGAGACGGAAGTGTAGCGCGATAAGATACGACAAAGTGCTAATGAAGAAGGAAATTTTGAAGAAATAATAAGGAATACGGAAGACGAGAAAATTTTCGAGACAGAAGAGAAAAAGAAATAAAAGTCAAAATTAAAAGAAAGAACAAAAAAAGAAAGAAAAGAGAACGAGAAGTTGTGAGGGATCATAATTTGGAAAAAATTCTTATCTGTTGTGAAGAGATCGCGGATCGACTTTGCTCTATATATTACATATATTTCAGTGTGTTCAAAAAACGAGTGTACCTAAGTGCAATATTTATAAAACCTACTAAACGATAATAAGAAGTAATTATTAATGTCAGGAGATATCGAGTTATTCGATAATCGACCCAATAATTAATAATTATTAAATAATTTAAAAGAAAGAAAGAGATAGAGGCGTAAGGAAACATAGAGTCGCATTACGAGGCGTTCCACATTATCTAACAGACAGAAAAAAGGCATCATACGTAATAAATAACGCTATAAGAAGTAAGAAGAAATAAAAGTCACAGAAACATAATACTTCCGTCTCTAATAAATAACGCGTGTAAAAGTTTCGCTTGCTTTCAACACAAAACAAATAATAATAATAATTTTTAAATTTGAAAAAATCCCCCAAGTTCGCGTCCCGGTATACACAAAAATCACAGGGCTACTCAGGGCAACCGGGACACACGCTTGCAGTGGATTTTTTTATATCTCGCGATTACACATCAGCAAAAAAGTGAAGAAAGGAAGAGAGATCTTGACCGTCTGTTTGGATAATCAACGCTTCGTTTACACCGTCCGGGCTGGGCAATCCTGAAAATAACCTGAACTTAAGTGTACTAGCTGTTAAGTAGATAAAAGAAAAAAAAAAAACCATATAGTCATTGAGAGGATCAGCAATCTTCGGCGAAAATCGGTGGTGAAATATATCGCCGAAATAATAGGCGCCGGAGTCAACCGATACTGTATATACACATTATATACATACACATGTACATGTATATACATAAACATTATAATTATTACTCGCAACTCTCGACACTCCTTGATTATTAAAGTAAGATAAGGTGAACGATTTGAAAAGGCCGAAAGAACGATACATGATCCATAAATATATCAACGTAGTTGGCACAGGATCACCACCATCAAAGGCAGAAGTAACATCCGTTTTACTCTGCTCAACAAACTTATCCAATAACGGGAAAAGTAACAACAACTGACAAGATTACCCGCCACGCGCGAGCTACCGCTATAAACGGTAAGCTCAAGAAATAAACCCTCGTCCCCCCAAAAGTACCGATCTCTGACTGGACTGAAGTCGAGATCGAGCTGGTGCTTACAGGAAGGGTTGACAAAAAGCGGGCAAGCTGCGCCGCAAGGGGATAGCACGGGCTTCGCGCGAAGGCCTCAAAATTTCGGACGCGACGGCACTGGACCTGCGCTCCCAGTCTGCGAACAACTTTGTCGTAGCTGGACAAAGTCCGCACCATCAGCAGCACGCCGGAAACCATCACTCTGGCGATTCGGGGGGTCGGTTAGCCGGTGGCGGCGGAGGAGGCGGGGGCGTTGGCGGAGGTGGTGGTGGCGGAGGGGAAGGATGGGAGAGCATTAAAGAAGAAGAAGTCGAAGACCTGAAGGATATTGCCCCAAAGAGGAGCTTAGGCTCGCGGGACGAGCTGGACGACGAGGACGAAGAGGATAGTTGCAGTTCACCGGAGCAAAAACCGGAACCCATGGAAGTTCAGGCGTCGGCTGTATCCTTCGCAGCGGCTAATCTCCAGGCGCTAAGGCAGCAGGTCTATAAAATGTCCGATTACTGGCACCAACCTCAACGAGGTCCCCCCCAACATTCCCCGAATCTTCAGCACGGCTTCGGAATTCAACACAGTCCGATCGGACACAGTCACATCCAACATAGTCCTATGGGCCAGCAACAGCAACAACAGCAGCAGCAACAACAACAACAGCAACAGCAACATCACGTTGCACAGTCGCAAAACGCTCAACAACAGACCGTGCAATCGCAAAATTCGATGCACAGTCCAATCGGGCAACCCCAACAGCCACAACAACAACAACACCAACCAAATCCAACGCAAGTACAACAAAATTCTGGCACGAGTATGTTGCAGAATGCTACCGCGCAGGTGATGCAGCAACATCAGATGGCAATGGTTCACCAACAGGCTGCAGCAGGGCAACAAAATACGCAGTTGAATCAGCACCAGGCATCGCCACAGGCACCGACAACTCCCTCACCGTCTCAGGTTGAGCAACAAGCGATGAACGCAAATAGCATCGCCCAGAACCTGCACAGCCTTACACAGCAGGCCCAACAACAACAGCAGCAGCAACAGCAGCAGCAACAACAACAGCAGAATATGTCGCAAAGCCAGACTACGGCGCAGGTGCTTAACGCGAATCTTGGCCAAGCCCTTTCTCAAGCATTAACGCAAAATATGCAACAGAATCTGAGCCAAACATTGCAACAAAATCTGGCTCAAAGTTTGACGCCAAGTTTATCGCCGCAGCAACAACAGCAGCTTTTGAACCAGCCGCAAAATTTGACTCAAATAAAATTCGAACCCCAAACGTTGGAGCAGAATATACAAAATCAGGCGCAAAATTTGTCGCAAACGCTGCAACAACAGGCGCAGAACTTATCGCAAAATTTAAGCCAAAATCTCAGCCAGCAATCGATGCAACAACAAGCTCAAAACTTGACCCAAAATTTACAACATCAGCAGCAGCAGCAGCCACAACATCAGCAGCAGGAACAAACCCTGGGACAAAATCTTCAACAGGCCGCACAGAACATGACCGGTACTATGGGCCAAAATGGAAACATCGGTGGTATGGGACTCGTCAATCAACAACAGCAGCAGCAACAACAACAAAATCAAAATTCCATGCTTAGCCCTGGCACAGTTAGTCAGGATAGTCACGACGCTACCCTTACCGAAAAACTGGTCAACGAGTTGCAGGTGAGTGTTCAACTGGTTATATACAACGTATCCTAGTTAGGTGCCTGGCGCTTCTAGGCGTCAGAGTAAACCCCCCAAAAACTCGTCGGTTATACCTACGCCGCACACCTCAGAACCAACTCCATCCTATAGGTTTTAAACCTGTGGTTCATCGAGTCTCAGGTTTACGCTCTGGAACTCGAGACTGTACCAAGATATATAGTGTGCTGACTATACGGTTCACGCATACAATCATATCAACCCCTGACTTACTGTACCACATTAACACAAGAGCACACGCAACGCACATATATAACATCAACACCCACACATTTCATCGCTCAACTTATACGCGGCCCTCCATCCGAGCGTAGGCACACAGATAGGGATGGATGCAGATACGTCTCCTGGGGTTCTTGACCCGCGCAATATAGATAATACCATCATACGCATCATGCGCTGGCTGTACGAACATCTTGAGAAAATATCGAACGGTATTCCATCGAACCGACTCATACGCCTGTCGCAAATCTTCTCAACAAAACGATTAAAAAATAAAATACGCAATTCTTTTTTTTACCAAGTCATTGATCCCCGGTTGAAAAGATCTCATGAATTCGTGCTTCGTTTGGAATCGTTTTTTAGCGCTCATTTTTTTCTCGTTGTCTCTTTTTTGCCACGTTATTCGGAAAGCGTCAAACGGGGGGGAAAAAAAATTACGACGTAAGGAAGAGAGTCGCGATATCGTCAATATTATTCCAGCGAACGGCACTACGTCGTGTCACCGTCAAAACTTTTGCCATTCTACAGAGCGCCCGCGGTCGCGAAATACCTTTATCTTATTTCTATCAGAGCTTTTCATTGCTTGGTTTTATTTTCACGCGCTTCGTTTCATGTATACTCGTACGTATTAATAGTTGAAAAGAGGGGGTGTTAAAGCCAATTGTATCAGCTAAACTACGAACGGACTCTTTTCCCTTTCATTCTATCCCGCCGAAATAGTATTGGGAATATTAGATTCTACGCGAAGCATGGGTTTATAATTACGCTTGATATCGTTGATTGAAATGAAACTATATCGCTTATGAACACGGTACACGCCGTCTATTTCAAGGCCGCGTAAGACGGCCTACTAACATCGAGATCATGTCAATAGTCGATATCTGTAAAGTGTCTGAACCCAGAAACTGCAATCCAACCTTGATCTGTACGTGCCGACTTTCCGGAGCCTGAGGTCATTCAAACACTCTGGAAAATCAATTGGAAAGCCCGAACAGAAATGATCTTGAGTAAAGAAAGAAACAAAAAAAAATCAGCAAAAAAAAAAAACAAGATCATTTTGACGGCTGCCAGAACGGATGATCGCTCGCTGGTCAATATCAGCTGACTCGTACAATGTTGATAGTTTTGTTTACATGGCGACGATTGATGTAGATCCTTTTTTTTTTTTTTATCTTCGAGCTGCAAATCCTGACTAACAATATCCTCTTCCTCAATAGTCCCGCGCCTCTGCAGCTGGCCTAGGAGGTGCTGGTGGTATGGGGAACTTCAACGAACGCACTCTGGAGGAGTGCTGGTCCACCCTACAGCGAGTGAGTTGAAATGTCCAACTCGGTTCGACGCCTGTTTGTCACTCATTGTTAATTGTTTTATTTTTCAACAATATCTTTTTTTTTCTTCCACATTCACACATTCTCTAAATTGGTTTCTAATTGAAAAGCCCACGATATTTCAGTTATTGTTTTTTCCATCGTTTTGATTCAAACACTCTCACAATTCCTTCACGTTTTTTCTTCCTCGTTCGATCGAACTTATTTATTGATATTGATGATGGATTGGATTGATTGATAATTTGTCTTATTTTTTATTTTTTTTTGTTTCTTGGCATTTTATACCCTGCACGTATTTTCGTTGATACTATATTATTCTTTCGAAATCGTTCATTTTTTGGTTCGTATCTTGACATCCCTAATTCTACAGTTAATTGTCGTACTCATAGAAAGAATTCGAAATCCTTATCGCACTTGTGTATCAGGATCGACACATAATAACAGATTATGTAGCCGTAGCAAAATTATTTTCACTTGTTTCTTGTTGTCATCATATTGATTTTGTTTCCATAATTTTCTGTGTTATAGATATTAATTGTGTTGTATGAAAATAGCAAAAGCATGCCGGAAAAAATTTTCACAATACTTGTGCAAAAATCTATGTGGTGCGATTTTCTGCCGGATGAAATTTCCCCCGTAGAATATTTGTCGATGGTTTAGCACGATCCGCGATACGAACTAGATCCGATTATTAATTCACCAAAGTGGGTGAACAATGTAGGTGCATAATTGAATCTCTCGCTCTATAGCGTGGCCAGCATTATTTGACAGAATTCCCCTCGTAAGTTGTTGAAAGTTCGCGAGTTTTTAGCAACGCTAATAAGTCCATGTTGTGTTTCCTGCAGATTCTTCGGATTTCTGTCTTTTTCTTCTTTCTCAAATTTGCAGAAGTCGTTCATCTCACCATAAATCACCTGTAACATATCATCGTAAAGGATGATTCAAATACTAAAATCGGCATCGTTCATACAGTGAATGAGAAGTCAATTTTACCTTCAGGATTTTACAGCAAAAATGCAAATTTTCATCGATCCTATAAACGAGCGCATTCCATAGCTCAAGAGAAACTATTTCTAACTTTGGAATGAACTAAAGTGTCGGTTAAAAAATTTGTAGGAAAAAATCTAAAAAGAAAAAAAAAAGAAGAAATCGAGCGAAAGGGGGGTGAGGGTACTTTGGAGGGAGAAATAGAGGAATTTTAAAGAAAATACCACTAACGAGCGTCGGAATTGTGTTAGGTTGAAAGAAACGGGGAGAGCGCGGTAACTTCTGGACGCGGTAACTTTTAAATTCGCTCCGTGAAGCAACAATTTGTTTCGTTAAGTAGCCGGAGTCCTTTGTTTTTGTGGTTTACTTTTTACGTTCTTTTTATTTTTGTCCGACCGTTATTCGCCCCCCCCCCTGAAGTATGTATAGGTGGTTTCGTACCACTCACAGCTCTTTTAAAAGCCGTTGCGGTATACGAAAAGTAAAAAAGAGGAGAGAAGAGAAGGATAAAGAACGGGGTAGGGGTGTGGTAAAACTTTTGTAAAATCGCAAAAATGCCTGGAAGAATAATTGCAAAGTTGTTGAAATCCCCGCGTGAATTTAATTAAAATCATTTATTATCGTTTGACGAACGTTTCCTCACAATTCTCAATTTAATTTTACTTCAGCTCATCTTGCAGCTTGCCCACCAGTTTTCCGTTACTATATGTACGGACGCAGAGAGCTCTCGATGCCCACTACATGCAACGTACTGATTCTTTTTTTTTTTCCTTTCTGACAAAAAATTTTCCGAATTTCCTGACCGGGCGTTCGTTTTTTTCGCCCATCTCTCTTTTCATTCCTTCTTGATTCTTCTATTCGGAATTGACTCTAACGACCACCCTCCGGGTATTACAACGTAATATTTGGCACCCTCCTTCCGGGCGAGTAATTTTTCAAGATACCTTGCGGAGCTCTGGGGGGTTGACGAAAGCGTGTCCAATCGGAAACCGTCTCAAAATCAATACAAAATGGTTGACTGACTGCTGCATTTTACGTTTAGAAAAATATGATCGTGCTCATAGTATATGCTATGCTAAAAAAAGAGTTGCGAAGAGAAAATAGAGACTCGAAACTTGCAAAACTCAAAAATTTACGATAAGTCGATCATTTCGGGAGGTAGATTAATTAAGTCAGCAGATTCGGATTCCTGAGCTTAAAATACATTAGAGGACTCCAAAAACAGAAAGTCGATATTTGACCCCTATCAATAGTTACGTTATTTTTTTTTAGTTACGTTAAGTTGAGAATTTTTTTATCTTCCGAGCAAATTTTGACCTCATCAATGGTAGTGTAACGTAAAATGAATCATGCACGCATTATACGGCGCGAGATAAATCGTGGGAACATCCAAAACCAAAAGTGAGGAAGAGAAGATAGAAAAAAGAAAGAAAAGAAAACAGCAAAAAACTAGCCTAATCCAAACATTTTTCGCATTCATAGTTGAACCCCCTGTGTGATTTTCTCATACCTCTTTTCTTCTCATTTTTTGCTTCTATATAGGGTACTTTTTTTTTCTACAAATGAAAATTTAATTATTTCAGCGCCTCTCAACGCGCACCCCTTTTTGCTCAGAGCCTAGGCTATTCAAATCAATTTTTTTTTTTTATCTTAACCAAGTGCGAACTGGTACATCGTTGTTCAAACAACACGTTATATACCTAACGCACGTTCTGCACCCTTATATACACATATACGTACGGAGTATTTATTATATACGTGTTACAACCGTGCAGGGGAAGAACGTTAGTATTATAGCGTAACGTTTAGACACATGCGGCAATTAAAAGGACTATAGAGCAGGATAAAGATTCATACGGGGTTTCTCATATACACGAGCTGTTCTTCTCGGGATAGAGGATCGCATATGGGCCTTACTTATAACAGAGTTCAAAACAGGTTTTGATATTCCGTACAGCGAGCCGGCGGTGTAAAAAGTGCTGCATCAGTAATAAGAATAAGGTAGAGAAAGGCAAGAAAAAAAATTTTCGGAACAGCGGTGCACTCGCCTCCCTGTAGATGCAAATTTGATACGTGGTATTGTCTCAACCCCAATCTTAAGGGATGCAGAAATACTCCTCGCATATCCAACCATCGTTCTTACATTGTACATGTATTTTTTTTCTCAATTTTTTCTTCCCTTTTTTTTTTTTTTACAAATAACCAAGGATTTTTCTTCTTCTAATTTAAATAACGGTCCTCGCACCGTCGTCTTTTGTTTCATCCCCCAATGGATTTGAAATCTGAACGGTTTCCGTGCCGCATGGCCGTTATGCGAACGATCCTTGCGAACGAAATTATAATTTCTTAACCCTTTCTATCCCATTTCTCTCTCCTTCTTTCTTTCTCTCTTCTCCCCCTCCCTCGCCGATTCTCTATATCTGCGCAACGAAGTTTCTTAGATTTTCGGTAATTTTGTATGATTTTCAGATCGCATGATCCCATCTAATAACGCTAGGTATTCCACTTCAGAACAGCAACTCGCAATCGGCACCAGCCACTGCACGATGCCCAATTGTTTTCCATAGAACGTAATCACCGTGTAACTTTCCGTTGATTATATTAATAAACCGCATCCATTTTCTCGAGATTAGAAAAATCCTAAAGAAAGAAAAACGAACAAGACATCATTATACGCGTACGTGATACTGAATCGATTAGCTGATCGAGGGCTACGGTAAAAATTACCTTCCCACAAAATCAATTTCTAACAATTCATGAACGGGTACAAAGCATACAAAAACTGACAGAACCGACTCTGTGTAAGTTTACGAACTTATTTCCGGCGATCGCCCCAAAGAATGTATTCGGTATTGCAGATATAGACAAGTATGCACATGCATAAGGTTGTAATCGCGATGTCGTCGTGTCCGCACACGTAACCGCGCGTTCGAAATCTGCAACGGCGCTTCCGATCTTGAGTGACGTCATCGCCGACTTATACGCAAGTACATACATCATATATACTCATACATTTATGTGCTAGAGGTCAAAGGACTCGGGCGGGTGGTATACGCGCGGAACTCGCTGTACTCGGTACATTACATTACGTAGTATGCCGCCGAAACTGTTTTTCGCAAAAATATCACATACGTATATATATATGATATACTATACGCATTAGGCGTACAGCGTCTCCAGTTTCGCCGGGACCTACCCCAACAAATGACAATCCGTGCAAGGCCTTCCTTTCCCTGCGTTATATACGCTACCGATTCACGCGGCGTTAGCGGGATCTCAGTTTTCGCGCACAAACTTATCCCGTATAGATTTTATGCATTCATAACAATGTAGATAACTAACAAAAGTGTGTTACGTGCTCACCCGCACACGTGCGTCGCGACGTCCGTCCGCGGTTTCCATAACGTTACCGCCCGCGTACAGTTTCTTGCAACAGAAGTCATTCTTTGTGTCTTTCACGAGAGAAAGGGAGAAAAAAGAAGAGGAAAGAAAAGACTGGAAAAGAAAAGAAAGAAAGAAAGTCTTGTATATTGCATACCTCTATATACACGTCGTCGTGTATATGACGTATATACATACGTGTGACGATGGTGCGCTCCCGGCTTCCTTTTTTTTATTTCTATATATTTTTTCTCTTATTTTTCTTCGCTCTCGTTCCTCATTTTATTATTCTATATTCCTTTTTTCATTTTATTTCATTTCTTTTTTTTTTATCGTTCGTTGACTCTGCAGCAACGCGGACCGGAGCGTCGCTCGCGTCCGGCGCTCCCGCTCACCCGTTCCCGCGCTGCTGCTCTTGCCGCTGCGGCTGCTGCAACGGGCTCGTTGCAGAAACCAATGCGATAAGATACTCGTATTCCATGCAACTCGAGCACAGTCGAACTTCAAAGCTGTTGTATTTATCTAAAATTGATCTGTTCCACACCTATGCTCGGTATTACCCGTGAGAACGCTGCACTTCGAACGTTCGATTTTTATAATCAAGTTTCGATTAGCTTGTACAAATTTTAAGATCTGCGTAATCCGGAACTTGAGAAAGAACGAGCCCGTTCCTGCGCGTTAAATGAGTGAGGTTCGTTTTGGTGGTGATTTTTTTTTTTTGTTTTTTTTTCTTTAACAGAAAATGCAGCCACCCCTCGCAGCTTGTCGCGATTTCTTCAGACTCGAGGTGAAATAAAATGAGACGAAATTTTATGCGTTAAAATAAATGGTATGAAAAGGCAACTAAGATTGTCCCTCCCCCTTGGATATAAGGCTCGAGCTCGTAACCTCGGCGTAACTCAGGGCTGGGCTTTTGCAGCCTGCTCTCCTCAGCAGCAAAAGATCGTTGCCCTTCTAAATATAAGTTTGAAAATCGAAGAGCAAAACTGCCGAGTTTTGCCTCCTCTCGCGGTCCTTCCATAGTACGGGGAGAGGAGAGCTAGGAGAGAGAAAGGAAGAAAAAGAAAAAAAAGAAAAAAAAAAAAGTAAGAAGGAAAGGAAGAAAGAAATATAGCGAGAGCACATAGAGTGTGTAGATATATACTCTACCCAACGGACAACTATACACATATATTTATATTTATATATACATGTATATAATACTCGGTATAATATTTGTACGCGGATGTATGGGTTGTATAGGTATGACTTCGTAGGTAGGTTTTCTTTGGCGTATATATCGCCTGTGGCCTCCCTCGCGATTCGCGCATGGCCGTTTGCGGGATCCCTCCGTACCTCACCTTACGCCTCATCCGCTCGCGCCGCTAACTCGCCGGTTGTTTTACGATTATATTCCTTACAAGCCTCTCTTCGTTCGGGCTTATTTCGCAGGCAACGCTTTCAGCGTATAGTAGTCGTAGGTCGGGACGCCGCGCCGACATAGCGAGGGACGACGGCTGTGCGAGGAGGAGGATGCAGGCGAAACGGCTCGAGCGAGATAAAAAGAACTCTCTCGATCGTGGTGGGAGATTTAAAAGAGAGAGGGGGTGGGTGGGAGTAAAGGGAGGGCGAGGGAGAGGAACGAGGGAAAAAAATAAAGCCGATTCTGAATCTGGGTCACGGAACGTATGTGCGTAAAAATAATAAAAAAAAAAAAAAAGAATAACAAATAAATAATATAATAATTTATTATAAACGTGTAAGTGTGTATGAGAAAAAAAAACAAGAAAAAAAAAAACAATCACACCGCTACGAGGCGTTGAGGAGGAAAAGAGAAAGAATATGTATCGTTAAAAAGCGTCGAGGAGATGGTAAAATAAAGAAAGAAGAGTGAAATAGAGAATGATAAAAATAACTAATCGGGGGAGACTGACCGCTGGTAGTTATATACGTATATATGTATGCAGTTCTTTATCCTCGACTCTTGCCGATGCTGCTGCGGCTGCTGCCGCTGCTGCACCATGCATGCATTTTATGTACACGGGAATGCAACGAGACGTAATTATTTTTAAGCTGTCATACCGTGTCCCCATTTATTGGACGGGAATAAGAGACCAAAAAAAAAAAAATTAAATTAAATATTCAAAGTAATCATTTTCAACAATTTTTTTCTTCTTCCAATCTCATTAACGTAGTCCTAAATTTTTTTTTTTCATTTTCGTTTTTTGGGTTTTTTTTTTTTTCTCTACCGAATCTGCTCGCTTCTGTCCGTTTGCTCTCATCTCTTCTCTTCCTTTTTTTTTTTTTCATTTCATATGCAGTTATTTCCACGGACGAGAACGCCGAGCTCAACCTTGATGAGAAACAAGAAATTGGTTCATTGACTGTATGTAATGGCATTAATTATACGCGAGTTGTTAATAGACTCGGAATATATGCAGGTGCGAACGCATTCTTCTCGTATTCATGAAGAAAAAAAAAAAAAAAACGAAAAACAAAACAAAAAGTTCAAATTAATCGGTCGTCGTTTCTCTTTCGCGTTCTCCTCGTTTTTTTTTTTTTTTTTTCTTTCTCTCTTTTATTTCCTCAAGATGACTCGAGCTGTGCGGTATAATTTTAGCGAAAGAAATTTCGGAGTTTGTCGAACTCCGTTGCCGCATCTGTTATTATACTTCGCGATTACGCGAAATTCCAGCGTATAGTAGGGTGCACGGCCGTTTTATCGTATAAGGGGTATTCATCTTTTTTTTTGCTCAATCAAAAATCGGAGTAGCGTACTTGGATTTTCTTTTTCTCTTTGCAGCATCCGCGCGTAAGTTGTGTGTAAATGAAATACGTGTGCATGAGCACCGCATATCATGCGTGGGTGAATAGCCTCGGTCTTGGTATGCGAAGAGGAGAGAGAAAAATGGAGAGGGATTCGCGAAGTTGAGGATAGTAACGGTCGAAGGAAGCGCAGATGAGGAAAGGAATATGAAAATCATTACCGCGGGAATGAGATGTAGAGTAAAACTAAGGGAAGATCGTACGAATCCGCGTGCGTTGTTTTCCCGCGCTTTTCCATCGCGCGCGTATGACGGTTTGTGAGATTGAGCAAAGTTTAGGTGGCGGATTCGGAGACGGAGGTGGGGAAAAACAACCTTTTCTTTCGATAGTTTATATTTCTCCTCGACGATCGCGGTTTGAGAATTGCACGATCGAATGTTCGTCGACGGTTTCTGAAACTCCGTGGTTCGTCACTCGTACTGCAGCTCTAAGAGAGTTGCATCTCGACGGGCGTCGCGACGCGAGCTCCTTAACCTCAGACAACCTCAACCTTCCATCATCCTGGACCCCCTTCCCACCACCCCCCTCTCCTTGGTTCCCATCTCCTCAGCCGTCTACCTTCAGACCTTCGCGCCAGTTCCCCACTACAAATATTTCCTCCAATAAGGGGCGAGGACGCGGTTGCATAGAACCAGGCTCGGTACACAAGGCACAAGGCAATTCTCTGGGCCGAGCATTTTATACAGAAAGACTCTTAACAGAAGTTGCGCACGCAGCCCGTCGCAACCCAACTACTCTACACGCGTTTACGCATTCGTCTTTGACTCAAAAGTTTTCCGCGCTTAAAAATTCCGACTCCGGGACGTAGAGACGCTCGTACCTAACGCGGCAAAAATCACTTGTTAGATATTTTTTTACAGTACATCATTTTTTATATTCACCCCGTAACACGTGGAACCGCGTACACAGCAACATATCATTCGTTTTAATTTTCCTACAAAATTTTTCTCTCGCAATTAATTTATATTTTCTAATTCATCTTACATCGAAATACTCAACCGATAGCGGGGAAAAAATATCAGCCTAAATATTAATTAGACGGTGATAAAAAAAAAAAAAAAAAAAAAAATCGAAAAAATAAAAAATGCGAAATTTTAATATTTAGTCCCATTCTCTCGGAACATTTGATTTTTTTTTTTGTTTTTTTTTTTTGGTCAATTTGAACAAGAGACAAAAATGCATTTCGATTAATTTTTTTTCATAATTTTTTTTTTTTTTTCTTCAAATCTTTATCGATGTGTTACCCGCGTGGTTGTATTCTTTTTTTTGTCCCACTTCGACACAAATACCGATGACGGTTTCGGTAGGAAAAAATTTTAATATCGACTGATTACTTTATTTGACATTATTATTAATTTTTTTTCATTTCAATTTCCCTTCAAATTTCTGTTCATCTCGTACGGTTAAGCGGTTGAGGTTGTTGCTGGTCATATAAATATTTTTTCGCCGTTTCACTTGAAGTCACGTGACAATATAATATTATACGGTTTCCAATGACAATCGGATTTTTAAACAACGGTTGTAATAGTCGTGACTGCTAGTCTTCGATGATAATAATAAATAAATGAATAGTTTTTTTTTGATTTTTTCGTCTTATTATATCTTCTCGTTCGCCTTGCATATTACAAAATCGATCGTATTGAATTAGATATCGCGTCGTGAACGAAACGTGTTAAAAAAAAAAATTTGTTTTAAATAAAAAAATATCTGTCAAAAAGTGTATGCCTGATAAATAATTCACTCGTGCGTAAATTTCAACTGTACGTATGTATGTGTATTTTAGATATACATATACTTAGAAATAAAATATAAAACGTGTCGTATATCCGTATGGATAAAAAACTTGAAAAGTTTGTCTCTGATCAAGTGAAGTCGTCGGACAATGGACCTCATAAACAGTGTGCCATATTTTGTGATTTTTTTTTCTACTCAACATTATTCTATTGAAATATATACTGTGATCTATAAAGCAAGTTAATAAATAAATTGTAAAGTAAAAAAAAATTCAAACAATTAAAATCAAATTAAAAAAGAAGAAAGATAAAAGAAGATAGCAAAGCGTTTCGTGCTATAGTTTTCGTTCAAGGTAAGAAATATGTACACGTAATTCATGGATATGAAATTACATACGAATAATTTATTGATTCATATAAAATTCTGTACGAGTAAAATTATATCACGCCAACTCAGAACGGTAACTTAGTTATCTTTAAGGTGCATAGGCAAATATAGTTACTCGCGTATATAGAATTCCCGTAATTCAAACTGACAAGTGCAGACTTTAATTTCTGCCCTTATTCAATGTAATTCCAACGATATTCAATGGGTTATCCGTCGAAGCCCGATTAATGCGCATTTCGTCGCAACGTCATGCTCATCTGTTTCAAATTATTGAAAACAAAAAAAAAATCTCAATAAAATCAGCTTAATTTTTGTCACCAAACAATATACAGCGTTGCTCTACATGCTCACACAATGCGTGCGTTATTATATAAGGAGGATTAGGTGCCGGAAAAATCATTGCTTTCTCGAAAAGGGAAAATGCGATGCGGTGGAGGAAAGAAGCAGAAATTTTCTTCTCCTTTTCGTTCTACTCTTCCGAAATTAATTTTTGAATATAATGAAAATGAAAAAAAAAGGAAAAAAAATATCTGGACCAACTAGGTGTGCGAGGTAAATGAAAAGAAATCATGGGGGGAAAGAAAGAAAAAGTGCAAAATAAGTACGGGCGAGGCCATGCAGTTTAAATATAAAAGTATCCCGACCTATCCCAAACTGGCGCAAGAACGCTGCCACCGAAACGGAGACGCCGCTTAAAACTGCAGCATGCACTTGGTGGCCCCGTATCTCTCTTCACGTCTCTCTCCCTCTCTCTTTCTCACCGTGTACATACATGTATATATATATACATATAGATGTATAACTATATCTATTTCTCTTTCTCTTTATTCTTCTCTTTCTACGTCTGTACCTCTGTCTGCTGCTCTCGACGGTGTTACGGTGTAGGTAGATGTATAGTATATTGTACGTAGACGGTAGGCGTCCTTAGGCTATACGAGACGCGAAGGTGTCGGGAAAAGGAGTTTCCGGCTAGACCACCTTACCACCTTGTCCGAATACGATACTTTTTAACCGTCTCCCCCAAACGCAACCATCTCTTCGTCACCGTTCTCATTAACATTATTTCAAATTGTACCAACCGAAAGCACCATTTATTCGTTCCACCCCCCAATCGTTGCCCGATTCCCGATCGTTTTTGAGCTACCGGGTAGGTGGAACTCTTGCGATAAAAAAATTTCACAAAATTCAACCAGAGGAAAGAAATTTTTTTTCAGGATCATTGACCCTTCATTTCGATACATTGATTTCATCCGTTCATATGGATTTTCGTTCGTTCGATTTCTTTTTTTTTCTTTCTTGATTTCCCATTTTATTTCGAGGTTCAACGACTCTGCCGCGCGTCTCGCGTTCTTGGGACTTGCGAGTCTAAGTTTGAGAGAATTGCAGTTCTCTTTGCGCTAGGAGTGTGGGAAGAGCGGGGTATAGATATTGCAGGTACCCATACCTATACGTAGATCGAGAATGAATGTGGTACGAGGTGAGAGTAAGAAGAGATTGAAGAAAAAATAAAAAATTGCAATAGAAAAAAAAACAGAAGAGAGAGAAAAAGAGAAATATAGAAAAAAGGAGGCTCGCGAATCGTGGCAACACCGCAATCGCGAGCTGACACAAAACATATGCAAGATGCAGCTAACAGCATCCTATATACCGCAGCCTGTACAGACGTATGCACGTATTTATACACGTATTTGTATAGTACATTTCAAATTGCAATGCACTTAGTTTTATCATTTTCATTTCTAATCTTATTCATTTTTTTTCCATTCTTTTTTCTATTCATATTTCACACAGAAAATCATTTCATAGGATCTTTTACGCGATCAAAAGACTGTGTATTCCGTAGCAAGGTATAAAAAGACTTCGTACATTGAAAAAAAAAAAAAAAAAAAAAGAGAGGGAAGGGTACAGCATTGAGAGTCGGAATTCAATTTTTTTTTTTTTCTGTTCAAATTTTTCTTTCAGATCTAAAATTCTTTACGGGTAATACACTTATTTGTTTTGCTATTACATTTTTTCTATTTTTTTATTCAACTTGTTCATTTTTTTTTTTGCTATTTTTTTTCTTCTTGACTGGTTAGCTTCTATAGCGGTTGGTGAACCTGACCTCCAACATTGCACGCCCGCGCTGCATTCCCTGAGACCAAGTCACGCTGGATGTCATTAAAATAAATTAAACTTCGTTATGCAAAAAACTGCAGCAGAACCTCATACTTACTTTTCTTTTTTTATTCGACGTGTTTGATTATTTATTCATTCATTCGGTTATCTATTTGCTGTCATTTATTTATTTTATCTTAGTTTTTACTTATGTTTTTTTTTTTTTTATTGATATTTCATATGCGTTTCAATCTATTTAATTCTTTTAATTAAATTTTGGTGGTAACGACGGTAACAATGATCATGCTCAAGATCTTCGTCACGATAAAGAAGAATATTTAATCGTATACTACTCGCGTTGTTTCACTCGACCGTAGATGCATACGTGTAACAATTATATACTCGTATGATACGAGGTATATAAATCCATATTATGTATGTGCGTGTAAATATGTACGTACATCATATTCCCCAGCTGCAATCTTTGTCGCGTTTATAAACACAACATATAATCAACAATAACTTATTTAAGTTTGATCAGAGTTTTGCGTTAGCGTCAGCATTCGGCGGCGCGCGGGGGTGGCGCGGATATAAGTATAATTTTCTCAAGACGAAGAGCGACGACGGGGGCGCGGAAGGAAGAAAGGCGGGGGGAAGAGGGAAGAGGGAAGAGGAACGAGAAAAGAGGGAAGATGAGTCCCCGTATCGCACTTTTCCTTAACCTCAATCCTCTCCCCTTACGATCGTCGTGTCTGTACACGCTCGTACATATGGTAGATAGGTGTACATAAATAATACGAATTTAGTTAATTTGAACTATATGTTATAACGCATATTTATAGTTTTAGTTGTCGGATATGTGTTGCGTATAGGATACGTGCGCTTATGGTTTGTTTGCAACGCGGTTGTAGAACCCGCACACGCGGTTCGTTCTTTACTTTCTTTTTCCGTCTCGCGATATACTCGCGGAGGAATCTCGAGCGATTTTCAAAATTGAAAAAAACGAATAGGTAAAAAAAAAGAACCAAACGATCCGTCAAACTAACGACGAAGAAAAAGAAACTTATTATCAGAATAGGCTGGATTCGATATACGACAGCTCATTTTTTTTTTTTTTTTTTCTTTTTCGTCGTTGCGATCTTCGCATCGGAGTGGGGATATCTATAATTATAGGGAGAGTGTACAGTGATATTGAATGTACGGTACGCTGCGTGGATATATTTTGCAAGCGCGGAGGTTAGGCGTGATTTTTCTTCGACTGTACCGCAGGACTGACCACCGACAAACCCGTCCATATTGTCTTACCTTGTCCAGGGACTCGATGCAGCGTCGTTGTCGGTGCATCGCTATTACCGCCGCCGTTTCTGCTGCGGCTGCTGCAACAGCGAAACGAAGTACTGCACGGTATATATATACGCTAGGTATATATAAACATGTACCGTACGTTAGCATATGTATGTACATACGTTTGATATGATAAAAAATACCGTGACGTACGCAAGGTTACTGCCATAGACTTGCTCGTATGATATTGCAGCAAATTTACGCGATATCAACCGTATATCTATGTATGTATTAGCTATGTATACATAAAATGCCTTTATGTACCTAATGCGTCGGATCAGCTTTTTGGTATGTGCTGGTTATATGGTATGTAATATCATGCACCAGATATACATATATGTATATTCCTGCGTGCATGGGTTTCAAGAGACCAGACTTATGTATGTGCATATGTACATAATGTAACTGCGGAGTATATAACGGATAATTCGTAGCTCGGTATACTTTATCATAGTGTATCGTTAATAGTGTACATGGCTATGTACAGTGTACACATACAATGCGGATATGGGCGCTTCATTTCGATGTACCTCTACAACTTTATCCATGTAGGTATCGGAGGAAATCCAATGGTTTAAGCATGCGGAGTACCGTTGTGCTCCAAAATGTTGGAAAGTTGTAACATTACGTATATAAAGATATACGTGAAGACCTTATCCCGCCTCATAGATGCAACGCATAAATGCAGGCCGCGGTCATGGATAGGTATTCGAGCTTCAAAGATCGCATAGATACTATGTAGTATGTATATACGTGATGTCATTACATATAATTTCTCTAACGAGCGTAAATACTGGGTTAATGACTTTCATCGTTACGTTAAATTATTCATTCGACATCACAGATCAATTTTTCGAACGGAATATCTAGCGCGATATTGAAGGAAAAAAAAAAGAAGAATTTCTTTTTCCCAAATTTTATACTTTTCCGAGAGGGATCCGCAGATTTTATGTGAAAAACGGACTTCCCGTACAGCACGTGGCTCACCAACACCCATACGAGATGCATGCTTTGATAGGTGACAACAATCGTGCGTTGTCGATGCCGATAATCGTCATTTGAAGTAGCTGTAATATACAGAGAAACGTGAACGAGTAGTCACGTACGCGGTGACTCAGAAACGAGTCTTAACAGACGGCAAAACCTTCCGCAACTTCCAACTTATGGTCGATCCGCAATTGAAAGCAACTTAATTTCATTTCTTTACCTGATCCGTTATACGGAGCGCGCGCGCGCGCGCTATATTCTCACCTACTGATCGTTCGATGTCACACGAAACGAGTTAAACGTTGTAACGCACATTACGACGGTTCATTGTCTCTTCGGAACGAGTACAGAGTTGACCCAGCTATTTTTTCGGAGCTCTTCTTTTTCCCCCAATTATTTGTTAATTTTTTTCCCTCGTTTCCGTGGTCGCGTTGTATATAATATGTACAGCGTGTAATTCGCGTAATATAATAGTTTTGCAAAATGATAAACAAATGAGACTTGGCAACGTGGTCGACAACCGCGGTACCCAAGGCCTGTTGGACTTTTATTTTCAACCTCCCTTCGCCCTCCTCCCCGCCGGTTTATTCTTATTTGCTTCTTTCGTTATTCGCTTATTTTTCTTCTTCCGACGACGATGCTGCTGCTGCTGCTGCAGTTGCTGCTGGTGCATTTGCCGTCGCTACCATACTAACTTCTTTTATTATTTTTTTCCCTTCGTTCGTTCGTTCGTTCGTTCATTCCTTATTCGTTTTATTTTTTTCTCTTTTAACTCGGTTTATTTTTATACCCGTGGCCCGCCGCGTTGCCCATGGTCAGTTTCTTTACGCACGCGGGACGCATCTCGTTCCCTTTATACACATGAAAGTTGAAAGAAGATTACGCGAGATGAAACTTGTGCAGCTGCTGCATATTCGTTCAATTATTGAGAAAAAAAAAGAAAAATTCCATCGTTTAAAGAATTTTCAAAGACGATGAAAAAAGTTATCGAAATTTTCCAACTTGTAATTCACAGCTGATGATTTAATTCCGCACGCATTTTATATATTGTGCGGTCGTGTATTCAAAATGAAAGAATCGTAAAGAACGGTTGTCTAGTAAGCGGTGAAGTTCTAATATTCTAAGCTATAGACGCATCTCTCCTATCTGCAATTTATTTGCGGCGACGTCACAGATAAGACGCGTTGCGGCCATGATGGATAAAGAACAAGCTATTATAAACTCCGCCCCATTTTTCCAAGCTCCTTTAGATCATCAACTACATCGTCAAGCCGCGTTAAATTATCCGCTAGATATTTATTTCTTTGTTCGGTAAGAGAAGACAAATGATACACAAATTTTCATATTTTTTAGAAAATGTATTCACATTTTTCGAAATAGTGTGTTTTTTTTTTTTTTTTTAATATTTTTTTGTCGGAAATTACATGGCAGAGAATTGAGTGTATGTATGAAAAAATTGTAGTCCCGTATGATTTTGAATTAGCAGAAGAAGAGAAAAAAATGTAACATTCGATCGGATTGATCGGGTATAGCTCGCTACTGATGAACCCTATATGCTATAATTTCCTGCGATGCGGTGGGGTTAAAACTGCATCGTTTCTCTTCAAAGAAAGCTCGCGATTGGTGGAATTTATTTATCGTGGTGATTCGATTGGCCGGTCAACATCGCATCGTGTTATTTCAATCGATATCTCCGTAGGGATTTTTTAAAACTGTTATCTATTCGTTCATTTTTTATTTGAAGTTTGCTAAACAAGAAATCATCCGGTTAGTTCACGACGCCACTCGGCGGACGTCGTTGCACTTAACTTCTCGGCTTTATGAAAATGAAAAATATTTGGCGTGTGGAAAAAGCTTGAAAATTTTTCTTGGAAATCATAAAATCTCTACGTATATATGTATACGTGCATGTGTATAATTGTCACGATAACGTTACCGAAAAATTATATTATTACGTTAGAATCGCGATTGCGGAAAGCACGTGCCAATAGTGTTTATTATAAAGCTTTTCAAAATCCATCCTCAGAGCTGAGAATCAACGATAACTTAATTATTAACGCTGTTGATTACAATAAACTCGTTCTATTTTAGTAACGAGGACTTTGGTCGCGAGTGCACCGTACATACATATAACGTGCATGTAACAAGTCGAACGTTACGTAACCGCGAGATTTTCTCATTTTACTTTTATTTTTTAAATTCTTCATTTTTCTGTCGGATTCAAAAAGCGAAAATTTCTATCGACACCTTATGTGTAGAAATTAATGCGTTCATCGCATTTATTGGACGTAACAAAGGGGAAAAAAAAAATCTCGCGGACAAAAAATAGCGGGAAAAAAATTGAATAAAACCGAAAAAAAATCTCTCAGCCACCAACGGCAATTAATTCTGCTTTCACAGTGAAATTTTCTGCGCGTATAACAGATTGACATGGACTCTAGCGAAAATACGCCTGGAATTCGGCTTTGATAAGGATGTATAGTTTGAGCGAAAACCATGTCCCACCACCACCGCAGGGTGTTTGGCGTCCACCCTCGCCGACCCAACACCATCCTCATACCCATTCCCATCAACATCCACATCCTCATCCCCATTCCCATTCCCTTCCACATTCGGCCCACCCTGGCCACCAAAATCATCCCCACGGTCCGCCGTCGTATCAGCATCCGCATCACCATTTGGTCGCACCCCAGGTAATCATTGTTACTTTTTTAACCAACGAAAATTATCGTCCTTTTATTTCTTATGTTTCGTTTGTTTTTTTTTTTCTTACTCCGCTCCGAGGTACCAGAATTGTTATTGAGAATTTTCACAATTTTTTCCCGTTGTTCAATATTTGTAAAGATAATATAATTATAATAACGCGTCGAAAATCGCGATGAATTTAGGAAATATTGAATGATTTTGTACTCGTATACGTGCAGGGTAAATTATTATGTTATTTTTTTCATTTATTTATCACGAACGGTGTAATTAACCGTATACCTATACCTGAAATGGATATACTCGTCTACGTACCTGGACCATCGTTATCGGCCGTTACCAATAATTTCGCGGCAGCGGATATATAGGAGATACATGCCCCATTCGCATTTCGAGCAAATATATTACCGTTATCTTTTAAATGCAAACCCATTTTGGCAATCGGGAGTAAACGCGGTCGTGCACCATCAGGAATGGAACTAACAATCGGAATGACTAATTTCTCTTTAAATAAACCCACATGCATTCGTAGGGAAAATATGTTCGTATTGAAAAAACGGTAGTTTTTTATCTTCTCGTGTTTGAATTTGGAAAATTCATTTAGAAACGAGATTCATTAATTATTCTAAACGCCTGTTGCTCGCTATACGCGGATCAATTTGTTACCGCATTATGCATATCAGAGTTTCACTCTTTCAAACGGTATAGAGAGAGGATGTAGAAAACCGGAAATGCATCTGTACCCCGCCGAGACAGATAGCGTAATGAATCAACCGATTCAAGTCTAACAATTAAAATTAACCCTTTTTCTTTTTACATCTTCTGTTACCTCATACGCTCACGTACCGCGCTAACGTACGTGTACGTGAAATAAATGACTTACATACGAGTAAAAATTGATGCGGCGTACCGCGTAGGTGAAACGCAACGAACAAGATCGTCCATCTTTTGTATACCGGCGTATAATATATTTATTTATATACAATACATATGTGCGTACCTATATATAAATTGTGGCGTACCTTTGGGCAGAACATATGCGATGTACGCTGTTTTCCATGCGTGGGTGGAAAGAGTTAGAGGTGGTATACCTTGGCCGTTCGGGGTTTGGGTAAAGGGCATATGGCCAGCAGGTGAGACTTTTGCTTTTGTATTCCCTCGTACGTTTATAATATAGGTATACGTATACCTATACGGGGTTTATAAAGTAGCTCGGAATGGTTACGCTATACTTACAAAGAAAAGGGTTACAATCGTGAAATGCTAACGATCTTGGTCCTGAAGGGCTCAGAAGTTGCTCCCCTCTGCACCTACAGTCTCCGGTCTATAAAAACCCTCCCCCGACCCTGTTGTAGAAATTTTTAGGGCATTAGTTCCAAGGGCGACTTATAGATTGACGAGCTGAATTAAAATAAAGAAAGAAAAAGAAAGGAGCGAACAAGGAGGGGGAGGGGGTTACTTCCGAAAGGGCGATGCGGGGAAAGAGTGTATAATGGATGCCTGCATGCGGTCGGAAAAAGAATCTTCCCTGGAAAAATTTTCTTCTTTTTCTCCTCGTTCTTCTGTTTTATGTGTGGGAATGTCTGATCGTTTTATCCGTATCGTCTTCCGGTGATAATCGTGAGAAAATTTCTAAGGGATACGAGACGGTGGAGAAAAAACAAGAGAAATAAAAAGAAAAAAAAAAAAATTGAAAAATTAAAATCTCAAGATTGAAATCGTGGTGCATTAAGTAAAAAGAAAGACGCGTATACAGACGCGACTGCTTTTTGGGAAATAGCCTTGGCTGTTGATATATTTTTCCATTATTAAAGACATTAAGTTGCCCGCTAGCAAGCAACTCTTTCCATTTTCTTTTTTTTGTCACGGTGATAAATCAGTGGAAAAAAAGATTTCCCCCTTCTTATACTTCTACTACTCTTTCCTACCCCCCGCTCCTCATCTTTGCTACGCGAAAGGCAGCAACGGCAATTTTCTGTCTCCTTGGAGATAAAAATTTGATTAATTACTACCACTGAATTTAAGAAACTGCTACGCGCGGTTTTACTCAGATCAGAAAACATCTGTTTTTCCTAAGCGATTTGGTCGTAGATTCTTTTTTTTTGTCACTTTTTTCCTCCTCATTATGCGATACCTCAGACACTTACTGTAATTTTCTGTACTCCGTTTTTCTCCAATTTTGAATTAGGCTTTCATTTTTTGCATTCCTCTAACAAGCCGATGGTTCTGACGAAAAACTAATTTCTTTGAAATAAAAGTACCTGCAATCTTCTGGTGAACGGGATCAAAAAAAAATTCAGCGATAAAAAATTATCCTGCGTTGAATCGCGGAGGAAATGCTGTTGGTTGCACTTGAAATTTCAGACAATTGGAGGTATAACGAGGAAGTTGCATCCGTAAGATATCGTCATTAAAAATCCGTAAGTTAAACTTTTGCGCGCGTCAAATCGTTTGTCACTGAACCCGCCCGTATAAATCCCCGCGCTTCTGCTCGTGCTTCGGGCTTTTCACTTCACTTGGGTTTCCGTCCATAGTTAATCATCGTAAAAGTCCGTTACTAAAAGCGTTTGGGAACAAATGAAGGCGAAAAATTCCGTCGGACAAATTAGACAATCTTTTGAAGAAATTCTGAAAATCGCGAGAGACGGATGATTACGCGCAAAAGAAAAGCGTTTGGAAAAAAAAAAGTATATATATTGGGACTGGGTTCGGAAAGAGATAAAAAAAAAGAATCTCTCCTTGGGGGGACTGTTGTAATACGAAAAGGAGGGAAAAAAATATATATTATAATAGTAATAATAATAAGAATGGAAAGAAAAAAAAAGGAGAGAAAAGTAGAAAATCGTCAAGTAGCGTCGGGCTTCTCTCACGAGGATTAAGAGACAGTGATTCTCAACGATGATTGGTCGTTTAAAAAAACAAAAGTATGTCGATCCGAGGTGGGTAGGTATTAAGGGAAATTTGAGAACCGACCCCAGCTGAGACAATTTCAATTCCGTTCACCCACTCTTCCTTTCTTATTCTCGGACCAAGTCGCGCGCGCGGGGCTGCTAAGATTCTTAAAACTTCTTACGAGATTTTTCGATTTTAATTACAGTTTTAACATATTTTAATAAAATCGTTCCGCACTTGCAACCCCTTTTCTTTTAATTCCGCTCTTATCTTCTTCTCTTTTCTCGTTTTCTTCCCTCAATTTTTCCTTATTCTCAGCTGCAGGTCACGTGGTCACGTCATCTTACACAGAATTTTAACAAACAAGATCTTTGTTTTCTGTCGTATAAAAAACCCCTTCGCTTCTACCGGACTTTCAAAAATTTAATCTTTCGTTTCGAGGTTCAATTCCGGGCCACGTTTTACTTTCTAAACCGACTGCGTAACGTAAAGTCAACCAGGAAAGGATCTCAACCCTTTTCCTAAGGAATCCACCCGCGCAACACCTGTTCAGGTTAACCCACTGCCACCGAATTCTCCTAATCATAGGGTTCTTTATATTCTTCCCCGGACTAGAAGCTCGCTTTAGGAAATGATACTACATAATTTGCCACAGGAAATTTATATCCTCGGCCACCGTATACGGTAAACAGAAAATTGAAAAAAAAGAGAGAAGAAGAAGCAAGAGAAAAAAAAAAAAAACTAATTTACCAGCCCGAACTACCAACGATTCAATTTCCCCTTTGATAATGCTACACATAAACTGCCCGCCCTAGACTAGGAAAATGTATATCACCCCGATGTTTAACCCCTTGCTGTTGCTCGCATGAAACTATCATCTTGTTTTTTTTTTTTTTATACTTAATTTTTTTGAACATCAATTTCGTTATTTTTTTTTACTAAATTTGTTCATACCATCTAGTTGAAAAATAAACCAATAAGAAGTTTCCCGAACAATATATCGTATACCGTTAATTTTTATGTTTCACTCAGCACACCCATACATATTATTCCAACCTAAATATTTGCCAATGCACTTTACTCGACGCAAAGCACAGCGTACCAACTAACCCCCGCAGTTCTTCTCGCAGATCTTTATGCACAAAAGCGCCATGCAGATGCACGCAAGGGACATAGGAGGTGGACTACCTGGTCGTCCCGGTGGATTGGCCGGTCTCGTTGGTCCCGGAGGAATAATCGGTGGAGAAGTAAAACCCCATCAATGTCAACAGTGTTTAAAATCATTCTCAAGTAATCATCAACTGGTGCAACACATCAGGGTTCATACCGGTGAAAAACCTTACAAATGCAGCTACTGCGATCGCAGGTTCAAACAACTGAGCCACGTCCAACAGCACACGAGACTTCATACCGGTGAGCGAAAACAAAAAAAAAAATACTTTTTTTCTTCTTCATTCTTTTTTTCAACTTCAACTCCCTGTGTTTTATTTGTCACTGTTACGTTCCAATTTTTGTTTCATTTTTTTACTCAGTTTAAAACAAAAAAAAAATGATTTCGAAACGACTCGCATTATATCGGGATCTACAAATATATTTAATGTATTATATAAGTTTGTTTTTTCAAACTTCCTGCAGTAGGTGTGTGTATATCTGTAAATGACGTATACTGTTTGTTCGAATACGAAAATTTTGCTGCTGATTTTTTCTTCGAAATATAAGGGCGAACACGAATAAAGCGATAGTGTGTGTCGGGAGATGATGCACGGTATCGGGATCCCTGCGTTGAGCCGTTAACAGGGGAGAAAGAATTTCATTAAAAGATGAGCGTAGTCATTCGGAAGGTATTATATGCCCTAGGAGCCGATCACTGGTCAGCAGGCTTCGGTGCAGGCCTTAGAAAAATCTCATTTGCTTAGATTGAAATTTACTTAAGGGGCCAGTATCGATGGGAAAAAACAAGGCTGTAATGGAATGTAAGCAATTTAATTGCAAGAATTGATTTCGTATGTAGGCAGAGAAAATTATATACGTACAATACTTACACACCCCAGCTCTATAATAATGTAAACAGAACGCGATACATATACATTCGTATGTACAAACAGACGTATTTACAAACATTTAATTATACATATTTACCGGGAGGGAGGGTGGGGGGGAATTATTTGAGCAGATAAAACGAGAGGTAGGATGTGTTGGAATCTTTCATTTTACAGCACTTCGAAGCTATTGCTTTCTCGACTTTTTATTCGGGCAGAAGAAATAAAAATGAAAAAAAAAAGAAGAAAAACCAAATACCGCGGGTTGTCTTTTTTCCGGCTTCGTTGGCCCGTGATATAAAAGAAGGGTTGGCATTGATTTTGACCCCAACCACCGTAACGGGTAAAGAATAACGAATAACTAGTGCTCAAAGCAACCCCCTTACATTAATAATCAAACACCACTACATCGAGAATTCTAGATCCCGTAGCTAATTTCTATGGTGTAGAAATATGGATCACCGTGAGTACGGTGGTGAAATGTTGCCTGAGTGTCTTTTACTCTTTGTCCGTATACCCGAGGATGAAAACTTTAAAATATTGCCCGATGAAAATTTCGAATTTCTGGATCATTAATCTTATACCTTCGCTGAGCGCGGCTGATGCGGTGAGCTAAATAAATATTCATGTAAAAACCGCGGCGTGTATACGATTCATAAGAATTAAAAGCTCGGGGGATAGGAAAAAACAAAACATACAACGAAACGGAAAGAGAGGAAAAAATGTCCGAAGATTTTTTCAACTTCACGGGCATAATGGACCTTGCACGAATGCCTCGGTGTGCGATAACGATACACAAATATATACATGTAGTGAATCTGTGTGTATTCTAAAAGTATATTAATAGTCAATAATTCGAAACTCAGGTTGTTCCCATCGGCGTAATAATGTGATATATATTTAATTACTGAAATTTGTGAAGGCATTAATATGATATTGGGCAACATATACAATATCGATAGCCGGTCAATGTAGTGAGTGCTAGACAAATATATTGGGGGAGTAAACCCCTCTTTTGGTGGGGCGTTAGACCGGCCGACCAATCGGAGTATCTCTGCCCCCACCACGCACCGGAAAAAGCGCGCCAATTTTTCGATTCTACGATCGCTCAATAATCCAACCGAAGTACGCACACCGTTTTAACTGCACCGAAATCACCCATACGCGAGCTACATACCTGCTGCTGCTGCTGCTGGGCGAATCGTACATACGATGTGCACACGATATAATATTACCCAACGCTCGACGCTCTGAAGTCGTACGTACTCGGAAAACGGTCACCGATGTAGTCACCGGCTACAATTTATGGGGTGAAAAACTGTATGCACGTATAATGTGTGTGTATATGTTTTTTTTTTTTTTTTTTTTTTTATTCACCCATTTACCGGGCACTTTTACGACTCGTTTATGTGCTACGCGATCAGTTTTCACGGTTTTTGATATCGATGGTGATATAATTTTTTAGAGTCGAGAATAATGGAAAGAGTTTTCAACCGTCATGGAATAACTCTGACATTTATTTGTGGGACATGAAAAATGCTTTTTTTTTTTCTTCAAATTCTACGGAAATTTATAGAGCCTATCGCGCGAGGTATGCGTATATAGCAGGTTATGCGATGGGCGTTACCGATTTTCATCAGGTACTTATAAAACGTATCACGTCTCTCCGGCGAAATTGACCGGACAATTTTAAAGCCCACTTAATACTGAGAAAAATTGCCATTTCGCAAGAACATGAATAAAAATTAAGCACCTACCTATTAGACTCTTGCCAAATTAGTGTAGGTATAGCAAGCTACATTATACATAGAAGATGTTGCGTTAAGAGTTGAGCGGCGAGGGGGTTGAAGTGAGGGCGTTTGTGGGAGAGGCGCTATCAGAGGTGGAAAAATATATTTAAAAAAAATTATGAAAAAAAAAGAATCGTAATGTCTTCGACGCGAGTAACACCGTCAACCCTTTTTTTTTGATTTTTTTTTTTTCTCCTCCTTCAAATTACTCGCTCTATACTCGGCATTTACACCCCTTTCTCAGGCCGCGCTCTCATCTACCCCTGAAACTCGCCGCCACGCTGTCCCGTACTTCTCTCTCTCTCTCTTCTGCTATTTCTTTCTTTTTCTTTCTCTCTACTCGTCTTTAATTCGCTAATTTCAACCGGTTAAGAATTCATGCAAGGGAATTCCAGACGTCTTGGGGAAAAATCAAAGCAAAATGCTAACAACTCTGGGAGTGGGCGCCGTCTTCTTGCGCCTTTTATCACAAATGGTTCAGAATTAAAGATTAACCAAAGTGGAAGTGAGGAAACGGACCTTGTACCGACATTCCTGTATACACGTACATTGCACAAACAGCCAACGATTATCTAATATGATGATTTTAAAAAGCGATACGCTCAAAAATGAAAACATAAAAATAAAAATACGACATCAAAGTTGGATCACAAAAAAACTCTCGCTTTGATACCGGTTGAAAAAAAGAACCGTCCAAATTTTACGATGAAACAAACGCTTTTTGCCTTTTGAATAATAACTGCACGGATCAAATTGTTTTCGAAAATCGAACCGATATTCCGTCAACACTGCCCTGGACAAATTTTCTAACGATAAACGTTATGGTGCACAATATATAATGATATTTGTGATATATAATACTTGAAAAAGGGAGAAAAAAATTGAATAAAAAATTAGAACCGGACCAAAAAAAAAAGTGTATACATAAATAAAATAAAACTGATTAACCAAAAAACGCCTTATGGCCAACAGGAATTAACCTAGTCATGCTGCATATGCAGGGCCAGTAATAGAGCGGCAATCAAAAAAGGCCTATTCTAATTTTCTAACCCTTCCGTGGTCCACCTATATCCACACACATTCATCCCCCGCGTATAGGTGGTATTATTTTTTCTCTACTTCTTTTCATTCATTTTCCTTTTTCATTTTTTTTTTTCACTTTATTTGGACTTTTTTTTTGCTAGGGTTCATTTGAATAGAACTCTTCCCTACGGGGAGATATGACTACAAACTTTTAAGGACAGAGGGTTCGGTACAACAATACATATTTTTTACCCCCGTTTATTTCCACGGTCAAATAAATCGCTTTCTATAATCTGCAATACATGTAATATACCTTGGTTAGTTGCGACCGCCGTCCGATCGATTGGGAGATATTTAAAAAAAAAACTAATTTTACATTTTTATTTCTCAATCGTATCAGAATTATGAAATGATTTGCATCGTTTTTCACTGTATATAATGTGTTGTACAATAACGACAAAACTTTTCGCAAATCTAGCACAGATCAGAGCCTCGATTTGTTGGGTATCAGATAGTTGCTAGGCGAAATGCACTTTTATTTTACAGTTCTTTTTTTTTTTTTTTTTTTTCTGTTTTCACTGTATTATTTATCTTATCTGTCCCGCATACTGATAACCGCGCTCTTGGAGATGTACCAAACGAAATTCTGCAATCTTGAAAATTGCGAACGAAATCGCTTCTTACAAACGAAAAAAAATAATTCGTGAAATAATTATGAGAAGAGAAAGAAAAAAAATAGAAGTGAAGAGAAATTAACTTCGATAAAATTTTTAAAGCGCCGTTATTGCTCGTTCATTTTATCAATTAGTTTATTCACATTTTTTCTTTTTTATAAATCTGCTTTTTTTTATATCGCTTGACAACATCTGCACGCAGCTTCGGTATAGTGTAATCCAAAAATATTTTCGCGATTGATTAGAGCAGAAAGAAATCAACGAGACATTCTGCAGACCGCGCCACGCATTCCGTCACTGAGTTACTTTCAACCCTTTCGCTTGAACTTCCCCTAACATAAAAAAAAAAAATGACAAAAAAAGAAAAATATAAGATAAAAAAAATCTCACCCCCTATACAATATTGCAGGCACTCTCTAACTTTTTTATGAGTTTTGGATATATATACCTCGTTCTTCTCTGTATTTATAAGTGACGTTATTTATTTTCGTTTTTTATTTTCTCGAACACCGCGTCACAGCCCCTGTTTTTTCTCTTTTTCCCTCCTCTCCTACTTGTGACAAGGGAAAGGGCAATAAGATCGACATTGTTTTTACATTTATTTTTACTTTCTTATCACAACTCTAGATGAAGAATTGGATTTATGGTAAAATTAGATGAAAATAAATGAGAACAAAATGAAATCATTCGCGTTTATTATTAGTCTAGATTATTTTTACATGTAACGAAGTAGTTTCTACGGGCGTAAAAAATGTTTCGAATGGCGAGATAACGTTGCAGTAGAAATTACGGTGATATCAAAGTACGTTATATCTTATACCTGTAATGTATGAAGAAGTGGGATAGGTATGTAGGTAGATTAGTGGCTGTTTAGATCCGTGAAATATTTTTTAATAGGCTAGAATTGAGCGTCACGATCTATAAAACAAGAGGTGAGGATACGTTTGCGGCGATCACTGCCGATCCCGGCTCTCCCTGATTTATAAGATAGCCTCTAGAGAACAGCTCACACTGGGAAACGCGCGCGTTTGTAGTCCCGATGCGCCGCGCTCCACTGTTATGCGCTACGAGGAACATCGGCAGCGCAGAAAACCGGCTGCAAAAGTGGTTCAAGGGTTAATAATATTGAGCGCACTCGCTTACAATAAAATATAGATTTCCATCTAGCGACTTTCTACCACCGGCATTCGTGCATGTGAAACAACATACTTGTATAAATATATTTTATATGCATACATTTATATGGGTATATACCTACCTATATAGCGTACGTATCGCGTACAAAATGTGTGGGAGTTTGAAGACGCGGACTACTAAAAGACGCCATACGGCATGCGGTATTATGCACGGGGTTAAAGTCAGAGTACTTATTCCACCGATGAATATACTCAACGTTGAGAAAATGTATGTACCCGGCTCACCGATACATGGATATAATTATATGTATCGTGTACGTGTATTACATTAAACGAGTTGCAGTTTCAAACCATCGAATATCCGCGTATGTGTAACCATGCGTTACTTCGTCTTGGTATCGAGTTATTTTTTCTGTATGCGCGTTACGTTTAAAAGTAGGTACATATATATACGTATCTACATACACATTACATACCTATTTACACACTTATCTTGCGGGAGTATAATAATATGTGCAGCCGCATGCGATTCGGACAGTTCGGCACTCACAGTTCGGTTCGGTTTCTTTCTTACGAACTCGATGCCGGTTTTATACGTAAGAAGCAAAAAAAAAAATAATCGAATGAAACAAAGTGAAAAAAAAAACAAATGTTGTCCATCGTAGGTACCATTACTTGCGCATAATTACCACCTTGCCTCGTACTTTAAGGGCCCTGAGAAAAAGTAGGTACCTTAAACTCGAAATGCATCGTGGTGCTCCGATTGTGGCCCTGATGTATCGGAAACAAAAGCGAGGGAGGAGAAATGTACGTAAGGTGTACACTGTACATGGGTATGTAAAAATTCGAATTACCGTTTAGCCGAATTTAGGTAGCGGAGAAGAACAAAAGTTGAAACACCTGGCCTCCGCAGGTTTTCTTTTCTCTTCCTTTTTTTATTTCTTCGAAAGATTGCGAAGTAATTTTTTACAGCGATGTTGTTAGCTGCCGCGGATTGTATCACGTGTGTATCTGATGGCATCGTGAACGAAATTAAAAAAGAAAGTTTATCATATCGCATAGCTATAACGTGTACTGGAAGATCGTCTGGTTAGAAGTGGACGGTTAGGTAGCTTTGGTTTAGTTAGTAATAGGAAGAGATACTATACCCTAGATTCCACCGCAAGATCTCATATCGAGCACGCACAAACACCATTTACCGTTACTGCAGCAAACTTCGCAACGGGCTCGCGATCGTTTCCTATGCTGTTTCCAACGCTGCCGATGTAGCTTCATCGCGAATCTTGAGATGATCAAAATGTGTTTTACCATACCGCGCTTATCTTCAAAACTTCAATTTTAACCACCACAATTTCCGAATGCACCAACTTAACGATTGGTCATATTTTCATCCTGATTATTTCACCGTGATTCGTGGTGCGCCGGTAATCCGCTCGCCGCGTATTTTACCTATATAAACCCGATGTTTGAACGGGACAATTAATATGAACCTGTCATGCTTAAGGGCTGCGTTTAGCCCGTGTATAGTAGCCTTCACCCACGATTTGAGCGGCGGTTTTTGGTCACCAAAACAAGTGACAGCAGTGACGACTGAATTATCGGAGATCCGCGGGCGCCTGCCGTCATAACGGGGATAGATTTTACGGAGTTCTACCCCTGCAGTTGCACGGAAAATAACACGGTGTATGTAGAAAGAGATAAAAAAAGAATAGAGAGAGAGAGACAGAGAAAAACACCCCTTGACTCCGATGGAAAGGGCGACTTTTCGTAGTTTACGATACGTCCGAGGCCGCGTTGCATGAACTGGCAGATTTTTCGGTGAAAACCTTTGAAAAAAAAAACCATCTCACAAACAATTATTTTTCCTACTACAAGATTGATTTTTTCACGGCTATGCGCCTACGCGTGAAACGTGGTTTGTTTGGGAAAATCCGCGAAACCGATTGAAAAGTATAAGAAATTTAAGGCGCTGATAAACAGAGGATGCAAAATAGTGCGATGGGTACTTTTTCGTTTCACATTTTTATTCTTCAGTCGCGTCTGCGGCTTCGCGGATGTTATGATATTATGAGAGATCTCTCTAATCTGAGGGGGTGAGATGGGATCTAAGAGTTCCACGTCCATTTAACATCTCGGCATCAAAGCTATGCACCGTGAAACAAATGACTCGTGAGGTAAAATCATAAAAATACGAGTTCTTGGCTCGTATAACGCTGTCGAGGAACATTCATTCTGAGACATTAATTTTTACCCCTTTCACTCGACAAGTAGGGCCTTCTCTCCCTGCCTAATGACCCGGGTGGGTTGGCGCTTGCGTGGTTTTTTTTATACCAAGCTCTTTTCCCGCAAAGTGCACACGCGTTAAGTGCGCGGCATTTAAAAAGAACAGTCGAGCAAATTATGGGAGCCGACGCGACGCGCGACGGAATCGAATGGGCAGATCTGATACTCTCCTCGAAAATTGTGCGATATTTTTTTTTTTTTTTTCTTTTAATATTTTCTTTCCGATTTTCCTCACAAGCGAAATTATACTTTCTAGTTGTCGAAACGATCGGATTGCACCCACTTCGTTTATTTTATTTTACATCATTTTTATATTTTTTTTTATCCCTCGAGTCCTTCGGACAAAAGAGTTGCCCTCACAATGGTGAGACTCTTCAGGAATTGAGAATAAATTACAGTTGACATCAAGAAAAATGATCGCAGCGAAAAGTGGGGCTTCGCTAACGATCCGGAAACATTCGAATGTTCCGACTACTACTTTGTCCCAATTTAAAAGTACTCGACATTAAGGCAGGCTTTGGTAAAATATATATCTGTGTGATGTTTATCGAAAAGAAAGCTACGCGCAAATCGTATCCTATGTCTTATTCCTATCAAACCACCCTGAGAACCTCTGGTGATTAAGAAAAAGTACGAGTTAAATATTTAGCTCCACATGTACCATATAAATGTAGGCAGTACCTATATTACGGAGATAACGATCATCAAAATCCTTATAGCCTCTTTCTTTTACCTGAAGAGGAAAAGGAAAGTAAAAAAAACATGTAGAAAAAAATACACAGAAAACACGGTTTTAATAACCCCGGAACGATATAGTAGCGTAGGAGGATGCATCGATCCATCCATTATCCATCGAAGTAATAAAAATAAAAATAAAAAGTTCATCGCCCTTTCAGGGAAGGGTTACACCACCGGTTATGTGGTTCTCATAGGACCGGGTCAGCGACCGTACCCTTTGGGCAAAAAACGGCCTGGATAAAAGGTAAAAAGTTTGGGCAGGGCACAGGGCAGGTGGAAGGAAAGACCATATGCCGAAGTTAGGAGTCCACCCGCGCCTTTCTCCTTCCTCGTTCTGCCCCGCTACGTCTCCCCCGCTATAGCCACTTTGAATTAATTGTAACTCATCCCATGGTTAGTATAGGTACAACGTACAAGACGAGTCGGAATCCTGAATGATTCGGAAACCGAATATATATGGTGTAACATTGTACCGTAGACGTTTAACAGACACGTGTGTCTCACAGATGCAGCGAGAAGGATCCTTTAAAGGCAGGTAGTCGACCCCGAAAAATCCCCCCGATTCCTTCGCTTCTCATTCTCGTTCCACCGCCGGAGTTTCTAATCGACTTCGATCAGACCTGAGCCGTAAAAACTTCAATGCTTAACTTTTATTCGACATCGTTCGTACGCTGTGGTCAGACGTAACGAATTCTTTGACTGGCTTCGCGATTAGATTTTAGTCTCGTATACCGAACTATCAACAAACCATGACTCTACAAAGGGTTGGTATCCGTATACACCGTAGTCCTGGTCACAGGCTGAAAATCGACCAGAAACTCGACTACGTGATCTTCGCTTCACCCTTTAATTACAATCTACGCGGTTAGTACTCCGAAAAGAGCAGGTCCTCTGTCCCCGATGTATATTCTACCGCCGCTGATGCTGCTGATGCTGCTGCTGCTGTTGGTGGCTGCTGCACGGGGCGTCGATAGCCACCGGTGGGAAATCATTTTGCAAACCAGCCTCGTATGTACATACCTACCACGTACCCCCTTCAACGTGCACCGTTGCACCCCGACACTCACTGAGTCGCTCACCAAGCCCCTTGAATTTTCGGACTGTACCTTCCCGCTCGAAAGCTTGACCCACCCGTATAACCGAATCATCGTAAATTTTCGAACTGCGGGCTGACGGAAATGCCGGACATGAAAATTTCCGGGTTTTCGATCCAGCATGAAAAATATCATTGATATTGTACTCTTATACTCCGTGTCTGATCACCCGAATTTTTGGCGAGATTTTAGAATTTTTTATCCAGAAAAATCAGATTTTTGTGAGAAATATTCTTTCGGTTCCCTTCTCCTTCATTGGCCAGCCTGAAAATATTAGAGGATGTTTTCGAAGACCCGAAGATTTTCGGATCCATTGAAAATAATATCGAGTTAACCGCATTAGATGGGCGTCGGATTTTCCGCGGCGTTGCGTAAAGGCTATTTCAACGGGACTACTGATGATGACTGTACATCATACTAGTGCGGGTCTGGCACAGGCACATACGTACGTTCATGAAATTTCGCATCGTGTACAGGGTTTGCCAGGGGGGTAGAAATCATTAAATGGGCGTGGCGTACTCGCGTGGTTGCCCGGATGACGGTCACGTGAACCAACATGGCCGTCCAGCCTCCCCTCTTTGAAACAGTCATTCGTTACCTACCATTTTATTTTAATGATTTCAATGCACGCGTGAAACTCTATGAAACATGAGCGTTATAACATCCTGGAAATACACCGACCTGAATTTCCCGGGGATGCTACTCTACAGGCTACTGCATGCCATGTCATTGCTCATCTATCCATACGAAATCTTTCGTCATGAACAGATACAATTTATTTATCAAAATCTCGGCTCATTACTTGCACATCAATATCAGGTCCCATATTATACACATGATTACATGAGCGAGCCTCGTTCATCGGTGCAGTTACGAAATTATGCCTGATAACATTTACGTCTTCCACGTGACATTCTGTCAGTAAAGCCAAACCGATTATTTCAACGACCTCCGTCGCAGCTTTCCCTGAGACAAGAAGAAGAAACGATAGAACGAAGGAATTACGAATGATGTGCAGCGTTAAAAAGTTTGTCTCTCATTTATATCGCATATAAAATGCACGTATAGTTTCGTGCATACGAGCATGTGCAGGCGTAAGCTCCGATGGCGGTACCAGGCTATTAGGCGTAGAGAGTTGCAGGGTAGCGCGTTTAATGATTTTAGCCCCGTATTTTCACGATGACCAGAGGAGGCGCAGCGCGTAAATTTTGTAGTGGCGCTCCGGTTGGTAGAAGGTATACTCTGTTTCGTTCGTTCGTTCGTTCGTTCGTTCGTTCGTTGACCGAATGCATTATACATGGATTGCAGGGGACATTAATTTTCTGGCTTTGGCATGGACGTGTAGGCTGGGCAGTCGGGGAAGAAGCATATATGTGTGTATATATATAATACACATGCACACCCACATATATATATATGCATATCTCCACCTATACATGTTTGCATTAGTGACGGTGTGATGGTCCTGGAAATAGAGGGTAAATCGAGTCTGCTGCCTGCGCGTTTACGAAAGTATCATTACACACGCATCATCCACAGGCATGCGTTGTTTCCTCCCTCGTTGTCCGAAGTGCATATACTGCACTTTTGTTCCCTCATTTTACGATTATTTTTCACTATTTTATTTCTTTCCCCCTTTTCATTTTGCTTGAAAACCTCCCGGTCGCCAGGAGAACTCGACGCACGAAGGACAGGGACGAGGATAACCTCGATGCTAACTCGCTGCATGCAGCCGAAAGATAACGCTGAACTCTACGCCGACAAAGAAATTCGGTATAGTAGTCACCGTCATTCACCTGTACTGTACATATTCACCTGCATCTTGACAGGGTGGTGTACAGAACCGAGGGAAATGATATGTGCGGTAGCTTTGATGAAAGCAGTGACGAAGGGCGTCGGGAGATGAAATCTCACATTTCGGATTGTGAGGGTATGTTTGCTAGCTCGTTTCAACTCATAGAAGAAATAGAGTTCGGAATGGAATCGTTTGGGTGTGTAACAGAGTGATATCTGGACTGATTGTGAGATTACTATAGGGGTTGAATTCGTCTCGCCAATTACTAGTCGGAACCAATAAATAATTAGTACTCTCAGAGAAGTGGCAATATGCAAATGCGTGCATCGAAGAAAAAAATATTTTTACAGTGGAGGAACGAAGTGTATGATTTGAAAAATATCGTGACATTATTTTAGTGTAGGTTAGAATGTTCCTATAACACTCGTGAGCTACGTATCGAACGATCAAGACATCTCAATTTTTTCGCTTTCTAGAGAGAAAAATCGGTGATATCTCGTCCGTTTCGATAGGTAGGTCAATTCAGTTAGTGGATTCGGATTCCTGAGCTCAAATTACATGAAAATGCCCTATGAAATCCTAAAAAAAAAATGTTGAGTTTTGACCTTAAAATCGAAAAAATCTAAGGTATACCCCTTTGGATTTTTTCGATTTTTGGGCCAAAAATGAAGTATTTTTAAAATCGATCGTAGGACACTTTTCTAACGTATTTTGATCTCAGGAACACGAATCCGTCGTTCAAATTGAGCTACCAATTAATCCCATCGAGATATCTTCATTTTTTGACTTTTCAGAGCGATAAATTGGCGATAACTCGATCAATTTTATAGATAAATCAATTTAGCTTGCAGATTCGTATTCCTGAGGCCAAAATACGTTAAAAAAGTGTCCTACGATCGAATTTAAAAATACTTCATTTTTGGCCCAAAAATCGAAAAAATCCAAAGGGGTATACCCAAAGGGGTTGTCAATTTTTGGGCCAAAAATGAAGTATTTTTAAAATCGTTCGTATGACGCTTTTCTGACGTATTTTGACCTGAGAAACACGAATCCGTTGGGTAAATTGAGCTACGAATTAATCCTATTGAGATATCTCCATTTTTCTGCTGTGAGAAGTGAAAAATTGGCAATAACTCGATAATTTCGACAAGCAGATCAATTTGGCTGGTGAATTCGGATTCCTGAGCTCCAAATACATAAGGATTCACACATTTCAACGAAAAAAAAAAATGTCGATTTTTAGCCCCAAAATCGACAAAAATCTAAGGTATACCCCTTTGGATTTTTTCGATTTTGGGGCCAAAAATTAAGAATTTTTAAAATCGATCGTACAGCACTTTTCTAACGTATTTTGACCTCAGGAATACGAATCCATCAAGTAAATTGAGCCGGGAATAAATCCCTGCCAGATATTTTTATTTTTTCACTTTTCAACGCGATAAATTGGCGATAACTCGATTAATTCTATAGGTAGATCGATTCAGCTAGCAGATTCGGATTTCTAAGCTCAAGCCACGTGCGAATACACCCATAAAAACAACTTCGATTTTTGGTCCCAAATAAAGAAAAAAAAAAATCAGTAAACTTTTCAGCCTTTGAAAAATCTCAAATTAACGCCACAATAATGCAGTGCAGCGCACGCGTGCCAGGCTATTAGTATTGTAAAATAAACGAGTATCAAAATTGATCTTAAAGACGATTCGCTCCTTTGTCCGTGCTCAGAATGAAAAAATTGTAAAAGAACGTTGAAAGTCCAACCGAGTGTGCTCCGCAGTGATTCACTGATTCGTCAAAGTTCTTTTATATATGAATTTATACACATAAATCGTAATTCTTGCTACTCAACAAAAGAAAGACGAAGGGTTGCGTTCGTTCTTCGCAATCCCATCACCCCCTGCAACATCAATAGCTATATACGTATAGCTACAACCCTCTCCCGAGATCTTTTTACTTCCGGCACGCAAGATTTTACATTTTATAATTACAATTCTTATTCTTTCGACGCCAATTATCATCGAAGGGGAAGCCATTAGCTCCCTGTTAAATGCTGGCGAGTGAAAGAAAAATTATTTAAGATCACAACCCTTTTTCCTAATCGGTGGCGGTTTCCGCATCATATTCTACCGTTCCATTCTCGGCTCAATTCTTCCTTTTTTTTGTCCACCGCCGGTGTCAATGCATTCGGATGTAATCTACTGATATTTGATACAACTTCACATACCCGAGGCATATGGACGCGAGTCACTCTGTGCCGCAGTCCTCTGCCTACCAGATGCCCGCCTGCATTTGTTAACCGTTCCGCTGCATGAGAAGAATCATATGCTGGCGATATCAAATTTTCTCTCTTTTCTTTTTTTTTCTAACTACTTCCGTCACATATCTAAAGAAATCGTGGCAAATTGTATTGTAATAAATATTTCAAACCGCAATTATATCGACAATGAGCATCCCCTTTATAGTCGCATATTAATTCGATTTTAATTGCGTCGGAAAGAAAACTGTTCTTATAAATATACCTGACTTATGAATACATATATATAGTCGAAACGCGTGTGTATAGTACAAAGAAATGTTGCTATGTGTGTGTGTATAAGAATTATCCGGACATGAAAAGGCGCATTTATTAGTGATAGAAACTTAGAAGTACGGTTAGTCCTCTATAAATAAATAAATAATTATCTTTGTTGCCCTCTGCGATGTTTCCGAGTCATGTGTATCGACGTGTGTGCCTGCATGTATATACGGTACGTATAAGTGTATGGTTCGAAGAGTATTTCAATTTTATTCTTATAATTACGCTCGGTTCATACATTCATGGCAACGATGAAAGTAGTGTGTGATGAATAATTGACTCCCCGAGGAGCAATAAACTCAAAATATAATAATAATAATTACGATGTCATTATCATCACTACTTCAGCGAATGTATATACGGGTTTCTTCACGGCCTATAGCCATACGTGTTGCGCACCTATATAGATACGCGATAATAATAATCGTGGAAGCACGTGAGTTTCAAGTATCGGTGAATGAAGAAAACTAATTTCTCGTTCGATTCGATTTTTCCCCGCAGCTTCGGCTGCTGCTGTTTTGCCGCGTTGTTGCACTATACGAAAGCCGTCAATTATCGGAAAAGTGTGCCACGGTTAGAGCCACTCAATGCAGGGTACCAGGGCAAGGCTGATACGGAGTGAAAGAATAAGTACGACACGTACATCACAATGTAAAAGTGATAAGCGAGATGTTGGGCTTTTTTTTCTACCGGAACTCAAATTCCAGATTGCTTACTAAAACGACTATAGATTTTTCAAACGGGCATGTGATCGATTGATTCAAAATCATCACCTGCACGCTTGTCACTATCAGCGTATATAACCAGGTGAAAAACCTAACGGGACAAAACACAGGTACTGCGATATAAACGCGATAATTATGTAGAATCGATTGGAAATTATTTATAAATCTGAAACAAGAAAATGAAAAAGAAATCTATGAAACTATACGTACATACACAGTACAGAAAATAAATGAGCATAAACTCGTGTAAAACTACCAAATTTTATTCGTCCGTCGCTATCAACTCTGTAAATTATATGCCTCTGGGTACATTACCAAGTGGTCCAACGTATACACTCACATTTGCATACACGTACGTTCGTATTTGCCTACACTACCCTTGAAACACCTCCGTCCCCCCCTTTCTCCCCTCCCCCTCCATCCCTCGCCCTTCAGACTATACCTGCTCAGCTGTGATCTATAATCTACGACAGTCAGTTCAGCGTAGCTCACTTCGTACGTTGTGTTGACTAAGAATTCCATCACTAATAATTTCCTCGGTCCAATTATTCTACAAGTTGAGCGTTATAAGCTTGATCGGGTCTCGCTCTCGATAATAGTTGAATAATAAATAACTAATCGCCACCTGCGGTATGAGGTGAGTTTATCGGTTCTATCGAATCGTTTTAATGTCTCTAGGTATTATTATGAGGAGAATCGGCATGGGAAAACGTTGTATGATAATTCATTCGATGGGATGAGATCATCCCCGTACCCCCCTCCGAACGATGGGATTAAATTAAAGTAAAAGAAAAAGTTTAATATAGAAAAGAAAAAAGGAGAATGAAAAACGTTCGGCCGTACGGGGAGCGCTTCCGTTCGTTCTCAGCAGCTGGAGTTATTTTTATTAAATCAAACGTCGGAATTCTTGGATTAAATGGGATCCACGATCGGGCGGACGATTGAATAAAAGATGAATCGATTGTTATAGTGGAAGGATGTAGGTATTAGTACATATCTGTATAGATCAGAGAAAACTAGAAGAAAAAACTTTACCGGGTATGGGAATGTTGAATTTAGTGAAGAATAAATCAGTAACGAAAGAGGATGAGACGAATCGCGTATTGGGTCAAAGAAATAAAAATATTCCGATTATACGACAGTGTCACCGTTTATACTGCTTACCGAATGTTTTAAACTTAACATAATACCGTAAACTAGATGTAAACCGCATAAGAGGGAGAAACGAAAAAAATAAATAAAGAAAAAATAAATGTCTTCAGATATATACCGCCTTGTTACCGATATACAATAAGCCTACTGCAGGTTAAGGATTGTTTAAAAAGAAAAAACAGAAAAAAATGGGGCTTTCATTTTGCATATAAGTGTTGAAAGTAAAATTTTTCTTCTTATCTGCCTATATCACTCAGAGAAATATTTCATCCAAAACGACTGAAATATCGTTATTCGAATGAAAAAAAGAAATCAAATTTCTACGGGCATGCCCAGGTGTATAAATTCAGTATAAAAATTCAGTATAAAAATTATTATCAATTCAGCCATCAAACATTTTCTGTTCTGTTGAATTGCGCACGGGTATTTTGTAACATCTTTTTTTTTTTTCCTCTCGCATCATCAACTTCATCGGAACTCGTTCGTTCGTTCGTTCAAAAAAGTTACGTCGATTGGAATTGTTTTTTTTTCTTTTTCGCGATGGCAAAACGTGAAAAAATCAAACTCAAAAAAAAAAAGAAGAAAAGTGGAACAAAACGATTTTGTTGAATAATTTTAGAGAATCTTTCTCCGAGTGTATATTTTGGGAACAAGAGGGGATGAAAAAAAAGATTTTGAAAATTAAAAATTAAAAATTAAAGAAAAAAAAAAGATTTCTTTTTCTTCATTCATTGGTGGAGCTGCGACGTCGTTGTTTTTCTATAGGCGTTATCTCCACATCGTGTATTATTTTGACATTTGTTCAGGAGAGCGACCGTACAAATGCCACCTTCCAGAATGCGGACGAGCCTTCATTCAACTATCGAACCTGCAGCAGCACCTTCGGAACCACGATGCTCAGGTGGAACGCGCCAAGAACCGACCCTTCCACTGCACCATCTGCATGAAGGGATTCGCCACGGAGTCAAGCCTAAGGACCCACACGGCCAAGGTCAGTCATGTATGTACCAAATCCGACGTCCACATATTACAAATGTTATTTAATCTAATTACTAATAAACCAAAGAGAAAAAAATTGAAAAAATTATTCAAATTAAGAACGAAAAAAAGCTATCGAAATTGATACTCGTTAGTACAGATACCTTACACGTGCGCATTTTAAATTCGCGTAAACTAACATGGTGAAGGGACGTTTTTTTTTGTTGTTTATTTTTTTTAACATATGCTTTTGTAATTCCCCATCATATTCATACACCATATTTATATACATACGTAAAATTTATCATTGTTTGGGGTTTATATGATATGTAATATGTATTTTTATTTTGTTCGATAAACAACGAAAAATCGCGATCATAGTTGTAATAATAATAATAATAATAATAATAATAATAATAAATAATAATAATAACAATAATAATAATAATGATCAACTGCACGGATTGCACGGTAAAACGCGAACGCGTGTAGAAATTTTAATTCTCATCATGCAGTAGATCTATATAATCCATTCCAAATATGCGAAGAAAATTTTTTAAATAAATCCACCCCTCTCACTTCCCTCCATTGGGTGCGGCCAAAGTGCCGAAGATTCCACAGCTCGCTGAATGCTAGATTTTATGTATATGGGGTTAGATGCATTGAATTATGTGTCGATAAAAAGCTTGGGCTTTGCTTTGTGTTGAAAGAGAAAAAAAAAGAACTTCGGGAACTCGGTGTATGTCGGGGTAGAAAAAAAACTACTGATTTATACGTAAATTTTCTTTTATTTCATTTTATTTTATTCTCTTTCCCATACTATGCGAACATACTGAGATGAATGAAAAATTGCTTCGAATTTATGTTTATTTGCGTAATACTGAATTAAGTGGAATACTAATAGCCTTGCAACACACGGAAGTATTTAATGCACCGTCATCATTCACCGTGCACGGTTCTGTTTCCGGGGTAAGAAAAAGAATTTAAGAGAAATAGGGAGATGCGAGATGAGACAAAAAAATACATTTGTATGTATAGCAGATACGCGTGTAGAAAAAATGAGAAAAACAAATAAATAAAAAAGATACCCCTTAGATTTTCAACGTTAGAACGCGCGCATTACGGTGTATAATGGTGCAACAGAGTAGATGCGGCGGGAATCTCCTAATCAAATTCACCCCTTCTTGGACTGAATTATTTCGATGTGTATATATACATAACCGGAATCTTTGGATCTTCTTCTCAGCCGCATTTTTTGCCTCGAGCCAGTTCTTCTTGCCTATCTTTGGTTTTTGTTCTCCCTTTTTCCTTTTTGACATCCCTCCGCTTATGGGACATGAGGAAAAAAAGAAAAAGAGAACGTGAGAAGACATCTGGTCCACATTGAACATGTGAGCCATTGTTTCTGATTTGAGTTTGATTGAGTTTTCGTTGATATTGTACTTGCTTTCTCTTTTCCTTTCTCTTATCCTGCAAGCACGGAAGTTAATAAATCGATATTTCTTTCAATTTTTTATTTTTTTCCCAAGAATAAGATAAGCTGAACTATTCCGTATTTGAAATTGAAACCGTTCAATTAGTCCCTATAATAAATTCAATGGAAACAGCTGTTTGATCGGCTAATGTATATCCTAAGGTTAATCCGGCATTAATAACAAAGGTAATAAATATCAGGTTTTTAACATTTCAACACCCCGTTTTATTAGATCCCTTAATTAAAACTTAATCCGTGCGGTTAAGCTAAGGTTTAATTTTTGCGAACTAGGAAAAAAAAAAAAGATAAAAAAAACAATTTCAAAGAAGGGAAGAAAAAAAGACTGAAAAATTAAATTGAAAGATGGCTCATCTCTCATTTGATCGATAAATCTCACGCTCACGGTTAATCCCCCGGAAGGGTTATACTTTGGGGGTCAATTTTTAAGTGTAGAAAATAATCATCGAATGTGTTTGAAAATCTGAAACGTAAGCGAGCTTATTCGGGAGAAAAAAAAACCTGTAACATCTTATTGGATAGAAATAAATTCGTAATAACGATATCTTTGTCGGACAAGAAACCACCGCGCTAACTATACTCGACCAATATAGTACGGACGGGGTCTATTAATTAGTCCGCTCTTGGCTATTGTTCGATACCACGCGGAGGTCCCGGACGGTAAAGACTGTCCGAGTATTGGACGTACGTCTTAAGTCCTCGTGTCGTTGTTCCTGGGAGAGGAAGCGGGTTGAGGTGAGCTTAAAGTTGAAGGGTAAAGCAAAGGTAGATGCGAATGGTAAGGCAAAGTCGGTAAACGTAGAGGCGAAGGCGAAGGCGAATGCGAAGGCAAAGGCAAAGGCAAAGGCGAAGGCCCGCCCAGGGAGTAGTTTCTTTTACTAGGTTCCTCGTTAACGAGGTTAACGGTAAGAGATCTCTTACCAACCAACGTAGCTTGGTGAAAAAAAAAAAAATAAATAACCAGGAAAAAATACTCAGATAATTAAAACGCTCGAGATGAAACTCTCCCAGGGTTGAAATAAAACGAGACAAACGGAAAACAACCCATCTAGCTCACTAATCGAATTTTCTCCAAGAAATTTCTTGAAATTGTTTTCACTAGTCTCTCACTTAAGACGGACTCCTCCACCCAACCAGCCCCATCCTCTCCCCCTGTTTCATCCCACCTATTTAGCTCCGGACATCGTCGGACATTTTTTTTACTCACTTTATTTCATTCCACTTCTTTTCTAAACTCGCGTGCGAAGCTGATAGAAAAAATCGAACGATGATATTCGATACCCTTTGATATCGTTTCCTCGTGGCAGATTTCCTTCTAATCTCCATCGATTCCCTTTACGCTATCGTAAAAGTAGCTCATATGTATACAGAATAATTGACGCACGGGGATGAATGGAGTAAAATAACAGAAAAATCATGATTATGAAAAAATTAAAAAATGCTAAAAGGGGACAAGAAATATTTGAAGAAGAGGTAGAAGAAGGAAAAAACAACAAATAGTCGCGTAAACGCTGCGTGTCCGTCAAACATTATCTTAAGAAGGGAATATACTGCACGCGCCCAGCAACTATAGCAAACGGAACGAACACAATATTGTAATAGGCAAGAAATAACCCATCTATATACATGTATCTATCTATCCGCTGGTGTTTTACCCAGTTTTATATAGTATATCCCTTCTATTTATCTACAGTTTAACAGTACAAGGGTTGAATGCCGTGCAACACGATATCTCCTTCCCACCCACCCCCTAACCCTACCAGTTTGCCCCCAACTACCCTCCCCCCCCTCCTCACCTAAATCCTACCCCATTCTCCCACTCCCAGCACCCCTTTTCTTAATTGCCCCTCTGCAGCGCTACTTGGTAAAAACTCGTTAACCATTGGATTTATTTCCCTTATTAATTTCTTAACATTGACGTATGGTAGCGACTGTTTTTAGAAAATGTCTAAAACATTGTGTGCGTACACAGGGATAGGTATACACAGAAAATATAATATATTTAGAAGACCTCGCGTGCGCTGTGATTTGATTTTCTTCATTTTTGCATATTTATTTTATTCATTTTCATTTGATTAAGTGATTCGTTATTTAACCCCGCTGATGAGTCGGAAGGGATTTCTTACGAGAAAAAATCAAAGGGATCGATTATACGGCGGCGCGGGTTCGAATCGAACGAAAGAAAATTTTCAACCTTTTTTCTTCGCATAATATTATATAGGTAAAATTATCGCAGTTGCTGGGGATACTATTTTGCAATTAAACTGCAGGTTTTTCCACGATAAACATTGACTTTTGGCTTATTTCCAAACGGATTCTTTGTCTCTTTTCGGTTTGAAAATAGATATCTGGGACGCGTTTAAGACTGAATTCATAAATAAATGTTCCCCGTTAGACGGCGGTAAACTTACGTCGGTATATGAAACACCATCTAATTGAAACAAATGAACTATGTTCTAATCCCGAACTCCACCCTCTTTTTTTGCTCCTTTATCTTTCATCTTTTTTTTTTTTGCTTTTCCCTCTTACTCCGCATCACCCATCATTACAATCATCACCATCGCCATCACCATCGCCAATACCCACTCCTCTATTTTATACACCCTCCTCGAGTTCTCGCTCGTTTTTTTTTTTTTCAAACCTTTTTTTTTTCTTCATTCTCTCTATCTCTTGCAGAACGAGCACTCGACCACCTCCGGTTATACACCGTCAGTACCATGTTGTACTCACGCGTTTCTTTCTCTCGCTCCGCCCTGGGTTCAATTTTTTATTTTTTCATTTTTGGCATTTTTTTTTCTTCTCTCTTCTTCTTCAACATCGTGAAAAGGGAACCACCCTTTCGGTTACACGGTATATGCAATCAAATCATTTGTACCAATTCTTACATATATATATATAGGGTGGGATTTTCTATTGTAAGACACTTTTTCTTCGCGTACCCCTTCATCCCGATCCCCGCCTGTTATTACCAAGCGACGTGTAGTCCGCCCGAACCGGATCGCCTATTGGCAAAACACGTTCCCTTTCGCGTCCGTGGGTCGCGTTTTTTACGTCCTTAATTTTTTTCTTCTCTCCTCATCAACCCTCTCCGTCCGCTCCACTCTTCTCACCGATTCGAGGTGTTGATTAAACGTCTATTATTCGAGGATTACGACGCGTTATTTCCGATGTGTTTAAAATCCTGCGCATATGGGGTGGATATTTGACGTAGGACTCATAGCGCAATAATCTAAAAACTAAACACGGATTGAAGGAAGAAAAAAATTTTTTTTTTGATTTTTAAATTGGATCTCCGTTGTAGCGGTATACGATCGGTAATTTTGACTACAAGTCGTGTCTAGAAAAACTGTAGTTTCGTACATGCGATTGCATATTTTCTTTGTCCGTTCACGATCAACGACCCATGGCCAGACGGAGGTTGATGCTGTTGGTGCTGCTGCTCCTTTAGTATTTTATACATACCTGCCTCATACTCTTTGAGAGTATTCGTACGATCCGCGTTATTTCTTTATAAGATACCTTTGTATGCGTGCAGAGTGTACGGTGGATAGGTATATAGTTTTATATACATTTATATATCTTGTCCGAGGCACCGAGGTATTACGAAGGTTGCAGTCTGTCTGCACCGCGCTGTACCACCGCGCGCGAGCGGCCTCGAAGTTGCTGCCGCTGCTCCAGCGAAAAGGAAAAAAATAAGTGGAAAAAATAAAATCAAAGAACTGAAAGAAAATACATATATATATATATACACAGGCATGTATATGTACAAAATAAACTGAGAGGGAGAGCGAGAGAGCAGGAAAAAATACGCCACGGCACAGAGTGGGTACATAAGATGATGATGAAAAAAATGAAAAAAAATAAAAAAATAAAAAGGATGCCAAGAAAAATTGCTGCACGACGTAAGACCTCCGCGCTTGGTCTAATGCAACAGCACGCGATTCTGCACACTGGGTTGCGGATGGTTTTGAATTTTATTCTTTTCTTTTTTTTTTTTCACACAACGTTAATAGTTACGTGAATTTTCGATATTTTTCGTGGATTTTAGTCTCGCGTCAGAATAGCGCGCTTGTGGATCTTTGGAATTATTTTTTGACCAATGCAAACAGACGCTCCCATAGGATAAGCTTGCACGGAAATTTATCTCAACGCGAACAGAAAGTCTGGCATGCACGAAATTTTGAAGAGACCATCTCGCAAACATCTACGATAACTCATTAAGGGAGAAATGTTTCCGGTGATATAAAGTGAAATTCGTTGTATAGAATTAGGCTAAACGCTCCGCAAGCGCGAAAAGGGAGGGAACGGGGGATGCGGTGGAAATAAGATCGCGCGAGCTTGAAACCCTAGAGATTGCAGTTTACGCGTGATCCGCACCTATGTATGTTTCTACTCGAATGCAAGCGGTGTGCTGATCCAAACAAAATGGCTGCCTTCTGGTCGACGTCACGCATGGCTACGTGAATACTCACACCCACTTCCTTCTTCTGCCACTCCCTGTAAACGACCAACGGCAGCTACCTAGGGCCACCAGGAGCTGTCGGATATAACGAAGCTTACAGCTTATATGTGCCGTACATAACATATATATTTATAAATACGTGCTATCAGATTTCATATAGGTATAGAAATGTGTGTATGCTATGTGTGCGAGCTTTTCAAAAGTTCAAAAGTTTCGAAAAGTTTAGAATCGTGTGATATAGAACTACACTAGAAAGAACAAAAACCATCAGGTGGAGAGTAACATTTTCTCATTTCGGATCGCCTTGTTTTCTTACTATATAACAAATCGAAAATCATCAAGTATACCGTGTATATAGGCGGGGGTTGAACGGAAAGCACGCACCTTCTTACACCGCCCCCATGGCAGTTCATAGGAACTACCGCGAGTCTGAAAAGCAAATCAAAAGTTTCTGGGCTCTGTAATAACAGCCAAGGTTGTATACCGATAGGTCAATCCTGTCACGAACGCTCTAACGGGTTATACTAGCTTAGGGTGGATTTTACTCGCGACGCAGGTTGGATAAGCGGACTTGAAAAGCCCGCAAATTTCTATCGATTCAGAACTCCGAGGCAATCTTCGGGAAAAATATTAAACTGGGGGTACCGGTGTAACTCAGCGATTGCGAAAGAAATCGAAATCAATTTGGGTAAACGATGCATTTTGATGTCGAAGGAACGAGGAAAGAGGTAAAAGAAAACCGGACGTGGTCACGAGTAAATGGCGCACCTTTTAGCATCGCTATGATCGGTATCTCAATACTCGATGTAGTTCCATCTGGATGAGATCGTCTTCCTCTGGTTTCTCAGTAGATTTTTTTCATCGATCACAACGATATACCATGAGATTACATGGGGTGCGATCGAAAACTTGGAGATATAACGGTATAGTGTGATATGAATGAGGTTTTTTCGCGAAACGAGAGACAAGGTAATCAAAATTTCTGTGCTAAGCGCGCGGTCGTTATTTAGTCCTTCGCGTGAGTCCTAGACGCGTGTGATTTTGCACCAGCTTGAACGCAGAGGACTCGATGAGTTTTTCTTTCGTTTTTGAGCGTAAGTCGCGTGTTGCGGTGTTAAACCGCATCGCGTATATGTGAATCAAATTCATCATCGCATGCGGGACTCTCCGTTCTCTCTCTCTCTCTCTCTCTCTCACTCTCTGCAGCAGCTCGCGGATAATATGAGAAGAGAAAATCGCCCACGCTTGCATGAAGATAGACCTGCACCTTATAGCGGAGTCTTTGGGGCCCCGTGGCTCCGGACTCGATGCAGCAGCTTCGTTGCAGCAACGCGGTTCTGACTCTCGGTGTGCAAAAACGAGGATCATGCAAGAAAAAAAGATTAAAAAAGAAAAAGCACTGGAAGAAACCGGTTTTTTCCAGTTGGGCCAGGTCGGGGCGTCGAACCTTCGGACCGCAGGCTCCCTCCAAGAATAACTTATGCTCTCGTATACTCTGCGCGGTGGTACCAACCAGGAGATGCGTTGCCCTAGGTCCGGGATTATAAGCGAGAGAAGAATAAAAAAAATGAAGAAAAAATAAAAGAAGGGAGGGCGCGGACGGAAGTCCCGCAAATAAAATTGGATATGGTGTAAGAAAAAAAGGAGAGAAAAAAATAGAGAAATAAAATAAAAAGAGGTATAAAAGAAATTAGGAAAAAGGAACGAGGCCCCCAAACTTTCAGGTCATTGCCGTCGTCATGGTCTCGTTTTAGCCTTTTGCCATCGGGGTTATGTTTTGATGTGAATTTTTAAACCCACGTTCCGATGCACAAGGCTGCCGACATTTTTATTATTTTGTTTCTTTCAGTTCTTTTTTTTACGTTTCTCTTGTTTGCGCAAAATACAACTCATGTAAGGGCGTGGCGTTTGCGAATGATGAAGAATTGAAAATTGAAAGAAAAAGATACGCGAATCTTGCGTCGATAAAAAATAAAATGTTTAAAAAGACTATTTAATAAAATCGCGAAATTGACTGACGTGATAACGAATAAAGAAAATCAAAGTTTTGGTGAACCAGAATACAAAAAAAATGACTAAGCAATCAGTAATTAATTAACCAAAGTAATTAGATTAAGTTTACATTGATATGAAAGAATAATAAACGGACGTCGAATTTTGTTTTTAAAAATGTACTATATATAATATGTTTATTCCGCACACATGCGATATAACCTGAAAACATATAAGTTTGGAATGCATTATCCATTCCCACCCTCCCCATACTCATATCATTTTAACGATATCACGCGTCGACGATAAGTTGAAGATTTGAGTAGCTGAAAGTTGGAAGAGTTTAATTCTTCTTGTGCGAATCAGAGTAGTAATAAATTTCTTCAACTGTATCGTTCGTCGGTTGATATCATGCTTCTGTTAGTCATTGTGGGCTTTGCTTTTCGTTTTTGTTTCTCCTTTCATATCAGTATCAAATATGTACCCAGTTGAAAATTATCCCATTTTCTTTACCACAATGTATACGTTATATTTAGTTTTTTTACGTAGACACATATAGTAAAAGTCAGTTGTGCAATGCATCGATAATCCATAAGCATTTCCTTTTCCAATAACTGCAAACAGTTGCTTTGCTTTTATTAAATTCCCGACAACTCCTATAATGATCCTGAAAATACAGAACCAATTACATGATAAAAGAAAAAAAGAAAAGAAAAGAGAAGAATTCCCACAAATCCCATGCTTACAAAATAATGGGTGGCGGCGCGTGGCCTAGTCTGACTGGTATCATTCTGTTTTGTGCCCAACCTGCGCTTCTGGTACACTGGTGGTATTTGGGCTGGTGTCCGCGTCTCTTCCGTGTCTCGGCCAAAAAAGGAGTTGCAACAGCGTGTTGTGTTCCAGCAACACGCCGCCCTGATTGGCGGCCCTAATGCTACCAGCTGTCCTGTCTGCAACAAGCTCTTCCTAGGCGGTGAGGCGCTCATGGAACACATGAAGCACACTCACAAGGATCCGAACGCCTCCGGTGTTGCCAGTAAGTATCTAATTCTGTCGTTAAATTTATTTTTCATTTTACCTCATTTCATTTATATAGTTACGATCAATCGCATTTTCATCATCATCTTCACCGCGCGGCTTACTGTACTGTTACAAGTTTTTGTTCTCGTTGCGTCGCTACCTCCATTAACATCGTGTATAATCTACGAACCGCATAATTATGATGATTCTTTTTTCTTTTTTTTTTTTACTTTATTTTACTCACAAATTCTCATTCATTCTCAACATCCCATCACCGCGAAACCCAAAGTAAATTAAAAAATTAACTACTGGATACGCGATGCACGAGGCACCGTCAGCGTGGTGATCTTTTCAAGAGTGAAACTGTTCGGCCATTAGTCTTTCGAGTATAATTGGCTAATACCAATAATAACTCTGCAGGCTGGCTAGTTTTTCCCATTATAAGATATACCGGAGAAATACGCTCGGACGGATCGTAACACGTTGTATCCTATGGTTGTACCTATACCATTTCCCATCATTCACTTTGTACATCATATACATTATCATCTGACGGTTTACACATACATACCTATACACGCCTACTATAAAGCTACGACTTGTTTTTCTAACGACTATTAGAAATTATCATTTGTTAGAATATATGATGGACATAAGTATAATAATATAACAGTAGATTAACAACCATTACTTGTTCACGGAGTAAACGCGTGTGTATAAATATACATCGCGCACGAAACTTTTTAGACCGTCGAACTTTTATTGATATACGACATGTAGAGTGACTCTCTGCTGGACGATTCAGTATTTCTTTACAATTTTTTTCCACCCTTTTTCTTTTTCTTTTTTTTGTTCGATTAAACGCGTCTAAAAAGTTTTACGATGAAACCACCACTTTGATCGGAAACAAAAAAATTTCTATCTCATTCGATCATTTATTTTGGTCAAAAAGTTCTACATCGTATTTCTATTATTGTGCCTCTAACGATGGCATTCATTTAACGATCTATGGTGGAATTATCGTCATGTCGATAGAAAATACAAGAACTACTAGCTCATATGATCATTATTTCATCGGTATAAATATTGGGTATTTATATTCTAAGAACTTTTTTTTTTTCATTTTTTATACCCCCAATTTTGCTTTGGCGCGGGCGTATATGTTTCTTTCATACATCTGCATGATTTTTTCAATCTATTATATGTTTAACTACGTAGAAATATACTAACGATTTATTCACCAGGTGGTTTGTGGTTTCTTACTGTGTCTTTATTTGATTTTTTTTTTTCTATTCTGTTGAATGAGTGAGCGAATCTTTGCGATGGGTTGATTAAATTGACGACAAATGTGTCGATGATTGTTTAGAACAAAAAAAAAAATCAGAGAAATGAAATTAGTTTGTTGGGGAAATTTTTCTTCCGGTCAATTGAAGGGATCATAAAAGGGTGAGACATTCTACAAATCTCTTTTCGTCAGTGTAAATCAACCTTGAAATGTGTAAACTGTCGTATAAATGTGGTGTATAAGGAAGTGGTTGATACGAATCTGGTGGAATCTTGATACTACTGGGACGCTTTTTCCGCTTGGCATTGACCTTGAAATTGTGTCCCCCTGTTGTTCCTCCCGCTGACTGCACACCCTCCGTTGCCGGGGTTTACCTAGCGAAGCGACGGACTGCCAACCACCCTTGCCCGGTTTGCGGGAAACACTACGTCAACGAGGGAAGCCTCCGGAAACACTTGGCCTGCCACCCAGAGACCAGTCAGCTTAGTACCAGTCTCAGGATGTGGCCATGTTCCGTGTGCCAAGCCGTCTTCACTCATGAAAGTGGTAAGTTTCGATTCGGTAAGGTGCATTTAAGTTGAAACGTTACCAATCGATCTTCGATCTTGGTAAATTCATGGATAGAAAATGAATTGATGAGAATATGGAGATCATCAATTGGGTAGTCCGTATGATGGAAAAAGAACTTTTCCACAATTGCCGTGATTTTGAAGCTGTTGATATGAGATAAATTGAAGCACTAAATGTGTTTCGGTTAATCAGCGTTTTAATGTCCGTCGGCTGAACCAATGATTTCCTATCGGCTAATTAATTATCGAACCTTTTGAACGCATGAGCTAATTCCGGTATATAACCATCGGCAATTTAAGCAGATTAACTGTAAGTTTACAGAGCTAATTGGTCCGATGATCCGATCGAAACCCACGCATTTCTGATATAGATCAATGATTTCTCAACAGCTTCATCATCGCTGTTGTATCCGAATATATCTCCTCTTTACATCGAACTGACGTTATGAATACTAAAAAAATTTCGTTTCTCAATTATGAAAATCTCCAGTGATTGCTAAAGTTCTTTAACGACTTTTATCAGGCCTGTTGAGTCACATGGAGCACATGAGGATGGACCCGAAACATCAATTTGCAGCGCAGTATGTTCTGAGTCGTGCGGCAGCGGAAAAACGAGAACGGGAGCTTTTAGCTGCGACTAGTCAAAGTTTGGCTGGGTCAGGCTTAGGTGAGTGATAGCAATTACCCTTCGACAATCCTCGAATGAAAGAGGTAAATAAAATGAAAATAATTTTCGAGAGTACGTTGAAAATCGACGATCCCTGGGTGAACCAGAAAACATTGTGTCCTTTTCTGTCAGACTCATGCGTACTGCTGCTTGGTTTGATAATATTTATATTCCGAACGGGGCATTTATGATATACCTATTCCATGCAGGAACAGGGTTGGGTTTTTTGGGAAGCCAGGCTGGAGGACCACAGAATTTACAACAACCACCAATGTGTCAATCACCGTCAGCCCATTCCGACAGCAGTAGTGGTAACGGAAGACTATCGTCGGCCGGAAGTGAACCTGGTACGTTCAAGACCCGCTGTCAATTTTGCTAATTTTCACAATTGAAACAAAAAAGAAAAGAACGTAAGAGACAAAATTTATGCTGGAAAATTTATTTGTCCCAAAGACGACCATTAATTGTTTTTGAAAATTTTGTTCATTATACCACACACAGCAGAAATTCGAAAACGATCCTTGTTCAACTTTTAGTGCCAATCGATCAACTTCCTAAATTCTCTGCAGCTCGATGATCAAAAATATTTCCCCTTTTCATTTTAATTACTCAACATTTAAGCATGAATAATGAACGTATTGATAAATCGGTGAACATCCGAGGCGTGCCTGGCTCCCACAAAGTTCATAGCGAAACACGATTACACATTATTTCCAAAGTATACATAATGAACGTGAAAAAATTGATTGCCAAATCTTTTCGTGATGTTCTGATGAGAGCAGATTTTTGCGTAGGCGGCGGACTCCTGAACAATAATAATAACAACAATAACAACAACATGGCGTCGCCCGGTCCAAGTGGTAACAAACTCGGTGAAATGTTACGTGCTGGAAGTCAACCTGGTGCTGTTCAACAATACCACGACGAAATGCAGTCGCAACAACAACGCATGGCAGCCGCTATGGCAGCGGTGTCGGCTGGTGAGTTTTGTATTCGTCGTGACATTAAAAACTTGAATTGAAATAATGGAAAATATGAATGAGAATTGTAATCAGTTGTTGAAAAACTGAAACATACAATAATCAGTAAAACCGACCTTGTAATCGAGTAAGTTTTTTTTGTTATTGAATGATTCAGTTCATAATTTATTAAAACGAGTAATACGATATTATATAGCAAACGTTCCATGCACGTAATAAACCGTTTCGCAACGTTTTGAGAGGATATGGAAAATTATCACATCACGAGATGTATGTGTGTGCTCTCGGCGCCACGTTGGTTTGTGTGATAAGTTTGCGGTTTTGTCGCTAGACTTGAGATGCATAGTAAGATAGACCCTGTTTATAGGATAATTATTTATAGTTAATTTGCAGACAATTTTCTAAATAATTAGCCTCATCGTTTAGTCAGTTTCTGGTTTTCGTTAGCGGTGTTTTGTGCATTCGTTGATTTCATGTGCTGAAAAAATTTTTATAATTGGTATCGACGTATTATGATTCTTATTCGAAATATATTTGTGACAGTCGCAGAATTGGTAAATCAAATTCGACTCCCTACTTTTTCAATTGATGAAAAAGCAGAAGCTCGTCGGTAGGGGTTGTTCGAAGGGGTGGTTTGTGCGTCGGTAATGTTTTTTCTCCACATCTATACGCTCCAGTGTACTCGACTGTAGATACATCAAAATGATAATTGCGGATTTTTGTACCCAAATAACTCATACCCGATTAACTCTTCGGTTAAATCAATTTCCGTCCCGTTATCTTCGATCATTCAATATCTTAGACACATTGATTTACGCCGCTATGTCTTTTCCCTGCAATTAGAATTTCACATAAGACGAAGGCATCGATTACATCTACACAGCCAATTTGTAAATAGTTTTGCAGTAAATCCTTCCGTAGATATGTAACTAGCGGTCAATCATTTCGTCTACTTCACCTTTTTTATTTTATTACATGAAACAAGTATGTTATATAGATATATGTATAGTTTCTCCGTAATTTCCAACTGCAATGGAGAGAGTTTGGATCTTTATATGTATCCAAATTGATTACAGATTTGTATATTATTTGAACCTTGCGCGTAAAGCTGAAGCGATTTTATCATGCCTATTATATTATATAAGTCAATGTCTGAAAATTCGATGTGCGTGAACTCAATTTTGGATATTATAATTTTCAATTTGGCATCCGCAACATTCGAACGACTTCCAACCGGATTCTTCTCGGTGCTGAATAACAGCATTTGTCAAAGACTAGCCAAGAAATAATCCTAATAAATACTGCGGTATTTAAATTTGTTCAAACAATCGACAAGGTTGCCGAGTATTTGAGGAAAGAAAATTTTAGACAGTAATTTTGATTTTACAACTAAACTTTCGAAAAAACTGCTGCTTACGCTGAAAAATTGATTTTTTATTCACGTCCCAATTAGGTCTACAAAATTCCGTCTCCCCGAACTTATCGCCGGCAGATATCGCATCCTTAGCTGCAGCAATGCGCATGAACAACGGTGATATGAGCGGTGGACCACAAGGATCAACGGGACCTCAGCAACAAGGTGTTCAAGGTCCAGTACCTGAACAGGCACTCAGAATGCACCAGGCCGAAGCCATTCTCCGTTCGCAAGCTGAAGCGGCCTTGAGACTCGCGGTAAGAATTTTTTTTTTTCATTAGACACAATTTTTCACAGCTCGAAGGATCTTCGCGAACTAGCGTTACAATTTTTCGACTCCGGTATACCGCAGGTGTCACAAGCGACTGCAGTAGCGGCAAGTTCCGGTACAGATATGAGACATCATCTGGGACAGCATAACGGAGGAGGTTCTGGAATGCCAGGTCACCACGGGAATCAACAACTTTCCCAGCAGGATGGGCTTTCACCGGACTTGGGTGAGTTTCTGATTTCAGTATTCTGGTATTAGATGGATTTTCATGTTATGGATTGATCGATTTATGAGTATCCCTAACCGTTAGAATTTACAACAAATGTTTCAGGCGAAGCCCTACGATTACAAGAGCAACGCTTAGAACAGGCTCTCAGATTGCACGGAGACCCACGAGCGTTGGGGTTCTCACTTCAACAAGTTGTTAACCAGCAAAACAATCAGCAACCATGAAAATTCAGCTACTACTGAGACGAGTGGACCCCTTGGACAGGCGAAGCATCCTACCAGTTGAAAAAAGAGGAGTTGCCGGAACATCAACTGCAACAACAACAGCAACAGCAACAGCAACAGCAACAGCAACAGCAACAGCTGCAACGTTCCACCGCCGAAGAGATTCAGCAGAGTCTTCTGGTGGTTCCGTTACAAAACGTTTCCTCTGTAAACGATATCCCCGATGTTACGGAAAGAGGTTTAAAACGAAAGTCGGACGAGATGGAAGCAGAAAACTTGAACAACGCGTAAATCTTTGTTCCGGCATAAGACGAATCAGCTCGTGGATCAAAACCATTGCCATTCTACATTTGCTGTGCTGATTCTTCACACCTCGAAAAAAAACGACTAAAAAAAAACCGTACAACGGATGGATTTCAGTGATAGGATTGAAGAAAATATTTCGCGTTCAAGCGTGGTCAATTGAAAATTGCTCGATGTCTCAGCAGTATATCGAAAAATGGAGAACAAAAGTTCTTAAAAACAAACAAAAATTATAAGTTAATAAACTACAAGATGTGATGAAGTGATTTGTATGATATAGAAACACAGGCTTGCTATTACGCGATAAAGTGGACATTTTTATAAAAGTGCGATCTGTTGCGCGTAAAAAGTCTGATGGAGCTAGTAAGTTTAATGAGATGTTTGTTTTTATTTACAATTTCTATTTTTTTTTCAAACATTTTTTTTTTCCTTTTTCACTCTTAGGCATACACGGATCGTGTAACGATTGGTTCCCTCGGCCAATTCGCGGGATGAAATAGCATAATGCATCAGCATTTTATGCGCGAACGAGGAAACCGAGCCAAAAATATCGTTCCGTGCGTAAATCTTACGCTGCAATCACCGTTGCAAGCTCTAACAAATATCTTCATTTTTTTCTTTTATTCGTAAATTTTTCGTCCGATTATTGAACACACGCATGGATTCCTCCCCTTGTGTAATATGAGATAATTTGAAAACTAGAACGAAAAACCAAGAAAATCGAGAAATTTGACATAGCTTCGTTAAATTGCAACGGTTTGCTTTAATATTTTTAGTACGAGAGTCGAGATATGAAAATAGGTCAAACGGGCGACCTTTTTTATTGAAGGGCTCGAGAGACTAAGCCAGAACTTGAGGTTCCCTTAATCTTACTTTATATTACATATTTAAGGATATATATATATATATATAAAATGAAGTAAGAAAAAATAATAATAAACTCATGCAACATACACATACACATACACACTTGTGCTCATAGTAGCACGTAAACTATTAGTTCGTAAGCAAACAAACAAAATATAATTATTACAAACAGTTATATAAATATTATATATATATATATATATTTAAATATATATATATATGTACACACAAAAATATGGAGAGAGCGTGTGTGTGAGCGAGAGAGAGAGAGAAAGTGAGAGAGCGAGAGAGAGTAAATAACTAAATGCTAAATATTATATATATTATATATAAATATTATAAATAATAAATATAGGGTTTATGAGACTAGGATAGTTAGACGAAGGAAAAAAACCAACAAAAAAAATATAATAATAATAAACAAATAATTAAAAGTAAAAACAATAATAAACAAAATGAAACATCAACAACAATGCGAGATAAGCGCGCGCAAAATTAGGTTTAAACAACAAAAACAAAAAAATAAATGAGAAATCTGAGTTTTTGGATAAATTATAAATGCGTTTCAGGTGAATGTCTGAGGTAATCTGAGGTCCTGTGATCGTTGAAAGCAAAATATTTTTTTATTTCAAAATAATATTCACATATGTACGTGATTCCATCATTTTTAATTTTTCAATTGCAATATATAAATATTATTATCTATTATACGTTCTTGCAATATTACGTAGAGAAAATTTTTGTAGTTTTAATGAAAAAGACAAAAAACAAAAACAAACAAAAAATAACTTCCATCGCGTTATTTATAATAATACAAGATCGCCGGATGAATCATGTCGAGTGATCTTTTACACACATGGAATGAGACGAATCGATGAAAGAACGAAAAAACGCAAAAAAAAGAAACAACAAATAAATAAATACATAAAATGTTAACGATTAAGAACGTCGACAATGTTAAGTTTTATTTCAAAGCAATCGCAGACTGAGGAGCGCGGAATGAATGGAAACCGTACGAGTGCAGTATACTGAATTCTTTCCTCTCGAATTTTCGATTTTAATTATTATTTTCACCGTAATAAACGGAAAGTAAAAGAAAAAAAAAAAGAAACATCTGAATGAAAAATCAAAACTAATCTCTAATCCTGTATACGCGAAAACGAAGTTAATCTTACTTTCACATATAATAGGATGACTTCCGATATAATAAAAACAAGTTTTATTTTATTCATTTTTATTTTATCTCTGAAAATCGTGAACAAGAATAATCGAATACATAGAATAAAACAAAGGAAAATAAAATCCCCGCGCATATATACATAAACGATCGGAAAACATCATCCGAAAAAGACGAAAATCGCTAAAAAAATTCATCGACAAAGCTACAATATCGATCGGGAAGCCCTCGCAGAGTTCAAAATTTGAACCACATACTTGAACATCTTTCATATTGGAATTACTAGAAATACAAAATGATCAACTAGATGAAATTTTTTTGGGGTCAAATATCGGTCCAATTCCCCCTGAAAAGAGTCTTCAAACAGACATTCGTGGTGGAGAAAAAAAAAACTGGATATTTCAATTAGTATTGAAAATATGAAGATCATTAAAAAAAAGTTCTTCTATTGAACCCATGCGGGGGCCACATCGGTCTTTTTTTGATAACCATTTGCGTTACAGAGCGTTTTTCCTCATGCTAATTAGTGTAAATACACAGATAAACAGCATATTACAATACAATAGCATAAACCAATACATAAAATAATAGGATTAGTTTCTATGTACATACCTAAGCCGGGTGAGTGATGACCCTCACCTTGCCACCATAAAAAAAAAAAAATTTTGCCGAGCTTTTAGTTTTTCCGATAAAAACGAGAAAGAAAAAGAAGAAAAAGTGAAGAAAAGAAAGGAGAAAAATTAAACAACCCATCCAATAAGTTTCGAGGAATATTTCTTAACGATTACACGATGATTACCGCGCTTGACGTATATTATAACCCACTGCATAAATACATTCTATACGCGACAAGTTGCTGATTGTTCGTTGAATTTATTCCCTCAACTTTGCGGACAAACTTTTTCCTTTTCTCTCTTTTTCATTTTTTTTTTTTCGTACAAAAATGTTTCTTAAAAAAAAAAAGAAGAAAATAACACAGTGACACATTCAAATACACATTTGTACACAGCCATGATAATGAAAAAAAAAATTTATACACATTCTCACAGCATTGCGATGGATTGTACAGCTACAATGATATAGATTTAAGACGACACGTAATTCACACAATTGCACCACTGGCCTCCACCACAGGATAGGGACCAACGTATTTATTTGGCAAATATTTCTTCCAAATCTTATTTTAATGTCATGCATTGTTTTTTCATTTTTTATCTGTTCTGTTTCGTTTCAATTCTGATCTAACATTTTTTAAAAGTAATGGTTTTCAACAAACCCGTGATCATAAAATATTCCGAAATACTTAACACATATATTCTATGAAATGCGAACAAAATAATGATTTCCAAGGCGAATTCATAGTCTTAACTGGAAGTGAAGACAAATTTTCGGTGCGGATTCGCGTTTTTTTGCGACTTCTTTTACGAAACGACTACACGATATTAGAATTTATACAATACATGAAATTCTTTTAACGGCTCTAAAATTGATTGCGTAATAGGTCCCTAAATAACACGACGTTGAAATCGTTCAGAAAGACAAAACAAAAATAGAAACAAGAAAAAAAAAACGATTCTGCTAACAAGAAACATTTTAACTCGGGATTCTGAAGATACGTAATTTGCGCTTATTTTCCGGGATTCGGTAATAAGTCGTACTATACATCGTACATTAGTTTTCCGATCATATATTGTACAATACAATATTTAATAAATACAATAGCTTGTAGTGTATGTTCTGTAATCGATGAAACAAAATAGAGACGATTGTCCCGAAAAGATGATCGTCGAAAAAAATCACAAAAAAAAATTTACAAATATATTGGTTTACATATGCCCGTAAGAGAGCCGGGTTTGCAGTTTTCTCAGACTGTCAGTTTCGTGGTACCTCCGTGTAGAAAAATATTAAGAAAAAAAAAACAAAAAAAAACCACAAAAAAAACAAAAAAAAATAATCGCACGCCGAAATAAAACATAAAAAATCCGTAAGAAAATAACAATAGAAAACGAAAAAAAAATAAGAAATACGTGAATAAATAAGTAAACACACATGTAGCTGAAGTAAACTATAAAGCGTGCAAATGACTTGAATTTCATCTAACTCGGAAAATTACTATACAGAGTGAATATAAACACGGAACCGTGCAGTATAATGTAATCAGCGGGAGATCCGACACTTTGAATATAATTCCGATTGAGATTGTACAGTTCGTTGAAGCTGGACCTTACATCGATGTGATAAAGGGTTATTGAATGATCGTCAACGGACACCGAATTCTATCGATCGGTAATACGATGAAAGAAGGTTTGATGATAAAAAATAATAGCAGAAAGATATAAATCCTTTCCCATCAATTATGGGGACCGATCCATTCATGATTTCAAAATGATTATTGTAATCGATATTCATACGTTATTTAATTACATAATTATGTCACCTGTACGATCATGTGCAGCGTATATATTAACAATATACACGTAATTGTATAGCCACGAAACTACGTTAATTGATGAAACGTTAACTGTGAACCGGCTCTATAATACTACTATACATAATAATCTTAATCTCTCCATGTAAATTGCTAAATGTTTATAACTAATGAAAAAATTAATGCCATAGCCCGGATGCACTGGTGTATACTCCCAGTGCATACACACTCACAAATACGACTCGACTTAAAAATAAATGAAATGATAATTGATATTGATCTCGTCAACAAGAATAACAACAATAACAATAATACAATAAATACAAATACAGACTAATAATTCAATATTATGCCCAATTACACGCAAGATAGCCCTGATTAAAAGCGTGCCCAATGCTTTCCATATACACACTTTGAAAAAAAATAAAAATAATAATAATATTGATTATTCAATAAACCAGACAATTGAAAATGAATATGAAAAAAACAACAAAAAAAGTGAAAACAGGAAATAAAATATTTATAGTACGATATCCGCATAACACATACCCTGGTGTTGCGGTTCTCATTACTATATATATGTACAAAATATATAACATCCACACACACGCACACGCACACATACAAATTTATTCAAAACACTTACACACATAAAATATACCTACGGATATGTAAAAACAATTAATTTTGTAAATTACTAAAAAGCAAAAAAGAAGAAAAATCAAACGATCATGATAACATACAAGAATCTAAATTGAAAAATTTTTCGATCACCAACATTGAATCATCGGAACATTTCTATTGATAAATTTTAACTGAACGTTATAACACCTATTCAAAATTTCAACCAAATACAATCCGATTCCCGGATACCAAAATCACGAAAAAATTCAAATCGTTTTTCAATCCATACAGAACTTAACGATAATGAAAACATACCCCAACATACATAATCAAAACTTATATATACCTATACCCGGACATGACGATAGCGCTTTTTTTTTTTATTCGTAGAAAAAAAAGGCTATAAATGATCCCGATTGCATCGACCGTACGTATAAAGAAAGCTGCTCGAAAAAAATCATTGGCAGCAGCCCAACACACAGCTGTTTATTCGTAAACGGTTATAAAGAAGATACAAAAAAATAAATAAAGGAAAGAACAAACTTAAACAAATAAATGAATGAATAATAAACTACATGTAATGAATTTCTTTTCGATCGGGTTTGATTTTTTAATGAAATAATAATCTACAATGAATATGTAATACGCAGCATAAAAACCGACAGTCTAGCATGGCGAGCTCCTCGCGGATACGCGTTTTCACGCGATTCCGGACTTGAGCCTCCTGCACATTTATAAACCGGAATAAGTTGTTTAAATATTCACTATATATAATATACTATAGATATGTAAGATGGTGGGCCCCGATTATAATATAAAATTACCTACATTTCTCTCGCGCGTGTCATCATATCTGCTTTGAATATCACATAGCATTTTATTAGGTACATCAAAAAAATGCTTGTTCGAGTCTCGCGCAAAGCTTTCAATAGAAACAAAATGGAACCAAAAAAAAAGAGTCAAAAAATGATTAATCAATTGAAAAAAGTCCAATTGCAACTCACGAAGAAATAATAAGAGAAAAAAAAAACAAATGGATGTATAATTCGTTTCGTTATTCTTCAACTTGCTCGAGAATTTTTCATCCCTTAGTTAGATTGTTCGTACATCCATGCTATATTGAATTTTCGACAAATTTTCATCCCGCTATTTTAACCAGTTAACCGCAGACCCGAAGTAATTGTGCAGTTTCTTTGTACGTGGCGAAATGTAGAGATATTTGATTGAAAAAAAAGGAGAGAAAAACAGAAAAAAAAAATAGAGAAAAAAAGTACCATGGTAATGCTAATATTAGTGATTGTCAGAAAACTTGAAAATCTGCAAAAAAAAAGTAAATAAAAAAAAAACCCCAGAACAAAAAATGAATGAAACATATTTAGAAAAATTATTCAAAGAAATTAAAAATAGATGTACGACGTCGCAGCGCATAAAATATTCAAGCTGCAAATTCACCGCTGATATCACGTGAGGAAACATTACAAAAAAAAAACAACAACAAAAAAATGCGAAACACAAACTTTTGAATACATGAAAAAAAGTAAATGTGAAAATCATGAGAATATGCTGTCGGGGCCCACTGTATTTTTTGCCATTGGTAATTGCAACTTAGCATTAATTGCTTGACGAATGGCAAAAAATTTCAATTTTTTAGGATATATATATGTATTCACATATATATATTCTTGAAAAAAAAGAAAAACGAATTCTCGTTACATACGAGAATGGTTTTTGTTTTTGTTTTTCTGTTTCTTTTGAATTTTATTTTACCTTCGCATACGAGTCTGAGATGCGAGAGAATTTGTTCAGTAAATTGAAGATACTTTTCAATAATAAATACGTATCGTGTGATACGGCGTGAAATGCGATAGCATGCACAATGATCGATTCGTATAATATACGTAAAAATTGATTGATCGAAAATTATTCGAACGGAAAGAAGGGGGGAAAAAGCAATCAAATTGAGTTAACTGGAAATTGAAAAATAATATAACGATATTAACTGAAATCCTCTAGTGAATGCTTCTGTAAGGGTTTTTTGTTACAGTAACGAACATTATCAATATACAACAATTAATTAGTGATATAATAGTAAGCAGTAAAATATAATTAATAAATAATTATAATCTATAAGGTATGAATTAATACAGAAATTTTTCAGTGTCTGCTCGCAAAAAATTTTTTTTCAAACAACGAAGGATATTTTGAAAAATAGGAAAATAAAAAATCTCAATTAATTTTTTCAACTGAAACCCCGTTTCGAAATGGCCTAAGTAATAGAAGAAAGAAAAAAATTCAATTATACTTACGTACGTCGCTGTCAAATACACCACCACAAAAAAGGACTTCCATTACATTATTTTCTTATATATACAATACCGGAGCCTCGAGTCAAATCAAAATATTAGCAAATACGAAACTGAAGAGAAAAAAAAAAAAATGTAGAAAAAAAAGAACAGAACAAAAATTGTAGTTGGAAGACATTTTTTTCGGTTCTATCGAAGATTTCGAATAATTTTTCAGTCCATTTTCAAGTCCCTTGCATACTTATATTATTATGCATAATATATTACGAATAATATGATAATAAATGTATTAAGTGTCTAATAGCTTAGCCAACGTGTATTCAATAGGAATCGTACATTAATTAACGTACGGCCATCATATTTAAACAATATCAATACCAGTGTGAACCTAATTAATAACAGATAATGATTTAGCGCGGAAGCATGCACTGAGGATATTAGGGAAAAAACTCGGCTCAGATTCGGATCGAAGAGCTCCGGAATATTACATGGCGTCCATCTTGAACATTAAATTTTAAATTTGATGACGAAATTCTTTCGTTTTTCCCAGTTTCTCGTGATAATTAGTTTTTTCTGTTTCCGTTTCACGTACTAGGATTCGTGTACGAGACTGATTTTTTTTTTCTCATCATTGACATCCACTGTCGAAGAATATTTCTGAATTTTATTCATTCGCATATATAAAACAAAACAATCGACACGACATTTCTTTTTGCTTCAGTTGTTAATAGCAAGTAATACTACGTTCGTTAGACGACGTGGTTGTTCGTTCTAAACGAGTGAATAGTTATGCCAATTATAAAAATCTAACGATGTTTCAAGATGGCGTGCCGTAAGTTTCGGAGATTTGTTTAAAATACAGCGTTGCGTTAGGTCACTTATACGACGTTGTTTTACCACAATACAACCACCCCACCGCCCCCTCACCCCCTTGAAAACAACCCCCAATTCTACTCATATATGTTCTTGTTTGTTCGTTATTATGTGTGTAGGCGCGCCCCGCTAACTGCAGTGGAAACATTAGGGGAAAAAACTAAAACCAAAACGAAAAAGAAAAACGTAGAAAAAAAAATTAAAAATTACATTTCATAATTTTTAAACGTATAATCGACACGGTCGAACGCAAATTAGCTGCAAAATTATAAATAACTTTAAACAATCTTCGGCAAAAAAAAAAAAAAATTATGAGAATCAAAAATTCAGACATCGTGTCAAGACGATTACCGACATTTCTATCGAGAAGCAGAATTAGAAGAAGAGAACAAAAATAATCTATAAGAAAAAATAAATAAAAATGTTTACCTGCACGCTAATTGGGGTGCGCAATTTTTTCAACGTTCCATTTTAAATAATTTACGTACAGTTACATCAAAGCCAAGTACTGTTGATTTTCGTGCAGTGCATCTTGCGTTGGAGTTCGTAGACATTACCTAAAGATGCGCGCATATGGTATGTGGTATGGTGACTCCGATCGCAAGTTCGCTGTCAAAGTTTTAAGGTATCCATTAAGTTTCCTCAAAGTCCCCTTTTGGGCAAATTATATACACTGGCGAATATTTCCGGTCCCGTATGCCCGGTAATTGAGAATAAATTTAGAAATTTGATTAGGAGAGTAAAAAAAACCGAAGAGAAAATACGAAAAGTAAAGGAAAAAAGTTAAGAATAAAAAGGACAATTAAATCATTCGAAATTCGATTCTAGTCAAAAAACGGTACAAAAAAGAAAAATAAATAATAATAAACATTAAAGAAAAAAAGAAAAAAAAGAACCGAAGCTTTATATTCTTTAGTAGGCAAAATCAATACTTATTGTATATTGCGTATAATATGATTGGGAATTATATGCATTTATATAGACGTATAATAATACAGGACATTAGACGTCTGTTATAACAATGTGTATGATATGAAAGAAGAAGAGAAAAAAAAACAAAGGTAAAAAATTGAAGAACAATTTTATAACGGAAAAAATTCTCTGTTATATATTGTAATTATATACTATAGCGGACAAAATTCTTAAATGAGGGTTTACGGGACCATGATTAAAATGATATCAAAGTTGACAAAGCAAAAGTCTTCTTTTTTTTTTGTTTTTTGTTTGTTTGTTTGTTTGTTTGTTATAATAATAATCGACTAGGAGCTAACTGATACTTTTTCAATGAATGAACGGTGCGAATGAGGTTTGAAACTGTGAATATTTTTTTTTTTCACCCCTTTTTCTCTTATTGTAATACGTGCATACATATAATTGCCTGGGCACCGAGTTATATTCAATTCGTTGAAAATATTTGCAATCGGCATTTAATTGATAATAAAGAAACCGAAATTCAAAAATTCAAAAACAACTTGCCCATTTGATTACACGCCATATGAAATACCACAAAAAAATGGTAGTAGAGAAAAAAAAAATTGAAAAATTAAATGATCAAAAAAATTATTTGAGTCGATGAAACTCGGAGTGAAATGAAATTAAGACGAAAGAAAAAAAAAAAAAAAAATTGAGAAATAGAAGAACAATATTCGCTGTCCGGGCACTTTTTACTTTTCAATATAAGGTCTGTTAACTATACAATATACAATGATTAATATTATATAAGGCAATTGAAGGCGTATTTTTAGTAAATTTTGGCAAATATACCGCTTATACATAATATAATATGTATGTATAAATATCGAACATAAAATATGTCGTCATGTTGAACTTACATTTCGAGATTTTTTATATTTATACATGAACATTGTGTACGTAAGCTACGTAGTTATTTTCATCAGGTTAAGTTTTATCTTTCATTATTATATTTCCCTTTTGTTTTTTGTTGTTTTTCTTTCGTTATTTTCTTTTCTTTTTACCTTATTACTTCATAAAATATTTTTTACGTTCAATGAGATTTAGTTGAACGTTTGTAGAAGGTATGCCGCTATTATATAATATTCAAAAATTCAGTCTCTTAATTATATATCGTTATTACTATTATTATTATTATCATTATTATTATCATTATCATTATCATTACTATTATTATTATTGTTATTATCATTATTATTATCGATATCGTTATAACGGCAAGCGGCGAGCCTACCTCAAACAATTCATATGACTGAATGTTCTGTAATCAAATAAAATACATATGGTTCCATCGATTCATTAATGGTTTTCAAATTGAGATGAAAATAAAAAGAAAAAAAAGTAAGAATTCATCCTTACTACTCATAAATATGTTATATGCAAAACTTTAGGCAAGATGATTTGCCGTGTTACTTTGGTTTCCGTTACATATATGATACATTGTTTTTTTCAATTCTTTTTTGGTTTTTTCTTCCAATTTTTTTTTAAGTTCCTAGACTTCCTATACGTTAGAATTATAAATACTGTTCAAATTAACTTGTACAATTATATATCATTAAATTTGAGGTAATAGATAATTAGACTGATAGAAATTATTATTATATAACGATCACGGCGCGATGATGATGATGATGATATGAGGTTGATTTGAATTGAAATTGAAGTTATGTTTGCTAGTCAAAATTGGTTAATTACAAAAAAAAATAAAAATCACATTTAATGATTATAGTTTCATTTGAACTGCATATATATACAGAAACTATATGATTGCTACGGTTCTTTAGTTACTACTTTAGGTTCTTTACATTATATGACATGATATATTATATTATGTATAATTGAATTATAAATGAATAATTTATAATTCATAACATTATAGTTAAATTCAATTACGTTATAATAATTAGTCATTTTATCATTATTATTATTATTATTATTATTATCACTATCACTATTATTATTATTATTATTATTATTATTATTATTATTATTATTATTATTATTATTATTATTATTATTATTATTATTATTGTATAAAATACGGCTTACGTTATTATAATACGTAAGAAAGAAGAAACAAGAGAAAAAAAAAAAAAACTTTTTGTAAACTAATTCTTGTCTTGTTGTTCACATATACAAATTAACGTATGATAATATGTTATTAATTGACGTGATAATATGGTTTCATGTGTTTTGTAAATTTATTTTTAATTTTTTTCAATTTTTTTCTTTGTCTCTCATTGTCCTTATACGTTTTCATTTTATAATTTATCATTAGGTACATTCAATACATAAACGATATCAGTTATAGCAAACGTCTAAATTATTTGACGGATGAAAAAGAAAAAAGTAGAAAAAAAAAGAAAGAACATAAAAATACGCTGACGATTGTCATAATAACATAAACAAAACAAGGACCCGTGCATTTACTATATATATATATTATATATTATATAAATAGTCTTGTAATTTGAAAAAAAAAACTTTCGGGGATATGATAATTTTAACTTATTATTATTAATTTATAAAAGGTACCTACGCAATTAAGGCGTTCGTTACTTTTGTGCCAATTTATCATAATAATTCGATTTACATATAATATTTTATTGGCCCAAAGGTATTATTTTGACGCTTTTGAATAAGTTTGGATATATACATATTATACATATGTATGTTTGAGATTTGAAAAAGAAATTGATAAATGAATAAATAAAATAAAATGAATGAAATAAAAGAAAAATGAGAAACAATTCAGAAGATAGTCTGTACGATTTTGAAATTCGAATATTATTTGCGCGGTACTACGATACCACAGTACGTATATGAATATATAAAATATGTGTAATATACATGTATTAAAGTCTCTTTCGGTTACGAGTGAGCTCCAAGAGTTAAACGTTGTTTAAAGGAAGATAAAGTAAATCAAAGGACATGGAAAAATGATGAGTAATGAAGAATAATTAAAATCTATCATGTGATAACATCAATTCCAGAGAATGTAATCCAGAATAAAAAGGAAATTCGAAATTCAAAGTTCCAAAATGAATGAAATTAATTTCAGGACTATAAAAAGAAAACGGAAAGAAAAAAATGAAACAAAACCATAAGAAAAGTGGAGGAAAAAAGGATAACGACAACATTTTGTAAATAGGTACTTCTAATTACTATAAACACTAGGCAATGTTTAGGCTAATGTCAGAAAACAATTGAATATTCAAGAGAAAAAAAAAATTATTCAAAATAAACAAAAAAAAAAAGAAAAAAAAAGAACTAATAATGTAGATTAAGATGAAATTTAGTGGGAAGATTGGGGTGATGAAAACAGGCTACCGATTCTAAGGGATTTTCCGTCAAAATTTTCTCTCTCTTTTTACGGGGACAAAATTCGTGTAATGTAAAAAATGGCGAAAAAAAATATTATATATATATATATAATGAAAAATATATCAAATTTTACATGTGGCATTACATAGGAACTAAGTTAGGCTAAAAATTATTATAACAATATTATGATTATTATTATTATCATGATGATGGTGATGGTAAATTGGGAAAATTCCGGAAATGGTAGCTGCACCTCGTCTCGTCTAAAATTAAGTGATTAGAATTTATGGAAATGATGAAATTAAGAACAACTAATACTAAGTGAACTAGAATCGCAACCGATGGGCATTATGGAGTTGAAAAATAATTAACAAAAAAAATATTCAATTACGAAGATAAAGAGGAACGTAAGAAAGAAAAAAAATCACTAGAAAAAAAAAAATTGAAATGAAATCGTGGAGCGTCTTTTTCAAAAAGCATCCAAAATTGTACCTATTTTCATTTTATAAATTATTATTATATATATATTATATATAATATATACGACGACTAATTATTATTATTAACATAAAAATTATATCTATATATATCTACACATATATATATACATATATATATATATAAATATACTGGGAAAGTGACGTATTCGGTCGTGGTTATATAATTAATATAGCTAAGACGAAAAAATTAGACAAAAATTACCGACGGAAATATATAAGGTGAACAAAAAATGAATAAATAAAATTAAATAATTGAAATTAATTATTGTACATTGTATGTCAACATAAATAACGATAAAAAAAAAGTATAAAGTAAAAATGAGAAATTTAAAAGAACAGAAAGAAAACCCCCTCAAAAAAGAACATTATATTAATAATAAAGGTATGATATAATTGATATAAAATTTACGTTTCACACGTTTGAATTTGTAAATGAAAACGATCGTATTCGATGTTCTTTATTTATTTTTATCATTTCGAAAAGAACAAAAAAACTACAAGTGTCTATATATATACATACACATATACGTACGTACTCATATATGTGTGCATACATATATGAACCAATAGTGGCCCTGGATGATATTTGTATGATAGTAGCGGAAAGTTAATTATTCGCAATCTACAAAGGTAATAAAAATACAGGAAAAAAAAAGAAGAAAAAAAATTTTCATCATGCAAAACAAGAAAAATATGAGACAAAAAAAAAACTTAGGAACGATATATCTCGGGCTCCAGGCAGCTACAATAATAAAATTGAAAAAAATATGAAACTCAAAAAAATATGTAATCATATTCTTGGTGTTCGATCTTTCGTTTGTAACTTCGATACTTTGAGATTAGCAGAGTAAGTAATTTGTGCGACCTATACAGTTTAGGAATTCAAATAACGTTAGCCTAATTTTTTATATAAATAACCGTTGGAAAAAATTTATATCGTGACAACAAACAAAACTTTTCTACAAATAAAGTAAATTTAAAAAAAATTCAAAAAAAATTCAAAAAAAAATACAAAAAAAAACCGTCACTTTATTTTTTTCGAACGGTTATGGCCTCACTCAATAAATGAAGAAGAAAAAAAAAAAGAAAAAAAAAGAACTACTTTATATACAGTAATATTCTATATCGTTTCCATGAAACCAGTGTGAATGAATGATATGAAGTAAAACGTGAATTGAGAAGAGAAGCTAAAAGCATACAATTGTCGAACTGTTGGGACATTTCTGCGTTCAGTAAAATGAAAAAAAGATAATAAAGAAAAAAAAACAAAATGAGAAAATGAAAAATAATATGAAAGAAATTATTAGTTTTTTTTCTTGATTTTTTTTTTTTTGTTTTAGTTTCTCTGTTCATACGCATTATATTAATATTGTCATTGATGAAGATGATTATTATTATTATTGTCATTATTATTATTATTATGATTATTATTATTAATAATTATTATTAATTATTATTATTACATGGTATAATAAAAATTTAATAAGCAATTGAATACATGACTTTTATTCAAGTTCGATTTCACATGATTTTGATTACTGGGGATTTAATAATATGAAAAGAAAATTATAGGAACCTTCCTTTGATACATTATAGGTATGTCTATGGGTATATCTGTACTTCAACGATCTCGATAAATATCTCGAGGGAAAAAATAGTTTAACATTTTTTGATCGTCTATTAGTTTCATCTGCATCGATGCGCTGCGTATATGGATACAGTTGAGTTTATTGCACTGCGGCGATACCCTTGTTATTTGTCTAGTTGAAAATATTCAATGTAGATTGAACTATAAGAAATATGGTGTTATCATTCGGATTCATGTAAATTACATTATAATAACCCCCCCACACTCACCCCTCCATCACTTGTGAGTATAGAAATGCTGCATATATCGCAATTATATCGTTGGTGAGAAGTCAGAGGTTTCATTAGCTGTTTGGTAACAGTTGAGAGCGTGCGTCAGAAGTGCGCGAAAGTCGGTCGTCGTCGGGGAATAAGAGAAATAATATTAATAAGAGTGATAGGAATATTTTAATAATGTTTCACGTCCTGAAAAATGTGAGACCCAACGGTATATCAGGAAGTAAATTATTCAATTTTGAAACGGAAGTTCGCAATTTTTTTAATGGCGCTGCAGTATTTGCTAATTTGAAATTGAACAAGTCACGTGAAATCTTTGGAAGTAATTGCAATCATTGTTCGAAATGTGCAGCGGGTACAACTTTGAGGGGTAGAGGATTATTTAATACTTGTAAATATCCATTGCATCAACAGAGACATTATCACGTACTGAGTGATAATCGAATTACTAAAAATTACTTCATCAAATGTCGCGGTAATCATAATGAAAAGTTTGAAGATTCATTTTCAACGCGTAATATGAATCGGTGTAATTGCGGCAGCTGTATTTCCAAAAAATTATTTTCAACCGAAAGTGAAGCCAGAAAAACATGTCTTCATGATCTCCATGTCGACAACCAAGGTTGGTATATAAGTATCTTCATTCTTTTATACACGATTATTTATGATCAAGTATGAATTATTATATCATGTTCGGTGTTTTTCTCGAATTCTTGAGTTATGCAAGGGGAATAAAGTTGACTCGCTTGACCATTATGGAGATATCATGAGTAAGTTTAGTAATATTTGTCCAAAAATAACATCTTGTAAGATAATAGCACTCCTCATACTCGATGATAACAGTTATACCGCTCTCCAGGCTGTAATCAAGTGACGTCATATTAATTAAATCATATGTAAATGTGATCGACGGTTATTTTTGCGAAAAAACAACACCGACTCTGTTTATTGTACAGTAATAATTCATTGATTTTTGAATTTCTTGGGACTTTTTATCCGATTCAATCAATATCTGATAGTTTTTTTTATGATATCCTTTTTCCTATCATAGTCAGGTACGAAATGGTGAGTTTTGAATCAGGCTCATTTTTATTTCAGGAAAAGTGGTGAACTTTGCGGGGTGGCTACTGCCCGTCCAATACAAAGATGCGATCGCTATATCTCATCAGCATACGAGAATGGCGGCGTCTATATTCGACGTTGGTCATATGCTACAAACTCGTGTATCCGGCAGATACGCTGGTGAATTTTTAGAATCGTTGACCACAAGTGACCTGAAAAATTTGTCTATCGGTAACGCTACTTTGACAGTTTTTACAAACGATAACGGAGGGATCAACGATGATCTCATCATAACTAAAGATGGGGAAGAAAAATTCTTCGTTGTTTCCAACGCTGGACGACGAGACGAAGACATGAAACTATTGCTCGATCAACAGGTAGTTGAAAAGCAGATATTGAATTTTACCTTTTCCTTTTTTACTTCTCATATTCATACGCAGGGGAATTATGATTTTAGAAAAAATTCAAGTCAGCGGATAAGGACATCTCCATCGAGTTCCTCGATCCCTTAGAACAAGGGTTGGTAGCTTTACAAGGACCAAAATCTGGCGAAGCTCTTCAAAATTTCACAACGATTAACTTGAAGGATCTTAAATTTATGCAGAGCGTTCAAACTGAATTTTTCGGAAGTAAAATCAGAATATCGAGATGCGGTTACACGGGGGAGGATGGTTTCGAAATATCCTTACCTCAGAAAATAGCCAGACAATTTGTTGAGGCTTTGCTCAGCGCAGATTACGTTAAACTCGCCGGTCTTGGAGCAAGGGACAGTCTGAGGTAATCTAAAAACTCTTCGTCGATCTATAATTACATTCATAATTCGATTAGCATGAAAAATATCTTGCATTATCATTGATTATCAAATATCTGTTAAGATTGGAAGCAGGTCTTTGTCTTTACGGACATGATATCGACGAAACGACAACACCTGTGGAAGCAAGCCTGACCTGGTTGATTGGTAAGTGCAGAACTTCTTTAGATTTTGTAATAATTATGAGGAAAATATTATCCTAATGATTTTCTATTCCTTTGATAAAGCCAAGCGCCGACGAGAGGAAGCAAATTTTCCTGGAGCTGAAAAAATCCTGTCGCAAATAAAATCGAAGCCAACAAAAAGGCGCGTGGGTCTCCTCCTCGGCCAAGGACCTCCGGCAAGAGAGGGTGCTACTCTTTTAACACCAGAAGGAGAGCCTGTGGGACGCGTAACTTCAGGTGGTCCGAGTCCTACCTTAGGTCGTCCAATCGCAATGGGATATTTACCTCTCGATCTCTGTCCGTCAGGATCTGGTATTTTGGTTGAAATTCGTGGAAAAACTTATAAGGCTTCGGTAGTGAAAATGCCATTTGTTAAAACTAATTATTATACTGGAAAATAAACCGACTACGCGATACACGTTGATTCAGAATACAAGGAGTCTGACGCAATTTATTTTGATGTATGCTGTGTTGCGGCTCATCAGGCGTGATCATTAAACTCTCGCGATGGGCCTAGTAACAAACAGCAGAAAAGCAACTTTGGTACGAACTCGGAAGAATTATAAAATTCTAGAACGAAAATTTCAGGTGGATGCTCATTGGCAGATACAACAATGGTATGATAGCAGGCATGTACGTTTTAAAACGATAGCTTTAGGACATGGCTGGCATGACGTATCAGAAGATAGGCAGAAACTTCGCATTTCATGTTCGGATTCCTTTTTATTAGGTGTAGAAAATACCTTTTATTTTGTAAATACATGTTTATTGTAGTACGATTAAAAAATACAACTTTTGATCACGTACAGACACACTAATTAATCGATATTCTTTGCATAAAATTGGATGATTTGAAAGACGATAAAGCGACGTAAGAAAGCGGGGAGCTGGCTACAGATCAACCGTTACGATTGCGTCTGACTATGAAGAGAAGCGATTGTTATTGAATTTAAAACAACTACGAACAAAAGATGCGAATGAATTGATTTCTGGAGGCTTTCATTGAAGACGATACACAGAAGCCATAATGAAAAATACGGGAAATCACCGTTATTCAACAGGTGTGTAAAAATAGATGTGTCGATTTAATTATGTCTGGACAGCAATTCCGCCCTAAGTCTGGAAAAATAATGAGCTATGTAACCTCATTTCTTGATTCACCTACAATTTTCTACAACGAATTTGGACTGCAGTCATTTGATTGATAATGATTCTCGCCGCTGCAATTCAGTTTCTTCATGTATTCTTACCTCTGTTCTATTTTTATTTTCCAGGAGACAAATGGGTAGCCTACGAAGCAGTTTGGCCTAACATCGTGAATAAGAAGACTATCCACGAAACATGTACAAAAGTAATCATCATATGAGTGAAGCTGATTATGTCTAAATAAGTCAAGATATACAAATGAATTAACTCTGTACATCTTTTCGTCTTCAGAATAATCAAATGGATAATTTCATTAGATACGAAATCGAAGTATTGTCAATCATATTGTGACGCATTGAACATAGGAATACACGTATCTATAAGAATGAATCTATAATGTGCATCACAATGCCCTAATATGTATGTTTGTCCGTTGATTTATCAATAAACATTGACTACTGATAATATATCGATTGTCTGATTATTATCGAATACGCCCTTACAAGCCTCATCCACTAATATCCATCGTTTGCAACGAATGTGTGCATATATCAAATCATACATTATCACATGCATGCATGTGTATCTCATCATACTTGATCATAACCGGAAGTGATAAGGTAGATCCCTACAATACCGGCCCTGAAAATGTACATTTTGGCCAAAAATTCGTTTTGGTATCAGGAGAACAGGACAGGCGAGGAGCCAGTTCGAAACATCAAGCCATCATGTGCGTGCATATGCATGCATGTGTATCGCATCGTACTCGTGTACCGAATGATTGATAGATCATATGATTATACGCAGGCCTCATCATGTGCATGCATGTGTATCTCATCACACTTGATCATAACCGGAAGTGATAAGGTAGATCCCTACAATACCGGCCCTGAAAATGTACATTTTGGCCAAAAATTCGTTCTGGTATCAGGAGAACAGGACAGGCGAGGAGCCAGTTCGAAACATCAAGCCATCATGTGCGTTCATGTGCATGCATGTGTATCGCATCGTACTCGTGTACTGAATGATTGATAGATCATATGATTATACGCAGGCCTCATCATGTGCATGCATGTGTATCTCATCATACTTGATCACAACCGGAAGTGATAAGGTAGATCCCTACAATACCGGCCCTGAAAATGTACATTTTGGCCAAAAATTCGTTTTGGTATCAGGAGAACAGGACAGGCGAGGAGCCAGTTCGAAACATCAAGCCATCATGTGCGTTCATGTGCATGCATGTGTATCGCATCGTACTCGTGTACCAAATGATTGATAGATCATATGATTATACGCAGGCCTCATCATGTGCATGCATGTGTATCTCATCATACTTGATCACAACCGGAAGTGATAAGGTAGATCCCTACAATACCGGCCCTGAAAATGAACATTTTGGCCAAAAATTCGTTTTGGTATCAGGAGAACAGGACAGGCGAGGAGCCAGTTCGAAACATCAAGCCATCATGTGCATGCATGTGTATCGTATGATACTTTATCATATGCTTGCTCAATATCCGTCATTACAGGACTTGCCTTTTCAGGTTCTAGAATTTTGTCGGGGCCTGATGTCGTGATGTGTTGCTTATAGATAAAGGATGTTAATGAGTGATGGGTACAGGGGTGTTATTGATGTCAATTGAACGATCTATTTGAAGGAGCTCTTTGTTTATTGAAAAATCAACGATACAAAAGGAATTTTACTAAAATGTTGTGTATATTATGGATGTACTCACACAAAGAAATGTTTTCTCGAAGGAATAAGTTACAATAAAATTGACAAAAGTTCTTAATGAATTAACATTTGAATCACTCCAAGAAGTACATTATCTATGGCTATATGATAAATAACGTAGAGTGGTATGTAATGTCATTTAGTTGATAAATGCGATAAACAAGTTTTCAGATGCACCCTAGACTTGTAGATGCAGTATTGTGTTCTGAATGCGAGGCGGTGTTGCTTTGTTCACTGCCATTTTCCCTCCTGGAACAGAAGAAAAAATAGTCATGAATCATGAATGGATTAATTGGCAATTTCATTAGATGAGCGGTTATCACCGATTAATCGTTCCGAAGAGTAGAAAGACGGAGATATATCGATGGGATCTATTCCTAGCTCAATTTACTCGAAGTACTCGTGTTCCTGAGGGCAAAATACGTTGGAAAAGTGTCCTGCAATCGATTTTGAAAATACTTTATATTTCGCCCCAAAAATCGCAAAAATCCCAAGCCTATAGCCTTTGATTTTTTTCAAAATTTGGGCCGAAAATCAACTATTTTTTTTAATGGTTTTCATGACGTATTCTTACGTATTCTGAGCCTAGGAATTCGAATCTGCAAGCTAAATTGATCTATCTATCGTTTCGACTGAATTATTGCTAAATTATGGACTGTAGAAGCGACGTCATTGAAATCTTTCTATATGGGATTCATTTGTATTTTTATAGCGATCAGGAAGTTTGTCGCTTGCTTTTGCGAAAACGAGGGGCCATCTATCATATATGGGATCGATTCGAGGCCATCTGGTTTGGGGAAAATTCGAGTTCGCTTGGCTTAGCAAATTACAATCTTCACCTACAGCTATATCACCTTGATCTCTCCCTCTGTTGTTTTTCTCTTCTGAGGATGTTGTTGCTTCTGATGTCGCCTCTTCCGTTGGTGTGGTTATTACCTTAGAGACGAGAAATCTACGATATGCTCTGCCAATTGTATGCCGAATTACAGGCTCGTGATTAATCGTTTCAAGATCGGCTGCGATCTATCAGATTTCTACCGCAACGCCTCAGGCCCAAATGCACATTTTTAATAATCAGTATCAATCTAATAATTACAGCCTAATTTCATTGTTTGAAATTTTAATGGTTATAAATCATTCATGATTCAAGTTCTCAAAGTGAAAAATGAAGGGAAAAAGTATCGTAAAAAATTGTGCTGATTAGTCTTCAGATCTCTCAATCATCGTATGCAAAGAGACCATTTCATGAAAACTAATTAGTCTCGGCTTTAGACCTCCTTAGAGTTTAAATAATATTGTGATATGAAAAACTGCAGTTATTAAAATACCAAAAGAATAGCCGGTGGAATTAGCCAATCAATCATTCTCAATTTTGTGTTTTATTATCCTCGATTTCGGGCCGAAAGTCAACTTCTCTTTCATGAGGTTTTATGGGGTGTGGGTTCGTGTGAGGTTCACGTGGTATTTACTTGGAAAAACAAAAATATACTGAGACAATTATTTCCTCATACTGTTATATTATTTATTTACAAATCAGTACCACAAAACAATGTTCAGTCTTAAACTAGTGAAGAAAATCAATCTTTTTCCATCATTATTATTTCACATATTTGTAATTGAAAGATAGTCGTACTGTTTGGAATCGATTTACTGTAATATGCACGCATCATCGACTTGTTACATAATTAATAACATTCACAAATAACATCTTTTCTAATCCTTTTCAAGCCCACACACTAATTTTATGGGTTTACAAATTGAGCTGCGCGTGACAAACAAAGAAACAAATTATCAGTTCTTTTCATGTCCTAATTGATAGTGGCAGTGAAGACCAACGTAAATGATACATCGTATATTCAATGCGATATTTTTGACGGGAAAAAAATCAGTTGAGGTTCATTTGACGTGAAATTAACGTACAGTATTTCGAGTCTCGTGACTAAATTATAAATGTACAATTTTTCGAAACATAACATAATAATAAGATTATAACATATACCTATGGATGACCACCTACCAAATGAGTGAAACTGTATGCAAATATTTCAAACAATCAATATCCTATTACAAAATATATATCAGTCTATTCTAATTCTACAATACCAGGGGTAGCGGTAGACTGTATTTTGTAGATTAATACCCACAGTTAGATACATTTAATAATGGTAGACGTTATTTTCTACTCTGTCACGCAGATAATGTCAGAGTCATGCTGTTACGTATATAAAATAAAAAAAAAAAAATTCAAAATATTCCCAGGAATAAAATTAGAAAGAATTCTGACGAGTGATGGTTATCATAATAAACTTTTAACTCAAAAAGCATAAATGAAATTTGACACTTGTTCGAAAGCATAAAAACAAACGAATCATTATTTTAGGAATTGATTCTTTGCATAGTCAAGTAAAGAAAATTTTGGGAGGTAATAAATAAAGTATGAAATTATGAGATATTACTGATGATAAGGATAGTAATAATAATAATAATTCTAAAGTGTACCTGACGAGATGAAACGAACTACCCAGAATTATGCATAACATAAAGCTCTGACGATTGACAATAGTAATGCGACTAATTTCAAAAATCTTTGAATACCCGATGATTGATTTCGATCATTATTATTATTACATAATGCGGTTTAAAAAAAAAAGATAAAAAAAATGTAAAGACAAGTCGAAATGGGGAGGAGAAGGAAATTGAATAACTAAGAAAGATTATTCGGTTTTCCTCTTCTCTTCCTTGAAACCGTGACCAGCTTTGTCAAAAGCCATTATTTTCAAAGTGATGTAACCAAGAAAGAGAAGTGCGGACATCAGGAATATATAACCGGGCGGATATTTACCAAATAACATAACACTAAAAATACCAACGAGTTGAGATGCGAGTACCAATAAGGCGAAGTAAACGGCCAAAGTAAGAAGTAGTGGTGTCCTTTTTCGTCCCTGAGGTTTGAACTTTGCAAATTTCACAACGATTTTTTCGTCGACGTTGTTATTGCTGGCTGTTTTTGGAGTCTCGTTTGTCTTTCGCAATGTTGCGAACGCCTGGTATGATCTCGATAGACCTTGCGGGTCAAGATTCTTCAGCAAAACTTGTTGTAAGTTGATAGCAAAACGGACGGAATTTCTGACCGGGTATGATTCGAGTATCATATGTAACATGCTCTGGAAGATCATCGAGAAATTGTGCATCATTATGATGAATTGACGATGCAGTTTTTGCACCGTAGGATGAGACTTGGAATTTCCAAACGAGTAAAGCAGATACGGGAACAGATTCAAATTCTGGCAGCAATGACGCAGACGTTGCATCGATGCGTGTCGAAATAAAAGAGGAGGTCCGCTCGATTTTCCCTCTGTGGACGAAAAAATTAAAACCTCAGATAAGAAAAACTGATATTACACACATATGATTTATTTGTACAATACCGCAAAGTGCAAAGATAACCGCATGACCCGATATAGAAAGCGTGAAATCTCATTTCAAATGAAATTTCAAACGAATAAATAATATATTACTGCAGTTTTGTACTCAAATCATGAACGATATGACTACGTCCATTCGAATCAAAAATAAAATTTGTCAACTAAGCTGCAGCATTCGTGTATTCACAGCATATAAGAAGAAAAAATTCTCAACAATAGTATATCAGTGCTCTTTAGAAATTCAATTATACCATAATTTCTCTTAAATTTATTAATTATGCATGCAAACTTGTGAACCGGTTATACATTCACAGTAATGAGTGTTCCGCGATTTCGCAAAAGCTGAAGGGCAATTTTATTCGAGAACAATAAATAAATAAAAACAAGTCCTCATATATTCATTTTACAAGGTGATTATTATAATTTATTAATATATCTAATCAAGCGATAACCTCTGTATACAGGTGTCATTTTTATCCAAGTTGCTAAGATCGACGTTTAACGTCATAAAGCAAATAGCTAACATTCATCGAATGCATTTTTTGCAGCTGCAAGATGTTGATTATGTGCAAATCAATTATGGATAAAAAGTAGAACAAGTTCTTGTAATGAAATTAACCATACATCAACGCGAACTGATCAATGCAGATATCAAAAATTGACATCAGGTATTTCGGTATTTCTTATATTTTTTTCGATTCCATTTAACGCGGAACGTGCGTAGTATTAATATTCGAGATACGTTATTGAATAGCGTGATGACGCATCATGAGATAATTACAGGTATTTTAATAAAAACTCACCTTTGAACATGCCTGAAACACGACGTACCAACGTCGATCGCTGTTTAACGATCGGCGTCGACTGCTTCACCGATTCCATGCTCTCACTCATGATGAATTTTTCCTGTTAATTCTTGCGGTCCACCAACACGGAATCAGTTTCTTATGGTTATTACGATTCTCTATTTGTTCCTTTTTATTTGTTTTTTCTTATTTTGTTCCCCTTGTGCTCAGAAATTATTACTATTATTTTTGTCGTTACGATCGATCATATATGAGTACTGATGTAAGTAGCTGGTAATCCTTTGCCTATAAAACCAAAAAATAACATCAATTATTCAACAGAACTCGAAAGAGAAACAGATTTCAACAAGACTATTTTTATCAACTACCAGTGTAGAGAAAGAGTTTCACGGAATACGGGAATTCAACATTATCATACACACTAATTGTAAAATCTCGGAAATGAAATGACGAATGGAGAAAACAGGCCGGCAATTCGATATCGTATATGATTAATATGTGAACAACGTACTCGCTTATTTTCATGGATAAATTTAAAAGCCAATTCATCAATCGATTTCTAAAGCTATATTAAATTTTTATAGAGGTTGTAACTCAGGGACGATCGAATCCGATTTAATTATTCTTCAAACTTAATATCCACGAATTTTTAGAGTAGTCCTTCGCCATGGTAACTATTGCTTGGTCAACGAGCATTAACGAGTCACGTCCAAAGCCGTACTGAGTGAAATGCGTGGTAAAAATGAGCGAAAATGAGTTTTTTTTTTTAATTCAGATTTTTTTTTTAATTCAAAAAAATTTCATACTTCCGATAACTTTTAACCCGAGATACATGTGAGTATGGCCATAGTCTGAGACAACCATAGTTAGTTAATTCCACAGTCACAGAAATTCTGTAATCGATGCTGATGTTGAGAGAACGTCGATACAAATGAACAAGTTTCTACCGCGTTCTAATACATATAGTCGATGTTATACGTATGCGTAACAAGATATCTATAATTTTTACAACGTAGATAATATATACTTATACGTATATATGTAAATGAAGATGCATCTATATGCATTTTTCAATTACATCAAGTTCAAGATCAATTTCAGTCAAGTTCATGAGGATCTCGGAGTCAACTGTATACGCGGCGTACGTCTAATAAAAAAAGGAAAGAAGAACTAACGCAAACGAAAGAAAAAAGTAGATATATACACATGTATATATACCAGGGTAAATACTGTGATCGAACTGGTCATAATACGAAATATTTAAATCATTCAACAGCACATGCGATTACCATGTGACTTGAATGATTTCTAAGGTTACGAGTTCGTCGTAATGATTAGTGATCTTGCATCACGCTTAATTTTTTCTTTTCTCTTATTCTCGATCTTTTTCTTCTCGGTTTTGTACATTCGCAATTATGTCAAAGTTGTGAACATTCGAACCCGGATGCTAATTATCAAGTGTACCTATAGTTTTAGAAACCGTTATTTTTCCCAACCTGGTTTACCAACATTTAGCCGGACATTTTCTGATTTTTTTCTTGTCGCGAAATTTCACGCAGTATGGCATGGATGCTAATCTCAAAAATTCTGCAATGCCTAGTTGTATTTTTATATTTTACTTCGAGAAAGTTCTTCTGAGTGATGAAAAAATGTAACTCAAAAATTATTTGTTTCTTCGATTCTTTTTTACTATAAATGTGATATGGGAGGATTTTTCGTAAAAAAAATTAAACGTTTTCGAACAGGGTGTTAACCCACCTGAAATTTAATTTAATTTTCATTCAAAAATTCACATAGCAGTAATTTTAAAAACATTCGAACATAAAATGAATAAATCTAGAAATCGTAACGATCACACCATAGTGCGACTTAATGACCGGATATTTCGCCCATTTTGAAGAACAATCGATCTACGGCGGAAGAAATTCTATGTATACAAATATGATTGTTTGAACGCAATTAACGCGAGCCAATAAATAACTAATTATAATTATTAATTATAATTAGCAGAAAACCGGGGAGCAGTGAATGCGTCATCGAACAAACACTGGCCGTTTTGCAGTGTACAAGCATCGAGAACCATTTTATTAAATTATCGGAAACCTAACAGGAATATTATCTTCAACAACTACATCAATACTTATAATGATAATAATACTGTTAAGCATTAATCATAATTTAGTCGAAGTAATATAAAAGAAATGTACCGGAAAGAAAAAAACAAAAACAAAAACAAAACAAAAAATGTCTTACTCACCTTTATACAAAATATACAGTGTTGAATTATTTACAAGGGGCGTGCCCGGAAGATTACAAAAATATTCCATAAAAATGGTGTTCATTTATTAGTCTAACTATACTTTTTATAAAGATTGAAGACTATAGGAAATTTACGAAATATGCCCATCCTTCGAGTAGGCTCTTTAGGTTGATATCTGCGTTGATACTGAACTACGCTCTTCCACGGAATCCAAACAACTGACAGACAGAGCGTGGATTAGACACCCACGCAAGCGTCGATAAATCCATACTCTCTTTCCATTGGACAAGAGAGCGGCGTCTCTCTGACGTCGTCCAATGCACACTACTTTCCGTTGAAACTGCGGAGAATTACTTCCGACGTTACTTCAGTCACGTAGCTACTACAATTACTATACCGACCCCGATCGCTCCCTTTTTTAGGGCCTTCTTCAGAAAAAAAAGACCCAAATAAAAACGAAAGATGACTAAAATTATCGAATAACATAAGGTAGAGTCTTCTCAAATTTTTGGTCTCAAAGTATCTTTCCGGATACAAGAAAGTTTAAAAAATTTTTGGCAACAGCTGACCGTCTTTTGTTCCCACTTGTGCACCGCATACCTCGAACACCGGGTATACATGTGTTTCTATGGACGAAAATATACCTGGCACTCAGGTACGGCTCCAAAAAACCGGCAGTAGAAACTTTACGACAAAATTTCGACGAAAGAAATTCGAAAATCAAATACTACCTATTGTAATGCGGGGAGTTGGACTTTCCCGCGAGCTCTATAAGCGGATGACGACTTTCAAAATGAACCGTAATTGTCCTTTGGGTATATTGGGATTATGCCAAAGTTAAAAGTCAAAACACCTACCACGTATTTTCAAGACAATTACTTTGTCCGATTAATCCACCTATGTGCACATATGTTATCAGAATATATTGTGAATTGATTATGTATCGATAACTGGCGTTTTTATACAGATTCTATGATTTATCATTCAAGGATCATCAACAACGATCATGATCGATGCAAAAATATATACTCAGTCTGGTTATTTTCCGCTGATATGTATATTGCAGTGCGGTGCATAGGCTGCAGCTGCAGAGTAAAGTCATTTCTTTTTCCAGATCTCGGTGGAATACTTCAATCATTTTTTTTCCACTTTTTTTCTCATACATATATTCAAAAGCAACTTTTAATGTTGAGGATCTGGTTCATTTTCTGGAATAACACCCGAAAATAAGCATTTATGCCGCCACTTGGATAAAGCTAATTTTAGCATATCAAAAGACACGGCAGAATTTCGCACGATGTGCATTTAGATTTTTGATGAAAAAATTTCCCACAATTCACTGCCGGTAAATTAACGGAATGATTTCGATACCAAACATGCGATTGAAAAACTGTATCGTCCAATTTTTGGTTCTACATAAACTAATGATAATGATAATATATTCAATAAATACGGTTAAAACCGTATAATATTTATATTCACGTATTTGAATTTATATCTAAACTGCACCCTATCTTACCGCTGTAAAGAGAAGCACGTGGTTCGGCAGTGGGGATCCCATGTAACACGCGTTGAAAACGTGATCGGCGTCTGAACATTTGCCTATAGTGTTGATCTGGAATTTTATTATAATATATACCGCGGTACGGTGAGTTTTTGGACAGCATAGAGAAGTGGAGATTAGTATACGGCCTTCTCGCCTCGTGTTTAGACTCGTGTATGTTCACTATCAGAAGAGGTTGTTCAACGATCAGAGTTTCCTTTCGAAGGGTCCGAAATTCCGAACGCGTACCAAAATCTCCGTGAAAGATTCAATCCAAACAAATACCGCACTTACTGTATCGCAATACCTGACTATTCCTGAAAAAAATCCATCACAGTTATAAACCTGGGCGACCAACGCATCCCACACATACCTATACACACGTATAGTACACCTACATACGCGTGCCGTAGACACGAGATCTCACGCATCTTTTGGTCCATGCTACGGGTTTTCCGCTGAGTTATTTTTAACAGTCAGGATTGTGGGCTCCGTATTTGTTTGACAACAATGCCATGCACTGCCAAGCTTTATTTTCTACTCAAGTGGTAAAAGGTCGGTGGCATTTGGTTTGAAGCGGCGATATTCGAAATTGTAAAACAATTTATTTTTTAGCGATTGAAGACGGGACATTTTTTTTTTTGTTAATCTAGTCACATTTTCCATACGCGCGTATAACCCAGTGACAGTAAAAGAAACGATGACTTGCAGAAATGTAAAGATGTAGGAAATAAGCGCACCCGTTTCTAAATCCTTATCGATTTATATACGTTGTTTATAAAAACAAGCATTGTCTATTGGACACTTAATTTTTTTCTCATTTTTTACTCTTCAAAACGTCTGTGGCAGCGGGGGTGTCTCCTGGAGCTGATAATACCCTACGCGTTCGGACTTTGTACCAGTGAACGCTTAATCGTCTTGATTGCATCAATTTTACTACGTTAGCTGCACCTTTTTGATGGTGTTGCAGCAACGACGTATTAGGCGTACGACGAGAGTTGAATCGAGTAGAATATAATATTGGTGAATTATTGAATTAATTAGTTAATGTGTTACTGAACAATTGATTCGACCTAAAGGTTAATATTTCATCCGTATGTGTACGAGTGCATCAGCAAAGCCATGCAACTTTCAGAACTTTATTTTTCATTGTTGTAACCTCGTACACTTAGTGCCAAGCACTGCGATGCGCAGCTACTAAAAATTTCGCATGCAGTCGGTCGATGAGCTCATTCCCTCATTATATGTTGAGCTGAATGCGTGCAACAAGGCGCATGTGAAATTACCTTCCTGTACACAATCTATGCCGAAGTTACCGATTGAAAAACAGCTCTTGCTGCGTGTTACTGATAAAAAAGAACAAAAAATATATATATTTTGCAGCGTTCATCGGCCTTACCGTGAAACTTTTCCAATCGGATCAGTAGTCACGATCATTCAACGTGTAGACATAATTATAGATCGTGATATTATACCGCATCGAATTTTTATAATTACTTATTTAATTAATCCGAGTAATTTTCCCCGAAGCCTAATTCGAGCAAATGATATATCTATGTATTTTGTTTTTGTAAAGTAGATCGATTCGATGTGTTTTGAGATATACATGTACTATGCCATTGGAATTATTTGAATAAATGATCGTTGCGTCATTTTCATTTCTTCCTAAAATATGATATCGTATGCAGACAGCGGCTAAATCTAACAAGTAGGCGCATGAACGGACCTTTTATCAACCAGACTGATAGTATACCTATATGTCGTCTTTTGAGCAAACAGAGTTAAAAATATTACTATGATAACTCTATTGACCAACGACAAGTTTGAATTACTTTTATTTGTTAATCGCGCTTACATGTTACTTATTATTTAAGATACAAAAAAAAAAATGCAGTATACTTACATATTACACGTTGAAATTTCGCACGAATGTTTCCCAATTGCAGCATCTGTTATTCAAGCATTTGGAATTTATTTTATAAATTAGCTTTCAACTTTCTCTCAACAATCAATGTGTGTTTGATAAAAAACACAAAAAAGGAATCCACATTTACTTTTTCATCGTAAATATCAGTTGAAATCGAACTTCGTGTTGCTCACTTGACAGAATTCCAAACTAAGTTATTAATTGGGATTAACTATTTTCTGGAAACATCGCGAATGTGGTGTAGAACCGTCGCGGCCGCGCTCTTTGAACTTTAGAGTGAATCACAGGAAGGGTTTCTGGAAATAAAAAATTCTTGGAGTGCTGCTCAGTGGGTATCATGTAAGTTATACGTAAAAAAAAACAAAAAAAAAGAAAAAAGAGAAGTGAAAACAACGTTTTCATTTACACCACATATCATGATTTTAAGTAATTTTTTCCCCCTATTTTTCTTCATCGCATGCGATTTATCGATAAAGAATCAAACGGACGTCGTGTTTGTTTTTTCAATTTTTGCAAAGGCAATGAAAAGAAGTATTGCATGTCGATCGATAAACATATAAACTATCTCACCCGGACTAACAACAAGAAAAAAAAAAAAACAGGAAAAAAGACATAGACAAAAAGAATCTCGAATTGCATTATTGCAGAATTGCAGTGAGCAATGTTCATAAATCGATTTGACTAATTAGTTCGCTGAAATAAATTACAAGTCATTTAATGTTCACTGTAGAGGGGGCATTAATAATTTTGATATATTTATCGAGAAACTCGGCGCTCAATCGAAAGCTGAGAGGAAATAGATGTGAAATTTGGATTTACTTTCATTTCATTTTGCCCGGAAGGACTTTCATTTTGGCCAAAATTCAATAAAATCGATGATCGAGCAGCCAAGACTAATGAAGATTACTATCTTGTCTTACTAGATATCCTTTGTTCGAACCAGTTATTTTATTTTGAAGAAACAAACACATAAAATTATTTACTACCGAAATAGGCAACTGAATTTATTGAAAAATAATTTATCCTCCATTTCGAAATCAAAAACAATCGATTCATTTTTATGTAAAAATTAATCTCGCAGTCACTGGAGAATAAAAAAAAAAGAAGATATCCTCCGTGCTGCAAAACGTCAGATATTAATATTTAAATCGATTTCAATACTTTTTGCTCCATAAACTATACGTTGCATACACACATACCGTGAATAACATTGCACAACCAAGATGCATCGTTGATATTATTCAATTTCTTAAGAAGAAGGTTAAAGGTGAAGCAATCATATATATATATATATATATATTTATAGATAACATGATGATAATAGGGATATTCGGATTAGGATCGTCATATATTCAACGACCCCACGCATTGAATGAATTATTATCATATATAGGTATATTTCTTTTGCTATAAATATTTTTAATTTTTACTTTTTGAAAGCAAAATCACAGCTACATAAGATGTGGTTCAGTAATAGTTATAGAGAATATTATCGATTAATAATAATAATAATAATAATAGTAATAATAATATTAGATTAATGATAGTAATAATATTAATAATAATAAGTAGTAGTCATAATAATAATAATAATAATAATAATATTGATAATAATAATAATAATAATAATAATAATAATAATGATAATAGTAATAATGGATAAAAGATAATATTACAATAATAGTTAAAATTACATAGAATAATTCTCTCCTACATCCATGCGGTAAATATTTTAATACTATAGTGTTCATGTATTTCTATATTCTATATTCTCTATTCTAAATAAATCTACAGTATACATGATGTTATACAATAATTATTTTAATTTGCTTTCGTTGAAGTCATAATCCAACCTGTTTCAGACAAATAAAAAAACGAAAAAAAAGTACGATACATACGTGTATATCAGGTTTGTTACAATAATCGTTTTGTAGATTAAACAGAATTGATTTCAATCATTTAGACAATCATCTATATATAACAGTAGATGTTTTTATCGTAATATATATATATGTATATTTTTTTTCTAGTTCATTTATTAATTTTTTTTTTTCAATTTTTCAATTTAAAATATATAATATTAATTAACGTTGTTTTATACATGTGTTTATTGTGTGTGGGATATCACTTATTATATATATATTTTCTCATGCATACCATCTAATTCCTAAATAAATATGTTACAGGGATATCTTTTCAATTGTCTTGGTTTTTTTTATTTTTCCTCCTTTTTTTTTTTACTAATGTAACTAGTGTTCTATTTTATTTTATCATTATTAATATCATTATTGTTATTATTATTATTATTATTATTTGTGGTATGGCACTCGTATGGCTGCTAGCCTAGCCCTCTGTGATTACGACTTCCATAATTTAAGCACGGATTTGATGCCAATCATTTACATTATCACCATCATCATTATTAACATTAATATTATTATCATTATTATTATTGTTATTATTATCATTATTATCGATATTAACATTAACTTATTTCTTTTCAGTTTACTCCGAGTCTTTTTTTGTAAATTATTAATTATCGTTACGTGAAAATTGTAAGCCAAGGGCTAGGATGGATGACTATCAGTGTGTACTTCCTATGGAATGCTACTATTAAAATAATTAGACTATTTTTTTCTCGTTTATTCGTAACTATTACATTTAATATTATCATTATTATTAGTAATATTATTATTAATATTATTATTATTATTATCATTATTACTATTATTGTTGTTGTTGTTGTTGTTGTTGTTGGTGGTGGTGTAATTGTTATTAATTTTTTTCTTCGTCTCCATATTTTCAAATTTTGATATAATTATTTTTTTCTCGCATTTATTCGCTCACATCTTTATATTCAAAGAATTTCGTTCGTGTGACAAATTAACTTGGAGTATTCCACTGCATTTCCGTTTGAACTTTTGAACTTTGAATTGTTGCTGCCCTCGTATATGATAAATGTACAGACGGACTGTTAGGGCGAGAGAAGTAGACAAGAGATAAGTTTTTTGTAGAGATCAATTTATTCTGATAACAGATGTATTATGTATAATTATATGAGAAAACGGAGGAGCAATGGATGATTCGAAGCATAATTCACAATGTTTTACTAGTTGAGAGAAGATAAAATAAAATCTTGCGGTTCTGTATTCTGCATTTCTTTCTTCTTTTACTTAGTTTTTCATTTTTGTTCTTTTCTTCGTTTTATTCTATTTTATTTTATTTTATTTTTTGTTATTTTCACATGTAAGGCACTAATCTCAGTTTATTTGTCTCAAGTTGCCAGAATTTCGTTACTTATTTCTGTATGTATGTTGCAGTGCTAAGGCACGGTTCTAACTATTTTACCACCCTAAAGGCACCCTAAAGTGAGTCGGAATTAAGGTTATAACATATGTACGCAATAATTGTATACATAAAAGTTTGTGTGTTAGATTTCTAAAAAATATGTGTAATACACGTGTGTCTTTTCATAGTTTTTCTTTTTCTTATTTTCATTTTTCTTCTCATCAATTCTTTCTTCAAATATAAATACATAGTCGACCGTTTTCAAAGTTGGATTGTAGAGAAAAATAAAAAAGAAAAGAAAAAATCAAACGAAACGAACAAACAATAGAACAAAAACCCAAAACGAAAAAGTGAAACAAAAAAAAATTTAAATACACCGCGCACTCCATTCATCACGACAACGGTATGTAAGAAAAAAGAAAAAAATCATCGTGATCTCTAAACTGTGATAATAATTCTGTGGTATACATACATACAACATGCGATTTTCAAAAAAACGTAAACTACATACTAGAATGTACAGAATATTGTTTTGCTTGAGCATGATCCTATTAAAACAACGCAAGAAACTTACTACATACACATATACATATAATATAATGTATATATCCGAAGATCTAATAATATATTAGAAGATTTCATTTCTGATTCATTCAAACTTTGTTTATTTATTTATTCATTTATTTATTAATTTAATTATTTATTTCCCATTCTTTCTTTTTCGCCTTTTTTTTAAATTTAGAGTATATACCTTCGCGTTATAATATACTGTATCAAAAAATTAAAAAGAAAATTTCCCATTTTGCCCGAACCCTATTTTGTATTTCTCCATCATTATATTCATATTCATATTCATTTCGTGTGGCAGTCTTTATTAATATTTCTGAATACTGTTTGTAATACAATATATAATAATATTTCGTGGATTTTCTAAATCCATGAAATAAATTCTAGTACGATAATAATATGATCATAAGTCAGTATTTGGCATGTACATATACATACATATATAACCTCATGCATATATACATACATACATACCATTATATTATGATATATTTCGTATTCGCTACGAATTAAAATAAATACGACTGTCTTTTGTTTCCTTGTCTTTTATAAAGTCGGACTGACTTTTTATCCATCACCTCAGACCTTCTTGTCGGCCCCGGGACTTTTTTTTTCTCAACACTCAACAACTTTCACTACGTCTCACATTATTACAGTGATGAATTATATTTCAAATGATCAATTTCATTTTGATCAAGTTGTTTGATTTAATGTTATCTTTCTTCTGTAATTCTAAATATTTACTCAATATTTTACTAACTATGTGCTAGACTCTAAACCGTATATATAGTACGACACGTTCCATGTAAATCTCCACAGTTACACCTATTAAATATTAAATCTGTCTTTTGCTTGCTAAAGCTATAATTATATCTTATTGTCTTAAAACCTCGTTTAGAAGATCGTGTAATGATAATGATAATAATAATATCATAATAATAATAAAAGTAATAATAATAGTAATAATGAAGATAATAATGATAATAACAATAATAATGTAATATTAGTGAATAATAAAAATAATAATAATAATAATAATAATATTTGATCGGTCTCCTCACTCGTATTTCGTATAATTATAAATCGCATTGATATACGTCGTCGGTTTACTCCGTAATGTATTTTTTTTTTTCTAAGATATATTTTATTCCTCACCATTTTTTCTTAGATTCTTCATCAGACACCGAGTGCGACGACGTTTGTCCAGGTGACATCGTAGCTTGACGACTTGAGTCACCCATCGTCCAGGCATTCGCCGTCTGTGGGCGAAGAGTCGTAAGTCTTTTTAGAGCCTCTAAATCGTATGTGTTTTTGTACATGTACATATAAATATATAAAATATTGTATACGTACACATCGTACATATACATATAAAAACATACATAATAATATGTATCTATTTGTACATAAACGATAGAACACATAAGGTTGGATTAAATCGCGTATATTTGTTAATTAATAATCTTTTTTCATTTTGTTTTTGAGTTGAACGTTGTAATTTAAATCACTATACTAGCCATCCATGTGCCGGTATTTGTGTGCAGACATCTGCGCGAGTCCCAATACCGCGTACTGGCACTGCAAGCAATGATAATGTGTCTGTTTCCCTGAGTGCTGACACTGAACAGCTCCGCAAGGTTGACTTGGAGTGAATTTTTGGAAACCGGCAGCTGCTATGCTGTCAAGTTTCGCGTGTTGTCTTCTGTGGGCAACGACTTTGTTGGTATCGGTACAAACAAAATCGCACTTTAAACAATGAAAGTGAGAAGCTTTATTCTGCATCGATCCCAAAGATGATGTGTATGCACATTGGGGTCTACCGCAGGGTACGTTCGCACGATATTGTTGAAAATCACCACCCATCAAAGTATCGAGACGCTCGTGCCTCGCAGTGTGTTGGACGAAACGAGTTTTGTCACAAAACGAGTAACCGCAGTCTTGACGCATGCAATGGAAGTGGGTCTGGTGTTCACGATACCCACAGTGTGGGTAACGACAGTCTTCGTTAAACCTGAATCTAACGTATCCTTCTGGCACAGGTTCATCCTTCAACATCCTCATCGAATGATGTAGTCTCTGCTTCTTGGCTTCAGGAGAATTGCTGTCCGGAGGAGACAAGGACCTTTTTACTCCAAGGTTGAGATTGGCAGCTAACGAAGCCAAAGGATTTTCATCTCTTGAAGGAGGTAAGAAATTACCAGGAGGTAGACCAGGCGCAAACATCAGTCCGGGTGTACCGGCGTACATACCACCGTGCTGAAGAAAGGGAGGAAGGGCTTGATTCATAAGGGCGAACTGTTGGTTCATGGCGGCCATCACGGCCGGACTAGGAAAATGAAATCCGTGACTAAGGTCGATCTCGAAACCTGGGGGAATTGCTTGCTGGAGGGATTGTGCCTGGTTTATTATTTGCGACTGAGATTGCCCGTTCTGATCTCCACCGTGTATTATCTCTTCTTCTCGGTTGTTTTCCGTTGGTTCACGTTTAACGTTTGCCCCGCTCATAGACACGGAAGATTCTATTCTTTGATTTATGTTACTACCATCTCCAGACTTCGACATGCTGCATTCCTTTCCTGATTGCTGTTGTTTCTGTTGCTGCTGCTGTTGCTGCTGTTGTTGTTGCTGTTGCTGCTGCTGCTGTTGCTGTTGTTGTTGCTGCTGCTGCTGTTGACCCATGGAGAGGTTTTGTTGTATTTGTCGTTGTATATTTTGGAAATTTTGTACGTTTTGTGCTATCTGAGCATTCTGCGCCATAAAATCATGTTTCTGTGACAATTGGGTAAGGTACTCGTGTTGTTGTTGATTCAGTATCGCCTCCCTTTGGAGCTGAGAATTTGGTACACCGGTACCCATATCGTGTTGCTGTTGGCTTAAAATTGCCCCAGTCGAGTGCTTAGCGATATGAGCTACCAGTCGGTCAAGCTCCGAAAACGCCTGATTACAGGCATTGCAGTGATAATGATTTTTGCGCTTCAGCTTGCAGAATGGTCGGCTACAGCTCTGCTCAGGACCGTACAGAGTATGGGGGGACGAACTGGTCGATGGAATCGCTTGAGGATCTGAAAAATAAGAGAAACGTAACTATAATAAACGATAGAGCATATTTTTGGATATTGGCAAAGGTTTACAGGTAATGGGTAAAAACGCCGGTGAATAAACCAGTAAGCTGCGGATGATATTTTCAGGGATGTTAAGTCACTGGCGTATTTCGGGTTTCATTGTAATAATAGGTGCGCAAAGAAAATATTTATAGGTATATCAAATTATACGGTGTCTACTTCTCAATTGACAGAGAAAAAAGAATAAAAAAAAAAATACAAGAACAAAATAAAATGAAAAAAAATCTAATACAAACAAATATATAAATGAAAAATATAAACCAAAATGGTACGGACTTCGAAATGCAAAACATCGGACGTTCACGAACCTTGATGCACGGAAGCTCGCATGGATAGCATGGCGCCCGGATGTGCCGGTTCGATCGGCGGTCCGCTGACCGGATAATAGGTGCCTGCCGCCCTCACCACTAGCAACAATCAACCAAACAACCAACACTTCAAATACCTCCCACTATAATACAACCACCACATGATATATGAAAAAGTAAAACGATAACGATAAATAATAAAATAATAGGTATATACTGTCCTCTAATCAAGTGTATGTACAGGTATGAACAGGTATGCAACTAGTGGATAAATTGGTGCGATGATGATAATTCGTGCAACAGACAATTACATGCTTTTCGGGTGTTCTTTTTTGTGAAATAACGTGTGTACAGTGTGTTTGTATTTCGAACCACTACTAAAATCCGGAATACGGGTAGAAAAACATCTAGTTTATAGACATATTTCAGAAAAATTGTATAAAAAAAAAAACAAATCAAAAGATTATACGGTCATTAGTAGGAATTACTTACCGGTAGTTTTACTGGAATCAGGACTTTGAATTTCCCTCTCCTTTTCGTCAATAATCGTCGTTCTTATTTCATCGATAAAATTTTCCTCTGGTTTCTCAATGAGATCAGCATGATTCTTCACCTGAATTCTGGGTTTTGTTTCCGGTAAGAATTCGCTTATTTCTGGTTCATTAGGTCCCCCATTTCCCTGTCCAGTGTGCTGTTTCTCGTGCAGAGACATAGTCGAGTATCTTACAAAAGAATAGCCGCAGTTTGGCCTTGTGCAATGAAAATGACGATTCACTCTGTTACTGTGACATCCGTTAAGTTTGCAGTCGACCATTTTATCGAAGAACGAAAATCCTGGTAGGATATCAACGTTATCATGGAAATCTTTGCTATGCATGAGCAGCTGGTCGGGTCGATCTGTTGAGAAATGGCACCGTGGTTGAGAGCAATGATGGTGTCTGGTCGACCTTAAAGCGCACACGGGATCTGGACAACATTCAGGATTGTATGTAGAAAATCCTTCAGGTTCGCCCACACTATTTGTAGGTGATATGCTCCCTTCGCGATCGTCAGACGTCGCATTTGGGGTCGAAGTTAACGTGGGTTTCGGTAGTTTAAAACTTGTGAATATCGCCTGAGGAGAATCGTGAGTTGGAGTAGCTGGATCCCCACCTGACCATATCTCTATAACGCGATTCTTTGGCGGTCTGCCTCTTTTCCGCCTAAACATCGCGTCGATATTTGTAAGGTGCGTAAGGGTGACTTCAGAAGATAGTGGATGCGACGAGGACGAGAGATTCAACTGTCTGCTATATTCGTGTATCTTGTAATGCTGTAATCTCCTGAAAGGTTTATCAGTCGCCAGGATTACTTCTCGACAATTTTCCCACGTGCAATGATAGTGCTTTTCTCTATCCATGTACGGACAGCCCTCCTCACAACCACCCTCCTCAAAATACGCGTCCGTTATCCTCTCCTGTGTTTCATGCTCCCGAAGATGTTCCCTGACCTCCCGAGGGTCACGCAATGTCGCACCGCAACGATCGAGACCACAATGATGATGATCCCTGCCTAATTGACAAGGGCAGTCGCCACTAGCAGGTGCCAGGTATGCCAATTCGGCCGGTGTCAGTTGCTCCCCTGAGTGGCTAAGGGGGGTTGTAATTGTTGAGTTTCCAGTGGGAGGACCGGAAGCGGATGAAGTTAAGTCCATCGCTAGGTCACTCGCACTTTGAAAAGAATCATCCATCGAGAAATAAGATGGAGATCCTCTTCCCTCGTTCGAGCTTTCGCCGTTTAAACTGAGGGAAAGACTTTGGGTACCGAGTTCATCGGGAGCCCAAGATCCGGGCGGACGGATACCAACGCCTCCTGCCTGTTTGTACTTTCGGTAGGCTAATTCAGAATCGTGTCTCTCGTGTTTGCGTTTATGAGAGAATAGCTGACCAGACGAATGAAGAACGTAGCTGCAGTGGGGTCTGATACAATGAATGTGATTGCAAACACGAGAAAAACGACACTGATCAAATGGACAAGCTTCCGACTTCATGAACTTCTTAAAACCGTCACGGGATAGCTGCTCGTCTTTGATGTGATACGATTTGTGCTTTTCTGAAACAGTAAATGAAAAAAACCATGATCGCATCGATCGTTTATTGCCTAAAAATTGACTGACAATAAAATTTCTGATGTTCTTCAGTGATGATCCTTACCCATGTCGGCTTTGTTCTTAAACGTGAATCTGCATCCAGCTCGCCGACAGTGAAAATGTGTGGTGCGCTGACCAGCGAAAGGACAATACTCAGTTCCGCAACTTTCGGTAGCTCTGAATCGTTGGAATCCCTCCTGTATAATAGCGGAGTCTTTCCGATGATAATTTGCGTGCATTTGAACGTCTGATGTAGATATATAAACCTTATCGCAGTTCTCATGGATGCAATGATAATGTGTTTGTTTTCTATTATGGGGGCATGCCCTCCCGGGGTGCCTTTCGGCGCAGTCATCTGTAGGGGAGTACCTCATAAATCCATGTTGTAAAGACTCATCTCTCTTTTTATGCCATTTGAAGTGCCTGATCATTTCCTCCTTCTTCACAAACACTCTACCACTGCAGTCTAGACAGTGAAAATGTTCTCTGCAACCCAACTCCTTGCAATAAGAACTCCCGCATTCCTGACCTGATGAGTACCGTCGGACATATCTCGAGTAATCGATTATCGGCTGAGGAACAGGAGATTTCGTACTGCCAATCAAGGGATCCGCAACCGGAGACATGCTTTGCCTCAACAGAGCTGCAACAATGGAGAGACCGGTTACACACCGCTCTGTACAAGAGTATACGGCATACGAAACTAATATTAATCTGAAGAGAGAAAAATGAATCTCTCTCTATGTGGGTTAATAAAGTCATTAATTAGTGCGGATACCGTACAGCTGGAGCTTGATCATTTCCTAATTAAATACGAGAGCATAATTGAAGGGGAAAAAGCGGTTATGACAAACTAGCAGATTGTATCGCGAATTGAAATAGATGCAACTAGAATTCATGAGACAGAATTCACATGACACAACTTTAAATACGGATTATGTGTAAATATTTCAAAACTTCACGAAATCAAACGCTCCACGAATTATTAATTAAAACAGACGGGTCGACTTGTACAACACACGTTCTTCAGTTATAGGGATTACATAAAACATAATCATTTTCTTTAAGAAATGGTAGTACATATGTTCAGTATTTATATGACGGTAAATCAATAAATCCGAGGATTAGGTCATTACAAAGTGTGATAAATCTCCCGACTATCGTTATGACTTACTCAGTAACGATTTGCCATAAAAATTCTACCGAAAACAGGTTCGAGAAATATTCAGGGCGCGTCAATCATTGCGATATTGATACATGATCGGAAAAAAAAAATAATGTAATAAATAAAATAATAAAAGTAAACTAATCACGACAGCAAACGTTTGGACAGACAATCTTGTACCAATTAATTTCTGAATTAATTAAATCAATCATAAAAAACATTTTATTTTTTTAAACGATGACAGAGAATCATCTATTTTACAACTTGGCCTGCGAATAAGACTGGTTATACACGTCTCGGTTCGGTAGTATTGAATTATTACATCGTTGCTGAGTTTTGTCAAATTACCACGGTATGAAAGAGTCCCGATTTTATCGACATTTGTATTGCGAATGCATCGGTGCATACGAAAGTGCATCCTAGCCGATGATACATAAGTTACCGTCAATGCATAAGTGACTGTTAGATGAAAGTTACGTTGTCGATAATACAGAAATTATTCGTAGGTATCAGGAGTGAAGTGTAGAAACTGCAGCGAGCGCGCTTCGTTACGAGCTTTAAAAGCTGCAGTTTAGTATCCAGCAGATGAATCGGAGTTCAACAGATGCCTGAATCTGCGTTACCGCGGTGTTATCCGCGTTCGGCATTGCAACGAATAACACGATATACATCGAGACAATTTCCGATACACATATCAAGAGTTATGAGCACGCCGTTCGACGACCCACGCGAAGACACCAAACGGGCTTGTTTCGCGTTTCGAAGACCCTCGAAACTGGTTGTTTCGACGGTGGTCGATGAGGCGACTGCATAGGTAGAGAACGCCAAATAAATCGGATACCAAACGAAACGGGGTAAAAAAAAATTCAAGATAAAAGGAAATGTGGTATAAAAACAGGAACGAAAGAAACTGGAGAAATAAATCTCGATTCATACGTGGAAGTGGAAAGGTAATTGTAAAAAAAAATCAGCGTGCATTGTATTAAAATTATGTTTAACATGTAATGCATAATTTTGTCCCGCATTTTCATGCACTATATTATCGATTACACAAATACAAATTTATGGATTTTATATTTGCCTATGCCGAACTGATATCGTTATTCTCATGCGCGTAGAGCTTTTTGCAATATTTCAGAGGGTGAGATGGGGGAAAAGGTATTCTTTCTCTCGAGGAACGGATAATTTGGTAAGGTATAGATTCGACAGGGATGCTTCGCGTTTGATCGCGTCATTCCGAAAATAGTCATGATGGAAGTTCAGTTTGTCTGCGATGCGGATCGCAAGGGTATATAAAGTATAACGTACTGTCAACCCTGCAACTGCAGCTCGTGCATGCAGGACCGCAATTTCGGTTAGTGAGGTAAAAAGTAAGTTAAAAGAATCCGATGATAAAACACTGTCGACATTGAAAGAAATGCCGGTCGGTTTTGGACTAACAAGCTGTTTTTCTACCAATTTACCCCCCCTGGTGCGATTAAAATGTCGCCTGACGCGACTTCGATCCGTAAATGGGTTTTTAAGAATGCGCAAGAAGATTCAGAGGGTGAAAAAAAATTAAATAAAGTAAAGGGTTACACTGCAGTGGAAACCTGGAAAACAAAAAAATAAAAAAATGTGAATGAATAAAAATAAACGCTATCGCGCTCTCGCTAAGTACCCCTGCAGGAAAAGAGCGGAACGCCGAACAATCTTAATCGAACTGACGATGTGTGTAATATACACCAAGACGACGCGCATTGTTTTTCAGATTTTGCGCTTCTTGTCGCGTACTGTGTGTATAGATAAAGAATGAATTATAACGAACGAACTGCTAAGGTGCAAGGAATTTTGGGTTCATATGGATTCTCGTAAGGTTCGATGATTTGGGGCGGGTCTCTCGTTGAGTGTCCTAGAAGGTACGAAGCTGGTCGAACGCGCTTTGGTGCTGCAAAAGCAGAAGGAGTCAGCGAGCAGCAAGCTATACGGTCGCGAACTCGATTCCAGGAATTATTTGGCGCGGTTTGAATGCGTTCAGAAACGAGTTTAAAAATTGTCGAATATTTCTTCAGCTGCAGCAACATCGCGGTCCTGGAGAACCATGGTCGAAGGGACTTGCGCACGTTGCGTATATAGTAGGTATTATATGTATGGTATATATGAAGGAGGCAGAAGTAGCAGCAGCAACAGCAAACCAAACCCATGCCATTCGGCTGGTTAACTCCGCGTGCGTACAAACGAACGAACGAACGAACGAACGAACGAATACGCTGGGCGCGCGCGCTCTCGTTCAAAGCAACTGAGAGAGATACCAGCTGCATTATTGTCGAGCATTACTTTTCTCCGCCAGACGCATGGGACCTCCAAATATGCGGAGGGGGAATTATACTCGCGAACCAACTGAATCGGGTTTCTTTTTTCATCATTTCGTTCGTTTCAACTTATCTCTCTTATGACCGAAAAATTCCAACCATCTTTAACCCGCAATCTTCTAACCATAGAATTATTTAAACTCACCTTCATTTTTATTATATCATACCCCGTCCATAAATGCCTTCGAACGATCATCGTCGTCGTCATCGTCATCATTCGTTTCATATACGTATATACATCGGTACATATATTATGTGAAAGGAAAATAAATAATTTAGATATCTGATGACGATATTAGATACCATATTATACTTTCCCATGCATGCCTCAGGTTATAAATAAAACAAGACACGATCCATTTATATATACAATATATACACATACCGACACATTATATTCCCACATATATAGCCAAAATGTATTCGCCTATATTTTCCGCTACCATATAGAAATATACATACTAAACCTATGTAGCCTTTTGATTTTAGCAGGAATTCCCATCAACTCGCGTTGCAATATAACCGCACCACTAAACCGTATGCGAACTAACTAAGGAATGAAAGATTGGTTTATTCGAGTGTATCGAATCGGTTTTAAAACAAAGGGTGTTCAAATTTCGAAACCGATTCTCGCCCCGCGATTGAGCATTTCGACGGAGCTGCACGACCAACGAATTTTCAATTACTATTATTATACAAAAATTTTATATGGATGTAAAAATTATTATACGTACATATCGAATGGAAGGAAGCGCACGCGGTTCATTTTTTTTCTAGAATACGCGAGCTGATCCTCCAACTCGCGCACACCTGCACGCACTTATAGTTTCTCCTCGTACAAAATACATACATATGTAACGTACGTATATTGTGTATTACAACGTGGGATTGCACCGTACGTATTTATACATGTATATATGTGTGTGTGAGGAAGGAAGGCCGCAGTATAGTTCCGTCTGTTACCTTGCGAGCGGTGTATGTGTATATAACTGGTAATACCGATACCACCCACGTTTACCGGTATGTATATGATGTATATAGATATAGTTATGCAGCGAGAGACTTACGATTTTAAATAAGAATACGAAAAACGTGATGCGGCTTAAAGAGCAAATCTTAAAAATATGAGAAACCCGGATGACGACGGACACGCGGGTCCCCCGAGGGTCCCCTCGTTTCCCTCCCTATTTATCCCCCTCCCCCGTTTCTGGGTCCCCTGCCCCCGTCTCAATCTCCTTTCCCCCCTTGGCTTGAGCCACCACCCGCGCCCCACCGCTACGTGCCTCTTTCAACGAAAACCCTTTTATTCTAGGTTCTTAAAACTCGCGCAGCCGGGCAAAGGGGTTTAAAATTTTCAAAAAGCTGCTCTGAAAAGGCCCGTATTTCAAACGGGGTCTCTTTTTTATCATTTAATCCGTAGGCCCGCCTGAATAACCCTTTATAAGCGCGGTTCTTATATTATATATATCTATATGTATTCCTGTATGTGCTATAGTGCTCCACATATATATAAAAAATATATATAGAAAATCGCTGGTGAATATATCGTATTTAAGAACGTATATTTGGATAATATAGAGTAAGAGGGTATTATACATATATATGTACATACGGGGGACCAAGGGGTCTTTCAGTTTCAACGAGAACCCAAATGTTCCCAAAATTCCCAACGGACGTTTTTTTTTTCTCCTTTTTTTTTTTAATGACGCTTGTCAAAATATTGTTTCCCCAAACGATTCGATGCGTGCATGTATACGTATGATGCAATTTTGCACCCCTGCACCGAAAATCCCATGATATTTCATGCGTGCGGAAAATTTGTATGAACGTGTAATAATTCATGACGCGTGTTGAAATCAGTGAAATCTGACGATGGGTTAGAATTTGAATTCATGAAGTTTATGTATTATAACATGATGGGGAGAAAACAGAGATAGAAGATGAACGTATATATGCATGACTATTTTACGAAGTTGGTTTCGCTAAAGTCTAAGAAGTTGTTGAGACGGTAACTAAACTATTCTCAGATACTGCGGCACCGCAAGTGTCTGATTCTTATTGTCCAAGGGGGTAGAGATGGGTCGGTGTTATTTCTGTCAAAATTGCTACGTTATGGTCTCGAGGGATTTTCACATTTCTCATTTCTCATTTCTCGTTTCTCGTTTCTCGTTTCTCGTTTCTCGTTTCTCATTTCGCGGGCGTTCTCATCCTGCCCATTTAACACCTTTTGACCAAGTGCAGAGGAGAAAGGCGCGAGGTAACGAAGAAATAGGAAGAGTAAAAAGCTACGGGTGTATAAACGGCCGAAAATAAACTGAAATTCTTGGTAATTGTAACGAGGTTTGCGTATAATCTCCATATCCAACATACGACAAAGCTAATTCTAATTGCCATTATCTTCCACACGTACATATTGTGTACATTTACATCTTGAGTCTAATCTCACAAGATCTATACCCGCGAATTTGTTGAGTCTGTTCCAAATTTACGAGCCTCTTGTCATCGTGCACAGGAGCTTAACAACGATGTAAGCACTTGGCGAATATTTCAAACAACGAATTTCATTACTAAAATACAATGATCCGATTATCCCGCAGGTTACATATGCGTATACCTAATCACCTGCACCGTTGATTGTTAACGTCATAAAAAATATAGAAAATCAACGAAATTACAATTATTCTCTATGATTAGTATCGTGCTTATCGATATTCACATGGAACGTCGTACTGCGTCGTTATAACAATTCACAAGCAATTCAAAACGCCATACTATATATCAAATCCAGGCACGCGAGACGGAAATAATTACCTATGATTATTTGTCGTTTGTTAACCCTCGAAGGGTTTAGTGATGTGAAATAATTAAAGGTATATAAGGTAAAAAGGCTTGACGATACATAGGAACAACCGTAGATTCTTTTTTCGCTGTGTATACATGTATACAGTCCGGGATGCAATTAATATATTTCTGCAGTAGTTCAAAACTCACGTGAGATTCCATTGTTCGATATTTGGAAGGTGTGTAACCGAGGTGTACATTATTCGGTGTATAGTTCCTATAAAAAGCGGTCATTGGAAATGAAAGAAAAAAGAAAAAAAGGGCGACAATATATAAAGCTGGGGGTATGGATACATGCTGCATACATAGTGTATAGAGCTGCTTTTGTAAAATGTTGAACATTTTAATTGAGAAGTTTTCTAAATCGGCCTTCAACCCTTCTCGAATGGTTTTCTATAGATTTTTCAACGACGTTATACGCTATAAGTTTTTAGTATTTCGTAGCAGTAGATGCGACGATGGCAATAGGTTAGTCCAACGCGTAATATACGGCACGCCGGGAGTCTGTGGAGCACCCCTAACGAAAGCAAAAAAAAAAAAAAAAGAAAAAGAAAAAATAGTCTGCTCATATGCGAACGTACATACGCGCAATGTACTGCAGTGGACGACCCTCTTGTGTTAGTTTTTACTAAGAGAGGAAAGAGGGGGGCCAGTATGTAACATTACCCGCACAAAACCGACCCCTCCCACCCTTGAAAATAAACAGAATCGAACCCTTTTCCCCTATCATATATGTGTATATCTTTATATATGTATATATGAAACGATCAGGAGACCCACCATATTACTAAGCCTCCGCTTCTATAAATTCAAATAAAGCCCGTGCCTCCAGCATCAGCGGTAGTATTTGAATCGGGTCTCTTTGTTCGAAGCTTAAACTTTTCAATTTTATTACGATCGGATCGTCGGCAATGACGACGGCCAATCGAATGCGCACACATATACAGACCCTGGTACGGATCATCGGCGTTCTGTCAAAATAGAAATCTGATAACTCAATACAAAATTTTACCACCATTTGCACGCTGGATCGATAAACGAAATAGCTGAGGGTACACTGTGTAGAAGTTTAGAAAGTTTTCAACTATACGCAAAGTACGTGTACGATTAGAAAATGAAAAAACGAAAACTTACCGTTCGTTTATTAGATATAATACGTGATAATCAATCGATCGATAAATTTATTCTGCACGTGGTCAACTATACGACAAAGCTGAATCAGAAGCGAGTATAATAAAAGAACGTGATGCTAATTTGCGTCATCACGAATAATAATAAAGAATGCGCAATTTCAGCGGAAGGTATTGATGAGAAAATAAATTTATAAATAGAAAATTATTGATTGATGTTTGCCAAATAGGTATGCATATCATAGAGTGTGGTTGGTAAAATTTTGTGGCAGCGCTGTGAAATGTGAAACTTGAAAAGACAAAACAAGGACCACCGCGTCCCCGTGCAGGCGCAAGTATCGAGTAAAACGAATAATAGTGCATCGCAGCAAAGATGAGGTGTCTGAGTAAGAGACAGCACATTTTAGCGTTGGCTATTCTTCACCAGTCATTGGCAGGCCTGACGATTTCGAAAGACCAAACGGTCGCGTCCGTAAGAATTAAATTTAGAATATTTTTTAAATTTCTCCGATTCCGTTCGCATGATTTGGCAGCGGTCTCCGCAAGTTTCGACTCTTACAAAACGATCTTACGATGCTAAAACAATCGACGATTGAGAATAAGATAAAGCCTTCTTATACTATCGCTGCAGAATAAAACGTGATGCCTTCTCTTCTCGTTCAACGAGAGATGCGAAACCGTTGTTTTTGTTAAGCACGGAAATATACTAGAACGCAGCAGGTTAAAAGCTGCCCTCTTCTTTCGCAGGCATTCGCGCATCTCCGTTACTAAAGTGATCTCTCAAAGTAGGCGCTAGATCAGTCGACTGCACTCGTCACGCCATAGTTATAGCAAACCTATACCCCACCTCCGAACAACTGCAAAGTCAAAATTCACCTACGCTCTTTTTATTTTATCCGTGATCTATTTCTGGTATAATTCTAGATTAAATATCTCCCAATACGCGTCTTGCTTTCTTTACATCAAACATCTATACCACGATCTACCCTTAACGATCACGGACGCTCGGCGTCGCTGGTCTTCAACTTCTTTTTATGAAAAATGATTACAACCGGATGTCGTTCAGGGCCCTAAAAAGCTCAACTATTCGTATATATTTTTGGACAAACCTTTCGCTCATCTTTCACCGTTTTTATCCAAATCTCTTGCGATTACTCTTCCAAATTCTGAAGCTATTAATTTTCTTTAACGTGCGTTGAAAAAAAATTATAAATGATTTCTTGACATCCCATTTTCGGAGTCCGTTAAAACCGATCAAGATTCATGACAGAAACGCGCTATTTATCGCTCGGCCATTTTTTTCTCTTTTTATTCTTCAGCTATACGTCTACGGTTTCTCTGTTCTTGTGGTACGTGTGATGTCGAATTACTAGAAATATAATTGATACGTGTATACATCGAAATGAATTCGTAACTCGTTTACTAACCAACCAGTCATCGAATCAGTCGAATTCCCAGTTTCGAGGACAGCAAACACGATTGCCAATTGTTTCCCGAAGCAAACCACCAATCCGGGCCAAGCGGTCAACTACGACGCTAGTCTCTCTCACGTTATATACGAAACTAAACTATCCACTATACTATTTAGGTATGTATGTACGAACAACGTACGTATAATCTATATGTACGTTTTTATTTTCTTATTTTTTAAGGTTACGCGATGGAGATGAGACGTTCGGTTTCACAATTAGTCAAACGCCGCTATAATACGGCTACACGAAAAGCCCACTGAACTCGATTCGGTCGCCTCTTTTTCATCCCCTTTTTTCGTTACAAATCATCGGATCGATCGCAACCCCCTTTGCCGTGTGCCCTATCGCAAATAAAGTGTCACATCTTGAGGCCTGCAAATTATTTTCTAAAATTTCAATCAAATAAAGAATCCAAAAAATCCGTCGGTGACGAACTCAACATATTTGAATAATTTGACTGGCTATGGCGCCAAAAATTTAGTTAAAATTCTCATTGTCATACGCGTTGCATGAAATTTTTCCATCCAGTCGTCGGCAGCAACATAACGTTAAAAGTAGTATTATAGTTATTCAGTTTAACATCCGTTTTTGTTCGTCTATGATAACCTCTATTCGATCGTCGAACCAGTTGCCGTACAATGCTGCACGTATATATGCAAGTCTGTACATTATGTAAAAAAAAAAGAGGATACGTACACATACATGAATAGAAATGTTTAAGTGGTACGCTGCTAACCTAACGCAAAAGATCTCGCAATCCGAAGAGCACCACCACCATCAATTGCAGTAGCAGCAGCAGCACGCCATCAACGTTGTGTGTCCTCCTCAGTTGCAAATCGATGTCAAATCTATCTTTGCGCGTGGTGCGACTTTCAAACGTTAAAGACGTCCCGACGCATGTATGCACGTATGTATATGTACACATATGTACATATTGTATAGCCACCTACATACATACGTAAGTTTTCGTATAAAACAGCGCACAATCGTTTTCAGACGTAATCACTCATTGTACATGCTGCAGATTTTTAGATAGAAAGAACGATCGTGTTTCTACGAGAATAGGACTTTTTCATGATTCAATGCGAGAACAATCACCGCATTTCGTGTCATAGACGGTTAAAAACTTGGGATGCTGCCATCAAATGAAAGGGTGTAATTTTTCGAAGGGTACACGTGAATAAAGAGTACAGTAAAATGGCTTCGAAAATTAAATCTGCGATAATCTCGTTTGGGTATTAATTCTGATTTTTAATCATTCATGTTTCGTGTGACTCGTTTTCACCTACTGCAGTTAAAATAACGCTTTTATCATTTGATGGATAGCCTCGTGCAGATTTTTCCGTCATTATAACCCCTCAGCTGACAATTTAGCAGATGTGAATATGTCCTACATGCATAAAGGTAGAGGCGCTGCAATACTGCGCGTGCAATGTGTTTGAATTTTTCGCATCAAGTGGCGAGTAATCATCGCTGCAATATGTATAAAAGGTGATTCGCGACCGCACGTGAGATAAGAAAGTTGTATAATACCTAAAAGTACTTACAAGCTCGTATATGACTAGTACATATATAATCTTGATTGTTATATAAAAAAAGGAAAAAAAAAAAGGTACAGCACCTACTCCGAATGTAACGAATATAATATATGATCAGAGAGTTTACACGACGTGCAGAACTACACATGGAACGGATGCAGACACGTATTACTGCGTTACCATCGTGCAGGAATATAATACAAGCGTACACCACACGTAAGAAAAAAAAAGAACGAAAACAAAAAAAAAATTAAGAAGGAAATTTTGCGATTACCATAAAATGGATGACTATGGAATATAAGTGCAGTATGCGGTAGATTCTTCATTTTTTTTTTCACTTTTTCTTTTTTTTTGTAAATAGGTTAGGATAAGTTGGAGCAACGGCAAGACTTAGAAACCATAATCGCGTTCGAAGGACTGATAAAAATTCAATTTTTTTTTTCTTCCATAAGATTAGAATACCATAGCATGGTTAAACACTTTGCTAATCTTCAATCGCTAGAATATAATCCATGTTCATGCCTGCATGGTTAAAATATTCCACGCGCATGTTGCGCAGTTCTTTCATCCCTTCTATAGAATTTTATCACCCCGCAAACAGTCGACTGCGGGCGTAACTTCCATCTCTTATTTTCACCCCCGAATCGAAATCTCTATCGATAGACTACGGGTAGCATTATATATCTGCATCGTATGCCGTAATACGTATGTGAATTCAAGTGTTTTGGTAGATGGGAACAAAACGTTTTTCTCCAGCTTCACCATTTTATCACATATGCCCGATACAGTGGCGGCGATTCCACACCCCCATCTAAACGAATACAAAGTTAAAGAGGGAGGAAAAAAATGAAAAGAAAAAAAAAGAAAGAAACACCGTTACAATCAGATTCGGATGAAAAAAAAAAATTCAACGAAATATGTGTGAATGTATGGATATGTATGTGTATAGAGGTATTGTGAGGTAGTTTTTTAAAAGTTCTTATAGTTTAGGTTCGGAAGTTGATTGTGTGCTCGCCCGAAGTATCGTTGAAGGGGTGTACACGTGGATAAACACAAACCACATATGTACGTATATGGAACGATATATAAAGGTGGATAATTTGTATGTACGGTTTGATCACGCGTCGATTTGATAGTTGGCGGTATTGTTAAGGTTGGTAGTTTATTGAAAATTGTTAAATTGAATTAGATTATTCGATTGTAAATAATAAACACGGTGTCGCAGCTATGTGTGGGTACGATATGCGAACGATACGTACTTATGTGCGTATATACATGTTTTCCATTTCTTCTTTATTTTGCGTTTGATTTTTCTTCTATTTTTTGCACGCTAAGAAATACCATTAAAACAAAAGTGCGATTCTACCAATCGTGAATAAGCTAGAACGAATTTCACGGTTCATTTGAAACTTTTAAACGGTTTACACGTGCCGAACCCATAAACGGGGGTAAAACTTTTCAAATTAACGGCTAAATAAATATTTGACAGTTCGACGTTGAGAGTGTTGAAAATTTATAGACCTATATGTGTACAACTTGCACGTATACGTGCTCACATTACACGGTTATACACAATACCTCTGCTCGATGCATGCTTTCAAGATGTTTAATCGTTACCAATTTTATTCATTTAAATCTGCACATACGCTCCGTCGATACATACGTATGTATTCACGTAGTTATAAGTAAAATAAATCTATATGTAGTACACCTCGCAAATATATCCAAAATTAATTTTCCAAAATCAAACCCCATATATTCTACACATACCAACCGACCCACCTGAGCGCGCTCGCGCATCAAGAATTTAATCCTTTCCCTACCCTTCGCCCCTATCTCTGCATATCTTTCCTCTCTACGTACTTCTTTCCAACTCTTTTAGCCGCTCGACTGATCTAGTTGCCAAATAATGGGCGTGTAATACGTATTCCATCTATAAACCTAACATACATCGTTGAATTTTAATTAGGCGAATTTTCGGTATACAAGTTTGGAAATGAAACAAAGGGTTATGATAAGAAACGGCATACGCATAGCTTCTCTAGGCCTACCTTGAGCAAGATAAAAAAAAAATAAAATGATGGAAGGAAAAAAGAAATGCTTCGATGCGAGTCTCGATATATGGTACAGGCGAGAGAAGGACGGAGTGAATTCGAACAAAACAGGATTTAAAATTATATATTTGAAATTTATTGGAACGACTGCGGAGCAGCTACCTTCCCATTCCAATCCACAATTCTCATCTCGTTCTCATCTTCGCCCGTAGCCTCCTCGGTTCTTACCTATACTAATCTCAAAACCCTCGGCAAAGTTCATTGGCTGGTGAGAGCCGCCAGCCGTCGGCCTAATTTATCGTTATTCAACTTTTTATTAATTTAGGCCATTCCGACGCCGGGCAAGCGAAACGACCAAAAAGAGCTTCGGACTGGCACAATAAAACTGGTACACTTCGAAGACGGAATGCAGTCCCTAACTTTTAATGCCTATTATTCCGTTCGACTTCCCCTCTACCTTTCCTTCTTTCGGACCGCCCTTCCACCTTTTCCCTTTCTTTTTTGTATTCTTCTTTATCATTCTCATATAGTTATTATTTTAACTTCCAATACACCGGTACATACAGATATTTTTATATCCAGTAGACAGCACTCGTTTTAAGGGGGTTGCAGGAGTCGCCGTCCAGAATATAACAAAACCGACGTCTGCGATACGAACGAAATTCGATCGAGTGGGTTAATTCTTTTGATTTTATGATGCCGGTAGACAACCCGCCGAAATGTCATACGCCTGACCATCGGCAACCCGAAAAACTTTCCGATATCGGATAACGCACCTCAGAAAAAAAAATAAACCTGCAGATGATGATGAGTCGTAATTAATCAAATATCGTTTCGACTAGATTTTCATACATGAGGTTTAAGTACACATATGGGCAGTAATTAATTCAATTGAAGAGCGCGGCAGACGTTCGTTAGGAAAGATAAAAAAAAAAAAATGAAACAAACACTCCTCGTTTCATTTTAATATACAAATTACTCGGAGGGCAAAGATTTTTTGTAAAGAGAAAACTTTCGGACTCGAAACAGCAGGTGTCCGAAACGAAGTAACGAGAGAAGCTCCCGTTTTCAAAATATCTGCATGCAGCATGCAGGACGAATGCAGACGACGGTCAATAGATATTGCAGTCGTAGTTTTTCGAGTTTAAAATAAGAGGGAGTATTTACAACGCGGTTGATTTTAGTGGGTATAAAATGATCGTGAATAGTGTTAACGCGCGATGAACATAATATGATATAATATAATATAGGTGTGTGTATATATATGATATAACAACGGAATGACGAAGAGAAGTATGATAAGTAAATTTAACGACAAAGATTATTTGAAAGACGAGGGCGTCGTGGTACGAGGTGAATATACGTTATATGTATACGATATGTACGTGTACACGTGCGTATGCATATAATGTGATATACTGTATAAACCATAGTTTGGCATAGAAGATCGCGGCGATGAAACCACCGTCAGTATAAGTAATTCCGTTTAAGAGAAGCAATATTCCTCCAAAGAGAGACAGATAGAATACGTTAAAGTAGCAAGCACAACTACTCTAATTGGCCACTTTGTCCATTTATTCGATTTATTTAAATTATGGGACAATTGACAGTAGCATTCTATTTTTTAAATCTCCCCGGCCAGTGCTTGATTGGGCCCGATTGGCGTGAGACTGACCAGAGGACTCACAGATTCCCCAGTTGGATTCCCCATAGGTTTAATCAGCTCTGATTGCTGCTGTACGATATATTACTATATTCTATCTTATTTTATTTTTCATTCATTTTATTCTTTTTTCTTCTCATTTCGTTTCTTTTTTCTTTTTCTTTTTTTTTTTTTTTTTTTTCTCTCGCGCCTCTACGAACCGCTCCCCCAGAATGTGGGAATTATTATATCAATTCCAAACTATACACACAACACATACTTAGAACAGTTCATATAAAATAAACGACAAACGCAGTACATCAGACAACTCGACACAGACTGCGGGGCAACCCACCCTTTCTTGACACCATAAAAATCTTCCTACAATTCAATTCGTCCGACTATATGAGCCTGAGAATTTCGGAAGCGACAATTCGATGCGACATTTACATGGGATCGGTATTTATGCGTCGAGAGTATCAGAAATCGATTAAAATCCCTGCAAAACCGAGTAGATATGATAAATGAAAAATTACCAGTTGTGTGGGATACGTATTATGAATGGAAATGAAGTGGTGAACTTATAGCGTCGTGTGATACTCGTTGACATTTGCTTCTCTCTTCCTTGTTTTATTTTTCATTTTATTTTATTTCATATTTTATTTTTTTTTTTCATCAATTTTTTTTTATTTTATGAATTCGAATTATCCCGCCCCCTCGAAGCCCATTTCCTTGATAATTCCCATAATGCTGTGGGCGGATATTCCAATAAAGGGGGGACACCCTTTCAAAACGCTGGAAGCTGGGAGATCACGTCTCTCTCTCTTTCTCTCTCTCTCTCTCTCTCTCTCGCTTTTTCTTTCTCTCTTTCTATCTCTCACACATACGATATATGGAGGCGCGGCACAGCAGCTCCGGTTCAACTCCGAACATTGCAATCTACGCGAACCGCGTGCGTTAAAAGTAAAAAATGTAAAATAAAAATAAAAATGAAAAGTAACTAAACGCATCGAAAGCACACGTGTGGTACAAACAACTCAAGAGTTGACTGACGCGTTGGAAATACTTAAATTTCATTTAAATCTAATTTAAATCTTAATTCTATAAAAAGGAAATAGAGACTCACCGGAAACCTTGGGGTCAGCTGCCTCGACTGTCATTGCCGCCAGGCTCGCTATTGTAGGGGGAACCTGAAAGACGTAAGGAACTACATGTATACACGTGTACATGTTATACGTATGTATAAAAGCATATCGAGTGAGAAGAAGAAGAAGAAGAATAAAAGATAAAAAGGAAAATAAACGAAAATAAAATAATAATAATAAAATAAATAATTGGAGAAAGAGAGAAAGAGGGATAGAAAAAGGACGGGAGAAAGGGAGACGCATGCGAGTTGGGCGCGTGCATTATACAAGTCCCCTGTAACACATGGGCATATCTGATGTACGTATAAATGTACAAGTATGTAGCAATATATATTCAGGCATGAATCGTGACGTGGTATGAATCCATCTTGTAGGCGGACGTCCTGGTCGCAGGAGGATTGAGGAGGATATATACGAAGAAGAAGAAGAAGAAGAAGGAGAAAAAGGAAAAGAAAACCGAAAGAGAGAATGGGGGAAAAAGGAAAAGGAAATGAGCGCGAGTATTCGAAATGCTTGAAATTTCGTCACGCACTAGTAGTTTTCTTATTTTTTTTTTTTTTCTAATTTCCACAGTTAGAAATTGCAGCAGTTGATTTACCATACATTTTTATACGTATACACGTATATAACAAGGTGTATACGGGGGAAATGATTATCAAGAAGTCTTTAGATTAACGACCTTCCCCGCGGACAATGGCTTCGAATTTAAATGATTTCCGGCGTAATAATTTTGATTAATTTAAAAATAGGAACAATTAGAATTTATATGCTAATGACAAAACGAACACCGGTATATATAACTATAATAAGTATACATGCATGTATATGTACTATATATATATATGTATAATATATAAAACGAACGGAGTGTCGACGGGTTGCTTTGGCAACCGCATACTCAAAACAATGAAAAAGTATATTTAAACAAACAAAAGAACGGACGGACGAAACGAAATGAACGAAACGTACGAAACGAACGCGTACCAACGCGGCGTTTCAAACCTGCAAGACGGAAGCCCCACTGGGATTCAAATTATTCGAATCCTGTACGATTTCTGAAGCCTTACTCACGGAGTCCAAGACGTTGAATTTAAAGTGGTTGCCACATCGTAACCTAATCTGGCCACCACGGTGGCTACGTACACGCATTATACATTGTCTATAACAGTTAGTACACCGTACAGAGGTACCTCGTCTCTAAGAAATTTCATCCCGGTCATTTCTCCGTGCAGAGTAGTAAAGACTGTACGAGAACTGGACGCTCCGATATACCGAAGTACCTCATCGACCGGCGCACAAAATGGTCGAGCAAAAATTTTGATTAGCTACAATTTCTTTCGTTTTTTTTCCTCTTCCGCCAGTTTTCATCAAACAAAATGTTACTGAAAATGAATTTCTCGTTAAATCAGATCGCGAATCGCGTGGTATTTTCACTGCATCGCGTGACCCCCGTGGCACATACGTGGTATACCTATGTATAAATATAATATAGAGTACGAATGAGTACATGAAATCTAATATAATAGATTGTTATACACGCGACATTATGTTTCATATACCGTATAGAAACCCTGCATACGGATGCGTGCACAGATATATATGTTTATCTATGTAAACTGCACATATAATTTCAAAGAATCGAGCTAGTTTGCGAATGCAATCATTATATAAGTATATCATTTTTCCAAACTAATGCATTGTTCAGGGTTTATCAGAGAATTAACATCGACAGTACCTATACACTCCTCATTCTTTTCTTCATTCTTTTCTTTTTCTATTTTTCTTTTTTATTTTCTTTTCTTCTCCTCTTATGCGGGCATTTAATATTATAGATTTAATGCAAGAGCAAATTCTCCCTTTCTCTCTCTCTCTCTCTCCCCTGTATGATCTCTTCCTCTTCCTCTTCCTCCCCTTTTCTTCTCATACGCATATCATACGTATTTGACTCCTCCACACACGCGTAAAATATTAACATTGCAAACTATCGTATGTAATATATGTACATATAAGTAGGTATGTAACCATAGGTACCCCATACACGTACACGTACATACATCTTAGTATGTGGCCACCGCGGAGGGACTCGCGGTAAAAGAGGGGGGGTCGGGGGCGGGGGGGAAGGGAGAAGGAAGAGGAGAGCGACGGGGTCGGGGAGAGGAGAGGAGAGGAGGAGAGAAGAGAGAGAGAGAGAGGGAGAGGGTTAGGTAGTACATGAGAAAACAATAGAGCTGATTTGCAAACAATAGAATAACGTTAAGAGTCAAGTATTATACGCTGTTGTTACTTCTTGTGCCATAACGCCGGGAGAGCATATTCCCATTAATATTCAAAGGCAAAATAATGTAAACGTCACGAAAAAATTGGAGAATAATTTAAATTTTCTCCCTATATATAGATATAGATATATATATATGTGAATGCATGTATATGATATTATACACATTTGTACGTATACGTATAATACTCTTATGACCAGATAAAACGAGTCACCGCGGGCATCGCGAGTCGCGTACGCTCGCAAAGTCACATAGCTTTTTATGCTCTCTTATAAAGTCTAAAATGATCCTGCACGAGGCACCTTATATACCTAATACCTAATACCTCATGCGACGATAACTCTCGGTAGCTAAGATCCCTGAGAAACCAAACCACCGAAAACCCGAAAATTATGAATATAGGAGGGTGGAAATAAATGTCTGAGAAAGAGTGAAAAAAAACGAGATAACAATTTGAGGGGTTTTGGTCTAGTTTGCGTATTATGTATACTTGCATATTATGAGATTGATATGCATTCTAATTTCGATTAGAGGAACGTCAGGATTCGTGGGTAAATTTCGATTGCGCAGATATGAGGTTATAACGTGAATTCCGATATATTTGGATACATGCAGATCCGTATTTGTGGTTGAATGATTTCAATTTATGGAATTATCAAATTTCATAGGGATGGAATCCGTAGCATATTTTTTTTTTTTTTCAGATTCCACCACTTTCTTCGCGAGATATAAACGAAACATATTAGTCAGTCATGAAGCACAAGAATCTCGATCACGAGATTAACTTCTACGGATTTCCCGGTCCAATTTATGAATGCTGATTTTACTCATCAATGCTTCTGACGTCAAACGTCCGATGAAAAGAATCGAAGATTGCGAAAACAATGAAACGAGGTTAGTAGAAGGGAGAAAAAAAAATCTGACTTACGCAACGTGGAAGAAAATTAGAAAATTGACAAACAAGAAAAGTGACGTTGGTCGATTCGCGGATAAACGTGTATCGGGCTCGATACGCCAGTTGAATACTAGAAATTGTTATTCCGATTCGTAACAAACGATTAACACTGAAACAATAGATTGCTCGGAGCGTATTTCCCACGGTATCGAATCTGTCGAATTTCGTTCCCTATACCTGCTACGGATTTTTTTACGCTACGATCGCAAAGCTTCGCGGGATAGAAGCTCGCGTTTGACGAATATTAGAAGGCTTGGATAAAGCAACTGTACTTATGATACACCCAACCACATTCAGCCAATTAACCCCATCGTGACCAACACATATCCAGTGTACGTAAGCCGCATCATTACGTATTCAAATTTATTGGCTTTTAATTCCATTACCAACATTTTCTAGCCTCTCATTCCCCATCAATTATACAATTGGTATTCAAACTATCTAGATATTTTATGTGTTTAAAAGTTAGATGAAGAAAATAAAAGAAACAAAGAAGAATAGATAAATGAATGTGTGAAAAGAATGCTTACCCTCTCCTCAACTTCCTCCCTCCTCACGTTCTGAAACAAGACACTTCCCATTTGCGCCAAATTCTGTTGCAATAGCTGGGCCAATTGGGGATGCTGCGATAATATCGCCGGATTTTGTTGCAGTAGTTGAGCTAGGGCTGGATTCTGTACGAGTATTTGACTTAGCGGTGAATTTTGTACAGCGTTTTGTAATTGCGACGGAAAATTCTGTGCGGTAGAATTTGGCGTTTGACTGGATTGTGACAAGCTTAAAGCGACATTTTGACGCGGTGGACTCTGCGGGGTATGAGGCGGCGTCGGAGGACTTCCCGGTGCCATAGACGAAGAGTCGTTCATCTTTCCTGTTCAGAAACAAAAGCGAAAAACAAAATTAAAAAATAAATACCTTTGTTCAAATCACATAGACACACGGCATCTATACCACCGTCACTGTTTGAGTATAATTCAAAGAAATTTTTCAATCTATGCACTTCCGCTTTCAGCTAAGACGAAGAAAAAAATTATGTATCTTATTATTATACATGGTATTCTTTTCAAAAACTGCACTTGTGTAATTTCATCACTTGTGACGAAATCGTAAAAAATTAAAATTTATTTCCAGAAATCCAATCCAAAAAGCACTTATTTTAGTTTCAGTAAACCCCAATTAGCATGAATGAGTCTGCAAATAATTGTTATGATTTTTTTTCAAATTCGACACAATTGACGAAGACAACGAATCGGCAAAAAGTTCAACGTCTATTGTACTCGGAAACCATAAATTTTGGAACGCATGACTGAAAGTTTATATAAATATCCTAAATCTTGTAGAGAAAACTTCCAGTCGCAATGTGGTTGTTTTACAGATGGAAATTGACTCGAGGATCATTGTTATTTTTATACATTTTTATGATAAATAATTATTCGGAAGCTCAATTGCTCGAAAATAAATATGAGTTTGCTGTGATTTGTAGATTTCGAAATTTTAATTTGATCGTTGGTTAAATGTAGAATTTTCGGAAAAAAAATGATAAATAGGAATTAATGATTATAATTAATTTTTCCTCAGATTTTTATTCGTTCATTTAATTTTTTTTACTTATGTTTCTTTTTTCTTTTTCTTTTTCTTTTTTTACCAAAAAGTCTTGGCGACCCCCGAGCTATGTCCTTCCCTTAACGCGATGCGCGCAAGACTGACTTCGGAGATTCCAATATTTTGGAAAGCGAGGAGTTCCCGTATTTTTGGGGTGGGGATAAAGGGAGCTAGAATTCCTGTGAGAAAACGACGTTTTCCTATTGGCTATTCCGAAGAAGGGTGGTGACCAAGAAAAAGCGTTATATGGCCCCAGAATCCAGGGGTTGGAAGACAGATGAGTATATATAGATATATCGTGCGTGGATTCACGCACACTTTGAAAAAAAACTAAAGAAAAAAAGAGTCGATATGCCTGTCTTCTTTCGGAGGATTCAGGGTTGAAGAATTTTTCAAGGAATCTCTTAATTCTGAAATTGAGACGTTACCATTTTGAGAGTAAGATAAATAAGGTATATAATTATTTTCTATACGGTCAAATGCAAGTGTTTAGTTATTACATATACTTTTAATGCTAATGAGCGTGTCATGTAATTACTAATTAGAACCTCATAATTATGTAATTTTCTTCAAAGTTCCGAAGTAGAGCGGAACAACTGAGGTGAAATTTGTAAACTAAAATTTGTAAATCTGTGTATATGCGATGTACATGTAAGAGGAGAACATACGTAACTATAAATATATTACAACTGGTAATTACGAGGTCTATTCATACCCCCATCTTATACACTACTTAAAGTTTCTCACAAAATAGAAACAAAAAAAAAAAACAACTCAACCCGCACGTTATAATCTAGTATAGACATTTTTATCGTCGTGAATTACCGCTGCTTTAGTAGCGAAGTAACAAATGAGAAATTATTTGTTAATTAATTATAATCTTTCGATAAGCAATTATAATTTCGCGCCTATACAAAATTATACGCAATAATTCGGGTGAAAAAAAAAAAAAAAAAAACAACTGCACGCCCACCGAGGTTCATAATTCATGTATAGATAAAATAATTAGTTTCACTAATTCAATGGCAAAACGATTTTCAGTTAACAAGATGTTACGTACAGTCTAGCTGCTGCTGAATCTGGAGCATCCATATGGATGAAAAAGTTTGGAAAAAAACAGTTTTTTTTTTAGTTCACTGATAGGAAAAAAAGAAGAGGAAATACGTTGTTTATTGGTTTGGACTTTGGCGTATAAAATAAGTATAAAAATTATATAACCTCATATCTACACGTTTAAGTATACACTATAAATGTATTTGGTAAATGAGTGAATTGCAACATCATTAAAATATCGTTGGTATCCATATATATAGGTAATATGATTTAAAAACTTTAGCGTGTCAATTTTATGTACGTGTATCTGATGAGTGGAATTTAAGGTGTTCGCGTTATACGTTGTATGAATGTGAACGTTATAAACGAGATGGATATTAACCCGACTTTTATAAACTTCCGCGCGTCGTTTAAGGTTTCAAAAAAATAATGGACGATAAAAATCGAGAAAAAATAATATGTGTAGTGCGTAATGATCGAGCAGCTCGTTACCGGATTCTATGGATATATAAATTTGAAAAACCGCGTATACCACAGCGGCGATATGTTCTATGATCGAAGATGTGTAAATTATCTGTACTGGAAATAAGTTCAATCAAATAACGATACCCTCAATTTTCGCAATACCTTCTTGTATCATGGATCGTGAAATCGGTTATAAGATCTGACAAAGATTGAAGTAGAAAATTGGAAGTGAGGTAAGTCTTACCCAAAGAACCGTACACAAATCCCCCCCTGCTTCTCGCTCGGTTCATCTCGTTTCATTTTTTGATATAAACGATAAAACCAACACGTCATATTCCTCTATACGTGTAGAAGGGGGGAGGGGGTTGTATTTCTAATGCCTCTTAGGCCGCAGGTATATTGAGAATATCAGGTTAGGTATAATGCGTACATGTATAAGAAAGAAGGAAGGAAGGCTCCTGAGAACTGAACTAAGCCGAAGCTCATATACCTGTCTACACGCTACGTTTGACCCGACCGGTAAGAAAAAAAATTGGGACTAAAACGGGAAAGGGGAAAGGCAAAGTCCCCTGCAGGGGGCCCCTCCGAAACCCGACGGGCTATACATACCGTATACATACAGACCCCCGTAGGGCGCGTTTTTACTTTAAATATGTATGTATATACTTTATTTCATTTTATTTTTACTATACACGCGGTTGATCGATGATTTGGCGAAAATTACGCAAGGTAATTTAGTCCGGTGCTCGAATTATTCTGGATACCGATTTCGTCCGTATCGTATATATGTACAGCTAGATCCATCATCAGCTCGTCTCTTACGGACTGTGTAACGAACGTTAACTGGTTTAAAAAAATTTTTTGTTCCATTTTCTCTTATTTCAATTAGATTATAGCTACGTTTTGGTCTTTTTCTCAAAAACTGGATATCTCTACCAGAGATATAGTTATGCACGTGGATACGAGTGTTATGAGAAATTAGTCTTGTATATTTTACAAGTTCGCTTTTAAATCGAGGCAATTTTTTAAAAAAACAGTCCTCGCAGTTTGAAACGACGCCATCGCTACGGGGCGTCTGTGTTTCTCTCGTTTTAAAACATTTTTTTAATCCATAAGAGGCGAGGTATAGAAGAAAAAAAAAAGAGAGAAAGAGTTCGTCTCTATATACGACGGCTATACAATACATATATGCATACATAGATTACATATATACGTACGCATCTGGTATGCACACATATCCGAGGATCGGCCTCTCAATCATTATCCGGGAATCCAGAGTTAATTCTCTCGCTGCTTTCGAATTTTTTAATTTCAAAATCATGTTACTCTTTTTATAACCGCAACCACGTCGGATTGTTCGGTGCGCTCCATTAATAATAATTAAGATAACAAACGACTGACGATTTTTCAAGAACCTGGAGTGCGCCTTCGAGAACTGGTCTCGAACACACTTTCGGTTCTCCACTCCCCCATTCCCTCCCTTTCTCTACATTATTTTTTCTTAACTTTCCTTTTTTCCTTTTTCTTTACCTTCTTTTTTTGAATTTATTTTCATCACTAAATTAGTTTTCCTATAGATAATAATCGTCCGAGCAAATACAATACATACCCCCACGATTTCTCTCTTCTAATTTAAATCTGTAAATAGGAATTTTTTCAATTTCTTTCCAATAGATTACCTCCGTACATCGTCGATATAATCAAACAATCGGGTATAGAAATCGCAAAGAGATTTCAAATTTCACACATCCGCTGTACAATAAAAAATAATTAACTGCAAACGTACCATACAGTTTCCCACACGAATGGAGCTTGTCGATCACGTGAAAAAAAAAAAAACGATAAAAAAGAAAGACGAAAAAATTTTAAATTAAAAAAAACCGCGCGTCTATAAATTTCACCGTCATTATAGATACCTGCGTACTCATATATGTATATCTAACGGTAAAAATATTCGATAGTCGAAATATAATTGCGAGAATTAGCTAACGTGTATGTAATAAGAACATATACATATAGGTATACAGATGACTAATCACATTAGGCGAGGTATAATTTAACACTATATACATACATGCATATATCTATTGTATACGCGAAATTTTTCTATATCGTTGTATCTCGTCGCTTTTTTGTTTTGTTATTTTTTATTTTTTATTTCTTCTTAAACAATTTTATAACGTGGCGTTGCGTATGAAAAAAAGGAGGGGGGAAAAAATAGAGAAAAGAGAGAAGAAGAAAAAAAACAAAAACTTGGAGCGATAGACATACGGACAGACACATCATCGAGATTTTTACGAGCTACTTAACGGAGGAAAAGGGGGCAGGTCAACGACACCGGTTCAAATTTCAAATTTTGCGCAGGGAAATCGGTTAACCCTCCGGGGTGCGGATCCCCAATTTTTCTCACAGGTTAAATCGAGCGTATCCCCGTACTCTTCTGCATGGTACAGGTAGGTAGGAATATATATACCGCATACACACAAAGATCCAGGATAGTTTCCGACTACCTGCACGCGACCGCCTTGCGGAAAACGGAAGATTACGTAAAAAGGTGAAAAGAAGAAAGGGAGAGAAGAAGGGCTAAGGCTAAGGTCTATTCGGATCGTATATATGGAGAGGTAGAAGACCTACGAAATACGAAAAAAAAAGAAAGAAAGAAAAAAAGGTTTCCGCATTGGGGAAACGGGTAAAACTGAGTTAATAGTTGGTAAAACGGTATTCACCCTGTGACCCGGGGGTTATTTTATTTTATTATTATTCTTTCGTTTTTTTTTTCTTTTCTCTCTTACTCGACGTTCGTTTTTTTAGCCGGGTATTTCTTTCCCTTTTTTTCTTAGTATATATGGAACTTTTTTTTTCACATATCCAGTTTTCTTTTGGGATTTGTAAGGGTAAGAGAACTCCGTAGCTCCAGCGACAGCAGCGGCGCGACAAGAACAGGGATAGGGATAGGGGTTACCCTCACCGTCAGGTCGGGTCCCGGAAATTTGAGTAATCGCTAGTCGCTCAACCATTCAAGATGGCACGATCGTCCACGATGAACGATCAGCTGCGGGACTGACAGACGAACCCACTCGACACTTCCTATACATATATTTTTATGTATAGGACGGGCACATACTCGGGCAAAAATGTAAAAAACCATGAGAAAATCGCGACTCATATACACGATCGTGGAAATTTTTTTAAGATGGTAATTATATCGATGGCACGGAGGCGTACCAGACAAAATTATAGACTAGAACTTGAAAATTTTATAGATCTATAGAAAAGAGAGAAAAAAAAAAGAAGAGAAACTACCGTGATCTGTCAACGTATGGCGGTGTTCAAGATTATCTCACGTTATAGTGTGCATCTATAATTGAGAGATTCAGCAATTATATTCTTTGACCTAGTGGAAAAAAAACGACCATTAATGTATCTATAATCGTTTTCAAAGTTATCGCGCTCCGAACGCGATAGTTCCAAAATTTATTGTTTTAAATGTTTGTACAGGTGGGCATAGGTGAGTCGATAAATTTTTTTCTTCCTCTTCAGAAACCCTAACTTGTATTCCTACATCTTTCGTTTCTCTCGTAGGAAGTAAATCTGTCCGAAGTCATTTTATGTTCGGGTTTATTGATTTATACGATAAATTATTGAGCCGGTAGTGCAGTAGCGTTATGAGCTGAGTGTGCGTGTGTGTATGTATAAGCGGTAATATATAAAGAAGCAAAAGTGGTAGCAACAGTAGCTGCTGCTGCTACCGCTGCTACTGCAGCTGTCGGTGTCCATATGACAAGGTTACTTTTGATAAGACTTAATAATCTTTTAAATCCCTGACGATATTCATTACGTATGAAATAAATGAAATCGCAATTTTAAAATCGAACACACGCTCTACCGAAGCGAGGATTCTGTCGAAGCAATCTGTCTCTTTTTTTTCCAATTGTACGTCAGTTATTTTATCTATAGATCACCCCTTTCAGCGGTAGCGATATAATTGTTGTTGAATTATCGATCTCAATAAAAGCAGTCAGCATTAGATGGGACTGATTGACCCGAAATACCGATTTTCCGAGGGTAAATTGGAAGAAAAAATTCGATGCCAGGAAACACATCATATAACTTTGATTTAATTATGGCATTTGGTTATTTAAACTATAGGATAATAAATTTTACAACCCAAAAGGCGTGTGACGTATATACCGATCGCCATATACTTTATAAGCTTAGCAAAAATCGGAGAAACTATAAAGCGAGTCAAAAATTTAGCGACCGTTAATGTGGAGTATGTAATCGTTCGGACATACCTACCTACGTTTGCCTGAGGCGTAATCACACGTGTGAAGACTAAAAATGTCGGCGATAAAAAAGTCGAATCGTTCAACACTTGCTTTTATAGTATACCGCTAGTGATACAGAAATCGGTTTATGAAACTTCGTTATAAGTTGATGTGTAATGTACTGTAAATTGATGTGGGTACATGTATGATTTCCTACAGCATGGTGCAAAACTCGGTTCACAGGTCCTGTGCACTCTGAGAATAAGAACCAGTTGGTAGAAGGTATACGAGAAGTTATAGAATAATAGGTAGATTAATGTAGCTATAACAAAAAGCACGCATAAATAATAATAGCAAATTGTGAATCTGTATGATTTGGTATTGTTAGAGCTACCAGACATACCAATTATCGGAGTTATAATGAAAAAATGACATCTTATCGGCGCCTAGTTATATAAGATTTTCATTGTTATAATTCTTTTTCAGAACGTGACTCTCTCGCAGCTCACTCGCCAACTCTGTTCGCACGTATGTAAAGTAACCACTCATTTTTCATTCCTTTTTTATTCCTTTTTATTTGCCTTGTGCATACACCATATAAATTACTGTATAAGGCACCTGATCAGTAAGTATTTTTCCCATCGATAACTGTGTGCCGATTTTGATGTTTGAGAATTGGAAATTGATTTCTATTTCACGTCTGAATTCTCTTGAGAGCTTGATTTGAGATTTTATAAATGTAACTCTATGTATTGTATTCAGCAAATTGCAAGATAATTTTCGGGTAATTTATTCATAAATGAATATCAGATGGAAACAGGCAGAAGATGTTCAGCATTATGAGGTAGACTAGCATTAAACGTGTGCGCTGCATCGCGTGTAGCGTTCGATTTTTGCCGATTTTGGGGTCAAAAATCAACTTTTTTTTTTGGATGGGTTTCTATAGTATTCTTATGTATTTTTACCTCAGAAATACGAATCTGCAAGTTAAATTGATCTATCTATAAAAATGATCGAGTTATCGCCAATTTATCGCTCTGAAAAGTGAAAAAATGTAGATATCTGCATGGGATTTATTCCTGGCTCAATTTGATCGACGGATTCGTGTTCCTGAGGTCAAAATACATGAGAAAAGTGTCCTACGATCAATTTTGAAAATACTTCATTTTTGACCCCAAAATCGACAAAAATCTAAGGTATACCCCTTTGGATTTTTTCGATTTTTGGGCCAAAAATGAAGTATTTTTAAAATCGATCGCAGGACACTTTTTTAGGGTATTTTGACCTCAGGAACACGAATCTGTTAACTAAATTCAGCTGCGAATTAATCCCATTGAGATATCGCAATTTTTCTGCTCCGAAAAGCGAAAAATTGGCCATAACTTTTTCAATTTTATAGATAAACCAATTTAACTTACAGATTCGTGTTCCCGAGGTCAAAATACGTCAGAAAAGCGTCCTACGATCGATTTAAAAAATACTTCATTTTTGGCCCAAAAATCGAAAAAATCCAAAGGGGTATACCTTAGATTTTTGGCGATTTTGGGGTCAAAAATGAAGAATTTTGGAAATTGATCGTAGGGCGCTTTTCCAACGTATTTTGACCTGAGAAACAAGAATCCGTTGAGCAAATTGAGCTACGAATTAATCCTATCGAGATATCGCAATTTTTCTACTCCGAAAAGCGAAAAATTAGCGATAACTCGATCAATTCTACAGGTAGACCAATTTGGCTTGCGGATTCGAATTCCTGAGATCAAAATACATAAGAAACGCATAGCAAACTCAAAAAAGACAATTGTCGATTTTTGACCCCAAAATCGAGAAAAATCTAAGGTATACCCCTTTGGATTTTTTCGATTTTTGGGCCAAAAATGAAGTATTTTTAAAATCGATCGTATGACGCTTTTCTGATGTATTTTGACCTGAGAAACACGAATCCGTTGAGTAAATTGAGCTGCGAATTAATCTCATCGAAATATCTCGATTTTTCTGCTCCGAAAAGCGAAAAATTGGCGATTACTTTTTCAATTTTATAGATAGACCAATTTAACTTACAGATTCGTGTTTCTGAGGTCAAAATACGTCAGAAAAGCGTCCTACGATCGATTTTAAAAAAACCTCATTTTTGGCCCAAAAATCGAAAAAATCCAAAGGGGTATACCTTAGATTTTTATTGATTTTGGGGTCGAAAATCAACATTTTTTTTTTTTGGGTTTTATGGGCTACTTTCATGTATTTTGAGCTCAGGAAACCGAATTTTTCAACTAAAATGACTTACGTATCGAAATTATCGGGTTATCGCCAATTTTTGGCTTTTCGGAACAGAAAAATTGAAATATCTCGACTTGTTTTAGTCGTAGCCTAATTTAATTGACGGATTCGTATTTCTGAGATCGAAACACTTGAGAATACGTCAAAATACGGTGGAAAAAAAATGTTGATTTTTGATCCAAAAATAAGGTTTTTCAAAGACTGTAAAAATGTTATCGAATTTCTAAGTTCGCGACAACCGATGATTTTTCATGCAAATTTTCGAGTATCTTATTGCTATAATTTCTCGCAAATGTCAGTTTACAACTGCGAATTCTATTTCTGTCTCGCATTGCGAGTCTTGCGAGTTCCGAAATAAAAAAGTTTTAGAATACCCCCAACACCATTCAACTGGATAGTGTACTACGCGTACATAAAAAATGAAGATAAAAAGAAACCGAGAAGCCCTTCGGTCAATTTATGCTTCTAACCGTTTCGAAATTGTCCGTACTGATTACTCGTTCAGAATTACTCGCGGTTCATTCTCCTATTTCCCCCGTCTTGCGTTCCCCGACGAAGTTCCCCCTCAAAAATTATCCATGAGTTAGTTGCAACTGTCCAAAAACTCCATAAGTCTCGTTTCGTTAATTCATATAACATAAAAATATCAAATCTCCAGAGCCCTTTCCCTTTTATACTCAGTTTTTTTTTTTCCTCTATGACCGAGACCCCTTTTCTCCGCACCCTTGCGATGTGCCTCCCCCCAGAAAGCTGATGTGAAAAAAAAAAATTACAAAAAAATTTAAATATTAAAATTTGCATACCGGAGTAAGTAACATATACGTGTGTTCGTATTCCGTATATGAAGGAGTTATAAAAAGTATGTATTATATATTATTATATATGTATATGGAATGGTTAAGATTTGACGTGTTCGTTGGTAGCCGTTCCATGACTCTGATTAATACGGGTCTGAATATATATTTTTTTGACTTTAGACACGGTTATTCGTCGAGGTGGTTTTCAGGTTGAAATATTCCGGTATTAGGTTTCCAAATTTTAATATTTGAGATGAATCTTCCAAGACTTTAAGGTCAGGTAGCCCCGAAAGCCCGCGGTTGTAGGATAGGAGATAAAGAGTCCGGGTCCATTTTTAACACCTAACAGAAGTTGAGATGAAGCACCACGATTACGGGGCAACATCATCCCATGAGAAATATAAAGGGTCTCTCCCCTTCCAACGGCCATTACAAACCCTGCGCGTCTATTCCAGACCATTTTTTATTGACTCAAATTCGAAAAACCAAAAATAAAAAGGATCCTCAAAGATACGGATAATATAATCGAACAAGGGGCTCAGTTTAAAACGAAGATTACAACGAATAATAAAATATGAAAAAAACAACCACGAAAGCATCGGCAAAATATAACAACGATATAATGAAGCTGCAGCAACAACCACCTATTGCCCTGAAGAGATCGCTGAACTAACTATAAGAAGTGGAATGAATATACTACATTCGAAGAGTAGCGCAGCAGCAGCATAAGCAGCACCATCAAGCATCGGCAACACGATGCTCATTTTTTCTCGCGCCCCATACCCGAAAACCCTTTTATGCCCTCCAAGATTAATTATCTTCCATATTCAAAAAATGAAACGAGCCAAACAAAAGCCGAGCGTTCTGGATGCATTGGCAATGGTGGTGCACGGGGTACATATATGTACACCTATATATTTTAGGTATATATGTTATACATGTAGGTAGCGAAGGTGATAGGGAGGGTGAGAGGGTGGCGGGCGGTTACACGTGTGAAGGTTATAGTCTGCTGGTTGCATATACACCCGTGCGGCTTCCAAAGTCGGTGGAAAAAAAACCATACATATTCTCGCATTAATAAGCTCAGAAATCAAACTATACGTATATTTGGACCCGTGCAACGCTGCGTTAAAGAATTAGTGTGCAGTAAAGTAATTTAATTGTACAGAAACGATGACTTATATTGCAAGTATAATATAATAAATTGCGGTGTAATAACATAACATAAACTGAAGAGGATAAAAGATGCGAATCTTTTTTTCACTCGTTTTTCCTTGGTCGTTGGAATGTTTTTTTGCACATTTTCTGTAATCAAATATTTAATGAGACGTGAAACGATGATCAGAATTTTCGCAATGATGTCAGTCGTCAGATTTTAGATTACTTAGAAGGTGAGAATGATCGAATGGCATTTATAATACGATGCACAGATGATAGTGGAGTGAGCTTATATTACGTTGAAAGAATTATTATCCATGATGTTTGTACCGTTGTTTCTTTTGTCTCCGGTCAACGAATCACGAAATATTATTCAAAAGAGAATAAAACGAGAACGAAGGAGAAAGAATGGTAATAAAAGAAATAAAATTGAAAGTAAAAAGAAGATAAAAAAGGAAAATAGAAAGGTAGAGAGGGAATGAAAATGAAAGAGAAAAACACATCGGTTGTGATACCAATATGGCGAACAGCGGGGTGCCACTATCGCTATAGGAATCGTTCTTCTATTGTTTGAGCTCGAAAACGGGAACGATTCCTCCACGTCACGCTCGAAAATTTGAATTTTCTTAGCGCTCTCTCTTGGTTACCTCTTTTTCTATACTCCACCTTATCCCCCACCCTCTATTCACTTCTCATGCTCCAACCTCAGCCCTCTTATAATATCCTCTTATTCTCTTTCTCGCGTTCTTTTAGCTTTTGCTGCTTCTCTCGCCTCTGCCTCTCTTTCGTCTGCAAAGGGGTCATTAGCGGCTTGGTAAAAAGTCGACAAGTAAGATAACTCTTAACGCGTTAAAATTTCAATTCGAAACTTTTTCTTTCATATACTTTGAGCTCACTATTTCAAGGGTGGGTTTATGAAGTGCGCAAATCGTTTCTGTCCTATCGTGAAAATAGATAACATACAATCCCTACGCCATAATTGTTTGAGTGAATTGCTCCTTTTTTCCTGTATAAAACTTTTTCTACCCGCATCACGAACAAAAGATGGGTATGCACGTTCTATTCTATTTTTTTTTATTAAAATCTTTTTTTTTCAAGCTTAGAGAGCGAAGGTTGAACGAAAACAAATTCCCTTGGGATTTCGTAAGCCTCGAAAGCAGCAGCAGCAACAGCAGCAGCGGCAGCAGCTCAGCGGCATAGTATGTTTATAGAGAAGGTTTGAAAATTCAAATCATCAATTTGAATATTGTAATATCGAATTAATGCTGGAAATTCGACTCGCTAATGGGCTAAAATTTCGTCTAGACCTCATAAAACGAGCGATCGTTTTAGAGGTACCCCCTTTCCCTTTACCTTCTAACCGTTCAATCTCCCCTCTCTTCTTTTCTCCTCATCACTTCGCTCCTTAAGGCCCTCTAGCCGCTCTACTTGGTCGCCCAAAGTCTTTCCTTTGCCATCGCCCGATGCTTTTCTGTTTTTTCCCTGGACTCGACTCTTTTATTTCTCAAAGGTTGGTCCCACCGCGTCTTTTTTGTTTGACATAATTTAAAATTTATGAGTTCGAGAATCGGTTATGTGCGGTGTGCCACTCTCCTCGGGCTCTCTCCTTCTCTCTTTTTCACTCTCACTCAACTCTCTGGGGCCCAACAGCACAGAAGACTCCCAAAAGATCCAAAAGGTACAGAAGGCCGCAAGGGCGGCGATATACATATACCCATACCTATAACTGGCTCCGCATCATGCCGCACATACAACCCACCACCGATTCCAGGCTTCGAGCTCGTTTCGCATCCAGATTTAAATATTAAAATTAGCCGGTTTAATGCTCGTCCCTTACTTCCCCTTAATATCTCCCTTCCTCCTCCCCCCCACCCCTCCTTTTATACCTCCCTTTCGCCCGATGCGCGGAACCCTCGTACTCGCGTACGTTATGAACACAACGTGCGAAGCCAAAAGACTCGAACAATCTCGATTAGAAAAAAAAATTAATGAAAAAATTAGCACGACAAAAAAAAAGAAAAAAAAATGGTGTACTGCCCTAAAGCGAGTTCCACTTTTACTACCGTGCAGTAGAAAAACTCTACCCATCGCACGATCCACCGCTACCCCTCGTCAATACCTCCCCTAGGCATAAAATGGAGGAGAAAAAAAAAGTTGAACTTTGCATATGATGATCGTTCGCGTTCCATCGTATAGGAAACACTGTTGTTGAACTTTTCTAATATTATTCTTGAATTAGCAATCACTTAGAAATTGAATAGAAATTAAATTTTTAATCTTCAACCGAGTGTCCAAGTTCGTAGGTTACCTACTAGAGTCGAAAATGATTTATTCTTATTATGCTGGTTAGATTGATTGAAGAATAATATTATTTCAAGTAACAATTTTTTTTTCTACAACAATTTGAATATAATTCATTTCGTACGTTATTCGCACTGTTAAGGATTTGTTTTTCATATGATTTTAAAAATTAGATGACGCATCTGCAGGCACGTTGAAAATGTATGTGTGAATAATGGATGTATATGAATATAGCATTAGAATCGACCTACGCTTATTAATATATTGGTCTTACACATTATGGGAGCTGAGAACTGGTTTTCGCGGACCTTTTCATTGCCCGAGACTGCTGCAGAGCAGTAATACGGGGGTATCCACCCGCACGAGAAGAATGAAAAAAAGAATATGATAATAAAAATAAAAAAAAAAAAAGGGTTTCCAAAGGAATGAAGGGAAGAGGTATATAAGAGAAAAGAAGAAGAAGAAGAAGGAGTGGAGTGAAAAAAATGAAGGAATTAAGCCCGCTTCTTGGTCGGTGTATGGAAGTGCTCTCGCATGCCCGCACCGCGGCACGAATGTCATCGCCACGACGGAGGAAAAGAGTTAGTGAGTGAGAGACAGAGAGAAAGAGAAAGATGGAGAAAGAGAGAGCAAAAGTGAGAAAGAGAGGAAGAGAGAGGAGGTATTCAGCTCATAAATAATTTATCCTCGCATGGTGTTTGTTTGTTGTTTTTTTTTTCTGCCTTTTTTTTTTTTTGTTTCTAATTTTTGTTTTTTTCTTTTCACTTTTGTTGTTGTTTTTTCTTTTTCCGTTTCATTATTATAATAATTATGATTTTTTTTTTTCATTTTTTTCTAACCCATAGTGTGAGTATTACACAAGCCACCAATGTACTTTTTCGTCAAACTGAATGGCCAGGTATTTAAAAATTTCAGTTATAACTCCGTTAGTCGATATCGTAATATATAAAGACGCGAGCACGAATGCCTCTTCTTTTTTTATTCTTCAATTTTTGTTTTTTCTTTTTTTTTTCTCTCTATGTAAAATACGGATGAGTGTTCGTTGTAGACACACTATAAGATCTAATACCCAAATACATAATTTTGCGGCCAATTTCATATTTCATCAATAATTACTTGTTTTTCGTTGGTTATTTTTAAAAGGCGTTACTTTAGGAAATGAGAGGTTACCTCGCTCACACGAGAGTTGCTCGCCTCCTATAAATCAAAACTCGAAGGCACGAGGCATTACCTGATCGGTTTCACGTATACATATAGATTTTGAGAGAGGAAAAAAGAAAGAGAAAAAAACAACAACAAAAAAATTAAAACTCGCACCTATATACATACACAAATAATGAATTAACCACGTGTAATATTCTATACCCATATGCATAACTTAACCGGGAATACGTATGCGATACGGTAAAGCTTCTGCAGTCGGTGGTTGGCATCGACTGTACCACTATAGCCATGTGGTTTTGAGTCAGATTCAATCTTTTTCTTTCTCTCTTTTCATCTCCTTTTTTCTGCCGATTCTCTCACTCGCAATGGTGTCAAACACTTATCGTCTTTCTCACTCGCTCGATAAGGCACGTCAAGTGGTCACGAATTTGTTTAGCTTATTTTTATTTTTATTTTTATTTATTTTTCCATTTCAGTAAGTGTAATACACATATATGATACTAACAAGTGTGAACTCGCACTTGCGCGTTGACGAGAAGAGGAAATTCTTTTTTTTCTCTTCTTTAAAATTATCGACGATCTGAGGGTAACGTGATTTGGAATTTCAAAATTCTCGGTAGATCGGAGCGAAAGAATGAGGATAAAAGATTTGAAGAAAAAAAAAAAAGAAAATGGAAAAATACGGTATTTCATGCAGTCGGAAAAAATAAAACCTGCATCTCTTTTCGGACCGTAATGAGGAGTTCGTAGCAGCAAGGAGAATTACCCATCTCTCTTGTACCAATACACGTATGGATTTTTATTTCGTACATGTGCCCTGTACGCCTATATATAAAATACCCGGGAATAAAGTATGGGTTAGGCTGGAGCATGGAAGATATATAATATAACTGATGGATTGGCCCATGATTAATTTGACGAGTAGTCTTTCTGGTTTTGGGAGACTGACGGCTACGGCCTAGGTCCTAATGGGCAACTATATGGTCGCGGTTGCCTATCGCCCTCTCAAAGTTCAATAACTCAAAACGGAATTGTTTGAAAAGTTAATCGGTAAAAGGTAGGAGATAATCTGGCAGGCATTCGACTGCACCAATACGTCGATCGTCCGTAGGTTCGTATTGAAAACGGTACAGACGATGCCTGGTTGTAGCGAGCAGAGCGAACCGAAATAAAAATGTGAAATGACAAAATGAAGAGATATAAATTGAAATGAAAAAAGAAAAAAGAACAAAATTAAGAAATCTTGGGATTTGGTTTGAAAATAGAAAATCCTATATACATCCACGCGAGTCTTGAGACGACAAGAATAATAATTCGTTTGTATGATATTAATTTATGTTTTACGTATGCGTCTGACAGGGAGGCAATTGTACCCGGAAGTGAAGGATTAAGTTACGGCAATAACCAGCTGTGGAATTTTCCTTCTGAACAGTGGTGGATATTGTGGTATTACGGAGGTGTTGGAATGAGAACGGAATCGAGTCGATATATTGTAGATATATAGAAAACGATGCAGTAATGGTTGGGATAACGACAGCAGCAGCAGCAGCAGCAACAGCAACAGCAGAAGGAAAAGAAGCATAAAGTATATAGCAATATATAACTGCACCAGCGGTGCAGACTATGTATGTATAGTAGGTACGTGTAGAGTTAAGATTAAATAAATAATCGAGAACTGTAGAAATCCGTTAAGATTTGAAAGGCTTCCACTAAAAGGACTCCATTGAATTCTAAATTTAAACGAATGTCCGAGTGTCAGCGAGTTGACAGGCAAAATAAACAAGATGCTGAGAAAAAACGAATCTTTCCCTCTCACTCATCCATCTCACTCTCCCTTATTCTTTTTCTCACTTTCTCTCCTTCTGTTTCCCTGCACGTTTATCCGCACACTGTATACCTATACAAACGATGAAAAACTCCCCGCGAAACTGAGAAAAGAAAAGGAGAGTAGAAATACGCTCGCCACGGATAGGGAGTCGAGAAAACGCGGGCGAAAGTAGAGGAAAAAGAAGAAGAATAAAAAGAAGTAGGCAAGAAAGAGATGCGAAAGAAAAAACGGGGGGAAAAAACTCCTACGAATAAAACAAAGTTGAGTGAAATAAAATACGAAAAGATCTGGAGACGAAGGCATCCTGAGGCTTGCCTTAATATGGGAAGACTCTAATACGTGTTTCCTCTCGATTCTCTCATCCACGCAAGTCTGCACCATCGGGGAATCAACATCGGTGACTATAATACCGCGCCATTATCGCGTTGTTCATTCTTCAGTTTGACAAAAAGTCGGATTCTCACAGGCGTTTAGACAATCAAGGAGTGACTTGGTGCGGAGTTAATTAACCGGCAAAAAACCATAAGAGACCGCTGCTGATGCCGCTGCCCAATTGGTTCTAAAATAATCTTCGGTGACGTAAATGTTAAAAGTTGAACGTGAGCAGCAGCTTTTTAGTCGGTTTTTAAAGACGACCCAAAATTGCCCTCGATTTGGCAGTATCCCTGATAATTATTTCGTCGATTCTCCCGGCAATTGGTTGGGTTCTTCTACACACGATGCGTCTCAAATATCGCGCATACGTATACAACGTCATGTGTTATTAAATCAAGTATAGGTAGATATGTATATTATGTATAATACGAATTGCGCGCGCGCTCACGCATGTACGATATATGAATTGAAAAATATAAATTTATTGCTCTTCGAATTGAATTACAATTCAGTACAATATCAGTATAACGTTTTAACTTATTGAAAGCATCTGAGAACATACGGCACATGTGCAACGCCGCTTCAACGCAGAGCAAGTCAGCGAGCAAGCCGTCATTTCTGTTCAGCCAAGAGTCGTAAAATGTTTCATAAAACATTCTACGATCTCATCATACCGTTCGCAGACGTTTCAAACTCCCAACAAACACCCTACCTACTACCAACTACTCTATACGTCGTGCGTATACACCGACGACTTTGCGAAATCATTATTAATTTTACCGAAAGGCGTCAACCGTTTCAAAAGTCGATCTTTTATCCTTGAACTTTGCAATCTAGGCAATGTAATTTGTATAAAACGTATACACGGATAATACATACGTCGGCGCGTTACCTGTACGGACACGTGGAGAATCACGTGTGGCATTATTAGATAATTGATAAAAAAATTTGTTCATATTTTTTTATGATCAACACTCGAGAATTCTCACGATGCGGTAAAAAAGACGGAAAACCAATAGGTCGTCATTCCGGCGATACGCTATTCGAAAGCCCGTATCGAACGGATACGAATCTACGAGCGAGGATCAAAAAATCATCGAATCAACTTCATTTCACCGGGAGCTATAAAGTAAATCCAGTCCAGATAATTTCAAGCCTTTTGAATACGCGATTTTATCGTTATTAATTCAATCGTGAATATTTCCCGTCATATTTCTGGATACGCACGGTATATTTAGTGAGATCCGTTAACGCCAGTGGCTATAAATGTATAACCGAATAATTAAAAGTCCTTGTCGGTATTACAAGGTGCGTGACGGTGTCTTTCGGAACTCCGGTGCAGGTTGAACGCACCAACACCGCGGTCATGGGCAACCGACCATCATTCCGAACATCCGAAGCTCCAGATTGTAATTTTTAGGATCGACTGTACGGGCTCGGAACAGAATGTGGCACTTACATATTGCTCTGGTGGTTTCACATGTGCGCGCGTACGTGAATATATGATGGTTCACAAGATGGCCGACTTATAACTCATAAAGTTGGTCTTGGTCCGCGTGTATAGGTACCACCCGAAGCAACAGCAGCAGTTTTCAAGTACCGTCTCCTCAGCTTCGCACAGAATATGTTCGAGCCCAACCGATCATCGATATCTTGGGATCGCCCAGCGTCAATTATACGTAGAATAATTTCTATTAGCGGTATCTCGCCCCGCTTAGCATAGGTTGACAGTCGTACGCTAATGGGACGGAAAACGCGGCAAAGATACCGCGCTATGGTTTGGCGAACAATACCTTACACCGACCGAGACAAATCCTTTCACGCCAATTATCAGTCCTCGTTTTATCGCACGAGTTGTAATATAGTGTGTGGAAGATGCCGAACTAAACGTTCGAGCTAATATTCCGGTTTATGTTTCCAATTTTCGTCGTGCAATTAGAAAAGGTCCATTTTTTTTTTCTCTATAGATCTCAAAAACCGATTCTCAACTTCTTCACGCGCCGTGGAATGTGCGATGTTCGGAATTATAATTCCGAGGGAAATTGTATCGCAGATATATTTTCATTTCGACGAAATGAATAATTGAAAAATATATAGATGGTTTGAAAAGGGTTGACGGACTGCATGATGAATTTGTGAATTTCGTGTACACAGCAAAGTAGGCGCGACCGCGAGTCTCCTTAAGTTACAATACAACAAACAACGGAGCGGCACAGTCATCTCCTTTTTGTAACTAATTCGAGAAAATTAGTAGCGTTAAATTGAAATTATCGTGGTTTATATTACAGTCATTGCTTCTACCGATGGTGATGGTATACCCGAGGGTACGTAAGTACCCGCGAAGATACGGAGCATGATATGCTGAGTTTTGTCAAGAAGGCGTGAAAAAATTTCTAATAGTATATTCCTTTGCTCGGTTAAGCGGGTACTTTTGAACTTGTACGACTATAACTATTACTTTTGTCGATTTTCTTTTGTTTATTCGAGTCGAAGGAAAAAAAAACCACACACCCACAATTACCCCAAACTTCAAAGAAGCAACACGCATCTTCGCGTTAGTAGGTAAAACACATGCATGTGTATGTTGATGCATACGTGCATCGTATTATGAATCCTGAAATATTTCGTGCGGGACGAGTATAAGGAAACACGACGATGATGGAGAAAAAGAAGAAGAAGAAGAAGACGAAGACGACGACGACGACGTCAACGGTGCAACAGCACCCGCGCGGAGTGGAGCACCAGAGTCTGAAGAAAACTAGAAAACATCTGAACGTCGTATTTCTGTAAACCCCATTAATCATTCTGCTCGGATAAAGCCAGAAAGGATGGAAGGAGACGAACAGACGAAAGAACGGAACGGAACGGACGGACGGGCGGACAGATAGACCGCGGGTATACGGATACACGATGAGGACTGAACCTCAGAGGGTTTGCTCTTCTCCTTTCCTCAACAGCAACAGCAGCATCACGAAGGCGAGCCTGAGGAATCATTTTTTATTTTTCGAATTTCGTCGAGACGCGTCCATTGTCAGTAAGGTATCTCTGACCCTACACAACGACCGTTGCTGCAAGATTCATTAACTGATAGTGTTGTGTTATTTCGTTTTTCTTTTTTTTTTCATCTTATTCTCACTTTGCTCCTTTTTTTTATTCACTCCATTTTTTCTTTCCCCCCCACCCTCTCGCGCCCCGCCATTTCTTCTCGAACGATTTTTAAAATGATATCCTCCCCGTAGCTAAGCCCACCCGTTGGGAACTTATAACAGGGAATTCGAAATCGGGTTCACTCCACTCGTATTCAACCGGTGTACCTATATTCGACGGGTTTCCTTTTTCTACGGTACTTCAAAGGGTTGAAACTGATTATAACAACCAACGAGCCGAGCTAAATCGCTACTATATTGTAGAATATTTGTCACCAGCTGCAGTTTACTACAGGCATACGTGGTACCTATGTGATTATACTGAAGAATTTTTTTTCGCAACGGTATTATATTACCTAATTTTACGCACTGGAATTCAACGAGCCATATTATCGAGCTCATACTCGAGTTACTTAAGTATGAAGTGAAGTGCAGGATGAAGAATCAGAAAAATCGATTCATGATAAATGAATTGATGAAAGAAATAGTAAAGTTTCACTCACCGTGCAGAGGTTGTTGATTGACTGGAGGGTTGAGGAAAGTAGGTGGTAGTTGTCTCGCGACCGACTTAGCGAGTTCTCCCCCAAGGCCGTATATCGCGAGGAGTTCCTGCATAGTAGACTCCGCGTATTCCCTCATACCCTGCGCCGGTATCCTCTCCTCAGTCCCTGGTAGTCGTTCCACGTCGAATTGACCCGCACCACCGTTTATGTCAAGTCGCACCCCCGTGACAAGCTCAGGGTCTAAACCTCCACCACTTCCACCGCTTCCACCGCTTTTCTCGGAGAAATCCGAGGTCGGACTTCTTACCTGCAGGACACGCAATCCAACTTCCTATTCATCCATCGCGAATACAAACCAAGCTAACCAAAAAACAAAGTATACATAACGACAATTATGCAGTCGCAAATCGGAAGTTTCATTCGTGTTTTTTTCTTTTTTTTTGGTTCCCTTTTCTTTTTATATCATAGAAAATTGCGGATTTTTACTTCAACTAAAAACTTGGAAATGTGAAAATTTGAAAATCTATTTCGAATCGTGAGTTGCTCACCTCTCGACTAGGGGAGTAGAGTTTTTGGGACCTGAGTTGTTCGAGGATGAACTTGTGCCTCATGGAGTCACTGCTGTCATCATCAGCGTCAGAGGAGGCGGGCCTAGTGGTAATCGAAAGGTCCATTGGACTGGCTTCGTTGTTGTTGAGTCCTTGCTTGGTCCTTTCCTCCTCGGGTAGTTTGACCCTCTGATCCTCTACCGGTAGCATTTTTTTTCTCTCGTATTCGAGTATCTCGACAGCGTTATCGTTTGAGTTATTATCTATCTGATTATCCTCATCGTCTAGATACCTGCTGCCGTCATCGTCGCGATCAGATTCGTCTGAAACCTCAGCCATCCGACTACTTATTGGTTTAAAATTTTTTCTTTTATTCCTCGGCTTTTGACCGGACGATATCTGTATCGGAGTTTGCGGTTCAAACTGCGAATCCGAATCCTGATCGGCGGTGCGAGCCGTTGCGTAATTGTAAACGGAGTCGGACAGCATCTCCGCTAAATTAAATAAGAACAAACGGTTAGGCGAGTAGTGGACCAGGCCACGTGACGATTACTCGAAAATAATCATCCTCTTTTGATCCCCAAAACCCTAACCACGATCAACAATGAAATTGCTCCTATTATACGCATACAGGCATGAAATATACTCGCACTATACTTACTGGGGCCATACGGACTCGTTACGGCTGACATCTCAAAGTCCTTACTCTTGTCCCCAACTCTCCTCTCCTCTCCTCAGTGCATCCTGAAACGAAAATTTTTTTTTCAAAGGGTTAATCATCTCTGACATATTCCTGGGTTCAAGAATACGCGATTCTCGTAACATACGAGAGATTGTAACAAAACGGCTGGAGAGGCGACAAAAAGTGAGAAGAAAAAGAGAACTTGCCGTACATAGGTTTATTTGTTTATCGGAAACATTTGAGTCTCGCTTCGCGGTTGGCTAACTTGCATAAAACCGTGACCGTTGCAGGCATTACTGCAGTATTGAAAACTGAAATAGTTCACTCGATTTATGGAAGTTTTGTGCGTCTAGTCGTTTTCATCTTCTACGGACCGAGAACGTAGGATATTTAATGGGTACAGAAAAATAATTAATTGTTTTTCGAGTGGATAATGACCGATTGAAAGAAACCTGGAATGAAAGAAATGAGCAAGGCAAATCGAGAGAATTATGAAAAGAAATAAAAAAACAATAACATACGTCGATGAAACAAAAGACCAATATACGACCGCCTACTACGCGGAGGTGGTGTTATAGTCGAGATAAGGTGCGCGAAGAAACAGTTTCAGCTGCGATTCGTTTTTGAATTATTGAAATTATTCAAATTATTGACATTCCATTCGTTTCTCAACCTCATCGACCGATTGTTGTTTGCATTCATCGTGACGAATCCTACATTACATTTCCGATTAACGATGTATGAGAAATTGTTTTTCTTTTTTTTTGTTTCACGAACGATCACAAAATCGAATGAATTTTATGCATGTACAGTACCTCTGCTGCAAGTTGGACGAGTATTGCGATCATTGTGAATCGAGGGAATGGTTAGTTGCAATGTTCCGATTATAGAAAGCTAGAGCACGTCACACAGACACATTTAAATAGTTGGAACACTGCTTCATCACGTATCCATGTAGGTATATAGATTCTTTTTGTCGACCATATACAGTAGGGGTAATTAACATCTGTTATAGTACCTATGGTGAACGCCCCGTTTCACCCCACCATAGTACCATAGGGCGGACCTTGAATACATTATCAGATGTATGCGGAGAATTTACGATCGGAGGGGTTGGTTAGTCAGGATCGTGTAAAAACCGGCCAAGTAACAAACCGCTTCCGAATCAAAGAGAACCTCGGTGTCGTATGGCAACGAATTTAAAGAAAATTATACAAACCTAATGCAGATGCATCTGTACATACATTTCTATGTGTAGGTATTCGTGCGCGTACATTTGCACTCGCATTCGCCGTATATCTACATTTTAGCATCTCGTTTTACGTTAAGAGTACGGCCACCACGAAATAGTCTGGGAACGGTGACCCAGATTCCCTAGTCGAAATCTTTCCCTGCAGTTCTAATTTTAAAGACAAACAAGGAAATTAAGACAGCTAAGCTCCGCGAATCGGTCCGGGCGTTCCCAACGTTCCAAATCTGGTTGGTTGATTCTAGTGATTTCAATACACATAGATAGCCATACACCCGACTATTCCGCGTCCTTCTGACCCGCAATAAAAATACGATACGTACTGAGCGGTTGAGCTGCAGCAGGGGTGCAGGTGCAGCCATTAAGAAAAAAAGCATTCGCAACCAACGAAAAAAGTAGTCCATACACCCGTTTCGTCTGCCTATAATCAATGTGCATTACACGTACATATAAATCTATCGCATCAAGTATTACGTACGGTGATAATTACGCTTCAACGGCAGACTGCAATTGCAGTTAATGTCCACATATTTGATGTATCGGATGCGAAACCCTTGCGTATAAAGATTGTTCGGATAACAAACTGTACGAAACTATAACGGACAAAACATAAGAGATGGTCTGGATACGTTTGAAGTTAATTTGAAAATATAATTTGCCGAGTGTTTTATATATACGTATAGTTTAATATAAACCACCCATGTGTGATTTGATTCATCGGGACTGAACGTATAAAGAGAGAGCAAAGTTCTACGCCATCATCGTTCGAGTCGTGAGTCTGTAAGGGCGACTGACCACTCGAAAGCAGCAGTGTAACTCGTCGCGTCCCCCCATGAGATTTCAGCTTCAGCTGACTGCGGCAGAATGATAAAAAAATTAAAAAAAGTTATGGATAAAAAAAAAAAGAAGAAACAAAAAAAAAAGAATTGTAAAAACTCAACATTCGTCTCAAACACTTGAATGTAGCGAGAGTGAGTGAGACTTGTAACCAAGAAAGAAGCGAACTAGTAAAGAATCCAGAGGGCAATACGGTGAAGCTGCACTACAACGGCAGACTACGCGGCCTTCTCTCCTCTCTTTCGAGTGTCTAGAAATCCCCCGAGGATTATTCAAATTGAAAGGCTTAAAATAAATAATTTACTAACTTCTAAGAGACGAGGCTCTCTGTGTATGCCGTGAAAATTGTTATTCCAGAGCAAACAACGCGCCGGGTCGAAATATGAGTCACCACGCGTATGGATTGTTACCGCCTCGACAAATACCATATTATACATATGCACATATCTATATCTACCTACGACTACTACATACGTACGTAGATTATAACCCACTAAAGTTACGTGGAATTAATTCGCTATGATACAATAAATCGACTCCTCAAATACATAATATACACGTACACCCATTTTCGGTGGAATCTCATTATATTCGACAGGAAACTATGGGTAGTTAAAACATGCATGACTGATCCGTTCGATCGGTGGTTCAAAAATTGCGAGAATTATACACTATGCGATTTTATGCGCAGCAGAAAATTTTCCTTTTTGTCTTTTTTTTCTTTACGTTCAACCAAATCTTAGCAATTCCGACAGAATGCGTTGCTACTTCCGAACGAAGTGAAAATTGATCGAAAATCGTTTGACTGGTTTGGACTATTTTATTTCATCGAATCGGTCAATGTTGAAGTTTTTCCCCACCTTAGAATACGAGAAAGATGAAACCAGCGATTTCTTCGAGGTAAAATTATCTAGGTAATGTTACAAAATACGTACGTAGGGCACAAGTAAAAGCGTACTGCCTATGTGCATTACACGTATCGAACATTGAATTTTTTGTTTCTCGAACGCGACCACAAGTAGGACCTGATTACTGCAAACGTGTCTGTCTTTCCGTCTGTCTGGTACGCGGTGCGGGTGGGTGAACACAAGCGGTTCAGATATACGTATGTTTTACGTGTGTGCGATGCATGTGTGTGCTCCATAAGTACCTATGTAAAATTATAAGTATTATAATAAGGTAGGTATGTCGTGAGGGAATGTGTTCGTGAGATAGGCGGTGTGAAACGCGAGAGGTTGGCTGAGATTAAAGAATTAAAAACATGGAATTCTAAGAACTGGTTGAAGTCATAATATTCGTAATTTCAAGCGTTCTTATAGAGCGGTTAGAGTAGGCGCACGCAGTGCAGTGCAAAGAGCTTGAAAAACGGCGCAGCTGAGGAAGCGACTGTTTCGTATTTTGCGTCTTGCAATTTCAGAAATTGGAAATGACCAAAAGATGAAAAATTAACGAAACTATAAGCGAGATTTCCAACTGATCTATACAACGCCGCGAAAAACGCAGATGCGAAGATACGGGGCGCGCGCGCGCGCGGGGGTTGTGTTTAAGTGTTAAGTGTAAAGCGGTTGATTTTCCGCTAAACTCTTTTAAAACGTTTCCCCCGTAAGTAGGGGAATACGTTAAAAATAGAGCAGGCAACAATGTACTAATCTGGTTAGACCGTTTAGCGCGACCACTGAGCATTTAGAGCTGCCATACCAGCTAAGAAGAAGTATCTAAGTAGCCGCACCATCTAGCCGCACGCGGTAAGCCTTGGAACTCATTTCTCAAAATATGCTAAATCGTCTTAATGAACGAGCAATGGCGTGGAAAATATTATTGTTTCAATTTTGCAGCCCTTCTTCAAACACTCCCTTCAATTTCTAACAGACGCGGATTCGCGCGTAGTTAAAATTGAATGGAAGCGCAGAGTCCAACTGGACTTATGGAAATAAGTACGCGTTTGCTTTCGGCGAGAATGTACCAAAAAACTGAATTTCCTTCCGTTCGATATAATTAGTAATCCATACGAAGACTTTATCTGCAAGAGGGACAGTTTAGGAATCAAATTTGAGCGGTAGCTACGCCGGTGAAGAAACATCGCGCTCTTTCGAGCGTTCTAACGATAAAAATAAAATAAAATAAGAAAGAAATTTATTCTTACTCTCTCATCTCTGAAAATTAGGAGACCGCGCATTCGCACGTTAACGCTAACCTGATTTTCTCAAAAACTACTCGCTTGTTGCAGGTATAGTATATTTGTACATTTCCTTAGCCTGGTTTTCTACGTCATTCTACGTGTATTTCGAAGATCGAGAATATTCAAAAAAACATGAGAGTCTCGGACCGAGGCTGAACATATGAACTGATTGTGAATCCGAGTGCTTCACAAACTGTTGCAATAGAAAAAAAAAAAAAAAAAATGAAATTTATGAATAAAACCGAAAAAAAGGGTTAACCGGAAATAATTGGAGCCCCGAAATCGCGTTTTCAAAGCCTGCTTTTTTTAATTTATATTAACATATTATATATATGCATGTATACGTTTTTTTCGGGTGGACCGTAGCGAAGTTAAAATCGAAACGAATCTGCGTGACAATCTAAGCGCGAGTTCCTCGTGTAGATATAGCAGATTGCAGGCTCTGAATTCTCGTTCTCAATTTTTCTAAAAAGGTGAGCCACACAATACACAAAAAAAAAAAAATATATATACACATATACATAAACGCATGCATGGTTTAATGCAGGATCAGGCATCATATGTATAAAAAGGTCCCCATGATCGTCATTCGTCAGCATAGGAGCAGCAGCAGCATCCCTCTGCGATGATGTGCCATAAAACGAGATTTCGAAAATCCGTTATTTAAATAAGTAGTATATGGTATACATAACATATATATAGGCCCATACAGGCCATGCTGCGCAGTTTCGAATAGGTTGAATAATTTTATAAAATTAATAGCAAAAGGGTAGCTGCTGCACCGCTGCTGCTGCTGCGTCGTGCTATCGCCCATTATGCGCGTATGCAAATATCGAAGGGGTTTTGTCAGGGGAAGTAAACCGTGCGGTAGCATTGGACACAGAGCTCGAACGAACGAGAGTGAGAAAGAGAAAGGAGAATGAAAAAAAGAAATGGAAATAGAAGAAAAAAAAACGAGATAGGAACACGCGTCAAAAATGAGGGAGAGAAAGAGAAAAGCTTGTATAGCCGGCCGGGCAAAGCATTAAAAACTTCGAGATTTATAGTAGGTAGGTACACACAGTGAGTTCTTCCGATGCACATACATGCACACTACCGTACTATCAACACTATACGCTGCAATTGGGGTTTGAAACCCCCCTTAAAAAGCTGAAAATTCAACGTCCTTTCCACGTCCTTTCCTCCCTTTTTCACCCTGCCCCCCACTTTCGTCCAATTTTTTTTCATTAACCCCCCCCCACGAATGACGACGAAGGGCTGAATTTGGGCTTACGTCATCAGCTACTATTTAATTTCCTTCTTTCTTTTTCTCTCTCTCCGGATTCAGCAAATAATGGTGTTCCTTTGGCACATAAACTTTGAAAAAAAAAAATTGAACTCTGCGAAATTGAAAAACTGAGACGACGCTTCGCAGTCAGTCACCATGTTTTAATTTTTCGGCGGGTGTTCGCGACCAGTTGACTCAAAAAATTATCTCTCCTTTTCAATTTCTCTCCCTCTCTCTATCTCTCTCATCTTTTTTACTCGTTACATATCCACATGAATAAGAAACGAATATATATTTGTGCTCGCGTTATACCAGCGCAGAGTAAGAAAATGGAATATCAAGATGTATCTGAAGATACCATAAGCGTACGAAGGAGAGACAGGAAGGAGATAAAAGAATGAAAAAAAAAAAAAATGAAAATGAAAACCAGAAAAAAAAGGACTCCAACGGAATTTGGAATACGTAAATCCAGAGTAAAAACGTAGTCTCTAGCAGTGTGTTCTCTTCCTCAGTTTTAAACATGTATTAGCGATTCCACCATAACATACGAAATAGGCGGTATACCTATACCCATACGAATTTCACATACTACTATCCCATGGAGGAAAGGAGAAGAAACAAAAAAAAAATAAAAAAGGCAAAAAGGAAAACAAAACAAAAAACTGAAGAAAAAAAAAAGAAACCAAGGGAGAAAGAGAGACCGGCGCAAGAAAAAGTATATACTATAGGCAGCGAGGGAATGATGGATCGCTTCTATTAAAATACTTTTTCGACGTAGAATACAGAATGGGGGCCTTCCTTCTCTGCACCGGACGAGTGGATTTATTTACATATTTTCAATCTGGATTAAGAGGTATACCATATACCATATATACCATGGCGGCTGCACCAGCAGCGGCACAATATTCGCTGCGAGTTCAGGCAAAGAAGAAGCTGTTCTTTTGCCGCTACTTTTGGATTTCCAACGCGATATCGCCCAACGATTTGCCTCCGATCTTTGAAAAGCACGAAATATTAATAATTTCACGTTTTAACGCTCGTAGATATATCGTATGGTTATTTATGCACGTAATCAACACGTGTATACGTACACGGTGTATACCTTCGGATAGTACAGTGCGTGTCATTTGTATTATACAAACCGTATAATATTAATGCGCTCCAATTAATTAAACTGAGAATACCGAGCGTATGTATAATAGGAAATATGAAATTATTAAGCCGGCGCATTGGATGGAACGATTATCCAACTATATATATATATGTGTTTCTGTTTGATTGTACACACGTATGTGTTATGAATATAGGTGTATAGTGAAGTGTGAGTTGAAGAGAATAACTATCTTTGAGGTATCTCCACAACTCGATTTTATATGAATGTATTAGGAGGACGTCTGGTACTACGGGCTACTATATAGGCGCGTTCAAGTTGGTAGGATTTCTGGTCAACCGGTGTGGCCAGTGGTCCGTGATGTGAAGTGAGCAGGTATGGGTTTTACACATGTGTAGGCGTTCACGTATTGAGTTTGAACCTTCGGTATCAGCCTCCCGTTCATATACACATGCATAGAATAATATCGTGGTCTTTATATTTCGAAGTAATCGCGACGCTGGTGTTGGTAGCCAGAAAACAAATGACAAATGAACTCCTCTTAGCCGTGAGCTCTCATATCGGAGCTATTAACATAAGGCTAGATAAAGTAACGAATTTAAAAAAAATCGAATGTAAAAGCGGAGGGAATTCCATTCGAGATCTTATCCAAGACTAGGCTGGCGTAGCTGCGACTCATTAATCACCCGGCACCCTTCTTAGGTTTGTTTCCTATTATTGCAAGAGCGAGAAACAGTGAGAGAAAGAGAAAAAGATATTAAAAATTTTGAAGGGAACTCTGTAAGAGCGTGTGCGTCAGGATTGAACGAAAGAAAGAAAAAAAAAAAAGAAACTCATAAAAAGAGGAGGTGGGAGGATGAGAGCGAACTGGTTAAATCTAATGAAAAAAAAAAGAAAAGAAAAAAAAACAATTATTATTATAATTACGCTTGTAACATGCAAGGTATGCGATCGAACGGTCGTCAGGTAACAGAGAAAATAGAGAACGTCGCGTTAATCAAAACTAACTTGTAACAACAGAGTAGGTACGAAGTTCAACGAGTGTTTTTAAAAACGTTTTACACCATGTGATATGTGTGGTGGTAGCAGCTTTGCTCGTCAGAAACACCTGAAGACGAGGAGGTGTGTATATATTTTAATCGGAAATCGAACGAGGAGAAAAAGAAGGATTACGCGTTTTGCCAGAAGGCTGAATTAAACGTGTAATACACGCGCTGCAAGGTTTTAACCGTGTCTCGCTTATTTTTTTTTAGTGAGGCTTTTAGCGAGGATGCAAATAGAGATTTTTCAATTTCAGAAGTGATTTTGAAATTTTATAGATTTACGCGGTTCATCGTATTCTCTGCGCTTGATTATACGTATTTCTTATTGCCGGGAATGGCTACTCGCATCATTCAAAGTTGCGTGGAGGGAGGAGAAACGGAAATTAAGATTCTAGGCCAACGGACGGTCAGTAAAATACAAGATGGCGCACATTACTTGCAGTGTATAGTATATAGACGTGTACACATATGTACGATAAATTGAATTCTTGTCCCGTTTTCGTTCGTCGAAATAATCGAGCAATTATCGAGTTACGCTGATGCATCAGGAATATTGCATATACATATATGTTAAAACACGTATGTATATAGAATACACGTATGTATATAACCGTGCAGATGATGATCGAGCACGTGACGTGCGACGATGCGATGCAGCACCGACTCCTGTCAATTTATACAAGCAGTTTTACAATCTAACTATACGAGCATATATATCTGACTTTTTTCTTTTCATTTTTTTCCCCATCTTTTTTTTTTTTTTTGCCGTGTAAAATATATTCGACGACAAAATACAAAAATTAATTTAATACGCGCGATGTGTGAGTTATTTTTTTATGTTTTTCTTTATGCCGCTGAATATCTAGATCGCCATCTTTGTCGAGTTATAGCAACGGGCGAATCGGACATTGGTTTGTTGCTTGTAAAGAATTGAAAAGTAACGTTATATTGTGCGATTCCATGGCATATGGGTATCGACGGAATGAAGAAGTTTAATTTATTTGAAAAACGTTCAACGAACGTGTTTCACGTTTAAATCAAGAAACGCGAATGGGTATAGAGAACTGACGGCCATATTCTGGATTTCGCGCCTTTTTTGTTGTTCCATTGTTTTCTACACCCGTCCTTTTTTGGCCTTCGGAGGATTGCCGGGCTAATTCATGTATCAAATACGGATATACCGCGCCAGTTATACCCGCGCAGCTATATCTTAGGCATATCAGTCTAACTATATAGGCGCGTATTTCAGCCATTAACTATTACATATAACGTAACACACATAACTAAACCACTAGTATTGGTCGATATTTTTATAGTCAAGGAAATCTGGGCGTTCCATTTTCATATAAGGTATTGTCGCGCGCATACGGTGTGACATATCGATCAATTATCGTGCCAATAGTGAGTACGCGCTAATTACGCCTACACGTCATTATACATGAATTGCCAAAACGTACCACACATGTACAGAAATAAATGCATACGCGTAAGTAGAAGCCAAATATCGAGTAAAATACGTACGTAATACGAAACGTGAGAAACAAAATGCAGATTATGTACCTTACCTTATCGACCTATCCGGTTCAGATTAATTGTTAAATAATCATTGCGCACTTTCGCACGGGTTCCCGAAATCGAAATTCAACGAGTCATAGGATCGACTTGCTGCACAATCGAAGGAGATGGAAAGAGGAAAAGGGGGGGAAAAAAAGAGAGAAGCAATAAGAGTGATGCAAATTTGGTGTAAGAGGCAATAAAAAAAAGGGAGACGGAACTTAGTTAGATCACCCTTTTCAGGGGTCTTGCCTGCTGAGAGGCGCAACCTTTGCGCACCAACTTGATTACGAATTACCGCGCGCTGCTGCAGAGCCTTCGGGCCAAACTCGTGTTCACACACGAGTGAGCAGATGTTCACGTGTTCACGATTTTATACACATATATACATAGCATGGGTTTTCAATCCACGGTTCCTAAACACGCGCCTACGCTGTGTACGATATGTTATATTACACATACGTATCCCCCTTTTTGTGTGCAGCCAAAAAATTTACACCTTCGTGAAATAATTCTTACAAAGGCGGATATATACGTACGATTGTGTATTTTATAATATAATTATATTCGCATATAGATTAGATTAGGATTAAAAGAATTTTTAATCATGAAACAACGCGTATGTGAGAAACCTACGCTTTTTACATTAAATTACTACTAAGGCCTAGCTCCGCTTGGTACGCTTCATCTGGTCTAAAAAATTTCAGCTTATACGTATCCGGGAATTCAACGAAAGTTTCAAACCGATTTAATTACAAAATGCGGACAATTTACCGATAAGATTTTATACTTTTTCATTAATTTTCATGAAATTCCTGTAGAAATATACGTGATGGAATAATGTAATCCGATCTTCGTTACTCGCAATATACAATATAATGCTTTATAAGTGAAAACGAAAAAAAAAAATTGCTTACCACTAATAAAAATCACGCTCTTTACAGCTCATCGCATGCGGTATTTCCGTTGTATGTACACGTTAGGTACATTTGTATGTACATACATTTCGCGAAACGGACTCACCGGGGAGTTATTAGACACTTCGGGTATTATACACGTAAGATGCGATATTAAATTGAACCGCGATCGTAAAACGCTCTACATATAAATTCGTAAGCATGTATGTATTACCTATACGTATATCCTTTTTCTAATCTGACTTTGAGCGATAGAACGTAGACGCCGATGTTGCACGGCAGGGGGTATATAAGTATATATATATATATATACGGTCGTTCGGTCTATCTTATAACGCGTATGAAAACGCGGCTGATGATTTTTGGAAAGTAAAAAATGACCGAAGAATGAGAAGGGGGAAAAAGGTAAAAAAGAAAAGAATTATAATAGAAAAGGAAATAATAATAAAAAAAAAAATTGAAAAAAATTAGAAACAGCGTCGCGGCGACGGTTCTATGGCAAAGACACAGCGTGGGGGAGTAGAACGGGGACAGGGGGGACAAATGAAGTCCAGGGTTTTCTGTGACAAACGAGCTGTTCGCCCCCGAAACGTCAGTCAACTCTGTTCAAGCGCCATTCTATTGCTATATCCTATCCAAATGCCCGACTCTTGCTATTGTCTCGTCCGTGCAACTTATTCTTGTACTGTACATGTGGCTCAAGTGGTCTAGAAAATTATTCCAAGTAAGACGTATAAAATATAAATTTTATAATAATCCTCCAGATTGATATGATAACCGTATAGACACATGTGAGTACGTGTGGTCGCTGATCTTTGTTATATACATGAAGTGGGGCTATTGTCGCGGTAACATCTGCTTACCTTTTAGAAAGTTAGTCTCTTCGAAGCATTAATATTAATATTGACGATATTATAATTTTTAACAAAACAATGCACAAACCTGCCGCACCCCGAAGACCCAGATACATATACGCGGGTTTATCGTCTCATTTCTCCCGGCTCAATTCACCTCTCATCGCCGGATGTTCATCTTCGTTTATATTTTTTTGAAAGGTGGAAAAATTTTATTACAAAAATTTATGTACGATCCGTGAATTCTGTTTACTCGGATCTTATGTAACTCTGGCATATGTACATTCTTCTTTTTTTATTTTCTCTTATTTTTGTTCTTTCAATATTATACGCATGAAACGTGAGGAATAATTTTTTGGAATAAAAAGTTTTTACGTAAAATTTAAACAGGATACGAATACCTACACATCGAAAGGAAACCAGTAGCTCGCGATAACTACATCAGATTCAGATTTAAACTTACGAGTATGAAACGTTATTCATTTATTTTTATTTTCTCCAACAGTGCAGATTAAAGTTTCGCAAAATTTCAGACAGGATTTTTAAAAAATAATCGATCATCAAACCTGACGGCTGAATGAGGCACGAATTTTTCTCGCGGTTATTTATTTATTTATTTATTTATGGTTTTTTTCGGAATTATTTTCTCAGGGATTATTATATAATGTTTTATTATACGACTCGTAATCATGAAAGCCAAATTATTGCGGGGTACGGTGGAATTATATTCGAAACGCGAAATATGCCAAGAATTATTAATAAAACCGAAACTTGTTTACTTCGTTTAACTATATTTCGTCTGAATTATCCTTCACAGAAAGATTATGGAATGGGAAGTTGACTTCCTGGCGTGGGAGGTATAACACATCGAAAATTTAACGCCAGAATCTGAAGATAAGAAACCAAATGATATATGAAAGATAAAAAAAAAAATTATACGTATAATACACCTATTTTATATATAATTTAATATATATATGTATACAAATAAAATCGCGTATCACCGTAATCACAGCGCCCCTTTACTCTGTACAGTAGATTGCCAGAAAATAACAATGATTATGAAAATAATAATGCTATACATAGCAATAAAACGGTATAATATCAGATCGTGGCATGAAAAAATAATTCAACTAGTTTTTATAATGAGATCGAAGAAACGGAGCCCGAAATTTAATACCAGTGGTATAATAGCTGGAGAATTTTGTATGAAATATTTTTTTTTTTTCTTTTAATTTTTGTTCCATTTATTGAAAATATAATGGATCTGGTTCTGCCGATGAATTGCAGCCAGAACGTAGGTGAAAGAACGAAAGTTACGTGAATCGACTAATCTATATGTGAAGAGAAACGATATGAGAAGAATCACTTCGAGAGCTGCAGTCGTACGACTTGTGAGGTTGGTTCGAATAATTTGAATACCCATTTATATAGAGTATAATATACTAATAAAAGTTGTGAGGATTTTTTTTTTCATCATTTTCTTAGTCGACGTGGTTTTTTATCTGTTTCACGTAGCGTTGCCGCCGCTGATGCTGCAAAGGGACATAAGCAACTGGAACGATTTAAAAATCGGACAACTTTTTCGGAAAGAAACCCCATGCAATGTACGATGACGATGCCGCGTGGTATAAGCAAGACAATTTACGACAAAACCCCGCCAATCTGGTGGTATTTTAAAATTCAAATCTGTCTCGAGCGCAACTTTTTCACCGAAACCTGCGCGTTCTAAATTTAAATTTACGATTTCGCCCGGCTGTGCTTGTCTCCCGAGTCAACCGTCTTCATTTCATTTCATTTGATTTCCGAGTCAACGACAATACGTTGGTATATATCTATATATATACACGTACGAATTTATCGCGAATGTAACGTAAAACTAAAATATCAAAAACAGTTTTATCGTACAATCGGCACAATTATACGTTCCGAAATGAGAACGATAAAAGTTATACGGTGAAAAAGAATTTTTGCAGAAAAAATTCAACACTTCGCACCGCTAGACTACGCGAACTAAATTTTTATTTCGAAAAAAAGTGCCCCAAATTTTTGGATTTAGAATTTTACTTTCATTTCTGATCATCTGAATTGCGAACCAAAAAATGTAGAGTCCCGAGATAATGCGAATTCAGTAACTGAAAAAAAAAGAAAAGAATCATCGCATTTATAATTAAAACCTGCAGAGGATAACATATTGCGAAGATCCACATCGCTCTTGGCAAAACGATGATAAAATAATTATCGTCTCATACATAATGACAGATAAATAAAATTGTTAACAAGCGACATAGCTTCTGTAACGAATAAAGCAGCGCTTCTGCACATATGGTGTAACTACTCGATATTTTTTCTCTGTAAACTTCTCTATTTATTTTCGAACTTTTTTTTTTCATTAAAAAGTCTTTTTTTCATTTCTCTTTCTCTCTGTCGCATAACATCATCGAGGAATTTTTGTGTATGTGATTAAATTATTCATATAAATATTTTACATAGCGACGCATATATGAGACACGTCGAGGACTTTATGCGTTATCCTTTACTGAGGCGAAATCAACATATGGTGCTGTTTAGGATAAATGAGTCCACCTTACGAAAATGTTAATAAATATATTAATACACATAACTATATGGTAAGTATATAGGTATAGCGTAGTTGGGTGTGTTCTGGTAGGTGCAGCAGCAGCAGCAGCAGCACCGCTGTTATTACGATATACATAAGATATAGTTTTTGAAGAGTTTTAAAATAGAAAAGAAGAAAAAAAAAATTCTTCGTAAATTTTATTCAAACTCAGGTATGTGTATTAAATATACATGGTATGTATGGAGCGAGAGAGAGAGAGAGAGCGATGCACCTTTCCGATCGATATTCGGATAAGCTATGTATACGATTATAGATCCATACTAATTTTCTGTCCAGTTTCATTTTGGGTAAGTCAAGTTTACAGGTGGTGAAGAAATTGAAAACCAATTACCGAACCGTCACTTCAGCAGCGGTAATTTTCTAATATACATAAATATCTATCCTGAACCATCAAGACTATATAGATCATATATCTATACTTCGAAAAGGGTTGAGATCGGTTTCGAGTTAATCGTTAAAAATTTTTCAAATATCTAACAACAACTGCGACGCATGTAGAAAAATAAAAGGAAAAATCTACGATCAAATAATGTACAACGAAAAAAAATGAATTATCATTTGTCCGTAACAAAATGACGACGTATCGGAATAATTTTATTCGGTACGATATCCCGACGTAATCGTCTATATAAAAATTGAGATAATAAGCGTTGCGAGAAGTCTTCATTAATGTATAGCTGTATGCTGTTACAGTCGAGTCTCCTGCGCGCTCTAATTTTAATACCTTGAAATTTGAATGTCGTTCCTTCGGTTGTCGACCGTTATTCCGGAATTAATTCATAATTAGAACACGAGCCCGCCCGTGTCGTATCCTACGTATAAACCTACCTATAGATATACGTGCAATGCATAGCTATACACGCCGAGATAACCCAGATAACGAAAATTTTAATCCCTATGTATAATACCATCTATGCAATATGCATGTACCCACACATTTTAAAACACACATAGAAATATATGAGTGGTAGACTCCAGTATACATACGCCAGCTGCAAGAGACTCTCGCTTGAAATTCTCCAATTTTTATTATCCTCCTTTACATAGAGGTATATCTATAGAAATATATATATATACGTTCATTCTTTTTCGATCGTGATCCGCGCATAATACAAAAAAAAAGGATTTTTTTTTCACATCGTCCTCAACATTCCGTCTGTAGAAATTTTTTTTCACAACATTCTTTTATATAATGCATATTATAGACACATAGGTACAGGTATATATCGTGTATAAGATACTTTTTTTCTGGTTTAATTTTTCAACTTGTGTATAATGAAAAGATGACGATTCTATTCGATGCAAAATAGCAGAGAGAGAGAGAATGATGAAATTAGAAACTAAAAAAAAAAAAAAAGAAAAAGAAAAAGAAACCAATTTTGAAAATAAAATAAAAGCAAAAAATTTAGGTATTCTAATCGATTCCATATTATTACCTATCCACTTTCAATTTTATACGTATACGCACATCTATCTTTTAGCGAAGCCTATCGGGACTTAATTATTTACCGCGTGCCGATTAATTAGTTAAAATGCAAAAACGTAGAACTGCTGACATCGTCAACCCGCAGGTCGACGCCCGGTATATAAAATACATATATATTCGGATTATGTGTACACACCTATTCGTGTATATATGTAACATATCTATGTGTATATGCACATGTCCACCGCGGACACCGTCCGTGCGTTCGTTCCTTGGTGAAATGACCTTAACCTGTGAGAGCTGTACATTAAAATAAGGCTGAATGGTTCGAGTGTGTGAGTAAGTGGATGTATTTCCACAGCTACCGATTTTAATACTATTGTCAAATAATCAAATTACGAATACGCCACTTAATTACGAAAAAACAATTGGAGAACGAGCGAACTCGCGCGCGTGCTGAAAAAAGAGAAAGAAAGTACCTACTTAAAAAATGAGGAAAATGAGAATTCTCGTGGTGGTTCATGCCCGCGTGGGTCGATGGCCTTTTTTTTCCTGCTTTTATACACCTATAGTTACTTCCTCAAAGACATCGCACATCAAATATAGATACCTGTATGTATTCGTGATATCGCGGATTGTACATTGTGGAGATTTTTTTGGAGAGGATGAAATTTTAGATTTCTATTGAAATTTTCCAACGTCATTTAAACACACGAGGTGATGCAGCCGCAGCGAGCTTGAAGGGTAGGATATCAGATAAGAAAGATGTCGTCTTTCGTTGCGGCGATTCCTGTCGTTTCTTTAGGATTTGTTAATGTACATTACATACGTTATATGCGATATATCCGCATCGATCGGATCTCGTCGCTTGGCCAAGTATTTTATTAATTTATTTTTCATTTCTTCTGGTAATATTATTATCATTATTATTATCATTCCTATTGTTGATTCCGTTTTTTTCGAATAGAATTAAAGATACGATAGGTTGAAAACGAAGATGCGATGTGTATAATGCACATTCAGATATTGCCTTTTTACGCGCGCCACCGTACAGACGGGCGAGGATTTAAAGAGTGAGATAGTTTTCTTCTCGGTTTTCTCGTGGCGGTTGGCAGTAGTTTATAGCGATTCACGTTGATAATTAAAATCGATAATTATCGGGAGTTAATAACCGGTCGTTGTCGTTAAGACTATAACGAATAGTCGAGTCGCGCGGCCGGTCCTTCGACGGATCTTATTTTGTTCCCTTATATTATACCGGCGTTATACGGGAGCCGTTCAGCTGAGCTTCCAGGGTTAAGAAGAGGGAATCAAATGGCCACGGGAGCTTCGGAAAGGGCGTATTTATACGTTGCTGCTGCGGTTGCAACTCGGAGTCGAGGTAAAAATAAGAAGAAGGTGCTCCTGCATCGGCTCCAGAGAAAGATGGGAAATGGGAAGTGGGAACTTTATCGTAGTAGATTATATGGTGTACGCTCCACACCGGGGAAAAGAAGAGCAAAGTCACTGCTTTAAATTGAACAGAATTCTCGCAGCAAAAAAAACAAAAAAAAAATGAAATAAACCCGCATATACATATGCTACACATACTGCACGCGTCGTTATTAATAATTTCGGTCAATATGTGCCTTGAAATATAAATTTATGGTAAGTAAATATTATAGTACCGATGTAACGAACATACACGGTGTAATGCGAGAAGTATAACATGCGTGAGTTCAAACCGATGTTTAGAATACGAGCTAATTTTTCGCAATTTTCTGGACGTTTCAGGGAGTCGTTTGAAATATGGAAAATGAATTGGACGAGATTGATAAAAATTGAATACTCGACTACCACCGTCGCCGGTTCTGGTTCTGGTTGTGGTTTTGGTTCTGGTTCTACTGCCGATGCTGTAGGTATCCCCATAGGCATAAAGAATATACAACGCGCACATGTGTTCGTCATTTGTCATTTGACATTCTCGCGTCTTCGCTTTTTAATTCACGCGTTCAGTCTACTCTTCTATATATTCCCCGACACGCGAGACCGCCAGATCTTTGCAGCATCCCACAGCACTACACGTACAACGTATACCTATATCTACCCATCGTCCCATCTTTACATACGTGCGACAGCATTCAAATTTTCTGTACGTACGAGCGAACGGTCAAAAGCGCGCGCGCTTCGTCCTTTAAAGGTTTGTCATATTCACGCCTCGTATCGCCCTATATGCATGACGTTATATTCTTCTAATACACGTACCCATATAGACCTACATATTTGAAGGAGAATGAATAGGTGTGTATGTATAAATGTACGTGCGTAAACGAATCGTATGGTACATATATACGTATATACACAAAGAAAGAATTCCTTTGGCGATATTATATCCTGATGCTTTTTTTACTGGTTTATGGGATTTTTTTCACGCCGTAAGCCGAGTCGTACATCAGAGAGGGCTGGTGGCTCCTCTTCGGTTCTCTTCTTCCCTTCATTTTCGTCTTCTTCTTCTTATTCTCGATGTTGTCTTTTGCTCTTTGCTTCTTTGGGTTCTCGTCCAACTGACTTCACTCGAACACGACTCAACTCAACTCGACTCGACTCGACTGCAACGCAACTTCCCGCGAGGAGGGAATGAAGGGAACAATAAAAATAACAAAATAATAACAATAAAAAATTTAAACAAAAAAAAAAAAAAACGCAACAAAATTCCAGCCGCCATAAAAACAGCTGAAAGTATTAAAAACTTTAGGCCTTTTATTACTGTACGCGCCTCAAGGTACCCTGCAGTCACACTCGCGTATGTGTAAGAGAAAATAATGTAAAAACGAAAAGAAGAAGAAGAAGAAGAAGAAGAAGACGAAGAAGATAACCTATAGCCAATACGATAATATGCATCATGTCCGCACCTACTACTATAACGTCGAGGATACAAATGAGTGATGTTCTGTGACGAGGAGCCAATTATTTTATATACCACTAATATACAAACGACGATCATTTTGATAAATTCGAATGGTCGAGATGGGCGTATAAAATTTGCAACGATCTGGCTGTATAGCGGAATTGTATGGCAAGAAATAGTAAACGATACGGTGTCGAGGGGATGAAAAGTAAGAAGAGAATGAAAAAAAAAACCGGAACGACATACGCGTACTAGTGGCGTAAGAAAAAAAAAAAAGAAAGAAAGAAAAAATATATTCCACACGCGTAAATGTACACAAGTAATAAGATAATTCGTGTTCAATTACACCGTAATATACCAGAAAGGATTTGTGGAATCAAATATTGTTCAAAATCCAGTTTGCCGGTAGATTAAGGAGTGCCGGTATATAATTTCCAAGTCTGTATGGATATACTCGAATTGTCTCCCCATACAATACTGTTGGTATCTAACCATGCCTACCTGTCTTGTAAATCCAAGAATTTTAATCTCGACAAACCTGCAGCCGCGTTACTGGGTTAGGGTTTACCTAACAAGCACGAGCGGTAGCCGCGTGCGTAGGTATATTAACGGCAAACAGTCGTAATTTAAACAGGTAAAGAGAAAAAACAAAAATGAAAGAAAAAAAAAACGTTACAAAAAATTACGAGGTAAACTCGAGCAAACAAGGTTGGAAAAAAAACTCTTTAAGGAAAGCCGATTCTCAGCGCGAGCAAGATTAAAGCGCGAAACGGTGCAGAACTGCGTAAAGATTAAAATTCTTGGAGCAGTTGTAAAAGAGAGAGATAAGGTTACTGAATTTGGAAGTTAATTCTTCGAAAACTCCTCGACTTCCTTTAATCTCAACCTATCCTCGCAACCTGCCATCATCTTTTTGTCTTTAAAGGACATGCGCCGAAGGATCGGCATCAGGTGCCCGGACCTCGGACGTTTCTGTGACGTCACAACCGAGACACCACGTGTCCGCGTGTTGCGCCCGAATAAGAATCTGGAGACGATCTCCTGTCTCCCTGAAACCGTATAATTTTCATTTTTTTTTTTTTTTTCTTTTTCTTCCCTTTTCTCGTTGTCTATTACAAATCCGATGGCAGCCTTTCGTCTAATTTCAAATCGGAGATTCAATGTTAAAATTCTTACACGAATTCTTCAGGTACTAATGCTGACATGAGTTTTTTATTTCTAGTTTCTAACTACGTGTCCGGCTAACATCATACTTTTTTTATACGCTCATAGGGAATTTAAGGACGAGTTTCTATGGGTGATTTAGTGTACGGATGGGGAGGAGGGTGAGTTTTATATACTGCGAGGGTAAAAAAGGTTTGAAGTATCGAAGAAGTCGGTGCGATTGGGGAAAGGGGCACCTACGTTCGTATAGCCCCATAACGATTTATCAGATCGTTGTTGGTTTTTTCTTCCACAGTAAATACCCGAGAGAACTCTATGGGTTTGGATGGGTCTGAAAACAACGATTCGGGATTTTACTTTTTATTGGTCATTCTAGGACCGGCGCCTCGCGAGACAGAAACAATTAAAAGTTAAAATTTAGACATTAAAGATTTTTAATAGCCCAGAGATCCCGCCGCGGCTGCTGCCTCCGACTTCGCCGTTGCCGCCGCCGCCGCCGCCGGTTGTGACAACCCACCCCGGGGATGGATATATAAGAGAGGCATGAAAAACAGCCCGAGATAAAAAAAAGGACAAGCCGTAATAAAGATTCGGATTTCAAGATTCTCCAACGAAATGCACATTATAGGAATGCATTCGGAATGTAGAATATAAAAACGTTACGCTGATAAACGATCGACCAAAAGACGCGAGATGCGATACGGTACGATGGGAGAAGCGATCATCATCATCATCGCCATCATCAGGTAAACACTTTTGTTCGACCGTCGACGACGCGACGCAGTCAATCTTTCAATGTTTTACGTCACACTTCTTCCTTCAAAATTATATACACGTATCTTGGAATAAGATTGAATAATTACAGCGCCATTATCATCATACGGTGAATATATTAAATGGAATAATGAAAGTATATATATATAGATAGATAGATATGTGTATAAAAAAGAAAAAAGAATGTGCAATAAACCGGTGTAATATAACAAGATTCGTAATTTACCTCGATCTATGAATATCTTTCGTTCCTCCAGGAGGTCCACACAATCATAATGTTCGTCCTTGTCCTCGTCGTCGTAGTCATTTAAATATACAAACAACAATACAATCAAACTTTTAGACACTTCATAATTTTGGTATAACGCTATCCTCCTTCTTCCTTTTTTTATTATTTCTTTCTGTTTTTTAAATTTTAAATCACGATGGCGAACGATAATTGTCAATGGGTGGGTTACGATCTTCTTGAACTTTCACACGATAATTTCGACGCAACTTGTATCATCGATTAATTTGATGAAATTAGGGTTTTAAATAAACTGTCAATTACAACTTGACGAGGATCAACTTACACACTGTCAGATATGGATTAGAATTAATCCTGCACACACACTTGATACACAATTAAAGAATACAAAATTTTAGCGCGTAATCTTGCGAGCCATCCGTTCGGGAGCAGCAACCCTCCTCAGCAGCAGATCATGGGGAGCTCGAGCTCTTTAAAGCTGTGCTCCATTTTTATTTAACGACAACGACTTTTATCCTCATTATCAAAGGGAACGTGGGCCGTTCCATGGCTGTCAATATTTGACCGTTCTTTATGTTTCTGATTTTATTTTCTTATCCTTATTTTCGATAGCCAATTCGCTACCGGAACAAAAACACCCCCGTTTCAGTCACTGCACACGACGCGCTGTCAGTTCGAAACTGATAACTTTTAATAGAAAAAAAAGAGTGAAAAGAATTTAAAAAATGTTTCTATCGCCGATGTCGGAGCGATTGATAAAATCCTTTTATTTTCGTGTAATTTTTGCTTTTTTTTTTTTTTTTGTATTATTAATCTTTTATCAGCTGTTAATAATTTAAGCTTATCCTCAGTCGCTTTTATTCTGTCAATCCTTTGGTCAATCCTGTATAGTTTTAATGAACACACAATATGAGGAGAAACGAAATCAAACTAACATACGATATTGACAACGGGTCCACCAGTTAAACCATGTACGAATTTTCGAATGACAATTGAAATAGATGAGATAAGAACCGGGAGTGTCCCTCGATTTATCTGTTGTTTTTAATTTTCGATTCATGTATCTCGTCGCAAATTATCCGTTTCCGGTAAAACAGCCGAATGTAATAATGAAATAACTGTAACCAGAAAATGTTTAAATGTCCGTCGAGGTTTTTTAAACCGCTCGCGTTTTGGAGCGGATTGAAATTTCGCCGCTCAAAGGTGGGATTCGAGTGCGCGTGGTTCGGCTGGCGCGAGATGACTGAACCCCACCACTCAGCGTTCTGAACTTGGATGAAAGGGTGGCGCGGCGTGGTGCGGCGCAACGCGGTTCGTTCGGTTTGGTTCGCTCTTCTCTCCCTACCGCGAGACGCGACGCCGAGCCGCACCAAACCAAACGCAACGTAAACGCGTAGCGCACCGTCGCGACGCCCTTCCTCACACTCGCGGTAATCCTCCCCCCGTTCGCGTTCGTCTGCACCTCCCAATTTTCATCTCCCTTTTCTCTTATTTTCCCTCAACGATCATCGTCGCGATGCCGATTAACCCGACGCCGTAATCGTCGCGCTAGACGTCCTCATCGTTCGCCGTTCGCCGACCGGCAAATGTTCCGCAGAATTCCGTCGATCGAAAACTTTACCACATACGCACACTCCACGTGCTCCGAAACCGGCCTTTAATTTTATCCATTTAAAATTTAAAGACCCAAAACCGCTCGGAGCACGCACGTCACAAGGAACCAATCACGAGACAAGGTCTGCGGAAAAATTCTATTCCAGATGTGATTTCGTTTTTCCGTCCGTATACTCCGATTTCGATTCAGGGGCATTCTAATGAAATGAGATGATAGAAATAAAATCGCTAATGAACCGCTGATTATTTACTCATCTAATTGATCAATTATCGCGTGGGAATCGTATGTATAGTTAACTCTATTTGCAACGATCGATAGACATTATACCGCTGATTGACTTATACACGATTGAATATGCAGTCGAACTTATATATTACGTTACGACAAATGCTGGACTAATTTGAAATTTCCTACGGAATCCAAATCGTCGACTATATCCCTGCCCGATGATAATATACAAGCTGTGATCGAATAGATGGTTGAAGAAATGGAAAGAAAAAAAAAAATCGAAAAACAATCAGGGTGCGGGCTATTATTACAATTCCACTCGAACAGTTGTACCAGTTTTTCGAGACTAGATTCTTTTTCTGACTATATCATAAATGTGGGTAAATGTAACGAGTACGACGTCGTGGCATCGTATATAACATTTGAAACGATCCCACAGTCTAAGAAAGCATAGAGTCAAAACCACCCATTCTTATTATAAATAAACAGGGATTAAAATATACCGTCAACGGGTTTGAAAAATAAGAAATTTAAACATACGCTCAGCGTGATTCGTTTCCCTCCGTTATATGCATGTATAACTATGCACACGTATAACTCGTACCATTTAGAAATAACGTAACACAACATCTCACGGTGTGTAATAGACGACATATAGCCCCCTGCAGCATCGAAACTCGGAATAATAATTTCGTCATTTACGAAGAAACAAAAAAAAACGAAAAATAAAATTACTAATTTCGTCGATATGGAAATTTGAGATTAATCTTTGGTACGAAAATGTTGGGTATTCATCGCTCGTTTATACTCGCTGTACAACATATGCCGAAACAATAATTTCGTTAAACTTATTATACATACTCTAATAAGGTATATATAACGTTTTCTCTATACGGACATATATGAATCTCGGTGAAATTTATAGCTGCTCGATAATTATATCCTTTCAAAATCATTCGACATCGGTTCGAACGTTCTTGTAATAATGTTCCAGATTCAAAACTCCACACATACACAGTCGATATTTGAACAATTGCGAATTGGATTTTCGAGCGACCGGATGCTTCCGTCTTTCTTTTTTTCCTCCGTAGGTTTTTTTTTGTTATCTCTTTCTTTTTTTTCTCGTTTCTTCGACTGTGTGTATAGGATAATCGTCGTAAGTCGTTCCGGAATTAAGATTTCCTATTATACACGCGTATGGCACTGCGATGAAGTTGAAGGAAAGTAAGCAACCACCGGCCCCTCGTTTTTCTCCAACAGGGAGTTCTAGTTGGGGTGATATTTTTTTTATCCTCCTCCTCCTCCTCTACTCCTTTTCTGTATTCCTGCGCACCCTTTTACGTGCCGGTACTCCAATTCATATATCTTTCACGTCCCACCGAGGATTCCCTCTTCTTCTTCCTCCTCCTCCACCTCCTCTTCCTTCTCTTTTTTCCATATGGGAGCCTCTGGGCTGCTCTTCCTCCAGTCTAAGGCTAGGCTACTCGGATATCTGGCTGACACCGAGCCCCGTTTTCGTGAAAAGGGCTTACTCATTTTTTGAAAGGGTTGTCTCAAGCTGTTGCACGAATATTTTTATACCGCGTCAAGGCGGTACGCGGGTGGTTCCCCCCGGGCCCCACTTATTTGTGTAAACCCTTTCTGAAATCTGGTAAAATATTACGATCGTAGGACGTAGTTAAATACAGTTATAATTAAAATCAGGTGCTCAATTACCCAGCAGCGCGTTGTTAATTTTTAATTTTTAATTCAAAAATCTCTACAGATAAATGGCCAAGATTCGAATTCATATGAGAGAGAAAATTCATGTACACCATACCATGTGTAATGTCAAAAGGAAATCCATTTGCGATTTAGTGGATTACGAAGAAAGGAATTTTGAGGGAAGGGTTTTATAGTACCCCCTTAATACTTTTTTTTTATTCTTTCTTTCAGTTCATATTTTTTTTTCATTCCTTTTAAAATTTTTGATCACGATGCCCCGTAACGCAGAGTAGGCTGTTCTAGATTACATGAAAAGTTCTGGTGAAATTGGAATGTGGGAAAGTGCGTACATGCCTATACGGGCAATGCAGTTATATATTGTGAAAGTTGAAGGGGCCGAAAGATCCTCAACTTCCGAAAGGGTTAAGGGAATGAAAATCGAACAAAAGAAACTGGGAGTGGTTAGGCTGCTCGAAACCCGTTACGATTTTCCTAAAAACTCTCTTTAGCAGCAATAAAATATCCCCTTACGTAGGTATTACAGAGCCAAACTATATACTGCTTGTAAATACGTATATATACAAATATATAAACCGTAAGCGATATCGGTGCATATTTAGTTATGTACATTTGGTATGTAAAATTTATGTACATACCTGTAATCTACCGAGGCATATACCTACCTGCAGTACATATTCATGTATACATAGAGCGAGTGCAGAGTAGCGAGAATGAATTTAACAGATTTATCGTAAACGAAAATCTAAAAATCCAGGGGAGAATCCTATGCGTTTCATCTCGAGCGTACGTGTGTGAGAAAAGAAAGAAAATTTCTTCGATGGTCAAATTTGTCCCTAAAACGTCGAAAATTTGGAATAAAATATCCCAAAGGGTCGATCAAATTACGAAAGGGTTCGGTTCGTACCGACCTCGCATACCCGGAGCTGTGAGAAAACGTCTATTAAATAAAAAATGATGCCCGTAAAAAATGGGAGTCGGGTATAAGCCAGGAGACGTCCTGAGGGCGAATTACATTGCAGGTATACGCGTGAGCAATAATACATTTAGGTAAAAACCATCAAGAAATATGAGGAAGAAGGAAGGAAAAATAGTCATCGGAAACGGGGGGAATCAAATCTTAGTTTTCCGGATTCAGGTAGCTTTCACGTTCACAGACAAGAAATCTACTTCTACCCCTAACGCAGATGACGGGATATTACGACGGGGCAACGGGGTGTCGCTACGGGGTTCATAATCTGTCTTTCTCTTTATCCCACAATTTTTGTCCCTCGGAAGAAACAGCGCTTCCTCATACCTTTACCTGCGCGCCTGAGCATCGGCCATGTGAGATAAAAAGTGAAAAAAAAAAAATAGAATAAAATAAAAAAAACACCAAATTCACTTATCTATGTACCTTTTCTCAAGAAATCTCACGTCTGCACATACCTGAATTTGTCGATGGATTTTATTCTCCTCATATATACATTCGTTGCATCTGGTCCTTTTTTTCCCCCCTTCTATCAATTCCTGAAATATTTTCCATCTATGCGTTGGAAATTAGGGATATTAATAGTCTTGGCGTACGGATGATGCGGAGTTTAACGTTATTAAGATGAAGGTAGGTCGGTACCTATATAGTTAGTAAATAATAAAAGTATAAAGAGTGAAACTATATTTTTTCAAACGATTTAACTTTGGTGGGCGACGTACGTTAACTCGTACATACATCGAATATACACCACATTGGGCATGTACTATCTACGTGCGTATATATCACGAGGTTTAAAAATATCACAAGACTCCGTAGCTCAGCCCTTCTTGTAGAAATATTAATTTTTTTATATCCCCGCGGCCATATGGTACCGTCGAGGTAAGCTATCTTCTTCTCAGACTCCGCGAGTCGAAGGAAAAAAAGTCAAGTAAAAGTAAAAAAGTTTGAAAAAATATGAAACACAAAAAAAAAGCAAAAGAAAGAAAAAAAAAAAAAAGAACCACATACATATACGCATATAACCAACAACAAAAAGGGAAAACCTTCGAGAAAAGAATATTTTTAGCCCACTGTACGTGGACTTCTTTTTCAAGGTGTTTCGGAAGACCTTTTTCTCCCTCTGATGCTGCTGCAGCGGTGCGTACGCTGATAGAAAAGGGTTGGTTATTCTTTTTTGCTTATATTCTTTTTCTCATACGTCGCACACACACGTCATATACATGCGTAAGGGGTGTTGATGCAGCGGCAGCTACCGTACATTATACCCAGATAGATCTCGGTGTCCCGTAGGAGAGCTTGCGTTTCCGTATCTCCAATTTTACGGTGTTTTTGTTTACGAATGTCATATTTCCGTGCATCCAACGCGTTATGAACTATTTCTCTCTTTCTACGGAACTCTGCCATATCTTCTCGAAAAAAGAAAAAAAAAAAAAACCCCCTACTTTTTTTTCTCTACTTTCTTTTTCGCTTTTTTCGTTTTTTCATTTTTTCTTCTTTTCTCTTACGTCGTCTAATGTATCCCGACAAAAATCTTCGTCCGCGCGTTAAGCTATTATAGCTGGTATATAGTTTTAAGGTCGACGAACGCGTACTGCACCGTACGATGCTGTTCTTCTTTGGCATGCATCCTCCTATTATACTTCTTCAACGTCCTCAGTTCACGGGCTACATTCATCTCGTCGTGAGCTTCTCCGAAATCCGGCGAAAAGCAGACCCAACAATTTTTTTCATTTCTTTTCTTTTTCTTTTTTTTCACTTTATTCAGTTTTTTGTTTCACATACGATACATACTCCACTCCTATACTACGTGGTACCGAACAATAACATATCTCATATGTTTCTGCACAATCTCATGCCACCCGGCAGTAACGGGGTGACAAAAAAAAAAAAAAAAAATTATAAAAAAGCAACAAGAATGAAACGTATTTTCGGAAACCATAATTGATACGCTCATTAAGAATAATTACGCGATGCTCAGAGAGAGATACATTTTTCCATTCATTTTATAGATATTTTTTCTATTAATTATTCAACGTCATATTTGGTCCGTTTAATTTTTTCTACCCAACACACGATGTGTATAGAAGGACGTGGTATCGACCATGCCTAACTTTATACATAAGTGTACGTGTGAGTGCGTGTATAAATTATGTATGCATATTACAGGGGGGGGCTGGGGGGTGGGAGGAGAGTTTGACATTAATCCATGACCTTCAGATGATGAAAAGAAGCAAGTTTGACATCCTGACGTAAGGACACGATTCTAAAACGTCCTGCATAGTCTATAATACGTGCACGTATACGCGAACGAAATCAAACGCAAGGGTACGAACAATGATTTCGTAGGCCAACGCATACACCCGAATGATTTGATACCAACACACTCTACGTATGTACAAAGCTATATACATGTATACAGCAGAGATATGCAGGCGCCTATTGCATTTACTACTATATAGCGTACTGTCGAGCAGCGGCAGCAACAGCAGCAGCAACATGGAATGTGGTCGGCCCGGAATATATAGCTGGTATAGTTCCCATTTTTTTTTTTCTTTTTTTTTTTCGTTTCGATTTGGTTTGGTTTGTTACTTTTTTCTTTCTTTTTTGAGTTGAAAATTTTTGTTTTTTTCTTTCCTAGTTTTATTGTTGCTGTTATTATTATCATTATCTTATAATATGCGTTATGTATAATGGCCTTACGCATGTAACGTACAGACTCTCTAGGCTGGCACTGTAAGACTCGAGCAACGTGGGTGGATGTAGAAGAAGTAGTCGGGATATAGGTATATTATACATACAATATACCGTGTGTATTACCTATGTATATACATATTATGGAGTGGTATGGCGTTCGCATATTGTAATTACATAAATTATTTAATACCCTATACTCTCAGAGAGCAGGGTAGTTACGCTTGTAATTTTTTTCCCGTATACATATTTATACATATATTTGTATATAGACAGACGTATGCATGTGCATTTTATATTCCATTATACTTCAATCAATTATATTACTACCTACTGTTTGATTTTCTATGGTGGACCGCTCTGTGGTTATTATACGCGCTTGTACATACCTATGTACATATCTTATCTTCCTCAACGCCGTTATTATGGTATACAAGAGTATGTGGTGTATTTTATTTATAATATTATTTATTTACGGCGCGGAACATTCCATTGAACTTGAGTTCGAAAATTCAATCATTTTCAGAATACGCCAAGCATATTATACGCCTAGACACTTTTCCGGTGAAAATTGCAGATTTCGTTTCCATGTCCTTTTAGTCGATTTTTTTTTCTTTTTTCTACAGGTTTTTAAACCTCGGTAGGACGTATGCCTTATTTTTTTAAGGTTGCAACTATGGGGAAAGATGTGAAATAGACGTATGTAGATTTTTAAAGGGACCACGCCGGCGGTACAGCATCGCCGAGGACCCGCCTAAGATCGGACGTCAGGTGAACGTGTGCGGCACGAGTTTAGACGAAACCGGTGTTATACGACGAAGCCTGGCTCGGGTCCTTTGACAAATAACCCTAACAGACTTCATTATTAATAACGAACAACTCTACGCCTTTTTTTCTCGAAATACAGAGATAGAGATACCATTTTAAGAGGGATTTTTAACATACATGGAGCAATTGATCTTCTCCTTTCTTTGTGCAGGTGGGCGTTGCTATACGAATAGTTGGAAGAATCACATACATTCACACACGAAAAACTTTTACATTATTCTGGAGGCTTATAAGCCTCACGTGAAAACACGGATTGCGTTATCCGATAAGGGATTTGAAGAGAGGTGAAAGAGGAGAGAAAAAAATTAGAAAAAAAAGAAATATATGAAAACTTCATTTAGGGAATTATCCGACTGGGCGATTCGAGCTATTAATAACAAAAACGGAGGAGAACTTGGTGAGAGAAAAAAAACGAATCCTCAAATCTCAAGATCCGAGGTACCGCAATTGCGGTTCACGATTTTGTGGTGGATATAAGTACTGCATCAGACATTGTACGATTCGGTACACCGCATAAGAGTTCACATAAGTACATAAGAGAAAGTGGCGTAAGTTTTAAGTCCAGAATTTTTACTCCTTATATTATTTCTGCCTCACTAACAAGTATTCGTAAATGAATAATACCATCGCCCAAAGTCGCTTGATTTTCTACCGCGTTACAGTCGTAAAAAAATAAATGTCGATACCCGGAAAGCGATTAATCACAAAACGAGAAGAAAAAAAAAAAAAAATTTTCTTCATTTGATGAGTAAAAACTAGACGACGTTAGAAATATAAGTGGGGAGGCTGACCCAATTCGAATAACCACCTCCAAACGTCTGTTAGAAATTTTCGGACAAATGTTGCGCTCGTAAAATTTGAAGGGGATGAAAGGCCCTGATTAAAAATGGGGCGTATCGTGTAAATTTTTCCACCGTGTCGAAAAGCGCGAAATTCGGTGATCGAACTTCGCGAAACCTAAAAGCACGTTTACCTCATACACCCAGAGAAATAAGAGTGCGGGAGAGGCGCGACACGCGGTCAGGCACATCTAAGATATTCAGTCGTTGAACGCGGTGTATCGGATAAGACTGGTTTTCGATATGACTCACGCTTGTATCGAAAAGGTTCGTTGTGTCGGTGCACTCGTATGTCAAAACCAGTAGGCAACCCCCGACATTGCGATCGAGCGTATGTGCATGTGTATAAAATACATATTTACCCATGAGATTCGCGTGTATAATAATGCACTTCGCTGTGTATAGTAATTCCTCACAAGTAAACGTCGCCTCCGTTAGCAGTGAAGTTAGTTTGTCGGCTCTGAATATCGTGTGTTTATGTAACATATTCACATGCATATTTCCTATCTAGGTACGTGGGTCCGGTACCGCGACTGAGATCTTTTTGCGAGTGGGTACGAGTAGGTATACGAAGCGAACTCGTATTTCCCATTTTTCCAGACTTTGGCATCTCTCGCGAATAAGTGCGGTACATAGAATATGATACAGCGCACCGGGTACAGTTAACGATATTACCCTCCATCAATTGAAAATTACATCAGGTAGATAATAATTTATTTGCAGTAACAATAACCGAACGAACCATACAACTAGTTCCACCACAATTCCTCGTTTAATCGTCAACGTGATTACCGGTGATTCGTTACCTCGCGCATATTGCTGCGGGATTCCATCTTTGTAAAAATGATGAGAAAAAAAAATGTGGCAAGAACAAATATGAGGGGAAAAAAAACTCATAAAATTATCATTTACAATTCATGTTTTTGATTTCCTACGAGGCATATAATCTCATGTATCTACACAGTGTGCGATTCTTTTCTTACAATTTTTTACGTACCCACGTTGTAAACGTATTCTTCGTGTTTCTTATTCATCCTTTTTTTTTTGCATTTTCGTTTATAATTTTTTGTTGAAAATTTTTCTTTTCTTTTTTCTTCGGTCCCGCACCATCGTTTGAAAACAAGAGTAACAAACCTATAGATATATTACACATAGGTATTATAATATCGCCTTTTCCTCTCATATTTCTCGATCTTCGAAAACATCGTTTTGTTAGCATACGTTGTAAGTAATGTACCTTACAATACCGCGAGTCTCGTATCACCTTGGACGAGGCGTTGATTTATTATCTTTAATTTTTTTTTTTATATTTTAATTATTTTTTTTTTTCATTCCAACTATTAGAATGAACATTGTTAAAGATTATTTTTCAAACGACAGTGCTTAGGTACCCATGGAAGTATGAATCGGATCGCCCGAAGTAGATATGCGTATACGAATAAAATGTTGACAGAAATTCTCGCCGGATTTTTTCCAATTATTTCACTTTTGATCTAGCCAAGTGTACCACATCTGTACGTGTATCTATTACAACTATATAAAGTTTAATTACGCTCTGTCCGCGGTAAGGGTCAGAAAAACTTCACGCGATGTGAAATTCACGTGTAAAAATAAGAAAAAGAAAAAAAAAACAGAACAGAAAAAAAATGGAAATAAAAAATGAGGGGAACAATTCAGAACGTGAAGTAACAAAGTGTGTACATATATGTATATATCCATATAACAACAATAACGAATTTATTTACCGAGTAAAAGATAAACTAGGCCGCGTTAAGCGATTAATTTACAACCTTGGTGAACCAGGACTCAATAAAATATGAATTGATTATCAAGAAACAATCTGAATAGCGCGCTATAGTGTATATATATATAATATTCTATATATAATATATAAGGGGGGAGGTGACGCAATCACTGAATATAATGGCATCGTGTTCTCTCACTTTGTGGAGTATAATATGTTATGTTACGTATATATATAGATATACATATCGGGGTAATGTGCGTAACAGAAATTCGAATTTGCGGATCTGAAATTGTTCTAACGGTTAGTATTGCTCGGGGGCCTCATGGCCTCGATTTTGCTAACAAGAATTACTAAATAAACGATCCACAATATAACAGGTCCGATGAAAAATTTTATATTTCAATTTAAAAATTCGTTAGTTTCTTTATTTTTTCATTTTTCTGTTGCTTTTGCTCGGTGTAACGCGACGCCGGACGTCGCGGCGGGTGCCGCGGCGGTGATCCGTTTACCCGGTTTTATTATATATATATATATATTTGAGATGGTACTGTAATCAGTTTTAAATAACATACCGCGTGCTGCTGGTCCAGAAATTCAGCTCCCACCGTATTTATTCCGCGCTACAGATCATCAGAAAACGGTCCATCCACCGTTCGTATCTATAACGTTATACGTACAACGTTATATGTACGTATCTTCGGCGCAACGGGCAATTATCAAAATACTAAAGAAATAGTGAAATATGTGGAACGAACGATCGTTCGCGCTCATAAGTTCGTTGCCCGCATCACGTCGTCTCATATTCCCGTTTATATTATATATAATAAGGTATACGTGCGTATGTATGTTTCATAACGAATTAATCAAAAATATATGTATTCCCAATTTTGACACCGACATACACGAGTGTACGTAGACAGAGTACATGAATGCGCAGGGAGACGTATGTAGTTTAAATATAACCGGAAGTTACTGACGATGATTAGTAGAAATTGGTCGGTATATGTATATTATTTATTTACATACCTCTGGATAAGTCACAGTATAGATATACTGGAATATATAGACCCGTCTTTACAGACATTCAACCGACACGTTACACATATATTCATACATATTACTACCTGAGGTAATCCAAGTTATTTTTATCGTCGTTATTTTTTATTATTTTTTAATAAATCTTTAGCGTTTCAAGTTTAACCGTTCAACGGATGTTCAATAAAAATAGATGATATGAGGAAAAAATAAGAAAAGTATACCTATATATGTACATATAAATAATAAAAAATCGAGTACCGTGGGAAATCTGCACACGGTGAAAAATATAGATGTGAAGTGCGAGAAGACGATGAAAAAATAATTTTTATTTTCTCTTCTTTTCTTTCTAATATTTTTTTTTTCTTTATTTGAAATGTTCTTTGTTTTTTTTTACTTTTTTTTTCGCACATCTGACACAGCCGGTTTCTCCCACCGTATATATCAATTATTATCGGTATATTCTTGCACGTGTCTAATGTAATTTTTTCTGTACGTCAAGTGCACACATATCTAGGTGTACATGTTAGCCTACATATAAAACTACACGTCACGAATCTGTATCAAAATATCGCTGAATTAAACCGGCAGTTGCCCTATACAACGTCTCTACGGAATGTTGGCTAAACAATATTATATATAGTTAACTTTCGAGAGATTGTATGCACACGAAGGTATATCAAGCACACGTACATACCCGATCGGATAACTATACATATAATTTATATTCTAGTCCTGCTTCTAGACAGGATTATACTATATTGTAATGTACTTGTAACTATACTTAACCGTGCGCGTTTTATGTGCTTTTCAGGAAATCATATTAAAAGGCAATTAATTTTCAAGCCTCGATTACCTCATGTGTGCATTGCACAGGCGTACAGATCAGTGAGCCAAAAAATCAACTTTTTATTTGATAGGGTTCAATAGGAGCTCATAGGCTATTTCGATGTCTTTTGACTTCAGGAACACGAATCTGTCAAGTGAATTAAGCTAGGAATGAATCCCATCGAGATATCCTTACTTTTCACTTTTTGAAGCGATAAATTGGCGATACCTCGATCAATTTTGTAGATAGATCAATTTAGCTCGTGGATTCGTGTTCCTGAGGTAAAAATACGTTAGAAAAGTGTTCTGCAATTGATTTTAAAAATACTTCATTTTCGACCCCAAAATCGCCAAAAATCTAAGGTATACCCCTTTGGATTTTTTCGATTTTTGGGCCAAAAATGAAGTATTCTTTAAATCGACCGTAGGACGCTTTTCTGACGTATTTTGACCTCAGGAACACGAATCTGTAAGTTAAATTGGTCTATCTATAAAATTGAAAAAGTTATGGCCAATTTTTCGCTTTTCGGAGCAGAAAAATTGAGATACCTCGATGGGATTAATTCGTAGCTTAATTTAATCGATGGATTCGAATTCCTGAGGTCAAAATACGTTGGAAAAGCGCCCTACGATCAATTTCAAAAATTCTTCATTTTCGACCCCAAAATCGCCAAAAATCTAAGGTATACCCCTTTGGATTTTTTCGATTTTTGGGCCAAAAATGAAGTATTTTTGAAATCGATCGTGGGACGCTTTTCTGACGTAATTTGACCTCAGGAACACGAATCTGCAAGTCAAATTGATCTACCTATAAAATTGATCGAGTTATCGCCAATTTATCGCTCTGAAAAGTGAAAAAATGAAGATACCTCGATGGGATGAATTCGTAGCTTAATTTAATCGATGGATTCGAATTCCTGAGGTCAAAATACGTTAAAAGAGCGCCCTACGATCAATTTCAAAAATTCTTCATTTTTGACCCCAAAATCGCCAAAAATCTAAGGTATGCCCCTTTGGATTTTTTCGATTTTTGGGCCAAAAATGAAGTATTTTTTAAATCGATCGTAGGACGCTTTTCTGACATATTTTGATCTCAGGAACACGAATCTGTAAGTTAAATTGGTCTATCTATAAAATTGAAAAAGTTATGGCCAATTTTTCGCTTTTCGGAGCAGAAAAATTGAGATATCTCAATGGGATTAATTCGCAGCTCAATTTAGTTAACGGATTCGTGTTCCTGGGGTCAAAATACCCTAAAAAAGTGTCCTGCGATCGATTTCAAAAATACTTCATTTTTGGCCCAAAAATCGAAAAAATCCAAAGGGGTATACCTTAAATTTTTGTCGATTTCGGGGTCAAGAATGAAGTATTTTTGAAAACGATTGGAGGACACTTTTTCAACGTATTTTGACCTCAGGAATCCAAATCTGGAAGTCAAATTGATCTATCTATAAAATTAATCGAGTTATCGCCAATTTATTGCACTGAAAAGTGAAAAAATGAAGACACCTTGATGGGATTAATTCGTAGCCTAATTTGATCGATGGCTTCGATTTTCGATTGGTCATCAACTTTTTAAAATAGGACAGGAAATATCTCTTTCATATGCGATGAGATATTTTTTTCTTGTTCATCAAATTTGAGTTACGTACTTTATACGAGTGGGTTAATCTGATCGATCATGATCGTACCTCCATCGCATTAGCACTTTCTTGAATTTTATCCTTTTTTTCTTGTTTCTACCATTTGATTTTTTTGCTTCGTGCGAGGATCTTTTTTTTTCAAACACGTCCTCACGCTTCGTATATCTCCTTATCTCTAACCACATCCTCGTATTTTCCGTATCTCTCGTGTCCAGAAACACTAAAAGTTTAGGAACGATATATTTTTCCCGAGATACATACTCAGAAATTTTTAACAAGTGAACTGAAAGAAAAAATACACCCATCCACCTATCTACGGAGCTGATCGATTTCGAAAATTTTCTTTTCACCCACTCGCTGAACTGCACGTTCCATAGTGCCTACGGTAGATGCAATGTATAGTGAGAAAAAGTGAATGCAGGGTATTTAATTGATAAGACGAGGAAACAATGGATAGGCGTTATACGATGCATGTACATTATACCGTACTTGCGACGTCATGGAGGACGTCAATGACCTTTTATTGGTCACGAGTATTATGTGATACCTTGTAGGTGTATGATTTGCTCTCTTCTTCATTATATCTTCACATGATCTATACGACGAAATGAGAAGACAAAAAAAAAAGAAAGAAAAATATATGTAAATGAGATGAAAAACCGAAGAAACAACTGCCCATCGCCGTACTTAACATAAGGGATGGGGAAAAGTTCATTATATACAGTATTATACCTACCGTAAACCCTTCACGTTTCAATAAACGATAGTAGTTTATAAATAATAAAATCTAACTGACGCGGTGTAAAATATTGTAACTATACGGACGGCAAAAAGAGGGAAAGAGGGAAAAAAAGAATAAAAAACGTAACAACCATCAAGAGTATACGTTGAACTCGAGTCTTTAAGATTTACGAACACCTAGCGGTGGGTGTTTACCCACCGGAGATATATAACTTGCGTCTGGTGTTTTTAATAGTTTTCTTTTTTTTTCAATTCTTTTTTTTCTTTCTTCTTTTTTTCCTCTTATTATCTGAAATCGAAATATGTACTCTATAGTTCCGGTAGTCAACATTAGAGACATTTATTTTCACCTCGATTCATAAGTCCGTGCATATATTATAACAGACGTATACCACATATGCGGACGTAAGTGCGAAGTATTAGCTGTAGAACCGGTTTTTTTTATTCGAGAAAAAAAATTATTTTATTTTATTTATTTTTTTTTCTCGCTTTACTTCGAACGAAAGATTATTTCAACCACATTCACAAAATGAACAAGAATATCGGCAGCAAATACAATTACCGAAACGATTTTTATCTCGATTATATTATACACTAGGATGTATGTGTGTACATGGATATGATATGTGTACGTGAGCGTTTACCACGCAGTAATCTTGATATCCATAAAAATAAAAATTCAAATCACGTTTATATTCGGCTACGGAAGAAATAAGAATCGACAATATCACCGCAGGCGGTATTTCGTGAAAATTAGGTGAGAACTAGCCTCGGAATCCGAAGATCAAAGCGGAGGGGAGGCGGAAAAAAATGTGAAAGAAAGAATCATAAAAAAAATGCGGCCTATGTGAAGAGTCGGTGAAAAAAAGAAGGATGTACCGTAGGAAAAAAAAAAGGATAAGAAAAGGAAGAAGAGGACGGAATGATCCCTGTCCGTATGGGGTAAACGGCACCTGTATTGTATAAAAAAAATTTCTTAAGTGGCGATTTCGAAATGGTCAACCACTTGTGAAATTGAGCTATCGCCAGCCTATTGACCCCGATTCGATCCCTTCCGTACTTCAAGTCCCGAGCTATATACGTGTACAGTTCATACTGTCCCATTGACCAGCACAGCCCCTTTTGAAGGTCCGCGTGGGGTAGTTTCGACCACCAGCTTGAAACGAGAGAAAATATCAATAAAAGAGACACCAGATATAATACCTGGTAAGAAAAGCTACCCCAGACACTCCCCTGTTGCCTTTTGACCATAAGAAAGAACTGACAATGGTGAATACTTGAAATATTTTGACAGTCTGACCGCTCAGATTATCGACGATATATCCTTCGGTAGAAAAAAGTGAAAGAAAAAAAAAACGGAAAAAAAAGCCTCCGAGAGGCAGGAATTTTTTTCTCTCTCTCTTAACGTGCTGAAAGAAGACTCTTTTCCAAAAAAAAAAGGTCAATTAACCTTTAAACGTGCGAGAAAAAAAAATAAAGGATGAAAAAAAAAAACCCGATGACCGCAGTCTATAACGGGGAGGTTTTGCTTCGCCCTAAAAATGAGAAGAAAAGTGAGAAAAAAAAGACGTGTGAAAATACGATTTCCACAGCGGTTGAGCAGAAATAAAATAGTCACGTTTGAGAAAAAATTGAAGAAAAAAAAATCTAAGAAAAAAAATTTAGATAGCTTATTTAAAAAGAAGAACCTACGGTAAGTTACGGCGTTTCCTAATACGTATAATATATTGGGGATGTAATTTATTTTCGGTGTAAGTACGAAGTCGTTTTCGCCCCTGTGTTATACGTGAGTACGTCATACATACGGTATGGGCGTCGTGGAAGAAAAAAAAATTAAGAAAAAAAGGCAGGGGGGTATATATGAAAGAATTAAAAGGAGGAATGGAAAAAGATGAAAAAAAAAAGTAAGAGAATAAAAAAGTTTTGTGAGAAAGATAGAGAATCGGAGAACAATTGAACGATGAAACCGTTCGAAATTCAACTGTCTGGAGACGAGAATCTCTGGTTACATTGCTCCCAGCCTCGTAAACTCACACTGTAACAACGGATGCTGAGGGCATATTAACGTGGTGTGCTGTAAAGTACGTATAGGTGTAATATTACGCATATATGTATGGAGAGAATCACACAGAGAGGGATGGATGGATGGTCGGTTGGTTAGTCAGATACGTGTATTCGCGTATGCTTTTATGTATGGACATATAAATAATACATACCTATAGAATTGAGTTTGTATATGAGGAACGCATACGGGCGTAGTGACATCGTATATATGTAATGAAACTGATTTTTCCATAGTTCGCGCGTACCGCCCGAAGCGAAACAATATGGTTGTATAGTCCGCGCCAAAAAACCACGAAGACATCTTTCGGAATTAATTTAATACGTTGGGGATCGCGGTATCGGTTCAGAAAAAATGCGCTTCGATTCCACGGAGCTTTCGGCACCCGGAGGTATTTTCATATTGTTAAAATAACTGGTAAGAAAATTAAGAAAAATTCGCAAAACTTTGGCGTCTGGCGCGGGACCATAAAATGTCGGAGTAAATCATTCGGTTTTATGGTGGAGCACGTTTGCCAACCTTTAGCTGATGAATTCCTTACCCAGCGTGCATTTTACTTCCATAGACGCAGCTTTTAAAACTTGTATACCACCACCTCGGACAACGTACAGCGCAAAATTAAAAATTAAAGCTAAGAGAATAAAAAAAATCGTTCATCATTTTTCTAATCAAAATACGTTCTTGGAAAAAAACTAAAAAAATTGTACGAGTTTTCGTCTAACGAATTTGAGTCGTTTAAGTTTCTCTGTCAGAAACTTGCAGGAAGATATTACTATTTTATTTAATTGGTCAGAACCTTTCTGTGCGCTTCTTCAAATTTTCTTTAAAATTTTACGAATTGTAGGTTTACGTTTTTCAGGAAAATACTTCGTGATACTGAAACAGAAGAATTTTCACTCGAACTTGAAATCCCCGTAGATCCGAGACACTCACATTTAAATTTTCAAACTAACAGGAGTTTCAGCTGCGCGTTCGAACCAGTTAAACGAATGATCATCAAATTTTTTCCACCCATTAATTGAGTCTTAAGTTTATCTACAATCAAGGCACATCGACACGTGCTTTATAAGATCTGTTACACATATACCCCTAGTAAAAGTTACACATTAAACATACAACCTGTATAAACTACAAACGATTAAGGCATCTCGATACACATCCTAATAGGTTTACTATGGAGTAGAAGTTGCCTACCTGCCTATACGTATCTACATATATATGTATATAGCCTTTTGTTTTACGTTGGGTTCACTCGATCACTGAACTCTGAGCGCACGCAATTAGGAGAGGAAGCTAACGGCACATGCCTATCCTAATATGAATTTTCAAATAATCGAAGGCTCTATACCATCAAAAGACAATCTCTTTCGTGAGTCCGACAGGCGCGTGCATAGTGTAGGTAGGTAGGTAGGTAGGTAGATAGGTAAGTAAGTATTTATAAGGTAGATATCCACCTATAGTTCGAGTTCTTTTTATTTCGTTTTTTTTTTTTTTTTAACGCAACAATCTTTTGTTATTATTCCGAAGACGCGGACGGGGGTGACACGTACGTTCACAGTATCCGGTCATGTACGTGACGTCACTTCTGCTGCTGTTGCTGACACTCCGGTGCAGGATTATACAGAAATACCGGTCATGTAAAAAGTCCGATATATCTGTATACAGAAGCGCGTTTTTCGAAAGACAAGAACTAAAAAAAAAGTCCGTTTTTTTCTTTTTCTCTACTCATTTGTAATTTTTTTTTTCTTTCTTTATTGTTCATCGGTTCTCTTGTCGGAAAAATTTACACCTCAATAATTTATATAAAATTGTCAGATACGTACTATCCGTAATCTGCGGTGGGCGTAGTTTAAGTTTAAAACGACGAACGTATAAGAATGGAATTGCGCAAAAGAGAATCGCGTATACCGCGAATGAGGAAACACGAATCCCTGAAACTGATACGAGCGCAGACGCAGGACGCAGAAACTCCACCCCTGAGAATTGGTATACGCGGTAGGGAATCGCGAGCTTTCGAGTCGCTATAGGGGTGCAGGCGTAGAATATGCGTATAATGAAGGGGGTGATAGCGTTGAACGTTCGAGTTTTGTTGGCGGTGATAGCGATGGGCGTTTCCGCGGAGAAATTGCTTCAAGTTTTTCTTCTTCTTTTTTTTTCGTTGCATTTTTTTTTCTTCATTTTCAACATTCCACCTCCGTTGGTTCCGCGTGCATATTCCTGATGACCCGCTGTCGCATTATACGTGGTGTGTTATATGCATGTATAGAGATGCGAGATGCGGTCCATACAGCTGATAAATTCTTGCGCTGATATTGTTTTGCCCCAAAGAATATTATAATAATTTGATAATCCGTAACTGTTGCCAACAGACTACTAGGAGGTACCCGTTCTAAACTTTAGTCTCTTGCTAATTTGAATATTTGTATAATACGAACGGCGATTGGGCGGAACCAGAAAACAAACTCCCTGTCGTCGACACTTTGCCTAATTACGGTAAAAACTTCTATCTCAAGGATCCTCCAAAGACAAAATCCCTTTCGTCGTTATACATTAAATCCTTCCGCTCTCGTGTCTCGCTCTACACAGATATATTATATCACCTTATCATGTTATTACACTCTTTGTTTTTTCAAAACCTACGTATGCCGTCTGGTATTTCTTGAAAATATTTTTCAAGATTTTCGTGCAATACACGTAAGATACATACCCCATCTTTTTTAGGGCAACTCATTTAATACACAACACATGTAGATAAAATATATATACATAAGGTATGTACGTATATAAATGGTCATAAAATAGCTCGGATGTTCTGAAATTCTGCGTTACCCATAGAGTAATTAATCAATGACAGGTGAGATTCATTTTAAGGTGAGAAATCATTAAGTTATTAATTACCTAGGCAACCCACGTCATGTCAGACTACGTTGTTGTTTTTTTTTTTTTCTGTTTCTTGTTTGTTTCTTTTGACTTTTTTCTTCCTTTTATTTTTATACCAATTCGTTTTCGTTATTTTTGTTATCGTTTACTTTATTTTGCGCAGGATATATATAGGTGCGCATGTGTATATAGTACACATATTTCTCAACGAATTTAAATTTTCATGAATTTTCTACACTCGTTTTTATTCCGATTTTGATCTCTATTACGTTCGATCTGTCCGATCTAGAAACTTTGAAAAATAATTATACGGGAATATACGCATACCTGAGTCTCCAAAAGGCTGGAGTACCTCGAAACGGTGCCTTCGATCATCGTGATTGACGTTTAACATTATTATTTCATATTTTCTTCGAATAACAATTATCATATGTATGAATAGTTATATACGCATAGCCGTGGGCTGAATCACGCGAGCCTATCGCACATGGGCATATGTGACATCGCGAGAGTACCCAATAAAATGATCGCATAAGAATGATCGAAAATGATTTAATTGCCGGATGAAAGAAAAAAAATCTAATAAATAAAGTGAAAAATTGATTTTCAAAGTTGACGAAATCCTGCAGTCGTGTGATTTTGAGTAAAGCGGTCGATGATGATTATACGTGTCCGCTGATCGGTGCAGTGCGAAGATGCAGAAACGAAAGGAACGAAAACGAATTGTTGAAAAAAAGGGAAGAAAGAAAAAAAAAAGAGACGCCAAGCTTATATGTATCTCACGTTGCAATATCTCGCGATCCGATGCGAAGCTGAGGGAGTTATAATAACGCGGGAATATCTCGGAGCTAGTTCGATCTGAATTTAGTCGTATATGGCAGCGAGCGGTAGGCTATTGCAGTATGCGTCGTTTTCTCTGTTTAAGAGTCTCTGTGGTTTGAAACACGATCAGCCTGAGAGTGTTCCATCATATGTGTCTATACAAGAGGTACGTGTATGTAAAACGAACGTTTGTATTAGTCGCAGAGTGTATAACTTGGACTGGTTCTTAGAAAGAATCAGGAGATAATTAATTGTCCTCTTGGACCAGTAATGATGCTGGAGTCGGACACGCCTCCTCTTACAACCGTCGTATACGTGCATTACGTACGTATATGCATACCCACGGTTGTATTTACATACCTCGGTTATAATATGCAGATGAATTTCCATGTGTAAGTGAAACGTTTTTGAATAAAAGTATTTCTTAATCTTGTGTAAATGAAATTTAAATAGATCCATATTATGTATAGGTGTATACCATACAGAAAATATGTATTATACTTACATATCTATATAATGCGTGGACGTGTAACAGGGCATACAGTATATACTGTATTAATTAAAGATCTGAAACCTGATTTAGATCGGGGCAGCTGCCTCTCTGTCCTCTACATATGATCGCAACACACAGAGAAAGTCCCTTGAACGATATATACATTATAATAATGATTAAGTATGGACTCCCTAACTTCCGTTATATACAAAAGTTTTGAAAATTTTCTTACACGCCACTGTAATATACATACGTATTTATACATCCATACCTATGTGCACACAAGTAAGCGAGTGTAAGATTCGTTATACTTTCACGTACTTTTTGAATAACTGATGATCGTCGTACGACGTCACCGCAGCTGATGAGGAAGGTTAATTCAAATATGCCCGAAGCAAAGAAGAAGAAAAATATTTCAAAAAAAGTTTAAAAGAATTTGGAGACGAGATTACCCGGCTTCTGGACTGTTGAGAATTTAAACCGATTAGAATTTTACGAATATACGTATACTGGGCTATACACATATTACTTTATGGGATTGCAGCGTGGCCGGTGAACGAGATGGACGTAAGACCGCGATTCGAATTCAATCTAAGTAGGCCCAATATATAATCTTCAGGTACAGAGGAGTACGAAGTTCTCGGTGTAGTGAATCGAGAAAAAGAGTTTCTTGTTATTTTTAGTTTTTTATTTTTTTTTTTTTTTTTTTTTTAGCATCGTTCGGCAGGAGCAACAACTGCAGCGGCAACAGCTATCAGCTAGCATAAACTCGTTTTTGATCGCTCCTTTTTTCTTACTTACTCTTCTTTTTTATCTTCCTCTTCGTTCGCTTCTCCGTCGTATTTCTCTTCTTCTTTCAGTTACAGTGTATTAAATTTCCTCGCGACATTGATTCCCATGGCGTTATACCTATAGACGTATAATATAATACACCATATACGTATACCTATGTGTAAAATATTCTTATAGGTATATATCCGTTCCCCGGTGATTACGAACACCATGCGCTGCCAATGTGCTCATGTCAACTCCGCGAGTCGATATTATAATACTTATAAATACATGGTTATTTATTCCAACAACTTTTATTCTGCAGTTCCCATATTTGACTCGTGTAGGCGGTGGGAGTTACCGTCCTATAGTCGGTTTTTCTGTAACTATAAAACAACGATTCACCAGTTGTAATCACCGTCCAATTATGAAATCTACACACATCAGCACCAGGCATCGCAGGTCAAGCGAACGTTGTGAAAACAACACCATTGGAGGGTTGAGAATCCGCAGCGCGGTGTAACCCACAAAAAAGTCTCGAAAAAAGACGTGGGAATTGCTTCGATTTCGCTTGAATTTCGTTATTTTTCACCGTATTCGTTACCCTGCGAGAAAAACGGCGGAAACCCATAGCGAACTCGATCACGCGTTGAGAACCATCCACATCTCTGTGTGAAAAATGACCGCGATCGTTCCTCGGTTCTGAAAATTTATCAAAAACTTCATTTATTTTTATCCCGCAGATATCGCATCGATTATAATACGCAGCCGTCTGACAGTCGAGGATTTTGCCTGCCGTATGCATCGCATGATTTAATCCCCTGGAGGAGTTAGTGGGAGTTATAAAACAGTATGGGATAGTCCTGCAGGTATATAACAAGGTGGAGGGAACGGCGTGTACGTGTGCCCGTGTTCCACATGGGTGTGGATCTCGATTCACGTGGTATGATCTATATGCATCTGAGGGGACACACCGACGACCCAATCCTCAGAGTGTATAGTAGTGACTTGTATTGGATTCTTGACCGGTCTCCGGAGTGCCTGGGGCTAGCGAAACCAGAGCTCGTCTCCACCGCCAGAGAAGAGAACCGAGTGGCCGAGTATTAATTGTTGCCGGATAGATATAGAATATGTATACGATAATAACATACACGAACCACATCTACGCTGTAATATATACACGTGTATGTATTAATACAAGGTATATATGTATAAACGATGCACACGTGCGTGCCACGTATAGAAACAAGTTCAATATACCCCAGGTTCTGTTCTACACGTATATAGTCGGTACACATATATTTATGTGTATGTAGAACTACGCGAGGTTATCATGTCATGTATAGGTATAGTCAGTTATTAGTACACGCATACATGCACGTCTACATAAATATAATGCTCATGGTAATAAGGTCGATGTTCTCTTATTCTGACGTAGTTATATCTCGATCTACACAAGAACTACCGCTTATTATAACTTATCTATACACACATAGTAGAATATCATCAGCGATTATATAGTTTTGGCTCGATTAACTTTTTGCGAATTATTTAAACGCACGTGGATGAACCCATGCCGCGGTTATTTTAATATCTCAAGAATTGCCACTCGAATCTTTGGGTCACTCTCTGATTTTTATTACAACTACTATGCAATCTTTGGTCAGACTGATCAATGATATCGATGCGCAATGGCCAAAAGAATGCACCGCACCGTTGACTCTTTCTGTTTAATTTTTTTCATGTTCTTTTGATACCACGTGACCGGTACCTACTCGCCACTCCCAGCGCAACGTGCCCTTTAATGGAGCTATTAATATTCCCAAAGTGTTTGCTAATCAGGAACGCGCGAGGAAATTTATACATCGAACTCACTGTGCTTGACTTATCACACATCGCACCGCTCCACGTTCCATGGATTCCCATATCGAGGGCTGACTGACTGGGAGGGCGTAACCCATATTTTTTCAGTTGCACTTCTACCAGTTCCCTTTTAGCCGGAAAAATACACCCTTGAAAAAAATTGTATCCAAACTTTCTCATCTATCAATTTCTTCCTTTCTTTCATCCAAACCATCCAAAAAGTTGAATTTTAGTACCAGATTACTGCAATTTGTGGCAATTAGCGGCTGTGAATCTCGATTTGAAGTAACGTAGTTTCCATACCTTTCACAGAATTACTTTTCTCTTTTTATCTTCTCTATGCTCAGCAGTCCTCGGAAGGAATGGAAATCAAAGAACTCCGAGCTTAAATTTTTGGGGGAAAAAGAGCGAAAAAATTGTGATCACCTGACAAACACACACGTCGCATATCGTGCACGTGTGTCGTTAGTTTATGTGCTGATACATACATATTATATACATGACATGCAGGTTATATACCGTATCACGTGCCACTACGAAGAGAACACGAATGGGTGGCTATATATAGGAGTTTTACGAGAGTGTCGGTAGTGGCCGGTTAGTTATCAAGTATTCGAACGGTGTTTCAGGTAAGCGCGTGTCAAGCGTCCCGACGCTTCCCCTGCACACGTGTGCAGCACACTGCACAAGTACTTTTTCCGATACGCAAGTTTGACCATCGTGTTGATCACGCGTCAATCTCTCACACATACATTCGGTGATGTTGATGTTCCGATGTTCCCTTCTATGATTTGATAAAATGTAAGCAAGTAAGTAGAGAACGGTTTACCCTATTACCGCATACCGCGCCTCTAGGCATCGCTCAGCGCGGCACCGCGAGCAACCATTTAAATATAAAACGACATGAAAAAAAATCAGAAAAAGAAAAAAAATAAAACTACAACCGCAATAATTTACAGACATATTATCATCGTCAAATTGGTCGCAGATGTGTATCCGTCTGCTTATTGTGAGACAGAGAAAAAAAAAAAAAAAATTGGGATTACAATCAATAAATGACGAGTTGAGATGAGGAAAAATTTTTGCCCTCGTAATCTTCGTCTGTGAGCAAGTGAATGAGTACCGAAAACTCGCGTGAATTGATACTGGTAGAATTTATCGTTGAAATTGCACTCCATTATGTATACGGCCGTGTCACATATGTAGCAGAAGAAGAGCTAGCTCACTCGGATCGTCAATTGATGAACACAAAAGGACGGAAATTCGTTAAGTGATGCATTTATCGTATGTCAAAGCCAACACTCATTGCGTTTGGTTTCTTTAGGGTATACGTAATTACAAATCTGACGTGTTCTGAAAGGCTAAATTTCCAGCCCGTATGACATGTGGCATGTCAGCCGCAATTGCAGACGTTGAAAAACTATAAAAATATCCTACGTAAGATGGAAAATTAAACTGCAACAGACAAATCGCGCGATCGAACGGACCAGAGAGAAGGATATTCTCTAAATTTCGAAGTGCATGCGTAAAAATGAAATTAGTAAAGTTAATATAACGTCTGCATTCCATCGTTGCAACACGTGTGTCACGAAAACGTGTCTTGCTTGCGTATTGATTAATATTATACACGTTTATAAGCGCAGCTATGTCACGGTGACTATATCCACACTACAGGATAAGGAGACATAAAAATGAAGGAGGAAAAAAAAGAGAATAAAAACAGATTAAGAATGAAAAATCGACCGACATTCTCGTACTATATGTGATCAAATTGTTAAAAAATAATGTTTCTGCAGTTGCGAATGTCCAACACGCGCATTCGGCACATCGAACATATGTTCCTGAGTGGCGGAATAATGAGTAAAAAAAAAAGGAAGAAGAAAAAAATGAACACACGTCTCTTCCTTGCTTTTGCAGTTTCCTTTCCCTTTGTGTTTTACGTTTTCTGTTTGGTGAACGTAAATGAAAAACCCGACAAAGGAGAATCGACACCGATGTTGTGTTGTGCAGCAGCAACAGCAGCAGCAGCGGCAGTGCAGGTTCGACACGTGTCACACATATCGCGTCGCTAAGACACGCCGCAACCGACCATGTCAGACAAGCTGGTAATAGGAACTCGCCACTCTCGCTGCATTTCCATACATTCCTTTAAGTGTGAGCACGCTGGCATCGGCCGTCCATTTAAGAATTTCTAGCCATACTCCTCCGGCTATACCGGAATCGTTCTCTTTCCTGAATTTAAACGTCGCGACACGCGCCGGAAAAAAAACGAAACCAAAGAAAGAACTGAAAAAAAATAAAAATAAATTCAATGCATGATCGGAATGAATTCCGCACCCACGTCTGAGATTGATGTATCCGGGAAAGCGATTCAATTTCATGCAAAAATGATGCAGAAAGGAGAAAAAAAAAAAAAAAAAAACTGACCCATTGAACGTGATCTTGTGTTCCTCGAATTAGATGATCGGTAATACGTGTACGACGGAATAGAAATTAAGGTGAGATAAACGGAAGAAGCGAACAGCGATCGGTCCACGACGTAAGATTAGGTTGGAATTGTGGGCCCGGTCTGGCGTTCATTCATAGAAATGAACTACCGTTGAAATAAGTCGGAAATCTAAAATTAACCCGTTGCCTGATGGCAGGAAGACGACTCGGGTTGACTTGACGTCCCATCACTGCGTTGGTTCTTCGGGTTGACGTACACACTGGTTATATACCGAGTTAGTTATGCCTATGTATATTGGTACCTGAATATATACCGTATAATTTCTAGTCCACGTGCTTCGATATTTGAGATAACTAGCTCAGAAAATTCTCATTCGTTTCTAGGTTATCGCTATCGAGGTATGCGGTCTGTGGGCGTTTTCTTATACATATATAATATTTATCTATATACCTATTGTATCTATACGCTTTGTCAGCGAACGAGAGACACATGTCCGACTTCAATAAGCATCACGAAAAATAGAAAAAACAAAAAAAACAAAAAAATGACAATTGGAAAATCTATTGTGACAGTAATTGTGATAATGATTGATGGCGGACTCGGTTCGCAATCGCGTGCTCAACGGTGGCTTTTTGTATAGATATAGCTAAAATTAGCAGCAATTATTTTATTACATGATGAACAATCGCATCAATTCTAGACAGTCCTGAACTAGATATTTTATATTTCGTGTTACTGCAAACTTGTTCCGATAAAAATTGAATGCAATAATATTTTCCTAATATCTTCCAACGATTACTAGGTATACGAAAATATTGGCATCAGTTCAAACGACGGCGCGTTGAAGCGGACGGATTTTTAACTTCTATTATTAAATTAAGACGATTTTCAATAGCCGCGGACAACAGCGAGATGTCTGTTACTACGAGTCTCGTGTTAAACATCCGATGATCAGCTGCTCGAGGGTCCGGAAAATTTGGGGTCAAACACTCCGGCGTATATAAGTGTTACAAGTATAGTATAGGCACGAGTGATCGCATCGTGATTGCAAGAAATACGAGCTGCCCATGTAAGATAGTATGGGTAGGTATATTTTGAAATAGCACGACATTCCTGTCTGTCGTCTGGAAGTTCCTGTCCAACAGTTTCTAATACCTGTACACGTAGTTAATACACAAGCTACAGCAAGGCCAGGCTTCGCGTTTCAACACCAACGCGTCAAATTCAACCCCCCTGTCTTTTGATAACAAACGGAATTCTTCCATTGTTGTATAGACGTGTCGCATTGTTTTCATTGCTGGATCCGAGCTGTACTCGGCAACGGAAGAGAATTGTCTATTTTTACGTATATGTGCAGAGTGAATATCGTGTAATGTACTCGTAGTATGTAGATGACTGCGCATTGCAGCGGCACATATAAGTCGTATTTATTTCTACACTCTGTAGCGGAGAAGGTAGGAAGGTATACGTATACGTATACGTAGGAATTGAACAGATGGTTCATGCAAATTAGTCGATAAATCAGAGAAGACGTCGAAATTCATTATCGGCAGCTGCCACTAACGATCATTTAAAAAAAGGGTTTCACCGCGACGCCATATTGTTGTTAAATACATGATTTACAAAAGGGTAAACTGAATTCAATTGGTAATCAATGGTTCGATATACCACGCATATACCCATCCTATATCCTATGTCCTATTCGCCATATAGCCATATATACCTGCTGCTATGCGGCGCAGCAGAAGCAGAAGAACAGCGTTCGTCCTTACACTGGAAACACCAATGGATATCTAGATTTGCCACCCAGCAGCCAATCAGATCTGGTTCAAGGAACCCACATTTGCAATTCAAATGAGTGCACACTGCGTTCAAACAGCGTTCGATTATTTAGATATGCAGATGATTCCGAAGTTTTTCACAACCGCAAACCTTTGCCGTCCATGCAGTGAAGCCAGGCAAGAGGAACAGTCAGGAGGCAGGGAGCCTGGCGGACGGGCAGGCGAACAGGAGGACGAGAGTAAGGCAACCGGCAGTCAGGATCGACTGTATAGAATCCTTTAGGAGTGACGATCCAGGAGAAAGGGAGTAGGGCACAGTACGCAGGGTACATGCCAGGGTTAGGGGTGTTGTCATTGTTAAGATCGAGAAGATTTGCATGTCGCCCGAGGGGTGATGCGATGCTCACTTTTCTTTTATTTCTTTCTGCTTTTTCAAACACATGATGACGATAGCCGGGGTGCGAAGTAGAGTTGCCAAAGGGAATAGAGTGTTTCGAACATTTCAATGAAATATGGTCGATATGTTTTACGCGTGATTTATCTCGCCCCCTAATTTGCATAACGATCGATCTAGTTCCATTTTCTATACGGGTACCACGCTCTGCTCCATCACTTTTTCCTAACTAAATTTAAATATTGCGCTAACCGGAAGGGTTTCCTTTCACGAATACTACTTCGGAAATCAAACCAGTAAAGGTCGCCGATCATTTCGTTAACAAGAGAACGTCACTGTCCCTCACCCCTTAGTAAGGATGGGACAATGACCAAAATTTTGATCCACATTAAGGGATAACAACCAGCCCTGTGTAATCCACATACTTTAGGCCAAAAGCCGTTATGCTGTCATGAGGTCCTGCGCGTCTGGAGTGAACAGAATATAGAAAATATGAAATTTTTTTCAGTTCAAACGGAATGCGGTTCGAAGTTTCAAACGTCGTTCTCAGTTTTGCGGTATAATCCTTTTTTGTTCTTGGACTTCTGATGTGAGATGTAATTCATATGCACTCGAGGCTTTTGTCCTCTCCTCGAACTCTGGGGTATATCAAAATGCAGAGAGTAAAAGAATAATTTCTTAGTTTGTTCTGGGAAATTTAAATCCAATCTGATATGCTGCACCGCACCGGTGAGTATTCCACCATCAGGTTACCCAGTTCGCGGGTAACAATTACGGAGAGTTGAACGGTTGGCACTTGCAGCGCTTTGCGATGTATATGGTCGCCGGTTGCAATCGTTCGAAATTTGAACTTGGCGGTGCGGTGTTTGGTTCCTCGCCCACGCTGCATGCCATGGTCTTATCTTCGAAGAAGGTGGGAGCGAGTTGGTAAACGACTTGATGAAAAAGGAGGAATGAATGACCGAGGAGTTGACTTCTCCGGTGAATTGAGAGCCGTGTGCTGCCGTCTGTAACCAACTTCACACCTATATCACTGAAACAAAACAATTCACTGCCCGCTCCTATACCCGCGCAACCAGCTACCCTATCAATATTATGCTTAGTTGTTTCTCGCTAAATCCCCTACCACTTCCACCGCCTCCGCGATGCATTGTTGCGTCTACTTCATCTGGACCGGATACGGTAATTGGAGAAATTGACCAGTACCTACGTATGTATAATTGAATACGTGTGTTAGTCGCTTCTCGAGCAATCAAAAGTCTACTTCCGCTCGACTTCCGGTGTATCATCGGTACCGGTCACTAATTTTTTAGTGTATCGCACAACTCGGATATCGGATTTAGGATTACACGTGACGAAGATCGCGGTAATGGTAGAGATTTTCATTTTTTCCGTGTCATTCCATTAGTCAGAGTTTGTCAATTTAGCATTCCCGTCACCTCCGCATGAGCGTTGATTTGGCAGCGTCGACAATTGAAATGAGTAATTTCGTATAAGCGATTTCCCTGTTATAATATATGAGATCGGACACGACGTCGTTCTTTATAGTATTGAATATGTCATTTTGAGGACAATGGGAAGTCTATGTAGCTTAACATGGGCTTCTGTTGTTTTTAAAATGAGCGATTCAATTGCAGAGAACCAGCGGAGTTGATTGAAACGTTCCTTTTCTCAGAGCGCCGTTTTTGTTTGATCTCCGTTTCTGCCGTCAAGAGCACGTAGCTCAAAGAAACAGAGACGCGGAGAGAGAAGGAGAAAGAAGAGGAGAGTAAAAGAGAAGAAGAGAGGGAAAAGAGAGAGAAAAAGTAACAGAGAAGGGCAGAGAGCTCGTCACGTGCAACTTGTAAATATTATAATTCAAGAAACATTGTCTCGCAAGCGTAGATTTCAAAAGTTTCTCAAACATCCGGCTTACACGAATTCGCCCGCAGAGTTTAAAAGCTTCGTATACACGATCAACGTTCAAATTACGCACAAATGATCTCATCATTCCGAAAAATAGTTTGCCATTTTTTTGTGATTAAATTTCACGCCAAAAAAAAATAAAATAAAACACCAATCGATACTACGGAGAAAACTAGACGACAGAAGAAGGGATAAAATGAATCCGAAAAAATCATCGCCTCCAAGCCCAGGTGTTGGTGGTCAAAAAAATAAAATAAAATACGCCCCGAAGACGCCACGTGAAGGCTACAGGAAAACCTTTGCAAAGAAATAATCTAACTCCAAACTGCATAAGTCTGCAGTGGATTTTCTTTTCTATAAATCAACCTGAAAAAAGGATACTGGGTTACGAAAAATTGGGTCCCTATTCTCGGGGCGTCCTCAATTTATCCCCCTCCTTTCACCCCTATTTTGGGATCGTCCAGCTATACATCAGGCACCGTTCGCCACTTTCAGGTAAATATATATGACTATATATACTCGGTATATGTGTGTTCTTTATACCTGTCAAGGAAATTGTGTCATAATGTGACCGCATTTGCAGAGAGACCCCGTGCATTAAGGGCATATTTAGCAAGTTTTTACCCTGAAAATCGATCCCTAGGTTTACATGGAATGAGCTACAAAGGGTCGCGAGCGTGGAAATTCCGTTCAATTTTTAGGGTGGTTTATATTATTCAGTTTTTTTGTCATTCCATTTACTTTTTTCTTCCTACATTTCGTTTTTTCTATCCACCCCGTGAACGACTATACCCGTTACGAATTTGGGGTCAGGCGACAGTCACTTGTTGTTGACTTCGGGCTTACCGGAACAAAACTGACTACTGCACATTTCTGCAAATGCAGCGCGCTACGCACCCCAAAAGATACAGTTTCGATTTCTAATGCGGTTTTGAAACGGTAAATTTTCACTCTTTTCAGCATATTCGGAAGAAAAAAATACCTCAGACTCGCGATCGGTTTCGGAAAAAGAAAAAATAAAGAATTTTGTGCGGGTGCTGTTAAATTACGCAACGGCTTGACGGTTCCTTGAAATATCGTCCAGCTGCTCGCGATGATGGCGTTGGTATTTGTACTTAAATAATACACATTTACGTATGTACGATCGAAACGGTGGAATTTAGTACGTGTGTCATAAACTTGCATACATATAAGCGCGCGTGTTCATTTATGTTTACATATGCACGTTGCACAGAGAGAATATGGCTAGCAACAAGGATTTCATATTATTATACGATGGTAAAAAAATAAATCAAGGATGCAGCCTAGGTACCGAAGAACAAGAGAAGGAGGAGGATGATGAATCGAAAATCGACATCAACGATTTTTATCGGAAATTCAAATATCACTCGAATACAGGTATAGACGTACCGAAATGACTTGTAGATTCTTGGTAAACAGTTCGAGTCCGATCTAAATTTGAAAGTTGTGTCATGTCCCGGATATCGCAAAAAAACTGAACAGCTTCGGTAAATGTCATTGGAAATCACTGATTGATTAAATTATACGGTTCTACTTTACTTCACCGCGATCCTGAATATAATATGTATATAATAACCGCGCTAACATGACATTACATACCTAATATAAAAATACATCGATAACAATTATGTGGATAGGTGGCCGATCACCTCTTTGTACATAACCATGTACCTGAAAAATACTAAGCGAAGATTTCTCGAAGGCGTATAATCGTAATGGTATAGCTATATAGAAGATAAGGCGCGCGCGCGCGGAGTAAAATTGACGAACAACGGTTTCAATTATATTTTCTGTCCGTATACTCGTTTTTTTCAACTTTTTTTTCCCGTCGTCGTCGTCTCTCGTCCTTCTTCCTCCTCCTCGTTGTCAGTTCTCGTGTATTTTTTTGCCTCTCTTTCTTTAATATTTAGAATCCAGTTAGCTTAGATATATCAGACAATCCGGAGTTCATTTGAATAAGCCATGTAAGTACCGGCACTGTGGTTCACAAGTACATGTTCATCGCACACAAACTTGATGCACGTTACGATCCTCTGCACCGTGCGATGCGAGGGTTGCCGTTGTGTGTGAATATTTCGTTTTTATATCCTGGGTGGTTCGATACACGTATAGCTATATGAGTTTATTTACACGTAAGTATTCGAGGATATAATATACGTTTGGTGTGCACACACATGCGTAGAAACGAACGGCGGATGTGTAACGTACATATCATATATACGTACATAGGCGGATTGGATGTACAGGTAGGAATGAACGAAGTAGCATATATACACGCACAACCGAAGCATATTATACATTATGATTCGTCATTTCGGAATAACAACGAACTCAGGGCCCCGCCACGCCCTGCACATGGAATTCAACATTTGGGACACACTTTTAAAATATACTTTCTTTTTACCATCGGGTTACGACAACCGCGTTCCTCCGCTGCACCGACGAAATAATACCTTATAGAAGTAACGTAACGTACGTACCTATCCGTCTAATACTACTTGACATTACCTCGCCGCGACTTGCGCTACGTACAATTGCTGTCGCGGCCCGTCATGACGTTGAATTCCACGAACACCTACTAGAAATTCATTTACATCTACGATACGTACCTACATACGTGTACATAAATATATTTCTCAAATACAATGCGCACTGTGCTCACTACCGATATCTACATCTTTTCCATCTTAATCTTTTTCTCAGCGTAGCCATGTATTCCTACGTCTACGGAACGTAACCGCAATCGCGAGACAGTTCCTCATCCTAATCATCGTCGTCAAAGATGCGTAGGAGTGCGTCGTAAATTGGAAAATATCCATACAACTCTACACTTCAGCTGTGTGAAACATCACCTTGAACGCTCGAGCTTCGCTTCCGGTCAATCTTGACGGACATTCGCCCTTGACCTATCCCTTCGAGATTATATCCGACACTCGCCCACGTGCTTTCCGACTACACGCGCAATGCGTTTGCACTTCTCCCAGAACACGAGCAAATTTCGAAACGATCATTTGTGCGGAAGAGAAAAAATCGCGTCAAAAACGACGATACCAAGAAAAGTCCGAACTACAGATCTGTTCGAAAAAAATGCATAATAAGGTGATCGAGCTTATGTCGCGAAGAAAATGAAGGAAAAATTTTTCGTTTTTTCAATTTCTCTGAGGTTTTTATAGTAGCGCCAACGGAATCTCATCTTCACCGACGTACGTCTGGTGGGTGTATATGGCCGCACACGGTTACCTGAATCGCCCCCTCGTCCGGTGAGGCCAAATCTTCCCAATTGCAACCATTATCCATTCTCCAATTTCAATGGTTAATGATATAGCATTCTGATGCGACAAATTGCATCGTGGGTTCTGGTGTATTGGAACGGGCGTCTTCGGGTTTATATGGGCATGACCATATAGACTAATACTTGTGTAAGGTATTTCTATATACATATAGGAATCCCGAGCATAATTTTCCGTCTGCAGCTATACGAGGCCCCCTAAGTATTATAATAGAGTACCTTACCCATACAGAATGTTATACGGCAATAGTAGGGAGCAAGATTTGCCAGTCTGGGCAAATTTATATTATACAGACGTTTCTGTATACGTATATATATATCTCCTTTTCTTTCTATCTATCTCCTTGAATTCGATCGGCATAAAGTCGAAGGTTTTCGTTCGGTATACCGAACTCGGCATACGGTAGTTGCTTGAAAATTTGTATTTCAACATTTAAACGGCCGGAATTCGTTGTAATACATTTGATTCTCCAATATTTATATACCTTGCAAGCGGTCCTGTCACCCTCGCGTCTCAATTTGACGGGCTGTTTGTTTTAACTGTCGTTGAGAGTGCGGCGCCAGGAAGCTGTTGAAAAATCAGTGAAACGCCTCCAGTTTAGATAATAATATCCCTTCTTCCCTTGTACCGTAACACGGTTTCAAAAACTGACTAACCGATTCAAGGGGGGGGGACAAGTTTTTCTCAGCGTAGTATTTCGAAAGCGAAATTCTGTCGCACGAAACGATGATTTGAATCGATGTATATATATAAAAGCGTTAATGAGTGCTCAAGATTTTTTCAGGGTGTACAAGAGCGTTAGTTGTCACGTGTCGTTAATATTATATTATGGTTGATTCGGTGCGGTTTTAATTTGAAAAGATATCCTAAACAAAAGAGAATCATTGCGGGTTGAGAAAGGAAGACGAAGCAGAAGAAAATAAAAAAGGAATGGTAGAGATTTCTCAGCGGTAACTAAAGGATCGAGTGGTAAAAGCGAGCGAAGAACAGAGTCGGCGACGTTTTATCGTGTTAATAGAAGAGACTTTGAAACAGAGACACGTGACTGACCTGCTCGCCGCTCGCCTAGTCGTTCGTCTAATAATAAGAATCTATTATTAAAAGGTGTGGAACTCTTCGCTGCTTAACTAAGGATACCTATATCCCCATCCCTATAACCTACACCTCTTTACCCCTGCGTTGAAGTATAAATTACGATACGTATGTACCTGTGAGTAATTCGTACATAAAATGATCCGCGCATCCGTATAGCAGTGTGCATTCGGACAGCTTCGGTACGTACGAGGAGCATCGACCAATCGTTCCCCCATGCTTTCCAATCAATTAACCAATTCGGTGATAACTGACGCCCGTGAAATCTGACGTCGAGTCGCGACGATACGCTGCCTCGGCACGCTGCTGCACAGAGGATCACTCTCATCTCCGGTGCTCCTCTGAGCTTCGATCTCTTCCTCTCTTTAATCTTTTTCTCTTTTTCTCTTTTTCTCTCTCTCTCTCTTCTTTTTCTCCCTCCTACTCTCTATTTATCCCTCTTTTTTAACGTTCTGCTACCCCTCCTACTCCTCATCTGTTGCAACCGCCTCTTCTTCCTCCTCCTCTTTCTCTCTTTTACCTCCTCCTCTTCCTCCTCCTTCCTTTACTCCTATCCTCCCCCTCAAACATTCCCTCCCTCGGTCGTCCTATACCGCTCGCGAAGGGATGACGAAGGGCTTCCGAGTTCTCTCGAAAATTACCGAGTTTCACCGATCAGAGTGAGAGATAGAATGAGAGAAAGAGAAAAGGGCGATACCGATGAAGGGGCGATTGGAAGTAACGCGCGTATTGCAGCTCGTACGAGAGAGAAGAAAGTGAGGAGACGGAGAGAGAAAGAGAGAGAGAGAAAAGGGATTCTCTTTGGTTTATTCGAATCTCTGATCTGACTCTTTAAAGAATGACGTGCAATGGCTGCGGGGAAGGGTGAGGGTGACTGAGGCCGTGGCTGCAGCGGAACGGTGGAAGAAATGAGGAGAGAAGTGAAGAAGTGAAGAAAGAGAGGAAGAAACAAGTAAAGAAAGAATATTCTCAGATCGTAATGCAATAAGAAATACACAAGAAAGAAATATAAGGAGAAACTGGTCGCATTCCCAAGTCTGAAGTGGACTCCGTAAAAGTTGACGGGGTGAAGTGAGGAACGGAACAAAAGAGGATCACGCCGGTGATTACAACATTAATAAACAAATGAGCCTCGAGGCGGGAGAATTTAACGTCCAATCGGGTTTCGGGGGCGGATGCTAGGCGGAGCCACTATCGACCAACCTGGTGTTCCCGAACGTTCTCTTTCAGCGGCACCGTTTATACTAACTTGCTTGTGTTGCTCTTGAAATGTGTTGAGAATGTGCCTCATTTGAATAGCACCAACGCCGATAATGCTCTCGCACGCTATAATATAACAAAACCGACTTGATGCCAACCTACAACCATCCCCGCCTCAACTAACCGCGTACACTGCACCCTAATACCCCATAGTTCGTGCCCATAACACACATTTTTGCACGTGCAACTAAAGGTAACATACCATAAAATATGCGCTTCTTCAATTGCGATTTATCTCTTTTCTGTAAACGGACTTGAAAATTTATAAGAAAATAAATAAAACGTCGGCAAAATGTACAAAATCATGTTCATATACGATCACTCGCTGATGAAATTTCAAATACATATCAAATGTACAAAACCGCATTGGATTCGTTATGATTCCTGAAAATTTTCAAACCTTTTATCCATCGACAGGAAACCAGATTCAGTCCAACACGGCAACCACAGATTAGATGAAATATTGCAATATCAATAGCTATTATTCAACCGATTTTACATGAACTTTGGAAGGCGTAGTTAATGACCCGTATCAAATACCGTTCGTACCGTATTGGAATAAAACCTGATGTTCATTTATCTGCAAAAATTGAGGCGCCAGGCGCCTTGGCCAGTTTCATTGACAGCGATCGCACTCTGACCTATTCGCGATAATATCCTTGTAGATTCCGACATGTGCAGATCCTAAAATGGATACGAAACGATAAATCGCGAATAGATCCGAATTAGACAGAAACAGGTCATAAAAAGTACAGCTCCATTATATAGCGAGTGAAAAAAAAAATACATATATGGAACATTATACACCTTTCTAACATAAGGAATCACGCGTGAATTTTAATGTTAGGATAGGAATTTAGAAAGCGTTTCGAGTGTATGGTTGTTACGGCAAATTTCATACCTCGGTATAATATCTCATCATTATCATCAAACGAAAATGTCATTTGGCATTTTGTTGATACTCGTATCCCATACACGGGTGGGGAAAAAAAAAAGAAAAAATATGTATATCGATGGTAGAAAATCGTGATGTCTGTCCGCAGCTGCGATTTGATGATCGGTTATTATTTCGATTATTCCAACGGGTGGGCTGTTATTAAAATTTCATGGATATTCTTCGAATAAGAATGATATACCCACGCATGGATAATAGTTTATGGACTTGTACGGTTATATATGTATATAAAAGTACATATATCGTCGAATCGCAATAATCGTGCGCAAGCAAGCAAATGACCATCGACGGTGTTGGAAACTACTTGTGGGTGCCTCGCCTTAAACTTCTTTTTTTTAAGGGGTCAGGCGCGCCCTTTCCTGCATTCGAAGTGTTCCCGCGGTGGAGTCTTACTCATTAACCGGAAGTCACCTATTACCGGAAACTTAATAGTCCGTGAAAACAATAGAATTACGAGGATTAAATAAAAATTGACCGTCAACTTCATATATCTACCTTTAGTGTAACGCCGTAATATACCTACCGTTCTAGGTGCACAAGCTCAACAAATACAATCCCTGAGGAAATTGTCTTCCAACCAACGCGATTAACGCAGCTGCACTCCACGCAAGAAAATATAATACAAATATACAAGATTGCCCAATGTTCTGGAAAATCGATCCGAACAATCCGACGATCGGAAGATCACCAAACCATGAAAATACAGTCCCCTCTTCAAGAATTCTACAAACACATGTGGTTCAATGAATGGTAAAAATAAGAAAAGAAGAAAATTGAAAAACGAAAAAGAAAATGTATCGAGGTCGTTATGGGAATCCGTGCAAAATATGCCTTAGCCGCGATTCCTGACGGGGGCGAGCCAATCGATTCTAACTACAGCAACCTGCAGTCCGATGGAGCACGTTGAGACCCCCCACGACAAAATTACTATACGAGATGCAAACTCTTCGCTTCAAGGTTCAGCGTAGCCTGTAGTCCGAAGGAACAGCAGAATCAGAAGCAGTATGTAGAAGCAAAGAGTTGTTGAATGTAGATGCGGATGGTGAAGGAGCCATGGGCTATACAGATTCTGCACTGGGTTAGCTCTCTCTGTGGACGTCGAAGACAAGTAAGATCACATGTCCTGCCTGCCTAATTCCCTTCTCGGTCCCATCTGCACGTAGAATAATCTGGCTAACACAAACCCGTTGAGGAATTCTACAACGCTATACACAATAATAGCAACAGACACTTATATGCATGTGCGGATGGGTTACGAAGCATGGCTCTCTTCACGAGGGAACGACGTTAAAGGAATATCGTACAGCACTGGAGATGCAGGGTCGAGAAGAAGGCTGTATAGTGCCTTGTCTGATCACCCGCGTCCTAATGAAGGCTGAAAAGGTTTATCTGCGAAGGCTTTCGATTCCAAGTATATCCCATTCCCATATACCTACGCTTCGCGTACGATACCACCACGTCCCACCAAGGACACCTTTGCGATCGTTCTTAACCACCCGCCTCACTACGTACATCCGGTTGCAAAAGTTACCCTCCTATTGACCGAAGTCCCATTACAAGAAGAAAGAAAAAAAAATTCCATCACCGATCGAATTGAAATTCCATATTTTTTACACAGACGAAGTGATCGGAATAGATCGTTCTAGAAAATGTCATCACTATGCCGTTAGATTTGAGTGTATAAAATAGAGAAACGATGAATTCCGAGTTCATTGAAGTCTGACGTCAAGTGTTATCGCGTTTTTTACCAGAGAGTACGATGCGACGAAATTCAAATGGCAAAAGTCTCTGACCATCGAATTATTGCGAATATAATTTTTCGGTCTGGCTGTACGTATAGCGGAGGCCACCCAAAGTTGGAAGACGATGCATGCGGCCGTGGTTAGTATAGGAGTGGGGGAGTCCGCAATGTTAATTTTAACTTAATTAAGGCTTAATTGAGAGAAAACATCCTACTAGTCGGTTGCCCGACACTGCCACCACATCTGCAACGCAAATCCGAATTTGAAATTTCAAAAAACTTGAGGGAGTGCGGCTCAGTCGTGCTCAATTAGAAGCCAACAGAAATACCTGCCACCCTCCCTCTTTATACTTTTGTATAACTAACCGTCTTACCGTAATTACCATATCAAGCTTATCCTCTACCTTTATATAGGTAATCGTACTAAGTGTAATTCAGACGAACCATATATGCGTCTGTACAGCTATTATAATTAAATAATTATCGGCCTCCCGCACCGGTTGATCAATAAAATTGCGTACGGTGATGTCAGTTGAAAACGCGGTAAGGATCAATTGACTTCAAAGTATAAGGCATAATTCTGGTGGTATTCTGTGATCGAAAAGACATTTTACTTCGACACAGGGATGTATAGGCGGTCGCGTATAGAGAAGAATAAGAAACCGGACGGTGAGCTGGTTGTGGTTTATGATTACCAGAGCGGCGACGATGACCTGGTGCAGAGATGGAGAGAGAGGGAGAGCGAGAGCGAGTGCGAGAAAGAAGAGAAGATGTATAGAAGGGATTGAGAGAAATTCATCGGGGAAGTAAAGAAGACGACTTTTGAGATAAAGCAATAGAAAAGGATCTCTGAGGATCCCTTAGGATCATAAACCTCGAATACTCGATAGATCATAATTATGTTCTTCGGTATATACTGCAGCCATTATATAATACATGCATACATATATACATATATCTGTGATCTTTGATGTGCTTTACCGAATTAAGGGTCTTTCGTAGATTCCTACGCTGATGCATCTCGCATCAGGTTTATATCGCTTGAACGGTGTGTGTGCGTATACGTATATTTCCGTTCCGCGCTTCTGAGGTAGAAAAAACAATAAACTGAAGAAAACTATAAAAGTTTAAAGTTAAAGTGTCCCGCTTGTTGTAAGGGGTAAAATATTTCGAGATATGTATGTCTATACCTAAAATGTCTTTCAAATATTTTTGTAGCACCTGCCCGGCGCAAGATTTCAGCTTCTATATACAGGTTTATTTATGCTGCTGTTCCTGCTGCAGTTGCTGTTGGTAAAATTTCAAAGTTTCTGAACCAATAATCCGAACGTCGGAGCCAATTAATTTTAACTCCGCGTCGATGATCGGTAGAGTTTCGGTATAACACTATACGCGTCTGTATCATTTTGGGACCTTCATCATCCCCACAAAGCACATCGGTGCGTTTAGTACATAAATAGAAATATAATAGCCGGATAGTGTATAGATAATAGATAAATATATCGACTTGGAAGGAACGTGAAAACTCGGGAAATGAAATTTATAGATCACCTGCGAGCCTGATCGAGTAATTAAAATATTGGGTAACTAATTTTCAAAACTACCTTCAATCAGGGGTGTTTCAAAAAGCTAGAGAGTAAGAGAGGATCAGTAGATGGACGATCTCCCTCACTTTTTTTTTTTCTCTTGTCTGCAGCCTCGTTTTTCTTCTTCTTTTTTTTTCATTACCCTCACCACCGCGGGGAAATAGGATTTTAATTATTGTTTAACGTTTAAATTATTCGAATCAAATTACGAATGCTGAGATGTTTCGATTCTCGGATTGCGATAACGAAGGAGATAGGGATACCTGGTATAAATGGAGATACTGTAACATAAATGCTTGCACTGCATCGCACGTCGTTCGATGGTATATATATGAAACTTCGGTGTATACGTATACCGCAGAGTTTGATTATATTCATTTTTATTATTCTTTTTTTCTCCTTTTTTTACTCCAACTAATTGCCTAATTGGTGCAGCCCGCTAAAGGCGGACGCGGGGTTTAATTGCACAAAGTTTATGCTGCTGTTGTGTTGTATATACGTACGTATAATGTATACCTAGTATAAGTGTATAACCACCTTTATTCACGCATCGTAACTTCTGTTAAGAGAGGCGAATAATTATTGTCGAGTGGCAGTTGATAACTGAGACAAATAAGAGTATATACGCGGTTACCGCGATGAAACTCGCGATTTCAAACTTCTCGAACAAATAATAACACGCACGCACGTACGGATATTAACTTTTTCCTTTTTTTTTTTTTCCATCTCGTTTTTGCACAACTCAAACTATTACCAAAAAATATATAATATCGGACGTTTATTTTTATTACACGTCTGAAATCTACGGACATTATTTTCATACAATTCTGATATAGATAGTCTACGCTACACCGCACCGCATGCACGTGTGTAATAGTTCTAAATAAAATAAAACTCTGGATCATGGAATCCGATAGATATTATTTTACATGGAAATAATAGATTTCAATGCTTCGGTCGCGTCCACATCGGTAGGTCGATGCGCGTATAATTTACCAAATATAATAATAGTTTGCTGATATTTTATTTTATAGATATAGTATAAACATCTGTTATTCTATACTCGTTAGATTATTTTTCAACGTATATCTCGAGTCCTATAAGTTCGAATGTTTTATTTGTGTAACGCACATAATATCCATCTGTCAATGATCACTGGGATACTAACCGATGTGGCGAAGAAAAATTCCAAACTAAATCATAAACATTTCCAGTCTCACCACAAGTGCAGAATGAGTATACGTATAACTGAATACTCGATTATAATTATTATAGGAAAAAAAAATTAACGAAGACAACATCCTGCCCTGGATATACACAACTATTATATGTATATATACGTGATTCAGCGGAGACATTTTATTGACAGGAATCATCGATCGTATTTTTCTTTTATTTTTATTATTTTCAATCATTGTTTTTCTTTTTTCAACCACTTCGCCTCTAAGAAATTCAAGTCGTTCAAACATTTTCTTCGCATGTGTGCGTGTCGTGTATCGTATCTTAGGTATAACACGTCTCGTGTCTCGTATATAGGCATACCCTATTCATAAATGCGTGGGCGTGCTGCGTACCTATATAGTAATCGTGGCGGAAAATACATAGATACTCGTAGATTTATTATGTATGCTTCATATTCCTACGAAATAGTATAATTGTAATAGTGGCGCAGCAGTTTATCCATACCGGAGTAGAGAACGTCGCGAGTTTTCCCCTATGGCGAACGTTATGCGTGTACCCCGTGTGTGTACGAGCCGCGACATACTATATAACCATTCCATCCATTCATTCGTGAAGTCTATAAGCTCGGGCAAAAGGCAAACAAACAGTTCGACTAAAACGAATGGATAAATACGCATGCCAAGGCATACGCACGGCGTACGATGTCTTGACGCTACGTATCGTGACGTCACTTCCGTTTCCTGGTACGCCTCGACACACGGTTGCTCATTTTAATCGATCGACAATGAGGACGTGTCGTTGCGGCTATGGGGCATCGTTCAATTCTCCATTTTATTTTTTTCTGATTTTTTTTTTCCTCACTTCGATTCGCTATTTCCATCCTTTTCGCTCCGGTTACAGTTAACCAAATTCGTATAATTTATCCTCGTTGCAAGCTCGACATTTTTTCACCATGCTAGGGGGTTGCGGAAAGAAAGGAGGAAGAAACCAAAAACGAGAATCGTTTGAAGAGCTGATATGCGAGTAGGAAAAAAAAAAAAGAAAAAAAAAAAACACGATTCCCGTGTCGCCAGAAAAATATATTATTCAATTCAAGAACATATATGGATCCGTGTGAAGGATCGGTGGTCAAGAGTGATGTATCACTTTCAAACTATTTCTGACTTGGACTGATGTATTCCAAAAGAAATTTACATAATTTCAAGTGGCCCTCTTTTCAAACGAATTAACCCAGTCAAAATAACCGAGTAAAAATTAAGGTGAATTATAAAAGTCGGTTAAAATAAAATATTGAAATAAAACATAATATAGATTTGTATCTAGAACAAGAAACCCAAAATAAAAATACATTCGCACACATGAATACGTATACCTATGCTCGTGGTGGTTTGGGGGGGAAAAAAAACCAAGTTCATTTTTTCGAGCTCCATCCACTTCAAGTCCTCGGTTGGCATCGAAAGGGAAAATCCAATTCTCAGTTACAGACTTTGACAGCTGACTGGATTTGGAAGTGGATAGAGGCCAATGAGAAAATAGGGAAATAAAAATGAGAAAAGAGCTTGGTTTCCATGAATTGAGAAAAAAAAAAAGAAAATGTAGATTAGATCGGATTGAAAATTTTGAAATCGGTGCTTTTCTGAACAATTGTCAAACGATCAGTGTGCGTAATAATTATCGCACAACTTTTACCCCCAAGCTTTCTCAAGTATCTATCGTCATCCTTGTGATATTTGATTGGAATAACGTTCGGAACGAACCGGCATGTATATTTATAAATGCATATATGTATACACATCTCGAAAGTCCAGATGGCAGATACTAATTGTGACTCTACAAGCTAACGCGAGACTTGAGATTAGTCAAAGGGTCCAAAAAGTGTACGGCGTGTGAGAGACTCGCGCTTATAATTTACGTCTACGGGCTACTCCAAATTAGACCGCTCTCGTCGCCGGCTAACTTCATCCTTAAAAAGAAACAAACGAAAATCGAAAAACAACTTTTTCATACAATGATCTGCATGCACAGGTAATTCTTAATCGTGTTCTGAATTATTTTCTGCACGCGGATCCGAAAAAAAGTGAAAATCAGTTATAAGTTTGCACGATGAAGGGTTTAATTATATTCAAGTTGGACCACCCCATACGGTTAATTTATACACATTATGTAAGATTATAATAATATTATCATATCAGGATGTAATATTAGGTGTGTGGTAAACATATTTAACGCATATCAAACAAAAATGCAATAACAGCGCATCTGCATTATATACGGTGTGTAAAATATATGCATATAAATTTGTGTATTTAACTCAGATATTGTGTATAATGCAAGCTGATCGCGTACATAGAGAGCTTATATACGTTAGCTGGCGAAGGGCGAAAGAAAGCCGCCTTTTTTTCCTCCCATAAGTGGAACAGGTGATAGGTAATAACGGTCAGGAATATAACGATAATCACTCGCTGATTAGCCCGTATATTTAAGGCGATGTAACGCCCCGCAACGAATTACTAATATAATTTTTTAACGATATTTTCCATGACTAATTTACGTTATCGCTGGCTAAAGTCCATTACACGTGATATTCAAAAATTTTACGATCGAAGCCACGCAGCAAAGTTTTCTGGTAAAACGTGTAAAAAGAAATATAGATAGATGGGTGTGAGCGAATGTATTCGCATAATTCGGCGGAAACGAAATTTAACGATTCAGAAATTTGATATTCAACTGAATAACGCAAGGATGAACAGGTACGTAGATATATGAGAAAAAAACGAATTGAATTTGGTTGAGAGAGAGTAAAAAAAAAATTAATAGTTTTGGAAATACCGTGAATTCATATATGTACATATATACCTGCGTTGAGTATAAATAATTTACGTATACGCATACGTATAACATACATAGAAACTGCAGGGGGCGTTTAATTTCAAATTATATATACAATTCCTATGTTAGTCAATGTCAAAACGGACGTCACACAGGTGCAAAGACAAAAATGGAATCGTATGTCGCATCGTTTATAGCACGTTGAATTTTCATTTCGTGTTAAGAATAAACAAGCCATAACTATACGTATAAGTATGAAACATATGATCGTTCGAAACTCTTTAGTGCGTAAGAAATTAGCCTTTCTTACTTGTATAAACGTTCGATAATTGCACCGTAAATTCAGTTAAGGTATATATATCGCACCGGAACCCCAAAAACTTCGAGTGCTGCACAGTGTTTGGCGAGTAAAATTACAACTCGAAAAGAAACGTAGCTCGCGATACACGTATCTCAAATTCGTGGCAAAAAGTAAGATCGTTAAAAAATTACAAACTCTTCTTCAAACATCGAATGTACTTATTTTCTTTCAACCTCGTGCGTTTACCTACCCCGAAATATAATTACGTACACATGCGGTCATTCGGTAGATTTTTGTTCTTGCTTTTTTTCTATTCTCCTTCTCTACACGTATCCACCGCACGCCGAAGGGCTGTGAGGTTCGGGGGGATTCGATCGGAACAGTTTGCCGCATGTGCCGCGTGTCTTTGAAAAAATGCGAATCAAGAAAAGGAAAAGATTGCGAATCTGCAAAATATCTGCGCATCGAATGATCGAATTCTTTTGTTTCGAGTGAGTTGAAAAAATGGAAGGAAAAGGATAGGACGGTCTGCAGGCTGAGAGTGCATAAGCTGCAGGGTTATAAGGTGGTAGGGGCAAGGGGGGCAGGGTGCCCAAGCGCAGAGCCGTGGCTTCGCGCTGGCCGCAGTGCAGCACTGCATGCTGGAATATAAGGTTTTATTTTCGAAATTTATGATTGTCAATAAATTTTAAAAGCGTTCCGTCTGGAGCCCTTAGGGCTGGCAGGGCTGCCCAAACCGAAGTTAAAGAGAGGTGGGCTACAGTTTTCTCTCTCGAACTCGTTCTTGAGACGTACGTGGACTCGACTTCGGCGTTTAATTGCGTTTGGTGCAACCCGTGCGGATTTTACAACCGCGAATTTCATTTCTTTTATTTTTCTCTCTTTCTACCCTTCCCTTTCTTCAAATTCTCTCCCTCGTTTTCTCTCCCCTAGCCCCTTGCCGAGCGTCACTCTCTTTCTCTCTCTCTCTCTCTCACTCGATCTTTTTTTATGCGAGCCCTTTTCTGTTTTGCTCGTCTCGAGATGTTTAATTGTTCGACTGGTTTTCAAATCCGTACATACATATGTGCAGCCTTACTCAACCCGAGGGCATTATATGTACACTAAAATCTTTTCTCTCGCTCTCTCGCCGCGCTATATGCACTGATCTTTTACCTTCAACTTCTCATATTCTTCCCTCCTTCCATTTCTCTTCTTCCTCTACCTTCATTCCTTATTGTTACTCTTCGCTACTACCCGGACTCGATGCATTTCTTTCATCTATAAAAAAGGAGCCGTAAACCGACCGTCAAAAGTATCGCGAAATTGCACTCACGAAATTAAGGTGATAACCCATTGAGAAAATTCGTACGAAAACTTCACGATGGGAAATAATTTACGAATACAAATGCGTTCGAGTCCCGCATAGATCCGGATAGTGAAAAATCAAAATTGTTGTTAACGTGTTGTAAATGTATAATTTGTTATTTCCTAGGCATCGCATGTAATAAGAAGCATGCGCGTTCCTTTAGGGTGTAATTTCTCTGGATTTGAAAACCGATATTTCATAACTAATCACCAGAATTTTGGAGGCGTGGATAGGGGCGCGCGTGATTCATCAAGCCTTCCCCGAGGGGACGCGCGAAAGATTCCGAAAGAAATCGAGTATAACCGAAACTGACCAACACGGATTAATATTACCAAACGGCATTGACCAAAGGCTCGCGCAATGCAGTAAAAAGCGGGGGCGACGATAGGTGCGGAGAAGTTACAAGAACACCGAGGAGGGGGAAAAGAGGGAGAAGAGGTCATCCAGAAACCTAGATAGGTCCGACTATTTCGACTTATATTTTTTACACTTTCCACTTTCGAGACGCCCGCAACGAACTTTCGAACACTTTTTTTCACTTTCATCATCGATTTTTTTAACGCTACCAAATATAATATCTCTGATCGATTTCTGTCCTAATCAATCGTTCCGAATACTCCACTCTTGTAAATCGTTACGCGGTGTAACTCCTAAACGGACCCCCGTGACTGGAAATGACCCAATTTGACCCACGGTTAGAAATTTTGTCACATTTTCGATTCGAAAGTATCACATTCGTCGTAACCGTTTATTTTTCGTTCAATTTTTTACTCAGAATTTTTTTTAAATTCACTGTAAAATTTTTTATATAATTTATTTATTGTACATCATGTACTCGGAATTGAAGAAAATGGACACACAATCCAACTTCATTGCGTGGAACTCGGAATAGAAAAATTTATTTTGTTGGATATGGTGTGTAATTATTTGTGTTCTCGTGACCTGTGTCCATGCCGTAGGGGTTGGTTTGAATAATATTTTCATAGATATGAATAAAAGGCATGATATATTAATGCGTGATAGATGTTATATATTTATTCCTGTTCTATACCAAATATAGATACGTGTAAGTATAAAGGTGCGCATGGTTTTTAAAGGTTTGTATTTAGTTCAGAGCGATTCTTAGTCTATATATGTTTTTACATGGGTTAGTATCTTTTATAATTACCACCTTAGTTAATAAATCGAACTGGGCGCATTTGAGTTATAGTCAACGATTTGGCCCACCTCGTATATATATAAATACATTTTCGACTCGGAACCGGCAAAGCGATGTATATAACGTGCCCAGCCCCCAGAAAAATATGCCTTAGGGACCCCGCGCGGGAGGAATCCAGGATTCTAAAATACTGCCTCCAAAATCTTCTTCCAATTATTAAATATTCGAGCCATATAATACACCTACGTCAACGTCAAGAATATATAGATATATACATATTCTTTTTTTTTTTCATTTCTTTTTTTCATCTACCCGTTCGGTCGCTTATATCTCCGCGCTCGCCCCGAGAAACTATCGATATAAATCGCGATCCTTGTAAACCACTTTACACCATCGGCATATACGTCAAAATGTCCGATCTGGTTTTAATTTGGAGAAAGCAACAGTTTCAGGCCAAACGTTACGCAATTCTCATTGTCAGCCGATACGTTTCGATATTATATGATTATTATGTTATTATAAATAATATATCCGTCTGCATTTACATGGAACTCGCATACGCAATATTTCCGAACAATAATTATAAGATCTATTGATTTATGCAACGAAATGACAGCGATCGGGATTCCGGCTTAACCGATATCAAATTATAATCGCAAGACCTTTTCACGTCGGTCATTCTTATACGAGTACCGCGAATAATTTTCCGCGAAATTCTCTAATCTCTGAATTGTTGAATGATCCGCGGATATTTTCGATCGCTTTCAGCGCAGTGGGGATCATGCGTTAATTAATGACTCGATGGACAAAGGTGCAGGGTAACTGTAGGGATGAATATTAGGCGTAATGGTATTGGTAGATTTTTGACGATTGTCGGTGCAGATGTAAATGGGTTATACTCGTAGGGATATCTGTGTATAATATATAAATATGTTGCACGTATTAATCAATGCATATTCATACGCGGGCGTTCCAAGAATACAAAAAGCTCAGGCGCAGATGCTGTCGAGTCTTAGAGATGGACGCGAACGAGAGATGGAACATAGTGAAAGATTCCATAACGGCCCAAAAGGAGCAAACATCGAATGAAATTAATAACCAGCGAGGGCCAGCGGTGGTTCGATAAAAAGTTGAATAACGACGTATTCGGAATTTAAGCCGTTGAGTAAGATGGACGGACTCGTGGACTCCGGCCGGAACGCGCGCGCGCATCCTTTAAAATTGGAATAATAATGTTCTTTCATCTCGAAACGATGACTCGACTCGATTCAATATTGTGGGAACAAAAATTTTAGATAGATACTGAGGCCCGTACCCGACCATCAAACGGAACGGAACTTGGTCCTTGGCTCTTAAGTCCAAAATATCTCACCAAACCCGCGTGCAGTTCTTCACATTTTACATACCTCGCTGCGCGTATAACGTACACGTCGTATACATATAATGCACATCGAGTGGAGCTACTCGAGCATTCGTATTGCGCTCATATCGAGTACCATGTACGTACTGTACCTCCGCGTACGTGCGTGGTACATGTATGTGGAGTTAAGAACAAAATGTAATCGAAGAATGAAATCGTTTGACTGGATTTTTAATTAATAAAAAAAGCCTCAGATATCTTGCTGCCAGCTCCGTCATGCTATGAGTATTAGATTGAGCTTGATTAGGAATAATTATTATCCCCGTCTTCTATGTAGTCCGTTTGCCAGTAATAGGCGGTGCTTTGATCGGCTTGTGTCGACCGATCGCTCGATCTCAACGAATCTATCTTCAATATGAATCATTGTCTTCACCGGGCTTAACCGAGAACCCAGAAAACTCTGACCGATCGAATCCATTATTAAAATTATGAACCCGCATTTACCGAGGAGATGGGATTCTGATTATCTAAGACCCCGTACCCCAAACTCCGTATCATATTCATGTGGTACCCGCGTATATACGTCTACGTATCGTCAAATTCATTCCCGCAAAATTGCACTGTCTAATGGTTTCATGTTTTCGCCATCTTTTTCCTTTTTTCTCCGTCATCATCTTCTCATTATTCTAATCGTTTTTATTTGTTTTTTTTTAAATTATTTTCTTGCTTTTATTGGATTCTTTTTTTTTTTTCTTCTGTTTCTTCGACCTCACTTATTAACGGTTATATTACGAGTTAATGTACCTGCCTACAACTTCTTCATGTATATCCCGATCCGTATAGTGTACGAGAAAACCATTGTTAAAAATTCTAACGAGATTCCACCGAGACAAATGTATAATTAAGTAAATTGTCATTAATGCTAATGCCTGCTACTTGCAGGGGCGTATCGAAGGTTATTATTATCATTCTCGCTTGTTTATCGTTACTTACGAGAACAAAAATAATCATTCCCACGCGCATGATGTTGTGCACGAAAAAAAATATTGCAAATTCTTGCCAATGTGTCTGCAAATTTTCCCGTTTCATTAGCTTGGAAATTTTTTTTATCCCAAATACGAAAAGTAGCCTTGACATTACGGCCAGAGACTCGTTATTGATGATCATAATACATCCTAACCATATTCCTAACGACATGGGCAACAAAAAACTAAAAAGAAGAAAAAAAAAAGAGACAAAATAAAATAAGGATTTAATTGAACAAAACGCGAGGTCGTTGGACCGCAATCATTTTGGACACCAGGATGCCCACGATCCGGTAACACTTTTACATATCTACATCCTTTATCGATGATCCAGCGAACACAGTAATATAGGCGTGTTAATAATTTAAATGTTAATCGACTCACCACCAGATCGGCATCTTCTCGTACCTCGTTGGCAGATGAATCCCGTTGGTGGGGACAGCGAATCCTCCTTCTCTGAAACAAAAAATAAATGATTACAAAAAAAAAAAGAAAAGAAGTTAGAATATGCTTCCAATTTCGTTCCTTCGAACGACATTTCATCCCCCTCCGTTGTATCTAATCTTGGAAATTTCATATCAGATGAAAAATCAGTTGGATAAATTATTGGATTTCTATACAGACGGAGTATAGGTACGTACCTAGTGTCTCTTATACACGGCAACTCCAGCTTCTATCGAGATTATGCTATATTTATACATAAATTGATAATCGTCACATTATAACGTACGCAGCCGGTCATGTTATAATATAGTGTTAAGCTGAAGAGAGTCAGATTTGACTCTTTCACAACGCATACGACACGTGATACTTTTTTTTTTCATTCATTTCATTCTTTCATTTTTACCTTTCTTTTTTCATTCACAAATTCTTTTCTTCGTCTTTTCATTTTTTTTATTTAAAATATATATATATATTTTTTCTTTTATTTTATATTCTTTCTTTTCATTCTTATGCTCCCCTTTTTCCATCCTGTCTTTAACTCGGAGCCGCCCATTGTGCGCGGCGTAGGTATACGTATTTTATACGTAGTAACGCGTGCGTTCATACGTCACATACCAAAACTATATCTTAAGTCATATCACTCGCTGCCCCCGATACATGGATAATCGTTCATACGAACTCGGGACATTTTTGATCGCGCTAAGAATCGTACGAGTGTGATGGCGCCGCGCGTCGCGGCACACCCTCCGAAATTTGACGTGAAAAGATTTTTGTGAATTTTTTTTTCTTTCTCCCCTCCTTCAAATTTATCGAACGCTCTCGTCGATCGAACGAAGAAGTTGGAATTACTGTGGTACGAATGAAGAAAATTATTTTATCATTTCAAATGTCTTGCATCGAAATAGAAAATAAAATTGAGTGTATAAGTTATAAAAAAATTATCGAACTTTGCTCCGATAACTCGATCAACGTACGTGTCAATTATATTAAAAAATCCGTTAATAAAATTGATATAAGGTTAGCCAAAGGCGACAGTATAATGCGTACTGAAATTATATTTTGAAATATTATATGCATGTGTTTAAATACAACTGATTCTCATTTCTAGATGGTGTACGCATATGTATATTATAATACTTGTACGGTATTTTTATTCTTTTTTTATTTTTTTTTAAATCGATTTTCTAATCTCTGATTTTAATATAACCTTATACACATCTGTACCAGCAGACTGACCGTTCCAGACCGCATTTCGAAGGCTGAGCGTCGAACCAATTAATTATTGTCAATCTTCAATCTTGATGGATTTCAAATTGATAATATCGACATTGTATAACCGTGGCAATGAAGGCTTGTGATTTCAAAGAAACAAAAAAAATATACGTACAAATAAGAAAAGAGAAGAAAAAATTATCAAATTTAATAAAATTTTTTTTGAAACTGGAAACAAAAAAAAACATCTTTCCGCGGGTGACTATCAACTCTGGGAAGGGGAGCTGACTGATTATTCCACGGTAATTTTCCATTTCGCATGTCCAGATCGTTATCCCAAAATTATCACGAAACTTATTAGCGATTCTTTTTAGAGATCGGGAAATTTAGAGATGTCGATCATGCAGGATGTACGAAGTAACATCGATAAGAATCCACATCGCAATCGGACTTTACAGAAGAGAAGGCTTCGCTAGATCCAAATGGTCTGTTTCTACCTCGAATTCGACAGTACCGAAAACCCTTATGAGAATCATCGTCCTCGTGGCGCGGTGTCAGAGATCGAGTTGGGGCCATAGTACCGGGGCCATAAGGCCTGATTGGCCGTGTAATCCCCATTAGGCCCCACGAATCGATTCTCGTCCACGTTCGATATTCAAATAATCGAACAATGGACTCCTACGTCTGAAATGCCGGGCGGCCCGATACCCGAACCAACGACCCAACCGACAGACGTATACCGGCTGCCAAAAAAAAGAACTTTGAATAATAATCATAATAATCATAATGGCTCGGGTATGTATGCACGTAGGTATGTACGTTGAAATATGGGTATGCAGCACATACATTTATACATATGTACGGGCGATCTTGCAGCGATATTAAAATGTGCATCGCAAGTTACACGATCGGCATGTTCTTGCACGTAGATACCTAGGGGTTGGCAAAATTCAAAAACTCGGAAAAAAAATCGGATAATTTAGATACATGATTCCAAGGTGATTCATGTGGATTTCTAACAATGGAATTAGATAACGATCCGGTGAAAGTTGTAACCAACATATGGCATCGAAATTATGGAACATATATATTGTAGAATTATCGAGATATCTCACGTGTCAGCTTTTAATTTGTCCGATCAGATTCGTCCGACGCAAAAAAGTACCTGATTCCCGAACGCGTGTAAGAGACGGTGACAAACGAATGCGTGGAGTACAATGACCGGTGTGTGGAGATAAAAGGGGTTAGAAATGAGAGTCGAGATGACGAGGGGTAGAGAGAGCGAGAGTCGAATAGAAAGACGGGCGATGAGGGGGGTATGTGTTAGGCGCGATGGAGGGCAGAGGGAAGATTTCCTCCGAGCGGATGGTCGGTCGGCGTTATTCATTTTTTACTTTCAAAAATCATGACGATGCTCATTTTTCTGACTCGTGAAGAATTCTTTAAACTGACGGGCGTCGAGCAAGCGAGCAAGCGAACGAACGAACGGGCGAGGCGCGGCGGCGAAGGAGAGTCGGCGGACGACCTAACCTGACGTATAGGTATATATTGCGTATACTTATATGTATATAAATATATACGTATACATTCGTACGTGTAATACCTACTCCCGCCTGGAGTAGCGCGGGATAAGAGAAGAGAAGAAAAGAGAAAAGAAGACGCTCCTCTCCTCCCCCCAAAGCTCCCCCCTTCACCCCCAATGCCAAGACGTACCTTTTCTTTTCTACTTCTTCACCGACCGATTTCTTTCTTTCTTCCTTTCTTTCTCTCTTTCGTTAATCTCCCTCCTTTTTTCTGTTTCGAAAGATCTTAGATTCGAAAAAGGAACGAGCTACACTACTCCACCAGCAGCAGCAGCAACAGCGGGAGCATCGGGAGCAGGAGCCCTCTTCTCGTCTCGCGAAGAGCGAACGAGGGCACCGCCACTACGGGGATACGATACGATAGGATACGGGATAGGATTGGATGCGATGCGCGGGACCAGGACCGGGAACCAAGACCAGCTATCTAAACCCCCAGAAACCCCCCAACCTTTCAAACGAGCAAGCGCAACGCGGTTATAATATTCATATTTCGAACGAAAGATCTTATCTCCAAAATGAATCGAACGCGTTCTGATTCGAGATATCTTATATAGTATGCAACACACACACACATACGTATTCAAAAGTATAAACCGAGAAAGAGAAGGACCCGCGCTTATGATATATTTATATTACACACTCACACGCACCTATTAAAATTATTAACAGCTCTCCGTACGTTTGGTACAATTTTACATGTTCGAAATTTCACTTCAAACCGATACCACCTACGATCCGAAGGCATCTGCATCATCGGAGGCGGCGGCAATAATATAACTGGTGCATTTCGGAGGGAGCGACTAAGTAGCGGCAGCAGAACGAGATGGATTTAAGTTTCAGTATAGATAGGAGCGCACCGATTTGATCCTCGTTATAATTTATTTGTTAGAAACGAAACTCGAATCTCTCGCTGCAGGAGTCATAATATAGTTTCAACTTTTCTCTTACACGTGTGTATTACGCGGTATAATATGCTGCCGTTGTTAATTAGATATATTTCACTTTCAAAAAAATCAACTAGTTAGTTTCTCCCCGTACCCTCGTCCGTATATTCTCGGTTAATTGAGCGATTAAATCAAATCTATTTTGTGTGTAAGTTCAACGCCACAAAGCTCAATTCCTGGTTACGTTAGCCTCTCTCCAATATTGATCGCAGGGTTCGTAACTTGATGGAAAAAAAAAAAAAAAAACAAAAAAAAATCGAAAATAAATACGTTTACGTAACTCATCTGTTCATGAAAAAAACATTAAATTGAAAAATCTCCGATCGTAGATAAATCTATTAAGATAAGAAAAAAATTTCTTAGCCAAGGTTAAAAGTCGCGCATAGATAATTATATGGAGGAAGAATATGAGGTTCTTCCGCGGGCCTGCCTGTTTCCCGGGTTCAAACTACATAACGTAGCCCCAACGTAAGCAGCTGAGTATTAAATACATATGTGCCTATATACCTTGCGTACGCTCTCAAAAAGCTAGAGGCTACATAAACAAAGTGGGTGCAGCTATATAAGTATCTATAATATGTATTTCATAGGTATGGTTATCGGAGACTGCAGCGCGGCATAAAATACATTATTATATATATGTGTGCATAGATAGATGGGTGAAACAGCCAAATCCAGTACGACAAAGTAAAACTTACAAGTGTGAGACCTAATCTTCGGTTGAAGAAAGGTTTGAGTCATTTAAAACCTGGTGGAACATCCGCGTAGCCGCGGGTACTACCCGGTAACGTCAAATCATTTGATAGGTATTGTTCGTGATTCAAGCTCGATTTTAATTCCAAGAAAAAAAACGAAGGAAAAATGAAATAAATAAATAAATGAAAACGAATTATAAAGGAGAAGAATAAGAGAAAAGAATGGATGAGAAAAGCAAAAAAAAAGAGCGGGAGACAAGATTTGAACGGAACAGAAAAAAATAAAAGAAAACGTAGTAAGAAGGTAGGTATATGCTATCATAATACCGCCTCCCTGGGGCCGGTGAAGATTATGGCTTTATACCCTTTGCGTTTGGACCCTCACAAAGTCACTCGGACTAAAGTCGGACTCAAATCAAACTCACAATCAGACTGAGTTGGAAGCTCGAGTCGTAGTCGGGTCCGCGGCGCGGCCCTTCGTGGTCCGATTTGTTCTTTTGGATATTTTTTTTTAACGTAGTTCGTTTTTTTTTTTTTTCAGCATATCCCTTTTTCTTTCTATAACCTTGCTTTCGCAGTTCGCCCTTTTTCTCTGTCTGACAAAGACGAGTTATTATCCGATATTGGGTTGCGAATCGCGAAATTCATTTTTTTCTCTTACCTCCCACCCGACTTTTTCGGTTTGTTACGGGTTCGTTTTTTGAAATTTGTAATTAGTCGCGGTACGTGATTGCGCGTAGGGAGTATTCGTAGGTGTGGTGCGTCGTCGTGCATGTACCGCGTGTAACGTGTTATACATATAGGTACGAACCGATGATGCGTTATTGTGGAATAAAATTTTTTTCAAAGAGTAAAAAATACATCTTCCAAATATCTCCCTATGGGGTTCTCGGACAAGAAATACCTTCGAAAGATAATTAATCATATTTTGAAAATCATTCCAACGAGATCTCGAAGAGCAGATAGCGGCTAAAATCCCAGAGTCATACCTGCGACCTTAATCTAGCCTTCGTATACCGTGGTATATATATAGATATATATAAATATATATTTACATGAAGGTGGACCTACACGCATACAAAACACATACGTAAAATACATATGTATGCGTTTAAGGGTATACCTATATAAACACGAGTATACCAATTCCTGAGCAGAACTGGGTATTGGAATAATGGGAACCTGTTTTGTACTCCTCTTGTACGCAACGTCATTTCTCATTTTTTATTTTTCATTCTTTCAATTTTCTTTTTCTTTTTTTTCAACTTTGAATCGACGTAGTCAGATTACTTACTCGTATTATTTGTTTCTGATTGAAACGTTCCATCTAATAAACTATGTACATGAATCTCCGGACCTCGATTCATCCCCACACATATTTTATCCGTACGCAAACTATTTTCCCTACATACAATCTTGACCCAAACGAATCAAATCGCTGAGACGAAAGAGAAAAATCCATCCCCGATTAATTACAAAAAATTTTCGGCGGTCACATGAAAAACTCATGAGACGAAAAAAAGCTCGGCGGAAAATATAGAGGAAGGAAATTCGAGAGCAGAGATAATTCGCGACCCTTGACGGTTGTGAAATCGTTCGACAAAAGGTAAAAGAAGGGACGAGTTTAGTGCAGCCGTTCATCGGATATCATGCGGCGAAAAGGGGTGGCGGGAGATGGAAAGGGGATGGGATAGGATCGGATCGGAGCGTTGCAATTATAGCTAATTCCGCGCGAATGAGAGTAAAACAATTGGATGGCGTGCGTGCGTAGAACCGTAGGTATATATGTAAGAACGAAAAAGTGTACAAGAAAAAAAAGAAAAACATATATATATGTGTAAAAGTAAAGTGAAAAAATAAAAATCGTTCCGCTGGAACGAGACTGGCGGTAGAGGGCGGGGATTCCCCTTCCTCGTAGGAATTTTTAAATTTTGTCACGTTCAATTTTAAACACAGTCATTTGTACGATCTTGGTTCTGTATATCCCTCCCTTCTCTCTTTACCTTGGGCGCAAGCCTTCCTTTCCTTTGCCATATTAAAGCGTGCGCTGCACGATCTTCGTGTGTTGTACATAATGTGCTATAGATATGTATATTTTTTTTACTGTAAGTATATCGAACATGCGTAAACGGGTATATTATATCGCCTGCTCACGTGTATTACGGGCGGTTGAATTTTCGTTTCTTCACTTAGTTTTTCCAAAAATTTTTCATTGACGCAGTGAGAATTACGTGAATAATTGTAGTTGATAAGGTATAGTACCGCTTATTGAAGTTGACACGTTACACTTTACTTCTGGTTTGTTTTATACAAGTAAACGCGGTCCAATAAAAGATTAGAAAATACGTTTGAAGGTAATCCAAAAATTGAGATAATCGTGACCGCGCGAATCTAATCTAATCTAATCTAATCGTATTTCATGTGGGTATCTCCTGTATTTAAATTCCCCAAGATTACCGGTACCAAAAAATAAATTTCGTTTATTATGAAATACGTGGGTAAATAAATAAATAAATCGAGGATCGTATCCTACGAAGCGTCGGTTGCATAGAAAAACAGGATATATCCGAGGATTAAAAATCTCTGGATTATTATTCTCCCGAAACGTCGGTCTACGGTAAAATGGTATAGAATCTGCTGGACCAAACGTAATATTAAGACGTATAGAAAACTACCTCCACATCTATGTACGTGCGTTTATATATTATCTATATAGATTTATAGCTATGTGTACGTATAAAATTTGAACTACACACGTATTTTCTATAGGGGTTCGACCGAACTATCCCACAATCAGAAATATCCGATGCACGCCCAAAAGCGAAACCGCAAGAAGAATATTGTCTGTAAAAAAGAAAGAAAGAAAGAGAAAAAGAATAAAAAGATGAAAGAAAGAAATAGGAAAAAAAAAAAAACAGAAATGATCCCAGGATAATACCGAACCCACGCTGTCTCTTTTCAAATAATTCAAAAAACCATCCGATCAAACATATATTTCAGGGCTGCTACGCCATGCAGCGTGTAATTATCGAAAAGGCCGGACCCTGAATCAGTGAATGCCCCAGTGGTGTTCAACCGGTGGGATCAGAAGAACGTTCTGTTTTTTTTTTCGTTTTCTCTTCTTTATTCAAGATCAATCCCAGGGTGGAACGCCGTTTGATACACTAAATACGCGCGTGATATGTTTCGGTCGAATGAAAGAAAACAGAATACCAAGCTTATCTCACATTTCATATAGGTTGTTTTACCTTCTTTTTTTTTATCTCTATTTCGGCTGTAGAGATGTAAAAATTCACTTTGGGATGCACATGATGTATCACTTGTTTCTTGTTTTACTTATTTTTCCCCCCCTCTTTCAATTTTTTCCCCCGTTTTTTTTTTATATTTATTTTTATTTTTCAACTTCGAGAATATCGGTACGTAAGTTGCGCGGAGAATCAGTTTGGAGGGAAATAAAACTGTTCTAGAATTTTCAAGATTCGTGGCCGCCCACGACAAGCGAATAACGTGAAATATGTAATATTTAATATCTTATCGCCAAATAAATGGCTAGGCTTTCTCTAATCGTGAAATCGCCAGCAAAAATATAAATGATGCCTTATCATCATCTGATGTATAGTCTAGGTAATCTTCTCCCTCGCGACGTTGAATTATAAGTACGAAATTTTCCGAACGAACGCTCATCATGTGTACATATATACAGTATATTTTTTTACTTCGTATTCCCCTTCTCTCGCCCTCATCTCTTTGTATACCAGTTTTCACAAAATCATCTGCAGTTTAATACATTTACGTATATATAAAAGCTGAGAATTGAATCCGCGTATAATTTGCGAGTAGCTGCATCGTACGAATATGGAAAAAAAAAAAAGAAAGAAATCACATTTGCATGTACGTTTCAAGTAGGTTCCGCATACACAGGTTATGTATACCTCTCAGAATAGAGTTCCTGCTCTTGTGCCACATTGCTCTTGCTTTTCACTGTCGCGTACATATTATACGACTGAAGGATTCAGCCAAATAACGGTGGTACACACATTTAAGGGCTGGACGTTTTTTTTTTTATTCGATTTTTTTTCTCCTCATATATGGGTATACCATATATACACGTACGCACTACTCGAGGATAGAAGAAACTACCGTCAAAAAATTTAAATATAGACGCTTCCACCCTTCGTAATATTCACATTTCCATTCCCACGACAATATGGGACGTATTAAAAAACAAAAAAAAAAGGGTTGTGGTTGCAGAGCTAACTTACCCTTATACCCTCGTTCTAGAACTGCTTCCTCCTTCGTTTCGGTATATACTCCAATATTCGGTGATGTTGGTAGACTACGGGTACTTCCGGTCTGTGATAAAAAATCATAAAGTATGTTATATATAGTAAAGTGTCCTAAGATTCGGCAGCTAGTTCTTCTCACAATCAGTTTCTGTACTTTTCTTATTTTACTTAACGTTCCAAAGAATTAGGGTCCCGAAAACATGCACTTCTTGTTTTTTCTAGTTTTCGTTTTTTCTTTTTTTTTTATGAAATGAAATGAAATATTTTTACTCATGTACATGCGAGGAACACATTCATCTGCTATTTTTCACATTCATCGTTAATTGTTGGCGAAAAAATTTATTTATAGCCTACATAATTAATACGACGCGTTACTGGGTACCTAGTATATTATCGGTCGAATCATTAATTGTTATCGCTCTTGCTACATGATTAGATTTTCAACTCGTTTGGCAAGAATTCTTTTTTATGGATCTGGAAACTCGGCGTCTACGGTTATTAGATAAGGAAACTTTTGCCGAATATATTATCGGAGTAGAAAAAAAAAAAAAAAAAAACTATCCAATTAACGCGACCATCTATGTCCGTCTTATCAATTATTATACGAAAGTATTGACGTGGGTTTGAAGTTTTTAAGATCGTTGATTGTAAAAATCTAGTGCGGATTACTGGAAGAAAAAAATTCACAAAAATCAAAAAAATACCGGCCCGATTTTTAATGAGAGACTAAAATACTGTCGCATATAAATTCATCCACAATTCTCAACAAAAAAAAAAAAACTGTAAATTCGACAGAAAATTTTCTCAAGAAAATTTTTCAACGGAAAAATCGTTATGTACATTTTCATAAGAGAAAAAAAAAACGAATAAAAAATGAAAACGATTAGAAACTTTCTCATGGCGTTCGATCATTAGAATTTTCACGCAAGCCAGAACTCTTTCACGTTTCCCTGATCGATGATGTCGACCCCTTCCAAAATTTCGAGTACAAGCTACGTGAGCAAAACTAAAAAATAAAAAATAGTAGAAAAAAAGAAATCTCGCATAAGAGGTGCATTTTTTACCCCTAAGGTTTAGAGTCGGAAAAAAAAGGAAACGCTTCGAAATTTGAGGAAAAAGTCTGCGCGACGGTAAATAAACGGGGAGATGATTAATCGCTGGCTGTGGGCCCAGAGGGGTCTGACCTAGACCCCGTGTCTTTCTTGCAATTTTTTTTCACCTCTCTCTTCATCCCCATTCTATTCTATCCACAAGTTTTTTCTGCCCCCCAAAGATCGATTAAAAGGCTTGCAGGGGCCACTAGCTACTCCTCACCTTCTCCTCGCAGCGTGTGACGTCGGGAAGTCGTTTTGCGAGGCGAAAAAAAAAAAAACACCCGATCGTAATGAAGGAAGCAAAGGCAAAAAATATCGTGGAATAAAATGTGAAAAAAAAAAATTTTTTGATAAATGAAAAAAAGACTCGCGAAAATGATCGAGAAGTTTTTTTCTCCAAATGTTTTACACGTCGTTTCCTCTCGAAAAACGTTTTAAATCTTCAGAGAAAATCCCACGCGGGACCCCCTCTCTACCATTTAGAGCGCGCATACGGAAAGGCGGAAGTCGAATTGTAACCCTTAACTTGAGACAAATTAAAACCGCTGGCGACGTAAAACATTCGAGAAAGTATCATACGGGGGTAGCAAAAACTGTAGCACAGCGTTTCCCACAACCTGTGAAACATTTACATTTTTTTTTGTCCTTTCTTTTTTTTTTGTTGTTTTTTTTTCTCAACGTAACGGTATAAGGTATCCACTCCTTTGGACTACTGCACCCGCTGTTTCCCTCAGTTTTTGCCTTATGTTAACATGTGTAAACAAAATCAGGGGATTCCTAGTTTCTGGGAGAGCTGCGAAGTGATTTTTCGAACCCACGTATGTATGTGCAATTAAGGGGTGGTTTGTTCTTCTTCACTTTCCATCATTATCTGTTTTTTTTTTTTTTTTTCCATTAAAAGTGAATGAAAGGAGTGCATATGTGAAATTTTTCAAAAATATTAACTGGGTAAATATTAGTATAGGCTGCAGTATAAAAATAGTAAAAAAAAAGGTGCGATTCGTGCGAGGTATAATTTAATGAAGGTTGAAAAGTATGAGATATATAACTACGATGAACCATCATACGAGTATTCTATATGCATTTTTATAGGTATAGCGGAATAGTTTGTGGGGTTTGTGAGAGAAGACGAATGACTATTCGTCGGAAAGTGGAAATATGTTTTTGTTTGACGTCGCGCGGCATATGTTTGTTATAAAACGTGCTCCCCCATGGAATTCCAGAGATTTAAGAAAAACCTCCTCATTCCTCAACCCTCTTCGCGGGGAGTTAGAGAAAGAGAGAGAGAAAGAGAGTGAAATAGAGACGGGATATCATATAGGAATTGTGAATGAGAATGAGGAGAAAAGGAGGTGATGTTAGATGATGGGGGGAAAAAGAGAGGAAGAGGGAGGGTTAACACGAGGTCCTCCAGACTGGCAAGATATCCGTCTCCCACGCCTCCTCCCGTAGGAAGATGTGCCGTATACATATACATACACCTATGTATAATATATATCCAGAGTTCGTTGCACCGAGCCGCTTCTCTAGTGGGTCTATTAATTTGAAAAACCGCCGTTCTTCGGATCCTGAAATCGTTTTAGTCTTTTCCGGGCACTCGACTTTGGTGAGTACAGTAACTATAACCATATAAACCTTGTGAGTGGGCCCCGGCACCGCGAGGTTTCGTACCGAACTAACATCTTTGGCTGATGCCGTTGCCGTTGCTGTTGCTGCCTGCACGGAGATAAGGACTTGAGAAACAGCAGACTCGCGTTAATTTAAGTTCCTTACAGTGCACATGGCCGTAAAAACGAGTGAGGGGCAATCGGCTTATCGATATGTAATTTTAGATTTCTGAATATACATAAATTCATTGGCGCCAAAGATCACCATTCCAGAAGAACCAGAAGTTCAATTAGTCCGTTCAGCTTTCATAAAACTTTATCCATCGCGTTAGAGTTTTATTACGTTGCTCGAATTAGAATAAACTAACGGTCTACCGATTGTGAGAAAAACGCTTTGATTATCGCAGAAATTTTTAATGTATCCAGATACATTCGACCGCACAAAATAATTGATTAAATTTTTATTTTTGTTTCCTTAATACTCGCAAGGAAAGTTATTCGAAGATTACTGAATTCTGATAGTTTGCAGACGCGGTTCGGAAGAAACAAAACAAAATTAAAAAAAATTAAAGAAACCGAAAAAAAAATTATAGGGTATCAAAAATTCGTGCCAAATTGATTTGAGTTTTGCTGCTTGGGATGCAGTGTGCAGTAGAAGGTGAAGTACGTACCACGCGGTTTATAACTCTATACTTATAATGCTATCGAAAATATCACAGATCCAAGTTCAGCTGGCCCTCAAGTGTGATCGTGTGTGAACTGCACAAACACGAATAAAGAATAAAAGTGTATACGAAGTACTTGGTTTTGGAGGCACAGCAGCAGCGGTTGCAGCTGAGCCAAAAGGGGTTAAGGACCCCTTTTTTTCTCTTGTTTTTTTTTCCTCCTGCTTTTTTATTATTATCCTACGCAGTTTGAAAGGAACCCCTTTCGCAATTTTTGGATTTCCGTGTCTTTAGTAATACGAGAATAGAAAACAGCGGGTCAGGTACGTCGAAGGTACCACGCAGGATATATTCGGGATCCCGTATACGTATCTACACCCTTTTAATTCTCCAACGTAGCCAAAGGATTTCTAGAGGAAAGAAGAAGAATAAAAAGAAAAAGGAGTAGTAGGTAGTAAAGAAGGGAAAAAAATGGGGAAAAAAAAAAATTGCGCAAGATGACATCGGGCTCGGATTCCCGGATTTGTACGTCATGTTTTATTGTGTCTCTGTATGCACCGTCTGTATGCATACATACAGGGTGTCCGGCAACTAACGCACTTCCTCGTACCGGTGAATTCGTCTCGAAAAACTAAGACAAAAATGTTCAGTGCAAAAATGTCGAGGCATCAACCGTTTTCGAGTAAGAGCCGTTTAAAGTCGCCCAATGTAAGGCCAGATAGGAGACAGCGACAGGGACGTATTCCTAGCGGCGCACGGGGCTCGAGCCGGCCGGGCAGCGTGACCCATGAAACATAACAGACTCGCTCGCTCGCTGGCCACGCATAATGAGTGCTCTCATATACGTCCCTGTCGCTGTCTCCTATCTGGCCTCACATTGGGTGACTTTAAACGGCTCTCACTCGAAAACGGTTGATGCCTCGACATTTTTGCACTGAACATTTTTGTCTTAGTTTTTCGAGACGAATTCACCGGTACGAGGAAGTGCGTTAGTTGCCGGACACCCTGTATATACGTATGCCAACCACAGTATATGTGGAAGGACCGCATAAGAAGGACACACGTTTTATATAGGGGTGGCGTGGTATATAGTACGCGTCCTCGCAGTCACTCTTTCTCTCTACCTGGGGCCTACGCGCGGCAGACCCAGCTGTGTTTTCTTAAGAGATTTCAGATTTTCGTCTTATTGTTTATTTTCTTTTTCATCTTCGCGATGCCGGAATCCTTTTAGATCGAGTTTGACGCTAGATCCCGATACTGTCTGGACGCGAGGAGATTTTCTCAAAGGATCTAACAGGATGACGGTGTCAGTTTCGAGACATTGTTCGTTCACACATATACGCATCAACGATGTATGCAAGAAACACGTATATACACGCCCAATATGTATATATGTAATCATCGACCACCACACACTTGTACGCGTCTATCTATCTATATACCATTTCTAAGAATCATCGTTTCATCACCGTAATCCTTTATCATCGAGCGGTGATTCTCATATTTTTACCCTTCAATTTTCTTAATTATATTATATACTGTATTTATCCATGGTTCCTACAGCCATCCACCTTCATACGCTACGACGCGCGTCAGCGTATCTACAATCTATATACCTATTTTTACGTACATGTATCGAAACGGACAATGGATAATATTTTACATAATATCATGTAGCGTTGCCAGGGGTTGTAAGGAATTATTTCGTTAATCGATAGAAGTCACCCCCCACTTTGTGAGAAACAATTATTTCATCTATTCAATTATCTTACGACTTTATATGAATGAATAAACACCCTGAAATTCGACTGTTATTTCTGCGATATTTCCTGCAGTGGTATAAGTCGTAAAAAACACGTTTTTATTTAAATCGAGTGTCTCTTTATTTACAAAAATCCCCAGGATATTTCCCAGGGTCAGGTATACTTAGGTCCTTAGGTTAAGTTAGGTATACGCGGTAGCAGTAACAGCAGCAGCCGACCTTTGGGTCTGTTTAAATCTAAAATCTTGTCTGTTATTTGAATAAGATTCACCCTTTTTATAATTTTATATAATTCCCCTACTATAAGGTATATAAATGCTATATATGGGTTATAGATGTATGTACAGGTATAACTCAAAATCCTTTCCCATAGCTGGGGGTTGTTTCTCGACGAATTAGAATTTTTTACGGGATACCTGGTGAAAGTTTTTTATTTCACCTGGCTATCCGCGTTACCTGGGAATCTAAAATTGTATATTTGCCAACGTGTCATATTCTGTATCATTTCGGTATTTTTAATTTCCCAAAAAAAAAAGGAAGAAAGAAAAAGAAAAAGAACGGAAAAAACCCATTTAACCCCAGCTGCGAGATTAAAATTGAACTCGTACAGGAAACAGGAATGAAATTTTTAGGGTGTGGAAGAGTAAGAGTACTGCAGTGGCGGTTGTTTAAAAAAGTGACTATTAAAATGAGTTGGAAGGGAGAAAAAAAAAATCATTTCTCACAAGACGCGTATATACACAGCGAGACCCCCCATCCTACCGCACTATGTCGGGTGACAAATGGATCGGGGGTTGAATCGGTATATAGGAATAACAAAATATACCAGAAGTGCAGGGGTTTACGTAAAACGAATTTGAAATTTGAATTTTAGGTACGTGTGTATGTTTTTTTTTTCTTTCTCTTTTTTTTTTTTCACCGTCAAAAAGTTTGATGGATGGAAAATTCGATCATGTGTTGAAAATTTGGTATAAAGTTTTGGGGTACGTTTTCTTAATTCAAATTGTCACGGAACGGTACCTATATATGTATGTACACATGGTTCTCCTTTCATTTTACCCTTTACGTATACCGTTTATTTTTCGGGGTGTCGAACAAATGACTGATGATCATAACGCATAACGATCATCACCTTCATTTCGTATGTGGGAAACCTAGTATTATCGCGTTCATTTCATAATGATCAATATACGTGTGCGAACGCAAGTACAGATTTAGAGAAACAGATGAATATTAAAATTGGATGAAACTCTTTGTGTGTACTAGCATTGCACACGCGCGCTAGGCGCGCGCTGCATTCAATTTTATTTGTTTTTAAAATTTTTGTCTGCTATTTTTTTTCAATTTCATATCCTTACAATTCAGACGCATTTTCTTATCAATCTGCATTATTATTATTGCAATTTCAATTTTATGTTCAGGGTATACGATTGGACGTTGGGTCGAGACCTTAAATTTTTTCCGATTTTGGGGTCAAAAATCAACATTTTTTTTTTTCGAGTTTGCTATGATATTCTTGTGTGTTTAGATCTCAGGAATTCGAATCAGCAAGCCAAATTGGTCTACCTGTAAAATTGATCGAGTTATCGCTAATTTTTCGCTTTTCGGAGCATAAAAATTGCGATATCTTGATGGGATTAATTCGTGGCTTAATTTACTCAACGGATTCGTGTTTCTCAGGCCAAAATACGTTGGAAAAGCGTCATACGATCAGTTTTAAAAATACTTCATTTTTGGCCCAAAAATCGAAAAAATCCAAAGGGGTATATCTTAGATTTTTGTCGATTTTGGAGTCAAAAATGAAGTATTTTTAAAATCGATCGTAGGACACTGTTCCTACGTATTTTGACCTCAGGAACACGAATCTGCAAGCTAAATTGATCTATCTACAAAATTGATCGAGTTATCGCCAATTTATCGCTCTGAAAAGTGAAAAAATGAAGATATCTCAATGGGATTTATTCGTAGCTCAATTTAGTCAACGGATTCGTGTTTCTGAGGTCAAAATACGTCAGAAAAGCGGCTCACGATCGATTTCAAAAATACTTCATTTTTGACCCCAAAATCGACAAAAATCTAAGGTATACCCCTTTGGATTTTTTCGATTTTTGGGCCAAAAATGAAGTATTTTTAAAATCGATCGTGAGACGCTTTTCTGACGTATTTTGACCTCAGAAACACGAATCCGTTGACTAAATTGAGCTACGAATAAATCCCATTGAGATATCTTCATTTTTTCACTTTTCAGAGCGATAAATTGGCGATAACCCGATCAATTTCATAATCACGAATTCAGAAACACGAGGCTCATCTCGAATTTCGAGTTTTCATCTCGTATTTCGATTTTCGATTGGTCATCAACTTTTTAAGATAGGTAGTATTCAGGACGTGGTTCGGTTCCTTACCCTTGTAACGTTCTCCACGATGATCATCGTCATCGTATGATGTTGTTGAAATTTCAATTGTACGGTTCGAATTGATGAGTAGCTCGCTGGTGGCACACGATGCCTCGCTGTCTGATCCATTACTGGCTTATAACACACGACAATTAAAGAGGGCGATGGATGCGACGAGGATAACATAAACGTAGTACCGGCCAGTGTTGTATGTAAATCGTCAACATCTAAGGGTCAAAGAAATGAACACAGAGATTATTTGTATGCGGTGTAAATGCGATTTGGTAACTTGAAGAATATTCCGACGATTCATACGCGCGTATGAGAATGGAATTGGATTAAATGAACATTACGAATTCCCTAAAATGATGGAATTTCTTACAGTTCCAAAAAATCGAGTATCGACCGAAATCGAAATCTGATGATCGGGACCAATTTTTTGGGTCGTTTTCTGGGTAGGTCCTACGGAAAAAAAAATCCAGTAATTATGCATTTATGCACTTTGAAAAAAGGTGAACTAAATGAATTGAATCATTATAGTTCTTTGCGATCGTATATCATAAATAGAATTTCGCATCGCTATATAGTAACATATAGAATATGAAAGCGACTCGCTCGTCGCTCCAGTAGTGCCTAAAGCGCCATTTTGTGTTTCATCGGCTCGTCTCGGGTGTACAAAGCGCCTCGCGTGCGGAGTAACTAATGAGAGTAATCACTTAATAAAGGCGGCGCAGATCGCGTGACCATCTTAGCTCTGCGCGTAGGTAACTATTGGAATCAATATTTGCTTTCAAGGGTGAAGTTAGGTATCATGCCCCGCTTATTTCTTCCTTCTTCATTTTTCTCTTTTTTTTCAAAATAATATTTCTTCCATTATTACTCACAACGAACGAATAGGAACACCGTACAAATGTATGGATTACATAAACCAAACCCTGATGAAATTTACTGATACATTAATTTTTTTTCTATCTCCATCATTTCATGGCCATAATTCGAAAAGGTTTTACATCGATAATTGTATATAAATTAATTGTTCTTTTAAATACCTGGTAATCGTGTTTTATACGTACATGTACTTAATTTTAAGTATAGCGTTATACAACTATATCTGTCAATTAAATTCAACCCGTGAAAGAGATAAGTTTAATTCGTCGCCAACGATCAAGTTAATTAACCGTCGTAATTAAATTGTGTCGCTGATGTTTTTGCTAGCTTCGGACGAAGATCGTGCCTTACTTTTTAGCTTCAGGTTTCAGGTTTCAGGTCTATATCTTCACGATGTTCATTTTGTTTCGCGGTCTCGCTCGTCGTTCATTTGTTTGTCGAGGTTTGAATTCCTCCTTCGACTGCCGCGGACGCCGACTTACAAACCATTCGGAATTCGATCAGAAATACTTAAGATGGCGTCCACCTCTCCCCTCTTGCCCCCTTCTATGCCCGTCTATATTTCTTGGAACCAGGGCGTACATAAATTAATTTTTAATTGAAACAAATTTTACGAGCTAAAAGAACTACCGTGCTTTCAAACGAGTAGTTCAGTGTCTGCTGTAGCTTTCAGTGAAACGAACAGACGAACGCGACATCTTTCAGGGGGACGAGGTCGAACATCTGTTCTTGTAGGTAAAGAATACTCCTGATTCCGGTTGAGGATAATACCGACCACCTGGACCTTCACCTGCATCTGCAGGGGAGCCGACTCCGGTCGTCGGTAAAATAAATACGGAAAGGTTGGGTGAGAATTTTTTTCAAACGTTGAAATGTTCGAAACAAGGTTCTCGTATTGCGGAAGACGCTTACCTACCGTCGTTGTAAGAAATAATTTTTTGAGGCTACCGACGTTCAGTGAAAACGTCGAGCTTTCATTTCTCAAGAAATCTTCAATTGTGCTTTTATAACACCGACCGACTCTGCATTTAGTAAAAGTGTAATCTGCGTCGTGCGTACAATGAATTTAAATTTTACTGAAACTGATCAGATTTGTTTAATCGAAGATTTGAGTACATGCGATTTTTCTATGATTGGAAAAGTCAGAAAAGTTTGTCGGATAAATGAATTCGGAAGCGGATACAGCAAAGATTCGGAAAAGTAATTCTTACCAGAGATACTCTGATGATCCGATTAGTCGATATTGCTCGAGTTTAAAGACGTCGTTTTGCAGTACTCACATACATGGAATCGGAAAAGTTTTCGTTCAAAGTTTCGTCGTTTTAGTATACATTTTCGTTTAATTCGGTCATCATTGATCGCTATCATAATCAGAGTAAGCGTTAATTTATATAAGTATGCATAGAGAAAACCTACATCAGGTGAAATCAAACTAAAAACTTCAGTGATTTATGTTAATTGGAAAACTTTACGATAGATATCCATCTTCTTTCTTTCAAGTATCATACCTCGTGACCTCTCTTTCCACAAGTATACCGGAACGGTATCATAAAGCCTAAAATCCTCTGCACCCCTTGCAGCGTTGGAGTTTTTTTTTCTCTCTCTTACTTTCTGTTATTTTTATTTTTTTTTTTTGGCAAAAGATCAGTTCTAGGCATCTGCTTGAACTTCCTTACCAAACTTAATCCGTGCACCGTGTGCTGAAGTTCAACAAGTTTTTGAAGAAGCGCGAGGTAGCGGGTGTAATACACAGAACCATGCGCGGTTCCTCGAGTTGGTATATGGGGTAGCATCGGTGTACGTTTCACCCCCTAGAACCGGGCTGTTTAGTGGTGAGGGTGCGAAAAATAGGGTGGTGAAAGAAAATATGGAGGGGGAGGAAGCGCGGTAGTCTTATGAATGAACTTTCATTCAAAGTTTCGTCCGCTAGGAGGAAGAACGTGGATCTTGTGCAGGTTTTCGGAGGTCCACCTGCGCAAGCTCTGTTTTATTTTAAATCGATTGCGAGGTAGTCGAGTGTGCTCGGCCGAATTCGGCCCACATCGGTCATTCAAAACTGCGTTCGATTCGCAACAGTCGAAAACCACCGACTACCACCTACGCGTGTATCCATATACAGGAGAAAATCATGTACCAGCTGTATACACACATGCATTATGTATACATGTATATGCTACGTATATTAATAATTTTGTTCGGCACATCTATACATGTTATACATAAAAGGGATGTATAGTCAACTGTGTGGTACATCTACCTGTACGGAACTTAACTGTGATATGTAACCCACTTTGAAAAGAGGTCCATGAACAGGCATGCCGATTAAACTTGAACGTTACATAAACTATAGCGGCGGTCGATCGGTTTATGTATGTATGTATGTATACCGTATATAACTTATAGCTTATTTGCTGACGATGCGGCAAGTTTAATCCCCTGTGTTGTCTCAACTCCGCGATTCAACAGGGGTGTATACCTATATTCACACAGGTGTATGTATATATTCATACTCGAAAGTGGACGAAACCAACCCCTTGATTCTAACCGAATGCTCCTGAAACGAAACTCCGCCAGGGAAACCGACGCGCCGGTTCCCTCTGGATGACAACCCTCCAAAGTATGACAATCGGAAGTGTATCCCGCATTATACATGCGTGTGAATACATGTTCAGAGATTTGTTGAAAGTCCTCGCAAACGTATGGGACATCTTCGAAGCGACTCTAGTAAAAGTAAGAAAGAATCTGGACCGAGAAGAAGAGCCGAGCACGGCTGTGTGACCGTTTTTTACTCTTTTTTTAGGGGATGAAATGTGTGAAAAGAATGGTCGATGCCAGAGGGTTGAATAAATAGCCGTTGTAACTCGGCAAACTCTGCTGGGGGTCCGTATCTCGTATATCTGAATCCCAAAGGCTTGAAGGTCGATAAATTGTTAGCGGGCAGTGCAGTGCATTTGAGATACCAAAATTTCGGAGGGACCAACTCCGCGCTGTTTTAGCTGGTGGACCGTCAGTCGTCGGAGTCGGAGGGTTCCGTACGGGTCCGTCGCTCGCCCGCAAATATCGAATCGCGAATCTTCGCAAATTTTCGTCACCCCTCGCGCGAGTCCCGGGCTCAGTGTTGAGTGGGCTGCCTGGACCGCAGGCGCCTCTCCGTAAGGTTCGCGCTTGCGAAAGCTCGTTAGATGTTTTATAAATAAGTGAAAAGCTAAACGAGTACGGTACACGTTAACTAAACTCAGTAAAATATCGTTAGGATATTTTTCAATTATGTAAAAAATCAAAGATGAATCTAATTGATATTTTTTATTTATCAATATCGGTATATATAAACTGACGTGTTTCACTATGCATGATGTACGTGAACGAGAGAGGTAGCTGAAGAGAGGCAGCCACATGTCGTGGGACGAAAAGTGAGCGGGGAATTGAGTAAAAGTTTAATAATTTTTTTTTTCATTCGCATTTGATTTTTATTATTTCTTTTTTTCTTTCTTTCTTACATATAAAATTTGAGGCAACCTAAAACCAACGACGGAGAAGAGAGGGAAGAAAAAAAAATTTTTATAATCACGATGAAAATGAAGGAAGTCTGGAACGGGGAGAAGATGAAGACGAAAAAAGCTAGTGGAGGAGATAATAAACGACGTGCAATTTTTTGCGGAACGTACATCAGTATCCGAAATGTCATTTTTTCGAATTAGCCAAGCACTTGGCTGACAGCGAGCCAGAGGAATTTTTTAGGATGATGAATTTTAATGAAATTTTAGAATATAACAATTATAAACTTTACATTTTATCCATCAAAGATGTTGCCTCACTCATCGATTCGCAATAATAAATCATTATTAAACGTTGATAAAAGTTGAGTAATAATTAACGGTTATAATTTACATTTATTCACTCGATCATGCATAGATAACGTGTGCGGATATATCAAAGTTTTTTCGTCAAGTTCAAATGATCTGCTATATATCGATGTCTTTCCTCGATTTGAAATTTTAGAAAAACTTATACAAACACGCATTTGAAAATACACATATGTGTAACACACGTATTGCAATAACGTAGGCAATATAATTATGACAAAGTTATTAGTAGAAACAAATGAACACGTTGGCACAGCATATGGACTATTCCAAGTGAGTATACCATATATATCTCTCTATATAATTATACGTAAATATTCGTCCTTTCTCTATCCTAGGTATAATCATCTTATAATCGATTAGTTTTCATTAACTCCTGGCAACAAATCACGTTACATTTATCGATCGATTAGGCTACTTTTTCGTTTTTTTTTTTTTTTTTTAGTTCACCACACGAATAATTACAACCAAAATCACGATTTCAATGATTTTCGAAAATCCGTTGACGTGATTTTCCAAAATCATGTGACGATGTACCGTGGAATAAAAAAAAGTTTGACGATAGCTCTTTTCTCCACATGAGATACACACGTACGTTGCGTGCTCTCGTTTCCCCATGGACCAGCGTCAGAAGGATTGGGGAAGGAAAATAAAATCTTGGAAAGTGGTACAGGTGAAACCGTGCAAGTCCTTCCAATCTGAAGGTACTCAGGACACATTCAGAGTTAATCTTGAAAATCGCATCGAGGAAATCTGAGATTAGAATATCCACATCTATAGATCTACGTAGTAAAAATAGTGAGGAATAGTAGTAAATCTGGAATAGGAACAATAGGAATTACGGTCCACTGAGAAAGAGAGTAACGGGGTTACGGGGTGAAGGGGATGTCGGGGGGGAGGGAATGGAAACTGGTGAACTGCTCTTATTTTTTCTCACTGTGCCGCAGTTCCTGGGGGCTAAAAACAAAAGGCGATCCGCGGCATCAAACATTCAAATTAGAAACCTCTGCGGCTCTCGGATTACCTTTCGTTATATTTGCAACCATCTCTTCCCCCTTTTCCTCACCCCTCACCGCCAAACTTCGCGCTCTACATGTACCTTCCTATAATTTACACATTCGCACACCTATACTTCCAAATTTATAATTTATGTATATTCGTGTACGTACATGTACATATGTACAATAGTCATGTACCTGTATACATGTAGTTATGCGTGCGCACGCGCTACATTTGTACACGTATAGAAATATGTAAATGCATATACATGTGTATGATTTTTTTTCTTTTTTTACCTAATTTTAGCGAAGCTGTGATGAAAAAATAAAACGGAACCATTCCATTATAATGTATTTACGTAGAATTTCTTTTCCGATAAACATAATAAATTTTTTATAAAGTATATGATATACATATACGTTCGTATACATTATGTATATACCTAGCTCTCTAGGTTTAGGTTTCTTAGCTCCCACGTCTCGCGGAATGCAAATTAAGGAGCATCGTGCAGTATAAGCTTTTGAGGGGCGGGCAAGGAGGGTGAAATGTTGACGAGGTAGGTTAAGAAGTCAGAAGCTGTATAAAGGTACGTGTAGTTATGAGTCCGCGTGTCGGCTGAGGCAATTTATATTAAAATCCGAGTAAGCAAAACGTTCGTCTTATTCAGCTGACAGTTTAGCAATTCCATTATAGGTACCTACGTATGTACCGCGTATACACCTATGTATAAAACTCGAGTTACCATATTCGCGATTCCCCCTATAAACGCCAGGGTATAAGGATGTGTACAGATATATCTTTTATATATAAATAATATATATAATATATATACATGATATATATAAATGCTATATATTCACGCAGCAGGGAAATGAGCAACCAGAACGACGTACACCACCCACCCACTATATATACCATTCAGTGGGGACATGACGGTTGACGTTATCAGGACGTTTGACGATAATTCTACCGTGACATCCTTGAATAAAGTATCGCGTATGAGTTAAAAAAGCAAGGTAACCTTGATAGCCGGAGCTCGGAATTTTTTTTTTATTTATTCATTTACTTGTTTATTTGCAATAATATTATTTCATATTTTGCTGCACTTAAAATTATTCATTTATTCATTTTTTTCCCCCGTCACCCTTGAACGCGCGATGCTTGATTCACAAATGCGGAAAAAAGCTCGAAAGTATGCGCTCAAGCATGATTATATAGTAGTTCATATAGGTTGTGAAAAAACCGCGCTCTATGAAAGCGTACATCTTATTTTGAAATGTGCACAACGAGTAACTGCATAAAGTGCACTGAATAGGAACACATGGGTATGTATACACTTCTGAAGCGAGAGGAGAGAGAGAGCTAATCAGCAAACTTGTTATTAAAAACTACGCGACACTTTCGGCCCGTGAAGCGTGCAAAGGAACTAAAAAGTTGAAAAAGAAAATTAGAAAAAAAGGAAAAGAATAACAGAAAATGAAATAACGAGTTAATAAACGAAACAATAACTATGGCTAATTTGAAAAAGAGTCGCAGAGGAATACAAATGTGCAAATCTAGATATTGTATGCAGACCTCAACGAGTGAGAGGGTAATATTATGTTACTCAGTGAGGATATATTTTTTTTTTTTTTCTCACAATAATCAAAAATAAATGACTAAAGGAATCGCAGGTGAAAAAAAAGAGGAAAGAAAAAAGCTTCTCTCATCCCCGTACATGGGTAATTCGCGAGATATCGGTTGTCGGTTGCCAAAAACAGGAGAAAAAAAAAAGCCAAGAAATTTTTTCGGGCGTTTGAATATCCTAAGGATCGAATCATGACATGATACGCCCCCCAGAATGTAGTAGCTATATTATTTTCAGCTAATTTTCTTTTATCGTTGAGTGTAGATCGCAGGATTTTATCCCACACTGACAGATATACTTTTTTTCTGGCTCTTCTTCTCCGTGATTCCTTTTTATTCTCTTTTTTTTTTTTTTTGTCTTTCGTCATAATTTGAGTTCCGCATGAAAGGTGTCCCTTCACTTGACGTGGACCGTCTATTCTGGAATTCCGGGCGAAATAATGTGACGGTCTTTAAAATTCTTTTTTTTTTTTCAAAAGTACCCACCATACTCTTTCTCCCATTTTTATCATTATCGTTATATCGTTATTATGACGATGAGCGTTGTTATCATTATTTTTTGTTTTTTTCAATAAAATATGTATAGACTCAGAGTCGAGATCGTAGAGCAGCTGGGGCGAAATATGAAGGTATATTGAAATGGTTCGGATGCAGCGATGTATCTACGTTATATTGCTTTACTTTTTTAATAACTCTGCGCACTAGCTTCGTATGATAGTAAAATTATAATGCATGTGTAAGCACCGCGATTATGTGGTTGAATCGTATAATCGTGGGTGAAAAAGTTTTACTCAAGATCGCGACTTTCGGACTATAACTTTTTTTTCTCTTCCTTTCATTATTTTATATTTATTTTTTTATTTTTTTTCATTCGTTACGAGGACGTACTATACGCGTTTCTTCCTCTTTTCGATACTCCACCGGCACGAAGTGCTGAGAAACACTCCATAAATCAAAGCTTCACTCGAATTATTATACCTTAGGTGCTCAGCTTCGATCTCCGAGATACATATGTATCTTACATACAAATCTTTCCTTATGTAAAAATACCTCCTCTTTCATGCGTATCTATATACAAAACAATGTTTTATGGAAGTATTTACACGTGCATCCTTTTGTGTTACACGTAACCATCCTCTGTGTAGGTATACAAGGTAGACATATATATTTATTTATTTATGTACATGTATACGTATAGGAATCAAATTCAGGTATAGGATACATCGTGTATCTGTTTCTTCGTGCGAAAATTTTCTATCGAAATTCCCTGTCTGAAGGCAAATAAATAGCATTTGCACTGCCGCGGTGGTAAAACTCACGTCGAAGTATATAGGTGTGTATGTACCGGTTGGTGTACATATATATACGTATTGTACATACTTACACGTATTACATAGATTTTTTTAAAGTAGCACGGTTAGGGGTGGATCGTTTTATGTACAGCGATTCGATTTGTTAACCGTAAATCGTGTAACGAAATCAATACCGCGATTTATAGTTGAAAGCACATAGATAGGTGCACGTACATTCCAGTGTATATCTTTTGTAGGCATTGACAATTCGCAGATCGTAAAATGAGTGTAAAATTCTTCCGGGAACTCGAGTAACAAAGCGGGGCATGTGGGTACCTAGATATGTCATGAAATTAGATGTGTGCAAATTTGAAAGAGGAGTTTTCAATCATGGATCGCGGGGGTTGTGGTCCCGCAATCGGACTTATCGAACTTCTAAATCAAATAATTTTATTTTTCTTACTCCCTCCCGGTATCCTTTATTTCTTTACCTTTCCTTCCCCCACCATTCTCTAAAGAAAAACCATTCGAGGTAAATCCGTAACAAAATATACGAGGTAGAAGGAGGCTTTCACCGTGCACTGCGGGACCACCTCTGGAGCCGTTTTCATCCACCTTCCACCCCCCTGGACCCCTAGACTCCCGGTATAAGGACCCATGTGCAGAACGTAGCTTTTACCCGTTGCCCGAGGGTACAGTCACCCGAAAAAATACGCTTTTATTATTTTTCCGATATCCCTCGCGCCGCCCCTCTCGACTAACATCACCGACGCCCCGCTAACCCGATTCCAGATTAATTAAATGAGATTCTACGACGGAATATTGGTGTGTATATGTATATGTATATGTCAAGTATATATGTAATATATACTCTATACACATTCGGTCTACTAAACACCATTCGTTGATCCCTAACTTCAGAGCGGAGCTTTTCCAACTCCTGCAGCGTAAGGATATTCCTATATTTGCACGTGTAATAAATATATCGAGACGAGCAAAAAACTTTTTGCATACTAAGATGAGTGGAAAAGTTTTTTGTTTCCCCCTTCGATACATGTATAGCTTTTTCTTTTTCTTTTTCTTCTTCTTTTTTACTTTTCTTTTGGATTTATCGGCTGCCGTCATCGGTGACGTTATAACCACGCTGTTGCAATTCGATAAATTGCCGACGTCTCTTCTTTCAACGAAAGCGATGTATCTTACGGATATATAGAGCAATACGGGAGATAAATATTTTTGACTAATGTTGCTTGTGTATACGAGGGTTTCCTATACGCGCCCATTATACCTACGGGATAGAATATCGTAAAATATGGGAAAAGCAGTCGACGATGTGTGGCACGCGCCCGCGTAAAAGTTTTTCCAAACCATGTATGGGTACATAAGTTGCATGATAACTGTTTCATATTTTTTAATATAGGTATACATATATATTTTGGAGCAGTTGATGAAATTTGATGTGGTCCATGTATCGCGGGGGTGAAGGGGGGGGGGGGGGGAGTACGTGTTCATAGCTGACATTATTATTGATCTCGTGTTCAATTAGACAGTGATGGAACGGGGATAATCAATTTGGTATAAGTATACCGCATCGTCGATACATTTGCTGATTGTATAATTCCTATATATCGCTGTGTAATAGGTTATACACGGACTATATACCCGGCCCGTTTCTATCCATGCAGTGAACTGAACCGCTGCACCTGCATCGACTGCGGTCTATAATACGTCTGTATCAGTTCTTTTGTAATGCTGTTATACGTAATTTACGAGGAATTCGATTACCCGGCTTTCGCGTATCGCTGGAAATGCGTGTGTGTTACATACGTACATAGGTGAATAAACGTGCTTTTGCACTCGAAGCTGCTTCGTAACCTAATCAGGATAACTGGGACTCGATATATTATGATAAGATACAACACGATTCATTGTGCATTAACACAAATTAGACAAAAAAAAATTTATTACAGCTCAAAAAAAATTGATTACAATTAAAAACTCGAGCTTGTGTCTTGTAAAATATTTTTCATCCGACTAAAATTTTCGCCAGGATATTTTTGTTCGCGTAAATAAATTTTTAAACTCAATGGAGAGGGTGTCAAAATATGGATTGCCACCCAATAGCGTACCAAAATCGATTCATCTTTGTTTTTTTATAGATGCATACCGATCTGTTCCTCCGCGTCTGTATTCGATAGATAAATAATTATTGATATTAATTTTTGACGGGATAAAATAGTGGGAAATCAAGATGAAATTTCGGTTGAACGTATAATACCTGTCTATTGTACGATATTAGGTACACCGCAGGTGTATAATCAGAGTAAACGAATTAACCAGATCATTAGACAACGAGGCGCAAGGAAATGTCGGGACGACATCGGAGGAGTCTGCAGCAAATTCAGCCAATAGTTTGCTCCGTCCCATTATGGACGGTCACGTGGGGCAGAACCTTAATTACAAGGACCTGGGTATCAGGGCCGGCGGGGCTCCCAATGCGCTACGCGCAGTTTCGCCCAACTATAATGTACGTACGTAGAAGTAGGTACAACGAAGTTGTATAATCTACAACCATTTCACATGTGCATTATACAGATATAACAATAATGACAACCACCGTGGGAATTTTGCCTTAATTTTCTACGCTATACAGGGTAAAATGGTGAAAAATGTCGCACCTATTGAGAAAAAAATTCATAGTTCATAAAAACCACGGTTCATCAAACAAACATAAATTATTCAAATATTAAAACATAATTTATCAAGTACACGCAGCCAAAATGACACGAAATTGCGGAATCTTGCCCACTACCCTATATGTATAAACACGGCAGCAGCTAGCTCTCTACGTCTCGATTAAAAATTACCCTCTCGCAAAAGTTTTTCTCACTCTTCATATCTCTAGGGGCATATAGTATCTACAGTAGAAAGCAGCAGCGGCACACCATCAGAGAAACGTAGAGAGAGGAAGTATTAAAAAGGATGAGGATCACAATGAGGGAGAAAGAGGAAAAAGGAGAAGAGGCTGCAGGCTGCTGCTGCTGCTGCTGCTGCTGCTGGCGTTATTTAAGCTCCAGCTCGGCCCTGCCGCTGATATGCTTCTGGTGTACTGGTAACATACCTGTGCACCAGTAAAGCACACAACACAGAAGAACGCTACTACCGGATGGTTGGTTTGTTCGCTCGCCCGTTAGCATCGCCTTTTTTTATCCATAGCTTCACATCGTGGAAAGTATGTAGAGCCGCGCGTATAGTTGCAGTTTCGGTGAACGTAAAATCGCACGCGCTTTCGGAGTCGCTGCACCGTAAAACTGGAAACTCTAAGCTGGGAGAACCGACTGAAAATTTGACAAAACTTTTCTATGTCCTCCACAATTACCTGCGAACCGACGACCACGAGGTGAAGATGAGCCGTGCGCCGTTTCAACGGGAGCCCCAAAGTTTCAACTTTCCGAATACTTTGGGAGTTCAGGTGTACCGCATCGTGATGGACGTTTTTTTATCAGGCTCTCGGTGGGGAATATTTGATTTTCGAGAAAACTTCAATTGGACGGATTTTTATAATGTATAATTCTCCAACTTGGAGTTTCTTTTTTTTCCCGAAATCTTATGACCACGCTCTTTTTGGAAAAAGGACTCCACTGATTTATCATCACGAAATGACCAAGCTGGTTATAAAACTACAAATTCAGAGATAAAATTTTTTAGTTCAAAAGTATTTTGATTTTTCCATTTTTTCACAGACTATCAGCCTCGACACGCCTGAAAGGCGCGTTTCGAGCTAGTTAATATTAAAATCGAGAGAAACACTCTTATAGGTAAATCGAGCATCAGGATAACCGCTACGGGATGCTTCCGTACAGGCGTCTCGAGTGGTAACCTTATAAATAAAATGATAAACGAGGGTAATTTAAATTTTTCCAATATCTTACTTCTTAACTTTCTTTCATATGACACGGGTCATATAACTTCCGAGTTTTCCATTGCTGTGGAAGTATAACGATTTATTCTTCCGAAAAATCCTGCGACGTCGATACATAAAGTATATACGATCGTTCGGAATGATGATAAAATAAAAATGAAAGTAGTAATGATATCGATACCATTAGCTGAAATTGAACTACGTATACGGATCGTATGAAACAACATAAGAAAATGACTCCTGAACCTCTTTGATTCTTATTCTTATGAAACAGTCTGCGAGGGGTTCGAGGATTCGCGACGTTTGTATTCACTTGCCGCGAGGTTTCAGTCGTGACGCGAGTTCAACAATAGATTTTGCTTCTTTCCTATAACTACGATATAAAACGCTCGCACCAGTTACGGGGTAGAAGGAAGGACTGAATTTTCCACCCAACTTCCCGCTAGATTTCACCCCCTGCGTATTTACTACGCACGTATACATATATATATTACAAACAGTGGCGAAAGGTAAGAAAACGCGAACGAACGAAGTCCCATAACGCGATTCCAGTTTCGCGATTGGCTGTTTCAAGATTGCTTCGACTGATTGGTTGTTTCGTGAACGACCGACGACCGACGTCCGACCCGCGTGTTCCTGTATATACATTACTGTGTGCGTACCGACGATTTTCACCCCCAGAAATCATCCCCTTTTCCCCGTACCGCCAAGTTTTTCTTTTTTTTTTTTTTTTTTCCAACTCGAAAGCCAACCAACTCGTTCCGAGGGATTTTATAGTACAATTTACTCCCACAGCGTACGTGGCTGGACGATTCTTTGTCGAATTAACGTTGAATTTGACTACAGGGGTTACCTGATATAGTACACATTATGGGTGTGAGTTCATGTATAGGACATTCCACGTCAAACGGACCACTTCTTCCTAAATATGTTTTTAACTCGATGAAACTTAATAATCCCTCGTTTCGTATGGCGTAAGAAGAACAATTCACATTAAATCTGTCGCCACTTATCTATTTATTTGAATAAATTTTCCATGCTACGAAACGATGTCATAACGTACCGTAGGTATAGACGGTAAACATAAATGTAAAAAGAGGATATCACCGTTTTTGTAAATATATTAGACGAAATTTTTATTATCAGTTTGAACTTTTCTGGTCTAACGGTGTATGCGATTCAATTTTCCATCCCACATGCACTATACAGTATCCGCATCTGTTGTGTTATTATATGTATAATAAAATATACCACATATACCTGATGTCTGCAGCAATTGAAATTCTGCGGTTACAGAATTTTATCTATAACCGTATGAAAGAAGTAAATAAATACAAATATATGTGGCCATACACATCTGTACTACTGGTTCAGTGGGGTATCCGATATTACCGACAATATGAGTCTACCCTACATGCATGCATTTATAAATATGTGCACGAGCACGAACCATCTCTGACAATAAGAGAGTCGGTCTACCTACTGCACGTATACGTGTATAGGTATAAGATTCTTATGCCGTACTATACGTTCAGTTGCAACCGCAGCAGCCTCGGTAGCGCAGCGATGCACTCGACGATTCAAGAGGACATGAGATTATCTGAAAATGGAATATTCCGAACGTTTTCAAATCGATATATATAAAAGGAATTTTGGCTCGCTTCGGAAAGTGAGAAAGATTATACAGACGGTCATGTATCGTACTACAGCTCATCTGTACCTAGGGGTAGAAAATTTTCTCGCGAGACACGTGAACGGTGACTAACGAGTCGGGAGGTAAGGAAAGAGTGGAGATAGATTTCCGAAGCGGTTTCTAAGTATTTAATCTATGAGCAAAAAAATCGTGGAGGTTGTGAAATCCGAAACGAGCATGTGGAGGATTTAAGTTGATATTATCTAACGTACTAGCAAAAGATGAAGAAATATCGAGAGTGGAATATATAGGAATTTTTTAGACGGCTGCTGGGTCTCATTTTCTGGTCCATAGCTAACCTTACTACTTCAATTTCAAAGGAGTTGTGGGCAATATATTTGTCTGTCTTTTTTTCTTTCGGTTTTTTCCTTTTTTATCCTGAACATATAATATAGTACAGCTATTTTCCCGTATATACACAGTGTATATACAGTGTAAAGGATCTCTCATCGTCTATTTTCGGTCAAAAGAAGTTGTACCACTTTTCCCCGATGGTCTGAAGTAGACCTACGTCAGGTTTCCTTGATAAAAACCATTCGAAGAAAATAAAAGGGACAAAAAAAAAGAGAAAAGAAAAAAAAAATGAAATACAAGATGAAAAAGTCCTACGGTATCCCAATTTTGCAATGATGAGGTACGAGGCAAAAAACTAATGCAAATATAGGTAGGAAGCATGTTTGCCTTGAAAAATTGCTCGCCGGATGGAGAGAAGTATTTTAAAACCATCTCTTCATTATCGGAATCAAATTTCACTCACGATATAATACCACTGCACATACAGTGGAATGTGAAAAATTTATCAATATATAAATTATAAAACGCATAGTTTTTTTTTTTTTAATAGATCCTATTAATGAAATTGGGTCGGTATCGATTGGCTACCATAGGTATAAATATACACGAGATTCTCGATGTCGTTACCCACTTTCATACGTGTGCGCGTATACCTTATATTATACGATGATATTCCGTCATCAAACGTATCATTGAATAATTAATCAAAATTCAACTTCCAATAATTCCCTGGGTAATTTATAATCGCAAATTTTTGTCATAAGATAAAAAAATTTACGAAATACATCGAACTCCTGCGGAACACCTTCCGGGTGCGATTTATTGCGTAGATCTTTATTCGGGTGAAGTTGACGATTATGTAATGGGACAAAAAGCTTCGAAAATTTTTTGTCGTAGACGTTACATAATTCGAAACAACAAAAAGAAAAAAAAAGAGTGTGCTTTTGAATTCGTTCTTTTGTCAGTTGAATGAAATTATTCAAATGAGGAAATTTCCAGTTGATTAAAGGTTTCATCGGAATGGACTTAATAACCGGAATATTTGTTTCCACGAAGATCCTGTCGAATCGACTGTCAATGAGATTGATTTTGTGACTGGGGAAAAAAAGAGAAAACGCGTTTCGCTTTATTGGATCAGCACATTTTCTGAGTAAATTAATTGTCGTTCACCGAAACAAATTCTATTTCTCTTTACGCAGGTATGTGCCTATGTTATTGGAAATAGTGTACTTGTACTCATAGATCGCGCGGATCCGGCTTCATCTGTGCGCGCGAATGGCGACCGGACCTTTTATTTTCGCAGCGTGCGTTTGTTAATTTTATTACGGGGGAAAAAAGATAAATAAAAAATTCAAAAAGATACATAAACTGTACACACAGGTATAACGTATGTACATATACAGGTAAGGTAATTTCTGCAACAACTGTTTGTTGAACGGGGTCATACTCTTCACTTCACCCGCCTCTCAACGCGTCCTCACTAATACGCCACCGCCAACGCTCTCCGTTCTCTACACCGCTCTCATCTCGGCATTGCCAGGTACTACAAACACGTCAATTTCCCGCGGGACTAAAACTGGCTTTTACCACGCTAATAAATAAGGCGTCCTACTGAAATATTGTGACGTGTACATGCACGTGTTTATAAATAAAAGGTAAAAAGACCACCGGAAGTACGAGATCGGAAATACATTAGTTACAAATCGTTACGCTCATGCGTGGGTGTCAAATCATGAAAATTTTCATTCGTTTACACACACATTTTTTCACTGTACGAACGATTTTATTTTTTATTATTATAGACCTACAAAAATCTGGGTACGCCCGATATACAACCACTGCAAAAAGTATACTTGTAATGGGGAACCCTTCATTCCGTGCATAAAAAATGGTAAAAAATGTTTCACCATACGATTCTATGCGGATTCAAAACTTTTTGACAAACTCGAATTATTACACGTATGGATGCTCTATCCGCGTTGTACCGAAAATGTGGAAGTTCGTTTTCCCTCGAGATCTCTAAATAACAAAAAAAAAAAAGGAAAATTATTTCACGACGTATCTATACGTGTGCGCGGCAGAAAACGTTAGAAAATAAAGTCTGGCTACAAATCATCCGAAGAAATAACTCGAAAAATTGTTCAGATAATATAAATTGCGGACACGGACTTATAAATAAATCTTTTCATACGTACACGTAGAGACGTACAAGTGTATGATCAATACCGTGCGAATCAATATAAGAAAACGGTTCATCAATCTGCAGTTTAATACCTTACCGTATATATTTTACACGTACACCTTATACCGAGCTTTTATTTTAATATTCGTAAGATTTTTTTCTTTTCAATTTATTCTTTCGGAAAGTTGAATGAATTACGGCCGACTTGAGACTTGGCGAATAAGTTAATTGACCGAAATACTTGTACATGCCCATGGTTACACCTTCAGTGGTATATAATGGTCGACGTAGCATTAAACTGTTGAGCCAATAGGTATAATATGGACTCGTTCCAACTAAAAACTTGGCAACGAATATCCCTTATTAAACGAGTCTTTGAACATTATAAATTGCTACTCGCTGTACGTATACCTATGTTCATGGGACTCGACTAGAATTTCATGTTATAGGTACACGTGTACAGATAATTGATGTTCGACGAACTTTAAAAGCCCTCTCAGACAATCTTTGGGGATGCACGTGCGCGGCCGTACGAGGGTATCATGAATTTCTTGCATTTTTCTTTCCATCTTTTTTCGGTTCTATTTTTTTGCGCAGGGGCAGTCGGGAATCACAGCTGATAGTGGGTACGTGTCCGATGTGTCCGTGTTTTTTCTCTACAAATAGTGGTCATCTACTATACCGTACAACCCGTTACGACAGCCGTGTAATTCTTTTGATAAAACGACGGACATTTTCATGTATAAATCCCAGAGCTATCGCCGCACACGTGCACGTTTTCGATAAAATACTTTCAGGTCATGGAAAGTGAAATTTTTTAGTAACTGGATATGAAGAAACGAGTGTCGGGACTCTGTCTTATAATTATCCGAACCTTTTAAAAAATTCGCAAAGATCTTTTATAAGGGAAATAAAACAAGTGAATATTTGCAGAGCGTAGGGTTACGTATAGCTGCTATTATTTCGGTCCTTCGGAGAATACAAAGCTGCTCTTATTATTATATCAAATTATATCATTGGGCCGGGGATAATAATTAACGAGAATAAAGCTATGTAGTTGATGTTTAATTGAAGGGAGTTCGGAGTTAGTTATTGAATTATTACGATGCGAATGATCATCCAGGGTATTCTCGGATCACGAATAGGACGACATTAATATTCAAACGCATTTAACTGCTAACTAATTTTGCACCGCGATGTTTTTCCATGTATTCCAATTCCGCGGATCATTGAGAGGAAATACATACCTATCCCTGTAATTGCTTGATCCCAACTATTAATGATATGCATCCCGGCGAGGGAGAAAGAGAGAAAACTGAGGACACCACCACCCCTATTTCACAGAGACACCGAAGAACCGAGACAATAGTAAGAAACTTTGCCCTACTTATCGGACCTATATACACCTCGAGTATAACCTATTTACATTCCATGTATTCCTAGCACTCTAGTACATAAATACACGTATATTCAAAATCTACTGGGACAGAACGAGGAGCTGCGGAAGGGTTAAAAAAAAGCTAGCTAACAGGATTGACACCGTTTTGCTTGTTTCTTTTTGAAAAATAATCAAGTAACAATCACGTTATCGTTAGTCTGATGGACCACACAGTAACATGTGATGTATACGTAGCAGGCGCGACTATCGCATTCTATCAAAATTATACGAACGTACGATATAAAATTTATTACCGTATAGTGTCGTTCTGTTGATTTTTCCAGGGAAATTGATGAAATTGAGTATATGGGTATGTGTAGAATTTACATATAGTCATATGTGTGCTCGGAAAAGCGTTCGCACGATAGAGATATTGAGCAGTACTGTGTACACACATTTATATTTACCTGCAACTATACCAAATAAACTAATTATTCTCCGGAGCAATTTTCATTATAATCGTCACGCCCACTATCCTATATACGTATTTTTGGCGGCGTCGTTGATAGACGTGCCAAAAAAAAGCTGCGACGTGTATATAAAATGAAAGGCGAATTCAATACGATCGTGTGTAATTACAGCACCATAAAAAAAAAACAAAAAAAAATGTATACATTTCAAATGGGACGAAGAAAAACATTTGTAAAAAAAAAAATTCCTTCAATTATAAATTTTCACAGCGTGTAATTTCGTCCCGAATTTCCCACGCGGTATATCTTATCAAATCGAACATAAGTTGATACGATGCACTCGTTTTGAATTTATTATGCTATAAATTTCCGCGTGTTTCGCGAACCTGCGATTACGTTTAGGGTGTTCACACCAATATAAGTGTATACGTCACATATGTAGGCGTCAGTAACAGAAGACCTGAGAAGATGAGTAAAACCGTCGAGAAAACCGTACCTGTACCTGTAATAGCTAAATTCTACTGCGGAGTAGCTGCGGCAGGAAAGTTTCAAGTTTCAACGCCTCGTGAATTTTCAACCTTTCCGGTTTTGTGTGGATGTAACATATATGATCGGGTAACGTTATTTACGTACATGTACACATGACGTACACTTATGTATGTGTGTAAGGAAAGAGAGAGAAAGTTATTTATTCGTTCACCCGCAGCTCACTCGAGGAAAGTGGCTATCCGCTATCCTATAACATCCAGTAACAGAATTTCATCTCGTTCCACCAACTTCCGTTCTATATGTAACGTATATCCATGTCACACGCGTAATACCAACAGTCGTACCTCCCACGTACAAGCTCTTTTTATATTTTTTGTTCTAAACAATAATAGTAAAAATAATAAAAGGAAGAAGAAAAAAAAATTAGATAGATAAAAAAAAAAATACAGAAACAACTTTTATGTTTTTTATATTTTTTATTTTTATCTCCGGACAGCGTGTGTGCCATGCCTTTTCGCGTTGAATTTCCACACTTACGCGCGTAACTTCAGAGTTCAGAGTTTAGAATTTAGAGTAGGTTCATAGATGTATATATAGGTATATCGACCCACGACGGTGATAAGCCATAAGGGTGACGTTATAGCTGCCAAAAGTACGCGACATAGAACTATCTCGAAACATAGGCCATCCCAGCTACTCGAGCATAAACAGAAATATGTCATGAGACTGTATAAGGTGGGTTCTTCAGGGTGTTCCGCGGCATCGTAGTTTTAGTCTCTGCAGACTTTTTATACATCGCATATCTACGATGACTGAGGAACGTTTGGGAATCCCAAAAGAATAATTTTCCAGATGGAAGAAAGTGGGTGTAATTTTTTTTTTTTCTTTCGATTCGACGAAATTGAAAATTCAAATTTGAATCGATTTAGATCGGAATAGATTAAAGCGATAGTTGACGAAGAACACCCGACCCGTATAATTTTTAGAGCAGAAATATGTGCTTGAATTCGTATTCGTTATAATTTTTGTACCTTCGTTTTCTTTCCCTTTGTTTTGTTGTTTGTTCTTCGCTTTTTATTCTCAAGATGAACATACTATACACAGCACCCCATGGAACTCGGGTATAGGGTGGGATGAAGCTTGGGGCGTCGAGTTGATACGGAAGGGTTGGGGTATACACGGGGAATGAGAGGAGAAATGACACTTTAAAACGATTCTCTTAACTAATTGTTTAGCAAACACAATGCGCCAGAGAGTTGACGAACGCGGAATGTGAGCGGTGAATGAGAAATGTGGAACAATGAGGTAGCTTCAGCTTTCGTATATAGTATTATAATTATTCGAAAACCGCGGAGTTGGAAAATCTGCGTGTACAACAAAGGATTCTATTTTCCTAGATACCAAATATACAACGATGCACAAAAATTCGTACGCATATCTATTGCACCGCTTTTATAGTTAGTAGCATTGTATGTGAATCAAACGATTCGAACAATATTTGATCCTCGCTCCAAAAATTGCAGAAATTCGACGACTGTGTTTCGGGCCCAAGATCGCAATGGTTTATTTGGTATGTTCTCACATATTTCGACCTCAGGAATTCAATTCTGGAATCTCAATTGATCTATCTGTAAAATTGATCGAGTTAAAGCGAATTTATCGCTCTGAAAAGTGAAAAAATAAAGATATCTCGATGGGATTAATTCGTAGCTTAATTTAATCGATGGATTCGGATTCCTGAGGTCAAAATGCGTTAGAAAAGCGCCTCACGATCGATTTAAAAAATACTTCATTTTTGACCCCAAAATCGACAAAAATCTAAGGTATACCCCTTTGGATTTTTTTGATTTTTGGGCCAAAAATGAAGTATTTTCAAAATTAATCGTAGAACGCTTTTCTGACGTATTTTGACCTCAGAAACACGAATCTGGAAGCTAAATTGATCTATCTGTAAAATTGAAAAAGTTATCGCTAATTTATCATTCTGAAAAATGGAAAAATGAAGATATCTCGATAGGATTAACTCGTAGCTTAATTTACCCAACGGATTCGTGTTTCTCAGGTCAAAATGCGTTAGAAAAGCGCCCTGCGATCGATTTCAAAAATACTTCATTTTTGGCCCAAAAATCAAAAAAATCCAAAGGGGTATACCTTAGATTTTTTCGATTTTTGGGCCGAAAATGAAGTATTTTTTAAAACGATCGTAGGGCGCTTTTCCAGCGTATTTTGACCTCAGGAATTCGAAACCATCGATTAAATTGAGCTACGAATTAATCCCATCGAGATATCTTTATTTTTCCACTCTTTAGAGTGATAAATTGGCGATAACTCGATCAATTTTATAGATAAATCAATTTAGCTTCCAGATTCGTGTTCCTGAGGTCAAAATACGTTAGAAAAGTGTCCTACAATTGATTTTAGAAATACTTCAATTTTGGCCCAAAAATCCAAAGGGGTACCTTAGATTTTTATCGATTTTGGCGTAAAAAATCGACATTCTTTTTTATTCGATCTGATGAGGTATTTTCACTTATATACCCAGGAACCCAGGAATCTGAATCTGCAAGCTGAATTGATCCATCTATAAAATTGATTAGGTCATCGCAAATTCATCGCATTTATTAAAAATGTTAAGATATCTCAATGAGTTCCAAAGATAGCTTGATTTATTCGGTGAATTTGTATTCCTGGAGTTAATTTCAGGCTCTGGAACTCGCAAAAATACCAATTGTGAAAGTATAGCCTTAGAGTTTTTTCAATTTTGGGGCCACTTTTCTTCTCAACGTTTCGCTCGTGATCTCTCGTACGCATTATTTGCAGAGAGTCGTTCACTCATTCGTTATATTTTCGACCATAACTCCGACCCAACAAATCTGCATCGCTCATAACCTTCAATCACAGAAAAAGAATCGCAGGTGTCGGCGACGATTCATACGAGCTCAAGTCTGTTTCTTGTCATATATTTCATATGATTTGGCAATAAAAATGGAACAAAAAGGGAAGGGAGGAGAATTTGTGTATAGGAGATATATATCCCCGCAGAGCTTTCAGCATCTCATCGCAGGACTTTTCAACGCGATGATAACTACACCAGTGAATGTAGCTAAAAATATTATACATATTTACAGAACGTTATGTAGCTATGTATATCTGCTCCGTTGTATGGCTGAGAAGAGTTCGGAGAACAATGAACAATCAGTTGAAATACGCGATGATCAAAACTGGTTTTGATTCAAGGGGATTTTTAACTACAGATTATTGATTTTACACTTGAATAAAGCTCCGCTGCACACAGTATATATATTGAAAAAGAAGAAGCTCGGTCTGCCAATTATATAAGTCCGCATTGTAACCTTATACCACTTTTTGACGCTGATTGTAAGTTGATGAATTATATAAATCAAATAGAATATAAATATCATACTATATTATGTCGAAACATTAATGAGAGATCCAAAATGTCCTCTCATCGGTATGGTAATGTACACCGTATTCCGTGTATAGTTTCATTATTATTATTATAATAATAATTGTTGTTATTATAATTAATGTCATTATACCTTTGAGACAAAACTTGAATTTGTTTACGAGAAAATTCTCTTCTGACGTAAGTAATTAAGTTTTAATGGAAATTATTATTCCAAGTATAAAGTGATGAAAGCTCGCGTTGCTCTTATTTTTGCACAAAGCAACGATGTATATGTGTGTATGATATTGAACAATAATATATCCATGCATGTATATTACTTTGCAAAATAGTACAGAGCCTTTATATTATCAAAATTATAGCGCATCAGTTCACTATAAGGATAGTGAAATCATAAAGTTATCGTCAAACTTTTAACGACGCTAGACAATATCCGATGAAATTGAACTCGCGATTTTAGTATAGTATATGTGGAATATATAATTCGTGTGGATTTACACGCGATTGCACCAGAGATTTACTTTAATGTAATTATTAAAGTTTGCATTTCAAATAAGATTCGCTGCATGAATAAATTGCGGTAGAAAAAAAAATATTCGTAGACGATCTTGAGGTGTGAAACCACATGACTCAAGATTTGAACTCAATTGTTAATTATCGTTGTGTAATCAGCATTCGAGGAGTAGAAGGTTACTTAATTTTTTTGTTTTTTTTTTGTTTGTTTTTAAATTCTTGTTCCCCCATTTAACAGATTAGCTAAGTTCGAGGCTGAGTTTATAACTTTATAATTGTCAATCATAACTTTTGAGCAGCCATCCTGAATTGATCGCCTTATAATTTAGCCGATATAATACAAATATCATCCTACAGCATGAAGTAACTTAATTAATAGATTTATTTTCCTTTTTCGTAAGTATATCAGTTCTGTTTTTTTATATACTTTGCACGTAATTTAACCCGTATAAATACACCCCAGCAATACGCAGAAAATATCGCGCGCACGTATCGGATATGAATTTTCCCTACAAGTTATACCTATTACCTACACTACCTACACACGTACACGTATACATATATACGTGAAAAAGCGCAGTTTTGCTACGTGGGTAGTTTTCATTTTACTAGAGTTTAATTAAAATGGTACCGCAGGAGTTGATGCTGTTAATTTAACTCGGGTAGTCCTACTGATGCAGTCTTATACCGTATAGAATCCAACAATCACGTTGGTTAATTAAGTAATTTGTAATTACGCGGGCTCGAATCTTCGTTAATATATATATCGTATGTGCGCAGCTGCGTATGGTATATTAAATTGAATTTACGTTAAGTTTCAAGCGCTCTTGGTACGTATACGTATATATAACATGAATACACATAGACGTATATTTTAGGCATATATACATATGTACACTTATAACAAAAGTCTGATTTTTATGAACATAATAAGCTTCAAACAAACGTACGTGTACGAATTAATTGGATGTTCGTGGGCTGCTGCAGAGATGTAAGGAATGATCACGTGGGTGATGGTCGGGCTGCTTCTGGCTGCGGAAACGACCTGCGGCAGGAACGTCCAATCCGGGAATGGAAATGAAGACACGAAACAAAAGAGTACCGGCGTAAAAACGACTGCGGCCGACGACGAGGAGATATATCGTACGTTTCTCAGTTGTTTTTTTCTTTTTTTCATAAAAATAAATATATACACTGTATTACGCTCGTAACAATAATAATGTTGACAACAATAACAACAACAACAACAATGGTAACAAAACCCACAATAAGCAATCACCGTATCCGAAGATCAATGCGGAATAGAATTATTGTGAGAAAAAGAAATACGCGTGCATCGCGGTACAGCGATTCTGTTTCGCGTTCGAGTGAATTAATTTGATTTTTCTTTTATAATACGTATACGATACACGAGTCAAAGAGAAGAGATACGGGCGAAAGATAAATGAACGAATAAATAAATGAAAATAGAAGGATGGTAAATGAAAAATCACTCCCCACTGTGAAAATAAATATCAAAATAAGAAAGTTCGCAAATTTGTTTGTTCTTTTTTTTTTCAATCTTTTTCTCTTATTCGCGGGGGCAAAAAACGAAAGAATAGCTTGGGGGTATTTTGTACAATTCGAAACAACTTAATTTACCGGTATTAACTTTCTTTTGCTCGGTTATACTTTTGCCCGCGGAGACTTTCCCGGTCCACAGGTTACCGTTTCGCCCTTTAAAACTTTCATGAAATATTACTATGTCAAAGAAAATTCAACCTTCTTTTTCCCTTTTTCACTGCTTCCCAGATGAAATATATAACCTATCACATTTATATGTATACAATACATATACAATACATACGTAAATGTATATTATATGAATATCCTTCGTCGTCGTATATGTATTCTGTTATAATATATTCATATACTATGCTGTATTGTATATAGATTGGAGAATAATATCATCCATCGAATCACAAGTGTCACGAGGTATATACTTGAGTATAATATGCTGCACGATTCGTAAGAAGTTGATGGCTGTTTCACACCATTACTTTATATACATACATCAGCTGTACGGTACACTATAGGAATTTAATACTCACGGAACATTTTCGAGATAAGAAAGAAATAAAAAAGAGCCTCTGCAGGGGTTGACGGTTTGATATAAATATAGAAGGAAATCGCGGGCCACGAGAAAAGGAGAAAAAAAAAAGAGAAAAAAAAATAAATAAAAAAGAACGCAGAATACAAATTTATCACTTTTCATCAGCATAAATTTTTTTGCCCCGAGATAAATTCATGGTCATGTATATATAAATACATGTACACCGCGGTCTGTATGTAATGCCTATAGTACATAATTATGGAAGCTCGCGCCGCGTTTGTCCGTTTAATCATGTTGACGGAATATACGGGCACCTATATACCTATGTATACGTACGTTGGCAGAACGTCAACCATTGAATGGTTTAGCACCACTCTAATCTGTTGCAAACTGCATATCAATTTGGAAATTGACTACCCACTCAAAATATGTATATATCTGCGACAGTCGGTGGCGGGTAGATAATAATGTAATATACCTGTATGATTTTCATTTGTGTGTATAATATGTACCATCGAATGTGTACCGTAAACATCGCGTTCGAAAAAAAAAGTTCGTGAAAAAGAATAATTAAATTCGTTTTTTCACATTTCAGGTCTGACCTGCTACACTTGTGTGAACGTCAGCGATAACCAGGTATTTGAATGAAAAAATATACATATGCGTATACATATTGATATATTAATAAATAAATTCATATTTCATCCGTGTACACATGTCATTTATAATACCCAAACCAATCATGATCACGTATGACGGCAGATTGTTATTAATTGATGAAAATAATTCGCGTGGAGGTTATCTCTGCACGTATTGTACATAGGTATACAATACAGAGGCACGTATACAACGATAGGAAAATTATAACAATATGATAATTTGAAAAATGTTTTTTACTTTTTTTCCTTTTTTGCATCATAGTACCTGCGTATATAAAATGTTATAAGCACGTTAACGCACGTTTATGCTTACACCCAACTCTTCCGCCGCTATATACTTTTCTTCGTGACAAAGTGTAATTCAAGTTGAAAAGGGTTCTAGACCCTTTCACAGGAGATAAAAAATGATCCCGCGTATAATCACAAGATAATACCGATATTACCTAATGAGCCTTTTACCGGAGGGTAGCGGGTTGAAAATACCTAAAAGCGCTCAATGTGCTGTTCTTTTTTTTTTTTTTCTTTTCTCTTTTGCCTTTTTTTTATTTCAGTTTTTGTTCGTTTTTGTTGTTGTTCCTTCATTCTCCCTTCTTTTTTTTTCAAATTTCCTTTCCAGAGCCCCGGAGACCCTACCGCTCCACCGTCGGAGGATGGAAAAAAAAACAAAACATCGCGTAACAGCCATAGGAACAAGGCCACCCCGATCGAACCTTTGACTCGAATTCAAAATTAGCCCTCCGCTTCTTTTTGGAGATCAATTCTCAATTTTCCATTACACCGATGTCGTTGTATAGATATCCCTACTTATATGTGATTACGAACTTCATTTAAAATCTATCTCAGAATTTGATTCCATATCATCCCTTTGCACGTGATAAGAATATTCATAGTCTTCGCTCGGGGTTAGTTCTATAATCCATGATATTTATATTTCGTTAAACTATAATACATATTCTTGGAGTCGGAAGCGAAGTTCTACGTTCTGCTGTTTTAATCAATAGGGACGTAAGAGGGTTAGTCGGCAGATCTGCGAGAGTTGGAAGCGACCTAGAGGGTGACCTGGGCCGAGAGAGGTTAGCGAAAGGGATATTAGAATACTATTGTAAGCGTATTAAGTCTGGTTCTACTGCACTGTGTGTCACTCGGGCGATGCGACGTAGACTTTTACCTTTAAACTCCAAAAAGTCCGGATTCATGACTCTGATAATAATGTAGCCATACATATACCACGGTGACATTATCGGGACGCCTCACAACCCCATATACCGCTGATATATTCCACACAAGTCGTCGCAGGTGCTTTACATTTCAGCGGAAAAGGAACTCAAATCAACAAGAATCAAGTGTGAACGTTGTAAAGCTCGATTTGAAACACTCGACAGTTTTTTTTTCCCTTTTATACTTCATGTTCAATATTCAACGTTACATTTCAACTGCAATTTCGATTTTTGACTTGAAATTAAATGGTTATTTTCTTACCGAATTTTATTCTTCATTCACAATGGAATCAGATTGGTATATAATATGCTCGTTGATTCTACCTCAAATAGAAACTTCGTTTTAACAATGGAGAATTGTTCTCGTTGCAATTACCTCGTATAACAACGTTGCTTTAACATGGAAAAACGTACACTCAGAATTTTGTACAGATTGGTTTGAAGACGAAGTACCTTAGCTGCTCAAGAGTCTTGAAAGTTGGTGAAAAAGCTAATTCTATATACTAACCTTTTTACACTCGTAAGTTTTCACGTAATTACCTGCACATATAGTAGAAGCGGGATAAGACCCACATTAAATTCAGTATATACGCCAACGTTACTGCGGAGTAGTTACTTCGGAGATTTTTATACCAAAGAAATAAAAAACAATGTAGAAATCCCGCAATCGCGATCATCCCTTGAAAAAAAAAAACCATCGATTGTTAAACTTATTCATCTGAAGCACACAACTATAATAATCCAGGAATTACACAAGTTCGTAGAAAAATTAGGTTCTATAATGTAAGCATTTACGTCAATGATTGTTATTCAAATTGAAAAAAAACAAAAAAAGTAAAACCTAACTGGACAAAGGTCAAGCAATATTAAAAAAGCATACAGGGTTGAAGAGGAAAAGTCGGCTGTTATATTTTTCGCTGTGAAAGGTGGCTGGTAATATTATATGTACCTATATATGTACACAGCGTTGGTACACAACGAAGGTTGTAAAAAATGATCTCGCATGTATTATAATAAAAAATAGAAGAGAAAATTTTTTTTTTTTTTTTCCAAAGACCCTTCGGTAAGACAAAAGACATCGAAATGTATATTCATACGTATAATAACGAGCCCCTATTGAGCTCGGTGTGTATATATAACTATAGTTATACTGTTATTGTATAGCTAAATAATCGAAATTCAAGAACACTTAATGCCCTCAGTGATCAATGGATTAGTTAACGGGATTTATTTGAAGAAATAAAAAGAAAAGAAAATAAAATGAAATAAAATGAAAGAAAATCGAATGAGAAAACCTCAAGCGAATGGAAACTACCAGCTGCAAGCATTCATTCTCACACCCGTTTTTCTTCTATTCCTTTTCCTCTAATTCTTTCTATACTGCAGGGATATAAACTATGCTCTGCAGACCGTAATCAGACACGTGCCAGATAAAAGTTCAAGCTTCAAGTAGTCTAGATGCGACTTATACAATGGATGGCGTTAGTGATTCGGGTCAGAGTATTTATGAGAATGGTGTAATTGCCGATCAATCTTTGCACTCCGCGAACAATAATTCCATTTAATACGGGGATCTCAACAATTATTATAGAGTTATTTATTAGGCGCACACTTGTTCGGCCGTAGAGACTTGATCATTAACTTATAATAGGTGTACAAAGTTTTTAATTTTGTGCTTTTCTCTTTTCATTTTTACAGATGTGCAACGAATGGGCAATAGATACTCCATGCCCAACGGCGGGCCGGGATTTTTGTCGATCATTGCACGTTCTGGACAGCCGTGGCAACAGTGTATTGGCAAGGAGAATTTATTGGATTTTAAATTTAGCACTTTATATCCCAAGTAGAAATGCCAGAAAGAGTCCTAAAGTACCTCCTCCACTTAGTTCATTTATCCATTTTACCGATAAATATTCCTGCAAGCAACGTGCGGATCAAGTATTTCAAGAATTTTCAATCGTTTTTCTCTTATCCCTAGACTGAAGTATTCGCATAAATGTCGCGTAACGATTATTCTTTTTTTTTTGAGTTTGAAGATTTTTTTTGCTTTTATTTCTACAAATAAAACTTCGCGATTGCTCAACCCGTCCAACCCACGGAACTTTAGTTGTAATTTTGTAAAGAATCGTTCAATTCTAAGCGCAATTCTCTACGTGATCATCGGTATTGCATTTTTGTTTGATAGTTATTCACCCCTCGGTGGTGCATTTTCGCCAGAAATTTTACGAACGAAATCCTTGTGGTGTGACAATGTCACGTTGGACTAGATTTTGAGATTCGATGTTGTTCCTATGCTATTGTGACGATATTTCAATAACGCAATTTTTAAATCATCTCTAGGTGAGCAAGAGCTGCGCGACAAGTGACGAGTGTGGCCCAGCATCGGTTGGTTGCGTTCCGATTGATACGCAAAAGGTACGAAATAGCGAATTTTGAAAAATCGTCGGATCGGTCGATCAATAAATTCGGTTATTTCGTTCCAGATCTGTATAAGCTGCTGCGACGTGAGCTATTGCAACGTCGAATCACCAACGAACGCAACGAACGCAATTTTCTCAAGGAAGAGACGCACGAAATCGAAATCTAAACGAAAGCCACCTGGGAATGGCGCCATGAATTATACGCGTTCCGGTATTTCATCTTACGGTTCTATTTTTTTGTTTACCACGTCACTAATTCTACATGCATATCACTCCCGGAATGGGAGACGAATGTAATTAAATCAATTAAAAATCGTATATATGAAAAGAAATATATATATAATATACATACAATATAAAATATATGTATATACACATATATATATTATAACAATTTCTAATGCCGTTTTAAGAGATAAGTTATTGAACGTAAATGTATATGAATCAAGATTATATGATTTATTGATCAAAGAATTATATTATTATCTCATAATACGCCGAATGAATGGATTTTAGAGAGAACACTATCAACTACCTATGTTGATGAATTATATATACGACGTGTTGATGATGATAATTGAAAGATATGTAGATGACGATTAAGAAGGGGAAAAGTATTTAAATGAAATACACGTACGAAGTGATAGGGCGAATATTTCAAATTATATTAAAAAAAAAATAAAATAAAAAAAAAATGTACCTAACGCTAACTATTATTGACTCGCCTACTAAAAAAATTCATTGCTATTATATAATATTAATATGACGATAGACGTATTACATTGTTACCGCATAATGTAAAACTGTTGGTAATAAAATAAAACAGATTATACTTGTAATGAGTTCCATTTCGTTCTTTAATATTGTTTCATAGATTAGAAATTCAAGATGCAACACATTTTTAGCACATCATCGAAGCGTGCACTGCTGGTGACAGATTATGTCGAAAATATATCCCAGTCACCCAATCACTTAGAGCAACAGCAGCAATAGCATAATTGTACGAAGTGAAAGCAAATAATAATTCACATGGACTGATGAGCATCAACATTTACAGCTATTCTACACTATGTATTACAATTAGTTGAAACGTTGAGTGATATCTCCCTGTGTTCAATTGAAATGGTATCTGTAAAGAGGCGCCAATTATAAATGGTAAGTAGAATGTCCACAAGTGGGCGCCAGGATACGGGATCCGAAATTCAGAGGTCTTGCGCAGTGCATGGAAGGGATGAAAACTGTAATCTATATTAAAATGGAGGATAAAAGTCAGGTTGTGGAACCGAAGGCTGAAAAAGGGGAGATTCTCGATAAGGATGCAAAGTCCAAAAGGTACGTAGAGTCAATTGACGGATACAATTAATGCTCGAGTTTCATTTCATTTATCAATCACAAATCTGCTCGCCTTGATATTTTAACATTCAAAGATACCGAGGCCGGTCTGTAGCACACCGCCTGCATGCTCGCCCACATGACGAAACATATTTGATCTTTAGCTACCGCTCATAATTATAAATAATTTGAAGCTTCCTTCAGGCTTACGGATTTAAACATTTTTTCGTATCGAGCTATGCTTCATTTCTATTCTTCAATATCAACCCAAACTATTTTAGATTTTATCCACTCATCCGCCCATCATTTTGACAGCACCCTATCACTTAGAACATGCATGATACTTGCTAGCTAACAATTTATCCGTTATCCCGTATCAGGTTTTATCTTCCCGTTAGTAACATTGATTTTCATTATCATTCATCCTGTTATACCTCCATTCCCAAATCGCCGCTTCTCTGCTATTATATCGTAATCCAAGAGACCCTTTCAGCGCGTAAATTTAGCTACTTATAAAGTTTATAACTTTTTGTGGTCTATTATCAAACCACATCATTTCATACACCGCTGCCTTGCCTACTTGCTTTTTTTGGTTTAATTCTTACCATTGGGATGGATTGTATTAGGCTTAGGCTTGAAGCTCTATAATTGTTTTCTCTTGTTAGTTGAATTGCCGTGAATTCGTTTTATTTTTGCTAATTTATTTGGCTGCTTAATTCTTCAGAAGTGTTGATGTTACAAGCATGAGCTTACTTCATGTGAGCATTTTTCTCAGGTTGCCACTGAAATTTTTTAGTAGTATTCCAGGCCTTATAATTAACCCAGTGATTTGCAGAATTGAGTATTCAGATCATGAATGCATTACATCATAGTATTCTGTGCCGTTTGTTGCCTAGATTCATTTCGAACTTAGTATTTTTACATTCGGCTGAGAGCCAGAATCCTCACATTGAAAGATGGCTACAGCCCTGGGGGTTGATTTAAATACCCTTCCGTATACACCTTTCATGTACATCTAGAATCCGAAATTTAATTCAGCCTATGCCTTGAGAGAAGGAACCTTGCAATATTAATGTAATTGAATAACTGTTAATTCGATACTTCCGTTCCTAGTCAAAGGGGATATTCACTAGATAATTAGGCAATCATTACCCCAATGATAGACTCTGGGGCACAGAGCCGCATTTGTGTAATCCATATTATTCGAATTGAATGCACAAACTCGTAATAATTTTCCATGTACAGCAAGTATACCTCCTTGAAAACTGTCTGCTTATTGTAGCTAAGATAGAGCAAGTTGAAAATAGCATTGCATTTTTAATTCATTGCCAGTAGTTCTCTGGTGTATGTAATTATTTGCTTTGGAAATAAAAATCCCGGTACTGCCGGTTTTGATGTATTGCAATTAACCGTACTAACTAGTAGTGTTGCTAACGGTGGCAGGGCTAACAAAATAATTTGGTTGCAAAAAATATCAAAACTAGCTCGAAAAGACGAAATCGTAGAAAGAAGAACCAGGCTGCAACTGCGGCGGGAAACGAGCAGAATAATGTCAGTGAATCAGAGGATTCTGAGATCCCTAGTGGCTGCAACATTTCTATCAAGGACATTCAGATGGCAATGGAAGTATTCAACATGCAGCAAAAACCGGCCAAGACCCAAGAAGAAGCTCTACAAAAGCCGTACCAATTCTGGAGTACTCAACCCGTGCCGAAAATGGGTATGCCATTATTTCGTGAATAATGATAGAAGTTGATGCAGTTTCATTATGTCTACATTGCGATTTTTACGACTGCTGAGAGAAGAAGAACATTCAATTATCGTCTAATTATAATGAGATTTTTGAATTCTCAGATGAAAAAATCGTTTGCAACGAACCAATAGAAGCTGATAAAGCGGACATTAGAGCAGAACCGTATTCTCTGCCAGCTGGTTTTCAATGGGATACTCTGGCTCTTGATGATCCGCTAGTTCTGGCTGAATTATATTCTTTGCTATCTGAAAATTACGTTGAAGACGATGATGCGATGTTTAGGTTCGATTATCCTCCCAATTTCATTAAATGGTAAGTCCCTATAACTAGAAACCGAGCACAAGAGATTTTAATTTGCTTGTCTGAATAATTTACCATTCTTGCTATTCCGTTTCCGCATTTTAGGGCGTTACAGCCACCTGGATGGCGAAAAGAGTGGCATTGTGGTGTTCGTGTTAGTAAAAGTGGCCGTCTAGTTGGTTTCATATCAGCTATTCCGGCAACTCTTCGCGTCTACAATCAGTAAGATTAATTTATGGCAATCGAATCTATTAACACTTTTTAAACATTTATAAGACAATTAAACTTCAAAGAGACTCGTTTTTAGCTCTCAACGAATGGTGGAAATCAACTTCCTATGCGTCCACAAAAAACTCAGGTCGAAGAGGGTAGCACCAGTTCTAATTCGTGAAATTACACGGAGAGTCAATCTCCAGGGTATTTTTCAAGCCGTCTATACAGCTGGTGTTGTTTTGCCAAAACCAGTCAGTACTTGCAGGTAATAGTTACTACCGGTTTTGGTGTATTTCCGATTCAACTTACATTAGAAAGATCCCAAAAAGCCAATATATTTATAGGTACTGGCATCGATCACTCAATCCAAAAAAATTAATAGAAGTCAAGTTCTCTCACTTATCTCGGAATATGACGATGCAGCGTACCCTGAAACTGTATAAATTACCAGACACTACTAAAGTGACTGGATTCAGAAAAATGCTGTACACAGATGTAACTCAAGCCCATGAATTATTAGGTCGCGTAAGTGGAACTTTCAAGATTTACTTGCTCAAGAGTCATGTTAACACGAAATGCTGATAAACACCTGAACGTTTATATGCAATTTACAAAAATCCTCAATTTTTACAGTACCTTGAAAAGTTTGACCTGGCGCCAGTTTTCTCAGTGGAGGAATTTCAGCATTGGTTCCTACCACAGAACGGCATTGTGGATAGTTTTGTTGTCGAAAATGATGGAAAGGTAACGGACATGGTCAGCTATTACACTCTCCCGAGTACAGTGATGCACCATCAGACCCATAAGATACTGAAAGCCGCCTACAGCTTTTACAATGTATCCACAGTCACGCCTTGGTTGGAACTTATCACCGATGCTTTGATTTCTGCACGCAATGTAAGTTTTTTATCCCTCCATTCACAATTACTTTGTTACACAATTCAAGTTCCTATAAAGAGTGGTAAGCCTTTATCTGCAACTTGACATTACGTCCGCAGCTTGGCTTCGACGTATTCAATGCCCTTGATCTCATGGACAACAAAGAGTTCTTGGAGCCATTGAAATTTGGAATTGGGGATGGAAATTTGCAGTACTACTTGTATAATTGGCGTTGTCCAAGTATGCCTCCTGGGAAAATTGGCCTGGTTCTTCAGTAAAGGGAGAAAATAAAGCGTGGAGGCTTACCAAATTTTGTACGGACATATATAAAGTTACATCGGATCCAGTTAGTCGACGTTGAGGTGGTCGGGCGTACGTAATCAACTAAAATCGTTGAAAGTGTAGCGGAGATGCATAACGCGAATATTTATGTTTGTTCATAGTGAACTGTGAACGGCAGAAGTTATACAGCAATGTTTTGCTAACGTTATCAACATTTTTTACTATCAAATTACAAATATTTTTCCCAAGTGATTTAAGAAAATGTGTTCTCTTACGCGATAATGTAAGATTCATGTGTTTAGAAAGCGGCCCCCTGATTATTTTGGATGTGTCTAACTATAATCGCCGCCGACTAAATAAATCTAGTTTTCTAATTTAAAAAGATGAGCGTAAATAATACGCGATGACAGCTATAAAGAAAAGAGAAAGATATCTCATTTTGTATTCAGTTGGGCCGTACATAATGTATATTTGATTATTAGACAATGTAGATAAATACCATAATTAATACAAAATAATTAATAACCTTCGCAAAATTCGTCGTACAACCTTCTTTGCTCAGTCAGTAAAACGTCCAAGATCCAAATGATATAACAATGTAATAATTTATTGTTCCTAGGAATGTGGACGTATTATTAAAAAATGAGAATAAATAAAACGTTTTAAAAAATTATCACCTTTCAACTTTGGATCTAAAAATTCACATTCCAGAGAATACCAATAAAAAAGATGAAATAATATAAAAAAATTTAAACGACCAGTGACGTGAAAAGTATTTAAAAACATTTGCTATCATTTATTTACTTAACGGTACATGTAGTATTGCTGGTTATTTAAATTCATTGCGAGCAAATATAATAATGCAATTTTACAACTTATGACGAGGTTATTCAAAGCATAGTTTTTTTCATGACCCTTTTTCTTCATTATAATTTACAATTTCATTCAAAAAGTCGAATGGGGAGTGGCAAATATACGTCTCTCACAGAGCAAACATAACATTAATAATTAATAGACATTGGCTTAAATTCCTAACAAAATGAACAATCAGTAGGAATCAGATATGACGTGGAATAGTACAGAGTAGTGGAATAAAAGGGTGGGACTCTAAGATTAATCCAAGTCTGGGAGACTGTTATACCTGATAGCTTGGCAGTGGCCGATCATCTCGAAGTCTCTCTCAGAGATTGTCGTTATTTCTGTAATTTTATCATCTTTGTCGGCACCGCTGCAGCAGATTTCAGCATTAATCAGAGCATTAACCATCTCGATGTCGCGCATAGAAGCGGAATTTCCTAGCAAATCAATTTCAATCTCGTCTCCGCTTCCGCAGCCCGCCTAATTTCAGGGGAGGGAAAGAGAGATGTCCTTGAGCGAGGTTATTAAACATTACTTCGAAACTTTTTTACTTGAAGAAAATCAGTTGACTTGAAATTCTCACTCTGCGGGGAGTCCTGGATCACGATCGTCTCGGGCACACAACTACTTGGGGCCATATCAAGGTTCGACGTCACCTTTAAGAGCAATTTTTATGCATGGGTATATAAAGTGTACCATACATAGTCGGTAAAAAATATTTCTTGCGATCATGAATTCTCTGATTAATGCTATTAAGTACTGTTTAAAACTGGATCCACGTATAATAAGATTATAATCTATTTAACTATGTGTTATCAATCATTAGCAATTGGATTTTCTTAACCACGTGTTGATTCTCAGCAATGAAAGGTATGTCTCAGTGTCTGGTTCCCCTGGAATACCTTTTAAGGGCAATTTTCCTGACTCGTCCCCAACTTCATATTTGCTCACCTCAAATCCACTTGTTCCAGGCAGTTGCCTAAGCGTGTTGGTGTTTTCCCTACAGATATTCGCAGTGTTGCAGCTGCTATAGCTGCTGGATGGATTAAAGCAATCTTTTTTCTTCCCCAATATTTTCACCTCTTTTCTGGGAAAGCGTTGATCAGCGATGGCTTGAGACCCAGGAAATTGATCATAGCTGTAGTTATTTAGGATCTTCAAATCCTTATTGTACTGTTCCAATTTTGCTTGTAGATCACATTGTGAGTTCTTCGGTCCCAGAATCTTGATATTTTCTTTTGATGCGGAATTACCCAATTGAAGAACTTTCTCTATTTCTGCCTTGTCCATTGAGTGTCCCAATATCTTCACTTTGTTGTTATTCTTAGCGCCAAGTATTTTTACTTCTGGTTGACTAATCTCCATATTTAAACTTGTAGTCTCCATGCTACCATCTCTAGTATCAAAGTCAGAGAGCCGCATCTTGTTGGCAAGTTCCATTATGTGGCCTTTAGCCATTGCATCATTGCCGAGAATCGTTGATATATTGTCACTGAGCGAGTGATTTTGTTTCATACTCTGGTAGTTATGGTTCAGAATTGCCATACTTGGTTGATGTTTGGAGAGCATCGAATTGTAAGAGGACTGCTGCAGACTCTTTTGCATAATATGATTGGTCAAAACTGTTGAGAGACTTTGCTGGCTGGAGGAAATCATAGTGTCCTGGTCTAAGATTCCCATATGCCCATCAATCGTGTAATCCTTAGACCCTAAGGTGTAGTCGTCAATTTTATCTTGATCAAAAATGGTCATCCCATTGACAAAACGATCGTCTAGGCTCTTGCTTCCCAAAATACGAATGTTCCTGTCTCCTAGAAGCTCAATACCGGCATCTGTAGGCACATTCTTTTGCGAAGTGTGACACCCGCCAGAATTGAGTACTGTTATTTGATTGCTTGGATCACCGATGATTATCTCTTGATTTTGAGGAGTGGGATCCTGACTGAGATTTACCACTGATATAGCCTCTGCGTCTTCTCCATCTAATATGGTCACATCGTGTGAATTCTGAGCCATTAAATCACGTGCCTCGCTATTCGTCATGACTTCATATCGGCCATCCTCAGTTGCTCTGACAAACTGAATACCACCCTGAGCAGCCAACTCTAAAAGATCACTGCAATCTTCAGCTGCAGATGTTGAAGGTCGATTTTGCAAATTTCTATCCACATCGCAACGCAAATCACGTTGGTCCAGGCAAGAAAAGTTGGACTCAATTGGCTCGATGAGACTTTCTGTAAATCGAGAAATACGGAAACAATATTATTTATACTCTATTGTCATTCAATGCTGTATGGATATTGAGTAGAAACTTCACAAGTTGTGTACCTTGCTCCTGACCAGGGCCAGGTGGTTCGATGAGGTAACTACAATTACCATCAGGTTCAATTCGCTGTGTTACAGTAGCTACAACGGGTACTTTTATTTGAACTGCCTTTACGCCGTCAATTTCAGCTAAAGTAGGGCTGAGTGTCATTTTTCCAGCCATTCGTAAATCCTCAGCTGTGGCTGGTGTCAGCAACTGTTTTTGAATTTTTTTGTTGTAGTTATCATTATTATTCTGATAGAACGAAAAAATCGACTGCAATTTACAAGTACGAAGCTGTCTATGCCAAAATTACGTGTGATTGTTTGCTCAACAATTTTATCAATCTGAAGAGCGGATTTTGAACTGCGATTTTCATCAGTTCAGCAAGTTGCGTATGTAACAAATAACAAAATTCACAAGATGCAAATGTTCTACTGAATAGCATAATATATGAAAGCAACGAACGATGTAAAAGTACTTTAATTACTTGTTTACGATTAGATGCAACTCCGACTTTAACGAGGACGGGGATTCCCTTGGCTGGTTTAAAAAGTGCAAAAGGTGTCTGTCCCTCTAAAATGGCGTTTTCCATCGCCTTCGTCTCGATTTTGTCGACTAAGATACTCCCGGCGTATGCGCCCTGTCCAAATAAATAAAATTTATCAATGCGGTGAGCTGAAACTTTTGCTATATGATTTAGATGCGATCATTTTCAGGAAAAATACTAACAGGGTTCACATTTTCCTTATCACCCACATCACCGATCATGGGTCGCTCTCCGTTTGGCACGATGCTAACGTGCTTGCTATAAAAATAAACAATTCATAAATGGATACCATACTCGAGAAAAAAACTGAAAATTACGCTAATGCTACGCACTTTCTCATCGCAGTGGAATCGTTGGTATCCTGGAGAACGACGGGAGCGTTCGGATGACGGTATTTGATACCGTGTTTATACTCTTCATGGGACCTTAGGGAAAAACGACGTGGAAATTCCTTGCCGCATATACCGCAAACGTACTGCATTTTTTCCGCGTGGGCGTGAGCCTTCACTTTGTGACACATCAAATTCGACATCTGGTTGAAGCCCTTTCCGCAAAGCTCGCATTTGTATGGCCGCTCGTTTGTGTGTGTAAATACGTGGTTTCGCAGATTTCCTATTGTGGGGGAGAAGTATGATTCGTATAACGCATTATACATGAATTAATTTTTAAATTTTCCTTCGGAGGATTGAATCGACTTTTGTAGCATTATTACGTATACTACCAGCACTCGCAGATTCGTCCGAAGAATAACACATCGTAGTACTATACAAAAAAATATTTACTAGATGTTTTCTGAAGAAAATACTATTCTGGGGAATAGTTCTTGAGTGGTGACGGTGGACCGAATAGTCTTTCATGGAATAGGATCAATGGATGGATAATAAAAGTATACGATTTGATACCTTTTTGGTGGAAACCCTTGCCACACAAATGGCATTTATGGGGTTTATGTTCGGAGTGAGTCTTGCGATGGGAAATCAGGGTGGATACTCTAAAAGGTTTAATGTGAAAGGGTTAGTAGGAACGAAAAGAAAATAATCCAACGCATAAACGTGATCGATAATGTGGAATTGAGTTTGTCATCACCACCTGTTGAACGTCTTTTTGCAAAACTCGCAAACGTAGGGACGAGCGTCGCTGTGAATCGCACGGTGTTGGCTCAGAGTAGATAATTGCCTAAACGCTTTCCCACATGCCTCGCATTTAAAGTTTCGTTCATCCGTGTGAGTCGGCAAGTGTCGCATCAGGGTATACTGGTGTCGAAATTCTTTGGAGCCTAAATATATTCGATTTCGTTTTTGATTTGTACTGTTTTCAGTAACTAATTCCGACATGTTAAAAAATCCTTCAGACATTTACGTAAAAAAAGTGTCTAGGCAGCGGTTCTCGCCGGTAAATAAATGAAAGGCACTCACAAATTCCGCATTCCCAAATCTTCAGAGTTTTTCCATCTCGCTTCAGGTATTTGACAAAATGCAACCTTGATCGCGGATCGTCTTTGTCGACAAGTCGCGTTGCAGACGGACCTTCGTTCATGGGATGAGAATACACCATGACTTTTTCCTCGTTCACATTTTGCTCCAGAACCTCAACCAAAATGTAAAAAATACTGTATTTTTAATTTTTTCTTATCCCCCCCTCCCCCCAATGTACTGCACGGGAGGATTTGTCATCGTGCCATTTTTACTACAGTTGTTTTACGATACGAATCTACGTGTTTAGTATAATTTCACATGACTTTCAGAAATATTTTCCGAATGATAAAGTTAGTATTGTACCTTATATTTTACTGCTGCATCTTTTCCTAAAAGTTTCGTGATCGTACCATCAGCATTGATTACTTCAGGTCCAATCGCTACGTCGAGATCCAGACAGTCACCACCCTTTCAGATTGTGTAAAGTTAAATTGGGAATGAACGTACGAAAAAAAAATTAAGCATAACGAACAAAAGTGCACACATGATGTAGTTGCAGTATTCAGCACTTTTTGATTCAAAATATGAGTGTGCTAACGTTCGTTAAAAATAATTACAATGTAATTCTATAATAGAACACATACTTGTATTATCTGACCACTCGATCCAGGTTCGTTCGAAATGATTGAAATATCGCTGCGTCCATCCGCGCCGACTGTTTCCTCTTTAACGTATACTTCGTACACGCTTTAAAAGACAGAATTTCAAGATCTGATATGATATTCTAGTTCCAAAATTTTACCCATTGTGTTCCAAATAAAATAATTACCTAATAACTTCATCCCGAATTGGTCGCGAGAACTGTTGCTGGGGATCGTCGAACGGGGCGTCCCCTGTTCAGATAAAATTCTTATAAAAAAACTCTTCGTAGCAAGATTTTTTTTTTTGAATCAGTGTTTGCGTTTATCCTTAGTACGCCCTAAGGTATAAGAATGAATTAACATAATACAATGTATACCAATTATAGCAACAATATCTTGAGAAAAAGAATAAAGTACGTATTTCCCAATTGGAGTAAGAACAAGTAAATATGTTTTCATTATTGCAAAGAAGATTATTGCTATAGTTTTGTGAGAACACGGGTCGTGATAGATCAGGGATCTTGGCCGGGTCCTGTAAGATGTACGCCGCCTCTGGCAATTGTTGCACACGGCGAAGATTTGATTGGTGAATTTTCTAAGACATTTTGTCTGCAAATTTAATACAGCAAATAATATTTCTAATCTACTAATCTGTCGTTTTTTAAGGCGAGAGTGCGACACGCGAATTCTTTAACGGGTAAAATTCATTTTTTAAACAAAATTCACCCCTTCGCTCAAACAAACCAACAAGGAATACGCACTATTCCGATTTTTTTTCAACGCGTTATAAATAAACGAAAACCGCCATATTGGCAGTTCATTTTTACAAAATAAATGCAGCGATAATCTGAAATATAGCAGATCGGAAGACGGCTCATACTTTGGTTAAAAAATGTAGAGAAATATAATAAACTTACATGTATAGCCTTGTAGTAGATTACTGTGGCTCATTCTCTATGAATATCACGAAAACTGATATGATTTCACAATAGTAAACCGCGTCCCGGTACAAAACGATAAACTATGGTGTGAAGCTAACGGCAAATCGATCACTTCTGCATGCAGGGCTATGTCATTGGTGATTCTGGTCCTGCGATTTCAAATGATCGGATCGACACGGCGCCACTAGTCGATTCAATTTCAAGAAGATTCCCCGCTACGCCTGCATCGGATCATGGGTCATTGACCCTTTCCATTCTTTACCCTGAATTGCATTCTAGTCAAAGCAACGAAGATGTCACGAAATAATAGCGGATAACAGGTTATTTCCACCTCCCAGTTATCAGTAAAATGTAATTGATAAATGGCAAAGCTTCACCTTTATTATCATAAATCAATGCTATCATCGTTGTCTGAGGATACAAATCCTCTAACGCTGGAAAACCTCGAGAAAACACCCCTATGGATGAGGCGATTAGGCGCCCTGTAAGGAGGTCAAGGTGTTGGCGGTATTCTCGGCGGTATTACAGGATCCTACAAAATTGTCGATGCACATTCAGCTCGTGTGGCTCATATTCAGCTTAACATTTACCTGCGGAGTGTGAGTAGGTTGATTCGACACTATAAAGTAGTAGCACGAAATCGTCGCAACACCAGGGATACGAGTTTATCGGCGGCTATCACTAGTGAATTTATAATATAGTTTCCACTCTAACTGGGTGTCAGATCGCAAAGTAGACCGTGATTTCCATAGAGGCATAGACTAGTGTTCCAAGGGTGTGAGGTTATGTCCATATTATTGCAATTTGATTTGTGTTCGTTTTTTTTTCGCATTCAAATATCCATGCGATAATTGATCCAAAGTATGTAACAATTTTAGAATAGTGTTCGTGCATTATATACGAAATAACTCAAAACATGATAACAACTACGCACAATGTGATTAATATTTGTCAAATTATGTCCCATTTGACATATGAGTCGCACAACATATAGGATACTAATTTAATAATAAATCAAGGTTTGAACGTCTATTTACTATCCATATTTATATATGCGTACATATATGGGACATCTGACTCATTTTATTTTGTAGTAGTAGTAAATACCCTGACTTATTATCGTGAATGTTTCAATCAGACATATTTAAAAACAACTATTGTTATTGTTACCATCATTATTATCACTAATATTATTATTACAACGTTATTGATACATTAATCATATGCTAATTAATTCCTCATGTTTTTCTATCAATGTCGGCAGACAGATTTCCATATTCTAATACAGTCTGACATAAATTCACGAGGATATAACTGCTTGAATTTCTATAAATGTGCTGATCTTTGTATTTATACATATTTGGTAATTCTAGCTAAGTGCCACGATATGAGTGGTGCGGTGTCCTTGTACGATGGAACGGAGAAAGAACCTCCTCCCAATAATAATCCATTAGAGAATGGAGGGGGAGCTACTAAAAAGTTATCCAGAGGTATATCACGAGCTACAGAGAACGCAGCAATAGTGTCACATGCTCGTTCACAACTTGTTCCTCTTGGAGCAGTGGACACTCCAGAATTCACATTTTCTTTACCTGACCTTTCAATATACCCAGGTTTGTTGGATTTTGTACAGAAAGAAGTAATTATTTGATTCATCAATTGACCATTTACATAAATTTCACTCCAGTATCAATGAGTTAATTCAAAATAAGGTAAATGGGTTTCTGAATTAATCAAGCTAGAATCTTTTCCACAGATGGATTTCGTCAATTTTTGGAGAGAGACTTGATTGAAGGAGGCTGCTTGGCTTCATTGGAAACTGCTGGACGTTTGAATTGGTGGTGTGGTACAAGTGGAAAAAATGGAGGATCCAGAGTTTTATGGCCATTGGCAACATCAGGAGATGGCAATTGCTTGTTGCATGCAGCATCTCTTGGAATGTGGGGGTTCCATGATAGACTCTTGACTCTTAGAGATGCATTACACACTACCTTAGCAAAGGGAGAATACAGACATGCGCTTTACAGGTAACATCTCTTTCCCTCAGTTATACCTATTTGGTTGTTACTAGATAGAAATCATTTTCAACTTGATTGAAATAATATTATTAAAAAGAATTTCCAAGAAATTTCATTACCAACAAAAAACTTTCGTAGAAATGCTCAAGTAGCAATAGTCATTCTGTATAGTAGGTAACATCTTGTTTCATTGACCTACATGTGATTAAAAGGCGATGGAAATGGAGGCAAATGGCATTGAATGCAGTAGCTGGTTTAGCTTATTCCGCTGCCGAGTGGACCACTGAATGGCAGAGTGTGGTCGATATGGCTTCTGCGCATCCTCGTAACCCGAGCGCTAATTCTTACCAAAGTTTAGAAGAGGTAATTATTCAACATTGGAAAATTGGAATGAGCAATTAAAAATATGTACCTCGAATTAGAAAACAGAAACATTTCCAGCCGTGTGGATTACAAAATATCAATTCCCCAGGTCCATATCTTGGCGCTAGCTCATGTATTATGCAGACCAATCATTGTCATTGCTGAGACCATGCTGAGGGATGCTGAAGGAGTTGCGATAGCTCCTATCCCTTTTGGGGGCGTGTATTTGCCGTTCGAAGTTCCACCTTCTCGTTGTCACCGAACTCCGTTACTCTTGGCATATCATTCGGCTCACTTTTCTCCGCTTGTCACGGTCGATGGTACTGGAAGTGAAAATGGCACCAGAGAGGGTGTTAGTATTCCTCTAGTCGATCCAGACACAGGGATGCTTCTGCCAATCTTATTTTCTGTAGATCCTGGGCCACACTGGGATTCCGTCACACCATCGGAAGTTTTGCCAACCTCACTGACTGAAGTGGTTCGTTGATTGTTCTTGTGTTTTATGTCGATCATAATATTAACTTATTGAATGATACTTACTTTGTTTTCCACAGGAAGACTTTGTGCTGTTACGACAATACTTGGACTGTGATTACCAGCTGTTGACTGCTGATGAGATAGAAAGGTGCGTAGTTTGGCAAGCATTTGAGATGGATAGTTCTACCAATTTGCACCCTATACAGAGCTTTGCTTGATAACTAACATTCATTAGGTATTCTGAATCGGAGAATCCATCGTCCAATAAGAGTCGAGCAGCAAAGCAGCTTCTTGGTGTAGCGAAACAATTTGGATCCATAGGCAAATCAGTGAGCCGCAGGCTTTGGTCGATGGCAAAAAGACCGAAAAGTCCACCGTCCGCGTCTGGGGCGTCTGGTGCACTCTGTGTTCAAATAAGAAGTAAAAGACATCAGTACGCTGATCAAATGCTACAAAATTACCTGCAATGTGCCCATGCGAGGTGAGCATTCTACAGTACAGTACATCGCATGTGCAAACAACACAAAAGGCAAATACCATTCTGATCATATGAAAATGCAGGTATTTACGGGAGCAACGAGTTGAGACGTCCGGGAGTGAGATGAATTACGGGGCGGGAAAGTCCAAATTCTATACAGCTAGTGACAAAGGCAGCCATGTTAGTGTTAGTAAGCTGCTTCCGACCAACCCCAATAGTAAAGATCGCACCTTATATTTATCGCGGTAAGAAAATTGGATATCTATCAAAAAGTTACGGAAAATAAACGAGATTTATTACATTGATCAATGGTGATTTCACAGATCAACTTTCTACAATAACCAGCCAACCTCCGTAGATTCGAGACCGGAAACTTGGAATAATGGCTCTTTGATTGAGGTTTGTTTGTGCATAGACTAATTGAATTTACGGAGTGATTGACAAATATTTGATTTACAGTTTACTATCGAGTTGTTCAATTTTAAATTTCAGGGAGAGCAAACCGTGCGCCCCTGTCGCAACCAAGATTGCCACTTTTTTGGATCTGTAGAGAATCAATATTACTGCTCAAAGTGCTGGGCAGATCGACCTTACCGCTAGCTCATTGCTTACTCGGACGACAATAATCTCTGTCTTGCTGATAAGTATACTATACATGTAAAATAGTATCAAAGTATAGATATAACACTAGTCTTTTAAGTCGGAACTCATAACTGATCGACCGCTATACATGAATAAGTAATCTTATATACAAAAATATATAAATATACGGCGTGTCTTTTTCGCTCTACATATATTTTTCACACTATATTTATCAACATTTCTATATCTGGTAGCATATCAAGTACATACAGGGTCAGTGTGGGTGATTCATGAACTTTCTCAAAATCATATCATCCCCATCACCCTGTGTCCGATTGAATGAGAAAATACGAGGCTTCCAATACCATTGTAGAATTCAGTAACTGAAGTTGATACTGTTTCTCATTACTAGCCAAAACTACTAGCGCTTAGTTGTCACGCAATGCCCCAATGACAATAAATCCATCCATCACCGAGTAGCTAGACTCGAAGAGTACTCTCTACCCCCCGATAGACTTTTAGTTCAGTTGAGTCGATTCAAGACCAGCTGAAAACCATTTTTCGTGAATAACTCGCTTTGCGCGCCCTGTGTGTGTATTCCTCGTACTAAATATTACTGAATAATATTGATGTGCCTTGTGCCTCGCGCTATCTGAATTTATTATAGTCTATAAGTGCATCATAGCGCAAGCTGTTCGAATAGTTCATCGTTTTGTGCATATCAAATTCTCTTAGATCATGTCCAAAACATCGTATGATGTTATCTGATGTTATGGATGATTACTAATCAATTGTTAGCAGAGAAAAAAAAATTAAAAAATAAATCAACTAAATGAATGATAGGTAACAAGTTTATCCACTTAAAAAAATATGCAATAGATGCGTAAATTGTTCAAACTGACAATGAGTTGGATTTGAAATTTTTCGTTGAGACATCTATAGCACACAAAAACTGAAAATTACGAAGAAATATAGACTGCATTAGGTTGTGTTTTACGATCCAAAATCGATATTTCATATAATGATATTTTCTGCCCTGGATAACGTGTACTCAAAAGTTGGTGACAGAATAATTGGAACTATCATTTATGTTTTCTTCTTTATATACACATATGCTGTATGATGAACTAGTTTTTAAATAATGGGCATACTGCAACAGTATCTAATAGATGATAGGATCTAATGAAATCAACAGCTATACACCATCAGGTTTCGAGACTCATTGTCCGCTGTAGACAAGAATATTTTTTCTTAACGCGCTCTCAAGCTTTAGAATTAAAATAATCCTAGTATAAATTTTATTATCACTAATATAAAATGCACGTTTAGATAGAAAAAGTGAGATCTATTTGTGAATCGGAGCAATATTTTAACGCTTTTAATTTCGTATTTATAAATGATTCTTATCTATTTATCATAGATCATGTTATCACGAATCATAAAATTGATCTTGATTTTGTTGTTTTTGTAAATTGCACCTATTTGTTCATGTTCATGGTGTCGATTTGCACGGATTGATTATATTGCCACTTACTGCTAGCTTTTAGATATTATGTAATGAAAAAAATGTTCAGCTACTCGAATCTTCAACGACTACGATATCGGTTAAGATTCCCAAGATTGACATTGACGTAAAAATTATATGCGACATGTTAAAGTTCAAAAAGCGTATTTCCCGTCAAGTATTCAAAATAAGTTATTAATATGCTTCTGTGATTGTTCCATAGTACACTCGAACCCATTGGTAACATAAAAATTTAATTTCTTGCATAATCATTGAAACAAAACTCTGTGTGTTGAAAAAAATGAATAAATATAAAGAATATTTTTTTATATAAATATCGTTGTGTAATTGCTTTTCATTTCCCACCAAACTATTGCATTTATAATCGAAGACGGTGACCAAGATAACATCAACGAGTTATCAAAGAATATTTCCAACCCAAGATAAGATGATCGATCTTGGGTCTCGTGATAAGATTCCAAGATCTAATAGGGTGATCCGAGCATTCGATGATGCAATAATTATCCATTTACATAATTTCCATGATTCACATTCGCAGCCACACGGGTTATTGCGAATTTGATAGAAATTAATAGGGTGACCTCAGTTCTCAGAACAACCACCTTCAAACGATACTCGTATTTCGAGTCGGCCATCCGTTCTCCGTGAATAATAAATAACAGAAAAAAAAGGATGGGGGGAATTTTCGACTGCAGTGCAGGTAGAGAAAAGTAAAGGGTGGCCCGGTGCCGTCGATGTTTGGGGGGTGGAAAGCCGCAATGGTCAGCTGGAATGACGTAAAGGGCTCCAGTGGCCTAATTATACCGTAGGATGATGTTGGGTTGGGTATGGGCTAAGGTCTGGTGAAGGGGCTACGTACAAGTATAGGATTCTTCTCTATATGGTACCTACCGGCGGATATGGCTGGTGTTTTCGTTGAGTGCGGTAAAATATACCACGGGTTCCGATTCGTCTCCGGGGTCCTACCGTTGCCGTAAAAACTAATGTTACACGCGGCTATACAACCATACCTGATGCCCGTCTAGAAACCTCCTTCCCTTTCTCCGACCTTTCCATCCTCCTGCACCCGTGAAAATTGCTTTCGCACTACAAACGCTACGATATATCCTTACTAGAGACCTTCCCGGAGTTCATTCAATTATTCATAGTATTATACCAGTTGGGTACATACATGTGGTATATGTATGCATAATTGAGAATATGAAATTCTTCGTACGCGTCGCGATCGTATACCTTCATGCGTACAATGAGCGTCATTGATTATTTTTTTCGTCTCGATTCGTTCTAACAGATGATTTCAGATCGTTTTTTGGTCTAGCTAATAAAAGTCACTTTTGCAGGGGATTTGGAGGATCGTAATGAGAAATCATTGAAGTATAATTTACATGTAAGTTGAAGCCCGGATTATTTTTAACCGCAAAGAAGTCTACGGTATTAACACTAGACGGTATGATATCGTAAATAATTCCTCGCAATGAAAGGAGCTTTTTATTAATGAGAAGAAAAAAAATTGACAATTCCTAAACTTAAATGCGTACTACGGTCCACATTGATTAGCCGCCCGCGGTAATAAAGTCTTTCAGATTTTTGATGCCTACTATAAAAGCTCAACATTTTTTTGCTTATCATTTTTCCAACCCGAATATACCTACACGTATCGTAGATCCTTTACCCATAATTATTTCCATTTCCTTCGAACGATTAAACAGAGAAAAAGAGAAAATAAACGAAAATAATAATATTAAAAAAAAAGTTTATAAACAGAACACTTTCATTTCAGTGTAATAACATATTTTTCTCACATCCAACTGCGTTTATATTATTACACGTTGGTTCTTCGTGGGGGTAGTGCGCAGAGTGCGAACCATACTATACGTGGAGGAGGATATTATTATACGCTATGGTGGAATTTGGGTTGACGCAAGTGGATGATATTTTTTCGAGACAATTTCGGTCTCCCGTGTTCACGGCCCTCATTGCGAGACTGAAAATAATTGAGACTTATAAAGCGAGACCGGATTTTTTTCCTTTTTTTTTTCTTCTTTTATTTCCTTCTTTTTATCCTCCCGTTTATTTTTTATTTTTTGTTTTTAACTCAGAGCTGCAGAAATGTCGACGGTATTACGGTATACAGGGGATTTGCGGATTCACTGCGCGTGAGGGTCGGGGGAAGCTCCAACCCGTGGGCATATAAGAGTTATCTCTGACCCATGGACCGAATCGGAATCTCATTAGGGTAATACCATTCTAATTTCGAGGCCTAAGTCGACGTCGTCGACGTCGTGGTGGTAGAAACCTTTATACTGGTTGGCTGGGCCCTGCGCGTAGCATTTGAGTGTGTAATTTGCGGCTTGTAATACCCCGTCAGTCGTTTGTTATTCCGGATAGGAGAAATTGGTAAGAGGTGTCAGCGGTGAAGTAACTATGCGACCACCTTGTCCCATCGTAGAAGGGTTTTGCCTCCTCAGCTACTCTCAAACTATACGTATATATATAATACATTACCTTGGCCATACGTATTACACATATACTATACGAGATATACGTTAAAGTACGTCCTGCAGGGAAAGATAAAGGTGGACAGCTGCGTTAGACACGTGCATCTTATCCGGATCCTTCTCTTAGAGTTCAAGGGCTGGAGAAGATTTGCTAGTTTTGGTTACGATTTCTCTCACAACTACACACCTATGTAGAGGTGAGTAGTAAGCGTATGTTTTTCTTGACGTTAATATTTGCAAAAATTTTGATTTTTACCCTCGGTTTAAATCTCAGGTAGACAACGAATAAAAATTTTTTTGCCCCATCCCTTCCCCTACCGATGAATCCTATTCTGAAAAGTTGATGACCAATCGAAAATGGAAACAAGGTATCGCCAGTTTATCGCTTCAAAAAGTGAAAAAATAAGGATATCTCGATGGGGTTTATTCCTAGCTTAATTCACTTGACGGATTCGTATTCCTGAGGTCGAAATACGTTGGAAAAGTGTACAGCGATCGATTTCAAAAATAATTCATTTTTGACCCCAAAATCAAAAAAATCCAAAGGGCAAAATACCTTAGACTTTTGTCGATTTTGGGGTCGAAAATGAAGTATTTTCGAAATCGATGGCAGGGCGCTTTTCTAAAGTATTTTGACCTCAGGAATTCGAATCCATCGACTAAATGAAGCTACGAATTATTCCCATCGAGATATCTTCATTTTTTCAATTTTCAGAGCGATAAATTTGCGATAACTGGATAAATTTTATAGATAGATCCATTTAGCTTGCAGATTCGTGTTCCTGAGGTCAAAATACGTTAGAAAAGCGCCCTACGATCGATTTCAAAAATACTTCATTTTTGGCCCAAAAATCGCAAAAATCCAAAGGGGTATACCTTAGATTTTTGTCGATTTTGGGGTCGAAAATGAAGTATTTTCGAAATCGATGGTAGGGCGCTTTTCTAACGTATTTTGACCTCAGGAATTCGAATCCATCGACTAAATGAAGCTACGAATTAATCCCATCGAGATATCTTCATTTTTTCACTTTTCAGAGCGATAAATTTGCGATAACTGGATAAATTTTATAGATAGATCCATTTAGCTTGCATATTCGTGTTCCTGAGGTCAAAATACGTTAGAAAAGCGCCCTACGATCGATTTCAAAAATACTTCATTTTTGGCCCAAAAATCGCAAAAATCCAAAGGGGTACCTTAGATTTTTGTCGATTTTGGGGTCGAAAATGAAGTATTTTCGAAATCGATGGTAGGGCGCTTTTCTAACGTATTTCGACCTCAGGAATTCGAATCCGCAAGTTAAATTGATCTATCTATAAAATTCATTGAGTTATCGCCAATTTATTGCTCCAAAAATTGAAAAAATCAGGATATCTCGATGGGGTTTATTCCTAGCTTAATTCACTTGACGGATTCGTGTTCCTGAGGTCAAAATACGTTGGAAAAGTGTACAGCGATCGATTTCAAAAATAGTTTATTTTTTACCCCAAAATCGAAAAAATTCAAAGGATTCATCTCAGATATTTTTCGATTTCAGGGTCGAAAATCAACTTTTGATTTTGATATGGTTCAATAGGTGTTTATAGGTTATTTTTATGTATTTTGAGCTAAAAAATTTTTCAAACAAATCAATTTAAATGCGGCGCGCGCGTGCAATGCTGGCATAACAAAATAACGAATCTGAAATAGAAAGAAAAAATAACCACTGAATAACTCGAAAAACTCCGCCACGGAATGAAAATCTAGACCCCATATATATTCATAGCTAAAAACGATGAACCGTTTGATTATATTTTTCACCTTTGCGTAATATAACGCGATATACCTGTGTAGGTTGCATTATCGGATACTATCTGTACTGCTGTTATACTTGCGTGAAGCTTGTGGCTGTGTTTCTAAAGGTTGCGTTAGTTTCTGTGACGTTCGCAATCGCGTGTCCACATGCAGCAGAAGCAGTTACTCCCACACATTGAACGTGGTTATTCGCGATTGTGCGAAAGCTCGAAAGCACGCGAAGGCGTTATACTTGTTCGACAATGTAAAGCTGCTAAGTCCGCTTTCGGCGTACGTATAGGTGTATACCCATACGTGATTCTATATACCATGAGAGAGGTATAACCGTCTTCACAAAGAAAAAAATGTACGTACACATATATGTATAAGTTCCATGTATACCTGAGGCAATAGACTTCCAGAGGAAGATATGAGCATGAAAATGGAAGAAAGAGTTGCTACGTCGGAGGCAAGTTTTTCACCTTGTAGTGCCAATAAACGTTGACGTAGAGCTCGGAAACGGAGAACGCGCAACGGGAAGTAAAAGAAATATCGGGGGGTTAGAGAACTTGTAGTATACCGAATACTGGAATACTTTCTGTCGTGAATTATAATAGGAAAAACGGAAAAACTGCAGCGCGCCCGGAGATATGCGAAATTTTCTCTTATACACGAAAAACGCCAATATTTTTCAGAAAAAAAAACACTCGCAGGTATAATAGATTTTCTGACAATTTCTTCAGCATTTTTCAATCATCAGTTTCTTTTTGTTAACAATCGATTATATTTTTTGCAGTAGCACTGCATCGCACAAATTGAACGTACGGCAGTAAAAAGATGCACAACGTACGAGCGAATCGATTAAAACTAGAGACTGACCGTGGACAGTACAGAATAGATATCTCGGAGCTTATTGATTCGCAACACTTGTTGATAGCTCCTCAGTATTTCCACATGGTTCTGTTGTACAGAGGAAACATATAATATGTATAGCTCTGCAGAGCTTTTCCAATCGAAGAAAATAAATATCAGTTACCTATTATACGTTTCCGCAAAAAAGAAATTCCGAACAAATCCGGTATCGATTTGTGCATCAATTATCGTTATAATTGCTTTCACCAGCTATTATGCATTATTTATTACTCGGAGAGGAAACACAAATTTCACCATCGTATACGAATTGACCGGAACATTAGTAGATACTTTTATTCGTTTTTTACACTCGTTTTTTTTCTGCCCATTATATTCAACTGAAAATGGCTTGCGACATTAATTCTAGACGACATATTCGAGAATATTCCAAAGATCTTCGGGGCCTTGGCTCATGCAAGGGGCATGGAAACTGCACAGATAAGTGTAATTCCTCAGCCGATGAAAGAGCTTCCGATATTCGGTGCAAAAAAGAGGTCGGTCGACGGAAGCTCGAGAAGTCTGATAACACCGAATGACCTGAATTCGGTTTTGTCTCGTTGACCATTATATTTTTTGCGGTAAGATTGATGTTCGTATACCTGGAGATGTGTATTTCAGTCCACGTATAAAAATAGAACGTTGCAGGTAAACATTTTGCAATAAATAAATAAGATGGAGTTATCAAATTATTAAGACCTTTCACTCAATTAGCGCTCTTTTGAAAATCACATTTACGGCCGACAGCGGAAGTTATCGAATCATGTCACGATCATTGCATTTTACACTAGAATGAAGAAAGTAATTAATTAAAATTCCAATATTGGAGGACATTTCTAAAGGGGGGTATGACTGTTTCGTTAAGTGAGCTATGCAGAGAGCGCGGGATGTGAAGGTGAAAAGAACGGTTAAATTCTGACGTGTAAATAACACTTACAGCCAACAATCGAGGCAAAAGTCAGTTTAAGGTGTTCTTTGAAAGAGTTGAATACCTATAATGGTACATAACTGTTATACGTACACACGTCCCTTTTGCAGGCGTTGCCGGAAGTGATGTGAAAGCTGGGTGACAACGAGACAAAGGCGCCCTTGCTTAGTCGATATTAATTTTTCACTTCGTGATAACTTTTTTAATAATAATACGTATAACAATATACTGCAGGAATACAAGCGTATTGGGTCACTTTAAAATCACATCTGAACTAATAAAGAGTGACATATTTTTTTAGCGAGCTACGTTATGTACTTTATTCGGGGCATACAACGCTTGTGATTATTTTGTTGCTGTCCTTGTTATTTCTGCTGCAAATTTTGCTGAGGAATTTTCATCTAATCTCTGTAAACTCTGTTAATTCATCTCGCTATCTTATTTTGCAAACTCCCCTGTACTCACACGTAATTGAACACGGTGATATAACGTCCACGTGATACATTGCTTGATATTTGCGAATGAATAAGCGACTACAATGGGATAAATTTATTTCTCGTCCTCCCTCTCATCTCCCTGGCCGTCACTTATCTTATTTATACTTCTAAAGCTCACCGCTTGCAACGAATTTTACTTCAACGATGGAAACACTTTTCGCTCGCCCTATGCGAAATCTAATTCTTTTGTGAAACGTTACTTTAATGGGCATCGTGAGAAGCAGCGTTCAGAACGCTAGAAAAAAGTGAGACTTTAGCAATATTTTTAATTGCTCCCGCGACGCGAGCGACGTACTACATGTGGCATACAGCTTGAATGTACTTTGAGGTTGCGATAGGAACTTCGAAGGGTGAGGAAAAGTGTGAAGAGAGCGTAGTGCACCACATGCTGCAGATTCATAATGCGAATGACCCTGTTAGTTACTCTACAACGGCCGAAATTAACAAACAAAAAACAAAAAACAAAAATCTCCTGAACGCTCACATAAAAGTATAAGTCTAACAATTTTGAAGTGAAAAGTTGAGGAATTTAATAGGATGAGATAGCTGATTTTTATTTGCAATTTTTTTCAGTGATAACAAGTCATTCGATTGTTAAATTTAATTGTAACGATTGTATGCTGTGCAAGGTTATTAGAAAAAAGAACAGCTAGAAAGGAGTAAAAATCGAACGAACTTTAACTATGAAATAATTTTTTTCGCAACTAATTGAAAGTTTCTGTCAATTTATGAACGTCACAATGTTACAGAAATTGAAGTTGAAAGTACGAAGAAGAGAACGAGAAAAAATTCTATAAAGACAATCAGGTTTTTCATTCCATCAATATACGTGACAGCTTGATATCGGTTTACATGCGAATATAACGTCTGTACGCATGTTGAAGACTATGAAAAATAATGATTTCAAATTAAATTGCGCAGTTTCATCTCTATGGTCGATTTAGCCAAGGTATAGGTACGTCGTAAGGGGGCATCTATTTTGCACGAGTCATAAGGTCGTGTACGGGGTTCGGAATGCGAGTTATATACCTGGATGTAACTCCCATTTCTACTTTCGCTCTTCGTAGTTCTTCGTCGCCGGTGGTTACTGCACTTTAGGGACATGTTATCTCGCCACACTCGTGGAGAAGTCCACAGTTTGCAAATACGAATTTCCCTACGAATTTTCGAGCGAAAGTTGCTTCGGGAAAACAGCTCGAACCCAATGGCCATATGCAGATCTCTATATTTAAACTAGGACGATTCAAACAGAACAAAAAAAAAACGCACTTACCGCATCACGGTTATTCATATTTTATACAAATGAATCAATGTACGTGATTTTGCCAAAATCAATTGATTATCAGAAACGAGATATGAAAATGAGATGAATATGCTGAAGATATAAGTAACTAATATCTGAGGTGATTAGTTTTTAACCGTCGTTCATTTATTTCCCGACTAGGCACATAGATAATCCCTATCAGCTGTTATTCGTCGATTGCAGATAGAAGTCGCACCTCGAATATTGTTTGATTTTACTCACCTTCGATTGGACGAAAAGTAAAAGCGCCGGTAACCACCACCACATCACCACACACACACAAGAATTACCCGATGACATACGAAACACTCTCTAGCTCGGATCAAATCAGACTGCCGTGCAAAATCGGCGTTTCTGGGACTGTAAATGACCAGACGAAGGCCCAGCTAGAGCGCCTCTATCTCATGTCTCCTTCGACGTCACCTGATCAGATCGAGATTAAGGCTGTCGTTATACCGCGAACGTAAACATCGACAAATATGCCGAAACGTAAATTTGAACTGGATTCCCATAAAAAATCACCTGCACAGATCTTGCCTCTCGAATATCTGCGCAGATATGGTACAATATAAGGTACAATATAAATACATACCGACTGGTTCGTATTGTTGGTACCGTTAATGGAAACCCTAACTCAATTCTCTGCAGCTTCCCGTTATATTCTGTGCTGCTACAGGAAGCTGGGCAGGTTTTGTCGGTCCACACGGGGATGGAAAAGATGCTTTCATAAAGAATCGTTTTCTTTTTGTACACTCGTCCCGAACCCAATTTCTTCCCTCGTATTTTTATTTCCCTCGTATATGTATAAGTATATATAGGTATATATATGTTTATATAGGTATATGTTATACCTTGAAAAGTCGGCATCCAGGAGGGTCTTTATTTTTTCTTCCGCCCTTCTCCCATTATTACATACATTCGTATATATAGTTATACATATATGAATGTACAAGAAGATTATTTTTCACCTTATAATTACGTTATACAAGCGTGATTCGATTTTCACTACTGTACGCGCTCTAGCGTCCTGCTGATTTTTATTTTATTTTTTCAGTTTTCATTTTCGTTTGTTATTTTTTTTCCCCTTCCTTCCGTATACCATTCGGCAATTATCTACGCCGCGGGCACTTTCCTGGGGACGAATATTCACGGATAAAACCCCCTCGCTCGTAGCACTTTAAAAAAATAGCGGAAATACAAAGTCTGTTGAACATGTCAAAAATTGACGTGAAAGCCGTTTAACGAACTATGTCAATTTCGCGTTTTCTAGTTACGTACATATACCTGCCTTCCCGATAAAAATTACACTTTTCATACACGGTCGCCCGACACTGCATCATTCGCGATTCTGATCCTCGATCGGTGACATACTGCAGACTAGAATTCAAAATTGGAAAGCTTTCGATATTTCGAATAATCCGATTGTGCTGTTCGGCTGGAATCGATAATAATCCGGAATACCGAATATATCCTACCCAGGCAAAATCAGCCATCATGCACCAGCCATCCAACTGCACTAGTAGCTAAATTCACGTTTGCAGCTTTGTACCAAACACTCTCTGTAGAACGGTTGACAATTGTGGCAGGCGATGATTTCCGACGTGAATTGGAATCGCGGTGAATGGATTGCGTCGATTTCCACCCATATTATATACCATAGCTTTACTACTCGATTATCCCACGTCCCAAAGCCGACGCCCGCGTCGTCGGTCGTCTCGACTCTAACGAACGTGGGTAATTCCCTGATGTTCGTGTTATACTTATTTTACAACGTATAATAGGGCAAGTTATAGGTAAATTTTAGGTCTTGGCATGTACATCATCGATGAACATCAATTTTAACGGGTTTCCCATCCGATCTATGTTATCGAGTTTATTCTCATCATTTTATAGTCGAGTTAATTTCGTTTATATCGGATTACCTATCCGCAAGACGCTACGTACCTCAGCCTTGATAGCGCTGCAGTGTATTAAGAAAATAGGACGTGCTTTGATGAAATCCAAGAGAAAGGAAGAAAAATTCAACTTCACACCGAACGCCATCGCAGAAAAAATTGATCTTAATTGTTTGTATATTATTAGAAAAGCTCGATTTTCAATGGCCGTTGAGATCGAGAGAGCGATCGTCCCGTGTCGTCGCGTTATCGGAATGAGATTTACAAGTTTGTGAAATTCGTTCGCTTGAATTAAAAATTTAGGTTTTGGATGGGTGGGCTTAATCATACAAAGCTGGACCCGTTGTTGATTCGGTGATCCGCGAGTCCAAAATCTCCCCTACTGTTGATCTAGTTTATTTTATTGTATGTATCTCAAATCTAGATAGGGAGACTTGATGCCTTCATCGGCGTTTTCCCCTTTTTCATATTCGTCCGTACCGAATGTATGAAAATGAAAAAAAAAAACCAGTAGTAAATGTTGAATTAATTATTTAATCACCGGTGTATTGGGTGTATTTTTTTTCACTGCGTAGAATTTGAAACGCCATACGCAATATTTGAGGACTCAGGTCTATCGTGTTTTATACGACCGGGTTTGTTTCAGGTTTTCTTTCCTTTCAGAATACCGTGCAGCAGAAGAATATGAAAAAAGATGAAGAGTAAAAAGTAAAGAGAAAAAAAAAAAAAGAAACAGAATAAATAAATAAACGAGCTGAAGAAGAGAAAGAGAGAAAAGATGAGAGCGGAGGGAGGATGAGGACGACTGAAAACGACCGGCTGCTCAAGGATGTTTCGAGGTGGAATAGCGGGCGAGAGTCGCTCCCGAGGGCGCAGAGGTGATTCCTTCGCTACGATCAGAGTTCTCCACCTGGTTACGCCGCGTATTCTTGGTTCCCGGTTTCCGGACTATACCAGTAACCTTACCTGCAGGTTATCCAGCTTCTCGCACCGTCTGCCCGAATGAAATTTTAATTTTTGATAAGGCGCGCCTTCTTCTCCCCCGAAAAACTTACCCACCTCGTCCTCCACGCGCATCCCGTTCCCCCCCCCCCCCCCCTCATCCCTTTCGTACTCCCCCTTATAAACTACCCTCATCTACTGCCGCTGCCATTTCAAGATATTTAATATTGTAACCCGAGGGATGTTGGGGTGGTGCTACTGCCGCTGGAAAATCTTGAGTAAAAGACTGAAAACCGTTTAACATCGTCGCATCAGAATATAACCAACTGGATTGGTATGTTTATAGACTGTGGAAACATCCCCTGCCGCTGCACCATCTTGATGAGGACAAAGAGTTGGAATTTTCCGGTACAGTAGGGTGCGATTTATTTTTTTTTTTTTTTTTTATCCTCAATTTTCATTTCTCGCGACAAGTAGGTACGCAGTATTTTTATATAAATATCTACTAGCTGCAGTGTTGCGGAGGGAGGAATTTTCGTTCTTTGTTATAACGCTTCAAAGAGAGGGAAGCAACAAAAATTAGATGAAACTGCGATGCTTTCGCGGAGTTAGGGGCAGACGCCGGTTTTACATTTATATACGTACCTTCACCTTGTGGTAAAACGCACACTTTTACCCGCTCATTCACCTCGACGTTTCCTACCCTTATACCCTACCTGCTTTGCATACCTCCTTCGTTTGACCGATATTGCTCTCCGTGGCTGACGAGTGATTCCAGAGTTGTTTGCAAGCGGTGAATAAACCCGAGTTATCAAGTAGTCAGAAATAGTTGACTCTGGAATCTCGAAGTTAGAGAGAAAAAAAATTAGGCAATTAGATTGATAGTTAAATTTAAGTTTCTTTTTTTCAACGCTCTTTTGGGTTTGCAGCGAAAGAATTTTGATTTTAGATCGCACAGACGATGCATTATTACCTCGCGTGTTAATTGGCTCGAGTGATTCCTCTCCATTAAAGTAGAATCTATAATTGGGTGTTTCCTCTTGAATTTTTATCGGCGTACACCATGTACCAAAATACAGCCATCGCTGTGGGGTCAAAGGGTGGCTTGGCAAACAGTTCAAAATGACGTTGGTCGTTCGGGTGGGTGCTCAGATTGTTTAAACTGGGTCATATTATCTTTGTATATGTTTAGGATCCAGATAGTATCTAAAGATATCTTTTCATTTTCATGTCATAGTGCCTCAATTTATCCGGACTTCTATCTACATATATGATAGAACGATTAAACTGCGGTCGCGGGAATCTGTTGCAGCACGCTTTTCATTATTAGTTAAAAATTGCGAATAATTCATGCAAATATTATTCCAAAATCAGTTGTTGACTTTCGAATCAGAGGAGAATTATGCACGGCTGAAGAATCAAAACTGTCGTGAATTTCTTTTTTTCCAATTCTATATTATGGGGGAAAAAAGAAGCGAGTATAAGATGAACGAATGAGATGATATTGTATAAATGATAACAAATGTCAGAGATATAGTAGAAAAAAAAACGGAAAAAAAAAGAAGGAACAGAAAAATAATGTAAAAACAAAAGCACGTCCTGCACCACGGAGCCATTTTGTGATATCCCGTCGAGTTTTTGTAATTAGCTAGAACCTGTTAACTCGCGAGCAATATATACTCGGAATTGTTATTTTTCAGGCATTTTTCAGTTTCCGCACGGCACAGCGGGAAGCTGCTTTTTTCGTTCGTCCGTGAACCGCGACATATGGAGCAAGCACAACAAGCTTCGGGACGTTTCAGTTTGGCGTCCACTCGTCTGCTCCGCTGTCTACCTCTGGAAGAACTGATTAATTTTCTGATATACGGCGAGCGCTTTTCTATCCCGTTGAGAACCGTCGTATAGATATAGTACAATGCATAATATACAACGAGTAACATTCGTTCGGATATCATCCCTTCGTGTAGGCACCGAAAATTACCCTCCAACGGCTAACCCCGCGGGAATAAAACACCTCAAATATTCGTAAGCAGATCCTTCTCATCAGTTTCATTTGCGTTTTTCACCCTCGTGCAATTCCTGTACATGGTTTCGTTGCCTCTGCATCCGCAATTCGTCTTACGAGTGTGTGCGGGAAAATTATATGACATGAAATTACACCTTGTTGGTAATTAATTGGAATAGTCTTCTACCGATCGTCGATCGGTGTATGTGTTTATTTTATTTGTTCAAATTATTGCAAAATTCAATTATCACTATCCAAATGTTTGCGCTTACATAGTTTCAATTTTCAATTTTTAATTAATATAGGAAAATGTGTTAATAAAAACCGTGTGAAACTGCATTTCGCGCAGTGCATATTATATGCAATATTACATACATATAGCTATGATTGCCAGAGCCATTAGGATGAAAAATTTGTTTCAAAGTTTATAGTCTGCCGGAGTTGAATAGAATTTACGTTTCGCGTACGAACATTCCGTTATAATTGCTCGGCAGTTTTGCTAGCGACCTACTTATACTATACAGTCATCCAGCCGTTTCGTTTCGTTTTTTCTCGTCGACCATCTCTCCCTTATATTTATGCAGGCTCGCAAACAGCGTGACAAAAGAACCTGTTGTCGCTGCGTTATTTTTGCACGAAACTCCTTCGCGCCAGCCCCAGCGCGAGCTTGCTTCCCACGTCCATATATATACATATATGAGGTATAAAAATATATATATTACACATATAGATATACATATATATAAAGCTCGTCGCAAGCTTCCCGGACGACACTCTAGTCGAGGAGGTACTCTTCTGTAGTCTCTTCTAGTTGAACCTTCAGACCGAGAAATACAGTATATAAAAAAACGTAATTAAAACCCTGCAACTGAGAATATCTCTATAGATACCTGTGTATATTCCTGTGACCTTGTTTTTTCTTTTTTTTTCTTTTCTCTGACATCCAAAAATTCATCACGTCAAATGATTATTATTCAAAAATATGATAATTTCCGTGTAAGAAATTTATCGCATATATTAAACCAATGTTATATCGCGGATAGAATTTATTCCGCCAATGATCCGCGAGCGTGGTGGTTATTCCGGTAGACTAATTTTGTCTGTTATAGATATATACCTTTACGTATATATATATACGATGTTTTCCATCGTCCGTTCCCTGAACTTTGTCTTTAATCTATGCAGAGAGTTAACGCTCTAATGGTTAGAATCCACGACCACATCGCGGTCGTATTTTCCGTAGGATCGTCAAAGGTATTTGTATTATACATCGAGTACCGATATTTATGGCACGAATGAAACCAAGTACCTGTGTTAAAGGTACAATACATAAAAGCTCCTGCGAAACCCAGATGTAAAATATTGATCAGAAACAAGGGACGTTCGAAAATCGTGCGGTAGATCTGTTTTTTTTTTTTCTTTTTTTTCTTCCAATTGTACCAGCCGTACGTCATCGTCGCGTTTTTATATTCGGAACGAAACGCACTTTTTTCACCCTTCGCTTGTAACGGATGACATTTTCCAAGTAAATATAAAAAATTCTTTCACGTGCATCGCGAATCGTTTAACGTATTCGGATAGGCTGATGTCGTAACGACGGTGGAATTTTTGTTCGTTGATTTTTCTTTTCTTACACGAAGTTAGAAAGAAGTTCAATTGTCGGATGTATCCGCAACGTGTATAGGAATGCATCTCGTGTGATGTACGTTGAATTTGTAATTTCACACGTGGCGTCATATGGTCTCCACGTGTTACTCGGCTTTCTCGAGCAGAAAACCCTCCTCTGTCCGCGTTGTCAGCTGACCGCAGTCCTCGCGTTTCTATTCAGGAACTTCCTGGTTGACCGAAGGGGGTTGTTTCCACTTTGAGTGAGTGATATAATGTTATGTATACGGTACATACGTGTGAACAAATATTAACTATATACAACAGGTATCTGGTATGTTCACATGTGCCGTCGTAGGGTTTTAAAGCGATAGAAAAGATCCGAGATTTTTTACATCGCAAAGATTATACGACGGAATTATTTACTCTGAACTACGAACTACCAAAGAGACGGTTAAACAGCTATCGCGGGTGTAAAAGCGGTAAGTTAACACGTTATAAAAAGCCCCCATAATACTTCACCCGCATTTATTGCATAGTCTGCTTTGTACGAATGCATATGAATTCAGGAAAGCTTTGGATACGTGTACTTCACAATTAACGTTCGGATGGTTAAATTTGAAATAGTTATTTGACCGATAGATTGACGGAAAATTTTGTCAAATAAGTATAGAACCGAAAGATATACGTTTTTCGAATATCAATGCTGAGTATGATTTGAATTATTTGTTACGGACCAAAGTTTCTTTCGGAATAAATAACGTGTAAAAACTTTCGACAAACTCGCATCGAACGGTAAAAAATAATATGGATAGAGTAAAAAAAACAATCAATCATCTCACACACATATTACGGTGTAGAGATAATGGGCTTTCATTAACGTTTGGTTAATCAATAATTAAATAAGCGTAATATGAATGACAAAAATTGAAGAGTAAATGAATTATTTGTTTGGCAATGGATTGTGTGAAACGGTGACGAACGTAATTATCGTTAGTACGGTCGTCGAACAATGAAGTGGCAGCAGACAATTTACGATCACATTTATACAAGTAAACCTCTTTATATAATACATATAATCTGTATATATGTGTGTACGTATGTACCTACATACCAAGTAGCATGCGACTAATACCCGCATATACTGCAACGTGTGAAGTTGAGTCGAAGCAAGTGAAGCGAATGAGCGAGCAGCAGCAGAAGCACCAGAACCAAACCGAAGCAGAAGAGGGTTACAAAAGCGAATCGTATCGTAGTAGCTGGTAGCACCGATATACACATATAATACCTATACGTAGAGGTTCAGCGGCACACGCCGCGACAACAGTACAAAAATCAATACAACTTCGCCCCCCAGCCTTAAAAGAATTGTCCGCTCTTACAAGGGGCGCGTAAAAAGGAAATAATATATATATATCTACGTATTAGAGGGGTTGGAAATTTTTTATTTTCCAAAAATATAGCCGCAAAAATGGGGTTCGATTAATTTTAGAAATTGAAAAAAAAGTGTCAAAAATAAATGAAACAGAATAAAACTGGGGTACAATGAAACTGTTGGATCGCGAAACTAGCTAATCGAGTTTTACGTTAGAATTCACGTATCTATGTACATTATATCCGATGGAACGGAGATAGCGTGTATAAATTGGTTACGTAAAATACAAGGCTATACTGTACAGACGAAATTAACCCAAGAAAATCGATATAAGGTCCGTATAAATTTTGTCATCGTCTATAACAGCGTTAAAATCCAGCTCATGGTTTGCCCAAATTTTCGTTCCCTAAAAAAACCGTATGAAAAAATAAATCAATGAATAAATAATTAAAAATTTGTAGAAAAAAAAAATATATATATACAACTAACTTCTATCTTCCAAAGAATAATGAAACTTCTTGGAAAGGGTAGAGAAAAATGATTTGAAAAAAAAAAATAAAAGAAAAAAAAGACTGGGAAAAGGAAGATATTTTTGCAACCGATGGAGAAAAAAAGGCGTTCGCCAACGTGATACGGATTTTAATTCCCACTCGTTAGTCCTCCTCACTCATTTGTTCAGCGCGGAACGCCCGAGCTGCTTTTCTCTTAAGTCAATATCTGTCAGACGGTAGAGGATCGCTGCAAGTAGTATGAGTCCGCGTACGTGCGACGAGAGTCTCGTGGCGCTGGCGATGCGAAATTCTAAAAACCACCCCCGTTAGAAGCGCCACGGCGGTCGTACCGTGAAACAGAAAAGCTCTAACCTGTTTGCGGCTTCGTGCACCCCCGTGCAGTACACGATCCTGCTGGAGGTTTCCTCGTGAAAATTAACAGATTTTAAAGACTTTTGGTGTGTGAACGAGTGACGGACACGTGGAGATCTTATAACATTTCGGACGTGATCATCTGGGGTTTAAGAATAAACGGAATCGCCCTCTATGGTAAGAGAACAACCCCTTTTTCCATTTTTTCCTCTTCTTTCTTTTCTCTTCATGCTTTTTAGTCGGTATACTCATGCCGTTGCGTTCGCGTTTCGAGCGAGTTTTTTTTTTTTTTTTTTTGTTTTCTTCTCTTCCAGATATAGAGCGGGTATAGGGGTGCTTTTTGTTGGGAACAAACGCTGGGGGAACTCTTTCAGATCATATCTGATCAAGGGGGTGAGAAATTTAACACTCTTTTTTCACTATTATTTTTATATGTCATTTTTATTCTTTCTATTTTCCATAACCGTGCGTTGAATTAAAAATTTACGTCACTCTACTACCCGTATTAAAATCTGACCATGATCCTTCGACTCAAAAAGCTACGAAATTATTCATGAATTTGGGGGGGAAAATAAACAAGCGAAGCAAATAAATATAACAATGCGTAGAATGATCTCGTTGATGTTTTCCAAATTTTTAAATAAATCTCAGTTAATTATACGTGCATCTTGGAACGCGAATTTACAACCCTCGAATAATTTCACAGCTGTTTCGTCCTTGAAAGTGTATGATATGGTGAATGAAAAATTGTTCGTAGAAAGTTGGGCTAATTATCAGATGAAATTAATCAGATTATTAGTAATAAATAGGATAATAATCGTTTTGGTCCAATTTTTCGCATCGTGGCGCACGTTTTACCGCAGCGCGAGTCTCCGCGAAGCCTGGCTCTTATTTCTCGGCACAGTGCCGACCATCAATTGTTTTTTTTCTCCTCCCTTCCGACTTTCTTTCTATCCAGTTTCTATTATTTTTGTTGTTTTTTTCTCTTTCCTTTCGTGTTTTCTTTACTTTATTCTTCGCTCCCCCCCTTCACGTATTTTGATCGCGGCTGTAATACCTTTGGAACCGACGTTTGAACCACGATTCACGGCATTGTCAGTTTCCTGGCACACGATGTATTGTCATAGAATTCTGTACCGCGGCGGATGCTGCAGCAATGGGGGAACTCTATTATACGGATAGGTAGAGGTTCACGTTATATAGGTATAACGGTGAGTTTTATCTACCCTTTAGCTTCTAAATTTTCGTTGCGGTAGGTCTTGCTGTATTATCATTTTTCTCTTCGCTTTCTTTTTCTTTTCTCTTTCCATTCCTTCATTAAACATTTATACATCTTTACAAAATTATACGGACAGTATTTTACATCGCTGTGTCCAGAAATAATAGGTAATCATTTTGAAAAAATTTCGAAGAAATTCGTCAGTGTGGAATACGATTGATTTCATTACTCGGATAAAAATATAGCCAAAACAAAAAAAAAAGGAAAAGATGATCCTATAATGTCCCGTGACGTGTAGTACCGAAATTCATTTTAGTTATGGTTGAAATTGGAACACTTCTGGATTTAAAAGGACGAGTTCAATCTTGAGAGTTGAACCCTCCGTCGAGGGGGTGGTCTGTGTTTATACCGTAAACTTGAAAGCTTACTTACCTCAAGGAGTATTATATACGTATATAGCTTACCTTTGGCGAGGAGTTTGTATCGGACCTCTCTCTCTCTCTCTCTCTCTCTCTGTCTCTCTCTCGCCTTGATGCCGCTAGTGCAGCTTGTGATTCACGACTTACAAAACAACTCAGAATACGGATGATGCATAGAAAAATCAAGCCGTAGTCAATTTTCTCTCTGTGGAGATAATCAGTACGTTATGGAATACGAGCACTTTAATTATGGACGAATAGCTTTGATTGGGAAAAGTTATACTCGATCTCTAATTATTGAATGCCGATGTCGTAGAGATGAGAGGAAGACGTCTCACGCGTTACCTTTATATGGTCTGCTAGGTGGGAAAGCGTGTCAGGCATCTATTGATACTTTAGCTATTAGCACGATCTGACCCAGCGCGTGATAACGCCTCTGATACTTTCCTTTATACATGGTGTGTAACACAAATCTATGCTCGGTACGTTATTATGGGGAAAATGTGTCAGACGTTAATCCAACAGATGCAGCTATGAAATACACTCTATGGGAAATCAAATGAACCGTCAAGATTTTCGAGGATTCGAGAAGAACAATGCAGAGATAAAAGAAAAGCTCGTTAACAAAGGGCTGCAGTTCTGGAATTTCGGAATATCTTGAACCGTTGAGTGAGGATTTGAAATTCTTCGTAGATAACGATAATAACTTGTGAATGACATGATATTGGGCTACAGATGATTTTGGCGAAGCTTCTGGAAGGTGAGGCAAGATACTTACAAGATGCGTGCGAAAGCGTCGTGAAGAGTATTGACGTCGGGACGGTTTTAAATATTGTACTCAAGTCACGTTCTGGGTACGTATCCACCCCCGTCTCCGAAGGCAGCTAGGCTACCCGAAACCTCGCGAAGCCAGCATCCAGCATCCAGCAGGCAGCAGCGGCATCAGGAGAAGCTGGCTATCTAGCAGATAGAAAGAAGGGCGCCTAGCTCCTTATTCGGGCCACCCTGAGCCTCTCGGTCGCATAACTACCGCAAGGTTATACCGTATTATATAGCGTTGGAGACAAAGAAGATTTGGGAAAAGTATTAAAAAACTTTTTCTTCCAAAGAGCGAGAGTAAAAGAGAAGCGGAGATCGAAAGTGGGAAGGGAAAAGAGGAAAGAGTAGAAAAAAAAAGAAACTAAAAACAAAAAAAAAAAAAAAAAGGCCCGTGAGGTAAAATCGTAAAGCCTGTTTTACCGCGACGTCTTTCTGCTGCCCCAGTGTGTTAACCTGTTTCTTTTGCGGTGGCGGTTGCGATGGTAGTAGTGGCGGCAAAGAGGACAAGGAAAGTAGAGCTTTATCGTTCGATTTCGGGTTGAATTTGCTTCGAAAGTTGTTCCCCCCGTTCGTTTTCTCGGGTGGCTCCGACGTAGCTGCTGGAGAACTTTGGTGAGTTATATGAGCACCGGATGAATCCAACGATGCTATATACCCGCTGTATACATATGTATGTACAGTGTACATACCTACATACCTTTTGCACGATACGTATTATATACGCGCCTACACGTCCAAGTCTGCAGCAAGCTCTTCCTTTCTACGGCTGTTACTGTACAGCCCCGAACCGGGGTGTTAGATCCAGCTGTTTTATTGGACTGAAATGTCGAGAGGTCTTTTCACGCCAAGTCGCATCTCGCGGGATGCTTCTGGAACTCGAAGAATATGAGGGGATGAAAGGAGACGGAGTAGAGGTCGCGAGAAACGAGAGAAAGCGAGGGAGTGTGGTGTGAGAATATATGGTAGAGGGAAAGATGCAGGAAGTTATGACAATTATAAATTGAGGGAAGAAATAAATCTGACGTATATATAGTTGCATGCATCGGGGCGTGTAATGAAACGGAGTGAACTCTATAAGTATATACTTTACACGTACACATAGCATATGTCGTTATAGATTGCTGTGTAGTTTGCTGGTATAATAATTGCCTATAAAATGTGCTTCTGAAAAACGTTCGAGGTATGCTCCTCTCGAGCAATTCAATAATATTCTTGTTTAATATTTCAGTTATAATACGTATGATGGGTCTACCTAACCGTTGAATAAAATGGTTATTGAAAACCCAATATACCCCACTTCCGTTACCGCACATTTCGCGCAATATTCTACCCGGCGGCACGCGCGCAAACGATGAGTCTTCCCTCAATTCACATTGCACGTATCTAACCCAATAATTTGTGGAGAAAAAATGAACAAAATAATACGGAACACGAATGTGTGCATCGAATAAAAGACTCGCGGTTTTGTCAGCACTTCGTTACGCCAATCGAACACATATTTTTGATTTCCAATCATATTTTCATCTATCAATTATCAAATACTTAATTTCACTTCCATGCGGATAAGTTTCGCAATAATTTCAACTTCTTAACTCTCGCTACTTAAATTCAAACGGGGGAAGAAAACAACGGCACGTTCGTATCTTTGATTAAAATAAAATAAAAGCGTGTACTGTCTGTCCTCTCCGTCTGAGGTCAATACTCGTATAACTTGATAATTAAACGTAACTTTATAATTCGCTTGTCTGACATCCCAAACAAAGTTCAATTGGGGTGTTGAAACAATTTAATCGTGGAAATATTGTTTCTAGATCTTCTGCAGTCTGCCGTCTGATCCGAAATTAGAGATGGAAATTTGATTGGTTCCAGAAGGAGATGCGATCTAGCGAATTAAATTCACTGTATTCTGCACGCAGGAAATACATGAAAATTTACATTGGACATTCAACAATAAATCAATAGAGAATATTTGCATCCAGTACTCCCTGCTCGTACAGTGTCGATAAATATCCAAACACTTCTAAGCAAATATTCAATAGCGTTCGAAATCAGCGTTGCGCAGTCCGTTGCAAAAACTTATCTGCATGAATCGCTGAACCTATACACGTAATTTTCTCTTACTGTCAAAACCGACCAAGGAATTTTCTCTTTTGTTTCCACCCCTGGATATGAAAAGGATTCTTTTTACCGTGCGTTCAGATGCGATATACGTCTTATATATCTGGGTATACCTGGCGGTTGTATAAAAGTGTCCGTTGGAATTTCGTCTAATGAAAAGAGATCGAGGCAGTTGGGCGCACGCAACGCGTGCAACACGTGAATTAAACCGCGCGAATCTAAGTATATATACACGTTTCGCCCCGAAAGATTTATCCCCCAGAATTTCATGCTCCGCACTACGCCCGTGTGTGCCTATTATTCCGCAAGGCAATAGAGCAAATCAAGGCGGGGGTAAGATAAGATTATTGTATTCGCTTTAATTCCATCGTTTCGTGATGTAGTGTCATCGGCACTTTGGGGAAACTTTCAACACGCGAAGGACAGGCGTTGGCCTTGTATCGCAATATTTTCGGACCGAGGCTAGATTTTTCAGACTTTCCATCGGGCGCGGCGATATTTCCTCCGGGTTACTTTACAGGATTCCTGGGACCGGCGGAAAAATGGTCAAAAATAGAAGCGAAAAGAGAAAGGCGAAAACGGATGAGAGGAAATATCGCTTCCACGAACGCGTTTATAAATTGTTAGCAATTAGTTAACGCGAAGCTTTTTCAGAAGCATAATATGAAGGCAGCTGTTATATAGAGTCGAACGCTAGAAGTATACCGCAACATTTTAGTTAAGGTAGGACTGAATTTTGGGAAGGAGGTAAACGGGGTCGCGTGGGAGGACTGAACGAAGGTGTTAACATTTTAGTCGCACCGCCCCCGTCTCACTTCCTCTCCCTTCCAGTGCAACCCCTGCGTGCTCCAGACTCGGCTAAGCTCTGAATTTCGCAAATTCCAAGAAGGCAAGTTTCGTGCTGTGCCCATAAATCTGCGCTGGCCGACCCTCCACCCTCTACCATCAGCTCTTCTACCAACCTTTACCTTTACTCTTCCCGCGCTCCCACAATCCCTCTGGTTAGATACGGCCCTGCCGCACTCGACATACAAAGTAACGAAACTGCCAGGGATCTACGGGAGAGCCGAAAGGAATGAAATATTTATTTTAATTGCCCCTAATTACGCCGAGGGAATCTAGATTATATCCCTATATATGTGCACGTACACCCACGCTCGTGTTGCTTCGCTACGTGCAGTCCATCACGCCTTTGTGCTTCGTTAGAAATTACTGTATATTTAAACTCGAAATCGATATCCCTTACACCAATTCTGCTTTCATTATTCCGATTTGAGATATCGAGGTCGGGCTAATTTATCGGCAATTAAATTTTCATCATTATTTATGCTCCTAAATCGAATTTTCACGCCCGGTTATTTGAAGAGAATATAATTCAATTTGTCGCAAATTTTTTCTTTCTTTTTTTCTTTCTTACCAAAGTCATACCCCAATTACAGCTATCCTGTTGTCTACGTTAGATTTTATAATCGAACGTAATGCACCAAAATTTTCTTATTTTTTTGATTCGGAAAGTGCCAACTATTCATATTCTACATCAGGTTCGAATTTACGGGCGAATCGCACGAGACGAAAACCAAGTTTTTGGCGCGGCATAATAAGTAAATGCTCATAGTGTAGTTGGATACCTCATGCGGATAAGTCTGGGGCCGTGACAGGGGTGTGAAAATGAAATATATAATTTAATTCGCCTTAATTAGAAATCTCAATATACATAGACCTGCTATTTACGTACATACATATATTCGCGAGAAGAAGGTCCTTTTCCTTTTCCCCGAGCTTTTGTTTCACCTTTGTACTTATACTATATAAGTCCGCCGCGCGCCGCCAGAGAATTGGATTCGCCAGCTGAGTAAATTGATGGTAACCGTTAAATAAAACAAACCAAGTTTACAAGGTTCACCGATCAATACCACGAGAAATTGGAGTTCACTATAGTGTACTATATGGTATAGTCATACTTTCCGCTCGACATTTGTTCGCACTACTCGCAATGAAAAAATTGAGATTTATTATTCAAAAGAAATGATGTAAGTTGCAACATGATTTTCATGCACGTTTGACTTCACGTATTATATGACGTACGGGGATTCGCGAATTTCCTGTATCTGGGGGTTTTCTATACAGCTTTTAGAACATAAAACCTAGTTTGAAAAGTAAACCTAGCCTCTATTAGTTCTGAAAGATTTAAACTTTCTTCGTATCTTTATCCTTCTGCACGCCGTACTATATCAGATATGTATAAAGTATATCCACCTACTTTGCACGGATGAATATGTAGACGCGATAGGTATGTGTGGAGTGTACGTGGATTTTGAATTTTTCAACTCACGTCGAACGAGCAGAGAAACTTTCGTCGTATTTCTTTGAGCAATGGACGTATTCGTACGTTACATACGTATAATATAGACGTATGAAAGAAAACCTGCAAACGCGCCGTTGTCGTTAAATGTTCTGCCATTTCTTCAGAAACTATAAATGCGAGAAGAGGGAGAGGAAAAAAAATTACTGAAATAAATTTTACGTGGACTTTAGCCATTGAGACAAAAAAAAAGTTTCCAAATGTCCAAGTGTCCCGTGTAACGCGGTTCAACGGAGAATATAACCAACGCTGCGATGGAGATAATTTATGAATAACTTTCATATTCTCTGTGCAACGATTTGTGCAGGGATAAATGAAATGCGGTTATCGGTTTTTCTTGCAGTCTTAGAAAACGTATAATTAGGATTAAATATAGATTACTACGCGTATATATTACGTGAATGCGCATGTAATGAAGAGAAAAGCGAAGTTTGCCGTTGACAGGGGGATTATATTCGTCATTCTTATTAAGACTATTATTGCATTTTCTACGCAGTTTTGAAACTAGTATAAAGCGTATATAAGCGTTATGCAGATAACGCTTATGAATAACAATGCCGGTGAGTTATATACGGTCCGAGATGTTGCAGGTCGTGAAATTAATCCTTAAACAAGAGATAGCGTTTATTAATTCTTATTGCATGCGGCTTCGGCTGCATCAAGTCGTCATATTATAACCCACCCCGATTCTTATCAGATCCGAAAATCCACGGCGAATGATGATGTATGTACAAATTAATTACACGCGATAAGATAAGATTATGTAGGCTTCTTACAAATGGGGTTGGAAATAAATATAATACGAACGGCCAAAGCAAAATCACTGCATTTCCATCCCATCGCTTCGGTCGTATCAAAGCTCAATTAGATAACGAGATGCAGAAATTATTCTCACTAGTTTTAATATTCGTTGTGTTGGCACACGTGAGTATATAATCTTGACGAATAAATTGGAATGAAAAAAAGAAATTTTCGCAACCTCGTCGAATATTTAACTCACCAAAATTTGAAGGACGTCAACGTAGTCGGGGTGAACGGATCGTTGATAAATGGAATAATCGATCACCTCTTGGAAGGTTTGAGAAATTTATTGAGCTCGGTCCTCAAGGACGTTGGGGGTCTGCTGACTGGCCTGACTTTAGGGGTTGATAATCTCTCGGCCAACGTCCTTGGGACAGTTTCCGATCTTGTGGACAACCTTATCTCTCTGGTAGACGGTCTTCTGGGGGAAATTCTGACCGCAAACGGGCGAGGGTTAGACGAATGTGAAAATCTCCTCGGTGATCTGGAGCTCGTAAAGTAAGTCGGTATTATATACGTTGAAGGTATATATGCAGTTGTTGGCGACGGTTTGACTAAAATTTTCATCTTTTCATAGACAAAAAACGTCCGTAGCAGTTGACGAGTGTAGGGTGACTTTGGACGAACAGAGCGCCGTTATTTCAGGGAAATTAAATACGGAAGAGGATCGTGGAAACGACGTAATTTCTAGAGTGACACAGAGCCTGCAAAATTGTTTGAAAGAGCTGTCTGTCACCTCGTGTATTTCGAAGGTGCAACGATCCGCGGTGAAAGAAATCCAGGGGGTCGTAAAAAACGTGCAGAGCCTTACTCGGAGGATATCCGCAACCTCGGATGAGGTGACAAAATGTCTAAATTTCGCCGAGGATAACGGTCGAGAATCAGCGAACGAGATTTATCAAAAAATTCAGCTGTGTGTGGCGAAGAATGCGGCTGTGTGAAAATTTTGTCTAAAAATGCTGTTTCATTTAACGATTAGAATAGAATTGTCACGATTATGATTTTACCGCAGAGGCAAAATGAAGAGATGGAATCCGAAGTGTGTGATAATTATTTATCGATTTCTGAGCACTTTTCAAGATATGAATTCTACACCGCCGAGTTTAATGGAACTTTGACCGAGTTGGTTAAAACGGCCTTCCGAAATGGCACTTTAGCAATGATTTCAATTAAATCTCAGCACCGGATTTCCTCGTCTCATTCCAACCGCCACCTGGGCAGACACCTACATAGTTCACACAAGGCAACCCGCAGAGATGCTTCTTTGGTATCTTTACGACCTCCCGGGGATATAAACCGGCTTTATCCCTTGTAGTCAGGGCAAAGTCCGTATTCGGGAAATGCGGCCGTACGTCCCCGTCGCCCACCAACGTGACGCGACGCGACACCACCCTCCTCCCTTTTTCTTTCCTTCCCTTTACCTTTTTTTCATATTCTCCCTTTGCCACCGCGCCTGGCGCATTGTGAAATTCCGCCCCCAGGCGACCAGCGTTGCACGGGTTAAAGACCGCGAAGAAACTCGCGCCCAGCTATACTATATGTATATTCAGATGTGGAAAACCGCTTTCCGGAGCTAAATACCGAGCGTAACATTGAGGCGTCGTCTACTTCTTGGTCCTGCAGCAGTGAATATATAGATGAAAATGGCAAGAGAGGAACAGCAGCCGGAAGGCGAAAGAGGCAGGAAGCTTGGATAAGAAGGAGGGGAAAATGTGCTAAGCAGGACTTATAGCCGAGAACAAAATACTGCACAGCAGCCGTTATACGGATCCTGATGTCGAGCCAGCCTCGTGGAGTAGACTTTATCGTGTTATCGTCTTCTGGAGTATATATACCTATGTATACATATGTATATTGTTACCTTTTGTACGAAAATCTATATGTATACGTTATGTACCCGCCTGAGTACCTCGCTCACACGAGGCTGCACTTTATGCCGTTCTTCTTCCATTGTTTATTTATTTATTTTTTTCATTTATCTCGCGTTTGCCCAGCGTCAATTTATTGACGAAACGGTTTATACATCGCATAATATCATAAACCCGCCGTGGATGTTGAGGAGGGTCTAGGTAATCGAGGTTTTCCATTCAAACTGTACCAGCCATCAGACTTCGTGGTAGTGAAATGAGTGAAAAAAAAATATTTTTCTTGTAAGATAGCGACCATTTTATCGTATTCGTATGGTTTTGTGTGCGTGGAAAATTTATTTAACCCTAACAGTCGAAGCTCATTCCCACGTATGTATAATACAGCACGTACGAATAACTTCTGAAAAAAATTTGAAGGCTTCAATTCGAACGCCTCCGTCGAAACATACATTTATCGTTACTCCGGACCAGTTCAGAAATGGAATTTTCACAGAAAAAAGCTCGTTTTAGTCACGCTTTGACATGGGCTCGACATTTATTGCTCCCGAAGTCGCACTTGTACGAATTTCTTATATTTTTTCCTCAAGGTACGAGAAACAGCCGTGCAGTCCGAGTCTCGGAAGGCAATGGAAAAAGAAAAGAAAATAATAATAAATAGTATGAAAAACAAAAATTGAATCGGGGAAAAAGGAGGGGGGAAAAAAAGAACACAATTTAACCACGGTGCAGGCCTCCGTTAGCGGGGAACTTTTTTCGCCGTTATAAACGAGTATATGAGAACGAAAGCTATGAACTAAACGTGAAATTGTAGCAATTTTAAGGGAGGTTTTAAAGAGGGATTTATAACAGTGGGAACCCAAGTCTGACTATTTGTATCAATTTGTGAGATGCGTGCCGCCTGCGTAAGGTCCACGAAAGAAACAGCTATAGTCTACGGGTAACGAAGACGCATGAAATTCTTTCATATTGTATGCCCTACAGGAAGATATACACGTAATATACATAGTGTTGTATACAAATAGTGATGAAATTATTCCAATCTCTCCCGTTTCCCAACTCGCGTTATCATTCCTGATATATCGTGATGGTTATTTCTATTTTTACTTTTATTAAAAATTCTTACTCTCGTATCGTCCGACTTATCGTCTGCAGTATACCAATTCCCGTATATGTAATACAATGTAATGTTGTACCTAATTCTCTGGTAAAATTTCGCAAATACAGTTCTTAAAAATGTTTTTGATCGTCGGAGTGAATTTTGAAAATATCATGTGACTTTATCGTCTCATGTATCATCGTTGATGACAGGGTAAAAGGGCACAAGCTTTCCATAATCAGCGGGCTAATTTCAGGCCCCCGTAGTCAATAGGCCATGGAAATAAGGACGCCCCTCTCCCTTTCGACCCGAAGAATGACTGCGGGGGTTGGGAACGGGGGAATAATATTATTCAGGGGTGCAGGCGTTGGTTCGGCGAGAATTACCGAACAACCCAGAAGGAATGGTGGATAATATCGAAGGTGGTATGCGCATATATAGTAGAAACGAGACCTGCCTAACCGAAATGTTCGACCTTCTAACAAAACCAGCTCTCGCGTTATTCCGTACGCTTATATCAAGGCGCTAATGAATAAATTCGATTACTGAAAATGTATACGCTTCTCGCCCGATTATCGATTTCAGATTTATTCACATCCTGTACGTGTATTATACCTTGTGTTTTTTTTTTTATTCGCAATATGGTTCGTAGCCAAATGAAAATTATACTGCAACTTTTAATGACGATACGCCGAATCACCCGTACAGCGGTCGAAATCAGACAGCGAAATTATTCTAACGCTTATGTTTTCTTGGATCTACATGGTAATGCAGAGCTGACGATATCATGTGAAATATGTCTATATGAATATGTAGCATTTCCAAATTTATTCTATAATCGTTATGATTCATATTGTCCTAGAATCAAATAATTATTCAACGCGTTGGTATACCTCTATAAATATTATGGTCAAGAATAATGAATGTCCACTCAACTCTGTAGTTTCGCATATATATTGATCACTGGAACACCCTTCATGTAACAATGATTTATTTATCACCAAAGAATTCTACCCTCCTAATTTTGGGCGTGGGAAGCAGCTATCGAGAACGAACTCGCGGTCCGGATAAGAATTTCTTCCAATAAGTTTCAAGGTTGTTTTTAATTATTTGTGAAAAAAAAAAAATTGCAATGTATTACGTTGAGCTTCAGTTCGGGATTAAATTCGGAGAATCAAACCACCCGTCAGTTTTGTTGCGTCTAGTCTTAAACCTCCACAAAAAATATCGCGGCCGTATTCAGAATATTTTTTACACACAATTTTTTTGGTGGTCAAAATTGAAATCGCACAGAGTCCAGCCGGCAGCTGTTGGACTTTATAGCGAACATTCATGTCTCTGCTTTTGGGATTTCACTGCTCTATCTGCAGGCGTGCGATTAAACCACATACTCCTCTCTCTCTCTCTCTTTGCCTCTCTTTTCCTCTTTTAATTTTCCGCTTATATCTTTCTCTTTCTCTCTTTAGTCATACGTATGTATTCGTGCAGAGAAAGGCTGGCAGATTTCAACTATAATCCTCGGCATACCCGCTCTACACACGCGCAAAATAATGACGGGAGGATAATATCGAAGGCAGTTTCCCCGCGGCCAGTAAGTGAGGCTCAAAAGAAAAAAGAGAAAATAGTGAATGATAGCGGAGAGAAAAAAGGAAGAAACAAAAAAAAAGGAACAAACTTTTTGTCTCCTCTTTGCTGCACGGCAACTCGACCGTATCCTCCTGATTTTTCATAGGGAGCCTTTTTCCCCCCCATTTCGATTTTTCTTTCTCGCTCTTTCTTCTTTCTACAATCTTCTATCCCCTTTTGATTTTTACTTTTGAAGTCATCCGCAGACTGCAGCTTTCACCATAGTTATCGCCCTGCAGCTAAACGTGCACTATGTCCGAGAAAAATAATTGTCAGCCTTTTATTTCATTCAGCTTAACTTTCCGAACTCAGAATAGCCCCAAATATCATGACTGAAATTTTAGTATATCGAAGCAATTTGTGTCGGGTTTGGTTTACAGCCCCTCTTGGCGTTGCCACGTATTTTTTTTCAAATTCGAATTCATATTGAAATTTGAGCGAAGCTGCCATTTTAATGGCACGAGCTCATCCGACTGGTTCCAGTCTTGGAATATGGCGTTGCAGTGCTTGTATACGTTTTGGCTCTTGACGTGGATATAATTACGGCAGGATATGTAATTTTCTTAATTAATTCTGGCGTGCAGCATTTAGCGCACAACGGAGACGTTTAAAGTGCTTTACCTGACCCAGGAATTCTCAACACTTCGCGTTATACGCATACGTATACGTATGTTAGGGTCGGTCACCATTAACTTCCAACCGCTCTTAATTGCACTAACGTTCTTTCACGATCCACTTTCAATTTACAGATTTGACGCCGGCTGCGTTGCGGCTTTATAATACGCGAGTCGCCTGCACCTCGTTTACGAAATTTTTTCCAAGTGCGGCTTCAACGATATATTATAATCTTCTATTTCGTTCACCCGAATTTATAAAAGTTTCTATTCAGAAAAAATCGGTTGAGTGTGCACACGAGTTACACACGTACCTACTGCAAAGATCGTGACTAAACGTTTGCCGAGTTTCGTGTTGCGATATAACTCATGCATTACATACCTATACAGATCCATGCGTGCAGCTTGTGACCAATGAAAAATATTTTACGGTTTGCCTAGCTCTAGCATAGGTATAATGGTATGTGGTTTTGGTAGACTAGTCTGACAGTAGGGAAATCCACGCTGGTGGTGAGCTTAATAATTCGTAATCCGAGAACAAAGCGGCGTGATGAACGAGCTCGTAACGAACGCAGATAAACCGTAAGGGCAGCAGAATTGCACGAAATGGGAATGAAGAATCGTCGGCGTATCGCAATCCGCGGATCTACCTACGTATTATATTGCTACCTACTGGTTTATGGGGAGATACATGTATATATATTTCCATTGTTATTCCTACGTTATATACGGAGTAGTGAATTTGAGAATTTAATTGCCTCCCATAGAGTTCTGCTTAATTTCGTACACAAGAAATCCCACCATGAGTATATTCTCCGATTACTTTTTCGTTGAGTACAGACGTCTTTTTAACGACTTGGAAAAAATTAAATTCATTCAACATTTCTTTTAACAGAACGTTATAATTTTCCAGCTCACCGTGTATCCAAAATCTTTTGAAGTTTCCGATGTTTCTTTTTTTTTTCAACAGTTGCTTATTGTTACATATTTTAATGTTGTCAAAACTTTACTTCGACGCAAGAGCGATTTTTCAATATTTTTTTCGGATGATGGATCGAAAAATTTATTGAAAAAGTTTCGTGCTCTTAAAAGTGTACTTTGCAACATATGATGGCTTTGGTAGATTACTGAGGGTGAATTTTTTTCGCCCTTTTTTTTTATCGAAATATTTATACATAAACGCGAGGTAGCGTTCCGCGTGTTTGGTGCAGTCTGATGATAAAACGACAAAAGATAGCCGCTGGAATTTGAATAAAAATTTAATTAGTGATATTATATTCGTATTCGAACGAGCTAGTCCTCGCAGGAGGCAACAGTTGGAAATATACACATACTTATCTAATATGGTGAAGATCCTTTGAGTGTCTTCGCTCGCTCACCGTTCCGAAGAAAGATCAAAGGACGAAGCTGCATAGGCGTCACGTGTTACACATGGATGTATGTACGCCTATCTAAGACGACTATATGTACACCTATATAAAATATGTCACCCTTCTATATATAGTTGAACAAGAGGATTGGCACGCAGCTCCGGGTTGAAATGAAATCTCCTTTTGCTGTACTCGCGATTTGATTCCTCCGCGTCCTTATACGTCTTCTTTACATCGCGATGCGTCCTTTGGCTGATCCTTGAACTGACAATAATGTAGAAGCACATTAACACCGCTTTTAAAATAGAGTAGGTATAGATAATATAACCCTTGTCTCGAAAGTTATTTAAAAAAGATTTCGCACTATGCACCTAACGGGCTTACAGTCTCGTGTCCTTCCTGGGAGTAATTTCGGTGTCCTGCAGGGTCTGGAGTACGCGATTTCTCGAGTCCCCAGGGAGTCCGGGTTCGGTGGTTGTTTATTGTCTAGATACGTACCGTGCGCTCGAACAAGGTCTCGCGCTTTCGAGGATAACGTCGGCATCAATGGAAAGTGACTGCAGGACCTCTGTAACGACGAACGAACACATTTGCGAAGTCCAGTAATTCCCGTTCAAACGATTCCATCAAAAGTTTCGCTTGAAATCATGAATAATCGGTTACAATATCGTCCATTATCAATGACCCTTTGTGCGTATTTGGAATGAATGGTAGCTAACACCTTATATAACTGTGATTTAGAAATAGTCGGCTACAATATTTCGCTTTCTGGGTAAGCCTCAAGTCTTGACCAGTGTCTGCGCGCCCACCTTTGGTATTTCACTCTAGTTCTACCCCCAGGACTTGACCCCGCTTTCAACCAGGTCAGTGGTTTCTTTTTTCATTAACTATCCATCGCGACATTCACTTGTACAGCACTGTTTATTTTTGGCTAAAATGATGGCGTTTCATACGCTACGCGAAATGTTTTTAGATTTTTTTGTTTCAAATATAACTTCAAGTCTCGTGGATAAGGAAAGACGATGAAAGGGGTGGTATAGGAGGCATATAATTTGCGGTGGATGGTTATGATTATAGTGGCCTCTAATGGAGGTTGACGGCCTACCGGTTGAAATGGACCTCCGGGTATATATAGTTAGGTTGAGAGCGAAGAAGGATTCCAGTACGCAGTGCATCTTTCTTTGATTTCCCACGGGAGGACTCTCCAGTTGCCCACTGTGCGGAGTGGATGATCGCCATAGGATCGTCCGAGGATATGCGAGATCAGAAGGAAAAGTGAGAATCAGTTTATTTTCTTCAAAATATATTGCGTCATCTTACAGTATATTCTCAATGTTATTCATATCTTTTTAGAATTACATACACACGATCTCTGCAAACTGATACAAGAATATTATCACTTGTGTAACTTTAATTCAGTTGACTAGCAGTTATGAACTGTGATCGGATTTTTTTTTCTACGTCTCAGTATCTTGTTTACCAATTATATCATATATACAACTGACATAATTATATTCTACATATTATCGGAACTCCACTGCGCAGTACATCAAAATAACATACGAAATATATTCTTCCACTCTTTCAACACTCTGCATACTGTATTCTTTTTTTCCACAAAAATTTTTTACAACAATTTTTTTTTTTGTTCTATCCTCGTGCGGGAAAAAATTATTTCAAATATCGCGAGTTTTGGCTCCTCGCATGAATTTCGCGCTGTGAGAAAATTTGATAGTTTTCGATCACGAGTTTGTGGGTGGGGGAAAATTTTCCTCCATAAATATAGTAAGCCTTGCGTCTCAGCTGGGTTCCTTTTTTTTATAGCTTACGCGAAAAAATTTGATTGAGGTAGAAGAACCAATCATAAAGTAACAAAAAAAAAAGAAAGAGAGTACTAAATTTTTTGTCTTTTTTTTTTTCTTGTATCAGGCTCTTGCAAGGACACATCTTTGGTGTTGGGGTGAAGCAGAATAAGGATAAGAAATGAGAGGGTAATGATATCAGGGGGAAAATTCGAAGCATTTGTATGGAGATCTTACGGCATGACTACGCGCATTTACAAGATAATCCCTTATGATGAAGCAATTCAAACCGCTCGTTCTTGGGTAGAGTTAGTGAGTAAGCTCCGTGCGATACAATGATGACAGCAATTCGGCGGGTCAGTGGCGTTATTAATGTAGGTATACATTCAAGATTCCGACCGTGCGGAATATCTCGGTGTATAGAGTGAGGCGGTGAGCCGAAAACTCGACCAAGGTGGTCATTTCTTGGATAGGAAAATTGCAGCTAACAATAAGATCACTGGGAATATATGTATACAAAAATATTTTACAAAAATATACTCTGTGAATTACATACACGAAGGCATATGTAAGTTTTGCTGAAATGTTGAAGCATGGTAAATTAAGCTAGAGGATTTTCCCAAAACTGAAGGGAATCCTTGAGGCAGAATCTCACTTTACTTTTTACTCATACTCACTCTCATGGTTTGTAGATAGTATACGTCTCACGTGTATACTAGCGTACGGTGGAGTGGTTTCTCGTGTAACGTCACCCCCGAAGCATCGTACGCCTATGTATAGCGGTATATGGACGTAGATACGTACGTATGAGCATATACATATACATGTTTTATGTTCACGGTTGTTATACCGGGTGAACATAAGTCAGATCTATGTGGTTTCTGTGATAACTTTTTGCTCTCCTGATGAGCAAATTGAATCGAATATGGCGAACCTACGAGGTGTGGGACTATCTTCGATTCTATCGACTCGACGAAATCCATTGAAAAAATTGTTTCGATTTAAAATAAAAACAAATGTTTTCGAGGTTTTTGCAGCCGGTAATACAAATTCGTACGAATATTTCGGCGCTCGTTAAGACAGAATGGAAGATCATGAGGGCGTGAATAATACATGTTTGAAAAAATGTCTGGCAAAGTAATTAGAATTTCTGGAATAATACACACTTGAAAAAATGCCTGGCAAAGTGATTAGAATTTCTGCAAGAAAAGCATGTGACGAGACCTATTGACCCACTCATGATAAACACACCGCTCAATCTTACTCGTATATCTCCAGTTAGAGAAATCGTTTATTTTGTTTCATTATGGTCCCGAATCCACCAATTCATGATCGACCATTCGCTTTTTTCGACCTGCAGTTGATATTCAGATGCGAGTACGATCATTCATTACATAATCTGTGATGGATTCTGTTAACATCCTCGCTAGTTTGTGCATAATATTGGCAGCTGCGTACTACTACTTCACCTTTTGGTATGGATATTGGAAGAAGTATGGGCTGCCTGTTCCTAAAGGGACGCTACCAGGCCTGGGAAATATGTACCCCGTCTTATTTATGAAAAAAAGTGTGGCTCTCTTAACGAAAGATATTTACAACCAAATGGTTGGCTACAGTATGGTGGGTTTGTACAACTTCAGAAAACCTACTCTAATAGTGAGAGATCCGGATTTGGTGAAAACGGTAATGCAGAGCGAGTTTTCGGCTTTTCATGAAAACCTACTCAGCGTGGACCCAGAGTTAGACCCTTTGCTGTGCACGGGTCCCTTTTTTGCAAGTGGTATTCAGTGGAAGCATTCCAGGAAGGAGTTATCGACGGCGTTTACGTCAGGAAAATTAAAGTACATGTACGAATCAATTGATAACGTCTGCTCTAAGTTGGTGAATTACCTGAACCGAAAGACCGCTAATGCCGGAGGAGAAAGCATCGAAGTGGAAGCAAAGGAACTATTTTCGAGGTTCACAGCCGAAGTCGTTGCCGTGGCTGCGTTCGGTATAGAGGGTGAATCTTTCAAGAGCGAAAAGGATGGAATGTTCAGAAAAATGGGTAGATTAATGTTCGAGCCCTCGCCGTTAAAAGGTTTCAAGCAATTTGTGGGACTCACTCTTCCAGTCTTCAGAAAACTGTTTGGAATCAGTTTCATGCCCATTGAAGTACAAACCTTCTTCATAAAAGTAGTTCGCGAAGTTTTGCAGTATCGAAAAGAGAATAATGTGAAGAAGAACGACTTACTGCAGTTGATGTTGCAGTACAAGGAGTCTGATGAGTTGGCGAATAATGGATCTAGTGGGAAGTTCGACGACATGAGTATTGCCTCCCATACAACCGCATTTTTTTTAGATGGATATGAGTCGACTAGTATTGCTATTAGTTTTTTCGCCTATGTATTGTCGCAGCACCCAGATGTTCAGCAAAAAGTACGCGATGAGGTTCTCAACGTCGCAAAGAAACACAACGGAATAACTTACGATGCTCTTCAGGAAATGGTTTACATGGAACAAGCGTTCAACGAATCTATGAGGCTCTTCCCTGCCCTCGGAGTTCTGAGCAAAGTTTGCACGGAGGAAATTGATATCAGAGGAGCGGATGGACTCACGTGTCGTGTGATCCCGGGAACAACTGTCTTAATACCTGTTTTCGGACTACATATGGACTCTCAATATTGGCCGGAACCAGAAAAGTTTGACCCTGATCGTTTCTCTGAAGAAAATAAACAGGGCAGACACAAGTACGTTTATCTTCCCTTCGGCGAAGGACCTCGTATCTGCATTGGCATGAGAATGGGCGTCCTCCAGACGAAAGCTGCAATCGCCACCATATTGCAGCATTTCACGTTGACACTTTCACCGAAAACGAAGGAACCGTTGGAGATAAATCCGAACTACTTCATGACTGCAGCACTTGGTGGTATTTGGATGGATCTGAAACCTCTTTAACTGAATAATTGAGAATATAGATTATCATTTAGGGTTTCTCAACTGCATATAGTGTTTTATTTAATACAAAAATTATAGATATAATGCAAACGACATATTTCATCTATTGCGAAATTTTTTCCAATGATGAAGTTAATAAGAAATGGGAAAACGAAAAACCTAAAGGTTATATCGTTGAAAAAACGTGATGCTGAAAAAATGAATGCTTGCAATTGAAGCAAATCTATTTATTACATCCCATTTCCTAGTTCCTCGCATTGTGTGATGGACTTTACAATTATATTTTCACAGATTTTGATGGACACACATGTGAAAGAAGAGCAACTGTAGCAATCTGTATCGACTTACGAATGCGTCGATTAGACGGACATCGAAATATGGCGTATGTGTATATTAGGTTACAAGGATCACCAATCGATACGTATCTCGTAAGATATTGTGCTGTGCGTCCTATCTTAAAAAGGTTGACTAGCTTATTTTACTCGACGGTTTCGTGTTCCTGAGGTCAAAATACGTTAGAAAAGTGCTCTACGATCGATTTAAAAAATACTCCATTTTTGGCCCCAAAATCGACAAAAATCTAAGGTATACCCCTTTGGATTTTTTCGATTTTTGGGCCAAAAATGAAGTATTTTTAAAATCGATCGTTTGACGCTTTTCTGACGTATTTTGACCTGAGAAACACGAATCCGCCGAGAAAATTGAGCTACGAATTAATCCTATCGAGATATCGCAATTTTTCTGCTCCGAAAAGCGAAAAATTAGCGATAACTCGATCAATTTTATAGGTAGACCAATTTGGCTTGCGGATTCGAATTCCTGAGATCAAAACACATAAGAAATGCACAGCAAACTCAAAAAAAAAAATTGTCGATTTTTGACCCCAAAATCGAGAAAAATCTAAGGTATACCCCTTTGGATTTTTTCGATTTTTGGGCCAAAAATGAAGTATTTTTAAAATCGATCGTATGACGCTTTTCTGACATATTTTGACCTGAGAAACACGAATCCGCCGAGCAAATTGAGCTACGAATTAATCCTATCGAGATATCGCAATTTTTCTGCTCCGAAAAGCGAAAAATTAGCGATAACTCGATCAATTTTATAGGTAGACCAATTTGGCTTGCGGATTCGAATTCCTGAGATCAAAACACGTAAGAAATGCACAGCAAACTCGAAAAAAAAAATTGTCGATTTTTGACCCCAAAATCGAGAAAAATCTAAGGTATACCCCTTTGGATTTTTTCGATTTTTGGGCCAAAAATGAAGTATTTTTAAAATCGATCGTATGACGCTTTTCTGACGTATTTTGACCTGAGAAACACGAATCCGTTGAGCAAATTGAGCTACGAATTAATCCTATCGAGATATCGCAATTTTTCTGCTCCGAAAAGCGAAAAATTAGCGATAACTCGATCAATTTTATAGGTAGATCAATTTGGCTTGCGGATTTGAATTCCTGAGATCAAAACACATGAGAAACGCACAGCAAACTCAAAAAAAAAAAATCGTCCATTTTTGACTCCAAAATCGAGAAAAATCTGAGGTATACCCCTTCAAAAATTTAAAAAACAGAAATTAAATTAAATGCGGCGCGCGCGAAGCGCCCGCGCGCAATGCTGATGATAATAAAGTTTACAGCAGAGATTTTTATCGCATTCAACATTCCACATAGTATTATTATTTTTCTAATATCAAATTAATTTGTCTTAATCCAAATTTGTCTTCTCGACAGGCCTTATTTTCGCCCACAATCCACCGATGGGAGATGGCAGAAAGTAATGAGGATTCATTTGTATTGGTATTTGAGTTTTTGGTGAAAGTGCAATGTCGTAGTTGCGTATCAGTTCGGCCATTGCTGCTTTGATTAACAACATGGCCATTCTGGTGCCAATGCAAACGCGAGGACCTTCTCCGAAAGGCAAATACGTGAACCGATGTCTGGCCTGATGGTTTTCCGCGTTAAAACGTTCAGGGTCAAATATTTCAGGGTCCGGCCAGTACTCGGGATCTGTATGCAATCCGTTAACGGATATCATTACCATTGTTCCGGGTTCAACTTCACACTTAATTCCATCACACCCTGTAAGCTCGGTTTTATTTGTACAAATTTTGATCATCGTCCCCGCCGGCGGAACTAATCTCATTGATTCGTAAATTACTTGGTCCAAGTATGTCATCTCTTGAAGCGCCTCGTAAGATACATTTCCACCATGCGTTTGTATGGCGGTTAAAATTTCGTCGCGTAACCGTTGTTGAATATCTGGGTGGCGTGTCAATTGATAAATAGCGAAAGACGCGGTGATACTCGAAGTTTCGTATCCCTCAATGAAAAAAGATGAAGCGTGTGACGTGATTGTTTCATCGTCAAAGTCCTTATCGAACGCGTGATCTTTTGCTCCAGATTTTTTCAAATTTATCATCAGTTGCAAGAAGTCAGAACGCTCCTCATTGTTTTCGGCTCTGTATTTTATTATGTTCTTTACTAAGTCAATGAAAAATATTTCTATTTTACGTGGTATGAAAGATGCGCCGAATAACCGTGTCAAGAAAGGTGCGAAAAATGCAACGATATTTTTGACTCCTTTCAAGAAAGTAGGCTCAAATAATTTTTTGCCAATCTCAATGAACATGCCATCCTTTTTTTCGTTGAAGGCGTCACCATTGATTCCAAGTCCAGCCCGAGCCACAGTTTCTGCGGTGTATCTTGAAAAGATATCTTTCAATTCAACTTCGGCCTCGCCAAATCCTCTATCGATTTTGGCCTGTAAATATTCCAAAAAGTTTTCCACAACATTCCTGACAGACGTGTACATGTATTTCAGTTTTCCCGGAGTATACGCGGAAGATAATTGCTGTCGCGCAGTTTGCCAGGGTTGGCCTTCAAGGATGAACGGATTTCTTGATAGTAGACGATCGACGGTTGGGTCAAAAAAAGTACCGTTCGAACTAAAACATGGGAATTGTGTTTGGAGAACGCTCTTGACCAGTTCTGGATCTCTTATCAACAAACCAGGCTGTCTGCCGAAGTAAAAGCCCACCATGCTATGCCCGAACCATTTCTTGTAAATATCCTCGAATGTTTGGGATACATTCGTCTTCAATAATATCATCGATGCCATATTTCCAAATCCTGGCAACGTATTTTTCAAATGCGGTATGCATTTTTTCTCCCAGTATGTGTGAGTATTAATTGAGTAATAATAATAGATTACTGCCAGTAAAATCACACCACCAGCAATGTAAATGAGTACCATACTGGCTATTTGTCTGTTTACTGATGGAAATAGTCCGCTCGCTCAAAGACGAGTGTTGCTCGAATTCTCGCACTCAACTAACGCTGAAGCGTTATTTTCCGGGCGTTTGATAGGTGGAGTTATTCGAGTGGATATTTTTATTGCCGCTCCAGAGAAATTATGTAATCAAAGTTGGGTAGCATAGATTATATGAGTCGCAGCTGAAACGCTTTATTTTCTTTATGGACGAAATCTCACAAGTCAGCCAAAATGCAGAACATCTCTGGTTTGCGATTCATCATTGCGAAACTGATAAACAGATTGGCAATTCATCCGTCAAACATTCAAAATGTCACATCAACGATGACCAATACCAGTAGGTGTTCGACTTTTCACGAGATGTACGTACGAGTATGAATTCGTTATGCAGTGCTATGTCAGTACACCCCACTTTTCGACTCCAGCAAAACTAATTTTATCCCATTCAGATAGCGATGTTTGACCATCAGATGGCAGATCATGGGAGGAGCTTGAATTATATATATATCTATTTTATCGCGGCCGACCACAGATTATTCCATACAGCTGGGAGGTACAATTTAAAATATGAATCTCGTCGTGCGGATGCAGTAGTTGATTGAAATATTAGCCATGGAGTGGATCAGCATTCTCTTGCTAGTGATAATAGCAATTTCGTTATTATACCTTTATCAAAAACGTGCTTTCAGCTATTGGGATCGAAGATCAATACCATATATAAAAGGTGCTTTGCCGATAGTGGGGAATGTTCATCCTATGATTTTTATGAAAAAAAGTATGTTTGTTATGTACAAAGAATTTTACGATGCAATGCCAGGACGCAGTATGGTGGGTTTTTACAACATGAGGGATCCAGCTCTGCTGATACGTGATCCGGAATTAGTGAAGTGCGTGTTACTGAAAAATTTCCCAAATTTCGAAAAGAATCTTTTCGAGATCAACAAGGAACTCGATCCTCTGTTCGCTGCGAATGCATTTTTTGCCGTAGGGGAACAGTGGAAGACTACGAGGCAACAGCTGAGCTCAGCGTTTACATCAGGGAAACTGAAATACATGTACGAATCGATTGACGATGTCTGTGGCAAGCTCACACAATATCTGAACAAATTAATTGAGCAAAATGGTGGAAAAGTAGAATTGGAAATGAAGAACTTATTCTCAAGATTCACAGCTGAAGCTGTAGCCAGTGCAGGATTTGGTGTTGAAAGTGGTAGCTTTCAATCTGAAAAGGGCGGTAGTTTCGACGAAATGGGGCGGCGTGTTTTCGAACCATCCTTAAAAAAAGGACTGGAGCAATTCCTCGTCACGTGTATCCCATGGCTGAGTTCAATTTTGAGAATAAGAATGATGCCTCTCGAAGTGGACCAATTCTTCAGAAAAATTATTAAGGATGTCATCAAGCATCGAGAGGAGAATGGTGTTCAACGACCAGATTTTATACAGCTTATGATGCAGCTGAAGAATTCTCATGCGATAGATAAAATTCACAATGAGGAATTCAATAACGACATCATCACCTCTCACGCCACCTCGTTCTTTGCAGATGGCTACGAAACTTCTAGCATTACTTTAAGTTTTCTCGCATATCAACTAGCCGCTAATCCCGATGTCCAGGAGCGTCTCCGCGATGAAGTAAACGCAGTAGTAGCTAAACACGGTGGTGTTAATTACGAAGCTCTTCAATCGATGCCATACCTCGATCGGGTGATGATGGAATCGATGAGACTAATTCCTGCGTTTGGATCATTGCTAAAGGTCTGTACAGAGCAAATCGAACTTGTGGGTTCCGACGGAATGAGTTGCGTCATTGAGCCCGGCGTGAACATCATAATCCCGACATTTGCTATCCAGCAAGACCCCGAATACTGGTCGGAACCGGATAAATTTGACCCTGACCGTTTCACAGAAGAAAACAAAGAGTCACGACACAAATTTGTATTTCTTCCCTTCGGAGGAGGGCCTCGAAATTGTCCCGGTCAAAGAATGGCGGTCATGCAGGTGAAGGCAGCCATCGTCACAGTAATTCAAAATTATAAATTGGAAGTATCGCCGCGTACTAAAGAACCGATTCAACTCGATCCCAACTATTTCATGTTGGCTGCCGCAGTGGGAGGACTCTGGGTCAACATAAAAAGCATATAAATCGCGGGCGGTTGAATGCATCTAATTGTCTATAAAAACTATCTCCTCAATCACGAAAACTGTTGTACAATTATTGAGAAAAAATTGTATGTTAAATTCAATTCAAATGTAACATCCTTCGAGGTGAAGTCAAGGCATCTGGATAACTCTATAATTGAACACATCATTGTTACCAATCACAGAGTATATGGTCGTGCTTACATACATATATATTTTTCCTGATCTAACAAGATGATTTGATATTTGAATTAATTGTTTCTGAAGGTCGTTTCTTCGACTTAATTCTGCACTTTGAGAATCTAGATAAAGTGATCCATGCAATATCGGAACAAACGTAAGGTTTGTCCTTGGCCGAGTCAGAAGTGAGTGAATAACTCTCCGGAGTAATAGGCTAAATTATGCTTACATTCAGCATTAGCTAGGGGAGATTTACGGTTGTCCCGGAGACTTACGCTGAACCGCAGTATAGATATTCTAATTCAAAGTTTTGTTCCGAGAAATATGTCGAGTAAATTTTGCGGCAAACTCTCGTTATTCGTACCACAACTCGCGCTTTGGACTTCGCCGATTTTTCTCAAGATTTGTCTAATTAAAAAACGAGGGAATGAATCGTTTATCGCAGGGTGAATAAAATATTTTTTCACTACCGGCGATGACGAGATGCTGAAATTCTTGGTTGAAAAATCAATCCCACATGAAGTTTCTTGATATCTTTCTGCTTTTTTGAAATAGTGGCAATCACTGCTATCCGTTGAGTTCAGGGGGAGCTGGTGGTCATTTTGAAGTATTCCTTCCTCTGCAACAATCAGTTGAATGCTTTCTGCAGTGGAGGAGGATGAGCCTCTCGAGCCCCCTCGTCATAGGCCGTGTGGGAGGATTTTAAACGACTTGTGATCCAGCTCAGGAAATCCGGTGGCTTTTATACCACCTCGAAAGGACTAATTTTCAAAACCACGTGATTGCTCACTGTATCTCCTGTCTTTTTTCTGCAGATAATATTACGTCTATTGGTGTTCAAAATGCTCTGAGCTATTGAGAAAAACTATCTCATTGTCAGTAATTGAGGATAACTTCCACTGTATGTATATTTCAGTCTCATATTTCATACCAACATTTTAAAGTGGCTAGATCACTGCGATGACATCAGTCGTTTATTGACTTGATGTCCCTGCGGTAATAAAAATCATGACATTGAAGTCAATCATGTATGCATGTCACGACGATACACTGCTCGTATAGGTGTACTATGTTTGAACTCGGAAAGTTAATTGTACCGGAAAATACAGAATAATTATATCGTCTGGATCTGGATAAATCCATTACGGTTCAAAAATATTACCGAGCTCGGTTCTTTGGCGTGACGATGGTAATTCTGTGAATCCAAGTAGGTCTTGCTATGTGTACGATTGGACAAAATTTCCAGCTTAAAATTACGCACAGTTCAAAAGCTCGGCCCCTTGATTAGATGCACGATACGTGATGCTTGTGTGATTGGCGTTCTCCGAGCGAAAGTAAGACCAAACTTGTGAGGCTACCGTGCTTAGTAATTTACATTTTATGCAAATAATATTTGTTCAATTTGTCCTAGTATAGATATTTGAATATATATTTCGAAAGTGTAGTGTAATTGGACATGCGACCCTTTCGAATAAACCACGATGTCAGCTGACGATTATCTTCTTGGCCGATGGTTGAATTTCATCCTTCAAAACGATCGTTATCACCATTTCACGCTCGATTCGTCGAGAAATTTCGAGTGTCCTTCACCAAAATCGGGACCATAATTTCGGCTGCTTGAAAATGGAACAATTGGAGGTAGCTGAGATCTGCGAGACAAAATCAGCATAACTATGACGGGAATATCAACTTCCAGATTTTGTCTAACTTTTAGACGTGGCAATTTTGTTCGTTCTTCGCCCTTGAGCCGACTAATGCCAAACTTTGGTGAAAACGCAGAGATCGCATTAGAGCGTGAAGTTTTCGTTGTACGAGATTAAATCGCTTGTATCGTGTATCATAGTATAATTGTCACGAGTTTCTGAAACCACATCCCGTATAGTAATAATATAATCTCCATATCCAATAAACTAATTCCTAATTCAAAATTTATTTCTATCCATCAGAATTTTTGTGAGCTTATAACATGTGGAGTTAAGTCAATGGAAATTCGTCTGTAATGGGATGGATTATCTATTTTGCAGGCCTTTGGAAAGAAATAAAAAATTTCCCTCACGAACCATAGTGACTACAATTATGAATTTATTATTGAATCCAAAAACCCAAAAGAATGAGATTCTCCGAGACGGAAGAATGTGTCGAAGAATCACGATGAGAGATAAAGGAAGTAAAGTTTCAGGTGGTAACGAGTGGAATATACCAAATTGAAGGGAGTACTGCGGACTTAAAAAACTGAACGCTAATTAATCTTTCGATCTGATAAAATACTTCGAAGGAAAAATAAGCATCGTAACAATTTTTTAAGCACGAAAGAGACATAAAAATAATGCAACTCTGCAAAATGCTCCAAATTATACGCTATCAAGGGATGAATAATTATTTTTTTACTCTCATTTCCCAAGCTTGGCATCTCACAATTAGATTGGCTTGGTATATTCACCATTGACGTGGATATGTGTAGCAGCGAGTTCTCCGCAAGTTGCTTGGAGTTTGTCAAGTCGAAAAAGCCGGTGAATTTCGTAGTCGTATATACAGCTACCTATTTGCTAAAATGAGGACATTGAAGCCGTCGTCGATGTTGTTGAGAGGAGGGCGAATGTGAGAAAGGAGGACAAGATATCGATCGATCCGGCTCTGCTACATGCACAATAACAAGAGATAGGTTCCTGTATCGAGGCTAAACAGCCCATTTGCCTTGCACAATGAAGCCTAGCCGCCGCGTCGTTTACTCTACTTAATTACTCGACACTACAGTCCATCGCTGTCGCGGAATCGATGGAGCTATCTCGTATAGATAGATTAGAAATCTGAGTGAATGCCAAAAAATATTTCCAACGAGGGCTGTTATCAGAACTCGAGAGTGTATCAATCGCTGATAAAAAATTTGACTACATCAAACGAGATAATAAAAACAACTTTTGCAGACTGCTTATCGGAGCCGTAATTTTTTGTGGAGCAGAAGTTAGAGCTCATTTTTTATAATCGCGTACAATCTCAAACGAAATTTGTATTGAAGTAAGTGCTAATACTTGTAGTATTACGATATTTAAATCCGTCATTACGTCAGTCAAAATTTGCCCACACATCATAGGCATCCTTATCAATTTTGATGTATGAACTCGCTTGCATTATCCTATTATTTCACGATACGATTCACCTATACTCGGAAAATAATCAATAGCAGGACTGTTTTTTATCTGCTTTTGGGCGATGCGGTTGCGATGAAGAGTTTCGGTGTTTTTTCGTTCGTTTTTCAATGCTTTGGTATACTTGACGCGAGTCACTAAATAAAAACGCCAGCAGTTAGCAGCATTATGAAACAAAACAGCTCCGCTTATTTGACAAATAGCAGGAGAAGTAGAAAGTTCTGTGCGTCAAGAGCGGTTAGTTTTTGTTGTTCTGTGGGGTTCGCGTCGTACAGAAGGGTGCAATATAGGGGAGGAATATCGGGAGGATGCAGCGAGGGTGTGATTCCTCGATAGGAGAAAAAGGGGAAAACCGTATGGAAATTGTCCATTAGGTGTTATTTGTTCTCGTGCGAATCAAGGGCGAGGAATCAAAACGATTCCTCTTTCGGAAGAAGTAACGGCAGCGGAGGAAAAGAGGAATGACAAAAAAAAAGAAACGGAATATATCCCATTCCGCTTGATATATTCAAACTGATTTCCTATCTTTTACATCTTTTTTGGAGACTCCCGCGCGATGCAAACAACCTGCATCCCGAGGGGGTCCAAAATCACCAGTGGAAACTATCGCTCCCTGGATTCTGCAATATATCTTGATGCGAAATTTATTTACTTTATCTTGATATCCGCCCAGAACTAGGTACTTGCCAAATTAATATCGACATTTTCTTCTATTTTTACATCGATCGCCGGTGCCCGAAAAAGAGGAACGTGGCAGCTTATGGGAGCGTAGCTTGCGTCGAACTATTTTGTTCAATCTTTCTACAGCGATGAGTCATCATGGTGAAAAATCCTCCTTGTTCCTTTGATTCTCATATAACAGGTATGACTGAATCACGCGGTATCAACGGGTAAAAAGGGAAACTTGGAAATTTCCCATCGTAGTCAAAGTTATCGACAAAGTTCGTTGGTTTCGTGTTACGGGATAAGACCTCAAAAATAATCCAATTTTACTCTTTCTTTCTTCACCCGCTATGTTTCATCGGAGCTCGAACCGGATTTTAAGCGAGCTTAAAATAGGCTATTGCACGGAATGGCTGAGGCGATACCGAGGGAAGTTTGGTGGGAGAAAAGGGCGAGAAACAAGAATGAGAAGAGGAAGAGGAAGAAGAATGAAAAACCTGCCCGACACCGCACAGTTTAATTTTCCTCGAAGTTCAAGAGCGCTGTCAGAAAACGGTAGCAGTGCGGCTGGCTGGTATTGATCCTAGGAACCTTCGGTTCGATCTGTGTTGACTGTGGGCCACGTAAAATACTCGTAAACTAGCTCCCTCTTTTTTCCGTACCCCTGCCTATTCCCTCCCCTTTCCTCCACCTGAAATTTTTTTTTTTTTTCATTGCTCTCCTTTTTTTCCTTACGTGCGTACGTAGATGTAGGTATGTGTACATAAAGCGCAAGAATCCCTCTTTTTTTCTTCCCCGCCTTTTGCCGCGGCGATTCCCCTACCGCCTAGGCTCAAGGTCTTCTCGGGTCAGGTTCACCCCTTCCAACGCTCCTTAAGAAGTGAAATTCCCCCTCTCAATTTTATCCTCTCTTTTTCTCTCCTCTTCACGTGCTTCACAATTTTTTATACACGACGTGTCTCTTGATAAGGGGTGGACAGACAGAATGAACGGATTATTGTAAAGAGAGATCTTTTTTTTGTGATGAGGCGCAGGTTATAGAATTTTCTAGCTGTAGTTATATCGTTGGATTATTACAGAAGTACATAATCGAATCGTCGGTGTATCTGTACCCTTGCTTGTATTTCGGGTCATGAAAGCAGGAAGAATCATTTACAGGAGTTTCTGAAAATCGCGCAATATAGGTTGAATGCACGCGAGCCTGACAAGAACAGAATTGTAAATAGGTAAGCAGCTAGTTTTAACTTTTCAGATCACCGTAGACGTGTTTATATATTATTTTCGCTTCTGTATACGTATATATACCAATAGACCATATGTCGTGCGGCGGTCGCTGCCGACGTCTTTATCGCATCACGGTGACGTCCTGCCATGCATTTTACAAGCGCGGAAAGTTGCACTCTGGGAAATGGGGTCTTTCATCTCGTATATATCTTTGAGGTGCGACGTGTCAGCTTACAACTGTCAACGCTTTTAGCACCGATCGCACAGGAATGGAAAATACCTACGTATACGATGCGCCGCGCATGATGGTAACATTTTTTTCCGAGATTTCTATTGAATAATGTGGCAATCATACGCTGTAACGTAAGTTATGAAGAATTTTCGAAACACAATTTATCCATACGAATCATGGGATATCCCCTGTATGCGGTACGGCAAGATGCAATATGCATATTAATCTCGTTACCTTTGCAACCTGAAGGAAGTTGCCTATATTCCTCCGTGAGATGAAAATTTGCGAACTAATCTAGTTTATGCAACCTAAGACTGAGAGTACTAAAGTTAACTTGGCAGGATACTATCCTGTTATATTATCCCCATCACCATCACGATATATAGGAACGAAAACTAGATAATCTTATATCACCGCACATACGATCATATTGAACGAGATATTTTTGATAACACCAAAAGACCAGTTTCCTATTCGTCTAAAGTACAGAAAATATAGCTACTGTGCATAATTTATTTGAAAATTATATGAACCGCGTACCAACGGCTCTTAACTAAGGCGTTGAAACTTTAAGGTCGGTGTTTCAACCCCGTTTGCGGCTATTCACTGGGTGAAACGTCTGACAAGCACTAACTTGTGGTCTCTTCCATGGATTGCTTTGGGTCGATGGTAACCCGAAGACAAATAACCTGTGCGCGAAGTAAGTTCGGTATTTATTTACACTACGAGGATACCGAGGTTTTCCCTTTCGGGGTCTATAGCCGTTGAAATTAGTTTCTCTTCCACTACAAAACGATCACTAGAGATTTTCTTTTCTATCCGCTCTATTGGATCTCGCCCCTACAACAAATGATCACCTACTAAAACGGCACGTAGATGTGGAAAAACTTTCGAATCGCCAAAAAATCGGTAAGACTATTACATTTATTCATAACTTTGCGTTCCTTCGTTCCGGCTCCGTTTCGTAAACGTGTTAAAGACGCCAACGACGACCCGGCGTCGCGGAACGCGTACGTATTCGAGTCTCGTTCGCTTCTAAGGAGGGTGGATACGCTGGGCGAACAGGAAGAAAAAACGAGAAAAAAAAAAGTCCGTTCGAGACTTTCCTTCGCCTCGATGCTGAGCCACTGGTCACAATTCTTCCTTCAATTTCATCCTTTCTGTCTTTTGTTCTCGTCCTCATTCTCTTCCATTATATTTTTCGCCAAATTTTTCGCCCTTTCATCCCTCGTTCAGGATTTCTAAAATCGTGCAGGACAAAGGTTATCAATCGGAAGTGTTAAAAACTTAGCGATGTAGCCGAGTACTCAGGATTTTCTCGAGTTTCCTCGCAAGCAAATCTTTAGCGAAGATCCCGTTGCTAATTTACCGTTCAAGATATAATATTTCATTGGCAGGCTTCGGGAACAACCTCAAATAGCTTTAACCGGGTCAACCTGCATCGCTCGTTTTGGTATGATTAATGATCGTTCTCAAGTGCCAAGATACTAGAGAGTAGAAACCCGCGAGCACAAGTGCCAGATAGGCAAGTTGGAAAACTGGGGGTAGCAGCTATACCTGTATAGATATAACGGTGTGGGTAGGTACCTCTTCGACTTGGCACTCTAGACTTCAGATTAAACTCTATTTTCATTGGTGGGCCCCCCGACTTGCCACTTCGGCGAGGCCTAATGGACTTCGCTTTTCTAGAATCTCGTACAGCACGCGCGCAGTGGGGTAACTCAAGTACGTAGAAATGCGCATAGCCAAGTTTCCCCTCTGGAGCTTGATTAATTAGAGATCTCGCTGCTGGTCGTTTCTACAGAAATGTGTATCTTCCACCGCTCCACTCCTTCGCTATCCGGTATAATTATTTTGGGATTGCCCACAAGTTTCTGCGTGTAATGGGATTCCGTGAACGGACTGCGTACCTATATCGCGACTGCAAGTCGGGCGATAGGCGGAGTGAATTTGAAAAACGTAATCAGGGTGAATTTTTCCGATTAACGTTTATAAAATATTCGGGAAATGGATGAAATCCTGATTTCTTGTCGCAAAGTTCACATATCGTGAAGGGTATGTCGCATTTTCCCTTGAATTGTCAAGGGAGATGAAGAATGAGGTGCTTGTAAAGTAGGGAAAGTTAAATAGATGGTTGGGAGGGATGCGGAGGTGCGAGAAACTGCTGTTTGTTGTTTCCGTGCATTTTACAAGTCGCTGCCGTTTTATGCGCGCTTCATGCACTGCAGGACTCGGGAAATACCGAGAAGCTGCTACTGCTACTGCTGCTGCTGCAATAAAAACAGACGTTACATTTCCCGCCTCACTTTTTATCCGGTCCATACATATGCATAGAAACAACAAAGTATAAACTTTTGTCGGAATTTCAATCCTTGATATACAGCGACAGCTGTGCGGAACGTAGTAAATCCTGTGCACGTGGAAACCAAAACTGATCACGTTTCTTTCCAATTTTATTTATTTTGGTTTATTAGAGTAATGTCTGAGAAACGTGAACTCTCCTAAAGACGTCATTACGTGGAGAGTCAAAAGAGGAATTTAATATAATTAAAACATAACACTTGAACGTATTTGATAAAAGCGTGAAATTGGATAAAAAATTAATGACCAAATTGTTAAGCAGGCTAGTGAATTAAGGTAATCATTCCGTCGCTCCATTAAAACTATATAAAACGTTTGGACTCGCAGGTCGATATTATAATTTCGTCCCTCGTTATTTAATTCCACTTGCCTCTTTGAAAGCTCCATCCTTTTCTCCCGCTCCGCGCTCTGCTTTTTCTCCATCAGTCATCAGACGCAGAAATGTCCATAATCTTTAGATCGCTTTTTCAAAACTTGAACGGAATAACGAACGAAGGGATGACGAAAGTGCTTCTAGCAATCGCTTCAGACTTCTGACTTTCTGGGTTTTGGTATACCGAAGGAAGGGAACCTGAATGTAGTATAAAAGCAGGAGGGTCCTGAGAGGGAGCGGAAAGGGGATGAGAAAATATCGAGGAAGGGCGACGCGTAAACGCCCGGCATGTTAATTGGGGAGCAACTTTTTAATACGATCCTCCCCCTGCGTCGAAAATTCTTGGGGTGGATTTCCAAGCATCGGGATAGTAAGGTTGGTAGGTTGGTATGGAAAACGAATCCTGCCTAAAGTAGCTCCAAGAGTATTTATATCGATTACCAACCTTCTTCGTTTATTCCTCTATTATTTAGCGGAATTTTTAACTGCGACTAAAAGTATTCAACGAGGTAATTAAAAATATTATCACACCTGAACTTCTACCTAGCTGAACATGGGTGTACATGTCTCACGGAAGCACCGGCTATCATGACGTTTTTCACACACCCGAGAGCAATGAATAAAAATGGTTTTATTCCGGAACACATCAGCTGTCGACTCAAAGATGACACTTGAAGGTATTACGAAGTGTCCCGGGACCTGAAATGGAAAGTCGGTCGGTATTTCACTAGTCTAGAAAAACTGCGGAAAAGATTCAAAAAGAGAAACGTAGCGAAAGGACTTGTGGCGCGATATGAAAAAAAATCTTCACTCGAAAAAAAATATCTTCGTCAGAGCAGGTTACCACCGCGGTCGCATTTCAGGATACGGAATAAATTAAAAGTTGGTATAACGTGGTGCAGCTGCGTCGTTGCGAATTGATAAATCGGAGAACCATCTCTTGGACGAACTAGACTAAGCACTTCCTTGTAATGAGCTTTCGAGTGTGATGAAGTAGTCTACACTCGTTCGACCCTCACCATTTTTTTCCTGGGTTTTCCTGCGCGGAGGAGTGCTTCGTATTCAAGCCGACATGACATGACCTTGTCACCTTGTCATCCGACGTAAAATACACGAATAAACTACATCCGTTTGTTCACCGCAAATTAATTAAAATATTTTTCATCTCCTCTTTAATATTTTCAAAATATCATCCAATTATTTCTTCGGGAATTCAGGGGTGATTCCAAGCTTTACGAAAGCTTCTTCTGCAGGTATGCTAGCGGTAGATTTTCATCAAATGCGAACGATTTTTTTTTTTTCGAGAAAATTTCACTCCGCGAAGATCTAAAAAAAAAAAAAATCGGATCAACAGCGTATATTGAAGAAGGCAACCGTTGCTACTAAACGTACACGTTCGGTAAAGTTCACATCGATGCAAAAATTTACATCCAAACATTGAATTAAAGATGTAGTTTTTTTTTTTTTTTTATGAGTTACTGCAGCGGCACATGTGGATTCGTCACCTCATCACACGACATCGTTTACTTTCAACGGAGCGCTTTGCATTACACATGAATACACAAGTGCGTCGTGTGGGTTTTTAAAATATTACACACTCACAAGCTGAAAAAAAGCGGTGCTTTTTAATGATCTTTTTTTGCACGATAAAACTTCATCTCCTAATTTCACGCCTCCGATGCATTCAGATGCAGGCTGCGGTTGCAAAAGGGTGGGTGAAGTGTGCGGTACGGGCATCAAGCGATGTGCAATGTCGAGCGCATATTTGCGTTTAAATGGAAGTGACGCCTCCATACAACATATATGTAAATACGTACGTATACATTATACGTGCGCTGGTATTGCAATCAACGTTAACGAATCCGATCCAACTTCGATTACCTGATGCACAAGTTGATGAAGCACTCGGGACGAAGTCGTCGTGGTACTCCGAAGAATGAAGGTCATTACAACATTTTTTTTTCTTTTTTTTTTCTATTATTGATATTACATCAACCGCTCGACAATCGGCGCAGATCAAGCTGATTTAAGATCACCGAATCACGCATTTCACTTGCACCTTGCAAACCTGCGTTGTCGGGAAACGGGGAAAAAATTGAGGTGAATTGGTTGAATCGAACTGATTAATATCTCTTTCAATGCATACTTCTTCAAGAAGATTTGGACTCGAACTCGCATGCAAGCCTTTTTTATTCATACGGTGATTCAATTCAAACCAATCAAGATATTTTATTACTTCTCCTCTAAAAAGCAGTAAATGAGCGATACTTCGATCAATTTTATAGAAAGATAAATTTAGCTTGCAGATTCGGGTTTCTAAGGTCAAAATATGTTGGAAAAGTGTCCTGCCATTAATTTCAAAAATACTTCATTTTTAACCCAAAAAGCGAAAAAATCCAAAGGGGTATGCCTTAGATTTTTGTCGATTTTGGGGTCAAAAATGAAGTATTTTCGAAATCGTTCGTAGGACACTTTTCTAACGTATTTTGACCTCAGGAATCCGAATCCATCGATCAAATTAGGCTACGAATTAATCCCATCAAGGTGTCTTCATTTTTTCACTTTTCAGTGCGATAAATTGGCGATAACTCGATCAATTTTATAGATAGATCAATTTGACTTCCAGATTCGTGTTCCTGAGGTCAAAACACGTTAGAAAAGCGCCCTACGATCGATTTCAAAAATACTTTATTTTTGACCCAAAAATCGACAAAAATCTAAGGTATACCCCTTTGGATTTTTTCGATTTTTCGGTAAAAAATGAAGTATTTTTAAAATTAATCGCAGGACACTTTTCTAACGTATTTTGAGCCCAGGAATTCGAATCCGCAAGTTAAATTGATCTATCTATAAAATTTATTGAGTTATCGCCAATTTATCGCTCCAAAAATTGAAAAAATCAAGATATCTCGATGGGATTTTTTCCCAGCTCAATTTACCCAACGGATTCGTGTTTCTCAGGTCAAAATACGTTGGAAAAGTGTCTTGCGATTAATTTTAAAAATACTTTATTTTTTACCCAAAAATCGACAAAATCCAAAGGGGTATACCTTAGATTTTTGTCGATTTTAGGGTCAAAAATAAAGTATTTTTGAAATCGATCGTAGGGCGCTTTTCTAACGTGTTTTGATCTCAGGAACACGAATCTGGAAGCTAAATTGATCTATCTATAGAATTGATCGAGTTGTCGCCAATTTTTCGCTTTTCGGAGCAGAAAAATGGAGATATCTCGGTGGGATTATCTTGTAGCTCAATTTACTCAACGGATTCGAATTCCCAGGCTCAAAATACGTCAGAAAAGCGTCCTACGATCGATTCCAAAAATACTTCATTTTTGACCCAAAAATCGACAAAAATCTAAGGTATACCCCTTTGGATTTTTTCGCTTTTTGGGTCAAAAATGAAGTATTTTTAAAATCGATTGTGGGACACTCCTGTAACGTATTTTGACCTGAGAATCACGAATCTGTCGACACAATTAGACTACGACTAAATCTAATCGAGATATTCCAATTTTTCCGCTCAGAAAAGTGAAAAATTGGTAATAACTCGATAATTTCGATCGGCAGATAAATCCAACAGACAGATTCAGATTTCCGAACTCAAAATACGTAACTAAAAAAATATAACACAACTGAGAATAAATGCAATCAAAGTAATGCCATATCGCAATTTATCCGTTAATTAGCGAACGAGTGATCAATGGCTGCCTAAATTCTAAGTGCATCGAATCTCATGCGGGACTTGTATGGATATGGAACCTTAGGGACTTGCTTTTCTCTCGCCACCCATTTTCCTCTATACAAATATATCCACACATTCATACTACACACATACATAATACGAGGTACATGTGGGAGATAGAACTGTTCAACGTTTCATTTTTTCTTTTATTCTCCCTTTTTCTCCGTTTCTCTGTACTGTATACCGACTTGTATACCTACATGTATCCATATATGCGTGCAATTATGTGCACATGGTCTGTAGGGCGGGTGAGGCGAAACGGTAAACACGTACAAGTTATATTGCTTTAACCCCTGTCCTATCCCCAGTGAAGGTACGCTTCCTTCTGACCTCCTAAATAAAGAATGAGGCCCTAGAAACGACGAAAAAAAAAACGGAAAAGAAAAAGCTTCCTTAAATGAAGACAGTTTATAAGAGTGGCGGAGGTTGGGATAGTGGTGCCAGGAGAAGGATTAAGGCTAAAACCTGAGGAGAAAATGGGGGGTGAACCCCGATTTTTTTTATCTTTCTTTATTTTCAAGCCACAAAATAATGGGTGATTTTTTACTTTTTTTTTGTCCGACGGTGAAATGATGTTCGCCGATTTTTTTCAACGCGTAAATATATTCGCGGTGTTGAACGAAGCTTTTTATTTTACCGGGATAGTAAACGGAAGATGAATTTTTTCGAACAGTTTTTTTTTCATGTTCAATATTTGATCGGAATTTTATTTTTGCCCGGAGGTAGGTATGTAACTAGAAATCTTGTAGGAAGGATGTATATTATTTTTTTTTTCGGGCAGCTGCGGGATTAATTATTTGATACGGGTTGAGGGGGAGTCGGTATACGTATTTTATAGTGCGAATAGTAGATAAGAAAAAAACGGCGGGGAAAAATACCAGTTGAGAACCTCTGATCTGGCGCCAGGTTGGCTGGAGCCTGACATGCGATCAATCAACCTGCTTGCCCTGTCCCCTTCGCTCCCGCCACCCTTTCGCCCTTGCAACAACCAACCCATCGGCCGTTTCACCTGAGTTAAGTTTTCACTCGGTATCACAGGTATGTGTATCGTCAACAGACGTGTAATGTACGGAAAACGAGACAGAACGCTGTCACGATAAATATTGTCAAGTTTCACCTAGAAATCTTTTACATATTTAGTACAACTCAGGGGGTTTATTGAAGATCGATTTGCCCCACTATTTATCATGTTTCTTTTTCCTCTCTCTCCGCTGGTAGGTATCACGTTCGGTATGGAAATCTGAAACATCGATTTAACGGCAAAATGAAATAGGAAATGTAGAACCCGAACTTCAGGGACGTTCCAACACTGTAACATTCACAAGTACCGTAATGTGTTTCGCAAAATTTCGTAAAAGGTGTCCGTTATCTTCTCCGGACTTTTGCGCATGAATGTTTTTTTTTTTTTCCAATGTTATTTATCGACACGAACGAATAACGCACATACCTGTAAAAATCTACACCTATAATTTGGTCCACCATTTTTTCGATCCTGCTTATCCAACTTGCCCTTGCTGTCACCGCGCTGATCGCGATTATCGGATTAGTGGCGAAAAAAAAAGAAGAAAATCTAAATTAACGAAAACTCTGAGCTTCTCTGAGCCCTGCCGCAGAGCTACGAGCTCGCAGAGTTATAGCGAACGTTCCGGAGTATCAGCGAAATGGCCTCCACTACTCCAGGCAATATTTTTATATGGACTCCTAGCTTACTATAAAGCTTGTTACAGCCCTTGTACAATATCGGGACCGGGGTCACGGAACTTACGATGATTAAGTCGGTAAACGAAAGATTGGTCTCCAAAATAGGGCGTAGCCTAACTAGACGCGTTGGTAGTACGCAAGTTTTTTCCCCCCCCGATTTCCCGAAAAACCTGTGCGGTAAATAATTGTACGTGAAAAAATAAAAAAGTTCACTTTACCGCCATACTTTTTTCGAAACACCTTTACTCCTGTATACATTTTATTCGAAAAAAAAAAAAAGATGAAAGAACTTTGTCTCGCATGTTAAATTCTCACGGAACTCAGGTCCAACCTTCCGCCCTTTAACCCCCGGCCAGACTACAATATCGCGGCAATTAACGCGGACAGGATGAACACGCTACATTTGCATATTAAAAGTCAAGAAAGCTCCGAAAACGGGCGGGCTCATTAGGCGCTGCCATGTGTGTTGGAATCTAAATTTCGTGCCGCGAATTCTCAACTACCATCTGCAGCCTGTTATATGGAAATTTTCTCGGAAAAAACAGTAAAACGAAGAGCAAAAAAAAAGAAACAAGTAACAAACTTTCAACTTTATTTTACGCTAGGAACTTATGTATTGTATAATGTTTAAGAATATTCTGAAAGAATCTTGAATACGATTATAACAACTGAAGTACATTCAAGTTATTGTCATAGGGTAAACTGAATCGAAAACTTTCTCTAGTTCACACCGATGCGTACGACAAAAATTAGTTATCAATGATTTTGCTTTTGAACTAATAAGAAATGTACGGCGAAATATATTATGTTATATTTTATGTGAGTTGATGCAGAAAGCCACACGTTTTGCAAGCTAAGGTAAAGTAAAACTGCTGCGTTGTATGAAATAACACATATACTTTCACGACTCTGAAATTTCTTCCTCGAAATACGCGATGGTTGAGGGAATAAAAAGTGACAGGAAACGGTAACCTTATCAGCGACCAGTATAACGTAGTTTTAAAGATTTTCATCCCTCTTAGCCGCTGCAACATCAAATTTAAAGTCACGCCGTCGTTATTGATAGAAGCTTTTACTCTTTCTCCTCCTTCACGCTGCAGAAAACCCATCAGAATATTTCTGAGTAGAAAGAGGGGTTCCAATATTGGAAGTTCTTTTTTTTTCTTTCTTCCTTTCGTTTTTGTATTTCTTCTTGGGATTTTTATATGCAGGAGAGTGAAATGTAATCAGAAAATAGATTCATGGCAAAAATGATTATCTCTCATTGCCTACGTCGAAATGACTTTGGCGCGAAAGGTCAGTCGGCGCGAAAGGTCAGTCTCTATGGGAAATGATGTGGAGATTATTTGCAACCGTATCGACGGTTAATTATTCAAGTAGTGTACGCGCAATTTAATCGAGCCTAGTTTTGTGCCGATGATCACGAACAACGTGTTTAGGTAGCCACGGTGTAACGGGTAATACCCAAATTTTGTCATCGACGTAAGCATCCCCTAGAGAATTAGGTGAATTCATACTCCAGGGGTGTTCCTAGACTGTTTATGCTACTAATAAATTCCACGCTTATACTGCAGGCGACGCTAAAGTTTGGTAGAACTTCCGGAATCGATATTTATGATTTTAGGATCCAAATCACCCACGCTAATCACTTAATTATCGATAAGTACCCTCCTCAATATCCATAAGCTGTGAGATAGGTATTTTAATCAACTATACATAATTTCGGGTCATCAGAAAATTGAAAATCAATATCAACTCGGCTCGTATAATTTTCGAACGTATCTTGCAAGACGCGTGCAGATTTGAAAAAAAAATAAAAAAGAACAATCACATCGAGCCTCGTGACTAAATATCGTATCATTGCGCGCAACTCGCATGCATTTCTCGGTCGGTAGCGTGTCATGTACATGCATATCATGTGGTCATACATTACAGATGCGATTCAATACGGAATGGTGCAGCTATTGCACCATAGACTCCTTGCCTCGCGCGATGAATGGTCACGTTACAGCCCGATAAATTGGAATATCACGTCCACAATCAGATACACATTGTAACGGAAGTGTCAAATTTATTGCTAATCAGGAGTATGTGGTACGTACATATGTACGAACTGTAATTCCCAGCCGCATTGAAAATGTCGTTATAAACTACCACCGCGGTTCATTGAATTTTGGGTACCAAAATTTCGAATCAGCTTTTCAAAAATTTTCAACTTTCGCTAACTGCATCATCGATTCTATTCTGCACCGATACAAGTGTTCCGGTGTATTTCAATCAAACGCTCGCCATCTGTTCAATCCAATCGCTGTACACTTGAATATTTATCATACATGTTGGTTGGCGCGTTTTTTTGCGGAAAAAAGCATCGAGTTTATGTAAAAAGTTGTATGATCCAACAGAAACGTCGAAAGAGTTTTGAAGAGGTGTGCTTGTATGCGGGAGTTAGCCAAGCGAAGAGGTCCTGAACAAAGTTAAAATATTCGTAGCATCACTTTTCGTCACTTTCTTTGTAAGCTGTTTTTCTTTTTTCTCTTTTTTCACGAAGCACTTTACACTTATTATCAAGTTTGTAAAGCAAGTTTTCTAACTTTTATCCTCCATTCGATTATTTGTGAATACGTAGTAGTGAAAGCTCGATGTATCGAAGATGCGGAGAGGATCGGGTGTGTTTCATATGGAACTAGAAGGAGGATGTATGTATATGTACACATACTATACGTGCAGCTATATCTATATGTCCTATATAAACACATACGTGTGTGTATACCGGTATGCCCGTGTTTGCACAGACACGAGAAGTGATCTGACAATATTTACTTTCATACCCGAGGATGTTAAGGGAAGATCACCTCGTCATTCCAAGGGTTTTTCCTTTCATTTTTTCCAAGATTGATAAATTCGCCGCTATATAACAATACGCCCTATGATACACATCGTGAAACCGAACACTGTCGGATAAAACAACTCCGTAATACACCGAGTTGATAAAAATAAAAATAATCAAATACATAAATCGAAGCCATAGATATTGGAACTTTCCAATTTCTGTACTTTAGCAAAATTGGGAAAATTGTCTATCAAGCGAACCACTTCACGTCGATTATATCTCGTAAAAAATTGGCATTCGAGCAGCGCTGAAAATTTTTGAATAAAAAGCATCACGAACTTTATATAATAAGTAAATGAACCGTCGAAACTTTCTAATCTTCTGTCAACTTCTAATTTTTCCATTCCCTTCTCATTTCGAAATATTGTCGCCGACGCTTTGACGATGCCAAAATTTCCACCAGTCAAAAATGCAAAAAATTTTCCATCTGTTTGTCGTTGCCCGAAAAGCATTCTGGCAGACGACGAATGCTTCCATATTCTTCGATCGAAGAATTTTCTTTTCATCCGGGCAACGGTGCAGTGATTCGTAGGGGTTGTTGAATCGTGTTCTAGTTTTCATGCTCGCGTGTCGAAGGAGTGGGGGAATGGCGCCTGAGTGTCTGGAACCGTAGGTACCCCGCGTGACCCGTACATTCTACGTACATGATACAGAGCCCAGTATTTCTATCACCGCCTTCACAGTTCATACTCTACAGGCAAACACGCCTAATCTAAAGACATATAATATATACCTACGTAACCTTTGCGCTTCCCGGGATTTAATTTACTCGCGAAAGGCTCGCGAAGGGTTGTAAACTCCGGGTCAGACTAACAGCCCCCTTCTCCTTACTCCGGAAAACCCGCGAGGTTCTCGCGGAAAGCGGTGAAGCTCTGAAAAAAAACAAAGAAAAAAAAAGGAACAAAAAGAAAACCATCACGCGCATCGCATAGTCCTAGAGATTATAACGTGGTTCCGCACCGCAATCCCTCCGAGGTATTTTTACCACCCTAAAAATCGTGACTTGAGTGTCGTATCAGCCTTATAAATTATTAGTATATTTTTTTTTTCTTTTTTATTTGTTCTCATGAAAGGTGATGATATATGTTAATGGCGATCTATGGTAAAAATGTTTGCATAATTTTTTCATACTCATCTCCAAAATGAACTGCGATAAGGATAATTACGAATTTTTTCATTCTACTTCATCACATTTATTGAATTAAACATAGTTTCGTGCGGTTGTGACAACGAAATGCGTCGATACTTCATGTTCTGAACTGAAAATTTACACTAAACAGGTAAATTGTTAATAATTCAGTATTCATCTCATCTTTAGTCACATTATCATATTTTTTGCACGGTCATCAGATTCGGTTCACTGCAATGAATGCATTTAATGGACAATGGTCAGCTGTCGGCATTCTTATCAGATTTTTGTACTCAGGTGAAATCCAATCATAATATATTTTCCGGTAACAGCCTCTGCAAATGAAATTTTTTTCTTGTATTGCTACAAAACTTAATGTGTGTTGGCAAAAACAAATAAGGATAAAATTATTATAGCAATTTGTGCAGTTAAAAGTTTTCGTGAAATATTTGCATAAACTTAGTAGAAAATAATAGCGGCACAATGAATTATAATTCGAACTGCAGTCCTTCATTAAATATTCGTAAAGATCCTGCGAATTATGATCACATAAATTAACTCTGAAAATAGAACGGTGGAAAAGGGTCGGTCTCCATTCTGAGAGTATTTTCTTAGAAAACAAAACGATTTCAATCTTGACGATGAAAGTACCTGCAGAACTCATTCCTTGTGCAGTTGATTCAATTTCGCAGGATCGAATTAGCTCAGAAGTTAGCACTCACGGGCGAGTAAACATTGAAACCAGGATGTATATACATCTATATACAATACCTGTAAAGAGGAATGGGATATTGAATCAAATCTAATTATTCTTCCTCTAAAATTTGTACACCCTCGAATGCTATCCTCGAAGCCTCGAGCTAAACGTACCCTAAAATCTCAACCCCTGCATTTACCGCCAAATATCCTTAAAGATAAATACGATTAGCTGTCGTGAACTTGTCGAAAATGAAGAGATAATTTTTTAACAAAAGAAACCCTCGAACCATCTGCGAAAAATCTATGTGAGATCGCATCATGTTATCCTCGGTATTAACCCGCGAGTGCATTAGCGGCGAGGACTTTTAGCGGACGAGATCGAAGACCGGATGGATATAAAAATATTCTGCATTCCGTAGAAGGTTATAAGGTTGAAGTGACTCGACGTACCTCTGCGTCGTCAATGGCAAATGTAGTGTGGCGTAGATGGAAGAATCGGTCGATATACGATAATGGGAAAGGCAGAGCACGACATTACTGATATAGGAAATGCTTTCGGGTTAGATTGAATCGGTATTTAGAGGATTAAGGGTGCCGTTCGATGGAGGGTTAAACGCGACCGGGTATTGGGCTTAATATACCTGCACATTGAGATTCCGGATTCTCCCGGAGTTTCGAAAATCGGGAGTCACTGGAATTCTGGGGTAAGGTTTATACGTTATATACGTATATTTACTATACATACAACGCAATTATATACGCACACCGTGGAGAAGAGATTGATTAACTTGATGTGACAATGTTTTAACGTTAATGTAGGTAACTTTGGGAAATGCCAGAGGTTTCTCCCCCGGGATGACGACCCGCCAAGGTTATTTGTTACCGTTTCCTCCTCGACACGAGAATACACAACAGACCGCGCGTTCAAGTGCGACCAGGATAAACCAGCTACTTCAAACTGCCGCAGTATTACGTCCATTTTATGAAACCCCGGTCGCGTCCGAGTTAACCTTTCGGTCAAGTTTGACGCACCAAATCCTTTAATTTTTTTTTTTCGAACAACTTTTCATTTATTCATTCATTTTGGTCATTTTCTTGATTCATTCAACTCTTCCGTCACGAACCGCGTTAAAAGTCAAACATCCAAATGGTCGTGAATTTTGTTGTTGTTCCCGATGGCGAGTTTGCATACCCACGTAACTTCCGATCAATGATCGTAAAACAATTTTATCGAGTGTCCTGACTCCGCGCAGAATTTTCGCTAATTGCGTAACGTCACTCTTGGCTCCGAAGAATGTGGAGGTCAGATAAGTGCTTCTCTTCTTAAACGAGTAATCGAATCTCAAGGTTTGTCAAGGGGTCCTGTAAAGCGAGAAGAAATTCAACCGTACACGGCGCGTGTATGCACGCCCACCTCAAGGCATAAAAATAAATTTACCTCAGAAAATGGGTCACAAAATGTTTGCTGCTGCAGCGTTGGTCGTTAAGTCTCGAAGGCAGCCAACCGGCCAGCTGCCCGGCCGGCCGGCTGACCAAGCCCTGAACGTTGTGCGCCGCGCTGCATCGCACACCTTTGAGGCACCGTGACGCACTACGATAAGCCATAGAAAAATTTACACGGCGACTTTACCTGTAGTCGCAAAGGCGTGGGAGGGGTTACCCGCCTTTGCCTTTACTTTATGTCGCTCCTTGTCGTACCTACCGCTGTTCATCTACCTGCGGCCCCATGAGGTATCCGTCCCCTTTTTTCTCAGGTATTCTCTCTACGTTCCAGAAGGACTCTAATGGGCTAACGGGATTGGTTGGCGCCAAACGAATTTATTAATATTCCAAACGCGCGGCGAGGTTCTACTCTGACATCATCTCGGCGACACGCACCCACGATCCCTGGTGCAGCTGCCGGAGATCGTCTTTCTGAACATAGCTCCGATTCGTCGGTACCAAGGGAATACTTGGCAGGTCGTTGGTCGCAACGTTTTCTCTTCTAACAATGTGCTGTATACATTTGCGTCCAGTCGGTTTCAGTAGAGTATCATTGCTGGTACTGATCCAACGTTTCTCTGAACCGCGCGCGTCAAAATCGTTCGATTCATTAACGATGATTGATTAGTTCGGAGGGAATATAATACAGCAATCAGCAGCAGTCTGGTTCACGAACTGATATATCCGAGAGCAGAAGCCGGCTGGTCCACGGATCTCCTATCCGTCCTCTCTCCGCCACCACTACCACTACTACCGATGCTGGCGGTCAGTTTCACGAATTGCTACATCGAACACGTGACGTCCATCCACTGACGGAGCGAAAGAGTTATTCTGTCATTCCCGTGTGTTCGCCGATGCTACTCATGGCTGTTGCGCTGCACCTAGAGTACTTGGATTAATAAGTTATCTCGCGATGTCTCCTACGGTGTAGTGAGCCGGTTGGTGCTTATCATTCGACGTCCCATGGGTCCTTTTTATTTCATTTCGATTCAACTCCGACGCGGGTCAGAGAATGGCAACGTGAGTAATGTTCGGAGCGAAGAATGATTCTAATAATATGATTCTTAGAATGAGAAAACATCCAACGAATCGCTTAGTGATTTAAGAATGTTCCAAGACATTTACACCCGATGAAGTTTCATTTAAAAATACATTTCCAGCACACACTAACGTTGCTGCTATTCATACAGACGTGATGAATTTACAAAGAGAAATTTTACGCATACTTCTATATGCTTAAACGTCGGGTAATATATCCAAGGCCGCAATGCTCAATGAACTCGATGGTACACCGATACGATATGTGTACAACGTGTCGGTATATGAATTTATTGGTGATCGAACGATGATCATACGAGGTACGCGGAGGCTATCGTTTAGTAGAATCTAACTCGATGATAGAATTCGATGATTGAAACGCTAAATTAAATGAAAGTAACAAGCGTCCGAAGGGCGTGTTGCAAAATTCTGGAGCTCCTTCTCAAATCGGATAAGTAATGTGCATTCGTCTGCCGGCATCGCGAAGGGCGAGGCAAGGTAAAATTCGAGTCAAAACCCAGAACCCAAAATCCCATAACACTAAACTCTGGACTGAATAGGTACACATGTTCGTGGTGGAGTCTACGATTAAGTACGACGCTGAATTACAGATTGAACCCAAAGGCCGCTAAACTCCATAGGACGGATTGTTCTCTGGGTTAGAACTAATAAATCGTCAACTTCGCCCAGCTGCCCCATCGTTGAGCAAACGAAGCAGCTTGCGCAGGCCACTAAACCTGCCGTTTGTTTTCGCTCTCGCATTTCTTGCATATCAGTAACGGGCGTTCATATACTCCGCTTTACTCTGATGTGTTATTATTACCGTTATCGGCGTATGACATACGTGCACGGAGAGAAAACTTCGGTCGAACGTACGTACATAAATGTCAACTGAAAACCAGATACGCGTTAATTTTTCATCATCCGAAAACAACACATGCGCCGAGATCGAATCATCCGCAATATGAATTCGATGAAAAGTATAACGCACGTCGATAAACTTCGATAATAAAGCGAACCATATACAACAGCACATCGCGTTACTCAATGGAATGAATGCTGATTGTGAGTTACGGATACGAGTTAACATTGTTAGTCAGAGAGTGAAAGTAGGAGTCACGAGCGTTGAGTCAGCTAGCAGGTTCTATACAGTGAGAGGATTTGACGCGGTGTGGAGGTGTCGTTAAGGTTTGCTATTTGACCTTGACCTTATCCTCGACGTGACACTCGACCCCTCTATATTAGGTAGAGCTTTCGTCGTCGCCTTGCTCCGAAGGTCTCCTTCTTTTTGTTTCCCAACCTCGTGTATTCTCTTCGCCGCAGGAGTAATCCAACACTTTACACTTCCCATGTCCCTTTGTCACACGATCCTTAAGTCACGATAGCGTTTGAATATATAACCAATTAATTTATTCAATCATTCACACGACCTAGAGGAACCAATTTCGAAGTGTAGATTTACATGGGAAAGTTTTATTATAAGTCGTGAACAACGTATCGATGATTCGAAGATACCATTTCTTCAACTTCACATAAAACACCTCAATTGATGTAAGAATCTTTTTTTTTCATCTCACTTTCAGGTCGCGGTCCTGGAGGAGGAAGTGATTGAGTCCCTTAGACCAATAAAGCCCGGGCGCCAGTGTAAGGTCAGCGGTGGTGCCGGAGTGATATTCTACATATGTTGTTGTGCGGAGAACTCCTGAGCGGCAGTTTTGTGACAGCGGGTGCGGCTTCGGTCGGCCCCACAGGACGCGGGCTCTGGCTACCCGGTTGTTTGCGCGCAACCAGTCCCAGAATCATATCTCCTTACCTGCCCCTCCTTGCCGAGCTCCTCGCCACCAGCTACTACACCATGGCTCTCACTCAGGCCCAACAGAATAACCTTGATAACCACCCCTCAGCCGACAACCTTGACCTTGATGGCCAGGACATCGACGAGGACGTATTTCTCGGTGAGTACCCGCAAACGGGAAAGAATTATTTCCATTTCTAGTTTTATCTGAACATCGATTCCGGAAAGAAAAAAAAAGTCACAAATGTGCTGATTGAACAGAGGTCCGGGATCGTTGTTACGAAATCTTTGTTCGATATTTTGACAGGGAAATTTAACCTGACGAAAAATATATCCTGATCTATACGATTATCGGAGGGTTTATTTCAGGACTTTTATATGTTTAGTATACCGAAACTCTAGGCGAAGTCTGTGGCCATAGAGAATTTTACTGTAATTATATATTACCTATAGATATGATTTGGTGCGGCATTGTAGCTGTAGGGTGGAATTTTCAAGAAAATACATTATGGGATAGATTATTCAATATAATAGAACCGATGAGCATCTTCACCTACTTTTGTAACGAACGATTATTCGATATGAATGGTCCTTCTGAAAGACTTAATTCACCCGATAATATAACTATTTTGTATAATAAAATTAAAAAATTCCTCTTCTTTTTAGTTTCGCTCTATATAAGCTTCTAGCTGCAGCGGGGTGTAGATGCTATGTCTGTAGGGAAATAGTATTTGCTTTTCGAGGGTTTGATAACTTCAACGGAGTCGGTTTGAAGTTCCCAGTCAATTTCAGAGTCATTTTCCATATTAATCGGTGCTGGGTTCTACGAAGCCGCAAACTTCTAGAAGGTAGCAATTTAAATATTTGAGTTCGTATCGCGGTGGCTCATGGGTAGGTTACACACCGGGGCATGAAACCACGTGATCAACGATCAGACTTAGATTTCGCCTAACTCCTTTGGTGGTAATTAGAATAATGCATTCAACAGAAATCCTTTTATCACGTCGCATGTACAGGGAACGTTGATTCAGCGGATTGAAAATTTTGTTTTTCCTTTTTTGTCGATAAAAAAAAAGAAGCAAACAAGCTGAAAAGAGGTAAAATAGGAGAATGAAGGAATGGCTATCGGAAATTAAGAGAATGGGATATATACCGGGTGTTGATAGCGTATCTGTACTACTACTAGGATGTGAACGTAAGCTTTGGCCAGTTTCCAGAATGCGTCGTTGGTGTACAATAGTGTTGTTAAATAATGGAGAGCGCTTACAATCTTTACAGCCGTTTATCAAGATATATTCTATACACATATGGAAAATCCGGTGCCAAATAAGAGGCTACGAGCCGGGACCAAACGAGTTCCTATTAATCTGTGGATATTTTTATGTACGTAACTCGCGTATGGTGAAAAAGATGTAACGTAGCGATGTTCGTATCATAAATGTGTTATTTGATTTTAAAACGCCTACCAGCTGCAGAGTGTTGGAAGAAGAGCGAAAGAGAAGAGTTGGAATATTTCCCATTCGATCCATGGAAAATCGAAATAAAAGATTCTTTTTATATTACACATACATACATCTCAAGATTGGTATTTCAACCGCGTGCCGCAAACGCGATTCAATTTATATATCAGAATGGGAAATTTAACTGTATGTAGTCGCACGACTTTTTCAGAAGTTCTTTAAGATCTCGTGAACCATCTCAAGTACCGATCGTCTTTTTTGTACTAAAAAACGTTCATTGAATTTCATCGAGGAAATACTCTCCCCATATTATACGTAGACTCGAGAGTTCTCTTTATTTTTCATGATTTCCCTTGTTTTTCATCATAAATATTACAACATTCAACGAGATTTGCACTTCCACATTGCGTGATTGCACATTTTTTTTCTAGATGAACCATTTCAAACTGTGTGACCTATTTTTGACCGGGTGCCTTTTACCTTTTCGAAAAAAATATCTAGCCTCGATTAGATCCCCACATCTCTGTACGTCGTTGACGACATTTTGAACCAAGTAATTAAATTCCACGTTCAGATATACGTGTAGTTAATACGGAGTACGCGAGCATCGCAATTCGTGTCAAAGTACTTCACACACGTATTTGGAATCATGAATAGTATCCGAATTAAAATTCCAGCAGGACTCTTCGCCGCTTATTGCTGTCTAATTTCGAGTGCATAGATTGCTAGAATTTAACCAGATTTTAATTTGCTACATGTAATAACGAACACGGTATTATTTTTGTCTTTTATTCCCATCAGATCGATTCCATTCCGACAGCAGAATCGACACCAACACCAAAATTGCTTAAATTCAGTCGCTTGATTGGATCCGGGCTCAACATTTTTTTTATTTCTTTTTATTTTTCGGAATCAACGGAAGTATAGCTATTGCTTTAATCATTTCCGGTGTTGTCACGTTATACACTGTATACGATCTAGCTATTACGAAACATTGTCTCTGCCCAGTTCAAACACGTGTAGCTCTATTTCGTGCTATTTTATTTCCATTTTTATTTCGATACTTTATTTTTCGAATAGACTGCAGCTTAGAAGTAGGGGGTCCCCCATTCATTTACCATAAACAGATGGCACACATTTCGTAATACGTATTGAACTGAGAATCATTTACCGTACATTTATTCAGCAGCTGTTCAAACTTTTCTATCGGTTTAAATGAAAAAAAATTAGAAAAGGCGCAAAAAAAAAAAGAATGAAAATATTTACAAAATTTAACAACTGCTGTTTTGGTACGGTAATAGAAAACTGCACTTCATTATCGTCGTACAATCTTTCAGTAGCTATAGTGTACGTTTTAGTGTTAATACCTGATATACATGAACATTAGATACACCACATATACCTACCATATAAAACATATACTTTAATTTTTCCATTTTTATTTTTCAGCACAGAAACTAGGTACGTACACGATCATCAATTCATCACAAATTATAATAACATAATCATAATTAGGCGCTTCATTAACACTTAAGCTACAAAAAAAACAAATATATACTCATGAATGATTTACACAAAAGAAATCGAGTGAGGATGACGATTGCATGCATTTTTGTGTGTAAATGGTTGGAGTAATTATCGTTTTACTTGTCGAAAAAATGAACTTAGGTTTACGTCGCTCTCAGGGAAATCGCGTCAGCGGAAAACCGACCGAAAAAATGAGTGGGCGAGGACCGGAGAAAGAGAAGAAGAAATATGAATGAGGTAGGCTAGAACCCCGCGCAATATCGGATCTGTACAGCTATATCCCGTGAGGTTTTAGAGAAACAGCAAAAAGCTAGAAGTTGTCCTTTTCTAAAAATCAATGAAACCTTATTTCGAGACTAACCCCCGTGTATATCGCTTAGATAAACCAGTGAAAGGAATTGTATCCTTTCAAGAATCCAGAATCCCCTATTCAACCTCCACTCTGACCCCTCGGCATCATCTCCTGGTACCCAACCGGAGCCACCGGAGTCAGCCGTCGTACTTCTTGCAGACTCAAATTCCCTTCTGCGGTCAAAAGATGCGGGGTTTCCTTTTATTTTTATTTCTGTATATTTTTTTTTCTTCCTTTTTTTTTTATTCTTCTTTCCTATTTGCCAGATCAACTCACCCCCGCAAACCCTTTTTACATCCTTTCACCGATACCCTACATCATTGCGAATAATATCACAGGAACCTTCGTAAATTCTACGAATTACCTCAAAATCTATCCCAAAATGGTACACATACAACCGCTGCGAACGCTGTCATTTAATTTTTATACTACCTCCGTTTTATGTTGCGAGTTTGAGATTTATGACACCGCCCCTGATATATCCATTGCAGACAATGAGCCTCGTTAGTACTTATACTTCGTGACCGATCCACCTCAGAGGAGATCATGTTCATAGATTGCTGGCCCTAATTACTCTCGAGATTAAGGAGCAGCGATGAAATTTCACTCCTGTCATTATACGTCAGTAATTCTATATATGTATACGAACCGGTATCCGTGCATAAGAAGCTCTTACAATTGATGGTCAGTTTTGTGCAACTCATTGTCAGTTGATATGTGAAAGAAAGTAGAGGTAATCTTGAAGAGAAATTTTATCTCGTTGTTTCGTTGCATCCTCGCTGTCGATTCGCCCTCATTTATGCTGTAATACGAGTTTGAGATGAAATGAAGTTAGCATGTTACCGCAAAAGTGCATCTTTACTCTGCCCATTTTCTTTGAATGGGTTAAATCTCAAGGAAATTCCCTGAAGAAGGTGCCTTCTCAAACTTTTGACGACTCGAATTCCAGCATTTTATTCCCACCAGTTACTCGCGTTTCCATCGAAGTCATTGGGTGTATCTATAAGATATATACGCGTATATATATCGGCATACCTACCGTCAAGGTGGTACTCGTAGGCAGAAAGCTGAAGTGGTTTAAACTTCAGAGCTACTTGGCGTAGAACTTGAAGTGCGAAATGTGAAGTTGGGACTCTATTGCAGACTCTCAAATCGCCAACCCACGGGATTGAAATGCCTACTTTATTTATACGTATATATCTCACCCTCAATTTATGCAATATGTGTGGGTATTTAAATTCCGGCCATAGTGCAAATAACTAATCAAGAGAAACGAGAAAAAAGAAGAAAAATTGTTGTAATTATCGGAACGTGATTTTTCTACGACTTATTCTCGTTGTCGGAATTCCCCATTTCCTACTTTCTCTCGGTTAAATTGTGATTTATACACGGCGTCGGGAAGGCTGCAAAATTCTGATATCCAGACGAAAATTACCTACTATCGCTGCAGGTACTTCTGCATCCGCTACAGAACGGTGAATCGTTTCGAACACGTACGCATATACCTGCTACAATAGGATCCCCAGGGAAACTGCGCGTACTGGATAATTCACTGGAAAATAGCTGAAAAGTTTGTTATTTCTGTAGGGAATATAACTACATAGACATTCATTGAACGTTGAAATATCAAATTATTTATTCATCGATACTTTTTATCCCCCGACATAAATTAACCGGAAGAAAACTATGGCGCATTATACATGTTACGATGCACCGAGGGACCGTAGAAGCTAGACACATGCATCAGGTTTTGCATAACTCTAGTAAAAATTTGAGTCCAGTATTTTCTCTGTTTATATAACATTTATTGGTTTCCGTGAAATACTATTTATTTGAAGCACTTTGCTTTTTTTTCATTCGATACGTGCTGGGTAATCAGTCGAGTCAACGGCGTTCTATTTATACGATTTTTTTTTCCGGTGACTAGACAGAAAACGTAGATGTAGTTGTCGAAGATTGGCATTGTGAATCAGAAATTTTTTTACGGTGGGATGAGGTGATCCGTACGACTATCACAATGGCGTGGTTATTATCTCCCATTTCCTATGTCAGATTTGGCCTCTGTGTGTCTCCTTTTCGCAGTCAGCTCTGCTCTCCTCTCGTCTTTCCACTCCCCCAGAGAACCTACCCTTATCCCAATGCCTCCTAGATCCGAGATTACAAGCAGATGTTTGCCAAATAAACGAGTAAACCGGTCTTATCTATCCCATTCTATCTGCTCGGCAAATAAATCCTCTGCCTACTACTTGTATAGCATTTTTTTCATTTATTCTTTTATTTATTCGGTAATGAGAAAATACGATAAATTACTCCTAATTCTATAGATATGTATTTCTCTGTAATATGAAAATGACTCAGACCGGATTGGTCGGAAGTGATATTTTTTTACCAATTTCTCTCTTATCGTCAGTCATCGATTTTCCAGACTGGATTTCGGTAATTTTTTTAAACTGGCCTGTGTTTTTCAAGCCAACATAAATTTTAAACAATTAAAAATTACTGGAGACTGTGCAGAATTGCAAACGAATAAATGTTCCGTAGAATTTACAGCTGTCGTATAGTTGGTAAGTGTAGAACCGGAGGAACATTGCAGTTCGTTCTTGTATAGCACCGTTCAATTTCAAGTCAAAGTTTGAACAGACATTTGACGATATGAAGAAACGAGGAACAGATGCAAAAAGTTCTGATTATTTTTTCTGTCCGTGTGATTCTGAGTATCCGAAATTTTCATCCATGACTTTTGCCGGCTATTTGTCTCCTAGTCGGAGAACCGTGAAGAAAAATATCCGAAAATTGGCCAGCCTTCTTTATTACAACGAAGACAAAGTAGTTCTCTCCGCATTTGGCAAACCATCGTCTTTCCTTGGTATTCTTTTATGTTTTTTTTTTCTTTCTTTCTCTTTTCACTCTTTTATCTCCCTTAGCTTCTCTCCCTTTCTTGAGCTTTCAGCTACTCCACTCAGCTGCTTCTAGGATATACCTAACGGCATCGAGTCATTTGTCGCTTCATAGCGACTTCACTTTGTCTGTTTGTAAGCTCGCCTGTCACCCCTATCATCCCGATGCACACATTTCCCCTTGACGTAACTAGCGCCAAAGACCCCTCACGAGCAACCTGATGCTCGTTTGTTCCTGCATTAATATTCACCTTCCGCTTTTCTATGGAAAGTAAACTATTTGCAATTAAACCTGCTCCGTTTTCCTACTCCTCAGACATCACCATATTCTCATCGTGTCGGTAACATACGTTCCGGAATTTCATTCCGAACTACGTTCTCTCAACCCTTTTTCTATGCCTAACCTATATATATTTGTTTCGTTTCATTTTATTCATTTTTTTCGCCCACTGAATTCAGATGTACGTACACGTAGCCAACATTCGTTCGTGTTTACGTACCTACAACCGTTTCTGGAAAAGATTGGTCCATTTATCGTCGAATTGCTTCATCTCGGCCAACCCATTTTCCCCCACTTTTCTTCAACATTTTAACATTGGTTACGAAAAAAATTCAGGTTTCCAGCGATGATAAAGTCAACCGCAGAACTGTCCTCACGTAATACGATGCGGGATATAAATTCAGGTTTTAATCAGTAATTTACTTCCTGAAAAACTGACCGAATAAAAATCGAATCTAAACTAATTATCGGTTGAATAATTAGCCGCGGTGTCTTTCTACGTGGATTTGAAAATCGGTTGAATGGCTTCGCTTGACCCGCAATTTACTTGTGTGGCGGGTGTGGATTTCTCGAGGATAGCGTGATCGGTGAGAGCGTACTGAAATGCAAATACCTCAACGATATTCCGAACCTGAGGAAAATCCAGGATGACTAGAACATATGGTGCGAAAAGAAGGTGCAGCGTAAGACACGTACGAACTATAGAGAAACGCGAGAAACGAGGTACATGCCAACCCAAGACCCGATGCAAATTGCACCAGCTGAAATGGCGGATATAAAGAGAAAAATGTACCTACCATAGTGATCCCGTCCGTCTCCCTCCTCATTTTCGTTTCGACAATGATGGTAAAAAATCAAATAAATTACGGTGTGATGAGAGGGTGAGAAAACGAAAAAAAAACCAAAATCTTTTTCGATAACTTTTCTCAAGTCCATAAAATCACGTCCACGAACGGCACCCATTTGTCTAGATTTTGGGAAGACACGTGTCACTGGCATTAAAAAATTCATAAAATGAAGAATCCTTAGATCGTGTTGACCCCGAAAAAACTCAAGTATAACCCCCTTGTTTACGGCCTGCCTACATCTTTGCTGAACGGTTACTTTACAACGTGCTCCTGATCGGAATACAGTCTGCAACCCTCGCCGCGATGGAAAAAAAGCAAGAAGGAAGATGGAGAGAGAAGAAAAGCGGAGAACCACCCCTCCGGTGTTCTTCCTTCGAAGTGACATAAGGGAAGCTCGTGCCTGGAACAGGAAAAGCTGCCCCTACTCCTTATTATAACCGAGTTGTGTGAGCTTTTTTCCAAATTGCACAGAAAATATATATTTTGAAAGCGACAAAGCAGTGGTAGGTTTGGTAAACAAAAGGCACGTGATAAAAATCGGCGAGTTTTTTTGGCAACGAAAATTTTTAAACCAAGTCACATGTGATTCAAAATTATTAACCGAATAAAAAATGAACGAACTTTGAATTTGCGGGAAAGTTTGTAGTTTTTTTTTTTTTTTTGTTTTAGTTTTTTTTTTAGTAAAATAGTACCAGTCCAGCGCAGCTTCCACATTTATCTATTTATTTATTGTGTTTGTTCACGTGGGATTTGGGCGGCTGCGAAAGAAGCAAATTAATGTATAGTCAAGATAGGAGTAAAAAGCTAGCAAACGTGAGAAAAGGTAAGATAGCAAAGGCGTGAAAGGGGGAAGCGAAACTACGGGAAGAAGGCTCAGCGAGGAGCAGGTGCAGGATTGATAGCAGAGGGAATTGGAAGCTAATTAATGCCTGTAAGAGGGATTACCTCCAGGAGCCTCCGAGCCAATGGAAGAGACCCGGCCAAGATCGTGCTCAAAGAATTTGGACAAAGGAAACTCTTCCCTCTCTCTCCCTCTTTCCCCTTTGGTAATGGAGAGTTGTGTGATTAAAAGTCCTCTAGTGCTCCTCTGTCTCCTTATTTTTATCAGCACCTTTCCCTAATCCTTTCCTTGAAATGAGTTTTCTGCGATTTTCCTCAGATCTTTTCTCGTAATACCATTATCGCGCGTAACTTAAACACCCACTGTCTCTATTCAAACTCTTTTGCACCAACGGAAACTTGATTGCTCATTTTCGACGCCTACAATTAACCCCCTTTTATCCAACGTTAATCATAACTCCTTCGGATATTCGAAATCTCTTATAAATTCTGAAACTGCCTGAAACCGACGAACCTTTTTCCATCGCTCTCTCCCTTCTCCTCACAACAAAAAAAATATAAAAGCTTAAATAAACTACTAATAAACCTAAATAAAATCATGAAAACGAAGAAAAAAAAGAACTTCAAGCGATACTCGGTCGCTTCTGAAAGGGCCATTCGCGTACAATATGGGGACCAAAATTTCTGTGAACATATTTCGGACACAGAATTCCCAGAAGAAATTTACAATAGAGCCGGTATGAATCTTTTTCTCGTTCGAAAATTCATGCTCGGCTAGAAATGTAGCCGAGTAATTAAATATCGAAGTGGTTGGGAAAAAGTCACCGATTACAAATTTTAGATGAGATGCGCAAGACGCTTATCGTTTCATCTCAGTTTTAATGAACGTACCCCGTATCAGTCCTAGATGGATAGATTCGATATGGACTCTGAGAAAGCTCTTCGTTGAGGCTTTGACAGGTCGTTGGTTTGGCGGGTGGTATATTCGCACAAGTTAAGAAGCAATTCCCGGGGGATGAATTTATGGGTGGTCGGGATTAGCAGGAGCCCGTGCAATAAAAGTCTCCGCTAGTAGCATCCCCCTGTTCGTCGGGCCATCGCCCCGAAGGTGGTAGAAGAACCACCAAGTCCCCGACCCTCCCACGCCCCCGACTCCCGGACTCCCGACTCCCGACTCTCGGCAGCATCCCGTCGTATAAGGATGGACGACCCGCCGGTATTAAAACCCGAGAATGGCCCTGTTTTCCAACCACTTTGCGCCACGGATCTCTTCCTTACAGACGAAGCAACGTTCCGACTTCAAATGACGCGGGGCCACCCACACCCGGAAGAAATCCAACGAGATTTTGCAGGACGGTTGAATACGCGGTCGAATTTGGTGTCGTACGTGAACCTGAATAGGTTATGTATATTCCAATGTGAAGGTCATTGCGAATTAACACGATGCACGTTGTACATTAACCTTTGCCATAATTGTATCCTTCCTTATATATTTCTTCAACTTCCCTTCAAACTAATGCGCCAGTGATTCCTCTAAACCGAAACTCTGGATTCTCGAGTAAACTTGTTGTCCAGACTGAACAAGGTGTGCTCGAGGTCTCGCCTCTTCGGTAAGTGGATTACAGAGTCTTGTAGTGCGTTGGGATAGCGAAGGGACACGTTGTGTTAGATCCTATTGGTAGAGAATGTACGCCCGATGAGGTTGATTGTGAATCGCGTCGCAGCCAAGCTCGCTTGGACAAATTTTCGTAGCCGGCCCAGCTGGACAAAAAAGTTGTCCAAACGCGCGCTTGGCCGCGAAGCGATTCAGAATCAACCTAACCGGGTGTACATTCGTACTGACTCACGTAGGAGCAAAGATGCCGACGTAATATCTCGTCGATCTCTATACGTGTACCTACCGTGTCTGCACGCACATATACCTTCTTGATAGTTTGCCTAGACGAAGTGGAATACATAGATAGTGTCTATGCTAAATCAATACTGGCCGGTGATTCAACTGCATATCTTGATCTTTATTGTTTCTCGGAAAATAATTTTCGACACAGCAACAAAATTCGGAAAATTTATAAATTGAAAAGCAAACATCTGTGAGAGCGAACTCGTATCTCGTTATATCGAAGTTTCAAAAGACTCACTCTAATTGTTCGATTCCAGTACGTCGCTTTATTATCATATCGATTCAGACAAGGTTGTTGGTTGTGGGTTGTGGGTCGAGTAGGTTAAATCAATGCGCAGTATACATGTATGTGTACAGCTATGTAGTCTCTATAGAAACTAAATGCATTAAATAATGTTTCGATCATAGGCGTCGGGCTTTTGAATCGCGTACAGGTTGTAAGAACATAAATAAATTGTAACTATTCGATGTGACTTCGATGTGGCATTCTTATTGTGTATAGGTGTCGCCGCGCGACGTTCTCTATTATTTTATTTTATTTTTTCGGACCGATATCAGACTGAGTGCTTCTTCAGAATTTTCAAAAATATAAAATTCAGTCATTTTCAAAATATATTTCTGAATTCATATTACTTAGTTAACAATCGGAAATTGTCTCTAGTTTGTTTCGACGGCCGAGAGGATAGACGGATAAAGAAGGGGGCAATCAATTGGACAAATTGCAGCCAGAAATCGATCGAAACCTTCCCCACTCGGACCTTACAGTCTACACGCTTTTCTTCCTCCATTTTATTCAACGTCATAGTAATGCTTTTTCAAGTAAAAACAATTGTGACTCTCATCTCTCCATAACCAGTCGCGCTCGAATTAGTCCAAATGGAGTCGTCGCCCTGGTTCAACGTCGCTGGATACTAAAACGCGAAACAAATGAAAAAAGTTAAAAATCATGTGGTGAATTTCAAATATCTGAAAAATAAATGCTAGTTTACTGCAGCGTAAGTGAGAGCGAGAAATTAACTGCCGGTGCCGGCGATGATCGAATTACCTGTAGATCAATCGAGTTATTTATTGTATTATAAAATTTATTCCACATATCCGGCAGTAAATGTGGAGGAAAAACGGAATGCTTCTCGAATCTAGAATACCAGACGTACCTACGTACGGTTATAAGCTGAGAATTGGAATACGTCCGAGTCAATTTCATTCTGTATAGAGGCGACCGACCGCTATATGGGGTGCAGAGATACATTTGTATTGTACCGTACAGAGGATGCATACCGTTCGCTGAACGTTTGCTTCTATTATTCAGGGAGAACCTGCAGCTAGACTCTCGCTAATATAATAACATTTCAATTTGAGGACGGAAATTGCTTTGGACCCGTCTACCCCTATTTCCCCCAAATCACTGCCGGCCACCCCCTTGCATCTGGCTGCACCGTTAGCTTGTGACCTGCAAGCCTCTCCCTTTTCCAACCCGCCAACGTATAAACGGGTTGCTGGACAACTGAATCTTCCTATCAAACGTGGGCAGGCACTCGAACCACCCGATTCCCGTCGGCGTCCTCGCTGTTAAAAGCTCCATTATAGTACGTCATGATTCAATTAATTTCACATCGTTTAGAAATTCCGCAAGACTTTCTATATTAGAAAAAACATACGTCATATTCACGCGTACATTTTGGATTTGCCATTCAATTATTTTCAGACAGACGTCAACGATGCATAAACAATTTTTGCGCTGGATGATTTCTTGACAATATAAGTCGATCGATCAGGTCGTAAAATTTTTACGACCTGATCGATCGTAGCGAGAAAGAAAGAAACGAGGAGACAAAGAAAAAAATGCAGAAATTCAGGGACCCCAATTAAAAGCCTGTCTTTGCGTATCACGGCGCTTTGAAAGTGCAGCTGTTTTCAACTAGGCTGACAATGCGACGTATAGTGCGGTATGCAAATGTGAAACGCGCAACGCCACTCGAGTGTAATCGTACGATAAAATCGCGAAAGAGAAGACTTTTGTGGGGAACGTACGTAAGCTCTTCCATCATCCCTTTTTTTTTTTCTTTCATTTTCTTTTTTTTCAACTCTTCTTTAACGTTCAACTCGCGCGAGAAGGATTGATACAGACGAAGCGGAGGACGATGACGACGATGCAGGCGTCTTATATATAAGTCGAGATGCGAACTCCGTCGGGATTCACCTGCAGTCTTGATCGCCACTTACTCGCATCAACGCTTGCCTTCAACTTGCCGCCACCCACTTACGCCAGACGGAGAGTTTCTCGCTATTTTTTATTCTCTCTTTCTTTCCTTTTTTTTTTCTCCTCCTTTTTTTTCACCCTTAACATCGCCTAACGATTCTCGCCTCCGTTTCCCGGCTCGTTAACTCGATTCACTCCTCGACATCTACGAGCTCAGCACCATCTTCGATTTACTTTTACTCCATACCTTCGTCGCGAATGTTAAACGAATGTTTACCTTCGGCAAAAATCAGAACGGACTAAAAAAACTGAAATAAAATTCCACCGAATAAATGTACTTTCGATACAAAAACAGCGCCAATCTTAATCGTAATTCACAGCGAAACATTCTCACGATTAAATCCTTCACACGCAGACGAAAATCCAATCCGACAATCAGAGAGACCTATATGTATATGTATACTGTTTGTTTCGGCGCTCCGCCGTTTCCCTCGTTCCGACGTTGATAAATACACGTAATAAACATGATTCCGAGCCGATACTTCATTTCTCAGTGAGAATCAGGCCTTGCCGGTTGTTGCGTTAGATTTAGATTCAGTGAAACCGTCGATGCTGCTTCTCCTGCTTGGGGTGGTCAATATCTTCGTGCGAATCTCTTGAACTCCAAAGGCGCGGTTAAATTGAGGTACGTTTTAATTTAAGACAATTGATGAACAGACGACCGATCTTCAATTTTTCGAGAAAGTTGAACGAAATTTTTCTTACAAACCGCAGACACCCAGTTCTGTACGACACTTTGCCATAGCCGCAGGTGTGTTTCGTTAAATTTATGTTCTGCAATTAATTATGTGTGCGGATATTTTCAAATGATCGATATATGAGATCGCGTATTGTTATCTGCGTATGGTCAATCAGTGACGTATTATGTGACGTATGAGATCGTACCGCAGAGTGAGAGAGAGAGAGAGAGAGAGAGAGAGAGAGAGACGGAGAGGTGCATGTGTGATAACCACGGTAATGATCCACTAAATCATACGGAGGTAGAATGAAGCAGACGCGGCTGCTGCTGCACTAGAATTGTGTTCCGTATTCCACAGCTGCGATCATTTGTTACTTTTATTATATATAGTACAGCCGTTCGTTCGAGTAAAATATTTCTCCAAAGTTTTCGCTGGCTGATGTAATTATCGTTGCATCTATATAACGTCGTGAAAATATTTCCGTGCAGGTGCAAAACTTATAACGATTCGTAAGAAAGCGTGTGAAAAATGGAGGGGGAAAAAAAAAACAGCCAAATTTGAAAAAGAGAAAGAAGAAATTACTAATTTTTTCGTATAATTTCCACGAACTGCATCAGAAGTGCGTGGTTAGAAAACCACATTGCTGTACATTTAAACGGAAAATGTAAAGAGGCGTAATATGGCTGCTCCGGGAGGCCTGCTTTCGTTACATGTAAACGTGACACTTTGTAGCAATAAAAGTATGTCGCATTAATTAAAACGTACTCCATACTCTCTCACGTAGTTACGAGACGTCGCGTTGCCAGTTGCAGCAATTCTATGTAACCCAACCTTTTCAGAAGTTAACGCGTATTTGGACATCGTACTGTAAATTCAGTACCCCTTCCTTCCCCTCGCGCACCGTTTCGTATTACGTTATCGTTAGCAATTTTGCGAATAAATTGATATCAAATATCCTAATGTTAGGGTGAGAAGAAAAGCGGAAGAGTGAAGAATCATAATATTTTTTTAGCCGACCCGCATGCACCTAGACTAGTTGAAAATGCAAAAGAAACTCACTTATACTCACTGCACTTCTTCAATTTTATGTCATTCACTTTTCCCTTTTATTTTTTGTTCCTCGACCTCCGGAGATTTTCCATCGGGTATTTCGTTGTTATTATTTATTGAATTTGATTTGTAAAAAATTGGCTGATATATCTTTGATCTTCCTCAATCGGAGTAAAATATCCTGCGGATAAAAGAGTAGGTTGAGGGTTACCACGGGGTAGAAAAATTGTACAACATATATTGTGTTCCGCTTCTGGATGGGGAATTAAATTCATCTTCTTTTTCTCGTTTGACGGTAATTTGAAGGGTGGGAATAAGAGGGGTGGCATAAGGAACGTACCCAGATGAAAGTTTAAGGACTTGGGCAAATGTAATCGGTCTGGCAAGTATAGAGCTGTCAGTGCAATGGTCAGGTTCGGCCGTAAATACTGCAGAGTTCCACCACCGGTCTCGTCCTCGCGGTTAACCTTATGTACGTGCTCGTCATTCTGGGGTCGCTGACGTGACTCTCGATCTTACCGACATTCCTGACCATAAGGTAGCTTTTCTTGCCCGGATGGGACCTCGAGGATCTTATAAAAAAACAAGAGGAAATATATAGTATAGGGGGGTAAATACGACGAGAGGCTCACTTTTTCAGATATGTATTTTCCATCGAGGGTTGGCAGCCGTGAGGGTGTTTATATAAAAATCTTTACTCAAACTCATCATTTGGTCAGCTGCAGAGGTCATCGGTCGTCGTAGACCGGTCATTTTCCTCATCGTGGATAAAAGCAATGAAATGAACAAATTTTCTACAGAATTTGATTGGAGGTGGTTTATGAGCAACATCTCCGTTATCCAATATCATTCGGCGGCTTGACACTGACTGATATTTATGACGAGTTAAGTTGGACGGAATAAATTTGACATGAATAATCTATAATATAAATCCTTATATTCGTGTCTCAAAAATCGTCGCGTTCAGTTTCCTAGCCGGGATATTACTACACAGAGGCAATTGATAAAGCTAAATTATGATTGATGGGGTTTAACGGGCACCGCGCGAGAACTGCTTGATGGGGTCAGATTGATGAACCGAAAAATGTCACCCAGGTACTCGTTCGACGATATTCTCCCACCAGACTATTCGCCCTGATTCTCCCAATCCAGCTGCACGATTCTTTATTAATATAAATCACCTCCATGTAACCACGTGCGAGAAGATCAGCCTTATACACAAAAATATACACCCTGTCAAGGACATCAAAAGATTCTAAATTCGTCGAGACGCGTTCGGGCTATAAAATCTAATAAACGCTCTTCGGCGAGATGGATCACAGATACACCAATTCGTTGCTAAAACCATCATCAAAGTCACGTCCCATTTGTTTACACGTTTAAAAAAAATCGTCACGACATTTTTTCCTCGATATTATCACCTCGTGGGCGAATCCGAAGCGCCAAAAAGTCTGCACTCGGCAACAACCCCTGCCTCTGAATTTGGGCTGTGCATCCCCTATTTTCGCGGGGATGATAGTCACTGCATGACGTCATCTCCGTATCCCATTGGCTGTTGGCTAGTCACGTGATCGCATCCTCAGCCACCCCTCATCGTAGGGGGGTTGAAGGGGGCGCCGCGACGCTCAGCAGTCACTGCGACGCCCGCGAGGTCCGAACGTCTCCCGGTTTTATACAGTCGGTGCAGTCGTCGAGACCGATGCAATTGCAACATAACATTTGCTGCAGTTTACCGATTCTCATTGTCAGTGCGTTGCAACAACAATAATAATCATAATATCAATAATAATACAACCGATTCTATTTTTATTCAACGGGCAAGGTTACAACGATTTTATTTTTATAATCAGCTATGAATGACGCGTGGCCATTACACGCTCGATTCCTGAATTAATTTTTGACGGGTTTCATTTGTCGATCGGGCATGACCGTATAAATTTTGCGCATTCGTTCGGGAATTCAGGTGAAAGTTAGTTTTTTTTTTTTTGTTTTTGTTTGCTTTTTTGTTTCAATTAATTTACGGCTACATGGCTCGTCACTGAATACATTTGAATGAGCGTGTTATCAAATTTTCGATACGGTTCGCAGTAATTAACAGTGCAGAGAAACAGTTGCAAAAAGGTAATTCTGCGGTATGAGTCAAAACACGATTCGGAAAACTACGCAATATGTTTGCGAATTAATTGGCATTTTAAGGGTAACGTAAAACGATTAATACGATTTACCATTACGTGTTCATGTACACATGAATGAAATTCGAAAGTATATAAATTTTCTATCGCGATGATTCGAAAATGAGTTAATAAAGTTCGAAACGATTTTAGTGACATCAGTTTAAATATCCTAAACAAAAGAAAAAAAAAAAAACTAGTGTCGAGAATATCGAACAGTCGCAATGGTCCTTCACGGCGTAAATCGTAAGTTGCTACTTTTTTCTTCCTTCTGTGGGTTTCACGTTGATTCGTTTGAATATTTAGTAAAAATCAATCAACGATCTATACCGCAATCTTAGACGATGCATAATCTTGTAAAGTTCGTAAAAAATTTGTTCGCACTCTAATTTCACTCGTACCCATTCCTGCTCGCACCCCTCGGTAATAAAGTTCAACAACGAGACTTCAACGCTCCTTTGCAAAACTCAACCCTGACCAGAACCACACGAACCTCGTTTTCGTGCCTATTCAAACACCTATGTGGCGTGTCACATCTGGCTTCGTATTAACAAATTGGAAGTCAGTCCCCCTCTTTTTTAATTCAGGTATAATGATAATACCAATGATTATCTTGGAGTTGTCGCGATCGCACGTGCATGCGCTACAGAAGTAAATTCATCTCAATTACTTAATTTTTTTAATTAAACATTCACACCGTTTGAAAATATCCTGCGGTTTCGGTTCTGCAAAAAAATTCTGAAGTTTTGCAGCACGAAATGTGGACGTGAATCCAAGAGAAAAAGGACATGGAGTAGGACGTATATGACTCCCCGAGGTTGATTACGACCCCCTCGGCCATACAAAACGTATATGCAAGGGGGTCACAATCTACCAGCTCACGAGGCGTACAATACAGTGTAAGAAACGCGATAGGGTGGGTGAAAAGTTGGGATTGAAATTCCGTTTTCTCTACGTATCCGTACAGAGGTTGGAGGAAAGAGATGAAATAATTCAGGGAGATGACTCGCAAAAAATATTAATTTCCCTTTACCGCGCTATGTATATTCGCGGTGTATAAAATCCGACCAAGTATAATTTGCGTTCGGTACGAAAATATTCAAGATGGCAGAGAGAGCCGGCGCGGCGGGTGTACGCGACTACGTTTGTTGTTTACAAATTTTTTCCCTCCAACTTCGACCGTTGCAAAATATCTTCGTGACCGGAATAGGAATATCTTGCGAGCCAAAAAAAAAAGAGGAAACTAAGAAAAGTGAAAAATAAAAAAAAACAAAAGAAAAATTGCCTTTTTCAATCACATCGCGAGTAGGTATACCAGCCTGCCTTCGTTCACTGAAAGAAATTTCACCGCGCATTATACGGATATTCATTCATAGTTCTGTAGTAAATATAAATAAATTATATCTCGTTCAATTGATTGGTCAAGACGACTTCGTGCGGCCAGCGGAATGGAGCGGCACCTTGCACGGTATATAAATAATAAAAATTCTGCTCCGCGGGCCAATGTACATATACCGTTATATACATATGTACACTGCACCCTTCTCTTTCCTTCGAAACTTCCGGACGGACCTGACCGCGCTGATATTGGAGCGTGGATTTGCATTTTATTACTTCTTATTTATTTATTTTTTTATTTTTTTTTTTGGCATCGATCGCGAAGGAACGAGAAACGAGGGATTGTAGGAATCTCCCATACGACGCCGACCACACATGTATTTACGTACATAGACAGAGGGTATTACACGTTATCCATATGTGTGAATATGTGTACATGTCACCCAACCATCGAATCTAGGGTTTCGTATTTCGTCTGTAGTACAAGTTAATACAGAGATCTTATTAGAGGCGAAGACGAGCAGATCAATAGGAAAATAATATACGCGTAATAGCAAATGCCGCAGAGTCTGCAAGCTCGTGATACGCAGATGAAAGCTTTTTTTTTTCTTCTCGTATTCAGAGAATCAAGCGAAATGTATCGTTCTTTTTTATTTTCTCGTTAATTACAGTGCGAGGGTTGCGAATTCACAATTAGGGTTCACGTGACACTCGATATTCCGTCACGTCGATATTTTTCGCGATGGTGTCGGCTTACGTCACCGCGTAGACGTCTCGTCATTCATAATGCTATCGAGATATCTTAACGAATATTGAACGTTCTCACCATCCGAGAAGAGAGAAAATAAAGAGAGGGAGAGGCGTTAGAATCCTGCATCTCGATTTACAATTCACGTCAGATTCTCTTCGGAAGACCAGCGAAGTATCGCGAATGAATTAAAGATTTTTTTTAAAGAATCTCCCCGAGTCTCTGGCATCTCTTCCTCGTCCCCCTCCTCTTTTACTCTTCTCTTTTTTCCCCCGTCTCTTTTTTCCTTACCTTGCTATTCACAGCCGCGGCGTCTTTTCCGCGAGAAAAGCATCATCTGAAAATCTTCGAGTGGTTCTAACAACTCCTGGATCTCTCTCGAAACCCGCAACGAGTCACGGAAAGAGAGCAATTTTCAAAGAGGAGTTGTATCGATTATTTTTTTCCTCCTTACTCACCAGTTGCCTGACCGTAACCGTCGTCATTTCTTTGTCTTCATTTTTCTCCTCGCCTCCTACGCCGTGGAAAAAAACCATCGGAACATATCGGCAATTAGACTCTTTTGCATCCCTTCGAAAATTCTAGACATCTCTCATCACCCTCTACCGCAAGCTCTCGCTTTTTCTACCCCTCTCGCCGTATCAAACAACATCAAAAGCACGTCTAGGGAGAGACGCTTCTCTTCTCTCTTCTCCTCTCTTCTCATTCGAGTATACTTCAGGCTTTGAATTAGCATAGCTGGTTCATACCTATAGCAGCAAGTATTTCGCGTAATTATTATCTTCACATGTATACGTACAAACCATATGTAATGTCAGGGCAAGTGTGCGTAAAAAATATACAGAACTGAGAGAAAGAAAGATATAATAAAAAAAAAAAAAAAAAAAAACAGAAAGAAAAAAAAATCGACCATCAAAGTCTCAACGGAGCTATAGCACCAGGCGCTGTACGAGAGGCAAGGAAAATTCCATCCTTCTAAATGCGGCACCTGTAGCAGCAGGCAGATGACTAGGGAAAAAGGCAGAAAAAAAAAAGAAGAAAAGATTCTCTCTCTTCAGGGTCTCTTTTGTCACCTTTTGTATTCTTGTGATTATCATCCCCGCCCCTAATTTCTCATTCCTCTTCTGAATTATCATTAATATTATCATTTACATTATCATTATCATTATAGTTGCCGTTGCGTTATTGTTGTTGTTATTTTTCTCGACGTGACTCATCTCCGACTGTCATATCTCCTGGAAAATGAGCAAACCAGCAGGAGAAGCAGTAACGGTTGGTAGATGACTGGGAAAAGGAATAAAGGGAATGAAAATTGGGGATCGAGGAGAGAGGTGGGGGAGGGAGCTTCTGGAGTTGCTAACTTTCAGGTAATTAAGTACGTCCCAACTTGGTTAAGGTGGTAATTGTGTTTTATAAGGAGCTTCAGGTTGTTCAAACAAGCATTTGTACAGAGCTTGCTTGTGCGTATATTTTCTAATAACGTGTATAGTCAGTTGGGCGGGAGGGGGGGGGGGGGGGGGGGCAACGCGTGGATAGTTTTCAAAATAGGTAATCGAAAGACGTGTACCACCCGGAGATACGCGGATCGCATATTCGGTAGATAATTATTCGTCTAGAAATTTACTTTGAACAAAGCTACGGCAAAAGATTTTCAGAATTTCAGCACACGGCGAATCGGAATCATCGTTCAATTTACGCAATTCACGTCAGCGATGGATTTGTTGATTCATGAGAACGTTCTCCTGTTCTTCGCGGAATTTTCGATAAACCAGTTCTACAACGCAAAACGTGAAAAACTAATGAACAAATAAAGTGACCGCAGTCTAACGTGACGAGGAAAAAAACACTGCGAATCGGTGGAGATAAATTAAACAAAGTATATTTTATACCGAAAGTGGTGGAAAAATTTTTACCACCATATTCTCACGTTGTAACCCACGTAGGTATAAAGTAAGGTGAAAAAAGAGACCGTCACACGTAACTAAAGCCATGAACAAAAGAAGCATGCCATGAACGAGTGAAATGACAAAAAGCTGTTACCACTCATTTGCAAGTTAAAAAGTAGAGTCGAATTTTATTCTATATAATATACGCGTATATCGCATACCTATATGGGCATGCCTGTGTGATATATCCACGCAAAAAGCACCGTCTGCGTAAAACCTGGGAGTGCCTCATCCTACCGGACTTGAAAAAAAAAGAGAAGGAAAAAAAAAAATTCCGGTGACGTGTCTCCCTCTTTCCCTTTAGTTCCCTTGCCATTCAGAGTTGAGGGTAGCTTTTCATCGCCTGTCGTTTACGGATGATGCATTTCTGAAACAATTGCTTCACCGGCGGAGGATTCTCCGATGTTATATACGTAAACGTGTACGCGCATGCATAGATATATTGTGCATGCATATATACGTCGTACATACGATACTGCAGATGCAACTACTGACCAAATCGAGTTTCAAACAACCAACAACTTTCCGGGATAATACTAACCACAGCACCAACGTCAACACTGTTACAGCATCCTGGTTAGCACGAAATACGAGATAACTGCAGCTTTACAACAATCTAGGTACACATAGAATACTCTGCCGTATTTTAGGTAAATATAACGCAGATTTACATAGCTTCACATGGGCATGCACATACGTACGATAACCCGACGGTGGTAAGTTGTTTCTCCTGTTTCTCCATGAAACTGGTAAATTCATGACGAGGATACAGTGGAATGAGATCGACTAGATGCCGAGTTCGAGATACTCGGGGTGCATTTTCGATGAGAACACTCATCTCCCGCGAGTTCTGTTCTGCGGATGTATATTCTTCTGGATGGTTAATATCGCTCGTATACGGAGAAAACTAGAAATGTTCTCGACCGTACGATGTTTCTCCAAATTCAGACATAAGGGGGATGGTAAAAGTGGGAGACATCGGCGCCTCCGTAAAATCCTTATTCGATACCCGCGTTATTTTAGAACCGTTCTAAACACTTCCAACACAACATCGTAAAAAAAGAAAAAACATTTCGATAATAACTAGTCGGTAAGGACTAAAAACTTACGGCGGAGATTTTTCAGATCTGTAATCCTTGTCACTCGAGTATCGTAAAATCAGTATCGCCTCGAGTGTCTATAAGTCGTATCATAAAGTGCTTATAAAATCCGGAAGGTACTCAAATATACCGTCGATATATTCAAATCCTGATCGATGTAATCTGCACATTACGTAGTACACACCTGGGGCTATATCTCGAGCTTTATCACAAAGAAAAAGCAGAAGAGAAGCCGTGTATAAACTGACGTTTTGATCACCTGGTGCAGCACCTGGGGTCCCCGTGAGTTCTGACCCGAGTAAAAACCCATTCAAGTATACACATGAGAACCTAAATATAAGATATCGCCGATCGCGAGTATAGAAATCACACGGTAGTGGTAGCTGCATAATGGTAGGAGTATATAGAAAACTGGATGCACCGAACTGAGGGTAAACTATAGGGTTGATGCAAATCCGATAATGTCATCGCAGAAATGCGTTCGACTGTGGTAAGGAATGGGTGGTAGTGGAATTCTTTTGCGCTGTTATGCGAGTCCCGGCGAACTCCGAGGGCAAATATTAGATTTTTATTTGCTTTGGATATTGCAAAGTTATATGTCCCGGCGAAACCCCCGTATACATTTTATACGAAAAGAGCCGTTGGTCCTCGATATACACGTGCATTTGTATACCGCATTCTTCGCGCTCGGCGCACCCCCTTTTTCTCTTTACCCTGAAATCGTTCCATCGTATACGTGCACTATATTTATCTATGTAACTCTAGATGAGGATGTATACCTTTACATACACATATATTTACATAGGTGTATGTATTTCCGTTAGAAAACGGGACTCCGTTTTCATTAGGATCAGACAAAGCATGAATGAAGGTGAACAATATCGGCTGAAGAATCGATTTCCACCGCTGCGAATTCGTGTTTGGAAGAAAGCTCGATAAAAATTGCAACGTTGCAAAATTGCAGGGGATCAAAAAATTCTCGACCATACTCAGCTGTGCGGCGTACTTGACGAAACCAAGCGGAACGTACGGGGAGGATATATGATATAACTTTTAAGCCGCTTATTGTGCGAGCATCATACTGCAGCAGGGAACTTAAAAATCAAGGGGGTATTGTCATTTGAGACTAGACGAGTGGATGAAAACTGCGGTATATTTTTTCACTCATTGTCAGTCGAGCCTCGCGGGCATGTGGATGAAAAACCCGTTGATTAAAAAAAAAAAAATAAAATAAGATGCAAGAGAAAAAAGAAAAGAATAGTGAGGGTAATTTTTAAACGAAAAGTTTCTACGTACTCACGAACTTGTAATTATAACTCCGAACTATATCTTCAACTCGTGCAGTCCTTCAAGATCAGAAACTTTGTTATAACGTACGAGATAAAAAGAAATTTTCTGGAATTAATAGAGCGCCCAAGGGCATCGGGTCTCATGCATAATACATGTCATGGAGAGCAATATGTGGCCTAGCTGTTATTTCATGAATCTCTTGCTTTTTTTCGCACTCTGAAATGCTTTTTCGACTCTCTTACCGAGGCCTCGTCCTTTGAGCATTCTATTTTTCATTTTCTTTCCCCCCTTCGCTATTCTACACGTTTATCTAACTACCCATTCATCCTCTTGACTGTTTCGGTGCTTCGGAAAGAAGTAACGCTTTCGTGAGATTTTTAAAAATATTTTACACTATCCTCTCTTGGAATCGAGATGTTCACTCCGAACTAGCATGAGAGATATTTTTATTCGTGCATTGATTCGACTGAAACCAATAAAGATATTTCATTACTTTTGCTCTGAAAAGCAGTGAATGAGCGATAACTCGATCAATTTTATAGATGGATCAATTTGGTTAGCAGATTCGTATTTCTGAGGTCAAAATACGTTGGAAAAGTGTCCTCCAATCGATTTGAAAAATACTTCATTTTTGGCCCAGAATCGAAAAAATCCAAAGGGGTATACCTTAGATTTTTGTCGATTTTAGGGTAAAAAATGAAGTATTTTTGAAATCGATCGTAAGGCGCTTTTTTAACGTATTTCGACCTCAGGAATTCGAATCCATCGATCAAATTAGGCTACGAATTAATCCCATCGAGGTGTCTTCATTTTTTCACTTTTCAGTGCGATAAATTGGCGATAACTCGATCAATTTTATAGATAGATCAATTTGACTTCCAGATTTGGATTCCCGAGGTCAAAATACGTTAAAAAAGTGTCTTCCAATCGTTTTCAAAAATACTTCATTTTTGACCCCGAAATCGACAAAAATCTAAGGTATACCCCTTTGGATTTTTTCGATTTTTGGGCCAAAAATGAAGTATTTTTGAAAACGATTGGAGGACACTTTTTTTACGTATTTTGAGCCCAGGAATTCGAATCCGCAAGTTAAATTGATCTATCTATAAAATTTATTGAGTTATCGCCAATTTATCGCTCCAAAAATTGAAAAAATCAAGATATCTCGATGGGATTTTTTCCCAGCTCAATTTATCCAACGGATTCGTGTTTCTCAGGTCAAAATACGTTGGAAGAGTGTCCTGCGTTTAATTTTAAAAATACTTTATTTTTTACCCAAAAATCGAAAAAATCCAAAGGGGTAAATCAAAAAATTTTGAAGCGTGTTATCTCAGTATTCTTGAAGTGAAAGATGAAGTTTCTGAATGAAGTATAGATTCGATGCTTTTAGTACCTCGCGTTATCTCATTGTTAGAATTGCATGGAAAGTTTTATCGAACGTGTAACAGAAAGAAAATCGTAATACCGTGAGAAAAAAAGAACATGAACGAAAAGTGCTCGCCTTCGGGACCAAGTTTCTATTAGTTTTCAAGTTAACCTCTTCATTCATGTCTCGTATGTCTATCTAATTCAGAGCGAAGACTTAGATTCGGAATCCCTTTTACTCCCTTGACATAAATATCCAACTCTGACGAACTGACGAAAAAACGAAGTTCTAGATATGAACGTTTCCGCAGTTTTCTCATATTCTAAAGTGCAATACTTCACATAGTCATAAAATTTTTCACATCCGTCTCGTATCAATCCCAAAAAAAAAAATTCGAAGTAGTCGCTCAGTACGCGGACTATTTCGCGATAAAAATATCTCCGAATAACCTAATCCGCGCAACTATAACGGCCACGGAACTTTGGAGACTGAAATATTTTTTTTAATTTTTGTTAAGCCCGGCTTATCCGGAATACCCTAAAAACCGCACTCGAGAAGTTATTAGCTCTTTATTTTTTCATCAGAAGACCACCGATATAGAAAGTTTTCGGGTATTTTCACCGGGAATTACGTACCTACTTGCAGCCGCCAAATTAGCTGTTAATTGCAAATAATAATCCGCCTCTAACTCTTCGGTACTTTAATTGCTAATTATCACGCTATAATATGTGTTTGGTTGGAATATAATTTAATAGCTATAGCCTGCGCTGCAGCTAGAAATTATCATACTTGCCTATATCGTTATATACGCACTGAATTTTTTTCTTCTTTTTTTTTTGTTATCGCTCGTGTTTACTAAAAGCGATATTATTTTATCTTATTTAAGAATCTGAAAAATAAAAAAAGGGTGTATGCGGATCGTATGGCAAACCTTAGATTGCGTATTTTGCCTTACGCGTACGTGCAGAGGGTTTGTTATATAGACGGGCAAACGTCGTTTCGTCTAGCGCGTGAGGTACGGACTTTACGACTATAAGATATTGTAAGTATAAGTAGCCGTATCCCATATATCTTGGGGCAGCAGGTGGCTGTACAACAAGCCCGCAGTAAAATAATTTAACATAAATTGGCTAGAAAAGCAGGAGACTTGTATCGAGATTCGGCGCCTCTGCGATTTTGGAAACGTAAAAGTGACGCATACTGCCTTGATGGGAAAAAGAATCGCCTAGAAGAAGGAAAAAATTGAATTTCAGATACATGAATTACCGTTCTTTTATGCCAACCAAATTTCAACTCGCCTATATATATTCGTCGTTTGTTCGATCGGAGGGAAGCTATCGAGTTCCATTGCGTAGGTATATTATTAAGCTAGGAATGCAAACTCCCTACACAAGAGATATCTTCTCCGCGCGCTTTCGGACTGTTCGGAGGTTTGGTATGGGTCAGAGATATCCTGACTATGTAGAGAGAATTTTAGGGATTATAGAGCTTAGAAATGGAAGATACGAATATCAGTAGCCTCGTTCCAGCCCTAATATTCGTTGGCATAACATTCACTCGCGTAATAAAAAAATAAAGGACGAATATTAATCACACGAAAGTCAAAAGTCAAAAGGCAAAAAAATGTTTAAATATCATCAGATCTAATTCGATACAGTTAAGAAGTAGTGGATCTGATCGAATTTGGATTTGGTATACTCGGATTTTGAATGACACTCGGTTATTTCCGACAACGCACATTCAAGCTCATTTTTTCCAAGTCTCTATAAATTCATAGGTGGGTTGAAAATACGTCTGATAAAATCGTTTTTACGTACATATAGGTATATGGCAAGGTGAAACTGGGTCTGTACAGAACAGTATATAAAACTTAACGTTTATTTTTCTTTCCTCGCCCGAGGCAACTCCGTCAGAATTTTCCCTTAGTATACTTACTAAACCCCCTCAGTAGATAAGACGAAAACGATCGGGAAGTTCGCCCCGCGCATCCGTCTGAATATTTCCATGGTGCGGTGTCTGAATTACTCTTTTCACGCCTGCCACCTTCCGCGTCGCGTCGCGCCTTTAAGTGAAGACGTTATTGCGTGCCTAGAATTCCATCCTCTTTCATCCCCCGGCGAATCAACCTACCTGCAAACCCTCATTTTTATTTTATTCCATTCCATTTCATTTTTCATTCTTTTTGTTAACATATTTTTTTTCGCTCCTCTTCCGGCTCGCTCGGGGCACACCGCGTCGAACAAAAATGCATTTCTATTCAAATTTCTTATCTTTTCGTTTCATATGGAATTACACATTGGACAATTATTGAAAAATATTCGTACACAATACGTGGCTTGATATCGTCTTAGTATACGTCGTCTGAAATGTCATTAATATCTTCTCGTACCGTATGTTAATATTTTACTTACTGTTTTCTACTCTTTCTTTTTTTTTTATCCTTTTGCTTCCTTTACTTCCTTCGTCCTTTTTCTATTTTTTTTGTTAAACGACACCATGGAGACTGTGTCGTTTATTTCACAGCCATACGGCGAACCGTCTACATTTTGCATTTTCCACTGCATTTTACCACCCCACCCACTCCAACTTCCCCTATGCAAATAGAATTACCTACTCGTAATATTCACGCTTCTCCTGCTGCTGCTATGCTCTTGCTGCTTTTGTAGAGTACGGGACCGATGGTATAGGATAGCCAGTTATTATGCTGCCTGCACTGCTGCTGCAGGTCTTCGTGGTGCAGTTAGTTTCGACGGTATTTCAACTTGCTTTTGCATAAATGTCATTCGCATCCGATCCCAATCAAACACTTCCGCTTTATTACACGCTCCCTGCACTTACGATTTGATGAATTGTTTACGTCCGTATCACGTATGTCTGTACACTGGGTATAGATGTACTAGTATTTTTTAGCATTTCACACGGCGATACGATGGCATTAATTTTCCGTCCATATGTCGATTCATCCAATGATGTTTGAAGTTTGTACGATTGGATTTTTAGGCGATAAATTAGGTAATGACCGCAGAGTTTTTATTTTTCACTCCGATCGACAAATTTGGCCGTTATCTACATCGCGAGTTTTGTATGCGAACACGATAAATATGAATTACGAAATATTGTCAAGGGAAAAATGTTGCGTGTACATAGCGATGGGGTAAGGGGTATTTAAAATCGTGGAGTTGGGAAAATATAAGTAGAAAGGGCGCTGGTCGATATTTGACGCTTCATCGCGCATCGGTGGTTTTCAATCAGTCACTCACACGTGTGCCTCCATTTCATCCCCACATTATAGGTATACGCCGCGATGTGTAACAGCGAAATCATTGAGAGATAGAATAAAGGGAACCAAAGCCTCGGTTTTCGAATAAAATGATCGTATATTGGTATCGTCGTACAGATATCGAAAATTAATAAACGCTTCCGATCCTCCACTGCAGAGCGGAATGTTCATACGTTACAAATGTTTCAATTACACGGAAAATTAACCATTCCACTACACCCTACGTGCTTATAACTTTCGACGAATGATTCACCCTCGAAAAAAAAAATAATCTGGTTTACATTAGCGCAGATAGAATCGACTACTGTGAAAATATGATGAAGAAATTTCGGTTGACGGTTCGATCGTCAAATATTTACACTGATTAACCGTTATCGAACGTCAGTTTGGATGTGCTTATTAGATATTCAAGATTATCGTTGCACGTAATCTCGATGGCAGGACGCGTTCGACGAACTGAATAACATATAAAAGTCGGAGTTTAGTGAACAAATGGGAATGGAAAAAAAAAATTGATCCAGAATCATATATCAACGTAAAATACATCCGACGGTGTACAGAATGGGAACTTGTAGGCACATTATACTGCGTATTACGGATAGCGTAGGTACGTATATAAGTATACATGGGTAATAAATGTAATGATAATCATTCCGTCTCTCGTACGGATACCAAATGGTAAATCAATAACGTTTCTCGCTTTAGCCATGTCCTACTAAATTTCCATTGCACCAAAGTGATTTCCAATAATATGAGTCTGAAGGTATATGTATACGTTTGAGAAAGCCACGTATATGGTAAGCACCAGCCCATGAATGTGTAACTTTAAAAGAAAATATGTATGAATTTTTTGCCTCGAACACGAGAGAAGTTCGACCCCCGTAATTGTTCGCATTGTGCCTATACGGTGAGGTAGAATTGAAAGGAAGGAGGAATTGGTTGGATTAAAAAAAAAAAAAAATGAAGCGTGACGCAATCTACAGGAATTTCATTTTTCGCGGATAACTTCGAAGGTACAGATCTATGGATTTTTCGATTCCTTGTCTCGAACGATGCGGAAGAAACCATACGTCATAGGTTGTGAAGTTTAGTTAATCTATCCAAAATGCTGAACTGCCCCGGGACTGGTTGCCCCTATTAGAGAGTTTCTACTACGCTATGCGTCCTTGTTTTACGGGCGTTGTTCTCGTCATATCCTCCGCTAGCCCAGGGAAAATCCTACCGCATGATCCCTCGGTCACAATTAAACCGTTGCATAATACAGAAACTGTGTTCCCCGAGTCGCTAAACTATTTTACCGACTCTGTACACAAACAGCCCTTTCATTCTCCATCTCTCTCTTTTTTCTCTCTTTGCCCTCTAGTTAAGCACCGTGCATCCCCGACTCCCTCTAATTTATTCTGAAACACCATTCTCACAGAAAATCCACTGAAATATCGATTTTATAAATCGTCCATTTTTTCATCTTCCTTTCTCTCTTCTCTCGTTTCTTCAATTCTTTCCCAACTACCCTTATACCTACACTCGGCCAGCAGCAACTGTCCAGGGGCGCATTGAAAAAAAAAAAAAAAAAACAATACAACAACAACATAACAGAAATAGTGTCCTAAGCATGCTATACAGACGAAGGTATTTTCTCTGCGACGGTAATGAGATCAGTGTAGGGCCAGCAGGCAGACACACACCTGCAGTAGTTGGGGCTTCAACTAGAGCACGCGCGCTTTGAGTGGACGGACCTCCCTCTGCAGCAGGTTCCCTACCAGCGCCTCGGATAATCTTGTTACTCATAATACCCTGTTAATCTGAGCGAGACTGTCTACAAACAAGAAAACCCAACGGTCAGGACTTCCCGGGGTTCAGATCGATCACTGGCCCCATCCTGGTACATGGAAAGTTCCCGCGCCGGTCGTCATCAGCCCACCACGGTGAAAATAATTCTACCGAAAATTTACACACATTTTTAGAGATGTTCGAACTTATTCTCTAGTTTTTCAGAAGTAACTGTAGTGCGAAGTTCATTTTTTTTTTTCACATTCGATAAAAGAAAAAATAAGATTTTATTCGAACAATCACTAATTTTTTTATGAAAAACTAGAAATATGAACTGTGGAGGAGAAGCAACGATTATTGAAAGTATTCGCGCTCGAAAAGTACCCCCGAAAAATTGACATCGAAAAATTAAACCGATGTATTATATACCTAAGCGTATTTATCGGTTCAATATAACGATGTCAGATGATTTTCAAGTGGATTGTAAAATGGAAACCTCCGATTACTGCAGGACAGAAATTAATGGAAGCTATTCAAGGTTTCGTGTGAATCGATTTAAAAGTAATCCCATCGAAATTGCAAGTCTCGCGGTAGAAGCCACCCCCTTGACGTAAAATCGACTCGTTTCAACCGCATCGAATTTTATTACCTGTCTTATTATATTTTGAAGGAGACGAGCCGAGGGTAAATGCCAAACGTAATTATGAATAACGAGGTACAGAATTATTATTATTATTACGAAAGATGAATTACGGGACGGACGATATTTTTTATTTAATGAAAAATTCAAAATACGACGTGTCTACTATGATTGCTGATTGATTTTTATTTTAAGTAGTAACTCATTAAAACAGCTGATGAAATTATAATCCGAGTAACACGTATCAACAATTTATAGAGTTAGAAAAAAATTCTGAAACATTTTAGTTTTTTCGTTGTAGTCCGCGTAATCCTATTTTTTTGGAAAATTCAATTTTTCGCCCACTTTTTCTCTAAATAGATATTCTATTTGATCCAGCTTGGGTTTTTCACAGGATTATGAAATGTTCGGTCGATTGAGCGCTGGTCCGAGTTTTATACTCGGGATTTCGATATCTGTCAGTTGCTGTATGTTTCTACCCACACCACCTGTCCCACAATCTAAAATACCATATAATACGTATAGCTACTGCAAATTCCTGTTTACACGACTCTTCCATTTACTCGGTGTATCATGAAAGCAAACTGAAATAGGAACCTGGTCAAATATCATTCGCTTTCAAACTCGAATTCTCGATAAATCGACGTACTGTATATCCGAAAAATTTTATTGTTCTTTCCGGTACACGTTATGTGGTATGAATAAATTTGAGTAAACCACGATTTTTAAGGGTGCATCTACCTGCCCCGCAATGACTATCGCATGGGGTGGTCGGCCATTTTGATTAAAGGTAGAAAGTAAATTACCTACCTCTAGGTACAACCGCGGCGAGCCCGTAAACCTACCGGAGCTACGAGTAGGATAGCTAAGATATAAAACACATGCAACTGTAAATTACAGGAGTTTACCTGATTTCGCCCCAGTGGTGGTGTACGTGTAGTGAGGGAAGACTCGAATGGCTTACATAATACAGCTGCAGTTAAAGTGCAACCGTTCCGCAATCTCGGTTTATCATTCCAAAGCTGTAAGTTCCAACGAGTAGATTAGTTTCCATCAGTCTTCTCTCCTGCGCCAAGCTCTTCACTTACTTGTCTCTTTTCCCTTCGTATTTTCGCTTCCCTTTCCACCCCTCATTCCCATTCGGCATCTAGCGTATGTGGAATATCTCTCGCTACCGCAAAAGGTCGAAGGCTCCATGGGGTGGTTGCCGTGACACGAAGAAACTCGTACTCGGACATTGTTCTACCCCTGCGCCTTCACCTCCACCTCCACCTTCTCTCATTTCTATCCAGCCATTTCCCAACGTTATTTATCTTTTACGTTGCAAAGTTCTGATGCGTAAAACATGCCACATAAAATATGACGGAAGGTGAAGGTGGAATGAGAAGAAAACTGGAGGCACTGCTTCGCATTGTGTTGCGCTTGCGTCCAATATCATAGACGTGTATGAGTTCGTACGTACGGCAAGCAAATCTCATACATGAAAACGAGGGCGTTTCTGAGCTTCTAATAAGTTGGGATTTTCCCTCGTATTCTCGCATACTCGAGTGAGCTCATGCTGCCATACGAGACTTGCATTGTAAAAGTACTGAGCTATGAGTGGGTGTAATGTATACATGTATAAAAAGGATGTGAAAATACTGCGAAGGCAAAAATGTGGCTTGTTAACGTCAAATTGAATGAGCCGAGCTTGCAAGGCGTGTGAAAAAAAGAATCGGATTGAAAAATAAATAATGAAAAATTACGAAACCGGAATTCCGGAGTACCTACGTGACATCGAGATACCAGATTTAATACACCTAGTAGTCAACATAATTATCGGAGGACATGTTAATTCCGCCATTTTGTCGATTAGCCTAGATCTCATTCTATACTTCACCATAGTTATGTAAAACTCACGGTTATAGGTGATGGAAAAAATTTCTCTTGAACTCCGTATGAAGAAATTTTAGAGCAGTTGAACTGCTTGCGGGACATAACCCACAGTAATGTAGACTACGTAGAAACGTTAAGCCGACACGCCTGTTCCGAAAGCTACTCGTGTAATCTTTGGCACAGATCCTGCGCCCCACGCGGACCACAATCGAGCTACTGACAATGTTATCTGGGAATTATAGGGTGTCTCGAGCTTTCGACTTTCGCTAAAGTCATACCAGTAGAGGCGATCGTCAAAGACATTCTCTCAGTACGTCGCGAACAATTGAACATTATATTTCCTTCGCCGTTTTTTATAACTTTCTTTTTTTTAATCCCTGAATCATGTAGTAAATATATATGAGGGGAGGAAAAGGCGACCCAGAACAGCGTGACATTTTATGATTTTCAAGGATATCGTGCAATGTTTAACTAGGAAGGAAGAGAAAAAGAGCTTTAGGTCGTCGGTAATCATATCACAATTACGACGGGTTATGGAGGAATAAAGCAGTATTTTCTTCAAGGCTCTTCGGGTCGGTCATAAATGTTTCGTTGTATTAGAGCCTTGAGCACCTTTCATCTTTATACGACGAAGTCGGATCATATGAAGAGGGTGATACCTAGCCACGAGTATAGTTATACGTATGTATTACATCTATGTATGAATATACCTTTTGTTTCCGCAGCAAGAGAAAAAAGAGGCAGAAATAACAAGGAGTATAAAATAATAGAAAGTAAACGGGCGGCGTCGCTATTGCGTTTTAAAACCGTGAACACCGCCAAGAAATAGCTATTGAAGATTATATAAATTATCCTCTATTAAAAAACTGATGTTCGCTCGCTTTGCTTAAAAAAAAAAACTCGCAAAATGTGACATTTGAATTTGAAAATTCAACGACATTTTCAATGAAAATACAAATCGAGTGGTAGAAATTTATTTTTTTGAAATTATTCACTAGTTCCATTGAATGATCACAGAAAAACTTTATTTGAGTTGCATATGACGAATTTTTTCTTTTTTATCTTCGACATGAGGGATAAATATTATAATTCGAGGGTTAGTTGGTTGGACTGGTGTTGCCGATATAAAAACTTCTAACTTGGTTTTCTGACGGAAGCTTAACTAACTGGTGTAATTTCCATCGAAGCTGGTGGTGGAGGTGCTGCCGGTTTTTCTGCTTCTAAAAACGGGACAACGATAAAATGAAATCCAACCGTTAGGGTTGCGGGCTTCGAAAGCCAACACTTCTTGCCAAAGAACCATTTTTGCACCCATCCAGCCTACCAATCTAGCAGTCTTGTAATCTGGGTAGGGGAGAAAACGAAGAATTGGGGAGACTACGCTGTTATATACACAGGGTTAGAGAAAGAGAAAGACAGAAATAGCGAGGTTTCTCCGAATTAGCCAAGAAACCACCCTAATAACATTACAACCCCTCATTCTCTCTGTGTATTTCTGTTTCATCCCTTCCGTTCGCCCACACAGCCAGCGCCCTTTATGCTTCCAGTCTCAACTTTAACTATAAATTCACTCTTATCTTGAGACCACGAGGGATCCAGGACTGGCAAGTATTCCCCATACCTCCCTCTTTCTCTCTCGCTCTGCATTCGAACAGAAATTATTATACTATATTATATCGTGCCAAAATGAACGCATGTATACAAAATCAAACCTCAAAAATGACTGTCGGTTTCTGAAAAAATCTGACAAAAATTAACAAAACTAGATATCGCGCGGATAAAACAAGAGAGAAACGAAACAAACTCCATTGTTTTGCAGAGACGGAAAATCCGTTCAGTTATTCCACGTCCAAAACATAAAATCCTGTCCGCTGCTGCCGCTGTTGCTACTTCGTTATACGTTTAGATTTCTAAAGTGTAGAGCCAAGTATGTAATGTACAAGACCGTGTATATAAAAGAATTTAAGTACACCTTGGTCGAAGTACAATGTACACCGCACTCATCCCTGTATACCTATACATTTCCGTTGCACTATAGATACAACGCGTTCAGAACAGGAGCAAGGTGGTAGTTTCGTTCCTTGATTAACCCGTTGTAATTCCTCCCTCGTCGTTATGTTAACATAGGAGCAACGCTTCGATGTGCAGCAGCGCCCTCTTCCTCCACGGCCATCGGGTCCGAGTCCTCCCCACTCCATCTCTTTGACGTTATCCTCGTGATCCTGCAGCTTTTTATACACCTTTATTTCGATGTCGTTGCAAGCCTATGACCTCTTTACTTTCCACCCAACCATTTTCTCCGTATATACGAAAAAAAGGCGACGGTACCTCGTACACATTACTTATATCTATACCTCCTGTAATCGAGTATATAATAATAACTGGGGGAATGCGGGGATTCACCGGACACGCTGCGGTGTCCCACCATTCTCTTCCCTCTTTCGCCCCTTACCCACCGCCAACTCGCGTTCGCCGGTTCAAATAATAATAATAATTTTCAACCCGTAATTACCGGGGAGAGTTTCTCTGGCGACATTTCCCGCGTTTTAGTTGGCTAGGATCAATTAGCGAGAATTGTTAAATGTATCTATGTGGGTATATATATGTGTACGTAAAAAGTATTATATACGGTAGATAGATCGACACGATGCACAAGTATTCAACATCGTTATACCGAAAACGCGGTAAGTTTGAACTTTGAACCGTGCAGGGAAAACGGGTTGTACATTCTAGAGAAAATATATTGTTATTACCGTTAATATTTTCCGCAAACTTTTGAACGCCAAAACTAAGCTCTTTACCGCGCGGTAAAGTCTGCTGCAGAGAAAGGCAGCAGATGACACGACGACATATTTGTTTGTCTGGATAGCTCTGCAAACGGGTATAATGTTTTAAACGATACTTTACCTTATATACCTGCTACCTCTATAGTACACACTTACTCAGCGCTTATATTTATTCACGTATTTATCGCTCCGCTCCCGACACACCCTTCACGCACCTCACGATCTACAACAAATGGTAAAGAAAAACGGAGGTCCAAAAGCTCCGCGGACGCGAGTTGAGAAAAAAAAGGAAATACAAAAATTAATGAACACACAACGGAAGCGGCAAAGAAGAAACTTTTATCGAAAATTTGCATGGAATCTTTTTTTCTAAATCATAAACTCCGAGTATCTAAGAAGAAGAAAAAAATTTCTCACGAACACAAAACTTTCTTCCTTATACTGATAAAATTTGTTTTTTTATTTCTGTTCCAGGTAAGTTTCCGGTAAAATCTATTTGTATACTGTAATGTATATTCGATGAGCGTTGTCGAGGACTGCGCTTTTCCCAAGGTAATAACCCATAACAGTGAACCTCTCGGAGGGGTACTTTTGGCGTCTTCGGTACCTACGTGCAATACAGGTAAGGTAAACCGTGCTATTGTTTCTCTGAAAACAGTGCGGAAGAAACAAACAAATAGAGAGGAAAAAAAGATCCTCGCGTATTTTTTTGATTTTTATACATGAAACAAGAAAACTTCGGAGCGTAAAACTCTTAGTCCGATGCAGAATGGAACGACATCGCATTGCACCTGCACGAGGTGGTAAGTGCGAAGTGTGTTGGTTCGCTGTAATAATATTATTCGTAGTTGTTCGAGTGTGAAGGTATGTAAGGTTTGTATGTACGTACATAATAGGGTAAACAGTAAATGCAACGATGAAGAGAATAGTGAGGTACCTCCCGCCGAACTGTGGGGAAAAAGCTTTGGGGTACGTGCTCAAAGCTTTCACGGTAAGCTTTTGCTCCATGTAAGAGCACCGCGCTAAGTGTCATCATTTTCCCACAGGAGAAGGCAGAAAGAGATGTCCGTAGAGACGTTTGGGGTATATGCAGTATACGTACAGGTGCTTACCACCTCACTCGATCCAACGGCGCCAGCTCTCTCCCCGTGGACTATATCGCGCACGGACCGACCGGATGTTACGTTTTTTCGAAATTACTGCACAGTTTCAAACAAGTTTACACTTTTTTTACAACCATAACGCGCGCGGTTTGAATTCAACTTTATTTACCGAATATTTATACCGCCGCAGCACCGCGAAGCGGGCATGTTCGTTTCGTGGCGTAAATATTTTAGGTATAGTTACAAGACGGCGGAATGTGAAAAAAACACAGTGGCTCCTCTGAATCTCTCTTTTTTTTATTTTTGAGAGATCTACGGTTTTTTGGCGATGAATATTTTGTGAATCTTGAAAAATTCGATGAGAAATGTGATCTTCAACGATAAAGTTTGCTATGGAATTTGTTATTCGCGTTGAGTGGGCGAGAGTTTCTTTCTTGGGCACCCCGTGTAATTTGATGATCAAGCAATTCCAAGGCCGGCATAAGTTTCCCTCACTTTCTCACTGGATATAGTGTACGGAGTTTGTCTCGGAGCGGAAACTGCGAGGCTATAATACGACTACGACGTTGAAACGAAGTAGCTGTTGTTATTAGTGGCAAAGAGCTGCGAATGGGAATTAGACGCGGTCGGCTTAAGGTAAAACAATGCGCGAGAGGGTAACTTTGTAGAAACGTGGATTACCGGAGTCCGTTGTCTCAATTTGTTCTCACGGTGAAACGTCAGGAGTTAACGGCACCGACTAAAACCTCCCTTCATAATATCCTCATCCTACTTTTACCATGCGGGCTTCTTTTGTTACATTCTTCGATCCGAATTCATTGCTCATCCAAACCTGCATACCTTATCCAACAAATTCAAGAACATCGTACTCCGAAAAGTTTTGGCCTTGCAAATTAATAAAATAAAACAAGTTCTACCGCTGACTTCGTCCGGCATACAAGCAAACTAGGTGGGTATAACTTACGTTTTAATATTTCGCGGGGGACAAATTGGCGTGAAATGGATAGCCGCGGGTTATTAAGTTAAGTGAGAAAAAATGACAAAACTTACAACATTAGGACAACTCGACGTATCTGTACGCGAATCTGATGAGAATACTTTTTTTATTCTCTCAAATTACACTGCGACGCGAGCTTTGATATTCTCGCTGATATTTTCCGGCTTGATCCCAAGTGAATGCTCATCATGTTTTTGCAGTCGATACAATCGATTTCTTCCATCTTCACACCCCGCGTGGTTAATTGAAGTCTTCCATTCTCCCCTTGGATTTTCCCCCCTTTTTTAATATCCATGCAATCGCCTCCGGACGCACAATACGGCGTCTTTCGAAATCGATGGATTTTTATTCGCTTCAACAATAGCAGTTTAAAGTCCGTCGTGTGAGCTACTACGACACGAACCGCGACGTGTCCATTGATTATTCAGTCGACCTCCACTCGATATCGATTTCAACCCCTTCGATACGTCCTCGTATCCGTCGGCGACGATTTCGCGCAGTAGTGTAAGCGAGCCTGCTGTCCACGACACGGTAGGTTTGTTAATAATTGACGGGTATGTATAGATCCGGCCGATAGAAAAAAAACGCATCAAATTATTTCAAACGAAACTAGAACAGCTGCGGAGCTCGTATGGAAAAAAGCAGAATTTTTTTTTTCGCTAAATATTCTGATCTCTCGTCATGCGTTGAAAATGTGTGCGTTACCTATACAGGGTACACCACGATAATTGAGATCGGGATTCGGCCGAAAACAAGGTATAACTTTCAAGCAGAGGGTGACTTATATGGATAAACACACAAGTTGTTTACGGAGCAATGCAGAGGAAAGTAAAACAAAGTGGGGTAGTACGGGGGTGGATAAAGCAAGAGGTACAACGTGAATCTCTCGAGTTCGCCACAAACTGGACCAACTCTTCGAAGTAAAGTGAACTTTGGCCGACCAATATACGTACGAGTGAAAAGTACGTATACATCCATATAGCTGTGTAAAAGCGTGACGTGAATTTAACGCTTATTTTTAAAGGAGGAAACAGGAGGAAACTTTGTGAAAATAAATATGATCGTCCGCAGTAGGATAGAAAATACCGAGAAAATAAGAGGGGGAAAAAATGGAGAATTTCGTTTCACAAATTAATCAGAACATGTGCATGTGAATGTAATCGCAACTCATCACGTACGCGATGGATCACGTCGCTACTTTAATTGGTGGCACAATTTACTTGACATTTTATTACAACGTCACATTGCACTGGAATTACTCGCGCGCTAATTACTCGACTAATAAATATTTAGGCTCGTTAGCATGCGCGTAGGTGATGCAATTATTCATCCTATGGGATTATCTCAGGTTTTTGTTGCCGTTCTATTACGTGACTAAGAGCGATGAATTTGTTAAAAATTCTCACGAATTCTCAACTGCAGCTGCATTTTAGATCGGCAATGTCGCACCTGTGATAAATTAGATCCAGAGATATTAAAAAAGTAGAGCAGAAAAATCACGAGTCAAGGCTCGAGATGATATCGAACTAGATCATCTCCTCATCACCGCGAATCCGCAGGTTTTGAAAAAAAACAAAATATAGTATGAGTGGACACCCACATGTATGTTGTGTATCAATGCCACAATTAGCGGCTTAGAAACTGAACAATTTTAATAGTTCAAAAAAAAAAAAAAAGAACACAGCGCACCCGAGTTTTCGTAAATTAAGATTTGCAAATGTGTAGAATCTGTTTCTAAATTAAAAAAAAAAAAACCCGGTCGATAGCGTATCATCTGATGGTTTCCCATGAATAATTATATTTAGTTTGATAAAAATTCAGTGAATATAATTACACGGCGAATCTTGCCACCCTTATTTTCATGACGTTATCTCAATACCCCGTCTGTCACATTATGATTTAGTGTTTGTTAAATTCATTAACTTAAATTATAATTTCTCGAGCAACTCTCGCGTTGTTATATTGGCGTGAGCCGTGCCGGAGATAAGAGAGATAGATAAGAAATTTATTTCATTTGAAAACGAACTACCATATACCATACGGCATATATTATATATTAGTAAATGTAATTTATATGCAGGGCCGATCGTAATAAAAATCTGTTGTCGTCATCTCGTCGCGTGCAACGAGATTTTTCATTTCTAGTTCTCGGAGGTCTCCGGTTCTGTTTTCATCGACCACTGTGTATAGCTCGCATGTGATCCGTCATGCGTGCGTTTTTTTTTTTTTTTTTTTCTTCGACCTAACGCGCGGAATAACGCCTCCACTTTGGACACCACAAGACTGAGGGGACGATAAAAAAAGTATAGGAGTTTGCAATAAAACGGACAATATTTCTTCTCAAGTGTTTAACCGTATTTGAGCATTTTTCTTCTCGCGGAATCACCGAACCATAATTATAAAATCGGATTTTAAACCATCACAACTAAACGCTCTTATTCTGTCGTATCCTATTTTATTTTTTTCCTTCTTTCTTACGCCCCTATTCAAGCGAGCTTCTTGATAAGGCTACATGATACATCGCGTGCTTCAGAATTGCTGTTAATTATCTAAAAATACGCCGTGCCTATCTCATATGGTTAATTAATGTAGCTGGTTTGTAGAGAAAATGAGAGATTTTTTTTTTCTTTTTTTTTTTGTATCTCACAGATAATGAGCGGTGGTTCTTCAATGTTGAATCTGAATTTAGCGTGACAAACAGATTTGGGGTTGACGTGAAAAAATCGAAGGACATACAAGGATAGTGATCGAAATACCACGAGCACTTTTCTTCCCGATTGGATGACACGAATAATTGATAGTCCTATTCTAATGGACATCAGATTCACGGTCAGATTGATTTTCATACTTTTTAGTTCAGTACGAATCTGTAGATCATATTTCATGTGATTAAATTCTGATATTGATTTTCAATTTCTTGTCGACAAATCGACTCTCAGAGATAACGATTGTAATAAAGATCGACGAGTGATAACGTTAATTAACGGGGTTTTGTCACAAGATCTTTTATTTCCGTTTATAATTTCCAATATTTTTTTTTCCTCGTCTATTCATGACGTTCATTCTTAAAAAATGTAAAAACCAACCGCCGCACTCTTCAACGATATGATAACCACTGTATTTATCATCTAATACTCACGTTACCGCGGATAGGATACGGAAATGACAGTTTAATGCACTAATGGAACTCCCGGGAAGACAAACCACCTTTCATTCCAGAGTAATAAATTTTTAACGATCCCTGTGTAGTACCCCGCATAGCCCACGCAGTCGACTTATGCTAGCCAACATCGATTTCTGCACCTGGTGCAGGCCGGATACACGTTGTAACGGAGCTGAGGGAAGTAACAAATCTGTTTACCAGGCCATTATTTATTACTGGCAAGTGAAGAATCTGGGAAAAATCTTTCCCGAAAATGTCTCTCGTCGCCTTATACACAATAACACGTGTACCACGAAATTTGATGCGAGGGTTTACCGCGCAATAACAACGTACTTACGATAACATACGCCGCGTATAAATTACGTTAATTAACGCAACAGGCATAATATTCCTATAAATATGGGTAGACGAACAACCGATGAATAACAAGTGCAGTTAACGATAAGCATGACATTAACACGATATGATACCCCATGAAACTGTGTCGGTTTTATTAGCCATAATAATCAGCTATTACTACTCGGTTAATAACAGGGTTCCTATTTACACAACACGTCCTCAGTTTGCACGAGGAGAAAATAACGATCGTTATTCACCCTCCCCCATGCTCATACCGATATCACACGTTCATTACGCGTACATCTCGATCTAACGGTTTGAATTCGCAGTCGAAAATATTCCGGTCTAATTGTTCAAAAATCGAATCCAATCAACGTTGCGTTACACATCGTAGCTGCGAATACAACTGATACGAAAGATAGAAAAATAAAAAATGAGTAACGGAGAATTTGCGACGTATTTTAGAGTCGCCGTATTCCTCCTGCAGCTAGGGATGTATTCAAGTAGAAATATCGTAGTACGGTCAGACATACCGGCGTCAGCGCGCAGTAGTAAAGGTCCGCCGTTGTCGGACGGCGGGCCGGCCGGTTATTAATCTCCGGGGATCTAGACCAGGGGAATACGAGGATCGCGATATACTCAAGAGTATGGCTCAGCCGTCCGTGTTCCGCAGCCGGATATTTGGAGAAGAATTCCTTTTCAAATATCCGTTTCTTTATCATAGAAACGAGAGAAAAAACGCCACTTTATTTCACGATTAATGAAAGAAAATGGGAAAGAATATAATCAGTTCGGAGTTTCCGTGTGGCAAATTTTTAAAAAATTACTTCGGAAGATGCTCGAACATTATTTATCGCTCGAGAAGCGCACGTACCCGTACAGGATAACTGGATAGCTACGTGCCCAAAATTCATGGTGTATTCATTGAATGCTTCGAGTTTTTTAGGATTCCTCGTAAAACTAGGCGAACGTCGTACATGTATGTGATGTAGTTTACCAGGGTGATATGAATTTTAGCTCGGCCGACAGTTCCTGCGAATATGGTATGTACCGGCTATATTTTATACGGTACACTTGGGTGCAAAATTTTCGTTCGATCTAATTCCGCGCGAGTTTTCACGTGCTAAAATACCTTGACGTCGATGTCTACTTTACCGCGATATATTCTGCCGATGGTGAACTTTTCCTCTGGATTATAAAAAAATTTTTTAACGGACTATACACTACGCCCCTACACCTACACTCGTCAAAGGGTAGGTGTTGCACTCAGAACTTTACCTAGTAAAAAATAAATGGTAATCTGAACGACGCGTCACAGAATCATAATAAAAACCAAAAATAGTCATACAAAAAAAGTGATCCAAAGAGGGTAAAAAATATGCAATATGAAAAAGAATAAATATTTCGATCTTCTCGAGCTTTGAACTGGGGGGAAAAATGAATACGATGAATCGATAAAGAAGGAAAAATAATTTCTTCGCGGTAAAACGTCCTTCTAAATTTATCCCCGGAAATCTGATATCTTGGTTTTTCTTTTATCGAAATATCAAAACGTCACGTCGACACGGGAGCGCTTTTTGTGTGCCTGTATAAAGTCGAATGTTAACCGCACGAAAGACCTTGGCGTTACTAGGTAGGGTCAAAGGTGAAGGCAAGGTTCTTTCCCATTTAGTTTCATAAGGTGTTTCGTTATTATGATCTGGGCTGAATCAAAGGGCAGGTGTGTATGAAGAGTACAGTTCGTCCCTGCGAGTCAGGTTTGATGGAAAATCATCAGTCATAACTTATATCAGAAGGTTGAATAAGCGACCGAGTTAAAATCGAAAGGTTTATGTCACCTGGATTGATATTATTACAGGTATACGTAGGGTGAATCCGAACCGTTTCAATGGCCTGGCTGATACGAAGGTCACGAAGTTGGGAAGGTATTTAAGTATAGATTATAGATTATTGACGGATAGTATCTTATGAAAGTGGTGTAATTCGACGGTATATATCTGGTCCTTTTCGAACGAGGTTCTGAAAGACAAATCCCTGTTTGAAAGCCCACTTTCGGAGGTATAGCTTTACTGTACAGAAGCTTTCGACTACTTTCCCGATGTTGTGAAAGCTACCAAACATTTAAGTTGGTAACTTTGGTAAACCGCGCGTCGTGATCCTTATCGAAGTTAAAGTAGGATACGGTATACATGTATAGACGTGCCCGCTAATTATCGCCAAAGGTCAGAGGTCGAATCTTATGCCGTCACATTCTGGGTATAGGTAATATTACATAGTATAGGGTGCGGTAGGCGACAGACTTTTTCCCGGAAATTTTAATAGACGTCACTGATTAAAAATACAATTTTTCAAATTTCTCAGTAAAAAATAAACTCGCAAGTCTCCTCTAATCACTGATCGCTATTGTTCCATTCTGTAGTTATTACATTCACTTGTGCGCGTGCGATTCAGACCTTGACTTGCACTAATTCTTTACATATAATTCATTAGAAAAAAACTTGTTCCTTTGCCAACTCGAACGTATAATAAGTGGCTGCTCGCTGTTTTCCTCATCCAGTGACGCACGAGACGAGCTTTGAACGGCGGGGCCACTCCGTAGAGGCTAGACGTCGCGGCGCCATTCATACTTGGCGCCGCACGCAACCCTTAAACGCTATTACTTGTCTAGGGGGTGTATAATATACATATACTTCCTGCGATATACTAAATAGCTAGCTTTTATTATTATACCTATATCTACGTATGTGTCGGTGAATCAGGACGAACGGTGACGCCAACGAGGACTCACCTATTTACATTGTAATACCGCCGACTATCTTCCCGAACCTAATTCACCCCAAAATTGCCCGGATCACGTAAACCACTCGTCAATTTATGCACTCGAAAAAATTATGAAGACGAATTAAAAATTTCTACAATACTTTTATCTTATGTAGGTATATAAATAACGTACCGTTTTTGCCGCGAATTTTTTCATCCGATAATTCTTCTTCCTCATCTTCTGACCAATTCGGTACCGGAGAACCAGATCATTCATTTTTTTATAAAAAGATCACGTTTTTTGAGGGCTAAGCAAAAAAAAATGGATTCAAGATCAAAATCTGATCGTCCTCATAACGTCTAAAAAACTTTGGAAAAGTTTGAATTCATTCTATTGTGTAAAAAAAACATCGTAAACAACGCGATAGTTGAGATTAAAATTAAATCTGACTCGAGGATTTAATAGTATTGTAAAGAAAAAAAAAAAGGGATTAAAATAAAACATTCTAAACAGAGTCAAGGTGTTGGTCAGCCGAGGATCTAGCTTGCGACATTATGGGAACTCGTATGGGACATTCTCACGAGGGCTTGCGTTTTTTACAAGCATTCAGAACAGCGACAAAAAGGGGCAAACTCCGTCCTGCAACGCGTCACTTGGTTATTAAGTCATAAAGATACGCGATCTCGCCGGGCAAAAAACGTGCACAGACCTTTTAGTGGGGGGAAAAAAATAACTGCTGCGAACATTCGTATATTTATACCTATAATGTGTACATATGTTATCATTTTTTATTCAATAATATGTGTATGTATATTTTGATTTTACTCGACTTTGTGTCTAGAGATGTGTCTTTTTTCTTTATCCTTTTTATTTTTTTTTTAACGATAACGCACGCGAGAAATAAAATTTGCAAGATATGTAGATTATTTTATATTTTTTCATCAATTTGTTTTTCGACTCAGGTTTTGTATTTAGGATACCTTTGGAACCCAGTTTACTCTAGATAATAATGGTGTGCATTCTAGTTAGTTGCTGGCTGAATTTTCAAGTGATTAAATCTCTGCCTATGTATATTTAGGTGCACGGATTGTACGTGTCCTACGTATTTTCTCTAACCGCCATTACGTTTAATTTGGAAAATGAGTACTACGTTATATACAAGCGCGCTGCTCCGTTGGGGATGAACTGCAGAAATTTCATTTCGTTTGATGTGAGAGGAAGGAGATACTGAAGAGGGTTCTGTGTTTCTGCAGTGTGCAGTGTACTTGCATTTGAGAAATTCGTGAGATTCTGTCTTTTTCCCTACATATTAGGTACTCTGCTGCAGACACGCCATATCTTCTATTCGGGATCAAATTGCTAACTCTCATATCCGGTTAATTTGCAGACGATATTTAGCTCCAGGATATGATGGAATTCCCCCGTCGTTTACCCTGTCAAAAATTTCTCTTCAAACTCAGCCTCCCCACCCCGACCGTCTCCAGCTCGTCAAATCTCCTTCCGAGTTAAAAGGATTATTATTGAAATCTATAGTGCGGTACAAAGGCCACGGATCCGAGGGGCACTTGATATTTCTTAATTCCGTAATAAAATAAAAAGTCCGTATCAAAAAGGGCTTCGTCCCTATTTTCACTGGAATCGTCGAACTCATTGAACCGCAAAATTTTACCGAGTGGAAACGCAGGAGAATTTTTTTTCATCATTTTCATATGCGATGGCCCAAAGTTGTTCCGAGATAATCTTATCAAAAAATATGTGAGGACGAGAATAAGTTTTTTTTTTCAGTTCCTTCACTCGTTTGTTGGTTGTAATTCGATCGAATTGCATGTGGCATCAGAAGTTGCTCTGCGATGTTACGGAGTTACCTATTATGTCAGAATTACCACTACCGTAAAGCTAAATGTTGCTCGTTGAGAGGAGGAAATCTTAACCTTTCGAGCCGTCGCTATAAACTTTAACGATCACTTTTGGGATTGGACCAAGCCGAGCTAACCCACCCGCACCCGGTCTGCCGCTCACTAGCACTCCGCACCCCATAACATTTAGATATCGCGTTCGCATCGCCTCTTGTTCGACGAGCTTTTGTTCGTGTCGCAAGATAGGTACGATCTCTGTCAGATCTCGCCTATACAGCGTCCCAGGTTGCGCGTCACTACGTAAATTTTTTCTAGTAACGTCGCTAAAGGAAGGAAAAAAAGAAACGTAAGAAAACAGTAAATAAATAAATAAATATAACAATGAAATGAAATCAAATTGAATGAGAGAGAAGGCGGGAAAATTTTGCGCCAAGGCTGCCGCCGACGTGTTTTACGATTCAGAATACAGAGCTTCTTTCAAACGCAATTTCAATCGATCAACTAGCTAATTTTATTTTATACTCTTTAGGAATAGACTATTCGTTATTCGTGAGACGCTGTGGCATGTCCGCATCGTGGAGGATGTTGGGAAAATAAAGCGAAACTCTTGGCAGCGAGTTAGCTAGCTTACTTTAACTCCGCAGCTTTAGTTAAGTAGCTTCGTGTATTAGCTACTAGAAGGCGGTCTCTACGAGTGATTCCTGTCACCGCCCCTATGAGTCACCTCACCTTATCGATTACCTTCGAAAGAAGTAACTCGGGTGTTCTCCACTTGTAGTATTCCCCGTCCCCCCGCCCCCTCGATTTTTGCTCTTACTTTTCCTTTTTTTCGGACGTTTATTCGAATATCAAGTTTTATCGCCCCGAGCCTTTCCGCAAAGCGGAGTTCATTTTTAATGGTTCTAATGAAAATGCGGTTCCAGCTTGTTCGAATTTTCAGACAGATGCGCTGCTTATAGTAAATCAATGAATACTTTTAGGAATTCAATTTGAAGTATAAATTTTTGTACGGATTGATATCTCTCGTTCACGTGTTCAGCGGGTTTTCAATCCTCTGGATTATTGGAGCAAGGGCCCGAGGTGCTTCGCAGCTAGAGAGGGAGGAAAAGGAACTCCCAAAGAACACCTCGGGCGATTAAAACATTAAATCATGGCGCTTCCATTTTCCCGTTTTCCATCCCCCTTCTCCCTTTTCCCTTTTCAGGGAGAAAGAGAAAAACGTTATTGGTAGGCTTCACTGGCATCGGATAGCATCCGCAAAATGTCGGCACGTGCGAAAACAATGGCTTTCATCGTACGTCATTGCGAATTTCACGTAGTTATACGATTGAATACCTACTCCGCTGCAAGCTCGTACGCGATATTTCACTCGATGGCTTTGTATTGCTCTTCAACGGATAGAATCAGCCGAACATTGAATTGTTTTTTTTTGCGTCGTGATTTGATTTTGCGAAGATTCAGATTTCGGAAAATACACGATCCGAAAATATAAGAGTTCCGACATTCGTTTCAAAAAGTACTGCAGTTTTTCGTCTTCGATTTTTCAGCTGCTTATCATGCACCTGAAAATTTTTATAACAGTGGGTGCATTTTCTCAAAATCACGAAGCAATCGATCTGATCATGCGATTAGTTTTTACTGACCGAACTGCGATTTATCTCGCATAATATCACGAAGCGAGAACACGATCTGCAAACTGAATTTACCACGAACTTCTTTCACTCCCCAATAACCTGTAATTATATTCTTTTATGTGTAAAAATGCACGTTGGCGTCGCGAAAATGAGCTTCGTCACTCCGACGCGATAATATTTGACCAAACTGCGTGACTTCGTACAGTATATAAAGTTAGATATGTATAAGAATGCAAATATGAGAAAAAGCAGCAAATCATTCATCAGTAAACTACAGCTATACTCGGAAAAAATTAATACCTCCACGACAGCTGGTATACATAAAAAACAGAAGTAATGGACTGTAATTAGGACGTCGATCAACCGAGCATTGTTCAAGTGATAAGGATATAAACACCGTATTCCAATGATCGCGCTATAGGTGCTGAAATATGTAAATCTCCATCGTATCAATTTTCACATGATCATTCGGTCTCCCTCAAAAACACGTCGCGATGATCAAGAACAAAAAAATAATTAACAAATGAACATTTTCGCCAGGTTTAATGGTAAATTATTTCCACTGTTGAACGAAGAAGAAAAAAAAACAGGAAATACGTATGATCTTGTATTTCATAGTTTCAAATCAGAGCGACACGTACAAATATGTTAACTACGATCTACTTAATCGGGCGTTTAATCGACCCTCTTCGTTAGGAGAAAGCCATATAATAACATCAGTTAGTATCTTCCCTTAAAATCGTCACGTGCCACACCAGCTGCAGCGCAGTAGTCACGTGCCAATCGTCGCACGGTTTGGCCCTAAGATATCGACAGGCTTTTTTTCCTCTCCTCTTCATTGCCCTCGTGTAGAGTCAGAGTTTCCGATTCCCTCAGCTGTCGTTCGAGTTTTTCTTTCTATAAAAGTGCTGCAGGTATTTGCACCCTTTATACGGAGGGTATAGGTATCCGCTGCCGTGTATCTATTTGGCTTTGTCTACCGTGTGCAGTAAACGCTTGACAATGTAGAGAGAGAAGGCTGGTTGGTGTTTGCAGGCAAAAGGAAGCAGCTAGACCGAGGGGCCTCCTCTACTTCGGTCTGTCGTTCGAAGAGGGTTGTAGTCCTGGAAGCTCATTTATCGCGCCAGTCTGAAGGTTAACCTCTTCCACATACGCTCTCTAGCTACGGGTATAAAAGATAACAATATAGCAAACTAGTTTCTAGTTTCTGGAACAACTAACCCCGAGTTTTGGTGGAAACTATTTGAAAATGCTTTTCAAGTGACGTGGGCTGCGGGCTGGTCGTTACCTGTATGTACGTACCTTATATTCTACGAACACACCTATACATACCCACGCAAAGCATAGATATACATCCTTTTGCACATGGAAACGACGAAAGTGTACATTTCGAGATCGTGTATGAGTGTACGCATATTTTACGGACACAGTTATACGATAGTGAAGTTGCTGGTTTTGCGGGAATAAAGTCTAATTTGTCGGAATACCGAGGCCGCGAATCTCAAGAGAATATTTCTTCCTAGCTGAAGCTGCGAGCAAGAAGATCCTCTAAAAGCTCCGCGCGACAATGGAAAAATCCCATATCATCGGATACTTACATTTTACGGTTGTAGACTCTCTTCTTTTTCGGCTATTTCACTCAGGGAACACCGTCTGATCACATCCTTGCCGAGTTTCAATTTTTTTTTCCCCTCAACAAAAAATACAATGAAAATGAAGAGTCACACATCCCTTCGCGTATCGCACACTCGTTCGTAGATGTTAATAAAACACGGAAGAATTTCATCGCAAACAATATGGCGTGATACACTTGAAATATGGATATACTTTACCGATGCATCTACAGAGTCGTATTTGCCGCCGCCAACATCTTGAGGAATATCAGTAAGTTTTCGTTATTTGAACACGAAGAATACTCGTAGATTCTGCACAAAAACGCATATCTCTAGAGTCAGCATATTTTTCACAGTAACTTTTTCTTTTTCGCGCTGTCGCAAAATTTTCTTCCAAACATGTTATTCTCTCAGAGGTTTTTCATAATTTCTTTCCATTTTCCATTGTTTTTTTTTGCTCTCCTTTTTTTTTATCTCCTTTTTTTTTTTGTACTTCGGATGCTATAGAAGACGTCGTAGAGTAGCTGCGGCGTATACTTACCGTTACCGAGGGTGTTACTCTGTGTAAGATTAAAGCACGGTCTGGTTGTTGCGAAGAAATGTCTTGCGTTGCACCGTAGAGAGAGGTGACGTTTAGAAAAATGTGTAAGACTTGCAGAAGATAAAACGTCCCGCATGAAAAGAAGTAAAACGGATGTACTGCGCGGTGGTACCGAGACAGACAGTTACGAGAGCAATGCATCTTCGTTTTTACTCCATGAATTTTAATACTTTTCCTTCCACTGTTTTATATTATTTTTATTTTTCAGCGACGCGACGTACTGTTCGTTACGGTTTCTTATAGACATGTTTTTCCGCTATTTGATAGAAATTTTGTATAAATTATCATTTTTGTACATTACGAAAATTTTATAACCACATTTATTTATTCCCATGGGATTGTTACCCCGTTTTTTTTTTTTTTCGTTTTTCTCATCATGTATTAGAGTACGGATGGATACGCCGTTTATTTTTGTCCGCGACATTTTTGAGTCACGAAGGGTAATCGATACGAGAAGGTCGCGCAAATAGAAATCGACGAAACGGGGCCAAGGAAACTTTGCCCGACGATTTATATTGTACATACATCTCCACCACCGCGACGTGCTTTAGTCATAATCCGGCCAATCCAATGGCTATATACCTGATAACAAATGAATTCATGAAAACCAAAAGAAAAGGAAGAACAAAGAACTGAAGGGGCACTAGATTTATGAGAAAATAGCTGGAAAACAGACGCATGGATTATTCTATGACAAAAATATATGCGATTATCGCGTGTATTTTTCTTTTTAATTATTACCAGCTCTCTCATCAATGCAGGCAGTTTATGCATACGACACATACGGTATTACATGGATGTTTTTGTATGAAATTAAATGAGCGTTCCTCCAACGCTTCGCATGGTTGAAAGATTTTAATTAAATTGCGTGCTCCGCAATGTGTCGAAACAATGTAAATGCACCTGTTTCGTTATATTAATTTTACCTCTTTTTAAAACGTATGAAGCCGCCCCCGCAGATTCGAAAATATCTTTTACACTGGAATTTATAAATTCCCGTCCTGAAAGCAACTACGCGTTTTATTCCAACTCCACGGGATCCATACCACAAGATCAAAAGCCCATCTCATTGCCCTGCGTGAACACCCTAACGTGTACGCTGATTAAATGAAAATGAATGAAAAATTAAAATAAAGTACGATGCATTTTAATGAATTCGAATGTACGCCAAAGATGTGGAAATGCTGTGTTCGAATTCGCTCTGCAAATAATCGTGTGAAAGAAGATTTTTTTTTGTTTTTGGCTTTTCGGAAGCATTGGCATCCTTTATTTGCGAAGGCATCCTCGGAGAGCACATAACCAATGGTCATCTATTTTTCAGAAAACGGACTTCTCTCGTTTGAGAATCCGAACTATCATCTGGACCCGGCACGACTCGACGACGCCTTGAACAGTAACAGCGGCAGTTCTCTCTACGACGAGCTTTACCAGGAATTGGTCGGGGGCGGGGGTGGAGGTGGGGAGGTAACCGGCGGCGTCGGGGGCGTCGCAAGGGTACAAGCACGACGTACCTACGCGGCACTTGACCTTGGAAGTATGGGAGTTGACGTTACACAAGGACCTCTAACCCAGGACTCCGGGGAAGACGCCGCCGACAATACGGACAATCACAACCTCAGGTTAGCTTAGTTTAAATCCGTCTTCAGTCAGCCTTCGGGGATCTTCGAAGCTGACGACGATGTCTTCTAACTGCGAAGGAGATTCGTTCGCGCGGTTCTCTTAAATCTTGTGCGTAATTTCCGTAATTTGGTCAACGTCAAATGCCGCCGAAATCGATGAAGCAAATTTTATTTATGGCTTGAAATTTTTTTAAATTTGCTCATAATTTTTCTAATTAATTTTTACACGGTTCCACAGACCACAGATTTTTTTACTTTTCAAAGAGTTGACCTGAATAATTATGATAACTTTTCGTGGAATACGAAGGCCGAGAGAATTCACGTTGAAAAAAATGCACGCCTGCGTCTGAAATGTGAGAATTTCAGTTCATTCCAAATGAAATAATTTGAAATGCAGGAAAACACATATTCATACTTTATAATATAAGAGCTTACGTAGTCACCGAAGATGGGAAGGAAAGAAACGTTGAATGAGAATGAAGAAAATCTTTAGAAAATGTGGTAAATAAACAACTCTGTGCAATGTCGTAGAGTTTTTAGGGTTAAAACTAACTGTATATTCGGGCGCTTAGTTTGAACACTATATACAACTGTGTAAGGGAGTATATCAAAATTCACTGGGGAGGAAAAGCAATTTGCTTATATTTACAACTCCTTAATCGTCATGGTAATTTGAAGCGGGTTAAATTAATACCATCCAACCATCTTACCCGGGTCGTTTTTGGTTGACGCGTATTAAATTCTCCCCACTTCAACTCTCTAAACTTATATATATGTCCCATGTAATATACAATATCAAAAGTAGAGCTGGAAAACGATCCCGTTTAACCAGTTCAAATAATTATTATATATACGCGTTTCAATTTATTTAATATCGTGATACACAAATCAAAACACAAACGTGAGATTATAATTATTCAACGATGTAGAAAGGGGGCAGGTAATATTAGACGTTTGCATGCAAAATAAGGTTGAATTGTTTTGTTATAATAATATACGGTATACTTGAATACATTATATACGCGCGTGTATAAAATAAAGTTGGAATGGAGACACGCAATTGGAAAGAAGAAGGAGCAAAAAAAAATAATATAATATGTCAGGTACATAGATATACATATATGAGAAGGAAATTCCATATAAGAATTCAGGCTCATCTCCCCGTGTGCGATCTCTATTTTACCCTGGCTATAAAACTCCAAAGTTAGACCTCATCGAAGACTGCATAAAATTTCAATAAATCTGCCGGGTTGAAAGATTGAACGACGGACGTAACGGAACGCGCCATGTTTCAAGGGGTAGTTCCAAGTTATCGAGGACAGTTTCGATCTCATGGCACCATGGACTTTGCCGAACTGTGAGAGAGGATCAAAATTTATTATTGTGTTCTTTGCCCGAAATTTACATACGCGACTCAAAGTATCATATAGCTCATAGGTTAAGACTATTCCGCAGGTGTTAAAGTTGTTGGTCAGGATATCCGCTGTTGGATTTTATTTAATGGGTTGAAAAGCGGGACCTATATCTTAAAAAGTTGACTAGCTTGATTTACTCGACGGTTTCGTGTTCCTGAGGTCAAAATACGGTGGAAAAGTATGCAGTGACCGATTTTGAAAATACTTCATTTTTGGCCCAAAAATCGGAAAAATCCAAAGGGGTATACCTTAGATTTTTAGGTAAAAAATGAAGTATTTTTGAAATCGATCGTAGGACACTTTTCTGACGTATTTTGACCCGAGAAACACGAATCCATGGGGTAAATTAAGCTACGAATTAATCCTATCGAGATATCCTTGATTTTTTACTTTTTAGATCGGTAAATTGGCGATAACTCGATCAATTTTATAGACAGATCAATTTGGCTTTCGAATTTGGATTCCTGAGATCAAAATACGTAAGAATAGCATATAAACCCCGATTAAAAAAAATGTCGATTTTTGACCCCAAAATCGACAAAAATCTAAGGTATACCCCTTTTGATTTTTTCGATTTTTGGGCCAAAAATGAAGTATTTTTGAAATCGATCGTATGACGCTTCTCTGACGTATTTTGACCTGAGAAACACGAATCCGTCGAGCAAATTGAGCTACGAATTAATCCTATCGAGATATCACGATTTTTCTGCTCCGAAGAGCGAAAAATTAGCGATAACTCGATCAATTTTATAGGTAAACCAATTTGGCTTCCGGATTCGGATTCCTGAGATCAAAACACATAAGAAACGCATGTCAAACTCGAAAAAAAAAATTGTCGATTTTTGACCCCAAAATCGAGAAAAATCTAAGGTATACCCCTTTAGATTTTTTCGATTTTTGGGCCAAAAATTTAGTATTTTTAAAATCGATTGCAGAACACTTTTCTTACGTATTTTAACCTCAGGAACACGAATCCACGAGGTAAATTAATCTATCTATAAAATTGATCGAGGTATCGCCAATTTATCGCTTCAAAAAGTGAAAAAACAAGGATAATCCGATGGGATTCATTCGTAGTTCAATTTACTTGACGGATTCGTGTTCCTGAGGTAAAAATACATTGAAATAGCCTATGAGCTCCTATTGAACCCTATCAAAATAAAAAGTTGATTTTTCAACCCGAAAATCGGGAAAAATCTAAGGTTTGGACCCAACGTCCAATCCTATACCCTGCACATGAAATTCAAATTGCGATAACAATAATGCAGATTGATGAAAAAAACTCCTAACATGTGATGCGTCTGAAATGTAATGATATGAAATTGAAAAAGAATAGTATACAAAAATTTAAAAAACAAATTAAATCTAATGTGGCGCGCGTGAATGCTAGTATGAAGTAAAAATCTGCAAATATAATTTTACAGCTAACAAAATCATTTGAGAAATGTAAGGACTGCAGTTTCGCGTCGTACGTTTTTTACCCTCAACTACAAGTTTTTTGTTTGATCGAAATCAGGCGCCGCCAGAGGAAAGAGTCGAAGAGAATTTTGGTCTTATCAAACTCGTGCACGATCGTTCGGATGATAAAAACGACAACGGACGCGCACCAATTAAATCTATTACATGATTATTTTCGCAGCCGATGGCACGTTAATCTTGTTCATCGTACATTGGATAAAAGTGAGAGACCCTGTTATCCCCAGCGTGCGAATTACTATTGCGAGAAATTCGTCAACCTGAACAAAAATCGAGAGATTATTTTACCGCGACAAACTTCGCGTTGTCGCGACACCTTTTTTTCTATATTTTTCAGATTCGGTGACTAAACTGATTTAGCTGTCGAAATTACCGAGTTGTCGCCGTTTTATCGCTCTGAAAGACGGAAAAATTGAGAAATCGCGAGGACTGTTGCTCATGGATTGATTTGGTCGATGAATAATATATCTAAATACCAAGAAAAAAAAACGTTAATTTTCCTCCCAAAATCGAAATTTTTCACAGACTACGAAAATGTCATGAAATTTTCACCGTCGCATCGCTCGATGATTTTCCATTGCGAGTCTTGTGAGTTTCGAGTAAACGCATCTTTTTTAGTATGGGAACAGACGCGACGTGATCTCTTCATTATGTAACACGTCGCTATCAGGCGTCATATGCATTTCGCTAATTGCACGTCTGCAACATTTTCTGAAAAGAATATCGCAAGTTTGCCAAGGAAAATAAAAAAAAAAAATAACCTCATGCGGATGTGAGAAAATTAAATTTATGCGGTGTCACGGCTCATGATATTTCGAACTAATTGATTGAGAACCTGTAGTGCAACTCACCTGGCGCAGAGCGTGACTCATTCCCACCTGAGTCTGTGCAGATTCAGATAAATCTTTTTTTGTGATTTAATACAAAATATGATTTCCTGTATAATTTTCGCGCACGTTACATTTTTAAAAAAACGACGGCTGATACGGGGTACTTGAAAAAATTAAAACATACACCGTGTTTGACGTAGACATGTAACTATATGTATAATAATTACTGAGATTCTCATCCGCCAGGTATACGTCGAATATGTTTAAATTTTTGCGAAAATTTAAATATTTCGTCAAAAATCGAAGGGGATGACCATAAATTTTCACGGAATTGTAAAAGGACTATCTCCAGGTATTATTTTACGACAAAATTGTCCAAATTTATTAGGGTATACCACGATTATACAGATAACATTGTAAATCAAGCGAGAAAAAGGAAAGGAGGAGAGAAAAAAAAAAATGTCGCAAATGTAATTGCGATTCCAAAAGTTTCTCACATATGTACATGAATATTAAAATGCCCTTGAGAATATGAGAAGCTCGCGCACCGTATGTCTCGATTTTTTTTTTTTTTTTTCCCCTACAAAGCGAGCTTCTGTGGATCACATTGCTGTGCACTGCCAGCCAGATGTATAACCGAAAAAATTCTTCACCCTGTTCTCTGACTCCTTTGCTGCAGAAAATTTGAGGCTGCAGGTACGAATGGAAGAGGAAATTCTTGGCGAACAGTAGTCGGACAAAACTCTTGTAATTTAAAAAGAAAGCCAGTTTGGGAGAAATCCTTAGCTTCTTCATTCGGATGGAAAAATATTAGATGATAACTGGAAAAAGCAAACGCGGCTGCACGACGCGAGCAGGCTCTAGAACTGTACCGTAGAAGAAAAAGTGGGCGACGCGAACATAAGGGTGCCGACGATAAGTTCAGATTGAACTCAATCTAAACTTCTGACAAAGTTGCGGTCTCTCATTCGCAATTTCTGTAGTATATATACCATAGCTACTTTTGACCTCAGCTTACTTCTATTCCGATCCCCCTTTTTCTAATATTACATCTATGTATATATATATAAACCTCTCCTGCCGCAGATACGATGAGAAAAGGGGTCCAAAATTGGCCGCAACATTTTTCAAATTATATATCAAACTTGTTGGGGTTAAGAGAGCAATTTATTACTTGGACTTTCTTCCGTTATAAGGTGATATCGTCCACGTGTATCGCTGAGATTTTCAGGAATCTTTTCCTAACAAAATACGTGTAGGTAGGCACAGTTGGGTGTTCGGAGGGATATTTCATCCCCCGATTCCCGCGGTTCGACCACCCCGTGATTCTAGATCGTCTGGAACTAATTTTGCAGGCTCTGCAAAAAGCCCTTCGAGCTGTGCACGAGTTAGGATCCCCCACTGAGAAAAACAACTTTCGAATTCTGGTAAACAATGCTATCAGTCACAAAACTTAGAAAACAAAAAATAAAAGGGAAAAAAAACAACGAAAAAATTTAGTCACGAGAGAAAACAAACATGGGAATGAACATTTTCGGTGCTACCTCCACTAACTTTCTGTATCTAATTACATAGCTTATACTATACACGTCCCCGTGCATGTTGACCTCCCTGATACATCGTTAACTTCTCTCAATTAATATACCACCCCAATTAGAAGGGTGTAATTATTTCCGTTCCCATTACCATCAAACTCGGAAATATTTGGCGAGAGGAAAAATCGGGTCGGACATAAAATAAAAATGAGTGCAACTTCGGTGTTATCAAAGTGTGCGCAAAGGTTAGGAATTATGGTAACGATTATTATAATCACGATCATTATTGTTTCGAGGAAAGAACGAAATCGAGTTTATTATAATGGATATCCGCGTTATTATTTTCATCCCTTAAAAATCCGACCGGTGGTTAGGTCGGTAACCGCGTACCTACTATACGTTGCAATACCGGACAAGGGTCCGGTGTAGTAGATTAATACGAACCACATCAATCTCCATCAGACTTAGGAAAAAGGTTACTTCATCTCATTTCTTTTAACCGACGCCAAGTTATTCGTCATGAAAAAAACCGACTACGCATTCTTTTATCCCACGGATCATATAGGATCATTTCACTATAAATTTAGCAGAAGGAATCACTGTGTAAGATTTTTACGTTTATTTTTTTTCCTCGTCTTCTTTTCCTCTTGGATTTTTTGTTGTTCGCACCTGGTGTATCATATCTAGATTGTTCGGAGTTTGGTGTATTTTTAAACTGTCACGCGGGGTCTGGGGAAGTTGGATATGGGACAAACGGTGGTCAGCGACAGGACGGAAAGGAATGAAAATAAATTCGATACCTAAAACCCTCGTCACGGTTAGAAGACGGCGCGCAATCCCTGGGTCCTCGTGGTTCGAAAAGAAGTGCAGTTAATTCCGGTTGAGCTGATGTTTCTACCCAACCTTTCTTCCTGCCTTTCGTCTGTCCGTCCATCCGTTTGTCTTTTTCTCTCTATCCCGACTATCCCGACGCTGTCCTGAGTCCGCACACCAAAACTATATCTGTATAGGAATACCTGTACCCATTCCCGAAACACCCATCAGTCTCTAAAAAGGAAAAAAAGGCCAACAGGGAGAAATAAGCTTTAGAGAAACCATCATTGACGAGAGCTTTTTACATTTCACGCCTGCATGTGCATGGATATGGAATATCATGATGACAATTCGAGTTTCATCCAGCCTGCAGTGCAGAATGTTGGGTTCGTTTTATGAAAGCGTGGAAAAAATCAATGTGGCTGTAATTCTCTATGGAGAATTTCGAAAGACAATAAATCTATTATTCATGGCATCAATCATATCTGGCGTTATCCGTAATGCAGAAGCGAGTCCGCCACTTTCCGCTCATTGTCAATAAAACTTTTTTTTTTTTTTCTTTCAACTTTTTTTCTCTGCCGCACACGCAAGTGTTCGTTGTATGCTGAGTGGAATGGAAATGTAAAAAAAAAATATCTACATGTTTGCATCATTATGTAGACTGTAACAAGTTTCTTTTATAGATACCGTGTATAACCACCAGGGACATTGGAATTGATGTGGTAAAATTCAAAATCGATTGTTATTGATACTGCTTTTTTTTTTTCTTTCCATTTATAAAATCACATCAGTTATTTGGTCACTTTCCTTTTTTTGTTGCCGCACTGGAATTGGTCGCAAGAAAAAATCAACTCAGTGAATTTCGGCGACGCTTGGCGCCATTTTATTCGCGACGCGGTATAATTCTTTGGAATTTCAAGATTAGCTGTATACACGTTCCTTATACGCTATACCCTCTTGCGGAGAAGTGGAAAGCTCGAACTTATGACCTTCTATATACAGTAAGTAGAAAATCATCCAGGCCGCAAGTCACACAGAGCGTTGGCTTATTACGCGTGAAATTTGTGCGCCGCCCTGTCTTTCTTCCTTGAGAAACCACGACATAACAATATCGTAACGAAAGCTAATGTGACGTGACGTAGTGCGGGGAGGCTGTTCTCGTACAACGTTACGTTCCTACCTATATAACCGTGAGTCGGACGATTTCCGGCTGCTTTACGTCGTCTTATAAAGCTCGGCTGAAAGAACGTTTCCTCACGAAATTTCATAGCTCCAAACTAAAACCAATTACCGATGGCGATTACTGTAAACTTGTGAAGAAAAAAAAAAACCGCAAGAAATTTGAATAAAATAGATGACAGAAAAATTTCAACGAGATCGGCCAAAACATTTCCACTTCAAACGGACATTCGGTAAATCTTTATTACGACTCTACGACTAATTTTATTGAGTGTATTAAATTTTCCGACTTGACGAGACGGTTAATCGGCCGTTGAATCGACGGAAGTGATTTGATGAGAAATAAAAATGAAATAACCAGCAATTATATCTGCACTTGAACAGGGCGATGCACTCGTTTCCCCTCTATACCTATGTACAGATATGTATATAGTATATATCCATACGGATGGCCGAACCATTATGTTAATGGATCCTATATAAAACCGACGCACTCCCATGGCCGCGCCATGAGATAACATCTCCATTTTCACACCCCGTGACATACGTGCGAGAGATGTTTTTACTCGTTAACCCTAAACTCCTTCCTGTTTTCTTTTTTTTTTTACTTTTTTCGTCTCTTTCGCTCTCATCTGCCACATCCTCTCTTCACCCTGCTAGCTAGAAATTACCATCGGAGGGATTCGCGTGCCTCGGCGTTTCCACTCGGAGCAGGTTTATGCTACATATTACCATTCTAGCGTCTCACTCGCGACGCCGACGCCCCCCGTGAAACTGTAATAAGGAAAAAAAATTTTAGCAAAACGTCGGAATTTAAACAATCACGTCGATTCCTCGATGACGCGTGTGTATCGATTCGGTTCATCGTTCGTCGATCGATAGAGCGAAAAAAAAAGTACAAAAAAAAACGCGGAGAACAAAAAAAAGATCGCGAGCTATATATCTGAGATATTTTATAGCCCGCAAAACGGGCACAGGCACAAGTACTGGTACAAAAAAAAAAAAATGAATATGAAGTAAATCAATACTCGATAAATGAACATATCTATGATATGATCAGAAAGTAATGTAGGCGAATTGATTTTGCGTCAGGCGCTTTTCAACTTTATACCTATGTACTTCGTACCCACGCTGCAAAATGGCACTGCGATCTATACCGCGAACGTTGATTTACGTAATCGGATTATTATGTCAGTCAAGTGAATTGCTTAATGGATCACGATTTCTATTACTTGGAAGATCAGCAGCCTATCTAAAAATCCACTAACACCCGGTAGTGTGTCGAGTGATCAGAGATTTTTAACTCGAATGTAAAGTTTGCGGATTTTGCTGTCAAAATGTCAAACCCTCAGGTTCCACATGGGATGAAATTTATTTTCAAATTACATTCTACATCAATTTCATGTGCGGAGCTCTTTCGGAATACGTTTACTCATATATTATACCTATATAGATATGTAAATGCGTTTTCAGTAGTAGTGATGAAAAGGTTTGTAATTAAAACGATTTAGTTGCGGATACGGGTCATTTTGGTTCTCGTAAATAAGATTGAGATTGATAAACAGGAAGAAAACGTCACGGCCAGACTATCCGACAAATTGTTCACCCGGAGGGTCCCTATTAGCTTAGGATACCCGTTGCGTCCTCCGCGAGCGCCTTTCACCAAATTATTTTGTTCAATGTAATCGTCCTTTCGTTCCACTCGAGCTGAAACTGATGGGTATAATAATAAGGGGCGACCAACGTCAGGGACAAACGCTCATCAATTATATTCCTTTCCACTCTTCTGACGATGAAAAAAAATATTAAAAAAAAAAAAAGAAATGAATGCAAATTATGTAAACCGCCGAAATATTATACAATAGCTGGAGCTGATAAACCTGGATTACAAAATTTCCAAAAGAATACAATCGGGTGCACCTAGAAGTCCAAAAATGGAGTACGAAATGAGATAGCGATCAATTTCGAACATTGATTTTGATCGCGAATGGTAAACGAAACGCGTATCGGATAACTTCATCCGGATTCGCTGCGCCGCGTCGTCGTTTCGTATGATATGACAAAAATTAGAGCAAACGCGGTTACGGCGCCGCGACGCCTGGCGCCATCGCCACCCTTATCGGCCAACTACCAAGAATTTAGTTCAAGCATTCTACCCTCAATTCAGAGGTAGTAAAACCCCCATGGCTTTTCCGTAATAAAAGGGGTTTATTCGCTTCATAATTGTTTTCCAAAACCGCTACCTGTTTTCAATAATTCAATGGAATTCACTAAAAAATATGTTTTCCTCGTTATTATTTGTGCAGAATTTATTCCAAGCCGAGAAACCCGATAAATTGTGTCACGGCATCTGATCAAAAGTGTCGCGTAATTTTGGAACCACTTGTGTGGAATGGAGTAAATTATGTATATTATATCGCATGAGACCGAGGCGTACGTTTATTGGGGCGGGGGGTACGATTTGTATAATAAAAAGAGCACTCTGTAAGGAAGTTAACCGTTTGCATAAAATTTACAATCTAATATACATATATATTTACAAAGTATTTTTTCTATATGAAGAATATAAAAAGAAATTGATGCTCGGAATTCTTCCATCTCGGAGCTTGCGCAATAATTGATTAATTTCATATTTAATTACTTAAGTTAAAAAAATATCTCTAGGTATACGGTAGGAACTATCCGTTGACCTTGCTGCATATTGGCCCGTCGTTAGACCTTCGACCTTCTGCACCTTTTTCTTTTTTTTTTGGTTTCAATAGTTTTTCTCTTATTTTCTGGCCATTATGCCCGATAATCACGCCGCAAAGTAATTACAATTACTGGGCAGCTAAGGCACCCAATATTAATTATTTTACGGCCACGGAAACACCAATTCTATTCTATATTACCGTATTTATTGAATTAACTAGCTCTTCGTTGGTCAAAGGTCGAGCCATTACACTAATAATAAACTGAGAGGCGTGTTAACAGATAAAATACAGTATCTCGTTTGAATTTTTTATTGCTAAAGGAAGGTTGATTGGATCCGACTTTGGCGGGCAGCAATTAAAGATTGTCTTCAGATTTTTTCTCATCCATTGAATCAGACGCCTAAAAATTGAACTGCGGATAATACGTATAGGGCGGTAAAATATGGAGAACAACAAAAAATTTTCTTTTCGCAAATTTTTTTGCTAAAAATATACGAAATGATTTTGAGACGCTTATCTCATTCTCCACAAAAATGAATATGTATAATACGCATGCATGTTTGGAAGTTTTGGAAAAATTGCAAAATTTTCACGTTGTGCGCGCCGTAAATTGATATTGAAATTTTCTCTACATTTTTTAATTTCTTTTTTTTTCTATTTTGCGCTACGTACATTATATTACGCGATGTATACAAAGCAGCAATTATACCTGCGACGGTTTGCTGCAGGTAAAAGCAACGCACACAGAGACTCGCTTACACCCCCTGAAAGAGCGGAAGGAGCAGCGCGAGAGAAACGAGAAACGAGGAATGGGGAAGCTCTGCCTCAACGCGCGCCTGTCAGTAAATTACTCGGGAATTAATAGCGCTAACGAGAATTTAAGCAAACTTGAATAAGCAGGCGGAAAGCGTGGGATGTTGGCAGGTATAGGCAGGTAGGCAGAGGTGATTCCCTCGGTGGCGGCCGCCACCCACGCGCATAATGCAATTTATTAATGTTTATTATGTACCCGTAGTCGGGCGCGAGGGTTTTGTCGGTATAGGGCAAGAGAAAGAGGGAATTCGGAGGAGGGAGGGAAGAAAGAGAAGCGGCAGAGCCGCCGCCACTCCCGCGACCGGGAAGGTCGAAATTGGAGAAAAAAATGAATTTATTATCTCGCATAGAGGGCGTATACCACTCTCCTAAGGGCGGCGAATATTTTCCCATAACATTTCATTCGAAATAAGCATTTTAATAACAATTCTCAAAATGCCGGGAAAATACCACGAGGGGGTGGGGAAAAAAAAACTCGCACATATTCGTGTATATCCGCACATATACACGCGTTGATTTTACATGAAATTGGATATCTCAGTGATTGACAGAAATTTCATTACACGCAATGGAAATTTGAAATTGAATTTTTGTTATTCATCTATTTATTTGTTCAATCGTTTTTTTTTTTTTTAATTTCGAAAGATACACATACCCATATGTTACATGGCTGTTTATTGAATTCGTATGATAGGCGAATTTATCACGGAAACAAATTCAACATACACGCGGTTTATACTGATGAGAGAAAAGTTTATTTGTCAATTATGCAAATTAAATTAATTAACCGTCATCGAGGAAAGAAGTAATTATATTTTTAATATCCGTGTTGCGTCTCACCTGAAATTCGATTCGGTTATTATGTTTATATAAATGTGCCGTGTTTAAATTAAATTTTTTTTGATACTCTTCATTCTTTTATCTTCTTCAGTCTTACGGTTAATTTTCACCGCTCGTGTGTGTGTTCGTATATGTATAAAAATATCACATCAGTTCGAAAGAAATTAAACGCGAACTATAATAGTTCAAGGTCTGAAATAATACTATATCGCAGAATCTGGTGTCTATCGGAAAAATGAAATGTAAAAAGAAAACTGTCGCCGATCAGCTGTCACCGCGGCTCACGTAATTCGGATAATTTAAATTTCATCGATTTCCATATCTTGTTCGAAATCGCGGATATCAAAGTTCATTAATTGCCGATCTGAGATTTTATTTAAACGACTGAATTGCATATTCATTTATTCTCGCTACGGGACTCTACGCATAGTTGACGATTAATTTTTTACGATACATCATTTCGGATGCAATCTATCGTTCGATCAGCTGCACGGTAGAAACCGGAACTTTTTTCTTTTTTTTTCTGTTTTTTTATCCTAATATATGTAAAGAGTATTTAAAAAACGGTGTTCCACTGATGTTGTTACTTCTGTTAAATTTTCGTAACCTTACCGCTCTAGAAAATTCAAACCATGCCAAAGTAACGTGCGCTACATTTCCATCAAGTGCCGCTAGGAGGAAAGAAAAAAAAAAGCCGGTTGTTAAATGACCTACAGACCAAGATGATCCATATCTACGCGTTCTCTGGCAAAGAGACGATCATACACAACAACGTGTTTCAAAATACCGCCGCAGTCGCGGCTAGCGGAGATATTATCTCTTTGATTTCGGTTGAACAGATGTGCTTTTATTACATTTCCGATCGCTTATTTGCCGGGACAGTGAAACAAATAAATTGCTGTTTCTCAATTTGTATTATAGATTTGTATTTGGTACGCACGTCTGTTTGATATTTTATGATTTGCATTATTTTTATACGTCGATAAAATTTTGGGAATTAGGTTGCGCTCCCGGTGGAGTGATCGATACTGGAAATAGATCAGCGGTGAAATTTTTTTGGGAAAATAGTGAACCCCCAAAACATTCCGAATATCGTATCATCGATAAAATAATCTGCAATCGTTTATTCCTGCACATATTCGCGTTACGCAGAAAAATTTTACTCATACGTGAAATAAGATCGGAATAAAACTTGATTTGTATAAGCGTAAAAAAAAAGTAAGTTAGCATATAAATGAACACGGTGAACCCAAATGAATATCAATGGGCACCCGCATTACTCAAGACACGAGGAAGGCGAGTACACGCGATGCATTCAAAAAGTTTGTGGTTTATATATAAGTATAGAGGTACGTATACGCGTCATGTACTTGGGTATAAATCAACGTGGGAATCGCATTGTCCCTTGTGATCTGTATACACGGATGTCAAGAATTATATGCCATACGGTAAGACACGTACGCGATTCCTGAATTATTAAATTCAGAGAAAACCGAACGAAACCGTCGGTCGGTCGATTATTTTACAGCCGTTATTCTCTCATGAATAAAAATCCTTCCACCCGCGTGCGTTTTATTTGAATCGCGGATACTTTCTACCGTGATAAATTAAAAGCGTGTACATGCGGTATACGAGTATCATTGTCTCTTGAATCCTTTGACATTTGCGACCCCAAGTTTCCAACGACGTTGTGTGTAATGCAAAGACTTCCTCAAAGAGAAATCTTGAGCTGAAATCGATCGAGCGATAACTGGTAAAAAAAACAAGAGGAGCTCATTGCTTCCTCCTTCGTTGGGAGTTTCAGTGTAAAAAGAGAAAAATAACGCTCATAATTAGATTATTTGAAATAAAAATGACGATAAAAAAAAAAAGAAAAGAAATGCTACGCGCACTCAATCGACGCAGTCTCACTCATGACGCTGGGTAATCGAGTCACGGTTTGTCTATGATCTTCCACTCCCACTCTGATTGCGCCACGATTGCTCCGAATAACGATGTAAAGGTTCTTTCGGAATCACGAGGCCGATCGTGTACAGACGAAATCCTGCGGGGGACATTGTTCTCATTGTCAGATGAAAAAGTACCGGGACCAGATAAATCGGGGCATTGCACGAATGGCCGATTTGACCTCGTCACAAATTGCTCGTAATTATTCGTTCGGCATCGATCGCTTGAAAATCTTTTCAACGATCAAAATCCCATTATACAAATGAAACCATATCAACGGTGCTTAGTAAGTTCGATTCCCCGCAACACGTAATTCGACAATTCCCAAGTCCACTGTACGTCACGCACAATACGCTCGGTGTGATGTGCTTTTTGAACAATTTATCATTCGATCGTTTATGCACCTGCAGCTCCATTAAACTTTTTTCCCCCGCTCATCTTCATCTCCGACGGTTACTGCGTGACATTGACCATAGAACTATTTCGCCATCGTTATCCGGTAGATAGGCTCATCCCCGAGATTTCGAGGAAAAGAAACACGCGAATGCCTATTATTGGGTAGCTTGCGTTACACGCCTGCATGTTCGACGCGATCGACCTGATCATGGGTTGCCTGACAATAGGCGGTTGGGCGTTTCCTTTCTTCAAATCAGCGCGCTATCAAGATACTATCGCTCTGTGCCACACGAGGGCCGTCAAAGTGTGAGTTTTTTTCACTACATCGATTTTACTGTACAGACGTAAGGCGATCAGCGATGCTGGTGGCAGAAATCGACCAAATACGACAGCAACAGCGATTCTGTGCGGTCTAGTGACGCGCAATTTTTGTATCGTCATTGAGCAATCCTGACGCGATCCGAGTGGGCGTGAATAAAATTATTCAGCCTTTTGCTACGTTCGAACGGACAGCACGTTTATTGAAAATTTAAACATTGTTACAACCTTGCATCTGTCGTATTGTTATTGGCGAGAATGAAACTCGATTGCAAGAAATCGCCTAGAATCTTCCGACTCACGTATATAAGAGCGGTAACTAAGAGTGTTGATTCAGGAAGTTTTCTTCTCTATATTTTTCCAGGGAAAATAAATGAATGCGAAGAACTGCACTTCGAGTATTTATAATACGAGGCAACCCATGCCGCTTGGAACATCATGGCAGAGGTTTAAACTTCCACTAATTAAAGTTAATGGTAATTAAGCGTCGCGCGGGTATCGCACCATGGGGTCGTCATTTACGTTGCGTTGCGTTGCGTTACGATACGTTATACGTCGTTGACATATACGACGGAAGTCCTAGTAAGGGTCACACCGTTATAGTATACATACCTACCTACAGGCATTAATTGAGAGTTAAATTTCCGCCTTTATATACCTTCCGAAAGTTATAGAAGGTAAAACTTATGGTGCAGTTTCTTTCCTCTAAAATATCCGCAATGCGGGTATAAAGAATAACCGCGAATATTATTTACCATAACCAATTTTATGGAGGGTTCTTACTTTCGTATAAAGTATCGCGTTATATCAACCGTTGTTCAAAAGGGATTGTCTCTCCCCGCGATCATATTTACACGCTGTAATTTCAAGTCTTTCGGGATTCCCACTCGTTTCCATGATTTTCCATGTATAATCAGATGATCGTATTTTCTGATGCGCTTGACTAGAATATTGAAATTTTTTCACACCGAACTAAAAATGCGAAGAGTATATTTTACCTCTCGTTACAAACATTTATACCGCAATTTTCAACCTCTCGGGCTGGTTTTCGGGATTTTTTCGGAATCGGATTATCGTACTTTTCATTATTCAAGAGAAATGAAAATTGCTGCAACGCGAATGGGATGGGTAAAAAACTGCTAGTGAAATATACGTAATTTTTTTTTTTTTTTTTTGTACCTACGCGGTTCTTTCACCCGTGATGGAAAATTTAATAGCGGTAACTCCTGACCAATATGCAGATTGAAGTGCTGACTACATTCAAGGTGGATATCCACTATCCTCGCTCTATCCCATAGCTATAGTAGCAACCAGGTGATGAGCGCCCGGGGCTTACCGGAAAGTGGTTCTACTTTGCAGGCATCGAAGCAGCGCCTGACGTCAGCTATCTTCGACCCGCGAGACTTCGTCATTCTCTGTTTGTACAATCAGATCCGGATTGCGAGACCCTCGATTGTAGACGGCAGCAGCTATGGGTATACATAGGTAGGTAATGTATACGTATACACGGATATACGTGGAGCAATAAAAACGGCGCACCTCGACGGAGTCAGCCATTCGTTTCGTTGTAAACAGATTCGTCGCTTTTCTCAAGCGGAAATTTAACTTTATAAAACACATACGAAACACAATATACCCACACACACATCCGTGATCGGTCTATCGAACAATTGTACGAAATAAAAATACGCGGAGAACGCGGAAAATTCATTCGTATGCGAAGGAACGGCTGAGCGATCATCTCGTTATGAGAAGCGTAAAAATAAATCGTGCAAATTACGATGAATTAAATCCACTTCTGAATGAAAACTGGACCGAACAACGAATGGAACTACTGCATTGCTCAACAAAAAGGACGATCGAAGGTCCCGCGCTGGGACGATGGCGGAGGCTAAAGGGGTCAGGGGTAAGAGAGGGTGGCGAAAAAGGACGAGTTTACAACGCAGCACGCGTCACGTGTTCTACGTGACAAACGGGAGCGACCGATATATCGATGTGCACAACCACAGCTCACCTTCTTTTCCGTTTTCTATTCCCTATTTCTGTATAGACGGCACCTATACACCGTTGCCTAATACTCGAATAACTTTGCGCCTCCGGACTATCCATTTCGAGATCAGGTGGATGTATAGAAGAATCGCGTGTCTGTTAAAACTTGACGTCCCGGTGCATACCGTGAAATTGCGTTTGGTAATTTTTGTTTCGACTTAGCTATAGCGGGGGATTGAAATTGTCTTGGAATACGTGTACTGCAGGTTCTATTTTGCAATTCACTCCCGAATGACAATGCGGCAGAATGCAGGCGGTATACAACGCAGCGGAGGGAAGGCTACCGCGGCGGTCGTCACATTCCTGGTTGGAAGATACAGAAACCCACGTGTCGTGTTCGGGATGCCGAGTTGGTGGGGTCTGTAGAATAGGGATTGGTAAGACACACCGGGACCAGAAACAAGGGTTGTTCTCTCTTGATTATACGGAGGTGCCGCCTGCATACTGACTAGGGGTCGCGGGGATCCAGAAGACCCTTTATCTTCCCCTTTCCACACCTACGTCCCCCAGACCATAAGATACCTTATATTTTCGTCTGCAGGTACACTGCCGAAATCGACCAGACGAAGCCCACCCATTTGTATGACGCATTCGCCAGACAAATTAGATCGCTTCAAAATAACGCCTTACAATTGAATTAACTTTGACGATTCGATAATTCAACAAACCGTTCACCGAGGTATCAAGGACGTGATAATCGACAGGTGAAAGAATAACTACGTCCAGAGATTCAAGGACCACGTTACTTTCTAGCTTGTTTTCCTCTTCCAACAATTTCATTTCGTGTTTTTCCGACCTTGGAGAGCTGAGGAGGTTTTTCGTAACTTCTGAGAAAGGTCGTCTAATGAATTTCATTAGGTCATTGAAGTCCCCGAGCCTTTGTGAAGATCTTCCCTTTTCCATTTATGTTTATTAACAGTGTTTCTCTTCGGTACACCTTATACCGCGCAAGTGGTAGCGTAACGTAATCTGAACGTTGTAGAATGGAACCGTCATTTATTGTACGAGATCTTATCGATGTAATTTTGGTTACCCCTAGTATTATATCAGGGGGTAGTCCGCGTTGGGAATATCCTTTTGCTTTTGCGTAATATCGTGCCTCTGCCTCTCAGGCCCGTTATCTGTTCGAAAATGAAGGGTTGAACAAAAGTTTACGCGGCGGTAAAACTGAATAAAACAAAATACGCACATCTTACGGCGTATCTTTCACATTACAGTTCTTTGAAATGTCTCGGGAATTTTTCGAACGAATTGAACGACCAGTTCTGAGAAATAGAACCGCGACTGATCGCTGATACTATACATACCTATACCATGAGTCACGAAACCTCTGCTAGTGTGCGAACTTCATACCACGTCGTTTTCAGAGCCAATCTAAAGACGCTCGACGGCGCCTCGATTCGTCCCCTACGAACCCTCGGCTACCCCCCGACGAACCTCACTTTCTAGGTACCTACTAAGGAAGATCTCAGGATTACCTTATTCTAAGAACGTGAGACGTTTGAGAGCCAGCTAGATTCGACTTCTCCGACCTCTTCGCGATTCTCAATTGAACGGTGTGAAACCCGCCGTAGACGTATAGGAGGTACACACAGACGTAAAATCGTCGAGTAATAGAGTTTTATTAGCGGCAGACGTGGTCGCCATCTTGCTTTTGCTTTACACCCAGTCTTTATGTACATAAATAAATTGCGCGGTAGAAGCTATTTTTCAAAAATCTTTTTGTTACCGCGTTCTCGTGCAAAATTGAACCTGATAAAAGTCCGTTGGATTTGTCAATACCTCAGCGCTATATACGTATAACATATTTCACCACAAAGCTTGTTCGGTGGTAAGCTCGAAAACTGTTGGAGAACGTTCTGGATACACAAAAAAAAAAAGTAAAAATAAATCGCCGTATATATTTCGCTGAAATCTGTTTGCACGAATGTTTCATCGGTGTGGTCCGTTGCACCGAACCGCGTTGAGTGTACGCAAGGATGATTTGTTATTCCAGAAAATTCCAATTTATGACGCTATACCAGGCGTTGTGTGCTCACGAGTTTCGGCTTTGGAGAAAATTAATAAAGGATATTTTCATACTAGTTCCAACAACTTGTGATCACCGTTATTATTCAAACTGCAGTGCCCGCGATGTGATTTCTTCCGAAATCAACAGTTGTAAAAAAAATTTTCTAGTCGCAAAATTGCAATCGCGTTTTTTTCATACATTTCCCATTATTTTCACAGTTCCATAAATGTATAGATTTTCAATGTTCAAAAGTGTTTCAACACGGGCAATAAAAGCGAGGCGCGGAATTCAACACCCCATTGAAAAGCGATACGTATTTTTACCAATAGTATCGGAATTGCGGAACGGGATTTAGCGCTAGCGTAGAAAAAAGAACTATGATATAATATTTGAGCTGAGGAAATCCTGTCGGAGAGCGAAAAAATAATTGAGAAAATAAATTTGCAGTATTTAAATTTACGATAACAGCGGGAATGCAAGGATGCGCGGGAATGAGATCACCAGTGCCGGGCTATAAATCGTTGGAAAATCATCGCCGCGATAAATTACTTCGAGTGGAATATCTCGAAGATTCAGTACCACCAACACACCCAGCGCTACCATTACCGGTATAGAAAGGAATAAGGAAGAGGGGAAAAAAAGGATATAATATCCGTTAAAGATGATCTAGCAGAGGTAGTCGTGCGAGTGACGTCAGGAATGACGGATAGCCGTGCGTTGTGACCCTGGAAACTACCCTTTCACAGGTTGGGTTTCCTCTTACGTGGACTAAACCATATGGTTCAATGGTCCGGGAAAATCCAAGATCCTTTTCACCCTCCTGCAAAAATCCACCGCTCCAGTGTAACAGTCACGGCGTGTAGCGTATAATATACGTTTCGTTGTCTCTGGCGAATGTTTCCATTTCGTTTTATTTATTTCATGTAGCTATAGATTTCTACGCCTACTTATTCTATCGTCAAACTATGTTCGCGTCGCCTGCGCGAAAGAAGAAAAGAAAGGAACAAAAGAAGAATGGAAAAAAGGAAAATTCAGAAACAGAAGAGAAAAAGCCGAAAAATACGTTTATAAATACTTCTCGTCGGATCGTATGACGTGGTAGATACCATATGGGTACTCCTAAGTATACTTTCGATTACCGCAGGTATACATACCATATAGCATTATTTGCCACACAATGCCGCAGACCAATCAATAGAGTATAGGGTTCTCCGCGTACCTTATTGGTTGCACACTCCCCCGACACGAGATATCGCACGAATTCACCAGAGTGTACCTTTCTAGTTGGCTATTGCTATTGTATAATGGGGTTGTTGTCCCCCTATTCCCCATCCCTTTCTCCCATCACCGGTAAAATGGGTCGCAAGACGAAAAACAACAAAGAAATGTTACAACTGATAACGGTTCTTCGTTTTATCTATCCTCGGATCGCGCGGTAGCCAATCGAAGGACATTTCTGATCCTCCTTCGCGTATCGCTTTTCTCAGACTTTTTTCATGTAGAAAATTATCACATTATACCAATACTATCTTTCTAGAAAACTTTTCACATCTACCGGATTGCGGATAAAGATTTTAATAAAGAGAAATTTTTCGTCATCTTACAAAATCACACGCGGAGATATTTTTTTCCTTTCTTCTTTTTGCCTTTATTTTTTCTCTCATGCACGGTATAATATTTTCTCGGTCTCCGCGGAAACGAAACCGAAGTGCAATCTTACAATCAAGAAGAGTACCTCCTAGACCTGGGCCAGAGAAGCTGGCATCGTATTATATACGCGGTTTTCTAGCGCACACAACGTTCTTTATATTCAGACTCGAAGTATTTTTGTTCGGAAGCAGCTAACCTCTGAGAAATTTGCGACCGAGTTCTATGAAAGCTCGCGAAGCTGAAAGACTATTTCTTTTTTTACTTTCTTCACGCTTCAAGTAGATTTTTCTTCAATATTTCTTCCTGCGATTATATACGTCTGTACCACGGTTCGCTGAAATTCGACTTTATACGGATTGGAATTTAATGGCGCTTAAAATTTCTCTCATTTGCAAAACCGCATTTGTAGATTCCAACGATAATTTCGACTAAACAACCTGAGGGCTTGCGAACAGTAACTTGATTATCAAGAGACGTGGTAATTTAGATAGAGTCAAATAATGTTACATAACATCATCAATATTGGGCCCCAGGTAAAATTCAGATTTCATCTGCATCCTATAGTTATATACACATATATATTGCATATGATATACGCATGTAGTGTGGATTTGCATGAAAAGGTCAAGTTTCGAATTGCGTAATGTTAAAACAAACCCAGCGATGATCATATTATGCGTCGACAGCCGATGATGAAGATATAAAATTTATATACATTTATAAATCTTGCGGTATCGCAGGTTATGATAATAAATTATTGCGCAAACGGCGTCTCTGAGTTATCGCCAAACTTTTATTCCACATTGTTTCGATACGAGGTGGATATTTTCATAATCAGCAGCATATACCTGTCCGTTGGGCAGATATATTTCCCGCTGGTTTTCTTCGTAAACAAGTATAATTATTCTTTGCGATGAAAAGTTGTTGCTTATCTTATCGTTGGACTCGATTAAAGAGACCCCCATATTTTTCCGGGCTACTGCAACGTTGATATGATTTTACACCTCTTTCGCCCGATTCCCTCGTGAAAAAAGGCGACTCAGAAATATCTCGAATTTTTAGAGGAATTTCGCCTGGGAGATTTTACACCTTCTGAAACGAAGCTAAACTTATCGGATTAAGAGGAGTTGTTATTCGCACATTCCGCATGAAAATTTGTTATTTTTATAACGCGTTGCAGTTCGAAAAAAGGTGATCACGTATATTCCGGTGTATATGTATAGCGAAGTGGATCGTGAGAGGTGAACACATTCCGATATCCTACCGACTAAACGCAGGAGCGTGTCATCGGGTCCCATTCACATAAGTCGTTACCCCCGGCACGTACATGTGAATGCACTATAGCTGTAGCTTTAACATCGACCCCGGGGCAGTATTTATATGGAACTTTGGTATAAGGGTAGCATTTGATTTATCACTGCCAAAACTCTCACGTAATATTATTAAGCCTCCGCACAATTACATATATTTATGTATTACATCCTTCGCGAGTAGAGAGAAATGCGATGCGATTGCGCATCGTTATATACTATGTGTTATCTGGTTGTATTTTTCCAAAAATGTTCTTCACACAATTTAGAACAATTAACGGTACCGGGCACACGATTTATGTTCTCCAGTTGCTTGAGGAAGGATTCAAAAAAATAACGATTCGTTATTAATTCGATGTTGAAATTATTACAAAAAGCATCACGCGTGACAAAAAAAAAAACAAAATAGATTTGTACAACGCATGCTATTATGCGTTATAGTTAGAAATGGTAATTTGCCATGTAATCGAGCGTTGCTAATAAGGTAATCATCGTAGACATTTCGGAACATTAAATTTAACGACGTCTACAGCAATTAATTCTCACGGTTTTTAACGCGTGGAATACAAGGCCGACGATGAAGAAGACAAATCTTTTTTTGTTTTTTTATTTTTCAATTTTCGTTTTACTTCACTTACGTATAATTATAGTTTTTACCGGAGTTTATTCTTCCAAATTTTGAGGCACAAACGTTCATCCCTTTTTGAAGATAAAGAAAAAAAGGTACTTTTCATATACGAAGAATATAAAAATTTTTTTGTCACGATACTCGCTCTTTATATGGTGGAAAATTTGAAAAATTCTTTTTACCGAAATTGGCGAGTTTTTGGTAGGGTAGTAATAGTGATAAAGTGTAAAACGCAACCCTTGGCGTATAGGGACCGGTGCTGCAGTCGTCGGCCGCCACCCCTACATCTATCCCTTAGAGTAGTATGAGCACGCGATGGTACGCCAAAGTGACGTCATCGAGAGCCGAATACTTCCGGTGTTGTACGGACTTTCACGAACTCAGAGAACAGGGATCACAGTCAGTACTGTGCTGGCCAACAAACTAACTTGACGAATTCAATTCGTAGCCATTTCTACGCGCGGTTAGTTTGATCCTAATTAATATATCTTAAGTGTGAAGTTTTATTTCCTTCAATTTTTCTGAAAATTCATACCAAGCAACAAACGATCTCGAAGTGATGAAAATTATTCGATTTATTTTTTACATTATTTGACGTCTACAGCGACACGTGAATATTCAGACGGAAAAAAGGCACGTGAGAAGCGGTTAAATGAAAATTTATTAACAAGGAAATCAATTGAAAATATATTCTCTAGAATTTTAATCGAAGGTTAGATGTAAGGAAAAACTTCACCCCGGTGCTCCAGCTCTAAATACTTATAAATAATATACAATTCGCAATTCGGTAAATCTCATTGATCAATATCCGGGATCGATAGATTGTTCGATTAAACAATAACAAATGAACAACAATCCTAGTGTTTTGGAAATTGCACTGATGCCCGGACTGCCTTTAGACGCTGATCTTCAGGGTTGCACCGGCAGATGACTGTGAGTTTAAAAAAAAATAGACCGCGTGGTTTTCCAAAATATGCCAATGTCAGACTATTTGCGTGAATAATTAAAACCTTATCAACTGCGACACACGTGAAGCTAATCAATCGAAATTTGTTATATGTTCAATGTTTTTCCGCAGTTATTTGGGCGGGTAATAAAACAACTAATCACCATAAAATACCCGAAGAATAGGTGTGGACGATTTTTTGTTATTCTCTGTTTTTTTGTTGCATGCGCGTAGTTGTAGCGACTGCCTGAAACGAAAATTAAGACGATTTGAAATCATCGACGCAATCTCCCGTCGCTCGAATTTCATTAATTTCTAAACATACACACGCATTAATTAAGCCGTATAGAAATTTTAGATTTCAATCAGAAGCAACTGCATCAACTTTATATCCCATAAATTTAATCAGTCAGGAATACATTTCCAGCGTTGTAATTAATTCTAAGGCAATTATCGCGTATGAAATCATCAGATCCTTCGGATAAACTTGATTCAGAAATTCGAATTGAGCATTTGACATCTAGAGTAGCATAGAGCCGGCTTTGGTTGCGCGGGCAGCGTAATGAGTCGACAATGAGAATCAGGCCAACTGCTCGTACTGCATTACTCGCAGTCTTATTTCTAGTACAGTATTAACAGCGACAAACAACTCTCACGCGATTAACTCGAGGAAAACTATAAAATTCAAGTTTAATTACCATGATCTGGGAAAGAATTTTTATACGCCTTTGATAATATAACAGATAAAAATGCCTGCTTACATGCGCGCTACACCGAGGCAGCTATCAATTTTAAACGTATATTTGCGAAAATATATTTAATTATTCCTACTATGCAAAGATGATCTCATTTTTCCGTTCGATCTATCTTGGTTTGGTAAAAAGTAGAAATCGGTTTTTTTAATTTTCAAACTCAATTCGAACGTTATAAAATATTATTCATGTGCACCATAAATATGACATGTCGAAATTTGATCGGAGATTTAGAATGAAAGAGAAAAGAAAAAAAAAAAAAAACAGATTCATAATTACCATGACATTATATGCGCATGATATAACGTAAAACGGTGCATTAATTACGACCGAAATGCCGTGACATTATGTACATATTTAAACTAATGATCGACTATCTAGCGGTGTTTAATTCACCGAGAGGTCACTGTAATATATGTCAATCTCCTAGTAGCCTAAAGACCGAATATTGGCAATCACACGCAAATCATGCTAATTAATGACCGTTGCTTTTTTAATTAGGTGTAACGCGATTCTATTCCGGTCTATGGATAGTAATTATCGAGCTTGGATCATGTATCCCGTTAACTTTCAACAGATGTACAGTACATGTTATATCCATATAATCGCGCTAGAAGACAAATACAAAAAAGAAAGAGAAAGAAAACGAAAAAAAGAACTAACTCAAAATAAAAATCATCGAAACGGATACGAAATACATTAATCTTGACCGGCTGTAACGTAAAGAAATTTGAATAACACGTTGGTATTCTTGTGTGAAGTTGCAGATTCACTGCAATGGTTGACGGTAAAGCCTTCGGATGAAATATTTCGCTGCTACGCAACGTCGTTAAAACCGAGTAGAGGCAGTTCAAGACCGTCTCGTGTCAAGTGTATATAATAATGTGTAGAAAAGAAATTAATAAACGGTGAAAGAGGCAGAAGCTGCAGCATATAACGGCGGCAGCAATTCTCGAAGAGGTTCTAAAATTAGAGTCCATTTCACGCGTGTCATCTTTTACCATCTTTTCTTCGGTATCTCCCGAGCTGCAGCAGCGTAGCACAGGGATACGTGTATAACTGCCGCTTGATTTTTCATTCTTATAATATTCTCTCATTTCTCGCATATGCTCCTCCGCTGTTGAGATACTTGAACGAGTGTATATTTATATTTAGAATCAGATTAAAGACTCTCAAAAGATGGAGGTGGTCTTCGGGGATTGGTAAATCCATTAGAGGAGTTGGAAAAATCGATGTTTAAAAAGCAGAATTTTTTCTTCCTTAATTTAGTAGCGTGTTGATTTCATTGAACTTGAAAAGCGGACGGGCGTTGAAAAATACGAAGAATGAAAAAAATTATTTCAAACAACAAATTTCTGTGACGATGATAATAATAATTATGATATTAAGAATTTCAGAAACACCGTTTTCTGTATAGCCCACGCTCACATAATTTATAATCCGATAATCCCGTTGAATGAGGCGCTATACGTTTCATTTCAACTTTGGAATCCCGCCGCGCGTTTCATTTTAACATTAAAGTTTATTTATCGCGAGGAAGAAATTATTCTTCATTCATCTAATTTTAAAACCCCTCTCATTTTGATAACCTTCTTCATCCTATTCAAGGATCGAAGTGTGGTGTGTGGTGGAGATAATTATCTGATGAAAATTTTCAAGGGTCTTTAAGCAGAGTATAGAGTCGGAGAGTTGTAATTTACAGGCCACATGGCTCTCTGCTTGGCTGTTGCGGTCGCAACGCGATTTACAATACGTCTGTAGATATAAGTTTTTAGTAGACGGTACTCCAGAGCAGCCATGCTCTAGAGTTATCTGATAAGTTTAGATATTTTTGGACCGAAACTTACCCATTTACCGCCGTACATTCAGTTTTGAACGGTTAAAATTTCATAGCGTTTCACACAAGAGAAGCACACGGAAGTGAATGTTGATTCTCTATTTCACCGACTGATTTTTGCGTTTACAACATAATAAGAGTTTGAAATTTGTGGAAAAAAAATTAATCATGAACTGAATTCGAAGGCCCAAAGACGTGCAGGCAGTAGGAGTGGCTATAAGGTATATAAAATTCGGATATCGACAGTCTGTCGATGGTTTTCCTTTTTTACTTGTCACAGAAGGATTAGGTGTATGGGTAGATAGATAGATAGATATACGTGCAGGGCCTCGCGTCTCTGTGATTTGAAGTTTCAATTTTCTCCCGGTAGCAAAAGCCTAAATCCCCTGTCACAGGGGTACACGTCGCCTTTGCGGTCCCAGTCGAAATTTCGTGGGTAAAATCAAAGAAAGAAAAAAATTTTACATACGTAGATATTGAAAAAAAAAAAAACTTAGAAGGTAAAAGAAGAGGAAGAGGTATTATCATGTAACAACGTACCCCATATAAATGCGTCCATTGCGATACGCCTGCGAGTTTCGATTTTGATGCATACGTCGATGCTATATTATGGATCGCTGGAATTTGATTATATCGCGATTGCACCTGCAGCGTCCAATGGTTCGGTTCTGCAGGGGATGTTGAAGAGTAAGATTGTATGTACCAGAGGGTTGGGGGGCGAAGAGCAGGGGGGGGGGGGGGTAGCAAATCAGCATAAACTTAATTACCCCACTCGGCTCCACTTTCCTTTCTTGAGCCAGTCATCCCCCCGCGCGGAGGCAACACAGCCGGTAAGACGCCAGCCGCGAGCCTTTGGGGGTTGAAAGACGAGGGCAAACGCGGGCGGCGGAAGGTGGGGGTTGCCAAGAAGGGGAATGAGGCAGAAGGGTGAAAGGGGGTGGCGTGTATTGATCGACCCAGCGGCTTGGTTGCTCGTTGTCGTTGCCCGCGACGCTAGGCCACCCTTCCACCTATCTACTCTCTCTCACCCCTCTCGCCGATCTCCGCCACCTTCGTTTCCACCACCGACGCCACGACGCCCCGACGACCCACGTCGTGCAACAGCGTTTTCCCACTCTTATTTGCACCGTTACTGAAGGGAGACACTTGCTTTGGGTAGTCGTATACCGACGAGCCTCGGGACTCTGCGCTTCGCCTCGCTTTCGCTACACATATATTCGCCCTGCACACTGGTGCCCTAGCATCGTGTTCTCAAACTTCCCTTAAACGACGTCCTGCCCAAATTGAAGGGTGAGGGTCCCGCCTCATCTCCACGTGTCTTTACATCCACAGAAGCTTTATTCTCACGATTGGATGCAAATTTTTTTCTTTTCTACCCCTTTTTCCCTCGCATTTCATGAGAAATATTCAAATTCTTTCTCAATTTTTCCTTTTTTTCTTTCTTTGTCTATTACGTACCTTTCGCAAAGTTTGCTCCTGATTTTTTTTCCTTCTCCATTTTACACAATTGATAGTATGTGATGATTTGTTTTTTTCTCGGTTCATCTATATCATTTCACGCGCATATCATATATTATTGTACATTCTTCGTGGCTTATTTTATGTTCCCTCAAATTCGTTTCATGATTATATTCGAATGATGCAGATCGAAAAAATGATCCCAAGATTTCGTTAGGTTTTTTTTCTCACCATTGTCTCTAGAAATTTACACCGCACGTTGCGAACGATATAACCTTACAACGAATCAAGATGTCTGTCTATAATGTACGGTACCTAATGCAAAACATGTAGATAATTAACTGAAACCTTGTGATTCAATAAGAATGAGAAAAGTCCTCCGTAAAACTTTTTTTTCTCTTACGTTCCACGATAACGTCGAGCAGAGAAGAATGAGGATGAGAGAAAAAAGCGGGTGAAATCTACCGCCATCCGATGGATCACCCGGAGTGCAAATAGATAGCTTTATATTATCCTTACAGGTTATTTTTTTTAAAGGTGTCCTCGCGACAAGGACCATTCTCGGGTAGGCTTTAATGCCATGTTCTGTACACTTTACGATCGTTTTTCCCATCCTCCAAACTCAGTCCTGCAGCTATTCTAAGATTTTAATCTAACTTGTGCCGTAAAATGCGATCGCACCCCGGCCCCTAACGCAACGCAACGTACCAACGTAATGTAACGTATAATATAACCAGCGCGTCTCTAGCTCTTATCCAGAATTTTCCACACTCATTTACGGTTTATAATAACGTATATAATATTTATGACCTTCGAGTATATACCTGCACCCTTGCTTCTCGCTTTTTCGATTCGAATTTACAGTCGTTCTTTTTCCCCGAAGAATGAAACTCATGGGATCTTTTTTTTTTCTTTCATTCTCGCTCTACAACGTCCCTCTATATATCGCAGCTTTTTCTCTTTCTTTTTCTTCCTCCATCTTTTCTTTCTTTTTCCCCCTTGTGAAATTTAAGATCTTAGTTCACGAGAACGCGATTCAATTTTAGCAGACAATATCACTGTTCAAACTCTAACCGAAAGAAGGAGAGAAAAAATTATTTTTCATTCGGAAATCGTCGTTTCTAAGGGGTGAAAGATTCTAACAGCGCAAATGCACCTACATCACTCCGTTATACTTTATTCGCTGATGAGGGAAAAGTAAAAAAAATACAGTCGCTAAAAGTGACGAAGCCTTGAGATTATTCTTTCGATTTACAGCATTCGAATAATTATAATATATCTAATCGTGAAATTTGTATTCAATTTTATTACATTTTTTTTTTTATCAAGAATGATCGAAACTTCCGTAAATTAATCACCTACTATGACCTTCGTAGTACACATTCGTGAGATAAAAATGAAAATGAAATTCAATTATCTCGAGGCTCGGATGCAGCGGGCGTCGTCTTCTCATATACATATACGTATAGCCTCACGACTTTGGAGGTCGACAAGGTAAGAGTTGCCGATCATCAAATCCTTGGGATTCTCATTACAAATAAATAAAAAAAAAGAGAACAGGTTTAAAAACATCCTTCCAGAGATTAAAAAACGATGTTAATTCGAAGTGACTCCATCCAAGCGTGTGAAAAATGTTGAGATTAGATCTGAATAGCCGTTTTGCACTATACTTGTTTTACATGACAATAAATTATCGGTATAATGAGCGAACATCTTCGAAATATTCTATAATCGGGTTACAATAAACGGCTCATATTTCTCTTGTCTGGATAGATGTATAGGTATATCCATCTCACTTTTAATGCCCCGGATATTCTAGAGGAGTAATTTTTCTCCAAAAGCAATAAATCTAGACGTGTGCGAGTTTCGCGTCAGAATTTCCCTCGTAAACTGGGCAAACTTCCAACACGTGTATAGCAACACCCGCTGCCACCCGCATACTTTGCATACGACCTGCAGCATGTATATTCCACAACCCTGAAATTGCGTCAGGACAAATAACACGACATTGTTTTTAACCGTGTCAAACTTAATCGCAAACGCAAAGGTTACGGACTAGAATTAACGGTTTCTTTCTTGTTCCACACCGTCTACTGGAAAAATTCACCCCCCAAAAGGCACCTACGGTGCAAAGAAGTACGCCAAGTACACCAAATGTTTAGGAATAACTACTACTCAAATATCTTTGATGAAAAAAAAAACAAAAATTCAATTAAAGAAGGATACAAATCAATTAACGTGCCAAGTAAATGTAACTTTGCATCATGTGAGAATATTGAATTAGAAAGTAAATCAATGAGAATGAAGTTTAAAAAATCCAAAAACAGGCTTTTGGATAGCGCGACGATGTTGTACGTATCGTGAAGGTTTGACATCCCATTAGGTAAAGAATTGTATCGCCCCATGACAATTGATGGCCCCCACAAAAAGGGTCTTCAAAATCTTACGGGTTTAGATAACCGATGTTGTTACGCCCGATTTATTCGTAATGGTCCGTAATTACGATAACATATTTCAATACCGTTGATCGACCGTATAGATATAAATGCCCCATAACGTATCCCTGCACACCCTTCTTACCTCAACCGTTGTTTATTCATTTTTTACTTTACATTTTACTTCTTCTCGTCGATCGGTATATGGGGTCACTAAAATTCCCCAAACGATATCAAAACTCTTCGATATGTAACGACCGTAAAAGTACCGTCAAGTTAACCACGAGCGATTTAACACCTGTATACGAGAGATTTTATCTTATCTCTTTTTTCTGTCACTCCTCTTTTAATCTCTTTATGGAGCGAATACGTACAAGAATTATTGTGACAAAGTTAAGCTGCCGAGTAACGTGCCTCGCTAACGCGGTCTACCGAATAAGAATTGACAAGTCGAGTAGAACGGTTAAGTTTTATACATTTTAACAGCACCTGCTTCGAACTAACTGTCACTTCCCATTCTGTCGGTTTTCAAGACGTTCTCACGGTGAGCGCAAATAAAAGTGATGGATGATCGCAAGGTTGTTCAGTTATTATACGGATAGATCACAAGTTAACTGTATTCGAATCTACCGAGTTGTCCGCGGTTAAATTGTTCCCGCGTTTTCAATACCTCTTTCGAACCTCCAAATGAGCAAAATTTAAAAATTATGAATGAACAGACGTATCACCCTTGTTCAATTATGTACTTTGCGAACGAATAAAAAATTCATTCCAAAATTTTGCTGCACGATAAGATTTTTGCGACGGTTTGTGGGTGGACGTGAAGCGCGTCTGTGCAGATCGATCAAACTTTTCGGATGATCATCGTGACCTCGTAGAGAAGTCCTCAGCTAAATTATGGAAATCCATTAACGGCGAGTGTAGGTATATGTCGGTGTATGCAGTGGGCACGTGAATTTGGTAAGGTTTATTGAACTTGGTGCAAACCGAGCTGACGATGTATCCCAGTGACGTTCGAGTGAACTTATCATATCGCTTATATTATGCAAGAAACACGGAAAATCTCTTCGGAATTTATTCAATGATGATTGAAGTATGTCAGAAACTATGAAAATTGCCAGGCCATATTTATAACATCAAAAATTGATGTAACATTTTTATTCCCAGACGCGTAGGGATCAAAAATTATTTCGAATAATTATTGCCACGCTAATTACGCAGGCGAATATAAATAATATACAGAGGTATTGTAGCGACGTGAGCATACACCTTGCTAATTGGCGCATTACTTGCGCCCTGAGCGAGCCCATTGGGCTAATTTGTCGCTCCGTTGGTCGCAATTACAGGTATCACTATGGGTTAATTGACTGCCAAACTTGACTCGCTTTCGGGTCACCGAAGGACGATATACACGGCATGAATTTTGAACTTACGAAAATTATCGCTGTCATAATTTCATGATTCGGTGAAGATTGGCGCACACACCGTACCTCCGTGTGGTTCGACATGGAACATTGGCAAGGAAAGCAAGAAAAAATCTGTTTTATTCGTAGGCAGGAAGGTATAAATTTTTTTTTTATCCTCCATTCGCCGTATTCGGTTCTAGTGAATCTAAGAAATGGAAATTTTCAATTCCACGGGAAATTTTCTTAAGAAAAGCTGGCTGATTGAAGATCTCAATTTCTAAGGCCTGCGGAGCGTACGCGGAAAGTTGATTTGATTGTATCGAGGAGATATATTTTGTCCCTCTTTTCTAAATAGAACCCCACGTGGGCCCCTTTCAAATGTCACGTGTCACGGTCTAAGAATGATTCCGTATAGGACCTTGCCTAGTTAAAATATTCCCCCTCTACGAACCTCCAACTCTTCTCGCAGCTATTTCTATATGAGAGTTTTAAAATGCAAACGTTACATATATACGCCGGATATAACTACACATTAAATTCCAAAAGTACAGCTCTCAGAACAAAAACTAGTTTCTTCATTTTCACTCTCGTCATATTCTTCGTACATTTACCGATCGATCGTGCCGACCGTTCGAAATGTGTCTGTACCAAATGTCAGCTTAATCTTGTATCCCATGCATCGCGCGTACATCATCATTATCATCATCACCTGTAGCTTAGGTGCGTGTTAAATTACGTTACATATAATAACTCACACATATGGTAATATAGCCTGCAGTAGTAAAGCGTACGGATGGATTTTAGGTCAAGACCAACGCCCAGAGTCCGGACAAGCGAGTTTATTTTTTTCCCTCGATTCTTGCTTTAGCGATGAGGTAATGATTTTAATGTTATTCCTCGCAATATCTCAACTTTGTTACAATGAGATGAAATGTACGGCAGATTCACATAGATACGTGACTTTTCTAGTGCTCGTTGTACAGTAAATCGAAATAAGAAAAAATGGAGAAAAAATATCAGTCGCTTGGAACTTTCGCTGCGGCACGGTGGCGCTACTGGCCATCTGTAAACTACATAAAACTATTTTCGAAAATTTGTTATTAGTATTTTTTTTTTCGTCCCTGTTCGTTTACGTGAACAACGTCATACGCGACTGCTACTCGATAAATAACGTCTAAAGTTACGTGATACATTATTTACCGGTCGATATCCCGATTGGTTCTAACTTCGTATGAACTTGAACCGTTGAACCGGATGAAAATTAGCCCCGCGGATTATTTAACGGCTGATGTTCCTTCTAAGCCATTTCTCGAATTTCCGCTAGATCCCTTGCTGAGGGGGAAAAACACGCACATGTACAAAAAAAAAGAAAAAACAAAAAGGAAAGAAAAAGAGAAAAAAAGAAAATGGGGAGAAGAAACTCGAGTATTCGTCCCTCGAACTGTACACGTGATAAATTGAAAATCGATACCTGTCGCGAGGTATAGACGCGAACGGACAGCCGGGCGAGGGTCTGAGCTGTATGGGATGCTGTGATAACGACTTGATAAATATCGAGGAATCATAAAATCGCGAGTCGATCTCCGGAGCGATATAATTCTACGTACATAGCTGTACCTGCCTTCGAAACTTTAAAATATTTTTAATCTTCTCTGGTGAAATATTGTATCCAGTATTTCACGATATTTTGATGGGAACGAGGAAATCTTCCTTCCTGAAAATTCTTGTATCAAATAATGTATAGTTTATATACATATGTATTCCGTTCACGAATAACCCTTGGGTGCGGATAGTTATATAATATATAAATGTATATGCGTAAATATATTATTGCTCTGGCAAATTGAGGTGAAAATGACGTCGTCCTCGCGACAATTTTCTTCAAAGTTCACCCTTTGGCACCATCGCCTTTTACGTTATTTCGCGTGAGTTCTCTATAGGGAAATATCCGCGAATCGCACCATATACGCGGCCATTGCGCTCGCGGTCTTTAATAATCTCCTTAGAAAATCTTCTCGCTTTTACCGGTTAACCAAGTCAGTTTTCTTATGCAAGAAATTGTTTTGAATACCCTTTCACAGACCTATGTATATAAATGTATTTGCTCAATGGTTTGCAAAATAACTTTAATACCCTCCGAAATTCTTCCCGCAAACTTATCACTAATTATTCGTCTTTTGTCGTTCGTTATTAAAGTGAGAAATTTAATCGAATGAAATGAGAGTAATTATCGTAATTTTATAGTAAAGGATACCGATATATAATAGCTGCGGTACAGGTTATATTAGGTAGAATAGTTGTGTAATATTATGTACGTCGCATGCAGGTGCCATTTATGTGGCTATATGGTTTTCGCCTTGATGAGGTTAATAGTTAATAAAACTTTGATGATTCCGGACTGTGTGCGTGTGTAATACTCGACTCACACTTCTCCTAGGAGGCTAACACTTAACTCTACGTTAATTACCAAACCGCTTAGCTAATCCTTTAATTACATTGACAGGGTTCGCGACCCCGTTTAAACGAACCGCTAGAATCATCCCTTCGCAAGACGCCATTTCTCTATGTCGTTAGATGAACGAAATTGCTGTGTATATGAATATACAGACGCCTGGTTTTTGAATTTATTAAAGAAATTACAACGAACCCAAAAAAAAAGACCCTAACGATTTTCCACGGGCCCTTATTTGTGTAGTTTTTCTAATAATTTAAAGAATTATACTCGCCTGCCCTTCTATATTCCTCATTTCTTTTTTACTTATATCTGTAATGTGACAACGTGTGATTCAGGTACAGCAATGAGGGTGTAGCGGAGGAGTCGACGCTGGTCGATGACACCCTCAACGGCAATCCTCACGTTCATGTTCTCGGCCGTTCTGACAGATCAAAGGGTTCTACGCAAGTTAGCGCCTCCTCATTGACGGATTCCGTCGGATCTATCGGCAATCTTGTTGAAGATCTAACAGAAAGAGCCACCGCCACTTTAAGGGAGTACGTTTGTCGGCTTTGGTTGCGTCTTCTAATACGCGTTAAATTTCGTTTTTATGTCACGTGACTTTTGGAAGCTTCTAATCCGCCATGTGTTAACTTATCACTGATATTATACATCATTCATATTTTTAATAGAATCACATGATAAAAATTAAAAAACATTGCTCTTTTCAATCCAACGTCTCAGATGTGCTCGAGATTCGGCACCAAAAGTCCGCGACGATCTTTCTAAACCCGATAAAGAAATCGGGCTGCATTTCCGACGACGTTTTGCGGGTGAAAAGAAGAAAAAAATCAAATAAATAGATAAAGTCATTGATGAAATAATTCTACATGCCGGTTAATGTTCGTGAAAAATATGCGCAGCCCAGTGCGTTCAATGTCAATTTTTTATTATACATAGTCAAGTCGACTCAAATTCGCGATCAGAATATTGTGATAAAATTTTGTTGAAAAAGTAAAGATTTTATAAGATCTTCGTTGATGCTTTACATTGAGCTTTCGTTGTAGGCTGTAAAATATTGAATGATAATAATCTTCGCTTGTCTCTCTGTCGATTCCATGTTAGACGATAATTTCTGTTAACTTATTTCTCTCTATTATACTTACGTCTCTCTATTATAATATTTCTCTCAACTCACTCTATCGTTATAAAATATTCTCTTTGGAACATCTTTCTTTGTGCTTTAGCGCCTATCTCAACCCCAATTATCGTGCTTGCCGATGCATCAACCGAGTCCGTAGAGGATTCCGGGTTATTTAATTTTTTTGGTTTTGATTTTTTTTTTCTGCTCTTCTTGAAACCAAATCCTTCGTCTCTCGTTACGTATTATATTCTACTTCTATGTAAAACTAGAGCAGCAGAATAATTTCCGTAGTTTTAAATCCATTTAGATCGGAGACACGAGTTTAAGCTACCCAATTTTTCCTCCTTTGAATCCAGATCGATTATAAGTAGCGTTGATTTTAAAATCCTCCCTTGTATGAAGGAGAATAAAACCCATTGAATGAAAATCCCTAATTTATGGCGATGATATTTTAGATTAGCGTGTAAATCCATAAACGATATCTAACCTTTTTTTTTATGATATGGTCCAAGCTCCTCAGTATCTAGAGTGGTATATAAACGAATTGGGGTTTCTTGGGAAGTCGATCAATTCTCATTGGCCTTCTGAAATGACCGATTGAATTATTTTCTTGGTACACGAAGCTCGTAAACTTTTACAACCCTCGTGTACGGGGTATACCCTCAGAGTTATATGAATGGTGTAGGGTGGGTTATTTCTAGAGTAAAAAAAAAAAAGAAGAAAGAAGAAAGAAGGGAACATGGAAATATGTAGGAAGAAATTACAGGTTGATGGAATAGAAACGGAAGTTGAACTCGACTCACCTGCGAAGTATCTGACAAACATGCAGCGGTATGGTATATACATATACCTTTACCCGAACGTTTACGTCTATTATGTATAACCTACGTAACGTATGAGTTATACATATGTATATTAAAATACCAATCCCCGTCCCTGTTATCAACCTATAGTATTGTAGGTTGGTTATACACATCATACGGGGTAGTTTGCGTTGCACTGGGGTGAAGTATTGTCCGTGGTAATCGAAGTAGAGGTTATAAGCGAATAGCAAAACGGTTCAACGCCCTGTAACTGGTACAAGTCACGATCCCTGCGGCTGACTTATCGCTGCAGCTAAAACCTATATAGAATAATACCACTTCAAATAAATGAAGGAAAAAAAAAAATAAAAAATGAATAGAAAGGACATAATAACAGAAGAAAAAAATCGGCCAATACCGTTTAGATTTTATTTGCTCGATTATCATTTTTGATCGGCTGTTCTATTCGTTTTTTTTTATCACCTCATAGATGCTCCGTCAACAAGAATTTCGCGGTTATAGAGTGAATGTACACATCTGTGGGGTGGTGATTTTTACTTTTTCCTTTTCTTCATTTTCTCCATCTCTATATGATACTCGCGGTTATTCACCTGGCAAAAACGTACACCCAGAATTAATAGACTTGGATTAGGCAAGGTGAGAGGCTGCTTTTATTCCGTACAATGGAAGAGCTGAGTTAAGACTACTTCGAGTCTTGAACTAAAAGTCATTAATATCTGCCATCGTATCTTGGTATAAGGGGCTGATGTTACGAACCCTAGAAATTTTCGGGGTTCAGATCACTTTGTGCAACCAAAAACGCCAACCATTTTGATAACAATGAAAGGTAGAGAACTATATATTGTCTTCAAAAGCACGGGTACATCGCCCTTGTATACAAATATGGTATATAAGCAAATTTAAATGTCAACTAAACAATTACCAGATCATAATTACATATCAAATATAATCAAGCACAGTTATAAGTTAATCCAGCAAAAATATTTTTAATTAATCCAACGTCGAATCGAGTTCTTGAAAAGTTCAAAGTTTTTCCTTGACGGAATTTTTTTTTTTTCTCTTCCCACGCCGCGGGGTAGCATATTCGGTAGAGAGATAACTGCGAGCGTATGATAGCGATAAATCAAGAGCCCTGCGCTATGCATTTCCACTCGGCTATATATGTGATGTGATATATATGTGTGTAAATTTATACGAAGGTATACCTATATTCGGAAAGTGCAATAATTTGAGCGTTATCTAATTTAACAGGGAGCTTTCGGAGGTAAAAGTTTTCCCCTTTTCCAGAGCATTTTGGTCAGCCACTACGGCGCCGTAGTTGTTCAGTGCAGCAGTTGCGGCAGTTGAGTACTTTGCTTCGACGTCGCTGCAGCTTTTAGACATTGCTTTCCGCCTATTAATGCTTGTTAACTTCAGCTAGTTGCTTGGTACCACCCGTATAATTTCCCGTATACCTTGAATTACCGTTTCCCTCTATTTGCGCTCGGTAATTGCTGCTGCAACTCACCACTTTGCCCATCAATCCGGTTTACTCTACGTACTTTGAGAAATGAAAACCCGCGCCTTGGTCTCCTTTGACAAATTATATTGTCAAGAAATAATTTTCAGTTTTTTTTTTTTCTTCTTTGATCTTACATCAATTCATTCTATCTTATTTGATTTTACATTCAAACATTGGCACAAATTATTATTATAATTTTACAATACGAAATAATTCCGCTATAATTATATTTACCGTGTATACCTCATTGCTGACGATAATCTGCTGAACTGGGTCACTCAGTTCGCTTAAAAACCTCTCAAACGATAACGATCTTTTACCGTCTCTTTGCAAAAAAATATAACATAACCGGGATTTTAAAACACCGCTAGTAAAAGTGTTATTAACCGGATAGAAAAATAAAACAAAAAAATTTCGTGTTCACGTTACCAATTACTCGACTAATACTATTATTACTATTATTATTGATCTAATTATTGTAAGTATTAATTTTTTTTGTTTCTTTTTCCTTGTCATTTCCAGCTACTGCGAAAAGCCTGACAACGAAACGGAAATGGGTGGAGTACCTCACGTCGAAGGAGGCTTGAACAGCGACCTTTACGCAGTTCCAGTAAAACGTCGTCAGCCAAAGGAGCACAAGGACCAAAAAGATTTGCCGTTGCAACCGAGCTCGGAAAAAATTCCACCCAATGCGGACATTGATGCGGTAGATTCGGAAGACAAAGATGAGAATCTGCCGATCGGATGGGAGAAACACGAAGGTAATTGATAAATCTGAGTTCAAAATCGTCTTGACAAATCGATTGAGATTCATTCTTATTATCATTACTTGTGAACTGCCTTCAGACAATGACGGCCCGTATTACTGGCACATAAAAAGCGGCACCATCCAAAGGGAACCACCCGAAGCTCCGCTGCCGTCTAAATCAGAATCTCGCAGAAGTTTAGTTAAGGATAACGATAGTGTAAGTTTTTTTTCTCAAAAAATCAAACCGATTCACAACCTGCAACGTGTAACTAGTGATGACTTATCTGAGAACTTCGTCCTTTTTTTTTCTAATTAGATAAATAATTTTCACGCCATCGGTGGAATGGTGAATACAGTAACACGCAGTAATACAAGTTCAGCGCTTGATCAAGATTTGGAGAACAAAAGGAAAGAGGATCTCGCACTGAAGTGAGTATCTTTTGTTATAATCTATGGCAAAAATGAATGATTATTCTCATCCAACGTCCGTACTTTTTTTCATCATCAAAGGCGGAGGAGTTATCCGGCCCGCGTTGACACCGAGGGTAGAGATAGGGCCATCAGGTTCGCGGTACGTTCGCTGGGGTGGGTTGAAATTTCTGAGGACGATCTGACCCCTGAGAGAAGTAGCAAGGCAGTCAATAAATGCATCGTCGATTTATCCCTGGGAAGAAACGATCTGCTAGACGTGGTGGGACGATGGGGAGATGTGAGTGATCGATTTATTCTTTTATCTATTTCACATCCATCATGTTTCACATTTTCCGTTATTACGCTGAACTCTTTCCACGTACATTGCAGGGGAAAGATTTGTTCATGGATTTGAACGAGGGTGCGTTGAAATTAATAGATCCGGAAAATTTGACTGTACTCAATACTCAGCCCATTCATTCTGTCAGAGTGTGGGGAGTTGGCAGAGACAACGGACGGTAAGCAAAATGAGAAATAATTCGAATAACAGGTGGAAATTTCACACCATATTTGCGTAGTGATCCCAGCTAATACTCGATTGTTACCGTACATAGGTTTCAAGAGAGCAAATATCATTCGCACTTCAACCTATCACTTCATTATGTCGGTAGTTTTCAATAAAATAATGTGTGATTATTACCGACACTGATAAAAAGCATTTCTATATTGTTAGTTATACGAAAATCGATTGATTGTAACAATTAAGTAGTTTGTGACAAGTAGCATTAACATCGATGTTTCTTCCATGTTTTCTTTTGACGTGGATGGACACAACAGTGAAAGGTAATTTTGAACATTTCAATGAAAATGGAATGGCACAAACTTTGCCTATGGGTCATTGCATGCGATTGCAATATTCTTATAATAATTCGTACCCAAAGAGAAAATAATTCATGAGATTCACGTTACGATCACGAGCTGAATCGTTGGTTCGTTGTTTGCATGACTTTAGAGCTTAAACTTCTCAGCCTGCTCGATAGGATCACCTGCAAATTCTGGTACCGACTCCCTGCTGAATGAAAGAGAAATGAGAATCGATCGATTCGGCATGAGATTCATGTATTCTGTTTGAATTTTTTAACTCACCTGGGTTTTTTTGTTTCCTTCTCAAACAATCAGGGACTTTGCATACGTTTCGCGGGACAGATCGACGCGGAAGCACATGTGTCACGTTTTCCGATGTGACATGCCAGCCCGCACTATCGCCAACACGTTACGGGATATCTGCAAGAAAATAATGATCGAGAGATCGCTCCATCAGAATTTAGCAAAACCAGTAGACATCAACGGAAGAACAAGCTTGGCAACTAGACCAACGAATCTTCCAACGGAACACAGACGATTCCACAGAAATGGCCAGGCACTCGTCAGTGAGTATGACAGAGTTTTCAAAATTTAAATCATCATCGTTTTTTTTAAATTCATTTCAAAATAAATCACCTTGTAATTTATTCTCAGCACAATCTTTTCCGACTCCCATGGAGGAGCCGAAAAAAGTATTGAGGGCTCAATACCTGGGTTCCATGCAGGTATCACAGGCGAGTGGTATGGATGTATTAAACGATGCGATAGATCAAATGGTTACAAATACTCCAAATGATCAATGGCGAAACGTTAATGTGGCTGTTGCTCCGAGCATGATCTCCATACTCACACCAAACGTAAGTTTCTCTTCCATAGATATGTGTGCGTTTTTGTTGAATGAATAATATGCGCTAATGAATCTTGATCAACAGGATGACAAGCTCATTACTGAATGCCGGGTCCGTTATCTGTCATTTCTCGGCATTGGGCGCAACGTCAAACAGTGTGCCTTCATCATGCATACGGCTCAGGATATATTCATTGCACACATATTCAACTGCGAACCAAGTAGTGGGGCGTTGTGCAAGACTATTGAAGCCGCGTGCAAGGTATAGTTTTAGCCGCAGTCATCGCTAAATGAGATAAAGTTATTTATTGTGATCAAAATTCACCCGACTTTCTCAATTTCCATGTTATGTATACATTTTTTTCTGATTACGTATTTTCAGTTGAGGTACCAAAAGTGCCTGGACGCACATCCTCAGGGGTTCAGGAATGCCAGTAGTTTGAATACTCCCGGTGGTCGTGGTCTCGGCGCAACTCTGAAATCTCTCGTCGGATCCCTTACTGGTCGAAGAAACAAGCAGGGTGAATCCTGAGATGAGGCTCTCTCGCTGCAGGTAAATTTCCAAAGATTTCTTTCTTCTTTGTTCATTATATGCGACAGTAATATCGAACAAAATGATTATTATTTTCACAGGAACTGTGGCCACTACCTGCAGAGCGAGAGGTAATCAGACACAGACATCTGCAGTCTCCATTGACTTTGAAATACTTTGGAGGATCACCACCTAGTGCATCTCTGCGATCACTACTCTCGCCGTCCTTGGATACCAGGCGCATACAATTGGCTCGCTGGGAAAGCAATTCTTAGATAAATACTCTTTATCATAGGGTGATATAATCTTGTTTAAATTCGGCACTGGTGTCGTTATAAGCCCCCGCCCCTCGCCCCATCCCCCTCGAATCGTGAATTCAGGAACGTGCTATATGAAACTTATAATGGACAAGGCTTAGTGTTGATATGTTATTGCAGTGTCTGTGTTGATTTAACGAAATCACATGAAAATACGTCAACATATTTTGCACCCATCAATCGATTCATGATTTTCTCGTATTTCTTCTCTGTATTATCCTTCTGATTTGATTGAATTTTCTCCGATTATCAAACGCATCTACGTGAAACATGAGCTATTCTCATTTGAGAAACGAGAATTTATATCTCATAACAAGTCGAAGAAATTGCCTGTCAAGATTCGCCGGAGTAAAAGTTTCTAATTATAGCAACCATTAGTAATAATTCGAAGATTTTTCTACACAACCACAATACGAAAAAGGAAAGGAAAAATACAATTCATAACTGTTGGGTGGTGATGATTTTGAAACGAAATGTAAGAGAAACGAAGAAAAAAGATAAACAGTTTCAATGTTTGAGGATAATCAATGAGATTTTGATTGAACGTGATTAAATCATTCCGGAAATATCAGAAATCTCGTGTAAAGTCATCGTCATTTTTGTGATGACGGATATAAAATAAATATATTTCCGAAAGAGTCCACATATGATATCCAGAAATAATACTTGAAAATGTGAAAAAAAAAAATGTTTGATAGAAAACTCGTACTTGACTATATTGTTACATAATATATGTCGCGGTGTTAGGTGTAATAATTGCGATGTCTCCAGACAAACGATGATTTCTTTATCCAAAAAATATCACTGACAATTTTCGTGATAGAAATTGCTCGGACATTCCTTGAAGCTGTGTAAGAGTTTATAGGTATGTATAGGTATATGATAATATCTTAAATTTCAGCAGCTTCTCAATTTTAATAATCACGCGTCAGACGCCACGTTATATCAAGTAGTTAATATGAATACTGTTTAAACAAAACCATTCAAAATTAATAACTAAACGATATATAATATTAAAAACGAAGAATATATAGTGAACCTAATATTCTCCGACCAGAAATTATCAGATTTTTGTCAACGAGGAGAAAAAATAAGTAAGGAAAATGATAGAAACGAAAGATAAAATGAAGAAAGAAAAGAAATGAAGTCTGTACATATGAGAAATCAATAATTAAAGAATTATTACTAAATAATAAAAGAGAGTAATGCGAGACGAGAGTAAATTTATAGCGTATCGTATCCACAAGGCATTCAAAAGCTATATATAGAGCTTGTATTCTTCAGTGTACAGTATGAAAAGAAATAATTGATTATTGAAAAAAAAAAGAAGAAAAAAACTAAAGAAATTCAAAGAAAAATCATCACACACGTAGCAAATAGGAATTTATTTTTTATGCCAAGTAATAGGAGAGCTTGCGACGATAGGTGATATGACAAATATTAGCGTGATGCTCTATCGCCGAGCGTCACAATGTATCAACTTTGAAAGTGCGTGTATGAAAAGGAAACTACGTAATAAGTAAATTATTATGTAGTTTTGTTGTGTACAATGAAAATTGCTGTATAAGGTAACTCGTATATCGTTAATGTCCACACGATTTAACTTGCAAGATTGGATATAAAAAATATACATATATATATACTTAACAATTATGCTGTAAGTGTAAGGCGTACGTACTATTTGATTTATAGATGAGTTTTCTTTTTATAAATTTAAAATATCATTATCTAGGGATCGAAAAACAGAATATATGATTAGTACTATATTTGGTAGGAGAGGCTAAATATAAAACGAATAAAAACATTTTGAATATAAAAATGGAAAACGACATCTATATGAGTATAATCACATACACGTAATATCGTAGGTTAGTGAAAAAATGTATTCAAACTAAATTTAGAACCATTAATTTATTATAATGTATTATTATAAGATCTGTTTTTATTATCACAGTATAATTGATATCGTGCTGCAAACATACATAAATACATAAATAATTATAGTAATAATGATATTTAAATAAATGATATTTGCTACTGTTGCTGGTTGCAGGGAATAATATATAACGATATTGTATTCATACATAACAAGTATTATAATTACTTTACAATTATCATTACTTTTCATTACCACTACCAATACTATAATTATTTTTATCATCGTTTTCAGTTTATCTCACCTCCGACCGACTTCCGAGCATTATTGTATTAATATTATTATACATTATTGTTACCATTATTATTATTTGGATTATGTCATTACTATCACAATAACAATTAGTGTTACAAATAAAGTATTTCATGGCCTGGTGTTCTCAGCGGCACCAGATGATATTGAATATGAAAAAGTTATGTATCTGAATATTCGTTAACGTAAACGTCGTGCAGAGTGCGATCGTAATTGTTTATCGATTGATACAAAAAGAAACGTGAGTCTGAAGAAATTTGTATAAATAGTTGAAATATATGTTTGGATTCGCTAGAAACTCAGGCCATGCTTTTGTGCACTATATTCTTGTACAGTTATGTAAGAAATTTTATTCTGTCAAACCGGAAATGTAGCAGTGGGCCAGAATCATATAAGCGATTACAACGGCTAGTATTTCTCAATATTTACGGTATCCAAATGTTCCTAATCGTTGCAATTTTCTGAATTGTATAGCTAGATAAAAAGCTGCGGTGCCCTGATGATTATAACAAAATGCAAAAAGTGAAATATGGGAATAAAAATACTCGTTGTTGGAATCTTAATTATTTAGTGAAAATAAAATTTGAAAAAATGATTGAAGCGACGAAGACGAACAAAACAAAAAAAAAAGTGTTTTGCAAAGGCTGTTACTGCAAAGAACAAACTTGTGCGGGACCCAGGATGATGTTTCTATGTAATATAGATTATAAACGAATAAAGCGAGGTCGGAAAATGATCTAATTATGCTGTAGGATAACTAAGTCAAATGATTTCATTAACTAATTAATTTATAAATATAATAAATAATAAGAGAAGTCGATAATTATTATTGTAAATAATCCACGCTGATTGCCCGCCTTTATAAAATATAAACACTTACAAGAAAAAATTTAAAAAAAAAAAAAGAAAAAATACATACTGCGCCTCTCTCGCGCTGCGGTTTAATAAAAACGGCAGCTAGATGTTGATAGAAAAAAAGAAAAAATAAAAAAAATAACGCAACGCCGGGCTTTTAATCCGCACTATAAATTTTTGTAAGCGTTTTCTGTTCTTTGTATTTTCAAGTTAATAATCAATTTCTATATACATATATAAATATATATGTATATATAAATAAAAATTTTGAGACCCCATGTACGAACAATAAGGAACGTGTTGTTACGCTGTTAGTGACAAAAAAAAGGATGTGCCATTTGTATTTCAATAAACCATATATTAATAAAATGATGAACGAAAATTATAGCGGTGTGTTCCTTAAAATACAAAGAACACATCCAATGTATAAGTATGTTAAATATGAGGTTCAAAATGTGAAGTGTATATGTATATACATTATAATTATTATTATACGTATAAGAATTATGTAAAGTTTAAGATGAAGGTGAAAAATTACGTTATATAATAGCACTGTATCACGTTATCAGGAGAGACACATTATACCCATTGAAATGACCCATTGAAACCACATTTGTAACGAACACATCACTTACATTCACAAACACGAGAAAATAAAAAAATAAATAAAAATAAACACGACCGTAATAAAAAGTACACATGTGCATAGCTTAACTGTGTTATAAGTGTTGACATGTTGCCACAAAAAATAAGAAAGAAAATACAAAAAAAAAATGGAGAAAAACCAAAAAAAAAAAAAACCATTGTAACTGACATAGCATAGCAACTACTATATTTACTGTGAGATGTAATAACCCAACTACTGATATGATAGAGTTGTTCTGCACAAACATGATGCTTAATAATTATAGTCTTTCAAAAGTACGTAACTATATCTAATTATTATTACCTCTTATACAAATTGTACTTGTATATACATACGTTTATGGGTGTATGTATATATCTACAGGAGTAGCATGCATGTGTGACGTACAAAATTACCAATAAGACAAATGCGTTCGTTAATAATTTGTTCTTTTTTTTAATTTGAAGAAATTGAGTTGTCAAATCAACATTCATCTTGCGCATTTAATCTACGCCTGGGGGGATTGATTCTGATTCAATTCCTCATACTAGTCAGTATCGGACTTTCAGTCGGAGTCGACCTCGCCAGGTGTACAGGTACTTAACGATTGCCCGCAGTATTAATTTCTGGAAGAATCTTCCACGTACAGAAAATTTCAAAAAATGTTAGGATAAACATTGACGTACACTATTTTTTCTATGATCTTTCATTTTTTTTACTCTTCTGGTAATAAATTTATTCGGATTATATTTTCGTGAATTTCGAATCGACGTCACAGAGTTCTTAGGGTTAAAATTTCAATGCTTAAGATACCTACGTGCGTTTGATTATTCTCGCTTCTCTTTGGAATGTCGTTGTGTTGTTTCTCGAATATGGTATGTTGTATTAAACTGGGACGATAAATTGATGTTGAAACAAAATAACACGAAAAATTTACTGAAATTAATTCACCTGCATGATAACTGAATACATGAGTGATGAGTATCGATAAAATTATCAAGAAATATTACCGGAATAAAATTTCGTGATCATAATTAGTACATGGGAATCAAAATATCGAATTGAATATCATGAGAAGAAACTGCAAACACTATAACATGCAGTAGTTTTACATACTGTAAAGAAAAAATCAAATATCACCCCCAATTTTGGGACCGAATATCGAAGTATGAAGTTGGTATAAAATTTGCCTATTGTAATATCTATATAGAAGAAAGAAAATACTGACAAAAGTTGGGAATTCGAAATCATCGTTTTTCCTACGAGTTACGCGCAACTTGATTTTGGCAGGTAATTTCAATGAGATATAATAATCAAATTGTGATGGAGATTAAGTTGAGTTCAATATAGATTTTGACCAATGAAAAATAAACTTTCAAAACGTATGAAAGCGCCGCTTATTTTTGACTACTCGTTGAATTAAAGCGTAGGTAATAGAATTCGAGATGAAAACCAAAATGAATTTCAATCAACCGTCACAAGTTTGACGCTGTGATGAAAATAAATTGAACGTCGAGTTAGAAAACTTGTGCTAAGAATAAAATGAAAAACTTCCGAGTTTGCCTTCAGAGGATTGTGCGAAAAAAAATAAGATACTACGGACAATTTACAAGATATAAGTAATTATATAAATAAATGAAAAGAGATCGCAATTAATAGAAGAATTACCTTAATTATAATGAATAAATGTATGATAATGAATCTTATACACATATTACTGCTTATCGCTTGGTGAGATATAAACATTACAATTTCAATGCAGCTCGAAAACAGTTCGGTCGGGTGTTATGGATGATAATTTGGTTACTTAACGAATTCTTATAGATACGAATAATGTGCTTGCACTTTTATTCAGTCTGATCGATAAATTAATATTGTAACATTGAAATAATGAATATTATATACTAGTTTATCTGGAATACTGTAACTATACATGCCTCTTGTGAATAAAATGCCTATTCACTTCTTTTAAATGTGTTTTTACATCAGTCGAAGTGACTCATAAAATAGGGTCTTTAGAATTGAATGATGTGATTTGGTGTTCAATGTTACATCAATTGCTGTGAAAAAGCTACAAAGTGGAGAGAATCAGGTGAACCTGCTCGACAAGAAAGCACAGAGCCGTACAAAACCTGCTGGCCATCGAGCGCAAACCTTAATTCGTATTTGTCGGAAGAGCAATAAGCATTCAGCAGAGAAACTGAGCTCTACATTCGGATTACAAGATTATTCGTGCTGCATCTATGAAAACCAGCAATCCTATGTGTCAGATGAATAATCGGGTGTGATTTTTTTTAGCCGAATTTGACAAGAATCAAAGGTTATAGTCTTTAGATTTTTTGCGTTGTGTGCGTTAGATCGCAACACTTCAAGTATGCTCAGAATTATTTGTCCAGACTAGAAACACAAATCCGTCGAATAATTGCTCAAACCAATACTCATTAAAAAATGTTATTTTTTCTAGCACTCTCAGGACATAATCTGCAGACGTTCCACGAAGTGAGGCGTCGCACGGACTCGCCGAAGAAGACCAGTGCCAAAATAATGACGTAGCTCTCACTCACGAGCAATCCGTTACATCCAACAGGAAGTGCATTTACGTCCACTAGTTTTTAAATCAGAAATTATTATATATATGTGTAACGGATAATTGTCAACGTACGAATAAGTGATGATGATTCGTGTTCATGTCTTGTATTTATTAGAATTACTGGAGCAATATTGCAATGTTGTAATGAACCTACAACTTGTGAAGAAAATTGAAATGTTTTCAACATAGTAATAAATATTTTGATGAAGTAATTGTGAATGTATCTTACCTGCATAATTTATGAATAAATGAACAGCTATTTTCAAATAATTGACTTTATTTTTATTAATTATAGCCTCATACCCATCTCTCATTAACATCCTTTCCAAACGCCACGCAGCATGCATATGATAAGGCATGCATACATGCATGCATGTGATGATGTATGGCATCGTGTATGATACAACGGAATGCATATGCATGCCTGTATGCATGCATGTGATGTCCTAATGATTCGGAACACCTCCTTGCCTGTTATGTTCTCCTGATACTTTTCCGGATTTTGGCCAAATTTGCCCGAAAATCGAGTTTTGTATCAGGAGAACAGGACAGGCGAGGAGGTGTTCCGAGACAGAGCATGATCATAAGCATGCATGTGATCATGTATGCCATCATGTGATACCGTGTACCGTACGAATGATGAGACCTGCATGCATGCATGCATGCATATGATGTCTTGATGTTCCGGAACACCTCCTCGCCTGTTATGTTCTCCTGATACTTTTTCGTTTTTGGACCGAAATTTGGAAAATTTTTCCAAAAATCGAATTTTGTATCAGGAGAGCAGGACCGGCGAGGAGGTGTTCCGAGACAGTGTGTGATCATAAGCATGCATGTGATCATGTATGCCATCATGTGATACCGTGTACCGTACGAATGATGAGGCCTGCATGCATGCATGCATGCATATGATGTCTTGATGTTCCGGAACACCTCCTCGCCTGTTATGTTCTCCTGATACTTTTTCGTTTTTGGACCGAAATTTGGAAAATTTTCCCGAAAATCCAGTTTTGTATCAGGAGAACAGGACCGGCGAGGAGGTGTTCCGAGACAGAGTGTGATCATAAGCATGCATGTGATCATGTATGCCATCCTGTATGATCCCATGTACCCTGAAAATGATGATGCCTAGATGCCTGCATGCATGCATGTGCCCACGTATGATCTCGAAGATGATACGATGGCATGCTTTTGTTTGCCTGTATACAAGCATGTGATGTCCTAATGATTCGGAACACCTCCTTGCTTGTTATGTTCTCCTGATACTTTTTCGGGTTTTGGCCGAATTTGGCCAAAATCGATTTTTGTATCAGGAGAACAGGACCGGCGAGGAGGTCTTCCGAGAAATGGCACGATGATAAGCATGCATGTGATCATGTATGCCATCCTGTGTAATATCATGTACCATGGAAATGATGAGGCATGCATGCACGCATGCATGCATGTGATGATGTATGATATGATAAATGCATTCATTTATTAGAAACAATAAATATTAGTGAATAAGACGTGTGAGGGTGTATTTAAGAATGATGAGACAATCGATATATTATTAGTAGTCAATGTTTATTAACAAATCAACTGTCAAAAATACATATTAGGGCATTGTGATGCACATCATACATTCATTTTCACAAATGCGTATATTTTCATGTTCAATGTGTCACAATATGATTGACAATACTTCGATTCCTCATTTAATTGAATAATCGATCGAATTGTTCTGAAGACTACAAGATGTATACAGTATGATCATTTGTATATCCTAATCTATTCAGACATAATTATCCACACTGAACACATGACGATTAGTTTTGTAGATGTGTCGTAGACAGTCTTCTTATTCACGATGTTGGGCTTAGCTGCTTTATAGGCTGTCCATTCATCTCCTGGAAAATAAAAATAAAACAGAGGTGAGAATACAAAAAGAAACTGAATTACAGCGGCGGAGAAAGTTAGTTACACCAGAGAATATTGCTCCCAGCTCAATTTGATCGACGGAATCGTGTTCCTGAGGACAAAATACGTAAGAAAAGTGTCCTATGATCGATTTCAAGGATACTTCATTTTTGGCCCATAAATCGAGAAAAACCAAGACCTAAAAATCCTAACCTCAGATTTTTGTCGATTTTGTGGTCAAAAATGAAGTATTTTTGAAATTGATTAAAGAAGACTTTTCTTACGTATTTTGATCTCAGGAACACAAATCTGAAAGCTAAATTGATCTATCTATCAAATTGATCTAGTTATCGCCGATTTATTGCTTTAAAAAGTAAAAAAATCAAGATATCTCGAAGAGATTTATTCCTGGCTCAATTTAATCGACGGATTCGTATTCCTAAGGTCAAAATACGTAAGAAAAGTGCCCTACGATCGATTTTAAAAATACTTCATTTTTGACCCCAAAATCGAAAAAATTCAAAGGGGTATACCTTAGATTTTTGTCGATTTTGGGGTCAAAAATTAAATATTTTTAAAATTAATGGTAGGACACTTTTCTAACGTATTTTGACCTCACAAACACAAATCTGGAAGCAAAATTAATTTATCTATAAAATTGATTGAGTTATCACCGATTTATCGCTCTGAAAAGTAAAAAAATCAAGATATTTAGACGGGATTCATTTGTAGCCTTATTTACTCGATGGATCAGTGTTTCTAAGATTGAAATAATTCAGAAAAATATCCCAAAATCGATTTCGAAAATTACAGCTTTTTTCGCCCAAGAATCGTGAAAATCCTTCAGCCTTTTTTTCTCAATTTTGGGGTCGAAAACCAACGTTTTTAATTATCCGTTTTTATCGGGGTGTTATTATCAGTAACTCGGATTCCTGAATGATTACTCGTCTTTGGGCCCTTCATCTTGCACCTTTTCATCAAGAATGCAGTACAGTTGATCTGTTTTATGCTATATTATATTTACATATGATCAGTAATACAGCGCTAGCTGATTTCGATCATTATCAGAATACCGCTATTCATTGTCTATTCTCTAATTGGAAGCCTGCTTCGAGTTAATATAGTACATAAGACAATAAAATAAAATAGTCGTCGTCAGTTAATTTTTATAGACATGAATTTCATTCAAATCTCGCATGCGTGACCTGATGGACCTAACAGATTCTAAGAAATAATTATTGCGACTACTAACAATCTGACAGAAAATTTAATTAGATGGATTCGTCGTCATAAACGTATATCATCCGTAAAAAAATTATGATTTAAGTGTTGGGTCGACAGGTTTCAATTACTTACAATCTCATCTTATCCCAAGTTATAAAACAGTTCGGTGAAGTCTCGCGCCAAGTGGATTAAAAACCAGACTTGATTATCATATTATCAGATTCCTGAAAATAGACACTCTACACTATCGATATATGGTCATGAATTTTGAGTCTTTGAACTGCACGATGAAGAATAATGAATAATTATCTGCCAATCCAAGTGTCCAATTTTATCTGAAATATATACCGGACTGTCCTCATTCACGAGGCAGATGCCAACTACCTGATTTTCAGCATTTCTAATTTTTCTACTGTAAAGTATAACCAAAAGTTGATTATTAATCACTCTCGAATATCTTTAGAGCAGAATCGACGAATCGAAATATAATCGACATAAATAATTGAACGTTATCGATTATACCTGGAAGGAATAAGCAAAACAGAATCACAAAGATAATATTGTTACACATTTCGATGCGCGCATATTTGTCATCGCATTGTCTTTGGTGAATATCGGTTTGCAAACACCATTGTTCTTTATCATGTAGACGTTCCATTCCCCATCATAGTAGGGTACGACGTTAAAAGTTGAATCTAGTTATCAGACACGAGGTCGTAAGTTATAAATCAAGGCCTACAGCTCCTTTAGATTTCCGTCACACGATTTCCTTATCTAGGTTACTGCCCTTTGGTACATTCGATGTGCAGGGACCAGAGATAACAAGCATTATCGAAACGACGCTTTTCAAGTAACGTGTCTGGAACGAATATTTTTAGGGTAAATAAGCGTACAGAACATAGGTAGTAAAATATTTTAGAACATCATCTGATTTTATTTGACATTTTTTTCAATAAAACACATTGAAGTACATTTTCTAGGACATTTGAAAAAAGAAAATTAATAATAATACGGTGAAATGAAATCGCAATGACGTAATGAACATAATTTACATGCGTAGAAAAAAAATTTTAATATAAAAACGAACTTTGATTATTTTCTCCAACATGAGGGAATGAATTTCGGTCTGATTATACCGTAGATCGCACTATATTGCGGTACGATTTAACACTAGAATGAGTTGGGTTTTTGGGTTTGGTCAACCTCCGTCACTGATTGTGGGCATCTCGTTTCATCAAGTTCTACGTGCATTTGCAATCTTGACACTTGCAGTCTGAGCCGGATTTGCAGCCACATTTATCTGTAACAAAGAGTAATCGTTACACTAAGCGTGATCTCGAATATTCACATCCTGCTATTATTTCTATCCGATATTCAATTATTCCAATAATTTTTCATGATGGGGATCAACTGACTTCACTTCTAGTCACGTAATATATCGAAGTCTTTATCGTTGGAAGTCTAATTTTCTGAAGTAATTATTTTTTTGTCCGTGATGTGGTCAATTTCATGCTTCGGAATTCCGAGCGTCATTCCATTGTGGTCAGTGGCGAATAATCTAAGGACTAATCTCGTATAGTGAAAGTCGATCAGTTTTTTAGCTCTTGACATTGAATTCGTCATGGGCTACCAGTTTGTATGGGAAAAACGATTCCGGTGCAAAAGAAAAACCTGATTGCTGTATTCGGTTACGTCACGCGTTTTATGAAGATAGAACTTTAATTGGATTGAAAATTTGATTTACCTCCAGGGGCATCACAGCATTTGCAGCCGTCTCCACAGTTGCAAGATCCTCCGCATCCGCCTGTCAAAATAGGGAAAGAAAAAAATTATTAAATTGCATTCTGAAAATCGAGCTATATGTATACTCCTTTGCAGCGAGATATGATTGTTGGAATGTCCTGATACGAACCTATGAATTGATTTTTGTTCGAGGTTCAAAAACTTCAATTCAATCTATGCACTAATTGAATATTGAGAATTTGCTTGTGTCCTACTCTTTTAATATTGCCAGCTATAGAAATATCCTACCCGCCCTGCATGAGTAGCAGAGATCGATACCTGGACTCTCGGCGAGTTTCCGATATTATACCGACAAAAAATTCACAAGCATTTTTTTTTCATACAATCGTATAATTAATAATTTTTTAATTTTTTGCAAGTAATTATCGTTGATAAACGTTCAAAAAATGTAGAGCAGTTGAGAACTAAGCCAAAAACTCAATGTTTGCAATCATTCAATTTGACACAAACAAATATTAGTGAAAAAAATCGTCGGTTCAAACAGCTGTTTTCATCCAGTTGAAAAAATATCAGACATCCGAAGCGTCTCGCGAACTTCAATTTCAAATGAACAAAAATTCTATATTTTCCATGTAATCATACACTGAGGAAAAATCGCATGGGATATCATGAAAATAATCGTGGTTTCTTAACGAGTGCGTGAAAATTAATTCAACCGGCAATTAAAAAAAAAAGCAAATTTCATTTGAAAACGCCGAATTTTTTTTTCTAATTTCTGATCAAGGAAAGATAATTAATAACAATATCTTACCCTTTCCACACTTTTCGCTGGGTCCCGGCATCTCGGTAGTAGTTTTTAGTAGTTGTCTTTTGGTACGTTGAAAATCTCACTTGCGTATTGCGCTGCTGGATAGTCTGTGACTTGAAGAGCGGCTGGGGCGTCGTATTTATTGAACGGATGTCCCCACCAATCGAATGATCCAGTTGCCGGCCGTGTGCAACTTCCAAAGCGTGTCTCGCGCAACGTGCGCAACGTGCATTTCTTCCACACGGCCTCAAGTCACACGACCAACACGTAATCGTGTCTCTTAATGATTATTTTCAGTACTTCTGGTGTAGAAGTTAGCGATAATTTCTGTAGAGATCCTCTTATCAGAGTTAGTATTTGTTATCGCTGTTATATTCCCGTGGTTAATTAGTAGCGTTATTACCAACGTCGATGCTAACATATCTTACGATTAGTTTTTGTGTTGTGAATACAAACAATTGTTTCATTTTGCGATCGTTTATCCGCTGGACAAACATTGATCTGAAGTGCGTCATAACTATTTGTGAACAACATACACATAGGATTGCCTATGAATGGAAAAATTTGTCAGTAAAATATACGATTCAATTAAAGTCTCGATCATTAGTCATCTCAGATGTATGATAACGACATAGTTTAGACAATTTATTGTCACTTTAAACGTCATCGTACGGACTACGCACTAGAATTTGCCGATCGTTAAGATGATTCTGCGCGTTTACACTAATTAGATAGTCGGCCCCGTAGGTCATGGTTTCATACGTCTTATCTCAGCGAGGAGTCATCGACTCAAAGTCGAACACGTCATCTGTTGTCCCGGTAGGTTCTCTGCGGTAGGTAACTCGCAGGTTCGAGAAAATTCGCGATGGTTGGCAAAATCGATGCACGCTTATTGTTAACTTATCGTCACTGAGAATTCAGTTATCAAAAACAGGTAAGATATCGAAACACAGATGATCTTGATGAGGTAGACGAGCTGTTTTACCCGTCTGTACAAACTAAAATTTTTCTTCCTTTTTTTTTTCAAAGTAAAACTCTGTGATTTTTTCTTTGTGAAATATCAATTATTCGTAGGTATACTTAATTAATTTTTTTTTACGGCGGAATTATAATTTTCGTGAATAAAATAGTCTGATAATATAATTGTCCCGCAAGAAGCGTCCTGCGCTGCACCGCGTCCATTCCTCCTTGCGTTAAATTTAATACAAGTTCCTTCTTCCGTCGTTGTCCAAAAGTTGTTAGTGGCGGTTTACTATTATACGAATCCTTATGCTAATCATTGGAATACTAATCTCATAGATTATAATTGTTAATTCGCCAAATGATCCGTGCGGAGGACTTTCGTCTTTGCAGTAGTTTTCCGTTTACTTCTCTTCCACGGAGTGAGTAACCGTCGCTCCATAAACTCCGAAGAATGTTTCATCCCCTTTTTATTCCGTCCATTTTTATCTTTATCTTCAACCACTCCTCCTCCAGTTTCCTGTGTCTTTCCCCTATTTTCTTTTTCTCTTCTTCTCCCTGTGTTTGTATCATTTGCAGCACCCCTGAAGCGTTTTTTTTCCTCTCCAGTTTTTCGATCCACGTGCATATCTCCACACTCGAACAGGAAGATTTCCAGAAAATCGATGTGGGCGTAACTTAAATTCGGAGAAAATCTATAGGCTCCGAAAATTTCACACCTGTAAATATATTCTTCACGTATATAGTACAATGGGACACGAGATTCACGACATTCCAATATATGGAGTATATCTTCGTTGGATTGCTGCAGGGTGGATCAGAATATAAAGGGGGGATACAGTGAACGATGCAGGAGAGAAGAACAGAGAAAAAAAAATAAGTAGATGTCTCGAGATGCTTCACTTTCTACATCCCCAAAACTTCATAGATACTTGGTGTAAAGTTCGCATCAAAAATACCTATGTGGATGGCATATGTACACGACACACATACATCATCACCCAACGTCGCGTCGCAGGTGTTTGAAGTTTGTGAACGATGCGTGATGCTAATAACAGTTGGTGACAACTGCGCGGCTTGTATAACGGAAGCTTTTTAGAATCGTTTCCTTTTTCGCAGCACAGCAATGTACTCATACCTCAAAAAGCAATTGTTTCTATGCGCCTCGTGTCACCAGAAAAAAAATAGATAAATAAAAAAAATTACTCGGGTGATTGTTGTCAGGCACTCGAAATTGTTGCTTAAATATATTTGACTCTAGGTGAACGACAAATTTTATTGCTTTCTTTCATTTCACGTGTTTTTTTTTTTTCGGCTCAAGGATTCTCTTTTTCTTCCACTCCGCACAGTGTACGTAGCAGCCGACTAAATTCGTTAAACTAGGAAACTGAAGTAGTTTCGCTCGTAACTATAGTGGCTGATGGTACGACAAAACTTTTCAACGAGATTCTGCCGGTGCAAATAGTACGTGACGTAACGGGCGTGTCTAATGTGTACGAGGAGTGAAAATTTCGATGATAAAGAATCCGGGCGATATTTTGACTCGGCTTATTATCGTCATCGTTCTCCCGTTCACTTTCGATCGTTTTCGCTCTTGTAGGGATGTCGAAAAACGCTCAAGTTTCAAATCTTGAGATTTCCTCATGGAAGGGCTTTGCGAACCTCAGGGGACCCTTGGAACCTCCCCTAGGACGTCGAGGATAAAGAGGTCGGCTCTCGGGCCAACAAGCGCTCTTGTGATGGATGACCGAACACAGTCGGCGCTGACAGCGCAATACTAGACACACGAGACGTAAACTTCCCACGTAGGGATCTCGGACGAACAAGTGCTCCGAACCTCTGGCGTCTCGACGCCTGAGAAAACGACGATTTAACGCCCAAGAATCTCCGGAGACGATTGCATGTAGACTTTTTTCTCTGAGCCGATTATCGGCAGGACCCACTAGGACGGAAAAGCGCTCCGGATCTGGCTAAATTATTGAAAATTAATAACACGTCTAACGTTCTACTAAAACAACTTCACATATTATTATTATATTTTTTTTTCTTGTCATGATCACAGCCAGTTTGGAATTTTTTTTTTTCATCTAGAAATATTTACTCTGGTTTTCTGCACTCGAAAATACCTTCTTCTTTTTTGTTAACATTTCCATTTCCATAGTTTATTTTTTATCGTACGTACGACTTGAGCAGACAGCGAGTGTGTGAAATTCTCCGCTTCTCTCATCGCAGGATAATGCATGATAATTATCCCCACGCGGTTCATTTTGCCATTTGAATGTAGCTACACCACGGTCGTGAACCTCAACGTTTGAAGTTGAAATGCGGGATAATCCTGCAACCAATTATGCATTCCAAAAAAATTTGATGAAATTTTAGTACGCCGCTCTAAAAGGTTGATTATAAAGGTACCCTCCTATTTTCACAGTAAATTTTTTAGTGTGTGTAATATACTTATAGTTCAAGTCGTTGAAATTCATTTCGCATACGGTATATCTAACGTCGAATGTGAGCAAAAAGAAAAAAAAGGATTTTTGCGACGCCGAAAAGTTTATTGGTTCGAATGAGAGAGAATACCGGATAATTTCGATAACGGTTCTATAACGGTATTGTGGAATGAACAAACAAACTTTTGGCAAATCCGGAACAAGCCCAACATCCTTATCAATTCCACGTCGATATACTTGCGAGGACTTCGTCCTGGAAACCTCTATCCAATCAACCAATATCAATTCCTATTCGTTCACTTAATTTATCGTAGCCAATAAATACGCCCGGTTATATACCTTCCATATCTTTCCGACATAGTATACGAAACTATAGGCTGAAATATCAGTCAACGTCATTCCGAACACGACATTCTATATAAGATACGTACGTCTATAGTCATCCCTCAGCAATCTTTTACCCGTTAATAGTTGAGCCCACGTGAAGGAAGTGAAATCCCGATCACGGTTACTATTTGTGTATTTATTTGCTTCGACAGTTCAAAAATTTTTCCAAGACATTATTTGTACTGTTATATTGCACGGCGCGAAGAGTATAACAAAAAGTTTGAAAATGGCGGCTGCCCTTTTTGTTAGCGCATTTACAGGCACCTGCAGACGGAGATGCGAATTTCTTTTTACTGTTTGTTTCCAATCAGCAACGTAACAAACAAATCAGACAAAGTTTGGCATGCAATTTTAACCCGACGACATTTACCTATATCGATCCTTCCGTCGAGGCGTCCCGACGCTTCGACATATACGCGAAGGCGTCTCCACGCGTTCAGCAAACTTCATACACGTCTACAGAACCTACTAGCACGCTACATCGACGCATCTTCATTCTTTGCTCTCCATTCTTTTCCACCGAAATTTATTATTCACTGTTTTTCAATCGTGAAGAGGAAGAAATTTTTCCTTGCCGCCCTGAAGGGGTCAGAGTAGATGAGATGCGTAACTCGATCCCGCAGTTCTTCATCGGGCCTTCTACACATCGATATTGTCTCTGCCAAAAAAGTGCATTTTCTTAAAACCTTCGGAACTTGAATTGAGATTAAAAGGATTGAGATAATTTTCTCTGCTTTTTCTGATGTCACGCAACAATTGATACGTACCTGATGTTCTCGAGGCACTCATGTTATTTTGGCTATGCCTACGAACAGCCTCGCCGCAGTTCACGTATGGATATGAAAGATAAGTGTAATAAATAGAGAAATGTGAGTGGCTCATGAATTCTGTCCCTCAGGACTTCTCGAATATCTTGGTATCATTCTCTGACGAACTCATTCATGTGCCTTCATTTTTTTCAGCAAGTTTCTCCTTTGTTTCACAGTCAGAGGTTGATCCATAACATCCAACACGAGTCGCGTTCTTTTATTTTATTTTTTTATGTTCTCCAAAATGGACTTGAAAAAAATCTTATGTATCATCGTGTTGAAATTGGATATAAGATAGTCAAATTACACGTGTAAAATTCAGTCTGTAAGATTATTTGTATCAAAGATGTTTTGTAATTTATGATAAGTTGACTAAACCGTTCGAAAGTTGTTCGAAAGTTGTTGAGGGTTGGGTTTAGTGTTTCGCGTGCTTTTTTTATGGTCCATAGAGTGCGGTTGTGCTTTCGTATTTTTCGTTGCAAGAGCTGCCAGCGGAGATGTTTTCGAAGGAAATCGTTTAATTTAGTAAGTTTTCAATATGGGTATAAGAGTACGGGGGTACCGACGATATTTGCCCCTTTTTTGATTCATACTGTGGTAACTAGATGCGAAAACTCGAGGACAAAGTATTCTCGTAAAAAGTTAGCTCTAAGCTGAAACTACGAGATCTTAGCATCTTTCAATAACCCCGAACACCGTCGTTCCCTTTCCTATATATTTTGAGGAAAGAGGGAGGAGATTCGCTTTGTCGCGAAGCGGGCTCACATGTCGAACTTATGAAAATTAATAAGAAAAATTGCCCATAAATTTCCCTCCCCAAACTGAAATCTCCAGTAGCTCGCGTTCGCGCGCGCGCCACGCGGCTAGCAATAAAATTAGAATTATGTCGTAGCTAGGGGTTGCCGGTGAAGGGTGAAAGGGAGAGGGGGCAGGAGCTGCAGGAATTGTGGGCTAAAATCGGGAGAGGTGGGACGACGAGAGAGCGAAAGATAGAAGGAAAGGGGGTAAAGTCGCGTCGAGGGGGTGAGGAGGGGCAGCATTTGTTAGTCCCTGGAATGTGTCCCGTCTTAACGTACGAGTCACCAAGATTACATCCATGTCTTACGAAGTACGCTGTTCCTGGAATCCGCCGGAGGTACGGACCGACCTCCTCTAACAGCTACCTATGTCCCCTCCAGTCTCTGGGTGTCCCGGTTACTCGGGGATGGGGTACCTTTTTAGGTATGGTTATTAAATTCTGTACTTGATGGGAAACCCCCTTTGAGTTATAGCTAAAGAACCGATACGTTATGCGAGCTACGTGAGATGAGGATGATAGTTTTCACCAATTCTAGTCCATCGTACGTATGTTAAGTTTTTGAGTTTTCAAACCGTTACTGCTTTGGGTCTTATAAGACGGTACACAGACGTCGGGGTATCAATTATTAATACCCGCGTGTTTGGCTGTGAGCAGGACGATGGTTATAACGCAGGGGTTGGAACGTTCTCCATGCGGCTTGAGAAAAGGGGGTTCGGTACTTCTGTAGATCACGTCTCTCGCTTCAGGAGCCATCGTCATCAGTGTAAGCTTCTTAACAGTTCTCTGGCTCTGGCTCTTCAGCTCCTCTTAAACCCACTTTCACGACCGCCCTTTTTCAACGACCAAACCAACAGTAGAACCGACGCAGCCTGGCGGACGACTTGGTTGGTCGCTCTGTCCCTATAGCATACTATGTATTATACTACGCCCGACCATATACCTATAAATGCCATTCGCGAATATCACCCCGTTTCAAAAGACGCCCGACGCCGTACGGTAGCGACGCTGAGAAACGCGTTTTCCTTTTAAAACTCTGCTAAGGCTCATATAACAAATCGTCTATAGGTTATAGGCACACTTCTTCTGCCTGAGGCAGCATCGAGCTTTTGAATATATTACGATTTGAGATGGATAAAGGATGCATCTTTCCTTTTTTTTTCATAATTCAATTAATCTCCGATGGCAGAATCCGTGTTATTTATTCTATCATATTTCATTTTGTTAAGTTATTCATTTAATTCTTTATTTTTCTCCGTTAATAAGCGAGTGAAGGCTGCGCGATTCTGGGCATTCATTTTATGACTCAAAAGCTGCACCGTCATTGAGAGTCTATTGAACTATATTAAACGGGTTTCAAAACTGCATTGAAGCAAACGATCATCCTACGCGCGTATGAATTTTATTTCCATAACGCACATTTTCGAGTATTACGCCCCCATTCAAGTTATAAGCTCGCGCTGTTACACATATAATTGCTGTAAAATTTTTCATGACGATCCTATACATTTACACAATTATTCGGTAACGAATTTGGATTTTTCAAAATCTTTCACTTCTCGATAGAAATTCTATTCGCGAACTATTATTTAAATTTCTTCGCATTACTACTACATTAGTTGACGGGTCCTAAGATCGATAAAATATATTTAAAGGTAATAATGAATTCATTTGCGAAGAACGACGGTGCATATAATGATTATTCAAATATGAAGTAACGCTTAAGCGATGGGTACTCAGCGTTGATCTGCGGTGTGTGATCCGGGCCATTAGGCAAAGCTGCCAGGCTATCTTCCTCACTTTCTCATTCTCCTACCTTTTCCCTCCACCTGCAGCGTTACCACCCAGCAGCAGCAGCGGCAGCAGCAGCAGCAGCTTCTCTGATTCGCCCCAATTCTCTCCCGATCCCAGCGAAAGAGAAAAGGTCGTATGTTTGTGGGATGCTTTTTGCATCAATGTAGAGGCACGAGCCCTCTGAGCCCCTTACTTCAGTCAACGGCACGTGCTTTTCAGGGATTCGTCGTTCTCCTCTTCTAGCCTCTCCTGTCCCTCGCTTTGCCGTAGCTCCGCACCCACTCCGAGACACTTTTCATCCGCCTTTCGCAAACTATTTGAAAAGAAATAAATAACAAAAAGAAAAATTCCTTATCCTCAGGTGTTCTCTTTTTCTACCACCTATCCCATTTTCAGAACAAAAAAACCTTGCTCCCCGCAGGGCTTGAAATAATTTAATATATCAAACGACTCGATCTTCCAATGAAGTGGAATTACGAGCTGTGCAGATCTCGTTGATTTTATTCCTGCAACGATCATCCCGGAAAAAGAAAAAATAAGAAAAAAAAAAGAACACATCAAATTAATAAACAAATAATTGTACAACATGGACCAGGAATAACGCGACATCTTGCCAACGTGTTTCAAATAATTCCAAATAATGGAATTACAAATTCAAACATTTTTCTCATGCAGATCAAATTTTTTAGCCTGAGTGAAAATTCTCCAGAAATGTGTTAGGTTGATGTATGTATAAAAAAGAGGGAGTGCAATGTTTATAGATGATAATTCGTAGACGTGAGATGGATACGATATTCGTGAGCAATTTTTCACCGAATAAAGAACGAATTTGACGGTTTACAGAGGTAGGTATAGTAATACGTAGCATAAAGGGCGGGGGGAGAAGTGGTCGGGCAAAGCCAATTCCCGCAAGATTGTTGGCCAAATCCAAGGGGCGGATGAAATGCTAATTCTTTTGCTCCCTGCCGCCAGAAATTCCTCGGCTTAGGAGGTAGTCCAACCAATTTAGCCCCACCTCGCTTCGCTCCTTCTATGCATAACAAAAAGTGCCCGATTAATGTTGTAATTGAAAACCCTGGACGGGTATGGACGTTTCGTTGAAATGGGAGCAGCTACTTTGACTCGAGATTTCTACAAAATGGGCCAAGCCGTTATTCCAGAGAGAGAAAATACATATATATCGTCTGGGTGTTCTGGAAATTCGTTCAGAAAAAATCCCAAACCTCTGCTATAATTGACGATGCAAGAAAAACTGAAAACAAAAGAAACGAAGAGTTTCCGTTATGATGCAAATTTCCACACTTTATTTACTCGCTTCTCCGAGTATTTTGAGGTGTAAATTCGATTATCAAATTATTTCCAACCATCGACTGGATGCCACTACTGATTTATTTCCATCCAATACATAATAAGGGTCGAGTTTCAGAAGAGCGTAACCCACAAAATGTGAGGCTAAGACTCTAATCGGTGAATCGAAATTGGCCTGCAATTTCTATAAAAATTATTAAAACCGAAATGCATACATGGAATGAACGAAAAAAAAATTTTAGCGCAACTGGGAGCGATTTGTTGAAAGGGATGAAGGGCCTGGATAGGACGATACGTAGGTACGATAATAGTACGACGATACCTTTGGATCAGTAATTCTAATACGGCTTTGACGAAATAGCGTGATTCTCTGACATAACCGCGAGGCGACGCGACTGAAGCTGACTATATAGAGTGATGGTGGTTCTTACGTAATAGTAGGTAAGATAATAGCGTACTCTGACACAGGGCCATGTGCCGTAATGTAATACCAGCCTATCAGGGCGCTGATTAGGACCTTAACACCGGCAATCTGCCTACATGGTACCAACGCCTAAGTCGGGTACGATTCCTTACGTTTTACTAGCGTTTACATAATAATGCCAGCTTGCTTGGTTGCTTCGGGTACCGACGCGTGCCTTAATTAAGAAAATTACGAAAATGGTTGTAAATTGTTAAATTGTTGCTGTTCTACCCGCGCGCCATTCGAATCAAGATTTATGTTTAATAACTAATTGCAACAAATTTATCGAGAATTCTTTATTGTTATATATACGTCTCGCATGGTCTACACCGATGAACTCGGGCAATCGCAGCATCTGCAGATTAACGCCTGCAGTCGGTTATTAAGGGGGTGGGGCAGGGGCGGGCGGAGGGGGGAGGGGGGAGGGAATGAGCAGCCTTCGCACACTTCGTGATATTTCACCGAGTGAAATTTTTTTCCCAACCCCATAATGAAAGAAAATGAAGAAAGATGGAGAATAACGTAATATGCGTGTGGGTGAATTTCTATCCAATTATACATTTCACGTATCTGAATCAATGGGGAATGTTTTTTTTTTTTTTATATTTTCTTCAAATGCAAATTTCTTGAGGTTATAGATTATGGCCAGAGTAGTAAATGTTTAATAGAGCAACCCACATCTACGCGTTGCTCTAAGCATTACATAATTATACAGCAAACTACTTACCGGTCTTGGTTATATTATACAAGAACTTCCGGATCTTACTCAGCGACTCCGAGCATTTCATACGTCGGAAGTTTTATTGAAAATAAATTAGATACTCAATCCACAGAATTTTTTTTAGGTAAACTACACGATCGTATAGCAGTTTATTCCAAATTCTATTTCTTGATTGAAATAGAATTGATTGAATAGATTGAATCTCGGTGTTATCTTATTTGAAAGAACTGGTGTTTTGATTTTTAGGGTGAGGTAATGCTTAAAACGTAGTGATTTAACTTCCGTAATCGATTCGAGTAACAATTTAAGCTTAATCGTCAATTTACGAATGTATCGTGAAATAAAATCGGCAAAGATATAAAATCAAAACTCATTATGCACACCACATGCCACTTACCTCTCATTAATATACACACTCTAAACTCTCACGCGACCCTCGCTCGCCACCTATATACCTGCACTTAAATTCGTGTATAATATGTGTGTTTAATACGTGTACCGTACATGTGCTTACAGATATATCTGTAATGTGAGCGGGGTGTCGAGTTTACATGTCGTTCGTACGCTGCACGCAACTCCGGAGGGAGGCCAGATTGAAACAGGGGTTTGTGGGGGTTCAGGTTCCGTTGGATCAGCCGGTTCACACGCTGGCAACCCGCAAGTTATGAATTAACTGTCACCACGTACGTTGTGAGTACGCACGTATTTGATTTGTGTTGGTTTTACGCTCTGTGTCTAAGTTTCGTTTTAACTTTCCTTCGTATCTTTCAGCCCTCGGGATCCCGGAGAGATTCCTTTTTTTCTTTCCGTACGTTCGCATCGGTATCTCAAATGATCCGTAAAAAACGCCAACTGCGACGATTGATCCGCAAGCTCGAGCGACGAAATAAAGGAACACCCGCGATCATTTCAGTTTTCATTCATCATTTTTGATTTCCTCAATTTTTCCGTCCTACGTTACATCGATATCAAGATTTTATTCCCATCTGCTGTTTTCGAACGGTATGAATTGAGCCGTGCTTAAAATTGATCCACGTATGTTACATCGACAAAGTTTCTATACTACAATAATCCGGAGAAATGAACTCCGAACTCTCATTGGTCGTTACAAGGTAATTGTTGACGCTGAGCACATGTATCAGGGGCAAACTTTGCTAATTGTAAACAAGAAATTGTACATAAGGTAAACGTACCGTGTACTCTATGGAGCGTAATTCTACCCACCAGAGGTTTCGTTCAAATCTGTCCTTACCCAATAAATTGCAATATAATAATATACAATATCTTCCAACAAGTTTGCATAAAGTTTTCTTCCGAGCTGCTGATACTTTTTTTTCTTGTTTTTTGTTACCTCCGTGTTCATGTTCTCTTCGTAGATAACACGTGCGATCGAATGACACCCATAAAGAGTTTTGCCAAACTAAATCAAAATCGATAATTTCAATGTATAACACGAGTTTAGTTTCAGTTGGACAAAACCGCGCGAAGACTGTTAGAGACTGAGTGATTAATAACGCGGAGCATGGATATCCCGTGCTTGAAACTTTGTACTTTATCAGTTAACTTATCACCGAAGCCAGGCGCCGGTGTTCGTACTATATGCACCGAGCATACGAGATATCGATGTTCTACCTGCACTAATTAATTTAGTTAATTACTAATAAAGTTTTATACTTCCCCTGCACCTACACCCCTGCAGCAGCAGCGGCAGCGCAGCGACAGCCGTTATTCTAGCCTCCAACGCGCCACCTCTGACAAATGAAATTATGGAATTACGGAGTTATGATAGTAACGAATATTATACTGCCGTACATATGTGTAGCGGTTCGATAGATTTTACTTTATTAACGATCGCTGTGGGGTTGCGATTATATGTATTCTCTCGTTAATTTATCACGAAATATTGTTTAAAATATTTTTCAAACCCGACGTGTGATTAAAAAAATATTCACCAAACACACGTACAGTCACCTGTTGCACCAGTTTCCTTGAAAGTATGAACCATGTATTTGATTAACACAGAGAAATCTTTTCCCAATAAAGTTTAATGATGCGATCGTAAATTGTTTAGCAATCGCGCTCCTCGATCTCGATTAATTTAACGGCGTGTCATTGATTTTTGAAAACCTTGAACCGCTTCGGTTTTCCATCGCATCAGATGGGGTGAAATAACTTTCTTTTCCCATGGGCTCGCCCTGATTTTTCTCCTCGTTTTTTAGCAACCGCAATTATTTCTCATTCTGATTTTCGCTGGCGGAGCCATAGTTTCTACAATTCTACGTTTGCGATTGAAATATTACCTTTGTAGAGACGTGGGGCCCAGGCAAGCTAGTTATTTCACAATAAACACAGAGGTTTAGGACAGTTTGTGTCAAGCTGCTTGTTGCCGACTTATATAGTTGTCTAGACTCTATAGCGAGCTAACGTGGTAAGCCTAGCCGAGGTCGTATTGGATGGATCTTGGAAGATGAGAGAGAAGGGAGGAGGGAGAGAGAGAGAGGAGTGCCTGAGCTGAGAGCGCCATTCATCATCTCGGTTAATGTTAATTTGTTGGCGTACAAGTGGCTCTGTTGCCAGCTGTAAGGCAATTTGCACAAGCAGCCCTCCGACTTTACCACCCCTCGCCTGTTCAACATTGTACCCACTTCGACCCTGTAACAGCTACCGCTCACTCCTGCTTTAAAACTTCTTAAGCCGAGCCGCTTGACTTCAACTTGACGCTTCAAATTTGTCTCCTCGTTCTCAATGATCTCTGAGGACTTGGAGTGCGGTCAGCCAAAAACCTCACGATTATACCTATGACGCAATATGCGCAGTTATGTTCACCTCAATGTAAACTTTGTAAACTGCAGGATTTCAACTCAAATCTCAAGTTCGAATTACCATACATATGTATCTTCGAGTACCTAAATCTGGATTGGAACTATCTAGTAACGGTCTAAAAACTTAGTGAATATCATCCAGTTCGTTGCGAAGGAAAATGCTGTTCTTAGGCACAAGTCGGTTCCAGTTACATTGAAAACTATGGTAGGTAACCGTGAACTAGGGTTTTCCGTACAGTTGCCTATTTGCATGAAAATTTTAGCCGTAAGCTGAATTTCTGCTTTCAAGTTTGCTTGGCGTGTTCTCTTATTAAATGAACAAACCGTAAACAGGGCTTACTTACCGAGCATGAACAATTAATTAATTAATGCCATCAAGCATGAGACTACCGCGAGTATTTAACCCGTTTATCGCTCGATGTTACGTAAAATTATAGTCAAAGATGATCGCGGTGAGTTTTCAAAATTACGATATAGCTTGATTATAAAATTATTTCACTATACGTATAGGTGCGCGGTACAAGATTATGATAAAATTATGGCTTCATGGTGTGAATGTCACATTTATAACCGTTAACACGTACCTATCATCGTTTTATTTCCAACAGACCCCCTGCAACATAAACCGGGACTTTTATTTCTCCTTTTTTTTCTCTTTCTTTTTCCATTTTTTGTACCTTATTTTGGTGTGAGGCGTTCACGGATAAAAGTTACCCCCACGGTATACGAATCCGCGGGCTGTAGGTTGAGGATATAATGTAGGAGGCGTGGGTAAAGCGCCCCGAGAAAATTACAATTTGGGGGTGTAATTCCGCGTAGAGAAATGGCGCCACATACCAAGGAGTAGGGCATGACAGCGGGGGGAAAGGGAGGGGAAGATTTATCAACAGCTCGTTTCGTACTAACTAGACGCAGGTTATGTGGAGACTCGAAATGTATTACATCACCCTAGCAATGATGGCGTGAGGCGCATTAAATTGCATATCAAAACTGTATGAAGCCGGTGAAAAACGTCTTCGAATATTTTCGAAATGAATATAACGATTGAGCCATTCCTTATTTCTTTTGCGATAAAATCAAACTCGAATTTGCCGAGGGAACCCGGTGCTTTTGACTGAATCGATAAATGAATAACTCATATACCTGACTTAAAACAGTTGAGACAACTAAAAAATCATTTCCTCGAATGAGAGTTTTCAGAAATATATCGTTTCGTAAAGACGGCCTCTAATTCCACGGTAGATGACTTAACCATTTCGCTTTTCTGATCATCTATTTAGACGAGAACCCTACAGACTCAAGAGGTAAGAGGTACTACTCACTATACACCCGGAAGAGAACTCATCCCTTGTATACAGCGACACCTGATGTTAGGCATTCGTCGGTTGCAAACACTCGACTATCTCGAGAGCTAACTTGCAGACAGCTCCAGCGAACCACGCGCACCACTTCTCATCCCTTGCCTCGATGCAGTCGGATGATTAAACGCGTCATGTAACTTTAGAACTGGGTACGGCTGATCTGCGGCTGAAGCGTCACTCCAGATTCTACTGTACTCGATGTTTTTACTCTCATTTTTGGGCTTTTCCATTTTCACGCGAAATGTCGCGTTACGAATATAAGGAAACAACTCGCCTTAATGGCTCTTTAATCACGCTAACTAACATGTAATTAATTGGATTCGTAGGATTTTAAGCGTACTCGCTCTACATACATATACCTGGTGATTCAGGTTGAATTGTAATTTCCAAGGAAGGGAGAGAGATCGTGTTTCACCTTGAGATTACCTAATTTCATTTCACCATTCTCTCCGATCAAACTCCACCATATAATAATAACGCTGAGCACCACCGATGAATAAATACCTCACAAAGCTCGGCTTAGACTCGTTCAATACGTTCGTGTCGTATTTTCCCGGCAAATTCGTAGCGTAAATCAAGAATTCTACACAAAACGATGAACCGAAGTTAATCGAACACGTCCAAGTACGCTTTTTCCCGGGGCTGCGGAGAGAAGGGGCGGCGAATTGAGTTTTTTTTTATCTGTACTCTACGCTACTATCCGAACTTTTTCATTCCCGCACATGCATTTATAGAAAAACCGATGGTCTGATGTCAAGTTGTTTAGAGAACTTATCTATGGTTCAAAGCAAACGCAAGTTTTACAACATGAACGTTTGCAATAATATTAAAACCACTTTTCCACAACTTCTGAAGACCTTCTCTAGAAGGGGTATAAGTACACCCAATTTCATCAAGCTTTCATCCACCCATGTTTCGGTTTCAACCACTCAAAGTTTTCGCTTCTCAAAATTTCCGTATTATTTTTCGGACATTATTCTCAATATGCAGCGTTCAAAGTATGTTCAATTAAACCTATTAGGTAGCTATGGAATTAAACGCGCATCGACCGAGATTTTCACATTTTTAAAGAGAATGAAAAATGAATCGCGATACATTGGAGTTAGATATCTAATCGCCAGGAATGTAAACTGTGTAAGAAAAAAAGTAAAATGAAAGATTCAATTTCAGTTCTTTTTTACTTTCGCTGTGGAGTTCACTGACATCGCCTTCGATCAACCAGAAAAGGTTGTCCTGCGGCGCGAGGTTGCTCTGGCATGGCAGGTCAAATCTCGAATAGGTATCGGCCGGTCCCGTTCGCTATAGGCGTCTACTCAATGTAGCAAGCGATGCACTAATTCGTATTTAAAGCTTTATTGGAAGCGCCCGTACCGGTACGACAATTTCACGGTTCACAGAATCCTGGCAGCTAGGCAGGCAGGGAACCTCTGCCTACTGCCTGCTCGTCCGCCTCCCGCCCATCTGTGGATATTGCATATACATAGGTATATCGTATACATATACATACCGTATAGGTATGTACCTATAAAGCCCTAGGCACTGCGGAGTGTCGTACAAACCCTACGTCTATACATAGGTTATATTGTACAGATAGCCTTTCGGTAAATTGCTGGAACCACCGTGGAGGAAGCTTTTGGAATCGATAACATTTTTTCGTCCTTTTCTCGTCTTTTATTTCCCCTATGATTTATTTACTCATATTTCTATAGATCTACCTGTCGAAAAGGGCTGCTTGTGTGACGGACGGTGGCGGATGAGAACAAGAAAAAAAAAATTGAAAAAAGAGAATACTGTCGTCAAATCACGTTTCCTTTGTAATGAAAGGTTCTCTTTCAAATTTCCATATTGTTGTCTACCTTTCATCGTTGGCACACGTTGGCACACGCGTGCCTTTCTCTGTAGCCTAATTGAACTTGGTACAACGTTGGAAGGACGAATTAATGAATCCGGAGTAACCATGGAAACGTTTTTGATCTCTATAATTTTTTGTTTCGTTTTAATTCTCATTTGTTATCTTCGGACTCATAATTATGACGTATAATTATATTGTACGGGTACGTCTAGATGGTGAAAACGAAAATCAAATAGTAATAATTTTTCAAGAAAAATATCCAAAATATGTGAACACATGGTTCCTTTTTCACTATATCGTATACTCCAAGATCGATGAGCATTGCAGAATGGATGTAAGTTTGTTATCAGTCAACACGTGAGTCGAGAATATTTCGGTTTGCTCGGGATGAAGTCTGTAGGAGAAAACATTTTTCATCTCGTAGTGATTTTTTATTCACGACTTGCTAATTCTCGCGCTGCCCTTCCTCAGTTCTTTGCCATCCCCTGCTTGAAAACTCCCTTCATGGTCACGAGCGCGTGTTTTTCTTCTTTCTTTTTTATCACTTGTTTGTTATCTCCTTCTTCTTTTACTTTTTTTCTCAATTTTTTTTTCATAATCATTCTTTTTTTTATTATTATTCTTTTTTTTCCTGGGATGCAATTTTAATCCCGTATTGCGAGGGAATTACCAGCTTGTTCTCGTCAGAACCGCTTTGGTTCCCACTCGCTAAGATTGCTTTTCCTGTCAGTTAGACTTCTCGACGTATAAAAGAGTTTACGTCCCACATTTGCTTCCTTCTCTGCTCTACTGTCTCGCTTTCTCACTTTTCCGAATTTTTTCCCCGCCACCCCTCTCTCTTTTCCTAGAAATAACTCTCGTTCATTTTTAAACAATTTATCTTATTCTCATGTTATTGTTTTCAAAGACATAAAACAAACTTGCAGCTGATATTCTTCGGTCTTCTTTCTTATTGGGGAAAAATATATTTAAATATTCTCATCGATCTAAACTTGGGTCACGATTATTAGCCTATACCTTGTATATCATACATGATGATGTTAATTTACCGACTCGTTCCAGATAACGTGGCTCACGATTTCGGTTTATTATAAAATGACGGAGAACTTTATGTGCAAAGTAGAAATTACATCCGAGATATAATAGAAATAAATTATACAAGGGTCTTGAATTATTAGTTCAGCAATCGCACAGCCGAAGTTGCAAAAAGTTTAATTTTCGCATTTTTCTGACTTTCTTTGAGGGATGAAAGTCGCTCTCATATCATACAATTTAAAATTTCGTTTTCAGTATATGAAGCGCTTATCGTTACGTTACTGTAAGAAGAAGAAAAAAAATTATTAATTATGAATAATACGTAGAAGACTAGATCATACAAACCGTAGTGGTACATGTGGACTTCACTTTCCCTTGGATCTGTAAAATTTGGATGAAGACTTGAATAATTCATTTTCATAATCAATCAAATAATTATCTGAATATTCATGAACGGAGATAACGGTAATCGCATAGTTTTTTTTTTTATTGATATACAAGATATACAGCGCTGGGTAGCGTCGGCGACTTTTCTACATACACAATGGTACACATTGAGCTTTCTCGCAATGTTCACCGATCTCAATTTTCTTTTTTTTTTCAACAATTTTCATTGATTATTATTTTCTTTTTTTTTTACTCCGTTTTTCAGTTATTTCGTTATCATATCTACTGTATACAGTTTGGTTTACAAATTAACAAGCGGTATGAACAATGGAGAAAGCGTTAACATACCTATACATATCGGGACAATTTCGTAAATGGTTTTTTTTCTTTTTTTTGCTCTTTTTCATTCATGTTCTCGGATTAACACATTTTTCCAATGAATATCATTCGTGTTTTTTCCGAGGTAAATTAATAGTCAGTAAACACAAATAATCGTATTGCGTTAGTTTTTCTTGATTTTTACACACTATTTTTTCCTTATTTCTACAAAATTCGAACTACGACTCATCTACGATTTGTGTTTCATTCTTTCGATTTGTTTTTTTTTTCTGTTTCCTTTTTTTTTTTTTCTTTTGGCAATATACTTTTATTCGACTACGTATCTTTATCATCCTGTTTCTAGTCCTGTTGTTTTTTTTTTTTCTTTTCGTTAATTTGGGGCGCCGAAATAATTATCTATCGTCGATGATTTTACACTCTCATATTAATTTCGAGAACATAAGTCGATTATATGTATAATGTGTAATCGAACATACAATATTTTTGAATAAAATAATATGACGTCATTGCCGTTCTCTTACCTAAGAGATTATTCATTAATATGGTTCTATCAGTTATTCATTTTTTATACGAAGGATATAATCAGTCAATATATTACAGTACGTGTGTGAAATATAATTTTTTCTTATATTAATACACACGTAATATGTTCCAAAGTCTTTGTGCTTTCAACCAAACGCGGAATCGTATAATAACGTACATATCATCCGAAGTATGTGCGATTGACAATCGTAGGGGTGAAATTGCCGCATTCATATATCATACATCGATCTGTTTTCAAAATTTCTTACTCACTCGTTAACATTTTTTATCGATTTTTCGTCAAATTCCGCATCACCAGCATATAACAGCAATTTCCACAGTTCATCTGCTGTATTTATTGATCGGCTTTCTTCCTTGGTTAAACCTGCAGTTTTGGTATAGAAAATATTTTTATTGAATAGCTCGTTGTCCTCCATAGAAAAAAGACACTTTTATCCATGTGCTTTATTAAATATTATTATTATTATTATTATTATTTTGTTTGTTAATTCATATTTGGAAAACTTGATGATCTTTCGCGTGTGATGATATTCCGATTGATTATCCGTGCACAATCGTAATTTTATGAACTTTATGTTTTTTTCTTCTCTTTTTTTTGTTTTTTTTTTTCTTCTTCTCACATGACATAATGTATACCTCTGCTTAGCAGGCAGTAGCTGAAAAACTACCGACATACGGCGTCGTCAGCGTGACAAGCACCTTCAGGTCTTGCGAGGAACAATTTACCCGTGGAACAAGCGCATAGCTGAAAAACAGGAAGTTTACTCTGACTTTGACGGGAACCGTGTCCCGTGAACACCGAGTATTCGACGCTTCCCGAGTGCTGATCCCTCGGGGAACGACCTAAACTTGGCTCCGCAGTTCGAAGACCCTCGAGGAAGACGGAAGCTGCATCGACCTTCACCGTTCCGTTTGTGCTTCTCAGCTTCAAATCCGACAAACACGACGCCGTCACATGACCCGCTTGAGATTCGATCGTTATACTTTGTGGCGCCTTGATGTCCAGAGATCTCGTTGCCGACTCCAGTCTTGAAGAAAAAAATACAGATGTCAAAGGCGATATTCTAAAATTCTCAAAGTCATCGAGATTTCGTGTGCAGGGGATGGAAAAAAAAGTTCATGCGAAAAAGAAATACGATTATTCTATTCGACGCTGCGTGATATTTTGTCTCCACTTTGTCACTTAAAAAGTGTAACACGAATGCTATACAGCGATAATGGTAAGCCGATCGAGTGATTCGGTTCGTTGAACATCACTAAGCCATTGGTATATAAGACGCGTTACAATAATCGATTCACTCGAACAAGTCTGCGGAAGCAGCAAGCTCAAGAGCAACTCAAAACGAACGTACGAACCAACCCTCTCCCCCTCCCCCACCTCCCAACGATATTTCATATCTGGCGCAAATCCAATCCTATGAATATAATTTTCCGCACCAGCAAAGTTTTATTATAATCGTAAATCCGTCTGTAAATTGCCCCACGCTATCAATAACTACGCGGTAGTAGCTGGATACCATTGCAGCGGATGTCAGAGCACACCGCGCAAAACGACGCCGATATCGTCGTTTGCAACGACAGAAAAAAAAAAGAAGTGGAAAAAAATCACGGAGACATGGGAACAGAGGAAATTGCAAGATGATTTTTAACTCCATGTTGTAACACTGCAAATCTGAAATATTTCTACGTTCGGCCGACCAAAATTTCTCCCCCTTAAAATGAGTCGACCGAATTTGTATTTGTAGCTGGCTTTGTGTATGGGTGTCATATACCTATCGAAGGGTGAATTTTAGCTCAAAGGTATAAATGCGTAGGTATGTAAAGACGAAATGACACGCGCCGTTACCTCAGATCGTGACCCGATTCTGCTCTAACCAATGGAGTCTGGACGCTTCCTCGAAAGACGGCACCACCCACACCTGTTACTCGAAGCATTTCAGCCCCGACTACGACTTGCTCTTTGTCCGCAGAAAAAAGAACTTCTCCTCGAGGGTCCGTGACACGAAAACCCTCAGATAGACAGTCTAGTCGATCTTCCCCTGTAACACGAGATATTATTACGTCTTATCGTGGTAATGATGATTTAGTTTTACGAATGTAATGATACAATAAAGAAAGAGGATGAAAACCGGTAGTCGGTGATGTGGGTGGGAGAAGAAGATGAGATAATTATTTCATATTCCTTTCTCTCAGCGGCGGTAGACGGCAAAGACTATAGTTGAAGCGCTATATATGTATTTCTATTTCTTCGAGTGGGTACAATTGAATTTTTCTATCTCGGATAACTGTCCTTGTCGGTATAATGAGAGCAAGGATTTGAAATATTCATCACCCTGTTATCGTTAATGAGGTTCTACGATGTCGTTAAAACTTCACATGTCTTAGGGGTACAGATATAATAATATATCAATTGAATTGAAATTTTTTCTTTATTCGAATGTCAACGACCCTTCCGATGTAGGGATGATGATATTATAGCTGCTTGGAATTGTATAAATTCTTACCTAACGTGAACCTGGCCAGTAAACGTCCGTCATGGGACCTAGCCGACGCGGTGAAGTTGCTCCAGGATTCCAAAATTAAATTTCTCCCTCTTCTCGATTTGACAGAAGATGCAACCAGGGCATCTAGAATAGTCGCTTGTCCCCTGAGTTCCAATCCACCAGGAACGACTTTGAGTGAACCGATTCCTTCCTGAAATGTGAAAAAAGTACAAAAATAATAGAGTATAATGTAATTAAATATCCGTCCAACATCTTGGACTGATACATCAAATGAAATGAAAGCCTCGTACGATCGTTACTCCCTGACGATGATGGAAGATTCCTTATAAACCGACTACACTGTTCCGAAATTGAAAAGATTTCGCTGACCGGAAGACGAAATTCATTTCCTATTCCTTGTCTATACCGTAAGAGATTATTGCACACGCACGAAAAGTTTTGTATCCTGGAGTCACATAAAGTGAAATTCGCAAACGACTGGAGGGAGTTGGTAGGTATATATAGGTTCGAAGTTTCCACCTGGACCCCAGCGAAACCAAGAGATATGTTTGCGTCGTCTATATTGGTTTCCAATGATTGGCGGCTACTCGATCGGAAGCAATTGCCACCAATCGAATCCTGAACCTGTACCACGGCCACCCTATTCCATACCCAGTTGCGATTCTCATACTTGTTACTAACACCGAAATAGTTTCTTCTTCTTTTCAACTATGTTTAAACTACCTACGGACCTGTGTACCTACAATTGTGTAACGCGCGATGTAACCAGGTGCTATAATACCAGATTCCGATGCACAAACGGGAAAAGTACTCCAACAAGTCAGACTAGTTGTGAGCATCACTGTTGTGCAGCTTCGGGATAACTTGAACCAAAGCAAATAACATTCCAGTGAAGCGGTGCTCGTAGGGTGGGATACGAGTACCTACTACCTGGGTCATATACGTTACCCGCGTATAGCTATATATTCAGCTATACGGGCGACTGTACATACACTCGATTAACTAAATCGTTCAGAAAATGATACCGTTCTCTTTGTTCTACTTAACGTTATCATAAACTTAATGGCCGACTGGTATGGCATTTTACTCTATTGTATGTCGTGTGTTTAAGCTTTCCTCTAACGCCAATTACTACATTAACTAGCCATAGGTAAATATGCGTATTACAAAGTCGAGTGTATTTCTACGATTTTATATACGGAAAAATCGCGTACGATGATCTCAGTTTTTAGCCTCGTCATATTTTCTTCCGAAAAACAACGTACAGTCTAAATATAGTATATTTATTGCATGACAATCTCTTTCCGGTGATTTGATTTGATTTGATTATTTTTTTTTTGTTTTTGACTAGAATTATTTTACGACCATATAACATAATAATGTCGCGGTAATTGATGACGGTTTACAATTAACGATGGCCTTTATATCGGACGTTGAAATACCAACCGTGACGAGACTAGAGTTGCAGCAGCAGTGTAACAACGCCGGGCTAATTCACCGCAGCTAATAATAATTTTCACTTCCATCATCATAACTCAAATTCGTATATATAGATGGCTCGTTACACAGCCCGACGTTATACGATCACTGGGACATGAATTCGTGCCAATAATTATTACGATTTATTGCCTCGCTATTTCGGGGATATCGTAACACAACGAAATGGAAAAAAAAAGAAAAATCTTCTACGTTCCGAGAGCGTCAATCTTACAGCTCTGTAATTATCATAGCTTCCGACTTGTACGTGGAACGTTACGACGGCAATTATGCATGTAGAGATGCGAAGAACCACCGTTTAAAAAAGTTCGTGTAAAATACCGTCTCGCAAATATTGTAACACCATTTTATTATAGAATTTTTTATCGTGGATCAACAGGGAATTGGCTCTTTCGAAGCGGTTTGAAAATCCATAAAATAGCACAACTTCATCAATTATACACAACAAATTAACCGTGCGATAGTTTTGAATCCGTTAATTGAAGTAGGTCCTCCACCATTGGACATATTTTATAGAAGGACCAACTTTGCGTATAGATAGTGATGTACGGTGTGTGTAAGGTATGAATATTCATCTCTTTTAGTTGACTTTCGTACAGGCACTGCAAATCAACCCTGCTCTCGGTGTGGTCGACCCTGGTGGCTGGAAGGGAATTCCCTTTTGGTGCAGGGTTCGATTTCAATCGTAAATTACCGAAAGCCCTTTCGGAGTATACATAGGTATAGCTTTGGGAAATATAACGACGAGTCGACGTGAAAATCCAACTCTATGCGTATTGTAAATATTCTCAGGAGATCCAAAAAGGTATTAGGCTATACTACGCTCCGTCGTATAATCCCTTCGCTATGAGTAAAATAAAATGAAATTACACCCCGCGTATAATAAGTACCACGTGATATAGGTACGTGTGTGCTGCGTGTGTGTGTATATACGGTGTAACAAGAGGGGGTGGAAAATTTCTCTGGCTTTAAGGGAGAAAATGAAAAGGGAAAGATGGAAAGGGTAATGTTGAAGAGATTAGTCGCAACAGAAGTTAGGCTGCTCTGTCCGGTTGAGATAATTATATGAGGTGCATTAGCGTACTTTGTACGTTCGCGAGAGTGAGATGTGTAATATATCACATATACCAGCGTGTGTTGGAGGGAAACAGAAACAGGATGAGGTAGTATAACAGGCTATACCCACATTGGTTAAACCTGCACCTCTGTTTCGTATATACATAACGCGCAGAGAGAGAGCTTGCCAAATTACTTACTTCCAGAGCATGTATTCGCGTACCATATACGAATACATCTAAATATGCTGTATCTACGTATACGTGGACGCAGGGTGGGTGTAACGTACGTATATACCTGATGCTGGTGTAAACGTGGCGTTCTACCCTCTCAGAAACTACAGAGTTTGCGTTGAGGGATTAGCTGCTCGTCCCGTAGTGTCCGCCAGGTGTCTCTGAATTTCATGTTTCTCCAAAGTACATCCATCCAATACGCTCTACATAGTATAGTACGCCCAAGTATCAAACGAACAAACTGTAACGGTAACAATAAACTCCATCTGTTGCAGAGATAATTAAAATCGCGGTTATCGCTCTTCAAAACTCATTGATTCATAATACCGCAAGAATCGAACCAAAAAGTTAATCTCCAAGTTGCCTCGAGTCGACCTTATGGACTATGTATACATATCCTACGATATAATGAACCAAACAATCTTGATTCGCTTTCATTTTAATTTTTTTTTTTACTTTCTCAGCAACATAAATTCGTACGCCCGATCCTACAGATTGTTCTTTTTTTTTTCGTTCTAAAACTCTACAGGGGTTTCGAATCAGATTTTCATTGGACATATGGTATAAGTTTTATAGCTGCTATAAGATTTATAGTATTAATATGCGCTATACATTATATTAATTACAAAAATTAATTGCGAAAGTATACCGAGAGGAAAAAAATGGAATCTGGACAGTCGCTTTCACCATTCTTTGAGTCATAACTCTGTATGCAGTGTGCAGAGAAATAATATCACTATACCGCTGTGGCGATTATAAATATTCTATACTAATAATTCCCTGGGTATTATTGTTCGAAACGGGAAAATTTTAAGGAAAACGGTATATGCGCGCTGCCCGAAGGCATCATTAACGTAATCCAGCTCCTTTATAATACTTTGTGTCTCCTTTTCGCTCATTCATCTCGTTCGAGATACCTCTCACCTAACCTACCCCCCTTCCTCCCCCCCTCTCCGCCTCTACTCTTCGAGCTCCTTAATATAATAATTTATTGTATTTTTTACCGTCTAATTAATCTTTGCCCTCGAGCGAGAGGCTTCCAAGCAGCAAAAAGTTTACGTTCTGACCTGGAGAGATTTTCTTTCTTATAAGGTAAAGCCCCTTTTCTTCGCAGCTGTATACTTCGATATATTAAGCCCGGGTCGCGGAGAACGGCGTATAATCGACCAGTTACAAACCTTGCTTTATCTGTCTGTAGCTCGAGTCATTTGAAATGTCAGATAATTCAATGCGATCTAGATTAACTCCGCCTGACCCCTCGTTATTAGGGAAATATTTGAACGTTCCAATTGATCGTTAAACCTCTGAACTTAATGAACTAATGGAGCGATGTAGTTCGTTGTAAGTGCCAATTAGAAGAAACAAATATTTCAATGCATTATTATAGACCTTTGTAACCATAATGGGGTGAATAAAATCCGCGAAAGTTTTACCATCGCTCATTTTTCCGCTTCAGTTTATGACCTTTGAAGCAGCTTGAATGTACTAATAAATCCCAGACATCCGTTGACATTTTCTACATATAATATGACACGTTCATTTATGCGACTTCGTGTTATGGTTTTACTTCGAAAACCAGCCAGCGAATATAATAAATGTTGTGAAGGTGGATATCAATTCCCGCGAGTAACGCAGCGAGCACCCTGAGCTTTATTTTTTACTTTTTGAAACGCGATGACGTGCGATACCAAATCAGTCACAACTTTTTTTTTTCAACGGAAGAATTTAAAGATGAGTTGTTAACAGATTTTTTTTTAACGAGACTGAAGATGTCGTAATTTGATAGCTCTGCGGTTTTTCAACATCGATATTAGTTAATTTTAATGCAAATTTACGGGATTTCCTGGTTTTATTCGGCTTTGTTCGCTTAAAATTCATGACCCCCGTGCCCGCTTGCACCTGTATAATGTAGGTTACATACATGTTGCACTTGTAGTCGTTGGATAATAATCTCATTGTCAGTGATATACTGTTCGCAATATACTCGAATAATCTATATCGTGTACAGTAAGGTACATGAATATAGCCACGCCCCTTCATGGTATCAATATGGCATCAACCCTCTCGACCACCTCCTATATGATACACTATAATAGTGAATTTGTCGCTATATACGTAGCCGGTTGAAATCATGTGCGTTAATACCACGTGGTCATAAATGTGACGCTGACCGATGGGGTCATTATAGTTGACATTTATTAAAATGTTCTGCGCAATAAATTACTGTATGAGGTATGAAATGAAGAGAAATCTTTTTTATATACGTATAACTAATTTACTAAGAAAATTTTCAATTCACCACTTCTTTCAAAATTATTTTTTTTTTACGGTTATTCTCAGCTAAAAAATTAACTCATCGACACAAATGACCGATGCATGATTTTGAGACCATAGACTTTGGAGTCGCGGATTCAGCGATTAATTGCATAATCCATAATCTCGTCCTTGGACCGTGCAGATCCACGTTAAAAAAAAGTACCTGGACATTACTTGCTGTCTATGAAGCCTACATACACCTTGTGTCCCAGTAATTTCAATTATCTGCGTGCGCCAGATTTCATCCGCACCTCACGATATTTCCTTTGTCCGGTCACTAATTATAACTTTTCAGACAATCCTTGACCAGAATTTTCACTCGGTATTTACAATTTAGTGGTATTTGAAATATTAACCGAGTATGTAAGTCAATTATTCATTTTTATTCGTCGCTATGTAAATGTCGAATGAATGAGAATTCGTAAAACTTGATATAAGGTAGGTATATGAATTTTTGCTCGCGATAAATATAGGAGTATTTCAATTAGTGAGACAAGAAATATGAATCGTTGGACAGAAGTCGGTGTTTGCTCGAATATCACCTGACTCTATAGGCTGCTGTGAAGGTATATTATCGTTCTTGTATACGTGATTTTTAGGTGAAATTGAATTGCGTTGGTGGTTGTTCAATTTCGAACGTGTGACGTATATAATCACGATATTGTCAGAGCGTTGAGATGTTCGATCATTAAGCCAAACGCCGCGGGCTTCTTCGGATTTAGTGTTCTAACAAGATCAGGTTGAAATTTCGCTTATACCTACACACCCTTTGAAGAGATAGGAATTCGAGTACCACGGTATTATTATTACAAGTGAAAGACTTGGTTTTAATTAATTTCATCACCAAAACTCGTTGAACAAACTCTACACAGACGGCTAAAAAAAGATCACGGCCGTTGTATATTTCTGAGAAAACTTTTACAACAACGTTCTAGCATGTATTAGATATATTAGGTATATACCTTATTATACGCCCCTCATTTCCACTCGATTCAAGTTCCGTTTATAATAATTATTCAATAATAAACGAACAAAAGACGCTGTACCCTACAAAAAAAAACCATAGGGCTTGTGCACCGCAGAAATGGTGTATGGAGGTTCTGCGGTTTCTGTGAATACCTAATAAAGAATGTAGACGACAGAACATATTTCTGGCACCGCGGTGCATCGAATGCACAGGTAAGTATTGCCTTTAAAACAAGCACGTAGTGAGAACTTGAGAAGAAAACTTCGTAACAATATCATCGGGATGCATTTTTCTGCTGATATTCTCTTATTGAATTTTTCAAACTTTATACTTGCAGAAAATTACTAGTTTCTGGGTAGGTAATCGGAAATCTTTTCAATTTTCCCCGATACGTCGTGTCTGGTATCTTCATGTCTTCACCCGCCAGGTTAACGTGAAGTAGTGAAATAAATCTGATCCATTAGCGAAAAAAAATCTTCAAATAAAACCGAGCACGATGTCGTGAAGTATTTTTAACATTCGCAATTTACCGCAATTAGTTTCAACCGGGTGAAACGATTTTGTCGGCGTCTTTTTTGGTATGCGACACATAGATGGATGTTATACCTGCATGACTATAAATAATTCGAGAGTTTACATTTACCCATGTAACCTATATGCACATTCGCTCGAGGTGGAAAGCTACCTTCGAGAATAGTGTACGATGAAGAATGTGTGCCGGATGCAAGTGGTAATGGAAGTAAGGGAGAGAGAGAAGGCGGTATACAGCGACGCAGACAAAATAAGGGAGTGAAAGGGGATGATGGTGATGCGGAAGGTAGAAACCTACATTTCCCACGAGGAATCCAAAAGCCTGGTATAGCACCGGAGTCCTTACTTACGGATTGATACCCAATTTCCATCGAGTTTAGCCCCTATCGAGGGATCATTGCTCAAGATCGGATGAGGTAGGGGTGGTATCAATTTCGAATAAATTCAATAAAATCAAGTATGTAAGCGGACGATATCAAATATGCGAAGCTGCTAGACAAGTGATCTCGGAATATCAAAGGCTCGAGAAAAAATACCGGCATCCCCGACCAGCTACCTACATGTACCCGAAAGAGTTTTGATCCGCGACAAATTTTTTCAAATTTTTCTTCATCGCTATGTTTTTTTTTTTTTTTTACATACATATTTATTCATTCTCCGTTACTCGCATATTATACTATGTTAAAAGCTCCCGAGCATGATTTCAATTTTAGATTTTTCAATTTTATGCATCACGAGTAAATTATAATCGTTTAACTTGCATTTCATTTTTCTTTTTTTAGTCTTTCTATTTATTTGATGGTTTTTTTTTTTTTTTGTTTTTTTTCACCGCATGATTCAACGCTGCGCAGTTTACAATTGAAAGCGATTTGACGTCGTTAGATTGCTGTAGCAGTTGCCGATACTACGCTATCCGACCGAACGATACGAACCTCGGCGCAGGTTTTACACTTGCAAATTTAAACTACCTACCCTATTATTTTTATTTTATATTCTACGACATTATCGTTACGAAAATTGGCTATGGGTTTCGCATAACTCTGTTATATATGTGGACGCAGATGTAGCTGAAGATCGTCGATGAAGATAGAGCGCAGATTTTTCAAAGCTTATCTTTATCGTTTCCTTTTTTTTTTTTTCATAGATGAAAAAAGAAAATAGTTACTTTTTTTTTCATGGTGAAAAATTAATTAAATCGCTCACGTGACACCATTTTTCTAATTTCAACAAGATGTTGAACCGTATGAGGTGGTACGAAAAATATGCCGTTGGTATTTATTAGGCAATTAGTATAGCTGCTCTCGCCGGATTCGCAGGGGAACGTTATACATTAGGTATATATAACAACTCACCTACGTGCAGCCGTAAACTTTTTGGTAATAAGAAGGGTGGGCTTCATAATTCTGTCGTAAAGTTGAGTAGATATTCCATAAGAATGCTAGAAATTTCATCCGAATTATAATAACCATCAGCAGTTCTTGTTATTCGCTTTTATATATATTATGTATTATATACCCTAAATTATATAGGACGTAGTACGTACGGAGAGGAGTTTTTCTGGGGTGAAACTAATTTTAAGCCGCAAGACAGAAGTCGAATTTAATAGCTGTCCAAAGTTACAAACGATTTTTCCTCCTGTATTTCATACCACCCGCGATTCTTCGCCCCCGCCCCCGCCCACTCATCATCCCTTCTCCCTTTTCTCCACGCGCATATCTTCGTTATCACTTTATCGGAGTATGAGATAAGATGATTGAATAAACTCTTTTATGCTGTTCGAAGCGCAGCTGCAGTGTCGGTAGAAAATATTTACTCTCAGAAATGACCTCGTGCAAAAAGAAATAATAATCTTTCCTGTAAATTTTATATTCTATCTGAATGTACGCCACATAGCGAAAATTATATAGGTGAAGTTTCGGCGTGTGCGGGGGTGAAAAATTTCTCTAAACTTTGGTCTATTGTGGCTGGTATAATACGTATAACCTGAAGTGGCCTGGTAGCGGTATACGTTGTATTCAGGAAGTTGCGTGAATTTTTCATATTTTATTTTTTTCATTCCGTAGTTTCCTTTTTTTTTTTTTCTTCAATTTTTTTTTAGTTTGATGCATGGACCCGGCATAATAGACTTTCGCGTTATATGTGTGATTTCCTTTCACGCACGTCGCTGTTGCTCAGTTGAAAAACTTTACTTCGAAAGTACGAGGTCTAAGTGGCAATCTGACTTCGTACACCGTATAGGGTAAATCGCCAAAAATGCGGGTAGCAATTTGCGGAAACGAAACGTAGATGTAACCTATGAATATACGAGACCCATAGTTCGAGACCTTGAGAACCGAGTTATTTACCTCTACACTTAACTCTCACGAGTTTTACTTCTAGAAAAATATTTCCAACGCTTACCGATGTCCCAGCTTATGTTTTGAGCAATTCTTTTCACAAAGTATGAAAATAGCGCTTTCAGAAACTTCTCTTATACTTTTTCAACAATGCGAATAGAAATTCTTTTTTTTCATCCAACCAGTCGCATATTCCGTTCGTGAAAAACGGATAAATTTTTTACTCACTGAACTGAATTCCATGACTTTGATGAGCCAGAGAGTTAGCGCCATGTTCAGAATGACCATCACCATTAGCGCGAATACCAAAGAATACAGGCATCTTTTTCTCCATCCATAAACACCCAGTCTAAATCCACTGCAGTTTGTCGTGGATTCATTGTTTCTCGGACTTGTTGTTGACGATGGACCCGCTATTGATGGCGAAACTGATCGATGGACTACGTTGTTCGATGTTGCCGGTTCGTTCGTCCAATCCACTTGCCCTTTCTGCATCCTACGACAAAATAATGAAAAGCTGATTATTATAACGAAGTTATTGGATGTCGTCGGATTCATTGATGCGAAATGTCTGGAAGTGGGTCGAATTTACGAAATCAGTGAAGATATTAGCAACTTCATGGCGTTCGCTAAACCAGCGTTGGCGGTGGCAGTTTTGGAGGCGTATATATAAGTTTGAGCCCGGCGAAAACATGGGAGCAGGCAGGTAGGTATAATATAATATGTACTCGTTGGCAAATTAGTGGCGTATAGTAATCAGTGTTAAGCTAGAGCGGTGGCAGGTTAAGAAATAGTAGCTAGTTAACGCGAGCACAGGGAGGATGGAAAACTTATGCAAAGCTTAATGCTGCGCCGCAAAATGCCTGACATAACTTTCGTCCTAATCCCCTGCCTGCCCATAGCAAGAGCGAAACCACCCTGCACCGTCCCACCGATTGTTTTTATTTTCGCGTAGCCTCTGCACGAAAGGCTAAAATAAATTCAACGCAGCCCATTATCACGCAGGGGGGGTTACTAATTATACCACGTGACCATAAAAAGCTTCGTCGCAAAATTAAAAACCTCGAAGATAGATCCAGAAGCGGTACACCGAGTTATGGGAAAGAGGGATAGATAGCCGAGACTATATGAAGACAGAACGCTGAAGAAAACTCGGGAGAAAAGGATAGGAAAGAAGAGAAAATCGAAGGGGAAGGAAGTCTGTCTGCTGCCGTCCCGGCACTCTTCGAAGGCTTCTATTTAATGAAAGCCTTTAATCCGAAGGCTTTTCGGATTCCAGCACGATTCTCGATATCAATTTCTGAGAGGCGTTGAAGGAAAGGAATAGTCAAATAACACAAGAATGAGGGTGAGAAGAACTTAGCACCAGCGGCCTGAGGATCTTCTCGCGTTCCAAGAATTATTGACCCACATATATTGATCGGATCATGTTCGACATCGGTACCTGTAAGATTTTAATTTTCGAAATTCCACCACTTTACAGCTTCTGACCATGGCCAATTCACTTCACCATAACTCTATCAAATTCTTTCCTTGTGAAACTTTTTCCATCCGACCTAGATACGTTTTATACACACTGGCTACATTGCACGCGCGCGCCGCATTTAATTTGATTTGTTTTTGAAATTTTTGAGCTCAAAATACATAAGAATGGCCTATAAACGCCTATCGAACCATATCAAAATCGGAAGATGATTTTTGACCCTGATATCGAAAAATATCTGAGATATACTCCTTTGGATTTTTTCGATTTTGGGGTCAAAAATGAAGTATTGCCAGAATTAATTGCAGGACACTTTTCCAACGTATTTTGACCTCAGGAACACGAATCCATCGATCAAATTGAGCTAGGAATAAATCCCATCGAGATATCCTTATTTTATTACTTTTTGGAGCAATAAATTGGCGATACCTCGATGGGATTTATTCGTATCTCAATTTACTCAACGGATTCGTGTTTCTCACGTCAAAATACGTCAGAAAAGCATCACACGATCTATTTTGAAAATACTTCATTTTCGGCCCAAAAATCGAAAAAATCCAAAGGGGTATACCTTAGATTTTTGTCGATTTTGGGGTAAAAAATCAATATTTTTTTATTTCGAGTTTGCTATGATATTCTCATGTGTTTTGATCTCAGGAATCCGAATTCGACAGCCAAATTGGTCTACCTATAAAATTGATCGAGTTATCGCTAATTTTTCGCTTTTCGGAGGAGAAAAATTGCGATATCTCGATGGGATTAATTCCCGGCTCACTTTTATTGACGGATTCGTGTTTCTCAGGTCAAAATACGTCAGAAAAGCGTCGTACGATCTATTTCAAGAATACTTCATTTTTGGCCCAAAAATCGAAAAAATCCAAAGGGGTATACCTTAGATTTTTGTCTATTTTGGGGTAAAAAATGAAGTATTTTTAAAATCGATCGCTGCACACTTTTTCAACGTATTTTGACCTCAGGAACACGAAACCGTCGAGTAAATTAAGCTAGTAAGATAGGATATGTGAAATTCGTAAACAAATCATTCGTTGTAAGAAACAAGCGAAACTATTAATTTGGTTGATGTTTTTATCGTACAGAAAAAAGAAGAGAGATAAAGAAAGTTTCGTGTTAAGCTAGAACCAATTAACTAGAAGAAGTACTTCTTGGCAGCCAGTACTAAGTCAACTAAGTTATCCAAGAGGCAACTCAATCTGTGGCCACTTTGCTTGATTACTTCACCTCGATTCTTATTCTCCTTCGAGTATAAAATTCGTTTTACCGCTTCACAGCAGCCTTTCAGGTGTCGCGCTACTCCGGCTGGATTCTGATATAATTCGAGATCTCATTGGAGTAAAAACGAGGGCAAATTAATTCGACCTCAATTTGATACTGGCTTACGAATAAACTGTCCTTATATCGTTTGGGGTTTATGGACGTGTAGAAGATATTGTGGATTTTATGTCACGACAGAATCGAAATTCTATATAAAGAGGCTGCTTAGAAATTCAACCGCAAATCTGTTAGAATGAAAATTTTCCATCGTCTGCAGTAGACGATTTTATGCATATACCAGTGTACGTAGCTAACAATACGCTTTATACGACATTTCTCTGTTTCAGAATATTCGATGTTTGCCAATCCGCTTAAAGGTCTAACCATTTCTGTTTACCATTTTACCTCTGTCGTCTCCCTACGAAACCAACATCTTTACCAGCCCTTCCAACATCTGGCTACTGTTGTTTATTCGCCGATAGCCGACCCTAGAAAGCTCCCCTGATTCCAAATCGAAAGGAAGGCTCTGAAAATGACGACAAAATTCGTATCACAAAATTTAAGCCGCATTATATAGAATGTTCGGAATCAACCTACTCACATTACATTTCGAACGAAATATCTAATTCCGAATTAACAGTTTCACCAAATTCATAAATTTCTGTGCGGTGTAATTTTCGAGTAAATATGGTTTGTGTTAGATAAAAAAAGCGACCCATCTCCCTCTCCAAAATCTACCCGAAAACCGGGTGAATGGATCGGCGGCGGCCGCGGCCTGCCCACTAAATATTTCAGGCTCTGCAGGGTCCGATTCCCCCGGGGAGACACGAAGACATAACCAGCAGATTAGTGCCATTGGCGACCTGCTATAACTGTGTGGATACAAATCCCGAAAGCCTTGCCGATCCTACCGCTTAAGTCTCTTTTTGTACCAACCGGTATTCCGATACTTTTCTCTCCTCCGTTCCGAACTTGCGAAAAAAATGAAAAAAATAAATTATAATAATCAAATAATAAAAGTCAATTTTCCCTCTGCATTTCTGACCCTGCACCAGCAATCTTTCATTAAATTCAAAGATTATTCGAATGTAAAAACGGAAGCACGATTATCGATGAAAAAATTGGAATGTTTAGAGTGCAATTTAAAATTAAAAAATACAGTCTGCGATATTGTCTCCTTTGCGAAGAGCGGATGATTTTCCAGGTATGTAATAATTGGTATTATTGCATGTACTTCTTGAAGCTTATCGGTTGGTTCCTGCAAAAGACCGCAGATTTGTGGTACCCTCTGTGCACCAGAGTCAGAACACGGCGGAGGTTATAATAGGGCAGGGGGTATGCTGGAGATCCGAATAAGGATAGAATATAGCTGAGCCACAAAGGCCAAACATAGTTTAACTCGAGTTACCGCTAATAGAGTCGTTCGTCATAGCTAGAACGGCCTCTAACCACTTCTCTTGGTGGGTAAATTGCTCAGTAATTCGTGTGAAAAATGCGAGGATTAGAGTCCGAATGGTCTGAGCAAAGAGAACTATGCGTTGGATAATTTCGGTAAACTAATAATAAGGTTATATGTTCATGGTGTTCTCTGCGGTCGAATTAGCCGCGCCTTTTCCGAGCCCCTCTGGGTGGAGGGCGTTATCGTGAATTATGTTTTTGAATCAAAGAAATCTGGACGTCAATTTCTTTATTAAATTTTTTTTCTGCTGTTTCGTGTAAATTCTCAAGAGGTAATTTTTCGGAGTGAGACTGCGAACGAGTATATATGGTACACTTTTGAAAGTGGTTTGAGGGAGTGAGTAAATCGGCCGGAGGCAGGGCATTAAGGGTCGGATATTTCCCAGGGGGTGAAATTCTCTCGCAGTATACGAACGTTGGTCAGTTATTGGCTATATGATTCAATCAAAAGATCAAACATCGCAAGTCCCACGAGCGGAGACCTGTTGAGACGGGGTCTTTCTAACTATAAAGTATAGGACGCACGTCCGAAACGAGATGTCATGGGCAAACGAATCTGTTTACGAATATATGATGTGTACATACCTCATATATATAGACGGAACTATACGTATGAGTAGAAATATATTTGTATCCACAGACTATACGATATTAGAAATTTTTCACGAAATTTTCCTCGCTCCATTCTCTCGGGATTCTTTATGTTTATACACGTTATTTTGGAGGTAAATTATCTCGAGTTTTCACAATAGCTATTACGCGGAAACTGTTTCCGAATTTCATGCTGTAGAAGTCTCTCAGTGTTCTGATTTGTTGAATTCACTTTGATTTCTTTTTTCTGTTTTTTTTTACCTGATGTGAATTCAAATTTATAAATATCCCATACAAATACCTCACTGTGGTGTGAAGCTCAAAGTATGGTCGTTGAAAATTTGATGGTGATATCGAAACGGAAATAAACCGGAAACCCGGCTCTTCAGTGGCTATCGGGTTTGATCAATCCACGGCAGCTTCAAGGCATATATGAAGTTGGCGAAATCGTGACTCAATCCCTCCCGAAACGTAGTAGAAATATAGGAGCTACTGCTGCCTCTATTCGGTTTTTCCAAACTTCCAGGTGGTGAAATTCCGCATATCAAATTATATCCAACATCAGCTTACTTCGTCGTTCGGGAAAACCGCGTCGGAACTGCGGATCTCCTCCCCCCGTAACGTTCAGAGCGAATTTTTCAAAGTGTCGATACTGGCGTGACAAAAATTTGTCGTCGCGACAAACTGATTCATATTATTGAAAGAGGTTGAAAGTTATTTGAAATCTTAACAGTTGTTATACAAATAGTTAGTCCGACGCATTTAGTGGAAACTCGATAAAACGGAAACCGTTTTGCCACATCAGCTCATTCCGCCCTATACTAATTTTTTTCGGCATGCAGTTTTCCGGAAAATTTTTCCCGCAAAATCATATCGTTTACATTGTAACCGACTAGCCATGCATGCGTGTATTTCTGCACGGTATAAAATAATTATAAGTTAGTTTAATTCGGAATGAACGTTGGTTATTCATTCAATCGGATGAATTTTAATTACACTTGGTTTCATTTGCACTATTTTGTAAAGCTACCGGTAGTTAAAGAGGGCATGAAATCACGTGATTTATAAAATCCGTAGGTTTTATTGTAGTCTATGTTACGTCATTGTTTACGATCATGCATTATACAATCTCGTATTACCCTAGTCGCGAGCCAAATGCGTATAAGGGTAAGTATTTTATATACATACGTACACATGGAAAAAGTTTTTGGCTACTCCGCCATACGGGGTAGCTACCATTACATTATACACTCTTACTTTGGCCAGCTACCAAAATCACTCGTCGTCGTCGTCGTTGGAAATATTATTATTCCTAGATTTTCTTCCTACTTATTCTACAGATTTTACCAACAACAATTTTCAAATGGTTTTGAGTAATCTGATTCTTCCGACAGACGGATAAAGAATTTATATATTTTTTATAATTTAATTTAATTTCGGAACTCATAGTTATTTATGACGAAGAGATTTGTAAATGGCTGTCATTTTCTTTTTTCATGATTTCGTTGCTAGAATTTCACCAGCTGGTTGTCGGTCACCGTATTTTGTACTGTCGTTATCAACATTATCATTATTACCATCGTCATTATCTCGTTCTTTCTTCTTTGTGTCTCGAGATTTCTGCCACAGGATATGCAATCAGAGAGTCATTTAGTCGAACGTGAGTTTCCGCTGCACTTTCTGACAGGTGGTGGCACAGTGCTATTAAGCGTACAACTCGTTTTTTTGTCTACCTCGCCTTTATCTCTAGTATTATTATTATCACATTAGACTACGGCTGAGATGAGACTGAAATAATAAATAAACCGCCGACAAGATGCAGCCATCCGCAACGACGCATTCTTGTCGCTGCAGTGATAGTTTTCAACAAGTATAGCAAAGTTGAAAACGGAGGGAAATGTATTCAAAAAATTTGTTAATCAGTTTTCAACATTCACTATTAGCCAAAAATTGTTCTCTTGTTGATCCGATGATGTGAGTGCTAGCTTGTTGTAATATAATTTTCACTATGAATATCCATAAAATATGTACGTGTCATGATGATAAATTACATTGTGAATTTTTTTTCATTACGATTAAATCGCGACAGCAGCTCACAAAGAGGCTGAGGATTATTTCATATTCAATTTAGTAAAATTGTAAGAGCATTACCTCGTTCACGTTTTACTGTAATAATGCAATATTAGGTATTCGATGATCATTCGAATGCTGCCAAAAATGATTTGTAAACTGCATAAAATGTAATTCGAAATTGCCGAACATGATGAACAACAAATCCCGTTTTACTGAACTATAATTACGATTTGATTGAATTTTATCCGATTTCAGTCGTCCCTATAATATGCGTTTTGATAGAAAAGGATAAAATAAATAATCAGTCTATATTTAGCCGACCAATTCATATTCGCTTTCTTTACGTGTATCACATATAATAACGAACGTGTGTTCTGCACAGCCTGCACGGATGGAATTTTTGGAATTTCTGACGTATAGAACCGAACGTGAGGGGTGATAACAGATACATAAGAGCAACAAGATCCTTGGGCAAAGGAATAGCGAAGCCGAGGTATAGATGAATATAGGCAGATGGATGTATATATGAGGGGGGTGGCGTACGCTATACATGGTAAGACAAATCAGTTTAGCGGCTCTTGGAGAGGCTGACTTGATCGCGTTACCGGCTCAACCCAAAGCTTAGCTACGGCCTACCCTTCGGCGCCGTTTCCTCTACGTCGTTTGGGACACCCTCAACGCCGCAAGACGCCGAGACGCTACGACGTCGATTCACGTGGCCTTCTTTTACTTCGCTTGCAAGAGAAACCCCCGTAAACCCAATATTCTTCCTTGCTTTATCTCGCGCCCTATCTCGGCTCCGTCTTTCCTACCCTCTCCCTCTTTCTTACTTTGCCTCGCCCGATACGGCCTTATTTCATTTCGTCTGAAATTTATATTTTATGGGCAAAAGACCATTACCTTGTCTAGATAAATGACGCGTCTCCAGCGACCTGTTGTTCCATTGAAAGGATCATTCCTCGAATACCCCTTCGGGCATTGATACTAATTTTCTATTGTATATCCCGCTGATTGTTACCACACTAATTTATATCGTACGATTAATTAACCGCTCTAGGTTCTATAGCTTTAATCGTATTTATCATGCGATCACGTTGTTCGTTTTACGTTTGAAATGTCACATTCGTTTTTTTTTCTTTTTTTTTTCTCTTTTATTCTTTACTTTTTAACGACCCGATAGATGATAAAATGTAACACAATGACGATGCACTATGACATACAATGTATCTCTTCTGTGCTCGGGTAAATTTTTACCATGAACAAAACCCCAACTGTCTACGCCATAACGGCAGAAAATATCGAGACATCTCTTCGGCGGCTCCCTGTGCAGTTCGACATTTCGCTTCCGCGCGGTCTACATAAAGTGGAAGAAGTGCAGTTTGGCTCTTATACTTTATTCCGTGCAGACTTCAAACCCCCAAAGACGACGGCGGTGCGATACCTCAATTTTTCTTTTTTATGCACCAGAACGAATTACCTAATAGAATCCTGTTTCAATGTTTCCGAAGTTTCACCGCAAGGATATAATATTTTTCTCATCGACGTCTAGTATGCAGATTGTAACGAACGAAAGAAACTAAATTAATTCCAACTTCTACGTAACATCTTCTCGCATCGTCCCCGAAGAATCCGTTATGATTATTCTTGGTGATGAACAAACGCGTTAGGATTACAGCGTGAGAGCGAGAGGGAGAGGGAGAGAGTGCTGAGAGGATTGAAAGCGAAAATTTATATTCTCGTAAAAGCTTATGTTCGTAAAGCGTGTAAACTTCTGAAGGCTTTCGTGCGGCGAAAAGGTCGCCGCACGAAACAGGGAAAAAAGCTTTTGACTTCCGCGCGACTTTGGGTGAGCAGTGATTGATGTTGGGATCGGTCAATGGTCGTTGTGCTCCGATGTACCAACTCGGAGTAGGTCTGGGACTGGGAGAGGTGGAGGGATGGGAATGGGGATGGGTATAGGTATTGGTACGGGAATGGAAATGGGAATGAGAATGGGGTTGAGGGGGTGCACAGTGGCTCAACGGTAGTTTCTGGTGCGTCCCGGAGTCTATAGGACGACGCGTAAAGGTGTTAGAGGTTTTAGGGGCGAGGTGAAGCTCCGAGGAAGGGGTCCGGAGGGTGCAAGGGTCGAGAGTACGCCGGGTGTATATATTTCAGAGGGTCACTGAAAGCCCTAAGTGGGTTACTCTCGTACTCGGGTCTCCGGCCTCTGACTTTCTACTCTTGAGTCACGGGGCCGTGCAGGCAGTGGCGGGCTTTCCTATTTTCCTGGAAAAAAAGGTTTTCCATGAACGGAAATATAACGGGAACGAGAACCCGTTGAGGCATTAATCGAACAACGAAAATCAAGGACCGAGTCCTCAGCTTTGCTCGGTAAGATCGAGAGGCACCGCTCCAACCGGGGGCAAGCCCGTCAATGGCCGTGACCACGTACCTTACATCTAAAGGGTGAAAGGAGAAAAAGGCGGCAATTTTTTCAACGGCAAAATAAATAAGGAGTCTGTCAAGAATTGATCCTCCGAGAATTAAAGGTCTCCTCCGCCATCTGTCTTTCAATATTGCTCTCCCAGTAGGCATATGATATATACACTATATATACATAGATAGGTATACCTACCCAATAACTTGCTTCGATCAAACATACGGTATCAGCTGTTCACAAAATTTGTCAAAAGAAAAAAGAAGAAGAAAAAAAAAAATCCTCCTTCACGATCCCGTCTGTACGGTGATCGTTCACGATTCAAATTTCACCACAAATATTGGAACACTCTTTTTGTTGCAAACTTCTTTTTTAGACGCAAAAATTGAACGGTTGAATTTGATAAGAGTATTTTTTTCGAAGAAACATTTTTACGTAAAACGTGTGGCGCAGTGAAATGTGTTATCATAACTTCCGCGAAGTCAGATTCCATATTTTCCATTTATAGAAACCCCTCAAATTTTGCCCGTCAGTCTACGTTAAAAGTTTCAAGTATTAATTCTGGAAATTGAGGTCAGTATTGAATAATTGACGTGGTTTCGTACCGTTGGCGGAAAATCTATTCTCACTCCGAATGGATCTAAAATTAGCATTGGCTCGGTACTGTACATCCAGATAAGGCCGATGCGTGAAGAATGGAGAGAAAAAAAAAATCAACATTAGATCTGAGTGGACGAAAGCTGTGGCTGAGGATCAAAAAGATATCCTTTGTTCTTCGAATGATTAAAATACGGGCGAATAAAATTAAAGAGAATAATGGATGTATTCTCCGCATTTAGTTGGACTCTGGAACGACGTTATAGTACGCACAAATAAATCCATCCGTCGATATCTCTTCGCTCGGATTAGAGCCAGCGTTTACACCTTTCCCAGAAACCATCTCATAAATTCACTCTGGCTAGCTGTAAATTCAACCCCAAATGCCACCTTCGATTTCAGATCTCATCCTGCACGTACAGTGGGTACGCGGTTAAAAATTTGTCAATTTTACTGATATTTTTTCTCATGCTTACTACCACGAATGAATAATAATTATCACGCAGTAATTACAAGTTCTCCGAGAGAACAAAGTAGGACGAAAAAAAAATAAAGTGAAAATAAAATAAAATTAAACCAGAAAAGAAGGTACAAGTTCACGTGCCAAAGGAGCTATTTGGATGATTCAGTAGCACCGGGTGCTTAATTCGAGCAGCTTGAGTCAGTCGTCCGATTGATTCGTAAGCTTAGCGAACATCTGCCACGCGTGTTGCACAATTCCGTATATCTCTTCGTTCCGCGTGAGAGATTCTGTTCGGGTTAACAATTTGATTTCCAAGACGCCTCGCCGATCGTATCAAGTAGATCCGCGAGAGACGAGACTATTTCAAGTACATAGCTGTACGATATATAGTCAAGTTTCCGAGTAGCTCGCTGATATGCCGTCTATAGCGGTTGGTGTGTGTAACTCGATACCTTTCCTCTAGTTCTATCCTTGGAAAAAAAAAGATTCTGAATAAAATATTTCCCCTCAGTATTTCGACTAAGGGTATGATAATATTGATCCGCAGTATGATGAGCGGTAAATAATCGGGACGTTGCGCAACGTTGGAGGTGATCAAATGAATAAGATACGACGCGGGTAATGAAGAGTCCGGTAAACCACCTCACTCTCAAGTTTGTAAAGCTTTGAAACTTTGCTAATGGAATCGTGCCCGGTCGTAAACGAAATATTAAACGTTGTTCTTCGGTGTCCAGAAATAACAGGTGTAGGCGGAGTCGCTTCTTCGGTATATTTGTCTCTACTTTTGATTCTCTTTTGCTCTCTTTCTCTCCGGTCCCTTCCTCTCTGGTCCCTTTCTCTCTGGTCCCTTTAGTGGTCAATCCATGTCCTGCGCGGAAATGTATTATTAAGAGATGGGGGTTGGAAACAGTTTACGACTGTCCATGGATTCGGGGAATCAGGGATTTGGGGTTCGTGCTGATACATACATATGTATACACCACATACCTACGTATAGCTGACAATATGTACGTACGTGTGTACATGCTTGCGTGTAAAGGTTACCCCGCGCTACGTGTCTTGGACGCTCAAGGATGATCCGATTACACGGCACGTCCTTGTAAATTCATGGTGTACCTAAAACACATAACGTCTAGAGTCGAAAACCCATGCAAAAGGGCATCCGCATTTCAGAGCCACTAGAGCCTCCTGTACGATCACCACCAACCTCGCCAACCAACCACATACCTCTGACGCACACACACCTACTCGATTTTCACAATCTCCTAATCTTGCTTCGATTAACATTCCTAACCCGTTTCAAACGTTCTTTTTGTTCTATTTTATTTGTTCTACTTTTTTCTTTATTTATTTGTTCTTTCTTCTTTTGCCTTTGTATGTTTTTATAACGGTTACGAGACCTTCTAAATATCAAAGGGATGAGTCACATTATTTCTCGCGGTAGCCGTAAATTTTGGTCAACCAAAATGGACCGTTGGAAATTGCAAAGGGAAACAACCTACCCTCATTCTGAAAACCTGAATACCTTTCGCACACTTTTCTCGACATACTACGAAGAGGTTTTCTCTTTTCTAGGCACCTCGCGATCATTGTTCAAACTAATTATTCCCACGTCCGCAAACATAACCGTTATGAATTTGAAGTAAAAAAATTTTTGCAATTTTTATTTTGTTGATTCTGCCATTTTTTTATTCAGTTGAAGTTCAACGTGAACCTTGTTTGAGACTGTCCGTATATTTTCGTAAAGAATATTTATAGCCTCGTCAAACAAACTCACTGCTCACCCCTCGACTAGAAATCATTTCTTTCCATTAATCTAGAGCAACGTGCTTACGCGTGTCCAAAAGTTAGTTTAAACAGATTATGGGTCCAGTTTCCGAGCGGACCAGAGAGCGTCCATCTCATCCTCTGTTACTCCATTGTGTATATGTCTACCGGTCCGAAGTCAGTTCTCTACAACTAGCACAGCTCACGGAGGGAAGCTTGGTAACGTCATTTCGTGTCCGCTAACAACTCGAACTCCAAACGTCCATTTAAACTGTGGCGACTCTCATCCCGGTATCAATCAAAATTGTCAATCCACAGAGCTTTGCCAAATAGAGATAAATTTGAAGTGGAAATATTCCATGTGTGTAGCTGAAGTAAAAGGGAAATGTAAAAACGCAGTTACGACTGTAGGGTGGCGGGAAGATTAGCTGAACGATTATGAACGTATAACTGAGAAGATGATATCTGTTTCCTGGACTAAACTTTCCCAACAGATTCGTGGAGAGATGAAGGGAAAAAGAGAAATTGAGGGAGATTGAAGGTGAGAGACAGAGGATCGTGCAAAGCGACATCCGAGGCGGAACTCAAACATTGGCATAGCCACCCCCTCCCTCCCTTACGTACAAAGTCAGACCGACTTGAGAGGGAACTCTGTGAATACCCCAGATATATATACCGAATGGTGTATATATTATATAGCTTGTACGTACGTATATCCATATACATGTGATACAAGTTTGTATTATCTAGTTACTAGCAAAGCTTACACCCCAAACAAACAGTTGGATAGAGGAAACCTCGAGTGAGCTAGTTCTCGCACTTCGCCAATCTGGCCGTGCGTTTCTACGTGCGTATCTATCCTAGCTTTATGGGGTCGACAGAATCCCTTTGTCAGGTTTCCTTAACTCACGAATCTAAGACAGACGTGACGTCGCGTCGTTTTATCCTGAGACACGAACGTGGATTTATATGAATACATATACACACACCCCAAAATCCTTGCAGCTTTTTACTCTACATTGTTTTCTTCTTCCTTTAAAACAATGAGGTATAATTTATGTTGGGCACGTATGTTGCCACGTAAACTATATCACGGTGTAACATTGTCACCAATGGAAAGGTGCTGTAGGTGTGTTATTCTTATACACATCGAATGCTTTTTCTTCTTTCTCTTTTTAGATGCACCGCTCTTTACAACCCACCCGCGTGTGAATTCCCTGTACTCATGTATGCTACGACGTACACTTGAACGTAACTTTTCTGTATGAACAGAGTCCGACTGACCAGTTTTTGGTCAGTTCTGAAAGAGTATAAGAAAATCCGTCCGAAGGAGAACACGATGACGACGGTGAAAATATTTGATCGCGAAATGGACTCGAGTGTGGATAACTATTCTGAGTGAGATCTCATCTCTCTGACGATCGATGTCTTTGAAATTAGGCTCAAATGAAAGCTTCGCTCCGATTCATATAGCGAAAGTGCATCCAAATTTCCCGAAATGCTAATGATTTAGGAAATACTCGATGATACGGTTAGCTCTACAGCGCTTTTCAGCTCCCCTAGCAGTACAAAGTCTCCGGTGTTGTCGCGCTCTTTTTAAATGTACTTGGTGCGAGGCTCTACCGAGTCTCTTGATAGCGAGCAACGGATTTACTACCCTCTAAACTTTCTGAGAACTTCGGTAATGCGCTAATTTGGCAGTTACGGAAACACGTATCTGTACTCCACGTAACGTTGAAATAGTAGCTTTGCTCGAAAAAAGTTTGATTATAGGAAATTTAAAGTTTCAACCTCTATGTAGCTCGCCCATCCTCCGAGCACGTATACTACTCGGTTATATACGTAGTGCTGTCAAAGTTTATTTGTATATATATCGGCAATAATGGTGGAGAATTTTTTATACCTGAAGATTAATCAGTGTGTGTAGCTAGCTATACGACAGCTGGTAAACTGACACGTGTACGTTCAATTAGAGAGCGTAGGAATAAGAGTGAGTTGACCATACATCGAATATTTTATTGATTCAATGAGCATGAGTGTGCATACAAATGGCGGAGGGAAGCTTTAGGTATTTATCTGGGGTACCCCATGATTGCAAACACCACAATCCCTAACCACCCGGTATTTGATGTACTAAAGGTTAATCGGCACAGGTATCGCAGAGGATTAGATGGCATTGGGATTTGCGCAGCAATGGGATTTCAGAGATATCCAAAATCAATTTTCAATGAATTTTTAACTGCTCTTCAAAATTAATTATTTATCATCTGTTGTCCTTAGTTTTCAATCATTCGGGGATTCACTCTACTGAATTCAATGATTCAAATGCTATTTTATAGTCATGAGATAATGTTATGTACCGGAATAATTATTTCGTTACAAAACATTTTATGATAAACTATAATACGATACCGCTCATTATTAATACGAAAGTGATCCTTATTCAACTGAATTTACCATCAATATTAACATTGACGATCCGCGGTACAAATTTCATCGCAAATATTTTATTACAATTCCGCAGAATTTATCAACGAAATTCCGTATCTATAAACTATTCCGGTCCGATTGTGAAACGGATAAAGATAATTGGGCGAAGCAAGAAATTGCAAAATTCACAAATTAATTTTACTCTTCGAATATCACTCCGTTTTTGTTTTCTGCACTAATTTTTTTTACGACCCTCTCGCTGGAACAAAAAATGTATTTTCCCCTTTTTTTTTTTCTTCGGCGTTGCACGAAAAACTTTTACTCCCATATGCGTATTATGCAAAACTCGAAATGAAAAAGATGAAAAAAAAAAAGAAACAGAAAGAAAACTCAAAGAAAGTAACGCAGTCGCGTATTCTGAGTTCGCAAATACCTAATTAACTTTGAGAATATTGGCGAGCCTAATTGGACATGGAAAAAGTATAAAGATCTTGGGCTGAGAAGCTCGAGGAAATTTTCCACGATCAAATGTCTCCGTCTGTACTATATGTCGATAAAGCCCATCTACCTTGAGCAGAAAATTTACCTCATATTATGTTTAATATACCTTTGCAAGAAATATTGCCGCACGATGGAAGTAGCTTGCCGCAAAGCAAGTATTTAATAAAATATATATAAAACTCGAACGTAGCACTCTTGGGTTATGTGAAAGTCGAGTTCATTTTCAGAGTAAAAATAAAATTCATAAAATAAAATAAATACTTAATTAATATAATTGTAGGATAAATGTATAGGCATCATAAAATATAAACATATATTTCACGTATGTATAGCACACATAACCTCCGGTTCGCTTTCCGCCCGAGTCCGCCGGGGAATTGCAATTCTATGCTGCAGGTGCGTTATTTAACGTACCTTCGATCACCCCGCCGAAGAGGGAAAAGGGGCTGCATTTGTATTCGCACTGTGAAAACGGTGGCGCATATTATACACGTACATTTATGTACGTTGGTTTATATACGCATATAGGTATATAAAAGCGGGGCACTGGGCACCCACACAGATAAGTATATACTCTAGTTCGCATATAGGTGGGTATGTATGGATATACACGTATGAATACATGCACGGCAACCTACCTACTTGAAGCAAGCAACCCCGTGACCCGTTTCTTGTTAAATTACTCGACCAATATATATAATACATGCAAGTCTACATGTATACCTGTATATCTATATATGCAGAATAACGAACACGTGTACAGAAACATTATACACGCGATATACGTATATATGTGTTTGAAACGGATTTAATTAGCCCCATACAGGTGTATAAGGGAAACGCGCGTCGGTGTTGGAACGGAACAACTGTGTCCCTGGATTTCTAGGGTACATGGTTGATGAGCAAAACGGCGATTTCTAGCCGTTGCGTTTCTCGATTTTTTTTTTCTTCTGTATTTTGAACGGGCCGACGACTTCTTCGTAAGAGCTTGCGAGGAAAGAGTGTCGAAAAAGTTTAACGCGGTAACATATCGATTCGAGGTGGGAGTTTTTAAATACTTTAATTCATTGTCAGTGAAACTTATCGTAAGAGTAAGTTTGATAATGCGCTCGGTACCACGAAAGTCACGAAATTTATACCGCGGTTATACTTTATTCGTTAGCCAAACCGGAAAACCTCTATTTTCCACAACTGTAGCACGACGAGGGCGTATCCCCAATATCGCGTAATTCAGAGTCGGCTGAATGTATCGCGAACGCTTACACGCATCACGCGTGTAAACCAACTCGCTGCTCGGTGATCTCGTGCAATACCGAAAGTTTCTTACATACGCAAAGGTCGACGTGATAGAAAGTTGGAACTGAGATTAAAAGAAGTAAACGCCCATGAAAACGAACTAAGAAAAAAGTAAAACTTCAAATTTATCGTCATCATACCAAAGGCATATATTACACACCCTGCACGCGCGCTTCGCACATCCGCATTTGTATTCCGATTCGCATTCCAGTTTCGGTGCTTCGTATCCCAAATGTGGGTGTAGGTGACTGACTAACTGAGTAACTGACTACTATTTTGTACCCCAAGTTAAGGGAACTAATAAGTTAGGTTTGCTTGGGTTATCACAACGTGTCGTGGCTCAGATATCTCATGCACATATACCCGCATGATACACGGCGATGTATTTACACATAGAAACGCGTCGGGCTCTGCGAAGAGTCGAGTTTAGTTGAGTTGAGTCGAGTCGAGTCTGAAACCCACCGTAAGTGTACCATGGGGTGGAATCGGGCCGACACACGAGGGGTTAACTCCGAGTGGTAAACGCAGTTTGGTTCAGCGCCGGGACTTGAACTAAACTTTGTTTGTCACCGACGCGGCCCTGTTGTCTCTTTACTCGGTAACACCTCCAGTTCACCTCATTCCCCTTTTGTTTCTTCTCTTCTCTTCGCCTCACGGTTTACGTTTACGTCATTATATCACCCTGTCGAAGAAAAGAAAAAGGACGAGCGAAAAAAAAAAAAGGAACAATGTCGTACGGTTGGCATACACGATTTGCGCTGCGCGTTTCTTCAAAATAACGAATCTGTATCTGTGTGGACAAAATGTAAAAGCTCGTTCGGTTCCATTCGACGTTCTTTGCGCATAAATATGTATATACATTGATTTTATAGAAACGATGGATTTGATAACACATTTTCGTTATGGCTTCCCTCCGCGCAAGCGGTGACTCTGTACGTATTGCACATCGATGGGTGGTTCTGATATTAGACGTTTTTGAACGGCTAAGTAAGTTTTTATAGCGACAATATTAACCTCGGGTTGGTTGGTTGTGTTGTAGCCCGGAGTGAGGCTCGAGTGAAAATTGAAACATCATATCGACTTTACTCGAAGCTTCGAAGCTTGAGCGGGGTAGTTTTGCCCCTATCTCAGCTCACCACTCCTCCCCTGATTTTCAGATAGAAAGACTCAATTTAGCCCGTCTACGGCACCCCGGCTTAGGAGAAATAAAAAATAACAACAAAAATATCAAAGATAAGTTCTTCTCTACACTTCTATCGTCTGGAGTTCAGCTTTCAAGGACGAATAAAATTTGAATATAAAGTGAACGAAAAATAATTAAATATAAGAGGGGAAAGAAAAAAAAAAAATATCAATCAAAAATATTCGAGTAATCTATACGTAAAAAATCTAAGCAAAAACTTTTCATTTTTGTCGGCTTGTTTTTTGTTGTTTTTTCTTCTTTTTTTTTTGGTTCTCTCTTTTTTTCCCCCCGTTTTTTCGAACGCAAATGCAGACCGACAGCTAATTTTCGAACACGTGACAAGAATAATGGACGGCAGTGCAGAGAGTATGCTATAGTCGTACGTTACAAACGATTCGGAAATATCAGTGAATGCCGTGAGGTCTGATTTGTCGATGAGAGAGATAGGGTTTTGAAAAATGTTCACTGAATAAAACCGTTTAGCACGAACGATACGTTGGTAACGAAAAGAGACAATTTCAACGCGGTCAACCGATTCAGGACAAATAAAGAGGATTCGTTGAGCTTTAAATTAAAAGCCAGGGGACTTTCGACGTTTAAACTAAACTCGGAAGGGACGTATGAACAAATAAGTTAAAACGATGAATTTCAACTCACAATCGTTCACGGATATACGTCCGTTACATCGAGGATCAACATTTTTTACAGCTGACATCACTGCGGTGGATATAAAATTTTCTACTCGATTTATGATTGATTTGAAATTCGCAATAAAAAATTATCATCGATCGCATCGGTCGGAGTAAAATAGCTGGGTATTTAGAGGAGATGAGCCGTACTGCACATAGTAGCCAGTTCGATGCGAAGGTTCTTGAATAGAAATTTGTCAGAAACTCTTCTGGTATAGCGGCGAACAGCGTAAAACGTACAATAAAAATGGGCAACAATAGAGAGGGAAGTTGACGTTGTATCGGTAGAGAAATTCGTGTTCTCAACTCTTGCAGGTCGTATATAGTCGTATAAGGTTTTTGAAATTGAAGTGGAAGTGGAAGTGGAAAGGGATCGGCAGTTGGGATAAAAGTTCATTCTAAAATAAATGCAATTCAACTCTACTTGTGGTCGTGAACGAGAAATATCTCGTGCTAAATGAAATGGACAAATTCCTATGGCCTTGTACGGGCCACAGGCTGCAAACTACCACCGACCAATATGATACGCCGACCGGGACTCCCCTGAACAATAGACACGGTCTCGTCGAACGAATGTAACCTCGGCGCACGATCATGTCGTCCAGGGTAAAAAAAAACAAAAATATATGTATACATGTCTATATATTTTCACATCAACCTCAACGTGAACAGTTTGCTTCGTGGCTAGCCTGCAGCACAATTACTACATGCGAATTTTCCGCGAATGATTGTTAGTTTCATAAATACGAAAATGTTATTCGGTTGGGATTTTATGAAAGGCAGCTTATTTTTTCATTATTATTTATTTATTTTTCCACTCTTTACAGCGCGGTAGTATTGCGAAATTTAGAAAAAAAGCCATGAATGTGTGGTTAACTTGGGAGAATAAGTGATTCATATCTCGGTATTCAGCTGCCATGTAATGAGATGAGGCCAGAAATTTTTTGGCCAACGAGCTGAAGCTCGCATGAGACTTACAAAAAGTGCGAGTACGGAATTCATTTTTGATCGGGATTGGAAAGCGTGTATCGTAGTTTGCATAACTATCATGGTGTTCGATAGTGTACAGATACGGGATGCACCGCGAGGCATCGTCTGGGCAAGTTACAATAACAAGTTTGGTATTTGTTTAATAAAACTCGTTCAAAAAGGGGCATTGCAAAAGGAGGTAAAGATCGCAGGCAAAGAGGCAGCCGGAGCACCGTATGCGGAATCTCTTTACGATCTGAGTTTCCCTTCTGTTAAGATATTCGCTTTTAACCACCGTTTCCTTTACCAGGAAGTACGGGATAGTGTATATAGGTAGGATGAATCAAATTTACGACAGCTTTACCTATAGATCGATAGGCCACTGACCATCCTGTGACTGCGAAACCGGAAACTAGCGCCGCCCAAGAGATACAAAACCGTTTTCCGGAAGTTAATAATCATATAACGCTCTCATGAATAGCCATGGCTACCTACCCTTGCCCCTAAATTGAAATTTTCTCACTTCCGGTAAACGAGAAATTCCTCTAGGTTTATACCCTTCTGGACGAAATTCGATTACGTATTATAAAGCAAACGCAACGGCATCGTGCGCCAAATTTGACCCTTCAAAATCGGCTTGGCGTATTTTCATGGAAAAAAATTTTCCATTAATTTTTTTTTTTTTACGATTCTACGGAATACTCTAGGTACACAGTTTAATGTCCTGCAGTTGGTAATTGGACTATTTGAGCGAAGAAAACGAATAATAATCATAATAATAACACTAATAATTTTCTTACTACGTGGTGATAAACCTCGCAGATCCGCTTCGCGGATGAAAATTAAATTTGACGCAACGATAAAAACCTTTTTTTATGTCAGTCACATGTACGTTTTTTTTTGTTTTTTTTTCCCCCGTTTTTCCTTTCAGTTTTTTTTCCGTCGTTTTTTTTTCTGCTCTCCAAATTGGGCGACCCTAACGAACGCAGGGCCAGGGTACTTTGGAGTTTATGTTTACGATAAAAGGCGACCCCAGAAAAGTTGTTTCACCGCAAAAGCTGGCTCCAAATTTCACTCGTATAGTGTGATAATAAAAAATTTTATTCGCATCATAGATTGTTCAAGAACTTCACTTGAACGAGGTGACAAAGTTTTTTTTTTTTTTGTTTGTTTAAAAACCTAACAGGCCTTTCATACAATTCAATGAATTCGTACAACCAGGTACGATCTAATAATGTGCTTTTAAGCTGCGTGAACTCTGTTTAGTATGAAAACAATTATCAGTCTGAAACCTTGTTTATGAATTCGTAAAACTTGATTAATTCGACCGGCGTTGCGTAACAACGTCGAGATACGTGAGAACAGTCTGTTTGAAATACTGAGAAACTTAAAAAAAAAAGCAAAAAAAAAAATCGAACATTTATTAAAAGCTTACTTTTGTTGATGTATGACTGGTACAAATAAGCGTAAACTGAGTCTGTTTTATGGATTACGATGGGTAAACGAAAACGTAACGCAGACATGTACTTCGGCTTTAGGGAATTCTAAAACTTTCACTTGCGCTTGATATGCGCATGGCGCTTTTGATACATGAATGATAAATCTTCGGGGGAGACTCACCCGAGGTTCGCACGCAGGTGTCGGTTGAGATTTTCAAACCCCCTACACCGTCATACGTGAATTCAAACTTTTCAGATTTTCTTCTCTGTTTTTTGTTTCTTCACTCTTTCTTTGAACTTTTCAGACGGGAAACGCCGCTGGAAATGAGTGCTAGAGATTTAACGAGGACCAAAGATCAATAGAATGCGTAAATCTTTGAATTCATGAATTTGAAACTGACGTCTGTAATCTATGTACACACGTGTCCATGTAAATCTCTTTGATTTTTCTGATCATTGTTATTGTTTCCCGATTATCGATTGATCATTTGTCACGTCGGCACATTCTTTCTATTTTTCAAAAAATATAATAGATGAAAAGATATCGAAAGGAATTCGATCGCCTAAAACTGTACACGTGATGTTGTTTTGTGTACTTACTACTGACATTTGTCATCGTTAAAACTGCGATACCGGCGGCATGAGGTCAGAAAGAGTTACCCCATACGTGTCTTCTCAAACGTTGTCCAGCCTCACGTATATCTACTCGAGGGAATGGACCAAAGATGAAGAAAATACAGAAACAGATGAAAGCGAGGAAAAAAGAGAGGATCAAAACGGAGGGTAAGTTTCCCTTTTATTTCCTAACTCGTATAGACGTCTTCCTTAAATGCCATTTGTCCTAAGTTTATGGCAGCACGTAAGACCTCTTGGGTATCAACACCATTGTTGATGGGGTCCATTTAGACGGTGGAAGACCGTACGTCGTCTTAACTCTTGTATGGCCGGTGGTTGGATCTCTTTGTCCATTTTCCATTGTAGCAGCCCAGCACCCAAAGTCTCATTGTTTCATCTCATTCTGTATTTAACTTATCGTCCGGAGATGGACTTTACCACAAGGTAACTCTATTAAACCGTTTGCTTGTCATCGAAACAAAACCTAAAGTAGGTACTTTACACGTCTTACTGCAGACCGTTGGTTACAACCAGAAGCTGAGATTCCAGCCTAAGAAGCGTTTCGCTTGTAATTGTTCCATCGAATTTGCATTCTACTGTTAAACTTTAATAACGTGTTCAGTCATTGTAACCCCAGAATTTGATACCACGTATGTATAAATGTATAGCTGATCTGTACCGTGCGGTCGTGAATAAAATTCATTTGAATTTCAGTGTTACTGACATTCCCAGTGAACCAGAATGTCCCGGTTCAACTACGGCGGGCCAAAGTAGACCAGTCACTAGTCGACGTTGATACGCGTGACGGTTTACCGATAGTAATTAATTCATGCACCTCAACGCTACGTGCTTATGCCCTATAACTCTTAACGGTATTAAGCTCCTAGCTACCGCTCGTATTCTAAAGTAGCAATTCAAAGACCAGCTCAAACAATTTTGCAGTTCTCCGATTACATAACCATGACAGACGGCTCTTTCCTCTCATCTTCGACTCATTTATTCATCGAAATTCGAAAATCGAAAGTGAATCGACCGGCTGGTTGACCATCGATAGACCATTGATCGAAGTGATTGGCCTGCGACTTAGGATATCCACTTTTCACCTCGCAGAGTATTAATGACTTATCAATGTTATTAAATCTGCTATGCCTAATATCTGCGATTCACGTAATATTACCCCCACCTAGTCCTGCACCTTATGAACTTGGGACGGGAAAATCAGGAGGAAAACTACAAAGCAGTGGCGCATCCGGTCCCAAGATATACACTGTATTTCCTGCAGAACCTACACCTTGTGTTCAAACTGAATGTACAGGAGGTGTGTAACAGATGTGCCGCACATGCATTGCGCCATGAAACGGGTGATAATGCAGTCCCAAGGGATCTACTCAATCTTGTCTCTACGTGCATCTCTATGACCTTAGCGCAGTCGCTTCCGGTGCTCCGAGTGGGCCGAACTGGTTTCGAGCTGACTCAAATTATCAACGCGTGAGAGTGCACTGCTTCTATTACGTTCGTATGAGTGGCCACAAGTATACAAACTATACGCAACACACTCGAACGGGGTACCGACGTTAAACTATCCGGAACACCACCCCGTTGCACACGTGAATCGCGCGTATCTTCGAAGATGACCCAAATATTATGCAAATTTAAGCGATTCGACTGCAGGCTTTTTGCATCGGTCGACAGGATTTCAGATTTCTCCGCCATGATACAGCGGTGAAGAAATTCCCTTTCATATCGCGACCGTGTTAAAGCACTTTTTACATATTTATTTTTTGTTGGTAGTTTACAGCAAAATACCCGCATAGGTAGAATCGCCATTTACTTATTGGCGAGCGGTACCGACTCGCGGAAAACTACTGCTAGCAGTTACATACCTGTAATTTCCAACAGTTTTCAGCACACTATACGTACACACCCATATTCTATACGCCTTGCACTGAATGCTGCAATTGCAGCTACCTGCCGGTTCTAAAGCTGCCTTTGGTTTGCGTGGGAGAGTTCAAAGCGTCCATGTCTCGGGTGAAATGCTTATACAGGAGTTATATTTTCAGTGGCGAGGTGGAACGAGGAAATGATAAAAACAAATATGGAAAAGGGTCTTGGATATGTTATGGGAAGGGTGGAAATCTATGCCAGGTGATAAGCCGGTGGGCAGTTCTTTCCTTTTTCTTTTCTTTTTCGTTTTTTTTTTCTTCCTTTCTTTCCTTTTGCGGATATTTGACGATGAAGAATTCTCTGTTTTTACACGTGTTTCGTGAAGCTTTGAAATTGCGAACCTACCAGAATTTTGACACCGTGGTTATAGACCTCCCGATTTGATTCCCTCGCGCCTGAACGGATCTTGAAAATATGTATTTCTTTCCGGTTAAAGGTAAGCGGCAGACAATAGAAGAAAACCTTTGCGAGAGTAAAGCACAGTCTCGATCGGAAGAGAGGCGATGTCGTAAATATCGGGAAATTGGAAATCGGTTAGTCTTTAGATTCAATGGGCGAGCGGCAGCATTTGACGTAGCCCATCAAAACGGTTCGTACTAAAATTCTTAAACAATACGTGCACCGCCCGTTTCGATTCCGCCTTCTCTAATTCATTGATCGCGTTTTCTATTCAAGGCGGAATTACTCCATCGATTTGGAATTCTTAGAAGCCGACCTATCGGCGGCTCTAACTTCTTATATCGAGACAGTTTTAATGGGAGAATGTTAACGCTATAAGGTTACGCGGTTACTAAACCAAACAATAAATATGAAATTACCTAATATAAGATTGGATTTTTCCGGCCGTGTCGTTCCGCACCTCCTTCCTCCTACATATTGCCATCCATCCAGGTCACACAAGTTCAGTATGAAGCAAAGCTTTCTCTCAAACTTTTTTTATTTGCTTCCGCCTCGGCATTGATTTTACGCGAGGTTATAAGGTAAATACATGAGGTGTTGTGTGCTTGTTTAGGACGTGATCGTGGGTCTGGTGAACCGCAGTCCGTCAGCCCCCGATCATCAGCGACCACTTTAAAATTATTCTCGTACCTCGAATGATCTCCCTGTCTGAAAAATAATAGAGAATTTTTCTTCGAAGAGGCGACGAAGATCAACAGATTGAGGACGGCAAAATATTCGGTCGAATCAGAGAGAGCACCGGGCCCTCGCAGTTCGAGATTATCGATGGCAAAACAGTAAGAGTTAAATTCATTTTCATCCCTATCGAGACATGATCGTTTATATTCCCAGAATAGAAATTCGTTCGAAACCCATCTTCAATCGCACTTTTTCAAATCGACTACATTTTCCTCTTCCTCCGTTTCTTCGACGCCGTCCCGTCAGCATCAGGGAAAAGTAGAACGGGTTGGAGTGAGGAAAAGACGTTGGAAAAAGAAAGAAAACGGAAAATAAAGAGAGAGAGGAGAGCGGGCCCGAGGATCGAGTGAGAAAGGAGTCGAAATTGGATGTTAACACATGACCTCGCGTCAGCCAATGTCAGCCACCGTTCGACGCAGCACCTTGGCAGGAAAGGGTCAGGGCGCTCTGATTGAACAGTGACGGATCGTTGCGCGATGTCCCTTTTGAATAATATCACCGGTCGCTTATTCTCAGGGCTTAAGATCACACCCTTCTTACCTTCTCGCTAAAACTCGTCTCCTCGCGCCTCCAGAGATCAGAAAGCTGGAGAGATGAAGTAAAGGAGGTCTTAGGGCAGCCATAGTATCTTTTGCGGTCCATTGTGCAAAACAGGTTAACCTTACAGATCGAATTTCACTTTCGTCGGTCTTTCCAAGAATTTGCTATACCTCTGTGAATACGTTTTGAATTTTTCACGTCCATTCGCATGGGTTACATGGTGTTGCAACTTTTGAACAAAAAAAAAAAAATTTTCTCCACGTTTGTTTAAGAGATCGATCAAAATTTTTTCCCATTTTTATGCGTACACCTGTCCAACGGGCAAGTGTCAAAGTACGTTGATTGATCAAGAGTTGTTTGGTCAGCTTATATTATATCCGTATCGTGACGGATGAACTTACCCTCTTGAGGAAATTCAAAAATCCAGTGGCGAGAAATGTTCGGCATTATTTGAATGTCCAATTACACGTACTTATATCGAGCTAAGTTATAGTTATCTCTAGATCGTCTCCAACGTCGAAAGTAAACGTTTTAAGTTTTTGTGGCATTGATTCCGTTCGGCCCTTATCGACAGTCAGGCGCGTTTCAAGGTAACTATAGCGAACGAACGATCGAACGAACTGGTTCTTCGACGGCTTCTGATTTCGTATTCTTATATTCGTCCCGTGACTTTTTCATTTTCGCACAAAGCGCGGTATCTCGGTCCATCTGCGAAGCGTTTTTCCAACGCGCACCAATATTTCCTCGCGAACATCTCACTCGGTCCAATGACGGGCGGAGAGGTGAAGGGGAAGGACGGGAAAAAAATTCTCAATCTCTGATAGGCTCGAACGAAGGGGTGCAGATGGCTAAAGAGGAAGTGAGCGAACAAGAGAGTAGAAGAAAAAAAAAATGGAAAGGGAGAGACAGAGATGTATAAAGAAGAAAAGGCGAGAGAGGAGGCTTATGATTGGTTCATTTGATTTGCATCGGAATTGTAATCATGCGACACATGGCCCCGCGCTAACACCTTTCACCGTAAGGTCTCCTCTCTCATATCTAGAGTTTGGGATCGTTTTCACCGTGTGAGGGTGGAATTTTTAGTTTGAGCGAGCGAATGTAACCCAGGAAACGCGTAATAGCGCGTAAAAGTAGGCTGCCTACCGGGGGACGGAGGAGGGAGAGGAGCTCGAGATGACGCGTGAAATAATCTTGGGATTGGAAAGATTTGAATAAACCGTAGATATGACGTGAGCTGGGCTCTCAACCATTCGTGCATTGAACGCCAACATTCGACTTATCCTGAAAATTTGACCGGACTAAATATTCCTCGCCGTATTTTCCAGGTCTCGAAAAATCGAGGGAGAAAAAAAAAGATTATTCATTTACAGAAAAACCGAACCCCTTCGTTGATCGCACATGCGAGCTTTTAGACCGCTGAAACTTATGAATACTGTACAGAGTATTTGGTTCAGTTGATTTACAATGTTGACTTTCTCTTTTTTCACGGCAAATGGAAGTCATATAAGCATCAACGGGCAGGGAGACCTTGCCGGTTGTTTCTTTAGTTAGGAAATCGGTAGCCGTTTCAGTATTTCCGTACACTATGCCGAAACCGAACCAGTATGTATGTATTCGCCTGCAGCAGTGGGGCGCGTGAATATTTCATGGGGACGTTTTTATATAGGTAGACTGATCCCTCAACCTGCGGCAGCGGTAGAGTTTACCTCTCTCCAGCGTTTTCCCTCCATCCGTGGTAACGTTCGCGTTGCACTGATGCACGATCGACGGATGAAGCGCCGGCGGGATTTACCCCCTTTGAGCGCGCTATTTGTGTTCCGGTTTTCGGGGGGCGGTGCAGGTTTTCTCTTCCTTTTTTCGTTTTTTTTTTTTTTCTTTTTTTGTTCAGGATTTTATATCCGATCGATGCGTAGATAAATCTGCAGCGTAGATACTCCCCTCATCGAATCGCCGCACATTCAACCATCTGACACAATAAGCTGGGTAAACTCGCTGCGAAAAAGTACCGCGAAAGTGTAAGCCAATTTTGAACTCGCAATATTTGAACGCTCCACAGACCGTGAGAACTCTTTCCAAAGCGTTCGGAGTGATTAACCGTTAATAGAACTCCGAAGACCGAACGCATAATATTACGCTATCGCTATTGACGTCGGTGAACTTGTTGACAGAGCGGACATCGCTCTCTATTTCTGATATTTGGCTATTTTTTGGAAATCTTTTTTCACGGACGGAAAAAAAAGTACAGGGACAATTATTACACTAGAAGCGATCCGATGATCGATAAGAAAAAAAAATTAACGCCACTTAATTCCGGGTAGAATGAAGGGCCGTTGAATTATGGATGAATGATTGCAATCAAAATCAAATTTTCTCTTCACTATAAGACCGAAAAAAATAAATAGCCTCCGGGCTTAGGTTACTAATCTGTCGTTGACTCTCGTACAGACGTCGGAGGGTTATTGAAAATTAATTTCAGCTACATAAATAAATTTGTAACCTGCAACGTATACGTAGTAATCCGGTGGTAAAATGTCTTTTTCGACGATTTTATGATCACTTAGTATTAAATAATTGCTGCACAAGGGATTATCGTACCTGTTTACCTTGCAAATCTGATTGAATAATAATGACAGTCGAATTCAATGGAATATTACTGCGTAATACTCATCGTTGTACTACCGTTTCCCAAAATATAGTTTCACCCAATGTGAGGATTAAAATTGGGATAAATAAAAAAATACAATGAATAAAATACGCATCTCATTGTCGGATGTAAAATAAATAGCACACCGGCTTAACGACTAGTAAAAGGGACCGGCATTATCATAGACTGTAATAGTGATAGTAGACCTGGACGAAAGTGGGATAAGGTATAGTGGATACATAAGGAACATTTCACAAAGTTATCGGTTTATTTTCCAAATGCAAATAGCCGGAATAATCCATATTTTATACCGAGATGATACCTCCTTCGACTAGGCTTGCTGAACAAAGTTTATTCCGAAAGTTGGGAGAGTTAGAGCAAAGAAAAGTAAAACGAAATCCAAACTTCGAACGGGAGAGTCGACGGCTCTAGACCGCTGCGTCTTTCCAACAGAGATTTTTTTTTTTTTTCCTCTTCATTTCCTTCTTCAACAATTACTTTGACCACTCGCCAAATGTATGTGAATTAACTGTGCACTAAAGCAGTAACACGGAAGAATCTCACTAACGTATTTGAAAAACAAAAACAATCTTAATAATGAAATAACAAATCAATCTTCTCCACAGCCCCGCACATCAGAAGATAGCAATTCTTTCAATCTTTTTATCTCCTCTCTACATCTGCAGCTCATGATTATGTGGTTGGAATCACGTTACTTTGACACTATAACGTATAGAATAGTGTCGTATAACCTATGCCTGCAGTATTTCCGAAGTGTGGGAGGGCGAAATCTTTGAGCTCGACAGATGCCTGAAATAACGCTCGGCGTATTTTCTTTCAATCTGCGCGTATCTGATTGGTGAGAGCAGCACGTCGAATAAGAGAGGAGTGGTTGGGGAATGAGGGCAGAAGCCGAAAAAAAAAGGGGTAAAAAAAAAAATGGAAAATGAAAAGAGCAGAAAAACAGGGAATAGTCCCGTCATCTCGTGGGATAAGATGAGAAAAGAGGGCACAAGTAGAAATCACTCGGTCTGTTGTAAATTCTTATTCGGGACCGCGGCGCAGCGCACCAATTGGGAATTTGCGGAGCATAGCTGTGGCAGATGGTGAAAGTAGCATCGCGAGAACCCCCCGTGAATTGGGAGAAGAAAAGGTAATGTTTGAATGTGTGATCATTGGAACGTCCTTCGAAATGAAAAAAATATCAATTGATTAAGCTCGCGACTCGTGGGAGGAAAGAAATGCGCGGTGCGCGATGCTCGATGTAGTAATTTTGGTTGCGGTTCCCGCGACATCAAGGGTTGCCTTCAATCTCCGCGTTCAAACTTTTCTTTCACAAAAATCCCCGCCTGCGCGACTCCCTTTACCCCTCTTCACTTTTCTCAGCATCGCATCCCTACCTATCCCGTGTCGTACAACACCCTTGCGGACGGATCCCGGCGACACCGTGTTATTCCAAGTATTACACTCTCGTTTTGAACTTCAATTCTTTTTTTTTCTTTTTTTTCTATTTACTTTTATTTCTCATTTTTATTTCTTCCGAGTATATCTCAAAATGCCTTTATCCGTGAATCTTTTCAATCGCGGAGAGAAAAAAAGGAAGTGAAAGCCTGTTCTGGTACATTTATAGAATGGGAATAAACGTGGGTTCATATTTGTGGGTGATGATTAATTTTACGAAATTTCTGTCAGAAAATGATGATGCCAGTTTTTGATTTTCCTCACGAATTTCACGATTTTACAGTTTCAAATACCGAACAGAAGATTAGAAGAAGAAAAAGGAATCGGATTCAAGAATGGGCAAGTTGAGTAAAAAAGAAAGGGGAAAAATTTATGCTACGAGAAGTGAAAATTTTTTATCCATACCCTCCGACTTTTATACACCCAACTTCTTTCTGGGCTTCCCAATTCACGCGTACTCTACAGTCGTCTTGTAGAACATAGCGTTTGTATGCGAACCAGGATGTCAATATACGGGGAAAATAGTCTTTGGAAATATCATAGGGGTCTATGAAATTTGAGTATACAAGGAATTTTATAAACTCCATACCGATTTTCAATGGAAATCGCCGGTAAAATTTTCGCGAATACAAAATATAGCTTGGAGCCGACTATATAATCGAGTGTGCAAAATCTTATTTATTTATTTTTTTTTTGTGTTAAACTAAACAAGAATTTTCGAACAGGTTTAGAATGGAGCTCTTTTCACTTAATCAATTAAAAACTCGCGCGCTTTTTTAATTATCCCAACGTTCCGCGGTGTTTTCACTGTTGAATGCTCGTACAGGGAAGAAGCTCGCAAACATCAGAAAAATCTAAAAACTCACTCGCGATGGACGTGCGTTTTGTTATAACACTAGCATTGCACGCGCGCGCCGTATTTAATTTATTTTATTTCAAAAATTTTTGTCTACTATTTTTTTTCAATTTCATATCATTACATTTCAGACGCGTCACATGTCAAGAGTTTCTTTTTTATCAATCTGTATTATTGTTATCGCATTATGAATTTTATGTTCAGGGTATAGGATTGGACGTTGGATCGAAAACCATAGATTTTTTTCCGATTTTGGGGTCAAAAATGAAGTCTTGCCAAAATTGATTGCAGGACACTTTTCCAACGTACTTTGACCTCAGAAACACGAATCCGTCGAGTGAATCAAGCTAGGAATAAATCTGATCGAAATATCTTCATTTTTTCATTTTTCAGAGCGATAAATTGACGATAACTCGATCAATTTTATAGATAGATCAATTCGACTTGCAGATTCGTGTTCCCGAGGTCATTTTACGTCAGAAAAGTGTCCTACGATCGATTTTGAAAATACTTCATTTTTGGCCCAAAAATCGAAAAAATCCAAAGGGGTATACCTTAGATTTTTGTCGATTTTGGGGTCGAAAATCGACATTTTTTTAAATCGGGGTTTATATGCTATTCTTATGTATTTTGATCTCAGGAATCCGAATTCGACAGCCAAATTGGTCTACCTATAAAATTGATCGAGTTATCGCTAATTTTTCACTTTTCGGAGCAGCAAAATTGCGATATCTCGATGGGATGAATTCGTAGCTCAATTTACTCAACGGATTCGTGTTTCTCAGATCAAAATACGTTAGAAAAGCGTCATACGATCGATTTTTAAAATACTTCATTTTTGGCCTAAAATTTAAAAAAATCCAAAGGGGTATACCTTAGATTTTTGTCGATTTTGGGGTCAAAAATCAACATTTTTTTTCATCGGGGTTTATATGCTATTCTTATGTATTTTGATCTCAGGAATCCGAATTTGAAAGCCAAATTGATCTATCTATAAAATTGATCCGGTTATCGCCAATTTATCGATCTGAAAAGTGAAAAAACAAGGATATCTCGATGGGATTAATTGGTAGCTCAATTTAATCGACGGATTCGTGTTCCTGAGGTCAAAATACGTTAGAAAAGTGTTTCACGATCAATTTTAAAAATACTTCAATTTTGACCCCAAAATCGACAAAAATCTAAGGTATACCCCTTCGGATTTTTTTCGACTTTGGGGCCAAAAATGAAGTATTTTTTAAATTGATCGTCGGACACTTTTCTAACGTATTTTGATCCCGGAAACACGAAAACGTCGAGTAAATTAAGCTCGAAATAAATCTCATCGAGATATCCTCATTTTATTACTTTTTGGAGCAATAAATTGGCGATACCTCAATATGTGGATGTAGTGTGCGTAAGTTTTACACACGTTTAATAAACGCTGCTTTTGAGCTTTTAGTAGTTGGAGTTTTGCAAGCTCAGCTGTTCTCATCTTTCTATGAAATCGATGAATGCTCGGGAACAAAAAAAAACGAAAAATTAAAACTCTTCGAATTTATATATAAATCTAGAGAGTGAAGAATTAAACAATAAATTGACAGTCGCTTTTGAAAATATATTTTCATGATAGAAACCGTCGATGAAAAATTCTGAAGAAGTGCGGTTGAAATCTTATTGAAAACTCGTTGCGGTAGTAAACTTTCTGCACAGAGTGTCAGTCATCGTAAAATTCTTTGCGCCCTTCAATATACCTGTACCTAATATTCCCCATTTCCCATACTTCCAACAATCCCCGTACACAATGCATCCGCATAATGGTATCTATAGTAAAGTTGAGTGGTACAGTGTGTGTGACTAATTGAGCTATTAGTATACCTACCCACGTGGGCTAATTAACCGGGAAGCTCACACTTTTTCACAAACGTAAACTTCAAAGAGTCCTTTTCCCACCAAGGCTCCGGGGAAATGTTGAGTAAAACATCCGTAATGCATATCCAGCTGTAGACGGGTAGATATAGGACGGAAGGTATGACTCCGCATAGCGTAAGGTAAAATACGACGATAATGATAAACGCGGTTAAATTTTCTGTTACGAAACGCCGTCAACGCGGATCATAAGCAAGAACGATTCACGTCACTCTGATAGATTATGCAGGATCCCATCGGTTCGTTATATTAACGATTCTAGTGATTTTTTTGCGTTTATTTTTCAACGCTGGACAGGCGCAGTGGGCCACTACGGTAAATACATACTATCCAGCTGTTAACGAATTGTTCATTATATTCACGCGTGGCCGAATATTCGCTAGAAAATGAAGTCACTTCTATACGTATAGCGCAACGGTGGTTGATCCGATAATTTGCGCCCGTTCCGACAAATTAACCGAAATAACCATTGTTTCGTTTAAACAAATTTTGACGATGGCCGTTTAATATTCAATGTACGATATTAATGTCCCGCACATATTGCATAAATGTAAATCATGTTTAGTCAAGGCCCAAAGCTCGATCATTCCTGTATTATAATTTGTAAGTTACGATGATCTCATGTACGTATACCTGTTGAGGTGAAATACTTTGATCAAGGGCTGTCCAAAGCATAATCAGGAGGGTTTTATATACTTATAAATAATAAAAATATAGGCTAACAACAAAAATTGTTGCACTATTATACCAGACATAAAATTCAAAGGGTGCAGCAGGTCGCGAAATTTGATAGACATAGAGCTTAAAAGCTGGTTGGGGCGAGCTTTTCTTTCAATGAAAAAAAAAACAACCAACGAACAAATAATACAAGTGTACACGACGCAGGACGAGAGAGGAAAAAACAAATAATAAACAATTTGCGAGGGTCGTATGAACGGAAGCTTTTTTCACAGCTAATTATGTGCGTGTCTTCAGCTTCGCGGAGAGAGTAAAAAAAAATAGAAACAAAAACAAAAAAACGTGTTCCCTATCAAAGGATTAGCATATAGGTATGTATATACGGGTATCTGATTCAGGTGTGAACACCCCAGCTTTGGGCATGTAAAAATAGATGAAGTCCGTGTAAATTAATCGGAGACGAAATTTCACTGAACTTCACCAGCAGTAGCGTTGATCAAAAAAAACCCTGAAGATATGAGAGTTCTTTGGAACTCATAGGCAATACCATTAGGTTGATAGTCATCGAAAAGACCTTCGAGGTATTCACTACCGTATCAAACTACATGAATTTCCTACTAAATTCTACCTAGTGAGAGAAATTGAGAGAGAAATCTGAGTAATAGATTAAAAGATGTTTTTATTCAAAATAGCGAACTAGTAGGTACTTATACACATAGTTTGCTGTCGGCAACTCGCACCGCGATAAGCTTTTCCACAGTAGTTTTAACCGTGGCAACACATGCCGAGATTCAAAACCAATAACAATTTATTACCCCATGGGAATAGCTGCAGGTGCGCGGTGAGATAATGGGCGCAGCACTTCGTGTGTTAAAATTATTAAATTTGCAATTAGACTTGGCGTAGAATAGTCACGCGAGGATGATAAAACTTTTGAATTAAGTTCTGTTACATAGGGATTACAAATTCATATATGCATATTTGTGTAGCACCTTATCGTTGAATGTAAATCATGGGGGTATCAACGTTGCTATATTTGTATTGAGATTCAGCTACTCTAATGTACCGTTACGTCGGTATACGTTCGCCAGAAGAATGATTTGGATTAAAGCTCGCAAGCTGCACAATTCCGTGTTTCTCTGCTTTGTGAGTTTGTTTTTCTGCTCGCCTGGCTCTCGGGCCAAGTCCAAAGAAAATAAGCAAATAGTAGTATAGTTTCACTCCTGTCTCTACTACAACCACCAAAGACGACATCTGACAACTTTGTTCAGGATTCTTTTACGCTTTTTTCCGATTTATTTTTTTTTGTTTTTTCTTTTGTTTTCTTGTTTTTGCTAAGAAAATAGTCTGAAGCTTTTTCTTTGCTATTGATTTGCGTCTTTTCTTTCATTCATTCGTCGTCTGCGGTTAACCTACCTACCCCACCGCGCACGTCGCGTTCCTGTTTTTGTTTCTGTCCTAGTTTCTTCAGACGAAACTTTATAACATAAAATATTTTTTCTACAACAGCTAGTTTATTATATGCCATTAACAAAAGCAGTGCCCTTGAATCTCGTACAAAATTGCGAATTTGTAATATCGAATTTAATACCAAATGATTGTACAATGCAAGTTGTTATCGCATACAACGGATGCTACCGCAAGCTTTTCGATGTTAATAAAGCAGATCAATCTTCTGCAGGACACTCTTAATCTATGGTAATACTTGGGCATCTTACCTGAATTTTTGCTCCGAGTGTGGAGAATTATCCGGGGATTTATGATTGTTTCCAGTCTGTAACAAAAATTTGTGAAGAATTTGTTAAACTGTTGGATCATGAGTAGTTTTTGGATATGAAATTTTAGAAGAAAGTTCCATATACCTATAGTGCCTCAAACGGGTGATAAAACTTTGTAAACTGCATGACGAAAACGTCTCCGACAATGAGAGCTTTCAACGATTATTTAACGAGACGTATGACGGAGAAAAAAAAAAATCAAACTAACGTGCAAGAAAAAAACAAGAAACTTGGAAGCTACTGATACACGTGTACATAATCTGCAAGTTAAACGACTCGTTGTTCAGCTCCGCGAAACTAATATTAAATGGGAAAAGCAGTGTGCTCTGCAAGCCTGCCAACTGCACATGATTTCAAAATTACCTATTTGGTCTTTCGCCCCGATAACTTGAATTTCGGTTGACACAAAAGACTCTGTAACAGATTTCATATGAGCAAATATGGCCTGCGATACTGTCAAATGTTGTATGAAATGTCGAAAAAATCACCACGGATTTTTCCAGAATTTGTTGATGATTTTCATCGGTGATTGATAAAAATCTGAATACCGAATTTGATGGACGGTTATGGATTGAAGAATTTACGAATGCATTCAACACTGCTGGAGTGCAGGGCATCCAGAGAGTTGTACCGTGTGGTGGTACCGAGTTTCATGAAAAACCGCGGGTATTTAATTACGTGATTTCGTTGGTTTACCACAATTTCAACGAGTTCATATTACGCGGTTCAGGTGAAACTAATGCCTCGTACCTAATGCGTGGCACAGGTTATGATAAGCGGTAGAGGGAAATAAACGAGGAAATTTCATTCTACTGATATCGGAGTCTGGAAAATTCAGCACTGCATTACTCGATCTTCACGCACGCATTTCGCTTGGCCGATATATGTATCAACGTTCGGTAGAGGTATTCTGGCGCGACTAATTTTTCATGGGAATCACGGAAAACGTTCAGTTTCTAACTTTGAAACGTTTGGCAGTAGCGAGAGAATTTCCGCTTCTCATTTACTTTCGCTTGGCACTGAGGCTTCTACGCGAACATCTGTTCACCGTTGCTAAATTGCATGTCCTTAAATCAAGTCTTGTCAGCCGTGATGACAGTTACTGATATGTTAATAATTGGCCTCAACGGTACCCACGGCGCCGCTTGCGAATACCTGACTGAATTTATTCATAATATTTCCATGCGTACAAATCGGAAATACTTCTGCTCATATTCCGACGGAAGATCTGGTTGGACAAAAAGTGGACCTCGATAATTTCTCACGTAAAACAAAAGGTAATAATTTCTGATCATCGGAATTTCTGTGCGACGCGTAGTTAACCTGTTTATTGTGAAAAAAAAGTGTTCCGTCTTTTTTATTCAAGGCCCTTGCGTAATCACGGAGTTCTGTAGGAGATAGAAGGCGATCATCCGCACTCTGCGGATCTGATCCGAATTCTCTGACAATAGCGGATTATTAAAAAAAAAGAAATTGCAAAAAAAAAAGGTTTTCAGCTCTGTCATTTCAATGACGGAACAGACCGTTACGTGGCCATCGTTCTAGATTTTACTCGGTAAAATTATTACACACTGACCACATTTATTCTCCGAATACTTTGATCTTGACGGAGACAGAACCTCACTCAGCTTATATAGTCAGTCTGAAGGATCGTAAAATTAATTATCGCTCATAAAATACCACCAACTTTTGTGGGAGAAGAATCAACAGTCACTTCGTAAATTTTACTTCACCACATCGATAATTGTAGCAAAAACGCTTTGTTTTTTTTTTTTGTTGTGTTCTTTTTTTTTTGTGCATGAATTATAAAATGTAATTTTCCTTCGGTTATAATCACTTTTAAATTGTCGAGCACTTGTTCTTCGAACGTTTTTGAATATTCACGAAATTTCGTCGTCACGTGCTTTTGAATTGTTGAGCGTCACGATCTGGCCATTATACATAAACGCTTCTGTTCTCTTAACAACGAGAAGAAGACACTCTGGTGAATCTTCTCCTCCGACTGGACGAAAATACTTTAGTATAGCCCTATAGTTACACTCGGTGTTCCACATAGCGGGAAAAGCTCTCTACCCAGTGGGCTATTTTCGTTGGGTTTTGGCCGACTAATCTATTTTATTTTTCTTGAAATAATTCACCAGGTGTTCTCCCTTCTATTTCACTCAATACCTCGAGAATTCCACACTCGAATTTTGGACAACTGGTGGGATTCTGGCGCGCTTTTATCGGTTACCGGAGAATAAAGAAAAAAGAATGATTCCAAAAAATTTTACATATTCGATGTAACCAGCTATCTTTACGTGAATCATTCTTGAGGTCGTGTTCGTGGTCGTCCGCCATTCAGCGAAGTGCGAGGAAAGAAAAGAGTTTGCGGTGGTGTGATTCGTTGACCAAGAGAGAATTTTCCGTTCCGAAAAGCTACAGCGGCGAACGTTGGCGAGCTTAAGGAATTCGGCATGTTTACGAATTCAACGGATCGCCTCGCCACTATTTTCCGTACTTTTACCCGTACAGAGGAAATTTCTCTACCTCACCAGCAACTCCAACAGCGGTCAACTTTAGCAGCTAAAGAATTTAACGACATCGTCTGAACTATTCTGAAGATGTTTCCTGCATTAATCAGGGACCGGAACTGTGTTGGAAAATCTTCTGGAACTTTTTTCGTGTGCCAACAATCATACAAAAAATGGGCTGATTTACTTGCCTAGGGACTGTAGGGTTGATAATTTTTCGTTTTTCTTAAACAATTTTTCACTTGCGGAAATTCACCTCTTCATGATTTCAGATGGTCCTACGATTTTCTCAGCAATTTAGAAACCCCGTCGTTGAGTTTAAAGCGTCGTTATTTCGTAGATCTGATGCGGAATGTGTATGGAGGTAAAATAACCGGAGTAGATTCCCGCTAATGCGCGACCGGAGAAAACGTCTTTTTCGATCAGCGTTGAAAGCATTCAGGATCAAATGAAATGCGGTGAAACTATTAATCGGAATAAGTAGATTCCCGAGAGATTTATCATAGAATCGTACAACGGTGAAAACGGATATGTCCCTGTCGCAGGGTGACGCAAAATCCTGAAATCCGCTGTGTAGATAACCGCGACAAACGATGGACTCGAGATAACTGGGGCGCAGCTTTTTAGTTCGAAAAAATTCTGACTTCCGACAAAATCCTTACAAGTGCGTAATCGTCGTTGTACCGCCGGCGTAAAAATTGATTTTTACTTTAAGACCGTCTTGAAAATCTGATTTCAAGAAATAAGAACAGCCACGTATCAAGTGACCACCGTTCGTTTGTTTCATATGTGAAACAATAAAATTGAAGCGTAAAGTGACACGTCCCGTGTGCATGTTCTCCAGACCTCGTTGGGAACATTGAATCCAATGAAGCAATTACTAGGGCGCGTTGTAAGCGTGAGCTTAACGTTAGATTAACCACCCGGAAGTGCCGCCATTGTCCACCACTAATCTGATCACAGATGCTCTTCCGTTCCCACAATGTTTGTTTGCGGTTGCGTTGGCGGATCCAGAGAACACCGCAGAGACTCGGTCGCGGAGTGTCTCAATCGCCCTAATCTTCCCTTCTTCTTCGCACACACGCACACCAACTTCTTCATCTCCAACAAAGTGCGAAGGGAACGGAAAACACCTGCGTGTAAAAAGAAAAGAAATTTCTCTCGCTTCAATTTTTTCGAAGGATTCTGAAAACGTTTTTTCCTATTTATTCGGTCGTCCGAATCTTGAAGACAAAATTGGATATAGAAGTAGTACAGCTATTATAATAATGATAACTTTGTTGGACCGTAATTGAGATTCACTTTGCATATGATATGGTAAAATGTACGAATGCGTATGGAAATTCATGGTCCGCTGAATCCTGCCATCAACGGACAATTAATTGAGAGACCTGGTCTCTCGCTATCTTTAGATTCGCACGGACCGACGAGTTTACGTTTAATCTCGGTACGACAAACGCCGTTTAATCGTCAAAACTACAAAAGCTTCATTTATTATACCTAACGAGTGGCAAGAAATCCGGGCAAAATGGATTACGGAATACAACCCTTATTACTCAACGCATATTTATCCAAAAATTTGAACAACAATTTATGGATCCTACGTGGTCACTTCTGTTCATAGGTGTAACATATTAGCTATATTTCAAATAAATTCACACGCGATATCATGTGACCCGGAGACGAAACGTCGGGTATAGGGATGGTCGAATTAAGGCGGGGGAAAAAAAAACGGGGTGAATTCGAAGAGTCATTTTACTGTACAAACTTTGCCTTTAACCTCACGACCGTGTATTATAACGAAAGTACAGACTACTGGTTTCAACACCTTTATAAGCTCTGCGTGTATTAGCGTCTACAAAAATAAATCTTCCTTCGTATACCAGCCAGGATCGTACATCATTTTCAGAGAATAATTGACCATTATAACCGCGGACATCGTATAGGTACCATAGTATGTGCACGTGTATATATATATACCTGAGCACAAGACGTCAAGCCAAAGTGGAGCGGGTCGCTTTGCTTTAAAGTGTCAGTCACACTAATGCCTGTATTTTATACGGCGTGAACGCGGGTGAATTATATAGCAACAACGATTATTGTTCGTTGAGCAAAGGAAGCCTGAGAATATTCATGGTGATATTTTTCTATTATGGATAATATATAGCTCGATCCACGTACATTTGTGAGTGAGATGATATTTGAAAGAATATAATGTACACGTACAGCATGTGAAAAATTGATCTACCAGTGAACGAATATTTGTTTAGTCTAAAAAAGTTCGCGAATTATCAAGCGACTCGTGTCTAATTTGTCGGTAGGAATAAGAATTTTGAATTGCGGAGAAGTAGAGAGTCACAGAGAGGGAGAGAGAGACGGAGAAAGAGAAAATGCAAAGCAAGAGCCCCTCTCTAATTAGCTCTGGTTCCGAGGTTTTTGTTTAATTAACACGCACGTGAACGCAAAAGCGCCGTGTGCGCGGCGAACCCTTCCTACTATTTCCTTTTGCCCCAAAGCTTCTGGTCTACGTTAGACAGGCGAGTGTTTGTTTACTGAAAATGAGCCGAGCTGTTTTAGATTTAGAGTCACCGAATACACCGCGAACATTTTTTGAAAAAACTAATTTTTCATACAGGAGATCGGTTGAGCCGTTTATAATTGTTGAAAAAACAGGCGACCTAATAAACGAGTAAACGGACGATTTCAGCAAGTAGAAAAAATGACCGAACACGGTAAAGTTAGCCTCTACATATGTTTGAGATTGAGGTTTACACAATCGAAGAAAAGTTCGGCAGGATTCTTTGCTTTATTTTATCCTCCTGGACTCTCTTTTTCCGCAGAAAGCTGTTACGTGAACAATGAAGCATAATAAATGCAGGAAAGAGTAACGGCCGGGGTCAAGTCATCGGGGTTGTAGGTAGGAGAGAGGTCACAGGGCAACCTTTTGTGCGGTACTCGTTCAGAATTTACTCGGTTTTTCTCGTTTCAATTCGGTTAACTTCGGTGCAATGTTGAACGTTAGGTGCAGGTGGTACCCGTATATTTATAGCCTCCCCGTGACTCGTCTCGTGTACCAACACTTGGGCGACCGACAAACGCGACCGATGGTCCACCGGATCCCACGAACGTCACGTTACATACCCAACGTCCACGAAGTCCAGATAGCGAACCCATGAACAACTACCGAAGGCTATCTTTTAGTCTGGATGTCAAGAAATCCACTCAAGTTATCTCAACAGTCTAGACAGAAAGCCTTTCCCTAGTTTGTCCCAACCCCAGCCGATTTTTACGCCTAGAAAACAAACAAACAGCCACCGCCTCAGGTGTAAAAGTAAAAAGACATGAAAAACCCGGGGGTAAGAAATGCGGGCGATGCTTCATCCTTCATTTCTCTGCAAATATCATTCAAGGCACAATGATGAGGTTTGTAGGCGTGATTGACGCGGAGATTTAATTTCCATTCGGAGCAGATATTTCGTGAAAAGGTTGCAGCTGCTCTTTTTGAGAGGTGCACCATGCTAGATAGTCGGTTGGAACTCTGGTATATAAGACAGAGTTCCGTGAAATTGGCCAACACTTCTGCGGCAAACCACAATCAGATAGCATCGCCACATCGGGTTCCGAGGGTTGCCATGTAAGACGCGCGTCACTTCCAGTCGGGCTTGGAACACTAACTGCTTCCAGGCATGGTTAAAGTCTTGTCCAAAGTTGCGAGTGAGAGCGACTTGTTTGTTCATGAGCACGAGGAAGTGCTATTTCGATGAGATGAACTTGCACCACGTTCGCGCACAATCAGGTCTTATCTAAACGTGACTGGCGTGCTTTTAATGGTCCCTCAGCTCGTTCGAGAACTGTTTGTTTCTTTCCTTCTTTTTTACTGATTTCGCCACTTTCTCGTATTCGGCTTGTACCGAGGAATGCAAATTAATGAATTCGATTGATTCTAACGACCCTGTAAGACCCTTATCTCATCGTGTGCGAACCTCGCAACATCGTTTCCTCATTCTTAACGGTTCAGATTATCTTTCACCGTCGTTTTTACCCCCCGGAGATTATCTTTCTCACCTGTGGCTATCGCGTGGTAATTTTAATCACGTATCTAATGCTGTTACGATGTTAAATTAGCTGGATGCACGCGCCCTGGAGATAATTGTGCCGGTGGTTTAGCAGGGAAATAGCAAAATGTATCGAGTAGTACGCGAGTGGTCGTGGCTCGTACATACCTAATCAAGAGGAGCTCACAATGCTATTCGCTTACCCTAGTACCCTTATGCCCAGTGGACGGTAGCAATAGCGATGTACAATCTGGTACAACGTAACCGTTATGAATAGAGGTTATACTGAACAAGCAGATAGGATGTCAGGATAGAATCTCTCCTCCAGGGGAAGGAGGATGGAAGGAGCCAGTGGGTCTGCCGATGATTGTCTGGTAGATTCGTATCAAACCATCGTACCAGCTGACGTTATGATCTCTCTCTGACGTTGCGCGATAACGCAATGCCCTTTGGGAAGCGAGCCGTGGATTCTAACCAGGATCAGTCGTCTTCCTCTGACACCTCAATATAAGCTCCGAGGACCCGCAGTCTTGGAAAACAAAACCTGGGTATATCGATAACACAGAAACAAATGGTTATTCGGTCGACTAGAAAAAAACATGTCACAGTGCCCAAAAATCGCCGGTGTAAATCATTTTGAAGAAAATTTTACATCAATTTCTATTCGTCAAACGATAAATCGCTCATTCGCTGTGCAGGCTTCTTCTGCCCGGCAATCTTACCGCCAATCATTATTAATATCAATATCTTATTTACAATATCGTTCGATTTATTCATCCGACGGACAGCTGCTTTCAGGTTTTATCAGCAAAAACAGCTAGACGGTTTTGAGACGGGCTGGATTATTTTTATAACCGTTCGCATGAACGTAGTCTAATATAGATATTTTCGTGAAGTTTTATGATCTATAGAAACGACGTATTCGAACTGTAAAAAATTTATTCTCTTACTCGCATCGAATCACACCGTCGATGAATAATTTTCACGAAAGTATTCACATCGATTCCAAATGGATTCACAATTTTATGTCAGTTTTTTGCATAAATAAAAAAAAAAAGAATCCTCGTCTTTGACCATTTTGGTTTCTGCAACCGGAGGGTTTGAGAATCCCTGTGTGGTTAAAATTGCGTGAGTGAGCTAAAACGGTATACAGTTGAGTCCTTGACAGCCTTTTTCTCATCTCCGATATCTGTTTTCTGCGTTTTCTCTCATCCCTCGCTATTTTGCTTCCATGGAGAAAGTGAAAAAGAGAAGTGAATTGAAAGCTGGAAGGAGCGGATAAAAGCGAACGCGTGAAAAATACGACGACCACGACGAGGGGAAAATAGCTGATCCCATCTTATCCCATATACAGTTAGAAACGAACGAAACAACACCGCGATTGTCCATTTTCTTTATACTCCGTCTGTCAACCCTTTCCCAAAGACAATCCCTTCCACCTCATCCTTTTACTGAAGTATGCCTATGAGTGGGCTCAAGTTAGACGTCAAGCTCTCGAGGCGTCTTTTCAACCTGCAGGTCGTGAGTATGCGGTAGGCAATGGAGAAAAGAGAAAAGAGAAAATAAAGAAGAGAAAAGAAAAAAGAGAAAAGAAAAGAAAAATAAGGATTGAGAAACGTAACAAGAGGTTGAAAGAGACAAATTCTGACTGCGAGAGGGTATGAACGGGGGTTAGTGCAGGAGGTTGACGGTAAGGGGTAAAGAGAAGCGCAGGGATAGCTGGAAAAGCAACAGGTGCCGATGGCTAGCTAGCCCTGCACCATCCCTGGCCGCCCTCCTCCGTTCGTCGGGAGATCCCGGCAAGATAGCAAAAATGTTTAATGGGGTGAACTCTCTGGAAAATACTGGCGCGAGCTCGTCCGCCTTATATAACAGCTTCGCGCGGTAGACCACCGCGGCGAGGGAATATTGTTTCTGGATCAATTTCATTAAATTATTTGTCCTCACACCTCCACCGATTATTAAATTAACCACTTTCTAGGTAAGCTTTTTTTTTTATTTCTTCTTTTTCCCCCACATCAAAAAGAGCGACGATTCATACGTAGGGATGATAATTTTTGTTATCTATCACGTGGGCAATCGAAAACAATTAACTGATCTCGTATGTTTTTCTCCCAGAAACAAAAAAATAAATAAATAAAAAAGAAACGAGTCCGATTCTTGGGAGCCTTTTTGTGCGAAGGCACCTCCACTGGCCTCCTTATTGAATCTCTTGAGATCAACATCTTTGAGAGACACTTGAATGAGGATATATAAAAAGAAAGAAGAAAAAATTAAGTTTAAAAGAAACGGAGAGGGAGGTCGTTTCTTGAAGAGGAAAAATCTTTCGGTGATTATACTTCCACTTTGAATTTTAAAGATGGTAGAGCGGTTTGAATAATCTTGAATTAATTCTACGTATTTACACCGTTGATAATACGTATCTAGGGACGTTGGCAAAATCCACTATACACGGCAAACAGGAATGAAAATTTACAACGCGGTATTTTCCGTTATGCGATATTGGTTTCGCCTTTTTATGGTCTTGCACAATGCAGCAATTGCACAGCGGCCTCGGAACGGTTGTACGATAATCCTTTTCGGCTTGCGATTCGTTGTTGCAGCTAATTCAATAATTCAGCCATACACCATCCCCTTGCGGTGTACGATTGTAATAAATTTTCAAATGGAACATGGTAACGAGACTCTGGTGCGGAGATCGCGGAAAAAGGGGTCAGAAAAAAATCTTTAAGGATATTGTGAAATGCAAATTCAATTCCTCTATTTCCTTATCTATTTGATAATTTGTTTATTCAATTCTTTCTATATCTCGAGACTTTAATGAATTCAAGCGTTGCAATTTGGACACGACCTTTCTACGACTCGTTTGATTTGAATTTATTCCAGATTTACTCCTAAAGTTGCACTCAAAAATATTCTGGTAACAAAGTTGATGACGTCCGGTATTAAATGATGAGTGTTTCATCAATGAGGGTATAACACAGCTGTTGCAAAACGTAACTCACGCAATAAAATGTGCCAGGTCGGGTTTAAATATTGGTACGATTTTTTAACTCTTTCATTTTTTGGAAGGGTGCCTTAATAAGAGAAAGAGAAGAGCCTGAAAAGAGCCGAGAGTTTACATAATGTTAGGTAAGTTGAAAGGTAAGAAAATGGTGGGTTAATACTTTGTGCATTAAAAATTAAATTCAACTAAAAATCTTCAAATAATCTTCAAGTTTAATAAACATGAGAGCGAAAAGAAAAATTTTGCTCCTCTCTTCATTATTTTTTTTTTTTTCATTTCTTTTTTTTTTTTTTTTATATTTCTCAACAGTTGTAATTTACTTTTTAATTTCGTACAAATTTAATTAGAGGGACGATGGAACGCTTTGCTTTAATTAATGCGTTTCATTTCTTTCCAACAAATGCGTATAATTCCTTCCTTGCGAATGTTATTTAATATCTCTAATACTTAATTTTTTCATTTTTTTTTTTCTTTTCCATTCGTCCAGATTATTTAAATGACTTCCTCTTGGACACTCCACTGCCGCAGCTAATATACCGATTTCCGAAAAATTGGTGCCAAATATTTTAGCACGTATTGGCGATTGAGTTATTTACAAAATACGCTTCAGGAATTTTCTTGACACTTTTATCGGCCAAGTGGAATGGACCGTGCGCACGTGTAGGCTATCATGAATTTATATTTAAAATTTTCCCTCCATTTACCGAACTCCCGAACGTTTTGTAATAATGTTTTCATATCGTGTGCTCTTCAAAATGAAATAGAACATAAAATAGAAATGAAGATAGAAACAAAAAAAAAAAAAATACCAATAACAAAATTAACATTGCCGATGATCAACGAAACGGAAAAACTTGGTCAACCTCTGACCAAAAAATTCTATTGTCCTTGAGTTTGAGGACCAACATTTTTTTAGGTGATTCCAAGTAGCGCGAGGTAATTGATTTTTGACTCCGGTACATTGCTAGGCAATATTTTCGCACCGAAATAAGTTCCATCCGCGTTATTTCCGTAGCATCTGTTACCCGCGGACCCGATGCGGAGATGCCTTTGTTTTGCCGCACGAGACATGGCTCCTCAGCCAAAATCTGTTATTTCAGGTTAGCCGAATAAATCTGAATAATATTTTTCAATCGAATTTCACGACCCCGGCATAAAGCAAGACGGTGTACTGCTCAGTCTTCGATATGACTTTACTTCTTTACATAAAATCAAAGATATTGCCATTGGGAATATCCACGCGTGTATAACATACACGCGTGCCTTGTTCCCCGTCCTAACGTAAACACAGATTCTTAAAATGTACGTACGTCACATTGATTCTCGTCTTTCGAATGAATGAACCGAGCTTTCGAGGGTACGGTGAAATTACTCGAACAGATGAATAGCCATTTTTTTTACTTATCGATTCTTTTTTTTTCATCCTTAACCGAAAGAAGGTCGAGCTCGTCAGACGAAAAATCGTCATAAGGTTTCGATCATTGGATTTCCCACGGTTGTCGAAAGAAAACAAAAAAATTAGAACTGAAAAACGTTGTACGAATTTCGATAAAAATTTCATACATTCAAGATCAATTTCTATAGACTAATAAAATGTAAAGCAATCGTTGAAAGAGCGACGCGACGCGTCGAGCTTGTCTGCCAGCAGGAGTTCTCTTATTATAGTCTGTACGGTCTGGACTTTAGAATCCGTTGGCGTCTAGACGGATACACGTGAATCCTGCATCGATTAGAAAAGCTCATGTTTTAAGCCAAGGTTTATTTCGGTGTTTGAAAGTGCAGCATTGTTATCCTTGTGATATTCATGACACGCACGCGGAGCACAGGGTAATTCCTGACCGGGATAAGGCGTGGGTTTGGCTGAGTCGAGCTTGCGGAGGTTGCCGGCGCTTGCGGGGTTTTCGAGCAGGATAAGGTTGTAGGTGGAAGGTGTGAGGTATCGCTAGGATCGTCGACGGCGCCAGGTGAGGGGCAGTTTCTAGGCGTGGTAATCAAATCTAATCCCTTCGAACCATCCGTGTGCTAACTGCTAGCCGATGTTACATCGGCTTATATACACGAGGTATAACCGAGGTGGAGATCTCACGATAACAGATTTCGTATGCAGCGATCGTATTCGGAGTTTCCAAAGCGAGGTTCGACCGTTGAATAGACGAGGAAACCGAACTGGCGAATCTACGACGTCCCGATCTTCCAAAGGATACATATATATGGCTCAGTTTTTTAGCTCTTTTTGCCATAACAGAAATTCTCAGATTCACTCGGCATTCCATTTCACGTTCAATGTTTCAAGTGGATATATATACCGAGCTTATAGACCTCGAGAAAGTATATCGAAGTGCCACTTTAAGATGAAACTTGAACCGAAGTTTGAAATGGAAACATATTCCCGAGGAACTCGAATGCATTAATTATTATTATGAGAGTAACTATTCGATCGTGTTACCGGAATATAGACCGGATGACCACTGACCCTAAGACATTCCCTAATACCTGTTGACAGTTGAGAATCCCGTTGAAGAGAGTATCGGAATGTTATTTGGTTTGCAAAATTCCTTGGCTATCGTTTAGGTCTCCTCGCGGGACGAATAATGTACACTGTACACAATACCGAGCCTCCTTTAGGTACGGGGAAAGCAAGAGACAAAAGATAAGAGAGAAAATCTTCTTAGCTATAGTCCTCAACAACCCTTAAGCCTCAAGGGCCTGAGGAGAGGAGAACTCCAGCATTTCGGCAATGTTCGATACAATTTACGGAATTTTAGGAAAGCCTGTGAAATCTACAGGGTGGCGTACTTCGAACTCACGTAATGGGCGGAACCTAATTCGACCTTCCCATCCATTTAACGCGTTCTTTTCTCGGAAAAACTGAAAAGATGGGGGGAAACCGACTCGAGAATAATGTACTAAATTAATAGGAAACCGAAGTATCTCCAAATTAAATGCTTTCCATTCTTTCAGTTCAGGAAAAACAGCTCCCCCTGTACACGTATAATATCTACATCGAATACGTATAAATGGTACTCGGATGCTCGCCCAGAGATTATGAAGATTCTGATGAATCATATCGTCCGATCCATTGAGATCGTCGTACTTTTCATACACTCAACGATCACTCAGATTATACAGTATTTGAATAAAATCCGTCGCAACATTTTATGTTTGGTCACATAAATACTTTCTGCCGTCTATTATCATTACATTTCGGACGCATCACAGGTCTATATCCAAATCAAAAGTTGATTTTTGACTCTGAAATCGAAAAATATCTGAGATCTACACCTTTGGATTTTTTCGATTTTGGGGTCAAAAATGAAGTATTGCCAAAATTAATTGCAGGATACTTTTCCAACGTATTTTGACCTCAGAAACACGAATCCGTTGGGTAAATTGAGCTGGGAAAAAATCCCATCAAGATGTCTTGATTTTTTCAATTTTTGGAGCGATAAATTGGCGATAACTCAATAAATTTTATAGATAGATCAATTTAGCTCGTGGATTCGTGTTCTTGAGGTCAAAATACGTTAGAAAAGTGTTCTGCAATCGATTTTAAAAATACCTTATTTTTGGCCCAAAATTCGAAAAAATCCAAAGGGGTATACCTTAGATTTTTGTCGATTATGGGGTAAAAAATCAACATTTTTTTTTATCGGGGTTTATATGCTATTCTTATGTATTCTGATCTCAGGAATCCGAATTCGACAGCCAAATTGGTCTACCTATAAAATTGATCGAGTTATCGCTAATTTTTCGCTTTTCGGAGCAGAAAAATTGCGATATCTCGATGGGATTAATTCGTAGCTCAATTTACTCAACGGATTCGTGTTTCTCAGATCAGAATACGTTAGAAAAGCGTCATACGATCGATTTTAAAAATACTTTATTTTTGGCCTAAAATTTAAAAAAATCCAAAGGGGTATACCTTAGATTTTTGTCGATTTTGGGGTCAAAAATCGACATTTTTTTTAATCAGGGTTTATATGCTATTCTTATGTATTTTGATCTCAGGAATCCGAATTTGAAAGCCAAATTGATCTATCTATAACATTGATCCGGTTATCGCCAATTTATCGATCTGAAAAGTGAAAAAACAAGGATATCTCGATGGGATTAATTGGTAGCTCAATTTAATCGACGGATTCGTGTTCCTGAGGTCAAAATACGTTAGAAAAGTGTTTCACGATCGATTTTTAAAATTCTCCAATTTCGACCCCGAAATCGACAAAAATCTAAGGTATACCCCTTTGGATTTTTTCGATTTTGGGGTCAAAAATGGAGTATTTTCAAAATTGATCGCTGCACACTTTTCCAACGTATTTTGACCTCAGGAACACGAAACCGTCGAGTAAATCAAGCTAGTTATAAATCTCATCGAGATATCCTCATTTTGTTACTTTTTGGAGCAATAAATTGGCGATACCTCGTCAACTTTTCAAGATAGGATTGAAAAATTTGATTCAAAGGACATGAAATGTGAATGTGATTAAAAAAATATCACATGTATAACATTAGCGTGAGTATCAGCACCCGAATAAGTAAAAAAAAGAACACGGATTTTTATACGCTGTGAATTTATCGCGAAAAATAAATAAATATATATACATACATCCGGTGAGAAATATCGTTAGAGTAGATCTTGACTTGAGCCATCTCTTTCATAGGATGGAATGCAACTCATTTTTCCGAATCTTTTCCCAAATAAAAATCTCTCTCGGGATTCTCGGTCCACCCCTTTGTGAGCATTTACTGCGGTATATATCTTTGTGTGAATTTTCACTCACGATAATTCCAGAACCACTCGTCACACGGTCACCTCAATGATCAGATTACCAGGAAAAAAAGTTTAAACGTCGATGAATTAAACCACCAAAGTTTCAATCGCCACCACAGGATAATGATTATATTCAATAAACTTCAGCCAGGTAGAAACTGCGACACTTCAACGTATCCCAAAACTTGTTTAAAGTCACAAACACACAAATTTCTCTTCCGAAACACTTTCTTGTACGGATCAAATCAGACTGCCGGATGCGAAATGAAAATTTCTGGGCTGTGATTACGTTGGTCAAAAATTCACCTATAGAGGGCTACTTACTTTCTATAACATTGATACGAACATGCTCAACTCGAACTTACAATCAGCAGAGTTAATGTGATGAATTTTCATAAATAATCGCCGTTATAAGCTGCATCTAAAATATTTTCCGTCGACGAATAGGAGATTTCGTTCTCATTTTTTTGTAACAGGAATTTTAATGTTAAGTTTGAAAATAAAAATAGTACTGGATTATCAAACGCCGCGATCTGTAGAAACATCATTGTGAGAGCTAACGTTGTGCAGAAAAGTTTGTTATTCACTTTGCAGTTAACCTGTTTTGCCTCCAGCAGCGCAACCACCTTGATTAAAGTTATCTTTAAATTAACACCGCACTTTAACTTCGCTTCTGGTTTCGTAGGAATTTGATTTTTTTCTTTGCTCTTCTTATTTTTCAACCGTTCTCTTTCTTTTTACATTGTCATAAACTTGTTGCTGCTGGAGGCATAAGAATTTCATATTCATAACTTTGAGATGACAAATGACAGTTTGAAAGAAGAAAACCCTGAAACAGGCTATAAATATCAGCGTTGGTATACATCGCATCATTCCTTATCCGTTTTGTACTTATAAATAAAATGACTTACTTCCAAGGGAACAAATCTTTACAATTATTGGATTTCCGCCCGTCTTTCTCCCCAACCCTTTAGTTTCGCCATCTAATGACAAAACGACCCCCTCTTTCAGCTGCGTATAGATACGATGGGGAAGAGAGGATATATATATGTGTCTAAAATGTATATAACTATTTCTCTTCCTCGCTCTACTGCAATGTCGGTGTGATTTGAATTCATCCAGTTAGTAGCGCGTGCCCAGAATATTAAAATAGGAAACGGTTAAGGGATGCAGTGGTTACTCTAAGAGTTGCTGGTGGTACCTACTTCTCCTATACCAACCATTTACAGCCGGATTTCTTCACCCTCTCCCCACTCCCGTACTTTCCCGCAATTACGCGCCATCAAACTGGCTCGTTCACTTCACAGTTCCACGATCCAGGCCCGCGTTTCTAACCCTTGAGAGAGTAAAACGAAAAATGAGTAAAAAAAAAAATAGAAAAAAAAAAAAAAACACCAAGTATAAGAGGAAATAAAAGCAGAATGAAATAAATAAAAACCTTCCTTTGCACACGTGAATTCCATACCGAGCTCACCTCTGATACTTTAATACCTAACTGCATCTGCTGAAACTCTTGACTTCCCTGCAGCTTTATTATAATTTCGTATTTAAATGAAGTTGAAATAGTTTTCAACAGCAATTTGTCTTGCAAAGTTGGGTCTAATGGAGAGTGGCTGTGGCTCTCTTTTGAGGTACATGTATACGTAAATATACTTCACACCATAAAGTGTAAGGGAAGTTGCAACGGGCGCGAGGGGATGTTTAGGAATAAGCAGAAGGCGTTGGTGATACATGGTGAAACGTATGTACACCATATCATACTTTACCAGGAAGCTGAGCAGAACCGAAACTATTTTAGATAAACTTAACGCCCGCGTGTGCAGAAGAAAATACATGGTATCGCTAAAAAGACCTCGTGCATTATGGAGATCCGTTTATCTTTTCATCTTAACCGTGAGGATCAGAAACACGTTAAATTATATTTTCTCATGCCCTTTATGTGACGTGTGAGTTATGAATATGTAGATGAATTTTTACGGTACGTTAGAAAACGATAAACTATAAAAAAAACTGGGCATTAAATTCGATGGGATTTCTCTGCGTGTAAATGAATCTAAAAATATATTACATGCTATCTGGAATATTCTGAGATGCCGCGTGTATAGGAACTGCCAGTTATATCATTACCTCCGTACATGGATACGTACATACTATGTAATGATTGTTCGAAATTATACAGTTCTCGGTTTTATTGTTAAGACACTGCAGTACCTACTCGAGAGATGTTATAACAGCTTGTGGAAATAGTTATAGATAATAGTATAGCCAGTTTTATTAGTGTGCTGTATAATAATTATTATATCTTAACTCTGATTTTAACCGCAATTACCTTAATTACCGTGATACCATGTTACACGTATATATCGTAATAACACGACACGATTGCTTGTCAAACTTGACGCAGCTGTGCAGTGCCAACCCTTCTTCTCTTCGAAATTGAACAATTAAATTAATTTTATGCGTTATAGGTATGTATACGCGGAACGTGTGATGCGCTCGATTATACCGAGTATTACCCAGACAAAATTTACCCCGCCGTGAAAACAACGAAGATGTGAAAGAATTGAAATTTGAAAAAGAAAAAAAAACGAAAATCATTTCGTGCCCCTCACTTTGGATGGTAAAAACCTGACGTTTTGAATTTCTCCTTTGAGGGAAGAAAACTTGAATACATGTAGGGTAACGCGGAGGGGCGAGGGGGAGGGAAATAACGTTTGAAAATAGAATGAAGAACAGTCTGGAGGCGTCGGAAAAAGAAGAGAAGTAAAGGTGCACGTGGTAGTTGAGTTGGTGAACAAAGTTGATATTAAAATCAATCCGATAGTTGAGTCAAGAGTTCAACTGAGTTTGTAACCTTAAGAGCCTGGTTGCCCCGGGGTTTGCCACCGCATATTGAACTTTTCCAGTCAAGTTCAACTTTTCCCACGTATTTACATTCAACGAAAATAAATAGAACGTCGACTCTCACGGATTTCGGCAGGGCTGAATTCCTAAACCCCCCCCCCCCCCTCCCGAGTAATCGCTATCGCTCTCCGTGTAAAGTAGGTATTATAGAGAAAAACTTAAAATCATCACGCGCCCTGATTTGCCGCGATTACGTCACACACGTTGCAGAGAAAAAAAAAAGACAAAATTAGAAGAAAAAAGGAAAAAACATCGGCAACGTCTGTGTCCATAAAAAAATTGGAAAATGGATTATATATTCCAAAAGAAAATAATTATACGCACGTCTTATACCCGCGTTTTTTGACAGCCGTGGATACGCCGGGCGTTGGTAAAACTCGGTTTCTACGCAGCGAACAAATTTTTAAACAGTACATGATGGGGTGATTTGCCCGAGGCTAACTGGGACGTCAGAAACACGAATCCAAAACGGCTCTATCCTCAGAACTCATCTCCTATAAATTTAGGCTCTTGCCTCAGTATCCCTGGATCATGAATGTGACATGAAATATTAACCGGGTCAATTTGACCCAGTGCGATCATCGTGATTCAATTGAAAATTGTTACCAGAAAGGGTTAATGACGTCACATACGATATTAGTTGGCCGTAATGCGCCGAGAGTAGGAAATCTGTTGCCGGATTGGAATGGGATGGGATTGAAATTTTGTCAAGGTTTTCGGGGGTGGTGTTGTATGTATACTTAATAATATGATATCTATTCGTGGAATTAGAATGCTGATTGTTGTCGGTTTCTGTGTCACGTACGAAGTTGACGGCTATCCTTTGGGTATTTAGCGGCAATAAGACCCCTCCACGTTTGACCCTAAACTTTTTATCCACCCCTCCCTTCCTTCGTTCTTGCAGAAACGTAAGCTCAGGATGGAGCGAAGGGCGAAAACATAACCCGCCCCTTTCGTTGCGGCTGGGGGTGTTCGACTCCGCAGAGTTTCCCTCCTACCGAGTTTCGCCAGCGATAAATTCTCATCTCGTCTTCTCCTCTTTAACAAGAGATACAGCCAGTCCACGTGAATCGTCAGCCATTAAGGTTATACAAATCGGTGATCACGCTCAGGACTTTAACAAGCTTCCAGTTTCGGAGAATTGCACCTAGGGAACCTGCTCCTGGGAGTAAATTAAACATTTCATTTGCCTTTATTCTCGAGACGTGAATTTAACGCCCTTCCTTCTAATGAAAAGTTTTACTTCTTATTTTTCCGTTCGTTCTGGGATACCGACTGATCTATGTAACGTAGGTATATGCAAGTCAGACTTTGGTCATCCCCTCGCGCTCTTACCAAGAAATCACCGTGCAGACTCTGAATTATTTTTCCACTTATTTCAACAGTCCCCGATAAATCCATGATTATCTGAAAACCGTCACCTACATTACTCGAATTTCATTTAACAGATTGCCACCGGTACGCTGGAGAAATAAAGACATTGAAAAAAGAGAATCGTATTCAAAGGAATAAAGAACGTGAAGAACCACTAGCTGTGCGTCACCGTTTTCCAACAATATATTACACATACGTCGTGCGGCTCGCAATAACGTTGCGAAAGTAATGTAAAAAAATGGATACTTTAACCACCAACGATATAACAGTTATATAATCCGTATCACACTGTACCGGCGTGAATTTTGATGCAGATTAGAGATAAGCCGGCCTGGCCTTGCTTTGGTCGGGTGATACGGGTTGCCCATTAAAACTGCAATAACACTCGAATGTATCCAAATCTCTCGCATGGGCTTAGAATCGGTAATTAAACCCGGAGATGGTTCCTGCCCCATCAGGATTTAACGTAAGGGTTTTACACCCCGAACGTACCGTATACATAGAACACATCTAGATCACGAACTGCGCGTACTACGAACCTTGCGTAAAAATTCGACGTTGAGAAATCTCTGCGGAATTTCGAAGTGGTGCGAAAACTTTTTTCAAGCCACGGGAGTATTTTCCAAAATTACCGTCGAGGTGCATCGGACGTGGGCTATCAAGTGCGGGACGTTGTGTGTATTTCTCGTTTTCGAGATGCGCCTTTGTAACGGTTGTCTTCGCGGCGACCCACGAAAGCATAGGAAAAGGCAACAAGAAATACATAAATTATAGCGGCGGTGGTGTGCCGCGGCGTGACTGCAGCGAAGCGTGGGTTCGTATTAAAGTTATGAATATAAATCCCGAGGTGCCAGAGTTTCGTTACCCTTCTCCTTTACTCTCCTCCTTTTCTCCTCGATTCCTCTTTCCCTCGACTCCGTCGTTCTACGATTCCTCAACCCTTAGCTTGACTTGGCTTATTCGCTTACCCCTTGACTTCTCGTCGACGTTCACACAGCCATACTTATGTATATGTACCGTGCGCCGCGTACGCTGTCAAAGTGCCGACCGATAATTCACAAACCAAGTTTTCACGTCTTTGAGACACGCGCTGCTGGTGGGTATGGCGACTGCACACAACGTTACATCGTTTCGGAGTCGCACGGGGTGAAGAATACAAGCAGCTATAGCATACGTGCTTCGGATCGAAAACTGCTTTGAAACGATAATTACAAAATGATAAATCAGAATGGAATAATAAATTTTCATTCTTCGTTTTCGATTTCCAAAATTACGTTTCAATTACAGACCCGCGGAAGTCTATGGTTCCGAAGATCGAGAGTACCGGGGTAAAAAAAAAAAAAAAACGGTCCTTGCGAGGCATGAAAGATGAATGAAATAAAAATCACTGTACGAAGTGGTTACCCATCACTAAGAAGTAGTAGGTAGAAGGTGATTGGGTGGATACATTTTTTATAAAACTTTGAAAGCAATGACGGTCGTGCACATAGTGACAGAGGTGAACGAATATAGAGATGCGTGTGAGTAGAATTTATGCCAGCCATGGGATTTGGAGAATTCGAATTCGCGAGGCTGTTCGACCAATCACGCACGGGCGCGCAACATCCATGAGGAAGGATATATCTGTAGATATCAAGTCCCGAAACATATCGATACGTTGTCGTCATACATATCTGATGCCAGAGCCTAAGGCAAGTCTTTTTCCCGTCGCTGTCTCTTTCTTTTTTCGTTTTTTTTATTTATTTATTTTTATTTTTTTTTGCTCCTAGCCTTCTCACTCTCGATTTCTACAGGAGCAAGAGTTTTCTCTGACTCCTTCTAGTCTCGTCTCTTAACCCTGTGGGAATATGCACGAACTTTATTTTTTATTCTATTTTCTCTTATTTTATTTTACTTCTTTTTTTCGTTATTTTTTCACCCGGTAGCAAAATTCTCCCGAGATATAGTCCAGATTTGTTACTTCTTCTTCACTTTTTACCCGGTAAATATCATCGGATCTATAATATTGTATAGATTCACTCACAGGCCACATTTTATCGAAGTTATTAGATCAACTTGCACGTCTATTTCAACTCCACTTTCACCCACGCACTTTTACGATTTCTACTTCACTTCATTTCGTTACACGAGATACACGTCGAGAAATTAATCAGACGAAAAGAGAAGCCAGATAAACGAAACAATAATCAAAAATCATTAAACCATTCGTTATTAAACTTTTCCACCCTTAATGGTTTTTTTTTTTTTTTGTGTTATTTTTTTTTTTCACTCGGCACGCCCTATGCCTCTTCAAACTGATTTATGACGCGTATATACATAATACTTTTACGCCTGACATTTACTCGGGCACAATCTACGCTTGTCACGCGTGTATACGAAATTGAAGTAACATTTGTACCAATTAAAAGGTTAATCGATACTTTTTGTTGACGACTCTAACACCCCGTATATATATGATGGTACAGATGCGTGTGTATTCGTGTGTCGCGCGTATATATAAGGTTTGCGTGCCTACTACCCTTAACAACCTTCCAACTCTTTACATATATATATGTCTACATATTTATGTGTGAAGTATATAGATTTATGTATATAAATATATATTTTTCTACGTACACATCGCACGCGTGTATGTAGCAAATTTACATGTGTTAAGAAGAACGTTTGGTGGGGATGGTGAGCATCGGCTATGAACGACCCTCGTGCGCTTAATATCTGGTTTATTACGTTACGTTACGTTACGTTACATTACGTTACATAGCTTCACGTTGCGTTGCGTTGCGTTGCTTTGCTTTACGTTACGCCACGTCGGGTCGTACGCTTCACCCTTCCACGCTTCTACCTATGCTACATATTTTGACGTTATACCTACACATCATCGTACCGACGTGGGGTCTAGGCACTATACTCGTTCATAATACATACCTTCATTATACGCACTCTACATATTTTAACGTACTTTGCACACGTGTCAGACGGGCTAAAACATGCTTAATGCGATCTGGTCTGCACTCGGGGCGCGAGAGCGTAAGGAACAAAAAAAGAAAATAAAGTAAAATACTTGGGAATAAAAAGAGAAGAGAAAAATGCGGGGTGGGGGGGGAGGAGAAGGGATCGTAAAACACCCGAATCTCTACCCCCGGCTTGACCTCGGGATATTCACCCTGCCTATCTTCTGGTCGTTCTCTTAATACCATTCTGCTCGATCTTCAGGCTAAAGGATCATATCAACGCCGCAGACGATCACCCCTGCACATTTATGACCTCAGTGTTACCAGAGAAAGAAAAAAAAAAAAAAAATCAAAGAACTAAGAATCGAGAAATGACAGGACGCGATTCTACCGCGTCGCTGTTACTCCAAAAATTTCTATCGAACACCAATATCGGTGTAAGGACCTCAGTGATCAGCGTAATTAGATACATGCTAATGATCATATAGGTTTGTAATTTACGATGTACATACGACGAGCATGCATGTATATCAAATGTGTCGCACGTAGGATGTTTCAAAGGATGAGTAAGTGTCGCCTAGCGCAACAACCTGCAGGACATGGTAAAAAGCCGCTGCGTGCCGGTCACAAATCACTTTTACACGAATAGCGTGCCAGACAAGGTTGCGTGAAAATAAAATAAATAAATGAAACACTCAGTGGCATGACACTGCTCGCGCCGAATTATTTCCGCTAGGAGATGGTGCAGACGTATACTAGATCTACATTTAACCCCCGTGCACATTTTCTTTTTTTTTCTCTACAGGTACACCTATTCGTTTTTTTTGTTTTTTTTTTTCTCTAATCATTTCCGTACTCTAATCGATCGTATATCGCTTCAGGGGAATATAGATATTTTTTACTTTTTGATTAGAAAATTGACGGATCGTGTGATCCGCGAAATCTGATTACGCATATATATCTCCGGTATGACGTAGTACACCGTTTTTTGATGTTTTTGTTTTTTTGTTAATTTTTCATTTTTGATACGTACTGCGTATTAAAAACTTTCATGCGTACACCGTTTTGACCGCAAACCCGGCTACAGGGTATTATGCATGGATATATGTGTATTCAAATCCGTAAAAACTAACCATTTCAAAAATCAAATCACCGACAAAAGAAAAAAAGGAAAACAAAAATTTCGTACGGATCAAATTTTCGACATCGAATGTGTGTGGTTATCGTGTGAAAATTGAATCGATGACGATGTACGATTTGCGGGGGAAACAATCTCTGTAAGAAATAGAAACAAAAACAAAAATTTCTATCATTGTTTTTCTCAATTGATTGATTGAAGCAATATCGGAATGGTTAATGAAAAAGAAAAAGAATAACAAAGTAAAACATTAATCAAACCGAATTTTCATTACATTCTTCGCATTTTCATCACGAATTCGTATGTCTGCGTTTTTTAGATCCTGTGAATTTGGATCGTTTGTCGAACGCGAAAATCGGATGACGGATGAAAATGGAAGAAGAAAAAGTAAAAGAATAATACATTCCATACAATGATTGCCCTCAACCTACGTCGTCCGTACGCGAATTCTTCGTGAAATTAGATCCAAAAAAAAAAAATTGATCACGGCGTCGGATTTAATAAATAGCAAACGACTCGCTGATGACGTCTACCACCTGTGTTGCTTGTTTCTACTTTTGTCGGAATGAAATGTAAAAGTAACTCTTGAAGTAGGTAAACCCCCCCGTAGAATCATTATTACAACGTAACGCGTCTTTTGCTCCGCTAAAAGTAGAACACAATTAATTAAGGTATACGAATTGGAGGAGGTATAATGAAGGGTACTTGTATATTCTATTTTGTCACAACATATAGCACATAACCATAGTGAACTATATGGTTATACACCGGAGTTCTCTCATGTAACACGTATTAGGACGAGCCATAGAGGCATATATACGAGAATGTGCAGAGGGGCGAAGGCGGAAGGTTCCTTCTAATCAAGCGCCTGGTTACTAATTAATTTATCTCTAATAACCCACCTCTGCCACCTATACACAACAAAACCTGTTCGGTTTCTAACACACAGATATTTTATACTTCAAATAGAATTTCTCACATGTGGAGAAATTTTAATTCAACCTGATTAGCTTTTTTTTATTTTCTTTTTTCGAAAAATTCAAAGATATTAGAAAACCGGTTCTTCAGAGATATTTACAATCGATTGCAACTTTTCGATAAATTAACAAGCAAAGGTTGTCTAATTTTCTTGTAATATTATTCGATCCTTTTTCACTTCAATAATAATTAATGGCTGTGTACAAAATTGAAAACATTAAATAATCTTCCATAACTCCACTTACACATATTTCTGTATCCGGCGATGTTGTTTAATCATTTCGCTCCCTTGAGACTATGGTGCATATTATTGTACGGCGTATACTATGGTAATATTATTATGAATATGGAGAGTCTAATATGGGCTTAATTATCGCATGGTATACTGAGGTGCATGGTAGGGTGTGTTCAACGAAAAATCGAACCTGGTCCTCTGGGAATGATCGTACCTTCAAACTTCGCGAATGAAATCGTTGTTGAGTAACAGTCTTCTGAATATTTTTTCCAAATTTTTCGGTCGACGACGACCTGAAGTTTGCAACCGATGGAATAAAAAAAAAAAAGCTTCGAAAATTGAAAAGATGTACAACCTTCTTTCGATCAAAAATAATATTTCACCAACTTCAAGTGGCTGGTTAAACACAGAGAAATCTAATAAGTAGGTGTAATTTGAAGAAATTTCCATAACTCAAGAATCAACGTCAGAATTGAATTCTCCCCGCGATTCTACTCGTATATATATAACGGCCTAATTCATCTCCCACAAATTCGCAATTTAACTCATCTCGTCTGCAGGTTTGGTAAACGAATTCGTAGTTTCGCCAGCGAAATCTGGAATGTAATATCATTTCGACTCGTCGGAAGATTCGGAAATAAGAATCTCGCGAGTCTAAAGATGACGCATATTCTCATAGACAGAAATATCTCGGCACCTTTTTCTCGCACCCCTCGATAGCGACGTTGAGAAATCATTTTTTTGTTCGTTTTCGCCGGTTTTTTTCATTTCACAACTCGACGCGGTCGGTTGCGGCGCGCGGCCGATGGACTGGCCATTGATCCGAACACGTCTCTCACCTTTAAAACATTTCGCGCGCGACCAGGCGCGCAAAGTACGACATAAACCTCTGCGGCAGTGATACATGGGACTGTGTACACATTATACCCCTACACACTGCAGTAAAGGCCACCCTTGCAGCGAACACACCTCTGTAGTATCCCCTTTCGCGTATGTGGTACAGAGAGGGAAAAGCACAGGGCGGTAGCAGAAGCATCGACGAGTGAGGGAGAGGAGAGAGGAGAGAGGAGAGAGGAGATCGCGAGAAAGGGAGAAAGAGAGAAAGGTACAAGGGAAACGGAGGGGTGAGACGGCGAAGTGAACTCGTGTGTGGGGGCAACATTGCTGCTTTAAGTTATTCATAGCCACAGGCCAGCCACCACCGACACCCCCTGTGTTGCCTGCTTCACTCCTCCATGGACCTATACACGATCCGGGATGGACCGCCACCCTGGGGAGATTCTCCGAGTAGCTCGTACCTGCCGGCCACCTCTCCCCTATCCAACTATATCACGCAGATACAACCCTCCAGCTTTCACGATGGCTTGGCCACCTTGGTTCACCTAGTTTCTATCCTATCATTACGTGACCTCGTGTTGAATCAATTTATTCTCGACCGACATATTTACCACGTCTCGTAATGAATTATCATCACTCGATTCGTATCGATATTACGAAAAAGAAGGTTGGGACGTCCTCAAAATTTTAGCTTCGGAACCTGGAATTACGTCGCGTGCTTATACCTAGTCAGTTTCTACGATGAGCGAAAAATCGGGTGTAGTATCGAGGGTAAATTAATTGTCTCCTTTGTTCGATGTGATGGAATCGCTTGAAATTGGCGTAGAGTTGGTGTATATATAGGCATGTTTATAGCTCGGGGATGGGGTGTAAACGCAGCTTGCATGACAGAGGGATTTTGCGATTGGATGCAAATACGCAGGAGCGCAATCGGAATAAAGGTAAGATTCTACGGGGCATCAAAATCTCAAAGGTCGGGTATGCTAAGTCTTGGCTCAATTACAATTGGCTCGAATCAATCTCGATGGAAATTAACGGTTAAATTGGTTCGCTTGACGATTGAGGTTTACCGTTTGCAGAGCATCTAATTCTGCTACATTAGAATTGAATTAAACGAGCACACCGGCAACTTAAACAGCTATACCGATCTGTGCAGTTTCAGGTGCTGAAGCGGTGAAAAAAAAAGTTGAAAAAAAGTCAAATGAAATGAAATAAGTGAAAAGCGGGAATATTCGGAGCTTTTTCCCCCATTACGTTTCACGTGGACTTTTTAGTAACAAAGGAGTCAAGACTGATGGTGATATATGCTTAGAAGTACTTTAAGAAACGAGTGGAGGGAAAAATGTAGATTAGTGGGTACCTGAGTTCTATGTTATAAACTGCGTCGAAACTTTATGGATAAATTATCAATTACGCATGGTAGGGTAAGTCGGCGGTCATATTTCTCGATTGAGCTCACCGCCAGGACCCCCTGAATAATCGTGTTACGGAAAGAGACGACCCTATTGGATCTGCGATACATCAGCTGGAAAATATAATGTTCCTATCTACCTACCAGCCTATACATATACCTGCACATGAATGTACATAAAGGTGCGTCGTTCAAGAATTTGGATTATTTCGAACTCCCGAATCACGAACGGGGGTTCTACAGAGTGTGTTGTATACCGACAGTTAATTGTAGCACGCATAGAGCAGAGAATGATCTTCGAAGATGGTCCGTTCAAAATTCATTAGTTTTTATAACGGGTAATTATTACCAGGCAAATTTTCAGGGAATGTTCTTTTTCAATTTACACCTCTGTGTTCCCCTAATTCCTCTCCCTTGTTCACTCTCTTTCCACGTTCCGTGATTTCATTTTCCGTATTCCACATTTTACGTTCCGCGTTCCAAATTACAGAAAAAAATAAAAAACAAAACAAAAAAAGAAAAGAACATGAATAAATGAAAACAAAATATTATGGTAACAATGATGGAATAAAAAGTGAAGTAAAAAGAAGAAAAAAAAAGTATCCACTCCGCGATAACCGAAATCAAAAAATTCATCGTCATTTGCAATCCCCACGTGACATATGTGAATCGTGAAAATTGGATTTTTACTATCATCCCGCCAAAACCGGGAACGAATGTTGGGACGCGGCACCAATACTTGAAATTCGACAAACCCAACCACCCCCGCTCCAAGCATGTACACGTGGAAATACCATTGATCGATGACGCCCGTATATGAATATATCCTGTAAAAATAAAAAAAACTAGGATAAAAATGAAAAAAAGGAATTTTTTTCTCGACTGTCAAACGCATCGCTGGAGCTGATTCGCATTCGTGGTTATTTATCAGATCAAAAAGTGGTCCATAAAAAAGTTGGGACTGCTTGTAGAAATCGATAATATATGCGGCTTCGATTTCGGTGTTTCAGTGTACGGAGGAGGAAAAGAAAAATAAAATAAAATTACGAAAAGATCGCGTATGGAAATACTGGGACGTTTAAATGGTTGAGTTGCGACGTTGAACGGCGTAGCGTTCGGTTGGGGTCTAGCATAAGCTGTAAACTTTTTACTGTAGCCTCCGCAATTCCGAAGCGAAACTTGGTAAAGCAAACGTCTAAACCAGGATCTGTATTTTTACCGCGTTTCGGATGAAGTTTTATGAAATTCCCCCAAACGTTACGTTACGTTACGTTACGTTACATCGCGACGCCTCCTCTCATAGTTTGTCGTCTCACACGGTTCTTAACGTATCCCAATGTAAATAACGTTAAGATTAACCCTAACGGCATCCCTCGCGATCCATCGAAGGCACAAGAAATTCCAAATTAGGTTCACCATCTTATACCTCCTTTCCTCGTACACGATAACCCAGCTCTTTTGCATAATCCTTCCGAATACAATTTTTCGTTCGCTATTTCCGTTTTTCCCCCCTCCATTTGTTTCGAAATTCTTTTCTTCTAAAAAATTTTTAACCGTGGTGAGAGCGGTACCGCTGGGGTCAGGGGTCAGAAATTTGTACCTATCCGTTAGTTTTGTGGCTGAGTATTGCGGCCGTGAGGGTGCGGTAAATCCCAGCATCCCTTGCGGCCTGTGGTATAGCTGGAGACCTGCGCTTCCCACCAGAACGAAGTGGCCGGCGTCCCGACGCTCTCGACCTCCGTGTGTCTTACGATTTCCCCCGCGACTCTAGTGGTCGCCAACTGTCCGTCTACTTGTTTGTTTCATCCTACCACGGAATACAGCACCTACATACCCTCGCTCACTTTTGATTCACGTGATTTCATCTCACGCGCATCTTAAATTACACAATTTTTTTACTCGAGTTACAGTTATGCGCATATGCGAAGTTATGTTCAACTAAAATGGATGCGTCGCGTGCCGCAGGTTCTCAAAAAATTCATTAAAAATTTCCCGACTTTTCATACGATCGTAGACGATTACCGTCCGAATGCCTGGTCACGGCAGAGCAAGGCGACGAAAATATTTCACGTTTCCTCGACGCTAACCGCTGTACAAATAACGTGTACGGCACATCGACACGATACGTGGCAATTTTCGTAAGCTCAATAAAACTGCTCGATTATAAAAACTATCTGACTCGACCCAGGCACGGAAGACAGTAATTTTTTTTTTTTTTTCTAATTATATCGCACACCTCCCACGGTGCAATAAATCCCTGTCTCATAATTTTCTCGTAACATAGATGTACGCTTAAAAAATTGTCACGCGTTGAAATGATGAGGTTCACGTAGAGAAACATAATGCCAGAAAATTACGACGAGCGTTTCGTTTTAATGGAAAGATTTCCCACGTGAAAAATGGAGTTTTGATTACCGTGAGAATCGGAGCTGCGATACTGTCCGGTGTCGGGGGTGGTCTTCATGAAATTTCGTGTAGTTTCCTAGAAATTCTGTGATCCTCAGAAACTTGGCAAGAGAGCGAGACTGGAGGTGCAGTGTGAGGGGATGGGGCTAGGAATATAGTCTCGTTTGCTCGGTGAACTTACCGTAGGTATTGTTAACTATAGATAAAGCGTATGCATATCTTTGGGACGACAACTTTCCAGGGGGTTCCCCTTAATTAACGTCTCAGACGAAGCGCTAATGAGCCGTGACCCTGTCTTTTGATTCATATCCTGAACTCAAAATTTTCATTACTGGAACTGGTCCTCCAAAGGAAATATTCACGTTTCCTTGATTGAAACGTATATACAATATACAGGTATCTATTCCTTAAAATTCTACGCTACCTACGCACACAAGCAAAACATAACATGAAATAAAACCGGCCGGATCACTCTCCGTGACGTTGTTTTATTATTATAATTATTGATTCTTTTTTTGGCTTGTTCATGACATACGTATGTGTTGGTAATTATTACCTGTCGGCCGCAGAGCAAAATTTTATTTTTATAGTTTAAGTACGTGTTTTTTTTTTTCAACATTTTATCGCCATAGAAGACACGATTCGTTTCCACGATTCCCCAATAGATGGAATAATTTGCCGCTGATTTTTTTTTTTTTTTTAGTTTTCGTTAGACCGAGATGACGAGGGCATTTTTCTTTTATTCGTACCTCCATTTGTAACTGTATAAGTAACGATTTTTTGTTCGCTCTGAATTTAACAACGGACTGAATACTGCTGCAAAGATTTTCACGTATGTATAGGAAAGAGAGAAACCACATAATGAACGTATTTACGGTATCTCATTTTTCTATACCGCTATTAGGAACAGACGCAAGTTTATTTTTCGCAAATAGACTGCGATCACCGCGAGGATCCAAAGTCTAGACGTATTTTGAGTTTTCCCGCGAACAATACGCGAGCAGTTCCATCATATTTATTTCACGGCGCTAAAAATCCATGTACAGCCGTGAATGAGCCGATGAATTTTGTGATTCGATAGATCCACTTGAAGACTGTTAGTCGAATTTTCCTAGAACCGATCATGTCAGTCGGGCCATGACGCGATCAGTGTTTTCGGATTTCCATCATCGCATAATCTCTCCGATCTCGTCCCGTATCATAAATTCGCGAATATTTTATATACGCAATAATATATATGCCCGGAATACACACGGCAAGTTTCACATAAATGCGAGCGAGTGATCATTCCTTTCCTTCGCGGAAGGTGGATACGCCGATGGGTTACATACACCGAGTATATACGTATACGTATATATATAAAAAATGGTATGCCCGAAATAAACCCTGAATTTATTCGTAAGCCAATAAATACCACGAGTCATAGCTACGCGACACGACAGAAACTCCCTACCGAAATGGTGACAGTCGTTTAAGAAGGGTTGATAAAACTTCTCTTCGTCCGCGTCGTACTGCCAGGAAATTCATACATCATATCACGGGCTTTTTCCTTTTCCTCTTTTTCTCCGTACGTTCATTCGTTCATCGGTGTGTGTACAAAATGTATAGGTATACATATCTGAAAATCTCTGCATTTTCCGCTTACAATTTCTATCCCGCAATATCGTTGTCACTTCGACTTGCGTTATGCATCGTTATTTTTTTGTCAAAAATATATACCATTACGGAGGCGAAACGGAAGAGAAAGAAAATTACCTAAACAGCTAGACGAGTTCGCGACAGTAAAAGTCAACGTAAGTCAATTTAAACGCGGTGTTTGTTCGCCGAGGTTGAGGAGAAAAGGTAGGAAAAAATGGAATAAAATGAAAATTTTAAATGTTTAAGGCTTAGGGATAATCAGATTAAGAATAACATTCGCACGGGCGGAGCGGTAATACGGTGTAAAACGTTTGTGAGTTTGAAAGCATGCACGTATGATAATGTGTGGATATCAGAGGCCCGGAGGCGATAAAGTGTACAAAAGACGCCTAAAAGCCCTAAAATTGTGTAAGAAAGGGAAAAGGAAGTGGCGTAGATGGTCCCACCCCCACCTCAACTTATATGCCTGTAGACGGCAGGGCCCTGTTGGGTTGTAAAAACATTAAACTAACCAGAATAAATGACTATCGCTGATGAGGCTCCACTGGGTTGTCTAACGCTCGTAAACTTCGCGCCCGAATGAAGTGGTGTTTTGCCAAGAATAAAAAAAAAGAGAAAAGAAAACAGAAAGAAATAAGATTGCAGCAAGTTTTATTATTTTTGTTATATCCTTTTAAAATCCAAACTTCTCTGATACTTTTTTCATAATACATCTCCTAAGCTTTGCTCAAACTGGGGAGCAAGATCTCTGAAAGATTCCTCTTCTTCAGCCCCGAAACAAAACGACGTCATGGACGCTACGACTTAGTGTATGAAATAAAAAAAGGAGTAATTTTTCAGCTTGTATCCACCGACTTTTACATTTTCCTAACCGTATAAAACAAAGGCACGCGAAAAATCTAATTTGATTGTGGGGTTAATAAGGGTTGATGTAATATGAATAGCCGGTTGTATTTGAACTTCGGCATTTATATCGGGAGTCAATAATTTAGCAAGCTACTGCGTGAGTAACTCGTATTAAATCAGACAATCGAGCAATAATAATTCGCAGAGCGTGAAACTAACAAACGACACGACCTGAATCGTGCGGGCATCATTTGTTACACCTTCCTCAACAAAAGATCCGGTAGTGGGGATACGGAGATGGGATGGGAAGGTAAATGAGAATGAGAATGAGAATGAGAATGAGAATGAGAATGAGAATGAGAACGGGGTATCATGGAAAGTTTGTTGGATTACGAGGTGGGTATATACGGCAAGATTATATTAGGTGGATAAGGTAATTAGGTATATACGATAATTTTCATCACGCGACAAAACGTTGTGTCATTTCGATTTCATGTAACTACATGGACAAGCATTTACTTAATCAGTAAACACATAATCGAATGATTATTGGAAATTCAACGCAAGCTGGAATACTTACTCCTCGACTCCAGGCACATAAAACGTCTACGTAGACAACTCTGGTGCTAAATTACCGCAACGACGTAACGCGTTAGGGTAATAAACTCTCTTTCTCTCACTGTCTTTCTTCCGTTCATTTTTTTCCTCTCGAGTACCGTAAAACGCGAGGCGCGATGACTCGTTCGCTTTAAGATTTACACCCACTACTTGTGATATTAACCATATGAAATTGCGGCTCTACAACTGGACTCGTAAAAAGCTTCAGTTAGGCAGATAAAAAACTCGTCCTGTTTCTGCTTCTGTTACTGCAGCTCCAGGTACTGCCAAAGTGTGTCTATATGTGATTGCTGCACAGTTCTGGATGCTCCTCCAACTGCAGCTTCTGCTTTTGCACACCGACGGCAAGGAAATGCATCTGCCACGGTCCTATATAAAGTAATTGTTGTTGCCGCCGCTGCTGCTGCGCTATTGCTATTGCTGCTTATTCTGCTGAGTTTGCCACCACGATTCTGTTGCGGTCCCTCCAAAGCTGCTTTACAACCACCTAATACACTCTCATACATATATTTTTCCATTATCCCAGCTCTCGGCGCTTTCAAATATTTCATTCACCATTAATTTTTCATCGATGTAGAATTTTTGCTTTTTCTGTTACATTCGATCTTTCTTGAATCATGTTTGCCCCATTTTTGAAAAAATTTCGAATCGTCGCAATAATCTAGAATTACGAATGATTAGAATAAGAGCTCTGTTTCTCTTTTACTCGTTTACAAAAATAACGGAGGTAAGAACCCATATTTTTCTTTTCTGCGAAATATATGCACGGTACAAATTGTTCTTGGTAAAATCAGTTGGTAGGAAAAGGGCATATAGGCGCGCGCGCGTCTGTAATCATATCGTTTTTACAGTAATTACGAGCGCCCTTTAACTCGGCTCAAACGCTTAACCTCCTCTCGACATTATAATCCCATTTCGAGAGATCCCAAGATTATGCAAAGAAGTGTATAGATAATGTTTGCCGGCTAGGTCATTTGCGATATCTGATCTGCTTCGCACGATATTCACACGACACTAGACGGGATATTGAAAATTCACCTCTTCGAGACTGATCGCTGATCCGATCCGCGAACCGCGTCGCGTCTCGTGCGCCTCTTGCAAAGCTTTTTTCAGATTAGGAACAAGCTATCATTTTTCAATTAGTCCTCTTCAATTTTTACTTTCAAAATCATGTGGCGGTTTCTAAAGTCGGATCAAAATTGTTCGCTTCAACGGTTACGAATTATCGATGTAAAATTATAGCTCCGCAAAATTTGATTTTATCAACGTGCACTGAATTCTTGTGAGTGCTTTCCAAGGATATTAAAACAAATGAATCTATTAAACAACTTTTGTTGTTCCATTATAGTTTTCAAATGTTGCCAAAAGTCAATTAACCGTTTCTGTAGCCCCGTATGTTTAATTTTGCAGCAGCGTACTACAACCTTATATACTATGTATATACGCGGTTTTGTAAACTTTTGTAAGTTTCGATTGTTCCACGCGGCTACGTGCAGTAAATACATGTATACCCAGAGTCGTCACGAACAAATTTGTGGTATATAGTTTTGAGTGTGAGTTTGTATACGTAGCTAATAGGTAAGTCCAGTTTAAGTCAGTCTCAAGATCTTGGCTGGCTTAGGCAAGTTTCTAGCGCCCCCCTAACGCCTGCAGCTACCTAAATTGCTTGGGTACGATTCAACCTGCGTGTCCATGGAACATTGTTTCGACTCCTATAGACCACCGACCCTGTAGCTAACGAAACGAAACGAAACAAAAGTGAGGAGAAAAAAAAAAAAGTAAAAAGAAATAGAGACGAAATGAAACGCAGTAGTACAGCGAACGACGACGTGGACAAGGACGAAATAAATTTCTCTAGCTACGTTATACTCCTTGGAGGCGGGTGAGAAAGTTCTAATCCAAAAGTTATTTAGCCAAATTGACGAAAGGTTGACTTGCGTGTGGTAATTGACGTCCGGCGTGTTACGAGCCCATGTTAAGATGGTCTTAAGCTTGTAAATAGGTATTGTTATATTATATTTCGGACCCTGCAGCAGCCTAAGATTGAATCGTTTCTTCCCAAAGTCTAATAGCTTTTAAACACGATACGCAAACGGTTGGGAAATTCGGAAATAGCGACGGCTGCGATCTGAGCTTTGCTGATTGAATTTCAAAAATATTAAATTTTGTCTATTTGATGTTTGTGAAAATTTCGTCATAGTTCAATGATAACTTATACCACAAATCCCGTAAGCTTCCACCATCGATCTCCTCTTCGCGATTCGTGCCCGAAAAAAGGAAGAACTTGTTTGATCGAATCCAGGTGAGGTTCGCACCTCTCACTGAATCGAAAGCTAAGCTTTCCTTTTAGCTTTCCTCTTCGAAATAGCGGAGTCCGTGCTGAATTCGGGTGTGAGAAGGAACGGAGGAAGAAGGCTTACTTTGCTCGACGATGGGACGAAGAGTGGGATAGAAAGAGAGTATTATAGGTGGTAGACTGTGGGGTGGTTTTGTAGCACAAGGAAAGCTATAAGGTATAAGAAGAAGCTGGGTGCTCACTGGCTTGTGCCGTTCCCGTTTGTTATAATTGTACAAGTTGAAATGGGTCCCGGATTAAATTGGGTTACGTTGGCTGTTGGGGAGCGCTACGGCTGTAAACATCATTTGATAGAGACGTCGCGACGTCTCGGAGCGTCGCCGACGCCCCACGCGACGTTGCTTATATACATACATATATTTATAAACGAAAGTGGAATATAAGTGTTATTTTCAACGCTTCTCACGGGTAACCAAATAGGTACTTTACGACCCTCCAACGAACGAACTATCAATCCCTATCGGATAACCACTTCGGAAAGAAATACACCTTTATTCGTTGTCTGCACGCAAATATATCTTATTTTTTCAAAGATCGCACGATTTATCACCCCAACTTTTTTAACCAACCAATGAATTCCTGATCGCAACCCGTACCCGCAAAGTCCCTTTCGGTGAATAATTGAAAATCCTGTTTTTTTTTCAAAAAAAATCAAAGAAACAACAAAATTTCTATCGATTCTCCAGTGGCCTAGCCGCAGGTTCTCGCGGTGCAATTTTCGTTAAACTTATGTACCGTTTGGTCTAGCTTTAGTTTGAATGACGAGAAATTAGGAAGGTTCAACGCCAACCACCGCTAGGTACGAGCTAAGTGACCATGGATTAGCTGAGGGTGTTGTAGATCCTGAGTTAAATTCGACGCCCCAAAGAGTGGTCAGTGAAAACATCCGTCAACCACATAAATACCCGGGGCAATTATGTAACCGGTACTTCAAGGTACGAGGAATATGTTGATTTTGCTTGAAGGTGGTTTACACCGATCTTGTAAATTTTAACCTTTCTCATTAATGAGAAATCGAGCCCCGGAACCTTTTTAAAGTAGAACCCGTAGGATCGATTTATTTCACAACGGCTATTTATACGATCTTATCCAGCGGGACGTGGGGCTACAGAAATCTATCCCACTTCTGATTGCGAGATATATATACACACGTGTACACGGATGTGTGTGTCGTACGTATGTAAGGATGTATGTTCCTTCGACTACATAGCGACGTGTGGAACCGTGCAGAGATTTCCAAGCGGTCACGTGTCGTATTCACGATGGAATATTTTCCAGACAAACGACGAGCATCTCTATTCCGGATGTTTGCGATAGCGTGCAGCTCTATACTGCTACCGCTGGTGGTGATGCTAGTGCTGCTTCAGCTTGAAAGAAATTCACGGAATAGCGAAAAATCGCGCGCGGTTGTCGTGCAAAACTGGCTAAACCCATCTAGTGCAGCAGATGTGGTTGAATCGATATCGATTATGCTGCGAGCTACGTAGTATAATTGGAGAAAAAAATTAAAGAAAAAAATCAAGAAAAATCGGACCCACGAAGTTTCCAGGTTCAACATACTTGAATTAGTGGTTTATAACGTATTTCGGAAAGGAAGCTAGCGACTCGAAAAATCGTAAATATCATCGGGTGGTGTGGGAGGAGATGAAAAGAGATAGGAGAATGAAACGTGGGAGAAAAGAAAAAAAAAACAAATTTCGAGGTTGTTTGAAATCCCAGAACAATTAGGGGAGGTGGTCGGCTGCAGACACTTGAGCTTCAGGACTGGTAGAAGGCCAAACAGTTCAAATCTAATAACGCCAGTGCCTCTATATCTTCACTCTGCTTGGTGAGCCCAAGTAGGTATCTTTCTTCTTGGATCTTACTTCGCGTACACATGTATACCCCTAGTAGCACTTTATACACCGACATCCCCCGGAGAAAATCTTAGAAAAAGTTTCCACATCCCTGGTGGGTAATTATTTCATTACTCTGAGTAATTACTCAGAAAAAAGACGCCATCTTGAGGAAGGGGTGGATGAGGGCGAAATTTTTTGGGGAGATGAAAAATTGACATCAACCGGAAAATTAGTTTGGGAAATTCAACGGCGATATTAAAACAGAACAGAGAGATAATTTCAACTGAATTTTCGTGCTTGTCCACGCTAAAAAAATTACACAGTTTATAACGGATCCGATAAGTGTAAGACAAACAAAATGTCGGATGACGAATACCGGCGGTGGTGTTAATATCACAATCCTGAATTCCTGTGTCTTGCAATTTTTCTCTTGTATTCGGGAAAAAAATATAAAATAGATACCTCGTGGGGATTGAGGTAACAAAAAGTAAGAAAGAATGAAAAGGAGTTTGTATCAGCATTCGCATGCCGGAATATAAAGCAGAGGTCCGTAAAGATTTCTTATTGTTCCGAAGGTTGCCCACTACTGAGCCACTGCAGTGGCCGCAGGGAGACATGGAAATCCAAGTTGAAGCAAAAGTGAAAGTAGAAGTAGCTAAAAGCAGGAGTCAAAGGATAGGAATACGTATAATATAAGCCCCGTAGGAGAAAAGTAGCAAGAGGTCAGAGAGGAAGTATATAATCCAATGTCCGCGACGCACCATCGACCAACCTTTAACATCTGCCGGTTATGCTGACGTTTTATGTTCCGTAGAATATTTTATGTCACAACTTTATACACATCTGACGTAGCATAACTCGTATCCCGTTTCCCTTTCACCTTGAATATTTCTCCTTAATTTTTCACCTCCACGTTTCGCCACTTCACACCCGATATGCGACCGACAATTTCATTTCGAACGGAATATCTGTAATTGCAGTCTCACGCAAATTGCCGCGCAGTCTTCAACATTCTGATTCGCAATCGGTCACAAATACTGCAGGGCGAGGAGAGGGTGGGAAAAAAAAATAAAAAAGAATGACCCTGATATTATCATTTCAGCATAGAAGCCCTTCGCGAAACGCGAGCTATATTCGGAACCAGGGGACAGATGAAGTAGAAAAGAGTGCCCAATTCGTCAGTTACTTCGGGGTAACGGTGTTTCACGTTAACTTAAGTGTTGGCCATGATCGTAAGCAGCTGACCTCGCTGGACTTCTTTTTTTATGGGACTTCGGAAGGTTTATATCCAGATCGTTAACTCGCGCGAGCATCGCCTCGTTCTCTCGATAAGTTCAAAGAATTAAATATATCAGAGCTCAGATAATGGTAAAGTGAAGACTTTCAAGGTTGCAAATTGAAGAATTCATTTCGCATGACTATCACATCGAAAGAACACTCATTAGTTAGAAATTTCAGGGACGATCAAAACACTCGAGCAAACATCCGACCCCAGAGGGTTTTGAGAAGATGAAGATGAGTTAAGAGTCCGTATTACTCACAGCGCTCATTATCAGACTTGGCAGCATATAGTTCTGTATTTTACATTCCAAAGTCTCGAATTGGCATTGGGCGCTTGTCCTCAACAGTCCTCCACCGTTACGACGAACAAATGGATGGATAAATAAAAAAGTGCAACGCACGCTTTTTATTATGAATATTATTTAAAAAACCAAACCCTGCGAAAGCCTCTTTCTGAAAAAAAAAGGAGAAATAAAAACGATGTAAAATAAAAGAATGAATTACGATGATAAGGTACGTACTTTGCTAAAGATCTCGTGGAAACTCGTTGAACAAATGACGAGCGAGTCGAAAAGACGCGAAGGACGAAAAGCCTGCAGCAGTAATATTCTTCCATTATTCTGGCAACGGTAGGTACTCGACTGACTTGAAGTGTGGGGTATCGTGTAGCCGCCCTTGTTCTACCCACCCTTAAACCACCCCAAAATGCCACCAACTCGTACACGCGGTGTTTCCCGACTCTGCAGGAGCGTGGATGGGTTAACCAACGCCGTAGGGTATGCGCTCACACATGTAAGACGTGTGTGTTCACATGTGGACATAACTCATACAGCGTTGGTAAACGTTATCGTCGTACTACACCGGAGTATGCATGGATGGAAAATTGCGCTTACATCAACATTCTACCTACAGAATTGGTGGAAGCACATACTTTGGAGTAGCACGTTACCCCCGTTTTCTGGTCAACCAACCTCACCTTGGCAACTAACATCTGACACCTTGGCTCGCGTGCAGCTCCTGCCGGTGTTACTGCCGCGTTTGTATCTATATCGTTCGAAAATCTATTTCGCCGTTAGAAAAATCGAAATACCTCAAAAATGCCGAAGGACAAACGATTTCCTGTTCGGAATCCATCATCGTTACAGGACGTGAATTGATGAAAATTGATGATTAAACCGATATGCTAATGATAATGGCGGTACTTCGCAAATCCTTATTCGGATCACAGTGCGTCGTCTACTTTAAGCCGGCTGCTTTTAAAGACGACATTTTTACTAGCCACTGTACGAAGAGCGAGTCGGGTGCAGCGGTAGCTATTCGGATGCAAGTTGCATAACGTGCTGCACCAAGGCCTCGGAACATTTCAGAGGTCAGAGGGTATGAGTATGCAACATCGTACTGCAGTCAGGAGATTTGCAGGGTAGAAGGGCAGGCAGGAGTACTGAAACGACTCCGTAGCCAAGGGGCGAGGTAGGAGCAGAGGGTAGTTAAATGTTACGGAAACATAAGCAAGGACCACCGATCGATATGCGAGTCTTCGGAGCAGACAAAACTCTTTCTTTGTCCCGCACAGACTCCCAACAAATTTCTATTCTGATCCTCGCCGGTATTTCCTGCTATGACACTCTGAATTGGAACGGCCAAATTAGGCTCTTTGTTAACTATTCGAATGCTCGTCGGGGTTTGACGGGCATTTGATGAGTAATTTATTCGAAAATGTTTTCGATATGGATTAGATTATTGGTTATACCTTTATCGGGCTTGAGGCTCAACGCTCCAGGAATGCCGCGTACTTTTCTTGAGATTCTGTCGTCTGCTAAGTTTCATTCTAAAAAAAAAGGCGTTTCTGTCTTAAGTCACTCCCCTCATAAATCCACCTCCTCAGTTTGAAACGCCTGGTTTTCTCCACGGCGGTTTTCAGGCGGCAAGAAGATTTTGTACCGGAGTTTTCCAATTGAGTTACCCTTTCTCTGATGTCCCTTGAGGTTTTTGCAGATTTTCTCATTAACAAGGAGAAATTAAAGCGTTGTAAGTCTGCCAACACGAAGACAAGCTAAATAATGTAATTCACCTTCATAACCACGTTCGCATCTCTGCTTTCTGCACGCTACTAATTTTTAGGGTACATCGAGTCCAGCTGCCGGACAGCTGACCATCGACTAAATGGGACATTAAAATTATGAAAATCGTTCCCACGCTCATTTCAATGTTCGTAATTGTGTGATCTTCCGTTCTCTTCATCTTGTGTTTGGTTCTTTCAGACGAAGATGGAACAGGGTACGTCAATACGTGTGTCACACTGCAAGAGGATACAGGAAAATGCGGATACGATTCCATACTTAGAAAAGGTGCGTACCATCCCCAGGCTGCAGAGGAAAGAAAAAAAAATGAAAAAATTACTCTTTCTCTCTCTGTTTGTATTCTTTTTGTTGACTTCCACCGCTTCCTTTATTCCAGTTACTTATCGCTCTAGGCAAATAACGTCGGGGCGGCGGCGTCGACGGTGGAAGAGGACTGGAGAATTGAAGCAATTGAGCGTGGAGGACGATTGCGCCTAACTGCGTCGGCCGTTCGTTCAGATCTTTGCGTAGTGTCCTGTGTGTGTATCTTTGAACAAATGTTGGAGTCTGCACACAAGTCTCTCCCCGTATTTCTGCGAAACTCCATCTCTATCCGTTCTCTAAAGGTAGAATAGTACGGGAACGAGCGTTTTACCGCTTTAAGCGTGTGGCATTTGACGCTGGTACTCATATCTCTTAACCGCACTAAACTACCCAGCAAATGTCAGACCTCGTGCAAATAACGAGTAAATGACGCTGCTCTATTTTCAAAACAAATGACGGTCGTTCGCCCGACAAGGTCCTGTAAAAATTAGAGAACATACATATAATAAATACTTCAATGGAAAAGGACTGAATTTATTTTCACACCATCTTTTTATTTCCATTTCGACATCGTTCGTTAATATTAGAACTCGCGAAAGTCTGACTACTCATAGTTAGATTTTAGCGCTTTGCGTAGTAGCTCAAAATTTGGTTGGGTTAAATACTATTCAGCCAGCGAATATTTCGAGCTCAATTATATACGGTGCTGTCCATTACGAATTTCACACTTTTCCATTGTTCTATTTTACGCGCCAGAGTACTGAACTACGATATTAAACTTTTAAACAATGTATAACGTACATCGGATTTACGGACATTTCCCAGAATTTGTTTAGGATTAACGGATATGTAGCTGCAGTGATTAAATTCTTGGTAAAATAAGCCTTTCATAAATATTCTACGTTGTAGCTTAAACTAAAAGAGTTTTCAATCGTTAATGCGTTGGTAAACAAGCTGATAGAAAAAGTGATGGATAATTAGCGATGGTGTTTTACGCCCGTTCATTTACTCGCCAAACATTGCCTGTCTCCTTTTTTCTTACGATGGGTTTTTGATTACCCGACAAACGTGACAAGGTGCAAAAGAAAATACGCCGATCAGATAAAAGAGAATATAACTTAGAGTATATTATTTTATTTTGTGTTTCCTGTCCTTCTTGGGATTTCGGTATTCTTATTTTTCTGAAAATGAATTATCTATATTGTTTCGAAATTATTTTATGCTAATCTTTTCTCTGTCATTCGAGTTGTTCCATAACTTTGAGCACTTTGTTCAACTTTCCCTTTGCTAAGTTCTTCAACTTCAGACATTAAATTTGGATGACACGCCTTTCAACATATACGCTCTTAGATACGTTGCGATCACAATATTTTCGGTGATTAATAATTATTGGAACTCACACTGTTCGAAGTATGCGCTCTGAGAACAGTATCTTCTTTGTCTTCTTTTTTGTTTTATTTTTTTTTTTTTTCATCCAATTAATGTCGCTAATTGGGATAATCAGGCGACTTTAAACGAGAAGAGGGTTCAATTTCTTTGAATAAATCGATTGAAATCGTGACCTTATGTCAACTGATTTCATAGAATGAATTCCTACCAAAAACCGTGCTTGATTTTTCGTCAAAGTATAGTCGTAGAGCCGACGTAGAGGACTGAAAAAGAAATTTGTGAGCTCGATGATAAATTCGTATCAAACTAACCGTTGGTTTTTTAATAGTCTAACACTTATTTCTGTATAATTACAGCATTACAAATATATATGGACGTGGAATGCTACCTGGCAAAGACCAGCAATTACTTTAATTACAGTAAAGGTGAACGAGTTTTAAAACTTTTGAGCTCGGCAAGCGGTTAAAGGCAGTTTTATCCCCACTAATTATTATAACTAAACTTTGAAAGCGGCGCTATGCACCTTACTTATTAACTAACACCTGACCATCTAGCGACCAACGCAGAGCTCAATTAACGCGAGAGTTGATGCCGATTGGTCTTTTATAAACTAGATTCAACTATGTCATTTATGTGTACGAATGAATGTTTTCTTCACCGACTCTCCGAAAAAGTTTTTCCGCTAATCGACGCCGTGTATTCAATCGTATTTACCTAATCCGCCGATTTCAATTCAGAAAATTATTGTCACGAGTAGAACGGCTACTTCATTTTATATGATATCGTTGTTTCTTTTCATTCTATTTTTGTTTTTTTCTTTTATTAAATCTGGTAATTTTGGCCGGTGAACTCCCGGTGGGTTGATGATAACTTTTGGTAAGAAAACTCGATTAATTTACATAATTTGTTTTTGTTTTTCATTCTTATCGGAGATAAAGACAGTATAACGTAATTTAAGCAAGTGCGGCTGGGGTTCGGGCTCATTGTACTGTAGATGTAGATTTTCTGCATTTTTAATCGCTCAACGAGCATAATTTCATGTAAATTCTATTACTCAACGTCAAAACTTTCGTTATATACCGTAGGAAATTTGAGGAAAATTTTCAAGCGACTTCCATATTATATATCCTCTCAATTCACCGCCATGACGAAGAAATGGTCTTATACCGCGATCGGGACACGCTCGTAATTTTCGAAAAAAACATTCATCTCATTGTCAGAAGGAGAAGAACCATCACCGATAAAATTTACCCCATCGTTTACAGCCATTATTTCTCCACCTCCATTTCCCGCTGCAACAACGTCCGCATGCACGCGAGAGAACCGGATTGAAACAAATTCTCTTCAAACTTGCAATAATTATTCCTCAACCTCTGCTGCACAACCGATGTAATTCCCTCGTAATTTTTTCCACACCCATAAAACAATCTCTTTTTTTTTCCCCCTTTTTTTTCTATTCTCTTTTTATTTCGTTTACCACGAAACAGAAAACCAATGCAAACAAATTATGCCGCTGACATATCCCGATTACCGAAACAACGAGCGAAATTTTCCATTCTTCTTTGTTTTTTTTTTTCAGCTTACTTTTTCCTCTCTCCCAACCAAAACACATTATACAAAGCTTCCGGTTGTAATGATACATCATCCGCTACAGGTGAGCCATCTCGATACGGCGGGGTGAAGAGAGAGCTGGGGGGGAGAGGGGGTTGAACGTTGAGGGCCGGGACAGCGTAGATATATCGGAAGTGACGAGGTGCGCGTTATCTCCGGCGGAAGAACATTAGTCGACCGGAAGTGACAATTTCCGATCGCAAATGTTCCTATTGATCAGACTTCCTGCTACTCTATTCTGCGCTAACCAGATAGGTTTGTCGTTCTGACACCAAATAATATGTAATATAACGAGGACTTTTGCCAGCCAGCTCCAACTACTCCGATTCGCGAAGCTTTTATTCTCCCCGCGACAATGTGCGGAGTAAAAAAATTCCAGTAACAATAGTAACAGTGATAACAAAAATTCGAACTAGTTTAAATCGTTGAAAATGAAGTACTCACATGAAGTACCTATAGCCGAAAAGTTCGAAGAGTACCTATTTCGTGATCGATTGATCGATCAAAACTTGCGAAATATGTAACTCCCTCAGGTATAACGAATAACTGTGCGGTAGTAAAATTCTAGTTGGGAGGTATAGGTAATAATTATGGATGGTGTAAGTGTAGGTATAATATAATGGGATGTATAAGGAGATGAACGTTTGGGTAGCATGAATTACGGAAGCGAAAACGTTAATAGCTAAATTATTCGGTGTTAAAGTTGGTTATATGTGAGTGGGATACCTTGTTACTAACCCTAACTGCGTGGACCTATGTTCGGTATTAGCATATACTTTAGGTGGATCCACACGCCGGGGACCAATACTCTCTTAATAACACCCGGAACACCTTATATTATCCATCTGTACCTCCTTGGAGCCACCATTTTACACGTTGCCTCGAAAATTCGCCCTTCCTCGTTCGCTGTACACTGCAGTCTCACGTAATTCGCGATAACTCGCATCATCCCCTCCATTCCTGCCACTCCTCAATTACATTTAACATATTCTACATATCCCGAAATTCACTCGGCCATCCTACGGGCGTACATTACAACGGGAATACCTATGCGCGTATAACTACTCGCATACAACACACGTTCAACAATATACATATGTATAAACTTCCAACCCTGACCGGAAACTTTTCAACCGTTACCGGTTAGTTTCACATCAACCAGACATTCGTACTATGTATATAGATTACAGGTACCTCCGTATTTATCTATATGCTTAGGCTACCACCCTCAGTGATTCGAGTTTACCTGTGTTTCAATAATGATAAGGTTCGTATTACGGAAACGTACGTTTGCGCATATAACATGTGAGGTATTGTTAGATTTATGTAATCAACTAGTTTTATTGACGCACCACCTTTCGTATAAAATATACCAAAAGATATTGCGTTAGCGAAATCCTAATGCCCCATTTTTAACCTTAGAAAAAAATTTACATTTCTTCTCATCCAGTTTTTTACGATCGAGACGACAACTCAGGGTCGAAATTGAATCGCGGAATATTTCGACTCGTCGACCTTTCTTTTCGGAGATAATCAGTTGAAAAAAGTATTTTACTTCGTGCTCTGTATTATGTAAGATGTGAATTATGATTATCATGTAAAACGGAAAATCAGAATAAATAAGGGGGGTTTTTACTGCATCCTATTTGGTACAAGAAGTATAAGAAACCCTTAGGACTCGATTATCGGTCGTTATTAGAAAAAATTTTATGGTTAATTAGAGATAATTACACGATATGAACGGTGTTAAAAACGATCACAATCATAGCTTTTGAGAGTAAGAATTAGAAGGGCTTGGGAAGAAGAATCCGGCTCTATATATTTTAAACCACTTATCAACCCCTCTTGCGGTATAACCCGGTAAGTTCATAATCGGGCTCCCTATTCCATTTCAGCTAACCTAACATCACCTAAGCCATATTGACCTTTTTTTTCTCCCTTAGAATAACGTAATATATTTAGAGGGCAAAAGAATAGCGGTTTAAGGGCGCCGATGTCGAGGAGTAGGTAATGGGAAGATGTGCCTTTGGGCTTGCCAGGAGTTACAGCGTGCTTGGCTTATATGCTTATGCTCGGGGAATTCTTTCTGGATGAATGCTCAAAAATTTCATCGTCTACCTCAAAAAGATTGTGGTTAACCGAATTAATATTCTTATATTATTACACAAGTATTCATATCGTGTATGTTTGTACCTTGTACTCGGAGTGGCCGGAGGAAAAAATAATATGAAACTAATTGTAAGTGAAACGGTCAATTGTGAGATGAGACGAAAATTTAACACGTTGAATCATTGCGTTACATTTTCTTCTTTTTTCTTCTCAAAACTGGAGGGACAGAAGAGCTTTCGTATAATCTCTGGATTTCCAAATTCACGTAACTGAATAGTTTGGCGTGATTTTTGATAAGATGTACTTGAAATTTATACGTTGCGTATTTGTTATAATCGGTTAGTTGGATGCCATACTATTTTATGCTGTTTGGAATCAACTGAACGCGGAGAAACGTATTTGTAGTGGAATATTTGTAGGTGTAAAGTTAGTTCATTTATTTCAATTAAGAACCAGGTCGAATTAATCGTGATGTGCATATGCGCATCAAGGGACGAAACCGTACACGAGAATTGGGTCAAGATAGAATCCGTTTGGGAACTATTTGGTTAAAAATGCATATGGCGTCTCTTCATCTCTTGATTACGAACGGCTGACGACGATATTCCGATTCATGATCAATTTATTTACACTAGCGTTGCACCTTAGGGCTACTTTCATTTCATTGATTTTCAATGACGACTGAAGCGTTAGATTTTTTTCGATTTTGGGGTCAAAAATAGAGTATTTGTGAAATCGATCAGAGGACACTTTTTCAACGTAATTTGACCTTGGGAATACGAATCCACCAGCTAAAATGATCTATCTCTAAAATTGATCGAGTTATCGCCAATTTATCGCTCTGAAAAGTAAAAAAATGATGATATCTCGATGGGATTAATTCGTAGCTCAATTTACTCAACGGATTCGTGTTTCTCAGATCAAAATACGTTAGAAAAGCGTCATACGATCGATTTTAAAAATACTTCATTTTTGGCCAAAAAATCGAAAAAATCCAAAGGGGTATACCTTAGATTTTTGTCGATTTTGGGGTAAAAAATGAAGAATTTTAAAAATTGATTGCAAGACACTTTTCCAACGTATTTTGGTCTCAGGAATCCGAATCTGGAAGCTAAATTAATCTATCTGTAAAATTGAAAAAGTTATCGCCAATTTATCCTTCCGAAAAGTGAAAAAATTGAGATTTCTCGATGGGATTAATTCGTGGCTCAATTTGCTCAACGGATTCGTATTTCTCGGGTCAAAATACATCAGAAAAGCGTCATACGGTCGATTTTAAAAATACTTCATTTTTGGCCCAAAAATCGAAAAAATCCAAAGGGGTATACCTTAGATTTTTGTCGATTTTGGGGTAAAAAATGAAGAATTTTTAAAATCGATCGTAGTATGCTTTTTTGAAGTATTTTGAGCCCAGGAATCCAATTCTGCAAGCTAAATTGACCTATCTATAAAATTGAAAAAGTTATCACCAATTTATCACTCTGAAAAGTGAAAAAATGAAAATATCTCGATGGGATTTATTCCTAGCTCAATTTAATCGATGGATTCATGTTCCTGAGGTCAAAATGCGTTCAATCTTCAAATTATTTTTTTCACCCTGCCCAAAAATTACGCATGAGTTTTTCTCTCTGCCGAACCGTTCAACAAGAATTAAGTAAAGATAAACAGAAAAAATCATAATCCATTTCGATCACTTTGGTTGCATTTTGCATACAAAAAATTTTCCAGTCACCTTTCGTCCTAATATCTCCTAATATAAGGTGGTATATGTTTTTCCTGAAAGTTTATATGCCTGCCGAACGCATAATTTTATTGCAAAGCTCCTCGGCTTATCGGCGCGGGTAAGAATAAAATTTTCCTCGAGTTTTTCACCCGTACCCCAGGATTTTCAAGCTTACAAAATCGGATGGGCAGCGCTACCGTATGGTTTAGATAAACCACCCTCAGAGCAAAAGACCCAGACTTAACTCTGAAGCGGGAAAGATTCACATAATAATATTGATAATAATAATAATAACGAGAACAATAATGACAATGATGGTAATAATGAGAGCAATATCAACAAAGTTATTTAACTTTTGCATTGAAACTCGCGTAAAAAAAGCAAAAATCTACGGTCAGTCAAAAATCTTACGCAAAAATTTACCGAAGTGTTCGGCGATGGATGGATTTTGAAAAATATTTGAGAGAAAAAAAAGTTTTCAGCGTGGATCTTTTTTTGATAATTATTTAATTGCGACACATGATACTCGAGTCTCTGTACGAGCATGAAAATATAAAATTCTAGTATACTTTTTCGAGTCGTTTTAATAACCACAGAGCTAAAAAGTTAACTCTGGAATGACGTAGCGCGTCGTGTGGTACCTATACGTGTCTTTCTGAAGACAGAAAAGCTGGTCGTGTAAAAGCGACTCGATCTACAAACCCCGGGGAGCCACTTACATCCCCTTCCTTTCTTGCTCCTCTTTCCGAAGTTGCAGGACAGTTGCGGAAAGTGACAATACACCTTGTCTTTGAACATCGTCAGGGAGTAGACCGACCAGAGAGTTACACGAGTCGTCTTCGTGCAAAGTGAGAGAAAATGGGTGGAGTGAAGGAGAGGATGGATGGAGGTAAGGGTGAGAGAGATATAGGGTGAAATTCGGAGAGGAAATGATGAGGGTTGAGGGGCGCTGACTCCACCCACTAGCCCACAAGATAGAGGGACGAACGACTTCGCTAAACGTGCCGTGCCAACCTATGCATGCTAATGTTGATCTTACATGTTTATATCCCCATGCGCTATAGGATCAGTTCCTACTAAAATCAAACCTTGCTTCAAGACTCTTCCATTTTCTTAACAATAAACTATACGTATACCTGAAACTCTCTCACGGGCGAAACGATCCGTGAAATAATATAGATCTACGTACAGTTATGTGCAGTAAAATTTTTCACAAGATTTTCATCTCTCAGGTTTTTAAAATCTTCAATCTACGCTTTTTCATATTCACTATTCTAATACTTCCCTATTTCTGAAACACATAGACGTATATTTATTTTTGCTGGTGAAGGGATAGAAAATTTATCGAGCTGGTATAATCGAAATTTGGTACGTCAGTGGAAGTAATTCACGCGGAGATAATTACCGAAATTCTGTTGTGACGAATATTCAATCATTATTATTTTATATATAATCCTTCCGAAAGTGACGCGCGAAAAAGTTTTTGACCGGTTAATTTTCCCGAACATGATCACGGTGAGAAGGGGAGCAAAACAAAGCTACGTGGCAGTTTTCCCTCGAATTGTCATTGCCGTTGTTGTTACTCGCCTTGTTTTCATTTCTTGTTCCCGTTCTTGCGTGTACTTGTTCTTGTTCTTGTTATACTAGTTGCCAACTCTCAGAAGAGCCGCAGGTCTTCCTTTTCGCAGGTTATATTAGATAGGTGCAAGGTGGTAAGATGGGTAGAGTTGTTAACAAAATACATGACATCCACCGCCTCTTGGATTAGTAATATAACTTCCTCGTAAATTTTAACCACTGACGGTTAAACGGTAATTAAGATTCGGCGATAAGACTGAGACTCCGTATTCTTCTCCGACTCATTTCGTGCGGTAAAATACACGTGGGACAATTGCTCTGATTTTGTTTGAAAAAAACATCCTGATCAATCATCTTCGAAACCATTCGGTTCATCCTTCGGGTTTTTCTACCGCAAATTGATGCCTCATAAGAATTCGATGAAAGATCCTTCGAATCGTTACCAAATTCGTTCGATTTTACCAAAACCCTGAGTTCCGATGAAAATCAGAAACTGTCCAAGTATTTTTCGAAGTCCAAAACAATCGGAAACGTTCATCTCGTCGGATGATTCTCTGTGGCTACAGCGCGTACCTTATAATTCCAAAATCCTGATCAGGACTGCAAGCCAGCAGCGCGCGACGCTTTGAACATCACTGTCCAACTGCGACGCCTTTCAGCTCGTAGTCTTCTCCTCATTCCACGGTTATGTCCGTCAATTACAGTTGTGGGTTTGTTGTCGGAATGCCCATAGCCGGCGTACGTATACATATTCATCGTATGCAACTGTAATTACAGGTGGTAGCTCCGAATTGAACCGTCAATTCCAATAGCTCTGGTCATATGTCTCAAACGGTGTTCACCTACGTACAACGTGTGCAATTGTCGCGTCCAGCCAATCAAAGGTACAATTATACATTCCTTCAGTCACTTACGCGATTCACAATCACGGCGTGTGTATCGGAATGTATATATAACTCTGACGAAATTTGGTAGGAAAGATAAAATCGCAGTTAAAGATAATCAGAGTCTTAGGTTTTTGAGACCGATAATATTCTTCCATTTTGGTAACGAATTACGTCTTTGATTGATAACTTGAATGAAAAAAAAATATGCATGTCATTATAGTAATCTATGAATCAAAAATTGAGTATATTTATTATTAAGAAAATTGATGCGAGCGTGTTTATCGTCTGCAGTTTAAATGATATCAGTACAGTGGAACGGTCATAATATGCAGTACACTGCACCACGATGTTAATTGTCAAAAAAAGACTGGAAAAAGTAAAAGTCGGTGTACAGCGACGGAGTTTCGTTGGTATAAAATAAACTCGGAGAATACATCATAAAAATTTATAGCCTAGAAAAGGAGAAGAAAGAAAAAAAGGAGAGGAAATGATACAAAAAATGCTCGCAAAAGAATAAAATAGATGAAATAAAAAACAAATAAAAATAGAAAGAAAAAACCCCCGTCTTTCTCCCCCTCCCCTAGAGAACTTTATATCTGTTGAGTCGGCATTGCCGTTGCATGAAGCTCCGGCACAGCAGCGCAGCTCTGCACTATGGTGCACGCCCGGTGCTGCATAAGTGATGCAAAGTTTGCTAACGTTGAAACTACACTCCATCTGTCTCTTATGCGTCTAGTATATTCTTGACAATGACTTCATACCTCCATTTCATCAGAATTCATTTAGGATTTAGCATAAGCACACATTGTCGTGGATATATGTGCAGGTATACACTGTGATGTATGTGTACGGATAGCGCAGCGTTGTAAGCGGTGGAATGAAGGGAGTTATCTCGGCTCGGAGAAGAGAAAGAAAATAAAAATAAATAATAGAAAATAGTCCTCGCGGAAACCATAATTGACTTGGCGGCATGTAAAACGTATTAAAAATTTACAACCCTTTTTGTGTATCCGCACTGCACACTCCGTGCAGTCATATTATTCCGTTTTTGATGCATTATACAAAGATATATAGCGTCGCGCTCGCAGCTTATAAAGGAAGCAAATTTTTTCTGATGTTTGCCCGCTTCCAACGACGCCGATATTCTATTTGTGAAATAAAATTAATCCCGATCTTCGGTTATAACGTGATGAACGTCAGATTTGAAATATTTTATTTCGATAAAAATTTATCGACTACTAGATGCGTGTCATAATGAGTACAATTTTAACCAATTTATGCAACGACACGAGACGGGTGTCATGTCGGTGTTCAATTTTACCACTTCATCATTCACGTATAATGTTTTTTCGGCGTGTAATTTAATCGTAATTTTTGTGTTATTCATTCGTACGGAGTCTACATCACAATTTTATTCCAATTTTATCACTGAATATTACAGTGATCCGGACAATACATGCGCTCAAAAAAATATCGACCGATTTCAGCGAGACAAAAAATTGCGAATGATCTTTAATATTAATAAAAGCAATTAGGTATTTCATCGCATCAATACACTGAAATAGATGAGGAAAAAAAATTACAAATAGAAATTCGAGGCAGCCGAACACCCTCGATCGCATATAAGGGTTGTCAAGACTTGACCATATCATTTGCACCTTTTCTGTATCAATTTCCTTAGCAAACCGAAATAATTCTATACATACACCCTATAAAATATTAAATTCAGAGTACGTACGTGTGTTGTATGTGTGAATATTTATACATATGTACATATAAGGTGTACCTGATGATTATCGTGTAGTAACCGTATATTGTTTGTACTATAAGAAACCTCCACGTGCTGAATTGTTTGCTTCGAAAGTCCGACTTTGCTCGTGTGCAACGTATGTACGTAGGCGAGGGTGATTGTGTAAGTTTTCGGAGAACGGCAGAATCGCGTGATTTATTTAGAAGAACGTTTCATTATTTACGCGGTCATGCCTGTCAATAATTCGATTTCGTCGCGACGGAGTCTCAGGTATTTCACGCTTTTTCCTTATGTACCTTACGTGTGCGATGTATATGCAGGGAAACTACCCCTGGCTACTTTCTATCCAAACGCCTAGCTTCCAGGAGGACGCAAAAATTTACTGCTGATCGACTGCTGCATTCCTAGCAACTTTTTACGATCATTTTACCGCACAAACACCCGGCGGTAGCGACCACTCGCCACTGCTCCCGATCTGTATTTTCAAATTTGCGGAATGAGCTGTTTTTCAAAATTTCATTTAGAGAAACAAAAAACAAAAGAAACGAACTCCTACACAACGACGGCGTCGATTATTCATTTGTTTATTTTTTCCAGCTAAAAACGCGTGGTCCTTCGAACGTAGAGAATTAATATCCTTTTTTTTCTCTTCCACGAAGCTCATTAAAGTAATTGGTTAGGGTATTGTAGCTATAGGATTGCAGTTCGAACGATTTTGTTTGTATTTAAGGTGACGTGCGTGACTCGAAGTAAAGCAGAGTATATAACTTGGATTCCTTTGGAGTTTACTGGAGCCGTTCTATTGAACTACTCAAATATTGCGACATGCAACCCTTACAATTGCTTACTGTACTTTACATGCCATGTATGTACACAATAACCTACGCAACAGTCGCATAACTAAACGCTACTGCAAAAGGTGTGCAAAATACAGCCTCTCCTGCACACAATTGCGGTCGCAAACCTAGTCATGACAATTACGATCCCTTGTAGCTTTACAACGCTTCTATAATTTCACAGTAAATAATGAGTAAAGTTTACTCGGTATTCGAAACGGACTTCAGATACTCAGACGTACCCCACTCGCCACGTTATTATCTTCGATTATTCAAAAGCAAGAGCAACGCACCTCCCGGTAATTTCACGCAAAAATCAACCCGACGAATGAAATTTGTTCGCTAAATTACCTACGACTAATTACACGTGTTGTACGCGAAGGGATTTGGTTTAGAGAACACATTACACGCTCTCGAAACATGATGCAACAATTTCTAACGCCTATACGCACGATACATCCCACACGTTCTCAAGGTGGAGTAAAACTCGACAAACAGAGATCTGCAGGTTCTCGTGTTGATCGGATAAATAATTGACAAGACTGAGATAATTATCGGCTCGCGGGCTCAGCTCGCTACCGTCATTCGATATCGTATCAATTTTGCAACAGGAATATTCTCAACCCCATCTAATGGTCGTGACGTACAGAGTTTACCTTTTGACCCCGGTAGATCCTCTTCGACGAATTTTTCGCCCTTCCAACCCCGAATCTATTTTCTCTAGTCGCTTTTTCGGCACAAGCACAGCAGCAGTAATCAGACCTACAGATTATACGCCATTACTAAAATTCAGAAGAAAAATGTCGAGCTGCGGTAGTTAAACTAAAATGGATGAAAAATATAAACTTGATTATTACGCGGATACAAGCTCACCACATTTCTATGACATCCCATCAAATTTTTCACTCAAAATACATTTTTCCCACATAACTGTCAGTCCGAAATTCGACTAACTGCGAATAACGAGAGCCATAGCTTTCTGAGTACTTATTTGAAAAATGCTAGAATTTTTCAACCAAATCACCGCGTCAATCTCATGGTCATCGAAACTCGTGGCAGAAGTTTTTTGATCGGAAGAACTGAATAGGACAGTTAGAAGTTACAAATTGAGTATAACTTATTTTTATACTTTTTCCTGGACTACCGGTAAAACAGAAATTCACATGTACGATACGCACAGACGGTGAGGGTGATTCTGAATCAAGATGTAGCTGGACAACTTTGTCGTGAGGATTTATATACATTATGGAACCATTGCATGCCGAATAAATTGTCCGATTCGATCATGTGAATACGAAACGATTCGGAATCGACTTAACCAGGTGTGTAGCTATGTATGAAATAGAATAACTGTTCGGTCGGTCGTTCAGACCAGACTAATTCACCATGCGGTAAAGGGAAAAAGAAAAAACTGAAACCTACTTTCCCTGAGCTTCCGTGAATTTTTTTCCCAAAATGAATTAAACATGCATTGCGCAGGGTCCGCATTGTGCATAAGTTGAGCTCCGTTTCAGCGTTGACTAGCTAAAAAGTAGAGTGTAGGTGGATAGAAACCCTTACCAACTTCGTGAACTAAATTATACTTATTCCTCCTGAAATTCTACCGTCAACGAATTTTTTCCCAGGGTCGTAACGTCCTTAATGTCTTAGGTATCAGATGTATCTCCCGTTTCTGTGCAATATACATACACACACGTGATGCATATGTATGAAATATACATGACCATAAACTGCGATGTCCTTGGCAGCGTTCTGTAGACTCGAAAATTAGTTTTCATCTCGTTGTTACTTTTATTTTACAATGGCGCGGGAAATAAGAAACATTTTGTCCGGGTCGTTGAGCCCCGAATAAAGGTATGGAGGTTCCGGTAATGGAACGATAATTTTGTGAAGCAAATTAAGGCTGGCTTGGGGGATGGAACGGTATCGACTTTTCTCGCGAAGTACTATACATGAAACGGGTTCTGGATGCAACTGCTTCGGCAATATTTGTACCCGTAATAGTTATAAGCAGAACGACATCAGCAACAGAAACGATGCCCTCGAAGGCACTCGATCTAAATGTACTCAAAGTATCGACTGTTGTAGTTTTGGAATAGTCAAAGTCCGGTAGGGGTTGCCTCTTAGCTTAGCCTTAGTTTCAGTCGGTTAGATAATACGTCCCCAACGCGAACTTTCGACCAGAACCGGAGGAGTCGTAGCATTGCCATTGCCCTCGGGGATTCCTGGGATTTCGCAAAATTACCGGTATTATCAAAAGGAGATGAGAATATCTGGGCCAGTCCCAACCGAACGAGGACAGAGGACGATAGAGCGAGGACACTAATGACACATCTAGATACTGCTAACGTAGAAACCACCGCAAAGTTTCAGGGAAAACTTTTAACAGTCCCTCCCCAACGTTTTGGCTTCTGAATTCTTCCGATTCTACCTTGTGAGGCAATCGTGCCTATTGTCCACGACAGTCAAGGCCGTTCAAGGCCGATCTCTTCAAAACTATAAGATCGAAGTGACGAATAACTCAAATGTGCTTCTCCAACACCCAAGTACGCTCATTTTCAAGGTTTATCCCCTTCCCGGATCGATCCTTCAAATATTGCACTTTTACGGTGAAAAAATCAACCAGTCTGACCCATATTTTGTGGTTGATCGTGAATCGAGTGACGATGTGTGAATATAAGTAACGCGGAATTAGAATCGTTTCATGACCCCCCCCCCCCCCCTCATTCTTGCTTCTGCCGTATTTAGAGCTGTGTAATAATCAAGGTAGCCGAATCCCATGAATTACTAAAGCGTGTTGCGTATAAATATAAAATAACATTCATGGGAAGGGTTCGGGGGTCTGACGTAATAATATATCACGGTAATGAAACCACTAGGCGACAACCATCTTTCTCTTTCCCTGCAACGAAACGCCGTCAGCTCTGCTCGTTTCTGTTCACACCATGTCTTATAAATCATGGTTTAGCTTCATTCCTACGCTCTACCGTGCCAGTACCGTATATATAGATATTTTGAGGCATCTATGTAACGTGAAGAAAAATTTCGGGGCGGATAAAAAAAATATGTTGCACCGACATCGATCGGTCGCGACTATTTTTCTCAACGATTTGAATGAATTTTTATTTTTGTTTTTTTTTTTTTTTACCCCGCAGTCGAAACTCTAAGGGTGAAATAAAGGACACTCGTTTCTAATTATACTGACGTGAATGTCGCGTGATTAATTGCGGTGATAAAAGATGATGATAAAATGTATAATTAAAAGACAGATGAATCATGAATTACTCTTGCAATACGTCATATACGCACGGGTGTGTAGTTAGCTCACAATCATAAGAGAGAGAATTGAAGAATATAATTTATACGATATATTCTTTCGTATGGGTGGTATGCGGGAACAGTATGCGCAGTGTATGTGTGTGTAACTTGTTGACACGGTGATCCCGCGAGGGTAAAATGCGATTATGCAGTCAAATGAGATTGTGGCATATGCATGAACTTTGTCGCTTCCCCTTGATTTACCCTCGTTCTGCACCTCGCTATTGCCCCCTTCTACTTTCACGGACTACCTCAACCCTCAATTCCCATTTCGTATCCCTCGCGGCTCCTGCAAATCCTAAATCCTTTTCCAGGCGTCTCCCGATGCCATCGTCTAACCCCGACAACCTTTAGGGTTCCTCATGACACTCGAAGGTATCATTACAAGCAATTCTGACCCTAGTCAAAGTTCCAAGGTCCGTCTTTTGTTGACCACCATCGCCTTCGCCCCTTATACATCCTCTAACCAATAACTCGGTAATTGTTCCCCGTAACTGCGACAGATGCGATTCACGACGAGATCCCATATCGAATCCTGAGCCCAAAATTGATCATTTATGATGGCTAATTGGGGTATACGCGAATGCACATCTTTCGTTTCAACGAAATTCCGAGAAAGAAAAAAATCCATGTCATTTTTTTCGTCAGCGAATTCAGAAAGATTTATACATAGATTACACCCTCACTTGATCATCCTCATTTTCAAATTATGAATTGATTTTTTCAAATTCTTCCACTTCAAAATCGAATTCCAATTAATCGGTGTAGAAATATCTCTTTAAAGTGAACAATCGTCTGATGAATACACAGAGCCGAGATAGAATCGAGTTTGAGGGGTGAAGGGGTGTGGGGGGGGGGGGATATGGGTAAGAATAATATATCAGTTGTACAAGGCAGCCGTGAGGTCTGCGCTTGAAATGCAATTCAAGAAATCGATCGTAGCTGCAGCAGCAAACTTCTCGCCAGGATATTCTATCCGTACAGCTATATGTGAACACAGCAAAAGGAGGAACACCTCGATTCGCAAAGACCCGTATCGTTGCCTCCCTTACTATCAATTGAGTCTCTCCTAACCCAAATAATATTTATCGTTCACGTCTTACACCCATAGCCTCGGGGTACACGAAGGCGAATGGGAAGGTGGAGGAAAACGAATGGTATAAAAATTATACAAACGACGTTGCAACGATCTATGGAAACGATGAGTTCACGATCAACCACTCTCACAATTATCTCGAGTGCGATGAACGTAATTATTGTACATAACCGCGCGATGAAAAATCTCTCTCATCTGCAAGTTTCAACGACGACCAGATATATTTAAAGATGGTGAAATACGGCGTAAGATTGAATATTATGCGATTAGTAAGATTAATATTATGCAAAACTAGTTTGCTGCCACTTACCCATTATCATTTTCTACTTAACTCAACCCCTACATTCACCATCCATCGTGCGGATTTCATTCGCCGAGCGTACTTTCGCGTCGTCGCCTACCCGCATCGCAGCTAGCTGGTATTAAGGGAAAATATACAAAATCCACCGTACTGAACGGATGTAAAAAAATGCGCGCCATCCCGCTATGCAATGTTTTCTGACTGTTCGTGTAAACTTTCTTGCATATTAATCTTCTTATGTATACGGACACGTAAATGTGCGCATGTATGTGGGGGTGGTATAAAAATACCCATGTATACACTTTGAAGACGGATTACCCAGACACCGAATAATATGCTGCTACAGTAATTTTACATCTGACAGACCCGCGATCAGCTTCGCTCACTCAAATTTAAGGACGGTCCAAACAAAAATAGGAGTATTCATCATCACGAATCGCTAGACGCCAACCTCAAAAAAGATTTGTTAGAATATCGTAAGGGCGCCAAATTCTGTCATAATGCCTGCCACCTGAAAAGCGAGAGAATTCGATCATTCGCGATTTTCTTTTGTTTCCAATAGCTGGGGTTGAGGGACACGATTTTTTTCTAAACTTAAACCTTCCTCATTCCTGTGAAATGAAATCCCAGTTGTAGATTAAAGGCACAAATTCAGTTCAAAGTGACTGTATTTCCGTATTTAAAAATTTTTTTTTTCTCATTCCATTCACATCGCAAAAAACACTTGTCCTTTTGTTCAGTTTCTTAAATCTCTAAAAATTCACAATCTTGTGCATTTCTTTTGAAACGAAAAAAAAAATATATGGAAAAAATGGGAAAAGAATGAAAAATGAAAAAGCTCAAACGATGACCGTCGACTTTACTGGAGAAACGCGTACATGCCCACGTCCGTTACTTGCGGCGGTCTATTACGTGATGATGTTACTGGGCCAAATATAGAATCGTTATAGGTACCTGGCTAGACATAGACATATAATATACATACAACGTCGGTGCACATATAGCACAACGAGAGAACATCGCGCTGGTTCAGATTCCATTTGTTCCGGTTGTCACCCCATGACGTATATCCCATCCAACCCCGGCTCTCGCTCTGTCAACCCCCGCTATACATGTAGAGAACAGGTAGGTAGGTATGCTATGCGGCGCACCTTTCGTACCACGTACAGAAATAGGTGTAGTATAATAACGGAGACCGAGTATCTAACCGTAGCAATAATTATTTGGGGATCTGATTGTGAGAGCAAAAAATTCAGAATCGAACAATTTGAGAGAAAGTTACAAATTTTCATAATCGGCTATAGTTTAGAATAAATTCCAATAAACAGCGGTTGCGATATGGAGTTTATCGACGATTCGCATCTGTTCTAAAAGTCGTCTATTTTAAACTTTGAATGATTAGTACAGGAACTCATAGATTCCCAGAATATACTTCGCTAATTATTTACATCTACTGAACTAGCTCTTAACACAACAGAAGTTCGATCGACTCTAATTTACCATGATTAGAGAAAACAAATTTAGAATTAGAGTAAATTGTGCAGTTATCTCCGCGTTACCTCATAGGTGCTGGTACAAGTTATTACGTAACTGCACTATCGATTAGCGAAATAAATTAGACGACGGAACGTGTTCGGGATAAAAAACGAAAAGGGTGGTTGGAAATTCGCTCGAATTCTTAGGTCTAGGATGAAATTTCGGGAAAATTGATTTTTTTCAATTTATGCGACATGCGTGTGTTATTTGAATAGGTTACCTGCTGCAATGGCAGAGGGTTAGTTAACGATGTTTGAAAGGGGTCAGAGTGTCGCTTCCACTAAATATCTCCACCCCCATCCAAGTCCCGCCTACAAGGCCACGGGAACCACCCTTGTTTATGTTATGAGGGATGTTTAGGAGGGCCCTACCGCAGAGTTAGTATCATGAATCCTCGATACGTTGCTTCAAGAGTAACGTGCCTATATAATGTTATACATATAGTCGGAGGCCATAATATCTCCGGCGTCCCGAAACAGGCACGCGTCTCAAAACGGAGAAAAAGGAAAAAGAAGAAGAAACACCGAAGGCTTATCTCGAAAAGCTCCATTTTTTCGCGCGAGACTTGACCTCGAAATTTCTACCCTTATATATGGGCTCGATGGGTGATGGTAACGACTTTGAACAGATTTGTTGGTTTCAGCGTTCATCTTTGTTGAGATAAACGAAAGAAGAAGAAGAATTATTTTTCGGATGTGGTGGTTATTTTTACGGTGCGTATCTGCAGCACCGAGTGTATACAAAACGAAAAAGTGTAGCTGGCATAATTCGTATATAGGTATACAGTTTTCCTAATTACCCCCAAGAGCACGCGCCGTTGAAGATGATCTATTCGCGGCAGGGAATTCTTCTAAGTGGAAACGAAAAGAAGGCGAGAAAGTATCAGGCTTGGAAAGGGCGGGAAATTCTAGGGGAACGAGGGGGCAAGAAGAGGAGAATGAGAGATGTAAGGTAATTAAAGTGAACGTGCACCACCTTGTAGGAGATTTAAAAGGTCGTAACTTTTTATGATTTACATTCCTTTCATTTAGTCTCACGTTCGCAGATAGTCTCTCGCCAACTAGACAGTTATGTCCTTGCGCAAAACGACGCCTGATGCAAACTGCAGCTAGCGAATTTAACCCCTCATACAACTATCATTTTCGAAAGAAATTCATTTTTTTTTTGGGTAAATTTGAAAATGTCATTTTTTAGTAATCGAAAAACACTTGACTGGGAAATTTCATGACAACCAACAAAAACCAATACTGAAAACTCGAGAAAACGGATACCAATCTACTTCAGAATTCACAATCAGATGAAATCCCGTTTTAAAAAAAAGGGTGGTAACAATTTATCGTATTTATTATAAATGGAACGGCAAACGCGATCGTAATTTTTATATTTTGATCAGATTTTCGGTGTTGACACATTATATGTTTAGCTCGCACATAATAATGTGTATCACGTTCTAATAGATATTTTAAGCTTCTCTGTTTGAACTCGAAGTATCCGAGGTAAAGTTTAATTTCCTGTTCACGCTCTTCCCGCGCATTCAACTTTGGGATGAATTTGGGAAAGTGGAAGCTGTGATCCCAAAACATCGATGAATCTTCGTATCTCCTCATTCCGCTAATAACGTATATAGGTACGTACATATTCATATCTAGGAGGAACTGCAAAGTACTCACGGCACAATTCCACAGCTACTGTATCAATTTCAAGAGTCAAATGTACGAATCTGAACGATACAACTACATACCCCACAATCCGACGTGCACAAGTTTATAACACTCCGTTTATAGTATCAAATCCTATACACAATACATTCATAGTTTGCCCCCGGCATTCGATCTAATCATACACTACAAGTTTAGCTACGTGACGAATTGCTCGTTTTTTTTTCAGGCAAGAATTAGAAGCAACTAAACGTAAAAGTCAGACTCGACGGAAGGCACGAACAATCTAGATTTAAGATATGAAATTTGTGTTTCAAGACAATGGTCACATTTTAAGACGCTCAGTGATCGCGAATTTCATTGTCTCAGAAGAGAAAGATTATATTGTAATTAATATTGTTATAAGGATCATCATTATATTCATGATCCGTTCTCGATCGAGTTTAGAACATTGAAAAAAAATAAGTATGACAAAAATTTGAAAATTTGAAGACAAAAAAAGATAAAAAAATTAATGAATCGTGAACAATTCACGAGAACAAATAAAGCGAGTTTATTTTTCAAACATTAGTAATGCCCTCTACTAGAGAGACGGACGATCTACAAAAGCTCGATCCTAATGTCCCGCGTTCATTTTGAAGATTGTGAAAAAAGATTTTCGGGAAAAAAAGAAACAGCCGTACTCAGAGCGCTACGGATAGACGTCAAAATTAGGGTTGAAAAATTGCAAAGTTATCAGTCAGAAGGCGAAAGAAGGTTACATGTAGTGCAATGCAAATATGAGTGTGCTTAGAAAGCGCATTAACGGACTCATGAGTCGTTCCCGTATTCCATAGACTTCCGGAAAACTGACACACCAAAATATCCAACTTTTCACGTTATCCCGCGGGTGGATCGTAGCTGAAAATCATAAAACTTGTGTCGCGTCCCGGTATACACGAGGACACAACGTACCGCTGTGTGGAAAATATACATACAATAATACACGGGTATATAAAAATATGGATATATCATACATCTGTCCCCGCGAAAGGTTGCTCAAATATTCCATCAATATAGGATAGCTGTATGGGTATATGCACGCCCCATCCACCGATCCAACCATCAGTCCGCCATACGTGCGACGAACAAATAAATGAAACAAGATATCGTCTTGCTACTTCGTAAGTATCTATGTGGTAGACGCACAATAATTATGTATCGTATACACAAACGCGCGTTTCACATGCTTACACATAAATACAAGCCAAGCAAAAGCAACCCCCGAGTTATTGTTCTCTGCTTAAGAAGCTCAGGGCGCGAAACCTTACGCCACGTTACGTAAATACGTATGGTATGCGTATAGAAGGTATGTATTTAGTACGTACGTATTACAAGATTGAAAATTAAACAATGGAATGATACATAAGTAAAGAGCGTAATGTATAGAATTACACAATAAGTTGGTACGTACCCACCGTACCTATGAATGGATGTTCTGTAAACGCGCGGATTTTACAGCATTACACCGGGCGCCGGGATAGGAACAGGGTTCGGGAAAGGGATAGTTGTCTCAAGTATTGTTTAATGCGAGAATCGCGATTCTAGCAAACCGCATAATTTTCCTACGCGTATTTATCGCACTTTCCCATTAATTGCGTTGTTCCAAAGTTGCAACCCCGATTTAACTATTCGCCACGAAATTGGTCGATTTCCATCGCAGCCGACCGATTTGATTCCAGAAATATGTACGTACACACATTTCGATAAAAAAGATGAAAAAGAAATCCGATTGATTGATCGCGTGCGTACACATACCTTTCCATCGTATTTTCATTCGTTTGTTTTTTCCTTCACCTCGCACAGCGACGGGTGTTAATCATTAAAATATTCATACGCGTTGGAATTCTATACGGAAAACTGAATTCGATGGACGGGAAAAACTAATTAAAAATTTTTTTATACCATTGGTTCCCTTTTTCGATGGTGCAGAAACTTACGTGCGACCTATACAGCTTCGAAGTAAAAAATATGTCTCGACACTTTCGACTGTCGCTGTAAAAACTGCAGAAAGTTAAATCACATCACGATATCGACTTTTCATGCGTGATTTTTATCAGAAATCATTGAGATCGTAACCGACAGATATGAAAATCAATATGCCACACTGCTTTCTTGTTTATCTAAGGGACAGCAAAGAAGTTTTGCCATTATAGCCAACCATACCACTGACTCATTTAATCAAAGAAAGAATAGATATTGTCAAATAATCCATGTCACGAATTGCAGTATCGGATATAGCTTTAAAAGCATTGGATAATAAATAAAGCTACCGATAAATGGACAGTCCCCTAGGATATATCCTGCAGCGGATAGACAAACGCGGATAAAGATAGGCGGACAACCTCGGATAAAAGTATCAGATGAAAATAAACCACCCATTCCAGTGCCCCAATATTGGCTCCTTTTTTTTTTTATATAGGTGCATTACATTCCTTTTTATTCTTTTCCCCTTTTTTTTTCTTCTAATAAAATCGGAGAGCGCGCACGGTACATTTTCCCGATGAATCAAATATCGTCGTTAATTTAATCAATCCGAAAAAATTTCCTCCGTGAACCAAAGTTTTTTCACAGTTCGAGGTACAACACAGCCAATTTTTATACGCCCGTAATAATTGTTAAGATCAATCTTTAATTATGACATTCGATATCACACAGGATCATATCATCTAATCGTAAAGAATTGATACCGACGCGAACTCATTGTCAGTCGAATAATATCCGGAACCGGGAGGTCATTTCATTGGTGTTGTAAGGTCAATCGGACGACTGGCGACGCGGATGCGTGACGAATAAGAAGAAAATCGTCGATGAATTTATAATCGTCTCTGTACGGAGGTATAAAACTTTAAACCGCTTTCATTATTTTCCTGAAGGATTCGAAAGGAGTTCGTTAACAGGGATTTCGCGTGGTGAATTTCAGTAATTCTTGGCAGCCTAAGTTCGGCAGCAACGGTTGGAAAGAAGCTGGCTGGTAAGGTATATACCTATAGATCCTAACCGGAATTGAAAGTACTAGTGCCATACTGCGCGGGTATAGACCCACTCGAATTTAGACGGCTTTCTGACGCAATTCTCTTGGCCCTCTCATATTTCACCTCGCGCGTAAATCTTCTTTCTTCGTTGCCATGCTCTCAGTTATATACTCGTACTTATCGCGGCCATTTCTTTTTTTAAGTACTCCCTCGGTTGTTCAAGGTCCAAGTACCCCGGGGTGGACCACACTTTGGCCCTTCCTTCTCTCCGTCTCAGGTCGTCGAGGTACCTGACCTTTTTTCCTTCGGATCTTGAGAGAGTACAATATACTTATCAAAAAAATTCCCCATCTTATATCCCGATTGCATATCAAGCTCACGAAGTTAAAGCTCCTGGATTTCACGAAAAGCAAAAAACAAAAAACAACATAGTTCATGCTGTACCAATTTTTAAACTGTCAATGAAAAGCGGTTGTTGCACGTGAACAACTATGAGCGTATTTTTGAAAAACTTTTCATTCCTTTTTCTGGATTCGCTTTATCTAATCTTCTGGTTTACTTTTGCCCCGTAAATCACGATGGAGATGTCGCCGAGTTAATAACTCCCGTATCCCTCCGTTTACACGTGAAGCGAGTCGGTGATCCTGTAGAGTTCTTGTCTTTAATCTATAAGTCTTATACCTAGGGAACGTTTTAGTTCTGAGTTTGCTGACCATGCTCGGATCTCTCTCACTTGCCTACACGTACTTTTCGCCATTACATACATTCGAAAAGGTAGATATGTACACGCCGAGGCCCCGTTTTACTTCTTCCACAGAAAACACGAGCACACGGGTGAGCATTTATGTATCGGAAGATGTATGTATTCGTATGTGTTGGAAGGTTACAACTACCAAACTCCGCATTTACAGGCGCCCAATACTACGCGCCTATCGATATAATCCCTCGCGCTTGCCTTACGGGTTACTCAAGCGGCGAATTAATTAAACTTCTATTTACGATATCGCTGAATCAGCGATATTGCTACAGCTCGAGCGATACAGACGGATTCCAGATAATAAATTTTTCGGGACATCTGAGTCTTAGCGAAACTTCATCAGAGTAAAAGATATCCGACGATAATACAACGTAGCTACATTTTTGTTTGATTATTTTTTCCTCTACTAAAAGCCAAAAAATTTTCTCTGTAAAGCTATTTGGTTATTATTCGCGAAATAACGATGCTTTTTAATCCGGAACAGTGATTTTTATAAAGGGGTATTTTATCCCTGCAGCCCGCGGTAACAAAACCACCGATACCCCAAACGCAAGGTTGTGTGAATTTTCGGGCATCATTTTATTGTTATTATACCATAAGTGCGATCAAATCAATTAGAATAAAATGTTGAAAATTTTTACCGCCGAATTTTCACGCCGGAACGAAAGAAAAACAAAAAATATATGTTCCGCGCCTGGGGTATTATCGTTGAATAATTCCGAAAGTCAGATTTTGAAATGAGTGAACCAGCTGTTAAAATTTTCTCGCTAGCTTCTCAAGTGTTTAAAATAACCAACGCGAGTATCAGGTGGGCGTTTAGAGAAGCGTAGACAACTGCAGCGGAGATTAGAGCTTAAAGTGTAAAGCTGCATGAAGAGAAACAGCAGAATGGAATAAAGGTATGGTATATAAGTTTAAAACAAGTGGAGGAAATATTATCTTTGACAGGTGGAAACTGGCGGCGGTAGGGACGTACGGAGAAATAGAAACTTGAAACCAAAGTATACTTTTTCGCGCAAAACGAATTGGAGGAAGAGGTACTTAACGTTCCGTGTTTCGTATATCCGCTTAAAAACATCTTATAACGCTTCGAGTTGAAGAGACCCATCCCTTAAGAATTTGCTGCTTTCACCAGGCAAATGGAAAACTCTCTGGCACTTTCACACTTCTTCATTCAACTCAACCGTCTCTCTATATATCCGCAAATTTTCAACTGTAACGTACGGTCCTTGAGGAATACCGCACGGAAAAATCGTTCGTTCGTTTCTCTGATTTGTAAAAGTTATTAAACTATCGTGTTTGAAAACAAAAAGGTTTCGAAAAGTCTACGAAGCAATTTATGCGTTGGATATTTGAAAATTCATGGATATTTTCCCCCTCCCATATCTAACCGTATACCGCACGTCCAACGTGTTCGGACAATTCTACATACCCTATGTACACGCTATAGTTCACATATCTACCTAATATCTATGTGTCTATATACATGGATAAAACATGGAGCGAGTGGACATAGTTTGGAGCACATAAAATCTCCCCTGCCTACCGTTGACCACACGATCCGACACACCTGGCACGATGCGGCACAGTATGGCTCGACAAACCACCAAACGGTTGCGCGCCAAAGCTAATTTCCTTTATTTTTCTATTTCTAGTTTAAATAGACCGCCATCCAATTTCACGCATGGTAGAACAATTTTTCATACACTTCATATCCATCGCTACTACGGCCTATTCTTAACAACTTTCCGTAGGGATATACGCGACCGAAGAACCGATAAGTATGTGCGGAAATCGATTTTTCAAAGAAATCAAATTGACGACAGTTGCTTGAAAAATTTGCCTTTTTTCCGAATCATTTCTTTATTTTATTCGTTTCGAAGAAGAAAGGAAACACGCGTGATAATATAACTGAAGTATTATTAATGGGTCAAACGATTAAAACGTTTTCGCATTAGTTCTGCAGTTTCGTTCCAACAACGAGTGCGTTGTATCCATTTGACCACATTATAAACTGCAAATCGGATGAACCGGTTGAACTTCAGTACAGTGCATAACGTGTGTTGATCAAACTATCGTGTGTGTGCTATGTGTGTGTTGGTTGTAAAATGCTAAACAAACTGAGGGTGGCCATTCGAATAATGGTCACTCCACGCTTGACTAAATAACCACACTGTGTCCACCGAAATTCACCTGCCTAGATATACATTTACATATTACCTTAATTCCTTGTGTTCCAAGTATACGTATACGTGTTCGTATATAGAGTATAATATGCGTGAATGCGTATTGGAATACGTTAGTGCTGGGTCAGTGAAATATCGCTTGTTAACTCTCGCAGTACTAAATTACCATCGCTTGATTCTCCCGCACCACCTAAGGTCGGGAATTCTACGACGACCGCCCCCCCCCCCCCCCCCTCCTCCCGTCGTAGCATCAGGGGGGAGGAGAAAAAACTAAGTAACAAATAAAATCACACGAATTACCCCCATTGCACTTTTTTTTTATTGCACGATACAGGCGCTTTCAAACCCTCCCGAAAAATCCCACTTATTTTCAACAGCCGTTAATTCCCCTACTGGAAAAATAAAGTTTCTCGTTATATCGACAGGATACGTTATCTCGAAAACGGTTCACCCAGGACGACCCCATAAAATGGTTCCACATCCGCTCGCATCCGATGACTATACAGACGACCTTTTCATATTATTATTAATTCGTTCTCATCATATTTGGGAAACTGGAAGTGACCGTATCATTTTGCAAACAGTTTACCCCACCGTACGAGCACGTGATTACGAGTAGGGATAATTGAAAGGACGAAATTCACCCTGTGCCTTAAGCTCCTCTTTTTTCTCCTCTCTTTCGTGTCGCGACGATGAGATCGTTAGGGGCAAATTGTCCCGGATGACGGATCGAATGAAGTGATTCCAGGGAGGATCTGTGTTACGGACGTCGTCGTCTAATGCACACGCCGCGCCGGTTCCTCCGGTGCAGTTCGCGCGTTGATGTATAAAGATTTTTGCATCAAATGCGAGTGCAGATCGTGACGTGTGATGCGAATATGTAGTGGTGGCGTAGAACTGTGACGTATACTGATCCGCTGGGCGGTATCCCTCGAGGATGCGGTTCGTGAGACACTTCGGAAAAGCAGCGTGCTCGACGGGGGCTACGCCATTTCCGCCGTGTGTCAACAGACTCTGCAGCTAGGCGTCCCGTCGGGGAAAGCAAAGGTTAAGGCACTCCCGAAGAACCTCAGACCCTGAAACGTGACCGGACTTCAACGCGTCCCCTCCAAAAGAATTACGACCAACTTCCACGGTCTTCCCTCTTTCCAAATCCTCCGCTACACCCTGTATAAAACAAACTCGCTTTGACACTACCCGCTAACTTTTACTCCTAGTCAAAGGCACTCGAGCGTAAATGCATATCTGCCAGAATTCCAAGCTCATATTCATAGTCACATACCCATACACCGCGAGGATACGACTGCCAGACATCTGGATCAAAAATCATTTCAAATTTCTGACACCGAGACGGAGAAAAAGGACTCACTCGTCGCTCTCTGAATTTTGTTTTCGCACACATACCCACGTGGTATGAACAAAATGTCACCGTATATCCTGCAGCCAAAGTACGTGCGTAACGCGTAATTCAGAGCGATGGATGAGGTGATCACCGATGACCCGAAAACCGGGTAATCCTTGAGGAAGGGTTATAATCGTTCAGTGATTCAAACCTCCCAATATGCGGCTGCAGCGTATCGGTCTCGAAGGTTCTGGTTATGCAAGATGAATATATTCGACAAACATCGAGCAGCAACTAGGGGTTCACGGTGAACTTATACAGGTACCATGATCTACGTACGTACATATGTACCTACAAATACATAGGTATATAACCGGGTATAACATTCTGCAAGCGCGAACGTGAGCTTCTGGTTAATGGATTCATAATGCCAACCCAGAATCCCATCCTATCCGGACTCGAAGGAGACCGAGTCCCCGGAGTTCCTGTGAGTTTCTGTAGGTCGCGGGGAGTCCCACGAATCCCTGGGACCGATATAGTCGGATCCCCCCTTCCCCCCTTCTCCGCCAGGCGTATCTGCATGGCCCAGGAATAAGTTATTCCACCGAATTGCACGGTTAGGTGTAGATCGTCTACCTCGGCTTCAAACATATCTTGGTCTACTAAATTAGGGTTAGTCTGACCCATATCGATTGCGCCACTTATCCTGCAAAGGTATACGCCGTCTGCCTAGCTGATTTGACCAACAGGCTGCCCTCTAAGCACCCCCGGAACTCGCTTCGATTATCTGATCGAAATCACCCGGTTGGGTGTTTCGTTGGATATCGAATTGATTTTCAATCACGTTGGACCCCTAATCATTTAAAACATAATTCGAGGTCAACCGCACGCTTCGTCTACCTTCGGAAAAGGGTTCGTCATAAGATAATTGCCACTTTTTCATCATGATCAAAGTTTATCTTTCTTCTGATTCGAGACTGTAATTCTTGGCTGGGGTGTAATTCGGATCAGAAGTTGAGGTGATTTTATTTGATATTCACTGTCAAGTTTCTGAGCAATTTACGGACGAGGGCGGGTATTGGGACCATAATTAGATTTTCTAGAGCGGAGTGTTTAATGATATCAATCGATAATTGTCGAGGGATGTTAAACGGTTACTCTCATCTGTGGCGGTTTTGAGATCAGGTATACATAAATGGGAGATAAAGAGAGAATTAACGAGAAAAGTATTAGTTAACCTCCCCCTGGATTAATTCAACATCCATATCGGGTGTAAGTGGAAATTAGACCTTATTACGAAAGTGATATAAAGTAGGCATAAATCAGGTTTATTTACAGAGTATTTGATAAGAGGAAAGACGAGGTAAGCAACGACTACACCCTGTGTGTACGTACCTCTACCATATACTCGACTTGACTTCGGTGCCGCTGCACCCGTTCCAAGTTGGGGGAAAGTAGAGGCTGTGGAGCGTTAATTGGAATTAACGTAAGCGTGATCTCGAATAATTTAGATCGAGATTACGTTCTCTGCTAGCACACCTGCACGACGGACGACAATTGTAGGAGGAAAACTATTCCCTGGAGTTAAACTCACTGCCAAGAATTTTTAATCCACTATTTTCCATTTTTATTTTTACCATTTTATCATTTTTTTCTTCCTTTCGTTTTCTTCTTTATCGGTCGGTTAATAAGAAATTCAGACTTCTAGTCGAGAAACGAACCGCGGCATCGAAAACAAAAGCGAAGTAACAAAATGTAACAAAGAAATCTGAAAGGCGTTGAAACTTGAAATTTATCCCGAAGTGCTCTAAGATCTTCATGCACGATCCTAATGATCAATGAGAACGCGGTGATCGAGGTCGGTAAATGAAAGTAGGACGGAGATAAAGGGATTTCCCAGGTTTACAGGTTGTCCCTGTGCGTTGTGCGAGATAATATTATGTGTATCTATATCTATATCGGAAGATCCTATTGATTTGCGAGACACGGTATACTCTGAGCGTTGCTGATGGCAGAACGAGACCTTCGCATACCAACGAATCTCCGGGGAAGTCGTTTCTCGATTTCGAAACACATCGAGCCTAAAAGCAGTCAATTTATCCGGTTCTAAAGCTACGTCTTACATTTGATTCTTCGAATCGCGGGATATATCCTGCGAGTGAGGGGGCAGCAGCAACAGCGGCAGCAACCGACGCGGGCGTCACGGAATTGAGGACGACGACCACCATTTTTGCCTTCTAGTGAATCTTGACACACAACTCGCGCACTCTCATTCTTCGACGGCTATATTCTCATTTGAAATCGATTTTCAAATGCGATCCAAGTATACCTACTTTCAAATACCGTCCGTACGAACGCGCGCGTCTTTTTATTCCCATTTTACGAATCCTCCCGTTCGAGTTCCACACTCATTCATTCTCTCTTTTCATCTCACGCTAGATTTTATCCTGTGGGTAACGAACGCGTTTTTTTCGAGCCTCGCGTTGGCCTGAATTTTCGCACGCGAAGAACGAAGACCGACTAGATGATGAGAAAATCTTACAATTAGCTTAGGATTCAAAGATCGTATAAAATATGATCCTCATTTGTTTCCTCGCAAGCTATACCGCCTGCATGTACTACTCACAATCAGTCATAGCTAAAAAATTTTTTTTTATGTATTTCCTTTCTTTTTATCCACCTTCTTCTTGAAGGCTTCAAAAACTTTCCGCCTCCGGAATAAATTACGATTTATTTACGACCGTCCCCAGAGGTCAGGGAAGAGTTTCCACAGATCTTTCTATGTCTCCTTTGGCACAGGGAATTTTAATATATCTGTTCAACCCCTCACTCCTTCTTTTTCTCCCTTTCCCGACTGACCTACCCACCCAAAACCCAACCGAACAGCTTTTGAATGCTAATTCAAATGGTTCAACTCCCTCGATGATATTTTGACGTATTGGCCAACTTCGGCCATTACTTTGAATTATTTACGATCCTGAAACGAGAGAAAAAAAAATCCGAACTGTTTACTTTTGACGAATTGTTTTGGCCTAACAATACCTGATTTTTGTTTCAGAAGTAGCCATGTAAACCTATGACCGAGCCAGGAGCTCGGGAATTTTTACATTTTTTCAGATCCCTGTAGGATCTTTTTGGTATCATCCAGATGGGATATTTTGATCCTCGAGTCCTGAACTAAACCACGTCATCAATTGAGTTTATGCTTCTTGTTCTTGTGTCCGAGAATAAGTTGCGAAAAAACGTAAAGTGATCGGACAAATTTTGCTTTCAGTTTTTAAATAGTAAAAAGACTTCCTTCAAATTCCCATTCAACCGGCGCATAACGGCTGTATAAATAACAATTCACAACTCAGAGTACTGAGCACAAAAATTCCACACACTGAACATATGAATAAAAAAATATTACGGCAGTTACTCAGATTACAAAAATCCTGAGAAACGGATCCAAAAAACAGGTTGATCTCGCGTATGAATTTCAAGCAAGAAATTTTTTTATCTACGGGGAAAAAAAATCAGGATTTCCTGCAGCGGAAAAGCTTCAATTAGCTTGGACTCGAGCAGTCGGCGAAGGGCATTATGCGAATGTTGTAAATTTAATTTGTTTCTAGCACGTGATATTTAGATTCTTTCAATTTTCGTCTCGTTTTTCCTCCCCTTTTTTGGTATATCAAAACCAGCGAGGGTAGCAGCAGCAGTGGCACGAGGGGGTGAAAATAATATCTGGGTGAAAGTCATCGGTGAACAATGAGCAGTTGAAAGGAAGTGAAAATTAAAGGCTAGCCAGTCAGGTAACAACTAACAGCGAGCTAGACAAATGGGTATAGTAGCCAATGTAATGCACGTTGTGGTTCTGGCTGTCGGCTATTTTTCTCTCTTCTACCTTAGATTGCAGGTTTTCGTGGGGGCCATTGTTAATAGCAACCTGTACACTACGGTTGATAACAATCGGTGTCATTTATTTCGCACCAGTCAGGGATTTTCACACTTTTTTATGTATTTAAGGGTAGAACCAGCACAACCACCAACAGCAACAGAGCACTGCGATCACTCACCATCGTATACCCCGTTGATATACACCGCCGCAAATCGAGAAAAAGTTACCGCTTTTATTTATACGCCAAGAATTTTTCGACGTGTCTTTCCTACGCACTGTTATTTCATCAGATACTCACCGAGGTGGGTGTACGAGTTAGGTATATAATTTCGAGGAACAGCGACGGAAAAAAATAACAATTTACGACATCGAGAATATATTGGATGAAGGGGTGTGACCGAACGTGGCGGTGCTACTGCAGTTATGCAGGCTGTGCAAAAAATGATGAACAAACATTAGCTTAATTAGAAACGGGGGTAAAGCAATCATACCGAGGGGTAATTATGATTAGTGGCAGCGGCGGAGCCGGTTAAAGTCAAGAAAATAGATCACTCCTTTCAAACTACTACCATACCGTCGCGTCGGCTTTATTTTGCGCTTGTCTCCGCCTAGCGCGACGCCTGATTTACTAATTTCTTTTTTTTTCAGTCCGTTTATAATTAATCTACAAATAAAGATAATAAAAATTGAACCTCGCGTTACCGTGAACAATTAAAGTTCGATTGAACACATTGCTCAGTTGATTCGATCAGATTTTCAATATTTTTGCGGAAAATATTTTTATAATTTCTATTTACAAATAAAAACAAGTGAGAAAATTTGCGCAAAGTATGACCGCCATTTTATCTGTTACATAGTCGTGATAAAATATCAGGTATTTGATAAGGTGTTCTGAAAAATTGCGTGGCTAAAATTGAATTTGATTTTATCGAGGTATAAATCTGCTCCGAGCCAAGTGCATCGTTCTCACCGATTCGACGGCGAGTATATATGAGCTTTATATATACACGTATAGATATACGTGTATAGCTCGGCCTCATCCGGTGTGCTCGCACAGTTGAGAATGTGTTGAGAGAAACAGAGAGAAGCTAAAAAAAAAAAGAAGAAAAGTGAGACGAGAAGAGGAAAAAGGGGTGAAAGCTGCGCGAGGCCCGAGAGGAAGCTGGAAAAGGGGTGAGTGAATATAGACGGCACGGACGTGTTGTCCTAGGCGAGTAAGCCAGCCTGCTGCACGCGACTGATTTACGGTTCCAGCACCTATAGGTCGTTCCATCGAATTTGGGGATAAACGTGGCGAGTGGAATAGGGAGAGCTAGAAAGAAACGGTGTCACGAGGAGGACGTGAGAATGAAGAGAGAAAAAAAAAAGAAAAATTTCAGGCCAAAGATTACTTGTTTTAGAACCGAACAAGTTGCGGGAGATGATAAAAAAAAAATAATCCCTACACGTCTTGACTTCCTGAGTAAAAATATTCCGCAAGTATATACAATTGGAATTATATGAATGCATTTTTTATTTAAAAAAAAAAAAATGTTCATACATTCTGCATATTTCTTTAAAATTCTTGGTTCAAAAAAAGTCGCGGTAGTGCAGAGAGTTACATATATGACCGATAAATTTTTCACCCGCATCTCTACTGCCACCGGATAAATCGATAGCTGTTACTTTCGTTGTTAAAATACCTCCTCTGGGCGATCAGGGAACGCGGAGGAAGAATTTGAATCTACTATTTCGGGGAGTATAATTGTCGCTGGTTAGTGTTGTAGTCAATTATACCAGCGGGCATAGACGATGACTGTCCATTCGGTGTCAATTATCGATTCAAATGGTAAAGTGGTTTCCGGTAAATTCGTTAACCCGTTCGGATATCTAGGCGACGTTCGTACACGTATATAGGTATGTACATGCCTGTACATAGATACATAGAGTTTTCTACATGCGATGTACAACATGCGCGACGGTTCGCACAAAATCGGATCTTCGATCTGTAGCGAACGAGCATCGTATGACAGCGGTTCGCACTGATATATTTCGGCATCAAAGTCACCATTTTCTATTGATCTTTCCTAGCCAGTTAGGTAGCTACACGTATATATGATCGGCGATATGTGATATGATATCTGTTTCCTGACGCACTGTACGGGATGAATGAATAGAATCCTATTCGATCGATTGCTCATGCGTGAGACTTTTTTTTTCTTCTTCTTCTTCGTTAACGATGAATAATTATTATTTCATGCAATAAACCTACATATTTTTTCTCCACTCAAAGGTCATTGATATTATATAATACACATAATACGCGTATACGCAGGATGTTTATTCATAAAAAAGCTGCCTCTGCCGTGTGGTTACAATATTATAGTCTACCGCGTATAAATGTTTCGTCATTACCATAGCTCATTAGCGATAGGAGGTGACGTACTATCTTGAAATTATTATTATAATTATTTCGAAATCACTTAAGCCAATCACCGAGAAGCTTAATGCCCGAGGTTCGTGCCTACCATCATCTGTTAGAACTTTCAATGCGCTAGCAGAGAGTCAGCCTACTGTACTGGCATCAACAATTTATGAATAAAAAATTAAAAGAAAAAAAAAAAAGACTACCAAAGTACACACACATAGATTCCAACAATCGCAAACATGTTCACGTTATTCATCGTCAGTAAAAGTGACGTAGAAAATAAAAGGCGAAAAAAAAGAGCCGGTGAATTAATGCGCTTTTACAAATAAAAGCTACCGCGTACTTTTTCTAACTTATTACGTTTGTAATATAGCGTATAATTTTCACGAAATAAGATATTCGAATACAGGCTATAAACATGATTCAACGGTACATCAGAGGCGTGTGAAATAAAAAGAATAGTTATCAAGGATAAGGATGTATGAAATTGAAATATCAAACCCCATCCACCCATGAAAACTGTGAAAACAGATTATTTAACTGGTATGGTTAAAAGATATGAACGTGGGACCTGGAGAGAATAGTATAGTTGAAGCTGTATAACGGGTGCTCGGAGATTGTATGCCGACAAAAGCTGAGCTCTTAGAAATAAGCCGGAAAGGAGACCCAGGGGTGAGCTTCTGGTATATGAGAAGAAGGAGTAGCAGTAGTAGTAGGGAGTTTCTTCTGCCGCTAAGAAAGCAATGCTCGAACCGTTATACGCTCCGAAAAAAGGGTCAGGAAGAGTTAAGGAATATATATCTGGGGGTGGGAAATAAAATGAGCAGGGGAAAACGGAAACGGTTAGCACCCCTCCCTGACCCGGAAGTCAGTGCAAATGGTAATTAAAGACAGCGATGTTTTTTAACTTAATAATCGTTTCCCTCGTTGCGTTCGTCAAGTTGATGGTTATTTTCCAAATTTGAAAAATTGCAAACTTTCCGTCGATGAAAAAAGCGTCGATGCTCAATTTTCCGGAAATCGTTTAATCGGGCGCACCGATAAATTCAACCGCTCATATTTCGTCCCCGATGAACGGAAGGCGCTTCTTTAATTTCGGCGCCGTGACTTTTCAACGTGGGAAATTTTTTTTTTTTGCGCGAGAAAATCTAACGTGGATTGGAGAAATTTCGCATTCCCCCATAGATGGTGGTTTTCGAAGGAAATTTATCCGCACGAAACGGTGGTAGACAAGGTAAGTATATGCGCAGGTAGGTTGGAGTTGGGCACATGATGTACATATACGTATACATGTTATACGCTCCGCGGACCGGCCATCCCATTCGCTATTATTCTACCGAGCTCTGGGCAATACCTGTAAGTGCATTTTTCCGGATATCGCGAAGCTGCGGCAGCACGCGAGTGCCTATAACGGCTACTGTGTAAGAGAGAAAAACCCGTGCACGTCAAAACGCTCGGCCATTGTACTCGTCGGTATGGATCGCTTCGATCTTTGTGCTTAGAGCTTTGGGGGGTGGTCCGCGAAATGGTCGAGAGCGGTCGGGTCCGATATTTATAAGAGAGATAGTAGCGGCGAAACGCCGGAGGAAAATCTGATCCTCCGTCACAAAGACCGAGAGGCGTTTGAACGTGAGATTTCCAACATCTACCTCCGAATGTCCTCGGAATTTTCTAGCTTGTCAATCTACGCCTCAAAAAATTAGGATCTCCTCACCATCGCTCTGTAACAAAATCCTAACAGAAATCGTCGCGATCACACCTACCCAACCGTCCTAATCTATTTCGAAGAAGAAAACTATTCGGGAGCTTCAAGCTGCGTCTGATCAAATTTTTGTCTTCCCGCTCTCTTTTTTTTTCTTTTTTTTTCCCCCCGTTTCCTTCATACTCTTCGCTGACTGCGAAAAGACTCGAAACGTGTAAGGTATATTATATATTTGAGATAAATGAGAAAGGCGTTGAATTGAATTTTCGTCGCACATGTATGCGGAAGAAAAGAAGAGTAGATGCCATAAACATCGATGGACTAATGCTAAAATGTCAAAATTTTGACATTCTTGAAGGCGCGTCTCGTGATCACGGTGAAACATGGACGGTGTATATAGATGTATATATAAAGACAAATCATATTATAAAGGGGAAGAAGAATGAAGCATAAAAAACACGTTATTTAATTGACGGGCACAGGTGTCGCTCACCTATTTGTGCGATGAAAACTATTACACGTAAAATACATGAAAAAATTTCAGAGATCAATCGTTCGGGAAGGATTATATGTATACATCGAATTTTTCGTTTTTCAATTTTTTTCTCGCGCCCCAAGATACCCGACATTTTTCCGACTCAATTTTAAACACGTAGAACGACGAATTTTTTTTTTATTCTTCACCGTTTGTTTTTCTTTCGAGTTTCAGAAAAGCTGCAACTTGCAATCTAATTTAAGACCTCGCTGGTGAACCGCGAGACCCATTTTTCCATTTAATTCTTAATTTCCACGGTAAGAATAACTCCGCTTTTGCCATCACATCGCTCCCGTTTCACCCCAACCGGCATTATACCGCGGTGGGCATAAAGCTCAACAACTGAAAGTACAAAACTGTTCTCCAAGTATAAGAAAAAAATAAAGACGAGAAGGAAAAATGAACGGAATTTTTTTCTTTTTTTTTTCTTTTTTCAACGTACCAAATCCAGAGGGGAAAAAACGGAGGCTAATAACCACAGTAAAATACGGGAGTGTGTGTGTCTTAATATTAAACCGGGTATTATACTTATGTATCCCGACAGATTCTCTGCGATAATTGAAAAACAGAAAATCATCTTCAGATTGTACGAACACGGAGAAGATGTTGTTGTTTAGACTAAATTTTCATCAAATTTCACAGTCCTCTTCGCTCGCTTAGGAATTTTTAAGCTAGCCAGTTCCGTTCGTTTCTCCATTTTTCGGTCTTCTCGGAGCTGCTGTTCAATCAATATCTGAACATTATTGTTTCATATTTTATGGTTCCGCGGGCCGATTGCGCTCGAGTTACGACTTGGGAGACGCCTTACTACGAATATATAGGTACTGTTATACGTAGAAATATAGTTGTGTAGAATTTGAGAGAGAAAGCAAAACCCTTGGTTCGGTTGTTCGAGGAGGTAGGATAGGCAAACACCTATAATCCTAACACTTTATTCCTATTTTTTCAGTGACTTCACGCAGTACCGCAGAGCAAGCAGCAGTTTAAGTTTCCTACTCTGCTGATGCCTGACGGGAAATTAACGACCGGTGACACCATCCTCTCCGCGCGTTTTTCCATGAATTAGTCAGACTTGAATTCTGGCGCGAACATCGCGACCCGTCAAGTCCGTCTGCTTGTCCGCCGTTTGCTCGTAGCTTCCAACAATTTATACATACCAGCATTGCACGCGCGCGCGCCGCATTCAATTTCATTTGTTTTTTAAATTTTTGTCTACTAATTTTTGTCAATTTCATATCATTACATTTCAGACGCATCACATGCTAGGAGTTTTTTTTTTATCAATCTGCATTATTGTTATCGGAATTTGAATTTTATGTTCAGGATATAGGATTGGACGTTGGGTCCAAGCCTTACAAAGATTTTTGTTCATTTTGGAGTCAAAAATCAACAATTTCTTTTTTCGAGTTTGCTATGATATCCTTATATGTTTTTATCTCAGGAATTCGAATCCGCAAGCCAAATTGGTCTACCTATAAAATTGACCAAGTAATCACTAATTTTTCACTCTTCTGAGCAGAAAAATTGCGATATCTCGATGGGATTAATTCGTAACTTAATTTACCCAACGGATTCGAGTTCCTGAGGGCAAAATACGTAAGAAAAGTGTCTTACGATCGATTTTAAAAATACTTCATTTTTGGCCCAAAAGTCGAAAAAATCCAAAGGGGTACACCTTAGATTTTTTTCGATTTTGGGGTCAAAAATGAAGAATTTTTTGAAATTGATTGTATGACACTTTTCTTACGTATTTTGACCTCAGGATCACGAATCCATCGATTAAATTGAGCTAGGAATAAATCCCATCAAGATATCTTCATATTTTCACTTTTCAGAGCGATAAATTGGCGATAATTTTTTCAATTTTATAGATAGGTCAATTTAGCTTAGGGAATTGGATTCCTGGGCTCAAAATACATAAGAATAGTGTCCTACGATCGATTTCAAAAATACTTCATTTTTGACCCCAAAATCGAAAAAAAACTAAGGTATACCCCTTTGGATTTTTTCGGTTTTTGGGCCAAAAATGAAGTATTTTTGAAATCGATCGTAGGACACTTTTCCAACGCATTTTGACCTCAGGAACACGAATCCATCAATTAAATTGAGCTAGGAATAAATCCCATCAAGATATCTTCATATTTTCACTTTTCAGAGCGATAAATGGGCGATAACTTTTTCAATTTTATAGATGAGTCAATTTAGCTTGCGGAATTGGATTCCTGGGCTCAAAATACATAAGAAAAGTGTCCCACGATTAATTTTAAAAATACTTCATTTCTGGCCCAAAAATCGAAAAAATCCAAAGGGGTATACCTTAGATTTTTTTCGATTTTGGGGTAAAAAATGAAGTTTTTTCAAAATCCATTGCTGCACACTTTTCTTACGTATTTTGACCTTAGGAACACGAAACCGTCGAGTAAATTAAGCTAGTCAACTTTTCAGAATAGGACTCGTGAAAACCCGCTCGAATTTCGCAAGATTTTGTTTCTTTTTTTCTCTCGTTCTTTCTTTTTCCCCTAGCGATGTTTTCGTATCACTGCAATGGAAAAATTGCGTACATGGTGTGCCGAAAGTTGCACATCCTTCAAGGACAATTAAAAAAATCAGCTGGATCTGCGGCGTTAATGGAAAAATTGAGCTTGCAGCCCGGGATCGTGATTCGAAATTTCATCCCTTGAAATTCGTAATGCTTACTACCGATAATTAATGTAAACATAAACTCATGCGGAGAGATATACTCATAGAATGATCCTCCGTTACGAAGGTATGTATTTAACTATAAATAGATCAGTTGACGTGAAATTGACGTACGCAGATTGCAGTGCTTAAGCGCGTACTAATTGTAAGCTGCATGAACGTATGAAATGTTGATGTACTCTGTAACTTTATCGCTCCTAGGGTTCTACCGCATCTATACTACATCTTCCTTCGTATATACATAAAGCCTTCGAATGCCATTCACATATATTTATAGGTATATGAGTAAAAGCAGCGGTTTGCTGCGCGTTGGTCTTGCTCGAAGGACAACCACCGGTGGCCACGATCCTCGTGTTATCGTTATGACTATTAATAAATCACTTTCAAGTGATTGTTATAGGCAAACTGAGTAGGGTTAGCTACGTATGACATTAAATGGTTCTCTCACCAATGACCATATCTAAGGCAATTTAATTTTCCAACGATTTTCGTTGCTGTATTGGAATCATAACGTAATTCAAATTTAAATAAAACAAAAAAAAATTGACATTATTTTATAACTGCTCGAGGGTTAGTTAGATAAAAAATCAAGTTTTTCAGATCCTGGTAATAATCTAATTCAGACCTTGCATCAAGTCCGATCAGTGAGAAAAATTGCGGTCGCAAATCCTTTGGATATCCCGATCAGCGGTATGAGGGGGAGTGGTAGAGGGGAGGAGAGGAAAGGAAAGGTATTTTCAATCTCGTGAAAATGGCTGGTTGGAAATCACGAATCTACGCGGATCGACTGGAAAATTCAATATCGTGTCTGCAAATCGAAAGTGCAACTTTACCTGAATTATGGAGATCATCGATTTTGAGAAACGTTGTAAACGATCGGAATAGTCAACCAGCAAATGACCCACGCAACAGGCGATGGAGTGGGCTGAAGAATGGTTGAAAAAAATGAAAAAATTCAAAAAATCGCTTTTCACACGTAGAGGCAAATGAGATTCGACCGTAATCGTGTCACGACGATGCCAGAATTGAGCAGGTGGTAATTGTATTCAGTTTTCACGTCGAGGTATATTATAGCGTAGATATAGTTCTGTAATACGATTTATCTAAGCTTCATAGCGGCGACGAGGCAATCTCAGAAAATTATTAAGGTGATTATGGACAGGTCGTTTCCCACACACTTCAAAGAAGCCAATTCCCATTTTCAATCTGCACGGGAGATGCCACATAAGGATCCTCACCAAGGATTCTGCGATCTCGAAAAAAAATTAAACGGGATATTTTTTCACTAGGGAATTGTGCAATTAAATTCACATGTAGTTGAAGAGGTTAAAACTCATCGGGTACCGATTTTATTCCAAGTCGTTTTCTTTTTTTTAACATCAATCGTCGTGTGCACAGTAGTTCGAAAATGAGGAGTTATTTACGACGATCGAAAAATGCGTGCGTATTTTCTAATGCTCACCGCGGATTTTCAAAATTCTCGGTGGTTTCAGAAAAAAATCTTCACAACAAAACCCCATATGCACACCGTGCTGTACGTATAAGAATACCGTATCCATAGTCTCACCATCACCGTCCCGTGTAACGCTGGTCGATTAATAATTTTCATTCATCTGCCCATTTGAAAAGCCACAAAACCAATTCAATTACCTCGCAAAGGAATGCCGGAGGGTAGCACCGTGACTCTAGGGTATAACCGATTTTTCAGTACCAAAGAAGGACTTATATTCATACCGGCGGCTGCTGCTGCTGCTGCTACTGCAGTTATAATAGATCTATAATTTATACGTGTACTTAATACATGATATAACATTATATGCTTTATGACTATAGATGTACCGAGCCTGGACATTCTTTGAAACCGTGCAGCACCGGCATAAATGTTTTTTTTTCTCGTAATTTTTGATCAAGAGCATACAATTTAACTTGGATCTTGATTCGGTTTCGACCGTGACGTATGGGCTGCTATTTATCTGAACCCGTGGCGCCGGTTCGCGAAACCTATATACACATATACATATAGGTATGCATGTATAGATTTATGTTGTGTATAGTAAAGCCCAATAAAGTATGGAGTGAACAGAGTTCAGAAGCTGGAGACATGAGACAAGAGACAAGGGTACTGAATTAGTAGTGCCACTTGGGACAAGTAGAGATTGATGATTGTGTACTCGCGTTAGCGTTTTCAGACTAGGTATATCCTAATACGTACACATACATCGTGAACGTGGAGTTCAACCGATCATTGGATCTCGAATGTTTAATTTCACCAGCCCGAAATTGCCCGTCTCCAAAATCACCATCTCCGGAGGACAAAGAAACAAATAATCGGATCATTCGGTCGCTTTGCAAGTGACGGAATTACGCGGTGAAATCGTAATTCTCTATGACAATCAAACGGTGGATATAGAAAGCAAAAAGGAAAAAAAAAAAAATACTGAAAATAAATATAAAAATTTCTGTAGAAAATTTTATGGTACGAAGGATTAAGCTAATAATTTTAATAAAGAAAGAAGTCCCATATATATTCAGAGAGCGTTAGTCGGGTTGGGAACTGACAAAACAGTTGATATGCTCGGTGATATAGGTAGAGAGGTATGAATAGCATTAAGGATGGAAGTTAGGGTATGACGAAGAGGGTAAAAGTAGGGGAAACGAAAGGGGAAAGAAGAAGCGACGAGTGGAGGGAACAGGGAGTAAGGGGAAAGTGCGGGGGAGGGGATGGAAGTAAAGCTTTGGGATGGTAAGTTTGAGAAAAGTCGTGCCGAAAAAGAGGAAAGCGTGGAAAAATGTCCAGGCGAGCTTGATTTACAGCGGAGGGAAATCGAGCCGAGAAGTTATGTCTAGTCCTTGATACGTCATACTGCTGCACTAGACCGAGGGGCGCGGATACAACTTTGTTCTATTATATTCTTTGAAATATTATTGCATTTTATTTTTCAAACTTTTACATTCACAGAATGCACGCGCGATGTGCGAACGACAGTTCGGACAATTACTCGATAACTTTACCTAATATGTGAACCTGGCGCACGACGTGTTCGAAAATGGATTCTCCCGATGCCACGTAATTCCACTTCGATTTTAAATACTGTGCGCAAAAAAATAGGTGCCCAAATTTTTGGAAATTGAAATGGTCGGTTTTTGACGCTTGTAGACGTGGACGGAACAAAAAAAAAATCAAACCTACTCCGATGAGACTTGAAAAATCATTTTTTCAACACTCCGGGTGCTGAGGTTGACACGATTCATTTCCAGATCTAGCTGATCTCTCCACGCTCTTGGCGCACGTCGAATTAATCCTGCCGCTAAGGAAATCTATCGACCGTCATATCCTACCGCTAATAAATATGGAAGTCGTAGCGTATATATCAGCTATACGTACATGGCCACATATCGCGATTTTTTGCACGCGCATACATTTCTCCGCCACTGTACGTCCGCGAGGAAATTTCATCCAAGTGTAAAAGTGTGATTTACAGCCGGTGAAGAGAATTTTTCTTTTTGAGTGCAATAGTTCAAATATACGGAATAAAAAAAATTATTTCAAATTTTTTAAATACCTTTACCCTGATTTTGGTTCAATTTTTAAAAATTAACGGATCATCATCGCATCGCGAAATATGAACGTAGTTTTTCGAATGATTTTTGAAAAAATTTTTTAATCAACACGTCAAATGACTAAACTGCGTTTTAAGATATTCATGCTTCACACCCTGCATAGGTTAGTAATCTCTGTACACGGTCTTATAAAAAGCGCATGCAATCCGACGGCGCCGCAGGTTAATTACCCAAAGCATTTAATTACCTGCCTTGATTAAAAGACGTCGAGATATTCCAACACAGATTAGAAAAAAAAAAAAATAACGACTCACACGACACGACGCCGACTTCGTTAATTGTTTACCGTCCAAGTGTAGCACACGTATAAAATTTGTACATTAAATAAAAGAATTTCAACAAAATTTTATCATAGCATAACTTAACCTGAGGTCATGGGTGTATTTGATTCGCCCACTTACTTGGAATCCTTTGTTCGCCGAGCAGTCATTGCGGAGACACAATTACCCGGTTAATTAGCAATTAACAAAAACAAACACATATTTCACTTCAAGGTTTATCCCGTACAACAACTCGAAAATCTCCGGGTTCTCACCATTTCGCTATCTCCAACGAACAATATTTATCTTTGATTACCTCTACGATGTTGGCACGGCGAGGAGCGACGTAGTACTGGGCAGGAGGTTTCAGTCAAAAGTAAACCAAACCACATAGGTACACAAACTCGCTACATCATATTTCGTCCATTCGTCGGCATAATTGCGCATAATATTATGAGCGAGACCGCCTCCGATCATATTCTCCACATCCTCTCTATTTCTTTTGAAAAAAAAATAATTATTGTTTGCGTTCTATCAGCTGGATTTGGACTTGATTTATTCGTTGATTATTTATTCATTTATCTATAATTGTTTGCGTGATCGGAACGTGAATAAAATTATATATAATACGAGAGTATTTGGAGGTTTCGGCAACATTAGTCATCCAGTTGTCTCTACCCCGATGATAGGGTTAACACTGCAGACCCTGGTAACGACGCCTGTTACGTAAAGGAAATGAAATCTTACCCAAGTAAAATTATGCAAGGATTCATATGTAAAGGGTGTTCCTATGTACAGGTTCTTCGGAAATTCCCCAACACGAGACGATCCATAAAACGTTCCATACGTATGTGATGTATAGGTATACACGAGACATATACCGCACAATTCGTTTGGTCAGCCGTTGCGGAAATCGTAGAAAATCGTAAAAATCGTGTACAGTTAACTTGCAATCCCGGCAACAAGGCGGGGAACAAGACACATAGTTTCAAGTTAAGTGCACCAATGTTAGTACGTACATACAGCTCATGGTAGTTTTTGTTCACGTATACATATAAGTATAACATACAAGTAGGAAATGCAGCAGCAGGTACACTACATGTAACATGTTTTACCGGACCACACGTTATTCCAATTATACAACGACTTTAATGGCGGATCGCAACGCCCGCTACCCACACCCGTCCTCGGTATATAAGTACCTCGGAGATTCAGAAAGCCGGGAAAATTTTACGGCTTTTCGTTTAGCGATCGAGCCTTGGTTCTGCTCCGCTTATGAGTTTTGTACATCGTTAGCTAGCTGTATCCACATATATATGTACATTTTATAAACTTCCACTATCTATGCTTCCGCAAATGCGGAAATTTTTTGAAACGCTGCCGCGCGAGGAGATCGTTCTCCATCACGTCTCAAACGGCATCGATTTCTCCGTTGAGATTCCAAGTCCGATAATATATAGAATGAAATATTCACGTGTAATATTCTATTTAATGCAAGTCCGACCTTCTGTCAAGGTAAAGACAGACAACTTCGGGAGATCTGTATTATGCAGATCGAAGAAATTTCATCTCGTATAAAAATAAATTTCATCTCCGTCCTCCGTAGCTCTGATAATATACACCGACTACTTTAGCTGCCACTCCGTCATCACGATCGGACGATCGATCGAAACAGCAGTATTTTTGCCCTCACATTAGCTGAATTTTTATTGCATTTGAATGCGGCGTGCCGAAGTTATTAAAAATTCTGATGCAAATCGTGAAAAAAAAAAAAACAGCGATCTCTCACATCCAGATTATCAGATAACAAGTCACGGTGACACGTTGGGCTGCAAAACTTTACAAAAATTTGTTAAATGGAGAGATAGAGAGACGTTGAAATCCGTATTCGTGGATCGCGGTGAGACGAGAATCCAGATCCGGTCAAATCTGAACAATATGAAGAACGACACGGGCGGTTATTGAGCACGCTATACCAGGCGGTATCACTGACAGGCTAAACTGGGCAGTTTCACCGATAGAAGTCGATATGCGCTAAATGCATTGGAATCCATTGAAAAGTGATTCGTTCCGATATTCCGCACATCCAAACGACACAATGCGACCGAGCATTTAAGCTCAGTCCATCCAGTGCGCGCTGATATCGATGACTGACATCTACGCTGATCATTCAGGTTTTGTCCAGTCTGGCACTGTCGGCTGATGATAATGATTACGGCTTATCGATACGCCTACACACTCTGAATGTACTATACACTATTTGCGGGAATCACGAAACAATCCTGACAAGATATACATATAGAACGGATGAAACCGTTGAGCTCCAGAGGTCATTGCAATGTTTCGACTGATTTTGCCGTGGGATGTTATTTTTCATTTTTGCCTAGCTAAACGATCACTCACCATGTGCGGCGACCAATGATGTGGCCAAGTTCTGGTATCGTGTCCTCCAGTGTTTGGTTGGCTTGCCAAAAAGACGACCCGTCTGTCGGCACTTCCGGTTCCGGTGGTAGCCAGGAGCGCGGCTCTGGCACGCGAGCCACCCAGGCTGAGAGTCGGCGAAGTGTCCATCTTCTGTATGAGACAGTATCACACAACGTGTTCAAAGGGAAGATTTCACAGCACGCGATTACGCCACCGTACTCATCTACCCCTTTACCCGATTTTCCAAGACACGTGCTGAATTAATTGCCAAGAATTTTGATCGGGAATTTCTTTGGCTTTAGTAGGTCGTCTCGTAATTCACGCTCTGGGTAGAAATCCGTTTCTTTTCTTTTTTCTCAACTTTTATTCTTCCAACCGTTTCGAAATTTATGAGAACGTCGATTTCATCACGTGACTAGCTTGAAGTAATTTTCTTTTTACTTGTTCGTTATCTATACATCCGAACACCAAAATAGTAATTCTCACTGCTTTGAAACTTCTAACTTCTTCCCTGTTTTATGGCGCTAACAAATATTCTAACACTGAACTTCATTGATATGTGATACACTATTGTTATTACTTTTTTAGTTATGTCGCTGAGTAGTTTGTGCGAATTCAAAAAAAAATTCTGTTCTATCCTCTTAATATTGACATAGTTCAGCGACTTGAACACAACTTCACGCAATTATCGTTTGTTAATTTTACCTATTTAAATCCACGTTATTTTATCCCGATAAATTCAACCGTTGATTCAAACCATTACGTTAACGTTCATCGTGTGCATTGATTTCAATTAATTAATTTATTCATTTATCTTCAATTTGCCGTTACCACATTTTCCGTATTGCACCAATAGGATATTTTCATAAAATAGTTATCAATATTATTACTATGTTTGTTTATACATTCCCGCTAAATTAAACTTTCTTTCATTTATTTTACTAACTTGCGTTCATATAATACTTATAATATGTGTATATAGATATGGACTTTTATCTTTCTCAGAAATATTGCTGTTGAACACCGAGTAGGTTTGTGATAAATTACGATATTAGTTATTCATACTTTTTTTTATTCATTTATGTTCAAAAAATTCCTCCGCCAACGCGAAATAGTATGGGGTAACTATACGTCGTCACGTCACCACGCGTCGAAGTTCCTGTAGGTATCATGACTGAACTTTGTTCTAATTTCTATTCGGAACGAATCCCCAAAAACATTCATTCATCCATCTGGTAAACGAACGAATTAAACTAAAATTCACACTGTACTGTGATATGATGAAATTCTTGCATTCAAAATATTCTTGTTTCAACTCCCTGTAAATTTTTTCCGTTGCTGCTGTAAATTTGTGAGAAAATTTTGTTTCTTTTTTTTTCTCCAATCAGACGTGATTCAATTCAAATATTCATTCCAAAGTCCTATTTGAAAGCAAATTCTTTTTTCCAAAAGTGATTGTTCCATTTTTTTTTAATTTTGTTTTTTTTTCTTCAATTTGTTCTACTAATTATGAGTGTTTCGATGTGGCCAGCACGTTATTTTTTGTAGGAATCAGAAACAGTGCGACGCGATGAGAATAATTGCAAGAAACATATAATTTGGATGATTTTTTTTTTTGTCTTCAAGCCCATCAAGGAGGAAATGATTACGCGAGTAAAATGATCACGTCCTTAACATCCCTCGACATTTTTCCATAATATAGAAACGACTGAATGATTATTGTTCATCGCGTTCACCTGATCCTGGCGGATCGGGGTAAGTTTAGGTCGAGCTTGCGTCGCGTGTAAAGTCGCGCGCGGCACTGAGCGTCGCGACGCCGTGCGTCCCCAGCTCACCGATTTCGCGGGCTCACGTGGCCATTTCACCCGCCTGCGCCGAATTTCGCGCTCTATTCCCGTCCTCTTTCAACCCTCGGGCATCCCCTCCACATCCCTCGTCACCCTCTGAATCGCGTTTCTCTTTTCACCCTCCGACGATGTGGAGATTTTCGTCTTTTTCTTTATCTCACCTCTCCCAAGCGCGTAGTAAACTCAAGCTTGCTGCAAACTCCGTTTCTATCTCCTTCTAAACTTTCAGCCACTAGGCGAATGGCTCTTGTTGCAGTCGGAATGGTTTCCTCTCAGCTTTTCTTATTTCTTAATATATCCGAGACTCTCTTTAACATCCTATACTTCTATTTGCTATTGAGCAATTTTATTATTTAGAAGATAATCGAACTGAGATTGGTGAGATAAAAAAATCTTACAGAATACAACCCCTCGACCAATTTATCGATCGTCGAGATGCCCGGTTCCATATTCTGCACCTAGGATTTAGAAATTCACAGTTTGCTCCTCCGCGAGGGTCGAATGATTCCATCATTTTTTCGGTAACCCATTAGCCGTTTGGGAAGGGATTTTTTACTCGATTTTTTACGTATATTATGAGATCAGTTCACGAAATACTCTTATCGCTGATCCGATAGAAAACAGCGTCCACCCCCATAATATCCGGCCCTAATGTCTTTAAAGAATTTGTAGAACGCGACATATTGGAAAAAAAAAGAAGACCAAAATAAGTTCTTCAAAATGTACTCTCGAACTCTACGACCTTATAACACAACCGACACGTCGTTACGATACGAATGTTTTAACTCATCAATTTTGTCGAATTGTATATAATTTTACACAGAGTGACAATTGACTAAGCGTATACGTTAGCGGGTAGAAAGTCAATCTTTATTTAACCGCGAATATAAATATCCGGTGATTTCAAGTGCGCGACAATTATACGAAATTGTGAATATTTTTTCAATAATCAATAACAATTCCCATGAATTCAAGATAATAGCACTCGACAATCAACGTATTTCGTGACGTTATATTTTTGTGACCTTTCATCCGTTTCATGTGTCAAATATAACGTAATTCTTGAATAAAGTTGAACAAAATTTTCCCTCTTGCATTTTTAGAGTGAAATTTTTCTCGTTCGATTTTATCCTGTTTTTTCTTGTTTCAACGAAAACGGTTAGATAATTTTGAAAAAAAAAAAATCGTAGAGCATAATTGGAGGTAGTTATTTGATGAAAATACACGTCCTGTGAGAATTTGCATCTGCTTGAAGAGCGATGTTAAATTGGATTCGCGAAACTAGAAGTACGTAGCCCACGGGAAAGTGGTGAGATGCCACGATATCCTTGAAACGATTAACAAAATTGATAAACACGAAAATGATGATACTTCAAATTGAAGTTATTGTTAAACTTTCATTTATCTGGATTGTTTTTATTTTTGAAGGATACACGCTTTCATGGCGGCGGAATCTCCCATTCGGCTTCTTAGCCCTCGACATAAGTAGATAAATTTCTATGCGGCCCAGATAGCTGTGGGGATCGAGTAAAATATTCTGAAAAGTACATCGAGACGATAGTAGGATAGACCTAAACAGACGACATACTGCAGCGATGCGAAAGTTTAGAAAAGTATTTTCCATTTTGAGTATACACGGCATACGCTTATCTTCGATTTTTCATATTATATACGGTGTGCGAATATCGCGGTATTTGAAACGCATCAGTTAACCGGAACCGGAAATACTTTGAGCTGATCGTCGGATGTCAGTTGACTGCTGCCCCGCCGATTCTTCAACAATTGTACCCAGCGCTTAAGGGTTGCTTTTATATTGTTGAATACCTACCTCTGACATTGTACAAGGGCACTTTTAACGGAGGAAAAAAACCTGCAAGAAACTGAAACACGGACGCGAACGCACACAGGAATATCAGGTCACAGGACAAACCCTTGGCCATTTTATATCCTCGTAAGCGCGCGGCAGTTGTCGCGACAAAAGATCCCGGAGTCTACGCAACTTGAACATCAAATTTCTGATGATTTGGAAATAAATCAATACTCGCTTTCCACGCTATCCTAATTTTTCTGTCTCTTTATTGTTCAATCCTTACCTTCTTTTTTTTTCATTACTTTTTCCATCGTTTTCTACCGGTGAATAATACGTGGGTTAAATGGATAGCGTTGATATCGATATTCTCTAATCCTGGACAACTGAACCTGCCTCTGAAAAAAAAGAAAAAAAAAAAAAATGAATAGCGTGCGCTTTCGTATTCGACTGGTGTCGAATTTTTGGGGAAAATGCTTTATGAGTGAGGTTCATCCGTTCATCGATGGTGGTCCCTTAGTCGATTAAAAAATGAGGATTAGCCGGTGTATAAGACAGTACACAGGACCCCCGGAACCCCTGAAATGTAATCTGTTAATTATATTAGGGTACGATATCGAAGGCCTTTCGTTGGTTCCGCAGTGCGAGGACTGAGGAGGAGGTCCTTCCTACCGTTACTGGCGGCTTGTTTGGTCCAGAGTTTCTCTTAAGGGTGTTGAATATTTGAAGACTACGTCGTACGTCTCGGGGCTCAGCAACCCCTCTGGTAAACCCATCTCCGTTCAGAAAATACCTACCTTACCAGCGAGCTGCTACTCCAACATCCTCAACCTTCCGAGTCTACCTTCATAATCCTACCTTAAGATAAGACCTGAGACTTAAGATTTCCCTTCTCTCGAACCGCAAACTCCTCTCAGGATGTAATTGATAGGGGAGACATATCAGATGTATAGCTGCAATGTCCATCTCGGCTTATGAAATCATTACCTGAAAACTGACCGAATTGCTTGCCACCTTACAGATAAAATATAGGTATCGCACACCTGCCCGGATTATTGCTTGAGAACTTTTTTTTTAGCCTCTTTTTATTGCACCTGCAGCTCTAAGATTCGATGCGCTTCCCGCAAAAATTTATAAATGAGGACGTGAAGTAGTCATCTTCCGCAAATGGACGCTTTTGGAACAGAACACCTTATCTCAATGTTCTCGGGTCACGATGTTATGCGAAGAGAAAAATTATTATGTGAAATCGAGAGGCGTCGTTATCTTTGAACAGATATACGTATGTTTCATATTCGCGTACACACGTATGGGGTAATATATTTATGAGCAAATTAAAATTCGACCAACCGCGCATAGGAACATTGTGGAGATTCTTGCTTGCCGTACGTCATAATATCGGTGACACAATTATACCCGGATATTTTTTATCCCCAAAATCCCCCAGAGGAAGAGATGGAACTATGGAAACTGATGAAAGTTAACCAGTTCGTGACCCGAAGAAGTCGAATCACGATCGGAGTAGGCGATCTAGATTTATGACAGTTTTTCTATACCTACGCTTATTGGAGAGCTACATATGCGTTATATAAGAACTGGTATATCTTATATTGCCGTGTGTAGTACAATTAATGCGAAAATGGGTCAGATCTTGAGCGACGGCGTCTGCCAGTCGATACCCTCGTAAACAAGGTTTTATTTCTTACCGAGCAAATTGAAATATAAGCCGATCGATCATAAGGTGCGGGGTGTTATTTTATTATTGGCTAGAGTCGAGACGCGGGCAAACCCCCTCATATAACTTCACGCGATATAAAAACCCATTCTCCCCATATACATGCACATGCGCTCGGTTTCAATTAATGAATAAGATCACGAAAATCTTACGGCGATATCCACAGCTACGTAATCCCGTAAAATTTTTGTTTTAAAAACCTTGAGAAAAATGTCAATTTCGGCGAATAAAACAGAGAAAAAAAAGCGTTCTAAAAAAACCGTCCCCTTCTTGAATTTTCGATCGCTAGAATTTCGTTGTAATCATAGTGATTCGGACAGGGAAAATCATTTGTTGAATTCGTAGTGATTAGGGTGAGGGTTGGCCTCGCCCTGGAGCCGAGGGATCCGCGGTGTAAAATATTCTGGTCTTCAATCGGAATGATAAAAAATTGTGTGATAGGTCATAATTAGCACTGAATCCACTCAGTACTCATTAGATGTTACGTCTCTCATCGTTTCATGTCAATCACAAGGCACGCGAGACACCCCCCATCGAGAAGTGACCTGGTTCGTGGGTCGTGCAAAAGGTATCGTCTTACACCCCTGAACTTAATTACTAGAACAACACCTTCGACTCTAATTCCGATTCCCGGTTTTCCGATTCGGAACGGAAAAAAAAAAGGTAAAACAAAGCGACCAAAAAAATCGGATTCATTTTTCACCAATTAGACGTTAAAATAAAATGAAAAAAGGAACAAATATACGGATGAAATTTTCAACCCTCGTACGAATTTTATTGAGAAGAAAAAAAAAGAAAAGTGATCTCGCGTATTTTTCCCACGGTACGAAGACAGCGCAAGTTATCTTGATGAAAAACATTTTCACCGATTGTTACACTGCAGTAAATTACAATTATACAGGATAACCGTAGCTGCAAGTGTTGTATAATTTTCACACGTGGAGAGTGGTCGAAATTCCGCTTTTGCTCATGTTTTCGTCTCTTGCGAAATGGATAAATATTTCTTCGGGAATAATTAAAAGTGGGAGGGTATACGCGGACGTTTGGATGTACCTGCACATACCGTATAAGTACCGGTGCGGTGAGGAAAATTAAGAAACGCTGAGTCTACAGCACAGCATGCTGCTGCTAAAAGATCAAGAATGCCGTTGTTTTTATTTTCTATTTTCTTCCTTTCTATTTCTTCTCTTTTCCTTTCACCCTAGCTCACGTCTTTCACTTCCTCTCCGGGTTCTTCCAAAGGCAGTTTTTCTCGGGGTTCGAGTCTTTCTACGTTCTCGTATTGAAGAGCCTTACGCCGCCACGACTCTCGCTATTCTTACGCGTGCATCGGTGAACGCGCACGTCACAGGCTTAACCATTGTGAGGATAATGAAGGCTTTACGGCACCAGATATAGGCACGCAATTTGCTTTGCATTTTTTCAACGCGACGCCTTGTTTTTTTCTTCGTTCTTTCTTTATTTTTCCCCCCGAACACCCACGTGATTTGTTCGACCGTCGAATAGAGCGACCGACTCTCCGGAAATTCGGTCACCGATAAAGCGCGAATGTCTAATGGACGATAGCCAATGAAAATCGAAAGAACTTTTTCCCCCAATATTTTTATACTCCCCAATTGTGACCCAGACTCACTCCGATTCGTTCATTTGAAGATGTACAAAAATTCAATTGATCGCAAGTATCAGGCGAAGCTAACATAATTTATACATACAGATGCTCTAGAAGTTGGGTTTTCTTGTGCCACGGGCGATCACTTCTTCCTTTTCTTTTCCGCTGCAGTTCCTTCTAATTGAACAACTTTTGAGATAATCTGGAGCGCTGAGCTACAACTCTGGAGAATCGCAGTTGATCTCCAAGATCGAAAAATTTCTTCACCTGTTTATCTGGCTGATTTAAACACAGCCTCAGGTTAAGTGGGGAAAGAGCAGGATATCGATTACGATTGTTCCATCGTACAATCATATATAATATTCGGTGACCAATTACGAGGAGACGAAATTGTACAGCGGATCAATCGCGTGGCACCCGGAATTAAGGTCAGTATTAAAAAAAAAGCGTTGTTATACCCTCCATCCTGCAGCACTGAAAGTTTTAACGCTCGTTTTAATAAAATACCATTCATTATTGAATTGGATAGAATTTTATTGGAATTTCAAAGTTTTATTCAAGAGAAACCCTGCAAGGCTGAACTCTCTCTCTTGACAAAATGTCCCCCACATCTATATATGGAAAGTAATTTCAACAAAACTAATAACGATCATTTTATTTAATGAATAATATATAGCTTCTGATGTATTCTATTCTTTTCCCATAGATATCACCTTCGATTAAATATTTCCTATGTAATTACTGAGGTGAATTATTTTTTTAAAGCATGAAAAAAGCACCTTTCATCATGTGATCAGATTCATATTTCGTTCAATTAGGGGCAAGAAGAAGAAATAAAGTAAAAAAAATTTTAATTTAAAATTTTTAAAAAGAATAAAGTAGGTAGTACAGAATTGTTCGTGTAAATGAGTCAAAACCCGTGACTTATGACTCTGCTACACTAATAATTTTGTTATGATAATAATGGTTAGCTCGGGATTGAGGTTTCGCTTGGTTCTCGGTAGGTATGTTACATATACATATAATGTAACATGTAGAAAAGTTAAAACATTCAAACGGTTTATACCCATTTAGTATGTGGTATGTAGACAGCTATCGCCGGTTGTACACTCCCGTATTTTTAAGCCGATCATTTTTCAGCATTTGTCATATACATCAGAGGGAGGCTGTGGGTATGACTTTAAATTTACATAAGCTAACAGTTTTATATACCTACCTACCTACCTTGTTCATAAAAGTTTCTCCCTTACAACAACCAACTCGCAAAATTTGTTGCCTTCGCATACCTCGCTACACACCACGTAATATAAACGAAAAGTGTCGTCCAAGGTTTCATGACCCCAATAACAATTCTGGTCGATTGGTTTTTTATTTATTTATTTATTTATTTTTCCTCTCCCCCATTTTCCGTTATCAGTTCAAACACGTAACTCACCCCATGAAAAATATCCTGCTTATTTGTCATTTCAATTAGTTTTTATCCGCACAAATGCACCTATATGTGGTCATATAATTGGTTCAGAGGCCAATACAACATCGGTACCCACCCCCCAAAAATCTTCGCGCTTTCAACGACCCTACACATCGGTATATGCGATGTATCTATAGATGTACCTATTTACCCTCCAGTCTACCCACTTGCTCGTATTAATTTGCTTTTCATCCTCCAGTCGCTGTGACCACACAACATTAATTTTAATTTCTTTTCACCATATTTTATTTACCACCATCCACCGGCTCAGATAAAACCTACGCAGAGTAATTATAAACATTACAAGTACATGCCTCTTGATACACATTTATATCCCCCCACCCCCTACCCCCCTGCCCCCCCACCCCCTACCCCCCTACGCAACAATAATATTTGAAGATTAGTCGGTGTTGGTTTCTTTTTTTTCTTATGGTCCGTGTAGAGGGAAGAAAAAGAACAAATAATAAGACAGAAGAATTATTCCTCTCCTGCTCGCAGAGTTTCGCAATATTCTTCGCAATCCAGACCAGTTTTAAACGTGACTGTTCTTTGGGGGTTGTTTTTTTTTTTTCTCTTTTTCTTCTTTTTTTTTACTCTTTCTCCTTATTTGTGCGGTGTATACCCCCTACCTTTAATGCTCGCTATAATTATTCTACTGGTCTCGAAAGTATAAGAAGAGTCGGAAAATAAAAGCCTCTAATTGTCACTTCTCATCTTCCCACGCAACTACCGAATAAAAATCGTTTTACAACTCTCGATATAAACGATGAAAGTTATAGTGTTCGCGTGTAAAATCCCATCCCCTACGTACTTATTTCTTTTATTTTTTTTTATTTTTTTTCTCGTCTCCTCGGATAGCTCAATTTTCTCGACGACCTCCGAAGAAGCTGCCGCGATCGGGTGGACCAAAAATATGTGCGATACGTTCCTTCGAACTTTCATATTGATTTTAATCCTTATGCACCGCACCGTTTTATTTATGCAACCTTAGGGCGGGTAATCCAACATCAGCGAGGAGAGACGCCATCGCGACGCCGCAAACGCTGAAGACCTTAACGGCTTTCAATTTCCGTTGGCCATCAATATTATTTAGTTTAGTTTGGACCACCCGCACCGCCGTTACTCCTAACTCCCAACTCTTGGATCTTTCAACCCTCTATGGTATATACCTGCTCTATACCGCTCGCACCTTCTCAACCCACAATTCCATCGAGCCTTCTTGCATGCGGCTCACGCCTGTCCCGAGGAAATTACTTGTCCTCTCTTCTGTCTCTGCGCCATGTTCGCGCGAAAGGATACCTATCCTCGAAAGCACGAAGGATTTCAGTGGAAGGGCTTTTTCTCTGCAGTTTTCAAGAAACTTACATTGTTACACCGTTCAGCGACTGCATACTGAAACATTAGGGCGTCCGACTTACATCGTTAGACAAAACAGAGAAACACAAGCTGAACGTGCGTTTAATTTATTCGTTTTTCATTTGAAAATATGTCGTGTGGGAGAGAGAATGAATTCGATTATATTTTGACATTCCGCGGAGAAAGTGCGAAAGGAAAGTTGAATAAATTTGCGTTCGAAATTACACCAAGATTACCAATGAAATTGTAGAGAAATGTAAAAATACAAAAACGATATGGAATCATATATTCGAACTACAATATTCACAACGTTAACAGAATTATAAAGCAATTGAAACAATTATTCTCAGTTTGGGTAACGATTTCAAATGATACTTCCCGGGGCGATATAAACACATCACAATTTATATCACCATAAAATCAAATTATGATATCTCGCTGCGCAGGTTAACAATTTGCATTAAACTCTACTTTTCTCAATTTCAAAAATCAAGAAAAATCGAAAGAAAAAATGTAAAATTAAAGGGTTATGAATGACTGTAAAATTGATTTAATTATTATTTGTTTTAAAGGTTTTTTCATGATTTGGTCCAGAGTCAAGGGTTCGATGGAGTGAAAATGTTTCCGCCCCCCCGAATAATTGACATCCTTAATTAAATTTTAAACTCGTGCGTTTCAACACATGCCTAAATATTTTCTCACCTATGGATATGAAGCATGTATAAATATATATAATATTTGGAAAAGGACGGTTTACGAATCGACATTGGTCACCTGCGGGTAATCCAAGTTTATTGCTTTCGAGATTAAAATCTAACCCCCGCCAAGCGGTGGGATGAGCAAACCTTATATACCGCGATACATCCCGAGCTATAACATTCAAATATAAACACGTAATATACATGTACAGGTGTGTATTATAGATATTTAAATATAGATAAAGTACGTGTACAGATATATAGATGCGAGAGAAGAGAGAGAGAGAAAGAGAGATCGAGGGGGTGTACTCGAGGGTCTGTTGGGTAGGACCCGGTGCAGGATTGTGTCGAAACAAAGGGCGGCAATTTCAAAAGATAAAGGCTTTCTTTTCCTGCGCTCGTTGCGTCGCGATAAGCGAAGCGATGCTGATATTACGAGGCTTTCGGCGGTGTTGCGGAGAGAATGGAAATTGTCGGTAGGTACAACGCGCCGCTAGATTTGCTATCTTTTTATTTATTTCTTTCTTTTTTCCCAACATTACATACACATCCTTTTGAACCCTGCATATATTCCGAGTTCAGCGATGATTAGAGAAAAACAAACAAAATAAAGAAAATTCTAAAAAGAAGCCCTTCAATTTCATCGTTTTCGCTCAACCAAAAATAAATAGGTACAGAAGCTGTTCCGCCCGGAAATGTCGACGAACCAATAACTGTATCATTTTTTTATTCGCTTCTTTTTTTTTCATCCTCACATTACATCGCACGTACATGTAACGCGCGTGTGTGCGACCCTCTTCTAACATCGGCGTACGAGGCGATACAACGTTTGTGAGAAGTGAAAGTAAAAAAAAAAAAAAATCTTCTCCTAAAAAAAATAAATCTCTGAAGATTGTCACACGCACTCCGCAAATTTCTCGTTTGTTAAATAGACCGTCCTTTGTGTCGCGCCATTCATATGAGAGTGACTGGCCTTAATAACGTCGGATAAAAATGCTCAAGGCTCGTGCACAACCTACCGCTTGGCAATCGCCGTGCAAAATCGATTTTTATTTTCTTTTTCATATTTTCATACATTTTTTATTAATTTTTTTTTCATTTATTACCGTTATTATTATTACTGTTATTGTTATCGTTATTATTATGATTATTTCATTTTCCTTCTCCTTCTCTCAAAAGGAAAGCTCTTTTAACGATCCTGCACCAAGAATGCCCTCTGGTATTGCCGGAGCTCTTTCGCCGCAACCAACATTTTGCACACATCCACTGTATGAAATATACATATAGGTAGACGTTTACATATACCGTTAAATGTAGTTTAATGATATAGTCGAACCCAAAAATATTACAAGAAGGATAATATGTCCGTGAACGATGAATTATTTTAATAGTTGGTACAGATCGTATGTGAAAAATAAAAAAAGCTTCTTCTTCTTTCTTTCCGTACGGGTCCAATTGACGGAGTGCTTATTTTCGTTTAACCCAAAGTCTTTCAGCATGCACACGCGCCAGTCTACCGTTCTCTGTCCGGTTGGGTGAAACAAAGGAAATAAAAAGCCGGATATGGGAAGTCGCCAACTTTTCGATTTCGACTTTATAATAAGTTGGCTTGCGTCATAGCTCTTTTACATTTCTGTACTTGTTCTTTTTCTTTGTTTCTTTTTTTATTTTTTTTTTTCCAAGTCTGAGCTTTGGCCAGGAACACAGGAAACTGTCTGTACGGTATGTATGTACACAGCACAGGTATACATACATAGAAAAAGCACATTTTCTCAGACCGATACTCGTATAAGGACAATGGTGTACTTTGTGGCGCCATGATTAAAACAAGAGGGAGCCGGACGACGATGTTGCAGCCTACGACAACGCTGTCTCTCTTATTTCCTTTTTTCTCCCTTTCTCTTTTTTTTCAAAAACAAACGAAACAAAAAAAAAAACAAGTGAGACGAACCCACTGAAGGAAGCATACAGAGGCACATCCGCGGGAAGGCGTACGGACGGAGTTTAGGGGTTCTTTTTATTATCTGGCGAGCAAGCAATAGGAGCTATGCAGGCATTGCTCAACGCAACAACAATACAAACTCACCCCACAAATAACTACCGTAATCCAAACGGCAAAGCAAAAACTCGCCACTGCAACAAGAGATACATAACGATTTGATTTTTAGAAAAGTTCTTTTTTCTCTCCCTTAATACCCGTTGATAGAACTGACGGAAATTTCAAAAATTAACAGACTTCTTCCGAATACACCTAATTACGTAATTTCTAAATGAGACCGATCGACATTCGAATCGTCGAATGTAACCTCTTCGAACCTAAAATATGTTAACCGAAAGTGGAGATCACTTTCATTACTCCGAAACTTTCACTTCAATCACATCACGCAGCGGTGGAGGAGGCAAAGAGTTTCTCGTGTTTTTAATCATTACGGGGAAAGAATATATGCGGATGACGTTTTTTTTTCTCAGTTTCTCTTTTTTTCTTATTTTAAAGTGCCCTGCAGACGATTCATTTTTTGAACACGGCACGAGGCTATATATGGTTGTAAACATTATGCAGAGCTTTTTTGTCCGCGGTACAACATTGAACTCTGCCGCGGAACTACGAGGGTGCACAACAAAGCGGGAAAGGGAAGGAGCTGTTTGTGTTTCTCTACTCTTGCTACCATTTTTAAATGCCCCGAGCAAACGCGGTAGGTCGGTAGGTAAAATTTAAATACAAAAAACACCCGCGTATTAACTTATAGAAAACAGAACAGGGAAAATACCCGTTGCAACCAACTAGTCGTAAGTCACTTTGTACACGTCATACATACATTTCGTTAAATTATATGACCAGCCATTTCTTTATTAATTTAATTTAATTCGATCCTTTTTTTCTCTTCATAAAAATAATACGCAATATTTTAAGGGATTATTTTTTTTCTCTGATTGAAAAATAAACGGATTTTACGATCTATTCGATTAATTTGTTTCGTTCAATTACTTGATTTCAAACAAATTTGATATCCATGTACTTATGCAACGATATTGAAAAAAATAAGAATGAATAAATAAATAAATGAACAAACAAAAAAATGATAATTGTGTTGATGAAAAATATTTTTTTACAAAACAGATGACAGTGACAGATTGCTTTGTGGTTCACACGCGTACCTGTATATACCTAACCGGTTGTATTTGTCCTCCCTTATTAATCAAGGGGGTTAAGTATCCGGCTAATTAATCCCTACCACTATATCGACCTTTAGTAATCAACTTGTACACGTTATATGTAATATACCTGTACGCGTACGTGTAAATACGTGGTGTATAAACCTAGTGGCGCGGTAGAGTTGGTAGGGTGTAAACGTTAACCATCGACCTGTCATAGTATTGGTTTGATGTGGCGGCGGTTCATCTATACTCTTTATTATTCCGTTACGTATACGTATGTGGATCGGCTATGAAATAGTATGGGTGTTTAAATCACGCACCGTGCATACAGTCCGAACACGATAACCTAATGAACCGCACCTGATCGATGATAGCCCCATGATTATACGACTGTCTATCCGATTGATTTTCATTGACCAGTTTCAAGCAACGCGCGGTTGAGTCGAACGAATTGGCTGAAGAAAAGAAAACGAGAGAAAAAAACAAACAAAAACCATTGAAAATGTAGGAATAAAATATACGTAACGCACATGATACGTACCTGCAGTTTTCTTTGGTCAAAGCGACCGATTGGATCGGAAGTAAATTTTGGCCCAAACACTTGCACAATGCGCTATCCCATGTGAATAGAAAAGATTGGATTTCTTGGATGTAATAATATCCTTTAACAGGTAGAATTTGTTGAATTCTTTTAAAACGTAAAAAGATGGTTTGTTACAAGCTGCAGAGTCGGATGGAAGAAAACTGGATGGGGCCGTACAGGGGGCTAAGTCGGCCTTACACGATATCTGCCCTGCACACTCCTCGGCCACTCCATTTCATTTTATATAATACTGTCCCATGGTACCACCCGTTTTACTCTTCGGAACTCCTCTCTCTATTAAAATTGTACAATACCTTGGAAATCTAACGTGTACTAACTTTCAAAAGAATGTAAGACGACGAGCTACGAGATACATAAGTTCGTAATGTAGACATGCACCCACCAGAACGGCTCCAAAAAAGCTCGGATTTTAGTTTTTAAATAGGGAAACGAATGAATCGATATCCCAAAGAATCTGTCAGAAAAATCCATTTTTTCCAAACAAGCTCATGTAAGGCATTCAATTTTTCGAAAACAGCTTGTTTTGTCATTTGTTTGAAAAATCGTAGCGAGAAGTAATTTTTCAAACATCGCATCCGTTTTTAGCTTTTTCTATACGTAATCTTGAATTTCACATGCAACCGAGAATAATTCGTCGGAATTCTTTTGAAAGTTCTCCGACCACAAAGAATATGGTGTCCTGGATAGAATAAGACTTATATACGTACCTTTTCCGTAGTTAGTTTTTTCCAAGAGTTGACTCACTTCCGGCACTCAAGATTCTTTTCTGCGGGAAGTAAAAAAGCTCTCCTAGCAAACGGTAGCGGTATCACCTAACTCGGCTATTGACGTGCGCAGCCAATAAGAATACGGTTAAATTAAACCGTTAGCATTTACGATCTCTATACTCTCTTGCCTATAGATACAATAGCAACAGATTAGCCAATCGTTGTAGGAACGCGGAATGTGCGACGGGGGGGAGGGTGAGAAAGAAGAAAGTCGAGTTTATATCGCTTTCGTATACGTATATATACACACTCGATACAGTCGTTTATTTTTATAGCTGCGTTTGAATTTTGTTATTTTATCTTTTATTTTTTCCTCCATTTTTACAACACCTTCTTTAAGTTATCCCCACCCAGTTTCCTTTGATATTAGTTTTTCCTCGGGAAAAAGAACATCGTTACACGATTCTATGCCCGTTGGGGATTGAAGAGTAGGATGGTATAGGTATGAGCTGAGAACAGTGAATTCTGTAAAGCCGTTCCCGCGGTAAAACATTGTTTTCAATAACATCCCTTTACCTTTTAGCGCTCAGCTCTCCTTCCACCCTCCACCCTCTCTTCATCTTTTTTCACCTCGCCCTCCCACTCTCCCTCTCTCTCGCTCCTTTTTCCCGTTGTCCTCGCCAACTTCGGTTTTCTTCGTCTGTCGTCTGTTGGTTAGGGTGGAAATTATCTACCCCCTCATCCTCTTCCATAACAACTCTTCTTCACCCCCATCTTCTCTCTCTTGTTCACGACACCACACCGGCATCGGTGTCTCGTCGCATGTATTTAAAACATAACAACTTAATCACGTCCGTAATACCCGGCGCACATAAAAACCTTTTATAATGATTTCATCGCGTATAATTAATCACTTGACGCTTGTGGTCAAAGAGAAAAAGAGCTTTTCTTATACACGCGTATGTGTATGCCATGGTTACATGTATATTTTCTTTGTATTTTCATGCTATGGAGCCGAGGGAAAATCGACCCAGAGATGATGTATCGTGTGCGTCAAGGTGTAATAGTCAAAGGACATCGATTCGGAAGGCGGTTAACAATTCTAAGGAGGTTTAGCAGGAATTGTAACATGCAGACGTAGCCGAACAGCTGAAATGCCACAGTTTCCATAGTGTGAAGCTAAAACGCCTGCGCCATCATGCAGTGACGCTTGGGGGGTTATAATAATGTTGAGTCATGCGGAAGTACTAAGCTGCACACGTCTATGGCGTAATACCTTATATGGTATAGGTATAGGTTGTAAAAGATTGCCAAGAGGAAATTGAGGCACTCGCAATTCAGGGTGAACTAAAGAGAGGGAGAGAGAAAATAAAATAGAAAAAATAACGGTCGGTCATTAAACGCCGGCGAGGGCAATGTTAATACCACCTCTGGATAATCACCACTCTCTGATGGCTAGCTAGCAAAAACAACTGCGTCTTTTTTTTTCTCCAAGTTTTAACCCATGAGTGCGAAATTATATTTACAAATGGAAAACCTTCGAGACAAAAAAAAGTAACAATAATCGATACCGAACTATACATACCACAATCCAAGAACCAAGGAGAGTTGATATTTTCCGGGCGAAGATCGGGAACTTTTCTTTGACATTTTTTTTTCATTCTTGACTTCATACTTTTTTACTAGACTAACTTGACACTGAGACCCCATTTGCAACGTGGCAAATGCACCAAGGTGGCTTGTGAAGTTGCATTCCAGGTTGGCGGTGGAACTGAAATACCGAAATATAACCGAAAAACATGTGGAAGCAGACAACTTTGCCTTCAATAACTGTAGCTTTTCTTAGAAAACATTAATCATTTACCGTCGAATATGCATTGTTCCCAGATAAGATGTTAGACGTGGCACATTTTCAGATAAACGTGTACCATCGAGTCAGGTGGTTGTGAAGCATAATAAAAAAAGAGAAACAAGTTATTCAGTGAATCCGAATGGTTTTCTTATTTTCTCTATTGTTTTTCTTGAATAGATGAAGAACGAGTGAATCGTGATAATGTACAGCGGTGTAGGTGTGCAGAAGCAGATGGGTATATCGCTAGTAAATGACTCTTGAGCAATTAAGAACTCCGGAAATGACAATTTTGTCTTTATCCAATCCTAACCGGAAGTGAGCAATCTCTGAACGCAAATTACAAATAAATATTAAACCGAATATCTACGTACGAATGTTTGAGCTACGAAGCCGGAAATTTGACAATTAACTGATTTTGACTTAGGCAAGCCGAGATTCCCATGAGCTCTGTGCATAACTTTTAGGGTGATTCGACCGCGCATATCCTTGCTATCCTACCTGCAACGCGCCGGAGTTCACGAGCTGCTCAACCCTGATGGGGGAAAGAATGAATTAGAATTTTCTTCTTCTAATTTTCTTTTTTTTCATCCAACGGAGTCATTCGCTCTTTTATTCTGAAGTGGTCGTTCCAACGATTCACCAACCAACGTGCGAATCCCCTATATTTTCATCATTCGAATCCTTGACTCGTCCCTTTGCAATCAATTCGAATGCCTAGACTAGTTTATAACCTGTAGAAAGAGAGAGAGAGAGAAAGAGAGGACAGTGACTCTCATTTCCCTACCGATGGTCCAAGCACCGGAAATTGAAAGTCCATAACGTGACTTCCTGTCAGACATATTCCCTTCCCTTGGTTGGGAGTCATTCACTTCTTCCGGACTATGGTTTAAATTTGCATTCGCAAATATCTAACAAATTTGTTCAAATGATAATCCCGTCGTGCGATTCGAAATAGCGAAATTCGTTCGATTGTACGAATGCTGCAAATCTAACCAAAAATCTTTTGCCACCATGTTGAAAATGTCGTTGAATTTTCAAATTCAAACGTCACATTTTGCTAGTAGTTTTTTAGCAAATCGGGTCCCATCGGTGAACATGAGTTTTTTAATAGAGGATTGTATTTTATTCGGTTTGTTTTTTGCTTTCCTCAATTTTTCACAACATTTTCTAGTTTTCCACGGCAACAGTTGTTCCGACTGCCCATCCAGTTTGATTATAAATCCGTAGCCGATGATGCATTATGGAATACACACATAAAGCAATTGTCGATGTCAATTTCTTCGAACTATAACATCCTTATCATAATCGATTCAATAATAATCACCGTTAACTATGAGGTTATCTAAAGTTTGTTAATGCGAACAGAGTTGCTGTATATACGTCGTAACTGATTATTATTATAACGTACGCATTAACCACAATATATCAACCGAAAATTTCTCGGTTTTCAAAGGAAATTATTTCACAATATAATTAACATTAACCATTGAACATCACTTCATATTTTACGTGTTGTTATCAAAACTGGTTTCCTCGATTGACGTTTCAAAACTTTTTAAGGAAACAAGACCGAACAAATGATGGTAAAAAAAAAGCAAAACGAAAACGAAAACCAAAACAAAAAAAAAATGCTTTTATCCCTGAAATAACTCGTATTGGAGTTTGCATTGGTTCTTACAAGTGGTTAACGCGGATATAGTGATTGTATTTTTGGTCAAATGTCTGCCGATTTTAGTCCCTCGGTGTGTAGTATATTACTTCAACACGCCACTGTATACAATTGATCTCATTCCCCTCCACCCCTCTCCCTCCCCCTATCCTCGCCCCTTTCCGCCCCCTTCACTCTTGCACAATTCCCTCTCGTTACCCATCTTCTTTTATCTTTAGTTATCTCTATTTTTTCAACTCTCCTCTCTCTTTCAGTTCTCGTTCAACTATTTGTACCCCATACTCCGATCCTCAACGTACCTTGTCATCCACGAGCTTCCATCTACTCATCCGTCCGTCTGTCCGTGTGTGGCTGATTGCGTCCGGCCGAGATGATTGCTTTTCACGTAGATATATGTATGTACAACATCTACCCCCGATGCGGAGGACACCCTGGACATATGTACGTTATACGTATACAACGGGATATAAGAGGAGGGAGAGGGACGCACCCCGCGACCAATTATTACAGATGTAGGGGATCCGACTTTCCCAATATTCCGATAGTTTATCCCGACCATACATTTCATCTAAAACGTCCACCCGTACCGCGCAACACCATGTATTTCATTTTACAATTCATTTGTTTGTTTTACCAAGTTTCAATGAAAAACGGAAGGAAGAATGAAAACAAAAACACTGCGTATAATACCGCAAGTCGCTGGATGCAGTGAAATGAGAATTTATTTTTCATTCGTCAGTTCATCCTGGCGAACGATGACTTTGGTTTTTCAAACTCGATTACTCTATGGGGGAAAAAGAACATTCGAATGAACCGAAGAGGGGGTTGGATTGATCAATTCCTGCAAGCTTCGCTTTCGTTAGTCGAATTATGGAATCTCGTTCCGATGCAGTTTTTCGTTTTTTTTTTTTTTTGTTTTTTTTTTCGTTCTTTCGAATGCAGTGCTTTTTCTCCCATTTAGTTAGTAGATATCTAGTTGCGGATCGAGCGTACGCAAGATGGTACGCTTTACGCTCGAGGTAAGACATTGCATATCCATGAGCCACTCGCGGAACTGATCCTAATCCTTAATCCGGTGTGTTTAGCCTCCCTTCCGTCTGTTCTCTCTCAAGGTACTTAGTGCACCAGTGAAAGCGAGACACCGAGATAACGGAAGGTACTTATATTCAAGGAAGCACCATGCACCCTGCATTATCTATGTGTCTCACCTCCATCCATCTCCTTGACTCCCTACCAAAAACGAGGCCGGCGTGTTTCTAATCTCCATACAACTTACATGTATACGTTGGCACAGACGTCGCCTCAAACAGACACATCGAACAAGCTCCTCAAAATCATTTCACCACGCGATTATACTTCGTAATTAATCGAAAAACAATGAAGAACGGCTTGTATATTTAATTAAATATGCACTACGATTTTATCACTCCAATTGTAAGATTTGACAAAAATTTTCTCTCCAAAAAAATGCGTCAGTCTTCGACTTTTGTTTTTATAGTTTTATTTTCCCTTGTGACGTTTTATTTATTTATTTTTTTTCTCTTTGATTATTTTACCGCAGCTCCGTGATTGCGGTATTTTTTACGACACGGGATTTCATTTTCGACAAATCGTCGATTGTTATGTAAATTTCACGTGAAACCATTGGGTCGTATCTCTTATTGGGCTTTGTTCGTTGCACGGCGTTTAAGCATGTCAGATAACGAACTCATGGTAAACTCTAGTGAATATGTAAAGTGAATTTTTTTTTAATACAATTTAAAGTCAGAGTGTCGGTTACGGGCTGTGCGACAAAATGACAGATTTCATCCTGGGCTGAATTTTTTTTCGGCGATAAAGGGTTGTAGGAAATGCACATTTGTGGAGTGTGGATGTGAGATGAACTATAATGAATGAGTGAGAGAAAACCATGAATAATGCGTACGAAAGATTACGACCAGATTCGTACAATGATGAACTATCGGATTCGTCTTTTTGAGATCAAATTACATGAGGATACATCAAAATACAACGAGCAAAAAAGTGTTCATTTTTGGACCAAAAATTAGGTATTTTTAAAATCGATCGCTGGACACTTTTCTAACGTATTTTGACATCAGGAACACGAATCTGCAAGCTAAATTGATCTATCTGTTGAAGTGATCGAGTTATCGCCAAATTATCGCTCTGAAAAGTGAAAAAATGAGGATATCTCGATGGGATTTATTCCTAGCTCAATTTAGTTAACGGATTCGTGTTCCTGAGGTCAAAATACGTTAGAAAAGCGTCCTACGATCAATTTTGAAAATACTTCATTTTTGGCCCAAAAATCGAAAAAATCCAAAGGGGTATACCTTAGATTTTTGTCAATTTTTGGGTAAAAAATGAAGTATTTTTGGAATCGATCGTAGGACACTTTTCTTATGTATTTTGACCCCAGGAATCCGAATCTCGAAGTCAAATTAATCTATCTATTAAATTGATCGAGTTATCGCCAATTTATCGCTTTGAAAAGTGAAAAAATGAAGTTATCTCGATGGGATTAATTCGTAGCTTAATTTACCCAACGGATTCGAGTTCCTGAGGGCAAAATACGTTAGAAAAGTGTCTTACGATCGATTTTGAAAATACTTCATTTTTGGCCCAAAAATCGAAAAAATCCAAAGGGGTATACCTTAGATTTTTGTCGATTTTGGGGTAAAAAATGAAGAATTTTTAAAATTGATTGTAGGACACTTTTCTAACGTATTTTGACCTCAGGATCACGAATCCATCGATTAAATTGAGCTAGGAATAAATCCCATCAAGATATCTTCATATTTTCACTTTTCAGAGCGATAAATTGGCGATAATTTTTTCAATTTTATAGATAGGTCAATTTAGCTTACGGAATTGGATTCCTGGGCTCAAAATACATAAGAATAGTGTCCCACGATCGATTTCAAAAATACTTCATTTTTAACCCCAAAATCGAAAAAAATCTAAGGTATACCCCTTTGGATTTTTTCGATTTTGGGGCCAAAAATGAAGTATTTTTAAAATCGATCGTAGGACACTTTTCTTATGTATTTCGACCTCAGGAACAGAAAACCGTTGGGTAAATTGACCTACGAATTAATCCCACCGAGATATCTCAATTTTTCTGCTCCGAAAAGCAAAAAATTGGCGATAACTCGATCAATTTTATAGATTGATCAATTTAACTCGTAGATTCGAATTCCTGGGGTCAAAATACATAAGAAAAGTGTCCTACGATCGATTTTAAAAATACTTCATTTTTTACCCAAAAATCGACAAAAATCTAAGGTATACCCCTTTGGATTTTTTCGATTTTTGGGCCAAAAATGAAGTATTTTTAAAATCGATTGTAGGACACTTTTCTAACGTATTTTGACCTGAGAAACACGAATCCGTTGGAAAAATTAATCTAGGAATAAATCCCATCGAGATATCTTCATTTTTTCACTTTTAAGAGCGATAAATTGGCAATTACTCGATCAATTTTATAGATAGATCAATTTAACTAGCGGGTTCAGATTACTGAGTTCAAAATACATAAAAATACACCGTAGAACCCTTAAAAAAAAAAACGTTAATTTTGACCCCTTCCTAGCGTATGTATTTTTCGGTGCACTGCAGGTTTACCTCGTTCTTTTTAATACACACCTAAGTGCTTCGCTCTCATCTTCATTGAAGAATAACTCTACGCGGGACTACGGTGGACGAGGGTAGGTAATATAAGTTTTATCTCACAGGTATATATATGTATATAATATAATATATAGTGTTGGCCAAACGTGGTCGTAGTCGATGTCGCCCACCATACCGCAATTTTTATTTTATTGGTGTAACGTCGCCTTTTGTTATTATCTCTTTTTCAAGCTCTCGCCGCTTCCGGCGTTAGACCAGCAGCCATTTCCTTGAGGTGGAACGCTTACCCCCAACCCTCACTTGACCCAGTGCTGGCAGAACTTTATTAAAAATATCGATACACCGCGTGGACTGAAAAACTTCACCCTTTCATAAACTGCAGAGTTGTCTAAAGAAAGCCCCGTTAAAAAAAAAAGAAAAGAAAAAAAAACGAAAAGAAACCGTGTCTCGTTTTTTGAACTTGGAATATCGTTCACCGTGCAACTGTAGAAAAAAATCAGATTCAATACTGAACCAGAATCTTCATAATGTCAAGCGACGAAGGTACCCCCCGCATCGAATGATGCGTGAATTAAAATCAGCTGGCTATTATTTGAAAACGCGACGTTTATTAGACAGTGTTCGTCGAAGGATAGTAACGTGGTTGAAGGTAGTAGTCATACTAATTTCAGTAAGTAGTAGTAATTTCACCATCCAGTTTAGATATTTAATTAAGTTTCAGCTGACAAGGAACTTACTGCAGGAGCCCACCTTTTCCCCAACGTTGACTTAAACTTCGTTATACCTATAGTGTCAAAACTATGCCGCTCCCGGTGCATCATCTGCAACTAGAAATATATAATCACGTAACTTACATTTCAAAGTTATATCCATTACTACTAGCTACCTATAAAATTCCACACGATTATCCACATCAATTACAACCGAATACACCCACCCTTATTATATTCACTAGAAATCCTACTTTTTTTATTTTACTTTTCTTTTTTCTAATATTGCCGAAACGCGATAAGGCCACTCCAAACTCTTTCATTCATCTTAGTTGCATGCACTATCTTCCTATTGTCTGTTATTGGAGCCAAGATTTTAGTGGGACGGTATATAACCCATCTAGACATGAATGTGGTCTCCAATACGATTCTGTAAAGTATGAAGCTATCAAATCCAATGGTCCGAGAAGACTAGGAGGGAGAAGAAGGGGAAGGGGGGGGGCATTACCCATAATTCTTTGACGCGTTTCCTTCTACATTTATTGTATATACCGTGCAAATGTATAGTCTAAAATGAAAATGGATGGTCACTATTTTATTCAACCTCCTCGAATTTATCCACCGCCTATTCTACACGATCTGTACAAGACGATTTTTAAAATATTTAGGAAACAGGCATAATTTCACGACTAAAATGTAATCGGTGAAGATCGATATGCCTATCGTGATGTAATAGAAAATTTCGGAATTATAGAAAATCTGATGACAATCCTTCGGGACGCGGACGGTACTAACGTTCATCTATTGTTTCCCAATCCGAAGACAAGTGCCTGCAACTGTTCTCACATCAAATCTGGAGCACAAAGTATATAATAATCTGGATTCTGAGAGAATATCGCTGTCCGTGAATATTGCGGGTTACTGTGTACAGTATCGGTAAAGTATTAAACGCTTATTGAACGCTGCAGTTTAATACTTACGTACCTAGATCGTTTTGGAATTATATACCGCGGGTAGTGTACAATACCTAGAATATGAACGAAGATGAGATATAATTTACTCCGCGGTGTTCTCCAAGAACCGAGACAGGATTCTCTCTGGTTGGAAATCTCGGTTTGAATATAATTCCTGTTTGAGGATTTAAGACGGAAACAGTAAGAACAGTTGGATAAGAGAAATCTGAGATCGTATTATTCCCATGGGATGAGTCAGGCGTCCAGGGGACGATCGTCTCACTCCCGTAGTTTTGCACTGTGTATCAAATCCAGCTATTGTTTTCGACAAATTCACGGTTTAGTAAAAAAAAAGCACAAAGAAAAGACAACAAAAACGATCTCGAGCGCTTTTCATATCAACGGCTATTTTTCTGCAATTTATTAATTTTGAAAAACTTTCTTCTCGCTTCCGATTCGCGATCTGGGTCATATTACTATAATCTACATCTACAAGCTCATCTCTTATTAAGGGATTCGATTTTGAGTAACAGAAAAAAAAAAAAACACTAGATCAAATAAATAGAATAATCGAATTCGAAAATAATAAAAAGGAAGGAAACGAATCGTTACGTCGATCGTTACTCTTCAATTGAACTTCTACACAACCGCCATTGGTGTAACACCAACACGGTTTAAACAAGTGTTGTTACACGAGAGAAGGTACCTGTTTTTCATTCGAGTGTACGTACAACGTCGGTGTATTCTTCGAACCGAAGCTATTGGTGCAGGCAAAACAGTTTGCAACAGAATATTGTCCCGTCTAAGCCGCTCTCCAATATTTCATCAACTTTCTCAGTGCTTTTATTATTTTCTTCAGGAAAATACGGCGGCGAGTTGGAGTAGGAAGTGGAGGTATAAGGATGAAGAAGAGTAAGGGGGAAAGGGGGAAGGGAGGGGGAGGAAGGAATCCTACAGGAGTAGAATGAAGCGCGCAAAGTATGTCTAAGTATTTTACAAGAGTCCATCTGTAAGAAAATGCTATCTCGTTGGGGATTTTCTCGAACAATACACCAACAATCTTCCATGACTTTACCAATATTAATACGCTTCGACGAGACTCGCAATGTTCCTATTTTTATGGTTCGAAAGTCGGTGTTATTCAATACATAATTGAACCGCCGATAGACACTCGTCGTATTTGAAAAAGTGTAGAATTATTCGCTACGTCTATATCGCGGTGCTTGCATTCGATGAAAATACTGGGCGTGATTAGTTTCTTTTTTTTACTTTTTACTTTTTACAATAAAATTATAGATACAATATTTTGTAGCGTCGAATATTTTAGGCTCACCAATATCATGGTTTCAGCGGAGATCAAAATGCGGAGAAAATGCAGATTTGGTAAAATGGAATTTGTAAAATTTTTGAAATTATTCCACTGCAACCTGGGGAAGCTGATTATTAGAGAATTAAATTTATAGAAGTACGTTAACCTCTGACTCAGCCTCGTATAATGAATTTAGGGAGGATCTAACCGAGGTCAAATGCCAGGCTTATATACAGTCGCCTTAGATATATTGCCGCGCGAAATGATTTCCTTTATAAATCAGCCACCATACATTTCAACGGCTGTCTCATTCCCGCCGACCGAGCAAACCTTATTTTTCTTCAAGATCCTGCCGAGACTTTTCAAGAAACCCTAGACTATGTGGTTCCGCCAGTTTCCCGATTCATACAATTCTTCGAATCTATCTTCAAACAAATTTAAAATTTTTACGAATACCAACTAGGCGTTGAACGTTATTATTATTTTATTTATTTATTTTTTTTTTTGGCTTTCATATCCTCTCCAGATATCAAAGTATTTTCCGCCCCAATCAAAACATCAGTTTTCTTTCTCGGAACAACCCAGGGCCCGTCTTTCATCGTAAGATATTACGGAAAATTCCGATGCCATTGTTTCCGTTGATTAAATTTACAATCAAAAGCTAATACATTGCGCGCAATTAATTAAAAACGTCATTAATATAACCGAATACATCATCTCAATATTTCACCTACTTCGAGTTTATACGAAACTGCAGCCATAGCGGTGATCATTTTCTTTGATTTTAAACTAATTAGCTAGCTCTGAAGCAAACAGAAAATAAATAAATTAATACACGATGTTTTCAACGAGGAAAACTATGAGCACGAAGGACAAACGAGAAATCTTATCGCTCCTCCATTCAATTTCTAACGGTTAGAAAAATCAAGACGAATGTCATATGATTCCTATTTCCAATAGAAAATAGTATAGTAGGACAGTTAGAGGTTGTAACACAGAAGTTAAGGGGAGTAGGGAGACGTCTGTATGGAGCGGGTTGTTGGAGGTGAGGTGGGTTGGTGAAAACGGGGCGAAGTAAGAGGGGTAGTGATTTGGTCGGCAGCGGGAAGGCGAATGGGGTAGGCAGGGTGGTGGTGTAGTAATTTGTCGGCTTGGGAAGGTAGCGCTGGCTCCGAGCAGATAACGGGGGGCGGTCCATCCCCTTCTCATTCAACCTCCAACCTCGAACCCCCTCGACACATAAGACGTCTGCCGACCCGCTGCAGGGTGTGTACGAGGAGAAAACTCAAACGCAGAAAGAGATCCTTCGCCTTTAAACGAAAATCTAGCGGCGATGTTCAACCACGCACGGTTGATGGTCATTGAACTGATCCCCGCGCGTCTACCGCAACTTTTCTTTTTCCTCACCACCTCGAACTAGCGAGAAATTCGAATTATTGAGCAATTTCATTACGTCTTCGAATGCGTTTCACACGATTATACAACCTCCAATGATTTCTATTAATACAAAATATAAGAGGGGCGGTGTGTTTTTTTTTTTTTTGTTTTTTTTTTGTTTCTTATTTTGGAACGGACGACTCTGTACTGATATACCGGACTTTAGACCCAAACCACTTGCAGGACCAACGTCAAACTTACGGATTAATTTCCGAACAACGAATCTAGTCAGCTTGGACCAGGCGGTTGTTCCATGCGCAAGCCGGTTGTACAATAGAAATAATTAATCCTAGCCCTGAACAACATCGTCTGTGAAGCTACTGGGAAGTGAAGCAGGAAGTTTTGTCTTGACTCGAAGGTTGGACTAAACTAAGTAAGAAGACGGATGTAGTTTAAACAGAGACAAAGAGACACGATGTAACTTGGAACTGCACAGAAATGGCTCAAAGTATATTCCTCATCAGACTTTACGCGACAAATCTCGTGCAATGACTAGGTAAATCACCTTTCCCTACCAAACCCTGCCCGCAGAACCGTACTGTACTAAAAGACTAGGATTTACTGATTGGTTGCCGAAAACGAAGTTGGCTCGCTAATCTCGTTTCCCACGCCTTTCTTCCTCGAATTCACTTCGGAATCCACGTTTCTATATCCCCTTTGCTTCACCCCATCATCCCCGAATCCCACAACCCCTTTTTCCTTCTTCTTTTGTCTTGCCGACAGCCATCTAGTCTGCTGCGTTTGTCAATTGATTTAACATTACCAACGAAAAGTTGTATAATTGTTCAACGCGAACGGCATGACAAATAACCGATAAATAAACGAATTTCAACACGTTCTACAGAATAGCAATTTTGCTATCTATTTTCCAAAAAGATCAATCCCTGAGATACTTAGCGAATTATTCGCCGAAACTGAGGCCTGATAGTAAAATCAAGTGTCACGTTGTCTCGGCAATTATCTTGTACGATGAATAAGGGGTGAACTGTTTTTCCCCCCCGTCGGTATGAATATGAAATTTATCGGTTTTCACAAAAAACGCTGCAGTGTAAAGTCGACGTAGCTTACATGTGTCGGTGCGGTTTCAGTGGACTCAACCGTTTGCGATTCCCCATCTCAATGTATACTCAGAGATTAGCGAGGCATTAGTCTCGAGAGAATTAAAGGGGATGAAGAGGAGCATCCCCTCGGTGACCGTCGACGTTGACTTGACCGGGATGCGACACGATTCGCTAAAGATTGGCCAAGACGCGACATGGAATAGCGGAGCGGTGGTAAAGACGACCAAGGTGGGTAAGTGCGACTACGAATCAGCGTCGCGACGTCACCTTGACGGCGTGTCCTTTCCGTTATCCTCTCTCAAAGAGACAGAAACACCACCGCGTGTTTCAGTAAGCAGGAGCGAAGCTCGGTAGGCCGGGCTTTATTAGTCTCTCAAACACTTGAGACTTGAGTTAATGACGTCACGACGGTATGCGAGATTACGTCGTGGCTAGCAATGTTCAGATGCTGAAGAAGGAAGGGTGAGAAGAGAAGGGGTGGAGGGGTGGTTTAATTTAACTGCCTCAGACATATTAAAGATACTAACTCACCCCCTAAGTTGAGTGCTAACTGCTGGGATTACTAAAACCATTTCTGCACATACCGTCTTATGAAATCTTACGTTATTCCAGGGCCCACATCTCCACCTACCAGCTCTCTTTACTCGCAATCTTCTCGTTCAAATAAAGTGCACGTAAACTTTCACAACGATCACACCGCTAACACCTCCTGTGAAGAAATCGTTTGAAAACTTTTCACTTCAGAACCTCGAACGAGATCGTGAAAACTGAATGAATTGATATCTAAGATCAATTTCTTCTTTTTTTTTTTGTTTCCAAAAAATGCCAGTCGACTATTTAAAAAATTAGGTGATCTCAAATAAACCGCTTTCAAAATTTCTTCGTGCCCGATATACTTCGAAAAAGTTGGTATAAACTTTTGTCGGACACGTAGAAAAAAAAATCGAGTCGCTGCATATTCCAAACTGCACTTATTGACTTCCGATGTACTGTTCTTTCCGTGCTAAACGTAAACCGAATTGAAATCACATACTCAAACTTTTTGTTGACAAAACCGACGCTCGGAGCTTAGTACACCTGTCGGCTAACTCATGCATATGGTGAACGAAAAGTGCTCGATAAAATCCGACCCCAAGTTTTCAGATTAACAAAAACGGCGATGCATACCAAGTCAAAGAATGTCATGTTAGTTTGTTTACAGTTCCACTCGATCAGTTTTTCGCTATTATGAAAACTGTAGACAAGTTCAATTGGCTTCTAATCTTCAGCTTTCCTGAACTTGGCGTGAAGTCTGGTGATACGGGATATGAATGAACGTACAACCACAATGATATATCAAGCCCTACGGTTTTACTTTACCCTGCATAGTGTTCACGTCTGAATCAGCGATGTTAAGTCTACATATGGCAAGTCAAGTACTCCTACGTTAGGCTTGAGGCCAACTCTCTGTACAGGGAATTGAACCATAGTTGGGACAAGAATCTTTGATTACATTTGACCTTTGCATATACTATGATCACCTATGAATATAACTAGAACCGTTAAACATCCGCCAGGAGGCATTACTCAATGAATTAGTTAACTGGATAGGTAAATATGTCCCTCAAACACAGTCTATGGGTATAACTAGACCGTTAAACATCCGCTATAGGTGACACTATTCAATGAATTAGTTAAGTAGGTAGGAGGTCAATAGGTTCCTAGAACCTTGCCGTCTGCGATCATGTAATAGTAATACTCGATGTAATATCCACGTGGTTTCCAAAAATACCCATGACACACGACGAAATATCTAAAAAAAAAAGGATATTTTTGTTTCTTTTCTCCAAAAGCCAATATCCAATCCTTTCACCGACTCTACGATAGCCATATTATATCTACTATGTACTGCATGTAATAATAAAGCTAATGTTATCACGAATCGCCTGTCGTTATGTATAATACATATATATGAATTATGATCAACGTATATAACATGTGTGCACAAACCGTGTATATTCGGGTTGTTATTTGCATCTGGACGCACTGCAGCGGTTTACCATGAAACTAGTTTTACCGGAGATCTATAGAACGGAACTTCTGTACGTTGGATCATGTTTAAAAAGTAGTGTTTATGCAGACCGAAGTAAATTAAATGTAATTTCTAGAACTGCTTTTGAAATATATTCCATAAATGGAAGATTAAACCAGGTAGTAAGTAATACGGGTTTCAGAGAATCGGTTAAACTGTAGAGAAAAATAAAATTAAGGATAGATTTACTTTATTGTTAGTGGCGAGATCAAATAGAAAAGAGAAATCTAATGATAGAATATTCCATGATATATATGAAGAATATAAAAAATGAGATCGTTAGCCGTACAACAACCACTCGTTTGTCGTACCTACCCGCACCGTCTAAAGATAGTAAAATATAAAGTAGGTTGGGTACCGAGTCGCGCTTGTTCTCTGCCAATTAATTGAGTTATTAAGATAATAACACGGGTGAAAGCTGACCCGAATTAATTCATTATGTAGATAACGTAGAGAACCACATGTACTGAGGATATTTTCAGGCGCATAGATTTACTTCGGAACTATGAGCGCCAGTCGTTACGACGAATATTTAGAAGACCTTTTCGTGCATTTGCTGATCAGAAAAGTAGAAGATGACCATGGAATCCATCGGACATCGCGCATCTTGTCCGATAGTCGAGTTCGAAACGAGGAAGAAAACGTTACTAACAACGAATGAAAATTTACTTGCACCCAGTAAAGTAGGGTGGAACCCGTAGGAGGGTTGGCTTCGCGCTCGGTAAAATGGATACCATGGACATCACCATCTGCTGCATGTTCTCGTAAAATTCTACCAATTTATTGACGGAACTGCAAATTTTATATACGCTCTTTCGCGAATATTTCTTAATAGGTAAGTTTGTTAGTTCATAGGTTATTCGGTTGCAGTGTTCATTTGAATCAAACATCGTTATAAACGATACGTAAAAAATACATCGTGTTTAATCCTTGAGTTCTTCGAAAACACATGGAAATATCATTAATTTTTCAAATTCAAATCTCTTCAGAAAATATCGAGTGGTCATTGAATTTTCAAATTCAAATTTCGCATTTTGCGAGTTTCACCTCGCAGTGCGAGTTCCGACTCGAAGTGCGAGTTCGAGTGAAGCTCACTTTTTTTGAGAGAGGAGATAACGAGGTCCTCCGGCGTGGAGATAATTGCCGCGAGTTTTTGTTTGATCGATAACGACAGTCGAGTTTCTGCTTTTCTACGGTCGTGGTATATTTGATATCGGTATATTTAATATGACATTTACAATAATTTTGATACAACAATATTCAATTTTAAAATGTACATTCTCATCGTTGAAGTTTTTTAATTATATCAAAGCGGAACTGATTTAATTCTGAAATTGTATTTTACTAACATGTGCGATATGTTGAAACGAAAGTCCCAGGGATATTGTCGCGGCAAAAATAAACTACGAACTGTTACTACGACTAAGTGCGTTTTTCAACTATAAACGTCTTATTTATCGTGAAAAGAATGTACCACTAATTTCCGCTGTTCCATGTTATCATTTTTTACTTCAGATGGGAGCTACCGATACCAGGTTCGAAATCTTACTGGGACAAAATTTGCAACGACCTTGAACAACGCAAGGAACACGTAAGTGACGCAACTCACCTTTCCTCCCCCTCGCCCGATGCAACAATCGATCCTAACACACTCCTAAATTCTCAACAATTTAAACTAAACAAATTTCATACCGGCGATGAACCAATTGTTAAAATTTCGCCGCCAACGCCGATGCGAACGGCACCCTTGAGTCACACAGATAAGCTAGAAATAAATGAAGATGATTCTAATCATAGGGACAATGAAAATAGTGCAATAAATTCGGTTTTACCGGATATTTCGAGTTCCGTTAAAGTGGCAGGTAGCAAAGACGTGGACCTGTACGATATTTCGGTGACCATGACAGAGTCTTTGAAAGCAAACAACGTTAAAACAAAAAAGTCCTGTCAAATTCATAAAAACGCGATCCCATTAAAGATATTTGATGACAATCTTAAACAATTTTTGCCGAAAAAAGAGTTGCCAACCAAATTAGTCCGGCCTACACCACCGGTTTTGTCGACGAATTTTTTACACTTCTCTAAATTACACAGAGAAAAACATTGCCCGTTTCGGCAACAACCAAAGCCTGAAAATCGTACAGATCTCGGTGTCGCTTCAGCCGTAATTAAAAACCTTGCATCCAAAAGATCGAGAACTATAGATCTGCCTAAAATTGATGCTGATCAATTTTTAAAAGTACCAGCATCACCTTATGCTCACCTACGCCCGTCATCGAGCTATCGTATTTCGAATGATAAATCAAAATCCAAAATCCTCGAGTCTAATTTGACCTACATGTTGAAAATTCCAAAGCTGGAAGATGCCATTATAGACTCTGTCGACAAAATTGATGAGACCAACAATTCAGAAACCGACGTACAGTTAAGTATAGATTATCAACAAAAAAATCAACAAATAGCTACACCGGAAACTGGAATCGTAAGCATTGGCAGTGGGAATTCCGCAAAAAAAGTACATCTAATCGGTAGCTCGATGAGTGTAGATGTCGATGCTTCGAAGTTGACGGGCGATTCTGAACCTTTCAGGCAAACTAGCAAATTACCTATATTGTGCGAAGAGTTATCAATATCTCTAGATTCAGGAAATGCTGAGAGCAAACTGTGCGCAATGGAAAGCAGAATTGATGTCGGGAGTGTAAAAAATGAACCGGAAAAGGACTTTCTCAAGGTACCAAAATTAGGTGCGATCAGTTCCTATCCTAGTTTTAGCAAATTAACAGTTGGAGAAAGCGTGGATGGAGATGAGGGTAGAAAAAAAGAAACCGAGGGATTACCTGGAGGTCATAATATTCAATTTTTGAATATTTCGGACCAGCAATTAGAATTAGGTAAAAGGGACTATTTGAAGGTCCCGAAATTGAGCATGATGAGCTCGTACCCCAGTTTCACCAGCTTGATCCCCGAAAGTCTCGATAGCGACGATAACGCTGCGGAAATGACTTCCGACCAAGTAGTTTCAGGGGACATTTCAAATGTGGAAAATTCAAAATCATCTCACGACGCGGTTATCACCGGAGATAAGCTCGCGGAGTCAAGTATCAACAATGAAAAGACTGTCACTTACAACGAGAATTCAGAGGCAATGACCAATCAAACAAAAGAAGATAATTCGAGTCCGAATCCTTCAACTAATAAGCATGCGAAACGAAAAAAGTCTTTGAAAGACTCCATACGATACGCTTATAAAGCTTTGAAATTTTTGACGACGAATAAGACACTAGATTTTGAACCTCGAAGTTATCATCCCCAAAATCAAACTGGTTCTTCCAGTGGGTCCAGTAGAAGTTCTCGCACGTCAAAATACTCGAAATTTGAACCAGCAATCAAACTCCTCACTTACGAGGACATCGACAAAGACAGACCCCCCGAACGATCGATAAGTTCGAGCAGTTATGGAACGGTTAGATCGCGACTGAAGCAAAATGCCTCTCAGTACTTGGGTTCAGAATATGTGTACACAAGTTCAAAAGCCAGACCTGCGACTGCGTCTACAACAATGCCTTCTCTAACAAGATCAACGTCTGGTTCCAGCCTGAACTTTCAGGAACCTGTTCTCCACGAAAATTCAAATGCGATTCTGAACAAGTTGCCTAAGATATCTATATTTCCACGGAAAAAACGCGACAAATGTTTAGCCTGTTTGTATAACTCATTCGAAGAACCTGTTCAATCTAGGAGGAAACTACCTTTAGCTGTTTGGAACGCCGTGAAAAAGGAAGAAATTATTGAAGTCCCCGAATCTATATCAAGTTCCATAAGTCTACCAGACGTGAAAGATTTTGCCGAATCTCAATCTGACGGTGAAGACAACTGGACGGAAATTCTGAAGACTACAAGGAGATCACCTCTGTTAGGTAAAACCGAGTGGAAATCGTCGAAAAGTTCGCCCAGGACAAATCTCGACTCTCATAAATTCAGAGAACCCTTCACTTCAGCGTCTGAAGAAACCCAACCCTCAAGAAGCGATGTCAGTCCGGACACTGCACGAAGAAATTTACAGTCAAAGGATTCTCTTGTAGCAAACAACTACCCAAAAGCGTTGTCCTCTTCGGAACATTCGAAACCTTCCTCACTTAGCGGCCATAGCTCTGAGTCGGAAGAACCTCACGTTCAGGTCAAGCAAACCACTCCTGCTTCAGAATGTTTTGTCTCACCTTACGCGCCACTTCATTGGGCACCTAGTCTAGATCCACTGAAATCCCTAAAATTTAGAAAGCCTGTTTCAATGTACGGCCGTGCAGCCTCGATTAGCAAAACCGAAGATGACGTTAGTTCCGATGATAATGCGAATGATTTTCGTAGCACAAGAAAAGAAACTAAATCGAACAATGCTGCGGTGTCCACAAAAACCGATGCTGCAGAAAACGCAAAGGCGGAACTATCGAACCGAATCGGTGAAAAAGGCGTTTCTTTAAGACAACATTCTAATGTTGCGAAAACGATCACTTCTCAACTATCACCCCATGCCGATCTAGGCAAGATAAAATCTAGAGCCGATCTATTGGGTGGTGGTAGAAAAATCGAGGATGAAACGAAATGTGAAGAAGTGCCTGAAGAACTGTCGGGTGATTTACAAGAACCGAAGACTTCCGATGCATCAGGCGATATGAAATTAAAAACGGTGTCGGAATCAGGTGATGATTTGATCCCGGTTGTAGAAGATGACGAAGGGAAGTCACAGACTAAATCTTCGTTGCCGCTGGGTGCTTCGAATGAACTCCGAAGTTCAGTGCCTGAAAAAGTCCAGGAGGATATTCGTCACTCCAAAGAAATGGAAGAGTTGACGGCAACGGCGAACGAGATTTTTTCGAACGACCGTGCAATGAAAATTTTAGAGGATTGTATCGAAAAAAATCTAACACCTTTAGAAATACTGAAAGTTTTGAGTTCCGAAGCAGTTGAAAATCTTACATTTGTAAAAAATAAAAACTCATCAACACCGAATTCGGAAATCACGCGATCGATTAAAATTGCTAAGAATTTAATAAAACTATTAATAGATTCAAGGAGGTACTTAAATCCCGATACATTTTCCCCAAACCTTGAATTTTCCTCCCCACAGACTCCCCTTTGTAATCCACGCCAATTACGACGAGTTCTACCGCCAAAAACGTATAACTTGATCGCTCGCATATTGGGAATGCCGGAAAATCCTGCGGAAGAATCCTTCGACCGTAAAACAGGTTCAAAACCAGGATACCAAATGGAAGACCCCTTCAAACACAGGCAAAGTTACAATCAAGCTCTGGACAACGAATCTATGATTGTGAGTTGTTTATATTCGACATAATTATACATATAAATACAATCCGAATTCCTTTCGGTTCAAATCTTGTCGACAGGTACATCCACCTTCCGATCGAGGTGAAAAGTTATTTACTGACGAAGAGGATTTCGACTACCCCCAGCTAAGCCCTTATGCTCTATTCATGCGTAAACCCAGACGGAAGGTATGTGATGATAAGTTGAACAGCAAATATCAATTATTGCCCCCCTCCCTCCCGCTCCCCGATAAAATATAGTTCGTTTCCTTTTTTTTATAGGCCATTACTTGGAGACCTTTAACGGAACGGGATATGTTAGGCTACGACCCTGAAGCAACTCTGAACATGCGCGCGACCAGAGTGACGAATAAAATTTGCAAAGATTTTTGCGAATGGTTACGAGGATTAGGAGGTGGGCACGGTGACGACATCGATGAAGAGGTTCTGCGCGACATGTTCCAAATTGAATTCACCGCTGAAGCCTGCCGGACGATGCAGGTACGGCGATTGGTTAATCTGATTACCGAAATTCCCTTCTCCCAAAATAATCGCTGCATGTCCTTCAACGTTCGTTTATAAATTTTGTCAGGTTCTGATCAAAGAAATACCCATGGTACCGATGGCTGTGGCGTTGGCAAGGAATACTCCGGGAGCAGGAGAACTGGCATTGACACGAAAGCATCTTGTTAAGGATGCAAAGGCTGAGCGCATGCCGAAAAAGACTATCGGATTTGGTTCAAGTTTGCCTGAAAGCCACCGTTTCGTACCGCCTAAAAATCGGGTCAACGAAAAATGGTTGCAATGCGAGAACGTCCCGCGGGATCTTGAGACCATGGCAACCGTATGGAAGGGAATAACACATCTTGACAGTGTCAAAGGGTTCCTTGCCTGGGTGAAAGCGCATCCAGGGGTAAGTATAGCTCTCGTGAAACTTACGTAAGTTTTTCTTTCAACATTCAATATCACATCGTTTTGTTGAAGGTCAAGCCACCAAAAATCTTGACGGACGCATACGCGAAAAAAGAGCAGCTGTCGAGACAGCCGTCTACAGACGACGCAGGTGGGCACATTGAATTGGAAATGGATCAAATAGAAAGCCTCAAAGTCGGGGACTTGGAATGATAGCTGTATTACTGTGATAGGCTTTCCTATGAACTCTGAATAAAATTTTTAAGTATATCTAAAAATTTATCTCCATATCAGTAGCTACCTTTTTTGTCATGTTTCTTCAACCTTTGTGAATTTCGTAACTCAGATTAACATCATCAATCTTCCAATTTTCATTTCTTCGACTTTTTCGGCATGGATTTTTCCCTCGAGAAAATCGAGATATGATAATTTACTGGTAGTTGCTGTAGTTTGTGTTGTGTGTTCCTCCTTCGAGATAATTTCTTTCAGGCTAAAAAGTTTCAAGGATCTAATTACCTTCGGCTGAATCGCAAGCCAGACTGCTTTCTGTACCATCTGAAGATGTAATCAGGAGTTACATGAAACTAAAAATATCAGCAACAGTTGGTGGCACAGATTTGTGGAGGTCGGTAAATGCATAGCTCTGGCATATTTGATTGTGACAGAGATTTTAACAGCCTGAAAATGCTGCAAGTCTCAAAATTCAAAGTACTTAGAATGAAAGAATTTTTATCTTCATTGAAATTTTCACCGATCACAGATCAATATTTGATCTTACTATTTACTAGGTTTCACTATACATTTAACTCTGAGTATCTTAAACATTAATCAACAATCGAAGTATTTCTGGTATCCCAGCTGAATAACGACAAAACAATAGAAAAACAATTCATCTGTACACTGCTCAAACGTTAGCATGCCACATTCTAGTGGCAGGTAAGTTCAAAGCTTTCCAATTTTTGTCAAATCAGTTCTAGATCTTTAATCAGCAGATGTAGATCCAGCGTCTAATGTCCACTTGATGCCGGTTCATATGCACTTTTCCAAATATCCGCTAAACATACGGAACTATGAAACCGATAAAACATAGTCAAAGGTATGGTCAAGTGTTTCAGAATCGTCCAGAGTTGCAGGCCATAAAAATCGTATCTGTCGTCTTCCTTCTCCGTCGATTTCATTTCGAAAGTCTCGCCGATCCACAAAGCAACGTTGCACATAATCAAAAAAGTGATGAGCTCACGTCCAGGTCTTTTACTGCGGAGTTTTTTAGCATTTGCACAACGCCTCAGACCATCGATGATCAGTGGAGTTTGGATCAATACTTGAATCAGCTGAAAATTGAAAGAGAATAGGAAAGGAAGATTATTCCGAAACTATCACACTTCCTTTCATGAAATTTGCTAACTCACTCCAAATATGATCCCGAATATTTTCAACCAGTCTTGCTTCTGCGCGGCGGGTAAAATGCTGAATAAAGCGTATAAAAAAAACGCCGGTAGTGCAATGAACAGTAAAATATCATCCAGCAAAGAGACGGGGTGATGGTTAACGTCCAACTTCGTTATTTGACGGTAGGCAATAATTGCTGCGAAACTCATTATCACGAGCAATGCGAGATGCGTTATTTCATTCATAGTTTCACCGATACCAGTGTGATTCCTAATAAAATTTCAAAATTCGCATCAGTATTAATTCTTATAATCAGCTGTCCCATAAAACTCTTCGCTGTAAATCAAACGGATAATTTCACTTACGGTTCCGTGAAGGCGATGAAAAATATAATTATCGATACAATCGAACCGACGAGTACGAGCAGTCCGGCGAAAAAGCCTCTGTTTGCATGACGGCAATCTGCGTGAACGATTATGTTACTTCCGGCGGAAGGTCCGGCCACAGGAGGACAAGCAACTGCTTGGACGGAACCACCACCATCTCCTCTTTGACAGTTTCCAATATTGCTCCAAATCATGTACAGAACACCAACTACGACAGATAACAATCGAATCACATTCGTGCACCTCGTTTTATTTTCTCCACGAATACAATTCTTACCAATTAGGATACTGTACTCGATAGTAAAGGGATACAAATATGGTGAAATTTTCTGAATGATAACGTTCAATTCTATGTGCTGACACTTGGCGTTGAAAGAAGTTCCGTTTAATAATTCTAGAATAGTTCTCGATTCTTCATTCAGATCAGAAGTCGAGGACAGAGCTACCGATGATGAGCTAGTTGAAATTGTCGTTGATACGGTGGCTTCGGTCTGAAAAAAACGGGACAAAAAAAGGGATAAAAATTTTAATGCGTCAATCAAACGCAGATTTTGCTAGCCAGAATGTAAAAATTCTAGTAAAATGGAATTGAACGCACATCAACCGCCGCAGCCTCGGCGTTCGCTCTGTGTCTCGCTAACAAATCGGTACTTTCTCGAAATATGGCCCATATCCAAAAACAGAGACTCGATGCTATGGTGTGCATTATAAAAAATCTCGCAACTTCTTTGCAATGATTTATAATGACCTGAAATTTGAAAATTCAAATCCATCATTGCATCTGGAAACAATTTAAGTACTTTATTTTTTCATTAAGTAAAACTAAGATGAACAAAAGAAGCATTGAAATTCATGTGCGTTGTAACAGATTCAATTCTACCGAACGGCACGATAATCTAATAATAGTTTAATAATTGTGCTCGATTTGATACAGAGAAACAGCTTGGATTCCGAAATCAGTTGCATTTAGAGGAAAATCACAGTCGTTTCGCGAATTCATTGACATTTGCATAAATATATCATATTTCCAATCAATCGCTGCACGATGAAATAACATCACAAATCGATCATGCCCTAATATGCGCGCGTTGACATAACAATTGCTCATGAAACTAAAATTCTTATTTTATATAATCACCAAGTTTACTGAGAAAAATATCATACATTTATACTTACGTTTGAATACTTGAAGATAAAGAACAATTGGAAAAATGAATAAATCGGGTACATTATGTCAAAGGTTAGAGAGATGGGATTGAAGCATTGGTAGAATTCCTCTGTGGTGAGAAACACAATCTGAAATGGTAATATGGAAATAAGATCAATAATTTAAAATAAGGAAAACAAAAAAGATTAACAAATAAAATAAGAGTTATAACAGTCTCTTGTTATATAAAATAATAATAATAATAATCAATCGATCAAATCCCTCTGCACAAAGAAAAGACTCGGAGATTAACACAGGTGCGGGACTCCTTGCAAAATTTTCCTTTTTTTTGTTTTTTTCTCACGATTCATTTCTCGACCCGATCTACATTCTCGTACAACATACCTCATACAACAGTAATAATCCCCTGTGTATCAGATGACCGAAACAGAAGACAGCAGCTCCGACTCTAAGGTAGATACTACCGGCGTGTCTTCCTTGTGTGAAGCAAAATCCGTGATCCGGTTCAGACTCAATCTTCTCATTCTGAAGATTCACAGAATTATCATCGTCTGAAATTATCGTTGAATTATTTTTTCTGTTTCTCGCAAGCTTCGTGAGCGATATGTATCGTACGATGAGATTTATTTGTGTATAGATAGTTATCTTATTTTTAAATTTATGTAGGTAAAAGCCAAAATCGATTGATTTATTAAAATTGTATTAGACGATCATTTAATATCGTAATCGTGAGTATGTCCAATTTCCAACGTTTCAAATCAATTTGTTATTCAAAAATGCGAAAACCTGATCATCATATACATTCATTAAAGTGTGTCAAAAGTCACATACTTGCTTAAGAGGAGAATCGTATTATTTAATTAACAATAATTGATATGACGATGAAGCAATTTCCGCGAGTGTTGATTTGAAATAATATGATGCCGATTGAATCGACATGTGTTGAGAAAAAGTAATCTCACCTTCCTTATCGTAATTAGTTGTCGCCTTCAGATACCTCTCGGCTTTGCACACGTACAATCGTATGTCAAAAAATAAATAAATCAGATACACGAATCCAACAACCACCAGATAAAGATTGAAACCCTGCGAAAAATGATTTTTTTTTTTAATATTAATCAATCATTTCAACCGAAAAGTTGACCCCTACTATTTTTCATTCCTTGTACAGCATAAGTTACTCTTTTTTTAGAAAACCAAAAAAAAAACGAAATCACAAAATGGATGAAGAGAATAATACCGAAGTAATTAACATCTGACTGGCAAATGGAGTGCTCAAATTATCGATGTGATTATTATGTAAAATAATAATTATTGGAAATACATTACATCTGTATTCGGAGAAGCGGATTGTAATTGGAATTAAAAATACGAGGTAGACAAATTTGATGAAAAATTAATCAAACTCTAAATTTTTAAATAATTTCTGTTATTATTTTGATATTTGACTCACCGCAGCCAGCGAAGAATCAACGGTCAGGAGGTCTGCAATGTAAATTACCAAGCCGAATGGAACCAAAAAAACTGCATAAATGCACGATGAAATAATGGCGAAAAAACTCCTGTAATTTATAAGTATATGGTGCATATGAAACAAAAAATCAATAAAAATGGAAAATCATTTCAATTTTAGCCATTACATCACAGCTTATGGTAATGCACAGTTTATCGGGTATAATATGTATACGTCTGTTGCAGTAATGAGTTCCGTACTCCGAACATTTTACTATCATAGTAGAGCCTACCGTCATTGATCGCGTGTTGTACGTGTTATATGAAAAGTGAGTAGTAGTTTTGTAATTATTAGCAGACCGAAATCGATACTTCCAATACTAATCGGGGGCAACGTATACAAGCTATAGATACACGATAAACAAAAATATTGCAAAATATATCTTCCGTTCTACCTGCACTGATGCAGTAATGGTTTAGGTATAAGTCGTTCACAATCGGTAAAAACTACCGTCGCTGGTTTCGACAGCAATGCGCGAAAGTTTGAAGTATGATCGTTAACAATTCTTACAAGTAGCAGAGGAGCGTTGTTATATTTTCGCAGTTGCCTCATTACGTGACGTCCATAAAACCGTAACAAAAAGAGAAGGAAATAAAAAAAAAAGTAACAAAATTTGAATGCTACATCCATACCGTTGAAAAAGAAAAATTTTTTACTCCATACGTCCGTGTCACGAAATCACAGATAAATGAGATTATCCTCGAAAATAAATATCGATCCTGCCTGAATGAAAAATTACTGTGATACCAATAGAAAGGCCGTTGATTATTTATTTGCGTTTGCCACGAACAATATTGTTTTATTAATTAATTTTTATACCTGAAAAGATGTGATTTTTCTTCAGACGATGAAGGTGGAGGGTAATTTCCATGTGAACTCGTAACTTCGCTGTGCAAGCTTATAGAACTGTGAAATTCTCTACCGGATCCAGGTGACTTTGGAGGGTTGTAATCGTCGTCACGACTTTTATTGGCATCGCCGAAACTGATAACGCTCGGAGCTAATTAGAAAAATAACAATAGTGACGATGATGATGAATAATCCAACGAATATGACGATTAACAGTTCCTACGAAGCTTCTCCAAATCACGCAAGTTTCATTCCAATTTCGCTACCCAATCATTCGAAAGTCACCATCTTCAACGTAGACGTAAAATTGTTGCAAGCACATAAATCGGGGCTTTATCATCAGAACAAAATAAACCAACGATACAAAAGCAATGTTGTACATAAAAGCTTAGGTACGAGTCTATGTTACTGCAATCGTTACTTCGTCCGCCGTACCACGCGTACAATACACCTACAGCTTAATTACGATAATGTCAACTGCAACGCCACCGGTGATCGCATAGAGAATATGTTTAGAATGACTTTAAATGGAATCAACAGAACAAACCAACGATCTCCGAATTAGGTCAAACTCTCACAATCAAAGAGCTTAGATTAAATACTCACTGTACGCGTAATATTCGTTGGCGGGTAGATCCGTTACCGAAGAGAAATTTCGAACGGAATCCCGCGGCTCCTGTTGAATTCCTCTAAGGGCGCCCTGTGGCCGCACCAGCTGTAGTACCATGCTGCCATTACCGTTTCCCTGTAATTTCCATGAACCTTTTTTTTTTCTCATGTTTTTTTTTTCGGTATCGTATAAAATATGCTTATAAAATAATCCAACGTGATCGTCAATTTTCACGAGATTATTTTTGACACCGAAATCTCACCGCGTTTCCTGAATTGAGAAATTTCGTGAAAGAAAAATAATCAGGCCACTGTTACGATCGACAAGTAACAGCAATAAATCACAATCCAAGGTGTTGACATACCCGTTGTAATTCGGCGAAGTCACAACGTAACTGTTACGTTATACTACAGATAAAATATAAATTTATAGACGGAGAGAAAAAGAGAAAACCGCGCAATCTAAACTGTACAGAAAAGTGCGTAACACTCGATTATTCCACAAACGCGTACTGGGACTGAACGTTGCTGAAACAAAGTTATGTTCAATGTTCAATAGAATTATTGCAAATCGCTGCACCTGAATCTGCAATAAATTCATTTAGCTCATTCGTCCGGTCATCCGTAAAAATTTAACTAATCGTGAATTACCAGGTAGATGATGAGCAATGTATATTGGAGATATATGGATGGGCATATTTTAGCAGTATTAGATAGAAGAAAGTCCACCAGGATGCGCTCCACTTCTCATAGGCGTTGAACCGCGAAATGTAACAAGAGGCACGCTTCGCGATGACCACCGACGCGACGGGCAGCGGGGCGTCCGAGTCGAAGACTAGAGTAACTGCACCACCAAACCCGTAAATAACTGATGGCTCCCAGTGCCGTCAAGTTGTATACTATTCTGCTTCGCAGCGCGGATTTTAATTACTTCAATTTACACGCTGCCTTTTCCGTACCTTCAAAGACGCGAAATTGACGATTCGTGGATAATTAACGTAGTGTGGTGCAGTAGAGAATCCCCCTATGTTGAGTGTACTCGACGGTTCTACGAACTACTGAAACGATAAGTCTGCAATTTCGGATAAAACGGAAGGCAGACGAACGCACGTCGATGTAAACAAGACGCGATGAGTGTATGCGTTGCACAGCATCTCGATCGCACGAATATGGAATTAAAAAAATATCGAATCAAATTATTCCAGAGAATTGTGCGAACCGATATCGACGCGATTCATTACCGAATTTGCACATTTTCACAGAAAAAAAACACACACACCGTGTCATCAACGAGGTAATCATCCTTTCGCTACGTCGATCACCCTTCACACCTTAAAAAACCGGCAGTCAATTATTTCATCTATTTTTCGAGTACCAAGCGTTATATCTAATGATTTTATTGAAAGAATCGTTATTCGATCTCGACTCCTTTTTATCTTCTTCTAATTTCTTGTTTTTACCGCACCTTTGAATGAATCAGATAATGCAGAACACCGTGATGAATGAATTGACCGTTCATTATGCCATTTCCATATCGACTCGACGTCTTGAACGCGATTGATGAAGAGAAAAAAGAAAAAATTTACGATATATTTTACAGGAAAGATACTTCGATATTAATTTGTTATAAGTTCCGTGTACACAGTTCTAAGATTTAAGCACTATCGGTCCTCAAACAGACCACAGCGACCACCGTCCTACCAGAACTAAGGTATACCCCGATGCTTGCGGCTTTCCCTGACTTGACTTTCGCTTCCCACAGAGATAAATTTTCCGATACCTATGATCATTCGGATTGTTTCGTATCCGGAACAAATGGAGTACACAGCGCTACAATCATGAATGTCAACTATTGAATGCGCACTGTTCGCAGGCACGAAAATTGAACAGAATTTTGTTATGGTATATGAAGTTTTTCAAAAGATCAAATCAGCGTACAGATTCATGTCAATAAAATCTAATCCTCCTGCAATCTAAAAGAGAACTTCAAGAAAAGTTGAAACTCAACTCAGGGATCGGTGGGTACTCAAAATATATACGTATAATAATTATGTACATTTCTCACCAGCAAATCTCACTTACTTTCAAAGTAATTCAACTTTCTTTTCATACATCAGGATGGGGATGAAAAAGTTGAAGGCAACGAGAATATCGACTCGTTAAACTTGATGCAGACATATTGTATAAGTGGAATGGTGAGTATCTACGCTATGATTTAGACAACGAAAATGCCACACCCGTTTCGGCTACAAAATCATCCGTGTCTTTGTTTTTCTATTTTTCAAATTATTTTTGCGTCTGGACTGTTATTTCGAAGGGAAGAAATCTAAACTGTCAAAGGGTTGTATGCTAACCGGTTTGGCGCAATATGCCTCGTACATGTACAATACGCGTAGTCTGTTACGATGCTTTTATTCAATTAGGTTCGGAACGCAGTATACGAACATTGCATTATAAGTAGCTGCATGTAACGTGATTGACATACGAAAATTGAGTTACTTGAAACAGTTTCCTAAAACGTTTTCATCGAGAGCGCTTGTCTAGAAGTTTTTACTGAACATTATTGCATTTACCAGACGATATTTCTCGTCCAGCGTTTATATGGCACGCTAATAAGATTATTAATATGACAATATACACCGCGATGGGGTTTTCTGAAATTCAAAAATGTTTACGGACCTCAGAATAATTTATGATACCGCGAAATATTAGCTCCTCAACAATTCCTAATTTAATTTCTATTGAATCACGGCAACGGAGTCGATCGCTTTTTAATCCCGTAACATGAGACAATAATTCTCTTATTTTTCAATTAATTGGACGATCGAAATTAAAATTTCTTCTCAATAAATAGAAGCGGTCTTACAGTCATTTGTCGCGATAATGAACGACAGATTTATTCGATCCGGTTCGATCCGACTGAAAAAAGCCGTTTACCGAGCCATTATTTCAGTCACATTGTAATTAGGCTGGAAATTCCGTCTGACGAAGGCGGTGCTTCTTCAGTTTTTAAGATTTTCATTAATCAGCTGGCCGAGATCAGTTCCACTTTCTCGCTCGGCGAATGAAAAAAAAAAAAAAACTATGTACAGTAAATTGGAATCTATATGAGTCACCATGCCCACGAGGTCAAACCACTTTTCAAGTTCGGACACTGTTCGACCCCTAAAATCAATGAAAATATTTCATTTGAATGGTATTCTGACCTATTTCAAGACTCATTACTTCTTTCACGACGGGTGGTCGCCAACGGTCGAGGATTAGTGAGAAACTGGGGGAGACGGCCCTGTGCATCTAAACGGCGCGTGTCTCCCCCCCTCGCCCTATGTACGGTATGATACACCGATATGTGAATATAAAATCGGAAAATTTGGTGAATTTCAAAGTTAGAATGTACCCACCGAGGGTAAGGTTCTTTTGGTATGGCTTCGAAGTGTTCGGAATTTGTTTGTTGGTCAACATTTTCCGAAAGGTCCATCGATGGGTCTTCCAATTCGACTTCTGGCCGATGCGGTTCGGATTTGCGGTCACCAAAGTCTTCGGGTGGAAATGTTCCGCTTGGAGTGATGCCAAATCTAGTACAAAACCACCAAGCGACCCTTAAAGTTAATCGACACGTTATACACGCGTTAAAAACAATTTAATCGTTGTAGAGTAAAAAAAAAATACGTGCAGTTTCCTTGTAACTTTTTCGAACTGAAAATTAGCTTCCATTCTCAGAATGGCGAAATGAATGATTGACTGATGTTTCTGAATTCGCGCTGAGAAATGAGCGTGTACCGATTGGTGCCGTTGCATTTTACGTTTGATCGGAATATCGCCAATTTATTGCTCCAAAAAATAATAAAATAGGGATATCTCGATGAGATTTATTTGCAGCTTAATTTACTCGACGGTTTCGTGTTCCCGAGGTCAGAATACGTTAGAAAAGTGTGCAGCGATCAATTTTAAAAATTCTTCATTTTTGACCCCAAAATCGAAAAAAATCTAAGGTATACCCCTTTGGATTTTTTCGATTTTGGGCCCAAAAATAAAGTATTTTTAAAATTGATTGTAAGACACTTTTCTTAAGTATTTTGACTTCAGGAACACGAATGCGTTGACTAAATCAAGCTACGAATTAATCCCATCGAGATATCTCAATTTTTTCACTCCAAAAAACGATAAATTGGCGATAACTCTATCAATTTTATAGATAGACCAATTTGGCTTTTGGATTCGTATTCCTGAGGTCAAAATACGTAAGAAAAGTGTCATACAATCAATTTTAAAAATTCTTCATTTTTGACCCCAAAATCTAAAAAAATCTAAGGTATACCCCTTTGGATTTTTTCGATTTTGGGCCCAAAAATAAAGTATTTTTAAAATTGATTGTAAGACACTTTTCTTATGTATTTTGACCTCAGGAACACGAATCCGTTGACTAAATCAAGCTACGAATTAATCCCATCGAGATATCTCAATTTTTTCACTCCGAAAAACGATAAATTGGCGATAACTCTATCAATTTTATAGATAGACCAATTTGGCTTTTGGATTCGTATTCCTGGGGTCAAAATACGTAAGAAAATTGTCATACAATCAATTTCAAAAATTCTTCATTTTTGACCCCAAAATCGAAAAAAATCCAAAGGAGTATATCTCAGATATTTCTCGATTTCAGGGTCAGAAATCAACTTTTAATTTTGATATGGTTTAATAGGCGTTTAAAGGCTATTCTTATGTATTTTGAGCTCAAAAATTTCAAAAACAAATGAAATTAAATGCGGCGCGCGCAATGCGCCTCTGAAAGAATTTTCCTAGAGATGCAAATTGGAATCACAGCGCAAGTTTTACACCGTGCTTTGTGAAAAACGCCAATCACTGAATCTTTAGAATCTCCTACTTACCTTCCGGATACCAATTCATTGTAATCAGGTTTCGGTTCTGGAAGTCCACTTTTACGATCCGACATGTTATTATTACCATTATTATTACCATCGAATTCGTTTCAATGAATCTGCTCTGGATCATTCGCGGACTAAATTTACATAAGATTTGTTACTAGTTTTCTGTACTGTCGCCGAAACACTGTATCGATTTGACAAAAACTGAGTTACGATGAAAGTAAACTGATGTAATAGAATACCCTTTCAGCTATTGCCAAGTAGACAATATTGCACGTAAGATTTCCACCATACGCGTATAGTTTTAGCATTAAATTTATTATGACAACATCAGGGGAATATGAGATAGCCGCGCGTCGATGCATTAAGATTCATCTCGGTGTCTTGCCGATCTACGTTATCCTTCGGAGAAGGATCAGCTTCACTAGGATTTACATGATACTTAGACAAAACCCCAAGACCAGAATCTGACTCTCGGTACCGAAGCTACAGAAATTGAAATTTCAGGGACGCACATCGTACGTTCATAGAAGCATTTCAAAGAACCCAATATAATGTGAAGTTACTTCCAATTAAAAGTGCTTTGGATGATAGAATATTATTATATGAAACGAAAGTGATTGATTTCTCAACAGTAGCATGGTAGAATATCGCACCTGAAATATTTTCATCATTTTCAGTTCGAATCAGAAGAAAAAAAAAACGAAAAATTCTGCGCACGCTGCAGACGAATATATTCACATGTGCGCTACCTTAACGAACAGATGTTTGCCAGAAATTGTATATCTTCGTTACGATTGAGAAAAAAGCTATGAATATTTATGGTAGTGAAAAGTTATCGATTCAAGTCCGTCCAGTTCTAGAGGTGATGCCGCGCCCATATATAGAGCACCCCCCCTCGATAAATCGGATGTAGAAACGTTCACGCGGGGCTGCACTTTAACACGCGTCGTATATGAGTGAGTTCAGCTACGGTCAATTCAGTCAGCTAGTTTCATCGACACACCTCGATGGTCCCGACACATGCATTCAAAATTCAGATGGGAAGTGTTTCCTGTTGGCCATTCATTCCGCCGATGCATTGTCCTGTAGTTCCTATGTTTCCATTTTTATTGTATTTTCACTCTCCTAACTCCCTCCAGGCGGCTGCAGACGCTACTCCCTTTTTATCTCCTCCGATGATATAAAAATTTGACATTTTTCACCAAAAGTATAGGTACAGGTACTTTCGGCAAGTGAATCTTCGAACTGCATCCTCAGATAAAACTGTGAATGACAACAGGACGTCGCTTCTACGTTGAACGATTATTCAGACAAAAACTTGAAGAAAAACAAGATAAATAAAATTGTTTCTTTTTTCTTTCATATTGATAAAATCAGGCTACGTACCTTCAATCCGACGAAGGCCGGACTCCCTTCAATTAAGGACGTTGGCAGACGTTTCTTACGAACTCGATTGTCGGCAGTCTCATACACTCGAAATATTAAGAGCCTTTTTAATTCAGGTCTGCTTTAGAAATCTCTCATTTAAGTACACTCAGTACAACGATCTCAAATTTTCTCTACACTTAATTTTAATTTCTCTCAATACTTAAGATTCTCATATATATACAGTAAAAAAATAACTAAGAAATCAGTTCAATTATTGTACATTTTTTTTTTCTTTTTGATTTTCAAGTGCAGTTAGCTTCCAGCTAACGATTCGCGTACACCGACGGTTGCTCTTCTCTCAGCATGATTTCAAAATCGAAATTAAAAGTCCTTACACATATAGACACTCTGATTCGAAAATCCAAAGGAAATTTAGTTGGACAATTTACAGGAAGTATTATACCATAAATTTTGAAAACGTTGATAACAACCCACTTTTTGATATCCCGGGATACACAAGGTTCCATGAAATATTGCTTATCCCTCTGCTATATCTGTGTTATACGCCTATACAGGTATATAAGAAAAAGTTAAACTATACAGGTGAGAAGGTATACCCTGTGCAGGTGAACGCGATGGCGAAAGTCGCCGAGGCAGACGCATTACCATAAATTTTCGCTCCACGCCAAGTTTTGTGCACATTTCTGTCTTTCATTTATTTTATTTTACTTTTTTTTTACTTTTTTTTTTCTTCGTCTCGGCCATATCCTTCGCTTCTCTCGCCGCGCTCTTCCGCTCCTCTACTTTTCCCGCATGTAGCCGCCTCACCTCAACGGGAAAAATCTTAACAAATTTTCACCGTCTCCCGCAGCTTCGGGCAGGCGAGATTAACTTCTGACGATGATTGAAACAGAACATATCATTGCGCGGAAATTCATCGCTCGATAAAACAGAAGGACGAAGAGTTGTTTCTCCGCCACAGAAAATCGTCTCTACGCTTGAAGAAAAGGTATTTCGAATCCGGGTGAATAGTTTTTATCAAAAATAATAATAATCGGCGGTGGCTCGGTCGTGTGATGCGCGGCTGAAAAATAGAGGAAATTAAATGTGAAAAGGAAAAAGAAAGAGGGGGGGAAAAAAGTAAAAATCGAAGTTGATGAGAGAGAATAAAATCTCACCGTAAGATGATTGCCGAGGTCTGAACGATTATCGCTAAGCCCGAAGTACTTCCGGTCCCACCCGGAAGGCCGCACCCGTCACGGTTGGGTCCATCGGACTCTGAGGACACCTCGACAAGGCCCACATCAGAGCCAATGCAAACACGAATACGCGATGACGGTATAATCATAGGCAGTCGTGTGTTGCGACGTTACATTATTCCGAATGAGTTTTTATACTGACTGCAGTGTTATCGCTATACGCTCACTTCCGATACTTTAGTACAGTCAGTCGTCGGTTGTACTTTGTCCAGGTTGCATCATTTCGAAGCTGCGTTTTAAAGTTCAAAATCAAGTGACGGAGATACCCCGTAAATAAGTAGGTGAGTTCGATTCATCTTTCGGATTTCTCATCTCCGACACAGTTTCTCGGTTAATTTTTAATTATTATTATTATTAACAATTATACGAATAGAACATCATGACTGCTGAGAAACAAAATGGCGTTCAGTGCCGAAATATATCTGGTGACTGAGCTATCGGAGTTTTTTGACGAATCGAAGTAGATTCAAGAATGGTTTGAAAAATGATGTTACTTCATCATCTGTTTTCGAAATTTTGATTATTTTCGTTGCGTAATCGTAATGGGAGTTGAAAAAACGCGAACATTTCACCGAAAACAATTAAATAAGGAAAACAAACTCAGAAAAAAAAATCCAACCGCTACGCACTGATTAGTTGGCCGAGCGTATACCCACATAGATTCTTTCTCGGTGAGATGACATCACGTTTCAAACGAGTGATCATCCAGGTTCTCGAATACAAAGAGACGAGAGAAGGGGAGGATAGCCTTTTCGACACACATGGTCGAAACTAAGCCTCTATGCAAAGTAAGCAATTAGAGAAAACAGACAAATTCGAAGTGGTCACACTTCGAGCCGGTTTAACCTCACCCCTTTTATACTTACGTGCAGGCGAAGCAGCCCTTCCCGAAACGTTCCCGAAATCTTTCCCTTTATTTTTCAACCTAATCCAACGGTACACCCCATATTTTGGCACCCTTGCTGGGCGTGCAAAAACCATCGTCATATCATCCCGGAGGAACGAGGATCGACGATCGTTGCAAATACGGACCAACAGAACAGAGAGATACGTCTTCGCAAGAGCGTTACGCATTCGAACGGTGACGTAGGGTCGGGCGTGAGGGTAGCTTAAAGGCTGGCCCTTTTGGGCGGAGGTTGGAAAGTGTATTTGCATTCCTAGCAGCGGTCAAAGGCTTTGCTTAACGCAAAGTACGTAACTTAAACTAACCGCCCACAAAGCGTCGCCACTGAAGATGCCAACAGTCCTAAGCCAAAGTGAATTTTGAAATGGGAAAAAGGGTGCTTTGTGCCATTTTACAATTTCCTTCTTTTTCAGTTTTTCATTTTTTCGTTTTATTTCGCGCAGGTAATGAGAGATTGGAATAACCCAACCCGGTATATAATAACCTATTGTACCTGAGCACCGAGAATTTTACTTTCTTCGATGAAATTTATTCAGGATTTAGGTTATATAATCACTTTGAATGGTGGTATATTTTTGAAAAAGAGGGAAAAAAAAAAGAAAGAAAGAAAGAACGCATGTACGAGTAGAGTAAATTTTAACGTATATATCCCGAAGGATGTAAAAATGAATTCAGTTGGCAGTAAAATCAGTGGTTATCAGTAGTAAAGGAGATACAGTGTGGTGTATTGAGCTAGCTGGGGGTGAATCGTGATTCGAGGTCCTCCCTGGTTAGGATGGAAATTGAATTCCACCCTCGGCAATTCCTCATCTCTCTCTCCCACCCTCTAAACCACCTTCAGCCATCCCAATTCAACCCCACGTTCTCGGATACGACTACCGTTCTACCGAACCCTCCGGTGTATTCCACTGGATCTCTCAAGGATTTGGGTTACCTGTAATAGCCGAACAACTTCTATCTAGCTCAAGGATGGATACGTGGATCTCCGATCGTGACATGTCTCGCGTAATATCTACGTGCTCATACAACACGTAACAGTTCGTCGTAAATACGTTTATATAGATCAAACTAGGAAACTCAAACGGAGAACTATGTGCGCCATAACATTAGGCGGACGGAATTTCAAGGAAATTTAACAATTTAACATACGATTATAATCTTTGAAAATGTGTGTCCGATAGGACCGATGATTTTCTCTCAGAATTTTAAATCGGCTCACTCATTTCCTCTCGTACTCAAATATCGATACGCTTGAGTTTTTCCTGAAAAATAGAAGAAAAAAAAAAAAAAAAAAAATGGAGTGGGATCGCGATCAATACTGACGGGACGCGGTTGATACCCACGACAATTGGCGCTAATTTGCATGACGTGGATCACGTAAGTCGTTTCATATAATCGCAAAAAGAGCTGTGGTACTGCACTGCGAAATGCGCGTCGGAAGCGCGTTTTTTTGATTCGAGACATTGAAATTTTTCGATAATACCAAGACGCACCGCGGCACGCAGTACCTCGCAGGTTGAGGTAAGAAGAATAAAAAAAGAAGGATGAAAAAAAAGCCGGTACCAATCCGCAGGACGATCTTTTGCCCAGGGCAAGATCTCTGGGGGTAGTATAGTGGTAGTAAAGGACAGGGACCCGCACTCACCCGATTCCCGGGGCAATCTTAACGCCGATCGATAGTCGAAAGTCGAGGGTCGAACGGCGAACGGTGAACGGTGAACGACGCGTATTCTAAGCCCATAACCGACTCGCATTTTGGACAGTTTTATCCACCCCGGTCAAATTCCATTGGCCGAGATGTAATGAGTCTCTGGAAATTCAGAGTCGTTGCGCCGCATTCGATTCGTATCTATGTTCTTTTGGTTTGTCGAAGCTTGGCTTCTGAATTACAGTGAAGTTGACGCTTTCTGGACGAACTGAAAACTTCATCAAGTCCGTCCCGATGCGATATTCCTAAAAACTATACAGCAAATATGCGCAAATATGATTCACTCGTACCCGTTCCATTGGTGAGCAGGACGCAGCTTGAGGAGGTATTCATGCCTTAGTAAGCAGGTTGAAATCGATCAACCGTATGCCCATAAAATACGTTGTTCGTGGTCTCCGCATCCGTCCGTTGTTCTTGAAGGTGGACATACCTATAAAGCTCCTGAATTATGGAGGCGAAATATGAAGACAAGCTGCGTAGTTTTTTTGCAGGGTACGTATATATGTATATATTCATATACGTGCTATATATACCCTCACCTAAATGGAAAATACATAGAATATATAGATCTATGTATAAATGTATAGAATAAGACACGGCGTGAGACGATATCTTCTTGAAATGCGAATCTCTGGGCTCATTTTTTCGCGATTTTCCTTCGGTAGGGCCTGGAGGGCTGAAAGGCCTGCGGCTTCAAGGATGGCTGCAGAAGTGTAGAGATTTCGGGTATAAGGAAAGGCAGAAGAGCGAGGGGGGTAATTGCGTGTCGGCGTTGACTTATAGCGTCTAAATCAGTGTCATCCAGCCCCTCGCCCCTCTCCTGCTTCTTTCCTTCCACACTCTTCCATTTTATCCCTCGTTCCCTCGCGCTGTACAGCCGCAACCCTTATGGATACAGCGACGGCTTTAAACAAACACTTGTTCGAACGTTTGAACTGGAAAACTGATAGATGTACAGATATTTGAAGGAATCTGGAGAGAAAGAAGAAGTGGATAGGAGAATAGACGGGAGAAAGCGAGGGTTGAAGTGAGAGAGAAAATCGGCCGATTGGGAATGAGATCAGGCGCAGATAAGTCGAGGATCAGAAGCAGATCGGGGGAAATCGAGTCGAGCCTCGATCGATCCGTGACTGAGAGACCTAAGCACCCTAATAGATAAAAAGTGTGACAAATGACGCGTGAGGAGCGTTAGTGTATTCAATGAAATACGCCCCTCTTTCCAAAGCTTTTTCGCACCTGCTCACGGTCAGGAGGAGCTTTAAAAAGCGTTTATATTTTCGAATAACCTGCAAAAATTACGCGATATTCTTTTCTGTATATACCTTACAATATTCACTCTCGTTGCAGACGACGGTTTAAAATGTAAAGAAAAAAGAGTATATGCCTACATAACGACAATAATACGATTGTGTAACAATAAAAAAAATAAAATAAAATAATAATGCCGTGAGAAAAAAGTACCCAACCCAACCGATAGAATCGAATAAAAATTCACTCAGCGATGTTTTAGTTCGGAATTACACCCGTTGAGTAAACAAAATTACGTACAATAATATCTTTCGAAGAAATTTTTGCAATTTCAACAAATTAATCGTACATATATATAATTTCACTTGTTTCACATTCATGTAATGAAGACCCTCGAGATAAACTTAAAGGTATAAACTTTATCGAGAGATGTTTCTCTAATTATCTTTAGCGCGTGGTACCAGCATAGCTGAACTCTGGAGAATCATCTCTTAAAATGAAAGCTAGCTAAAATTTGCGTGATAAACACGAATAGTTGTACAAGGATATCAGGCTACATTTAACGGTAAACATTAGACGCGATTCCGTTGAATTTCCGGTTCTTTTTTTGTTCATGTCCTTATTTTTTTATTTTTTTTTTTCACTAGTTAACTCCTGTATGCAACATTAAAAAGTTTTCTATATGGTTTACCTTTATCTGAATAAAGTTTTTCAAATTAAAAACGATCTCAGGGAAAAATACCTGTGCTTATACACTGTATACAGTATAACAGCGAGGCGCTGGGTTATCTCTTTCGGTGTTTATTGGTTTGATGAAACTTTGCAAAATGTTATAGTTAAGATGGCGGGCGCCTTATGCGTGTATACCATTTACATACCCCGTGAAGGTTTACGGCAAAGAGATATACACATAATATATATATTTTTCTTTTTCTTTTTCGCCTCTTTTTGTATTTTCAAAGGAAGTATTCTCACAGAGCGAAATAAGTCCCCGCGGGATTTGGAAATAAATTGTACGTTATAATAATTATTTTCTTTTTTCTTTCTCTTTGTTTTTTTTTTTTTGCATCATTCACGCAGCATTCGTACGTTACATAAATTATCGCAAGTGTGATTCGAATTCGCAAAATAACAAATCGCTTTTCGTTCGAATGTAAAATGATTTCTGTAAATCAATGCGAAATTTATAATCGGTATTCCGAATCTCACAACGTTATATTTTCTACGCTATATGATATATACTTATACTATATATACGCATACATAATTCAAACGATTATGGAATAAAATAGATGAGAGAAAATTCATGAGCTCTGGAACAGTACGAGGTAATTACATGTAATTTATATTAAATCGCATTGACATGCAAATTCCTGACCTGGCTAAATCCTGACTCCATCATTCTCCGTCCTTTCCTTTATATCTACGTCCCTTATCACCCCCAGCTGAAAGGAACTGACATGTGGATTCTTCGGGTTGACCAAAAATAACCACCCAAAGTACCTGATTTCTCGTTTTTTTTTCCCCCTCATTCTTCCTTTTTTCCTGCTTCAGGCAGAAAAATCATTATAATCACCCTTGATATAAAATGTTGAGTTTTCAGTAGATCCTCACATTTTTAAGAAACATATTTTTATTTTTTTTAGGCCGGGCTATTATATCCAACTCGGTCGAATTAATCGCCTGTTTTATTTTTGATAAAAAAAAAAAAAAAAAAAAAAAAAAGGAGGAGAATTTAACACATTTAGGGAAGAGGCAATTATGTTATTGCTTATATTCACCTAAATTCACGGTCAATTGATGTATCAAAGGGATATTGCAGAGGTGTGAAAATGATAAACACGGGATAATCGAACCGTAAAGTATTTTACTGCACAGGAAGGGGATGCGGGAGAGCTGAACTCGTGCAATATACACGTAGGCTTCAGGTTTGAGGGTCGGGGTGCCTAATTAGGTGGTAGCTCTACGGGGGCGCATTACCCCTCAAACCCCTCAAAGTTCCCAACTCCATCACCTTCAGAACCACCACCCCCTGACAATACCCACCCTCATTAAGCCTTCGTATATATACACAATCCACCCATGAAAATTAAATACGAGGGTTCTATTTCCAATTTTCATTATAATGACTCCGCAAAATTAACCGGGACTATTATTAGAATGGGCCAGGACGAAACCTGCTTCCGCGCGCCATCAACTACAGCGAGACGCGAGCGGTGGCGCGATGGAATAACAAAAGAATTTTCGCGGATCTAACTTCCGAAACTATATAATGCGTATAATTTAGTTAAACTCTTATCAACGTCAACGGTGATGATTTTTATATTTCTAAATCATCTGATTTTCTAATTAAAAAAATGCAAATGAAAATCTTCAGGTTTCATGACCTCGCGTGATTCTGGATTCCCGAAGAATCATACACTCGAAGAAAATACAATATGCGTTCGGTAAATTTTCTCGAATTGGTTTATTCGCAATCAGATCACACGCTCAATGATTGCCTGCCTGACAGCTCGCCTGGTTGCTCTGCTCACCAACTCCCTTCAGCATCCCGTCGCGCCTGCGGTGTTGCACACCAAGCAATATCGTGACCCACCATTCATCCCGCACCCCGTATACATATATGCTTATGTATACCAAAGGTAAACTTTACCTTGACCATCTAATTCTCATCCACACGATGAGGCAACACAGAATGGACATTCGATAGTAAGTATTACGAGTTTGTTCGCCGTTATGTTCGCGCGTCAGCAGCTATACTTACATGTATATAAATATATTTGAGAATTGAATATGAACAATATTTTTTCAATTTCTCTTTTTTTTTCTAATTTTATTTTATTTTGATTCGGCTACTCGGTACGCCGTGACACGGCCTGCACGAAAATCCCTATATACCTATAGCGACTTGCACGGCTGAATTGAGCAAACAGCTCGAGTCTTTTGATCTAAACTAAAATGTGAACCCAAAACAACGTTGTTGGGCCCTGAATGAGGCACGAAACCAAAAGCAAATCTGTTCAAAGTGTTCACAGTATCTTCAAAGTACCCTGAATGGTGTAAACTGTCTCTCCTATACTATCTTTCATAGAGAGTCACCTCAGTATAGCCCAATGACCAATTATCTTTGTATCTTTGCCGATAGCTACTGAACCGCAATTTCAATACGGTGTTGAAACGAGAGAAAAAAAAAAAAAAAACAGAAAAAAATATACATTACAAAAAATAAAATAAATTGAAAATAAAAACCGACGTCTATATAGGTGGTTGCAATAAATATTCATCCTGCTTCGAAAAATCAAAATGGTCGTTATTTGTTGTGTTTTTTTTTTTTGTTGTTGTTTTTTTTTAACTGTATTACGTACCCAACGTTCTATACGCTACTTCCTGCGAGAGACAGCGAAGACAATAGAACGCTAATAACAGCGCCTAGAAAATACACCTATACTCCTGACTTTGTCTCGTCTTTATTAACTTGTTTTTTTTTTCTAAACTTCTTGTCATCCCTTTATCTCATTCTTACCTACCCTTACACCTCGTCTACATCGTACCACGTATGTACAGGTGTATATATACGTGATCACGTGCCTTCTCCGCACCTCCACACAGAGACAAGACTTGCTTTAGGTACTCCGTTGTACCGAGCGTACAAGGGGGTGTCCTGCCGCACTTGGACGGATCGAGGACTTTGATCTTGATCGAGCTTCGAAAGTAAAGCTGCACGTCGCTCAACAGCTGCACACCAGTTTCATCTGGAAACTATATACGTACATAGGAAGATGTAGTGAACGTGGTTTCAAATAAGTGAACAACAAAAACGAAATAAAAGAGCATTTAAAAAAAAAAAATCAAAAAAACGAAGTTGAAAGTAGTATGATGCCAAAGGAAAAGATCTATACGCGGTAACTTTTCCAACAACTTTTTGCTCGTTTATTCATTTATTTATTTATTTATTTTTATATTTTATTTGATTTACTATTTTCTTTTTTATTTCATCTCTTCTTTTTTGTTTTTTTTTCGGTGTATTATAATTACGATCGGTCATGTGACGAAGCTCAAAAATTTTCACTCGTGTACTTCGATGCATGTTTTTTATTTTCTCCTTCTTTTTATAATTAATATAATATACGAAAAAAATTTTTTTTTTTATACAAAAGCGATCATTCGTGTGACAAGACTTGATCCTTTGTAAGAAGATAATCTCATATTATGCGATGATTTAATTAAAAAGGTACATGTATATCGAACGTGGAATATATATATATTTTTTTTTATTCGCAGTATATATATTTTTGACAAACTGTGCGTGCGTGAATATCACATTATTATTAGGGTGAGTTTAGGGTGAATTGTATAGAAAACGAAGAGACGGAAAAAAAAGCGAAATGTCATTTACGATACGTAATTTCTCTTCCGCACGCGAAATTCAAAGAAATTCGTAGGAAAAATTCGACGTTCTCTTTTTCTCTTACCTTTTCTTCCACTATTAATTCCGCGTCCGAATAGATAAGAAGGATGTAGCTAAATTGTTTTTGATCGATCGTCATTTTGTAGCGCCGCATACCTCATTCGACACGTCAATGAATCCGATGATACAAATAAACGGAAATTATTTATCGTATTAAACATTCCTGCTTTGCATATAAGGCGGAGGGGGTCGAAGGAGGCGCTCCTTATACAAATGATACGATGAATGGGGCAGCTCGGGCCATATTTAGTGTCCATTTGCGAAGATCCCTGCTGAGGCTGAGTGCTCCCGGACTCAACATTGTTCATCTTCCAACTCATCTCTTCTTCGTTCTTGATCATTCCCCTTCGGCCTATTATTATAATAATTATTGTTTCGTGACGTATACACGGACATTTGAATAGTAATATCTTGTAATCAAGCCTCGCGATTAGAGTAGGGTGATAAATTAATCCGTTAATAATTTTTTTACATCATATACTGTAAGGTATATAAATTAATATACAGATCAGAACGATAAGCGCAATGGATGAGGATTGGGACTCGGGATTATACAAATACCCCTATGCAGATCGTTGTTCAATGTTTATCAGAACTTTCGCAGCTTTGAAATAAGAAATAAAAAAATTATACTACTATTCGTATATAAAAATACTTCAATCAATATCCAGTTAACGAATCGGTTACATAAATTCCAATGAATTCAGAATTAAATCGTATACTGCAGTTTACAATATACTATGTATATATCATGCAGGAGTTTGGCTTTATTGGTTCTAGTGGACGTACTATTGTCTATTACAGATCGATCCGCGGGGAAATGACGTGTGGTGTATACGCAGTGTATGTGTGTACACGTGCATATATGCCCATGTGTGTGTAAGTAATTGTTCAGCTTTTGCGAAAAATATCATCTACGAAATTCACGTATGCAGGTGCTATACGTTACGTATACTACAGGAATACATATAATATTACGTAATCCATCGACACGTTATCTAGAAACATTTGTGTGGTCAATGAATACGATATTGTTGTATTTGCTAACGTGAAGTTGAAAAAGTAACGATATCTCTAAATTGCACGCGCCCCCACAGCTACGTGCGCATTATTATTCATCAATTCGTTGTAGAAATACACATATAATGATCAGCGAAGTGTCCGAACGATTACGATGTGTACTGCATTTGATTCAGTTTTTGTTTTTTTAGTTTTTGGTTTTTTGTGTGACGCGGGGTCCGTACATATGTGACAAAATGGCGGGGGCCGAATCAGAAAATAATGATCGGTATAAATGCGGTCCTAATCCTGCACATCGATGCTCGCGCCGTTGACGGAGAAGAGAGAGAAAAGAAAAAGTAAAAAAAGAAAGATTATCGAGGGAAAGAGAAAAGAAAAATAATAAAAAAAGAGGGTAATAAGAAGCGATGAGTGGAGGACTTTATTATAAGTCAGAATATATCCCCCTCCATTGGCGAATAAGTCTCGAAAGTATAAAGGATATAAAAGCCACAGAGCAAAGTTATAACAGGTTATAATAATGCGCGTCGCACGGTCTCTTATTATTGCGTACCTATACCTTATACAACCCAGGTCCTTTCTATTGCGACGGTGTACTAATTCCAAATTGGTTTTGGCCATGTTGGAGGTCCTTGAACGACGGCTAGCGTGGAGGATCACTGATCCTGGCTACCCAGCTTAGCCCCGTTGTAATTACAGGTCGCGGCGAAGGCTTAGACCTTATTTATACGCAAGCCATGTGACGCGAAACGGTACCCGTCGTCGTCGTCGTCGTACCTTATCAGGTTATACACGTTACACACACTGACGGATCGTTCAAGGAGCAAAGAAAACCGGATGTATTCGTCGCCCGATGACTTCTGGGAAGAAAAAAAGGAAAAGAATCGAACGAAAATTCAAAAACTTAACCACCACGCCCGCGCCTTCCAGGAGCGCGAGCTATCATGCTCGCCTTTTGATTTTGTTACCGCGTCTGCAAAAAGAATTCAATTATTAATGAGAAGATTCGTTTAATTTTCAGAATTCGTTATTGTATAATAATAAGGGTGAGTACCGAGGTATGTACCGGGAGGTTCATTCGAGAATATTATCATGACAAATTTTATCGATTCAAGATGCGCGGCGTCGACGTCTTCTACATCGTGCCCCTCATGGGGCAGCAAGTCTTTGAGAATCCGAAGTCACACTTACCTCGTTGCGGGTTATCATCGTCGATCGGTTTTTGTAAATTTTTTTTGCCCAATTTCAGCATTTCTAAATTTTGTTATTTCCGTGTATCAAAAAATATATTTTAGTTAATCGTAAATTCAGCGTAAGCGAAATATCATATCCACTGGACACAGATTATGAGTTAATAAACAAAGTTCACTCTTAAGCTCCCAACTACGTTCCATATAAATTTCCGGAGACATGCCTAACTTGTGTCTGATTTACCAAAATCGAATCTTTTCAGTTTTAATACAGTTATAATAAGAACGTCGAGATACGTGAATCTCAGCATGTAATAGATTTGTGCCATCTAATGTGCGGTATATGTAATAAACATCCACGCCTTCGTATATGTGTCGGTTATGTATTAAGCAACTCTTTGAAACGGGGGTGTTTACCTAAAACTTTTAGCAAGTGGATGGGTACGGTACGCTCGCGGGAAATTCAAATCTCGTTTCATCTCTAAAAGATACAGTAAAGATCCCTGCGGAACACTGTTCGCATAATTACGAGTAAGCAACAGTCCACCGCATAAATCTTTGATCTTTTAAAGCAAAACATTTGCAGACCTGTAAGTACGAGCATATTTATGACAAGGTATAAAGGCACATGTATATAAAACTGGTGACCTAAAGTGAAGAAATCGTGAAAAGCGAAAAAAAAAAAGGAAAGAAGGTAACGTTCTCCAATTCTGAAGTTATCAATCGGAACACCCTGTGTAGTAATTTCCACCTGCAGAATAACAGCCAGTTACTTCTCACCAAACGCCCCCCCGATTTTTAAATAGCCGATGAATGGAATTCATTATTTCTGCAATTTTTCATACTCATCGTAAACTGGATCTCCGATAGTCGATCGATTCTCTGAGTCAAGTCGCGTAATTTTTATTTAAAAAAAATTGATGTACGTTGAGCTACTGTGTACACGATATTTAAAACGCGCGCAATGGATAATCCTACGTATAGGATCTGCAGGGCGATCTCTAGCTCATCTATATAGGTTATATTTATAACTATATACAGTATATAGTACAGGCATAAAGTGCGGCGCGCGCAACCCTATCCGCGACCAACGATGCAAGGGTTCAGGGTGGTGAGAAAGAAAAAGGAACTGGTGGTGGACGCGGAAAAAGCTTCGGCAACTCCGCGGGGGGTGGGAAACAAGGGGGTAAAAATAAGAGAGGGGATGATTAGGGAAGGCAAGGACAGGAAAAAGGAAAGAAGAGCTGGGTGTTGTAACGAAGCTGAAGAGAAACGAGACACAAGGCAGAGTGCGAAATGGGGGAAACGAGAAGGTGCGGGAATCGAGGCGGACAGGAGAGTGAAGTAGAGGGATGCAAAGGGAAGGGTAGTCGGAGAACAGGGGTGGTGAAGAGAAGTAAAGGGAGAGAGAAAGAGAGACAGAGAGAGGCATAAGAGGGTTGATCGTCGCCCAGGGTAGCCTCAGTTAGTCAGTCGCGCGCCAATCCTCCGAAAGCGAACACTTCGTCCGCGTTCAAACTGCGGACAAACATCCCTTCGATACAGAAATCCCTCGGGACTTTGAAACGAACGGGAAAATCATTTTTTGTTTTCTTCGAATTTTTGTTTCCATTCCTCAAACGATAATTTTCCCGTCACCAGACAAAATGATATACATGGAAATAGAACGCGATATTCGAGACGATCCGCGGTGTAGATTAGAAGTAAAAAATACGTCATTTTTTTTCCATTTCTTTTCAATTGTTTGCAAAAAAAATTAACAGCACGGAAATACGTATATTTGGAGAGAACGACGAGATAATGATCTCCATCGTCGGAATTTCGCTCTGTGAAACTTCATCCAAGGGACGATTAACGTGGTCGCAACACACCGCCATCGCTCATCACACATAAGAGCTACTACTACTACTACTACTACTGCTGAAGAGATCAAATTCCCATGAAACAACGTCACGACTTCATCAACTTTGTCTACTTTCTTTTCTTTTTTTTTTTTATACTTCTTTCTCCTCTTGGGTAAGTTTCAGATACGTTACAGCATAATCACAGTTATTTTATATCATTCGAAAACTTTATTTTACGTACTACCAGCTGCGGCGCTGTTTAAAAAATAGCGATAACGATTACATTCAATTGATTTCACAAGTAAAATAAACTGATCTGCAGATGACTGATTTGCATTTGAGTTGATAGTAATATAAGGCACGAATAAGCACGACGGATTAAAACGCATTTCATATTATAATGCGTAAAGAAAAACAAGAATTTTTCAAATAGAATAAATATTTTTTGTTTCTCAGCAATTATTGCACGACGATTATGGTAATTTGAAATGCATGTGTGTCGTGATGTATTAGCTTTGTAATTTAAAAAATTCTGAACCGTGGTTTTGATGTGCGTTCGGAAGTAAAAAGGTTGGTTCGTTTCGTAGAAGGTATATCGAATTTGATGTCCTAACAAAATTGGCTGATTCGATATCGCGAAGTTGCAGGTATAGGTATCTCTTAATCTAACTTCATGAGCTGGGTCGGCGGTGGCCCTTCAATTCCTACTTTTCGGTTCTTTCGGTACTTTGAATTTCGCAGAATTTGTCGAGATCAATAATAATTCCCAATCCAGTAGAAGAAAAACTCAATATTCAACCCTCGGCTACATTTTTCCGCATAAAAAATCGCGTGATTGAATTTCACATGCGCGACGTATACAATTTTTATTTCGTACAAAGACCTTCGAATCGATCGATTTGTTGCCAATTCGAAATCAGAAGTCACTATTTTAATTCGCGATCTATCCGAAAGTCGGAGAATCTTTAACTTGATGAACAATATAAATCCAAGAGTTTTATTCCGAGTCGAATTATTTTAATGATATACGATATATGAAGTGAAGAACCTGCGGGCACTGCACCCTCGGTACACCGCGTTGATTATGAAAATGGCTTGTTATTTAAGGGGTGTGACTTGAGCGCCAATATTAACGTAGGGGCTGTTAGTGTACCTAAACACCTCGTTACCAAGATTAAGTGCCAATTAAACTCTTACCGCGATGATATTGCGAATAGTTATTAAAACTTTTGATTTAATAAGTGGCTATATTAACGTCGTAGGATCGGCCACAAGTTACTCAATTCACCCAGTTATTACATTTACAATCCTTTTAATTTTTAATTTTTTTTTGTCATTTCTTTCCAATTATCAAATAAACTCACCTCTAGTTATCGAGCACAAAAAAATGCTACAATAATTTCGACAATATAAATTCATTATCGGTTGAGTTTCCGTGGCTGTGGATTTCCCGGAAATCGAAAATATCGATCCATAAATTCCGTTATGCATATCAGATTACAAGCGCAAATTCCTGCAAAAAAAAAAAAAGAATAGGCGAAAATGAGAAATTCGATATTTTCCATGAAGAAACTACCTATATATTATTTTGACACGGTATAAAAGTTATCTTGACGTTGATTGCCGAACGGCAATAACGAAAGACTAAAGGAAAAAAAAATTTTTATATCAAAAATAAAAGCCAATATATTTGAAAACAAGTTGTGCGAATCAGACTACAATTTGATTTGATTTAATTAAATTCTGATCCCCGTCGCTCGATGTATAGAATATAGGAATAAATTCAAAACTGTGATGGTTTCGTTTGTACAGATTTTCTACTTTTTTTTTCTCTCTTTTTAAAAATCTGTCTTTTTCCCACATGGGTAATTTTTACCCTCGTATATTCGTCGAGCAAAAGTCCTCAACTTTGGATCGTTTTTCATCTATATAGAACTTTTCCAACTTATTTTTTTTACTCTTTTTTATTTTTTCAAATTTTTCGCCCAACGCCTATGTTTGTACACGATACAGGTACATCACCGGCGTAAAAAAAAAACCCGATCAACTCGAACGTACTTTGAATGAATGGTTGGGAAAATAAAAGAAAGTTTAAATAGAAACTAAATAAATATACATATCGCGAAGGTAATAAATGAAAAGAAAAAAGCCACTCCCGATTCGTGCGTTGGACGGTCTGACTGATAATAGTATCAATCAAAACCACCATTTAAACCTTTCAATCTATACAACCGACCGATCGAGGAATGATACCCGATAAAAAGCCATCCTGCAATGCATGTACGTATTTTACCTATGTACAAAAAAAAGAAGATATTATAGATAGAACGATGATAAAGATACAAACCTGAAATAATTTTGATTTCATCATGCGTCGGGTGGAGATGAAGATGACTTACTCAGTTGAAATTTATATGAAATTCGAAATAGTAATGAAATATTAAAAAAAAAAATAAATAAATAATAAAGAAAGAAGAGGGGGCAAAAAAAGGATCGTGGAAAACCTTGTCTGCGATGAGTCAAACGACCCGGCACGTTTTCCAACCGTCTCGCTCGGCAATTGCAAAGTCGCAAATGTTATTTAAGAAAATCTTGTATTAAGCCGAAGCCCCGGTCGGGCGGCTGGCCCAGGGCGCTGTTTAACACAATTGGGGCTCATTTAAAAATCCCATCAAAAATGTACTTAGAATATTTTTATCTCTCTTCGTCGCCTTCCTCTTACTCACCTCGCTTGCTATCCTTGGCTTTTTACTCCTCCTCCGAACTCCCAAACTCCAAACTCCTGCGCCTTCGCCTCCACCTCCACATCTACTTCCACTCTCACTTCCACTTCCACTTCCAACTCATCCTCAACCCTCTGCGCTCACGGCGAGCCTCCGAGGGTAGAAAGAGAAGCGGGGTGCCTGATTGGATTGTAAGCTCAATTTGCGCTAGCTTCAGTTCGTTCCTTCTTTTTCAGAGTTTACTGGAAAACTAAAGGAACTAGAAACTGAAAACTGGAGTCTTACTTACCTCCAGCGCCACATAGATGAGCTAGATTTCTTCGAGTGTAGAGTTTGACACACACGCAGAAATTATTCCCACACCTCAGAGTCCCCTTCGCGAGGCATGCACGAGAAAATTCAGGATCGTCAGATTTTCAAAAACGATAAAAAAATAAAATACATTCGAAAGCTAACCTAACAAACGGCATTTATACCCCGCGCGAATCGAACATTTCCAGTTAAGTAATTCCCTAGTCATTTGCTGTGAAATTCCCCGTCATTCGCCGGCATAATAGTAGTGTAGTTGTAGGAGTAATAATAATAATAATAACAACCGTAATAACAAGCTATCCAAAATACGGGATGTAAACGCGGATCCCATTGCGTAAGAAATAACTCGACCGATTCCCACTCGCGCGTTCCAATTTAATCGCTGCAGTATGATATTCGCGTAACGGGTATACAATGCATGCTATATAATGTGCATTTCTCAGTAGAAATATTATATGCGAATTTTATTTTCTATCTACATAGCCTCTGCTTTATTTATAGCGACAAGTATATATGTATAGGTACAAGTACTGCATACAGCTGCAAGTGAATTTACAATTTGCTCGAGATTTTCGATTCGTTTTTTTTTCTAATTTGTAAGTATAATTAAATGGTTGTAATTGGTAACCGCAGCGACATTAAGGAATTTGTTGATTTTCCACAAGACGGTAAAGGCCATTCGGTGGGTTATATATTTTTATGTAAAGGTTTTGCAAGACAGAGTCTGTCGCGTGATTGCGAATAATAAAGAGCGAATGCAGGTTTGCGACCGGGATCGAATCGGGACCTAAACATATAAACGGCCATGATAGCGTTCACTTACGACGGTCCATTTAAATAACCCCTTAAATGGCTGACGGGGTTACTGGGGTATAAGTTATATACCTTATACACTTTGAAAATACGATAGAAAGAAAATGGCAATTTCGAGTGAGAAAATCGATACAGATACCTATGTAACCACTTGCTAGAATATAGAAAATTTTATTGGAGGAATTTTCGAGATTAAATGTTAGCTGTAAAACCTTCCCTATCGCCGTTAGACAGAAAGCTTTCGTACAATGCACACTATATCGACGTCCTATATTTACGTTATTTACAAACTGAATATAAATTTATTCCAAATTTAGATATACGTATTTACATAATGTATAGCTGCTACAGGTTCGCTGCAGGGTTTCGCGATTTATAAATCTAAGGAAAATTTAAGTCTAGATTATAAACGGATTAGAGTAGAGACTTTATTAACACTTTCGTCCTGCTGCGGGATGAGGTGTCCCTTTTAGCCCAAGTTTCTAACGTTAAAGTATCTTAATCTTTAATTAACGTGCCTCCCTTAATTATGACGTAATTGCAATTAGATGCTGCGCTAGCTCCGCGGGTATATCAGCCTCGGAAAAGTTTCACCTAAGGGGTCGCCATCGATTCTGATACTTCTAATTATTATAAACCAATACCCCGTGCAAACCACCCGCTGTTGTTCACTGCAGATGCACTTTTATTATCTTTCTTCTCTTTTTTTTCATCACCCTTCTTTTGTACTTATTCACCTCTAGGTGAATATATACATATACGTCACCTTCGCCGAAGAAATTAAAACTGCACGCGGGTGATATTTAGAAAAAAAAAAAAATCAAACAATTGTCAAAAACAAATCAGAATATTCACAATCTCGACGTTTTTAATTTTTAAACATCATTCGGTAATAATTTTGTTCGTCTATTGCTCGAATTAAACTGTTTCGCATTTGAAAATTAGAAGAAAAGAAAATCTCGATAATTTCGTCTCCGATCATGGAACGCAAAAAAAAAAAGCTCAGACAGACATATCGCATAACTACACCGCGTGTAGAGTTTCGTCTGTATCTTGATAAAAATTATAAACTTTAACTGAACTATTACTAATTGTAACAGTAGTTCCTGTAATAGCTGCTCCGAACTTATATACTTATTCCAAAAGTACTCTTAGTATTATCGTGAGTTAGTCTCGAGCTGGGAAACTAATTCTTCCCTAATTATTCTACCAAAAACTAACTTCGGTAAACTGAAACTATAAATGATTACTTCAATTACTGTAGTAAAACTCGTCTAATATAACGAATCGCATAGACCCGGCTGAGAGTAATTCGAACGAGTTAAACGTACGTTGTTGTACATGAAAAAAAAAAAATAGAAAGAAAGAAGAAAAGGAAAAGTTAAAAAAAAAAAAAAACTTTATTCAGCACCGTGAATTGTTCGAGAATTTTGGAATTATTTCGAAAGGTGTACAAAGAGATATCCTGTTATTCTCGTCGCGTATATAATAGAACCGTTCACTGAGTGATCCGATGGCCAACTGATAAGGAGTAGATTTGGTTTGGGGAAGACGCTCATGCTAATCCCTTCAGGGAATCGACGGTACGGAGCGCGCGTACGGGAAGCAGTGTTAACGATACGGAATCCAGATTCTGGCGCCATATGAACGAGGAGAGAATTATCTACTCGAGACTTCGAAATTCGGAACCTGTACAAATTATCTGGCAGCTTTTATTACGATAATGATATAAGTATGTTCCCCGCGTACGTAATTGAGAAGATTTTTTGATCGATCTGAAAAACAGTTCAACGTATACGAGGTGTGTATTATTGAGGATATGAAATTCCAAGTCTTGTCATTATTAGGGGGGATATCGAGGTAATGACAGATTTCCAGAACGTTGACTCTAAGTAGGTATATACGTTACACAATACATGTAAACTATGTTCAGTATATAATATATACTCCAAAGAGTATTGGAAGCATCGTCCATACATATTGCTACTTAAAACTCCATAGACGGTAGATTAGCTCTAGCCTAGCTAGACCTCTAGTTGAGCTGAGATTAGAAAAAGCAATGAGCCCTTTACGAGGCTAACTGATTGCGCGCTGCCAGGATTCTCCGGAAATAGGGGCTGGAAGGGAAAAAGGAAGGCGTACGAGAGCGTGGAATCGCTTCGAATTGCCGACACCAAAAATCACTGCTCCACTTACTATAATTTCCGAAAATCTGCAAATGAAAAAAAGAACCCCAGAAAAAAAAAAGCTCTTCTAAAAAGCCCGAGGTCTCGTTCGGAATGAACTGTGTTCCAATTCCATTTTCTCAATTTTTTGTCCAAGAATCCTGACTTTTCTGTCGGTTACGACCTGCTGCTGTTTTTTATCCTTCGAAATAGGGTACGTTTATAATTACTCAGCGTGACGGATGCAGCTGACAAATTTTCTTTACAATACCGCGGTGTGATAAATTTGTGGAAAGTTAATAGCGCGGGTACTTCTAAGTGTGAGTTGGCCGAACACCAATTACACAAATGAAACTCTACGTCCACTTCATGTGTATCCTACGGTCAGTCGGACGTTTCTGATGGTCCTATTTAGATTAAAACGGTGAGCTTATAAAACGGACAATAAAACCATGTCCTGTCCCAACGCCTAGAGGTAGGTTCTTGGCCGGTCATCAGTCTCCCTGCTGTTAAACCCACCCTTTCCAATTCGCACCCTGCGATCGCCGTATATACCTGTATCATACATGTATCATTATCTTCTCCGCGGAGTCTTGTCCTTCGTATCCAACCTGATCCATAAAAATGAACCGGCGAGTTCTGCGCACACGTCTCAGGATCGGTTAAAAATATACGCAAATTATAACCAGACAGCGAAGGAATAGGACATATCTAATTGTAATTGCAAAAATAGTTTCGAGCTTTTGCAATTATTGTAAAATGTGAATTTCTACATTGCTTTTGGGTCTTACAGACCGCAGCACGACGGCCATCGGAGCAGCTTAGGAGAAAAGGAATTTAAAGGGCCAATGCAATAATGATGATAATCACGATAATAATGATAATAACGAGAATAACGATCATTAGGGTCTGCGATAGAACGATCTGAAATTATATACGTGTACACAATTGTTCCGGAATTAAACTGCGAGCTAATGTCCGTTTACATATCGTCATTTGATAGGTATATAATGTAATACGTAAATGTGTACATGGTATAGGGTTAAATTTTATTTCAGTTGTTTCAGTTGTATAGATATGGAAGAATTGACTATAAAATTAGAAACGAAGCTCGAAATAAAATTTCATTTTATTTCCTAGGAGGCAATTTTAGTAGGAACAACGCGCTATCTGGGTTGAGCCTACCAGCGCATTGAGGTGAATACGATTTTATATAGCTACTGGTTTGGCATGGGTAGATATATATATATATGTATAAGGGAAGAAAGCACATGGGCTTTACCAGCTATGTATACATATACGCACACACACGTATAAAGTTGAACATTGCAGCAAGCGCGGAGATAAAAAGAGCTAGGACGATGGCTAGCGGGAAAGTATAATAGCTGCGAACTATCTACCAGAAAATCCCTTTCGTTGAATATAATGTAATATGTACATATATACCTAATATATATGATAGTGTGGTCGGTATAATAATACGAGTTGTCTGCAATGCATACAAAATTATGCCATACCGTTCAGTTTTCACGGTGCTGTAGAATCTCATCTTATCTCATCTCATCTCATCTTGTCTCGCTGCGTCTTATCTTCTTATATTTTTTTTTCTTTCCCCTCCCCCTCTCCTCTTCCGTCAACCTATTATCGGCCCCGCACAACCGTTGTCCACTACCTGCCGAAAGAAGTCACAGAGATTTTTCTCGATTCAAATGATTTAGTGAATTCTTCTTTTTTTCTACTTTTACATCCGCTCGATATCTTTTGCCTTCGTATAGATTCATATCGAATGTATCATTAGGTATGTACAGATTCGATTATGTGCGGTCTATTTTTGGGGAACTTTTTTCTTCTACGGATAAAACGAGCTTATTGACATCGGTTCGTCGATGAAAGAAAATCTATATCGTATAAATGAAGTTCCGAAGCGAGCTGTTTTTTACAACTGTAAATATGGATGAAACGTAATAATAAAAATGTGTAGATCGCAGGTCAGTGATTTAAGAAGGAATTATTGAGGATTGCACAGCGATAAAGTCGAATTCTGATGGAACAAACGTACGTTGTATACCGAGGTAAACTAAACCGAAGTACATGAGCGTAGTGGCGAAACGGGGATGAATAGTTAGCGTGTAGTTGAATCCGATTTACAATCGGAAACTCGTAAATTCTGTATACACCATTACTATTTCATCCTAAAAAATTAACGCTTAATCCCTCGGATAAAACAGGAGTAAATGGCCCGTGATCCTCGGTGTAAGCTCGCCCCACGCTGGGCTAACACAATTGACATAACGGTCGCATGTATGTGCGGAGGTATGCCTGTATGCAAATACATTGGAAACACGGCACCTATTTTCTCTCTTCAACCTTTCGGACCCGCTGCAGTGGTTCGCTGCCTATTCTAGTGCATGCGGATATACGGATAGGTTATTTGTACCCCATATAAATACACAATATGTATGCACGTGTGTGTGTAGGTTAGGTACACCCGCAACGTTCGTTCGTTCATTCTCGTTATCGTCGACCATATTTCAGTTAGAGGAGCTAATAAAAAGGTCTCTTCTGCTATCTTCGTACCAGTTCATTTTTATTTTTTTTTTTTTATGTTGTTTTTTTGTTTTTCACTCTTCCGCGAGCGTGCTTTGCCGCGCTTTATTCTTCGCGGGACACTATTTCGCAAAATTTATTAAACCAAATGCTAGAATCGCTCGGATTACCCGCGGCGTTGATTATAATTGCGGTACCTTATACATGTCACGATTCTCGTGAATTTAATACTTGGTAAAAAATGAAATCGCGAGGATCGGACTATAATATCGTATAATTATAATATGCATATTTTACGGCAGATAACTTTTCCCAATTAATACACCGATTGGTGTAGTCTGCACACATGCCGAATCAGAATATCGACGCGATCACTCCTGCGAATGTGAAATAAAATTTCAAAAATTTATAAACAAAATAAAAGTAGGATTGATTTACATCGGAGAGAGGTAGGGGTTATTATATTTCACGATGTAATAATAATGTGGAGCCAGGCGATCCGTAACCGTGATTATTACAATTATTGATTTTATAAAGTATTCTCGGTTGGCATTTTTATATTGCTAGTGTTGAAATATAAGCTCGAAAGCACTTGGAGGGAAGCTGCTCATATTATAGAGCGTAAAATCCTTCCGGAGGTACGGGAAAAATAAGTGAGCCAGAAAAGATCTCGTTAAGTGGCAAGAGGCATTTCCGGTCTCCGTACCCTCCTGCAGTCCTGCACCGTGCATCAATACGGAATTCAAAGGGTACTTCCGGTCTCAGAGAGGGTGGGGGGAGGGGGAGGGGAGAGGAATCTCGACGTCGATATAATTGAACGAACGTGAGGTGAATTTTCCAAGCATTTATGCAGTAAATGAAGCTTCTCCTCAGTACCCACCTACCTAATACCTGCAAAATGACTACGAATTTTTATAAAAGTACCTTATACGCGTTAAAAGCAAATGTGAGAACGCAACTATGCTCCATACCTACCTTATGCACTAAAAGGATTCGAATGTGGAGGTGGTTAAAGCCGAGTTTTAGAATCGTAAAATTTCAAATTGCCTCGAAGATATTTGCATTTCACGGTTTGATGGGTAGTTTTTCAAAAATTTATTCCAACTCTTCACAACTGACTTAACCACCACCATCGCACGTTGCAGATAATGCGGTGCGAAAAAGCTTTCAGCGATTATGCGTAGGTACAGATATTCATTGTCGGACCTCCGCAACCTGAAAGTTCAACGTTTTTATAACGTTAAAAAAAAAACGAAGAATCGTAATTCTTGCACTCGATTTATTTAAAGGTCAGAAAAATTTCAAGGTTTTAGTAGGTGTAGCTACATAGGAATTTTATCCTACATCATCATTTGCGAATGGAAAGTGAAACTGAAAAAAGAACTTGAAATTTTTTTCACCTTTTTTCTCTCCGTCTCTTTGTGGAAAAAATTCGGAAAATTTAATATAATGTAAAAATGTATAAGGTTGAAATGAATAATAATTGAGGTTATCAGAACGGGCAACTCGTCGCCCAGTAACCGCGTCGTCTTGCGTAAATAATTGAATCTTATTAAACGATCGAATTGATTTTCTTTTGATTAAAACCACGAGAAATTGAAACGGGAGGAGCGAATCGTTCGAATTCATTGCCACCGTTAAATTTCTGTCAAAAAGTTCTTCCAGGGTATATCATTTCCTGAGTAAAATATATCCATGTACATAAACTTATATACACAATATATGGTATAATATTGCGTGCAGAAACCATTGCAGCAGACGAATATTATATAAGCTAGATATCTAATTCATTATACTGTCTGTTTCGCGAAGTTTAATTAAATAAGAAACAAGCGTGCAGAACAGATATTGCGGGACAAAAGAGGAAGAGAAAAGATATGAAAATGGGAAAAATAAAAGGTCGAGTCAAAAGGAGAATACAGAGGGTTTGCAGGGTTGAAATACCCTATTAGATCCTTCGATCGAGTGAAAGAGATGAGAATATAAGATATTGGTGTAAAGGTTGTTATGAGAAAAAAATGATATTCGATGATCACCTGCGACCCTCGGATATTTAAAATAAGTAATAATTCCGAAGAAATTCAAAAGTATTAGAATCGGGGAAACGGTTCGTGAATTCCTCCTCTTTTCCTTCTCTCCAATTCGTTGGTCGTGAATTCTGAAATTATCAGAATTTTGAGGGGGAAAAATAACTCCTTGAAACATGACCGTGCATCCATTATTTGAGATTGAATCGAACGTAATTCTACGTGTTCAACGGTGCAGAGTAGATCAAAATTTTTTTCTCACCAAATTGAATCCCCAAATCAAAAGAATTTCTTTGTTTTTTCCTTTCACGATTGCTGCGAGTGTAAAGGTCGAGAGAAAAATCTAAAACTCTGGAAAGTAAGTTTAATAATTTATACCGAGGATTGATGATTCGCAATGCCATAAATATTAATTAAAAAATTATTCACATCGACCGTACAACTTCTTTCATACCGTAATTGAAGTAATTCAGGTATAATATACACGAACTGAATTGGACGCCGTATAATTTTGGAATTCAACATTTTTTCACATCGAATCCGTACAAAAGTCTGTTTCCAATTTTATTTTATTTTTCTCAATCATCGTTTAGAAAGGCTGCAAATATAATGTTGCAAATGATGTAATTATTCAAAGAAAACACAGCCCTAAATAATAATTTTTAATTGTAAAAATGAGGATGTGAATTATATTTTTAATTTTCTCACGTCGCCGTGACAGGTTGGGTATGTATAAAAAACTGTGGAGTTAAAGGCTCGACTGGACCAGGGAAAAGTTTTTCGAGCCAAAACTCTACTGCGTTCCTACGGGAGCGACGAACACCCCGCAGAACGTTTCTTCCAACAATAATATCCTCTATTTTTTGGTTTAACCTCATCTCCCACGCGCCTCGCAAATTTCATTCTTTTACTCCTGCGCCCGCGTGACTTTATTAACTCCTTTTTTTTTTCCTCCTACTTCTTCTTCATCTCGGAAGAAGAACCCAGCAGTAGTTAAAAACTTTAATAAATTACTTTGTTTTTCTATGTAATATATATTTCTCACCTTCCAACTGATGCGGACGAAATTAATCCCGTTGCTAGAAAATATTCTCCTATATGGTTAAAAAATTTGATCTATAAAATGAGAATAAGAAAAGGAAATCGGGTGATACTAAATCGCGGGAAAACTGTTCGACTATTCGCCTTTTTTACGGTAGTCGCTTCATCTTTCGTTGCAGGCAACACAAAATCATTAAGATTTCGATCCTATACGTATAAACGAAGTACATAGTATGTGCTCAGTGCTCTTTGAATACTGTACATAACGACAATGGATATATGTACTTCTACAGCGGATTGTATTGAAAGTTCTGTTAATATTGTGCGGTTCGTACAATGAACTCGAGACACCGGGAAGCTGTCAGATCAGATAGCAAAAAGCTCTCTATGTGACTTGTAGTATAATATCACCTCATGTATAGGTACATATGATGTGTACTATATAACTAATTGTGAGAGCGATCTGTTGGGACTTGGAAAACAGTCCCCAGAATACTTTATACGCCCGTATCTACTTGGATATGTACGCATATACATTTCGTCTGCATATATACTATAATTTATATACGTATGTGAACATTTACATGAGGCATATGATACTGCAGGAACGACAATCGTATCGCTGCCGGAAACCGTCTTCGAAGCTATTGTTTTGAACGGCGCAACGTCAGACGTTACGTCGTGCGAAGACTGAACAGAAATACGCACCCCTAAAAACAGCTAGCAGTATGATAATTGTATGGATGTAATATATTCTATTAACGATAATATTTTATCGTCACTGCCGTTGGAAAGTTTTGTATTAAATCGACGATGATATCTGACTTGATTTAATTATGCATCGAAAATGAAGAAATTTTCGATATAACTCGTGATAATATAGAATATAGGGAAGTAATGACGGCCCCTGCACGTTTAATCGGGCAAAATCGTCTTCTGAGTTCATTTTCTGAACTGTAGAGGGATGATTTTTATGGTCCCAATAGTTTCTCCCGCGTTCGTGAAATATTTTCTGGAAATCACCCCGTGAGGAATTGACCAACGTTAATTTTTATTCTACTCAGATTCTTTTTCATTTCACAGCTCCCCGCGTTTTATGGTCGTCGTTTATTTAATTTTCAGTCAACAATCGGGACGAATGAAATTTTTTATTGTGTTTTTTTGTTTCTTTTCAATTATTCTGTTTGATTTATTTATGTATTTTTGAATGTTCCTTCGGGGCTGGGGGATGAAACTGAAACCTTTGATGAAAATTGGCCGCTTATGTTGTTTATAACCCTCCGCTTCTGTGCATTCCCACGAGAGTCGATAAGCCTTTGTTCACCCATTTTGGTTTGGATACAAAAAGGAAAAAGGAAAATCTCTTTTTCCCAAATAACAATGATTGCTTTGACTTTCGCGGTGGTTAATTTTATTTCAATGAAAAAATGTCAAAAAATTCAGTTTATCAGATAAAATTTTACGAGAGAACGGAACTGGGACACTAAAGAAATAAAGAAGTTGTCGCCGGATTTTAATCAAGTTAATCAAGGAATAGAGAAGAAAAAAAAGCACCAGAACGATGGAAATATTATAATAATCATTTTTTGATGAATCGTAGTTGATTTTTTTACGGAAATTCGCGATATTCCCCCATTTTGTGCGGTAATACTACATTATGGAATATGATTTTTTATCATCGTACTTGCGCTATAATTGCAAGAATCCATCCCGTAATATTATACTGCGTTGTATTTGGTGCTCGAAACTTTTTCCCCTGGAACGTTGAGCACTCGGCACCAATATAATATGATATCTTTCGTTTCTTTACAGCCTGGGTTTCGAAAGGGTGTAATTTTATTCCAACAAATTCGGTCGAAAAAGTGGTGAATACGCGGAGTGCGGAAAGGGAGCATTAATTTCGTTAAATGAGTTGTTTGCTAACTTAGTTAAATGCGCATGGGAGGCTCGATCGCTTGGGCGGCGTATAATGGTTTGACATGGTTATTGACGTTTTAGCCTGAAATCTAATTATTCGATATACGACGTGCCTGTCTGCCGTCGTCACAACGCGTCACTCCACGTCTATAAATCACGTAACTCTATACATAGTTATACGTATATGTAAATATCAGATCGCAAATTTCCAAAATCTATACCCGCGGCACATATGACCTTAGCATGCTCACTACCGTCTCGTTATATCCACAATTTAACTATAGACATTTTTTTCTTTCACAAAGTTCATATCGGTAGAAATACAATATATTGTACGAACATATTACACGTGTACAAGTTCGTATGAAAATTATTCTTTGTACAAATATTAATCGACAGTTTAATCGACGTACGCTATAGTCATATTTTACATGTACTACAACGCATTAACTTGCCACAGTGAACTTCACGAACGAGAATAGGTGTGAGAAAAAAGGAATAAAATCATGCGAGGATTGACTGAACTACTTCTACATTTTTGAAATGAAAACTTTTCGCAATCCATTTATACGTTTAACGTGCATTAAATTCCACACGATAATGTGATATGAAAAAAACTTTTTTCGGTTCCAATGAAACGATGGAGAATATTTATCGTGTTAACTTTATAGCAATTATCGTTTATGTTTGACGACAGTCACTTTCAGTCACTGCCAATTTTCTTGTTAGTCCAGGGTTGGAAAATGAAAAAAGAAATAAATGAAAAAAAGAGAAAAAAGAAACCACGAAAGGGAGGAAAAATACAGGGGAACACCGTGCCGCTTTCAAAAACATTTCGATTCTCGAATCACACGGGATGGTAGGTATACACTATACATACACATTGTATATAGAGAGAATTGATCGGGATTCGTGGAGCATCGATACTCGCTAATTGCACATCAATTTAAAACCGTAAAACCGCGCGCGGTGAATGTCGCCCGCGGGCAAAAGAATCGGGAGACAAAGAGAATAAAAAAAGAAGAAATTTGCAAAAAATAATTACGTTTTCAGTATAGGTGGGTATTCCATTGCAAGAGGAGCTGGTGGCGCTGGTATGGAGAAAAATATATATGTATATGTATACATTATTTGAAATCGAAATGAAAGATTTGAATAATATATTTTTTTTTTTTCAATTTTTTGCCAGCCATGTACAGATGTATACATGCAATTAATAACGATCAAAAGAAAGTATGATTAATTATCAACGCTATTTTTAATTGTTCGTATACATCAAAGGAAAGGCATTCAATTGGATAATTTCTTTACACAGTATGAATTGAAGAGTGTAGTAAAATTGATCATTTCCTTTTTTTCAAACAACTAGGGAAAAAAGTCTATTTAAAAAGTAGTACATTTCACATCGGTTTAATTCTGCAACTGTTCAATCTGCGTGATACGGGGAGTGTACCAATCTCCCGTGGCATAATAATCTAGCAGCCCTCTCGTCATCTGTGTTAAATTACCGTCCGCGGTTGCGCACCTGGTTTCTATACGACGAAATATGGACCAGATCTCTTCACTTCACACAGTATATGTTGTGTGCCTATAGGTATATAACGTCCGGACAAGACGTTAGTTAGAACAGGCGAACCTGTTTCGATTTCACAGGTGTGCGCCTTGCCCAATCAGTTCCACGTAACTATGTACCTTCCGCAACGCTATTGCAGCCTATAATTCTATGTAGACATAACCAACCCCATGTGTATGAATTTATGTAAACCTAACCATTTACAGTAGGTATACATGCGGCTTCATATACCTGTACGATGTACATATAAGGCGTAGTATGTACACCTGCGTGTTTGTCCGGATTCGGAAATCAAAGTTTTTTCCCTGGAAACGTTTGGTGAATTTGACGATCTATTTCGTCCGATTGTCACTGCGATATATCTGCAAATTTCAACACCATGAATGTTGCTACGAGATGCAGAATATCTGCGTACAGGAATAGATCCTCCTCACGTTTGACTTTGTCACGATGGCAGCTATAGTCATAAGTTGAAACCTAATTTCTAAGGTATTCCATAGGAATATACATAGCCGTGTACCGTGCATGCGGAGTATGACGTGTACTGTACATACTATGTATAGTATAAGTATAGTTTAGTTTCAGTCAAAGTGCTATTGGAATGTATATTATCATACCATACGTGGTCTATCAGGACACCGGACAACCGTATAGTTGGTTTCCCTACAAGACAGAGAATATCCTAATTATGTTAAGTACACTTGCGGTGCTCTGCGACACAATCTATATAAACTGGCGTGTATATTCAGTATATATGATATAGATAAAGGATATATAGATATATATACACGTACATAATAACGTAGTTACCGAGTGCAGCGCAACACCAAACCAACCCTTGTGATCAGACAGTAACTAACTGCTTTGACTATATCACGAAACAACAATACATCTATACGTATATAATGCATATCGGAACGCACACATACTACATGTATATATTCTATGCGCATCCACTTAAGAGACCAGCATCGTGATGTGCTCGCATCAGATATACATAACTGTATACTATCGATATACATATTGCATATACTTTGTCATAACAGCAATACAGCGCATATGTGCAGACGTACCTCACCCAAGCAGATATATTGTCGTGATGATATTGCGTCTGAGAATTTGATTCATTTGTTTCATTCAATATTTTCCTTCCCCCTTGTCATCGAATATCGCGTATATAACAATCGATGATAATTTTATTCTCGTTTTTATTTTTCGGATAATAATTAATTGTCGTTTCTTTTGCTTTTACGCGTGGGAGAAATGAATGGGGGGAATAATTTTTTAAATACAATAATGCGAAAAAAATATCGGATAATTGTCGAAGCAATTAGCAAAGTATTATAAATCTTCTTTGGAGCTTTCCTTATCTTCGCCTTAGCCACGGCATATTTTAATTACAAAATGGTAGCGCACATCAGGGAAGGTTTCTGTAGATTTAAGGTAGCCGAGGTGGAAACCGTTGCTGCTGCTACTCGGAGGTTGAAGACGAGCTAGAAGCTGCGGTAAAGTAAGGGTAGTAAATTTATACTTAAGTCAATATGCCCTCCGGCGTAAGGGTCGCCCACCGTGCTTAGTCGCAGGATTCTGTGGAATGAAATGAAATGAAGTGGAATGAAATCGTACCATCTGAGAATATTGCAATATATGTATGGGAGGATGTAACGCACGTATAACGGAGTCGGAAAATTAAGATTGAAATGTAAAAAGAAACTAAATAAAAACTCGTTGAAACTGAAGAGAAGAAAAAAAAAATCATATAATACACAACGTATGCGGGTGTGGAAACTATATCTCAAGAAGTTCAATTTCAACGTTCTCTTTTTTCTTTCCGCACAGATTCCATTTTTCAGCGTGGAGGTGGAAAAAAATACGTTCAAACTTCAACACTTTTTTACAAATTTGTTCTGATCGTACCGAAGATCGACGCGAGGATGGTAAGAGAAGAAAAGAAAAAGGGACAAAATTTGGCCGTAGACGTCCGGGTTTCGAGACATGCGAGCCGTTATTTAAACGCTGGTTCGTTGTCGACGAAACCTGCACGATTTGTGGCCACGTCAACGAGGGAACAAAAACAACAAAAAAAAGAACACATAAAAAAGGAAAGAAATTAACTGAGAGAGCGAGTAACGTGTCGTAAATTAATTAGCAATACCTGCGAGCAAACTCTGTACGAGACTGAAACGCTAAAACTCCCGACGGGGGGTGAAGAATTGCAATGGAGTCACGTCAGTCTGCACGGATATAGCTCTCCTGACAATGTGAAATCACCCTGAAGGAGAAGCTTGCTGCAGCCGAGCAACAAAGCCTCATCATCTAACGTTATTAGCTACTGGCATAAATATAATAACCCACGTCAGATTCTAAACTTATCGTTGAATTTTGCCGGAGATAGGTCGCTTTACATAGGATTCGTTCGAACGGCTAAGATATTGTTGAAACTTGAATGGGGTACGTCTCCAGCGGCGGATATCCTCACAATCGGTGAGATTTTATGCACACGTAAAAGGTTAGACGTGAAAACTGCGTGTAAAAAGGTCAACGTTGACGACCACGACGACGAGAATTGTCAGATAAATTTTCTATGCTGCAACTTCCTTCCAATTTTCGAAAATGAGATCGATTTCCGGCCTGGAAATTCAATACCGGATAATCGTCCGCGGATTTTCTATTGAAAAATCTTTACGGTCTGCAGGGTCGCTATACGTGAAAGGATCCTGTACAATGAGAACATATGTAACCAATTCTATTTACATCCAATCAGGGAATAAATTATATACAGGCTGATCATTTCAAAAGTTCAAAAATTTCACGTAGCCGAATTAAAAAACTTTTTCGCCATTGAATTCTTGCACATTGATATATCGTACATCTATGACACGCATCTATGACGTTGATTTTAAATGTCGAAATAAATAAATGATCGAATAAAAATTGACCGAATAAAAAAACCACGTCAGCGACACGAAGGGGTGGAAAAAAAAATATTCCATCATGAACTTTCCCTCGGTATTATTTTTTAATCTTTATTTACACGTGTTCAATTTTACCACCCCTTAATCTAATCCATTGTTATTACTAAAAGCGAAAGCACAATCGATTATTTTTATTTTTATCTTTTTATTCAGTTTTATTCGATAAAGATAGGGAAGCCCGAAAGGGAATGAAAAATTACCCTGAAATCAGATGACAGCTGTAATGTATAAATCCAATCATAAATCAAAATTTCGCAACACATGTAAACAGGAATACGTACACAGAATTTTTTTCTTTGTATACCAACAGAGCCATGTACTATGGAGTAAATATTTTTCACGATCGCCTTGTTTGAAGGAAAATTAAGTAACTACATTTCGCATTTAAGATGATCGAATGAATTTGTTCGTACAGCACATATTATTAAGCAGAGTAAAAGTTGGAAGAAGGATTCGGTTCGAGACTCGGTTTCAACTTGAGTCACGAGCGATCATTTCTGAACTTTTGGTGTAATTCACACCGAAATTCAACACTTTGACAAAACTTATGTTCATTGTACGGCCGGGGCGACCGACTCGGTTTTGTACACATCAAAAGAAGAGGTTCAAAGAACATGACGATTATTATACCACTGTGTGGAATTATTTTTAACGATTAAAAGTTTAAAAGTTTCTCACTCTTCTGATCGTTAAATATAACATTATTTTTTTTTCTTCGTCGCGTACGTGTTCCTACAATTTTTTTTTTCGAAGGGCGAAAGAATTTCGGTATAATATGGTAATGGGTTAAAATTTTACGTTTGCACAGGAGATATGATCGCGCGCCACGCATTAATATATACGGTATTTTTATCGTCCATGTGAATGTAACAAGAATAACATGCTTAGATCAATCTAGTTTTGCAGCCGTTCGTAATAATAATTAGTTGGCGAGATAGCAGCTAGGCATCAGGGGAAGGTCGGCTTAGGGGTTTGCTTAACTCGAGGTTAACTTGAGATTAACTCACTTTAGAAGGAGTTGGCCCCACGGCCCCCAACATTGCTCGAGGCCTCTATTAGTACGAGTATTGCTATTAGTATTAGTATTGGTATATTACTACTGGTATTAGTTATCCGGCAAAGCTGTGTAGGAGTAGGTAGGTTGTTACCCGTCTAAACGCGTTACGCTTCTACAGATTTAACTCTATACCTCAGCGTTAATTTGGACGTCAACTTGCCAGAGGAATATGCATAACACACGTAATAATAACAAACCCGGAACAAATTATTTCGTTACACGTCGGGTGATATGCATATGTATGTATTATATATGTATGGTGTGTGCGGTCGGGCTGAATATATAACGCACTGTTTCGCCTGCAGATATTCATTTACCGGTTTTATAGTTCCCACGCCCGGTTGCTGCTGCTGACGATGGCAATGCGGACATCGGTCGACTTCACACCTGCATGGTTAAAACAAATCTGTGAACATAAGATATGAACTCCGCAGACTTTGTATCGAAAAAATATATGAAAAATGATACCGCAGGAGAAAAAGAAAAATTCGAATACGTGTGAAAAAAATTGTTAACGATTCGCGATTGATGAGTAAATTTCAGTCAACGTTTCTTTAGATTTCACTCGCATGAGGCTCGGAGGAGCGAGTATAGAGCGTGGGATATCTGGCAATGCGTGAAAGTTGAAAAGGATACGAAATACCTGACTGACTACACTACGTCGATAATCGCCAGGAGACCCCATATACGAAAATCCCTGGGAGCTTCTTCTGCAGGTTACAGCGCGAAACGGTGAACCGTCGACCTCAACGTACGAAACTCTTCCCTCCGTGTCCTACAACGTCATGAGATGTGAAGGGCACGGGTTACTCGGGCGTCGCGGAGCGGAGCGGCGGCGTCCTCCTGGGTAACATGAGATGGAGAGAAGGGAAGAGAGAAAGAAAGAAAGCAGGGGATGATCTGAAGCGAGGAGACCTGAGAACATCAGGATTCGGGCACCCCCGCATCCCCCCCGCCCAACAAGATCTCTGATTCAAAGATTACACTTCGCACGCGGGAATCCTACTGGTATATATTCTCCACACACCGAACATATCAAGCGAATCGTTTTTTTTTTTTTTTCTTCTTCCCCCTTTTTCTGTGGGTGGATGGATCTTTCGCTAAATTTCAAATCACTCCTCCTCAGATTTCGTCAAACCCTGAAAACCCCGTCGGCGTGGCAAAGCCCCACAGAATATTCCGTATTACGACTGTAGATACTTATATACGTGTACATATTTATATGGTATATATTTACCGGGTTATAATTACATGATTTTTACCGCAATTTTAATGAGACCTATAGATTTTTGACAAGGATTTTAATTACATGTGTTTCAAGATCTACACTTTTGGGGGCTGACGATGAGTGAAAATTCAAATATCAGGCATTTTTTTTTTTTTGCAAACATACAACATGTAATATAATAGTACAAAATCGACCTGGATAGCACGTACAGCTTTATACCCCTGCAGAATATAATTTTCATCCACGTACTACGTGATGTAGAATTTTTCCAATCCAAGCGATCGTTTTATTCCGTTACACAAAATGTTGAATTAAAGAATTGCTTTTTCTCCGTTACAAGCCATGCTTAACGAAGCCATGCTGCTACTTGACGTTTTCTATAGCCCCGATATTTTCCTATACATAAAATACTTGGAATAAAAATTTTCACATCAATTTCTACGTATAATACCCACCGAGGAGTCTTTTCGCATTGCTAAAATGACAAAAAATAAAAATAAAAAAGGAAAAAAAAGTTTTCAGCAATCGATGGATGTTACGATCATGAGCTGAAATTACGAATAATTTCTGTCGCCCTGTAAAAATACTTGTATGGTTACTCGACGTATAACGTAATAGTGAACCTAATTTTATTGGTAAAATGTCAAGTTAATTTTTTAATAAAAGGAAGGGAAAAGAAGAAAAAGAAAAACGGAGAAAATTCCATACGAGAAAACCTGTGGTGCACGAACGCGTTCGCAGGTTCAGCACTCAGCTATTAATACAGGGACTCGGAAACGGCCATTGCATGGGCTGCGCGATGAATAGGAAATCATTGCACAACCATCAGGATTATAACGAGGCGTAATGACCGTTGTCTCTCACGCATATATAGGTATGATGATATATGTGAATACGGCATATAGTACAGATCACGTAATAGGCACGAAATAGTCAATACGTTAACCTCTGACCTGTGATATGCGGTTTCATTAATATCCAAAGGTCCGAACGCCAGGTATATTCGTCGCTCTGCAGCCGCACCAAATTAACCATTTCACCGAGAAACGTTCTACAATATTTAATAGAACAATCAACACCACCTTTTTTCTCATCCACCTCCAGCGAGTTCGAGTATTATCGTAGATAGGTATATAATTGAACTATATCTATGATACCTACATAGAAAAAAGAAGCATGGCGACAAAAATCTGAATCACTTGCCTCGAAAAAACGCAAGCTATCAAAATTTAAATATGAAATCAGAAATGAATACACATTCCAATCCGCATGTCCGTGAAAGAAAAAAAAAAGAGAAAGAAAAGGAAGAACAGTAATTCACAGTCTGCACTTTATCATTGAAGCAATAAATATTCGTTAAAAAGAGAATAATGAAAAAAGCGATAAAATAGTTGTATGTATGTATATTGTAAGCTCTTTCATAGCAAAGTATGTAATTGAACGAGTTATTAGCCAATCGATGGTGCTTCGTTAGTTGAGTCAAGTTGTTACCTGCAGAAATGATCTGTAATGAAAAAGAGCGGGATAAAAATTGTGCGAATGAAGGTATCGAGAGGAAACGTTGATTTAATAAAAAGGTATAGGTATATGTAGCATAGAAACTAAGGGACGAACGGTAGAATCAGGTCTGCAATAACGTATTTCAAATTAAGATGATACGAGATCGTTAAAAAAAAAAATCTAACACATCTCTCGTATACGAAAAAATAGATGAATAAATAAATTATTAACAAAAAGCACCATTGATCATCTCCGATCTTGTCTGTAAAACGTACTTTTTTTTAAATGATTTTCAAAATTTTCACACTCTCACGCGATTCCAATTTTTGTAAAAATTTTGTTTCCTCTTCTTCTTGGCGAGAAAAATTTCCATTTCAGAAAACGAGAGACGTGCGATAATTCCTTCAGCACTACGCTGTGTATAATTTATATCTTTGACTGATTGCGTAAACGAAAGAAAAGATAAAAATAAAAATAGAAATAAAAATGAAAATAAAAATAAATAAACGAAAATAAAGGTAAAAATACGAAATGCGTGGAAAAATATGGAAGAAAAAAAAAGAAGCAAAATACCTCGCCGACCCGAAGACAGGAGCGAAGCTTCCACCGGGTGCTATGCCGGGGGAGATTAATGTCTCCTTCTGCACCGTCGACGGAGTTGCTTCCCTGGGTAGTTTTTTGATTAATTGTCAAGATACGTCACTGAATGCGTGCTACTTTGGTGAAGAGTCCAGCGAACTTCTCTTTTCCTGAAGAATTTTTTTTTCTCTTCTCCTTCTCCTCATCCTACCTCATTAAGACTGCACAGCATCTTTCCCCGTCCCCCTCCCCCCCCCCCCCTAAACGCGAGAAGATTTTTATGAATTAGCTGGAATTTTCTTTTTTATTTTATTTTTCTAATTTTTTATTTTTCTTGTTTTCCTCACAGTTTTATTAACTTTACGTCGTCAACTTTTTGAAATTTTTCTTTCACCAACGTGATCAATCAAGGTTCAACAAATTAATAAATTTCTAAGACGTAAGATACTCTCTGCAGATTGTGTGGGTTACCACCCTGATGCGATTAAAAGAAGAAAACCAAAAACAAACAAAAAAATGAAATTCATCAACCTAATTCGATAAACCGTAAATTATTTTTTATGCATTGCTATATAGCTATAGTGTCCATGTACACTTGTGCGTGTTTCATTGAATTTTAGTTCATTTTCTATTTATTTTTTACTTCACTTTTGTATTTTTCTTATTTTTCATTTTTATCTTCCCTTTTTTTTTTGTTTACAACTTCGTTCATATTTATTAGTAATATTGGACTGTCGACTCGAATTATCTGGTAACTCGTCGAGCTGCACACGTGTGGCTGGCTATCTTTGTCTCCCTAATGGCGAGTGACAGCATTTCTGACAGGCGTGTGACATCTGTGGTTAGCTCTTCGGTACATACGCATCTAATTATTAGCCCGCCAACAAACTATACCTTCGCGAATATTATACAGAATCAGTCGATACCGGGTGATTTTTTTCGAAATTACCAATACCTGCTCGCAATTTTGTGAAATTTAAATCTGCCAAGTGGATTGATCTACCTATCGAAATTATCGAGTCATTGCCAATCTTTTGCTTTTCGGAGCAGATAAATTGAGATACTTCGATTGGTTTTGATCTGATGTGAGCCCAACTTGACCGATGGATTCGTCTTTTTGAGATCAAATTACATGAAGATACATCAGAATACAACAGGTGAAAAAAATGTTCATTTTTGGATAAAAAATCGCAAAAATCCAAAGGGGTATACCTTAGATTTTTTTCAATTTTGAGGTCAAAAATGAAGTATTTTTGAAATTAATCGTAGGACACTTTTCCGGAGTATTTCGACCTCAGGAACACGAATCCGCTGGGTAAATTGAGCCAGGAATAAATCCCATCAAGATATCTTCATTTTTTCACTTTCCAGAGCGATAAATTTGCGATAACTCGATCAATTTTGAAGATGGATCAATTTAGCTTGCGGATTCGTGTTCCTGAAGTCAAAATACGTTAGAAAAGCGTCATACAATCGATTTCAAAAATACTTCATTTTTGGCCCAAAAATCGAAAAAATCCAAAGGGGTATACCTTAGATTTTTTTCGATTTTGGGGTCAAAAATGAAGTATTTTTGAAATTTATTGTAGGACACTTTTCCGAAGTATTTTGACCTCAGGAACACGAATCCGTCGATTAAATTGAGCCAGGAATAAATCCCATCGAGATATCTTCATTTTTTCACTTTCCAGAGCGATAAATTTGCGATAACTCGATCAATTTTGAAGATGGATCAATTTAGCTTGCGGATTCGTGTTCCTGAGGTCAAAATACGTTAGGAAAGCGTCATACGATCGATTTCAAAAATACTTCATTTTTGGCCCAAAAATCGAAAAAAATCCAAAGGGGTATACCTTAGATTTTTTTCAATTTTGGGGTCAAAAATGAAGTATTTTTGAAATTTATTGTAGGACACTTTTCCGAAGTATTTTGACCTCGGGAACACGAATCCGTCGATTAAATTGAGCCAGGAATAAATCCCATCGAGATATCTTCATTTTTTCACTTTTCAGAGCGATAAATTTGCGATAACTCGATCAATTTTGAAGATGGATCAATTTAGCTTGCGGATTCGTGTTCCTGAGGTCAAAATACGTTAGAAAAGCGTCATACGATCGATTTCAAAAATACTTCATTTTCGGCCCAAAAATCGAAAAAATCCAAAGGGGTATACCTTAGATTTTTTTCGATTTTGGGGTCGAAAATCGACATTTTTTTTTATTGGGGTTTCTATGCTGTTCTTATGTATTTTGCTCTCAGGAATCCGAATCTAAAAGTCAAATTGATCTATCTATGAAATTGAAAAAGTTATCCTCAATTTATTGCTCTGAAAAGTGAAAAAATTGAGATATCTCGATGGGATTTATTCCTAGCTCAATTCAGTTAACGGATCCGTGTTCCCGAGGTCAAAATACGTTGGAAAAGCGTCCTGCAGTTAATTTTAAGAATACTTGATTTTGGGGTAAAAAATCAACTTTTTTTGTTCAGGGTTTTGTGGGGGATTTTCATGTATTTTGAGCTCAGGAATCCGAATCGGCAAGCTAAATTGAACTATCTGTGGACATTACCAAATTATCGCTAATTTTTCGCTTTTCCGTGAAGAAAAATTGAGATATCTCGATTATGTCGGTGCCGTCGATTTAGTCGATGGTTTCGTATTTCTGTGATCAAAATACGTAAGAATACATTAAAATACTGCGAAACAGAAAATGTTGATTCTTGGCCCAAAATCCAGACTTTTCCAAGGCTATATAGCCTTTCATTTTTTTGACTTCCAGGAGTAAAATTATCGACAAAACATTTTCAGATGGACTTTTTACAGTCAGCACTTGAACAGAAATAAGAATAAAAAAATGATCGTGAAAAAATGTTGCGAATCGAAGACTTGCAGATCGTTGAAATGTATAATATGCTCCACATGTATGTATGTAGCTAGTAGATACGCGCGTGTATGTACATAGAAATAAATGCTTCAATCAACGGTTGTAGGTATAACGTATATGGCTATTATATACGTGTGTATATACTTTCATATATTGAGTAGAGACGACGCGTCATATTTTTAACTTGGCGACTGAACCGTTGTTGAACACATCTCGCCATCAAACAGGGCTTTGTCTAACTTTTAATTGAAAATATTGGAATAAATTTTCCCGCAGAGGAAGAGTATCTATGAATGTGTATGATGTAACACCTGTAACACCGACTGTATGTACACAGTGGGTATATTGGTATGTAAAACTGTTGAGAGATATTTAAAACATAGAGTTTATAGTTCGAGTGTCCATTATATTGTTTGGTTGAAAAAAATTTTTGTCGTGGTTGGTCAGTCGCATGTTCACATGATTGAAAACTAGCCAGACAATTTAGTGAATAGATAATATGCCTGTAGCTATCTATCCGAACCACCCTATACTCCATTGTCTAGGCGTATTTCCATCAAACTATACAAAACTCGCAGAGATAGAATTTGGTTCATCTGAAAGTTCTATACGTTTGTGTTTCATTTATAATGCACATACGGGGTAATGAACAACACGCAATGTTACGTCTTGATAAATAAAAATAGAATCGCAAAGTCTCTGTCGGTTGAAAACAAACAAGAGAACATTTCTTAATATTGAATTTTTCAATTTTATTCGCACTATGCGCTTTGCCAGAAACCCCGAAATTAAAAACTATGCATACATATACCAGCGGACGATTTCATCAATATAACGTTTGATTCACCGTGTAGATTTTGAGAGACAGAGAGGATGTGCGAAAAAATACATAAGAGATAGAAAAATGCAGAAACGAGTGTGACCGAATTGATAGCGGAATTTAGTTTGTATTTTGTAAGCGCGGGGGTTGACGCGGAAACTGGAGGCAAAGGGTGAGAGCCAATTGGTACGCGCAATGATTGCGCCTACTGTAGTGTAAATATTTCTCATACCGGGTGTCAAAAATAACTATGTATTCCAATTTTACCCGCAAATCCGAATCTGATCAGAAAACTTTCACCCCTCGCGAAGTAGGTTTAAAATTTTATTTTATTTATTTTTCCGTACGATAAACTGCATGATTTTTTTTTTGTATTCGAAGGCAAAATAAATGAATAAATTGAAAAATAAATGGATAACAGATAAAAAGCGGAAGTGGTTTTTGAGGAACGCGAACGTTTGGTTTCGGACTAATTTTTTTTTCTTCTTGTTTTTCCTCCATTAAACGCACAGAGATTGTTTAACATAAAAGTTCTGAATTCTCGGTTTAGGTATTTGTTTCAGGTGCTATCGTAGAGCATAATAATTTCACTCGAGTCACCATTGCATTTGAGGGATTCCTGGGACGAGCAGCAGCAGACGCGACGATTATCAGAGTCGATGATTCAATTTCACGTTGCAAATTGTTCGCGCCGGAAGCTCATATCCGGGCACTTCCGGTCCCCCTGTTACCGCCCCTAACGCAGATGAGCGGTGAACTGACTTCCGTTGCCTGCCCAACTCTGCAATCTCTCAGTTGAAAGCTCTGTCTACCTTTTACTTCACCTGGAATTGAAAAAACCTTCATTAATTTCAAACAATTATAATTTCGATATTATTACGCGATTATCAACTAAGATTATTTACTTACAGGTATATCATACAAGTTGAAATACAAGGAAATGCTCAAGCTAACTTTAGAGAATCTTAATACGTATATAAAATATTGATTTTTGTGTCTTTGCTAATGAAAAAAAAAAAAAATCGTTCGAAACAGGTAGTAGAAAATAATTTAATATCAACTGAATCTCACTACGATGTTGTAGTGAGTATATACGCTAATAATTAGATCGCTTAACGCCTCATCTATAATTGAATTCTCAATTTGTTTCACCAAGTATTTGATAACATCGCACTTCAATAATATTGAAACTTCGCTGTCCGCATTGCTAAAGGTTCGTCATGTTCCTATTGAAACAAAAAAAAAAAAAAAAGATCAGTGTTATTTAGGATCTCAAAAAGCAATATTTCCATACCCCGTTTAGAAAGATCTCTACCGTTACGTAACCGACGTGTGCAGGCAACTATAGACACGCTAATTTTCAACTAGATATACCGAGCTTAAATATTGACGCGTCTTTGATAACTTTACGAATTCACCTTTCAGTTCGCGAGTTGAATTCACAGAAAGTCTAGTCTCAAACTTAACCCGCACTTATTCCGACTCTGCGTATAGATGTTCCTGAGTAGATATATGTAATTTTTTTTTTTTTTTTCATTTCAGTCATTCTTGTTGTAATCGTTGAGTGGTTTTTCGCTATTGCGGCGAAATTTCAAAAACTTGCGGGGTAGAAAAAGGTGAAAAACGTGCAAAAGGTGAACTTCGATCGAGGAATCCATTACAAAAATTTGCATACCAAAACAGTGAGGAACACGGCGGATGTGGCTTGCGCGATCCACCGTCGATTCAAACTTGGGGGGATGATCTCAACTTGTTGTACGGACGGGTGAATCGAATTCTTTTTTTCTCCTCTCAACCGACGCGCAACCAACTTTATTCCTTTATATACACGTCTATAATGATATACATAAAAGCTACTGATTTTTCAACCAATTTTTAAACCCGTAAATTTCCTTTCACCTCGCGCGTCGCGGATTTACTTGGGTATAAATTACAGTTTCAACATTGGACGGAAAGAATATTTTTCATCGTCGACATATTGTACTTGAAATACTTTTGTACCGTAAAATTATACACAAATTTTTCACTCATATATTACATTCCTAGTCAACGGATTATAATATAGGCAAACATGAAGAAACACCCCTAAAGCAAAACGAACCGTGGATCGTATCGTTAAGCCTGTAGGAGCGCAGGCTGCGGTAAAAATTCAAAGAAGCAAATATTCGACGGAATAAATTTTCAAAGTTCTCCCTCACGAAATAAGAAAAGAAGTGTATAAAACAAAAAAAAATAAAAGAAAAGAAATAAAATAAAATAGAATAAAACGAAGAATACCTGCAAGTTTCTAGTTGACTCGGAAGTGACACAAAAGTTTCACCATCGTCGCATTGTCGCTGAATAAACTTTACAGATTGTTGACGCAACGATTCGCTACCATCACCTCTATATACAGGTATAACCTTATACAAAAAAAGAGAAAAAAAAAAGAGAAAAAAGAGAATACGAAAAATTAAAAAAAAGAAATCGCTCAAAACGGCGTTTGAAATTTTTACAAGAGAGAAAAAACGGAAATAATAAGACCAGAAAATGAATAAATAAACAAATAAATAAGAACTTCCAATTCATACTTAATCCGCTTTGATCCTCGGAAAAAAATTTGTGAATCCGCAAATAACGAGATTTTTTTTATCCTTCTCTGCTGGGACTGGACAAGAAAATGCCACACACAGGGACGACGTAAGCGATTTCTCTTATTTATTCATTTTTTTTTCTTTTTCCTTCTACTTATCTCGCTCTTGTCCTTATGTATATTTTGTATTTATATGTGTACATCCCACGGTACACCGAACGTCTTGGATTATCTTTCGAATTTTATGCTAAAAATTTTTCTTTTCTTTTGGTTTATATTTGAAGTATTATGTACATCAGAACCTTCGAGAGATTTTCAATAACTCGTTCTGATCGGCCCAACATAATATGAAAAAATAAAAAACATATATTAATAGTTGCGAAAAATTTCAGCCTATTTCTTTAGTTTTATTTTCAACAGTTCAACATCCAGAAATTCTCAATATTCAGTTAAATGTATTTACTTATCTGTATAAAGACACTAATCGATTGGGCATATATCATATTTATTAATATTTCAAACAAACTCTAAGCTGTGGTACAACCACGTCATAAATCACGAGTGCAAAATTTCGTTCAAAATAAAAATAATTAGGCTTGCTAACGCGAACGAGTCGTCCACGCGATCACTCGTTATAATCAAATAAACATACAACGGTCTGAGCAAACAAAAAAAAAGTCGTACGGAGGAAAAAAAAAAATCAAAAAAAGAAAATTTCAAATTTCAAACTCCTGAGGTCAAATCAGTATGAACCATAAAAAAAAATGTTATCAAATGAAAAACAAAGAAATCCTATCGAAACTTTTTTCTTCAAGGATGTCCTCGGAGCCGATAATTATGGGCCTGCCAGGCGAAAGTTCGCAGGATATGCACCCTAATTTGGAAAGAATCGATTGTCACAGCAAACGTATCAGCTTACGAAGACAAAGTATAGCGTTGAATGCTGTTATCAATCAGAGAAGAGCTTTATTAGGGTAATTAAACACGTATATTGTGTAATAACATTATGGTACAACTTAACATACATATAGCGATTGTTTGAATTTACCAACAACTCCAAGAAAATTTTATAATTGTAGCTACGCACTGACCCGAAAATTGAAGTTACGAAAGGTCGGTTTCTTGATTAATTCACGGGTAATTTTATTCCGTTAACGAATACTTTGATTTTTTGATAAAATAAAGGAAAGAAGATTGATGAAATTTAGAAGAAAAGAAATGTATTTACACGTACCAAAATGACCCTTTGATCGAAAAGTTGAATTCCCTCAACTGTAATAATTGCTATCCAATACTCATTTCGAGTCGGAGTACAAAAGAGAAACTCCTATGTAATATCCTAGACAGAAATGCAATCGTTGGATACAAGGTGCGTTCCACTTTGTAACCTTACAATTTATACGTTCAAACGTAGTTTCAGACTATAGATATTTCGGGAAAATTGTATACATATGAGATGCTATATCATTCACGTTTATGTAACAAGAAACGATATAGCATCTTGCTCCGTTTCATTCAACTAAATACGAGATAATGGCTCAAGGATTCTTCGATGTAAGTTTCTCCCCAGTGTTCAACCCGACAGTTGGGAATAGAGAAGGGTGATTCATTTCCCTCTTGTCGTTGAAAACGTGATGTAGGGATATAAATAAGACTTTGATTCCATTGTGCAGTGCGAAATCGGTATAAGTTGAAGTCTGATTTAAATTGAAATGATTTATCTTATTACAGTCCTAAGTTTTGATTCAACTATTTGAGGAATTTTTGTGAGAAAATTTAATCAATTCCACATTATTACTCCTGAAACAGCGCCCTGATAAACGAGATCGGGAGCAACATATCTCTTCCAACTTGCATATCAGTCGAACAGGATCAGGAATATCCTTCATCTAATGCAGGTCACGTTCCAAAAAAACAGCAACAGGAACATCGTCGTCCTTCGATTTTACAACTAACTCCCGTAGCTACTGCAACAGGCACTTTGGTAGGAATGGACATGACAAAAGGTGAGACTGTCGTAACTATTAACGGCGCCATCGCCATCCTGATGTTTGACGATTGTGTCAATCTTTGTTTAATTAATGATGAGAACATTTCAAAAGAAAATTCCTGAAAAATCTAAAAATTTCAGTGGAATAGATTCTAATTTTTTGATTCCAACTGTTGAAAAAAACTCTTCAACAACTCCCGATTGACCTCCGAACATAGATTTCTTTCGCTAGAAGATCTCCTTTTCTTGTTTTCTGCAAATTTGAAAAATAAAACCCAGTAACAATGTCACTCTATAATGTAGACCGGTATAAATTCTATAATTTCAGCGTTGCCTCCTCCGCCGACGCCGCCTACACCACCGTCGGAAAAAACTGACCATCACAAGTACCAAGAGCTTATGTCAACTCTGAGTACACTTTACGCAAAGCTTTTGGTCGTCGTCGGTGTCGCTATTCCTGTAACAGCGAGCGTTAGTCAAGGTGTACCTGTAGCTTTTGATCAGGTTTGTAAAAACAATGTATAGTAGCCGTTGGTATACCTTATATAATCATTATTTAAGCTCTTTGCGAGCATCGCCAACGCTGGGAAAAGTATACATATAATACAAATTTTCTGAAGTTCAAAGTCGTTTCAGTATCTCGATTTACACCAACTCAATTAATCCTTTCACCTCTTCAACGAATTCTGGAAGCAAATTATTTTTTATTAGCAACCCTTTAAGCGATGCTGTACATTTGATACTTTTCGTTTTTCTTTTTGAGTTAAGATTCTCGAGAAATTTCCTTAATTTTACCATCTGAAATTTTTTTTCAAATTAATATACATGTAAGTTCACATTTCACAGGGATTCTATCTCTACTTGTACTTGACAAGTGTGGCATTTGTCATTTTGCTCTATACGACTTTGATGAGGGATAAGGCTGTGAAGAGACTTTTAATAAAACATAGCAAAGATGAAAAGACTTACGAATTTCCAAATGATACCGGCAGGCCGCCTATACAGCAGGTATAATAACCGAACGAGGATAAAAAAGAATGTGACTGGACTGAAATTATAATTTTTATACTCATTACCTGAATTCCAGGCACAGCAATACGGAAGCTTCTGTCTCCGGCTTGGCGCAGTTGGTTTCGGTGCGGGTTCCCTGGTTTTCACTGGTTTGCAAATTGGCGCAGAAGTAGCAACCGCTGGTGCGCTTCGAGCTATAACACCGGCGGCCCGTCTTCTCCTAGTTACATCCCAAATGCACTTTATATTTCTGAATAGCACAGACTTCGATCTTGCGAGGCATGGGGCCCTCGCTAAATTGGGCCTAATGCATATGATAGCCACAAATTTATGCGAATGGTTGCAGGTAAAACGATTCAGAAATCGATGCCTACTCAATATTCATAAGTTAACCCGCCCAAAACATAGTATTTGAAATAAAAAGCCAGGAAATCCGTTTCCACAATATCCCGCACTTACATTATTTACTGAAACGCGCTATCTGATGTATAATTTGCAGCTCTATCTTTTCTTCTTTTCTCTTCACTTTTCTTATTCTTTTTCTAGGCTTTGGTACAGGAAACACATCACGAAATCAGTCAACTGGAACACGAGCACGAAAGTCAAGGTGGTATTCTATCGAGTCTTCTCGCGGATGCGAGTCCTTTTCTTTTTCCTTGCACTATAGAATTTAGTTTGATTTGTGCCGTAATTCTTTTTGAAATGTGGAAAAAAATCGACGAAAAACCATCGCAGAGGGAAATTTCGACCAGATCTTTACACCAGCTCAGCATAGACTGCAGCAGTGCACATAGGCAAGTTCTAGCTTTTCCATCATTTTTTTGTTTGTTATTTTCCTTTTTTTATTTCTTATAAAATTTGAGCAAGTTTCTCGCGCTCCTACAATAGTAAAAACTTCTGAAAATACAAAGTTTCAACTTCCCTTTACCGCGAGGGATCGATAAGGCGTATACTCAGGGACAAAAGTAAAGTGTAACATCCTTTGAAAAGCGCTTAGCTTCTTTTTCTAATGCAAAAGCAAAAGGGTAACGAATAGAGCGATAAAATTATTCGTTTATAGTCCCAACGATTCACGGTGCTAATTTGAAGGTGATCTTTTTTTCAGGGGATTATTCGGTGGAATTTTGGTGATATCAGCTACAATACTCAGTTTGATAATGTTTTTTGTCCTCAAAGATGAAAAGCCGAATATAGCGGTGCAACAAGTTACTGCGTTGGAAGCCTCAGTATTGACTTTAGGTAAATTGTTAAGGAAATGAGGAGAAAAAAAGAAAAAAAAAAGGACAAAGTTTTATTAAAAAAATGAACACTTTTTTTCCAAGCCAGAGTAATAACTCATAAACTTTCTTCTGGTACTGAACTGATCAGAGAAATCCCCTCCAATTTAAAATATACTAAAACTCAACAAAAGTACACACACACACACACTTTACGCTGACCTCTGGTTTAATTATATTTAACAGGTATAATAGCGTCCGTTGGGGGTGCGATAAGATTGCGTAATTTGGAGACAAAACCTATGAAAGGTCAGAATCTAGATGCCACTCTGCTGGCGGCAGCCCAAGCAGGGGTTTACCTGCACTGCTTGTTTGGTGTTGTTGGAGGAATTCTTACAACTGGACCAAATTGGGGTGTCGCTTTAACCGCCGATTTATTAGCACTCATTCAAAGCACCGTACAAACATTGCTCATTAAGGTAAATGCATACAACAAATTACCAAAGATAGTTAGCCTTCGTTGCTAGTGAGGGTGTTAGTTATATACTAGATGACGTTGTCACGAAGCCGCACTTTGATATGCGCAATGTTCGCGGTTAAACTGTGCACACATGATGCACATGCTGCACTAGCACAGTGGTCGTCTGCAGACGCAGTTTACTGGTGCAGGTAGCAAAGTTTTGCATTTCCCGGCTACACAGGGTTGGTTACAAGATAAATATGTGCACGTCCGGTGCTGCTAGTATCACTTCACGTTGCCGAACGTATACAGTAAACTTAGAACGCACGGTAGTAATTTTTCAAATTTTGCGTGGAAAAGCAAAAAATGCAATTGCATTACCAAGAATTGCAGTACCAAGAAATGTAGTTCGAAATTTATAAAGTCATTTTTTGATTTCGGATACTGTCCTATTTTTCAGAGTAAAAAGTAAAAAAGTCTAAAAAAACAAAAAGTATGTCAGCGTAACGTAAGAAATACACGGAGAGTACAAGTGGAGCTCATATTTTATATTCATAGCCCTGTAGAGAAAATGTCTAGTCAGTGTATACTTTGAGAAAAATGTGTAATAACTTATATCCAGGTTAGAGCGAAGCGACATCGCTAGCTAGTTGAAACAAATTTTAATAGCTTTTTCCTCCATGTTTTTTCAGGTCGCTTGGAGACGACGGTCCGCAACTTACGACAAGCCAGGAAAAGAGTTAATCACATTCCTTATAGTCGCAAATATAGCTCTTTGGACGGTTAACACTCTGGAAAAATCTCGGGCCGGCGTTCGACCTGATCATATAGAATTTTTTGGGGTGTGGGCTTGGACAATAATAACCCACGTCTCGATGCCACTCGCAATTTTCTTCAGATTTCATTCCGCAATTTGTCTATTCGAAGTCTGGAAGAGCTGCTACAAGTACAGACCACCGAGTCATCCGCAAACCCCTTATCAGTGATCGGGTCGTTTTTCCCGATCGCCGATCGATCATTCGACAATAAAACAAGAAAAAAAAAATTAAAATGAATAAATAATAGACACGGAAAAAAACTTTAGATCACAATACGTAGACGTACACGTCTATACGTGAGCATCGCCGGCGTGTTGTACAGTTCAAGAAACTCGCTTAAAACCCACGCTCGATTTGCAAGGAAATGAAATTTTACGTTACTCTACCGCAGCTCTTGAATAAATGAAAACCGTCCGTGGCAGGTATTGCGAGACAATCACGAGAAGGTTTTAACTTGCGATGTGACTTTATTTTACTTTACAGCAATTTTACAGCGACGTCGCTGGTTTACAAGAAAAAAAAAAAGGATCCTTGGACCCGAAATACCATGTGAAATATATGTAGGATAAATATTTTATGGAAATATTTATTTTAAATTAAATATATCAATTATCTTAGATAAAATAAACGTATAAGTATATGTGCAATTTACTTGAGTTTTACACTATTATATACATCGTGTGAAATTGGGTCATGGAATATTGCAAGAATTTTATATATTCAATTAAATAATTAATAAATAAATTTTTTTTTTTTCTACTGACTGTAAAAAGAAAGAAAAAAAGAAAACGACTCCCCAACGGTAAAGGAGGCGCATAAAGCGTAATTGCTTGTGAATGTGTCAGAGGTTTCATTAGATCCTAAATCCACGCCGATCTGCAGTACAGCTCACCATCAAGGACATTGTCAAGTGACAAGTGGCGGCTTTACGATCGAGAGAACATCGCGCGTGGTACAATCTATACATGGATTCACACACACATATACATATGTATTAGGGTATATAGATAGACACGCATACATATATATATTTATAGAATACGAGTGAGTATTCACTCACTAGAAGTGCAAATAAACCGTGCGAACGTCCGAGTACTGTATGCACATATGATATGTATGATGAAGGTATACATACATGTGTGTACGTGAGTGTGTGCACTGGTTTTGTACATGTGCGTAGGTATATATAGTAGAAAAAGGTCGCGCATCCTTTTATCGAGGACCTAGCAGCAAGCACATAGGCAGGTACTATACGCCGACAGTTTGATACAGTTTACGGTAAACACATTTTGGTAGCAATCACGTCAGGGCGAACGACGGGCTGTGGGGATGAAATGGGAGTAGGAGTTGAAGGGAGGAAGGGTTGGGGCTGGGAAGGGGGGGTGTATTATAGAAGGAGGAAACAGCGGAGGTCAGCGAGAGTGGTATAGCGGTGGACCTGGCGTGGATTGGAGGTTGACTGAGGGGCGGAATTGGGGTTGACTAGTGGAGGGCTCTTAGCAACCCTTTGCTGCCCAGCTCGGACGCTCGTCGGTCTCTACAGAGAGCCTGGACGAAGACCCTAAGAAGACCCGGAGACCCGAAGGTCTCTGATTTACTTAGACCATTGAGTGCTCTCGACGTTGTCAACCGGTTTGCTACAAGGCAAACACAATCACCTATACCGAATCAAAAACTTATCGACGCTAGAAATCTGATAGAGTCGGCCACTGAATATATGCGCAGGTACCACGAAAACGGTAAAACAAATGTCACGATATACAAAGATACGTATAAATTTATCTATACATTTTTGTTAATTCCAGTTGTTAGACAAATCCTTTGAACCAAATTATATCAGGGATTTTTCTCTGCGATTACCGTAGATGGAATAAGACAATAAGACTTTATTGGCGTTATCAATTATCATTGTCACGGCATTAACGCGAAAACGTATGTGTTCGCTCTTAGATTAAGCCTTAATGGTGCTGGCATTGACTCTGCCTATACATAAAAGAAGAGTGAAAATAAAAAAGAGGGGAGTAAAAAATAAGAAGAGAAAACCTGCTACTCTAGGTCGACCCCTCTTTCAATAGAACGTGTTTTGTTTTTTTCTCGGATCTAACGAGGATTTACAAGCGCCACCCCCGCGCCAACCTTTACTACGTAGATACGGCATTTCACATTCTATGCGCACCCAGTCTCGTGAGGATAAGGACGAGAAACAGGGTAGCTGGATGTTCGGAGGATGGTTAAAAGTCGTGTAAGAAAAGAGTCCAGGTGAAAAACTTACTGCATTGTGTGTACTTTCTTCTAGTCCCGGTGCAATAGGGATGAGAATTTTCGCAACCAACCTCACACCCCTTACTTCTTCGTGTCGACCTTTTATTTTTGTCTATTTTCCACCGCTGCCACCCCGTAACACGGTACGACGACAGAACAGATACAAAACAACGTTAAGAAACCTTGATATATCCGCCAAACACGGGAGCTCAAACGCTTCCTGGATTTATCGGGGCTGCGGATAATGGATGGACGTGTTCTAGGCGAGGAGGTTTTGGAGAAAAGGATAAGAAAAACAAAGGAAAAAATGAAAAAGAAGGAGAATATATATTGAAAAATAAAATCAAAAGTCTCAAGTGTTCGATGCATGTGAAATTCGCGGAGCAATGTACGTAGGTACAGTAGATATAGTTATAATACAAGTACATGCGGGATAGGATGGAATAGAAGAATATGAGAAGATGAAAAAAAAAGGGTAAAGTTCATTTTTGATTAAGGAACAAGTTCAACGTTACGTTATATGTAAAGGCGTCATAAAAAGGTACACCGTGAAAAATGAATGGTCAGATTAGTTTATGATAGTTTTTCCTTGTAACGTTATACGTATCTATGTACGAACCAACGGCGGTACGTGGAATGAAAAATTCTTATGTACCATACTTCATAACCATTTCTCCTTAATTAAGTCCCGATTACAAAAAACATGTGTAGAAAGAGTATAAGATGTCACGTGCAAGAGTTTTAACTGCATAGATACAAAATTTCGAGACAAATCATCGTTAATTATTCGACAAATAAAAATGATTATGAGATTTCTTTCTTAATTCATTCCGTAGATGATTATAAGCTGCGTGTGTCGTATGTATGAATTGGTTGGAGTATTGCTGCAAGTATACGCATATGATCATATTATGATTAGGCTTATAGGTGTAAATGTTAAATGTACAATATCTGTATTTTATGCGAACAAATGAAACTGCTGCAGTTTCGCCGAAGCAATTTAGCGATTAAACTTCGGATAACGGAATCGAATCAGCATTTTCCAACGCCCGCGGCCACAAGAGAGACTGCGGGATAAGAGAAAGAGAGAAGAAATAAAGAACACGCGGATCTGATGAGAATTGAGAGATAAAACATGGTGATTGGTCGAGCAACAGGAATGTATTTAATTCGATTGGCCTTTGTCGGTAGGCGAAACGGGTGGGCGAGAGTTTTGTTTCCGGCGGAAATGAGGCCTTCGCGACGCCAAGCTCCCCCTTCCTCCCCTTTTTCAAGGGGTGGAAATCGCATTTGCGTTCCATCTCCCGCAGCAGGTAAGCGGTACGTAGAGACGAAGAGGAAGAAGGGGGGTACAGGGTGTGAAGCAGGAGATAAATAGAAAGGAAAGAAGAGAGGACAGATAACATCAACCGCAAGCACACCTACACAGTATATTGTACAATGAGGTCTACCAATCCGTCAACTCCAAAAGAAGGTTGACAAACCCATTGTTAAGTAAAATACACGCTCCCTCTTCCTGGCCCTGGTAATTCAGTCCCTCGAGCGAGTAAAAAGTTCGCTGTAAATATGTAAAATTGATTTTTTTCTTTTTTTATTCCTGCAAGTTTAGGTAGCAGGTATATACATTTTAAATAGATCCAAAATCGCAGCAAGAGAGTGAGAGGTAGAGATCTGCAATACTATATCTTGCGGTAGGAAGACGACGTCTTTTACCGACAAAAAACACCCGCGGAAGGGCTGCGAGCGCCATTTCCTGTTTTTTCCTTTTTTTTCTTTTATTGCATCCTGGATGATCCGATTACGTACCCCACTGCAGCTTCATCCTTGTAAAAGTTTTGGCACATGTCGCGAGCCTAACCGACCTCAAGTAGAAGTAACTATATATTTCACCAAATTATTTTTATTTCAGAGACATCCTTACCCACAATCGTTGAGACCCACAGTTATTTGCATTATATTTCCCGGTAAATGCTCATCACTGAAAGCGTGATTAAAAGAGGTAAAATAATTATAGCATCAATCATACAAATTTTTATACGTGTTCATATTCTATGGATTCATGTAAATATTCGGGCAAGAGTGATTCGAGGGGTAATCTTATACGATGAATATGGGTGATGAATTCTTGAAGAACATTTATGCATATTGCGGTTCGCAGATGTTTTTTATCTGAAAGTGAAGTGAGAAAGTTGACAATTCTTTTTCCCTCGAAAGGCTGAGAGTGCGACGACTGGCTTCTAATCCTAGCATAGAACGAAAATTAGATCCTTAGAGAGCAACTGCTATTTATGAAGAGGCAAGAAGCCCTTACTAAGGTCCCCGTTCACTACAGGATTTCCTCTTACGTATACCATACAGTCTGAGGAAAAGTAAGTTGTAGTTAACGCGCAGATATAAGGGGGCGGGATTTTTCCGCAACTAATTTTGATCTGCGAAAATTGTTAAATTACTCCTGGTTTTTTTCCACGATATCTGTTGTTATGACATAAGTTATTGTCAATAGATTAACTGGGCGGTACAAATTGAAGGTTTCTATAGGGAGGTGATAAATGGTCTATAAATGGATTAGAAATAAAATTATTATACATGATTTATAATTTAAATTTATTCAAGTTTTATAACTATTAATTGTACGATCATCAATCGCAACGTTATTCCTAAACATGACTCGTAGTTGAGAGAAAGCCAAGGCTTTTACGACCTAAAGTTTCTTAGCTTAGGCATTTTTATACTTTCATACCACAAAAAGCAGTAAAACAAGGGTTGAATTTGTGCAACAATTAGAAAATATTTAAAACCTTTCTGAATCAAAATAATTATTACACTGCATATTACGTGGCAGTATTACATGCTAAGAGTAATTGCGAATTTGGGGTAGTAATGGGTGAAATTTTATCGAGATTGATTTTATTACACGGGGGTAGGGCTGGGAACTTTTGGAGGCTCCGTTGTTCGCGGCAGCTGCGAGCATCCCTTTAGTGGCCATACCTTGAGTTCGTGAAACAGAACCACGGTAATCAGTTATTATACAATCCAGCAAATAACTATAATACAACAGAAATTTTGAGAAGCAGAATGTTTTGGAATTACAAATTGATTTGTAGAGCAGAAAATACATCGAAAAGTTATATGGTCATAATTCGAATGTAAATACAAACAATAATCATAAAGTTAAAGTCGTGCTACTGCAAATATATTACATAATTAATACGTGCATAAAAGGACGGGAACTTGAAGCAGATAATGTGAGTTTTTCTGAACACTGGATTACAACAGAAAGAAGTCTGAACAACGAACAGACTGCCGTTTCATTGGTACCAGCTCAGATGACGTAAGGGCAAGGAGCTTGAGGGTTAAATGATATGTTTAAAAAGCCAAAAAAGCCTTTTATATCATTTACTAATTTTCTACTTACTTTTGAAACTCCCATTCACGGTTGTCCAATGGGCAAACTTGACGCGTCTTCAGCCAACGAGAGATGCAATGGAAATGGAATGCATGCTGCTCAACGGAAGAAAAATTATGAATTGCATTAGTGTTAACAACTGTAACTCAATAGCTGAATGAATGGGAAAACAACAGAATTCAAAACATGGCAAATGGAATGTGAACAGTCAGTAAATAAGACAATTGACAAGCTATGTGTATTCCATAAATTTGTGCCACAGGGAACGGATAATTGCTCTGAGAAAAAGATTTGAACTCACAGATAAATTTTGAGCATTGAACATTACTCACATTACAAACACCCCAGGCAACCGTACACTCCTCGCTAGTAGCAGATGCTTGGTTCGCCTGACATTCGATACACAGATCCATGATGTGGTTTCGACAAATCGCACAATTATCCACGACGATATCTGTACAAGTAATAACATAGAAATGCATCACCTTGGATTACCCAACACACGAACTATCCATTAAGCGAAGCATGCTTCAGGACAGAGCTCGTTGGCAATGATCAATAAACAAAGATTGTTACAGTTGTCACTAAATTGGAAATTCAATTTATATAAATTCGAAAAGGATTATGAGTCGAAATTGTTGTTTCGAAGGGTTCTTTCAGATAGAAGGCAAATGTAGTGCATGGTCGGAAACCGAGGCTGGTTAGATTTCGTTGTAGTTTCATAACAATTAATTTAACGTGTAATTCATAGTAATTTTTAACAATATCTCACCCCACGCCCATAGAGCCACAGCATTCCACTGAAACGAAAATTTCATTGATTACTTTGAATACAAATCATCATTGATTGATTGACGCTTGTTGCAATGACGTAGCGAATTAAAGGTTAGGTGGAGCATGTCTCGTCAGTTATTATTGTAGGGGAATTAGATAATTTTGTGACAATACCTTGCTGAAACAATGTTCTTACCTTTTTCACTTCGAAACGCTTCTTCTCCCCTTTTCCACTACTAGAAGTTGGTAAATCAATCTCTTCATCGTCGATGTCCATAGCCGATGCCATCTTTAATTTTGATCACACTTTTCGATTTTCGACCGGAGTGCTCCGTTCGATTCATCCACAACAATTGTACACTGTACGACTTCAGAGTGCGAAACCTACGCGATATAAGACCGATATTTTACGCGGCGATTGCCATAGTGAATTACAAGTTGTATACATATTTGAAAACTCAACGCTTGCCTACAAACTTCGAATCATTTCAAACTTCCGAATCAGTGATTCAGAAATAGCATGCGAAATTCACATTTTGTTAAAGTGAGAACATTAAAACTGCAGATCCGCCTTGTGTACCTACTGGGGAAAAATGGACATTCTAAGGTAGTGTATCATTTCGGAAATACATTCATGTCCTTTATTAATAAATTATCCGTAATGTCTAAGTGAACATTTCGAAGAATCTTTTTTTTTCTTAAATACAGACCAAAAACTTAAAAATCAAGGTGGACAATAATCTAAAAAGAGACAACGATTTCTATTAAAGGCTTCTGATACGTTCTAAATTTAATTTATTTCCATAAGAATGATAATCAAAATGACAATTGATTGAAGTATAAAAAAATAAAGTAGGTAACAATATTAATAAATTATCGGTTAGAATTTCGGTAAATGGCATCAGAGCCAAGGCTATAACTTGTAGGGATAATGAACAACTATGATTGCGAGATAAAGATTTAAATTTATGTATTAAAATAATGATTATTCTAAAGGTATTCATAACTATCCCAAATGTTAATTTTTTTTTTTGGACACGCTCTGAGAAAAAACTATTATGAAAAATTCAAGTATATTTGAGACCTTGGCAAAATGTTTCGATATCATCGTCATTTATAAACTAAAGTGAAGAAGGGTACATATCACAAATTTTTTGAGAGTCCACATAACAGTACACTCCCAGGAAACCCTACATTTAATTATTATTATACTTTTAAGTCTAATTCAATTTACAGCATTCATTACTTATGATACTCAAATATATTCAATTGTTATACACACAGCTGCAATAGAGGACTACCGCGTGCCAAGTTATACACCGAGTCTAGTTATGCGAATGTAACTTCACGTATGCATCATTTACACAGTTATTCCTCAACTGAATGTTTAAGTTTGTATTCCATTACCTTACCAATAAGTACGTATTCAATTACACATCATCTTTACACTACTAATCAATTCATGGGATAGCAAGGTATTGAGTATGATCTGGGAGAAAATAAGTCGTAGCAAATGGAAATATATACTGAAGTTGTATAAAATTGACACATGGTAGGCCTCCGTTGTACGTGATATATTAAACAAACCAATAATTGGTATAACGTAACATTATGCATCTGATAGATTACAAATTTCTATCACCACTAAAGTGTCAGAATGCGTTAGTCGCATACTAGCAAATATTACATACCATTTCTTGTTGTTGATATAAAATAATAAATCATGGAGTCTCACCGACAAGAGTATAGTCGTGGAATAATAGATTGAATTATTTATTACTGTGTACTTATGTATCTTTTTCAAGTGAATTTACAATTTCGTAGCAGCGATGGATTACGATTTAAATTTAATAGTAAGATGAAATGAGCTTTCTTGGTGGTTCTCCCAACTCTACATATAAAACTCACAACACTAATTGTAAGCATCAAGCAATGAAAGCTTTACAATTACTTTCCAACAAATTCCAAAGTTTTATGCATCGATAGTCCTTTGCATGCCCTTATAATTTTTCGCACAATGTATTAGCTCGTATACATTTATAAATTAGTTATTATGATATCTCAGGAATTCACATGACTTCACACCAGTCTAATTCTCGATTTTTCAACCTTAACCAGCAATAGATTTTCTGGTTACCACATGCATACTATAGCAAAAAAATTTCTATTAACAATATTCCAAACAGATAGTCTATTATTTATGACATGATGAGCTTGTGATTTTTGTAGTGGGATGAACGTACATGTATGTATTAAAATTTCAATCAGAATCATGTCCATAAATTTACATCATTCGCATTATACATATACGATTGAAAGTAATGAGTCAAACTTGTAATTATTGTAGTACACCTGCGGTAGGTATGAATATTGAATATGTAAATTCTTGAGAGAATCCATCATAATAGCTTTGTAATAGATATTTTATAACCCATTTTAGGTTGATGCAAAATGTAGAAGAGAGTTCATAATTGTTGGCATTCATTTATTTTTAACTTGTTGAATTGAATGAAAATAAAAAATTAGGCAGAATAGCTCTTGAGTGTATTTTAGACAAGTTACCGTTAATCTTTTGTAATCCCCTGATAATACCTGAGAGCCGAGAATTTTTTTGTGAGCGACAAAATTTTAAATGGGATCAAGCGAACATTACAGTTTATTTTGCATAAACATTTATTTCGAAATAACATATTTCTGTTGCTCAATAATTTAGTTGTGTATGACGAAGCAATACCTTTGACAGATACTCTATATAATTGCTAATTTCATTGTTCAAGCCAAGCTGCTGTAAAATTTGTCTGAACTAATAATGGGATGCATGTGTTGAGGCGCTGTATGACAATAGAATACAGAATACTGTTAATTATTTCATCAAATCTATTTACAATTCTTTTCTGATAATATGTCACATGTTATTGTTAATAATAATTAGGTAATAACCGCTAACTAATATTCATCTATTCATTTGTTAATTTATAGTATAATTACTATTTATTATACATAGTAAGTGTATGGATTCTCTTCCTTGTCACTTGATAGACATACACGAAGAGATTTAACAAGTGAATATGGAAAAATGACAAATAGCCCACATTAAACTGGGATTAAGATTCGAATCAATTTCATTCTACCCATATCAATGTGTGGATCAATCAGGTCTTCAATACATTAACAATGTTGATCAGCAGTTTAAAGTTGCATAGAAAATTCATTGGCTTTTCGAACATAATCCCACCAACAGTTTCAATAAGTTATGAACACCGACTCAATAATTGAGTTATAATAATCACAAGGAGTCTCCAAAGATGATATACCTGGACAGTTTGAATTTAATACGATAACTAAAAATGGTTACGATAATTCTTAAACAATCGCCTGCTATTTATTGCATTCATATCTATGGTCACCATCGTAGAAATGGAATTACTTCATTCCAAAGGCTAGTTTAATGAATCATTAACAGGAAAAGGGGAATTTAGACTAAAAAATATACATTAAAGTTTTTCTTAGCTACCGTATTAAATTTAGTATCTTTTCAGTTAAAATGTACGTACCACAGGCATGAAAATATGATCAGAAAATATAAACAACTATATACCAGCTTAGATTTTCTACAATACATATCATCTAAACTGAGCCAATTATCTCATACGTAAGGAAAAATTTACGATCAGACAGCGTCTCTTTATACACCTTTACAACATACCGATAATATATGCGTATAGTGTACTCATAGGACAATTGAAATCGGATACTATATTAGTAAGCCAGTAATGTAGGATTAGATGCTGACGAAACTTCAATTGATAGTATCAAGAAATATCAACTTTTCGTATCACGATACACGGAATATTGATTGCCTGTAAGACATATACACATGCAAGAATCACCTTTGAAATCCCTTTCAATCTATAATGAATGATACGAACGATTGAACACTGACATTTCTTAAATATAAAAATCTGTACTCAAAACCCATAGGATCTGAACTGCTTTATACTTCGATTCCTACTTAATACGCGATCAACTCACAGATAGTCGACGCATTTAATACATCTTCATAAATAAACTTAATCATAATGGCAGTCGTAGGGGTATGACTTTTTAATTGTAATAAGGTAAGCTTCATCACTTTGAGGCCACTTATAATCGACTTGATACTCTTGAAGCTCGAATTCATGGATCAGTTGCTGACTGCGAACTGGATACCTTTATTACCGAATACAGTTAAAAATTTGGAGTGAAACATGAAAGAAAGGCTGCTCGAAATTTTGACCCGTATAATTCCAAAGTCAATCCGGGAAAAACAGAGGGTGAAAATCGTCGTGCAGATCCTATATCGTCTTGGTTTGGGCACAGGCTTTAATTTAAAAATGTTTTTTACAGCTAAAAAAAATGATAATGATGATAATGAAACTAATATTCAATAATTATTAATTAATAATAATAAACTATTTTTATATGCCAAGGCCTATCCGTTAAGAATGTGGTAGATCTATGGTGTGGCTTTCATTGCCAAATATTAAACGTAATCGTTTCATAGGAGGTGGTGGAGGGTTCAAACTTAGCTCTCTTTTTTTATGCCGCCTTTCTCTATCCCTTGTTTTGTGTTTTTTTCTACGCCTACCCTCCTCAACTCCCTCCACCCTCAAAACCTCATACTCAGGTTCGTAGCTATCTTCACTGAGACTGGTACCCGACTCGATAACATCGTCCAAGACGGGAGAACGTTTCATCCTTAGAGTGAGCTTGAGTCTCCCTCCTGTCCGTTCTGGAGTTGCGGGGCAAACTTGACAGTTTGAAGTACTCGTGGACCATTGACAGTCTGGTAAAGTTGTTGACTTTCTTGTGCTCTTATTTTCTTCTGTGGCCAGTCTAAAATCAGATATATAAAAAACCGATGTATAGAATTCAACTGCACATATTGTGATGAATTTGGTTTTATTGTATAATTCTTGATAACAGTTCAAGGTTCTCACCTGCTGTGGCTTCCACCAGCAGCCCTGGTGTTTGCCTGTGAATGAGTCTTTCCTTGCCAGTTGATTGGATTAGGTGGACCGTTTTTGCTGTGTGGCCAAGACTCTTCGGGTACTATCGCAGGGGGTTGTAGTTGGCTAAATTCTTCACTGATTTGTGGTAACTGCAACCGAGATTCCGGACTGACTGATTGTCTATCATTGTGTCTGCTGCGCCGTATAGTAGAAACTTCAATGTCTTCCAAGTTACTTTCTTTTTCATTGAACTCATATATATCACCCTGAATTCCTGAATCATCATCAGCTACCCCAATCACAGGTACTGCTGCTGCTACAGCTCGCTGATAACCTCTGCGTTGACTTCTAGTTAATCTTGCATTGGTCTTGACTCCCTTACTCTTATTTCTCGGCACTGAAACAATCTGTTGCCCACTATCAGGAGAATCACCTTCGACACCAGATTCCACAGATGGTTCGGTAAGCCTCTTGTGACTTCTGCGGGATCTCAAAGTAATCTCAGAACTCTTAGAGTGTTGCTGAGCCGATCTTTTTATTGTTATATTGCGGCGATCTTCAGATTTCCTGAGATTCATGCCATGAGAATTGTTGGTGACTTCTTCTTTTCTCACAAAATTTTGATCCAAATTGTCGTTCCTGATCTGTACTTCCTTTTCGTCCAAGTAATCGTCAGAGCTAACTTTTTCTGTAAAAATTTCGGGAGGCTCATGTTCCTGCTTTTTTGTTTCGCAAATGCTGTCATTATGACGTCTCAAGTTTGGTGCTTGAAATATCTTCTCCGAAATTATTCCATTTTGTTCTACAGTAGAATCACCATTCAGATTTTCACTATTTAGGTCGTCATTATTTGTCTCATCATTTTTGGTATTACTTAACGCCATATGGCGTGCATCTTTGAACTCCTTGCACGTTTCCAAAGAATTATCATTTGTGACATTAATCCTGTTGAACTTTTCTTCGTGTGGATGAAACTTGATCTGCATTACTTGATCAGCTTCACTATTGGATTCGCTTATTTCACGAGATACCGAACTAGATCTGCTCGTTTCGCTGGAATTTTCGTTCTGCTGATTTTTCAGAGTCATCTGACAGTCCATCGTATTGGATTGGTCATCGTCAACTACTTTATAACCATTCTTAGTATTTGCTGGTCCAATATTATGCGGTATGAGAGCTTCTCTGACATCCTCAGATTGTATTCTATTGAACTTATGGAGCCTATCCTTGTTTCCATCTTGAGCTTCAAACTTTGCCTGCTCTTCCGACTCAAGTTCATCTTTTGTTTCAAGCGAACCACTAGAATTTTCTGAAAATTCGTGTCTTTGATGGTCGAGAGCATGGAGATCACTTATCAGCCGATTCTCAGCATTAGTAATATTTGGATCAAAATTTCCGTGACTATGGTCAGTCGCTTCATGTTTTGGTTGATTTGTCCCTAAGGAATTGAGATTTGACAGGCAATTGCTCAATATATTCGCACGCCTTTGATGTCCTTCGGAAAAGACTTTTTTACGACTGATTCCATAAGGCTCTGCTTCTCGAGATTTATCTTGATTGTCTTTATCCATTGACGAAAGACCAGAACACTCAACAGATTCTCGAGAGTTTTCGAATGCATGTAATCTCAGCAACCTGCATTGCAAATTTTTATTCAAGATGTTAGATGTTTTCACGTCTTCTGTTAAATGATTCTTCTGAGGATGAAGCCTCTGATTACTGTTGGAATTTTCGTTGAAAATATCCGCCCTAAGAACTTCTTCGGAATGGTCTTTCTGCAACCTTAATAGTACGTCGACATTGGCAATTAAAGCTTGATCAGCTTCATTCTTGCAATGACTATTCTCATTTTCTTCTGGATTGTTGGTCGTTGCACTACTTGATCGTGACGATCTGTCGTCCTCACTGGCTCTCGTTCTCTTCGTCTCGGTCCTTTTTTGAAGCCTGTAAGTCATTCGTGAATATTCGATTCTATAGGCGAATATCCAAAGTCCAGATTTCAAACAATCCGAATCAAACTAACACAAAGAATATCCAACGTGCTGAGTACTTGACTTAGTATAATAGTTAGTCCGAGAAATAAATGTCAACACAAACACAATATATTCGACTTCACACTATCATTTTGATTATCAATTTCATACAATAAGCATGAATATTATGAAAGGCCCATCATTTATAAATCAAGAAATTTATACCGTATCAAGATGTATTCGTTAAACCACCCTAGTCCTAATCCATTGTTGGAGTACCAAAATGCATAACAACTTGATTGGTAGATTGATTGTTGTTTTGTACGTGATGTAAAGTGAATATCTATAAAATAACTAGTATTCTATGAGATTCCGGATTCAAATGACACATAAGGAATAAACAACACATTACTGGTGTTCTTGTCAACTATGGAATGGATATGATTCTTCACTGGATTATAGTGTTTCAAATAATTGTAATGATTATCTTGAAAAACTCAAGATGATAGATAGATGTCAAGGAGAGTTAAATGAAGAGTAAAAATTTCGTCATTAGTACTCCTAAAATCGTACTTACCCTTTTTATCAGTATTCTACCCGTTTATCGGTCAAAAAGCAAATCACCTAATAACCATGCAACTGCGTTCAGTTTCAACTGAAGAAAATAAGTAACTTTCAACAAAAGCGTACCTGGAAGCTCTAAGGCTTGGACCATTCTTATTGTTGTTGTTGCTGTTGTTGTTGTTTTCTGTTCTCGCCGCCGTTTGTTGTTTGTTTCTGAGATTTCGTGGGCCTGTGAGATTGGAGGTAGAGTGTTGTCGAACTTGTGGATTTTCGCCATTGTTATTGAGGTTAACGGGTTGCTGTGCGATGTCTGAGAATTGACATCCCTGAGCAATTAATAATTCTGCATCATATTTTGTCAATCCTTTCCGCCGCAATTCTTTCATACTAAGAGACAGTGGTGCTACTGCAGCATCTCCCTCTACTATAGCATTTTTTTCCACTAATGGATTTTCCGTGGGCTGTTGTTTGTTTACAGATGGTGGCTGTTGTCGATGTTTTGTACGATTTATACGGTTGTCGGTTTCGCGTAAACGATACCCTGGAAGAACGTCGAGAGTAAATTAGGAGTTAATCTTATACCAAGTTTGGAGAAGTAACATAAATACATAAAGAATACGTAGCGATAATTTGCTATACAAGCAATTTCAACTCATGAAATATAATCTCATGTTCGTATTGTTTTTTTTTATGTATGTACGTATACTGTTATAAGTTAATAAAAATTAAATACTTTTGCATGAATTACCAGAAGAAAGTTCTTCTCCTGGCTTTTGACTGGCGAATGCGCCTGTCCCGCGTCTTTCGCATGTTTCACACTCGCAATAACAATTGCCGTCCCCGAAAAAATCTTCACCATAAAAACACGTAATTTCTTCACCTACTTCTATATTGCGTAAAACTTTTACACAGGCAGTGTCTCGTTCAGTAGCAACAAACTAAAAATTGAATGCGAAGGCCAATTTTAGAAGACATTCAGATGTTACATTAATATGCTAAGTTGAAAATTCAAACAATGCTTGGCAAATTGAAGTTAAAGGTTTTGTATTGTTCTTTTTACCTTGCAGTTTGCCCGACAATCATGATTAATATACGCAGCAGGACCCAGCCAAAGCTGAGCACAGTTCTTTCTGCAGCTAAACATAACTGAGAAATCATTTTTGCCCGGATGTAATAAAGCTGCTTCTTCCTGTAAGTATTATGGACTATGAATTGTTTCCCTCATCAAAAATTAATCAAGTATGCATACAATTAATCGCTTGCTGCATCGCAAAAATCATAAATGGAATTAAATGTTAATGCATGAAAAGGGCTGGTAACCTTTTCGCTCAGCTCGGCTATACACCCCACAAGACATGAAATCTTTTCATGTTTTAACCATCGACGAGTAGCACATATTTTTGCACCCTTCTGCCCCTCAAGGGAATACCTATAGCAGGGCTCAATCGCAAACCCTGAATTCTTGTCGAATACTCTTAAATACCGGTAAATCTGAAAACAGTATTGCATTAATTAAAACCAGCAGCACCAGCTCAAAACTGGAGAATTTGACCTTTTCTGAATCGGGCGGTAGAACTCATATCTTGTGTAGATGGAATGACATCCATCAATTACATACACCTAAGAATCAATGAGAAATAGCACATACAGGGAGAAGATATTACATGCATACTCACATGTCTTTCTAAATTGATCTGCTGTTGTTTAGATTTTGTATGAGGTAATCTTGCGCCCCAGTCACCTCCCATTAATTTCTTGTATGATTTTTCATAATTTTGGGTTTGAATAAATTCTGTGATAATCTTGCGCAATTCATCTTTATTTGCCTTGAGAGGTCGATATCTAAGGTATAAAAAATCGAGCTTCAAGAAAACGGATTTGATTACCTGGTATTTAAAAACTTTTCTTATAAAATGAATTTAACCAAGTCTATAAAATCTAGTCCTATATAGTTATTTCTAATAAACTGTTGCACGCTGTGATTGATGATCACTTATGCCAATATTACATTCATTGTAATTTGCATATTTTAACAAACTTGAAACATAATCACTGTTACTTTCATACCATATCCAAGATGTTGGCAATTTCATGTATTAATAAACTTCAAGATGAGTACAGGATTATCCAGAAATTTATACCTGATATTCATCTTGTGCGTTGTGAAACCTAAGTAAGGATCGAGCACTAAAGAAGTAGCAAGATCGTCATTGTCGGACAATTCCTTAGGTGTCATGCTCCCGCCAGCACCTCCACTCCCAGCATTCGGCTGCATTTTTGCCCCCACAGTTGCACCTAACCCTAATCTCCGCTCCTGCTTTCTCGCTACACCTGCTGAGCCCTGAACTGATAAACTATCCACCACCATTCTGCGAGTCTTGCTCTCACTGGAAACAAAATGAATAATACAATGACTCTTAGTACAACAGCAATATGTGAGCAATATGTAAACACAGCAAATTACTCGTTGATAGAGATAGAGATAATCAAACTCGAACATAGAAATACAAGATACAACCAATTTCATTATTAATTACATAGATGGTAGCTGTTACTGTATATGAACAAAAACATTGGGAAATCCTTGCACATATTTGGCATAAAGTTGAAACAATAATCGCTAAGAGAGTAACTGATTCATAGGGAACAGACATGAGCAACAGAACGTGTAACAAGTCAGCGCGGAATCTGAAGTCACAGTAACAAAGTGAACTAACCGCTGGCAAATTCAAATTACGATGAATATAAAAATAAATAACAATAGTCACATACAAAAACAATGCAAATCCTTCACTCCTCAAATGCTAATGCAACAAGCTAAGAGAAGTAATAAGATATTGCAAGACTTGTTCATTTGTTGTAACAAAAACATAGTCACAACCAAACGTGGAATCCAAGTAGTAGATTTCGAGTTATCTGTCAAATACTATTGATAGTATTAACCAATGCTGTAATAATTTGAAAATCTATAAGAAGTGTAAAAGTAAGATGTGACTTGAATCCCGTAACCATCAAGGATACACCCGCTAGTTTTGGTAGATATAAAACAACAGAAAAATCACAGTGCACTACGTTCAGAAGTGAAGTTCTGATTAGGAATGCATAAAATATAATGATATTGTGACCACTGGAAAAATTCTCACATACCATTTTAAAATACAGTTGAGAATATAACTTCACTGAGCTTATGGGTTTATGATAATTTGACATACACACATATCACTCGCATTAATGATTATGAAAATGTAATCAAATCAATTGATGCTTATGTAGAGGGTAAAAACTGTGGACGAACGTTGTTATAAAAGTAAGACACATTGCGTTTAATAAAATAAATTCCATTCATTAATATGACATTGCATGATGCAAAAAATAATTCTATAGGAAAGTAAAATCATGTCGGTGTGCCAGATGATAGACGAGTATTTAATTTATGTAGAATTTGTGATATTTTGACAATTGACAAGGGGCACTGGTGACCATGCCCTAATGGCCGCAGACAAACCGAGTGCTACTCAAAATGCATTTACTGGGTTAATTATGAATTCAATTGTTCGGGTTTCATCTATGTTATAATTGGATGATAAAGCTCGATATCCAAATTCAAGTATAATTACCGTGAAATACCGCTCCTTATAGCAGAGTTGTTGCATTTTATAAATATTTTCCGATATTTCGCAGCGCAGAGAAGACGCGTTCGGAGCTATCATGGCAGGTTGACCGCGATACGCACTTGGTAAAATTAAACAATTTCATAATTTTAACCCATCGAAAGAGTCCGTGAATGGCAGCATATTGTTCGCAAAACCACCGAGTTTTTTTTAATTACAAATAAGCATACATTTTGTACTATATATTACACGTAATATCGGTCAATCTCTTGTTTTGGAACTATAAAATATCGCGTATGCTCCCGTACTTACCGAAGTATGCCGATCTAGGAATATTTACAATGATACCAATTGACGTAAAGTTAAGGAAACTCAACTGCGAGTTCAACATTGCCGTACAAAGCATATCACATTTGTACTTACGGTTATGATAAAATGAGAATAAGGTAATAAATTTTCAAAAAGTCTTTCATCCTTTAAGTATCTTTTCAAGTTATTTACAAGTATCATTCAGATGCATTAATAGTAGAATTCATCAACTGGTGCTGGTACTGCGTTGCTATGACTACCATTTAGCGTTCTTTGTGCAAATGTTACCTAGCAACGAAAATAAGCGTCAAAATGACGATGCTACACTAATTTCTGCCCATTTGACGATTCCTCATAAGTTGATTCAACGATTACGCTATAAGTGGCTTGTCAACAATCTCTGGAAAATGATCGAACTTTTACCTCGACAAGTGACAGAGGGAACGAATGAACATTAAGTGCAAAAAATTAACCAACGAAACTCAAATTTTTGCCATCCGATTGTTCCATAGCTCTAGGCGGGGTATGATCTTTTTTTTGACACGCCCCTGAATCTCACATATCAGTGATGAGACACAAGTCAGAACATCTGTTAGCTCAATAGGCATGCCCGCATGCCCCAAGCCTCAAACATCTTTTATCAGCCAGTCGATGGCCAAGCAGCATTTGCTGAGAGATTTACGTATCTCTTCTTGACTGATGGATACGTCGCGGCAAGGAGCGATTCCACGATGCGATACACCGTTTCGGAATCAGTAGGGAATCGTTCTTGAAAACGGAAAGTTCGCTCTTCATGAAGCCGACCGTACTTTCCACTTTCTGAAATCATAGCGTTGGCTATAAAAAGCGGACCGTGAATTCGAGGGTGAAGGTTAGAATAATTATAAGAGGCAAGGAAGACTATTCAAGACCAATAACAAAAAGAACCCTCATCCAATCGACACGTATCAGCGAAGCGTTCTAGATTTAATTGAGCTTGAGCAATAGTGAAGAGTTTTAGTTCCCAACTAGCCAAGCAAACATGGAACTGGAACAAATGGAAGTGATCGGAGATTCGACTAGAAATTTGAAAGCCGGAATCATCGACTTTACGGCTGGTTCGCTCGGTGAGAATATATCTCAGTCGCTGTAAAAGACTTAGATAAAAGATATGGTTTTCAGCTTTGTTTATGCATTTTCTTACGAAATCTACTATCAATGTATTTTGTAATATCGCGAAGACCTTCGTGTTTATCTGTTGAATAGAAATCGCTCTTTTATCACATACTATTTACGCAGAAACTTGGCAATTTTCCTCGCGGAAATATACGAAATACTATCAAATATTTAATCATGTTAATTTTTCACGTTTTATAAAGGTTTTTGCTCTGAATCTAAAAGTGGGTATCCCGCGACAAGAACCTGCATAATCATTAAATCTCTTGTGAATCTATGAACTTTGTACTTAATTCAATATTGGCCCCTCAGTTGACATAACATGAATCAGTTGTTTCAACTCCCAAAGTCCGAAACAGTTTGTCTTGTTAGTCAAACATTCAATTCATCACATTCATAGATCCTCAGAAAATAAAACTGTTGAAATCTAATTATCATCAGTGTTATCACATTCTTATTGATTATTTGTCGTATGCCAAGTAAATGAATAAATTATTCTACTTATGATTAGGTGGAGTGGCTTTGGTCTATGTGGGTCAACCACTGGATACAGTAAAAGTCAAAATGCAAACATTCCCCCAACTTTATAAAGGGATGGTTGACTGCTTTATGACAACATTGAGACAAGATGGTATAATCAGGGGCCTTTATGCTGGAACCCTTCCTGCAGTTGCAGCTAATGTAGCTGAAAATTCTGTATTATTTGCTGCTTATGGACTTTGCCAAAAAACAATAGCTAAACTGTCAGGTAAGATGGAGGTACAACTTCAACATGAATGAATTTTCTGCATCTCAAGTTAAATTATTAAGTGTAACTAATTACTGCGCGTAGATTTTAATACAAGTATATTTAATCATTACTGTTGAAATAGTGGCAATACTGAATCAAAAAAGTCGAGCTTTTCACTTTTATATGAATTCAAATCAAAGCAACGTGCACTTCCGTTACCTTACTGATTTTGATTTTAATAATTAGACGTTCAAGCTCTATAAATTCATTCATGATTTGTAAAACCCAACTATCAATGGGGGTATTCTGTTCAACTCACTCCATTTTACTTCACATTCATAACAGGTGTTCAAAAGGTCGAAGATTTGAGTTCACTGGGAAATGCAGGGGCTGGTTTTTTTGCAGCTTTTTTCTCATCCCTATCTCTGTGTCCCACAGAACTAATTAAGTGTCAGTTACAAGCCATGAGAGAAGTCAGCACACAAAAGGCAGCTCCAGGTGAACGTGTTGTATGTAGAAATAACACAAAAATTGTGTCATCCAGATATCGATGAATAATTAAAAATTATCCAAAGATGAAGCTCTCCCTTATGTATCAATAATGCTGAGATTCATAGTTATCAGAGATTGTGTTTGAAAATATAGCTTGTATAATGACCAATGCAGGCTTTTAGGTAGGTGTGATGGCTCATAGAAAATAACACACCTATATTTGCAGAATTTTATCGGACCCTGGCAACTAACGAAACGAATTATCCGTGCGGAAGGGCCGACTGGGTTATTCAGGGGTCTTTTATCGACCATAGCTAGAGAAATGCCAGGGTACTTTTTCTTTTTTGGTGGTTACGAAGCAACCCGCGAATTGTTAGCAAAACCAGGGCAAAATAAGGAAGATATCGGCGCGCTAAATACAATGATAGCAGGAGCTGCTGGAGGTGCACTTTTCTGGCTCGTTATATTCCCAGCTGATGTAATCAAGAGTAGAATACAGGTTTGTGTAAAGATTGTAATTATTTGATTCTATCTATTTTTTAAATAGCCTCCTAAAATTCGTTCTTACCCAAGTTTTCTATCTCTATTTCAATCAAATAGGTTCAGGATCTGAGACAGCCAGCCTACATTATTTTCAGAGATGTTGCACGAAATGAAGGCATTGGTGCATTATATAATGGTTTGAAGCCCACACTGATCAGAACGGTTCCTGCAACATCAACACTATTTTTGACTTATGAATATTCTAAAAAGTTGATGCAAAGCTACTTTGATGATTGAAGGTAATTATTAAGAATTCAATCTACCAGCACGACTTTTACTTTGGTGCTGCTCGAAGATTTATGTAAGCAAAAAGAATCACATTTTTTTATCAAAGGCTGAGCATGGCGTTATTCTCACACGTGTTTTCTCAATAGTTGTTGTTTATTTGTACAGTTAGATTCGAAATAAAATACCTCATTTATAATTTGAAATTTGTATGGGTATTTTTTTACTCAAATAAATAATATATTTTACATCAATAGTTTGATAAATTCAATTGTCATCATTTGAAGATCTTGTCTTTTAAATACTGGATCTTGTGCTCTTGGTTTCCTTGCCACTCGTACCACGGTATCTATAAAGATAAAAATACACCGAGCTGAATCATAGTGTTTCTATGTCGCACCTCAGTGCAGAAATGAAATATTCGTCAAAGAGATGTACCACTATCGGCGTGTAGCCTATTTTTTTCAACTGCCTAATTTTCATAACATCCTTGCCCAACATCAGTCGAGTATCCCTAATGTAGCAGTTCACACCACATGGGACAACTGCCAGTAATCGCGTCCCTTCGGGCAAATCGCTGGGCGCTCGTTTTATTTCTCCAACATCCAGTTCAGGCAGTATCGATTTTACTGGTATTGGAGTATTGTTGTTATCCAAAGCAATTACTATATCAGCTGCTTTATAATGCGGTAATAAATTTTCAACGCGCATCAAATCGCGGTCACTTAGGATTTCCTAGAAATAAGTTAATTAGTAAGCAGAATTTTCTCAAGCATGATGAAACGTAAAAAGATTACGTGGAATGTTGAAGAACCTTAACAGCATCCGCAACGTTGAAAATCAAGGTTTTTGTAACGCTCGTTATTTTATCTCTGTCCTCCGAGTTCGGTATTAATAATGCGTTTTTCTGCAAAAGTAATGATGTTTTTTACGACTCATTCGTGATTAACTATTACCCTTGCGCATGATTCACTATGTCATACCTTTGCTATAACTGCTCGTTGCTTGGCAGTAAGCCTTGGTCCTGTGTATTCCGGGACTTCGATTTCGACATTTAAATCAATGGCCAATATTGAATAAATAACAGGCCATGCGGTTGGTCCATAAGTACTATGGATCTTCTGAGGGTCTAAAATCATGGCTATCAAATCTGTTGGATAAACATTTGCCACACTAAGATAGTGTAGGCAATTTGCCAGGGATCGTGGATATCTGTGTAATTTTAAGAAATACTAATTTCAGGTTGATCATTTCGTGCGTTAAAACATAAAAAATTTTTCGTGTATATGAGAAGTCTCAACAAGTTATAGAAAAAATTTAATTTAATTTGAAATTACTCTATTTCAATCAAACGCACAGTGCTAAGCTTTGTGCATGCTCGACGGATCTTAGTTCTTGTACAACCGTTTCAAATATATTCGGTTGTATGTTGGGGGTGAAATTGAAGGTAGTAAGTGCCATCATCAAGCGCTCCAAATCCTTTAATCTGGCGTGCTCAATGTTCTCGTGAAATCTGGAATCAATTCATAAATAATTTTCGAGATAGAAGTTTTGAATCAGACAAGAATACTTTTGGTTCTACCTTAATGTAATTACAGTAAGTAATTCTTCATGAAACAATCGTGTTTTGACACTGAGTGCAAGAACGTGTACTAAAGCCTTTAGGGAAAGTGTTGGTATGCGTGGCAACGTAGATACAAGCAGTTCCCATATAATATTAGCATCTCCTGGTAGCTGGAACGAGTATCTGAAATTTAAAAGATTCGAATAATCACTAAATACGAACTAGCAACTCTGGTGGTACAGAAATAAAAGTAACATCAAACTCACCTTATTATCTTCATCAAACTTGCTAAACTTATTTCATGAATAGTATTGATGTTCAGAATAATTCGTCGAATAATTTTACATAATAAGTTTGAATTCCTAATTGGAGTTTGGCTTTTGAAAAAGGCCATCGATATGATGGCAATTTCATCCAGATCCAGATCATCGATTATTTGTTCCAAGTGATACTCTATGTTATACAAGTTTGGCGGTCGTGTACGACTGACATTGACACAGAACATGAACTGTACAAAGTTTGCTGCTGTCAGATGTTTGGGTCTTCGTCCAATCTTTGTTATAACAAATGAGCAAAAATCGCTGTACCTTGGTAACCCTAACATGTACCAATGATCAAAATCCAGTAGAAGATCTTCCAAACTTGCTGTTGCAGCTCGTTTGAGACATTCTGCATCCAAAGCCATATATAATGACTTAAAACTGCCGTCATTTCTCGTATGTTTGAACGGCCAAATGCAGAGGGATCGAAGAAGGTCTCTAATTTCAGAGTCTGTGAACTTAGCGACATTAACGATCAAGTACTTGAGAAATTTTTCGTACTTTGGATCCAACAAAGACTCGTCATTTCTCGCAGCGTAATAGGACACGATTTTGAAAGCTTCAACTATCTCTGGTATTGATATATCCTTCCAGACTTTATTCACATACGAATTAACTTCATCCTCATGTATTTCTCTGTTGCAAGCCGGTAAACAATGCGCAAGAGTTTTCCAGTAAATTTCTTTATTCTCTAGCACAGAATGCGCGAATATATTTTCCTTACCATGGATACTTTGAGTATGAGGTTTTTCATACTCAACAACTCGCGGTAGACTCGTATATCTTCTGTTGTTATTATTTATGTAACTAAATTCCGTGACATATCGAATACACGCTTGTTTATCACAGCAATGTAAAGACGATATCGTTCTTGGACCTGCATTGTTGCTGCCTTTGTTTATCTGTATTTTACCCACGTGGTGTTGGAGCAAGTTCACAAGATGTCTGTGACGTCTGGTAATATTATTAAACATGATTCATCCAAATCATGAACAATTGCTTGTAAACTAAACAAAAATTAGAACAAGCACAACTTGAAATGGAGAGTACATTTATTCATACGTTTGCAACGACGTTTGATTTACACCCGTTAGGTTAGGTCGTGCCGGTGAACTATAAGCAACTATCTTATATCGCTCGAATCTTCGATGGAAGCTCGAATGTCGAATCAATGTCGAATGTATTTCACATTCCATTCATAGTCAAATGCGCGTATACACAGCGCATCCACGTGCTATTTGAACCACGTGCTCCGATATTATGACGTCGCGCTCGTTCAAGTACTCAATAATTTTTACCAATAACACGCTATGAAAATTAATAACACCCTTTATTTGCTGCAATTTCAATTCGCTTCATTGACGATAGCAGTATCAATGCACTTAGGGTGTAATCAAATTTTTCTACACGTTTTATGTGATGTCACGATTGCATTATTATGTAATTTGGCATCGTACGCGTTTCGTACGTATATCAATAATACCGCACAATAACAATTATACAGTTACAAAGATACGAATGAGAATTTAAAATAAATCAGAACCATTTACTTCATAGAGGGTACAATATATGTATAATGCATATATATATAGATATATATTCTCTTACATTCATTTCTTTGGGAAAGCTTTGACATAAGTTGGTTCTTACATATATACAAGAATTGTTGAGTTTTCAAGAATAATAAAAACACAAGTTTACGGAATTGTAATATAATAAAATTAATAATCTCCGTCGACAACGTTGTTTATTTGTGAATTTTCCGCAGCCCATTGTTGCCTGTTGCCATCATTTTTCTCGAGGTGAGCGAGATACCACTCGTACATGGCGTCGGGGTTCAGACCCTGAAAATTTATTAGAAAACAAAAATGATTTAATTTCAAATCACTCTAATCATGCCCATGCGGTAAAAGGTAATCAAATATAACGCATAGAAAATATTCAATCATAGCTACCCTGTCAAGCAGAGCGGTCCATAGTTTCGACTTTTCATAATTGTTGCTGATACCGTTACGAGATCGAGATGAGTGAGAAGATTTTTTCGAATTGTCAGGCATACCAAATAGATCTTCGAGTCTCTGTGAGTTGTGATAATTGGTTGAGTCCGTCCTCTTCGTTTGGGACCCTCGGCAATCAGGATGATAAATGTATACCCTGCGTATGAAGAAAAAAAAAATTTCAATTATCTATAAACCCCGGACAAACACGTAAGATTTATAGAATATTTCAACCCACTCGCAGTCAACGTAGTCAAATGATGGTTTTGCTTGTAATGTGCTCAGTGAATAGCAGAAAAAGAATCCAACGACGATCGCGCATCTTTGAAAGGTCATGGTTCCTGAAAAAAAAGAAAAACACAAATTACAATACAGCTTGGAATACTCATAAAAAGAATCGATCGCAAAATATTTATTGCAGTTGATTAATATAAGTTGCATATAACAGTAAATGAAAATTGATTGGGTAATTATCAACAAGTTCACTTGAATAAAATAAAATAAATCCCATCCCTTTTTACTTATCAGTTAATCAGAGATTCACAATAGAATTTGATACGCCGCCAGGAAACCTGCTTGACTGCAGTATTCGTTGTAAGAATTCTATGCTGGTTTAAAAAGTAAAAACATTTCGATGTGCACGATAAAGTAACGTTGCGCAAGATTTACGATTTCAGACTCGTTGTCGCCTTTCTCGTCCGACGAACATGACGCGATTTTAACCCGTGTTTCACCCTCAAAATAACGCTATACAAGCTGCGATGAAGATTCGATATCCTGTATCTACTGCAGATGTATATAAGACACTTTTCTTACATCTGACATTCGGTGAATGTTAGTAAAAATACGAGGAAAGAAATGTTATCATGTAAATTGAATTTTGATTCTTTCAATCTGGACGAAGACGTTTTGAAAGTTTTTTCTTTTTTTTCAGTGTTTTATAGCTTTGTCTAGAAACCCTTATAGCATCGGAGTCTAATCGTGGTATATAAACTAGCGCGGAGAGCAGTTGGTTTTGAAAGTAGAATTTATCTTCAACAATTCGATTCCAATTCTTTTCTCTGATTACGTTCGGTGTACATCTATCGAGTGCTGCTGTTTGTGATATTACGAGCTTAAATAAATCAGGTGAATCGATTGCCTGAAAGAATTCTCAAAGCGGTCTTTCAACTGCGGGAAGTAAAAAGTCTTTCGATCAGAAATCGATTCATTAGCATCTCAAAAATTTTTCTAGTGTTCAAAGTTCAGCCAAAATAATAATCCCGATTAAATCACTATAACGGACATCCGCGGAGTAGTTGAACAGCACATCACCTCTGAGCCTATAAGTTTAATAATTTTCATTAGCCGTCGCAAGCGATGTAGTTATACACGATGTAGCTATTGGCGTTGATACTTTAATCAAACGCAATAAGGATTATCAGTTGAGCTTTTATAATTAAGTCCGTGGGACAGTTTACAGGTGAAAATCTTGTGATGGCGAAACACGCGAGGGATATTGATGATGGGGGTCAGTTTATGACAACCAATTTATATATATGTATCTAAGATTATCAATTCTCCAAGCAGTCCGATAGCTGACGACGACGTTACCCCCACAAATTCATCCTTTTATCGCGGAAGTGCCATAAATTATTTTCAAAGATTTTCAATGTAATGTATTTAGAATCCGTCGATTTTCTTACGTTCACTCCGATTCAAAGGACGCTGCTTATTGTAAGAGATGAAATGAAAAAATTTTCAATGAAGTTGGAGTGGTCTTAACTGTCAAACAGATTTCGCGATGAATTATATTTCAAATGAATAACGTGTCCTGCACAATCATCGCGGCAACCTGTATCATTATGAGCTTGAATTTAGTCCAAAAACTCAACACATAATATGTATGCTGATACAGGATATAAAAAGTTTACGTTCGGAAGTGATGCGATCCTTTCATTCAAAAGATCAGGATAAAGTTATGATAAAGCACAAAGGGAGCTTGTTTAACAAAAAAATAGATAAAACCTACGAACTAGTGAAATGTTCACAAAAGTAACGGTCGACATCCTGTACACGAGCAAGTTTATTTGTACAGATATTTACGCTGTTTGTTCCTCATAAATATTTCTTTCGGGCTTTGATCTACATTTCTATATATAATGACACTTGACAATAAAAAGGCGGAAAATAAGTGAACATGACACATGTTAATCTTTTCTATCGAATATTTTTTGTCGCTCATTGTTAGATCATAATTATTTGTATTCCCTAATAATCATGACTCTATCTATCAAGGAAATTTCAGTTCATTTGGAAATTGAGGATTCACATTTTCATACGTAATTAATGCACAATTAAATTGCTCAAAATCTGTGAGTATGAAACATGTAAAAAATTAATTTTACGTAGCCACGCAAGTGCAATGTCTTACTCATTCCCAAAAATCTACACGAAATGTTTAGGGCTTTAATTCAAGAAAAACAAAATGATTTGTCGATCCGCTAATTAAACTAGGTATTCTGTGATTGCCTAATTACGAAATAGCATCTTAGAAAATCTTCAATTAAGTTAAAGATACAATAAAGTTTCGATGTTTAATGTAAAATATGCGGGACACATGACGAACTTAAATATCAAATCGACTAAAATGAGAAATAGAAAAAGCAGAGTATTCAAAGCACAAGTCGGTTTCTGCGTACCGTTTTTGTATCGATTTTCTAAACTATTTGACGAGGGTTTTTATTTAAAAATTGTATTCATTCTACACTGCTTTAACAATTTTCTCATATTAGGAATTCGATTCAATAGAGTTTGGAAAGTGTTCTTTAAAACCTGAATACTTTTTGCCGGGTTAAGTTATTTTCACTTTTTGTTTTTTGTCTTATTTATTTATTTTTTTTCTTTTCCAATATCTTGAAACAGCCCGAAACTTTGGCTCACGGTGAGGTCCAGCGGACCATAAGATAGAATACATATCGTGACAGGACGTACGTATGCACGTATTATACTATGTGGGAGGCAAACACATAGCTTTTGAGAATGAAAAATAGCTAAAAGTCTTCGTCTATTCGAAAACTCCACGCGGAATTTGAAATATGAAGAATGACGTATGTGATACCCACATACTATACGGTTGTCGTTTTGTAGTGTAGAATTTCTTATCGCAAATCACGATTTCGGATAATTTTTTACAGTTATTTTTTTATTCAAGCTATGAATCAAAAACTTAAACTCTTCAAGAGACCGTTTTCTTGCTATCCGAATGAATGCAAAATTGAATTAAAAAAAAAACAAAAAACATGAATTTGAACAACAGTTTTGAAAACGAATCGGATTACGAAGAATCAGATTTACAGATCGCGTGAATCTGTGAAATGAGAGCGTACCTCTAAAAGTTTGAAATCAACGAACAGCATCTTAAGCTTTATATGTATTTGTTGCTGTCCAACTTGAGGACAAAAGTAGGAGTTTGGAATTGTAGTGCACTTGAGAAGCTGTCTTGCGTACACGTGTAACACTTCGAACTACACGAAAAATTTGTCTGGAATTTGTAAGTATTCAGAAATTGAAACCTGTGTAATGAGAAATTTTTTTATTCCAACTTCTTGCATCGCATCGTTTAAAAGCGTCACTGTGTTTTCCCAAAATAAGATAGACGCGTTAAGCTAACATCTCTTAAAATGATGGGTCCTCATTTTCAGAATAATTAAATTAGGCTAAGTCATGAGCCGTATAATTACATATAAGTGAGTAATTTGGCAAGTTTAGTCGTTTGTCGCTACTTACATGTTCAAAAATTAAATCTAATGAAGTTTTTAAGGAACAAGATTTATCCTCGTTCGTACGTATACATAGCATATAATGTTAACCGTAATATTATTACAACGTATGATAAAGTATGCATCAAATTTAGCACCAGCGGAAAAAAAAAAAAAAATTACCACCAGATCAGCACTGGCCTTGCAACATAATTTTCAAAAAATGTTACATCCACATGTTCGTTATTATTTATTACAAAAGGACTCTGAAATCAGCCAATTTAAAACGCGATTGTCATCGCGTGCAGTGTAACACATATAAAATATTTTCCACGGTCCAGTAACGAATGAAACAGCCGGACAAATAGACTGCAGACATTTATTTTTCACATCAAGATGGTGCAATTTAGTTCCCAAGGGAGTTAATTGGCTTTTCTGCAGTTTTACAAACGATATGTATCGCCACACAGAGGTGGTATTCGATAGACTTTGAATTCAAATTTTCTCTTATACATATATTTTTGCAATTATTCAATTTTGTAAATTTACGTTTCAACTAATTAATTATCTTGTTCTCTCTTTTCTACAATAAATCGACTAATAATTGCCTTTTCCACCTGCGGATTTTTAAACGCCTAACCGATTGTGTTGCACTATCAGGTGAATAGGCGTGCTAAGAACGCGGTTATTTTTAAACAGTGTTTAAAAATAATTGAATAATGTAACGAAACGCGGATTTTATAACCTGAGGTATCCCATTTAGCGTTGATTTAATCCGGTGCTACTTGATGCAGAGGAGTGCCAACGGAATTTATATTAAAGTACAGGACATTTTATCAAACAATAAAAAGATGATGCACGTAATCGACCTGAGGGTTGATTTCGGTGCGTAAGTTTGAGGACTTCGATAACTGGTCATGATTTTAATTTTAATTGTTAGAAATCGGCGTTACGAATTTTTCTGGTTATTTCAATTTAGAATTTACAGGAAATATTAGAAAAAAACAACATTTTTTTCGTCGGTTATACTCACAGCCCGAGCTGCGCGAAACACTATATTTTAATGTACAATATCGTAGCTCACGTGACTTTCACTTGAATTTTTAAACAAGTCAAAAGTTATGACCACCACGATTGCCCTAGTTTTTATCTTTTCCTACATACATCTAGGTATATGAAAATAAATGAATGAAATAATATAGAATATGAAAGTAGCCCGCGCAGGTGGAATTTTTTTTCCAACAATCGCAAGCAATTAAAGTGGGTACGCTAATATATGAGTTGATAATTTTGAGAAATTTTAAGCAGCTTTAATTTGCTTACCGGTAATTCAAGCGTCTGATGATTTATCGTCAATGAAGTGAGTGCATCAGAAATTTTAGCAAATAATATAAAAAGTGGAAACGTAGATGTTGGAAAAATTCTTAAAGATTACAAAGCGATCGTACGCATGTAATATATTATAACGTTTCAGAACTGCCCCTGGCGCGAAATATTTATTCCTAGTTGAAACTAAAGTTCCATGAGAGACTGACAAACTTGAAAAACTTGTTTTTTTTTTTGTCAAAGTTTTTTAACGCACGTTAGAACTTTCCTTCGGATTAGCCTGAGGGCAAAAGCTTCCTCGATTCGTAACTTGTGTAAATTTAATTGACCGCGAGAAGTCGCCTTTGAATTCCAAATCTGTGTAAGATCCCGATTGCTATTCGTACAAGTTTACATTTAATTTCAGTTTTATCTAGACACTTCTTTCTCTCCTTTTCTCTACCCTCTTACTTATCACACGTCAAGAGTTCACGACCGTTTTACGAGGAGACTGTAAAATTCATAGATAAATTTATAGATCGCGTGCTACTTGATTAGCTAATTTTTTATCCAATGTTCAAGTGGCTTTATAAATCGGTTCCAGGAAATTCTTACGCTATGATAATTAAAGTGCAGTGAAATTAAACGTGACTATTTAAATATGAACTTCTTACAATGAGAGACAGATATACATTATGGTATAGTACAATATGAGCGAAGGGTTATTTATAAAGTGAATAACACGAGGTTTACTTGCACGAAGTATAAAGTAGATAATCATATTTTACTGATAAGATTGCATCAAATTATACGAACAAAAAGTTTGGCTATTAATTTCCACCTTGGAAGTTGGTTAAAAATTAAACAGGGATGCGAAAATGGTGGTTTACATTTTGTGCCAGAAACGTGGTTCTTATAAATTGAATCACAAAATTAGCATTTGAATTCAGGATGAAACTCTGAATTTCTTTTCATTAAACACAAACATTAGAGAAAACTCAATAATCGACCAATACTTTTTATATCTTTTATCTAGTCCGTGATTGGAAAATCTTTTTATGCAAAATTTATTACGTAACTCAAAGGCCCAAATGTTCGATCGAGAGAAAAGCGAGTGTGCTTATATAATTCACGTACCTATTGTACGCACATTACAACAAGCTCTGAATTTTATGTGAAATTATTCCAAGAACATCATCAGATTTAATCGACTTGAAATTTCTCAAAATTGATTTTCACCGCGAGGATGTTCTACGCTATAGAACTAAATAAATAATTTTCACCTAACAAAACAAAATAAAAATAACATGATACGTCCGACCTCCTAATTGAGGAGTTTGGGCACACGTGTAACAAAAAAATAAAAAGAAAGAAAATTACACATTGTACCTTCTAATCCAAAGCTTGATATTAATCCTGACCCCTGATGTACAAAGGTTTGAAAAAATGTCATTTAAAATCCTTTCGAAAATTTTCCTCGTAATTTTTATACGTAGGTACGTATAGAAAATGATATATAACAGCCTTTGATGAGGGGCTTGATACTACATCCATATGCACATTGAAACTCCTTTTCGTTACTGGGAATTACCCTTAAATTTGCATAGATTGTAGCCGAGTACACCTATGTACGTATTGGCGTGCATGTTACGTTCGAAATAAATGTTGCCAAAAATCAAGAACACGATTAATAATTTCGATCATTATAGCATAGATATCTATGATTATAATGATCACCCTTTCTCGATAGTGAAACTATAAAACTGTACAGGGGAAAAAATAAATAAAAATAGCGTGAGAAGAATTATTCAATTCTTTTTTTTTGCCTACGAAGTACTGCGTGGTAGATTTTTTTTTTTTTTGCTCTTTCCTGCTGCACATTTAACATTTTCCGATTTACTGCAACAGAAATGTACGTACATACGTAAGATGTCCGCATGAATGAAACAATGAATCCGCGTAGTCCCTCGTAAAACGTAACGGGTTGGCGTCTCTCGTTGAAAGAAGATGGAAAACGGGGAGAAAAAGAAAAACCACGCGATCAGTCGGCGCGATGTGGGGCGCCACGGCGTCTTCGTGTCTGCATCGAAAAAGCAACCCAATCCGGCGTGGTCACCGTGCGTCCGTTTTATTTTTGACACCAAAATTTCTATGGTCGATAAACGTCGTACACTTTTTCTCGTCTGATATACCTTTCAATCGATCGATCTACATGTTTTATGAAAAATTTATTTCCGATTTCGTCTCTGCTTTTTTTTTCTTTCTCTCGTGGTACAATCTGCACGCATACTTGTCATCTTCAACTATAGTTGAATAACATTATGAACAAATCCGAGAATTATAAACTTAAATAAATTCCACGCAGGCATGAACATCGCGTAATTATGATATAATACCGAACTCGTCAACTTTCAAAGTTTCACTTGCTCCGGGAAATGTTGAATGTATATAAGATAATTTTATTCATGCAAAACTGTTATATCCTTTATTATATCGTTATAAAATTAGACTACTCCTGGAAGTGTAATACCTATTCTCCTTCGATGCACCGCGGGATTAAAATTCATCAATGTAATTATTTCAGTCTCTACCCTCCCCCCTCCTGCCCCCCTTCCCATCCCCGCCAATCGTCCAACTTGCTTCTGTTACTCAATTAACTCGAAACTCGATCAGAAATTATTTCTTCTGTGATAATTCTTTATAAAATAATTAGTTAATGCAACGAACTGCGCGAATATCGACAGAAATCACGCCCAAAAAAGAAAAACGAAAAAAGTAAAAAAAAAAAAAAAAAACGTAATCGGAAAATTGATAAAATGAATAACTTACTTCGTTACCAAAACAGTCTTCGCTCTAACCAATGAAACTGGTGCAGCATGCAATTTTCTCCGTGCACAGATGATTGTTTTTTGGTTTTTTGTTCGATTCGAATATTGTTGTATTTCTTTTAGTTTAAATTGAGACGAACGTTGCACTCTATTTACTGGAGATAACCCAAAACCTACTTGAAGTTTGGAGATCGGAGAGCGAATGATTGGTAGAGCTTGCGCGTCTCCATTTATATACACCAACCCCCTTCTTCGCGCTGATTCCGTTGTCTTTCGTGCGCTAGTGACGTCACTTACGTACCACCCCACGATGATGTCATGAAAAAGAAGAAAATTAAAAATTGTAAGTCCAGAGAAATCGGAGACTATAATTTTCCAACCCGCTAGTAAATTTTTTTTTTTTTTTCTTTTTTACAGATTATCATTCTTGTTATAACAGCTCATGCGGTAACCGTTTGATCGTTGCAGAGTTTTTGAAGCCGCGGTTATTCTTAATTTATCTATTTTTTCTAGATCAGGTACGTGGCGATGGCAATTGTTTGACAACAATTCGTTGTACGTTTTTACGTTGCTTGTACGTGGTAAGCAGTTGGTGAGGATATAATAATACAAGGGGTGCAGTGATACCTAAGTTCTGGTGACGATATGCAAATTAAACTCTGGAGAGACCGAATAAAAACGGGAATGGAACGGTGTCGTAGCGATGAAAAGTTGAGGAGAAAACAAAAAATTTCTAATGGAAAATGAGGAAATAAAGAAGAAAAAAAAGAACACATATTATATCAAATAGCTTACGACTGAGGATTCCCCTGCGTAGTATTTCACTAAAAGTTAAAAAAAAAGAGTAAAGTTGCTCGGTCGTATTGTTCTACTATATAAGAACATAACTTTTCAAATCTACGAGTCCTAGAGTATTCGTGCAAGGATAAAAATAATTGATAAATCCATTAGCTCATTTTCACATGTAGATAGCGAATAGTATAGGCTTTTCACGGCGCCAGATCACTCGAAGAAAATGAATGGCGAGAAAATGGTTATACGTATACATATGAGTATATGTAGGCAGTTATATCAGTAATTATATACGTGGTATATAGTTAATCGTAAAAATAAATGAGATTGAGCGATGAAGGACTTTCGTTTGATATGTATTTATTTATTCTCCGCGAGCTTCTTCTTCCCCCATTTTTATTACACCTATTCACACATCGCATATTATCATCTGTTATAGTAGATTGATAACATGAATATGTTTCTTCTCCGTTATCGATAACGGTTTTTTGGTGTAGATCTAAGAGCATGATACTCGAGGGGTGGAAATTTTTGCATAACGAACTCTGTGAAGGATTAGACTGTCGGTTAAAGCTCGATCATTTGCGTTCGCATTGGTGGCATCTTTTTTCGGGTAAATAATAGTTTCCGAATTAAAGTTTTCGACGTTTTTGGGGAGACAAACTCCAACGTCAGTCCGTGTTTCCCATGATTTTCCAGGTTCATTGTTCCAAGTATCGCAGTGGTTTGAAAATTTTCTTTAGACTATTTTTAGAATCAAGTGTCTGAGTTATTAAATTCCGCGCATGTAGGTAAAATTCCCTGCGCGTTTGCTCATTAAAATAGACAGGGAAGAGTTGGCAAATTGATTTTCATTGTTATCATTTTTTTTATGCAAGGATGTTATGAGAATATTATAAGAATGCGTGCGACTGATATATGAAAAAACGGACCTAAAACAGGTGGACCATGTTCGAGTGACGTAGAATATGAATAGATGACATATTAAAATCGCCATCGTACGCCCCGTAACAAATGGAGAACGATTAAAAAATTTTTGCAGAAAGTTTTTGAATATTAAACGTGAAAAATAATATTATTCAAAGGAACTTAAACCAGACGTTGTTTCAAAAAAATTTTTGATTATATATATTTATTTATATGTATATAATGTGTAAACCGCGCTTTTATATACATTTTGTATATGTGTGTAACTAACAGTAAAAGGAGTTGCGGACTCAAGTTCACCATTTTGATTATGCAAATTTTTCGTAAGTGCTTCAATCTTTCTGCAAGAAATTAGTCAAGTTTTAATCAACACTGCGAACGCCATGCGTCTTGGCCAACTGTCTCGGAGCACGTCTACCAACCGGAATTGTACTGCAAATATTCTCATGTTTATATTCGTGAATAAATGAAAAATAATCACTTGACATTTTTCTTTCGCCCTTTAACTGTACTCAGTGATTTTAGAATTCTGTAATTTTTCTGTTGCTAATTTCTCACATTATACGCGTCTGAAATTCAATACACTAATTTTGTGAGCTGATGCATAAATTTTAATCACCCTGTTTCAAGTGACCAATAAATTTTAAGTTGATGGATTTTAGTAATCGGTTGTCAAAACCAATCGACGATATAAAATTGCTGGTTTATAGAAGTATGCCAATATTTTAATTCCACTGGTCTCGAATTTCGACACTTTAATTCGCGGCCGGTAACCGATTTCTTTTTTATTGGTGTTTATACGGAACCGCCTGCATTGATCAAGATATCGTATCATTCGATATCGTTTCTATGATCCGCTGCATCGAATTGTTGAGATGATGAACAGCTCTTGGGATTCTCTCGAAACCATTTGACATAGAATGACTCACAGCGAACAAAAATTGTGCTGGTAAAATTGAACTTTTCAATGTTATGTGCTCCAATCGATTGCTATATCGGTGAACACATTCAACTATCGAACACGTACGTTCTAAATGATTCGGTAAATATGTTTGAACATTTCTTACACGTTGAAAATGCTCAGAAGACTCTGCGGTCGAAAATCCCATTATTATGACAAAGAAGAAGTAACATTTTTGAGAAGTCAGAAAGAAAAGCCAAAAATTAGCTCACCTTCAATTACGAACGCTTAAAAAGTTCAAAGTGATGTATACTAATTGTAAGTTCAATTCTAATTCTAACAATCGTTATGGATTATATAATTATCTAATATATTATATATTACGGAATGAAAATATATATATATATTATAAACTACGTAAATAGATATATCTATATACAGTAACACGAAAATGCTTCTGAGCACAAAATCTATCGTCTTAAAATTCGGTTCGAAAATTAAACTCGGAACAGAATTTTATACAGTTCATTGTATCCTGAGGAACCGCAGGCTTACAATTAGTTGAAAAGTTTAATATCCTTTTCGATTTCTGAACCCTCAGGACCATCATTTCTCAAGTATTAAAGATTCGCCCGTACATGCAGCGTGACGCGTAATTGGAAGAGGCGCATACGGAATTTATTCTACTTTTGGCTGCACGTTACATTTTTCAGCGAAAAAGAACCGTTCAAATCCTTTCAAACGCTGTTTTTTTTTTTTTGTTTCATTGTTAATTATTTAACGATTCAGCGCAAGGATTAGTTGTCGATTCCATGCGGTATACAATTCGAAGTTTCCTGATTCTCGTTAAAATTCTACAAAGGATAAAATTATAACCGTTGGTTTAAATGTCACAAGTTCTTCGCGATGCAAGTAGATTATTTTACGAGTTCAAACGACAATATAACTCCCGAAGATTCATTGCGCAGAAACTATAGAATAAATTCATGGATAAATCGTCACGGATAAATTGAGAGTAAAATTTCTCGTCGCATGAGGAGAGCTATTATAATTAAAACGCATAACGTCTTAGTTAAAGAAAACTCGAGTGAATGTAGAATTTAAATATACGAAGGACGCTCGAATTGTATGCCTTGACATTAAAAATATTCATCCTTTTAAAGAATATTTAGAGGTAAAATATTACACGCGAAAAAGGAGGCAAACTCTGCAAAATCCATAATAGATTTATATTCGATGTGAAGAAACTCGGGTCTCAATTTTCATTCGAGATATTTTTCTATCGTAACGGAAGTTCTGCTGTAGCTATCGAATGGAAGAAATTCACTGAGGAATTGGCAATATGAATAAGCAATGCAGATTGTGTTTTACATGGACGTATATGAAATGTATTTTATTACACCGTGCAGGTCTGGATTAGTAAATATAAACCGGACTCCATTTGCAATAAGAACCTGTACTGCATACGTCACGACGAATTTTTTTAATCCTCACTCACCATAAATCGGGCTCAAAATTCTACGCGCACACGTTCGATTATCAAACAAAATAATGTCTGGCAAGCGTCACATTGACCTGTTCGCAAAATGGAGAGAAAAGATATTCCGCAATTGTTCCGTGTATAGTATTGGCAAGAAAAATTCTAAATACCGCAGACTTGCATCAGCTTCCGAGTGCAAAAAAGACAAAAGGGAGTTTTTCATCCCACAGTAATTGTTCCGGTCGTCTATTTATTATTCCGACCATTTTAGTCCCGGAAGTCTTGAATATATAAACGACTTGAAAGAAAACTTTAATTACATGATTTTCTTTCAGAATCTAGCTAGATTAAATACTTTTTAAAACGTTTAGTTGGACGATGACCTCAAGGATTTTTTATCTTGAAATTGGAATGGCGGTTTCCGTTTTGAATTTCCTTTTCGAAAGATTTTTTTTTGCACATTTATATCAACTGGTTTGATATAATGTACTTCTGGAATCTAAAGGGGGGATAATTACTAGCTAATATAGCAAAAATTACATAGTGAACACAGTGACATGTATATATACAGAAACGAATTAAGCACATTAGCATCTCGCTCTCGAGCCAAGCTTTTTACTCCGTAGATTCAAGCAACAATTAATTTAGGGGTGGTGGGGGGAGGTTGTTCGAGGTGGAGATGTCCAGACTCTATGGCGCCGGCTAAAAGACGCTCTTCGCGTCGCTCGGGCTGTACTGATTGTGAATTGCTGCAGAAATACGCAGAAACATCGGTGCTGTATTTCGCTACAATTTTTCCACGATTTCCACACGATTTCTAATGGATTTATACTAAACGTATGAAATTATATGCAGCGAATTCGACTTCCGTGGAAGTTATAAATTATTTGTATTCTAATCAGATTGCAGGAAGAAGTGAAGATTCCCCTATTTGTTGTCCTCCATATTGTTCTCGTCGAAAAGAAAGAATGTGTAAATTACGCAAGGATGTGTAATTGGCATTCAATTCCAGCGTAGGTTTTTAGCTGTTGAATCATTAACCGATCAAGAATGCTGCAAATCCATCTTATCCGCAATGAAGACCTGAACTTTGACCCCTCTCAGTTCTTTATACGTCCGATCAAGTTTCAGCGTATTAATCATTGTCTGAAAAACAACCGATATACTTTGGTGAAAAAACATGTACGATACATGTATTTATTACACTGCCTATTTGGCTGCAGCAACGAACAAAGGATTTTTAGAATTCAGATAGAAGATTTCTCACCCATTTTTCTTCTTTGAATTTTTTTTTGTTTATTTGTTATTTTACAAATTACAAACATAGATAGGTCTAGCGATCGAGTAATTTTTTATTCACTTTAGTGGACGTAAGCGATCGTCCTAGATGAGTATGTAGTTTATTTGTAATTCAACGACTTCATGTTGCGTATATCATTGTATTATAGATATTATTTGATTTTTGAGGTATCTGCACACGCACGTTTACACACATGTAGGAAACACCGCTTTCGATTCGGCTTCGAAAGCTCCCACATACACCACGTGTTTTTCCTAGACCTAGGACAGTGTTGACACATTAGTTCAAGTCAACAGACTTACCGGCGTCCTGTCTTTCCGTCCGCTCATATGTTCTATATCTTCACGCGTATTTTACCTCAAGAAATCACTATGCATCGTTGTGTTATATACAGCTTTTCTGCAGTTTTTCGTTTTTTTTTTTTCATCCATTTTTGAATCATTCTATATCGTACATGTAATTATTTTTTTTCAGTCATTGAGTGCTTTTCGTTCACTGCAACTAAACTGTTTGTGCTTCGATTAGAAATCGTGTTGGAATTCAAGTATTCTGCAAGCCCAACGACAGCAAAATTTTTTTTTTCTCCAATTTTTTATTCCCCCAAAGATGGCCAGCGACCCGAGCGTTCGTTTCCAGTAGTAACGCGCGTCACTGGTCAGCCAGAACAGCCTGCGTCGAAAGTAGTATGCCGATAGTTCGGTCATACATGAGGCATTCTTATTAGTCAATAATTAATATAAAAAAATAAATAAATGAAATATAGAGGTACGTAATCAACTACATTAATGGGTAATTAATTTCAGTCGAAAGTTTTCATTGCATAATTACACCGGCGAAGTGTAAAAAAGAAACAAAAGAATTTTTTTCCGAATATTGATTTTTTTTTTTTTTTTCTTATCAAAATTCTTACGTCGAGTTTTGGCTGTGAAATAAATGTACCGAGATTTTTTTTTCCTTTCTCTTCATACCGTCTATAATATTATGTCTCAATGCATTATTGCGTTGTATTGGGGGTGTTTCAAACATTGGTTCGATAACCGTACAATCATAATTGGCAGTAGGAAATTAATCGTTTATTTCTGTGATTTCTCTTCTTCTCGTCTCTTTTTATCTATTCGAAAATATACAGAGGTTACTGCGAAGATTTTTCGCGTGGGTGTTAAAAATGTCTTCTACTGCGGCAGGAAGCAGTGGCAGATGGGGTGGAAATCCCGGGTATTGTATCTCGAAAAGGGGAAAAGCTGGTGAAGGGACAGAAGTTTGTTTAACATGTTTGTAAAAACGTCGCGTTTATTGTTGTAAGCGAAACAAACAAGGCCAATATAATTATATATGTATACATGTGTAGACCGAATACCCCGACAAAAATTTTGTACGGAATAATAGAAATGTCGGTGGAATTGAACTTCAATTTGATAATAAGCACTCATATTCATATCTACCTACACCATGCGCATGTAAAATTGGGGTTGCATTTATTCGGTATCTTACTGGAAATGAGGTGGAATTTAACGTTTTATTATTCTTACGTCACGACATATGAGGTACATTTCGTATATTTATCAATCACAGCTAATTAGTAATGCCAGACGGCAAAGTTTGTTATGTTATTCTATACATAACTCGGTGCAATATATTAATTTATGTCTAAAGGTAAGTTCGTTAAGGATTCTTATTGCTTTGTTTTCTCAAAAGTTGTTCCGTAGACGATACATGCAACGTCGGTAGATACGAATAATGTTCCCACTGTTATTATTTATTTATTTCTCTCTTGGTTATTCCCCGAATATCGACACAAATGTGCCATGGATTTTTGCGAATAGTTTTATGTTGCATCAGAACTTATACTTTAAATCGTAATTTTATTTCATAAGAGATTGAAACTGACTCGTCAGTTCTAGTTATTATTGTTGAAAACAAGAAATTAAAGGGTTGGAATCCGTTTCAGATACGTAACGTTTCGTAACTGAAGAAAAATTCTTTGATGTTTCGAGGACCTATATTATCTTCGGTTCGAACAAAAGCTGCGGTATATTATCGAAAGTTTCCAATACTTTAAGGTATAATAACCACTTCCGGTCAATCTGCGACAGAATTATATTCAAATTTCAACAGTTATATATGTTACTCGGTTACTTCTCACCCTTTAACTTCTGAACGTTAGGGTAGGTACGTACAGAAAATGAAATACAATTCGATTTATTATCGTCTGGTATACTAATGTGAATTCTAATTATAGCAAATCATTAACGTGAAGATTGCTTTACAATTATTACATAAGCATAACTACAAGTAATATGTGGTAACATTTAACATGCTATATGTATAAGTTCATGACGTCGAGCAATTTATTTGAACTTCGAACAATTTGAAGAAAAAAAATTTAATTATTTCTGAAAACTGCACGACAGACCATCATCATCGTCGTCATCATCGTAGTTTAATGACATTTGCAAGCTCATTATAGGCTAGAATTATGCAACGCACTGTAGCTTTAGATGTGAGATTTTTTGTGCGCCCGAAGTTATTAGATGTGAATTTCCAGGTGATTGAAACATTTGAAGGCAGCTGACGATTAAATGTATCGCCTGCTTACGTAGAATAGGTAATGTCTTGCCTATGAAAATTCGAAATATCCTGAATATGGAGGTATCATCTCGTCTCTTTGGGATTTTTACCACTGTTGGCGGGGGCGTTGCGTGGGATGCTGTTGGCGCCAGAAAAGAGACAGCCGATTGCAGGATATGGCTGTACCAGGCAAACTAGGTAGAATAACTCAGATGGACTCGTCTATACCCGCAGATAACAGCTTTCTGAATATAAAATCGTAAGATTCATGTATAATGTTCCTTGACTTGATAATGCACGGGTAACGTAATGTATAAAATCATATCGTTATAGACAATGAGCATCACCTAGAAAAAAAACAACAAATAACGCAAAATACAATAAAATGCAGAAATAAATATTATAGTAATAGTAATTTTTTTCGAAACTTTTTTCAGCGGGGAAATTCAGTATAATTTCGTTTAGAATTTTCAAACTATGAAGTAACTATCACTTACTTAGTATTTCGACTGGGAATAGTCGCCGTGTGATATAATCAGCGTCGAATAATTTTAATTCTGGGTCGTCTGCGGTATAAAATTTGGCAGTTGAAGGTGGAATATATTGTATAAAAATAATCAACTTAAAACTTGGCTCAAAATCACAGCGCACTGAATTTTATTGAATTACGTACCGCATCACCTGTGGCTTTCAACGATACGATATACTACATTATGTATGTACCGAAAAGCGGAAAATTGGCAATAACTCGATAATTTTGATAAGTACCGTATTGTTCCGAATATAAGCCGAGGTTTTTTCACCAAATCAGGACCTTCGAAAATCAAACTCGACTTATACGCGGGGTCGACTTATTTTCGGGATATACTGGACAGTAATAATTAAAAATGTCATAAACAAGAAAGAGTTGTTTCTTTTCTTAACTACTACTACACAACAACATACAATACCCTAATGGACTAAATTTTAAAAATGGCTTTAAAAAATGTTGCGTGAGCAATGCTATGGACGGGACCGAGGATGATGTCTTATGGGAGTGCGAGAATGATGCTACAGATGACAAAAGCTCAATTAGCGAAGATGACTCTGACGACGACCAATGAAGAACTACCTAACTTTGAACTACTCACTTATTTATATCTGATTTAACCCCCCCTGTTTTTTTTTTTAAATATTCTTTCTGTTAAAATATATGGATAATTTTATAGTTTTGATGTTATTTAGTAACGTTTTTTTGTGATAAGAATTTGTTGGTGAACTTGTCATATCATTATCTTATATTAAAGTTGAATCATTATCGTCTTATATTCGGTGCCTGAAAAAAATACCTCAAACCCAGCCTTGAAATTAGGGGTCGACTTATACTCGGGGTCGGCTTATATTCGGAACAATACGGTAGATCAATTTAGCTTGCAGATTCGGATTCCTGAGCTAAGACTTTGTAGGAATACTCTATGAGAACCCTCAAGAAAAAAAGTTGATTTTCAACCCCAAAATCGAAAAAATCCAAAGTCCAAATGGAAAAAGATTTTAAACCTTAGATTTTTTTTCGATTTTGGATTCAAAAATCGACATTTTTTTGTTGTTGTAATTTGTGTATTCTTATGTATTTCGAGATCAGGATTTCGAATCTGCAAGCTGAATTGAACCAACTGTCGAAATTTCCGAGTTATCGCCAATTTTTTGTTTTTCGGAGCAGAAAAATTGAGATATCTCGGTGGGATTATTTCGTAGCTCAATTTACTCAACGAATTCGTGTTCCTGAGGTCAAAATACATGAGAAAAGCGTCCTACGATCAATTTAAAAAATACTTCATTTTTGGCCCAAAAATCGAAAAAATCCAAAGGGGTATACCTTAGATTTTTGTCGATTTTGGGGTCAAAAATGAAGTATTTTTGAAATCGATCGTAGGATACTTTTCTAACGTATTTTGACCTCAGGAACACGAATCTGGAAGCTAAATTGATCAATCTATCAAATTGATCGAGTTATCGCTAATTTTTTGCTTTTCGGAGCAGAAAAATTGAGATATCTCGGTGGGATTATTTCGTAGCTCAATTTACTTAACGGATTCGTGTTCCTGAGGTCAAAATACATGAGAAAAGCGTCCTACGATCAATTTAAAAAATACTTCATTTTTGGCCCAAAAATCGAAAAAATCCAAAGGGGTATACCTTAGATTTTTGTCGATTTTGGGGTCAAAAATGAAGTATTTTTGAAATCGATCGTAGGATACTTTTCTAACGTATTTTGACCTCAGGAACACGAATCTGGAAGCTAAATTGATCAATCTATCAAATTGATCGAGTTATCGCTAATTTTTTGCTTTTCGGAGCAGAAAAATTGAGATATCTCGGTGGGATTATTTCGTAGCTCAATTTACTCAACGGATTCGTGTTCCTGAGGTCAAAATACGTTAGAAAAGTATCCTACGATCGATTTAAAAAATACTTCATTTTTGGCCCAAAAATCGAAAAAATCCAAAGGGGTATACCTTAGATTTTTGTCGATTTTGGGGTCAAAAATGAAGTATTTTTGAAATCGATCGTAGGATACTTTTCTAACGTATTTTGACCTCAGGAACACGAACCTGGAGGCTAAATTGATCGATCTATCAAATTGATCGAGTTATCACCAATTTTTTGCTTTTCGGAGCAGAAAAATTGAGATATCTCGGTGGGATTATTTCATAGCTCAATTTACTCAACGGATTCGTGTTCCTGAGGTCAAAATACATGAGAAAAGCGTCCTACGATCAATTTAAAAAATACTTCATTTTTGGCCCAAAAATCGAAAAAATCCAAAGGGGTATACCTTAGATTTTTGTCGATTTTGGGGTCAAAAATGAAGTATTTTTGAAATCGATCGTAGGATACTTTTCTAACGTATTTTGACCTCAGGAACACGAATCTGGAAGCTAAATTGATCAATCTATCAAATTGATCGAGTTATCGCTAATTTTTTGCTTTTCGGAGCAGAAAAATTGAGATATCTCGGTGGGATTATTTCGTAGCTCAATTTACTTAACGGATTCGTGTTCCTGAGGTCAAAATACATGAGAAAAGCGTCCTACGATCAATTTAAAAAATACTTCATTTTTGGCCCAAAAATCGAAAAAATCCAAAGGGGTATACCTTAGATTTTTGTCGATTTTGGGGTCAAAAATGAAGTATTTTTGAAATCGATCGTAGGATACTTTTCTAACGTATTTTGACCTCAGGAACACGAATCTGGAAGCTAAATTGATCAATCTATCAAATTGATCGAGTTATCGCTAATTTTTTGCTTTTCGGAGCAGAAAAATTGAGATATCTCGGTGGGATTATTTCGTAGCTCAATTTACTCAACGGATTCGTGTTCCTGAGGTCAAAATACGTTAGAAAAGTATCCTACGATCGATTTAAAAAATACTTCATTTTTGGCCCAAAAATCGAAAAAATCCAAAGGGGTATACCTTAGATTTTTGTCGATTTTGGGGTCAAAAATGAAGTATTTTTGAAATCGATCGTAGGATACTTTTCTAACGTATTTTGACCTCAGGAACACGAACCTGGAGGCTAAATTGATCGATCTATCAAATTGATCGAGTTATCACCAATTTTTTGCTTTTCGGAGCAGAAAAATTGAGATATCTCGGTGGGATTATTTCATAGCTCAATTTACTCAACGGATTCGTGTTCCTGAGGTCAAAATACATGAGAAAAGCGTCCTACGATCAATTTAAAAAATACTTCATTTTTGGCCCAAAAATCGAAAAAATCCAAAGGGGTATACCTTAGATTTTTGTCGATTTTGGGGTCAAAAATGAAGTATTTTTGAAATCGATCGTAGGATACTTTTCTAACGTATTTTGACCTCAGGAACACGAATCTGGAAGCTAAATTGATCAATCTATCAAATTGATCGAGTTATCGCTAATTTTTTGCTTTTCGGAGCAGAAAAATTGAGATATCTCGGTGGGATTATTTCGTAGCTCAATTTACTCAACGGATTCGTGTTCCTGAGGTCAAAATACGTTAGAAAAGTATCCTACGATCGATTTAAAAAATACTTCATTTTTGGCCCAAAAATCGAAAAAATCCAAAGGGGTATACCTTAGATTTTTGTCGATTTTGGGGTCAAAAATGAAGTATTTTTGAAATCGATCGTAGGATACTTTTCTAACGTATTTTGACCTCAGGAACACGAACCTGGAGGCTAAATTGATCGATCTATCAAATTGATCGAGTTATCACCAATTTTTTGCTTTTCGGAGCAGAAAAATTGAGATATCTCGGTGGGATTATTTCATAGCTCAATTTACTCAACGGATTCGTGTTCCTGAGGTCAAAATACATGAGAAAAGCGTCCTACGATCAATTTAAAAAATACTTCATTTTTGGCCCAAAAATCGAAAAAATCCAAAGGGGTATACCTTAGATTTTTTTTGATTTTTGGGCCAAAAATTAAGTATTTTTGAAATCGACCGTAGGACACTTTTCTAACGTATTTTGACCTGAGAAACACGAATCCGTCGACTAAATTGATCGACGACTGTAACCCATGGAGATATTTCAAATTTGGTGCTCCAAAAAGCAAGAAATTGTCTATGGCTCGATCATTTTATTAGATCGATCAATTCAGTTCGCAGATTCGGATTGCTAAGCTCAAAATTCTTTGAAATATATGCGTCTCTATGACTTTTTATCTCTCGTGTTGAAAAGAATTTATGTGTATTTTATTATTTAAATGAATTTCATTAACTGTACTAATTAGACATCCCTTGTGAGGTATTTAAATCACTGCGTTGCTTTACTATCTTTGGTTCTTCTAAGCATACAGTAATAATTTATAGTATGTATACTTAACCAATGCAGGACTAAACAATTAATTAATCATCGTGGTCTATGATATTTCCATATGACCCTTTGAACTACTAATATAAAGACCTTCCTCACCCGGCCAGCAAGCATATATTGATAATAATTAAATGAACGTTACAGTTCAACTATGATGAATGTTGACAGTCCTGAAAGCGGTAAATATATGCATGCAGAATTGATTATGATCGCCATGGCAATCGTAATCAAGTCATACTAAAACCATCAAATTTGATTATGTTTTTAACAATTTCGAAGGATAGCTTCGTACATGTGTTACTTGAATTTCGATAGAATAAGAAAAAAGTATATAGGTACGTAGTTCGGCTGACTGTTTTTTTGAATCTACTAATTGACTTTGCTATTAAGCATCGTTAGGAATGGAAAATGTTCAACTTATCGTTTTAAGACAACTCCCAGGCAATCATTACGTATACCCTTTTACAGCAAAGATTCAATCAAGCGATCTTTGATTTAATTTCATTATTACGCTTCGGCAAACTTATACGACTACGCGACCAAAATACTTAGACCTTTCATACACTTCTCTCTGCAGAGTCAAAACGTCGTTTTCATACGTTCAACACTGCACTGTATGAAGACAATGACGCCCGTTTTAAGAATATTCTATCTTTAAAAGATAATGCATAATCATGTGAAAAGAAAAGAAATCTTAAGCGAAAGGTAGACCAGCTAAAAATATTATAGACGGAAAACAAGTAAAGAGAATCTTCACCCTTCACGATTGAAAATTCAAATCATATAGACTATGATAGTAATAAATTCAAACGAACGGAAAAATCATTCAACCAATTCAACCCTTATTTTCATACGAAGAATTTAAACATCCCCGCTCGCGGTGACCTAAAGACCTCTTACCGCCATCTCTGCTAAAGTCAAAGACATAATTCCAACGCATGCGTATCAAAGTTGAGTTTGCCATCGACAGAGCCATCGATGATCGAGGGTTGTGCAAAGCAGTGTGAGGAAGTAAACGGTGAATCGCTTGGCAAATATTACATTGTAATTTATTTCGATTTCACGACGTGCTATCAAATGTGAGTTCATGGATGACATAGTTTACGATAATTTATCTGTTTACGTCTAGCGTTAGTATGTTTTAATAATTAAATATCTAAGAATTAGGACGCTGCGTTTATTCAACTAACAGAAATTTCGTCGCACGAATCGCACTTAATGGACGTTGTTCCCCGCGTATTGTGACGGGAAATAATTATCATTTTTTAAAACCATACTTGGCCAGTCCACCAACAACTAATGGCGTCAAAATTAAACATTCTATTTTTGATGCTTCATTTATGAGTACGTCGATAGCTAACGCCTTGTTAAATTTATTAGCGGGTATAACCTTTACTCGGTCCTTGGAAATCAGAAGATTCCAATTGCAAGGTTGTTGCCGTGCGCGCCAATGTTTTTTTCTCCTCTGTTCTTTTAATCTGTATCATGCGTTTTTGTGTTATAATGATAATTGTCAAGCGACATGATTTAGATGTGCTAAACTAAATGTAGAAGGATGCTCCCCATTACCTGCTTAGCTGTCTTAATCCAAACTGGTTGCTTTCGATGACTCATGTACATTTCATAAAAATAAAGATTTTCTCATTCTTTTTATATACCAAACTACGAAGTTCGAATTAAAGTATCTGCTTTGTTTGACATTGTACGTAGAGAATTTTTTTCAACCTTACGCATGACGCGAGAGGTTAACAAATTAAACTGGAATTTTTCATCGTCATTTATGGTTATAGCAATTACAGGAAAACCATTCTTGTTTCTGTCATCTCTCATTGCCAAGAGTTTAGTTAAGTCCATTGAATATATCTGTTATTACTGTTTGAAGATGCCGAATATAAAGCTGCAAAGTTCAGATGGAGAAGTCTTTGAGGTGGATGTTGATATCGCGAAATGTTCAGTCACGATAAAAACCATGCTGGAAGATTTGGGAATGGACGAAGACGAAGAAGAAGTTGTTCCATTGCCCAATGTTAATTCCGCTATCCTTAGAAAGGTCATTCAGTGGGCCACCTATCACAAAGATGATCCTCCACCACCAGAAGATGATGAAAATAAGGAAAAACGCACCGATGATATCAGTTCTTGGGATGCTGATTTTCTGAAAGTCAGTATATGTATGAATACAGTGTCGTTATATAAACATAAGATTCACAGAACTTTGAAGACTGTATCATAGCACATTTAATTGGCTAGAAGTACGCAATTTTTATGTTTCTAGGTCGATCAAGGAACCTTGTTTGAATTGATCCTTGCCGCTAATTATTTGGACATAAAGGGACTTTTAGAAGTAACATGCAAGACCGTAGCCAACATGATTAAAGGCAAAACACCCGAAGAAATACGCAAAACTTTCAACATCAAGAACGACTTTACAGCTTCGGAAGAAGAGCAAGTTCGCAGGGAGAACGAGTGGTGCGAGGAAAAGTAGGATCATCACAAGCCACTTTTTCTTTTCTAAATCTGTCTCTGTAACTGTAGGTTTATTTTAATTTCGGTTGTAAAAATTAGTCGCAAACGTTTTTCTATACTGATCGAAAAAACTTAAATGTCTAGAAAAGTCTAATCCTTCATCAGGTGATGCCAAAAATACCGATGGCTAATTTGCATTTCGAAATCTTTATTTATCAGCCCCTTTACTTTCCTCTGATATCTTTCCAGGTGCAAAGTAATCTAGATGCAAATGTTTGAAAAATACGATACTTATCAAAACAATGTCTACTGAGTATTATTCGCACTTTATTAAAGTAACAAATAAATTAATTCAATCAGATACGACTTAATTTACCTTCTTGTAAAGACTTGGATAAGTGTCAATCTATGCGGAAAATAGACAAATGGCAGCTCAGACGCAGTTATTATCGAATAGGAGTAGGAAAAATTAGGCTCTGGGCGGTAAGAACATTCATTTTAGTACTACTTTTTTAATCACTATGACTAAAAAAAACTTCTACGTCACATTATTGCAAATGGTCTTCAACGAATTGATTAATGGAAGCATAATTAAATTTGGATGAAAGCATTTTGAACAAATCAGTGTTCTTACTCTCGGCTTGCTCTCGAAATTTTTGCTGCCAAATTTCTTATAAGTGGTTAATCGCCTGGAACAACATAATGTGACTGAACCTTGAAGTAACAAATAACTAATGAGAATGTTTTTTCTGAATAACATATAAATCCATCATATTGTTTTCGGTTCAACTTCACTTTTCAAAGTATAAACGTAACAGTCAGAAAATATCGAAGAAGTTAAGCGCTGTAGATGCGCAAACAAACAATTATTCAAAATCACCCAATATAATCGCATAATAATGTTTTTGATAAGAGTAAATAAATGAAACTTTAAAACCACGTGACAGCCCATTAATGTTCCGAACCTGCATTCTGAATTTTCTGATATTATTGCAGTTGCCTATGCGACACGCGTATTTGACCATTGCAAATCTACTCTCAATGCTTGAATCACTGTTGAATTGGCGCGCCATTCAGCGGCGAAGGTGGTCAATCGAATTCCGTTTGATCGGGTTTTTAACGTGACAGGTGTCAAGTGAAAATAATAAAGCGGTATGAATATAGTCGATGGTTGCCGTGTAAGGGGTTGTATAAATTAACTAACTTTAATGTACTTGCATACACGTACGCCAAGCGTATTCTAAATTGTACCTTCACCTCATAATTATTTGATGTTACGCTGCAAAATCGTGTCCAGTATAACCTAAAGTCGAAGTACAAACTGGTGATAATATGCTCATGAAAATACCTTTAACAATGCCTATCATGAAGTTATAAGATTATATTATTGAAGAAACAATGGGTAGGTAACAAATTTTCTGTGTCAATAGTGCAAGTTTCGTGGTTAGAATATTGATTCTCTTACTTGCTGCTCTGTTGTCATTCCTACCACAGGACCTCAATCATTAGTCAGCATCTGCGACTGGACCAGACCTGAAAGTGTAGCGATTGAGTATCACGATTTACTGACAATTCGAAGAATCACTTACTCACATCTTAGAGATGCGATAACAAAGGTCAGTGCTGCCTTAGCTGTGAATGTGAAAGAATATGGATTTATTGGGATAAATTACGACATAGATGCATTCTGCAATCCCGCTTTAATGTTAGGGTGAGTGTGCATAAGTTTGATTCAATCCAACAGCATCTAATTCTGGAAGCAGTCCAAAGTGTATTTGTATTATTGGTCTATACTTCATACAATCAAGGAATGCTTTTTTTAGAGTCCACTTACGAGGATGCGGTTTTTTCAATTTACCATTGAATAATGAAAGAGTAATATGTTCCAAGCTGTGTATAAGATTTATATTTTCTCACTCGATGATGAAGGAAACAAAGTTGATTTGCGAGGTTGATATACTCGGCAGAACTATCAAACTTTTAGAATTAGAGCGCATAGCTTCTGCTGTAAACAACCCCATGAGGGATGAGTTTGCCTATGCTGTTACAACCTCTGGATCCACAGGAGTACCAAAGATAGTAAAAGTTCCTCACGCTTGTATAGTTCCAAATATTATTGACTTGAGAGAAAATTTGTCATTGTCAAGAGCTGACAAAATAGCTCAGGTAACTACACACACTTTCGATCCTAGTGTAGTGGAAATATTTCTCAGCTTGTCAAGTGGAAGTACACTGTTTTTTGTTTCAAATGATATTATAAGTAACCCACATAAATTATTACATTTAATTCATGATTGCAAAGTTAATTTCTTGCAAATCACACCATCTTTATGGTTGAGTAGATGGTCTAGTTACGAAATTAACAGAACAATCTTTGGCAAAGACAGTCACTTGAAAGTGCTGCTGTTTGGAGGTGAACCCTTGCCAAAAATTGAGCTCATTATCTCCAAGAAACATGTTGATAATAAGACTAGGATTTATAATATTTATGGTATTACGGAAGTATCGTGTTGGGCCAGTATGAATGAAATTGATTTAGCAAATCCTGATCATCAATATTTAGGAGAATTACTTTCGGATACAATTTTTCAAGTCAGAAATGAATGCAGCGAAATTATTCAAAATGGTGAAGGTGTCTTATATATTGGTAGGTATTCTGATCAAGGCTTGTCAAAATTATAAATTTTCATGATTCGGAATTTACTGATCACTTTTCATATGCCAGGAAGTCGTTCAAGAATATGTCTGTTAGATGGTGAAGAATGGTGCCATTTGCAAGCTCCCGTTTTCAGGAGATCTGGAGACATAGTCACGGTACGATGAAAATCTTGCAGTAAGAGTTTGATAATTATTCTATCGATCTTTTTTTTTTTCACCAGAGCTTAGTCAAAATATTGAAATTTATTGATTGTAGGTGAATGGAAATGGCAAGTTATTTTATAAAGGGAGAAGTAATAGGACAGTCAAGCGATTTGGTAATAGAATAAATTTGACCAAGCTAGAAACGGATCTATTGAAACTAAATTGTGTAGAAACTTGTCTTGCAATATGGGATGAGGGAAATCACAAACTTTATTTGTGTATTTCAACTATGAACCATAAAGAGATGAGTAATGCAATTATTACTGATTTGAAATGTCGTGAGGAAATTGAGAAACAGCTCAGTAAACTGCCTGCTCCGTATCAACCAGATAGAATAAAATATTTGGAGAATTTTCGATTGACAGTAAATGGAAAGATTTGTACAAAAAGCATGATGGAAATGTTTAAAAATACAGAAGAGTCCTATCTGAAAGGCAGTGACACTGCAGGTATGCACACACAGATAGTATGTGAACAACTTGAACAAGTTTGGAAAAAACATTTGACCATAACTGACAGTGGTTTTTTGGAAAGTGGTGGTACTTCTATAAAGGCATTACAGATTTCTACAGAACTGACTACAAGACTAAATATGGAGTTTCCAGAGTTGATTGGTTTGCTCTTGAAAAATGAAACGCTCAACGGATGTACAAATTATGTTAAAAACAAGTTTCAGTGCTCTGGGCAAAAAAATGATAATGAAGACTACATTCATTCATGCTCTAGTGAAACGCAATCCCATATTAGTAAAAGAATGAAATTCAATTTCATAGCTCCAGACAGAGTTACAGCGGAGGTGGTTGGATGTATGTGGCAAAAGTGCAGAGGACAGATAATCGGGATAGTTCAAAAGAATATTCTTTCTCGGAGCTTGATTGGATTGAAACTATCAATTGAGTATACTCACGATTTAAAAAAATGCGTGGACGCATCACCAACTGTATTCTACCAGTCCAGGTGTGGCTTTCATTCATATTTTGATGCCTGAATTTCAGACCTACTAAATTTTATCTCGAGTCGTGTGTTCATTTTAGTGGTGAAACTTATGCATCCGTTGGTTCTCATGCCGGAATTATTTTAACTAGGCAAATAAATGATCCAAATTCAATTAGTTACAAAGTGAAACTCCCAGATAGGATCGAAGCTTCAGTCCTTATTCTTGATGAGCTGAATGGTATTGTAGGTGAGCTGAAGAGTCTATATGGCTGCAAAAATCATGTTAAATAATAAGTTTGGAATAGCTATATTTGCAGTTGCTCATTGTTGATCAGGGTGCTATGATGGATATGTATACTGTCTGAATTTGAAAACGGGTTTTGTGAATTGGAAATTTAAAACACAAGATACTGTCAAATGTACTGCTGCAACAAGCAGTAATAAAAAAACTATATTCGTGGGATCATATGACAAACACCTGTACAGTATCTGTATAAAGGCGAGTATTTATCTTCAGCAATTACATTCAGTCTACTAAAATTTGTCTCTGGGCGACTCATAAATAATAAATGTTCAAAATCTCATATTCAATATCCAGAATGGCTCAGAAGTCTGGAAATTAAAGGCCAGCGAAGGCAGTATTTCAGTGACACCTCGTACGTGTTCGAAATCTCATTCAGTTATATTTGGAACTCTCGATGGGACTTGTATTGCGCTGAATCAAGATTCTGGACAGATAAATTGGAAGAACAAGTTTGAGGACCCCATATTTTCAGCTCCAGCAGTTTTGAAAAATGGAGACATTGTATTCTGCAGTGTTTCAGGAGAAGTAAAATGTTTCAACTCAGGAACTGGTTCTGAGGTAACGTCTTGGAGCTCAGACCTGAAAACCAGGCAGATTTTTCCCCTAACGTACATACCTATATGCGTTTGATTATTGATTTTCAGATATGGACATACAAAATTGATGGTAATGTATTTTCACATCTGGTTGTGAAAATAAATCCAATAATGAATACAGAAGAACTCATTATTGGATCTAATAATAAACGTGTTTATTGTATCTCTGTACCAAGCATTACATCTACACCGATGCTAAGATATTCAGTTACTTTCAAATGTCCAATTTTTGCAACACCATACTGTGAAGATGGCCTTTTAGTTGTTGCTGATACCGGGGGAAACATAAATTTGCTAAATGCTTACGATGGACAAATTATAACAAGTTTGAAGCTGAATGGTGATATTTTCTCATCCCCAGTGATCGCTGGTGATTTTATTGTAGTTGGGTGTAGAGACAATAATTTGTACATGATAAAACTCAATGAATGATAACAGGTATTTTAATATAATATCATTTATTTTCGTATGCCTGCCAAATTACAGTAATAAGTGTTTATATCCAACATTCTTTAGAATATCAGTGATGTTTAATAAACTTGTATATTATACGAATGTTGTTACCATGCAGCGTATAAGCTTGATACTAATTTTTTTTGGTAGATAGAATTACTTCTTGATATTTATTTACTTAAAATTAACAGTATTATGATACACTCACAGTAACAAAGAAATATTCGTGTTCGCAAGCTCACCTAATATATCAACATCTGTATTTATATATTTATTCACTTACTTAATTATTAATAGTCATAATTGAATGCTTCGCTGCTCGACAACCCACTATATATGTATAAATCAAATACAGATTATGTCGGGTCGGTAATTCCCATCTATATTTTTGCACAGCATACCTATTTTAATCCACATAATATCTATACCTGACATGAAAATCTGCGTTTGCTCAATTCATATCCATATCCATACTATAAATCATCATTGCCTTCAACTATTCATACTATAATATAATTCTATATCCTATTCTGAAAGGCATGCCAATATGTTTCGTGAGCTGGGATTTTGAAAATAATTATTTCCTTATGCTGCAAGCTACATCAGCTTTGTCTCCATTCGACATAGCTTACTAGTACAACTGTCTGCCCCTGCCCCTAAGATCCCTATGACTATTCATTTAATGTTGATAATATTTTGCCAGTAGATAAAATATGTTAATTATTTATAGCAGTAGTTTGGAAAACCTTTTTTCAATATGAGGAACTGAAGATATGGATACATGTAAAGGCCAGTGATTGAATGAACACTGCAAGACACCGATTATGATAATGTATGTATGTAATCATCATTATTGTTGAGAAGAATCCATTTACCAGTTTCAGAAACTCATCAATGTGTTCATGTAAATAAAGACTGTAGAGCAGGTGAATAAAATTCATTGACTTTTTTTTCATACATCTTATGATACATACATCGTGTTCACAGTATCCTAGACTTAACAAAATTAAGAATAATGATACTTATAGTACGGGATGTAATGAACCCTTTGGATTAGGCTTGAATTGAATCCAAGCATCGGATATCAATTGATTCACTAATTATGGTTACTGATCTTCGTCCCCTAATTCATGCTTGACTTTGTTGAAGTCAAATTCTTCTCCAGTAGCGCGTTTGAAAATGTCCAGAACATCCAGGCAAGTTGTTTCGAAATGCGTTGTGGCATCGTAGCTTGTTGAAATGAATAATTGACTGCCCAAACCATTGTCGGTTGGCTCCATATAGTCGGAAACAGAAACGAATTTCTGTCTAATCGGACCAAGCAGATCAATACCAGGCTTGATTTCAGCTACGGGATTACTTGTTTCCACTGTAGTGGACACCATTGCTACGAACCACCCTTTAGCTGCTACTTGGTGTGTATGCGATACCAACGACACATAAATATCTGAGTTGCGATTAACCTGTGTTGGGAAAGTATTTTGTTATAGATTTTTTAAATCAATTATACAAGTTTTGGATGGAAAAATTCAAGCATAAAGTATATGCATACCTGTTTCTGTGGAATGATAATCTGTGTTGAAAGAGCATCACCAGTTCCTGGTATCGGATGGTCCAAAAGACAAATGCATCTTATCACTTGCCCTATTTTACGGACCTTATCAGGGACGTAAGTTGGATCGCAAAACACTTGCTTGCACTTAGCTACTTCCGTTCCAGAACGAACTCCAACTACCTATAAAAAAAATAGTCAATTATACCAATGCTGAAATACTAAATATCTACATTTTATCTACTGGATTTTTCTCAAAAATTTGACATGAATAGGATAGATATGATTAGAATGATTTACAAAATAAGGATAAAGCCATGTATCTAATATGTGATATGAATTCCTACCAAGGAGACTTGACATTGGCATCATAAAAAAATAATCTTCATGACTGTAAATTAGAGAATAAATTCGTGCCGTGAGGCCAGTGTCTCACCTTTCCATCCTCCATGACAATTTCGTCTATGGGTTTGTCTAGCATGTAAGTGCCTCCATAAATAGCACTCAGCCGAGCAAAACCTTGGGGTAGTTCTCCTAAACCATACATCGGGTACAGGTATGGAGACTTTCCATAGCGTGCCAAGCTGTCACTGTACAACTTGATTCTTCGAATTGTACCAATGGCACTTTGAACAATGTAGTCATCATCCCTAGTTTCAGAAATCGAAATATTAAAGATAATTGTGGTGAGAACATTGATGGTATTCTCAATGAAAAGCAAACAATGAATTAATCTGCAAATAAATTCATACCTGTACAAAGCAAGTGCATGACCAGTAAAGTCTTGCGTATTCTTGTCAATATTAAATTTGCTGTAGAGAGCCTGCATGTTGTTTGAAAATGGGTCGAATCCATCCCAGGTCTTAGGGTCGTCTTCTTGGACATTCTGAACCCAGATCAAGAAGTTTCGGAATCGTCTCTTTTCGAAAATTCCCATCAAATCGCTAGTCAATGCTTCCTGCTGATCGATAGGTACTTTGGAAATTTTTCCAGACTTGTATACATAGGAACCCTCTACGGACTTGAATTCAAGATACCGGGTTACTCCGGTGTGAATTAGAAGCTTCACAAGCAGGCCATTTGCCATCAAAAACTTGGGAATCAAATCTACATTCCATTCTCTACCACGGCCGTACTTTTCGTCTGGTGGTGGTGCTTTAAATTTGCTGAAATACAAAAAAATTCAGAATATGTTGAATGAGGTACCATTAAATTGATAAGATGAGAAGGAATGGCAAATGTTTCATTTCAAACATAATCATCATGAACGAAAACCGAATTTTCATAAAATATTATTTCATCAGTCAACATTCACTTTTCTGAGGACCCCATTGGGTGCATTCCGTAGCTACAGTCCTGGTACCGGCACTGGCTAGTGCAGGAAAGAAATTTAAAGAGAATTGACCATGACGGATGATTATTTTGCGTTATACTGAGTGGGGTAATTTAAGCCCTTGGTAGTATCGGGAAATGGGTAAACGGGTTATAATTATTGTGTTGTTATTATTTACGTGTTTTAAAAATGCCCTAGGTCAAGAATGTATAGTCTTTTGAGTATGGTGAGACAGTTCGTGGAAATCGATACAAGAGAATAGGCATGGGGTTTTCCATATAACGCGAGAACGTCGTCGTCGTCAAACCTCCCTACCGTAATTGGTTTCAAGAACGGACGTGTATAAAATCCTCTTATACTCCAGGGTACACGTAAACCTGGTTTTTATAAGGTTGTTCAGTATACTGACGGCGCGCATTCGCAAAAAATGGAAGTAAAATGCTCGATGTCCGACATCGCTGATCACTTCAGCCATGCGAAACCGTTACTTAAAAAGCGCACTGAACGCCGCTGTAGAAATTTATGAGAGTATTTTAACCGCAGTTCAAATTGATATGGATATTTAATATACGGGGACTGCCGTAAATATAAAATGAAGCGGTGCATAGAACCCAGTAGCAGTTACAGTTTAATGAGAGAAATTTCGTATTTAATCAATCCCCCTTAAGGTTAGTTTACGATGGTTATTGCCAAAGTTCCGGTGCTCCGGAACGCCAGACAGCGTGTCCGCATAATTTTAACATTTTAACAGTACAGCTGCCCCAGAAATACAATTCTTCAAATTAGTATCTAGAACAATTTGACAGCCGGCTTATCTGCAACTTACGACACCTCGTTTTTTCAACCACCAGCAAGCGAACTACAAGACATATGATAATTTTTTAGAAACATAATATAAGGTGCCCCATCTGTTCGTTAAATTGGCGAGTACATAGACAAGTATAAAAATCAATATTCTTCCCGGTGTTTCGTGACAACACCTTGGTTCCAAGACGATAATGCGTGGATAGGAGAAATAGGAGGATCCGTGAATCAGAAGCAGCCACGGCGTAATAATTAGCAGCGAACCATAATAACTTTGATGAAATTGGAAAGATCTGTAAAACGTTTATTATCATTATACCTGAATAGGTCTTCGAGTGGCGTTATGGAGGCGGATTCACCGCCGTAGTACTTGTTGCGATCGACATGTAGAACCTTTTTCCCGCTAACGGATAACATCCCGCTAAGGATGCACTCCTTCAGTCCGGTTCCGAGGACAATAGCGTCGTATTCCTCATCCATCTTAAGACCGAAGTTTATTAGTACTCGATTAATACAAGTTTATCGCACTATTATTCACTCTTGCCAAAGGCTACTATAACAATTATCCGCTGCTACCACTCAGTTTGCCAACTCGCAACTTCTGTGGGCAAAAAGTTGCCTAGATACGCCGAAACGAGTCGGAGCTATAAGGATATGGCACCACGAAGTACAAAGTCACGGATAACGATCACGGATTCACCAAAAACCAACGGAGAACGAACGAAATGCTGGCTGTTTGCTGCTGCTGCTGCCTTCCTCCTGGCACTCTACGTCAATTTCATCCCCTCCAATCAAAAACTTTCTGTATATCGGGTGGACGTGAATGCGATTACACGAAGAGGGCGTATCATGGAAGGTGGAACAACCTGAACCGGTTATGCGGGCATATATATGTGGGATATACGGACGTGGCTTTGAAGTTAAAACAATTCTCCGACAAATATCCCTAGATTTCATCTTACGTGATTTTTGAATTTTGTTGGATTTCGAAAAGTTGCACAGAATTTTCAGAAGCACAATGTTTAGGTTCAAGCGCTTTGTTATTTCAGTTTCAACAGAAAATTATTTTACGAAAACAGATTGCCAAGTTACTGCACGTAGATAATATGCATTCGCACACATTCGCATTGTATATCTGTTTGTGAGATTTATCTTTGCAACGAGAAAAATTCACATCAGTATGAATATATGCACTCGCCAATCTACGTATGCGTCGATAACTAACATTGGTTGAAAGACTTGTTTACAGCGATTAAATGATATTGGATAAAAATCAGACTGGTCTCTGCATCAGCGCATATTCAAGGTCAAATAGGACGATCAGGATGCGACTGGAATATAAAACCATTGATAATCAATTCTCAACCCTATTTTCTATTGTAATCGAATACGTTATCGTGATTTGGTTGAGATATTGTATTCGTGATATCGAATGCCGTAAGCTCCTAATAAAGAGAGACTCAAACAGAATAAGATAATCTTCCAGCTGCATCATGCAAATCAATGCCAATATTTGATACAGCTATTTGAATACCGACAATGGTAGCGTTACAAATTCTGTCACATTTTACTGCGATACCCGTTATATGAATTTCTAGTAGAAAATTTTAGGGGTTGGTGTACTTGAAGTTGGGATATTCCGTCAGGTGGCGTTGTACGTGCGACACGCCGCCAGACACGCCGTCAGTTCACTCGCCTCTGAGCTGCGAGCCAGGTGTGCGCGTGTGCGTCTTTCACGCTCTATTTTTTCCTAACATTCCTTCTATTTACAAATATATTATTATTGTTTTTTTTTTTTACATTTATTTTGCGATTACCGTGTAAAGTTACACGATTATTGATAATAACTCTGTAAATAAACGAGGTGTCGTGAAAGAAATAAGATTAACTATACTAAAGAATATGTATAGTACAAAAAATAAAAATGAATAAGATACTAAATAAAGAAATAAATAAATGAGGAATTAAATAAAATTATAAACATAAAAAAAAAATCTTCGTCTACACGCATACGCTTGTTGAAGTTTATCAAATGAAATAGGTTAGAACGAGCACGAGTGCACGTGATGTTTTTTTTTAAAAACTTCAAAACCAAGGAATAAATATGTGTGAAAATATTTATTTATTGTGTGTAATATTTATAACATAAATGAAAGAAAGAAAATATAAAGGAAAAGTTTGTGCTGTGCTATAGTGAACCGTATTTGCTTTTATAACCCTTTTAACGTTTGTATCTTACGCAGTTATTATTGTCAAAAGTTTTGTGGTGAAAATTGTTATCTCTAATGTGGTCATTATTGTACATAACGAAAATGTACTTTCGGATTTGATGTAAGAACAGACGTCAGTTCGCCCAAGAGGGATCTTCAAAACTGTTATTGAAGCAACGTGGAAGTGTTTAGACGCCTGGAAAAATGTAGGTCCATATTTTCTCTTGAAATTATCTTCTGTATCTGCCAGAACATGAGCGTCGTTTCTCTTCCTCATCCTCCTCCTCCTCCTTCATCTCTTCATCTCTTCTTGTTCTTCTTCCTCAGATTCTTCTCTTTTAACGCACACACGTGCATCCAGTCTCAGCGGCGTTGCTACCGCTAGAGATTGGTCCATTCCATAACAGATGTTTCATTTCTATTTGAAAAACCTGTATTTTCCAAGTCTAGTCTCACCTTGGGTCCACCTACCATACCTATGGTCCAGGCTTGCTGCTAGCAACATTTAAAAATTCATATTTCACACGTTTCAAATAATATCCCTCGTTTTTAAATTATATTCGTTCATTCGTTCTCTCAAAAATTGAATTCCTCTCCCACTCGCATTCAGAGTTTCTTCTGAGTACTCGAGATATTTTTTTTCCGTCAAAAGAAATAGTTTTCAAGCCACTATATTAATAAACATTCTATTGTTAGTTATAAGACCGATACCGCGATCATCCTTGTAGACGAAAGTTTAGTTTTACGGTTTGGCACGGAGATGATATTTTTGAACAACCGGAAACTGTTATCTATTTCAAGGTCCGATATCGCACAAACTGTGAGAAACCACGAGCATTTTGGTCGGATATAAATGGCAGGAAAAAAAGCTGATAGATATAACTCCGCGAATTTTTCCCGGTGCCAAGATTCCTCCTCTCTGGAAGTAATTATTTTTAGATTAACAAAACCTTTGAGTGCATGGAAAATGTCGATAAATTAACGAGGAAACCACAAAAATTAGCCGGTGATTTGTACAGGAAATAAAAGATAAAAAAAGAATGGACTAACGCCGCGACGATGAAGTTTTACGCCTTTTGCGTGGTATAATAAATTCTTTAGATTATTTAAGAGGAATACAAAAGCACCGTTATAGGTGGAAAAGACACTCGCGGTTCTACTTCTCGCAGCCAATTCTAATAAGATTCATTACCTTTCCTGACCGAGTGAAAATATTCGAGTTCACTTACAATCGCACAAAAAATAGTGCAAAATTGTAAGTTTCTATCATAGACAATAGTGTATGAGAATTTATAACTCTAGTTTGCACCGCATATTTGACGAAGGAAACAACTAGTTTCTGACCGGCTAATTCCTGATACTTTTATTCACCGAGTAATTATTCGTATAAATTTTGATAAAGTACAATGCGAATAATAACTCGTACACTTTAAACCGCCGTTTAGAAATTGTCGCGAAATTTTTCGAAAGGAAAATGGAAAGTGCAGCGATAGGCGTACGTGCAGCAAACGCGAAAAACACCTTCGGGATATGGATATAACTGAAAACCATCGTCATTTTGTTGCAGAGAAATTGAGTGTCAGAAAGATCCGAGATTCGAGTCGCATTGATTGAATAACGAAAATTTTTAGCGAGTTGCCCTGTTGAATTTTCTTCTTCCCACGCTTCGGTGAAAGCAAGACGAGAGATCACGATCCGAAATAACGTATATATAGTTACACGACATGTGTGTAGTTTTTACTGGAATGTTGGACGTCCGCACAGTAGAATAGAAAATGTAAAAAAAAGTTGGAGCATCAAATTGAACTTTGTTTTTGTGTGTTTCGCTTGACGCTGAACGTAAAACCAGTTGTCTTATTTTTGAATTTCGAGGATCTGATATTTTTTTTTTTTTTTTATAACGGTCAGCATATATATTTCTTATGCCAGTTGAGCTAGTGGCATACGTGCTTACGCAATAGCGTAATCGATTGTTTACCACAGTTAAAAGTTTGAGTCACACGTGTGTCAAAAACTCATAAAATAAGAAGGGAAATGCGTGTTTTTATTCAAGTTTTCATCATCGCAGATAGGCTTTAATAAATCTGATCTCTTTGGCCATTGCATACCTTTCCTTATTCCAATTCCTTTTTTTGAGAGGTGATTTTGAAATGAAATTTTTATCGAATTACGCTCTTACAGGCTTGTAAAAATTTTACAAAACGAGTCTGCAGATTTGATATACAATCTCCAAGCTTGAGACTAGAGAGTGCGCGAGATATTTCATTCTCCGTATTCGTACATCTCACAACGTGTCGTCCTTGTAATTCTTTTACCTCACTCGAAAGTTGACTTTTTATCTGAAATTTATGAAATTTATTCCAGAAAATTGTACGCGTATATGACGCTAAAAAATACACCATAGTTTAATTTCAATTCTCTCAATTTTATTTCGTTCACTCGAACGTTTCATTTCATATATTATTTACCAATTCCGTTTTTGAATTTTGATGAAATAGCCTTATTAATAATGCCATAAAAACGTTTGTCGTATTTTGCGACTAGACCGTGTCTATATATATAGTCTAACAATTTTTTTTCTTATCACATTCGATGACACATTCAAAGATATAATTCATAATCAAATTTTCAATATCATGTTGCATGTGTGCAAAGATTGTTTTAACAAAGGATGAGATTAAAACATTCTGAACCAATATCTTGTGCACATCGGAATATTATATCTCCGCTATTATATGTAACGCGTCATAGTCATTTCCTTTCCTATGTTAGGAATATTTTTTTATAAATGAGTATAGGGCGGGTATATCTACGCGCTGTATTCTATTTTGCGAAACGCCATTGATACACACATTACCCATATAGTTTGGAAGTAAATATACCGCGTAATGGCACGGGATGTTTGAGTCGGATGTTGATTAGATGTTTCAATTAGACAACAGCTGGTTCGTATAGTTTTGACGTTTGGTGTGAATACGGTTTAGCTATTACGCGGCACAATTCACCTGCCTCGTCATACGCGTTGAATGATAAACCTCGCCTATCTATTGTGTAAAAGTTTTCATTTATTTGTTCAGATCTGTTTTACAATTTTCAAGTCCATGCCTAGACAGAAAATTGCATAAGGAGTCTGCGGAAATTTTTTTAAAATTGCTCGAAATATATTATACGATCTCTCGTACGTTGTACACTGCGTGCTCCAGACATGTATAGGAATCATGACACATCGAATTTTGAAGAGGGCTTCCTCTTGGTTTTCTCTCCCGCTGCAAACTCGAGTTTTGAGTGCTGTTTACATGCGTTTTAAGTGGCCAGAATTTCACAGATTTGCGATTAAAATTTTTGCTCCACGTAAAACGCGCACCCGTTACAAAGGATACTATCAGCAGTTGGCGAAGTGAAGTTTAGCTAAGTATAGGGACGAACGGTTCCGCAAATATTCGAATCGACCTCTCAATGTCTGTTCAAACACGTGTAGAACCCCGTGTTGTATACCTATGTACGCGAATAACTCGAGAGCTGACAAAGCAGATCGCCCACCGCATAACTTAAGGCCATTTCTGACGAGGCAGGAGAGACCCGCGTGGCCAAACCTATGAAAAAAAAAAATGTTGATATATTATGTAAAAAAAGGAAGAAAAAAAAAAACAACATCCAACTCTATCCCATAAAAGTAATAGCTGCTACGCGTTAAAAGTCATAACACGTTTATCTCCTCGCTCTTCCATTTGGATTATATACGGAATGAATTTCTGATATAGGATTACATCGAAATTTTCCGCACAAAATACCGATTAATGGTATTTTTTTTTATCTCGTATAGTTGAAATGTGGAGAGCGAAGATCGTGGTAGAGAAAAAAATTAATGTGAAAATTAGTGATTCTCGTAGTTATACGACACAGTTTGATCTATTGCTTCATCTACAGATGTGCCAGTATGTCCGAAAGTGTCCTGGAAGCAGCGAACAGCGACAACGATCACAGAGCATCTCTGTATGTGTTCCCCGGAGCATTGCAGGCTCAGAACAACGTCCCACCTTTGTACAGCATAAGCAACAATTCAACAGGACAACAGCAGCAACAACAACAACAATATGGAGGAATACAGCAAACTCTGCAGTCCCAACCAACAACTGCAAGTGGTGTCGCGACCATTTCGTCGAACAGTGGGACGGCGACTTTTGCACTATCAACGGGAAGCAACAATCAAACGGCATCGACGATGCCGATGATGAACTTGGGGTCTCTGAACACTACAATATTAGGGTCCAGGGCGTCGAATTTGAAGACTCACGCTCGATCTGCAAGCCATGGCGGAGTTCTGGCGACGGGTCTTGTTACGGCTACGTCATCGGCTGGGGCCACGGCCAGACCCTCGGCCTTGAAAAAACCCGGACACCAAAGAGCCTTCAGTCAAGGGCAAGTCGTAGATGTTCACGGACCGCAACCTGTCACTGGACACAGTCGGGTTGGCTCAAAAACAGACTTTATACTGCCACCGGGACACAGAGAAGATCCCAGACCTTCTACAGGAGGAAAAGTTCCATCCTTTCGCGGACACTCACGCCAAGCATCCAGGTAATATATTTCTTTCGAGTCACTGAACGGAACGTCGGATTATATTGTTTAGTACAAGATTTCATTGATTGTAATCCAGAGTCATGCTTCTGTCTTTTCTGTGACTCGAAGAAGGTATTTTCATTTTTTTTCTCGATGCAGATCCGAGTCCATCTACACGATACGGCGTAGCGCCGCGCCTCCCTGGTGGAGGAGACTTTGGGCACGATGCTTTGGTCCTACTGCCGAAGAACCTAGATTAAGGACGATTGTTCCAAACCATTTGGTCCCGCCAAAAACGCCAAAGACTCAGCATCCCAACGGGCTTAGAGTGGGTAACAGGTAATATACAATGATTTTTGAATTGATAAAATGGATCTATTTTTTTCCTCTAAATAATAGTTTTCTTGTTTAACATTTGATCTGCAGAGTACGCACAACGAAATATACAGCGCTGAGCTTTCTGCCTCGCAATCTTCTCGAGCAGTTCCATAGGGTAGCAAACATATATTTTCTATCGATATTATTGCTTAATTGGATACCGGCAATCAATGCTTTTGGAAAAGAAGTTGCCATGATTCCTGTTATTTTTGTACTCGGAGTTACAGCCCTTAAAGATTTCTTCGAAGACAGAAGAAGGTTCAGTAGCGATCAACGAGTCAACAATTCAACTTGCAGAGTCTATGTTGGGTGAGTTGATAATTTTTCTTCTTTTTTTTTCATCACATACAAGTGATAATATATACAGCGTATTGTTGCGTGAGTCACTTTCAACACATGGATCTCTCAAATACTATATTGGATTCATGGAATTGACCCGGAACATTCCTCAGTTCGTTCGTGGAAGATTTTTTGATTCTTCTTTTTTTTTCAATTCATCAATGCGGACTGTGTGCATTGAATCAATGGAAAGGTCGTCGGTTTTTATCGATTTTTGTTGTCACGCCAACCGATTATGTGCAGGCGATTGATAGACGTCCAATGATACATGGTATCGTGAAATCTCGAAATTACCAATGCTTTTATTGACAATATTGCGAAAAGCGATTTCGGACGTGACTAATGCATTCCTATTTGGGATGTACACGTTTTCACTATACTCGTATTTCGAGTACTACTACTCTACTATACCGTATGAATACTTGTTTTGTTCACTATACTTTTGCCATACTCGTATCTTTCAATTTATGAGCCACTCTTCAAATATAATGGAATCATTCGTCTGCTTTTAACCGAATTATATACGCCGTTTCTGGCCGTTGCCTAGATACTAGTTGAAAAGGCAACAGAGAAGTGAAGGTTTACCTCAGTCTAAAGGGGTTTAGTTCAGAGCAACTTAGAGGGGCAAAAAAGTTACGACTTTAAAATATGTGCCAGAAGTTTAAGAGTTAAAGATATAAATCGATTGGCCAGTACATCCATTCGGCATTGAAACTTTCAACACACAAGTTTTCAAATGAGAAAATAGAAAAGATAAGAGAAATATATTTATAACTACGGTCGGAGGTTCTTATCCAGGAAAACTTACACTTTGATTTTATCATCAGTTCAAGTCTAATCCCTTGCGCGTTTCAAACTTTAAAGCGATCGAAGTCCTGTTCATATTATATTCGAACTATACGAATTTCATTTTACCTATTAGCAAACATCTTTCACTTTTCTCACTTTTGTACTTCTTATGTTACGGATCCCATTTATGATACAGCGTAAGATTTTCAAGCGTCATAGGCGCATAGAACGTTACATATAATAATGATATTATCAGGAAAGTATTTGAATCTAGATTTTAAATCTCGTTACGCGATAAAAGTCTGAGATTGAATTAGGGCCATATTTTAATCATTAGACAAATATGTCCACATTGGTGGACCCAAAATTCTGTCATCCATCATGTAAATAAGCGTGTGTATTTTTATTATACATAATATACACATTAGAGATAGACAAACATATATCGTATAGATATTGAAGCCCTTCTAATTTTATCGGTTAACAAAGCCGTCACAGTTTTTGACCTTGGCTAGTCATTTACGGAGATGGAAATATGCACGCGATGTTACTTAGGATGTAGTAGGTTATTTTTTGGCTTCGTTTTTTTTTTTGTTTCATTTTTTTGTCGAGCCGGGGTTGCACGTTGCAGTTAGCGCACAGGATTTGTTTCGCATTAATTTCACGGACAGTATAATCCTGACAAAAGCAAATAAAAAACACGCTGAATTCTGTCAAACCAGACAACTTGCAGTGGTCAGGATTATGGCGCGTATCTTCCCAACCACGATGAGATCTGAGTGAGTTTGGTTACGTGATCGGATGTGGAGGGGAATTGCCATAATTCGAACTTGTCGTGGTATGTGAAAACTGGAATTATAACAAGGAAACAATAATGGAAAAATATTTTGAAAGAAAAGGAAAATAATAAAAATAATTCTTACTTGTGAATCAAATTTGGAACGCATTTTGAACACCTGTACCAGTCGGTTGTTGAGATAATAACATTAAAATAGCGTGGATTTCACGTAGGAAAATAATGTTCACGAGTCAGATGATTGGATTGAAATCTTTAGAGTTCGAAAAGTGAAAGATTTAGAAAATTATTCACGGCTGACTAGAAATCACGAAAATAACGTCGATCGACGCTCCAGTCCGGTCATCTCATTACAATAAAAATTATAAATTCACTACACTGCACTCACAATTAGTCGTAGATAATTTTAACTCTCGTTGATTATCGGCGCCGTAATTATCCATCGCTCTACTAGTTTTCTGAGCATATACACGAGTCAACAGACTAAATGTCAAATTGCCATATGTACTTTACTCGCTCTTAAAAATTCAGTGTTCATCCGTTCGAAAATCTTCTAAATGTTTCATGTAATTATTGTCATACTCGTGGAAAAATCACGTGGCTACACGTTGCGGTCGACACATTTGTCACAGTATTGTGTTATTCTTTTTCTCATTTAATTTCATAAGTATTGTAGGCAAGGTATGAGATATTCATCTAGCAGATATAACTGCACCGATTGTATTATCTTACAATTAAATCTATGGTGATAATCTTCAAGGATCATTATCATAATATTCCATATTATTGAATAATCAGTCTAATGTTCTTGAAACAACATAGGAACGAATTCGTTACAATTACATACCAACGTCATTATCGTCATTCTTATTATTATCAATAATATTGATAATATTTTTTTGCAAATAATATTCCTCTGACTATGCTATACGGGACGGAAAATATCCTAATCAACAGACGCGGTATCAACGTAGCGGATTATTCGTCATCTTCACAAATATTTTTTCCTGTTCTTTTTATTTTTTTTTTTTTACCATACCGAGTTAGACGTCGAACGATTATGGTTGCTTCGGATACGAACGACGTATTTTTGAACACGTGATCGCGTTGTAAATAGAGAGAGAGAAAAAGGAACAAAAAATTCAGAATTTTTTTTCAACAAATAATCTAAAATTATTCTGCAATTTATCGTTCTACCACATGTACAATTGTTTTTCCTTTTTTTACTCGGCTCACATACTTCTACACTGTGTATTTTCTAGAAATTTTAATGGGTAAATAAATAAAATGAAATAAAATAGTAAGTAGAATATCCTTCGGGCAACAAAATTTGTGATAAGGCACGTGCCTATATACGATGAATACCTACATGGTAATTCTTTAAAAACTCACGCGTTCAGCAATTACATTACAGTGCGGTGCAGCGTACATAGCGTAGCTTTAGTTCTAATCCTTTTTTTTTTACCGTTAAAAAATTGAGTAGGTACGCACATAGGTATTTTGCCCGCGGCATAACAACGCTATTAGGACTTCTATTTTGTCAATTTTTTTTTTCTTTCTTTTTTTTTCAACGTCTTTTCTACGCGCTAATATACATCCGTTGCGTGTCTGGTTAATATTTCAGTATGTTTGCCGGAACATTTTCGCAAAAAAAAAAAGAAAAAGAAAAAATATATAAAAGATTCAAAATTCTAGCATACAAACCATACATAGGTACGTATGTAACGGTTGATACATATGCGGTTGCGAAGGTGTGCCAGGTGGGTAGATGTAGAGATGGATGGACATCAAAAGGTAATATTAGTATACTGTGCGTAGACCCTTTTGGCCTTGAAGCCCTTATTCTCGGCTATCTGTTGTCCCTTGCATACCTAATGTGCCCTCTGTAGGTATAGGTGTAATTTGTGCGTTATCTAGTGCGTGTATTACAAGTGCAGTGTGTATATGGGCTATGGTGAATGGTTGCGTGTTTGCGTGTCGAAGCGCGTGTCACTGACCTAATTCTCAACGTGGGTTCTCTTATCGATTGACCCCTAAAAACATAGCGACACCCTTTCATGTTTACATATATACCTTTGTTATGTATCAAGGTATATAGGTATACAAATGGGTATATGTGTTCAACTTGCATAGAAACGCACGAAGGTGTCTCTCGACCGATGCGTATACGTATTTGTAGCCTCGTCAACTCTTTATCCACCTTTATCGCTTTCGCGTCGTGTAAAACTTGAATTGTGTGCCCGGCTTTTAGCAAGGTTTACGAACATCTATATAGATATATTCAATAGCCGGACCGTAGACGTTAATTCACGAAGAAGTTTGAAACCGAGCGTTAAATTTGACTCGCATACGTATCAACGCTTTTGTTTCAATTTGGTAATTGAAGACGTGTTCTTTTTTTTTAAACGAAAAAAAGGAAAACATCTTCAATTAAAGTAGAATTAATGATCAAAGACCTCTTTTCATCTCTTACTATACTCTTTTGATGAATCTTATCAACACACCGTTTGAAAATAAATCTGAAAACTCTGTTTGTATAAACGCGCCCTTTATCATTTGCAAAGGATGAAACTTTTACTTAAATTTTATATGTACAAAAAAAAAGTTTGCACAAGAATATTGAATTATCCCTTCATATTTGTTCGTTCTTGTCCCTCTCGAAAGGCTATCATAAAACTGTTCGGATATACATATATAACATCCTAACCGTCAAAGGCTGTTGATACTTGCGCCACGCTTCTACTTCCCCCGACATTGCGAAAAAAATTTGAAGAAAGAACCAACAAGATATAGAAATATCAGAATCCGTTTTTATCCGTTTGACCATATAAGGAACGAGATAAGGAGTAAAGGTACCGTCACACCTCAAGTTTTATGGGATCGTCGGTTTTTCTTTTTTTTTTTATACTCTGTTCAAATTAAATTATTTTATCGTTTTTTTAGTTTTGATCTCGCCGACGTGGAAGCTGACTTGGCGGAATCGCATCGTTGAAAATTCTTTGCGGAATCAGATTAGCTGTTATAAATTATCGGCGCATTGTATTATACTTTTGTTTGGACCAATGATGGTGAACTGTTACAGCCGATACGATGATTTTATTCGTCGCGGAGGATATCGATTGTATATTAAAAAAAACGAACGGATACCTTGAGTGAGAGGTGACCCTGAAGGGTATCTCACGGTCGCTAGATCGTGTATGTACAGTGATGTATATTATTAACTCATTGTCACAGATCTTGTAATAATCATGCTATTGAGTAGGTAAATTATACCTATTTATTATACAATTCCAAATGCACGAATGACAGCCACAAACACAGAAGTTTTCATTGAGCTAATGTAAAAGTATTCTTTGATCGATTGATTATAATATTTTCAACGCGATTGATTTTCCATATATCTACCTAACTGTGATTACGTATACTTATTTGTTATACCTGTACAGGCGGACAGAATATCATCTGGAGGATCCTCTGGGTCTTTAAACGAGGAATATATTTTTTTTGGTAAACCCAGTTCGGCCGATTTTCGTGCAATTTAGAGAAAAATTGTTTTTTTAGCCATATATACGTTTCACGTGGACGGAGCCATGAATATAGATTTTTTTGTTTCGGTCCAATTTTGTTCGATTGAGATTCACTTGCATTAGTTTATGTATACGTATACGTACATATAAGGTTCACAGCTTTATTACGTAACGACAGTTCGCCATAATATTCAACGCTGCAGTATTACAATACATAACAATGTTACAGAATTATTTACTCCACATGATTCGAGAAGTATAAACGAGATTAATAAGTGTGCTGATGATTGTGCAAAACTTTGAATATGATACTCATGATAATGTCAGGGATTTTGTTTTTCCTTCTTTTTTTTTCCCCTCCAACAAACGCTCGGAGCAGCTTTGCTTCGCTTTGCATTTGTTGTAACGCTACGATTATATGACTACTCCACCGCAGCTATAATTGGAAAGCAATATATTCCATTACCATGATTCTATTATTATATCATATCGTAATAAATTTACGGTTCGCTCATATTTTCAGTCGTAATTAAACGACGTGTGTTTCCGATTTGTAACGAAATTTTTTTATTCACGCATACATGACTGAGGACAATTATCTTTAAAAAGCAATCTGTACCAGATAAAAAAAAATATATATATATATATATTTTTAGGTCATGATTAGATAAATTGAAAAATAAATTGACAAATGTGAAGTCTTCGAACCTTTGTCGTCTGGTCAGCGAAATATTTTTTACGTACGTAATAATAATAATAATTTATTTTTTACCTCTACGTTTCAGTCTTCGACTATTAAATGTATGATATGTTGTATTTAGACTCGCATAACCCTAAAACATTCGAAGAGTATAAAACTCCTCGAAACTCGGTCGACCGTTTATGTAGGCTATATAACCGTTCAGCGTTGCTGTTTCTGGTGCAGGGTGCGTCATTTTTTAATATAAATATAAATAGCTCTCGAAATATCGGCACCTACATCATCGCTTAAAATCGTATTCCATCACACACCTACATACACACGTATGAATATGCATGTATATTTAACACACCAACGAAACGTCATCAAGCCAAATGAAACAAGAGAGCACAGTATGCTTTGGCAAACGTTATTATAAACCGCGACCTATTACCGCGAATCGATTCATCATATTATAGGCTCCCCGCCCCCTTTCCTCGCTATTCACGAAATACTCTGTTTGAGAAACTCGACCAAAATCTATGCACAGTTTACTGTACTGGACCGTATAGTAAAACGTTTACAAATATTTATATCGCGTTCAGCCCAATTAGCTAATTAAATTCTCAGAACTGTAAATTTGTTTTTTCGACACACGTGGGTATGGCCGATCAAGTTTAAAGGTTTTTTTCTTTTCTTTTGTTTTTTGCACTCATCACACGTGTGTATGTCCACAAGTTTTTTTTCCCCCCAAATATGTCGAACCTGCAATACTCCGAAGATCGTTTTTAATACGCGTTATACTATAATATTCGTCATATGGCCCGCGGCTAAAGGGGTAAAGTGAGAAAGTGTGGGTGGCGGATTATGATGCGTACCTCGAAAAATAGGATTTACTCTCGCGTATCTGCGTATGGGTATCGTACACCTATAGTGCGATGTATAGATAGATACACATAAACTGTGTCACGGTCGTTTCCTTCAGCAACAATTACTATATAACGTTTATACAGGAGCTACGGGTATAGTGTGTAAGAAAAAGAAAAGGAGAGAGAAAAGGTTTCTTAAAAAAAATCGGAGGAGGAGGAGCAGGTTTTTTGTTGTCATATCTTCAATCACTTCTGTTTGCTTCGATTGTGAGGCTTCTTTAACAAATTGGTAATACGTCTGACCGTACGTACTATAATGCTGTGCTATGTTTCGTATACGTACAACTTCACTAATATGATGAAATTTGACGTCATGCGGTTGTAACCGAATTACGAGATGTAATAACCGTGAAATTTCAGTCGGTTAGAATGCGATGGAGCAGATTTTAATTGAAATAAAAAAAAAAATTGAAATAATTAAACTAATTACCTCATAATTACTATTTAAACCCATCAGCCATACGACTTTTTTATATCGCGTTTAATTTCGCCATTTGAAACTATTAACAAGTCACGAAATCGCGGTTGATTCGAAACCTCCGTAACATTCCCTCTGACCCGAACTCTAAAGGGTGGGCGATGTTTAAGGAATTCGAACTCTTATTGCTCTCTACCCAACTGTACCTTACCGTACACTTGTACGTTTACATATATGTGTAGCTATTTTGAATACATAATTGCGTTAACAACGATTTAGCAGATTGAGATTTCTCCCATTTTGCCGATGACAGGTAAAAAAAAACAAAAAAGATCAATTTACGTAATGACGCGAATAATTACGATGAGTACGGAGTCCAATCCAGCGTAATAACGTTTGCTATTAAACTGTATAGTAGATGAAATGATGGAGGAATTCAGATGCAGCCTCAGCTAACTTGCGCCACACGTCCGCGTCGTCTGTGTAATCTGCAATGTTATAATTGAACTTACAGTAGATGGAAGTACTAGCTGCAGTTCATTTCATGCAAGTAGAATCTCTTGATCAAATAACGCGTGTAGAGTGTAAAGTTGATGATTATTTGTTGCAGATAGAAAAATTGATTTCAATAATTGCTAAGATATCGTAAATTGCGCTCTGTAAAAAGTCGGTCTAATTTATTTTAATTTTCTTCCTAATTAAACAGTAATTAATGAAATAATGGATCATTATTTATGCCAGATATTAATTCAAGAATTGAACATTTTTTAATTCTTCAAACAAGACGCGGAAGATTCTGCTGCTTTTATATTAGAAAATTTTGAGAAACTCGCAGTTGTTTTTCGACTTGGGTCGCGTCGCACCACAGGGGATGAAAATATATAATACGGAGGAAGAAAAACAAGCAAATTAGAATCACGCGCGGGTGTTTTTCTCCACGTGCTGAAAACAATATTACATACTCTCGTCGCGATCCCACGTGTCACTCGCCGTGTTTTTCTTTTCTTTTCTCTCTTTTTTTTTCTCTCTAATTCTATTCGTTTTTCTTTTTTATTTTTTAGATAGTCGTGCGATACAATACGCGTGTAATCACTATTAGTATAGCATATACTTGTAGCACGCCAGAACGAGCAAAGTCAGGGTCACTACGCATGGTCCGGTGATTCGAACACTAAAATCGCTGATGCAGATTTTATCGTGTAATTCATATCAAAGATCGCGCACGCGGGCATCAACTTCCGCACTAGTTAGTATGAATTAACTTTTATAAACAAAACTGCGTAATGCCATACGTATTTTTTCATTCTTTCACCGAGATCGTCGTATGAAAATATCACATGAGTATCGATACATCGATAATTTGTTGGGAATATCCCGACGGTAATCTTGGCAGCGAATGACCACATATGCATCACCTTATCTCTCACGTGCTATAGTTCATACGAGTTACTCTTACACCGTCGCATTACGGATTAGCTATACATCTGTGTGCATAACGATATACGCGTCCATATTGCGCGCAAGTTCTACTATAAATATCTATTTGTTTTATTTTATCTATAATTTTTGTTCTTCATTTTTATTCAAGTATCTCGCTGCTTTATCGTCAATCAAAAAGGCCGCGACGATATTTTCTCAAAAATTGTTCTAGATGCACCGGTTTTCTTGTATTTTTTATTGTATTTGCACTATTAAATCTGCACGACGGTAAAATCCGCGTAGAAAATTTTATCGTTCGGTTCCCGATCCACGTAGATGTAGAAAAATCATCTATCGACATTCATCAATTATTATCAACGTATGTATGCCACCTAGATGGACAGATATATTGGCATGTGAGACTCCAATGTGTACACTGACAATTGCTATTACTAATAAATTATATCGATACAACAGCCAACCGGAACTCTACCTCCCTCCAATCATAAATCACTTCGTGTATCAACGATCGAGGGGGTGGTTGTTAAATATTTACGAATCTTTTTCAGAGGCACATTGTTCTTCCTCCTTTTTCTTTTTTTTTTTTTTTTTACCTTTCGTTCCATATATTTTACTTTTTCAGCGCTGAAAGTTTGTGGGATTTGTATTCGCACTATACTCGTTTGTTAAATAAACAGCAAAAATGTATCAGAGCAGCACATATCCGCAACGCATTTGAAAAAATAAAAACTTTTCATTCGCACTCTGCGGCCATTTTACTTTTTTCCTCATGGGAGTAACTTTTCATTAATTGATGGGCGTATTTTGAGAGAAAAAATAAATGGCAAAGTATATTTCACTTTTTCAATAACCTGATAGAAATTACGGTAGTAAGTAATTATTTCCATTGATAACTATACAGGTTACGCTGCCAGCGGCGATTCCAATAGTTTTTTAAATAGTAAATAATCTATAAGCAATCGTGTAACACGTTCGTAATTACGTCAGTAGTCGATTATTCAACCAAACCTTGAGACTCCGTCAGAAGGCGGTACCTCGACACTGACAGGATAGTAGCGGAGAAGAACTAACTGTTCGATAGACCGTCGAATTGAAACAATGGAGGAAAAGGAACGAAAAAACAAAGGAAACAATGGAGAGTAAAAAATTTAATATTATCGAGAAGAAAGCATGCAACGAATTAATGCACGGGATCGTACAGGGTATTATATATCTACTGTTTGAAGAAATTAAACCCGTGACCATGAAAAAAACGCGTTTTTCTGCTGATACGACACATTTAATAAAATTATATGAACAGCTGTTATCTGATAGCTATACATAAAATATGCATTTTTTGAAAAAAAAAAAGTTTTTTCTCTTCCTTTCAACTGGTCATTATCGGGATCGTTATATCCATGTTCATCAGCGTCATTAACCAGCGATTATAAATGTCATTGCGTCATTATATAGTTCGTGGGTAGAAAATTTCTTGCGATCGAATGATAAAATATATAATTCCCTAATTAACTTATACATAACATATTATAGGTACGTTAAACTACGTGCTCAGTTAATCGTTTCGTGACATTATGAATATGATATCCCGTCAAATCTTAATGGGGGGTTTTTACGTACATTTGAATTATTGGGTGTATTGGACTATAGGTATTTGTGCATCGAATGACTTTAACCTCGACGTGATTGATGGATCCGCGTTACGGCGCGTATAGTCTTTTAGTTGCGATCGTTTCCAATTTCCGCGCTGTCAGGTGCGAACATGATTCTAGGATACCATCAAATCGCGCTTTTGTTACTCTTCAGGGTTACAGTTTCTCTACAAAGCTAATAGGTATTATATTCTTGAATAATAAAGCACAAGTTGATAAGGAAAATGAAAATGGATTTCCGGGATAAAATCGCAAAACACATCGTCGCCATCTTGTGCACTGTTAACGTGCACAATTCCTGACTGATAATAACGTGCGATCAGGATTGATGCAATATTTGCCTCTTGATTATGATTTATTTTACATACACTTATATATATTATACATATATTTATTTATAAAAGCGATCTTCTTATTTAACTTTGTTCAATAACTTCTGATCTGATCAAGATCGATGGAATGTCGAGTGTCGAGTGTACAAACGCGTTTGGCGACATTCTCTCGTTGTACTCGAGCTGAGTTTATAACTATAAAAGATACTCGCGGATTTCATCGAGGCGACAGCATCGTGTGGTGGTCGTGACGGTCACGTAAACCACTAAATAATAATAATAAATAAATAGATGAATAAATAGATGGACGGGAAAAACATTTTTTAAAACAAGTTTTTATACTATAGTCCTTCGAAGAACGCGGATTTCACTTCCATAGTACATGACGTATAATTATAATTAAAGTTTTCCAATAAACTTAAATCACCCGCCCTAATTTTTTCGCATCCAATGGGTTTGCACTTTTGTTTATTAATTTCATTTATTTATCTCTTTTCTGTTTGATTTCATTCATGAACGAAATGCGTGTGATATATTATGTATAATTAATTGTTTTTATCAACAAGGAAAATTAATTCATTGTATACTTCGAACCAGCTGTCGTATATGCATGTGATTATGTAATTATACACACGTCTAGTTATTATCAAGGATTTAAAAAACTATATACCCGAGAATTATATAGTCATTTTTGAAAAAAATCTGATTAATGCAAATTAGGCGATTAAGAAAAAGAAAAAAAGAAGAAAATACTGATACCCGAATTGATTTTTTTTTGTTTTATTCTTCCCTGCCTAACTTGGCCATGAATTTTAAGTATAACGGGTGGGCTCATTCATTGAATCGATTAGTAAGCGCGACGTATGTCGTATCTGCACGAGATGCGTTGAATTACAAGCACGATCGATCTTTCGACAGGCGTTATTTTATTTTCTATAATTCACCCTTTTTGTCAAATATTTCGGCTCGTTTATAGTCCGTTGATTGTAAAATTTGAAAATTTCTGAAAACTAATACATTTTTTGTTTTCGGGAGAAATTTTTAAAGTTGAAAAAATAAAAAAAACTCGATTATAAACGTGAGAAAAAATTGCTTATCCATGAATTTTGATTTGAAATGTAACTCGGTATTTTTTTTCTTCTATTCGCTCAGACACAGCGATGATATGGCGAGGGAGTGGCAGACGTTATCAAACATCAGTAATTTATTGACAATCCTGACCGACTGACGGGCAATTTTTATTATTCTTTGTATAAAGTACAATCATAAAGGGCTTCTGTGCCGCCCATTACCTATCTTATCGGTATATATTTGTGTAGGATAAAAAAAAAGTTTCTAGTGAAATTGAATTAACTCTACAAACAATCAAGGTATATGAAAGTTTTATTTTCTTTAAATTAGTTATTCGCCTACGTACCTTAAACTCAAATTAAAGTTTATTCCAATTTAATTTCAACTCATTTATTATTATTATTATACAGAAACCACCTACGCTAAAAAAAATTGAAAGAAAAAAATTGAAAAAAATATCTCAAGGTTCATCTTCAGACTACAATAAATCAGATCGTACTTTTTCTTTTTTGTTTTTTCGCACCTCTCTTGATTAGGAAATTAATTAACGGGCTAGTTAATGAAGCCAAGAAAATATTTATACCTCTAGGTATACGACCTCTGTAATAATTACTATCGGTTTCACCGATCTCCGTAACCAAGGATTATCTCACAATGCGTGCGTAGAAATAAGAAAATAAAATAAGATAAATCAACGAAACGTACTTCGGTTGGATTTTTTATGGCTGACCATATAGCCATCACAGTGTTCGCTTTTACTCCTATAATGTACCTACTTACCTTTAATGGATGCCTTCGCCATCCTTGACTAAGATTATTTATAAGGAGATTTTGCACTTGTGTACAATTAATATTCAGTGTATTTATGCAATTCTTATATTCTTATATTTATTATTTATGATTCTTTTTTTAATAATAATTAAGTATCACTTTCATCCATATATATAAAATCATTTTTCGTTCTTCGTGGAGACCAGTGGTAATACGTAACCTTGACCCACCTTGACCTCGAATAAATGACGGTATGTTCGTTGACACTGACGTCATCAACAATTTTTTCCGTCTCTCATTGAGTTGTGCGTTTTTAACGTGGGCGTGTTGCTTTACGTCAATGAACAGAACCATGTGCAGCGGACATAACATGCAAATGTTATAGATAAGAAGGTAAGTTTTTTTTTTTTTTTTTCCTTTATTATCCGCGGTCAGTCCTGCATTACCTGTTCGTTGCAATTTTATTTCATATCTCATAATACTTCACGCGACCATCTAGAGTTATGAGAGAAGGAATAATAATTATAACAAAAGAGACGCTCAATTTGTGACGTTGTAACCGTATTACGTACAGAAGCGCGATAAAATCTGACCGCGTTCAGTGAATAATTTTTTAGCGAAAACTTTTCTGAATCCATTCGAATCTAGGTATAGAAGGTATAGTTTTATGACCGCCGCGAGCCCTAAGAAAGTCACCGACTACGACATGACGTCATTCCTATTCGATGAGGTCAGACCGCGGCATATGAGAATATCGCGTGCGGAATGACCGAAGAATTTTATTATTATGATATTTCGTGGTTGGAAAATTTTCCCCGTCAAAAACACCCGCGCATTGCGATTTTATCCTTTGATCTTTCCATTCACGATGTGAGCCAATTTTTTCTTCTTTCTATTTTCCTAATTTTAAATTCACCGATGATTTTCTGTATTTTTTTCGCCTGGAATTTGGGTAAATATTTAATTTCGGTATAATTTAATCGTGAAAATTTGTGTGAATTTGAGAAGAAGAAAAAAAGCGAGGAGGAAAATCCAAAAGACGTAAAATGGTCAGGGTCATCAGATCAGTTGATTTAGCATGAAATGCCCTAAATAGAAAAGAGAATCAAAAAAGAAGAAAGAATAATTAATTTCACGTAGACCTTACAAGCTTCTGTTATTGCGTATATATTTACGTGTATACCTATATGTGGACACAAGCTATGGTATTATTTGCAAGTGTTGAAATTCCCACGTGCCAGACTTTGTCAAGATTTATAAACGATTTCGCAACAAGTCGCTAACATCGTTCCATTGTCCTTTTGATTCTTAAGTGCTCTTTAATACCTGGAATAGTAATCAAGCGACCGAATAATTATAGCCTATCTGGAACGTTGTTAAATTGGTGAGGTTTTTAGGCGTTTCATATCGCGCTCATATTGTAACCTGAGCATTAGTATAATGTATACATGTTTCTGCCTAGAAATCGCAGATTAATCATTCACAAAATCACGTGGCTAGTTTTAGCCGTTAGGTATTCGGGGAATCTTCTCAGTTTTTCAGGTGTAACTAATTACTGCGGTTCATATTAGCTTTAATAATTATATACGAACAAATAATAAAACGTCTACGATTTTCGGTAAAATACTCGATCGATTATTTTCTGGTTTTGAGAGTCCTGCAATTATTCTCCTCTTCAAACATCTGGGAAGTAGTTTTTGGAAATATTTTTTAGAAAGAATTATGTCAAATACTCACGTAATACTGAAATAATTTTCTTGAACCGGTGACAGTCAGTTTGTCACGTGGCCATTCAATAATGCGGGTTTTAAAATTAGAATACCTTGTAAACCTTAGGTAACATTTTAAATACATGTGGAAATATAGGTGCGTGTATTTTACCGATTCATCTATCTATGTTAGGATACGGAACCATTAATAATATGATAGAATAGTACATAAGTATAATATATGTGTTAAGTCATGAATCTTTCGACATATTTCCAACGTCATGTGAATAGTTTAAATAATAATACTGCGTATATAGTTGTACACGTATAGTGCAGTACATTTAAGTGTAAAGTATTGAGATATTTTCAATAACATCCATTCATAAGGCACCTAGAATTGTGGTAATTATATCTACAGAGTATATAAATTGTAAAACGAGTTTCACAGAAATGCAGAAGGTACGAATTCGGTTAGTTATTTCGAAAGAACATCAATTTTTTCTGACGACCTTCGTACTATTTATCCAATCTAAAATATTAACGGTAAAAGCATTTCGAGAATGAAAGTTTCGAATTTACTTTGACAACACGATCGCAATTTTGTACGAAACTTTTTTTTTAGATTGATTCAACATTTTTGGCAGAAAATGACTAATGATATTTGACTCTTTCAACGCACTCAAAGAAAACTTCTTATATGCTGAAAATTGCCATTCATTTGTATACTTTCTTTGAAATGAGGCTTTTCATTCACACGAAACTTTGCGAGAAAACGACACGTTATTTCTCCGCCAAAAATTACATTAGCTTTTCCGACATTTTTTTTTATTATCTGCCACGCGTACTTATAATGTATTCTTTTTCTTCACAAGTGCTCCCCAAACACGGGAGGGGAAAAAATCACCACATCAACTCTGTTTAATCAATGACAATTTGCGACCAAAATTTAGGTGAATCAAACAAAAAAACGATCAGATTACGCGATTTTACGGAAATTTGTTTCATTCTTCTTAGAATGCATAGAGTGGTTATGGATATCTGTACGGTTGATTATTATTAGCTAATTGTAAGTCGCAGTCGCAGATTCATGCCGTGGTTTAGCTATGTAAATTACATTGTAAATATATGCACTTGATTAATCCGATATTTGTTCCTCGTATATATCGCGTGCGAGCGACTTGAGATGTTCATATTTATTTATGTAATAGATTCATATACAGGGGGGGTCACTCAAAAGTTTCTATGCATACGAGTTTGTTACTTGAGATGAAAAAAAGATTCTTTTTCCAGCGAGAATAACAAAATTATTGTTAAACAAATTGCTTTGATAGGTATAATCTTTTGCTATAGTTATCGTACACACATTTGAAGTAATGAATTTGATTTATTGATGTTAATTGGACATTTTTTATTATTACTGTTATTTTTTGCTTGGTGTACAATCGCATGTGTTACCTTTTCGTACTTGATTTCCAATTTGTTCCTATCTGTTGTATATACCTCATTCTAAAAGATTCGCAGCAGAATTGCAGCATGTAACGTTTCACTAGAGAAAAGCTCTGAACCTTTTACGAAGGTTTGCGTGTCACTTTGTTTTATAGTCTCTACGTATATGTGTTGTATACTTGAATGTATGTATAGGTATACAATATACATGTATACAGATAGAGTCTGCTCTTATCGTAGAGCCTGATAATCTTGACTTGAAGTTTTGCTAAAAATAGTCAAAAGGGTCGGCGACCGTACGGGATAACGCTGCAAGCATGCTTTAGTTTCTGTAAAATGTTAATAACCGGTGCACACGATCCGTGAGTTTCTAATTGTCTTGAGCCAAAATCTTAATATCTGGACCACGTGGTATGTACTTTCAATATCTTCGTCACATAATTTATTATGTCTATTATCATTACAACCGGATTCGCCTTTTAATTTAATCTGAAGCTGCAATACCTAATCGTTGAACGTGTGCTGTTTCACGACAACTAAAAAGTGCAAGGTATAGGTAGAAATGTCATTCTAAATTATATAATGCAACCTCCACTTTTACGCTGGTCGGAAACTTCGGGAACTCTGCAGTAGGCACTCGATCTTTTCAATTGTTCCAGAAATTTGTCAATGCAAATCAGAAATAATTTTACTTACAAATTAGTGGATCCATAAATATTCGATCGACCAAATCGGCAAACGAGGCTGCGGAGAAAACGGGGATAAAAAGAATTGGATGTAAATTTTAAACCGCGTATGGTTTTCACCATGAACACGCGCAGAGATATCCGACGAAAAAAATGAAGGCATCATGTTAATCAAATGTGCTTGTCTCATGGCTGGCAGTGAAACGAACATAATTGACTCCAATGTAGTTGGATGTACTAGGTCAATACGTTCCTAGTCAGCCTCGTCTATTAACGTCACTTTTTCAACAGGGTTATTCATTTCGGTTTTATTTTCTACCGTACGAACTTTATGTCCGATTTCTTTGTTTTTCAGCTTCAAACGTCGTCTATCTACTAGTTTTATGGTCGTTGAATATTGCCTCAAATATAAGGGGTGAATGAGTCACCCTTCACAACATTATGCTTCAAGTTTAACGTGGCAAATGTCTTAGATAAGGTTGGCCTTCATTGCCAATCGACAATATTTCTACCGATTGTACACGTTCGACTTTATTACTTGCGAAGAGAAGAAGGTATAATGAAATGTATCAATATTTTTTATTGTTAGTTCTGTTTTTATTTATTGTTTTTTTCTTTTTATCCTCTTTCTTGCTGTGGACAGAATTACTACACTTGGTTCACGCGGCCTTCGCGGTGTTAGTGTATTTTTTTTTTTTTTTTCTTGAATCGCTAGTTCTCGAAGAGTTCTCTGCAGTCAAAAAATCTAAATTTTTCAATCAGCGAAAGTTACGAACGATGAATAACAAATGTGCCGACTTATCGTAGCACGACAAGTGTATGCGATTCAAAATTTCATACCTCCACAACCTGATAACTCTTGCAGATTGTAGAGTTGCAGGACTCTGCGAGAACTATCGATAAAAAAAAGTCCAATTCTGATACACTTGCCGCGCTACGAGGTTTGCACGCCATTTCTTTCGGTAGCGATTTTTCGATTCGGATGTTCGGATCTATTATGCTGAAACCTATCAGGAACTGTAGAACTCTTTGAAGTGCTATTAGAACTCCCGTGATCGGTTTCGTTTCAGCGAAATGTCGTGCTAATTTCTCAGACGTAATTGAAAGGACTTTTTTCTTTCATTTGACACGATGAAATCTCTTATCAGATTAGGAACACGTAGTGAAATCTATGCAGATTTGAACTGTCAACAGCACTGTCAGGGGTCGGAGATAAAAAAATACAAGTGTAGCTACAGGTGGCGAAATAGACAATTCTCACCCCTGTTACTCGCGACCCAACTCAGCTGTATCGAAATATGTAGTTGTTACGCAATTTTGGTCTGACGACGTAGCTAGAGATAACTAAACCAATTTCCCTTTCTGACACACCACTATACTTTCATGAAATATATATGTACACGTTTGTAGTGGAGGAAAACGCTCGGCGTCCATTTCAAACGTACGTCGTTATCGTCCTGCATCATTTATACTTCATTTTCTATTTCATTTGATTTTTTTTCCGGACTCTCGGAGTGTTTAATTAGATAACGACACCTAACGATGTATGCATTTAATTGAAAGGCGTCTTTTGTGAGGGCATTCAACTTCCTTTCCCTCTTCTCATGTGTACAAGTTAAATGCGAGAATTAAATTGATAATAAAAGCGCGAAGGAATTATTGTAAATAAATTGGAAATATTGTTAAACATTGTTTTCACAAAATTGTCGTATAATATTATGCGCTATTATTTCAATAACGGTCTTATTATAATTAACGAATTGAACCTGACGTCTGCTACATCTATAGTTACCTAATTTACATTGTAAAGTACTGACAACGTTATTTATAATCATACAAATACATGCAGATTTTGTTGTTGTTGTTCCATCGCAGCCATTGTGATGAATAATTTTACTTACTTTGGAATATTTCATTCATGTATACGGTTATCAACATGTAATGTAATAGGGGTGAGTTCAAACTTCAAATTTAATCCTTGAGTACATTATTTGCTATACATTCATGACATTTAAACGGAATGTATTATACCTTTAGGAAATTCATTAATGAGACAAGCTAGTCACGGTATTTTTATATTAATAATAGTCACTTGAATTCTGTTACTCTTTAGACTACAACTTCATGACTTACATCGTCGTTAATATCCTGAAAAAATTCTAGTATCCCTAAGGGCCCTGGAATGTACGTGTTGTTAGCGTGATGTCGTGATTAAAGCTTCGCTTCGGAACAGACCTGCGTGACGTACGAATTGAAAAAAAAAAAAAAAAATCGATCAGCCATGACAGTTATAAAACACTATCTGACATTGACACCTTGACATTGACCACAAACTATGCTGCAATATTCCTCACCTAGCTCTGATGATATATTCAAATGTTTTTTTTTTCCGATTAATCCTTATTTAGAAGTCTTAATTCACAATCGATTGGCTGTGATTTGAATGAGAATTTGACAAAAACCGATCGACATATGAAAATTTGGGATTGCTATTTTTTTCTTTTCGGAAAATCGAGTGTGTCCCAGATAAAATTTTACGTTGTCAATTAATACCTACAATTTGCCAACCGTATAGATAACAGATACAAATTATTCCTTCGACATCTTCATCTACATATGCCGAATTGTGCACGAAATAAAAGAATTTTTCGTGCCGAAAGGAAGAAAAGTTAGTCTTTTTGTTGTCTTCTTCTTTTTTTCTAAATAAGTTATGCAAGATTATAATTATGTCTGTGAGTTGCATAACGTTTGTTTTTTTTTTTTTTTTCTCATCCTCTAGAATAATTAGCGAACCCTTGTTTTCCAACGAAATTTCATGCTCTTCTAGTCCCAATCTGCATGTGTATAAAAAATATACTATTTAGTGAGTAATATTCAGATTTATGCAGTTCAGCAGTGCAGCCAAACGACATACATGCCGCGTTTAAATAGGATATTTGCTAGAATTATTAGATAACGCATCTTAAATTGCGCTCTGCAGTAATTCTCCAGCTGCATTTACCTTATAATAAGAGTGAACTGTAATTTGTGCGATGATTAGATCGTTCCGGATACGTCTTCAGTTTGACTTGCTTTATACATTTTCTTTGCGATTCAGGCCTCGAAATATTGAAAAATTGAAAGAATCATTCGACGAAAAATATTAACCATGCAATGGTGTCTTTTTATTTTGCTATTTTTTTTCAGTGCGATCAAAAATACAAAATTTTTGCTAAAAGAGAGTTGTTAAAATTAAGATTCCGTTTTATTTCTCCTCCATTTCGATCATATAGATATCGTTATTTTAGCTGCTCTGCGCATTGATATTCTGGAATATTTAACGTTATACTCATATACATACGTATGTGTATAAATATATGTATACGTATGTAATTGCGTTTGCGAAGGAATGTCAGGAACACCAACCTTGAACTCGATTGATTCGTGCCCAACCAACTTATCGTTTCAAACCATCGGTAAAACACAATACTCGATACGGACCAAACCAACGTTCGCGCTTTTTAACTTGAGAGAATCAAGTAACGCGTACCTATGTGTACATAGAAATGTTTAACATCGGGAGAATAACTACATAATTCTGTGCAAGTGTTGGAATTGACTTATGACTAGGTATAGGTATAAACATGAGAGGTTTCAAAGCAAACAAAGATGCTCTATCTTTACTCCTTTTCATTTCACTTGATTGTTCCATTATGCTACTGATTTCCACGGAAACGTCCACGAGATTCCATTACCATCTTTTTACATACGTACTGGGTGTTCTGAAAAAAGGCATTCCTATACACTGAACGACTACCGCATCGAATATACTTATCAAAATCCAGATTTATTTATAACATTTATCCTCATCATAAATTCTTATCTCGCCAGAGTCTTTATTTCCTAGATGACGTTGTTCTTATTGAAACTTTTGTTATTCGCCAGTCACTTATACATGATCGATCGATCGGTTACCTGTTATTTTTGGATACTTTATTGTTGGTACGTGATCGGACTCATGCTAATATACATAAATGTATATATGGGTAATCTGAAAGATCTATAAATTATTGACATGTTTTTGTTTCCGTTGAGATTAAAATTTCTGAAGCCAATACTTATAACCTTTAATTAGCTACAGTATATTGCATCGGTATTATTTTCTTTGTAAATTACACCACAGACGTTCTAGTAAAATTGAATAATTACTCACAGACTTTCATAATTGCAAAAAAAAAAAAATTACAACTGCATAAAGATAGATAGGTTTTTTCCTACGACAGAGTATTATCTCTATGAAAACCAGGAAGACCTGTTTCCGGTAAGATAATCACTGGTGAAAAGAATAATTCAACTACATACCAGTTTCATAATACGATATATCTACATATATTAGTGAAAAATATTTTTTGAATTTTATTTTACACCTGATTCGCGAGGTCAAATAAAATAAGACTAATAATAATTTGACTTCGCATTACAAGATATAGGCAGCCGTGTCCGCTGTTGAATAAAGATATACATATATAATAAATCCCCCAAATGCGATAATCGCGTGCAAAAAGTTGTCTAGCTTTATTCTTTTCTTTGTCTATTGATTTTTAATTCTTAATTTTTTTTTTGTGTTTTTCTAACGTAAGTTCTTCTCATCCAATTTACCTGCACTGCAAGACGATCTAGTTCTGACTTTTATTCGTTATTATTCTTTCTTCTTTCTTTTAAAATTTTTTTCGTTCAATTTATTTTTTTCTTTGTTCTGTGCTAAAAATCGGTGATATTGAGAATTTGATGTTTTATGACCGTTACGCGCATATACAACGCGGTTCTAGAGTCGTATAAATCGAATGTATATCGATACCTGGTACAGGTATACTAATACACTTTCCGTCATATCCATTGTGCTATAAGCTATAGATTATATACTAACGGTACCAGACTCAAAAAATACAGAGCCATAACCCTGGACGTTTATGCGTTGTTATACGGCCTGCAGTTCACGTACGAAATACATTTATACCTGAAACATTGATGTGTCAATATTATAAGCCTGTGTTATACTCTATATTACATGAACAATGTCAGCTGTCTGCAAAAACAATTTTTGCCAACAACATTGAACTCGTAGGACTTCCTTTACGCAACGAAGGATTACTTACCGACTTTTAGCGACATGTGTTGTACGACTGTAGCGAAATACCGGAAGTCAACTCCGCCGACCATAAGAGGGGCTAAGAGCTCTTTTATTTTTACGATTATTCAAAATATTTTAAAAAATTTAAAAATCAACAAATATGACAAAATCCATGTACACATCGTATATTATACTGTTTGAATTATTTTTATATTGCATTGACAAATAAGTTGGCACGGTTCAAGTCCTGATCGATATAATTATCGTACCTTCTCCTTGTTTTCACTGCATACGCGTGCCTTGATGTAGATTATAAAATAATAATAATTTTATAATTATACACGCGTGACATTGCTCTATATACTAAATACATGCTATACGAGGACACTGCGGCACAGGTACCGCGGAGAAAAGTTCTTTTTTTTACGGCTTGTTTTGTTTATTCGTTCTCTTCGAAAAAAAAAAATTGATGTATTAAAATATTTCTGTGTAGAAAGTAAAGACTGGTAATTAAAAATGGTGCGATTTTTTTTTTGTTTTTTTTCATCAATTTTGGCTACATTACCTTTTCCGCATTGTAGAAGCTTTCATTCTTGTACATACCATATGTACATACATATGATTTTTTAGAAAGTTATAGGTATATTATACATATATACCGGTTCCTTTATAAATTTATGTGGTTTTTTTACACTTTAAACTATTCTGTTCTGCAGGTTTGTGTGATGTACATGACATATGTATGTTTATATAGGGTTGTAGGAGGTTCGAGGGAAAGAAACTTAAATAATTAACGAGATGTATAAGAAAACTCACGACTATCAGGAATTAATTGGTTCTGTTAGAGTACGTAGTATATCTATGTACACTATACACTATAACAATTCGATAATAACGGCGAAGCAAGCGAAGATTGCTGAGCAATGAATAAAGAATAATATCAATCAATCGCCTTACATCGGTGGAATGTAATTGAACGAAAAATGTGTTCGGTTAAAAAATTTTACAGCGTGATCAGCGTCTCTACTGTGCTATGATCATGTTACATTATTCTAAAAAAAAAAAAAAAACGATTTGCGAATTACAAACTACGGAGTTCTGTTAATTTTTTTATTTCTGTAACTAACGTTTGAGTAAACTTGTGTATATAGATTTATAATATTTACTCAATTTCACGGTACGTTTGATGAGATTTTAAAACCAGCGGTCTTGATTGAATCGAATTGCTAATTAGAGAGATGGAATTGAAAATCGTACAAGATTCACGTTGTAAATTTAGAGGAAAAAAAAAATCTGACCCTCAAACCATTAATGAGTAAGCCAATCATAATTTTATATATTTTTCGTATTTTTTACACAAACATTCAATGAAAAATGAATTTTTCTATCCACAAAGAAAGCCTTTTATGTGGAAAAAAAAATTATCTTACTTCTGAAGATGGCAGTTATAGAAACTGAATTTGTATAATATACGTCGTATGAATGAACAAAGGCTTAAGACTCGGAAAGCTCAAGTATAAGGCTCTAATTGTTTAGTGAGAAGAATGACGTATTGAAACAACAAACAAACTTACGCGTGTGTTCTTAAAGCTGTGAATTAAAATACTGCTGTTTTTGAGTTTAAAGCCGGTTTTTTAGTTATTCACCGATGTAAACTTTTTTCCATCGGATTCCTTCACTCATTTTTTTTTTTAAATCATTACGCTAAAAGAGGCTGAAAATTATGATCGGTGCCTGGAGGTGTAGGCATACGTATCGCCTTATCGGCGTATAAGAATCGAGGCAAGATTATATATGAACTGAAATTAAATTAGGGCAAATGCGGAGATGATCAACTTATGGAATTTGAGGTATTGCAAAGTCGGGTGGCACTGTAAAACTTTATCTATAAGTTTATTTGGCAAAGAACCAGGTGCAGTTTGAATTATTGATTCGAGTAGAACGAAGGCTTTGCGTGGCTGAAGAGACGAAAACTTAATGTACCGATCCCAGATAGCTTTATTATACCTATATATCAATAGATTCATTTCACCGGAATAGATTTTCGTCTCTACATACAGCTATACGTACATGGATATGTAATCTTGGTTAATTTATTTATCAACAGAACGTACAGAGGAAATGGAGAAAAACAACGCTACATATTAAATGAATAATTTTCGATCAGCGAACAACGACAGAAGTATTTCTAATTTGTTGTTATCGCTCTTGTAATGCAACTATCGAACACCGATTTGCTTTACTTTGTTTTATTTTATTTTTTAATCATATACCATTGCTGCGACGTAAAGTTTTATTCAACACTATATTTATGAATATTTTAATCAAACAATAATTTATATGCAATCAGAGCGTTACGGCCCACCGTTATTAAATATGTGTGTAACTATCTGTATGCTGCAGACACAGATCAGTTTTTGTTATTTTTTTTTTTAATTTTTACATCAGTCCATGTCAAAGACATGGGGAAAACCTTAACAAATCTTTCTTTTATATCGTTTTTGATCCACCCTTTTTCCATTTTTTCTTTTTTCTTAATTATACGTCAAGAGAATAAGACAGAATAAAAGAAGTAAGTAGTATTTGCTCTTATCTCGACCTTTCATTTCTATTAATTTCAAGAACATGTGTGGCACAGACAAAATTCGAAGCAAAGTTATAATTGGCATCGCAAAACAGCGGATCACGGACGAAATGACGTCACTCACATCTTCCTGGAGCTGTTTCATGATAACATATAAGGATATACTGTATAGATTATTCGAAGTGACCATGTGTTTATATATACCTATATATTAAAGTCTTATGTTCTCATGAGATTATTTATTACGTTTGTTTGTTTATCTGGTTGTTTATTTTATTTTATTTATTTTTTTTTTTTTTAATATTTTTTGTATGTTCCTCGTATACACTTTACAAAACATACAAACGATGTTATAATATTCGAGCAAAAGTTTATTTCAATGAAGTTTTATCTACAATGAATTGATTTTTTCTTCTTTTTATTTGATTGCAGTGAGGGGGATCGGTACAAAAAAGTTGCTTGGAAGGACGTAAAGGTAGGTGATTTAGTTCACCTATCCAATAACGAATTGGTACCTGCAGATCTTCTACTTTTGAGAAGTAGCGATCCTCAGGGTTTGGCGTACCTGGATACCTGTAATCTTGACGGTGAATCGAATTTAAAACAACGTCAAGTTGTTAGGGGATTCTTAGATAGACAGAACAATTTTCAACCGTCCAAATTTCGATCGGTAGTCGAAGTAGATCAACCAAGCACAAGAATTTACAGGTATAATCTATATCCTTGCGGTTACTTGTAAAGAAAAAATAGTTTCATCCAATATTGAGTTTCTGGATAATTTTAGTTGACCCTTACATGGATTTTAGGTTTCACGGAGCTGTCGTTCATTCATCTGGAGCTCGAGTACCCGTCTCAACGGAGAACCTTCTTCTGAGAGAATGTCTTTTAAAAAATACCGATTTTGTCGAAGGTATAGTCGTTTATGCTGGCCACGAAACCAAAGCTATGTTAAACAACGGAGGGCCCCGTTATAAGGTATATGTACACTAACGAACGAAGAATTTTTGAAGGCTGACCAATTTTCAGATCTAATCCGTAGGCTTTGAAAGTTTAAATTATTTTGTTAACGCTATGTCGATATTTGGCCTGAAAATTAAGTGGATGCAAAAAATAGAGTTTCAGACTCCGATGAATTTTTGTCACATTGAATGGTTTTAAATCTATAATCAATAATAGCCAGTTTCAAATATTTAAGTATTCTCATTAACTTATGCAGCATCAAAAAACTTAAATTTTGGTTTTCAGAGATCCCGTTTGGAACGTCAAATGAACCTGGACGTTATATGGTGTGTCTTCATCCTAGTCGTTCTCTGTTTAGTTGGTGCCGTTGGTTGTCGATTATGGCTTTCTGCATATCCTATGAGTGTTCCAATTCCTTTTCTACCAGACCCACAGAACCCTACTTATGAAGGGATGCTTACTTTTTTAACCTTCGTTATTATATTGCAAGTTATGATACCTCTGAGCCTTTACGTCACCATTGAAATGGCAAAGGTTGTTCAAGTGTATCACATAGGACAAGATAGCGCACTTTACGACCCAGAAAGTGACCGCAGAGCGGAGTGTCGAGCTCTGAATATTACGGAGGAATTGGGTCAGGTATGACGAATGAAAGTTTAAATTATATAGATATAAGCCATTGATCAATTATTTAGCGTTCTCTTATAGCTTTTTAATGCCATAAAGGTGATTGACATATCAGATTTAATAACTTGTTATTATGCTTTTGCTATTGTACCTCACCTTCTGATTTTAAACTTTGACCAAGTTTCGAAGTAACTTATCGGAGTAACTTTTTGAGGAATATCAACAGTCAATATCAATATTATATAAATTAGATTGTGCAATGCTTGTGACACTTATATTTTTATTTTTTTTTTCGTTTTTTAGGTGCAGTATGTATTCTCGGACAAAACGGGAACCTTGACGGAGAACAAGATGGTCTTCAGACGGTGTGCTGTAAGTGGACAAGACTACGCTCATACAGGAGAAGGAGAAAATTTAGTACCCAGTCTGCGATTGAAGGAGGATCTGTTAATCGGCAGTTCTAGGCACAAACTACAAGAGTTTCTCATACTTTTGGCAGTTTGTAATACCGTCGTTGTCAACACGTCGCACCATCACGATCTCATGAACGCGAGTGGAGTGATCGAAGAACCACAGAAAAATGGTGCTCCCACTAGGTGAATACTTTTTTGTTTAATTCCTTAGTTTTCAGCAAGGATTTTTTCTTTAATCTGTCAATTTTTTGTTCTGATGAAAATTTTCAGATATGCAAGATTAACTGAGTCCAGAAGCGTAACACCCAGTCCGCCGCCCCCTGGTGCAACCTTGTCACCAATTCAATCTTCCACTAGAGCAACAGGTGATCATGTGCCTCATCCAAAATTGTCTAGGTAAATTATTCACCTCAAGCAATGTTGATTGTTAAATTCCAAAATCAAAGAAATTTTTTTCAATTATCAAGATGACGTTTTTAATTCTATAGGCCTAAACTATTGGGTGTATCATCAATTCCGGCTCTTAGTATTAATATGCTCACGCGAAGAACATCGCCGACGCAACACCGTAGCCCTAGTCCTTGTGGTTTACCTGCGGATCCTCCGCCGATATATGAAGCTGAAAGTCCCGACGAATTAGCTTTAGTTTTTGCTGCACGAGCTTACGATGTTAAGCTTGTTAAACGTATGCCTCATGGTGCCCAAATCTCTTTACCAGACAAGTCTATACTAGACTTTGAAATACTGAAGGTTTGTCATTGATGATATAATAGTTTTCTTTGAGTTTTAGGTTTTTACTAAAGCATCAGATTTATATCATTAAAAAAAGCGTTCTTCTTTTTATTAATAGAGGATGTTTCACAATCTAGGTACTCCCATTTGACTCTAGCAGAAAATGTATGTCAATCGTTGTGCGCCATCCACAAACAAGGGAGATTGTCCTGTACACGAAAGGTGCTGATACTACAATTATGGCATCACTTGCTGCCAATGACGATGAAGCTGCATCGAACGTATCAAGTAAGATTAGACAACTGCTGCATTCATATGCTCGTCAAGGTCTTCGAACTTTAGCAATGGCCCGCCGTACACTAACACCGCTTGAGTTTGAAACTTGGCTCCAACGACACACGGAAGCTGAACTTGCTATGGAAAATCGGGAACGTCGTGTGAGAGATTCTTATGCTAGTCTAGAATCTCATCTAACGCTATTAGGTGCTACAGGAATTGAGGATAAACTTCAGGCTGGTGTACCAGAAGCTATAGCTGCTCTTATTGCTGCTGGAATTGTGATTTGGGTCCTCACTGGTCAGTAATATGTATTTAATCACTACTTGAAAACCAAATTATTGCCAAATGAATAGCGGCACTCACGATACCTATTCAATTTTTTCTTTAGGAGACAAACCAGAAACAGCCGTAAATATTGCATATTCTGCTCGACTTTTCTCTCCTTCGATGCAACTGCTATGGTTACAAGCTAGATCGAAAACGGTCGCTGAAACTTTAATTCATGGTCATTTAGAAGCAATTGAGCAAGAGCATTTGGTCGATTATTCAAATGATGGCACAGATTCAGACTCTGCAGATATGGTTGCCCATAGAATTGGTACTCGGAGGCAACGTGCCCTGGTAGTGGATGGAAAAACGCTTACCTTTATTCTGGATCCGAGATCAGGCTTAACAGCGTCATTTTTGGAGCTTACTCGTGTGTGTACCAGTGTTTTAGCTTGTCGTGCGACTCCACTGCAGAAGGTGAGTGGTAATTGTCATGCAGTGTTGTCTGAGTGTTGGTTTAATCATGTGACTCTGTATCCGCGTATTAATCGTCGACCTAATCAATTTTCATTTTATAATTCCAGGCCTACATTGTACGTATTGTTAAGGAACAACTTGGCATGAGAACACTGGCTATTGGAGATGGAGCAAATGATGTTAGTATGATCCAGACAGCTGACGTTGGTATAGGTGTCTCAGGCCGAGAAGGAACTCAAGCTGTGATGGCTGCGGACTTTTCCATTGCCAGATTTCCACTTCTCTCAAGACTTCTCCTATTACACGGCCATTGGTGCTATGACAGACTGTCTAGAATGATTTTGTACTTTTTTTACAAAAATGCGACCTTTGTCTTCCTCATTTTTTGGTACCAGGTTGGTTTTACATGACTCTTAAAAATTTATTAATAAGTATTATAGTTGTTTCATGAAAGTTCATTTCTCAGGACATATTACACGATCAGTTGCAAATAATCTGGTTGATTATTTTTAGCTTTACTGCGGTTTCTCAGGGACTGTGATGGTGGATCAGATTTATTTGATGATGTACAATTTGTTGTTCACATCATTGCCTCCTATCACTCTCGGCGTTTACGATCAACTTGCATCTGCTGGCATCTTACTAGCTTCACCGCCATTATATGTAAGAGGTCGCTTAGGACTAGTTTATCAGCCTCATTCTTTCTGGATAACAATGGCTGATGCTCTTTATCAAAGCATAGTCATCTTCTTTGTTACCGAAGCTGTAAGTACCATTATTATTTGATATTGGCACTCTCAAAATAAATAATTTTGAAGATCTGATGGCAAGAATGAAATGAATCGATGGTATTTCTAGTATTTTGTTTATTTTTCCAAAGGCTTATCATGACTCAGATGTCGATATCTGGGAGTATGGAACAACAATCATGTCATCTTGTATGATCGCTATGCTTCTTTACGTTGCCATAGAAACTAGGTCCTGGGTAAGTCCTAACTGCCAGAATATCATAGAATTATAGATGTCCATGCGTTGTTAAATATGCACGCACATGTTAACCATGATATTACCATTCACAGACAATAATTCACATAGCTACGATAATCATGTCCCTGGGTGTTTATTTCGGATTTTGTCTCGTTTACAACCATGTTTGTGTTAACTGCATGGGTCTACCAGGATCCTATTGGGTTATGCAAACCGCGATTTCCAGGCATATATATTGGCTCACCGTAATTGTTGCCGCGACTGTTGCCATGCTACCACGGTGAGTTTAAATGAGATCTCAAATTTCATTCTCATTCGAATCTAATTTCATTGATTAGATTGTTTTGTTTTTCAAATTTTTGGTCCTGCTAGGCTGGTTTATAGGGCCGTTAAAACCACAGTATCACCAGACATCATCCAAAAGGCCCTGCTGGAGGCTTCAGCAACAAACCGACAGCGTCGCAGGATTGCAGGCAGAGGTGAGGTTCTCGTTGCTGGTTGGTCACGATCGACTCAGCATGCTACTATCAGGTAACAAAACTTGCTACAAGGTTGGGCCCTGTGAAATTTTCGATCTCGTACCTGAGTGCCTTAATTATTATCATAAAATCTGTTTTCATTAATGACGAGGTTGCATCTATTTCTCGCGTTTTAGCACTCAATGAATTTCATCCCGCACAGCAAATAAATTTATCTATTATTTCTAATTTTCACTAATATAATCTGCATCGTGTGTGATCAAAAATGCTTCTTCAGTTTTCACTTCGAAAGAGGTATTATCTACAATTTAATTCACTCAATATCATAAACCATACGTGATTCGTATGGAAGTACTATTGTAACGAGATTACAAATTTCAATGTGATGAGAAATCAATCATCAGGGCCCAACGAACCACAGGTCACCACCAGGCTCGGACATACTTCTGAAAACCCATTAAATAACCCGGGCCTCACTCCACAATTTGTCAAGCTACTTATTTAGAATTTATAGTTTTCCATGCAATTTAGATTTTCTTATTTATAGTGCGAAATTGATACACCAAATAATTCATGTCTCAGTGAAATGATACGTAAATTTTATTCATTCATAATACATTGTACAGAATAGCAAGCTTCATACTGACACCCATTTTGCTAATTTTATCGATAAACTCAAATTTCACAGTTATGGCTGTCAAAGAAACCTAACAAATGAGCCTTTCATATATACCTGTGTATTCACTTTTTGGGGCACTATTTTTTGGCTTTTTCTAACGTATGTGCACCTGCCATTATTAAGGTAAGAAGCATGTTTTTATTCATTACACTTGGACTCTCTACCTTCATCGGTAAGTAGCTACATTACGGCATTATGTACTCCACAAAGCACATGTTTTGCTTCTGCTTCATTCGAAAAAAAGGAAATCAATATTTATTACGCAACATTTTGCATCGACTCTTACCATTTGTCATGATCATTTAAAGATATGTTTTAAAATTACCAGCATACTTCATTAGCGTAAATAATGGTTCCATGTAGATTATAATATCATAATTTTTCTGAAGTAACGGTTTCCCCGCTCTTCTATATTTGAGATTGATATGATCAATCAATAACTACAATGAGTTAATGTGGATGTTTCAGACCAGGAAGTTACGGGACTAAGAATAATACGCTGACGACTGTAGTCGCGTGACATTCAAATGGCACGCAAGATACCTCGAAAATATTCTGAGCGATTGATGAAATTGATATCTCAGTTAGTCAAAAGTATTATGCCTCGACACCACAGTACAATGCCAGATGTTATATTACGTGCTACTTGCCACAGTACCTATACACTTCAGTTGGCAACAATAGTATTCGTGCGATCCGATATTAGATTTTTTGAGTGATCTAGTTTCGTGAGTTGCACTTGCAGGATTGTAAATTAGTTTATTTATATTGATCGTAATTTTTTTTTTTTTTACCTGATAAGTTATATCTATGAAACAGAGCTTAGCATAGTCTTAGCTTTACACTCGGAATATTTATTGAAGTAGAGGTGAAATCTGAAGCTGTGTAATAGGATTCAAATATTTTCCAGCACAGGGACTTGCTTCGCCAATTAATATTCGTAGCTTACAGATAAAGATTTTGCCACTACTATGGGGTGCCTTTGCAGATTCCTCATCTATGAATTTTAAACTGAACCTAATATATACAGTGGTGCCACGGGCTTAAAATTAGTCAATTTTTCAGGAAGCAGATAGTAATGGTACGCAAGGTTTTGTGAAAACTCGTGAGAGGGTCTTATCATAGGGTCGATAAGATCTGCCTTCAGGAAAAGAGAAAAGAAAAGTTTTGCGACGGCAGATTTTTAAGGGAATGAAATTTAACTATTTTCGTCTGTGTTTTATAAAGTGATTAAAAGGATCTGAAAGTCTTGTATCTTTTATGGAATTCCGCAGAAACGTTGTCCATTACTTAATAGTAATACTGTTTGAAAATTGTGTGAAATGAACTCAAAATTGATAGAATATTTACCTGAATAAGAGTGAATTTACATATTGCTGTAGTCGAGTGGCCTTAAACCCAGACTGTTGTTTGTTGCATTTACTGGCTGTGACTCCTAGGGACCAATTATTAGTTTATTAATTATAATTAACAAAATATATGGACACTACATGAAGATACGTGAGAAAAATGAGAAATATCACTTGAAAACATGCTCAGCTCATGAAAATAAATATTATGTGTAAATAAAAATGAATGTAATTAATAGCATAAATAAAATTAAATACCTATATATATTCATATACGTGTGCGTATGCAAATATGTTCAAGAATACACCTGAGTATGTATTATATGTACAGATTCATTGTAAGTGAATTCGATGGTGGAAAACAGACTGCTGTTTTAGTAGCAGTATCTCTATTTTTCCTATGAGCTGCGTACTAATTTTATTTCGTTTTATTTTTCTTGCATGACAACAGACCATGGAGTATTGACGGATCAAGGATACTATTTTCCGCGGCTATTTTTAAATCCGATTCACTTGGTGATTATGTATTATGCATACACACACGTGTATCCGGCGTTATGTCTCTGCAGTTGAATTATTATTGCAAATAACAGGTAGTTTAAAGATATCTTTAAGCTTATCTGAAGGTTTTAATAGATACATGTTAATGATATTGATGCCGCTACTACTATATTTTGATAATGACAAATGAAAATTGTGTGCATATTACTACAATAAGTAAATGAAGTGCTAAATTGATAATCTGTAGTTTATATAATATAAAATTCCTTTTCCAGCTTCCATAATTACCTGAACAACGATATTGTGAATCGAATACGTGTGCTCAATTTATCGATGGCTATCGGAGGTATGAGGAATCTTGCTTTTTTAAATTTTTGGTAGGAGAGAAAAAATTAATACATTAACACTCTTTTTAGAATGAATACTGGTAATGAAGTTTATTTTTACATTTATAAGCAAATCGTTGATGTAGTTACATTAATTATTTTACAAATAACAAACCACCCATCATACACGGATTCGTATTTACATCACGTCCATCATCACATGAAACAGTATCGTGTTTTTGGCGCCAGTGATGTACATCTAGTCATTCGAACACAATACCACGGCGTTCAAAATCTACTTATATTTCATTTATTCTTATCGTATAGGTACAGTAAGAATCACTGATCTGTACCAATTAATTCTAGGCACATGGCATGATATACAATTTCTGAATTTCTTAGTGGTCCGTACTTATGTACATTAATTGTAAGTATAATCAAGTAGTACCTAGTTGGCATGTGGTGTTCATTTTTATTTTTGCTTCTTATAAGTCAAATACAGGACTATTTTTTAAGCTAAAAAAGCGTACCATTGGAATTTGATTCAAACTTACTATAATTGAATTTCTTCACGAAAAGAGAATTGCACATACGGGTAGGAAATATATCTCGGCATATCGCTAGTTTATTCGTCCGAGATTATGAGTCGAGCTTTCGGAAGGACGACTAATCTGTTATTAGTATTTTCGATTGGTGGTAAATTGGGATAGCAACTACGTTGGTATTCACATCAAACATACCTAAATATTATTTATCTGGAATAAAAATAGACTAATCATTCCTACATTATTTTTCCAACGACTTCGGTATGCTGCACTAGATGTGGTTTTGTCCAACTTTTATCTCCTAATTAGTGGGAAAAAAACAGGAGAAACAGCGCTCATTGCATAGATGAACAAATTAAAAGTTCTATTGGTCGATATAGCGAAGGAATAAAGAACGTCCCAATAATAAATAGACCTATGTAATTACTCAATAGCCTTATTGATTAGAATTTTGTCACACAAATTTGTAGCGCACAAACCATTCAATCCTTCACAACCACAAAAATAATTATCTGCAAATGTGAGCGATTAATTTTCGTGTTCACTCGCGATCTTACCTCGATTTGCTAGATACATAATCACCTATGCTATAATGAAAATATGGTGCGAAAATCAAGTGGAAATAGAATCCCGAAATACAGTGTAACAGCGATACTGAAAACATTGAATTACATGATTATCCTTTAAAGGATGAAATTGAAGAGGCTATCCGGATTAAAATGTTTCACTGTGAACGTTAAATAGAATCAACAATTATATATATACAAACGTATAAACACAGTGTTATTTGGTAGATATTTATAATCGTGTTGACATTCAAATCAGGTGAAACACGCGGGAATATTTGTTGTCGAGCTAATTCCACGTAACAATGAAATGACAATGCTACTTACTCAAGTCCTAATGCCCAATGTATTCCTTGAACTAAAAATACTATTAATGGCTGCCAGGCCACTAGCCACCTGATCCAGTCTAACAATTGCCCATACAAGACATGAGGGCGCTCCCACCTTTAATATGTGTAGTTAAGGTAATTATGTAAGCAGGTATATTGAAAATTGATATCGATAGTTGAACATCAAGCAATTATTATTTTGGGAAGGATACGGACTACAAAACATCTTCTTGAGGTCCACTTTCTCTTTGCAATACGGACATGTCTGCTTTTTGCCCACGATACACCATCCCCTGATGCAGAATTCGTGGAATACGTGATCGCAGCTCAACTTATAGGTATTTTCTATAACTCCCTCCTCATTTTCAGAGACCAAAAGTCGATTACCGCATACCGCACATACTCCCGTTTCGAGTGTCCTTGTAGGCATACTACCTGGTGCATAATACTGCAAAACAATATAACTTTATTAACTTCATTATACTTGAGTCAGTGTGTATAGTACTTTTCCACAAGCTGTCAGGATGTAATGTAAATATTATTGACTAACCCCGATATGTGATGCCATTTTGTCCGCACAAATTTCCGCTATGTCTCTGCCTAGTACACCGAAATAGAGACCATAGAATACAAACAGTAAGCCATAGTCCATCCATATATGAGGTTTCACGTCAAAAATTAAATTGAGCCCAAAGAACGTGGCTAACATTATAATATAGCCAATAATACCCAGAGTATAGCTCATTTTGTAAATAAAATAGAACCATTTGTACACTAATCTGAAAATGAAAATATCTCAATTCAATACTTATTATTGTCAAATAGATATGTTTTGCTGTGAATCTCATCTCCCATAAACATTATGATTAATGGAATATATCGTTGAGAGTACTGACCTAGGAGTAGTGCCTTGTATAGGTCGCTGCAAGGCTTTTCTGACAACAAGAACAGTTATGCATGAGAATACATGCCACAGGAAAATGAATCTCCACCATTGATTTCGTATGCATACTACAAAGGGAATAACCCACATAGCGACTAACGTGCTCATCTGAAAAAAAAAATTAATAAACTTGATGAACTTAGAATCTTCACAATGACAGTGGCTAAAGTTAGCAGAGATATGAGATAAAAAATGATAGTCGTTCCTTTTACCTGAAAAGATCTGTAATGTCTTTTCTTCCATTCAACTAGGATAATCTGTGCAACAATTAAAGTGATGAGCAAGATGAGTAGCATTTCCACGTGCATGGATTCGTGCCCTCGATGCTTCTCGTGCATTTTTATATGCTCTACCCTGTGATGAAATCGAAGTTACCATTAATAAAGATGTAAATACAACTAATCATTCTGTGAGCATTTATGACATTAAGTAATTTGTAATCCCAGAGGCGACAGAATATCGATCAGGGTGTATCACAAATATCTGACTTTACTAAATTTTGTAGGAATGAAATATGTTTAATTAATGTTATTGACATAGCTGGCTTCACAGTCTTTATTACTTAAATTTACCTCCATTTTTCTTCTGGAGTTAGGTCTGCTTCGCTCTGAAATAAAATGAATTCTATTGAAATTCGTCAAGTATACAATACGGAAGGTGGTGTTTAAAATACGTAATTAGTCATCACACTTGCCGAACCATCGATAATGACTGAAAGTCATTTTAATTTTTTACATGCTGCAGATACAGTTTATCTAATTGTAGGTTATATTTGCATTGAAAATTGATTCACCCTAAATTGCGACTAATATTTAACGGTTTTTCTCAAAATTTCTTACCTTATTTGGCATCACATGAATATCCACATCCATAATTAACTATTTACTTATGTTATACTAAAAAGATAATCAGATTTCAACCAAATGTCATGACTCGCGGCCACTGCACACGTATCAACAACGTCCTGTTCACATTTATCCGCGAGGTGACATGTATGTACCCACTTGGAACCCACCTTATCGTTGTTACGTACGCGGAAATTCTGCAGGCCGGCGGCCGGTAACAATCGTTAATCACTTCGCAATTACAATTGTTTTAATCACCTGACGCCTTTTAAATGATACCGAAGAGTTTCCATTATTGTGAAGTGCGAAAAATAGCTGAGATTTCTTCAATGGATAATAGTTTCATTAATTCGATGCTTGAAATCGTAAATTTAATCAACCTTTCCCTCTGAAAAACTATATCGTGAATTTGAAGACAAGTCGTGACACGATTTCGTTGTGGAGTCGTGGTAATAAAAATTCTGATCAGTATAAATCGTGATAATGAAAATTTTTCAAATTATAACTTTGTGTTGTTGACATTGCGAATTTTAATTCAGGAACGAATGTGAATGGGATTCAGTCGACCAATACGAACGCAGCCGTCGATCGGGAAGATTCGTAACTCTCCGTTTACTACCGGAGACAAACCACGCCTATCAATGACCACCAACCAGAGCGGAGAGGGAAGCTGGTAATTTGCCGTGGAGCAGTAATATGAGCTCTCGTACCGTTTCTTAAGAAAATCCGTAAACGTGACGATATTTGATCGAAGTTAGTCGTGTTTCGTATAAAATACAGTGTAGTTAAATCGTGTACGCGAGTTAAGTGTGTGTTTGTGGGAATAATTGACCTATTCTAGCCTACGTACACGTGGATACTTTTTTGGTTAGTATTATTGTTTTCCAAAGGATACGTCTACCTGGTGAACACCGTAGGTGATAATCTTCGTCAACGTATTACTTTTGGTGAGTAGAACAGTGCCATGCAATTAAAAACCAATAATTACACGTCATTTTCCCATCTCTATTTGACGCTCCGATTGATCACCGCTTTTTTTACATCGTCGTGATAGTGAAAATAAATAGTTTTTCAAGTACTCGATAATATACATTCTCCGCACCTGTTCGCTGCCAGCAGGCTTTAGCTATATCTACAATAGTTAATATCTTGCTGTCATTCATCTGCGTAATTCCACCGTATTCTTCTGCTATTGCGCCGTTCGTATCAAGAATCCTTTAAATTTACCAAATTTATGCATTCGTAATAGTTTCTTTTTTTTTCATTTTTCACCTGGTTTGTGCGATACAGCCAAGTTTTCAGTTTTAATTCGAAGGTCTCAAAATTTTCACACATTCCTGACTTGTACCGACGCATTACTATTTTCAGCGGTGACTTGTAAAGTCGAGCCGGCCTAACAGGTAGTTTCTTAACGCTAAAAAAAAAAGTTCGATCTCATCGAATCGCTGCCACGCTGCAATCTATAAACATATTATATATATATTTATGTATACATATGTATATGATATGACCCTGATTACATACACAAACTGCAGTAGCGTAGGTATGAAAAATATACGTAATCTTATTGTTAGTCACAACAATCGCAGTAAGTGGGACGGAAAATTTATTTCCCAATACCTACTCGTGACTCATTGCCATAGAATAAACACACGACGATACTGGCGATTAAAAATATTTACAAATAATTTTCACGATCGGTAAGCATTTGCGCATATGGCATCAGTGGACATTACATTGAATTTCTCTGCACTGCTTTTTATGCGGCTAAATGAATGGATGAACTATTGCTGATGCAGTGGCACAATCTTCTCATAGTGTTAGCATGAGCAATTCTCTGATTTAGGATTGGAATTTTGTAAAACTATCAGACTAAGACGATATATGAACATGTGTACTGAATAGTTTGAATTTTTTTTTTAATGAGATTGCTAACTTTTTTATTGACATTCTGATACGGACTACGTCAAGAACTTTGATCACATCTGAATCATCATCATTCCACATTCTCAAGATTTATTCTTACACATATTACCCGCAGCCTCGTAACAAATACCGCATAAACATCTCGTACATAATCGGAGTTTTAGTTCATTCACCTGCTCCAGTTTGTTTATTTGAGTAATCGTGAAAAAGTAGGAAATAAATTATGAACGTAAAAAAAATAATGAAAATTTGATGGGGTAATTTCTTCTGTGATTTTTGAACAACATCAAAAATGTGGTCCACCTAAACGGATATCTTATGATATATGCATCTAATTGTGACATAAATGTAAGATACGAGTATAGATATAACGTGTGTAAAAAATATTCGTAACGAGTCATTGAACTTGTTACTGTCAAAGTTGACTCGCCGGGACCGCGAGAGAGGAGAGCCGGCGGCCTGATGTCAGACATGTAGTTATTCAACTGGCGTTTGTCCAAGGCAGTCAGTTTAGATTTTACCATAGAAGAACCTAATCTGACTACTAAATGCATATATTCCACACCTTTTGCATCGAATGAATGGGATGTTAAATTTAATGAGGGTTTACGTTCGTTACTAACTTGTCCCATGTTGTTAAATCATCGTAATAAACTATCACTTTGTTTTCGCTACTTTAAGTGTGCACCGGTGTTCTGGAAGTTTTTACAAATTTGTAAGTTGTTTTTTTTTTTTTCCCCCATTTGTGCACGATGTTCAGTAACGCGCAGCTGGGCACATCATCTGCAAGTGTTAAATTTTGCGCGAATATGACTCACGCGTTTAAAATTTAAATATTTTTTACCGGGCTAAAAGCCTGCGGTTTTGCGTACAGCGATAAAACGTGATAATCTGAATTTTAGCAGAACTATATTACTGGAATTAGTTTTACATGGTATCTTTTTAATTTATAAGAAGACAGTTTTTACATCTGGATTATCACGATCCACTGTACATAATGATCGTCGTTGTTGTAGTCGTCGTCGGCGTTTATTTCGTCGATCAACTGTCGCCGCCAACTCCGCGAACGGCTGGTTTAAATTTTTTCAACGAGTTCCAATTAATTATCGTTCAGCTCACGTAGTTCTAAACCGCGAAAGTAAACGAATATCGGAGACAAGAAAGTCAATGTTGCGAGTCACTGGCTTTCGTTTTCTCATCGATGCACTTCTAAAATCTCTCTCTTTAGATATATGGAATTTCTGCTGCACCGCGTTTGTAGCGAATTCGTTTTTTTTTGTTTTTTTCCTTTTCTTCTTGTCACTTCGTTTATTAATTATTTTCAATTGTCCAAATCCACTCAGATCTATTATTTCTTGCGGTTTTTCCAACTGCTATTGACTTTCATATCCAATAGTCGTGTCTCGTGACTCGTTGTAAATAACGTTCTATCTTTCAACCATTTGAACGAAATTCAGCAGCTCGACCGGGATATTCGGGAAACAACGTGTAAACAAATAGTTATTTATACCGGAAACAACGAACTTCTATATTAAGCCTTTTTTATTATACCGCGTTCGAAGTGCATACATTACAAAAAGAACCGTACACACTTCTACGCTCGATGACGTTATTACTTCCGTTCTAAACTCGGTTCTAAATATATCCTAGATCTGCGAATATGTTATATTACATTTATGTATTTTTTCATGGTGAAGTTGAATTTTACATCTCTGCAATTATTGCAACTTGAAGGTTATTGATGCGACAAAAGTTTCCACCCCTAACTCGCTTTAGACTTATTTTTTATTTACAAACGGGTTGCGTATAGACATTCGGAAGAGTTGCTTCGGGAATTTTTTTTTCAATGTTTGTAAAGTCTCGATTTTTTGTAACTGCACGTTAAATGTAAATGTTAGCAGGGTATAAATTGTGAGTGAAAATAAAATAACTGAGTTACTGAGTTGATGCACGGTATAATATATTTTGTAGATTCGCTAACATTAGGTGTTTTCATAGACATTGCATAACTTATATACGTCGAACATTGATTCGTTCAGCTACGTATGAAAGAGTCCGTTGAAAATGTTAGAACTTTGACAAGTAGGTTAATTGAAATTATATCCCCTGATATATATGTGTGTATATATCTATATAAAGTTGTTTATAAAATCCTCACAAATACGGCTGCAGTCGATATATATTTATCTTATATACACATAGAACACGACATACCTGCAGTATGTATTCACGTAACGTATGCGGAACTGATAAAAGAAAAAGAAATATATATAGAATATAATTTATCAGAATAAATATTTCGAAGAAAACTAATCGAATGTATTTGCATCTGTCAATGTCAAAGATATTTGTTGAAATATTCGTCGATTTTACAAATGAACCGCGAAATCTATAATACGTTATGGGTTTATTCGATGATGATGACGATGATCAGAAATGGAATGTAAAAGGCTCGGAAAATTTATGATGGTGTTGCATAATAATAACAACCGACACGTTAGCCAACGTAATTGTGGGACGGTAAACCTAATTATTATTTGGAGTGGCTGTGCGATGTGCTAGTAGGGGAGATAAGCGAGAAGGGTGAAATTTCAGAATGGTAGTTGAAATCAGGCATTTCAATTGAAAACGTTGCCACCAATTGAGAAAATGATTAACTGCATATTGTCGTTCTGTTTTTTTCACCACTGCTATGTTGCGTACCCTTTAATCCTCGACAATTATCCGTCTCAAACTAGAGAATCATCGTGATTCCGAGAGGCTATCGTGTACCTATAGAGACAGGGATTAATATTCACTGGGGGTAGGTAGGTAGATAGCTGGTAGTGGTTGGCTGGAAAACCTTTTAAGTTTTGACCCTCTCGCTGATGTCGCTACTGCCATCCTCGAGGGATACCAACACGTGTGTATATTTTGTAGTTGATGGTAGCACGTATATACGTATAGACTTTGAATCGTAATTACTTTAAGCTATACGTATGTATGTATTTTACAACATAGCTGCGTCGTTAGCATACTACATTATGCATTAGTTAAACTGAAATCCAATTTCATTTGAACGTGGAATTCACTTAAAATTGCGAATTCCCACCGCGGAAGAAACCGCGTCATGTCATCGTCGTCGTCGTCTGGGTAGGTATAGTGGAGTCTGCGTGCACCTAGAAAAGCGAAAAATTAGCAATAACTCTATAATTTCGACAAGTACATCAATTTGGTTCGCAAATTCGGATTCCTGAGCTCAAAAGACATAAGTAAAACCTATGGAACCCCCTTAAAAAAAATACTGATTTTTCACTCCAAAATTATCGAGGAAAATCCATTTGGATTTTTGCGATTTTGGGGTCAAAAATGAAGTATTTTTGAAATCGATCGTAGGACACTTTTCTGACGTATTTTGACCTGAGGAACACGAATCTGGAAGCTAAATTGATCAATCTATCAAATTGATCGAGTTATCACTAATTTTTTGCTTTTCGGAGCAGAAAAATTGAGATATCTCGGTGGGATTATTTCGTAGCTCAATTTACTCAACGGATTTGTGTTCCTGAGGTCAAAATACATGAGAAAAGCGTCCTACGATCAATTTAAAAAATACTTCATTTTTGGCCCAAAAATCGAAAAAATCCAAAGGGGTATACCTTAGATTTTTGTCGATTTTTGGGCCAAAAATGAAGTATTTTTTAAATCGATCGTAGGGCACTTTTCTAACGTATTTTGACCTCAGGAACACGAATCTGCCGATTAAATTGAGCTACGAATTAATCCCATCGAGATATCTCCATTTTTTCACTTTCCAGAGCGATAAATTGGCGATAACTTTTTCAATTTTATAGATAGATCAATTTAGCTACCGGATTTGGATTCCTGGAGTCAAAATACGTTAAAAAAGTATCCTACAATCGATTTCAAAAATACTTCATTTTTGGCCCAAAAATTGAAAAAATCCAAAGGGGTATACCTTAGATTTTTGTCGATTTTTGGGCCAAAAATGAAGTATTTTTGAAATAGATCGAAGGACACTTTTCTTACGTATTTTGACCCCAGGAACACGAATCCGTCGATTAAATTGAGCCAGGAATAAATCCCATCGAGATATCTTCATTTTTTCACTTTTCAGAGTGATAAATTGGCGATAACTTTTTCAATTTTATAGACAGATCAATTTAGCTTGCAGATTTGGATTCCTGGGCTCAAAACACTTCAGAATACTCTATACAATCGAATAAAAAAAATGTTGATTTTCGACCCCAAAATCGAAAAAAAATCACATAATATAGTCTTCGAAAAATTGTTTTCTATAATTACAAATATCACTTATAACATTACACCTTTCTAATATTTTCGCTATCCAATTTCGGGCGTATCGCATCACTCGGTATAATGCTCCATATGATGATAACGTTCTTCTGCAGTTGTCGTCGAGAAGTATATCGTAATCAGCAGCTCGGACTCCACTGGCATCCACCTCACAATAATAGTCCACACTGATATAGCACATATAATTATCGCTTCTGCTGTCACGAGGGTCGAGATTACTAAAAACATTGTCTTTTTTCTTGTCAGATCTTTTTTTTTCTTCGCTTGCAGCTTCTCACATTATTATCTCCGAAGAAAATAATCTTCTCCAACGTAATAGTTACACGACGCAGTAGAATATTTATTATCTCCGGTATTAATTTCAATGGGGTTACAGTGTATGTACCGGAAATTTTTATTTTATTAATCGCAAGTTTAATTCATTTGATCCGCTATCATTTATAAACCTCATTGGAACTGAGCTAAATAATTTTTTTAATCGGTTCTACAGAAAATTACGCAATCATTCAGTTTTGTGTTACATATATTTCTCATATACGTATACATACATGTACACATATCAGTTTAAGTTGACTTTTTTTTCTTTCCTTTTTTTATTCAACGGGATTCACACCGTTTTTACCGGATATCCATACTGCGGCGGGAGATTCGTTGGAATTTCAGTCTAGACACGAAACTTTTTTCTTTGTTCAGGGAATGCAGAGTTTGCCGTAGGGATAGTTTTGAGGGGGTGAAAATTTAATGACGTTCCCTACAGACAACCGCGACGACAGCTTCGACGCTTCCCTTATCTTCTTATATGTATATATTTTGTGTACATAATAACTCGCAGTTGCTGCCGAATAATGTACATAACATTTATGTATACGCGTACATAATATACTCCAGATAACACAGATATTCGATGATACATATATACTATGTGTATAACCCCAACTACATCGCTTCTCCAATCTTAAAAAATAAAAAAGATGAAATTAATCAAAATAAACTTCCAGTGAAAATATTGTCTCCAATATTCTTCAGAATACGTAAGATTTTTGTACAGATTTTCATGTTTCGTGTCCTTTTTTAGCACGGAAATTGCCTGTCAGTAGGTAATTATCGAGCGATAATTATAGCACCTAGTGAGTCATCGACGAGATTGTTGGAAAATATGCGATAACAATTCTTATATACTCAGAAATCGGGCATGCGGCTTTACAAATGATGATCGAGTCAAATAGTGTAAGTGGTGAGAAGTCCGAATTTCACTGTTATTGTATTTTTGATAATCTCAGTTTGCAGTTTCTTCTGTTTTCATCTCGGTTTTCATTTGTAGCGGATTTGGAAATTTCAGCAATAATTTCGAGCAACATAAAACTGCAATCGTACAGCATTTGCCCATATAAGTAACATGCTAGTATATAGGTTTAGGTGTACATATGAGTTGAAGACGTTATGCGCAGTTACCCCGCCGGAAGTAACGATTCCTGTTCGCATAAAAGAGCTCTGAAGGTTGTACGTGCGAAGGATCGTTACAATTGTCCCTTTCACCTAAGAAATAGTTCGCCGTTTCATTATAGTCTTATGCAAATTAATACGCGATTCAACAGCACATATATATTCTATGTACAAAGTACAAATATATAAAAAGAACTAGTCGTAAGAGAAGTCGCCAAACTGATTTCAGGCTATCCCATTTTGAATCGTTTCTCATATTGCGAAAATCATTTCCATTATTACACGAAACGCAATCGATCCCTTTTTTGCGACGATGTATGATTTCAAATGAAATGGTTTTCTCATATAAATGAATTTTTATCAGTTTTGTAAGTGATGCTGAATTTTCACCGTTGCATTTTTACCGTCCAGTGCAGTACCGTATCAGTAAAACTGCCCAGTGCCGGAACATTTTACTGACATGAGGGATAATTATAACATATCTGGTAATTTATTTCGCAATTCATTCGGGCAATTCTCTGCGGTGTTGTTTCCTTGGTTATATTTCATGTAGCTTAACGCCGGCGCCTCGGGACTGTTAAATCCGAAAAACGTGATTTCCCCTCGAACTTCGCTCAATTATACTTGTACCTTAGCGCGATATATCTATGAATTTTGAAAAGCTTGAATCGAGAGAATGCGAGAGAAGAGAGGAGAAAAAGAAAATTATAGGTAAACGTGAAATAAGAACAAAGATCAAAGGTAATAGCGGAACCCGTTAGGAATTCATCCGAGGAAGTACGTATATATCCTATAGCGAAATATTTGTAAACGTGTGATGGTGTTGGCTGCGGTGATCGTTGTGTCAGTGCCGCTATAGCGCCGCTTTCAGTTCACTTGTAGATTAAATTTATATACCTATCTCTCTTATGAATGTACCATACATATACCATACCTATACACACAGCATGGCAGCCGCCTATCTCTTCGTTCGTTCGATCGGTGCAGTGAATATCTTTTACCTTGACTGGGTTGTCGGCCTTTTCGCGCGATTCCCTCTCTTCATAAATACGCTTCCGTAATGAAAAAAGGACGTTGTTTCATTCATTTTCACTCTACCTACTTCTCAAACAATTTTCGCACCGTCATTCTGTACCATACCTAAAATGAATAGGATATAAGGTACATGCCTAAGACTAGCTTGTCCATCTCGTATGATTGTACCCGATCATTTACGTAGATATCGAGCACTCGATAATTCACGCGGTAATATAATTTTCTAGAAAATATCGAATTGCGGATCGAAACGAGAAGAAAAACTAAAACTAATATAACCGATAAACTGATGTAACTCTCGACGATGCGTTACTCTTATATCGTATCGCGAGCTGCACCTCGGGTAACATAGATCGCCGCGTTATGCATAATCACGTGATATGACTTTGACATTCCGTCTATACGCAGGTAACGACATTCGAGTTAACGAATCGACTTTATTAACTTATGTACGAGTTACGTAACTGCAGTGCGACGTGCACGGTATAGGTACTGCTTGCGTAATAAGACTGACGTATTTAGCTACGTCGATCGACATTTGCACACGGTTCATAAGTTTCTAGTAAAATTACTCAAATTCACCTACCATTAATTACGATAACGATCCTTGTATAATATATATATTTCAAATTTGTTTGGTTCAAAAAATTTCCTGGATCGAGCGGCGTCATGCCGAATGTACTTTATTTTATGATCCCATCATTTTCTATGGCATCATTAATTTTTAGATTTCAAGTCGCTTTTTTCTTAGCCTCGTTATTACAAGTAGGACATATTTTTTGGACAGCTTATCTAGCGGGTCTCGAGAAATATCGAACTTTGTTTCTCGACTGTGTATATTTAGCTTTGGTTTATAGCTGCCCTTGGGTCAGGATCGATATCAGACTCATTCTCTGTACATCGAATTTTGTAGGTCACAGGGTAATCAGGGTCGTAACCAACGAGAAACGAAGAAACTTGAGGATTTTTATGCCCGCGTGCACTTATTTTCCTACATTTTTATCCGTATCCGCCGTTATACTCACCGTCTATCACCGATCAGATAAAAAAACTACATACTTCGTTTCACTTCATCTACGGTGACGACGCGCGACGCTATTGGAATAATTTAACGTCGCGAGCCAGACGACCGGAAGTCATTTTTGTATCACTGCAGACAATCAGACGTACCTATAAACGATGCAATAAAAATAGCTTTGTCTGCTCACATGCATATGCGTGAATACAATTGACAATTTTTATGACACATATTCAGCATTCGCGTGGCGAAATTGCTGCAGTTTTTACTTCTTGCAGTCGTATTCTTGTGTTTTTTTTTTTCTTTTATTTATGCTCAAGTTTTCATCCGCAGTTTATTCTCCGAAAATTTTCAGAACCACCTTATTTCCAATCGGTTCGCTCACGTCACTTGGTATTTCGCATTTTTTTATGCCGCAGGGGGTTACAAAGAAAATCGTGACGTAATTTTGATGCCCCTACAGCTATGTGTCCTTGGGGCGTATTACGTTCAAGTAAAATACCGCAGCTTTTTCTATAGGTATACAAACTTTGACCTGATGGTGAATTGTGCGTTCTCTTTATGAAATCGGGATCCTTACGATGTATATACGCCGGTGCGCTGACATCAAATTCCGAAGCCATGAGAACACCGTTGCCGATAGCGTAATAATTTCGTAATATATGTTAGAGTCTGATGTCATTTTTTATGTCTTTCATAAATTCTCCGCTGATGTAGCCAAGATTCAAATCATACGCGAATATAGCGACGACTATAAGAAATTGGAATTCCTCAAACGGAAGACTTCTATCGGAAAGTTTCCAGGTATTTTGGAATATTATTTTATCTAATTTTATTTCATTTTATCTTTTACACGTAGATGAAAAGTATTTAAAAACGACCGACAATATATATGCAGTTCATTATTAGGGCAAAAAAAAGTTGAAGTGCTCTGCAATAAATTGAGAATTTGTTAACACCTTCGTTACATTATAGAAAGGTTGAAAGATAATGATAATATGATTTTTTTTTGTAACTTTTATTCATTCACTTACATTTTTTTTCAACTTTACACGGTCTTCCGTATTTTATCATCACGTAAAAATTCTCTGTGAATAATTAGCAATTAACGTTACAACGCGACCGCGTGGTGTGGGTATAAATCACTCTCGTAAATCTTCCCGCCTGGCGATTGCGTACCTACGTTTGTACAGCCGGTTTCTAGGGGTTTTATGGTCATTTCGCACGAACTGTGAGAAAATAAAATTGCAATATCACGCAACGATGGAAGGGTAAATATTTTTTTCTACAAAATTTTAGCTTTATGAGTAGAAATATTATAACGTTGTCCTAAATAGCCTAATTATTCAAAATATCTGATGATTCTGATCTTCAATAAATCTAACGAATTATTACCACATCGGTTACATGATAAGTTATTATACGCTCGAATACATTTTTGGAAATGAAAATCATCTCCGATTCTCGCGTGTGCGAAGTAATTTGGCAGCAGTTCCTTCTACTGCAGTAATAACACAGAAATCCATCGCAGGGTAAGCTGCAGTAATAAGTGATATGTGAGACAAGAAAAATCGTGATCCGAGCCAATTTTATTCAACGAATTTGCCGCCGATCCCGCATTAAAATTGCTCAAAATTTTATTCTTCCTGCATTTCTATGCGCACTTTTCATAAAATACGCGTCTATAATTTTTTAACGATATTCTTTGTTCGAGCATAAAAACCATTGAAATCGCGAAACAAATCACTGCACCAAACCATACGGGTGCAAAAATCATTTCGGACCCGTACTTTTCAACGATTTTTTAAACGGGAATTTTTTGCTGCCATCAGTCAGAAACTAAATTTCGAAAAGCAGTTCTCCGAGGTTATCTCTAATTGCGAACATCGTTGACCGTAAATTAAACCTGCAGTTGCATCGCCCATCACACGTTAGTCGAACCGTTCTACGTACGGTTTAGATAGGATTAATTAAACTCGAATCGGATGGATTTTCATTGATAACTCACCCTTCGAGGTATACCCTATGTTTATTCGCCGCGAATGTAATCCGAAACGATTAAACTAACGAACCGGAGATAGAGAGGATGAAAAAGGTAAAAGAATAAAAGACACACACGTATAGTATACGCCGACGCATGAACAAAGCCCAATTATTATTCGTTGGTGGCATTGAAGCATCATTGAATCATGAGAGAGGAGGATGCGGGCATACCCAGAAGCGCATCTGCAGCACATTTGTCTGGTACAAGAGCACCGCGATGTCATTGTCCACGTTGCAGGAGCCGGTACACCACGTATAAATTGTACGATTTTTTTTTCTCTTCTTTCGTTTTTCTTCGTCAATTTAACTCCTTTTTTCATATATATTCATTCATTCGCGCTCTGTTCGTGACGAGCGCAGGTTAATTCTAGGCCTAAATCACAGTACGCTGCACCGTGAAATTGGTTTAACCGTGATAGCCGCATCGAGCAACAGCAATAATGTGTGTATTTCGTATAGGTGCTATGGTCATGTACTACCTATGTGCATACAACATGAATTAAGTTCATGTCCGTATACCACAGGCCGCAGTCCAGGTTGAAAATTAATAGCATAGAGGAGAGCTAGCTGGCGTCGTATCTATGGAGTTGCACTATAGGTGCGGTGCACCGGCAGCTTGGTACCATATCTGCTTGATGGTAGGGGGTAAGCCGTATGGCGGCCACTTTGGCATCGATTTTGAACATCGTTGACCCCAATTATACAGTCCGAGACAATCTGATATTACGAATCAATGTTCCATTTAATTCCGATCATCCCAGAATTCCTCGTGATGAACAACGAAAAAAAAAGAAGAAGAAAAATAATCAAATGTAATATGTAATCGTTCGTGATAAACGTCAGACTCCTTTCCTTTTTTTTTTTTTTTTTCTTTTTCTTCAACCAGGACCAGCTTGGAATCGAGGCGTGTAAGTGAAAAATAATTATGGCGCGCGGCGTAATTTTAATAAAACGATCGAATCGTCGATTCACTATAATTTTGAAAATGTATAAGTTTCGAATTGATATTCGGTACACGATCCACCTTTTACTTAAGAAATAATGAGGTGTCTCTTCAACGTTGAAAAAAAAAGGAAAACCGAAATTCTCCAATTGTACATAATTATGCAGCATATAGAGAAAGACTGAACTGCTACGTCAGTCTTTCCCTTTAATACTGTCACCTTCTTTGTTTGAGCATTTTTTATCCATCCAATACTGCATGTTACGCATACTGTGTAAAGACGATTATGTACGTGCGGTGAGAACCTCGGAATGACGCGTAATAAAAAAGAACCGGTATTTTTTAACGATATAATAAATGCAGTGAAAATGTAGGAAGGACGGTGTTACCGGTTATGTCATACGTCGCGTCACGTTCGATCCTTACTTTCATTCTGCGTACAATTTGGTTTGTCAAAAAAGCTCACACATGGCGTCAGCTTTCCGTGATTCGATACATGCCTATCCGCAATTCTATACATACATGGGATTATATATACGAAGGAACGGTAAGCGAATTCATCGTCTGTAAAAACGATAGCGGAATTTTTTTCCCCTTGTTTATCCAGTTGGATCTTTTTCTTTTTTTCTTCTTCTTTCTTTCTTTTCTTTTTTATGTTAGTCTCGTTGTCGAGATAAGCCTAAAGACGTTCTTATTCTCTGGCGCTACCGTTTATGGGAGGATCTTTTTTATTCGATCATGGCGACCTTCCACTACTCCGGCGTAGAAAACCTCTTACAGATAGTTATAAACGTGGAAGAGTCTGAAGAAGGTATCGCATGGCAATGGCAATGGCATTGACAGTGGATACCATCCACCGCCATTTTCCTTGTAAGGAAATACCATCCCGTGTATATTCTGCAGATTACGACTCCTGCCTCCATGGATATAGGCTTGAAGCATCGATCATTTGTAATGACGGTAATGAATATTGTGATTATTAGTTTTAGCATTCGATTTTTATATCGATGTATTTGGACCGACAAAATATTTTAAATTCTGAAAAAAAAAAAAAAAAAATTAAACAACATTCTGCCTCACTTATTCGTGCGCGAAAGTATTAATCGTGTGAAATTCCGCGTGAGCAAAACTATAATTTGAAAATTTGTCATTAATTATATTAATCGAAGAAACTTCAACGACGACTTTCTTTGGATGTGAAACTTTTCCTCGGTTTCATTTGAGGATATTCGTTGAACGAGCTCTCGTTTGTAGACATCTTGCATATATCACATCAGCAAGAAGGATTCAGAGCCGTATAGAAGACGACGGACTGCAATACGGAATATCTGAGAAAAGGCACGCGGTTGTATAGCCACGGGCGTATTTATGAATGTAATTAAGACGCCAGACACCAGTCACGTCACGGTTCTACCATTTAATCCAATTGCTACCGTCGCGTCTCTTACATTATACCCGTTTATTCATTCGTCTTCCCCTAAGACTTAACTATCCAAATCTTGAGGGGATTCGAAATGCGAAGTTATTATCCGTGCCATATTTTGCTTTGTGTCGATTCTTCTCTGCACCGCATTGTCCAAATTCGTTACATCATAAAAGGCATCAAGCCGGCCCCTTCCGCAGCATTTAAACTTTCGTAGAGCAGAGTTGTGAATGCCCATGAAAAATTTGGATTCAAACAAAATTAGTGAATGACAAGAAACAAGCAGTGGCGGATGAAACTTTCTTATCGTTCTCGCGTTGGGTGTTGAAAAAATTCCCGATCAAGCAGCGATCCAGATACCGCGATTATATGTAGGTCTACGAACTCCCGCCTATCGGGTTAATCATGCTCATTCCTCTGCAGGATCAGATAGTCCATGATATCGGAGCCAGCTGCGGGGCACGCAAACCGGTCTCCCTCAGGAGGGCGCCAACCTGTAGTGCGTAGATGTCCGATAGAGGAAGGTCTTTCGTCGGGCATCTGCATACGAGACCCCGACCTTCGTGGGAAAACGAACCGATGGGCTACCTGCAGACTGACCATATACACAACGTTACGTCACCATTTTTCGGAAGCACTTACTCCGAATTTTTTTATTACTTCTTTCGACATTCTTTGTTATGTGGATTTCCGTGCAAGGTCTTCGGGGCACTAATTCAAGAGAACTTTAGTTACGATAACCTGCCCTACGGGCATGCTGAGGTTGGTCGACTGCTAGAAGATTGGAAAATTGAAGCCAGTGCTTCTGATCGATTCGAAAATCGCTGTGGGCCAGAATTGATTAATTGGAAACGTCAGCGGGCCAGAAATCCGACCCACGGGATACGGAGTATGCGCATCGTGCCCTGTTGACGTAAGGAAGAAAAAGAACAATTGAATAAAATATTTGGAATGTATGAAACCGCAGAAATTTGATAATCGATCGAGACGGGTGTATCGTTTACCTCCTCCCACGTGTAAACCCATAAGCCGCGAGAGTGAATTTCAGGGTAATGGTATGTGGGTAATATAGGCATACACATAGCATAAAATATACATATGGAAGCACCCCAGGGACTCCTTCATTTATTCTTGCATCCTCTTTGCGGTCCCTCGTCTTATAAATATTCATAAAAACCTCTTCGCCGAGTCTCGTTTACCTCTGACTCTGATACTGGCATGGCGTCGTCACTTAAGTCACGACTTCACGTTACGTTGCTTCGGAAAAAATACAAAAAACATTTTTCTCTATTGTTTTCAAAAAAAGGCTCATTCCGATCTCATTACTCAACTTAGCCATTATACGTTACGTGTATCTAGTAAAATCAAATTTCAAAATTTCAAACTCCTGCATGCAATGAATTTGCATACGTCTTATTTATTTATTTATTTTTTCTAATAGCACGTGACGAGGAAATCTATCTCATGTTATTTTTATAATATCGATGAATTGTGAGGGAGTTTAGCGTTATAGCGGTACGTGACTTCGTGTCAAAATCAGAGTTTCTAACTCCGCGAAGGAGACGATGGTGAAGAAAGATATAGAATTTGAAGAGGAGCTCGATTAGAACTACGTGTAAAATTAAGTGTGTCTATATTTTAAAAAAGTTTTCAATCACAAGCACTCTTTCGATGGCTTAGAAAAGTTGTACGCCTCCATATCGATAACAATAATAATCGTACCTGTAAAATATATCGAGTTACGAGATACGCAGTCATCCAGCACACCTCATAACGCTTATAGGTATAATATACATCCTAATTAAGCTAATCAGGCCAAGTTTGCATACGTAATATTCACTCGATCGACAACCGCCTAGCTATAGGCGTAAAGCTCAACCTCGAAATCCGATATAACTCGTACAAATGTACCCCGTCGACTTTACTCACCGTGTATAATTTTATTGAAAAGTACGAGTATAGAGGTACTGAAATGTTTTACGCGTCCGTCGGCTGCTGCAAGTTTTTTGTTTTTCATTCTCACCCAATATTCAGGGTGGGTATAAAAATATATTCTTCGATTAGCTTAATCGATTTTTAAGTTGCTTTTATAATCGAAGTGTGCACAGGTGCGCGTTTCCGACGAGGAAAAATCAACCTCATGGGTTACATATGTCCGATTGAATTTGCGATCCGGAAAGTATATGTAGAATGTAGAAGAGACGGAGAATATAACGAGAGAGGCATTAAAATCAAGCGCTATAGGGCTTCCTTCGTAAACCGCCCACATGCTCACCTAAATACATATATTGTATAGGTATATATATTTATGTATCATAACCCATACCTCCTCATCTATTCATCGACCCTTGAACCTGCGGTAGACCCACATCAAACCCTTATACATCACCGTTTCACCGTGGAATTCTGGAGCAATAGCTTTTGTAGAAACTTTTTTTTTTTATATATTTTCTTTGCCTGTAATTCGACGGTTTTTATGTGGGGCCTCACAGCTTACTCATAAATTCGTACAGTACCTGAATTACTCGACTAATCAAAAACATTTGATTTCCAATCCACAAATATTCCATTTTTTTTTCTATAATTTTTCTACAGCCATTCTGCTAAATTCGAACGGGAACAAGGTTTTCTTTTCCTGCGTATTTTAATTTCGATAAATAGATAATACCTGGGTACGAATTATCTGTACTTTTCTGTACCTGTACATATAGTGTATTTATATATATCTACCTAGTTTATGCACGCCCAGCTACCGGATGTTGCACGTGTGCGGTTACATCCTCTTTACGTATATATTATTTCATTAATTATTTTATCTATTCTGTAAACTAGTTGAGAATTTAATTGATTAATTAATTGCAGTAAATTCTTCCTTCATATAGAAATACGAATACGTATTTTTTCATTTTTCTTCTCTCGTTATCTCTCATTAAACTATTGAAATCGTTGTTACATTCGCGGTTTACACGAGCAACGTACACCTGCATAGGAGGTGAAAACGAGTGTGATGTTCTCTTTACAGTAAACGCAACTGGTTTGCAATTAACGACGTAATAACTGGAATCTCACTCTCTGGGTTAACGATTAAGGCAACCTATGAATAGTCATTTTTAAGTCCGAAGGGACACGACTAACTAACTAACTAACTGTTTTACACTTAATTAACTAAATGAATGTCCGTCGGATTTTGGTAACACGCCACGATTATACGCGTAAAGTGTCAAATATCTGGATAATGTTTTTCAGTTTTTTTTGTTCCCTTTTAATTCGGTTGACCGGATTGTGTGAAATAAAATACTTTCAGAACAGATGTATCGTACTTGCTTGGATTTCGTGTACGCCTAATTAGATTTTCACCGCGAAATTAAGCGCGCGGAAGTAACGCGGATTTTGTCAATTTTAAAGCCGCGAGCGTCAGCGTTCATTTTAAATATCCTTCCCAGAGACATATGGAAAGCAGTCTTTATTTTTATCAATGTATTCGTTTATCCTTATCGCGTATGAATCATCATTGTCGAATATTTGGGTAAACTGATTTTTCCGTCCTATTTCATCTGTCCGTTTTTTTTTCTATTCCCTAAGATTCGCAGTTTCGTAGATAATATATATATTTAATGATTGTCCGTTATCGTCTATGTCAATATATGATATTCATATACCATGGTACGTAAATGAAATTTAATTCCACCGCAATTTTATAGAAAACTCTCGACATTTGCCGATTTTATGCAATCCTCAGCTGCGATGAGTCAGGAATTTTCAATGACCTCTTGTTAATCACCCAGCTAAACTTAAACGGATTACCTTATATCCTAATTCTGACGATCAATCGTCTAGCTTTAGCTTTCATTTTGCTTTGTAAAACGGGGCAGAAAATTTGAAGTAAAAAAAATAAATAAAATAAATTCAAGCTCATACCGAATGAGATTCTGTAAGCTAATTCTAGGTACAGTTCTAGCCGGGATATTATACTTATATATACCTTCTGCATCATTTCCTTGATTAGTAATTTATTTTTTTTTTGCTTCTCGGCGGCTATAAAAAGAAAAGAAGTGGCAAAGATATTTAGAAAATGAAATCAGTTATACGTTATACCCTATGTTATAATATGCATAAATGTGACAGAATGTTTGTTCGTATGGTATACCTACAAAGCGGGGTCAACGCTGTACCAAGCCCCCGAGAGCTTGCAGCGGACCTGCTTATGGTAACGAAGTTGTCTGGCTTCGGATAAGCTCAGAAACTAGCAGGTACGGCATGAATATATGTGGTAGAGCAAAGTGTCGCGTATATAGTCATATAAATCTGATATATATTTTACTACATCGCGATAATAATGACACCGGATATCTATGATAAGGTGCAAATTTCACCCACGTTTATATCTACCCGATAAAAAAAAAAAACTCTAAGAAAGAATTTGTCGATGAATGAAATTTGATTTTTTGCTTCAAATCGGTGTTCGATATTCCGATCGAAGCTCACGGTATCATTCAGCGATGCAGACTGATATATTGTACAGTAATTTTTTTTTCTTTTTTTTCTCTTTCTCGTTTCTCTACTCCTATCGATTTTACATCTAAAACTCGTATCTCATGTACGCGTAATAGTTTTGTGAAATTGAAAAACTGCGAGCAATGTGTCGAACCTACGGATTTCACTTGTCTCGATCGACCGATCGATTGAGCGAAAGTTGCACAGACCTAGTGTATACGTATACCTATGTGTTGTAAAATATATTTGAAACAACCAAATAAACTGTCGCGTTGAAAGAAATCTTCAAACACATCAAGTGAATGCGAAATCATCAACGATTTATTTATCTATATACATATAACATACCTGACTGAATTATTAAGTGAACGAAAGTGAAACTCTCTGCATAAATTTTTCTTTTACTTAACTTTTTTTTCTTTGCAAAATTTAATTTCATCTGCATTCTACGTGCAGTATACAGAGAATTATATGTCAAATACTACTGTACCACTGTGTACAGTCTTCCTTTTCACCTTCACCTTTCTCTTTTACACGGTAAAATTATCTATCGGAAAGTTACGTGTATGGGGCATTCCAAGTCTTAAGGGGTCCCAGAAATCATGATGGGACCGCAAAAAGTCCAAATTTTCAAAAACTATGATTTATTACGGTAAAAGCTTCGAATCTCGACGTTTTTTGCTCTTTGAATTTACGATTCATAAATGAAAAAAAATTTCATTCTACGTCCTAAAAACATAGAGAACCTGTCACTTTACCAATGCATCCCCGCTTCGACGATATTCGTAATATTCGAAATGGATCGAACAAAATCGATAGCTGTTTATGGATTAGCTAGGATTAGATTCAGGATCAGATCAGGAGATGGGAAAAGCGAAATAATTGGGAGCGCTCATGAGTGGGCGAAGCTCTATGCGTGATGAGTTTCATGATCGAATCGAATCAATTATATGCCTGCTGTATATAACAGCTGCTGCGAATCTGTATGAAATCACGTGATTTGCAGGAAAACCAATAATTTGATGACCTTATACGAACATCGTCAGGTAGAATTTCTATTGAATTTATCTCATCGCTAAATAATGGACGGTCTTCGTCAGTTCGTTCACGAATTGCGATTGAAAATTCGAGAATGTGTTAATTCAATACGGTGAGTGACACACGTGTACGTAGTTTCTGAACCGGAATGAAATTTCGAGCTTTTGTTTCATCGCAGAAAGCGATCGCGTGTTATCTAACTTTGATGTGAAGTAGGTGCATTGCAATGTGTACTTGAATCGTATATGAGTCTGAATGCGTATAGTGCAGTGCAGTGTGTAAAAGAGATGAAATCGAGATGGGAAACTTATTTCTATTTCTCTGTTTTTCTTTTTTATTTCCGCTCGTTCTATGAAATTGCGAATTAATATTAACACGCTACTTTCGACTCCATCAACGCTGGCGGCCAATATTCCATTTGGTAGCTAGAACGTGTTTTAATTTCATTCGCGTTTAGTGCAAGAGAAATACTTCATATGCCGGCTATAGGCTATAGGTATTGAATATTTCGTTCAATTTCTCTGAAACATGCATGTGGTACATATTTAAGAGTTATATAGTTAGCCAACGACAGGCCTTGGACCTTTAAAAATTGGCTCAATTAACGCTCGATTATTTTTCGCTTTCTTTCTCTCTCGGTGACAATTAGGGTCGTAAACCCACTGCATGAAGCTATATTTAAGTGAATATGATTATATGAGTGAAGATCGAATCCGACGACCTAGTTACAGTTTCGCGAGTTTTATAATGTACACTATTTCCTGGCGGTCGCAGATGACGCGCAGGTAATACGCGCGACGCGACGTCGTGACGGTTTTTTTTTTTTTTAAGTCAAGCGTATTTTTTTTTTCTTTTTTACATATGTATACACTATTTCATTATATACGTAGGTAGGTGTACGACACTTCGGTCATTGGTTTTGTTGATAAAATCTACTCCGACAGTCGAATGAATATAATTTCATATCATTTTTATTCATGAGTTAATTAAATTTCTATAAATATTATTAATTATTTATACAATCCTTTTGTGGGGGCTATTTTCTAGCCATTTTTAAAAGTAGAAGAGAACTGTAAGGAATAATTGGCGAGGAGTTACACTTGAAAAAATTGTTCAAATTAATCGAATTTTAGTGCATGCCTTGCATCGCGCCGATATTTTTTGTGAATATATGCGATATCAAGTATCATACGCGATTGTAATCTAACTATGCACATAGGATACGAACGCTGATCCCGATTCGGCGATATACGTCTGTTCATAAATCGTATTAACGAGATAGGGCGAATTGATCTTCCGTCGCAGGAAAGTCATATAAATGCACACGTAATGCATCCATGCAGACTGGCGCCGTGATAATATATTCTTGGCATTAGAACAGAAAAAAAAAAAATAAACAAAATACAATAAAATAAAAATTCAGGTGGGAGGCTTTTCGCTTTTATTAATTGCTCCGAAATTCTTCACGCCAAATAAAATATACAGCCGATTATAATAATCCTTGATAACGTATCGCATACCGATACAACGCATTTATATACAGGTCTAAGAATAAAAATATGATTCTCTTAATATTTTTCATTATAATTGAATTGGAGGGAGAAAAAAACAATTAGATAACATAATATTACCGCACACATTTTATCTTGACACGCCCGTTGCTTCCATTAATCGCATATTCATATATATATAATGGCAGGAGTATAGTGCGTTAACCCTTTCGGTAATTGCATATTTTTATAACATGCAACAGCATTACAGTCCGCTGCAGGTTGAGCCGTAATGATTATTGCATGTACGGTGCGATCCTGCGGGACCCCCTTAGGGCCTTTTTTAAATCATAATAAGTTTCTTATCTGAAAAATCGTCGATTTATTTCATAATATTTTCACCTCTCGCCCCGGAGGCTTCCATTTTATTTCATATGATTTTTCTTCTCTCTAATTCATCGCTCGTTATTACGTGCAACTGAATGAAATATTTCTCATATAGGTGTGCTAGTTGCGTGACGCACGCGTACAGATTTATTTTGAGACTCTTAAGATCCTCCGGGAATGTTGGATGATAACGACAATTATCTTATGTTGACAGAGCGTGAACACACGCAATATAACGACGCATTATGTGTATAACATGTACACACATATGCGTACATGTAACTTTTGTTTAATTTAAAAATTTATCATGTCATTATATTTGGAATAACTATTATCTCTGCGTTTCGCTGCGTATTCATGTATATGTTACGGAGATTGATATGGAACGCTTTTACTTTCGTCGTACTACACATATAATCGCCTATTTGAATCAAAAAAAAAAAATTTCCACCGCGATACGAAAAAACTCGGAATAAAAATCAAAATTCAACGAACAAGAGTCGCTCTAATTTCGTATCCGGTTGTAAATAGCGTTGAATTCATATGTGGAGATATTCATTAATGAAACCCGCTGCACGAAGTCGGGAAGATATACACTTGACAAAAATTTCCTTATCGGTACCGCGTCGATTTTTTATTTATTTAATAAACGATATCAAATATTGCATAATTCCGCCCACAGCTGTTTCATACTCTTGATATTAATCTCCTTCTCAACTAAAAGTATAAGTAATTGAACTTGCCCTTTTCTTTTTTTTTTTACCTTTATCGAAAACATTTTCAGGGCTAAGACGCGGTACATTTCTTCAGTCCGTGTCGACCTTACGCACCGGCGTCTTTCCAGGTATATATCTGTAATATACGAAAAATCACAGCAATCCAATATAATTTCCTCAGAAAAATCCGGTCGGACGAGTTTCGTAACGAAGAAGTAGAAGGAGTGATCCCTGGGGGGAGGGGGTCCGTTTGGTTGCTGCTGTTGGGCCCCGGATCTAAAAAGATTTTTTTTATAATAGGTCCAAGGTATATCTATACTACGGAAAAAATAAGATCGTTCGTGTTGAAGCATATGTATAGATTTTTATATACATAAAAATGTTTATTTCGATTTTCACTGCATTATATAGTATAACAAATATACATATACGCATACGTGTGCATGTATATTACGGTCTTCTGTGTCTGATTTTTTTTTTTTTTTGTTTTCTCTTCGCTCGATACTCATACGAGTAAAATCCTTTAGACATTTTTTGCTATCTGATGTTCATGCCATGCCACGCCGTCGCGCACATCGCGCACATGCGTCTTCTGTTCACGTACATCTTATGTGTGTATTTATTTTTATATGTAACATACGTAAATGTAGAAATACATGCAGAGTGTGCGTAGAATTATGTATAGAAGTATTACACACTAAGCGGAACCAGCAGTTCGTACAGCTCTTTAAAGTGGTATTTGTTCACCACACGTTAGAAACTTCTACGATTCGTTTCAGGATCGTATCAGTCTCGTTTCTTCGTTCGAACGAAGCGTTTGTAGCCGTTCCGAACTACACGCCGCGGTATATGTCGCGGTACTTGGGATATTTGATTTTTTTTATTTAACTTTTTTGTTGTTTCTTCTTTTTTTTTTTCTTCAATTTTTAAATCACCCGCTGCGGTGTTCGATCGCGAAGTGTTTTTATAGTTTTGTTATGTTAAAGTTATCTAAGATACGCCGTTATTAATTAGTGCCATTTGTACGATATAATGAATATCGAATAATTATTGATATCTAATTTTTTTAAACATTAATCATCGTTATCAGATAATTAATTAATTATTTCCGGACTGATATTATACTTTGTTGTTGAAAAGTTGGAAAAAAACAGTTCTCTCTTCTTTTCTTCTAAGTTTTTTGTTTTTTTTTCCTCTGTGATCAGTTGTATACCAAAGTGATTCGTGAACTTTAGTTTTGAAATTTTTTCAAGAGGAATATATACAGTTATTATGCCCATCCAAGGTACATCTATTTATGAATATGGTGTACGACGAGTGACGAGTTATGGATTGAATTTTATTAATATTCATTATATTAGCGGATTAAATTAACATATTTTGTGTGTGTATGTTACAATCTCTCGAAGGCGCACGTGAATAAGATGACATATACCGTTCGATCCCAATTTAGATTAGATGAATTGATTTATTTAGTTTTCATGCATATATCGCGAAATTTATACGAACAGATTATATCGGAGTGAATATTTTAATACCTTCCGTATATAAGGTAACAGTTTTTAAATTACAGTTTTTAGTAGTTTTTTTTTTCATTTACTGTTTCTTTTTTTTTTTTTATATTGTTAAGAACTGTAATATGACATTGAACATATACGAAAGATAATCCAGAGGCAATTTTACCTAACTGTTTTTATCCAGTTGGTTTAGATTTTATGGATTGATCAGCATTTTCATGGTAACCGAAGAGTGTTTTACAATTCTTTGCTGCGTTAGTTATCGGTCTGTAAAGAATCTTTCGTGCGTTTCGGAAACGCGGTTATATAGGATATTACCAAGCTATCGTGATCGGTCTGTTATAAACACCGTTAACAGTTAATCTAATTCATGTAATACGTATAGTAAAAGTTTAATGACCCTTTGAGTCAGTCTTGATATTTAGATAATAATTGGCTCGGATTGGAGATTCGTCGAGAGAATTTAATTTCATTCTCTATAGCTACAAGAGGAAAAAAAAGATAGAGAAAGAGAGAGAGAAAGAGGTTGCCCCATTTTCGTGTTCTGCGTTCCACTGACTTCATTTTGCATCGTGTTGAACTTTGAATTTTTTTTCAAAGGTATATAAAATGTACATTTTCATATGAAATTGGAATATTTTTGAATAATTCCCAGTCAACCTCAAGATTACATTATCATATTGAATAGTTGGAACGAATTTATAAAAAAAAAAAAAAAATTAACAAAATTGTAATAATAAGCGCACGTGTAAGCGCGTAGTAGTAATAATAAAATATAAAGACACTGTTCCAGTTTTCCAAAAATTAATTCGGATCATATACCTTTTTTTCTTTTTCATTATTCGCCCCGTTTAACGCCGTTACACATTTTAAATAATATACTCATATTATAGGTAGGTCACCTTTTGAAACGGTGATTATCTACCTCCAACATTAGCTATACGGGCTAATATTATACGAACTATGATAAGACTTCTTCTTTTTTTTTTTTATTTATTCGTCTTGCTTTTCTAAAGTTTTTTTTAATATACCGTGTAATGATAATGAGCGACTTGAGGTGACATGCCTATAAGTTGCGTGAACGAACTTGAAATTTATTTAATTTTAAGTTCTGTAAGTACAACTACACGACAAACGCGGCAAAACGAAAAATGTCTTTCATCTGGAAGAACTTTTTTTTTCGGCTTTATAAAAGTCGTAAAACTATCATTACGCTTGTATATCGCATTGTTCATTATCCTGGGATCGCAGAATCCAAAAAAATCAGATTCAGAATCGACGAAAAGATTGAATTTTCTTTCACAGTCTTATGTGCGAGAAAATTGCATTTACTATTATGCGTTCGCCTAATTAAATACTCGTACTCGTACACAGCGAAACCCGAGACGATCTATCAGGTTGTAAAATATAACTAAGAAACGACCTTGCTGGTATAAATATGATAACCACGATATTGTAACGGACTTTTTATGTAAATTTTAATTCGACGCCTCAATAGTTTAACGTTAAACACTTACGATTAGTATAGGGTGAGTTGCGTGATGATGATGCGGTGCATAGGATGGGTGATATCCCAGATGGGTCTGCAGAAATAGTACGGATCGAGGGAGCGGTATTGGGGAGACTGTAATTGAAATTAACGGCACAGTGCGAGTTGCGATTTACAGCCTTGAATAACTCTAACTATACTAGACTATATAATCTAATGAATATTCATGTCCACATATATACCTACCATATACCTGTATGGAGCGAAATGGAATGAAATTTATTGCGCTGTAAAAAAAGACCCCTGCACTTATAGCTGATCGTTGCGATTTCATTTTGACTCGGTGAATTTTCTTTCAAATATTTTTTTATCCCGGAAGAGAATTTTCCAACAGGATTTATTTTTCAGGATCAGAGTAAGGGACGTAAAAAATTAATAAAAACTGCTAACTATTTAAATTCAATTTTCAATTACACCTATCAACGAACGTTGCGACTTTGGGATCGGAGATAGGATTTTTCAATTGCCTTCGGTGCGTGCGCGAAAAAAAAAATAAGATAAAAAATGCTTATGGGGATGAAAATGCAAGATTATGGAAGTTTCTGAATATCTTTAGAAAAATGTAATACGGTGCTGTACCTAGAAGGTTTTCGGAATCACCTCACGTGTGGTTAATGGCTCTGTTTGTGATACGCACAGCACATGCATACACCTGACAATTTGTAGCGGTTGAATGGAATTTTTAGACACGCGACAATTGCCGTCAAATTATGTAGATCGTCATCGCGGTTAACGACTGAATTACCTAAAATTAAGTTTCTCGAACCGTGTAATAAAGCATACAAGTTAACTCAACAAGAAGAAGAGAAACAAAAAGAAAATTTCAAATCTCGTACTAAGAAATTTATTATTAGGATGGATAAAAAAGAGGGGAAGAAGGTTATTTTTTTTCATTTTCGCTCGATGCGAAACTGAAATTGGGCCAAAAATTTGGACGTGTCGGATTTTCGGATTTTTTTCTGCGTACTCTCCATCATAAAGTGTAAAAACGTTGATACCCGCATACGCCTTAACGAAATCAATTCCTTCTAGTTTGGATAGAAGTTACATACATTTATCTATAGTATCTACATAGCGAGGCGCTTGCAGCTCAACTGCATTCTATTGCCCGAGAAATTCCACCGGTATAGAAATAACGCCTGTAGAGCGCGGCGTCGCGACGCCGCGCGAGCTGCAGCGGTCGTTGCTGCCGCGGCTGCTGCATGCACCAGACCTGCATACAACATCGCACTAATCTTAGGTACATATGTACATATATACCTAGAAAATTTATTCGAGAAAATATTATCGGATCCTTTCACCTCGGTGACGTCTACATTTTTTTATTCTATTTTATATACCTATATATTTATGGAAGGAGTATATAAAGTTCCAGGGAACATGTATAAAAATATTTTTCACGTTCTATATACCCACTTTTACATGCCGCGCGTGTTCAGGGAATTTTCATATATATAGCTTTCCTGTCCTTTTATTCTTCTCTTTTTCTGCAATGGATGATTTTTCAATCACCCCCTGCATAACTCTAGCTAACTAGCTACAATTTTTTTTTTTTTCTTTTTTTCTTACTTCTCTTCCCATGTAGATATAAACCAGCTGGATTCATCCATGCATGTGTGTATACCTATATATAATCTCTACGTGACCTGAAAACCAACGAAAACAACGTTGAGACTCATTGTATGTGCATTGTTGTTTCGCTTTTGCCGTCAATGCCCGAGGGATCTCTGAATTATTCACACCTACTCTACCAATATACAGGTATATATGTGCAGAACGCCGAACCTCTAGTTGTTAGAATACCTCAATTTTTATACAGTGGCTGAACTGTACAAAATTATTTAAATCTTGCGAATTTTTTACGTCAGAATTTTTATGCCCGATCGATATTGCAGCGATCCGCACGGGTATGAGATTATTTTTTAGGATTCAGAAAAAGCTTTTGTTAATCATCGAATTTTTCTGGATTTTCTTTTCATTTTTTTTTTTTTTTTTTACATTTTATGGAGTCTTTTTCCGCACGTCTGTCTGCCACGTATAATCTCTCATACGCGCGTGTGAATTATTCCCGTCAGTTGCTAAATCGAGTTTTTCCAGCCCGTTGGATAAAATTATTCACGAAAAATCTGCCAAGGGATATAAAAATCACATGACTCTAAAAATTAGTTCGGCTATCTCGCCCTCTCGTTTGAAAAAATCTTTTTGTAAATTTTTCGAGGAATTCTGATATAGTTCGCACAATTTTTTCCGCTCCTTAAAAACTTCCATACAACACATGTATTGAATATTGTACTAATTTTATTGGAATTTGTTCATTCGCTGGCAAGCACATTACGTATATTTATACAATTTTGTTTGAACTTCCAATACACTTTCGCCGTTCTCTTATCCCATTCACATAATATAGGCGTGGTGTCGTTATTACCTGCCAATATTTCACCAACCTCTATATGTATGTAACATAAATCTATTTTCATATTTCATATCATTAAGTATATCTAGTTTGATCTACATGTACCAGAAGTTTGTGCGAGGTCAAAGGTAATATATTTTTGACACGCATGAAAAATAAAGAAAAGTAACTTTCTGTAACGAAGTAAGTTTCTGGTGCTGTTAAATTATCCCATTCGAGAAGCGAATGCGGTTGTAATATATTGGGCAGATATTATAAATTAAAATTTTTTGTTTCTATATTCTAAAAAACGAAAAGAAAAAAGTAAACGTATAAATGAATAAAATTTCATAGAGCCAACTTATCGTTTGGATATATAAAATTCAACCTTGTTCGATGATTTTTAGTGTTTTGTCAAAATGAAAAACTTTCCCTGAATGGCTGGTCGAAAGGTCGTGCTTCCGAAGGAGGAGAAGTTTAAATTCAATTTCTGATAAAATCTATATCTGTACATCGAAGCAAGATTAAAGCTGAAATTATTGATGTCCAGCAGCTTTTGTGCAGCTGCTTTGCTAGCGGAATCAAAACTAGAGTCAAATATCCACGACTCAAGTTCTCTCTAAACTTGCTTGGAGCGTCGTCGCAGCGGTGGTAATACGACAGGATATGATTAAGTAAATGCCGGCATCAAAGGACCTTTCAATTTCCTCTTTCGAGCGGTTTCTAGCGTGAAAGCTCTCGGGTTTATCTGCATGGTATGTCGCAAAGCATTCCCCTACAAACCTATAATACTCATACATAGGGCTTGTGTACATTGTGAACGTTATTACTTGAAGGCCTCTTTCGGTTGTCAGCTGCATCCATTTTTTCATTTTTTCATTTTTTCATTTATTCCAATTTTTCCATTTCTTTTTTTTTTTCGAGTCGACCTATTCAGTAGATATTCCATTGTTTCACTTTGCGACCCTAACACTGGATACATTTTCTATTGTTCCTGTTCCTATTTTGGTTTCTGTAGTTTTTCACTTCGTGCTTTTGTATTTCGGGGCTGCACGCTAGCCTAGATTACAATTCTAGTAGAAGTTTGCGGTCCCGTAAACATTGACGTGGATGATTAATACCCACGCCTAAATATGTGACGTAAAACCCCTTTAACAGCTGATTAGAGACATTGAGAAAATATCAATTTTACCATCGATAAACGTGTATATATCGAATACCTATTCATATTTTTAAAAGCCGCCTCTCAGTCGACCGCAGATTATTTCTCTCGAAGATGATATCGATTTTTGTATTCAGAGCCGGTTCGTTCTGAAGATTTGCAGATGATTTCCTCTTATTGGTTTTCATTTCTCTTTTCTTTCACACGTTAAAGAAAAAAAATTTATGACAATTATCTATATAAAATCCTGTTATTTTTGTTCCTGCGTTTTTCCCCCGTTCTTCGTTCTTTTCTTTTCTTTTTTTTTAATTACGATTAATTTAGAGTCAAATTCAACGATCCGTGATAATACCTAATACACTTTATAGATGTGTGATATACAGTTATAAAAGTTTTAATTTATTACACGCCGCGAGTATAAGGTAATTGAATCATATGCAATAATTAAAAAATATCTAGATATTTAGCGCGAATATTCATGTTGATGGTATGTATAATTATAATAAATTATTAATTCAGGTTACAGCAAACGGTGTTTTTTTTTTCTTTTTTTTTCTTGGAAAAATCTCCACTATAGTATAGAAATAAGTACATATATTTTATACATCGTATGCACGTAAAAAGGAAGTGTCTCACTCGGCAGACCTTGTCTAATTAATACCGTGTAATTAAACCCTGATAAAAATTTGAAATTATCTATCCACCGCCACCAGTCAGATGCTGTATTGTATGCGGCGAATACATATGCAAATAGTAATATCAATTTATGCAGAAGAAAATAATTATTGGAAATTTTTTTTTTTATCACATAGATAGAGGGTTTATTGGTTTAAAATTTGCAATAATCTGTAGCGCCGTATTCTTGCGATATATGAATTTCATTTACATATAAATGACTGAATGGGTCTGTATCGCTCGTATTTCCATTTTTTTTGTCTTTTCATGAACCCATTTTGCAACCTCTGTAAAAAAATTAAAAAATTTTGAAAATTTATTTAACGTTTATCTAAATTGATACGCGTTCGAATACGTGTACTTGTTTACCTATCGCTTCGCAGAATTCCAAGTATACGTAATTATGACGCGTGGGCGTACATTCAATTAATAGCGGCTGCGGGCGTAATACCTACGCACAGGTATGCGGGGGATGACCTTGGAACATCGCCTTGTCTTGCCTAATTGCAGCTGAGTCGCTTCATAACTTGAGCCTTAGAGTACCTTCTTCGGCGATTAGAAAGCTTGCGATGATTAAATGGTTCGTGTTAAGAAAATTCATCTTTTAACTAACGATAATAATTCATATCCATTCGGCCGAGAATATTATATACGTAAAAAAAAAATGAAAGATATTTATGCGAATAATTATATACACATACGTACGAAATTGCATTTTTTTTATACGATTATAAAATACATTTTTTTAAATTCCATCTTCCTGCAGTTTGCAAAGCTAACAGCTCTATCGATATTAAATATATGATTTCTGCAGTGTTTGCCAATTATTCTATTATATCTATCGATGCGTGCATTATTTAAACACGATGCGCATGTTTACGCATCAGTTGTTAAAGCGTATAATATATACGTGCAATACATAAAAATAGCTATGTATTGCTTTTCATTTTTATCACCAAATAGAAAGTATAACTGAACTATAAATTATGCTACTTATTCAAAATTCCGTCGCTTCTATCTTATACAGCTCTGTACATTTATGTTCCTTTCTGATCGTCTAAATCATATACGTTGAACCGTAATTGTATCCAATGCTGTACTCTGCAGTGCATATTCTCTCGATCTTCTTTTCGAAAGTATAAATGACTCCACATTCATTTTTTTTATCTTTACGACTTAAAAATACATATACACGAACGTTCGATGAATCGAATTCCGGACTCCAGACTTCATTACGTTTATAATGTACCTGCTATTAATGCGAATGGTAAAACTGAAGAGATCAGATACCTTATACACTTGATACAAGGACGTTTCTTACCAGTGGAATCTGGACCTCGGAATGCCGTTATGAAAGTACCATTCAAGCTGATGTATCGCGGAATGAGAAGAAAACGTATAGTAAATGGGTGGGCGAGAAGAAAAGATCAAATTGCAAATTTTAGATTTCTATGAAATTTTGGGATGAGTTTAGACTGTAGCAGTTTGCTTCAAAATTTAATTCGCCTATAATACATTGCGGGAAAAATGAGAAAATTCCGTTCATTTTCCTACTCTTATGGATGTGGGTTTTCAACCCATTTCCTCAGTTCCTCTTAATTTTTCACTCCTATCTTCCTCATGCATACATGCGGTAATACATATCATCTACATTTAATGTGTATGACGTAGCTGCCGAGGTTGAGGTTGGATTTACTTTCAATTTCAGTACGTTTTTAACGAAAATTATATGGGCGTATATATAGCACAAACAATGCAAGTCAGTGTAGCGTTGCAGCTGAACAAATTTTTTGTTTTCTTGTTTCTTTTGGTTTTTCTTTTTCTTTTTTCTGTTGAAGTCGAACGGGTCGGTGAAATATACTGCAATTTTTATTATTCTCTTCGAAGCGCGCAAATCTCGGACGGGTTTATAGAGCGGAAAAAGGTTCCTGGAGCTTTTGAAATAATTTTACTCTACACTTCTATAATAGAAATTCTCCTTCCCTCCTTTTCCTATATTTACAGAGAATTAAGACCAATAATACGCTCTCTCCTGGTTATTTCGGTGTTCGTATTATATGGATTCCAATCTCCCTTCACGCCCCAGAATTACTACGGAGTATTAAAGATTGGGATTAATGATGTATAAAAAATGATGATATATGAGTGTAATTAGCAAGAAAAATCTTCGCAATTTTTTTTATGTATTATAAGATTTTCCGACGGGTATACAATTGTTATTACTTACTGTACGTTTTTTCAACGACGGCATGTTTTGCCTCGAATGTGACACGAAACGGCTTCGCAAATTGGGCCAATCGATGCAGGGTATTAAGCTTTATGCTGTTCAATTCTTATAGACCGGAAATAAATCTCATTTGTTGGGATTACGCGAAACTCTTGAATTTGCCGCATTATTGTAGCTTTGAACCAGCGATTCTTTGTCCGTTGTTACATTTTTATTTTTATTGCTATTTTATTTTCTCTCATTTCATTTATTTATTTTCCTTTCTTGTAATTTTTCAATCCCATCGTGCAGATCTTTTTTCTTTTCTTTTTTTTTTACAATACATCTATGGAGTCTTTCAATTTTTGATCATTGTAACAAGGGGTTTCATTCGGCTCGTATCGCGCAATAAGATCAGTGTTGAAGATCATTATTTTTTCCTTCTTTTTTTTTACCGTAAACTCGTACTGATGGGTGATTTTGTGTTTTTTGTTGCAGGTGGGAGGGGAAGTTTACTTTAGGTTAGGATGTCACATCACAGCGACGACAATATGCTGATAGCAACGTCAGATTCATTTTGGGAGCCTGGGAATTATAAACGTACTACCAAACGAATCGAAGATGGTCACAAGTTATGTGACAGTTTAATAGCACTCGTACAAGAGCGAGCGGAGATAGAAAAAAATTATGCAAAAGCTCTTAAGAATTGGTCAAAAAATTGGAATGATAAAATTGAAAAAGGACCGGAATATGGTACGACGGAAGCGGCTTGGAAAGGAGTTCTCGTAGAATCTGATAGATTATGCGACTTGCATTTACGGGTTAAGGATAATTTATGCAACGATATTGTACAGCAGATAAAAACGTGGCAAAAAGACACTTACCATAAGGTAAGAAGGTCCAAATTTCAGAATTGCATGTCCGTCGTGCCCAAAGTTCGTCTAACGACGACGTTAATTAATTAATTAATTGATTAATGCAAGTTTTATCATTTCTCAGTCTATGATAACGCTTAAAGAAAGAAAAGAAATGGAAGATGCGTTCAAAAGGGCTCAAAAACCGTGGGCAAAGTTACTTCAAAAAGTGGAAAAAGCTAAATCTGAATACCACAACAGTTGTAAAACGGAAAGGACCGCAGCTAATATGGAACGCAATGCTTCCGCAGACAGTTCGCTCTCACCTGATCAGGTAAATTCATTAATTTTAATAGTTTTTTTTTTCTACTCATATATGAATATTCATACAAGTCACCTGTCTCCGTCCACTATACTCATTCTCAAACATGCGACACCTCCTCACCCCCAGTTATTGCCACCGATTAATTACTCGTATCTACATGTATACAATTTATGATTTATTATATCGAATGCAATTTACTAACGCTTTGAAAGAGTGCACACGAAAATTCAATACAAATATACTTTGGTAAATCTATTGAAAAAAAAAAAAAACGGCGGGAATTCATCGATGGATATTATTTTCTTACTTCGTTTTCTCTCATACAAGAAATATTCAAATCCGCAATTAAGGTGTCGAGTAACCGAGAAGCCTTTACGACTAATAGAAAAATTTCGGTGTAGTTGAAGAGCTGAAATATTGATTAAAACATATGTGATGTGAAATGATAGTATTTTTGGAATCATGAAATCAATGACTGCGGTAATTTCAACTAAAACGCGCTCATACCACTAATTGGTTTGCATCCTTCACGCACCAATTACATGCAAATTAAAACTACTTTTGTGACGTAGATACCTTCAACAATTGTTCTAGTGATAATTATTTTCAGATGGCCCGAGGTTCTGAAAACGTATGTCAACCGTGTGTTTATATTTAAAAATGCATGTAATCCGTTTCAACCTGGTTCTATTAATTTTTTTTTTCTCAAGTCGTTTTTACTTACATAATGTCCGTTCTATCTTTTTTAAGTCTTGTCTGATTGTGAATTACGTTTTCTGAATATTTCGTAGTATGAGTCAGAAATTGTTTGTATGTAAAAGTTCGTAGCCTTTTTGATAATTTAATTACCATATTTTCGATCGATACGGTTCTTTTATTTCAGTAGTGCGACGGTGTTTTATATTATGTCAGTTTATCCTTTTATATGTTGGTAAAGGCGATAGAACAAATAAATAGACGTAGAAATGGTAAAATAAAGAAAAGAAAATAGTACAGTCTCGAAGAAATAGGAAATTGCATTTACTTATAGTTAAATCTGCGTCCCTAAAGGTTAACAACATTTTTAGATGACACAATGTGGATGTGGTGCATGGAGCCTCAGAATGCGAAAGTGTCTTAGAAATTCTAAGATAGGAGACGTTGAGCTTGTATGTATATAACGTCGCATGCTGCATGTTTTAATGTATGCCATTTTTTTTCTTTACAGAGAGCTCTGTTGGTAAGCAGTATTGAATATACTTACTTTTTTTCACATGGAATTGTACATAATTATGGTGTGTGTATTCCATGTGCATACAGATGAAATAGTTTTTATTTACTCTTCTATTTTCCTCTTCACTTATCACCATATACTCGATTAATTGGTTTGCGGAAGCTGTGGTGCACGATGCAATTTTACTGCAATTATTTAATTAATTTTTAACAAAAATATATACGAATATTCAGTCAGTCTTTTCCTTTCATTTATATGTATACTGGTATTATATGCAAGTCGAAGAATATTAGGTATAGTATTGACGCACTATTTATTTTATAGTTATTTTATAAAAAATATTTTATGGCGAAAACGTTGCATTTTCTTATAGTATTTTGTATGAAGAATAATGAGAGCTTTTCATAAATAGTTTCTCGAAATAATCACAACTAAAAAAAAATTTTTTCCTGTTCAATCGTCGAAAATGCAACGTGTTTTAAACGTTGATTGAAAAATAATTTAATATAAAATGGTAATAATAATGATAAATTTTAAACTTTTATTTTCATATTCTTAACTAGTAATTTGGAACGAATTAGTCAGATTTTCGAAATTCGTCCTGCGGTTGCAGTTTTGTAAATATATTATGTTCCCTCTGTTCTGTCAGGTAAAGAAAATGCAAGATCGTGTACAAAAAACTAAGGAGGAGGTGCAGAAGTCAAAAGAAAAGTATGAAGCATCTTTGCTGGAGATAAATCAGTACAACCCTAAATATATGGAAGAGATGACACAAGAATTTGAAAAATGTCAAGAGATGGAAGCCCAACGGTTGCAATTCTTCAAAGATGTTCTATTTGGAATACACAAATGCCTTAATATTTCACAGGATCCAGTGTAAGTACTTCATTTTTACATACAGGTATAGATACTCAGTTTATACAGCAGATTATTCTTCGGAACTTTGAAAAATACTTTAATGTGTCGTTTATCAAACGTTCGGATAATCTTGAATCTTTTCTCCTTGGAGTAGATTATCTATAATACATCACGTTCACACGTGCGTTTATTAAATTTTCCAGGCTTCCACAAATATACGAGGAATTCTATCACACGATCAACAATGCTGCGCACGAAAAGGACCTGAAGTGGTGGTCGAATAATCATGGTGTAAATATGGCTATGAATTGGCCGCAATTTGAGGTATGTCAATTATTTAACTATTCAATAATTTATTCCTAAATAATCTTGGCTCGCATGTCGATAATTGCTCATTGTTGGAACTCACATCATTTATCGATGACTATACGTATAGTTTATGTGTGAATTCAACCTTATATGTGCATATTATTAACTTTACCAAAAGCGTTGTTCGTGTTTGTATTGAAGATATACTGCTATTATTAGATGATATTATTTTTATATGATTCCCTTTATGAAATTTTGATTATCCAGGTCCCATATTTATTCAGTTCTGAAAAGAAAGCGTTAGATTTCTTCAACCAATGATGATAATGATATCGAACATACATAAGATGATAATCATATTACGATATCCATATTCCTTAAAGCGCACTGATTTACTTGAGAGCCGCATACATTTATAAATATAACATAGTTGCATCGCTACGTATTGAATAGATTAGAGATTTGAAATTTGGAATGCATGCATGTGATTGTGTGGGTGTTGCTATTATGCAGGATTATACGGAGGAGTTCCGTGACATCACCAAAGGTTCCAAATCAAAGGAGGCATTACCTGCTGGGTCCATCACTCTCATCAATCAACGCCCTGTCGGTGAAGATCTGCATGTAAATTTTTTCATTTATTTACTCCATTTACCCTAACAATAAGCCAAAGCTAGTTGCTCATAATAATTTCATTTATTTTATGTTTGATTTTAAAAACAAGTACGTTTTTAGGTATCTTACATTTTATTATGTCCCAGTACGATGTGTCGATCCCTGATTACAATATTTGCATCAAGTCCATTGAACTAGAATAGAAATACAACTTTGAATTACGAAATTCATAGCTACCCATATAATGGCTACCTATGTAATGAAAAATTATTTTGGGGAGAACAATAACTTTTCGCACTATGAAAATTTGATATTGTTCCAGACTTTATTACCCGAAAAATGTCTGTACGTTCTAATCTCTTACAAGTAACTCAAAGATTGACAATGAAATGTTGCATCATGTGCATGATTTTGTTAGCATAATTTGTTCCAAACTTGTGCAGACGGCAATCAAATCTTTCGACTATTTATATTCTTTTGAAAAAAATTCTTCAATCATTAATTCACGATTCATAAAATTATCAAACATTTTACGGGCTTTAGTATGCTAAATACTAGCATATAGTAATCTGCGCGTGTAACATTCTGACGATGTTGATACACAACTTCTGATTCGAAATTACTTCATTAAATGACTAGATTCACGATCCTTAAGAATATTGTATGCAACATCAGGGATAGAAATCTCATAATTTTTGGAAATTTGTTCGAAAAACAGGAGTTCCCACCAGTCAACCATAAAGCCAGAGTCAAACCTGCAGGACGAGTAATACCAACAGATGCACCACTCCCAGATACTAAAACCGACACCATAAACTCGAGCAAACAGACCTCTGAGAAGAACAACCATGAAACTAACACTGTCAACAGGACTGCTACCATCACGTCAGTGAATTTGAAATATACTTTTACATTCTTTAAACATTCTTTTTTTGTAAATTATCCAGTGATGCCTTGCATCTTTCTTATGTTTGTGCGGTCGAACTTGGATCTTTAAATTTATCGCAGATTAACATTGAAATATGAAAAAAAAGATGCTATGAAGGAAAGACATTCCGTTTAGTACCTTGTTGTGACAACAAGTGCCGTGTGAAAAGGGGTGGAATTATAAGGGGATCATAATTTTTTAGGAATGGAACGAGTGCGAAGCAAGAATCTAATCCATTCGAAGAAGAAGAATGGGATGAAGATGGTGGCGAGCCTTTAGTCGACAACGGAGAACCCGGAGTTCCCGTCAGAGCATTATATGATTATGAAGGTGCCGAAGCGGATGAATTGAGTTTCAAACAAGGTACGCACATCTTATTCGGCTATGCTTTAGTCTTTTAAAAAATGTTAATATCGAACAAATTATTGCTTTTTCAGGCGAAGTATTTGAAAAATTGGAAGACGAAGACGAGCAGGGATGGTGCAAGGGTAGGAAGGATGGGAGAGTAGGATTGTATCCTGCTAATTATGTAGACCTGGTGTCTCAGTAATTTAAAATCAAAACCAAATCAGTTCGTTGGTAATTCTGCCACTGAATGGTTCTACGTCGAATCAGTTGGTAAGAGCAACCGATATACGAGGGAGCATTCGCATTTTCATGCATTTTGTAAAGTTGTTTGAACCAAGAAAACGACCCTGGAAGTTTTTATGGGTTCTGTAAATTTATTAGATTGAAATATGTTGAAGATTCAGTTATCCGAAAGGTTGTTTATATTTTATGTATGAGAGGAAACAATATTTTCATTTTTATCTCCTGAATACACTAAAATGTAAAGATGCAGGTCAGTGAAAGGCATACGGTTATAGCGACTATGTGCAAACTATAAATTTGATAAGTCTTGCAGCAAATCGGATTTGTCTGGGGTGTCGTATTATTATTCTTCATTTCTAGGAGTACATTCGTCGAAAAAAAAAGGTTCAAGATAACGTTTTGTTTCAGAAGATAGCTAGGGTAGTTAACGTCCGTTGCTAGTTGTAAAAATAAAGTATGATAATGCAGACGATGATGACGCGTATGCCAATTTTAAGTTCTTTCGTAAATAAAGAAAAAAAATTTATGTACAGTCATACATTTCGTGACTTATTATTGTTAGGATTATTATCATTATCATTATTATATTTGTTATCGCGGTAAGAACATTTTCGGCAGAAATAATGAAAATCATATTTAATTTATTGTTATTAAAAACATTGAAATCTAATGTCTATCTAAATGGTGTCATTGTACATAATAATATTAATACTATAGCAATACATCAGTTATAAATATTATGTAATGAAATATGTAAGTGAAATTTACTAATGTAAATCAGATGATCAATTGAACACAACCGATCCGATTAATCACAAATGCAGGTCAATGAAGAGAATCTGATGATTTTTTGGGAATAATTATAGTCTCGCCACAATGGTAAGTTTAATTTCGTTCACTAGGGTACACAATTTGTTTTGTTTTCTTTCACTTAATTAATCGTGTAGGGAAATATTTTCAAAGATTTAACTTTCGTATTCCGTGGCCAGCTTTCATTTTTACTGCAAAAAGCGTATGAAATAATTTATTTATATTCCCGTAAATTTCCAAATTTTACTTTTCGATTAACTATCTGCACGTTGATCTGCGGTGTTCAATGTTTAATGAACTTCCACATTTATTTTGTTTTATTTTTATGTTTCGTGAGCAACATAAATATACGGTATCGACGAATGTATCTAATAATGAACATTTGATGGTTGACGAAGAGAGCAGAAAAAACGTAGCTCGTATACTGAAATAAATCATTCAACATTTATAAATTCGTAAATTATCGTTGGTTAATCATATGTATATAAAAATCGGTAAAATTGTATAACATGATCATATTTAAATGAGAGGTAACTTTTTTCTGATAAAATGATGATGAATTTATTGCTGATAAGAACGCAAAATGACCAAAACTTATACATATAAATGTACATCACATTAAACGGAATAGTAATTGTCTTTGATTTATGGATTGAATGATTTCTATGAGTCACTAGTTTTGTTTGTGCATACATACTATCTACTAGTTGCCGAAAATCACAATCACAGATCAGAGAGAGTAGCAAAAAAAACAAATACAACAGCCAACTTTGATTGTATTACGGGAATGGAGTACCGTATGCAGAATTTATTGCGATACACAATATTTATGTAAATAAATTAGAATAGAAAGTAATAGAATTTTCTGATTTAGCTCGCGCGCGACTGATTTATTTCAACGCTCATTTCGATAGATCGCCAAAATTATTGTCAGTGAATAATATTACCTATTCCATGAAGTTGTTATGTAGGCTTTAGTTTGTGTATAATAAAGTTTATTATAATGTATATCTAATAAATGACCTATATAAAATATATATTTTTAAAAATAACTACTGTTTTTAAGTAAGATAAGTCAACGCATTACAATAATAACGGTCCAAGAATGAATGTCAAATATAAATCCGTAACAAGATATGATTTTTACCGATTTAGTTAAGATTGATCGTGAGTAAACTTCGTATATTTCAATCACGTGAGTACATTTGTTGTCTGCAGCTTGTGGGATTATAAATTGGCTATCGACCTTGTTATCCTGCATTGATTGAGTTTTAGTAATTTCCGTAACCTTCTATTCTGAATGTGTGTAGTTTCCAATGAAATACCAAGAGATCGATTGTGCATCATTTTATTGTACCTATTTGTTCTTGCGTTCATTGATTACAGTGGCACGAATTCGTTCGTATTAGAAGATTCGTTTAGTCTGCAGTTGAGGAAATATTACATGGGAACAGAACTGAATTTCCCCAATTTTTCCGTACGTGGGTAAATATATTCATAAATACAACAGTAAGATTGAATTTATAATGTAAGTTGATAACACTTAAAACTATTGTAATGTTGGGGGGGGGGGGGGGGGGGGCATTTTAACACAATACGTTGCATCATAATTGACATCACATGAATAATTTAGAGTTTTGTATATTGGAATCAAATTATTGAAGAGGTATTCGGTAATTTGGTGTGTTGTTTTTTAATGAGTAGCAACGTGGGCTTGAAGATCTTCGAGGGTTGGGAAAGGTTTGTCGCATAAAAAGCAAACTTGAGCATTTTTATTGTGTACTTCAAGATGTTCTAATAGAGCTACCTCTGACTCATATGTTTCAACACATATAGAACAGAAATATTCTTCTTCAATTCTGGTCTGCTCAGTAGATTCCTTTTGCCATTCTGCTATCGCGACTTCTTCTTCATGAGCCTGCATGTGCATAGCAAGTAAAACATCCGAATTAAATTTCTTTGTACATTGCGAGCACTTGAATATATCTTTGTTATGATCGCTGTCGTTTGATATATTTATAAGGTTTGGGTTGTCGTCCTCGTCATCACAGAGATGCTTTTCGAGGTGATTTTCCAAGGCCTCTTCTGTTTCTAGCGTATCTCCACAAATTGCACATTGATATTGTTCTTTCCCTGTGCTAGCTTCATCCTCACTTATATCATTACAATGTTGTTGGAGATGATCTTTAAGTATCTCGTCATTCGTGAATTTTTTATTACAAACAAAACAAGTGTATGCTTCCTTAGCCGCATCCATTTGTCTTTCACAAGACTGATTGTTTGTCATATTTGGTTCAGATACATGCTGAGATATTCTTTGAGTGCTTATCACATTTGTCAACTGCTTAGCAGTTTCCCCACGCTCTATTTTTTCAATATTAAATTCGGATTCGTCATGAGTTTCTAGGTGACAAACTAACATTTTTTCTGACCTGAAAGTAGAATTACAAACATAACATCTATGAGACTTAGAAGACCTACAGATATGGACTCTAACTAATCTTGCATCTACGATTTCATGACACCTTTTACACCGCATCATACGTGGCTTTTTGTGTTTTGTAGTTGCCTCTGAGGATGGAGTTGGATAATGAGATTTTACATGTTCTTCCTCTTCTTCGAGGGTCCTAAAAGTTCGGTTGCAAACATCACAACTATATTCATTAGGATTCAATTTAGTTGACTCAATTTCTCTATTCTCAAAGCTGTTAGAAAATTTAACTTTTTTTACTGGAGGTTTGTCGCTCACGGGCTGTGGTGGTAATGTTTTAGTTGTAGTATCACATTCTACAGTCTCACACGTTGGTTTTTCAGCTTGTCTGACCGTCAAATCTTTAACAAGTTCTTGCTGTATGGCGTAAAGTACCTGATTCGACAGTGAAAATTTGTTGCGTCCTCTAGAACCGGATGATTTATTTGCTAACAGCTCATTTATTTTTGAGATATCAGAAGTCAATTTTACATTGCTGCTATAGACCCTTGGGATGGAAGTTACCATTTGATCATCTGAAGAGTTGGTATTTTCTGATTCCAAAGACATGAGGTTGTACCTATGATATTTTGATGGTGAATTAATGTCTTTTTCGTTAGAAATACTATTTGGGTCTTCCATATCATCATCGTTAGATTGTTGAAACTCTGGAAGATCAACATTGTTTATTCTATACGGTTTTTCCATCTTAGTTAAGTCTAATCTCATCAATAAAACTTTTGGTTGAAATATTTTGGATCTCATTGCTGCTTTGACAAAGGCTGGTGAAAAGGTTGAAACCTTTTGATTACGATATGCATGGGGTGTAGCCGCATGATTGGTTTTTTCTAGCCTGGATGAAGGTTCAATATTTTTCCTAATCGTCTTCTCTACTATTGCTTTAAGTTGTTGATCTAAAGTTTGGAAAGAATCTCTAGGATTATCCTGTGGTTTTTCAGTATTTTGAGGTACTTCTTTGTTAGAAAGTTTGATTTTTATCTCTTTTTCGATGAAAGTTGCCAATTCTGCTTGAACTTTCTGCAGAGCTTCTAATTCGGTCCCTTCAACCTCAATGTTTAAACATCTTTCAACGGTTCTCTTATTATCGGTTTCATTCAATGACTTTGGATTTATTCTACGTAGTTGTACCGCATCAATAATATCTGTGTTAAGTTCCTGACTGTTTTCATTCTCGTTTAAATCATTTCCATCTTTCGAACAATCACCCCAATCAGTCTTGCTTGGATAATGAGGTTCTGCCAGTACTAATGTAGAGGTTATTATGAAAATCGCATCTCCAACATCTAGTTCCAATTTCACTGGTTCAGAGTTGAAAAGACATTCGAGACCCGCAGTATCTTTGTCCTTATCGTTTTGTGCTAACAATTCCGAATTACTAGATAAAAATTTTGAATTTATAAAGTGATTTGATAAGATCGGACTTTCAGAAGTATAGCTGTTCTGTTTTTCATCTATTGGTCTCTTTAATTTGATTTCTTTTTCGGTAATGTTAGCATCTTCCAAAGAGTGAGTGGAATTATTAGTTTGGTTGGTCAGTGTATTATCATGAGTAATTTTTTCTTGAGGTTCGGTTTGTCGTTCTTGTAATATAACATCTGTAGCAGAGGTAATAATAGCGTTGCTGTCATACTTAGTTACCTCATCCACTTTCATATCTTTTTCAAAATTTTTCAGTGCTTTTACAATTCTCTTTTGCTTCTCTATTTCTTTATCCGCATTTGTTTTTGCTCGAGCTTTCTGAACTGGCGATAATTTTGACTCATTGTCTGAAATTATAGAATCAGTATCTGAAGCATATTTACCAGTAGCAGCCAAAAGAGCTTTTTTTCTTGCTACCCAACGTTTGGTTGACGCTCTTCTTTTTGCTATGGTTTTACCACGTCTCAAGCTCAAATGTCTAACTCTCGTGGGTAACAGCGTAGGCTTAATTTGTTGTAAAACTACAGGTTCAGATTCTGCCTCACTGATTTGCGTCTCCTCAATTTTCACCTGTGCATTCATTGCTAATATTTTTTGTGCTAGCTGAGGTAATTGTTTGTTCTCCGGGGTGACTGTTGCTTCCAAAGTACAGTCCATGCTGGCAGGTTCAATTGGTTCGGGCTCATGATTTTCCAGTTTAACTTTTATCTGCAATAATAAACGTGTAAGTAGACCTTCAATTTCAACACTGACAGAAAAGATTATCGCTAGAACATAGAATGTGCATACTTCGCAGTCATTTTTCTCTCCGGGCTCTAAATGACTGAGGAGAATTTCATTCGATTTAAGAAATTGTTCCTTGAATTCACTCCACATATCCAACTTGTACATACAGACGTGGCAAATTTTATTGGGGAGATCTTTTTCCTCTGATATCTGTATCCATTGAAAAAATTGGTTTATTACGTACTTGCTTTTAATGGAAATTATGAAAAAGGTTATAATAATTATGTATACAAACATACCACAACAGAGGTACATTTCGTTATATTATCTAATTTCTGTCGAAGTATATCATCGAAGAGGTAACTCATATAACCTTCGTCTGCGAGGCAGAGTCGGCACTTTGTTTCCACAGCAATTATTCTTTCTTTCTTCGACATTTTGACAAAATTTAGTAAAAATTATCGCACTACAAGCGCGATTACTTAACCCCTAATCCGATGATTCAGACACAAGAACAGGCATAGCGCACCATAGCGTTTGAAGGATACGCACTCTGAGCATTTGAGGCTTTTAACGAACTCTACTGGCGTGTTTTAACAACCTTCATCTTTTCGTTGCATGGAATTACCAAAAAAGCTTAGCGCGCAAGGCGCGGCACCATTTTCAAACATTCAAAATTTGCAACAAATCGCGGAGAATTTCCCGAGCATTGAGTAAAATGAGATGTAATTTCATCGTTAATACGACCATATAACCCTACGATATCTATTCCTGTTTCATTTGCATTGCAAAACGCAGTACCTGCAGCGTTGTAACGCTCAACGCCTGCAGTACTGCAATTGCAAATTGAATTATTGTTTTTTTTTGCATGGCGTTTGAAATATCATTGGAACCACGATTGCGATTCATAGCACTTCCCGTTCTATTTTGAACCAATGCGAAGAACCGCTGAAAATTATACTCAGTGAAAAATGGAACTCAAATTTGAAGAAATTATGTTCAAATATTGAGTTAAGTAGAAACTGGATTATCCTATGCACTTTGTAGCATCAAACTATGTAGGCACAGAAATTTCAAGATCGTACAGAATAGATATTAAATTTTCAGTCCCGTTATTTTTTTGTACGCCTGACCTATGAGTCTTATTTCTAATAAAAAGAAGGACATACCTTGCAATAATTTTAATGGATATTGCTATCATTTTACTGCGAAATGTGCACCTTACGTTATCTAAATCGTGACTGGTATAAAGCGTATCGAATTATCGTTTGTGGTTCGTATACAGGGAATATGTATGTTTGATGTTTTTTTTATCTGTTCAAGATTTTTTTCACCATTACATTGTGAGTTTCATATCGTCCATAATTCTGAAAGTCATATGTTTGCGTACCGTGTGCAAATTTGTATAAATTCGTGTTAGAATATCTGACCACAGGATGAATACCGTTCTTTGTAAATCTACGTCTTGTTCCGTTAAGATGGACAGAATCGCTCTCCAATCAATCGCAGGTGAGTCAACATTCCTTAGTAAATATGTACAATAACTTACCCCAATGAACGAGGGTTTCTCGACTAACTGAAACAATACCTGTCGATTTCTATCGCACAATATTGAATCCCTATAACTAAAACACAGTCATTATGTGATGAGAATAGCTGCAAAGACGTTTATTTTTTTATGCATGTACCCAATTTCTCTAACAGAACTTTATATATTTTAAGAATAAAGTCTACTTTTTTGAATTTTTTTCATACAGTGGCGATGGTAGCATCTTTTACAGTTACATCGGTGATTGCGAATACCGATTGGACAAACCTTACGCGTAAGTGATTTACCACGATAGATTATGGGGTGGCGGTTTCCTACTGACTATACCGTTTATCAATTTTTCATTTTTTCCTGTAGTAAAATACAGCACTACTGAGGGTGGTTATTTAATTGATGACCCTGCTCGCAAAAACAGCTGGTTTGACCTACCATTATCGGTAGTGAGAGCAAAAGAAGCAGGATGGGTCGAAGCGGTAAATGCTAGTGACCTTAATGTAAATGTTTATTGTTTACCAGACGACCATCACGTGTGCATTCTGTTCAATTCTTATGATGATATTGCTGGTTATCAGGTATTCAACGCAATGTTTATTGGATAAAATATTTATTTATTCACCGAATATTATATCTACGATGACGATCTAGAGTTAAAATGTATATTATTTCCAATTTAATTTCATTATCTTTTGTCGTAGGTCGAAATATGATTATTTTTTCCATCGTAATCAAGTAATAAAAATGTGCTTCAAAATGCTTTTATATGTAGTATGGAGTATCAGCGGATGAGTTAGAAGACGTGCAGTCCTTCTTCGACGTAACGGCGAAGCAAATGTATGTGTCTCGAATAGTGTTTGGTCGACAATGTTGGACTCTCACCATTCTCTTTGAGTCACCCGGTATGTCAATATATTAACTATTGCAATTTTCTTCATTATTCAAGAAACTAATAGAATTTATCATATGACCACTTAAAACTTTGAACGGTTAGATCTATACCAATTTATAGTTCCACTTCATAGTAGAATACTTTGTTGTGCGGTACCATGTTGTACGGCCAGACAGTGAGTTAGCACATAATTTTTAAACAATATGATTGCATTAAGACCGGAATGCTCTAATTCGGTTATGGCGATTCTGATATTTGATTCCTTTTATCATTCACCAAGCAGTTTTTACGATTTATTGATTAGAAATTTTGTAAAAAAAAACATTCCGTCTAGATGCTATTGAAGATGGTGGTAGCCCTAATCCGAATGGCGTGATTGGTGGGAATGGAATTTGGATCCAAGTCAAGAATGGTTTCCTAGCAGTTCTAGGAAAATTAGATGATCTGGATTCTATTTGGATGAGAGGAAATTGTTTACCTTCAATGGGTATGCTTAGATTTTGTTTAACACAATTACGATCTCCTACTCCAACATCTGAGTCATCTGGAATTTAGTTTACTATGACGTGGTAAAAGGGAGAGATACTACAAGTAACGCATAATTATTTTGTTTACTTGCTTTTCAGGTCTTCACCTCTATTATAACATGAGTACAAATATGGAATGTAAATATGTGGAGCCTTTATTCTTGTTATATACCGACGGTGTCCCAACTGGCGTTGGATTAATGACATTTGGGAAAATGAAGATCATAGAAAGAGATTGGTTTGAGCCAGTTGGGCCTTTAGCTATCAATTATGCAATTCCTAACACACCCATTTGTTTGGTAGAAGGGGCTGAAGCGTATGGGTATTGGTCAATACATACCTACTTTGTGAATGAACCATGGAAACTAAAATGTGAATTTAACAAACGACAGTGTTGAACATTGTAAGAGAAGATGATGCAATGAATAAAGAAATACAGTAGTTGCAGTCCAAGTAAAATATTTTGATCCAATCAATCTCTAAATTCTAAAGATGATAACAATTGAATTAATAGAATTATGGCGTTTTTGATCAATTTTCGAGGTTGCAGAGGCCTACAATGACGATTGATCTCAAATAGCGCACTTGGATCTGGACCACACCGGCAAGAAAATGAAGAAACTCATCGCTCAAACACGTTGTGAAACAAACTTTCTGATCAGAAGAGCGCGAAATCGGCGATAATTTGTTCGTTTAATGAAACTGCTGTTCAGCTTGTTCATGATTTGTAACTATCTTTTCTTCTGTTGCAGGACGGAAATCGCACTTATCAACTTGATGACATTATAAACCATGATATATTATTCATCATATAGCTATAGATCATGTACTTACTGGAGTAATTGAAATGAACTTTTGTCTATGCTATCGTAACTTATTTTTGTAAGAAAACATACCCCTGGGTGAATATATCCATAGTATACATATAACGTTGTATTGATATCCACTTTGTATCGTTAATTTATCAATAAACAAAGAACCCCCTCGAAATGATTGTTTGATCGACATTGTTTACATCCCTATACCCATCACTCATTAACATCCTTTATATATAAGCAACACATCACGACATCATGCATGCATGCATGTGATTATGTATGCCATCGTGTGTGATACCGTGTACCGTACGAATGATGAGGCCTGCATGCATGCATGCATGCATGCATATGATGTCTTGATGTTCCGGAACACCTCCTCGCCTGTTATGTTCTCCTGATACTTTTTCGTTTTTGGACCGAAATTTGGAAAATTTTTCCAAAAATCCAGTTTTGTATCAGGAGAACAGGACCGGCGAGGAGGTGTTCCGAGACAGTGTGTGATCATAAGCATGCATGTGATCATGTATGCTATCGTGTGTGATACCGTGTACCGTACGAATGATGAGGCCTGCATGCATGCATGCATGCATATGATGTCTTGATGTTCCGGAACACCTCCTCGCCTGTTATGTTCTCCTGATACTTTTTCGGTTTTGGACCGAAATTTGGAAAATTTTTCCAAAAATCGAATTTTGTATCAGGAGAGCAGGACCGGCGAGGAGGTGTTCCGAGACAGTGTGTGATCATAAGCATGCATGTGATCATGTATGCCATCGTGTGTGATACCGTGTACCGTACGAATGATGAGGCCTGCATGCATGCATGCATGCATATGATGTCTTGATGTTCCGGAACACCTCCTCGCCTGTTATGTTCTCCTGATACTTTTTCGGTTTTGGACCGAAATTTGGAAAATTTTTCCAAAAATCCAGTTTTGTATCAGGAGAACAGGACCGGCGAGGAGGTGTTCCGAGACAGTGTGTGATCATAAGCATGCATGTGATCATGTATGCCATCGTGTGTGATACCGTGTACCGTACGAATGATGAGGCCTGCATGCATGCATGCATGCATATGATGTCTTGATGTTCCGGAACACCTCCTCGCCTGTTATGTTCTCCTGATACTTTTTCGGTTTTGGACCGAAATTTGGAAAATTTTTCCAAAAATCCAGTTTTGTATCAGGAGAGCAGGACCGGCGAGGAGGTGTTCCGAGACAGTGTGTGATCATAAGCATGCATGTGATCATGTATGCCATCGTGTGTGATACCGTGTACCGTACGAATGATGAGGCCTGCATGCATGCATGCATGCATATGATGTCTTGATGTTCCGGAACACCTCCTCGCCTGTCATGTTCTCCTGATACTTTTTCGGTTTTGGACCGAAATTTGGAAAATTTTTCCAAAAATCCAGTTTTGTATCAGGAGAACAGGACCGGCGAGGAGGTGTTCCGAGACAGTGTGTGATCATAAGCATGCATGTGATCATGTATGCCATCGTGTGTGATACCGTGTACCGTACGAATGATGAGGCCTGCATGCATGCATGCATGCATATGATGTCTTGATGTTCCGGAACACCTCCTCGCCTGTTATGTTCTCCTGATACTTTTTCGGTTTTGGACCGAAATTTGGAAAATTTTTCCAAAAATCGAATTTTGTATCAGGAGAGCAGGACCGGCGAGGAGGTGTTCCGAGACAGTGTGTGATCATAAGCATGCATGTGATCATGTATGCCATCGTGTGTGATACCGTGTACCGTACGAATGATGAGGCCTGCATGCATGCATGCATGCATATGATGTCTTGATGTTCCGGAACACCTCCTCGCCTGTTATGTTCTCCTGATACTTTTTCGGTTTTGGACCGAAATTTGGAAAATTTTTCCAAAAATCCAGTTTTGTATCAGGAGAGCAGGACCGGCGAGGAGGTGTTCCGAGACAGTGTGTGATCATAAGCATGCATGTGATCATGTATGCCATCGTGTGTGATACCGTGTACCGTACGAATGATGAGGCCTGCATGCATGCATGCATGCATATGATGTCTTGATGTTCCGGAACACCTCCTCGCCTGTTATGTTCTCCTGATACTTTTTCGGTTTTGGACCGAAATTTGGAAAATTTTTCCAAAAATCCAGTTTTGTATCAGGAGAGCAGGACCGGCGAGGAGGTGTTCCGAGACAGTGTGTGATCATAAGCATGCATGTGATCATGTATGCCATCGTGTGTGATACCGTGTACCGTACGAATGATGAGGCCTGCATGCATGCATGCATGCATATGATGTCTTGATGTTCCGGAACACCTCCTCGCCTGTTATGTTCTCCTGATACTTTTTCGGTTTTGGACCGAAATTTGGAAAATTTTTCCAAAAATCCAGTTTTGTATCAGGAGAACAGGACCGGCGAGGAGGTGTTCCGAGACAGTGTGTGATCATAAGCATGCGTGTGATCATGTATGCCATCATGTACGATACTCTGTACAGTGCATATGATGAGGCCTACATGCGTGCATGTGATGATGTATGATATGATACCTGCATACATTTGTTACAAACAATGAATATTAGTGAATGAAGCGTGTAAGGGTATTTTCAAAAATAATCAGACAATCGATATATTATCAGTAGTCAATGTTTATTAAGGAATCAGCGGTCAGAAACACATATTAGGACATTGTTATATACTATACATTCATTTTCACAGATACGTATATTCCTATGTTAAATGCGTTACAATATAATCGACAAGACTTCGATTTCGTATCTGGTTGAGTTACGAATTTGATTATCCTGAAAACGGCAAGATGTATACAGTATGATCATTTGTACATCTAAACTTATTTAGACGTAATTATCTACACTGAACATATGGTAATCAGTTTTGTAGATGTGTCGTGGATAGTCTTCTTATTCACGATGTTAGGCCAAACTGCTTGGTAGGCTGCCCATTTGTCTCCTGGAAAATGAAAATAGAACAGAGGTGAGAATACATGAAGAAACTGAATTGCAACGGCGGAAAAATTGAGTTATATCAAGGAATATTGCTCCTAGCTTAATTTTCCCAATGGATTCGTGCTCCGGAGGACAAAATACTTTAGAAATAAGAATTGCAATCGATTTTGAAAGTACCCCAATTTTTATCCAAAAATCGCAAAAATCCTAAGCCTATAGCCTTTGTTTTTTCTCGAAATTTAGCTCAAAATTCGACCATTTTTTATACAGAGTTTTTATAGGGTATTCTCATGTATTTTGCCCCAGGATTTCGGATCTGCAAGCTAAATTGATCTATCTATAAAATTGATCGAGTTATCGCCGATTTATCGTGTTTCAGAGTGAAAAAATTGAGATATCTCGATGGGATTAATTCGTAGCTTGATTTAGTCAATGGATTCGTGTTCCTGAGGTCAAAATACATAAGAAAAGTGTCCTACAATCAATTTTAAAAATACTTCATTTTTCGCCCAAAAATCGCAAAAATCCAAAGGGGTATACCTTAGATTTTTGTCGATTTTCGGGTAAAAAATGAAGTATTTTGGAAATCGATCGTAGGACACTTTTCTAACGTATTTTGACCTCAAAAACACAAATCTGAAAGCTAAATTGAACTATCTATAAAATTGACCGAGTTATCGCGAATTTATCGCTCTGAAGAGGCAAAAAATGAAGATATCTCGCTGAGATTTATTCCTAGTTCAATTTCCCTAACGGATTCGTGTTTCTGGGGTCAAATTACGTTAGAAAAGTGTCCTGTAATCGATTTTAAAAATACTTCATTTTTTGCCCCCAAATTCACAAAAATGTCAAGCCTAAAGCCTTGAATTTTTTTAATTTTGGGCTCAAAAATTAACTTTTTTTTCATTTGATTTTATAGGGTATTCTCAAGTGTTTCGATCCCAGGAATCCAAATTGATCTGTCCATAAAATTCCTCGAGTTATCGCCCATTCATCGGCTCGAGCACTGAAAAATATAAGATATTTTGATGAGTTTTGGAGATAGTTTGATTCATTTATTGCATTCGCTTCCTTAAGGTTGAAATACTTGACGAAACAGATGCTGAAAAGATAAAAAAATGTTTAATTCTCTGCTCTACAAATCGCAAAAATACCTTGAGTCTAGCCTTTGTTTATTCTTCATAATTCTAGAGTCAGAAATAATGCTTGACAAAAACCCATAAAGACAATTTCTTTTTCACCTTTTTGGAAAAATCTGATTTTCAAATATAATTCTTGGGGTTCTAGGAGCTTCTGCTTTCCCTCGGAAGTTTCATGAACTGCGACGGTCGCAGAAAAGCAGTGCATTGATCGGAGCAGTGTGGCTGATGGTACGCAATCTTCGGGGGTGAATCATAAAAGCAGTTTGAGTTGCATATAACCGGTTGCCAGTAAGGGATGAAAACTGCAGACAAAGCTACTACAACGTTTGGCAAAATCGCAAGCTACGATTGCTCATCGTATTTCGGTACGCTATCACAAAGTAAATTGTTCATCATAGTAAGCGCGGGTACACGTGATTCCTTATCGACAGCTCATACTTCGAATCGTGATACGACGTAGATTAGATAAAATACATACAGTCAATTAATACAAGCATTTTAAGATATATTATACGTACCGATGATCTGCCTCTGATTTAAAACTCATACACCTCTTATCTACCGCGAGGATTATTTAAGAATTTAACCGCGAAAAAAAATTCCAATCTCGCATTTTAAATGACAACAGCAGATTCGTGAAAGTCGGTTACGTATGTAAAAGATGAAAAACATAATTGTATATTGTAGCAAAACAACACATTGCGGCATTAGTACGCTGTGCATCGCAGTTATAGGTGTTAATTTACGTATATAAAATACATTGCGTTGTTGCAGATATCTCTTGATAAAACACGCTTCTCCGCAAATTGCGACAATAATAATAATAATCAAAAAAATATACACATATTCATATATATATATATATTGATACTCAATCGGCTACATAGAGGCTGCTACGTGTTGTAACATTGATAATTGTAAAGTCCTTATCAAAAGCTGCGCACGGCCGTAAATACGTGTATTTTGTCTCTTGCAGAAATCCTACACACGACACGACACAACGGGGCACCGGAGTAGGGAAATCTGCACGTATATAACTCAAGGCTTGATCACCTCTTCAGAAACTAAACGACCAGTTCGAGTGATCTATACACTCTGCGACTCTGAAGAATACTTGGAAAATCAAAGAAACATCCTCAAAATGCCTGGACCTTGTGAGAAGTGCAAAGGTATAAAAGACCGATCGGTTTTCGTATTTTCGTTTTTAATATCGTGTTGAAAGAAAAAAAGAGATCAAAGGTAAACTGGTGAGACTATTATGATAAAACTTGAAAATTATGTTGCAGATATTTGCCAGGACTGCAACTGCGGAGGCGATTGCAAATGCTGTGACACTACGCAAGGTGAATATAAAAGCGCATAAAATTTATCAAACGTCGGAGAATTTTCTTCTCACGTCGAAATAGGGGAAAAAAGAGGCGATTAGGCTTAGTAAAGATTAGGCGTTATCATATCCTCTTTAATTTCTGTTTCAGAAAAGTGCGAGTGTAAGCAACAGGGACGATGCGTTTGTAAGGAGTGCGCCTGTGAATAAATTTCCACTTATTCTCAACACTGTATCACCGTCAACGATCAAATTGATATTAACATACGATTCACAATAACTCTCCACACTACTTCGAAGAGTGTAAAATTTTGAGGGAAACTGTAATGAGTAGAATTGAATAAACCGAAGCAAAAAAAAAAACAAATAATCGAGTCATACACCTTTTTATTTTAACCCTATTCCAATATTTTCTTTCCCATAGTCACTGGAAAATGGCAAAATAAGTGACACCTAACTTTACCACGACGGATATGACCGCATAATTTTGTTTTCAAAATTTATAAACCGGTGCAAATTTTTCTCCTCTATATGGATTCTGATTTGGATGATCCCATAACGCTGATTTAATCCACGTCAAAGCGATTCATAATAATTTTATTCCATTTTTTCGTCGGCATCAGATAGGCGCTCTGACTAACGTGTTTTCCGCGTCTGTTTGTCCGCCCCAAGGGATGAGATATGGAATGCGAGTAGCTGCTGCAGACGAAGAGAACGAGAATTTCGAGTAATTGTACCTTATAGCTTGAGTCGCCAACTAAAAGCAAACTCGAGTTGCGGCTTTCAGCACCTGCAGTTACGATGCAGCTATAGTCATCTGATAAAATTCACCGTGTGTGCGCATTATGCCACGTAATGTCAAGAATTTATTTTACGCGCCACGTCCCATGCGTGCTTTCGATAATTACTTGATCGCATTTTCTTATAGTCAATTCGATTAGGTTCAGTATAAAAATTATTACCAGTTCTCCCTTTTCTCCATATACTACCTGCTTTTTCACGGCACTCTAGATTTATACCAACAACTTTGAACCATGAAATTTTGAACACCCCGTAAACGGAAGAATTAAAACTTTCGTATATCTTTATTGTGTGGAATCGTGAAAGACATTACAAATCATAGTTGTATAATTAGGCTTGATTGGAATTAATCGTCTACCCGACGAGTTGAAATTGAGAAAAATTAAATAAAATAAAAATTATATTACCGCATATATTTTTGTTACTTCTCTGAAACAAAGGCAGCCCCAGAGTTTCTGCACTGTGTGTTCTGGTGCGTGGTTTTAACTTTGTACTATACGTGGTGGCTTATCCAATTATTTGAAACTTTGGTCATTGCAAGTTGTAATCGTACTTTGGAAAATGTACATACACGTGTGTTTTCTGTCTTTGTAACGCGTCTGCGAATACAGGAATAAAAATTTTAACCGATATTAAATGTGTGAATTTTTTTTTTTGCGTCCACTTTTATTCATACTCAATCGCATGAGAAATTAATCACACAGTAGCAAATAATGGCCTGGACTTTAAGACCATTTTTTGTCAGACCTTCCGATCGTCATTTGTCTGCCGTGAGATCCTGTAATAATATCGCATAGTTCGATCATAGCAAATTATTCGCTCGATAGATCAGAAGGATGTCCAGCGCTGGAAATGTACTGTATATTGTTATGTAAACTGGACAATGGTGACCATCGCATCGAATCATCGGTCATTAAATTTATAGCAAAGTGAATTCGAATCATTATGTGCACAGACTTTGTTGATCTCGTCGCGGACTACCTCAGAGAGAATGATTTAGTTTGCTAGTTTACCTGTGTATAGGCTTACACTACACCAAACGTCAAACAAACCCGGAATAAATATGTGTGATATGCCTATCTATATATATGTACACGAACCCACATGTACATATAGGTAATTTTTAATCAAGTCCATCGCGATATATTCAAGTTAATTTCAAACCACATGTGACGTGCGTAAATAAATTTTTATTCATCTTTACTTTACTTTGATTTTTATGTCCGAGTGCAAAAAATTTGATACACTCGATTTTACAGCAATAAAATGTCTTCCTCAGATCGCGAATATTTTTTTATCACAATTGATAGGATTACGTACAATACATTAATGGGATATGTTTAGAAATCCATCAATAATTGTCTCGTACTTATGGATCAGTTGTTTTTTTCAAGTTAATATGATAGCGGATAGTGCTTATTTTTTTCATTTATGAAATGAGAAACGTAATTGATTTATATTTTATGCATAAATATATAAATATATTAGTTTATCAAGAGATACTCGGTGACTGGTGCAACGTCCACATCTAGTTTACATGCAAATTCAGTCTTATTGTACTGTTTTGAATAATATATTACACATATACCTAGTTTATACCTTACTTCGAGGAGCTATTGCCGTGGATCATAAAAAAGTTCATACTCAATATTTGAAATGAGACATAAAGTCAACTGTAACTAAGACGGAATAAAAATTTAAACTTTCAGCTTCTTTTTTAATTTCACATTCACAATTTTGACAGAGCTCGCCTAGTTGCCCTGGTTTTCTTTCCGACGCGATTCAACCGTTTCAAAAATATTCGAGTGTAAAAAAAATATCTGTGTGATATTGCGTGGATTGTTTTTCTCTTCTTTTTAATTCTAACTCTTAGAGGGGATAACAAAGTCAGAATTATTACGATATACGTTTCCTCTTTCCCCGAGCGCTCTGAAAGCTGTGTATATTTCTTTAGAATTAGACGAGATGCGCCTCGTCGTCGTCCACCCTTGTGTATTCGTAGGTACCGTACATATGTATTTATGTAATTTTTCTGCACGCTCGGAAGAAAGGAAAGAACGAGAGAAAAAAAAAAATTGGAAAAAGACAAAAAAAAAAACGAAAAAGAAAAAGAAACGCGAGGCACGCAACAACGTTAACGACACCCTGCGCGGCTTTAAAAAATAATATTTCCATCATTGTTGGCTTTTACGACTGCAGCATACCGACTAAGCCCGGATCTCGTATTGTTCCTTTAGACGAGAGAAGAAAAAAAAATGATAATAAAATAAATAATAATAAAAGTTAAGAAAAGGCAAAAGAAGTGATATTTATTTGACACGGCACGGGGTGATTCGAATAGAAACGGATCAATGAAAATATGGAAAACAAACTGTATGAAGATAATTAATTTCAATCAACTATGGGGTCTGTGTCCACAGTGATTAAAAATGACAGCTGATATCGCAGTGGTCGCATAATACGTTACAAAGACGGAGTTTCTGCATCAGTGTCTTGGAATACGAGGAAATGCGAGACTCTAATGGCCGAACTCAAATATTCAGTAGTACGTTGCCCACCAGGCAGCGGGTAACAATAAACTAACACTTGGGTGCACTTTAAAACACAATGCAAAGTCGCACCCTTCGCGCTAACGATCTCACCTATTTTTCGCTACGTCAGATTCTCGCCTAGCTGGACAGATATACGTGAAAGCCATGCGTGTTTATTTATTTATCTAATTTTCATTCTTTTCCATACGTCCACCTATACAGTGCGTATATATGCCTGTACGTGTTATGCGCGAAGGAAAAAATTGAAGGAAAAAAGAAAATGGTATAAAAATTGCAGAAAATTTGATTTTTGATCTACTTTCTTTTCTTTTTGCTTTTTTTTTGTCCGACGACGCCATACACGCGGCATTTATATTTCCGATCCTTATTTCACTCGGGGAAACATTTTCGTCTTTGGAAAATTACATCCCTCGGGTGATATTCTGTGGTAGGGTGATTATACGGTGCAAAAAGGGTTGACCTCCCTCTCGTTCCCGCTCTTGTTACACCCCTTGAATGTTTTAAGATTACCGAATACGCGCGGTATGGGCGATGCGGGAGATCCCAAGACTCTCCGTTGAAAGAAGACGGTTATATTATTCCATGAAGTTATCTCGAAATGCGAGTATTCCTTTTTTTTTTTTCTTCTTTTTATTCTCTTCTCTCTTCACCAAGAAAATAGCAAAGGGAAAGCGACTAGGAGTACCCCGCTGGGCCCAATCGTACGAAATTAATGTCTTTCCATTATTAGCAGAAGTTAGTCTACTTAACCACTCTAGAGTTCCACGACGGACGGGGGTAAAATAAGAACAGGCAAAGTAAAAGGAAGAGGAGAGAAAGAGAGGAAGAGAACAAAAAAGAGATGAAGAAGTGATGGCGTTAGACAAGTTTTTTGGGGTAGAGGAAGCGGCCGTATCAGCCTTAGGATTCTCAGCGCGAAAACTAAACCCAAAGTATATACATAGGAGAAAACACTTGTCATTTTTGGTGCAGTCGAATGGCGCGAGTTGACTACAAATTTTTTTTTCTCTCTCTCTTATTTGCGATAAAGAAATATGAGAATGTTTTTTTTATTGCAACGTACTGCATCGGAAACTCGTAAAGTAGATTGTTCTTTTTTTTTTTTTTCTTCTCTTTTTTCTCTCACAGACTAAGAAACTTTACTACAGTTCATGCGTATATCAGATTTTCATAACATCATTAGCGTCGGGATAGCGACACTTTTCTCAATTATACGATAGATCGTAACCTTGTTGATCACTTTTCTTTATTCTTTAATTTTTTTTTTTTTCTATAAAGATTCTTCTGCAGCAACGAAAAATTACACCCGCCACGCCATCGAAAAACTAAACGCGTTTGTCCAGTCATCAGAGAAAATGAACTACCATGGGGTTACTATTAATCTATAATCCTCGGGGATAGATTATCGCACAATTTCCAACCCTTATTAACGGCCTGCCCATACAACTAACAAGGTTTTCGACCGAATAACGTTCATTTTGATTGCACGTGGACGAAAAGGTTTCTATTCTTTCTCTGATTTCGAAAAATTGTCTGTTTTGGATGAGAAATAAAAAATTAAAAAAACTATTTCTGGTAGATGTGAAAATGAAGTTAGCAGAATACTCGAGTAGATAGCTAGTAGTATGGGAAATGTATATAAGGTATTATAATATAAGCATAAGAAATAAACGTTAACGTTCCACTTTTACCAATTAAAACAGAATGCGGAAACACTCTCGGTTGGGCGATGCCAGTCGTAACCATAAATTCTTAAACGAAATCGTCGTGTAAAACTAAAAGTTAGCAACTTCGGTAACATTAGCTGTAACAATGGCGTAGTATATATACTTATAGTAAGTTCCTTACCGTTACGCGCTATAGTATAACGCTACCGAAGGTGGGGTGTAGGCGTCGGTGGTGGTTGTCAGTTGGGACAATTTCTTACGATAAAGTCACCGATGGGACCCACAAGAATTAACCTCAACCATGAAGGGGTTCAACGAAACGAACTTGCCACAAAATCAGTGCGGCGTCAAATAGAGATTACGATTTAGGGCTTACTCAGACTTAATTGTCTGAGTCCGGAATTCATTTGTAAGAGTCCTTCGTTCTTCGGTCGAATCAGAAGGATAAGGATTTTTGATTTTCTAAAAGTGGAAATAGCATTTTTTGAATTTTTTTTTCCATTTTTTATCGAAGAAAGGGGTTGGCGATATTTTTTCTATGAAATTGCAGATATCGAAGGGACGATATTGGATATCCGGCGATATCTAGAAATTCAACTAGATTGTAGCTAGTAGAAATTAGTCAAAAGCAACAAAAGACTGGCGGTATCCCTGGTCTATTCAACACGGTGGCAATCGGGGTTGAATCGCTATCCGCAATTCCACAAATGGGGCGACTTGAACCTGGGAACAAAAGATGTAATAATTCTGGCCCCCTCACCTCGCGAAAACCCCTTTGTTTGCAAAACAAACAAGAATCGTTTGCTCTCGAGTCAGGTTGAAGGTAGGGGGTGGAATTTTAATTACGCGAATAACAAGTTGTTGAATTACATTACCTGATTTCTGAATTAATAATTGGCTTCTATACAAAGCGTTAGTTTTTCAAAATACATCACGTAAACGATCAAAAAATTATAATCCACCTTTATATCCACCGGCAGAATACTGAATACTTTTGAAAGAAAACATAAAAAAAAAATCGTGCACAAGTTTTCGTGGGAGAATTTTTTTTTTTTTTTTTCAGATCACAAATAATTCCTATGATTTCTAAACTCTGTATGCGAATTTCGATCATGAAGTTTATTTGAATAACTCGGTACATGAATAAAAGAATACAGCGTATAGATTGTACACACAACTAAATTGCATTTGATTAATGAATATATCTAGAGTTTTAATAATTCAAGGGGGATGGGGCGGGGGAGGGGAAGGGCGAAGGTGATAAGGGGGTGGGTTTTATAATGCCACGTCGTGACGGGACTACCCAGCATTGTAAACATTTTAATTAAAGCCCTCGAAAGATATTCAATTTCGAATAATTAATGGTTGCCAACCAAAAATTCATTCATTTGAAAACCACAGAGCGCTCAGCGACCCCCGTCCATTAAATAATATTTAATTTTATCACAAGTCAACAGCTACTGAGTCGTTGCAAGACATAAAATATGAAAAAAGCTTAATTTTCCTTTTTTTGTTTTTTTCTCTTGCCAAAATTTCTTGAAACGAAATCAGTCGTATTTTGATTCGCGTTCGCGGTCGTTATACGGAGTGTTGCAGATTACAGTATACTACACATTTTCCTAGAGTATATAAAAAAAGTTTCTAATGAAATTCATACGAACAATTTTTCAAGATACATGGAACACGTCAGCACGGTGATGGAATAAAAAAAAAGCGAAAAAAGAAATGAAAGAATTTCAACTACAAAAAAGGGAAGTTAAAAATGGCAAAGCACGAAAAGTGGAATGTTCCTTGACGGGGCGGTTAGCCGTATCGTGCAACCTCGCGCTTGTGTGGAAAGACAATGCAGGCAGATTCAATAAAACCGCAACAATAAAGAGAAAACCTTGCTCGCTGTTCCGGGCGCACGGTGGTGGAGGATGCGGAGGTTTACGGGGCGATACAGCCAGACCAGGGTAATTTCAATGGATTGACAAGGGACAATACGCGGGCAAAGGTTTGGCCGGAGGGGGGAGGAGGGTGACGGTTATAAGGGTAGGGGGGACGAAAACAACCGTGGAATCAAATTAGGGCTGGCGGCGATGTTGCGGCGGAGGTACTGCGACGAGGGGCAAGGGAAGGGGTGCTGTAATTATATTTACAAGTGGCAGTTCTCGAAAACAAAAGCATCCAAGATTGCTCAATTCATTCGAGGACTTATTGTGAATATTGTCAGATCTTTTGTCTCGTTGTCGGACGAGTTTGGTTAGAAAATAAGCGCGCCCGGCACTGTTTTACTCGACTCCTTCCACCCCGCGATCGCTCGCGTTTGTGGTGTAGAGAGCCGATTAGGAAACGCGATTTCACATCACATACGCACACATGTATACGTATTTAAGGTATAAACACGCATACCTATACTCATACCTTTGTCGATTTATATTTAATACCTTTGATTGAGTGGAGTCCGATAAACGAACGATTCAGGATGAGGATAACACAAAAGCATCTCCAACGAAGCATGGCTGATCGTCGGACTGTTCTCCATAGTTCCCTGAATCATAATCGTAATCCTAGTGAGATGCAAAAAAAAAGAAAAGAGGAAAAAATTATTCAAAAATTTGGACTCATTGCCGTAATAAAAACTTATTATTACGTCACACGAACTTTGGTTGTAAAATTACACGCGATCATTCAACCAAAATATATCGATTATGGGTAATGAACCCTTAGCGTAACGGAGAGTAAAAATTGTCCGAAGAATTTTCTGATAAATATTTCATTCATCACATATGGCGTATTATTGCCTTTTACCGAGTATATCGAAACAATTTCGTCGCGCCTCCCTGGTGCGGCGGTGCAGCCGGCATTGGGAGTTTTCTGTGTTCATTAAATCGCGTTTGGTACGAAATTGAGTTATGACGAAGCATAAAAACGAAAAATGAATAAATAAAATGAATAATAATACAATAAGAAAAATACCAACAGCAATACCTAACTTCGTCTTTGCCTGGACGTACGCGATAAAAGGAATCTGTATTACAGCGAGGTAAGAATAAGTGAAAAAAAAAAAAAAAAATCACACACTTTTTATTTCTGTCGTTCGCGTCATTTTTGGGGTTTCTATTTGTTTGTTACGAAGCCTTATATCGGAACACCCTCCAACTGGTGTATCCCAGCAGCTATCGTTGCACAACGATTTTTCCTAATTCCAGTTACTTAACGTCACAAGTTGGATTATATACCTATACGATAAAATGTGAGGTACGAATAAATTGAAAATATTGTTAACAACACGGGCGAAAGGTTACGGAATTTTCATTTCTTTCTGTATAGAATGGAAATCATTTTACGTCGAGTTATATATTTTTATCCAAGGGTCACTATTGCATATACCTACTGCGAAGAAAGTCTTGGATTTTGACAAACAAAGCAAAATTGAAATATTTCAACTTGCGCGTCAAAGAAAGATCTCAGCTTGGCACTGGACATCGTTTTATACGGTTGTAAAATATCTGCCCATTTCGCGTGGCTAAAAAACGTGTTTATTTCATGTATCGAGTACCTCACGAAATATGTGACACGACACGACGATCCGCGAGGTCCTTCTCATTATTTTAGGACGTCTTTCTTTTTTTTCCGTACCCCCCGGCGAACGAATTTCGAATGAAATCCTTCGACGAGAATTGACAACACTTCAGCATCCGCGTGGTAAAACGCGCGGAAGTCTGAAGTATCTGAATTTCATGTATTATAGAAGTACCGGGAGACGAAAGCTGGACAAAGTGAAATGAAAGATAGTTCGCATGCTTTAGAATCGTCTTTGAATATATTACGTCATATGTATTTACATATCACTGAATATCTCGGAAACTTTGTCATACCTACACACATCGTCGACTGGTCGCGTCGCGCGTCGCGCCCCGTACATCTCGCGCAACTTCTTTTCTATGAATTCCGCGGTCCATACGATCTGGATACGAGCGAGGCTACGTGTATCACGTGTAAGTACGATTAAAAATTCCTACATGAGTGATCGGAATTCGATTCATCGAATTCGTTGCCCGTATAATGAATAAATAAAATAATGATTCCTTTTTTGTTTGAGGAAAAAAAAATTTTCACATTCCCAGACCGCATCTCGTCTCAATGTATTTATTTCACGGTAATCCATACAAGGTGGCGTTTTTAATTAGCGTGATTTAATACCGAGGAGGTGAGTTTTTTTATCACCAAGTTTTATCCGGTGACGAGCTTTTCGACTCACTACGGAGGTCCGGGAGGGTGTAGTAAAAGTTTTTCTATTTCTTTTCCTTTTTTTTTTCCTCAGTTCTGCACCGTGATCTGAAATTTTTCATTCTTAATTTTTGCATGAATTTGTCTTTCATTTAATAACAGGATAATTTTAGTCTTGGAATATTCATAAACTATGTCAAATATAGTTTCTGCAAAGCTGTAAAAAAAAAATACGCAATTCCCTCGTCATTTTAATGTTTCTTTTTTTTTTCATTACACTATAAAATAGCGGAAGTACATCAATGAGAAACTAAATAATTGACGATAAATATCGATAGTCGGCGGGCGAATCAGAGGCGTTGGAAAAAGGAATAAATAGAATTAACAAAAAAAAGGATTAAAAGTCGCAGGATCTATGAGATATTAATTATAGTTGGCATTCGGTCGCGCACACCTTGAAAATAATCAGCTCGGTACAGAGCGCCTCTCGCTTACTTATACTTACTTACTTAGCGTAATAAAAAGCTTAGCACTTGGCGTAAACTTGGGTGTGGATTAAACTTAACCCGTTTAAGAAGGCAACACGGATTTCCAACTTCACTTTTATACCCCTTTTCTCATTCCACGCGAGGGGGGAGGGCGTGCCGCGCCTTGGTATTTTATAATTAACATGAAATATCTCGTTTCACGCTATATCCTTATATACAATTATTATCATAACAACAACCGATGGTATCATCCCTTCCAAGGTGATGTATTATTCTCAAAGTTTAAACCTCCTCCTTCCCCCCTCCCCGCCCCCACGACCAAATTCCTCGCGACGTTCGCGTAGAAGCAAAATATGATCCGCGGAGCGGGGGGAGGGAATAAAATAAAATCAAAATATAAAACAGATTTTGAGAAGCAAAAAAATGTGAGTATTTCTTTGATTTAAAAAAATTCCGTTTTTTCTTTGGTTTAATGACGTAGCGGAATTGAATTTTGCACACTGCAAGAATATCTAACATAATAAATAATAATTTCCTTCGTCCTTCTGCACGCGCATTACAGTGAATTTCATAAACTGACTGTACGAGTTTCGTAATGAAGCGACGAGCGTTAAAAAGCTTTGTTGCTTTTAACGATCATTTTACGCCCGCTTAAATCACATTTTTCTCAGGGGTTCGAGCCGGTACTTTTTCCACTAACACTATACACCCTACGGGGGAAGGGGATGAAGGAGGGAAAAAAGAATAAAATAATAAGAAAAGCGAAGAGAACGAAGAAGAAGAACGGAGCAAAAAAAAAAGGGCAACAGGCAACGCTGTAGATATAATAGGCGGGGTGAATGAGATCGAGGTGAGGGATGAAGGATGACGAAGGAAGCTAATATATATAAGCGTTTCGATAAGAGTTATTATGAAAACAAAACCTAGAAAAAAAAGAAACAAGAAAGAAAAAAATTTCTACGACTCTTCCGAGCGTTTCGTTTTGTAGCGTTTGGCGTAATTTTTTACATCCGTTCGTTTCTTTTTTTTTTAATTTCTATCCTCATCATATTTCGTGTCTTTTTTTGAATCGCAGATCGGGGCGCAGCACTGCAGAGATACACGCCTAACACATAAGCTCTGTTGAATATTATTTCAGTCGTCGGCGCACGCATATTTCCGTAAATTAATTTTATGAAAACAATTTTTACTTTTTTAATTAATTGTTGTTTTAACCACCCTCTCACCTACCTCGTTCCCTGACCTGCTGCAGACTGTCCACTCTCCTTCTTTCCCTCGACGTATGTTCGTCCCACGGGTGCGAATTTTTATCCTTGTTTTTCTTTTGTTTTTTCTAATTTTTTTTACGGCAATGTTACGATGGCATCTCGCTGTAAAATTGAGAAAAAAAAAGATAAGATATTTTTGAAAACGACGAATCAACGCAAAAAATTTCAACATGTTTTCCTCGCGGTGTTGCAATTCATATAGTTGAGGCGTAGGTATTATGAAGAAAAAAAAATTACAAGACTCACTGGCGCATGTCAACACTTGGCGATGGTCCCTGGAGAACAAAGCGAGAATTGGATTAATTCTCGTACTGGTAAATTCTGTTATGACTGAGATAATGATCGGCTAGGTCCGATATTACCCGATTCCTCCCCTCTTCGGGTTCGAACACAGCAGGTCATTGATTATGAGTAAGTGTATAATAGACGTTGCGTATCATTTGGATACTCTAAAAGCGGAAAATTGTACATTGAATAATTTTTTCCTCATGTAGCCTCAAGATATCGTACGCCTTTGTAATTGGGGGTCAATTTTCATGCGATTATAACGTCGGGGAATGGTAAAATGCAGTTAAGAAAACTGGGAGTGTTCGGGATAATTGTAGTCATAAATTATATCATATTTGTGCATCGGGGAGTCGAGGTCTAATAATAAAAAGAGGTGTTGCATCGATCTTTTTTTCTTTTTTTTCGTTTTCTTCCATCAGATGTGGGAGAAGACCGTATAATAAAAAAAAAAGAATTATACGTAAAACATGAGGGATAGATTTGTTGCGTTTTTTTTTTTTTTTTTTCTTCAGATTACTCAGGTGTGGATATCGCGTGAAAGTTCGTAGGCATAGCGTGAATGTACGTTACATATGTGCAGTATTTTAAAATATAGGCGCACAAAGCCGTTGACTCGACGATCTGGTATATTATCATAAATTTGCAATATTCAGCAAAATTCTCGATCAGTTCGTGCGCACAGCTTAGATTGCCTCGCAGCCAGTTTGACTCTCAGAGAGAGAGTTACACACGTAGTATACGTAGGTGTATAAAGGACGTGTATATATCCATAGAAATACGCCGGTATATTCGCGCCCCAATAGAGTTGGATTTCGCCCTTCTGAATACACAATGCGATTTATTCGAATCGTGGCTTATAAAACACAAAGGACCGCGTATGATTGGTAAATTATTGAGGAAGGCCAGATTTGCTGGCCAATCACGTATATACGGGTTTAAATATTTTACTGAAAATTTCAGGGAAATTTGAATTTCAGATGTCCGTATTGTAGCGAGATAGAGGCATATCATGCATGTCTACCGATTCGCTAAAAAAATCTTTGAATATTTTTCAAAGTTTGTTTTTTCGAATCAACGACTATAGGGTAATCCAAAATCTTCAAAATAAATGCACACACCGCATAATTAGTCAACTTATATAACATGGAAATAATAAGTTATATTTTTAGCACTATATATTTATAATTATATCATTTCTACTATGTATGTATATGGGTATTTTATAATTACATGGTAAAATCAATTTACAAAACGCAGATTATAACCGATTATACATGTATATTGTACATAGGTATATGTATTTTTATATATTATTTTCCAATCGCTTCAATTTCTATTCTTTTTTCCCTCCCGAATTTTATCAATCGCTATACATATGTATTACACAAATATTTATATTATCTATGTTTTTTCATTTTTTAATTTATCTATTATGATGTTCTAATGTAATTACATTTTAATGCATAACTTATAACAATAATTATTGACGAAATACACGTATACTATTAGTGACAACAATTTTTTTAGTATAACCTTCAACATAATTACACTAATAGAAACAATAAGAAAAATAGTTTTTCAATTAATTAATCAATACATATAACTTGTAAATTATTTCATCACGTGATAATTCGTGTTTACGCGATAACAAATGATATTATTATAATACAAATATTTATAATTATTTCTAACAATAGATTACACTATAAATTAGGAACATTTACGTGTACTCGATTGAAATCTATAATTTATGTTGACTTTTTACTTTTCTTCTTTTCCTTATTTTTTTTTTTTTTTAATCGATAAATTTCATGTGTAACGTATAGGTACGTTAAACCGTACATGGTACATAATTCAATATTTATGAACAAATCAATCGATCAATGATAACAATTTTTTTTCTTCATCTCCGGCAACAGCGGCAGCGGCAGAAATACAGTCACTTTCTGCGGAATCGCAAATAGATCGCGGGGAGAGCAATTTATTCTGAAAAACGTATGGTACGTCACATGTATATGTATACACGTATTTCGGTATAGCTGTAGCGCGAGGTAGAGCGAAAATAAAACATCCCCCATTTACGATAAAAGTGTTCAAACTTTTGACATAACTCAGGTTCGTTATCTGACTAACAAATAAGGCAACGAAAAGTTTTCCGCATCAATCTGGACTCGTGCGCGGGAGATTCAAAGTTGAAACAATGCTAAGTCACCCCTGACGTATGACTCTCCCGGGCTTTATACCCCCCCCCCCCCCCCCCTCCCGCCACCCCTCCCGCTTTTTCTCATACACCTATGTACCCGACAGACGATGAGCGCAGTTTCTGAACTGCATCAAATAAATCTTATTTATTTCATACGATTCTTTCCAAAACGGGTCTTTGCGCCATAGCAATATAAGGTATGTATGCGATATTATTATCATTTGATTTTTTATCGGTGGAAAATTAAATTTAAATGTCGGAAGATATTTCTTTTATCACATTATCGTTTATAGAATGTGTAACAAAAGGAGATGATTAATAATTTGTGTATTTCTTAATTTTCTTAATTTTTTCGTTTCTTTCTCTCTCGCTGATTTATTCATCCATTATTGGTTAGGTTATTTTGATCGCGATTAATTATCTTACGTAATTATGTATATGTAATTATTTAATGATTTTTTATTTGGCCGTAATTATTTTCGTTCTAAGTTGATCCGATCGTCCGATTTTTTGTATCGACGTCTTCGGCTCCTGAATTATTTCGATTGTCATTTAGTTTCATACGGTGACTGAGCGTTGATTCCGTTTAAACCATTCATCTGATTAAGGGCGCTGTTATGAGACGTTGTTGGGGGTGGAGGATATCCGTTGTGATTGTGAGACGCATCTCCGTTCGTCTGCCTCTGAGTAGATCCGGTGGGAGGACCCTGAAATGAAAATCATTCTCAAATGAAAATCCCCTTTTTCCTCTGCTTGAGTCATTTTTTTTTTTTTTTTTTTTTTTACTCATAGATTTCCAAACATGAAAATTATCGGTGGAAGAATCTTATTCTCTTTTCAGATAATCTTATTTTATTGATAATAATCCAGCGTTATAACGAGCTTAAAATATTCTCGGGGGTTGTAAAGGTGGTGGAAAAGCTCGGGACTTGCAAGTCGTTAGAGGGGTAATAAGACCGAAAGTAAGTTGCCCCTCGCATAGCTGCTTCTATGACTGCAGAGTTCGGTGTACGTACCTCATACCTATATCAGTTGCCTAACGAATTCGGTCTATTCCCGATTCAACCCTTCCTCTCCCCTCCACCCCCCTCATATATACCGCGCAGCCCACCTCGAACCATCCCTCCTTTTATACCTTATACCTACACGCTACAATACTGCACCCCCTTCGAAAACAAAAGACTAGAGAACTTGTATCTCAACTCGGGAGTAACTTAAGAGCTTGCGTCGAGAGAGAATGAAGAGGGTAGAAAGAGAAAGGGAGAGAAAAGAGGTAGAAGGCGCGGCGAGGGAAACACTCGCTACCCTCGAAGGTATATTTATGTGGCGCAAGCTTTACTTCTCCGTAGGAAGAGAAAGCCGTTGAAAACTTAAAACTTTCTCAACCATTTTACTGCAATGTGTTCGCCGAACATCCGAAGCTCTATAGTATACCCATTTCATTACAAAGTATCGGGCCCGCACGTTTAATCCACACGCGCCCGAAATTTTTCCCTTTCTTTATATTTTTTTTTCTCCCTTTTCCTCTTCCTCGGAGAAGAAAATAACGAGTCTGCGAATTGTTTTATTTCTAATCTCTACCTTGTTTCGTGGAAATTTCTTCGCCGTGGCAATTGGAGATAAAACTGAAATAAGTCATAGACTTAATTTAACCTCGCGTAAAAGCGTGCTGCACGGGACTTTCTTTCTTAATTACGTTTCCTCCCCCGCCGCCCTCTTTTTCCGCACCCTTAACCCTTTCTATTTCTTGGAAAAAAAGGGGGAGGGACTTTCCAACGGAGATTTAGGGATTCTTGTTCGAACGACTAGGCGCTGCACATTTACAGACTCTCGGCCAAATTCGCGTTATATACCGTTTCGTAATTCCCCTGAAGTAATATTATCCATTTCTTTTGCCGAAGAGAAAAGTACTGTACAGTAACTCCGACAATATCTGGCTACTCAGTAATTTTGATCAGAATTTTTTACGAGCTAATTAGCTACTCGCCTCGGATAAACTTTTGTTGTAGAAAACCACGGCGAGAATCTACCGCGATACGTCTTTATACGTTATTCAAATACTCCATGATAAAATGATCATCTTAGAAATATTTAATGATCAAGTTACCAACAACGGTAACTCGGGTCACGTAAACTGTGAGAATAGAAAAATTTCGTGAAAAAGAAAGAGGACTAAAATGAAGCGAATGAGGAGGAGAGCGTAAGAAATCGACGTTCATCATCGGGTCATTACCGGCATACACGAAGCGGTTGGTTTTCATGGGGATGAACGTCGAGGGTTGCAAATGGGGAGGGGGGAGGTTGGGGCGATCGTTTAGAGAAAAACTGGGTGGGTATTTTTCGCGAGATTTGCGCCCGCGAGCGTTGCACGAGTAAGACATTAATCGCGGGCTAACGTATATACGTGGCGTCGGGGGTTCGGGGGAGTAGTTTGTAACTGGGTGCAGGTTAAGGGCGAAGGGTAAGGAGGGGAAAGGGGATCCCAGAATCGCGTGTCATTTGTCTGTTGATCTCCCGCCGCTGGGAACTGAACAGGTGCCCCGATGCGCGGCGTGGCCCAGCTTTTCTTTGGTGCAAAAATTAGCACCCTGCCGAGAGAATTAACCAACTTATTACCAGTTATTGTTGCGGCGTAATATTACGACGCTATAGTCACGAGTAATTCGTCACAACAATGAGATATACGTTAATTGTTTTCCCTTTCATTTCGTGCGTGGAAAAAATTGCATTAAAAAAAAAAAAAAAAATTACAATTCAATTTGATAAACTACATTTTAGATCGTCTCTGATAATCCAATTTGGATGTTCCAATGGATATTCCATTGTCACTTCGGTTAAACCTTACGCTCAATTTATTTGGATACGTCTTCTCTGCAGGTATGACTTGTGGATAACGTTTCGACATTTTATCGTTAGGAACAAAAGAAAAAAAATAAAAAATTAATGATTAAAATTAAAAAAACAGTGTCGATGAGCTAATTTAATTCAATTGGACAGGAATGAAGCCAGTTTTATGGGGTCAGGGTAATATTTGATCATCCAAATATATTCCGACCTTTCGCCTTTCATTAATTACCGGAGTTGCAAAGCTTAATAATTCTGGCGGAGGGCCGCGAGGTACCAAGTGTAATAATAATCGGTAGAAAACTCGGAAGCGTGTTGGGGGTATATACGCATATACATATATATAAGGGAGTTGTTTCGCAACTAAACTCGTAATCTCGCAACCTGTACTTTCCCATGCGAGCTTTCCGCATAGGTTATGTATAATGTATATCCTATATACATACTTCGACCATATAAACCTGACGATGTGAGTTGTTGCAACTTGCAACGTATATAATATACCCCATAGGGTTTACCATCATTGAACTCACGATTTGCAGTCATGCACCACTGGTTATTGTTGACTAAATCGACCGTAATACATGGCGAGACCAAGAGGGGGTGTCTGAGGGGCAGAGGGGGGGAGGGGGAGGGGGTAGGAATATTATTCGCTGCTAATTTCATGTATGGGAATAAGGGAGTGAGGGATAAAATGCACTCCTCAAACATGATCGTAAAAATGAATGGTTCTCGTCGCCCTTTTTCCCTTAATTTAGCTTAATTTTTGGAATATCGTAACTGCAGTGTGGTAAAATTTATGATCGAACGAATTATTTGAATATAATATCGCGAATTATGTATTTGTTAAATATTCTTAAGGCGGTATATAACGGCATGGTCGTAAGCCTTTACGGGGTACATTGATCCCCTTAAAGTCTCATGTTTCTGGGGCGTCGCATTAGCATATTATCTGCTACCGCGTCTTCTCCCTGCAACCCGCTACTCACTACCCACTGCCAACTCCCCCAATTTCCCTCCTTCTTTTTACTTCCCCTACCTCTGATTCGCGAAGGACTTTGCAGACACTTGAGAGTTTGTTTTAAAACTCAGATAATCGTTTCGAACTCTCTTCTTCTTCTTCTTGAGAAGAAGCCACCCTTCGTAACGCCTATAGTCCCGTACAGGTCCCAGGGGGAAAATTAGAGCGGAATAAAAGTTTTCGCTAATTTTTGAACACCTCATATATTTTTTTTTCTCCCCCCCTTTTTTTTCTTCCATTTTTCTATTCTCACGGCTTTACACTAGTCTGAAAACTCGATGGTAGAAATTTTTTTCACCTTTGTCAAAATTTTTGATACGAAGAATTTTTTTTTCTATTTTTTTTTTTTTTTTTTCACATCACGTATCAAGCGCGATTCCATATGGGGAAATATATTTGTGGAGGAATTCGTATCGCCCGCGTTTTTCGTCACTTCCGCTCAGGGTTTCTATATACGTAAACGCGCATCCCTCGTCGCGGGCTACACAGTCGAATAGCTTCCAACAAGAGACATCATTTAGAATCACCAAAGCCGCGTATTATATACGAGGAAAACCGGGCAACCGAAGATTGAGACAGCTGTCTGGTTCTCAGGCAATCAGAAAAACTACCCCATCCAGAAAAGCGACTCACCCACGGGCCTCTTCACCCCTCTTTCTTATTTCCTATTTTCTCTCTCCTCTCGAACCGCAGCCACGATGAACACCACCCATAACCCTCTTTAATTCTGCTTAAGACACGAGCTTTTCTCGCCACCTTCGAAAAATGACTACGACGAAGAGACGTTGCCACGCCGCGCGTCTAGGTATTACTAAACTGAACATCTGCAATTTTCTCCGCGCCCGGGTTTCTTTCCTTTTCTTTTTTCTTTCTTTTTTAAAACCTTAACGCTTATTTCACTGCCTCTACAGATATCTTCCTTACAGACACTTTGCATTTTCCTCGGGAGATTTCTTTGACTAACGCTTCGCGAAGTTGCATTATACCAAGACGCTTAAAGTAGTTTTGGATTATCTGTGACGGAAGCGTTAAAACGACGTGAATGATTTATCTCAATTTCTTTCCTTTCTTTTTTTTAGCCGACGGTTATTCGAATACGTTATCGATTGACATCCATTATTTTCAATATTTATTCATTTATTGATTTTTTTTTCTCAAGTCTTTGTTGACTGGCATGAAAAATTCTGTGTAAGAATTCAGAGATATATCATGTATATTCAAAGTAGCATTGTCACCGGGCAGCTGCGGCGACGAAATTTATCACGCGATAAATTCATTGTGTCACATAGAATGACACCTCATTATATAGTATTTTATTATTCCTCGTAATTGATTGACTCTTTGCACTTCTGATCCTTAAAAACCTCCGAGATACCGTGTAGATTGATTGTGAAATAGTGCGTTGTGTAAAAATATGAGAATCGGAAAATGGGAAAATGATGGAATGATAATTGTCATTTATAATGACTAATTAAACTTTTGTTATCAATTAAAATCTGTAAAAAAATTAAAAATCAAGCGACGTGTTGCGGGTGTGCCTAGCTCGATTCATAACGATTTTTGAATAGAGTCACCTCAGTACAGGTCTACTCGGGAACCCCTGGAGAACGTTACAAGCGTATATAGGGTGGAGCGTAGGGGTGACGAGTGAAGAAAATTTGCATATTATAAGTAGTACATGTTACCAAAGCCGATATCATCACAGAGAGATCTGAGTATTTCATATTCCATGCACGTTCTATTATTCCCATATCCATTTCTTTTGGTATTTTATATTTTTTATATACCTATACAGAGGTAAGTATATAATAACATGTGTGGATAGTTGTACATCCGGATGAAGTTTTTCCAAAATTCGTTGATTTATGAATTTCAACATATCGTTGATCTCGAATGAGGTAAAAACGATCCATGGATCGATCGGGTCATCTGCTCTACCTGTGAGTTTCGCTTAAAATTGTGTATACCGCCAATATTTTGATAGGCAAATTTGCTTGTAAATTTGTTACGTGATATTCGGAGGTTGTTGAAGATATATCCTTGAGATTTTGCTCAGACTCGAGGCACAGGATTAAGACGGACCAAGGTAAGTTGACGCCGGAGGCGATTCCTACCCCATTGTAAATCCTTCGACGAATACAGGTTACGCTATTGTTTTCACATGACCGTGTTGCTTTAGGATAATTGAACGAATCCTTGCGGAGACGCATAGTAAGATCATGAGATTTTAATTCAACGTTTAAATTGATCGAAAATTATATCGATTCGTTTGTTACCTAATTAAACTTCCGCTGTTGTGATATATATGAGGTAAAACAGCGAGTGTGGAAAACTTGATACTCTGAAATCTTACTTAAATAATCCAGGCCCCCAAGACTGTGCCGTACGGTTCATCAAGGTGCTTCTGGATCGTCAAGGTATGCGACGGATTCTCGAAGGGACACGGAGAGCGAAGAGCTTAATTAATAAAGACATGCGATATCCTACTCATAAGAGCTGATGCCTTAGCTTAGGCATGGCGCAGGGGGAATCCTTTGTTGTCAAGGGCTCGCGATCCACTTTGCTTCTCTTAGGGTCGACGCGCGTCTTTAGCGTCAAGCTCCTAGACGAAGCCCGAGTTTAGTCTAGGAGTCTTGTGACTTACCCTAACTTTACTCACCCTCGCAACGCGACGGTATAGGTACATCATGTTAATCGAATCTCACTCAGTTTCGATTAAAAAAATTTCTAAATTTCGTATACTACGTAAAATTATTCAAACAATTTTTGCTCGCCTCAATTCATAACACTGATAATTATATCCTTAGAATTCTTACCGCGTTAATAACTGCTTTTAAACATATTTAGGCTTTTACTCTGCTGAACAAAAAAGAAAAAAATACAAAAAAAAGGGTTGTTAACAGCGGAAGAAAAAGAAAGAGAAATACTTTTCAAGTAACGCCATGTAATCAACTACCCAATCAAGTATCCAATTACTCTCTCTGTTTCGAGTCCACAAAGGTCGTTTTGTTGACCCTAAAAATATGACATTTTATGACGCGGTAGGATAAAGAAAAAAAAGAAGAAAGTTAAAGTTTCGGACCTACCGTAGACGGGACTTATATTTGTGCAGAAAATATATGTTGTTTGAATTTACGCACAAGAAAAGTTCGAGGGAAATAAAGCGAAGCGTGATATCAATGTCCGGGATAAGAAGAGAGGAGATTTTGAGGGAGGTTCGGAGCGAGGCGGAAGAGGGGGGGGGACGAGAACTGAGAAGTCAGTTGTGAATTTTCGTAGGGGAGAGAAATTGAGACTGACAGCACTGTTTAGCGGCTCAAGTAGTCCCGCGTTTGTTGCGTGAATAGTTGAGATACCTACCTACATACATTAGGGATAAACCAAGGGGATTTACTGACAGAATTCTGGAATCCTTGTGGTTTCTACGTTAAACCGTCTATTTATGTAGCACCTCTCCTCCGCCGTGTGTATACGCGGATGGTTCAACAAATTGACAAACTTACCCCCTTCCCAACAAAATACCTCACGTCCCTCCCCCAAGTACCATCGATGATCGAAACGATAAATTTGCACAGCATTCGATCGATCGTGTCGATTGGAAAATGAAGTGAAAAAAAAAACTTGAAAAAATACCTTCAATTATTATTTATAGATAATCTTACCAAAGGTTGAAGATGCGTCACTTGTCTTTTCATGTGAGCCAAAGATTGGGGAGGAAGTCCGGCCATGTTTGCGAACACGAGCCTCTCCTCGTAGTCGTATTCGCACAATATTTTATTCTCGCACAAATAAAATCTGTCGCCAACGCAAAATCTGTAATCAAAAATAGTAACGATATACAGTGTGGCTCCACAAGTACCTGATTAAATGCTTTCTTTTTTTTAAATCTCTTTTTCGATTTTTCCAAGGCATCTACCACGTTTCCATGAAGATTGTGGCTGCTGCGAGATAGGAAAAATCAAGTAACTGAGTTAAAGAATAGGCGGGACGGTAAGGCGTGTTAATTTCCTTTCGACCGTTTTCCGGCCCTTTTACCACCAGCAGTACCCGGCCCCGGCGTAGCAAGTAGGCAGGGAAATTACGAAAAGAATTAGAAGGAGAAGAGAAAAAAAAAATAAAATAAAAAATGAATAAATAAAAACAACCTGCTGGAAATCTCAGCTAAGGCTATTTAAATGCAAATTTCTACTTAATTCGCAGGAAATAAAATCTTTACTGCACAATTCATTATCATTGTTGTATAATAATTGTGATTATTGTTGTAATTTTTGTTCTTTATTCGATGAAAAATTTCTATAACGCACGCTACTCGTTTCGGAGGCCCGTATATTGGTAATTATAATAAAAATATTTACGTCCTATAAAATGTAATCTTCAAATACGAGGAATTTGGCGTATAAATGTTTCTCCGTGCAGAGTTTAGACTGCAACACGGTGGGATATGGGACGTGCTCGAAATGCGATATTCGCGGAAAATAACGTAAACGCGTTGGGTTATATGCATCGGCCAACTGTCGCGCATTTGGTTTTGTTCCGTACCCTACGAAGACGACCCTTTAAAATTTCAGGCTTTATATTCCCTTCTTTATTTTCTTTTTCTTTTTTTTCTCTCTTTTTATTGCCAAATTCAAAACTCGAATTTCAGGGATAAATCTTGAATATATATGTATTTCGTAGATACTTATAGGTATTATGTACCATCTCCCTCGTCCCCATATCACGTCATGCAGACGCGTCCGCGCGAAGCGAAAAGCATCACCGGCGCAACATGAAATGTGTAGGTTTGAAATCCTGAAGCCGTTTCAACTTTTACGGGTTATAACGGCTGCTTTTTCTTCCCTACGTTTTATTTTATTTTTTTTTCACTCGGTGTACTTTTGCCTCAAGTCGCCATTTTTTTTTCTCTTCTCTTTCGACTAACGCGTCTGCGAGCATGACGCTGATGATTTTTGAAGACTATCGTAATACCCTCGAGCTAAACGTGAGGTGATTTTTTTTTTCTTTTCACTTTTTTTGTAGCTTTTCAAGACGGACCATCAGCAATTCATGAACCAAAATCTAAATTACAGCCCTTCTATAGTTGTTTTTGGAAAGAATTCAGCCGGATGGTTTCGCGGGCTTAAATAAGCTGGAAATTTAAACTTCCAGTCCTCGTCTCGTTTAATCTTTGCCCGCCCCATCAAAGGGCACATGTTTTGACAAGGGTGTTTAATTTTTACTCTTCAAAAGATGAGGTGTTCTTCGTATGTTTGTTCATCTGCGGTTCAGTTTTATAAATAACGGAGTATTTTTGTTATTTTTAGACTTGCATCATTTCACGTGGAGTATATGTCATGACGAAAAAAGAAAGGAAACGCACACTATATGTATATAGCTACGAAAAATGCACCAGATTAATGGTGAAATGGTAAAGTTTTAAACGACTTTAAAATCGTTTTGTCAAAATTGAGTCCGATCGCATTAAAATTCGTGGCGTGTCTTTCGGATGTTATTCCTGACGGGGCGTCGATTTTCTTCAACATTTGCCCTCATGACAAGCGTGTCCGAACGATTTGTCTTGGAAATGAGGATCTGATATTCTCTCGCGCCCCTTTTTCATCCCGAGACATGGAGGAAGAAGAACAAAATCAATAATCAAACGTATGCATTCGAAATTTGTAAACTTCAGAATGTATTGGAGAGCCATAAAAACCCAAGAATTCTAAACCTCATCCCCTCACTGCGTGTGCTAAAAAAAAAAGAAGAAGAAAGAATGAATAAAAAAACATTTCACCTCATACGCGATGTATGCAATAAATAAATACGTAGCTAAGGTTGTTTACACGCGTTGAACTGAGCCGAATTTCATCTGTATACGAGTACAATAAAAGTATTCCATGCCAGTATATACACGGTTGTTGTGTATTCAAGGCAGTTCTCTCTCGACGAATCCTGCAGTTCAACCTCACCAAGTCGGATCTTCGCCCGGGGGTTTATTTCAACGCTTATGTAAATGCAGACGTGATTTTTTCGCCACCTCTGCACCTGCCTCGTGTACCAAACGTCCCCCCCTCCCGCATACCAACAACCTACAACAAATACAAACAGACGAATTCTGACCGATCCACGCGATCTGCATGTTACACGGCAGAAAAAAAATAAATAAATAAATAAATCTAAATTGTTCGCTCGAAAGTAAAATACCTAATTTAACAAATTACGCCCAGATTTCGGTAATCTAATTATCAAAATGGTTCTATAGCTGAGTCCGAATTCGTTTCATTTGTTTTCTCTTCGCAAAAAAAAGAGGATTTGATCGTTGATCTGGATTGGATGTGTCGACGAACCCGTTTTGATAAATTTATTGTCGTTTCGTGAAAATGAAAGGTCCGTTCGGATAATTATTTTTTTTTTTTTTACCAGTGGTGCGGTATGAATGAGGTAAAGCAAGCAAAACAAGATGGTGGCAAATAGCTGGAGCAGCATCAGTGCGATAAAAAGCAATGCTCCCTCATAACGGGACACGATAAGTATGCGACGTAAAATAAAATCGATTGGTATACGGCGTCGAACTAGTCTCATAAAACGGGACATTAGAGGGGATGCTTTTGTATAATGGTGTTATGATTTCAGGCATAGATACGTGTCGTGTTTGGCGATAACGCGATAAGGGGTAAAAAACCGCTAAACGTTTTGTGCATTAGCCATTTTTATGGATCCAAATGCAAACGCGATGGTTACGTCAAAACGTGATTTTTTTTCTCAATCATTCACCCCAGCTGTCTATCGCGCAATTGAAAAATAGAGAAAAGAGTGTTTCATCTTTGACACGAATTTATGAAGATCGCAAAAGTATTCGATGTTCGTTGCATCGAACACGAGCAATCTATGGATCGTCGTCGTCTGCGTCGCAACTTCCCTTCGTTGATCCTGAAGACGTTCGCGTCTAGCTTTCGTTCCGAATTTGCATCAGAGTTACATACACATAGATCCAAGTTAGCGAGGAACATCTTCTGCACGCGGCGAGTCTAACACGTTTAGCATAGACTCGAACCCTTAATCAGATCTTGTATCGGTAAGGGAAAAGGTGGCAGCCACCGCGACGCGACGTTCGAGAAGAAAGGGGTGCATTCGTGGGTGAATTCGAAGTAGAAAGGAGTGAGGAGTTTGCAGAGCGAGGTGAAACGAAGGACGGTACGAAGGGATAGAAGTGAGGGGGACAAGGATGCGGCAGTCAACTCGGGCCGGGGGATCTGCTTTGCTCTGAGGTGGTGCTAAGTGTGAAGTTAATGGAGTCAAGATGCTGCCACGCCGGAGACAGAAACGCCTGCTACGGGGATAGACGTCCCGGTCCCACCAGTGCGATCTACCGTAGTAGCGGCGGCGCTACGTCTACTTCTACTTCCATCGTCGTCTACGAACCCTACCAAAACCAACCCTATGCATATACCCATTCCGTATATAGGTTATACTATACGCTACCGTTTGATTATTTAAAGGCAGTCAAGGGCTGTTTCCAACTCTCTATTGTTTGTTAAGGCGTAAACGTTGTTAGCTAAGAACAGAATTCTGCGGCAGGGAGACAAATAGTTTTCAATGTTTTCATTCCGTTCAACCTCAGGGAGAATACTTCGTTGATTAAATATATAAATACACACCGAGTTCCAAACATTATCACCCAATTTTAAGTATCACCTCAGACGATAGAAACGAAAGTTGAACTTCACCCCCCCCTGTACCGTTGGCTAAAGTGAATTTGTTTGTTCCCCTGACCAAGCAATTAAAAGATACAACGAAAACAGCTTTCTGGATTTTCAATCCATAAACGAGCTACAGTTATGGGCATAAAAATTTCACGCGGTCGCCGAGTATACTTTCTATTTGGAGAATACTTGATTAGATAATGGCCAGATGAATAATGGGATCGAAAATGCACGCGATGAGGATTCAGAGAGTGAGAGCGAGAGCGAGAAAGCCTGCTGATGCATCGAGTCGGCAGAGGTGATGTAATTCCGTCGGTCGTACTCCGCGCGCGGCCAGTGAAAATAGCTATGACCTATCCAGCTATGCGGAATCGACGAATTAACGACGAATGCAGACTGATTGAAGGGCAAATGTGAACGAACGGATTATATGGATATTCATATACTGAGACTTGTAAGCTCAAGTGACATTCAAATTGAAAAGATCCGTTATGGGTTTGTTGATTTGCACGTACAAAATGACGAACAAATTAACTCTTCGTCGGCAAACTTCATCTTCACATCTTTCCTGAATTTAGAATTAGTATTTAAGGCTTCCGGAAATTCGGATGAAATCACCATCACATCATCCCTCAAAAAGACCCGGAGCGCATCCAAAGGGCTGACCTTCGATATCCTTGAAACTTTGTGATTTCTGTGTATCTGAACAAAATTTTTCTTGTCTTCAAAAATTTACCACCCTGTGTATACCTGTATAGAGGAAATACAAATTAATGAAATTAAAAAAAAAAATAAAGAAATTGAGTTAGTTTCGATAATGGATGACGATACGATTCGGCTGTTAATTAATTCAAACCGTTCGGATATCAGGGTAGTGTTGCGTGCTAATTCGATCAAGAGTGTGTTCACTCCACGGACAGTAGCTGGAGGGGTAGTTGGAACGGGGATAGATTTGGCTGGCGACAGTCTCGACCCTGCAAAGTAGAGTGCGGTGCGCCGGTGAATTTGACGTTACTATCTGAACGTCACCCAAGCGTACATTTAAGCGTCACTCAGTATATTCCGTTTAATTTTCCAATCGTTCCCGAGCTCTCTTCTCTGCGTACATATATACGCATTCGTACATACCTATGTACATTACATACGCTCCCGTTACCGTCTCTCTTCTACCGTAGAGAGTGTAATTGACGTCCTGTCAATCATTCCGCGAATCATAATTCCGTGAAATTCAAACGGAACGATTTTGGTTTGTTTAATGTAATTGGTGATGAAATATTTATTTGAATTTATGCAACAGAATGGTGATAATTTTTCCGTACATCGATCGTATATAAAATTAGATAACACGTACCACGCTTATTCCATACGTCGCGTGGTTTACACGATTCTTCGTCGAACAATAATGATAATAAGAATGAGGGTAGACTCAGGGTTTCGGTCATTCCAACCCTTATTGCTGCAACTTTCGCGCAATCTCCACTCCTTTGTCTAGGCAATATTAATCTATATTAATGACCAGGATTACGCGTGAAATTAAAACATTTACCCTCAGAACGCGAACGCCATGGTAAAGGGTATATATAGGCAGCGAAATTTATACCGGGTATTGTAACGCTGGAAGGGTTGAATGCATCGGATGAAAATGCGATACGTCTGTATCAAAGGATCTCCAGCTATATATTCATTTTCTCTCTCCCGCGAAGCGAGAGCTCGCGCATGGAGAAATGGGTGAACGTCAGAAATGTCACGGAGATATTTTACTGCGAGGGAACACAAACGATCCGGTTTAAAACTGTCCCTTGGAATTATTTCAACCCTGCAACGCGCGAGACCTTGGGGACAAAAAAAACAAATATTTTCTTCGATAAATATAATACGATATCTCAGAGACTTCGGTTTTGTTTCTGGGCGTATAAAGCGGCTCCCAGCAAAGATTGAGAATATAACATCGCCAAAGAGAATGTACGCGGGAGGAAATGACGCGCAATCAAATCAAAGATTATTTCCTCCAATAAAGTAGAACGCGGTTTTCGGAGCGTGGAAGGACTCCTCAGAGGTTATAAATCTCGGGTAGCCTGGAGCAGACACTTATCAGTTCCAGAGTTTGGATGTAGTGTCCTCTGCGAAATCGCGCGCTGGGAAATCGTCCCAGAAAATTGACGCAATTCGAGTTAATAACTTGTTCACGGTGACAAATTCGTGAGATTTCAAATAAACTTCAAGTCCTACCGTACTATGCATATTAAATGTGTACGTATTCTTCTGTTTCAAACTTCCGAATACATCGAAGGCGCGTATATTTATTACCGAAAAAACGAAGCAACTATTTATTCACGCAGTTTTGAAAAATCGGCTAGTCCCATTCTGAAAAATATATTTCAACTGCAATTATGTCCTTACAGTGGGTATACACGCAGGGTTTCCCAAACTTAGTTTCCACATGCAGTCCAACGAAGTAGGAGATTAAGTATGACTTAGTACTCAAGTTACGATCATTAGCCGGACTCAGCTCCGCGAGGCAAACTTTCCTACAACTTGTATAAGAGACTAACAATATAAGGAGGGCTAACTTTGAGTCCCATCGAATATACGTACCAACCTTACCAAGAAATTCCTGAGAAAATCATATTTCAATTTGCATCGGTTGAATTTAAGAGAAACAGAGCAAAAAATTTCACACGCGACTCATCGACCTTACAGGTGTTGAAATTATTTTCGTAGAAAGGAAAAGCGACAAGTTTCAAATTTTTGTACCGACTAATTTAATGTGCGAATGAAAATTAGCGCTATGTTTTGCAGCGATGTTAAGTGTACCTATATGTGAAGTGGAGCTCTCCAAGGAGTTGGCACACGGGCTGGTGGGCGTCAGAGTATCTCAGGAGGTACAGACATAATTTAAAGTTACGGGTGCCGCAGTATAATTACCGAATCTTGTAGCGGGCTGGCCTACGGTAGCTGGTTGTCCTAAAACTTTGACCTACGGCATGTGGAGCGGTGCAAGTGGTAGGAAGGAACCATCCTTGTAGATATAATAATGCCCTCTAGGTATTATAGTGGGCATGTTAAATTAGACTTTAACTAAAATTTAAGCCAAAAGGTCTCTGTCTTCGTCGACCAACCCCCCCCCCCCCCCCCCTGCCTTAGTTTTGGCTGAGTTCCTCTTATCTTCGGTATGGCAGCTTGTTTGACTTCCGGCGGTGTCTCCTCTGACCGGACGTACTTGATAACTGAATATCCTAGAAGCTCAGAGCTTAGCTACTAAGCCTTTCTAAGGGTTCACGGCTTACATTAACCAGAGTTCCTTCTAACTTCGCCTGACGGTCACCAACTGTTGGGTAACAATATAATCTAATGAACTTCCAATTATTATCTCAATCCACCATGGCATTCGCTCTTACCAAAATTCCCGAAAAAAATCATCGATTCGTAGAATAAAACCCCTTCGAATTTTGGTACACCTACTTGCATTTTTTTTTCATTTTTTTTTTTACCTAGGTTTAGTCCAGGGCTAGACATCGAGTATAATCTTTGGCTTTAAGGATGTGGTATAAAAGGATACGGTAATATTTCTCAATAAACGATAAATCAGTCTTGGCAATATCCATCTATGGAGCTATAACCTCCTCTTATAGATCTCCCGTTCTCTTTGATTCTCTCCATGCCATTAATCTATGGTTATCTATGGCGTGTGGCGGATAAGTGCGTTCGAATGAGCCATTTCACCCTTGGGAGTTAAGTTCCTGAGAAAATCGAGGAATTCCGCGTACCACGCGAACTAACTGAGGGAGTAGGGAACGTTGAGAAGACTGTCTCTGCCCTTTTCCCTTCGTTCTTCACCCTCGGGCCATGCCAAAGAACTTATACCTATAGTATACGATATCCTCCCATCCCCCGCACGATGAGCTGTGCAAAACTTGACCACATCATTCTATGGATTACATATATACCGTATGCCTAAACTCGATCGAGATCCGATCGTCGTTTTCATATGCATCATATATTCTCGGACTTCATTCCGTCAGAATTAAAATCCACTCGGGGTAGAATTTCAACAAACGCAATGAAAGAAAAAAAAAAAAAAGAACACACGAATCGATCGATATTGAACGAAAAGAAAAGAAGTAGAAAAAAAAAAGAAAGAAAAAAAACTTGGGAAAGAGTCGATAACATATTCTCTTTATCTGCTTATACGTATCGGACAATCTGATCTCTCCTCCTCCCTCTCTGTCTGCAGGGCTTCTTCTCTTTCGGTGAGTAATGTTTCCAGGTTATCTTTTCACCTCGGTTCTCATAACTCCACGGAAAGCGCACCCCTGTCTGGCCCCAACGAAACCCACCCCCACCCATGTAACCCCCTTTTCTCCCTGCTCTTCCATCGCATCTAACGAACCAAAGAACTAGTTTACTTGCATGCGCTCGGTTACAACTCTCTCGTCCTTATCGCGGCGCGGCAGTTAAGTGGAAGAAAATGTGCTCGGAATCGTTGAAGCCCAGGGAAAATTCCACGCTGTGATCCATTTAGGCCACCTTAGAGAAAAAAAAAAAAAAAAGAAACTACCGGAAGACAGGAAGCTTGTTAAAACTTAATTTTATGCAGAGGTTACCTCGGCGAAAGCTTTGGTGTTATTGATTTTTCACTACCGCAGCTTTTCTTTTTTTTTTTTCAGACTATAGCCGCAGTTGCAGTTCTGGCAATCTGATGATAGTGCAACGATTGTGTTACTCGTACATTGTGTATCGAGTGCGAATAGTTTGTAAGTGACGTCAGACGTGACAGGAGATATAATATCAAGTTATAGTAGGATATCAAGAACAGACTATGTCTGGAGAGGTAAGTGTCTGGAACAGATATTGTATAACTCAGAAGGCAATGTGTCACGTTGGTCTTCAGATTGTACGTTCTGCGAGTGTTTCGTGAACTGTCTAAAACAGAATTTCCAAACTATGTATAGGGTGAGTCTTTCCAAACTCCGAGGACGGGAGGAGCCTCGTTCGGTTTTCTTGCCCAGTCAACGCGCCGCGGATGAGAAAAATGGGAGGAATGAGAAAAGTCGACACCAGGTCAAGCGCTTATCCGCCAAAACAAGCTCCTCCCAATTTCGGAGGTTTGAATAAACTAACCCTGTATAAATAGGTAATCTCATCGCTTGTAACAAAAGACCTTTCCCTTACATTTTGTATAAATATAGTACACGTACGAACGCCGGTGATTTAATCATAAAATACATAACAACTTGACCCTGAAGCGGAGGGGTTTCTGGTCTTATTAATTATAAAATAGTTGATATGTCACTGTTATTATAACAGATTGGAAAAGGGTTCGGTGCAGCTAAGGGTTTCTGTTTCGCTGCTTGGGAATAAAAACACCTTGTTGGGGTTGATGACATTTCGTGCACGAATATGTCAGCAGTCACTTCGTTGAAAGCACTTGGCATTTACCTGACCTTTGCCACCCTACAAGCGGCTCTTAACATCAATTTAACATCGTTTTAATTTTCGGAATATTATATTCTTTCATCTTCGTTGCAATTATTAAATGCTTAGATCAAGGTGACTGAATTGAATTCGAGATTAAACCTCTTCGTAACCTTTTCATGTCGAAGAGCTTGAAATATTAAATCAAATTAATGAAAAAAAAAGTGCTTCTTTCCGTCTACCGCTGGAAGTCCGAGAATATATTGTTTCCAACGGCGACACGACGGGGTTTTGAGTGTCCGAGCTTTAAGAGCGACAATTGGTTAAGGGTCGAAGCTATTGACCTTGTAAGTGTAGAGGAGAGCGGAAGTCTTTCCGAAGTCACGCGAGCGCATAAAACACTCTGGGGGTTCAGTTGCTTAATCATACGCTTTTCAACGGGTCGTATAATACGCATACCTTATAACTACAGGCCTTTGGGAATTTTGCGCTTTCGACTTTTTTTTTTCATCCAAAATTTTTTTACTTACAGTAGCAACAGTCAACGCGCGAAGTAGAGCAGCGATTGTCGTATACAGTACAGTTTCATTGATTTAACCTCGTAATAGATCATGCGGATTAAATTTTTTTATTTTTTTTTTGTTATATTTCGAGCTTTAATTTTCCTGCCCCATAAATTTGAATCGTAAGGGTTTTTCGACGATCTATAGGCGAAACTGATTTCGAACGCTTTGCTATAAGCAGAGATTAAAATAGCGTATAAAAAAATAATTTCACTTTACCCGAAATAATAATTCATTATCGAACAATAAAAGCCGTTCATTTACTCGTGTAATATAATATTCAAAAATATGTTCCACAACCAATATTGCTGCCCACGTACATTCCACATATCTAAAGCTGATAAATTCATTCAATTGTCGATGCAGTGTGCATGCACGGTATATAACCTTTTGATTTGTGATATTCGTATTATATTTTCATCAGCTCCGGTTATAACTCGATATCAACTATTTTTCAATTTAATTAATTTTTCAAATTTCACGCATATTTTAAAGATAAAGTTAATTACAATCTATTTTCGTGGTGAGAGGTAGGGTGGCTTCTACATATAATACATATAAATTTATAAAGCGATTTGATTCGTTGTAAACGGTGCCGAAAACTGGAAAAGTGAATCACGTAAAACCTATGCTGATAATAATAATAATAAGCCACAAAATGATTGAATGCAGAGTACGGCTTTGAATTTAAGCTTTCTTGACTTATGATCCGCTGCCAGACTCTTGGAGTAGAGGAGATGGAAGAGTAAGTATGGAAACCTATTGTCTATTAAAGCTACGCCATTGTTAAGCGATTACCTTATACGCCGACTAAATCTCACATCTCTCTGATGCTGTATTGTTTGTGTTTATATTGTATTTCCCCATAACTAGTTTAGTCTCGGCTTAATTATCATTGCTTACCAGCCTTACGTATATCATACCCATAAAATACATTTGCAGAGGGAATGTAGTCCGTATATCTGAACACGCCAATTACTATTCTCAGCTATGAATATGAAAGAAAATGGAAGAAATTTGAAGAGAAAAAAAATCTAAATCTGAATCTACTCTTCGCATTTTTATTTACATGGGTAAATGTGCATGTAACTTCGGCTTCCGATTGAGAGTGACGAAGCGTAAAAGTTTCACTGTTGTAATTTGCTCGGAAAGTGTTTCCGAATAAGGTGGTCGTACATGGTTATTCAATTATTCGGAGTTTGAAATTGAACCCTTAAGACCTTATAATTGAACCTCAGCGAGAAGTGTACTATAATGCAAGTATACTAGTAGCAATGGTAAAATAGTAAAGTTAACTTTGCACTAGGGTATTCGGGTCTATACCGTTGTAGACGATTCAACGTTAGGTGTTTGTTTCTCGAGTAGGTAGGTACCTATACTCTTTCGAATATACGTATATATATAATATATATTCAACCTTCCTTTCGTGCAGCCATTTTGTTTCCGGTGTCCCGGGGCTACTTCCGGTCAGCGTCACGCATATAGTGCCACGACCCGTTGAGAAAACGCGTATATCTATATATACCTAGGTATATAACTACCAAACCCGCGCGTAGCAAAAGAGATCTACTTTTCTGATTATATTCAAATTAAATGCGACTTCTAACCGGTAATATACCGCCACCAATTTAGCTACAGCTAACAACCACCGCGGAAGTTACACCCTAGCTTCTTACCTCGAGCACCCACGTAATAACAAAGATTTAACTCTGTGAAATTGTCGCGAGGATAAAATTCACTTCCATTCAAACAATTCATTTTCGTCGAGAGGAGAATTCAAATTTTTCAGTTTTTAATAACCGCGATGCACATCCGTGACGTCGTCGCGGTGGTTCGTTGAGAGACGAAATAATCATTTTCAATGGGCCAGTTGTTGCGGGGAGAGTAAAATATCAAATTCAGTTTCCGGAAGCACGAGGTATCGGTTGCATTTTGGATTTTCCAAATGCATTCCGCCACCTCTTCGACCGATGGAGAGAGATGATCAGATAGAGAGAGAGAGAGAGAGAGAGAGAGAAATGGAGAGCACCCTGTGCCCCGTTGGTGAGACGACACGAAAATCGCTTTGTCACCGGATAGCCTAGAGTCCCATTACTATAGCTGTGGGGAAACCGAGGGGAAAACTCTCCGGCTCTCTGTGTGCTCGACACCAATCTGTAATAGGCACATCCAACGCTTTCATCTTCGGCAATCAGTTGCAACCATAGCTGGACCGATGCGACTTATTTATTTTATTTAAACACGAAATTTTCGCCAATTTATTCTCACTTTATCGGGACTTGCACCCGCAGATGCTTGAATTTTCTGAAATCGCACGATTTTTTTTGATTTTTTTTTTCACTGGTCTCAACACTTCGATATCGTAGACGTGCGTAGTTCTGAAATATATTCGAACCACGGATAGTCGTTGAATTAAAATTGATGATTATTTTCAATACCGACAATACAGCGTTGTCCGGTCGGGGGTAGGGAGGGGTGGTGACCTCATAAAAATATATAATCGCGAGATAAAATTCGGAGAGTATGTTGGTAATTAGTGGCATGCATAAATCATCGAGCAGCAAATTTCACATAAATGCATACGCGCACGCCGACACGTGTGCATTTATCTGTACGTGCACACGCGTACGTCCGTAGTGTACAGCTAATACCCGCAATGATCAAGTGGAACTAAACTGCTGCTGCAGTGGTACGATATGCGTTCATATATATAGGATTGTTATAAATTGGATCCCATTTTGTTGGGTTATACGCCGCATCTATTAAAATAGGAATCTGATAATCTAATGGATGCTGCACCGCAGCCAACCAATTTCAACAATATGTGATGATGTTGAAAAAAATAGGAAAAAAAAAAGAATATGAATATTAACGAATAAAAAACACAAAACGATAGCGTCGATAGACTAGCCGTGATCAAATCAAAACGATTATTCACCAAACAAATTATTGACGTTGAATTATTTTTACTGCACGACCTGCTCGTTTTACCGACTACCGAAATTCCCCAAAGTAAGGCCATGTTTCATTTGCGTATATGAAACTCTTAGGGCTGCCACCTAGATGGATTAGATCAAGAAACCACGGGTTCCGACTCGTGGGAGTGAAAACACGTTTAGCTAATTAATTAACTCACTGTACCTTACATCGGGTGGTTATAGAGCAATAATCATAACTCGAAGAATCATCGTGCAACTTTAGGTCAAAGGTCACGTTGTTGTATCGCGAGTTTCTTTTTCTTATCGGAAAATCGATGATCCAGTTTATCGCCAGATAATAAAGTAAAATTAAAAAAAAATTTAAAAAAAAAATTATAGAGATGAATTTTCGAGACCTTTTCCCGATACGATTCGTGACTCGAATGACTCGCAGCTGAGGCGAAGCGAAGGACATATAAAATATAATGAAACCTCGTGAAACTTGTAAATTAATTGATATTCGTATTCATATTCGTGTCGACGCAGACTCTGGTGTGCAATATAATAAGTGCAGGGGCCCCTTAAACCGTCAGAACTAGTTCATAACTGTCAACCGAGTTAAGCTCAAGGTTTTTGAGGAGCTGTCATACGAAGTGATAGTTTAATCTCTACAGGTTTAAACCCATCCTGGAATAGAATAGGCGCGCGCTTAAGCTCCGCATGGCTTAAGTTGGTCTTACGCTACTCGCGTGACAGATAGTTTCCTTTACATCGGATAATAAAGAGATGCTTCGCGATGCGGAGCTGGAAAACAGTTATTTATTTTTTTATTTTTTCTGTAATCTACGCGTTCATTTAGATGATCTACCGTGTTTATATGATTTTAAAATGCCTCTCAAATACCGTAATTCAGCTAGGGTAAGATTCTTCAAAAATTCGATGACAAAGAAACGAAAAATAAAAAATTTTATATGCAATCGAAACGATACACCTATCCATTCACGGGCAGGAATTTGCAATTAAATAATTAACGAGAAATCGAATGCTCGTTAATTACTAGCGAATTAATCGGACAAATAGAAAATTACAGTCGTGTCACTTGACCGTCGAGGGGGAAAAAGGGAATAAAATGATGTGTAGAAATTAGCGGTTTGGCAAATATTGTTAGAAACTAATATGATTTTGTACAAGCACGACAAAGGTGTGTGGCAACGGTTAGCGCGGCGGTGATCTAGTTTTAAACAACGAAATTACCGTGATGTAATATTTGCGGAATCAATCGCGCCGTTAATCCGATAATATTTTATTATATAATTTTATTTCCACGCGCGCGGTTCGTAATGAAAATTTTTTAAATTTCGTTAGGATTTTATTCCTTCGAATTGTTTTTCAAGTTAATAAAATGATCTCGGAATTTTCGAGCAATTTTTTTCACTCAAACAACGTTCGTAAAAGTTATGCGCGTGTGTATGAGATGCGCGCATGTATGTATGGGAATTTTTATGCGAAACAGTGTATCTCAGTTTTAGTTAACAGAAACCGTAATTACGATTACATGCGGTGGTATAGCATATGATATGTTAAAACCTGTTTGTCGTTGACCGTTAAGCGGAAGGATATTTTTTAATTTTCCATTTCGTTGATATCCACCCCGTTCGTGTATACGTATACCGATACACCCCAGACCATATATGACAAGAACAAACGCAGTGTTAAATTTTTTGATAAATATCACCCCTCGAATTTCTTGTTTACATATTCTATTTTTTTCCCCTTCCGAGCAACGTGACCCCGCATAATTGAAGATAATTACGAAGAATGGGTTTGTTTTAAACTGAAATGTATTTATTTACCCTGAAAACAACACTTCAAAGAGTTATATATATTGGTAAATAAACACGTATAAACCATATACTATAATATACTATATCGACGTATCATATTTTTATTCGCAACATTCGTTAATTACATTTCAAAACCCGTCAAATATCGAATAACCCGCATTCCCCAACTCGTATATAGATATAATATATTCTTCACATCCGTTCACGTTGTTTCATTTAATACCCAATTCTCTTTCAGGGAGAGAAAAAAGAAAACGAAGAAACTAAAAATAACGGACACTGTAATTCCATTAAAGTGTTTTTTCATTCCCATGAAAAACTGAAAATTCAGCCACTCTAGTCGAAGTTCCAGTCAATATTCTATGAAGCTCATACAAATTCAATGACATAAAATCTCGTTCAGCATCGACGCGCTTCCCTTACCATGAGCAAACGCCTCTCTGTTACTACGATAGTAACAACAATGAATGATGTTCCCGTGATTCTGGGGTTTCCCCTTACACGTCGTCGCGATCAGCCGATTCACGGAACGTAAATTACAGTAATAGCATCACACACAAGAATACTAACCTAAAATTTAATCGATGCGAACGGGTGCGGAACGAACAAGCTAGAAATTTTTTGTTTAGCTTTTTTAGAAAAGAATGATATGTTTACTCTGAAAAAATTTCGATAGCAGATTTTTCGATTCGGATTAGTTGAAGAACTAAATAAATGGATGAAAAAAAAAAAAAATTTCATAGCGTATTGCGCAACAGGTGACGTGCGTTAAGAATTTGATTTTTACTTTCTTCTCTCAAATTCAGCAGTTTTCCATGCAGAATCGGAATATATTGAACGGTGTGAAGGCGGACGTAGGTGGATCGGATGTATGCATACAGCTTCGGAACTCAAATAGCGGAGTTTGAATGTCCCAGACTTCCAATTGTTTCAAAGCATACCCCATGCGCCTGTCAGAATATCGCGATTTATTCAAGAAATTAGCCGAAACAATTTGCATTTTACGTTCGCCTCGTCACCCGAAATTGACGCATGTATTATCGTTCCCTGTGCAGGAGCTTGAAACTCTGCTTTATGTCTTGCCAGATGCCTTCGTTTCCGATTCAAAAATTCTATACTACTTGCAAAAATTATGATTCATTCAAAATCACCTCGTTTCTCAACCATGAAAAGACTAATTCACGTGATACTGTACGAATATTTTCAAAAATTGATGTTCTAATGTCATTTCGATCGAAACTGGTACGGTCGCAAAAAAAGATCTTTGCGTAACCTAATCGGTACCAAAACTGAAACTATTGAATAATTCCGGCGTTCGTTTCGCGCCTGAATTATCATCTCGTTTGAAATTGCAACGGCATCAGCGGCAGCGGCTGGAGAAGCAGAAGCTTTAGTTACGGAACCGGGAGAGCAACAGCGGCAGCCAGTTTTGGTACCCTATGAGTACCGAGTTGAGCCAACTGGAGTGAGTTTGCAGCTTAACTCAGTTGTTGCGAATAAGTAAGCGAAGTGTTGTAAAGTTAGAGTTTTGGGGTGGTCCTTCGGGGGCGAAGGAAGAGGTGGGACGGGGGGGAGGGGAGGGGTAAATTAAATTGTCATACGGATGAGCTGCCTTCAGGAATACCCGAATGAGACGAGCGTACGTCGGGTGTGAAGATTTAATTACAGAATGAATTGGATTCAACAAATTCGTAACTAAAGGAATCTCAAAACGTATTTCTCTTGTTGTTAATATTATACGCTGCAGCAGCGTCTGACAACTAAATTTGAAAGACAAAAGCTCTCATCTTGAACCTTGTACGAAATATATAAGGTATTAGCATTGCACGCGCGCGCCGCATTTAATTTCAATTATTTTTAAGTTTTTTGTCGACTATTTTTTTCAATTTTATATCATTACATTTCAGACGCATCACATGTTAAGAGTTTTTTTTTTATCAATCTGCATTATTGTTATCGCAATTTGAATTTTATGGTCAGGGTATAGGATTGGACGTTGGGTTCAAACTTTAGATTTTTGTCGATTTTGGGGTCAAAAATGACGAATTTTTAAAATTGATCGTATGACACTTTTCTTACGTATTTTGACCTCAGGAATACGAATCCAAAAGCTAAATCGGTCTGTCTAAAGAATTGATAGAGTTATCGCCAATTTCTTGTGTTTTGGAGTGAAAAAATTGAGATATCTCGATGGGATTATTTCGTAGCTTGATTTGGTCAATGGATTCGTGTTCCTGAGGTCAAAATACATTAGAAAAGTGTCTTACAATCAATTTTAAAAATACTTCATTTTTGACCCAAAAATCGAAAAAATCCAAAGGGGTATACCTTAGATTTTTGTCGATTTTGGGGTCAAAAATCAACATTTTTTTTTTTCGAGTTTGCTATGATATTTTTATGTGTTTCGATCTCAGGAATTCGAATCCGCAAGCCAAATCGGTCTACCTATAAAATTGATCGAGTTATCGCTAATTTTTCGCTTTTTGGAGCAGAAAAATTGCGATATCTCGATGGGATTAATTCGTAGCTCAATTTACTCAACGGATTCGTATTTCTCAGGTCAAAATACGTTAGAAAAGCGTCCTACCATCGATTTTAAAAATTCTTCATTTTTGGCCCAAAAATCGAAAAAATCCAAAGGGGTATACCTTAGATTTTTGTCGATTTTGGGGTCAAAAATCAACATTTTTTTTTTTCGAGTTTGCTATGATATTTTTATGTGTTTCGATCTCAGGAATTCGAATCCGCAAGCCAAATCGGTCTACCTATAAAATTGATCGAGTTATCGCTAATTTTTCGCTTTTTGGAGCAGAAAAATTGCGATATCTCGATGGGATTAATTCGTAGCTCAATTTACTCAACGGATTCGTATTTCTCAGGTCAAAATACGTTAGAAAAGCGTCCTACCATCGATTTTAAAAATTCTTCATTTTTGGCCCAAAAATCGAAAAAATCCAAAGGGGTATACCTTAGATTTTTGTCGATTTTGGGGTTAAAAATCAACATTTTTTTTTTTCGAGTTTGCTATGATATTTTTATGTGTTTCGATCTCAGGAATTCGAATCCGCAAGCCAAATCGGTCTACCTATAAAATTGATCGAGTTATCGCTAATTTTTCGCATTTTGGAGCAGAAAAATTGCGATATCTCGATGGGATTAATTCGTAGCTCAATTTACTCAACGGATTTGTATTTCTCAGGTTAAAATACGTTAGAAAAGCGTCACACGGTCGATTTTAAAAATACTTCATTTTTGACCCAATAATCGAAAAAATCCAAAGGGGTATACCTTAGATTTTTGTTCATTTTGGGGTCAAAAATGAAGTATTTTCAAAATCGATCGCTGCACACTTTTCTAACGTATTTTGACTTCTAAGTTTCAACGCAGCCAATCAGCAAACAAATAAAATGTCGTCACCGTTCAGCGGCACAAATCACACATTTAGCATAGAATAGGATATACCATGAATGAAAAATAAGATGAAATAATTTGAGACGAGGCCCAAAAAATTTGACAATAGTTTAGAACTCTGATCGATCGACTCACCGATGATTGCATTGTTGACAGGCAAAACATTCGAGATGATAAACATTCGTTCTCGCTCTCATGACCATCTCGAAAGCTGGTATAACTTTGCTGCAAGCTGCACAGTAACCGGTGTTTCCAAATAGCCTGAAAACAAAAATTACATGAGAGACTTGTTTTTTTACAGCATTCGGAATAAATTTTTTTTTTCATCATTTGGTACGAAAATTTAATGGTTATTGTAATATGTTTTCATACAGGAATTGAAATAAAGGAGGTTGGAGGACGCGACAAAATTTATTTTCGTAGCGGCTGATATCGGCGATACTTATTCAATGGATAGTCGGTTACCTAATATCATTGACAAATATTTGACCATTAATAAGGACAATAGTTTCAATAACTCTCCGGCACAACACTGCAGTGTACGTGACACCTGTACGCTCCCTAGGGAGCGGGTAATCTCAACTCGCGGCTTTATTTGTTCGCAGTATGTTTATTCGGGGTGTAGATATATTCAATAAAGGAAACTCATCTGTGAAATTCGATTTGTGGAACAACGTTAACCTACGAGATCTCGATGTGTTATTTACTCGGCGAAACTCTTCACCGCAAGCTAACGTACGCTGTATAAAATATCATTACCCGACATAAGCATGCGTCGTAAATGATGAAAAACGAGAAATGCGACGATTTTATTTTAAATCAGATCGATTATAATGTGAATATTTTTACCTTAGATAATCTCTCTTACACAGGATCAAATTAGCCTTCGTATAAAGCGTCGAACCAACTTCCCCGAGTCTGCAGTCGCAGCATCCGCATTTTAGACAATCTTCGTGCCAGTACATGTCGAGAGCTTTCAGTAGATATCTAAAAACAAATTTTTCGTTGCTCAATAAACTGCGATTTTTTATTTCAATTAAAGTCAACGGCGAATCTTTTACCTTTCGGTTATGCTCTTTCCGCAACCAGCGCATTCCTGTTGAGTCGTACCATTTTTATTTGGTTCAGTCTTGCTAACGTCCATCGTCATTTTTTCTCCTGTGAGTTCGTCCGCTGAAATAAGAAGAGAAAATTAATTTTCATGAGGATCGAAACGGCAATCAGAAACTGAATCGTCGGTGGCGATCGGTGTGCCCGGGATATCAGTTTCCAAGGACTTATATAATTGCGCAGCTGTTAGCTTTTGGCTAGAAATCAAACTATCATATTCACGTTCACGTTTGACCAGATCATCCCTTTCGGGGCATTTAACAAGTTTCAGGAACAGCTGTTACGAGAATCCCACGTCGGGGGTTGTCTATGAGTAATTAGAGTTAAGGCTTGAGAATTTAACCGCGGTTACAGCCATCTGTGTCCGAGCGGGGGTGTACCGAGTGTGGTCAGAGTTTAGAATCGAATTAGTTTGACCCCCTCAGCCCCTGCAGCCTGTTTTGCCTGCACCGGCTTCGCGATGTTACCGCAACCAAATAGAAACGATCCTATTTCTCTCTCTCGCTCATCCCGTGTGTGTAGAAAACCGTAAATACGGTCTACTCCTATTCCGGATTAATCAAACAACTACGATTTGTCAGGAAGCACCGGACGCCCTTGGATTTTCAAACTTTGATAAAGATTCACAATTCCAATTCACAGCGCACAACCGCCAGAGTCCGAAGTACACGATTTCTACCAGCAGAATTGACTCATTTTCGTCCACGAGGCGCTCTTTGAGCTCGAGGTGTGTTTGCAGGGTCGAAGGCGAACGCTCCGCGTATATTCCGTCAGCTTATGAGCAAAGTTTATGTGGTTTCAATATGTCCTAACCGCTTGGACAACGTGACCCACCTACCCGTGCCCCTCAGATATTAATATCTTCTCTGTATCATCTCAGCTTTGAAGTGAATATAATTCACGGTACGAAATTTTCGCACTTTTTTTATTCCACGTCAGTTGCATGAAATATTAAATATAGACACAACGGCCAAAATACTATATGTTTTTTTTCGGTCTCCATATTCACCATGCCCAATGTGTAGTAGATTATTGTTCGTTAAATATGAAAGAAAAAAAAAAAAAATTTCAACCCTCTTTCCGTCCAGAGAAATTCCCTTACAACATTTCCGCCTGGGTATTATAAACTGGAATGTGAACGTTGCTTTGAATCCACCTTTCTCCTAACGTATCTCTAAAATTCTTTTTCTGACCGCAAAAACATCGGATAATTTAACCCACAGTAGGCGGACTACGATTCTCTCGTTTCCGTTGTGTAAATGCATACCTGTACGTATTCGTCGTACTACATGAACGAAATTCTCGCCCCACGGAGACGACGATTTACCACACGCGCGTTGTGGTCGCCTCGCGGAGATGGAAGAATATTCAAATTGTTGAGGTCTGCTCAAAGCTTTGTTGGTCAACTGAAATCATCTAAAGTTCAACCGACTCTGACCTGGCTCGGTCGGACCCCGATACCGCGGAAAACCGACGACTCCACACAAGAATTTGAACACACGACCTGCAGGAGACCTGAGCCAGGTTATTTGACGGACAAGCCCCGAAGAACTTATGGAATAATTATCGATTTTGGCGTAGAAATTTTGTTCAAATATATACGCATTGTCGCGAACGAATCGAATCGCTCGATAATTCAATGGCTTTGTCAAATTTTCAATTGTATTAGGGAATTGAATTGGCATAGGTAATTGTAAATTTGATTTCGGCGGTGCGTCTATGTATCGAGAAAACGTTGTTGCGACACGTAACCCCTGGTTTGGTTTGTCGGGTGAATTAAATTTCTGGCGATTAAACAAATGTCATTGAAATCATTGACACGGTACGCAGTAAATTTTACATCGTCGATGATGTAATAATTTTATTTATTCGACGGTACTTTCTCAGCTGTACATTGTAGGGGTACATTGTAGTGATATTTCAAAGAAAATATCCTCCGATTGTCAGATGCATTTTCATTCGGCAATTACGGGTTACCGTTTACCTGTCGCTCGATGTAAACAGCCGAGACGTAAATTCCCAAAACTTGGTTCGAGCCGAAATTAATCGAGTCAATCAAGATTATCATCTCCGGCGTACCGGGGCGTAATCTGCTCAGCAGCTAACCTTACCTAACTCGACCTAAACATCGCCCGAGGGCTATTGCAGCTGCTTCACGGCTCTTCGGGAGAAATGAAGAGCGAGAAAGATGGAGTGATGGAGCGACAGACTCACAAGGATAAAATCAGAATACGAACGAGAGAGAGAGCAAGGGACCGATGAGATCGAGGAAAGGGATGGAAATTCAGGGGAGGGAGGACGTCACTGTCAAGGAATATCTTTCTCGGTCTATTCGCGGTTTCTAAAGTCCCTTGCTTACAAAAGGTCCTCCGAATCTCCGCATGTATGCAAGAAATTACGGTACACAAGCACGATTGTTCTTCAACAGAGCACTGATTTTGCGGGTCGGATTTGGAATTGAAAAATGTTACTCAAAACCCTGGCATTTTGACAATAGCATTTGGAGTGACTTTTCCACGTCCTTTTTTTTTTAACGTACTTTGAAAAATCAACCGTCAGTTTTTTCGGGGTAAACCACAGCTATTATAGAAGTAGAGGAAAAAAAAAATAATGTGCGAGCTCGAAGGGAGTTAACGATCTGCGAATGACAGCGCTCGGTGGATTCAAGATAACATGATGACAGGAAGACAACCTACAAAATAGATAGAATTTGACGGTTCAGTTATCGGTCGATGATTGACAGAGCAAGTGTGAGTAATCGAATTACCGTTGCTTTGAGAAGCAGGATCTGTGAATGATTCAATCACGTACCTGAGGTAGTCATCGGCGGTCGTATCTGTGCACGCTATATAAGGCATAGGCGTATATATCCTGATACTCTGCTACCGCGGTAATTAACAGGGCGAAAATCACTGGAGCGTGTCGATTCAAACTTGTCGAGGGGATGAAACTGGGACCTATACGTTATTTCAGCGATGCTTCAATTGACCGGTTTTCAATTGCTCACGGAACATTTATCATCGTTATATTTTATATTCGTAGCGTATTTTCAAATTAAACGCACTCCTAATGAACCCTATAAATATACACAAATTCTCGTGATCTCATAATGACGAACTCCGAAAGCACAAGAATTTACGGAGAAATTGCGAAAATAAAAAAACCATAAAAATCTTCCGATTTCGATAAAACTCACCGATTTCACTACACGGAATTTGATGAAATTCAGCACCGAAGATCAAGCTCAAATAAATCCTTCATTACTTTGATTCAAACACCCCCTAGTGTGTAAGTTTTTTGAACGGCTACATTCTATGCCGTGAAGACATGCCATAGGGATTCCAATGGGGGTAGTTGTTGTTGTTTCTTCTTCTTTTACTATCAGTTTTTACCAACATTCGCCGTTTAAAGCTCGCTAGGTGGTGCGCTATGACGTAAGCGGGAGTGTCTCGAGCTTCGGAAAGCTCCGCCTTCGCTACCCTCACACACCTCCAGAGGTTCCTCCCCCAGATGTTATCTAACAGAAAATTTCTCCTGCAAGGATACTTTGCGATGGAAAAAAAGAAAAACAAAAAACCAAATCAGTTTCACAAAACAACGGAAAGTGAAGATAACGATGAATATCGCAATGAACGAGCTTTGTTTCATCTGAAGCAGAGTCGAAATGGATGGAGATTTTGAATTCGATTGAAATTTTTACCGGCGTTACAAAAAAAAAAAAAAAAACCAAGCGAAAGTTGGTTTTAAAATTAATTCTACTTGTTTTTTTTTTTCATTCCAAAAAGCTCGGGCCGAACCAAACCCGCCCGTATTTCGTTAGCTTTTGTCTTAATTTCTCCTGGCTGTTATCTTTTACTTTTATACCTACACACCGCGTCCGGGAAGGTTAGTCGGGTCCATTAATTAGACGGGAGCGCATTAAGCAAGTCATTAATATACTCGCCAGTGTTTTGTTTTATCCTACAGGAAGGACGTATCCGGTCGTTGCTACTGTTGCAGTATACAGTTGTCTGGAACGATATAACAGAATTTCTGCAGAATCTCTCGCTTTATCTCGAGAGACTGTTTAAATTTTGTTAATCGCTCATGCGCCAAGGTACGTATATAGCAACGTTGCTTTCATTTACACAAAAGTATCAAAAAAACTTGTCGACTCGACCGTTCATTTAACAAAAAAAAGAAATAAAATAATAAAAACTGTGATTCATCATCTAATAAAATCTTCACATCGTATGATGAATTTTTTATTTTTGTCAGTCCCGCATTTGCCACACATCTATCGCAAGATTTGACAAAAAATTTGAATCATTGTGGAGATCGAAGAGAAAAAATAACACAAAAAAATTCTTTTCATTCTACGGTGCAGCCCACCGTAAAATAAAACTGAAATTCTTCGTATCAGTGTTATATTTCCCATGGGAATAAATCTCACGTAACTGTGGCAGTGAAATCCTCATTTGCTAGGCGTTCAACCCTTGCTAATGGTTGTAATTTAAGGGATGTTTTAAGCTCCCCAAACCACATGTGAACCGTGCAAAAACTTCACATATTATACTCGCCCGTGGAGGAAACATTGCGACCGTAATTAGACATTAGCATTCAGCTGAGCACCGCATCGCCACCACTACCATCAGCCGCACCTCCACCTGGCCAAGCCATCGCAAAGTATCTGCTGAAACACGCGTGAAAACTTAAACCTACATTGAAACAGTCTTGCCCAACGACCCTACCGAAATAAAAGCGACAATAGAAATAAAACAACAAGTCTCTAGAAAATTTACGACAAATTTCTAATTCCAGTTGTGCGTTTCATTCACTTTTCTTTCGATTTTCTGGAAACTCGAGAGAGCTTTTGATCGTATTATATCTAGTTTCCAGACGATACCCGGAATAGAGAAGAGGGGATGGGGTGACCGGAGGTGGAAGGTATACAGTCAGATTACGTTAAGCTATGTTCGTACGTGCTTGCGTGGAACATTCCCCCCCTCCCCCCCCCGCCCCCCGATCTCTTCGAACATGTCCACCCGTATTCTATGTATGTACATGCCAACCCCCGGCAGCTACACCGGCGTGAAATATATTTATTGTTGTTTGCAAAGCGGTACGTATGGCTGGTGACAAAAAATTCCAACAACCTCGGTTGTACGTATCGTCCGAACCCCCTGGAAAATTGCCCCCCCCCCCCCCCGCCGCTCCCTCCTCGTACGGCGTGTATGTACAAAGTGAACAAACTTTTAAATCAGAGAACGTAACCCGCAGCGTAAGTTCAACATTGATCTGAAAATTTATATATTTGCATTCGTATATGTCTGGCGATCACATGCGATGAAAAAAACGAAAGGTCAAGTGCTCAGTTTTTTCCTTTTTTTTGTTTTTCCTCTCTTATCGTCCATCGAAATAGTGTTTTTTTTTTCTATTTGAAACCCAGAGTATCGTTACGGTTTTTGGAAAATATCCCGTAGCGTGGCCGATACAAAACTGATCACCGTTGAACTGAATCTGACGACAAAAGGGCTGTAACTACTTTGAGAAAGTTTTATCTTCCTGGATTAATGAAGGGATTAAAGTATTTGCCGTGGGATGCGGGCTGATTCGGGTAGATGTGGATGAGAAGCACGGTATACAAGGCGATGGGAATAGGAGGGAAGGGCGAGGCGGTGAGGATCGTAGGGTGAAATTGGGAGGGGATTAGAACTTGATTGGCTAATTTGTAAGTGTCCCCGGCAGCACGGCGCAAACTTAACAATCGATTGTTCGGCTCAGCTCGCTGGGTAGGTATGCGTACGTACCATGGCTGAGTTATATGAGGGTACTTTCACACGAAAGTTTGTTTCGGTTAATCCACCGATGATTCCAACGACGTGATCGCCATAACTCAAAGGCGAGGCACAATCGCCAAAAAAAAGGAAACCACGGCTCCTAGATTTTTAAAGAAACAATTCTCAGCTTCATTCCGAACTGATCGCGAATCGGGCCGAATCCGCAGACGGTCTCTGACTTCCGGACAAAGTGAGGTACGAGCTAAAATTTGTTTATTTTAGAATCGAGAGAAGCTAGGTAGGAAAATTCAACGACGGTAGTGGTCGAGCCAAGTTAATGTGCGGCCGCCGTAGGTGGCTGACCACTCGACTGATTTACATCACACCCCTTTGTTGGGGCGCAAAGGGGCAGGCCGGGAGGGGGAGGGAAAGGATTGTGGTCAGCTGAGGGATGTAGCGTGTGATCAGGGCACCGGTTCTCATTAAACACCCGCAAGAGGGACCCTTTGACGAAGGGCGTGTGCGAGCGAATAAAAATCACAGGCCAATCTGGCGTGTAACGTATTAGTTATATGCGAAGGCTATACGCTTTGACGTGCGTACCCGCCTTCGATGAAGATTTCGTATTTTAAGAGCTTGACGATTGGGAGAATGATTTATCGCGGAAAAATTTTTTAGGCATCGTCGCGGAGGGTTGGGTGGCAGTGTTGTCCTGTGTGTATTCGATAATGAAAGTTTTTACTCATTGTTTCTGGCCTTACGAATAGCCGCGGCGATGATACTCGTCGTCGAAGGGGCATGTTTTGTCTTTGTTATGAATGGTTCTTATCTATCTCGCCGAGTCCGTCACGACGGTTGCTGGTTTTGTTGTTGAGTCGGTGGAACTGTCTGCGAATTGCAAGGCGGCAGGAAACCGGAAACGTAGCGTCTGGACCGACGACGTTTTAAACGTATCAATGTAAAAATATCGAGAATGAAAATTACAGAAAAATGAAGAAAAAAACAGACACACCTACTCCTCTGTTTCACGTAACCGTATACGTGTAAAAGATATGCATTTTCGCTTTGGAAAAAGGGAGGAACAATTAGTTCGTGTAGCTGAAGTGAAAGAGGATGGAGGAAAGAAAAACTTTCGACTGATTCTCGAGCTTTCAAAAATTGAAGCTTATACAATTCTTTCACGAATTAACGGGTTCGTTTCTTCAAATCTTCCATGAGAAGAAAAACTGAAAAGCCGTGAAGCTTCTTCATGCCAATCTGGTTTCCTGCAAAAAGTTCGTCTGGAATAGGTATATATTCAAATATATTACATTATTTTCATGTTTTCTCAAATAGTTAAACTTTTTTTTTTTTTTTGTTGTTTTCATTTAGGAAGGTATGAACGTTCAAAAGCGAGATTAATAATGATTTAATTAGCATTCCTATGAGTTTGTATAAATCAAACGAACTGAGGGAGAGACGAAACGAGAGAGAGAAAGGAGAGGGGTAAACATGGCGTTGAGCTTTCAAGAATGTTTATTAATTACGTTGCCCTCGGTTCGCCTCACCTGTTCACCCAACGATCTAAACTGTTGCTGGCCGCGATGCCCAACGCGAGCGCTGCGCGTTGCTGTATGAAAACTTCCCCATTAAAACACGGGGCTCTGAAATTTCCCTAATCGACGCCACGTGTCGTCGTGAAATTTTACATAAATTCGAAAAACTCCCGCGTTCTCATAAATAAACAAAATAAAATAATCGAATCAAAAGGAGTGAGAAAAGCCAAAAATGGTTATGGAAAACGAGGGAATTCTGTCGAAAAAATTGTTATTCCTAAATTTTTTTCGTTTTAAACCGAACGAAATTTGTGGTATCTTTCGTAAGTCGAAGAAAATTAAATTTTTCGACCCCAACCGTACGAAACTAACGTTATTTCCATAATTTTTATCCATCGATTCTGTTAGATTTTTAATGATACTAGCATTGCGCAATTTGAATTATTTGTATAGGGTAGACAATTGGACGTTAGGTCCAAAGCTTAGATTTTTTCCGATTTTTGGGGTCAAAAATGAAGTGTTGTCAAAATTGATTACAGGACACTTTTCTCACGTATTTTGAGCTCAGGAACACGAATCCGCCGAGTAAATTAAACTACGAATAAATCCCATCGAGATATCCTTATTTTTTCACTTTTCAGAGCGATAAATTGGCGATAACTTTTTCAATTTCATAGGTAGATCAATTTAGCTTCCAGATTCGTTTTCCTGGGATCAAAATACGTAAGAAAAGTGTCCTACGATCGATTTTAAAATTACTTCATTTTTGGTCCAAAAATCGAAAAAATCCAAAGGGGTATACCTTAGATTTTTGTCGATTTTGGGGTCAAAAATGAAGAATTTTAAAAATTGATCGTATGACACTTTTCTCATGTATTTTGACCTCAGGAATACGAATCCGAAAGCCAAATCGGTCTATCTATAGAATTGATAGAGTTATCGCCAATTTATCGTGTTTTAGAGTGAAAAAATTGAGATATCTCGATGGGATTAATTCGTAGCTTAATTTAACCGATGGATTCGTGTTCCTGACGTCAAAATACGTTAAAAAAGTGTTCTACAATTAATTTTAAAAATACTTCATTTTTGACCCAAAAATCGAAAAAATCCAAAGGGGTATACCTTAGATTTTTGTCGATTTTGGGGTCAAAAATCAACATTTTTTTTTGTCGAGTTTGCTATGATATTTTTATGTGTTTCGATCTCAGGAATTCGAATCCGCAAGCCAAATCGGTCTACCTATAAAATTGATCGAGTTATCGCTAATTTTTCGCTTTTTGGAGCAGAAAAATTGCGATATCTCGATCGGATTAATTCATAGCTCAATATACTCAACGGATTCGTGTTTCACAATTCACACGTTTCGCAAAGTCTAATCGGCCCGCACGCAAAATGCAACTACGATCCTGTTTGTAAGCACGTCTCGCAGAGAAAAAAAAATGAGGGTTTCATCCTTGTGGTTATAAGAACCTCGATATCATGCAAATCCGTGAAAATGAGGATATAGATACAGACTTCCGATGCTATGTATATAGGCATAAGAGCATTTCCAGTAAATTAAACGCAGTGACTCCGGCCAGTGGAGGGCCACTAGGGATGATTAAGTTAACGGTGCTTGATTTAGCGCGGTATACAGTTCATCTTAAGATGGTGATCTTGAGTCCTCGTAGAGCAGACGAAGGTCTGTACGCCAGGGACGAATTTTCGGCCACTTGGCATGAGTTAGGTCGGCCACAGTAGGAGAGATAGACTCATCCAAGTGGCACCGTAAATAAGGAAGCTGGCATCCCGTGCCGGTTCGTGGTTCCCCGAGTTCCTCAAGTTCCGCTTCTGGGTTCAAAACCGGATTGGCCTCACCGCTGGAAGGTAGCCAAGCCAACCACCCCGAGTCCAACATCCACCGCAACTACTGCTGGAGATTCAGGATCGAGGAACATCTTATCAACTGTCCATGAATGATTAACACGGCGCACTTTGAAATGATAAACGGGGGTCAAACGCTTCCAGAAATCCTTCGACTCTCGGCAGAAATTCATCCTAAATTTGCTCAAGACGATCAGCCTAGGAGATTCGGGAATCAGGATCACGCTCGAAAAATACCTTCCAAGGAGTATAAATCATCATATTATATACTCTGAATACCGGAATTTTTGTCGACTTATTTAAGAAAAGGAACACTTAATCGAAGTGGTGCTCGCTTAAGCCGTCGACAGGAATGACAGGGGCGTCAAGGGGTGTTGCGGCGTTCGTGATATATTACTTCTTCGTACAGTACAGTAGCAGTTGGGAAGGTTCGTTCGCTGTGTGGAGTGGTAAGGGGTGGTGGCGGAGGTGGAAGGGGATCTCAGAGTTCTGCAGGGTGTGCGGCTGACGCAGCCAAGTAGGTACCTTACCCTGGATGGATACTTGTTGATTCTTTGAGGAAGCTATAATACTTTACTAACTTTCCTTTAGGCCATACCGACGTGGAGTACGAAGCTGAAAACGTCTGCTTCGATTTACCAACTTGTAAATTATTCTTTCTTCTCCATTCGGTAGTTTTTTTCTCCCCCTTCCAAAAACGCTCCGCAATCCTATCCAACCGACTTTCACGTGTACGAACGTCGATGTGAATCGTCTAAGAAATAAAAGAACTATCGTGGTGCAGTTTCGCTGATCTCTAGATGCAGCGGAGTATCTGCACTCGGCGTTTTCACAGACTACAGACATAACCATAACGATAAAGACGGCTGCTACGACGGTTGCGATACTTCCTTCGATGTTCAGCATATTGTGGCCAAGCTTTGCATGATAAGATGCTTTTACTTTATAGTTTCGGTACGAAGAAACCGTTCTCTTGTTACCATTTACCTCCTAAGTGAATCTGCGCTGCGAAAGCGTTAGATTTTCGAGAGCCTTTCGCATCTGGTGTTAATTGAATTATCGTTGCTTGAACAGCGGTTGTGTTAAAGTGGTTGGTAAGTGCCTTCCGAATTTCCGGGTGTCCCAAATCAACCTAGACCAGCTAGGCAAGTACTGTGGACTGTCCGATAACGCAAATGACCATTGCTGACCTGTGTATATTCACTGATAATTATGTATATATGTGAAGAGGATCCGAAGCCACCGCTTGGTCAGCCTTTGCTTAGGACCTTAATGGCACTCCTTATGTATACCTCTGTTTATAAAGGGTCTCTCTCGATGTTTTCAAGATAATTAACTCTTGCAACCGAAGACTCGAGAGTTCGTCCAGAGAGAGGCGTAAGGATTTGAATGCAAGATTCTCTGAACGATCCGAGCAGCTTTTTCCCGACCCGCAAGTACGCATCGGGACATACTGAACTTCCATGACTTTGCGACTGTGTTATTTGATCTTTTTCTTTCTCTCACGGATTTCTTTGTGGATATGAAATATCCCTTTTCGCAAAACTCTCACAGTACTTTCAAGCTTTCAGTAATACACACACATCAGGCGTGAAACCCCGCAAGCATCGGTATAATAAAACCATTAGAATGATCCTCATACGTGCATTCAAACCGTATAAATATCCAGCAGAATCTCTCACGCCGTTTCCAACTTCTGTGTAATGTTCAACTTACAATAAATCCAAGTGTTGGTGACCCCGTTTATATTTTGTCAGATTCTTTCGTACATACGACATTCACAATACCAAATGAAATTCGGTCAATATATTTCCAACCTTTTGCGTTCGCTGAGTGTACGGAACCCCTACGGCGTTAGTGTTGGTATTACGCGTTATACGTGAATTACTTTTTTTCTTTATTTTTCTCTTTCTCTAACATCGTATATGTACTTTTCAGGTTTCATTATTTCATGTGCATTCATCACGAGAACAATAATATACATGTATTTTATTTTCTACTCCATTTTTTCTTTCTCTCATTTTATCGCTATACACACCCGCCACTTGCGATTCCGAACTCCCTGTAGTATAAGTACGAGTAGGTATTTGCTTTTGGCTCAATCGTCAAGATGAAATTCAATAAATATAATACCAGATCGATTTTATTAAATCCGATGTGTATAAATTTCGTGAATCGACGGAGATCACCGTCGTACTGCGGGGGTGAATCGTGCAATGAAAATCTAAACTTCGTTCCAACAGATATTGCATACAGTATTTTTGTCAATAGAATCACCGTTCGAAAATTAACTCTTTGATGAAGCATTTGAATAGATAATGTGAACAGACATAGCAATGATGTATCTGGAGGTCTGATGTCATAAAATTGACAGGGTGAAATGGGTTTAGCTAGTAAAATACGTAGAGAAGGGAAGAGCTGGTTTGCGAAGCAAAAACTAAAAGTGACGTCATAACAGTAGCAGCTTATCGGTCCTTGCGGTACATTAAGCACGATGATGGTACGCTGCCTGAACCACAAAGTAGGTATGGTACGGGGGAACCAACACTACCGAAAGATTATCTTGTCGCTTTCAATATTCCTATGAAACCTTCACGATGATAAATTGCCATTCAACGATGGAATGCCTCAACGGATGAACGTCCGATAGTTTTCATATCGCGAAAATGTTTCTTTCGAATATCATTTCACGATATAGATTCGTGAAAAGTACATTCAAATACGGTGGGAAAGTCGAGAAAATACGCGTGTATGAAATAAAGTAGAATAAATTAGCCGCCGATTTTTCTTTACCGGTCGGGTTAGGCGCTTTTCTTCGAGTTTAGGAGCTCGGCAACCTTTGGGTATAACGATACTGTATAATTATGTATAATGCATGCATCTAGGGAGTGGTGTACGCGAGCTTCGGTAGTCAACTATTACAGGGGAAAGCTTTACCTATATAGTTGGTAATCTAGATTTCGCAGCTTAATTATGCAGAGTTCACTTTCAGGATCGTAGCAGCTATGCTAATCCGACCTTATTAATAAGGACTTAGTCAGAGTGGAGATCTCTGTACTAAATGGCGGCTAACCCTTCGCTAAGTCTACCCACCCGCTCGCTATCCTTCTCTCCACCTGCAGTACTGACACTTCACTCCCTTACTGTCCCTTTTACGCCCTCGCTCGCCTCTGCAAAGTAAGCGGGATTTCTCATATAATCGTTTTATCCTTCCCTTTCCTTCACGTTTTTCCCTCCTCCCCTCCCCCTTCGTTACCATACTTTCGGGGACTTTTGGGACTTATCGTTCGAATATATACCTCCTAAGTAGGAACCCGCCGCCGGCACTCGGTGGGAAACCTCGCACGCTGCGTGGATTAAGAAAATTGTCTTAATTAATTTACTCCGATCGCGTTATCGTTTGAACTTTCGAGTGATACGATAAATATACAGACAATTGACGATATGAGAATGACATTTTTTCAACTGTAGTCGACTGCATTCGTTTGTTTATTTTTTAATTTATTTATTCGTTCGTCAAATGAGAGGTTCAAAAAATCCTACACCCGTTTTGGAGCCCAGTAGAATCTAGCGACTTATCGTACCTGTAATGGTTTCGACAATTAGTTGAAAAAAAAAAGAAGAAAATGAAGGATTGTAATCGATATATGAGGGGATGACGTATCTTTGACGTTGTAGACAAAAGTCCTGTCAGGAATTTTGACGTACGCTTGCACACGGGGTATGTGTTAAAAATTATTGGTGTGGTACTTGTCACACGTCAGGATAAAGTGGATCGATCAAAAAACGATTAGATAGAATATTGACGGTAGAAAATAATGAAATCGTCGAACTCGTTGCAGATTTGTGAAATTCCAGATATTCGTCAGTCTCGGAAGTTGTTTCGAGCAGAAACAAAAATTAAAAAATTAAATTTGCCTCAAAAGTTATCAAATCATGCACCGATATGCATAATCAGCGGTAAACGGATATAATATAAGATGGCGTCTTCGCCGTATGAATGTGGCAAATCTTTTTCTTTGTTGTCCTTCGGATTTTCGGGAGGTAAAAATAACCTCCTGAAAGTTTGGATACGCGGATAGGGTAGATGAAGCTTTTTTTGATGCAACTTCCGTGGCATTCAAAGTCCACAATACAACGCTGATGCTGTCCCAACACCCCCTTCTATTTTCAATCCCCAATCATCAGCTCAGAATCACTCGTAGGTTGTTCACGCATTTTTGAACAGACTTTACCAAGAATACGTCTTTCTATTTTTAAGTTTTTCCAATTTTTTATCACAAAAATTCTGAGATATTTCTAGTAATTTTGAAAATTATTGTAGCTCGATCGTCTTTTTGTTGTCGAAGGAAATAATGGAGGTGGAACAAATGCGTTTGCGATAAATTATTTTTATAGTTCATAGGAAGTATTTTTTGCAGAGAAATAAAACATATAGGGATACAACTAGGTACTATACACATATACACGGGTTTCGGATAAAATCTGCGTATTAACCATCAATGGGATTGTGTAACACAATGCGATTAATATCTCGGCGTACCACCCTGAAACGGTTATGGGCACCGATCAGTACCACCCGACTATCAGTTGTTTCCGGTTCACCAAGCAACATCATGGCTGCCGAACAAGATGGCGCCGGTTTACCAAACCGAAGAGATACCCACGGTGCATATGCGATTTGATTTAAATGCACAAAAAATACACCCGCTCAACTTTCCCATGTAGATACGGTTGCTCCGGTCGACCTCAAAGTCTCAAATTTTCAGGAATTATTTTTTCAAACATTTCCAGACCCCCCGATTTTTTTCTCTGTCGAGTTTTTGGAAATGTTTGTCTCAGTTTTCAAAAGTTTCAGTAATTTCGGAGACGAACTTGTTTTCTCGGGTTTTTCTTTTTTTTCCACCCTAGATTGAAATAGTCGGAAAGTTGACCAACAATTTTTTTTTTGAGTTTCGAGTTTCGAAACGATTTGATAATTATCGGTAAAGGTATTAAAAATAAGATAATTTAGATACAAAGAAAGAGAGAGAGAGAGAGAGAGAGAGTGATGCACAGAGAGATAGAATATGCGCGTGTTGGGTATCGGGCAGTGACTAAATCGCGGCTAATGGCGCTTCACTGAATCAAAACGCGGCGTTTAACAGAGCAAACAGACAGAAAATGGAGCGCAGCCGCATATAAAGAGTCGATGATAACGGAATGATATATGACTTGGTGTGAATAACATAGCCGTGGGCAGTGGACGGGATAGTTCCAAGGGGTGTGCATGGGGGGGGGGGGGGGGGAGGATGGCGTAGGGGTTGCGGTACACAACTCCGGACTATACACACCGACGCTTGGCGCTATGATTGATCGGGGTGAAGATAGCCTCAGATATGCGGTTCAGGATTAAGTGAATGTGCGAACACTTAATATCTATGCTTTGCAGCGTATAAATGGATACAGTATAGGCACCAACAATGAAACCCCCAAACGATACACAAGATTTCCCAATAAAAAAGAAAAATTACACGCGAGGAGAAAATGTTCTTTTTCGTTTTTATTAAATATATTCAAAAAAATCAAGTGCGATTTTGAATACCCTTCGAAATGCAGATATGTGGAAAAAAAAACCGGCTGATGCAAAAATAACTATTAAAATTAATTCACTGATAAAAAATCAATACCGTCGTTATGTTGCGAAGTACGTATAGTGATTTGAAATAATTTGAATGATGATATCGATTCGCATCTCGACCGCAACAAGGATGAAATTTATTTTTCATTTAATGATTTTTATTATTTTTTTTTTGTCGACTTCCATTTTTTTTACAGCTCGCGCACAGCTAAGATCGCGTGGGGTTTTATGAACCGTGAGATAATTATCTTAGCCTTATAATAATTCAATATTGCAGCCTGTGGGTGGTACATATAATTATATCATTTCAATTAGGGTAAAAGAACCATAAAATTTTTCACCCTCCATTCTTCGCAGATACTTTTATGACTGTGGCGGGGAAAAAAAAAGAAGAATTTTCAATATTTTGCCTTTTTTTTTTTTTTGTTCGATTTTAGTTACGATAATACCAGACGCCCTTAGTCCGAGTGATTAATTTTTTAATTTTCCATCGATTTATGTACGTATTATTGAATCACTTTCGATGATTATGTTGTTATGATATGTACATCAAATTGGGAAAGCGCAAATTTTTACGCGACACTATAACGATAATGATATGTGTTTTAGAAATTATGGCGAATCTCAACTAACCAAGTTTGCATCATTGCTTTTGACGAGAGTCATAAGGTAGGTAGATACGTATAATAATCTGTGTAGGTATTATATTTTATATACATGTATAATACGTAACAATCTACGTGATGTAGACTCTGCAAGCGGTTATACTCTGATGTATATGATAAAGATCTTCCCTCCGCGCTTTGAGCTTTTCCATAATGTGAAGGCTTACCGAAGCAAGTAAGTAAGTTAAAGGGGTTCGCGTTGTTTGGTATGTTATGTGTGTGTATATAATACACGTTCATATACCATGGTATATATACCTATAAGGGACAATAAAGTACGAATGTTGGATGTAAACGGTAAGTTAATTTCGAGGTATTACACTTGAATAAGTATACCGTTAACGGTAAATAATACTGAAACTATATAATTCCGGGGAAACGGTACCCTCAATTCTTCCCTCATTCTTTTACCTGTTTTTTTTTTGTTTTATATATATTTTTTCTCTCTCTCTCTCTCTTATTTCACCTTGTGCCTCGTACCTCATACAATAACTCGTACTACTGATATATTACACCCCTACAAATCGCACTTAAGAATCGCCCGCGGAGATATGGGAATTTTTATCTTATTTCTCACCGAATATGGACCACTATTATTCACAGAGGTTGAATATATCCTTATAACATTTTATTACCTTTGTAAATCAAATGTTATTTTAGTGCTTCTTTTAAACGAATTTCTCGCGCACACGCGCGCTGTGCTGTTTCGTTTTTTTTTCTGCAACGTGTAGCTTTGATTTTATACATTTTGAAAAATATTTTTCGAAAAGTAATTATTATATCGCACGAATGATTCAGCAAACTGCACCTACACGGAGTACGGTTCGAGATTGTTCAAGGAGGTTATTCCGCTTTATATATTTGATTATAGTTTCAATTAAACCCTTGCCCAGTAGAGTTGAGCATTTAGCTTCTGTTTAATGCATGGTCAGCCTATCCCTGGTGTAGTGTGATCCGTAGGGGCTATGAATACAATAGCGTTTCGACAATCTACCGCCTAAAATTTGCTTAAACCGGTACGGTGCTACACCCAGTTTCATATACATGTATAGGCGGTACAGAGTACAACTTTATACGTGCACGATCACGATTATACATTGCTAATTACTCAATGGACGATTAAACGGACAACGCAACTATAATCGCGATTCAATAACTATACGTGGCACGTGTTTGCAGAATCGAAGTTAATTTATATACAACCGGATATTTTCACGTGCGAGAGTCATGATTTTATTTAATTTTTAATTTGTCTTTTATTCAAATTTTTAATTCGTTTTCGGTTACCGAAATTCTGTACATAGTTTTGGCGCTCTAGATTTAGGATTGATCAAATATGCTAGAATATATGCTAGCCGGACATGAGGCTACGGATTCATTAAATAATTTACGTTAACCACGAGATCGGATGAAACAAAGATCAACAGATTCCGGCCATATCCTGCACCACCCGAAATTTGATTAAAATTTCACGTGGTTAATAACAAGTCAATTTTTAGCCACCAAAAGTGCTCGTTATACAAGCGCCGCCATGAGCTTCCCTATAATTGAAACTCTATAATTGAAATACGTACGCAGTTGAAAAGTTTCGAATGGTACGTGCAGCGTATGGGTAGAATTTCGCTAATGTCTGTGAGTAGATTTTTAATAATTGATCAACAAAGGCCATAGTTAAAATGCGAAAAATAAAGTCCTGAGAGCCGGAAGCTACTTCTCGTTTTTTTTTCTTTTTTTTCCCCCAGCAACAGCCGGAGGATCGGAAATGAGTAAAAGACATCCAAGCAAGCTACGTTATTATTTAAACTATAGCTGCTTTTCGCAATAATGAAATGACATCCCATCAAGTATTTTTAATAAAAGATGCAGACACAAAATTCTCCACGCGTTCGTCTTCACATATAATTATACACATTATTGAAAAAAATAATTATTCGTTAAACAAATGAAACGAAATCTTTTCATTCAATTCTTCAGCCCCCAATTAACTTTAACCAACCGAATGAAACCCTCGCTAGCACTGCTCACCCCCCAACTCACCCCCTGCAGAAACCGTTCATTACCTCCAGTCCCTATATCGAAGAACAGTCCTTCTGTGACGGATCGTATGTACGTGCGCTCACTTGAACGATACGAAAGGGGGAACCCCGTTCCCCGTTTCCCGTTTTCCGTTTCGCGTTCCCTGTTGGCAACGATACAGCTGAGAGCTCCCTTCTACCGAACGTATTCTACCGTATCCTGATGCACGTTACTGTACAGATTAGCGACGATGTGCCTGTCATACGATACTCTTACTCCTTTGTACCGGCGATATATATTCATAGTTATAGGTTATGTATGCTTATATAGAACATCCGATAAATCGATCGATATTCATTTTTTCTATCCATTGGAGTTTCAGAAAAATAATAATCGAACTTTGGAAAGCTCTGGGAATCACAATCCACAGATGCGTTACATAGAAATGTTGAATGAACAAAGTGAAAAAAAAAAAGAACACAAGGACGAAAAAGAAAAAAAGAACATCGTTCAGGCTCGTTACACTCTCGGAATGATCCATTAGCTTCTACTAATGAACATGAGATTAAAAACAGCAGATTAAAGGTATCCCTGCCTCGGGGGGGATTTGGCAGGGTGGCTGACCAAGCCCTAACTTAGTTGTCGGCCAGCCTTGGGGGCAGGACAAAATTTCTAGAGCAGATAATTATAAGGGTCTGTACCCTAGGGCGTTTTAGCCACGCGTGATCAGCGTAAAATAAGCCATTGCATACGAGCTGGGAGTCTCGTAGGAAATTCAAACGGATCGACAAATTTTTCTAACAATTTTAAATATAGAATAGATAACCGAATCGGGTCGATCGACGTCTGACATTCCGGTATTTTGGAACGTCGGAAATAATCGAGATCCAAATTTAAAGTTCGTCAATTATTTCATAGTCGCGTCTATCAGCGCCGTCTGAAATAAATCTCGGCAAATTTTACACATTTAGATAAAACCTTACCTAAAAAGAAATAGATAACCGGTATAAAGTTGACGGAAAAAAAAAAAAAAAAAAAACTCTGAACGCTGAGATTTGTTGGTGAAAAGATTCGGAAAAAAAGCTCCCCAAACGAGGAGTTATATACGAAGCTACATTTTCAGCTTCTTCCCAACCATCTTTCTTAGACTATAGGGAACCTGCAGTTGTTTCACGTAATTCATAATATAGACGGCACACGTCTCACGCAGCAGTTTGCGACGGTAGTTATACGGCTTAATGCATTTCGCAGCGAACAAGAGAGCGAGACGTTTAGAAATTGTAAATGACGGTTATAGCCCCGTATTTTTGAACAGACGTAAAAAATTTTCATAAAATAACCAGTTAACGTAAATTTCTCAATCGCATGACTGTGACCTAGTGATTTTTTATCCGAACGTTATTTTTTTTTTCTCTTTTTCAACTTTTGTTACTTCGCCTTTTTTCCCCCTCGCTCTTATCCCTCCAATCCCCAGGGACACAAAGTCGCATAAATACGTCATCAGGTGGCAGCGGTTAAGCGGTTTTCCTCTCTCGATTACGAATTATTAAAAAGTGTTCAACTTCACTGCTCTTTTTTTTTTTGGTTTTTATTTTTCAGTTTTCTACTACCGGAATGTTTTTTTCGTCTTTTTTCTCCCTTTCCTTTTATATTTCGAATAATTTCCGTTTTTCTCCGCTAATTTTTCATATTTCTACCCGCTCTAATCGTTGCCCCTTTCACGGTAATATTTAATTTTTAATCCGACTTTATTCAAATGCCAACTTCCCCCCTTTTTCTCATTCCATGTGGTCCACCGATTTCCCACCCCCGTTTTCTCCATTACTGGACTTCTAATGGGAATACGATTTATATCCTGGCCTGTGCTTATTTTACATTTATGCTAAGCACAGACTTCGTAGTGAGCGGCTTTTTTTTTTTCTCCTCTGTTTTTTTCTCTTCAAATTTATCTTTTGTTGAATACGAAATCAAACAAACTTTTACACACACCCGCGCTGTACAGGTATAATGTATTCATAAATTTTACCTACGCCATAACACACATGTTCCATGATTCACCTGTTTAAATTTGATATGAAAAATAAATAACTAAATAAATAATTAATTAAAAATTGTTCCTTTTTTTTTGCTCCGGTATTTTTTAATCGAGTAGTGTACAAATGATTGAACTTGAATCGATAAAGTGTACAGAGTGTATTTTTTTACTTTCCACTCGGTGTATTCATTTAATCCGATGAAATCAACGGTCTCCTCAATAATCGACTGAATGGGCATTAAACTTTGTGAGGTTTAAATTAATGGTCGTTTGGCGATAAATTCGCGAAAATACAGAGACGAACGTATAAATATAGAGCGATATTCACAGACGGTGGGAATATTATTTGCGAGTATTTTAGTTGTTGGATTTACTGCATTAGATTTGGTACAGGACATTTTGCCGGGTCTAGCGTGTAAGACAGACAAATGCGTTCTGGTCAGTTGGGGGCTTCCTGACTGTTTCGGCTTCTCCGCCAAAGATTTACAAGTTTAGTTACCACTGATCACACTCCAGGGACTGAAACCTGATGGAAACTCTACACCGTAATACAAAGTTCCACACCATTTTACCAGCGGAAAAATCGCGTGTACCACGTCGCGTAAAACAATTGCTATTACATGTTGACGTAATTACATTTGTTATAAAGCTCAATGCGTGTCTGCTTTAAATGAAAAAAAAAAAAAGAAAAAAGAAGGTACGTATTCGAAACCACATCGGGTATTTCTGAAACTTGTACCTATGATCGTATCTGCGGAAGATTATAAAAGAGAGATCATTCAAACAAAATTCTCAATTCCTTCCACATTCATCAATACTATCATTGTCATTGGGCGGTTATTATTATGATTATTATTATTACTTTTATCTCTCGCGTTGCAAATGGCGGCTACAAATCTTTCCTGTTTCCTAACCGTTACAGATAGCGTTAGCTGGTCGGGACTCTGATGTCATTTTTTTTCCACGCTTATGAATGACCAGCCACGGATAAGCCGAGCTACGCGATGTATCGTTGACCACCAGACCCTCGGCGGGATTCACGTTCCACGAACGCATTTGTTTGAATTATTTTATATCCGGCGATTTTTTATTATCTGTTCCCTCGACTCGAGTGTTATATATATATATGTATATATATGTGTGTGTACACGTATGTACGGATATATATTTTTACACTAAAGCTGCTCAACTGCGATCAGAAGCACAAGAGAAAACCGAGCGAGATTAGGCTTTAACACCAACGCCATCCTATATAACGTGCCTGCTGACCGGAAGGATTATTATACCGTGGAATATCGTTACAACCGACGATTACAAGCTTTAAAAAACAAAAATAATAATAATATCTCAAAAACCAACACATTTCATGATAATTAGCGCAAGGATACATGTTTCAACGATCGATTTTTTTTTTTTTTTTTCGCCATTGTACCGGCCCGATGAAATTTTTGCGTAAATCGAGAAAAAAAAATGTTGGTTTTCTCATCAGGTTAGAGGAAGATAATGAAAGAGAAAAAAGAAAAGCACAACACCTCGCGTTCGGTTCACTAGAGTCTACGTAAATAGCTATCGGCATAAATGTATGTGGAATATAGAGAATGTACCGAATTACACGTACACATAGATACCACTCCGTCTGTATAGTATAAAATGGTACTCATTTGGACAGAAAATGCTCGTTTGTCGACCAAAACCGCGAAGCATAATGGGAAAATTTGCGTAAACGCTGGGGCCATTAAACGTACCCTTGTGTGCGGGGGTGTGTGTGTATGTCTGCTGTTACAGTGAGAGGAGAGAAGAGAGAAAGAGGAAAGGGAGAAAGGTGAATCGAGGGTGGGACCATAACTCGCGGTAATACCAACCTAACCGTGTACCCATGATTATAACGCTGCCAATTAGTCAACCCAGCTTACGATGACACCCCAGCTACTGCACCGGCTTTTATAGCTCGCACGTTACGTTCATACGTCCTATATACGTACGTGCAATATCTACTCGTACGGAGTTTTCCAAGATCTAAATAACGCGCGCCATAATTCAACGAACATCCTCCAATTTCATTGATTTTTTAAAGTCGATCCAACGATCACTAATTGGGCCGGCACGAGGGCGCCGAAATTGATAACGATTTCGAAGAGAGAAAAAAAAAAAAAAAAATAGAATTCATCCTTTTTCTTTCGTTACTTATACTACAGCACATGCAGTGCTGGATTTTCGGCTGGAGAGTTATGCAGGCAATTCATGAATGCGTCCTTATAATACTTATTCCAGAGTCGTAGGTTTCCCAGAAGAAATTGCCGAGCACATGCGTCATTCGCGCGGAGTCCTACCTATATATACAATAAGTTTAGTAATTATTCAACTAAATTACGAGACAGTTGGCAACACTTTGCAACATGTGTTTGTAACCGGGTAAAAATCTCTGAATTAATGTACATCCCTCCCCCGTTCCTTCCCTATATTAATTATGTTTATGAGTGTCTAAACTGTACCGAAGTACCAACGAAATTTATGCAAATTTGGAATAATATGCGGGCAGAGATTTTCCAAACAACAATTATAAATACATGTATGTATGTAACGTACGAACGTTCCAAACATAGCCATATTTATAGTCTATATATTTGAAATTTCGAAAGTGAAGAATTAAGTTGGGGTTAATTTCCTCGTATTTTTGTAACCGGAGGCGTGGTTCGGATTATTAAACGTATATAACTACGTTTCATAGACCATGTCACGGTGGAATACGTATACCCACGCGTGGGGTGTATCGGATATTTAATTAATTTTACGTCGTGAGCAAATGAAATGGAAAAATATAATACGATCTGATCTGCGGTTTGAAAAAATGAAAGAAAAAAGAAAAAAAAAAAAGAATAAATAAAATAGCTTCCCCGGACTACCCCTTCCCCAATTCCTTCACCCTAACCGCAACGCAACGCCGTCCATCGCAGAGTTTACTGTGCAGCATCATGCGGGGAGAGTGGTGAGCGTCAGCGTTTACGATTCGTTTGGTTTTCGTTAAAGCCCCAGGTTGACGTTCTTTTACCACCCTCTTGCCCCCTGTTTTCCCTCCTTTTTTAACAAAATTTTTTATTGTTTTTCTTCTTTTTTTTCAACCACGATCAACCGACTCCAACTACCTCTGCAAATGACGGTGGGGTAAGGGTGGTTTTGAATTCTAATTTTAACGTTTCAATTTTTTCCATTTTCCATTTTGTGTTTTACTTTTTATTTATTTGTTTATTTTTTATGATCATTATTTCGTTTATTTTTTTTTCATTTTTCCAAATCCCTTTCACCCTGAAAACACACGCACTAATCAACCCTTACATCGGATCCATAATTTAATTTGCCTGTCTGACGGCTGTATCAAGATTTCTTTTTTTTTTGTTCTTTTTAATCCGTTTATTTAATTTTCATTTTTGCCGGTACATGAAATACGTGCTGGTATGGAAAAATAAAAGTACACGCGTATATATATTTGTTTGTTCTTTCAGGCCACAGTTCGATGAATAAATAAAACTAAATAAAATAATTGTTATTCTCTCGATCGAGGAATTGACACGCTTTTATAATTACCTAGTATTAAATCATACGAAAGAAGAGGTGTGGAATTCACGGAGGATGTAACGTGATTATAGATTTTTACTTTTCTATTTCTATCGAAAATAAATGATGATGCGGTTTTAATTGATCGGAATTCGTTCGTCAAACGCTCATAATATATTCCATGTGATTCGGTTGAAAATTGACATCGGAACACTTGATAAAGTGGACACACTCGGTGTACGCGTGCACATCAGATTATAATACAGATACTTACACACATTATATTTTGTATGGACAGCTAATTTGAATAACGATAATAATAATTAGTTCAGTTTTCCGATAATTAATTACTCCGGTACCATTTTGAGTCACCACTTCCGCGAATTATCGCACGAATCATACGTCGACATTTTCGTATTTATTTTTGTCAAGGCACCTTATATCTGCAATTCATAATCGATACGATTCAATGACGGATCAATTTTTCTTTTTTTTTTTTTTTTGTCAAACATATAGGAAAGTCAAAAATCGAACGATTTCTTCAGTTGTCCCAACGGAATCTCATTCATTCGAATAATTTTGAATAACGAATCGATTTTTTGGTGTCTGAAAAATTGAAGCACATCGATATCGACTCCGAATAAAATGATTTTGAGAGGCCGCTGATCGTCACAAATACTTAGAAAATATTCGCCTAATTATTATTGGAAACGTTCAAATATTAGATACGACTGTATAAATTTGGAGCGCGCGTCAGTGTCGTTCGAACGATTACAATAACTGCTACTCCGGGTGTTTCGGACTTTGCAATAAAGTATGATTCGAACATTGAAATCGTTGTATATTACGCCGTTGTTACGTACAATTGGTAGAGTGTCACTGCGTGATAGCAGTTTTGTTATGGTATACATACATTTTACCGTCGTGCATACCTATATGTATGACTATAATAAATCAAAACGTATAGTGCGTGGATCAATTTCTACGTCGTACGATTTCTGCTATTCATATTATACGTATATGGTGCAGATATGTGTAAAGTACATCGCGCGCGTAGCTATTGCACTATATTTACATATACCGGCATAATATCTGCAGATTATAAATTGCCTCTGCAGATCGCACCTTTATACGCGTATGTTGCGTACAGTATGATACGCAAGTGACACGATTGAACGCGTTATACTCTTATCCGAAATAATTACGCTCACCCGTCAACTAAATTTATCTGATCAACGCGCGAGTGCACGATAGAGAAAATTTGTCGAGCCGAAAAATTAGATGGGAACGTTGTTATTTATTCCGCATCCTTTATCCTCCGTTTTCTGAGCTTTCAGTTTTCGAATTTCGTCGGGTCAAAAACTAGAAAATAAATAAATTCAGAAATAACGATGATCTAAGCTCACAGACGATTTTTTCAAAAGTTTCAATATCACACGTTCGGGACGAAGAAAAGAACGAAAAAATAGAGGAAGAAGGGAGAATGAGAGAGACGTGATGGAGAGCCTTTTTTGCGTCAATTTTTCAAACGATCGCAGCATTGCGGGTCGGACGCGGATATTTTTTGTTGAAAATTTTTATTTCTGTTTTCATAAATTCCTTTCAAAATCAGAGTTTGTAAAATAAATTTGATGTTTTCGAAAGGGCGCGGTATGAGGGAGTGAAGCCGGGTAGCTGAAATTAGCGTTACAAGTGTGTGCCGTTAGTTAACGATATAGGGGTTGGAGAACGCCGGTATAGAGTCGAGGGTGGTTTCGATATATATCGAGAACGGGGCATCGATTATATGCTCGATTAATTCGGCCCCTTGGCTAGAGCTCACGTGGACATACATGGTTTCGGCATGTGTACGAAGCAGCACATATTTTCAATCCGTCTCTCTCCTTTCTCTCCTCTTTACGGTCAATCCATTTTTCCGCAACCTATACACCTACCGTACTCTCACTTTTTATCCCTCCGTACCTATAAACCCTAACGATTTTATAATTCTTTCTTTTTTTTTCCCCCATATTTCCGAATATTTACCGGTCACGATTTTTCCACATACCTATAATTACACTCTGCACGGCTATCGGTACACAGATATCGGGGTCAATTATTATTTTACTGGTCTAACCAAAGAAATTATTTGGTTTTTTTCTAAATATTTGAAGGACGATCGGACACCTAATTCGAATCCTCGTAACCTCTTCATTTATTCCCACTGGTATCCATGTCCGGACTCTGGATACGTTTGATAAATGTTTTTTTTCTTTTCTGAAATGTTTGTTCTCGTTTTATTTCCGTTTCATTATTTTTCGGCCGAATTTAAATGGTGCGATGAAATTAGCCGGTTATACATCGAACGAGTTTCCAGCACACATCGACGTGTCCCGGTCTGCGTAGATCGTATATAGCTGGATTGATATGAGTTAGAGATACGTTATGGGGGTTGTGGGGTGGATGGGGACGGGAAGTGGTGGATTTGGATTTGAAGGGTAGAAGGAAGGGACGGTTGGGCAATTAGCGGGCCGTCACTGGCACAGTAGCTGACAGGGGCCAGGGTGTTCGCCTCGTGCGTATGGTCGTAATATACATGCGTTGGTCATACCACTCGTAGATCCAACGAACATGCGGCATACTCCGCGATGGATCGCGTAACTAGGTGCGCGAAGAGATGGACGGAGAAAGACGAAGAGAGAGGGAGGGAGGGAGGGAGGGAGAGAAGGCGAGCGCGAGAGGCTTCCTAATTAGAACACACCCGGCACTGCTGCCGCTCGTACTTGCGTGCTTCTGCTTTCCGCTAATGCCACTGCAGCTATACGCCGCCGGTTCGTACCGCTGCATTAAATCGAGGAAACTGACGCTGATCAAATTCTCTGCAGCCGTACTAAGCAGCCATCCCCACATCCTCGATACTGCTTCGCCAGATCCATATACGTGTATGCATACCATAGCTAAGTACACACTCTGCTCGGCCGGACTCCACTCAAGTACATCCACTTGTTAACAAGTGCCGTTCAAAGGGATTCTATCGTACGGATGATCGAAGAGATCTTTGACTTCGATCCGCTAACGTCATTTCGTTCCGATTATCACGTGTACACTGAAACGCACCACTACTGTCTCGATAAAGCGACTGATTTACTCGATCAAATCTAGAGTGTTCGAATGAAAAAGAAATTACAATCAAAGTCGGAACGCTCGCTACTTCGATGAAAAAAAAATCATTGCGTGACATTCGATGATGTACCCGAAGTGATGATATATTCCCGCTGACGAACGCGGTATGGAAAAGCAAAACTAATTACGTTGAATTTCTGCGGAGTTTAAATCTACAACCCGTAACATTATCGCCTATATTGTAACGAAACAAGAACTCAACTCTACGTCACCCCCATGGCCGCTGATCCGACCCCCCTGATAGGGTTGCAGAACTATCGCATAGCGCACAAGGGGTAGTGAATGCAATTATAATTTTAATTTCGAAGGTATTTAATAAAGGGGTGCACCGCGCGCTGATGGTGATGAGCGAGAGAAAGAGAGAGAGAAGAGTAAAGCGAACGAGATGACGACGGCGGGAGGGGGTAGGCCGTGAACTAATTAGTAATTATGGCTTGACAACCGACGGTTCCGGCCCAGCGTTCGTTCATTCATTCGTTCGTTCGTATATTCCGTCCGTCTCTCGGTGTGTCCCGTTACGGTTGGATGGGTGCGTTGAAAGCTGCCCGGTTGCATTTTCCTGAACGGTGTTGGCATTTCGTTTCAACGTGATATAGGTGCAGAATACTCGGATCCGCTGCCACGCGTAGTCTCGTATGTCCGAATAATTGGTCCGTGAAATACTGACGATTGTTTATCTAAACATACATCCGATCATCGTCTTTCCAAATTTAAAGACTAACGTAAGAGAATAATGATGATGATAAAAACCCCATTCAAGAAATCGGCAGATTAGCTTTTCTCACAACTAAACCAATTTACGTAGTACAAGAAGTTTATATAGCAAACATGAATTGTACGTAATGTAGATAAAATAAATAAATATATATACATGTACCTACGTACATACAATTCAATTAATTATTGTATAACCGACGAGTAATACATACCCTAGGCCCCTTTTTGAATGAGATCTGCGGAACATGAATCGGAATTGTGGAATAGCGGAATTTGATTCGCTAACGAGTTGACGTGCAATTCTGAAGTATTTCGATGGTTCGTTAATGAAATAAAGTTTGACGTCATCGGTGTAATTATGTTACAGAGGTGAGTTTTATCAAATTAACTAATTGAATTATAAGACCGACCAATGAAAATATCAATGGCAAACTCATCATCCTATAATTAATATGCAAAACTGAAAGAAGGTACGCGAGTCAAAGATATACGTACAGCGTTTTTTATTCTTTTTCTTTTAGTTTTTTAATTATTTTTATTCACATATCTCTTTGCTTTGATTTTAGTTTTCTTTTCCATGCCCTTTACGAGTAGGTTTTTTTAACTTTTTCTCCCCCCCCCCCCCCCCACACATTGGGTTACTTCAAACCCCATCGCGCGTTCTTTTATTTTGGTTAATTTGCGGTGAAATCGGACGGCATTCCTGATTCAATTACGTGTAGCGTAAAAATTTTCGGTTGTAAATGTACGTATGGTAAAAGGCTTTTAAACATTACACGAATATCGATGTATTTATGAAATAACTTATTTAAGGATTTTAATTAAAATAAATAAAAGTAGATTGGATAAAAATAATTAACATATACACACCTCACATAGGATTACGTCGTACGTATATCCTATCTTACTAGCTTAATTTACTCGACGGTTTCGTGTTCCTGAGGTCAAAATACGTTGGAAAAGTGTGCAGCGATCGATTTCAAAAATACTTCATTTTTGGCCCAAAATCGAAAAAATCCAAAGGGGTATACCTTAGATTTTTGTCGATTTTTGAGTAAAAAATGAAGTATCTTTGAAATTAATCGTAGGGCGCTTTTTTGACGTATTTTTACCTCAGGAATTCGAATCCATCGATTAAATTAGACTACGAATTGATCCAATCGAGATATCTTCATTTTTTCACTTTTCGAAGCGATAAATTGGCGATAGCTCGATCAATTTTTTAGGTAGACCAATTTTACTTGCAAATTTGAATTCCTGGGATCAAAATACATAAGAAAAGTGTCCTACGATCGATTTCAAAAATAGTTCATTTTTGACCCCAAAATTGACAAAAATCTAAGGTATACCCCTTTGGATTTTTTCGATTTTTGGGTAAAAAATCGAGTATTTTTAAAATTGATCGTAGGACACTTTTCTTACGTATTTTGACCTCAGGAACACGAATCCATCGATTAAATTGAGCCACGAATAAATCCCATCGAGATATCTTCATTTTTTCACTTTTCGAAGCGATAAATTGGCGATAGCTCGATCAATTTTTTAGGTAGACCAATTTTACTTGCAAATTTGAATTCCTGGGATCAAAATACATAAGAAAAGTGTCCTACGATCGATTTCAAAAATAGTTCATTTTTGACCCCAAAATTGACAAAAATCTAAGGTATACCCCTTTGGATTTTTTCGATTTTCGGGCCAAAAATGAAGTATTTTTAAAATCGATTGCAGAACACTTTTCCAACGTATCTTGACGCCATGAGCACGAATCTGGAAGCTAAATTGATCTATCTATAAAATTGAAAAAGTTATCGCCAATTTATCGCTCCCAAAAGTGAAAAAATGAAGATATCTCGATGGGATTTATTCCTAGCTCAATTTAATCGATGGATTCGTATTCCTGAGGCCCAAGTACATTGGAAAAGTCTTCTGCAATCGATTTTAAAAATACTCTATTTTTGGCCTCAAAATTGGAAAAAAATCTAAGGTTTGGACCCAACGGCCAATCCTATACCCTGAACATAAAAATTCAAATTGCGATAACAATAATCCAGATTGATAAAAGAATGCGTCTGAAATGTAATGATATGGAATTGAAAAAAAATAGTAGACAAAAATTTAACAAACAAATGAAATTAAATGCGGCGCGTGCATCGCGATGTTACGATTCCAAAGAAATTTGTTTTTCTAACATCGTATTTGTGTGTATCCACAAATATGTATATAATTCGAATTTAATTCAGCGAGGGCAATAATAATTGGGTACCAATATTTCACGCTTTCGAATGCGAGTGAAATTTTGATTGGGTAAGCTATGAATCGTTATTGGTATTGCAACTGCCGTACAAAACGTTAACCCAAATATATAGTGCACTGAAATCACGTTATATTTCCTACATCTAAATGCAATTACATACCATGCGTTGAAATGTTTCACGTCTACGAATTATACCTGCCACTAGCGTTCCCGTTTTTAAACTATATAGCTGCTGTCATAGTATATTTATACCTACATAATATTACACCATGGACAATATATACATATATATGTATAGTCGTATATTTGTAATAAATTCAATTAAATTTATAACATCGCAATTCACTATCCATACAACCTGAATTGCAATCAACTAATACCACAACGCACGCGTAGATTAACCCATGAAAATTGGAAATAAAAAAAAAAATTTAATTTAATTTAATAAATATAAATAAAATACAAAAACCGATGATTTCTTCGCACAAATTATCCAATGAAATCAACGTCAAAGAAAGATTCAGCAAAGTTTGATGAAATATCATCGAATTAACAATGAGCAAAAAAAAAAAAAAGAGTCACATTTTCGGTAACCTGAAACGTCCCGTATACGGTCAACGGGGATGCGTTTACGAATGTGCATATGCAATACGATCACAAAGTTCTGAATAACGCGCTGCAGAGCTAATGGTGTGCGTTATGGGTGTTTTGTGGTGTGGGGAGGCGCGAAGGGATTCGCGGGAAATATGGAGAAAGGTGAACAGAGTCGCAAAGCGAGGTTTGTGTGTGCAGTACGATGTGGGATTTAGGTTGTGGGGGCGGAGGGGGGGTTGACGGGGGCGAGGTTGGTAGGAGGCAATTTTAAACTGTCCCTCGGCGAAAATGGTTTTGGGCACAACGTCCGGCTAGTGAGGCGGAGCGTGCAATGATTGATGCCGAAATGAGGGCAGGGGTAAGAGAGAGAGAGGAAAGGGGTGTGGAGGGGGTTGGGAAATTTAATTAACGTAAATGCCGTCACCACGGCCGGCGCTACACACACCGCGTGTATGGGGAGGGAAAAAGGGGGGCAATCGCTCATATGCAACCTACCCTCCTTCTCCGCCTCCTCCTCCTCCTCCTATCCTTCCTCTTCCTCTTTCTCCGCGCAACCCCTTTGAGCCCAGATTATTAAACACCCTCGACTCGGCACACGGCGAAAGGGGTAAGAGTTTCGAACCATAATGCAAGGGTGGTCCGAGATTCACCCCCGCGATACGTAACCACCTCCCCCATACGAGATGCATGCGCCCAGCTACCCCTGCGTTGGCCTACGCTCGGTTACCGATAACCGTAACTCGAAGTGATCGATTGGATGCATTTGACGTCTGGCTGCAGATTTCATCGATAGTATTAACGCCGGATACGAAATGTTTGATGCTGAATCGAATCAGGGTTTGATTTAACGACCGATTCAAACGGAATTCGATATCGATAATCAGATAAGACCGAAGAACAAACTCGAAATGAGAGAGTTCCGGAAAATCGCATATTTATTTTACACTCGCTCTAAACTTTTTCAAACCCACCGTATGGCGATTGAAAAAACAGATCAACTCGATGAAAGAATAGATTTTTTTTTGTTTCTTTAATCAGAGAATAATTACATGTGTCAGATTTTTATAGGAGTTTAGATATGCGTTTGTCAGGCATCATTTTCTGCGAAGGTTTTCAGGGGATGGTCGCGTAAATATGAAGGTGGGTATAAGATACTCTAAGCGGAGTCGTTGGCCGCAAGGGCCAACAATCGCAATCTTGTAATCGACTTTACCAAACAATTCTATAATCCCTTAAACCTAATTAGGAGCGAGACTTTGGCGAGATACCCAGTCGACTTAACTTTGCAAGCTACAAACAAGAACAATATCCTCCTTTTCCTCCCCCTCCTGCAGAGGGCTAAGAAACTTAGTTTTCTTACTCGTGGTACGGGGGTTGAAAAAGTGGGGATAACATTGTTCGGGGGACGCCAGAGGCTGGCCAATGTAATCGGTTGTAAAAATGTAATAAAAGATCAAAGTCCATGCCACAGGGCAAAACGGATATCATACGCAGAGGGAGGACTATCCGCGCCAACGTCCTACGTATTGGAAGTTTCTTAGCTTATTTCTTCATTCTTCGATCTCATGATATATACGTTCGTTTAAATATTGCGAAAACTTGAACTTTTCACTCTCGAAAATAAACTGTATAAGTTTATTTCTTGGTGAATAAAAAAAAGAAAACAAAAATCTTCAAATAGATAAATAAATTACTGAAATACGTAAAATACGCGACAGCTGTATAATTGATTAAAATTATTTTGCAGCGAATTAGAAATCGGCATGAATTTGATTATGGGTTATATTACCCGCGGCGTATATGTATTTCGTCAGCGAATAAGTAAATCTCAAATACATCTGCCCACACACCCCTGTACACGGTAGAGATATAATACGTCTTCTCGAATTCGCAAACGCGTTTGGGTTATACGTTACAGGAATTTTTCATATTTACATATCAAAGATATTGCTTTGTGTGTTTATATCAAATCATAATATGATAGGATGTCAATAAGACTTGTCTCCGGGCTTATTCTTTACTCAGTGTCTATTGAACAGGAAAATTGACTGTAAGCTCGGGCTTCAAATATTTATATGCAACGAGAAAACGGACACGACTGGCTGCCCAAAAAAAAACAAAAAAAAATGAATAAAAAAAAAAGGAGAATAAAAAGAGAGAAAAAATGAAACTTATCAACGAGACTATTTAGATCCACCTGGACTCAGAGGTGTATCATTTTGAGTTACATCGCGGATGGAAGATGAGGAGGAAGGGGGGATAATAAACGATCGGAAAAACCGAATGGATTTCGGAACGACGATATACAATATCTGCTGAAGAGTTCGTGGAGAAATGAAATATTACGTGTATATAGGGTATATATTTCGTAGCGGTTGTGTGTATGTATATCAATAATGATTTTTCCTTCTTCGTAACAATATCTATAGAGCTTATTTCATTTATTATACCCCAAGACTTCCGATGCGAAGTATAGCGAGTATTAGTCTTGAGAGCACAAAACCCCGTCTCGTTCATCGGTTATTTTACAACCCCAAGATAGGGGCGCGTAACGTCTTTGTTTTCACCACAACATCCCCCTGCCCTAAACTTCTCCAGAGCCATTTGGCCGAGGGAAAAAGAAGCTTCGGCGACTGGAGGATGCCGAGGAGACGGAAGGGGTAGGTGGTTGTATAGATAAGAAACTGCTTCGCGTTTTCCGATTTTCTTTATTGGCGTATATTTTCACGAAGAACCATGATTGAAAATGAGTCACCGTATATCGGGACGGCGAAAGAAAATCCCGTTTCAGACAAAATTGAAATGATAGGAAAGAAAAAAAAAAAATTCCTTCTCGTTTTCATCCACTTTTTCTCGTCTCACAAATTACCCGTTCGGTCACTGAGAATAGTATTAAACAAAGAATAAAGAGATTAAATTTTGTAAAGATACAAATTTTGTTTAGTTCAAATTATAGTGTTTAAATTTAAAAAACTACGTTTGAATTAAAATATAATCTCGTTGCCTCTCGCTTTGAAGCGTATCTTCGCTGTGACAATAATGAAAAGTTTAACGCGAACATTTTAACTTGAAACATGTAAATTAGCGGTTTTCTTCGTCGTCTGCATTCTGCAGGGTGGAAGACAGAGAATAGGTAGAACGGTTGGTTAACGTCGCGGCGGACAACGACAACACTTCTACGGTAAAGGGAAAAGGGGAAGAGGTTTGGTTAGATAAGGTGCGGGCATAAACGTCCTGAGATAAGGGTAGTTTGCACCCCCGTTGTGGACAGTTAGCCTTAAATGAGGTGGGGAACGCGCCGAGATCAAGCCTTTGTACAACGGACGTTGCGGACCGCGCCCTGTTTCTATTATTCACAAACGATCTATACGTATTCGCCCGTTTTACTAAAAGTGTTTTTTTCTTTTTTTTTTGTGTCCCTGTTTCTTGTCCATCTCTCGAGTAATTTTTATTCTATGAAAATGGAAGAAATCTCATTTTTTGGATCGCCATTTTTCGAACTCCATCCCTATGAAAGTTCGAAACTGGGTACGTTACACGTGGATGTTTTGTTTTAGTTTTTCGAGAATTTTGAAAATTGCTGAAATCTCAAGAGTAGAAAAGCTATGAGAGCGTGTCGTCGGTCGAATGCGGTCGCTATTGAGGAGAGACCCTTAAGATAAGGGTATGTTGGCGGGCGAGAATGTGGCCGGGCCCCATCCCTCATACATTTCCGCTATCTGACGCTAAACGGCGTCCCCAAAAGCGCCCCTCGTCATACTATTCGTTTCTATACCACCGCGAAGTCTGGAGATTCGAGCGACTGTATATCATGGTGAATAAAATTCAATAGAAACGAAAGAAAATCGACGCGGTGGTTCCACCCCAAATTAGATACTCGCTTTTCTTTTTTTCTTTTTCATTTTTCTATTCTAATGCGATCGCCGAAGCAACAGCTTGGCGCAGCGTACATAAACGAGAATTATAGGAGATCCGTTAAAACGTAATTTGCTTGAAGTACTTAATAATTTGGTGGTTCGTAAACTTGTAGAAATGTTTAACTTATAATCCCCGAGGTTATAACGTTATAACGTTACAGGGGAAGGGAACGACTCAACTATACTTTGGCTGTGCATGCAGCGGTAACGCGATGTATAGTTATTGTAGGTGTACGACGAAAATTTTAGGAGAAGGAGGAAGAGGACTTCGTAGTAACTATAGCAGCCGTACACCGAACTACTCCCAGACACCTATGTACTTAACGTAACCCATGTAAGCTCACGCCCGAACAAATTTACCCCTCGATCTCGTCCCCCGTACCGCGACTTTAACCTGAAACCACCCTTATACTGCCAACTGAGTAACCCCCCGTGCCCAGTGTTATGAAGTTATGTTGAACTTTTGCGAGGGAATAGTTTACGAAACACCCTATATACACACCGATGACTGCAAAAACTTGCCTCATGTAATATGCGACCTTGTATAATGCGTTCCACGATCATCGTAATCATTTTAAAAAAAATCAGGGAGGGGAGGATGAAAATTGAGATTTCTCAATCGTCGAGATGATGAAAATTCAGCTCTAAAAGTGCACTTCACGGCTTTCCGTCGGTTCGGTTAAATTTCCAAAAAAAGCACACCGTATAACAGCAAGTGTGCAGTTTCGCGGGTACACATGTACTCGTACGGGTGGGTATGCATAACGTGTAGGAAGCCCTCAGGGTAGGTACTTGCGGTAAATCTAATAATGTTATAATGTTGTTGGCCCCAAAGTTATACCTTCTAAGTTTGCCAGGTATACGTATATCTGCCCACTATGCCGAGAATTTCTAGCATGTCAGTCATTTCAAGGGGTGGATTTGAATATTTTTGAGAAAAGATGAAAGAAACAAAAAAAAAAACGTACACATACCAAGGGTGAATTCAGACGGCTGTTTTCAGGGTAAGATGTTTAGGATATAATTTTGAATAATTTTTGAAAATCAAATTTTCAATTAAATTTTCAACGCGAGCATAACAATATACCAAAGAACGATCGTTGACATTTTTTACCTCTGATAGATCGTCGATTCGATTGACTCGCTTGAAATCCGTGGTTTGAAAAATCTGATGGAAAATTCGCGTCCCTCTGATTTTTGTACGTGCATCGGATGTGTTGCGTATGTTGTAGCTACGTGTAGAGACAGAATAAGAGGGATTTTTGAGTCTGCTGATACGTGTACGTCGCGTACATTTGTGAATGTATCGTACATGTAGGTAGATAGAAATCCCGCGTCCGTAGCAGCAGAATCACAGAGGAAATCATGTTAGTTCGCGAATCGCTGTGGCGTGCCGGTTAATAATTACACCCCGCTGAATCCGCGTGCACTGCTCGTGGGCGCACAGATAAAAATCAGTAATTAGCCGGGACCATTATGGCGGCCGTTTGAAAAATTAGCGAGTCGGGGAAACCAGCAACCCTCCGGGTATAATCCCACAGCCAACGAGATCGGAGTCCTGCCTGCCGGCCCACCTGATTTATACGGGCTTACTATTAATTACTCTCCCACTATTCCCTGATGAACGTATATATTTGCCGAGTATCGGTACAATTTTTACAACCGCACTGCCAAACAACTTTCTTTTTTTTTTTTTTTTTTTTAATTTTTGTTTTCACACAAACAGACGATTCTCACACGCGTCATTTGCGCTTGAGAAATAATCATTTCTTGATTTGGTTTGATAAATTATTACGTAAAATTTTAACGCCGAAACAATTTACGCAGCGGTTATTTCAGCATTTCGAATTAAATGTGTGTACACGTATGTGTGTGTATTCAGATAATTAATACGTCTGTTGAAAACGTGAAACATCACGTAAAATGTACTACAAATGTATTACGCCGAAGAATTTTCCGGATAAAATTAAACGTCCCGAATTAATTATTGCAAAATAGCAAAATTAGTTAGATATTCGTATATATGCGTATACCTACATGTGTTTTGTATACGATTTTTGCACAATCTCACAGCGTGGAATGCGACGCTCCCTTCTCACCCCCGACACATTCCAGAAATTCATGTTCAACCCACAAAGCATTTTACCATATAATACGTACATGTACTACATACTTATATACCTACAATACCTATACTCATACGAGGAAGATTGATATTTATTTCAAAAGTAACGAATGTATTTCGAAATACAAACAACTTGTTCCGCTCACCCGCGGTATTTTCTAATAAACTTCCATCGTTCATCATCGTTCATCACATCGCTAACCAAAGTCTGAAAATACCGTACAAATTGATCGAAAAAAAATACATCTGCCTTCCCTTGTTTTCTCTTTTTTTTTCTTGTATCCTGAAATCGTCGAATAGATTCGCCCTGAACGACGAGTCGGAGGTATTATATCAAAGCATTTGTCGAGTATGATATTAAGCTTGCAGACGCGGTTGGTGAGGCATTTGACCGCAAGCTCTCCTCCCTTCACGTTGTCCATCAGTCGCATCGAGTTCTCTGGTTCGTGTAACCAGATCTCTACATTCAAGACATAACAGAGCGAGATATGCGTCATTAGGTTTAGCTGTGGTCGTCAGGGGAATCCCGCTGCTCTCGGCATTGACCGAATATCGTTCGTGCATTCGAGATCAAGACCGGCATGAGAATCGAAGGCTTTAGTAGCGATCTGAAATCACCGCAACCTCCAACCCGGGTATCGATATGTCGGAAGCCGGCCCATCGGACCACAGTTTAAAGTTATCACACGTTCCCTGGGCTCACGTCATGAAAAATTTTTCGACCCCTCAGTTCGACCGACTGTATCGCTGAAAACTTCTGACCTTCGTCACATCGCTGACGCTCTAAAAAATTAGTGGACTCGATTCGTATGTTATAATGGTAAAATTATCGCACGTTTGTTCTCGCTGTGAATGACACGTAACGGTGGCTTGTCACGAACCCCTAGATTGAGTGGCTAGAGCGAACGAAATACTCCACATAAATACACACAGGTGTATGCATATCTCGTTAAGGAAACGGACAATCAAGGGAATATATTAATTTCCCGGAATCAAAGCAAAGGAGACAAAATTCATGGTCATCGTCTGTTGCTAATTCCCATCAATTTACCATCTCTTTTTCTACCGTTTAACATTTTTCTTTTCTTTTTTTTTTTTTCGCCTCAACCAAAAAGCCAATCGTGCCGCACTTGATCAGGATGGGTATAAAATGATGTTCCTTTTGTATCTCGGGGAAAAAAAAAAATTACCATCAACCGCTTCGAGGATAACTTTTCGCGCAATTCCGACTCTTGAACGATCAATCCTTCGAAAAATCAAAAGAAAAATAAGGTATAAATAAATATTTAATTAACCGCCTATTATAATCTTTTTTCCGAACCAACTCCACATCGCTTTTCCAATCCTGTGCATACGGAACACAGACTTACGCGGTTATAGGTGTAACATATTTATGTTGTGAACCAACCGAGTGCGGGCAATAAATATAGTAGCCCCGCTGCCCAAACGGGGTTGTACGTGGAGGTGGAGGTTGGAACGATTACAACCCCTGCCGGTTTCGGAGTAAGGGAGGGAAGTTAGAGGTAAACTGCCCCGTTCGTTCGTTCGTTTATTTCGCTCACCGTTTGGCCCGCTGGTGAGTTAGAGTGTTGGTATAGTTGCAAAGGTAGACAGACATGTATGCAGCGTTACATATGTAATGCCCAGGCATAAGGGGTGTCATGGTATAATATGTGAATGTCGAGCATGTTATACTGCAGGATACTGTGAACACTGTATTGTGTGAGTATTGGACATATTAACTACGTGCGAGTACACGGGAGCGCATATGCTAGGGCATGAAATTTTAGTGCGCTTGTTCCGAATGTTTGCCTACTGTAGTCGGAGGCAAAGCTATACGCCTGGTATATAGGTATACGTTTTACATCGGTCCGCAAACATCGTTCTACGATCGTATATAATATCGGAGAAAAAAGTGGAGATCGATTTATCGATGGCACAGGTGAGTAGAGGCGATATGAAGAATTGAATGAGATTTTCCGAAAGGCGTTACCCGCGAGTCATTCGATGGGATGAAAAATTACCTATTCTAGAAATGAAAAAAAAAAGAAACGGACGAGGCTTTCATCTAATTTTTAAAAAACCTTCGCGATTTTTGGTGTACGAAACAAGAACTCTGATGTTTCAGACGCTGAGAATTGAGCTGCGAATTTCGTGAACGAACATTCACTAGAATTTTCGACACGGTAAGAAGTTCTTGAATATAAATGACTCGAATCGACATTAAGTGTTTCCACGTGCATACAAAAGGTTGGCTTAAAGGGACGGTAAAGGGGGCGCGACGTAGAGGAGACGAGAAAATTGTGGGGGGATGGGCGAGCTTTGCAAGATAAAAGAAAGACCAACTGTTGAATATCGGCTACCTCGAAGTCAAGAGGATCTTGGGGCGGAAACCCCCCCATCTCGGTTGCCTGTACTTATTCCGATGTTGAAAGCACGCCAATTGTCTCAAGAGATAAATTATGCCTCGTCCCATTAGTACGATCGCAAGATTTTAGGATTTTTTTTCTTCATTTTTTTAATTCATAAAAAATTCGCCGATTCTCTGGCGAGTTTGAAAATTTATTTTATACCAGTAGAGTATAGTGCAAAAATATCAGAAAAGTGGTGCGTCAAAAATTGCTGTTTTTTTTTTTTTTTCTCCCTCAAGCCACATTTAAGTCTACAAAAGTACTCACTAAGTGTTCAGAAGACGACGCTGCAGATTTCTTTTACGTTTATCTCTTCTCAAACCTCAGTCTTTCCCAGATGAGCTTATTGTTAATTTTTTAAATATCGTTCAACCGTTTTACGGAGTATAATTAATACACACTCAAGAAATAATGTTCAAGTTCATAGCGCATGTATATGCGATTTCACAACTGTACATGAGTATAAATTCTTTTTCCCCCTCCAATCGATCTGACGCTATCGGCAACGGAGCTTTTTTTTGTTTTATCTAATTTTTTAACAATACAAAAGCAAGCGCACACTTCATAGTGACGATAAATGTTTTTTGGCTAATTAAGCGTTAGTTGAAACTGGAACGGATTTTTTTTACTTCTTCGAAAACGACCAGTAAACCTTCTTGATGGGTAACAAACTTTGGTGTGTCTCAAAAGCTCCTTGCACTCGGTGAAAAAATTTGTCACCTCAAATAAGAGAAGCTCCGTAATACACGTGCACCTCGGGCGCACCGCACGTGGTGTTTGGCGAGTGTTTCTGTTTGCAAGCTGCAAAACTGAGCTTTCAAGCATCGTGACGTTGATTGGTCAAGGGGTGGAACCTGCGCACGCTTGTGGGCGTTTACAGAGCTTGCGGGGCGGAATAAGCTCCTGTAGGTGATAGGATACTCTTGGAATGGGCACGTCTTATAGGGGTGGGACACCCCGATGAGCTTTTAAGGGGTGAGAAACTCTTGGGAATTTTTTTTTCTCACACCTTTCGTTCTTTTTTGCCGTTTTCTTCCCTTTTCTATTTTTTTTTTTTTTCTTTTTTTCCAAACGCCGATGAAAAGTTGTCTAAGACGGACGGCGTGCTGCGAGGTTTATGATAATAAAAGGTGGGGCGTTGAGAATTGGGGCTTTTTAAACGCTTCACGCTTCATGAGTTTGGAATGATAATATAGACGTGGAAGAAAAGGGTGAATTTTTATCCGACCCTAAGGTAATTGCGGAGATGGAACTTTTCACTCAAATTTAACGGAGAATTATATCTTCAATTATACGGAGACATTTTTTGAAAATTCTGATGGAAAAAAAATACAAAAAATTAAACGAAACATTGTAAAAATTGATCGTCAACTTGATCGTAATTTTTTACGCAAGTTAATTTTGTCATTCAACGAGATAAACGGAAGAGGGTTGACAGATAGCTTTCGATTCCTGTCAAATGTCGAGTGATCTTCAAATCTCTTTGGATTTTTAACGGTAAGCTTCGTATTGGTAAAAATAAAAAACAACACCGACTGCTTTTAAACTGCATAACTCATAGGTATGCATCGGCGGTGACATCAATCAACGTCATTACCCTGAACTATCTGACCATCCTAAATATTCAATCAGATTCACAAACAATACGCTGTAGCTAAAATTAATCACCGAGGTAGCGTAAAATCAAACTCTAATCAGAATCAAACTGATAAATAAACCAATCTAACGAAATTGTAGGGGAAATTTCCAGTCTGATCTGCTGTGAAATGTCCAAGTTCGGTTAATGGACAACTCTATAACGTATTCATTCCTACACATTCTGAGCGGCGAGTGCAGGTTTGTTTATATTATTTATAGCTCTAAATTCACAATTCAAGTTTCATCGAATACGGAGGAATTCTTCTAAACGATTATAAAAATGAAATTACCAAAAATACCTCTGACTTAGAAATTCCGTTTTTCCAAAAAGTTGGTGACCAGTTCTTCTTAAAATACGATTATTTGATCGGAATACGGAATTTAATTACACGTGAAAAACTTGCAATCATAAATTCGTCTTACACCAGCCAAATCACGTTCGTAATTTTTTTGCACGAAAATTGTAAGCTCATAATATTTTACAAAGATACCGACATAATTATGTAACAAACAAACTACAATCTACGTAATTGAATTTATATGGCCTGTCTCTCCATTTTCTTCCAACATACAGGTGTACCTTTATACCCACTTTACCGAGGCAAATAATTTATGACAAGTCGTCTGGGACATTGAAAATTAATCAGCTCTGCACTTCGCTCTCATTATATTGCTACCGGTGGGTAATTTTACTCTGAACCAAGAAACAATCGGATCATTTTATCAAGGGCATCGAGGCTTCGATGTCATGTACGGTAGAAAAAAAAAAAAAAAATTAGATCGAAATCTCAGATAAGTGACTCGGTTTTTTAATATACTCGATTTACTATGGGGTAATGTAAAGTTTATTTGTAGGAGAAATTTTGTGATGTGCAACACAACTTTACACACAACTTCGTACGCGGTAACCTCCCGCGTATATAAGCGTACGTGGCTATCAATTGCGGCTAATCCTTTGCCTTGCACGCTTGAAAATTAATTGTCCATAATCTGGGTTTAATATATCGATCAACTACACTTCAAATTCCGCAATAGATTCCCGTTTATATCTCAATCCGTCAATCAAAGTTGTCAAAACTTTACTAAAATCAAAACGGTGAAATATTGTCGACAACTTTTGTGTATCTGGTTTACAACAACGTCGAGGTTGAGGTCAATTATTCTGCCGGTTGCCGGGTGGACAGGACATGTATATTAGATACCCAATTCCAACGGTAATCCTACCATAAATATCTTTGAATTATATTTTCCAGAGCGTTGGACATTGCGATCCATTTGTTTCAGGAGGGGGCATTTTACCAGTTAATCGCTCAATTAAATTGGATTATCAAAAATAGTACCCATCCACCCGTGTGTAATTATTCGTCACTCCGTATATAAATACGTATAATACATAATATAATAATACATGTGTACACGTATTCACGTCGCTTTTTTTAATCCGCTTATTACAAAAAAAAAAAAGAGAACGAAAAACCAACTGAAAATCCTTCGCAATGTTAATAAACAACGGAAGCTGACGAGATATTTTTTCATCCCGATAATTCCCCCTCAATTTCTGACTGCCGAACAACTTTGATCAAACTCCAATGACGTTAAATCCTAGGCTAATGTCCAGCTTCTCCCAATTAAGTCCCGGTTATGGTAAAATCAATCGCGTCCAGGTGTTGCCGTTCAGATAAATTAGCCGCCTTATTCATATGCAACCCTCGTCTTTGATGGTGGTCAGGGTCTCTCAACATTCCATCCGTACCGGTTGAGATCACCGCCGACTGATCGTCCATTCAACGATTGATGGATGAAAAAAAAAATCTTTCCGAATTTCCAAAATCACTGTAGCTTTGTTAATCCCAAAATCGTTGGGGTTCGAAAACCGTTCATTCGATTTACTGATTCGAATGAGAATTTTCGAAAACCAGCCGATTCAGAGATCAGCTATTTTCCGAAACTCAGACCTTCTCGTTTTTTTTTTTTTTGTTTTTTTGTTTTTTAACGCGTTGCATTCGGTGGTGCAATTTGAATATAACCACCCGTTACAAGGAATCGGAGGGAAGAGGACGAGAGGGAAATTTCGGAAGGGTAGATGATTGGGTAATTTTCGTCCAGAATCTCTCGCTGGACGGGCTGCCCTGCAGTGTCCAGTCGGAGGTGGTTCCGTGTTCGTGCGGCTAGTGCCAGACCAGATGTCGCCACGACCGTGACGTCACTGGTTAACTGCCGCTCTCTCCCCCTGCCCCCCTCATCCCCCGCCTCCCTTGTCGACGGGGATGATTCTGATTAATTACCGATAGTTACACAAGCTGACGCCACACGCGGTGGACCCAACCGACGACTAAACGCGGGCGTCCGTCCCGTTATTGAAAATTTTGCATTTTGATTTTTTAACAATCTACCCCGAGACACCGGCGAGCATTGTTTGTATGTGTGTATGAATTTAAATAGTAGCCGATATTCGTTTCGCGCGCGTTGCTCTTCAGATATAATGAATTTAGAATGAATATCGTAAGAATATTTTTTCCAGTCAAGAAATTAACGGATAATTTCTCGCCGATGGTTCAAACGGTTCGTTTGCTCAATTACCGAGTATAATTGCAGAGCATTTACAGAACTCCGATTCGGTTGGTTGAAGCGCAGAAAACTTGCCCGGCGAACGGCGGAGGAGGTATACGAGAATCGTGCGCAAACCGGATAGATGGAAATATATACGCTGCACTTGTGCAGGCAGATAGATACATGCATACCTCTATACGCGGAGTTGAAACTATCAATATTTGGCAATTACGAAATATGAGTTTACATTAAATAATTGCGGTAAACATACTCCCAACTCCAGTGATGAGTGGTTGTAGGGAAGACAGGCGTTCAATCATACGTCAATATTCACTGGCGCCGCACTCAACTATCGTACAGAATTTATAATTCCTACCCACCGTTCATCGACGAAAATGACCGCTCAAATTTCACCCCTTTTCCACATGAATTTAAAAACTTAATTCAACCGATTCAGCGCGTGTCTTCGTCGTACCAGAAAAAATACGTCAATTAACGTTTCAACTGCGGTATGCAATTTTCGGGTGTATCTCGAATTAAAATGTCGATGAAAAATTAAAATCACTTTTCACCTACCCTATACGAATATAATTCGAAACCGACCGACATAAGGGTGACGAAGAGTTTTATTTGATCTTAGTTTTTTCGATTTTATTTTTCATACGTCTGCAGCGCAACAGAGAATATTCGAGGTACACGGTGTACGGGGTATGATTTGAAGTGCCTCTAATTAGCATAATTTTGATTCTCCCAGTTTGTTCTATACGGGTATATAAGCGACCGGCTCTACGCCTCTGCGCTTTCAGCAAACGGCAGCTGCAGCACACACGATATATATTCCCCTGTTTCATACCCTCCTACTATACATCCCCCGACCTGCACCACCATTACCACCACCCACGTACTTCTACGATCGCGGCCCGGTCGTGATTGCTTTTAATTAATATCAATCAATGATATTTGCATCAAATTACTACCTTTCGCCCCCTCCGCCCCTCTTGCCCCTCCGCCCCCTTTTTCGTTTTACCTCTACGGGCTATTGGTACCGTATAGGTTCACCGTACACCAGGCTCCTCGTTTGCGTTCACCGGGGCGGGTTTGGTTGGGTGAAGAGCCGGCTACCCACCTACCCACCGGACGAACAGCATTCACCCGGAATCCCGAGGTCCGATGACCACTCTAACGTTGTGAGCGGGGAAATTGCACGAGATAATCGGTAACCTCCGCACCAACCTACGCCGCCCATACCGACGATTTTACGACCCTCTATCCGATCGGCAACCTATATATACCTGCACAGAGGTAGGTATTTGCAGGGTGGATTTGAAGAGACAAAAATTGAAAAAAAAAGAATTTAAATACCAAGGATTTTTAAAAGTACCAAAAATACGAATAAAAGCCGAAAACACCTCAATGAATGAATGGGAAACTTTCATTCACTTATGAAAACTGACAAAAATTAAGCTGTTTTATTTTCAAAACCACCCTGTGTGCACGACAGGGTTGATTTTTTAATCGAATCACGAAATTCCTTCATTTGTTCGAACTAATATTTTTTCTCGCTTCTCCCGCAGGTTTTCTGCAACATTCGGAGGAATAAGTGGTCGGCATTATTACAGGCCCATAACCGAATATCTTGAATATCTGCATTACTACGTGGTTAATACGGGCGTATTTCTCCCTCGGGAGATGTTCCATGTTTCGTCGATAACGTATTTGCTTCCGTATGAAGAAGCTATCGATGATGACATTTATTCAAATGTAATATCTTGTCTGGGTGAAGATTACCTTGGCGACCCGGAAATGTCTCCCCCAGGCCTCGAGAAATTCGCCCCCTCATTTTTTTCCCCCGTTCTTTTTTTTTGTTATTTTATTTTTTTCTAGAGGGAGAAACGCGAAAGTGCCTGTATAAGGTTATATAGAAACGCAGTCGCTAACGGCATATTAAAACTTTCAAGTCGCCAGAATTTCGTCTCTACGTATATAAGAGTTGGATATTTTTCAACGGAATAATCGGATGTTTTCAACCCTTTTTCATGTTCGATTCTATTTTATCGTTACTGAGAAAAATTAATTTTTCCGTTTATCATCATCGTCAGGTTTTATCAAACTTACACAACCTTCTGACCACCCTAAACGGGTATGTGTCTGTATTTGTAATTAATTTGACACGCTCCATAGGAAATACACGAGGTATATGTATAAATAATTGAAAAATTGTTGCAACTTTTGGATAGCTCGCGATAACCGTGATCGTCCGTTGCACGCGAACAGGTAAGCTTTACGAAAATCGTCGTCTCGGGTACGGTATAGTATAACCCATGCACGCTATAAACATTTCGCTTACAAGTGACTCGAGTCAAGAAACGAACGTTACACGTACACATATATATTACACGCACATATATAGGTATAGATTTCTTTATATTCTTTCTTTTTCTTTAGCGCGCGGCGAGGCAAAGACTTCAAAAGTTCTCGGCCACTCAACGCAAGCTGTTTCTAAGGCCTTCATGCGACTCTGCCTTCTTTCCAATTTCTTAAAAAGCCGCGACAATTTATGTGAGACGTGTTATAAACTACTACCAACCACCCACTACCCCCTCCGTCTCACCATATAAAAAACCGTAGGCGATACAACCCCTCCCATTCTTTGAGAAAACTAACGCTTATAGTTTTTCTGCTACCGTCCATTTTATAGAAGTTAGTTCAACTCGTATTTTTTCGATACTTATCAGTTAATTCTGATCGTAAAACTAAATCGGGCCACGAGGGAGAAAAAAAGAGGAAGAAAAGAGAAGAGAAAAAAAGTTTATATATCCCACAATGTCGTTTTCCCGATTTAATTTTTCTCTTCCTTTTTTTATTTATTTATTTATTTTTTTTTTGTTATTGGCGCGATCGGGGTAGTTTTTTGGGGTAGCAAAATCGTATGTGATTTAAAAAATGACTGGCAGAAGACGACGAGTCGGTGGTAAGCGTGAATAAAAAATAGAAAATCTAAAATCAATTAATCGAACGGAAAATTAACCCGTTTCTAAGAAATTCCGAAAGCTCATCCTCAAGGGTTTCTCGCGGCAAACAGTTTACCGGACCACCGTCGCATGGCAGCACTATTCCGTCCAAGGTATGAAATGAATTGAAAACCATTGAAAACCTTGTAAGTCCCGTGGAATCTCGGTACCAAAGATTTATCGAAGGTATGTATAAATAAATAATTGAACCTCTCCGAAAACAGGGAATGAAAAAACTGACGCGCTTTCGAAGTCATCTCGGCACAATTATTCGTATATTTGTTCGAAAGAATTTTCAAAAATATTCATCACTTCGTATTACAAAATCCGAAGCGAAGCGTTTCCGAATTTTTCACAAGCACAAAAATCGCCGTGAAGAAGACCTATAAATGTTCAGAAATTTGCGTAATTCGTTTCAGGATAATGTAGGTAAGTTGATGTGAAGAAGGGAGAGAAAGAGGGAGGGGGGGGGGCGACTATTTGGATGTAAAACTAGATGGGAGAATATTGCTTTCGCCGTATTTCACCCTTCCGACACACATACCTACGTATACCCGCTGCTTGTAATTATCTGTCAACCGTAGCGTAATTAATTGCTTTAAAAGTTTCTATAAGATCGTGATAGATTAAGTTAAAGTGTACAGGTCAAGACGTGACCGGCCCCCGTAGCTACACAATTTCCACTTTCGATATTTCCCCCTTATATATTGAACGAGGGGTAGCGCGTGCCTCAAAAAAATCAAGAAAAAAATAAGAGAAAAGAAAATAGAAAATGAAAGAAAAAAAAAAGAAGGAATCCTCGGCACGCCGAAATCAAACCCTACTCCAATATTTCCTTCCCAATATACGGAGGTTGAGTCAACCGCGCAGAGGTGACCCCTTTTCGATCACACTCACCCACATATAGTTTTATGCAGTAATAACACCTATTATAAATATACGATTCTATAATTGTACGGCATTTTAGTTTCTTTTTCATATATATTTATACGCTCATAAATTATTAAAATTTGAGTTTCGAAACAACAATTGGATACTCGAATTTTTTGAATAATGGAGTTGTATTACGAAGCGTTGGTCGCGGTACCCGAATCATTGGTTTGCTCATTTGTTCGTGATTTCAGTTTTTTTGTGACTTCTGTTTCTATTTTTTTTTTTTTTTTATTCTCATTTTCTAACTTGTATTGAATCCCCCCCATCCCCTCTCTCTGTTCCATTTTCGAGCTCAAGTCGAGCATTTGATTTCTCATTGAGGATGGATTTTTTTATTTTTTTTCATTCTGGTTGAAATTTTTTTATTTTTTTTTTCTCTTTCTTTCTCAGATCAATTAATCACTGCAGATTAACCCAATTAAGTAAGAATGGCCCCTTTATTACACTCGCTCGTTCAGGTGCTCCAATAATAATTCTGAATACGAAATACAATAATTTGCGTAAAACATTCAGCACATTAAAATTAATCGAGAACTTAACAGCCTGCGATTCGCCGGTTTTCACGAATGCTTCGCTTTCTCCGGGGTAGTTAGTAAAACGAAGAAGGAATCGTATCCAGTAGGAAGGTACAGGAAGGGAAGAATAAGGAAGAAAAAAAAGAAGGGGGGCAGAAGGGGGAGGGGGATGGTTGGAGTTTGTACTCCTTCTTTTCCAATTAAAATTCAACGCCTGTGGACGCTCCGTGTAATTGGCCGAGATCTCTTTAAGCAGGAAAATTACCCAGAAGGGGTTGACTTCGGCGGGGCGGCGGCGGAGGGGGGGGGGAGAAAAAGGAGTTCACGTCGTGGTTTAACCGTAGGGTTCACAGGGGTTTTAATACCGGGGGCAAAAATCCTGCCAATAAATAAATTTAAATATATGAATATCCAACCCTTTTCTCAGTATTGCTTTTCAACCCCATATATTATACATAACACAGCTTATATAACCTGAAGATACTCGACCTAACATTCTAAACTCGTTCAGAAAATTTTTATGCACCGTTTAATTATGTTGTATACGTATACCTACTACGTTTTATATATACCGTATATATATTTATAAAGCTCGCCAATTAAAATTATACATATTACCATATGCGAGATATTCAAATTGTATCACACCCTATACCGGAAACACGAGAAAAAAAAAAGAAGAAAGATCGCTAAATAAAAACGAAGCGAAATTTATGTTTTTTTTTTCTCTTCAGTGTACTCTTGGATTATCGTTTTTGAGCATCACGCGCAATTTTCTCTCTGACGTCACATCGAGGCGGTTTTACCCACGTTCCCCCTCTTTTTTTTTGTAAACGAAAAGAAAAAAAAAAACAAAAATAAATAAAAACCATTTATAATTAGCCATATAGATATCAGTGTATACGTATTACTACTTTTGTATAGTAGCGCGGCGGTGAAGCTGCTGCACTTTATAAAAAGCTGCTGCAGAGAGTAGAGCTGCTATGAAGTGGGGGAGATACCTGGAGTAGCCGGGATAGCGCAATGTAGAGATGGAGGGGCGGCTGAAGTACCCGCTAATTAATACCCCTAATTGCGCCGACCCTAGCCAACAACCTGCAGTCCCAGGGCTGTATTAATACAACCGTAGGATACGCGCTCCCGTAAATAGCATGGACCAAATTGATGGAGATCCAAAAATCGATGTGTCTTTCGAAAATATATGTTTTTTCTTTTTTTTTCTAAATATACACACTGCACTTCTACTTCTTCGAATATATGCAATAATGTAATATAAACAAATTAATCAAATGAATAAAGCAAGTATTAGGCTATATCCATACCATAAAATATACCCCTTTGAAATGTGCGGACCCTTCAGACGAAGTGCTTTCAGAACAGCCTATACCACCTTGTGAAAAGGCCTTTGGTAACATATTTCACATCCCCTATTTTCTATATAGCTCAGCGTATCATACACTCTTAAATTTACACCGTACGAGGTACCCATATCGATACGAGGTCTAAGTTATGGCGCAATCCAAGCAACGTGTCGCCGCCATGTTCTACAACTTTTCAATGCCGATATATTTCCAACGGCGTTTTTTCATTCCTTACTTTTTGTTTGATTTTTTTCGCCCCCCGCGCTTTTCTCGCGCCTTTTTTTTCCTACTTATTTTCGTTTGCTTTTTTTTATTTTTACGCGAACTGTTGGCTCGCCGTTCCCGCGCGTATACGCGAATTCCACGGATATGGGATACCTAATATTCGCAATGCTGTCGATTTTGAGTTTGAAATTTTTCTCCTTTTCTCCCAAATTTTTATCTTACTCAGCCACAAGAGCAAAATTGAAGAAAACAAAAACCTCCGTGTATTAAAGAGTTGATAATTAGTTAAAATTGTATAACGGCGTTTGATTATAAACGAAGAAAAATTTCTGTTTACCTTATAAATATTACAACAACGAAATAACGTGACCCTCTTGTTCTCGCCGTATAATTAGCTACGTGAATATATGGCCCCTATATAAATACCCCACATACACTATAGGTTCAATAACGCCAAAGAACAATAATTTCATTACTACGGTATTCAGCTATAATTACCTCTGTCTGTAACAAAGGGTCGATAATTAATTCCGAACGTATCGTATATATGCGCATACATGCATATGTATATATAAATACACGCACACGTGTGTATAATATACATAACATTACACATACGCATATACGACCGGTGCAAATATCGCGGATGGACAGATATATGTGTTCCGAATTCGGTATACGTTTCATAGAATTTCTGTTCGTTTGAAAATTCTATAAATCTAATTCAACCGCAGCGCCCGAAAAACAAAAGACAAAGCCTCGGCAGCAACTGGTTATTATCCTCATGTACACGAGTTCTCAACTTTAATCGTGATTAAAATATAAAAAATTCAACAATCTCGAACGCTAATTTGTTTCAGCAGCTTATACATATACTGAAAACGAACTTTCATTTACGTGCTTTTTTTTAAATTTTATTAATCATTATTTTTTACGTTTTTTTTTTTGTTTCTTCATTTTTCAAATTTACTTTTTTGACGAAAGAATAATAATAATTAGCATACGATTCATCGTATGCGTATAGCTATGTATATGTTAAATTTCATTCGCGTAATTTCAGCAGTATTATATCTCTATGTATATGGTTAATACCGGGTGATATGACGGGGGTTGTGGGGGTTATGGGCCGGTTAACGCATGTGGCTAACCACTTTGGCGTAAAACAGAGGTGTTGGTCTCTAATATATATGCCGCGTTGCTCCTGTTTGAGCATATGTTGCCCTACGCCGGTATAGTTTGCTCGTTATTTCGCTTAACTATACATATAAATATATACGAATTTCTACGTACAGATGTGTATATATAACTTCCAAATTATAACGCACGGAGCGAACGAGAGTTGGGGGTGGAAAAGGAATTACGGTCAAAACTGCAATCTGCATATAATATATACAAAATACGTGCAGAGGTCATTCATCTTGAACGACAAATAATTCAACTCACCGTGCGCAGATCCTTCAAGTGCAAGATCAAAGAAATAATTGACCACTGATTTGCATCCTTGTCGATAAAAAATTATTCGTTCAATATTATCAGATAAATATCGATGGATCGTTGACGCCTTAGAATCGGGGAGGGTTTCCAAACTTGCCTAATTAATCGACGCTCTATATCATCCGCGTCGATATACTCGGAAGAAAGCGTGTACAACGATAGTACCTACCTAATACACTTTTCGATGCACCGGCGAGTTTGCCCCAGTTAAAACAAAGCAACTGTATAATAGAAGCGCAGCTGGCATAGAAGCTGCCTGAGCCCACCGTTATTACATCTATGTATCTACGGTAGTAGATAAGCATGCCAGCTTCACACACAGGGTGACCCGATATTCGAACAACCAAAAAATTTGAAAACGTCCTGCCAATTTTAAGATTTGAATAATTTTTCAACGGGTCAAGAACGATCCTTTCAAATTTCTTTTTTTTCTCTTTATGACGGATAGTAGAGGAAAGCCTTATCGAAAGTCGGAAAAATCTTGATGCCTTGCCGATGATTTTTTTTTTTTTTTTTTGGCCACCCCTGCAGTACTTATAAGTAAAAGGTATACACCGGAAGTACATGCAATTATGAACTGGATCTGTTACAAATGAGAAATTTTTAATTAAGAACTTTGTCAAAAGACGTTAAGGAAATTGGTGTATTAAAAATTATATGCATTCTAGATGAGTGATGTTAAAGCCCGTTTTTTATGATACGAGTTATCCCTCTTGACCCATAAATTATAAAACCGCTTTCAGATTTTCTAATTTTTAATTTATACGAACGTTGAAAAAATGAATTGATCGATGACTTTGAAGTCGATCGAGGGACGATAATGAAATTTTCCGTATGCCTGTGAACGCGTTTTTTTATCTTTTCGAAAAAGATTTTTCAACAGAAAATATAAAACTGATTTCATAGACGTACGGCTAGCTCGTCGGGTATTATTATTAAGACGAAATTGAGGGTAGTATAGAGTATAGCAGCGGGCTTGCACGGGGTATATTCTATTGTGTAAAGTCGCGTGCGCGGCGCAAGTTAATTAAGAGCGTCTAATGAAGCAGCCGCACCACCGCAAACGACGCCGAGCCAAGAACACTGGCGTCTCAATCAATATATTAAAAATTACTTGCTATTCACTCGCCTCGAAACCGAGTACTAATATAGCCAGATAGATTTGACAGACCCAACATTTTCAATCCCGTTAATACATAAATCCGAATACCATAAGATACGCCGAAATATCGAGCGCGAATTTTCCAAAAAATTATTCAATAATTTCCGAAACGGTGTTTCTATGAGAACTTGCTACTCAAAAATCTGTACTAAACTTATTCTACGTCTACTATAAATGCGACATTTTCTTTCTTCTTCGTCTTTTTATTAACACTTACGTAAACGCAAATTAACGGATTACGGTATAATAATTTATCTACAGTGCAACGCAAAGTTTCAGCTTTCTAGTATCCGCGCATCTCACGATGAGAAATTCGTATTCCACTAATTCTACGCCACTGTAAAATTGTAAATTTATGCCGTGGTTTAACAACGTTTTCATCAGATAAGTAATCTCTCTCCTCCTTAGCTTTATTATTTCTACCGTTCTTATACTTCTCTCTCAAGTCTTTTTCATCCGGCGCTGCACTCGCTCACTCACCCCGTTCGAATGTATATAGTTGAAACTAAAGAGGAAAAAAAAAAGGAACAAATTAAAAAAAATTTTTAAAAATACATCGACCAAACGAGAGTATAAGACCGAGGAGAAGTAAAAAATAAATATTTGAAAAACAAGCAAAAATAATAATTGAAAATAAAAAAAATATCAGAAAACAAAAAGCCTCTCTCTCTCTCCGATTTTATTTGACATAATTTTTATTTTAATTACGCTCACGCTTGAGACACACAGAGAATCAGAGCGGAGTTTTACAAACTGGAAAGATTAACTTTTATTGCGTTAATTAATTTTTAACCGTTACCCGCTCTCCCGTTTCCCTCTGCAGGCTTTTCCTCCCAACCCTCTACCAAGACCAATTGTATTATTCCCAGTTATTGATGTCGGGAAGGGACGAAATTCGCACAGTCTTTTGTTTCGGTTCCTTTCTCTTCGAAAATTTTATTAACTCGACGTTTTATTTTTTAAAAACTCGTCACCGCTCCCCAGACTTTCGTGAATATTGTTATTTCTTTTTGCTTTTTCATACTCATTTCAACTCTTGATAGTTCTCTCCCTTGGAAAATAAAATTCAATTTAATGAAAATTGAAAAAAAATAAATAAAACAGAAACAAAAAAATACCCATTATATGCAGGTTCGTAAATTTTTCTTAGAAAAAAATTTGCTCGCATGTCGGATGAAGATTTTCTTCGATAAAATTTCAGCTTTTTCCACGTCTCGAGTTTTATTGACGAATGTATTGTACGGTGGATATGTAAGGTGGAGATTACGAGACTTTTTTCCTTAATAGTTAATGGCGACAGAAAAGTTCTCCAGCGCGATATCTTATGTACTACGTTGCAAAGCGCGGCGCGGCGGCGGGCGTCGCGTCGGGTAACCCGCGGTATAGGTAAAAGGTACGGGCGCGTTAGAGAAACGTCTGCACGTCCGCACATCGGCACGTTCCTCCATCTGTCTGGGTAGGATTACGTTTTGCTACATTTTTATTGACCAAAGTAGGTGGTTAACTCTATAAACTATGATATTTTACGTCCTATTTTACTACTCTGTAGAATTCGCTGCTCAGTTTTATTCTACAGAATCCAACGAAACCGACGAATAAAAATAACAAAAAAATAAGAACATGAGAATAAGAAAGAGTTTACCCGTATCGTACACGCTATAAAATCGACGCATCTCGAAATTTGAAAATTTCAATCCACATTTTCCGGATTCCTTCATTTTATTTCTTTCGAATTTTATTTTTCTCGCTTCGTACAATTTCGCTCTTCATTGCACTGTATTTTATAATTGTCCGTAAATTAGAATATTCCCGTGAATTAAGTCTTGATTAACATTTACATGAGATTGTTTCATGTGTAGGAGCCATTATTCCGAGAAGGAAGTGGCTGACCCTCCCTTCCACCTTTAAACCGGGGAAATAAGAGCTGGGTGGCTATGACTCGACGATTTTCTGAACTGATTAAACTACCTGCAACACTCACCGTCCTGTGCCTATCACCGTGCACAATGTACGTGTAGTGAAGAGAAAATAAAAAAAAAAAGAAAGAATGAAAATTAAAAATTAAAAATAAAAAATACCGCACATGAATTACATACCCGACTTGACTTGAGCGAATGTGAAACGCGAGTAATACGGATACGAGTTTGCATATAGGAATTGATTTTACCGATAATCCATCGAAACAAGATGGATTTTTACCATTAATTAGAAATTTACATTTATAAATAGGAACTTCGGGTCTCGGAATAAGATTTAGTTTCATCGCATAAAAGCAAATTTGGCAAATGATGCTTGAAATCGACAAAAGTCATTCGCGAGATCTAATCAACGGTTGAGTTAAGCTAAACTCGGTTAAACAAGAGATCTTTCCTACGAAGATAATAAAGGGAGGAAATAGGGGGGGGGGGGGGGAGGAGACCTGAGGGCGCAAGGTAAAGTATATAGAGCAAACTCTGTACAGTATACGCAGGATTGAGGGAGACAACAGTGTCGGATAGGCCTAAGCAAAGCAAAATCAAGTAAATAGTCTGAATGCCAGGCGTACTAATTAGTTGTATAAAGGTACTCACCCCCCTCCCCCGCCTCTCTTTTCCACCGCCGCGTGCTATCTCCCTTTCTCGAATCCCTTCGAAAGCTTACACTGTTAATTAACATACCAAGCAAAGGGTGCAGGCGTAGAAGTGTCGTCAAGGTGTCCTCCCTTCTCAGAATCGAGTGGTCTAAACTCAAAACCACCTCGCTCCGACCTTAAAAAAATTAACGTCAATCGTAAGACGCATGAAAAATATTATATGCGAGCCGGAATAAAGAGACCGGTGGATGAAACCATTTTTTGTACCTCTGCAGTAGGGGTTCAAAATTTTTTTTTTTTCCTTGCAGACGATTTTGACGGCGATTGCAGTTTAGCACTGGAAAAATGCCGGTTCACCATCACTTGAAAAACTCGAACTTCATCGCGGTTCCGACCCATATACGTTGCACTAATTGTAGGCATCGTGCACACGACAAAAAAAAAAAAAAAGAAATTTAGAAAAAGAAAACTAACTTTTTATCAAGACACCGGTCCACCGAACAGCGCAGGCCACGTCACGATTGAAATACCTGCACTTTCGATTTTTTTAGTGGAATATATTTGGTCAGATTTGGAACGAACGTCGCCACTCTACTTTTGCATCGTTCCATCGATCCACAAATCGTACGTTTCACGTCGGCTTCGGATCGGAGACTGACTTAATTTCAGTGGAAACCTGTCGTAAGAAGATTAAGATTAATCCCCATCGGTAAACATCAACGACTCTGGATTCGGTTAGAACGCGAACAAGTTGAATAGAGAAAGAGTAAGTCTCTCTTATTCTTGCATTGCAGATATTCACAATCACACATGTGATTTTCTATATAACAATTTAGATCGTTCAGACCGATTCAAAAAAAATTCGATTTTTTCGCTCTTTAATAAAAAGTTATAAAAAAGAATATCTGTAATTTTTTTTTTCGCGATGAATCTAAAGTTTTCGAAAATTATTAATTTTCTTTTGTCCCACTTTTTTATTCGAACGGAATTATGTGGACTTATTTGCCAGAGAAGGGAGAATAAAAATCCTAGATAATTGTTAATATCCTGAAAGAATCGAACGGCGGTAAAATTTGGCATTGTTCATTTTGTGACGGTCGTATGTATATGTGTAGGGTAAAAGCGTATAGCGTCGTAATAAAATACAAAGTAGGTGCTTTGAGCAATCCTATATATTTAATGCAAGCAGTTTTCTTCGAAAGCTTGCGGTATAGAACAAACAAATAGAGTTTACTGTCTAACTTAGATCGAAGCAATAACAGATTTATCTTGTAAGATAATATCAACTTATTCGCATCTCACGGATTGGCGATAAAGTATATAATATACATTTGTATATACATGTATCGGGGATGCATATAACTATACCGTTGTCGTTTGCCGGGGATTTACAACTCGCCGGAGATTCCTTATTCTTCAATAGAGTAGAAACTTCCGCGGTCGGTTTTACGCCCTCGCAAAATCAGGACAATGCGAATAATGCATACTTGAGAAACGCTTTAAGTGTACGATATCTACATCGTCGCATTCTCCGCTAAGATGAAATGAAACAATAGGAGTTGGTTTATTAGTCGTCAAAGCCTCCGGTCTCCTTATTGCAGAGTTAACCGGCCCTGCATACCTACTGCTCCTGATTTTACGCACTCAAAAAGCCGCGAAAGCTACTCTCACCCCGAACAGTAAAGCGGTGAACCTCGAAATGGTTCTTCTCAGCTATATACGTTTCCACAAAGTGATTGTTTACATGAAAATTTGTTAACTTAACGACCAACCGAAATCTCCGTTGAATTCTCAACGCCGTACAGAACCCGAATCCTTTGACATATTATCGTAAACAATTTACAATTGATTCAATTAGCATGTGCCGTATTGCAAATACCTACGTTACGAGCTTCCACGAGCTTTTGATACGATGTAAATTTCTATATTCTGCTAATAAATTATGCAACACGTATTATACTCACGTAAGTTGATGTTTGCAGTATTATAAATCAGAGCTTATCCTTTTGTATTATAATACGTTTCGTAACTATTAATGTTATTATTATTATTCTTTTTTTTTTTTAGTTTTTTTTTTTTCTTTTAATCCAACACGCAAAGCAGTAAATTCCGAAGCTCCCGCTAACACCCATGCGATACTTGCACCCCCGATCCAAGCTCTTGGCATGTTTGAAGAAAAGATTTTTTTCACTCATGTTTCATACTTTACGCGACACTTTTTACACCCTGGTGCTCGTTGCCCCGTGCAACGCATTAAACCGACTATAGGTCGGGTATTTTTAATACTTGCACAGCTACACACTACCCGACTGATTTATGTGAAATTTTGGAAATATTTTCGTTCACATTCGTCTCTTGATACGAAGAAGAGCGAATTCGTGACTCTTCAGATCGGTTAGATCTAGGACTAATTGAAAGTAGATTTCCTAACGATTTGATTCGGACGATCCTCTATTTTCCGTCTACCGTTAGGGTGTAGTGTTAACGAGATTTTGAGCGTGCTGCAGCTGAACGATGTCATAAATGCCAGTAGCAGAGACATAGAGCGGCATAGAGGAGCTTATTCGTATAGATGTCTCTTAGGGGCTGTTGGTAACAATGAGACACGAGACTGCAGCTTTCCGAGTATGCAGTATCCGTACAGGAATTCTATATAGAGTCGCGTGTTAGTCAGTCCGCAGTTAACGGAAGGAAGGAAGGAAGGAAGGAAGGACGGAAGGAAGGAAGGAAGGAAGGAAGGAAGGAAGGAAAGGACCAACAAACCAACCAGCCAACCAACTTGGTCGAGATGGTTCGCCTCGCATGGTGCGGTTTACTGTACCTAAGAGCCTTGCAGGGGTGCAATGGTACTCGGAAATAAAGCACTGCGCGAATCAAAGGGATATGTATAATACACGAAAAGTGTCTCGATTTCTTCTCTTTTTTTCTCTCTCTCTCCACCTTACCTATTCCTTCATTTTTCTCCACGTAACGCAAACCTCACAGAGTCTATTTATTTTTCTCACGTGCGTCGTGTCTGATATTTGGTTCGATCTGATTCATTTTTTAAAACCTCAATTATATATATGCGTATAAGTGTACGCTGTTTTTTTTTTTTTTTTTCTTCTGTTTTTTGTAGGGGTGACGGAATTAAAAGCAGTCGTACCATCCTGCTGTTATACTACGGGATGCAAGTCCCTACAACTTAAGTCCAAGTTATACTATACGTGTGCGGTACGCGCATAAGTAGGGGTCGCGGTCGCTTTAGAGCCATCCAGTTCTCGTTTACAACTCAACCCCCGGTAAACCCCCGTGAACCCGACCAACCACCCGTGACAACACTCACTTGTTTTTATATTCAGTTAATTTACAATTTGTTATTACATATTATCATTATTATCATCGTTATGTTCTATGTTTTACGGTGAACAGCGAGGGTGGTTTTTTTTTTCTGTTAATTTCCAATTCTTTTTATCGCCACTTTGAAAAGTAACTGATTTCGGACTAATAATATCGCGTTGATTCGATTTTGGGTTCGGATGAATAATTTCTTCAGATCGGCGATGACCGCTACCGTACCTTGTGAATTTAACTTTATTTATACGCTGCAGCTAGAATCCTCGCACGCGTTTACACGTGTAAGTATCCTATAGCTCTGTGTATTTACGTACGTGTGTATATCTTCATCGAAGTTTGGTAATCCTGAGTTATGGAGGATTATGCCGTCAATTTCGCTAGACTGTTGCAGGATCAGGTGTTCCGAGCCCATCGCATCTCGAATATCCTCGCAGCTGGAAGACCCGTAACATCCTGGCTATAACATCGTAACTATAATAACATAGTACCTCGAAATAACTCAACGAAACCGCCGAGAAGAATCTAATGATGCACCAATATTGTGCTGCAGTCGATCGCTGCGAATGGCACATTTGCATAATCATCGATTCCATCAACCCCCAATCAAACGATGTGTTAAACTTCGCGAACTCGACTGAAGATAGGAAGAGAATCCTTCGTTCCTCTTTTCCCCCTCTTTTTTTTTCGTGATAAAACGATAGGTACACAGCGGAAATTAGCGAAAATTTTGTATCGATCGAATCGACTGGCACAAAGTTGGATGTGGGAAAATTCACAAAATATGACGTTGTAGGAAGTGAAATGCACCGATGGAAACTCTATAATATACCGATATTACACCACTCCACATCCTCCATTCGCATATCTCGGGGGATCAGTGGCGCTGCCAACACTGAAAATATAAATCCGCTAAAATATCGGGAGATTAGCGCCGGGATATGTTTGTCGCGCAATAGCCTCGGGCTACCAAAGCCTTTCCCACACCTCCACATCTATCCAACCTCAAACCTACACCACCACCACCGCGACCTTTGCCGGACGATACCGGCCGCGCGGCGCGCGGTGGCCCGCTACCTATACGCTGTGAAAATCCTGCATCACCATTTTTTCTCGTAACAATAATTTGTCGTTATCAAATAACGACGGGGAGAGCTTTACAATACACCAATAAATGTTTTTGCCAAATAAAATTTTACCACCGAATAATACCGCGGAGTTTGTTGCTATTGAATTCCGGGTCGTTGCTTCAACCCCCGGTATAACATGCATTTTTCTATTTTATTACATGGATATAAAGGATTTTTCGTCTCGTTGCATGGGTCAGCCTGCTCCCAGGGTTCTGTCAAAAAAAAAACGAACGACAAAACAAAAGGAAGAAGTAACAGAAAAAACTCCTTCTGCGGATCTCTAATACGGACAACGATCCGTACAGTTATATTTTCTTGACACCGAAAAAAGAACCATCAGACTTGGTGGCAAAAATCTTTGAGCCCTATGAAAACCAAATTCACAATTTCCTGAATATGGCAACTCAATGAATCTATCGAAATGATGAAGATATTGCCAATTTTTTGCTCTCCGAAGCAGAAAAATTGAAATATCTCGATTGGTTTTAATCGTGGCGTGATTTAGTCGATGGATTCGTGTTTCTAAGGTGGAATCACGTAAGAAAAGTGACATACGATCGATTTCAAAAATACCCCATTTTTCGCCTGAAAATCGCAAAAATCCAAAGGGGTATACCTTAGATTTTTTGCAATTTTGGGGTCAAGAATCAACAATTTTGTTTTTGCAGTATTTTGACGTTATCTGACGTAATTTGACCCCAGGAATCCGAATCCAGTAGTTAAATTGATCTATCTATAAAATTAGAGAAGTTATCGCCAATTTATCGCTCTAAAAAGTGAAAAAATGAAGATATCTCGATTGGATTATTTCGTAGCTTAATTTAACCGATGGATTCGAATTCCTGAGATCAAAATACGTTCGAAAAGCGCCCTACGATAAATTTCAAAAATACTTCATTTTCGGCCCCAAAATCGAAAAAATCCAAAGGGGTATACCTTAGATTTTTTCGATTTTTGGGCCGAAAATGAAGTATTTTTTAAATCGATCGTAGGGCACTTTTCTTACGTATTTTGACCTGGGAAACACGAATCTGGAAGCTAAATTGATCCATCTATAAAATTGAAAAAGTTATCGTCAATTTATCGCTCCGAAAAGTGAAAAAATGAAGATATCTCGATTGGATTAATTCGTAGCTTAACTTACTCAACGGATTCGTGTTTCTCGGGTCAAAATACGTTAGAAAAGTGTCCTACGATCGATTTAAAAAATACTTCATTTTTGGCCCAAAAATCGAGAAAATCCAAAGGGGTATACCTTAGATTTTTGTCGATTTTTGGGTCAAAAATGAAGTATTTTTTAAATCGATCGTAGGGCACTTTTCTTACGTATTTTGACCTGGGAAACACGAATCTGGAAGCTAAATTGATCCATCTATAAAATTGAAAAAGTTATCGTCAATTTATCGCTCCGAAAAGTGAAAAAATGAAGATGTCTCGATTGGATTAATTCGTAGCTTAACTTACTCAACGGATTCGTGTTTCTCGGGTCAAAATACGTTAGAAAAGTGTCCTACGATCGATTTAAAAAATACTTCATTTTTGGCCCAAAAATCGAGAAAATCCAAAGGGGCATACCTTAGATTTTTTTCGATTTTAGAGCCAAAAATGAAGTATTTTTTAAATCGATCGTAGGACACTTTTCTAACGTATTTTGACCTCGGGAACACGAATCCGTTGAGTAAATTGAGCTACAAATTAATCCGACCAAGATATATCAATTTTTTTGCTTCGAAAAGCAAAAAATTGGCGATAACTCGATCAATTTTACAGATAAATCAATTTGGCTTGCAGATGCGTGTTTCTGAGGTCAAAATACACAAGAAAAGTGTCCTACGATCGATTTCAAAAATACTTCAATTTTTGACCCTAAAATTGAAAAACTCCTTTGGATTTTTTCGATTTTTGGGTCAAAAATCAACATTCTTTGACAGGGGGTTCTGCAGGGCACTGTTATGTATTTTGAGCTCAGGAACTCGAGTCCTTGATTTTTTACATTCTTTCAGCATAAAACTTCAGGGGAATAATTTCAAAATAAAATGTATTCTAAACGAAGTGTAAATCTTGATGGTTTTGAGGGCACAATTGAGTGTGACAAACAGCGTATACATATAACAGGGGTTGTCGTTGATGGCTGTGGTGGTTAGTGGCATGGCAAAGAGGGAAGGCAAGTTTACCGCAGAGAATAATGTTAATGAAATACAGATAGGATCTCTATACAAGAACTCCCTATGCCCGTAAAGCTATTGTCGCCTTGAGAAGACCTTGACGTCGTTCTTAACGCAAACTTTATTGGAATAAAAATAAAAAATAAATACACCGATATACCTACGTGTAACGGAATAAAACAACTAACCGCCGGCACGAAACGTTACTTCCAACTAAAAGCACGCTCACGATTCAACTGCCGTGTAAAAACGACCCTGAAAATATCTTTCGAGAGGACGGTCACTTTTTGGCTGCGCCTTATTTTCACTCGCGTGTATCATGAACTCTTTTCGTCTTTGAAAGAAAGATAGGGAAAGTCAAATTTCGATACCATTGAAAGAGACAAGGTCAAAAGGAATACTTGCGTAAGAAATGTTTGAGACTACATCACGTATAATAATAACCTGTTCTCATAGCCGGTTCTGGGTAGCTTTGAAAGTTTGCATCTTCATTTTTCGAAAAGGATTAATTAACCAAACTCTAACAAAACGTTAATTAAGGTACTCGAAGCCAAGTACCATTAAAGAGTGTAGCGGGAATTACAAGTACAGTTGTAAAGGGTGGGCTTAAAAGTTGGAGTGCGCTTCCGACGGTAAGTTTCAACGGCTGAGGAGAGAGAAAGAGAAGTGCAGAGAAAATGCTAAGGGAAAAGAGAACGGGCGATATGCAAATGTGGACAACCTTCGTAATACCTGGGCGCTCGGCGCAATAATCATTAAAAACTAAACTAAGGTAGGTGAGGAAGGGGAGAGGGGGGGGGGGGGGAGTGAAGAGTGGGAGCAACAAGAGGTTTGAGAAGGGGTTTCGGGGGAAGTAACTTAGGCTCGAAGCTTAGAAACTCAGCGTGGTGGAGGGTAGACGCCGCCTAATTTGGTAGTCATAGCGGAAAGCTCCCTGTATTAACCCTCCCTGCAATTCGCGAACAATTCTGATAAGAAATATCTTTACATGTATATCTATACGTCGCATGTATACCCTCTGCAGGTGATCAAAACTAATGAATTTCTCAGGGACAAAGCAGTAAGCGTGATATCTTACTGACAAAAACTATAATTAGAATTCTAATACCTGCAACTGCAGCTCCGCAGGGTGTATCGGCATCGTGAAGCGAACATTGGGAGAGAATTCTTTTTTCTCTTATTTTCCTAATAGTCAACTGTACATTTTATGCGTTGGTCCCGATTTCTTTTGCGCGGAGGTAAAGCGAGGTGAGAGAGAGGGGTAACTCGTAAACCGGTAGGTAAGTTAAAGAAATCAAGAACACGTAGCTCGCGTTAAAATTATAACTACGCAGTAACAAAGTATATCGTATGACCGAAGTACGAAGGGTGAGTTGGTACGTTAGGCGAGGAGGGTGGAAGAGGGTGTTACAGTGGCTGGTATAAGGCACTGTGCCGGAAGAAAAGTATCCCTCTTTTCAAGCTCTCGCAGGTTGCAGTAGAAGTAAAAGAGGAGTAGCAGCGGTAGCAAAAGAGGGAACAGGAACAACGCGGGGAGAAGAGTTCGGAGGGCGGAAACCGTTGAGCGTGGATTGAAGAGGGTAGAAAGACGTGAGAAAAGAACGACTAGTCGGGTAGTTACACTCGCGAAGAGTTACTGCTGGCAAAGCTGTAATCAAATACTTACGGCGCTGCGCCCGCGAGCTGCAGAAAACCTCTAAAGAGAACAAGATTGTAAAAACAGTCGAGCAATTTCGATCGGCGGTGCTTTATAATTGGCCGGAAGTCAATATAAAAGAGAAGAAACTAGGTATGTATACTAAAAAATCTATCCAGGGGAAGAAATAACCTCGCGTTTCTCTCCGTGGCGTAATAAAGACTCTCTTATTCAGAGATATGAAACTTCCGGATTTAATTCAACTTTCGAATATCAACAAAAATTTTTTTGTCGTTTTTTCTTTCTCATTTTCGGTTCAGTTTCGTCCGGGGATACGTCTAGTCCCATCTACTCGATGAAAATATTTCTGAGAAAATTTTTCAGAGATTTATCTCCACACGTGTCAGATGCTGTGGTATCGTGTAGCGAGGTGTAATACGCATTAACAACGACGCCGTTTAGCGCTGCATACATAATCGTTACGAAGAGAAAAGAAAAATAAAAAACAAAAAAGGATCAAGAGAAACAGGAGTCAGCGGTAAAGTTTAAGGACGATAATTATCCCTTGCGGAAACGTAGCGAGGAAGACTTAGATCAGGAGAGCGCTGAGTTTCGCGGTATACATGGAACGAGACGAGACGGCGAGATGGTTTGGGATGGGTGATAACCTAATCTGACCTAATCTGTGGTCCATACAAATTAATGTTACGAGGTTCCGAGCCATCAATGGGCCCATCGGCGGCCACGGTGCCATTCCGGTCTTCCGAAGCATCCCCTTTTGCGTGGAGAGAAAGAGGATCGTCTTTTCCCTTTTCCTCTTCCCCCTTCCATCTCTCTCGCTCTGCTTCCGTCCCCGTACGGCTGATTCGGGCTTCCTCTTTCCCGGCCATATCCTTTCCCGTCGCCTCACATGTCTACGTGCAATATACAGAGACACGGGACTCGAAACTGAAACTCTCACGGAACATCACCACCACCGACACAGCACACGTGTACGGTGTATACCTGGTTCTCCTTCACTACCACGACCGTAACGACGACCACCCCTCTTAAGGGCTGCTGCAGAGTCCGCACTGTCTCTCATATACCATGAAAACGTGGTGGTGGGTTGCTAACGACCGTAGCAGCATCGTGGTTGTTAACTGCTTTCTGGGTTTGGTCGCGCGGACTCGCTTCCATGCGCGTTTATACTACCACCGATGGTGTTGGTGGCGGAACAGAAGCAAGTGGTAGGTAACCCCTGCAGATAGAAATGCGCCGAAGTTCGACCATTCACCGAAGACGTTGGCGGTGGTGGTAAGTTCGTTGTAGCGGTGGTGGTGCTTCGAGAAAATAGCGAAGCTATTGGGAACAATGTCTTGTTAGGCGGCTTGCGTTGCGGTAATCGAGAAGACGGAAAGATCGTTCAGGAGTCGTTAGGACCCGGACTGTACTTCGTTTGTTTGTGGCAGAGGTTCTTTTACTCGTCCGAGAAAACCTTAGTCACTTCTCGGTCACGGTTCGTTGAACTGTAATTTATTATCATCAGCCGAGGACATCCGTCACTGTGAAATCCATCCGATCCGTCCGCTTCGGCAAAATCAAATAACGTCGTAGAAATATTGTAAACAGACTATGATGTGGTTCGAAGCCTCGAAAAATTTGCCATGATTGTAACATCGACAGGTGAGGCGAACGTTAAGTTATGCCGTTCGTGACTGATATACGTCCCCGGTCTACGGTGTAATCGCAGAGATAATCGAGCGTCTTACGACTTGATTGGTTGTCATTAAAGCTAAATGCGTTCACGCCACCTCAGGGAGTATCTCCAGACATTACGTCGGTAGGCCTGTTGAATTAATATGAGGAAGACAACTGGGGGGTACGCCACATACCGAGAAGTTATCAAGGTGAAGTTAGGGTGAAACCAACCACCACCAGCGCCGCCTCACTCATCTATTCAAAGTTTCAAATCTTGAATCTTACCGTCGAGATAATGCCTGACAAATTATTGCTACGAATCGAGAATACCTAATTTCAAATTCTACGCCCCCGTCTTACATTTTCCCATGCAAGTATTCGGAATACGTTTGGGCTATCTTGTTACGGCGATGAACAAATTTACTGAGACTTTTGGAAGAGGTTTTCGAATTGATCATTTCTGCAGTCGGTCACCCGATGTGGCTGATTTCGGGGAACTGTATTATCGGTTTTTTTTTCTCGTTTTTTTCTCATTCCCGCGAACAGTAGCGGGAATAGTATTCCTGAAGGATAGCGTAGGATGTAATGGTTAGGGAAGTAGGGGAATCGAACGTCCAGGATAATGTTACTGCTGCTAGTTGCTATGTCAGGTCTACAGAGTGAGGTAAAATGAGTTTGAAGGGTTATGCCTGACCATAGTGGATAATAGGGTGATTGCCAGTGATAGAATCAGCTCTGTGCTCCATGATTCCGCTGATAATCACTTTTAGATTAATTAAATTTTACGCCACTCTCAATAAACGTTAAATTTAACGATCTTTGCCTACTCTGCGCAAACACAACGGTCACTATAACTATAATACTATACCGTACCGATATACGGTTGCATGTGTTTATACCTAGAGGCTAAAAAACATCCACCCACATCCGCAGGATATTACCATAGTGTGTATCCAGCATCATCATTCGCAATGTTCTTTATTGTTTATTCATCCTGCATACATACACAAATGATGGAGGGATGCAATAATTCCAAAATCATCACTGAGCTCTGAATGAAAAGAAAAAAAAAAAAATTTACAAATCTACTGTAACACCGTTAATTGTTTTTTCACGCATTTCACACATATTTTTTTGAATGAAAAAAAAAATTACGGAATATCGTCCTCCCCGTGCCAAGCATGAAGATTTTCAGACAGTAATTATATTCTTGAACATTTAATGACACTCGGCGAATATTTTGGTATAACCGTAGGTGCGTTTTGGGGGGATTGATCCATACGAATAGATTTTCATTCGTTGAAAATTCTTTCATCGGTTATTTATTAACGTACCGAAAATTCCATAGTTATGGAAAGAGGTGGGGGGCGGGGGGAGGGGGGAGGGGGGAGGAAGAGAATGAAGTTTGAATTGCACGCAGCTCTTCCCAAAGATAATCGGATGGATATGTGGGGGTGGGGGGTTGGGTTTGGAATGATACAACTGAATTCGTGTTGAATGGAGATGTTCTGCTCCAATATTCGTTACAACCCCGGTGCTATAATTGGTTTGAAACGTACGAATAGAATTTAAATCAGAATTCGCGCAAGGTTTGAAATCACGAACTGTATACAACAACGCGACGACCTACGGTTACAATCAAAGGGCGGAAAACATTAACATTCCGTTAGAGCGGTGGATTTTTGTAATTGTTTTTCGTTGTCGGCGACGTGTATCCCCGCAATCCACTCCGCTCCCTTCCTCGCGAAATGTTTTAAAAAGTGAAAAAAAAGAAGCAAAAACATAAAAAATTAAAAAGAGAATGAAAAAACAAACTCTACCGCTCCACTGACAACTGCTGCTACATGCATATAGGTATGTATACCCTGACAATCTCTCCCCCCTTCCCAACACTACGTCACATCACACCCCGTCAGAAACAAAACCAAAATGGTACAACTCCCTCGACACTATACCAGAAATATATACATACACAGGTATGCATTCATCCCGCGGGTCACAGATACGTTTTATCTCATTTTGGTTTCACGATTTCTGCGCGCAATCTCGGCGAACTCGGGTATCCAAATCGTATACAGTGGTAATGACGAAAAGAAATTCTTCTATTTAGATTTTTACTTTTTTAACTTGAATGTTTTTTTTCCTCCCCTCTTTTTTTCTTTGTAGAAAAGTTAAAAAAAGCCACAGTAACTTTTGCGAGCATAATTCTCCGGAGGATGTAACTAAAAATAAGAGTTGTTACGCCGCACTCAACGCGTTCTATTAATTCTATTAGAATAAATAAAAGTTCGCTTCTTTTTTTCATTCAATGAAATTCTCGAATTGTAGCTCTTATTCGCAGAATCTGTGGTGTGTACGAGAGTAGGGGCTATGGGTCCCTCCCGTATCGTGTCCGGTCTTTCATTTTTTTTTTTCTTTTTTTTTGGTTTAATGATCTAACTAGCTTTGGCTTACGATAGATCTGGGGTGGATGGTTAGTGAAGTAATTAAGCGATCCGTGTATATGTGTATATTTTATACAGATATAGATATAGATATATATATACATATATATATGCAAGAACGCACCGACGGGCACCCTGCGCCATTTTTGGTCCTTTTCTCTTTAGCTGGCTTAATTATCACGGGGCTTTCTTCCGGCTATTTATTAGGGTTTTACTTATACCCAGCCTGACAAACAATTGCCCCCTGCTCAGAGTTAACTGATTAATTCAGATGGTGTTTTACCCGGTCAAAAGTTTTACTACTAGTTAGCAGCTAGCTGCGTTGAATGAAAGAAGCAAAGCACTCTGGGTAATTAGAAGCAGAGCTATATTCCGCGGCATCCTGTTTCTAAGTTTATAAACAAAGACTGTTCAAATGAAGTTCCTGAGAGCAGTGTTTCAACGATGCCGCTCTGATTGTCCCTCCTCCTCCCCCCCCCCCCTCCCCGCCCCTCCCTATTCATCCCCTACTTTCCACCCTTACCTATATACACCAGCGCACTTATACCTATCTTCCCACCGTCCTCGAAACACATACGTAGATATGTGTATAGGTAACCATGCTGTATAAAATGTGTAATGATTTACGGAGAAAGAAGCCAATCAAAATGAGTGGAAATTGTCATTAAAATTTTATAAATCTTGCACGCATTAGATAGGACATGTATGCAAATTCCCACGAGTATACTCACTCTCATTATATGACGGAAGTATTTTGAAAAATACTACTGCTGGATGCTGCGAAATCAAACGAACTCGTCGATCGATTTCATCGATGAGCTAGACTTTCGAGTCATTGCGATGCTGAAAAAAGTTGGCGCGGGCCAGTTAATCCCGTTGCAATATATATCAGCGCGCGCGCGGCTGCAGTACGTGTGGAGTTTTATCTTTATTTGAAAACTTGTATCGCTGGTTAGATACTGCACTGCGCAGTTAGCACAGTCTGCCCATTAATATGCATTGGCTGGGCATTAGCATGTAGTCCCATGGGCAATATTCTTAGCTTAGCGTTCCGCCGCGTCGTACCCTCTCAGAATCGTATACATATACGTACGGTTAACACCGACGGCGAGAAAGAGAGAGACGAGGATATCGCGAGTAGCAAATACCGGAATACCTACACCTCCGCCCCCCCCGAAACCCTTATAAATAAAGGGGTGCAATGGAACGCGTTATACCAATACACCGTAACAGATCGAACAAACGACCCGTTTGGTGGTTACCACATGCAGTGATAATTACACTGTTTCGCTGCAGATATTGTATACCGAAACCGTTTCGAAATCTTCAGACAACCTAACTCATTATATGTGCTCCTAATGTTCTGGTTATTGTATCTCAATGGATTTCGAAGGCGGATTCAGATACGCAGCGATATATATAGGTTATAAAGAGTCTCGGGGCTCGCGTACCGCAGTCAAATTTATCTACGAACTAAGGAAATCGGAATCGCTGCACGGTGCAGTTCAGTTATATAATATATACCCGGATGTGTATATATCCCTGCACACCCCCGTGGAATCCTTTTTCTTTTTTGTTTTTTTCTACCTTTTTTTTTGGCCAATTTTTCCCACGAGCGCCATTTGTGGCTGTCTAAAGTAACGATAATATCCTCGGTACGCGGTTGGGTTAACCCACCTAACTGCTCCTAACCGCGTTGAGTACTTTATTCCACCATCAGGTTAGGCTGCAAGGTTCTGTTAAATTAAGTTAGGCAAGCGCTAAAGCTAAAACGTTCGTCTGGGTCGGCGCTGGGCGTGCGCTATTAGAAATAAACGAGGGGGTTCAGAGTTTTCCCCGGCTCTTCCTCACTCTCTCACTGCCACCCCCTCGAAAATCCCTCAAATGTCTGTACGCCTCGTATTATTTCTCGACCCTTTATAATCGAGGTTTCGCTATCGACTGGCCGCCGCCGATCGGGGGACGTCAATTAATTTTCACAATTCGAAAATTTTTATTTCGCATTGAAAAAAAAAAACCTGAGTGAATAGATTGCGAATGAAAAATAGATCAAATTTAATGATTTCCATTTACTAACAACTCTATACCATCGTGCGGTTTGGTCAGTCATTTTTCAAATCATGAATTGATTGAATTAAAAAAATAAAAATATGATTCAAAAAATGAAAAAAAAAATTTTTCGTACGCACGAATATAAAGGAAGCTTTTCGAAAGCTATAACCCCCAGGTGCAATTACGCTCCGCGATAGGAGAGAAAAAAGCGGCGGAAAATTTCGAACGCTGTAGTATACGTATAGGTGTGTAGGTGAAAAATTGCAGTATGCAGTTATAAACGATAAGCATCTCGCGGATACGATGGACGTTTGAATTACAAACGGATGAAACGAGTGATACTGTCAAACCGATGACCATTTCCCATACGTATTAAAAGTATCAGTGTCAATCCGGTTTAATGTAGCAGCCCAATCGAGTATTGGCGAAATTTGCAGCGACAGCAACACAGAGCATCTCGATTCCTCGACTCGACGTTAGCGTTGATTTACCAATTTCCATTGTACACACATGCCCGGATTCATTTGTCAATGATGTGACGGTCGTCCGCCTGTGTATAATATACACACATACATATATATAGTATATGATTCGCGCTCGTTTCACTCAATTATTGAACTTGCTATAGATTATTCAGCGACAGATTATCCGCCCTGAATTCCGAGAACGGAATATAGGAGGTGTGAGATTTGCATTTATAGACCGTGTTTCATCGCCGCCATTACGGCTGCGATGGATTCCTTAGCAGTTTAGCTGATCAAATTCAAGATCGCCACTCGCCACGCAATAAAACTTACCTACACACCGGCGCGGCGTCCGCCGTACGTTTTTCACCCTCGGTTTCGATGAGCAAAATCAATGATGCAGGTATATTTCTGGCATATAGACAAAAACTTAATCTGTTAAATAGTTTCCAAGCGACGACGGAAAGCCATTAATGGAACACGATCGCGCCTCGGTGTAGGAGTCACTCAACTTTTGTGACAGATTTCTACGGGAAATGACGGCGAAACAGGAGTTTCCCATCAACACACATCTCACATGCAAAATCGCCCTTATAATTTACGTATATATTCTGCTCCAACTGCACCTTCGATAAAGTCTATTCTGAGCAGATCCTTCGACTTTTGGATGGACATCCACCGACTCTCAATTTTCCTTCACTTTTAACATACAGGTCATCCTTTTCTGCCGGGTATATGAAAAGGTTCATGTTTTCAACGGCCGCCATTTTATCTATACGTATAATAGCTGAACCCAATTACCGTTATGTCATGGGGTGAGAGAAAAAAAAAATTTGTAACGTTAAAAATGTATTTCTCTTTTCTTTTTTTTTTCTTCCTCGGTTCTTTGGGGCTATTCTGGTGGGTGTTATAGGAGCCGTGTAAAATACCCGCATAATGTTGGAAGAAAAATCGCAATAACTTTATCTGAAATCATCCCCATACATCGTGAAACATTCACAGGGTTTTATACATGTATAAATATACAACCACACCGACGTGTGTTTGTGCAGAAATATGTGTGTGTGCGCGTGTATAACGTGTATAAGTATAGTATGAGGAGGAGTATTATAGCGGTTGGCTTTACACAAGAGCAACGCCGTTATGTATAGGGTGTACCGAAGGAAATAACTGTCATCTGTATTCGCGATAACATCGTAATTGAATGCGGGTGACGGGGATTTGCTATACACCAAGGCATCCATGGCCACCTCTTTTACCGCCCCTCTTCTCTTGCAGCCAGAGTATTAATCATACGAAAGCGCGGAAAAATATATCCCCTTTTTATACATATTGTGTGGGTATGTATAAGTATATAGGTATACACCGGATAAATACTTATACATAGAGAAATATGTGTGCACGTATACATACTCACAGGAGAAAGTTGAATGCTGATGCGAAGATAGCGAACACTATTATACCTAAAGACTGTACCATAACCACCATGGCTGAACCACCCTGCGCTGCATTTTCACCGAGCATAAACTCGCAGAGAAAGTCAAAGAATAATGCACCCGATTTTCTAACACCGAAAGCTGAGAACCAGGGGGACGTCACTCGCACTTTTTTCTGTAGGCCGTTTCGCAGCCACATTAAGACGTATCCATAAAAAAAAAAAGGAGAAATTAATGGAATCAAAAAATATGGAAGTGAAGGTTGTCAGCTCTCGATATTCGAGAGTCTTGAACATAAAAATTTTAGACACTGAACGTTCTTGTCGAAAACGAGACAGTTTTCAGTTACAAATTAATATCACAGTTACAAATGACGATAAAAATCACTGAGGAAGTTTTGGATGGTAAAATTCTCACCACGATTGGTTCGGCATTCAGGTAATGAAAAAAATGGGGGTAGGATATTTTTGCCTGATTCTTAGGGCGGCAAGAGCGTTTCGGTGTTTAAAAAATCTCCGGTCACAGCTATGTAACAAAAAGCACCTTCCTCAGGCGTTGGCTGGACGCACATAAAATTTTCTGCTTCTTCGCTGTACGGTGATGTCAGGGGGTGTCGTTTGGCGGCCAGTCTTTGAAAATCGAGGGTATTTAATACGAAACAAAAACGTATAAACGATGGTGTCATTATTTTTTTCTCCGGAGAACAAGACTTATGCCTAAATGTATTGAAAGATTCAAGTTCGCGTATATATTTTTTGCCAGACGATATAACGAGGGAAGTTACGCGGTTGAATAGGGTGATTGATAATGTCGCGGGTTGAAATTTTAGCACTATCAGAAGTTGGCACAGTTTTTAAACACCGCAGACAAGTTGTGTATAATATAAGTTTGCCAAGAATGTTTTTTCAGTTTCTGCCGATTCAGCGTTATAAAAATATGACCTCATCCAAATAATTCGATCGTGAATGATAATTTACTCACTTCGCAGCTTCGGGGAGGGACTTTAAACGTTTCCAATGGGGATAATCCTGAAAGGGTCCAGCTACTCTGAGATCGTGAACGTATCTGTAGGAAAAATAAACTCTCTTTCAATTCGAGAATCATCAATTTGACTAAAAAAAAAAAAAATTAGGAAAAAAATTCTCGTCCCACGTAACACACTGACCCGTACAACGCGTAAGCGTAGTCGTTGCGTAATCCTTTCATTTTTCCGCAAGTTTTGCACTTTAATCTGCACAAAGTTTGTATCCAGGCGGCAACCTTTGTCCTAGCATCTCTACAGGGCATCAAAGCTGCGTATGGTCTTATTTGGTACATCAGAAACGTGAATTCCTGAACCGATGATTGGGGGGAAGAAATTGGAAAAGTAATAAAAAAAAAAAAAAAGACAGAATAATTTCGGGTCAATTATGACGAAAATAAAAAACTGGACTCCGACTCACGCTGTCAAGTTGGTCGTCCATTTCGATGGCATCTTTTTCGCACTCGTCGCCAGGCTTATGAAAACAGCAGGGTATCTATAGGAGAATTGAGTTACGTAGATCGGATGAATTTTTAATTATGATATTTCATTTGGAAACGACGTATTTTAATATTCGAACGCGACCTCTTCGTATTTGTCTGGCAACGAGTCCATATATTCTTTCCATGTTGTGTCCAATTCCCATTCCGAATAGGGCGCGTTCATGACTGACATCGTAGACATATCTCTGGTAGGCCCTGTTGGCGGATCTTCATCGAAAATGCCCATCAATTCATCGTTGATTAAATTAACAGTGATTGCGGCGAGGTATCTGTTCTCAAGATGTGCTTCGTTAGGTACAAAACAAATTGGAAGAAAAAAAAAGAAAAAAAAAAGAAGAGATTTATAACATCGCTTCGGAGTCACCTGTTACGCTTATCTCTCAGTACCTCGACGTGGTATTCCGCTCCAAAAAGTTTATTAACCCATGGAAGAACGCGGGATCTATCCCGCAGGTTAGTTAAAGCTGGGGCCAAGTTTCTGATCGCAGCTCTGAATGTTTTCAAAATAAATTGGGACGTTAGACGTGAAAAATAATATGTGGTTGAAATTCTAGAGGATTTGAGCAAACGGTCCTCACCCGTAATACTGGAATTCTGTGGTGAGCGCGTCCGCTCTGGATTTAAGTTTAGGATCAGGACCAGGCGTTGGTAAAGAAGACACACTCCTTCTGCTCGACATCTTGCGATGAGAATTTAGATGGTCTTAATTTTTATTCGTAAGGACATCGCGGAGGAAAAAGGAGGAATCAAATGTAGAACCTCGAAATATTGACAGGACGATGACAAGTGACTGTGTATGGAAAAAATGTGGAAGGCTCCTTTTTTTCGGAGCATTGCACGATAGATTCGGCTAAAAAAGTCATCAACTTATTACACGGTGGCGAAAAATAATTGAGATAAAAATACGCCGACTCCTTTGGGGTAAAAGCATCGGTATAGAAGACGGGTGATATCGTTCGGTTTGTCAAGAGAAGAAACATCCGTGAATTCAAAGCTGGTATAAAGTCTTTCTGAACATTTTCGAACGATAAAATTTGAAATATTACCGCAGTAAAGTTCTGTTCACCCCGGAGAGGATGTCCGGGTCATAACGCCCGGTACACGCGACTGCCTCGGGGAGTTACTTCGGTTTCACAAAGAATTCTTTCTCGAAAAATCCCACATAACCATCTCCTTCTTTCGCTACTTTCTCTTCCTCTTCTTCCTTTGCATCTGTAATAACGAACGACTTTGAATTCCCAAGGCTATTCAAAACGATTTCAATGTATTCTATTTTCGCGCGCGAAACCTTTCGCTACGGTTATAGGTTGATATTATGCTCGCCTGCGAGACCATAACGACTTTTCCTTGTCGCAGGACGAAGCCCGAGAAAAACGAAGTTTTTTCCATAAACTTATCTTCCACGGCCGGTACATCCTGAGGGATGAACAATCAAAATCTAAGCTTGCTTCGTTCGATCGTTTGAAGTAATTTTCCACGGTGTGATAACACTTTGTATAACTTTTGGCAAGCTCTCTACGTATCCCGAAGGATGACATCCTTATCTTTAGATCTTTAATTCCAAATGCATTACACATAGCGATGTAGTTTCGGTTGCCCGTAGCTGCTTCACGACTGGAGGGTTGAATCGCGTGCGTCATTTGTCTGTTGCATCAAGTAGCGACATGATATTTAGGGGATGAAGAGAGAGAAAATCCTGCACGACATAGCGTAGATATACCGCAGACTGACGCCGGCGTTCCTAAAGGGAATGGAAATTGCCTGAACTGATTTCATTTCGAGGTAGATTATTTTAAGGGGACTTTTTTTTTTTTTCTTTCTTCTTTTTTTTCGACTCCACCCTCCCACAGTCTACACTACACAGTATATGGGTATGATTAATGTGATTTTTGAGAGGGGTTGGACCTCGAGCCGTGCACAAAATCTAATTAAATTTTTCTTCTATCCCTTATCTTTGATGGGCTGATGTTACGCGTGTTGCATCTGCTTCCGCACGGTATCCACAAAATATCATTATCATCGTCAATGAGATTATTGTAAACGATATTTTGGGGTGAAACTTTAGTCGGTAGGGATCTAATTAAAAATTTGAAAACAAAACATCTTTCTTTTTTTTTTGCTCGTCCTTTTTTACGTCCACATCAGTGTTCACCTGTACATGATAATGGGGTGTTGGAGAAAATAAAGGTGGTGAGAGTTAACGGCACCGTTTACAACACCGAGTGTGTTATGCAATTTCGGCACATTGCCAGAAATAGCTTTTTGGTAACGATATCAATGAAAGTTTTAAGAAGTTAGCGTTTCCATTACAAAGTCTCCAAATATAGAGTAGAATAATAATAAGACCCACTCACCGTCGTTCGAGTGGAAGACATTAGGCAAATCACGCTCCTAGAGAATCGAATAACTTTGAATTCATTAAAGGAAGAGAAGACCCAGGGGTAGAGAGATCCTACGAAATATCAACAGAACCTTGTTACTTACAGTGTTGTAAATTTTAAATTTTATACGTACCTATAACTGTACAATTTCGAAAAATTGTCTTACCGATTATTAGCAAATTGCCGTTTCCTTTCAATGGCGGTAGGGGATGCATCGTTTGTTTTCGACGATCCTGCAGTAAGAATTTCAAACGAGGGTAATAAATTCAGGTATATATAATACACGAATACATAAATTCAGATGCTCATGATTTTCAAGTATTAATATGAATGTATTTTTTCAGTAGTAATGGAGCCCTATTAATTGTATTATATTAATAGTGTATTAATTATGATAATATGTACAGATGCATAACAAAAAATTGTATTTTTTTTCTTTCTTCCTTCCTTCCTTTTTTTTCTCTCTTTTTTCTCTCAATATATGATACTAAAAAGACAACAATAATTTTTCGTTATTATACAATATAATAATATTTTTGTACTTAATCGTAAGATGGTGTAATATACAATGCTCGTGTGTTTGGAAAATTTATTTAACCTCTTCTCTCTTTTTTTTTTTCTTTCTTAGCTGTTATTATTACGTTTTCAATTAGTTAAGTAACATTGGGGAAAAAAAAATCATGTTTTTTGGTATAGATCATTTGTTTTGGTTGTGTGTAATATAAATCTATGACTAAGCCCTCCATTTGACAATGAATGAGGAGAAAAAAAAATAAAAAATTCTTTTGGTCTCTGAATTTACAACATCAACTGAACGTTGTTATTTATTTTTAGTTAATTTTTTCTTCTTCTTCGTTTTTTTTTTTTTTATATTTTTTCAATCGTTGAAATTCTTATTTTATCAAAGGGCATTTTATCTTACATCATAATCTTTGGTATTAGCTGTATGGAACCCATATCGTCTGTACCGGGTTCTGTTAAACCTTGAGAATTCTTAAATAGAATTTTCATAACCACATATTTAAAACTGAATTCGAATGTGAAAATTATAACTAAGATCTTCAGGCCTTACGTTCGGATATATTATAATACGTTATAATATGATTATTGAGTGAAGAGCCCTGAAGATAATTGTTGTTCTGAGCGTCATGGCACGCAGATTTTACAGTCTGTTTGTCGTTAATTTAACCGATTAATTAACAATTATAATATTATTATTAATACATAATAATACGTGAAACAATTTATATAATACTCCCCACTCGACTACGATAAGCGGAACGGACGAATATATACATAATAATTTCCACCATTATACATCATACGTCGAACAGACCGTAATTTCGTAAAATATATAAAAACAATATAGTATATGGCCGTATACTCGTATTTTTACGCTTAAAATTAACCGTCGTTATACAGCTATTACGGATATTTACAATTTGTTTTTATCATTAGTTTTTTTTTCCTCTTCTTCTATACGTTGAGTAAGTATCTTACATAAAATTATTACATATCATATGTATATACCGTATTATACAATGTATTTCATATAATTAGTTTCTCACTTCGTCCTCACTCGACAAAATGGCTGTCTGTTTCGATTTGAGGTTCTTTTTCTCTCTTTTTTTTTTTTTTTTTAATCGGCGTTCGAATAAAAGAGATTCAAAATAGTTGAAATTCAAAAAGCAACGATACAGGCTAACTGTCCGCATACATAAAAAAAAATATAAAAAAAATTATAAATAAAAAGAATTCGATATATCAAATCGACTACTTTGGGTTAAGACAGAAAAAAATGAAATAAAATCAAATTCGATCTGATTGGAATTTCGGATCTTATGGTCTCCCCCATTCGAGTAGGGGGGAGTAACGCCAGTACGTTTTTCACACCCTTATCGGAGCGCCACAATGCATGTCGGGTATAATTTGCCTTTTTCAAGGTCTTAGTAACCATCGAGACACCTTAATTTTTTCATCGGCGGCGCAGCAGCCTCGTCTCAGCTGGTGGGTGCCGACATCGACATGGGCGGAGGTTTGACAGACCCAATTCCTGGGCCCGATAATCCGTTATTGTTCATGTCACCGGGTCCCCTTGGGCCGCCTATAGTCCCATTGAGACTGGGCGTACCTCCGGAAATTTGACCCTGAAGCACCCGAGATAATTGACGATGAGCATTCACTTATTTATTCGATAATCGATTGATTGGTAGGGAAAAGCGGAGTGAATAGTGATCGCAATTAATTCGGATCGAGGCGGACTAGAGGGCGGAATAAAGGAGCTGGTACGTATTTATGAGAAAATTGACTAATTGAACTACTTCGATATCTGCGGAGAAAAAAAAAAAACTCATGAAACTACCGATGGAAAAAGCTTTCAAAGTCTTTTCTCTCTCCAAATAGACAGTTGAAATCCCTTTAAATTGTATTTCTTGACTCGCTAAGGATCTCAGCATTGAATAAGTTCCCATCAGCAGTACGTACAGCCAGATAAAACAACCAACTACTGTATACGAAAGGATTTTCTAACTACATATATAAATTATTGCAAAATCTGGGATTCTTGAACGAAATTAAAAACAATAAATAAATCAAACAAAATGGAATACCAAAAATTGAAAAAAAAAGAAGACAACAAAAAATAATGAGCTTTCAATATACTCACGTTTGAGATGTGATTATGCTGTCCAATACCCTGAGCCATAGCGCCCGGTGGTTGGTGTGGATGTTGCATGGGACTATGACTGGGATGCATATTTTGTCCCGATGGTGTTGGCGTCGGAGGCAACTGCCTTTTGATGTGAGCAAGAGAGGCTGGTGGGTGTAACGCCATGTTGGCAAAGACCAACCTTTCTTCATAATCGTACTCGCACAATATCTTGTTTTCGCATAGATAAAATCTGTCCCCTACGCAAAATCTGTAACCGAGCAAGAAGGAAGAAAAACGAATAAGTAACTGAAAATTTCGAAGGTAAAAAAAAGGAGAGAAAGAAAAAAAACTATAAAATTTTGATGAAATCGGTGACGGCGTAACGACGTGAATTATACAGGGCAAGTATAAATCGAGAACTTTTCGTTTTGTTTCATTCATTTTTTGATCGTTCATAAGGTTCGTTTCATTGCGTTTCGTTGTATGAAACTGATGTATATGCAAACCTGGAACATTGCTGGTCGACGCAGATATTCATAATCGTTCGGCAAACAGAATTATCGCAACGCGCGGACAGGTCGTCGGCTCAGCCGGCTATTATCCTGTTATAACGAGGCGAGCTTCGCACTGAAATTATTGAATTAACGGATGGCAAAATTACGACCAACGTTATGCCCGCATACATAAACCCCCAAAATTCAATGCGTATAGAACCTCATGCGGTGCAGGATGCAGCGTTGATCAGAGCTCATGACCAGCTAGCGGCAATGATTTCAAAAAATTGTCGTTCAATTGAAAAAAAAAAAAAAAAAGAAAGAAAGATGGAATGAACAAGTGGAAAAGCTTTGTTATCCGGCGATATTCAGCGGAATTTTTTCCAATAGCCAAGTAAACCAGATCCGCCGTTGGTGAAAATTTTAAGGGTTCTATTTTATTCGAACAAGATATTTTGGCGTCCCGAGATGGCAGTAAAACGATCCTCGTAGCGACACTATGTAACAATTCGCTGTTCTATTTAATTATTCAAATATCTAAAGTGAGTCCTGCTTATCCTCCTGACCGTCCACAATTTCGTCCGTCTTCGGTCCAGATAAAAAACGAAAATAATAAATGAGTGAATAAAAAACACTCGAGAGTTGTATCTGGAGTAGCGGAATGTACAAGAGGGGGAGGGGGAGACGTTATGGGCGTGCAGAGGACCACCGTTAAAAAATTCATCCAAGTTCATTCCTGCAGGACACGGTAGATGTATATATGCGATAAAAATACAACAAGTCCTCGGTGTTTCCGTGTCTACCGGATTGAAATTTTCTCATAAATACGTAAACACGAGAAAGAAACTGAGTGAGTTCTCTGAATATGACATTGAACTGCAGTTCAGATCCTCGCACGTCGCCGATCAAGGATCGCGCTTGGATGCGAAGGATGGGGATGTCCATCCGTCTATTTTCACAATTTACAAAAGTGTACGGCGAACCAATAGCAGAAAAGTAGTATGGCAGCTAGTAAATATAAGGTACATACATACATATATATTTATTCGCGATCACCGAAGCGGGTATAAGGAAAGAAAACTTTTAACTTTATACCGGCGTCCCGGCGACATCCTGAAGTGCAGTCACTCGGCTAAACTTCTTTAGACATTGCCTTGCCCTCCAACCACCCTTATAACCCATCCCATTTCACCATCCCTTATTTTTGCACTTTGGGGTAAGTGCACTGTCGCGTTGACTCGACGAAATCGAATACGAATTACTTATTACAAAGTGAAACGAACTGTAGTACCTATATGTATATAGAGTATATCACAAAGATCGTATTGCATTTTTTTATTTATTTATTTTTCATACAAAACCGCGATAATGAACAAAAACTAATTATACAATTTAATTAATTCCTGAAATTTTAATCATGTCTAATTTGAAAAATATTTAAGAAATAGAAAAAAAAAGCAAAATTAATCGCGTGAGTCACAGAAGTATATATATATAGGTATATATATAGGTTATATAAATACATTACTTCGAAAATTTATTCGACATTTTAAAATTGTATGGTTAGTCTTTAATTGGACACCCGTTAAATTAGACTGGACGTCTTTTTAGGAGAGTAACCGTGGAGCTAATTGGATCGGTAAATCATCCCCTAACCAGGGTGAAAGGGAGAGAGAAAGAGAGGAAGAGAGAGTGAGTAACGGCGGGGGAGGGGGAGGAGGAGGTTTCCTCTCCCCTACAGACTCCTCTCTACGCCCAGTCAGCTACTCCAAGCAACCCTTTATTGCGTGTTATTAGAGTCTAAAGTTACCCCCTGTAATTGTTGCTGTTTAATTGCGAGTTCTGAGTCTCGGGCTCGTGTCACGTTTCAGCTAATTGCGCGCCAACTTCTGCGCGCGTACTGTGACACCGTCAGAAAAAAGGAAAAAATTAAAAAAAAAACCAAACAAAACGTATAGGTACATTTATGATCCAAAGCTGTGTAATCTCAATTTCTTCTTCGCTCTACAAATATTCCATAGGAAGAAGAATCTAAATAACAAAAAAACAAAAATAAAAAATAATAAAACGGATGAACGGATCCAATAATTTTCTATGAGGAAGATTTTTTTTGTTTTTTTTTTCTTCTGAATTTGACTAGAAAATTTTACGTCAACGTTGTGCCCCCTCAAAATATTGATATATACTTGAGCGTGACACCCTGCGCGCGTAAAGGATATATACACGTAAACCATTCAAGATTGTTCCAATTCCTTTTGCTCAGATTCATATATATCCAGATATTGGAAAGTTGACAGCCTGTCGACAGCAAATTTTGAAAGCGTTCCCTCTTCCTCTCATATACCCTGTATATTTACCCTCGATATAGGTAAGCGCGATAAGCCTTCGCCGGAGTATTCACCTCTCCTTATTCGAAACTCGCGCAAAAGCCCCACGTGGCATTGATTGAAAAAAAAAAAAAAAAGAAAAGAAATCCGTAACGACCGTGAAAATTTGGCGCGAGTAATCGAAGAAATGAATACAGATTCTTTCGCATCGGCAATATGAATGGTAGATATCGACAAAAGGGCAACGAAAAAAAGGCGTACACAAGGGAAAAGGAAAAAATGAAATAAAATTTCTGATTTCATTTCGAATGCAGCTCCTGCCAGGATGTTGAGCATCAGTCTGCGGGCACCCGCGCATCGCCGGTGGGGTTATCTCTGTATTGCCTGCACCCGAGTCTCCGAGCGTGTTTCTATACATTGCAGTGAAACGCGAGTGAACGGAAATGGTATACGAGTCGCATTGTCAAAGATAGACAATACGGGATGATAAAAACGTAAAATTGATGCTCTTTTGTTCGCATTGTTTGAGAAGCTGTACAACGTTTGTAGCACGCTTGGACGAGCTATTACTATTGGCTTGAAACTACACCCCCCGCCCCACATCTCGCTCCGTTCCCTGTACCGCCGATTCTCGGACCAATATAAGCTCTTCCTCTCAATTTTAGCAAGCTTTTTTCGACTATTTAAAACTTTTTTTTTCACCATGCTTTATTTATATACATTCATTTATTCCTTTTATTCGTATGTCTCACAGACAACGTCACAGCGACGTGGTGTTCGGTCTTTCGAGTTTCTGCTTTCGCATTGTATCGCACCGTTACTAATTCTAACAAACTTCTTTTGTTTCATCTAGTTTCATTCGCCGATCATTCGTGCGTGTATTTTTCGTCGCTATGAACAACATCGTTTGAAAACTGTTACCTTTTTCTTTTTTTTCTTTTCATGTCAACTGAAATAAAACAAAGATACAAATTGACCAAATGATAAGATAAAAAATATGGAAAATAAATGATTCGACATTTATTATACGTTTGAAATCGCATTTCTTTCATTCAATAATTTGCTCCAAACTTACAACGACTTTCGGCATTCTAACGCATCCACGTTTATGTGCGTGTATACGAACAGCGAATTTTCTTCCCCCGCTATACACGTGTACATAGATACATAGCTATACGAAAGCAGGTAGGCATGGGGTGGGTGGGCAATAACTTGAACGTAACCTTTAGCTACCCCATTGCGAAGCAATCTCTTGCCCTATGTGCCGGCAATTTGATACAAAAATGTCAGCAGTATCTAGATAATTATATAACTGCCCCCTCCTACACCCGCATTGTATATCTATATATATTTTTTCCATCTTCTTTCTTTTTCTCTTTCAGCTGGCTACGTTGCAGGCGTCTCGAAGGCCTCCGCGCGCGATACTACGTGTGGTATAATATCGGGGGGCGGTAGCCGGGGTTTGCAAGAAGGTGGGGGTAGCGAAATAGAGGGTGATTTCCCAACTGGCCTGTAAACCAACCCCTCGAGTGGACCGCGTCTCGCGACCATACCGACCTGTCTTCCTTCCTTCCTTCCCTCCCTCCCTTTCCCTGCCTCCCTTCTACCCTTTCCCTTGTGCATCACCGGAGCACCGTGAGAGGAGCTCAGCTTTTTCGCAAAGTGTGTAAAAAGAGAGAAATTTTTCTAAAATGTATGCGTTTACACAGCTATGTCCCCCCGATACATGGAAATTCCGGTGTTGCTCTTCATTCGAGCCGCGGAATATATTTATATTCTACAACGGCGGAGAGATCCAGGGTACGGATATTTTTCATGGAGATTGGTGTCGCAAGACAGATTTTTCAATTGGCGAACGTCCTAGGAGCCTCGTTTTATTGGTACGGGAAGGTAAACGAATTGAATAGCCGGTATACTGGCGTGAACATTTACGACGCAATACAATTTCTTCTTGTTTTTTTTTTTTTTAAGCCTGATCAATCCGCGATGCTCGGTGTGATAAATTAACGAGTTAAAAATTTATGCAGGACAGTAGAAAGAGAGGGAATGAAATTTCTGAAATTTCAAATGATTCTAACTCTCACCTGTGATTGCACTGTTGGCAGGCGAAACACTCTAAATGGTAGACATTCGCTCTGGCCCTCATGACCATTTCGAAGGCGGGTATGACCTTGCTGCAAGCTGCGCAGTATCCGGTATTGCCGAAGAGCCTGAGATAGTCTCTTTTGCAGAGTATTAAGTTCGCTTTAGTGTACAAAGTGGATCCAACTTCGCCCAGTCTGCAGTCACAGCAGCCACATTTCAGACAGTCTTCGTGCCAGTAGAGGTCCAGAGCTTTCAGAAGATATCTGGGGATAGATGAATGGAAAATTTTTTGAAAATCATTCCAATTTCTCAATCACACAATTTTTAGCAGTTTCAAAGTATATTAGGTATGAACACGTCGACAGCTCACCTTTCCGTAATTGTTTTCCCACAACCGGCGCATTCCTGTTGCGTGGAGCCATTTTTGTTCGTCTCCGATTTACTCACGTCCATCGTCATCGTGATCTCAACTATGCCACTATCTGTAACAGCGAAGAAAAAAAAATCATCGAATTAGAATTTTTTTTTTCAATTCCACATTCATTCTTATTCTTATCGTTTTTATCTGCAGTGTCGTGATGAGTTTTTTGTTTGTTTTTATGGCTACCGGAAAAAAAAAACTGACAAGAATAGCGCGTGGCTCGTCCGCGACGCGCACCTGTTGGGTAGGCAACTTGCACGGTGGATAAATACAAGGGGTTGCAGACTTTGCAAGGGGTGGCAAACACGTGTTCAAAGTTTGCACAGACTGGAGGACCCAAAGGACGTTAGAGTGGCCTACAGGGTAGGAAAATCAAGTTACGAGATTACCTCACCGATTCAATAGAGATGGAAGAAGATGAAAGAAAGAAAAAACAAAAGAATAAAAGAAAATATACCCCAACTGAGACAAAATTCAGGTACCGTGGTACGATGATAAAAGATAGGAGAAATTTCAATGAGAAATTATCCGCAGCGATCGATAATAATTAATCATATTCAATTCTGTCCGCTCTTAAAAAAATTTCAGAGTTAAGAATTAAAACATCGATAACAACTGCGGTAGATTATAAAAAGTCTGTAGTGTATAAAAGTAATTATATCTTTCGACGAACGTAATAAAAGAATAATAAACTTTCTTTTATTATTTTACAGCTATGCAAAGGGCGTTATTTTTCTTTACCCCATTTCATGAATTAAGGAACTAGCGTATCTCTCAGATGGTTAATTTCGAAGCGACAAAAATACAAAGTTATTCCGTAAATCAAATCGAATTGCTGCGGTAGTAGCCGAGATTAGTTTAGAGAGAAAAAAAAAGGCAAAAGAAAAATTTGATTTGATTTGAAAAAAAAATTGAAAAAATAAATAAAACATAGAAAATGAAGGAAGAAATGGAGCCGGAAAGGGAAGAGAAGAAAGATCCGCAGTAGTGGGACATAAAAACAGTGAAAAAGTAGGAGATACTCGGGGACTGCAGCGAAACAACGATGAGAAAGAAGTAAAATAATCTAAGGAATTTCTTCAGTGAGTTGTTTGAAGTTAGCAAGTTACACCATAGGTATACATGTACGTATATAAGTATGTACAAAGAATTATGTGCGAGCGTGTTTTATTTCTATCGCTCAACCCTTTTAGAGTTTTGTATCCATTCTACGAGCGGGAACGTTTTATTCTATCGGTGAATCAGACTCCGAAAGGATATTGTAGCGAACGGTTTTTGCAGAGCGGTACGTGAAAACTTGTGTAATTTGTAAAACTTGAAGCGAAGAAGTCAAGTTTATCATCAAAGTAACAACAAAAGAGCATTAAACAAAATAGAATCAGAAGAAGAGCCTGGCGTTTTATCTATTTCAAAACTAATCGATTGATTTTCGCGTAACCATACAACCGTCAAAGCTAATTCGATAGTGTGAAAAAATGAATGAATGAATGAATAAGTAGATAGATAATAATTAAATTAAAATAATGACTCGTTAATACCATATGTGCTCGATACGTATCGGACAAGTTTTTTAAATTATACGCCCACCGTACGAGTAGGTGATAAGACCGTCATAAAAACGATAATTTTCAAAGCGCAAAAAATAAATACACGCAATCTATGATGTATACTAAATCGTATATACGTGAAGGCACGGTATATACACACTGCAAACACATGATTATATGTACATAAAATACACATCATAAGTGCAGGGTGGTGGTACAATAATTAACGGGACTAATTGGAACGTCGTCCATCGCAGGTTCCGCACCACTCTGTTATACCCCACGAATTTCAATAGAATTTCAACATCGTGTATATCCAGCCATATTACCTAATAATTCGGAGGAGTGATAGATGACCCATATACATGGTACATTTGATATTGTATAACTTACGGCGCCCTACTTTTTTCTTTTTTTTTTTTCTCCTCTTTTTTTTTCCATTCTTCAAACACACGCATTACATATCGTATCAATCTCTCTGTAAACTATACTGACGAACCTTCTCCGTAGGTGTTTAAAAACGAACTTTTTGTTTCTAATTCTCTCGTCCCTTTCTCTCATTCGTCGATACGCACATTGCTCGCTAATCTTCGGCAGAACTGACAAACGCCCCGCAATATTATACGATACCGATTGACGGTGCAACTTTGAAACTCGCGATAGAACGCGAAGCTTTCGCGAGGGTTACCAACTTCTCCCCAATAGATATTACATATAATGTAGGTTGGTTATGTACAGATAAGAGAAATCTCCAGGAACAAGGAAAGTGGATAGATAACATACCTATATCTATATATGTACGTAATATAGTATATAGAAAAGCGCAAGGGGTGGTACACCGAGAGTTGTTGGGTGGGGATAGATATACAGGGCAGTCGGGTGGGGGGCGGGGGGGATGGGGGAAGGGGCTTAATTAATTAGCCGGATACTTTGAGTAACAATCCATTATTACATACAAACATCCCTCGGTTCGGCTTTATGCTACTAATTGGCCTTCTCAGAACGCTGAGACCGGTGCGAATTATAAGCACCGGCACCACCAGCATCATCACCAGTACCAAGAAAACCAACGTTATGGTGTTCCACGGTATCGCAGGTGTGCTGGGATGTATACACATGTATAGGTATGTACGTTTCAAATGTGTGTGTGAGTTATACATGCTAATAGCACGAGAAAAAAGGTCGAAAAAAGAGAAAATATGAAATGAAAAAAAAAAGAAAAAGAGAGAGAAAAAGTTGCCAGCGCTGCAACTCTGACGGATATATATATATATATGTTTTTCAGAGTCGGTCGTTAATTGGAGCTAAATTAGCGCTGTGTGTACAGTACTATAGTTGCGCTTCATATTTTTTTATAAATTTTACCCGGCACAATAACGCATGCGGTACGTAATATGGATGTAAGTTTATATTAGCAGGAGCAGGAGAGTTTTCGTGGCTTTCGTTCCGTTACGATAGTTTTCCAATTTTTCTGATAAACGTATATTAAAGTATTATTTTAAAGTCCCTGCATTTAACTTTCACTGTGAGGGTGAATTTTTGGATTCGACGAAACGAATGGCGAAGAATAGAAAAGAGGCGATGCATGCGATAAGTGCTAAATTTTTGGATATACTCCTGATTTCTTTATGAATGAAAGTAAAAAAAAAATTTTTTAATACGATATACCGCTTGGTATCTTTCGCAAAAGCCTATAGTTATACGTGTTACAAGATACGTTTAAAAAACGTTTTAAAAAGCAGTTCATATACGCCGCTGCGGAACGCGAACGTGGAAGTTTTTTTTTTTTTTTTTTGTTCAAGGTAATTATATAAGCAACTGTTCATATTATACATATATGCATTATGTGCACGTAGACATTTAGATAGTAGTTAAAGGCGCGTGCAACGATGCAGGATCGAGTAAGTTCATATTATATGTATATAGCACAACGAACATAATATACGTACCTGGTATCATATAATTAAAAACGCATGACGATTATCTCGCTCTTTATTTATGGCGTATGAAATATAATTCCAAGGTATTCTGAGAATAATGATAATCATCGTATAAAACAGCTCAGATTATTGCTGCAAAACGGGATATTATGTATATGAAGATTTTTAACTTATCGTCAGTACCGAAATGCATTTAATTTCAGTTGTTTTTTAAATTTTTGTCTACGATTTTTTTCAATTTCATATCATTACATTTCAGACACATCACATGTCCATATCCAGATCAACGGTTGATTTTTCACCCTGAAATCGAAAAATATCTGAGATATACGCCTTTGGATTTTTGCAATTTTGGGGTGAAAAATCAACATTTTTTTTTATCGAGTTTGCTATGATATTCTTATGTGTTTTGATCTCAGGAATTCGAATATGCGAGCCAAATTGGTCTACCTATAAAATTGATCGAGTTATCGCCAATTTATCGCTCTGAAAAGTGAAAAAATGAAGATATCTCAATAGGATTTATTCCTAGATTAATTTTTCCAACGGATTCGTGTTGCTCAGGTCAAAATACGTAAGAAAAGTGTCCTTCGATCTATTTCAAAAATACTTCATTTTTGGCCCAAAAATCGCAAAAAATCTAAGGTATACCCCTTTGGATTTTTTCGATTTTTGGGCCAAAAATGAAGTATTTTTGAAATTATTTGTAGGACACTTTTCTAACGTATTTTGACCTCAGGAACACGAATCCGTCGATTAAATTGAGCCACGAATAAATCCCATCGAGATATCTTCATTTTTTCACTTTTCAGAGCAATAAATTGGCAATAACTTTTCCAATTTTATAGATAGATCAATTTGGCTCGCAGATTCAGATTCCTGGGCTCAAAATACGTTGAAAAAGTGCCCTGCGATCGATTTAAAAAATACTTCATTTTTGACCCCAAAATCGACAAAAATCCAAGGTATACCCCTTTGGATTTTTTCGATTTTTGGGCCAAAAATGAAGTATTTTTGAAATCGACCGTAGGACACTCTTCCAACGTATTTTGAACTCAGGAACACAAATCCGTTGAGTAAATTGAGCTACGAATCAATCCGACCGAGATATCTCAATTTTTCTGCTCCGAAAAGCAAAAAATTGGCGATAACTCGATCAATTTTATAGATAGCACGCCGACGTATGTGTCATTTTCTAAATCAAATGTGAATTGATAATCTTGTTTATTGTCAATCGGTCCGCACGCGAAATGCCAATCGGTACACGCTCATTTCGCAGCGTGAATTCAGAAACACGAGGCTCATCTCGAATTTCGAGACTCCGAGTTTCGATTGGTCATCAATTTTTTAAGATAGGAGGATATTTTAACACTGAGGTAGTTTAGGAGGGAGGTGGAAAAAACGAACGTAATTTCTGTGGCTCTTTTTTTCTTTCTTTCAAAATTTTAATATTTTCTGTTTGTTCTTATTTTTTTTTCTTTGTTTTTTTTTTACAAGTATCTTTATAACGGTTGGATAGTTAATAGTATCGGCGTCGCGACACATGTCAAACGCAAGTTTAGCAATAACAACCGACGCACAGATGATGATAAATAACGCTATAGGATGTGTACGTGTGTATAGCGTGTGGTTATGTATAGGCGCGGGCGCGTTGGATAAAACGCAGCCAGCAATATCTGATCGTCGATTCTGGCGCGGATACAATTTTTTATTTGGTCAATAAGAGCCGCCATATGAGATTATGAAACTGCCCTAACAGCAATATGGAAGAAGGAGAGAGAGGAAAAACGTACGGTGCGACGTACGCGGCGACGGGTAGCAGACCCAGTGGACCGTCCAAACGTCCGAAAGTCCGACCAACCGTCCACCCACCACCCCGGAGAACTCCCCTGTGGGGGGTTTAATAAAAATGTCAAATATAAAATAGCCAGCAGGGACGGACATTTAGGAAATAAATAAATGTAAAGGAAAGAAAAGCCCTCCACTATATATACATCCCTCTTTCCTCCCCCTCGCCGTCACTCCCTAGCCAAAAAGGTATATACCATAGGTATGCGTTCTTCGTGTACGAAAAAAGAAAGAAATAAAAATAAATAAATGAATAAATAAAATCTACGTACACATACTACAGGTATGAACACACGTGTATGATTTATATAATGTATATAAACTTTACCTATGACCGTATATCTTTTTCTTATACACATAGCGTGTATGGAATCTTGTTTCTATATAAAATGCCTATGACGCCAGAGAAAAGACGAGAGAGGGAAGAAGGTAGATGTCGAAATAAAATTACTTACGAAGCAAATATATAGGAGGGGTTGGTCATCCCCATATGCCGTGACGCGAACACTCATGGTCCGCATCGGTTGACCCTGGCTTTATATTGAAATATACATATAAAATAATAACTACGTTACCTACGCGATACGTGTGCGTAGGTATATACCGCGGGCACTCTTCGATTTTATGGAATTTTTTTCATTCGCCCCGAATCAATCCGTTCGCTTCTTGGGAAAGAATATTTTACGGACGTAGTACGAGTGGGTAGGTACGGCAGGGATCTTTAAACTCTGTTATACCCATCGAGCAAATATATGCGCGGGTCGTTCCTCAGCTCGAATTGTGAGAGAAAATGTCGGAAGAAATTGCGGATGAAAAAAAAAGATGCGAGGGGAAAGAGAGGGGGATGAACCAACTTGACCACGGCATAATAAGAGGAGGAAGCGACTGTTTGTACGTGCGTGTATAATTTGGATGCGCGATAATGATCCACCCTTTCTAAAGCCAACCGCCACCACCCCCCTCGTCTCTTCTCCTCGCTCGCTCCGTTCTCTCGGCACCCGGTGTCATTATACTGTACGAGTAGAGAGGCCGCTAATTAGTCATTAGCGAGGGGAAAAGACACCTTTAGTAGCAGGGAACCAGCTTCGTCGTCCAGGGGCAGCTCAGACTTAAGCAAACAGGGTGTATAGCCTGGCAAGCTTCTAGCCCCGCGTCTAATTGGACCCCAGCGATGTAAGTCCGACTAATTGAGACCGCCGCCATTACGCCAACAACGTATATATACACTCTCGGGAAACTCTATCTATATATTACAAATATATATATATAGATATGCATGTAGCACATGTACATCTATATTTCCAATGTATGCATAAGCATTATTATATCAAGAGAATTTCTCCTCAACTGATATATATATAACATTTATGTACTTTGACTCAAACTTAATGTGCCCACGACGACGTAATCATTCGAAATATAGGCAACATCCCCTGTACAGCAAATTCCGATCTTCGACTATACGTACGAAAACTTTGATTGAAAAAAAAAACACAAAACACAGAAATCTGCTTGCTGATAGTGCGTGATAATTACGAGTGACATTGTTCTGGGTACACGTCGTAGCGTAGAACATGTGACAGTTTATGGTTGGTAACACGAAGAATATGAGCGACGGGCAAGGTTGTAAGGTAGAATACGGTGAGGTATAGACGGTATAAGGGCTATAGACGCGAGGTCCCCCAGGAAGGACTCGAGCCGGCTTGTTAGACGTTGGCTGGCGCAATCTTCTAATTGGCGATATAATGATCCTGAAGGATGGAATCCCAGAGTCCTGAAGGACTGAGGCGAGCACCCTCCCACGTGTCTGGCGTTCCGCAGCCCTTGTCATATATATATCTATATACGTATCCCTTGTTAGGGATGAAATTAAAATTCGGGACTTTCAGCCTGTCTCCGCGAGTCACCCCGGAGTGGGCTCGTTACGCGGTACCTTGGATTTATTCAAAACTTCGGAATATAACGACCCGTGCACACGTGAAGAACCTTTCGAGCTGCCTTTGAACGACAACCGTGTAAGTTATACCGGCTCTATACCCGTACCAACCTTATACCTAACTACCAACCTATACCCAACTCCCCGCGTACACGTATAACCTTCTTCGTTTCACCTTTCCAATTTCACTTATACCGGGTGAACAATTCCAAATCCCCGCACCTTCGAATTTATCGCGAAAAGTAGGTTATCGCATTTTGAAAAACGACAAAAAAAAAAAAAATCATTTCGCTTTTCTCCATCTCATATATGAGTATCAAAATCGATGGGTAATTTATACATGTTCTTCATTTCAATTTGTCTCTCAAGGTTACCAACGACGTTTGTCACTTTCTTCGCGCGTATATACATATAAGAGAAGAAAAAAAAAAGATGCGAACTTTTTACTTTCCCTCGAGGATTTTACGTTGTCGGTGGTTATTCACTCTCCGAGCAAGGCGCGTTCGGGGGTTAATCTCAAGGTAATACATACGAATGTTGAGGCGCCGTTAAGATCGCGTGACCGTCGTCGTCGTCTCGGGGTGCCTTAAGTCCGGCGCCTCGACACCCTCAGAGGGTTAACGGGCGCACAGATCTAATACAGTCAACTCTCGTCGCGCGACACTCTTTACATGGAATCGGGAATGAAGAGAGTGCGGAGGGTTTGGAGAAAAATAAAAGAACCGAATAAAGGGAGTAAAAAAAAAGTAAAAGAAAATGAGAAACAATAAGAAGAAGGGAGAAAAGAAATAGTTTTAATTCTCTCCACGGTATAATATACCTGTGTATATATAATATATAGCCGAGGGTGACGTGGCGTCGAGATATCGTCACCATTAGAAGCACTTCTTAAGCCTTATATATATAAACCGTGTACAGGGAGCTGAATTCTACATCCTTCCCTCCTCCCTCAACTATATATTTTTCGTAGCAAACCGCGCGTCTCACTCCTTCATCTGGGATCCAATTAAACGATAGGCGAACCGAACTCTGCGAAGCTCCGGTTAAAAATTAGCTCGGGACGTGTTGCGCGGGAACACGCCGCGCGCTACGTACGATATTATATAGACGGGGCGATGGTGGTGTAGGTCAACGATATATATATATATATATATAGACACAGAGGGAACAATCGGATTTTCACAAACAAAATAAAGAGTAGAAAGAAACAGGACTTCAGGGGCGATAGAGGGGCGGCGGGGGCGAAGGATTCGAGGGAGACAGACGGATAACGGACCGATGGCGATACCTACGGGGATGAAAAAGAAGCGGAAGGGAGTTGCTCCGCGGAATATATATAGATATACACACACGAACGCACACATACGTGTACACATATATATATATTACACGTCTGGTGGGAGTAAAAGGGGCAAATAGGGGCGGAAGAGGGGATGGAATTCAATTTAAACTTATTTTTGTTCTTACAATATCTGAAATGGTAAATCTAAATACGGGAATAAAATATAAAATTGGTTCTGCCGGCGACTCTCCTGCAAAACCTCCCTATACGCTATGTATATACGTACACATACATATGTAACGTATTCCTATGGTCACGTACGGATACCGGGTGGGTCAGTATAATAGATAAAAAAAAAGAAAAAGAAAAAGAAAAAAAAAAACTTTTACCGAAATTCTACAATTTATTACAGACGCGAAGAAGAAGAAGAAGAAAAAAAAAAGACAGAAGAAAAATATCAAATGAAATGAACATCGTCCTTTTTTTTTCGCGCAATAATCGATCGATTTTTACAGATTTTGATTCGATATTTTTCTCGTCTCGGGCAAAAGGGGAGCTTCACCCCGCAGCTAATCTTCTCTCCGTACGCTCGATATTTTGATACACATCTATCCAGTTCCTTCGGACGCTCCAATATTTATAAATCATTTCTCCTGCTGCACGTACAGATGACTTAGAATATACCTTGAAATGGGGTGCAACGGTCAACGGGGGCGGTGGCGTTGCAGGAAAACCTTGTAGGACGAAGATTCCCTATATACTTTAACATTACAGGAGAAGAGATTGGAGCCGGGGGCGGGGGTGGAAGGGGAGGGGCGGGGGTGGCAGCCTCGGACGTCGGGCGAGTCAAAGTAGGGGAAGAGTTCAGATTCTATTAAGATCTCGGTAAGTCTTGTTACACTGGAAAGGCCATGCCGCAAATCTCGCAATAAAACAGCCACCGCGGCAAACGCCCTTCTCCTTTCATCCCGGAACGTTATACCGTAGCATAGCCATCCAGCGAACCTGCACACCGTGTACAAGTTCTCGTGCGTTTCCCAACGCGACGCCGCAACCGACGACGACGTCTTTTCCAACTCCCCTTCATCGTTGACGACGGCGTCGGCGTCGTGCTACGTATATAAAAAGGAGAAATTGGCGGCAATCGCAATTTCATTGATAGCGGATCGCGAACGCGGTCTTTTGCTTACAGCTGTGTGAAAGGGACGTATGACAAACCGGCTCTCTAACTCCTCGCGCACTTCGGAATTTCGTTATAAAAACTTTGTTCATTATTTCAAGCGTTTTTGTTTTTGTTTTTTTTTTGCTTACAGCATGCGGCGACATATCGATGAAATCGTGATAAGTGATACGTACATATCCGTATGTACAGGTGAATATTACAGCAAATATTTTCGCGTCACATTTAGATGCGAAAAACTTGCAAGTTCTGCTATGATATACAGTAGGAATACCGCCATATAATATAACGTAGGGAAAATTGATTTTTCTTCAACTTTTCTTGTTCGCACTGTATGACACCGCAAATATACCGGGCATGAGTAAAATCTTGATACGAAAAACGGCAGATTCGAAATCAGTGGAATTGAATCGTGAACAACCAAAAAAAAATATAAAAACACGCAGTACACATGCCATGTATATTCGTAAAATTGAATATGTTGCGTTGAAAATAAGAAAAAAAAAAAATGAGTAAATAAAAAAGTAAAATAAAAAAAAAAAACGAGGTTTAAGGTATGTAAACCGTCTGGATCTACTTTCTTTTGAGTACATCGTGTGTAGGTGTGTATGGCGTTCCAATCTTCTCGACAAACTTTATGAGAATAAGTTGGGAAAATTGTAGAGAAGAGCAATCACGCGGTGGATTGCAGGGAGTGCAGTGGCAGCTCAGGTGAACGAAATGAAACAAAAAATAAAAGTTGAGAAAAAAAACAAGAAAAGAGTGAAAGAAAAAGTGAAACAAGTAGCAGCCGTATATATACCATATATACAGCGGGATATAAGTCGAATTGCGCGGAAGGCTCTTAGAGATCGACTCAATCTTGGCTACAGAGAAGAACCACCGTTTCGAAGGAGCGAGTGGATGGGTGTGCCGGTTGAATGTGGGGAGTGGAGTGAGGGTAGGGTGAAATCAATCAAAACATTAATTGAAAGAGCCAAGAAGACAATGGGACTAGCCGGCTGAGGCAGGGATAGGGCTTGATAATCGAAAGATCGAATCGAAAGGCAGGAGGCAGAAGGTAAAGTAAGGGGAAGAGAGGAGGAAGGGAGGAAAAGAGGAAAGGAAAAAGGCAGAAGCCAATACACTCGGAATCTGTGAGTGCTCGAGAGTAAGGAAGAAGCCAACTTAAGAGAGAGGATACCGGGCACCTATAACCCACCGACCATCATAAGAAGAAGAACGAATGTAAGGAACTGCTGCTGCTGCTGCTGTCTCGGACTCTCGAAACTGGAAACAGAAAATAAAGCCGCATTCTGCCTGGCGAAACGGAAGTATTGTTAATTGTTCGTTATTGAAAGAGAATTGTCTTTTCAGCTATACGTACAACGGATCCATTCTATTCGTTTTAAGGCCACAGAAGGTTAAAGGTACAACCAACCGGCGCGATTGCTCATTATCTGTAGAAAGAAATCACGAACGATATTATTTCGAGTCTCACGACCACGTATTCTTTCCAGGTTTCGACCCCCGATTCGCGCATAGAATCGATAAAAAGAAAAGAAAACTAAATTCGAAATTATCTGCAACATCAAAAAAAAAAAAAAAAATCTAAATAACATTGATTGGCGATGGATGAAAGTTAGCGAATGATTTTTATGATAATTTCTCATTTTCGTAGCCGAATAAAATACTTTCCACTTATAAGGATAAACTCGTGCCACCTAGCGTGTTCGTCCTGAAGTTTGAAAGCACTCTCTAAAAGCTCCGGAGGTTTCAATTTACGTAAAAGCAACACTTTTGAGTGGCGGACTCGGACGGACGGACGAAAAGAGGTGGTTGGGGAAAGTGGTATGGGTAGCTGAGTGGTCAGTTGTAAGATATTGGAGGGGTGTAAAACTTAAGGAGATTATATTTTCCGTCTTGATGTATATCCAAATGGCATTTTATCGTTCCAGAATATACGCTACACTATACGTAAGTATCCATATATCACATACACATGGCAACAAATTATTACCCCTCGCATTTCAAAGCTTAGCATAAAATCCAATAAAGAAAAATCTTTCTCTCTTTTATATACATTTTTCATAGTATATAACATCCATCTCCACACTCACACACGGACATAATCAACATCGTTCCACGATCCACGTCCCGTTCGAAAACTTTTTGCCATTATTTTTTTTACCCCCCGCCCTTTTTTTTTCATTATACATTTGTGTATTTTATCGTTTATATTCAGTTATTTTTTTGCTGCAGATATACCTGCTCCTCCCACCACCATTAACCTTCATGATTTTTAAATATCGTTAATTAGATTTTTTCAGAAATGTTGAAAAAAACTTTTTTCAAATTAATCCTCGGTACATTATTAATATATACGTAAACTCTTTCATTGTACTCGAGTTTTATTCCGTTTTCATAAACTTTTTTCTTTTTTTCCTCCCCCCTTTGGTTTTTCCTTTAATTCGTTACGTTTTCAGTTTCATTTCGCGAGCTTCCTTTACCGTACAGCCACTTAAAAAATTTAGGGAAAAAAAGAAGAAGAATATAGATAAATAAAATTCCATTTCAAGAAATAAAAAATTCCGATTTCAGAATCATCACATACGCTGCGATAGGTGAATAGATACCGAAAAATCTTTTTCATCTTCCCGAAAAAGCTCGCATCGAGGTTGTCAACTGTTTTTTTTTTTTTAATATATATTTACGTTTCGACGACGCGTTACCGACTTATGTTTAACGTGGGAAGATTTTCATTCGAAAGAAAAAAAAAAAACCTTTATTTTCCGCAACAGCAGCGTGACTCCGAATTATGACGTATGCGGAGTAAAAAAACAGTAACAAAAGCGAGAAGCAACGAGGTAACAGCAGCAGCAGTAGCAGCGGAAAAGCTGCAGCATCAGAACGCACGCCCGCGCTCCCTTACAGCTCTAAAATACACGGCAGTTAGCCAATTAGCCCGACCAATTTGTCGTGCAAAATAAACGCCGTTCCTGTTCCCAATTTATTCGTGTACTCCTGTAGGTATGTACGACTATACGTATATACCAAGGTATATATATGTACATGATATACATGTATATAACCGTGCAAACCGATATAGCTATATCTAACCCCTTCTCAAACTTCAAACGAAATAATTAAGCCATTCTCTTTACTTGGTCGGCTAACGAGCCCAGGGTTCTGGAACTAGTGCCAATTATCGAAAACCAACCGAACGAATACGTACGTTATACGTACATGTCGTGCATATACTGAGATAAAACTGAACGTACATTACGTACACGTATAGATACCTATGTGCCACGTATACCGGAGCCCAGGTTCATTATATCAACAGAAGCAAGAGGTTCAAATTAAACGAAAGCACCAACCAGTGCTCAAAACAACGACACTCGACGACGAGTGGTTGCTGTTATTAAAGCCCGTATTACATGAGAGAAACTGCCTTTCCCTTCTTTCATATATTTTTCCATCACTCAGCACGTCCATGTATTAATGAATTATTTTTCATCGATCACGAGTGGAAGAAAAAAAGAAGGAGAACCTTTTCTTTCTTTTTTCTTTCCATTTTATTGTTGAATATTACTTCTAAAAATAATTATAAATACGAACAGATTGATTACCTGGTAACGATGTTCGACCATGTGGTGACTTCACGTAAGGTGCAATTTTTGCTGTTTATGTAATGATGATGTGTAAAAATGAAATGTGTCTTTTTTTTTTTCTCTCGCAAATTCAGGTTCACAGTTCACAGCTCAAACTCTTTGGTTTTTCTTTCTTTTTTTTTTGTTTTTCAATTTTTACAAACAAAATTCGATAAAACACACAACGATAAATTTTTTTCCCTTCTCCCCCAATTATTTCAACAATTTACATCAAACTATAATGAAAACTTCAACTGGATTTATAACAACAATATTAAATTAAACGTGTGTAATGATATGATTTTTTATAAAACACAAATTTTATAATCAACCGTCTAACGTAAACTATGGATAATTATCTCACTGTCGTGTCAAATTACGTGTAGAAAAAAAAGATTGAAAGCAAAATCCAAAAAAAAACTTTTCTATATACTTTCAACTATCTACTTCGATTTCGGTTTAATTTTTTTTTTTAATTTATTTATTCATTCGTTTAGTTATTTTAAAATTTTTAGATATTCAGGTCTCTTTCAGTTGTTGAAAACCAAAAACGAAACAAACTTTGAGTCGTCTACCGAAACGTAGCGGAAAAGCTCATGCAGATAATTATAACTAGCACCCCTGCAGTGGAGAGAACCCACCGCTTTGGCAGCTGGTTGTAAACTGTCGCGTGCGGCAGTCGCACGCCGTCGACTGTGATAACTTCCCCCTCCACCACTAGCCATCCCTTATTTTCCCCACCACATCCCCTAAAGTCAGAAACATCCCCCACCAAAAGTACTTTACACCCCACCACCGTTACCACTGCACAGAATTTCCTGCCACGCGATTCAGATTCTCACCCTTTTCCGCAACATTATGAAGTGTTATCGCGCGTACGGTGCAGGGAATGCGTTTGCCCGCAAATTTCGAAAAAAAAAATTCCAAGTGCATTTTCAATTCTCTGAGCATATTCATTGATTTTTCCTTTTTCTCTTCTGGTTAATTTTTTTCTCGAATTTGAATTCTTGGGGGGATTTTTTTTTTGGTTCTCTCAAATTTCCTTCATCGGATATAAAAAAAATATTATAAGCGCGTAATTTTTGTGATCGATCGAAGGTAGAAAGGAACAAAAAAAAAAGAAACTCATCGCAATCGGGGAAAAGTTAAGAATTAATTCTTGCTGCAATGGAAAGTATAATTCGGGTGATAAACAAGAGACGAAAAAATAAGCGAATAAAAATTGCATCGTGCAGTGAACTTTGTTTGACTTTCTCTGTACCACTTTCCTTCAACCCCTAAAACTCCCCTCCACTAAATTCAGAGGGATGTAGATCCCCACCAACGTTGAATATCCCCTCTTATTCCGGTTCTGGTCCACCCCTAGCAAGCCACACCTCCCATTACAAAAATTACACTGTCCGTTGATTTAGTGTTGTGTAGCGGTTCCGAGGGAGAAGGGGGTGGTTAGGTGGAAAGTCGAGAATCAGAGGGGGGTGGGAACTAAGTAATGAAAGGGTTTCCCGTTCGGGAATCACGGAATCATTCGGCAGATTAAATTAGGAAAGGCTATGTATGACCTTTTTTTTCTCCTTTCTCTCTGCGTTCAGTTTCTGCTTCTATTTCTCTTCGTGTTTTTTTTTTTTTTTTCTTTCACTTCACCGCACCAAAGGATTGCAAAATGGATTGGTTTATGTTTATAGCCATTGGGCAGATGTAGTTTTTTTTAATTAGAAAGAGGAGCTTTGATGGGTTTTCTGATTAAATTGATCACGAGACAGGTGTGACGTACTTTAATTCCACTATCGGTGTAATATCATTACAGTTGCCTACGCACACACAGGTATAAAAAAAAAAAAAAAAAAACTCTCATCGATCTACGAATCGTTAAACCATGTTAATTAATCAACCTGAGATTTGATTGTTAAAAACTACAATGAAACAGAAAATACGACAGAAAAAAAAGACCATCGAACGGAGAAACAACACCGCGGTAAAACCTAACCCTTATTTTTTTATGTACAGATATAATTTTTTTTTTTTTTTTCAAAGAATAATTTGTTTCTCTTGAAAAAAAAAACTTACAACCGTACGGAAGATATATTATACATATATAGAGATTTTAAACTGAGTTGATGAAATTAGCGTTTAAATGAAATTAGCTTCGAGAGCTTCTTGGGTGCCGCCTCGTTGTCAGGGTCTGCCAATTACTCGGATTAAAAATAATGTAAACCATTCTACGTATAATCAAGAGGCCATAGGACTCTTGAATATCAGTAGGAGGGTGAAAAAAATGATAATAAAAGAAAGGAAAGAAGAAACGAAACGAAGAAAAAGCTTTTTCTAGAAAAGAGGTTCAAAAGACTAAAGTACCTACAGTAGTGCAGATATGATGAAAAATGGTGAACATACAAAGTAAAATAATAATTTTGGAAAAAATTTTCAAATATTGTTATCCCAAGAATCAGATGGCTTTTCTATAAAATCAGTTTTTTTTTTGATTTTGTTTAAAAAAAATTTTTCGTTACTTGTATCCTAACTGGTCTATCCTTACATATTGTGTATCGGATTACCAAGGAAAGATCAGGATCACAATAATTCTCGCAACACACTTGGGTTTAAAAAGTTGCTCGAACCGATAGAAGTTCCAAAGATTTATAGAGTGAACCTTCGATCGGCTTGGTACCTACAGCGGTCGAGGTTTCGAACTGCAATAGGGTTTTCGCGCTTATGGAGGCTGGCAAAGAGTCAAATAACGGTGAAAAAGAGATCGAGCTTTCGAAAAAGCAAAGCTCTTTGAGTGGTAGGGCGAAGGGATAGGTGGAAGTTCTCGGTATAGTGCGAGTTAGAGGGGAGGGAGACGAGGGGCGAAGGGGCGAAGAAGTGAGGGGATGGATGATCGCGGGCGCGCGAGTCGTCTGTACGAGGTGGAGGAAAAAGGAAGAAAGAGAAACGAATAAGGAAACAAGGATCCACGCTGGTAGCAATCGTATAATGGTAGAATGTCTAATCACTTCTGGGGAGTTTAATGGAGATTTTCTGTACTCTGTCTGCTTTGTCCTCGACCGCGGTGGCTGTCAACCGCTCTCTTTCTCCCTCTCTTTCTCTTTCTACAGCTAACTTATTGTTAGGCGTGATCATCGCCGCGGCAACTTCTCAACCGGCGTTAATATTCGCACTTAGAAAACGAACGTAATCCTGAAGAGGAATAATTCTCATGTCGAAAATTCAACCGATAACTAATATAAAAGTTATAAAAGGAGAGAAGAAAGGAAAAATTGCTTCTCCACAGATTGCAGGACTTGTCTCTTTCCTCAGCGTGGAAAAACAAAGAAACGCAGATATACGGGAACGTAATACCGATCTCGAAAAATTTTCTTACTTTCAGATAGACTTACGAATAGGTACGCAGCATCCCTGATGTACAATGTGTATCTGTATGTACGTGGGTGTATAAAAAGTATGTATAGCTACAGATATGTATGCACGTAAAGCCATCAGAAAAAGAGCAAACATATTTACGAAAATTTGATGGTGAAGTTCGTCGGTTGGACAATCCCCGATATTGATATCCAGGAGGCTCTCCATCACCGGACTTTCGTTTCGGGACTTTACCGAGGAGAGTGCTGGCGGTATCTCTTTCTCTCCTTTCCCTTATCCAACATTTCTCTTTCCAACCTACGCCCGTCTGCCTGGGATTTATTATGCATGGGGCTGATGTATCGGACATCAGACGTCCAGGGTGGGGGGATGAGGAACGGAAGATGGGGGATGGGGGATGGGGGGGGGGGGGGATGAGGGGATAGGTACTCTCAAGAGTGGACCCAGAAACTCGGACCGAGGGGCAGCGGAGAGGATAAGCGGAAGATGGAATAAAAGGGAAAGAGAGATGGAGCCTCAGGTTCGTATTGCTTTTTTTTACTACAGGGATGATGGCGCGTCGGATTTTAGGGGGTGAGGGGAGGGAGAGCTTTCGCTACGAATATTACACCGATCACCAGTTGCGATGCACAATAACCGTAATTCGTTTTTTACAAAATTTGAAAAAGTTAAAAAATGATTGTTCGGTATAACGACCGATTGAAGTTTTGAAAAGAAAAGAAAAAAAAAAAAGGAATAGAGGATCAGAAAAAGGACGAACATAATTTGTGCAAATTACGAAGGTATCGTGTTGAGTATTTCGAAAATTCCAGAATCACGTCGCATAAAAGCTCGCGATGCTCGAGTGGCATAGATACTAAGAGCTTTTCTGGGAAAGCAAGGGTCCATTAGCTGACTCGGAGCTGTCTCCTGAGTCCATTACAAGATGAGCCACCCTTCCTATACTCGTAATAGTCCATAGGTAGGCTATAGCCAGTGCACTCTCGTCCCGAGATATTTTGCCGATTCGTTTTTGTTTTCACCAACAATTTCTCTACGCGCCTTAACTCGATCCACTTTCGCGCACCGAGGTAGATATGCCATTCCAATTTTGACCGACCGTTATGTTTTATTTATTTATTTTCGTTTCGTCATACGTAAGAAATGCGATTTATTATATACGAGCTCTGAAACCGCGAATCTGCGTAACCGCTAATTAATCCTTATTTCTTGGCACACCGTGAAGAAATTGGAGAAAATACAAGGAAACCGATTCGCTAACAAGAAGTCTTTGATCGATTGATTACACATTACACAACAATTACCTCAAACGAGGTCGATTATTGATTGCCTCAGCTTTGACTCTTTCTTCTCTTGTATCCCCCACTGCTTTTACTTTTCTTAATACTCGTGGAGCGGCTAATCTGATTCGTGACTCAAGATCACGGTGGTTAATTTATCGCAATCCGATCCCCGACCGAAACGCCTGAATACCAAAGTGCACACAGAAATATAAGACAAGTAAATACCTATAATGTGCCACAGGTAATGCAATATCGCCATATGTATCGCGCTGAATCATATTTACTTTTTCTTCATTATCCTTTTTTCATCTTATGTTTTTTTTCCCCCCCTGGACCACGCACCTCGAATCATTTCAAGTATTCGATAAAAAAAAAAGAAAAATGCAACTTCGCGCGAGAAAAAAAATTGATGGAAAAATTGCTGCACGCGGTGGTTTTCGTACATCGTTGAATCGCGATCGTATCTTTGTAGAAATTTTATGAAATCTGATATACTTGAATATTATACACGCATGACGTACAGCACAGGGGGTACATGCGCATGTTTATTAACAAACTCCCGCGTGTAGATGTATAGGAAGTAACGTGAGAAGGTAAAATTAACTCACGCAATAATGAAACAGCGAGAGAGAAATAAAGATAAAGCAATATAAGGAGAGAAAGTAGGGGAGATGAAAAGAGAAAGAACAAGGTATAATAACAACGTGGTATTAACGCTACGTTTCCATCTGCTCCGGTAATTATTATAAGCTTCGAGTTACATATTAATAACGGGTGATTTTAAAACATCAAAATCTAACCAGCCAATTAAAATCGCAACGAGAATGACAGCAGCTCTGCCGACATGAAACACGCTGCTATAGGTATGCGCAGATTTCGACGAGTATTTGTACAAAATTTTCTCTCCACTTTTTATATGTACATCTTTTTTTTATTTTTTTTTTTTTAATTCTCGTTACTCGCCTAACAGAGCAAGTAATTGAATCAAAATTTGTTATACTTTATTCCTTTGACAAGTAAATATGTATGTAAAAATGAAAAAAATAAATAAATAAAACCAAAGGAAATTTTTTTTTTTCTCTGCAACTGATGCAATAATTATAAAATTATGATCTTTGCATTTGATATATTTAATGTAAAAAATCTAGCTTGATTATAAAATATGTTAACGAGACGATACGATGTTGTTATTAAAAAGTAAAAAAAGAAAAAGTTTTCAACTAATTACGCAATCCATTGCAGTGTAGTACAAGGTAGCGAGTTGATGCTCTTCCCAATTTCATGTACTGCTAATTAAAAGTTGGGTGTGTACAATTTATATACATATACACGGGGTGTCCCATTTCGAGCGAATTAATTCTAAGACGATATTTTCGCATCCGGGTAAAAAAAAAAGTAGTTGAGAGCATGCAAAAGTCGCAGGGTGCCGATAAGGGGGAATAAGAAGCGATGAAATCTGTTGAAGCTATTCAGGTTTCGCCATATTTGAAGGCAAAATAAAATGATGGCCTTCGTACTAAATGGAACACCCTATGAACAAGCGATGGTAAAGCAGAGCTCTAAAACAGCGAAGACTTGGAATGAGTTAATCGAAACTTTATTAATAATTTATGCAAGTAAGATAGGAAGCATCTAGTTAAAAGCAAGTACAAACAATAGCGTTATTACGTAGCTTACTTCAATATTTAGTTCCTAGTTGCTGTTTCAAAAGTTATTTGCAAGCGGAATAATCATCCCAATAAATACCCGTATTATACGTACATGTTGCAGAAATGAAAATTTCGAGTGTATATTTGCTTCTATTCTTTTCCATTCTCTTTATATTTTACGCTCAAAAAGTAACCTCTCTTAAATCTCGTTACAACTCCAGAGGCTCCCCAATCGTCAGATCCTACCCTTTTATACATACCATCCACATCTCACTACTCTGGTCGTTCCAAATCCAAAGAACTACCGCCATACAGACACTAGCTCTTTTCACTTTGGCCACTCTCCAAGTAAAAACCCTCTCTTCTATCCTGTATACATTACACGACTACGCGATGTCTAAGCAGAATCGAAATCGCGGACTCGGTGTCAAAAAAAAAACGAAAAAAAAAAAACACCTTTTTGAGACGGAGAAAAAAAAATGAAAAAGAAAATAGAAATATCACTTTAAGGACTCACCCCTTGTCTTTGGGCAGTGACAAAAAAAATAAAATGTGTCTAGGTATGTGACGTCAACGTTATAGACAAGGACAAAAACAAATGAATAAGAATCCGGTCTTCCGTCGGTTGTGATAATAATTTTGTCCTCCCTGAGGGTCCGAATTGTTAGAGTATATGGATTCGTGGCCTCGTTTGGTAGTTACCTATTTCTTTTCGAGCACATTATACGAGATAAAATATAGGCGAGTGGCGAGGGACTGGCCACCCCGGATACTTAAACTAAAAGCAGAGCCTAGGTTGCTACGACATCCCTTGATTTATTCACTCGCTGAATTTTTTACTAAACCCACCCCTCTCCTCCTTTTTCCTCCTTCACTTTTTCCCACCCTCGATCCTCCATCCTCCGTCTCTCCTTTGCCTCTATACATCCATTTCGTACTTTTCGACGCATATGGGATTTACTCTTCACGCTTCTATCTTTTTTTCCTTTCCTTTTCTTTTCTTTTCCTTTTTATTTTTTTTTGTTCTCTATCACTTCCAATGCCACTTTAACGCGTCGTACGTACATATATATATAATGTACGCACACTTCACGCACACACACGTCGTATGCATTGCATGGAAATTTATTACAACCATAAACAATAATCTGCTCGATATTCGAAACGTCCCGGTCAAGTTTCGAATAACTTTTTAACCGTTAGCACAGTATTTTCTGACCCAATAATTATCACCTCACACACGTGAATACATGCATGCCAAATATATACCATTGTATATATGTACCGCATATATACACATTATATGGTACGTGGTAAAAGGACGACGTGTAATTTGCACGTCACCTACAGATTCGAGGTACACTAGCTAATTGCACCCTTGTCACTTAGCACCGAACACTCCCCCGAGTTTGTTTTTATTTTTTTTTTTCCTTGGTCAAAATTTTTTCCGTCCCTTTGAGTTACTCTCCCTTTCTCACCCCTTTGATTTAGATCGCGGTATGGTGTTTCTTTTTTTCTTTTTTTTTTGTTTCTTCATATTTTTATTCTTCGCACTATTAAGCAGAAAATATGGATCACGATCGACGCGGTTTGGGGAGGGGGAAAAAATGAACAAAAGTTTGGGGATTTTTGATCATTCGATTGCGTCTATATATACACGTATGTGCTCTATTTTGTCGGAATAAATATGTAGTACATATACATATATGTGAAAGAGGCAATCATTTTCTAAAATGCAATAATAATGCGCCGCGCCGAGTCTGGTAATAAATAAATTGCTAAGGGGTCGTCCCCGTATATACACACCAATAATATGAACAGGTAGGTATGTGAACGTTTGAGAAAAGAGGGAAAGGAAAAGACGGAAAGGGGCGAGGAAAGAGGAGAGGAAAGGGATATTGCTCAGTGGAGATCCGAGACCCTCCCTCGGTCCACATTATTATTGAGACCGACCCCGTTCGGTGTCAAGTAGTAACGGATTCGAACCAACGATCGGTAACTTGACCTACTCGGATTGAAAATCACGCATCCCCGGAACAGAAGAAATAAAATTAGATAAAACCAATACGCTTTCGAAAAAAAATCATTTCAATAACATAAAAAAAAAAACTAACAGGTGTCACGAAGTCACGAAGTTCACGGCATAGCTCGTTGAATTCATAGTTAGCAGTTGTTTATCCGTGCGAGGAGAAGAACATTTCAAAGTATGCAGTGCAATGAGATTATTGTTGAAATACCGTAGACGATGGTTGAATTTTTTGAACCACCTGTCGACGATATTGAACAATATTTAATTCTACGATTGTTCCAACCCTCCGCTACCTTCGAGCAAGTAAGTTGGATAGACTGCGATATGAGTGAAATGCCTACCCATCCCATTCGGGCGACAATAATTGCCTTATTGAGATTAATAAGACGAACGAAGAGGGAGATGATGTGTCACCGCGCTATGTGCGACGAGGACCAAAAAAAAAAAATAATAAAACAAAAAAAAAAATTAAGAAGAAACGGGCGTATAAAAAAATCATAAATAATAATGATAATAATGATCATGATCAAATGAGTGGTGCGACGTGTTCAATCGTTCGTGTTGTAAAAATCATGTCCAAAGATTCAATTTTTCACGTGCAGGTAATACCTTACATCGCAGCTGCAGCAGTATAGATTATTGTAGAAGACGTCATTTTTTTCCTTGTATTGTAAAAAAACTTAAAAATCATTAACGCTGAAAAATAATTATTTTTCACGGGGAGAGATTCCGTATTATACGGATATTTGAAAATTATTTACGTAGAAAATTCAGAAGCTCAGGTTTACTCACCAGTTAGTGTAGACTTTTAATAATTCTCGCTCCAGGGGTGAATTTCTAGCCCCATCAAAAGCGTAATCTGAAACACACAAGATATATATATTCTCATATCGTACTCACTCCCATAGTAGGCAATATTCGTGTGAATTATTAATTTTCAACCCTCATTGGAACACAACGGTGCAGATATTTTTTTTTTCGTACACAGAATCTGCAGCGAAAAGTGCAACACGACGGAGTAGGAGACCCGGAGGAGCGCACCGCTCGGAAAGGGTTGAAAGGACTTCAAAAATGGCGAGATGGTCGCGTTGCTTCATTCGTTTTTTTTTTTTCTTCTTCTTTTTCATTTGTCATTTCTCAATTCCTCTGGTACTCCGCGTGGAAGTTGGTTGCGTTTTCCGTTCTCAGCTATGGCATAGCCCGATCGGCTCGTGGCTGTCGGCCAGTATTACTAGATAAATCACCCAACAGGCAATATCCCCATCCTCCCAACAATTTCTCTCTCCTCCCGCGCTTTTTCTACCCCCAAAGTGACCCCTTCTCTATACGGTCCCTGCGACCTCCCATAGCGTTCGAATCGCTCGGCTCATTATTGAGAGCGTTCTCCACGTGACGTCACAACTTTAATACCTCATTCGAAGACGGATCTTTTGAGGGCCCGCGCGACGATTGCGATAATACGGTGTAATTTTCGTTCAAACAATCGATTTAATCTGTAAACGAAAATTTTGAAGTTGGAACTATTTAAAAAAAAAAAATACTTTTCAAAAATTTCCTGTCCTGTAAATTTTTTGGTACCTAGGCGCGCACGTGAAACGTCGTAAAATATTTTTTCCATATTTTTGGTCGAATAGAAATAACATATCTGTATATGGAGAAGTGTCAACCGTTGTATAGTCCTTAGGGATTCGAATATCTTCTCATGTTATATCCCTGCAGCGTTACAGGAAATGCAACGTTGAAAAGATATTCTTGTGAAAATCCGGTCCTAGTTTTCTACGTTCCCTGCATATACGGCGATATTATAAGCTCTGTGTATTTGGGTAAAAACACGTGCAAATATTTGTCTTCAAAATTTCATGGTGGGTGTGGTTGGTTTTGTCGGTTTCATCTATTCCGTCACCACAAAAACTCACCGCCCCCACCCCCCACTTTTACCAGCTCTACGAATTTTCTTATTTTGACAATTGGTCGCCAACTTTTCGTCCCTGTTGCAGTATACGGTTGAGATTTTCGAAAAATAACAATCCCTAAATCCCTCTCGCTCATCCGCAGTTTATAACCATATTATTTTTCTTCAGCCACGCATCTGCATCGCCGCGCCAGATGCACCGAGGAAATAAAAAATAATAAGATGCTCACAAATATTCAACGAAATTTTATCATATCTGATACCAAAAATACGCTCTGTATATACCGGCCGATGACAGGGTTATCGGATGAGACGAATATTAACTGTATAATATTTTTTTTTGTTTTTTATTTTTTTATTGTTTCAATTTCAAGCCTCACAGTAGCCGGTTATCTTGATAATGAAATTTTCCCCTTAAAATGTTTCACTCCGTCAACCAGATTACCAAATTAATTTTAGTATATCCAACACATATATGGGTTATTTCGATCACGATGAACGATCGACGCCACCACCACGTTAATCTTTGCATATTAATTTTCCCATAGGTACGCTATAGTTCAAAATTAATTCCATATTGAATTATTTATTAATTTATTTAGTGTTTCATTTATTTTTTTCTTCAGTTCTAATAAAATTATAAATAGCGTGCGCGTGTACAATATCATCGCGTTGATAAAGGTGTTATAAGTACCTGTGTAATAAAGGTGTCGGGGAAAATAGGGGGGCGTGGCAGTTTTCGTGCATATAGTATAAAGTTTTGAGTCGGTTGGTACATGATGTACATGGGCATATTATATGCACATAGGTATATGTATGTATGTAACCAGTTAATATATAGTATAACCAAAAACAAGAGCATTAAGACAGAGAGATTAGGGTGTTTTAAACCGCGCCTTCCTGCAGGCAGCTTATGGGTTTTAGGGGGCGGGGGGGAGGTCTGTTATAAGTTGACTTCAAGTTCTCTTCTGAGACCAGAGACATCTGGAATATATCCCTGGGGAACACCACCCGTACGATATGCTGCGCGGCACGGTGGGCACGCTCAGGCCTTTTATATAATAAACCAACGCTTAAATTATATCGTCACGGCGACATCCTGTTTTACTAAACTCAACGCGAGAGTATAAACCACAAAATAGAATAAGAAGAACTAATTTTATGCCCCATGAAATGAACGGTTTAACTTTATTATTATTATTATATATATATATACACGTATAATGTACGTACGCACTCACTGCTCCCTTTTATACTTCTACTCGCGTTGTACTCGCTTTGCTTTTTTTATTCCGTTTTATTATTCATTTTTTTTTTTGGTTTATTTTTTTTTTGCAAATAATCACTCTTCAAACCACACCTGTAGGTATACAGCGCTCGATAAAATTCTCTCGAAGAAATCCTGAGGAGAATCGAAAAGAAAAAAAAAACTTTTTTTTTAGTCGAGCTTATTTTACCACGATGTAATTAATAAATTGCGACTTTTATCGAATTCAATGATGATGAGGTATGGCGTTACTTCGGATAGCTGGGAATTGAATCAGTTACAGGACAATACGAGACCGTTTGAAATTTTTTTTATCTCAAGATCGAGTATTTCGCACGGGATGCACCATACGAAAATTTAGCATGCTACTCTCATGTGGATTAAAATCATAAATGATAAATGTAGACGTCACGTCACATCAATAACGAATCGAATAATGGGTTAACTGGTAGCGCAAGTGTGTCTGCAGACCGAGACGGGGGGTCTAAAGGTATTATGAGAGCTAGTTTAATTATCTTATGGTAGTCCATTAGTCCGAACTGAAGCAACTAATATAACGCTGTGGGAGGTCTTTTCGTATATACGTTTGCCGAACCCCGGGGGTTCACGGGCCCCGTAAGGCTGGGCCCTTTTCGAACCCCATGCGGTCTTTACAGTGGTGTCTGAGCAGTCTCGGGTCAGAAGTGTCAACTGAACTTCCAGGATCTTTGTATAATTGAGTTTTTACTTTTTCAAGTGCTTCTCAGAGGAGGTCTTTATAATTTTTTCCTTGTCTTTTTTTTTCTTCGAGTGCCTCAAGATTTATCGTAGATGACCCCGCATAATGCCCGACCGGCGTAACGCGTCCCGAATTTCAGTCACGATCGTGACAAGTTTTTTTGCCAAAAATGTAGCTAACCAAAAAAAAAGAATCAACAAAACTAAGAATCAGATTAAATACCGTACACCTGTCGTCGGGGTTTAATTTTGATGGCTTTCTAATTTCTTCTACGTTTCTTACATACCCGGCGAGACGATTGTATTATGCGTCGGATACAATCGTTCGTTACCACAATTTTTTTTTTTTCTTTTTTTTCATCTGCAACTTTTTATCCTCCCTGTATAGGTGGCGCGGGGTCAAATTGCATTGACTACGTATAGCATTGAAGGTTGTATTTAAATAAAAAGACGCGCAAGGGGCGGGGAGGCGGAGGGGCAGAAGCCAGAGAAGGGTAGAAAAAAAGAGGTGATGGCAAGGGGAGGGGAGTGCAGGTCAAACGGCGGAATCGCAGAATGGGCCGTGATTGCTGCAGGGCCAAGCATAATTGCACCCTTTGTGGCGCAATCAACGCCACAACTCGACCGGATCTATATTACACGCACACAGAGAACATAAACACACATATACATATATATACACCATTATATGTGTCCTATGTATCTTTGTATATATGTACACAGTTTTTACATGACGTGTAATATACAAGGCGCGCGAAAGACCCGACATGCGGCAACTATCTCGTTACGACTTTATAAGGACACCCATTGTTGAATTAATATTTTTCTACCCGTGACGTATATCTATACATGCTTATGCATGTGGTGTGTATTAAAGTCTTGTTCAAAAACCACGTGATGATCTGAGCCAGTCGATCCGAACGAAACCTGCAGTGGGTCGAAATTCTAGTCTCTTCATAAATTGTATGAGATTAACCGCAGGTATCGCAGCAGAAGCCACGCTAGATGAAAATTGATTTAAGTGAATTTTCATTCTCGAATTGTTTAAATAATTCTATTCCGCAGTGTGCGGACCGACGATCCGATATGTCTGTGTGATAAAATTTCATCGTATCGTCATCGTCCTAAAAATGATAAAAGGTCGTAGAGACGAAGGAGAAAAAAAAGATGTGAAGAAAAGAAGGAAAAAAAAACTCTTCGCTAGAGTCCTGCAAGTTTTCGTACTATATAAAGTCCGTCAGGATCATCCCGCGCGAATGCTGCAGCACGTATACGTTCTCCAGCATCCCCGGTATATTCGTAGTCGGTAACATATTCCAGAAGTGAAGTTTTAATGGCGGAGAGTAGGGGAGGGGAATGCTTCAGAGTAAAAACCCGGATGAAAGAAAGAGGCAGAAGAAGAAGAAGAAGAAGAAGAAGAAAGAGAGAGGCAGGAGGGAGGAAAGAGGCTCATTATAAGCGCGCACTTGACAAAACCAAGAAGGCGTTCACACCAAAAGCTTCCAGAGAAGCGTGTTCGTCATTAAGGTGTATATAGACGCTTTTGACTCGAGCGGCGCGGCGGGTAGGTATTTATACAAACCGCGTCCATCTTTCAATTGCTTTTTTCTTGTTTAATTTTCTTTTTTTCAAATTCACTTATTTCTTTATTTCACGTGTGTTTTTTGTCACTCCGTTTTTTGCCGGCGGGAGGTGGCGGCGGTGTGCTTGATACGAGGAATTAGTGCGACTGCTTCGTGCATGTGCAGCGCCCCGCGCGGAACGCGTCGCGACGCCGGGGAGAGCTCAGGTGAATGTGCATAGGACTTATACGCGTGTCTTTAGCGTATATCCTACTCCCAGAACTAATGCGAGTTTATAGAAGGAGGGATATTAAATTCATTTACTTAAATATGTAGAGGTGTGCACGTTTACGTGACGCGCTCACCACCCCTAATGGTGTATAAATGTTTGTATAACGTAAACTTGCAACATGCCCGTGTGAATTGCATTTAAAGAGGGTTTTCCAACTTGGGATTGTTCGACCATGTAAAAGTTCGGTATTATGAAGCAGACGCTCGCTCGTAGAGCTTTACGCACCCGGGAAACGCGTTTAACTTTACATACGTAGCCCATGTGTTCCGTAGTCGTATATGCGGTGTTAAACGTTGTACCCTTAAATAAGAAGAAAATTTAACTAGCTAACGTGAACAACGTCCCACCCTAAGGAAATTATTACTTCATACTACACCACGACCATACTTATATAATGAACAACTCGTAGAGCACGGTTCAAACTTTTGCATTACAATTACAAGCTTCGCTATACGTTGGATGTATAGCTATAGAACGTGCGCAATGCTAAACGAACATTACCTGCGCCAAGCGATACCTCAATTACTGGATCATGGTAAATTACGACGTAGTTACTACACGTCGTCGTGTATACTATGGCTGCAATTACGACGAAATTATAATGATATTCCATTAGAATTTCATCCACCTAACCGTATTAACAATTATATACATATTATAATACACTAAAGCGCAATATCGACGACTCGTAGCTAGACTATATATAATATTATTATCAATTGTATAATTATACCACGGTTATGATTACAAATTGAAAATGGTATGGCGTATGAATAGATCGATTAATACACCTATCAATTTTCTATATCGCACTGGAATAAGAAGAAAAAACAAATAAATAAATATATCTGTAGCAATGCGATTACATGCGAAACCCGCATTATACGCCGTTGTGTCGTTGTTGTTTCTTTTTATTTCTGTCACAGTTCAACGGATATGCCGCCATTTTCCCGATTGGTATAAATAATATCATGACGATCACTTTCGCTCTGATAACTCAATAATACTGAGGTTATTATACCGCAATGCAATAAATGGATTAGACGAATTTGTGCGACGAGTGAAACGACGTCTTCTCGAAGGTGCATTTAGATTTTAATGATTCGACTAGTTTTCGACAAATCCTTTGATGATATTACAGATACATATATTCGATCGGACGGCAAAGTAGCAGGAAAATCAGAAGCGGCAGCAACAGCGGAGCAGAAGCAGAAGCAGTAGCAACCGTTCCGTTGAATTACGGGTTCCAAGTCTGCTTTTAAGGTCAATTACCACGGCACAAAGTCAAGCAGTTGTGGGACAGAGATATCGGAGGTAGACGGCCAATCGTGACTCGCTTTCCAGAATTTTTTAACGAGGCCTGTATTTAATACGAGAGTCAGCAACGCGACCCTTTGCGTCAAGGGACCCGCGTCTTCGAGCGCAGTGGTTCTCATTGTATTTTTTTAAGTTTTTTTTTTTTTATACATAAAATAAATCCCACAAAACTCAACAAACAAGAATTATATATACGTGTAAACGATCACACGTATCACACAATATCCTTCCAATTATATTTTCTACTCTGCAAAGCCACGATACGTTTTTAATTCATTTTTTTTTTTTTCATCGTAACATCTATATATTTACTTTTTCTAAATTCTTATTACAGTTTATGATTTTAGATGATCTTCCGAATTCTATTTTGATATAACGTTAGTGAAAATATATTATTCTTATCATTACTAAAATATATAGCGTTTAATACAGATTGTAAATTTGAAAAAACCAAAAATATGTACCTATCTTATTAGAAAAAAAAGAATTCTTCCGACTAGATAAACTGAAAATGAAATATCAAACTATGTATATATTTATTTAAATGATTAGGAAGAAACCCATCTGTTGAGGGTCGGGTATCATCTTGAGTTATATGTGTATCTTGTACAAATGTTTCATAAATTTAGGATGCTGTAAACTTAAGCTCACGCTTAGGACCGTTTTTTTTCTATCTCTTCTTTTTTATTTCTTTTTTTTTTTTAGTAATTGTAAACAAACAGATAATTTTCTAGCCGAGAAACGATAACACGCTATAGTCCCTGTACTAGAAATGAGGTATTCACTCGAAACTCGCAAAACTCGCATTCGCTGTTGTGAAACTCATCAAGCGACAGCTAATTTTTTCGCTTTCCGGTGCGGAAAATTGGCGATAACTCGATCGCTTCGATAGATAGATTAATTTGATAGTAGATTCAGATTTTTCCGCCCAAAATACGTAGAAATACCATAAAAAACTTTATACTAAAAAATTTCGATTTTTGACCCCAAAATCAGAAAAATCCAAAGGGGTATACCTTAGATTTTTGTCGATTTTTGGGCCAAAAATGAAGTATTTTTTAAATCGATCGTAGGGCACTTTTCTAACGTATTTTGACCTCAGGAACACAAATCTGCCGATTAAATTGAGCTACGAATTAATCCCATCGAGATATCTCCATTTTTTCACTTTCCAGAGCGATAAATTGGCGATAACTTTTTCAATTTTATAGATAGATCAATTTGGCTTGCAGATTCAGATTCCTGGGCTCAAAATACGTTAAAAAAGTGTCCTGCGATCGATTGCAAAAATTCTTCATTTTTGACCCCAAAATTGACAAAAATCTAAGGTATACCCCTTTGGATTTTTTCGATTTTTGGGCCAAAAATGAAGTATTTTTTAAATCGATCGTAGGGCACTTTTCTAACGTATTTTGACCTCAGGAACACGAATCTGCCGATTGAATTGAGCTACGAATTAATCCCATCGAGATATCTCCATTTTTTCACTTTCCAGAGCGATAAATTGGCAATAACTTTTTCAATTTTATAGATAGATCAATTTGGCTTGCAGATTCAGATTCCTGGGCTCAAAATACGTTAAAAAAGTGTCCTGCGATCGATTGCAAAAATTCTTCATTTTTGACCCCAAAATTGACAAAAATCTAAGGTATACCCCTTTGGATTTTTTCGATTTTTGGGCCAAAAATGAAGTATTTTTTAAATCGATCGTAGGGCACTTTTCTAACGTATTTTGACCTCAGGAACACGAATCTGCCGATTAAATTGAGCTACGAATTAATCCCATCGAGATATCTTCATTTTTTCACTTTCCACAGCGATAAATTGGCGATAACTTTTTCAATTTTATAGATAGATTAATTTAGCTACCGGATTTGGATTCCTGGAGTCAAAATACGTTAAAAAAGTATCCTACAATCGATTTTAAAAATACTTCATTTTTGGCCCAAAATTGACCCTTTGGATTTTTTTGATTTTGGGGTAAAAAATCAACACTTTTTACGTTTGCTGAAATTTCCTGTATTCTTATGTAATTTCGATCTCAGAAACAAGAATCCTTCAACTGAATCAGGCTACGACTAAATCCAATCAAGATATATCAATTTTTCTGCTCCAAAAAAAATCATTTCAAAGACTAAAAAATACATAAGCTAATAATGTAAAATATTTGCATCAAAAATTGTATCATAGGCTAACTTTAATCCAAGTTTTCCCGACTCGCACCGTTGAAATACAAGCAAAAAAACTTGCCAATCCGTTGTTACCTCCTGTATTATGTAATTAAACGTGATGTATTTTAGCTGCGGTTGTCACGCCGTTAATTACATGACACTTGCTGATTGAACATAGCAAATGGAACCAGAAACTGGCGCAAAGTCAGACGTGGATTATATGAGAAAAGCCATTAGACAGTCGCCTGCCATGCAGACATCCTAGCGATTGGATCCTACGTTAATATCGCAACGTAATAGAAGATATGAATGCACCATAATGTATTATCGTACTAACATCCAGAGATCAGGTACATCCTTCCAACGCACCCCTCCGAAGCATTGTAACCCGACTACCCCTCGTGAAGAGAAAAAAAAAAACAATAAAAAACAATCTTTCAATTTAAAAAAGATCGAATCCGATCAAAACTCCAATCTTCTAAAAATCCTGAAGAGCGCAAAGCTTTCGTTTGGATTCTCAAATGAATTTCCATTCATGTTCGAGATGCACACCGCGTATATAATACACTTATATGTATATATATCAATATACATATTATACGCGAGATAGAAAACAGAGACAGACTGGGGGGTAGGAAATGCCATTAGTAAAATTACCGCTTAGAATATTACCAATACGATAGAGTGGCGAGTATTTACGAAGTACTTATGATGATTGGAGGGGAAGGGGGAAGGGGGTGAAGGGTAACATAATCGCGCAGCAGCAGGGGCAGCAGCAGCACCGAGAGAAAGAAGGGTGTACGGATAATGTATAAGAGCGAGTGTTTCGTTTCAGAAACGTGTTTTTAAGTCGATCTTTCAAGACATCCGATGACGTATGTATATAATACATATGTATATATATTTTTTGAAGTACATTTACATGTATAATGTATATAACAAAGTGAAATTTGCCACATGGCCTTCGCTCGTTTCAACCCGCGCGCGAGAGCGACCGCTAACGTTAGAGATCATATTTTTTTCATCGTTCTTCTTCTCTTTTTTCATCCCTCTTTCTCTCATCATCCCTTCACGCCCGTGTCCACCTTTGTACATCTACACACGTATATACACCACTTTCTTCTCACAGATGCGGTTTATACATAAAAGGGTTTACAATTGAGGTATTTTAAAGCCACTTATACCGCGCGCTCGACTGAAATTATTTTAAATAAAATTAATTAAAAAATTTAATTATCATTGCAGAAAATCGAAAAAAAAGAAGAAAAAGACGGAGACAGAAGCTCATCTCCGTTAATCCGTACACGATTCTAAATTTTTCCTTCCGTTTGATTTCGTTTTTCATTTTTTTTTTTTTCTTTTACAACGTGTTATTCCATAGATTCTAAATCCCACCTCTCATAATAGCAGAGTAAATATTTTAGTTACTACTTTTTTCGAAGCAGTAAATTCTCTTTTCATTTTATTATTTATTTGTTTACTTATTTATTTATTTTTTTTTCTTGCTTGTTTTCTGACAAGACCGTGAAAGAATTAGCATGGGTCTAACGTGTGAGGTTACACACAGGTAGATATATAACCCGAAAGAAAAAAGAAGGGGGCTGGAAGATGGGCGTAATTATCATGTTGTTAGCCGGATGACTTTACGATTAGTGATTACGTCTTAGACGGACGAGTTAGCCTCTCGAGGTCTTTAGCTTTCAGCGGATCCTCCTCATTCCCCTGCCTGCCCTGTTGCACCGTAAAACGGACAACATCCCAATACCCTCTACACCACCAACTCATCGTTCCACAGCGTCGTAAAAATTATAACTCTGACACTTTATTTTCTAATATTTATTCACTTATCCATCTTCACCCGATATCAACTGTTGAAAAAACTCTCTCATTTCGCTCATATTAACCAACACCGCGAGTTGTCGTTGAAATTATTACTATCGCATATATTTTTTACACATAGGTGTATGGAAACGAACCACTTTATTTCTCAATTTATTACTCATTAATTTAATGAGCAATTATTTATTTGCAGATGTTGAATATATTCAAAGTCGAGTTCAAAAAAAAGGACGAGTCATTCCTAGTCTTTCTCGTCGATAAAATTTTGACAGACGATCGTATGACTTGATAGGTCGTTTTTTTTTTTTTGGGAAATTTTTATTTTCTTCCTTCCGAATTTGATGACTATTCCCGCAACGTGTTTTCCGTCGATCAAGTGTTTGTTGAACGCGATCTGTCCCACGAGTGACGAATTGATGGATATATAGAGAAAGATCGACGAACGGGGGATGAAACGAGACAGGTAACTATTATATGTATACTTGGAGGTATATAAAAAAAAAAAAAAAAAGGAGTCGGGTGGAAGAGAGTAGAGAATAGCGGCGAGGAGAGGAGAGGAGAGAAAAGGAGGAGTCACTGATTTAACGCGGGACAATTGAATCCAATTACAACCACGAAGGCTTACAGGGGTGCTCAATCGAACGATATTCAATTTCAGCGACGCGATTTTCGAAGTAAAATTTCAAGGAAAAAAATGCAAAATTGAAAATTAAGAGAAAATAATACATACGCGAGTCGCTGAACGAGACCATTTTCTTTTCTTTTTTTTTTTTCGTTATTCGAACCAATCGATCTCGCCTCATGTTTTCGTTTCATGTGTAATTTATACGACACGTAAATAATATCACTGTACGTTAGGATATGTAAAAGACTTCGAGTGTTAACGACTCTCAGGGCCTTGACTCGACCACATAAACTTCTCGCTGTAACGATCTCTCTCATCTCTAACTTGTACTCGTCTGTAGGTTGAGTAGGTTGTGTGGAGGCTGCGGCTGACGATATACGCGAATCCGTGCACATGTATAAATTACACAGATACACAACGGGGATAAACGTGCATGTGTAACACACGCGGTAGAGAGACCGGGGGGCGTCTGACTCGGTCATTTCGGCGTACTTCGGTATATGTATAGCCGGTCTGGCGGGGGTTGGCGCCCCTGGCTGTTCATTAGGGGCCGCATTGTCCGCTAACTAAGTACAGCCTCCGTTCCTTCCTCCCTCATCTCCTCCGAGCCGCCTCCCTTCTACCCGCTAACAGCTCGTCCTCTCCACCGCTAACTCTGCAAGCTCGCAAGAGGGACTCCTCTCGTCGACGTCGCGACGCTCACGCTCTCACTATCCCCCACACATATATACACGCCGTCGCGTCGCGTCGTGCCGTGTTCGATTCCCGACGAGAAGACGAAACGGGGCGAGTCAAGCGTTCAACTCAAAGCCAGGGACGTGACTCGCGACATCCTCACACAGGCGCTAAAATATATTCCGAAGGATTCTTCGAATTTTTTTTTTTTTTTTCTTCACCCGAGGAAAACGAACACGCCGAGATTTATTTTTTCCAAATCCTGCTAAATATCGACCGTTTCGAAGTCATCGAAAAAAAAAAAAAAATGATCACTCGGTAATTGATAAAATCGGATAGAGAGCTGTACGATTTTCGAAATCTTTTTTTTTCTGTATCGATCATCGAATACAAATGCCGATCGAAAATTAGAAAAGGACTAGGCAGCTGTGCAGGTGAAACTCTGACAAGAAGGGGAAATCAAAAATCTGCCTGAAATTTAAAGGGTATTCGGACGGCACTGGTTTTGCCAGACAGGAACAAGTGTCAATCAGCGTTCGCGAATAGTGTGGGCAGCGCGTTGAACGCAATCAGAAGCTCACAAGGGTGAATGTACCGATCAAGTTCTACGTTCTGCTCGCTGCGCGCCACGAGATCTTCCTATGTAAAGATTATATACCGTGTCGCTAGAGATAACCACCAGAAAACGCGGCGTAAATTTTATACTGTCTAATTATTCACATCCATTTTTAATTTTTTTTTTTTTTATGTGTTCGATTGTTTTTTTAGGCAGCATAAGATCTGGGATTCCTTTCCGTTGGAATTATTTCATCGGTTTGAAAAGTCCGACGCGTGATCCACATATTGTTATTTTACGAAACAATGCAAGATGCATCGAATTTTTAACGAACCACGTACTAAATTATGTATCCTATATGTCCAAAGCTCTTTAATTTATTGTTCTTGACCTTTTAACCTAGCTTAAAAATCGAGCGTATAAGTATTGCCTTTGGTTGGTTTTAATTAGAAACTTCTATAAATATAAAACGACCGTATACATACCTGTGTCTACTTATACAAAACGTAAGTAAGTTCGGTATAAGTCAGTATGTTAATTCGCAGTGGACGTATAATGTATGTAAATAGGATGAGATATGATAAGAATAATTTTCTTACCATTTTTAAACGAACAAACGCGAAAAAAATTATTTATCCTGCTTGTGAGACAATAATAAAAATAAAAAAAAATAAAATCCCCGTTGATTATTCGGATCCCAATAAAATCTCCCCATGATCGGTAAATTTTGTTAAATTCACAATTAGTGAAGTTACTCTTTTGATAACGAACAAAAAAAAAAAAAAAACTAATTAGTCCTGTCAAATGATCATTTTTTCCTACACACATTTAGATGCTGATCGTAAGTAATATTTACTCACCTGCACTCGTAATCTTGCTGACTTGTGACAACAGCGTGCGTCTGAAACAAAACGATGTAGATAATTACAATCGATTCTAATTAATATTCAAATGAAAATTAGAATTTAAGGTTAAAATTAATCAATCCATCGGGGGTTCCGATGCAGTCGTCGATTCAGGAATTAACGAATGTAAAAATCATACAAGAGAATGGGAGGAAAAAAAAAGCAAAAACGAAAAACAAGGAAATATTTAAAAGTTGTCTCGTCATGGATAAGGAGGAAAAAAGAATTAAATAACTAAAAATAAATATGATAATAAAACAGGTCGCAGGAACCAGCTGCGCGATATGCACGATAATGTTAAATGTATTCCAGTTAAATACCCGCATAGGAAGTAGGTGATTAGGCGGAATCATATCTGTAGCTTTGTTCGAGCACCCCACATGTGTAAGGTTCATTTTCTGTTTTTTTTTCGTACTTCTCCTTTTTCTCATCATTTTTTTAAACTTTTTCCTTCTTTTTTTTGGTTGTCCAATCCGTTCGCGTGTGCGTGTGTGGGTGAATTTTTTCCAAGACTCATTACATCGCTTGTTTGCATTTATAAAACTCTATACACGGTTCAAGCTCCAATATAATATACATATAGTTATTATACGTAGATACATATATCTGTGAACGAAATTTTTGTTCACATGTATGTATAGGTGTGTGCGCGACACATATGTTTTAATTAAAGAAATTTTTAATATTCAAATCCTCCAGGAGACACGTATACGCGGGTGTGTTGGTGTGTGTGTGTATACAAGATTTTTATTCCAATTTCTTCGTTACACGAAACAATTTCAAAAATTCATTAAAATTTTTTATACGAATATATGTGTGTAATATACATGTGTATAGAGAAAAAAGAAAAAAAAAAAACTAAATTCGTGTTCTTCAATCTCCACCCCACTGTGAAAAATATATATAGGTATATATTTTTTTAAATTGGAAAAATAATGAAACAACGATCATTTATTACTCCCATGAAAAACGCAATCAAAAGTAAAAGAACAAACAAGAATTAAATGGAAAATCTACCCCGCAATTTGTGTGGAAAATTTTCCAACACTTTTTATAACTCTGCAGAAATAAGAAAAAACGAATAAAAATTATACAAATCGTTCGATAATAATTTATCACGAACGAGGTAAGGAAAAGAAAAAAAAAAAAAAAAAAGAATCCGAAACTCTTCGCATCGGATTGAGAATCACTGAGAGATACTTTCCAGTAGATGGCTAAGTTATTTACCCCGAAGCCCGCGGGGGTGGCTGAGGGATGGACGAGGTTCGGTCTGGCGTGCGTTGGGTTATAGGAGAGGGAGACAGGAGCAGTGCGATACGTAGTGAAAAGGAAAAGAGGACGGGGGTGGAAATAGGAGGGTTAGAAGGGTGGTAATTTCATCCGCGCTTAAGTAGATGGATTCTGATGCGCATGGCTTCTGTCATCCCCTCCTCCCCCCCCCGGCCCCGGTTTCTGCAGCAGCACATCGTATTATCCACTGCAGTATACGACGTTTGCCCGGCTCCTCTTACCAGATCTTTTCTATGGTCTCTCATGACCTCTTCGCGGATAGATCATCCTCATTGATGAAAAGCTCTTCGCCGTAATGACTGACGATCATGACGAAGAGGAGTGAGAATCGCGTCCCGCAGTCCAAAACCGACTTCAATTGATTTTCATATCGGAACACATCGGAAATCAATCGGAAGAAAAGAAAAAATTGGAAGGAAAACTGAAAAGAGCATCGAGCGAATATTTTTGATGGAGAAATTCGACGTCGATTTACAGATCTAAAATGTTCCCTCTTTGCATCGAATTGACCGCGTACGTCATTAAATTGCATCGCGTCACGTCATAGAGAGAGAAGGTGGGGGCGGATAGAAGCGAATAAGGTAATCTGTGTTTCTCGGATGAAACTGATGAAATTGGTAGTATTATAAAAACAGGAAGAAAAATGTTACCGCCGCGCTACCGGGCTTCTGTCGAGGTGTATTGGTCCTGTATCATGGCCGCCATAATACATTTTTTATCTGATCGAGGGGGATTCTTCTTCATAGAGGGTGTACGGTTATACGCTGTGTATACCTATACGTACACCGAGTGTATAACCCATATACATAGGGTGAATATCCATTACATGTATACGTGTACAAATATATACCCGAACACATATAAAAATGATGTGGTATTCGTACACAGAAAGTTCCATACGATCCTCCCTTTATACAGTCACTTTTACACAGGTATACGGATACACACACTCATTTCAAAAAAGTTGGACCACGACGACGACGGCGGCGACGGCGACGCCACACGAACTGCAGGGACCACCCCGCAAACAAGATTGAGAATAGAAGAGGAGAGAAAAAAAAAACAGAAAAAAAAAAAAAATCACCCATATACACACCTGGATACCGCACATATCTAACTTCTTCTTTTTTTTTTTTTTTCACCTACACACCGTCCTGTCGAATTTATACAGGATTACCTCCGCACTTCAAGGACTCTCCTCTTCAGAGGGTGACGGTGAAAAAAAAAATAAAAAATAAAAAGATAAGTAAATAACTGAATAACGAAAAAAAAAAAAATACATTTTTATATTTGAATTTTGAAAAAAAGAAGAAGAAATCAATATTTATATATGTACATAGGCAAATTTTTCGAATAGAAAATTCCGATACGTGTATTCGCCGAGAAAATCGTATACATGAAGAGGTAGGAAAAGCATGAAAAGAGGGATAGATTTTTGGGTGGAAAAATTTTGATAGAGAAACAACAGGTTACGGAGATGACGTTGAGATGTAGACTCTGCGGAATTGGGGGTGGAGGGTGCAGTGGGATATACATACATATATAGCGAGTTTTTCATAACCGTTTCCATTCCCCTTCCCCCCATAATCCAATTCTTTGTGGTATAGGTCGTCTAGTTATTTACGATACGGTAGTCATGTTATTTATACGGGGGTAGGTACTTGTATTCGAAATAGTCTGGACGATATGCGTAGATTGACGATGATATCTGGTCCGGTCTTGATCCTGGAGCAGTATAAGCGTTGGCGCGGTGGTATAATAAGAGGGATTTTTGGATAGAGAGGGGTGGAGGGATGGTGTGGGTAGAAAGAGGAACGAAAGAGCAGCATCTAGGGGTAGCCAGGGATTGAAAAGCAATTTCCCCGTCACCCGTCCTCCTCCTCCTCCGCCTCTTCCTCAGCCGCCGACCCGCTGTAGAGGGGGTTGGTAACAGCAGCAGCAGCAGCAGCAGCATCGGCATCGAATGAAGGAGATGGGGTGTTGGGAGGAATGGGGGAAGGCTTTATATTAATGATCCAGATATATTATCGGACGTGACCGAAATTGCTGTCAAAAAACTCGGATATTGGATGGAAGGAGATTGCGATGCTCGCGCGCGCGCTTACACTGCGGCACGGCGGCTCTGCGCCTTTCTTTTTAACTCGTCTTATGCTTTCTTTATTTCTTTCTTTCTTTATTCCCTTCTCATTCTCCACCTCAACCATACACACCGGTCCAACCTCGAGTTCAACAGTTAACGCGCGTACATTTCTCTCATATTGCCCGAAGAACTTAAATACGTACATGAAATCGGAGTGCAATTTCGCATAAAGATGTACTTGACAAATTCGAAGCTTCCGATCACTGGACTCGGGACACGACTCAAGATAACTAACACCTGTGTCGAATTTTTCGAAGATTAAAAAAAAAGAAGAGGAGGATCAAAGGAAGAAAAAATCAAAAGAATATTTTTCTATTTTGTGACAATTAGTTATTTGTCTGGTTGATATTATATGAAATAGCTACTGCTCGGTATAATTAGGTCGTACAACATACGTCTGTACCAGCATCGTATATCGGCATGTTGCGAACATCTGAAAATCTGCTAACATATGGCTCCGCAGCTCAGTTAATCTGCGAGATGACGCATCTAGCTCGTATTAAGTCCGACTACATCAAAGCGAATATGATGCCGCTGGGTTTTATGACCGTAATGAAGGACATCCGGGACTGGAAATAATGGAAAAAAGAAAATAAGAAAGAAAAAAAAAAGAGAAGGAAAATTATATAAAATTGCCGACATCTGTGCGGTGTATACATAGAGATACCATAATAATAAAAAAGAAAAAATAATATGATTCGAAATATTATTTAATAGAAAAACTAAGAAAAAAAGATCAACGAATAAAAAGATGCGCCAAGTTTACGTGTGATCCATGAAATAAACCGGAGAAATATCGTTGGTTGTTTTTTTTTCTTTTTTTGATTTCAAATTTGAAAATTCAAAGGGAGTTGTTTTGTCTCTGCAACTTACCGGGTAACTGAAAGAAGGAGAAAAAAAAAGATATGCTGCATCCGTAATGCGATTCTTAAAGGATGTTCAACGGATGATCAACTAATCGTATGAGAGAAAAGTTGTAGGAAAAATGAAGAGCGAAACGAAAGGATTTGCAAAGGGAGTCGACTGCGAAGAAGCGAGGCACTCGCGTACCGACCTCATCGTCGTCGTGTCGTTCTCAGATATCCAGCTCTTCGTAAAAGGGTGCAACACACTTAAACGGATCCCTTTCTTCCCCGAGACCAACTCGACGGTATCAGTCAAGTGATACTTGAGACTTTTTATTTCCCCGTTTCTTCCTCCTCTAACAATCACTCGATGGACGTTTCGCTGCTTTACCTGCCGTGTCGCGCTTTTTTCTCCAATGTCTCTGTGTGTTGTGCGGCTAAAATCGAACATTCGAGTTCAGTGCGGATAAATTTATTAATCATCCAAAAATACCGGACTCCCTTTTTAGCAGTTCAGTTTGCGATTTTCGAAGAAATAAGAATAAGAAAAAAAGAAACAAACAAACCTCTCGACATGATAAGAACTAAAGTTGTTAAATCTGCTAATGCACTCGCTCTTGTACTTTTACGTATAAAAATATATACATACACACTCATAAACGTCCGTACACACTGTATACATCTGTAAGAAATTCTACCGTGCAGTACGTGGACAGTCTGGAATGACACGTGGTAAAAACAACCCTCCTCTTCAACCATCGCACTAATAACATTAGTGTTAATGTAATTGAGTTTCCGCTTTTCCCCGATGTATACATACACCATAGGTATACCCATGTATAAAGGTACTATGTATGTATATCTATATATATAACACCATATACCACAGCATCAGTCGCACTTTATGTCCGCCGACGAATTGCACGTTGATACACTCGGCATAGTCTGTTTTAACCGAAGATATAATTATTATTACACGCATATGTTACGGAAAAATCGGAAGGAATTGGAGGAAAAAAAAAAAGATAGCGTATTTCACGCGCAGATAGTGAATAAGTTGAAGGCAATCGGAGAGGAAAATTAGCAGGGAGAAATAGGAAGACTCAAAGATGTTGTCTTTCAGGACTGCAAAGACCGAAGAAATCCTGATGGATGAGAAAGGGTTGGTAAAGTGTTCGATTCGTGGTAAAAAAATAAAAAAATAGAAAATAGAAAAAAAACTCAACGACAAATGAGAAATAACAATAATGATAGTAACGAGGGTAACAAGAAAGAGAACACAAAAAACTCTCAAATTGCCTTGCATTCGATGAGGAGGTAGAGGCTGCAGGATTGTCTAAAAACCGCGGTACAGTATAAGAAATTAAAGCAGGAAAAATATTTAATTAAATTCAAACCACAAGAAAATGTGCTGCGCGCTGCCCACGCCGCGGTCATTGGCCAGGCGCCTGATATACCTTCGTCGACAACGATCCGAACGAGGAGGAACAAAAGATTTAATTATATTCGCGTGTCGTCAAGAGGGAGATTTTTATTCTTCACGTTATAACTCAGATAATTCAGATTTGATTTTCATCCTGTTTCATGACGTCAGATTTTGATTCTTCGGGTAAAATATTTTTCGAAACTGCGCGAGATAAATTGAGGGCAAAAAATTTTCCCATTAAAATTTTTGCGATTTTAAAAGAAAGACGAATGATATAGCTGAATATTATCATTCCCTGAAATCATAGTTTATAGAATACTGAAATTTTGAATTTCTTAAAAGAAAAAAGACATATATATAATAAAAATACGCAGTAGTCGACTATATATTCGATGGTACAGCGATTTTTTTGAGTACTTATACAGGTAAGTTTGCTCATCTTCTAATTTGAGGGAAAACAAAAGGTTTTTATGTTCTCCTTTATTTTTTATACGAAGCGGGCTGTGTGGAAAATTAGTTTGAAAATTTGTTTGGGTATGTTAAACGGTTGTGCGGTAAGTACAAGTTGGATGAGTATGCAGCATCGGTATAAACGGCAGCGAGAAGGTGAGTTCTTAAGGTTAAACTGAACCCCCGGGGCATAAATCAGCAGGGAAAGGAAGAAAAAGAAGATGAAGAAGAAGAAGCAGAGGAAGAAGAAGGGAAGAGAAAGAAGAGGAGGACCCTTTATCTAAAACGAATCGTTTTAAATACATAATAATGTTTCTTATAAAACTCAACCGCACGTGGAGTTATCCAATCTCACATTCGCCTAGAGCGTAAAATCAGCCAGTAGGATCGGACCTTAAGATCGTGCGGCCAATAGGGTGGCTCATTTTAATACACAATAAACATTTTATTCAAGGCGCGTGCACGGGAGAGGAGTAACCCCCTGGCCAATACGAGTGCATTTAGATTGAAAACTGAATTTTACATTCACCCGATGTTTGGCAATAAATATCGACGTTTTCTCCAACATATAACACACACATGTATAAATTTATACCGTATACATATACACACTCGTACAGTTAAACCATCTTCTGCAAGACACGCCATTCTCTTCGTGCTTGCAATAGCGCTCTCAAACCTTCGAGCTCAACCCTTAAGCCGAGCTTGTCATCGTCTTCGATATAATTTCATTGCGAACTACTATTTTTGCGATATACCCGCGCAAGTTCAACGCTTATATTTTCCGTTTATCTGCTCGGATATCACGTGTGGTAAAATAATTTCCAGTGATACTGTAGACAGTTGATTAATTCTTCGCGTAGGTTGATGTACATGTACGAAGTCGTGTAGCGTGTAAAAGTTACACTTCACACATCGGATACACACCTGTGGTGTTTGAATAATTCGTTATTCATATAATATTTCGTTAACATATATATTTTCGTTGCAGGTAAGAAAAAATAAACGCGCTTTCGGTACGTGGATATAAGAGGGGGTGTGCCGCGAGCTGTAGAGCTAATATGTGTTTTGGAAACGCTTCGTTCGCTCCACTGGAAATAATTGCCTTTCGGGATGTTTGCGAAGAGGGATGAGGCGGCGAGTGGCGTCGACGAGCGATTCTGGGGATGAAAACAGGGAGAGGGGGGGACGAGGAAAAGGTAAAGGAAGGAGAAAGGCGGGTGTCACATCCCCCGAAGCTTATTAAGGAGCTGTCATGTTTCCAATTGTCTCAAATTTAATAAAACCCCAGCGACTCTCTGATATCTACCATCTGAATGTAATAACTCAACGTCCTTGGGTTATTTTTTTTGTTTGTTTTTTTTTCATCCCATCATCTCGCCCGATATTAAGGGAATAAATAACAATTTTACACTCACACACTGGATATTATACAAACCTATAATAACGTACGTTTCAGTCTGAGCCTTATCTGTTCGTTTTTTTTTTTCCCCCAATTTTTTCCATTTTTTTTCTCATCTGTTCATGACATTACGTGATGTTATTCATTAATATAAATTCGATTTCCAGGAACGTGACGCCTCGCTAAATAAATTTGTTTAAAAAAAAAAAATCTTACGAGAAAACGAGGAGAAAAAAAAATAAATTAACTACAAACGAAGACCGCGGTTATCGAGGACAAGGTTTTGAAAATACTTCATACGCCCCTGGTTTCACCGATAAGTTATTAGCAGAGCATGGCTTTATACCCGCCCTTATATTTCATCCCCTCAGCGCTACCAACAGCAGTAGCAGCAGCGGCTCAATCTCATTACGTGCTATGCACTGTCCGCGTATTAATATCTACGAAAAGAAATTAACTTCCAACCTTATGGGATCAGATGTTATTAATTTTATATATTATGTATATACGATCAAATAGGTATATCGTATATTACACGTATATATGTATCGAAATACATATATATACACCAACAACGAATACAATAACGCCAACTACTTTTTCCCTCGGTCAATTTCAATTTAGGAATTGACCATTATTAATATTTTACTCAATTTTTTTTTAATCATTCTCTTTTTTTTTATTCTCGTTCCTCTGCCACCGTCCGATGTAATATACTAAGTAACGACGCACTGTCACATGTACAACGAACAAAACGGCGGCAGCTTTCAAATATAGCGGTGAGAATAACATAGACATTATTATACAGTCGGACGTGTATATTAGATTATCGATGGGGAGAATCAAAAAAGGAATGAGAGGGATACGCGCGTATATATAATTTCGTCAATCAAGTTGATTAGGAAAAATTAGACGCACGTGTACTCGTATATATTACGAGGGTTGAATAAATTTTTACATTATTATTTAGATAATTTTTCTTCGCACTATACGCTATTCGATCGCAGATTTATATTTTGCATCTTTGATTCCAGGTATAGTATCGCGATTTCTTCAATTTCGATATCTCTTCCTCCTCATTCTTTTTCTCGCTTTCATTTTATTCCTTTTGCTCATCCCCCGTATACCAGCCACTACAGCTGCAGTCTCGATCCGCGAATGGTCCTGAACGCGGCTTTTATATTTTATTTTCTAATATTTATGGACCGCATTAATATAAAAGAGATTTTTTTTATTTCTTTTTTTTTTGCGATCGTGACTGTGTGTGTGCGTTTTTTTTTTCTCTCCTTTTTATTATCTGTACAGGATATCGAAAACGCGGGAGATATGTGTGTGCCGTAATTTCCTATGCATTGGCTGCCCAGAACGATCTCTATTTTTATTCTTCTCATCACATTTATACATACATAATACATAAATAGTGGGTACATATGTATAAGACCGTACGGATATTTTTTTTCTCGACGGTACCTATACGTGAGACGATTCACAAAAAACGAGAACAGAAAAAAAAAAGAAAAAAGAAAATCAGAAAAAAGTAGATGAGAAAAAAATCGTAAAACTGAACAAAAATTGGTATGGAAATGAGAAGAAAAAATTCTTTACCAAATTTAAGGTCAAAAAATGGCCGCTAGTTATTTCTGATAAATTGAAAATAACAGGCGACCGCATGAACAACGATATAAAAGGCAGGACTGAAATACAATGGTTTTTATTCTATTAAAATAGAGAACCCTGTATATTCGAGTCACATTATAGATTGCTTCTCCCGAAGAATGATAGAAGTCTTTCCACACCCTTGCGTCTAGGAGAAGGTAAGTGGAATAAAGTACCTATACGTATGTAGAGGTATGAGTGTAGAATATCGGGCGAACCGCGAATCCGCGCGAAAAGAAGAGAAAGGAATAGGGCACGAGATCCATTTCACGGAGGGGTAGGCCAGCGAACCGCAAAAACAAATAAACATCGATTTCGTTTTAAATCTTTCCAGCAAATCGGTTTTTCGGGGCGAGCACTCTTCACCCCTCCGCCATTATACCTCCTTCCTCTCCATCCCTGTCCCTAAAGCACCGCCGACGCTAATACCACGTCCCACACACACCCCTCTTTTATTTCATAGTGCCCGCACGTTGTACGGGGTAGAAAAAATAATAATAATAATAAATAAATAATAACGACAACGAAATGCCATACAGACGCATGTGTACAATTTCTTCAATTTTTTTCATTATTTTTTTTTTTTTTTATTTTTTATTTTCATCAGTTTTCAGCCTGTTTTGTATTTTATCATTTCATATTTTCCCAAATTTGTTGTTGTTATTATTTATTTTATTTTTATTCGTTGTTTTTTTCATCCCTGTTTTTTCGTTCGTCGTCGGTTGTTTTTTTGTTTGCTTTTTTTTTTTTTTGTTTGTTTCATTTTTTTCCATGTGTATTAAATTCGGTATAATGGAACGCGTGGTGTATAGGTAACTGCCTGCTGTTCTATTTCGAATAAAGTTGATTGGAAAATATTGCGAGGGGTATAAATGTGGTGCAGCAGTATAATACGATGTCCGGAAAACGTATATATGTAGAGAATTGCTTCGAAAGAGAGAAATTATAGGGAGATAGAGAGAGAAAAAGTTGTTCGGATGTTAGTGAAATTAACGTCCTGTAACGCGTGCAGCGTTACAAATTTTATTATACGTATAGATGTACATAAAAGACACATACTTTTGCGTTCTTGACGATGTTGTAACTTAAATGCAGGTATAATATAATACGTATAAGCTGTAAAAGGGAATTTGGAAAAGCCGAGGGAGAAGGTTAAGGTTAACCTGGATTACTTTCAACAATTCGGCTAAACGCGAGGGTTAAATGAGGCGGGTGGTAAAGCTGAATTCCGACTTTTCTTTCATCTCGAAAAATGAACGGAACAAAACATAAGCAAATTAAATATACTCAATTTACCGTTAAAAAAAAATGAATTTCGCAAGTTTGAAAAATCAGAACCTACGATTCGAGAGCGAACAATGGGAATGATTTTTGATCTTTTTTTTTTTACAAATTGTTCCTCCTACCCTTCGGCAAATAATTGATCTCTCTTTCTCCATGTATATATAATCCTATGATAGGCCATATCAATTTTTTCGTATTGTCGCAGAGAATCCTTCGCGAAATTGTTTCTGGATCGTCTTTCGTGACGGTCGTGGGCACGACGGAAACATCGGTGCTCTTTATTCAATTTTCAATCGAACCCCCGGCAGCGCTGTTGGACCCTACAAAAATCCCCCACCCCACATCGTACTTATACCTATGCCATTTTCCCTTCGAAGCCGAAAACCCACGCTAAAGCTCACTTGAATGTGTCAGGGAAGCTTACTTATCGATGATTTACATCACCCGTTATATACCTACGTGCGATATGTAACGGAGTAACAAAAATCTGCACCGGGAGAATCGTTCGACACGCAGGACAACGGCGGCAAAATTTTTCGCCTTTTTTCTTTTTTTTTTCCTCTTTTCTCTCGCTTCAGACAGTAAGTGAAACGTTATTCGTTCGGGCATGATCTGAATCATCCGTTTGGAATATTTTATAGATACGAAAAATTTATCCCGTATCTAATATTGTTGTAAGGATAAAAAATTTCTTCGCATTCGATTCACCTTGTTTGTTGTACAAGGATAATTTCTGTGCAAATCGACGTTCGAGATACCTTTAGGGGTAGTAGCGTATCTAATATACTTTGGCTCGACTCGAGAAAAAAAAATAGCACAAGCGAACGGTCAGTAGACTTTCCGTTGTAGAAGAAGAAGAAAAGCTGCAACGAAGTACACCCTGTAGAGTCGACGCTATCGATATACATGTACGAAATGTATAGGTACACACGATAGCCATGTACGCGGGGGTATAACACGGAGACGTTTTCCTTCGACGCCAAACGTATATCGAACGCGGGTATACGGGCACAACGCAACAGGATCACTGGCTGACAGCTTCCTAATGGAACTCGTAAATATCGGAAGTAAGTTATGTTTTCCGAATGAGATCCTGAAAATTGAGTTTGGATCAGTAAAAGGACTTTGGCAAAATCGAATCCACGCTATAACCTCCATACACTCACTCGCCCTCCCTCTCTCCGCGCTCCCGCCGCGCGTTTTGCTAGTTATCGATGTAACGTATCTAACGCCGTATATACCACGTGTGGATATAGATAATATCCGCGTCTCGAAAAAGCCGCGTTACGAAATTATCGCAAAATTATCCTTCGATCGTCACCGTATTTCCCGCGACGCTGCGGGTCGGCCGTCGATGCGTTACGCTTTGATTTTTTTTTTTTTTCTCGCGCAAAAAGTGAAACAGCCGAAGGAAGAAGATTTTTGAGAAAATAATTCATCCAGACGTTTCTGAGAACAGAAGATTCCTAGCTTCGATTCCATTTGAACATCATTTATCTGAGGGCATTTTTCCAAAATTTATGAGCGTTTAAAAATTGCGCAGATTTAACTATAAACATATTTAATTACACGACTGTCACGGGCGCACGTGAGCATTCGATCAAATGATCGATAGTTATATCGATCGTATTCGAGCACTGCACATCAGAATGAATATAAACGATCGGTGGATAATATATTGTATGTATCCTGAAGAGAAAACCGATAGAAATTCCAATTATTTCAATTAACGTCGGGGCATATAATATGACGAGGGTGTTATTTGTTACGCAACTAATAAATCCACGTTTACCAAAACTCTCGAACGTATAACAGAAACGTTGCGATACACTGCAGCACGAGTGCAGAAACTTTATTAAATAAAAGAAGAAAACTAAAAAAAAAAAGACTATCCGACGTTCGATTACTTCAGATTCATGATCGAGTTAAAAACTGTTCCAAATCTTCCGATATGTTGATTTGTTATTGACTCAAACCTATAATTATTACGATATAATAGAACACGCGTTACGTACTACGTATATGCATATAATAATTCTGTTGTAAACGTATAGTTGATTTTACGTAATAAACTATTAGCTATAATATGGAACGTGCAATAACCGTCTAAGTTTGAAACTAATTTACTCTCGAAATTAATCCCTATGTACAAAAGCTTCTCAGTTCCTAAAATAGTAATTACAACAGCCGAGCTCTTTCTCTCTCTTCCATTTTCAACGAGGTAGTGGTACCTACCTCACACACGTACCACGCCGAACAAAATTAACAGAGAATGCAATACGTATAGTACGTAGAAAATGAATTCCAAAAACAAAAGAAAAAAGAACAAATTTTTGGATTTCAAAAAATATTATACCGTACGTACAACGAGTGATGACTTCGTGAATATGTGTAAATGTGCACGTGTAACGTACAACGCGAATTTTTTGACACACGATGTATCGTAAAACAGAACATTTCGTTAAATCCATTCATTAAATACACATTGATTAGCTTTTCATAAAACATAGAATGAATACATGCTATTTATACACCATTTATATACATAGTTATTGTGCGGCGGAAGTATACGCGGAGTAATTTATTGTTAGTCAAAGTTTGCGTTAACTTTATTTCGTTTACACGTCTATATTATTATGACTTATATATTTTGTGTTACTAAATTTATCGCTATCATGATTCTGGCATCATAGATATTTGATCAAAATGGGTTTGGGGGTAAAAATTTTCGAAACACACGGTAGATTACACGTTTTAATCGTACATATATATATGCTCGCTGCACTGCGACTATCCAAGGCATGATAATCTCACTAATTGGTCATTTAATTAATTAAATATCTTTCAGACAAATTTCTCTCGAATTCATCCTGTGGCCGATGTCACCACCGCTGTTGTGTGGATCGTTTTTAACAACGCAGACTCTGTCTGGCCAGCGGAGAGACCAAAAAAAAAAAAAAAAAACGCTGCGAAGAATGTAAAAATTCGTGAAATTAGATTAAAAAAAAAAAAAAAAAAATCACAAAAATTATCGACGTACGTATGGCGCACCTCGTAACCACCCTTCGTACAATTCAATTACAGTGTAGCCACAGAGAAGCAACCGATGAAAAAGAAAGACCGCATATTTCACCTATAGAGGAACGAACAAATTTTCGGACCAATTAAATCCATCTCATAATCCTTCGGCAGGTATGAAGTCGCGAATTTTTGCTCTTTTTTTTTTCGAAAAACAAAATAAATTCGATAGCGATGGGCTTTCGTTCGATGCACTGCAGGGATATGAGACCGTTGAAAAACTTGAGAATACATAATTTAAAAATGATGAAATATTGAATTATCAACGATCCGTATCGAATGACAATGAGCATCGTGCAATTAAATAGATTGTCATTGAGACTGGTTGCGTATTGCCATGTGTGCGTACAGGTTATACACATATGTGTATGAGACGAATGCTTAAATCTCGGAAATTACGCGACACCTTATCAGCAACGTAGAGAGTCGGGACGTCGCAGAGTCGCTTGATATTAAAAGCCACCGCTATTAGTTGAATCTCTACGAACTCACTCACTCACTTTACACATTCGCTCATTTACCGACTCACCCATACGTACGTACAGTTGCAAACATATTCACGTGCTTGATAGATAATACGAGTATATACGTGCGGTTTCATGTATCTTTACATGTGTATACACACCCTGTAACTGCACAGATCTGTGGTATAGCGTACGTGAGAGTCAGCGCGTGAATTAGACTTCTAATATCCTGGGAAGTAAACTAAATTAATTCAAAGCTTGACAACAAGCAGAAGTTAATTTCCTATACCGAAACTAGATGTAGATATAAATATATAACTACGTACTACAGATATACCGACGCTCTATTATACTTGTGTGATTGCAAAATGTATATATCGTATGTACCTACACTACGTATGTATATTAATTATATACATATATATAAATGTGTGCGTGTGGCGTGTAAAACATTTTCATCTCGATTCAAATCATGTAATGTACAATAAAGACATGTTTTAACTTTGCGACTATATTAGCGACAAAAAAAAAACAAAATTAAAATTAAAAATTGAAAGTTAAAATTACAACGTTAATTAATAACCCGGTTATTCTACAGTACCAAAAACTCATCAGGACTTTATCAAATTAGATAATTATAATTGGACTAATTGGGCACATATATTCGATGGAATTTATTTAACAGTATTGCAGGTTCGTCGATAAAACAAAAAAAAAAGAAAGAAAGAAAGAAAAAAACCATCAGTAAAAAAAATTAATATCGTCAAAAAGTTTATTAATTTTTCACTTTCACTTACTCTCTCGCTTTGTTATATTATCCGTATTCGTAGGTCTTTTTCATGCATATACAGATATAGGTACATAAATATGTAATATAGGTACATTATGTATAACAGGTATATATACACGCAGGAACGTTGGGCTAAAGTAATATCAATTTCGGTAAATGGAAAAAAGTATCAAGATGCGAGAGCGCGCGAGAAAGCGATTCGCAAATTTATTGACCGATTGAGAGCTGCTAAATAAATTAGTTCTCAACATTCCTTGGATCCTAAAATGGTTTTGGTCTAAATTGCCAGGGGAAACTTTGCGAGAGGAGAAAAAAAAAAAAAGAAAAAGAAAAAAAAAATCGTGGGGTTTGGAGGGGAGAAGCATTTTATTTCGACCAAATTGGATTTTTAATCGGAGCGCAGTCGGTGGAAAATAGCCACTTCGGCGAGCCTTGGTGTGTCTATAAATGTCCAACCAACTTGTTCCTGATTTTGGAAAACTATTGTCCAAGAAAAATATGTGGTCAAAAGAAAGAGCAACCCTTGTTTTTACCGAATTTTCGATACACAAAATTTTGTTCGTCAAATGTCAATCGAAAAATATACACGCTGCAGCGGTCGAAGACACCTATATTTTTCGCAAACTTGAAGATCAGGGGAAAATTTTCACAGATTAAAAAAAGAAAGGGAAGAAAGAAAAAAAAATCCCAAATAAAAAGCAAAGTGTACCGCGACAACTTTTTCGCGACCTAACATCAACTCAAGTGTAAATAAAAAGACTGTACTGCCGTCCCATTTGCTAGATTAGAATCAAATATAATTTTCTCAAGCCCCGATCGTTCTAATATCGCGCAGCAGGCGTGTTGCCCCGAAAACCCAACACACGATATAAACTCAACCACAACGCGCATAGCTGGGGTTAATCCCCTTACCACCCCCGCACGTTAATTACTATACGCCGCCATTTTACCTTCGCTACATTATACCTTATAATCATATAGTAAGCGTGCTTTGATAATAATTCTTCTCACATAAAGTAGTTTGAAACAAAAAAAAAACTTCGATTGTGTAGGCTTTCGTACAGTTTTTGAATTCTCTTTTCCTTTTCTGATTTTCTTTTTTTTACACAATCAAATTTATGTTTTTGATGAAAATTCACCGAACGAAAAAAATATTTCCGTACAAACTTTTCATGAATTTTAATATTTTTTTTTGTCTGTTTCTCATATCAGCAATCTGATTTTATGTATACTATATTCACGTATATTAGTCGTTTCGCTCTGTACAAACTTTTCATTGTTTAATGAAATAGAATATTTAATTTTAAATTGCTGCCGAGGTTGAATTCTGTGTCCCAATAATTAGCCTGGAGTAAAATTTTTCCGTACGTATAATAAGCTGGCTGTACCGACGATGTTTCATCGGTTGAGTATTATTTATTTATTCTTTTTTATTTTTCAATTTCTTTTTTTTCCGTTTCTGTTTCTTCTCTTTTCGTTTTTTTTCTGCATAGATATACGGAACACCGCACTGGTTTCTCGTTAAGAAATTCTTAGGTTTAATTAAAATTTCCCTAATAGAAGTATAAAAAGTAATTATAAAATTTTTATTATAGGGTATATCATTGCTCGGCGGAAAGACTCACCAGAGGCAGAATAAGGCCGACGGGTGGGTCGGGTTGCGAAGGGGGTGCAGATAATAAGAGTGAGGAAAAAGAATATGACGGAAAAGACGCAAGATTAAACGATAAATTGTTTTTACTAATTTTATAATTACCAACTTTGATTTTTTTCTTTTTCTTCTTTCTTTGTGATTTCATTATTTATCTATTTAATTTTTTTTTTTTTATCCCCTCTTGTTTTCATTATTTAATTATTTTTTGCTATTTGATTTTTTTTCTTTTCTTTTGTTTCTGTTTTCGTCGCACGTCGGGTTCGCGGGAGACTAATATTGTCAACTTTTCTTCATACCCTGCAAGGACTTGTCTGTCCACTTTTTTTTTCTTCTTTCTCTCTTTCTGTCTGCCCATAAACCACCGACTCGCGGTAAAGCAAACTGAAATCTACCCCGCGCGTATAACGAACGAATCGAACTGCTTTCATTTGAGTTCCATAAAGACAGCCTGCACATCTTCCCCAAACTTTAGATACACTGTGATTCCTTCCTAGTCCCTTTCTTCGTCTATCTTCATCGTTCCGTATTTGCTATTTTTCCTCTCTCCCTCTCTCTTTTATTCGATTCATCTTTTTCCATTCAATTTCGGAATAGATATAATGTCTACTATTTTTTCCAATCTAATTTTATATAATTAAATTGATAATACACTATATGTGTGTACCAACTGTATAAAATACATGTGCTTTCGCGGTTTCGCGTACGGGTGTATTTATACACGGTATAAGAGTGAGGAAAAAAACGAAGGAAGAGAGGCAGAAGAAGGAGGCGGAGGAGCAGAAGGGCGAAGAGGAGGAAGGAAATCTGCAGCGGGTATATAAGAGATCTGGTGTCTCATTACGCGGTTTAATTTTCATCTATTTGCATGCATATAAATGTGTGCTGACACCACCGCCGTGCGTGCATACGATCAAACCATATGCCACGTGCACGTATTACACGTACGAACTGCACCTTGAAACCTTGAGGGTGTACGTTTCGAGCTCCGATATACCTTATATACCCGGCAGAAAAAAAGGAAAAATAGTGGGAAGGGGGATAAATTTTTTCTCATTAAACCGGTAAATTATCACGTCATTTTATTACACGTATTGATATTCCTTATGCAGATCCCCCGTTTCATTATTCTCCAGATTGCGCGTCGCGGTCGACCCGATCACGACGGCAAACTTGTTATAACATATATGTTTTATTTTAATTTTATTCATTTTTTTGTACATTCTTTTTTTCTCCTTCTCAATTTCTATTTTCAATTTTATTTGCATTTCTATTAATAAATTATCAATTAAAACGCTATAATGAAACAATTTTACGCTGCGGTATGTATATGATTACGTGAAGCATATGGTATACGGATGATGATGATGGATATGCGAGTTCAGCGGAGAAAAAGAAAGAAAATATCAACAGAAGTGAAAAAGGAAAGAGGGATATGGGAGGAAAAAAAAGACAGCTGCACGGAGACGGAAAGATATTTATAATTAATAACTGGCAGGTATTATCGAAATGCTAAATATGGAGACGATGTAATTATATAAGTTAATTGACTGAAATTTTAATACACAACCGGATCAAACTATATATTCATGTAGGTACACGTATATAAACTTATTATAATAATAATCTTCTCAAATACATTTACCATTCCACTCTCCCTCACCTGCAGTTACCTATATAACATGCGCTATGTAATATAAATACATAACATATTTCTATATACATTTAATGAGCTCATATATCTCCTGATCTTCTGTCTGGATCAGCATCTATACAGGGTGAGTCACCACAAAGTTCCGATTCGGGAGGAGCTTCAATTGGCTGAGGCTCCGCCTTCATCCATTCTCACCTACTAACGTATTCGTGTAGATTTTTTTGTCTCACTCAGCGTCATAACCATACATTTTACGACTAGACTCTATACTGAGTATCGGCTCGAGCACACTAATAATAATATCCAAAAGTAGTGCTATCTGATCGCCGATTGGCAACAGGAATTTTGAGTAAAAATGGATAAAGGCGGAGCCTCAGTCAATTGAAGCTCCTCCCGAATCGGACCTTTGTTGCGACTCACCCTGTATACGTAAGTCATTTTTATACCGTTTGATGAATAATTTATTGCACCGAAATTTGGAAATATTGAATCAATAACAAATTTGATCACTTGTTTATACATAGCGAAATTATATACATGAAACGCGATTCTAGAAACATTTAGAAAAAAGAAAAACAACAATCCTGCGGTAAGACCACGTGGTTCAGATCGTCGCGCGGGGGATGAGAACAGAGGTGAGGTAGAAAGTGGGAGAGAGAGAGAGAGAGAGAGAAGGAGGGTAAAGGGGTGGAGGGTTGCAAAAGCGGATAACAGAACTTGGAGATGTTGGTGAGCGAGGGAATATGGGGAGTAAGAGGGGCCGCGGGGAGTTGGGAGTTTGAGGGGTGCCTCTAATGTGATTGGTTTACTGCCTCCGGAGAAGCCAAGACTTATACGCCGACGAAATGGAATTAGTTTTCGCAATTTCGCGTAGTCCATCCTTCTAAGTGGGTGAACCACCGGCCCGCCATACACGGCGCTGGCCAAATACATTATTTTTCTGTCCTGCCCCAAATACGCCAGGATATTTTTCATTCCGATTTAACGCATCTCATTCCCTCCAACTTATACTATTTTATATACCTTGCCCACTAAAAATTTTACAGTTCGCCAATAGAGATGTGGAAATAGAGGAATTACAGATATACCGACGATGAAAAAAATGAACAAAAATAATAAAAGACAGAGGGGGAGAATAACGGGGGAGTGTCCAAGTTGATTAAAAAATTGCCTTTCCCCTCATCCCTCTATACCATTCTATATCGTACAAATATATACGCTTTGGCGATTGAGGTATGTGAGGATGAAAGGGGAAAGGGGATGGGGCTTAACCCCCGGTACACCGTAATTCGACAGATTGGATTAACAGTTAAGATCGCGTGTTGGATTGGAATTAAACGTCACCAATTTCGGAATGCAAGACTATAATATATGTATACGTAACTTTCGTCCTTTCAACGTCATACAGAAATTCACAGCGTTGCAATCCCGTGCGGTGTATGTCTGCTGCGTATAGAAATATAAGTTTTACTATTTTACGTATAAATGCCATCTCCAACGTTTGGAGTAAATGGAATAAAGGGAAATGAGGAAAGCGCATTCTGGCGTAAAATTGTACATGGAATCGTGCGGCGATGTGTCTTGCGGATTGAATTGGCAGTAACGACATTGATTTTACTGCCTGTTTTATCCAACGGCAGAGAGTTAATACTGTACCTGGTATATGCTTTTCGCGCTACGCAAGAGTACGAATACAGATATAACCAAGGAGAATAAGATGGAGGGAAAGAAGACAGGGCGGATACAATATCCACATGATATGTAGTTACACACATCCTCATACGGTAGGTTTGTGATCCGATCCGCGTGAACCGGTCGCGAGGTCCTTGCTTCCTTCCTTCTTTCCTTCCTTTCAAACGATCGTTAATCTTCTGGTTATAAGAATCACCGCCATCTATTTGCCAACGTTGCATAATTTCGTTGTCAGTTACAAGCTTCGATCCTTTTCTCGAATTATAATTCCTGCAGCTCTACCGATTCAATTAATCAAAGAATAAGAAAAAGCAATCAAACAAAATTATTGGATGAATAATCAAATATTCCGAATGGAATAAAATTGATCCGGTGATATATATTCGTAACATTAGAGAGTGCAGAGGATGTCGCTTGGAGTATATAGAAGAAAAACAAATGTAGGTATATATATATGTATGGAAAAGAGATTGAGAGCCTGACTCGAGTATAATATAAGCGCATAGTGAAAAAGTTTTGGAAAGTGGTTATAAATCGGAGCCCCCTTAATTTCCGCGAGCGTGGTTCTCGTACGTATATATCCAGACCTTGGAGAGTGTTCCATGTAATGCATACTTATATACATACGGCAACATACCTATAACATTTGATTTTTAACGACTTATCGCGCGAGCAGGTAATTTCCAGAATGCAGTAAGCAGTAATATCGCTTTGGTGCAAGTATGGCGGGGGGTAGGGTAGGTTAGGAAGCTATACTTCAGTTTGCAATTTAAACTTTACTTCCCTGGAATTGATTAGCTTTTAGTAATTAAGCAAGCAACGCCTTGGCTCGCCGCTCTCTCACTCCAACTAGTTTCTGAACGCGCTGAGAGCGAGCTCCTCACTCGCTCTGTGTATGTGCGCCGCGGCTCCGCTCGCTCGAAGGGCGGTTTTAATCAACGCCTCTCTCTCTCTCTCTCTCGATCTCTTACTCTCTCTCCTTTTCTCTCTCGGTTGCACCCCCGCTCCTCTCATTCTTTTCTCTCGCAACCCCGCTCTTCGCATTTCGCTCGCTCGTTCCTCCTCTCTCTCCCTCTCTCTCTCTCTTTGGTTTGGCCACGTATTTTTTGACGACGAAAGCCTAAACCTCAGACCGGATCCTTGTATTCCGTCGGATCGCAGTGCGAAGCAATTTCGGCATGGAATGCGTTTCCCCCCAACCTCCGATAGCTGCTCGTACGCCACCCGCCAACCGCCTCCGCCTCCGCCGCTTGCGCCGCCACCGACCCCCTTCGCTTGCCCAGCCAGGACAGGCCCGACCAATTTCAACTTCCATTATACAGCCCTTGCTCGCCGTGGACGGAGCGTTTCCAAACCATGCATCCGGTGTATAAACCGACATGCCTTGGGGTTGAAACTCGCAACACGCGAATTTACCCGACTACATATCCCCACCATAGACGCGCCGCAGCTGATGTCAGCGCAATATGGCGGCGCGTCAACAGCTGATCGTAAAAATTTCAGACATTTTTATTCCGGATGAATTTTCAAAGATTTCGCAATCCAGGGAAAAAATCGGCTGCTCTAGTCGGTAGAGAAAAAAAAAGGAACACATAAATTCGAAATATATTTAATCAAAGAATTTCGGTAACCCGAATAACTGAATTCCATGATAGTAATTAATAAACGTCATAGCCTGTATAACCTGAAATTTGACCCGGTGCCCAATTATATTCGAGAAATTTGGAATTTTCTGCAGACAAAATATCCTAACGCTTCAAATTATTCGACCCGATTCCGTCGCCAAATCCCATTAAAATACCTCATCCATGATCACTTCAATTTATTGTAAAATTCCTGATTGACAGAAAAAGTGATTGAAAATGAAAATTTAAAATTAAAAAAAAAAAAAAAAAACATTACACGTCTAAAAGCACGGCAGAAATTGGATACATAATAAAGCACTCGTTAGTATGCTTTCGCAAGCATAAAATACAAAGTACACCTAGATGTGTATATAACTCAGAGATATACTGTGCGCAACATCAACGTTCCGGAAACTTATTGCCAGCATCTCATACGAAGCGGCAAGTAAGAAACGTTGAATCGAGTGTTAACTCGTGCATCGAAAATTAGTTCCAAGTCTTCATTTGTGCTGCAGCTGGTGCTCTTGACTCCGGACATAATATAATACCGAGAAGAAATCATCCGCGAGTGGTAAAAAATGAGCAATTAACGTTCATCCGAGAGGTTTGAAAACGGTTCGCGGCGATCGGCGTCGCGGCGGCGTATACAGCGTCGGTGTGTTGAAAATATACATACGTATACTCGGATTGAAGAGGGGGTGGGGTGGGGGTATATAGGGCTGTCCAATTTCCACGGTGGCGTGGAGTATAAGCTGCTGCGCCTGCAGCTCGCGTTCACGAATCTGTCTCTAGCGTTGATTGCTAATTTTACACGTGCATCGGCCCCCTCGCTGCGCGATTAACCTGCAGCTTGGTAAACTCATCCAATCACGCGCGTGAAATCAAGGCAACCCACACAACGGATATTTTGATTGGTCGACCGTGTATAACAATATTGGGAAAATTTTCTCGCAGATATACAGGTATATAGATTATACGCATCGTATAAAAGTGAAAGATATTTTCGATCCACGGTTGATTAAATCTTTCAATTTACGTATAAATATTTAATAATAATCGGAGATAACTCGCGATGAATTCCGCGGTAGTGCAGGTAAATTATTTCATTAAATAATGTGTATTATACCGGAATCCAAGAAATACCAGCTATATTACGATGATGATAAATAGAGCGATCATTCTGCCTGCTCCGTTGTAGGTATATACGTACAACATTGCGGGAGGGAAGTAACGCAATAACATTGCTTTGAAAAATACAATTTCATCCCTATCCGATCCCCTTTCCTCCCCCCTGCCCCCCATCAGATGGCGGACCCTTATTGTACTCTTCCCATTAAATCAACAAGTATGTTTTCAATCCATTACTACAGATGTATGTATATATTTACGCGCGAATACGTGTACGCAGGAGGGTGAACAGGGTATATTCATTTTTTTCAGTCGATATAGTATAGTTCTTCGGAAGGATCTGCGGCTACATATTTTCAAATGTACTTTCTGAATTTGTTATCGTGTTTTTTTTTTTTCGATGTTCAGCTATTCGTACATAGCGATGGAACAAAAGCTTGAAATTTAGAAATTAGAGGAAAAAATCAATACCTTATTAATGACAATATGGGCACCAATGCGAAATTTAGAAATATGGAATTTTGTACGGGGTGAAAATGACGTCGGTCGCGATTCTACCCTCGGACTGCTCCGCGGGATAAGCTCGGCGGATTCGATATTTTGGAAGCTCGCGAGCCGGGCCACGCGCCCGAGTTTCCCTCCCCCGACGCCCCGGCGGCCCCGCGAATTTAAAAACGCAATTTACGGACAATAGAATGGCGGTCGAGACTGGTAACCCTGTGTGTAGAGCAGAAGCTTGCTATACAGACCACTCTTGCGGATAGCCTGGGCTACGCCGTAAAATGTTGTTTTTTAATTTAGGAGACGCCGTGGGGTTAATATACGGCTTTAATTTCAGGATTTCATTTAGGGGTTGCGTTCCCATCACGAAGAGTGCGAGCGAGAGAGATTGGCGGCGGCGGCGGCGTCGGCGTCGGCGTCGGAGGCGGTGGCGGTGGCGGTGGTGGTGAACGTGGGATGAAAAGGGCCGCGGATGAGGGACGAAGGGGAACCACTTCCGGCCGCGAAGATTGACTTCCGACTTACTTGACGGCGGTCGGACTCATTAGATATCGCGGCAGACAGTCAGACAGATGAAAAGATAAGCCGCAGTGGTTATAGTACCTCAGTCTCGATCAAACGAAGAGAAAAATAGGGGAGATTCAGAGCCGATTGAATTCTGCAGCCACCGAATATATATTCACTTACAAAACAGGTACGATTTCCAATCAAAATCCGTCGTCAACGCTACCAATTTCGGATCGCAATCAGACGGGATATTAAACGTGATTTTGCATTTTGTTTAGAATCCCTGAAAAACATCGATAGATTTCTTCATCACTGGAGAGAGATTGATCGATCCGAGCTAATGAATGAGAGAAAAAAAAGAAGGGAGAAAAAAAGGCCATCGAAACGAATCCCGCAAGACCTTTTCACCCTGCGTCACGATTCACGCTAGATAAAACGTATAAGAAATTATTAAAAAGATCCTAATCCTTTTCATGGCTTCGCACACATATTTTGCTAAAGGTACATATCGATGATTAATTAATACATGTAGAAACAACTTACCAACCCTTAAACGGAATATCGGTGAGAAAAAGTAAAGTACATTGAAATAATTGAATGGAATTTTTTTCGATAGTTACCAGAGTTCAAGGAGCTCGACGAGGGGGATGAAAATCCTCAAAGAATCTTCCAGCACTGATTGTAATTACCGTAGTGACGTAGACGGAGTTCCCAATGCAACGTTTAATTTGAATAGTAGAAAATTTGATAAAATAATCACTGCACACCAGGTGGGTAACCAAGAACCGCAGCACGTTGTGTTTCACGAATCCATAATCCTGTATTTTTACAACAATTCATCCGTATCTCATTGTCAATTAGACGATTGATGGAACGGTCGGTAGATCGGAAGAAAAAAGCAGATTTATTAGTTTTAATTTTTTTTTTCAAACAGAATTTTCTTTTTTAAACATTCAACAAAATGCACAAGACGAAGGATCGAAGAACGATCGGTAGCAATAATCAATTATTTTCACTCCACACTGCACACTGGATTACAAAATAAGGCATGGATATTCCTGAGTACCTCCAATATTCCGATCAACCGAAATTACTCGATCACTGATTGCCAGGATTTCTCGGTACGCCGAACGAGGTTAATCACATCGGTAAGAGAATTAAATCCAAATCAACCGGCGTCACTCGCTCCGCATCCGATCGAAAGCGCGGTCCACCTTAGAATGAGCTCGCGCGCGCGGGTCTCACAGACTGAGGTGACGTCACGTCGGCAAAATCGACACATGCGCATTAACGATTTACACGCGTGCCGCCGTGTGACGACGACAACGTTATATCATTGTCCTACGTTGTACGTACTTACGTACACACATGTATTCGTGTATACGTACATCTACTCGATGCAATGTACATAAATACAAGAAATACCTATGCACGGTTGGATAGTAGGATATCGGGAGACGCACACGCAGGACACAGCTTTTCTCCGTGCGGAGATACGTGGGATCCGTATACCTATACGGATGACTGACGATGTCCGAGGATTCAGTCCGCGTGGGGCAGGAAAATAGGGGTGGTAAGGGTGTCGGTGTCGATGGTGGTGGTGGTCGGTTTCTGACGAAGGGCTCGATCGCATCTAGAACCCCACGAATAAATAAGGGCGAATGATCGGGCTCCGTGTTGGGGATTCTGGGTAGGTAGATAAGATCAATTCAGGGGGTTAGGGGTGTAGGCGGTAGTCATTTCGTGAAATTACCTAAATCTATAGTGGGATAAAAGCCGAAATTGAGATTTAAGGTCCGCGCCGATTATTGATTTTTATTTGTTAAACCAAACAGCAAGTTATGATGGGAGATTTGTACATCGGCGGCTCCGATCGCCGGATGATCGCAAAATAATTTCTAATCATTTTTTGGTGCTTTTACTTCATTTTAGTATTTTTTTTTTTCATCCTATGTTGTACAACCATCAGTCGTCTTATGAGTCGAAGTTGATTTGTTTTATATACCTGCAGGGTACATAAATTTGCAGAAACATAAGTACGATCTTTTTCAACGCGCGGCTTGTTATTCATTTATTTTATTTCATTCCTTTTTCTTCATCTTCTTCACCTGCTTCCATTTTTATTGTTCAGCATATTTTTCAGATACGAGTATTACATACGCGATTGCAGATACATTTTCCCGGGGGAATATAATACGTGTACCCTCTATACGCGCGAATATTTATTTTCAGTAAACCGAAAATCAAAAGAGAAAAATGAAAAGAATTTTGGTTTCTTACGAATCCGGTATCGGATTCGAACTCGGAGAGTAGCGAATAATTTCGTTATTAATTTCGTTGTTATTGTTAGTGTTATTATATTTCTTCGAAATAAAGCTTTATTATCACCGTATAGATTCAGCGCTCGGAGGATTTAGCTTTTATCAAAAGTTTCCCTGTAATAAAAGGCGGGGAGATATTTGACAACGGCTTAAGGCTTTACCTCCGGCAGCAGAAACGGTGTTTATTAAACAATCGATCGCCAACCCTCGTATACGTGTACTACCAAAATCTTTTCGTTTACCACCGAAATTTTCGTAGCAAAAAGCAACTTCTTTTTAATACAGTGTAATGGAGTTTCATAGGCTATTCTTATGTATTCAGAGCCCGGGGATCCGAATCAGCAGGATAAATTAATCTGTCTATAACATTGATCGATTTATCGTTCCAAAAAGTAAAAGAATCAAAATATCTCGATGGGATTTATTCTTAGCTTGATTTACTTAAAGGAATCGTCTTCTTGAGATCAAAATCCGCCAGAATACACCAGGGAACTACAAAAAGAAAAAAGTTGATTTTTCACCCCAAAATCGCAAAAAATCTAAGGTATACCCCTTTGGATTTTTTCGATTTTTGGGCCAAAAATGAAGTATTTTTTAAATCGATTGTAGGACACTTTTCTAACGTATTTTGGCCTCAGGAATACGAATCCGTCGATTAAATTGAGCTGGAAATAAATCCCATCAAGATATCTTCATTTTTTCACTTTTCTGAGCGATAAATTGGCGATAACTTTTTCAATTTTATAGATAGATCAATTTGGCTTGCAGATTCGTGTTCCTGAGGTCAAAATACGTTAAAAAAGTGTCCTACGACTGATTTCAAAAATACTTCATTTTTGCCCCAAAAATCGAAAAAATCCAAAGGGGTATACCTTAGATTTTTGTCGATTTTGGGGTCAAAAATGATGTATTTTTTAAATCAATTGTAGGACACTTTTCTGACGTATTTTGACCTCAGGAATACGAATCCGTCGATTAAATTAAGCTGGAAATAAATCCCATCGAGATATCTTCATTTTTCCACTTTTCTGAGCGATAAATTGGCGATAACTCGATCAATTTTATAGATAGATCAATTTGGCTTGCAGATTCGTGTTCCTGAGGTCAAAATACGTTAAAAAAGTGTCCTACGACCGATTTTAAAAATACTTCATTTTTGACCCCAAAATCGCAAAAAATCTAAGGTATACCCCTTTGGATTTTTTCGATTTTTGGGCCAAAAATGAAGTATTTTTTAAATCGATTGTAGGACACTTTTCTAACGTATTTTGGCCTCAGGAACAAGAATCCGGCGAGTAAATTGAGCTACGAATCTATCCCATGGAGATATCCTAAGTTTTCTGCTCCAAAAAGTAAAAAATTGGCAATAACTCGATCAATTTTGCAGATAAATTAATTTAGCTTGCACATTTGTGTTCCTGAGGTCAAAATACGATAGAAAAGTACCCTACGATCGATTTTAAAAATATTACATTTTTGACCTCAAAATTAACATTTTTTTTTTGCTGAACTTTGATGTATTTTCATATATTCCGATCTCAGAAACACAAGTCCGTCGACTAAATATCGAGTTGTGTCTATCAATTGTCAAGATATCCTAATTTTCCCGCTCTAAAAAGCAAAAAATTGGCGTTTATCCAAGTATTTCGATAGATAGATCAATTCAGTTTGCAGATTTCAGAAATTCCTTGAAATATATAAACCAAATGTTATATTATTGACAATAAATGTAGCCAAAGTAAGAAGAGCGAAGCACAGCGTGCGCAATGTGCCCACGTATACAGTGCTAGTATAAAATATAATCCTGTAAGAATATACCTCAGTGATGCAAAAAAAAAAATAAAAAAAAAGATGAGCAATGCGGAGGAGGGTTTGCGACACAATTAGCTAAAAACCTCGAAAAGATATATTATTTCTTCCTGCGTCTTTCTCGTCCTCGAAAAGTTTTTCTAATTTTTTTATTTTCCTTCGTTTTTTTTTCCTCCTTCTTTCCTTCGTTCCCGGCGTCAAAGTAGAACTACCCCTATAAAACAGAGAGTGCAAGATTTAAATTGTTCAGTGGCCGTCGCCACGGTCCGTAAGAAACCACTTTCATCTTTGAGATTTTAGCGAAGGATTTAAGCAGCGCTATAGCTAAAATATTGATACAAGTTCAGAGGACCTTCTCGTCCTGAAAAAATATTCTACATCGCCACAACCAGAATCTAAGAAAAATCCGTTGAAACGTGTCCAGTAATAAATTTCTTTGAGAGTTATGGAATATTTTCATTCGGATTTCTATCTGTAACCCGATTACAGCAAATAAATTTCAATTTTTTAATGTCTCGTTGCCTTCGCTATTCTCGTATGCCGGGGAAGGGCAATTATTTTAATGTGGCGAAAATTCATCCCCTAGTAGACCAACGTGGTTCGACGTTACTTCGACGTTACCTAAGAGGTTTTCAACTTAACCGTGGTTTTATGCGAGGTCCTCAGCTACCAAGACCCACAGGCTTGGTTATTAGTATGTTAATTGATCGCACACGCTTCTGCCACCTCAAGTTTCGTCTGCTTTACCGGTCGAGTGTGTTCATATGTTAAGATGTTTAATCGATTCTATAATTAAACTGTCCCTCAAAGGTTAATGGTTTTGTAATCCTATGAATACGATAATGCGCGTCCGCCTAAGATTTCATTACTTCACTTACAGCTGCAGAGACTTGTTCTTCTCTAACGTGCATGCGCATGGTGAATGGCTTATGTTATGTGAAAAAAAAAACAAAAAAAAAAAAGGACAAACACAGAATTCAACATAATCAATATCGGCCACGATACGAACAATCTGGAATAACACTTTATAAGTATCTATAATCGTGTAATTTTCTAATAAATTAATCAAAATTTAATTTACGAAAGTACGCCGGTATAATATAATATAATAGGAGTCGCATATATAAGCGTACGAACAATAATTCGTAATGACACGTTATAATATTGAAAAAGGTTACGCATATATACAGCGCGACCGGCATCGGATAATCCACAGCCATATTTTGACCTTTGGATTAATATTCCACATTTACGGTAACGACCAAGTATAGAATACGTAGAAAGTGACACACATATGCGCGTGTAGTAACATAGGCATAATATATTTTTACAATTTCGATGATCGAGCGTGTGTGTTTCACTCTGATATACTACAGCGGTCACAGCCTGCAGTTAGCCGCGTTCTCCACGAAAGTAAATTACTTTTTTACATTTCATTTTCATCCATTAAATAAATTACTAATCTTAATGGCTAATTACTAAATAAGAACGGCCGCTTAACAGCCTCACTTTAGGCACGTTACTTAAGCAAAGTGATAACACGCGGAGCGCCATTGTCGCTCGGTTATAATTAAGAAAATAGACTTTAAATCCCGGGTATAGCGAGTAGTGGGTGGCAATGGCAGGTTGTCGTGGACGGGGAGAGAGGGTGGAGAAAGAAAGTAGCGGTACGCTTGGGTGGGGGGAGGATGGAAATTAATTCATTACTCTAATGCGTTGAGTGAGAGAATGGGGACTGAGTGCTCAAGTGTCGAGTGCCAAGCATTTCGTGAAAGATGGATGTCTCATTTTCATTTCGAAAATTAACACTCTCTTCTCTCATCTGCAGCTTCCTATCCCACTTTTTTTACCGCTCCCACGTCTCTTCCTCTTTTTCCGCCCTTACCTCCTTATCCGGTCGCCCTTCGACGCGTCGACGACGCTACCAACGTACCTCTCTTTACTCTACGGTCTTTTTTCACCGGTAGCTATACGGGAACAGGCGTAATGTTTCAGAAAAAAAGAAAAAACAGACAAGGAAAAACACGTGCATGTATAGAGGAATATCAAAAATATCTCGAAAATTGAGCTGTGTAATTAACGGAAACTATATCCGGGTTGATAATTAGTAAATTTTCGAGTAATTTGCAAAAATAAAAAAGAATATATGACGCGAGCTCCATATCTACGCGTCGTTGCTATTAGTTACTCGGTATAATGAGGTTTCACTATTTATCTAGTATAGAAAATTACGTCAACGAGTATCTTCGGTGTAGTTTAAAAAAACGAATTTACTTTTTTTATAAGCCAACATACTCACAAAGTGGGACGTTTTTTCGACTATTGTAACGCGTATAGCTGCTGATAATTTCGAGGCACGTTTGACGATAATCGATCATACAAAAGTTGATGCACTTATCGCTGTACAGACGATTTCGTATAAATAAGGTATAATTCATTGACCAAGTAGAAATCTAACCGGATGTCAAAGTTGGTCAGGTAATATCAGCAGACGTATAGAGAACTGAATGGCCCACGGCTAGCTATAGGGTCGAACACATAGTGGGCAACGAGAGGGACGTGGCTGGGGGTCAGGATCGCCCATCGAGCAGCCGTCACAGACCATGTAATTAGATTTAGCTCCCCCCCCCCCCCCCTTCCCCCCGCGTCCCTCTACTCCTCCATCTCCTTCTCATCCTCCTCCACACCCTCTTCCAACTTCACCACCCCACCACGCCATTGTAGTTTAGGGTTAGGCATCAGTTACAGATACGATGTATACTATGTGTATATATATATATATATATATTGTACACCAGCTATGTATATAAGCAGATATATACATATAAATATATACGTATATATATAGATAGGGTGAATAGGCTGACAGTTGATTGCTAATGTACATGGGATGTTCCACAATCTTTGCCGCGTTACGACCTAATCAATCGATTCCCATTTAAAACGGCATGCGACTTTACCCCGGACTCAGTGGTTTCTACGAAGTATGTTATTACACGTGAAAAGTTTTCACATCGATAATCGAGGTTCGGTAAAAATTTTGCAATTTTCAAATTACGTACAAATTATACTGCACGCGTAAGCGTTTCCGGTTTTCAGATAACGTGCTTATGAACCTAGTCGTTAAAATCGTTTCTCATCGGAATTGACAGAAGCGAAGCGAAAGAAAAAAATTTAATAGACGTTACGTTACGACTTATTTACCATTATCGGGACGATAAATTTTTATTAATGCGTCGAAGTGCATTCGATATGCATAGATGTAATTATAACTATTTGTTCAGGTGTGGTTGGTTAGTTACAAGCGTATTCAATGCGGAGCAATTATTTTCAATGAGACGTGCAGGTTTTCTTGTCTGCAGTCATATACTGCAATTGAGAGTATTGAAAATATTGAAGAAAAAATTTGAAAAAGACAAAAACAAAAAAAGAAGAAGGAACGAAAAACAAACTTGAGCAAACACCGCGAGGTGGTTGAATAATAATGCACTTTGTCATGAGGTATTGAAAAAGACACGTGTCTCAACAGTTGGCATTTAATTTGGTCGATTAATCGCACCTTATCGTGCCCATGCATTTCGGGTGGAATAAAAACACCGTATCCTCTAACCATCGAGAATCTATACAGAAAAATCTAAAATCATGAAAAAAGAAATTACATATAATAAAAATGAAACGGTGATAAGCGCTGGAAATTAATCGTCTGACGTGATCTTGTAGCGTGAGTGCAAATTTTATTTTTAAGTTATTTCTTGTAACGTAGATCATTTTTTTTTTTTCTACTTTTTACATTGAAAATACCCTCATGCATCGTATCTATATCGGGTGGTACGTGCGCGTGTACGTACAGGGAATAAAACTAGCATTTGCTTGTCATCGTCGTATCGCTTCTAGAACGACGCAACGCAGCAGCACCTCCTTTGCGGCCCCGATGTAATTTTCTGAATGACTGCGTAATTAAAACTCTAATTTCCTGCACTTAATTGACCGGAGTCTTGGTTCTGTCCCTCCTTTCTCCCGCCTCACTTCTCTCCACTCTTTCCTCTTTTTCACCAACGTCCCGCGCGTTCTCCAATAGCCTCAACTGTACCACGTTGTTTTATAGGTATACCCTCAGCCCGCGGTCGTGCCGTCTCTCCACTTTTTTCTACTCGTTCTTTATTCCCTCTCCTTTTTATTTATTCAATTTATTTTTTTTTCATTCCCCCTTCTTTTTCCTTCTTCTTCTATTACCGTTACTTCGTATAATTCTTTGTGTGCACACACGAGTGGACTCCCCCATTACTGCACAGCACAAGGCGTCGCGTATTTGTGTACCGTTTAAATAATCGATTTGCTTGTACACCGACCACGAGGGTGTAACCTCGGTTATAATATACTTTCTCACTCATGTACGCAACGAGTCAACCTGAGCCGAAAATACGAGGGAGTTTCGGCCCTCGAATCCCGAAGACGAAGAAAAGTTCACGCTCTGAGGAAGTTGGAAATAAAGACGATGACTCTCCGGCGCAATTTTGACGCGAAATTTCGAATAAGGACTTTTTTTATTTCGATAGGTTAGGTCGCCTGGAAAATTGGTGATCCGAATGCGAAATTTAATACACCGTGTTGAAGATTGCCTTATAAATAGATTCGTAGAAATTAATGGTAATGATATTTAAGGGTCGCTGAATCTCCCCTATAGTCCAAGAGTACCGTATAAAGCAATAGCGAAGCCCGCGGTCGTGGTAGCAACAGAAACCGGAAGTTGAAGTGGTAATAAGTCACGTCGCGGCGGGACTAGGCGCCAACTGTACATGAACCCTGGCTCACGGACGGTTTTTGGATAATTACAACAGCCCAGCCCGGGGGGCAATTATAATTGCCAGCTCCTTTCGCAATTATAAGTTTCTCCCAGGGCGGGTCTGCTGGCACCAAGGGGTGGCAGTAAAGGTAAAAGAGGTGGCGGCGGTGGACGGGCAGGAGGTGGGAGGGCGGGAGCCTCTGGGTGGTGTATGTGGAACCGTTAATTGGGATGACCTGTTCAGAAACTAGTTACCAAGGGCTGCTACCACTACCACTGATATTCGAGGGGTGAAAACTAACCTGCAGTCTACGTACGTACGGTACGTCGTATGTATACCGCCTGTTTACTTCCGACCCCCGCGTTTTATAAACCACTCACAACATCCACCGCGACTAGACTCAGACTTCCCCTTATACTTCCTTCGAACCCCCGATAAATTCACCAACGCTCTTTGTACCCCGCGTAGAAACGTTTCCAAATTCAATCTTAAAAACCTCTTCGAAAATCCGATTTTCAATTTCTCTTACGAAACTGTATATCGTGGCAAAAAATAACTGAGCACTTTAATTTGTTGAAATAGAAAAAAAAAAAAAACCTACATCAAGTAACTGGAAATCGAGATCGGAGTATTCCTAGTTGCCCCTTCAATCCGTCTAATAGAAGAGAGTAGAAAAAACAAAAAAAAAAAAAAAAACTTAATCGTAAATTGATAGTTCCTACATGTGACCGAATAATGGCGAAGTTGAGAATCCCTGCCTTGATAAAGGTATGCGTGTGGACGTAGGAAGAAGTGAGATTGCGAATAAAAAGTGGGCAGAGGTAGTAAGTAAAGTATAGTATAGTGAGGTAAAGTAAAGTAAATGGAAGAGCGGGAGGGGGAGGAGGAGGAGGAGGAAAGTAGGGAGGAAGAGGCGAGAATGGATGTTACTTAGACTTCAGAGGACTCTTCGGTCTCGCGCGCGCTACTCGCTGGGAATCTTGTCCTCGTCGAATAAACGAGACAACCGTATTCTTCCCTCGACTGTTTCACTTCCTCTCGCTATTCACTCGCCCCGCTGGATCTTTCACACTCAAAGAGGCTTTTCCTCCCAGTCACTGTGCCTGCCCGCCTGCCTACCTGATTCTCTCCCTGCGCTCGCCTGTCGCCTGCTCTTACTACAACGCGAACCACAAGGCGCGGACCCATAAAACTCGCTTCGAGGCACACCAACTGTATGCCTGCTACTCACTCAAATAGTAGGCTTTTTAAAAGTTAGGGATTCTTTCTGAAGTGGATATTTTAATACGTCGGTTTTCCAAGAGGGAAGAATAAAGTTGTGAGGTAGTGCCATCTCCTCTTCTCTCGTGTCACGCGCAACTGTGAAAGAACGATATAAGTATATTTCAGGTGCTTCGCAATACACTCGTTATTACCAACTCACACACGTCACCTGTATTATGCATCTAATTTGAATTATGAACCAAAGCTGAAGATACTTGTGCAGGTCTTCGACGATATTTCCACAACCTTTGAGGACCTCGCATAAATGCTGTAGCTGCGTCACTTTCCATATAACATAATTCAAGCTACAACGCCGTAATTGCTGGGCTTGTTATAAACCCGATTGAAATGCATCCATATAGCTATACAACGTGTGGGTACGTATCAATTATGGGTAGCGTGAAATTATCTGCGTATTTCCAACTGCAATTCTATAATCAATTGCTGTATCGACACACCGTTACCAACCGATATCACGCACGAGCCAACAGGTGCGTTGCTTCTGCGATCGTTGCACCCAAAGTCGACGGTGTTTCATCGGTGAATTTGATCGAACTGCTCGAATATGAAAATGCGATCGATGATCGGAAAAAAAAAAAAGAATTTTTTTACTACGAGACTTTCTGCCGGACGCGATTTATTTCATTTTTTTCACGCCGCACTTCCGGCGCAGCGTCATTTATTTATATTTCAATGTCGAAAATGAAATTTTTACTTGCGGTGGCGCGAACATTTTCCTTATACACGGTGCGGTATAATATACTATCTACTTTGCTTTGGATCGTTGGTTCGCGGCGACTTGGTTTCTGAACGGCGGCGGCTTCGTGGTATGGAGAAGTTAATTATAAGCGATACCAATCTCTCGGGGTTGTTGGTTGGTAGGTTGCTGTTAGGTTGGTAGGTCTGGGGAAGCCCTGACAGCCAATTACCACCACCACCGTACACCCCCCCGGAGCCATCCTCAATATAGGAAATTAAAAGACTTAGCGATGATTGCTCGCAAAGCCAAGAACGAAAACATTTGTTCTGCTTAGAGAGAATTACTAGATTGGTACCTCCCGGTGCCTCGTTCTTGGAGCGAAGCGCTAGGAAAGTGATTGGGATTGCCTTTTATTTCGTTCTCAGTTTCCCTTTTTTTTACGATACTCCCATTACGGGCGTCTCTGAATCACGTGATCTTTAATAATCAACGTTTCAACTATCAATTTCGGAAGATCAGCCCACACAACGCAACTTATCTTCGTGCGGAAATGAAGGATATTTCAAAAAGCAAAAGAACATAATATTTCATTACATTTAACCCGCGAGTACGAATTCGAAGTTGGCGAAACTGGAGCGATTCGTACACGGTACCCATCCAAGTAAAATCTGGAAACGTCATCAAGTGTATACGCGGTGAAAGCGCTGCTGGAGTATCTGTTGGGACGACGAAAAGAGGAGCCCGTTGTAGAGGAACGGCACTACAGTAGTCAGGCTGAAACAGACAGAACGCCAGTCCAAGCACGTAATGGCGTGTCGGAGTTAACCGGTTGATAACCATCAGTTATAATTAACTCGAGCCAACCAGCGAACAAACCAACCAACACCCCGAGTAACTAACCCTCTACCACCTCCGTTGTATTACCATCGGAGTTCATACGTGAAAACATGGCGTACGTACGTACGTACATTGTATGACATACATACATTCATACGTCATATAACACTGCAGCAAGATAGAGCTGGTAGGATGGGTATTACTGTATAACTGGCTTCCAACTAAGGTATAAGGTAGCTAGTAAGTTGCCATTTCCATCTCGTACTGCTATTCTCCAGACTTGATTAGGTACCACCAGTTTCTCCAAAACAGCATCCCGTTTCCATACCACCACGGCATACCGTACCCTCAACCGCGTGGGCGTCTATGCTGCGAAAATTACTTGCAGAATCAAGCGACGTAGATCTACATAGTACATGTACTACATATTGAAATGAACAATCATGCTATTCCGTCGCCTCCAACTTCGATGATCGATTTCTCTCCTCATTCCCGTCTCTCTCTTTCTCTCTACTAGACAAAATTCATACGATGTTGATTGCGATCGGCGATGACTCAAAATACACATCATCCTCTCACAAATTCCGAAGACCTCGACGCCCGGCTTAATCCATGCCTGTAAAATCATCTCCCGAAAGACTTTTCGCACGGTGTACGAGACGTAAAAGATATATCTTCTGTTCAGCCTACCACTTCTTAGCGGTACATGTATCATGAGCACCGCTACGAAAGCTTCACCTCCTGAATCTCCCTATTTTCTCACCGTGTCCGTCGGCAAATCCCCATTGTCGGGTGACATAAGCTCATAATGGATCGTGCCGATCCAAAGCATATACGGTATACAAACACGCAACGTCCGCCAGGCCGGGTGGCTGGTTGACGGTGGCAGCGGCGATGGCGATGGCGATGGCGATGGCGATGGTGGCGGATGCCTGGCAGTAGCTGGCTGGCTGGCTGTGCTGACTATGACACCAGCTCCTGCACCCTAGGAGGGTTATACAACTACTATAATCCGCACGCTTAAGCTTCGCCACTAAATGCAACCCCCTCGGTGCGACCGGCGTTTCGACGTAATACTGCTAGCGAGGTAGATAGAAGCAGTGCCAGTGACGCCTGTAACACCCCAGCAAAAGCTGGAGTGCACCCCTAAGTACGGTTAAACGCGACCTTCCCGATCTAATCGAGGTCTTATCGATGGATTCCGACTGTCATTAGCTCCCGAATAAACAGTGGCTATTTGGTCGGCTCGTAGCTATGCTAATAAGTACGAACGTAGGGGAGGGGTTAACACAAAGTAACAAGCCGACGCGTCGTAATGGAAAGAAGAGAACGATTCGTTCGATTTTAAATAAAATGTCGGTACCCCCGTTACAGTGGACGAACAATCGCTATCCATGGATGATGTGCCGCAGTGTTGGACTACGTAAAGTCAGCGTCTGTGTACTTTAATCTATCGCAATGATCTCTCAACCTGCGCGCACGATGCACTTAATGTATTCGAAAGCTTTTCGTGTCCACCGCAGATAAGCTTCCGGCGGGTTGTCCCTAACATTGCCTATGCGTATACCTTCCTAACCAACGATTTTCTCCTCGGCCAACAAGGGCTGTACTCCGATCTGGGGCGCAATGAAATATACACGACCATAATTCGACTTTACTAGACCGCGGAGCTTGGCGCAACGTTTGCGGGAACTCGAGACCAGGAATTCGGCTAACGGCCGAAGCGAAGCGCCACCCCGAAAATCCTGAGGGATTCCTCTACGCTTACATTATTTAATATCCATAAACATATTCCATGATGTTACTTTTCTGATTGCTATTTATTTTACCAAGATATATTTCAGAGTTTTTTTTCCTGTTTTTTCTCTCTTGCCAACGGTAAACGTCAATTTCTAAACTTTTTACCACGGAATATCGAGACTGGATCAAGTTCCGGTATCATTGCGGGTAAACTTTTCGCAAGAAGAAGTCAATCCCAGAATGGCATCGTTAATCTGAAGTAGGAAACGGAGTTCCCTGGATGATTGGATGCTCGGATGCTCTTACATCACGTAACAGTATCGGCCACCTCCTGCAGATACTCGCACCACCTTTACCGCCCTTGGCGCTTCTTCCACCTCCTCGGAGCACGGGCGGCGAGTGACTGAGTGGTTATTTAGCTAAGAGCTACCCCCTCTCGAAGAATACAGAGGCAGGGCTGATGCCGCTGCCGCTGCTACTACTACCATTGCTTCGGACTAAGTAATGGTCCCGCAACATATTGTACGAGAAAAAAAAAAAAACACCACCTAATGTTATTTACACCGAAACACAAGGCGAACCGAAGGTTTAACCCCCGAAGCTCACATGTTTAATGCTTCCATCGTCAAGGAGTACCGAATAGTGTCCCGAAAGGTTTTCCATAACACCGTTTGGAAATCGATGAAATTTTCAATTTTTTGTTCGGTCAAGTTTCCGACGCTATTATGAGAGGTTGAAAGGACGGAATAGTTGGGAGGGTAATATTCAGAAGACAAAAAGAAAATGGAAAGAAAAAGAAAATGTGGGATGTTATAGGTTCTGAGATCCCGGATGATAGGTATATGTAAGATGTGTATGTAAAAATATACTCGAGTTTCTTCGGCAGGGGCAATCCTTCACGGTTAACGCCCCTAATCGTATTCATTAAAGTGCTCTCAATGCTTTTACACGCAGCGCCCACACCGAGAGCTTTTGCCCGGCGCAAAGCCTCGGTAGACTTTGTATAAAGCACATCAGGGATGAAGGAGAGAGAGTGTGAGGGAGAAAGTCGAAGCTTTTAAGTTGGCAACAATGCGCGGATTTATAAACCCCCACCATTGTTATCACGAGTGATTGAGGCGCCGAGTTCGACATTGGCCGAATACTAACCATTGGTTACCTCATTGTTGCTCCCTTTATCTTGGAAATTCGTTCTACGACGCCTTTTAGATTTGCCAAATGACTTCGTTTTATTGATGAACGTCTCAAAGTCTCGAGATTTCGGGAAACATCGACACCCTCAAGAGGCCCGATAAGAACCATTGTGTGCCCAATCTTCGCCACTAGAATTCTCTCTCGACATTATTAACACCGAACCCGTTTGTAAATTTACGATCGGCGCAACGGTCAAAATAGGCATGGATAAAAATAATCAAACACATCAGGAATTTCAAATTAAAAAATGAAAAACAAAAAAAACACCCTCAGTTTGGTATTCTATTCAATCAACGTTCGATCAATGCAATTTACTATTAGCTATGCGCAATCCACGCGAACTCGCAGTTTCGGTACCCGGTTAGAATGTATCAACGTTTATATACATTGCGCAAGAATTCGAAATTCCAAAAGCTCAATTAAATAGCGCAACCATAACGCATGTAAACACTTTTACACACAGTATTACCACAGTGAAGTTGTGTGGGTTTCCAAATAGCGAATAGTTTGAAAATTATTATTACAATTTGAATCGAAATTCTGGGTTTGCGTCGCCCTAAGTTCGCTTTATTGCTGACGCGTTCTGGGGGTCCGTCTGTATTCAATGTAGGGGACATTATACACGGTAGATATAATATTATATACCCACCTATATACAATCAAAGTAGACACAATGGGGAGGACATAAAATAAACGTGTCCTCTGTCGCGGTGACTTTCCCATGACGTACTTATATAATCAGATTATGCCCCTCTCTCCCTGACCGATCATCATCATACCCCTCGACACAATGATTTCGTCCTTATTTAGCGAAGTGAACATCAACCTTCGATTACTCCGATGAATTTCGGACTTCTCAAAATCCAGTTCACGGAAGGGAAGAAATAAAAAATTTATCTCTCGCAGAATTTCATCACATCATTCCGAATAACGAAACGATATGAGATAAGAAAAAAAAAAAGCTACGTACGTCGCTAATCAGAAATAGTAAACAGAATCTTTCGTATTTAATTCCCAGTCACGATAATTACAATTTCGTGTCTATGGAAAGAGATAATTTTTTTCTCTCTGTTCGATAATGGTCTCGCCCCCCCCCCCCCCCTCCGTGCAGACATTCATATTTGTTCATGTATATACGTATATTATTTTGCTGTGGCCCTTCGCACACCGACAAACGACTGGGGGGGGGGGGGGGGGGGGGGGGGGGGCGATGTCACGAAATTCCATCCACCCTATGCCGTGGTGAGGCTCCGAAAGTGGTCCATCCATCCAAACCGTAATTATGCAAGTGACACCGGCGCGTCGCACACGCGGTGAGACACGCGTGGATTTTTGAACCCTGCATATGCAACAGCACACGCATTTTGAGGGCGGGGGGGAGACTGTAACAACGACGGTAAACGAAGTATCGCCATCGCATTGTATAGTTGCGATATTTTAAGGGCTATTCTCGTAGTTTTCTCCTTTCATTTCACACGGATCAAATGCTATTGTAAAGAAATTAGAGAGTTCAGATTACGAGAGCGGAGGGATCGATCGGCGCACCCTGATGGGATCCTGGTAATGAAAATACTGACATTTTTCTCAGAACGTAACGAACGTTCGAGAATCCATAGAGCGGTCATTCTCGAAAAATTTAATTACGATCAAATCGGTCGCGACGGATGAAATTTTCCCACAGCTACAAAATTTTACGATAAATGCGCACCAGTTCCAACTGGCCCACGGGGTAGCGTCAACTTAATCCCCTCACCTTGAAACTAACATAACGAGATCACAGGCGTGAAATCCTAATAAACGAGCATTTGCCCGGAGGGTTTCGATGCCTCCCCCCCCCCCCCCCCCCCTCTCCGTCCCCTCGATGCAACTTATGGATCACAACCGCCTATTGCAGCCGCACTGAGTACCCCGCTTGTACATTATACGCGATTGGCTCGTTTCTTATCATCTGGACGCATCTAGACGCGTTTACAGGGGAAAACGCATTTGGACTCACGTAGTCCAGGGTGTCCTGGGGCGTGCGGGGTGTAGATAGCAGCGGCACGTGTCCAACGAAGAAAAAGGAGAAAAAAAAAAAAAAACACCCGAGTATATCTATACACCTATATTTGACGCCGGTGAAATGACTAAAGGGTGGAAGGGTGAGAGAGACTGTGAGTTTCAGGGGTCGAATATGGGGGCTCATCACCATCGCCCATTTAGGTATTATACAGATTTTCCGCGCGTTGTTATAGGTAATAAATGTGTGAGATCGTTACGCAACGAAAGATTAACGCTGTGGAGATTTTTTCATATTCATTTTTTTTTTTCCATCAATTTTTTTCCTCTTCGTCATCAGAGTTTCCTTATTCTCGCGATGTGATCGTTGTTTGTGGTTTTTCCTTTTTTTTTTTTTTTCCCTTCGTCAAACCAAATTAAATTCCGCTGCAATCAACGTGCGTGTAAACGTACACGATCGGGGTTTACACATCCGTATAGATACGTACACGCGAGATAAAACGTGTGTATATTCGATCGAAATAATTAATTCCATTGTAACGAATGATCCGATTGAATCGTCACTCCGTACGATCGGACGACTCGTAAAGCCGGTTCTTCCTTCGCATTGAATACCCCCTTGCCAGTAATTCGATTCTCCGCGATGCCATTTATATTTCATTTGTATATAGGTATACATATGCACGCGTGTACACATGCATGGGGAACCATGGCACTTCCGTTTCCTGTGAAAAAAAAAAACCATGGTCTCTCCACTATACCGTGAAGGGTGAGCTATTTGATTTCGGATGCGTTCAATGATAAAAATGACGAAAATCAAATCATTTCCTGCCTTGGGGGGCATCCCGGTCCATCCGTTTTGCCCCCCCCCGCTCGTGTCCCTTGCCCGAGAAACCCATGGCGTCCCTTATATACGAGCATCTAACACCCGCCGAGAGTCAGTCACGATGTAATTGACATGTTTCGTGAATGCGTTCGCTCTTGCGGATACAATTCGTATTAGGCATGCCCGTCTGTCATGTCGGATGGATGTAGGACGTCGGACGTTAATTTCCTTAATCGATAAATTTGTTGGAACGTTTTATGCGAACAACGTTGGAATGAACGTGAAAATTATTTGGAGAAGTACGGAACACATGATTGATTATGTAAAACAATTTTTCGTAACTTTTGTGTGGTTGGAGTTGAAAAAGTTTTCTTATTTTATGAACAGTCTACTCGAACAAATGATGAGATAAATTTCAAAGAATACAACGGGTCTATAGCTTGAGTCGCAGTGATGACAGAATTTGTCCCGACTATTCATCCAATTTAACTCTGGTTAGATCCAGTTGTTTCGTAGAAACTGTAATGTGATATCGGCCGATCGATCGCACCACGATTGTGGACACGATGCAGGTTGAAACAGAAACTGAGGAGCGTTCGCACCGCATTCAGTTTCAGGATCTGCAGATATAACTCTGGTCATCATCAAGCAGTGAAAGTATTCGATTTTCCCCGCGGCTTTGAGCTGCTCGTCGAAAGAATCTCTGTCGAATAAACTCACGTCACATTTCAATCGTTCGATGTGTGACAGAAATCTTTTGTAGTACAATTCCACCAGATTGTCGAAATTCGCGACACGAATTTCTGGCAAGCAACTTGAGAACAAAAGAAACACAACATCCCGCAACGGATTCGCGTAGAGGTAATTCTGGAAGTCAACAAATTTAACATCCTTTGGATTCACACCGTTCGCGTCGGCCCTGAACATTACGTTGTTTGTCCATAGATCGGTATGACAAATTGTTCCCCACGGTTCGTCCGGAAGAGATTCGTTCTCCAAATCGCTTATAAATTTCTTCAGCACCTCTTCAATCCTGGATAAATACGGGTGGAGGGTAGGAGATCTCTTCTGGGTCTCGATCATGAAATCGCCAATCGGTTGAAGCTTTTCTTTAACGACAACCACGCCTTTAGCGCGTTCTTTGATTTCATCGAACAAAACTGGCTTCCTGAACTTCAAAGCAATACCCAAGGCATGGAATCGAGCGAGTTCTTCAAGTACCAATTTGGTATGTGCAAGATCTAAGCCGACGAGCCTTTCGCAGCAGTAATAATTCTTCACCTTCAAATTTTCCATAAGGATAACTGCGTCATCGTCGAATAGATCGTCCACCTCTTCTTGCAGCGATAATCTGAACCCGAAGAGTTCCGGAAGACCTTCAAAGACCTCGGATTCCTGGATGTCGCTCTCGATTTCGATAGCTCTGTACGCTGGTGCGATTTTGTCCAACATGTATATCTCCTTACGAAATGAATAAGGACTGTCGAAAATTTCTTTCTGAAATAACGTCGGCGGTACCATCTTTGCAACGAGTGAAATTTTCTCCGGCTCCGAATTCTCTCCGTCCCGTCGAATTACAGCGTCAACCTTGAGCATCGTACTTCCATAATTTTCGCCTTGAGGTACCAAATTCGTTGTTGTGAAATTATCGACGATTAAGCTATTGCCCAACTTTTTCCGTAGAAGAGCACTCAAGTTGCGTAACTCGACTTCGGTCACTTCATACATCGACTTATTATGCGTTTCACAATACTCCATTTGACGATATGTCGCAACGCGATATTCTTCGGAAAAACGATTAAGACGTTTAGAATACTTGTCTCGAGGCTATGGAGTCTCTTGATAATTGCTATCTCTACTGCAACCTCAATTAATATACAGGAGCCCCCACTACCAGCACTAAAACATTGTAAATAGATGATAAATCATTTTCCTCATACAAATCGTGGGTATAAATCAGGTGCGAGTACCTGCATATTAAGGAATTACGCAAACTATTAAATTATGAGAAAAAAATCTAATTTAAGATAAGAATATTTACTTTATTTTCAAACACATATTATATAATGCGGCAACTAATAAATAATATAAATGGAATAACATGACTCACTAATTTTATTAGTGAATGAAATAGCACACTACTCTAGCCTTAAACATTTATCAAAAAACAACAACAAAACAATATATTTGGAATGAAAGTGTCTTTTACGAGTCTTTAAATTTACGCACCCAAGATAAATTGAACTAATTCTAAGTAGGATTACCAGAAAGCAGAATCAAGATATTATAGCCAGTTTTTTTCGATCAGTTGCAGTGTTACTTTGGTCATAGTTTTAAGAACATTCGGACTATAATCTGTTGCGCAGAGTGTGCCGACAATTGCAGAGACGTCGTGTAATTCTTTGGGGTCCTCTTGAGACAAGACTTTAAGTATCATCAAGCAATGCTTGTACTCGAGTCTCGCAGCAGCCGCCAATTGTTTATCAAAAGAATCTCTGGTGAATGATTCAACGTTGCAATCAAGTCGTTCGAGATGCGACACGAAAGTATGGTAATATAAATCGATCATCTCATCCAAGTGCTTGTCACGTATTTCCTGCTTAGCACTCGATAACAATGAAACAATGAGATCTCTCGTCGGGTTTGAGTACAAGTAATTTTGGAAGTCGATAAGCTTCACCTTTGTTGGATTTCCAATGTCGTCAGCGCAAAACATTATGTTATTCAACCATAGATCCGTGTGAACTATCGAACCCCACGGCTCATCTGGCGTAGCGAATAACATTTCCGTTTTGAAATCTCTGAAGAACTTTTCGATCTTATCGATGTGTGGTATCAGGCTGGGACATTTTTTCAAGTTCGATAGTATGGCGGTATCCGAGCTCGAAATCAAGTTATGATCAAATTCGACGGGCTTAGTGAGTTTTTTTAACTCCATGAACAAAGTCGGTTTCTTCAATTTCAAGGCGACTCCCAACGAGTGAAATCGTGCCAACGCTTCTACGAGTAATTTACAGTGAGCAAAATCAAGGCCGACCTTTCGTTCGCAGCAGTAATAATTTTTTATTTTCAAATTCTCCATCAAGATTACGGCGTCATCGTCAAACTTATCATCTCCTTCGTCCAGCGAAAATCTAGTACCAAAGTAATCCGGTGCTCCATCGAAAAGTTCCGATTCCGGAATACCACTTTCCCGCTCAATAGCGACGTATTCAGGTATTATTTGTTCAAACATGCTTGCCTCTTTTCGAAAGGTATGCGGCATATCGACCATGTCTTGAACCAGTTGCGGTGGTAACATTTTCGCAACAAGCGCAAGTTTCTCCGGTTCAGAGTCTCGCCCATTGCGTCTAACTATTACATCGACCTTGTAAATCGTACTTCCAGTATTTTCACCTGGGCTCACTAAATTAGTCGGTTCGAAACTATCGACGATTAATTTGTCACCCAATTTCTTTTGCAAAAGAACATCGAAGTCGCGCAGAACTGGTGGATTATTTGCAGCCATAGTACTTCAAATCACCAAAGACACAGCGGTTGCTCGGAATTGCCTCTGACTCGATGAAACAAACAGTGGCCACTGGCACTCTAGCTTAAGCTAAACTCTTATTAGATACGCCACGTCAACGATATATATGTGTATTCGCATCAATGCATCACACCTATAAATATACCTCCTCCCACTCATGAACCGCTCGGTTCGAAAATGACCGATGTCAAAGTGCTTATCGAGGCCAGCACGATATGTGGTGGCTCCCTCAGTGGTTTTATGAGGTACCTTTTCCCTCCTGTCTATTCAAACTGAGCAAATACCTACGCTGGTCCTATTGGTATCGATGAGATAAGAATAATATTACGAATGCTCTCAAGTCTTACCGATAAAAAGCAGTGAAAACAAACCAATGAATTTTCAGCTCACAATCAGTGGAACCGATCGTTTTACAATTAGTATGCGATGGGCTTGTATCTGGTCGAGAAAACTGATAGAATTATCTTCGTTTTTTTTTTTTTCTTTTGCCTGGAATAAAAGCTGTTTGTAGAAAAATTCTGCTGGTACGTAATATTCGGGCGTTGATTCAGTTATACCTATATTACGGGTATGTTGACGTGTACCCGTATAATTTTATGGTAACTTCAAGCCGTTACAGGAGCCTGAAGCCTGAAGTTCAAAGCATTGCCCGTAACGCACGGACGATATATTGGATGGCAAACGACCACAGGCGCAGCCTAGGAAATTGGCTGCAAGACCAATTTGATACGGGATTAATTAATTTGAAATACCACGAACCGAGAGAGCGAGGAGAAGAGAGGAGGAGAGGAGAGGAGAGGAGAAACCCTAGATTAGTTAGAGCTCGGTCAAGTCCGACCTAAAGCACCACCCACAGGAGGCACGACCACTACCATATTCGCAGTTCACTATAGTCAACAATCTGCAGGTTTAATTCAAGTTTAATACCAGACAGGTAGTCTCATTCATATGTATACAACCCGCAAAATCTGTTTCAGGCTACCGCTAAGGTGATACAAAATCTCGCAGGAATTCGAGCGGAAAAATTTTAATGAAAGGATTTATAAAAAGAAAAATATTTCATTCAACAAATGGAGATTGAAAACTTTTTAAAAACCGCGTATCGTAATCAGGTCAGTTTTTTCTTGATAGTACCGGAGATAACGAGGGCGGAATAATCTAATTGTAAGATCAGAAACTATATCTTTACAGTATCAAATTTTTCAGGCAAAATATCTCAACGTTGTAAAAGCGATAACATATATCCACGCGTCCAACAGGTATCAGTTTCAGTGCTGTATAAGATAAACTTACAATAAACGTAACTTTATAGAGAAGATAAAATTCGAAAATCTACGACAAAAATTAGCTGACGCTCTGACCACATTTTTTACTCATTGAAAATTAGAGATCGCATCCAAAAACAATTCACAGGGTCGAAAAATTCCGTGAGATTACAAAGGGACTTAGATTTTCGTTCTCAAACGTAAGCCGCACCCACGTTATATTTTTATATTCTCAGAGCAGTTTACGGTGTGAAAATTTTTTTTTTCAAACGAACTCGCTTTCAAGAAAGCGCCTGGAGAAATTGAAAAAAAAAAAGAAACTGAAAGAAAAAAAACAAACTGAACGAGATCCTTTTTTCTGTCCTGAGAAAAATGGTTTGTGTAGCCTACCCATTAATCTACTAAAACGCGGTGCAATGTTGTGTGTATGTTTATTAGTAGAATCCAACCGACTGCAGCATCAAGGGAAGTTATCAGTCCAATGCAGATAAAGCACTTCCTATGCAACGAACTATTCGTTCTTGTCAGACCGCTTCGTTAAATCTCCCTCATTAGCGAACAACGCGCGATACGAAAACTCCTACTCAAAAAGGCGATCGCCCCCGGTCGCCCTGCATTGTATTTTTTCTATTTTGTTTCGTTTTCTATTTCCCTATCTCTATGCGTATTAGGGTTATAACACCTTTCCGATTCCGGTTAGAATTTTCCAGGCACAATGGAAAGAGCTGTAAGTATCATTCGAAAATACTAATCGTAATAAATCGTTAAATAAGAATCCAATTTTTCAGAATTCTCAACATTTTTTCATCGCACTTTTGCCAGACACGTTCGTCACCGACACAGTTCTGATCCGATGCGTTTCAAAAATGATCCGAACCATTGCGAACAGGTGAAAAAAAATTTCACACGCCAAGTGTGGTACGAATAACGGAGTGAGAGGAACAAAGAAAAAGATGATAAAAACAGTACGTGCGTGAGGTTGTCGATTACGATGTGGGCAGAAGGTAGTTGATGGTTGATGGTCGCACATGTTATATCTACGATACATACCAACTCATGTATACATATCATGCATGCTAAAACCGGCTGACTCTACGCAATTATATCCTCCCCTCCCTCCCTCTCGCCCTTCCCCAATTAAGTCTCCTGCACCATCACATCCCCTCCCCTCTCTAGGTTAATTAATTTCTAACTCATTAACAGTATAGTACTTATACACGATATACGGGGTGTACCCAAAAAAATCGGTTACCTTAAAAACGGAAGTAAAAGATGAACTCCCACCGTTTGTATCCGTAAGGATTGTTCGACGTACAGGTAATCCAAATAATTTCAACGTGATTATTATTATTATTATTATTGTTATGATTATTCGACCTTCGCAGCATTTTTCACCTGTTCAAAGACCCAAGCGAGATAAAAGCTGAATTTTTTTTGTTGAAATTTTCGCGAAGAAAAAAGATTCGATGATAGGATTTGTTGGAGGTATTGAACTTTTATTCACATCTTTGAATTTCATGGCTTTTATCGGCCACTATGTATACGTACAACATGTTCCATATCCTGTGGCATGGATAGCTAATATTCTCGAAAGTTTATGGAATGCAGTTTCAGCCTTTGCAACGTAACACGCTCCCTATACGTACTACTACACCGCTGTGGCAGTTACCGTTGTTGCTGACCTGTGAGAAACCCTGCGCGCGTGTAATGTAAACGCTGTAATAATCTCGCATCGCAGATACGTGTGTATTACGTACCTGACGAGTACCGGTGTGCGTGCAGTGCGTTTTGTATACACCCCCGTAAAAGCCAAACCGTAGAGTGAATTTTTCCGATTCATCTTTTCTGATAAACTGAGAAAACTGCATTTTTTCGCGCAAAAAACTGACGACTTAAACTTCTTGCACGACCATATCCTACACTTTGCTTCTCCGACGTTTTCCGCGGTTTTATTTCTCCTCCGTTTATTTTTCCCCGTTTACTCCCTACAGCTTTTTCCCGTTTTGCGGTATATATTTACCTCCAGCCGTGCCGTCGAATCAGTTTCTCATTTTGTCTCGATCCAGGTTGTATACATGCAAACGTTGATTAAACAAATGATTATGGTATTTTTCGAATTATTTTTATCGCAATACCTGTCTGTCTATCTGTCCCTCCAACTGTCTGTCAGTAACCCGGTCTCGATGAAGTAGGCGGAACACCATACCAGCTTGTTTCAAACGCGTTTAATTAGAATTCACTTTTAATGCAAGAGAGTTTCATTTGAAGAGGGTGCCAAATTGATATCGATCTTTCAACCACCCCGTCGAGAACAAAGAGAAAAGAAAAAAAAATACAAAAATTGCAGACGAAATAACTCAATTTGCGTTACACTTTGAATGTGTAGAGGGTAGTTTTTTTTTTTCTTCTTTGCACTCATGGTACTTTCAGTAGAAGGGGGAAAGAGGGATGTTTACTGTATGTAGTCAGAAAATATTAAACAAAAATACAACGATTCCGTTGAACCAGATCAACCGCCTACTTCACGATCAACATAATCGTTTCACCCGTACGATTTGAATCGTCGCAAATTAAATCAGCCAATCAGCATAGAGTTCCGATAATACACGCTATTTGGACGTTACCGCATAAACTACGTTACTTAAATTGGACGTACCGAATTTACCCGTAACTAAATTTTGCCCCGTATGATACGCAAGGGTGTTCCGAAGTGGCGGGAGACAAAAAAGAAAAAAGGATGAAAAAAAATTAGGGCAGGAGAAAGGGGGAGGGAGTGAAAAGCAATGTACAGAATATGATTTGCTATTTGGGGAACGGTGACTGGAAAGGGAAAGAAAAAAGGAAGGATGAGCCGCCGGCTTTCTCCACTGTGGGAAACAGATACCCCCGTGGAGAGTGAAAAGAGAAAACGTAGCCAGTCCCCATAGATTCCATAGAGAATCAGTGACGCGAAACTATGCAGGCATCGTTCGTTTGTCATTTAATCAAAATGCTTCGGCCACCCGATTTATATATTATAACACCATGATGAGAATTACATTATCCACGGGGTTTGCACACTGCAATTTTTTTTCCGCGAGTATAATTCACGTATTATAAGGGGTCCGTTGTACGCGGTGTGCCAGACTTCAATTATTTCGATTTCGGAGTTTTCGATTATCGTATGAATTTTTTTTTGTTCCTTTGTTTTTCTTCTCTTTTTATTTCGTCTCGAAAAGCGGCGATTAATCTTCGTACATATAATATACCTACGTACGTTACTGCGACTGCTGCAGGATCACGCGGCGGCCAAGGAGTTTAGCGTTAATGAATCTGGAGGTTCTGCACTGCAGTAGCGCTGCTATAAGCAGTATAAAAATGTTGAGGAGTTTTTCGCTAAATTAATTAGACGCAATTAAGTGCGGTTTTTCTCAGAATAGAATTCACCCCGTATAACTAGTGGGCTCGCCTTGCCTCCCACCCATCGCTAAGAGGGTTTGCTTGTATCCCATGAGATGCGCATGCGTCATCCGATTAAAATTACTAATTGGTTAATTAACTTAAGGACAACTCACCTCTCCGCTTCTGTAGTCTCTTTCTCTTTTACTCCATATAATACGTGTACATAATTTCTCGCTCTCCGCATAACTTTGCTATAAAGTAAGCTGACCTCAGATGATTGTGACGCATCGTTCGCGTGTCTTCAACTGGAACAAAAAAAAAAAACTCATCCATTTATTTTCATTCGTTATTGTTATACGACAATGTAATCCGAAATTAGCCAAGATCATACGACTTTATCATAGCGAAGAAAGAAAAAATTCTACTTCACACATTATAGCCATACAAAATTAGAAGACAAGAAACTTCTTCAACATCTTATCCATCAGTTACGAGCACGTAGAAACTATTATTACATAAAACCACACAATCACGTGTCTTGTGAGTTGTGACGTCATAACATGATAATTTTACTGATACATAAATTTATATCTGTGGTAATAACATACATGTAATTAAAAAGTCAATTATTATCTTGGTTAGTATTGTTTTTCATTCGACCGAGATAAATCTTCTTTTATTTTTCAATTTTTTTTTTCCTCTCTCTTTCTCTCTTTCTCTCTATGAAACTTGGGGAATTTTATTCACGGAAATAGCTTTTATCTGTCACTAAATTCCCATTTATTCATTACAGAATACCCAGTTTCCTAGTTTATTATATCTTTTCTCGGTCAGAGTTATCTCCTCGTGACACTCAGCACCAGCTAATTATTAAATTTATAATCCTCTGTCACGGTAAAATTGCACCGCACTTCAGATCTTCCTTTCATCATATCTGCACTCCCATACATATGAATATGTCTATATACCTACGTTATATAGAGGGTTATATTATACTCATATGTGCAGTTATTACGGTTGTCATTTAAAGAGGTCATACGACACGCCGTTTGTTTTACACGGAGACACTAAAAAAAAAAAAGAAAAGATGAATGAATAAATAAAGAACGAACGAAGAGTCGTCGCCATTTTATCTTGAGTTGAAGTGAAAAAAAAAAAAAAACAAAACCAAAAGCACAGCGACGTTGAAAAGCTGTTAAATTTCGTCCAAATGTACAGGGTTTTTCTATTTCCAAGGGTGCGTGGCGATGGTTGAAGAAGAGGGTGGAAGAGAAAAAGGGTGAAAAAAGGGTGGGCAAGGTGGTCGACTTGGACGCATCATTTACAATACTTTAACGATGATACATTGCTAAGGGTAGTCGCCATAATGCCACCACCTTAGAACGAAACGTCTCGAGTCCAGCCCCGAACTAACAACGGGTGTCAAATACTCGGTGCCCAGAATTTTATCAAGAAAATTTATCTCCCGACTGCAGCCACCTCCTGTTATTCGAAAAAATTGATAAACGGATAGATAACAGAAAAATAATAATGATATAAGGATCATCATTGAACGGTGACTTCGATTTAGAAAACTATCATGCAAATGTAAAAAAAAAAAAAAAAACAATGTGGATTAGATGGGTAGAAAAAAGTGACCATATTCGGCGGGTTTTTTGCGCGTATAGAAAGATAAATGATTGCGAACTTTTCGAATTATGTGTTTTGAATGATTCCGCGTTTCTTTTTAATTTTTATTTCTCTCGCGCCACCCTTTGTGTTTATGGGAGTACGGCGGGGATGGTTGACTATTTTTTTAGATTATTCGCGAACAGCAACTCTCGTACGCCATAGGAGTCGCAACGAGCATCCGAGGTCCAGGGTATAGCGATCCGAACGGTGAGTTAAGGAACACGAGAAAGCACTCCTAGGATTCCCACCTCACGGGGTACGGATGGGCGAGACCTCCCGTGACCTGACCGTCCTCCGTTACTCCAGACATTCGAAACTACGGATACGACTCGTCCTTGCGGAGATAATACATTAATTTTCTATTGTCATCAGGATATCGATCGATCGGATATCGACGCTAACCCGACCCCCGGAGTCCTAATGCGGCTATGAGAATTCCGTGTAAAACGTTCTATCCAATCTGTATGGCGAAACTTCGAGTTGAATTGCATGCACAAATACACACGCGAATGATACAAGGATTTTGGAAATCTATCCAGCACACGGTTTGCCCGATGGACGAAGTGGCATTATAGGGTGGAAAATAGGGAATTTCTTGAAATCCTTGATTCATAAATCCGCAATTAAGCCGTGACAAGGTGATCTCTGCTAGCTAATGTGTATTTAGGACGTCGCTTCGTCGTGTCATGGTCATCGCCGTTGGTCGGACATTATATCCATAGGTTTAATAGGAGAGAAGGGGTTAGTGTAAAGAGTGAAAGAAAACGGATGTCGGACGTCGTCGGTAGCAGCCGGAATCAGGAGAATGAGGGCGTCCCGCCCGTATGCAATTTGGAATGAGGTGAGCTGGGCGAGACCAAACGCAGAAAAGAGCCGACGCGACGTGCTCTTGATTATAATTTCTTTGAGCCCTCATATCGCGGGGATGCTGATTAACCACCACTTAATTGCCTATGCGGGTTACCCGGTACTGACCCAGCCCAACCTGACCATCGAGCATAACGTCCCAGCCGTACTCTGGAGTCCGTAAATTTAAAATGTGCGCAGAAATATTTTGAAATCTGTGAAAATAGACGCCCCGTAGACAAGCGGATTTTTTACTCTTATCCCGTTTGCATTATATATGATATCTGAATAAAAAGTGAGATGAAAAATTTTGACGTTATTAATTAGTTGCTTCCGTCCCCACGGCGATAGCTACATACGGAGGTTCATTAGCGGTTTCATTGCGACACTTTCTGCGTTCTCAGTTTCGTTTTTATGTCCAAATATGGTGAAAGTCTTTGAAATATGAGTGGACGTGGAGTACGAACTAACGATAAAATTAGGCTTCCCCTCAGTCCAATGGGGAGATCGTGAATTGGTAAAAAAAAAAATAAGATAGCTCGATTGGTTTGGGATTCTTATACTCAGCGATTATGTGAGAAACTATAGAACATACGCCGTGTCTTGGGCACAAAATTTAATCGAAATCTTATGCACTTCAGTTTGAAACTAAAATCAACTCGAGCGACGAGCTAGTTCTATGGAGTTGCGTAAAGGTGTATGATGTAATTATGACGTTAATTACGGTACCCCAAATTACGCGACATCTTTAGCATGCAAAGCATACGAACTACTCAACGACTTACTATGCTTTTGATAGACTATGGTACTCAGGATACAAGATACATACGATCATATCGCGATTCCAGGAACACTGCAAAATTTTATACGGCATTATGCATTCATTGTCAGATATTTTTTTACGGAAATTTAACGTGAAAAATTCAACGATATGAGATATTCAATAACAGCTAATATATATTGTGTAATCGTTATTTGGATCCGGTTCTAGCTGCTAACCCAAATCCTCGAGAGATTTGTCCTACGGTAACGACAGACGCGTGCAATAATGACATCGGCTACCGACCCGCAGGCAATATAATGTAATATCGAGATGCTTTCTCTACCTCATTTATATACATATATGATCTATACGTATACATATGAGAGACCGAGTTGCACATACGAGTGCAACAGAATATCCCCCTCCTGTCGATGTAAATGCAGCATTCTGTCCCCCGCGGCCCACCAGCTGTAGCATCTGTCAAGCATGCATTTGCCTCCGGCATTTTGTCTTATTTGCATAATACCCAATTATTTGCGGTCTATATAGGATTAATTTCACGAAAAAGACCGCCGACGAAACGACCGACTCCCTTTTACCATGTTAAATGGCATTATACACATGTACAGATAAGTACAAGAAACATTTGCCCCATATGTACGGTTTGTTCAGCAACATCACCGATTCAAAAAATAAAAGGATGCGCGAGTATCTTTGAATTTTTTTTTTAAAAACATACGACGTTTAAATTATGGGATGATGCCGAATCAGATTTTACGCATCGCGGTCTGCAGCAGGCCGTATAATGTAACGATTTTATGTGTCGTAACGGATCATTGAAATCGTTAACGATCGTGTAAACCTTTTTGTCAATTACTATACAGATTCGAATGACCTAACGCAATACTAAAAATTTCTCTTTGACGTAAATGAGTGAGTAAAAAGTGCGGAATAGAGATCGAGTTTAAACGGTGGAATGGTATAGTTATTATAACAGATCGATGATCGTGTGTCGATAAATCGGTTAATCGATCGTGGATGGAATTTTTGTGGGGTCAAAGAAAAATAGAAACGATACCGAGATTTCATCACGCGTTAGGCCGGAACGTAAATGTTTTCAAATGATTTCGGTCAGCAATGGCGATTGTTGTTACAATTATCCGAGCATGCGTAACCATCCTGTACTAGAAAATACATGAAATCGAAATTCAGATAGGATCATACGAACAATCTGCACTTTTTGGTCCTAAAATCAAGGGAAAAACCCTTTGGAATATTTCGATTTTGGGGTCAAAAATGAAGTATTTTTGAAGTGGATCGTAGGACACTTTTTTAACGTATTTTAACCTCAGGAACACAAATCCGCCGATTAAATTAAGCTAGGAATGAGTCACATCGAGATATCTTCATTTTTTTAATTTTCGGAGCGATAAATTGCCGATAACTTTTTCAATTTTATAGATAGATCAGTTTAGCTTCCAGATTCGTGTTCCTGGGGTCAAAACACATTGGAAAAGTGTCCTACAATCAATTTAAAAAATACTTCATTTTTGGCCCAAAAATCGAAAAAATCCAAAGGGGTATACCTTAGATTTTTGTCAATTTTGGGGTCAAAAATCAACAATTTTTTTTTCGAGTTTGCTATGTTATTCTCATATGTTTTGATCTCAGAAATTCGAATCTGCAAGCTAAATTGGTCTACTTATAAAATTGATCGAGTTATTGCTAATTTTTCGCTTTTCGGAGCAGAAAAATTACGATATCTCGATGGGATAATTTTGTAGCTCAATTTACTCAACGAATTCGTGTTTCTCAGGTCAAAATACGTTGGAAACGCGTCATACGATCGATTTTAAAAATACTTCATTTTTGGCCCAAAAATCGAAAAAATCCAAAGGGGTATACCTTAGATTTTTGTCGATTTTGGGGTCAAAAATGAAGTATTTATAAAATCGATTCTAGGACACTTTTCCAACGTATTTTGACCTCAGGAACACGAATCTGTAAGCTAATTTTATCCATCTATAAAATTCAAAAAGTTATCGCCAATTTATCGCTCTGAAAAGTGAAAAAATTGAGATATCTCGATGCGATTTATTTCTGGCTTAATTTAGTCGACAGATTCGTGTTCCTGAGATAAAAATACGTTAGAAAAGTGTCCTCCGATCGATTTAAAAAATACTTCATTTTTGACCCCAAAATCGTCAAAAATCTAAGGTATACCCCTTTGGATTTTTTCGATTTTCGGGCCAAAAATTAAGTATTTTGAAAATTGATTGTAGGACACTTTTCTAACGTATTTTGACCCCAGGAACACGAATCCGCCAAGTAAATTGAGTCGGAAATAAATCCCATCGAGATATCTTCATTTTTCTGCTCCGAAAAGTGATAAATTGGCGATAACTCGATCGTAATTACTGAAATGAAATTGAATCGCTTTTTTTGACGCCGATTAATAATATACAAATACCATTCAAATTGACTATCGTCAATTTGTACGTACGTACATGTACATAATTCAAAGGCCCTCGTCACAAAGTCGCGAGCTTTTATTTTACGCCGTGCGAAATAATTCATCGCCCAAAAATCATCCATTGTTAACGTTTTTGGGTGTCATGCGATTTAACGTGCAATTTTGTTTCGAACCTTCTTCAGTACGGATATACATACCTACGCATTACGTATTTACATACATATACCTATGTAATGTGCACGCTGGAATAGGCGCGAAATTTACTATGCACGTTATACGCATGAAATGACGATTCGAACGAACCTGCTGACAATGCCTCGAATTCAACTGAGGCGTTGACAACCAGAAATAATAATTTACAATATTATCCATTGGCGCGATCGTTCGTGTCACCGCAGAAAATTCTTGTTGTTATATCCTACCTAATACGATAACTTCCGGGTACAATATCCTGGCAACGCTCTTCCAGGAAAAGGGAATCACTTTAGTAGGGCGTTCGTTTATCAAATTTAACAAAAAAAAAATGTTCAAATTCTCGAAAATTGGCCGACATTGATCAAACAGCAGGTCTATTGATGAGCAGAAAATTCCAACATGCGATGAATTGAATTTATTTTCTCACATATTTATAGAATTAAACGTTAATTAACTAATTGTGGTTTGTAATTTAATGCTTCGATAAATTCAAGGAACTGTGTAACAATTATAATTGATGTTTTCTCTTGAGCGTCACATCCGTATTAGACGCGTGGAGATCGAATTACTTTATTTATTTATTTAATGTGTTTTTTCCTCAGTCAAAGGAAAAAATCGTGTTCGTGACAACCTTGGAACGTACCAGTTGCATGTTCGTTTCATTATTCATTTTTTATCGATCTTCCGGAGTTCAAAATTGTCTCGCGTGAACGTTCAATAATTTTCATAAACTTATGTAACATGCACGTCCATATAACGCGAATTATATATTGTACACCGCGATAATATTCAGGAAAAATCAAACGGCATTCATTGACGTCTCGAAACAAAAAACAAAAAAGAAATAAAAAAAAATAAGCTCTCAATATCCCACGAGGCGTGTAATGATCAATGCGCAATTAAGTTTTACCGTGTACGTGGGTCCGGATGAAATAGATCTTTTTACATCGATCGATCCAATTTCATGGAAAATAAATTTATATTGATCACGTCCCAGAGTCGTGGGCTTCGAACAATTCAACTACGTTAAAATGATCATTATTCATCAATAATTATTCACGATGTTGTCGGTTCGAGGTATAATAATTGATGAATAAATTTATAACATTATACACAATTATTACGCTGTGTAAATAGTTGGTTGAGGACAATAAAAAAAAAAAAATGAACAAAAAAACTTATCGTCATCGAACTGTATATAAACGAGTGCAATAAATACATGAAGGACGGTATTATATAATAAATTGAGATGAAAAAAAAAAGAAACATATGGTGGAACCATATTATAAACGTCAATTTGTATAACGTCGTTACGAACATAGAAATTATTTTCATGCATCTATATTGCGTTGAATTACGATCTCTTTGGGTTTTTCATTTTTTTTTTCTCTTCGTTTGACCTTATTTGATAATTTTCAAAATACACGCTGCACAGAGAATTAAAATTATAGTTTAGAAAGTCTTGATCACTAAATGAGCCTTAACTATTTCTTATGCAAACAACTGCTTCTACCTTCACGCCACTCAACACGACGTGAGATATTAAAGAAAATAACAAAATAAACATATAAATAAACAGAGGCGCAAAATATCGACGTGACGATATAATTAATTTCGTGACGTTTCGTTAGATGCGAGAAGATAATAATTATAATTGTCATTCACATTCGTCATGTGAATTAATTTCAATAGCTGAATGTAATTATCTTTATCAAATATTAAAAAAAAAAAAGAAGAAGAAAAAATCGAATCAATTTTCTTTTTTTTTTCATATCAACAAAACTGCCACATGTCTGCAGCATCAGTATACCGTATGAGGGTGAAAATTTACTCGACAAAGCTAACGGACAGCCGCCTGGGCTATCAAAGAGAATGAATAATATTAATCCGCATCAACAAACAGGCGAAAGTTATTTACATATCTCTAATTGTGAAGGTCTGGATTTAACGTAGGGGGGGGCTAGGGGGAAAGGGAGGGGGTTAAAAATAAGAGACTCGCTCGACAGCCGCACGAATCTGATCCTCATCCCGTTATATACCTCGATGAACTTATAGGTAGCCTAATCTAACCAGATGAATACACCCGAGAGAAGAGCAAACCCTCTATAATGCGAGACCGGTATGTAAACAGGGTGAAAATCATTATTTGTTCCCTGACTTAAGGGAAGCTAGGAATAGTAGTCTGAATTGACCCTTCTCCGTAAGCTTTCGTGATCGAGAATTTTTTTTAATCTTTTTTTCATTCATCATTATTCCATTCAATTATCCTGCGGGCACGTAATGAAATGCGGTGAACAGAAAATTGAGTTTCTAAATTTTCTTCAGGTTACTCGGATTATTGCGATACGCCGAGATCCATCGAAAGGCCTTTAGAATAAGAGAAATTCGATAATATGGATCGCTTAATCTCAGAGACATTTTTCATTATATAGCTAAAGTAGATTTTAGAGTCTGAAAATTTATCGACTGTGATTTTTTCCTATTTTTTTTCGCTCAATAGAAATAATAATATTACATCCTAGGATGTTACTCAGCGATGTGGCCAATATTTATATTCACGGCTGTTAGTAATTTGTTTTTTCCCTCACTCGACGGATGTAACCCCGGCGACGTCTTCTACATTTAGGATTCTTATTTCCGTTTCCAAGTTGCCCTTCCGTAACAAAGTTACGAACCGAACAGATTTAAATCTCAGCCAATAATATTGCGCTGCAACGTACAGAAAAAGAGAAGAAGAAGAAGAAAAATAAGAAAAATAAGTAATACACCGATGGATGAGAAAAAAAAATTAAAACAAACAAAAAATTATATAAAATGTGAAACTAAGGACATAAAAAATTTGGAAATATTCGCGAATTAGACGCGCATAGAAAATCAGATTGGAAGCTATAACCATAGTACGGATTCCTAGGGGCAGATTCAACCAAATTGTTGAGGGTTGTCCAGGGAGCAGTAACGCAATCTATCCTAAAGTTTAGTTCAAGAGATACCCATGGGATATTTTGCTTAGTGATCCATTGCTGAACTTTAGCTTTAGTTTGAAACAAGAGCGTTTGCAAAAGTTATACCAGCGTGGTGTGGTTTAGCTGCAGCATGGCTATTACACCTGTGAGGTTACATATCTAGGGGTACCGTATAGACGTTCCAAATAGTTCCCTAAGGTCTCCCCTTTCCCCCCACTATGTACGATTCTTTTGGAAAGCTTTAATTTCATTGTTTTATCAATTTATAACAATACGTCTAAATTCGTGGGACGCCAAAGATCATAAAATCACGCAATGACAATATTTTTTACTTAACATTTCGCCTGTCTTCGATGTGTGAGATTCGTAATACAAAAAAAAAATAAAAAAAAAAGAGAGTAGAAAAAAACAAATTGGAAGCGTTTATTGAAACACATTGAACGCGATGAACACTTGAGAGTTGAATAGCTTGTGCTGTTGGACAGATTGTCTCGTTTCAATTAAATCCTAGATTGAATCATGACTGAAAGGCAGGTATAGCCGACCTACCTACCTTATACGCTGAAGTAGTATGGCGAACCAACGAACGCGCCGGAGTAACTGAAAAGCTATTAAACTTGGCTCAGCAGGTTTATCATTCGTATGAAATCTTGGGTACGACATGGATATGCGTATACTGTAATAATAATAATAATATCAAGAACAGTAATATTAGTAGTAATAATATTAATGATAATAACAATGTTTCGTAGCATCGATACACGTACCCTATACGTTGTGCCTATACCCTTCTCTAGTATAACTTGAATCCGAAACGCTCATAGAGAATGACTACTCGACTAATGGAGTCAACAAACAAAAGTGAATCGATTTGAAATAATAGCGAGGAGGTAAGGCGACGGGGGGGGGGCATTCTGGGCGACAAATAAAAGCACTCAGCGTGAGCGGCTTTATCCTTATACAACTGTCAGACGTCTTAACACCTCGACAGGCATACCTCGACCAGAGTTCCTATGGTATAACCATCACGCGAAGTGCTAGCTCAGGGAATTTTACCCGGAAGTATGGCGGAGGAAGAACTAAACACTTAGATTCCGGGTTAAAAGCTTTATGGAACTCATTTTCGTTAGCGTTACGAACCTGAGTGTCCTTTTAGATTTCAGGCGCGGTCTGGACCGCTCTATATACATATATAGTTATTGCATGTATATACGTATTGTATGTATACCTAGGTATAATATGGATACCTGGGGGACGAAAGCTTCTCGTACGCTTTATACGAATATAAGGTTCTCGCAACTGATATATCCAAACACACGCAAGCCATAAGCTTTTTATTACGAACAAGAATCGGGGGTGACCTATATCCAAGAAGGGCAAACAACCATTCTCGTGTATGCTCTTCACTCGGACTACATATGCGATTTTCTATTCATTTATTTGTTTATTCTTTTTCTCCTTGTTTCCATAAGCCTGAGTTTTTATTTTTTGGTCACAGCTCAGCGAAACGAAACGGAAAGATTTGAAAAGCCTACTTTTATTGCTTTTTCATAAATTTTCATTGCAGGTGTTGAAAAAATTCACAACATTTTTTTAACTTTACCGGCGTTTTCTAATTGTAAACAACAACCCCTTGTACGGTTTACACCGCCGAGACCCCGAGAACAACTCAAGAAGGGACTCTCTGGCTTCAATCTGTTCTGCCAGTGACATTTGACAAAACGGGTCACTTCCGTTTTAATCAAAGAAAAAAACTCCGGATTGGATCGGAAATTAACCGATGCAATCATCGCTGTAGTATAGTCACCATGCGGGCGTAAATGAAATATATACAAAGCTTTACTTTAACAGGCTTTTTTATTTCTTACTTCGTATACTACCAGCTTACTTTCGAGTCTGTGTTATATATATGTACTCGTGCAGGACGACTTATTGAAGATTATTTTCTTTGCGAATGAATCACGTTATCGGACAACACCGGCATCTATATCCCTCTATAAGTATAGCTGCCTGCATACCTCAATCTAAAAGAAAAATCGAGCCATCTTTTAAATTGAGGAAAGTGGAACACTCAACATTTTTTATTTCTGCTTTTTGGGATACGATTATACGAGAAAAAACGCGACTCATTTTTCTAAATTTCAACTTCCACGATATTCTACGAGCTTTTCTATGTAATTATATGAATCTCGTGGGATTCCGGTATAATAATGCAACTTCTCCGAAATTCCGGAACAAGTATTTTTTTGCGATTAACTTCACATGCATCCTTGTAGGTATTCTCCTCTCAATGGTAGGAATAATACGAGTAGTTTACACGTATAGAGAGAGATTTGAACTGGCTAAGCGAGTAGACGAAGCTGCGTGCGGAAGGGCCGGTAGTGGCGGGCAAATTCCGGTTCGGACAAACAATCGGCTAATGATATGTAAATATGGCGTAGTTAATCAACCGGCTGTGCCAATACGGGAGATGAATATGTTGCGTTGGTATTGGTTGAAACCGTAATGCGTTTATAACCCATACATGCAGGGTTTTCGTATACATACTTAATGATCGAACGTTAATTGAGCGTTGTTTACCCATTTTCTACCCCCGGCACCAAACCCAGCTTGATCCGCAGTTTGATTTTAATCAATTATCTTCGTAAAAAATTTAATTGGTAATCATTCAATTTTCTATCGAAGAGAAGCCGTGAAACTTTAAAACTTGAGGATCCAATTTTGAAATTGTTAATTTTTGACAGATTAAAAGTTAAGAGGTGAACGAAATTTCATACGTGCCACAATTGGGTGCTTTTTAAGTGCTGATTGCGTGCTTCAGATAGAAATTAGTTACCCTTACCATTTTAGGAGTATCGCGTTCTCAAAAGTGATTCGGCAAACTTGCACTTTATAAAAATTAGTTGATTTTCAATAGAGAATTTCTGGGTCTGATATTACACATATCGATCCAGACATTACGTATATTTGTACCTGTTGAAGAGAAAAAACTATTTACGAAGATATATTCATTCAATTACTTTATTCAAAAAATACGAATTTCAGATATTAATCTCATCGCCTACACTCGTAACAATCTTGTCTTAATATCCTGAAGAAGAGAAGAAAGAAAGAATCCTTACATCAAACGTTAGACGCATACTATTAACATGAAAAGTATAAGTCAAGAAAACAATATCTGTTAACTGCCTGAATTTTATAGACATTACACATAATTGAATTCAAATGAATACATGAATTAAAAATAAAAAAACGAAATAGCATTGGGTATACTTAACATCGTAATGTAGTCAATGTGACCATCGAAGTTATAGTTATGTACTATGTACTAACTTCCTTTAGATATTGACTGACTGAATAGGTATAGAGAATTTTTTGATTACATCGAGTGAGTTTTAAATAAATAGGTAATTACACTTCAATAGTTTTTGGTTTTTCCTTGCTCCTTGTTCTTTTTTTCCGTACTTTTTAAACGACTATTAAGGCAGTATGGCAATATGACTTGATTACGTAGAAGTAGGCATGGTATATCCTAAGCTCTTGAAAAAAGAAAAGTAAAAATTTCGTTTCTTTTCTTTTCTATCTTACATCCAAGATATGTGCGTTTTGTAACTTCGCAGAGTTGAATATAGTTATAATAATAATAATTTTACTGAGATCTGTCGTGTCCATCTTTTCTTTCAGTTGAAGTTATGGCTGTATAATTATATTATATACATATATATTTTTCGTTTTTCAATGTTTTTATTTTTTTCATTTTTTTATTTATTTTTTGTTTGTTTATACGCATATGTAGGTATCATATAAGGTAGGTATCATGCGTTGAAATTTATTTTCAACGGGATATAGAAATTTCAACGTATCATCATAATCAACTTCAATCATACATAAAACTTTCCAAAGAAATTATCCCAAACCTCACTCATCGTAATTTCACTTATTTTATAATAAGATATGGCTTCATTTTAATTTCATTACAATCTAGCTATTACTTTATTACTCGTATAGTGTCATCACATACGCTGCTTATGCATCATAAAAACAAGATAAAACAAAACTAACATAATGACGTATCTATTATAAAAAAAAAAAATTGATACGCAATAAATAAAATACATATCCTAATACATTTATGGTAACGCAATGAACTGGATCATAATACTGTACGCGCACCTAGAATAATTTGACTCAATTTGTTTTTCATTTCTCTTTTATCGAATCAACAGAATAATGAAATTATTACTGTGACCTACTTTCGTGATTATTACTCAGTTGTCATGGCGATTTCAACCAATAATCGAACAAATAGAATGATCTAATAGCATGCCTTGACCGATTTGTAGCTAGAGGATAACAAAAGATCAAAAACGACGCCGTCAACGCGATACTTTTTTTGTAAAATTTTTGAAGTTGAATTTTTTTTTGTATCGCATATTCTTAATGCCTCAATGCTTGCTACCTGTTGTTTTAAATCTACGAATGGACTGCAATGTCATCATGTAGAACCATAACTTTAATCGATAATCGGATGAATTTATTTCTTTACCCACCCAGGCACGCGTATTTTACAGTATAAGAAATGAAATATCAGCAGAAGATAAACCTTGAATAACGCACTACATTTTATTGAGCTAATGAAAGACTTAGTAATTCTCTGTATATATATTATGGGGGTATACACTTAAAACTAGGTTTAACAATTGGCAGTTTCGTCCCCATCGGCTTGCAGCATCGCAGATTCAAACTGTTCCAAGACGAGCATATTCTCTGTGGATACCGTGTTCATACCCACCTTTGGTTTTTCTCCCCGAGACGATTTAGTCATTTCAATTGGCAAAGTTGTCTTCTGGTTTCCATTATCACTCGCATTTTCTATTGACTCGAAACCATTTATCGGTAAGTCTTGTCTCTCGAATTCAGCCTTAATCTCCAAAGGTAAGAGCCTGTTCCGAGAAATAGGTAAATTATTTTGCAATAATTCAGTCGTACCACTAGGCGTAGCAACCACCCGGTTCTGCTGCAACACCCGGCCATGAATTTTTGATGAATCGTTATCTTCCACAGCTTCAAGATCGTTGAAATCATGAAACTTTATATAACTGCTACTGTGTCGCCGCTCGATAGCTATGAAGTCAAGAGTCGCTTTCAAATTTTCATTATGATAATCCTCAAAACTTGTAAAATCCGAGTTCCTATGAACTTTACCATCTTCACCCACTCCGAATCCTTCACCACTTGACAACGTGATGTTACGAGCTTCGCAATGAAAGTTATTTATTTCTTTCAATGTTACACCACGCGGGGCTGAATTCTGCAATGTCTCTGGAATCGTAGTAATCTTATCAACAGATTTTCGTATTATGTTTGGTCTAAGTGGCGCTGGTAAATGCGCTTCTTCCAATTTCACGTATTCGGAGCTGCTTGAGGGAGTGCGATGATGAAGTCTAGGTTTTGGTTGGTCAGTTGAGTCGAGCTTCTGTTGGTCATTTTCAGTTGGCTGGTCGAATTCGGGTTGGTCTTGTTCTGAATTTCTGTTTTGCGATTGGATAAAACTACTGGGGATGGAATGGGGCTCGTTATTGCTTGAGAACAATGAGTAGAGTAAGTTTGTTTTTGACTTCCATTTTCCACCTTTACCACCGGAATCAGGGGGTAGCTGGTCGACGGTTTCTGATCCATTAATAATACTTTGGATTGGTATGAAGGTGTTGGACTGTTTGGAATTTCGCAGTTGGTTGACACCAAGCTTGGAGAGTGATACCCCGAGGCATGTGTCTCTGTCGATGTTTTTTGATGATTCTGACTGGTCCGACTTTGCCGGCGCATTTTCCGCTGGACCATACAATTGTCCATTGTACTTGAGTTGTCCGCTGGGCCGTCTGACGAAAGGTGAGCTATCTGAGATGTGCGTAAGGGAGGGGATCGCTTTGATTTCCGATTGATCGTGATTGTTGTAGCCGGTAGTCGAACGTTGTTGGTATTCGAAGACAGCGGAGGAACTTCCGAAATCTCCGACGACGGTTGACGACAATAATCCGACACTTTTTCCGTTACTGGATCCAGTTGACTCTGGGACTGTTTCAAGGATAAAGTATGATTGTGATTGGTCTTGCTGAGTGCTGGTTGAGATTGGTAACTGGTAGGTGTAGGAGACTGTGGCGTCTGAGTTATCGTTTGTGGACTGCATGAGCTGATTGATGAGAATCGGCGAATAGGATGTGCTGGGATCTGGTTCTCTGATAATGGATACTGAGGATGTGGCGATGTTTCCGGATTGACTGTTGTCGATGGTGGAGGTGATGCTGGATGCGGAGATGGTGGGGATAGAGTTTGTGGCAATGGGGATGAGGAAGGTGGATGATGGAAGCTGGTTGACGCCAACGGTTGTTGGGATGGATCGTTCTTCTGTTGCATTAACTTTATAAAATCCACCAGACGTTTGATAGATCTTTGAGTCTTTTCTTGTTTGCCCAGCAATTCCTGACGAGTTCGACGTTGTTGCTGAAATGGCAACATACAAATGTTTAGATACCCGCACAACCTCAGTTTCGCCAATAACATTATAATTCTATTATCAGGCATAAGGTAATACACATATTTAACAAATCCAGCATGCTCCTAGTCATGAAAATAAAGTTGATAGGCGGTTTAGTTGGTTCGAAAGACATAATATGTTTTCTCAGGCTTTCAAATTATAATAAAATATCACGACGAACAAGCTACAATTATATTCGAGGTTGCCGTACATTCCATGGACAGTATTTTCTTACTGTGTCACTGATAACAATATCACTAGAACAAAAGCATAAATTCGTGATATCCCTCGAGTTACTGCATAAGTAAGAGACATCAACAATTGGAATGCATGGTAAGGACGCATTCTAGCTGCCAATGCATGTCATAAACAAGGTGCGAGTGCTATAGTGATGTATGATAACTGCTACTCGGTACGTATTTAGGATGCTGGCTCTGACTACCTTTGAAACGTTTGAAAATAAAACCATGCTGAAATGAAAAGTCGATTTAAAAAAACTGAAATATGACAAAATTTTGTCATACGTTATTACTGCAATGTAACTCGTACGGTACGGATGTGTTGATCAAACAAACTGAACAATGGTGAAATATGTTTATAAAAAGTTAAAATCAATAGCTATATTCCCATAGTCACGAAAAACATTATACGTGGATTGCAAACTAAATCGTCAAAATAAAAGGTAATAATACTAGTGTGCTTTACAGACTGAAACATTCCAAAATAGAAACTTCAATTTCTTCTGTACAGGCCATGACGAACCTGAATAGATTGACCAAGGAGTTGAGAGCGTTTTTCCAACTCGTAAACCTGCAATCTCAATTCCGAGTTTCTCTCGCGTAGCTCATATCTGTCTCTCTCTTTTTCTTCTGCAAGATGTTTTTTTTTGTTTGTTTGGTTCTTTGTTTTTGTTTGTTTGCATTCAACGCATACAAGTAGGCATAGATATTATTATAGCAATTAAAATGTCGTAGACAATTAGTGAAAAACTGCAACTTCATGAGGCCCTTGGCGTTTACGTAGGCACTTTACGGAGTAGTTGTATAAGTACTACAAAAAAATAAAATTCAATTATTGCACAAGGTATATTCTCAAGCCCGCTTTTTTTGCCTATACGTACTATGTATGTATATACACATCGTATACGAATTGCACAACCGATTGCAACAAATTAATGGTATATATTCATCTATAAGCAAAATAAGTTGCATTTATTTTCATCAATCTGTAAGATTTACAACGTTAAGAAGTTGATTGTAATTTGCACTATATGTCTACAACACACATACAAATAAAAACGTTATTTTGTTTATTTGCATCGATTAAGTTGCACACGTCATATAGCGATTGCCCAATAATTTTTTTCGTTAGCAATCAGCACCTAATTTCAGCGCCAGAATTATTTGATATTCTCGCGAAAAATACCAAACGACGAATTCAATCTTCATTGATTTTAAGTAAAGTTTAGTTATCGTTCAAAGCTACTTTTTTTTGTGGGCCATCGTAGGAAGTAATTTTTACTGTACACGAAACACCGTAAGTATCAGTAACTGCAATTCCGATCTATTTTAATGAATAACTATTGATTACAGAACAGAGCATCTCGTAATTGTGTAAAGCAGATTCAAGGTTTCTTCAATATTCGAGAAAAGTAAGACTCAAGAATAGTATAAGGATTCGATGGAAATTCTACAAAAAGCACCTGGAGTAGCCCCGTAGCTTTGGAACTCGCGATGTATCAGTTCTGCGCAATAAAATTAGAGTGCAAATGCTAAGTTTTATCTCTCGACTGAGGTGTTAATACCCATTTTAATTTGTACAATTAAGAAGGGAATAATAATTTACCAATTTCATCATCCCCTCCATAGTCAACCGGTGACGTATTGCTACTATCTCTGTCTCGGTCTCGCTCTTTTGTGTGTGCAACGCATTTTGGACACGTTCGTTGGGGACCAGATGGAATGACGTGACAAGATATGTGAAAACTTGCGGAACAAATTTTACATACTGACAAAGATCCTGCAAACAGAAAAAAAAACAAATCGTTGAATTTCTCAAATATTTCTGGCTCTTCAAGCTCTGCGATGGCTCAGATATTCAAACAATTATACTCACCAGGATTTCTACAATGGATGCAGACAGCAGAGGAGTCATTTCGAATTCTCTCGATAGTGAGACTCGAAGGAAGACCAGGTATGTGAACAGCTTTGTTTCCAACGGATTGAACAGACTTGGCACTAGGTGGTTGTCCCTGAGTTGAACCATCTTCTGATTTAATTTTTCCCGTAAATACTTTGCTCTCAGGATTGTTTCTGAGTATATTTGGTCTCGTTGTCGACTTCTGGGTGGGAATTAGAGATTTTACAGGAGTTCTAGACGACGGGGGTGATGGCTTGGATCCAGAAACCTTATTTGGAGGAGGTGAAGGTCCATTTAATCGGGCTGTAGTTTGTCGTGTTTGCGGCGCTGTTCCATTAGATTGCAAATACGAATGTTTTTTTCTTTTCTGCAGCAAAAAAGGTATATATATTCCACAAAATATGAGAGACTGTTTCTCATGCAAAACTGCGACGAAGGGCTTAAGCCAATTTTCCATAAATTTTTTATTATTAGCTAGTTAATAATAACTTACGGTCGGAATTTCCCAGTTTGAATAAACAAACTGTGGATTAGCAGTGCTCCGCCGTTTTCGTTCGGCCCTCTTATTTTGTAATTCCGTGTGTATGTCCGAGGTAATTAATCCCAATGATCCTAGAAAGTTTGACTGTTCAAATAGTTGGATCTCACCTAACTTTTCGGGGTTCCGGTTTTCGTCCACTGAGATTTCTATCACATCCCCATCGTTCGAGTCCAATTCCTCTGAATCTGGTCTCGCTCTGTTGGACAAAAAGAAATGAGTAAAAAATTAGTCATTGTTATCCAAGCGTATAATTATACCTTGAGAAGTGTTTCTCTCGAAAACTTACTTGGCACAATTATTTTGGCAATCGTCATTTGGCGATGGTAAATCGACATTCGGAATTCCATCTTCATAATCATCTTTTGCAGATCTCCAGTTCAAGCCATTGAGATTCTTCCTATCTACAGTCTGCTCCGAATCTCTCGTTTTCGTTTCATTGTTGTTATTTATATTGTTGTTATTATTCAAGCCGAGAAGAGAAGGTATCGAAACTTTAGTACCGTTTGAATTGGCCGCTTCGAAAAGCTTCACTTCTTTACGCAGACGTTGTACGACTTGCTTCTGCGCAAACAAAATTGCCAAGTTAACTTTATCGGATTTTCAACGCTATAATAAAACTTTCAACTTAGCGACCTTTCTTATATACGCATTGCAGGGAAACACAAATTACAGCAAAGTAGACCGTAAATGGATCAATGAGCTCATGTCTCTTATCGTTCCGTTCGTTGGTTAATATCTATCATCTTCGTTTCTTTTTTCTTCCTACCCTCAATTTCTAACTACTAATTCACTTTTAATTAAAATCCTAAGACAATTTCACATCAGTTTTTTTACATTTATTTTATAATCTTATTTCATTTTACGCCATTAATTTTTTATTCGTTTACCGAGTCGCAACAGCGATTCAAACTTGTTCGCGTGGCTCGAACTTTTTTTTCCTCGAGCTCTAAACTTGCCGCATTATTATAGTTCCATCTATTTCCGGTTGGTTAAAAAGTGTAGAACACAATCTCTGCATCGTTATGGATTTCTAACCACTGTTCACGGATAAGAGATATAAAAAGATTCTGGGACAATCTTACAATGGTTGGTTTCAAAAATAAATTTCCTCTACTGCATCCCACCCACCTTATAGACTGCACGTATAGCCAACTATGTCTGCAACCTGACTAATCGCGAGCGAATGGAAGGAAAAAAAATTCAGAAAAACATGTGGAAAATCTCCTAATTTAGACATCACAGATTTCTCAAAATGGCTTTCGAAGACACACGGAGATACCGAATTTCACCTGTCATCACAATATTAATAAATATACCCCATAATAAATTTAACGTAGAAACAAAAATGATAATAAATCCCTGATGACTAATCGTAAGTTAGCGGGACATATAGATGAAATCTGTTTACGAGGTGCTGATGAAATCCGAGAAAACCTAAGAGACCTACGCTCGGAAATTGAAAAAGGGAGGAAACGTGATAACTAAAATGTATAGATAACTGAGAATGAGAGTGTGCAAACAGTTTCCCGTATCCCCACGCAAGCACACATGTGCACAGTATATACATGTACAACCAGAATCTACTTTCCAGGAGATGAAAATGTTCCGTGAGATATTTTATTGATTGAGGCGTCTCTGTCGTCCTCGTTCTACTCGATTCTCCTCTTCGTCTGTCTGTTCCGTTCCGCGTATACGGGGAAGTACGACAAAGATGGAATCAGATGGTATACATAAATATATATACTTATTTGTATTAAAATGAAAATTCGTCCTGGGAAACTGCATTGTGCGGTGATATTCAGCAACAGATATTCCGATGAATCCACCGAAACTTTTTCAATTTTCCGATCGTTAAAATATTTTTTTCAATGAACCGAGTCAGTTGCCGCTGCTCCTATATCTTTGTTCCTGACTCGTAGGTTTGTGAGAAGTTTAGGTTTTGGTCGAATTCTTGGCGCTACGATATCTATACTTGAAAAGCTTAATTATACCTATTATACAGTGCATAAGAAATCAGAAATTCCGATAACGACGCGTAACTCATTGAAAACCTTCATTAATTAGGGCGGCGAAGTTTGAATTTTCCGGGAAGACACCTTTAATTAATTACACTTTTACCATCGGTTGAAGATCAAGTTTCACAATTATTCCGGTTGTTGTGAGATACGGTACGACGCGACTTCGATAACTAGATGTAATATGGAGACGAATTAATTATATATTGTATCAATTGGTTTCAGCCCAGCAATGTCCTCGACATTAATCAATACATTTCTGATTCGCCTCAGACTAAAATCATTCCTAATTTTACTGTTTTACGAAAGCCTTTATGGTCATTCAATTGGAACTTTCCGACTCAAACTTTCGTATAACTGATATGCGAAATTGGTAGAACGTTTTGTATGCGAACTTAGGATAATTAATTTTATCCCATGAATAGAAATATGATCGAAACTAAGGGTCTGTAAATTGTCAATGATTTCGTTCCGATTATTCATACTGTCAGATGAAATAAAAATTGTTCACAGTTTTCGCATGACCATTGTTTTCCTTATAATAATCCCCATTCACCAATCGAATGAGCGGGCAAAATCTGCGTGCTCTAATGTACGAAACATATACTGTAGGTTACGCGCAAGCGTATAAAATCAAACTAATTCAAAGCTCCGAGAAAGTTTGTGGAAAGTTTTGCGCTTATACCGCTCTAGAGGGTAAAGTTTTACTTTCTGAGTGAGAAACTATGCCATGCCACCGAGTTTACTAACAATGTTTGCATGTTATATATATGTATGTACAGTACCAATCCCTGCGCAACCAAATTGTCATACGCACGGATAATTACTTAAATTTCATAAAAATTTGTATCGTCATAAATGTACCTAAAAACTCATAAAAAGTAAAAATGCGGGATGAATAATAGATTACGTTTAAGCGTTAGCTCGTCGTTTTCCTAGGTCTTTAAGGGATGATAATAATGATAACAATATTAATTTTACGTTGGACTAGACATTTTCTTTAATTAATACAAGTTTTTAATCACCTTCGTTATGCTAGGGGCACAGCGTTACGCTTTATAATATATCCACCTGCAGGGCGTATAATAACAACTAAAACGAAACTTTTCGGTAGCAAATCTCATAATAAATTGATCTCCACTGCGCCCAGAAATTGTTCCATAAGGCAAAACTTCTTCGGTATTATAATCAATGGAGGATTTCAGCATTAGCTGATGTATAATTTTTTACTTCATCCGTTTAATATTATCTGAAATTCATCTCAACGATTATATGCGTCGCCAAATAATTATCAACTTTTTCCCCCGAGCTTCTAATTACATCGGTATACATATGTAGCAGGAATTTCAAAGTACTGATTGATCGATGATTGATAAATAATTTTTCATTTTCAGGTTCCTTAGTTCAAAAGGTCTTTACTCAGTTCGTACGAGGGAATTTTAAAGAAGAAAATAAATTCATTAATTAAAGTAAGCACTCAACCGAAGCGTATTTATTTTACCAATTTTATTTATTCCTCGAGGGAAGATCTAATTTCGATTAAAGCAACTGAAGACGTTGTTATAGCTACGTATCTGAGATTTGGTTCGGATGGTATGTATGAGATTCGGATTATCGATTCCGACTATAAATAATTATAATCAGCTTTGATTGGATGATTGATCCTTAGATTCGGGCGAGGACTTATCTGCGAATGTAGTATGAATAATACTACGAGCATAACGATCTTTAAATCTCTGACGTTTCTAGATGTGCAGAACAAAACTGAAGACACTTATCCTTCGCTCCTCCGGGTTGCAGGGGTTTCACTCTCACAAAGGTTGAAAATCAATAACATAACCGGCTCTTACTTGACGAGCCTGCTTCGCTGTGATTGGCCGATTAATTTAATCCCTCTATATAGTTGGTATAGATTCCATTCTATGAAAAACTCTCGAAAGAATTCGAAAGTTTGTCAAAAACTTGTTCAATTACATCAAAACTAACTGATTTAATTTCGAATTCGATCACTAATAAAATCGGTTAATTCAATTTAGGGTGTACTTTTGGAAGCGCTATAGAGCGACGTATATGTATGTAAGTATTATAAAGGGTTCAATAAATTTTCCGACCGATTAATTAATCTTCTCATAATCGCTTTAAATCTACAAGCTTTTATCACGACCAATGACACGTAGAAAAATTATTATCGTCTACTTAATAGGGCTCTGATTAAAATTGCAAATTCGTATATGATCGAGATCCCCCTTTTTGTTTTTAGGTCGAATAGACAAGTATATCAAAATCCTCGGCTACAGTGTGAATATGATCATGGATAATATCAATACACAAATTATATACCTGTGGATCAAAAATTTATGGGAAAAGCAATCATTTCGTATTATCTATACCTACCGCGCGAATGAAATAATGTTTCATGTTCTGACAATCGATTCTGGCGTTCCTGTTCGAAAAAAGAGTTCCAATATTATAACCATGATAAATTTCGCTAGTTTCCGTTCCATCAATGTTTTAGGTACTCTGACTTGTCTGCAAGTTTAAATTTCAACTTCCGCAAGAATCTCTCAACTTTTCTCTCTGAAAACATCTGGGAAAAGTTTAGCAATATAATTTTGGCGCACGCGCTTTCGTTCCATTTTATAAACTGGAATACGCGCAGCAAGTTAAACGCTTGCGCCTTGGGGTTGGCAACTTGAATCTCACTGCCGCGGCGCGACTCTGTACGCGACGCTGAAGTTCAAATTTCTTATCGTTTTTATACAAAACAATTTTTTCATATTTCTACAGAAAAATAAGTACCTCGAAATGCTCGTTTGCGCCGCGTGTTAATTCGTGAGAAAATTTTTCCGTCGTTCCTTGATATTTTTTTTACGTTCTTGGCAGGTTCGCGTTTCAAGATTAACAGGATACATCATCCAAGATTGACGGTTGTGATAAATTTTTTAAAAAAAGTTACATTATTGAAATATATTATTATCGTACAACATCATCTACGCGAGATCCCCGAAGTAAATGCGCGCCGAAGTCCGCGGAGTTGCAGATAATTGATTTTTAGCTGCTGCTGCAGCAGCCGGCTAAACTTCCCAGTTTTCCTCGGTACCTACAAATATATGTATCATACACATATACAACAGCTCCTCATTCACCCTGTTTACTTCTTCCTCAGATTTTTTTTTCCCCCCTAGTTTTTCACACTATCCATGTGTATAGTATATCGATCTAGATAAATTTCTTCAAACTAGATGAAAACTTTTCAAAGAACTATATGACTTCGCGGAGCGAAATTACTTCCGAAAATAATTGTAAAAAATAAAACAATGGAAGCGCGGTTCTTACTCCATAACGAAGGAAATAAGGCCGCGTTATTTTAACGAATAAAATGAATAAGTAAGTTGTATAAATAACATTATGAAAAATATAGTGCAAAACGTTCGGGTTACAATGCAGTTGGGGATTTATCGGACGCCCTGAAGTTCAATTTTCCGATTTCCCAGTCAATCACCATGCAATTAAAATGTGTAGGTCGCGTTATTTACTTACTTTAAACACGGTGACCAAAATTCTATAGTGATAAAGTCCTCGACTCGAAATTAATTAACACGGGAAATGGGTTGTAATTCGATCACTGCGTTCAATTCTATCCCGAGGCAAAACTGTTCCACTGTACACTATTTTTATCCGTACCACGGTCTGATTTATCATCAACTTTCAAAACCAGCTCAACTTTAAATCTGACTCAGCGTATGTAAAATACAACTACGCTGGATGCAGGTTACATATGACATTTGTTTATTAGTTAGTTCAATATCCCCCTATTGAGTTTACAAAAATTACATAACAATCTACACCTCAATTTATTTTTCTTACAACGAATACATGGGGGCAGAAAAGAAATTTCCGAAAGGAAAAGATATTTTCGAAACCATTGACACTAAATTGTTTTTGTTACCAATTTCGAAAAGAAAAAAAAAACGAACAATCCAAAAAATATCAATTGTAATTTCTTCAATTAAAAGATAACGTACCTGGCATTTTGACAGCGAAACTATGTGCTCCTGGATCTCATGTATCTGTCCGAGAAGTTCCTCGTTCTGAAAATATCAATAAATTTTCATTTCTCTCCAACACATAGTGACTTAAAAATTACAATATGATCGCAAAGAAAAAAAAAATTATTATACGGATACACCCGTTATATAAACATGACACGAGTTTGAAAAAAAAAGGAAACAATAGAATCGAATGAATCATATCGCCTCCTGTTTCATTTTCAGTGGTATATACTTGAAAGAAGGAATATAACATTGTATCGCAGGAAAGAGGAAGCCACATGAAATCCTATCTAATTTTTAGTGACGTAACAGCTATAGATGATTAAAAAAAAAAGAGAGAAAGGAAAAACTTTACTCCAAGTATAAATTCCACGATGAAAACTACATAGGTGAAAATAATTAATTAATCATACTCATAGATAGAAAACTACGAAAAAAATTTTAAACTATTCGTTACGTCGATCGAGTACCGGTAATTATTATTTTTATTATTAATCAATAGCAATTTGCACTTTTTTCGAATCACAATTCACGTAATCGTACAAGTTATTGGATGTATAAATTGCAGCGACCCGATACAGGGGTATTTATGATATCGAACGACGATATGGATTTGATATAGTTGACCTACTAAGCTCTTTTCTTTGGATTTTTTTTCAGTGTTCTGAATTCGCTTTTGACCAACAAAATTGTAAGTTTAACTATTCTGAGTTCACGTAATAATTTTTTTTTCTCAATTTTTTTTTAATTGTCATTTTCAAGCCTGTACATGTGAAGTTTCGATTACTCGGCCAAGGTTTTATGGCTAATTGGTAGGTGGAAATTAAATAAATCATATAGGTGTTGGTATTTTAATTGTGTGTTCATACGTATGATAAATCAGACAACCACCGCTATCTTGATTTTTTTAATAGCAGTTATAAAAATATAAGCTTATATTGTGCAATGGAAATCAAGTTTTCGTGTATTGTTTTAATTTCAGTAATCCAGTGGCATGCACACGTAATAGAAAATAGGTCCATAAAATTATTTTTACATTGATTTCGCGTGAGTAATTATTTTTTTTTTTCAAAATCGCTTCAACTCATAATTGACATTTTCCGCAGATATAAGTATGCTATTTCGATACATCAAAATTTTTATATTATTTCAACAATAATTACATATTCATCGATCAAAATCGAGGCAAATTAACAAGCTTTGCGGTAATTTAGTCGCACGCTATAATAATTCTCATCTTTGATGTACAAAATCTTTTATACATGGTTTTGCAAATTGGAGATCCTCAATTCCCACGCGCGTCGTTGTCTCTGCAGGCAAAAGCAGCGTACAAAAGCGAGTGTAACTACGAAACGCTGAACCCGATGTGAATCTGATGGGGATTCGTCACAGGAGACGGAGAATTGAAGAACGTGAACGCGGCAATGAAATATTGAGGAAATTCCATAGTCCCTCAATCTGCAGTTGACTAGGCTGTAACTTCACTTATGCAAATTTCCAACGAGAATAATGAAACGATGAAGTCAAAATTATTGAAAAAACACCGGATGAACGTATGATTACTGGCCATTACAAAATGAAAGCAGCTATTATTGAAGATGATGAAAAAATGTCACGAGGAGATTAGACAATTGTAACTCTAGTCGTAGACTGCTTGATTTGATATGTAGTGGGAGTTGCTTCAGGTCAACTCGTACTATTTCTATCGTTGGATTATTTTTTTCCCTTTTGAATTATACCTACGTATGCATTTGCTGATTAATTGTCTATCTGAGGATAATGAAAGAAATACTTACGTTTGGATCGTTATTCAGCTTTCCAACGTAGACCTTTGAAAGCAAACAGAAAATAAGAATAATTTATTGATTAAATATGCCTTTTTACCATAATGATATGTACCACTAGAAATGCAATTAATTTCATCGCTGTTTAAACCGGTTTAAACGGTTGAACGAAAGAACGGAAGAACAAAACTTGTATCTGATACACTGTAATGTTGTATGGCGTTTCGTAAACGGTATCTACCTGCTGCACCGCACGTATGCCCCATGTCGTATTCTACGGCGTGTTAATGTAACAAAAAAAATTGTAATATCCTAATGTGTCGATGCGTAACTTCTAATAAGCAAAGTAATTACGAGTCGTTAGAAGAAAATATTTGTTCCAAACAGTCGCTGAGGAGAAATAATAAAGTTGAGTGCTACTTGACATTTATTTTTATTCTGAGCACGTTAAGAGGAAGATGTAAAAATTATATATGCAATTGTGTATTATTTATAAATTGAGATGCTCACCGCGCAAATGCGCTCGATGATATAGGTATATAAAATGTATACAGGGCGAATTACTCTGACTAACTCAGCTAAGCTAAGCACTGTAATAAATCCTGGCATAGCTAAAAGACCGAAGCTTTCATTGCGTTTCTGAAACTTGAAAAAAACTTTTTCCGTTTTCGAGATACATACTGATGCTTGAAAAAAGGCGGGTTACCAAAAAGTCGCTGACACCAGGAGGACGCCATGGACAATGCCAATAAAATATTCGACGCAATTTGAAAGTTCGATATCAGCTTATCAATTACATTGCAAGGTCTCGTCGCAAAAAATTTAGATCGTCGAAAATTTAAAAAACGAAAGGAACGCGTAATTCTTATTGTTTTCGAGAGAACAAAGTTCGGAAACATTCGCTCCTTTTCGACTTTACCTCCTTTTCAAGATTGCTCGTTTTTTTTTGGGTTTAATTTAATTTTATTCTTCAGAGCCACCCCGTATATATAGGTTTACATGCGCGCTCTCGGTAGTCGAGTAAATATCGACTCGCCAAACTTGGGAGCAAGTTTTAGTTATAAGCTTATCAAACATCGATCACAATGCTCATTTCCACAATAAATATTTACTGTAAAGACCGATTTGCCGCTTGAGATATGTTATAGATTACATAAACTATCTTATTACTACGTAAATCAAGTGTTCATTTGAAAATGAGGATATATACGGCTGAGAGAAAACACGTCGAATTTTCTGATGCAATTCAGACGGAATCTAGCGTTATTACCCACCTGAAGAATAATTTTAATTTTTATGCCCACGGCAATCTGTAAGTGCCTATGAAAAAATTTTCAGAAGTTTTGGAGCAATGGGATCGAAATTGTTTCTGCAATAGCCGATGAAAGAGATGGGAAGAAAAGTTTTCAGAGATGAACGTGACTTCGTAAAAGATTTTTTCAACTTCGCAAAAAGTCGACGACATGTTGCGTTTTGGTGAGGAAAGCAAGGCAAGCAGCTGAAGCGACAGCGACAAGCGGCAACAGCAATTATAAAGTTACTAACACAACAATAGCGATGCACTTGTTATTTGTCAATGGCCAAACGATAAACATATACGCTTGGGTACGACAGACGATAAAAGTAAAATCAAGGGATATGTGCCTAATTAAAATTAGGTTCAAGTATCTACTACAAAATCGAGAGGCACGGAAGGTTGTTGAGCAAGATAATATTAAAACATTTCGCGGCATCGTCGGCGATTCACTTATGGGAGCGCGACCTTGGTTAATTAAAAGCCTAAACGGTGATAAAATGCTACAGAATTAATGAACGAACATTCGATATTATGAATTTATTATTCACGGTTGTTGAAACTGTTACATATTTATAACATAACGAAGACTATGATCGAACCGATAGACTCGCAATATACGAATATATTACGAATCGTTAGTAAGCGTGTTATGCGTGAGAAAACGCGTCGCGCTGAATTTGATACGAAGTTTTGATAATCTTCGTAGACTTTTATCGCTAAGGAAGTTACACATCGTATGTTTAGAGGGCTCCTTGTCTGACTATTCATTAGAATGCAAGTTACAAGGTGTAGTATTAATATCGGAGTTTTAGACTTCACTTACCTGATGATTTTGTATGGCATTTTTTAGCTTGTTTTGTACAGAGTGTATTTCCTCCTGCAAACTTTTCGGTATCTCCATACTTGTAAATTGATAATTGACACTTTTACTCCTTTTAATGGATAGAAATTTGAGCTCGTTGACGATGGAGAAATAATAACTTTAATTTATAACAGATCAGAAATGAGAATCTCTCTTCTTGCACGGCGCGCACCACGGCACGGCACTTGCCCGATTCAGGAACCAACACAAACAATGAATTGACCATCCACACAAGTGATTTACACGACGTGTGCGTTCACACCGACACTACCGACATAAACGACCACACCGTGCACAACTTGCGTTAACCCCCCTTTCAGAATTACCAAACCTATTTCCCGCATAACGTATTACTTATTTTAGTTAAAAACCACACGAAACAGAAATATCATATCCCTTTACATTTTCCCAACCTCCACTTGTTATTACCATAATACTTAACGTTTATTTCAATTAAATCTCGACCGTTTAAAAGAGATTTTCCGATGCAAAGGCAGATGTTTTCCCAATAATAAGAGCGCGCAGGGGTGTGTGGTGTTGCCGAATGCAAGTAGCGCTCCCATCGTGACAACGGGCTGGTCCGGAACTCTAAAAATCCCCCTCCCCCTTCTTCCTTTACACTGCTCAACCACTTTCGAGTTTTTCACATCCACATTGTGTTCGCAGTGGTGTTGGCATCCCCATATTACATCTAAAGGCGAAAAGTGACCGCGCGCTGCGCAACGTTTACAGTTTTCATTCATGTTTCATCCTATCGTCACGTAGAAATAACGGTCAAAAAATATTGAAGGATATACTACAATTCATCTTCTATCTATCGTATATCCAGGTACGCCACGATCTGTTGCAAACATAATTCTTCATCTTTTAAAATGACAATTGCTACCTACCGCTTCATACGCCTCCAAGAATGGCGGTTAACCTAAAAATTGCATGATGAGTTTTTCTACGTGCCAGGCCAACAGAAGCCATGTATCCGTTACTCGTTGAAATATATTGATTTACTGAATAAATTGTGACGGTTTCACATTGTTACTACAATGCCAGCAGCTATGAGAATCTGGGAATTCATACCTACCCCCAGGATATTTTTTGTATGATAACCTTAAAGAGCCTATGAGGTTCCCCATGCATACTTGCGATAACTTTCCTACAAACTTCTGTACAGAATAAATCGGAGCTAATTTGTTAAAAATAATATCCATAGATTAGCAAACACTAGCCCTTTTCAAGATTTCGACATCATTCGAAATCCCGATAGCTTAAAGTATCAAAAATTTATTCTTCAATGTAGCCCAGCAATGGCAGGTAAACGATCTGCTTCCTCAGACCTTAACCACGATAATTGGGATGCCGAAGAGGTTCCAGAAGATGCTGGTTCGTTCAGTCAAGCATCCGAAGATGTGATACAGAAGAGAGTCATAAAAGCCGCTAGAAGGAGAATAGTCAACAGTGGTGATGTGAGTTTCTGATTGAATAAAATATATTACTCCGGAGTTGAATGATCGTTTACCTTTCTCTTAGCACATAGCTCTCACCAAGATGGCTCCTGAATTTTTGGATCTGTTTTAGGGAACACCAAAGACAGCATTTGGATCGTTCGCAGGATTTAAAAGCACCACATCTTCAACCGCCTCTCCATTTAGTTTCTTGAAAAATAGTAATAGCGTTACAAATACAAAAATTGGAGGGGAAGCACTGGGAAGTTCAACTGCAGCGAGCAATGGAACAATTAATGCAGCAGCAGCAAATGGATCAGACAAAAAAGATCCCTCAAAATTAGATACTGCTCCAAAAACTACAGAGGGAAAACAAACATCGGTCAGAAAAGAGGATGGTAAGATTTTCAAGAAATCTTCGGACTATTACGCAAAGTTGAAGGGTCTTAATGAAAGTGTAACCCACTGGATCAAGTCACATGTGGATTCTAATCCATTCTGCATTTTGACGCCAATTTTCAAAGACTACGAAAAGTACCTAAAAGAAATTGAAGCAAAACATGGCCAAGAAACAGAGGCAACAGCTGATAGAATACAACAGTCAGCGCATAAAAGTAGCACGGAAGTTAGTCCAACACAAAATAAGACTAATTTAACGAGTAAAGTAACAGAGAGAAGTCCGGAAAAGTTAATTTTCAGTAGTTCAAGTACAATTACATCATCGGGAAATGCGGAATCAAAGAGTGAAGCGTCAATTTTTGGTAATGTGACAGCCAGCAAATCAATTTTCGGAAACTCTGATAAAACTCCAGATGTGCAGAGTATGTTCAAAAGCGTCAGCAGTGAACGAAACCCATTTTCAAGCAAGACGTTTGCTGCAACAGAAGATAAAAATAAAGATGGCGGATCAGAGAACAAAGATCTAAAATCAACTTCTAGTTCTCCGTTTGCTCAGTCTGCTCCAACTGCTACGTTCAGTTTTGGTCAAAGTTCAGCAACCAGCACAGCTTCGGCAGGATTTAGTTTTGGAGGGTAAGTTACTAATCTTTGAAACAATCTCATCATGTATATTTATACTAACAATTCTGTAGTGGCAAACCATTTTCATTCGGCAATGTGGCTAAAACCGGAGATGCAGAAGAGACTAAGGAAGATGACGAAAAAGATGAAGATGATGAGCCACCAAAGGCTGACTTCAAACCAGTGACGGAAGAGGATGCCATTTACGAACAGCGGTAAGAAAAACATTAATCATTCATCCAAATACTTGATTTTCATGATTCTAAAAATGTGATAATACAACCAACGATTTTATCAATTACAGATGTAAAGTGTTTGTTAAAAAAGATGGAAACTACTCAGACAGAGGTATAGGTACGCTGTTTCTAAAACCCACACCAAACGAAAAGGTACAGCTAATAGTTCGTGCAGATACCTCATGTGGAAACTTACTTCTAAACACAATATTGACCGAAGGTATTCCAATACAACGGATGGGTAAGAATAATGTTATGATGGTTCTCTTACCTACTCCAGATTCGAAACCCCCACCCACACCAATTTTGTTAAGAGTCAAGACAAGCAAAGACGCTGACACGTTATTAGAAGTTCTAAACAAGCACAAGAAATGATTTTTTTCATAGTATAATCCCCATCGATGATTACTGAAACTTGAATGATGTTAATCCAGAAATTATGGCCGGTGTCAATTCCTGAATGAAAGCTTTCAAGAGCATGTGTATCTTTCTTTTTAAAAACTAGAGCCGCCGATTAAACACTAGCAGACAACATTGTCGGGTCGGCACTTTTCGTATCTATCATTTTCAAGTAGGGTACCGACTCATAGATTTTACTTTTACACAGAGGGCACAAACGTGATTATTAACCGTGCCGCAGTATATCGAGTTTATCGTTCAGTCAACTGTCACTGAATGTTCGGAGTGAGATGCTGAACTTCAGTTAAAGTCCACAAATAGTAGATTCTCCTTTTCGAAATTTGTTACTATGTTGGCACAGGTTCACATACTTGAATTTTTTGAAAGCATCTAATTTTTAGGGCCAATAAACTGATTAATAAGTTTTAATCATTATAGCAATGTTTTTACCTACTAGTTCCTACAAATCGGTATTGTAGATGAATATGAAAAAATCTAATTATGACGGTGATAAGAAAAATTGATTTCTTTGAAGAATAGAGACAGTGATCTAGGTGGTGTCGATCCCATCATATACCATCAATGATAACTTGTATCATAAATCAAGCTAAATTAGTAGATCTAGCGGAGTGCATAAGACGAGAAACATTTCTACACTTCAATCTATCTAGGTATGTTGGCTAAGCTACAGAAGATGTTTAGTGAATTCAGTATATTAAAAAATATCTCGACATAACCGATCGCTTGCAGTAACTATTTGAATGGATAATAAATGAGATCCTAATATTATTGTCCAGTATATTATTGCAAAACAGAAAATAGAAATTTCTATAGAAATTCTTTGTGTAAGTTTTTAGTGAGTGTCGGTGAAGTTTAGTTATTTTTATTCAATTGTTAAAGAATTTGATTTTATACTTGTACCAGGCTAAATGTATGGAAACGAGCATATGATTTCCATGAAACTATATTATAAACGAAAAAAGGTACGTTGTCTGATAAGTTATCAGGGTTTCACAATTAACTGTACATAAATAATAAATCATCCACATCATATTGCTAAATGTAACTATATCGAATTGATTTTTTTCTCCTTGATTACCAACAATATTCGGATTTAGAGTACACAAAGAAATTTGGCAGTCTGAATCGCAATTAATTAGACTGTGTCAAATTATTTTCTTCTAGTATTCTAAATAGACTTTATAGCTAATGCAATACAGCCGACCGGTGATGGTCATTTTCTACAACTTGCATTCTGTTCCGTTAAAATATCAATCTGCAATTGTTCATGAGAGTATGAATATATATATATGTATATATATAATAATTATTTAATATTTTTCAATCTAAAGTATTCAACTCAACATTCTAATTACATTTTATATAATAATTCGTTTTCCTTATAATTTAATGTTATACAGTTATAATTTATTAGCTAATTATGCGATAGGTATTTGCATTTGTAATCGCATACATTATTTGTAACTTGCTTATTAATTGTGCAATTAACTGTTAGCAATTGTGCAAAAATCTATGAATGAATATGAAAAATCCTTAGCAAAGAAGACAAAACAAGACATGTTTACACTCTACACTTCATTTATAATTATGCTAGTGGCAGGTCAACGACTAAATTACCGAAAAAATTATTCGTATTCAATGTAAATAACTGCAAGAAAATCTTTGGAGCTGACCCAATGTAAGTGATCGCAACACAATTGCATCAGACTATTCCGTGTCATTCAGAATTGGTATGCTTGATTTAAATTCCGTCATTACATAGGTAAAAGTTTACGTTTCCCTTTATATATTTGATGAAACAAAATATACATCTTCGTATGAATGTACGCATATAGATAAAGTTTATGTATAGGTATGTATAGCGTCTTTTTATAAAAGATTGAAAGATCAACGCTGCAAAAAATCACTAACCAATACCAAATTATCGGACGTGTACAAGGTAGCGGCTTTTTTTGAACCATAAGGTACATTCCATATGATCATGCCCGAAATACTATAGAGTAATTTCAAACCCAGGGTTGTGGTGTTCCGCAAATTGAGGAAACATGATTTAATCCGCAGTTATCTACTGCGAAAGTTTTCTTTGAATAACCTTTAGAACGCACTTGCACGCGGCAATGTAATAATTTTTTATGCGATTCATTCGAAGTACGTTGATTGAATAAAACTAACACTAAACTTTTTGAGCCATGAATGGAGTCAGACCGCCTATTTGTCCCAAGCCGAGTTGAATATGCTGCATATGGATTTCAACACAGTTTTGAAACACCTGTTGATTTTGAGGACTCAATTTTGATCTGATCTGTTCCATAGTTCCTTGGAGTACCTTCAGTTCATAGGCATTCCGATCGGAGTCTGATAGGCTCTGTAAAAAATTTTTTTAGCATACTCATAGAAAAAAGGTTAAAAATTTTACCAATCAATATTAAACTTTGAGAGCTGAAGAAAACTACCTTTACTTGTAGCATAAGAGCGGTGAGATCTGTGACAAGCTGGCTCATTTTTGCGGGCGCACGATCATTGATTACATCGTTTCTATTAACCATATCTGCTGCTTCTTGACGACATTTTTCTCGTAAGTGAGACGGAGCCAACATTGCGGCTACACTAGGTTCCGGAGCCATCTCCTGACACAATTCTTGTACGTCGTTCAAAAAGTCCTGTAGCGCTACATTCATTTTTTCAAGTTCAACGACTATCCTGTAATCAAATAAAAATTAGGTCCTAAGTCACTCAGAAAAGTTACCTCTAAAAAATTGGCATAATTCGTAATTAATTGTAATTCGTACCCTGCGTATCTTCTTTCAAAATCAGCTGGCAAAGGTTCACCATAAGATCTTCTTCTTTCCGCTTCTCCATTCATCTCTTTCAATTTCTTTATCTTGATTTTTTTAGCTGCTAATATTTTATCAACATTGACCATAAGTTCGAGCAGTTTCAGAGGGTAGCCATTCATCGTCCCTCCAATATGCGGTTTCTTTGGAAGTGATACCGAAGCATTCGATATTAACGGGTCATTATTCAATTTTGGTGACATTAACTTCATCGCATATGGTGGTGAGGGCACATATTGCACTTGGCGAGGTCTGAACTTTTGCGCAAATGAAGCAACACTGATTGTTTCTGGTGGATCGTTGGACTGTAAATCGATAGAAACACACTTCATCAAATGCAAGGATTTTGATTGGAGTCAAAGACTTGGTAGAAGACGTGGAATATTTTCCAAGCATGCTAATTTTCATACTAGTATCTAAGTTATTACCAAAACTTCGTAGTCAGGCACGCTGTGAGTCCCAAGACCAGTTCTTTCGAAGGTAATTCTGTAGGTGTTGTTGCTGGTATCTACCGCATCTATGCTCCCAGTGAAAAGGCCATCTTGTGGTTTTCTCAACCTTGCAGTAACCTTTGTACCTATCACTAGCTGCAAGGGAATTTCTGCAGGTATATCTTTGAAACTACTAATATCTGCTGTTTTACGTTGCTGCAGCATCCTGATTTTCTGTCTTTTCCGTTCCAGTTCTCGCCTCTCTTCATCGAAGAAAGATGGAGAACACCGTCTTGGCTTTCCCATCATTCTACGAATCTTACACCATTCGACGCGAGTTAATTTTCGCGTTTTCAACTGCGGAAATGACTCCTTTAAACATATCATGAAGTCGTTATCACCGTCGAAAAGCGTTCTAAAAAAATTTATCCAATTATCTTGCAATGAATGTGACAGGAAAATTAATTATACGTTGCCATAGTAAAAAACAAATCAAAGAGCATTACAATGCCTAAAACTCACTTGTCAATATTACTGTAGAACCATTCGTAACAGACCCATTTATGTGCTTTGGGTAATTTCAAAAGATTTCTCAGTCTCATGCCAATCTTCTGTCCGATTTTTCTATCTGGAGATGCTGGCTGTGGTGGCTTTTCTGGTTCCTTCTCTTGTTTGATGGGTGTAGTCACTGGTGTTGTTGGCTGTGAGGGAGTACCGCTACTTCGCTTAGAGTCACTGAGATATCTGGGTTGCTTTTTGACAGGGGATGGCTTAGGCACTCTCTTTGGAGAATGTTTCAATTCCAAACTAGGATCTTTTTTTATTCTAGAATTAAATTTGTGAGCATTAAATATCGACATATCATTGTCAAAAAAATATTCATCAATATTTTTGGTACTAACCTGTGATGTGGGTGATTGACAAGAATGTCATCGTAAAAGAGTTTATTCTTTTTCCTGATCCTTGCAGGCATTCCTCTGCGATTCAATACTTGAATTGGCTGTGTTGGTGGATTTGGTTTGGGTGGTGGTTGTGTACCAACTCTTTGTAGGCCCAGAGCTGCAGGTCCGAGCTCCGGCATTGGTTCGGAGTCTTCAGCATCCATATTTGAATCATCCATAGAATTATTCCAGTGTGAGCTATCATCTATATCCATCAAGTCATCGTCAAGATTTTCCTTCTTGATCTCCTCGACCAATGGATACCCGCCATTTTTGATTGAGAGCAAAGTCTCCGCTGATTCATCTGAAAAACAAAGTATCAGTTCATGTACCTATACATGAAGCGGGATAAAAAATATTCAAGAAATATTCAAGAAAAATATGGAATATGTTTTTCAGGTGATAAAATTCATAGTTCAGCTTATCCTCTTTACTTGAAGTTCTGGAGTCTGAACCAGAGTCTGAATAGTGGATATTGACCTCATTAACTAATAAGTGATAGCTCGGACAAATTAGCTGAATTGATCGATTGAAACTTCTTACTACACACAACCTACTGGAATTTGAATATCATAAGACTGCCAATGCTGTATTGCATCTTTTTATACTTGAAATTAGAATCACTCCATTCTCATCAGACATTAGAATGAGCAACAGCATTCGCATCAACTAACAAGAGATAAGACTTTCATTAATCTTTCTCTACAATATGAAATTATATAATTTATTTCTCATCAGCCAAAATAGGAGTGGAAAATTCATTAATACATGTAGATGATAATTGTGTCACTTCATCAAATCATGACTGGATTTCAACTGAGCCAGATTGTAATTTTGAATAGTTGATTTCAAATGAAACTGGTGTATTTGAAATAAAGCTAGCAAGTTTAAAAATTAGTGAAAATTTTCTAGCTTCCATCGACTGAATATCAGTATAAAAGTAGTGACCAGAGTTGCATATCTTAAAAATGAAGCAATTTCAACCATTATTGGTTTACCTCTACGATTTGTACGTCTATGAACGCTCTGAACTAGACATAACCAATCACTACGACCAACATGTGTAAACATAGCATCGACCTACAAGTGTTTCACTGAATGAAGTGACAAATATATTATAGGACAATATCAAGTACAATGTGTAGAGCGAACGATTTAGAACTCCAACGATTAGCCAGGAAACCGAAATTTGTTCTTGAGTGAGCTAGTCATCCCGCTTGAATTCTGCATTGGTCATTTTTGAAATTTTGAACCCATAGTTGCCGTTCCCATTTCAAACGTTAACCATAAACTCGTTTTTTGCTAAATCCGCGAAAACCATATACTATCGTGAGGCCAGCTAAGTCTAAAATATTGTGTTTTCAACAGAATTGAGTCCAGCGTAATTTGAACGACACAATTTATCGAAAAACTATGAAAATTTCACTTACTTTCAATAGTGTCCGCCATGTTGACATAACCTGGTGCATGCTGGGTACGTGTTTCCGCCAAATCACCCCCACAACATTCTTCGTCCATTTCCATCCGTTCCGCTGTGGTTAAAAACATAAATTTTGGAGGGACTATTTTAAATTCATTTCAAATGCATTTCAAATGCTACTAAGCAACAACATTTGAATCAATCAGTTACGGGCATCATCATGCTAGTTCGATTCAACCTTCTTATAATAAATACAACGGTCCTTATATTCGAATTTTATACGTAATTGATTGCCTGACGCCGCTATATTGAAAGTAGAATTGCAGATAATCATATCTCTTTTCATTAAAAGATTTCAAACGGTTTGAAACATGCGAAATATGTTATTGGTTTTCCTTCTAACGTTCTTAGATATTGAATTAACGATAACTTTCGATATAAGGTCGGATATTACTAAATACTGTAGAGATAGAGAGCGGTTAATTAGTTCCGAGGAGAATGATTTGTATATGCTAGTTGACGCTGAATTGAATACAACTATCTCACTAGAATGTCATTACTGGTGAGTAAAGCAGAAAAAAAATGTTATATTTGCAAAGAATTGAATAGCATGCAACTGATCCTATGTATAATGTGTATCTGAAATTCCAGCAATGAAAAAGCCGATCAAGAGCCAAAAATTTGGTATCTTCAGGATCGCTACCAGTCGGAAAAACCAATTGAAATCCCTCTGGATATGGACAATAATATAACTTACAATAGAATTCATGTCACGCCAGAATTTTCATTGCTTATCAGAGACTATGACTTGAAGGATGAGGGTCTGTACAGGTGTCACGGTGCTAATGGTCAAGAAGAAGAATGGAAATTCAACTATAGACTAGAGTGTCTGTTTGACTTCGTGCTATTTGAATATACTTCGTATTATCCGCACGTTTTCAAATCAAATTCATTTTCAGCAATATTTAGAGACATAGAAGGAATCGATAGGAAAAAAGGAAACTTGACAGACTGGGAAAAGTATCATGAAACTAATTTGGCCCCAGTTTCCCTACGCTTTAAAGTATATGCCATATTTCCTCTAATTTACTAAAAGAAAAACTTGCATTATTACACTCGGCCTTTCAGGTTTCCAGTATGCCATCGTTGGTAAAAATTCGAGAAATGGGTGTCACGTTAGAAATCGTTTCTGAATGGGGCCCGTGGAGTCCTTGTGAGCGATGCGTTCGCAAAAAAGGGTGGAAAACGAGAATCGCCATGTGCAGAGTAAAACGCACAATAAACCGGGTAATTCATTGCAGAATGATTATGCCTTCGATCGATTCCGTTGTACTCATCAATGTCGAATCTTTACCGAAACTTATAGAAGCCCGTGGAAGGTCAGCCCGAGAATATATCGGTGGTATTTGTGAAGTCACCCATGTGGCCATGCCGGTAAGAATTATTTTGTGTTCGGTTTAAATTTAACCGCTTGAAAAAGAACTACATATTACTCTGGCGGGAAACAAGATTCGCGCGTTCGCTACTCCCGCAGCATAAGAGATACAAAACAAATTATTTGAATTTATAACAGAGCTATTGCTCTCTACGATGCATATCCTGAGATTGGCAAAGCTACGAGATATTTACCAGAGTTCATGCTGGAAGAGAAATGTAAAAAGTGCCCTCGCGTGAAAAAATATAAAAAGGACAAATTTAGGTATAAAAAGAGATACGTGTTGGCGGAGGACGCGCATCTGACGATAGCTTGCCCTGAGTAAGAAAATAGAAAATGTTACTAATATTCCTAATGCTAATACTATACGAATATATTACAAATTCTTTTTTCTGATGCTTCATAGTATACTTGTTGAAGAAATAATCGTTTTTTTTCAATTAATCAGAGCAAATATGGACACAGAAGTTGTTTGGAAAAAAGATAAAGTTACTCTCAAAAAAGGGACAGGTCATTCTTTCCGCAGAAAGGATCCCGAACCAAGAGTTCTTGTTGATACATTCGCCACGCTGTATCTTTTGGGTAAAACTAAAAGCAGATGAAAATCCATTTTTGCACGTATTATAATATGGTTTTCATTAACTGTAGGTGTCACAGAGGCAGAAGCAGGAAATTATACTTGTTACGTCGATAAAGTTAACATGCTTAAAGTGAAAGTAATCGTGGTTTCAAGGTCCCGGCTTCTAACACAAGGTGAGCCGTTATCCACTAGAAGGATTGAGTGGCTTGGTGTAGAATCAAAAATTGACAAAATTATGTTATAAGAAATTGCCAAAAAATGTGGAACGCTTCACGATTTTGCGTGTCATCCTTGCGCAGGGGCCATGCTAATCTTCTCTGTATCGTTCCAATTTTAGTATATGTACTGCCGAAGCAGTACACTGGGAGGGGGATTCGTTTTGGTTATATAGTGAATGAAACCAAAAACCGGCGCTAGTGAGAATGTCAGAGCAACAGCCGCCATCTGGTATCTGAAAAATGAACTTGACAAAACATCATCCTTCGCGGCAACATATTTGTATTTTTATTGAACTCTAAACGTAAAACTGTTTCGCTGCTAGAAGTACAATTTTTTACTTTTCACGCGGCACTTTTTTTTTACCTGGCGTTCAATGCAACATCGAGTTATTTTTAGCTATCATGCGCAAGTTAGGAAAACTACGTCATTCATTCATACGTTGACTGAAGAATTAGTCACTCATTCAACAATAAGATTTACGACTGGAAAATTGCATGCTTATCGCTCTTACTAGTTATTTTTATTTTTTACAAATTATAATTGTTCGCATCAACATAATTATGTCGATTATTGCTCATTACTTGTCATATCGGCCTGTAATAACCATCTCCTTTATATTACAAACTTTGCAAGATATTCCATAATTTTGATTTTGACGAATCCCGTTGCAGCGTATCTTGAATCAATACGCTGAGTAAAGACCTTCGCCAACCTTGGCGAATCGGTATCGCCATCTCTGTTGATTGTTGCGTATTGTTACGCCAACTCCAAGGGGTCAAGCCCCGATAAATCAGAGCTTAATTACAAATAGAGATTTGGAATGTTCAATCGAATTCGAATGACTGAATCATATTTTTCAGCATTTCTCCGACACGTCGGATACCTGGGATTCATTTTGTTAATGAGCTCATTCTGCTACTGCGCTGGATTAATTATAGTTTGCAGGCAACGTAATAAATTCACCGTTACTGACTACAGAGAAATCGAAGCCCGCGAAAACGATAAAGCCGACTTCTTTGAATCCGATGCGTGAAGCACGTGAAGATTACATTCCCAACCAATAGGATAGAAATGTAGGAAGAAAGAACCCGTTTAAATGCTTTTTGACGAATATGTGATCACTTAAACGTCTGAAATGTTTAATTAAGTTAAAAATTATATTTGACTGCATCTGTATACGTATAATATAACAAACTTTCTCGATGGTAGAATCCTCTGTTGGAAAACTGATGTTTACTCGAACTCGTAGAATAATGCTCCAAGTATCCCCCAGAGTTAACAATGATTGATTCTTGATTATTATTGGTAATACAGAGGAGCGTGTAAGAGTTTCATTAGAAATATCTCAAGTGAACGATGTCCGGTAACACAGTTAAGAAGGTAGTAGGTAGTAGTGTATAAAGTGAAAGGAGGAGAGATAGCGGTACGAGCAGAACTCTGTAGTATACTTAAAACTGACAACTACGACTGGTTCTGCAAGAATTTCTTCACCTTTATTCAAGATGGCTGATCATTGAATAAACGTTTCAAAGATCTCACCTTTATTCCGATCTTCTCACTGAGTGTGACCGAATATTTCTGGAGTCTGATCAACGACAATGGTGCCTGGAAAATTTCTTCAGATTTTACTTATCACGATAATATGTGCTACTTTTATTCCACATGGTGTCAGAGGTAAGTTCACCAATATGGCGCCTATTACAGATTTATTTCTTGAAAACTTTCACTGCCATTTGTCATCACCGTCTTGTTGACTCAATACCAATCTTTGTTCCGGATTTCTCCGATCGAACCTTTGTATTCACCGACCAAAAAAAAAAAATGTGGCAACCAAAGTAATCGTTGGATCGCAAAGACAAAGACCATTTAAGCAAATCGCGCCGTCTGCGTAAATATCTATATTTTTCCTGTGCCTACTAAACCATACAATTTAAAAATCGTGAAAAGACAATTTTTCATTGTGAGAACTTTCTTTACACTTATATCCTTGTTCAATATACACACCTGCAGTATAGCATTCCTAAAGCGTGTGCATTTAGGTACTCTTCATACAATTTACCTTGAGTCGTAGCTCCAAAGTTTAGAATTTAATCTTCAAACCCACAATGTGCAGTGTATTGCCAAAACATGTGGAACGTTTCAAAACGGATACAACGTATAAATGTCAGGAGGAAGTTGTACGAGTGCAATAGCAATGAAGCTTATCGATCCTTGTAATTGTCATTCAATACATGAACCACACGCTATTGACCTACCTAATTCTTCAGTTTATATTTGTACTGTTATAAAATTTCTTTACTAAAAAAATAAAAACTAATCTCATATCTATTTGCTCATATTTATGTAGAAAAGGGTTACCGCAGTGCCATTGATCGATAATTTTTTTCTCTAAATAGGTCTTCTCCGAAGATGCGTGTCTTGCAGATCAAGGGGTGAATTGGGTTCTTGCAAGGACAGATTTATGATGAATGAGACGCAAATCGAAAATGAAAAAGGAGTGTACGCGGTTCCGTGCGCCTCTGGCTGGTGTGGAAAGATTATTGAAAGTCAGAGCCTCAACAATGGTATGTCTGCTACTTCATTGTTGAATTTTGCGATTGAATTACTACTTTATATCATACAATAAATTTTGGAGGATCTGAATTTTCTTTCACAATATCGAAACGAAATTCTTTTTTATAACGGTGCACATAATTTGGACTGGTAAATCTAATAAGCACTGCACAATTTGTCAGAGGTAAAACTATCAATTTTACGTCGTCAATTCAGCTCAACAATATCTGGAGACCTTTGTGCTGGAATGATGTGATTGATATCAGCTTAACGATTAGAAAGTATTGCCTGATAATATCGCATCCGCATCGCATCCTTCTATGATGAGAGGAATATTGTTAATTGTTATTCACGATCTAGCAAAAAAAAAAGGTTTCGGAGGCCACTTAGACGGAAATGCCGTTTACTGTGTATTGAAATCTGTGACTCATATAATTTGATATAAACCTTGTATGCGTCGATCGTGGAACGATAATCTAAAAATAAGTATTAATGCCGAATGCTGCGAGGATATTATATTTTCTATGATTTATTATTTTCACGAAACTTCAAACTAGTCGAATCACGGATTTATAGCTAGATAAGAATTAAATGCGACTGTTGTCAGTTTTGAAAATAGCCTGAAAAGAATTTTAGTTTGGTAAACGGACACTAACTTATTTCAAATGCCCATATCAACTTAAATATGTGAAGAAGGTAATTCTAAAACTAGAGACTATTGAATCTAATCCGTGAATTATTTTTTACAATAGAATATGGGACAGCAACCCAAAGAATGTGCTTACAGCGAGGCCCAGACGATGGCGAAGAACGATGTGCCTATACAGTTTGGAACTATAAAAAAGTCTACATGTGTTTTTGCGTTGGTGATCTTTGCAACGCTTCATCGAGGATGACTATGCCGAGTATTATCGCTATAATATTTCTAGGAGTTTTGGGAAGGTGGCTTATTTGATCTTATTATACCTCTACGCATACATGATGCGTAACTAGGTTATCACCTGTTATATATATTCAATATACCTAGAATATATGTATATTATATTTTATGTATTTCGAGATGGAAATTCGCGCATCGTTTTTTTAAATTATTAGCGTTGACGCTGATCCGACTGATACTGAAATTAAAAATGAATAGCGCGGAAAAAAATCCGATTATTTCTGAAATAAAGTGTACAATTAGTGTGTGTATTATTATGTATACCATGTAAATATATTCGACGTTAGAGAAACGTGGTAATCAACGTTACAAACAAGTTTACGTGTACCGAAAATAATGCTCTGTAATATTAGAAAAAAAAAATGTGCAAACGCACATCGTACGCCCTCATGCGATCGTGTGTTAAATATTATTTAATTTTGTATAAAGTAGAAAATAAATTACACCCTACAAAATATTAATATTAATTTCGAATCGAAGAACTGCGTGATATTAATAATAAAAGAAAGATGCAGTATAGATTTTTTTCTCCATCGAATTAATCATGTTTCTAATTGACTTAAGAATACAGGCGAGGGATGTAGAAAAAAAATCTATTTTCTTTTTCACTTAATTTTCATCTTGCATGAATATTTAATGTCCATGATTGGTCGCCTTCCTATAAAAAGGAGAATCTGGCCTCAGACTGCTCAATAGATTACCCTGAAGTCCGTTCAGCCGGCGTTCCTCCTGATTTCTCAATAATGCTCTTACGTGAGGATAATCATTGTAAAAAAGTTCTCCGCGTCCAAAAATATACTTGACAGCTAGCATGGCTTCATCTCCAGTGAGTAATAGAGGATCCGGATGTTCTGAAATTTTATCACATAAAATTAAGTTCATTGAAACGTGTTCTTCCTCCATATTAAGCACCAATACTATGATTTTTTGGTATGTTTAAACGGTTATACCGAGTCCATCTGAAAAATCTGGAGTCACGTGATCCCGAGCACTGTATCCCAAATCGTTAACGTCAACCGGTGGTAAAAATACTCCAATTGGCCAAAGAGCTTCAGCATTTGCGGGAGATATCGTTCTACCTCGTAGCGATCTATGGGCTGTTGGAACTGCGCCGTTATCAAATCGTTGCACTTCTTGAAGAGGCGTATTTCTAGAGCCTAGAATATATCATTGAATCATTAAAATATAGATCATCATAATTGTGTACCCGGTCACGTTTTATCGAATTATCATCATTATAGGTATACGATACCAAATTGCCTCGCAATTCCAGTTCTAGAATTTCTCCGCCCGATTGAAAGGAACGATTTTTGAGCCAGCGTATTCCCTCCTGAAAATGCGATATAAATTTTATTGCCTGCCCGAACTGATGATGACTATAATTATTCTTATTTATTCTCAACAAAAATAATAATACGGAGTGTTCATTACCATCGGTTGTAATTCCGTGCTCGTAGCTGTGAGGTGGAGACACGAATTTAACGTGTATGCTTGCGAGAGGAGCGGTGTTAATCGATGCCGCACTTATCAGTAGGACAACAACCCCCAGCTGAAATTGAAAAAAAAATAATCAAATCAGATAGAAATATAGTATATTGAATATATTTTGCCAAAATAAGGTATGATTCCCCGAAAGTTTAGTGCATATAAATCTGCAATAGCTTCGTTCCGCTGAAGAAACCACAAATCACGTTCTCGAGATCTAGTGCAGAAACCTTGATGCGAAAATGTGTAGATCTTTAGCTAGAATAAATGTGTGGCTCAACATTCATCAACAACTTCGATAGTAAAAGAGATATACTATATAATAGTTCAAATCTATTTTCTCGATCAACGCATCGAAACCAGAGCCTCGGGCTTGTGGTTTGTCATTCAGTTCTCTCTTATCTATCGAGGTATCAAATTCGCCTTGCAATTCACGCCTTACGTTATCAATGATTTCCATTATCCGATTGCACCCTGAACACGAATTGACCCTGATTATAAATCGCATACAGTGCAGGTGTTTTGATGGTCCTTGAAATTTATGAAAAAGTAGTTTAAAAATTAAGAGCCAAGATTATCCATCAACAGAGAAAAAAAAAAACAGATAAATAATTAAAGATAAACTAGACCACGTCACTTATTCTTATTGCAAAAAATTATTTCGAGATTCATTTCGGTGACATCAACGCGTGGACGTGAAACGTATTTAATATAAAGAATTAAATTTGCATAATCCTTGCACCGATTTCGTAAGATCCTTATTGTCCTTTCATTTCGTTTTACTTTTATTCAAATTTATAATATCAATGCATGCTGTCTTCTGAGATTGTTCGATTCTAACGTAACAAATGAATAAATAAATCGTCAAATAAGAAGAAAAATGTTGAAAAAAAAAGGAATTAAATCAAAACAACTCGTAATAGTTTAAACTCTTGTCGATTTACTTGAAGCTATTAGTCAACGTCGCGCGGGGATGACATAATCTATCAAGGGAATCGAAAGTATTCCATACATCGGTGCGTTGCAACTATGTGTATATTATAGATCATTCTTTATTATACCATGAATAAAAGACCCCGTGAACATCGATTTTTTTCTTTTTCTCTCTCTGGAGCATTGTTGCAAATGGTTTTTTAATCATTTGTGTAAAAGTGTGTAGGACGACTATGTAATAATTTAAACAATGTGATCGGGATGGACGAAAAATAAGTCCTATTGTATTCTTCGAGAAGACATAAGTATATGGCCCTATGTTATAGGTATAGTGATTGTAAGACTGACAATGAGTGATCGTAAACGATGATTGTAATCATAGGCGTAATAAATGGATCACAATTATTATTCTGACAATAAGTAATCCGCGTTGGCCTTTATAATATCATATTTCATCATAGGCAAAGTCAATGTAATGCACATACATGTACTTATACATGTAGAAAATCGATCAATGAAAATTAAATGAATTATTTTAAAATATATTAGCAAAACAATACATTGATATAAATACTCACAACTGTCATGCAAGTCAACCAGCTCATACTAAATTTTATTATACAGACCTTGCGCCTATTTTTTGAATCAATTAAAAACACATTCGATTTTAAAAGTTCATTATTATAAATATAGGCACATACGTACGTACATACATAAATATGACACCGATCAACGGATCTATAATGCGGGTATATCACATAATACTTTTTATAACTGTTATAAAAATAAGACTCGCATTCGTTTTGACCGTTCAGCTACTGAATTCAAAGTCGGCTTCGGCTTTGGATGTGAGTAACGTGAATAAAGAGTTGTTATTTATTGCTTGAAATGTATAATAGCTCGCCAACAATGTCGTTGTTATAGCAGTTGGCTTCAATTAAAATGATCTTCTAATAAATTTAGTAAACCCGTTACTGAAATCGGTGTTGTCATCGAACGTTGGTATCGAAGAGACACGCGATGGATTTCTTAGAATATAAGCTGATATTGCAGAATCATTCGATTATGTCCCAAGTTTTATCTACCGTACACCATATTGTATGGCGAACACTATATGGTACGTACCTACAGTAACCCATGTACACTTAAAATCTATAGGCATATCTATAGCGAATACACTTGATACCCTTCTCGATGACTTGCAGTTAGAGATTTGTCAAGTGAATTATATGGCATTAGGTCGTTTCAACTTTTCTAGTTTCATTGTTCATCATACGTATAGTATACGACATCGTGACTGTGAGCTGGGGATAAAAAAAAAAAAAAATGAATAAATAAAAAGTGAAGTAATAAAAACAATCGAATCACCTCGTCACGTACTCCGTATAAACCAAAATTGAGTAATATAATTATTAACGCACAATTCCCAATTGTACGTAACTATAAACTTTTACAAAAGTAACAGTAGGTACTGCAGATAACCGTCTTTCAGTACCGTGATTTCGTAATTTATTAGCATTTCTTTTCTATTTTCGTTATTCATTTGTGTATTTACTTATTATTTTTTTTTCCATATCACCGTCATTCCAACTATAACGTTGTAAAAACGTTGATCAGATCTCTTCGAGGCGATCATTTCTGCGCTTGTTGTAAACGAATGTGCACAGCGCACAGCCGTATTATTAATCTGAAGAATTTATCGCACTGCTAAGAAACTTTCAACAGCCAATTCATAAATTATCCTCACAATAACCAGCGTATACAATTGTAAAAATAATTCCTAGAATACAAAACAATTAAAATTTGGCTTTTACATCCGCAGATAGGATATATCTATGGATCCAGCAGTGCAGCCTTATGTAATGAATTTCTCAGCAATTTTACCGTTATAAAATTTTCTAACTGATCTTATTAATGATACAATATATGCAGATCCGGTTCAACAAATTATTATCCTCCATAAATAGTCCTAGTTTGGATACGTGTAGGAATAACTGACCCTTACAAAAACCGGTCGAGCGCATATAATGATATCTATACTTATAAGAATCGTATACAAAGAGAATGCGGACACCGCACGTTGCAATATATGAATCACCAAAATCATTCACAGTTCAGATGAAAGAAAAAAAAAAGAAAAAAGAAGTTGATTGTGATTGCCGTCATTAGTTTTTTGTTCTTTATTGAATAATAAAAAAAAATCGTGATGTGTTACGGATTCGATTTCTACAGAATGGTTTTCTTTTCTTCTTTTCTCTCACAATGCAAGAAGTTCAGTGCAATTTCTCGTCAAGGTTGATATTGCGTTTTTATTACATAGGTTGCAGGTCACGGCATCACGCGTGCAACTTATAAGGTCACCCTATAATACGAAAAAATATACTTATTATTATGGTATTATACATCGGGTAATCGATTTTCGTCCGCACATTCCAGGGATATAATTTGCAATCGATTTTTCGAGAAGTCATATTTCCAATAAATTATAATGAGGTAACCGATGATTATGAAAGATATGTGCGTTTGCAAATCATAACTATATAATTCCCATATTGCATATACCTTGTAACTCAATGGGGGTCCCTCATCCAATATCTGATATGCGGGAAAATTTTCATAGAGATGGATTTCAAACGATTGAAAGAAATTGCGGAAATATAGGTACAGCTAATTTGCATTGGTATATGATATATACAAAAACTTCAGTACACATGTGCACGTGTAGTCGGATCGAAATAGAGTAAGATCACATGTGGGTATAATATACCGTATATGTTTGAGGTAAGCATTATACCAATAACGTACACATACATACACTGTAATATGTATTTTATCTATCACAAATGTAGCGCAAAACATAACACTGTACATAAGAGAGGATATAGTATATCGTATCGCTTTAGTTATGCACATTACACCAATACCCTTTTGAATTTATTGAAGTAAGAAGTGAGGCAACCAGTCACGAGACTTCTTCGTTCGGATTCTACAAACAACTGCGGGGTTCGTTTCTTCTATGCCATTTAGTTTTGTAAGAGTTTTTTTTTTTTTTTTAGAAAAAATTTCTTATCTCGTATACGTAGATACTTTCATAACTACGATTTTTTTTTCATTTTAAATCGCTAGAAACGAATTTAAACAAATAAAAATTGAAACGAATTGAAAAAAAAAGAATAATAATGAACAATACGGATTGAAGTGAAAAAAAACCTATCTGAATGTTGAACTCGAGTACGCATATATCGATAACCTTGTCGATAAAGAAAAAAATAAGAATGTTGTTAAACTCGAATATTACCGCAGGGTGTTTTTATGGTTATATCTATATGCGATATTATATACTAATAATATGCATCGATTATTTGCTCGCACATGAAAGACCAGTGTATATAGTCGTGTATTATATACCATAGGATATAATGCACGGAAAATCTAGAGGATTACATTAATGATTTCGCCATATGTAGATACGATATACAAACTATATATGTATATACCGGTGACTAGACAGTATCGCAGTTGCAGGTTTGGTTCTGTATCAAATGAAAGTCATTGTACTTGTCTAGGCGTCCATAAGATCCACATTTTACAGAGTCTTATAACATTTCTATCCAGGGATTTATCGGCGATAATTGATAAAAAAAAAAAAATCAAAAAAAAAATTCGTAAAATTTCCCGAATTAATCGCCCCTCGTTAAATTATTTAACTTTTAACGTCGGGACGGCCAGATCTCTACCAGGCGATAATGATCGCTTTGATATCTCTTATGATCCGCGAAGGCGTATCGTTATAAACTTACAGATGTATAGGTGAAGTACATACGGTTATTATACCGCAAGTATATAACACGCGTGATGAAGAGCGAGCAGAAGGAAAACTGGTTCACTTCGCGCATTACTCAGAAAGTCAGGTGATGCCTTTATATCGAAAATTTCGCAATATCTTCCGTGAAACTCTGGACTATATCCAACACTCCTACGCATTAAATTCTAAATACCACAGAGACCATCCTGTTTGTCGGAGGACCAGCCCGACGTAAGCTTGCTATACTTATATGGGATAATGCGATCATATTTTCTTGCCTAACTAAAGCAATGATTATGATCATTATTATCGTCGTTATTATTATACTGGAATTTTCACTGTACAGTGGAAAAGATTCCTCTCGAATTAACCGATACATATATACATATATAGATATGTATTTATGGGCCTGAACGTATAGTATAGTCGCGTGACACCGTCAAGCTATGCTAAAATGCAATGCAGTGTTACGTTATTATTATATTATCCATGTATAGGTATATCATTACGGCTGATATATAATACTGCTGTAAAACAAAGACGATGACATCGATGTATGCCAGATGAGATGAACCTAAGATGTACAATCACGATCTCAACCCCGGAAGTGATAATCGTGCTCTAGAATTTCACCGAAGTAAAAACCTTTCCTTATTTCGTACACCTATGTTATTCTGTGAATGCACGTAAATTAAAAATAAAATATATTATATTTACAGAATTGCGAACAAATGGTGGAAACAACAAACGTGCACATATTGTATACGTATGTATATTCGTACGTCGTACACACGTGATTTCACAATTTTTATATAATTCGTTTTAATTTTTTTCACTTTCTTTTTCAGTATATCAGCATTGCACGCGCGCGCTGCATTGAATTTCAATTATTTTTTGAAATTTTCGAGCTCAAAATACATAAGAATAGCCTATAATCGCCTATTGAACCACATCAAAATCGAAAGTTGATTTTTGACTCTGAAATCGAAAAATATCTGAGATATACTCCTTCGGATTTTTTCGATTTTGGGGTCAAAAATGAAGTATTACCAAAATTGATTGTAGAACACTTTTCCAACGTATTTTGACCTCAGGAACACGAATCCGTCAAGTAAATTAGGCTAGGAATAAATCGCATCGAGATATCCTTATTTTTCCGCTTTTTGAAGTGATAAATTGGCAATACCTCGATCAATTTTATAGATAGATCAATTTAGCTCGTGGATTCGTGTTCCTGAGGTCAAAATACGTTAGAAAAGTGTTCTGCAATTGATTTTAAAAATACTTCATTTTTGGCCCAAAAATCGAAAAAATCCAAAGGGGTATACCTTAGATTTTTGTCGATTTTGGGGTCAAAAATGAAGTATTTTTAAAATCGATCATAGGACACTTTTCTTACGTATTTTGAGCTCAGAAATCCGAATCTGCAAGCTAAATTGATCTATCTATAAAATTGATCAAGTTATCGCCAATTTATCGATATGAAAAGTGAAAAAATAATGATATCTCGATGGGACTTATTCCTGGCTCAATTTAGTCGATGGATTCGTGTTCCTGAGGTCAAAATACGTTAGAAAAGTGTCCTACGATCGATTTTAAAAATACTTCATTTTTTACCCCAAAATCGACAAAAATTCAAAGGGGTATACCTTAGATTTTTGTCGATTTTGGGGTCAAAAATGAAGTATTTTTGAAATCGATCGTAGGACACTTTTCTAACGTATTTTGACCTCAGGAATACGAATCCGCAAGCCAAATCGGTCTATCTATAAAATTTATAGAGTTATCGCTAATTTATCGTTTTTCGGAGTGAAAAAATTGAGATATCTCGATGGGATTAATTCGTAGCTTGATTTAGTCAACGGATTCGTGTTCCTGAGGTCAAAATACATAAGAAAAGTGTCTTACAATCAATTTTGAAAATACTTCATTTTTGGCCCCAAAATCGAAAAAATTCAAAGGGGTATACCTTAGATTTTTGTCGATTTTGGGGCCAAAAATGAAGTATCTTAGTAATTGATCGTAGGACACTTTTCTGACGTATTTTGACCTCAGGAACACGAATCTGCCAGCTAAATTTATCTATCTATAAAATTCAAAAAGTTATCGCCAATTTATCGCTCTGAAAAGTGAAAAAATGAAGATATCTCGATGGGATTTATTCCCAGTGTAATTTAATCAATGGATTCGTGTTCCTGAGGTCAAAATACATAAGAAAAGTGTCCTACGATCGATTTCAAAATTACTTCATTTTTGGGCCAAAAATCGAAAAAATCCAAAGGGGTATACCTTAGATTTTTGTCGATTTTGGGGTCAAAAATCAACATTTTTTTTTCGAGTTTGCTACGATATTCTTATGTGTTTTGAGAAAAGAAATATTTTGTACGCAAAATTTAACCCTCGATAAAAAATGTGATGGTATAATATTGTGAGAAATAATGAATTTCGAGATACTGAAAAAGGAACACGTTATTATATTGAGTTCAAGGGTTAAACCAGTTTTCTCTCGGAGTATGTGCGTTGCCTTGCAATACGATATACATTAAGCGGACAACAATGCCAACAAACAACGTTTACAGGATCTATATTATAATGTAATATCAAAGGTTGCTGTTAAACTAGTACCTTTACTCATACCGGCCATGTGAATTGCATGTGAAAACTCGTTCGATGTAAAATATTAAAACGTGGTTAGATATATGTAGGCATAATTACACGTTATAAAATCTGAGATATATTAGATAATAAAATATACATATGCATGAGTTACAGATTAGGTATATAATCGAGGGCGAAAGTGAACATCACGGATACGAGAACAACTCAAGTACTAAAATTCAGATTTCCAAAATTTCAAAAAAACAAATTTTATACTATCTATAGCGACAATCATGAGGATACCATTACACCTAATTGCTCGGGTAATTATGTGTATACATCGGTCTACAAATAAGAGCAGGATTTGTTGAGTGATGTTGAAAAAACTGCGCGAAATGTCAGACTAGGTAAACGCTAATTGTTTGAAATAACACTAACCATGTCAGTACATTTTTACGTTATAAAGTTACGTACTTTAATAAATGTCGGTAAACTTCTATACGCGTTTAGCACTATGCGGCGCACTTCCATATACCTATATATGGTTTTCTGTCGCAAGGACATTCAAATTATTCAATTAACTTTTTTATTGTCATTCTTTGTCATATACTTCCAGGTGTAATATCGACGATTCGCTCTTACTTTTTAACGTGTGAAGAGAAATTCTGCGGAATGCGATAATCGCAATTAGAGTAATGTGGATGGATTATTATCGATAATGTTTACCGACATTATCGTAACTCATGAGAAAGTGCCTTTATGACGAGTGATAGGATTAACTTGTTAGATTTATTTACGCAATTTTTAAAGATCTTCATTGATTATCAAACCCTTATAAAATATATATTATATACAATTCATGTTATGTGCCGATCGGAATATAAGTGGCAATGTGATTTATACATGGCATATCGAGTTTTGCAATTCACCGTATGTAATGTGATACGAAAACAACTCTGACATAAAAAAAGGGGTTTTCTATCACCACTTATACGAGGTCTACCTATCATATTTGCGTATAGAAAAATTTTCAAGTAGTTTATTCATATTCACATCGAATCAAAAACAGATTCTTTCAAAAATGTTTAATGCTCAAAAAATTTTCTCACCACACGCATAGAAATGCGATGTATAATTTGTGGTGTATATAAATGCGCTTCACAAATAATGACCTCTGTAAGTGATAGCCTGATCTAATTTCTAACACAATGAAAGAAAAATAGAAACAAAAAAAACGAGCCCCGAACCGTCATGGTCAGATCAATGAATGTAAAAATATACCCCGTAAAGTATTTATTAGGTATACAATTCACTTCTAAACCTTGAGCCACTAGATGCAATTGAAGGAAAAATGAAAAAAAAAAAAAACGAAAAAACTGAATTATAAATTCCCAAAACAATAACGAGGTGAGAAATGAACGTTGAAAAATTAGAATAGCAGGATATTGCGCATGGACTAGACGAGAAACTTGGAATAAAAAATCATTATCATACCGCATGCCCACAGCTTGCATGAGAAAATTGGCACATGCGAAAATTTGTGTTCCAAAACTATATCGCCATTCATATAAACTCATGAAACAATAAAAATTTGCAATTTGCATCGGACCCGCTTTTCGGAGTAGAGAAAAAAATGGTGATAATAATAATCTGAGGCTAATTAGCGAGAGCGAAACAATAATTATGTCATCAATGAGTGTAACGTTCGGTAAAACAACCGACAACGAAGCACATGTAGCACATCCCTGAATGAGTAAACTTCTAGTGTGTTTAAAATGCGTCTAACACACTTTCGCCTATATTCCGTTCACCGAGACCATGTCTAATAAGCAATCTCACCACCGATTGCAAAGTGGGAAAAATTGCATAATTACAAACATGTACAGGTATAAGTCGTTACAATGATAAGGTATTACATCGGTATAGATAAACACGCGATCGTGGATCATGTGCGCTTCGATATTATTTTCAAATGACATACTATACGTTCCAGGAACGCCAAAGGCGGATCTATAATTTTCTACTCTCTGGACGCTGAATTAATTAATGAGCAATTTGATTGAAGCGCCGCGTACACCTGTAGAGATATGGTTTAGTAAATTTCCCGGGTGCTGACCTGATAGAGAATTTAAAACGCGTTTCTGATCTTGAGAACTTGACCCTGATGATGGATATTGGAACAATGAACTCAGCCTCAGAACTCCAGGGTATATATCTGTCGCATTATTCGCAGGTGCTTCTTGCAGAAATCTGCAGGTGAGCTTAAAACTTTTATGTACAATGAAAAAATTAAATGCAACAATTTTTCCGTTGCTAAATTACGTGAAAATTCGTAACATATACCCTTGAACACTTTGGCAAAGTTCGATCATAATCTTAAAGTCCTTTGACGAAAAGAATAATTAAATTTATTAATAGTTTCTTTTCTGTTTTTTTTTTGTTCCAATTAAAAGTGGAGTAAATTGATGAATGAAACGCAAGTGCAGTGGGTTGCAATTATTTTTGCATCGAGATTAAATATCGTTAACCATTTCAACGTTTGATATCCCCGGGGCATTATAATTTGAATAATTGTGTTCATTGGATCGTTTCCACCTATCAATTATATTCTAATCGAAATCGAATAAATTACAGAACAATAATGAGGAGTAAACCAATTACAATAGACGAAAAATTACGGAAATTTTCGATTGATTTAACAAAATTTGTCACGCCGAGTAACAGCTTCGTTTTTCTTTTTCCTTTTTGTTGTTGTTGTTTTTTTTTTTAATAGGGTGAAAATCTCATATTGCAATTAATTATCGACTTACCGTATGCATCTTGGTGTACGTTTCTCATAAAAAAAAAAAATGGTAATTTCAGATATCCAAGGCTGGATGAATGGGAATAACGTTGCACTGTATATGATTGAGTAGGTGAAGAACGATGAGGTGTTCGACGTCACAGGATTAGTTCGAAACTGATCCAGTTCTCGTATCGTGGGAGAATGCCGTTTGCAGTTTGCTGTTTGCTCTTTGCTGGCAGAGGAGCTCTCCTACCTAGTATATTTACACTAATACTCATCCAGCCCCTTGGTTACCTTCTACCTTGATTTTATAAAGAATAGAGGGGGAAACACCGTCAGGTCCACATGCAAAGGTCTGTCACACAAAAAAAAAAACCTTTATAGGATCACCGGAGTCTTGAGAAGGACCTCGACACCGACGCTGATGGACTTTCATTCCGAAATGGTCACTCACGCGACTGAAAAGCAGACAACATTTTCAGATTGAAATTTCGAATTCTTTATGATAATGAATCTGTAATTTTCATTGAGTAACTCAGAATAATTGTCATGAATTGTATGTACTCACTTGTAGAATAATTAATGTTTCAGGGTACTTCACGCGAGGATATTTCAACATATCGTCAAGGGTTAATAAGGAGACCGAATTTAATTGGATTTTTACTCTGGCATTACGGATATTACCTGTCTTTATAATTTATCGCCTAATACCCACATACGTTCTATACACAGGTATATAAAACGCTAGTAGAAATCACCTGCCAATGATTTTTTTAAACTTCATTAGCGAACGCGATGACTACTAAAAAATCAGCTCCTATATGTATAGGTTCAGCTAATTATAGGTGTACCCGTCGTAATTATGTTGTCATACCATAGGATATTAGCCATTATTGTGTTAAGTTAGAAAGATTTGTTCTCGAATTTATAACAAAATATCTTTTCAAAGGAGGAATTACGACAGGGACCTAATATTCGAGGATATAATATACTTATGTATATTATATGATAAAGCTGACGAAGAATATGATTGCGGCAAATCGGTTCAAGGAAGATTAATTGACTCGTTATTGCCGTATAATATACTCTATGTATATACCTATATTGCGATATAGGAACGTGTATGCTTATAGCTACTTGCAATTATATACGTGGTATAATCTTATCATAGAGAATATTGGACGTCGAAGCTCATAAGAAAATAAAAATCGAAAAATTCTATAGATCCCTTCCCAGGTCTAGATAAAAATATTTCTAAATCAATGCAACACACTAATTGGAACCGGAACTGCCACTGAAGGTGGACCAGTGAATTGTCTAGACAGACCACCTATATTTCATGCAAAATATCTGACTGTGAGAGCAAAAGTTGATTCATATACTATACGATAGTTTTGCTCTGGTATGTGAAATCCGGGGTATAAAGACCGCAAAAACCTATACCTCCAGTCCGCTGCAATGTGAACATGAGGTAGTTGAATAAATTGTAATATCTTTTGGTATATCATATGAAGTCTTGTATAACGAGATTCGCTTAACTTTTAATTTATACTATATACATTCTCCAGCATTTCATAATGCAAAACTAATTTCACTGGATTGACAATTAAATTTTTAAAGCTTGATATCAAACGACAAATATATTTCCTTCCGATCATATAAAAGTATATGCAAATTGGAATACAATAGAAATCGGAACACGTGTGATATTATCATTGATCTGAACTCATTCGTATTGTTATAGTCAATAACACAATTTTATTAAACTAGCTTTAATGAAAATTTATATACCTATATGATCGGAACCCTGTAAAACAATGTAGACTGAAAAATGTAATAAGTTTTGTGGAATTTAAGTTATGAAATAATTGTACCCGCGTATAATAATGTGACCATTCATGACAATTATTCTGTACACCACTTTCGGGTTAATTCTATTTATTTTCGTCCTCAGTCCACAACCTATTTTTCACATCGATCTTTTATAATAACCAACTCTGATTAATTACGTTCAATAATGATTTTTTTTTCGCGAGGCTTGCCTACAGCATTATATGCAATGCTATAGCGCGTAATTCAGGGCTGAAATAACTGAATTGTGCCTTATAATGAATAACTGTAGAATTTAATTGTGTCCCCGAGGTGTGGTTGCTTGGAGCTCAAAGAATATAATCGATACAATAAGTCGCTGTCAAATAAAACATCATGTGTCTACAGGCAAGTAGTGTGCTCGAGTGGACTGGATCACAAGGTCAATTTATGTGTTAAAATTTCGTAAGAATTATATTTCATGATAGACAGTGATAATCTGTACGTGCATGCGTATAATGATAATCTACTATGTCTTTTATTGATCGATAATCATGCACAACAACTAAGAAGGCATTTCAAGTTTACGTTTTGATTGAAAAATCATATGTGACGCATTTTCTATCTGATGATAGTCGATAATATTTCAGTTTTTTATGATTTCAAAGTTCCACTAAAAATGTTACAAGCTATATCTACTTTTCTATGATTGTTCATGCAATTCTACCAGTTTTTTTGTTACTGGCCGACAAGAAATTAATTGAATTATCTAGTGTCATGGAATTGAATTTATTTTATCAAATATTCAGCTAAATTCAAGAAAAATTAAGTGCGCTAGGAATTTTTGTTTAAATTTCAAAAAGAGGGCTGAAAAGAACCTATGTCAGTGATTTATACTGATTTGTATTTGAGTTGTCCCACGCCGTTGAGATGGCGGCACAACAAGTTCCGCTCGCGTTGGTTGTCGGGTGAATTCCACGGACGAGTTTATGGGTAATATTTCCCAAGATTCTTTTGCTGTTTAGGCTGTTTATAATCAAGGGGGTTAAAATTGACGCTTGTCATCAAACTGTCAAAATCCTCCTGATGAATCCCATCAGAAAACCTTAGCATTTAGTTTTATTGTCAAATCTCAATTTTACAAAACATTTTCTTTGCGATGTTGATTAAGGAGGCAAGAAAAATGGCGATTCATTCGTAAAATGCTAAAAATTGAACGAGTGATGAGACAGATTTGACCTCCTATGAACATAACCCTTAATTCACGTCAGTATAGAGAAATGTTATCGATAAAAGCGAACTGCTCGAATTTATTTCTCTACGTCAAACCCGAACCACCCTGAGATATGTTCTTCGAGTCATTACCAATTATAATCAGGGTTAACCCATGTAGGAATGGTATTCTTTTTATTTTTACAATTTTGCCCTGTAATAATTGTATAGTTGCCAATTAATCTTCATTTCACATTTGATATTCTGTGAAGACTAGAGAAAAATATGTCAACAAATGAAGGCGAACCCCCAGAGAATCCTGTGATACAGCAAGATTTTACTCTGTCACAAGGACTTGAGGTACATATCGATATCAATTCTTCTTTAAAACTCCTCTTCATCATGTCGACCCAAATGATACGTACAGCTTACTTCTGGTTATTTTGCAGGATACTTCTGGAGATATTTTAGAATGTCTCTCAGTGATGGTAAGCGACGGTGGAGAAACAGGCAGCGGGCAAGTTCAGGAACTGATACTTGATGATCAATTACTTGGTACCACTTTAACTGCTATTACTTTACCTGATGGTACACAAGCCTTTGTCACTGACAATTTTGAAGAAGAGGGTCAGTAATCATTATCTGATTGAGCTTGATATCCGTTATGTAGATTAGATATATGATTTTATAGCTATCAGAAGCTGAGTTCTTTTAGAATTACGAATCTTGTATCTCACTGTGGATGGAAGAGGTCTTCCAATTATCTGATTGATCTATTTGCAGAATCAGAAGAGTACAAGGATGAAGAACCATCGTTGGAATTGGAAAATGGAGGTACAATTCTGTTACGAGATTTGACAGATCTAACTGATGGAAAAACATTGCAATTCGAGCTAGATCCATCATCATTTTTACAAACGCAATTAGCTGCCTCTGGCAATGACGAGAACAATTATCCGCAAGTAGAACTGATAAATGGTACAGCGTATATGGTGGCAGGCCACGTCGATGTAGACGAGGGACTCTGGGAAATTGCCGAAGGAACATTAAAAGAAGAAGACTCAAAAAAAATCGTTATAAATAAAATAACTGAAACCAAATTAAGAAACCAACATCCTTGCCCTAGGGAAGGTTGCACAAAAGTTTACAGTACACCCCATCATCTCAAGGTAACATCAGCTTCACAAACGAAATTTCAATTGATTTAGGTAGTCATAATACTAATAGAGATCATTCTTTTTTGATTATTCAATTGTTCCAGGTCCATGAACGTTCTCACACTGGGCTGAGGCCTTACAGATGTTCGCATTCAAAGTGTAAGAAGAGCTTTTCGACCGGTTATAGTCTCAAGGCACATTTACGAACACATACTGGTGAAAAACCCTACAAATGTCCGACTGAGTCTTGTAATAAAAGTTTCAAGACTTCCGGAGATTTATTGAAGCATGTTAGAACGCATACTGGGGAAAGGCCCTTTGTTTGTCCATTTGATGGATGTGGCCGTTCGTTTACAACCAGTAACATTAGAAAGGTGATTTTTAGTCTATATTGTTTCAATTTTAGGTATTTCATGACACCTCCAAGATTTGATTAAATTCTGACTCTGAACCTCTTCGTTATTCTAGGTTCATGTGAGAACGCACACTGGTGAGCGTCCATATAAATGCAATCATGCAAAATGTGGGAAGGCCTTTGCGAGTGCAACGAACTACAAAAATCATATTCGGATCCACTCTGGAGAAAAGCCCTACGTCTGTTCCATTGAAAATTGTGGCAGGCGATTCACTGAATATTCTAGTCTCTACAAACATCATTTGGTAATCAAACATTAATCAATCTTGTAAATTATTGCAAGTGGATGACTATGATTTTGTACTTAACAAACGGCAGCGCTTGACAGAAACCTTGTAATTCTCATTAGGTTCACACACAACAGAGACCATTTGAATGCAAGATTTGCTACAAAAGGTACAGACAAGCAAGTACACTTGTCATGCACAAAAGAACAGCCCACGCGTTAGTTGAAAATGAAGATGGCGTCGATGTATTTTTGAAAGATCCTCTTGACTTGACAAATCAGACTAAAGGAAAACGAAAAATCTCTACCTTACCAAACGTGAGTCAATCTCAATTCGCCATAGCAGTCATAGTAATGACGATTATAAACTATAACCATCAATCTAATAATTTTTCAGCAACTTATGTTCGAGATAAATGGGCAAATAAAAATAGATGGAAATGAAGAGTCAACAGACAATGAGACCCAAATACTGCTAGTTGGTGATCCTTCACAAATTGCTGCGCTCCAGGTCAGTGGACAAACGATTATGCTCTAGAAAGTCGTAAGTCAATGGAGAAATAATTTATTAATCATTTACAGCAAATCAGTTTAGACGAAGGATTTGATGCTGGAATTGACACGTCACTAGAAAGTTTGAACATAAAAATTGAGGATATAGAATTTGGATGGGACTAACAACAAATTAATGGACTTAAAAACTATAAAATAAACCCAAATCTCAATTTTGCTTGTTCTGAGCTGGTTACGCTCGATACTTCTGTACCTTTACCAACTGAACCCAGTCGAAAATAAAGTATTACAACTAATCGCTTTCGAACGATCTATTATACTCAGATATTTGTATATTCCACATTTTAAATGAAATCAAGAGTACGCATCCATGTCATTTAGTATGATTTTTCTTTCTTTTGAGGACATTAAACTCAGGCAAAACATAGTGCTCAAGTAAGTCTTTATCGAATATGAATCTTCCAAGAGCTTGATCTCCGACACCAGAGAGTACCGTGACAAGCCTTGCAATTTGATTAACGCTCTCCATTTGCTCCTCCATAAAACCAGTCACAATAAAATCACTCGCATTTAAATCCTTGTGCTTTTCAGCAACGCAGTTTGTTTCAACCATACTTTCAGCAACTTCAGTCTCTAGCTGAAACGCTGCCTGGAATAAATACGCGAAACTTCATCATTTAATTCCCAAAATTACTTTCAGTCTACAAAAAGCTTTGATCGCGGTATTTATACCTTGAATGCATTCAGAGGACATCTCCAATCTTGATTATTCGGCGGGTCAAGAGGACTCAAATTAACTAATCCACCTCGCATTTTAATGTAATTGAAAAATCTCAATGCATGTCCATGTTCCTCATGATGCATTTGTAGGAAGAATGATTCACATCCTGGTAGAGCTACATCTACACGGCCAAAATAGCCAGCCTAGGCAAATATTACTAGTTGATACTCAATTTTTTCAAGGAACCAACTAGTGGTTTATTGAACAATGATGATTAATCGCGTTGAAATCTGGAAAAAGTATACAGAGCTTACTTTTCACGGGTAATTGAATATAATAATCACCATAGATAGGTAATAATAGAAAGCTTTCATTTCCATTGCAAACTGTTTGTTCATAACAGCTTCTGTTTCTGGGTGGAATTGAAAGTTAGCTCGTTTTCCTGTTGGCCAACGTCCTGGTGTACCATCACAGTCTGCCGAATTTCCTCCATTTGAGATTGCAGATGTTGAATTATCTTTAGTTCTGGATACATAATGCCACATTAGGGGACTAACCCCCAGTCTATTAAAGTTACAAGTCTTTACCAAAAAAGTAGCTAGCTTTCTTTGATACTTGATAAAGGGGGTTTTTATCATTTTTGATTGGACTTTACATTCAATTTTGCATTGATACACGATATCAGTTAATCATTATATCCTGATAAAATAATGAGACTTCTCATTACTTCTTGTCATGGAATCGCCATCCTACTCTTGCAAATGTTTAGGACTTTTGTTGGGAGCAGAGTAAGCTTTGAAATATTTAACGCCGTGTTAAATTGGTTAAATTTTCAAATATCTTTATTGCATTTTAGTGAGATGAAGTATACATGCATGTAAAATGAAGAATACTTCTACTCAGTGTAAGCGTATACATATAGTACATAAATAGGTGCTATTCATTGCATACGTGTCATATAATATTGAAAGAACTAAATAGATGAATAAGCGGATATGTTAAGTTTTTTAAGTTAAATAGAGGATATCGGTTAAGGCTAATAGCTGTTGGTTAATTAACACAGCAAGTTAAAAAGAAGAATTTCTTCGTCTGCTCAAACATCTGTGAATAACAATTTCAGTGTTGTCAGATATTCACATAAATGCGAGCTATAAAAGCTTATCATATGAAAATATTGACTAATTAGTTGCGATTAGAATTGACTATAAATAATTCCACCTTTCAATATAGCTGAAAGTCTCTTTTATCAATAAATATTTTTCTGCATACATTCCACACACTGCAAAACATTTCTAATCCAGGCATTCTCATAATCTATAGATTTGAGAGCTATTTAGAATAAAAACCTCTGTGCACTTGGAACCTTAAAATAGGACTTCAATCTGAATGTTGCAATTGTTTATCGAACATGAAAATACCAAGGCCTTCGCCAACTCTTTCAAGATTAGTTACATGATCTGCAATTTCTTTGATAGAATCTACTTGTTCCTGCAAAAACTCCGTCTCCAAAAAGTCCAGTAGATTTGGATCATTGTGATTAGATGCCAGGGCGTGTAGGTTCAGCAAATTCTGAATAGTCAAATGATAAACAATTTATAAATACAAGAGTTCAATATGGGTATAACTATATGAATAGGTACTAATATCTAGAACTTCTGCTCCATGACTCATATTAACAAACATTTCATTCTCACACTGTAGCTTCTTTATGCTGTTTACATTAACATTGTGCAAGATAAATATCACTGCGTTGCTTTATTATCATACCTCATTAACGTTCTTCTCCAATTTGAGAGCCTCAATCATAGCCTCCCTTCCAGTACCCCAGTCATCCGTATCTGGGCTCTTGATTTCAGTTAATACAATTTGGCCACCCCTTTTGTTTTGGTAGGTCAAGAACTTCATGGCATGGTCTCGTTCTTCGTCTGAAGCTTTCTTGAAATAACTACTGAGACCTGGGAGTGCAACATCTTGACGATCAAAGTGGTAAGCCTAAAATTACAGGTGTGATGATTATGATAATCCGATATCATAACTGTCATTATATTTTATTAAAATTTAATTTACCATCGAGAGATACACGTAACTAGCATATAACTCCAAGTTGATTTGCTTATTCAAAGCATCCTCGCACTCAATGTGAAAATTTTGTCTGACTAGACTCATGGTTGTAAGAATTACCCGTTTTTGGAAAGGCTTATTAATACTTTGATTAATCAAAATTTTTACAAGGGCAGTTCCTATATGAGATCCTGGGGGCACAGACGTAAAACAATTTAATTAGCAATTGAATTTGCGTATCGACGCTTCAAAAAGATACTTGCAGAATGAGCAACACCTAGTCGCTGAAAGTCCACGCAATTCTAAGGACTATAACGTCAATTGCTGCATTTGTACGCATGTGTATTGTGTGCAAATGTTTGCGATCCCCATGCAGTCATAATAATATTTCACTTGTAAACATATTTTTTCAGTCTGACATAAATTGACTAGCATGTTATCAATTGAAAAAATTACATTGGACTTGGTTCTGCTGTATAACATGTTCTACGTATACGTACGTACAGTAGTTGATGTCAAATTTTTAGAATGACGGCACCGTTCCTGTTACACGTGCAGTAGAACTGACAGGTATCAACAGCGGCGCACGTGAGTTACAACTGACAGTTGAACGACATGGTAGAGCCTTGCGGAAATTCATAGCATTTTTCAAAATCAAATAAATTTCTTACAGTCTATAAAACGAAAGGTAGAAATATATAATATGTAGTACATTTTTGGGAAAACGAGAGATTCTAATATAAATTTCGCGGCAGATAGTGGCAGTAGTTGCGATTCAATGTCGCTAGTATCACAATCGACGTCAACGCCGACGTCAGATACCAAGAACCGTCCCAAAATCTGACGATCACCGATGACTAACAACCCAGTGCTAACAACTGACGTACGTCTCTGCGTACGTATAACACGTATCACTCTAGTATAATTCGTGTAGCGATGACCGCTCATCGTTGATCAGGAGAAGGTTAGCAAAAGTGATTCGCGCGATTAAATACGTATTTTTCAGTGGGCTTGGCTCTGCGTAGATACAGAAGAGTCTCTAATTGAACTTTGCACGAAGATTCGGATATATAAGCGAAGTATTTGGATTTATAAAAGTAAACGCAGCAAAAATGTCGTTTGTTTCGCCAATGCCTAGTCGCGAATTTCTTTGGGATGTTTTTCAAAGGTAAGTGTACACCGACTTCGTATTCCATAATTCTACAACGAATTTCGTGAGACGGGCCACGTAAGTGATCAGATGTGACTCTTCCAAAGCTGACTACCGTCATCTTTCTTGCCAACTTATTCCAATTTCCTAAAACTCCGTTTTTCTTAAACTTGCTTTTTCCTTATCATGTTGCTCCTTTTTTCTTATTGTGTTGCTCGAATTCGCCACAATTAGACGAAGATAAAAATAAAAGGGAAATCGCGAGGTGACGTTTTGCCAACACTATCTCGATTAATGAAGTTCATGTGACCAATCACCACCAATGACAAATGTAAATTATTCTTGCAGAGTGGATAAAGATCGTTCCGGGGCAATAACAGCCGAAGAGCTACAAGTAGCTCTTTCTAATGGAACCTGGACTCCATTCAATCCAGAAACAGTCCGCCTGATGATCGGTAAGTCTCCAACACGACGCAATTTCCATATCTCAATATCTTGAGTTAGTGCATTCCAACTCAAATGATGACATAAGTTTGTAAACAAACTTGCTTCGTTGTTAGAGCTGTATTTAAAAATGTATCTAAAGTAATCTTGTGTTAATTATCTGCTAAACCGACGAACAGCATGCATAAGAATAAGTCATGTATACGAAAATTCAAAATTAGTATCCTAATCATTCAGCGGCCAAAAATCGTTGATTTTCAATGGCTACTGCGTGCCTGAAACAAATTGGAATTCTAATTTGGGCGTATTATTGTAACAGCATTATACATTTCAATGGCTTAGTTGTGCTGATTTTGTCCATGCAGGTATGTTTGATATTGACAAAATCGATCCTGCTTCTCCAGGTATGTTTGATAAAAATCAAACTGGAACTGTCAGTTTTGAGGAATTTGGTGCCCTATGGAAATATGTTACTGACTGGCAGAGTTGCTTCCGTTCATTTGATCGTGACAACAGTGGGAATATCGACCGAAATGAACTGAAAACAGCCCTCACCAATTTTGGCTATCGCTTGTCAGATCATATAATAGATACACTTATACGCAAGTATGATCGAGCTGGTAGAGGGACCATCTACTTTGATGATTTCATTCAGTGCTGTATCGTACTATACGTAAGTATTCCATCAATAAATAGAATTATCTTTTCTTTAATCAAGATAAAACATTTTATTATATCATGTTATTTCATTTGACAACTTAATTTTTTCCGACTACCCATGCAATGTGATGGAATTTAACTCCTGCTTGTAATGAATCTGGATATTAACAATGAACAAAAGTTATTCGAACCAGATTTTCGAAATAATAAGTATGTTGCTTGTTACAGACATTGACATCGTCATTCAGACAGTTTGACACAGATCAAGATGGTGTGATAACGATTCACTATGAGCAGTTTCTAAGTATGGTATTCAGTCTAAAGGTTTGAAGGGAAAAATTCTAAAGTCAACGGATTACTGGCTCTAAGTATTTTACAGCACATTCTCATTACGATTATTTTTATTATTACTATTATGTTCAGACCAATATGGAACTGCTGTTACACTATGATGTTTATTGCATTCAGATATGGTACTATGTCACTATGGCCAAATTCCATGTTTTGATTTAGGCTGAACACATAAATCATGCAGATTCGATAGATTTTAGCGTTTTCTCATAGATTTTTAGTAACCAGTTCTGCACCACAACCGATTTTCATCAGTCATGGATCTGATATGCCGCAATCGTGCTTTTTGAAATCTTTCAGTATTGGTGATGCCTAAATACATCTATGATTATATATATATATATATATATATACAAATATATATTTACCGATTTATATTATTATGGAAATGCCAATTTGTTGAATATGTTGTACCTTCCAAATGCCAACTCTGAACGAAACAATGATACGTGATATGCTCTGTTCCTCTAGCCTAGCAAATTAGGTGAACAAATTGTGGAATAATCTGAGAAATATATACATACGTTTCACAAATTTGTATTTAAAAAATTTGTAGATTTCAACGGAATAATTATTTACTTATTTGTTCGAATGATCGTTAAATATTGACAAATTCACGAAATACATACACTAAATTTTGGCGTAACCAGAGACTTCTTTTTCAAGTTTACATAAAATTTGAGCTACACTTTTCCTACACATTATAAACTGAACGACTAATTGCAAGCTCGCCAGAATTAGCAAACACTTCCAAAGTGGATATGAAAACATTGCAATTTATTAGTCGACATTGTTTTAAGGGATTCAGAATCTATTACCTGTGAACACATGCAAATGTCATGAAATTTGTTTCAACATTTCTCTTTACTTATGTAATACTTATAATGATATAATTCATCAACAAACGCCGTCTGCATTACATCTTGCTCCTTATCTGCCACTAAATTTTGTCAATGTGATTATTGATGTGTCAAAAGATCACCATATTATACACATAAGTGTAATATTATACATACACACAAATTGCTTGTAAGTGTGCTTTTACTTTCTACGACTATTTTCATTATCTATGTTTATCTACTTTCTAATTGTTTTTATAGCTATTCGAAAATGTAAAATATATTTATGAAGAAAAAATAATTGTCCTTTACAACACACGTTATTTATTCAAAATCTTAGATTTATTTCTCACAATTTGGAATCAAATAATTCACGCGATACAATATGCATCAAAAAATCCAACCCTGGCGCTGCTATCCTTCATCATTGGAATTTTCAATTCAACTTTAGCTTTTTACAAACGTAGCAAGATCAGTATGTGAAATTCAAAATTTTGCCCCTATTTTCCTATCTTGATCCGCCTTCCACCGGATCACCAGCGCCGAATTGAAAAGAGACCACGGCAACGCCTTGCGCTTGCGCAGCAAAAGTAGTGCTGTAGTAAATTTCGTGAAATATTTCTGAAGTGGTGAAGCGTGTTATTCGGGTTGTCAAAGCTGTATACGTACGTTAAAATAACCTGATACTACAGAGACTTTGATAAAAAAAACGTTATGATTTACGTTCGATGTATTAAATGGATTCAGAAGTAAACGTTTATCGATCTCTCCCACCGTTGGTAGAGGGAAAACTTCACGGCTACCTGAAACTCACCGTCGACGAAGTTGTCTGGTCCAGACGGAGTCCAGGAGACGTAACTATACTTGCATCCTGGTGGGGTGAACTCGACAGTGCGCAATTTAGGTTCTTGGTTATTCTTTTCTGTTCCTCCTATTGTCCACCCTAACGTTATTTGCTTTGAACTTATCACAGATTGTAAAAGGTTAACTTCATTACTACATACAAATCGTTAGAGTTTAACGTCTTGCATCATTTGGGCCGACTTTAATTAAACTCCAGGCATTACCGATTTGTGATGTTTAGATTTTCATTCACTGCCCATTTGTTTCATCAAAACCATCTGCCCAATTCTTTATTTTTCCATATTATCACTATTGCTTAGACATCTAACCCAAAACTGGATCTTGTGGCTCAGTGGTTTGTCTAGCTATAGTGTAGTCTAGCTTTGTTTACATCTGGTAGTTGACTAATTGTGGAATAAAAATGATTTTCTAAGTGTCATTCTCTCTTAAAATTTTGTAATGCTTCTTAATTTTACAGGCCTGTCGACGTTCAAACAGGATTAGCAAGACTCAACAAAGATAAAATAGAAACTTATGCGGTTAGAACAAGCATTGATCTCTTTTCAGAGTATTTGAAAAATTGTGAAACTATAGAGCTAGTATGTGTATCAGAAGAGACGCATGAAGTGCTCGGCACGGCCCATGTTGGTGATTTACTAGATATATTTGAGGCTACGGTTTACTCAAGATATTTTCCAATCCTCAATGAGTCTGGGAATAGATTAGGAGACGTTCATGTTGGTTTGATATTCACAAGTATGACCAAAGGCACAAAATCTCTCAGTAAGATAAAAGATTTTCAAAAAACGCAATTTGAAGATCAAGTATCTTATCCTGTGATCAATATCAAACCAAAATACAGTGAAGAAAAATTACAAAAACCAAACAAAATGATATTTGATAACAAATCGAACAATATTTTTGCAACAAGCAATATTGAATATAGTGACAACATTTACAAGTCGGTTCTAAAAGATAAAAGAATGCAGACCGAAATCCCAGTGAAACAATTCAACACAGAAGTTGCTGATAAACTCGTTGCCCACGTTGTTGCGAGAGCACAACGTCTGAGAGGAGCTATACTCAAAGAAACTTATGAAAAAGATCCTCTGGCTCTGAGTGAAAGCTCGGTCTTAGATAGCTCCAGATCAGATACTTCTGCTGATAATGAAGCCAAACTGTATGAGTATTTTCTTGGTATGTAGTGAAATCTTTTTAAACCATAGATATTATGTTGTGTGTATAAAACTTATTCAATTTATCATATGTAACATTCGCTTTTTGATAGGAAAGAGAATGAGCCGATTTGATGAGCGTAAAGCTTTAGACACCTTGAGATTGACGTCCCCTACTCCAAGTTTAATTGATCTTGCATCAGAAGCAATTCAATCTTGTCAGCATAATGGTAAATCGCATTGTAATGAAAGAAAACCTGTGATAAGTATTCCTGAAGAAACTACAGACAATGTGACATCAAAAGATTCAATCTCCACCAAATCTAGGGGTCAGTAGTGATATTTTACCTCCGGATTAAAATTGTATACAAATGTTGATATCAGGTTTGTTTTTTTGTTCAGAACATTCACCACTAGATCAGATAGATAGTATGAAGATAATTGTGGAGTCCCTGACGTTATCCCCAGCAGGCTACCGACGAGTGCGATCCTCTTGCGTTTCTCGTATGTTAATGTAATTTCGATTTGAATGTTAATAGACCCACAAGATGATTTACAGACTCACGTTACTAATGAAATATTTTCAATAAGAATTTAGTCGACTTGTTTGACAAAATCTACGATGAATAATGTAATATCTAGTTGTGTTTATGTCACTTTGACGATACAAGGACCTTTTTCTTTTCCATATTCGTGTTCATTGGATTCGAAGCTGTTTTTTTTTTTTTTGGTAAAGTATCACAGTTTCTTGTCAAAGATAAGGTCTTTATATCTGAATAGGTGGGGACAGCATTCCACTAGCAGTGACATATTTTGTTGAATATGATACATCATTTACTCATACCAAGAGAACAATGAAGAAATCAAGCAATGAGATGCGCCCTACAAAATTGTGTTCTAAGAAACAAGTTGGCCAAGGTATGTAAACTACTCAAAACCAAGGAAATTGTCTCTGTGGAACCTGATACGAAGATTTGATATAATTTATTCATTTACTCAACAGTGATTTATTTCAATCACCAAGCCATCTTTGACTTGCCAAAGGCCTGCATCAACATGGATGTACCTTTAAAATTCAAAGTGTATAACCGACATTTGAACCAAAGGTCACCTACTTTATTAGGATTTGGATCAATTTATATCAACGAAATCGCAGAAATGGAAACCCTAAGCACAACACAGAAACTAGCCATAGTAAATAAAGGCATCAAAATGGGAGAGCTAAAAGTCAACATTGAGCTAGGCTGTGATGGTATTCACTTTGGCAGAGATTTTGTTGGTGTGTTCAAATTTTTCACATTTATTTCTACATCTTTTCTTTATTGATTTTTTTATGAGTTGCTTCGCATACTGAGTTCCCTCATCTTCCTCAATTTTGCAGATGCGGTCATGTCTACAAAACATAACATTCCCATACACGAAGTGTTATCTGTACCCAGTTCAACTGGAAGTAAAATAAAATCCGCCACAGGTAGCCATTCGAAGCCAAACAGCAGAGTTTCCTCGTCCTCTAAATACTCCTATAGTTGCAGCGGTAGCAAGTCTAGTGGAAGTAACAAGAATGGGGTTACTGAATCCAAACAAAGTAACACAGAGGATAGATATTTGAAACTGGAACAGCCCAATCACTCTAAGGAAGGAAAGGTACGCTTTGATTAGTCGTAGAATTCTCCATCAGAATCAGTTTTTCCAATACTATGTCTTTACCATAAATTCTTTTATGCCCAGACACTGCTACATGGACTAATATATATCGCTGAAGGTAAAGGGTTACCAAAATTAAATACATACCTAATATGCCGAGCGTTTTGGAAAGAAGATAGAGCCACGAGTCAATTATGCCTCGATACGGATAATCCATTTTACCACTTTCACGAGGTGAGCTCTTGCATATCTCACTAAAATCATCATTTCCACTTAAAAATATTAGATTACACTATCTTCTGTTATTTCTGATATTACGTACTACCCTTCAGATTGTGAGAAGAAACGTTACAATCAGTATTTCGTTATCATGTTTTTCCAGTTGGTTCCATTGTTACATGGACAGGATCTACTAGATCGAACAAAAGACAATTTCATCGTAACAGAAATTTGGAGTAGAAATTTTGCAGGACAAGATAACTTACTTGGAATTGCTAAGCTACCCGTTCATCAGTTGTACGTAGCTTACAAGGATCCTTTAGTTTTGCCACATTTATTGATGTCAAAGGTATTATAGATACATCGACCATACAATTGATTGCGACAAATACAAAAGACGTGACATGTTGGTTTTTCAGTATCCCGTCATAAGTGTCGACGGATGGATTCCAATTTGTGAACCAGTAACCGGTCGCTCATGCGGAGAACTATTGGCACTTGTAGCTCTTGGTACCGCGGAACAAATTGCTCTCCTAGAAATGACCAGAGGACTTCGAGACTGCAGCATTACACCACGTGTGATCCAGAGTTCCTTGCGAAACGCCTCTCAGAATACTGACAAATCCAATGTCAATTTAAATGATAATCAAAATCCTAATGAAAAAGACCACAGTTCTTACAATAATCTGCAAACCTCCACAGAGCTCTTGCAGGGTGTCGAAAGTGGCCATGAACATTATCATACGAAAGATGCCTCAAGTTCACAAAATACTAGATCTCAGGAGTCACAGACTGAAATAACAACCGTTGAAGATATGAAATCCTCCAATGTCTCAAATACACAATCTCAAAACGAAGCTGCTACCTCACAGAGCTCAGTCTTGCATGCTCTTGTCGATCATCTAGCCCAGGCACTCAATGTTCCACATTCAAATTGTCACCCAGTGACTGATCCCAGAAAAGTTGAGTCAGAGCATCATAAAATTGCCGCTGTAGAGCGAATTGATTCAGACCCATTGAGTAATGATAGTATTTCATCATCGGAGGGCAGTCCCCGAGAAAATTATGATATGCCAACTGAAATGTACAGAAGTGTTGGAGTTGGCGCGGAATTTGATGAAAATATAAATCAAGTCCCAAGCACGAGTTACTCAACTTCAAATTCTAAACCACTAGTAAAGGAAAAATCAGTTTCATACAATGATCTGGGAAGCACAGTCAGCCAAATGGAGGATGAACCATCATTTAGAGCTCATGTCGAAATTGAATGTGCTCTCCACTTGCCTAAGATAGAAAGATCTGAAGGACCTACTGAGCCGAGCACATATGTCACTTTTCAACCGGTCCAAAAAGATACGTGCAAACAGCTTGGCCCCTATAGAGTCACAAATATTTATCCAAACAGCTGTAGTCCAAAGTGGGAATGGAGATGTGATACTCGTCTGTCTTCGGAGTTACTCGTGAATGTAAATATATTCAGTGATCCTGATTTTTTAGTTCGCTAAAAGAAATAGGTTGTCCTCTTTTCATGTTTATGCTCTTATATTGCTTTTGTTATGATTGATAGAAAAATTTTTCTACAGGAACAAAAAAGAATGATTTTGAAAATCTGGCGGTTAGCGGATCCCGTATTGAATTCTAATCTTGATTTGGAGAAAGATATAGTAATCGGCTTTGCAGCAGTGGATTTGTCTGTACTACTCTCTGGATTTCCACTTGTGTCTGGTTGGTTCCATATAATGGACTTCACTGGAAAATGCAATGGGCAGATCAAAGCAAGTAGTACATAGATTCCCCATTGCATGAATGGACCGAAGTTATCAATTACCTGTTAAATAATAAAAATCTTAATCGATTTATCTTTTTGCTCAGGTCACTATCACTCCACTAGAAAATATTTCGATGTATGCAAAGACGAGTTCTAGCACTAGTATTCCGCAAAATTATACATCGCACTTAACAGTGTCATACAGTATTCCACAAACGATAAGTGGCCTGCCACCCACTTTGATCATCCCCAGTGAACAGATTCAGCCGAGCTATGCACCTGCTTATACGGACGCATTTTGTACACACCATAGTCAACAGGAACATGATTCAACGAGTGATATTGGTCTGAGTCTAGGCGATGTTTCTATGACGTTTCTATCACAGTCGCTTAAGTAAGTTTGGAAATTGTAGTGTTGCATGAAATTTGAATGTGGAACCCACTCCTTTATTTGCATCCAATTAATAACTTGCTACTTCATTATTGGGCTACTCGTTTTATTTTTAATGTAATTATTCCGAAATTTCAGACAAAAGTTGACTGAACTTGATGAAATAACAAAGCGCTTGAAATCCCGTTTACACGATGTGACCAATGAGGATTTTGACGTTGATTTTGATCCAGACTTTGATATCAATGAACCAGAGCTGGAATTGGAGCATAATCAAAATGGGAACACTCTACATGATCGCTCTCCGAATGTAATACCCCAGAACATACAAGATTGGCAGCTGCTGCCTCCTACAACCAATTATTCGTCTAGCCATAGTTCACAAATTAACAAATGTCGAGATGCGAATTTAAACAACGACATCCAAAATCGATATGGACCTCATAATTACAACACAAACACAGATAGCACTGAGCAAAATCTCACAGACACTGGTTACTCTACGAATTCGAATGTACAATCCAACCAGAGTTTGTCAAATGGGTATCTTGAAACAGAAAACCAAAACGGTCACGGCAACTATATAAGTAATGGTCATCCGAAGGAAGATGCTATGGAACAACCAGTTAGAGGAGCTAGAATGCATATAAATCATTTATTGGATAAACTAACTTCATTTACGTCGGCACCACCAGCAGCCGGGAATTTCCCGATTAAACGCAATATTCACGATTTCATAGCCAGTTTACGACACAACAATACAAATGGTAAATGCAACCAAGAAGTAAATGTAAGAACTGTTCCGACTCAAACGGAGTACCAGGACATTCAGCGTAGCGACTTACAGTCGAATGCAGTACTTAAAGATTGCAATCAGAATAATAACCACGCAAATGCTTCAATGAATGATTTGATGCAAGACAGAAACAAAGTTTCAACATTAATTCGCGAAGAGTTAGTCACAGATGAAAATAATGAGACAGCGGAGTTTGACGACCTAACGACACACCTCCTGACTTCTAATGTTAGGCACATGGATTTAGATAGTATTTTTAATCCGCTCCTGTATCAACACTTAATTCCTGATGTTCAGGTATCGAATTCATTGTCAAACCCCACTGAAGCTGTGCAAGATTTGGAAAATTTAAATACTTCAAATGATGGAGTAATCATAGAAGAGTTAGACAATAGATACGCTGAGACTTTTAATGCCACTATTAATAATGGACTGGGCAGGCTACGGAATCTGATAGAGATAGACGCATCTTTAGTTGAGGATAACCTTAGCCAAAATAGAACGCAAACAAAATTATCAAAAAGCTCAGGCAGTAGTGATTTCTTTAGAATGACGCCGGCAGGTGTGTCCGAAGATACTGACGGAAACATTGATGTTACAATAGCAGACAAGCCTAGTAACGATGATTTGATGGCAAGTAATAGTACAGAGTCTACGACTACACTTTCCCTTGATACTGCTTCCATCAGGCAGAGGCAAGAGGTTTTAGATAACGATTCTTTAATGTCATCTGACTCGTCAACTTCTGTAATTACGAGGCAAGCTCCTGATGGTGGAAATCCAACAGAGGAGACTAACAAACCATCAGCTATCAGCCGTCAGAACGAGAGTGATACTTGTTCAACTGATAGCTAAGTTTTCAATCTCTGTTCTAGCCAGCCTGAATCGTTGTACTATTCTTCTTTCGATTCCTTGAGTATGCAGCTCTTAAAGTACTGGAGGGATAAGATTCGTAATTTATGATGAAGGAAGATTTAGGTTTTGCTTAGAAGTTTCTGTGATGCTAGAAGCTAGCTGTATTTCACATAGGTCTACATAAACCCAGAAAAAGCGGTGAGTTCTTTTAATTTTCACATAGGATTCTATTTCGTATTGATAATGATTAATGGATTGCTACTTCAAAATTCATTCAATTGACTTAATTCAGAATCTAATTCTTGTGTTCCATTTCTCAACTGCTGTTGGTTACAAACCATCCATATTGTTGAATTCAGTCAAAAACACAGAACATTTAGTATCAACCCATTCCCCCTCTCTTCGTGTTATTCCGACCATAGTGACGCGATTAATTATGTATAAGAAACTTCCTGCAAGTAATTGTTGGATTGTCTGTTGATTTGTTCTTCGATAACTTAATTTCGTACTTGGGTGAATTGCATAATTCTAGACAATACTTGTAGTTGAATTTTTTCGTTACTGCTGCAGTTGCCATTTATAGGCATTTCTCTTAACATGAAAATTCTTCAGCTAAGCATATAACGTTGGTTTTCTGAACAATATGATGAAAAGCTACGTATTTTTTGTATTTCCAGACGTGCTTTTTTAGTACAGCTTGTTTCAACGCAGTTTTTCATATAGTAATTGATACAAGCGGTATTATTCTGCATATTTTTAATATCTAGATCATCGAAGCATCTGTTTCTTTAATGACTGATTACCACATATACGTAATGATAATATCTGAAATACAGGTATACAATATTCTACTACAAACAGTTCAACATGACTATATTATACTATACCTATCGTTTGAGGCATTTAACTATGTAACATTAACATGTGAAATATTTTTATATAATCTTTCTGTAAATAGTGCTCAAGTAGGAATACTAAAAATATGAATAAATTTATTGTAATGCTATTCTGAAAATATACTAGATCTGTATCACGTGTAAACTGCTTAGAAAAAATTAATATACATGTATTTGTTGCATTTCCAATTAACTTCACCGAGAATGTAACATTTATTTTTATGATCATTATTTTATTTCATTTTATTTAATTTTTTGTAAAGTTTAAAAATATATTCGTCACAATTTTACGTGTTCTAATCAAATTTTCTTCGACTGCAAAATTATAAATTTGTGTGATTTGAAAATGATCCAACCTGGATAGATAAATACCATTGGATGATTTGCACATGTATTAACTGTGAAACTTTTCAGTTAATCCAGCATCATTCAATCTATAAGGTATGCTGCTAGATAAGCCTCACAGCGATTCCACTTTTGAATCGCTTGGGGGTGCATGAGCCACACTTTAGCAGGCATTCCTTCATGACGATGTATCTCTGAGCAATACCGAATTTTCTGAAAGGATGATTCATATCTTGTTAGCAATATTATTTGGCTACCTCAGTATACAAATAACTCTTACTCCAGTTACAACTTACACGGAATTCTTTAAGTTGGGATGCAGTGTATAATTTATTTTCTTGTCGTTCTTTTAGCATGCACGGTCTACACAGAAAATATTTGTTGTGCTTGTGCCAGTAATCACCGAATGGTTTTTTCTGACATAAATCACAAATATCAGTATTTCTTTGGCAACATTTTAACTCAACTCCAAGACGCATCTTCACACGGCCTCCAAAACTGTGATCGTAGACGATTCCACGCTTCACTCCAGGTGAGTGTGACCCTGGACTGAAAATATCACAATAAAAATAATTGGCTTTGGTTCAGATCTCTTTCATATTTGAAAATGATGTTAACAGAATACCCTGGATTTTTATTTGTTAAATTCGTTTTTCTTTTTGCAGTTGAAGCAAATGGGTGTTTCAATTGTTTTACTTTTGGAGGAAATGTGCTGATAGTATATTCAGCAGGAGAAGGATGCTCATCCAGGTGGCCTATAGTCTCTGAAAATCTCGCGATCCCACTGTAACCTTTAGTACTTATGGAATGGAGGCATGGCTGCAAGAATATAGCATCCAAATAGAATTAGCAACGCAAGTTAGTGTGAATGGTCATTAAGTATTTAAGTAGAAAACAAAATGAGCCCATAGATCAGAACTGAGTGCCGAATCAATCAAAAGTTTTCATCTTAGTTTTAAAAATTACTTTCCACCTTGATTTTTGTAGCATTAAATGCTTCCAGGGTACTATATTTATTTGGCGAGATGTTAGGGTAATCTTCAAAAACATAGTGTCTCATGAATGGAGTCATTCCTTTTTTGGATGACGTATCTCGATCACAGCTAGAACCAAAGGCTATTTTCTGAAGTTCTTGCTTACGCACGACATATTCAAAGTCTAAAACACAGAACACCAGGATAATTTCAATAGATAGCACATTTTCTTTTCTAATATAGATATATATTTTATTCTAATGTGTTAAGTGATGAGAAATTTTTTTTAAAGATTAATTTTGGTATGGCATTATCGAATCCGATTTTTAAAAGTTTTAAATGAGTCTGCTGATAATAAGAAACTTCGTTTTATTGAAATTATAAGTTTTGAATATGTAATTACATATAATTAGATATGAGTACAACAAGTAACTTGTGATATACCTTGGCGACATACCCACATATTTGGCATCAAACAATCACTCGAGTTAGGATACTTAAAATAATAGAAATTCGGGGCTTAAAAAAAAGACTTTGTGACGTTTATTGCTATGGCAACCGTCAATATAACCGTTACGTGTTATTGACTCAAATAGATTATATTTGTTTGATATCTTATTTCAGAATCTAGTTGCATGACTGTCCGAAAAGTTTGGTAAATGTAAGTGAGAGAAAGTTCATTGAATTTTCGCGCCTCTGCGTTTATTATTCGACGAATTAATCAAATTTGTATACCTTGCTTAATAGTAATATTAATCGCTGTACAATATTACATAAGAATTTATTTGCTAGTATGGAAAATTATCAAGTTACCTTCCATCGTAACTTTCCTTCACAGTTACTTGAAATTTGTATCTTTAAAAACGCAGACTCCAGTAAGACAGATTACGTGTAAGATTCAACAACTCTGAGATGGAAGCAAAAATTTTAATTTAGAAAATGTTAATGAACAAAAAATGATAGTAATTAGAGGACAAATTATTGCTTGGCGATTGAAGACAATGTCACATTTCTTCAGAGTTGAATAAATAATCGAATTGATTTGAAGATGAATTGAAAAAGCGCGCTATGGCGAGGCACGTTCAAGCACAACCACATTGGAACACAGGGTTTTTATATCGCCATTTAGGCATCGATAAATATCGAAAGTTGCGAGTCAGTAACGAACTGCAGTTCATTCGGATATTTTGAAAGCATCTAAATTATATTTACTAATTCTGCGACGCAAAAATCGTATACACGTTCTACTGCTGTTACTATCTGTATCTGTAGTTCTGTAACTATAGCGTCGACTAACGAATTATGGGTATTAATGACTGTGGTCAATACTGCAAATATCTCTTCAGAAATTATACGATTTAAACAAATACTTCAACCGGATTTGTGATCGCGCATCCTCTTTGATCTTTTCAATCTCGCGCAAATTTTGGGCGCAAGTCACGTGGTATTCTAGCTAGCGTCGACCAGTTTCCCTCACTGAACACGACGGTCCAGCAACCAAACCTGAAGATGAGGACAAAATTGTGGTTTTGTTACGTAATGAAAGCTGATTATGATGTGAGGCTGAGTTGATTGAAGGAGAGGCTGCCTGAACTTCATGTTAGGACCATCTGCTGACTTAGCTGCGTAAAAGGTTATCATGTTATAAATCGTAATGAAAGACCTTGAAGCTTGGAGAGAGGTCGGGTCAGTGAATTGGCCTCAACGTTCGTTTAACTCATGTAGGTTTTACTAACGTTTCTGAGTTTTGTGGGGCAAAAAATGCTATAATAATCATTGAAAGATAATGAAATGTCTATTCGCTCTAGGGATATGCTAGGCAAGTAATATCAATATCTGAAAAGCCATACGGCAAAGTGAGCTTGTATTGTTGGCTGTACGTTAGGTGGCGCTGCCCGGCGTGTTGCATGTAATTGTGACATGTGTGTCATACACACCTGACACTACGCGTGCATGTGATGTTATACTTGCTTAGCATCAAAGCATATACCGTTCATTATACCTATAAATAAGCCGTATTCTTTGGTTAGAAAAAGGTTATTTAAAGCAGGGTTATTGTAGTTCGTAGGTGCGGTCGTCTACAATTGCGGTTCACGTGTTCGTTGTTCGAAACGGTACGTTGATCTTTCTTGATCACGGGAGAAATCGAATATATTTTGTAGACTGGCAGGTCACGTTTTCATTTAATTTTATAGGTATAGTAACTCTGCTTTCGAGTTCAATAGCTGTTTATGAATTGGGGTTAAAAAGCCGGCTGATCGGTGTCGCTTTGATACCGGTGAAAAAAAAAAATCAATTTTCGTTATATTTGTTCTTCTTCCCATCACGTTTTCACATGCCTCTGCGTTTTTCGTTCCAGCTCCAAATCCGACCTTGACTGTGAAGAAAATCAAGACGAAATGTTAAATACTCATTCGGCGGTAATTGTATTACACATTCATTTATTTGCATTTTTAGATTTTGCTACAAAATGCCAGTTTACTTAGTCCCCACTTTAGTCCCCCAATTAGATAACATCCTAACAATTAATTATATCGAATATGATTAGTGTCTTAATCTGCTATTAGATGATGAATGACCTGTGATTAATAATTATTGTTTCATAGATCTTAAAATGAATTTCCTCGTTTCCATTTTTCTACCAACAGGCATGGCCTTTCAAAAAGTATCCGAAGCTGTTTATTATGATGATATATCATTGTGATAGATTACTCACAGTGCCTGCTATCATGGCCTGTCCATTTGATTTCTCTTACCTATTACTAGTATGTTAGTGTTTTTCATTCGCTGTATCTACATCAGTGAACACTGAGTTCAGATTCCCTAGTCATTACCAATCGCATGACTAGACACCTAGGGACACCACACATGAGCGTGCAGTGTTCAAAGTGTAGCTTGTTGAGAACTGCTTTACAACCAAATATAATTGATGACAATCAATTCATTGCAATTCATAGTCATGTCGTGGTCACTGGTAATAAATTATGATACTTTGTAATACTTGTAGTTTTGTGACTTGGGAGTTAGTTGACTGTTTCTTGAAATATAGCATTTAATCTTCGTCGTGTGGAATGAATAGAAACCTCATTATATCATAACACTATCAGTGCTTACAATTAATTACTTAATTATCAACCAGCATGCTTTCAAGTACATTCAGTTTTCTAGTTTGTTTCTTTTTGTAGTTTGGAAAATGTCACTATAGATTGAGTTATTTCTACACTGCATCACTCTTCTACGCCAATTTTCAATTTTCTAAAATTCTGTATTATGCAAAGCATAAAGTTCCAATTTTTATCGTAATGATACATAACTTTTTTTTTGTTATTCTTACAGATCTTGCCTGCCTTGGTCGCAATAGGAGTAATAGTAGCTACAGCATGGGCAGTGAAACTGTATTTATCCTCCAACCAAGGAAAATCCGGAAGTCGAAAGAAACGACAGAACTCACCTATCACCCTAGTAGATTCAACTACTAAGTATCCCTTACCGCTTGTGGAGAAAGAAGTCATCAGCCATGATACTCGGCGCTATCGGTTCGGTCTTGCATCTAACCAACACATTCTGGGCCTTCCGATTGGCCAGCATATTCATCTATCTGCTAAAATTGGCGGAGAAGTAGTCATTAGGGCTTACACACCTGTGACTAGTGACGATCACCTGGGTTATGTAGATCTAGTAGTGAAAGTTAGTACAATTTATATAATTGAGATCATATTTTCATCTGTGTTGAGTGGTCATAAATGGGTTTTGTTTTGATAGGTTTACTTTAAAGATGTTCACCCAAAGTTCCCAGCTGGTGGGAAAATGTCCCAATATTTAGAAAGCTTAAACATTGGAGACACTATCGACTTCCGTGGACCCTCTGGCCGCCTCGTCTATAATGGACCGGGAGAATTCTCCATTAAGGTACTCCGGAAAGAACCGCCAGTACAGCATTTTGTTAAAAAGGTGAGTACCACTGAAACGGGCCTACCTGATTCATTGCCTTAAAATAACCTAATCAAATGAAATTTTGTTGATCTATTCATTGCGCTCATAAATTTTAATAAAGTAGGTTCTATGACGTTATGTAACGTGTTTCATCAAAGATTGATTATAATTTCAGGTGAATATGATTGCTGGGGGAACTGGTATTACACCAATGCTGCAGCTGATACGTCAAATGACGAAGGACCCAGAAGATCAGACTCAAATAGCGCTATTATTTGCGAATCAGACAGAAAAAGACATACTTTTACGTGAGGAATTAGAAGAGGTAGCCAAGAACCATCCTGACCAATTTAAGCTCTGGTATACGGTAGACACGAGCAGCGAAGGATGGCCCTACAGCACTGGTCATGTAAACGCAGACATGATATCTTCTCATTTGTTCCCGCCATCGGATGACACGCTTGTTCTGATGTGCGGACCACCGCCGATGATCAACTTTGCCTGCAATCCAAATCTGGATAAACTTGGCTACAATCCTAAGCTTAGATTTGCTTATTAATAAATATGACCTGGCTATTCTACCCCTTATTCTAATTTAACGTAGTGAGCCTAGACTGTCGGGATATACTTAATGTTTTTATTGCGTGCTTCCGCCTCAGGCTGGAGATTTCGCGATAAATTTCATCTTCAATAGTATGAATCATACGCATTGTGAGCAGAACTTTGGCGTCAAATCTTTGCATTGGAAAAAATTAATACTCCAAGAGTTAAATGTTGGATGGTAGGTGCACATGTTGATTAACTGACAATATGACCTGTTATGCTTTTAAGTAGGGGATGTTTGTAGAATTGTTGAGCATTGTAGGTAATCTTTATTACTTGTTAATAAAAAAATGAAAGAGCGGATGGAAAGAAGACGTGAATTAACCATCACTTATTATGTGTTACGACTCGACTGTTTATTTCTGTCTATGGGATATCGACGTGAAATTTATACAAAACTTCTAGTACTGAAATATTTTGGAACTATAAGTTCAGATCTGTTTTGTTTATCAGAAATTGATATTGGCTGAAATGGGAAATTAAAATCGTAAATCTCTTGGTAAAAAGCTGACATTTACAGACGGATTTTCATGTAACAAAAAAAAAACGTTCCTCTAATCTTGGTATTCGCATAGATTACCGGGAAAATGAAACAGCGATGTATTCCAAGTAGCCAGACGGCCTTTCGCATATTGATGGTGGTGAAGCGAAAGATAAAATAAAAGGTAAATGAATGAAACAAATTCAGTCATAACGAACAAAATCTGATAACGCGAAAAAATAACCTTGTCACTATTTTCGTTGTTTTTTTGCCCATGCCCGATGATGTCATATCCTGTAACATCAGTCTCATATTCAGTTTACTGAACTACTTGAGCGACGTCGATATCATGTGGGCTGCAAGCTTTAAAATTAAAGAGTATTCGCCAATGACGTCAGACAGCTACCCGCTTCAACTTCAAAGTAATCTCTGTTTTACGAGTTATATGAGTCGTCCACTCATGCTGATACAACATGATCTTTCACAACCAGTAGGATAAAAAGATGGTCTCTAAAGTTTCGCTGTCAATGATTATGCAATTCTTTATTTTCGTAGATCAATAAGTTGCCTTGTTACCACTGCTTGTGATCAATTTTTTTGTAATCGATCCTCATAGTATCAGAGAATATTGATTAGCAAATTTCTTCGCTGTTGGAGTTTTTGAGAATATGAATTTCAAGTGGTAATAAAGCGTCGATTATACCTCGTTTCAAGGTCATGAAAGGGAAGTGTATAAGCCTTTCCTCAGAGGATATAAGTTACGGAAGATTGGGAATTCAGGGTGCGATTTTTGGATGACTTGTCGAGACTCGCGTTGACTGGAGGGCCCATCCCTCCCGGGAAGGGCGGGAGGGAGGTTCCCCCGTTTGAAATCGATCCAGCATCTTTCGCCGCCTCTCTCAGCACCTATAATACTCTCAACATGAATAAAATTATAACGAACGTCCTTCTGGCCAACCGATAAAAATTGCCTCTATACAGATAAGCTCTCGACGGCCATCATCATCTCCTCACTAATTTCCTCCCCTGTAACAAGCTCCCCTCTACAGATTATACTTGAAATGGTGCATTTTGCTGACGCTTTTTTAAAGGGCTGTAAACTTGTAGCCGATGTTCTTGGCAAGAAATGTATGAGTAATAGTATGTATAATACGTATGCTAATGTATAGAATAATGTGTCGATATACATCTGCGGTACACATATACGACACACACGCGTGCCTTTAACCCATGTGTGAGGTATCCTGAGGGAAAGTGGGATGAAAGGTAGGTCGCAGGAGCGGCAATATCGATTACTGTCAGCATCGCACCGTGGGTGGCTACCAGAGCCCGATGGCCGGGTGATTTGCTTTCATTTTATAATTTCCTTTTACCATCTTTCTCCCATCTCCCCCATATGGGACACCCCTTTTGTACGTTGGGCAGTCAAATACTTTCATATACATAGAGATAATGCTGGGAGACGTGCAATTGCATCTAGATAATTCCCTGTATCATGGGGGATAATCCCGCGTTATAAAAGGAAAAACGAAGTTCATGGTCGAATGGGGATTTTATCGCACGGAATCGCGGCAGCCGTGACCTACGTGGTGCGTGGGTACCGCTGGTGAAGGTGCGCGCGCCCGTGCACGCGTGCGTACTTTTAACGATGATGATTTTTGGTTCATCCTGTCCCGGGTACCCTCCAGACGACGACCGTCCGTGAGCTCATACCAATATCGCGTACCCGCGGCGGTCTTAAATCCGCCGAGGGAAAACGCGCGCGGATTTATTTAACTGGTGCTCCGAATACCAGCGAACAGATCCGCGATTTTTAATTATAAGATTATTTGATTCAAAATTGACGAAAAAATATTCTATGGGCGATGCGTAAAATATATTAATTTAAATTCAAACGAAACCAAAGTCGGCCACACGAATCGATTTTGATGCTTGAGAGAACTGTATCACCAAATTGTAATATGAATATTTATAATTACATGTTTTCGAAAATAACGTCTATGCGATTGTTTCAAATATTATATACAGTGAGGTGTGCAAGATTCGAGCGTAATACCTGCATAAATTGCTACTTGGAGGATATTTAAAAATGAGGAGCATTCCCGAAGCCCGAGAAAGTGTAATCGCGTGCCTTCGCGAAATGATGAGGCGTGGATTAGTTTATCGAGACACACAGAGGGATTTTTAATCGTTATATACATATAAATATAAATTGAATAATTAATTATAATATTTGATGAAAAATGCAGAATCAATCAACTGCTAATTACAATATGGATCAAGTGCACGAGATCAGGCACGTGAGCTTTTGAATATCGCCCAGCTGCGGAGCACCCTTATTTGATTCGAGGGTGAAAATGGAGGATTCACCGGCGCGAATGCGTCCCTATCTAGACTCTTGGGATGTAAGTGTGCGTGTCCCATTGTCCTATATCAGTAGTATTGAATCCTCAATGAAGAGTAAACTCATTGAATTTTAAGAGTTTATAACTCATACACCGTATCTCCCTAACTGCAGAACGAGGACAAATACTCCGTAGCAAACAGTCAAGCGCCGCTTCAGGGAGCGGAAGAAGATCACCCAGAAAGAGGCGAATGGACGGGAAAGTTCGACTTTCTTTTATCTCTTCTTGGCTACAGTGTCGGCCTTGGAAATGTATGGAGATTTCCTTATCTATGCTATTCAAACGGGGGCGGCGCATTTTTGATCCCGTTTACCGTCATGCTGATTATCGCTGGACTTCCCCTCATGTTCATGGAGCTTTCTCTAGGTACAAATTAATCAGACAAATCATAATCATGGAGTTTTAGTATATCTGACATTCAAAATACCATCATTCATAAAGGTCAATACGCGAGTCTCGGTCCGGTAGCTGCTTACAAAAGGTTTTGTCCTTTACTTCGGGGTCTGGGTTACGGAATGGTTCTCGTAAGTTCAATTGTGATGCTCTACTACAATCTTATCATCGCTTGGACTCTATATTACATGTTCGCATCGGTGGCTGGTGAGGAATATTTTTTTAGTTAATTCATTTTTCTCCTCCGATTTTTATGATACTGTCATTAACTGAAACCGCTACTTCCTGCAGGCGTTGGAGTGCTGCCTTGGGGTCATTGCGATCCAGCATGGAGCACTCCAGATTGTTATACCCCCGAAGCAGCGGAAAATTGCGCTCGAAGAAACACAACATATTATAGAGGAAGTTGTCTCAATTACACGCAATTGTCAACGATCGGCTTAGAAGAAAACTCAACTACTGTCGTCCGAAAACCCCCTGCGGAGGAGTATTTCAAGTCAGTATTTTCCCTGATCAAAATAGTCGAACGACGAAGTGTCCGATAACTTTATTAACAGAACATGCATTTCCCACAGCAATCATGTCCTAGGATTGAGCGTTGGGATTGAGGAAACGGGTTCAATACGTCCGGCTTTAGCAGTCTGCTTGTTCCTGGCCTGGGTAATAGTTTTTCTCTGTCTGAGCAAGGGTGTTCAAAGTTCTGGGAAGGTTGTTTACTTTACGGCCCTCTTTCCGTACGTCGTTTTGGTAAGTAATCTCGAAATATCTAAAATCAAACACCTAGTTAATTTACACTAATTACGTAAAAGAAAAAAAATCTTTCGACAGATCGCTCTTTTCATCCGTGGTATACTTCTACCTGGTGCTAGAGAGGGAATTTTATTCTACCTGACACCAGATTGGCGCCGTTTAGCATCAGCAAAAGTTTGGGGCGACGCAGCGGTTCAAATATTTTTCGCCTTAAGTCCGGCTTGGGGAGGTTTAATAACTCTTAGCTCGTACAACAAATTCACTAACAACTGTTACAAGGACTCTCTAATCGTGGCTGTAAGCAATATCGGTACTTCGTTTTTTGCTGGTCTTGTAATATTCTCCGTAATCGGATTCCTCGCAAACGAACTTAACGTCCCAGTCGCATCTGTCGTTGACCAGGGTGCAGGACTCGCTTTCATCGTCTATCCCGAGGTAACTTAACTAACATTTAAAATCTGAGTATAATTAAAACGCATACAGAATTTAATCAATTACTGTTAACATCTTCAGGTTGTCGCTCGTCTTCCGGTCGCACCCCTGTGGTCATTACTATTTTTCGTTATGCTTTTAACTCTTGGTTTGGACTCTCAGTTTGCTCTGATGGAGACAGTCACTACAGCAATACTCGACGGTGTACCTGCGCTAAGAAATTATAAATTCTGGGTGGTTCTAGCAGCCGCTATCCTCGGATATGCTGGTGGTCTCATTTTCACAACCAACGTAAGTACATATTTATCACCCTTTTCGTCACTTTTTTCCGTTCTCACTAGTACACACGACCAGCAAAAAAATGGATCGAAAAATAAGAACCAAACGATCTTCTCGTTACAGGCGGGAATGTATTGGCTGCAACTGATGGATAAATACGCGGCTAATTGGTCGGTTCTATTGATAGCAATCAGTGAATGTATCCTTGTGGCTTGGGTGTACGGAGCGGATCGATTTTTGGACGATGTTGAACAAATGATCGGCCCTCGAGGTCGTTGTTGGCGTTTTTTCTGGACCTGGATGTGGAAGGTTATTACACCCGCGGCGCTCTTCTTCATCCTGTTTTTCAATTGGGTAGAATATGAGCCGATGCGTCTCGGTCTTTACATATATCCGCGTTGGGCGGATGTCGTTGGATGGGCAGTTGGCATGCTGCCAGTCTTCGTAATCCTTGGATTTGCCATCGTAAGTAGCAATTTCTTGATCAATTTCGTACCTGTAGAAAAGATCGAATTCTCTCACCGTTTTAGTTCTAAGTAATCGTATTGTAATGTATTCATTTAACTTTATCATTAGATAATTATACGTGTTACAGGAGGACAGGGTAAACGTATTTTGTGTTATTGATTTTTAGAATCAGCTCGACATTGGAGAAAAGAGCTCACGTCGTCGTAAACCTGGTTCACGGCACCCAGGTTACGACGATGACGATGTCTACGAGGACGACGATCTTGACGATCTAGACTCTAAGGGAAAATCGAAAGGATCACGCAGTTCCATTTGGTGCAGAGCTCGCTTTCTTTTACAACCAACCCCTGAATGGGGTCCAGCAACACCGTCCAGGGCGCAATCACGAACCCCACCGCCATCGTCACGCGGTACGCCGTTGATCTTTTTTTATACATTTTTCCCCCGATTCTTTTCCCAATCGTTGAATTCAGTTCCTAATTCTTGACTTTCGAAATTTCGCAGGGGGTGCTGGAAGATCTTCTTCGGGAGGATATGAACCAGCACGTGATACGATCGTATTGGTAAATGGAAAGCCGATGGTACAACCTCCGTTGTGTCCAGGGGGTGTACCTGGTGGACCAGCAAAATTACCTGGGCCTTCGATATTAAAGAATTCTAGCAAAACCGATCTAGTCTGCGCATCGCAGCAGGTCTGATAACAAATTGGTTGATCAATTGGTCGTACAAACGCAATTATCAGCATGGTAATTGTTCACGCCGTTATTTAGATTCAGTAAACGAGTATGAATTAGAGTCTGGAGCCTATAGATACTAGAATCCCGGAGCTGTGTTAGGTGGTATAATACATAGTTATTCGGTATTTGACGTGTAATCATGTGTATAACTAAGTGTCTATACATATATAAATATAGGTGTCCTAGGATCGGCCGAATCACCCTCGCATCTGCAGGCCCGCGGTAGGGGAAAAATATTCAAAGTCAGTTGTATGCGGTAAACTGGTTTATCGCAATTATGCTGCAGACGCGCTGACTCACGTTACTCTCTGAATTAATTTCGGTGAAAAAGCAGACGTGTTTAGTCATCGAATATCAGTGGATTTTTGAGCATAATTATATAACAGTAAAAAAAATTGATCCACCATAGATTTCACGGACGAATCAATGAGAACTTCACTGAAATTTAGTCAGAGAGTAAATAACGACAAATGAAAAGTGGATAATCAAAATTAACGTCATCTATTTTTTTACAGCCAATAATTGTCAGGAGTTAGTCAAATGTTCCGAAGTTAGTTTAGCGAGTATGGCGAATAGTCTTCCCATTTCAAAAGGGAAACAGGGTTGATTTCTCTTTGTTTTCGGACATCAAAAATAATCGATTAATTCCAGGAATCTTTGTTCTTCCCCGTTTATTTTTTCGTACAATTTTGTTTTCTCGTTTTTTTTTCATATATATAAGCAGGGTAAACGGTATAACAATCATATATATACCGCCTCCGCCTTCCGCAGTTCGTTTTTTTGAAAAGAAGAAAAAAAAGAAGCTGCGCCCTTATATCATATACCTGACTATAAATTATATTCTATTAGTGACAAATAATATGAGCATATATATATACATATATCGATTGTTATATTTGTATCAATGTTTTTTATATTTGTAAGAATACGTTATTTTGTTACGGCTACGCGCTGGGCGCGGGTCAACTTATATTGCGATGTGTCGATTAGTTAAATATATATTTACCGATGATAATGAAAAGTTTGCGGCTATAAATATTATTATATTATAGGATTCACATCTGCAATTCAACAATTTTTCGACAAACGAAACAATAAAAAAATAAAAATAATCGAATATATTATTAGATATATCTATATAGAACTGCGGGAGAAATTAAGTTATAAAATTCGAGCATGTCATTGTAGTCGTGAATGTTAAATTAGTTGAACAAAAAAAAAGAAATAACTAAAATAATAATAATTTACAAGTTCATAACACTGTCATAGTGAGAAATTATATAAAAGCTGGATAAAAAATGAAGGTACAGAAAATTTCTAATGATCAAAGAATATCACGTGATCGACTGTATTAAAATATCAGGTTCGTCAAACTATCAGAATAAAGAATTGAAGTATAAAACTGGATTATCACAAATCAGAAGGAAAAAAAATTAAATGAATCGATAAAATAATTATAAAATATTATATGCTAATAGAAGTATTCCTAGTGAATCAAACGCGACAGCGTTGAGTCAATAAATCTCAAAAAATTATTAGTATACGTAATATATATAAATATATACTTCATGTAGTTGTACGTATACATACCATGTTCCTTGATAACGGTTATCGATTGAACATCAAAAAGGTAGAAGAGAAACAAATAATAAATGACTAAATATAAAAAATATAAAAATACAAAAAATGCACGTGTATAGCCATTAATCAAGTATATAAATAATCGTATTATATATATACATATATATATATAGGTGCTATCGTCTACCCTACTTATGTCATGCGCCTGCGGTATACCATACGCGTTCATATTGTATAATGTACGATAATATTGATATAACAATAATAATAATAATAATAATAATAAAATCATATTAACGATATAATATAGCGCTAGTGAGAGTAATATTAACAATAATTGTAAGTCGAAAGAACAGTGTGCAACAATAATGATTACTTAAGCAGGTAGGTTTATTTTTGAACGTTTTCTTTTTTGATTTTGTGATTTCATAAGCCACCTGAGCAAAAAGTGCGATATTTTAGGGAGGGGAAAAAAGTTGAATCTACAGGGATTGAAGGAATATGAATGGAAAATATATTATAACTATTTTCTTGCAGATTTAATCGCGTATTTTTATCAGATTGGATAGAAGGTCAATTTTTGACAGCTATAATCTGTCTGTATGAATTGTAACCGTTCGATCTCGAATGAAAAAACCAAACGAAGAAGTGTAAAGTGGAACATGTATTACATTTTATGTAAGTAGGTGTTGTATGATGGGAGTCGAGTGCAAAAATTAGATCGTATTTTGTTAGAGATATATATTAGGTATGATGTATCAATAGATTAAATTAGGAACCAGACGATTAGAAATCCGCGTACCTAACTATACCTCCTTGTTGATTATAAAAGGCATACGGAATTGTCCAAATCTACATATATTAATGTACGTCTAATTGATAATATTAATAGAGTTGTATAGTTGGTTGAAGATGTTACATATATTCATATAATAATTTACAATGGTAGATATATATATATATGTTATGTATATACATATACATATACATGTTGGATATTTAGGATAAATTATAATGAAATAATATAGTATATAGTGCTGGAGGGATTAATATGCAAATTATATTGTAATAGTATATATATCGCGGTTAAATATTTGTTGCTCTACCTGAATAGGTATATAAATATATATTATACATGTAGGTATAAATTATATATAAAATACTAATTATTTAATCGAATGTCCAGCGATCATTATTCTTATGATCGCCTCGTGCGTTAACCTCAGAGTACTGCAGTATTAATTATTAATGTTATATCCGCTGTGCAGTATAACGATACATATTATAATTAATAATAATAAGGAATAATAATATTAACAATAACTACATCAACAGTAACGTGTAACGCGCGCGCATTTACATAATTGAGCGAATTCAGTACAAAATGTTCCCTAGATTTTAACAATCAACGGTTGTTTTTATTTCAGACAAAAAAAAGATAATCGCGATGCATTTCGTTATGAATAAAGGAGGTTAATGTCATAAATGCGGTATGATTATTGTACAGGGTGAATGTTTCAATTATATAATCCGTTAATTTCAGTTACTGTATAATTCAATAACGAAGAAAGAAGGAAAAAAAACCGAGGGTGAAGTTTTGTTCCTGATATATTGAATCGAATAGAAAATTCACGATTCTCAATATCGCACAACAATTTTCATCGAAACTTTTTCCCTTATCTATACTACATTTATGTATGCCAGTTCGATTGCGAATTCTTGGCAAAATGTTTGACTGCCGGAAATTATATAATGGGCCACTCTGTATAAACACATATCTGACATTCAATTAATCAAACGTAATCAAAAAACTTCAAGATCAAGTTGCCATAAAAAATCGAATTGATTACAAGATATATAATACCTAGTGAATACCGACTAATTTACCATCAGAATAATTTATCCTATTATAATATACAGTCCGTGTATAATAATTGTAATAATTCTTCTTTTTTTTTTTTGTTTTAATAATTTCTTTTTTGCTCTGTACAATTTTCTACAGAATGTAATCGGAGAAATATCGCCGCGAAGAGTATGTAGATTATTAAAAATTAGAATGAATTCATTTACATAGTTCTTGGTCGATATGAATAATTGATATTGTAAGTATGTTTATATGCACAGTGGATAAAATTTATTTAACAAATTATATTTTCAGCGTTCACACGATCAGGATTCCGAAACAATGTATTATCTTGTCATTATTTAAAGAAACGAAATTAATGTAATAATGAATGATAAAGCGCACCTCCGTCGCGTCACTGAAAGTATTTAACTAAATATCCGATTAAATAATCATCCCATCAAGCAGACAGAGAATAAATAATCAATAATTAATTGCGTTACGTTAGTATCTGTAATCCGCCGCATGATTTAAAAGTTGTTAAGTAATGTTGTTAAGCATATATGTGTAATGTATAATATAATTAGAACCAAAAGAGACGGAAGATAAAAAAAAAAAAGAAAGAAACTCATATTATAACAAGGTTTGCTATCGATGGATTTTTTATGACCAAAGTTGTTTGAAAGAAAAAAAAATCAGGACTGCGAACATAATGGCTATAATGCTTATAATGCTCTAATCATTGGAATTTATTTCGGAAGCAAAAATTACTGTTTATTTTATATTCAGCAAAGCGGGTGTCTTATTTTTTACATTCTGCAGTCCATTCATTCCTATTAAAACCACCGACATAATGAACTTAAAACAATCCAATGACAATATACATGGTGCGAATAATAAATGATTCGTGGAATGTCAATAGATTATTTTATTGAGATAGCAGACTGAAAAATTACGTACAAATATTTCTTCTATAAGTCCTCGTGTGATTGTTTTTTTTTTTTCACTATAAATTCATTTGGTTCATCGGTCGTACCAGATCGTCGATAGCAACCCTCTCATATTGTATAGAAATAAATATACATATATAGGAAGGAAAACAGGTAAATAGAAACTAAATAAATATGATTATATTGTTGATTTATGTCATACATAGATATATATATGTATATATATATAATAAATTTTATGTATACATATGTATCGTCTACATGATTTGTGGAATGAATAAAGGGTTGGTATACATGGTTGACAAATCGTGAGCAGGTGCGGCGATATATAATGGATAATTCTTTCTATCTCCTTTTTTGTTACACTCTTTTCGTTTGTACCAACTTTCGCAACCACCTGAAGATGATGAAAAAATGATAACTTTCGTTTCGTCTATGGCTTACGTAATCCACTGAAATTGAACTTATTTTTTTCACGTTGCGATACCGCTGAGTTTTACTTGGGTAGTGAAAATTGGTTTCGCTAATAAGAAAATCGTACCGACAATGTAAGCTGAAAGTGTAAGTTTTGTACGATCGGATCTCGCACCCCACCATGATTCTATTCCAGTTGCTTGTCCAGCGACTAGTAATACCATCGCTATTACCCCACCGACAATATGGAAAGTTTTCATTTTTGAAAGACTGATGAGTGAATTTAGTCTGGGAGTACTCCATAAAAGGGTGAATATAGCCGTAACACCGATTACGACACTGGCGAGCGTTCCTACCAAACCCAATATTCCATGATCGGTTGTGAAATGCGGTCGTCCACCATTCTCCTTGTTAATGAAAATCGTCACAAATCCAACTACCAAAAGTATTAATCCCAAAATATGAAGGACCCAATGAATCTTGACGCGAGCTGGCCTTGATACTTTTGCGGCTAATAAAGCTTCACCGGAAACTGCCAGGACCCCTTCGGTCATCAGGAAGAAGCACTGCGGCAATATTTAGAAAAAAAAAATTAATCATTTTGTCCCGTCAATTTCAAGGATCGGGTATCACTTGTTCTTCTTTACTTATTGATTTATTTATTTTTTACTAACCCCAACAGTGAAACATGCCGGATGCCAAATGTAGAGTGAATAGTTCGATTCCACGCACACAATGACTATGTAAATTGTTGGTGCCAAAAATAGAGCGTGGATCAGCAGCGAAAATAATATAGACCAGAGGTTGGGTAATTTTGCCATGATCGAATATTTAGATTTATTAAATTCTACACTATCACAAACACAAACCGTACGATTGTAGTGAAAAAAGAAATAAATTACACCAAGTATTCTTCTATATTAATTAATAATGACCGGGGGTCCCGTACTTCAGGACTGCAAAGAGGGAAGTGAGGTCGTACATCATCGTCGCGTTCTATAGTTTTGATTTCGTTTAAACTTTTCTGATAGGGAAAATACTGGATTAGTTTTTGTCTGGTCGATGGTTTTTGCAGATAAAATCAGATAAAAAGTCTGCGGATTATTAATACGTACATTTGGGAACACCAGATAAAATGATTTTTGCAAAGATTATTAACTATTTTTTCCTTTTTATCATTTGAAACTTGTACTATATACATACGTCATCGGTGGGAATTCGCGAATAGATAATCTTTTCGTCTACCAACTATGCTGCGCTGATAATTTTGAATTATTGGTATTATCTTTGAATCATGTACGTAATCGTATGATGACTAACGTTTTCTAGGATCAGAAATTATGTACGTAATTTTACTCAAAGATTATACCGATTTTATCTCGACTTAAATATTGATACCGCAATTATTATCAAGCGCTACACTGAAAAGTGATTGATTATGATGAAATACATATACCAAAGGTAGTCTCATCCAGTATGCCGATAATTGCCTAATTTATCGCAAGCCCTTTATCGATTCCTAATCTGCATAATCAATAAATCGATAGTTCATCGATGAAGAATGAGTAAGAAAAAAAAAAAAAAAAACGGTAGTTTTACTGAATTATCGGAATACCGATTAGCCGCTACGATATTATGTGTAACAAGAGAGAAGTTTTACTTTCGTTTTTAAATTTTTAATCTCTGATATTATCAGACGCTACGGAGCATATATCACGTACAATAAATAACCACTTCAATCAAGTACCAGTTAAGATTAATACGTCGAAAGATTATTATCAATTTTCATTCTGGAAAAAAAAAGTTAAACAAAAATTAAAGAAAATAAAACAGTAATGACGAAAGTATAAAAAAATCACATATGATGCAGGTACGAGCCTTCGTATACCTTTTACATTGCGCAGCCCTGGGGGCTGTTGTCATGGGAACGATTAAACCCAAACATAAAACAAAGCTGGCTAACAACAAGTAAAGCGATTGCGGTGTGACGTTACTATTTACTAGCACGTCGATCTTGTGAGTCACACGCGAATTATAATTTTGACATATTCAGTGGTGATTGTCACCGTGTCATTTAAAAAATGGTAAAACTTGACCGGCGGAGATTGTTGATACTTTCTACCGCCGCTCATTACTTTGGGGTGCCGAGTAACGACGATTTTGAGGTCACCGGGTCACCGGAAGTTGATAAATTTCTCGATGAACCATCTTGCCGGACTTTGTGCGCTCAACCACGTCCGCAGGATTCATCTGATCTTAAACTTACTAATGAATTACCGTCTCGAGGTGGAAATACCCTGGTGTTTTTCAAGGTTGAAATTGTTCACTGCGACTACTCTATCTTTTAATATTTCTTGTCCGTCTTATTTTTTATCCATTGCATAGGTGGCTACGACGGCTGTAACGGAAGAGAATTTTCACGAACTTGTGCAAATTGCTACTACCGGAGGAGCCAAGAAACGTGATTCCAACGATACAGGGGAAACTTTGTCCCTTGTTAGCGCACTCCGTCTTGTTTGGGCTCCGGCTTTACAGCGAGCAGGGATCGCTGGGAATATTCTGAAAAAACTTGAAGAGGATTTACTTGGTCCTCGAGCCGCTACTAACGTTGCTGAAGAACAAGCGACATGGGAAAGGCGGGCGAATGATGCAAAAAGTTCCGAAGACCGTAGAGTCGCGCAAGAAGCTGCAGAAATATTGAAAAACGTTAGAGTCGAACTTGACCGCATTACTGCTTCGAGGTAGGGCCTCATATCTCACTTCTCTTTTCCGTTCATATACGACCTGCGTCATTTTTAGAGAAGGAATCGAGGGCGCGGAAGAAGGTCTAGAAGCGGTCGCGGGCTTTGTCGATGATCTTTGGAAACTGGAGGGTTCGGCTTACTCTGAATCTCGAACAAAATTGCTTCTCGATGTGATCGGAAATGAGGTAGTCTCCGTTGTTGAAGCTCTTTTGAGTGCCCAAGGTACAGATAATGCTCAGGCAAGGGACGAGGCTGTTTCCGTTGGCGCAACGCTGTGCGAAAAATGGGCCTCGAGTTCCGAAAGACTTACGGGACTTTTTTGGCCCCATCAATCTCTTCACCCCTGGAAGGGCGGTGTTCATGTACCTCAGAGATGCCTGAGACTGGGAAAACGGCTCAGGTGCGAGGAATTTGATTTTTTTTCCTCACAATTTGAACGAGGAATTTCAGAAAGTACTTTGTTTTTTTTAATATTATTTCTCAGGCTTTTAGCAGAACTTCGCGCTCAGCATAGGCAACTTGTTAGGCTTTTAACGCCAAGTGAACGGATCGCTTTAGGCACTGATCACCTTCTCCGAGCGTTTGACGAGGTGCAAGGTAATGAAAATGGTAGATTTTCGATTCCTCCGATGTCCTCATTATACAAAAAATTCTACAGGCTTAGGTGTAGATGAGAATGAAGTAGCATGGGAACGAGCAAAGCGAAAGGTAGAAGAATCTCTTGCACCTGCAGAAGAAAGAGTAGCTGCCAAGCTGCGTGTACAATTTTCCGGAGTTCAAAGTCCTGTTGAATTAGCTGCAGAATTTCGTCGGTACGGTGATCTTTTGAAGAGAGAAGCTCTCAGGAGGGCTTTGCGCGGTGAACGAGAGGCTCTTTTAGCGGCAATCAGCGGTCTTGTAGGTTCGTTCGATGTCGAAAAGTTACAAGGTTTAGTCGCTGACGTAAAAAATCGATCGATGATGTTGGTCAATTATTGTAGAATCCTGCCAAGTTGGTCCGGACACACTGCGGCTTATCGACAGTCCGAGAGTCCTGCAGGAAATTCAAGCCGCAAGAACGGCTGAGTTGAGACTTGAGGGGATGAAAAGACTCGTCAAAGAACTTCTCGATGATCTTCCCGGCTACGATGAAGCAGCTGCGAAAATTAATTCAGCTCTTAAGCAAACCGCATCGCGGCGACAGGAGCTCATCGAGTCCTGGGTAAATGAGAACCAAGATGAAAAAAAAGACCGTCAAAAATTCAACAATTTTTTTCAGACGAACGAAGTACGAGCAGCAGTGCTTTCGAAGGAGCTTAGTTTGAACGCGGATGGTGCAGTAGTCGAATTGACCGGAACTAGCATGATGCGAGTAACTTATGATCCGCGACTCACACAACTAGTGCGTGAGGTCCGAGCTTTAGCTGGCCAAGGTCAGATGCTATTTTCATTTACTTTCAAGAGAATTAAACCGATTTTTCGTCGCAATTTCCTGTCCACGAATCACTTCCGTTGAATCGATTTACATGCAGGGATTGAATTACCACGGGAAATTAGTATGCTAGCGGAAAGAGCAGGATTGTTGGCCGGTCGTGCGAAAGCTTTGCAGCAGGTTGCAACATTCCATAACACGATTGGAGATCGAATGGTTTTATCACAAAGACCTTTGATGCTCGTAGCAGCTTTGGAACTTGCACGTGCTGTCCGTGAACAGTCTGGAGTTGCATGGAGCGACGCACAAAGAGTCGACGCGTACACAACACGTCTTAGAGAATTGGTTTGTGTGTAATTTGATTTCTGATATTTTTTCGGAGAACTACAGAATTTCATAATATTGCACACGTTGTTTGTAGGTACGAAAGTTCGCCAGACAAAATTCTGAGCTGACCGCAAAACATACCGAGCTTGTCGAAAGAGTTGCAAGTCTTTTGAAAAGCGAGGGAGTTAATCTCGCCATTAATCAAAGCGGGTGGAAGGAAACCTTGAGGAATATGAGGTCGACGGTTGATACAGTGGAAAGCGAGTACGGAAATACTAAGGCATGGAAACTTCACTGGGATCGTCAGTTGCTCAAAGTCCTCGGTGTTGCTTACAGGTAAAAATTAATTTACACGAGGAAATTCACATAATTTCAACGGACTTTAATTTCCTGTTTCATCAGAGCTGCGCTACCTTCACTTCTGCAAAAACTCCCGGAAGTCAGAGTCGAGCTAGTTTTTCGGGAAGGTCGCCTCCAGTGGCGACCACCCATTGAGGAGGTCCGAGCTAAGTTGTACTCCGGATTACGCCGGTTTCTTTCGATTCCAACTAACTTCCGGGGCGTTGGTGATATCGCTGAAGGACAGTTTAGCGGTCTCGTAAATCGCAGCGCATACCTATTTGGCCGAGTCTATGCAGATGCTGAAAATGTTCTCGCTGCCATGGAGGCTACGCGGTTGAAATGGATACCTTTGACAGCACCGGCTAGAATTGACCCTGGTGAACGGTAAGTCATCAATTGAATTTTCAGATTTTTTAGACCGCTGTCTTATATTTTAAATTGCATAGTTTGAAGGGCCGTCCTTTTAACGAGTGGGAAAAGGCCTTCAAGGACGCGAAACAGTGGGCACAAGAGGTAAGAAGTAACATTCTATTCACCTCAGCATATGCTACTAATATGTTCTGTGATTCATCCTGAAAATTTATTGATCAGATTGGTCGATTGAGGGGAACTGAGGTGAGGCTCTGGTGCGTGCGAGTGGACACGGGAACAGCAAGAGGTGACTTGGAATCGACGACTCGAAGAAGTTGGGAGCGGCTTTCGGTTGATTTGAAAACCGAAGCCTCCTCGCGCTTGGTAGCAGTCACAGAATTTCTATCATCTGCATCTAAGGAACTTGACCAGCGACCTAGAACTGTAGAAGAGATAGGATTGGCCCGTGAAGCTTACGCCAGAATTCGCGATGATGCTTCTGGCATCGCTAAGGAACTCGATGATGTTGCTGGACTCGCCAGAGTCCTGGCCGCCTGGACACGGGAACGACTCGAAGGTCGGCAATCGGGATTTCCACAGCATAATATTGCGAAAGATGAACAACTTTTAATTTATCAAATCCAACAGGAGTCAGCGGGACGAAGGCAGCGTGGGAAGGTCTAGCTGATCGGCTGGAAAGACATCAAGCGGTGATTACGCGGCAGGTAGAAGATGCGAAGCTTAATTTACGCCACAGATACATCACGTTAAGGGATGACCGGGAACGCTGGGGAGTGAGGTGGAGTGAGAGACCGGAAGTAGTGGATGCGGAATGGCTGGCGACTACGAGAGAGCGATGGGTGACCTTGATCGAGACGAAGAAGTCGTTGGACGACGAGTGCCACCGTCTGGCCCTAGATCTCCAGGATATCGGAGTGAGAATTATTTCTAACCATGCGTTTTTGGTGGCAATTTTTTACCAATACCAGCGTTTTGAATCATATAGGACGATCTTGACTCTGGAGGAGACGGAAGTGAGGGGCCTTCGCCCTCTCAGATTGAGGCAGAACTTGAAGCCTTGGAAACAAACTGCCGAGTACAGTCAGAATTTATTGAAGAACTCGGCAAGCAGGAAGCCGAAGAGTGGAGCGTTGCTAGAAGGCGATTGCCACGATTTCAGGATTGGCTCGATTCGTGGGAGGCACGTCTTCACGCGCGTGATGGAGGATCGGAAATCGAAGCGCAGCGGGAATCGACTGGACGAGAAACTTTCGTTGAAAAAAGGGTTCGAGAAATAAGGGCTGCAATCGAATGGGTTCAGTACGTCCGATCCGACGACCTGGTCGATGAACATTGGGCGGAACTCGCTGAAATCCTGAACTTGCCTACAAAAAGATTCCAGGACGTCACGCTGGGTCACCTTTTGAATGTAGCGCCGATTATCAGCGAGAAAATTGATAAAATTAAGGTAAAATTATAAAGATGCCGTCAATAGATGAAATTTCAACTACAAAATGACTTTCATTTGAAAATCTGTAGACGGTGACAAAAAAAGCCGCGGCTGAAGGCGGAATTCGTCAGGCTCTTGCTGAACTCGAGTCTTGGGAGGGTTCAGCATCTCTTCCTTTGCAAATGACTAGAGATAGCCAAGGTTTAAACGTGCATTGCGTCGCTGAGTACGCCGGTCTTTTGACAAGAGCAGGTTGGTAGTGTGAATGGGGTCGAAATTTTGCATTCACCGATTATATGCTCATGCCGATAATAATTGAATTTGCGAAAAGGTGAGCTACGACTGCTCCTCGAAGGAGCAAGGAGCTCATCTTGCTACGAAAGATTTGCAGCACAGGCAGGTCGCTGGGAAGCTACTCTTGCCGAACTGGAAGAAAGGGTCAGGATCCTCAGTGCAATCCAGAGGAAATGGGTATATCTTGAGCCGATTTTCGGAGGGGGTGCGGCGCCCAGTGAATCTGCAAAATGGATTCGTGCCGATAAGGAGTACAGGTGAAAAAAAGACCGATTTCATTTGATAGAATTTCTCGAACAAAATTCCGATCAAAATTCACTGTTCTTTACAGGTATCTTATGGCAGAAATATCGAGGGACTCTAGAATCCCAGCGTTAAGACGCCTTCCTCTCCCTGCCTTTGTAGACCTCAAGGACGCCTTGGACAGATGTCAACGGAGTTTGGATGAGTTTCTTGAGGTAAAATTCTTTTATTCGTTACAATTATGGATCTAATTTTGCACATCAACTATCCCACGATTAGGAAAAGCGGGCCGCATATCCGAGACTTTATTTCTTGAGTGACGAGGACCTTTTGGAACTTGTCTCCGGGGGACGAGGACTTGACGCTCATTTACCCAAACTATATCCAGGGGTTGGCGGTGCCGTAACGGAGGGAAACTTTTTAAAAGCTGTCATTTCCCCGGAGGGTGAGCTACTGAAACTATCAAAAGAAGTACAACTGACCGATCCGTTGCCAGAATGGCTTGCAGCTCTCGAAGCGGGAATAAGAGAAGCTCTGCGTCTCAGTCTAGACGAATGTCTCGCAGACTCTTCACCTGATCCTTCCTGCTACCCAGCGCAGGTAACGTAATCACCTTTGATCAAGATTTCGATGGTTTGGTATAATTGAAAATACAGAAAAATTATTTTGAATGCCTTCAATTTTACTCTGCTATTGTAATCCGATTCTATGAGGGTAAACACGATTTTTTTGAAAAATCACAAGCTTCGGCTTTCTTAGTATAAACGTGTTTATTATTCACCGTACCACATCCATTTATTTTTCACCTTAACCTATTCTAACTAACTCAATTTACTCGACGTTTTTGTGTTCCTGGGATCAAAATACGTTAGAAAAGTGTCCTACGATCGATTTAAAAAATACTTCATTTTTGACCTCAAAATCGACAAAAATCTAAGGTATACCCCTTTGGATTTTTTTCAATTTTGGGGTCAAAAATGAAGTATTTTTGAGATTGATTGTAGGACACTTTTCCGAAGCATTTTGACCTCAGGAACACGAATCCGTCGATTAAATTGAGCCAGGAATAAATCCCATCGAGATATCTTAATTTTTTCACTTTTCAGAGCGATAAATTTGCGATAACTCGATCAATTTTGAAGATGGATCAATTTAGCTTGCGGATTCGTGTTCCTGAGGTCAAAATACGTTAGAAAAGCGTCCAGCGATCGATTTTAAAAATACTTCATTTTTGGCCCCAAAATCGACAAAAATCTAAGGTATACCCCTTTGGATTTTTTCGATTTTTGGGCCAAAAATGAAGTATTTTTAAAATAGATCGTAGGACACTTTTCTAACGTATTTTGACCTCCGGAACACGAATTCGTCGATTAAATTAAGCTGGGAATAAATCCCATTGAAATAACTCCATTTTTTCACTTTTCAGAGCGATAAATTGGCAATAACTCGATCAATTTTATAGATAGATCAATTTAGCTTCCAGATTTGTGTTTCTGAGGTCAAAATACGTAAGAAAAGTGCCCTACGATCGATTTAAAAAATACTTCATTTTTGGCCCCAAAATCGACAAAAATCTAAGGTATACCCCTTTGGATTCTTTCGATTTTTGGGCCAAAAATAAAGTATTTTTAAAATCGATCGTAGGACACTTTTCTAACGTATTTTGACCTGGGAAACACGAATCCGTTGAGTAAATTGAGCTACGAATTAATTCCATCGAGATATCGCAATTTTTCCGCTCCGAAAAGCGAAAAATTAGCGATAACTCGATCAATTTTATGGATAGACCAATTTGGCTTGCGGATTCGAATTCCTGAGATCAAAACACAAAAGAATATCATCTCAAACTCGAAAATCAGAAATGTTGATTTTTGACCCCAAAATCGACAAAAATCCAAAGGAGTATATCTCAGATATTTTTCGATTTCAGGGTAAAAAATCAAATTTTGATTTTGATATGCACATGTGATGCGTCTGAAATGTAATGATATGAGATTGAAAAAAAATAGTAGACACAAATTTAAAAAACAAATGAAATTAAATGCGGCGCGCGCGTGCAATGCTAGTCAAATAAAATCCATAATAATTTATTTCGAACGAATATCTTATTGCAGATTCTCTTGCTGTCTGAGCGTATTCGTTTTACTGACCGATGTGAACGAGCTATGCGGGAGGGCACTGCATCCTTGAAAAATCTAGTGGAGGCATTGGAGGCCCAGCGTGCTCGTTATCGTGGATTAGAAGACGTGGGAGATCGTTTGACTGCATTAAAGGCTCGCGGATTACTATTGGACGTGGTTCATCATCTAGGAGTAGTTTGGTCATTAATTAGCTCAACTTCAACTTCCGGTACCACGTCGAGGATCTCCTGGGACTGGAGCAGGCAGCTAAGAACATACAGAGGTGTCAGTATACAGTGCGCTTTAGAAATCCGTTCCAATTACTAATTCATTGATTCATTTCCACTAAAATATACTCACTCAACTCCTTTGCATAGACTTCCGATGGTGGACCGCCGATAATAAAATGTGCAGGAGCAGAATTTCCTTATCGATTTGAGTACCAAGGCGCTTCCGTTGGTCTGGTTCGCACTTCGTTAACGGAAAGATGTTTCCTGGCTCTTTCTCAAGCGATGAGACTCGGTCTAGGTGGCAGTCCTACTGGTCCTGCTGGGACTGGAAAAACAGAGAGCGTTAAAGCACTTGGCGCAATTCTAGGTCGCCTTGTCTTGGTTTTTAACTGTGACGAAGGTGCGTCGATAAAAATCCTCGTTTCAAATTTATGATAGTTACCGATAATATTCATCTGTAGGAATGGACGCCGGTAGTGTGCGAAGAATTCTGGGTGGGCTCGCCCAGTCCGGAGCTTGGGGATGTTTCGACGAGTTTAATAGACTGAAGGAAGAGACTTTGAGCGCAGTTTCAATGCTGGTGGGTCCTCTGCAAGAGGCGGTACGCGATGGAGCTCTTCAAGTTCAGTTGGGTACTGAGAGGGTGAAACTTGATAAGCATTGCTGCATCTTTATAACGATGAATCCAGCTGGTGCGGAATATGGGGGTCGTCACAGACTCCCAGATTCTCTTGCACGGCTTTTTAGACCTGTTGCGATGGCGCATCCGGACAGGCTTGATATCGCCGGGTCGTTATTAGAGTGTGCCGGATTTTTGGAAGCGCGAACTCTGGCGAAGCAACTCGTGGAGACCTTAGATCTTGCCGAAAAACTTTTATCTAGACAGCCTCACTACGACTGGGGACTCAGAGCGCTTAGATCAGTACTCGAAGCAGTTCATCACTCTTCGGATGAAAAGTTACCCGCTGAGACAACAAGGTAATTTTCTGGAAGATATTAATTAGCCCGGTAATCAACGAGATGTAAAATAATTTAACTCGTTGTTCAGACTTTTAGAGGGAATCAGAATCGCAATTATGCCAAAACTGACGGAATCGGATGCTACTAGATTCGGTGATCTACTTTCGGATGTATTTCCGAAAGAGGACCACCAAAAAAATCGTTCAGCCAGCTTCGGTCACGCTGCCCATCCCGTAGAACTTTACGCTTCGGTCGAAGCTATCTGCAAAGCTTCGGGATTAGGAGCCGAAGTAGTCGAAAGGTGCGTTCAGCTCGACCAGCAACTCAAATCTCGTGCTGGCGTCGCCGTAGTCGGTCCTCCTGGCTGCGGAAAGACCCTTTTGCGAAAGACACTCGCTCATGCGATGTCGCTCATTGGAACACCGGTTGTTCAGTTTCTCGTCTACCCAGGGGCTGTCACTAAATCAAGGCTTCTTGGACGTGTGGACCCCCTGACCAGGTCAGCATCGACGCCTCAATGAAATTGCTTCGAGACTTGTTAAAGTACAACTAAAAAATGTTTAACAAATTATATTTTTCACAGGGAATGGCAGGAGGGGCTACTCTCGGGTAGTGTCGCGTCGGCAGGAAGTACGCCAACTTGGATCGTCCTCGATGGAGATGTGGAACCCGGTTGGGCAGAAGCTTTGAATTCAGCGTTAGATGACAACCGACTTTTGACTTTGCCAAATGGAGTTGGAATCCGTCTTGGGCCTGCTACCAGGTTCATCATTTTATTTCTGCATGCCAGAAGTGCTTCTTTAATTCATGATCCGAAGTCTTCTAATCCTGATTTTAGATTTATCTTTGAGACCCATAAACTCGATGGCGCCAGTCCCGCGACCGTTTCTCGTCTTGGCGTCATCCACCTGGGTTCTGTACCTACGAAAACTTTGCTATCCCCCTCACGACTGGAGATATTGCCGCCACAGATCCAAGACATCATCCTCAATAATTTGCCGAATGGTAAGGAATTTGGGTTTTGATCACGATTTAATTTAGGAGGAGCCAGTTAATGTGAACATATTTTTTCAAGGAGTGGATGCGGTCCTCAAAGCGAAGGGGCAGCGATCGTCAGCATCCGGTTTGGTGAGCAGCTCTTTGGTACAGTTAGGATCAGCTCGAACTCGCACCATGGCATCTCTTGCTATAGTGCGTTCGTTGTGCGGTGAAATTGAGGATCCTACAACAAGAGATAATCTGGCCAAACTTATGTACGAGGCAACTGACTGTAGGTGAGTTCCTCAATTCTTTTACTTACGAAAAAAAAAAAAAAAAAAATGAAAAATACGCGGGATTATTGCGATTGAATCCACAGGTGTCCCGATTCGAAAAAACCATGCGCTGCGATTTATGATCCAGAAAGAGATCGCTTAGAACCACTAGATGAAGCTGTCGCATTTCTGGACACCGACGAAGGACCAATTTTCATGTCAGGTAGGTATTATATTGAGTTTCCAACGGCTTGAAAACTCACAAATATCATCAACGATTTCTGTCCGGATTTCTAAGACTCTGTCAAGATCGCCTTGGCTGCAATAATCCCTTACATGGAATCGGGTCACCCGATTTTATTGCGAGGTCTATCGGGTGCCGGGAAAAGCTCAACGATCGCAGCAGCCTTAGCGTCGACGGGGGATGTCCGAGGCGGTGCTTCCGTGGTACGTGGATCTTCGCTGCACGGGCCGGAAGAGCTAATAGCCAGATTGAAACGGGCTTGTATTCAAGTAGACAGTTCATCTTCTCACGGCAGAACTTACAGACCACGTAGTGGTAGACGTCTGATTCTGTTGCTAGAAGACATTCACCTGGCTTCCAAGGACCTCCAGGTTGGTTTCAATTCAATATTTCTACAGATAACTTTTACTGGGTTCAGATATTGCATATATTTGTGGCTCCCGCAGGAACTTGGTAGGCAGCTTCTCCAAGAAGGAGGATTTTACGAAAACGATCTAGAGTTTGCCAATCTTCCGGTAACTGTAGTTTGTACTGCGGATTCAACGACTCCACTGCATCCAAGGCTCGAAGCCCTGCTGGCAACGCATCATATTCCGTTAGTGAATTGAATTAGAAGGAGTCCTGAATTTATGTTCTCAATTTTACGTATTTGTTACAGGCAACCAAGATCGAAAGAATTACTGGCGATCGTCGAACTCCATTTACGATCTTCTCTGAAGCGAGATGAGAGTGACAGAGAAGTTGGAGATTCTTTGATCACTCGAATAGCAGGTGCGATGCTAGAAGCTTTCCGAGGACTGGCTTCATCGGAGATGAATTGGACCTCCAGAGACCTTGCGGCCTGGGCAGACGCCCTTGAATTTTATCCCTTTCCAGAGGAAGCATCTGAAAGGATCAGGCATGCGGTGGACGCCGGTCGTCGACTTTTCTCAGCAAGGTAAGTTCCGCCCAACCGCTCCCTTGCATCAATCTGCGATTGACTTCATCATTTTTTTAATTTTTTTCCAATCGTTTTCAGGCTTTCTCCAACAGAGAGATCGCGTTGGGAATCAACAGTTCTTGGGAGATTTCCGGAAGTTAGAGGAGCCGGTGACGATATTTACGCCTGGAGGGGTGGAAGTACCAATGTAGGGCTTATTCCTTACGGTCCCGAGCAATGGCGACAGGAAGCAGAAAATGCAGCAGCAAAGTGCGTCAGAGATGGACATAGGATTGAAACAGAGATGACCTCGAAATTCCTGCAACTAGTTGCAGGTGTGTGTGTTTGTTTTTCATGCATACAAATGATGCGAAGGGTATCGTTGGCAAATAATTTGTCCCATTTTCGAAGGTGCTAGCTGGGCTCTCAGCCGCGGTCAGCGAGGCCGAAGTAGTCAGCAGGGACTCGCTTTAATTGGACGTCCAGGTGCAGGACGAAGAACAGCCGTACGACTCGCAGCCATGTTGTCTTCATTCAGTTTGATGGATGCCGCGCCTGGTGGGTATCCAAATTCTAACTTAGGATTTAATATCATCATGTCCAGGAACTAAATTCTATATTTGTTTTTCTGTTCAGGTCGAGGGCGCGTAGCAATTAGGGCAGCCGTCCAGGCAGCTGGTATTGACGGTGAACCGACTTTGCTACTTCTGGAGGAGCATCATCTTAGGGAAGAGGGAATTGCGATCTTAGTTGCTGCTTTAATCGATACAGGCGAGATTCCGGGGCTCGTAACGCCTGAAGAATTAGACGGAATGATCGTTCCTCTTGGGGAACTTGCGAGAAGGGAAGATTTTTCTGGGAGTTTAGAGCAGTATATGCAGCACAGTGAGAAACACATAATATCGAATTACACCATTTTTTTTTCATCCTGCATTTGTGTGCATTTGCTTACGGGCCTCTGACAAATTTTCTTTTTTGTTTTCTAAGGGTTAAAGACGCTGCTCCGCGTCGCTATTATTTTGGATGAAGATGATACGGGTGAGAATTGGATTAAACGATCTGGGATACTGTGCCACTGCGTTATCCTCGGAGGAGATCGATGGTGGACTTCAGAGTTGGCTCTAAAAGAGCTCGCAACTCAACGATGTGGAAGTCGGGACTCGGAACAGGAACAAGAAACGGGAGTCATAGTCGCCGCACATCTTACTGTTGTCGATCCGGAGGAAAAAACTCCAGCTAATTTTATTGCTCTCCTGCATTCATACCAATCCTTAAAAAGTCAATGGACTGAAGATATCGAGCAGCAGTTAGCCAGCCTAGAAGCTGGCATTGGAAGACTCAAAGAAGCTGGCGATCATGTTGCTAAACTTCAGGCTGAGGCTTCAAAGCAGCAGGAGGAACTTGAGGTACTTGTTATATGTATTGAGGGATGAATCTCTAGTTTTGGATAATTTCTATAGAGTTATGAATTTCTGGAGTCCAGATAGAGAAAGGCAAGGCAGCTTCTGCGCTGGAACAGATCACAGCTACTATGAGAGGGGCGACAGGTCAGCGTGAAGAAATGACCACATTAAAGGCAGAAACAGAACGCGAAAGTGCGGAACTTGCTCGTCGAAAAGCAGATATTGAAGCGGAACTGGGTAGGGTGGAACCTTTGGTAGTAGAAGCAGCACAGGCAGTGGCTGGGATTGGTGCTGATGCTCTTGCTGAGGTCCGATCCTTGCGAGCTCCTCCAGCGCCGGTCAGGGACGTTCTTGAAGGCGTTCTCCGGCTGATGGGAATTCGCGATACGTCCTGGAACAGCATGAAGACGTTTTTAGCCAAGCGAGGTATGAAAGATGATCTCAGAACGTGGGATGCACGGAGGAGTTCTTCGACGAGTTTAGACGCCGTCGAAAAACTCGTCACAGAAAGACCGGAGAGTTTTGAAGAAAAAACTGCCCGGAGAGTGTCCGTAGCTGCGGCTCCCCTAGCAACTTGGGTCCTAGCGAACCTTCGCTATGGTCAAGTCCTTCGGGATGTTGCGCCGTTGGAAAGGGAGCAAAGAATTCTTGCTGAGTGAGTAATGTGTTTTTAAATCGCATCCCATTGATGTTTGATAGAATTATATTTTAAACAACTCTTAGACGACTCTCTACCGCGGAAGCGCAGCTCGGGAGTTTAGCCGCAGGGCTGAATTCCGTTGAGGGTCGTGTGGGACAATTGCAACTGGAATTAGCTGAGCACTCGCGTGGAGTTGCAGCTTTGCAGTTACGTGCCGAAAGTACAGAAACGAGTCTAGCGGCAGCTCGAGGACTCCTGCAGGGTTTGGGTGCAGAACACCATGACTGGGAAATACAGCGACAACACCTTACCGAAAGAAAATCTAGGCTGGCAGTCGAAGCAGCAGGCGCAGCCACTTTTCTCGTCTATCAAGCAACCAGGGAGCAAGATGAGGCCCTAAAGACGTCCATTGAACTTTTGACAACGGAACGAGAGCGCCTTTCCTGGAGAGCACAGGGTCTGCCGGTGGACAGTGAGAGTCTCATCGCTGCAATTCGGGCCCTGAAGGGTCCTCTGGTTCCTCTATTTCTAGATTCAACCGGGGTTGCAGTTACCTGGTTAAAATCGAATCAGGCATCCTCAGGCTTGGAGATCACCAGGCCTGAAGATACCCGGTTTCTAACGACCTTAGAGCTCGCTGTGCGTTTTGGCAAGCCCCTGCTCATTGAAGAGATTGACGTTCTGCCTGCAGTTCTTCTACCACTTTTGCGACATGGACCTCTTCGTCTAGGAGATCGAATTCTTTCTGCACAGCCAGGTTTCAAGCTCTTCTTAGCAACCAGAAGAGAGTCATTGGCGAGGGGTGAAAGGCTCCCGAGGGAAGCAGTTATTGCTCAGGTTGTCCTTGGTGCCGGAATCGGTAGCCTTGCAGAGCGACTTGTAGAACAAGCGCTACTCAAGGAGACGCCTGGGCTCCAGGAGGCAAGAAGAGCAGCCCTAGAACGGGAGGAGCAATTAGCTGGTGAAAGAGATACTGCCCGAGTTGATCTTCTCGCTCAACTCGGCGCAGCTCGAGGACAGGATATACTTTTAGGAGAACAAGCATCAGGAGGAGGACTACTCGGCTCTCTAGAGGCTACGCAGGCTAAGGCCAAGGAAATTGCGAAGGCCCTAGAAGACAGCAGACGCAGTCTTGCGGAGGTAACAAAACGAGCGCAAGAACACGCTGCTTTCGCAAAGTTTGCAGCCGGTCTCTACGATGCGGTAAAAAAACTTCCGCGGCTTGGACCACACTACGTCTTTTCCGCCGAAGAGTTTACTGACTTATACTTGAAGACTCTGAAAATTCGAGACGCTGAGGCTGCTAGAAATTCATCTAATGAAGCCATCATCGGTGATGAAAGAAAAAAGAGGTAAAGATGGCGGACTAGAGTGGATTTCATATAATTTCATGTGAAATAAATTGATTTCACCTTTTTCCAGACTGATAGCATTGACTTTACAGCACTGTGCTAAGGCAGCTTACCGTAAACACAGGCTTGCCTTAGCTTTGCATTTAGTTCTCGAGTTGGGCACTGATATTTCAAATGCAGAAAAAAATTTGCTACTCAGTGAAAACACTTTGTTGAGTGCTGAGGTCAGTGCAGTACCGGATTGGGTACCGGACGAACGAAAATCTGCAGTTGCTATGCTTGCAGCCACAAGACCTCAGGTAATTTGTTGTTCGTAAATTAGAAAAAAATACTTCCAATGTAGATTCTGAAAAGCAGAAAATAATATTCTCCTTTCTTTTAAGATTGGATCAAAGTTATGTCCAGCCTGGCTCGCTGATGCCTCAAAGATTTTTGCTGATGGTACTCTAACACCGTTGCAGAAAACTCTGGTTGTTCGAGCTTTGCGACCCGACCATCTTCACACAGCTTTGTCAAAGCTCGCAGCAAGTCACTTGGGTGAGCGTGCGCTAGCGTTATTATGATCATCACTTTATACGGTGTGACTTATATTTTGTGAGAAAATATTCAATTATCTAATATCAGGGGTCAGAGACATTGCGCCTCCAGCACTATCACTCTCTAAAAGTGACTGGGGAGGAAGACCGGCTCTTCTTCTTCTCTCCCCTGGAGCAGATCCTGCTCCCGAATTGCGTGGGCTCGCAGCTAGCAAAGAAACTTCATTTGTCGAGGTTTCTCTGGGTCAAGGACAGCTGAAGCAGGCTGAATCGGCTCTGGAAACTGCGTGTAGGTAAGTGAAGATAGTTGAGTTTTCGATAATTCGAATGCTAGTGAGCCTAATTATTGGGTTATATTTTAATTCTGGCGTCAGAAACGGAAGCTGGGTGCTGTTGAGTAATCTTCAACTTGCATTGAACTGGCTACCTCGCTTGGAAAGTTTACTACGATCGCCAGTGTGCACTATGGAACGTGATCCAAATACTCGGATCTGGCTGACGACTGAGGAGTGTCTAACAGGATTTTATCCCGGACTTTCTGCACTTTGTGCAAAACTCGCTTACGAGCCACCAGAAGGTGTAAAACGAAACGTGAAAAGATCTCTACAACAGCTACATGAGCAACAACAACATCGACAGGATCAACAAGAATCGGGAAATACAGCTGAGTTACTTCTTCTTGCTTGGCTTCACGCTACTCTTCAGGAACGCAGAAAGCAAGTTCTACTAACTTCCCATAAACTTTGACCAATTATTGAAATCTGAACTCGTGTTAATATCGTGTACAGGTTTGTGCCGCAAGGATGGATCAAGGCTTACGAATGGAGTGAAACTGATCTTGAAGCAGCATCTAAATTGATAAAGGGTATGGCTACTAAGGCAGACTGGGAAGGAGGACGCGGTCTTTTGGATGCTGCAGTCTACGGTGGTCGTCTTCAAGATGCCTACGATGCTAGAGCGTTGCGTGCGATGTTAGCGGACACATGGGTCGGGGAAGTTTACTCCGGTCGTCGAAGTCTCGGTGGTGTTCTCAGTGTTTCCGATGCTTCAGGTCTTCGGGATCCAGCAAAGTTACTGCAAACCATTGACCGGCTTCCCGATCAAGATCCACCAACTAATTACTTTGGACTTCCGGCAAATGCTGACCGCGCATGGGAAAGAGCAGCAGCTGAATCAGCACTTCTTCTTCTAAGAGGTAAAAATGTCAGCACTTCGGTGATCAATTGATCTTGGTAACTATGAGTGTCTATTTTATTGCCTTGTAGAAATGGGTACAAAATCGAGTTCAGATAGGACAGATGAACAGATTGAGGGAGCAGAACCTTTATCGAGTCTCCAGAGTCTTCTGGCAGAAATAACGAAAGTAAAAATCCCAAGAGACGTTGGGGATAGTGATGGATCGGCTAAGGACCCCCTGAAAGATTTTTATATTCAGGAGCAGAAGTCGTCATTAAAGCTGCTGAAACGCGTGTACCGCACGATCCAGACCATCAATATGAGAGGCGGACATTTGAAGGTCGGTATGAACAGACAAAGTTTAAGAAAGTTCTGGCCAATAGTAACTCTTTTGGTTGATTGGTTCCACTGCATTATAGCCTCTGACTTTTTCGAATCTTTGCATGAAAATATTCGTATCAAACGTGCGATCTACTCTAGGTATTTCAGTTTTTCTAATCAGCAAAGCGTGATATGTGTGTTATTTTCCACAGACACCAAAGGAATGGTTTAAAGACTGGTCCACCGGTCCTTTAGAAGCGATTCCGTTTGCTTGGAAATTACTGGAGAGACATCGAGCGCTGAGTAAATTCAGTACCGATGGTGCAGAACACGTAGATCTTTCTTGGCTCTCGAATCCAGAAGCTCTGTTTGCTGCTCTCAAACAGCGAACGGCAAGAAAAACCGGACGTCCAATTGAAGAGCTCATTCTACGAGCTAACTGGTCCGAAACTGGCGGAAACCAAGACGAAGGATCTCGTTGTGGTGTTACCATCGAAGGACTTTTACTGACAGGTGAAATGAAACCCTAGACGCATTATACAAAAATTCAATGAATTTCTAGATTTCCATTCCCTGATTTGTTCTTTATTACTTTTTTCCCCAGGTGCTACAATACGAGGCGGACGTCTTGCAGAAGTCACAGCCGATGGACCTCCTGTCCTAACAGCACCCTATTGTCACGTTTCATATTGGGTTGTGGAACGCGAAGCTTCAGCTGGATCGAGTCGGGCAAGCTTCGACTTCACCGTAGACGTCCCGTTATACATGGATCTGAGAAGAAATCGTTTGATATCGGCCCTACCAATATTATGCGATCGGGAACACCGTGATTCTTGGTTACGTCGAGGAGTCGCCCTGCACTTGACAACTTCCTCGGTGTCACGATAGGGAAATGAAAAATCAATTTTTCTGTATGTTGGCTCTTTAATTGTGTCTGAGATTATTGTAGTTGTATAGATGGTGCATGGATGATCAAAGGACAATAATCGAATTAATAATATAATGTTAATCAAAATAGAAGTATTGTCCATAGTATTATAACTTATAAATCGTAAAAGTAAATGTGTATGAATCTACAATAGGCATTACGATGTCCTAATATGTATTTTTCACCGTTAATTTATCAATAAACTTTAACTACTATCGATACATCGATTGTTTAATTCTTATTATTGACATGTATCTATGTTATTGATCACATCCCTGCACGCCTCATTCACTCATATTCATTGTTAACAGCATACATACATCATATCGTGCATGATATCATACATCATCATATGCATGCATGCATGCATGCAGGCACGTAGGCCTCATCATTTTCAGGGTACACGACATCATACAGGATGGCATACATGATGGCACGCATGCTTATGATCACACTCTGTCTCGGAACACCTCCTCGCCGGTCCTGTTCTCCTGATACAAAATTCGATTTTTGGCCAAATTCGGCCAAAATCCGGAAAAGTATCAGGAGAACATAACAAGCAAGGAGGTGTTTCGAATCATTGGGACATCACATGCTTGCATACAGGCATACAAAGGCATACCATCGTATCATACTCGATATCATATGTACATGGGCACATGCATGCATGGATGCACGTAGGCCCCATCATTTTCAGGGTACACGACATCATACAGGATGGCATACATGATGGCACGCATGCTTATGATCACACTCTGTCTCGGAACACCTCCTCGCCGGTCCTGTTCTCCTGATACAAAATTCGATTTTTGGCCAAATTCGGCCAAAATCCGAAAAAGTATCAGGAGAACATAAGAAGTAAGGAGGTGTTTCGAATCATTGGGACATCACATGCTTGCATACAGGCATACAAAGGCATACCATCGTATCATACTCGATATCATACATGGGCACTTGCATGCATGGATGCACGTAGGCCCCATCATTTTCAGGGTACACGACATCATACAGGATGGCATACATGATGGCACGCATGCTTATGATCACACTCTGTCTCGGAACACCTCCTCGCCGGTCCTGTTCTCCTGATACAAAATTCGATTTTTGGCCAAATTCGGCCAAAATCCGGAAAAGTATCAGGAGAACATAACAAGCAAGGAGGTGTTTCGAATCATTGGGACATCACATGCTTGCATACAGGCATACAAAGGCATACCATCGTATCATACTCGATATCATATGTACATGGGCACATGCATGCATGGATGCACGTAGGCCCCATCATTTTCAGGGTACACGACATCATACAGGATGGCATACATGATGGCACGCATGCTTATGATCACACTCTGTCTCGGAACACCTCCTCGCCGGTCCTGTTCTCCTGATACAAAATTCGATTTTTGGCCAAATTCGGCCAAAATCCGAAAAAGTATCAGGAGAACATAAGAAGTAAGGAGGTGTTTCGAATCATTGGGACATCACATGCTTGCATACAGGCATACAAAGGCATACCATCGTATCATACTCGATATCATACATGGGCACATGCATGCATGGATGCACGTAGGCCCCATCATTTTCAGGGTACACGACATCATACAGGATGGCATACATGATGACACGCATGCTTATGATCACACTCTGTCTCGGAACACCTCCTCGCCGGTCCTGTTCTCCTGATACAAAATTCGATTTTTGGCCAAATTCGGCCAAAATCCGGAAAAGTATCAGGAGAACATAACAAGCAAGGAGGTGTTTCGAATCATTGGGACATCACATGCTTGCATACAGGCATACAAAGGCATACCATCGTATCATACTCGATATCATATGTACATGGGCACATGCATGCATGGATGCACGTAGGCCCCATCATTTTCAGGGTACACGACATCATACAGGATGGCATACATGATGGCACGCATGCTTATGATCACACTCTGTCTCGGAACACCTCCTCGCCGGTCCTGTTCTCCTGATACAAAATTCGATTTTTGGCCAAATTCGGCCAAAATCCGAAAAAGTATCAGGAGAACATAAGAAGTAAGGAGGTGTTTCGGATCATTGGGACATCACATGCTTGCATACAGGCATACAAAGGCATACCATCGTATCATACTTGATATCATACATGGGCGCATGCATGCATGTGTATCGTTTCATACTTCATCACGTGCTTGCTTAATATCTATCATTGTATCACTTACCTTTTCAGGTTCTGGAATTTTATCGAGGCCTGATGTCGTGATATGTTGCTTATATAGGGATATTAATAAGCGATGGGTATAGGGATGTAATCAATGTCGATTAAACGGTCATTTTGAGGGGGCTCTTTGTTTATTGATAAATCAACGATACAAAATGATTTCAGTAGAAAGTTGTGTATATTATGGATGTACTCATACAGAGAAACGTTTTCTCGAGTTACAATAAAATTGACGAAAGTTCTCAGTGAAATTAACATCTCAAGTACTGCAAGAAGTACATGATCTATAGCTACATATATCGTGGTACGTAATGACATTCAGTTGATGAGTGCGATAAACAAGTTTTCAGATGCACCGCAGTCATGCAGATGCAATCTTGTGATCTGAATGCGAGGCGGTCTTGCTTCGTACACTGCCGATGTCCGTCCTGCAACAAAAGAAAACATGGTTACAAATCAGGAATAAGCTGAACAGCAATTTTATTGAATGAGCAAGTTATCGCCGATTTTGCGCTCTTCGGATCAAAAAAATTGAGATATCTTGATGGGATTTATTCCCAGCTTAATTCACTCCTCGGATTCGTGTTCCTCGGGTCAAAATACGTTGGGAAACTGTTCCTCAAACGATTTAAAAAACATATGATTTTCGGCCTCAAACATCGCAAAAATCTAAAGACTATGGCTTTTGATTTTCTTCGATTTCGGGGCCATGTGGACTATTAAAGATGGATAGTGAGAATATGGCTTGTTACTGCTCATAACGAATATGTGTGAGCTACAAAATGTAAAAAATATCTGCATCAAATGTTATATGAGTTATTGCCATAGCAGCTATTTTTTGGACTCATTCAGTCAAACCAATCTGGAAGCTAAAAAGACCAAATTCTTTGTATAAAACTCAATAGATGATGAGTGATTTATGACTTACAATTAATGAATCGAAGAAGGAGTTTAAAAAAAGCCGACAGAATTTTCATTTATATTAATATCAGAATATTATTTCAATTATTTTATATAGCACTAGACTTATAAGTTTAAAATCGATGATTTATGTTTTTTTAATCATTCGACAAGTGTAATAAATGATTCATGATATTCACGATCTTTACGATAAAGAAATTATAAGGATAATTATTTCACCATCTTTTCGGTTGAACTCGAGATTATTATTTTTATAATGGTTTCAATAATGATCCGCTCGGAGGTTGAAATAGGAAGTGAAATCGAATGAAATATGATGAAACAAACTAGTTCGCAGGTACTATATTTTGAATATCTTTATTATCGTAAAATTTAATCAACTTTACAGATAAACGTTGTTAATCGAGGAAATATATATTTATATATGTATAGGTAAGTAGGTATACGAAGTATGTAGAGATTCCATTGGAAAGTACCGAGATTATTCGCCGCCTTAGTTTTCGTATATCACGTAAGATTTAAAAGTTTTTCTTCTTTTTTCTTGTATGATACGTACACGATTTCATACGTTCATAAGGTATGCGATTTTACTTTGACATAGGCGACAAAATTTAATAATTATTGATTGATTAACTTGATAACTCTATGTGTGTGTGTATATATATACATACAATAAAAACACGAAGCGTTTCATCCAGAGTAACGTAATCATTTATGTTTTAAACACAAAAATGTATCCATGATCATCGACAAGATGGAATTTAACAAGTTTTTCAATCATGAATCTATTTCATCAATTACCTTGAATGAACCGTTTTTCGTTTTCTGTCATTTTTTATTTCTCTTCATTATTCATACTGATCTTTTCTCTAATCTATGATGCAAGTTGCGATAATATGTAACGTAATAAATCTCTTGCATAGAATTTTATTAAACAATAATTGATATATCAACTTGACACTTTATAGAAACAGAGCAACTATATATGTGTATAATATATATAGTATTTTTTTTTTGTCCTAATTTTATTTATTATACATAGTATATTTTAATAATTTCACCTGTTTTATCGTTCACGTATTATTTAGGATTTTTTTTTTGTTTTTGTTTTTTCGTTAAATTGACTATACAACGAGTCGCGTGCCGTGCGCGTTGTTGTTATTGTTGTTGATTACGTTTATAATAATAACATCATCATTATCATCATTATTATCATTAAATTATTGCTAATTTAACCAAAATAAAATTTTATATATATTTTATACTTCAATATATTGTATAACGATTTTCAACGGTAAATTTTTGTCAATTATATAATATAACATATATATGATATATTATTTACAGTACAGCGTACAGTACATAATAACAATAACGCGTTAACAGCTGGAACAATAATTTAGCTATGATATTAATAACAACAACAATGATAATGATTGTGAAATGTAAGTTTTGTCAAAAATAAAAAAATTTGAAGAAAAAAACTGCGCACGATGATTTTTACAACTTCAAACCCAAAGTGGCGAGATGCCAAGCCAACAAACTTGATATAATTGAATCACATTGAAAATTAATATCATCAGTGACCATAATAATATAAATAGTCGTATCAATGACGAAAATAATAATGACAGTAGTGTGAATGGACTAAAAAGTAACGATCACTCGAACGTGCTACATAAAAAATATAATTGATGACTGCAGGCCTTGTTAATTAATAACCCGTCATTCATCTCGTAAGTAACTATAATCGTGTTTAATGCTACGTTCGACATTTGGTAATCGATAATATAATAAATATATGTACTATCAATGTAGTTTATGTAAAACTATAAAAGTGAGTATCAATCTTTGAATATAGGTAATAATGTGTACCTATAAATATGACGGAAAAAGAATAAAAAAGAAAAAAGAAAAAAGCAAACGTGAATTAGGATTCGCATAATTAAATTACAGAGTATCAATGAATATAGTATGTATATACAATATGTATATTTAGTTTTGAAAACGGAGGCACTACGTACGGAGATAGCGTATAAAAAAAGAATTAATTGAGTCTAGTTATTTAGTATGTATATAGGTATATATACAATATACGTTGGTTGGACTTTTTTTTCTTCTTTTCTTCTTTTTCTTTTTTTTTTGTTTAATCTTTTTCGGGTTTAGATATTAAAATTGTACAGTAGAATCAAAAAATTGGAGAGCTAGGTATATAGATTAGAAATAATGAATCGTCATCGCACGTGGGATTGTTCATTATATACTTAATTATAATATAATTAGATAATTATAGAAATGAAAATATACAAACTAACAATAGGTAATATTGTGTAAAGGGTTCGGACCGCAATTAATGATTGTCCATTTTATTGCTTTATAAATTACGAAATTCGCGGTCCAAACCCTCCTCGAGGAAGGCAATACTGTGTTTCAGTTTCATTTTAAATTACGTTAAGGTAGTTCACTCTTTTAGTCATTTTACTTCTTTTTTTTTTCTTTCTTTCACTTTCTCCCTTTCTCTTCTCTTCCTATTTCACATTTAGTTTCTTCTCTCTTTCCCTCTTTCTACGACTATATTAATATCTTTATGTGGACCGTAGAAGGCATTTCCGTTAAATTTATTATACTTTATACAATTTCTAATATTATTATAAATATGTATACTTGTATGGATATGTCTGTATGCATATATACACAATAAGTAGGTATATATCAGTGCGAGACAATTCACGCGAACTATAATGCGTTCGAAAATACGTAAGTATTATAAATTTGAATACGCTTTAAATGCCGAAACTCTTTCAACGATGTGCATTTCTAACATTATTTTTTCGTTTACTTTTCATTTATCTTAATTTTTTTCATTTGTGTCTGCAAAGAATGTTCATAGATTACATTGGTTTTTCCTTTTTTTTTCTATCTTTTTTTGTTTGACTAGACAAACTGCAACCATCGCGTTTTTGAGTTCTCGACACATCAATGCTCGCGTAAAAAGTTCCGAACAAAATTTCAAACATACGTACATATATGTATAACAAATATAAAGGTACAAGTATTTAAATATTTTCTTGCTCATCTTCATTTTTTTTTTTTTTTTCGCTTTTTTACTTGGTTTTTGTTTTTAATCGTGCAAGTTATATACGCATATAAGAATAGGAGAATCGATATAACTCAAGTCGAGATTTCAATAAATACGATAAATCTACTTTACAACAATCACGCTGGATATTCGGGTTCGATGATCCCTAAAAACGTTTACATAGGTATACTTCGATCGTCTCTTTGTTGCACATATTATGAATGTATACATATACATAATATGCATATTTATATTGTATGTGTGTATATAGTTAATTATAATTATAATATAGCAGTACTATAATAATTGAGAAAATTTTACATCGAGGAATAATGTTTTTTTTTTTTTTTTTTTTAGTTTTTTTTTTTGTCATTTTTTTCTCATAATCTGTTATATATATATCAAATTGTTAGGAGAAGATATAGCAATCGATCGCATCTAAGAATTAATTGGTGTTCTCACGTTGATCCCGTTCATTTCATTTTTGGTACCGAACATTTACTTACTTCGTTTGTCATTAGATTATATTTATACAGGTTTTGGTTGTGTTTGCTTGCGCAGAACTACGAGTCACCAAATTTATTATTTAAGGCTTCTCTCGTATTCCCGAAGCATGCAATTATTTGTTTTTTGTTTCAACGGGTTTAGTACAGTATAGTTATACGTGGTCTAGTACATACCTAATTTTCTTTTTTTGTTGTCACAGTTCAGACGCCACCTCATCGAGAAAAGTTAGATGTACAAAGTTTATACACGGCAGCGTCGTGAACCTGCACAGCTATATTAAGTTTGTATAAGTGTGTGTGTGTGTGTGTTTTGAGTAATTATACTTTTAATAGGCTACGGTCATGGAGCAGGATGAAAATCGTCGAGTAGATAATTTAGGTAAAACATATTACGTATAGTATATATGCTTATACGCTATCATACGTTGTACAAGTTAAATATCATCAAATGTGTTGTTTTTTTTTTTTTTTTTTGCAATAATTTTATAATGGAAATAGTTGAAAACTTTGTTTTTTTTTTTGTATTTTTTCCCTTTCTTTTTTTCGTGTTAATTTCTACTATAGGATTCAAAAAAGTTAAAAACTTCTATTTTCTATTAGAAAACAGATTATCACGATTATAATTTTGGTATTATATGATATCATTCGTAAAATAAAATCGTGATACGCACGTTTATATATAACTATAACTATGCGTATATACCTACGCGAGTTGTGTAGGTAAATACCTATGTATATACATACAGGTATGTATAGATGATCAATCTAATACGCTGCAGGCTAATTAAGCCCGGCCGTAAAGCTCGGTGGGTCAGAGAACGTTTTCCATGTCTACCGTGACCAGGTGAAACTGCTCCTGACCTACGATCAGATTTATGTATATTTCACTAAATGATAATCGACTTTTAAAGCTGTATACATTATATATATTACAACGTGTATGTACGATTAAAATTCAGGTCAAGAGCCGAGTGCTCAAGTGCAGCCAAGCAAAGCTTGAGTGCAGCTGCACAGGGAGGCTTAAAGGTCAAGGTTACGAAGCTAATACTCACTTTCAAGGTAGGCTGCCAGCTCTCGATCTTCCGCGTTAAGAGCTAGCTGGCGTGGCGTATTTCCTTGACGATCACGAACCGTAAGAGTTGCTCCGCCAGCGACCAGCATACAGCAAACTGATCGACGCTTTTGCTGAGCAGCCTTGTGAAGGGCCGTTTGTCCCCTGATATAAAAAGTATTCGTTTTTGTGGGTTGAGATAAAAAAAGGTATTAGAGAGAATTATATATTTTTTTCTTTTGTTAATTTTCACTCACTTGTCGTTGTCGACCATGTTCAATATTGTAGGTGGTGCGCAGGCAACGAGGTACCTTACGATGTCCTTGTGCCCGTGCCTAGCAGCTAAATGAAGGGCGGTTTGCCCATTGACATCGATCGACAGCAGAGAATAACCCCGAGAGTGCAGATCCTTCATGGCCTGTAGATCACCAGTTTTTGCTGCCCTTAAAATACCATCATTTGTCTTCTCGAGAAGTCCACCGCCGAACGAACGACCGTGGGAATGAACCTCTGCGCTCAAACCGAAGAGACGATCCCTGGAGCTGGAATAAAGACCGAAAAATCTTTTTCTTTTATCTATTGCAACTTCATAATCACGAATAGTGGTAGTAATGATAAAAATAAAACAAATACCTAACGTAGGAAAGAGGCTGATACGACTGGCTCGGTGCCGCGGAGGGAATTTCGCTAGATTTGTTGATCGAAGACGAACCGTTTGAAGGAATTTTTACCGACCCTCTTCCAGAGTCGATATCTTTTGAAGGAACTGCGATTTCCGGCACCCTTCGACTCGAGGCTCGACGCTCTTGATCCGGTTCTCGCGTGGCTCGCGTTTGATCCGACGGAGAAACGCGTCCCGGAGACAACCGCTTCTCCTCCGTTGTCGTCCCGGGGGCCGGCCTAGATGTTTCGTCACTGAAATCGTTTCCTCGTTTCAAGACGTGGTCGCGTCCCCCGTGAGACAACAGCGGGCAACCTTGCCGCGCGAGAACCTGCACCTACCTTGGGGACGGCTGGGCGATATCCACATCCTGATTCGGAACCGCCGCTAAACCCTCCTCAAGAACGTACAAAGCATCAGCAGCCACGTCCGTCACGTAATGAAGTTGTTCCTGGGCCCTATCGATCCTGAAGAACCGTTCCGCCGTGCAAGCTGCCAGATTCGAGGTAAAAATCGGTATAATTGTAACGAGAGATGGATCAGATTGGATAATCTTTTTTTTTATACTCACAGTCTAAGAAGCAGCATGCATCCATAGGTAACTCTTTCGCAAGCATCCCTCTCAGGGATTCAAGGTCAAGAGTAGCGTCAAGGTCGAGATTATCCGGTAGCCATGACACAGCAGATCTCTTGAGCCGCTCTTTGTCGGAATGGAAAGCTTCGTAGTCTGACATTTTTATTCTCATAACCGGTAGTTTTAATCGTTCGAGTTTAGTTCCAACATTTTGCTGAGGCTTTCCGGTATTCCTTCGCTTGGCGAGCATCGTCGCCTTGTTCAACAAGGACATGGATATGACGGATGGGAGTAGACGACAAGCCTCACCGTCGACCTTTTATGAAATATAAATTAATTCAATCAACTGGTAACCAAAGATAACGTCGAGGGAACCTCCGTACTATGGGAAGAGGTACCGATACCTCAGACCGACGGGTTTTCCAAGAAACCAATGCCGAAAAAAGGAAAAGAAAATTCAAAATTTATATACCTGCATAGGGATCGTCCTCGTTGTGACAAGTTTCGCTTTGCTACACTGTGCTATACAGGTGCCATGGCCCCCCGCTTGAAGCAAAGGAAGTTGGTAGGTGGTCAATCCTACGACCTCGATGAGCCCATCATCCGTTTTTGGTTCCCCGCCCGATCCTCCGCCGCTGCTTCCGCCGCCCCCAGCTGGCCACGGGTGAGTTCCCCCTCCATAGGAACCGATGTTCAAAAATACGATGGCGTGGACACGGTGCTCTTTTAATTTCGGCGTGAGATCCTGCCCATCGCATTCCAGAGTTACAAATTCCGAGAGATCCTTCCATTTTCGGCGGACAAGATCCTTGCCTCCCATTTGTCCGTAGAACATTTTGTTCCGGAGGCGTGAGTTGAATTTTTCAGGATGAGCCTCTGCGAGATAAAAAAAAAAACAAAATAACGATTTTAGGAAATTTTCAAATCTAACAAATTCTTCGTACACCTGCTTTCAACTCACCTCTGGCTTCGTGGAACTCTAAAGCTATGTGAGCGTCGACACCGAGGGAAAAATAGTTGTTGACGACATTCAATGGGAGATTTTCCTTTCCCTTACCAGCCTCGTCGTCGTTAGGAGCGTCCGCGTTTCGTTCGACGGTTAACTGCCATCTGTCCAATAACGTCGTGTCACTGTCACCGATATTTGTGAGTATCTTCGCAATCGGTTCATCCGTGTAACCACCACCCCAACCAAGAGCACGCGCCAGATCGTTGCCCGTTCCCAACGGGAGAACGCCGACCGCTGGAGGAGGTGATGCTCCAATTTGGTCCAGGATTGAAAGAACCCAACCGACCGTACCGTCCCCTCCGCAAGCCAGGACCCTCAGATTTGGGACTTTTTTAAAGAGCTCCAATCTGAAAGAGTCGAGGAATAATTATGATCAATTCTGCAATGGTGGGTAGAATAATGTTCGAAAAGAAGCCTACCCCATTTTTGGTCCACCCTGAGTAAGGTCGAAAACTTGTCGTGGGTTCAGGTGCCATTGAAATTTTTGTAGTAATTTAGCCCCCTGATTCCCGCCAGATTTTGGATTAATGAATACAAGAACAGGTCGGACACTCGCGGTTGGAATGGGCTTGACGATCCAGAGTTTCCCTTGTTCCTTATCCTTGTCTTTTTCTTTGTCCTTATTTTTTTTCCTCGTAGACGCCGTACCCGCCAAACAACCACCGCCGCTTGATGATTTCTTTTTTTGGGGTGATTTCCGAAGGCTACTTTTGAAGCTGCCCTTGCGTGGTAGTTTTACTATCCACGATGGGGGAACTATTACGGAAACGTGACTTCCAAGATCACAATTTTCTCCGATTTTTTGTACATTGAAACAGGCTTCTTTGTTGTGATAAGCAGTTTTGCACCAGCTGCAACTCAACGCAACTATTTCCTTTGAGCTAAAACTCAATTTAGATTGAAATGATTTGCTGCAATTAGCGCACTTCCCCTTTTGCGATCTTCTGTGAACCCAGTGGTGATGAGTGGACGTCTGTTCACGATATTGCCGAACGCCAACGTCTCGAAAACTAGGTTTACAAGCAAAACCAAGCGTCGTTGCACAGCAAGCATGCGCTACCACTCGGCACGCCGCACACTTTAGCCTCGCACCATGTTTCTGCGGTAGTAATTAGCGTTAAAATATTTTTCATTGAACTAAAGTTCCTGGAACTCAAAATTTCCGGAAATCACACCACTAATATTTCAGAATTATTTCACTTACGGAGCAATCGGTTACGTAGCAAAAGTCCCCTGAAGCAGCGGTTGGGACCCAGAGGTGTTCCCCGTTGATCGCGCTCGGTCCCCAGTCTGGCGTCGATCGGGGTTCTCTTTGTTGTCCAGTGGCGGAGCCGCTTTCGCCACCCTCTCTCCCTCTGAAATTCACGAATAAAATTGTGATGGACGAACTTCATCTGAGTAAATCAAAAATTGTGGTGTCCATTTCGAACTTCTTTCCGTTTCAGTCCTTCTCCTCTCTCTCTTTCAGCCCTGCATAGGATTCCAAGTGCATATAATGAAGGTACAACTCTACGAGAAGTGCATACGTTTACAATGAGTGCTGTTAGAAAAAAAAAAACATCAACAACAACAACAAATAAAAGAAGACAAAAAAACAGACGTCATTACTGCAATTCCATCCCCCCTAAATCCAAGTCTCGGATCCCCGGTGTATGGTTAACGAAATTGCGGCAATTTTATCCGGCTTAATAAGAAGACGCGTGGATTATCAGGGATGTCGGACTCGCGATTTTTTTTTCTTTCATTCATTTTTTTCTCATCATCACATTTACGTATGACCTACCCTCGCAAAGGACGAGACTCGTTGGAAGGTAGAAGAGCGGTGTATCTCGTTTGAACGTCAGTGGGTAAAACGATGTCAACGCTTTTCGATCGCAAACTCTGTTGAGGAACGGCGAGTAGCCCTTGTTGACTCGGATTACTTTTTTCTGCATTTTTGCTCCCGTTAAAACATGAATCAACGGAAGCAGCGCGATCTCTTTTGAGCTCTGGTACCGTGAGAAATATATCCCTGACGACAAAACGTCCTCCTTTTGGTCCCGTTCGATCGTCTGTTTCCGTCTCAGCCGTTGAAAGCTCGGAACTTCCGTCACCGTCATCATCATTACTTTCGTCCTTGCTGCCAAGGGCGAAGGGCGGGTCAGGGGGGAAGGAGGTTAGGGCCTCCTGGCGTGATAATTTTGGCGAGGCAACGGATCGTCGCCTTCCAGACTGATAACATGAATCGGTGGTGGTTAGAGTGACCCGAATTTCAGGGCTGTGATCGCGGTCTCTTTCTCCGAGATGTGATGATCCAGAAGATGACGGGGACGTTTGTACTCTGCGACGAGACGAAGCTCTCGATGTATCGTCTTCATCTTCGTCATCGGCTGAATCATCGGGATCTTCGTCATCGTCGGCGTCATCTTCTTCGTAATTTTCTCCTCTTTCTTCGTCACCGTCTTCCTCGTCACCGTGATCTAGCAGAGTTTTACCTGCCGAATAAGCCGAGGGTGATTCTCCGGCTTCATTTTTTCTGGCTTGCTGCTGCCTCTCGTATTCTTCAACGCAGGCGCAGTGGTAGCATCCGGATATTTGAAATATGGGAGGTGGTGAAGGGTTGCCTACGGTGCGTTTGTCAATTCCGCAGGCGTCGAAACTCTTGGATCGTTGATTGCTCCTCAATTGAGGAACTCGAAGCGTCGTCAGTCTTCTTACACCGGAGCCGGAGGCGGACTCCTGGTGCGATTGGCGATTGGAAGCGGCGATGGTGAGGCTGGTAGATGCGAACGATGACGTTTCGTTGTTGTTGGAGGTAGCGGTGGTAACGAGAGGGTAGGATGATTGGTGATAAGGGTAAGAAGAAGATGCCGCGGCGTCGGCAAGGTTTTGTTGATCCCTCGCCCTCGCCCCGTCCTGACGTTTTGCTTCGAGTTGTATCTCGTCGAAGGATGCCGATCTCACCTGCTTCGGGACCTCCAAACTCGACTGCGACTTCATCTCGGCACCCGTCGGCGTGCGCGATCGCTTGAAAGTCGAGCGCAGCCGCTGCATTGCTTGCCCACACCTCACCGCCTACCTTCAGCTACCTCCCCCAGCTGGCGGTGAGGTTGATAAAGTCACCACCCTCTACCAGCTCACCTGCCTCCACCTGTACCTTGTTACTCCTCACTCCAGTTTTCCCTGATGGAGTTGATTTTACTAAATTCGCCGTCGCCGTCGCTGCTACCTCGTCATCGTGGCTCGCAGCGACGTCGCGGCCCATCGTATCGAATCACCAGGTCCTGCGACCGACGATCTCCTCCACCTCCTCTTCCTCCCCTTTTGACCTCCTGCACCCCGAGCTCACCGGCTGCGCAGAGTGCGACAACCAAGTATCGTTTACGATCCCTGCCCGCGCTTTCAACCCTCGTCACCTGACGCTAATCGACAAAGTTCTCGGACCGATGCTGCTCTTCTCGATTCGTCTATCCTTCCGCTTTGTTTCTCGTTTCTTTTTTCTCTTATTATCCGTCTCTCCACGTCGTAGCGACGGGATTCTTCGCGCGTGCTTTTGACGGATCACTTAACGAACCGAGGCTCGTGACGGCGTCGGCCCGTTGGCCTGGGCTCTGGCATCGATCCGATACCCTCGTCTTCCGTCCCTCACCGCATAGCCGCCGCCGCCGCCTCCGCAGCCGCGGGGTCGAGTCGCGTTTTCACCGCGCACCTCCTCTACCCTTTTACTGCAACACCTCGACGCGGCTTACTTCGCTGCAGAGTACGTCGCCCCTTTAGCACCCTTGCGGTAATCTTCTTCGCCTATCCAACTGCACCCCGTTAAATCCGCGGCATTAATTATTCATAGTAAAATATATATTACCGATTAAAAATAAAAGGCACTATATATATAAATGTTACGATCGTTACGTACAAACTGCCAACGTCAAAAGACCCGCAAACTTCATAACATTATTATTAATCTCTGAATAGGTTTTATATGTGTAACTCGGTGTTGGCTCTCGTAAGTTCTATGATTATCACCCGCGTGTAGTGGATCGAGAGGCGAGCTTATAAGCTCCGGCTATATAACGCGAGTTAAGTTATTTAGGATTATAGTGTCGTTCACGATACCCGCGTATTCCCGTATTTCGGGTATAACAAAAGGTTGCAGTCAGCCGTTAAACGAGCAATAATATACAGCAGTCGATTTGCTGCCGGTGGTGCTACTTGTGCTTCTGGCAGGTAGGCGAAGAAGACCGTGCGCGAGGACTCTGAGGGAGTCAGGTCACCGCCATGGTCTGCCTATCGCGGGTAGAGTAGTGGCAGGGGGTAGGAGGAGGTGAGGACCGGAGGAATGAAGGAATGGAGGAATGGAGGAATGGCTGACCCCCTCGGCTCCCCTCGTCCCTCTTTTACTCCCCGTAGCTTCAATTCGGGCGCTACCTGACACCCACCGTAACCCCCGCGATGCTCTCCCAACTCACTACTAACGTATTATAAGTCGTCCGGGATACGCGCGCGCCAACTCTGCAGTACAGGGAACCAGTAGCAGCACGAACTTGAATAGATATTATATATTGCGCGATGAAAGAGGCGCGGGAGTCAGAAAACTACCCTCAGGGAATGACACCCTCGTGTGCACCGCGCGTGTACATCGGGGAAACCAGAAAAAAAAAAAAAACCGTCACGTACTAAAGTTTGCCCTAATTATTACAAGGGATATTCAATTTCCGCCACTATTTTCCGAAACGCTGCTTTTCATCTCATTTACCATCTATATACCTCTCTGTAATTTCACCCTTGTTACAAATTGAATTCCTCTTTCGTTTATTCTCCCTAGCCGTTTTATTATAATCTTCGTTCTTTTTTTTCTTTTCTTTCAATTTATTTTCAGAGATATTTTTTCGTTTTTCTTTTCCACGCCACCCGACCCAGTTGCGCCATATTCATTCTTATCCGAAGTATTCGCGATTTGCAGTGTCGTCGTTAAGTTGACGTAGATATACAATGCCAACCTGTCCTGTTCCTCGATACTAGCTTTCAAGCGGAGTTGCTCTCGTAACCCCTCCTCGAAATGAACACGTTGTCCTAGCCCGGGTGCCAATCCGAGTAACCTACAATGCAAAGTACAGTGCACACGCGAGTAGATACGTAAGCCTCACAATAAACACATACAAACCCCTTTCCATATACCTATCATATACACAAAGTATACATTATGTATACCTGATTATATATATACCTGCACACAAGGACAAGTACCTGACAAACTTATACATGCCTGTATGTACCTATAGATAGATGTATATGTGTACATATATTTCGGTATCTTCGTATACAAAGGCGAATATATTCTCCCCTCCGTTCATCCTCTTCAATCGACGCCCTTCGACCGCCGGAACTTCGTGGTATACATATACGTATATGCATATACCTTATACACGTCGGAATGCATGCTATAGATATCCTACAATAGACATAATACGTCTACCGATAATACAATTATAGATATACCTATCTCCTTTGATATTGTAATAATACGAAATACGCGTGACTCGATCATTAACAACTGCACCCTACGGTGCTTCGACCGGTCTTATCTAATTGTAAGTAGATTGTGAAGCAAATGCCTGCTGTGGCTCTTTTTCCCTAATGCAGACGATCTGCAAGTATAAAGTGCGGAAGTAGAAGACAGAGAAGAAAAAAAGTCAATCAGGAACTAAAAAATTTCGCTAGTCGATCGATCTATTATGGTATATATAGGTATACATATATATTATAGAGAAGGAGATGACACGTACAATTTAAATAAATTATAGATTTAGAGAAAATTGGTCGTTGGTTGTTTTTCTATCTTTTTCTTTTTTTATTGACTCACTTGGCAAACCCCCCTAATCCCGCATCGATCGGTTCTTCTTTTTCGTAGATCGCGTATCCCGTCGTGGATTGCACGGGCCAATCCAGGGCTGGAACCATGTCGTCTTTTTTATGACCAGAAGAATAACATGGGAACAATTTACCCAGTCGATTATTAATTCGTCGACCGTTGGGACGGTCGAGATTTGTCACGTAATCTAGCCACGAAGATGGTGGAATTATCATTTGGTATACGCACACAGATTATTGAAAAAAAAGAATCAGAATCAAAATGTCACAGAAACCGGGACGAAATTCGGAACCGATTATTTTAACGAACGTGTTATTTTAACGATCACCATCGATCGAGGATAATTTTAATTGTACACGATGCGCGATTAGTTTTACGAACTCGGAGAAACTTTGATATAATTGCGTAAATTTTTCCATTGACTGACCACGTTCCGTACTTTGCCAAACTTTAACCAGACTGGAACACCGCGCAAGGCTGTGGACAGGAGGTTCGGTTTGCAGATCAAGGAAAACCAGGTAAGCCAAACGTACGGTAAGTTAAAGTGGGAGTTATAGTTGGGTACCCAATACCAGGTATAATAACACGACAATAAAACTTGGGCCGCATCGTCGCGCGCGAGTCTCTGAACTGACTGTTTTTTCTTTTCTTATTTTTTTCTCACATTTTTATTTTACCGCAAATCTAGAATCTGATCGTGTACTTTATACCGTCGATACTGTTGCAATTGCCCTTCACTTTTCCTCAAAAATAACAATAGTATTGTTTCAATTGAAATTATTTTTTTTTTCTCTTTCTTTTTTTTTTGCTCGTTTCCTTACCAAACTGTGGTTACGAATTTCCTCTCATTCAATTTACACTTCATTATTTTCATTCACGTTTATAAAATGTGAAAATATTTCAATTACTACGAAATTGAAGTAGAAGTTTTTTTTACGTCATCGTGTGTATACCTGGAACAATTTGACTCAGTATGTGAACGTAATCGACTCGAAAAACCGCTGGAAGTTGGCTTTAAAAACCGGTTAGCGGATTCCCCCTTTCGTTTCATCGCGACTCTAACTTGACATGCAAGTATTGTATTTTATATTTACTCGTGTCTATGTACATGGATGAGCAGATACACATATACTCTAGCCAACGTTGTAAGTTTGCACACGTTTGTTTGTTCGATTCTTTGGAAAAAAAAAAATTAAAAAAAAAAGAATTATAAATAAATAAAAAAAAGGTAAGAATTGCGAGTAATACTAAGTATTGAATTATCGCGACTTCGGTCAACGAATTCATTTTGCGCTAACATCTACGCCACTAATATATGGTAATTGTATTTTTTATATACCTATTTCAATTGCCTAGTCGTATATATTTCTGTTTTTTTTTTTTTTTTTTTTCTCTCCTCTTCTTTTCGAGGAACCGGAAGTTCTGCACTGCATCCAAAAATTGCGAATTTCTAACGACTATGTTATCGAAAGATCTATTCTAAAAATAAGTCTCACCCATCGTCCTGCGTGTCTTCGTTTTTCTGAGATTGTTGCCCAGTATCATCACCACCTTCCTCGGACATTGTTCGTATTGTAAGTTTTATAATTTATCGCACTTGTTGCCGACGTTACTTCGGATTCAATACTCTTTTCGGTAAAGCGTAATGACTTGTGAATGAACGACGCGTTTGAGTTAACTCATTCCGAAAATGGGAATAAAAAAAAACCCAATCAGATAACCGAGTGGGGACGGTGAACCACCGGATCTAAATGGGAAATGGGAATAAAAACGGAAGTGAAGAGGGAAAGGAACAGGAACAGGAAGAAGAACCTGACGTCTAACTTGCGTTGTAAGATTGCCTCGAATAAAAACGGACCGCAAATGCAAGTGGTAGTGGATGAGATTAGATCCCGGTAGATCAGAGGATGCAGTGTAGAAATGAATAGAGAACGAAAAACGAGAGGGAAAAGAGATGAAAAGAAAAAAGAAAAACAAAAAAAAAAAAAAAACAGAAGAAGAAGAAGAACTAAATCGCGGGCGTCTCGGCGCGGATGATGACAAAGGCTCGTTGGCGTTTTACGTACTGGACATCGACGGCGACTAAGAGGACCACCGGTCGAAATATAGTTAGGGCTTCGGAAGCCCTTCTGGAAGACCCTCTTCGTTCTACTTTGTTTAATTCGTTGATGCTATTACATCGGGTGACCACCACCTTCGACGTAGTTTTTTTTTTTTTTTTCTCCTTCTCTCATTTTCTTCATAGGTGTGTTGCAGGGTGTTAAGATAGGTACATTAGGAATAAAATGTCGCGCGATGACCTTGTCTATCTATTAACATAATGGTATGAAAAAAAAAATAAAAAAAAAAATTGTTAGCCAAATGTTGTGTATAGAAAAATATTATCTATAGTAATTTGTGCAAACAAGTTAAATAAGTTATACGGCTGTGCTGCGGAGTCGCTAGATATCATCGGCTTATAACTGCCTTATATATATGTGATTAGCATAGGTCCACGCGTGAACTTGACTTTCAAGATTTCAGACACGTCCCATTTACCTAGAAATTGATCTGGAATTAATCGGTTTCGAAGCGAAAGTTTATCGTTATGCACCATGCACGCTGTTGCCCGTACGCAGTAGGTAGCAGCTGGTCAGGTTACATAAACTATGCAAATTTTTGGACATAATATTGAATTAATCATGAATCGTATACGGGAATTACTATGCATGCCGTTTATAGCTGCTTTTGCGTTTGGCAAAATTTATCCGGGCGAGAGTTTAGTCAGCTCGTTCTATAACAGTAAGATATATAAGTGATTCGAAACGACGCCATTACTATTAACCCCTAGGTATACATATAGCTGTACATATATATGTATATAAGTTGTAATACCTATATATACCTATATATAAATTACGCGGATCAAGCGCGGATTATTTTCTACGCAAAGAGAATATATACATATATTCACGATCTAGCAAAATTTCAAGGAATCGGTGGCATTGCTGTTACATTTATGTATACGTACACCGCTCGCGAATAACAAAATTTTGTCATTATTTCTTTCATTTTGTATCGTTTTATTTCATTTTTTTTTAATTTATAGTCAAAATAATAGCTAAATTTTCGACGCTTGTATAAATTACACACCATGCGCGACTTATACTTAAACTCATTTTCAACCGTACACAATATATTATTATACATTATCAGCCAACATTTGCGCGTATATGTTATATACGTGTATGTTATGTGCATACAATACAAGACATGTTGGTAGCAGCTAGCACAGGCATTATAACTGTACGATATCCACCTACACACGAGTTACCTATAACGGTCTTCGCCTTTCCTTTCGCTCCGCAATCCTCTCGCCTTGGTTTTCCTCTATTTAGTTACCGTCACCTTGTAGCTTGTTCACGCTATTAACTCGTAGGTAAAGACTTAAGTATGCGTATAGGTATAATTACACCGGTATTCCACATTGTATGTGTATATTTTAATCATACGTATGTACGTAACCAACAATTTAATATTCCCAACGTGGTCCCATCAACTTCGTCGAGACCGCGGCGCGACCGTGAAATAAACGCGATGCCAGAAAGAGAAGAAACAAAAAAAGAAAAAACTTCCGACTATCGTGCAGCACCGGAAATTTATTTTTTTCGTTTCTTTATTTATCATAAGCAAGTGTATAATACGTACGTAATTTTTGAACGAGAAAATATATGCGAAATTGTTGTTGTTTTTCTATTAAAAATTGTTAATTTTTTTTTTCTCTCCCTCCGCGAATGACGTACCGAGTGAGAGAGATTTGGGAACATTTGTATTATTTTCCAATCGCATTCGAGCACGTGATTCGGTTAAAGTTTAAAACTCATTATAATTAGGATGGTGATAATGGACTTACCGCATGGGCGGCTTCCCGCCAATCTGACGTAGCCTCCTCACACTTCCCAGTCAGCTACGCATCCTTTTCCCTCTTCTTCTCGATACTCGGGGGTCACTTCTCAGCTCACGGTAGACCGTTTTTCTCCCCAGATGCTGATGTGACACCTCGCAAACGACGGCCATGACACTTTCAATTAAAAGTTATTAACTTAAACACACCACTCTGCCTAATACGCGATGGAAGAACGAAAATGTACGACAAAAAAAAAAAAAAATTAAATAATACAATTCGCATGTCTGACTTTGTGAATGTTTAAAAATAAAATTAATAACAACAACAGTATCAACTATAAATACAATTCACAATGTGATGTAACAAGTGTCGTGATAAATTGTGTATATGTGTTCGTTTAGTTTCTTTTTTATCTCCGCACCGCATTTTACCGCCACCAACTATCACGATTTTTTTTTGTTTTGTTTTTCACGCACCCTTGCTTCTTTTTTTTTCTTCTACACGCTGCACTTGTTTATTCGATATCAGTTTTCTACTCGTTCTTTAATTAATTACACGATATTTGCGACGACTTTTAACGGAACGTAATGTCTAGTTCTCGATGGTATTCGATCATCGTGTGATACGATGATGCATAACATTTCGTATAACCTGTGTGCCGAGTGAGGGGGTTATAATAATCATTGTCATATGCCGGAAAATTGTGGTTTCGATAACGACGCTCTTGGGGTTTTTTGTAACGCTTTATCATAAAATCGTGCGTCACGATTACGGCGTTTCAATTATAATTCATTTATCACTTATTGCGATTACTCGGATTTATTTTATATAATTTAAATTATTTTCTTCTCTTTTTTTTTTCTTTTCTTTTCTTCCCAGTATATATAAATTGTTTATCGTTACGATCGAGTCACCGCCCTCCCGCCCCCGCCCGCCCCTTATTATTTTTCTTCACTTTACATAAATTTACCATATTCGCATATTATTATGTACCCTTAGATCACGCGCGTTCTTGCCGCCGGCGGCCGGGCTAGACCAGGCTAGGCCGCGGCTAGACGCGAAGAGGAAAAAGTATACGGGAGGAAAGGAGAGGAGAGGAGAGGAAAACCTATGGGAAGAAGAGAGGAGAGGAGAGAGGAGACAGGGAACTCGCGTTGAGGTATTTCCGACTCGTGGTCGCGTGAAAGTGGGAGACCTCTCGGTGACACTATGATACTGGTTCATACGACGCCAACATTCCCGTGGCCTGTAGTATTATAACTGTTATACCGATCCGCGGAGTTTGTCGTATTACATATACAATAATATCTGTATACATGTTTATGTGTACCATATGCATTGCGCACACATATATGTGTATGCGTAGACACCTACATAGATCACGTGGCTATAGGTATACGTTTCTCCATGAATTCGTTTCGTGGTAGTCGAAAAAGCTCACCGATGTTCAACTACTCGTCCCATAGTAGCTATTATAAATAGTTGACTGGGGACACTGAGATAAGATATATAGATAGAGATAGAGAGTTATATACAAACAGCGGTGAAAATTATTTCTGCAAAATAAAGAGATGGCGTAGCCACGTTTTATGAGTAATATAGATATATAAGTGTATCGATGTGATTAAGCCTGTATATTTATACGCGTTAATATCAAATACATCAAAGCTACGAGTAAATATACCCCGTGAATACAGCTAAATTTCGTCTCTCGAGTTGCGTGCGTATATAAATGTATACACCTATTAGACCCGCTACATAAAGATTGAAAAAAGAGGAGAAGAAGAAAATAACAAATTTTCTATGTATACTTACACGAGATTCGATTTTTATTTTATGCGTATACTAAAGAGACGTAAAGATTTATCGGTTTTCCATCAAGTCCTCTTCAATATTCAAATAAACACGCATTGGTCTCCTTCCACGACGAGGGATGATCGGGCGTAATCGTATAACGAATCGTCGTTACGTTCGATGGTATGCGAGAAAAAAAATCATAATTATAACAGCAATAATAATCCATAACGACAACAATAACGTTGATAATAATGCTAATGAAAGTAAAAAATAATCTGTCCTCAAAAATAATATTACGTGTATAGATAAATGAGCTTGCAGAGGGTAGGTACTATGAGTATCATGAAACAGAGGAATTACCAAACCTAGAAAAAAACTGACACGCGATTTTTACAATACCTTAATGAATAGAATTTTCTCAATTCTTCTACCCTTAGAGAGAAGTACACATATCTTCTTTTTTTTCATGAATTTACCATATAATGTGGTTGTTCCCTCATTCCCCATATGACTCTATATACCATGTATATTATGCTATGCAATTTGTATGATAAAACCGTTTTATTTAAATAATCATTATTGCAGTATTTTTTGTCCCTTGACTGTTTTTTTTTTTTTTTTTTTTTTTATAATAATAATAATATAATAATAATAGTTGTAATAATATTAATATTAATAATAATAATAATAATAATAACAATTACAATAATAACAATAATGCTAATAATTATAATAGTAGTAGCGTCCTCTTCATACGTATAACATATAAATCATGTAATAAATATGTAATAAATACGTATAGTAATTTAAAATATACACGCATCTAGACGATAATAATGATGCACCCCTCAAAGACATGTTGTGTGTATAAAGCTGAATATATACGACGTGTACATGGATATGGTATTTGATATCATATGGTACATCTGATCGTAACATCTGCAGCGCAGAAGAAGAAAATGTTGGAAGACTGGATGCCGGCATACATCCTGCAGATGCTTTGTTGGTTGACGGACGCAATGAAGTTTTCGAGGTAAATAAAATACAGTAGAGATCTAGAGCCTGAGGCGAAAGAAAAGGAAGAAAAAAAAAGAGATATATATATTTCAGCTTTGTCTCACAAATGAAAATTTTTCGGTTGTATCTAAGGCAAATGGTAATGAGTCTGAATGATGTTGGTTTTTTTGTGTAGTGGTAGGTATGGTAAATATATATATTAGTTTGTGCGGATAACGACGTATGTGTGTATAGAGTAATTAATATTATTATTTATAATTATATAGCGAGAAAATAAAGATGGCGAGAGGGCATATAATATATCTTTGTTGTCGTGTGTAATATTATCTTTTTTTTCTTTTTTCTTTTTATCTTTTCATTTTCTCATCTTTTTTATTAATTATATAGTTCTTTGTATAGTATTTTTGCTTTTCGCTTTTGTTTGTGGATATGGCATTATTATTATTCTTCTTCCTCCTCCTCTTCCTCTTCCTCTTCCTCCTCTTCCTCTTCCTCTTCCTCTTCTTCCTCTTCCTCTTCTTCCTCCTCCTCTGCCTCCTCGTCTTCCTCAGCTTCGTGCGCAGGCTCTTCGATGTCCTCGTCAGCTGCTGCTTTCACGTCTTCCTCACCCTCAGGAGATTCCGGATCACCAGATTTCTTGCCTGGCCTCTCACCGAACCACTTGGGCAACTTCGCTGTTTGTGGATAATATAATGATTTAGCAAACTTTCATTGATCCCGATTTCAGGTTTCTCGGAAGAAAAGTAAACGAAGCTCGGTAAGGAAAAAAAAGAATGAAGGAAAAAAACCGTGTACAAGAAGACAAATTCAAGGAGGGGTCAAGTCCTCGCAGCCCTCATTTTTCGTTTTTCGTTTTTACGTACCCTTCTGACGTCCTTGGAACTGTTGCTTCTGTTCGGCCCAGTGCTTTTCATGATGTTCCTTTATCGCGTCGGTGAGTCCCTGAAACATGAATGAAAAAGGTCGGCATGCCAGGGGCGATCACTTACTCGTTTTATCGTCGTCGGGTCTATCGATTGATCCGGAACAGCCTGTCGTCTAGATGCAGATCGCCGCGTGTGACGTTGTTACGTAAAAAAAACGTTTGGGGGATGGTAACAAAATGCACATGTTTGGTATACATTTAATTCACGTGCAGGTTTCAAAATGATAAATAAAAATATCACGACGGTGAATCGTATCTGATACATATATGTGGAGGAAACTGTATTTTGTTGCACATAATAGACGAAACGAGATTGTGATGATTAATTTTTTTTTTTGATTTTGCAACTTGAAAATTTAAAGAAATATGTAATGACGATGATGAAGTGAGGAAGAATTGTGCAGTGTACTGTATAAAGTCAACAGCAAATTCAAAACCAAACCGTGTTGGTGGGACCGTGATGAGAATTAAAAAAAAGGGGGCGTCGTGTTGGGGGTGCAGAAGAAAACCGTGTAATTTTTTACTCAGGCGACTCACTTTTGCTGCGTTTCATGAACTGTTCTGTTCTCTGTTTCCAAACTTTCTCGTTGTACTCCGCGAGGAGGGTGTCGTATCCCTACGATTCAATTAATACATCATCAATTTTTAAGTGATTAATTATACTGACCCTTTGATTGGCTCGTAGAAATCGCGATAATTGATGATGATTATCATGACAACGAATTGATTTTAACGGGGATCGCGAGGTCGCGGTTATTTCGTAGACTAAGTCCGTCATGTCCGTCGGAATAATTTTTTTTTTTTTTGTTGAAAAAAAAAGAGCTTGCGCCAATTTACTTACACCTTCGAACAGCTTCTTCTTGTCATCGTATGACCTGGTATCGACACGACGTTCGTACTTGGAGGCGACCTGGATCTTGGGCTGTTGAAAAGACGTTTAGTAGAAGAAAAATGTCGACGGGAGGTAAAGAATTCGTAATAATGATGGGCAAAAAATCGAACAAATCTTACCGGGTATTTGCCGGTCAAGGCTTCGGGGTCAAGACCCTTCTTCAAGGCCTTATGTCTCAGCTGCTGCTTCTGTCTTTCCTTCAGTTCTTTCAGCTGCGGGGATGAAAGAACAATTTAAAGGATCGTCCAAATTTTTTTCGTAACGATTCAGGATCAGCTTTCACTAATGACTTACGTCGTAGTCCTGGCGTTTCTGGCGCTCCTCAAGGTCGTACTTTTCCGTTTCTAGTTTAACGATGCAATCCCAAAGTTCGGTGGCTTTGAATCGCAATTTGTCGATATTCAAGCCTTCGATTTCTAGAGGCTTGATACGGAAGCTGAGGGAGATCTTCTTCTCCTCCTCAAGCTGGGCGGTGGTCTTGTTGCGCTCAATTTGCGCGGAGGAAAGGTTGCCCTGAAAAATAAAAAGGAAGAAGATATAAACATAAATATCTTCATCGATTATTCTCTATCCGTCTCCAGGGAGCCGAAGGATCGGGAAACAAGAATTATTAATACTAACGGCGAGGTCCTTCTTGGTGATGGTGAAGTTGGGTCCCTTCTTGTTCTGATCCTTCATTGCCTGCATCATAGCTTGACGCTTCTTTTCGGACTCTTCGAGACGCCTGGAAATAAAACGAAACGTAAACGGTCAAAATAAGTTCGCTATCGACGGAATAAAACTAGAGCGTTCAGAGAAAAAAAAAAGTATGTTGAATCGTAGAACTCACCTTCTCTTCTCCTCGATATCCCGCTGTTTCTTCTCCTCTGAAAACGAAAAAAAATACAATAAGATGTGAACAAAAAATATCATCAACACGTAGAAAGTTGAAAATTTTAAATTCAACAAATTTTCCTCACCAATTTCACGCTGGCGACGTTCTTCCTCTTCCTTCTTCTTCTGGGCCAATCTCTTCTCCTCATCAGCGCGGGTGACCTTGCGCTTGGCTTGTTTTTCCTATGAAAATATCGGCAATCATGAAAATGAACAAATATTTCCAACTGTTCTATGGACAACTTCCAGACCAATTGCAACTATCAATCTTTACCTTGAGCCGTATAAGTTCTTCATCTTCCTTCAGCCGAAGTTTTCTCCAATCAGCGATGTACTCCTTCAGTTGTTCATCGAGGTCGCTTCTCTTTTGTTCCTGCCTCTGCACGTGAAAAAATTGAAAAAAATCGAATCAAACATTATTCTAAAAATTTCTTTCTTTCCACCATCCGTTTAAAAAAGCATTTTATTTAACGTACCTTCATGAACTCGGGGTTCTCGCCGGATTCCCTGAAGATTGCCGGGGCAAAAAAGAAAAGTAGGTTTAGTGCCGTCTCCCGCGAGCCTCTTCTCCCCTTTTTTATTTAAACCACCCCTTTCACCATCTAATCATTCCGATTTTCACGTCATCCTTATCCCTCTTCCTTTTCCTTTTCGACGTTCCTTATACTTCCTCCCTTTTATCCATTTTTTTTCCTCTCTTTGATTTCTTTCTGTTTCTATATTCTTACTTTTTTTTCGTTCTTTTTTTTTTCGGGCTCTTTTTTTTCGTACAAACATTCACACCCCCACGTATTACATTATACACAACATATTTCACGTATACACACACACGCAGCAAACAGACGGGCGGACACACACAGACACACTTTACACACGCAGACGGACGGACAGAAATATATAATGCAAGCTTCAGGCATGATATAAGCAAGCAAAATGAGGCGGCATGCTGGCAGACAACAATTTTTATTCTTTTTTTAAATTTTCAATAGTGAGCTATTGTCAAAACAATTACGAGCTTTAAATTTTTCACGATATTGGGATGTTGTTTCTTTTTCTTTGATTTCGAATTATTTCTTTTTTTTTTGTTTAATTGTTGATTAGGCTGATACAAATGCACGTTCACAGTATGCTTTTGCCGTGCTGAAACCAGATGGGTGTATTCGTATGTGATTTATATTAATTATAGGATTGGAGATCAGGAAACAAGGAGATGTGAATGAGAACTGTTCAAATGAGAGTGGAAAAATTGAAAAATATATTTATTTACCGCCGGTATTTTTCGAAAAAACGAAAAAAAAAACTATATATATGTATATTTAAATATTTCGACCTAATTTTATTATTATTATTTATGGTTATATCAAGACCTCCAATTGTTATTGTTGTTAGGATGTTATAACAACGGCGGTTAGTGGTTATAACACGTCGTAATGGCAATTTTCATGAAAAAACTCTTATTATTTCTTTGAATTTTGTCATCATTATCGTCGTCACCGCAATGACGTATGACGTGATCGAGAACCGTCTCTCGTATTAAATTTTCTATATTATATTTCCGTATAAATCCAAAATTCAACGCAATTTATTAACGTTGAAAAAAAAATGTCAAATATTCCAGTTATATTATTATTATTATTTTTTTTTTTTCATCAATAGCGACAGTATAAAATAAAATCATGTATATAACATAAATATTATGTAATATACGTTGAAAATATAGAAGAAAAAAAAAAACTCGCCTTTCGTTAATGATTATTAATTTGATAAGGAGGAGTCTTTGGTGTTCATAATATTCGATGATATGTATATACGTGCATGGGAATAAATCATTATTATACAATGGAAGGTGGTGGGCAGAGGGAGGGGGGTGGGGGAGGGTAGGGAACAACGAGTATTATTCACGTATGTAACACCACGTCATACGAGCTTATCAATTCAACACCTCGAGTAAAACTTACTTTTGTGACGCCCTACCCCTATAAAAGAGAAAGCAGAACTTGAGTTAATCAATAATTTATCCTTTGTCCCGACGTTTGTATCAGTTTTTTTTTTTTTTCGTTTTTCATTCCTTTCTTTTTTTTTTGTTTTTTAAATATTTTCACATGAAAATAACATCACATTAAGTCCTAAATCGTTACTTTATCATGTAAAATATGTATAAGTATATTTTAAGTTAACGCAGGTTATAAATGAGAAATAATTTAATTATAATTGTCAGTGTATAAATTTCTGCGGATAACACAGATGTTAATTAATAACCCTGATTAACCGATTTGTAATTCTTTCACGTGTATATACGTTAATTACAATTGCACTTTATGTATGATAAATCATGTGCGAACATATCTTTCTATAGTGTGCTGACATGTAAAACGCGCTTTTTCGATTCCTGCAGTCTACCGCTTTTCCCCCCCCCCTCTCACTAATTATTTAAATTATATAATTGTCAAATTATATAATTATACAAATGCGCGTTTTACTAATGCGGGGTTTCATGTGCAGATTACTACACTTATTCGTAATTCTTTTTTCTTTTTCATCAAACTTTCTCGTTGGGTGTGATAATACTTCATATCAATTGTTCTCCATTTTGTTCTCAATAATGATTGGTTAATTTCGTTATTTTGTGCAATCATTATTATTATTGTGATTATTATTATTATTCTTTTCAGAATAGATGGTCGTCGTTTGAATCTCATCATACATTCCGTTCTATATCTTTGAATTTTATCATGTAAAATTGTGTTAATCGATGTACGTGATACGATTGATTAATATATTAAAAAAAAAATACTGCAAAAAAAATCAAATAAACGATTAAATAAATAAATAAAGAAAAAAAAGAAAAGAAAAACTACAACTGCTGGTATATTGCAATACAACTACTGATATATATTATGTTATATTATTTTTGTTATTTTTTCAATGCATGTATATGGTAAATATACTTCAAGTTTTGTTTTTTTTTTTTTTTGCTCATCGATTGTGTTCTTAGAATTTGTTTTTGTTTGTTAATTTTTCTGTCATTACTAGCATATAAATTGTATAACAAAAAAAAATAAAAAAAAAAAAAAAATCATCCGCATCATCATCACTTTCATACTCATTTTTCAAAACAGCATATGATCGCCACCATTCATAATCATATCATAATCATAATCATCATCATCATCGTCATTCTCATAATCATATCATAAACGATCATATATCATTACCATCGCACTAACTATAATGCTGATAATTATAATACTAATTAAACAAAATACGTTATTCACGTTAATGCGTTTGAAAAACACGTAAAAGCTCGCGATGCAATGTAATATTACGTACCAATCAATCAAATCTACCAATATAATAGATGCGGATATTTCGGAAAAAAAAAACAAAAAGAAAACAATAAAAATCAAAATAAATGAATAAAAAAATGAATAAATGATAACTAAACAAGGCCACATAGTAGATAATAATGATAATAATAATAATACCAATAACAACAACAACAATAATAATAAAAATAACGATAATAATGATAATAACAATAATAATATTAATAATAATGATAATAATGGAAAAAAATAAAAAATCAACCAAAAACTCTAATATTAGAATACGAATACGTTCAATACTATACATAATTCGATTGGAGAAGACTACTAAAACGCAAAAAAAATTAAAAAAAAAGAAAAAAAAAAGAAAATAGTCCAAGCACATAATTATCAGATTATATATGTACTATATAATATATATATTTTTCGTACTAATATATATATATATAAATAAATTCGAGGCGCGCCAAAATTTACACAGTGCAATTGCAGGGATACACATGAAGTGATAATGGACTTTAAATTTTAAATGTACATGACATGTATATACATTTTTTTTTTAATAAATCTATAGTTAATAAACGTACAACAACGTACTTCACTGTACGAGAGAGGAGTTGAATGAAACAAATTAATTGATAGGAAAAAGAGAATATTAAAAAAGAAACGAAAAAAAAAAAAAATGTTCTCTTTTTTCCCCGGTACACATATAATATACGAATAACATTATATGGTTATAAGTATATTAGGTATGTATATACTTGATTTCTACACATATGTATTACAGTATACATACATATATTAGGCGCAAACGGACGAATACACGACGGACGGACGGATATCAATATTACGGACGGACGAAGAAGATGTATAATATATAAAAAAAAGATAAAAAAATAAAATCAAAAAAAAAAATATATTTATGTAAATGATTGCGATAGGAAAAAAGAACAGAAAAGACAAAAAAAAAATAAAAATAACTTTTAACAAGAACAATGTGTAAAATTTCAATCGATTGAAGACAAAATTATAAAATTAAAAAAAAAAAGAAAAAAAAAGAAAACGATAAAATTAAACGGAAAACAATAATTAGAAGTGTGGAGCTGTGTGTAGTTAAATTTTGGTATAATGAAAAGAATTGTGTGTACAAAAAAAAAAATGAAAATGAAAAAAGTCAAATAAAATGAAAAAAAAAATGGAAAAAATCAATCATGGTGATGACTATCGGTATGTCAAATATATAATAATGTGTATTTTAATGCAGCGATAGATTTATAATATTGCGAGAAATAGCGGACGGACAAAATCGTTATTACACGATTTAATACGAGCGTATGAACAATTTTTCATATTGTATAAATATCTCCGTGCATATTATGTATAAATTTATATTTAAATTTATACATAATATAGAATATGGTTTTGGAACGGTAGACTATAATTGTTGATAAATTTGATGCGAGTCAACCACCTGCAGATCATTCACCTGCATCGGCACGTGAGAAAATTGGAAACATCATACGCGTGTATTATATTTATTGTAAAATAAAATAAAAAAATAATAATCATAATAAATAATGAAAAAAAAAAACAAGAAAGTGCAAATAACGAATTACACGGACACAGAGAGATAGAGAAAGAGAGAGAGAGTGAGTGAGTTGAGTGATAGAACTTACTCGATCTTCTTCTCCGGCTGCCTGTTTTCGTTCGAATCAAGTGATCGCGGCGCGTAACCGATCGACCGATCGTCAGACAGACGTGATCAGGGGACACGTTGGTACGGGCGGTGCGTTGGTTTCGTGTGTTGGAAGGTTTGTTGAGTGTGCGGGGAAACAGAGAGAGAGATACATACCAGAGTCAGTGATTTGTAATTTTTTTAAACCTAAACTCCTGTTTTTCTTATTCTTTTTCTTAGTAATTTTATTCATCTCCTATCAACTTTATCGGAGGATCGGTCTTCCGCCGTACAAATATTTGAAGGGAGGGCTTGTACGGTGATAACAGAGGGGTGATTTTGTTACACTCTATTTTACTTGTATCCTTTTTTTTTTCTTTTCTTGCCGACCGTACTGTTACACCCCCGTACAGCCTGTTTCGACCCTTGTAAAAATCCTCGGCAAACGTCGTTGCAGATGAAAATTTGTTGAGTAAGAATTTTTTTTTGGTTTTTCTTCTTTTCTCTTCACGCGGACGTTTACTATAGGACTATTTATTTGAAAGATCATCCGCGCTAGTTTCTAACAGTTTTTTGTTTTTTTTTTATACACATACGTATGTGCGTTTATGTTGAGGATATATACGGTAAATTTACGTCCTTTGAATGTATACGTAAGTCTCTAGATTTTATTTATAAATCGCGAATGGTAGCCGCGTTTTCTATTTTTACCCCACGATGACGACGTCGACGCCGATAGCGACGGACGATCGCAACCAAAAGATCTGCAGCACGGCCGTCGCCGACGCGACGTTTTGGTTAACGTATTTTTATGCTTTTCAGCGCGGTTCGAGATCGAAAGATTATATGGAACGGCCATTTCTGAACATGTATATTAGCGAGCTTCTATACAACGTGTTCTACTTTCTGTCCAAGTATGTGTTGTATTACTGTACCGCGGGGAAAATGTCTCAACAGAATCAGGACCGCAACCGGACCGATTATTTTCTTTTATCAGATTTGGAATCATAATTAAGAAAAATTATTTGTAAAAATATAACGTAGCGTAAAAGAGATTCCGGTATCGGCGATAGACATGATCATGGTAACCGCCCCTAATAACTACGTTCTTCTTTTTTTTTGTCTATAAACCATGCATTTCTAAGTTATCTACTTTTCTGATATATTATATCTACTTTGCACAACGTATATATCTAACTCGTATTATGTATTACGTGTAGTATATTATGTATACTTTTATAGACTGTACATCTATTTGTGAATGATTATTTTTTCTCAAATAATTTAATCGTTTAATCGATTCAAATCTATTTTTGATTCTGATCTTTTTTTTCTTTTTAATGGAAAATCTATAGTGCCGTTGTTGGCGAAGTTCAAGCTGCACTTACTTCCTGTAAATAAAAGAGAAAAGGGAAAATTACATACAAAGGTCAGTAACAGGGGTAGACGATGAAATATTGAATTAACGATCACTCGTAATTTTATTAGATACTTAAGGGCGACACTTACACTTCCTCGACTTCCTCCTCCTCCTCGCTGCTGTAAAACGACAAATGATGTTTCTTTTGTTTTCTCACAACATTAATATTATCAACGGGGTTACATTTAATTACATACAATTAAAAGGGGCGAAAGGGTTGACATTTAAATTTTGTCTATGTACCTAACGAACGGGTAAATCGACTCGCGGGTTGTCGAGCAACAAGTAGAATAATTAACATATAGTTATACACGAAACGAATTTGGAAAAAACAACAACAAAAATTGGATATAAAATAACTCACGTTATTTTACAAAATTTTTAACAATCAACAAAATAAAAAAAAAAACAGGGTAACGAGGTACTTTCACACGACATACGGATTACGTACATACATACGTAAGTTTTCTTCTCCACTTCAAATATAGTATGTATAAAAATATACATACCGCGTTATATATGATATATTTCTAATCTCACGTCAAAAGATGTACATTGTACATATAATATATAGGTAGTTACGTGTAATGAAAACTTCGCGAAGAATAATAGATTATTATATTATAACCTGTGGTAACAATTGGTGGCTAGAAAATATAATTTCTATGGTTTCGTTGTTCGTTGAATTTTTTTATTCATATTTTTTGTTTGCGTTTAATATACTTACGAGTATTGGTCCTCGTCGTCGGACATGTTCGCTGCTTGTTATGGGTCTGTAACAGAGGAAAAACGAGAGAGAGATGAGATTTTTTGTATTTCTTCCATTAGGTTGTTTTTTTTTCCTACGATGTAGAAGTTTCAAAAGTGAGGTTTGTACTATCCGCACGAACGTGCGCAGTGCACGAAGTATGGAGAAATTGTTTTTTTCTCTTTCAAACCATAGGAAATCGAAAGGAAATCGAATTTGGATTTACAGAAAAATTACGAGCAAAACATACGAAATACCGTCTTCGATATGCAACAGGGAGCCAGGAATTAGGCTCGACGAATAGATTTAAATGGCTTCAGGTACACGGTAATCCGATAGCGCTTCGACACCGCTCCTCGGCTCAAGCTCTATATGGAGCCGAGAAGGCGAACGATTCCCCCCTCTCACCCTCCTCCATTTTACTCATTTCCTCCCCATCTCCCTACACCCCCTTCCCCCCGAAATATCCTCCCTCTAACCAAGGCTTGATGGACCCGCCAAACTAATTATAGATCGCAGCAGCACCAGCACCACCAGCACCACCACCAGCAGCAGCAGGAGGAGGAACAGACGCTACTGTGCAGGTCGCTGACTAAAAAGCTTCGCGTATAATAATCTTGGATGTAAATAAAAATTAGCTTATCACTTTTTCCACTTCCTTTTATAGCGTAAGCCCGCGGGTGTAAGTACTCGCCGCAGATGCTGCGCGGGTTAATTTAATTAAACTATAACAACTCGTATAATTAGCACGAATATATTCTATATCGATGATCATCATCTTTGCATGTTGCGATAAGTTTCGATCGACGACCTAAATTCACTTTGCAGCATGTCGATCATTTCATTATTCCTATATAGGTACAGATATACTCGTATCCCGGTCGCTCTGTAACCGTTCATCATCTCATCGAGTAAAAAAAATCGAGAAAGAAAAAATTACAGGTTCTTCTAATATATTTAATCACAATAATTTGTATCGGCGGCAATTTCCATGTACCGCAGATTTTTTTTTTTTGCTTCTTTACTCCTCGTATGATTTTACCATGCACACTTTTATTTTCGAGCTTCAAGATTTTCTCGCTTTCCAGATCTCGGACCCGTTTATTTTACCCAATAGAAACTGATTTTATTACATATATATACACATTTCTTTTTCTTTTTTTTTTCACAAATCTTGCTCGTGTATACGAATTTTGTTTTTTGCTTTTTCTTTTTCACCGAAAAATCGGAAACCGGATGCTGCACCATTAGCCATTTATACGATAATCTTGTAAGCCGTTTTTTTTTGTTTTTTTTAATTTTATTATAAAGAGGGTATTTTGCGGAATTATTATTATCATTATTGCGGGTATTCACGCTTTGGTTTTTTTTTGGTTTTGTTTAATGTTGTTCGCAACTGCAGTGAGTTAAATTTGAAGGTGAAACTTACACTTGGGGGAGAGTTAAAGTTAAGAGTCGTAGGGTATTGTTGGGCCCTAGCCGAGTGACTGACTGGTCACCGTGACACACGGAAGAGCTTTTCTGGTGGAATGTGGAGTCCGCGACAGCTAGAGCGGCTCTGAAGAACGGAGTATACGCGGCCGGGACGAAAACCAACGGGAACCGAACCGACCAAACCGAGGCTCGACCCGACCCGACTCTTCTTTCAAAGTTATTAATAACGCGACTCGATTCACTTCTTCAGAGAGAAACCGCGAACCTGGAGCAGTGAAAAAGCTGAGGATTGAACATTTACATATTCGGCGGAGGGGAGGAAATCCGCTTGCTCGGATATTCTCTCCTCAGCTTTTTATTCCTATAGATCTCCTCCGCAGGGCGTCATAACGAAAGAGACACGATATCTAATCGGTTCGGTTACTCGGTCACTTTAGTGCCCCAACGTGCAACATCGTCTCTCTGTGGACTTTGCTATTTTAGTCCGTACGGAACTATAGAGAAGTAAAGAGCAAAAAAATAGATTCCACAGTCGTCTTCGAACTGCGGACATTTTTTTTTTTCTTCATTTATCTTACCACTAATTTATACTGCAGATTTTCAAAGTTTAATAGTCGAGAATGTTCACTATACTCTTCTCAGGAACGCCGAGAGCTTTTACTCTGTAAATGTCCAATAACATCGGAAAAAAGAAAAAGTTAAAACTCACAACTCGAGAGCCGACGAAAATCTAACAGAGTTAATTGGTCACGGACGCCGTAACGCCCTACCTGATCTGACCTAATGTTGCCCCTGACGTATAACAGTTCATCCGTCTTCGGGAGGAAATCTTTTGTCTTCGTTGCTATTACCATTGTTAGCATAGATTTATCTCTGTACCTTTGGTCCCGAATTCACGCCAATTATTGCAACTCTCCACCGTCAATGAGGCTTGCGATTTTAATATAGGATAATTGGGGTAGCCGGTGGACTTGGTTCAGGAGCTGAAAGCTCGGAGGGCGGAGGGCGGAGGGGTTGGTGTATTTCGAACCCAGGCTTATGCATCTGTTCGGAACTTTCACACGGTGGGTGATTTGTAAAGGCGTGGAATATCGCAAGTTTCCCAAAAGTAGGCGACGGCGATGACACGGAGCGCGAAGATGCGCGAGCTGGTGAGACTTGGGTGAGCTAAGCGCGAGCAATCGGCGCCTCCATATATGGCGGGGGAGGGCGTCGCGACGCCTCCTATAAAGTTGCTCGCGGTTCGCGACTCGTGCGGACGCCATCGGCGTGATCACAAGAAGAAACCTATAGCTCGTGCAACGAAAAGACATGCGACCCACACCACGCCTGTTAGCGAGATTTGCAGGATAAATTGTTTGGCTGCGCACGGCTTGCCAGATTACGAGAATAACTTAGAAATATAAATTTTTAACTTATATATGTACATAAAAACCGGGGGCAGATGCCTGCAGGTCCGGATGTCGTAGGGTTTGGTATCATTATATTTTCTGTAGATAGGTTTTCAGACCTCTTTGCGATCAGGAATCGTTCGTTCACTGGTCAATATAAAATGAGTTATACGATCACACACCTGTATCGAATTACCTTGATCCTGTTGAAGCACTGACTTACCAATATTACTTTTCCCTGTGTCATCAACATCTACTCTGACGCGATAGAGTCGATGGAAAATTTCTATAAGTATACAACTGTTGGGCGACTTCCATTTATTTGGATGTCCCGGGTTTTGCTTCTCTAATTGGGTTAAGAATTTAAGGGCGGTTTAGTCGGAGAATTAAAAACGCCATAAAAAGTTGCTTCATATTTATATTCCGGATCCACTTTGCGATTTAATAAATTGCTGTAAAATAATCTGCAACAGAGATTAACTAAAAGAAGAATAAGGGAAAAAAGTAAAAATGCGAGGGCAGTTAATTTTCACTTTTGATTTGTATTCTCCGTGGTAGTAAATTTTTATCGGTGATTACTCTGACGCTCGGTGGTCTGCGGGCATCAACTTAGTTATGCAATTCCGCCGAATAAATTCGTCAGTGCGAATTCTATGTGGCGTTATAATACGGCGATCCTCAGAAGCCAGAGGAGAGCTTTGTATTCATGTGTTGCGTAACTAGCTTAGCCGGAGCTTGCTTTCTCGCTTGAAATGTAAGCTTTAAAAATACATTTTATTTATGATACGAGTATACGCGTATTTCGAGATCTGCCGCCGCTGTTTCTATCGCTGGAAAACACCCGCACAGTTTTCTCTATAGCTATTCCTATCTACTGATTGGTGAAAGAATCGATAATAGTTAAATTAATTGTTTATTATTCATTGCCTGGCGGAGCAAACCGGTGAATAATTAACTCGAGGATTATCAGCAGCTGGTACAGCTCACCTGAATCATTAATTCATATTCCAAAGTAAACTATTCAATAAAAATGGTATTAACGTTTATTAAAAATGCAGGTAATGTAAATGGCGGATTTGGGCATCGAATTAAGATCAGCAGGGGTTACTGATCAGTGCTTTACCTCATCGACCCGATTAAGATAGGCTTTTTAAATGGTCTGTCTTTTCCACCAAACCTCAGTTGTCCAGATTCTTTTTTGCCCCCAAATCCTCCCCCTGTCAAAAAAACATTAGAGTAGATATTGAGCTGGTAACGGTATAAGCGTTAATTGATATCCAAAATTTGCTATATTACCCAATCTCCTCGGTTTCCAGCCTTTCATAGTGCGCCCACGCTCTGAATCGACTAATATTTTATGACCATTCAGGGTGGTATCATTCAATCGCCTTGCAGTTCTGTGAGCCTGCTCTTCATCTTTCATTTCGACAAATGCGTAGCCTTGAGGAAGCCCAGTAACCACATCTACTACTATTTTCACCGACAGTACATCCCCTTGCCTAGAAAAATGCTGAAGTGAAATGAAATAAATAAAACTGATAATGACTTGATACCATAACTTGATGCAGAATAAAAACTGCCGCTGAAACATCAAACAAAGACGCAATATTCTCACACCTCTTTCAAGTCTTGTTTTGAGATTTTAGGTCCAAGTCTAGCAACGAACAAGGTTCGTTCTGGCTTCGATTTCAAGTTATGAGGAGGCTCATAGTGTGATTGAATAGCTCTGGTTATCGCTTTATCATGAGGAATGGTATCCGTACCATCAATGCTTCCAGCTTTTAGTGGCTCATAAACACGAGCGTAAGGGCTCCATTGTTCCTGCTTCTCGTCCTAGAAAGATACAAGAAGTTGAGTAAAAGGTCACCCGCTACCACATAACCTCCTTGGTGTATTTCACAGTAAAACATAACAAACAATTTTTTGTACAGAAATAAATTATAGAATTCATGAATAAAATGTATGAAGGAATGATTTAAGTTTATGGACCTGGCACTGGCTGATGGAATATATTAATTGAGGCTTTGTTTACAAGTAGAGGTTATGAACAGTAATGACGATTGTAGTCTTATACCAATAATGCTAAAGGTAGTATAATTGAGTTAAATTATGTCATTTTGTTACAATATCAACTTCAAGAATTTCATTTAGCGTCACACACTTACCATTTAATATAAATGAAAAATTACTGCGACAGTAACGAAGCAGTGATACACCGATTACTGTTTCGGACGCTTTAATTCTAGTGTCTCGCATTTCCACAGACATTAAAAGCGCTGTGATCGAGAGCGCAAGTGGAGCCCCTTTAAATGTCCCTTTAAAAAATTAAAGGAACTCTAAACAAGAGCGCGCAGATGTTGCCCTGGTATTTAAATGTTTAAAGACTGGGATGGGCTAGAATATTTAAATCGAAAAAAATAACATTTACCAATTCTTTTAAAGAAATTGTCGAAGAGGTATTTACAATTTGAAATGATTGGAAGTTTTTTGTAATTATTTTACAAATAATATATGATTACTCAAATCATCCTATCTTAAAAAGTTGATAACCAATACTAGCTTAATTTACTCGACGGTTTCGTTTCCCGAGGTCGAAATACGTAAGAGAAGTGTGCAGTCATCGATTTTAAAAATACTTCATTTTTGACTCCAAAATCGACAAAAATCTAAGGTATACCCCTTTGGATTTTTTCGATTTTTGGGCCAAAAATGAAGTACTTTTAAAATTGATTGCAGAACACTTTTCTTACGTATTTTGACCTCAGGAATACGAATCCACGAGCTAAATTGATCTATCTATAAAATTGGTCGAGTTATCGCCAATTTATCGCTATAAAAAGTAAAAAAATAAGAATATCTCGATGGGATTTATTCCTAGCTTAATTTACTTGACGGAATCGTCATTGGCTTGAAGATTCGAATTCCTGAGATCAAAACACATGAAAATATCATAGCAAAGTCGAAAAAAAAAATTGTTCATTTTTGGCCCCAAAATCGACAAAAATCTAAGGTATACCCCTTTGGATTTTTTCGATTTTTGGGCCAAAAATGAAGTATTTTCCAAATCGATCGTAGGACACTTTTCTAACGTATTTTGACCTTAGGAACACAAATCCGTTGAGTAAATTGAGCCACGAATTAATCCCATCGAGATATCTACATTTTTTCACTTTTCAGAGCGATAAATTAGCGATAACTCGATCAATTTTATAGATAGATCAATTTAACTTGCATATTCGTGTACCTGAGGTCAAATTACGTTAGAAAAGTGCCCTACGATCGATTTTAAAAATACTTCATTTTTGACCCCAAAATCGGAAAAAATCTAAGGTTTGGACCCAACGTCCAATCCTATACCCTGAACATAAAATTCAAATTGCGATAACAATAATGCAGATTGATAAAAAAAAACTCCTAACATGTGATGCCTCTGAAATGTAATGATATGAAATTGAAAAAAAAATGGAAGACAAAAATCTAAAAAGCAAATCAAATTAAATGCGGCGCGCGCGTGCAATGCTAATTTCTAAAAATGTCCAGCGTTGACTAAACTGTAATAATACGGCGTATATTTTAGCTGCATCATAGATCGAGTAAAAAATTCTATAAATTCGATCTGCATGATAGATTGGCACGTGCGCAACTATTCGTACTTGTATACATTATTAAAGTCGGTTATACTCTTCGTTATTTGCGTAACTTTTTGGCAAACATATTCGAATCGACTTAGAGGAGATAATAAAAAAATAAAATAAATAACATCGTTGTCGTATAAACGCAGACGTGTTGATGTACACGGTTATTACTTTGGAATTTTTATTTTCAATCAAATAGACATTTGTTCATTGGCACATTGGTTCGTTCTGAGGAAAATATGATCGATCTGATATTCATATTTATAAATCATATCTATATTCATATAGATAAACGATTTCAATAAAACGGAATTATTATAACATACGCGCGCGACTGACGTATTTTGTTAATTAAATTATACATAAATTAAATATATAGAATAGCGATAATATGGAAGTATGTAAAGAGTACATGTTAATGGAATTTAAAATCAGGGATAAAAATAGATGAGGCGAAGGCGGGATCGTAGGCTGCAGAGAGACAGACGGACGTAAAGAGAGAGATAGAAAGAATTAAGATCAATTTTTTTTCAAGCAACTAGACGAGTTCGAGGTCTATTCGGGCCCCCATTCGTCTCAGAGCCAATATAGTGTTGACTGCCTTCACCCAACGTTTCTTGATAACGTAACGCTTCAGACGGACCTTGGAGATCGGATTGTCGAGCGCTGCTTCCAGCCACCGATGCTCCAGCAATTGATCCGCCCGCGGCCGCTCCCTGCATATATATAATTTAATTTCCATTCCTTCACAGAGGGTATTTCTATTTTTTATTTTATCAGGTTTATCTATAGATAACAGTCTATTTCATCCCTGGTCAATAAAAATTAATAAACTGACGTGCGTTGTTTTTTTTTTTCATTTTTTATACGTTTATATTTTATTTTTATTTAATTTTCTCTATAGCCAGCGCCCGCCTGTTCACTTCTTATTGTACAGCGTATATAATACAAAGGCGCAATATAAAGGCGAAAATATTTTGCTCGTCGTAGCCAGTTTCAAAAGCACACGCATTTAAACTGCATTTACAGTTTGCGTATTATAGGTATGTGTACAACGTGCAACGTTCAACTAATGAAGTTTTGCAGTCTCCACGCTTTCGTAACCAACACGGTGTAGAAATTGCTGTTGTCCTTTCGAAAAAATAGAAATATACTCACAAAACTCTTCGTCATTATAGGTATACCTATATACTTTATACATGATTGTAAACATGTATTTTGTACAAGAGTTTATTCATTCAAGCTGCGCGCTACTAGGCATTTGTCCATTTTATCATTCAATTTCATACCCCCAAAATATTATACGATATCTAGAATAGAATTAATTCGAACTTCCAACAAAGGAAGTTATATGTATAGCCAAAATAAATATCAAGCAGATGCGAGGACATCGTTGCCGAACACACTTTGGAGACAATGGAAAACGAAAAATAATAATTAAATGAAAAAAAATAATAATTCGGTAAGTAATAAGAGGGGGTGTGGAAAACGTAATAATAATAAGAAAAAAGCCTGAGTCGCAGCGGGAAACGGATTAGCAGCAGGTATCTAGGAACTGACGCAGAATTTATCTGGTGATCAGCGATGAACGGATGGCGTTGGTTCGCCAGGAGGTGGTTTTTGCTGTTCTGACTGGAAATATTCAGCTAATGAGTTCATGGATCGTCTAGCGACAGATTCTTCGCCGCCCCAATCAAGGCTGACCGATTTCCTGCCGATCCCGTTCGGCCGAGTCCCGGTCTGCCCGTCGTCCCATTCCTCGAGCAATTGCAAGAGGAGATTCTTGGTGCTCGTCGGTTCGTCGAGATTTAAACTTCTGTGGAGATCGCGAAGATTTGATATTCTAGGGACGTCACGACAGGTTTCTGAGAATCTATGAAGTTTCGCTTTTCGCCATGGAGGTGTCATGTCGATTTCTTTTTGCCCTTGCGAGGACGATGAAGATTTTCTTTCGATCGATATAGGATCGCTCGCATATTGCGCTCCTGTCCTCGATTTTGACGAGGTATTATTATTATGCATGGTTACCGTCAGTCTCGGACTCTCCGCGTTATTGTACTCCGAAGTGGAAGAGGAAGAGTTGAAAGTCGAGAAACATTTCGTCCTCGCCAACGTACCGCGCGTTCTCCAGGAAGCGTCGTTGGTACTCGTAGTCGTTGAGGTTGAATTCGAAGACGCGGTGCGAGTATCCAGAGAACCGGGCGACTTTATGTGGCTTTCATTTTTCTCCGGAAATCGCCGCGTCCTTGTAACGGAAGTTTTGGGTCCAAAGCTAGTACAGGGAGAATCATTGTCTCCGAGGTCGTTTTGATTTTTCGTAAATCTACCGACCCCGCCAAACGAGGTGCCGTTAGTTTTCCTCTGAGTAACGATCCTCGATAATTTTTCCGATATTTCATTTGCTCGTGAAATTTTGGGCTGTTCCGGAACTCGGGCCGTCGGGAACGGCGCGTTTGGCTCATGCCTACTGGTCATCATCTTTCCGTTGTTCCTTTCAACTTTTCCAGATTTTTTTGTCGAACTTGCCTCGATGTGGTTTCCAATTCCAGCGGACTCTATCACCGTAGTAGAAGATGACGGAGAAGAAGTGACCGTTCCCTCGTCAAGGGCGCTGGAATTTCCGGTTCCAATACGTGGCGCAAGAGCAATGGCACGTAGATGTTCCGAAAGTTTGATAATTTCCTCAGCAAGTACGATCTGCGCCGCAGGATCATGACTGATGGCTGTCCCCTCGGAAGCTCTTCTGTCGAGATAAGGTCCTCTTGGTCCAGCGCCAGGTACGGTGAGCATATTGAGACCGCTTTCTATCGGATTCGTCGAGTCGACCGAACTGCAGAGGCTTCCGCAAGGCGAAGGGCTTTGTCCCCGTGTCGAAACGGATTCTAAACCAGCAACAAGGGAATCCTCAAGATCAGAAGTGCAGTCAGGTCGGCACCCGGGGCCATCAACCGCGTAGGGACTGTCGGGATGTTCACGCCACCGCTCCACGAACAGCCTCAGATTGTCCTTGGCTACTTCAAGTTCATCTCTCGCCCCATTTCTCGCCTGGATATCTTTCGCCGCAGGCACTACAGAAGACACTTCCGGCTGCAGAGAAGGAATTTTTTGTCGAGGGGCGAGAGCGGGGGTACTTTTCCGGCGCAGCCAGGGGTGAGCTCGGCACTGCGTCGCCGAAGCGCGCCCCCTGAAAGAGACAATACGTCGAGGCACTTTAGTTTTTCCCTCATATACTTCAGTTTTATGTCCTCGCCAAATATACTCCTCAATTTCAATATAATCTCACTTTTTCTTTTACCAAATTCTATCATTTTTTTAGTTTTTTTTTTTTTCTCTTCTACATCATAAAAATCCGTGCATCAGAGGACGGGAGGCTGTTCGTGGGAGTGTTCCACGTGCAGGTTGCATCAACTTGGTTCATTTTTACGTCAGTATTATTATTATCATTATTATTGGTTTACTTTTTTCTTTTTTTTTTTTTTCTTTGTTATCTACAAGGTGATTTAAGTTAGCCACGTGGAATCGGTCTTGTACAAGGAGTCGTTTGGAAACGAGTATGACACGACTGAAAGTAAAATACGAAACAAGCAAAAGAAAATTAAAAAAAACAACGACATACCCTTTATCTTTAACGAGAAGACTCTTAATGAAATTCTTTGCCTCTTGAGATATTTCGGCGAAAGCTTCGTCGTCGAAATCGTATTTTGCAATTGTTACGTTCGCCATTGTTTCGACATCAGTGTCACCCATGAATGGAGAGAGCCCCGATAGCCTGTTAACAAAGACTATCAGTTTCCCTTTCTGTCTAATAATCACGAATTCATTAATGAAAAAACTAAGTCAGTCACTCACAGAACGTAGCAAATCACGCCGATACTCCACATGTCAGTGCCGAAACCAATTTGATCAAAATTAACAACTTCAGGTGCGACGAACTCCGGGGTACCAAAAAGTACTTGGAGCTTCTTGTCCGGGTCGTATGTCCTAGCTAGACCAAAGTCTATGATCTTTATTCTGTTACCTTCTTTCGTCAGGCACAAAATATTCTCGGGCTGCAGTTTGTTTAAAATAAAAATTTTCAGTTTGGCTAATAAAATCGATCAGTGATCACTCGGGACGACTGAATTCATAATGCGTACCTTCAGGTCAAGGTGCAGGATATTCTGTCCGTGCACGAACTCGATACCCTCACATATTTGTCTCATGAATACTGCGCAGCTTCTCTCAGTCAGTACGAAGTCATCATCGATCACCCTCTCGAAGAGTTCACCACCCTCGATCCTTTTAATGAATAATAAAAATTTCTTCAGCAAATTAACATTCAGATTAAATTCAACGAAGTAACCATTTACATGACAATTATTTACAACAACCGTACAGTTCCAATATTACGTAAATGTTATTGTTCGCAGCAATAGCGTCGTATAATTGTATTAAGCGGGGATGTTGGAGCCTCCTCATGATCTCGACTTCTCTCTCTACCGCTCTTCTGTCCTCCTTTCGTCCGGTGTTGACGACTTTTGCGGCCAGGGCGAGGTTGCTCGATTTTTCCTTGCATCTGTAGACCGTCCCGAATTTCCCCCTGGATATGAAAAAAAAAGAAAGGGAAAAGAAAAAAGAAAAAGAAAAGCGTCAAACGAGTGGACAAAGTTTTAATCGGAGAATTCTAGGCGTCCAAAGTATTTGGTACCCAGGTGAGTGCAGAGGTCGAGGCTCGTGGCCTCCGGAACAAAACACTGCCCCGACGTTCGCGACGTCGTCGTCGTCGACGCCGTCGACGTCGTTTCGTATTGATGCGATGACGAGGGGTGAGAAGAAGGGGGAGGATAGTAGGCGAGCTAAGGAACGTGTAGGTGTATTATTTATAGACGGAGAGACCTTGATTACCAATACACGAAGACTCGACCGATGTTTCTACGCTGTTTTCGAGCCGGTGATAATGGTAACTAAACAGTATTGGTGCGTGCGGCACCAAAAATCTAGCTCTCGGGACCGACGCCAGGCATCTAACTGTGCTGTTAGCATCTGCTAGTAAAGACCTTGTAACTTGCACGAATTGTTTCTCAAGAGAAGTTTTTACGCGATGAGTTGGCGTTCCTTAAAGACCGACGATCACGCTTTTCCCCCGCGCTCTATGTCACAAGCTATGACATCGGTACGTGTAACGTAAACATATATATGATTTGAAACCGCAGCCGACTGCGAAACAATTCAAATGACTCTCTTCTGAAAATCAACGCGTAGATTATCGGCTTGACTTTTTTTACGATCTGGAAGATCGATCGGATGCATTTTTCTAAATTGAGTAATGACTCAAGGCTGTTGCCAAACGGACGATTGTTTGTTATTTCAGCTACACGCAATACGCGATGTGTGTGTCATTTTTACACACGGGAGGGTCGCCTTCCGCTTCACCCTTTCGCAAGTAGGTATATACGTTATAATTCCAAATATGTATAGACGACGTGTCGCGAATTATTCGTCGTAACGTTTCTTGCCAAGTTGGCAGTTTTATAAATGCTCGCCTCTGCAGATTCCGGATGTTGATACGTGCGGGTGGATTCCTTGCATTTTTCGAATGCACAAAGGAACCGTGATGGATTTTCATGTGTTTTAGCCGGCTACCGAATTCATTTTTTACCTTGTTTTCCACATGATTGATACTAAACAAAAAAAGATTTACATCTATACACGAGCGTTGAATCTGAATGGATCGAGCTGTTATACGCCCGAGTCTAAACAATGAAGAGCAAAACAGGTGTAGGTGCGTAAAAACAAAAATTCCAATGGAACTTTTGACAAGCCGAATACATGTGAACTGGACCGGACGGTGAAATAATAGAACCGCTAAAGTGGCAATTATTTGACGGGTACGATCCTCAGTTTCACACACACATGCGTATTCTTTACCTACGGATTTTCGGTCTCTATACACGCGTGTTTATTTACGCGATCAATTTGAAATTCGACCAGAGGAAGAGCTATTCTCGGACAAACTGAAAAAGCGTTGTACTCTATATCATTACAACGTAATAACCCGTGTTTTACGCAAGCCGCTTATACGATGTTTGTGATCAACAATTTACGCACAATCACCTACTCTTGAGATATAGAAAATTAATCATACTCACCGACCAACTTCTGATTCAATGTCATAATGATCTGAAAATTGTACACCACGCCGAACTGTAACGTCACGGTAGGGGAAACTCGGTTCGATTTCTGTAATCAAACAATAAAAATAATTCCTACAAAAATAAGTTACAAGTCTCTCGCTTTTTATTCTCCCGTGAAAAATACGAAAATGATAACAATAATTATAATAGAATAAAAAAAGCGCGAAAGAATTTTTCTCTAGGTCGAAACGACGTTGTGATATCGAATTCAGGTACAAACTGTTGCTTCGGCAAATTCAATCTGCTCGGAAACTCCGATCTCTCCCACCGCCTGGTGTCGGGGTATTGCAGAGTAATTTGATTTCCGTGTTTTCTCGAAACGCATAGCGTCGCGAGCGCAGTTCGATCGTTTCAGTTTCTCTTCTCCTTCTCCGAAAAATGATCGTACGGTTCTTAAGGGTGCGGGAAATGTTGTATCGCTGCAGGCGGGAATTAAAATGAAAATTCTTACCGCCCACCGGATCGCTTTCATCCACCCGAATCATCTGTCTTTCTGCCCCTGCAGAACTTCTCCACGGCGAAGGGCGGTCCGATAATACAATTTACGAAAGCGGTTTTCCTTTTCCAGCAGAAGCAGCGGATAACAGCGGCACACCGTTGACGGCTATTGTACTCGAAAAGGACGAAGTTAAATTTTCTCTAATTCGCGCGGAGTTGTTCCGTCGATGAACGTTGTATTAGTGGGTCGCGAATATTTCGGTCAGTAACGCCAGGCCGCCGCGCTCTACACACGGTAAAGAATTAACTCCGAACGCGCGTTATTATTATAATGCCGCACAACGATCCGCTGGCTTATGTGAACCTCGAAGTCGGCGGACGAACAGCCTCTTCTTCGGCTCTCGGACGGATTTAGATTTTCTACGGACGCCGCGGATTCTGCCGAGGGTCACGTGGCTCACGTGGCCGCGGCGTCGCGACGCCCTTCCCCCTCCCTATCTCGCCGCCCTTATTTCAGCTGTGTTATCCTCAACTCGGATACAACATTAGTCGCATCGGAAGACGACGCTGTCGTTGCTGTTGCCGTTGCCGCTGGTGCTGCTGCTCCTGAAACTACCATGAAGAAACCATCAACTTCTGAAGTCACTACTCGATCATATCAACAATTCTGCAGCTATATGCACTCGTGTATATACACAGGCCAAGCCACGCGGTTATAGCTACTCTGATCTACAGCGTCAACGCATACGCTACACGTGCATATACATTTATATTGTGTACAGAATCTCCACGGATATATTTGTGTACGTATAACGTATACCACCCAGTTCGACGTCGCTGTTTAGAAAATCGTACCGCTAACGACGATCGCTAAATTATTTCATCTACGTACCTGATGACACGGAAAAAGAAGACAAGGAATCAAGTTAAATTGTTCTTTTTTTATTTTTTTTTAACTGGCAGATATATTTCGAAGGTTTTTCCTGCAAATGCGCCGCATGTTATATTCGGGATCAGTTAACGCCTCGATTTACTCGTCACATATTGTTGTTGCGTTGTACCTACTCGCAGTGCACATATCGTGTAAAAATATACGTGATGACATTAAATTTTTTAGTAGCTCGTTAAAATGTTTTTTTTTTTTATTTTTTTCCATTTTTATTTTCGTCGAATGTCCTTAAGCGACGACGCGGCATATGTACCTATATAGGACACTGCGTAGTTATTATATTGTCGATGCGCCGCTGGTGTGTACTAAATTAATTGAAACTTTGGTAAATTGGTTATTATAAACCTCGTTCAAAAACATCCATGCGTAGATATCGGAGACGAGCAAACTTCAGACGTGGCTAATCATCGTGATATATTTAGACGTAACAACATCATTACGATCGAAGACTTCAAGTTCATTCGGAATCCTTGAAGACTATATAAGTTTTTTTTTTTTTTTTCGTTTCAATATCACTTCCCATCGGCGATCTTTTTGGCGGCTTTTTCTCTTATCAAATTTGCGATGATTCCGAGCGCCTAAAAATATCCAAATTTTACGTGAAAGTCACGTGATATGGTTCAAGTTTTACAACCAATTTAAATACCTTGTCGACTTGTTCCGGTAAAGCGTAGCTGTAGCTAAGTCTTATGTGCTGATCGGGGGACGCAGAGTCGTAGTTAAAAGCGTGTCCAGGAACTACGAGAACTCCGTTGGCAACGAACTCATTCATTACCAGATCGTAAACGTTATCAATCGCCGTGATTTTGATCCAAATGAACATTCCACCATTGGCAGGATACCACTCGGCCAAACCTGCGTGGAGAGATGAAGAGTCGGTGACGTCGGTGTGGAGAAAAAAAACGTTTCGATTTTTTGAATCATACCAGTGAGATGTTTTTCAACCAGAGAAGTCATCACGTCTCGTTTCGCGATGTAAAATTTTCGAACGTCCTTCAAATGCTCGTCAAATCTTTCGGCCCCCCAACTGTCCAGTAGTTTGTAAATGAGTACCTTTCGATGAAAAAAAGAAGAAGAATTAAATAAAATCAGGAATCGATCAACCTTTACACTCACCTGGGACAAAGTTGGCGCGTGAAGTGTCGAGCATCCGATATGCATGACGATTTTCTGGACGATATCCTTATGCGCTGTAAGCACACCGATTCTCATTCCAGAGCTAAGAACTTTGCTGAATGAATCCAGCCGCAGGACGCGTCCATCGGTATCCATAGACAGCAACGAAGTTGATGGTTTTTCCAGAAAATTCACAAAATAATATGGGTCGTCTTCAAGGATTAGAAAATCGTACTTTTGCGCCAGGGCGTAAACCTTCGCTCGTCTCTCCTCCGTTAATACAGTACCGGTAGGATTAGAACCGGTTGGATTGAAGAAGAGCAACTATATGACGGACAGAAAACAGCGATTTCTTTTTCCTATCTTCTTTTACGCGGTAACCTCATACAAATGTTTAAATCCTTCGTTGTTTTACCTTCGGCGGAGAGAGCCCAGATTTTTTCCTCGCCTCGCATATTTCTTCGATTTTTCCTGGTACGATACCGTCGGTGTCCTGCGGAATACTTAAAAACTCCGGCGAAAGAGGCAGAATCTACAATAGAAAGAAAAAAAAAAAAAATCAATCAAAAACGAAAGAGCTGGTCGGTTTGAAAGAAAATGCAAACATGGATCCGCGAAAGCTCGTCCGAGCTTTTAATCCCCCTGCACCATAAATATTCTCCGGGTCTGTGGATCTTCCGGTTTCTAACCGGCAAATAATCGTCTCGATTCAGAGCACGTCACAATTGCGTGTATAGGTCTAGACACACCGGCGTCGTTTGTCCGTTTTGGCGTGTATAATTAATGAATGTATTAACGTAGCGAAGGGTTGAGAGAGATGGAGAGAATGGAGGTTCAAAGTACCCCCGGTTCGCGTGTCTCACACCACGTAATTGGTCGTGATTTAATCCGATGGACGGAATTCGTATCGTCTAATCTAATTTCGTATTTATAACGTATAGTGCGAGTGTTGCTGTACACGCATGTCTAAATAACTGGTGTGATTGCGATAAATATTTAGATGGCAAAACAAGAAAAAAATAAATGAAAATATTCCTTTTCTTCAAATCCTCGACGCAGCGCGGGTCTAATTCATTTTTTTTTATTCTCTCCGCAGGCTCTCATTAATTAAATACAAACTTTTAACTCCACAAAATCCGCAGGGTACAACAGACTTCTAAAAAGATGAACTTGACCCCGTTAAATCCATACCTACTCATATACATGTTATAAGGTTTCTTTTTCTTTGTAAAAACCCTTTTCTTTTTATTACCCGCTGAATTTAATTATCATACTTTCAGAAGAAGGAGAAAAAGTCCGATCGTCGCGCGAGCCTACGGGACTGTTAAATTTTACTACCCTTATTATAAGGTTTACGTATACACACAGCGCGCTTCACTTTTCTCACCCTTTCCCGTAACATTTGTACAAGTGATAGAAATCGTTCGGAACGAAGTTTCGTAAATAGTATCGGGGTTGGAATCGAATTGATTTGCCTAAATGATTCGAAAATGATCCGAAAAAAAAGGAATAAAAATTCACGATTCAAAGCTTCACGCGTCATTGGTTTATTGACCGATTTCCACACCCTTGCGCACTTCACGCACGTTAAACCTCTGGATTTTCTTTACGATTATTACGAGAGAATGAAAATGAAAAAGAAGAAAAAAAAAAACAGAAGAAAAATCATCCGCGCACTTGAGTTTCTCCCATTGTTTTCTTCTTATTTTTTTTTTTCTTTTTCTTTTTGTCTTTTTTCTCTTGTCTGCTGCAAATTATTAACGTCCTCCCCGTTGTGCTTACCGCTCCTAAAGTACCGGTGTAGGTTGGAGTCTGAACCATAATGGCGTCTCCTTCATCGATAAATAAATCAAAAAGTTTGCTAGCGGCATCCTGACCACCCGTTGTAATAACGACATCCCAATCGTCCCGCGGTGGTGAATGCCAACGTTTTTGAAAATCTTTCCAAATCTTGACCAACGGTGAGTATCTTCGAGCAAGAAAAAAAAAGAGAGCTATAATTTTTCTCAATTTATTTTGCTATACAGTCCGCAATAAATAAAAATCGAATGCTCACCCTTTAGAGGAAGTGTACTGAAGGGCTGTGTCAAGTTCACTTCCAACAAGTTGATGTTGCGATCCATCTTTGTAAGTCACATTTATTTCTTTAAATGGAAATGTGCTCGTATTCGGAAGCCCACCAGCCAGAGCGATGACATTTGGATTTTCAAAGAAAAGTGCAGCTGAAAAATGAAATATGTATTTTAATTTTCTTTCATTTTCAGTAAAAAAAAAGATATGGAAAAATGCACCGGGAGAAAAAATATGTGTATCGAATTAGCTAAATTAAATCGTTTGAAGAAAAAAAAAATAATATCATAATTTCAGACGACTCTATTTTAATATGGATATATTTTTTTTTTAATTTTCAAAAAGGACTTTATTCGATAAATAAAATGACGTACTTACTTATAGTACGAATTAAATTCTCCTTTCTCTTCCCAGATGACTTACTCATAAATCTTGAGTAATCCATTGCGTTTGACGAATACCACCTCACTACACGGCAAGTCTGAAGCATAGTTGGATAAATATGTATCAATAGTGAAAATGGTGTTATTCAAACTTAGAACTATAAGCTGTACAGAAACGTCGCGTTAATTAACGATAATTGAGGAGAACACTTGTAGCGCAGCGGATGGAACTGCGGTGTAGAAGAATCTTTGATGTTCGAGTAATAATGACAGAACATTCGACGAACCGAGAGCATATCGAAGATTGTTTTTTTTTACTGATAACCATAAACATGAAAATTAAACTTACAACCAATACTCTCAAGTGCAGAATATCTGGACGACGTAACCGTTCATGAGCAGCGCAGAGACTGATATAATAACGAATCTCGCAGTCAGTTAAACTGATAATATTATCAGTTACAGTAGTTTGACCTATTGATGGAAAACACTCAGAGTTATACCAGACAGTCATCGAACCGTAGAGAAAGATAAACAGGAAGCTAATCCGCACTATTACTATATTTTTTTTTTTCTCAAAGTGTATCGAGCGAAATTGGAAAAACGTCAAAATCACAATTGTCTAAGCCATGTAATGTCGGTCGAAAATTAACTATTTTTAGAATATTTTCATTTTCATTTATAATATGCCATCAATTCGTGTGGCGAAAATTTATCAACTTTATTTACCTTACAGCACAGCGCGGTTACACAAACATATATGACGCCCTTAATTATTGATCGATTTTACTAATAAGTTCATCGAGTGTTACACGAAACTCTACATGCATAACTATGGAAATGTTATCGAGTTATCCGTAGTACGAAAAAAAAAAGGTAAAGAAAAATCCAGCCGAGCGAAAAGTTCGGTCTAGTTAATTTTTCAAAATATGATTTTCGCGCAAAACTCTCCGCTGCTTGAACGAACCAATTTGGATATCGTTTCAGTCCGTCTGCAGGGACCATAGCTAATAAAATATGAGCACCAAATTCGCAGGTCTAAAATTGGGAGAACGAGAAGAAGAAAGAAAAGGGTATGCGCTTCGAATAGAGAAAAAGAAAAAAAGGGTCGAAGAAAAAGGCGTGAGAGAAAAAAATTTAACAACTACGAAAACACATCTTGCGATATTATTACATGTACATCACACCTGCGCGCAGATGGTCCGGAATCTCGAATGGAAGGGGAAGATGTAATCAATGCAGAACAGCTGACTGCCATCATCCTTAATACCACCTCAAGAACCGAGTATTATATTATAACCTATGTAACAGGATAAGGAGACCGAACACAGTCTGTTGCTCATCTTCTAATTATTTCAAGGATCGGATAATCAGGATTAAGACGACACAAACTGGGTCCGCGTTCCTAACGATCCTCTGATGTTTAGTATTTTTTTTTTGTTTCTTCATTCTATCTATATTTCTCGCAATTCAAATTAATTAAGTGAACTGGAATAAAATGTGAAGTTGGTACGCAAATTTATGCAGATTTTATTTTTTTTCAATCGATCAATCGTTATCAACGCCTGACATTTGATAAAATTTTATCTTCCATCACCTGCGTAACATATCCACATTGAGTACACGAAATTAAAGAAGTGTGACAAAATTATGATTCGAGCGGTTGTAGTTTGATGAGCAATTTTTTCTTTTTCTCCACATATTTTCACTAGCTTATATTTTCAAAAGTGAACGAAAAATTATCATCTTCGCATTATTATAACATAACGCTTTAATTTTTTCAATACATCATTCAGGTCCATACACAATTCGTTAGAACGCGGGTAACTTAATCATATTTATTTATACTCATTTATTTATTGAATTCTTTTTTTTTGTAACACTATTTTTCTCTGATGCTCATCAAATTTCAATTTAACACCATTATATATATAATTTGCAATCTTTCGCTTTCGTGATAATTATACATACTTCACCGAACTACTGTTAATATAATAATAATAATAATAATAATAATTTATAATATAGTTTTTTTTTTGTTTTATATTTACAAAAACAAAAAAAAAATATATATTTATTACACAATCTATATATACGCATCTCTTCTGCTAATTACATTATGGCTCATTATACACGTAATTACTTATATAGTAATCGCCCTATATATATTCGCGTAATTATATAATGATCACCTGACAATCGCGGTCTTTGGCTGGCTCAGTAATGTTTATATTTTTAATCTAGTACCTATTTATTTTACGATTTATTCATTCATTTATTTATTTATTTATTTATTTATTTATTTATTTATATATTTAAACTTAGTGAATATTATATTTACTTTGGTATCCGAAACACGCGTCGCGACTGACTCGCGCCTCAGTAGTTTTTACATTTTCATCATAGAGGTAAATTAACTTTGATTAAATTTGATGACGTGGCGATCGTGGCTCTATAGGCTTCTGCAGAGAGAAAGTTTCAAGACGGTTAACCGTGACATTTTAAATGACATGCACAATATATTGCCGAGGTATTTGGCACAGAGTGTACATCGAGTTATAGAGATAGAGTTTATAGTTTTGTGATTTAAAAAAATAAACTAAATATATATGTCTATATAATACGGATAAAACTTATATCAGACTTTATATATATCTGTACAATTTATGTTATATGGTAGGTATGTATATTATTTTATAGGTAGCTATATACGTGCATATATATATATGTATTCACTTGACGACAATTGACAATTAACGTCCTCTCATTCGTCTTTCGCATGATAATACAGATTTCATGTATAAGTATAACAGTATTTTATAAAATTGAAGATAATGTATGACGATAATACAGTAGAAAAATTATAAAAGTACGAAGGTTTATTATAAGATTTATTAGCGACATTTTGTACATGTCAATTTTAACCTCTGCAGTAAAATTTTTTGTTTTTTTCAAACTTTTGTCAAATCTCATGTAACAATATTAAAAGTAGTGCAGTACACGCCATTTTCTTATTTCGCAGATTCTTTTGTTTCAAACATTCCTCCCCAAAACCCTCACCTACACTTTTCCACCCGAACGAACAATAACGTAAATAACGTTTGATAACGAACGAATAGCGTATCAAAATTTCTTCTCGCAGAACAATATAATTTCCTTCTCTTTTTCTTTTGTCTCTTCCAATTTTCGACACTTCAATTGTATTATACACAGAAGAACAGTTCAACGAAAATAAGTAATAAGAAAAAAAAAAAAAAACAGTAATATTAGCTCAATAACATTTTCTTTTTTTTTTACAATATATTACCTATGTGTATAATCAAACGATATTATATTTTATTCATCAACAACGGGACATCGTAAAATTATTTATAATACGTACAACAATTTTATTTATTTTTTTTCTTTTTTGACTCGTTTCGCTTTTTTTCAAATAGTATAAGGTTATATATGATAACTTTTACAACATACCTTTTTTTTCGACAGAAATATGAGATCGTACATATACACATATGTATATGTATGATATATTTACGTAATGTGTATATACATATATGTACATATGTGTACGACATTTGTACGGAGGGAAAGACAGATGGATGCCCTAGATCTAGGATTTGCGATTCGGAGCAGCTGATGCTGCACCATATGATAACTAGGAAAACTGGGTTAAATTTTTATGCTTTTACTTTGAAAGTAATTCGTTTCCATGATTTCTAGTTTTATTATCATTTCGGTTGTTACCATTATTGAACTGTCGTTCCAAAAAGATGTGTGTGCGTGTGCGCGTGTGTGTGATCAATTCATATACATAGGGATGATTTTTATCAACAAAATTTATTATATTATATTATAATATTTTCATGTATACAAAGAATTCATTTACCGCCGCGTACAGTTCCCAGCCGGCATGATAATTTCATCTGTTTCGTTATTTTTATTATTTATTTTCTTTTTTACTCTCATTTCTTTGTTTCTTTATTTATACGACTAACTTTTTCTCTTTTTGTTAATTTTTTTTTTTTTTTCTGCTTGTGGTTAGAATAATGGAATAAATTAAGGGGGTGGTTTTGAAAAAGAAATGGAAGGAGTGTAACAGCGATGAGAAATGTAAAGTTTTTCGGTAACAGCTGCAGCTATATAGCTTAAATTAAAGTTCATGGAAATTAATATAATAATTTGACGATGGAAGATGTGCGATAGAAAGGCACGAAGAAAAATAGTATCTTTTTTTTTTTTTTTTGTTTTCCTTTTTTGTAACATCTATAATGATGTGGTATTTTATATATATAGTATGTATATATGTATATATGTATAAGTACATTATTACTCAACATACGTTATATTAAACAAGAGAGTTGCGATCGAGTAGCAATTCTCTCTCTTTCATTTATTATTAATATTACCATTTCTTTTTTCCTTTACCTAAATTTTCATTTTTTTTTCCTTTTCTATTGCAAGGTTTTCATATACGGTATATACCGAGTGTATTTGATTGTTACATTTGGCAATTCGGCAGCACTTGCGAGTTGAGGCTCCTTACAAAGTCAAGACACCCAACTTCAATATCATATGTACATACAGGTAGGTGTATAAGTTACAGTATATATGTCATATATAATTTATATATATATAGTATGTGTTCACCCTGCAAATGACTAATCGTAAAACGTAAGTAAAATTCCAAATTATATATATAATATATATATATTTGTAAGTACCTACGCGACAAGGTGTATATAATATTTTTTATGTATACAGGAAATATATATGTAGGTCTGATTGTATTGTAGGTAAAATAAAAATTAAATTATAATTAATTACGTGCTTTCTGTATAACGAATATAAATATTTCTATTCTTATTCTTCTTATTAATATTCGATAAAATAAAAACTCAACAATTACCAACCGTTACAGACATAATTTAATTATATATTATATATAGTAAATTTATTTATTTTTTTTCATGTATTTTTGTTCATCATTATTTATTTGATTGATTCATTTACTTATTTTTTTGCTTTTGGCAATTTATACAATATCGTAGTGAATGTAATATAAATATCGAATGATGTGAGAGAATAACAAGTGGTTTTAACGGTCACTCGAGATCGGATATATACTCGCGTTGCACGCGATTTTGGCAAATTAATATCTCTCTATGTGATATACAGGTATATAACTTGTATATAACATAATATCTGGCGACGCGTCGGATGCAAACGAAAGTTTTGTAGATTAGAACGCCAGTGAATCACGTAAATTTCTAAGCTTGTTTTGAAACAGGGTAAAATTAATAGCACCCAAGTCTGATATCGTGGACTGTAGATTACCGCGCGACAGCAGCTGCGGAACCTAAAAGCTGGATCTATAGACTCGAATAATTGTGCAAAACAGGCGGCAGGACTTGCAGAGTATAAGATTAATAATGTGAAAACATGTGCCGCTAACTCTCGTTCAACTTAAATTTATTGTACATCATTAAATTTCCAACTGCAATATTTGCACCGACATTAACTGCGCCCCCCGTTCAGATCCACCTCAAAATTATCAAAAATCTTCAAAATACATCGGACAAAAATTATATAAAATAAAAAAGCACGCGGCTTTTTTGAATTTGAAAAGAAAAGAAATAAAATAAAGACAAATTTCTTGACCGCTTACGAGGATTTCACAGATCATTATCCTACACCGTCGGTAGAATATATAAAATAACCGCATATAATTTAATATTTTTATATAAAAAGCCGACGAAAAAATATAAAGCATGAAAAGCTCGCGTTCTTTTATTAGGTATCATTCATTTTCTTTATTTTCGTATCAGCTGGCTATCTTATATTTATTCATTTTTACTGTAATTTTTATGTTTTTTCTTGTTTTTTCTTGTTTTTATTATTACGTGGATAATACGTTATTTAACTAAACTATTGTTATTATTTTTATTGTTATCGTTATTATTATTTTCATATTTTATCAATATGTACACCTAGCTATTGTTGTATTAGTAATATAGATATATAACAGACCTCACTATATAGAACGATAGTTGCCTTTCTTATAATTTTTTATTATCGTTAACAATGTTATTATATTCTTTTTTAAAATTTGATTTTTATTAAAAAAAAAAAAAAAAAAAAAAAAACTAAAAGAAACGGGAAGCCGATCAGCAATTTACACAAAAGGTATATTTAATTCGTGCGCAGTCTTGGCGAGAAAATTTTCAAATTTTCGACGATGCACAGAAATTGAAGGTTTATAGTTTGTCAAATATTAAACCGGTATAATTTTATTGAAATAATAATAAAACAGAAAAATACAGAATAAAATAAATCGATGATCGTTCGATCGGAATCCTCGTTTTTTTAACAGTACATAGTACCTACTACGAAGAGTTACAGACACATACATTACACGCAATTCACAAGATACACAAATACACATTGAATATAACGTAATGTACTCGCATGTTATATAGATTCCATACAATTCGTATTTTTATTGTTCACTTTATATATATCTATGTATATATATATATTTCTCTTTATATTAATTATTTAATGTATATAATATATATATATATACTCTCCGTGAAATACGCTGCAGGTACGTATGTGCACATGATTTTTCTTTACTTCTTTTCTTTTTTTAATTTATTTATTATATTTTTAACTCGCTTATCTTTGATAAATTTATTTCTTTTATTTTTTTTCTCTCATTTCTATTGATCTTTCAATCTTTGAATTTATTCATCTACTTTTTATGTACATGTATATTTACGCATAGCACGGCAGGTCACCGTAAGGATCAGCCCTGCGGGTGCAGATATAATGACGTGTATATTTTCCTACAACGTCCATATAGCATTAGAATTATAGTCTGCGTTATTTTTTTTATTTTTCTGGTTTTCTTCTTTTTTTTTGTTTTATTTTACAACGGATTGACGTGTGGAAGGTATTGCATGTATGTATATCGATAATCACAGGATAAGTATACTATACTGTAAACTGATCGCTAACTGATAATAATTAAAATAATCAATATGATATAATTATATATCTTTATACACTTACAATACGATTTACGGTAATATTATTTACGACTAATAACAATAATATCGGTGAACCTAACTACCTATACACGTTACTTGATTGGGTTGGTTTTTTTTTGTTTTTTTCTTTCTTTCATTTGAATTTTTCTCGTTTTTCTTTCCTTTTTTTTCTGCCTCCAATCGCTGTTTATAACTTTTATTAATGTTATCATTATTATTAATTTACACTTAACGGTATATGTTTAACGTTATATATATATATATATATATATATCATATGTTACACGCATGTTAGCATAATATTGTTTTTGGTTTTTTTTGTGTTTTTTTTTTTTTTATTCAGTGTTTTTTCTTCTTTTTCTCTTTTAATTAGTATTAGGTTATTTTTTTTTTTTTTCAAATTTTCTTTAAGTAGGCTGCCGCGACATCCCGACTTGGGATGAAAGCGGCTTTGATTATCATCACGTTTGTATAAAAATAATTACTTATTTCCATATTATAGTGATTTCTTTTTCAAATCTTCTTCATTATATTATTATAATCTTTACTTTTCTTTGATTAGGAATTTCCTGCACGCTACCCAACCATATTTAATAATACCTCAAACGTTAACGACTCCTCGGCTCAAAGATTTGAAATTATTTAACGTGCTTTATTCATTCGTAAATTATTCTTTAGGTACGAAATCGATTTTTGAACGCACAGATTTTATTTGTCCGAAGATTTCTGTAAATGGGTCTATCGAATCTGTACGATATCGCCGCACCAAACTTGAAAAAAAATAAAATGTAAATTTTCTAATAATAATTATAATCAGGTGCAAATTTTGTTTTTCCCTCTTTTTTTCTCTCTTCTTTTTTCTTTGCCATGGAATTTAATTTAACTAATCAGGTAGTACGGTGTAACATGTACATCGTTTCTATCGTATAGCGCATGTAAACCGCAGCTACCAACCACAATTTTGATACACTTACTACCTCTACACCGGCGCAGCTGTAATCGACTGGAGTGTAAATTGTTTTTCGTTTTTTTATTGTTTCTTTTTCCAATCATGACGAGCGTAAATGAAAATTTGACGGAATTTATCAGGAAATTCGAGTACAGTGAAAACGTAACGTTGCAAACGATTTTTAGGCCGGATAACGGAAGCGCCCGGTTTTGTTGAAAAATGATCAAGGTTGGCACGCGTGAATCTACGTAGATAGTATGTAAACGTAAAGCTGGGTATATATGAGCTGCAACGTTATCAGACGCTTTTATATATCATGATGTACAGAGATAGAAATTTTCCACTTCGGATGTTCCACATCCCATCTAGATAGGCGTAGTCGCGACCGCAATATCAAATATTTCCAATATCGAACAGCTCTCAGATTCCAGCTGGCGCGGCGTTAGCCTTCTTACTGTACAAGCTATAGGTACACCTATAACTATTACACTTACAGTCAGATCTTTATATGCCCCGCTCGATGTTGGCATTATTGAAAATATTTTTAGACAACATACGCTGGCTACCAAACGAACCGGAATCTGAAGCTTCTTTTCCTTTCTTTTTTCTTTTTTCTTTCTACCCCGGCGGGCCGAATTTTATAGTGGTTAAGTTTTGGAAAGTTTATTTCTCTGGCCTCCGTACTTTATTACACATCTATAGACACGCGTAACGTACGATATAATTTCGTTATAATTCACCTTTGGTAAAAATTCTATTTCCCGTGTTAATTCGAGCGTCGAATTCTGTTCTGCGGTGAATGGGGAGCGATCTATCGCGAGGCATATTTTCCGCATATTACCCAAGGGAATATAGTGAACGATCTGAGCTAAGAGGTTTTATGCGGTGCAAATCACGCGTACGAAAATTTACCTTCCCGTTCCGTACCCCAATCTCCTCTCGAAAATAAGGAAGAAAAAAATTTCGAGAAATCCGAATCGGTGAAATAAATCTCTCAAGGAAAATACTGAAAAGGTAAAACTAAATGCGAAATTATTTTAGTTCCAAAAAATCGTATCACGCTCTGCTTTTTTTCCATCGATAATAATGGGTGAACACACAACAAAGAATGAAGAAAATTTGAGAAAAAAATTTCATGAGAATTTCGAAGCCGTTCAAACGTTCGAGGCGATATTAATTAACGAACCACACGCGATTATAATAAAACTCTACTGGCTGCCAGGGCGAAAAAATTTTGGACGAACATATTTTTTTCGTCCGCTCCTTTTTTTTTTTTTTTTTTTTTCTAATGTACATACATGTGTATTGCAAATTTTCCTTCGACTTTGTCTTTTTGTTTTTTTTTTCTTTAATTTTTCTTCTGCCAACGAACAGCTGTTGAACAGGTACACTATACTGCGTCGCACCAACACATAAAATAAATTTAGGTATATCTGATTTTATGTTTTTTACTCATATCGTTGCCGGTGCATCTTCGTCTAGGATTGCTTCGCTTCGTTTTTATTACATGCGTATCGATGCATATAGGTATGTTGTTTTTATATTTTATTAGACAGTCTTAACAACGACGCTAGACGATAACGTTTGGGACGTCCAGACCTGGGCGATTCGTTTTTTTTTTTTTTTTTTTTAATAATAAAATATGAAACTATCGTTTTTATTATACACATCAAGGATGAACGAGGATGGCGATCTACGCGAGTATTTCAATCCCATTTTCGCTGTAATTTTCCAATTCGCCTCCCTTCTAACTCGATTAAATTGGAGATAATTTATTCATTTCAAAAATAAATTTATACCTATTAGTTTTTGAATCGTCAAGGTCCATGTTCAGCGTTTTATAATTAACACACCTTAAGGCCGCCCCATATATTTTATACAAGCGTTATATCTAACATGTCCTGCAGGATCGAATTTAGGTTGTTTATAGATAGGGAGCTATATATACTAAAATTATCACAATTATACGGAGAAAACCGCCTATACATGTATATATATAACAGGTTATATAAAAGCAACAATATGAATTTGTTTTTTTTTTTTTGTTTTTTTCTTTTACGGAAGGCTCGTGATATCGGTAAGGAAAATTTCGGAAAAATTAATGGCCCTGTGTTTGAATCAGATGAAGTAAAAAATCAAAAATCAAATATATATAAAAAGAAAAAAGAGAGAATAACGATAACGATAAAAAAGTTTTTTCTTTTTTTTATCCGTTAAATAATGAAGTACGATGATTATCCAACGAACGATTAAAAATAATAACATCTGTAAGGAATAAAAAAAAAAAAAAGTGGATCTTTCCCATTTTTTGGGGGGGAGGCGTTTGATTTTTGGCGCGTTCCCCACGTGTTGCGAGAACTTGATCGGGCAACCGTTTTATCGTTATCTGATCTCGTTGTTCTGATAAAACAAAAATATCATTTGAACGTCAGCTCGAACTAATAAAGAGAGAATCGCATATTTACTCATTGTCAGCCAAACACCGCGGCGCTTTTTCCCCATAATTTTACCAAGCGTTTATTCTGCCTTTCAAACTCACTTCAATGTATAATTTTATTTATTTATTTTATTCCCCTTTTTTTCACCCCTCGAAATTTGATGTCCGTAAATATACCGTACGTATGTACATCGCAGGATAATACATTTGTTTTTTTTTGTTTTTTTTGGTTAATTTCTTTGATTTTTATATAAATTCTTTTTCTTTCTTCTATTATTCCTATACACGTATGTATAAATACTTAAATGTACTAGATAATTCTGATTGTTTTTTTTCATAGTCTAAACTCGACCCTGCAAAATTCCTAATGAGTAAATATATAGCTAAAAAAGTGTCTCCTGGGACCAGGCGGGCGGTGCGGATGGCAGAGTTACCGGAGGACGATGCCTCAGCTCGATCGGCGGTGTGTGAGGTGGTGACTCGGTGCTGTTGCTGCTGCTTGTCGTTGACGCAGGTGGCGATCTAACAAAATAAGTTCCATTTCCTCGAGAAATAATGTCTTTGCATTTCTCCGCAAACGTTAGGGTGCTCCCAATTTTGTGGAAGTGGTCGATTTTTTCCCCAAAAAAACAATTGAAAAAAAGCAAGATTCTCTAAAGCCGACCGAACGAGACTCAGGTGGCCAGAAGTTGAAAAAATTTGGACTTTCACAAAAAAAACGGGACCACCCCGGTGAACGGAGTTTCAATTTTTTTTTTTTTCTTCATGAATATCGCCAAGCATGCTCGATCGATAACGTGATGCGATTTGCCCTCAATTGGATGGATTTTCTCTGTTAATCTAGTGAATGGTTCGAATGTTGGGGGAAAATTGCTCACCTAGGCGCCTCGACGGAAGCGCTGATCGTAAGGCATGTTCGACAGGGTCTAGGTGGAGCGCTTGCTCGTCGTCTAGGAACGCATCCAGCTGCGCCATCCCACCTCTCAGGGAGCTGTCTTCTCCTGGGTGGGACTCTGAGGAATCTACGACAACTTGGCCCGGGGGTATCCGAGTCCGTTGAAAAACCCGAAACTTCATCCTCAGTATCGAGGCAGTCGCAGTCTTCGCCAGCGTCCACGTTAAGGTCAATATTAACGTCAACGTCGACGTCGTCCTCATCAAGGAAGACCGAATCTGAACCCAGAGATCTAGAATCTGGATCCGGAGGATCGACGCTGCCCATGGAAGCTAGAGGAGCTCTTCGACCGGCAGGACGACCCATCGCCATTGCTCCGGCGTAAAGACCAGCCTCACTTCCACACGGAGACACGTCTGGAGTTGGCTGGATCACCTGCGCAAAGAGAGAAAGAAGAAAAGAGAGGAGAAAAAGACAGAGAGAGAAAGAGAAAGAGTAAAAGAGAAAGAGAAAGACGGAAAGAAGAAAATCGGAAGCGAAGGATTTAGATTTGTCTTTACATAACGTGGTGATCGTATTATTGTTATTATTATCACGACCAAGGTTCTCCAACGGTTAAAAATAAGAAACACACCTGAATGTCGATCGGATAGTATAAATCCCAAGGTTCGTCGTAGACGGCGTGCTTAGGGAACCTAGGGGGCGGTGGAAGGCAGGGCATCGTCATGGCTGAACCCCTCCTTTCGAGATAACTACTCGCCGTGCTACTGCAAGTCACGGAACTGCAACGGCGATGATCACCCGGAAGTGAGAGATGTGGATGTCGCATCGGGGGTGCTAAAAGAGCGTCGTAACCCCCACCACCGCCAACAGACGCGAACCTTGGCACGGAGGTCGCACGTGACGAACTCACCTGAAAGAGATTATTTCATTTGTCCTTTGTTTAATTTTTCTTGAAAATTGATCGGTTTATCAATGATATGCAGTTTTTTTTACCTCGACACATAAGGAACGTCTTGGGCCACGATCTGGCCTAGGTGGTAACCTGGCTATCGCTTCCAAGGCTGCTGCTAGCGCCTGTTCTTCGGCCTCAGCTTCTGCAACGGCAGCCGCAGCAGCCGCCGTTAATTGAGGATCTTCGAGCTGTTTACTGGACTTACATCTGGAGTAAAACAAGAAGCGAGAAACTGGAAACTCTGTCTGACTATGACAGACTAGGAGGAAATTTATCGTACGGAAGAAAACAATAAAAAAACATCCACAAGTGAATGTAAATGATCGAGTGGGGGGGCAAGAAAAATGAACAAAGAAAAAACAGGTTGTTTTTTTTTGTCATACCTGCTTTTATATACAACGAGAAGGACCATCAGACCGAAGAACCCGCCGAGGGTGGCAGCGATTCTAACGCCGGTCATCACGTCGTAAGTCTTGTAAAACTCGATCTTGAGCTGTTCTCTTTCGCTGAGAGTCGGCGCTGCCTCTGGGACCGACGCCACCTTCGTAGATCCCATCGTCGTCGCCGACGCCCCCGTCGTGCCCGTTGCGTTGCTACCGACGCTCCCCATCCCTGTGAATGAAAAAACAAAAGGGGTAAATGGACCTGCAAGATTGGCGACAGGATCGATCGATCGGAGGAAGGGTGGAGAAACCGAGGATGAAAGGAATCGGGAAATATATGTGAGAATAAAGGGACAAAAGGTGGAAAAAGATGCGGCGGCAGGGGATCATCGGCGATGTAATCCTGGAGGACGAGATCTGTAGGAAAAGAAAAAGGTTTCGTTGCAACTCCAATATCACACCCCGTTAAAGGCAAAGTACATTTTTAAATTTAGGTCAAACGCGCCTGAAAGGCAGCGTCGCGACGCCGTCGTCCTGATCAACGTCCTGCTCGACGTCGACGTCGTCTACTTCAGTTATTCCCAGAATTTACGACAAACTGTAAAACGGCTATTCGGTCATAATCATACCCGATAGTTGCAGAGCTCTTCGTCTATCGATCGGCACTCATATACATAGAAAAATATAGGTATACGGTTATAGGTATATACATATAGTCGTAGGTATAGGTGTGTATCAGCAGCCTGGATCACGATGGAGATTAAAGTCGAGGAGCGACGAGGCTTGCGATACGGGGGAAAAGGGAGGAGGGAAGAAGGGGGATAGGAACAAGCCCGTCAATCTCAGCTGGCAACAGAGATCAGGTGAAATCCCGAGGGATGGAATGGGGAAGACTAGAGATAATTAGGAGAGAACATTAGAAATTCATCTCCTCGAATTCACAAAAGGTCTTTGAAAACCAATAATTTTTCTACTACCTACGGATATAATCCTCGCAATTCACACGAACTCACGACATACATCTATACCGGATTGAACCGAGTTTGTCAAATTGGTTGGATGAGGGGTTAAAGAAAATTAGTGTAATATGAGGGGGGCGAAGAGGTTCTGGAGAGCGCGTAGCGTTAGGAAAGGGTAGAGATAAAAGCTAGAAACAGAAGAGGCAACGGAAGCGGAAGTAGTCGATACGGTGTGCTTCAGGGTGCCCCTCGTTTCCGGCACTGTGCGTCACCGCAGGAAATTCAAGGACTCGTAGAAGGAATAAATACAAGGGCCAGAAAGGGGCCTACAGGATCCGGGAGAAGAAATCGTACTCCTTTTTCTGGTGGTTAACTGCAGAAAAAATTCTAATCTGCGTATATTCCCAAATTCCCTTCTTTCCTAATTGTAACGGAAACATAATATAATATATGAAAATGTAGCATGGCAATTGTCTCCTTTGACCTTCATTTTTTTACTTAAAATTTTCTCATTTGATCGTGAAGGAAATTAAATTCAATTGAATTAGAAAAAAAAAAACCCGTATTGGAATGGCCAGAAAATCCGGAACCGGTAGAGCGCGAAGTTCGTGGTGTTCGTCCACGAATTGTATTTTTTCATAATTATATAGGAGCCTCGAGATTATGAAATTCGCGGTGAAAAAATTTTGTTATTAATTTTTTTTCAATGGTACTTTCCGCCTCGAAAATCCAGCCGCACTTGGAGTGTGAGATAACAGAAGTGGTTCTCCAGTTAAAGGTCACGGGACGCGAATGGCGTCGCGGATACCTATACAATTTCGCGTTCTGCACCAACAGCTACGAACGATCACTGAAAGCAAAATTAGTTCCGCTTTATACATTTCAGCCTCATATCCATTCTCGATTCTCATTTACATTATATATTAAAATATTATAAGTGGGGTGGAACGGGGCCGATAAATGAAATAAAATCGTAGAGGGTTTGAGAAAAGGGAGGAAAATAAAAGTGTTATCGGGTGGATGATAAATATGGAACTACCGATACGACTAACTTTGTATCTGTATTTTCATTTTTTGTTGTTGTTTTTTTAATCCAAAGCATAGCGGCGTCACCCTGTCCTAAAGCAGATTTTCAAATCCGATCCCTGATTTCCGAACAGTCGGGGGTGTCGCTGGTACGGTTTTAAAAGCTGTCAAAAATATTGACTAGTCCCGGCGCGGCAACAGCGAAGTCTGCAGTACATCATCAATTCATGTGCTGCTGTACATCCGGACCGTATATACTGGCGGTGCAAAACACAATGATGATGTTCGAGTACTTTAACCGCGTTTGAATCCCCCTTCCATTCTTCCATTTATACTTCATCAAAAAATCTGTTCACCCCGATTGTCCGGTGCAAGAACCCCAGGGCTTCGTTCACGATGGTTCGGTGAAGGGCCAGGACTTCGCTCTTACAGGTCCGCGGGGTCAGCGCGGGGCGAATTACTTTTTCAAGCTATTTTTATTTTAATTTCTTTTATTTTCGGTCAGGGGGTGTGCAGTTGACCGCAGGATTTGCCTGCCTCATTTTAAGGGTGAATTCTGAGCAGCTTCCTTCGCGCGACCTTCCGACCTGGCGCCCTGACGGCTGGCGGCTGGCCGTCGACGCTACGGCGAGAGGTCGCGGCCGACGGGCGACGGGAGGCAGCAGCCTCTGCCCCTGTTCTCGTATTGATTCCCCTCCCGAGCCTACAGCAGCAGCTTCCCCAGCTTCCAGCTTTCAGCTTTCAGCTACCAAACTCCAGCCTCCTCTTTGGGCCGCCTCTCCAAAGCGAAAGCTGTTCTCTCTTTCCTGAGCCCTCCGCGCGTTGAGGTCACGTTCGGTTAGCCAACGCGGACCAGGGTGACCCGGGAGTTCACAATCCGCGCCTTGGGGAATCGGACGTTTTTCTATTTCCCAATTTCGCGGATAGATCCCACGTAAGAAAGACAGTTGGAGCAAAAATGATCCGCTAAAAATATTATATCAATCGATCCGGATTCGTGGCGTTTGAAAAATTCAAGCTAAAAAAAAAACTACAGGTCTCTGCTTTCTGAAATTGGTACAAAAGATATTCCGGGACGTAAATAACCTGCAAGAATTACGCGACGCGGGTTGCGAGAAAATAAAATAGAGGGATGATCGAGTCGGGGAAAAAATATTAGCCTTCGGATTGACGAGGACAATAATGTAAAGGGATGGAAAATCAGCCGGAGGGCTGAGGAAGGAAGGAGCTGGAGAGATCCATTTATGGTATCGAGACAGCGACAAGTACGAGCATAGAGTAAGCCGATTATATTCAGACGGGTGACCCGTTATTAGCAAGCGAATCCGGGTGCAGGCAGGTCAGGGATCTCGAATCGAGTTTATATATTTATATATATATGTGTGTGATCGTCTCTTTTTCAAGATTAAGAGAGATGGATGAAAAGCTGAGGAACAGGAGACATGAAAAGAGAGAGACGGAGACGAGCACCCGGTTGCGGTGTCCCGACCCGGTCATAACGTATTGTCCCCGGATTACAAGAGAGCTTATCTTCAACAAAATCTCCTCATTGTTCTACGTTTAGTGAATATATACATATTACTCACGATTTAATAACCCCTAGGGTGTACCACCGGGCTATTTAATACATGCACACGTGTATACGTTACGCAATACGTGTACCGCCATCGACAGTTATGGGAAGCCAAAATGCCATCTTCTAATCGGCATTCGGCCGCTACAATTACACGGGTAAACAATCAGCTGCGAAAATTCCAATTCTGTTGGAATTATCGAGTGTTTCAAGAGATGAAATATCACCCCCGCATACCTTACCGGTTCACAGTCGCGAAAGAGAGAGAGAGGAAAAAAAAAAAAAAAAAATTAGTAACGATAATAATTTGGAATTGAACTGGAAATTTTGTTCGTAACTAGCACGGATTTTCAGAGTTAAACTAAAGTGGGTAGAATTATCCGTAGATACATTGATAACATATGCTGCAACCTGTTCATCTAGGTCACGTGACGCGAGAACGACCGACAGGATGTGTAGTCAGCTGTACATAAGTGTATGTACGGAGGTATGTGAACGCGTGTAACATGTTCAGGTAGCGGAATGGAATGCGAAACGGTTTGATAAACAGTATTAAGTGATTTAGCTACGGTAGCAGAAACTCGATATATAGACACGATATTTCCAGAAATATCTGCCGAACCTTTGTGAATGAGAAATCAATTTCTAAACAACACAGGTATATAGATTGATCGGAGATGATATTCGCCGGATGAAGTATAACGATTTTTCAAGGGTTGGAAAGGCGGGGGTGAGCGTCGGGGGAGAGATTATGAAAAATTGTTGTTCCTGACTGTTGGGGAAAACTTGGAAGCGAGAAAAAAATCAAGCTCTAGTGCAGAAAACTGTGCCAATATCTTGGAGAAATATATTCAACTTTCCGTCAGTTCAATTTTCAATACTCCTTCTTATGTGACGTGTGTCAACCGCGAGCGTTATATTTCATGGTAAAAATCGCCTTGAAAGAATCGAACTAAAAATAAATTCTCAATATTCGGAAACTTGTAGGATATTTTCATACTTTCTGTTCGAGGAAAAGAAGTAAAAAAAAAAAAAAGAACGATCTTTCAGATAACTGCACAAGGGCGTATTGAAATATAATATTTACCCTCTACTCGATATGGGTAGTCAATCGGCGGGGATCTGGAAAAAAAAAATATTCAAAGTGAGATTTATACGGCAAACTATCTTCTTCTTTTATTTTTTTTTGTCTTCTTCTTTTCATCTGATTATTACAACATGTGAAGCGATCGATTTTGTTCACAAAAAGTATTGTTTTTGACGAGTACCCTGCTAGCTCGATAAACAAGATCATTCAAGTGCTGAAACCCGCGACTTTCCGTATTTATTGAACAAACAAATGAGATGAGAGAACTTTTTACAGTTTGAATAAGGTGATGAGACACGATGATTCTTTTCAAAGTTTCTTTTTTTTCTTTTTTTTTTTTATTCAAAAGGAATTCTAAGTATGTACGTTAGAAATAAGAACAAAAAAAAAAAAAAAAGAGGAATGGAACGAATAAATAAACAAAAAGTCAAAAATCTGCTGAAGTTACCTCATATATTCGTGTACGGATGAAAATCTCTTCTTAACCGAAAAGTAGCTCAGTGGGAGTCAGAGCTCCGTTTATCGGTGAAGTTTGAAAGTTGTTTTTTGTTTTTGTTTTTTTTTATTTTTTCTGCTTTTTTTGTTTACTTATTTTTTGTTTCTCTTTTTGCCTTCTCTCTCTCTCTCTGTCTCTCCATCCCTCCGTCTGAACAGACTTATATATCTCAGACCGCGAAACGACTCGGAGCGCAACTGGTGCGAGTTCGAGTCGCTCAACTTTTACGAGGTGCGGTAAAAATATCCTACTCTCCCCATTTCTGCAGCCGAAAAACCACCCTCCGTCCGCATTGATTGAGGTCTCCACGTCCTGGCGAACAAAAGTCACCCGAACCTCCCGCAGGCGGTTGAAAAAGACTCTTCCGGAATTATCGCTTTCACTCGACGGACCAACAAGACGATCGCTTTGAGGTCGAAGACTACGGGAAAATTTGCTGATTTTTTATTTTTCCGCCAATTTCTGATGACATCGTCGATGTACAAATCGATTGCGATAGCCTCGTCGCGGACCAAGGTCAAGCACCGACGATATCGCCACCGAATCGAGAGAGAGACGAATTGAAGAATTTCTGTGCGGAAGCTGATGTCACGGATAAATAACGGAAATATCTAGCTGCCAAGTAGAGCTAGTTAGCTGCCGCTGCTACGCCGTGTTAATAATAGAATGGGACGAATAATGTAATCAAACAGATCTCTACAAAGTAAAATATACAAATACATTTCACCCCATCGCGTCGCGGATGTGCAAGTATAAATTCCGGCGAACTACGGCGAAACCGAATCCCGCAATATTATATTCAACTTCCAAATTATATATAATTGACCGTGAAAAATGTGCGTGCGGTAATCTGAAAAAATATCCCACCCCCAAACGAATCTATCATAAATACGATAGGGGGGCGTTGGTCGTTCAAGTTCCAGGTGGATGTAACGAAGTTGGAAAACCAGATGGGTTCCAAAATACCCCATGCCACACGGCAGGGCATAATATGAGGGTTGAACCAGTAGAGATATTTGGCGAATCGAGGTCCGCGGCAAGACAACCCTTTCACTTGAAATATTCAATAGTCTAGGTTAGTGAATTTATCCTAGGTACAGAGTATCCCTTTGCGGGAGACAAAATTTATTTGATACGGGGGGAAAAACATGTGCGGTCACGTATGCGATAGCGTTGCACAGAAGTAAGTGGCGGGAAAAAAAAAATTTTGGGTTTACGATGACCCCGTATATACCCCAAGAGTAGTATATAAGTCCCAAATAATCGACGGCGACTATCAGTTCAGGTATATAAATACAACAATGGAGGATCGTTTTGTCGAATATTCATTCGCCAATAATTCTAACGAGCACATTAATTAAATTCCAAATTAAGGTCTGTCACAGGTGACGGATGAGTGCGCGGCGTAATTAACTCGGTGAAAGAAAAAAACGGAGAAAAAAAAAAAAAAAAACAACAAATGTATGAAATATGAAATTCACCGTAGATTTAACTCTTCGAATTTACGAATATAGTACGGGCGCACTGTTGTAAAATTTCAAAGATGGACCTCGCCGTCAAACTTCTAATCCGATGACCAAGTTTTGTAGCAAAAATCTAATGTGTCAATGTAGTCGTTTTTTTTCGTTACAGTGTATAATTTAGTAATATACGTGTAACCAGGTATGCACGCTGAGCCCGGATTAGCATTGAAAAATGTAAAACGTCGCCAGACTCCGAAGTTATCATCGGAAAATCAATCACAAGTTATTATACGGGCCAGCGAATCGAGTCTCCGCGAACATATGATATAATACATACCGACATGTACACATAAGCCACACGTACGTACGTAGGTTCAATATATGTTGTATATATATTTTTTATTTTTCCAGCCTCACTACTTGTTGAATATCGTGCAGGGATAGAGACGAATAAATTGGCAGACGGTTGGTCATATGCTGGGCATTGGTGAAATGCAGAGCAACTCGAATATATACACATATATATAATATAAATCGTGCCTATTCATGCTCAATCGAATTCTTGTGCGGGAGTAAAATTTCGAAAGTCTGTTTCTCCCTGTGGTGCAGCAGAGCAGCCTTCGATTGTTCCGCAAGCCCCCGGGCGACTTATTTTATATTTTATTTCAAGCTGTATTATTTCATACATACGTATTTCTATCCATACCGTCATTTTGTGGTTAATTAACAACTCCACACGAATTACCCTCCAACCGTTTTCTACCCAGTAGCTATATATATGTATCCGCCTAACCAACCCCGTGCTTTTCCTCTTCTCCTTTTTCCGTTACTTTCCACAATGGATTCGCCCTCCCCCCCAACCCCCACGCACCCCGCAAAATTAAAATTGCAGGGGATTAAAAATCTGAGGGTAGGATCATTATTACTGTACAGATGAATTCAAGGGTACGATAATTACGATATTCTGCTCAGTCATCGCCCCCACTTGAAAAAAGCACCGTGCATACATATGCCCAGCTTCGGGAGAAACTGGAAGTAAAAGTTTTACTTTCCTCGACTGATTTTATCAAACGAAAATCAACTGGAATAATTGTTTTGGAGGAAAAAATATGATAACGAAGTGGATCAAAAATCTGAGGTCAGGTTTAAAAATCCTCCGAGTTATGGAGTCGGTATCCTATCTTAAACAGTTGATGACCAATACTAGCTAAATTTACTCGACGGTTTCGTGTTCCTAAAGTCAAAATACGTTGAAAAAGTGTGCAGCGATCAATCTTAAAAATACTTCATTTTTGACCACAAAATCGACAAAAATCGAAGGTATACCCCTTTGGATTTTTTCGATTTTTGGGCCAAAAATGAAGTATTTTTGGAATCGATCGCAGGACGCTTTTCCAACGTATTTTGACCTGAGAAACACGAATCCGTTGAGTAAATTGAGCTACGAATTAAACCCATCGAGATATCGCAATTTTTCTGCTCCGAAAAGCGAAAAACTAGCGATAACTCGATCAATTTTATAGGTACACCGATTTGGCTTGCGGATTCGAATTCCTGGGATCAAAACACATAAGAATATCATAGCCAACTCAAAAACAAAAAATGTTGATTTTTGACCCCAAAATCGACAAAAATCTAAGGTATACCCCTTTGGATTTTTTCAATTTTTGGGCCAAAAATGAAGTATTTTTAAAATTGATTGTAGGACACTTTTCTTATGTATTTTGACCTGAGAAACACGAATCCGTTGAGCAAATCAAGCTACGAATTAATCCCATCGAGATATCTCAATTTTTTCACTCCGAAAAACGATAAATTAGCGATAACTCTATCAATTTTATAGATAGACCGATTTGGCTTTCGGATTCGTATTCCTGAGGTCAAAATACGTAAGAAAAGTGTCATACGATCAATTTTAAAAATTCTTCATTTTTGGCCCCAAAATCGACGAAAATCTAAGGTATACCCCTTTGGATTTTTTCGATTTTTGGGCCAAAAATGAAGTATTTTTAAAATCGATCGTAGGGCACTTTTCTAACGTATTTTGACCTCAGGAACACGAATTCACAAGCTAAATTGATCTATCTATAAAATTGATCGAGGTATCGCCAATTTATCGCTCCGAAAAGTGAAAAAATGAAGATATCTCGATGGGATTTATTCCTGGCTCAATTTATTTGACGGATTCGTGTTCCTGAGGTCAAAATACGTTGGAAAAGTGTCCTACAATCAATTTTGGCAATACTTCATTTTTTACCCCAAAATCGAAATAATCCAAAGGAGTATATCTCAGATATTTCTCGATTTCAGGGTCAAAAACCAACTTTTGATTTTGATATGGTTCGATAGTCGTTTATAGGCTATTCTCATGTATTTTGAGCTCAAAAATTTAAAAAACAAATGAAATTAAATGCGGTGTATGCTAGTGTATTATAAATTTCATAATGTGGTAAGTTTTAGTCAGATGGTTTGCCGGAGATTAGTAACATTTGTTTTACGTCACGTAAACTTTGTAGAAACTTTTCCATTCTAGAGTTTTAGCTCTGTAATAACTGAGCGTAAAGAAGGATCGAACGTAATCCTCTTTATTTGTGTAATATAACTACTTGAGAAAATCGAAAGAAAAGTAATACGATGTATAAATATATGTACAGGTCGATTCGTTATCATTTCATTGGATCTGAACAGCTTCTCGAGGGATCATGATTTTCTTCTCTTCGGAAATATAATTAATGAAGATGAAAGGAAAGTCATGAACGAGTGATTAAAAACTCGGTTCGGAGGATCGACTAATCAAAGAGAATGCAAATTGTAGGAAAATGAGGAAAAAAAAAGAAAGAGAGGGAGAGGGAAAAAGAGTTCATGTATATAACACCGAACGTGGATTAAGAGAAAATTGTCAAACCATAATTCAATCTTCACGGAAATTTTGCAGAGCCTCAGCAATTAAAACAAGGTTGAATCAACACTCGATATTTTATACACCTCATTATTAGACGACCCGAAACCGCACTTGTGAGTAATCGAGTCAAGGGCATCTGTTCACGAGTGTCCAACTCATTACCATATTTTTACCTGATACATATTTGATTGTCAAAATTATACATATATACCTCCCGAAGTATGCGAGAGTAACGAAACTCTCTGCTGAATTCGCGAATCGATGTTGATTTTTCGCAAAATTCAAGAGCTTGCGGCTGCAGGTGCAGCATTATTCTGATTTTAACTAAAACAAAGGCCGAGCTTTTGATAGAAATAGCCACGTAATGGTATGCACGATGTGTACCAACGTATGGTGTATGTGTAGATGTTTATACGGGGTACTTTGAGAGCGTAATTAACTAATTACCTAACACGAATGAAAGTTTTGCTGCGTTGTACAACGATACCTTTCCTAAATCTACCGACCCTGAAATTTCGTTAAAACTCGTCTGCTGCAGATGAGATGAATGTCAAAAGTTTTCTGTATACGTATACCATTAAAGTACGAGAAAAGTTGAGGATGGTTATAAATATTCAAATAACTTTTAACGATTATTATTTCAGCCCAATTCTATTGATCGACGAAAACAAGCCGTTCGAAAAGCTCTTTTCGAAATTACACCGCGGAGTTGTCATTTTTTTTTCCTTCTTATTTATTTATTTATTAATTTATTTTTTGTTCTCTAATCTGTAAGCGTACCTCAAAGTTGATGTGACTCGTGTACGAATGCAGGCGACACTTCCATGTGACTAATTCTCGAAGCATCCGATACGATCCCTTTTTTTACCTCTCAGAGGACACTCGCACCACTGAGCTTAATTTCACCAACAGATTCCCGACCGGCATCGAGGTATTCGCGTGTAATTCGGTCGATGCGTGCAGAGTAAATGAAAGGAAAGAGAAATCGTAGAGAAAAGGGTTACATGGTAGATATATACATTTTACATGCATATGCTATGCCCTCATCACATACCATAAATCCAAAAACACATTCATGCCAGCAGCCTCACAATTCCGGCAAGGTGTGAGAAAGATGGGGATAATATCGTCGAGCTTTAAGCTGCAATATTTCGAATCTAATGGCAGGAATTGCATAAACTATTCAACCCCAGCAAGCCAGGTGCAAAGGGGCAGTTTCGACAAGACCGTCGCGTCGGCAACAAATTTCTCTACAAATTTCGGAGAGTTTCGAAGCGCGTGGGATTCCTATTTGCACGCTTGAATGGATTTTCGTCTTCAATCAAAGGAAAAAAAAAAAAACAATTTCAGATCCCGCATATAGTTGTTGTGGTGTACGACCAATTTTAATTAACCTCTAGCATAATGTTGGGGGAGGTATTCCCGTGCCAGTGAATTTAATATTCTGTGCAAGGGCTAATCTATGTGATCGTTCTATATCGTGATTGTTATCGCTGGTCTCCACAAGACACGGCATATTTGCTCCTAGTTAACTCGACGTACACGAAGGCAGACGACTATAGAGGGGTTGACCTACGTCAACAAAGCATCCCGTTAAAGCAAGGGCATCATCCCTTTCCGTACGATCAGATTTTGGATCTTTTCCAAGTAGCTCTGTACCACTTGGACAGTTGAAAGCGTGTACGTACCTGAGTCGCGGCTGCGAAAGCTGCTGCTATTTTTTTACACTTATTTTTTGTCATCGAAAATTTGCTGGGCGCGCGTTTGATTATGAACGAAAATATTATCGCGGGCACGTGAAAAGTCTGTCGGTGGAAAGCCTTGACCTGGTTGAATATTTTCGAAAATTGTTTTAGGAATAAATCGAATGGCTCGTTTGGAATAAAATAGGGAAGTTTTCTCAATAGATTCGAGCTAGCTGAGAACTCCATAAACTGAGATCGTAAACTAACCTCGCTCTTATTTAGAGCACTTTACGAATTGAAATGCTTAAGCGTTATCTCATTCTAAACTATAGAATTGTACTAGAAAGCACGTCGCTGTACAAGGTTGCAGATAAGTATATTATTGAGTGAAAAGTTTTACTTTCTGAATTTTCAAGCGAAATGGTAATAAAATATTATGTTATGCAGATTTTCATTCAGAATGGACTTTAATTTTGGCATATAATTGTACGCACCGTAGGCGTATGTGGAGCTTTCGAGACATTTTCGAAGCGATATTTTCCTGACCCAGCAGCAAGGCTGACCCTTGTGCAAATTTTGATTAACACCGGAGCAGATTTAGAGCAGATTGCCGTTCTGTGTTTACAGTGACAAGATCACGCGCCTCTTCGTGAAACTCTAGCCGACGGTAGTAGGCACGGGATGTAAAGAGAAAAATAAATAAGAGAAAAGGGCAGAAGCGAAAGGAATCGAAATACTCGAAAAACCTCGACACGGGCCCTCGACGGGGTTTTTTTCAAAGGAATTGTACACGCTAGTGGGGAAATTCAAACCGTTTTCAGACACCGACCGCATACAGCTGCTTAAAAATTTCAAGACGAGGGTTCACAGGAGTCCTCGTCTGGGAGGACTCGGTTCAAAGGCGATGTTGGGTAGTCGACAGTCATTTTTGAGAACAGGTTATTTCGAGGAAGGCAAGAATTGAGAAAAGTCCAAGTGGAAGTGTCCTCTGCACACGATAACAAATTGCTTTAATAACGAAGCAAAACGAGTCTCACTTACAGTTTGGTAAACCTCTGACCCGGAATGGGGTTGGAAACCATCTGAAATTTTGTCCCTCTATCTCTGAGCCGTTTTGAAACAGCAAGAAAGACCGGGTAGCGCCATTTTGACTTCTAATCCCTCAACGCGGCTTTCTCCCATTCCCAACGAGAAACTCTAAAACTAAGGTCCTTGAATTCAAGAAACTAACGAAGCATTAAAGCTTCAAATATATCCAAGACTTATATCTAGCACTATACTTATATCACGGCAGCAGACTTCCTGGGTTCTGGAGGAACGTCATATATGTATACGTATCCTGTTCCGGAATAGAAACGACAGACCCCTTTCTGCTGACGACTCGCTTTAACGAGACAACTTTGTACCAGTTTATATAACCGTAATTAATACAAGTTCATACTCCCTGGTGTCTACATCAAACAATTCTTGGGGTCTGAAATCAGCCTCGAATCCATTTCCATGTTTTAGTGTTAAAAACAGCTTCACAATCAGCTGCCTTTGGCTCGGCAAGCTGCTGCTGCCGTTTCTACTATTGCTGCACTTCCCCTTTCCTTCGGTGGTCTCTCGGGCGCCATTTTCTCCCATCTCTTTGTTAGAAAAAACACAGGGAAAATGCTCTACGAATCCAATACTGTGCGGCTGCCTTTCCACCCACCTACTTTAGAGGAACACACAACGTGTCTAGCTACCAACCTATTTGTCGAAAAATGACAAATTTTAGCTCACATCATACAAAACGACGTACGTATAACCTTTGTACGGGATATTTGCAGCTGGGAAAATGTCGAGCAATTTATTTCAGTGAATAAAGAATTTCAATTGTGTCGCTGGAAGTAATGGCATAAACGTATGCGCAAATGTTGTGTGCGGATTTTTTTCATCGTAAGGTTTGAGTCCTGAAAAATATTCTAATTTATGTTGGTACGTACGTACTTTATACCACTCTTATCTACCCTAATACAGCACAGTATGACATGTACCTGTGATTTCGATGAAATTTTCTTTTTCCATTTTGCGTCACATTTTATTTTTCTTGCATCTCTTGTGTCGGTATATGAACTCAGAAACGTGCGGATCTCTTCATGGGAGATTTTTAATAATTTTACGTACATAAGTTTCGCAGCACCGAGGGTTAACATTTTTATTTCGCTGATCCTACGACATTAAAGTCTGCAGAAGATATAACAATAAAGAAAGGCGTCGCTGATCGAAAGCAGCATAGTAGGTGGGTCTGTTATACTCGTAATAATAAAAAAGAAACTTGAATAAGCTCGTGCTCTTTTATCGCGATGTGATTTTGGCCAAAGCTGTACACCAGCAAGTTGCTTCAGAATTCTTCTTTCTCCATTGTGAGATTTAGAAGAACCGAAAGCTCGACGCGATAAAATCAAAAAGAAAAACTCGTCTATCTCTTAACCATTCAGCCGATTCTGGAAAAATACGTCGTATATACGAATACACATTATAGACGTAAAATGATAATCGTATTTTATCTGAAAAAGCAAAGAGTGGAGAAAAAAAAAAAAGGAAAAAAAATGAAAAGCATGAAAAGCTCAACTTTTACGTAAATTCCGAGTACTGTAGCAGCAGCAGCTGCCGGAGTTTTAAGGGAATTATCATCTCATTTCGTAGACATTTTTCAAAGGGGCTTTTCCGCGTAGCACATACAGTGCCTAGTACTATTTTTTGCTGCAGAGAGAGAGAAAAAAAAAACTTATACACGTACATTCAAGCACATTATAATGTGTAATACGACGTAAAAGCCGCTACAGCAGAAGGTTGATCCAATGATATACAAAATTTCCTGAGCCTGAGACCAGAAGATGAGTTTGTGAAGCTACGTTAATTAAGAACGGTCTTAAATTTCAAACTACTAAGCACCAAAGTCGATCGAGAAACTCTCTTCGCCATAATGTGACTTTATAATTGGTAATAGGTTATTAGATACTGTACATCCTCTAATATCGTTACTCGTTATAGAAACATGCGAAGTAACGAGAAATTCTATCTCGAGTTTTTAAGGGTAATAAGGTAACGTTCGCCATCTGTATTTGGCAAGGAAAATCCGTTATCAATAAACACATCGCCTCCAGAATTAGAATTTTCAACTTTTTGGTACGAGGTGCAGTTTGCGTTCTAAAAGATCGTAAACGAATCAGCATGAAATAATCTTGTAGCTCTTTTACTGCAGATATTACTCCCCTTTTTATCTGCATTCCCCACTCCGACTAATGGACCGTCGTAATTTCAGAAAACGAGCTTTTCCCTACCCGTAGAATAACCACTACGAGGTGCAACGTCACGGACCTTTCAAATGGGGAGCTGCACAGTTATCCGAGCGACGCGACGCGACGGATTCTGACACGGAAGATTAAACCGTCTTATGTCTCATAAAAGGAATATATACGTATCCACTCCAGAGCTTTTTCAAGAATCTCATTACTTTTATATTCACGTATAAGATCAAGTTTACAACAAACTTTCATCCCTCGTCCACTCTACCATCTCGAGCGTCAGAACTGGAACAATCGTGCCACCATGTATACCGTCCTCGCTAGCAAAAACATACAATACATCGAACTAAAATTTTTAAATTTAACTTTTTATCCCACCGACTAATTTTTACGTAAGTCAGCCGATTACGGATTTCAGGAAAACAAAATAAACGAAGTGGAAAGAATTTTTTTTCTTCAATCGAAAACAAAAAGTCGTCGTTGAGGTTCCTCGAGCTACTTTATAATTTGAGAAACAAAAAATTACGTGAGAAAAAAAAAGAAGAAGATAACTCGAAAGGAAAAATAGAAATGGTTAGTTGAAGACGTTGAGTGGATTGGACCGACGCGGAATAGCGGAGAAAATACATTATCGGTAGACTCGACGAGTACATCATACTTCGACGAGACGCACGCGGGACGATCAGGTTTTGCCAGGGAGCCAGGGCGGCTGTAGTTGGGCTGCTAGGGGTGGATATTGATTCCACGAACTCCGGCGGCCCGCATGAAGAGAGCCGGTGGCGCGGTGTAGTAGCCATACCAAGGCGGTGAGCGTTCTGTTTGAATGTCTGCAAAGTTCACCCACATTCACATCCCTACCTGCATACCTGTGCCCATAGATACATGTATGTTTGTATTATGTGTACGCCGGTATGACTGCTCGAGTGTGTGCCAGAAGTACCTACCGGAGTTCGTATCGCGCGCGCTCCTTCACGCACTCCAGGTCACGGGGTCAAAGCTCACGGCCGCTTCGTAATTTTACCCCGCCGCACGATTCCTCCACGCGATACCCCTAAGAGGTCGCTGACTGGTCTCTCATTTTTCTTCAGATTTTTAATACCACCTCCACACGAATACGTCCTAAAATTAGCCACGTACTTTTATTTTCTTTCATCTTATTTTTACCTATTTTTTTTTTTTTTTTCCTTCGTTCAGTTCCTTCGGCTGTTTAATTCACGCTAGCAACAAGTAGTCAAGTATGCAATAGCGAGTAATTTATAGGCAATACTTGAAATTCTTTTTTTTTTTCTTTCTTCTGAAATTTTCATGCTGAACAAACTTTACTTTTTCATCGGATATGTGTACAACGTTATATATTTTGTGATAGTGGCAATGAAACGATTTTTGATCATTTCTATCGACGTCCTCTGTAATTAGGTTAGCAAATATTTGAAGAGTTGTACACGCACTGGTAATACTCTGAAACGTGAAGCGAGACTGCATTTTATTGAATGAGCTGAAAGTCAGTATAAGTATTCAGACGTGAAGAGTTTTAAAAAATTAATGGATCGAAATAAGACATTAAGATAAAACAGGCAAATACCGTACGTGCGGTAACGTGGTTTTAATCTAGCTGTAAATTAGTGCGCGAAAACGACGTAACACTGATTTCTTCGACTCATGTTATCGTGGCCTGAGGAATACGGGCGACCGCGCACGTACCTGTTTAACTTGGAAAGAATTTTTGAATTTTATGTAGCCCATTTTTCCTCGAATTCGAAACTCAAACACGGCAGTGTAACAATTTCAATCATAACAGAGGGTCTTCGCCCAAACGGAGGAGGAGGATGCAGTACGCAGGTAATTTCGGCCCTCCGTTTTCCGGCGGAAAAAAGGTAAACTCGATAATTAAATTTTTTTTGATTAACCATTTCAGCGAACAAAAATGTCCCGGAGATGGATCTGGACATGGCGATCTCTTTGACGGGTAAGATATCATTAATCGCATCTGGTGCGACCAAATATAGGATATCGCAGACCGTGACAACGCGATAATTGTTTTGCGATTGCAACAGGGTTGGGTAAATTTCACTTCGGACTGGTCGTCGTCGCCGGAGGGTGCATCGCAGCTACGACAGCGGATACCGTAGGTCTCAGTTTTGCACTACCAGCTGTAGAATGTGAATTAGAATTGTCCGCAGTCAACAAAGGGCTGTTTTCAGGAGCCTCGTTTTTAGGTAATCATTAAATTTAGTCACGAAAAAAATATTCACAAGCGCAGGAAATGAGATTTTCGTTCCGCTGCGGCAGGTATGATCCTGACGACACACAGTTGGGGTTTTGCGTCGGATACTTTCGGCCGACGAGGAGTTTTAATTATATCCCTAGGAACGGGCTGGTTGCTATCGGTCCTCGCAAGTTTAGCTCCAGTATTTTGGCTTCTGCTCCTCTTACGATTCCTGGCCGGAGCAGCGTGAGTTTTTCAATTTATTTATTTTTCTTCTTCGATGCGAAAATTTTTTCCGACGTCATCCCGATTCCCGTGATATTTTAAAGACCTTATTTTTTTGTTTTTTTATTTTATAGATACGCTGGAATGTCGTCCACGTTTTACGCCTACCTAGCGGAGTTTTTACCCCCTGAACAAAGGGCCAGACGTGTAGCTTGGAGTTTCCTTTTCCAAGGGGCGATTTACTGCCTGTTACCAGGTTAGCTGCTATATCGCTATAACTCTCATCGTGCGTGCGATGAGACTTTTTCTTCTTCTTTTTTTTTTAACGTCAAATTTTCACAGTCACCGCCTGGCTCACTCTCTCCCTCGCATGGAGTTTGGATCTGGGCTTCGTCGTCCTTAGATCGTGGAGATTTTTGTGCCTCTTGAACGGTTTTTACGCTCTAACGACTTGTATCGCGATTTTCTGGTTCCCGGAAAGTCCCAAGTATCTGATATCCGTAGGAAAACAAAGGGAAGCGTTGAACGTCCTGAGCAGAATTTTTTCCATCAACACAGGACGGCCGGAGTCAGAATATCCGGTATTATTCAGATCGGCATCTTTACTCATCACAGTAGTTTCTGACGACCGACTTATCGACGGATTATTTTAACAGGTCCATTCGATCAGAATTACAAACGAGGACGTCAGAACCACCCGAATCTCGAAGCTTTCTGTTTTAACGATATTGAAGGCTATCAAGGACCAACTCGTGCCCATATTTGGTCGACATCATTTTCGCACGACGTTCATCGCGTGCATTCTTCAGTTCTGTTTTTACTCCGTGTAAGAAAATCGATGACTCCTTATTCATTCTTAGTGATTACAATTCGTTGATTCTATTCTCTATATTTTTTTTTTTTTTCTCTTTCAATTTTTCTTTCAAGATCTTCCGGAGTTTTCCTCTGGCTACCTGACATCCTGAATCGCATGATAAGCTACAGTGAGGCAAATCCAAATGAAACGGTGACCGTCTGCGACGCGATGAATGTCCGTTCGAACATTTCTTCCGACTACGGTATGTGCGGTCGGGAGATGGACCCTATAGTATATCTGAGTTCAATGGCGTTGGGGGGCAGCTACTTCCTAGGCTACGTGCTGGTCGGTTTCGTGGTCAAAGAAGTAGGAAAACGGAAGCTACTCGGTGAGAAAACGATCAGAAAATTAAACACGTCATCCCGATTTGCTGTCTAGACCCTCAAACTCTTCATCGAAATCTCATACTTTCCAGCTATCCTTCAAGTGATCAGTGGAATATCTGGATTCGCTATTTATTGGGCACCGAATACGATCGTGGCAACTGTTTTATTCATCCTTCACATTCTGCAACCGGGTATTGGCTTGGCTCTACTCAGCGCAACGATAATCGACCTCTACCCCACGCACCTCAGGTGAAATATTTCGTCAGCAATAATGAGATCTCATAAAAAAAAAAAAAATTGTTTCTCAATTTTCGCCGGGACTATAAATTCGAATTTTATAATCCTTTTACAGAAGTGCAGCAGTTGGAATAGCTCTGACCGTGGGCAGGCTGGGAGCGAGCCTGACCGGAAGTGTATTGGGATTTCTCTTCGAATACGATTGTTCCATGACAATTTTCGGACTCGCTACGATATCTTTCAGTATGCTCTTCTTCACAACCGTGTTTAAAATTCGTTACTTCCACGCCACGTCGAATGAACAGCTCAGTGAAATAATCTTTGCCCTTCCTTGCAGTTAGTGTTCTGCTGTCGTTCGTCATACCGAAGCGTGATGAGGCGATCAAAACTGCCACTTGATCCAAATCGTATATCCCTTTTTTTTCACCACGACGCTCTTGAAAATCAGCGGTGTGTATCGAATTAACATCAGAGTTATTTATTCATACGGACTGTATCTGTTGTAATTTTCGGTAATTAAAAGTTCTTTCTTTTTTTTTTAATGATTTCATCATCTGCTCAGCATTCCGACAACCATGTTTTTAACGCTTGATTTCACTACATCGATACGAAACGGGTGATTTTAAGCTACTATCATTGCGCGATTGACCCCGTTTCTGCTGTGTGTTCATGTGTGCCCTACTTAAAATTAGACACGAACACGATAGAGTGCTCTAATGTTCACTCGAGAAAACTGAGTTAAGGTAAAAACTTCAACGAAGTCACAAGTCACGATCAACAAAAAAAAGTTTCAGTGAAACTGGCTTAAACTATGAAAACTGGTGAGTACGTTTTAATTTTGTTTATTTCTATTTTTCAGTCCATGAAACAAGAGAGTTTTTCAGTCACTCGAAGACGAACGCGAATGATTATTTGAATTGTCAAGACTATTTTGTTAGTTCAGTAATCAACACTGGAAATATAGTAACCACGTAAAGAATTTATGAGCCAGCCGTTATTAATGATAACCACGGTACCGACTCCGCGCTCTATTTAATTTCACAGTACGCCTAACACCTGTTGGTGGGAAACAGCAATTGACTCATGAAAGAAAATACTACTTTTCAGAGTCAGGAAATGAAGAAAATATTGGAGCCGTGAATCTGGACACAGCGCTGTCCATGACGGGTGAGATTAGTGTACCTGTAAAATTTTTTTCGGCGCCTGTCCACAAATATTCAGCATATTCGCTTTAAATCAATCGTTATCATCGTTAAGGGATGGGTAAATTTCACATCGTGCTACTCATTGTCAGCGGAGGATGCATCGCAAGTATGACAGCAGATTCCATGGGTCTCAGTTTCGCCCTTCCGACTGTGGCATGTGATTTGAACTTATCCGCAGGCGAAAAAGGATTATTTTCGGCGGCATCGTTCATGGGTAGATTGTGCAGTACTTTGATTATTTCGATTACTATACATTGTTTTCAACATCAGGTATGATTCTGACGACTCACGGCTGGGGTTATGCATCGGATACTTACGGTCGACGAGGAGTCCTGCTTCTGTCCTTGGGAATTGGTTTTTTACTAACCCTATGCATAAGTTTAGCACCGGTATTGTGGGTCCTTGTTCTCCTGAGATTTCTAGCTGGAGGCGCGTAAGTCCGAAATGCGTGATCATCTCCCTCTTTTGTTTCTTGATTTGTATGCTTCTGCAGTTACGCTGGAATGGGGTCAACCTGTTATACCTACCTAGCGGAATTCGTTCCGCCCAGACGAAGAGCAAACTGTGTAGCGTGGATGTTTCTGTTGGAAGGTTCAATGTTCATCTTGTTACCCGGTACGTGCGTTGAAATGGAATCTCTGTATGTTGCGGTTGCGTTCCAAGGCCTTTTCCAATCGCCAAGTTACCTTCAGCCGTATCCTGGTTCGTCCTTTCGCTTACCTGGAGTTTCGATCTGGGCTTTGTCGTCTTTCGGAGTTGGAGATTATTGGTCCTTCTGAACGGCACCTACCCCTTGCTATTGCTCTTGTTAATGATGTGGCTCCCAGAGAGTCCGAAGTTCTTAGTATCGGTCGGAAAACAGCAGGAAGCGATCGACGTTCTGAAGTGGATTTTCCAGACCAACACGAGACGTCCGCCTCACGATTATCCGGTGAGATAGAAATTGGGAAAGATTGAGAAATTTATATATTACCCATTGAAATTTCATCCCCAGGTTCACACGATCATATTGTCTACGGAGGACGAACGGATAGTCAAGCCACAAACGAACCAAAAATCTTCATTCTTAACGATGTTGAAAGCCATTCGAAATCAAATCACACCAATTTTCGGTCGCAAGCACATTCGGAGCACGGCTTTGGCCGGTATTTTATATTTCTGCATGAGCTCGAGGTAAGAAAAAAACTACCGCGATCTCATCAATTACCTGCGACTGTCTAATTTTTTTTTCGCCCGCTCGAAGCGCCTTTGGTCTTTATCTCTGGCTTCCCGACATCATGAATCGTATAATGAACAACGTCAACGTTGACCCCAACGCATCATTTTCGGTCTGCGACGCCTTCGACATCCAGAAAAACGAAACTTACGAGGTCACGTGTCGGTCTCAGATCGACTCCACCGTTTATATCGGCTCATTATTGGTCGGGGTCGTTTACTGCGTTGGTTATTCATTAGTCGCTATCCTGGCAAACGTTATCGGTCAAAGGACGATGATAAGTAAGACCTTAAAAATCGAACGAATCCTCGTTCATCTCTAGACCAAAAGCTAATTTGTGAATGTCCTCCAGGCGCGCTTCAGATATTCAGTGGATTAGCTGGCTTCGGAATTTATTGGGCATCGGACTCGATGTTAGCTGCGGTATTATTTTTCATTTATATCTCGCTACCCTGTCTCGCATTGGCTCCAATCACGGCTGTGGTAGTCGACTTGTATCCGACACACCTCAGGTAAAATATTCTCCGGGTTCGTCGGGATCTACTCTCGAGTTCATTCCCTTTCGATTTTCCATTTTTCGCAGGAGTACAGCGATGTGCACTGCTATGACATTCGGCAGGATCGGTTCCTACCTCACCGGAAATCTGACTGGATCTCTATTCGAGTATAATTGCATTACAGCAGTTATGTTGCTGGGCGTGATATCCTCCGGTAAGATCGATGTACCGATTATTTGACGGATCAAGATTTCAAGTATTTCAACATTTCTGATTAGGAAGTGCTCTACTTGCATACTTCATTCCAAGTCCTGCGAAGCTCAATGAACCAGCTCTGGAGTCGACCAAGTGCTGACTGTTATCACGCTCAGGATCAATCAAAGCGTTGCAAATGATCAAAATAATAGAAGATAATGATCCACGTTTCCCGGCCGTCATGAAATGGCGACTGTCAATGGATGATAAAATTCAATATGAAAATACCTCAACTAACATTATTTAATAAAATAGGCGATAACACTCACAGTGCGAAAATGTGTGTAACTTGAAATAGAAAATTAAAATTGGATAACATACGTCAAGTCCCATAGGCGCAGGTCGAAAACGGACGTTGCAAATACGCGAGATATAAAGGCAGTTCACCTTCGCGACGCACACGATATCTTTTGTAGAATAGACTTTATTTTTCAACGTGTCCAATTAAATGTTTAATTCCAGTACACAGATTATAGCCTTTCACGCGAAGGGGTGAAGGCATGAAAAACGCGTAAAGTGTGCTTGCGTTCCATGAAGATTATTGGAGTTATATGGCGACCAGTCATTGTTCACCTTTCGTCATTATCGTATGTCTCTTTCTCCGTCTTCCATTTTTTTCCTTACTTCTTTTTTTATCTGTTATGCCACGCCAATAGTATTAAATAAAACCGATAAGAAATTTGTAACTGATGGAAGTAATTAGTTAGCGTTTATTCATGTACGGCGTTATTTGCTGTTGCATGTTTTGTGTCTTCGTGATCGTTCCAACTGTGGATTGACTTTAGACAAAGAAAAAGGATGTTGGAATATTGATTAAAAAAAAAAAAACAAAAGGCAGATTGAAAAATTCACTCAAACTGAGCTCCTCAACGGGATTATAATTGGAGATTTGGGGACGACGACGAACCGGAACAACCATGAATTCTGGTAAGCTTATTTCTTCATTTTTTTCCTACATGGATAAGTCAACTTCAAAGAAAATTCTGCAAGTCATTTTCACGATCTCGTCCTCTGACGACGACGGATTTTCATCGAATTTTTTACAATACTTAAAACTCGTTTTCCGACAGAATAAAATACAACGGTAGATTCTCTTGTTTTTTTCCTTTCAAAAACTACTTACGAAGTAACAACAACACTAATGAGTCAGTGCTGATAGTATGAAATTGCTAGCGCTGGTGGTCTCAAGGCAATTTTTTCATATTATTACCTCACCCAATTTATTTATATTTCACACTCGAAGCGATCGGTGGAAAACACCTTTTCGTGAAACTTATTTTTTCAAGCAATTGAATAATAAAAGAGAGATGACTCTTTCCTGCAGAGCGAGAAAATACACCCGCCGTAGATCTGGATACAGCGCTCTTCATGACAGGTGAGATAAAATGGATCTATTTTGTAGATAGAAGGCGAAATCGGTCATTGTTGTAATTATTATTAAGGAATGGGAAAGTTTCACATCGGACTGGTCATCGTCGCTGGAGGATGCATCGCAAGTACCACAGCAGATACTCTGGGTCTCAGTTTTGCTCTTCCGACTGTGGCGTGTGACTTGAATTTATCTGCGGGCGAAAAAGGATTATTTTCTGCCGCATCGTATATGGGTAGGTGATAAAACCCGATGCACTTCAGCGACATTTTTACTACAGTTTCTTCACGACGTCAGGTATGTTTTTGACGACACATATCTGGGCTTTTGCATCGGACACCTATGGTCGGCGTGGAATCCTGATCCTGTCCTTGGTAATTGGTTTGACACTATCCGTTGGGACGAGCTTAGCACCGGTATTCTGGCTCCTTGTTCTGCTAAGATTTCTTACTGGAAGCGCGTAAGTCTCGATTCCTTGAGTATCGTTCTCCTTAGTTTCGATAATTTTACGTTGTTACAGCTACGCCGGAATGGCTTCGACGTTTTATTCCTACCTGGCAGAGTTTGTTCCCCCCGAACGACGAACGAAATTTGTAGCATGGATGTTCCTCTTCGAAGGCTCTATGTTCATACTCATACCAGGTGAGTTCAGCGAACGTCAAGATATCTTATTTTTTTTCTGATTTGTAATCGTAAATCGCCATCAGGTGTGTCCTGGTTGATCCTTCCGTTCACATGGAGTTTGGATCTGGGATTCGTCGTCTTTCGGAGCTGGAGGTTGTTGATTCTTTTGAACGGTACCTACGCCTTGTTCACGATTCTAGCGATACTGTGGTTCCCAGAGAGTCCGAAATACTTGGTATCCGTCGGAAGACAGCAAGAAGCCATCGATATTCTCGGACGAATTTTTTCTCTCAACACGGGACGTCCTTCCCATGAGTATCCGGTGAGTTTTGGATCGAGTTAATCACGGGTGAGGTAATTACCGTGGGAAATTCATCTGCAATAGGTCCACGCAATCAAGTTAACGGAGGAGGACAAACGGACGGTTCAACCTCAGATGTTCCGCAAATGTTCTGTACTGACTATATTCAAGAGCATTAAAAATCAAGTCACACCGATATTCGGCTGCAAGCACATTCGGAGCACGGCTTTAGCCTCTATTTTGGAGTTCTGCATGTACGCGAGGTGAGCAAAATCCGTCGCCATCTTCTCGATCGCCTATAATTATCACATTTTTTCTTTCACTCGCTCCCAGTGCGTTCGGTCTTTATCTCTGGCTACCGGATATCCTGAATCGTTTGACAAAATACAGCACAGAAAATCCCAACGTTTCAATAACTGTCTGCGACGTTATAAATATGCCGAAAAACGCGACAATCAGTGTCACGTGTCAATCCGAGGTCGACCCTACGGTGTACATAAGTTCATTGATAATCGGAGTCGTCGACTGCTTGGGTTACGCTTTACTCGGTGTCCTAGCGAACGCTATCAGCAAAAAGATAATGATAGGTAAAACTCCATCGACAAAAATATCCTCATTCAACATTTTTTAGATCGATGGGCTAATTTCTCCAATGATACTTTTCAGGTACACTTCAAATAATTAGCGGTCTAGCTGGTTTCGGCATTTATTTCGCGTCAGACTCGATATCAGTCACAATATCGTTTTTCATTTACATCTCTCAACCCTCCCTTGCACTGGCTCCACTCAGTGCTGCGATAGTCGATTTGTATCCAACACACCTCAGGTAAAATGTCTCCTCGGTTGAAATGCATTTTCTTTTATTTTTTCTTTTTTTCCTATCCTCCACAATTTAATTTTTTTCTGCAGGAGTACGGCGATGTCCGTCGTTCTGAGCTTCGGCAGGATCGGTGCCTACCTGACCGGAAACGTAATCGGAGCTTTGTTCGAACGCAATTGTACGCTTACCATTTTTTCTCTGAGCGCGATGTCCATTGGTAAGAATATTTTTGCGATTTAATTCTTTAAAATCTATGAGAAATTATATAGAGTCGATTTTTTCTTCACCACCGATATTTTGTATTTTCAATCAGGTAGCGGTCTGCTCTCTATCTTCATTCCCACTCCTAATACGAAAGAGGCGAAACCAGCTTAATGGCCGACATGAAATTTTCTTTAGTGTTAGCACATCAAAAACATGTAAGATAAAAATTTTTTGTATTGAGCTTGTGTTATTATTAATATCTACGAACTTTGTATTCGGATATAATAGATAAAAAATGAGGGTCCAGCATTGTGTTGTCCTGAATTCCGTAGTGTTTGATGCGTACCCACGAATAGGATGTTCGTTTTCTGCATTCTCTCGAGCTTTATCGACTTAAAATGTACCTTTTAAAATTCCTTCGATCATTGAATCCCAACGCTATCAAATTCTTGCGTAGTCGTTACCTGTGTGGATACCGGATATCCTGAATCGCGTGATCAGCTATAACACACTGGAAATCTGAACACCAAAGCGACGGTTTGCGAGGCTCTAAAAATCCGGTTTGAAAACGGAACCTCAGTTACGACCTGTCGAAGTGATCCGAACACCACGTTCTACTCAAGTTATCTGGTAACGGGGGTTGGCATTTTATTGAGTTACGCGATGGTCAATGTCCTCGTAAAAGTCATGGCAACGCAGAACACTTCTGGGTAACAGAACGAACCTGATCCATTCCTGTAGCTGAGCCACACCGATTACTCATTTTTGCTACGCTACAAAGCTATACCTTTATATTTAGTGCATCATCTGGTTCGTTCTATTTTGGATAATTTTTTCTTCTCCGAAAAATCGATATCAGGAAAACCCAGAATATGATCGAGTCGCTCCGATGATTCGTTTTCAGGTAACTTCCAAACCAACCTTCGTTGTTGATTGGAGTGGACTGAATTCTACCGGATTTTCTCAAGGGACATCCGATATAGTCAGAAAAAGAAATTACACTGGTATAACAAGCTCTGCGCTCATGACGATAAACATTAATTATTGCAACACGTAACTCAGCCACTTATTTATTTTTGTGATAAACTTGGCAACCGAGCTTCGATGAAACAAATAAATAAATAAACCTAACGACTTACCACCGGTTGAAACAACGCATCACCTCCTAATGCTAATTACCTGAAACAAAGCCAAAAGAAGCATGACGTTAGAATTGGCCATCAGAAGGGGGAAGAAAAGAAAAAATAATGCGGAAAAGTAAGCGCAGTAAATTAGGTACTGAGGAATAATTTCCCAGAGAAAGGTGTAGATCCGGCATGATAATCGTAAATGAAACGAGTCTGGTAAATTGGTCATAAATCATCAAACGCGTCTTTCCACAGAGAGTGAAAAATGTTGAAGGATCGATAAGATAGTCGTCACGTTTTCATCGGAGTTAATGAACGGAAAATGATAAACGTGTAAATTACTTTGTTGTCTGTTTAACAATCGCGACGCGAAATGTGCGACGTGCGACTACTTTAATAGTAAAATCAACGATTTCATATTCTCCACCTACAACACTAACTAACTTCACAAAATTACATTTAAAAACTTCCATATAAGATAATCTCGAATAGCTCAAACATGACTACAGTTCGCGATAAGAAATGTGCCGGAGTCACGCACGGTATATAAAAATGCGGAAATATGTATACAGTGAAGCCTAAGAACGAGAATATTTTTTCCGTCAGATAAGAGGGGGAAAAAAAAGAATGAATGAATGAATAAAGGAGTGATGAAGGATTACATCAACGCTGTTAAGGTAATATTACGACATTATTTTTCGTTCAGTGGCCTAGTCCGTAACGACGTTTATAGTCTGTAGAAACTTCAGTAGCAAAATAAAATAACGATATCCGAGTAGCTGGCGTCGGGACGCGTGTACGACGTCGGGATAGAAGAACAGTGTTCGACCTCGTAATATTGTTAACGTATTCAAGTATCCAATAAGAACGAGCCCAAGGGAGCCCTGAATCGGGCGGGGGGTTGAAACGGTCGGGTGAAATATTGCGACGTGGACGAGAGCTTAAAGTCGTAAAGTTTTACCATCCAAAACTTATGATTGATATTGAATCGTTCGAGCGTACATAAATTCCTCTTATCCTTCTACTTTATTTTTTTGGCAAAACCAACATTTATTATTTATTTTATAGCATTTTTTTTTCTTTCTTTCTTTATTTTCTCTTTTTATCATTCGTTTTATATACCTCTCGGAAGAATCGCTCAATCTCCGAAGAAACCCCGGAATATACTTCATCTCTCTTCAAAATTATATCGGTATGAATCTTTGCTCGGATTGTTTCTGAAAAAAAATAATGCGAATATTTTTTTGCTTCACTCATTTTTCTCACTCTTCGATTCCTAACGTCTGAGTTATACCCGCGTGAGTCTGAATATAAAATCGTACCTTCATTCCCGACACGCACCATATTTAAATTTATGTGAAAACGATGAACAGCGGTCGGAGCACCTGTTGAAATCCTTTTTTTCTTATCTTTTTTTTTCTCAATAGGAATTCGAGAGAGAAAAAATTCAGAGGTACGATTTTATAGACGAAGAACTCGGCACATTCATCCGGGCTTGGGACCAGCGTAGTTAATCCTCTTAAGAATTTTATCCGCACGGTCCTTTACGACCCTTTTCTCAGAATTTGGCCAGTCGGGTGGGAATACAACAGGCGGTATCAGGGAAAATCCCGAAAAAAAGAAGAGGAGAAAAAAAAAATTGAAATCGGGCAAAGTTTTCTCGTCGAACATAGAAGAAGCGCGCGGGCCACGATCTATCCGGTATATTGGTCCGTAAACAGGTTACAGGAAGCCTTCGGTACTCCCGGCGAATTACCTGGAGATCAGACGACCCCTGCCGCGTCGTTTTCGTAGAGGTAGACGATGTTGGATGCTCTAAAAACGACATGATGTTCTTGGTGGTGAAAGAGAACGCTCAGCTTATACAGGTTCACGTTTACACACGTAGTGTATAAGTATATGTGCACATGTAAGGTATATACTTTTCTCTCGACTTTCCTCCTCTGCAGAGAAGAGGAGGCTCCTCGGCGCTCAGCTACCGCCGGAGAATCCGAGTGGGCCTCTGACGTCACTGGAATACATGAATAACAAAACACTAACGCTTTCCACTCGACGAGCTTTTCCTCCCCTCTCTCTGCAGCACCTTTTGCCGAAGACCGCGTCTCCTGCTACCACAACCCTCTCTTTTCTCTCCTCTCTTTCCTACAACAAATCCTTACCTGCCCCTTCGTCGAGACCAACCTCCAGGGGATAACCCCATCGCGGGGCTGATTCTGTTCGGATGAATTTTGGATGCGCGTATCAAACACCATGAAATCAACCCCGTACCGCTGCCGTTGCAGGTGTAAAATGAACCAGGCACCTCGCGTCAATAATTTTTCACCCTCGATATTTCTTTGCAATCATCCCTCGCCGCTCGACTTTTCTTTCATAGGTTATTCGGTTTTGTACTCGAGGATTTGCTCCGTATGTAACAACAAAGATCCGGGGGATGTTATTTAATGAATGTTTGCGCTTAATATTAATGCGTGTGATATCGTATAATGGGTATAAATATTTCGAGGATCGTCTCTCTTTGTGGAAATACACACGAGTTGCGTTAGCGAAGAGACGTTAAGGGGGTTGATATAATACATCCCTCTGTATTTACCTACGCGGGGATAATTCGAAGACAAAACATTGAAAGCTAGCGGGATGATGACACGGTCAGGTTATACGGTTTATGTTGGAGGCCAATTACCGGTCTCGTAATTCACAAACATCTCTTGACCATGAAACTACATCTGTACGACATGGTCGTACAGTTTACGTCATTTTTCATAAAAAAAAAATCAATATTTTCATCACAATCGATTACGTATGCACTTCTGATCGAATCACAATTTTTTCAAACGGACAAAAGAGCATTATTCATTAGTGAATATGATTTAAAAATTAAAGACGCATTCTACTCGAATTTCAACTACAGCTTTGCAAAATCCAATAATCATTTGTTGTTCCTGGTCGTTGACACCGACTTGTCGCCATCGAATATAATAATATGTTATAGCACGTACGTAACAACCACTTGTAGCGACGTCGTACTCGGAGTGCTTTATGTATATGTATACTGTATGCATATATGTGCCAAGAAAAGTATGTACATAGAGATATGTGCTGTATATACACGTGCCAATATTTTATACCTGTGCGTCTCGGTTGTAGATTCTCGCCAACTTTTCTTACAGCGCCCTTTTCCGAAGTCTATTTATAAAATAAATAGCACCCTGGATGGAGAGAAGCCTAGCAAAAAAACAAAAAAAAACAGCATCTGCAGCACCTGTATGCTAGGTAGCCGGCCCTATTCCGTTTACTTTTTCAAAACTGAAGGAGTTTACTCAATCGGAAGTGTGGTCGAGCTTTTTGTTTCGATTTATTTCACTTTAATTCATTCAGTTTTTTTTTCCTCTCTTTTTATCATTATTATTTAAATGAGGGTAGGTATACCGCGTTTCCGCAGCGAGTTCGAATTATTTTTTCTCGTTATTTCCTTTTTTGATTTTACTTTAGAAATTAACATTTTTTTTGTTTGCTTTTCTCTTAGCGTTTGGAACCAGAAAAACCTGACTAGACCGAGTTTCGTGGATTCACGACCGTCTTTTTCTTTCTTTCTTTCTTTCTTACTTACTTCTTCTTCTGTAATATTTTTTTCCTATCACTCGCTCTTCGAAGTATTAAGTTCTTTCGGAAAATAATAGAAGATGTCTTGACAATGCCACCGACCATAAGTCACCGAATGAAAGCTCCTCCCCCCTTCACCCTCACCTCCTTTCTCTCTCAGACTTTCATCGTCAGCTACAAATTCTCTCGACACCACGACGAATTTTATCGCAGTGGATCATAACAACGTACGTCAATTTGCTTTTCATTTTTCATTATTCTTCTTTCTTTCTCAGGCATCTCTTTCTCTCGTTACGTTATTTTTTCTTTCTTTTATTTCGCAGTTAATATGTATAATTAAGAAAAAAAAGTCCCACCGATCCAAAGCTCGTCAGAAAAGCTTATCCTACTCAGAATTTAAGTCGGGGCTGTTTTCGAGACGGACTGGCGTAATTGCCCGGACAAAAAAAAGTTGAGAGAAGGATATGGCTTAAAAATGCTTTACATACATGTATATATGTGTACATAAATACATGTAATAAACGAAACTTTCTACAGCCCATCTAATTTTTATTCGATGCCGTTAGTGATCAGCTCTTTTTTAAGATGGGATTTAGTAGAATTCTAATTCGCAGGTCGTGAGGTAATCGAGAGTATGGTATAAGACGAGACGATGTATTTATACGTAAATATTATGAAAACTCGGAAAAAATTATGTTTCTTAAATTTATGACGAAAACTCGAGGGGTGGTTATTGTTATTATTACTATTATCGTTATCATCATTCTCATCATCCCCTTCGAACTTTTTTAGCGTACCATTCTTTCGCAAGCTCCTGGAAAAGCTTATTGGTAATTATTACGAAATGTTGAACAGCTCAGAAACTTTCCTCACGCTTAAATATTATTCGCCCCTCGCCCTCCCCCTTCGAACATCATATTTTTTGCTTCTGCTCCTGCGTTACGATACATTTCGTGCGAAATTTGTTTATTACATTTTTTGCTTTTCTTTTTTAATTTTCCTTTTAAATTTCCTTCCTTTTTCCCGTCATTTCAAATTTGATACGTGGCACATTTTAGCTCTTTAAACTCTTTCTCCGCAGTTTTCCTCTCCACCGATTTCCTGAAGCCTAGCTTTTCTAGCTATCTCTGGCCTGAATATTTGTGGCGAAAAGCCGGGCGCGTTCGCAAACAATGCTTGATGTCGGTATCGTACTCTAGAATCTATACAACAAAGCCGATATTCCTATGTCACGATATTTCCATCTCACCCTGCAGTTTCCTATTAGTTTTGAGTCTAGATTTCCATGCCCTCAATTTCCTTCCTTCATAATACCGCCGCTACCCCCGACGTGCATGAAGTTAGGAAAAATTATACGAAACAGAGAAAATTTTTACAGCAAAAAAACAAAAATGCAACGTCAAAGAAAATTATACAATTCTGCACGAGAAAAAATTTTGTCACCTATAAAAAACAATCTCCAGGATCAAATGTTACACGTGTTTTACGAGAAAATAAAATCACGCGAATATTATCAAATTGAATAACAAGTTATCGCGAAGAATCGATATGAGAATATTATTTCACGATATTTTTATTTTCGAAGAAATGTAATTTAAAATATTCCATAGGAAGATAACCTGTACTCGCGATGTTGTAAAAAGCTCCCACTTATATTTAGGGGGTTTTAAAAACAAGGAGATAAATTTTCTCTTACAGATTACATGGCTTCTATCCCAGTAAAAATGTGTCACCCGTTCAACCCCATTCGAGATGGGGGTGGGAAAAACAAAGAGAAGAGGAGAAAAAAAAAAAATCTACCTGAGCTTAAAAAATCGAGAGGAGACAAGTAAAAAGTTAAAGAATATTATACAACAAAGAGAAATCAAACAAATGTGTAGAGCTTGTATAAATCATGAAAATATTATCTCTGCATCGGAATCTTTTATCGGTAAGAATAAAGTGAGCGCAAGTGATATTTATAGCCTGTGAAATGAAACAACGTCGTCAACCTGCAAGGGTTGGGTTTTCCTTATAGAATGATCGCGCGGGGGAATTTCACGTAGTTGTAGGGTTGAAGGGCTTAAGGGAGTTGGCATTCCCAATTCACGTGTAATTGAGAACATGTTACACGCTCACAAAGCGTCCAAATGGTAGTCCGCCTCGTCCTCGCGATCCCACCCCAACCGCTTTTCCCTTTCTCCCTTTTATCACCCGACCCCGAAGACCCTCGGGCCCAACGAATACATTTATCACTGCAAAGAAAATCCTGGATGACGATCAAATTAGAACCTCTCTCGGGAAATGGTACGCGAGGTAAAAGTATAGAATATACATACGCACCTACAACGGCACCGCATAAGGTAAACGACGAATAACATCCCCAGAAATTATGCGCCCTCACAAATTTTTACCGCTTGTACTTCAGCCCCGCGATACGCAGCTACTTTTATTTATTTATTTATTTTTCCGTCGACGTCCATCCGGTGGGTGGGTGATTTTATTTTCTTTCTAATTTTTGTATATTTTCAATTTATTTACATATTTTCCTTTCAGAGCGTTTTATTACGGGGACGACATCTTCGTTACGTTATTAGGTTTTCTTTGGCCTTTGAACTTCGCGCGTCGTCAGGAGGCAGTTGCACGTGGTTATAAGTTAACCGTAGTTATAAAGACACTTAATATTTACGACAGCCATTAATTCCCTCTAGTAAAAAGTCCCCCGTGATCAATCGTCGTCGGACGAACCCCAAACGACGCCGTCAGCTTCATCGTTCGTAGTTTCCGGTCTCCCGACAAGAGTTTTATACGTGGTACCAACGCAGCGGGTATATAAGGTAAGTACGCACCCTCGGCTCAGTTTTTATATCCATTCATTTTTATATTCATTCGTTCATTCATTCGTTTCATAGGTTCAAACCTACGAATACCTGCAGCGGCACGAACGTAGTTATAGATTTTAGCTTTTCGTCGAAATAAAAACCATTCAAAAACATATCATAGAAATGAAAGCATCTTGAAGTATTTTTTTTTTTTTTTTTTTTTTTTTTTTTTAAACGGTGCTTGCTCTTCATTCTTCTAAATACTCGACTCAACGACCGCAAACTCCGACAATTATTATCAAGGCTAAGAATTTTCAAGACTACCGAGCCAAAGAGTGCTTTGTAGAAGCTGTACGAATGTAGAGTAAAAATTAAAAAAAAAAATTATATAAAATAAAATAAAAAACAATAATTAAACCAACATAAACGACGGGGAAAAGAAAAATTTAGATGAAAATAAAATATTTAAATCAAAAGCTTGGAAACGGTTGGCGCTGCAAAAATAATTCTATACGATGTTTTATCTTGAAAGTGAAGAAAAAATAAAGGAAGTAAAAACGAAAATACAACTATTATGTATGCATGCTCATTTATAATAAATAAATGAAAAAAAAAAAAAAAAAAAAACTCATGAACGTATATATTACTCGCGCGTCCCACCATGTGTCTCAAGTATACGAACCTACAGATATCCGAGTATTATATAGCGATGAGGTCATGAATACTTAAAAACCGTGCCGGAAATTGCGGACTGCTCCTACTGGTAAACGCCACATTGAAGAGCGCAGACTTCGAGCCGGGGGTTGTTCCCCAAAATGAGAGGAGAGGAAAAAAAAGAAAAAATTCCATATACGTATGTACATATTGTATAAATGTAAATTATTTAATCCGCGGATACGTTTTCAGTTCCATATACTGGGATGTCCAGCGAAGCGATTGAACTGGTTTTAAATAATTGATATTGGAAGAGTAGGGAGAAGAATAAAATTGAGGTAAAAAAAAGGTACGGAGACATGAAGATTCGCTGCGAGTAAACGCAAGGGGAAGAAGAAGTAGAAGAAGAAGAGGTAGTCGGAGGAGTAAGATAAGGAGATCTCGAAACGCGGTCGCTCGCTTAGAGCCCACTCGTTTAAAGGAGAGTATAAGGTATATATTTTAGGTGAAACAGAGTTCGCCACTTTGGTCGCGAACGACGTCACAAGATACACGCGACGCGACGTTGCAGAGTCTGGAACTTGCGGCTCGGCGACGATAACACCCTGCAAGAACTTTTCTTTCGTTTCACCCCCGAGCCAGCCTTTCCCCTTTTTTTTTTCTTTTCTTTCTCCCTTTTTCTCACCTCCTCGGTTTTATTCCTACGGAATCTCGCATGGTACATACCCATGTGCGCGTAGTACTTACGGGTATGTAGAATATAGATGTATGCACCGTACGTATAACGTTTACACAGGGAAAACCGTTGGTACAACTTGCACGATTTTGCACGAACGAACCTACAGAGTTCCAGTTCCTGAAGTTTGAGAGTCGAAGAGCGGAGCGTCGGAGCGAGGGAAAACTCGAGAAAACCGATATTACCTACATATATCCATATATATGCCTTTACATTACACACAAGACATTTATGCAATAGGGGGATAAGTTGGCACCCTGCTACAGAATCACTTTTTTACCATTTTCCTCCACCTCACCCCTCGCGAAAAATTGTCGCGATTCTTCACTAAAGGCGTACTTAATATGGATAGAATATGGCTATGTGGGTACACGTACATCTAACCAGATTTATATATTCATAGCACACACATACGACGCGCGGAAAAAATGCTGCAATGGAAAAATAAGTGAGAAAAATTTTCATTCAACGTATAACTTTGTCACTCTTATCACGACATTTTTCGCATTTACACCCTTTCCTCCCGGCCACCCTCTTCCCCCTGCTCCTTCCTCAGACGACATTCGCGCGATGTGGGTAAAATAAATAAGAATATAATAAATAAAACAAAACAAAGACAAAAACAAAAAAAAAACAACGAGTATTATAGGATAAGATATAAAAAAGAAATTCAAGAAATTCCACAACCACCGGCGTCGTCTGACGAAAATTAACGAGCAAGAGGCGGCCTGTATTTTATTTTTCTCTTTTATACTTCTCTTCTCTTTATTTTCTCGTTTTCCATTTTCTCTTTTTCTTTCTTTCATTTTGTTCTTTTTTTGTTTTTTTTTTTACTTTTACTTATTCTTATCGCTCCTCCCCCCTCATTTCGCTATAACCCGGACTCTCCTTCTGTTCCAAACTCTCGCGCCTCGTATTTTACACCAGTAGTTCGTTCTGAATCTTTAAGTTTTCACTCTTTGATCGTTCGGCCTATTTTTTCTTGTTCCCCGTTTTTTTATTTTTTTTTCTTGTTTTTCCTATTCGTTGCACAAAGGAATAAAATCATTTGATTATTTTGAGGTAAACGGAACATTACCTAATGAAACTCAGCCTACCTTGTAATGAGAATACCACCTATATGTATGTGTATCTGATGTCGCAGACAGGAAGTACAAAGGTGTAAAGCCACGAGCGGTATAAGTAGCAGCAGCAGCAACGGGAAGTTCTTCTCATCTTCGAGACGACGTAAGACGCGAGGATGCCTGAGGGCATTTCTAGAAAATTCAATTCCGAGTGTGTATACCACGAGAGTAAGATATATCTCCCGGCGGAGTTCAGTTTGAGTCCACAAAGTTCCTCGCTTCTCTATATCTCAAGACGTGTATATAAAGCGGACTCGTGGCACGACGTGTTTCCGCTTCATGATTTCGCACTTTTTTCCCACTATACCTGCAATTTTCACTGCACGTGAAAATTTCACGAAAAAGAACATCCAAAAATTGTACCGCACAGATTCTATGTGATATATATTTTTTTTTCATTTTATTACGCTGTTAGCGAATCAAAAAAAAATCGAAGGAACGAGGTGAAAAAGAAAGTTTCTTCCGAATTATTTGGAAAATAACGACGAGAAAAAGTTTGACTTTGTTGTAAGAGTTTTGCGTGTCGTTAGTGAAATTTACACAGTTTTACTTTTGTATAGTAAATAAATATGTGTGTTTGTATGTACATAGGAATATCATGTACTCCGAGGCACGCGACTAACACCAGTTGTAAAACGAATGAGAATTCACGAGCAACTTTTATTATTATATCCAAGCGCGGCGTTTTCCACGTTATTCTGTTGCAGCAATAAATGGTGAACCAGGAGCTTTCTGTCCTTTCGAAACCTCTTCGCAAAATCCCTTTCTATTTCCCTCTGGTAACCCGTTAATCCTCTTATCCCAACAACTGGGATCTGTAGGGGAGTGACTGAAACGGCATACAGCGTAAACGACCAATAAAAACGTTATACCTTGTTGTTTTATTATAAACTCTGTGAGTTCGTTTTGAGGAAGTTCTTATATAACTGAGTACGTATTATAAACAAATTCAAACTCGTACGATGACTGACGAACTTCCTTCCTCACCCTCTCCCTCGTACTTTTTGTTAGTTAAATTTCTTTGTATCTCCACCGTTGCTCTTTTTTTTATTCTTTTTTTTTTTGTTGATTAACAAAGTAATGAGGGACTTTCGTGCGCGGTAGTGTTCATTTTTTTTCAGAAATCCATCGATTCATATAATTGTATTTTATAATTGCACTAGCAATGCACGCGAGCGCTTCTTATTGCTCACCGCATTTAATTTCATTTGTTTTCTAAATTTTTGTCTACTATTTTTTTTCAATCTCATATCATTACATTTCAGACGCATCACATGTGTATATATGTATAATCGAAAAATATCTGAGATATACTCCTTTGGAATTTTTCGATTTTGTGGTAAAAAATGAAGTATTGCCAAATATCCTTATTTTTTCACTTTTTGAAGCAATAAATTGGCAATACCTCGATCAATTTTATATATAGATTAATTTAGTTCGTGGAATCGTGTTCCTGAGGTCAAAATACGTTAGAAAAGTGTTCTGCAATCGATTTTAAAAATACTTTACTTTTGGCCCCAAAATCGAAAAAATCCAAAGGGGTATACCTTAGATTTTCGTCGATTTTGGGGCCAAAAATGAAAAATTTTTAAAATTGATCGTATGACACTTTTCTTACGTATTTTGACCTCAGGAATACGAATCCGAAAGCCAAATCGGTCTATCTATAAAATTGATAGAGTTATCGCCAATTTATCGTTTTTTGGAGTGAAAAAATTAAGATATCTCGATGGGATTAATTCGTAGCTTGATTTATTCAACGGAATCGTGTTCCTGAGGTCAAAATACATGAGAAAAGTGTCCTACGATCAATTTTAAAAATACTTCATTTTTGGCCCCAAAATCGAAAAAATCCAAAGGGGTATACCTTAGATTTTTGTCGATTTTGGGGCCAAAAATGAAGTATTTTTTAAATCGATCGTAGGGCACTTTTCTAACGTATTTTGACCTCAGGAGCACGAATCTGCAAGTTAAATTAATCGATCTATAAAGATGATCGAGTTATCGCCAATTTATCGCTCTGAAAAGTGAAAAAATTGCGATATCTCGATCGGATTTATTCGTGGCTCGATTTACTCAACGGATTTGTGTTCCCAAGATCAAAATACGTTTGAATAGTGTCCTACAATCGATTTTAAAAATACTTCATTTTTGGCCGAAAAATCGAAAAAATCCAAAGGGGTATACCTTAGATTTTTGTCAATTTTTGGGTAAAAAATGAAGTATTTTTAAAATCGATCGTAGGACACTTTTCTTATGTATTTTGACCCCAGGAATTCGAATCTACGAGTTAAATTGATCAATCTATGAAATTGATCGAGTTATCGCCAATTTTTTGCTTTTCGGAGCAGAAAAATCGAGATATCTCGATGGGATTAATTCGTAGCTCAATTTAGTTAACGGATTCGTGTTCCTGAGGTCAAAATACGTTAGACAAGTGTCCTACGATCGATTTTAAAAATACTTCATTTTTGGCCTAAAAATCGAAAAAATCCAAAGGGGTATACCTTAGATTTTTGTCGATTTTGGGGCTAAAAATGAAGTATTCTTAAAATCGATTGTAGGATACTTTTTTAACGTGTTTTGACTCCAGGAATCCAAATCCGGTAGCTAAATTGATCTATCTATAAAATTGAAAAAGTTATCGCCAATTTATCGCTCTGGAAAGTGAAAAAATGAAGATATCTCGATGGGATTAATTCGTAGCTCAATTTAATCGGCAGATTCGTGTTCCTGAGATCAAAATACGTTAGAAAAGTGCCCTACGATCGATTTAAAAAATACTTCATTTTTGGCCCAAAAATCGACAAAAATCTAAGGTATACCCCTTTGGATTTTTTCGATTTTTGGGCCAAAAATGAAGTATTTTTAAAATCGATCGCTTCACACTTTTCTAACGTATTTTGACCCCGGGAACACGAATCCGTCAAGTAAATTAAGCTAGGAATAAATCCCACCGAGATATTCTTATTTTTTTACTTTTTACAGCGATAAATTGGCGATAACTCGACCAATTTTATAGATCGCGAATTCAGAAACACGAGGCTCATCTCGAATTTCGAGTTTTTATCTCGTCAACTTTTTAAGATCGGATTTACGCGTTTAATTCCACCCCATTTTTTTTCTTTCATCGCGTACATGAACGCGACTCGTGAAGCGGATTCCCCATAGCCTCATTTTTACTTTTGTCCGTTTGAATTATTTCGATGATCATTGCGTTCTTTACCCGTATGAAAACGACCCCATACGATACTTAGGCACTTTTACGTATTTTTTATACATGTGGATATTCCATATATTCATCTAGATAGATATAACTTTTTACTGAACTATAACATAACACATAGCACGATCTCTTCCCATGCTTCTTTGATAGGTTCTATATATTTTATACTTTCATGAAATTTTTTCCTCAAGCTCGTAAAAAATTCGATTACCTTTTATCCTGTTCGCCATAATTCTAACGGATAAACAACATATCCGGAGACAAATTACTAATTTTTCGCCTGTCACACGGTTTCCGTATAGATAGAATTCTCTATCTGTTTGTTAGGAGGCGGAGAGTAGATGTAACCGTAACGCGGAGGCTTCGCGACCCCATGTGGAGTCCGTTAAATTGTGGCAAAATTATAGGGGTGGGTTGTAGAAATTGCTGGGGAAGAAACGCAAGGAATACAAATTTAGGGCCCACATCACAGAAATTAGTTTATCACAGCGATTGAAAATCGTGAAAAAAAAAAACACGCAACTTTTGGCTCGACGAACTGATTTTTTTTTCTCCTTTCAAATTATGCGCGAAAAAAAAAAACGAAAAAATAATATTCCTAGCACGTACTCCACGGATGAGAACACAATTATTTGCATCAGAGGTGTGAGAGAAAAGTGTTTTTTAAAATACCTCTAATTTTTTTTTCAGCGTGTAAGAAAATTTTTCGTGGCTACGTAAGCGAATAACAATCTGTTTAGGAATAAAAAAAACGTTGAATTTTGATTTACGTCAGCGCAATCGAGCATGTCCGCAAATATATAATGTACGTAGACACACCTGTACTGAATTTACTACGTTGGAAGAATTTTTATTCGCAAAACGTTTTTCTTCAACGCAATTTAACTTCCGTAATACGAAAATCATTGGCCTCAGCTTTTTTTCTTTTATAAATATATATTTCGGTATAATATAATTCGACTTGTAATATATTGCATGAAGTTACCGTAGAACGTGCGATTTTCTGTTCTGTAATATGAGAATTTATCATACAAGCGAAACACCTGTCGCCATATTACCTAGAACGTGCTACGGGAAAATTTTTCTAAAAATTTAAGTGAGAACCAGAAGAAAGTAGCACAAGAAAAAGTACAAACTCGATTCGGAACATGATTTTTATGATAGTAAAAAAGAGAAAATTAAATACCAGGATTTGTCTCTGCAAAATCGGAGCACCAGTTGTTGGCCGTGGATTAAAGCTTCTCTGCAAATTAATCTAATGCTTTTTTCCCACCAATCTGTTGTCCTGAGAAAATTTCATCACGATATCCCGCAACTGCTGATCTCTGGGTTAAAACAACAGGAATTTTGATTCGCAACTTAATTAGTATAATACGAAATGAACACATCATACGATATACGAAAATCCTACGTTCAGCTTAGCCCGAAAAGGATTCGGATTCCGACCCGATCCGAACATATGGTTCACGGTGGAGAATTTAACGCCGGTAAGAAGCTTACACGTAGCACGCCTAACCGAAAGCCAACGCGTCTATATAATGCACACACGCGTTCGCGGTGAAGTTGGTTAACGCAATATATTATTTTAACAATAATAATTCCACCAGCTTTCAAACTACGTTTATACCTAAATACATAGATACTCTATACATACCTATGTAGGCACATACAAACGAGATTAGAAAAGTTTTATCAAAGTGGATTTATCCCAAAGCTCCAACGATCGGCATCACTCGGTCCCCCTTATCCATTTTACCAATCTCTATTAATTATCTCCAAACGCAACGCACGTATGTATATACATAACATATATGTACATGAGAAAAATATCCAATTTCGTTAGCAATTTCTAGATTCCTATCAAAATATTTTCCAATTTATATTCAATCGCGTTTTCGAGATACACACGTTTAATTCAACTCCCGTATAATATACTCTTTTTTTTCCTCACATAATTAATAGTAAAATAAAACACACGCAAAAGAACAACAAAATCATTTACAACGTTCCCATATTATACAAATATACATCTGTTTCTGACAGGCCGATATAAAAACCATGACGGAAGAAAAAAGAAATCCCTTGCTAAATGAAGTAGAATAAATATAATAATTTGTTAAACAAAGAAGCGAAAAGCGGAACGAAAGAAAAAAAAAATATTGTGAGTCTGGAAGCTACAGCGCACCTATACGTAACACACACACCTATAATCGGTCGTGTGTTGGATGACGAAGAAGTTGATTGATTACGTTTCCGTCAGACGACGCGAACCGGAATACCGCTATAGGGTATTACTATACATAGTGTGGAAATATAATTTTTCAGATCAGAGAAAGTCAAAGTCGCGCGAAACTGTTGTACTAATTCGGTTTTAAAAACGTATCAATTACCGGAGTAAAAAGGCTCGCCCATACAACAAGCCGTATGCTTTACCGTGCCGTATATGGACTACTATAACCTGCAGGGATCGCGATCATATTCACATGCAAATATATTTGAATAATATCATGAAGGCGAGCGATATGCAGATATGGAAATCTCACCTTGGTTCGGATGGGTTTATACGTGTACCTAACCTACCCCTAGGGGTAGAGCATTGCATGAGGCAGATGTGAAATCCTCAACACTACGTTCCAGCATGTTATGTACAGTTATACGGCCGCATCATTGTCGTCGAAATTGCCGAGCTCAATTCCCCGGTTTTAAGGCCTGCTCGCGTATCAAGAATCAAGCGACTCGCATCTCCTCGTAGGAAACCTGCTGATGTCCCTCCGAGGTGTATTTATATCAAGTCGTTCAAAGTTCCTTTTTTTCTCAACTGATCTCTGCGCTAATTATTTTCAAATTAATTAATCGTCGGCGTTAATCGACTGGAACTAATCCCTCGGTGTTTTTTCTCGTCGCCCTCGCATAAAAGGAGACGAAAAAACTGTAAATGTTTCACTTTTTGTCGGCAGCTTTTGGATATCGGCCGTAAAAAGTTGGCAAAAGCTGTCGAACGAGCAGAGTAACATTTTCCTTCCCTTCGTGAAAAAGTGTCACCATAGCAGTAATCTCGGTAACACGAATACGTGATACCAGTTGTTGGTTCCCAGATTAAGTTCTTTTCTCATCCCGTTCGTTGTTCTTTTTTTTTCTGTACCTACGCTGAAATGGAAGTTTTTTTGTTTTGTTTTTTTTTTTAAACTTGAGGCGAACGTTGCGTCGCCGTCGTATTCTGATCTGCTGTGTATGCGATGGCATTGGAAACAAAAAAAAAATACAAAAAATGGTTGAAAAAGATTGCGGCTGATAAGATCGATCGAGGGATTGCTGCAGGGAATATTCTCGGACGAGGGAGAGAAAAGAAAAAAAAAAAAAGGATTGCAGATCACCTAATCCTACTTTCAGATCCGAGGGTCGTTCCCGACCCCCAGCGCGTCAGGTTTCCATTCCTTTTTCCTTTTTTTAGGTTCTTTTTTTTGTTTTCCTTTCCGGTTTTCCTTTCCACTTTGTTGACATCTCAGACACCGCGACGCCCAGCGTTTCTCGACCGTGATTTTCTTCCCAGCCACGGCGTCGGACGTCCCGCGGGAAGAAATTTTCTACAGCAAAAGCCAGGGCAGTGTATACGGTGTATAGAAAGACGGAGCCATCCTGGACTTCCTGGCGCTGATTCATTGAACCGGAAACCGCGTGAAATAGAAGAAACAAACATCGTTTCCTTTTTTTTTCCTAAATCGCTGTAAGGGTAATAAAATTGCTCAATGAACGGAGCTTAAACACGATCGGTGTTCGCAACGATAAATATAGGAAATAACGTTCATAACCAAAAATAACGATGACTACCCGTATGAATAAAAAAATCCAGACAACTCAGGTGGTACAAAAAAAAAGGAGGATTATTAAATAAAAGAAAATTAACAAAAGGAAAAATAAGACTTTGCGGAACGGGTCGCGATATTTTATCCGATGTTCACAATTACATGGATTTGAAAATAGTAGAGAAGAAAAATATTTATAAATAAATTATGAAGAAAAAATAGTCGGGGAATTTCGGTGTAATTAATTGCGCGAGCAATTGCAGAGAGAAAAAAAAGATGGAGAAAGGTTGGAAAATATCGTGGGTAGTTGGTGTTTGGGTGTGCGGGAGCAGACTGGTTGTTGTAAATAAATTTTAACGAGTTTAAAAGAGAAAAAAAGAAAAAAGAAAAAAAAAAGGAAAGGAACATTTTTTTCTTTCTAATTTGCCGAGAGAACCAACTGCAGCAGCGGTAGCGGTACCTCGTGATAAACGGATGTACGGGTATCGGTGTAGTTCGCGACTTCATTCGCGACATGTTTTAATTTCATTCCACGTAGATATATTAGAAAAACCAGAACACACCAACGACCGTTGCCGGCAACTTTACGGTATATGAGTTTTATGGAATGTACACAAGCAACTCTTCACAATACCGCCCCACATTTTTCTTTACCTTTTCCCGGCGCATCGCGCGGTGACGCGAGGTGGAACAAAAATCGAAAATCAATTTCTTTGAAACGAAAGAAAAAAAAAAAACGAGCATCAAAGTTCTTTTTTAATTAATTTTTTTTTCCGCCACAGTATTCAGAGAGCAAGTATAATGTTTATGGAAGCGTTGAAAAAAAAATTACCATGAACATCGATTTTTCATGTACACGACGAAGAGTTTGGTCATAATTAATTTTTACACTCTGCACCGGATCAGAAGGTAGGTGATTACGATGAATTTGGAAATTAATTTTTACCAATACGGTTCCGCTAACTCGATGTTCACTCGTATACGTTACGGTGGTAGATTCGTGACAAACTTCAGACTGTGTTCTCCGACACTGACATGGGGCGATAAACACAACTTTAAACTCCGTATGGAGTTACTGAGGAACATGGACGAGGCTAGCCGAGGCGACTCATTAATCAAGCCGTGATTAAATCATGCTTGAGCCGAGAACAACGACTGGTTGCTAATGCCTTCAGCCTAAACTCGCAGCATGAAATTGAAACGAAGAGAAGCCGCAGTGGCAGCAGCAGCAGGAAGAGGCGGCGGAGGATGAGGAGCTGCTGGAGGAGCCACTTTGACCAATCTCCATAAACACCCGGCTATATCAAATGTTTATTCATAACATTGACAAATTTTGAATGCCCCACGAGTCCCGGTCCCCCTCCTCGTTCCACCGCGGCAGAAACTTCTCAACACTGTGATGGTTAGGAGTATAATATACCTTGATTCAATTAGAACTGTAAATAGAATAACCCTTTTCACAGAAAATCACTGAAACCAATTATACGCAATTTGCATACCAACGATTAAAATGTTCCCAGATGAAAAAATTCGTACGAAAATCTTTCCAAAATTTTCTTTCCTTTTTTTAGATAATTCTGAATCTGGTTCTTGAGCGGGAAACAAAACAAGAGAAAAAAATATCCACTATTTTATCGAGCAACCGTACGCGCGACTTTTTTCGTAACCTTCTCTTCAAGGATCGTTCATTGTTCGGTTCGTTAGCCCATTGTCAGCTCGAAACCGTTCTCTCCTCCTTTCGCAATCAGTGACTTCAATCTCTTCCCAACTTCCTGCAATCAATGGGAGTCATTTTATTTATACACAACCCGCGTAGACTTTCCTGCGGCGAAAGATAAAAAGAAAAAGAAAAAACAAAACAAAAACAAAAAAATCACTCACAAATTTTCATCCCCGTAAACACAGATAATAAAAAAAAAGGATAAAAATCAATTATTGTGCCAAGTACGTGTAACTTTGCATCATGTGAGGATATACAATTGGAAAGTGAATCAATGAGAATCAATTCAAAGAATCAAAAAGAATCAAAAAAATAAATTAAATGAAATATAGAAAAAACCAATAAAAAAAAAAAATTGGAGGTAGTGGGAGGTAATAGAAAAAAAATCAAACAAATATATCAATTAAATTGAAAAAAAAAAAAAAAAATTTGAGGTAGTGGGAGGTAATAGAAAAAAAATCAAACAAATATATCAAATCAAATTTAAAAAAAAAAACAAAAAAAATTGGAGTACGTGGTTCTTGGCGAGCTAATGTTATATTGCCGTACAAGAATTCTGAATTCTTTTTCCGAAAAAGCTCGCCAAGTCCCACTACCTCCAATTTTTTTTGTTTTTTTTTTTAAATTTGATTTGATATATTTGTTTGATTTTTTTTCTATTACCTCCCACTACCTCAAATTTTTTTTTTTTTTTTTCAATTTAATTGATATATTTGTTTGATTTTTTTTCTATTACCTCCCACTACCTCCAATTTTTTTTTTTTATTGGTTTTTTCTATATTTCATTTAATTTATTTTTTTGATTCTTTTTGATTCTTTGAATTGATTCTCATTGATTCACTTTCCAATTGTATATCCTCACATGATGCAAAGTTACACGTACTTGGCACAATAATTGATTTTTATCCTTTTTTTTTATTAACAATGAATTTTTTGAACATTTAATGTACTTGGCGAACTTTTTTGCACCGTAGGTGCCTTTTGGGGGGATTTCATAACTTTTTGCATGTTGTTAGAGAATATTGTAGTATTGATTATGCTTTCTTTAGTATACTATTGTTGTAAGATGTTAGACGGGTTAGAAAAATGTTGTTACTATGACGATTTAGTTTAGCAGATATCAAGAGATTTCGGTATAGTACTACGCGTTTGCAATCCAACGATTAATTACTTCGCAGGTCGGTTTCATATGCCTCAGACGATGTGTTCTATTGGAATGAGAAAGCTCGGTAGCTGCTAAATTGCGATTTGAAGTCCACGGTTTTTTAGTTCACAAGATATATTTGTGCGGTTTTATCACAAGTCACCAGATGCAGAGTATCCTCAGATCATTAGTTTGACGAAATGGATCTTAGGTTCGAAGCTACAGCACCTATGTGAACCTGGCACCCGACTTTCGAAAAAAAAATTTTTGATAATTGAAATCGATTGTACTCCGTTTGTACCTGTTTGTACCATTTTAATTTTTGTTTGTACCTTAAAGGACAAAAAGTTACAGCGTTTTCAAAAAATGACTCGCACCCGACTTTTGAAAATTTGGTTTTTCTCAACGGTGATCGCTTCAGAATCGTTTGTACCCGTTTGTACCACTTTTTTTTTCGTTTGTACCTCAACCCAAAAAGAGATACAGTCATTTTTTGATTTTTGGAAAATCTAATTCTTGCGTTTTTGAAGATATTCGAATTCTGCCAACGGTACTCGCTTCAGAATCGTTTGTACCCGTTTGTACCACTTTTTTTTTCGTTTGTACCTCGACCCAAAAAAAGATAGAGGCGTTTTGTTATTTTTTGAAAACCCAACTTCTTTGTTTTTGAAGATAATCGAAATCTGCCAACGGAGATCGCTTCAGAATCGTTTGTACCCGTTTGTACCACTTTTTTTTTCGTTTGTACCTCGACGCAAAAAAAGATAGAGGCGATTTTGATTTTTCGAAAACCCAACTTCTTTGTTTTTGAAGATAATCGAAATCTGCCAACGGAGATCGCTTCAGAATCGTTTGTACCCGTTTGTACCACTTTTCTTTTCGTTTGTACCTCAACCCAAAGAGAGATACAGTCATTTTTTGATTTTTGAAAAATCTAATTCTTTCGTTTTTGAAGATATCCGAATTCTGCCAACGGTACTCGCTTCAGAATCGTTTGTACCCGTTTGTACCACTTTTTTTTTCGTTTGTACCTCGACCCGAAAAAAGATAGAGGCATTTTTTTATTTTTTGAAAACCCAACTTCTTTGTTTTTGAAGATAATCGAAATCTGCCAACGGAGATCGCTTCAGAATCGTTTGTACCCGTTTGTACTACTTTTTTTTCGTTTGTACCTCGACCCAAAAGAAGATAGAGGCGTTTTTTTATTTTTTGAAAACCCAACTTCTTTGTTTTTGAAGATAATCGAAATCTGCCAACGGAGATGGCTTCAGAATCGTTTGTACCCGTTTGTACTACTGTTTTTTCGTTTATACCTTGAACCAGAGTAAGACATTCATGGTTTCTGAACCCTATCGCTATCATTGAGTTTCCATAAACATATGCGACTCATGCCATCATCGAGTTTTGCGTATTGTGACAGCTGTCAAGCTGTGATCACAAGGAGCTGATCGTAAAGACGGGTGGAATGACGACAGAACTCTAGTGGTACAGTAGAGACGAATGAAGTCCCTATTCCGATCGTAGAAACGGCCTTAGCGTAAATAACTATGATGAGATCACATCTCTACGAACATTAATGTTATTGAAATTAGGCTCAAATGAGAGCTATACCGCGATTTATATTACGAAAGTGCATCCAAATTTCCCGAAAAGCTAATAATTTAGGGGATACCGAATAAAACAGTCGGCCGTACAGCGCTTTTCCTATCTCTTAACTGTGAGGATACTCGGTTGCCGTCCGGTGCTTTTTTGATGTACTTGGCGCGAGACTCTACCGAGTCTCTTGATATGTACCCGTAGATTATATAGTATAGAGATAGTTATAGTGTGAAATATGGAAAAAGATTAAAGTCATGTACAAACATCGTGAAAGATTAAGATTAAAGATTAACAGTTAAATAATAGTCAGAATCATAGTGATTTCCGTTCATACATCATTGAAATATATAGTCGTGATGTAGTGTAGTAGTATAAATAGTAGTAGTGATTAAATATGGTAGTGATACGGACAAAATTTAAAGAAAAATCTGCGTTAATGTAACTATAACCAAAAATGTATGTCCCCACTCAATGATAGGGATAGAAATTATTAACCATGAATATCTCATTCTGGTTCGAGGTACAAACGAAAAGAAAAGTGGTACAAACGAGTACAAACGATTCTGAAGCGATCTCCGTTGGCAGATTTCGATTATCGTCAATAACCAAGACGTTGGGTTTTCGAAAAATCAAAATCGCCCCTATCTTTTTTTGGTTTAAGGTACAAACGAAAAAAAAAGTGGTACAAACGGGTACAAACGATTCTGAAGCGAGTACCGTTGGCAGAATTCGGATATCTTCAAAAACGAAAGAATTAGATTTTTCAAAAATCAAAAAATGACTGTATCTCTTTTTGGGTTGAGGTACAAACGAAAAAAAAAGTGGTACAAACGGCTACAAACGATTCTGAAGCGATCTCCGTTGGCAGATTTCGATTATCTTTAAAAACAATGAAGTTGGGTTTTCAAAAAATAAAAAAATGCCTTTATCTTTCTTTGGGTCGAGGTACGAACGAAAAAAAAAGTGGTACAAACGGGTACAAACGATTCTGAAGCGATCTCCGTTAGCAGATTTCGATTATCTTCAAAAACAAAGAAGTTGGGTTTTCGAAAAATCAAAATCGCCTCTATCTTTTTTTGGGTCGAGGTACAAACGAAAAAAAAAGTGGCACAATCGGGTACAAACGATTTTGAAGCGATCTCCGTTGGCAGATTTCGATTATCTTCAAAAACAAAGAAAGTGGGTTTTCAAAAAATAAAAAAATGCCTTTATCTTTTTTTGGGTCGAGGTACAAACGAAAAAAAAAGTGGTGCAAACGGGTACAAACGATTCTGAAGCGATCTCCGTTGGCAGATTTCGATTATCTTCAAAAACAAAGAAAGTGGGTTTTCAAAAAATAAAAAAATGCCTTTATCTTTTTTTGGGTCTAGGTACAAACGAAAAAAAAAGTGGTACAAACGGGTACAAACGATTCTGAAGCGATCTCCGTTAGCAGATTTCGATTATCTTCAAAAACAAAGAAGTTGGGTTTTCGAAAAATCAAAATCGCCTCTATCTTTTTTTGCGTCGAGGTACAAACGAAAAAAAAAGTGGTACAAACGGGTACAAACGATTCTGAAGCGATCTCCGTTGGCAGATTTCGATTATCTTCAAAAACAAAGAAGTTGGGTTTTCAAAAAATAAAAAAACGCCTCTATCTTTTTTTGGGTCGAGGTACAAACGAAAAAAAAAGTGGTACAAACGGGTACAAACGATTCTGAAGCGAGTACCGTTGGCAGAATTCGAATATCTTCAAAAACGCAAGAATTAGATTTTCCAAAAATCAAAAAATGACTGTATCTCTTTTTGGGTTGAGGTACAAACGAAAAAAAAAAGTGGTACAAACGGGTACAAACGATTCTGAAGCGATCACCGTTGAGAAAAACCAAATTTTCAAAAGTCGGGTGCGAGTCATTTTTTGAAAACGCTGTAACTTTTTGTCCTTTGAGGTACAAACAAAAATTAAAATGGTACAAACAGGTACAAACGGAGTACAATCGATTTCAATTATCAAAAATTTTTTTTTCGAAAGTCGGGTGCCAGGTTCACATAGGTAGCTACAGCTTATCAGTATTTAACAACATACTAGGAGAAAGATCGGTTCCTTTTCCTTTCTGGTAAGATGGAGGCAAGGGTCGAATCCTTTGGCATCAGTTTGCTTGGTTTGTGATATTAAAACAGAAAATGACACTTCTTTCATTATCGATATGCTAGTGGGTGAAAGGAGTGTTAGTTATAATGAATCGGTTCAGTAGGTCTGAAATAAGAAGAAGGATTATAGTTGACTTATGAACAACTGTTAAGCAGGTGGCTAGGATGCAGTTTGACTGCAGTTAATAATAAAATGTAACGAAGAAAGACTTTCATTCAAAAAATTCTCACATTGGATTCGGCCGTAGCTCTCATTGATGAATAGGATTGGAGAGGAGCTCTTGGTTTATATTGTGCCAGGAAGAAAATTGAATTTCCTCAGGAAACATAAAAGGAAATGCTGAGCACTTCAACTGCTGCTTATTTTTTTGAGGGAGCAGGAACTTCTGGTTTGTGGCATTGGAACTAGAACTGATACTTCCGTCAATGTGACTATGCTTAAAAGAAAAAGGATAATGTTAGTGTCTATGAATCGGTATACTTGGTATGAAAAAGAGGCATGGATTGTAGTTGGCTCACAAATAATTGCTTGGTAGGTGACAAGGATATGATTTGGCTACACTTCGTAGACTTTCTTCTTTTCAAAAACTCTCCCGCCATTTCAGTCGTTCCGAACTTTTGTCGGGGAGTAGGAATCGGAGAGGAGCTCTTCGTTTGTGATATACTGGAAGAAGGACTGAGTTTCTTTATGAATTAACACAGGAGGATCCAAAGAATTTGTTGACGCAAATCATCTGTGGAAGTAGGATCCTTTGGTTCCTTTATCACTGCCGGTAACGATTACCGCTGATTCGACGAGCTTTCTCCTCGTAACCTTACAAGTAGTCAGCGAGCTGGCGAATGAACACCTGACGTCGTTATTATCGATAGGGTAGAAACACGTGTTGCGCTGGTAGAGTTTTATCTACGATTATTTGTGTTCATTCACGAAACTGAGAGGGCTGTCAAAAGGACATGTGTTATACAACCCACATTCCAGCAATGACAAGCCCGCCACTTTTATGGTGCCTCTGCCATGTTAGACTTATCAACAGACGGCAGCGGACGACGGACATTCTTAAATTCCTCACGCAGCCAGGGCGGCGAACGGTAGCCAATGAGAGCACCGCTTTTCTAGCGCCCAATGAAAAGAAATCGCTAGGCGGTGGCGAACTCGGTAAGAAATGAGACAGGCTACACTGACGCGACCTGCTAGGCGGACGGGAACTACGACCTTTTTCCTACTTGACAGAAATATCGCGCGAGCCACGGTAATAACCACACCGCGGCTTTCCTTCTACACAATTTATGTTGGAATGGTTTTGGTTTCCAGATGACATATAGCTAGCGTACGACGACGACAACGGCGGTGCTTAATCGTGAAACGGGCCTACCGGTGATCAGAGATTATCATACCTCAGCTCTCCGACCACTGATGTTATTGAAATTACGCTTAAATGAACCCGCTACAGTGATTTACATCGCTAAAGTGCATCCAGATTTCCCGAAACGCTTATGATTTCGGAGATACTTGATAAAACAGTTGGTCCTACAGCGCTTTCTCGCTCCCCTAGCAGTAAAGATACTCGGTAGTCCGCCCGTTACTTTGAATGTACTTGGCGCGAGACTCTACCGAGTCTCTTGATGTACGACACGATTCGCGTAGAGTCGAATTTTATTTTCACACCCTCCCCTCCCCTGGCAATCAAATCTGGTATAAATGTAGGTACACGTGTAGCGACGGTAGAATAGCTCGCTTCGCTGACAGCAGTCGCAACTACCCGCCATTAATTTAAGTGAGAACTCCCCGCCGCCCATTTCTGCCCAGCGTATATTGTCCGACCAAACACTGTCTTTGACTACTAGCTCGATATAACCGCACTATTATAACGCTATAAAGTCCGGTTAGCCAGTGGTTGCGGTTTCCCAAATATTTGCCAACTGTTTCCCGAAGTGTTGGATCGTTTCAGTTTTTCCTCTTCGTTTATGGAGAGGAAAAAAAGAAAAGCAAACAATTTATTTCCATTTTTTTTTTGATCCATGAAAACAATTCAGGTAGAGCAGCCATCGAATATGAGTGTTTCCGATTAATTTTACTACGGGAATTTTTTTGATCGAACCTTATTAAGCTAATTCGATGAAAAATGAAAACACGAAAAAGAGGGGGGGAGGGGGGAGAATAAAAAGAGCAAATGGAGGAAAAACTTGTTTTTCATCCAGACTTCAGCTTTCCCATTAGAATAACGGAACGAGGAAAAATATAAGTTTCCCCCTAGCTGTGTGGATATAGCGACATTATGGAGGTATCCTCAAACTACGTACTATAATATTATGTTAAATTTGTGGAGCGGAATCATAACGACGCGGGGTATGAGGATGGTAGTTATACGATGAAACGTTGAACGAGGTTGGCGGTTGACGGGTATCCTGCTGCAGAGAACTGCTGCCGGTGAAGTAGCTGGTGGGCAATTCGAGTGCCGTTCTGCGTGTCATTTGGAAGCACCAAGGGTTGGTCAATATATCAACACCGATGGGGTGGTCGGGTATATGTAGGCCAGGAATATCTGTACGTATGGGTGTATAGATATCTAGGCGTGTTAGATAACGATACATAGCAGTACCGGAGGGGGCGATGGGATGAGAAAAGGAAATAAGGGCGCAGAGGGGGGAAGATGCTATCAAAGTGCGGTCAGAGGGTGTGCGAAAGAAAACCCTCGTACACACCTCTGCATCTATCCATCCGACGAAACCTCCTCATCCCTTGAATACCTCGGAATTTGCAAACTTTGAAAAATCCCGATGAAATCCAAAAAACATGGAGATACATAAATAAATAACCTACGATAAGAACGCACCCGTCGTGGATAATAATTTTTTTTCATCACGACGCGAATTGACACATGAATTTCGAAGTATTTCCGAGCATGAAATTTTTTCGTTCTTTTCTGTTTCAGTTTCGAAAATTAATTGATCGTCGGTTTGCATACCCCGCAGTTTAAATATTTGACAAATTTTAAAGAGCAGGGTCGATCTAATTAATATCTTCCGACGTCGACGCTGTATAAAGGCAAAAATTACGCAATTAGGGATGATCTCTCCCTTGGCCAATCTCCCCCTTGGATCGCAAGGGAAACCCACGATGTACCAGCGATTCTCTCCGGAATGGATATTTGAAAGAAATGAAAAAAGAAAAAAAATCAAAAATGGTGTCTGTTTTTTTTTTTTTTTTTAGAAATTCTTGCAAGCCACTTGCAATGTGATCGCGAGAGCGGTGCACGACGTGCCGTATCGCTGCACGAAGCCTCGTGGAAAAGGATCGTACTTTTATTTAAAAGCTTCTTATCACGTCTCTCCGTAATTTCTGCCGCTTTTAAAGCTTCTTTCCCCCCCCCCCCTCTGATTTTTTTTCATCATCGTTTTACGTTGGCGGTATAGCCGCCTCGCAATATGCTCGGCTTTAAAACGTGTCTGCAGATTTCGCATTTTCCCACAGCCCGTGTAACCGCCTCTCACATGGTATTCGTATGGTACCGTACCTTGTACCCCCTAAAACGCGTCTAGACGGTGCTACACATATAGCCGATCCCATAACGGCCGGTTTTACCATCCGCAAATTTTACCTCGCAGCTCCGCGTCTTTCTACGAACAGCAAACACACCCGGAGAAACATCCCTCCGTATGTAAACGGAACTGACACCGTGTTGTATGTGTAACGGTATAAACGGGACGCCCGGCAACCCCCGTGCCACTTATGGCCATACGGTGGTCGTCGTCGTGCACGGATAGTATTAGCGGTGCTGTAATAATCGCGACACGTACCTCCCATGACTCAAGAAGACACGTCCTCGCGGGCTTCTATCTCCCTTGTACATAAATTATGATAACTTGTGCGCATGTGTGCACCTGTGTGTGTATTTTGGGTACGTGATCCTTTCGACAAAATTCATCTTGCAGATGTCCCCGCATGCAGCGGCGCAACTCTGCTTCTGAAAACCCTTCGAATGCTTCGATATACGTATGTATGATATAATACATGCTCCGAATGTACGGGGATGCTTGTGAAAGTTGGAAAATGCGGAAAATGTAAACAGCATGTTCGTTCCAGACGTTGCAGTTGATTGATTGATTGACTGATTGATCGGCTCATGGCCCATCGAGACTGAAAAATCTCCAACAATTTTCATGTTTATTATTTCCATAAATTTATTACGTATGCATTAGAATGTGCCGTAATTGGAAAATCGGAAATTGTATCGGTGAAGATTTTCAGATAATTTTCAATTCTTCTACGTAGGTGCTGCCCTACGGATAAAAAAATTCTAGCGATTGGGTCGCAGATTTTTCGTGGGAATACCGCGGTGAGGATGAAAATAAAAAAACATTATATCACAGTGTCGCCAAAATCGTAGAAAGTATGTTATGTGAACGGCGAAGTACGAGGGCTTTGCCTCTGCAGGGGTAGAACTTAGAATTGAATTTTTTTAATCAAGAAAAATTTTCGGGGTTGTACGAATTTTTTTTTTTCTCCCAATTCATCGTCGATGTTAGGAAAATTTCCCTCGACTGAGCTGTACCAGCTCTCGTACATCGTGTATTTTTACAAGTATACAGAGATTAACTTGGCAGTTCAAAGTTACTCGTTCAGTTGGGTAATTGATTTCGATTTCCGAGAAAGTTGAACGTTGAAAAAGCCCTCTTCAGAAAATGTAACAAATTGGCTGCGTTCAAGAAAATTCTAATAACAGCTCCGTGAGCTGTATTCGATCATCTATAAGATCGTTTGACGACGAGGTTCTCTCCTTGAAAAATAACTTGTGAAAAAAATTTCTGTACAGGTATGTTAAAAAATGGAGAAAAAATAAAATAAATAAAAAAAAAAAAACCCAACGGCAACTTGTAGATCCTTATACAAACATTTCTCATGGCGTGAGTGTGTCTCGTTAGCCGTTAGAGAAGGTAAGAAAAAAAGAAAGAAAAAAAGAGGAATGATAAAAACCGGTTAAAAACCGCACGTATTTTAATTCTGACAATGAAAGTTAAACGTAGCATTGTTGTTGCTCGCTCACACATCTCGACTCACCTCGCGTACATTTTAATCAGAAAACAGTTGTTGCACCTTGTTTCTCGTGCTTGCACATTCAACGTTTCCAGAGCCATTCATTCTGAGTCATACTGCGGGAGGTATAGCAGATAACAATTCCGACAATTTCAAACAGTCTCGAATGCTCAACAAACGAAACTAAAACAAAAAACAGATTTTAAACGCTGTCCTAATCAGAGACAACAAGTGAAAGACAAAATTAAAGCTCTGACTATACGTACTGTACACCACATCCCTTAGAACCGTCCGTGATTCTCTCGGCCACAACAAAGCGCGAAAAGGATGCCACCCAAATACGGGCTCAGCTTATACCGAACCACAAGACTGTTCGATTTGACAAGTTTATAAAAAAAAATATATATATCATATTCTACCCTTAAAAATGGGGATTCGAATTTTCTCACGAATCACGTCATCATTTTCATCTTTGTCTCCAGTTATTGGATTATATGACGTATATATAGGTATATAAAAATCTTCCTCAAATATACATTTGAGTAAAAAAAAAATCAAGAAGAAATTCAGAGACGAAATTCAATTCTCGTTAAAGTTTCATCTCACCAGCCCTGAAGATGAAATTTTCAAGTGGGGGTAAGAGACGAAGAAGCTTCGAATGAAGGGGGGAGTTTTGTGAACCAACCTGCAGAGGGTAAAAGAAAATATTTAAAATTTTTTTGCTCCTTTTTTTTTTAAAAAAAACTCAGCTTTCCTTTTTCGCTCGAGTTGTACGCGTGCATATAGGTATAACCGAACGATATATCTATACATTATTGTTTGCGTCTCATTTTTAATAACCGGGAGTGCTCAATAAAAATAAAACTCAGAGAGAAAAATAATGAAAAAAATTTTTTTTCAAATAACAGGTAGATACCGGGAGTACCGAAATAAAATAAAAAAAATCCCGATCAGAATGCGATATCCATGGGTGAGAAAAATTTGGGGCAGACCAAAGATAAATGAATGAATTTGAGAAAGGAAGAAAATTCATTTGTTTGTTTTTTTCTTGATTTTTCTTCACATCGTACGTCTTGCAACTGGTTATCTAATTATAATTCGATGAAACAGTCGTCTACTCGCGATAAGAATTCAAAAATTTGGTCCGATGAAGAAAACGGTATATTTTTATATTAACCATCTCGACGGCTCATCGTTTTTTTTACATACACCATATCATATGATATGGTACGTATAAAAAGGTTACGAGCAGATGTTTTCTATCGTTTAGTCTCGACTTCTTAGGTTCCCCCGTATATTTATACAGGAAATATTTCTTCTTTTCTCTCAAGAGCGAACTGACGAACTCCTTCTGCTTTTTGTACGCTCGTACAAATCACATCTTCATAAATCTTTGGACAAAAGCAAAGAAGAAAATTAATGTAGAAAATTTTATTTAGCGATTATTAAGTGCAACAAATCATGGTGTGTAAGGTGATCGATCGATGATCAATTTTTTGACGCGTACACGCGTCAATTCCGCTAATTTATATCTCGCGATTTGAAAATTAGCTTGAGAAAATGAAAAATGTGTAAGAAATTAGATTTCGATCGGTGTTTCTTTTCTCTTTCCTTTCTCCCTTTTCACTTCTTCGATTAGTCAGAAATTTATAAGCGTGATGCGATTTTAGCTCCACATTTCGATAGTCGTCTTTGTATAAATAAACCATCGCGTAAAATGTGGAATTCAAGGTCCATGATCGGTGAGATAATAATTAACCACATCATAACTTTATGTATACAGAATCGTAAAAGTTGCGTAATAATTGTAGAAAAAAAAAAGAAGTAGTTTATTCAGAGGCAGCCAGCCCCTTCACTGTTTACGAAAGGGTGGTCGAATCTTAACAAAATTTTATAGACGTATCTGAGCACCGATACACTGGCCCGCCGAAACGAGGATCGTATAATAATTTATTATCTACAGGGAAGAGAATGGCATTTGGCGACTAACAATAAGATTTCTGTGAATAATTTTAATCGTGATGTGCAAACGTATATTCAAAAGAGAAAAGTGAATATTCAAAGAAGTCCGGAGATGAAAACGAAAAATCCAGACTGTGTACACAGCTGCAGGTTATTACAATTTTTTTTTTGTTGAAGATCCACGAAAATGAACAGAGACCGGCATAAGCGAAAATTAAATTCAGGTAAAAACGTTCGCAAATGCGATTTACTCACCGAAAAAGCTTCTTTTTTTTTAAAGAATTGGAAATTCGAAGAATGAGAGTATAATATAACTTTATATCACGCGAATGAACAATGAATTAAACTGTGATTCGCAGATCGAAAGACAATTTTTGATTTTTGTTTTTTTCTATTTTTACCAACCCTTCGATCAATCCTCGAGTTGCATCTTCGTCTCGATAATTTTCAATCGAAATACATAAAACGTTCAACGGTACTCTTCCTTCTCCCATCTTTCATGTACGATTAAATTGAATTTCCGGCTTAAGTTCGAGTCCGATGAATCCATAATTGATTGATCGTGTGAGTCGAAAGGGGGGGGGAAAAACTGCAGGGAAACCAAACTTTCCTCTCTATAGAATCCCTGAATTCTAGAGGCCCAGCTTATTCCCGTCATCTATTATTAGTAATGACTGGTTCACGGTTATATTTTGTTTCTACGCGGGATGGGACGGCTTAACGCCCACCCCTTACAGGCGTCCCGACGTCGACACCGAGATGTCGAAGTCTCAAGTCTTAGCCGGCGTCGTCGACGTCGCCTCGTCAATCAACCTCACAGATGTCAGCGAAGGTATTACGAAGTTCCGATATTCTCAGTTGGACGTTTCACGCTGCGCTTGGAGAATTGGCGGTTTCAAACCGAAGCGGAAAACTTGCAAACTGGAACGCCAAGAAATACGAAGAAAAAAAAAAAGATGACGAGCAATAAATCTACAAGAGCTATTCGCGCTCTTTTCGGAAACATCCAGCACACTTAATTTTCTCAGACGATCTCGTGGATCGCCTCAATTTCGATAAAATAATACCTATAGCGTGTCTTGAAAATGCTTTTACTAGGGTAGTGAATAAAGCTTTCACCGTTCGACGTGCTGCAAGAGATAAACACACACTCACGTCGTAATTCATAAACGAAGTGGTTATAAATTTGTGGGCATAAAACTCGATTGATGCGTCCCGCAACACGTCGTTGAAAAGAGATAAAAAAAATATTTTCGACACTCGATGGCGATTCGAAGTAAAATAAAGTGACTCCAAAAATCAGAATCCTGATTACACCTACATATACGTGAACGTAGGTATACCGTGCGGTTCCTGAATTGCGACTGCACTTTTTTCCATCTATTTTCTCCTGATCTTTTTCCAATTCTTCTCCGCTTTCGGATAATCCAGCTCGGTTGGACACGGTATCGGAAAGTGAGTAAATTGAAAGAAGCATTGAATGGAATGACGCGATGTCCGGAGCAGGTCGTTTGGTCCAGTCGGTCTGTTCGTCGTTCGATCGGTTGGTCCAGATTGGCTCGGACGGGGCAAATAGACACGGACAAAAGAAGGGCGCATGGCAAAACACTGGCGATTGTTTATCGAACATCGAGATGATGACAAGAGGGATGAAAATTTCACCAAATTATTATTTCTTCCTCAAACCAATCTGCGCTCATCGTCATCTCTCCTCCTATTTTTATTCGGCAAGAAAAATTATTCCATATCCTCCTTCTGGAACTTTCTGTTATTTATCATCAACGCGGCGTAGACTGTGCAACGGACTATGGGGTGATCCAATTTTCTATCTAATTGGGATCAGCGAGACGTCCTTTATGAAGCAACCTTTGAGCGACGCTCAATTACTAAGTAATTCTCATCCGCTGATTGTCCCCGGTCCCTAATTCCCGTCATCCCCTTTCATACTGCTTTGAAATGACCTACTCGGTTCGAATCCCAAAGCTATATTACCTGACCAGTGCGTTACTCTGCACATTTACAAATATAATTTATACAGAGTCCGATCACGTGCTCCAATTATCGACTGACCGGGTTCGATGATTTCAAAATGATCTTGTGATCGTCGTACACAAAATTTGCAACGATTGTCCTGAACTGCTTCACACATCGTGTAAGCTCTCTTCTTAAGTGTGATAAAAGCGAAAGAAAAAGCAGGGATAAAAAAATATGCCGCGCAGGCGTTATTAACGTACTTTATGGGAAGATCTTCGACAGTTATTATTTCCTGGTAAATGATCGAAGAAGGGTTAACTATTGTGGCGTGGTTTTGTCGACGTGGCTTCAGTCGATATATAACAGCAGTGTATATACTTATAGAACAGGAACGCGAGAAGTACGAAAACGAGCTTGCGACCCTTCAACCCCTTAACGTTTTCGGGGAGTGAGAGGAGTAGAATTTTGCTGGTTTTTCGTGACTGGAACGGCATAAGGTAAATAATAGTCTGCTGACGGCACGAAATAAATTGGTATCGCTGGCAAACAGTTTATGTCTATACACAGTAGGTACTGGAAGGCTTCATGGTTTCATGTTAGGTTATATAGGCCGGTATACATACGGTATTTCGGTGAGCACAAAATCCGGTGGACCTTTCGCTCTCTTTTTTTGCGGGTAGAAAATTGGATGTGCATACAAAGATCTGCGGGGGAAAGAACAGTGTATGTGAAGAGGATTTTGTCGGAGCTTTTTCAGTTTTCCATTTCCGATACCTACGCGCTGTTTGGTTGTACGGATACATAATGGGGAGGTATTTTGTTGATTCGTTTGCGTAATGTTTAACGCTGCAGTACCACAACATTTAAATAACGTATTTCAAAACAAACGATGGTGGCCGGGTAATCACGCGGCATTTACATATGCAAAACACGTTAATCTCTGACCTCGATCCTGCAAGCCCCGACGATTTCAATAAACCGAATCTCTCGTCCAATTTACGCATGGAATGCGCGAAGCTACGAACCCATTAAAATCCTGTTAACAATTCCGCCTCGTTAGCCTATTTTGCCGGAACATATTTTACCGAAAAACGGAAAAATTTTTCACCGCGATCCGAATCAGTTGCTTCCATATTTAACGACACGATGTACTCAGATTGTGGAAGAACGTCACCGGGTCAGCTGATTTTTTATCTCCAGAAATACTCCACTCCGAGAATTCGCTCTGCCAAATTATTACAGGATTCCTCCTGATAAGATATAGTAAGCATAAACCAGATCATAAACAAGAGAGCTTTCCCAGATAAAAACCACCCGGGGATATATAAGGTTCCCATAAAACTGGATTGTTTTTTTCTCACCAGCAAATATCCACCGTTTCAAAGTGAACGCTTTTTTGATTCAGTGAAACTTTATCCTCATACCATTATACCTATACAGCACTAGGAAATTGAGAACCATTTATTTTACTTTGAACCATACGAATAACGTTTGAATCAATTTCGCAGCGGGCGTGCTGAGTTATACCACATTATATGAATCGGCGCGCGGAAGAACTTCGATAGCAAGAAAAGTAAAATGAAAAAAGAGAAAAATTATCCAACGGAAAAGAGTATAGAAAAAACAGCTTAAGATCCGGAAACGAATGAATCGAGGGAAAATTCTATAGGGCTGCACTTTTCTTTCGTTTTTTTTTTTTTTTTAATTTCTTTTGTTTTTGCTAGAGTGTTCCCTAGTTCAAGTATCGTATACTATACATATTTATACAGATTCAAGAGGACTATCAATGGCACAGCCCGTATCAAAATTGATTGAGTTTCGGGGGTCAAGCGACTGTGATCATAATCGATAAAAAATTAAGAAAATTAAATACATCCAGGGCTCCGTTAAAGTGAGATAGAAGAATGAGGCGTCGAAAATAGGAGGGAGAAAAATAACGGAAGGAAAAGAAAAGAAAACAAGTGACGAGGGAGACCCACCCGATTTGTTGTTTGGACTTTGGATCGGTGAAGAGCAGCAGCAGAAACTCCTGCACAGGAACTCCGTCGGGGCGACTTTCTCAGCGGTTGATTTATGGTCCAACTTTTACCTCGAGACTTTGACGTATTTCTTCGGAAACTATTCAGTAAATTCGTACGGCGAAAGCAGAAGAATTATATGATTAATAATAATGATGATTATTGAAGAGTGAATGATTAAGAAAATAATAAAGGTGACAGCACGTACCGGAACGCCATGTGAGTCCGGTCGTTTTCAAAATTATTAGGGTAGGATCATGTGCCGATACAGTCTACCTCCATACGGAAAAGGAAAGTAAGGAATTTTACGACTTGAAGGACTCCGAGGACTCTAAAGACTCCGAGGAGTTTATAGAACGAATTTTGATCTCAAGGGGCTTCAAGCAACTCCATAGATGACCTCGTTTACTTTACCAACTAGCCCATACCACCACCCTCCCAAGTACGTAACCTCCAGTTACATGACTCGCTCGAGGTTTGAATCGAAATGAATTAAATTAATTACGTCGTTAAAATTTCAAGAACACATCTGAAAAAGACAAAGCTTCGTCATGGATAAAAAATTGTTGTTAAATCTTTTTCAGCTGAGATAATCAAATGCTTACTCCGATAAGTTAAGGAGTTTTATAGGTTGAAGTGATCGCGACAATTTTATCGTTTTTATATTTCTCTTCAAATGTAATGTTTGCTCGAGGAAAATTCGTGGAAAAATTGCTCCTTATCCATCGTGACCGTGACCTTAAGCTTTTTGGAGAAAGCTTCGATGCAGAGGGGTTGAGGGAATTCGTCTGAAAATAAATTGATTTTTATAGGTAGACCCAGACGTTGCAGATTCTTTTCCTATTTTTCCGTTGTTTTTCAGTCTTTCACGGTTCAAGTAAAGAATTATTACCTACTTCTCGAAGCACACTTTCGTTATACTATCGGTCGTATTTAATCTACGAGCTGGCTCCAGACGCTACGTGTGGAAACTGCAGGTTCCAATTTATTGAATTATCGCATAGAGCATGAGGACCAAAAACGAGGAAAGTTATATCCCGCGGTTTGAGGGTAGTTGGGTACAAATACGGCTACGTGTACGCACAGTGACGGGAGCTCTGATAATTCCATTGTCACGAAACGTGCAAATACGAGAATGGAATAGAAAACATATCGAGGGTATTTGGAGTGTAACAATGTCGCAATTCATAACCACTACCATAATAGGTGTGCCGCCGCGCACTGGCCAACAGCTTTGTTTAACGTCAATTGAAACATTAGCCCCGTTCTCACCCCACCACACCGCACAGTAACACAGATCCAATGGTACACGGGTACCGGCTATACCTATACGCGCGTTACGCCGATGATATATTACGTGACTATCCTAATAATTATAAAAAAAAAAAACAAAAAAAAACTTATCAAAAGGGGAATCAAACCCGCGAGTAATTTTCGCACGCAAAATAATGAAGAATGAAAAAAACATTTGTGAGAATGAAAAGAGAAAGAAAGGAATGAAAAACATGCACGTGAAAGGGGAGGAATAAAAATCCTGATTTCGATGTTGCGAGCAGCCCGGGGGTCGGTGGAGGCGTTAAAAACGCGATCGCGTAAAGAATCCACCCGACGTTCCTGTAATTTAGAGACGTACGCGGTGAGCTGTTGGTCTGATTGCGTATGGATACTATATGTATACCTGTGTAGTAAGTACAATGTGGGCGAAATGAGGGGAAAAAAAACAGAAGCGAAACGAGGAAAAGTTAAGCTTCTTGTAACCGTGATTCGATTCGAACCGGTAGCTATATCGCTGTGTTCACGTGCGTGTACATAAATTTTTTTCTTTTTTTTTTTCGACCCTCGTTCGCGCGAGCCGAATTTCAGACCCGTGTCAAGAAAAGCAAGAAAAGAAAGAATGGAAAACGAGACGAGCCATTTTATTTCTGAGTAGAAAATACGCCCCTGGATTTACGAGATTTCAACCACATCTCCGCGCATTGTATAAAGGATGTCTTCCAGCTTTGCGGCGGCTGTTTTTTTTCGTTACGAAACATCGAATCTTATATCGAAAAGAAAGGTGACGGCATTTTCCCATGTCAACCCCCTTCACCTTCGGTATCAATGAGAAAGGTTGGAGAAATTTTTTTCGAACAAAAATTCACGGACGTAGACCTTATTTCCCATCGTACGAGTGATTCAGCTTACGAAAATAAAAGCAATGAAATAAAGTGAAACACCAAAAACGCGAAATTTTTTGTGGTATGATTTGTGAACAAGATTTTCTTGGTTAGCGGTTATTAAAACAATAAAATTTTTTTTTTAAAAAGACCGCTGATTAGCCACCCTCGCGAAGTTTACGGTTAACCTGGTTTACCTAATCGCAGAGAAACCTCGTAAAGAAACGAATGAAAAGAAAGAATGAAAGTGAAGAAAAAAATTTCAAGAAAATGTACAGAATTCTGGGAAACTTACAACGAAATCTAATGGAGGAATAAAGATTGAAAATTAAATTTGAATTTTAAAACGGTTCTCGTTATAGATTTTAAATGTTTCTCTCTTTCGTTTCGGTAAATAAAAAACAATTTATTCAACGTCTGCACGCCATTATCTCATTTTCAGTTTACCCATACTTTACATTCTGGACACGACCGCATATTATACACGTATAATGTAATATATATATGTATATATTTTTCTTCACATTTTTTTCTCTCAACCCCTCGCATTTGTGCACAGATTTACCCTGGCATGTTGAAGAACTTGTGTTTTTTTTTTTTTTTTTCGGGGGTGGTTTCGAATCCAGTAACCAAGTTTATTTAATTAAAATATTGTTATTTCAGTATTCCCGAGCTTAAACGGAGAAAATATGTAGGCGACACGAATCCAAGCGAAAAAGCTCTCCTCGTATCGGGCTAAAATTATTAAAGGATATAATAGAAACAGCAGCCGATTTCCCATTTTCTTTTACTTTATCTCAAAATTACTCAATTTAAAACCTGCCGCTATAAATAACATGGGTATGTTTTAAAGCTCAGCGCCTTGTTCCTGACCTTCGATCAATCCGCCATCGGATTTGTCGATTTATTTTAGTACCTAAATCGAGCCACATGGAACGTTTCTATTCAACGATGCCTTGTGCAGCACATGGCCTCTGTGCTAGATATTGATACGTTTAGGTATATGTATAGGTGTACGGATATAACCGACTGAATGAAAATTTCAACAATCTCCCAATGTCAGGATTATAATTTACACCGTAACATTCACAGCTTCCGCACTTACCTATACTTCTTAAACAAAACGGTGTGCGTTTGTGGAAAAATTCAAATAGCAAAAAAATTAACGAGAAAAAAAATTAAATGAAATGGAATACGAGTTCAATACTATCCCTCTCCCCCTCCACCCCTTCACCGACCCGCCCTATTAATCACGGTTAATTATCTTGTCAACCGCAGAATTTTGACCCTCTCCTTCACTTGCGTTGTAATCGCTGGGATGAAAAGCTGTCGTTAGGTTTATGTTAATCGTTAGACATGAACAACGGCAGCTGCAACAGCAGTGACAACATGCAACGGACTAGCGGCAGCTGACAAGTTAAACTTTAACAGGAATCTATACGTGTAGATATAATAATATACAGGTATGATATAATGATCACTAGCAAATTTGAAAACATCTACATCAAATTCTGATGACGGTAGCTCGCATCCATTGTATAACAGTGGGATAATAATGTAGAAAAAGGAGCATGAATTACAAATTATCAAAAAAAAAAGGATCGTTGAAAAATTTTGTACGTCTGCAGCAGCAGAGCTCTTCGCCGAAACGATGATGAGAAAAGAGAAAAAAAATGCCTGTACGAAGAGAGATAAAAAAAAAAACTCAGAGCCGGGTGATAAAAAATGAAAATGAAAAATAGTAATAATAATAATCAAAATAAAAAATGGAAGTCTCTTAGTCACAGCTGAAAAAAGCTCTTATTCCCCCAACGATATAAGGTATATATTTATAAAACGAGTACGCGAAGCAGAGGCGTACTATTGGGTCAAGTACAAACACTAATTACCCGGAGGTACTCTTGTTCGTTGCGACCACAATCCTAAAGCAAATTTAAAACTATCCTGTCTAGGCAACTCGCCTCCCGGCTAAAAGTAGGGGCGTCGCTAGGTGTACATACCTAAGCCATCGCGTGTTTTAACTCTAACATAAACATCTACTTCTCCAGCAGTTCTTTTACTTATTATTTTTCTTCTTAGCAATTTCTATTTAGGTAACGCATAATGTTGACCTTCTGCACGAAGTCGGCTGCAGTGACTCAGATTTATTTAATTATTTTTATCTTTCTTCTTAGAAATTTTTTTCCTAAGAATTATTTGGTTCGAAAATAAGTTTGCGATGTAGATAGAAGTATTATAATTTCAGTTTCGAGTCCCGTGTATCGGATTTTTCAGGCCATTGAGCCCGCCGATTGGCAGCATTCAGGGGGATGATCCTTCCCTCGATCCGACTTGGCGCGCGCGTCTTCTTTTATACAGAAAAAGGGGCGAAAGGGGCCCGGCCGAATCGCGTCGACGAGCAACTTATCGCCCCCGGGTATTTACCCGGGCGTGAAAAAGCCCGGGCGTGAAATAAACGAGGAAAAAGGTCACGTAATGCAACGACGTAACATATTTGCCAGAAATATCAAACCGACAACGCTACCACAACGGTGCAGAAAAACGAAGAAAAAAAAACAAAAGAAGAAGAAAAAGAAATCAAAAACCCAAAAGCACAGGAATGCGGTGAACTCTATTATATCGACACCTTTTCGATCTGCTTTCTCAGACGTGTCTAGCCATAAGGAAAAGGAATCTGTGCTCCAGAAGGCCTTTAGGATTTGAAAGAAAAAAAAAAGAAGAAGAAAAAAAACTGCTGTGATAATCCATCAATCAAGCTAACATCGCGGACAAACATCACGGATCTTTACCTCCCTTCTTCCACCGAGTTAAAGATCAGCTGTTCGCGGAAAACCATAGCAGAGAAAATAAAAAAAAATGTGATAAAGTGAAAATCATGGGCGAAAACCTTTTACCTTATTCGTAATCTTTTTAGATATACTTGAAATTCTATCGTTGTTAGTATAAAAATAATTCTGATTTACGCCGTAAATTTTTTATTACTAATACATAATTCAAGAAGACCGTAGACCCGGCAAGTGTATTACCAGACAAAATTTTTTCAAAATACTATCTCGAAATGTTAATAGCTCACCAGAGATAATCCAGAAAAAGGTATTTTCTCTTCGTTCTCTACCTCAAAACGAAGGATATCTTCCGGACCCAGAACCTAATAATATACAATCACCTCGTCAGGGTGCAAATGATAGCCCGGAAACTTTACGAAGACTGCTATCTGATGTTTTCCTGCAATACCGAATCGAAAAAATACAGTAAAATAAAATGAGACTCGTGAAAGTTCAAAAAGGACTGTAGCCTGTAGAGAAAGGGTTTAGAAAATAAATTTCCTCCGACAAATGTATGGCAGAATCGCAGATGAATACAGGGCGAAGCAGTGTACCAAGAATTTTTAGTACGAGGTTAAACTTGACGCCCCGTCTCGTAGACCGCGAGTCTCCTTGTTTCGATCCCTGAAAATCTCGAGGCGTAATCTCGTAGCTGCTTACAGCGCTCGAGGCTCGAGACTCCCGGAGGCTTGAAAGCTCAAGGATCGAGATTTTGCGCACAATGCCTATCAAGTCTTTCCCCCCTTCCTCCTGCTCGCCGTCTGTCTCTCTCTTTTTCCTCCAGCCTATCTTATCACCCCCGGCTCTTCGACGTTGGTGATCATGGACATGCATTAGCCTCGTATCCCCTTTGCCTACTGCTCTTCTTTTCAACAGCAGGAGCAGCAGTTTGCGAACCGCACCGTACGGTTAGTAACTTGACGCCGAAAAACATCCTGCGCAAGTAACAGCAACGCCGTATATACGCCGAATAAAAGCCCAAAGAATTTTCTTTCTTCCATTTTAGATCTCTCTACTGAATTGATTTTTTTTCTCCTTCTCCTCTCTGGACGTAGGAGGTTTTTGTGTTATTTTGCGCGGTGGAAATAGGTTTGCTGAGAATGCGAAACGCCGAATATGCGGTAAAGTCAAAACTAAAGGACGACGACAACGAATGGACGTAAATCTCGAGCTTAAGCTCCGGTACTAATCTCGGCTTTGTCTTTCCGAGCGACTGAATAGCTCCGTCGTTCCTCCCGGAGCTTCAACAAGTGCCGACGCTTCTGTCGTCTTTAATTTTCAGATTTCATCCCGAGTGTAACCCCCGCCGCCGTGCTCGCTCTCCTCTTTCAGTCCCATTTTCTCATGAAGAAAAGGTTCCCGCTTCACCACCAGGAAAACACTAAGCCCCGTCCCAACCCCTCTCGCAACTTCCACATTCAACTTCGATTTTAACTTTGACTTCAACTTCGACTTCGAAAACTTCCAACGAGCAGTTTAATCAAAAATATTGTATATTCGCTCGCTCCTGATGCGTGCAATGATAGTAGAACAAAAAACAGGGGAAGACGCGTCGTCCGGTGGACTACAAGCTGGAGACGTTCCATTGTTCGCATTTCAAATTTGTTAAGCAAATTTGGTTAATCCCTCAGCTAACGAGATAATTCGGAACGCGTCACGAAAGCGTTTAGAACTCGGAGAAGATTCAACGTGATTTGCAACAAGTTTGACATTTGTAGACTCCGCTGTTAGACAGCCGGCTGTCAGAGATCCCTTGAATTATCGTGCCCCCAAAATTTCACTCATTCAATTCATTAGTTAAAGCAGAAAGTTCGAAGACAGAAACCGAAAAAATTAGGAAGCAATCGGTGAAAAATTTCGTTACTCTCGGTAACAGAAATTTGTTTTTCTCACCTTTTTCTTATTTACATTTTTTTTTATCGTCCAATTAGCGTGAAACGGAAGTCAGCGTCCTTTGAAGCAGGAAGTCATATCGATGACCGACTCGGCACGCGGAACTTGAGACGAAAAAGAAAACGAAAAACAACCGATGCTGGTTTTTGGCACGAATCCAGATATTCTAGTGATAAATTGTCGCCACCACCGTGAGGTACGTGTTTCTCGATACATATACTCCAGACTTTAGAGGGTGCTTTGCCCCCACCGAAATACCGGGTAACAAAATTCCGACGTAATCCTATCAAAAATCGTGGGATATGTCTCGAAAATTCTTCTACATGGATTTGGCGTGGATAGATTCTTTTCCACGATGATAACATCAGCATTCTTATCACGCTCCTAATATCATAGGAAATAACTAGGTCGTCACTAGCATCCCGAATATTTCCGTTGACGGCGTCGCGTCATCGTAATTTTGTTATTCGCTTATTTTCCATCGAAATTTCCCCCCGATTTAGAATCATTTTTCTCAGCCCTGCATACACCTACGTAAAAAGCTCCGATATATCACCCTTGAAATTTCACAGGTTTCGCTCACAGGATAAACATTTCCACAGAGAATTTCCTATCCGTCTGGGGATAAACGAGACGATTAGAAAGAGAACTCGGCAAACATCATAAAATATATAATGACGCTAGGACGTACATACCTACCCTGAGAAAGTCAACTCAGGACTTGACCTTTTCTTTTTTTTTTATTCGATCGTTCATTCGGCTAATTCGATCACCGCGATTCCGTCTCAAATTCCCTGCACGGTAGCCACGGGGAAAAGCGCCCCGAGGACGAACTACCCCCATACCATTTTTCTCAACGCATTATAGGGTTGAGGGCCAAGGGCGAATGGCGCGGGTATTGTATTTCCGGAAAATATGAGCCAAGGGTATTTATTCTACCCACGCTGTTTACCGAGAAGAAATAAGACCGGGTCTAATAACCGTCGTCCTGGCTAAAGAGGAAAAGCTGCCCTGCGCGGAGAAAACTTTTTCTCATAATATTTATGGAGAAAATCCAAGGCTGCCCAACCCTACTGCGAACAACCTGTTTCAAAAATCACCGATCCATGTACAGTTGAAACGTAATAAGCGAAGCTACAGATTTTCTGAAAGACGGTCAAGTTTTTTTCTTTCTTTGATTTTGTGTATAAATATTTCAATATTCGCAATACCGAAACTTGGTTCTCAAAGGGTTCCTGGTACGGATCAACTCAAATGCGCAAGATTGTTATACGAAGGGGTGAGAATAAGATTGGCTTACGCAGAAGGTCCAATCGCGAAACACCTAGAGGTGCGAAACCCTTGCCATGAAATTCGATTACATCTCGTGGTAAATTTGAAAAGGCGTTCGGAAACAAGCCGATTCTTTCTTTCTTTTCCACACAACCGCACCTCCTGTGTACACCTATAATCCCAATTCCCAGGGTTACATCGGGGCGAAAGATTACGCAGAAAAAGGGAAACTAATTTCCGGTCGATAAAATAGTCGATCAAGATTTTTGTCAGGATATGGGAATCCCATTTTATAAGAGGATTATTATCAGCGGAATAAATTGTTCAAATGAACGAAACTAAATTCAAATTTTTTTTTTCTTTTTCATTTTATAATTCTATGTACTACATAAAAACCAATGAATAAATTACGGCGCATTGAGCCCCGAACTTTTTCGATCGAAAATTAAAACCAATTGATTTTCATTTCGTCGTAGAAAGTTGTTATGAGGGAGGAAGAAAAATAGAATAACAGGGATCAGATGTCCTCCGAATTGTCTCTGATTAAACGATCGACAAACTTGGAACTTTTCGTGCTTTATCAGAGTTTAAACTTTTGATAAAACTTCAAAGATGATGAGAAATCTGAATACATACCGACACATAAAGGGTTCTATCGAATCAGCTTTCCGAAAAAAAGCCTTATCTTTCCATTCCCATATTTATGTGAATAATAGCAGCAAATATTCTCAGTAATGTTTCTTACCTGAAACAGATAATTGAGAAGTCACATTAGCGTACAGATACGATGAAAAATTCTAAAATGTTTCCCGAAAGATTCAAAGCGAGCTTCCGCAAGCTGTGTACAATCTTCAGAGTGCAAATAAACGTCACATAAAATATCATCTGCGTTATAACGAATTATTCAAGTACCTAATAATAAAAATAAAATAATAATAATAATAAATGTAAAAATCAGAACTCGAGGGATCCTCCGAAAGCGAATTACCTACGTTATACGAGATCAAATCAACTCGCAAATAATTCTTTCTTATCCAATTATATTTGATAAATATATATATAATTTGATGTGCTGGCTTTTGACTACCCAATTCATCCGCATGCACAAACGATGAATTTCTTCAGATTATTAGTCAACAACCATCGAATCTATTTGATCACTGATTACAATAATAACCCTTATCCAGTGCGGTGAAAAAAAAAAAAAAAAAAAAACATCGAATCCGCTGGAACTGCGTTTTTTTTAAGTGGCATGCGTCAAATGTTGTTTATCGAATGCAAAACCAACAACGGCATCGCATCGATCGGTACTGGTAACTAAATCAGATAATTGAGTGATCGAATGCAGCGGTGCACGCAGTGGCAATGTACGTTACGGTTCTAAATTAACAGAAAAAATGAAAAGTAAAAGACTGCAGATTAAAAAAACAAAAAAGAGTAAAAAGAGAAAAAGCAACTGTAAAAACGAGGTGAAAAACGGGGATATATTGCGTAACGATCGAGCGGGCATGTTGTATGTCTGGCCGATCAACATATTAGCGAACGGGTGACTGGGTTATTCGGTTACATCAGCATCGGGGGACTAATTCGTTTTTCAATAAATCGATTCTCGTTTTGGTCCGATCGTACGGTGGTAAAGAGGAGGAATAACGGTCCGCTGCCGAATGTCAAATATTCCCCACCCTTAGCTACACACAACGCCTACTCGTCAGCAGGGAGAGAGTCTAATTTTAGCGATTTAAGTGGCTCGATTTAATCGAGTGATCGCTCTAGAAAAAGATATAATAGAAAATCAAAATTGTTTCCGATAATATCTTCGCGACTTTTGATACGACCTACGCGACTCAAACAAAGGTCAGAAATGTATAGCTGACAAAAGGTACGGCAAAAAAGCACCCTATTTTTCCCCCCCTAATTTCAATAGCGTTTCTTTATACACTTCACTGCCTAATTATACCCTCTTAGAAACGCGATCTGGATCAAAGCACCTCCCGAAATATGATCCACTCGATCTACGCCCGTACCAAAAAAATATCAATCACAATCAATGTACAGATAGACAAATGCTTTAGATGATAATTTTATCACCCATGAGATAGAGATCTGTATAGATTCGGTATCTCAACGATTTCAGGGGCGAGAGAAAAGGCGTGTCTTCGATCGATCTAATCGAACGGTATTTTGATGAGGTAGTTTTCATTCTATATTTTATTTATGTAAAGAGATAGAAAAAATGTCTCGAATCGGATAGCGACTTATGCCATAGAGGGCAGAGTATATATGTGTAGAGGTGTATATACACTGTATGTACTGTATAAGGGAGAGAAATGAGGTCTGAGAGGTCCCCGGGGACGAGGGGGATGAAGACGAGACGTCGTTTCTGGCGGCGGTGGTGGCCCACCGGCTTACTTGTTGATTTACTACTGGCTTCACTCCCTCCCTTCCACCCCCCTTTTCAACCCCCAACAAACCCCACCGATTCTCAGGAGGCGTAACACAACTCGCGCGCAACCCCCGATTTTCTCACTCTCTCTTCCCTATACATAACTATCGGGTGAGCAGAATCCGGGATTCGATATTTTCAACGTTCTGTAAGGACTTCGCGGTTCGCTTCTTATATTCGTACAACCGCGACGAAGGATGAGAAAGAGAGAGGCGAGCGAAATGATGAAAATGGAGAGCTCCCTGCCCCTTTTATATATGGGGGACTAATGGGAGATCGAGTGAGATTCGTTGAATAAAACAGGTGCACGAATCGGAAATCGAAAACAGACGAGAAGTATTTTATAGGTATATATATATACCTAACCTACGTATACCTAGTAGAATTCTATTCGAAATGGATAAAATATCTTACTTTTATATTGACGCGAAGGAAGTTATATAGCTTTACCTATCGTTCCCACATTTGCGATATAGCTGTATCGTTTCAAAGTCAACCTCATGACTATAAATCACTGTAAGTAAACACGCCGAACTACTAAATCGATATCACATATACCGAGCGAAATTGTTACGTCGATTTCAAACTACTCGATTAAATGATAACTACATAGACTACGAAACAAAAAATACTGCACTCGTGAAACTCGTTTTTTTCGTTTCGAAACTACAGTCTAGTTTTCCGGTCTTCGACAAAACAAAAGGGTTGGTATAAAAAAACGGAGAGAGTTAGGAGTTAGGATCCTGAAATTCGACGCCCCTATAATGACAAACACTTAGAGGTTGTGTAAAACAAAAAAACAAAAAAAAAAACGAGAGAAGAAAAAAGTTCTTTGGTCGTTGGAAAGACCGAACCCGTATCACCCCTAAACTCTCACTTTGTAAACGGCAAACCCTTGAAGTTGTGCACAGTTAGGTAACGTAGTATTAGTTTTCTCGAATTTTATTTTGTGAGAACTCGATTACTGTAAGGACGAAGGAAATTCTGACCGGAAGCCGAATTATTAATCGCTATTGTTCTAGCCTCTAAATCTATTTATATCGATAAGGGCGGACGGAGGATATTCCAATATCAGGAATTCTTGAAATTCCCGAAACAGCTCGTGTCGGACCCATGACATATTGTGGGGAAAACTTGCCCCATAGAATCCCAGAGAGAACGTTCAACGTTCGAATTCGCCGCTTCCCCGCACCCTTATATACGCGATTCTCCATATCTCCCTCAATCGCATCTCGATCCTTACCCCGAAATTCCCAACGTACTAACTAAGTAAAATTTTCAAGTTCTTTGAACGCGGCATAATTCGCTCGAATCATTTTGCGAGGGTTCCTTTCGTGACGGTGGACAAGATGTAAGTACCTTTGTAAAGCGGATTGAGAAGTGCTGACAAACTTTAAACGAACCCCTGCACGGACCGAGGAATTAGTCAAAGACTTACGCGACAACTGAACGAAAGTTTTTTTTTCCCCGCATTTCTCTTTGTTGGCAATATTCATTAGACGCAACGTTGACTAGTTTTCCCAGAGCAGCCGACAAATAAAAAAAAATAATTCATCGTCAACGCGATACCATGTACAGTTCCAGTTTACTATTAATTATAAATCCTTGATTAGTTTTGGGATAATTGCCGGTATTATGACAATAAATCGCACATCTGCAGACTATTAGCTTGGAAGGGTTGAAGTTTGAATTGCTGTAGTGGTTAGAACTGGAAGATGAAATGGCTAGCTTTTGGTTGGTATACAGGGGGAGTATACGGTGTGTACGAAAGCACCTCGTTAATGATGATTAATTTACAGTCGGAAATTAACCGACCATTTCGTATTGACAAACCACCGAGGCTCGCAAGTCATTAGTCACTTATAGAACCGAATGACTAGAGCTGCATCGTATAACTGCACCATAGATGACAATATCGCATGATTTTGTATAACACTCGCATAAATCACGCAATTATTATTACAGGCATTAAACTGACCGCGAAATCTAGATGGGATTTATAATTGGTCTTCGTTTCAATGGGAGTAAAAATTTTTTTTCCACTTATCATCCCCATTCCGAAAACGAACTAACGACCCTTCGTACGTAACTGCGTGTCTCCGCAGGAATCCTACGACGGAACTGAGGAATCTCGATCCCTAAGGACCCGCAGATGGCAGCCGCAATAATTCCGAGGAATTTACTAAATTCACTAATTTCTAACTAACAAGGATCTCGGGCCGCGTTCTTATTCCGATGATGTGATAATAACGAGGTCATATAGCACACGGAATTTCGAGAATAATTGCGATGATAACGCGGAGAAAAAAAAAAAACAAAATTAGATAAATAAAGGAAAAAGAATTTTTCAAGGTAGTTAATCAGGAACAGAGGGATGATTTTATCCCGGGGTCCTGCGGGAGCCGGAATACGTGTGCGAAGGGGACGTGACTCGAGTCACCATTGTATAGATAAGAACGTGGGGAGGGTATTAGGGAAAACCTTAGGAAAAGGGAGGTTTTTTACGAAACTCCCGCCTAAAATGGTGGACGTTAAGTGATTCAGCTTCTTCTTTACTTTAACCTCAGCCTTTGATGTGAACCGCATAACCACGAACCAAAGAAACGAAGTTGAGGAAAAAAAATTTTCGAGGAAGAAAACCGCGCGAGAGTTATAGATAATATACATATAGAGTGAGATAAGTATAAAAGTTGCTGTAGGAAGGTTTTTTTATTTCCATAATTTTCGCTACCTGAGTTGGACGGAACTTGCGGGAAACCCAAGGAGTAGAGCATGAAATCCTTCCAAGACAGCGGGAATATTTGCCAATTAACTTTCACCCAGTTATCCCCTGCAAGGGTAGGTATAGGGTATATTATAATAGTATAATAATGCAGCGGCGCGGTTGGTGTTTCCAGAGAACCCAAGAGACAAAGTTCGAGGATAAACTTGCGGGTCATGTGCCTCTGGGAACTGGGATAAGAATGGTCTGAATAGAGGGATGATGACGCAAGATTCTATAAAGAAATCGCAAGTTGAATATTCCTCGTTAAAAAGATATAATCACGACTTTGCAAATTAGAACCTCCAGAGAAATTACCCGGCGAATGGTCATCGTGCGGAATTCTCCTTCCCCGGAGATTTAAATTATGTACAGCGCGGTCGAAGAAAAAAGAAAAGGAGAAAAAAAAAAAGTATATCCCATTCTAAAAAGTGAATACGTCAACGAATTCTAGCGGTAACTTTCCGAGCCCGTATTCCTCGGCAACGAATGTAGATATTTGTAACATTTCTTTTTTTTTTTTTAGAGAGATTCAAGTTTTATTCTGCTACTTAAATTTTCACAGAAACAAAAAAGTTGCTCAGAATTCGTAATTTACGATTTCGTATTTTATCTACTTTCAAAACGTGCTTTTTTTTTGTCTCACTCACCCTGTACAATTTATGTACGAATAAAAAGCGAAATAAAAAGTTCCATCACCGCATTTCACACACCCAAATAACTTTTGAATAATAAAATTGTTTTTTTTTTTTTCAATCCGATAACAATACGAGCATGCATACCCATTTCAATTTTAACCGTATTATATGTTACTCGCTTTGCAAGTTTCGCACAAAGCTTTTTGGAGAACAATAAAAACATAAATTTTCTTTTTTTGTTTTTTCTCAACGTTCCGCTCGCCACTCAGAAATTTGTAACTAAACCAGCGTGTAAAATGAAGGTCAGAAATATAATGTGGGACGAAACAAATTCGCAATAATATCGAAGATAGGTACAGACGATAGATCTGTAAAAATTCGAAGAGTTCAATATAGTATAAAAGAGGGTGGTGTGTAATGACGTATGGGAGAGATACCGAAGTGAAAGACATTATCGCCGCAAAAATAGAAAAAACAAAAAGTAAAAGAAAAGTGAAATGCGCGGATGCAGAGTAGCGAGCGATCAAGTTCTCGAGTAATTTTTTTTTTTTTTTAAATTACAAGGATAATAAGAGGAGTGCCGAGAAATGTGGCGTAAAGGATAAGAATAAGGATAGGAATAAGAATAGGAATAAGAATATCATCAGTTCTGAGAGGGAAAAAGTGTAGAGAGAATAATAAAAATGGGCTTTCGCCTTGCGGTTCTGCGGATTTCCGACAGCCGTGCAAAAATCTTATGTTGAGTCCTGATTTTTGAAAGATAAACGAGCGCGGGAGAGGAGAATAGGTGGAATGAAGCTGGTGAAAAAGCAAGGATCCAAAAATATTGGTAGCAACTTTTCTCCGGCAGAATTCTGTGCGATCCCTTACAGACTTTATAAAAAAAAAAAAAAAAACACCGAGATTCGCACTTATAAAATTGAAAAATAAGATTTACAAATTTTTTCACGAAGTTCAACGTTCAACTCGAACGTAATACTAAACGAGTTACAGCCCGGAGGATCGGATATATAAATTTTATCCGTGTTAGATGGCGGTGTAAATTATTTTCGACGGATGAGCAGATATAGGAAATGAGTGTAAGATTGCACGTGACGTCGCGACGCCGCACGTACAGAGTCGCGTCGAGTTGAAGGGGCACGCGCAAAAGGGCGCGAAAGAGGTGTAAAAAAAAAGGCATATCAAGGAGAAAAAGAGCGTGGTATTATAGCTTCGAGAGGATCATATATATATATATATATATATATAATCATTAGGTGAGGGTCTTCCCTGTTATACGTGACTACGACGATAAGGTAGAGCAAAAAGTGATTTCCACACCATCCCCCGTGAAGATATCCCAACCCTTTCCCTTTCCCCTCCCCCCTGCCCCTGCCCCTGTCGTAATCAGTTTAGAAACGACGCCTTGGAGCAAAATTTCAGGTTAGTTGAAAATCACTACCGCACTTCTTATCGCCGCTAACGGATCGCTCGGCATACGCTTACCACCTCACCGCCGATATACGGTGTACGGGATAATTGATATTGTAACACGTTATACACTAAATTAGAAATTAATATACATGAAAGCTCGTTAGAATTTCCGCAAGCAGAAAAAGCTTCAATTTTATCATCAGTATTCTACTGATTTGAATGTACCGAAGAAAAAAAAATCATCTTCTATTCATCAGAAGGCTTTCAGATCCGAAAATTGCGGGGATATTCAGCCGGTGTTTGTCTTATTTTCCCCCGGGATAATTTTCGCGGAAAAATAGCCCCAGGTCGCCTAGAAAAAGTATCAGTACCGCAGTAGCTTTAGTTATACAATAAGCAGAAAAGCTTGCAAATGCAGACCGAGAAATGTAAGAAAAGAATTTTGAAAAAACAAAAGGAACCATGTGAATATACGATAGAGTAGTGCAGAGAAGGGGAGAGAGAAAGGAAAGTAAGAAGAAAGGTAAAGAAGAGTGAAACAAAAAGTTCGCCGCAGGTTCGCTGACAGAGCGGCGTATTATTATAGCAATGTACGTACACAGGCTCGAGGTCAGAAGGAAGAAATCGCGAAAACTGTTGGTATAGTTTACATAACCGATCGATTATCGGTATACACGTAAAGTACTCGCGAATTATGCCCCGTGAATATCTACTCTACTTTTTTTCACGTTGATCGCATTAGTTTTTGAATTATTCATTTAACGGAACGCTGACCATACCTCAGACGGCACGTCATAATTCTTCTACGTTTTGCGTGGCGTCCATTTCAGGGATGGGTTCTCGAACGATAAAATCCAAAACGGGGTAAACGACATCGCTTCCTCGGATATGTGCTTACGGAAAAAGTGATGACTTCACGCGCGTGCACGAAACACTGTACATGCATCGATCATAACTTGCAAAAGAAATAACAGACGGTTAATTTTGCCGGAACACTAGTTGCGGAACCATCGGTGTCCCGAACAAGACTGATCAATGGTCAAACGAAGTCAGCGCTCGTAATCCTCACAACAAATTAATCTCCCCATGTAAACCCGACGAAGGTAGCGGTGTTTACGGTATTTACTTCCGCCACAAATAATAAGGCATCCATCTCGTCACATTTTCATTGTTCTTTTTGTTTTTCCGTGTAGAAGAAGGAAAATGAGTAACTGCACGACGATATTTTGAACGTTAGTCAGTAAGAAAATCCCCCTTTTCCACCTGCTATACAGTATAGATTACAGTTTGAATAACGTACGCGGTTCAGCTGATAACAGAGCCGGCGAAATTTCAGGCCCTAAGAAAGCAGCGCGTTGTATAGTTTCGGTATTGAATTTTCCATCTGAAAGTTTTCCCTCTCTAGACGTGCTACCTATACATATATGTATACTTGTGCCTACGCTTATACCGGTTCACATCTTTATCATAATCCGCCCAGTGTTTTGGCCTGCTCACTAAACGTTTGATGAAAATTTCAAAATTAATGGAGAGAAAGGAAGCTAGGTAAAATAATGATTTGGGGATTAGGAGCACCGATATTATACATTCAGTGGAAAAGATCAAATACAGTAGGAATGTGATTAGCGAAATCCCCCGAAAGGCACCTACGTTGCGAAGAAAATTCGCCGAGCACATCGAATGTCGAAGAAATAACTACTTCGCAAATATCTTTAACGTAGAAAAAAAAAAGAAAAAAAAATATATCCGTCAAAGGATATCTTGTCTCGAGGATATTTAGGTTTACCGTAGGTTGAGGGGATACATTATACATGAAATACGTATAAAGTTAGTGTTGACGTTAATGTATGCAAAGCAACATAAGATTTGCGTAAAAATTGCAAATATTCAACCGGCACATGCCGAAGTTTCGCGAGCTTTCGTACGTCTGGATATTATACGGAAGGTATGGGACACGGAAAGAAATACGTAACACCTCGGATAGTAAAAAATAAAGAGACAAAGCACCCCGTACGCGTTGCAGCAACTTTTAGAGCGCAGAAAATTGACGAGTCTTAAATAATTCATAGGTATAGCAGTATTGTAGAGTACAGCGTATAAAATGAGGGAATAAAAAGCTTTTGTAATACGTGACATGGTAACCTAAAGAAAAAAATCGGCGAACTGAAGCATATGACTAAAAGCTAGAAAGGCGTTAACTAATCCTCTGAATTCTCTATTGATTTTTTAAATTTCTATTCAGCATGCTATTTTCGCAAGATAGATACTTATAAATTCATAATATGGTTGTTACTCTCGGTATACGCCGGTGCGCATTCTGGCAAAACGTGCACCAAAAAACCGCGTACAGAGGGGGAAAAAAGAGGAAAATATATACCGGTATAACTTTCGAATTTGCTCGTTCATTTTATTGAATATTTTCCCATGGATTTACGAGGTCCAATCCTCCACTCGTAACCCAGCCGAATTGTCTGGTCTATCTCCACGGCTAGTCCGAAAGCACATATCGTACATATCCCGTTCCAAAACTCGCGTTTTTACCCGTGTACGACGATATAACGCAACAGCAGGAGCGCAGGGATTACATTATTCAAAGACGACAGTCCAGCGCAAGAAAAAAAGTAACAAATGAGTAGAGAAATCTCTGCAAAAAATATGGATGTAACAATTATGGCTCCAGACATGCGTTATCGTGTTACAACCCAGCATTTGCATCGTGACGTAACTTCGAGATTCCCCTAAGGTAATGACCCGTGATTTTTTTGTATTTTGGGAGTAAAAATCGAAATTGTTGGTACGACCTTATTCCGATGTATTTTGAGCCGAAGAACCCGAACCGGTTCATGTGCCGTTGAAATGAATAACTGGTATATCCGAAGACGAAGCTTTGCCAAAATTGGAAAGCAATATAAAAAACTTTTCATTGCAAATTTTTTAGCGCACCACCAACACCGTATCGCATGAACGTGCGGTATACGTGTATACGGATAACATTTACAAAATTACCGAGTCAAATGGCAACGAGCCAAACTGGCGAGCTCGCAACTTGATTTAACACCGCGAAAACATCATCGAGTTTAATTGCAGTAGGAATATAAATCGAATTCAATCTAGGCGGCGCTCGGTGTTCGATCGGTTAAAAAATCAAATCAATTATCTGCCAGCGAATAATAGTTGTCTTAACACAGGTATACATGAACCGGGTTACGTTATACGTGTATGTATACGTTATTCCACCTGTTATATACTTAAGGGAGTATACGTGTAGATATAGAGGAAAATAATAAAGGGTGCGCGCGTGACAGTTTGACGCGCGCAATATTATCTGTAACTTTCTATATACACAATGGAATGAATTCGTGTCCCGAAAACTCAACGAGCGAGCTTGGGGGTATCGATTACACGTTTTCAACGATCGTTACTTCAAGCAGTACTCTGGCAAACCCTTTGAAGATAAAGAGATAAAAAAAAGTAGAAAAAAAAGAAAACGTCAAATAAAAAGAAGAAAAAGCAGAAAAATGTAAAGAGAATAAAAATCGAACGTGAAATTACACAACCTGCAGACGTGCCCGAACAATTCACCCTGTACAGTGTGCTACATCCCCATGAGCCACAAAAAAGAAGCGAGTGAAAAAAGAAAGATAAAAAGAAGAAAAAAAAAAGAATAACAAAAAGGAAACGATCGAAACGAACGCGGGGATGGTTATTTCTTCTTCTTCTTTTTTTTTCGAAAATTTAAACTACCCGGGGTATGAGTAATAGCCGTGACCCACGTTAAAAATAATAATAAAAAAAAAAGGCCTCATACACCGCCGATATATGATAGTTGCAGGTGCATGCAACGGCGATGGAATAAAACGAGGTAACATGTTATTCGCATCCATATGCATATTTAAATACCTAGTCGATCGGTTAGAATTGAAAACCGCAGGATTTTGGTACGCAACACACGTTACAAAGCAGGGTTCACTTGTTCTCCAAAATTTCCGACATCGACAGATACAGATGCGTACGTGTACGATGAAATAAAAAAATATGTCTGTGTGTATACATATATTAATGATAAAATGAATTTATAAAAAAAAAAGAAAGAAAAAAAGTCGGGAAATGTATAGAATATGATATAAAATAGCGTAGAACGAAGGTAGAAGTGGGTAAAGGGTAGGTGGGATAGTGACGTAGGAAATATAGGAATGCATTTGTAAAGTGCATTGTGTTTCGCGGAACAATATACCGTACCCGTTCCCCAGATCTTTTCTTTCATATCTGAGGTGGCTGAAGCGCCTGGAAAATATGTATAGGTATATATATTTGTGTGCTCATATATATATCAATAAGTTTGTACCTGTGTATGTATAAATATCTGTCGAACGTCGCCGGGTCAAGAAGGGATTCACCGATTTAATAACGTTCAGCACGAGATCTGGGCACACACCGTATTATTCCGTATTCCAGAGTTTTGGACACAATCTCGAGTCTGTTCCGGCTTCTATTCAGATTTTTAAGTTTTGCCAAATCTTCCCGTGCACGGGTATTCATGTTACACCCGGACGATGTCCCTTTTAAACGTATTTTTGGAAAAGCTTCGCGCTTCATCATTATTCAAGACACAATCCAACCTCCCGATGCATACCTATATTATGTATAACCTGCACATCAAAATCTATACATTTATCGCTCGAACAGCAGCTGTAGAGGGATCCATAACCGACCGGAGAAATCGATTCGTTTGTACATGAGCAAGAAAAAAGATAGGAAAAATTGAAAAAAAGAGAAAGAAAAAAAACAGAAGATTCGGCGACTGAGATGTTTGATAGAGCGCTCGAAAATGGTGAGGAAGAAACACCTATGGGGGAAAATGATATGGATCAGATCGCGCGTAGGTTTTAATTGCGTTGGGAAAATTGATACTTCACCTTCTTATGTAAAATTAATTAAGTTTCTCATCGACGAATATTTAGGGAGAAATTAATAGTATAGACGTATATATTGTATCAGTAATAGGTACGAGTGTAGCACGTGGTTCGCATTGAGACATTTAATATCACATGGATATAATGTTACGTATCCGGCGGAATTGACTTTCCAAAACTCAAGGGGGATGAATATATGACACTGACTGTACACATAATATACTCTAGGTTAAATTGAACACATACGTACACCACACATGGATACAGGTATCTATTAGATACCTATATATCTGGTTGGGTACGCGAGTTACCTGGAAATTTCGTACCGACATTGCAGTACGTATATTCCAATCTTCCAGAGTTACTACACGGCTCATGACCAGTAAATTTCAATTGGATTTGAATATACTGGAGGTACACGTACATAGCAAGAGTTACTCTGAAATATAACGACAGATGGATAAAACGATCTTGAATGATCAAAAGAGTCGATCGACATGAGATTTTTTTATTCTCGTTCTTTCCTTTCTTTTTTCGAATCATCGAATATTTTATGCAGCTGGTTCTTCAGCTGCAGATTTATGTGGTCATGCTCGATCACCGAATTCCCATATCGTTTGGAAAAATTCAATGAAATTCGGTCAATTTATCGAAATATCTTCATTACTACCATTAATTATCCTCTTGTTTCCAAATTTTCACGGTATTAGTCTCTATTTATTATAATTGAAAATTAACCTTGCCCTCCTTCCCCGGCCCCCGCCTCCCCAATATTCCCCACACCACGTGTATTTATAATAAATCTAAAACGTGCCGAACACCATCGGCATGGCCAGCAGTTTCGATGACCTACGCCGTGTAAAATTCTCTAAAGAGTTTTCCAAGTTAAACAAACACGTGAGCTGTCCAAGTAACATATTACGTTCGGTTCAGGGTGAGCCTGTATAAACAATTTTACTTAAAAATAGCCGTTTTGCAGGTGAATTTAAGCTAACAGATTTTTTTTACCCCCTCCTTCACCCCCCCGCCCCCCCGAAGTTTGGTTCAGGTTTTTTTTCTTCTTTTTTTTTAGTTTTTGGTTTTTTTTTTATCATCGTATACCCAACTCATCGCGTATATCATGATTTTTATCTATGTATAAAAAAATTTTGGAACAAAATAAATAAATAAATGAAATGAATTCTCCCGCTATTCGCAGTCGTATAATAATGTCCTCCGTCATTTTCAAAGGATATACGCTCTGCACATCGCATCAGCCAGATTATGAGCAACGCACCACAGACTAATCGTTCTCTTTCTATAATATCCACAATTTTCCGGTCTCATTCAACCTCAGCGTCACTAATGAGAAACCAGAAAATGCCGTAGCTATGTACATGCCGTATAGACCCAACACGCAAACACTATACGTGCACTTAATTATCAGCTGCCATTCGATCGTCCCGCCATTACGTTATAGTTCAGCATTTTTTTTCAATCCACGTTCAATATTTTCATACGATATCGGCGTAGGACGAACCACAGTTGATGAAGTACAGGCGTCTAGTAATATTTTTTCCATTCGAAAAGTTATTTTTCTTTATTTTTTTATAAAAATAAAAAGGGTGTGCGGTAACATAGATATATGGGGTGATTCCACGTGAGATGGCCGATGATCAAAATTTGCCAATTAACAAAGCTCGGATTTTACGAAAATTCTTTTGTACAATTTATAGCTCTTCGAATATACCTCTCTTGGTAATGAGAACCGAAGTCTTCTCAATATTTCCTTTGCAGGTCATCCTTCCGGAATTACCCTATGGATGAATGAATATATGTGGCTAATAATATACCTTGTGGAAAGGGCGTGGGCGTGGTGCTCGGCATTGTTGTAAATTTCTCAGGTTGGTGTTGGCAGTGTTTCCTTGTAGCACTATAAGAATTATCTTTGATAATAAGATGGCGTTGATCAGCAGAAGCCGTACCGGTCGCCCCGCGGTCATCTCAGTACTGCCTGCACGCTGATGATCATCGTCCGAAACAAAAACCCGTCTTCTATTAGCGAGAAACGCGATCGCGATCACGCCATTGTTATCGTCATCATGATCATCATCGTCGTCATCGTCATCGGACTCTGGAAAAAAATGAAACCATATACCTATTAGCCCGTACTGATTAAATAACTGCCATATACAATACATTACCCAAGATGCACACAATGGCGCACCGGGGACGCGACCGAACGATAAAAAAGAAAATGTCGCACAGTGCATGTATTCACTATATATATCCATCTATATAAACCTGTACAAAGAGATGAGATGGAACAAAAAATTTTCTATAGAAATTATTGTATTCTCGTTGGATATAAGAAGATGTGGTAACGTAACATGTATTTCAGCAGACTGCAGGGTTTACGAGGCGTTATCAATTTCATTTTTTTTCTTGCTTTTTTATTCTTTTTTGGGAAATGTTCTTACGAAGATGTACGTCGCGAACGAAAAAGAAATGATTTTATCATTCCATTCTATAGATACGAACCGCATAATTGAATTAATTACATTGACTATCGATGAGGGTTAATAATTACAAACATAATGACGGCGTCAATCCTTCGGAGAAGAGCAGAGGTTACGGTGCAGCAACAGTTATGACAGTAAAGTATATGTATTTCTCTTGGCTGCATATTCTAACTTTATGATAAAAAGCAAGAGAAGGAGGATCGATAGATTGGAGCAACGCTCTTACGCTAGGTCGCGTATTTATGGTAACGACGAGTTTATTTATAGTCTATAGCGTTTCCCCTTGAAGTTGTAAGATATATTACACGTACGTAGTATATGGGGTTATACACACGCATGAAGAAATAAATTAAAAATAATTTTGAAAAAAAAATGTTAAAAAGAAAAAAAAAATGGTAAAGTTTGTGTCAACGATTTCCTAAAGGGTTTATTTCAGTACACCGATGTTATAAGTATAGGTATACGCGTATCTCCTGGTCATTATACTATACTAGCATTGCACGAGCGCGCTCCACGCGCAACGAACTCAATTTCATTTGTTTTTTAAATTTTGGTCTACTATTTTTTTTCAATTGCATATCATTACATTTCAGACACATCACACGTTAAGAGTTTTTTTTTTTATCAATCTGCATTATTGTTATCGCAATTTGAATTTTATGTGCAGGGTATAGCATTGGACGTTGGGTCCAAACCTTAGATTTTGCTCGATTTTGGGGTCAAAATTCAACATTTTTTTTTGTTGAGTTTACTATGATATTCTTATGTATTTTGAGCTCAGGAATTTGAATCTGCAAGCCAAATTAATAATTTTTCATTTTTCGGAGCAGAAAAATTGCGATATCTCGATGGGATTAATTCGTAGCTCAGTTTACTCAACGGATTCGTGTTTCTCAGGTCAAAATACGTTGAAAAAGTCCCCTGCATCAATTTTAAAAATACTTCATTTTTGGCCCCAAAATCGACAAAAATCTAAGGTATACCCCTTTGGATTTTTTCAATTTTTGGGTCAAAAATCAAGTATTTTTAAAATCGATCGTAGGACACTTTTCTTATGTATTTTGAGCCGAGGAATTCGAATCCGCAAGTTAAATCGATCTATCTAAAAAATTGATCGAGTTATCGCCAATTTATCGCTCTGAAAAGTGAAAAAATGAAGATATTTCGATGGGATTAATTCCTGGCTCAATTTACCCAACGGATTCGTGTTCCTGACGTCAAAATACGTTAAGAAAGTGCCCTGTGATCGATTTTAAAAATACTTCATTTTTGACCCCAAAATCGACAAAAATCTAAGGTATACCCCTTTGGATTTTTTCGATTTTTGGGCCGAAAATGAAGTATTTTTGAAATTGATCGTAGGACACTTTTCTCATGTATTTTGACCTCAGGAACACGAATCCGTTGAGTAAATCAAGCTACGAATTAATCCCATCGAGATATCTCAATTTTTTCACTCCGAAAAACGATAAATTGGCGATAACTCTATCAATTTTATAGATAGACCGATTTGGCTTTTGGATTCGTATTCCTGAGGTCAAAATACGTAAGAAAAGTGTCATACGATCAATTTTAAAAAATCTTCATTTTTGGCCCCAAAATTGACGAAAATCTAAGGTATACCCCTTTGGATTTTTTCGATTTTGGGGCCAAAAATGAAGTATTTTTAAAATTGATCGTAGGACACTTTTCTCATGTATTTTGACCTCAGGAACACGAATCCGTTGAGTAAATCAAGCTACGAATTAATCCCATCGAGATATCTCAATTTTTTCACTCCGAAAAACGATAAATTGGCGATAACTCTATCAATTTTATAGATAGACCGATTTGGCTTTCGGATTCGTATTCCTGAGGTCAAAATACGTAAGAAAAGTGTCATACGATCAATTTTAAAAAATCTTCATTTTTGGCCCCAAAATCGACGAAAATCTAAGGTATACCCCTTTGAATTTTTTCGATTTTGGGGCCAAAAATGGAGTATTTTTAAAATCGATCGCTGTACACTTTACTAACGTATTTTGACCTCAGGAACACGAAACCGTGGAGTAAATTAAGCTAGCTTTTTAAGATAGGACCCTATGCGCGATTATCTCGTTCTCGAAGGTACACATACGAATAGTTGGAAACACGCTATATGCCTATCTGATAAGTCAGTGCACTACAGCAGTTTTCACAAAAAAAAACATTTTTGCACAGGTGCATGTAGAGATGTCTTATTCAATGTTATAATCAATCATCCTTGTTCCGCGAATATATTTCAAACATAAGATAATACGCACCCGCATCTGCCAGCGATTCGATTACCGTATAAAATTATTATATCGAGTTATTCTTGAGTAAATCGTATCAAACTTTCCAAGTTGAATTGTACGTCACTTCATATTGAAGAAAACATGATTAATAGTTCACATGCCCTTCTTACGTAAAATACATAAGGCGCGATACAATAAATTATTATTATTACACTACGTACCGGTAGAATTTCCTGATATCCGCGTCTATTTTTAGATTTCTTTTATTCCTCGTGACAAAATTAGGGGTATTAACACCCGAAAATTTTGACAATTTATGCGTCAACGACGTACCATAGTTACTCGATATTGTAAGGAATAGCTTGTAGTTTTTTTTATTTCTATTTTTTCCTCTTCTTTTTTGGAGCGATAAAAATGACGCTACGAAAAGTATGGAAAAGAAAAACGAAATAGGTAAAACATATGTAAGCGGCAGAAAATGGGAAAAAAATTTGTACCTATACGTATGGAACACATTTCGGTAATCGTCGAGCCAGGCGGACCGGAGACCGAATGAAGTAAAAACGAATGCGTAGTATATAGTGTGTATGTATTGTATGTCCTGCATATTTCATGATCTAGCTAACCCTGGCCTGAACCCTGTACATACAATATTCTGTACAAGCGAACGCAGTTCACAAAAGTAAAATATACAGACAGTATTTTGAGGAAAAAATTTTTCCTCCCAGACTGCATAATTTTTGTTTACTTATTTATTTTCATTTTTTAAAAGTTACTCGAGACACTGAAAATTCTTACAATTATCAAAGAAAAAAGCACGTCTCATTCAAATTCCAGAGCTATTCGTTGCACGGTAAGTTTGGAGCGAGTTGCTCCTCCGCGTGACGACGACCGTCTTGTTTTGAGAACGAGGAATTCGGATGTTGCGCTTTCTGAGTCATAGCGTGTATTTAAAGTTTATATAATATCCGTATATCTATGTATCACATAATTACGTACGTACTCGAGGTGGAGGTTTAGTCTTTGACTTGGAGAAGAGCGGAAGCGAAAATAAAATTGATAAAAAAAAGATAGGAAAAAGGAGAAGTGAACTGATGCAACTTCAAGGCGATGGTAAACACTTATGATGTAGAGTTCTCGCCTATCGTACCATGCATCATCACCGCAAGTGCAGCAGCACGTGACTATATAGGGTCGATTCACTTGTGATATACTTCTTAAAAGGGGATGCGAACACCCCATAATATAATCTACGTTATATACACTGTAATGTATATGCTGTACGCAGAGAATATATCCGCAGCGAAATTTTTTTAAAGCAGTAGCTGGTTTCACGCGGGGTTACGGAGTCCATGCCGATTTACGTTCATGATTGAATTTTAAAAGGCGCCGGGCACCCGGATCGCGGGTTAGTCGTTCAACGATGTACTTGCAAAAGCTACGGACACGTGATACACCGCAAAGTCGATTAGCATATTTTAGCAAACATGGGTCCACCGATGGGCACGTGGCACGGAGAAAAAGGAGCATTTTTTCAACCCCTTTTTTCCCTAATTTTGTTACTTTTTCATCGACCAATATCGGACACGTTATTTTCGCTTTTTTTCGTCCAGTAAAAATTCCTTTTCAAGTGAGGGAGCATACGGTGAAAGGGAACGACAATATTTGACACAAAATCGGCATAGGTGTTCGTTTGCGATTTTTACATCGAAACGGTACCAACTAAAAAAAGAAACATTTTCCCCCTGTCGATACGATGTGAAAATGAAAAGTAGAAAAGAAAAAAAAACTGGAAGATGTATCTGGATAATTTCATAGGAGCTTGCGATTTTATCATTTTCACCTCAAATCCGTCGCGCTTGATCGCTCCCCGTAGTGCAGCAGGAGTTTCAGTTGCGTTTCCAGTAAAAATTGGACATTTGTGTTGAATTCCTTTTTGATATCTCCTATTCGCCTTAGCCAATTTTTAAATGAATTTCATGTAACAGAATCAGTAGTTGGATTATCGAGGTGATCGGGATATTTGACCCTTTTCTAATCTATCTCTTTTTTTCTCTTCCTTCACTCTATTTCCGTGCCCTTTGGCCACCTGAAGAAGAGATGGAGCGGATGCTCTGTTGCTCCGGCTGGCGGCCCAGCCTTACTTGTTGCACGGATCGCTAATTTAATCACTTAATTTTAAATTTCACCAAACTCTTATTAAATCACAACATAATGGGGATCAAATTCCGGCATTTACCGTATAACTTGATGGTTTACAAATCCCACCTTGCGATGTGACGAACAAATGTTTCTTCTTTTTTTTAATACAATTTTTTCAGTGTTAAAATTTTTTCATTGCCAACGAGGAGCACTAAAAAATAATATTGAAAAAAAAAGTAACAAAAACACCTACTGCACCAATTATTTATTATCAAACATCAATTTAATAATTTTATTCTTATAACACCTCACGCTATTTTATTTATATCTTTTTTTTTACTGATGATCGTTTGATTATAATCACTTTGTAAAAATCGGAGCTTTTTAATTTTCTTTTTCTCCTTCAACCCCATCGATCATATCATTTTTTTTTCTTCTTCTTCACCACCTTGGATGTGATTTGAGAAAATTATTCAACAGAAGAATTAAAAGATCGATAAAATCCGGGCTAATACAATTTTTATCAACACTGCACGTTTACTGAAAGCCTCATATTGTTACAATCTGTAATTGAATTCAATTTCAAACGCTTTTTGAACTTCATTATGTCGAACTTTGTTCTCGCTGTTTCTGCAGATGGTGCACTCGTACTTTTTCAAAAAAAAATTTTAAACGGACAATATCCAGCTATCGATAAATATTATACTCCATCTCCGAATACCTTCGGAAAGAAAACTGCAAAAAAAAAAAATTAAATCCACGACCCTACGTATTCATTCAACCCTCACAACACCATGATCGTATGCAATATTCAATTATTAAACAACCGGCCGGCATAAAAAATTTATTCGACAGAAATTGTCGATTTAATTTACCTACGGCACCCTGCGGTGAACCAAAATTTAATTGAAATGAAAAAACAATTAAAAAAAAAAAAAACAAAAAAAAAGACCGTATATGAGCGCCGAGGGATGGGTATATAATTTTTTTATATTCGTCTTTATTATACAGATATATATCTTTATTTCTTTTGGGAAGAATAAGGTGAATTCAAATCACCTTACGAGGCGTAACGCCAGCGTGCGGCTGGCCCAAACTTTAATCAAAGTTGAACGCCTAACAAAAGTTGGGCTGTTGCTCTCGGTACGAAGTCGCGCGCTCCACTGAGGCACGGGCATGCGTATCCTACTGTGATAACCCCCACCCCCCCTTTCCCATCACAACCCACCCCCAACCCTCTCCACTATCGTCACCGTCACCGTCACCGTCACCGTCGGACAACCACCAACCCCCTTATTGCTCAACCACTTCGAGCATTCGTAGTATTTTACATACCCTGAAGTTAGAATTAGTATGAAAGGGGTGGATTTTGCTATGGGGTATGTACTGTATATAGATATCTCGATTTTATTATCACTCTATTCATCCCTGTCCTCGGTATCTCCATTCCCTTATCATTGTATCAGTTGGGATGCGACAGTCCTTACTCTTTGGACTAAAATCCACCACTGATCCAATTTCCAAAGTTTCAGTCTCGTTAAAACGTCCGCAAGAGTTTTCACTGTGTGGAATGAACGGCCAACATTTTGAGACATTCATCTTCGACCTCATAAATTTTTTGGATATTTCACCAAAATCCTGATTTGCTGAAAGAAACAATAGCAAAACGCAAAGCTCCTCTGGACTCGAGAGTGGCGAAATCACATGCGTTTTTTAAACTAGTCTCCCAACACCCATTGCAAGTTCTATGGGTTTTACATACCTATGCTATGCATGACGTAATTTTATCGTTCGCTGTCTGGAATTGCACCATATAATTTATTACGCTATGTGTGCGCGAATAATACAATTTGAAGTCTACAATTCTAATGTAGTTTACTGCAGCAATAAGATAGAGCCCAACATAACAGAGATAAACCGTCAAGTTCGGAGCGGTTGTTCTTCATCAAGTTTTGACGTTGATGGTTCGTTTTTCGAGAACTAAAGAGACGCACTGATGCGATATCGTACATGCTGTCGTTTTAGTGTATGTATTATGTATATACCCATATACACGTAGCATCATGAAGTTAACCATACCGTCTGCGCATTATACGCGTTCAATTTTAACAAACTAAATTCCTCCAAGCGTATTAATACTCCAGAGGATCGCAAACATATATGCAAAGGAAAGGGACATTATAATGAAAATGGCGAAAGGGTTTCCAAAATAAACAAAATTTATTTTTCTTCCACATACACGTAGATACTTTCCCCAAAAAGAGTTGAATGCATAAATCAGCTAATATTAATTTCTTGCCCCGAAACTCAACCCCCAAAGTAATATGATGATAAAAAAAGAAGAAAAAGAAGAAACACCGTGCGCCAAGGCGAAATGAAATTCCTACTTTAGGTGACAGTTGAAAAATAAGAATAATACTCAAAATAGAAAAGAAACTATACATATTGTTTAAAAATATTAATTTCTCTTTTTTTTACCCCGTGATTACGTGAGAGTGTATTGTACATGTTGGTGATTGTTTGCTCGTAAATTTTTGTTTTTTGAATCAGGATATTACATAAGACGTTTTTTTTTTATTAGTTAAACAATTCTCGTCATGTCGGCTAAAAATAATTTCTGCTACACAACCCACCTCTTGGTCTGTTTTCCGCCCCTTGCATTCCAATGTACTCTGAGCAGAGAAAAAAAAATAAGAAAAAAGGTAGAGAGAAAAAACTTAACCCGCTACAACCGCCGATTTTATTTGCTCGCCAGTCACGGTACGGACGGATATAGATATGGGAAACGACGACCAACTTGTGCTCGGAACTGCTGTAACTGAACGCATATATTATACCGATGCATTATGTACTCAACTACCACCAAGGCGGTAAAAAAATTCAAAAAAATCGATATCAATTCTGAAATGATCCATTCATCGTGCGGATTGTGGAAATTTGAAAATTAGATAAGCTAATCCGAAACATTTTCCTCCCTTGTTCGCTGCTTTAATTTTTTTTTTGTATCTACATCGTTTTTTCTTTCAACCGGAGCCTACCAAACTCAGCTCTTTGCCTCGGTTATTTTGTGATCGTGTTTTTTAGCGACGTTTGCTGGGATATTTTAAACCCCCTCTCGCAACATCGAACGTATAGGATTATCACAAGATTATACGCACTCCCTTTGTTTTTACACGATACACACGTTATGTTGCAAATTCCCAGCTAAAATTAACAAATTCGAAAAACAATTGGAATAATAATGAACAAAAAAAAAAAAAAAAAATTGAGGCTGACACCTAATTCCTGAGGGAGGATAAAATAAGTACAACATTTATTGTGGGTATACTATGTATAGCTGGTTTTCGTACAGGATGGTCGACGTGACGCCGATCATCGTAATGGGCAACGAGGGGGATATTTTGGCATGCACTACACGAGGTAGTAGAACGGAAATGTTGGCAATATAGAAGGAAAAATACTTTAGGAGGATCTGCGGAAGAGTGAAAAAAAACGAGGTCGGTAGAATAACATTGTAAAAATTAACATAAACATCATCCACCGCCATAACTTCGACCTATGCAAAGCAGAATTCACGCCTTTGAACGTACTCAAAATTTCACTCAGTTGTCTTGTCACTGCTGCACGAACGTTGTTTCTAAAACACACCCCATCGATGCCAATTCAAGAGAATGGTATATCATCTATACTTTTCTCAAGAGATTACACGGGCTGTTTCATACGCATTTATAATAATAAATAGTCTGCGGTAACTCGGTAAAGTTTTACTGGATTAATCGATTACGTAGGAATTTATCTTGTAAGTCAACTCCTGCGGAATGAATCTATTCATTTATGAAACTGCTACGCATTATGCCAATAAAGTTATGTAACACACGCCTTTTATTGAATTTGGATCGAAGAAATGGCCAATGGAATATGCAACTCGCTCTCCGTCACAAATTATCAACATCCATCAAAAGTCAAAAAACGCGAAACGTAGCATGTTGAGGAAAAGGACTAGTGTAAATGCTTTTAAAATCTCGAATGATTTTTGTATCAACTGGTTCGCCAGCTTGAACAGATTAGTATGCCAATAAAAAAGAATTATCTTATCCGTCGAACTTGTCGAACGAATAAACATACCGGTTTGAAAACTACGTGCCTATTCGTTCGCGACTGCTTTCTACCCTCATTTTCATATGCCCCCCAAGCCAACGGGGGCGATCTAATCGAAGCACAGAGCGTTCTCAAGCTAGTCTCAATTTAGGGGTTTTAAAAATAACGCAGACACAACTCAACCTACATGTATGATTTTATAATCTGCAGTCATATCTGGACATCAAATTAAATCAATAAATCTTTGTCATCAAATTATACTGTCTAAAACATGAAATCTGCACTTACCGCCCACTCTGAATTCAACCAACCACTTCACCTCAGAACCCCTTTTAGTAACCTGCCCTTTTACTGGATATTAATTGGATGAAGCAAAAACGGTAGCCGTATTCATGAAAAATTACAGAGGTAATAATAAGAACGATTATATTTAATTGTAAAATACATAAAATAAAATAACTGATATTTACTTATGGGCTAATCTCTTAAAAAAGATTCTTCTTCCTTTGTTGGCTATAATCTTTCTGTATAAAATATATGTCGAGTACCACCGGATCATGAATTAACTCCAGATACCCCAGTTCATTCTCATTTTTTTTAATGCGTAAAAGCCAGACTTCAGACGTTATCACGGCCTTCTCATCTAGGCTAAGTTCAAGGAAGTATCGCAATAGGTTGACACCAAAATATTGTCTACATACATAGCTGAATGAATAAGAAAACCGAACCCCCGCTGGATTAGGTTTCTTCGAGTTAGAGAGTCAGTGGCTAGTAGCACGCATGTATGTATATGGGGGAAGTCATATCCAGTTTTTTTTCACAAATTGTAATGTGATATCAGCCATGCGATTACAGCAGTCCTGTGGCCACGTTTTAGCCTGGAACATAAGCTCAGGATTACCCTTGCTGGCCTCAGTTGTAGGGTTTGCAGATATAACTCTGACCATAAACATGCAATGGAAGTACTCGCGATGCGCCGCATCATCAAGCTGTTTGTCAAAATCATCTTTAGTGAAATAATTCACGTTCAATCTTAGTCGTCCAATATGCCATATGAACTTTTGATAGTACAGATCTACGAGCTCCGTGAAATGTGCGTCGCCAATTTTTGGTATACAGCTTGAAAATAATAAAAACACCAGATCGCGCAAGGGATTCATGTAAAGGTAATTTTGAAAGTCGATAAACTTGACATTTTCCGGATTCATACCACTTGCATCCTTCTTGAACATTATGTTGTTTGTCCATAGATCAGTATGGCCAATCGTTCCCCATGGATCAGATGGGATATCATCAATATGAAAACCGTTTATACATCGGTCGAGCGCCTTTTCAATCCTCGATAAATAACGGAGGGTGGTAGGAATGCTCTTCAGAGCCTTTATCATTAATTTATCTACACCATTTGTGATTTTTTCAACATCAATGACCATGCTCTTCGCGCGGTATTTGAACTCTTCAAATAAAACTGGCTCTTTGAACTTCACAATGATACCCAACGCATGGAATCGAGCTAGCTCTTCCACAACCATTTTAGAATGTGCGAGGTCCAAGCCGTCGATCCTGTTACAGCAGTAATAGTTTTTTGCTTTCAAATTCTCCATTAGGATAACTGCATCTTGATCAAATTTGTCAACTCCCCTTTCTAGAGACAATCTGGAGCCAAATAGTTGCGGAAGTCCATTGTAAACCTCTGATTCTGAAATGCCATGCTCAATTTCAATTTCTGCATATGCAGGAGCAATATGCTCAAACATGTATATCTCCTTCCGGAATGTATACGGACTGTCGAACATTGCCCTCTGGAATTCTGTCGATGGTATCATTTTCGCAACAAGTGCAAGTTCTTCCGGTTCCGAACTCTGTCCATGACGTCGAATTACCGCGTCGACTTTGAGCATTGTACTCCCATAATTTTCACCCCAGGGTACCAAGTCGGTGGTTGTGAAACTATCAACGATCAAGTTATACCCGAACTTTTGGCGCAGAAGACCAGCTAGGTCGCGCAGCACGATTTCGGTCACTTCCAAAATTGGTTTATTGGGTTTTTGGTTCTCCATTGGTGATATTACGCCAGGTCAGGATTAGTAAACGAAGACGCGTACTGTACTGCACACTCTATTGTAGTCCTTTTTATTACACGAGCCCCCGCGCTCTGTAAAAAGTTTATCACATTGAGATGATTCATCGTTTTCGCCATTCGAGTGAAGAGTGTATATATCATGCGTGTATCACATAAATAATAATTTCATGATATATAGTATGTATGTATTAATATCAACTACTAGGGCACTATGTAACTTCAACAGACTTACCAAATACTTATTCACCTAGCTTTCGTACCGCCGCTATCTGCAGTTTGTGAGTAAAAGTCTGTTCTGTTCCAGCAAAACTTTGCTTGTTTATTCGCATAAATGAGATTGGAATGCCATTTAATGTACTTGCCTGGAGCAAAATGCTCCGACACGTGAGTTTGAAGCTGGCCGTATCACTTGAGTGAAGCCTAATAATAGCGGTAATGCTGAGCCTCTGTAGTCTTTCATTCCCCCTCTTTACTTTTTCTCCTTCTCTGTATCCGACAATTACGGCCACATATGGCATGTCCCTCTCCACCTATTTTGTAATCTTCACAGCACCAATCATCGGTCGATATTTTTGCGATCTTCTCTTCCAAATCGCCAGAGGAACTTCGCTAGGAAAATGGTATTCAGAAATTCTACACAAACTGCAAATCCGCCTCTCCATTCCATTCAATCAATAAACGACTTATATTTATTACGAATAAACAATTGATCGTATAAAACTGTAAATATACCATAATAGAATGGTTATAATAAGTATCTTTTGTATAAGAAATTGTGTACATCATATAACAAATAAAAACCTCGAAATATACATATCATTTTTTGTGGCTCTCTAGCACGTAGGTTAGTTTGGTATCTGTATGATTATTGGAAGTTTCTATCCGAAATGATGTAATATTACCGTAGTATTTAGAGACCTTAACTGTTGAAATACAGTATCACCTTTCAGTGGACGATGGTTTTACTATAGACATCATTGATCATTTATGAAGATCAAAATCAATGTCAATAGATTGTTCATAATATGCAAATGTCAGTCTATTTTTTTCTCCCACTCAATGGCCAAATATTAAAAATACCACCAGACCTCCTCTAACTGGATGAGGTGATGGTTTCTTCCACCAATTTACTATGAATACCCCAGAGATTCTGAAAACAGAAATGCCATCGATTTAAGAAACAAACTTTGGATCGATAACAGGCTTACAAATTAAAGTGTGAAACACTACAACACATTATTTCTACCTGCTGAATTCTTGAAACTAAATTAACGAAAATAATGAAATATAAGATCACAAAATTAAAGCAAAGCGAAGCAGGCATCGATTGAGCATCTTATTAAGTGCTGTGAATTTACATAATAAGTTTAAAAAGCAAAGAAATTAATATACAGTTACAAAATAACTACCATTTCAGCAGTCGCTTAAAGATCGGCGTAGGAATACAGTTCCATCTTCCTCAATCAACTTCTGATGCACTGCGCTTAGAGCCTAAAGAATACAGAGCTCGTTACACGACTCACGCGAAAATTGAAAACGAGTGGAAATTTTTTTAATTCATAACTCACTAAGTACAAGATTTGTACGACAAAATAAACGATAATTGCACTGATCAGGGTACAAACAAAACAATTGAGCACAACACAAAATTCATAGGATGAACAATCGTTAGATTTACCTTGAAATATTTAACAGTCTTTACTCGTAGTTCAAGAGTTGCATCCTCATCGCAAATGATTAAAGTGCGAGCATGCTGTTGGAATGCTGAAACAGTCCACATGTGATTCACACCTTCTTCTATAGCCTTGTAGAGTGCAAATGCCTTGTGAGAGCCAGTAATCAAAATCATAACTTCTGCAGAATCCATTACAGTGCCAACTCCGACAGTAAGTGCCTGCTTTGGAACTTTATTTATGTCATTACCGAAAAATCTCGCATTTGCTTCTAAAGTGTCTTGAGCAAGAGTCTTGACTCTGGTTCGAGAAACTAGAGATGAACCAGGCTCATTGAAGGCTATATGACCGTCAGGACCGATGCCTAGATTAAAGTTGAAGATAACACACATGTTATTGTTACATAGACTTGAATTATACAAAAAATGAAGAGAAGTCATAAAGAGGAAACTGAAATTATCACCTCCGATAAAAAGTTCAATTCCGCCAGCCTCTTTGATCTTTCTTTCATATTCGTTACATTCGGCTTCCAAGTCTGGCGCATTGCCGTCAAGTATATGTACATTTTTTGGATCAATGTCTATGTGCTTGAAGAAATTGGTGTACATAAAATAATGATAAGACTCTGGATGATCTCTTGGTAAGTCCACGTACTCATCCATGTTGAATGTTTTCACATACTTAAAGGATATTTTTCCAAGCTTGTTATATTCAATCAACTTCTTGTACATACCAAGAGGTGTACTACCTGTAAATGAAAATTATCTGTAGGAATACAGAAGCAAATTCACAGTTCTCACTTAGAACAAATATTAATTAGCATAACTCACCTGTAGGCAGTCCTAAAACAAAATATTTATTCTCATTGGGTTGAAAGTCCTTGATTCTCTTCATGACATACTTGGCCGACCATTCCGCAACGTAGTCTACTGTATCACAGATTACTAAACGCATATTTGCTTCTGCTATGAAAGACCTGAAAATTGAAAGAGAAATCGATTACTACACTTTTTCAGATCCAGGGTATAGGCTTTTGAATAGTTTTGACATTTCATCCTTATCAAGCAATGACGAGAGACTTTTGGAAGAAGAAGACTTGTATGTATGGATGATTTAGGTATTGCAGCTGACAAGAATTGAGAGTTTTAAAAACTACTTATCATTGTACAAACAAACGAATCTGAATCATCGGACATTGAAACAGAATGCAACAGACTTCTAATAAAAACATGTTATTAATCCCTTATCTTGGCTACAGGGACCGCCTGTTGCTGATAAGAAAACAACCACACGTTATATTGACTTATTCGGAGGTCAATAACCTTAGGTTGCTCTCCGTCTGCGAGAAGAATGTCACAAGAAATGTGAATGTAAAAACGGTGAATAATTTCCATGAAACAAGATTTATTGGGTATGATAAACTGAGCTTATTATTGCCAACGTGTGGAGATATTGCAATCTTTGAATTCAATAGCTGCAGTCAGATGGTTAAACTAAACTGAGAAAAATGAATGCTTTGACATACGAACCTCGATTATTAAATAGCCTGCAGCAATCCGTTGAAAACTCCTTGCTCTTATCCTTGAAGACTACGCTCACCAAGACGTTAAGACGATAACTAACAAACCAACCCGACCAACCCACTGCCGCGACTATCTTTAATTTGAATCCACGGTGTGCCACGGCTGTCTAGTAAGCGACTTCGGACTAAACGCGAGTCTTGCCCATCGTCAGCACGTCAGTAGTGTAAATATTCTTGAGGTCAGCGTTGAAATTTGCTTACCCACTAAAATAAAAATCTGTCAAACTAGCAGTCTTTCTTTATTGGTAATAGGCACAAATTGTGATATTCGTGTATCAGTGGTAATATTCAAGGATCTTGGTAATATTGCCTATATTTTAAGTAAAAATGAATCAGCTTATAGAGCAAACTACTTGAGTCGATATCCGTAGCTCCGTAGTTTTCGCGCTCTTTTGGAGCAACAACGTGGTGGTAGATTGACAACTGTTAACGAATAGTCAGTCAACACCTCGGTCAACACTGTCAAATAGTTCGACAATTGAATTTCGGCCTCTGAATTGAACTGCCAGTGAAATTGAATTGAACTGCCTGCAAATTTGATTCAAACTTGCAAGCTATGCCAGACGTGGAACTAAATGGAATCACGGTTAGTTTTCCATTTGAGCCATATGATGTGCAGAAACGATACATGGAAAAAGTCATCGAATGCTTACAGGATGCAAAACACGGAGTTTTGGAATCACCAACAGGTATAAACGCGCACAATTTTAGACGCTTATAAACCGAACTTGCCTCTGTTAAATTGCAATCTATTTAAACAATGGCAATTTTTTAGGAACTGGTAAAACCTTGAGCCTGTTGTGCTCATCGCTAGCATGGCTCCTAGTAAAAAAAGCACAGCTCCAGGCACAAGCCATGATGGGAGCTATTGAAAAGCCTAATTTTGGAGGAGAATTCTTTGAAGGCTTATCAAGAGGGTTAGATAAAGCAGCTGGAAAATCAGATCAACCTACATCTAATTTCACCTGGGGAATGCCCAAGATTATTTATGCATCTAGAACACATTCCCAATTATCACAGGCCATGCAAGAGCTCAAAAGAACCGCATACAATCACGTAAAAGTCGCGGTAATTGGATCTAGAGATCAACTTTGTATTCATCCTGAAGTATCGAAGGAAATCAACAGCTCGATCAAAATTCACATGTGTCAGGCTAAGGTTAAAGCTCGCACCTGCTTCTACTATTGCAACGTTGATGTCAGGTAATTGCAGTTCAAGCTCAAATAATTTTTTTTCATAATACAGAGGCAAAACCAATATATTCAGTCAGTTACTGTCACTTTTGTCCCTTCCATGCTCGTTACTAATATGTCTTTGTTGATGCTTTTGTGTTTAGAAAAACAGACCCCCTTTTTCAGCATGAAGTTCTTGATATTGAAGACCTGGTAAAAGCTGGTCAAAAACTCAAATGTTGCCCTTATTTCTTATCTAAAGAGTTGAAGCAGTCAGCTGATATCACATTTATGCCATATAATTATATATTGGATCCAAAAACAAGGAAAGCACAAGGTCTTGAGTTACAGAACAACATCCTCATTTTAGACGAGGCGCATAACGTCGAAAAAACCTGTGAAGAGTCCGCTTCGTTACAAGTAATTAATTTAAATGGATATTCACCTGCTTGAACTCGATAGATATATACATACCTATATTTTAGATTCCGAGTTGAAAAACAATACTGCTCTGTTCAATATTTAGATAAGCAGTACAGACATAGCTGTTTGTATAGATGAAATCACAGCTGTAATGAAAGACATTGCAGACGAAGCAAGTCTAGGGGAAGCTGCATTCGATGGAATGTCTGGCACCCAGAAAGACTTTACACCGGAAGATCTGTGTATTTTAAAAACAATGTTTCTTGAGTTTGAAAAGACTATCGATGCTATAGAAATTAAGAAACGAGAGGAAGGGGAAACCTTTCCAGGTGGATACATCTTTGATCTTCTTGAAAAAGTCGAGGTAAGAACATATATTAAACAGATGTATGAGTCGAATCTATTTTGGTTTTTTGGATTTTTCCATAGTTGAGTCATGGAAAGGAGACGTTAGTAATCGACAAGTTGGATAAAATTATACTCTACTTAACGACAACTAGTACTTCCCCATTCACAAGAAAGGGAAATGCCTTGCAAAAATTCAATGACCTTCTCAGAGTTGTCTTCAGTGGTGGACAAGCATCACCACGTCATAGGGAACAAGTTAAACGTTGTTACAAGGTACACATAATGCCGGAAGAGGTAAAAAAAACTCGGAAGAATGATGGTTGGGAACCTGTTAAAGTAGTTTCGAAGAATGCGGGGAAATTAATTAGCTACTGGTGTTTCAGTCCTGGGTTCGGGTGAGTTAGGATTACCTGCCAAAATAAGAGAGGTCGATTCAGCAAAAACTCAGTGGAAATGGTGTGGAATTAATCCTTATTTCTCCAAACACAGAATGCAGCAAATCGTGGAACAAGGAATTCGATCAATTGTTTTAACCAGTGGCACTTTGTCCCCTCTTAAACCACTCATATCTGAATTGGGTATACCTATTGGTGTACAGCTTGAGAATCCACACATAGTAAGCAGCCGCCAAGTATGTGTTGGTGTTTTAAGCAATGGTCCTGACGGGCATCAATTGAATTCCTCATACAATACACGGTAATGACTCGTGTTTCGAATTGGGAAATAGCTGTCAGGAGTACAGATCATGGGATAACGATCATTCAAATTATTTTCTTAGGAATGATCCAAAATATATCGCTTCACTTGGTCGGACGATCTACAACTTCAGCTGCCTGATACCACATGGCATGCTAGTTTTTTTCCCATCGTACCCTATTTTAAAAAAATGCCAAGAGGATTGGCAAAATTCTGGATTGTGGACAAAAATATGTGAAAGGAAGGTTTGATAAAATTTCGTATTTTGTTATCATAGATCAATTTCTTAACCCATATGCAATATAATTACCTACATTTTTACAGCCAATTTACGTCGAAGGACAACTAAAGCACGTTTTCATAAATACCATGAACGAGTTCTACGAAAAGATTCAGGACCCGTCTTGTAGGGGTGCAATTTTTATGGCTGTCTGTAGAGGTAAAGTCAGTGAAGGTTTGGACTTTGCCGATATGAATGGTAGAGCTGTTCTGATAACTGGACTTCCATTCCCTCCATTAAAAGATCCGCGAGTTATTCTGAAGCAAAGGTACTTAGAAGAAAATAGAAGCAGAGAGAAAGAGGTGAAGCTGACTATCTAGTGAACCTGGCAGTGATTACGCCAACATAAATAAAGATAAAAATCTTTTTTTTTCAGTCCCTAACAGGCCAACAATGGTACCAGCTAGAAGCCTCTCGAGCAGTAAACCAAGCCATTGGTCGTGTAATCCGGCATAAAAATGATTATGGGGCAATTATCCTTTGCGATTGTAGATTTGAAAATCCTAATTTCAGAAATCAATTATCGTCGTGGCTTCGACCAAACATACAAAAGTTCACTAACTTTGGCATTGTCACAAAAGAGCTGAGAGAATTCTTCCGAAGTGCAGAACGTGATGTACGGCTATCCACATTCATTGACCACAAATTATTCAGCTCACGTTTATTTTTGTGTTTATTGGAGTACCTCAAACTGTTGACAGTTACCACAACCGAAAATGAAGGATGGAGCTGGTTTCAGCAGCCATCAGATCGGCTTGCCAGCAGCAGTCGCCTCGTTTGATGAGACTCACTCTCGAACTAATACATCTAAGGCAAATGAAAGATCTCTCATAGATTCAGCACCTATAAGCGATTTTAATCTACAGATGTATGCAGGGGCTACATCACAGGTGTTAAAAGTCAATGAAACTGAAAAGAAAGATATTTTCAGTTTGCTCGAAACAAGATCGAAGCCTGTGATAAATTTTAATAATTGTAAATCGAACGTCAACTGGGAGAGATGTGAACTTACGAGGGAAATTGACAAACCAGTTGCAAAGAAAAGAAAAATTCAAATTGCAGGAGTGAAGATTGACGTATCCCAGCCTTCAACATCGGCTGAGCTGCCGTCAGCTCAAGTTTCTAATACCCAGACAAACGCCAAAAATGCTACTGAAACAAAAAAGATAGTCAGCATAGACAAAAAAAAAATCGGCAAGACTTACTTGAAAGATGTAAGTATACCTAAAAAGTAAACACTTAAACCCAATGGTACAGAGCTAATTCACATCGAATCATAGGTCAAGCAATCTCTAACGGATGAAAAATACAAGAAATTTACATTGATGGTTCAAAGTTACACAAGAAATGCCGATTACGAACAACTTTTGACAACGCTGGAATTTCTTTTTCCCAAAGCTGATAATCTTTACCATTTATTTGAAGGTGACACTTTTATAGTAAATAATAATGGCTCTTCATGTTTTGCTTTCCTACTGAAACAGCGCTATGAGTTTACATTTTTATTTTTATAGGTTTCAAAACTTTTTTAAAGAAAGAGCACAGAGAGGAATTTGAAAGACACATCCGTCACCTAGAGAGCCTGGATCTGTGAAAGCAATAACCCGACCAATTTCACGAGCCATTCATCATCACTTTTTGCAATAGTAATCACAGTACTCGTTAGAAAGCACAATTTTGCAATTGCTACATTGGCGTCAATAAAAAATTATTATTTTTCTATTGAAGTTTAGCTTTTATTATCCCATAATCGATTACCATTAACTACCCAAATGTAAATTTCTATAAAATATTGATTGGATCCCAAGTTGAGGTCATTCATGAATGTTTATTATACTCATTCATATATGGGTACAAAAATTATTAGTCGCTTGATAATTCATAGCTATTTGAATAGCATTACTTTCAAATCATTCGTTCCATCACTGCCTCCATCCATAATATTTAACAATCAAATAATCAGTTTCATATTTATCGAATATTAATTACAATATTCAGTTATTTTTCGACTAGCATGATTATGCAGTTCACAGTTTGATTCTGTGAGTACAAAAAAAAAGTGTTCGATACGTCGACTTGTATGTTAGGTCTCATTTTTTTAGGAACACCAGTTTAATCTAACTAAATATGATTTCTGTGCATGTTCCGCAAAACTTCTCACGAAAACATGCCTCCTGATTCTCCAATTTTTATTTTCAATAGTGCAAATATATGGTTGCTTAGTATAGGTGAGTATGTAATACATCTAGGTGTATGTATATAATATTGTTATAAATCGAGTAAAGTGTAAATAATATTCTGTAGAATTAATCGCCAGTTAATAAATAGTAAATAAACCGACTGTTATTTGCAATTATTTTATACTTCTGTTCGTTCTGCTCTTGAATGTCAGAAGATTTTCTTATTCAAATGCTTGTGTTGGGAGTATTGGGTAGCGTAACTTTCCTATATTACAAGTCTTATAGCCTGTCTACCAATTTGATTCCACCACAAATTCATGCCACCTACCTTTTCTTGGAACACTGTAACTCGCCTTCCCCATACACAGGTGTATTATAGACTGCCTGGAATTCATATTTCCTACTTTGATCTTACTGCGAATTCTCGGGTGTAACCGCGTTCTCATTTTTGATTGCATCAGACACAATATCTAGATAGTATTCTCCAAAGACACTGCGATTGTGTGATGCTATGATTAAAAATTGTGCCGCAATCCCAGCTAACTCATCTTGCAGCGACGACAGTCCAGGAGGTATTTGCTGTGGGCCCGCTGTCTGAGACAGTATAATTTTTTGTAGGAACTGTCTGATTCTCAGATCTGGGAAAAACGAGTTACATTCGTTTAAATCACTTGTTATCTCATGAACGGATCGAGTAGTATAAGCAAAAAATACTCACTGACAAGATGTCGAATTTTGTGATTCGGTTTACTAATTTCTAAGATCTGAGCACTGAGTAGAGCTTCTAACTCTGGTGATAACTCAGAAGCACCAGTCTCTCTAAGCGTAGTCTTGACATCTTTTATAACTTGTAGTACGATGTTCGGCATCACAATTGCAAGATCTCTAGATATAAAAATAGATCGCTTTTTTAATGAAATAGGATAGCAAGTGTCATAGACTAGAAGAAATTTAGGTGCCAAGCAGTAATTTCTCAGTATGATACTTAGACATACGCATTTGAATGAACGGTTTCGAGGAGTAATGTGACGTGCTGCTTGATATTCTGTTTGAAACTCGCAACACCTTGAACTGGAGCGCCGATGGTGTTGTTGGTTACCAGCAGCACTGAACCTACTACTGATAATCTGCTAGTTTTGTCTCGTAACTCTACTAATCGACCTTGATCCATCATTAGTGTCTGCAAAAATTAAGAAAATAATTTTTAGTTGGACGATCTTTTAGCAAGTAATACATGAATAAGAATAAATAGTCCTGATTCAATTACCTCTGCATCTGGATTGAATTCCCATTCTAAGAGATCCAAGTAGGCCTCAGCTAATAAGCTGTGCGTAATCTGACGAACAGCATTGCTATCTGAGGATGGTGTAATTTTTTCCAAATCTAAATGCCTGAGGAGCCATTTCTTCGTTAATGGTAAACCATCGTCATGCACTTTTAAAAATTCGGCAAACTTCTTTTTTTCATATTCAACACTCGATGCGACAATTTCTGGTCTTATCAATGTAATTGTAAAATTTGCCATATCAAGCTTCATTAGCTGAAGAGTTTCCATGATACCTCTAAAAGTTTCAATAACATCCGTGGATTTTGCTAATTCTGAGATTTTGTCATCTCTCACTGGGGCACATAATTTTGCCATAATGGAAATGACAAAGTGAGCATAACGATGGAAATCCAAAACTCCTTGCTCTGCCTGCTGCCTGATCAACTCAACATCTAATACTTCCTTGATATTTTCTCTTATTCTTGTGTGTCGGGGTAGTAAAAGTTCCTCCAGGGCCTGGATAATAAAAAGAATAATTTGTGGATCGTGTTAAAATTTTGCCTCTTGAAGACGTCGCAATAGAATTACCTCCTTTATTTCACCAAGCAAACTTAATGCCTGATTATAATTTGGTGGGTCTTCAGCCAACTCTTCAGCCAGACGTTGCCAGAATAAATTGTGAACAGTTTCTTTGAACTTCTTATGTAAACTACCACCTGGAGGTTCTAGAGTTTCCAATTTAAAATTTTTGTCTAAAGCTATTTCATGTGCAAGTGCCATATTTGTCATGCCATTTGCAGCCTTCATGATTTCTTCAAAGGATACGAATTTTGGTGGTGATGCCCCAGTTAGGCCTCCCACTATAAAGTTTTGTGTTTGCAACCTATTCCAGATTGGAAAATAATTTATGATTTTTCATAAAACTATGAAAACATATGCTTCAAACAAGGAAAGCAATTTTTAAATCAAGAGAGATCTCACCGTTGAGCATTATCATTTTCAACAGAACTCTGGAGGCCATCGTCAGAGCCAGCTCGAGTCTCTACGGTTGTGCTGTCATCATTATCATTACATTTCTGCTCATCCTCATTTTTCATTTTTTTACCACTGTAATCATTGCCACCAGATAATTTGTAGGATTGATATCAATTGTGCAAAATGACTTCAAATTTGAAGTTTTTAAGTCAGATGCTCAGAAGTAGGGTAATGAATGTATGAACAACTACTAATTCAAATACTGACCGATGAAGAACAGCAGGAATCAGAGAAAACAGTATCCTTGTAGGTGACAACTTGCAATTGGATAAAAGACACCAAACTGCAATTCCCCATACCACGCCAGCACCAACTAATACCTTATTCCTACAATAATAAATCATGTGGTAAATAACAAAGAATCAGAAAATAAAGCAATGAGGTTCAATTTAAAGATTTTCTTGTTTCAGACACACCTATCTGGCATTATCTTCCTGAAGTATAATATTCAAATAATTAACTGGATAACACAACAATTTGTAACTGATATAGCTCTGGGCAAAAGCTGATCGCTAACTAACTGCTTCAATAGCTACTGTAGCCAAGGAGGTCAAACGCTATCTATAAAAAGCACCTCATTTTGATGCAACACAGCCTGGAAAATACATGGTAACCGACCCACGTGTTCATTTCCCTTGTTAAATCAGCTAAATGCTCTAATTTCTAAAAAGATATTCATCATTAGCTGATGGTCACAAATTCGGAATCATGCCCAAATTTCTGAAATTCGTTATAGTTTGCTGGCTGGCATGTAATACTAGACACTAAAACATTTGTAAAGCAATTCAATAAAAGTATTTACACTACAAAATAGCCATTAACACAGATTTACTGTTAATTTACAATTAAAATAAATTTGAGGACACCAATTTTTTTCATTATAGTCAGTATTGTGAATCATGCAAAATAGTTTTGGTAATGAAAGAGGTGTTCTAAAAAGGTAACGATAACTGTTAAGCCTATAAGAGTTAGTTCTTTGTTTTTTAATGTGAATGCAACAGTACGATGTAAACAGAAATGCCTATTGATCTATTTGGAAACATGACAAAGCGGTATAGACAGTTTCATCATTAAACGAAAAATAAGAAGAAAAATTAGATAATGACGTGGATCTTAAAATAATTCTGCGTCATTAATTAATCACATTATTACAAAAAATCTTGGTATCCACAACTGCGTATAACAAAGATGAATGACATATGTATATCATTGATATTATGGTTGATTCATTCACCTTGGAATTCGTAATTATAAATTGTTACTCACACGGTTATGCGTACACACCTTTGTTAATTAAACAAAAAATTTGTCAAATTGTACCGTCAAGTTGCTTATAAATTCACTTATAATTTACAAAATTTAGGAGATTAACACCAATTGCACGTTAAAAAACAGTAAATCACGTCTGGAACAGCTGTGGAACTGTTTACAACTTTGAAGTCCGCTACGGTCTGATGATTCCGACCGCTGAGAAGTGCGCAGAAACGGCAGGGCCAAGGCAGGGCGACCATAGACGAACGATAAAAATTCTGAACGAAACTCAGGTTAAAGTCAATTTATTGACAGCTCAGCAGCTGTTGCGCAGCTGCTCTGTTCCCACTAGCATTGTTCATTTTTAAACTGCAAGCTCTGAAAAAGGGTACGTCTGGCTGCGTCAGAGGTTCTAGTTTGCCTTGAATAAAATTTTTGTTATTTACCGGAAGAAGGAAGGTCGGGGCATAAGTATATCTTCAAATGGATGTCTGCGTGATCCTCTACTCAACGCTCTACTACTGTTACTCATCGTCTTTAAAACGTAGTTGATTATTGTCCATTCAAAGGAGATTCTCGATTTCTACGGCGTACGTACATGTTTTTTAGTAAACCAAGGAGGATCCTTCTTTGTAAATCAGATAGATTGAACTGCAGTGCAGTATCATGATAATCAGCAATTGTAGTAATTGCTTCAATAAACTTTTCACCAGAATCTACTGTCGTAAATATTTTCTATCCATTTTTCACCCTTCCCACAAAAATAAATCCTGTTGAGCTCCGTCTTCCCTAACAACGAATCTATTTTGAATTTACTCAGTGACATTCTTTTAAATAGTCAACGTGAACGGACATTCAAATTTTGTATGGATATCGATATCTTTCTCTGCGAGATTGGCACAAGTAGCGTGCGTCGATTATGATTTGTTTCTTTGGTCGACCGAACGCCGCTGAATGAATTATTTACTTTTTTCTATTTCTTATAAACTAAGTTGAATAGCTAATAATAGATGAAGTATTTCTCAACAAATTTACAATTTCAAACTGACAAAATGTATAATACAAACTAATATTTCTGTGATCGTTTCGCGCAGCCGGCCGATCGCCATATTGCCGTAGGGCCGCGCGCCCGTAGTACCGTGTCAGAGACCGATTGTAAAAATGTTAAGGTACGGCAAAGTAATTAGACATTTATCAAAGATAACGAGAAAAACGTATGCAAATTATGAGCACACACCCTTCAAATATATCGGTAAGTATTATTACAAAAAAAAAACCTCATGTCTGATGCATTTTGATCTGGTCATTTCAGTAATGACCTAACAATTCTTTGCTATTGCAGTGATGTTTTTCCAGGACACTCGAAGCTATTTAAGCAACATAGCTTGAAGTATATGGTTCAGTAAGCTGTGTTGCTTTTTGAAAAATAATAATAAAAATTAATCATTACTTGACTAAAAAAGTTTCACTTATTAGTACGTAATTATTCTGAGTTTCCTGGATGGCTTTTTGGCTGCTACTTGAACTTGCGGCGATTACCTGAATTCAGTTAACCTTATATTCGTAGTTCGTTTACGACAAAAATATTTGATGAAACAGTTGTTCTACCGATGCATTTTTTTTTTATCGAAGTAAAGTGTTTAATGTCTGAGAGATCCTTCCGATGATTTTGCCTGATTTCCCGTTGACTTTAGGCATAGTAAGCTACAGTCGGCACTACAGCAGTGGTGACAATAAAAAATCAAGTTCCACCAGACCACCGGGGACTACATTAAGAGCAGAAGAATGCATTCCTTCCAACCAGTTGAAGTCAAAAGAGTCTTTTCCCCCCAACCCTGTTTGCCCAGCTGATCCAAGTATCGACTGTCCTCTAAGTCCCAACAAAGACTGTGGGCGACCTTGCTCTGAACCATCCACAGAAGATGGCAATGGCAAAAAGCAACAAAAATTATGGATGCAAGTGCTCGCTGCCCTTGTCATTACTGGAGCAACAATCTATATGGTAAATTGTTATAGATTCCATTTATTAAATCTCAATGCTAAGGATAACTGAAATCCAAAGAAACAGCCTTTTTGTATTGTTAGTCATTTGAAATCCTCACGAAAATCTAATCCTGTTATAGGTCAATGGGATGAACACCTCGGATTCGAATAAAAAATCTCCACAAAGTAAGACTAAAATCAATTCCCTACTTTATTCATCATTCATTCTCATCGTCGTCTCATAGGTAAGAAAAAAAAAACAGAGAGAAAAAAAGTGAAGGTTCCAGCCATATCTACAGATATTCCAATAGAAATTCCATATCTTTTAATTGGAGGAGGAACTGCCGCCTTTTCAGCATTTAGATCGATAAAGTCAAGAGATCCTACGGCAAAGGTAATTATTTGTACAAAAAGTTTTTCTTCCTGATATTTTTGACACTACTTATTATTCTAGGTTCTAGTTGTAACAGAAGAAGGATCGTTTCCTTACATGAGACCACCGTTGTCTAAAGAACTCTGGTATAATAAAGACAGCGAATCAACGGAGCAATTGAAATTTAAACAGTGGAATGGCACAGACCGAAGGTATTTACAGCTTTGTGATCTAAGTATTTTAATGCGGCTGAATTTTCATTTTTGTTTCACAGCCTGTACTATGAGCCTACAGAATTCTACATACCGGTTGCAAACTTACTCGAGTCTAAAAAGGGTGGAGTTGGAGTAGCTTTAGGATGGAAGGTCAATGAAATAGACGTTATTAACAGGACAGCAATACTGGAAGATGGACATAAAATAAAATATGAAAAATGCCTTATAGCCACTGGTACGTGCGTTTTCAAAAACACCTCTCTTGTCCTCGATTAAAATATAGACCAATGATGGTTAGTAAAACATAATCTGGTCCATAGGTGCCTCCCCTAAAAATCTTCCGATATTTGAAACTGCGGATGATACGTTCAGCAGCAAGATCATACCATTTAGGACAAATAAGGACTTTCTGCAATTAGAAGAAAACATTCACGATCCTGCAGTCAAAAATATTGTTATAGTTGGTGGAGGATTCCTAGGTTCTGAACTTGCATGTTCTCTCGTTAGAAACTGTAAGTATTATCTTCTCAGTAACACATTGTCAGTTGGCTGATAACTATTTGTATGTCCTTGTAAATACATGGAAATTTGAACACCGGTGAATCGTTACAGTGAATCCTGAACAAAAAGTTGTGCATCAGATTTACAAAGAAAAGTTTATCATGGCTCAAGTACTGCCCGAATATCTCAGTGAATGGACAACCACTAAGGCAATGCTTGATGGAGTCAGGTGTATGCCTGAAACTGAGGTCGCAGATGTTGAGATGAAAAATGGAAATTTGAAATTAATTCTGAGTAATGGAACCACTGTGAGTAGCTTATTCAATCTTTCATGGATAATCGTAGACGTGTTGAATGTAATTCATGATGGTTTAATTATTGTTTGTGACTTACAGGTTGACGCTGATCAAGTAATTGTAGCTGTTGGAGCCAAAGCAAATACCGAATTGGCCAAAGCCTCTAATCTAGAAGTTGAGCCTGAGATTGGTGGTTTTCTCGTGAATGCAGAGCTCGAAGCAAGGAGCAATTTGTGGGTTGCCGGAGATGCAGCGTGTTTTTATGACGTAAGACTTGGTAGGAGAAGAGTCGAACATCATGATCATGCCGTAATTTCTGGAAGATTAGCTGGTGAAAATATGACTGGCGCCGGTAAATCATGGTCTTTTACATTATAAATGCGATATCATCTTTTTGTAGCGCAAAATCTAAAAACTTGTTTGAAATCCGTAGGAAAGCCTTATCTACACCAGTCCATGTTCTGGTCTGATCTTGGACCTGAAATTGGTTACGAAGCAATAGGTATTGTCGATTCATCATTGCCAACTGTGGGGGTTTTTGCTAAAACAACCGAGCAAGATACTCTTCTTGCCGCAGTGACAGCTTCTAATGACAGTCTGAGATCCGTTGGCGACGAGGTAAAAAAATAGTGGGCCCAGACTATGCAGCTGGTCATTATATTTGCATACATTGTTGACAATCCAAATTTATTCTCATTTCAACAGCAAAATTTGCAAGGATCAGAATCTGCAGCTACTGTGCAAACAACACCAGTATCTCAAAAGCATGACAAGCTGACTGAAAAAGCTGCATTAGAAGAGACTACAAAGCCTAATAATATCAGTAGAGAACCATGCAAAGATGAGGAGATAGAGAAAATCAAGGAGCCTCGTGATGACTTTAGCAAAGGAGTTATTTTCTACTTACGCGACGATGTCGTTGTTGGCATTGTACTGTGGAACCTATTCAATCGCATGTCCATTGCTCGACAGGTAAGCCACTCTGTTAAAAATAGCTATTCCAGATCTTCAAGGTCCTCATGTTAAGATGGAATTTGATACAACAAATTTTTGATTACTCAGGTTCTGACCAGTGAAACGCGATACGATGACTTGAATGAGGTAGCTAAGTTATTTAGCATACACGAAGATTGATAGAACGACATTGCCGTCACTACCATTTCACCGTTTGTAAATATTCGTACTATGGGTTATCGAATTGTGCGTGTTTTTAAAGGATGCCTGTACTATAAATCAATCTTCGATGGTCGATGGATAAAGTTAAGGAACTATAAAATATTGTAGATATTTCATGGTAGGATCAAAAAGTCAGTGTCGTGATTGAGACTTAGGTAAAGCGTCACATTTGTTCGCAATCGTACAAAGTCTATGTGCATTTATTATAAATATTGAATTGAATATATCTGCACATTGTTAGAAAATAAAGAAAACAATTCTATGTAAACGTGATCGAACAGTGTTACTTGTTCCATAGCCTATTGAAATCTGATAGTGAGACGATAACGCGGATTCTACAAAGTTCATTTTTTCAGCTCGTATTCATATTTAAAATTCATATCGTTACCCGTTCTGTTTCCTGAATCATGAGCATCGATAAAGTTGTGGTACGGTATCGCTTCGATAAAAGATCCATCAACTGGAAATGGTTTCCACAGTGATACTCGCTTAAAGTCTGTAAAATGCGAATTGAAATAAGATATAATGAATAAAATGAAATTTCCGTTAGAAATGTTTTGTACCATGTGCTCCGGCCACATCTTGCCTACAGTTACATCTTCCATAATTAGATTTCGGCAGTAGTCTAATAACGATGTACAATAATACAGAGTGTAGTCAGGTGGGTATAAAATACAAATAGCTAATAGATGTACAATTTCACACCACTGCAGCGATCCCCAAAAACAGTGTGATAATAATCCATCACAAATGATCCACCAGTCTGTCCCACAGTTATTCTTCAAAAATTAAAAAGTAATGGTTAACTATACAAATTTAACATGCCTAAATTCAGCGAGTTTCTCCACCATAAACAAACCTTCAATGCGTATTTGATGCTGGGAAATTCATTACTGATAATTCCTTCCAGGAGATGGGAGAACGTGATTCGAATATTCACAGGCAAATTATTATTACAGCTGAGACTTTTTCCCAATGTTGACCAGATATACATAATCGATGGAAATTGAACTATCTGAGTAACAAATGTTCTACACCTGTAAACATGAGATGAACTAGGTACTAAGGCAATTAATCGAAAAAAAATTTGAAATTTTTTGATTCCAGAGTAAGGTCTATGATGATTAAAAAACTCTGAGGCATGAACATTCAAGTTACTGCCATGATGGCCAAGTTTTCAATCTGAGACCCACCTATGATGAAATCTGGTCAGCTAGATTCATTATTTAGGAGTTTTAGATCTCTGAGCAACGGCATTAATTCTCAGAGATATTAACACATTAAAGATGTAATTGTGATTTAAATCTCAAGCCGTTTTATCAGAGACCTTGCTTCTGAAAATAACGAATCGCGGCCATCTGAGGTATTCAGTAAAACACTGCTAATATATTCACCTATCTATATCTCCATTGCAGATGATAAACACTGTTGCAATAAACCAATCGAACCCTTCAAACTTTCCATTTTGCCCATACTTTATAAATATGTGAGCTTCCTTCAGAAATGTTTTCAAATTGGCTCTAGCAGTCGAAGTAACTTCCATTAATCTATTTTGTTCGGCATACAGCAACGCTGATTCAATTCCATGGTCGTCCTCAGGTGACAGGGTTCCAGGATCAGTTTCATTGTTGATTGGCCACTTGTAATGACATGTCAATTCGAATGTCGAAACAGCCTTTTGCATTTGACCAAGTAGGTCAATGAGTACAGAATGCTACACATAGTTTGATATTTGATTATCACAAGTATCAAGATTATTTTTGCATTCTTGCATTTGGCAATTACCTCTATTGGATTTTTACTGGAATTTTTGTAAGCTTTTCTAATTTGCGAGACCCATCCATTATCTCTGAGTCCGGGTTTAGTGTCATGTAGAAATTTTTCTAATTCTGATTGTAAAGACGTCTCAGGACAGAGTTTTGTAGTATCGGATCTTGTAGACGGCGGGAATTTAGAAAACAAAATTGTTTGCTCTGGTACGTCTGAATCATCAATTGAATTACCCAAAATATAATAGGAATTCATGAGCACCTTGTGTCGAAGTAAGCTGCTCTCATCAATTCTGTATGCTATTTTTAGCGCACCGTCATTTTTCTCTTGAGTAATACAATTTTCTTGAATATCAAGTAACACTTCCTGTTAACCAAATTAAAATAAAATATCATTTGACAATCTTATAGCGCGCTAAAAATAATTTTTCGCGCGATTCTCAATTACCTGAAAGTTTAATTGAGTATTTAAATAAAGATTGGCGTCTAAATTTTGAATAAGAACATTCAGCGCCAACAATGCCAGACAATGATAATGGGAATCGTGTTTTAGTGAGTGTTGTAGTAGTTCGCAGAGATTACGTGGATAATCATCTTCACTAGAAGAATGTTCTTCATTATTGTTATCCAGAATGGCCATAATACCTGTAGATCAAAATTTATGATGGGTCTTCCAACAAAAAAAAAATGCATATCTGGAAAAGATACTTACAAGAATTATTTAAACACAAGAGTCTGAGTATGTGTAAAAACTCTTTTGTGGCACCGTCTCCCCATGGATCGTAGAAACAGTTAGGGTCTTCTGTCTTTTTACAAATATTCGTTAATACCTTTGACAAAAACTGAGGGGCTAGATCTCTCAAAATCTCAGAACCTAATGGTACCAAAGTCGCAATAGATACAAAAGCTACAACGTCATTACAACTCCAAGGCCATTTCAAAGGTTCTATGGAGCCACGTAGTAGTTCTTCAAAAACTAATTCCTCATTGCTTAAAAGTTGCAAGGCAAGGGGGATTGAGACAATTTTCAGCAATGCGGTCTTAATTGAGCTGTAACAAAAAAAAGGCTGTTCAGGAATTGTTTGTACTTACTCTAAATTCATGAATCTAATGTCAAAACGAACGGTTTTTCATTTACCTATCCAACATTTGTGTCTTGATCTCATTGTCCACGGAATATTTATCAATTTTGCTGTAAAGGTATGCGATAGCTGGAAAAAACCTTTCTGTTAAAGTGTGTCTGACAATAAGACAAACATCATAGAACTCAAATAGACGCCCTATGAATTTGAACATGTCAATAACATGTTCTATATCCATGATAGAAAGTGGTTGCAGTAATAAATCTGACGTGTATTCTAAAACGGCATGTCCTGGATAAATGCCTGTGATTCTTTCCTTGTAGTGAACTGGAAATTCGGTCAGCTTTGATATGATAAAACGTGAACCTTCTTCGGTATCTAAGACTCGTGTCATTACATCAATCATATGTGGATATATTTTACATTCAGCTTCTGGCGCGACCCTCAACAATGGATCTAGAGCCAGTTCATGAAATCTCGCATCATACATTACTGATGGAGGCTCCAATAATTTCTGCAGTGCAAACCGAGAAGTATCATAGATGCTAGCTGGAACTTCCGACACAGCTAAACTATTCAAGGAATTTAATAAAGATAACATAAAGTCAGAAATGTTAAATGGCTCATCTAATTGAATATTTCTCAATAACTCCCGGCCAGTTATTTTGCTGCATAGTAGACTTAATAAGCTCAAACAATGTAGGTAGGTTGCAGTTTTGATGGTGTCTCCAGAGATATTGACCTCCGGTGAATCATCTTCAATGTATGCTGATATGATAGCTGGTGTTTCTGCTAAACCAGCCCTCACAAGGTGCATGGTATTTTGTAGGAATATAGGTGATTTTTCTAAAGCAGCTGTTAGTATTTTTCGTGTAGTTAGACTATGGATCCATTTTCTAGACCATTCTGCTTTGGGGTCCAAAATGGATACAATATCAAGAATCGTTAAAGTTTGGGTGTGGTTGACATTGCCAGATTTATCCAAGCTTAGAAACGTTACAAATTGTTCCATTACTTCTTCCAAGACTTTATCTGAATATCTGTTGCTCTTCAATGACTCCTCCAGATGTCTGATGATTAGATGAACTATACGAAATAATTTCTCATGCATAAATATCTTGAAATTGATACCAGATGTAAATGTTGGTAACATATGATGCATTCGTTTGGAATTATAAAGTATGTTGAATACTTTCATCAAATGTGTAAAGACTTCTTGCTCTGCCTGAGATCCGCTAAGCATTTTACTATAAGCTTGCAAGCTTGCTTCAAACACCGGCTGGCTTTCATCAATGATTCCATCTCTCAGAGCCTTTAACAGTACATCCCATGATTGACTGCTGCTGATGTTTGTAATTTCGCTTCTTGCCAGGGCTTCATATCCAGCTAATCTAACATGGATCGGTTTATCCTGACTAATTTTATTGATAATATTGGTGAAATGGTCGGTTGTAGCAACTTGAATAGGTCCCCATTCATCACCCGATAATTCACTCGTGATTGATATTGATGTTTGTGGACGAGACTCCAACATAGCAACAGAATTAGCTCTAGAAGATGGATAGTGTTTTTTGAGCATTGAATTTATACTGACGACCAATTCTGCCATTTCTTTAGATTGGATTATCCTTTGAGCAATGTCGTGAGAAGTTTTGTTCCTATCAAGTCCATTCTCGATCATTGTATCAAATTCGTTTTTTAAACACTCCTTGACCCATTTCCGCAAGGATAAGGGCAGGTTTTCCATTGTTAATGAATGTTTCACTTTTTTTTTATCTTACAGTGAGAAAAGTGAGCAATGATGAAAACTAATTGAGCTAAAATTCTATCATATCGCACTGTTTTCATGTGGTTCACTAATTCACCATATTGTTTTGGTATGGTCGTCTAGGCAACGGGTAAAGCAGAACGGATTGACAAATACAAATTGCTATATTGAAATTCGAATAATAATTAGAATTGAACTAGATTATCAACATAACAAATCGTGCTTGGCATTCGTGTACGTCAAAAAATGGTACATATTTTAATGAAATTAACTTTTAACGAGGTGGAACCAGAATATTGGCAGCAGCAGATCGAAGAGCGTAAATGCCTCCTGCCAGGGAACAAACCCTCAGAACTCCACAGCTTATCAAGAAATCTGCAAACTTTAAAAAGATCCGTGGTCATTTTTGTGATTAGAATTGTAGAATCATATGCATAGAAGGCTAACATTAAAATTCCAAATTAAAATGAAAATACTGAGAGTTACCAATGCATTATTCTGATCATGCTGGCCAATAATAACTACAATGTGGTCTTTATTGTTCGCCAAAGGTTCAGCGTGCGGACCTAGCGTTGTTATGTCTGTGTGAGATAGCTGAACACTTGTAAATGGAATGTTGATACTACCCAAAACAGCCCCTCTTTCGAACCTGATAAAAGTGAATGATCAGAATGTTACTTTATTTAATCGTCTGTATGCAGCTATAAAGAGAGTAGAAAATAATTGAAGGCAGCAGCTCACTGTGTGTTGTTACGTATGTCTACAACAATCATTTTTCGTGGATTGTTTTGTAGTAGATTCAAGAAATCTTTAATGCTAATCCTTGGCATTTTTTCAGTTCCAGGTTCAGGATTAATCCAGTTCGTTGCCTATGAAAGTACGAATATCAAGTCTCATATTTCATAGCTTGGTAATGATGAATATTTCAACATTATATACACGATGATATCACACCTTTGATTGATCAAATTGATGCCGTCTATAAGTAATACTGTTAGGCGTTTTGTGATACATTGTCATTGAGTCCTTGACACATAATTCTATGTCGATTTCCGGAAGATCAGAAAATAGCAGTATGCATTCATTAAATCCGGAGGTAAGTAGAGAATCGCGAAGCTGCCTGAGTATTGCCAGACCGACCAATAAGGGAAACGAAGAATCTCCAAGTAAGAGCTTGTCCCACAAGTGCAGTATTTTATGTAGAGGAAATACATCTACGAGTCATGAAATAGTCATCAAAATTATATTTAACTAGTTCTATTGAATACTTACGCGAAAACATTGTCAGAAACCACGGTATAGCAAACAGCTCAGGCACGAAATTTATCGATTTTAAATGATTTGCCAGCTGTGGATCATGAAAAGCTATAGTTTGTGAAAACTTTCCAAGGTACTCGTGTATCACTGCTGAGTTATCCTTCAGGAAAAATTTGTGCAGATATTTAGGGATAAATGCTGACAAGCAGGCAAATGCTCGAGCTGAAAATGAAAGGGAATCAGGATCATTTTGCATTGGTTTCACCTGCTCATCAAAAACCAATTGTGAATCGAATCATCCATGTTCTTACCTTCGTTGTCAAAATTTAGATACAAAAATGGAGCTGTGAGCGAATCTAAACCTTGCCAGTACACATAATTAGGATTATCTCTGACCCAGGCTTTCAATAATCTTTGTAGTCGTTCGTGTCCTGCTCCAGAAGACAATAGTTCACTGTATTGATGACATCGTGGAATGTCTACTTCGATCTAAAAGAATACAGTAGTTTTCAATGAAATTGACTTTCCACTTGAGCTAACATGTAGTTCTTCATACCTGTCTATCTGTGTGTGTAGGAGTTTCTTTGTCGATCATTTCGTATCTGCGTTGAATATCTCCACTCACACCGAGCAGTGCTGCCCAAACTGGACCTCGAACTGGAGGTGGAATATCTTTATGAGCTTCTCTGATAATCGCATCTTTTGTAATTGGATATCCCTGCATTGAAAAAAAAAATCGTATCATATGGGAATTGGATCTTCTTGAACTTTTTAGAAAAATTAAACTCTGACCTGTAATAACCTATCATAAAGTACAATTCTATAAAATTGATACTCCGTGTCTCTTTCCCTAATTATTAGTGGTAATTGGGATGCACCTTTCGTCAGATCATCCTGCGCTTGTATGTGAATTCTGCATGGAAATGAAGGCTATCAAAAAGCGGCATATCAAGATTTTAGACATTTTTGAGAATCGAGATCAATCTCATACTCACTGATTCATCAATCGTGGATAGTTGGCTTCGAATGGAACATGAAATAATCGCTGTCGCAACGTATCTAAAGGCACTTTGACCACTCTTAAATCGAGTAAGCCGGCTGCGTCTCTACGACCAAATATCTGACCCAACAGTGCTACTAAGCTGAAAAATTCTATTTTTATATTTTGCTACACAACATGCAGTAATGATTTTTGATAATAATAGATGATATACTTTGGCACAGATAAAATAGGAGGACGCGATCGTATTAATCCTTGTTTCTTCAACTCCATTGTAATGTCACCACCGGCAAGCTGCCATAAATAGTACAACTCATCCATTTTCCGGCTAATTACATTGTTGTAAATTTCGTGCTCCTTCAATTCTCCAGCTTTTGTAAATTCTTTAAACAAAGAATGTTGTATCAACATTTCTGGGGTTTCCCGTTTGCTTGGATAAATTTGTAGACAGCAGTCCACAAAGTCTTTAACTTCTTCTGGCAGAGCCTGGTAATTTCAATCGGATACATATATTGGGGTACTTCCAAAATTCTGTATTTTAAATGTATGCGTATACAAACCTCATATATTTCGGAACAATTGTTTTCCCGTGCGATCCGCTCAAAAATTGCTGTCTCTGAATTAAGAAGACTCAAAACTTTGCGCAAACATTGAGCTAGTTTAATTCCAGTCCAAATACTTTTCTTCAACAAACATTCAGCAATTATTATTCCAAGAGACCAGCTATCCACTTTAACACCACTTGAACCATTTCCCAAAAACACCTCTGGCGCTGTATACTTTGGATACCTAGAAAATATAAGACTGATATAAAGCTTTTCGGACTTTTTAATAAAAAATAAAAACATTTATTTCAGTTTGCAAATCTCACCCAATTGGAAATGAAACATTTTTGCCACTATCAGTCATATAATACAGTCCGTAATTATAAAGCTTAACATTTCCGTCTTTGTTAATCAGAATATTATCTGGACTGAGGTGTCTGTGCACAAGACCCAGTTTATTCATGTGACATAAAGCTAGAAGGCACTGATACGATATCTTCTTTACAGTTTCTAACGAGAGGTTCTTTTCACTGCTCAACGGGTCCCCACTGTATTCAGCTACAACAACTGTTCTTTCTGAAATTAATTAATATATAGCAAATGGTACAAGTCTTTGTCCAGCTTGCACTCATGCGTCACACTACGAGTACTCTACCAACCATGTTTACTTCTGATTATATCAAGATAAGTTGACAAGTTAGGATGATCGATAGTCTTCAGAAATTGTGATCTCCCGTAGATAGTTATGGAATTTGGGGTGAGCGGCAAGCCATTACTACCACAGAGTTCGACCGGATGGCTGCGAGCAAAAAATGTTGTTCCACCCAGACAGCGCTCTTCACCTTCTAGCAGAGCTGGGCACATCTTGTCTTCTAGTACAAAGAATACTTTACACGCATTTTATATTTTGAACTTAAGAATTCGTAGGCGTTGCTGGAGCCTTATATTTATAATACGTCATGAACTACAGGAAGCCTGATTATAATAAATAATTTTGATCAACTTCAGCAAAACAGCATTTCAGATATATTCAACGCATATCGGAGTTGAATTTCTGATATTCTTCATGTACAATATGTATATTCAACAACAAGTTCAGTCAACACATGCTTTCTTCTCACCTCTTGCAGATCAGCTGCTAGCTGTCACTTGGCTGTCAAAAAATGTTTCAACCGGAAAAGTCCAGGGGGCGGTTTCGCAAACACATGTTCTGTGCATAGACGGCACTTGAGTAAAATAATACTAGATTAATGAATAATTTTGCTGCGTAAAAGACGTTGAAAGAATTATTTTACGCATCAAGGAACATTTTTCTGCTGATCGATTTTCATACATTGCCAGACGTTTTATTTGATTAGTTGCTTTTTTTCTTCTTCGCGTTCATCTTTCCTCGGGTGTTCAGCCACAGTACAGCGCGAGCTTGAAATGAATCTACGATGATTCACGAGTCATTCTGGAGCTTGATAAGAGCGCTTAGAAATGTGCTTACTGCTTAGTCTTGATTTTTGCATAGCCGATTGCAACTAACATAAAGTTCGCTAGCGAACTTATTTAGGTCAGTAATTTGATAGATCCATATCGACTATCGTTCCTGTAGTTGAGCTAGCAGCATTCTATTCACAAATTCTTAGAGCAAGTATCTGTTGAAATGATAGTTATTTAACAACTCGGCTAATTACGTAATGATAACGTTTTTCAGAAACACTTGGGTTGCAGATGAATAAATTTGAATTTACTGACAGAATTCGCTAACCTACCCACTTGCAGATACGTGACCTTGGCGTAGAGGACACTTTCGGAGATTTAAAGGTCACACGAAATTACAATCCGATTCGTTCGGTGGAAAAATGGCTCAAGTTTTGAGGGGTAGAGTTGGTGTGTTTACGATACAATATTTTCAAAAAATTGTCCCCAAAGTTGAATTACCCACTAAGTATCATCGGTCATGTTTTCACACCAGCTGGGTTCTCGATGGTAAGTATCCTTTCATTCATCATTACCTGTATTAGCATATGCGAGACCCAAAGGTTATGTTCAGGAGTCGTCTGTAATACTTATTATAGATGGGTGATTGATTGAGTTGACGATACGTTGCAAATACTGTAGGAATAGATTCTTCTGTATTGAAACTTTTAGTTACAATCGCATTAATTGCCAATAGACTGTAGACGAAGTTCGCTGACTGTGGTTATGCAACAATTTTTGTAGTCACTCGAGAGTGTCAATCTAAGAGCACTGACAGCATCGAAATATGGAACTTCAATTTCTTGACAGTCGTTGATGGTTATGCAGACATGAGAGTGTAGGTGTTTCATTGGATCACAAAGTTTTCACTTTTATATTATGAATATTATTTCTGTATCAGTAAAGGGACGGGAACTTCTAATGCCCTCATTGTCGCCGACAATGGAACAGGGCACCATTGTCAAGTGGCTCAAGAAAGAAGGAGATGACATTGAAGCTGGCGATGCAGTTGCCGATATTCAGACTGATAAGGCAGTCATGGCCATGGAAATGGATGACGAAGCTGTTATGGCTAAAATTATTGTAATATTCATTTATCTATATATTTTTTTCTGCTCACTTTAACAGTTATTGATAGATTCATACCCTTCAATTTGTCGTCAACTTTTAAGATCCATTCTGTAGCTGACAATAACTTTCATGACTTTTATATCACTCCAGGTTCCCGAAGGGACAAAAGATGTTAAAGTTGGCACACTCATTGCATTGACAGTTGAGAAAGGCGAAGATTGGAAGTCAGTAGAATTACCAACAGGTGCTGGTTCTAGTGCATTCGGATCCCCAGCTTCTTCTACTCCCCCATCCTCACCTTCACCATCTGCACCTGTGACCCAGGTATCTCAGGAAATACCGGACAGCCAGTAAGTCTACATATCTGTGTAGCTATTAAAGTGTTGGAAATGGTAACTTTGGATTTTCTACACATAAATTTTGAATGATGAATAATCATAGTCAATTTTTGTTTTCAGACAAAGTTTGACAATGCCTGCACTATCCCCAACAATGACATCTGGAGTTATTGTGAAATGGCTTAAGAAAGAGGGTGATAATATAGAGCCTGGAGATGCGGTTGCTGAAATTCAAACTGATAAGGCAGTAATGTCCTTTGAAATGGAGGATGAGTTGGTTCTTGCAAAAATAATCGTATGTCCTATAAAAAAAAAATGATCACAATTAGAAAATTATATTGAAAAACGACTCCTGCTAACTTTTGAACTGCAAACTTAGGTTCCAGAAGGATCCCAAGTTGAAGTTGGGCAGTTGATCGCTTTGACAATGGAAAAAGGTTCTGATTGGACAAAGGCTGTCGTTCCCAACGTTACCTCACCTACCCCTGCTGCAGCTCCATCAAAGCCAGCTCCTGCAAAGTCACCTCAAGTGTTGGCACCAACGTCAACAACAGGAACGCTTCCCCCTCCTAGTGGGCAGTATGTGTAGTCATACTAATTTCTCTAAATATTCTTTGAGATTTAGAGCTTTTCTCTCATTCCATTTATCAGATACCGTCTTAATCGTGTTACCTGTGTTAATCAGAGTCTATGGTTTGGCTGTGAAGAGATTGCTTGAGGAGTACAACTTAAGTTCCGGTTCAATAAAAGGAACGGGCCGACCCAATCGTTTGCTGAAAAGTGATGTCCTTGCTCATATCCAAGCCCATGGTTTACAGAAAGTGGCACCTAAAACTGGTAACACTCCCAACCAATATTTCACTCAGTACTTATTCTTTTTATTGGTATGAATTTGAGGATATAATTTAATGTCTGTTTTAATTTTTAAGCTGCCACACCAGCTATTTCAAAAGCTTCTAAACCACAAGATTTGAGTTCTTCAGAAGCTATCAGTGAAAGACCGTCTGGACTAGGTAAAAATATCCCGTCAACATACAAGGACGTCCCTGTGAGCAATATTAGAGGAATAATTGCAAAACGACTTGCAGAGTCTAAGGTATCGAGATGAGCCGTAAGGCTGTTTGCCGTGGTAAATCTGACTTTCTGTATTACTCTTGATATCATATTTTCAGAGAAATATACCTCACTCATACCAATGTATTGACATTAAAGTGGATAAGCTGAACGAAATCCGAGAAAAACTGAAATCTGAAAATGTTAGTGTGTCTGTCAACGATTTTGTCACCAAAGCTGTTGCTCACGCACTGCTGGAGTGCCCAGCAATTAATACATTATACCAAAATGACAAGGTGAAGTTAATAGCTTACATTAAAATTTGCAATACTGACTAGATTAATAATTTTTCTTGATCGGTCACAGATTGTCCAGTTGCAAAAGGTGGACATTTCATTTGCAGTCTCTATTCCAACCGGTCTTATAACACCGATTATTTTTGACGTGCCCTCAAAAGGGTTGACAGAGATATCTCAGAATTCCAAAGAGCTTGCTGGTAGAGCTCGTGAAGGAAAACTTCAGCCTAACGAATTCCAGGGTGGTTCTTTCACGTAAGTTTCAATTCGAAACCGTCAGTTTTTTTAATATCAATTGTGATCTATAGTTTTTATAATTGCCATCAGAATCTCCAACCTTGGAATGTTTGGTATCAAAGAGTTTTCAGCCATTATCAATCCTCCTCAAACAGCTATTTTAGCTGTAGGAACTGGGAGGCGAGAATTAGGTAAAATATCGTTGATTTTTCTCTGGAAATATTATGAATCTTGAAACTTGAAAATTGTAAATCATATTCTATGATCATAGATTCTAATTTCAATACTGTCACACGAATGACAACGACACTCTCCTATGATCGGCGGGCGATTGATGAAGATCAGGCAGCCGATTTCTTAGCAGTTTTAAGAGCTATGCTTGAAGATCCAACTTTTTTGGCTGTCGGAAGAGCTCAGGCACATAGACATAAACGGCTGTGATCCGACCAGTAAGTTGACAACGATTTATGCTCGGAGAATTGGAAATCAGCTACCTGCTACACTGTTACCAAACCCTTTTGCACTTAAGGCGATCATATTATTGCTCATTATTTCCCATTATGTCGAGTGAATCCTCTACTCCATTAACAAAATATTCATTTCTTACTGTTTCAGGTTCTATACTGAAACAAGAACATTTTGAATTTCAACATCATTACACGTTAGAAAAATTGTACAGGATATTCATTGATAGAAGGCTGCAGCCATCCTCGCGAACGTGCAGAATTTCTGTGCGGCTTGTATCACTATTTAAATTCAGCACAAAGCTGCAAATTTATTGAGCTCACATAACAACTATGTATATATTTGAAACGAATCTGGCCTGGTAATAAGGTTTTACTCGTTAATTGTTTCAACCGTCATCTCTGGTGTAGAAAGTGATATTACGATGCCAAACAGATTTTCTCGTGCAGTATAGTTGAATCACAAAAATACGTATGGGAATAGGTATTGATTAAAATATCATTTCAAGTTCAGCTGAATTCGTTGCAGCGCCACTTTTCACCTTTGAGTATTCTGTGCGCGGTCAGTGATTTACTATAGCAGGGTAAATGTTTGTCAGGTATTTATGCTACATGATAATTTATCAGAATTGAAAAAGGTATTCTTATCTACCTGATAATTATTTGTCTCTTATTTATTTATTTATTAATTACGTTCTGCGTATTTGGGACGATAGTGACATGCCAATTACGTAGTTAGAAAATTATAAAATTCGTAAGGAACACTATTGTTATTTAATTCTAGCTCATTGATTTGTACAAATTCTTGATTTTAGCTAGATTAATTGTCAGCTATGTAATCACGTGAATCATAAATACTCAAAAAAATAAATATTTCCTCAATAAATTCATTCAAAGCTAAACAATGATTTGATGTTTGATTTTCATACTATATACTATTAGAATAAAACACTTTAAACGCTAGACAAAAGGTAATATGAATAATGTACGAATTAATTCTCATTCTTCAATGGTTTGTTATCTTTATTCGGGTATTGAGTTCTGCAGAAATATAATTTGCTATATTTGTTTCAGCTTATCAAGTTTAGTGATAATGTTTTATACCCAGCCTCACACACTAACACATTATATGCTCTGATATCCAATATAATATTTCGAATACTACAAAAGTGCGTATCTTTAGCTCTGTGTTAAGATTGTTCATTCCTATTCGAATTCCAAGGTTGAGAAATCAGACGAATTATTTTTACAAGCCACTTGGCAATGCTGTTAATCTGATTTCAGAAATAAATGACAGCAGTTTTTTTTATTTTTTCTTTTTTTTTATCAATATTACATACGTATTTTATTTACATATACATAACTTGTATAATAATTATAGCCCGTTGAACGTTGGCGACCTGCAGCTGTGAAAATGTAAATATTTGTTTCAGCTATAATTTTGAAAATATCTAATACGAAATTTCGAGCAAGAACCGGTGCTTTAATACAATTTTATACAAGCAACTCATTTTTCGTTTTGCACGTGCGCCGCTTCACATAAATATTTAGAGATACAAATCCGTTAGCCGATCAATGTATCTATGACTAATGCTCTGTGGTGTAGGTAGTGTTACTATTGAAGAAGATGAAGAAAAAAATACCCAGAAACTAAAAAATAACTTTATGCGATTATATCTCTGGGTTGCATGCTCTAAAATGTACAGCCATAATGCAAATTATTGGCTACCCAGATAATAGTGCATACGCAACAATAAAGTACTATCGATGATAATAATCAATGCCATATCGGTCAATCTTCTATTAAATTTATTCATTCGCTTAATTCAATGTATTCATGTTCTTTAGTTCTGTCTAATCAGGTAGTAACGACATTTAAATTTTATGAATGATACTTAAAAGCCCAGTAATGATGGAATAGATTGAGCTTTATGGTTGAACTTTATGTGATATTATTTCTTACGTTACATCGGTGATGAGCTAACAATAAAAGAAAGCTTCCGAATTCGTTGTTATATGAACTTTACATCACATAGAGAATTTTGATTACATTTGTTGCTCAGAATAATCTGGTCAAGGCTGTGGGACTTATATAGAAAATTAATACTCTTATAAAAGTTGTCGTAATTGTCAGATAAAATATTTTCAGACCCTTATGTACGACGTTACCGTACTAAGTCGACCGCTTATTTGGTTGAGCATATTTTTATGCCTTTTGAGCATATTAATTGATATATATTTTAAAAGAATCTTAATACATGGAAAATATGAAGTGCGAAAAGCTCATTACATAGAATACAACTTATTGCAGAATATTGCATTTGTTTGGTCCTTTTTAAAATGTTAGATTGCTACGACAATCAAGTTATCATTAAATTAGCTATCATTGATTTTGGGTCTGCAAGAACTGTAGTTTTTTTTTTTTCCAAGGATTATTCTTATGAAAAATTAGCTATTACAATTGTATAAAATTTATCAAAATACTTGTTACGTTTATACTTTTAACACACATTTTCTGCTGAAAAACCTTATAGCAGAAAACAAGGCACTTAGTCAAGCGTAAAATATGAATTAATGAAAATTCTGCTGGAAAATTCAACCAACAGGTTTGTAGTATTTACAGCTAACTGATTCATATAATTGACAAACGGTAATGTGTCAATCACACTTTGACAATTACGTTTCATGTACTTGAGTGACGAAGTATGAATTTTTTATAAATTATCGCAGACGCTCCTGGAATATGGAAAATACTTGTATATCGTGACATTCGTCCAATTCACACAAATACTTTGTGTCAGTCTTGAATATAATATTGTTCATCGTTGACTACACTTGAGTGCAATAGTCTGAATCAGCTATGCCAGCAATTGTTGATATAATAATACTAAATACACTAATCGCGACTAATAATATGATAAAAATATTAATCTTTCATTACACAAGTTTAAAAAATATGTGTATATCCAAATTCAAATTTGGTTATTAAGATCAAACGTTTACTTCATGTCTATCAACATGCATTTATGTATAAAATTCATAATGATACCCGGTGAGGGGTCTGTTACTTACTGTGAAATGGAAATGATGAATGTAAATCCATGGCCAAGATGAGGATTTAAAAATTCATACTTTTTCTATGACCACATCGAATTCTTGGATTGTAAATTCGAGAAAAAATATTCCAAACCTGCAAGATATTAAATTCCCTTAGAAGACTTTCCGCAAAATTCTTTGGGCTGCACGTATCAATGGCGTGAGTGTGGATAAATCTGCACAATTATCTAAGAATGGATGGGTCAGCAGCTCATCGGCTGTTGCCCGATCGTCAACCTCAACAGCCAGGCATCTCTCAAGGAAATTTTGAAACGCAGGACTCAGTGTATCCCATCTTGGAATTGAAGGCTTTCCAATGGCAGCGATTAGATACAAAGCTCTCAGTGGCGTTTCTTTCAAATATGGTGGTTCTCCCTCAATCATCTCAATTGCCATTATACCAAGAGACCAAATATCGACTTTTTTACCATATTGCTTTCTTGTAACCACCTCTGGAGCCATCCAGTAGGGAGTTCCTACCATTGTCTGTCTTTTTTCATCGCCGACAATGTTGGCGCAAAATCCAAAATCAGTCACCTTCACTATCCCATTCATCCCAAGAAGAATATTGTCAGATTTAATGTCTCTATGAATGATTCCTTTTGCATGGAGGAAGCTAATGGCCTTGAGCACCTCACGACAAACAGCCGCTATCTGTGCTTCTTTCATCACAGTCTCAGTAACAACATCTGTAAGTGGCCCTCCGTCCAGTAGTTCCATTATGACCCACAAATGTTCGTCTACCAAGTAAGCGTCAAGGAAATTAACAAGATTAGAGTGATGAAAACCTTTGAGAACTTGGATTTCTGTGAGAATTAATTCTTTTTTAGGTTGTTTGGATAGATCTATGTCCTTAATTGCGACTCTATGGTTGGTTTTTGTATCAGTGGCTATGAAAACTGTGCCAGATGCACCAGCTCCAACTTCCTTGCTTCGTTCAAACCTGAGATGAGGATCACCAGAGTTACAGATTTTCCTTAATTCTTCAAATACCTCATCCTCAGTCATCTTTCCAACAGAGCCCTCTGTCTTTCTGCGTAGAATTGGGCTCTCATCATCGGGGTGCTTTATCTCATCAGGAAGCCGGGTGTCATCGTCATTGTCAATTCGATATGTACTCAAATCCTCTAGTATTTCGGTCAATGTTTTTTCATTACGTTCCACTTTATTTCGAGGTGCAGGTTTTGGAACTTTATTGAGCTTTGGTGGAAGATCGGGTAACCTTTGCTGACTGTCATTGGAACTCACCGAAGTACTACCATCAGAGTCTCCTGATTGATACTGTTTTTTTGTAAGGATTTTATCTATCTCTTGAGACTCTTCGGCAATCAACCTCTCAGTTACAAACGGTTTAAAGACTTCCTCGAGAGGTTTCTTCTTAATTGAATAATTGTAGAACTTGATAGCCTGCAAAGCGGCTGCTGGGTTCTCATTTTGCTCGCTCTTTGTTATCTGTCTATCCAATTCTTGTATCCAGCGTTCAGGTAAGCCCTCAAGCTGTCCTGTCACGATGTTTTTACTCACATGAAATTCGTGAGATACATTTGTCGGTAATCCAATCTCCGAGACAGCTTCCACAGTGGTCTTCTTCTTGGAGAAGAGCTTCGTTATACTCAAACTCATTTTGACTAGCGGATTATCGCCGTTACTCTTCGGACGCTCCGTGGTTGTAGGTTTTCAAATCACAATGATAAATCAAAAATAAAGGTTTAGGAAGTAGTAGTTGAAACGTGGAAACAATGTTTAATGATCACACCCATTATCCAGGGGTCCCCGTGAACGACTCGCGATCTTATCTATTTTACAAACTACATTCAGTTACACTCATATGCTATGTATTGTGTTTCAATTCCTGCACAACACTGACTGATAGGTACTGCTTAACAATTGTTCTTTAGTCTTTACATAGGAAGGTGTGTAATAATTATTCAATTAGCACTGAGTCAAGATTTCACCCCCGAGACAGCCGACCGTGCGTCTCTTTTCATGAAAAGGAGATACCAGGGTTTCACTTTCCGGAATCCGGAGTCGGCGTAATGCAGCGATGTGAGAAACCGCCTCCTGCGTCGCGATTTTTTTTTAATCACTCATGATTTGCATCGATATGATTATATTTTTTAGATAATTCTATCTAAAATTCTAGGACTGAACACGCCATCTGCCTTTTGCTGATTCGACAAACGTAAAATGAATCATCAACCCCTTACCGACAGAAACTGAAGATTTCTCATCAAAGCCATGTGACTCCGAAATAACTTTTCATTGGATGTTGGGGACTACATTGCGTACGTCGTCTGCCTTTCAGCTGTTTCAAGGGCAAGTGTCAATTATATTTTGAAGGAATTTGTCAGAAAACTGAAAACGTTGATTTTCCGTGTCTTGTAGTAGTTTTTGCTGGAACTCAACAGGCGTAAACATGAATGCTGTTGTAAAATCTAAAAAACTATTGAAAGTGAGTTATCATGATTTGCCAATAGTTTAGTTTCAGGATTACTTGATTCCAAAATAGTTGGCGATGATTATTTATATTTTCTCATCGCAGGTTACATCTCTCGTTCTGACACGAAATGTTTCCGGCAGTTGTGTCAACAGGCATAATGATTCAGGCATTGTGCATCCGGAGGCTCAAGAGCCACATATTCCCCCATATGTCGAGCGAGAGGGTGAAGAACTAACTCTAAAAAGGGCTAGGTGTGTGTATGGCAGCAATACGAATGACTCGTAGATTTCACTTCACTTCGTCCAGATGCCAAGAATCTTTTCATTAATTCTAACGATAAGAACAATATTGAAATATCCTAATTTTCAGACTCATGTACCAGTCCCGCAAGCGCGGTATGTTGGAAAATGGCCTTCTACTCAGCACATTTGCTAAAAAATATCTGAACTCATTCAACGAGTCACAAATTCAATTGTATGACCGATTAATCAATTTGCCTTCAAATGACTGGGACATATTTTACTGGGCTGCAGAGGTGAAGCCAACACCATCTGAATTTGATAATGAAGTAATGAATCTACTGAAAGAGCATGTTAAAAATAAAAACAGAGATGTCAGGTTGATGCAACCAGAATTGTGAATATCGACTAACACTTGAAGTACATTATTAGTCTCTTAAGAATCCAGTTTTTCTTCAAGGAGGACAAGGTTGAAAAACTGCTGTAGTATCGTTACCCAGGATCCCAACATGTTAGCTGCTCTTCCCTGTCTACCTATGATATTTACAGTGAGTCAGTATTTTTACTGTAGTAATACATGATTTTCTCAAGTGTTTGGAGGAAGAGTTTCGATGATGTACATTATCTAGGGAAAAAATAAATATTAGAGTTGAAATCTGGTTTATTACAAAAACATATATTCCTCACGGACAGTAAATTATTTATATTTATACATAAGGCTAACCACTATTTTTGTTGACCATTAATAATTTATTGGGCTTTGATTCTCAGAAGGACGAGATTTGAATTATTTTTTAAGCAATGTCTTTACAACGTTGTTAACTCGTTATTTTCACGACCCACGAAAAGTAAATTCAGCCCAGCACTTGAGGCTTGATCCTATATTTAACCGAGCATCATTGGCCTGCGGATAACTTCAATTATTTGTTACTTTCTAAAAGCCCAGATTTTGGAACCGATGAGGATCTTTTGAAAAGACCTGCTTTTGACCAAGATCCAATAATCCTGGACCACAATTGGACCCACTGCTACGTCCACGTGCTGTACTACGACTTGTTCTAGCACTTTGTCTGCCTCGTGTGGTTGATTGCCTCGACTGGGAACTGAAAACATCGAAAAGTTATGGATATAAAATTTGGTCCGTCTGCTTGAGAATTCCCAGTCAGGATTTTATCAGGTTGAAAAATTGAACTCACGATGACGCTCCACGTTTAAACCGTTTAGCTTTACCAGTAGATCCACCTCGTCCTCTTCTTTTTGTTCCTCGCCCCCTGGTAGTGTTCCCTTCATAATGCGGACTAGAGACCGAGGACAACCAGGCTGCACTATTACCGTCATCTTCATTATTAGTGATTTTCTCTTGGCTCGATGCTTCATTCAGCAAAACTATTTATTAAACACATTTTTTTATTCAGAAAGTTATAAAACTGAACCTAATACGCGGGGATGGTTGCGATTGATCAAAGTGAATACTCGCCAGTCTTTTCGGCAGCATACTTTGCTGTAATATCAAGCAAAGCCTTCCCATATTTATCGTAATTTGCTTTTGTGACATGAGGAATCTTTAACATCTCCTCTTCTGTTGCTGGTAGTTGCTGGCTCATTGCTCTGCAATAAAAAATAACAGTTAGCAGATAATCTACTGCACTTAGGTGAACCCAGTGATGAGTGACAGCCTCTTTCAACAATATCATTCATCTCCCGTAAAGCCTAACTTCAGTCATTTGCTAACCTGACGGCGATCATATTCATAATCGAGGCAGCAGAAACGTCCAAAGCACCAGCTATGCCACGCACTATTGACATAAGTTCTGAATAACATCGCGACTGTAAATCTTTTAGTGCCTCGTTTGATGGAGTTGCATCGGCTGATCCAACGGCCACTGTTGTTGCTCTGCCACACTTTCTCAGTGAAAATTGTACCTAAATTAAGAAATAAAAAACAATCATGATGAGAAATCAGCGCCGTAGCAGGCTAAGGATTTTATGAAAGGGATCAGGAACAAGGATGTACCTTGATATTGTGTTTTCTGAGAAGATCCTGGCCTCTGGGCCCAATCTTGAGGTATGCACAGGCTATCTCATTGTTGATATACATGTCTTCCTTCAGATACTGATCAATCACTAATTTATGTAGCAGCCTTTCAATGTCATTTTTTTTCCATTCCTTTCCCCGACCAAATATGGGATGGTTGTTCTGGCCTAATACATACAAGGCAGATATGAAAGTAACAAAGAACAACTACATTTTGCTAATATTGAATATTGATAAGATATTTTTTATTAGCGCCTAAAACTATTCTTAATTCACCTGCATCCCTGATCTTTTTCAAATCACTGCCTTTGAAGATTTCGGTGATTTGTAAAAGAGTTACGCCTTTCCTCTTTCCAAAATCTTGGACCGCCTTTACCAGTTCCCGTGCATCTTCAGTTGCGTCGATTATCTCGAATTTATCTTTACTTCTACAGTTATCGCATGTTGTTGCTGCATCGGCCATGCAGGATTCTTTCTTGAATATTTCACCAAAATAATTCAACTGCTGAACTCTCCGACAATCGGTTGTGTTTTCACAAAATGCAACCATTCTGTACAAGTTGTCCAAGTGGGTTTTCATGACTTCAGGGGATGCGCCGTCCAACTCGATCATTTTTCTTATTCGGTGCATATCCGCATAGTTATAAAATAGAATGCAATCTGCTTTTTCTAAGTCACGACCCGCTCGCCCACTTTCTTGATAGTATCCTTCAATTGATTTTGGCAAAGCAGCGTGTATTACGTATCGCACATCCGGCTTATCAATTCCCATTCCAAAAGCTATAGTTGCACAAATAACATCAACCTGGTACCAAAGAATAGCTTTAGATCGATAATAGATGCAAAACATACTTCCTTGACTCACTTTCAAGTATAAGAAAGGAGATAATGAACATAGATGGTATTTACCTCATCAGAAATCCATTTTCCTTGCACAGCGGCTCTTTGAGTGTCAGTGAGTCCAGCATGATAACTCAAAGCTGGTATGCCATTACTTTTGATATCAGCAGCAAGGGAATCACAGTCTTTTCGTGAAAGGCAGTACACTATGCCACAAACTTTTCTAAACTTTGACTTTATCATAGCAATTACTTCTTCTGTACAGTTTTTACCTTTTTTTGGAATTATGCTATACTTCAAATTTGGTCGATTAAAGCTGCACATGAACCTGTAATCGAATATAAACTTATTTCCAAGACATAAATTTAAAACTAAAAAGTGGTTGATTATTCTTAATTTATCCATGCTTACCATTTAGGCTTAGTCATATTCAATTGGTGTAAAATGTCTGTTCGCACTCTAGGAGTAGCCGTTGCAGTCAAGGCCATTGTTGGTACTCTAGGATAATTTTCTCTAAGTAATTTCAGCTTTTTATAATCTGGCCTAAAATCATGTCCCCATTGGCTAACGCAATGCGCTTCATCGATCACGAATCTAGATAATAGATTTCGTTCATAGAGGCTGTTCAAAGAATTACAGAACCTTTGAGATGCGGATATCTTTTCTGGTGTTACATATAAGAGTTTTAATGTCGGTCCTGCTTTAGATAATTCTCTGTATATATTTTCCGCTTGAGTATCTGTCAAGTTACCAGACATGTGCGCAGCTGGTATCTAGCAAAATATGCCATAAACGAATATCAGAATATAGTTAGTAAAGACAATATGACTTACAATAACTGAAAACAGTTTGATACTGATGCTCATATGACGTACTTACATCGAGGGAATTGAGCTTCTGAACTTGGTCAAGAATGAGACTTTTCAGAGGAGAAACTACGATTGTGATACCAGGAGCAAGTAGTGCTGGTAATTGATAGCACAAAGATTTTCCACCACCGGTTGGCATTAGTATAAAACAGTCAAAGCCTTGAAGGGCCGCATTTATTGCTTGCAATTGATTGGGTCTGAAGCTGTGTAATCCAAATTTTTGTCTAAAGACCTAATAATAAGACACAGAAAAATGAAAACAATGATTCTGTAAACGACATTGATAGTACTTCAGCCAGTCAAAGCACTTGATTCGATACTATCCACGAACCTTTAGCATTTCTCGGGAATGTGGATAGTGCAAGCCATCAAATTCCCCGCTGACACCGTCGTTTTTGTAATCGCCTGTAAACTGTCCACAGTGTGGTGCAGCAACGGGTATTTGTACAGTATTAGAACTGGTAGTAGGCTGTTCTAAAGACTTGAGTCTTGGTTTAGATACTGTATAACAAAATCGCAATAGTTATACCTTTAGTTCAGTTAAGATTAGTGCGCGCGCTTAATGAATACTAAAACAATCAACTTACGCGTGGCAGTTACTGTTTTACTTTTCTCTGGTATTGGGCTTTTGATTTTATGGTTGAATTCTATGGGTGGCAGTGACTGCAGGTCCTCGCTCAGTGTTCTGTCTATAGGCTTATAGTGACCTGGTGATATGGAATCTATATAAAAATGATTACTCCATATTAAGAATTCAGCCATTGTTATACTAGTGGTTAGAGCTATATAAAACATACCAAAACTTTCATTTAACTGAGACCAGGAATCATCCATAGTATATTTTGGAGACTCTGATTTTTGAGATAATGACTTTGCGCTGCTATTCTGTTGAGACAATATTTTTGAGGGCTTATTACCGCTCGTCACAAATCTGTCAGCGTTCTCAGGAGAAGCTGCAATTTCTACGGCACTAGAACTTCTCTGTGTTTTATCTCGGATAGTTCCAGCTTTGGCTGATATCCCTGATGGTTTCTTTAATTGAAAACCAAACTTTTTAGCGAATGTTGCTGACTTATTGGCTTCATTTACATTAGTTCTAATATCTTCGAAGCCATTCAACCTTTCTATCGAATGTTCAGAGAATTCGTTCGAGGATACAACAGTACTTGGTTTCTGGATGGAAGTTGTGCCGGGACCATGGTTGGTACTGACAAATGACGGGGAACACGATTCCTCGAAATCTCTGCTGTACAATAAACCAGGTATACTTTCATCACTTGGAAACTCATCTGCATGTTGTGCACTGTGCTCCTCTTGACTAAGACGATCTAACTTTTTTTCCATAAGACGTATCTTTGCCTTAAGATGTTGACGAAGGATTTTTAGTTCCTGAAAAGTCTTCACGTTAAAGCCTGGAAACTTTTCCAACACCAGCAAAGGGATCTGGTTGAATGCAGTTGATATCTTGTCCAATATTTGTAGTTCGATTTCTTTTAACATTTGTTGCCGTTGCTGCACTTGATTCTTCATTGACTAAAAGTAATTCTAATAATTAGATCACAGGAATAGGTAGCTTTTTGAAGAACAAAATTTGGTCACTCATCAGAGAATAAAAAAATAATTAACAAATAAAACTAACAGGCATTGACGATACTGCAGATTTATTTTTCATCATCTGAATCCAAGGGTCAAGTTGTGTATCCAATCCCAAGGGTTTTAAATCTAATTTAACATCTGGACCTCTCCATTCTTTTCTTGGTAACGAGGACTTGGTTTCAAACTCAGGGCTTTCACTGTCTGAGTCTGGAATAACTCGCGGACTCGTGGAATTTAATGATGGACGTTTTGGTGGTGAAGACAGATTTTTAAGACCAGGTTCACTTTTGATGGTTAAGACTTTAGGCTGGGAAGAAGTTGAAACTAGGTTACCAGTTCTTCTATTGTCATTAAATTTTGATGTGCAAGTAGGATTTATCATCATAGTCTCATCGTCATGAGAAATAATATTTGTTTGATCTTTTTCTGACTTCACAGCAACATTTTCACTAAATGATTGGTTACAATCATTGGAAAAATCAAGGGACTCTTCAGAAATAATACTGGGAAAATTGGGAACAAGTTTGCTCTTGACATCTTCGTCCAAAGTTTTAGTTTCTTGTTTTCCAAAAGAAGACAAAGGAGAAGTCCATTTGTCGGATGTTATCAGATCTTTTTTTTGCTGTTCCTCTATAGAATCTTCAACATACTGAATACTCGAATTGATCCCAGAGCATTTTTCATGATTATTTAGGATTTTTGGATCTGGAAAGTGATCAGTAACATCGGATTCGTCATTCTGAAAAACACAATAAGAATTTCAAATTTCAACTGTTGAAAGGAGTTAGAGGATCATCATGCAAGCTCAATCTGAAATTATTTTGAACTGTTGGTTGGATATTTACCAATGATATGATAGAGTTTTTTGACTCTTGTTTTGCACCAAGTGATGCCATATCCTCTGTATCCGAGGGTGCTTCAAAATCGGTGTCACTCTCATCCCAAATATCGTTAGACTCAAATGTTGACTTTTTCGTGGCATTTTCTTTGGCAGTTATTTTCGGTGTACTGTAACATTGTATGTAACATGGATATAATTTTGATTATCAAAATTCACAGACAACCACAGCGTTGCACAGGTCTGTACTAGCCAGAATAATTACCTTGATGAAGGAAATTTCAAAGTTGTTTGTTGAAGTTTTGTCACAAAATTAGTCAAAGTAGGCTGGATCTTATTATTGCTGCGCAAAGATAAGTTTTTTGACATCCTGTCTGTTTTTCAATGTCATCAGACAAGGTACATGATGCATTAAAGTATTATTATTAGAACATTGATCAGACATCAACAAATTTATACGAAGAACATACACGAACAGTCGATTGTAAAAATTTATCAATAGTTATTCATTGTAAATGGACTTGAGGTTATAACAAACACAACATTTCCCACACAATTCACCGTTGCCTCGGGCGCTGATTTGCGCGCGTGTTTTCGGTCATGATCATGAACCAAGATGATCATCGTACCGTTTCCCGTTCCGTTCCTATATGTATGTATATTCGGGATTGACAGTCATATATATATGGTGGAAACGGAGAGAAGTAATAATGACAACTGTTATGAAAACAAATATTCACAAAGTCAAACAATAAATCACTGTTATTCGAAAGATTCTCAAATAGCTATTTTTGTATCAAAATGTACCGGAACAAGCCATCGACGGATCTCGGGACACATATATGCATCAAGTTAATTAATTTTGTGAAAAAACATCCAGTGATATATTTATCAGTTCGGGGATCATCGCTACGCCAGAAAAAAAATAGAAATGAAATCAATCAAATGTGGAATGCAATTGCCACGGATATTGGGATCTCAGGTAAATTGTGGAAAAATCATACCAATGCCTGTGATGATCTACCATCAATTTAAAATTCGTAGATTTCATGAAACTTACTTAACTGTATAGCTGAAGATTGCAAGCGCCGTTGGAAAGGTTTAAAGGATGTTTATGCCAAAATCCGAAAGCGTCGATTGCAAGAAGTTGTACTGGGAATTGAGCCTACCAAGAAATGGTTATATGAAGATATAATGAGTTTCATGACATTTCCGTGAGTATTTGATCCCACAAATCACATCTCAAAGAGCCTGTAATCGATACTAAGAAGAATGACTGCTAACTAGTCAACAAATTCAAAAATAAAAGCCTATCTATATTCATAGAAATCAATGTCTGTTATTAAGGTTTGAGCAGCCGTATCAAAAATTACTAGAGGATTTTGAAGAAAGTCATTGCAAAATATACAACACTGATGATGCACAGACTAATGATATTGGGGAAGAACGAAATGAGCAATTAGAATCAAGTGACAATGAAGAAATAAACAAAGATGCTATTGGGAGTGAAGAGAAAATTGATGAAGGAACGATAGAATACCTAGACTTTGACTTGAATGTTAAAGCTGTACTGGATTCTGAACAAAGTAAGCCAGTCAAGAAGTTGCAGACAGATAATAGGTGTTACGATGATATAGAAGATGGATCACATGGACAAACTCCTCAGCTAACAGCCAACCTCGTCCACAGCACAGCCATAAAACCTCGATCTAGATATCGAGCAATCTGTCCAAAACCCTATCAGCCAAATATTTTGAGTACCACAAATAGTATTAAAAATTTGAATCCTGTTGTCACCAGCAATTCAAGTCCAGTTCCAACTGAATCTGATCTGAATCTGATAAATCAAATAATACTAACAAGGGCACCTATGTACAAGGGTAATAATCGTGATACTCTGATCCTTTCTAGCCCAAATATGAAAATAAAAAGTTATGCTAAGGTGGGTAAAGAATCAATAAGACCTATGAAAAAAGTAGAAAGGTTTGGGACTGTTAGAAAACATTCATCCACTCCATTGAGCAAAATTCAATCTTCCTTGGATGGGAAATCATCTTCTAGAAAGGCTACTTGCACCAACAGCATAGAGCTATTTTTTGAGAGCATGGCTCGAGCAGTAATGAAGCTGCCAATGCGAGCTCAGGCAGAGATTAAAATGGAAATTTGCAAGATCGTTAGTAAGGCAGAAATTCATCATTTCATGTTACATCAAAGCTCAAAATTGGAGTCTCATAGATCGAAAAGTAAAAAGGGTTGAAATCCTATAATCTTATGAAAGGATTAAGTGCAATCAGCCCAAGTTTGGAAAAGTCATTGTTAGATTATGCTGTTACAAAAAGTAAGTGTAAAGGAAAAATACAAAATCATTGAATCACGAATTGTGACGTTTGTCGGCATGATTCACCACAAATTCGTACTTCTCATGTCTTATGAGAATGTCAATGAATATACAAATGTTATCAAAGAAGACAAAGCATCAAGGAGTTGAAGATATTATCTATTAAATTTTAGAATACTTTATTTCATAAGAAAGAAATGTTATAACACAAATGCAGAATAGATATTCGATGATACGGTGACATATTGATACGCCACATACATAATTGTGCATATTTCATACTCGACGGAGATAAATAGTTGATATTCAACCCTAGAAGCGAACTTATTTTGAGCTCTCAAAAAAAAATGTATGCTAGCTGGGGTTATAAAGTACCTTAGAGTACTCGTCTGGGGTTGAATTTGAACTGTCCTGAAAGATAGAATACTAAGGGACAGTATCCACACATTTAGTTAGAAAGTGTCAAGTTACGAATATTCTATTTCCATCTTTAGCTTGAAAACAGACAATTATAACTACGTCGAGTGTGCAAAATAATTGGCACTAAATCCGTCAAATAGTCTATTATTTGAGTCGGCAAAAGAAGTGAAAGCAATTCTTGAATGATTCTGAGAATGTCCATGCTATAGACATTCTAACGTAAGTTAGTGATATAATAATAAAATCCACATGGAATAAAGAATAGTTTTAATGCAGATTATAAGTGGACTGCAAATCAAACGAAGATATTCTTACCAATGGAATGCTAAACAACTGGTGATCGACTTTATCCAATGTTTTTGCAATGAAGTATTTTTAAAATTTAGCAGATCAGATTTCTCAGTTGATCATTGATGGGAAATAAATAAAAATTCGTATGTGTTTACCTACAATCACCTTGATAAATCCCTTTACTACATGACTTACAACACAGAAGCGATTTATTATTATACGCTATTTTCTTAGGTTCATATTATTAGCTAACCTATTACAACTAAATTGTGATTAATAAGTACTTGAGAAATAAATTTTAGTACGGTATCTTTGGAACTTATCCATCAGAACCGTTATCGGTCATCGGCGATATGCAGTGAACGTATAGATCATATGTAAGCCTTACATCTAAATAAGCGGAAATAGTGCTTACGTCAGATGGATACAAATCTAAGTAGAGTTTGATAACGCGCAAAGATAGTGTTATACTCTTTTAACAATTTTCAGTAGGAGAGAATCTTAAAAATGGATCAGGATTCCCAGCAGCAGACCACTTTTGGTTGGCCCTCATCTCCCTCAATACGCGAATGAATTCATTTCCGTAATATTAGTCTCAATTGACGGCAATTTAATAAAAACTACTGAAGATTTAATTTCACAAAAGAAAAAAGGGTCTGGTTTCTTAGATAAATTATGTTTGACCATCTATTGCCAAAAAATATATCAGAATGAATCAGAATAAGTATACATGTGTAATGTCATAGCAATGGGATACTAGACTTTCGCCTGAGAGTATAAGGAGGAAGTTTTGAATAGGCGCCACCTGAGTAGATTGATTATTTCTTAGATATCATCTTCCGATGCCAACAAACGACATATGTGAATTTCCTAGTCCGACGGAATGCACAGAAATTTTATTCAACGTTAATATATAATAATATCACAAATCTTTGTTTTCGCTCTCCAGATTCTCTTGACTAAATAGTAGGTTTACGTGTTTATCCGATGGCTGTGTTTTAAACAAGATATTTGCTGGAAAGTGCCACTTCCCGGATATACTCTTAGGTGAATTTTATTTCAACAATATTACACAAAGCAATACACGAGACTCTCGCCGATTACACATTCATTAATTTTATATTTCCGAGGTCTGGTCCGAAACTGTTCAACTATTCCCTTACCACAATCGCGCAAAAGTACCCTGTGTACTACAATTCATACCAGTCCCCTCATTCCTCTTTCTCTGTTTTCTCAATATCTTGTTTTTCCTCTCCATCTCCAGGCTTATCTCCTTCAAACTGTGGCCCCGGAGCCTCTTCACCTTCTAAGACTATTTCCTCAGGGTCGGGGGCACGGGGAAGAAAATCTTCCTCAGGATACATCGCTTTGAAAATCGCTTTAGCCTTAAATGGGAGTGATTGAACTCGTTAAGCATCATGAACTCAGGCTTACCTCCAACAATAATCACCTCATTTAGCATTTATCTATTTTCATTTACCTGGTTCACGGCAAAATCAAAGTCCAAATCAAGATCCGGTCCAGAACAAAGATGAACGTTGCTAGGAGCAGAGTCGCTGAGCTTTATATCGCTTGCAGGCAAATTTAGGTAGAGTGACCAGAGAACTTGGGGCTTGGGATTTTCTGAGTCCCCATCTTTTCCTTCACCAGCACCTTCCTGTAATCAGAAATTACAGGTAATTGTGTTTGTTGACATGAAACATGATAATACTAGTACGTCAGAAGTTGAATTGAGCGGGGTGAGTTACTAGCGAGATAAAGTGTCACAGTCTGTGACTGACTCAAAGGTGAAATTTGATGTTTGTAAGTGTGACATCACGGTACGCGGTTTCTACATGCCTGAAGATGTCTCTTGTCAGGAGATACAGTCTGAGTGTGAGAATCGGTCACATTTCGTGTCACGTTAGGATCAAGTACCTCGGCTCGCAGAAATTTCTTCGTCACGTACGCCAGATCTTCCTCAGCGGTCTTGGTTCTCTTGCACGTCACGTGTACCATGACTGAAAATTTGAATTTGATTTATTAACGCTAATAAACTTGCTGGGTTAATCGTTGCAGAGGAGAATCTGAATAACTGTATATACATAAGCCTTGCGGGCATGCATTGGTCGACGGTCCAAGTTCAATTAGAGTTACAGCCTCTTGGCCAGCATCTTCGGGTGGATAATATAACAGCGTCAAGTTCTCCTTCTCTCCTGGCATTATAGATCTACAAGATTGTCAGGATTAGCCACTACACTCACTGGTCAGATATTTTGAGAAATTTGTTCAAGTAGAAATTCACCTATCAGTGATAAAGATTCCACGAGATATCTGCTGCTCGCCACTCGATGAAACAATTTCTGGCGGTAAGTGACCTTGACCAACGACTAGATGTTCCAATGCTAGCTTCTGCTTCCCAGTCACAATGGCTTTGCATTTTCCTTCTCCAACAACAATACCATCGAGTTGTCTCTTCAGGCAGTAGACTCCACCAAATACCGCACATAATCTAGCAAGGAGGATTATTTTATTTTTTTTTTAGATGACAAGGCATTTGTTGAGCTTGTTTAAGCTTCGAGAAATTCGAGAAAAAAAAACAAGAGATTGCGATTGCTTACCGACAGAAGCATTGAGGTAGTTCTCCACTCCCATACATGGGCCATAGGAAAGGAGTATTTCCGTACCGCCCGAGACTGTTGAGGAAATGTTTTGTACGATTAACGCCATCCCTTGTAGAAGTTTTATCAGTCGCCATCGCTATAGCCTGCATCACGTAGTGCCGTACCATTGGGGTAAGTTTTTTTGTATCAAGATATTCTAAGAATGTCTTATCTTGGAAACCTGTGAACATATTGTATAATTTTTATAAGACTGCTAGTATAATCAAATTCATTCATATCAGAGGGGGAACAAAGAACGACAGAATGCTATTGCCGTCAAATGCAATCCCATTGTTCTCTACTTACAGTTAGTATACAGTGTGCCGCATGGAATATTGATTGGCTATATCAATTGTTGTATGTGCCAGACTTTCCTAATTGATTATTATTACTAGCGCATATCTGAATTTGGCAGGTCGACTGCCTTGTGCATCACATTCTTTTCAGCAACCAAATACAAACTTGCTTTATTTCTCTGAAACTAGTATTATATGTTTACAACTTTACCATTGAATTCTGGACTATCGGCTCCTTGCTCCATGCAAGATGTTAGGAGTTGCATCAACATTCGTTTTTCGACAACACTAACAGTCTTGTTGGCAAAAACATCTGCTCTCGAACATGGGACTTGGGTCAGTTTGCCATCCATGTACGTAGCAACTCTAGAAACGGCTCTAAATTCCGCGTATCTAGCTATGTTGCTAGATATCAAGAGTTCTACCAATTCACCACGCGCAAACAACAGCTGAAACATGTTATTATGATTTTTCAAAGGCTTTGTAAGAGAACCCTGCAGAAATGAGTCTTGTCTATATGCTAACCTTTGGAGCCAAGTCGATGTTGAACCTCCGGTATTCCTTCTTAATTCGTTCAACACTCCATTGTTTAACCGATTCCTTCTTTTCCGTTTTATCTTCATCAGATTTTTCTGCACCGTCATTGGCGGCAGCATCACCAGATCCATCAGTTTGCGTATCTTTTGTGGATAACACTGGTAAATCGGCATCACTGTTGGAAAATTCGAAATTCGACGAATATAGACACAATGGTTTGAATTGACTCAAATGCAAATGGTTTGAGTTGACTTTGGCAGTCTAGAAATAATCTACAATTCACCTGCTTCTATTAATAATTTCATATATTAACTCACTTGGAGATAAACCATTTTTCTTCAACATTTTCGACTGTGGAATATTGGTTGCTAGCTTTCAAGAATTTTTCTTCCCCTTGTACCAATGTAATGGCATCCGCACCATCAGGTTTGGGAGACTTTAGGTCTTCTATCCATTTCTGTAGACCGTCAAAGTTGAAGGTAGCCCAGAGACCGCCGTAATATTCATTACTAAAAGTCATGAACGATTGGTTTTTAATTTTGTTGGGACACAGGCGAAATGTGGACAGGGTTACCTATCAAGGTGTAGAACTCGCTTTCCGATTCTGCTGGCAGCCGCGGCGACGATGGATTCGGTCATTCCTGGATTAAATAATAATATCATAGAATATTTCTACAATAATTAAGGGACAATTAATCGGTTATTAAATAGCCGATATTTTAAAGTTTCTATTGCAAAAAAAATCAATACCTGTACCAACGACGACCACGTCGTATTCGGTCGGCAGGTCGTCCTCCATGGCTTGGAATTATATGAACAATTTTATCCTTTAAAGTGCACACACCGTATACTCTACGCAACAATTCGATCGGCACGCGAAAACAGTCAGTTCATTATCTCTAATCTTTCCTTATGTGAGATACTACAATCAGCAACCCCATTCGCGACGAAAACTCGCCCCTCCTCGGTCTTGGGCTTTCACCCTTTTTGCTCAGTTTGACAGATCCGGTACGACGTGATACACTTTCACACGATCTGAATGGCTCGCTATCCACCAATCACTTTACAGAATTCGCCCGTGTCATCGCACCTATCTGAAGTTTGCTACGTTTATTATTATTGCCGTTTCATTTAAAGCAGCTTTTTGTCAACATTTTTCAGTTTAAAAGTTTGTCGAAGATTATGTCTAGTACAGAAGAATTATACGAAGCCTATGTCAAAGATCCTCGAATTCCTTGTAATTGGGGAGCTAAGTGTTATCAAAAGAACCAGGTTCATCGTGACAAGTATAAACACCCACCACGAAAGGAACAGGTAACTGACCTAACCTCGAGTCGTTTGAAATAATTTTACAAGTATCACCTCTCAAAGTTTCATGTTTTGATAGGGGGAAAATGGAGGGAAACTAGGCACCACAAAACGAATTCAGCTTGGACCGAAAAAAGAAAATCAAATCCGGCCGAGGTCTCCAGACACCGATTCCGACTCCGAACTTCCCAAGCCAAAGAAATCTTGTTTGTCCCCTGAAGCCACAGAGATCGCAGAAGATGTCCGCCCTGTTTCAGTCAAAGTAAATTCTGATCTTGAAACTAGACATGGAAATAATGTTGCGATTGACAGGGAAGAAAAAGAATCTAAACTAGAAGGTGTAGAAAAGATTGATGATGCCCCTGCACGTGATGCTACAAACAGAGCTAAGAGTACTGAACCAAAGCAGTCGACATCTGAAGAAGTAGATGTAAAAACTATAATTAAAACAAGGTTTTTGGTGGAAATGCCAGATGATTTTTATAAGTTTTATAAACTCTGCGAAGAGATTTTGCCCAAAGATCCATCTAATGCATTCAAAGCTGCTAATTTGGTGCTCGTTGGGCCGTATGATATTTTAAATGGGAAATTATTACACTCTGAAATTGAAAATAAGGAGAAGTATCTGATACATTGGAGATATTTTTACGATCCTCCAGAGTTCCAGGTTAGTTGAGGTCTAATATTTTTTAAATTATTTTTCCAACAAATAATGTTTATTCGTATTATGCAGACGATTCTAAAAGGCAATGATAAAGATGGTCTGCACTATGGCTACTGGAGAGACGAGCCAAAGGAGAATCCAATTTTTGTTGCAAAAAATATCTCAAAAAATGGCTGCAAGATCAAACCTGTGGCTGAAACAGTATTTGGTGCAGTAGAGTTAGTTGAATGCTTTATTTACAGCAATTCTCCTTGCTAAAGTATGCTTCCTACGTAATATGTTTTCAATTCATTTCTTGTCCACAGTAATTATCTGGAAGAAAAATTGAAGGTTGCTACTCCTTTCGACAAAGCAAAACTAACGACTCTGCGTCAGCGGGTAAAAAAATCTGCAAGTTTAAATAATATTTCCATGGATAAAAATACAGACAGAATGAGAGCCAGGGAGAGACGAGTCGTAGCGAGAACATTCCATGGTGCTGGCATCGTTGTGCCTTACAATAAAAAAACACAGTTGGGGTACAGAGAATTATCACTAACTGACAGTAAGTACTTTCAATAAAAATATTGCTATTATAGGAGTGTTTGTTTTCTGAAATTAATATATGTAAACATACGTTTTCTTGATCAGCACACTTGAAGAAAATTTTGAATAGTATTGAGAACGCAGAAGACGACAACGAAAGAGCGAATCACTTGACCGCTATTGAGGAGGCTGAGCGTTTGGCTACCATAGCTGCTGATGAGTGTGATTTCGGAACATGCCTGGAATTGGGTCACGATTTATTTTCTAATGGTGGCAAAAACGTCCAGAGTACTGCCCTTCGAATGTTGTCAACTGCCTACACTTTGTTGAATCGTTTAGAATTTCTAGAGATAGTAAAAGCTCACTGTAAAAACAGGAAGACTGGTTCTTCACTCAGTATTGTACAGTAATAACATCTATTGACTTATAAGTTTTAATTTCCGACCGTTGATATGATAACAAAAGATCATTGATGCATGAGCAAGAAATAAATAATTTTTGAACTATGATCAACAACTTCATATTAATATACAATTAGTCGGGCCCGTTCTATCATCCGTTCCTGATCGTTTCAAAATGTGCAAATAAAAAATGTAAGTCTGAATTCGTTGCTTGTACATTGGGTTGCAACTTTGATTTGCACGGCTATCAGGCGCTGGTTTAAATTACTGCGTCGGTAAAAAAGCATCAGCAGACCTCTTCACACTGTGCCTCCGCGTATTTTCTTGCAGATTGTCATGCATCCAGATCATGACTACTGCTATCCAGAGTTGTCTCGACCGTACTTTAATGTGCATCATGTATCAATGGTCAGTGGATTAGCAGGGATTAGTGGTTAGTAACTTGGTTGCGCGGATTGCGCAGCCTCCGCCTATCTTTGATTTCTCGAAGATCTATCAGGTGGCGCAAGATGGTCCGCACTAGAGACCGACTAGAGACCTTATCGTAGGACCGTAATCGCCGTCGTTTTCACGATGTGTTTAAACATGGTTAATATGTAGGTGTTAAATAAACTGATTGTGAGTTCAATTAAATGGCCTGCAAATCTACCCGTGTGAAACTATGAATTGATCGTGTGAGAAAGCTACCACCGGTAAAAAATGGTGTCAATCATTAAAAATCAGTTGCTGAAACACCTATCCAGGTAACTACATTTACTATCATTCTGTTTGACGATTCTATTCGCATGTATATTAGGACCTTCGTTTTGCCAGGTTCATATTGCGCACCGCCCATGACACGAGTCTAAATACATGTCATATTCATAAATGATCACTGTTGTCTCGCCTCAATCTAATTCACAGCGCATAAAATAGTAGATATATCAAAGATTGAAAATAAGTGCCGTTGCAATTAGCTACTGGGTCGTTGTAAGAATGTCATTGTTTCAGCCTGTATCTAAATTACAATTTTATTTGATATGTCAAACGCGACTCTTTATGCTACTGCCATCATCGGATTGGGGAAAATTCGTACAAAACTTAATTTTTTTTTTTAAATCCAGTAGTATACAGTGTATCAATCCCCTGTACCAGATGTTTGTAGCAAAAAATAGCTGGAATTCAACAAATTATTGCACGATTGTCAACACATGAGTCAGAGCAGACGAAATGAACATAATAAATACGTATAGAAAAATAATTTCAATTGCTAAAACAATGTAGAATGAACTATGATTTTTAATTCTCTTTTATAGGTTCACCAAAAATTTATCCGCCGACAAAATTAATCTAAGCACATTTAAGGGCGAGGGAGAGCTGACAAATTTAGAACTTGATGAAATTGTGCTGACAGACTTGCTGGAACTACCATCGTGGTTGCGACTTACTAGTGCTTGGTGCAATAGAGTCACTTTTAGAATACAATGGACCAAGCTCAAAAGCGTTCCTATATTTCTGGTGAATCATTGTTTTTTACAGTTATTGTACAAAAAGTATAATTATATACTTGCACATTATATTCATTTGATACAGTGATATTTTCGTTGGATGTTAATGCTATTTTTAACACTAACTTCAATCTCACTGTAGAGCTTAGACGAGGTGCATATCGAAGTAGAGACTTGCGAGGATTTAAGAAGCATGTCCGCACCCCAAGGATTGTCTTCATATGCTGGTCCTGCAAAATATTCTTTTATTCACAAGGTGATTGACGGAATGACTGTTGCCGTTAATACCGTCTCTGTAACTTTCAAGAGTCCGGCGTTTGTTGCATCTGTTCAGGTATACCAGATATGATCATGCAGTCTTTCATGTTCTACCATCCATTTCTAAGCTGAGTAAATTGGTGGCATTTTATATAGATGTCACGGATCATGGTTGAGTCCAAATCCCCCGAGTGGCAGCGTAGTGATCTTAGAATGACACGATTAAAAGATCCCGATAGAGGACAGCTACTTATATTCAAAGAACTAGAATGGCAGACTGTTAGAATAGAGGCATGCAGTACCAAAGACAAAGACCTTACGCCTCTACGACTATTAACTAATCAAGCCAGGTGTCGAATAACTATAAAAAAGAGAGTATCTGGTAAGAGACCAACAAAATTTATATCATCCAGGATTGATCATTTTTTACGTCCTATCATTGATTGCTTATAAATTTATATTTTAGATTGTTTTGTTATGGGATCCCGGCTAGTTGTGATACTCGATGATCTTCTGTGGGTTTTAACCGATTCTCAGTTAAAAGCAGCACTTCATTTTCTTGACTCTCTCGGTGGATTGATTGAGAAAGCTACAGTTTTAGAACGAAAGACCAAAGCTGCAAGAAAACTTGAGGTAATGATAGATTAGAAACATTTGTTTGTTCTGAGACCTTGGTGACGAATCAATGAATTTTCATTTCATACGCAGGTGCTTCCAGAATATCAGGCTCAAATTTCTCAACAAGCTAGATCAAAGAGCCAAGTTCACACCGCAATATCTAGATTGTTTACAAAATTCGATGTTGTTGAAACTTCATACCATTTTCTATCTCAGAGAATCGACTTGCATTTATGTGACGATCCTGGCTGTAAGTTTTGTTGCTTCTTGAGGAAATTTTATTCTTTTCTTCTACTGTTCAACCGAAATCATAGAATCAAGTTGATTTTTTACTTTAATCCTCTAATATTTCTATCACAACAGCAGGCAGATCTTCCCATCCAGAACTGAAAGATGGGGGTGCGCTTCAAGTATCATTGGTCAAATTCCAAATTGATTATTATCCATATCATTTAGCAATGGCTGACAGAAAACATTGGGCTAAGTACAGAGAAGGTGCTACGCCACACAGCCAGTGGTTACAGCAGTCTTTGAATGCCTTCCGCAGTCAATTTATGGATCTCATTGACGCCACAAGGACACAGCATTCACCTCTCACTAGGAGTCAAGCTCATGCTATAGGTACAGTTTTAGATAAACGCCTTAAATTTTAGGAGATTATAATTTATCAATCTTCGATAGGCGTTACTACTAAGGAAAGTCCAGATGACATAGAAAAAAGCCTTCAGTCACAAATTCAAGGTCCTGGTGCCCAAGACCCAAGAAAGGTTTCAAATCAACCAAGCGGCAATCCAGTGAAAAATTATGTCCTAGAACAGTTGGCAAAGTTGATGACAACCTGTGTTATCATCAGAATGGATGATTTTACGCTGTACAAAGTGACAACATCTTCACGGAAACCTATACCAAAAGAATTCATTTCAGGTGATAAGCTTCATCAATTTCTTGAACAGGGCAAAAAGATAATCATAACCAATTATCAATTCTTATCTCAGGCCCAATAATTCCGTTGATAATAATTTTTATTGCATATATACATAGCTCAAACGAGGAAGAGGCACACTGCAGGTATAATAGACAAGTACTTGTCTTATGCTTGTTCCTGTATGTAGTCTTTGCCCTTTATTTATCATGTATCAGTAGCAAATAACTTCTCTCTCCATTATGTGATACATATGGCTCACTCATCACCACAGTTTGCTTGCATATTATCAGCAAAATGTTCCAGACGCTAATTATGAATCATGTAGAACTGTTGATGAACTTGGTCGACTCACAATCAGTTAATATAAATAATACTGGTATTCCCTGTTGAAAGGTAGTTGGATGTTTTGGAAATACTCAGACCATCGGCCAACCTACACGTTCTTGTTATTATCTACAGCAGTCAATTTGCCTGAGACTATTCGTAATTATGAGAGTTTGGTAGTTGCCTGATGATAATAAAAAGGGATTCTCGACTAACTAGAAATTCTTATGATGTTTCAAATGGGCATGTGTTAGCAACTTTTGAAGAGCTATTAATAACCTTATTACAATTACACAATTAGGAGACCGCGACAGGTTCAGTTTTCCGGACGATGTAACTATTCTGCATGCCGAATTCACATACTACTACTATCCCGGAGACATACCATTCCCACGTGAGTTTTTAAGTTCAATTTCCATGGGACAGGTTTGAAAAAAAACACTAACTCGAATATTTAACACTTTCAGTGCCACCGCCGAAATTCTACGTCCAGCTCAATCCTATACAAGTGAACTTCGACGTTTCTTCTTGTCTATGGTTTAACTCTTTTGCACTCAATTTACATCACTCACTAATGAATCGAAACGAAAATATATCTGCCGCTGCACCTAATCTAATGTATTTCGATGTTAAAATTGAAGCTATCCTTCCTAGGGTGAGTAATCCTTCATGTACATGTATGATAAAGTGAGTGGACAGCCATCAGATGAAACATAATAGAATTGATATCCTGAAGGTGGTATTTGAAAGTCAGCAAGAACATCCCAATCAGAGAGATCGTCCAAAGTCTCTTCATATCCAGACTTCCAGAGCATCTGTGACAAACGTCAGATCGAGTGAGCGGTCTTCTAGGGCTGACCTGGCCCAGTGTCTCAATGCTTTTCAAATGGGCCAAATGTTTTTTGGTACTGAATTTCCTAATCAATCTGAAGACTTCCACGTGGTTACTGACAAATTTCTACGACACTGCGCAGGTATAATCTAACAATTTGGCAGTACATTCAGTAGTCTTGTAACATTGAATACTAAAACGCATGCAGGGATAAAAAGTGAGCAAAGAAATTTGGAAGAAAACTAAAATTGAACTCAGACGGCGATCTTTTAAACAATGCGCCGTAGAAAAATCATTATTAGATGACATTCGTAGATGTTTTGTTGTATAGGTGGTAATATCATCCATTATTTGCTGCAGGTACTGATGGCATCCGAAGTCCACCTCAAAATTTTAATAGCAATTCTGTCAATGAAATGGTACGCCAGCTTAGCAGAGAGCTTCTTTGGACAGAGGCTAAAGATGTATGGTGTTGTCACTTAGAGCCAGTTTGGGGTGATTTCTTTGGAGCTAGAGCAGTTGGTCAAAATCGGCCAGTTCCATTCCTTGACGCGTTTCCGCTGACGCTATGGTTACACATGAAAGTAAAATCCTCACCTGATGTGGAGGCTCCAGCTACAGCAGATATTCATGGACTTGCTTACATCAGCAATTTAGTTAGCGTCCAAATCAATCACTATCAATACCTGTTTCTTCTGAGACTCTCTGAAGTTATATCTGAAATGGCAACATTCTTGGCTGTCGATTCAAATAAAATTCTGAAAGTGGAGTCGGGAGGCTCTTTAGTCATTGGTGCACTTATTCCTCAAGTGGAAGTGACATTCGTCATGCCATCACAAACACCTGGCAAAGAAAATTCGGGTGGAGACCTAGAATCTGTTGTTCCTGATTCTTCTAGTATCGCAGACGACCTAGGTGGGTCTGCTCCATGGCAAGGTAGCACTGTGAATCATAAAGTTGACTTTAGTACTAAGAGAATGAATACATCTAATGATGTGGAAACTCCACAAAGTGAAATATCTTCACCTTTATCTATGGACTATGTTCGTACGGATGGCAACGCTCAACCTGTAGTTACTTTCAAACAAAATGGTACTGAAACGATGAAGCCGCAAATCGGAATGACAATTCTCGTCGAGGCACAGAGTGGACCAAATGAGTTGGTATCCAGCGCACCGAACTACAAGGTTCATGATCGTCGAAAAATTGAGATTCAAACAGAACTGCCACAGCTAAAACCAATACAGAATGCCTCCATCCCGCCATTTATGCCCAACAATTTTAATGCTGGGCTGTCTTCTATGAAAAAAGGGTTTAGTAATTTGATGACCTCGATTGATTCTGCTCTGAAACCTTCACCAGAAGATGGAAGTAGCGATACTGTTTCAATGCGAAGCGATGTTAGTTCGGATAGTGAGAATTACGTGGTAGTGAGTTTGGAAGAACAGGAAAGGGCTGATGCTTCGTTTTCTGTTGACAACACCATAAGGATTACTGCTGTCGAAGAGGCAAGTGAAGTAGTAGAAGAAATTCCAGATACGCAGAGTGAACGATCCATGGACAGCGTCTGTCGAAGACGAGATTTGGTAAGTTATTATTCGTTACTATTTATTTTAGAAATTTTTTATCTGACACTCGATGACACAGACATTGATTAAAACACCACAGGTGTCGATTGCGACATTCAAACTCTCCAAAGTTGAATTCATCCAGCAGTCATCCGGGTTTGCATCAGCAATCAAAGTTCAGATACTGAACATTGGCAGCGAAGAATGTCCGTCAATACCATGGGATGAATTTCAGGTAAGCTAATGATTTATGCTTCTAATTGCAATTATCTGATAATAGAACAGGTATAGTTTTTTTTTTAATAAAAATTGATTCTTTCCTACTTTAAGAGCTTCACAAACTAACGCAATGGGAAGGTACATACATACACATCCCTAGCGGGGCAAATTTTTCTATAGTCGAGCTTATTTCATAAAAGTATCTTTCATAGCTGCTTAATACGACAGAAGTTCTTCTAACTATTATCTTTAATCTAACAACATTTTACAATTAACATATTAACCAGAGGGTGTGATCGAGATTTTCATCTCGCATAGGCATATTACGCAAACTTTATGCACATGAAGTTTACCTACGTTATCATAATTGGTATACTCATTCTTACAATATAAGGTCTCAAAGTTCTAAAAGATTTGAATTAGCTATGCAGTAATATTCGTGCCATCAGAAATTTATACTAATTTTTAAGATCATATATACATATTTATACAATTTTTGTCTTTTAACATTTTTTGCATGCCTTCTCCCGCGTCTCTCCCTCTCTTGTGAATGTTTTTGTGTGGCACTTGTGGCAGGCCAAGAGAAAGGTATTGGCAAATCATTTATATTTTTACTTACCTTAAGCGTATAGCTCAAATTGCATGCAGTAGCTCAATATCAACTGTTATCTCCCAAGTGGATTCAAGTGGCCGTCAAAAACAGTAATCTAATGCAGACCAATAGATTTGTGAATTATACCGCAAGTACTTACTGACCCAATTACCGTTTACCCAACATGTGCTTTCGCTGTATAGCTTGAAGATATTGAACCTAAATAATAAGTCAACAAACCTTTGAATAGTTAGACATTAATTTAGTTAATTAATTAATCAATTGATTAATTAATTAGTTAATTAATCAATTCATTCTTGAATGTCTCAAACTTTCATACTCGAGTAGTTTGATTTTTACCGATTATCAGACTAAATACATAACAATTACTACATCTGAAGATGGCTCAAAGTAAATTATTAGGTTGCGCATGTTTTCGGACAAGCATGTAGTCATTTTTGAACAGCAAGATGCACAAGCCTTTTATGCCGCACCTGGGCCAATATAGCTTGTATATAATTGCATGTAAGATCCCTTGGTGCAGACACAACTTTTGAAAAGTTGGATTAGTTTTGCATGCACAATCCTCTATTTTTTATGTGCCTTGAGTTGTTGAATTCGAGATTACAGTTGTTATAAAATTAATGAATAGCTTGATCGAAATCTTCTAGACTCTCAATTACTTAATTGTTGCAATGTCTTTCCACAGAGCGTTCAAAATTTAAAATATTACTAGTCTAGAAAAGGTTTTTGAGGTGTTTGGAAAATCTCGAATGTTTAGTAGTAATATTTTACCCATCGAAAATCTATCATGGTAGTTCTGCTATTAATATGTTTTATTAAACAGACCAAATTCAGCTCTCGGTCAAGGGGTTGGGTCGAGTTACCCTCTGATTCAGACTGTAGATCACGTATCAAAGTCCGGCTCGATCATGGTTTGAAAAACAAAGATGACTATCGCAGACTGTCAAGAGCAAGTCAGACAGCTAGTGAAGGCAGCAGACGATCCTCTAGAGATCGAACCGACGCACAAGATTCTCAAAAGGATAGTGATGATATCGATATGCGTAACAAAGCCAATGTTATGGCATTGTTTAATGATAGATTAGAAGTTAAAGTGGCAGATGTTCCATTGACATTATCTATGAGCTCGGTTACTGGCTTGACTGATCTGGCAGAGGATGAAATTATCCCCACGCCTATACCCATGCAGGTAAATTTTTCATTTTCAGAAACTATACTGTCGGTGTAATTAATATTCATACACCATTCCTTCCATTCCTACTTACTACACAGATATACTTGGAGAACATTTCGTTGCATCTAAACGAGGATCGCCCACCAAATAATATAACATCACCTGGACCAATTCCAATAGATTTGGATATCTCCAAGCTCAGGATATCACGAGATATCACTGGCGTCTTCCACATTGAACCTCTTGGTAAGTCACAGGAACCAGCTGTAAATTATTTTTATTTTGATAGCTTATATTTATAATCAAAGCCATTAATCGTATAGTGATTTATGAAATGCTTTACCGTGATGATTCAGTAATAACTAATAAAAATTTCAGTGAAATGTCAAAGTAGTATTACATCCATTAATAAACTGAACTCTTAATTTAGCTCTCGTTTGTGTCATGGTTTGACGTTGATCCTGTAAAATATTGCAGCAGTCTCTCTGTTCATCTCCAGATCGTGTATCTATGGATATTCATTTAGTATTTGCTGTAACTACCATGACTATGTATTGTCATTATTGGAACTATAAGGATAGTTTTTTTTCTGGCAGTTTAGCCATGAGTGGTATTTTTATTTGCATTTATTGGTAATAAATGTTGCATTACTGTCCTGTGCACTCAGAAGGCCTCTCGAATGTGAGCATTGGAATAACACACATTTAGCAATCAATAGTTATCTAGATCTAGAGTTAGTTGCTTTCTTTGACACAACCACATGATTGTTGGGCTGATTGCAGATTTTTCCTGTTACCTGCAAATTATCTTGCATGCTGTTTTATGTCGTAATTTGTCAGTTTCTATTCATAAAATCAAGGTGATTAAATTTTCACAGAAATATTGCAATACTGCTAGCCAGGAATTCAAGACCATAGCCACTCACCCAGGATTTGGATGCTAACTAATTGAATACTGTTACAATTTCAGTAGCCTTTCAATAATTTTAGCCAGTCTCCGATTCTTAATAAATCTCGATTAGTTGATCATTTCTTCGATCATTTCCTTCTGAATGCAAGGAAAAAAGTATATAGCTTTTATTGCACAGGACTTGAGAAAAATCACTGAATAGTCACCGGCACCAAATTGTTTCAAAATTTTTTAATCCAATCTATCGAGCAGCGATGGATCAGGCATGACATACGAGATCTTAGTATATACCTAGTTGTGTTTGTTGAGTGTCTCTTGGCGTACAGTCGACTTATTTTGTAAACTTGTAATTTTATTCAACAGTTGGTACATTAGTGGAAAGCAGTTCAGAAGCAACGATATCAAATGGGAATATTCAGACTACCAAGGAAATAGAGACTGAATTGGAACTAAACGGTTTACGACAGACTACTCGGCTACTTAAGTCCGACAATGAGGAATTGAAGCGCAGACTAGCTACGTTTGAACGTCTCTCCGCCGAAAATTCTAAACTGCGACGTACCAAAGAAGAATCAGATGTATTACGATCATGTTTGAATGCCGCGCAAGAAGATGTGAGTGTTTTGCTAGAAGAAAAAAGACACCTTCAAGAGCTGGTAAGGGATTTGCGGAGTCAGCTGGAAGAAAGTGCAGCTGGAAACAGTAACAGAACATCCTGGTCTATCAAAAGATAGCATACCAGCTGTTTTGATTGTTCTAAGTGCTGCACCACTAATAAATCGTAACGTTTAGCTAGCTCAGTATCACTCAGATTATAATGAGCGAACTGCGAGTGATGTTTGGTGATTACAGTGAGGAAAAGATTCAACTTTTCGTACCCTAAAATACTATGTGCTTTCCGAATGGGACATTTTTATCCGGTTTTTAAATAAATCAGTACTTAGTTATTTTAACGCAACTTAGTTTAAACGAAGAGATTGCACAATGTAGGACACTACAATTTTATCCCGTTTTTTACATCTTTTTTCAATAACCGAAGTATGAAGAATCAATGGTATTCTGACTAAACAGTTTGGTATTATTGATGATATTAGCGTGCGTAGGGTGCGTATGAAAAATTTTGTTTTTTCATGTAGTGTACGTAATGATTGCAATATTTGTTCATGATATTAGTTTTGAATGTAAATATAACTAGCTCTAGTTTTATAAATCCATTCGTATAACAACAAGCAATGAAAAGTTATGTAACAAAAGCCGATGATTTGACTCTCATAACCGTCCTTGTTCTAATTTTGTAGTTACATTTTTGCAAAGAGTGGTTTATACCGACACCTGTGTGTTGGATTAACAAAGGTCCTTAACATCTTGAGATAATTTTGAAATCGTAACTAGTATAAGCATTAACAGCAGTTGTTACATCAATTTTTTGAGTATGGGGAATCCGGTATTGCACTGTCAGCCATTAATATTTTGAGGATACGGAAATGGAATCTTTTTTCAATAGAATCAGATTAGGCTGTTATCTCTTATAGGCTACATTCACTGAGGTGGTATCTACAAAATAGATCTTGTACCTTCGAATGTTGACAAGGTTATCGGGTTGTGCATTGCGATATATATATTGTGATCGTTGTTAAATTATCTGTTGTAGGAAAATGAAAAGCGGCAATTAAGCGCTGTAGTGATTTTCTATGAGCAGATTCTTTTCTTTGGAAAATTTCACAAATCAAGATTCACTAGTCAAAGAAACTATGAAAGCTCTATTTGTGGATTGAGCGCTCAAGTACATTGGGCAATGAGATTTTCATATGTCCAATGGCTACTCGGTTTTTATTGAATGTATTTCAAGCGTAATAATACGTTGAGAAAGAGGATATATTAAGATAACTTGAAAAGACAAACTTGAGTTCCAGCCAAAATATAGTAAGGATTAAAGTGAATTGCATAAATTAAATGGCGTGTGTAATTTTTGAATTTACAAAGAATTAGCTGTAGGAATTGGACTACAGCAAGGCGAGATTCGAATTCAAATAATTGTATATAAAATTCGAATTAGGAATAGATTATATGATTCAAACTTAGCTGATCGAATAAGAAATTTTCGGGAAATTTGAAAATCGAAAAACCTTCGTTTTTACTTATAAATAATGAAATGTGAAACGTTTGCGCGATAACGGTGAGTAAAATATTAATCAACATACCTCATTAGTCACATACCTATACATGTGGAACGATATGATGATAGAGCATTGAGTAAAATTTGTTTGCTTTGTCGCACTCCTATTGGAGGTTGTTGTAATGTATTTTCATGCCGCTATTATAAACATTGAATTGTAAAACCATTGGTAAAAGCTACTCGATACATCGTATCAGATTTTTTGAATTACTTGAACATCTTTCAACATTGGCATGAAAAAACATTGGTATAATAGTTTTTATTATTGCTGTTATAGAGAAAACATTAATTTTTTGCGGAGAGATAATGATGATACCTAATAAGTACTGTGCATAGAGCAAATTGCTACTATTAAACAATTTTTTTTATTGAAAGAAAATGATAGACTTTTCCCTCATATCATTAATTCCGAAGTTTGGATTGAATTGACACAGCACGACCAGTGTTCGGTTTTTAGTACTAATTGTATATTTATTAGATTAAAATAAATATCGTGGTTATTTGTGAAAAGTTTTTAAAACGTACCAGAATTTTTCTAAACTCATTTCTTCAGAAGTTTACTTCTAACTGACTGAGTAGGCACAATGAGGTGTAGATTATATGAGGAAAAAATATTGAATAGCCATTAGTTAAGAGTCTACTCTTCCGTTTAATCTATTGGACGTTTTTTCTGAAAATATTAAATCATAAATAATTCCTAAATATCCATATTTCATATCCTAAATTTAAGCTGGTTTCGCATATCTTATTGCAAGTGATGATGTCTTTGGTCATTTCATATGAATCAACGCCATACTCTAGAACTTTATTATAATCAGCTTGGGCGTTATTTTGAACATTAAATTTGTGACCCAGGCTTTGATTACCATGTACCAACTTCACAATTATTGCCATTAATGTTAGGGTGTAATCTTTCAAATTAATGCTTGCAATAAATCATGTACTGGCAACACAAAACCAAGCTGAAAAAATATATATAGTATATAATCTTTTAATGATGTTTGAGAAGTTTTGAACTCCAGTCTGGCATTTCGTTCAGTCTGGTTTTCTTGATACGTTATCATATGTAGTTGCTGACCAATACTTGTATGTGCTACTGGTACATGGCTGGTGAACTTTGGCAATTCTTATGGAAGATTGTAACACTATTTGCTTAACCTATTTTTTTAAAACTTTTTGTGATTAAGTTGACTATTTTTTAAATGTTTGTAAGCCAAAGGAAAAAGGAAAGGATAAATGGAGCACGGGTGAGAGGATGAGTGAAAGAAAGAAAGAAGATAAAAGAGCTGAGTAATAATTCAATACATCAAACTGATGATGCATAATAATTATTTAAAATGTCAGAGTGAGAAATTTTGTTATAATATATAAATCGTTGACGTACAATGATCTCCATACTTATTGTCAGTCCGGCAATTGTTGGCTAAATGGAGATATTGATATTAAATGCATTTAATTGTTACGACACCTGATTAATTAAAATCCAACAATCTGTCCAAATGTACTATCAGATATAAAATTTTACTTTAAACATCTATATTTCTAATTTTTGGGCCATACGATTCTCTACGCTTCTTTTACACATGAGTTCTTAGAGTTTAATTCGCTGTGGGATATTATTTTTCTATTCGTTTGTACTGCAGCTATCGTTTTTTGCCAAGTACAGCGATTGTGTGATGATGCAAAGATTACTTTCCTTAATAAAGTTGTGAAACAAAATTAACTTACGTGTCTGGTTAATTAATCACTCATCCCTCGTTGACTGTGGAATGACTGAAGCGTTGAAAAATACCCCCTTTTTCGCAGGTTTGGTTAGCCACAATTCTATCGATATATCGCCACAGATCAGTGATCGCTGGTGATCGCTACCAGCTACTGTCGATATTTATCCCCTGCCCACTGGGACCCGGCGGGGGATTTGGGGTTCGGTGATATCCGTTCGTACTTCGTGTGTTTTCGCGTACGCAGACGCCAGACGGATATTCTCGGGCAAAGCAAGAGTGCCGAAGGAAAAAAGAAGACATCAGCCGACGCATCACGACTGGACGTAAGTAGATAAATATGACATATTCACAATATTAGAAATAGAAAAAATGCCCTAGAAATATCCCTTATTGTTAATTAGAGGTTAGCCTTCTTTTTTCGTCGAAATTCAAGTGAATTTCCAGTTTAAGTTTGACCGTTCCTTGGCGAAGCACGGGGTGTTGAAAATCACGATCATGTTTAGGACGAAATGGTAACTTCTGTTTCACCTTACGAATATCGTGTACATTCTTGTTCTGCAGCAGGGTCATCCAGGGTGGGAATACACAATTATTTTTATAAATTATATCGTTATTTTCTTTTCTTTTTTACAGCAAGGAACACGACCATTCATCTTTTTACGAATTCTTGCAGATGGAGCACAGTCAAAAAAACACCGACTGCTACTTTTTCTACTATTCGACATGTTTAAAGGTAATAACTCATCAATATTTTTATCACTTTTAGCCGCCTTATCATAATGCAGACTAATATACTCTGACGTTTTTGACACGCGCGATTCCATATTGCGTGAACCCAACGAATTGTAAGGTTAGATCGGCCATGTTGTAGCCTTATCGTATGTTGCGCTCATGATCTCCTTTCGCTGCGAAGAAATTGGAAAACTATCACGATATAACTTACTTCCTTCAATCGGAGACAATTTATTTGAGAAATTATCGTATCTTTACTTCGATATTTGCCAATAAATTCCCATTTTTACTTGTCTCCCCACTCCTGTTTTCCCGCGACATTTACGTTACAATCACCACCCACCTTTCATCCTCAATTTTTCACGTACTTCCTCCAATGTTCGATAGCATGAATTATTTTATCTTTCCATACTTTTTCTTGTTGATTTTTAATTACATTTTCATTTTCATTCAAACCTCCTCCTCAATTTGGATCTTTACTCAAAACTATTAATAGACCGAGCCCTCAACAATTTTTTCATCTTTCTGGTGTTCCTTAGCTAGGAACATTATATCACAAAATCATATTCTTAGCTCAATAGTGGAATAGGAATTGTGAGAAATTCAACCTCAAAAATCTCATTTGATGAACCACTTTTCTTCAGGGTGACGCCTGCGCATTTAGACATGAACCCACTGCTTTGGGTTGCGAGACAATGTGCTCGTACTGGCAACAAGGCAACTGTCTCAACGAGCACTGCAACTACAGACACATGGAGCTTAAGGTATCAGCAAATTTATCCACCATATCAATTATATGAAGTGATTTTCTTTAGTTCTATAAGCTCACTACATAGGATGACTACTTCTTGTTTCAGAAAAATCGTAAATCCATCCCGTGCTACTGGGAGACACAGCCGAGCGGATGTAGGAAACCCCATTGCTGTTTTATGCACAAGAACGCTCGTGGGCCAGCAGCTGCCGAGCCCAATAATTCTGGCAGGAATAATGACTTGACTTCAAAGCCCGTCAACCAAGAGTGGTCCAACCGTCAGGGTATATACTTATCAAACAAACTTATAAGCTGAGCTAATGATCTGGAGTAACAATTGATCTTACCAATCTCCTTTTTTCCGATCATGTCAATTAGCTTTGTTGTTCTGCAGATGATGGAAAGTACGATTCGGACCTTCGCACAACGCTAGATGGAAGTAGCACCGAGTCTGATCCAGGTCGTGGTGGCAGCGAAGCTGGAAGTTTCATTGGCAGCCCGGCGGTCGACCCTCTTGTCGTCAATTTTGAGGAAGGTATGCGGCTTTACTAGCCCCCCCGCCCATCTTTCGACGTACACTACCTCGCGCCACGCGCCCTCTCCCTACCGCATAATCTACAAGCTAATATAAACCTGTCAAATCTGTCAACCTTGTCAAACCTACCAAACCTGCAGAACCTACAGAACCTATCGAGCCTTTCAAACTCCCTAGGGATCCCTGGAATCCCGGGAATACCAGCAAATGTCCTGAATATCCAAAACAATTCGAACAACGTTGTAGGAAACTTTAACATACCGCGGGGTACTGGTGCCCTTCAGAATTCCTCTCAGGCATCGGGAGGATGTTCTCCTAGAGTTTTGTCTCTTGGTCGTCGGTTAAATCTACGTTCATACAATCAAGGACAGTCGTTTGGGTCTTTACAAAACCCGTCGACTCCATCATATCGCCCTCTACAATCGCAACCACCACAAACCCAGACGCATACTCAAACACAGGCACAGACACAATCACAGACACAGACGCCGAGGTTTCCGTTCCCCTTCATGGGTTTCGCATCTTATGGGAGGTTTTGAGTGGTATTAATATGGGCGAGCCGTATGGGGTAGACTTTATTATGAATGTATGCGAATACTATGCCCCAAATCTGGCTTTCGATCGCTGAGTTTCAAGGTGATGGTTACTCGTTATACACGGCTTATTGATACTTGGTAGTGGTACAAACGTCGGAAATGGATGGGCTATCCAAAGCACTCTGGTGTTTATCTTATTTTTTAAATATTCACTGCAATTTACTGCTGTTCACATAATTAAAGAAGGCTTAGTAATTATCCTTCTAACAATGACCTTATTAAGAACCTTTCTACAACAGTAATCAAATTGAGATTGCAGAAAAGTATTGTTTCTGAGTTGAAGAGAAGATCGCCTCTCATTTTCCTCTGACCTTCAGCCTTTAGTGTCTAGCATATGTTCTGCGTAGAATATGATTGAAATTCAGCAGTTTAAATATCAAGCAAGCTTAACACAAGGTGTTAGTGATTTGTGATTTTCCAATTTGTTGATAACTATATTAAAAAAGGCAAGAGGCAGAGGACATACTATTTAGGGTATAGGATAGAATCAAGGAAACCAACGTTAGATATTCCATCAGCATCTAACCGGTCGTAGTGGTAAAGATTAAGAAGTTATTCTTTTCTATTCGTTTTCCGTTCGTCTTTTCTGTTTTATTTGTTTCATCTGTAACTTGAATTGCATTGTTGAGAAAATGTATATAACGTTAATTATTATTATTATTATTACTTGTATTCTCATTATTACTACTACTGATAACTAGAAATCGAATGGTGTGACTATAGGACACCCTATTGATTGATGGTAATATTCTTCAATTGTTGTAATGGCTCTTGTACACAGCTCACAGCAGCAGCAACGGTTTATTTAGAGTTACGAGTAATAAACTGAAAGTATTCACATAGAAAGTATGCAACCAGGACGACGAATGGATAAAAAAAAAAAAAACGGGTGTTAGAAAGAGCAAAGAAAATTAATCGTTAACAAAATCAGAGACGAGTAAAAAATAGAAAAAGTAAAGTAGTCCTTCAAAATAGTATATCGTTAACAGACTTAGGGAATAACATACCCGGAAACAGATGTGTAAAATGTGCTGAGTTGCGTCTGTGTTAGAAAGAGCAATTGGGTTTATAATCAGCGGAGTATTTATTATCTCGGAGCGGTTGATTAGATGCGAAATTTGAGGATTCGCACGATAATGCATACTTAGACGTGCAATTCTTCTCTTACCTAATTTGGAGAAATTTTGAATTGAATGAAATTTTCTTTTTTCATACAAGTATTACCGAACCCGTTATTCTCTCATTTCCTCTTCTCTCTTATTTCCGTAAAATCTTGTGAAGTCTGATAATCGAATTCTCCATTGTGTATTGTCCAAATTTGTTTTATGTGTCAAATTAACCTTCACTAACATTCTCCTCACGTAAGGGAGAGGGATCCGTAGAAAAATTTTGTTTTTCCGAGTATAAATCGTTTAAAATCTTATTTCTCACCCATAAAGCAATCTAACTTAATCAGTTTTTCCATTGCTATTGAACGTAAATTTGAATACTTTTTTGTTATTATGGCTCTCATAAATCTAGTTAATAATTGTTGGATGTTACCTTGCAACAGCATCTTGTGAAAAAACGTCGGGCGTGAAATTATACATCGTCTATTCAAATTTTAATAACTAACAGTCTAGAGCCTTCGCCGTATGTTGGGTGGATAACAGGTTTAGATATTCTTTTTTTTTTTTTTTTGTTTCATTTCTTCTAGGAGCTGCACTATCTAAACTTTGCCTGTAATCCTCTAAATGCCTACATCGAAAATATTGAATGTCGAAGCTCATCTCCCGCCCTTCTTGCATGCGTTGATATATCGGAAGGAAAGCCGTACTCAGGAGTGGCGACAGTCAGAAAGAAATATGATTAAAAATGATGTAGCTATATTAAAATTAAGAGTATGAAATCTTAACCGCGTTGCTATTCGTTCCTTGAATGTTCGTAATACCAGATTGATTGATCAACACGTGTGTATGTATCATTCGTTCAATCTGCATATAATCATGTATTGGGGGGTGTGCGATGAAAGATTCGATTATTTCCCCAATGAATCAGATTTTTCTATCATTCAATCATCTGCATAAATTGGTTGTAACGATGGTATAAATAAGAAGAGATGTAAGCTATAGGTAATTTATAAGAACGAGTTAATAAAATAGCCCGCTTGATGTTTAGTCGACAGCCCTCGTCGTTGTAGTTAACAATTAATATGTACTACATGGGATAACGAGAAAAAAAAGTAAAAAAGTAAAAAAACGTTTTTTCAAAGCATAAAGTTTAAATGCTTGAGACTCGATCGACTTTCCACTTGCTCATCGTAGCTATTTCGCCGTGGGCTGAATGCATAATATATTATCATTTTTTTAATTTATTTCTTTGCAAAATAAGGAAAAGAAAAATATAAACATACATAGGAAAAACCATGTAACCATCTAGGATATTTTGAATACTGATTGGTCGGGTTTCAAGCCTCTGTACATGCGTGCAATCAGAAAAAAACATCACGACTCAATTATTATCTACTTATATTTAACGTTGCAATGTCGCTTGTATCAAAGCACGCCGAACAACGTCGAACCGTCGAACCGCGTTTAAAGTTGTTTGAACAAATATTTACTAGACCCCAGCCTGTTTTATATCCATATACATATCTCTATGCGTGAATATATATTCGTACATATTGATATGCAATTGAAATAACGTGTATATCCATATGGATGAATATATCTGTGTGCGTGTATGTGTTGTGTGTATATGTGTGTATATTTATATGTATATACAAAATAAACGCCTTCATATGTTTTGGCTTCTGACAAATTATTCTCCGGCTTGGGATCGATACGAGCTAAATTTTTGTGCGGCATTGCGGATATTTCTATATATTTATAGATATCTATATATATATTACATATATATATACCTATATGACGAGGGAAATAATTAATAGTAAAAAAAAAAGAAAAAAAAGAAAAAAAAATTCAATATACTAAATAATAATAGATAACAAGATAAAACAAATCATAATTATATGGAATTGTAATCGAAGAAAGTACGGTGCATAAAAAAACGGATCTTTGTATAGAATTCTATTGTATACCTTACTCGAGGTATACCTACATGGGTTATCGGTTAACGCGGCGAGAGGTGTAGAATTTTACAACGTTTTTAGGCTCTAGTAGATAATTTAAAACAAATATAATAATACTAAATAATTAGAAAAAAAACAGCAATTATTGAATATCAATTTAAAATAGTCTAACCGATGAAATTTCTTATCAAATACATATAAACATATATTATAACATTAAACCCTACGCGCGTTTTCTTACTTAGTACGTGCGGTGATTGAAATAATTCCTCAATCAACGGGACACTGCACTCATTGAAAAGAAATCGCTAAAAGAGAACAGATAGAGAGGCATATTCAAAGCAAAAAAGTAAATAAATAAGGCAAAATTCACTTTAAATCGGAACGACAATATTTTTTTTTTCTATGTTTGTTTAAATTTTTTTTTTCTTTTTGAATAAATTATCATCATTTTTATTTTGTATTATTGAAAAAAAAAATCATTCACGCGATATAAATCATGTTATAATGAATGATCGATTTTTGTATAAGGCATTCATATAGATACCGCGAATTTGTATTGCTCATATTTAATATACCTGAAGCAGGTAAAATACATAGAATTATTTTTCTCCATTACATCATTAATAATCATATTGTATTCTCTATAGAGCATTCGTTTCTTGAAATTAAAAAAAGAAAAAAATAATAAAAATTTTAGCAGCATTTGAATTCAGCATTTGGTCCTCTTATCGAATTTACATTATAATATACACACACATGCTTACCTATATGCTATATAGGTAAGTGTAAAAATAGAAGTAACTATATACAAATCAAATAATTGCAAATCTTGAAGTACTATTAGTTTTATAAATTCATGAAATTGGAAATCAACTAAAATTAAAATAACGGAAATTAAATAATTATTTTTCTTGTCCCACGACACAATAAATCTTACAGCGTTCAGTCGCATAATTGATTAATTAATTCATACCGGAGTTGTTAGCTCTGATAATTTCTATATTCTTCACGCATCTAATCATTAGTACGGGGCAGGTTTTACTTACTATTATCCATCATAAATTGAATAAATTCGGAATTAGCGCCTCCGGTGGTCCACCTGTAATCTGGGGAAAAAACCTAGACATTAGCCTAATGAAAAACAAATTAAAGAAAAAAAAAAACAAAAAAAACTGAGAATTAACGGCTAATTACTATACTATATATTTATACATATACAGACACATATACACACATACGTATTCTCGTATCACACATAAAGGATATATATTATACACGTGTAGATGTTAAGATTGGATAAAAAGTAACAGGAGAAAAAAAAAGAAATTGAGTAAATTAAAATAAAATAAGAAAATGAATATCACGCAAATCCCAGAGGACATGACATGACACATTACACGTTCACACAACTGCACATAATATAATCTCACCAAACAACACTATAATAGGAAACAATTAATTTTCATTACGAAAAGCGTGGTAGACATACAATGAAATATTATATATATTTAACTAATAATATAATATTTATAATACACAAAAGGTAATAAATCGATATTCTATATTGATTGTTGCTATTATGTATTATTATTACTATGATTATTATTAATATTATTATTATTGATATGAATTATTATCATTAATATATGTATATGATTATTATAATTGAAAAGAAAGACGAAAAAAAAGGGCGATGATGCGGCCAGGATATTCACTGACGTTATCATTATTACGATTATTCTTTCATTTATGTTACTAATTAAATCAATTTTATAATTGGAATTTAATTTTTGTCGCGTTTATACTAACCCCGCGTCGCGTTATATAATTACGCGCGATATGTGAATATCCTGGAATGATATCGAATGAAAATCGACTAATATATATGACGTAGATCGAGTCGAATTTTCGATAAAAAAAAACATTAAAAAATTAATATATAATAAAATCAAACGAGTCGCATGACAAGTAGTCGAATTTTGTCGCAACGGAATGAATTTCTATAATCCTTGATTTTTTTTGATTTTTTTTTCTTACTTTTTCTCATCATTCGACTCGTGCGATTCCATACTGTATGTTTTGAATTAGGACAAAAGCAAATAGGAAAAAAAAAAAAAAAGGAAAAATATGTATCGAAAAACGAAGAACAATGATTAACAAAACGTTTATTTCATATTTGAACGCAGGTGGTAGCAAATATTGAAGTGTGATGTTTGTGTGTTTAATGATACTTACACATATACATTATACCTTATATACATATAAATATATAACATACTCGTGTATATACATGCGTAATAGATGAATACGTACATGCGTCGTCGTTGTCGTTGGTTCTCCTTTATAACGATCGTACGTTTGATACGACTTATATTTATCTATTCGCGTGTGTATAACAATCGTGTATTTATATTAATTATGTAGTACAATATATATATATATATATATACATATATACGCATTTTTTCTCTGCATAAAAAAAAATTCGTATATATAAATGTATGTATATTTCATGGAAATAACGAGTAACCATGAGATAGGCATTAAAATATACATTTAATTATCATCGGAAATTGATATCGTTTTTCAATTGATAAAAGAGACAAAAAATCAAGAAAATCTGTACATAAATTCTAAGATATCGATATAATTTGCGTTTGGTTTTTGCAACCATTTTGCAAAGATTTGCAGAGTTTAAAAAATATCAAAAGCAAAAGGTACGGGATTATTATTACGTGTTCAAACGAAAAAAATGAAATTAATGATTCTAAACTAATTTTTGGCAGGGCCAAAAATCTATATTTATTTATTATTATTATTATTATTTTTTTCTCTCTGAAAATTATACTTCGATAATATGTGGACAAGCACAGAACGAATTGTTTTTTTTTTCCTTTCTGCAGTAAAATCTTACACTTTACTCTTTTAAAGTACATGTACAGAACACATCATGCGATTGTCTTGATATAAATTTGATCAAGTATTCGACTTGATATATGAATTTTCCAGGTGTGAACTTTTTCTTTAATTTTTTTTTTTCTTCCCTTTTTTCCTTTTCTTTTTGACACGTAATTTAAAATCTTGAGCAGCTTGTTGAATGCAGCCCATATACACAATGCAAAGTTTGTAATAATTTTGATGCTCTCAATTGCAGCTGGCAATCGCATCTCAATTAATAAAAACTGAAAGAAAAGAAAGAGAAAAAAAATTAAAAAAAAAAAATTGAATAATAACAATAATAATAGTAATAATAATAATAATAATGATAATGTATATTTCAAACGCATTCAGCTCATTAAGATAGAGGAAAAAAAAACATATGGCTGCAGTAGCATATATTTTTACCCATATGCGTTTATTCGACAGCGTAAAATAAATTTTTTGTTTCTAGGGTTTTAATAATATCGGATTTCAGAAAAGAGAAAGTAAAATTATTCACTGCGAATTAATGTCATTCGCGTATCTTAATCACTGAATAAATTTTATCGCGGTTCGTTTCTTGATCCGTTCACGAAAGTTTACTGTACATTTTTTATTTGTCATAGAAATTACTTAAATTGATGAAAAAAAAGAAACGTATAGGGGTTGAATAAAATGCTACAGTGAGGAAACCTAGGGCTGTAGTTAGATAATAAAAGAATCTTTTTTTTGTTCTGATTCATAATTGTTGCTTTCGAAGGAATCAGTGTTTGTTGTTAATATATTCCTTTTATTTTCTGTTTTATTTTATTTCCTGATTCAAATTTTTTGTTCTTTCCCTTATTCGATATTGTTTAATTTTTTTTTCAATTTTATTACATAAAATTGTCGATTGTGTTCGATGAACGTATAAAAATAATTCACTTTAATTTTCCTTTTATCTTTTTTTTGCATCCGAATTAATTTCTTTTCTTTTTGTTGTTGTTATTGTTGTCGTTGTTATTATTATTATTAGTATTCTTATTATTTTGTTTCTTCCTTTATTTCTATACAAGGTTTTATGTGGCGATTAACGATAACATACATATATTTATGTATTTATATATATATGTACCTATACATACGTTATTAACGTGTGTGTACAACCAAAAAAAAATTGTACAACCCTGGTAGTACCAATTGTATTTGCTTTTGTATACCCGGTATAAGAGAAGCTATCATTTTCTATAAAATATAATTAGCGTTTGAATTTTTTGGTAATAATATAATTAATTCATTAAATAATTAATTAATCTTAACGATATATAGTTGGGAGTATGAAGTATAAAAATGATCGAGAGAAAGGAAGAGAGAAAGAAAGAGAGAAAGAAAATTGAATTTAAAAAAAAAAAAAGAAAAAAAAACTGAAATATGAAAATATAAAAGATAGATAATAATTAGAAAAAAAAAAACAAAACAATGTTCACAAAGTCAGAGCAAGTCATTAACTAAGTATATAAATAATAATACATAATGGAAAAAAATGAAAAAAAAACAACAAAACAAAACAAATAAATAAAATAATGAGGAAAAAAGGAGTGAGAAACGATTGTATAAATATTGTAATATTGGCGAATGCAGTTGCTATTACATCGGTTTAAACTTATTACTTCTGCTAAGAAATGATACAATAACACGAAAACATTTATTATATATATTATGATTGATGTAAGCAATGAAATTGATACTTTTAATTGAAAAACTATATTTGAATTTCAATAAAACTTGATACCTCGGAGAATCTATGTATAATGATAAAATTAACTTTTTTCTTTTCTCGAATTTGCTTCTCATTCTCTGTGTGTGTTACTTTAACGAAATGTTGTTCCGTTTTATTATTAATTAAATACTATATCATCGGAATTTATTTTATTTATTTATTTATTTTTTTTTTAACCACATTTATTATAATTGGTATATGTTTCACAGTAAAAGATATACATACATATACATGTATGTATTCGCATATATTGTTTAATCATTTATACACAAGTAAATTTCAAGTGTGTGTTTCAGATGAAATTCTTATCAATTCTGATTGTTATTATTAGCCGTATAATTATACCATGGTCACCTGATATACATAAATAATATTTTACGATATTTGGTTGATGTGCACAATAGGTATAGGTGTTTATATACCTATGTACATATCACTACTATTGAAAAGGAACCAAATTAAAATCAAAAATGCAAAGAAAAAAAAAACTATTAATAATACTTAAATTCAGAGCAAAATCGTGGAGCTTCTTATATCCCTAATTTAGGTATTGATTTTTTTTTTACAAAATATGTATAAGTATACTCTGGACGAAATGAGAATTCTTTGATTTCGGATGTTGCATCAAAGATCTCGCGACGTTCTCGTCTTATGAATCATCGCGAAAGATTTTTTCTCTCCGTTGTCAGTGGTCAGTGATGAGTGGTTAGTGCAGCAGGTTGTTTGATAATCAATTATTTATGAGTATCGATGATGCGCATATCTCTGTGTTGCGTAGTGATTTCGTTGTGTTTGTATTTTGATTTAGCTAGTTTCAATGTGTAATAATTTTTTTTAAATTAATTCATTTTATTATATATTTTTTTTTTTTCAATCTTTCTCTGCCAATGTTAAACCGTTGGTGAAATTATATCTTGTACTGTGAAGGCTTGTTACTTATATAATATAGAAAGAGGAGGAGAAAATACAAAAAAAAAACGTTGGAGAATGGAGACAAAGAAAAAAAAAGGAGTAAAAAAAGAGAAACCGAAAAAAACAAATAGACTGAAGGAAAAATGATACGTAATAAAGAGAATGAATATCAAAGTGAAAGAAATAAAATGAAAATGGGTTGAGAGAAACTGCAAGAATGCACAAGAAAATGAAAATAATAGCTATGTTCTACCGGGTTATACGAAAGTTAAATCATTATGCCTGATAAAAAATGATGAGAAAAAAAGTTATCTGCAGAATTGGAAGATCGTTTTAAAAGTGATGAATTTGTTAAATGTATCTACTCTGAATATTTTTATCTACGCAACCATCTAGGAAGCAACTTCAACGGAGGATTCTATCTTCATTTTTTTCATGTTCTAATTGATTTCTACTATATCCTTTCATCCGATGAGCGGGTGTTTATATAGATCGACGAGATGGTAATCGATTCCTGTTTAAAATCTTGCACTTTATAACATGAAAACTTTGACTGACAACAAGTTCCAGCAGTAAATTTCCCATTGAAAACTTCAATGGATAATAATGACATATTTAATAATAGGAAAGACGCGGTGTACTGAAAATTTGATTGAATTAAATAATTGAATCGAATGAACAGAATCAAATATGATAAAAGACAAAAAAGAAATCACGACGCATAATAATTCAGCTTTCGTTTTCTTGGTGTGTTCTTGCAGAGTCAGACAATGAAAGTGTACCATCACCAACAAAGCCGCAAATGCGAATGCTACACGTTAAGACCCTCGAAGAAATCAAACTTGAACGTATCCAGGCGGAGAGCGCTGCTTACTACAATTATACCCACGAAGATTTACCTGGAATTCCTCATAACACCGGAGAGCTAACGGCGTCGAGAAATACGATGGGTGCCGGGGCTTCAACACTCGAACGTAATCTGCGTGCCCGTTTGGCTAACCGTCTCTACAATCAGGGTAGTCCACAGGGGGTCCAGGTAACTCAAGGAAACAACGCAACGAAGACGACCTCAGAACTACGGGAGAATTTAGATTTCCAGATTCTATCTCTTGATGAGATAAGAAAACGTCGACGAAGAATGCATCCTGCATCAGGATCCTCGGAACCGTCTACAAAGGTACCGAGGATTTCGGAAGAGAAATTTTCTTCAGATTCAGCTGAAATTATGGTAAAAAGTTTACCTGAAATTCGGGCTTTGAAAGCTGCTAGAAGGGAAAGCTCAACAGATCAAACATCGAACGGAGTTTCATCGACAAATTTCACCTCCGATGCAGCTGCTGCTACAGTTTCCTCTGATCTTGAAAATGTTTCTAACTGCAACGGCGAAAAAATGTACGTTGTTAAACAGCCGAAAACTGCTGTTACCGTAACAGCGGCACCACCCGTAAGGCTTCGACGTGCGCACAGAACCCCCACAGAATCATCATCAAGACAAAATAATTTAACACGTGAAATCCCTGAAATTACAAGCAGCGACAGCAGCCAAGAGGCTGCCGCTGTTCCGGACCGATTAACTTTGGTAGCTTCACGACCTTATTCATCAGCGAGGGACGATCGTCAAGAAACTGTGAAAGAAAATGAAAATAAATTAAACGATGACGGCAGATTGAGAGAAGAAACTCGACTCGATCGTATTGACGAAACCGTAGCCAATGGAGATTCGGAATTCAGGTGTTCGTCTTCCTCATCAGATTTGAGGGCGATTAGTGTTTCTCGCAGAGTTTCTATGCCCAGCGTTTCCGACGACGATTACCTTATGATGGACGCTTCATCCTTGGACCACACGGCTACGGCTGATAATATTTTGCAGGATATAGACGAGTTATTGAACGATTGATTTAAGTTTATAGTCCTTATTGTTAGTTTCGTACCTAGGTACATGAAAACGTTGTTCATTTCACTGCACTAGATTAAGTCGTAGGACCTGGTTTCGGTGTGCGTTCCTTCAACAGGGAAAACATAATTCAGCAACAGCGGATACTTTCATTATTTTTTACAACTGAATGCATAGTACAAGAGTATTCTATTCTCTTCTTACGTTAGAAAAAAAAAGAAAAAGAAATGTCATAGTTCGTGATTTCTCTTCACTTTTTACTCGCTAGATTTTTTCAGGTTCAATTACACACACATCCACGTACATAATATATGTAGATTACACATCAAGTGTTATACATAGGTAGTTTTAAAAAATTTGAAATGTTTTTCTAAATTAAATTCATCCACCCAAGACTATAATTATAATAAAATAACGATATTTACATCACCTTCCGATATATTATGAACGCTTTATTCACCGCAGTTTAATTTAGGTTTATGAATATTTAAAATTCTATATATTGTATGCTCGTTGAAATTGAACAATCTGATCCAATTCGCGCCTTTTTAATTGGACAAAGAGTCAATGAATTAATAAATAAATATAATGAATGAAATAAAATAAATTGAAAATGAGTAATTATATATATAGGTATTAATAGATGAAACTCAATGTTTAATCAAACAGATAAAAATTGAGCACTATTATTCTATATTCAATAAAAGAATATGAATATGAAAATACATAATTTTTTTTGAGATTTCTTGTACAGATACAGGTATTCTATTGTGTGTGTTTGAATATGAAACACATGTTTAGAATGATATATTAGGGTGTAATTGGGGAAAAATACGAAAACCCTATAATTTACTAAAAACAAGAGAAAAAGAAAATAAAATAAGAAATCAGGCTATTGACTTATTTTCAGCACCTCAACTATCGCTAATTCTACGTTTCCCTGTTATTCTTATAAGTTATATGGTTTTATATACAATCAATCGAAACAACTTATTGCAGGTGAGTTTTTTTTTACTCTACTTTGTCCCGTAATTTAATATTTGATTAAGTACAACTAAAAAAATCCATGACTACAGCTTTAGATGGTTATTTTCATTTTTGGGACGAAGATAAAATCGTTTAAGCGACTGATTCTCGGCGTACTTTCTACTCAAGAATCCAAATTTACAATCTACATTCAAACGAGCCTTTTATTCTTGCGATCACCGGGGCGGAAATTATGTACTTTTCAAATCATTCGTGTCACTGGTTTCGGATGCATTTTGAGCTCAGGAATCCGAATCTGTCAACCAAATTGACCTGCCTCTGAAAAATAACCAAGTCACTGTACTCTTTTCCTTTAGAAAAGTTTTCTAAGTAAGACTTGTAGACATAATGATATTATTACTTTTCCGAGCTCTAGATTACATTTGAAAATTGTCCTGAAACAAAAAAAAGGCTATTATTTTAGCGGATCCTCAGGGTGGGTGGCGTCCTCTTTTTGTGTACATCAGAAGTGCGATCACAACCGTATGGACTGACAGACTTCTCTAGCCCTCCATAGGCAGAGATTAGGGGGGGACTGGTCACGAGGACTGGTATTATTATCAGTCACAGTGGTATTGTTGCAAGAACATAACCTGGCAGTAAGTGGTAACAACATAACCTTACTTCCTGATAACAACAAAGGTCAGACTGAAAATTATCTACCATTAGAGAAAGAACTTTAATCCTCTGAGACAGTAGAACAGACAACGAAAATGGTTAGAATGACTGGTAGATATTACGCAATGTTCATTAGCGGATTTTTAGGATTATTTGCGCTGGCTACTTACCCAGTGATAATACAACCGATGATGAACCCAGATCCGTACAGTGAGTAAATTCTTCTGGGGCTATGCAGCTCTTCATTTGAAAACCCCCACAGGCTCCTGAACCAACGTGTCTGCTCTACTCAACGCTGTCATATTTTCAGAGAAAAACAGGGAACGAATATATGGCAAGGCTGGTCCACCACTCGGGTAATGATATATCAACTGAATCAGAAGAGGGTGGTTCAAATCCTTCTATGCTAGTGAGAGACAAAAGATACTTGAAATGAATTGTACTAATGGAATCGCAAAAATAATCCTATAATTAGATAGATTTTATGTATGTACATATATGTATATAATTTGAGATTGTTTTGATTAAAAATCGTCATCACACACGTCCAAGAAAACGTCGAACGCCTCTCTATTGCAATTCCCATCTGCAGTAAAAACATACTTGTGGAAAGTTCCATCCAAACAAACGGCTGTAATGCAAAATAGGATTGATAGTTTAAAAAACGTCCAATTTAAACTTAACAGCTAAATGCTTACCGATCACAGAACTCCGCGAACCGAATGCACAAACACAGGCGCACTCAGGGGGGACTGTAAAAGTCGCCAGGGCCCATTGGCTTTCCACGTAATTGCCGAGGAAGCCGATGCTCGAAAATCTGTAACCGTAAAGCGGATTAATGTCTTTCTTATCTCCTTTGTAATTGTTCTATTGATGTTCACGTACGTTGACCTGCGGTTTAGATGCGTGTCTTTCAGAGCAAATATGTGGACCGTTCCCTTGTCACTTGACACGCACAAGAACTCCGAATCTCTACTGAAGTTGATGCTGAAAAAAAGATGTTCATTTCAGAGGACTGGCTAGTAGCTTCCTCGAACGGATTCTTTAATCTTAAGAAAGTGGATATGTACGTTCAATGGGATAACTGTTTTGCTGTTTACCAATACAGAGTAGCGGGATCAGCACCTCTCCGTAATGCTATCAACAAATGCCTGCGAACACTGTCCCAAACTCTGACCAACGTACCCTGAGCTGATGCTGTCGCAATCATTGTACCGCTGGCATTTACAGCTAAGCAAGCGAGTGCACCCTGTAGTAATTTTTGATCATTTGACAAATGAATAGTACAACCATAGATTATTGGTTGCAAGAAATTTTTCTCTACCTGGTGAGCAACAAGAGTTGCGGGTGTACTAGAAGTCCCTGCATCAGTGGCAGCCAAGTCCACAAGATGAACACTGCCAAGTTTGTGACCAGGAAATACAAGCAGTTGTTTTTGTGCAGTTGCAAGAGTTGCAACTTCAACCAACCCCTTTGGATTTTCTCTGGTCTCTAAAGTGAGAAGCCTTCTTGTAGGTGCCGGAAATGAGAATACGTGAATTTCACGCTGGAGAGCAACAATTAGCCTATAAAAGAAAGTTTATTAAAGCATAAAATTTCTGTAAAAAACAAAAAGCAAATTAAGACTTTGTAACTCACTTGTCCCTTCGCAACCTGACTGCTTTAACAGTGCTGGTGAATGTTATTTCGAGAACAAATTTTTTTGTTAGATCATCGTAGATCAGGACTGTGTTATCGGCAAATTTTGGTCTTGTTCCACCTCCTACTACTGCCACTATATTTGTTCTCCAGAGCATCTCCCCAATCCCTATACTTCCCATTAGTTCGTTTTCAAAGTGTGCTTTTTCAACCAACGGCTCTACATTGTAAACTCGCATTCCAGTCTCCATGCAGCAGGTGAAGCATCCTATGAACGTTGCAGAGAAAATGGAAAGCATACAATGTAAAAAAAAATAATCATATGGCTCTTTCCCTTTGTTTGTTTTCTGCGTCTCCATTGACGTAGAACAAAAACAGAAATAAAATGCTTACCTTGGTCCTGATTAAATCTCAGGCTAACGACACCTCGATTCGTCGCCATAACTCCGTAATTTCGTACAAATAATTGCCGTTGATGACAGTGACAACTATGTAAATGGATAGATAATATTTAAAGCGCCTTATTTACGTGACGTGCCCGTATCATCTCTTTGAAACACATTACAAACGCTATCGGGCTGCGGTCAGCTGATCTCCATCATAGACAAAGTTTGATGTTTTCTTTCAAGTAGAAGTACACATCATGCAGGCTACATGGTTTTGTATTAAGTCTACAGAATGCGCTCCTTAGGAATTCTGCAGTCAACGTCAAATCCACTGATATATATACTAACTATATATATATCAGTGGTCGAATCCTTCTGCCTTGAATGAAATCGAATATCAATCCGACCTACGAAGTTGTCGGTCTGCAACACACAGCGCTGGTAGATGAAGTTGCTGTAGCTGTACTGTGATATGACTTCGTGGCTGTGCTCGTAACAAATTGTAAGTGCTATTTGACGAGGAACTGAAAATAAAACCGACACTTTTAAATGCCTCAACAAACTTTTTGAGCCTGCTTGCAGTAGAAAATGTTCGCAGCCAAAACTTGTCACGAATTTCTACAATGTTTATGAAGTTTGACTATAGAGATCAGTGAGTTTGACAGATGGCAGAAAGTTATCTGTCCTTTGACGACACAGTTAAAACCACTATTAAAACGTATTTAAATGGTTTATCGAAATGTCTATAGGGTGGATAAGTCATCTGCGCTAATATATCATGGTGGCTGGTCCTACTGAGCATGGGATGCAAGCTGATGTGATATTCGTAATTGAGGGTACAGCTGTAAACGGGGCTTACCTTCACGATCTAAAAACCAATTACCTCATACCGACTCTAGAGTAAGCTGATTAATAAATCAAAGATTCGTAACTGTAATTACTCTGTATGCGCATGATACTGATCTGAACTTACTTTATCAGGTATTTTAGTCAAGGTGGAATAGAAGATAGAGAATATGTCTCCGAGGTAAGAGAGCATTTTAATACACACTGTATTTGCCACTGATTTTATTCTATTATTAAAAATATCTTTCTCTCCACATAGAATAGTACAACACTTTACGGAGTGGTTGTTCATCATGCCGCAGACTGTTTGCCTGCACCTTGTACAGGAACGTTTGGACCCTACTCAAATCCTCATAAGCTTTTACTCACCTTAGACAAACTAGAGTCAGTATATGTCTCAATGTCAAGTTTAATCTCAGGTTACCTCAAGTAACTTAATGCTTAATCACCTTACAGAATGGTTGGTGGTAAAGGTGAATCCCACGCAAACATTGGTGAAGGGCTTGCAACAGCATTGCAGTGTTTTGAGGATTTGCAATTGCGAAGGGAGCCGAATACTGCTTCCCAAAAACATTGCATATTAATATGCAATTCTCCGCCTTATCAGACAGCAGTTCAGGAATCATACAAATTTTCTGGGCATACCGTTGAACAGTTGGCTGCTGTTTTCCAAGAGGTAACTCACTAATATGTGGAAAGTATTTCCTTTGTCAATTCACGCACATTATATCTTTCTTCATTTTCCACAGAGAAATATTAACCTCTCTATACTATCTCCAAGAAAGATACCAGCTTTGTTTAAATTGTTTGAAAAAGCGGGAGGGGACCTGCAGTCTTCACAAACAAAGAACTATGCCAAGGATCCTCGGCATTTGGTGCTCTTACGTAATTATAATCTCAAAGAACGTCCTGTTAGTCCAATGGGTGCAACTGGCCATCCCGCACCTGGGAATGCAGTTCAGATTCCTCTCAGTCCCCTACAAAGTAATGACAGTCCGAACACGAATCAGGCACAGCAAAATATCGTCCAGCCACCTCAGCAGCAGATAACTTCCTTCCGAAATCAAGCTCCCCAAAATATTACTGCTGTTAATCAGCAGACAGCTCCACCAATGCCTGCACCTCTTATGGGGACCCGTGGGAATTTTCCCCAAATTGCTGCCCCTCCAAACTATCACACTCCAGGAATGGGGCCCAGACCATCACATCGTTGGATCATGCCTCCCCAACGACCATTCATCGCACCAGGTGCTACAGCTCAGCCAAATACTCAGGGAAGCGCACTTATTGCTCAGCTGACCCAACCACCTACTCCTCTAGGGCCTGGCGTCAATCAATTTGGTCAGCGGATGGATGGTAGGTTGAAAAGTAATTTTCTTTCGTTGATCCTATTCGCACTGTGCATGGCATTTTAGGCAATACGAATGTCATGGCAAACGCTACTCAGCAACAGCAGCAACAGCAGCAACAGCAGCAGCAGCAACAGCAGGTACAACAGCAGCAGCAGCAAGCACAGCAACAGGCACAGCAACAGGCACAGCAACAGGCACAGCAGCAGGCACAGCAACAGCAGCAACAGCAGCAACAGCAGCAGCAACAGCAACAGCAGCAACAACAACAGCAGCAGCAGCAGCAGCAGCAACAGCAGCAACAACAGCAGCAACAGGTGCAGCAACAACAGCAGCAGGCACAGCAGCAGCAGCAGCAACAACATCAGCAACAGTTGTTACGCTACACTCTTGTGCAGCATCAACAAAATCAGCAACCCAATCCTCAGCAACAAGCAGCAATGGGTCTGCCGGGACAACCGGCACAAGTTCAATCTGGACAGCAACTAACGGTATCTGGTGTAAGCCAGTCTGCGCCCACGCAAGTGCAGCAAACTGCTACAGCTTCTCAAGCTTCCGCTTCGGTGTCCTCTGTTCCTCCGCAAGTGTCGCACAGCCAACCACAAGTCAGTTATATCCAAAGATATGTCCATACCTTAAAATGTCATTCATTCGTGCAAAAGATTTCAAAATACTCACTTTTATTTGTTGCACATGGGCATTTGTGTACGTGTTTAAACTTTCCTGATACGCGATGTAACTGTTTATCATTTGTATGTGTCTTTGGTTCCTGTATTCATTTGATGTAAAATTAACTATCTACTTTCAATTACTCAAGGGAAATGTTTCTGGAGGACCTGTACCAAGTCAACAGATCACTCCTGGAAGGGAGCGGCATACGATCTGGGCAGGAGTTTTGGAGTGGCTTGAAAAAGCCAAAAATCCGACGGACACACAAAAACTTACAAGGCATGTTCCATGCCAAGTATCTGCAAACTCTAAAGATGGTGAACCAGAGTTGTAAGTATCTCTACACATATGCCTGAGAACTGAATTGAAGTTCAAATCATCTCATAAAAGAACACAATCCTTCTGAAACCTGTGCAATGTCTAAATGTGTTATCTGTGCTCACAGAAAGGCTGATTCTTGGCCACAAAAGCTGATAATGCAGTTGATGCCTAAACAACTAATAGGAAATATTGGAGGAGTCTATTTGAAAAATTCAAAGTCTGTTCTCTTTCATCCAACAGCTTGCGAGGCTCTCGATGGCTTGACAAAAGTTATGAGTACTGGTTTTGTAAGTATATTTATTTCTTCACCATCTCCCTTCTTGCGGCAAAATATTTCCATCATGAAATTATTTTACATTACAGGCTGGTTGTGTGCATTTTACATCTGTTCCCTCTCCAGCTGCATGTGATATAAAAGTGTTAATTCTCTTGTATACCGCTGAGAGAAGAGCATATCTTGGGTTCATTCCTAATGATCAAGCAGCGTTTGTAGATCGTCTACGGAAAGTAATACAGCACCAAAAAACTACACAAGCATTAATGAGACAAGGGCAGGTGAGTTTATACAGTTGAATGCTGTAAAACGAAAACTGAAATAATATTCTAAGCATTCCAAGCAGTTAGTATGCATAATATTGACACATGAGAAATAATTTCAGGCAGGAAATGTACCTGGTAATCCAATTGCCGGACCTATGCCAACCCCAGGCATATCACAAGGAGGAATTCTTACGTCACAAACGAACGCTTTAGCAATGGGTGGAGGTCAGATTACACAAAACGTTGTTTCCACCTCTGGACCACAACAAACTCTAGCTAATTCTGCTGGGCCGCCAGGACAAATAAATATGCTGGTACACTTGTTTATAATGTTTTAAATTTCATTTTACTTCCTACTTTTCTTTCGATGTTGGTTAATGGCGAACTACCGTTACTCGGTAGCGAGTCTTATTGCTACGGTACTTATACTTATTTACTTGTAGGGTGGTGGAATAGCTGGGCCAAAACAGGTTGGCGCAGGACCTGGTGGTATGATGGGACAACAAAGACCTCAATACGATCACATAGAAATGGCTAGACAACAAAATCTTTTGAAGATCCAACAATTGCGTCAGAATCTAGAAGCAGCCCAGCAGCAAGAAGCTCAATACAAATCACAACTGGAAGTCAATGTAAAGTATTCTTGCACAAGCTGAAATGTGCGGTTAGCAATAATTATATTGACAAATGTATAATTTTTATCAAAACAGATTCAACAAAATCTTGAAGTGGCTCAGCAACAAGAAATGCAATACCAACAGCAACTTGAGGTGAATATTTACCATACTTACGCCTGGTTTTGCGCAAATTAGACAGACATGCGCCGCTAGAATGATCCTGAATTCTTTCAGGCACAGCAAGCACAGAGAGCTCTCAATGCCGGTGGTGGTATGGCTGGTCAACAGCCTAATGCACAGAGAATGATGCGTCCTGTGATGTCGAACAATCCTGGGCTCCGACACTTGCTTCAGCAGGTAAAAATATCGAGCCTCACGATCATCTAAATTCTGATTGATATTCCAAATTTTTTTTTTGTATTGGAATTATAAGCGCTCATAAATTGTATATTTTAAGTCAGTGTCCTATGTTACAGCAGCAGCCACAGTATAGGCAGCAAGTACTTGGAATGCAACAGCAAATGGTAGGCCCCAGAGGTCAGATGCCTACCCGGCCCATGGCACCTGGCAATCCTCAACCACAGCAATTTGAAGATGTTTCAAATTATGATTTTCTTGGCTAACACAAGACGCAGCCATTCTTAATTTTTAAACAATAACTTTAAAATAGAATATGTCATGTATCTGAAATATGATGCAAGGTTTCAACCCTCAGTGTCAAATAAATGAAACGATCTTTTTCAATATACCAGAGAATTATATTCAATAGGTTTTTTTTACCTTTTTCTCCATTCTTCCCTGCAAGCTCGTATTATCATTCGTAAGTATGGGGTTACCGCACTTGTGTATGTGGATGTAGTGGAAACATTAGGATTGTTATATTTTGACCAGAGATTTTGACAGATGCATAGTTTGTTGTGTTTGTACAGTGATAGAGCCGTTGCATACGTCCAGCGATCGACATCAAATCTGGAGATTATACTGGAACTTGTCAACTGCCAATGTTATCGCGGACGATGTAAAAAAGGTAAGTGCCCGCATTTTATTCAGAAAATCAGTATGATCAAATAAAACGTGAGTTTGATATATGTTGTCAAAAATATATTTACGCAGATACTAGGTTATAGATGAATCCTCGTACTTTTACATAGAGAAATGGATCAACCAGGACCAAACATGCACAAGGATATCGATGAAAATGATTCAGAAGAAAATCATTCGGCAAGCCCTGCTTTGGTTGTTATGGACGCCAGAGATATTAATGAATCTGAGATGCAAACTATGAAAGGCGATACGATAGGTGACACTATGTACAGTGCCAAATGGATTCTCAACACCCTCATATCTCTTTCTGATGTAATTCAGAATTACACTAATTATTTTTTCCACAGAAATTTTTCTATGCACTGATGCCTTGTGTTACTTTTAATTCTTCACAGGTTTATGAGAAGGGGTGGTCAGAATCATTGGAAAATGATCTGTGTCTTCTATGGGATATGACGGCAGAGAAAGACGTAACGTTATTTCTCCTGGAAAATAATTTTCTAAAAATTGCTGAAGTTTCTCTAAAAGTGAGCGACGGACCCAGAATGACGGTTTGTGTATTAAACTAATTTTCACGATTATTTTTGAACATCTGCTGCAGCAAGCGATCTAATCTTGTTTTATTTTTAGGAAATTCTTGTAGGTATCCTTGGGAATATGTGCTGTCAGCCCAGCGTCATTCAGTCTCTTGGGGATACACAAGAATTAGTTACTTTACTGTTTAATTTGCTTATAATCGATGATACAGAAACTCTAATTCAGCTTCTGAGACTGTTGCGAGTTGCCGTCTGGGACATTCAACTGCGAATTGCAAACAACTCTACTTCAACATGGCTCAATAATCTGAAGAATTGCCCAATTTTAGCATCTTCATTGATTTTTATTCTGACCAGCTCTACAATTGGTAAATCATATCAGTGGCATAATTTTTAAGCTTTGGTCAATTGTATGTATGAACTAATTGGGCGATTGATTTGCTTTTATTATGTTTCAGATGATTTGTTAATTGCAGCAATTGATTTGATTCAATCAATTTCAACCACGATATTGCCCAACGAAAAATTAATCGAATCCCTATTCAATACCGAGGAACTCGTACCAGCTCTGCTGGAATCATTTACTCAATTGATACCTAAGCAGGATGGTAACCATACACGAGCTGAACTAAAAGTCATCGAAAGCTGGCTCACCATTTTGACCTGTGTAATCCAATCTAATATCACAATGATCACCGGAAATCAACTCAGTCAGAGCCTGAGTATCATTCTTGATACATTATTGAGAATACTACAGCCCTATGTACATTCCCATAATTTATTACCTTTGGACGAGCGCTCAGCTGTGTGCATCCATGATTGTGTGAACCTGATTTCAAAGTTTCAACGGGATAAATTACCTGTAGGACCTGAGATCGTCTTCATAATCGTGACGATCATGTTTCATCTAAAGTCGGGTAAGCAATTGATTGAATTTTTATCGTAAGATCTACGAAATAAATCTGTTTAAAAAATTATTTTAGCGGACATCTCGGCGAATTGTGAACACAACGACGATAACAATGAGAGAGAACTTTTAAAATACCTGGAGAAATATTGGTTTGAACTATTGGATATGTACGAGGGGAATCAGCTTCAAGATATTTTACAAATGTGCGAGGAAAATATTGTTCAATTTGTTATGCAAATGACGAAATACCACCTACAAACAACTAGTGACAAAATGGAAAAATTAACAATCGCCAGTGATTCTGTTAATCAATAAATTTCGTGGTACAGTTTTATGTACGAAATTGTAAATAAATCTTAAAATTTGTTATCTGATTAGCAATAATTACAATATTTGTGAGTGTACGGAATAATCTGGTAACAAGTTGTATTTACTGATGCGGTGTTGTCACACTCACCTATACAGAAAACGATCGCATTGGTTCATGAAATTCAAACCATAGCAAATTACCATACAACTTTTAATAGACTATATTAAGCACAAGTAATGAAAAATACAATTTGGGTAATACCAGTAGTTGAACAAGCATTACCTGTGGTATGTAGAACGTCTTAGTACAAAAAATATAAATTTCCCAGTTTCAAGCACAGTTCTGCGTTAAATGTTCATAAAAGTTTTTTAAATATGACGATTCAGTGCAGTATTCTTTGAACCTCCCAACGTTTGTACCACGTTACTTAATATATTGGTTGTGAGAAGTACACTTTTCAGTCTGTCATCTCCTGTCATGAGGATAACTCTAAAATTCGTAAATTAAATTTTAGCCCTTGTTACTAGCATTATCTATCATACTGCATGGTATAAGTACTAATTTAGGGATCATTCCTGGAGGTGCGATAAACTGTTGTGTATTTTGCGTCGAGGTTTGTCCTGAATATTTAACCTCTGCCTCTGTAACAAGTTTACAAATTTGCATTTTAATATCTGCCTGAGCTTTAGCAGGTAATCGTTTCACCGTCTGAGCCATACTGTCAAAAAACAGTTCTATGCCACTTTTTCCTTCCGGAGCCAAGTAAACTTGGTCAACGTTAGCTTCTGTCAATTTTACTTCCTTTGGTTTTTTTGCGGGACTAACCGACGGTGGAACTACAGATGCATTGGTCAGGAAAATTGGTGCCGTCTGCATACCATTCGTACTAGTTGTTGGGACGATCAAATTCCCCGCATTTGTATTAGAATTCTTCAAAATGCTGTAACTACTTGATACCTCAATAGTAGGTTGAAGTTCGTATTTGGCTCTTTTGGGTCTTATCCTTCTAAACTTCGACTCGATTTGTTGGATAGGGCTAGCAACAATGACCTGCTGCATTTCATTATTATTTTCTATTTGCTGGAAGTGATTATTTTCTTCAACGATCTCTATTTTTGGGCTCATCTGATCATCATTTTCAACTGCTATAGGATCCGCCGCAGTTTCCTCCAGAACTTCTAGATATTCTGTAAAATCATCATCATTTCTATCTTCCAGCTGCTCTAAAAGCCCTTCTGTATTAGCGTCACTTGAATTTATGTCCTGTATGTATTCTTCTGAAAGCTCTACACACTGTGGCTGGTAGTCCGATTCATAACTACGGAATGAATAAAATAATAGTCATCAAAGTTGAATACTCAAATAAAGCTTATCACAAATAAATTTGGTGAATAATAGTGGATGTAATCACTCATCAGACAAGTTCAATGTCAGAAGTAAACAATTTTGATGTACTCTTACGGAAACTTGAGAAAGCTCAGGTGATCTTCGAATATCCATTTTTTGCGTCTGATACCCTTGTCAGTCTTGTTCTTATACTTTAATATCCGACAGTATGTATCCCTCAAATTCTTCCATCGTAGCCTCACCCAGCCAGCTATAAATAGTAAATACAATGTAACATAGACGTAATTTTTCAATTCGCAGGAGCATTTTGATATAGAATCGTATTAATTGAATATGAGTTTTCAAAATCTTACGATCTAAACCCAGTTCCATGGATATCCGTTTCCATACTTTTTGGCGGAATTCTTGCAACTTTATTGCTCCACCTTTGACTTCAGAAATATATAGCACTGGATGTTGTTGTATGGCCTCTATTATTTTAAGGGATATTTTATGGGCGTCGGGAGGCATCGAAGGCATAGTCAACATTAGAACAGTATATAGGCTTCAGTGATATGGAATCAAACTGTTGTCTGAAAAAGTGAAAATAGAAGTATTGCATAGTAAGATTTGTATATGTATATCAACTGTACAATGAACAGCGTTCAGTTGTCGATGAAAACTGTTATTCCCAAAATCATTATTCATGACGTATTGGTAAAGACTGTAGTAGTGAGGAATAAAAGGGTTCTCGATGTTTTGAACAAATTCAAACACAGTAGTGCCTTCCAGTCTTTCGTATTTAGAACCGGGCTATTGTAAGCTTGCCGATATGACGGAATTTTGACTGAGCGGAGCATCGTCTTTGAACGAAAATAAAAGTTGAGCCAGATATTGTTGGTAAATAAATTTGAAATACCCTAATAGCTGCGAAAATCGCCAGTCGCTAGAAATGAGGGCTCGTCAACGCAAGCTACTGGCAACAAAAACTAGTCGCCGTCACCACCATAGACTTACGGTCGCCATCGCATACTTTTCCTCCTGTCGCGTACCGGAAGCATCGAGTATCAGCATAAACGAATGGCTCCCCGGACGTCAAGGATACGAATTGTTGTTGAAATTTTCACATCTCATGAAAAATTGGAGTTGAGTTTCCTTTCGAGAAAGTGTCACTAGTTTGCGGTTGTCAGAGTCGTCGGGATAGACAGATCAATTTTACATAACAGTCACTCATAAGAATAGATTTTATTCTAACAAAATTCTGCGATGTCAGTTGAGGTGCCAATCAATTTAGTTAGCCACGCTCGTCGTGTCTGCAGTCTGTACAAGAGAACCCTTCGTAATATCGAGAATTTTGCTTACCTCAAACATGTCTACCGGTAAGACTGAAATCCCCAATGTAACTTCTGTAAGTAAAGAGTTAGAAGTCAAATGATTCAATAAAGAATCTCATTGATCTATTACCAATATGTACCTAAGAACAATATTTATGCCTCTCCGAGCAATCCTTTAAACCCTATCGCTCTTTTTAATTTACTGAATTATACCGGCTTCAACTAGGTACAATGCTGTATTAATGAGGAAGCGTTTTGATGACAATGCCAAGATATCGGATTTGAGAATCGCCAAACAGATGGTCATCGATGGTGAAAAGGAATTGTTTAAATCCATGCATCCTCAGCCGAGGTGCTTTGCCCATTCACCAGGAGGTGTCGCATACGCTAGAACAGTTGTTCCCCCAGATTGGATTGTGGATTACTGGCATCCGAGTGAGAAGGCTGCATACCCTCATTATTTTGCACGCAGGGAACAACGCAAGAAGGAATACCTTGAATGGTATAAAAAAACATATCCTGATGTTGCCAAAAATTCTCAATCTTCTCATCACTAGATAATGGGGCAAGGCAAAGTGCATAACAGAGCAGTAATCATAGAGTGCAACTAGCATATTGTGAAGCATATAACATTTTCAAAGTGTCGTTAAATAAAATTATATTCATGACTCACGTTTGATTATCTAGTTACTTTCCTTTCATTATAATTTACACCAATTAGAGACTGAGGCAAAGAAAAAGTAATTTTCAGCTTATTGATGATAAAAAGTATTCCGAGTTCTAATGAAGATATTATTTGGGGCACTTGTATGTCCTTCTATACTTGTTACTAACTCACATTGGTGTATAATTATTTAATTCATTTATTACATCGCCGTTTCATTCCTTTACACAGTTCTTTATTTATCTTCTCATGATCGTACCAAACGTTGAAACATTTAAACTAGGTAATTACAAATAATAAAAATAAAAAGCCTCTTGCAAGATTTTCACCCTCCTAAACGTTCAGCTAATAAACTTGATTCGTATATATTTATAAAATACAAGATCGAGGCTTGCACAGGGTCCACTATTATACTTTATGTACTTAGGTATTCTTAATCGGCTGTTTTTTAATACTGACCCAGCCTTTTTAACTTCGTTCCATTTAAATAATTACAAAATCTTTTCCTTGCAACTTCTACGTCTTGTCATACATACTATAATACAGAAATTTTACTTCAGTTTTTCAGACGTTGAACTTACAACTTCTAAAAATGTACACAGCGGTTGTCGTGTAACGTCGTTAGTGAAATACAGAGATTATTTACAAGTATGTTTATATAATTTTCATTTTATCTTATCCGCCATCTAGTTTTTCTGTCAATGAGAGATTATCGTAATTAAATAAATTATTTAAATGCAATACAAGGCAAAGAGAATAATGAGGACTTCGCACGTGTAACCTTGTAGCGTAAATATTGATTTGCCAATTACATAGATTCGTGATCGACAGAATCATGAAATAAATTGTTTGCCCTCCAAATACCCACAAAGAAAAACAAAAAGAAACAAAAAAAGAAGCGAAGCCGCAATCGAATAATTTAATAATATGACACAAATATGATCTGTTCTGAGTTTCGGCAAATCGTACGTAATATCAAAATTTATCATCCAATACTTCGTTACCACATGAATTTATACCCAAAATATCTAATTCCGTCTGATGCGCCTTCCATCTTCTCGATGAAAAAAGTGATCACTTGATGAGAACTAATATAAGAAGCAACTGAATTGTTGATATTAATTCAATGAACTGTGAGTGGACCGAAAATAGGTAAATGGTTTCGAGATTATGAAATTGCTGATTGAGCTGCCTTGCGAAAAGTGGACCAACTCGAATTGTTTGTACACTCGTTAACATCGGACCCCAACGGGGCGAGTACAAGAAAAAGCGCACGTCATTCATACTTATTTGTAAATGTGATAGAAACCGTTGCCCGATACGATTCGGATGAACTTTGATAATTTGCATACAGCAATAACAACGGTTTGATCGTATTCCTAAGCAATACATTTAGTTCCACTTTATAAATAATATATTGGGTTAGGATGCTCATAACGGAGCTGCCGTTAATGTAGTCACAGTCCTTAGAACGAATAAGTTGGACATTGTAAATGTTAATAATATTTAATACAACGCACGGATGCAGAGAAGTGAAGTGATAATTAGTGTATTTTGATGTGAAATATGTTTGTTCTAACGACGAATTCACTTACGCACGTGTTTCTGTAGCCTTAATAACTTTCAGTATAAGATTATTCATTAATAAAACAAGAGAGACAGTAATATAGCCTTGTGATTGCAATATGCAATCTTAAGCAAAAATAATAAATTCCTAACAAATACATTGAATAAAAAGTTCTTCACATTCTAAATTCTTGACGACTTATGAAAAAACCATACTTCGTACAATAATAATAATGATTACAATTAACTGTAACGTCTATAAAGTATTTTCTTCGCCTTTTTTTTTCTTTTTTTTTTGTACACGTTTACTAAAAACATTTTTTCCGTTTGTTGAGAAAATAAATATTAATATTAAATCTGAAATATTATCTTGTTCGTTATCACTGTTCTGGATCACCTATACTGCTGTCTTCGTTTCACGTCACTAGTTTCAGTTTGTTTCTTTTTTTTAATTTCCTATTATCTAAGTCGGCAATGATTCTTGCCTAATAAGTTTATAGGCCTCTTTTATACGCAAAACATCGCCATATGTATTATTTGTTCAGATTTGCACATAAGTCCACTTTCTTTAAACTTTGCTTTTAACAATCTCCTTATTTTGACACAAATTTGAATCGTTTTCTTCCAGTTTTCTTGTCGCACTCTTACCTCACACTAGGCTCTGTGGTCGTTTTCAATCCAATGTAGCTCAAGAGGTTAAAAATTTTAGAGGCCCTGTTTGAAAGGTCATCTGTGACTGCTACTGCTCTGGTCATTCATGTCGTACAGTACCTGTGCTATTGTTCTGGATGACTCAACATTGCTTAGCGCCACTCCTGCCAGATGAGGTTCGTATGCCCTGAGATGCCTGCAAATTCAGTGATACAATCATCTTCATTCTATTCCAAAAAAATAAAAGCTGGAAATTAATTTCTCAAGGATCAGCTCACCTTCTCCCGTGTGCGGAGTAAATGACTAGGTTTCTGAGAATCAGAGCTGCCGTCAGGCGAATACTTTTGGTCACCGGGCCTTCATTGTCATCCTGGAATTGAGAAACAGATAGTGTCAAATACAGGATAAATTACTTCTCTGTAAACATGAAAAGTTATCGACTACGCAACACAAATTATCTAACAAATGCAGCATTAACGAAACGTACATCAGCGACGGACGTGACAAGCCATTGGTCTTTACTGAACTAATGCTTATAAATATCTACTTCATCACTGATTTTCGTACAGAGATCTGTAATTTAAAGAAGCAATGGTCAATTCAAATCACGTACTAATTTAGTTTTCCTCAAGTACAATTTATGAGGCACAAAAAATAACTTGTCAGACTTTAACCAACTCTATCTAGACTTGTCGTGTTTGACGTGCAAATAAATGTCGTTACTGAAAGCCCATACTATAACAATTCACGCGCATCATACATTCTAATTAATACACATTGAAGAATTACTGCTACATTAGTTACACAAGGCATGCCGAATGATGAGGTAACAATATACGTACTTCAGATTACAAATATCTGCTTTTTTTACAAGAAATAGTGAACTTCTTTGCGATCATTGAATATTTGTGAGAAATATAGTGAAACAGAAATATGAAAATAAGGAAAATTTCACACATTCTTCAATATTCACACACTTGAATTTACCTAATCCACTATCTCAAATAAACAAAGTCAAGTACACCAATGGTATAAGAAGAATAATCTTTGAACAATTTTGCTCAAGGTATAAACGTCTGTTGACCAAAGAGTCGTTTAGTCGTTTTCATCTCACACATAACGTTTGAAATAGCCTTACAAGTCTGGAACACGAATTGACATTAAGATAGATGCTTTACAATAATGCTAGCTACAAAACGTCGAAAAATGAGGAGAAAATAAAAACCATGCCGGGGCTTGTTGGGTAGTAATAAAAATTAAAAAAAGGAGAATATAAAAAAAGGTGCCAAAATCAAAGAGTAAAGCGAGAAGTTGGCTGGCGCAGCACGCAATGGCCATGGCCATGGCCATGGCTGTGGCATGGCTGCTTCTGAAATCATGTTTACCTGTTCCGGTGGAGGATTTTGCCCTGGTCTGGGAGAAGAAGTGCTCGAAGTGGCTGCAGCGGGCTTGGATGGCCTCTGCTGCTTCGCCAAAGGGGAACAAGAAAATTAGTTAGGTTCACAGTAAAGATGCAGTGAAAGAATGTACAGACTCAAAGATGTTTAGGATCTTGGGGGGATGCATTTTACGAAGGTTCCAATTCAGTCCGGTTGGAAAATGCATAATTCTATCATTTCATCATAGGATTCCAAATTTGTACCAACTTGATTTAGCGTAGGCGCATCAATGATAAAAGTTAGATCTGCGTTTATAACACACCTTGAATTCCCAAAGGGATTCCAATTTTACAGTGTAACTGTGTCTTACTTTTTTTGTTCGCACTGCAAGCTATCGTTAGTTTGAACTCATAATTTGATATCATAAATTGATATTGCGATATGGATACTCATTGCCGAATGGATCGATCAAAATAGTAAAAGGCGATTGTTTATTAAAAAAAATTATAACTTCAAAGTGTATCTGATTGATCGATTTGGCTCAGAATCATCCTGTACATCCATCACGTGTATCAATGAGTTAAAAACATACCATTAATTCCTTGGGATTAACAAATTCCAGTGCATGCCTTTTTATCGCATGAAATGCTGCATTGGGCGCATAACCAGGATGATGAGGGGTTGCAGGTGTCGATGTGGAAATTTCAGTCTTGCCAGTAACGGTCAGCTGTTTTCTTCTTAATGCCATGGTCTATTTAGATGGATCAAAATAGGCGCAATAAAGAGAATATTCTATCGACATGGCTATGTGTACTTCAATTAAAAATAGTGAAGAATTTCTCTTACCTCTGAGTTACAATGTCTATCATAGAGATGAGTCATCAGTGAAAATCTGCGCCTCTTCAGTCCATCGCAGCTTGCCCACAAGCATAAAATCTCTTCACCGCCAGTGGGACAATGAACTTCACACACGTGAAGGTAGACCTCATGGGCCGTTTTGAATTGCCTGATTAGACAAATCGATAAATTTTGTCGAGATTAATTTGGAAAAGCAATAGAAATGACTTTTTGAGAAAATTATTAAAGTAGTGATAAATAGAATTGGTAGCAATAGATTGTTAACTACCTTAAACAACCACGCCATTCGCACAAAAAAGCATTGGGATCGATTTTAATGGTGATGGTCTTCGTCTCGGTCTGCTGTTGACTTGTCGAAGGTCTGGAATCAGTTTCCGTCGACGTCGAGAAACTTGTAGCCTTGGTTATCTTCAGAGGCTGCTTCACGGCGGCTCCATGGGTCGCGGCAGCCTGATGTGGTGTTGTAGGCCTGGTTGGTGGAGGAGTGGAAGCAGGCGTAGGAGTAACTACTCTCGATGGTACACTGGTTGTAACAGATCCTTGCTGAGTCATTGCAGGTATCGTGACGGTAACTCCGCTTGTGTTTGATTGGGCGACAGAACTGTTCACTATAATGGAAGCCTGGGGAATTGTTGACGAGGTCGGCACCAAAGGTGGGGGAACATTGCTCAGGGCTGAACTTTGGAGGATAGGTCTTGGAACTTGCGTTACAACAACTTGCTGTCCTTGAGGTGTTACTGCTACCATTTTCTGGGAACTGGGTTGTGCCGTTGATTGGGGTTGCAAGATAATTATAGTTTTTGCACCAGTTCCTTGCTGCTGTGTTGTTTGAGCCACTAGGACCGTCTGAGCCTGACCTTGTACTAGTGCAGTCTGAGATTGAGCCAAAACATAGTTCTGCCCTGGAACACCACCGGAAACCACGTACTGTAGCTGACCTCCTGCACCTTGTTGTAATAGAACTTGTGGTTGTTGAGGTTGTCGGCCTTTGACCGAAGTCGGAATGATAACCTGATTATTTGATTGAATTGCTTGTTGAACGACTATTTGTCTTGGCGCTGTAACGATGAGTTGTTGTTGGTGGTGCGGTTGATGGTGATGATGATGTTGTTGTGTTTGTGTTTGTTGCTGCTGGTGCTGTGGTGGATGTTGCGGTTCAACCTGATTTAAAAATAACTGCGGTTCCTCTTTCAGAATCGGCTCTTCTTTGACTATTGTTGTTTGATCGTCCAAATCAGTTTCGTCCTCAATGCAATCTGCTGCTAATGCCGCGTAGAGGTTTGCTGCTGTCGATGAAACCGTAGCTTTTTCACTGTCTTTATCATCATCTTGTTCTTCAGATTTTAAACTTGATACAGTCGATTCAGCAGTGGTTGAATCGACAGCAGGATCTGGAGATCTTGTGCCGTTCGAATACTTGGGTTTTTTGGATTCAACTTCGTCAGGTTCACTGGCAGACCGTTTTATACCCCTTGGAGCTTCGCTGAGTGTTTCTTCAGAGCTTTCAGATTGGATGATATTATTCTCATCTAGTTCAGACTTTATTTTCATATCTGTTGGAGATTCTTTCAATACTTTTTCAATGTGATTTTCTACAAGATCCATTCCTTTCTCGTTTATAGAATTTTTCCCTAAAACGCCGTTCATGATAGGCTCTTTATCAACTCTTCTTTCCAACAAATCTGCCAGCATCATACTCTGGAGCGGTTTGTCTTTAGAGCTGACACTGGACGAGTCTTTGGAAGATCCATCATCTTGAACATCGATATCCAAGTTACTTGGCCCACCGTTTAGTAAAATTCCTTCGAAACTAGTGAATGAATTTTCTTCTTCAGCCCCAACACCCGAACAATCCCTACTTCCACCGATACCACTACTAGAAGCTAGCGAATTATTTGTTGAGTCCGAATCTTCAGCCAATGGTGTGCAGATGGTTCGATGATTCGTTTTGTTGCCTGCACTGAGAGGAACCAATGGCGGTGGTCGACAGACTTTGATTGTTGAGCATGTATGATTTTCTGTTGGATTCGAAATTACCGTGGTTGAAGTAACAGTTTGATTCGCATTTTCTACGTCATTGACTTCAGTCTGAAATGAAAAATTGCACGATTAATTTAACACAAAGACAAAAGTTAAGGAAGCTAGTCAAAGATCAGACTTAGTACAGACTTGAATAGATTTTTTTCTTCAGGGTACACGTTAACATACCTTGTCACAATTGTTGGGTACAATGACTTTGGCTCCGTTGACTCTCTGGAATTTCTTTGCAAGGGTAACAGCAATTGTAGGCTTGTGTTTAGTGTTGCACAACATCTTAGCGGACGTTACTGCTGGAGTAGCTGCAGGGGCTGCTGGCTGGATAACTCCTGTCAATTGCGCCTGTAGTAGCCTCTGTTGTTGTTGGCGCTGTGCAACCTACATCACCAATACATGAGTAAATATGGTTAACCACTGAAAAGCACAGACTCCTGCAATTTTCCTTATCGTTTGGAATCATTTAGAAAAAAACTACCATACATGATGAATAGTCGCATATGTCGCAAAAATAGAGTTAATATCCACTGCAAGAAAAATTGTAATTTCATTTTCCTTCCGTTTTTCTGTTTAGTTGTTATGAAAGATATGAAAAAAATTAAAAAATCATCGAAAACTTCATATGTGCATGCTGTGATTAGTATCTATCACTCTGTCATCAGTGCCTGTATCATATTCATAATAAATGTCACTTTGTTAAGCAATGAATAGTTAATTTTTTACGTTTTGTTTCTAAATGAATGGAATGAGGTGTGGGAATACGTGGTGGATGGATCAGTTCTCAAACAAGAATAAACACTATCAAAAACAAGTAACTAAAAAAACATTCAAAATAATGCACAACACTACGTAATAAGCCCAACTACAAGAAAAATAACACAAAATAAAATACTCAAACATAATACAGTAAATAATAATCCTTCATCTGCGTTATAAGACAGTATAGTGATCAAACAAACAAAATATTCAGAGAAAACATAAATCACACCAAAATTTTATGCTTGCCGTTTTGATAATCTGAGAAATAAAAACAAAAGTGGTAAATAACGTTTGAAAAACCATAGTTCAAACATTGTCATAGAAGTAAAAAGATAATTTGTAGAAATGTAAACTTGTTCAAGGAATCTGGTGTGGGTCATTTTTAATTTCTTAGTGTGTTCGATGTTCGAAAAACTAAATGTAGTCGACAATCATTACTGTATCTAACGTGTTCTGGTCCCATTATTGTAATCCTCCATTATTTGCTATAACTGAGACTTAATATCTTAAATACGGTAACAAAAAAAATAATAACTTGTGTTGATGTAAGTGAAAGACGAAAATATTTTTTAAATTCAGGTACTTTTCAGTAGCTGCTGGATGGATTTGAACGCGTGGTGAGATAAAAAAAATACGATAGGCTAACTTCCTTGTTATTGTACAACAACAATACCTGGTTGCTGGTTATTAGCTGGTTGGCACTGATGCTGGATGCGATGCTAGCGGTAGTGTTTATTACGCAGGCAGAAGGGGCGGACACACAACTGGCAGCGGCGCTGGGCATGCAGTCGCCGCTGATCGTTACCTTTGTAGCCAAGAGGCTTTTTATTATTGAACTTGAAGTTGCACCGCTTCGAGGATCGTCCTTTGTTGCTACTTGAACTGGGGATTGCTGATGTTGTTGCGATTGGGAACCACTGGCCAGCAGGGCTTGACTCAGGTGGGGGTGCGACACTGACACCTGATCCACACCAATCACAAACAATGCTCAACAATTCTAGCAATTACGGGTACACGGTATACTACTTTAAAAATCTACATGTAAATTTCAAGTATTTTTTTGGGGAAGCTACTACTCGACATGGCATTAAATCAATTCTATGGATTATTTGACATTTTAAGAATAAAGTATCTCGATGTATTTACAGCATGGATTTTATGAAAAAGCGGTATTAGTGTGATTCGATATTTCCACGGTCTTAAGAAACAAATGTTGGTCATGATGTTAGAACTATTTTTATGGATTTTATTTTTTTATTAGGTGTTTAAAACACGACCGAAAAAAGCTCAACTGATTGTGGATAAGCATATTGGTAGGCGAACTTTGGAGACAACACAAAATGGAACATGATAACCCTAAAAAAACATTTACAGCAACCCAACACCCATAGTCCCACAGTAGTCGAAGCACAAAGTTCCATTTTACAAAGAAAAACGAAAATTTCTTTCTAACATGTTTGATCTTTTGTAATGGTACTGAAAACACGGAAGGTTTTCTACGTTAGCTATTCACAAATACCAAGAACATATTCATTTCTCAAATCACTATGGTCTGTTCTCTGACATCTAAGGAAACGGACAGACATACTAATTCTAATGAAAAAAATACGTGGAGATGATCATGTCAAATTCGCGGTAATACTATGAAATCGGTAAAGGTTGATGAATCTTGCGAAATGTTAAAATTTTGATCTGATTTATCTACCGAAGAATTCTCTAGTGGGTATGTACTTAGCAGTTAAGAAATTTTTTGATTCAAAATATGAAAAACTGATATATCCTATGAAATTACAGTAGACGAGAACCGAGGATACGAATGAGATATAGAGAGCTAGGACTAGGACCCACCTGACTTTTGGAGTCAACCTTGGTGACTGGATTCTGGGGTTGATTGGGGGTCGTAGAGGGTGGTTTTGGTGGGGCAGACAACTGCGCTTTGAGGATGGGAGACGCGGGGGCTGGGGTTCTCTGTGCACCGGTTATGGAATTTTCTAGGGCCGTGCTATCGGGAGCGGGACTTATGGTCTTGAGTGTTCGCTGTTGTGTGGGAAGCACCTTTACTGGAGTTGTGTTGATCGCTGGGATGGGATGAATCATATTACTTGCAGCTAACGTTTGGCTCGGAAAAGACACCGTCACTGGCATGGAGCGAATTCGGATGCCTTCATAGTACTGGGTTCCCGTTGTTTCTCCTTTAATTGGATTTGGTCCAACGCTTCCACCAAATACGGATCTGAATTAGAATAATTAATTAATGCATCATCCAAGTCACCAATCTATGGTTGCTCGTTATCTAATCGGTGTATTTTTTTATTTTAAACACACTGACTATTCTTACCTGACACATCTGGGGAAATGGAGTGGCGCGATCACACCTCGCCTTCCAATCTTGGTGCAGCACCCAAGGTATTTTTTATAAAGTTCTTCCTGCTCAATTTTTATCCCCGGTGAATGTTCAAAGGTAGCCTTCAGCCAGCTAAGGGCAAACTGCTCATTTTCTTGGATAATTTGCTGATGAGCATGCTGCTGTTGTAACGTATTCGAGGCTTCTATAGCTTCTACAGAAAGGAGAATACAAAAAATTAGATCAAATTTTAGCCATTGGACAAATTTTGACAGACTAAAAAAGATCCTGATATTTTATTCAAAAAATATTACCACCTTCCATGGACTAAGTAAGCAGTGAGAAATGGTCGAGAGTCCTGTATAATGGAATGTCTCAGCAACCAAATAACTAAATAACGATCATCGAATACCTCCGACTTTCGGGAAAGCGCAAAGGATGAAATAAGAATTAAAATAATGAGACAGAGATTGCTTACTATGCGCTGTTTGTTTGCTGACAACGCTAGCTGGAGTGGTAGGCCTAGATGGAACCGGACTAACAGGGGCAGTCGTGGCAGTAATTGTAGCTGGTGTGGCCGGTACCGATGAAGCCACGACCTGGGCAGGTGCCACAGGTGTAACAACATTACTCTGTCCACCAGCGGTCGTAGGAACCGTTACAGTTGATACCGTTTCTACAACTCTCATCAGGATGCAAGCTTTTGGCCCATAGCTTTGCGCCTCCACCGTAACGAGAGCAACAAGTGTGTCTATAGCCCCGCGGACCCGCGCGACGCTCGTACATGGCCGTTCACCCAACGATGTCAGAGCATAAAGACACTCCAACGTATAAACGAGCAATGCGATGTCACTCAGAGCCAAAAACCTTAAGAAACACGACGTGAATGAAGAGAATTGTTTAACCACAAGTATACGAGGTGTTGCTTAGGAATTGTACCTGCAGATTATTTCATAAGCGCTATCGTCCAGGCCAAGAGTGACGATTTCTTCGTTGCTATCTTGCTGACTGATTTTATTGAGCACCTCCAGACAGGATATCACAATAAATCTATCGGTTGAGTCAATGCCCCGTGATACACAGGACAGCATGACATTAGTTATTTTCTGACCAGCTTCTTTGAGGAGGATTTCATTTGCCACATTTCCTAGCATGTCGAACCCAAGTTGATGCAAATTGCTCCACCTGGCTCGGACGCACAGTAAGACAAATCTCAAGAAACATCTATTCCTCCCTAAAATCAATACGTTCTCGGGCGTGAAGCTCAAGTTTCTCAAAATTGATGCTATCTGAAGTACACGCTGGCCATACGGGTCCTGCGTTCCTAATGTTCGACCCACACAAAACAAGTCTTTGTCTTCATCATCGAACTTAATTGAATTCTGATTCTGATCCAGAAAACTTTCAATCCCTTCTCTTTGTGGTATCGCGGTGTCCAGCCGCGAGCATTCCGTTGTTACCTGTAAATCCAAACATTAAAAAACTCTGTAAAATATCGGCAACGAGTGACCCTGTCAATATTGCGAATATCGAAATAAAGTACCTCCTCTATTTCCATCGGCGTAACATTCTCTTCGTTTTCCGGCTGTATTACTTTATTTTGTTTTTCTCTTTCCAGTATTTTCCGTCTAGAGAATGTGTTTGGGGTAGTAGTGACCTTCTTTATAAAGTCTCTCTCATCTGTAAGGTCTAGGGCATCCTGTCCGTCGATTACGTCCGACCAAAAAGAGTTGATCGAGTAATTTCTGACTCGCGAGTAGACCTCGATAAAGAGCTGCCTAGTACCGGGGGAGTCGAAGACCCCGGCATGTGCCAAAAGTATATTAACAAGTCGTGGATACTTGTCAAGACGTAACGAGTGTTTACCCTCGTTTGATAACAACGTGCAAACATTTATCGCAAAGTCTTGTTCGTTGGGCAGTGGAGAGAGTAGCGAAAGGGCGAGTTTGTCGTAATTAGACGGTTTGTACAAATCCGAGGAGAGACCATTGTAATCCCGGAGAGATTCTGAAACACAGAAATATTTCATTTTACTATATATATTAGTAAAGGGAATAGTTCCAAACTGAAAACCGCGTATTTGTTTTATTGTATCGTCATCGCTGTTGCGCGAAAAGGATCTTCACACCGAACCCAACCGCGGAATTGAACTAAACAAAGCAGCCGCCGAGTAACCTGGCATTCGGATATGGACTACAAATATTTCGCCTGACACAGGTCAAGGTGGAAACCGCATCGTCATATAAGTCACACAAACGTGCAGAACGCTGAACTCAAAGATCGAGTTCCTCATCGCGATGAGAGTACACCTTTCATCTGTTGGTTCACCGTATGGAGGGAACGACCGTTTATCTCCCTGCCTATGAGACGCTCTTGAATTACCAGGAGCACAAGAAATATCGATATCGGTATCGGTAGCACCACGAGGAGGAGCACCAACAACACCGTGGTATGTACGTAGTCGTCGAACGTGCGCGTCCCCCGCGCGCCCGACCCACGCGTTCAAAGTAGGTTGTCCTCGGTCAGGGTCAGACTTCTACGAATCGCTACGGAGGGGCGCGTAGCGCGGGCTGGCTTCGCTGACAAGTGCAGTCCGAGTCCGAGACTCGAGCGACTACGAGGACCGAAACTTCTTGTCTGTCTCTTGCGGGAGACACGCGGCGACGCACGCCCCTAATCGCACGTGGTGCCCAGAGTAATCCCGTCCACCATACGACTGCAGCGGAATACGATTTTACGCACGATTTCTATAGATACATGCTCCTAGTTCAGCAATTTAGACCTACCGAACAAGTGTATGGTGCATTGCGCCTTGAAGATCTGATCCGAATGACCGCGTTTATGTCGGTTTTGACGATGTATATATTTCCGTTTAGCTCTACACATGAGATTACAGACAAAAGAGTAATTCAATCATTGCAGCGAGGATAAAGAGTCAACCACCAATTAGCATTGAAACGATCTCAAGACCGAGAATGGAGACGTGTTATAAAAATAACACAAGCGAGAAGACATACGGCGCACAGTTAGGTTTCCCTCAACGGTCAAAAGAAGCCAACATATACTAATTGCCACATTTCATCGTTTAGAAACTTAAAGAGTTGGATTTACGTTACAAAACTGATACTGCACGAGAATTGCCTTTTACATATGAATCTATCCAATCAATTTCAAGGACAATCTGTGCACGCGCTTTTGAAAATCAATAGAGAGAATTGCGTTTCTTCTTCTGATACCCACATGTCTGCAGCAGCAACAGTATAAAAATATATAGCTATACTTATATAGCCAAATATGCGAATAGGTACATGTGATCATGAGTCCATCTATAAATGTATACATAACCAGGTATATATATTCAAATTATTTCAATATAGGTAATACTACGAGTCTGAGGGACGTGTCGAAACAGATGGGCGGAGATAGAAACGTATAGACTTATATGCGGATTCCAAGTCCTCCGCCTAAAAAGAAATCAAAATTTGTAGTAGCGTGTATACTCGTATGAGAAACTTATTGTTAGTTGTATAGTTATAAATGATCAGAGTGGGCAAAGCACCGCGGAACAGTATAGCAGATGAGCCTTAGCCAGCGGCGGGTGTAACGTATTGACGTATTGACGTTCGATAACGGGGCGTAGCGTCGATAATCAACCGTTATACTTGCGTTTTATACCAGTGCGAGCGATACGGGTAGGAGGATACTGATTGATCATTATTATCTTATACGATAAAATGCAGAGTCAAAAAAGCTGCAGAGTCTAGCGTAGTTATCATATATAGGTGAGCATAGTGTGCGATGCACACGCACAATAGCCTCCTTGACATATACGTGCTTCTCGCCAACAACGCCCTTCCCTTTGTATACCTATGTACATTGGTTAATCCAGCATCGTGTGGATTATTGTGATTAATCTATCATTCGCGTATCTATCCATACGACTAAATGGGTCTCCCTCAGCTGCTAACCAGCATCATACAACGACTTAAACGCGTTCCAGTATTCGCCGGGCGGGTGGAGATTCCCCAGGCCGGCTGCTAGCATCCCTGCTGCAAAACGTGTATTGATTGCGGGGACTCCCTGGCACGTCGGCAGCAGTGTCCCCTTGGAACGACCGGGAAATCTGCACCGTAAAAACCTCATACCGACCAACCAAACTGGCCTCTATTAACGATTTTCTTGGGTAATCGGTAACGCCAACAGACCATTGCAGACACGAACCTTAATGACCTGAGATATAAGAGGTGCCAGGTATATTAGTAAATTATTCATTCGGGCGTATATTTCATACATGGTATTCGATCAAAGTATGTGAAACGATAGTCGCATATCTGGTTGTAACTCAACGCGGGCCAGACATCAACGATATCTATGCAGGTAGCTGCTAATCTATGTTAATTTTTGTTCTATATTGAAATGACGGAAACGGAAACGTGCGAATCGTACCCTACGTCTGCACACGACCATGTAACTAAACTAAGAAAAAAATCATCATGTATATATTCAATAACATTTGATCCCTTCTCTCTCTTTATTTTATTTTAATTTCGTGTTCTTCTTCTTCTCTCCTTCTTTCTCTCGGTCGGTCTCCCTTCTTCTCTGACAAGCGAGTAGTAACATTTGCGATTTCCCGGGTGCCATGAGGCGGCACGTCGACCCTGGATCGGTCGGGGAGTATCCGAGGTCGGCCGAACGCCCGGGAGCATCAAGTTGAACAACTTCAGCGAGAGCTGGTGAACATCGGGTACGTCTTTCCGCGCATGCGTTCCGAATATAGACCGAGCTTCGCGCAACAGACGTAGGTCTGATACGAGTATAAGGCTGTATTTCATGAGGTATAGGTGAACACACACGATATATACATACTCCGATGTGTGAAGGTATGAAAATTTACACATATTCATGTGATAAAGGCGCACACGGGTGCTCGCATACAGGCATATCACGACATAATTATACGGGTGCCGAGTTTATATGTCCCATGACTTTCACCCGTTAGGTGCTGCTGCTGCTGCATATTATACCATCAAACTGCCGTCGTTACTGCTGATGCCGATGTCGTCGATGTGCGTTATAGAGACATAAAAAAAGAAAACTGTAAACTATATGATAAAAAGTCAAAAAATTGTCGTGAAAAAAATTTTCATGAAAGAATGTCACACATCATTTTTATCGTCTTTATACCGCGGTGGTGGTTTTTTTTTTTTTTTTTTTCTTTTTTTCAATGAACTAGAATGTACTGCGAACAATGGTATAATTATTATTAAGGCAACGCGCGGTATGTAAATATACTTTTATATGTAAAGCTGTTAACGGGCTTTGATAAGCGTTACATAGAAAAATATTATACATACTACTATCGTAACGGTTACAACGTATATATATATTCTATTTGTTATCGGGCGTGAGCTGAGATTAAACGGATCTTCAAGTATTACAGTATTTTGCTCCAACACATTTACGAATCTTTGCAATAAATGAATGAAATGATAAAGAGAAAAAAAAGACATTGTTAAGTTTTAATTTTTACAGACGGTAAATCGTAATTAACGTTCTCTCGCTGAATATTACGGAATATTACAAAATATTAACAATCAAAATTACAACATTCATTATAAATAATATATCAATCACGCGTTTCGAATATCGATAATCGCATTGCCCATTTATTGCATTCACGTATATGCGTATTATTCTACAATAAACTATACGTATATGTGCAGTGCGAGAAAATGTGTCGCGCTCAACTGGTTCGAAACATTTTTTTTTTTTTTATGTAAACGTTAATTATTTATTTTACAGACCGTTAACGATTGACATTATACAACCATATGTATGACGCGATAGTGTATGGTCGTCGTCAATGAGTGATTACGTATGGTAAAAAAGAATGTACATACGTTTGTATAAATGTGACAAAATATAATAATAAATAATCCACGTTCATTGCGCGATTCTAAAATCGCGTTTGGCAAGTTGAACTTTACCGCTGGGCCTCGGGGCTGCCGATATACATAAGTTATAAAAGAGCAGCAGCAGCTCTTTACTATAGAAGCGGGTGTGGTTGACGTATAAAAGATGTATTAATAGAGTTTTATTCGATATTTTGCGTGCCTCCTGCCTTCTTCCCACTTCCCGTCATACCCAGTTTACGATATAGGTATAGATACACAGAAATTCTTCACCTACTCCCAGCGGGTTTTTGACCAATATACACACAGGGAGAGGTATACCCGCATACCATGTGTTATTCTATGGAGAGAAAATCTTAAAAATTATTATATCAATTATACTTACCGGCAACGTTATGCTGATGGTGATTGTAGGTCAAAGGTACGGAATGTAGCGCTCTAGCCGACCACTTCCGGTGCCTTGAATCCTCATCCTCATCATCCGCTTGTTGCCCATCTTCTCCAAGAAAGTGGACTTTTTCATACCTGTCGAGGTACCTGAGAAATAAAATATAATTATTGTAAAAACCAATGAAAAAATGAGAAAAATCTAAAAGATGTGACGAGACCGAGTTATCTGAATAAAGTTTCTTAACCGAAGGAAAAGTGAACGTAATTCTAAGAGTGTGGTGATAAGAAAACCGACAAACGCTGATAACTTTACAGTACGTCGAGAAAAAGCAGAATCCTCGGGAAGCGCGAAGTTATACCCATTCATGCACCGAATAAGCTGCACCTGCATCGGTAAATAGGCGATTCAGCAGTGCGATTGAAAGAAGCTATAACCGCCGACCTAGTAAAGGTACATATAGGGGAATCTATAAGTATATCCAATGTATATAAATATAATACTTGTCTATGTATTCGAGTAAATATCGTAGTCCGCAGGTTCGGGCGACACGCGGACCCCGCGTATACGTCGTACGCGACGACGGCGTGGGTCATGAATGGGAAAGGAGAAGAGGAGCTTGGGAATCGAGGACCAGCCGAGGAAGAGTAAGAGAATCAAGAATGGAAGGGGAGGGAAAATAGAGGGGAGGTATATGAAGAGAAGGGGAAAATCGAGTGGTGCGACACGTGCCACCAAGCAGAAGCAAAACGGCGTCGCGACGACGACGACGTCGTCGTCGCTGTGTTTTCCGGAGACTCCACGCGATTATTATATACGTACCTGTAGGAATCGGATTCCAGCGATATAATTTCCGATGAATTTTGAGGCAAAAATTTCACATACAAGTGTACATTTTTTCCCTTTTAATCACCAACTCACCTAAGGTATATTTGTTTTAATCCTACTCCGCTGTTGACGCATCCGGTGGGCAAGTGAAATTGCTCGCAGAGGGATGTCCATTCGTTTCTTGCGTTCACCTGCAATAAAATAATAATCTTTATAGTTTCATACGTATAATTCAGTATATGATATCAGCGAAACCGTCGTTGTTTCAATAAGTAGAAGAGAAATTTAGGTACAATATATGCATAGTTCTTTCGACTAATTTTTTTAATGGCGGTTTAGTGTGCATGGCGTTCTGATAAATGAAACAAAATCTAGCGCCTTTACTATCCTCGGTTTTATGAGCTCACGGTTGTTTCGTCAGGTATGTATTTACGTACATACCTAAGTGTATGTAGTATAATGAATACGTGTACATATATATTGCTATTTTCAGCCAGCCTTTGGTACAGGCGTAATTTACACGCGCCTCGGCCCAAAGGCGTGCAACTTTTACGACTTTCTTCGTATAGCTATGTGTAGGTTCATCATTGCGCGGTGATATTTCATTTCTTTTGGACGGTCAGTTTTTCCTTTCAACATGAATAGGCGTGTATACAGATAGCGATTTTCACGACGATGTATAGAATGAGAAACACGCGATACTTTTTTACTACGATATTTAGAGCCCATGGATTCGTAAGGAGATCAGTTCATCGGCATATTTTTCTGCACGGCTAAAAAATGATTGCGGTATTAGGAAAATAGTAAAAAAAAAAAAGCACGAATGAGGAGAGTCTCCAATTCTTTGGGGTATGCGTATGATACAAACGACGAGTAGAAATGATAGAGAAATAGAGATTTCATGTATTTTATATCACATAGACGTGAAAAGATGTAAAGGTCGCAAGCTAAAAACGATGCACTACGAGACTGGGTCAGTGCTCTCTGGATCTTCGCCCAAGTCGAGGATCTATTAATGGCTAATTCTTGCATCCGACGGCTGTATGCGTATTAGAAAACTCCCGCGCAGATTTCCCGTGCAACGAACGATGACTCGTTCTTGAATTCATCAAATTCGGCCAATCTACTTGAATATTATAACGATTATTCTTCATTCCTTTCGTCTCGCTGAAATTCCACGTTAGAAATTTTTCTGAATTAGCAAAAGAAAGAAGCTAAATAAATTAAATACCGATAAAATAACCGCACAGCAGGTTATCCTCGTTAGATTTGGGAACTTCAACGCTGCGTCGCGGCGTGTATAGGGAAACGGTATGCCGCGATTCATTTCGTAGAGTCGTTTGCGATGCTAACCTATCCCAATAACTATATACATCGTATCTTGGACCACGTGACCACCCCACTGACGTTACTACTTTCTCGTAGCATCGTTGTGTACCGTCAAATGAAACGCAGACGCGGTCGAGCCCTCGCCGATATCAGACTGAATAACGAACTGACCAAGGCCGTTCGGTCACCGCCGGCTCGCGGTGCTGACTGTTGATGCACCGTGGCAGACAGCGCGACGCTGCAAAGATCGGGGAACCGTCGCGAGACCTAGACGACTCTCGAGGGTCGTGACGAGGAGCAACATTGTAGAGGAGAAAATCGCAGTCAATGAATCTAGCAGTTCCCTACGAATGCGATGCAAAGCCATTTTCGACGATGAATCGATCTGGCGGCGACGCAGCACCAAAGGGTCGGGGATTGTCTTACAATTTTTATAAGATCATGGAGATCGGATAGAGATAAACAATTGAAACAATGATCAACGGGTCAGATTTCAACCTATGGAGACAGGATTTTTTTGGGGGGCATGCGGCCCGCTGCGGGTCGAGGTGCCCGCGAGAGAGGAGCTTCATTTTCATTCGGTCCGCTCTCGTAGACGGTCGGCCGTCTACGAACGCACCGCGCACACGGGGTATCCTCTCCTCGTTCTCTCTTCTCTCTCCCTTTTTCTCTCTTTCTATATAACTCGCTCTCTTCTCTCACTTCTCCACGACACGTCGACGACGACGCTGCTCATGCTTCGGCCGTACGCCAATCGCGAGCACGTGTTCGACCAATGACGTCACCTGTAACGTCACGGGAAGTTTGAAAAACCGCGTGGCGCGCCGCGACGCGCTCCGTCAATTATTTTACCCGGCCGATCGCAACACGAGGTCATTCTCTCTCGCTCACACTTTGATCTCGACTCTGTCGCGTCGTTTAACCCTGCGTCCATATATCCTCACGCGTCCTTCTCCCCTTTAGATACACGATCTAACGAAGGTAATCCCAAAGGATTCTGTTTTGTGTCAATTTGAAAGAAAAAAAAAAAATTAATCGGCAGGGCTTTCTCATGAAGCATTCATATCTCGTCTGATCAGATCCGACACGAAACTGCGAATGCGAATGCTGATCAATCGATCGAATAATTACGTTTAATTGGAGTATATGATGAATTGGATAATGCACATAGGTTGTTTGAAGAGATATACACAACTGATTTACGTAGAAACGTACATCTTTCAGGCCTCGTGGATTTCACCCTGGGGAAGTGTTTTTGGAATACGAAACTTAGGCAACCGTATCGTCATTGGTTGGGCTGAACAGAGGCAGGATTTTCCAATATCTGGAAATTAGTCGCTCGAACCGGGGGTTAGTAGCGTACGGATCCGATCTGTATATTTTTGCACATCCTTGGTCCAGGGTGTCGAATCTGATTTTGAAGAAGCAGCTGCGGTACCGATCCTGTGAAGTTTTTCACCCCCGCGCTTACGGTGACCGTCCAATCCACGGACTTGATTTTTTCCCCGTCGAAGCGATCGGCGGCGTAAAATCAAAGATATTTCGAACGTTGGCGCGTTGAACGTTTGCGTGGTGGCGTTACCGAGTGGCCCTGCTGTACCCCGTAGCCGCGGCGTACGTCTAAACGTACAACTCGCCTGTTCGGAGGAGAGCCCCGCGAGCACGTGGGTTCGCAGGCCCAGAGCGCGACTGACAGTTCTCGCAGTCAGCTGATCGGTCGTCGGTCGGTCGGTCGGTCGGTCGGTCGGTGGAGGAGAAGAGGGAGGAACGAGGGGGAGAAGGGAGATGAGGAGGGTGGGGAAGTTGGCAGCGCGCAGTCTGGCGTCGAAGAGATCAGCTGATCGCGTCTGTGTCGTCGCCTCGTGTCGTGTAATACTATGTGTGTATGGTGTGTACCTCACGGCGGCGGTAGCTGCAACAGCAGCGGCAGCGGCAACGGCAACGATAACGAAAACGACGACGACGACGGTTCGATTTGCGAGCCGGTGCGGTGCCGATTTATTCATCAGTTTTTAGGGCGCGCCAGACGAGATTGGAGCACCAGGAAGAACCGTTTGACGGAAGCAAGTGGAGATTGACCGGAGGTATTCGGAAATTGAAATCGTCATCGAGTGAAACGGAGGCATATTAAGGCGAGCAAAGAACGCTATCTTCGTTACAACACCCCATTGTGAACCGCGCATGTAACGCTGATGCAAAAAATATACTAGAGTATGAGAATACGCGCGTCTCGGATTTCGCTCGGATTAAGACGATCATTTTACCGACGACGTTGAGCAGCCGACTTGAACCTTACACTTGACATCGCGTTTTTCATCGTCATCTTATTATTCAAAACCGAAGTGATTTCGATCGAATCCTGACGATAAACCTATACCGGGACCAATGTTCTGCGGCGGAGTGACTCGAACGAAATGCATAACTGTTGCAGTTGCATTGTAGTGGATAAATCGCAGATTGTCCGTTAGTTCGCGAATACCGATTCTCACCTGGTTCGCTGTGCAGTGGGCGCCGATGTTCGATAATTTAGAATTCGCATTTCCATCACTGTACAGCTTCGAGGTTGGCTAAACTCAATATCCTCTCTGATCGAAACCGGATGCCGGAATCGCGGAGCTCCCGACGTTTTTCCGATTGTCGAAGAAGTGCAGACACTTCTTGGGGAGAAAGATGAAAAAAAATTCCCATTCAAATAAAACTAGAACGCTTAATATCATATCCCGTTATAATTGTGCAATTTTTACTTCTGGAATTCTCCGGATTGATCGAATTGTATAACACAGATTGAAATACTAGCTGTGACCATACGTTACGTATAAGAGATGAAAAGTATTAATTTTCCAGTAATTACCTCCCTTGGTGCGTAAGACCGTAATAATCCTACATATTGAACAACTCGTTAATTTCCATCCTGTCAACCGTCGCTGGCTCGAAACGAATCACACGAATATAAATGGGTATACGTACACGTAGTTATGGGTATGTATACACCATAATTGTATCGTGTAATTAGGGGTTACTTTTTGTAATCAAAACGAATGTGGGGGAGCAATTCGAGCGGAAATCGATTCGCCACGGTCGTGTTTTTCAATACCTCTGTATACATGGACACGGTATATCGAGTCATTATACACAGCATAGTATTTTTTAGATGGCTAAAAAAAAGAAAATAATATACCTAAGCATGTGATGACATTAAGAGCATTGAAATTTAAATAATTGAAACATGATTCATTGACCAATCGGCGCACGTGATGTTCTCCCACGATTTCTGCGACATGCATGTGCTATTGTTAGAATAATGACAGGTGAATCGATATCCGAATTTCCCGTCGTATCGCTCCCCGAATTAATTAATTATTAAATTAATTAATTCATTACGAACGAACGAACGAGCCTGAGGAGCGATGACATTTGCCCACTCATTCGGCACTGTAAAAGTCTCTTTGTGTAGATCCGTGTAACGATCATACCTTATGGATCGGTAATTTAGAAAGACCACTTTCAACCTCGAACAAGGGTCATTCACCGATGAAGTTTTCCTTCTTTCCCTTCTTTCTCTTCGTTGGATTAATAAAAAACGAATGAAATAAAATTCAGGACATTAACGAGGACTGATTGGTGCAGGGACTATTAGAGCCAGATCGAACTTCAAATATGGCGAGAAATAATCAAGACAGGTTTGTTTTGGCTATATACGTAATCTATAGAGAGTTTCTAGGAACTCTACGGAGTGATGATTAAGGAACTTTTGATAATTCCCACCGAAAAATTAGCACCCACGACCCTCTTGATTAACGTTCTTTCTCGGCTCTTCAATTGAACTCAACGTTCGTGCGTTAACAAAAATGTTTGATTAGATTGTCGGTGGTTATCGTAAAAACAGACGGAATTAGATGGGAATTAATAGACGAAGCCAATCTGAGCGACATGATCGAATCGGATCGAATAAAACTACAACCACTAATGAAGGATGTTTATAAATAAACTTCATATACCTCTGTTCAGTCGTATGGATTACCCCGAATTTTACCCTCGCCTTTTTGATGGAATGAAAAAAAAAAAATAATCAAAAACATGTTCGTAAATAATAAAAAGCCGCGGATAACAAAGAAAGACTGGAACGTAACTGCATCCTGCAAGATCGGCCTTCCTTTTCACACCGGAATCCAAGGTATATATTCAAATTCAAGAAAATGAGACCATCGAGGAGTCCCATGGGAAAAGTATGGGGTCGAATAGCGTACAGGGTTGCTGCAGGAATAACAGGTATTATACATGCGCGTAACTCGCGAGGACACGAGAAGATACGATATACTTTATAAATGTGCAAACAATATAGGTGTTATAAAGAGAGGAGAATAATTTTTGACGAAACCTTGTCTGAAACAACTCTAATCAGGTATTCGAATCGAATTCATCGTTGTTCGTGATAAAAATTTTTCCCGCCTCGCGTCAAGTAATTATTTCAGTTTACTCGGTCATCTTTCGCAGTTTTTCTTTTCTTCCCTTTCGAGGTATGAAACTGGGCGGCTACACACAAGCGCGCGGATTCTTGAGGGTATCCGCAAAATATAAAGGCGGCACGCGAATAGTGCAGCGTGTATAGAAACGCCGCCGCGCGGTCGTCGGGCTTGCATCATGCAGCAGGCAGAAGGCAGAAGTCGGGGGCAGCTGCAGCAACAGCAGCAACGCGACTCTCGACAATATTCTCAGTATATTCTAGCCTTGTCCGATACACGCGAACTCCACTCTACCCGTCTCTTTCTTTTCGCTTCATCTATCTCCCTTGCTCTCGTGTGTCGACCTGGCGGTTAACAGTGTTGCCAGATACAGGGCTCCCGAGTTCTGCTCGAGGAGGAGGTTCTACTCTCCTTGTCTCTCGAGTTCCGAGACTCCGACTTTGGCTCTTGGCTTCTCTCCTCGAGTTGAATTGGTTCTCTCTACAGTTGGCCACAGACCGCTACAGAGCGTCAGTTTTCCCTCCTTTACGATGCACCGCCGCTTCTACTCTTACTCTTTTCTCAAGTCTCAGATCAGCTCTTCTTTCTCTTTCGTTTCATCATTTTTTTTTCTTTCTTTCTTTATTTTTTTCTTTAACCAAGAGCTCGCGGAGGTCGCGAACGAACGTTAGTCAAACGCAAATCATCCCGTATAAAGACCGATGCAAATGGAGTTATAAACTAACCTAACGTAAAGAGCGACTGAGCGGTGTAATTTTCATCGATACCCACACACGAATGATATAAATTATCCTATCGTTATCGCTACGTTTTTCCTGCCGCACCGTGCGTTCGACATGTGGATGTAAATTGAAAGGGGGAGAAACGCACGAGAGTATCACAAAACTACGGTATGGGTACAACAATTATACTCGAGCAGAAGAAGATTGTATAGCTCGTAAGCAATAGCAGCACGCGGCGCATCGATAATCATCGTCAGCTTTTTCTTTCCGTTATATATACGAAGCACGTACGTGTATATTACGCGCGAAATGATCCGCTTCGTAGAATGATAAGGTGTTTATTTATACGTATCCTTCAAACCTTCGAAGGAGAGGTCATAATCAATTTTCGTTTCAAGTTCTAACCCTCAGAAAAATTTGAAAAAAAAGAAAGAAGAGGTATTCTCGAGGACACTTATACAGGGTGAGTATATCCGTCGGGATCTTTGAAATTCAAAACTCATCGAGGCGCCAGGCGAGGAGGATTTTACCTTTTGCCTACCCTGTGTCGTTGTCTTCTCTCAGGAGAGACGGAGAAGAAGACGGACAGCCATCTCCTCCTCTTCATCTTCTTTTATCTTTTATTTTTCTTTTTTTTTCCACTGGCTTCTCTCTGCCAGTAAGAAAAGACCGAGCTTTTAAAACCAAGTTTCCTTCCACGACCGGATTACGCTCCTCCGTCGGTTCGACGCTCCACGCGCGTCTTTCTGTTTTCAGGGTCTGTCAAGTCTCTCGCTCGTACTAACATAACTGCAATTTCTCATTCGGCCAATAGAGAAAGGTAAGGCTTTGCTATTCCGAACCTTTTCTTTTTCTAATACCATAGCGAGTCGATGTAAATAACATATTAGAATCGAACTCACTAGTCATTCGCAAGCGCTGAGAGCACACGGTGGTGTTATACCAATGGCAGAGCCGATGCGTGTTGTACTCCACCGACGTTGCCATTTTACAATACGCAGTCGCCGCTTCGCCGCTTCGTTGCCGTCGGCGCCCGGTATGCGACGACGGGGCGCGGCGTTGCCGTATCGACCGCTGCGGGCGACCCCCGCCATGAAACGTCGCCTTCTCACTGCCGTTGGTAGCTCAAGCTCCTTGCTCGCTCGCTATGCTACGATATGTATATATATTTTACCCTGAAAACGTTCACCGCAACGACCACACAAAACATAGCACATATAACGACAAAATTGTACATACGTTAGACGTTGTCTATGAGTATGCGTGAATGTGGGTGTAAAAGTATAGAAAAGTTCCTATTAGACGTACTGCCGAAGTTGGGCAGAATCGTTCAACGGTAATTCCGTCGGTAGCTTTTGGGATGGGTCTTAACCGACTCTCTCGAGGCGCTGTATGTGGTTACAATCTACAATAAAAGGCATGTGCATTATTAGCTTTGGCGGTATCCGTAATCTCTATGAGTTTACACAGGCACGTATACATTTTATGTACATGGGTGATGGATATAAAATGATGATGTATCGAGATTGGATATCTATCTCGTCATGGGCTAGGCATTCCTGTTATATTATTGATGGCCGAGTACGTATCCACGAACGATCATTGGCTACAGGTAGTGGAGTTTATCCTACGTATACGTACGAATATAAAGTTACAATTTTCAGATCAGGAGGAACGATATTTTCATCGTTAATTCCAAAAGGTTTAAAAGTCGGGTCGTGGAACGAAATACACTGCATACAGGAAAACGGTATAAGTGGACGTTATACCGACAACGATCAGCAACTCCCGGTTGTTCGTTAAATCGTAAACTGCAAAGTGCGGTCGTACTCGAAGAGTATAACATGAGGAGAGTAGCTGGTTCGTAGAAAAATTTCTAACGATTCTATGTGGGAGCGTGTTATGCATCGGGGCGAAGGGTGTAAGCCTCATGGATGGATCGAGGGATCTTGCGGAGTAAAAGAAGAAAGTTTTCAAGAAGATACACCGCTGGCCGCTAACAATCCAAGTGAAAGACCTCGATACCGGAGTCTGTGAGAGGAGTAAATTGGGGAACGAAGTTCGAGATCGACTTCTGGGTAAAGACTAGGCGCCGCGGCAGTGCACACTTGTTGAGGGGAAACCTTCGGCAGCTACCGTCGGCCACCCCGCCTCTACCCCCTTCCGCCCCCACCCGCGGATCTATTCCCCCCACTCGACGGCCGAACAACGCGACCCTGACCTTGCACCACTTCCGCGTTATCCTTACGTTAGTAAGGTTCTAGCTATACTCGTGCCTACTACTCGTTGTCACTTTATTTCGCTCGACCAATGATATCGACCCGAGGCTGAAAATTTCGGTCACCGAGAGCGAGCGAGCGAGCGAGCGGGCGAGAAAGAGAGAGAGAAGCAGATAAATAAGGATAGGGAATGAGCGAGGTTGACGATCCCGGAAAATCGTACTCGAAACACCTGTATATTTACAAAACAGATTTTGCAACGGAAGACTGATTCGGTCGGTCTATGGATACGGGAACAAAAAAAAAAAATTAAGAAATTATGTGCCTAACATACTTTTTCTATGAATACACATTTCTCCTATGGCAATAATCTCGCGTAGTGATGGTTATTGATTAAAATGTGACACACAACGTATCTACTATCATATTTTCACACGTACACACGTATCATCTATATGTTCATATTATGGGTGAATCTGTTTATCCATGTCGAGAGAAAGAGAGAGAAGAATGGTTCGTACCGTACATACAATCTATAGACAAACTTATGTATAATCCGGGGGGGGGGGAGATAGGATATATAAAATGACCCGCTCGACTCGTGACGTGCGTGCGTTATTATGTATGTTCCGCGGGTACGTATGCACATAAGTGTCATACGTATGTAGATATAACGTGTAGCAGGGTTAGTAACCCCTGGTGGTTCGAACGTCGTCGGGTGACGAGCCACCGGCATTCTCCTTTTTCTTTTTTTCCACTTCCCTGTTCCTTCTTCCTGCCCTGCCGCGTTATAAACTCCCGAACTATACGGTGCTGTATACATGCCGAATTTTTTCCCTCGTCGTTTCGAACGCGAGTTTTCTCGACACCCTTAACGTCGCACGCTTTTCATCCCGCTCTGCGTATTCGTATAGTTTCACGATCTCCGTTATCACGATATCGCGTAAAAAGCCGTTACTGAAACGCGCGGCGGTGGTTCGCACGCGACGAAAAGCTAACGTGAAATATCGCGAGTAGGGTAAAGAGGGAAAACACGGGAGTAGTAGGAGGAATAAGAGGACGGAATGAATAAGGAAAAGGGGGATAATAAAGGGTGGGGGAATACGAAGTCTTCCGTTGCGTCAGACCCGACGCGGCATTCGATTCACAGACTGCATATCACTTCGGGACTCTGAAGGCGACGGTGCACCGTTTGGTTCGCGAGAAGAACTAAGACGCGATTAGACGCGAGAGTCACCGGTATCAGGTATAGACATGGCAATGGCACAACGCGTAGCAAGAGAACGGTAAGGGGAGAAGTGCTAGAAGTGAGGTAAAGCGTGCCTACTACTGATGTTGCCGTTGCTGCAATCTATGCCGCCACGCGGACCCTTGATCAATGCATTGCTACAGTCGCCGCGCCGGAAGCAGTGCGGCAAGTTCAAGGAACCGTCGAGTCAACGTCGGGAGTGAAGGAGAACGAAATGCATCGGTAACATTGAGCAGATTTCGATTAAAAATCGCCACTGATCGTCTAGTTTTGTAGATTATATGATGGAGCGTGTGAGAACATCACTGGCGATTTTTTTCATAAGTCAAGATCAAAGTTTCAGATGAAAATAACGAAAATTCTCTATTGTCTTTATATATTATTTTAGGCTCTCCGTAGGCGTCGACGACTCACTGGCTATGAGCGAGAGCACAGGGGGTATATAAGTAAATATATACGCTCTGCTCAACGTGAAAGTTTTAGTCCCCTGGCACCATCACGTCGGCTAAATAAAAAGAAGAAGACAAAGAAAGAGATGTGGAAGAAAAAGAAAAATGGATGGAGAGAATGCTGGTAAAGACAGCATCATTTGGTCAAGACGGTACCAAAGAGTTGGTCATTTGCACGTTCGGACTAAAAATGGTTCAGTTTCACTTAGAACGACGGACAGAAGACTGAGAAAACTGAAAATCGGTTCTACTCGATTAAAATCATCGCGGTACATTCATAAAAAAAAAAGAAATAAATTGTCCTGGAAAAAAAAAAATCGATTTTCCAATGGGAATTGAATAATTTTACTGACCTTGATCCATCCTCCGTGAGCGGTAACTAGCACGTAAAGTAGATACAAGTCTATCTCCTTCCCGCTGATTTTTGGTGGTCTCCGGAAAGGCGTTCTGTGAATAAAGATAATTTTATCGTTACAATGAAACGTGATTAAATTTCTTCGCTGAATTTAAATCCCACTAGTTTTTCATACGTTCAATGTTTAATTGCGTACTTTATGGGAGAATTTAATATATCTCTTTAGATGTTTATTAATATCGGAGGTTGTAATATAAAACTTTTGTTTAATATGATGCAGCTCATTTTGTTCGTCCGACCCGGCAACACTGCGTGGCCTGAGTTAGCAACTACATACCTGTACATGTGCGAAATTAAGAATCGTGCGTTACTGTGTCAATAATGTACGTGGGTAAAACTCCAGATTTTTTTATATGCCGGTTGCGTTTTGCGATTCGTTAGCGATGAGACACACGACTCGAAACAATGATGTTTTGTATAAATAAGCGCGTAGGTGGCTTGTTAGAATTTTCATGAAACGAGGCGATCTTGAAAATTGATCGAAAGATCCACGGTTGATAGACCGTGCGCGATGATAAATAATAATCGGAAATAAATAGATCACAGTTCGACGATACGAAGATATGAAAAAGTATATTTATATTTTCTGCAGTGCTGGATAACCGATGATTATAATTATTCAACGCAACCGCCTCTCGCAAGTTTGGAAATTATTTTTTTCTTCAAATGAATTGAAGTTATTTCCAACCAGTCAAGGTTGTCCAAGATATAAACCGACACGAAATTATTTTAATTATTTAAATTTAGTTACCAGAATTTGGTAATTATATCTATCATAGATTTATCAATAGCAGCCCATTCATTCGTAATAAATACGACAGAGTGAATCGAATAAATGGGGAACATTCTGTTGATGACACAATTTATCCTATTTGGAGGAACCTACGAGAATATTCAGAATCAAGTACACGAAAATGCTTTTTAGAAGCTCAGAGTTGATTATGATGAATGAAATAATTATAATGAATTATTCGATCGTTAATTTATGCGAATTATGAGACAGAGTACTTTTGTTGAAATATTCCTATTAGACGCAGAGATAACGAAGATGGTTGATAAATAGTTCTCTCTATATGACGATAATTACGAATGATAGTTTACGAAACGGTCAACTGGATCACGGATTAACGACAATCTTACGTAAAATAATAGTGAGAATAACCAACAATAACAATATTATTAATCGTAATGAAGACAATGATGATAATATCGAGCCGCGGCGATCCGCGTACAGAACATACTTAGATTACAATCACGACATTATTAGTGCAACGAAGTAGGGAGTTGCAAAAAAATTCAACGTGAAGAAAGAAGTGATCGTGATTCGTACTGAAGAAGGTCTAACAATAAATATAAATGAAAATATTCATGATATCTTACCCGCGAGTTTCGTGAAAATGATGGAGTCCCTTGATGAACCCGTCACGCTCCCGCTGATAGGTGACAGGGTCCTTGTTGAGGAATTTGGCCATGTTAAGGAACGCGTGGGCGTGTTAATTAAGGATCGCGCTAGGTTTACGCGAGCACATGTGCCGCGGGGGGGCATTTACGACAGGGTTTCAGTAACCTCGGACGGAAGTATTTGTGGTGGTTGATGATTTTTCGACAACACCAGTTTGATAAAATGTGTAATTATTCGAGCCCCTTTCTTCAAGGTTTCAGTAGATGTGGTGGTCGTGATGGTAATTGGGATTGTTAACAGGGTCGAGACCAAATCTCGAACCTTGGCAAACATCGGGGTGTATGTTACTGATGTGAGTTTTTGAATAACAAAGCAAAAAAGTAATCAACTAACCGGAAATAGAACACCTTTCACAAACAGTAGTATTCAAAAACGAAACCTTTTTTACAGCAGTTGTATCATATCGCGATACCAACAGAGACGTGGATGAGGTTCGGAAGGAGTAAGAGAGAGAGAGAGAGCTGGTGAGAAACCCGGAGTGAAAGAGAGAGATATAATACATATATCTATACATATGCAGGGGCAAAATCCGCGTGCAAAACGATATAATAATTTACGAGTTTGTTATACGTTTAGCAGTCACTTAGGTTCAAACTCCGAAAAACCAAACGCACACTTGGTAAATTGTTTTTTTCTTGTTTCTCAGTTCGTTTTTTTTTTTCTTTTTTCTCCTTTAATTTTATTTAACTTTTCTTCAGGCCTTCGTTCTTCTCCAATCGTTGAAGCGATCAGCACACCCGGTCGACGGAATGAATAATAACTCGAATCCTTGTAGAAACACGCGACACGAGTAGATAGATGAATAAGACACACGCGACACGCGAGGTGTAAGGTTTGGCTTAAGGATGCTGCAAGTTGCGAACCGAAGCCAACAATCTCTTTCCTTCCCTCGGATAGAAACGTTGCGCTGTGTTAACTACTAAAAGACTGTGTAAAAACGCAAGGTGTATCGTAACGTAAACGTAACGTGAGGGAAGGTAAAGGCAAGGCAAAGGCGATCAGGAGAGTCGTCGTCGTCCCTCGCCGTCGTCGTACCTCGTTATCGAGTACCGTCCGCGAGTTCGGTCGGTTAAACCGACTCTCACTCACTCCACTGGCAGTACGCCACTAGGAAGCCACGATTACGGAACTTGTAATCATCGATTCACCTGTCACTTGTCACTGAACGCACGGTTAAACACCTTCCTAGCACTTGGTAAGCGGCACCAAACTGACCGGAATAATGGAAAAAACAGCCCTCACGAAGCCAGAAAGACCGCGCGCACGGGAACCCTTCTTTACCGCGTTTCTGGCCCTGGCTACGATGCCTGACGTACCCGACCGTATATCAAAATGGCGTCCCTTACGACTGGCATCCATTCGATTCGCCTGGCGGAATTCACCTACGAGACTCGATCAACGGGTTACTCGCACTCTTGCCACCTGTCTCCGCCGAGACCCTCGCCTATATTTAACTCATTTTATACACGGTTACGCCGCGGTACCAGCGTACTCTTTTTGAAAATACGATTCGTCTCTTGACGAAAATCCCCGGTCATGGAATATTTTTACTTTCAAAATGGATGGATGGTGCGCTACAAGCTGCGCTCCAAGACCAGTAGCGGATGTTTGAATCCACGAAGGTCTCACCGCTAGAGGCGTACGCTACATTACACTTATATCCCGCCATCTCTAGATTATAAACCAAACACCAAACCGCACAAACATTATTCTCAATTTTTTATTCATTATTAATCCCGTTGTTAAATTTTTTAGTTTACATACACACAACCTAGGTAATTTCTTTCCTTGCGAAACTTCGAACGCTTCGAGAACTACGTTTCCGCTGACACGAGATCAGAAAGAAGCAAAATTGGAACAGATTGCTGAGGAGTTGATTATTCTTGCGGTTTTTGCTTCTCGATGATATTCAAAAACTTAAATGAACTATTGAGAATTACAAGCATACCACGGCTTGATTGGTATTGAAACAAATAATTAACTGTTGCGGGACGACTGACAAGCGCGGGAAAAAGGTGGCGGGACGTCATAAAATTGACGAACGCCTCTGGTTATGCGGTGGCGCCACGATACAGATGAATATTAGAATCGATTCGAGAGACCCGAGAAACAACGTGTATGAATGCAATCGAGATATCTACATTTCGAGTTAAAAGTCAACTTTTATCGATGTAGTTAAACCCAAGTTTTCTGAATTTATCTTTGACTATATTAATCAAAAGAATTTATATTGTGGCAACTACAAGATGACTTACAAACGGAGAAAATATCACAAGGGAGACACTCATTTAAAGAAAGCCTGGAGAACTAAACGGCGTACGAAAGATCTCGACGAGGTAAGTGGATGGTAACGAACTCCACGCCACCACGTGGTCAGTTATTATTCATTTTTAGTTGGAGTGCTCCGAAATTTTCTAAAGTTTTGATTCCTCTGCCGTTATTATAGATAAATGAGGATATTAAGGATGTGAATGCTAAGGCATTGCTTAACCAAGAGGTTGACTTGGATAAACCTGGCGCGGCTCAACATTATTGCATACATTGCGCGTATGTATTTTCACTCCATCATGAGTCTAACCTAAGGATACCGGAATTAATCTTAGATTGTAGGTAAATAAAAATTTTTGGGTTTGCAGGAGGTATTTTATCGACAACAAAGCTTTGCTTGATCACTTTACCACAAAAGTACATAAGCGTCGGCTAAAGGCACTTGAATTGGAACCTTACACCATCGAAGACTCGGAACGAGCTGCTGGAAAAGGCAACTATGTGCTACCTACTAAACGCAAGATCGAAACACAGCCAGGCAAAGAAGATGAAAAAATTGAAGTTGATGATGATGATTGCAGTGCACCAGCTACAAAGCTAATAAGGACAGAAGCTTAATTGAAAACAGAACTGGAGCTGATCTTATTCCTCAATTTCTCTAAGATGGCACTCATTTGTACTAGATTATTCAGGACATCAGGCTTGCTCCATTTGTCTGTTAGAAAAAGTGTTTCTGGTTTCAGCCGAAAACTATCTCCTAATATATTGACCCATTGTTATAGCTCTGCGTTATTTGTTCCTGGGAATAAGGCAAATGAAAGCTTTGCAGTGTTAACACCTTACTTTGACTGTGATGAACGCTTTTCAAACATGGATAAATTAAAAAAAAACTTGCAGCTTCGAGGGTTGGATATGGATGTGGAGAGTATGAAGAAGTCGTGGGATTTTTATAAAAAAATTGATTCAGATCGCGTGTTGTTAGAGCAAAAAAGAGTTGACGTGGCTACTCAAATCAAAGCTCTATCTCAAAAAACTGACCCAACGGAACATGATGAGTGCGAAGTGGCCCGGCTCAAAAGCCTTGGCAAAGTTCTTAGGGAGGATCTAAAAGTCTTGAAAGAAATTTTGTGGGAACTAGAAGGCTCTGTTATTTCTAAAGCATTGAAATTGCCGAATGTTATAGACGACCAAATTCCGGAAACAGTTCCGTCGGTCCTTCACACATTTGGAAAAGCCATTTCTAGTGATAGAGGAAGTTCATCAAAGAATCATATAGAAATCGGCGAGCGCTTGGGACTTCTAGAATATACAAGCCCTATGAATTACTATTTACTAAATGATGCAGCACTTTTTGAATTAGGTACACTTCGACTGGCCAGCGATATTCTCAGCTCGGTTGACATGTTGCATGTTACTGGTCTGGACTTTACCCGCAGCGTAATTGTAGAGGGGGCTGGTCTTGACCATGAAGATCCTGACATGACATTTATTCTTCAGGATAATGAAGAAATTGAACAATATTCTTCAAATCGGATGCACCTTGTGGGGGGTGCCAGCCTGGCATCTTTTCTTGCAATGCATACAAAGCAATTAATCAATCCAAAAGATTTTCCTTTAAGGTACTATGCAACAGGGAGACAGTATAATCCTTTCTCTCAAACTATGCAAGAAGCTGGATTGTTTACAGTGTGCCAGTCTTCCGTTGTTGAACTTTTTACAGTTGTTAAGGACTTTAGGAATAGTGAATATAGTGATGAATTTGATAAGATCATTAGGTCGACGCAGCATCTTTATAATGGACTTTGCAGTCATTATCGAACTGTGGTAAGACCGGCAAGAGAATTAAGATCATGGGAAAGCTTGCGTGTCTCATTTGAGCTCTGGTCTTCGCATCTGTCAAGATATGTAGAAGTTGGGCACATTTCCATGTGCGGCGAATATTTTAGCAAGAGATTATTGCTTGGTTGCCAAACACCGCAAGGCAGATCTTTTCCTTCAGTAATTTGTGGAACTATATTATCTTTTCCGAGGCTTCTCGGATGTCTTCTAGAACAATACCCAGAAAGATTTATAATTCCAGAAAAGGTAAAAGAACACATATGTATTCCCCCTTCATCAAACATATCCGGGTGATTAATATATATGAATTGTTTGTTGTGCCCCTGTAATTCAGAAATTCGTGGTACTGTTGTACTATTGTTATTTGTATGAATAAAAACAGCTAGTCCGAGAGAGTTTGCGATTTCTAGTCTTATTCTAAAACAGCGAACAAATATGAATATGATGTTGACAATAACCAAGATTATCAATTCACATTTGATTTACAAAATGATACACACGTCGGCGTGCTATCTATAAAGTTGATCGAGGTATCGCCAATTCATTGCTCCAAAAAGTAATAAAATAAGGATATCTCGATGAGATTTATTTCTAGCTCAATTTACTTGACGGTTTCGTGTTCCTGAGGTCAAAATATGTTGGAAAAGTGTGCAGCGATCGATTTTAAAAATACTTCATTTTTGACCCCAAAATCGACAAAAATCTAAGGTATACCCCTTTGGATTTTTTCGATTTTTGGGCCAAAAATGAAGTATTTTTAAAATTGATCGTAGGACGTGTTTCCAACGTATTTTGACCTGAGAAACACGAATCCGTTGAGTAAATTGAGCTACGAATTAACCCCCCCGAGATATCGCAATTTTTCGGCTCCGAAAAGCGAAAAATTAGCGATAACTCGATCAATTTTATAGGTAGACCAATTTGGCTTGTAGATTCGAATTCCTGAGATCAAATTACGTTAGAAAAGTACCTTACGATCGATTTAAAAAATACTTCGTTTTTAGCCCAAAAATTGAAAAAATCCAAAGGGGTATACCTTAGATTTTTTTCGATTTTGGGGTCAAAAATGAAGTATTTTTTAAATCGATCGTAGGACACTTTTCCCATGTATTTTGACCTCAGGAACACGAATCCGTCGATTAAATTAAGCTGGGAATAAATCCCATTGAGATATCTTCATTTTTTCACTTTTCAGAGCGATAAATTGGCGATAACTCGATCAATTTTATAGATAGATCAAATTAACTTCCATATTTGTGTTTCTGAGGTCAAAATACGTTAGCAAAGTGTCCTACGATCAATTTAAAAAATACTTCATTTTTGTCCCCAAAATCGACAATAATCTAAGGTTTAAGGCAATCTAAGGTCAAGGTGCAATGCCTGGTGTATTAAAAATTGTTGTCTGTATGCTCGAAGTTCTTTTCAATTCAAATGCCATCCGGCAGAATTGCCGATGACGTCAGCGGCAACTTTGGTTCCAATTTTTGTCGCGTGAGCGTGATCCCTTACGGGCTAAGCGCCATGTTTCAAATTTTATACCTGAAAGATATTGAATAAAATACCGATCAACCTGTGCAGCATTTTGACGATTTATTACTGTGCACCAATATCCTTCCCGTTGAACGAAAAATGCTTAGGTAGATGATGGATCCAAGAGATGTATTAAAGCCTATTCTTCCCAAGAGAGGGTATTATTCAGAGGTGATAACCGGTAAGTTGCAGTGATTGATTCCGTTGCGGAAAAACATTAATCTCCGAATCCAGAAGCTCTTCATTCTTCACCCAGGGACCAGCGAACACCCGGTGCAGCCCAGAGTGAAACTTCACCCGACCGCTGCGCGTAGAACAGAACTTGCTTGGCAAGTTAGAACCGAGCAACACGCACCCCTTGTCAAAGATATCCCCTACATCGAACGTCTCCACTCTCTAGGTGCAGCTGAAAGATGGATTTCATTTCCCGAAGACCGATCGATCGTTAGTTTCATTTCAAAAGCAGTCGGTCATAGACCATTTGTTGTTGATAATAAAAAAAATTCTCAGTCCTTTCCGGCCGAGTCATTCGCGCCCAAGATTCAGATGCAGAGGTTCGTTGCGCCAAAACAATTGCCCCGAAATGTGGCAATGGAGCGTCGAAGAAGACAATACAAGAATCTGAAGATGTCGATGACTTTGAGGCAGGAGAATATCCATCCTCGTGATATTTTGCCCCCAGAAGTCATCCAGCCGCTCTCATCAGAGGAAGATAAATACGGTCTTTATGCCACCGTAAATTACCTGCCCTTGGAAGTATTCGACGACGAAACTTTTGACTGCAGGTCGTAACTAGTTTATATTCTTCAAATTCACGTGCTAAGGAAATCGGATTCCTATTTTTACCATTGAACACAGAACGTCGGATGATTGGGTAAACTTGGGGTCAATTGACGGAGTTCGGCATCCGATTCCTGCCGAAGTCTTCGTTGAGAGACCAAAGGGCCATAGAATTCAAAAAAATTTCGATGACCCTGGAAATGGGAATGGGAGTTACGATAGTCTGGATTATTTGTACGACTGGTGCAACGCAGCGATCACGGATTACGACGAGCGTCGCAGACTTTGGTCTATATTTACCCTGGATGGCTACAAAAGGACTTTTCTTCTTCCAAGGATTTACATACGTTTCTACGCTGAAGACGCGAGGACCTCTGCCAGAAGGATTAGCGCTGCTTTAGCAGCGAGACGAAAAACGGAAACTTGCATCAGGTAGCTAACAGGCTACTAATTAATCTACTTGTTGCGCGCTGGGTTTCCGGTGCTTCGAGGCTAATCGCTTCTCGTTATTCAATATTCTTTCTACATTCTTATTAAGGTACAATTTTTATCTTGACTGCATGCATGTCGAGGGTATTCCGGGGTACTCGGAGAAGGATTTGACCTTGATTGAGGACCTAGCGCTCAGAAATGGAAAAGAGAAATACTCAGAGAAAAATAAAGCAAAAGTGAGTACTGCAGTTTTTCGTGTATGGAAGGAGTTTGGAACGAAGCAATGGGTCCTTTTTCGGCGCCCAATGAACGAGGATAAAGAGCGTTTTTTCATCATCCAAATAACGTATTAGGTCTTGAGGGAAATCAACCTTGAATATAAACGGACCATGTGCGACCTGAAGTGGAGGGAGATGATTGGGTGTTATCCAGGGATGTTCAAGTTCATCGTTGAGGTACCCACACAAGAGGAACCTCCACATCGAGAGGCTGGAAAAATTGCGACTGGCATGACGGATTTCGAGGTATTCAAGTCTTGCATATTGCCTGTACGATGCTGATTCTTCAGTGTGTCGATGTATTCTGGTTCACCAGAAAACGAAGAAGTTTTTTCACTGGGTCGTGCTCTGGGTCCGGCCGGAGATACACGAGGCAATGTCATGCATAGTTACCGCTTGCTTAAAAATTGGGACTACGAATCTATTTATATCGACCTACGGAAAATCGATGACGTTGGACGAATTCGAACAGCTACAAACCCAAACAATGGTAACCGTTATCAAGTACCTGAAAGAGCCGTGGCTCGAAAAAATAACTCAGTCCGTTAGAATGTGCCTCAGAGATATCGGTAAAGGGTGGTTTAATCTCGATCAAAAATACCACGACGTTTATGATGTCATGAAACTGAACAGATTCATGACACTGACCATGCTTCGTATGCAGGTTTGTTTACGACTACGCTTTATTATTCTTATTATTTTTACGGGGAGGAATAATAACGAGTCACTGTACAATCGGGTTTCAGAACGGTTTGCGAAATCTTGTAGAAAATTCTATGGCCCTTTATCTTTACATGCTGGAAACTCCTGCTTTGTGCACTCTTGAAGTAACCGAGGACTTTGTTTGGGGTAAGAATTTGATCGAAACACAATTCAGGCCCAGCAATTATCCAATTTTCAATATTGAACTTCTAATGAACGAGAGTGGAGCAATTTTTTCGATTAATATGGACACTGTTCGGGTATGCTGCAGTTTGTACAGAACAAAAAGAAAAAAGTTTAGTAACTTATGGTATTACAGGAGCGGATATTAAGATAGATTAAATTTACTTTAGGCGACGATCATAAATCTTTTCGACAACGCATTGGCGATGTGTCATCAGATTAGACAGCTCCATCCCTTCCTACTCCGACATTTGAAGTTTCCATCAGATTTACTTTTATGCTCTGTGGGGCTAATGGAACAACATGTATGCGATGTTCGTGATCGGTTGAATCTTCTATATACGAAAGCGTTGATTCCGCTGAACGCTTATGCCAGGGAGTTCCAGGAATATCTCGAATTTTACGTACTGCCTGTACAGCAGTACATCAAGTAAGCCCAAAGGAAACGAGTCTTTATTTTATTGTTAGGAAAGAATACCCTACTAATTTTTATTGAATTTTGTCTACCCTCTGCAGAGATTTTATGGATGAAAACCACTCTGTTGTCGAGTTTAAAGATGAGATATCCTTTCATTTCCGCATGAAGCGAAACCTTGAGAAAAGCTTACCGTCGAATATATGGATCGGACCGTTCAACGTCAATATACGCCCCTTGAAAATGTTCCTGATCGAGAAGCGAAAGGACCTCGCTACTAAGCTGCTGAACATGTTCACTGCACAGCTGCATCTTCAGATCGATGAAATTTTGAACGAGTATAAAAATATTCACAGAAAGTTAAACGAGGAGCCGTTCGACATTGAGCGAGTTTTTGAAATGCGTGATTGGATGGAAACCATCCCCTTAACGGTCGGCGCACTCGATGATTCGGTGCAAAAACTGAAACTTGAGTATGACGTTCTTGATCAGTTCTGGTGGAACCTTTCCGACGAAGACTTCGCGCTCAAATACGAGGCAATTGGGTTTCCACTTCAAATACAAATCCAGGTTACTGATATTTTTTAAAAGCGCCTCAATGATTTCTACTTGGAATACCATTTCATATTCTTGGGGGTTCACGCAGGTGGAGGAAACCCAGGATCTACTTCTTGAAGCACAGGACAGATTTTATAAAATTCAATTAATGGACGAAGCTAATCTAGTTGAAAAAATAGACGGACTGATGGGAAATGTGACTAACATAGCTCTGCAATACGACATTAACAAGACCCACGAGATAGCGATAGACGTTAAGCGGGTCTGGAAGATTATCAAAGAGTGCCAAGAGCAGGGACTTCTACTCAACGAACGCCAGAAACTTTTTGGAACTCCTGTAACACCATACGACACTCTATCTAGACTTATCACGGACTTTGATCCCTACAAGACGTTATGGATCACTGCTTCTGGTGAATTTACCAAATTATCGTAGACCCGATTATGCAGTTTATCGACACAAGTTTTACATAATTTTTATTAATTCTTTTTTTCACTTTTCAAATCGATTTAGATTGGCTCAAGTGGTACGAAATATGGATGGACAATCCTTTGGTAACCGTTGATGCTTCTCAAATCGAAATGCTGGTTGCAGACATGTTTAAAAGCATGACAAGGTGCATGAAGATATTCAATGAGCAGCCACGTGAGTTGCGGACGAGCGTTGCGTTTTTATGTGAACAATAATTTTGGACAATTGAATTTACTCGGTGTCAGGGATTCAAGCGATCGCGAGTGAAATCAGAGAGCAAATGGACACGTTCAAACCTTACGTGGGTCTCATACAAGCTCTGCGAAACCCAGGAATGCAACCTCGTCACTTCACGGAGCTGAGTGACATCACTGGGATCCAAATAGCCCTCACGCAAACTCTGACACTGAAGAATTGCATCGTTTTGGGTATCATGAATTTCGAGGAGGAGGTAAAAAAAGTTTCCGAAGGAGCTGCAAAGGAGCACGCTATTGAAGACTCACTTAACAAGATGCTAGCCGAGTGGAAAAACGTCACCATGGAATTTATCCCCCACAAAAATGCCGGTATGCCATAGATATTTTCTGATATTCTTTTAAAATCGTTAATCATTAAGCGAAATCTATCGATTTTTCGTCGCAGACACTGACGTGATGAAGATAGCTGACGAGATAATCATGATGCTGGACGATCACGTCCAGACAACCCAGCAAATAAGTTTCAGTCCCTTTAAGGCCGCATTCGAGGACAGGATCACGGAGTGGGATAATAAGCTCAAACTCATCCAGGACGTTACTTTCTATTGGATGGAGGTCCAAAGGTGATAGAAAGCGAACTTTCAAGGTAACTCTTTTATCTCAAAATAAGTTTTTTTTTCAATTCGCGTCCAGAGCATGGCTGTATCTCGAGCCAATATTCACGTCGGAAGACATCAGTCGTCAGCTGCCAGTTGAGGCTAAAAAATACAACGTCATGGAGAGAAATTGGAAAAGGATTATGAAGGCGGCACACGCCTGTCCTACTGTAAGCTAGAAAACGTTCGATTGAAACATGCGACAATCGTCACCTTATAGATCATCCCCTCCTTTTTAATTCCTTTTTTACATTCATCCATAAAGATCATAGACATTTGCCCGGATCAAAGTCTCCTCGAAAGTCTGAAGGAGTGCCTCAGTCTTTTGAACGTAGTTCAGAAGGGTCTATCCGACTATTTGGAAACCAAACGGATGCTGTTCCCCAGATTCTTTTTTCTCAGCGATGACGAACTCCTCGAAATAATCGCCCAGGCCAAAAATGTCCATGCCGTACAACCCCACCTAAAAAAATGCTTCGAAAACATCCACAAACTAAAATTCGAGAGCGATTTAACGATTACGAACATGTACTCCGCCGAACTTGAAGAAGTTACTTTCATACCTGCCATAGTACCTTCAGGAAATGTCGAGGATTGGCTCGGTCAGGTCGAGGATGCCATGAGGGACACCCTGAAATATGTAATCGGTGCTTCTCTCGAACGAGTTGAGACTATTTCTAGAAAAGAGTGGGTTTACATGTGGCCAGGGCAGGTTGTCCTATGCGGTGGTCAAACTTCCTGGACAGCGCACGTCGAAGAGGGAATCAGAACCCGGACTCTCAAGGATTGCTACCAGCAGATGTTGAGACAGGTGAGCGATCAGTCAGTGCTTTATTATTTCAGGAATAAAATTTTGATTCGTAGCTCGACGATCTGCGAGATCTGGTGAGAGGAGATCAGACCGAAATTCAAAGAATGATATTGGAGGCTGTTATCGTCATTGAGGTTCATGCGAGAGACGTAACGGCGAAATTAGTCCATGAAAACATCATCAATGCCAATGACTTCGACTGGATATCGCAGCTTCGCTATTACTGGGTAGAAGATGAGGGGCTCATGGTCCGGGCCGTGAACGCCGAATTTCCTTACGGGTATATCCGAGTAGTTTTTTTCGACTAAAGAGAAACCGTTTTTTTCTAATCACGCTTGCCATTCAGGTACGAGTATCTCGGCAACAACGGACGTCTTGTTATCACGCCATTGACCGATCGTTGTTATTTGACTTTGACCGGTGCCCTGCATTTGAAGTTTGGCGGTGCTCCCGCGGGACCGGCTGGGACTGGGAAAACGGAAACAACCAAAGATCTCGCGAAAGCTTTTGCGATCCAGTGCGTCGTATTCAACTGCTCCGATCAGCTAGATTTCATGTCGATGGGGAAATTCTTCAAGGGTCTCGCCAGGTGAGGACAGACTCTCTAAAAAGTTTGTACGAAATTTATGAATCGCCATTATTACAGTTCTGGCGCTTGGGCTTGCTTCGACGAATTCAACAGGATCGACATTGAAGTATTATCTGTCATCGCGCTCCAAATATTGACGATACAAAAGGCTCAACAGATCTTAGCGAACAGGTGATTATTTCAAGTGCCGGATAAATTACCATAAACATTAATTAAAGGGCGTATCTAATTAGCTGAAAAAAGTGAAAAAAAATTAGGCATGAGCCCAACGGGTTCAATAGCGCCGCGTAAATTTCAGGTTTGTATTCGAGGGGGTTGATCTTCCGTTAAGACCGTCGTGTGCTGTTTTTATTACGATGAACCCTGGTTACGCGGGTCGTACGGAGCTTCCGGATAATTTGAAGGCTTTGTTTCGCCCAGTTGCTATGATGGTCCCTAACTACACTTTAATAGCGGAGATATCATTATTTTCCTTTGGATTTTCCGACGCCAAACAGCTGGCTGGAAAAATAACGTCTACTTTCAAATTGAGCTCGGAACAGCTCAGTGTACAAGTGAGAGACCGAATTATTACTGATCTTTTTTTATTTGCAGAAATCTGTAACCCTTTTCACTTTTCTGTCTGTCATCGCAGCATTTCGTTCACCATTTTAGAGCTGTTTGCTTTTCTGGCTGTAAAAGAGCGTATATCTATACAGCGAAATTTTTTATCTGCCACCTGTTTCGGCAAACGTTTTAACCTGCTGAAATATCTTTGACAATAGACTGAACGTTGATATTATAGTTATATGCGAAAGTGTGTGGAATAATCGAGTGAATGTGCTGTTTATTTTGTACGCTGACGGCAGCAAAGACCTCCATAGAAATGGGGTGAAGAAAAAGTAAAAACAAACCTCTGTGTAGTCTGGATTCTCTCTCCTTTGGTGTTATCGTACAGAAGTTTTGAAGAGGTAGAATTTATTGTTATCGCATTTCAGGATCATTATGACTTTGGTATGCGAGCAGTGAAGACGGTGATCGCAGTAGCTGGCAATTTAAGGCGCGAGCAGCGTAACATGACGGAGGCTCAGATTTGCCTCCGGGCTTTGCGGGATGTGAACGTGCCGAAGTTCCTAAAAGACGACTTAAAGCTGTTTAACGGTAAGCAATATTCACCGATTCAACATCTTCGATAATCCAATACCAAGGGACTATATTATTTAGAGTAACTTTTTTTGGGATTTCACTTTCCCAAATAATGGAAACATTAAATCACCGGTCTAAGGATCACTTCTCGATGAGTATTAAGCCAACCGATTTATCTCGTTCTCAAATCTCAAGCTCAGCTGTCTCTTTGAGATTTAAAGTATCTCTCGTTTCGCCATTTTATAGCCACTCGAAATTTAAATTAGGATTATAGTATCAAAAGCTACGGAGAGTTCCTTTCCGTTGGTGATATATGAAATTATATAATTAATTAGATCGTCGTGAAGAAAAAGAGATAGTCCTAAGGGTTGACGCGCATACCTATAATTGTATGCATCTTTTGAAATCCGGTCGTCATAAAATGGACGTTTTTTTTCGTCTCAGGGATCGTCTCCGACCTCTTTCCAAAAATGACTGAGCAGGCCGTAGACTACGGGATTTTGGAAGCCAGTATTCGCAAGTCCATCAAGAATAAAGGCCTGCAGGACATTGATGGTAAGTGATTAATACATCCATATCCAGGACGACTTACGGAGACATTAATTTTAGCAGAATTTCCGCCGAACTTGGTAAGCCTTCTTAATGTGGGTTTCAAACCAAGATAAATTGGAGAGCTAGACAGCTGTTTATTTTTACGATAATTATGAGGCTGTAGGGGTCGATCTCGGTAAGTGAGATGGTACCTTCTATCCGGTCTTCAAAGTTTCATTGTCACTTTATTTTCGAACAACAATGAATATTCTATAATAGCGTCTGTGGCGGACGCGTTTTTACAAGCTTTAATGATAGACAGCTTTTTGGTCTCAAGTTGAAGTCTGATTTTTTACTATTTCCAAAAAGACCTCAGGAGTTTGTCAGTATTTCATTTTTCGTCTCTGCCTTTTTATTTTATTTTATTATTTTTTTTTTCTCAAAATCTAGTTACGTATGAAAAATTTTTCTGCATTTTTAGCGTTGAGAAATATCTCGGTGCAAGGTTTATTGGGTTGCCTTTAATTTGTCCGTCCGTTTATAAGGCTCTATAGCCCGAGACGCGCATTCCCCTATAAACTCGCCCGAGAAAAGCAATAACGTGGCTAAATTGCTTTGGAGGTAAATTTGCAAATGGTAATCGTAAAAACAACGTAATTTGCTGATCTATTCGAATTGCAAGCATTTCTGCTCGTGCCTTTCTATGATAGCCTTCTGCAATATTCCTTTCGATAGGACGATTAATAATCGCCACTTCGCGGTTGCTATTTTTTAGTTTTGTCGCTCATTCCACAAGCCGCATCGAAATGCTTCGTGATCTGCAGACTGGAAATTTTTCCACAAAACTACAGCACCAATAAACTGTTATATCGTCTTCCAATTTTAATCGGTATAGTTATTTTCCTGCGATCCAGTATGTAATCTGAGCGGTTCGCTAAATCCTTTCAATTTCCTTCAATGAAAATTCCACTGCCGTCAGGAGACGAGAAAAAAAATCCTTTATAGTAGCTTTCAATTTTTTTTCGTCACGTCTCACCTGAATTTCGCATTGTTAGAGTTGAGTAATGCGACAAAAGAATCCTGAAATCTTGAAATTTTATTTTATTAATTTTTTTTTTACCTAAGAAAAATTGCTTGTGGCTCATTTCTCAGTCCGGGTTGTTCATTTTCAACATCCAGAACCTACCGCAGATTACTTACTGACTTTATCCCTTCAAAGGGAGCGATTTTGTTTAACCAGGGGGCAATGTATGTTTGAGAAAAAATAAAAAAGTCGAAAGTTCAAGACGATAAATAAAAAATTTGGAAACAATTCAGTACTGCAGAAAACAAAAATGAATAAATAAATAAAATAAATAACGCTCGATATTCATTCTATATATTTCTGATTGATACCGACATTACACGAAAGGGTGAATCGCATTTTCGCTTCATCCACAAAAATTCTGTCATATTTTTTTACTTTCTGTCCTTTCCTTCATAGCAAAGTATTATAAATCTCTGGGGTAAATCCCCTCGAAGGGTGGGACTCAGAATGATTCAGCATAACTGGGTATATCTCTGCTCTCTTATATGATGAAAAAAAAAATAAAATAACTAAAATAAAATAAAAATAAAACGAACATTCAACAGAAAAAAAGAAGTTCGCCTTACACGCCGGGCTGTCTTGGGCTCCTAAATTATGTCGATCAAGTTGCTAATCCTGAGCCCTGGGCAATCCTGAGCCCTTGCGGTTTTGAGTCTCGAAAAGTTCGAAACTTTTTACAAATTTTAACCAACGTGTAAGTTGCATGAACTCCCTGTCTGCGGTACTTCCCACGTCGGATAGTTAGATACAAGACTGTTCAACTTTTTTATTTATGTGTATTATGCGTGCGTGGGGTAAAATTGCCTCTGAAAAATAGATTATATGAACAAATATTTTCTAAATAATGAGCGTTGAAATAAAATTATTTTATAGGTAACCTCCATAAATACATACGCTAAAGAAAAAAGAAAAATATTCATATACGGTGTGAACTTCGTTGATATTTTCATGTACTGGCTAGTAGGCGTTTTATTTATGTATTTTTTTATTTTTTTATATTGTTATCTACTTTGATTTCACAACGTCACATCAATGACGAATTTCCTTATAGGCCATATAGTATACAGCACTTCAATGGTGGAGAGCTTTCCAATCGCTGTTAGTAGTTATAGTCCATATAATATACAGCACTTCAATGGTGGAAATCCGAAAATTTGTCAGATTTTTTTTATTCGTTTTATTTTTTTCCCTCTCATTGGTTAAACTCTGCGCAGGTAAGCTCTCGAAATCTGTAGGCTAACAAATCGTGCATCCGTCAAATTAAAACCGGATAACCAGGTCCGCGGATATCTATATTTATATACGAGAGAGTAAACAGCCGCGAAAGCTATGGGGGCGCCTCAGGGGGAAGCGTGTTATCCAACCCTTTGCCACCCTCGACGATAGAACAACCATCGGGCGCACAAACTACACTAACAATAAACCAAACCCTCGGGCATCAATCACTGGTTGACCTCGTTTCTCTCTATCAATCTACGACGGACGCAAATGCTGATTACTTTCTGACTGACAATAGTTACAGATCGCCATTAAAAGAAATTACTGATCGATCTAAATCTTATTTATTTATTCATTTATTCGGATTTACTCGCAATCACGAAGACGTGAATTATAGTTATTCCTACGGATATCGAATCAAAGTCTTTAATTTATTTTCGAGACTTTCAGGAGATTATTTAGATATTTATTAACTGAATTTAATTTACGATTAATATTAGCATTTCAAGCCGGGATGATCTTTTCGACTGTTTTATAATATTAACGTTGATTGGTGTGTGCACGGTAACAAAACTTTCGCAGCATCGGAGACACCCAGCCGTCTACACGTGATTTTATAAACCGGAAAGCTCGAATGCCTAATTGGGAATTATACCTCGTCGCCCTAATTATTTCTCTTGGTGGGTGGTGTTTTGAATATTATTGTTTCGAGGTGATAGCTTCACAAAGTTTACGAACTTAGAACTCGATCCCACTCATGTAAAATGGAGAAAAAAAAATGGGAGGTAGATTGGTATATCGATTTATCAAACAACGACAGACCTCTCACTTCATTGGCAGAAAACTGCGAGTTTTTAGACCTATATGTGTTTCTTTCGTTATTCTCGTTTTTGCAGAATACGTGAAAAAGGTGATACAGCTTTATGAGACGACGGTCGTACGTCATGGTCTGATGCTGGTGGGGCCTACCGGATCGGGGAAAACGAAGGTAGGACGTAACTTAGGGAAAAACAAGAATTCTTTTCTATACCTTTTCAGACTTCATAAAGCCTCCGGTCGAATCGAGTTTCAAGCTCAATTCTTCACTCAACTATACGCAGAAGAATGATTTTTGGACCGAAGAAAAATGAGTGGAGATTATATTCGAATTGTCGTTTGAATTTTCAACTAAACCGTGAGAGTGGATAGGGTGGGACGTCCTAATCTTAATAATTGCATTTTTTAAGCGCATGCAAAACTGGAGAATTGAAGGTCACCGACGGAATAATAATTTCAGAGATAAAGACTTTTAAACGATTCATAAAACTGTGTCGTTTGCGTCGAATTACATTTACCTATATATACCAACCTATTTGCAATTAAGAACTAGACAGCTTTTAACCGTCGCCCATATATTCACGTTTAAATAATTAATTTGCGGTTTTATAATATTCCATGCAGTGAATTATACAACTTCTATTAGAACTCGTAATTTAAACCCTCGACAAGGTTTAATAAGCTATTATAATTATGCCAAGAATTTAGGCTCGGAAATTAAACCGTGCCAAACAGATATACAAAAAAAAAAAAAACAAGCTTGCGAAAAGTGTCGGGTTTAGACGGATTTCGAAGCCTCATTTCAGGTTGATAAAATTTCCGAAGGGCTTGTTTGGGTACTCAGGATTTTTTGACGGAACCTCCGAAATTGTGTGCGAATTGATTACATTCACCCCAAAATTCGCACCGTTTTTTTTTTCGGTGTTCCTTTACCTTGCGATATATCGAGGGTCGCATTAACGTCCACGGTGATTTTACCCCCTGATTAACGATCCATGATTTCTATTCCGTGCGGAAGGTCGAGTCAAGGTGTAGGGCAAGCGTTAATCAATCGATCTTTAATACCTTGTTTATAATAATCGCCAGAGCACTCCGCGTTATTATTTTCAAGCCTCGCCCCGGTTCGGCGATCGATTATAATACCCCACAACGCCATTTATCTTATAAGCACGCCCAACTTGACATTCATATACTTATACGCGATTTATTTGCTGATTTACCAAGTGGCTACGCGTACGCAGTTATCCCTATTTGTCACCATGAAGTATTCGATCCCGTTTCTCCCGAGTAAATATTGAATTGCAACTTCCTTCACAAGAAATTCAATCGCAGTCGCCCACCTTCGAGATCATTTCCAACGGAAATGAATCCGTAGGCACACGGCTTATCTGAGCTCTGTCACGACGGTCGTTAGAAATAACAGTGCGGTTGATATCGACGATTCTTTTTGAATAATTTCCTGTTTTACTTGAAAATTTGAAAAACCGACGAGAGTCTTTTACCTTTGCAATATCCTCTTCGGTCGAAATCGTATTACGAGTTTACGATGAAGCTTAATTGTATTTTTAAACTACATCGATATTTCTCTTTTGTACCAACGATTTTTCTGTGTCATGAAATAAGGCGGTGTAAAAAATTCCGATTTTTGCATTCTCAAAACGTGAGTGCGAATGAGGCGCGACTAAAAATCTTACAGGAAGAAATTCAGGTCTACGAATCGAGTGCAAGGGCCCACGACCGGGGCAACAATAGCTCATCAAATAAACACCGAGCTTTTCACTTTTTATCTCTCTTCCTCGGTTTATCTCTCCTCAAACACGTTGATCTTTTTCTACTTTTAGCGAAAGATAAATATTGTGTTGCATTTATACTTTTTAGCGGGTAGGATGTATAGATGTATCTCTTGTACAAGATGATCCGTATACGTTTCGTATTTACTCAAGTTAGCGCTGAATGTTTGCGATCATTTTTCTACTACCTACGATTACATCCCCTATTCGCGATGCGTTAGATTTCTTCACTTCCCTTTTATTGGAAAAATGCGAAAAAAATTCTTCGCCCAGAATTCGTTCCTTCATTTTTTAATCTCTGCTCGATCATTCTTTGATGAACTTTCGACTGCGGTGAGCTAGAAAAAAAGTTACGCAAATTTTCGAAAATTCCCTCTTAAAAAACTTACCCAAAAATACTTGCAACTTGTAAAGGGAGGAAGTACATATTAATGGACAATTATTATTTTTTCGATAGTTCACGAGACCGTAAATCTTTATTCATAATAATATATTTATAATATCAAGTAAATAATGCGTTACAGAAACAGCAGGGAATTATAAATATAATATTGTATGTATTGTTTATTCATATATAGATATATATATATATATATTTACTAACTAGATATTTTTATTGTAGGGGATGGATATTACGTCGGTGATAATATTGATTTTTGTTGAATTTTTACGAAAATAAATTTTGCGACGAACAGCCAATTAAGTGAAGATCTATATTTATATTTATACAAAAATAATAGGATTATAATTATATTACCTTCCATTATTGTTAAGTACTAGAATTATTTAATTATTTTTTATTTTATTTGCGTATAAAAATCAGCTTAATTTCTATAATAAAAAATATAAATCAAGACGTCTGAGCTTGCCTATTTATAGATGAGACTTTCCACGTAAACTTGACCTATGATTTTTTTTTTTTTTTCACCATTTTTGGTCGGTGTTGAAAAATAAGTTTTGTCTTTGATAAAAAAATCTCTAGATTAAATGAAAAAAAAGAAAGAAATTAATATGAAAAATGTGCGTCGATCGATCAAATTTGCGTGGAAATCTTATGTACGTAAACGCGGACACTGAAGAAACGTTGATATACACATAGCTTGGTAGATGATTTTTGTTTTTATATTTGATAACTACATACATTTATAATTACACATAATTCATTATTAATTTTTATTTACTTATTCGGTATTTTATTTTTCATTAAATTACATTGAATAATACATCTATCATTATTTGGTATATTTAGTTTATGCGTGTATTATATGGGGTACGAATTCCTATACCTCATTAATTAATTTCAGCACGGTTTTTTTGTTTTGTTTTTGGTTTTGTTTTTATAGATATTTACACATTTACAGCCGCGTTACACATTTGAAGATACACTATACATTGATATTACGTAAAATAATTGTTTGATGATTACCAATAATTACTATACATTAGAGATACGTGAAAGGTGCTGCCATCTTCACTTAATTACGGTGTATACCATTTTTAGAATATACATCGCTCGCATTTATACGTGGTACAAGATGAATGGAAAAATTAAAAATTAGTCGTTCAAATCTGATTATTTCGTTTGCACAATATGTCGGGTTATAGAATCGATTTTTCTTTTGTTTTCTCTTCTAATTTATTAGTCGAAGATGAACTTCGTTGCGGATAACAGTTATAGTATACAAATATACACGACGTCACCCCATTATATTGAAAAATTTAACGTGCACTCCGAAATTTTACTGCGTTTGTTCGTTTTTCATCGTATATAGAATAATTAATCACAAAGACCTAAAACGATCAAAGAATCTCATAACGTATGGGTACATTTAATAACCAGTTCTACAGTGCTAGGAAATGGGCGTATTATTATAGCGATTTTGATATCCGCCTGGGAGTGGCCGTTATTAATACCGCAGATTACGATCGTATGAACACGCGGAAAACTTAATCGTCTTTTATCACAGTAAGGAGAGCTAGTATTCTAGCTAGCAGTTTGTTTGCGTCTAATCAATGTCCTTTTTATTCCCCACTCTTGACCTTGATCTTTGTCATTTTTTTTTATCATCATTCTTATTATTTTATTTATCGATAGTTAGTTAAATTGAAATATCAACTGCGGTACAAATTGAATTAAATGTAAAAATAAAAAGCGTGCAAAAATTTTCATCCTTCCATTTTGTCGGTATATATCTTCCATGCGCTAAAAGTAAGACGGAGAGACAGGGGGAGGGGAAAAAAAGTTCTTTATCGAGTCGGATGTTCGTTAATTTTATCGGAGTGAAAGGAAAATCTGATATGGAGTGTGTTATGTATATTTTAGACAAAGTACTCGCTGGCTCGACCACGTTACCAAAATGGGTACTTAAAAAGTTAACGGTGGTATCAAGACTAAGCTGATAAAAATGTTTTTTTAAAGTCGATATTATGTCCCAACATCACTGTGCTGGTCAATCTTGTACAGCTGTACGACATGTACAGGGTGCGCAAGAAAAAAAAAAATAAACAAATAAAACAGATCCATTTATAACGTGGATAACAGCTCGTCGCACGATCGCGGATTTTTAAATGCAATTGGGAACAATTCATAAAATTTGAGAATGGAATGTGCGCGGCGTGTATTCCTGAAAGTAAATTTTCAAAATCTTTGGCAGTATGTAATTTATTGAAAGCATATCGGATCAAAATCTGCGGCCATTCTTTATTCACACCTCGAAATTGGGCTGAAAATCTGAGATATACTCCTTTGGATTTTTCGATTTTGGGGTAAAAAATGAAGTATTTTTGAAATTGATCGTAGGACACTTTGCTAACGTATTTTGACCTCAGGAACACGAATCTGCAAGCTAAATTGATCTATCTATCGAATTGATCGAGTTGTCACCAATTTATCGATTTCAAAAGTTAAAAAATGAAGATATCTCGATGGGATTTATTCCTGGCTCAATTTAGTCGACGGAATTGTGTTCCTCGGGTCAAAATACGTAGGAAAAGTGTATTACGATCAATTTCAAAAATACTTCATTTTTGGCCCCAAAATCGAAAAAATCCAAAGGGGTATACCTTAGATTTTTGTCGATTTTGGGGTCAAAAATGAAGTATTTTTAAAATCGATCGTAGGACACTTTTCTTATGTATTTTGAGCCCAGGAATCCGAATCCACAAGCTAAATTGTTCTATCTATAAAATTGAACGAGTTATCACCAATTTTTCGTTTTTTGGAGTGGAAAAATTGAGATATCTCGATGGGATTGATTCGTAGCTCAATTTACTCAACGGATTCGTATTTCTCGGGTCAAAATACATCAGAAAAGCGTCATACGATCGATTTTAAAAATACTTCATTTTTGGCCCAAAAATCGAAAAAATCCAAAGGGGTATACCTTAGATTTTTGTCAATTTTGGGGTCAAAAATGAATAATTTTTAAAATTGATCGTCTGACACTTTTCTCACGTATTTTGACCCCAGGAATACGAATCTGCAAGCCAAATTGGTCTATCTATAAAATTGATAGAGTTATCGCCAATTTATCATTTTTCGGAGTGAAAAAATGGAGATATCTCGATGGGATTAATTCGTAGCTTGATTAAGTCAACGGATTCGTGTTCCTGAGGCCAAAATACATAGGAAAAGTGTCCTACAATCAATTTTTAAAATACTTCATTTTTGGCCCAAAAATCGAAAAAATCCAAAGGGGTATACCTTAGATTTCTGTCGATTTTGGGGTTAAAAATCAACATTTTTCAAAATCGATCGCAGGGCACTTTTCTTATGTATTTTGACCCCCGGAATTTGAAACCGTCGAGTAAATTAAGCTAGAAATAAATCTCATCGAGATATCCTTATTTTATTACTTTTTGGAGTAATAAATTGGCGATACCTCGTATCAACTTTTTAAGATAGGATTATTACCATTAATTAATGGATTTTTTTTCTCCTCTCTCTATGTATCGATATGCGGAGCGAAATGATATTCTATAAATATTTGATCTGAATTTTAGATGACTAGATTTATCATACAAAAATACCTAGCGCGCACTTGTTCGTATTTAACATTGTGAAATATTTTATGTTTGTTACAAATAAATGTGTACATTTTTCATTATCTAGTTTTACATCGTCATCATTAGTTCAGTTTATTACTCGGCTACGCGTGCAGTGGGTGTGTAACAATTTACCATTTATCTAACGACGGTCATGACCATGCTTTCTCTGCTTCTTCTAACGGTTCGAACTTGTTGATATGCTCGCTATATGTAACGTTGAGGGTTGCAGTGATACCTTGTCAAGCTTTTTTGTACCTTGCACAAAAGCTGCCTCAAACAACGTCTGAATGTTATACCGCACATTGCGTACAGTGCAAAATTAATGCTAAAATTTGTGTAATATAACAGCATGAAAAATTGTTGTATACACCAAAGTAGGGCTGGGGTTTCTTGACGTGCGAGAGTGAAGAAAAATACGCAGAGGCGTATCACGTAGCTGTAAAAATGATATTGAAAAAAAATTCATTAGATACGTATTGAAAAAAAAAAAACTCTTAGATTCTTTTCTTTTTCGTTTTCTTATCGTATGACGTATAAAAAAATTGACACATCGATTACCTGGGTAAATTGAGAAGAATAAAAACTGTGCTGATTAATAGAAGCATTTTTGTAATACTTTGCTGATTCCGAGGTGAAGCTGGATTTCTTGAAGACGAACTTCCGTCTGTAAAATAAGATTTACAATTTCATTACTACAAATTCTAATGGTAATCCGTTCATCTTATCTTATCATTTGAAATATCATAAATCGAGAATTCGAGGGATTATCCAAGGCGAACGTGGCTGACAATCTATACAGTACACTCATCGCGAGTAAGAAGATGAGGAAAAAAAAGGAGTGCTAAAAAAATTACACAAAATTAAATAAAGAGCGAGTACCTTTCGTATTACCTCCGTAAGTGCATCGGGGGTTTGTGGTTGCCGACATGGCCTGGGGCTGGTGTCTGGAGTGATGGGAATGATTACTTTTTGACGACTGAAACGACTGTTGCGACGGTTGTCGACGACCCCCGACGCCAGGACCTAGAGTCAAACCAACTCCTCCATTGTTGCTGCTACTTGCACTCTGCAAAAGTCCGAAAAAAGGGGGGGGAATGATTTAATTATTCGAATTCGTTGATCAACCGTTGGTTTTGGTAAATGAGTTCTGAATATTCTTAGGACTTCACCTTTCAGGTAACTGAAGTCGGAAGGTAGTGGATTAAAGTTACATTCGTTCGGTATTTTTAAGTTGCGTCTTAAAAGCGACTTTGGATATGAATATATCAAATGCGCAACAAATTAATGAGTGATAATGTAGCGGAGCACGTAGCAACCCTTTGATCCTTCACGATGCAACTCGTGAGGTCATGAAGTCTAACCGTGCTCTGAATTTCAATGGTAAAATATTTCTTAAGCCAGACCTTCCGCCCTCGACGTATATAATATGGCGAGCTTGCGGGTAGAATTCTAATTAACTATGTAGTCTTGTATTCCGGAAGAACAGAGTAATCCTTCACTTCCGTAGTACACTTGCGATAACCATTTTCAGAATACCTTCCTCAAGGCTATTTTGCGCACCATAAATTTACTGTATGATGTTGCGGTATGGGGTTTCCGAGGGTTGACTAATTAATAAGATTAATACGAGTGTTTTTACAGATGCAGCCTTTGCGTCATTCTCGTCTATAATACGATACTCCCGTATAATATGTGCGGAATATAGGCGAAATATTCTTTGCCGATGTCTAGTCGCAGTTTTTCTTTTCTTTATTCCGATTCATTTATTTTTTCTAATTTTTTTTTTTCAATAAATTTATTTTTCATCCTCTAGGCAACGTTTATTGGAAGACTAGTGTTCTTCGTGACTTGTTCTCTTGCTTGTTGTCGTGTCTACTGAGAGACCGAGTTTGAATCTATTCGTGTGTCTTTTTTTATATAACCTACTCTTGGATATAGGCTCGCGTTTTGCATCGTAAATCTGTTTGTACGAAAGAAATATACGCGCGTCGAGACGTGGAATATTGACGTCTTATATGGAATTAGGGGACCACCGTTCGTTCTTACAAAAGAAGCTCAAAGATTCCCAAGAGGATTGCACAAGACAAGACGCGCGTTGTCACCCTTGCCGACTTTCTTTCGTTCCTTTTCTTCTCTTTCATTTTATTTATTTTTTTTTCCCCCATTTCTGTTTATTATCAGCTCTTTCCAATTTCTCTATTTTGTACGGCTTGTAATTCTCCAGACGCGTACATATCTTTTCTTTTCTTTCTTTCATTCAATCTAATAACGACCGAAATTTCTTTTTATCGAACGATAGATAATTAATGTTCACACAACTAACAATTATCGCGTAGCCGTGAAATTACTTCCTAGACGATCAGAAAATTGAAGATAGGGTTTTCTGTGAAATTGTTTTTCAGAATTTGTCGGAGACCATCACCGAACCAAGAGAGAATTTGGCGATATATTTGCGCATATTTAATACTGCACAATAGGATCGAATTTAAAAAAATCAAGAAAATTCCTCACTGCAATCGTCTTTTTGATCGAATTTCAATATGAATTACTTCCTCCCTCAATTATTCTTTCTTTTCTTCTCTTCTCTCGGGTGACAATCGGTTTGATTGTTAGCGAAAGGCAAGGAAAGCCGCAGTAATTAAATTTTCAAATTATATAACAACCGTTGCCTCTATAACGAAAACCGGGTGGGTCAGGTGGCCTTAATTTGAGAGTCAACAGAAATTCGTACGGAAAAGTTAGTCTGCATGTGACTCGCCATTCGAGCGGTCCAGTTCGACGATGAATGGTTTTTTTTTTTTTTTTTTAATAAAAAATCAACGCTGTTTCGCAACGAGGTTGAATGAATCCAAAGATAATAATTTAACGCGATATCATCAACCAATGGGAAAATTCAACGCTATAAAATTCAATAAACAAATTTTCATCCGCGGCGGGCGCAATTTAGCACCCTCTTCATAATATTATGTCTATATATTCATCGAGAATAAATATTTGAATAAAATTTCAACCGTTTTTTTTTTTACCGGCAACAGAGTTCATTTTTTTTCTTTTTATTTTTTTTATTCTGACATCGAAAGTCGAATCCGTAAGGAATAAAAATACCCGAAGAGAAATCCCGAGGGACTGTAGTACTGCAGTTATAAACGGTTTAGCTGTTGGCGCTTGGGGCTTTCGACTTCCGGCCTGAAGACAGTTGTCTATATTGTGTCGACGACTTGAAAAGTTTCATAACCTTCCGATATTCGTCGGAATGTTCTTTTTTTCTTTTCTGTTTTTTTTTCGTCTTTCTTTGTTTCGCCTATTTTTGACGCGTGTGCAACTGACGCGCGTGTGTCACCGAGAAATTTAATCTTCTCGTTATCGCTGACAGTGCGCAAAAGTCCGCCCCTAAAATTGTGTAATACTATATAGAGATAATAAAATCATTCCACATGGACGAGTTTAGATTTCGGTAAACGAATCTACTTGTGATATTTATACGCTCATAAATAAATCACTCGATACTCGCTTTTATATACGTAACGTACATCATATTGCACGCTGATACAACACCCCGATCATCGGATCATTCGTATGAATTATTAGTTTTTTTTTTTTAATTTCTCTCATTCGTTTGACATTAAAATACGAATTACGATGTAAATTATGTTACGTGTACACGTGGAACAAACATTTGCAAAGTATATCGCAAGTTATATACTTACACCTACACATTATGTACCGCGTAATACTTTATACCATATTATACATGCATACGCATTGTACGATTTATATGCAAATATTGGTAACGAGGTATTTTATATCGAAAGATGATCTCCGTCTCAATTTTTGTATTTTCTTTATTTTTCTTTTTATTTATCCATCAAAAAGTGAAGATATACCTTATAAGGCTCAGTTGGGTTGATATTACCGAGTCGATTTTTCAGACAAGCTATCATATGGTGTGTTATTAATTTTCAATTTTTACATACATTTTACCTTGTGAATTTCAATATTTTAAAAGATCCCCGGTGTTTGTGGGCTTTTTGCTCGCCTGATTCGTATTCAAGTCCACGCCTCGCCTGTTTCTGTATCACCGTAATAATTAGAAAAAGAGAATATTATTACGCCGAGGGTTGAATTATGAACAACATGGCCTCGAAAATTCCCTCGAAAGTTGGTCAATTTTATCCTGTTTATCTTCAAAATTTTACCCCCGTTTCAAAACTTGTAACGTAAATTAATGAATAATTAAAACCCGTTCGATTTCTCCCACTTTACTCGACATTTCTCTCAGGAGTTTTCTCGATAATCTAAACATTCTTCCTCGACCATTTCTCCGTGCTGCGTTCAATCGCGTGGAAGATGAAACTTGATGTAGAACATACCTATAGTTTAATACGAAGCACAGAGTTTATCAGAGGCTATAATATTTCAACCTTAGAGAAAATCGTGAAGCGTAATTCAACATATCTGGTTAATGTCATGAGTAATTGTAGTAGTTTATACAGCAAACGGTAGGAATTTGAGAATCAATCTGGAATCTAACGGATTTTAAATGGCCGCGACCGCTTAGTTAGTGGTAAAAGTCAGCGTTGCGTCAGACGCGTTCGTTTAGAAGCCTCAAAATTACTGACGCCGTTCAGGGCGTTTATATTTTTCGTCATTCTTGGTGACGCAAGAAAAAGAAGTATCGACTCCTTCTTTCCGAAGGTCCTTATGCGTGTATATTTAAAATCAGTCAGTTTTGAGTTTGGTTTAAAAAAAAATCGTTGAGTTTATTGAAACAATATTATGTATCTGCCCACATACTTATATGCGGGTATTGATAAATTTTCTATGTCTCAATGAACGAGATTCAAGGAATAATTCAACGATATTGAAATGAACAAGGTGAAAGAGAAAATGGGTAAAAAACATAAAATGAAAAATGAAACCTGAGCCATCCGGAGAATTTTCATGAAGTGTGTTTAGCGTATAAATCTACGTAGATACAGGTATACTTTTCGCATAAGCTCTGCATGCTGGATGAATACATAATATAACGTCGGCAAGTGCCTAAAAGTACCTCACAGTAAATAGAATTCCTAAGATTCCATCATTTCTGTAGGAATACCTTAAGCGGACAAAGGAAAAATACGAGATGAAAAATAATAAAAAAAAAAAAGAATGGCGTTATTTTCATATACGAAAGAAATGTAAGCTTCCCGCGTGCATTGTCGTTTCAATAATGTCACAGTTTACATTGTTAGCTTTTGATTTATCCATAATTTGATCTTCAAATTTTTGCGAATATCGGGCTTGAAAAATAAATATTCTTTAAAACCTTCGAAGTACATATACTGGTTTTTGCATATGGTATGCCACATTATCTTCACCCATATTTCTTCGTTGTTGTATGTACACAAAAATTTATGAAAGCAGGAAGGAAACATCTGCGGATGCGAAATATTATCCAACTTCCGTCTGTGTGCCCCGTATTATTACGACTCGTGCGTTATAATTGTTGTAATTTATTACCGGAATTTGTTTATAATTTTTATTTTATTCAGAGAATATATTCATCGAAAAAAATTTCGTCGTCAACTCTGCGGAAACGTATGTATGCGAGCTGCATCCTAATTTATCTATATTACACTCCGCGTCGCGGATTTTAGTATAAAAGTTTAATAATTTAAAATGTGTTTGGTATTTTTAATAAAGAAACATCACGTTTCATGTCACACGGCATCATGTATTATTTATCAAACTACCGTGTAAATTCAAGCGTATGCAGAGACATCGCGTTATGTAAATCGTTGAGGGGGTGGTTAGGCGTATGCAGATCGCTACGTCGTCGAAGCAAAATTGTAAAATTCCGTTTCCGAAAGGAAGGGGGATGGGGGTGGGTTTGATGTTGCTAGAAAAGCTGTAGATTCCACCCACCAGGTGCAATAAGGTACACGTGTTCGAGGAAACCTGCGGTTGTGCAGCAACGACGTCGCGACGCCTTCGAAGGAAAACCGTCGTCAAAAATGTCAGACATCGGCAGATGGTGTGACGAAATAAGACGCAACGTTACATATATTTCCAGACGCACCTTCTGTCGTGCAGACATCGTGTGCTATAAACACACGATATTTTGTTTTTTACAATTTTTGTCCCCGCAGCATATGTACACTCGATTTATAAACAATTTTTCAACGATATAAGAAACTCTTTTAGAAAGCGTTTGACGTATTGTGCGAGAATAAAAGAAAAACAGTAGAGCGCGGGAGAAAAAAGCGTGGAAAAAATGTAACCTCAGGTAAAATCAATCGTAAGTACCTTATTGAAACGTTGAGACTTATCGATACACCCGTATATGAAGTTCGTGGAATATATCGAAAGAGAATAGAAACAAAAAAATTTGAAAATATAGAAATATTAGATTCATCGTATACGAGAAATTTTTATTTCAACTACAATTAGAAAAACAAAATTTCTAGTATTTCAACAGGTGTATTATCGAACCGATAAATTTGCAGTCTGTGTAATGAAAAAATAAGGTCAGAAGTAGGGTATATTAAAGCGGAGAAAAAAATTGAAACAAAAAAAAGGTTCACCCGGAGGGATTATACCTAGGTAATTTTATATTTTACCTAAGAAAAAGGAGAAGTAGAACGGGGCGACTGCCGCTGCCACCAACTCGTCATGATTTTTTTGGTTGGAGCATTAAAATGTCTGCGTCTCAAAATTGAATTTGGAAGAGACGACGCGAAAAACAGCATCCCTTCTCTATATTATGTAAGTCATGCATATATATAGGTATATACCAAAATTATATTATCACACATTAATGGATGCGTATGATAAAATTGAATCTGCAGCAAAGCGATTATGAAGGCTTAGTCTGCAGGTTGCAAAAATTCATTACCACACATACAGGTGGCGATCTTTTTATTCGTTAAATAGAGCGTGAATTTTGCGAATTTTATTTTCTCAATCTTTGTAGTTTTTTTCTTTCTTTCACAACAACGGTTTTTCGTTTATTATGTTCCTTTTTTTTCTTGCTCCACTAAAAGTTATGGAACTGATAGATCCGGTCCGATATCGATCGTTCCAATTCTTTTAACTATCGCTATACAGTTCGAAGTTTCTGTGAATTCTCAAACTGTCTACACTTTTTACTGAATGGGCGTCGAGTTTGTCATCCGCTGTAATAAAAAGAAAGAAAAAAAAACAGAAAACTTAGTTTTGGGATCTGTACGAAGCGGGAAGAAAAAAAAGTTTGTCGAGAATCCGAAAATCAAAAGTAATACCCTATAAGTCTGATTTATTTGCTGAAATTTTAATAAAAAAAATATATTGTCAACGATGAGTAATTTTGATTATCCAACTACATATATATAACGTACTAGATCCCGGCTAATTTAGATCCGTTGAATCTCAAATGTTACCTTTACGTTTGTCATCGGTGGTTCAAAGTCGTTGGAAGAGGTCCAAATTTTGAAATTCGTAGGCACGTTTCGCGAATCTCTTTCAGTTGGCGAAAGAGAAAAGTTGAAAAAACAAAAACGAATTATAAATCCGATCAAGAATGGTAATGAAAAATTATTGCCCGAGTTGGATTTCAGGTGTACCGAAGTTCTCGCGAGTTAAAATGAAAATTTATATTCATAAAGTAGTGCAGGTGCAGGTGCCCTCCGTATTTTCTCGAAGATAAATACGGTTCGTGTACAGTTTATGTACACATATACCCATTGCAAGTCGGAAGATAACCACGGAGATCGAGTTATGATTACACATTGTTTGTAATAGAAGCTCGTGCGGCCCACCCGCGATTTCAGTAAGATGGCTGACGGGAGTTTAATATCACTTCGAAATAATAGCTGACATTTATGTACACGTGTACGGATATTGTATACGTGTAGGTATAAATAGAATTTTCAAAAATTTCATTCTCAGTTGTTAATTGATCGTCTCGAAAATTGTGCTCGAGAATTAACAACAAGGTGATGAGATAACGGTGACCAAATGACGTGTAAACGAAGGAAGAAACAAAAAGAAGGAAAATAAATGGAGAAAAGTCATCGTCACGTGGCAGGGGTCCAAAAAGCTCGTCTTCGCGAAGCCCTACTAACTCCACAGCAGCGGCACTAATGGAGTGTCGTCTGGCAGGACGAACTCGTCTCGCGGACCAAACGTACAAAACGTCTGTCTCTACTTCTCTACTAGTGAGTCTGACCTACCCCGTATTGCGCGATTACAACGGGGACACGTTTTAACAACGTCGTGCTAGCAGCCAGATATTATACCCACCTCATATCTGCCTCAGGTGTATAATGCACGCGTGTTTAATACGTGTGCATATTATAGCCTACCATACATATGACGTGTCTAACTGAATGCGCATATGTACTTAAGCTACTGGATGAGAAGGGAGTTAAAGTTTTCCCGAAATTTCCTAATGCGCTAAATGCGTTCAAAATTGCATGGCGCCGAGCAGTACTGTAGGGCATGTATAAGTTCAAGGTGCTTTTTGTCTACTGCAGACTTCGGGCTTGCACTCCGTTTATGTTTTTGTTTCCATTTCTTCGTTCGATACAGTCGCGGTGAAACAGCGCGTCTCTACATTACTATGAAACTATATAAATGTCGTATAAATAATAAGCGGAGAGAGATCTCTTTGAATTGATTATTGTGTACCGTACAAATAATTGAAACGGATTAAGCTTGAATTAAATTTCTGCAAGTTTTTTTATACCATTTGCCTTTTTTATTTTTCCGCTCTATTTTTCATCCTCCATCATTTTATGTGAAATCCAATTTATTTACCGACTAATTTAAAAGTACCCCTGGGAATGTTTATTTCTCCTACCAATTATCGATCAATCGGTGATCATTTTACATTCGAAAGATTGTTAGAACGTATCTACATTTTTACAAAAGGTTGAAATTATTAATGAAGGTGAAAATAACGCGCAGTTCGAACGATAATCTTTTTCTATTCTTTGCTACTTGTATTGATTGCCTCCTGATCATTATAGTAGTAAGTATATCCTCTTACCCGATTCTCTGTTTTTTTTTTCTCTGCATCGGTTGAATACAGTCGGATTTGTACTTTTCACGGTATTATGCAATACCTTATTGTATAACGATGTGGATATAACAATAGGATAATTATTACGCGGAATTCAGAATGCAGTTTATAAGAAACGATTTTGAAACGCTTCGTTGAACAGAGGCTTTCTATCAATACGCATCAAGTTTATTCAGATGCTGTAGTCTACTCTGATCGCATCAAATATGGATATGGAAAATTGAGAAAATATCTGAAAAACGTATGGGGAGGGGGAAGAAAGGGAATTAAACTATACATACGCCTAAAAATATAAAGAATTCATGTTTTCGACGATTCTTTGCCGCTCTGTCTTCTCCCGTCTACTATGGCATGTATTACTCACTTTACTTTTTTCCCCCGTTTTTTGTCTCCTTCTTTTTTTACGATGTCACGAATTCCGGAGAATCTGCATTATCGAGTGCAGACAGGGAAAAAAAGGGGGGAAAAAACGCCCGGTGCAATCCGAGGAGTCGAATTTGCGATTTTTTAGTCTCCAATTAGGACGATCTGAAAGTTGTGCGAATAATTTTCGGCTGTTGATTTTGCGTTTTTTTTATCTTCTGATTTTGATACCGCGCAAGCGCGTATTGAGATCCTGACGCCCTTCGAGTGTCGGGCCTATTTCTATTTTGCAAGCTCCGGAACGTTCGCCTACTGGCCTAGTCGCCTAGTTGTTTATCCTCTGGCCATCTTTGTGACACACCTTTAGCTTTGGTTCGGTGCCACTGAACGGCTCAAGTGGGGATGGCAAGAATTGTGTATGCTAATTGAACTATCCGCGTACAATAAACGACGGAATACATTAACTTATCGTTATATCAGCTAACCCGACCTTCGAACTCTCGTATCTTATATTAGAAACGCGCTCGAAACTTTCGCGTAATTTCATCGTATTTTAGCGCAACGTTCAGGGCGCCGATTTATCGCATATGCCTATGCCAGGAAAAAATTGCACCTATTTTTTCACGTACCCAGGTGTATGAATATTTTAATGATCGTTGCCGTTGTGAGAATGTATACAGAATGATTTTGTCATCTCATTTTCATTGATATGGTATGCTTTGAAGGTAGAATTCCTGAGAGAAGAGAAAAGCGAAAAATATACAATATTTTGTATTCACATACCGAAATTCGAGGTATTTATTTTGGGCATGAATGAAATGCTCCCCCTGACGCGTATCCCTCAGAAGTCAACAGGACCTCGAGTCGCCAGAGGAATACGCGCCTGTCCGTGTATTTTATTTCGTTATTTTTTATTCATCTCCGTGTTGCCCAGAGGCAAGAGGGACGCTCGAATCGTGATATTCTGCAGCTAATTTTTCATTTTTCACCCCAGAAGCGCGACATTCTTTTTTTCGTTTCTTTCTTCGTTGTGACATCATCGAAAATCGCTCAATCTACAACGTTTTTTATCAATTTGTCTTCGTGAACGTCATCGTAACGACCGACGCGACGTTATAGAGTTTTATTTTTAGTTGTTTTTTTGTAACTTTAATGATAATTCGTTACCGCCGTAAATACGATAGAAAAAATTGAGGGATTACAATTAGCGGCAGGTTCATATATGGTACAATATAACCAGACAGCGACGCATCTGCAGCTGTATAAACTTACTCGACGTCACCGCGCAGCACGCGGTTTTATTTGTTTTGTACTTTAAATAGCTGGCGATTATAATTATAGCATAACGGGGGTCGGGAATAGATTAAAATAAACATTATCGTTTAGAAAAAAAATTGAAAGGGATTTCATTCTACATCACGTACGTTCCTCCGTTCCAAAAAGGATCCGACCATTTTCGAAAAAATTTCGCCACCGACGCTCGAGCGCGCAATGAAAATTGAAATATTCAGAAAAATTCATTTTTTTTTTTTTCATAAACTGGTTTAGCCATTTTCGTTTATTATAAAAACAGAGCAGATTCACCGACTGACAGATTAATCGACCCGCAACATCGATATACTTACGCTGGCTGTAACGATCTGCACGTGTATTTTTATACATATAGGAAGAGGAATCTGTATAGATTGTAGCCATATATTATTTGATAAGTTATTTTACATCCTCTCGAGTTTTCAAGTTCAGGGTATAAATATGAATGTATTTTTTGTCTTTTTATGATTATTACACCGTCGGCCTGCAGCGAGCGTCGATTATTTTTAGAAAATTTCTGGATTTCCTTTTTTACTACCCTTGTAAACTGGCGGATTCGATTCACGGCATGATATTATCTAGTCCTGGTAACCCGCGGAATGGACCAAACAACACTTTTAGTTGGCGATCAAGCTCGGTATATTTCATCGCGTATTTATAGTCGCGGTTACGCAGTTAGAGACGTATAATAATTATAACACATGCCGTACCTATTACATGCTCACATTTATCAAGTATCGAAAATATTGAATGAAGCTAATGTTCCACGATATACGCCTTCCAAAACGATGTGCGCGTGTGCCGCGATATCTGGAAATGATACACACATGTGTACTAGGTATATCATATCGTACGTGTTATGTGCGCAGAAAAAAGCTCTTCGCCGGCCGTAAGAAATCAAGCGAAATTGATTTTTTACGAATACCATATGACGCCCAGGTTTTATCACACATCGAATTAGCCCTGTGGAGCGAAAAATATGGATCATAAATCCATACTCGATTTCACAACTCACGGCGTCCGATGATTGAGGTGGTAAATTTGCATGCTTGCGAACATCCGAATCATCGTCGCGAATTTTCAATTGAAAACAAAACGTGTGAGATTTATGTAGTACCAAGTGTTCAATTCCATTTCTATGAGTATTTTTCTCTCGATTTGAATTTTTTTAGTTTTTTTATTCATTTATTTATTTTTTTTAACGGAACGTCAGACTCGCGATCGAACGTCGCGGAATGGACGGTGCGTCGTGACCGGAGAAAAACTAAAAAATTGAAGGAGAAAAATGGGGGGGATATTGAAAACGAATTTGGAAAAGTATCGGCAAACCTGCTCCCCTCGAACTTCATTATGTTCACAAAACGCGCGTAGCTCGTAAACTACTTTTCCTGCAGCGGTTGCTAGCTAAAATTTTAATTGCAGAAACATCGAAAGTTGTAATAAACTCTGTAACCATGTGTACAGGTAAATAGAGTTACGGAATTATTACAAAATTGATAATCATTTACGGAACTCCCCGTCCGCAGATTATTTACACAATATCGAAAACCAGTGGAAGCGAAAAAGCTCCACATAATATATTTTAGTGAGCGTAAAATAGTGATAAGCTCTGTTTGCCGGGAGGATATGGGTGCACGGGTGCTTTTGTGATAAGGTAGAATTACCCGCTCTATACTGCCGATCTACAAGGTATTAATATTATTACCATCACACATGCACACGTTTACACGTATGCAGCGCTCCCCACATGTCGCAGCTGCCCATAGGTACTTTTAACTACCTTGTAGCCCTTTTTTTGACGTGTGTCAACACCGTGTCGCTATCACGAGGCGAGGAATACGAGATAAAAAAATTAGAAAAAAGAAAATATGAGGGAAACTACCGATCCGCACATTATACCTACGTTACACGCACGTGATGAACGCGCGTGTAGAATAACGTGACATTCAATTTGAAATTACACGGAGATCTCGATTTTTTTCGCGACGGGATACATGGGCCTGTGTATATTATACACCCGAGGGTTTTGAGTTGGATAAATATTGGTAGACGTGTCAAACGGTGGAGACTGGTCGTTTAATTGCGGTAGATGTTTAAAATGGCAGAGATTTTGTTAACCGTTTACACGGGGACGTGGACACATTTGGTCGTTCGGTTAAATTCTACCGCGATATTTGGACTCGGTTTTTTATTCCCGTCGATTCGGCTGTTTTCACTATTTTCAGGTCCGGAAATTTACGGTACACACTAAATTTGCAGTGGAATTGGCTATCTTCGTTCGATAAACAATCGATCGGAGAAGATCGACGCAGTTAGCGCGATACTTGGATGTCATCCAAAATAATTTCAATCGATGATCTTGCTGATTCTGAATTTATTATCGCATCTGAGCTCAGTGCAGTGAATATCCGAAGGCGAATCCTTGAAAGAAATAAAAAGAAAAAAGAAATAAGATTCACCCTGCTTATTCGCTCCTCGAATCAACGTTGATTGAATTTTTTTCATGAGATTTTGTCAAACGTCCGTTAAAAAATCTGATCAATATTCGATCCGTCGATCGAGGGGTTCCTTAGAGATCCACGTGCCCAATCGGATGATCATTATCGATTACTTAAAATCAGTTACATTTATACGTTAATATTCATAAGATTCGTTGATTACATTGTGCGAAAGAGTAGAAGAAAACCGACAAAAGCGCGGAACCCTTCCAAGAGCTTCTTTCTTCACTTTGTTCTTTCACAATTTTTTTTCTACTTTCATTTACATAAAATATTATGTACGTGCGTATAAATGTGTGCTGCAATATTCTCATCTGGGATATCTGAGTTTCTATGGCCAACTGAATCCGCAGCGTATCAGCACGTGATTCGTTTGGTAACGATACAAGCAGGTGAAGATCTTAAAAAGCTTGCTAGAAATATAAAACAAAGAACGAACTATTGCAACTTGCACGGTAAAAGGTTAACGCTAATAAAGGGCAAGGAAAGTTTCCAGCGCATAGCAAGGCGAGGTTTAAAAAAAAAAAAAAGGAGAAAAGTAGCAGTGGTGCCTTTGGTGCCAATTATTGGACATTGCTCGCTTTTCATTTAGTTCAATGAAGCTTGAACGAAAAACTTCGAACAAACTTAGGAAAAAGAGTTGTAATCCAGAACGTTGGCTCCGGTGATGTCGAATATTTGGAAGAAAAACTTTTTCAAGAGAAAAGAAGAGAAACAATGATAATAAAAAAGTATTTCGTTGCGAGGTGGAGATTGGCCATTTGTTGCAGGTCCGCAAAATTCAACTTTTAGGAACCGGCGATCTGCAGCTGCAGATGCAGAGATTCGGGAACGAAATTTACCGTTACGACTATACGACTCCTACTTCTAACGATCTGGTCTTTTTATTGCGCGAAAGCTTCACTCGATGAGATGTACATTCGTCTCTTTAGGGAGGAAAATGATAAGATAGGGAATTCTCAGATCCGTTTTAGACCTCCACTGCGTCTACACGTACAATAAAACTGGAGCGATGGCATCTTCAACGTGTAAATATACACGAAGATCTATCCGAGTCGTACGACAATATTTTGCAGATATTTTAGAGAAAGTTTTTCAAAAATTCAGAGATGTTCGCGGAAAAGGACATCATTTTTTTTTCTTTTGTTTTTTCCAGATGATCCTTCATTTTTCATACGTGCTACCGACGGTGGCACTTTGCACTCAGCTTGGATCACTATAGGTATGATAATTACTTTACAGGGCGAAGTTGCTATCGCCTACACAGCTGCAGCACATATTAACGGTATGGAGATACATGTGGAGGTAATTCTCGCGTAAGTCATCATCGTTCGATATCGCTTTTCTATATTGTACGTTGCGTATATCTACAGGTATACCATACGTATACATCGCTTTTAATGCGATCATATAAAGGTCCCTGCTGCAGAGGTGGTGCATGAGCGACGGCAATTTGACCGCGATATGTTCTAGTATCATATATAGATGCACGGAAGAAACACGTATCGCGAATTCTAATGAGACGCGAGCTTTTTTCACATTTCACGCGAGTTAAAAACGGACGCGATATTTTCAAGTTAAATAAAGAAATCTCTCGGTTTCAAGGGAAGTGGAGCTCGGTCACTCACGCTCGTGATACTCTAAAAATAAAATAATATTTCTCTTTGATTTTTCGATGGAACGTATAATAGTACCTACGTTAAAAGTTGTGCGCTCTTTTTTTTTTTTTTTTTTTCTCTCTTCCTTTCGAATTTCATGTCCACATCTGTGGCGGAAATTTGTTTGAAATCCATCCAAATTACGGCATAAATTATTACGTATGTTTATCGCTGTATAGGATGAATTGATCCGTTTTTATGTCATAAATCTACCCGTATAGATTGCGAAATATATAATATGCCCGATAAAACTGTTGTTTCTATTTTATTTATTTTTTCTTTCACGCGTGCAAATTACCGTGATATACATACACTCACTGCAAAAAAATTATCTGCTAAAATATAGGAAATTATTTATCGTGATGAAATTTTGCTTCATGGAGGGATCTGATTTCAGTCCGTTCGCTATCTTTCCCCACCCATATTCGGAGGTGTTTGTACGGGCCAACGTTGATTCAGGAAGGACCTCTACCGATAACACATTTTACACACCCCAGGTCGGGAAAAAATCAATTTTTTTTTTTTTTTCTCGCGAATCAATCACGACAATTAAAGATGTAATGTAATTAATTATCGTTACTCTACACGGGAGCGCCGGCGCTCCTGAAAGATGAATGGCACGCTTACATAAGCGTCACAGTATTTATAAGCAGTACGAAAATAACAGTGCACCAATGAACCAACACTATAGTTCGCATGTAACATACAATCGATGTTTAACGACGTTGGTACGTGAGGAGGTATACATATGTACATCTATACGTGTGTAAACACACCCGGTATAACGCGAAAATGGTTTGTGGTTGAGTTTCTTTGATTCTTTTTTTCCTTTCATATCTTATCTATTTTTCAGTTTATGCTCTCTCGGTACAACCCCTCCCCGCGCATGCCACCGCGCTGTGTTTATTTTTTCATTAATATTTTTTCCACCAGATCCGATATGATCGATCATCAATTCTTGACAGGTTTCTCCGATCCGATACGCACCCTTCGAAAATTATTTACCAGAGCTATTTGTTTTGACTTTGGAATAAGATTTACTTTTTTTCTTTTTTTTTTTATAGATTCGTCGTTAATTTATTCGTTTCATTAGTTTCTCGTTCTCGCCATCCTCTTTGTAAATCGCCTATATGAATTTGTTTCTTCGTGTTACTTTTTTTTTTTCTTTGCTATTTTTTTTTTTTTTTTTATTTTAAGCATAATGATGTAAACAATTCTGACCGAATAATACAGCTGCGGACATCTATTTCGTTCACATCGCGCCTCGAAAGATCGTTAAGCTTTTGCTCTCGTAATTTCTTGAAGCTCATCCATCCACATGAGAAGATTAGGCCACGAGTTGTATTAATTTCTTGTCAAACCCTACTCAATGTTTAATCAGTAAAGGGAACTTGTGTCACATTTATACGCACACCTCATATATCATCGGCAATCCAAGAGCTTTTCAACCAAATCAATTATCATTCCAACTATCTAAGATTCTCGAATTTTCGAGCCAGCAAATCAAGATTTTTATTGCAGTCCTTGACCCATAATCATCCAGAATTACAAAGAACAGGCTACTACGAGCCATAAAAAAAAGAGTTTGCCGGTGTTGAAATTGTTGGAAAACAAAACGTTGCCGCATTTTTTTGCACAGCTGGCATAATAAAAATGTTACCGACGATGATGAGGCGATGCTAGGAAAAGATTCGTAATAAAAAAGAAAAAAAAAGAAAGAAGCCTTTGACCCAATCAACAGTGCTTTTTGTTACTCCCTGAATAACTTAATTACTTAACAATGTTCATCTTCGGGTTTTGCTCTGAGCTTCGGGCTACAATAGGAAGTTTCGTTGGTGTGTTCACCGAACAATGTGAAATACCCTTTGCATAATTAACGCCGAACCCGAAACCGCGCGAATTTTGTATAATTGAATAAAATTGAGAAAAATATTTTTACAGAATTTGGAAAATTTTCTTTTCAATTACTTGTGAATTGAAAAGTTTTTTTGTTCAAACAATGGTTGCTTGCAGATCACAACTTACCGGTATCTGGTTGAGGTTTATGTCCGATCTTTCTCTGCTCGGACAGTGCGTTGAAACTCCAGGTCCTTGTTTGAATCTCCTGCTGAATCTCAGCAAATTTCTCGTAATCATGGTGTTCATTACGATGATGAGTACCAGAGGTGCTATGAGACTCGCTATGCTATCAACGATGCTGATGATCCTCATGGTTTCAAGGTATTCCATTCTCAGTTCGCAGACTTCGGAGCCATCTTGATTTTTCATAACTCCAGCGGTAATGAATGCGTAAGAGTGACTCGCAAGAGCGAGTACCACGAGTACTAAAACTATTGTTTTTGCTCTTGCGATCGTGCACATATGGGGTCTGTGCAGAGGGTATTGAACGGCTATGAATCTTTCGACGGTAAATGCAACGATTAACCAAACGCTCAAAGAACTGCAAACTGCGCTTACGTATACAAGCGTTTCGCACCAACCGGCTTTGTTAAATACTTGCCAACCGACCGTGTTGTTCAACCAGACTAATAAAAGTGCTACTAAAAAACCAAAATCTGCCGAGGCGAGAGCTGCGAGATAATAGCTGGAACTTCTCATTTTCAGATGGGTATTTAGGAAGACGATACATGATAGGAGATTTCCGACTAAGCCGATTAAAATTATCAACGGAATGTAGTACTGGTGAAATATTTCAAGTAAAAAGTAAAGCGGATTACAAGCGTCCTCCGTATCCTCCTGAAACTCGGATTCGAACTGATCTTCTATTGGATCGTACGTCCAATTTCTGAAGATAGTCGTTGTCGTTAAATTTGGCAATATCTCCGGACTGGATCTTCGGATTCGTGACGAAATTCCGATCGTACCGGAACCCCCCGGACATCCTAGCGACAATGCTCTAAACATGACGATGGTATTGGTTGCTTAGGTTCACAAAAATCTTGTCCATATCTTGGGTATCGTTACATTGTTACATCTTCAGTTAAGAACCTCTTTGATTTTTTCCTATTTATTTGTTTAGTTTTACTTCCTTTTTTACTTTGCTGAACCCTCACCGCTTGCTCTGGGCTCTTGACCTTGTGCACTGCTGCACAATTCACGTTTTCATTCTTCGACGACACGGCAGGAAACGCTCTCTGAATAGATTTTTATCAAAGTTCAACGACTAGCTCACAATCAGTTAAGTTCAAATCGTGGTGTAGGTAAACGCGGCGTTCCTGAGCTACTTTTCGTTTTCCTCTTCTTTTTCCTCTTCAGTTTACCCAACCGAATTCCGGGACGCTTCTGGATTCTTTTTATTTGTATTCTCTCTCTGGTGATACACTTTTTTTTCCCTCTCGATTACGTTGTGAAAAAAAATTTGTTATTTTACTGCTAATCAACTCGACGGCAATCTGGTTTCGGTTGCTGGGTCAACTGATTGCTTTTTTAGCGATTGAGTAATCGAAAAACGAGAGGAATTCTCCGATCAACGTGCACTCGTGTAACGAGTCACATATGGAAGGGTAGCGATGTCTTTTTATTTTTGCAAAATATATCATTCATGTACCTGTGGTCATGGGAAATAGATGAAGTTACTAACCCTGAATTTAAGACTTAAAAGTTTCGTTCATTCAATCAGAATTCAAAATCGATCCAATCAGATCTTGACGATGCACCTAAAGCGTTCTTTTCTTTTTTCTTTCTAATGACGTGGTGAAGTTCATCCGGTTCACCCTATTATACCGATAGCTTTACGAGTTTATTATTTTCCAGTTTATCATGGATTTTAATTATCAGCTGGAACTAATTAGCATCTATAAAAAACTGTAACCAAGTATAATTGGTTTTCACATTTTAGTAATTGAAGCACGAAACTGTTTTTTGATTTTTTTTCCCATAAAATTATCATTATCTAAACTGACTTGTTAGTTTTTTTTTTTTTCTTTTTTAAACAAACAATGGTCGATATTTGAATCTACCTGTGCTACGAAAATTTTAAATGTTCTTTTTTTTTTATGGCTAACAGGTTTATTTATTCGAAGCTCGTGACTTTGGTTGAATAGTTTCTGTTAGTCGTAAAAATTTCATAAGACTCAGTGGAAAGCTTTGGGTGAAAATATAATGGGCAGAATTTGAACGGTGCGCGTCGTTGTCCACCACCAAAGAGGGCCGGCGTAAGTTCGACTGGCGCTCGAAGAAGATTGCTCTGGTATGGAAGCATCGAAACGTTAAATCGCATGCGCCTAGCCGCGAGCTTCTGCGTTTCACATCTCATTCATACCTTCGTTCTTTAACTTTTACGGCTAGAAACTACGCGCCCTCATTTCCCCAGGTCTCTAACGATTCTTGTTCTCGATTCACTTTGACTTCGGCCATTAACCGGCAACAATTAGCGAACGCAGTCTAGGGTGATTTAAAATACATAAATCATTTCAATTAGTGAAACAAAAAAGAGAGCGCGTCCCAGGAATTGATATAAAAATAGCATCATCTTATTAGATCCTCGCATTTTATGATACACGTTATTAACAACTGTTCAATATTTCGTATCATCTTTTTTTTCCGCAGTTTTGTACCTGCGCGTGATTGAAAATATAATGAATATTGATATTATACGCGAAGCTCAGATTCGTGCTCGGAACCGTGGACAAAGAGAATCGCAAAATTTTCAACCCATTGGAAACTACGATGCAAGAATATATCATCCTCAGCGTAGTACATGTCATTTTTATCATATGGTATAAGCTGCAAAGAATCAAAACGAAAAAAAAAATACATGTCATATATTTTTGAAGATGGGAAGCAGACGGTATTATATTTTATGACCGAGGTAAATCTCGCTTCTCATACATGTATCCTCATATCCTCTTCGTATACCTACAGGGTTTCCCGCAAAGTTGTTGGCTATTCATAATTTTTCTCTACCCGTGTAATTCAAAACCTGTTTTGATACGAAGAACGAATGCCCCGTAAGCCGCAAGCCAAACGATTGAAGCACTGAATATTTTATTTTTTGCTCATCTCATGCTAATTGTTTTGAGAAAATGTATTTTAATAATTTTTTTTGAAGAATCGGTCCGGATAAGCAGGGAAGAAAAGACAAGCTTTCGATCGAGCGAAAGCTCTTTTGGTCACCCATATAATTCGAAATCGTGATTCGGCTCTAACCTGTATATACGATATGGTTAGTTAAACCCAATTATACGTCGGTGTAAGCCGAATCAGATTGCGACTCGTTTAACATAGACCCCTTTGATTAGACTGAGGTTAATTATTCCGGTTGTGACGTAACTTTTTGTTTGTACAATACCAATATTCGACGTGTAATAAGTCATACATAATATGTCATGTAATAGGAAGTATTCTACTTTTAGAGCGTTGTAGGAGTATCCGAGGGATTTATGGGGATTTTTATGACTATTATTTTATCGATAGGGTATCGGGGCGATGAACTTTGGCAAAATTCTTGAATAAGATATACGCATGACTTTAAACTCGCAGTGATTTAGATTTGGGTAAACTCCGATGATGGCTCAAAGAAGATATCGTTAGGTTGAGTCGTTTTCCTGGACTCCAAAGGATAACAAATGGGGTTTGTCTGTGAGTTGAGAAGATCCAGACGAGGTCACGGATCCCTTAGCGATTCGCAAACAATCCGAAATCCTCAGCTGTGCAGCTGACGCTTAGCACTCGAATCGCGTCTGAATCTTAGCTGACATTGAGCCATCTAATTTATGCGACTTGTTCCATCGCAACTAAATTGACGCCAGACCATGACTCTAACATGAGAGTTCGACCTTCGAATTCTTCGTAGTTCAATATATTATGTCGACAGCTGAAGCGGACTAAAAATTCAAAAATTGATGAAAACTGTACATTTCTCTCCGTGCACAATGCGCCTATATTCCTGTTTTGTAAAATCATAAGGAAAAAAAAAAGGAAAAAATGAATTCCTGTCCCATGAATTATTCAAGCGGCTAGCTAAATCGCGAGTTTCCCAATAGTGTAACCTATTTTGTTGGGTAATATCGTGACGTGCAATTTTCGATAAAAATTCGACAACCTCCCTTGAATACTTGAACACGATTGTACTCCACTTTTTCACGATATGACGTATTGAGGTCTACGGGGGTTCGTAAAATTTTCTAACTCATGTTTGGGCATTATATTATTTTTCTCCGTAAAATTGTTCTTCTGAGAACTCTCTGGGCGGCTATACGTACATAGCTGTTTCTTTTGATCTATACAAATACGAAAATGTTGTGCGTATAGATTCAATTATTTTTCTACCCTACAACCATCAAGTGTGCCGAAAGTCTAATAATTCATACCACATGCCCGCCACGAACAAAATTATTACCTTTATGGCGCGCGGGTTTAAAGTTTTCGCGGAATCTTCTCCCTCATGCAGTTAACTGCAACCCGTTCTTTCGAATGTACGTACTTGGCGCGAAACTCTACCGAGTTTCTTGATATTAAAATCCATTAAGTAACAACAACTTGTTTTATACACCCCTGCATTCCGCACGTTTACACTATGGAGAAAAATGAAACGTATGAAAAACAAGAACGAGGAATCTACATTTTTATTCGAAATTATTACTTTGAGAAGAATTTCAAATTCTTTCCTTTTCTCTGTACATATTTTATGTACGTCTATTCATTTACATAAGCGCAAAGCTGTCGCAACTCGATATAAAATACTGTATGAGTCTGAAAATTGCTATATCGGGATGTTTTCCTATCCAAACTTTTTCTAGATTATACGAATCGATTAGAATTGAAAAAAAAATTCAGCCACACTTCGTGGATTGGTCGCAAAAAGTTTCTACTTTCAATTTCCGAATTTCGAAAAATCGAATCAAATACGTGTGCTTATGATTTTGAATGGTTTTTTTTTTTTTTCTCATCCACCGCGAAATTCGAAGAGGACTTACCTATATCCAAAGCGTAGGTTAGTATAAAAAATAAGAAAACTTGGAGAGAGGGGTGGCCATATAATCGGCGATGACAAATCGACTAGGGAGTGGTCGAATAATATCGAGAGTATGAAGGAGTCAATTATATCGCGTTTTAATCCAAGAGCATATGGAGAGGTATTACATAAACTCCGCGTTGATGGAAGGTTTTTTTTTTTGTCTCGCGGTCTATATTCTATAGGTATGTATATATATGTAAAATTTCGACATATACCTATACGTATACACACGTATCCAGCAATTAGAATCACGTTTGTTGCGCAGTCTTGTTATTTGCGAACGATAATCATCAAAGAAAGTCATAGGTCTTCTGACGAAGGAAGAAAAAGAAAAAAACAAGGTAAAGAACAAATGGTTACATTATTTCAAAACAATTTTTGATTACATCTGACAATGAATAATCGAATGAATGTGAAGCATTATTTTTTTGATCTGTTATTTCAGACGAGAGCCACGAAGATTTGATTCCCCTGTTGCGTTATTCGACGCAATCCATCATCATTCGCTCTTCAGTTAGAAAATATTCAGAAATTTAGTTCACTCTTACGACCTCTTGGGGTTTTAGTCAGCATTAAACACAGATCGGTTTCAATATTCTCGCCAACTTCACGCAATACTAATTTTCACCGTCTAAAAATACATTTATCCTACTTTCGAATGCATTCTATGCACACGTATAGTTAATTTTCACGGTACATATCTTACACCTATATACGTATAGCATGTGTTGTACCAATCGAATTATTGAAATGCACCCGCAAAAATAGATCGCCGAGAAAAAGAAAAATTGTGTATTGCAACTTTTTTGTCTTTTTTTAAATTTTGATTTTTTGTCACCCTTCCGAGTTTGAAACCAAAATTCGTACGAAACTGAACAAATGCATATCGAAAACTTGCACTACTCTTCGCGGCTTTGTTCGTTGAAAATTTATATAGACAGTAATGTGTTGTTTAGTCGAGTTACTTGAAAAAGCTCTGGTTAATCTCGGTTTGCGTTGATGTTGCGGATGAATCGAGAGAAAGAGAATTATTATAAATCATATAAGGTATAGAACAAGCAAACGAATAGAAAAAGCGTAGGAATCGGATTGAAATCGGGAGGTTGAGTCGCCTTTAGTGATATATTAGAGCGATGCATAAAGTAGCTTCAGAGCTTATTGTTAGGTCGGTAAATAACGGAGGGGGGGCTAAGAAAGCTAAAGGCGTAAAGCGACCGTCGAGACGGACGTACGGAAAACTCCACCGATCATTTATCACCCCTTAGACCTTAATTGTTATGTATCGTCATCTTATCACCCTCCGTATATTGCTTTGGTCTTGCGTTTGTAATTGCTATGCACAATAGTTTTATACAGCCATCGTAGATTTCATGCACGCCAAGCTTCGACGACCCAGACCGGTCTTTGAATATTTAACCTCCTTTTTTTCCCCTCTCACCTTTTTTCTCCCTTACGAAAAAAAAGATCGAAAATAAAAATCAACGTCTCGTATTTTCGAATAAAAAGAGTTCGCTGTCCCGGTCTTTATTATTACACTGTGCATACCGTACAGCAAATCTTGCAGCTCACCTTTACTGTGGCAACCGAATTTATTATGCATTCGGGTATTCGTCTAACACATTATATATACCTATGCGATGTGTACAAACTTCGCGTACTTTTATCTATAGAAAACTTTTTACCTTTCCTACTTCTATCGCGATTGAATCGCGGAAAAAATATTTTACTCCTCGCTTTTCACGAGGCGAGACGCCAACCCAGTTTGAGCTTTACTCCGCGCTTCCCCTCTCGGTTTCGTCTCCGTCCTCCAGCATCCGCTGTTGGAATATTTCGCGTCGGATGTTGCAATCAAAGCTGCGGAATATTTGGATTAAAGCCAGAAATCTGCAGTCCATTGCAACGTGGCGCTACATGGGACGGGGGTGGGGCCAGCGGGGGGAAATCAGTTCGGGTAAATATAAGCTTTTGTAAACCCAGCACGGGATGAAAAACGATAATCCCATAAAACTTGTCACGTTTTTTTTTTTTTTTTCATTTTTATTATTTATTTTTTTTTCCAAATTCTTTTCATTTTTTTGTTTTTAGAAATATTTTGCAATCTTGTTCGTTCGTTTCCCGATATGTCTTTTTTTCTTTTTCTCTGACTCTACAGTACCTTTTACGCATACCCATATATACTTTCATTCGTTGTTTATGTATTCCTTCTTTGAATCCCGTTGAAAGAAATCCCTTCAATTCCAAAACGTGAATTTCTCGCTACATGTTCGAACACTCCTTGTGATTTCTACGCTCGACAGGTACAATATAGATTGGATATCAATGTAACAAATAAACAAACAGGAAAAAGAAAAGTGACGTGAAGAAGTGGAAAAAATATATCAAATTGTTTTTTTTTTTGTTTTTCAAAAAACAAAACTGATGTTGTATTCGAATAAATATATTTATTCATTATTCTTGCTCATGAATCTTTTTTTTTTTCATCTGTAGTGTTACGAAATTCTCAAAGACGCCTGTACGAATCTCAAGGGGAAACCGCAACCCAGTGGAAAACCTTTCGCACCTGTACACACGTTTGTTTTAAATCCGAAGTCAATTACGATGGGGCAATTGTACGGAGAGTACGATATCAACACTCACGAATGGTTAGTTTTGAGATTTACTTTCATATAAATTCAAGTGTCGATGATAAGGGATGAAAAGCTACGGAAAATGTCAGCCGACGAAGTACTTTAATTCATCGGCATCTATAAGCAGGCATGTGTAATACTAACGTTGGTATAATCGGATGTTGATTGTTTCTAACTTTCGAAACGGGATACAGCCGAGTTTGCTTATTGGATTAGTCATTTTACCTTGAGTGGCGAACTCCTCCCCCAATAATTTGCTCCTTTGTGCAGCAGACGATGATCTCGTAACTCCAAAGGCCAAAGAGATAATTCCATATGTATGTGTGTACGTATAATTTTCGGGTAAGGGAGTTAGGGTAGGAAGTTCCGGATAATTCAAGGGCGAAAATATTTTCTAATTGACAGGGAGAACTTCGAGAGTTTGAAAAAAAAAACAAAAAAAAAAATTAGTGCTCTGATACGAAGAGGGAAAGTTCATATTTCGTCGGCTTCTTCGCTAACTTTAAATTATAGTCAAGACATTCAACTTCTGATTTGAGTTCAAATGTTGTACCCATATGTTGTACGTACATATCTCGCATTTAATTCGGGCAAATACATGTAATTTCGACGATACTTTATACGATGATTAAAATCCGGGATAAGAAAACTTAGGGGCGTAATTAATAGAATTATTTTTCAATCTTCATCTCAGGACCGATGGAATATTATCTAACATGATAAGAGCCGGGACAACGGCTAATAACGATGACAAACGATGGTACGTTTTTGACGGCCCAGTGGACGCTGTGTGGATAGAAAATTTGAACACCGTTCTTGATGACAATAAAAAACTTTGTCTCACTTCGGGTGAAATTATGAAACTCGTACCCACCCAGACGATGATGTTTGAAGTCGCGGATCTGAGGGTCGCTTCTCCAGCGACTGTCTCCAGGTAGGAAATGGAAATTTAATCAAAAAATAAAATTGCTTTTGTTTATTTATTTTTTCATCGCTTTTGGAAGCACGAGGAATTTATCAACGATGTTTTATCAAAGGTGCGGAATGGTTTACCTTGAACCAGGTGTTCTCGGTCTACAACCGTTTATAGATTGTTGGATCGCAGCGCTACCAGAGGCAAGTATTTCGTATATTTTTTCATTTTTATTTTTATTCTTTCTTATTTTCTAATCTTTCTTTTATAACCTAGTTTTGAATATTGCAAAAATCTTTTTTCCATCCCCGACTACCACTAGTTCGGCGATTGAAATTCGTACAATCCATCATCGTCCATCCAGAAACTGCGAGACGTCGGAATGGGATATTATTTTTTTATTCTGGTTCTTGTCATCCTCCGTGAATCATATTTCTCCCCTATTTTGGCTCGTCTTATACGTGCCACCCGAGTCTCTGATTAATAATCATTGTTCCTGGAAGCTTACGGATTATTCAGACACTTCCAGTTTCCTCTTTGCGTATAGCTGATAATGACATTTAGACGTTTTTTTTCTATTAAAGTTCTCGTTCGCTTCTTTTTTACGATGGAAACGAACAACGACTGATTATTAATTGAGGGTAAAGGCGGCACGGAGTTGAAAATTTACTTCAAAGCTTTCGTTCTCGAATACGTAAACCTTTAATCAACGTTTGATGTGCGGTTACATTTTTTGTGTGTATATAAAAATGATTTTAACAAATTTTCGTTTATACAAGGAAAAAAAAAAGAAAACAATTCAACATCCATGTAGGTACGCTATTTTAAAAAGGTTTCTCTGAGCGTTGCTGACCTTTTTTTTTTGAACCTGTAGAGATATCTACGCAATTACTTAAACTTATAAAACTACCCCCTTTTCAATCAAGTCGCTTACCTATCAGAGAGCTTTTTAAGGTTTTCCTGTAATTTCTACATACACATGGGGTACGGAAATAAAATTGAATGATTGTTGTAATTCTAGACGATGAAGGACTTTGCACAACAACTCTCCGATCTCTCTTACCATTTCGTTATTCCTGGTTTAAAACTACTCCGGCAAGAGCTTCAGGAAATTGTAGCTACTGTGGACAGCGCGATGGTCATGTCGTACTTCAATCTACTTCAATTTCGTATCGGTCCAATGGCAGGACGCGACGGGAAAGCTCCACCATCCCTCGCTTTCCAAAGATTGATACGTGAGTTTGAACAGCTGCGAGTCGTTTTTAAATTTCCAGGACACTAGGGACCGGAAGCTTCGTATCTCCGTTGCACGTTTTAGATGAATTTTTTAATTTTTTTCTTTTATTTCAACGTCTCCACCAATTTAACGCCGTACAGTCTTTTTTTTCACTCGTAACAAATAGCCGGAGAGTCGTATTCTTCGTTCCTAAGTTTTTGTTTTATTCTTTTTATCCCAAAATTTCTTGAGCATTTACACACCTTTTTTTCATCCGTCGCCAATCTTCACGAAGCAGTTCATATTCGCTAAAAATTCAGTTCAGTGATAAGGGTAGTTTGTCCGTTTGAACATTGATTAATTTCAATAAAAAAGTAAAATAATTAATTAAATTCCTAGGACTAATTATACGATGAGAAATGGTGAGTAACTAGTTGAATTCAATTAGAATAGGCTCTCGATACGCAAGATAGTTAATTAAATTCCATGGGAAATCGTTGCAACGACTCCGAGAACGATTCCCCAATTTATACGTAAAAACCTAGCTGAAAAATACGGGGTTATTGTACAGAAGTATCGCAGACTCAAATATTATATCTTTGATCCTGAGTGAGGGACCCGCAGGAGGATTCAGGGACATTGAAAAATATCGCAAAGCGTCGTAAATTGCGCGACCCGAATAGAAATCCTTCACAACTTTATGAAGATGTAACCAATTTTTTTTCCCGGTTTTTTTCCCCTCCAATTGTGAGATCATGTTTGCTGAAAAAAATGGGTACTAACGATTTCGCATTTTTTTGTTGTTGTTTTTCTTCTTCTGTTTTAATACAGCGAAACTTATCACACCATGGGTCGCTTTTTCTGCTGTCTGGAGTCTGGGAGCTACTTGCGATTACAATGGTCGTCGTATCTTCGATGCGTGGATTCGGAAAATGCAAAAAGATGCCAGACACGACATGCAATTTCCTCCTCAAGGATTGGTGTACGATTACAGGCGAGTCAAAAAACATATCGCGGTTATGAATTAACTATGCCACTATTTCACGACAGTCGATTCTGTGACGTAAAATCGGACCACAGTTTGTATCGCGCAATGGTTCAATCTGAATAATTATCAAACTCCAATTACTTGACGAGGATGTTCGAATTAATAACGTGTCAATTGTCAGATTACAGTGGCGCGATATTTTGTCCACTTGTTCGAAATCTCCCACGCGCAGCTGCTGCACCGTGAAACGTAGTTCATTACGTTGCTGTTTTGGAAATAAAAAAACGGAACAAAAAAATAAAAAAATCAAAAATCCTCTCCGCTACGCTACGCTGCAGCGATGAGCATCATTCTGTAATATTTATTATAATTAACCATACGTACGCCGGCATTTCGTGTGACCATAATTTTAAATAATTGGAAATGAAACTGGGACGGAAATAATCCGTACGACAATTCACGATGTTCTTCAGTTAGGAAGTAAATTCTCTCTAACTGTGCAATTCACACGTTGTGTATACCCTATATAATATATAGAAACGAGTATCACAGCGGTTCGCAAAGATTCTCTCCAAATTAGATTCTTGCTAAGCGTGGGCGAACACATACACCAGCACATAATACCAATGCGGGTATACATGTATTCGTACGATTTTAGCTCAAATTAGTTTCGTCCTCGCCCTATGGGGTTTTCTACAGTATTACCTAATTACCATAAACGGCATGAGGTTCGGGTGAATAACAGACCGGATTCCTTTTTGGAAATCGCTTAGCTGCTCCGATAAGCCGTTCGAAATTATATAATGTAAATTTTTTATCATCCCTTACCAGATTACACGACGGCGGATTCACCGATCCTATCGAAGGAACCGAACCCCTTCCACCCACGTGGGTCAAGTGGCTGGACGATATTCCATCGATAAAAATCACCCCTGACACAAAATTCGCAGGTGATTGATTGTAAAAAAAGAGGTATTGTTTTTTTTCTTTTAATTTGTTTTTTTGCTTTGTTCTGTTTTTGTCAGACATGGAAGTGCCGACGATTGACAACGTGCGTAACGCAGCGCTTATCGGGTACCTCCTGATAAATGACAGTCATATTCTATGCGTGGGACCAACAGGAAGCGGCAAAACATTAACGGTGTCAACAAAATTGGCGCGTAATATGCCGAAGAAATATATATGCGATTTCATCACCTTCTCCGCGAGAACATCGGCCAATCAGACGCAGGTATTTATTCATCGAGTCTGCGAACTTACGACGATAGATATCGAGAAATAAAAACGTTGTTATCGGCTGGGAATGAAAAAAAAGAGAAACAGAAATCTAGACGAACTATAATTATGTAAACCGCATCGATGACCCGACGGGCCAGGGATCGTTGTCACACCCAATTTATTTGGCGAACCTTCGTATCGCCGGCTGGACGATCCTAGTTCTAATCACGTAAAATTTTGGGTACCTCCAAACGCCTCCGTTGAATTCGTGATCATTTCTCTCAAAGGATCTGATTGACTCGAAGCTGGAAAAGCGACGCAAAGGAGTCTACGGGCCCCCGATACTCAAAAAGCAAGTGTTTTTCATAGATGACCTAAACATGCCGACCCTCGAAGTCTACGGCGCTCAACCCCCGATCGAACTGATACGTCAGTTTATGGATTTCAGCGGTAAGCGTTTCCTCGCGTTACTTATACTTGTATGTTTGATTTTTTCTTTTTTTTTTCCCTCATTTCGACGCTTGACGGTCACATCTTTGCATGCAACTTTTGTTCGGGGTGTTAAGAGGTGTTACTTCATTCTTTCTCCCGATATTAATGTTATCTGAGCTGTCAGAGCGACAAGTCGACGTGGCGCACCCATTAGAGTGACGATAGACGGGGAGAAATGTGTGGGGGGAAAAAAAAAATTAAAAAAATAATAACAGAAAATCCGAAATACAAAAAAGCGAGAGAAAAACGTGGGGGGAAAAAAGAATGAAGAAAAAAATTCGCGGGCCATGATAGAAAAGAAAAATCGGTAGACAATAAGAAACTCGCCTTTATCAGCAATGCAAGGCCTACTACAAAAGCGACTCGAGGACGTCAGGTGACGGGTGTCGAATGAGAATGGAATGACCCCCGGAACGGCTGGGGTCAATACAAGGTCAGGATTCGAGCTGCTGCCTTTTACCGTCTCGGGTCGTGGAATTTATTCCAATGGTTGGCGATAAAATGAAATAATCCGTTTCTTCCTGTGATACGAGAAAAGAGATAAAGAAACAGAAAAAGAATGGCGATTTGAGATTTGGATTATGATTAGTTAGTCGTTCAGTGCTTAGGAGTACCTGTATAGAGATAAAAGGAGATCAGACTGAGACCGTCGAGAAGTAAATTATTTAACACACTCGGCGTCGGTTGCCCTGACGGGTCGTAACATCTCGAGTGGCATGAAAAATGAATGATAAAGTGAATGGAAAAATGAGTAATTTTCGAGACTGGAGATCGGTGAGGGTAGCATGAGATGGAAGGGAAAAAAGAGAAATGGAAAATGGCGTGGAATTATCTCGTGTCAATTTACGTAGTGCAACGTCTGCAGGAGTGTCGTCGAAAAGTGCTTTTTAGTCAAGATTTAGATAGGGTGGTTCCTCGAATTCTTCAACCCCCGCGTTCCATCGGGCTGTCCATCTTTCGGTTTAACAACCTAGTAGACTAACTGCGAAACGGAGTGATTTTCTTCGTCGCGGAGAATATTAATAGAATGAAATAAGAAGATATGTATTTCATTGCCGTCTAATTAATTTTTACCGGGGGTCATGACTTCAGAATTTGAATATGACTAACTGCTGTAAGGGGACAAAAAAGGTATAGAAAATTATAACGCCTCGAGACTTATCTCCTTTCTTTTATCCTTATTCTTCTTCTTTATATTCAGTTAAACTCTGCAGTTCAACGTTCGTTTGTTAACGTATAATATACCTGAGATCATCTCGTTTTCATATTCTTAATCTTTTCTTTTCTTTTCTTTTTTTTTGCCGGCTTGATCAGACGCCTTGGACATTCCCTGAGCAGGTATGGATATAGCAATGGAATATTGAAACCATCGTCCTCGTGATCGTTCAAATTATTTTCTTCGGATTTCAACCATAGGTATATAAGCGCACCTTGTTATTTCCGCGACCTCGTTTTTTCTGTATAATCATGAAAATAACAGGCGTCACAGATACCAGATGCATCATCGAAAAATCGATGTGCAGTATGAAAACTCTTTGAAATTATGGTAAAGTGAATGTAGAAATTTTTTTTAGCATATATGAATCGTAATTACTTTGAAGATGAGAAATTGCAGAGCGGAAAGTGATTGACTTCACATATGCTCGTATAATATCAAAGTCGTTTCAATTGAGTAATCACGTCATTATTCTCCAGTGATGTAGGTCACTAAAGCTATTTATCCCGGGCACGAAAACCCTTAGGTGTTTACAGAGTTCGACAAAACCTCAACGGGATCATAAAGGATTTCAGAAACCTGAGGGATTTACATCCTTGGAAATTTCATCACTACAATTCCATTTTAATCCCGTAAGAGACTAAATGCCAAGTGTCAAATCAATTAATCAAATGGAGTTGGCTGATCCGCTTTTTGCTGGATTGAGGTTTAGATTTGGTTTTTCAATTTTGCGAGTAATATTTTCAAGTTATCATGTTATTCTCCTCACAACGTAAAAACATGGAGAAAAAGGCGCTACGGCTTCGTACGAAATTGTGGGGTTGAAGAAGAGTGATTTTTAGGGTGCAGTAACGCAGCTGAAAGTCTTGAGAGGTTGTTTTTTCAAGCATCTGATATCGATATTGATGTATTCAAGGGCCTGAGAGACCAAGGGCTTTGCCGCCCGAGGCAAGTTTCTCGGAGAAAAAAGCCAACGGCTCGGCTTTATCAGATCACAACGAATCCCTATTTTTGGTGCTGGTTATTGATGTTCGCTTCCGCAAAGTGGGACGTGTCGTAGAACGAAAAGCTCTGTGTTTACAATAAACTAGAGTCCATGAAATTCTGCTTTATATTTGCTTTCATTCCACTGTCATGTCTACCGTGAAATGGGTTGAAATAAAATTCCTCGTGGTGGAAATTCACCCTTTTTTCTATCGCTGTGTCGATACATCTGCATCGCAACTCGTCTGCAAGGGTAATTTTGAAAAAAACATTAAAATGCGAAGCACAAATGAGATACCGAATCAAAACTTTTTCAGCTTTCACTTTCATCTTTGCTATTTGTAGTCCCACGATTTGAGGACAGAACGAACGGTATCTGTACGGGGGTGGAAAAGCTTTGTCCACCTGAAATTTAGTTAAGCAATTAATTCCTTCTGTGAATAATAAAAAACGTTTGTCAGGTGAAATCAGGCGGAAAGCTGATTTGCTTGAGATTTAACGACGGTAATTCCGTATTTAACGAGAATTTGAAATTATTCCGTCTGCCGCATGGCCCTTGTGTGTCTCGTGAGTTCGTAAAGTTCGACCACACCCTGTGGGGAAATCAAATTTTGTTGCGAAATATCGACCTAAATGATGAAATAGTAGAGAATTATTTTGCAACATAGAATGAGGTCGGAAGTGGGTCACCCTTTGTGCCTAGAATAAGATTTCGGCAATTTACGAGGCCCTTGAAATGCGAAAATTCAGTTTCCTGCGGGGCGTTAAATCAAAGAGGAGGAACGACGCGTCTGAACACTGCTTTCAGTTGATATTCTTTTTGAACGCAACGAAAGCGAATAGAATGATAAATAAATAAATCAACCGTACATAGGCACGGACGGCCCGGTGGCTCGATTTTATCACACCGTATATTTGTACATTCGAATAAATAATCCACACAAAGGAGTGGAAATATAATACGGTCATTTCCAGGATGGTACGACCGCACGGAGATTGGACAATTCCATTTGATATACGACTGCAACTTCGTTGCTGCAATGGGACCTCCGGGCGGCGGACGGAATCCGGTAACAACTCGTTTGACTCGTCACCTTCATCACCTAGCGTTTACGGAAATGGAGGATGATGTGAAGGTAAGTTGATAGCAAGAAGCTCCCGATTTAAGTTTACTTTTTTCCTTTGAGTGCCGCAGAGTTATTTTCCCTTATGTGACGGCGGGACGTGGCGGAATTTTTTAATATTTTTCTCTCGCCGCAAACTTCCGCTCGAAGAGTTTGATTGTGGAATCAAGAATCGAAGAAAGTTCCACCCGCGTAAACGCAGGGATTTTTCCCTAGGGGAATGTTACCCGTGGCCTAGACCAAGAGTCCCGTTCTTACGCCCTCTCTTTTCATTCCTTTCGTCCTTGCTTTTTGTTTGCTCTTTCTGGTTAACTCCTGCGCAATTAGTGATCGTAACTTATACCGTAACTATCGGTAATTCACCATATATCGAGAGGCGCTCGGGGATCAGGGGTGAATAGTAACGACGTAATCTCCGCACATATATACGTATATCATGCTCTTTCTCACTCGACACATTCTGTTAGTAAAACTCTACGGTGTAGCGACACCACCCTACTGCAACGGAAAAGTTAGACCCCGAAGTTTAATAATCTAACAAGCTTACACCCTGCAACGATAGTGGAGCTCGCTAGCTACGCAGGTACCAGCGGCGTAGAGTGGCGTGGAAAGATCAAAAACCGTCACTCTTTTATTTCCTGTACAACGAGACTGAATTTTGCAAAACTCATTCCTACTCACATTTTTCTTTTCATTTTACAGAGAAATATTTTCGGTACGATTCTCAAGTCTTGGATCGAGCGTACGACGGACCTTGAGGAATTATTGAATGTCGCGGTGAACGCCACCCTTCATGTCTACAATATTATAGTCTCCGAATTGCTTCCCACGCCTGACAAATCTCACTATACTTTTAATCTCAGGGATTTGAGCAAAGTGTTTCAGGGCATATTAATGGCTAACCCAGAGAGGATTCTGGTGAGTGCTTTACAAAAATTGAAAAAAAACAGAGCAGGAACTTTCATTATTTCATTTTTGTTGTCCCGGCATAAATTATAGTTAAACTAAGAACGCTTCGGTCTGTAAGTCGGTATTTTGAGTCGGGGTGAAAAAAAAAATGATCGATGCTTATAAGTGGAATTCTAACTTTTTCGCGAAAGATATGGAGACGTGCGAAAAATTATGATCAGCCAAACCGCGGAACAGAACGAATACAAAAACACGATCCTTTGGCCGAAACAATTTTATGGCTGCAGTTCCTTCACCCCAATAACAATTCTTTTCACTACTTTTGTTTCGGGAAGCTCCGAGTTGAGTCATAAAAGATATCTACGTGGCGGAATGTATCAATGAAGGAAAAAAATAAATTTACCACTTCGGATAAAATTTTCTTTTATCAGAACGTCGAAGAATTCATGATGCTTTGGTACCATGAAAATATTCGAGTCTTCAGCGATCGTTTGGTAAACGACGTTGATCGCGCCTGGTTCGACAATTTATTGAGAAAAATTCTTCGGGAAAGATTCGATTGCGATACGGATGAAGTGATCGGTAACGGAAAATTACTCTATGGAGATTTTTACGAATCCCACAATCAATACGTGCAGATAGTGAGCATGGAAAAGGTGAGATTGCAATAAAGAAATATTTTCATTCATTTGTTATTTTGTTTATTGAGTTGAATTATTATTTGCGCATAGTTGGAAACAATTTTATTAAACAATCTCGAGGAATACAATAACTCAACGACTTCCCCCATGAGGCTGGTTCTTTTCGAGGACGCGATGGGACACATCTGTCGTATCACGCGTGTTCTACGTCAGCCAAGAGGAAACGCTCTGTTACTGGGGATGGGTGGATCAGGTTCCGTCTTCTTTTTTTTTCCTCTACCGCTTAAGTTTTTAATTTAGTGTTTGTCGCTGCACGATGAACTTATCTTTTTCTTTATTTTCTCTTTCGTTTTTCAGGGCGTACCAGTTTGACTAAACTATCCGCTTTCATAATGGAGTACGACTGCTTCCAAATAGAATTGAGCAAGGCATATGGGAATAACGAATGGAGGGAGGACATAAAATCGATGATGCTTAAGGCCGGGACGAAGAGACAAACCATCGTCTTCATGTTCTCGGACACCCAGGTGAGGAAAACGATCTGGGATTCGTAACGACGGTGACGGTGATTCCGGATCGACGTCCTCGGATAATTGCAAATCGATCATTCGATAAACGATGTTAAAATCCTAAACGGACGTGCCGTATCCGTTTCATAAACTTGATGGATGGGTGCTTTTGATTCGATAACGCTTTCTCATTTTTGCTGATGTATTCAATCGTGGTGATCAGATAAAGAATGATTCGTTCCTGGAGGACTTGAATAACATCCTCAACTCGGGGGATATTCCGAATATCTACGCGACCGAAGAACTTGAAATAATTTATCAAGTCATGCGTGGTCCCACGCAGGAGGCTGGACTCCCTTTGACAAGAAGTAACCTTTTTTCCGCGTACCTGAAGGTCGTTCGCAGCAATCTTCACACCGTTGTCATGATGAGGTGTGCCTTACCCTTCGAGATCGGAAAATCTTAGTCAAGTTTGTTCCTACTAGAACTTTTAACCTAGTCTAAGTTTTCAACATTTTTTTTTTTGGTTCTTTTTTTCGCAACGTTAAAATCTGGCAGCCCACTCGGAGAGATATTTCGAGCTCGTCTAAGACAGTTTCCGGCATTAGTGAACTGCTCTACGATCGACTGGTTCAGTGCCTGGCCTGCGGCAGCTCTTGAGGTGGGTTTTAAGATGCCATGGGAAATTTCAGCGCTTTCAAAAACCGACCGCGCTAAATAACGTGACACATGTCTACTCGGCGATGAGGATTGAGGCGCCGTTGAGATCCTTCCAGATCTCATAATGACCAGAGTTCTTTGTCTCATTTTGTAATAATAATAATCACGCTTTTTAACAATCATATTACACGTCTCCAGAGCGTCGCCTTGCAGTTTCTCAGCGAAATGAAAGACAAGAGTATATCTGGGACCGCCTTACCCTACATCGTGAAAACATGCCAATTTATGCACTCCAGTGTCATTCAGGCCAGCGCTGATTTTTTGCAGGTGAGACATGGAAATTCTCTTTCTGTTCATCTGAACATATTTACGATCTCATTTGTTTTGGATTCAGGAACTTTCACGGCACAATTATGTGACGCCTACATCCTATCTGGAATTACTGACAAGTTATACGGTGCTTATAAAGCAGAAAAAGGAAGAGCTTATCTCGAGAGTGAATCGTCTGTCGTTAGGTAACTATATATGATCACGATACACCCGATTAACTGCTCGTCATTCACCATAATTTTCTCCGTCTACATTCGTCGTACATATGTCTCCTCATTCATTTAGAGTTAACTCTGTCGGAGCACATAACAAATACCGTTGAAGCATCCTAGAAGTGATCAATCCTTCCACGGGGATGTCGTTGATGAAAGGGTGAATGGATTCCGAATGAATTGTCGTCTGGTGAAACAGCTAGAATTTAATTATCGAATTAAGATTGAACGACCCACGATTTCGATCGATTAACTTTACCACCCGTACTTTTCATGAAGGTGCTAACGGAGACATTCAATTTTCATCAGATGGACAATTTTATGAATAATTTTCACCCTGAGTGTATGCTGTTGTTTACGCATACATGAACAGAAAATATTTCAGTCATACGGATATCGTATCTCCAGATATAATTCCTTCGCGCGGCCACATCGTTCGGCGCTAAGAGTTTTGGCCAGTTTCCAAAATTCGGATCTACGACGACCCTCGTAATCGCGTTGTCCCTTTTCGAATAGTGAAGAGGAGGGGAAAGTAAACCATCTAACGGGACCCCGTAGCGATATTTCGCACCGCATCGTCTCCGTCAAGTCTTTGACGCGCGACCTAACTCCGCAAGCCACTTCTGATATTAGATTAGTGACATCTTTTAGGGCGTTCCTTCCATGCTGACTCGATCACCTTGCAATAACCGACCAGTTGGGTCTACTAGGGTGCCCAGGGAGCCGCGAAAACCCAGTAACCCGGTCACCGCATCGGCGTAACAAAACACAACGAATCTAATTTTAAAAGGAAACAGCATTTCAGTGTGATTGATATTTGTTTATTTATTTATTTTTCAATTTTTTTTTCCATCTTGTCCGTTTATTTTCCTTCGCTATTTTATTCCCGTCTTGTTTTTCACACTTTTTTGTAAAACAAAAAGGCCGATAATCGATCGTTTCGGATATTTTTTTTTTTTTTTTTGGAATTCGTTCGAAGTGCTTTTGGATCGTAACTCGCAAACGATTTGTTTGAATTTCGGGGTTCCAGGCCCGGCTAGCTTTTCTCTCTTAGGTTGTCATCGTTTCTGATCTAAATAGCTCACAAAACTTCCGTCCTCGATGTAGAGCATTTTTTATCGCTTGATATCCCCCTTTACTCCAACTCGGAAAGATCCTAAAAATACGTGTTTGTCAAGTTCAACGCCGACGCGCAGAATTGTATGTTCAACGAAAATCAAAGTGTTTCTTTTTTCGATATTATAAATCCGATATTCAAGATAAATTTTGCCAACAATTTTTCACACTTTCCTAAACGTCTCGAGTTGGGTGGTTTCTGCTTTTTTGTTTTTCACCGGCCACGTCGTCGCGCTTGCTGTTCAACAAGTGAAAAAAGATGAATGAAAAAGTAAAATCGATAGACAAACTTTACGTATTACACAATCCCTCACCTCTCAAATTTGTTGGGGTATTGTTTTCAGTCCCACTAATTAGATCCGAACGCTACTGTGGATTTAATTAATACGTATCTAAAATCATGTAGGGACAGTTCAGTTTATGTAGGGAAATTCAATACCAGTCGTTAGTTCTACCATAATCAACGTACATTTGCATTCATTTGCAACAATTTTGCTTCACAAACTATGGCGACTGTGCTGTACTTCGCGGCTTTCAGAATCTCCGATAACATCATCGGTCTTACAGCTCACGTGTTAAGTTTGTTTCTAAACTTGAACCTGCGATTTGTCACGATTCGCAATGATATTCATTAAACTGCTGGATAATGCGGCTGGTAAATGAAGTTCAGAAACAGTGGCATCTAATCTGAATTGTACTCACGTAAACTATTTTGAAACAGACAACCAACTTGATTTCTAAGTAAACACGCGCTCAATGAAATAAACCTGCGAATTCCACAAGATATACAAGATTAGAAAATTTTCACGTGCGCGGAGATCAGCGCTGATAGAATTTGTTTAATCTGTCGTTTTATTAGTTTGTTTTTGTTTTTTTTTTACTTTTTCTTTGTCTTGAATTTTTTCTTTCTATTTTTGTTATGTTACTTTTCATTATACCTAGCTAATCTTCAAATTTAAAACGTTGAGGATGCTTCGCATTATGTTGACTCGAGGCCATATACCAATTAGCTGGAGATTTATTACCTTTGAACCGGGATACAGATGCATATCATCCATTTGGTATTTACATAATTCCTTTGAGCCAGTTCCTACTTACGTCAGACTCGAGAGAAGCTCGGTCGTTTCATTAGCGTACTGGAATTCAAAAGGCTGTAGTTATGATTCTCGTACCAAAGAGTCTTTTCTTATTTCCACTGACAACGAGCACTCTTCGAAACACTTGAGATTCTCATAAAGGCTATTTTTCCGGCACCTCAGGATTGGACAAGCTGGCATCGACTCAAGTTGAGGTGGAGGAAATGCAAACACTTCTCGCAGGGATGAAACCAGAACTTGAGAAAGCCAGTGCGGCTACCGCTGCGATGATAAAACGTATAACAGCGGATACGGTAGGGTTTGCATTCCTCGGTGGTTTTTACGAGCGCCCGATCAGAATATTCACTTCGATTCGCTGTTGATAGATTGAGGCGGAAAAAACCAAGCTGCTGGCCTTGGAACAGGAAAAAGAAGCGTCTCGTGTTAAAGAAAAATGTGAAGCTATCAAAGAGGAAGCTGAGGCAGATCTCAGTAAGTGTGGTGTATTTTCGCTATTACTCCCTCAAAATTTTTTGTGTCTGTGTACCGTAGGGGAATGATAATGTAGCTTATATCGGCCCACGCTTTATACGAATATAGAAATTTGATCGTTTCATAAGGCGAGGCACGACCGATGCTCGAAGAAGCTGAGGCTAGTTTGAAGGCGTTAAATAAGGGGGATATAACGGAAGTAAAGGCGATGAAGCGGCCTCCCGTTGGGGTGGTCCTGGTCATTGAAGCGATTTGCATAATCAAGGACGTCAAACCGTTGAAGGTTTGTTCGCACGGTCAATAGACTGTGACCTAGATATGTGTGAATATTCTCCGAAAATTTTATGAACAGAAATAGAGCTACAATAAATTGTTTGTATGAATTCCGCGCTACGCAGCTTCCGGGAAAAATGCCCGGTGAAAAAGTTCTCGATTACTGGACTCCTGGCATCCAATTGTTGGCAGACGCTGGCCATTTTCTGAATTCCCTATCGAATTACAACAAGGAGGACATTTCGGCTGAGATGATAAAAAAGCTCGAGCCATACGTCGAAAATCCGGCATTTCGACCGACCCAAGTCATTCAAGTCTCTCGGGCGTGTCATTCTTTGTGTTTATGGGTGCACGCGATGTACAACTATTACTTCGTAAATTTGAAAGTTGCACCAAAAATGGAAGCTCTGGCTAAAGCTGACGAGGCACTTCAAGAAACGAAAAAAACGCTGGCAGCCGCTATGGAGAAACTCAAAGAAGTCGAAGAGGGAATCCAGGGTCTTCAGGAATTGCTGAAGGTCGCAGAGGATAAAAAAGCTGTGCTTGAGAACGAGAAGCAAATATGCGAGGAGCGGATGCTGCGGGCAGTACGTCTGGTCGTCGGTCTTGCTGATGAGAGAAACCGCTGGATCTCAACGGTTGCCGATATAAAAATTGCCCTGCGTAACGTCATTGGAGATATACTTCTGTCTGCTGGTAGGAGCTGATTTCACGGTATTTCGTCAGATCGACAAATTGCGTTTAGGGTTTCAAAGAAAGAAAAAAAAAAAAAGTCGACGTGCGAAACACCTTTTTCGAGATAAACTGGCTCGTTTTTCGTCCCTTGCGGCTTCTATGCCAGCAGATACTCGACTTTTGTTTCATTCAATTCTTCTGATCACTCGGCGGTGTGCGTAGGCGCTGTCGCATATCTCACCCCGTTTACCGATACATACCGAGAAAAACTCCTTGGTTCGTGGTATTCGGTGTTAGGGGAGGGAGTCCCTCACACCGAAGGTTGCACTCCAGTTACCACCCTTGGGAACCAAGTGGAGATTAGGAAATGGCAAATCGATGGGCTGCCCCGAGATGCCTTTTCGGCGGAAAATGCGGTTTTGGTAATGCATTCCAGAAGATGGCCTCTCTTCATCGATCCACAAGGACAAGCGAATAAATGGATCCGCAACATGGTAGTTTTAGGTGTCGAAATTTCTAATTCTTAATAACTTTTACCTCGGCACGCTTTGCAGGGCAAACTGAATTTGTCGGTCGTGAAAATGAGCGACGCGGATCTCATGCGAGTACTCGAGGGATGTGTCCGATTTGGAAAAAGCTGCCTAATTGAAAACGTTGGAACTACATTAGAGGCGGCGATAGATCCGGTATTGAAAAAGGCACTGTTCAGACAGGGGGGTCAGATGGTCATCAAGCTGGGCGATAATATAATTCCTTACAACAGTGATTTCCGACTTTACATGACCACGAAATTGACAAACCCGCATTATACTCCGGAAATAGCTATTAAAGTATTGCTCGTTAACTTTACCCTCACAGTCAGGTTAGTAGTTAGATATTCGACCCCGACCTTTCGAGCTCCGAACCTTACGGCTTTGTTCTTTATTCAGTGGATTGTCCGATCAAATGTTGGCTTTAGTCGCGATGCAGGAACGCCCTGACCTCGAAGAGGCGCGGGGTGCTCTTGTTATCGCTAGCGCAGAGATGAAGCAGGACTTGAAAGAAATAGAGGATCGCATACTCTACAGACTCACCATATCCGAGGGTTCCGCAGTCGACGATATTGACCTCATTATGACCCTGGAGGCTTCCAAGATCAAAAGCGAAGAGATCAAGGTCACTTCTCTCTCTAAACACGACCGCAAGCATCGAGCATGGAATGAATCCGACAAAGGCGCTTGAACGAATCTCTTACCATACGATTCTATTATTTATTTCGCAGGAAAAGGTAGAGAAAGCTGAAATGACGCAGGCGGAAATCGATACTACAAGAAGTACATATATCCCCGTGGCAAATCGGGCGCGCATTTTATTCTTCTGTCTTTCGGACTTGCAGTACGTCGACACCATGTACCAGTATTCGCTCGAATGGTTTATCAATATTTTTTGCTCGAGCATGACTGCCACCGATGCGAACAGTCAGTTTCCAGTTGATTCCCCCTATTCCTATTAGCTTACTACGCTTTTCACAGGCACATAATTTCTCCCGGTTACAGATGACGTTCAGGTGCGCATCGCGACGATAAATAATCACTTCACCTTTAATCTGTTTTCCAACGTTTGCCGGAGTCTTTTTGAAAAGCACAAACTCCACTTCGCTTTTCTCGTTTGCGTACGTCTCAAGATAGACCAAAATCTTATCGATCCGGTTGAGTGGAGATTCCTGCTCTCTGGAGCGACTCCGTTACAGGTCGGTCATCCCTCGATTATCGTTGAGTTATGAATTATTTTTTGGCAAACTTTCAAAACGTATGCGTTATTCTTTATAGTCTTCCCCCAATCCCGCGCCAGACTGGATATCGCCGAGATGCTGGAAGGAAGTACAGTCGCTGGAGACTCTGCCAAAATTCGAAGCATTTGTAGATTCCTTCAAGAAGCTATTGCCCCAGTTTAAGAACGTCTTCGACGCTCAGGAGCCGCAGACGTGAGAATCACGCACCGATTTTGAATTCTCAAGCTTACGTTCGATTAGTGAAACACTCTTTACGGATTTAGAGTGCCGCTACCCGATCCCTGGCGGAGCTCCCTCGACGAGTTCCAAAAAATGTTGGTCCTGAAGTGCTTGCGACCTGGGAAAGTAACGAACGCGATGCAGATGTATATTGCGAAGTTTTTGGGCACTCGATTCGTAGAGCCCCAAACCACCGAGTTGTCTGCGATGTACCAAGACTCTGAGCCTGTGATTCCGCTAATATTTGTTCTCTCAACCGGGACAGACCCCGCAGTCGAACTCTACAAGTTTGCAGACAAGTTAAAAATGGGGAAAAAATTGTACACCATCTCCCTCGGGCAGGGTCAAGGCCCGCGGGCTGAGCTCATGCTCAAACAGTCAATGGACGCTGGGAACTGGGTATTTTTTCAGGTGATCTTTTTCAATCCTGTCGAAATCCTGGAGTCCATCCGAGGGGATGAAATATTTCACAAAATCATTTTCATTAGAACTGTCACTTAGCGCCGAGTTGGATGCCAAGACTCGAAGCACTTGTGGACGAACTTTCCCCTGACACGACCCATCGCGACTTTCGTCTCTGGCTCACCTCGTTACCTTGCCAACATTTTCCCGTTAGCATACTCCAGAATTGCAGTAAAATAACTGTAGAGCCTCCTCGAGGTATCAAGGTGAGAAGAGACGCTGTTATTTTGCAGTATCTATAAATTGGTCGTGGGTGATTGGCGATTGCAGGCAAACATGCTCCGCGCCTACTTGACCCAAATCATGGAATTGGAGGATCACCTCAACCTCGAGGACAATAAGATTCACAACTTTAAGTATCTCTTATTCGCGCTGTGCATGTTCCACGGGATTTTACTCGAACGACGAAAATTCGGACCGCTCGGCTTCAACATCCCCTACGAATTCACGAACGGCGATTTGACGATCTGCATATCGCAGCTCAGAATGTTCCTTGCCGAGTACTCCGACCTCCCTTTCAAAGTCTGTCCTCGCGTAATATCGATTTCCAGAATTTCGTTACGCTTTTCTTTGCTTGCAATTTAGGTGCTCATCTACACCGCTGGACACATAAATTACGGAGGGAGAATAACCGACGACTGGGATCGTCGGTGTGTTTTAACAATCCTCGAAGATTATTACAGGAAGGAAGTGGCCTCGCCGACTTACCAATTCGACGCGAAGGGTGCCTACCATCAGGTAAAACCAGTATTAATTCTACAGAAAGATGAGATGACACTTTATCTTTTTTAGCTACCGGGTGACACGCCGTTTGCCGAATACGTAACTTACGTGAAGACTTTTCCTCTGAATGACGACCCCTCTTTATTCGGGCTCCATGAAAACGCGGACATAAGTTATGCCCAGGCCGAAACACACGCTTGTCTCGACACGCTTCTGGCTCTTCAGCCGAAGGAAGTCGGCGGTGCTGCGGCCAGCAGTATAGAAGAAGTTTCTTCAAAACGAGCCAAGGATATTCTCGAGGAGCTTCCGCCGCTTTTTAACCTCAGCAATTTTCACGAGAAGTAATTCCAGTTGAATTTATATCGAGGTTTTGGTTCGGGGTTGTTCAACCCGCTTTGTTTTTCAGGTATCCAGTTCTTTACGAGGAGTCATTGAACACCGTACTCTTCCAGGAGGCAAAACGTTACAATGGTCTTCTTCAAGAGTTGACCCTGTCCCTGAACGATCTTCTCAAGGCTTTACGGGGGCTGGTCGTGATGTCAGAACGGCTTGAAACCATGTCCGGAAGTTTGTTTAATAATAAAGTACCAAAAATTTGGGCGGACAAGGGCTACGCGTCGCTAAAGCCCCTCGGTAAGATCCTCTGCTTTTTTCCTTCGTCTCTCTTTTTATCGTCGACAAACTTTTCGAGGCCCTCCCGGGGGCCGAGTCCTTGATAAGTAAAAGTAAAGAACACCTGCTCCATCGAAGGCGCATGGGTGATTGACCTGAAGGAGAGGATAAAGTTCATCATGGAGTGGTATAACAGGGGAATACCCGCGGCGTTCTGGATATCGGGATTTTATTTTCCCCAAGCCTTTCTCACGGGAACTCTCCAGAACTTCGCTCGAAGATACGCTATATCCATCGACACGATCGACTTCGGCTTCACCGTTAGTTTTTTTTTTCCCTTCAACTTTTCGACGTGCACCTTGTTCTCGCTCTTCGTGTTACTGATCGTGATTTTTTCCCGTCCGAGGTCCTGTCGAGCAAACCAAAAGAAAAACCCAAAGACGGCTGTGCAGTTTACGGATTGTTTCTCGAAGGATGTCGATGGGGTGGAACCGCCCTGGCGGAATCCTTACCAAAGGAACTGTACAGAGGTGGATTTTCCTCGTTGTGTATAATTCCAGCGATCTTTAAAATTACAAACTATTCATTTCGTTTAGAAATGCCGACTATAATGCTTCTTCCCGAAGAAAATCACGTCCACCCTACCCAAGGAATCTACGATTGTCCGGTTTACAAAACGATAACCAGAGCCGGGACACTCAGTACAACAGGACACTCGACAAACTTCGTACTTTCGATGGAAATACCTAGTCACAGACTTCAAGCTCACTGGATCAAAAGGGGTGTCGCTTTGCTTTGTGCCCTCGACTACTGAGGGTCAAAAGTTCACCTCGTCGTTAGTTTTTGCTTCTTTACATCCGTGGACCCACAGAGTAATTGTTAACGAGGGAACTAGTTGGGTGATGGACCAGAATAATTATTCTGATTAAACGGTGATTTTTTTTTGTCTTATAATTTTTTGAACTCTGCACCCAGAAAACATATCCGTGAATTCGGTTTACATGAATATTGAATTTCGATGAAGTTTCCGTCAGATGAAACCGGGAACAAGTTTCTCAAAAACGATATCCGTCTTTGTTCCGTCACGCACGATAGAATCAAGTTGACACATTCGCCATGTATCGTACACCTTTGTACCGCAACGTCTATGAAAATATCGGTTACACCAACTACGTCAGTATTAAAGATTCTTGTAATCCCATCGCCTCGCTATGGGAATCTCCCTCTTTATCATGAATAACGGTAGGCGCAAATCGTGAGGAGACTATCGACAAAGAGGCGCTTGTCATTCCTTGTTATTCCAAGCGCACCAGACCCAGTGCTTTGATTTTCTCCCTCAATATTTCTCTACTTGATATCGGTTTAGTTTTACCCTTGTAATTCGGGTGGCTGGTTCTCGTTTACTCGTGGAGCTCGAGCATCTTCATCGCTGCGGTATTTTCTCTTCAAGATAAGAAGAGTCGCGAGAGTGATGTAGAGCTTCGTTAAAGTTCGTCTTCGTGCGAGAGGCGACGTATTATGTACACCTATTCGTCATCCTCGCTCTCTCCGAACTTAACCAAAGTCAAGTCATACCGCGCGACTAATGACGAGTCTCAGGAGCAAAAACTAGGAAACACGAAAGAACAAAAATTTCCTGCTCTACGCTGACACCAAAAAATTACTCGTTTTCCAACTGTTATTATGGCGCCACAGATGTAAAAATAATCACGAGACATTTTCTGCACTTGAAAATTTTGTCAATCAAATTTTTATTTCAAACGCCCCTTAATTAATGACGCAGGTTCGAGAAAAGAGATTGTTCATTTGTTTTTTTACTTTTATGCGACTGTATGCAGGTGTCATCGGGAGACGCGTGGGCGTCGTGAGCTACGAGGGTGGTATACGGGTGTGGGGTTGGTCTGCAGTCGAGTATATGCGGTGACCTTGTTTCACCTAAAATGGCCTCCAATTATCGTGAATGGAGTAGAATTATTGCGAATTATCGTTGAGCCCAGGGGTTAGTCGGTTACGGTTCATATCAACCCCGCAGCCGAATGGATCAGACGAGTAAAAAGGCAGACAAAAACCCGTTGTCTTTTCAGTGTAATATGGATTCTATGCAATCGCAGCAGTTTTCATAAATCATGAATAAATATTTACCGGAGGAACTGATGCTGATCTTCTGGAGAGGAGAGAAGGTGTACAAATGTTCAAACTAATTAATTCCTAGCGGCATTTGCTTCGTGAATAATTAAGAAAACTTTACGGAGAGCTCTTTTGACCAACTGGACATCCAGAGGCGACTGATACGAAACTCTATCATCCTGTTGGTGATCTACCTTTTTCAAATAGACTGCCCATAAATAATTCTGGGTGAATCGAAAGCAACAAAGATAAGTAAAGTACCCACCTGTAAAATTTGTTTTCTAACAAAAATTAAAGAGAATACGTTGACGATGACCGTATAGCTATCAGCGTACAGCCTTTGCAGGGGACTTGACGATAAATGTGCAATGTATATGGGTTGTTAATTGATGAGGGGGATTAGGTGATGGGACTTCGTTCACCCGTTGAACTAGACGTGAGAGTAAATAGGAGATAAGAAAATTTAGACATGACTGAGAGTAAGGGGCACCCCTAACGATAAGGGAGAGAACGAACAAGGGAGTGGTTGTCCTTCGTCTGTCCTCAGTCTGTTCTTTGTTTGTCCTGCATTGTGAGCCGACATGCGACAGATCACGCTAGCCCATATTACACAACTTGGAAAAAAGACGAGGATAAATATTTTATTATATAAATTATGTATTTTTTTTCTTCTACTTTTCGCCTCGCAGAATTGCAAAGGCTGTTCGCTGCATCTTGCAGCCCACAGAGATTCGATCTTCTTTTTTTATATCTAACTAGCATTGCACGCGCGCGCCGCATTTAATTTCATTTGTTTTTTAGATCGAAAAATATCTGAGTCCTTTGGATTTTTGCCGATTTTGGGGTAAAAAATCAACATTTTTTTTCTCTAGAGTTTGCTATGATATTCTTATGTGTTTTGATCTCAGGAATTCGAATTCGCGAGCCAAATTGGTCCACCTATAAAATTGATCGAGTTATCGCCAATTTTTTGCTTTTCGGAGCAGAAAAATCGAGATATCTCGATGGGATTATTTCGTAGCTCGATTTAGTTAACGGATTCGTGTTCCTGAGGTCAAAATACGTTGGAAAAGTGTCCCACGATCGATTTTAAAAATACTTCATTTTTGGCCCAAAAATCGAAAAAATCCAAAGGGGTATACCTTAGATTTTTGTCGATTTTGGGGTCGAAAATCGATATTTTTTTTATGGGGGTTTATATGCTATTTTTATGTATTTTGATCCGAGAAATCCGAATCTGAAAGTCAAATTGATCTATCTATTAAATTGATCGAGTTATCGCCAATTTATCACTCTGAAAAGTGACAAAATGAAGATATCTCGATGAGATTTATTTCTAGCCTAATTTACTCGACGGTTTCGTGTTCCTGAGGTCAAAATACGTAAGAAAAGTGTCCTACAATCGATTTTAAAAATATTTCATTTTTGACCCCAAAATCGACAAAAATCTAAGGTATACCCCTTTGGATTTTTTCGATTTTTGGGCCAAAAATGAAGTATTTTTAAAATTGATTGTAGGACACTTTTTTCATGCATTTTGGCCTCAGGAACACGAATCCGTTGACTTAATCAAGCTACGAATTAATCCCATCGAGATATCTCCATTTTTTCACTCCGAAAAATGATAAATTGGCGATAACTCTATCAACTTTATAGATAGACCAATTTGGCTTGCAGATTCGTATTCCTGAGGTCAAAATACGTAAGAAAAGTGTCATACGATCAATTTTAAAAATTTTTCATTTTTTACCCCAAAATCGATAAAAATCTAAGGTATACCCCTTTGGATTTTTTCGATTTTTGGGCCAAAAATGAAGTATTTTTAAAATTGATTGTAGGACACTTTTCTCATGTATTTTTGCCTCAGGAACACGAATCTGTTGACTTAATCAAGCTACGACTTAATCCCATCGAGATATCCTTATTTCATTACTTTTTGGAGCAATAAATTGGCGATACCTCGATTAATTTCATAGATAGCACGCCGACGTGTGTGTCATTTTGTAAATCAAATGTGAATTGATAATCTTGTCAACTTTTTAGAATAGGACAATAAAATCGAAGAATTTCATCGTTGTTGAAGAGGCGGTGGTGGATTTACGGTATCAATTCGTATCCCATAAACAACGACCCTGGATTTACCAATCCTGACAAAATTCGTTTAACGAATCATTGAACATACAAGCTTCGGGGACTGTCGGATTCAGTTCAACCTGAACAGCTTGAAAAAATCGGAGTTCCTTACCTTGATGATTCAGAAATGAAAATACAAGCGTTATTCATTTCAGCTGACGAAAATTTTCCTTCGACGTCACATGAAATTTACAAACCAGATAACCAATGATTGAACGTTAATTTCGATGCCCTCGTGCAGATTTTCTTCTCTTGTTTACAATACACAATTTTTCGAAGCGATAATCGTGCAGAGTGAAAATGACCCGAAATTCGTTCAGACGGTCCATATGGAATGAGATCGATGCTATGCACTGGTGGGTCACTGGTTTAAGCCTCTTGAAACTTTAATTTCCTCGTCTTCTATAATAATCTTCTTGTTCATCCCTCTATGTCGAGGTATAATTTTGGTACCGTTCGATTTCTCAAGCTGAACTAACAATGAAGAGTAATTTTACCGCGTGTCTAAAAGGTGTCCAATGAAAAGAGGGTATCATCGTGTTATACCCCATACTTATTTCATGTCCTCTCACACGCCGGGTGTGGATGATTGTGCTGCCATTTCAAATGATTAAAAGACTTGAGCGTCGTGATCGTAAGACGTGACCACAATTTTTGAACCAGGGTACAGATATACAGGTATACCAGCCAACGCAATCATTGGGGGAAAATCGATTACATTCAATTAAGCCTCACGCTGCAGACTACTTTGTGGTACCAAGGACAATGAGAATCCTTGCAAATGATCTCGCTACCCGGAATTTTTTCTTCTTTGTTTTTTTTCGTGTCTGCAGGTCATTATAAAGACGTAGGTGACGGCTGGACTGCCTGTCTTTTTTATCGATGATGTTAAAGAGCTAATTAATTCTATATCGCGTCGCATACTGCATGTTTGCTAATCTGGGATTAGTAAAATCCCAGCAGTGTGCGTAGCAGCGGTTAAACTTCACCTCGAAAATCCTTCGCGTTTCACAAAGTGCAGTTGATTTTGAGCCTTATCTATTACAATCAACTGTGTCATGGTCACCTTGCCGCACCGGAGTGTGCTAACATACGTGCGTTATAAAGGCGTGCGAGGTTAACTAACCGTGTTTATAACCAATAAGGTCAATTGATCGGGTGATTGGCTGACCGCTAATCAACCACTAGCTAGAATCAACGGGAGGTAAGCGTATTTTCGAATATGTCTAGGCTACCGACTCATAGAGTCGAGGGATCCAATTAGTGATTTCTCTCTCTCATGTATATTTTTATGGCGAGGATCAATCAAGCAGAAGTCTATAATTCATTGATTTTCTTTCCTGTATTACGCTTTTCTCATTATCAATTATTTCATTTTATCTATTTTTCATTCGATTACTCATTACTTATTATTATATTCTCAGTCTCTGCATCCTGTCTCGCTTCCCATCTTCTTCACTGGTTATTATCACTCACTCTTCATTCGCGAGATAAAGTTCATCTAATCTCCCGTCACGTAAGGTAGCAAAAAGTGTCCATTCTTTTACTTCCCGGTTCTAGCAATTTGATAGAGAAAATATCTCGTCTACCATCTCTGTAGAAGTGTCGACCGATACACATCCCGGCATTAAATTTCAATTAAATTTTCTCCGTCAGTTATTACTTCCATGAAAATTCCCAAGATTTACACTCTGCTTTGTTCATTTGATAAAATCTTGCAAAGATCTTGCGTGAATCTACATTCTTCGTAGTTTAATAAAAAGTTTTCATTTTTATTTTTCTCGAATATTATTAATGTATCTACGCGTTTGAAGGAATGTCTGAATGTTTCTAAGGAAAATATTTATTTCCCATCGGTACCGATGTGCAGCTTACAGAAAACTGCGACATAATAAACGTAACGTGATAGAATAATGGGATATAAATTCGCCCGCGTAAACTGACCCCGTCATACGGATGGTCGTTATAATCCATGCATAATTATAGGTATCCGGGATGGAAAATAGCTAGCGATAGCTATAATCAACTATGTGTATCTCGTATATCGCTTGTGCGGATGACACGACCCGCGTCTACTGATAATCGATAATTTAACATCATGTCCAACACTAACACCTTCCGTGCTTACCACCTACACTTCTACCTTAAAAATTTCTAATTCAACGCACACTCGGCGATTAAAAACTGATACTAGTATTTTATCCCAAACTTCTAAGAAAAACGAATGGACTGTTTTCACTAGTATTTTTTATTTACACTTTTCCCCTCATACGTCGCGAAACGCGTACATAGATATATATAGGCTAGACAGGGTGGCTCTCAGCTGAGGTGCACGTGCTGAAAATGTTCGTCTAGCAGAATATAGCAGCCACTCAGTTACTTTTTAGGCAACGTTAAATCACGCACGCGACGAACGCACGGTGCTGATGGGAAAATCGTGATGAGGGTGTCGTAATAGCTAAGATCACTTTACGCGAATGCTGATGTGCGACGTGGAGAAATATCACACGAGCTTTCCACGAGGGGTGCTACACGGGTTTCTGGGAATTGCGGACCGTACGTAATCGGCGTTTTTTTTTTTTTTTCATTTTTCCCGAAAAAAATCGTCTCTAGTGAGGAAGGAATGTATCTGACAGGATATCGGGGCTTCTCTCAGATTTGGAAAAGCTGAGGTTCGATTTTCGAACAGAGATAAGCGGGTGTTACAATATTTTTGAAAAATGGATTGGCGGATTTCCAAATCCATGACCTATTTTTGCAAAATACGCTCGTCTCTCTAAACTACTGACAATAATTTTTACCCGATTCCAGCATACTCCCCTCCACCTTGCAATTACTATTTTATTTTAAACGGTGAAAAAAAAAATGGAAACACGAAAAATTTCACGGATTAGCATAATTGAGGGTTTTGGGAAACTGTTCCCATCGGACAAGATTTTACTTTATCGATAAATTAGGATAAGTGAAATCACGAGGGTAGTATTACCATTGTCTGGACCATTTTCATCAGCATCTTCAGTTCAGTTGTTGATAACTTAGGGGTTCCGGACCGGTATTAGAACGCAATAGCGTTAGATGGTATGAGCGTAGCTGCCAACGTAGAAGGGTACGTTCGTGGGTTCGATCGCAGCTGAAAAACTCCCAGCAGCTGCAATTTTGATCTTCTCCCTTCTCCGACTGCTGGCATTGCAGACTTTCGACCCGTTGGAATTTCCGACGTAGTTCCGTTGGGGTTCTAAGGTCACGCGAGCCCTTTTGAAAGCCTTTAACTGGGCAGAGCGCAACTGTGACAAATTTTTTGAAACAAAAATTAAGTAAAGAACACATCGATAATCGCTCAATAATGGAACAATTCCGATCCTCACCATCTTCGGCGCTAAAAATTATCCATACAGGATGAGCTGAGCTCTAGATCGCATTTTCTAACTTCGTACCCCATTTGTGATTCTTGTTTTTTATTATAATTATTGTTGCGTCTAATGGTCGATTAATCTCTTGACGTTTCCGTTATCGAAAGCTCATATCGCCGCATCAACGAAGCATATGTAAGATAAAAATCTCCGAGTGAACGAATATTACGTATTCATAGTCTGCGGACTTAGGGGTAGCAAGGGGGGTTGTTGTATGTGCCGGTGTTCGGTGTCACGTGCGTTAATTCAAGAGGGATAAGTTGGGGATTGCGCAGGGTACAAGTTTGATAAAGACGCAAATATGTAAGTATGACAATAATGACGTGTCTTTTGCGATCAACTATAAGTCTGCGCTGGGGATAATGTCCGCATTTATATTCGCCCGAAGACTAACAATAAGGCACGTGTAATAACGGGGGGTAAAAGTGGTCGGCGTAGAGGTCCGTGATTTTGGTCGATGGTTAAACGTCACCTTGTCATTTCTTGGAAGACTCCGACTCCACCTCCCCATGTAACCTTCGTCCTCCCATACCCTCTTCACCGCCCGAAACCGTTGGCGAAAGGCGAACCCCATCAGAGCTAGCTAAGTCAAGTTCCTTAATTAAGGAATCCTCCCTCCAGCCTTTATATCTCTTACTCACCCTCTTCCTCTCCTTTCCTCACTTTCCCTTTCGCTTTACTCGCACAGTCTTCACCCCCTTTATCCCCTATACACCGCTGCGAGCTGCGAAGCCATGCGAGAGAGAGAATGATACTATGCCCGGTGGTGATGACAGAATAGTTCGGATCTCATTACTTATCGGAGGGGTGTAAAAGGTTTTTTTCGTTTTTTCACCGCTTCTTTTGATTTTCTTTTTTTTTCCTCCTCTCATCCTTTGCAATCTTCGACTTTCGCTCGTTATCCAGATCGCGTCATCCTTTTTTCTTCACCCCTTATGTTTCAATGGCTCATTATTGACTTTGTTCACATGAAATACGGAAAAAAATTTTAAAAAAGAAATAAAAAAAAAACGGTACATTTTTGGAAACCTACGCTTTCTGGGGCATGAATACCGCCATTATTCCAAGAGAAACCGCGCGCGTATTGCGGGCGTCAGGCGATCCCCGGGAAGGGAAAATTCCGTAACTCCTTCGTAAACCCACCCGGGGATTTCAGGGTGAGCTTAGCGACTTGTAACTCCGTGCCGACTCCACCGCTGCTACAGCCCAAGATGTCAAATTAACTCAGCTTTACGTTTATATCTCGCGTGCAGCGAGTAGCTGGTTGTTATTCCGGTAAAATTTTGGCCAATCCAAAACAGGAAGATAGTTTCGAAATAAAGTTCGGTTCATTTCAATCCAATTAACGATGTGTAATTGCGGGAAGATGAATCGGACGGATCTTTTACTGAAAAAATTAAATTCATAAAGCATGTACTCGAGCTTTTCTTTGGTTGTAAAACACTCGTTCGATGTTCAGTGGTCTGCAGCCTGTTCTTCCCTTCTCGATTTCGTTCTCCCTCTCTCCATAGCTCTCCGTATCTTCCCTTCTCTGTGCGCGATCCTTTTTTTTCCTCTATTTTCCTCGTCGCTTCTCTCTTCCCAGCAATTCCGGCTGATCGCTCGCGTACATTTTGTTAAAACACATTTTGTTCGTTTCATTAATTTTAATGCTTCGCGCGTGAGCATTCTGTTCTGTTAATTTCTCTATAGTTTCTACCACACCGTGCGCGGGGTGGTACAGAAACAACCGGGTGGGTTATTCATGCGCGTTCCACGTTGCTTTGCCCCGGTTGATATATTAATTAAAAATCAGAAACAGATGCTCGGAATTTTCCAACATGAAGATCATCGTAATTTATAAATAACATGTTCGAAACCGCACCTTCGCTATCATAATTGAATATTATAGTACATTCTACACCCGCTTCATACCTCCCGTTTTATAGAAAATTTAATCAAGTGCGCATATTGCACCACTTGTGCGGTAGTAACAGCTCGTGTTAGGCGCGTTCGGATCAACAGTTCGAACTTCCGATCGTGATGCGCTGGTCCGATTTATCAGTGACAATAATTTCGTGTCGCGGACAACAATATGGCGCGGTTTTAATTAAAAAGGTGAACATTAATTCCCGCTTCGGCTCTGACGTGTAGGGGGGCGCGAAGTACAGTCAATGACCGGTGAATAATGGACGGTAAATAAACGAGTTTGCGGCCTAGGCCGAAGAGGTGGTTCCGAAGGATCTGCAGGAAGATATCCTGCAGACAATCTTCGCTGTGTTAGTTATCCGTGAAGTACGTTGGCGATGGTATAAAATATATAGTATGTGGGCTCCGTACCAGCGGCAACGGCAACGGCAACGGCAACGAGCCCCCGGAAAAGACGGCTTGGCCTCTGATGCCGCGACGGCGAATGCCCGGATGGCGCCCCGCCAGCGACGCTCCTCGTGTCTGCCTTAATATCCGCCACTAACGTTATTTCATAAAAGTATTACTATAAATTCAAACTCGCGTTATTTAAGCTTGGCGCTCCCGCGTGCTGAGAAACGCGACCGTAGTGGTCGTGCTAGACGTTTCTGCGATATATTACGGAGATAGAAGAAGCTGAAAAGGCGCGGAACCGGAGCTCTAGAAAGGGACGTCGTTCGCCCGCCAACCACCGACCTAGGGAAGCTGCGAAAATTTTAAATTTACGTTAAATTATAATTCACTACCAACGGTATATAATATTCGCGTCTTATTTATACGCTTTTAAATATCCAACCGTCAAATGATAAATTACGTTATTCAACTCCGTATTATTTCTAAATATTTATGCACTCGTATACTCACGGATAATTTATTTATAAATTCACGGATGCAATTAGATTATTGCGTATACCCGGAAGCATTTATATAACGTTGTTCAACATCCACGTAAACTACTGAAATACGTGTACGTATAATATAGAAATATATTCATACATAATACACGCGAGGCTTCGGTATTCGATCAAGTTGAAATCGTTTTTGAATTCACCGCAAAAGTTGAACGTTATTTCTCCCCGTCGGTTCATTGTGATTGCGAATTGTGAATGGTGACGGCGTCTGCGACCGAGTGTAAAAAGGCGACCTCCCCCTTTTTTTTATCTTTTTCTTATTCTCCTCGTCCTCTTTCTCCTTTTCCTGCACCACCTCCGCGATCTGCACCCTCTCGAGACTCGTTCGAACCTCCATCCACTTTCTTACACCCTCGATACTCTTTTTTCCCCCCTTTTTTTTCTTTCTATTTTACTTTTCTTCTTCTCATTCTTTTTTCTTTTTCTTCGAGAAGACGGCGGCTGTCGCCAATTGTTGATTAGTTGCAAGATGCCACCCGCGATCTGCACTGATTTAATTTCAAAACCATCTACTACGCGAGATGAAAGATCCGAACCTCAGCTTCGGCCAACTTTTTTGTCCTGTAGTTACGTACAAGTATTTTATTCATTATTTTATTTTTTTTTTTACAAATTATCATCGACGTCTAGAATTCAGTTTTCAAGTAGTTCGATTTATATCGACGCTCGAGTTATTTATTTCGACTTTTAAACCGTTCGAACGTTATTTTTCTCATCTCTTTATGGCGCGACTATTTTCGCGCTGAATATATAAAATAAAGTAACGGAAAATGGACTTGGGGACTGCAACACGGAGAGCGTCGGTCATTTTGAATCTTCCTCGCTTAAAAAGTTCTCCGGTCCACATTTCCCTTTTATCTCCCTACGCGCAGAAAGGATCTCCTCTTTCATATGTTCTGTATACAATATAATACGACGACGGACCATCACCTCGTATATGCCATCTTTTTCCACCTTCACTCCCTTTATTGCTTTTCCATATACGATGCATACTAACATACCGCATTTCAGAGAAGAGCTTCTGAGAAAAATCCGAAAAATATGAACCCAGTTCCAGATAAATTTTTTTTCAAATTTCAAATATACAACATAAGGGCTCTACCGGGTATTCGCACCCATTATTATTGTACACGATTCCCAAATTATTATTCATTATTTAATTCACGCTCTCTACAACCCCATCGTGTATCGTAATAATAAAATTTTCAAAGTAGTTAATCATTTCTCAATAAAATAAATACATGATTTAACTTTACGAGTAACAACCTACTCAAGTATGAATATAATAACCCTTCTGCCCCTCTGGGGATCGCCGATGAAATGTCATTTAAAATACATGTGGATATATATTATAATATATGATGATCGGGTCGAGTTTCCGTGGTATAGGTATTCATATAATCTATATACATAGGAATATAATCCCAAGAGTCGACCGATCCTTCCGATATCCGTTGTCCTATGGGGGAAACGGTTGCGGCCGAATCGCATCAGGATCATTTTCCGCTTCTGGATGTACACGAACAGTGTAAAAGCCTCTTTTCCCGTAACGTTGGCGAGGGAAAGAGAAGAGAGAAAAAACGAAAAAGAAATGAAAAAAAATTTTCCCTCCCTCTCCGTTGCAGAGGCAGCCATTATGTCAGATTAGTATTGTGATTGTGTAACTGATGTGACTCTATTAGGATGCATTCGGCATTATGTCCCCTGGGCTGGGCGACCGGGCCGACCGTGCATGTGCTCCGCTGTGTGCTATTCAGTGTGAGCATCCGCGCGCGTTTCGTGTATGCCAACATTCGATGGTCGAGCACATTGAAATTTAAAAGCGGAGAGCGGAGAAAAAAGTATGAAAAATAAAAGAAAGGGGGGGGGGGGAAACCTCGGTAACACAAATAATAACGATGACTAAATGAAAGAAATTCAGACGAATGTAAAAAAAGTGAAATTAAAGGGAACAAAAAATGTGAAAGAGGAAAAACGATATCGGGTATAGAAACGTGTTGTGAAATGAGAAATTTCTGGAGTCTAGTCGGTGTGCATGATAATGTTGGATGGTTAGATTAATATTTTTGAAGAAGATCTCGAGGCGCGATATAAATTCGCTTTGGACGCGGTAGTAAAATTTCGTAGTAAGAAGAAGACTTCCGGCTTACCGTTCTTGGAACAAATAGTGGGGTAGTTTGTTTTTTCCTTGTTATTATGATATTCAGCCAGGAACTGGCGGAGAACGTGTAAAACCGTACGTGGGTATCTATACAGCTACTCTTCGAGTATAAGATAATATAAGGTAGATATTCCGGCAAATCCGAAGGCAAGGAACGGCCGCGCGGTGCGGCGCGGCGGTGGAGCTTCGCGTCATACAATTTATTGGTAAACTTTGCTAGCTTGTTAGAGGGTTACGTGCGCTGGGATAAGAAATATCTGGGAGAGCTGGTTCCTCGCGCGCTTCCTCTCTTCCTCTTCTCGTTCTTCTTCTTCTTCGTCTTCTTTTTCCTCGTCTTCTTACCCTCTTCCTAGATTCGCGTCGTTGGTTTCGCCCCCGGGAGCTAAACTGGGGAATAAGAGATGCTACCGCCGCGCGGAATACTCTCTGCAGCAAAGGTACATAACCGATGCTTGCTACTGGTAGCTTCGTTGCTCCCGTTATACGTGCAGGACCGCGCCAGGCGGCGGCAGGGGTTACAGCAAGGGTAAGGGTAAGGGTAACGGTAAGGGTAAGGGTAGCGTGCGCGCTCCATCGGACCGCTGGTCTGCACCACTGCCTTCGACGCCGCGTTCTGCCAAGAATATGAATATCATACGCTGGCTGCAGCACAGCGGAACCGCCAACCCTAAAATCCTATACCCATAAAGGTTTCCTGCCGCGTATTATTATACCTTCCGCGAAACCATCGAACGATCTATAGAGCCGCGGGTTAACCCTGAGGATGACCAGGAATTCGATAAGTTTTTCGTCACGATTAGAGGGGATGGGATGTGCGGGAAAAAATTTACCATACCGCGTAAAAGACATCGCGTAAAAAACGACGCGTGCGCACGTAGCAATTTTTTTCATCATCCGTAAGAATGCTCTTCTATAATTAGTCGAAACGAAACAACTGTGGGACAGAAACAAAAAAATTAAGGAGAATCAGAAAGTGGATAAAACGTACCCGATTTCCAGCTGCGGAAAATCGGGACCGCCTCATATTTCTTCCCACCCCTGTTTTCCGTACGCTGCAGGCGACGAGAACGACGAGGCGACTTTTCACTCATTAGCGCAAAAGAACCAGAAGGAAGCGAAAGATTTACACGAATATTCGCTGCCGGTAGTAACTACGATAGGGGGTAGGGAGGGAACAACAATCATAACAATCTAGTTAAATGTTATAAGGATATCTTGTGCTAAGAAGCGTAGGTACCCATCGTTGCATAAAATTAAATTGTACACTCGCTCAGCGATGAAGTTTTGTCCAAGACTTGGTTCATCGATATTCGGTGCGAGAATCGATCTCTATGTTGCGAGTAAAAAAAAAGATGAAATTTTGGACATCATCTGATGATTGGGGGGCGAAAAAAATGTCCGCATCGCGGCAATGACGTGACGAGTTTTTGATCGCGAATTGATTTTTTCAAATTCATATGAGATTCCGGCACGCGGGTTGGCAGCCAATACTTTTACGGGCTACTAGATCTTAGCTTAGTGAGGAAAATTAAAGCTCCCATATAACAAGTCACCTCCTTGCTCGCCTTCTTCCTTCTTATATAACCAAACCGCCCTCCAACTCTACTTCGCCAACAGGCAACAATCCAGACTCCGTCGAAGTGTGAACGCGTTGCGCCTTCCTCCCTATGCTATACACATACCTGCCTTCGGCGTCTCTGCGCAACGATTTTCCGGCTGTCTTCCGGTCTCCAGAAAAATTCATTATCATTTTACAAGGGTTTCGGGCGGTTCGAAAAACAACTATTTTCCGTCGTACTTTTACATTCGTTAGGAAAATTGAATCGAAGATTTTTGGAGCCGTGCAGTTTGAGGTGAAAATATTCGATCGGATTTTCATTTCCGTAGGTTTTTTGAATTATTATCCGAGTTTTTAAATTGCTGAAATTCCCACGAGCTCGTGTCGATACGAGAATTTTCCTGTGAAAAACAAAATCAAGAAATGAAAAAAGAAGAGGGGGAAAAAAACACCTTGATTCTTGTTAACGATGCCCGCGGGGCAGAGTTGAGCGAAATTTGGAATAAATGAGAATCGATCGAATTAAAAACGACGGGGTTCTGCAGTGCAGTTAATTTTTTTCTCATTTTCTCTGATTTCTTTTTTTTACAATCTTTTATTGTTTTCTTCCCGAGTTGGCTGACGGCGAAGTTTCACCGCCGCCGTGTGCTGCGTCGGAACGGATCGAAAGAAAGAAAGAAGGAAGGAAATAAAGAAATAAAAAGAAGGGAATATTACGGAGGGAGCGAAAAGTCCACTAGTCCCAAAGTTCTTGAGCGCACGCGGGCCCCTGAGAAACGCCATGCAGGGGGTTCCTTCTTTTGTTATTTTACGTATGTATAATCTATTGCGGCGTTTAGCAGTAGCTACGCATGACGTACGCACGTACATTATAATAGGTGTGTCGTAATATTCGCAAGTAGAAATATTATAATATGTGTGAGTTTTTGTTTACAATACGGTGAACATTCGCCCGTTTGTGGTAGTGAGGGGCGAGAGCTATCTCCAGATCTTGGAAACTCAATATTTTGGGTATCGAATTTCTTCGAGGTATAGGCATACGTATAGGCATAGCATGTAAACCCCGCGGGTAAATATAATTTTTCGGCTTTTCGTGTAAAAGTGAAATTTACCGAAGAAAGGACATGGGCAAATGCTGCAGCACCGCGCTCTGGCAGGTGCCCTTTGTGTATTGCCTCGCCTCAAATTATACCTTGATTGATCGACAACTGACCCGGAAAGGAATTTTTACTACGTAAGCTCGATCCTTACTCTAATATATAATAGAACGTAACAGAATTCTACTGACTTTTGAAACGAGACACCCATTATTCCACTCTATGTATATCCTTGTCCGAGTTTACACTACAGGGCGTGGCCACGTACGTTCTTCTCTTGAACTAGATAATCATTATCATATTCATAATTTATCGGAACTTGACATTTTTCCAAGGATATCATTTAGCTGGAAATTCAGCGTGGATCGTTTTATGATTGAATATTTATTTTTATTTTTTTTCTTGCCGCTGCAGAAATTAATTCCCACGTCATATGACGAGGCGATCGCAGGAATTCCGCGCGCTGTATCGCTTGATGGTATTTATTCTGTTTGAAGTTTGAAAATCTTTCGCGATTAGATCCCCCGCGATCATTACTAACAAGTAGTTCGGTCTCACGGACTGCAGTACGACGCGAGCTGGCGATCTGGGGAGCCCCGTAACTTCGAAGAAAGGGTTCCCGTGGAGTTGAACAGTTAATGGTGCCGCCTAGAAAACATTCCTTCACAATGTTAGTCCAACTACACGACAATTATTATTCATAAGCTTTGTAATTAAGTGCCCCTCAACGGCGGCGAACAACAACGTATCTAACATCGTCGGCCTCCCGCAGCGAAACGTCAATGAAAGAGTCGAAGAATTACTTTGACTTTCAGTTGTTATGCCTCCGTCGCCGAAAGATTCGAACTTCCAATATACCCATATACCTTGTGCGCTACAGTAACAAGTTTTTACCTTCCTTTGTCATCGACCCGCACGAAATAACGTGCTGAGATATTGTCGTCTACACGTATATTTCATCGTTACTCTCACGATTAAGAAGAAACTGTTATGGGAATTTTTCTCGTTTCATACGTAGTACGCCGTAAACCCATACCCACGAAGATTTTAAAAAATTATTCATGCCAGGGACATGCGTGCAATTTTTTTTTTTTCAATATTCATTCGTTCGAAAAAATAGTTTTCGAATTTGACATGCTCCGGTATTTTTTTAAAAACCTTAAAAGGAGCCGATTTTTTTTCGACGAGCAACAAAAGCTACAAGTCGATTATTATTTTTGGTTATCTTATCTGCAGATGAACTCTGGTGTTCTCCATACAACGATCTTCGATCTAACCGAATTTGGTGGGCGTATTTTCACACCGCGATTTCCTATAAAATTTTATACGTTGAAACTTGACCGGTCAGTCAGTCAGTTGAACACCCTTCGATTCGTGGGTCGAGTTTGCGTCAACCGCCATTCTTCGATATATATATTTATTTCTGATTCTACCCCAACTCAAAGTCACTCAGGGTGTTTCGACCGAAGAGCGTCTCACGTAACGAACCTCTTAATCCAATCCCCTGTGTACAAAACGGGGAAAAAAAACACGAACTTGCTCGCCGGCTGACCGGAAGTTCCGAAAATTCTACACAAAATAATTCTTCCTCCAGCCCACCTCTCGAACATTTACAATGACAAGAAGTTCATTGGCTCATTCATCGCCTACACAAAACTTGAATGCGAGCCTCGAATGAACAGATTATAGTTTTCTCACAGTGCGCGGCATATAATGCAAAATATAATGAAGCAAAACCGCGTGAAAAACCCCCCGGATCTCAGGGTACACTGACCGCAGGTCAAGGCGCCTCTAGGATTTCTTTTTTTCGCACCAGACGGAAAATCAAATTAGGTTCTTATTTTTTTTTTCAAAAGGACCAACGTCTCGAATCTTCGAGGCAAGAAAAAGGGTTCGTTCCGTGTACAGAAATTCGCTCGATGGATGGACCCGGAAATGTATTTTATGCTATGTATTAGCCTTCTCAGTTTTTTCGTATCTATATTTTAGTCATGTATAGCAAAGTAAATGGGGGGGGGGTGTTTGGGGCAACGACATATGCGTCCGAAGGTGGCTACATACCACCACCTCCACCTCTTTTCCCTTGGGTGTTGAGCGAAAGACACCCTGCAGGATGGACCCGTAGGGGTTGGCGGGGATTGTCATCGATAGATTTGCTATCTGGGTGACACGCGTCCCCCTCATACTTACTTACATTCACACACCTCCCATATACCTAGAAGAGTTATTCCTCCGCCGTATATATTATTATATACGTATATAGAGAACACCGGGACGTGCGTGATAATAGAGATGTCACCGTTCGTCGGACGACACTTTGACAGCTCGCTCGCCACATTTTCCCCCTTTCTCGCCCTGCTACAGACCTGCCTGTTTCTCTGCTTTTCTCCAGCATGTACCCTATTTATTTTCATGTATCTCGTATAATATCTAAAATATGTATGTTACGCCACCGCGTTTTCTCTGAGCCAAAAAGTATCCGTGGAAACGAATTTTGCGCGAGTGATTTCCGTAGTCCAGACGAACCTTGTCCACTAATCGTAGGTTGTCTTTAGGAACAAAATTCCTTGGCGAACCAATTTCGAGTGCTTCTTTTTTTTTTCTTCGGTTCCGAATAGTTCTCAAGTGTATCGCGATATGGAAATATTTTTGGGGCGAAGAAGATCCTATTTTACGATACAACGTACACCTATATTACATGTACTACACAATATGTACGAAACGTGCGTTCACCACAGGAGGGTCGTATATTTATTGCATTTTAAAGGACTTTCAAATATATCCTTATCTATATCTACACGAATTCCCCGGAGCCTTCGAGTTCGACGTACACCCATTTCGCGGTCACGTGGCCACGCGCATTCCGGACTACACGCGTTTTGAAAATCGACCGACACTTACGCAAGGATTCGGTCGAATTTTTTTTTTTAAAACGTAAGAAAAAAATCAATCGCCCGTTTCGAAATGCATGAAAATTTATTCTCAACTCGTGAAAAGAAAGCGGAAAATGGAAGGACGGAGGGAAAAGGGAATCGAACTTTCCGCAAATAGTCAACGCGTTCAAAACCATTGAACAACAATGGGTGTTTATTTCCCTGAGATTATAAACTGGCTGTATAGCTCGATAGCTTGTTTCGGACGCGTGTCTGGGTTGTTATATAGATTTGCTTGTATAACATTAACTAATATTAGGATATTATTGCGAGGAGTGGTGAATGTTATCGGCATCCACCGTACGCATATAAACGGGATACGATGGGTTTCGGGTGCAGCCACGTTACCCGCGCGTTAGATACAACGGTAGATAGAAGTTTCGCATAATAGAGAACGGCCGCGTGCATGTCGCGAGCTTTCTATGTATCCCCCATGGAATTATTATATGGGTTCCCGTACAACCAGAATAGCAATCCCCCTCAACCCAACTGTCGACTGGCTACCCGACTACCGAGCGTTATATAGTTATTATTCGTATGTACGTGTATTTAATATTATACGAACTACTGATAACGTGCGAATGAGTCTTTCAACACCCCGTATATTTTTTTATCAACCGAAAACCTGACAGAAATCGATTAGCGCCTTCGAGAAAAAATTAAGATCTGTACATTTTGCTGGAGAAATGAATTCAAGAGTTGCCGAAATATCCTGAGTCAATGTGGTGAGAAGACGTGATGATATCGATTGCATTAAATTGAAAAAATCCAAAGGTATACCTTAGATTTTTGTCGATTTTGGGGTCAAAAATGAAGTATTTTTTAAATCAATCGCAGGACACTTTTCCAACGTATTTTGACCTCAGAAACACGAATCTGTAAGCTAAATTGGTCTATCTAAAAAATTGAAAAAGTTATCGCCAATTTTTGGCTTTTGGAGCAGAAAAATCGAGATATCTCGATGGGATTAATTCGTAGCTTAATTTAGTTAACGGATTCGTGTTCCTGAGGTCAAAATACGTTAGAAAAGTGTCCCACGATCGATTTTAAAAATACTTCATTTTTGGCCCCAAAATCGAAAAAATCCAAAGGGGTATACCTTAGATTTTTGTCGATTTTGGGGTAAAAAATGAAGTATTTGTGAAATTGATCGTAGGACACTTTTCTAACGTATTTTGACCTCGGGAACACAAATCTGTAAGTTAAATTGGTCTATCTATAAAATTTAAAAAGTTATCGCCAATTTATCGATCTGAAAAGTGAAAAAATGAAGATATCTCGATAGGATTCATTCCTAGCCTAATTTAATCGATAGATTCGCATTCCTGAGGTCCAAATACGTTAGAAAAGTATCCTACGATCGATTTCAAAATTACTTCATTTTTCGCCCAAAAATCGATAAAAATCTAAGGTATATACCCCTCTGGATTTTTTGGATTCTTGGGCCAAAGAACAACTTTTTCAACACTAGATTGCAAGGTATCAGAACCACAAAAAAATGAAAATTCCATCGCGGAATTCGGTAATATAGAGAAACCTGATGCAAGAAAAAAAAGAAAATTGAAGCTGCGGAAACAGCAGTAGTTGTACGGTCGATTACCTCTAACCAATTAGAGTTTTCGAGGCGTGTACAAGTACAAGAGACGCGTGTGAAAATAAAAAATAAATAAATAAATAAAAAAAAACCAAATGAATAAAATGAATAAGTTTATCGCGATACCGCATCTCGGATGAAGACTTGACTATAATGGAGTAAAAATATTGTTTGCTCAGCCATTATTGTAGAATAAGGAACGATTATAATAACGAGTGCATTGTACTTTTGGTATGCCTATATCGTTGTTGAAGACGCCTCCCTTTCCACCTTGCCTTCCACCCCTGTTATTATTTAGCTGCGAGACTCATGAGAATAACATACCTTATAACGCGCGCGGCGACCGCGAAACGTTTGACTCTTGGTCCCTTGATTGCGGGGTGAATTTCTCCTGAGTTTTACGTATTGTGATCATATAATAAAGAGGGAGGTGTTCGCGGCGAGGAGGGGGTCCTTAAATCTAAAACGGGACTCACTGCGCGGCTGCACCCCTCATACTATGTAAGTTGTATAAACTCCGGGACTCGACTTACTCCGGGTCCATGAGAGGATTTCGAATTACCAGTTGCTCCACTTGCTTCGCGGGGGGGCCGACTAAGGAGGAGGAGGAAAAGGAGGCAGTCAAGACGCCCCGCGGGTCCACGTCCCTGCGACTACTGCACTTCTGATATATACCTATAACTTTGTTCGACGCTCAACAACATAAACAGCCCTAAAAATTGCCTACCTGCAACCCGCGGTAAAACTCCCTCTGTTTTTGTTCCGTCTTCTGTTACCATCTTCCGCTTCACTGACCAAAACGTGGACGTGCCCACCCAACGATGGGACGATTTTTACATGCGCTCGCTCACCACGATTTATTCTTTACCCCCCTTTCTAATTCTTCTCAGCTCGATCACGACCAAACTATACCTCCCAAACAATTATTACAGCAATCGAACGGGACGGGACGTCCTGTAATTTTATTCAATGAGAATCAAGGAATCGTACATATCTTGCTCCCAATATTATTCCATGAACAATGGACGCGAGGTATATTCGAGGTTGAGCGCGGGAAAATAAAACGCACGCGTTATTCTTCAAGACGAATCGATGGCACGCCTCCTGTACGATATTATACGACATGCACAAAACGTACCTAGAATTTATCGAATTTAATTGTTCGATGGAATAATTTTCTCATACGGAATATTTGAATAAAAGTTACAGCGCGGCTGGAGTTTTTTTCTCCGATTCGGAACTTCGCGGGAGAGTTGCTTGGATGAAAGTATAATACATCTGACGATCGCATCTGTAATGACGCTAGTGAGTGTTTTTTTTTTATTTTCCATTATGTCATTCCTGCAGACTGAATTCAATCTCCATTAGCACGAAAACGAAGATTGCGACAAATATTTGCGGTACGTGTTAATGCGCGAGGACTAAAATTTAGCACGTGGAATATCGAGTGACGAAACAAGGACGACTATACAGTCGGGCCTCCGTACTCGATGAAAGGATATCTGCAGGTTGAGAGTCGGACGAAGAGTATGAGGATGTTGGTACAGGCGTCGCCCACGTCGTATCTGAGTATATTATTAACCCAAGGTCGGATCATATAGAAGGGTGTTTCAGCTCGTTTAAGGACTGCGAGGTGGCGGCGTACGGTACCATGTATACCGCACACATATATACCTCGTACGTTTTTTCCACGAGGGTTGGAAGCGTCCGCCGCTTTGACGTCGCTTTGACGCCAGTCGTCGAGGTGCTTTGATCCCTCCGCCAGCTTCACGTCGTAAGGGCTCCTCTTCTCCCCTTCACCCCCCACCCCCACGTATTACTCATACAGTGTCTCCAAAATTCACGAATAATTTCTCTCGCTACATCAACGACGCTTCAAACCATATTTTTTTTTTTTTCTCTTTTTCTTTCATGTTCAGCTTCCTTTTTTCTTTTTTTTTCCCCTCCTTCGTCGCTTTTTACTCTATACCTACGCTTGAAAAAAAGAAAAAAAAAATATTATACATATCTCCGGTAAAAATTGTACGAAATTATTTTACCGCACGTATATATTTACAATACGTATTGCGGTAGGCAATGTACGCGGCAATATAGGTATACAATAATGTGCGTCGAATTTATCAAATGAATTAATACTGAAAAAAACAGTAAAAAAAAAAAAAAAAAGGGGCTGCAGCCGCCACCGCTGCACTGAAACAGAAGCGGCTCATAGGCGTTGGGGAATAAACGTGCGTTAGGTATGCCCGATTTCCAGATTGCAAAACATTTTCACACTCCCGTGACCAGCTTCATGTGCGTCCGGGCGACTACTAGGCGCCTCGAAAATCGACGCGTGGTGTTGTGTCGGTATATCGTATACGCAAACGGTGTTTGTTGTCCAGCTTCTATACATGCATTACACCCAAAAACATAAAGCAACAAAACACTGGCCTCCTGGTATGCACAAAGGTAATATCATAAAAAAAAAAGTTGGAAAAAAATTATCAGAATATTAATAACACAGTATAATCATACACGCATGACTCATGTTCATATTTGTTCTAGCGATTTCATCCCTCGTGGCTACGTCTGTTTTTTTTTGTTTTTTTGTTTTTTCTTCAAACACAACAAAGAACAAGGCAACGAAAAGTTTTTGGAATATAAATATATTCCGAAATGAGCAGCTGCGAATCGTCGTTCGACTTTCGAACAGATCGTCGGTGAAGCGCCATGTTGTAGTCAGCTGGTATATTGTATTATATTATTATACATCGCGTATATATAGTTAAGACGAATAATTGGAACGATATTTGAAGCGCATGTCCCTTTCATGTCGATCGGCATTCTTGGCGGTTCCTCTCGTTGGTTCCTCGTTTAATTGTTCGAGTATTTAGCGCGGTAGTCCCCCCCCCCCTCCCCCCTCCCGCGTTTATTTGCGGGGTGTCGGTCGTAGGACGCGTCGTTAAATTATTCCGCGGAGTGAATCCGATGCAGAAAACGGTAGTAGCAGAAACGAAATGAGTTCGGTAGGATCATAGGAGCTTCGCGGGGGGTACGAGCTTCGCATTCTCGTTCATACTGGTTCATACTATTCTTTAAGTATAATAAGTGGAAGTACGAATAAGCACGAGCTATAGGCGCGTATGAAGTATAAAGTATAAGATACGACTTCAAGAGTTGAAAAAATACATACGCATGTACATTTATATAAAATACATGAACATACTGTAGGTATATATGATATACATGACTGCAACCACCGGGTGCTAGTTGAAAGTGTGCCGCCCCAGGAGTCACGCGCGCGATGATGACCCTCGAGAAATCATCCACCTCGAACTTGTCGGCAAACAGAGTCACTCAGTAGCCATTTTTTTGGTTTCTTTTTTTTCATTCATTCGTTTTTTTTACATTTCTTTTTCTTCGCCAACAGTCAGCGTTCTTTTTTATTTTTTTTTTAACTACACCACCGCGGTTATATACAGCGGAATGATTTAAAACGGAGAAAAAAAAAAAAATTTTTTTTGTCTTCGGCAGACGATATTTATTTCTTCGATTCAATATATATAGAACGTTGAATCGAAACCGTTGAATGAATCCGATCGTTAACGCGATCAAGAACAAATGAAAATTTAAATATAATAAGATTCCCTCTCTGTACCGTACGCATAAACTGCTTTTTTTTTTCTTCTTCTACTCTCTTTAATTTGGCGGTTATTGCCGCAACAGCAAGTTTTCTCTTCTTTTTTTTTATCCTTTTTTCTTCTTTCTTTTTTTCTTTTTTCATTTTCTCCGCAGGGTTGCACACGGGGCGGATACCCGGTACATAGGATAGTCGAAGGACACGTTTGCCCGGCACGGTTGTATTGAGAGCGCCCGGTCGACTCGATAATCGTCCGCTGCAGCACATTCATACAATTTTCATTGGATTGCGATTGAGCATTAAGAAATGTTTCGGGCATCACTGGATTCGACGGTGCACTACGTTATTCGTGCGTTAGGGCGTATTAGCATTAGGAAGCATCGCATCTCAAGTGTAAACACGGCATGGAGCCAAGCCGGATTTTGGTCACAGTCTCGCGCCATGGGGTTCCCTTACCAACCAAAAACGAACGGTCCCCGTGGTCCACCGTATGAAACTAATGAACGACTCCTGCCACGGGACAACCGTATACAGATGGTACATTTCACCTATTCGTGGTAACTATTATAGGTATTGCTTTTTTCATTATCATTATTATTATTATCATCATTATTGTTGTTATATACCTCATGTGTTCACCCGATGTGAGTACTCGACTTTTAGATGTGCGAACGACACATAATCGGAAATTTTCCGAGAAGCGTCGGCCATTTTGTTAGCGAATTCTTATTTCATTTTTTTTCTTTTTTTTTTTTTTTTTTCTTATAGCCTAGAAGTGAACTTTCTCGTATCATTTTCGGTGCGATATACAGAGAGAACTCTGATCGCGAAGAACGAATATTACGTCTTTTTAAATCCATCGATGCGCGGGCTACTCGATTTCAGAGCAGCGTTAAATCCCTGGATCGCCATGCCACACAGTTTACTTATGTATACCGTGGGCGTTTTGTGGTTTCGAGGTGTTAAGTCGGCGAGAAATTGAAGCAGAAAAATAAGACGGTGAAAAGAAAGAAAAAAAGAAAAAAAAATGGAAAAAGACGAAAAAAAATGTCATTGCATGCGTGCATCGTTGCACGCACCGAAGTTCGCACGTATACAGGTATAATATAGTACAGGTATATTACAGCACGGAAAAATTAGTGGCCCGTAAAAATGTATGCCAACATCGCGGTATAAAATATAGCCTATATAGATTCGTTCAGCGTCTTATTTCGGTTGCCCGACTATATTATTGTGACGCATTCCTCGATTTTCATTTCTCGCTTCCAGTTAATTTCCTCCTGCAGCAGTTCCCAGTTTTCCTACTTCTTTTTTTCTTTTTCACCTAATCGCATCATTTTTTATTCACCTTATACCGTCTTTTTCCCTAGTGCACAGCTATATAATAATATAGATCGGCTCGGGTACAGACATAATAAAATTTAATATAGATGGGAAAAAGACGCGTGACCGCGCTAAATATACCTACCATTGGAAAAGAATTAGCTGTTCGTAAAAGACGGTGTGTATAGATGCAATAATAATAATGATAACATAATAGGCATTATATTTTTATTATCGACGATATTCGCAGCGACGCGGTTATATAAATCGTTTACACGAGCGACGCGCGCCGTTATAATAAGACTAACTGGCTGCAGTGTAGAGATATATGTATATAAATTATCGTTGGTGTTGGTGTCGGCGTCGGTGGTAAAAATGAGGTTGAGTATGGTGAAAAATGAAAGAGGCATGCAATCTCTTTGGAGCAGCATCTGGTGGAAAGCGAACGAACGGCGGCTTATCAGGAAAAGGTGGACACTCGACAGGAGCGTTGCCGAGGCAAAGAAAACTTAAGAAAAGAGTTCGCGAACGACTCGACCACGACTTACACACGACGACGAGAAGGGAAGCTCCTTTCTCGCTATACACACTCTATTTCTATCTCTCTTGACAACGGCATAGAAGCTTTTGAGAGGAACAGATAAAAAGAAGAAGAACGATCGTACCCTGCGCCCCAACCCCCTCGTTCTCAGTTCAGCTCGGCTATATATATGGCGACGTAGTAACACACCCTCTCAAAGTCCTGGCGAACTCACTCATCCGTGGGTTGCTTCAAGGTGGACGTTTTCACCCCTGCGAACTCTGCACGCTGATCATCGGGGGATGGGAATTAAAGGTGTGGGGGATGCCGGTGGACAGGAAGGCCGTGTCGATAAGTCTCTTTTTACACTTACCTGGTACGCCCGATCGAACGCAACGAGAGTGAAAATTGACTTTGCCGCGCTGCATCGTAATTATAAATACAAGATGAATAAAGATCTGCCATATTTTCATTCCGCACACAGGCAACGAAGAACCTTTTTTTTTCCGAATCTGCATGTTATATTGCTAACTCAACGCGATCATTTTCCAAAAACGTATTTCCCTCACAGTTTTATTCAGCTCTCCTCTCCCTCTGATGCTTATAAATTTTGCGCTCGCAGGGTGCAGGTCTGCTGCACGTGCCACTGAAGTAAGTAATTGTGAGGATTAGGGCACACGTGCGCTTAAATGTTCCCTAATTGCTGTGTCTTCGCGGTGAAGCACGGTAACCTGTACTCCCCCATACAGTGTATGCACAAACGGTATAACCGAGTTACTGGCTCTAGCACTCCATCAATCGATGCGCGTTTTCCTCTGATCTTGCCAGCGGCGAAGCAAAGAAGAAGAAGAGAAAAAAAAAAAATGACAATTAGGGGTTTGAAAATTTCTCGTCTTATTGCACATATTTTTTCCCCCCTCTTACGGCGCGGCGTAACGAGAAGACAAATTTATTTTCAAGCCTAGATTTTTCGTCTACTTATATTCAATTTTCATTTTCACTTTAAGATTCTCGTTCGATGGGAAAATAAAAACGAACGAATATATTCTTATATACTTATGCGTTATACGTATACTGAGATATTCATGTATGAATTTGGTACAGGATGATAATTTTGATAATAATTCTACCCTTGATTTGGAATAAGGTTATTGGAAGGCGATGGGAAATAAGGAGCCGCGCAGATGTGCTCGGAGAAGAGCGACGCGGATTTTCGAGAAGAGGAATGGAGTGGCGAGGGTACGGAAAGGGAGGACGGCGAGAGGGGGGGGAGGGTGACCACCCGTTTAGTGATATTTCACGGGGTTCACCCGCAGCTGGGGGTGGTTCGTTCTGCCAAGTATTACCGGAGGCAGTCTTGCAGACTAGAGATAAGGGCGGTTCCCCCTTTTCCTGTTTTCTCTCTCTCTACAGTCTTCTCTAGATACTCGCTGGCGGGTTCTCAGGACTTAAGACGCTCGCGAAGACCCAGCAGCAGATATACCGAGGAGGAGGTTGTAGCGAGGAGGAGAATGAGGACGGGAGAGGTGGTTCAACGGTCCCACGACCCGAAACTACCCTTGTTCACCCTTTTCCAGAAGCAACTCTAATATGTGCGCGGGCAGAACTTAGCCGGGAATATTTAGACAGACCTGGGTACGTATAAAATATACCACGCATCTGATAAATTTAATCATTTTTCGCCAATCTGGAACGAGCCTGTGGGTCGTAAGTGAAAAAAATAGTAGTATCTTCCAGCATGTCCGTGAAGGGATTTTTATTTTTTATATTTTTTGTTTGCGTTGTAGCGGAATGAAAAGAAAAAAAAAGGTGCAGGACGTAAAAATGTTGATGGGTGAAATCACGTAAAAGGCAATATACCATGTGTATCTACCTGTGCGTATGTGTAGGTATGTATAAGGTACAAGGTTTGCAGATGATGAAATATTTGAATTTATACGACACTGTCAAGACCATCTCGTCCAATGGACTGGTTTTTGTCGTGTGTTATGATTTTCCTTCCGTTTTCGGGTTTTGCGAAATAATAATTCGTGTTTAACGTATCGTACATGGTAGAAAAGTATATAGGGTATGAGGTATGTATAGGAACATATATCTGAAGCTCTCGGGTTGCCACGTCGTTACGTGCTCGACTAATAAGAAGCTGCTTTGGCACACGGTTGTTTTGACAAGAAACGAGCCTCCCTGCGGAGCTTCATCACGGTCCAGAACGTACATTTCCCGCCAGGAGAGAAGAGAGAACAAAAAAAAAAAGGAAGAAAAAAAATACCCCATAGATACTTATATACATACAGAAGAACGAACGACGCGGTGGAAGAGGATGGCTGAAGAAAAAGAAGAAGAGGAAGAAGAAGAAGCAGAGACAGAGGGAGGAAAACAAGACGATGCTATGGTGCAAAATTATGTCTAAATATAGAAAGCTTGGAGGGCTGGTTGCTGCCACGGCGCCGTAACGAAACGCGAACGCGCAGAGAGAGCTTCATTATACGCGACGCCCGCACGCTTCGTTTGCCTCCGGAAGTCGAGCCCGTGGCACCCATCCCTCTGAAAGGAGGGAGGAATTAATACAATCACGGTCGCTTCCACTCGCAGCGAGTACGCTCCATGGCTCTTGGGGGGGCGGGGGTGGGTGGGTGGCATTTGGGGGGTGGGGAATCCACCCCCAAAACACCCCGACGACGCCGACGGCTGTCCTCCAAAGTATATAACAGCCAAACGTTATGGCCCTCACACACCTATCATGCCATTCAATTTTCGGCTTCGTTTAGTCCGGACAAAGAAAAGTTTAAGAATTTTATCGCGAAAAAGGATATAAATAAAATATTCTGACGAACGGTGGGGGAGAAAAATAGTTACCATACGCGATTTTCTCGTTTATCATCAATTCAATTCAATTTCCTTGTTTCCTCGGACGATACGTAACGATGTTAGAACAAGAAAGTAACGTAAACCCAGGTAATAATAATAATAATATTGAGAAGAATAATAATAACGATGAAAAACTATTTATATTGCTTTTATTGAAAGTTTTTATTACATGTTTGAAGTTTGCTCTCCGAAGCTTCGCGGCTGGCGGTTGTTGGTCCCGCAACTCATCCGAAGGTACGAGGGAAGGTAAAAGTGGATTTTTTTTTTCATTACATATTTTCTATTTTTTCTTTTTTTTTTTTTAAATAAAATCACGCGACCCGCGGATCGACAGAGGCCTTTATATATTATATTTGTAGTATAACTGTATATATGCTTATATAAATATAGTAGGGACAGAAGGGCGGTGGCGAAAGCGGAGATGGAGGTGAAGGAAATCAGCGAAGTGTAGCAAATGAAAGCGCGGCGTGGCGGAGGAGTTGCTGCTGCTGCTGCTGCTTGCTGGTCGAACCTACGTTGTAAAATGGGGCGCGACCCGGATAAACGGGTGCGGTATATAATACGGAATATATATCTTTGATTTTCTTTTATAGAATCTCCTGTGCAGGAATCACCCGCGCCCGATCCCTGAAGAACGTTTACGATCACGTAGAGACGTCCCCCTGCAATCAACAATATGGGGTTGAGGAGTTTGGCCGTCCTAGCGTTCTACGAAGCATCGGACCGTCCTAGCGGTGGAAGGTAATCGAGGAAATAATTAAAAATTGGCTACATTAAAAAAAAGAAAAATGAATGAAAAAAAGAAGAGAACCTCGCAATACATTTCGTTTAGGGCGGAATCCGAGACGGCAAATTTTAGTGCGTTGTAATATCCGCTCGCCGATGATCTATGTACCTTATTTTATTAACACGGACCTACTCCGAATGTTCTAATTTTTTTTCTCTACGCTTCCGATCGTAAAATCTTCTTTTTTTTCTGCCGCGTAAACATTTCCTTTGTATAATATTTCTGTTAAGTTTCCGACGTTCATAGACGCCTCTTTCGAGGTGTGCATGTGTAGGGTTAGGTTAGGTATACTCGCGACGCCGGTACACCGCCGATAAGACACACCGTAAAATAAACGACGTACCATGAGTGGTGTTTCGAAGTTTTTCCACCGCTGGTGGCTGCAGCATGGCTACTGTTTCTGCAGTGATGGGACGTCGAATGTGGACCATTTGTCTCGTTTATCGTCTCCCACCCCCAACACCACCCCCCAGCTCTGTTGTACACGTTGCGGTCTCGCTCCGCAAGCTATATACGCAAACGTTGCAAATAGCCAGGATCTTGATCACCCTTCCCGCAGTCGTGAACCCCGAAAAATCGCTGCAACGATGACGTAGCCTTTCTCTCTCATTTCCTTCCTTCTTCAACTTTCTTTTTCTTCTCTTTTTGTCTACCTATCTATCATTTTTATCTCGAGACTCTAGACCTTATCTATCCAACGAGAAGAGGAGCTTGGAAAATGGAAATTCAGTAATTATATACCCGCGTACTTATTCAACTCTTATATCAAATAACACGAAGTATAACGTTGTTCTTCCAAAATAAGTTTTGGTTGTAAATTTTGAAAATGCCATTTCTTATCGCGTTGGGCTACGAAGAGGGGGAGGGAAAAGGGGGGATAAGGAGCACGTTGCGTCCCCAACATCGTATCTACCGCGGGTATCTTTCTCTCCATCTTTCTCTCTCTCTCTCGAGAGAGAGAAATTTTGCGGGAGGGCAGCTCAAGGCAGCACGCGAAGAGAACGAGAACGAGAACGAGAACGAGAAGAGGGAAGAGAACGCGCGACTAGAACGCGAGGGACCAGGAGGCTGTGCGCCCCCCTTTAAACCTGATTGGATGCAGAGTTATCTCGCGTTGCGTTACTTCCGGATGATTGGTCGCTGTGGTCGTCATGACTACCTCACCACCACCCACGCCACCCTCTCCCGACCCTCTCGCATGCCTGCATGCCACGATAACGCTCTGCTTCTCTCCCTTTCTCTCTCCCTTCCAGATTTTCTCTCTCCATCTCTCTCCTTCTCTCTCTTTCTCTGTGTTGTAGGGACCGACCTGCCGCTGCTGCTTCACGGTTAGAGGGGTCCTTCCACTCTCTCCCCATCCACCCACCCTCCCACCCTTTTTCTATATAACAAAATTCCAGCATGAAATAATTTTCAACACATTTTCCACCGTTCGGTCCCTTTGACGTTGCCTTTTTACTCGTAATCCATATATATTCGTGAAAACCGCCACAAATCTGTGTATATGTACAGGTATTATATATCTACACGTGCACACATATATATATATACGCACGTATGAAATACGCGTGTACACTTCGATCCACACGCGATCAAATGCGTATATATGGTGGTTATTTTATTTGATTTGATGTTGTATTTTTATTTTCATTCATTTGTTCATTTTTTCCATGTCATTTGCGTGCGTCTGTTGGTCTTTAACTTCTTTATTTCATTTTTTTTTTTCTTTCTACTTTGACTTTTCCACTCGTATAGTATATTTGGAGTCAGTGTGTATGACCCCGTTTTTCGCTGTAGCGCAGCTATATTTATGATCAGAAATTTTTTTGAGCCACGAGAGTACGATATTTCGATTTTTCGATGAACGGATGGATATGAGAATTGCGGTTGCTCGCTCGGCCTACACCAAAAATCCCAGAAGCCTCGGGCCGTACGTATAGCCCAGATTTCGCAAATGTATGAAAACGCGAGCAGCTAGCCTGGGAGAGAAATTTTTTTTTTCATACACCACATAATAATAATAAATAAAAAAGAAAAAAAAAAAAAAAAAAGAGGTGCAGAAAGCCGGATTCGATATCGATATTCGATAGGCAGAAAACCGCGTTCTATTCGCACTATACCTCGAATTTATATACCACGTTGCGTATATACCTGTACATAGAACGTATGTACCTACGTTATATACCTGGGCATATACCTTATATACATGCAACACCGATTTACGTGAGGTAACGCCGTGTTACGAGAGCTCTGGAGCCCAGATAAGCCTGACAAAACGTGATAAATATACGTCATATCTTATCTTTATCGTTTATACATAAAAAATTGCTCGAATAGCTGTGTATAGTTTGCTGGTGTGGATGTAACGCGTAGTCTAATAACACGCAGTATGGTATTTTGACATCGGTTCAAGTTTGAGAAATTATTTTAGTTTTTTTTTTTTTTATTCTATACATATTTTTGTAATTCAACGAAATTTGCTGGCGACAAACTTCAGATAGTCTAAAACTTTGACTATCTAAATACTTTTTACATGGTACAAAAGCGTGGAGCAGTTAATAAAGTCGTAACCTAAGTGGAGACGTGAGATTAAATGGCGCGTGTTTTGTCCGTAGTCGGATTAACGAATAATAATAGTTCTATGCTAATCGGTTGAACAATGGTTAACATTAATGGCGGACAAACAGCCCCGAAAGGTCGCCGCTGCCGCTGCTGCTCGTACGCTATACGGAGCATTAGATAGCGTCGAGCACCTTGAATCGAGCGTGGAAAATGACGAACAGTTAGACTCGGAACTATAAATCTGAACGACAAAGCTCCGGGGTCCGCGAAAAGGGCGTGACCGTAACCGACCCCGTTTGTGTTTTCCCATCCCTTTAATACACGTACATTCGAACCAACACTGATACCGATTTTCATGTACGCATTTACATGTCATATTTACAAGTATATACGCGATGAAGACGTCACACGTAGAGAAATTCGTCGCGGCCCGCTGTACGAGTCAAACCGATTTCCGCGTCGATCGAGAGCTCCGATTTACCGACGTCAGTTGGAGGAGAACTAATATACGTTTTGGGAGAGGGGGGGAATTTTTGTTGTTTACTCTGCAGGGTACTGCGCGACATCCCAGAGTCGAAGGTACTTCGCCCTTCACGGCACGTGTCCATCGGAAAGGGTATATGCACGCGATAATACTGTATTATACATTATACAGATTTTCGCACTCGGAAACGGCAGCTCCCACACCTACAGAGTGTATGAAAGGAGGACGCGTGCCAATTACACGCGTTCTCTTCACCATTACCGCGAGGGATAACTACATACTATTTATATTCCGACGGTGAAATGCTGAGTCACCGAAGACCGCAAACAGCTGACCGCATCGATCACCGCCGATCGCACTCCGATCGTAACTAATTTTTCGATAATTAATTATGCCTACAACGCGAAAATTCCGGGATCATGGGTCATTATTGTACAAATTTTCGACGGAATACTACCCCGGATCAAACGACGGTCACTTAGGCGCCACGATTTTTTAACCGGATGGCAAATATATTTTTAAATGCCAAGAAAAAAAAAAAAAAAACGAACGTGGATCTCCAAGATCCTTTCTACCACCCAGGCAGCGTAGTAACTTTATCCTCGTCCCGGAAAAAGCGAATGCATAATATGGAAGGATACAGGTATAAAATAGAGTAGGTATATAGTGTCCTAGGCGCAGGCACCTGTAGGGGCCGTATGCTCTGTTTTTTGAATTCTCATCGATCGACCAGTGGGCAGTGTGTCGTGAATATGTGTGTAATATTGCTAACGTGACGCGCCGCTTCCATACACGTAAACGTGCAGCCCTGACGGATATTCGATTTACCTGTCTGCCTGCCTACTTGCTTTCTTACACCAGTTAAGGCCACACCGTGTCCACGCGGCGTGCTAACCAGTCAAGGATAGAATGACCCGATATAGAATGACCGCTTATTTGCAGGACATAGGAGCCTCGTTTTACCCTGCATTCTATGGCAGCTGACGTATACAGCTGGGAAATGGACCACCCTGAAGTCCTTCAGTGTCTTGCGAGTTCCTATATACATATGTACGCTAGGATACCCTCGTCCCCTGGGAATTAATTGAGATACGATCCCCTATCGCTACATTATACACGCATGGAGAAAATTTGTCGCAGGTGCAAATTTCCAAGCATAAGTGCGGCGTAACAAAAACAAAAAATTTTTTACGATCTACCATCGATAGCCGTGGAACGCCTCTCGAATGATGTAGTACATTACCAAATACTTACGAAATTTCTAGCCCCGATCATCCGGTATCAAAATTAAAAAAAAAAAAAAATCTCGCTTCAGAGGGGCAGAGGGGAAGAGATAAGTCGCGGATTTTCTGTTTTTTTTTTCTTTTCAATGGATTTTTCTCAATCGCCCGAGAGGGTTTGCGCCGGGATTTATTTATTCTCCAATTTCGAACGGAGCTACGTGTCTTCTATTTTTTTCTTTTCATTCCCACGTGGTAAAACCGTCCGGTATATTTCTAAGGGTTGGATGCTTCAGTTCGCGTTATAAATAAAATGTTCACAAGAGTTTCTTCACACCCCCGCGTATATAATAGAGGGAATCCCGGTACATTCATTTTTTTTTATTATCGGTATTTACGTACACCATACGCTGCAGTAGGATGTGTACGAGAATTCAAGTGGTCTTATAGAAAATGAGATCGGGACACGTGGGATATTCCTCGGATTATAAAGTAGCTCGAATCGGACTACTGTAGAAAAAAAAAAACAACATTTACGATTTAATACAAACCCACCGCTATAGGTGCGCGTATATGCGGTGTTACGGATTATGGTATACCTACCGATGTACTATACTCGAGAGTCGCTTTACAACCCCAACTATTATAACCTACGACAGGGTTCTTGCGGTTTTCTACGTAGGTATGCGTATACGTTGGTGTACGTATAAAGTTGAGTCGTACACGACGTGGTATTCTGCGCCGGTGTATATAAGCCGCCGTTATTATAGACATGGTTCGACCGCTGTGCCTTTGAAGCTCTTTCAGCTGTGACAGTGCGAGGGACCGCGATGGACTCCGTGAAGCGATATGAGTTAAGGAGCGAGAGAGCGAACTAATGTTGTATACATACATATAGAAAAACTCGCGAAGCTCGGAAGCTTTGAATACATCAGCCTCCGCACGGTAAATCGCGTTATACTGTACCAGAATTTCACTTTATGTCACTTTCGATCGTTCCCATATTTTATCTTCTATTCCAAAAACTCTTCGACTCTCGTGGTTTTTCTTTTCTTTTCTAAACTCTCTTTGCATTTTCACTAACGTCGGAAAAGTTGCGAGCAATTACCCCGACGCTGCAAATTTTTACCCCCATTCCTGCTCCCCCGTGTGAACGGTTGAAGTGTCTTCTATCTCTTTTCTAGGAGTTGGGGGAAAGGAATGGGAATCGGAATAATAAAATAAAGAAAAAAATAGCGATCTCGATGAAGTTCGAATTCGTGCGCAGCTTCCGTATATTACACTCAGCACCATGCTCACTTGATAATTACTACAACATAATTATCGCCGTTTGGTTTCTGTGACCCAAATGTGACATTTTCATGTTTGGCATGCATAGCTCGGCCCCTCTTTCGATTTTTATTGCAACGAGGCGATGCACGAGTCCTGCAGTGTTAATTCATGGCCATTCGTCCGGTCGAATTTATACCGCGTGCCATTAATCACTCGAAGCTCGACGCCCCTCTTTATTCCTCCCTCTTCTTGCCCGTGAAAAGATCTCGAATTATTGAGTGCCATTTGAGAGTTTGCCGTTGCGGCGCGATGATCATCGAGTACAAGGTAAAGGTTGTTTAACGCTTGTATCGTAGCCTTTGATAATGTCAGCGCATATGTCGCACTTTTTGCATACTATTTTCAGATCCAACTCACGATTATTAGTGGTCCACACTCGACCCGGTTGACCCCCTCTAATTCTTCTCCACGACTTTCCCCCATGTCATTTCTGCAAGGTATGAAAGTTTATTACACTTTTTCGTCCCTCGAACTACACACGGCATATATATAAAAGGAACACTAACAGCAGGACAGTGAAAAGAAGAGGGATCTATCCGGGGGATGAACATGCAAAATTTCTATGGGATTTTATCGTATACGGTGACCCGTAGAATCGGATTTCTGTGTCAAAAAGTTCTCTCTCAATGCGAGACATCATATGGTGCGTATTTAGATTTTTATGGTTTTTCACGCGACAACCTCCACTGTGGGCTGCGATTTTTATTTTCTTCTCCGCTTTTCACGCTCGTGGAATAATTTGAACCGTGATACGCGAAGCCGGATACTTTTGATGCAAATCCGTTTAATTACGGATAAATTAATTACCGAAACGCAGTAGTCGTAATAAATATGTACACGCGTATATATTACCTCCCTATCATACACCCTCCCACGCTCCGGTATCTAATGGCACGAAATTTTCAACGCCTACACAGAGATAGTGTGCTCGCTGATGCTCAGCTGGATGTGCGAGAATAATTTATACGATACGACGTTAGCGTTCCGCGCAAATTTCAACCCGCGGTGGCATGGCGTCAGCGCTTGCTACGTCAGCATAGCACGTTTAACGTACGGCCCTCGTGATAACTAGTAGTATGTATCAACGTAACATCATGCGCACCTACGTACCGTGTACCCAGATAACGTCAGAGCCGCAATCATCAATTTTGGTTCTGGTAAAAATCGACAACGATTTTTTTTATACAAAATACACGTGATTTATAATCTATTCTGTTTTAGAAGAAAAAAAAAAAAAAACATTCCTCTGTTACTCGTTTCATTTTTACACGATTTTTTGTATCGGCGTTTTTAATTTGACTGTCGACAGCTTATTAACGAAAGAAAAGAAAAAAGGAAAAAAAAAATTGATCCTAGATGTTCGTCAGATGGTTGAATACTCGGAGGCGATCGTGCCTGGCTGTAATCACGTGTTATTTAAACCCCCTGCAGCAGCATCATGAATACGTAATAAACTATGTACCTATATGTGTATGTGTATAATCGTGGTAATATTCTCGAGGGCGTATCCTCTCTCACGGTCCATTACAGCCAACTTTGATCACCTCGTGTCCAGTGGATGGTCAACCGGTAGGGTAGTAACCACCGCTACGTCATCAAAGCATGAATTTAACTCTATCTAGAAGTTGAGCTGACAGCTCTGCAGGGATTTAATCTACACTAGTGGATGTGCAGTCGCTATTACCTTCAATCTCGGCACTCGTTCGCGCCGAGAACTTTCACAAATACCGCTGCATGAAAATTTGAATAACAAGAATTATTATCGATTTTATGAAGAAAAATTTATAACCCCACAGATCAGAGATCGTCAACGATGATCGGTGATTGGATCGTACAGCTTACCGGAGCTGGAATACGGAAAGCAAAAAAACGAAAAAAAACGAAGAAAGAATTTCAGGAATTTCCGGGTAGCAGCATCGTCGAGGCGTACCGATGCAGTAACGATCTAAAGCGGAAGCAAATCACGCAAAATGTCGATGAGGCTGTTCTGACCGCAGAGTTTCGAAGTATGGTAGGTGGGTGGTGTATCTGGTGATATATACCGATGTATTCTCGACGGGGCCGCCTGTTGCATGTCGGGTGGTCGACGGTGGTTGTTGCGTGACGTCACTTCTCCGCTGCCAAAACGACCCTGTACAGGGGTTGTGAAACTTTTAGATGGAGGGGATGGGAGTGCTTTCTAGGAAGGCGGGGCTTCCGAAAGCCACGCCTACCGGGTTTCATGTGACAGAAAATTCTCTACATGTCCTTGTCATTCGTTCGGTTATTACTACCGCTCGTGTACTTTTATTGGTACATGTTCGGTTATAACGTTATAACGTAAACAGTTTGAACAAAAAAAAAAAAAATGAGAACACGTGCCACGCATGTCTTTCATACATACCACTCCATAGACGGTGTGTACATACATTTTCGGTACATAGGCATTAAATTTGCATATATATACAGCTGCTTAATCGTTTCTCTACTTTCGTTTACTTCGGTGGTTTACCAGATAAAAGCTCTTCGTGTAGCAGCCATTCAATTGACGCGGATGTTCTTCGTTGGTGGAAAGCTTATCAGACCGTCGCGGTGACTCAAGTCAGCGGAAAATGGGCGAATTATGAAATAAATTTCTTTGGTGTTCGGCATCAGGTCTGCGCACCCAGTATTGCTATGGGATATACTTTCGTAAATATAGATATTTAATGCCGGGTGAGAGAGAGAGTGAGATGAGGATATCGTGAGAGGGGCGTTGACAAAGGGGCTATAGTGGGGGGATGGTGAAAAAGGAAGGGAGGAGGGCGGCAAAGAGGAAAGTTGAAAAGGAGGGAGGGTAATCGGCGTAAAAATTATACCCCGTGCAAACTGGCAAACGCAAAGAGGAGATACGTGCTGGGTACCAAGCTATGTGGTTGAGCTTGCAGCTTAAAAGGGCAGGGAAGTTTGCCTCGCCAAAGTGGTTATATCGCTGCACTGATTGTTGCGATAAATACTACAATCTCAACTGCTTTGATATTTTGATATTTTAATTTTTTTGTTTCTTTCAGCAAGAAGATGGAATTTTTTAAATTATTTTTCAATTATTGTAGATGTAGTTATTTGGCAATACTCAAATTCCACACTAACCACAGCTACAAGTAGACGTTTTGTCATAGCTGGCTGTTTTTACGGAATTCTAATACATATTGCGTAATGAGAACTCTATTTGCTCTTGTCAAATGGAGACTTATTTGGCAATTTCATATTTCTATTGGTGAGAAGCTGACTCAAGAGGTAACTAACCCATTGCTTCTCTTACTCGTTGTTAGCTGTGGTGCAGTATGAAAAATAGAACGACTCAGACATTTTTCAATCATCTTAAAAAATTAGTTGTATCTCGATAATTTCTATAAATAAATCAGAAAAAATTCAGTAGTCGATTAGCATTGAAATCTGTAATAGTACATGAGATTTTGCTTTGTAAGAATCGTAAGCGTACACATGTGCTTGAAATATTTGATCAAGTACATATATATGTATTAAATGACGTGGTAAACAGGCATCATTGTCATACCCAAATGCGCGTGTGTGCTCAAGTGGTGAATGTCGCGTCGTAGTTGAATTTTTTTTTCTCGTGGTTAACATGTATGTACATAGCTGAGTGGAATGGAAACGTGTACCTTTACCTAATTGAAAAGCGTGCAACACCAGCAGTCACAATTTATGGTCTTGACTCTTCAGGTATATACCTTATTCGATCAACGTTGCAAAGAACAAAAAGTTCAACCCCGTATTTTTGGTCGATGGTGGAAGAAGAAGCCCACTTGAAGCACCCCCGACACGAGATTAATCGGCCATATCTGTTTAAGCGATCAGGGAAAAAAAAAGAAAAGAAAAGAAGAGAGATAAAAAGAGGGATAAAAAAAAGCACGACGTGGACGAGCGTATGATTGCCTGCAACGTGTAACTTACAGTCGAAAGCGACTTATTTCACAGGTACATCGAACTCCGTGTTTTTTTTGCGTAGATATATACGTCTACATAGCTCCAGGTATATCTATATCTACGCAAAAGCATCGTACTGCGGGGAACAACTTGACCTTGGCTGATTCACGCGTAGCTGGGCTAACGCAAAATCGAATCGCGTTACTTCCACCGCCTGGATTTCCTAAAGCCGGGTTTACACGGTTCATACTTACCCTACCTTATACAGATTATTGTCTAAAGCCAACTACACTGCGTGCTTTACGACTATATCCCCACAAAGATTTTTCTTAAACAGTTAAAGTATACCTATACGAAATGCACACCGCGGAAACAAGTGCGCTATGCACTTCCTGAAACGAGTTATACAATACCCGCTCGTGCATGCATATTTTCGAAAACATTTACCCTGAACCGGAGACGGTGAACTTTACATATTTTGGCACACATTCGCGAACTGCTGAAAAAACAAGTGTGGCGTAGCTCAGGTTCATCGGCCCGCAGAGTGTACGATGCAACGGTATTGATAAGAATCATTTTCCAAAAACTTCCAAGGTTTTTCAAATTCTTGAATCGAGCCTATTTCCGTCCCTCGGTCCAAACCGAGTTGCAAACAGTATTATTTATGTGTATTATAAACATATAGTCGGGGGAAAAGGGGGATGGGATTGGAGAACGCCAGTAGAGAGTAACTCGACAGTGTAAAACCGGCTCCTGCAGCACGGTGCCTTCCTAAGCGAAGCGTAAGGGATGAAGGGAGGCGAAACACCCGAGAGCTGACAAGGGAGGAAAAGGGCGACGCACAGGGCGATATACAGGGGATGCAGTAAGCGGCAGCGACAGCAGCAACCGCCAACGTTGAGCAGCAGTAGCAGCAGCAGGAGCTACGAGTATAGTGGGCCATACCCTTCGGGAGGAAAAGCTCGAAGCGAGTGACTCACCCCTAGCGCATTCTACCGTTCATAACACGAACTGCCAACCACCCCTCGGTGGCACCCCGAAATATATTTCGCACACGGAAAAGGGGGACCGATGCCAATTATATTTTAATATCTTCTAGCGCGACTATATTTATACCCACATAGAACCCTGCCGAATACTGAGCTTCAATTATAGAAGTCCTTGATTATTAGGAGTTTACTTTATCTAAATGTTTGCACCGGATATAACGTGCAAACAAATTTTTTCGCGTTCACCTTCTCGTTTCGGAATACCTGTATGTATGTAAATTCGTACGCATACCTACCTGTAATGTGCGTCGTTCGTCATCGCTCAACAGCTGGTCTTTGATTGTATACTTATATTTATATGAGTGTAGAATGTTGTAAACATTATAATACGTCGGCATTTTTTTTTTTTTTTTAAGAATGTACGTAATGTACGTAAACGCTAACGATTCAATATAACATTATATATGAATTGTGTAAAGTATACGTACGTGCAGCTGTTGAGCTAACGATAAGCGTAACGACCTTTAAATTGAAAATAACTTCATCCACACAACATGTATGTGTGTGAAAACTGATCATTAACCGCGTCATGATCGTTCGTTATAGTCACTCGTACGTGTTGATATCTTTTTTCCATTTCCTTGAGAAATTCTTCTTTTTTTCTTTACTATGATTATAAACTGGATAGATCAATGCTATGGATCATTCACGTGTGTGGACGGTGTGGCGTACATATCCTTGGCTGAAATAAAAATGATCCATTTAAGATTTTCCCTTTTACATATTCGTATTTGAAACGGCGTTTAAAAAAGGCGCATGCGCCCACCCCTATTTTAAATCTGAGGTGAGCGCCCCCCAGTGTGTATTCCGCATCGCTGAGCATTTCCACCATTCAGAATCGATGATGTCACGTGAGGGGTTTTGGTATCCCGGCAAGGGATCGTGGAAACGAGTGGTGGGGATAAAATCTCCGTTCTGATAGGTGGGAACGCGTATCCACCCCATCCCTTGACTCCGAAAAGGGTGGTCGCAACGTGCCCTTTTCCCCACTTCGTCCCCGTCCCTATACTCCGTCCCTTTCCCTTTATCCACCCCATGTCTGCTAGTCAGTCTACGCGCGGTGTAGGGCCCAACCTGACCTGAGAACTGAAAACCCGTGCGATATGCCCATGAACGGGATCGCGGAGTCCTCGAAGGTAACCCACGTTGCTCCCACCCCTGTTTCTAGCCTCCATCCCTCCTCCGCCCCTCAACCCTCCTACTAAACACGAAACCAAGCCCTGTCCCCTTACTCCTCTCGTGCCTCGTCCTCCTCTTTTACGTTCGGCCCACCTCCTACTTCCAACGCTTGCACCACCACCACAACCACCACCCCACGTAAAACTGGAAAGCTTTTGCGAGCTCTCAAATCCTAAAGACCATCGCGCGCGCCCAAACGTAGAGCACCTCCGTCGAAAGAGCTGCTGGAACGTTACCAACGCCGTGCCACATCTACTGCCGCCGTGAGCGCACGCGGTACACATCGAATTAAAACCGCTCCGGCACCTTGGTTTCGGCTTAGTTTTGGGACGCTGATAGTGCGGTATCCATCTATATGTATGTGCATCCGGATTTATATATACACAAGATATAAATGCATTCGACGCTTAAAATATATACGTATAATATACAAATTATTTCTAAGATGATAATTTGAAAACATTTTTTCAAGAAATCTCATCAAACCACAAACACACACACACACATAAAAAACCTAACGTGCCTCGCGTCGATTGGCGAATTTATCTCCACAGTACGTAATTAATAAACTAATATATTAGATAAATAAATTATCATCAAATTAAGAAATTCGATAATCCGCATAGGCGAGTGCAGGGTTCGCAATAATTTCGAAAAAAACAAAAATTTTTTAATCCTCCATTCCGTAACAGTGACTGAATAAGTGATATTAAAAATTGACACCGAAGTTTTAATAATTATTGTGGAATATAATTGATGGTTTTTATTTTTTTAATTTTTCACTATTTTGGGTTTCTTAATTTTTCATCGTCGTCGGTCTCCGGGGTTTTAAAATTTTTTTCGTTAATGAACCGGAATTTAAACACGAGCTTCGTACCCTATGCATCCGTACGAAAGAACGAGAACTTTTTGCCGGAATATGGTTCACATATGAAAATACAGGCGCTTATCGTTTATGATTATTTGAAAGATGCTGAATTGAACTGTGCAATTTTGGTATAATATACAATTATATCTCATGTGTATTGTACGCTAATTATTAAGTTCGTCTCAACAGAGTCGGTGGCGCTGTTATATGAACTGCCAATCGCTCAGCAGCTGATGGGACCTTTATATCGTGATTGACTTTAGAACGGTACATAGAACAATTTTTTCAAAATATTCAAAATCACCAACTAAAAACAGTGCGGATATTCATCTATCGTACAGGCTGCCGAACATACGGTAGACATACGACTAGAACTACTTAATAAGGCAAGTGGTAATTGTAAGCAGTGAAAAAGGACTTATTCGACGGCCGACGGGAGAACAATATTGGTAAGCCTATACGATCGCTCTTTTTTAATTTCTTAATTTTTTAAGTAATCTAAAACTATTTTAACATTACTTTTTTGACATGTTATTATTTTATCACAATCAGCAGCGATTAAATTCATTTCATACACGATTCAACCGATTCTGCACTGCTTCGTGCAGAAGTCGAGAGATTCGCTGTCGTAATTAATTTTTCTACGATTTGATAATTTGGAAATGTAATCGCGCATCGCGGAGACGACTGCTTTTTTTTCTCTCATCGAATCCGTTCGTTGTCGCTGTTTTTTTCAACATCGAATCGCATGAGTAAAGCACATATTTAAATTTGATATACATATATGTGTGCGTTGTGTGTGACGCGGCGACAGAAAGCGTACAGAGGGAGCGAGAAGAAGGAATCGAACCGTAAACAGATTTGACGCGCGTACAATCAGCGACGCGTGATTTTGAACGCGGGGGTAGTATATAGTACTATATATGTATACAGTGTATACGGTTATCCACGTATAGTGCGAACTGCGGTGGTTGCTATTGTGGCAAAACGATTTGCAACACAAAAGGAAGCGACGTTAGTCTCAGCCGGAGAGTTACGAGCGTATCGAATCAACAAGCGAACCTGACTGGGAGAAGTATAGGGAAAAGACGGGAAATTTATATATGAATTCAACAATACAACGACAAAATTTATCTAACGAAAGGAAGCAAATTTCATCTACGTATTCGGAAAATTGGCGGTTGTTCATTCTGGGAAATCGTCTCTACTAAATTAATTACCAAAATTTGTCCACGGTTCGATCACAATGAAACTTCGATTGAGTTCCGTCGTCCCGTGTATCAGGACACGAATATCTATACTCGCGACGTTTTAATGACCGTGGAGTAAAAATTATTCCAGATTTATTATCGATAAGGAGTTTGCTAGCATTTTTTTTTTTTTACACCATATGCTTAAGCAGCGCAAGTAGAATTGTCATGATTTTAATTATCATCATCACTGTCGGTACGATTCTTATTATTTTATTTTTTTGAAAAGAAGAAACGAACAACGACGAACAAACAAAAAACAAAAAAAGAAAAAAACAACCAGGCAAGCGAGCATCGAACTATACACCGAATAATAGAAAGCACTTCTAATTGCGTTTAACGCCTTGACGCCCTCGGAGGTAGTGAGCTTTTTGTATGGACTTACAATTAGAATTATACTTCGGACCGGATTGTGTTGTACGCGGAAAGCTTGAGACAGGTTTTTTTTTCTCTCATTTTTTTTCCGCCAGGGAAATCTTGAGTCTTTCATTAATCACGGCCGCGTCACAAGATTTATGTAAATCGAGCGAATCACACGCATCGCGTGCAAATATAATAACGAACTGATTGTGTGCATGCCTATTTACACCACATACCGCGGCATTTATATAAATCTCAAATCAAAATTCGCGTAAATATATGTAATTATGCTATAACGAGAAAGTAAATGTGATTCTTTTAACACATCCGTATAAAAATGCAGCTGTATAACTTTTCGTGATGCAATTCAATGGAGTGTTGGAAGAATTATAAAACAAACAATTATAAACAGGTGAGATAACGAGAGCGAGAATTAAAAGTTGCTGCATTCGAGGGACAGGGAATAATAGAACGTCCCATACAAAAATATCGTGCACACGCATCCGAGAGATGAGTAGCTGTTTATAAAATAATTATAATCGCTCTACGCAACCCGTAGGTGACAATTGAGTAGGTGTCATTAACGTTGTTATTATAATTTTCCATTTTCACTGTCGCAAGACACATTATAGGCGCAGGGTTATTTTTTCAACGAATTTCATTCACAGCACCCCATGCACAGGTATGCGCAGAGATTATAATAACTCCTGCCGTAAAAAAAGTTGCGACTCTTCATGACTCCGTTTATGAACATTTTCAAATCATCTCTCCTAACACAAAAGCCGTAACGAGATAAACATTTTATAAACTATATTCGTACAGCGATTTAAACACACTTGGAAAAGGGCATGACGACTACGGCTAAGATTGCGAATTTATGTTTTTTCCTCCAACCGAAAATTGCGTCGGGTTAATCGAACGTATGGATATCATTGCTGAGATAATAATCGCGAAGGAAAAAGAAAGACTGCAGAAAAACAGTCGCGCAGTGGTGTTGATTTTGAAAATTCTCCTTTTACGCTGCGGGTTAAAAAAAGCTCGGAAAGTCTGGTGTATCATCACGAGCTGCGTGGTACTCCAGAGCGACCCCCTTTCCCCCCATTTTGTACATTGGAGTAGTTATACATATACTGTTGGTGATGCACATGTAACCGCACATCGAGGCAGTCAAGTGTTGCAATTATCGCTCTCTAGTGACTCTCCTTCCGCCGTAGAAGATGTGAGCTATGAATGTAAACGTACGCGCATGTATACGTATCTGTACTTCGTACACGTAAAGTACGACAAATCTAACCCCCTATCCCCCTTACCTTTCTCAATTTCCGAGCAGCGGCAGCAGTGGCTCCGGTTTGTACCGTTCCGTGTTGCACATACGAGCCCCGCTAGTCAGTAGCAAGCGTAAAGTGCGCGAGGGCTAAGTGCGATAATTAGTGCCCGGATTACGAGAGCAACAACCCCCTCCCCTACCCCCCTGCCGCATCTCGAAAATCACCCCGTACAACGCAACGGCGTCGCATATATTTCAAAGCAGTTAGATTTTCGGAGTAACTAAATAGCTGCAAAATAGCAGGGGGTAAATAGACAAAAAAGGAAATTGCAGATACGGATAATTTCGAAAAAAAAAAAATTGCTGGAACTCCGATCACAAATAATATTAATAATCTTTGATTAATTCAGTTCTTTCTTTTTTAGCTACTCGTTTCGCTTTTCACTCAGTTTGAGGTTCGTTAATGCGAAAGCAATGTGATATCGAGTATACATGGCATCTGCTGTGCATACCTTATTTACGTGTATGTTCTATCGTGAATACACATACGTATTACGTACATGATAGTAGAGTAGTTACACAATCGTGCACAATTGCACGACGCTCGACGCGTTAAGGTAAATAGGAATACGAATGCTTTACTAATTAAGCTCGTTCATGGAGGGCACTATATCTCAAATGTATAACGGCAATGTGCTTGGTTACATTTGAACGAGCTCAACGTACACGCGATATATAGGTAGAATAAAGACGAGCAAAGTGGAGCAACGAATAAGAGCGAGGGGGAAAGCTTATTTATTTGTGCACACACACCTATGTGTTTGCGTACGTGTTATGTGTACACGTTTATCCATACAGTGCCTTTGGAACGATTCAAATCCACCTGCATTTTGATAATAACGCCCTGATACCTTATATTATCCAATAATTTAGTTACAACATCGTTCGGGGATGAGGATATGCATTTATCGCGTACGGCTGCTAAAAATTGACACGCTCATTTATTCATTTATTTTTTTTTCTCCCGTTCGATATCCGACGTGAAATATTTAGTCGGGCATTCGATACTCGAAGTGACATTTTCGGTGATACTTTCGCACTTTTGATTTTGATAATGTTTCAAAATTACGTTCCAATTACATGGAGCTGCAGCATTACAGGGAGTTACATAAGGAACGGTGTAAAGCGAAAGCGCATAGGCAGAGGACGGGAGTGGGGGAGATTTTGTAACTTGATACGTGTCTCTCGTTCTTCATGAGATCGGTATTAACCAAGATTGATTTAATTTCTGTCGACAGTGACCCAGACGCTTCAAAAGGCCCGAAGATTCTGCCTTCGCAGCAGCTGGGGGCTGCGGTCGCTCCATGGCCGGGCGCCACCGGCCTCCTAGCCTCGGTGACAGCTGACGACATGGCTCACAAAGGTAAGAATTACTACTACGGGAAATAAGATGAAAGAAAAATATCGGGAGAAAAAAAAAAACAAGTGAACGAAACGATAGAGCAATGTGAAATGTTATATCACATGTAAAAGACGTGGCGTGCGGTGCAGAGCCGATTACCAATGTATGCGTAGTACTTCGGACAACGAACATTGGGAAGCAGAAAAATCGATCATCGAAATAAACTTGCTCACGTTGGCTAATATTTTCTACGGTCTTCAAGTAGAGATTGAGATTGGTATTTCACTTTATGACAAAAGCATGTCACCTACATTTGTACGTATATACAGAAATATATGGCGTATGAGATCGTTGCGTCTTTCCATACGGGTTTTATCATAATCGTCCGAGATATGGCCTACGTCGTAATCGAACGTCGGATTGGAAAATGATATACGACATCGCGTAGAATTGAGCGGAAGAATTTCGGGCAGTAATATTGGCAGGGGAATTGGGATATCGACTTTATTTGTTTTCTACCAAATCGCCAGAAAATAAATCTACGTCTAGTTTGTTGGGAGAGGTTCCGCATCCTACGATTTCCAACTCTACTACCGGTTCCGGAAATCTGAACGATAAATTTCGCTTGGCGAGCGTAAAATTATTTCCCCTGTACTGCACTTGTACTTTCATTTTTCGAGTGGTGCAGAAAAAAAAGCTTGACGTTCCTTTCGAACGCCTTAATTATCATTGACTCCTGAAATTTAGTTCGGACATGAAACAGTGCGGATAGAAATAGTGGGCGAGAAATGTGTGGCGGCATTCGAGAAGTCTTTGTATAGGGTGACCAGGCGACCGGGGCGTTTAACCCCATTAGTCCTGAATGGAGAGGCTCTCCGCAGAGAGTCTCTTCCTCTTCCTCTTAGCAGCGACATCCAGGGGGAAACGCGCAAGAATCGGGACAGGCAATGTCTGCACGAGGGTAGGTGGTGGGTGCGACAAGGGGTGAATTTTCTTCGTCTGCGTGGCAGTTCTCTAAAATGTCTATTCTCTTTCTCTTTCTTCCTTCCGTCTTCATCGGTTCCGCTTCTACGTTAAATAAGAATCCTCTTCACCCCCGCGTCTCCCGGTCATCTTGGTATTGATTTCTAGATTTCACTCTTCTATGCGACTCGCCCGATTCCACATTGAGTTGTCCATCGTGCCTCTTTCGAGATCTTCACGCTCTTTAACTGTCGAAAGATCGTCCATCTGATTTGAAAACTTCAAGTTTATCTACCAGCTGTCCAGGTGCCACGATGTGGATAAAATCAGGTAAGGACAAGGACTCCCTTTGCTGTTCGAAACTTGGGAAACTTTGGCCTCTAAGACTGTTTGATCAATCAATCGGATAAATTGGCTTTCGAATGTCTTCTGTGCCATTTAACTGGCTTATGTACCTTATATTCGACGCGTGCGAATTCTTGGCGCCCCTTTGAGAAGCTTTTTGAACGAAGCGTTTACGCTTGTAATGTTGAAAATTCTTCCTTTCGATGCCTAAATGGCAGTGTCTGAAGAAAAAAAGAAATTATTACCGTGACTAACCATCGACAATAGCAACAAATATCCTCTGATCCTCCGATATAATCGAGAGAGTCTTAAGCCCCTCGGAAGGGTTTCTATAGCCCCACTTTTGTCTTATATTATCCCACTCTATCCCGAAATCTGGTTCAACTGGGTAACCAGAAATTCCTGGGCGTATTACTGCGAATCGATTCAGAGTTTAAGTTCCCCTTCGAAATTCTATTCGGTTAAATTATTTTCCAACTTAATTATGAGTTAGTCCGAATTTGTAAATTATATATGGCGATAGTGGAAAGCGTTGCATATTTCTGTAATCTTAGCGGTACGGAATTCCGTTGTCAAACTCAACCTGTTGGTACGAGAAATTCTCGACCAAAGGAAGGACACGTGAGGAGATGGAAGTACAGCGTGAGATAGTGGGAGGGAATCCGTGAGGAGTGGGATCGTAAATACGGTAGAAATGGAGAGAAGCTCAGCTCAGGAGCAACGGTGGAGAGCCAATCAGAGGTTAACGAATGCCTAATGGCTCGATCTCGGTGTTTGCGCTCGAGTTAACGCCACCACGAGTCCTTGAAGTCGGCGTTCACTCGGTCCATAGGGAACCAACCGGAGCGCCGAGACCAGCGAACGGATCAAGTTTCACACCTCGACGGTTCGTAAGACAAAGCCGATGACAAGATGGTCCACCCACGACCACGTCTCATCCGTGCTCCTCGTGACGGCGGTCAACCGCAGCATAGCGCACGACGACGACGCGGAGTCGAGAAAACCGTGGAACTTGAGAAAAAAATAGAAGTTCGAGGAAGGGCTCCGAATCCATGGAAAAAATGAAGTATGCAGATACAAAAATTTTCAGTCTCTTAACACGGATAATACTCGCGTGTGGTCAAAGCTAGCGCGGTGTATAGTACGAAAAAAGAGGACTGTACGAGAGTAAGACGAATCTGGAAGAAAAAAAGAGAAAAAAAAAGAGGTGAATAATTTATTCTCAATTATCAAATGACATGCTGACGTCAGCTGTCAGCGTTGTCTCCCTACAAAATGTGCGCGACTCAGCGCCGGAGGATGTGAAGTATGAGAAGACGCGGTGAAGGATGTACAGTTTGAGGAATATGAGGGTATAAGAAAAGGATCAGAGGCAGCGAGGGTCGACGAAGCTAGGAGCGTTCGCATTGATCGTTTCTGAATTCCAAGAGTGGAGATACCGTATAGGAGAGTGGAAGAGGAGGAGTGGTAAGGTACGTACGCAACCCTGGCTACCCCATATGTAACGCAGTCAAATATACAGTTGCAAGAGGCAAAAGGCACACATGCATGCGAAAGGGATGGGTGCACGCGAGCGAATAAAAACCGACAAACGAGATGGCCTCGCATTACATCTATATACGCGCAGACGTGGATATGATATATATACATGCCTGCGCGACCCACACCCTACGGAGAGAAGAAGACAAAGAGCGAAAAAAATAAATAAGGACATCGCGTCTTTTTTACTTACGGGAAAAGAGCAAAAGACTAAAAGACCGAAAGACTCTCAACTTTGCAGGGTCTTTTGATCTCTGCAAGTTTACACGAGCAGATGATACTCCGCGTTGCTGTAACCCGTCCATTTTTCTATTCATCCATCCGTGACCCACCCATCCATCTCTTGGTGACAAGTTTCATTCAATTAATATCATAGCTGAAGCTTGAGGCGACACGAGGTACGTGAAAAAAAAAGAGAGAAACAGAAAAAAAAGCGGAAAAAACTTGCGGAGTAAGTCACATGTAGGTACCTACATTATACGCGTATAATTATCGCACGCACTTACATGTGTACGTATGTATATCAGAATTGTAACGTAGTTGTAAATTCTGCATGGATTGATACGGGCGTAAGGTGATGTCTTCAAAGGAACGGAGGCGCAATATACCGGAGACTGATTCACCACGCGTGCCAAGAACTCTGGAGCACCGTTGTTTACTCTGGAGCTACTTCAGCCCTACGGGTTCTCTTTCGTTCTCCAATTAAACTTTTACCCACTGCACACTCGAGGACAGAGATTGAAGGAGGGAATGTGGGCAGAGCAGACGAGCGAAAGAGAGAAATGGATGTTAATTTTTTTTTTCTTTTTTTTTCACCCTCTTTCCATCACCCCTAGGATCTCTCCATGCTACACGCCTCTTTTGAGCTCAGTTAGCTCCACGTCTTCTATTTCTCCGATATATTTAACGAAGCTCGTCTCCACCTTGGACCACCACATGGCACGCGCCCACCCCCGTCTTTTTCGTCCTCATCCTCCTCGACTTCTTCTTCTCCTTCTTCTTCCTCTCCTCCTTCTTCTCTCTCACAAGTGTCCAAGGACGTGTCTTGCTTTCTGAAGAGAATATATACCCTGGCCAAAGCGGCAGGGACTGTACAATTCGCATCAGATGAATTCGACTGTAAAATTTGGCTCTTCAAACAGAAACGGGTACCAAACCCACGCCGACGAATATCTGAGGCGGCCAGCGAAGAATAAGATGAGGATGAGGTGCGGGATTTTCGTGGAAAAGGCAACAGCAACGGAGGTAGGGACGAAAAATAAAAAAACAAAAAAGAAATCCAACCCGCACATTTTCCGAACGCTTTTTATACGTGTGATCTTGAGCTGGCATAATAAATGCGCGTTACACTTCTCAAGGACTACGACGTCACCTTTGTCATTTGCAATAACACTACGAGTTACTTGAAATGTCAATCAGCTCACTTGTCGCGTGTTAATTAACTGACACGTATATAGTATGCTAATATTAAACAGTAAACAAGATTAGTATTACGAAATGAAAAATCGAAATTCGAGATGAGCCTCGTGTTTCTGAATTCGCGATCTATAAAATTGATCGAGGTATCGCCAATTTATTGCTCCAACAATTAATAAAAAAGGGATATCTCGATGAGATTTATTTCTAGCTTAATTTACTCGACGGTTTCGTGTTCCTGAGGTCAAAATACATTGGAAAAGTGTGCAGTGATCGATTTTAAAAATACTTCATTTTTGACCCCAAAATCAACAAAAATCTAAGGTATACCCCTTTGAATTTTTTTGATTTTTGGGCCAAAAATGAAGTATTTTTAAAATTGATCGTAGGGCACTTTTCTAACGTATTTTGACCTCAGGAACACGAATCTGCAAGTTAAATTGATCTATCTATAAAATTGATCGAGTTATTGCTAATTTATCGCTCTGAGAAGTGAAAAAATGAAGATATCTCGATCAATTTGAAAGATAGATCAATTTAGGTTGCAGATTCGTGTTCCTGAGGTCAAAATACGTTAGAAAAGTCTCCTCCGATCCATTTTAAAAATACTTCATTTTTGACCCCAAAATCGACAAAAATCTAAGGTATACCCCTTTGGATTTTTTCGATTTTTGGGTCAAAAATGAAGTATTTTTAAAATCGATCGTAGGACACTTTTCTTACGTATTTTGACCTCAGGAACACGAATCCGTTGACTAAATCAAGCTACGAATTAATCCCATCGAGATATCTCAATTTTTTCACTCCGAAAAACGATAAATCGGCGATAACTCTATCAATTTTAGAGATGGACCGATTTGGCTTTTGGATTCGTATTCCTGAGGTCAAAATACGTAAGAAAAGTGTCATACGATCATTTTCAAAAATTCTTCATTTTTGACCCCAAAATCGACAAAAATCTAAGGTATACCCCTTAGGATTTTTTCGATTTTTGGGCCAAAAATGAAGTATTTTGAAAATTGACTGTAGGACACTTTTCTCATGTATTTTGACCTCAGGAACACGAATCCGTTGACTAAATCAAGTTATGAATTAATCCCATCGAGATATCGCAATTTTTCTGTTCCAAAAAGCGGCAAATTAGCGATAACTCGATCAATTTTAAAGGGAGACCAATTTGGCCTGCAGATTCGAATTTCTGAGATCAAAATACATAAGAATATCATAGCAAACTCGAAAAAAAAAATGTTGATTTTTTACCCCAAAATCGACAAAAATCTAAGAATCAAAAATAGTAGACAAAAATTCGAAAAACAAATGAAATTAATGCGACAATGCTAGCACGTACATAAAACGAAGAATGCAGAGATGGCGGATAACAATTTTAGACATTTTACGTAAAATCTTATCATGCGGAAATATATCAAACGTGCGAGCTATTTTTTTTCTTCTCCCCAAGGGTGGAAAGGAAAGGGTGGATGGCGATGGAAACGTGAGGGAATAATATGAGATTTGCAAATACGGGTCTTTCATACTCCTCATCCCTTCGGCTATATGATCCTTCGCCCCTAACACTGAATTCTTTGTCTTTTTCACCACCTTCTCCGAAGAGACGTATTAATGGAGTAATTCTAATTCGCAACCCCTAGGTAGCTGTGTCACGGTAAATTATCAACTTTTTTAAGCGGGCGTTACTCATCTCAAGGGATGATCTTCGGAATGCCGAACTAATCTAGAATATAAAAGACAGAGAGAAAGAAAGGAAATTTTATCAGCGCAATTAAGACAGGTTCATAAATGGCGTTGTTACGTACATAGAAGGCAATTTCATGAATTTCGAACACACGTGTAAAAATATACGATTTTTTTTTTCGGACACTTGTTTCCTCGGGATTTTATTTCTTGACCTCCCCAAAGGGAATTCGCTGATTTAAGTTGCCTCTTAGGAAGCTAGAAAAAAAAAAGAAGAAAAAAAATGAGATCACCGCGTTCTAGAATCTGTACGGTGAGCATATCCTCGCAACTGCAGAGTTCATGTCCACAACCATTCCTCTTTTCCACTAGAACTGAGATTCCCAACAAATCTACCGAAGGTCAACCCCTTCGTCTTCAATGGAATAAAAATCAGCTTCCCGCGAGGCACTACGCTGAAATTAAGTATTTATCTTATACGACAGCGCGCAGACCATCTTTGAATGAAGAGAAAAAAGTTCGTTGAGAAAGAGGTTTGGTATACGAACACCGCACGCACCGAACAGTCATATGTATAGCGTGAAGTATACCGAGGCACATAACGCGGGGAGGTGCGATCATCTTTTACGTCGAAGGGGCGGCTTTCGGGGGTGCTGATAAAAAGCGTGGAGCAAAAGAAATACAAAAAAAAAAGGAAAAGAAAGAGAAAAAAAGGATGAAAGACAAAATAAAAAATATATATATATCCCTTCTCCAAATATGACGCAAGAAGTTTCCCCAGGCGTCTTTGTACAGGGGCAAAAAGCTCGACGCCATCTTTCGCCTTTGTCTCCTCGAATACGAAATGATAATAACTTATTGCCGCAAACAGTTGTTCGTTTATTACACTCTCCATTTTCTCTATACAACGGCGCAAAGTTGCAGATGGTGATAATGATTATCAAGCCCGCGCATTTTCTGTAACAATAGTTAGCTATCCGATTCATCAGATGTACCGCATCAATCGAGTCCGAATCGACGGAACAAAGGTAGAAGAAAATGAAGGGAAAGAAAGAACACCGAAATTGTGTCGTCTGGTAAAAATAAATATTTTGACAAAATGAGGGAGCCCGCTTTCGCAGCGTGGTTGGGATATATAACCTAGACTGCTCGCAGGTAAATGTATATGTAATACAACATGTAGCTGCGGATCGGGGCCCAGTGTTATAGGGCCCCGTTTAAGGTATTGGGTTGTTGGCTGTGGGTACGGAGCAACTGTCGGTCTAATTCCCCCTAAATGTTTCCGGAGATTACATCAGTTGTTCATTGTGCACCGCGCTTATACACATGTGCAACGAGTCCGGATAGGCGCATGCCTCAGCCTCGGGGTACGTCGACGTATTAGGTAGTCGCTTATATTGTACAATACCAATGTCGACGTCCTAATATAATGTGTCTAATTTACCTGATCCATGCGCAGCCGATGCGCGGTTGTTTACCTGTAAAAATAAATCCGGGGTGTCCCAGAACTCGAATCAAATTCAAAAAAAAAAAACATTTTATGCCGCGGTGTTCATTTTATTTTTGCAATGATCGATTCGATACGTGAGTAAAAAAATTTGCTGGATTTCGGTTCTCACGTCTGAGATGCCGGGCTTTGATGCAGACACATTAAACACCGATATTATAATTATATTTTATTTTATTTTATTTCTTTTCGTCTCTCTCATCAATCTCGGCATAAGAGCTACACAAATGTGCGCCACCCTTTGAGGCAATCTCTGCAGGTGAACAAAACCGGGCTCTTTTCTTTCGTTTTTTTTTTTGTTTTCTCGATCTTCGAGATGTTGGGACATCAGAGATACGTACTTCTTGGTCCAAGATTTACCCGAACTATAACTTGAAAAGCTCTCTCGAGAGGCACTTGAACGAACGACCGCCCCCGCACAATGGTGGTGCGCGAGTAAACACCTGCCACCACCTTTCTCGTATATCTATAGGGATATTCTATACACACACCTACCTATTCGGCGACCACCTTCACCACCAACACAAAAACACTATTTTTCAAGTCCGTTTTCAGCTGCACATACCTATAAAGCTGACCCATATTCTCATCTTCGTAACAAGGCCAAATAAGCTGTGACACTTCTGATGGGATTACGGTCCTATGTTCAGGAAAAAAAAGAGAAAAAGAAAAAGGTGAAAGGTGGGAAGAAGGAAGAGGGCCAATTACCTTGTCGAAAGTCACAACTCCACGTGGGGTAGGTATTATACATCCTTATACGTTTGCGGTCGCGAAAGGAAAGAAGAAAAAAACATAATAATCATAAAATCTAAAATGACGTGAAAGGGACGAGCTGTTTCCTTCTTCTTTTTTCATTGGATATCTAGGATGAATTTTGCGCCTTATATTCCGACCGAACCGAAAAAGAATAAAGAAATTTGTGTGAAGGGAAGCAAGAATTTTTTTCATCCCTCGCGCAACTATATAATTCTGTATAAATATTCCCATATGCAGTTGATCAGTTTTTACGATATGATCCTAATTAGGTGCAGTATTTTTGGTTCCCCCACAAAGACTCCTATGCGAATTGGTTCCCATGGGATGGAATCCGAAGCGGAGAGGGAATTTGGTGGTGGTCTGCACGGTGGTCGACGAACCACAATACGCTGTGTGGATATGTGTCATTGTACTCGGGAGCGCACGTCGATCGCGAACGATTGTGTCCTTATTAAGAGTGGAGCTGCCTTGCGAAGGGAAATAAGGGGGAGCATAGGGGTACCCCGGGCAAACTATTTCAGGAATCAGTCCCCTACCTCTTTCTCCCCCCCGTCCCTTTTCCCCTAGGCATTACAGAATTTCGGTAATAGCCCGTTGCTAAACCAAAGATTCATGTACGAAGGGCTGCCGTTGGTCCGCCGTGTGCGACTCGGGATTCCGTCAAATTCACCAAAATTCTGGCTGAATGTCATCTCCACTGACAGCCGGCTTAATCTTCGACCAACGCAAGCTGCTGCTGTTTCCGTTGTGCACTTCTACCTGCATAAAATTCGCATTTTTGTACTTCGATCGAATAAGTACAGCATTTTTTTTTTTTTTTTTTTTTGCCCTCAATTCTGGGGTGAAAACTCGCTTTTATAATGGTATGTAGCGAAATAATTATACATCATGTTATATTGTACATGACATATTTTCTGACGCTGGAGAGTCGTGACTTTGTACATTCCGTATAGGTTTTATTTGTATCTGAAAATCAGGTACGTACGTAGCGAAGTTATACCTGGTTTACTCGAAGACCCGGACGCTTCGGGCGCAGTAGACCAAAGAGCAAAGCGGCCTTTCCCCTGCAGTGAAATGCCAGCGGAGAAGCGGCTCTGACAGATCCGTTGGCGCGGAATAACGCGTTTACGAGAGGAGGTCTTGGTCCGCTTTGGCCCGCGCTGGACTGGTCTGAAAGTGGCTTTTGGGCTGCAGGGTATAGGTATACACCGAGCCTTGGTGTAAGTCGGTTTTCCTTTCGTTTTCTCGGACGTTTTACCCGCGTTTTTCTTAAATCATATAAGGTAGTCGGGCCGCTACGCGTTGTGGCCGAAACGGACCAGCGGCCGGCTCCTTCGGTAGCTCCGAGTAATTGGATAATTATTTTCACTGAATTAGCCGGCAAATTCGAAAAACGGTATCCAGCGGCGAACCATCCGACAAAACCGCTTCATTCATCCGCTATACACGGCAACAACCGAGCCCGATACTTTTCCCCTTCAAAATCCCTAGGGATCACTACCAGCTCTCTTCCTAGAGGGACACGCTCAATTAACTTAATTCCCAAATACCTCAACTCCGATCTCACTGGTTCACCTATTTATACAGGCGTACCTTACGGATAGTTGTACTATGGGATTATAAACTTTATATTCTCCTGTATACGTTTCGAAAAAATAATTCAACATCGCACGGGCGTGCGTACGTGCAGGAAGTATTTTTGTTTTTCGTTTTTCATTTTTCATTCTTTTTATTTCGACTCATGGGGTAGAATAACGAAAGAACAGTGTGGTAAGTGAACCGAAAATAGTCGCTTTTACTTGCGGAAGCGCGGGCGCGCTCAGGATGTAAAAATGAAAGAACAAAGCATAAGACAGGAAAAAAAAAAAATGTGAAAAATGTTAGATGGAAAAAACACTCGGGGTCTATCCGATTCAGGCGAATTCAGCGCATGGGGTCTCTCGCACACAGTCGGTACGTGCCTATAGATATTGGCATTTAATACAAGTGGAGCTTCAGCGTTTACCTACCTTCCGCAAGTTGTTCGCCGGTAGTTATTTGTTCCTACGATCTCAGCGTTCGCTGGCATTCAATATTCTCAACCATTAGCCAAATTGCGAGTTTCCATCGTACCGCGGGGTACACTTAACGAGCCCTCGAAACAAACTAGACCGGAATTTCACGTGTATAATATGCATGCGGTAATATACGTAAATTTTAATAGACGACTAGATGATCGTTATTTCTCTTCCTCAAATTTACGAAGAAAAAACAAAAACGATTCTCACAGTTTTTTCAAAGTATTTTACATCAGCCACCTTCGGTCAACCGATTGAAAAAAAGAAAAAAGAAGAACGTCGATAAATCGGGTTCCGATTATCGTTTGTTCATTTAACGGAAAATTTTTCATGTCTCATGAATGCAGCGACAATATGCGCACGTTTTAATGTGCTGTATGCATACAAAGTTCGATGGAAATTTAATCGGATGAAAAAAGCCCCGTGAAAGTGGCAGCGGGTCCGTTCTAACGGCATACCTACCTATCAAAAAAGAAGAAGAGGAGAGAAGAAAAAAGAGAATAAATAAAAAGTAGACCGTGAAAAGGGCGCCATCAATAACGCTAATAACCGTCGGATATTTTGAAGAATTTCCAAAATATATAACTGACAAAATAATGTTAATAATAATAATGGCAATAATCGGATGGGGTGCCGCGTGCGAGCTGTGCGGAATATTATACGAGTACATATGGTAGGAGCGGCGTTCTTTTGAGAATATAAGGGAAACGTCAGTAGATATGTACAAAAGGAAAAAGAGAGGAGGAGACAAAAAAAAAAAGAATGCAACAAAACGTAACAAATATTCGGCAAATAGTAAAAATAGAAGCAAATACTCGAAGAGAAACGCGGGCATTGAAAGTCCCGTCAGACATCTCCTATGGGGGAAAGAGGATTTTGAAAACATGTCCGCAACAATAAGGGCATTATTATACACATCTTTTTCTTTCTTGTTTTTTTTTTTTTCTTTTTTTTCGCTTTATTTTTTCCCTCTCACGACGCGTTCCTTTTTCGTTTATATACCTGGCGGTCAGCGATGCTGCTGGACCCTCGTCACGTCGTCCACAGGAGCATCTCAATATAGACTCCGAGTCTCTTCATCCAGGTCGAGACCCCATTCCTCGGCTATACACGTCCATTTGTACTGGTACGAAAAACGAAAACCATGAGATTCAGACATCGATATTTCGATCGGTGAAATTTGGACAATTAAAAACACCATGAACTGATCTTACTGCTATGCAGTAAGAGCTGAAAACAAAAGTTTTAAATAAAATAAAGGGTGTAACGGAAGGTTGGGGAAAAACTTTGCTTTTCACGGTAGAAAATTTGTCAATCAGTCGGGTTGACTGCTGTCAGGTCGTGTCGTTTGTACGCCCGGAGTTAGAAGGAGAAATTAAGGCGTTGGGGTGTCTCCGGAGGTATATATAGGATATTTTTCTAAAAGTGCGGTACTACCGGCTATAACCTATTGGAAGTTTTTGACGTATTGAACTACGCGTCGAGTATCCGAATCGGTTATGTTTCTATGGAGGGAAGGAATTGTATTCCTATACTCTCGACAGCGTGGCGGTCCTTACACTACGGTACAAATGGCTCTGCCGAAATTCATTCATGTAGACCGGAAACTGCAGCAGCAACCAACAGAGCACTTCTCCTGAAGAGAACGAATTGAGACGTGTATATAGGTATACGTGAGTACGTACAAACCACGTGTACACCTGATTCTGTACATTTCAATACCTCACCTTGAATTTTGTAGAAGTGAAATAAGCAGAATGGCATTTCAATGGATGTCACTGTTTAGTTATTGGTACTTGGAAACGCAGCGGGTCACTTCGTAATATGGAAGAAATAAAAAAAAGGAATTTTTCACCGCTGTATATAACCAACTTGACAATATAAGCGGGTTTTTGAACTTCGTTCAAATTTACTAGCTCGTTTCGTCCCACCCACCAAAAATGAATGGACTACAAAAGACACCTACAACGAATCATCTAATTTTCTCGAACTCAAAAGCCAGCCTCTTCAACGCTACGTCTCTATCCGTTTTAAAATCCGTACAATTATTTCAAACTGCCACCGTAGATCTAAAATATTTTCTAACCCAGCACAAGATTTGCCTCTGAATGGAAAAAAAAATCAAACTTCAGGGCGTTTGTATAAAAAATAAGAGGAGAGAGAAAAAGTGAGGAAAAAATATTCTGTACCGTCGTGCGAAGAAAAAAAAGAAAAAAAAAAAACTGCGAGGGAAAAAAATTCTTTGACGCGTGTACGGCAGTGTGATAACGATTATTATTACACGCGTTTTATGTATATTATACCTATACATAGGTATAGTTAAATGCGAGACACGGATTTAGTACATAGAAAGATAGGAAAAATAGGGGTGCTGTATAGTACGAGGAAAGAAACGGCGACAAGGGAAAGTGAAGAGAAAATCGGCAGGCGCGGTTGTACGACGAGGTGTGCGGGTGAAGGAAACATGACGAGAAAAAAAGAAGGAAAAGAAAAAATGGAGAAAAAATAAAAAAAACTTGGACAAAAATAAAAAAGAAAAATGCTTTCGTCAAGGGGGTGAAATGGGATGATGGATGTGCTGCGTCAGTCGCTACGTCAGCGAACCTCTGTCGCGTGTCTGTAAAGCACCGAACGTATCCACCACCTCCAGCTTCTTTTTCTTCTTCTTCTTCTTATTATTCTCTTCCGCCATCAGCTTCCACATAACTCCCAACCCTTCGCGCCGGGCGTTTAGTTTCAAGAGTAGTTTAATGAAAAAAAAAAGAAAAAAAAGCATGAAGAAGCTGGGGGATCGGCATAATCTCATCTAACGATTTAGTATAATGAACCCTTCGCCCTAATATTTCAGTCGCGCAAACTATACATGTACGAATTGGGCACGTAAGAGTCAACTGAAGTGCGCCCATACATCCGTGATATATTTGTAGCTAATAAAGTCGTAATAAGCGTAACACACAAAAAAAAAAAAAACACACGCGTAGATTTATTACAGAACATTTTATCTGTACGCACATCACACGAGAGAAGAGCTTTTCAGTGTATATTTATAAGTGGGGTGGAAAAATTTGGGGCTCCTCTTTTCCTATGTATTTAAATATATGTACGAATATATATACGCGTGTACTTGTCCATGTATACCGTGATGTTGGTTGCTGCGTGGCTCGGGTGCTGATATTTAATGCAAACGTTACAATATCAAAACACGACGGTGCGTCAGAATGCCCACTTGAGTGCACCCCTCGCTTAAACTGCAGCACAGAGTATTATGCTCTCGCAGAACGGGGCAGTGTGCTTCGCTCTTCTCCCTTTTCTTTTTTTTTTTTTTTCTTTTTTCTCTCTATCTTGTGCCCGGAGTTTCCTAACCGTATAGTTATACACCTATGTGCAGTTTCCAGAGGGATTCTCCGCCCCGAAAAACCCCCCTTCGGAACGCGTTAGCTTTTCTACTATTCACAATGGTCCGACATACCGATCACAAAACACGATTCATATTTGTAAAACTTCCCGCTACTTATTATTATATCCCCAATGTATAATGTGCAGTGCATGTTATGTGCGCACATACACGTATACACAGGGGGTACCTACATGCGGGGATCGATTTATGGGACGATTCGTTCGGACCATCGCGTTAATAATAGACGACCCTTGTTAAGTAGGTATCTATCGTTTTGTCAAACATATGGGATATATACCGATATAAATAATTTTTGCGTGCAAAAAAAAAAAAAGAAGAAGAGGAATAAAATTCTCTCTATACGCGTTTTTGAAGATTTTCAACGAAATTTTCAGCTTCGCGAAATAATTATCGCGCGGCAATTGTTTAACGTGCATGGCGTATATTATGCATGCATACATGTCATCCGATGCGTCATGTGCAGCAGCTACTCAACGTATTCGGATTATCATACATCAGCGAAGAAAAGCGACAGATTTACTAAAAGTTAATGGAGCGTGTATCTGGCATTTATTGTGACGTTAGTGATTACCATAATTTTTCCATCTTTTTTCGTATAAAGTTTTACTATACATAAATCCTCTGTATAATGTATAGAAATACGTCAACAATTTCAACGAACTAACGCACCCCTCTCGACTATTATTACAATACATTTTTTTTTCAATTTTTCTATCTTCTCAGATTGATTTTTGCAGGCTGTGAACGTCTCTGTACAGTTAAATATTTTCAATCGCGGTTGACTTTTTCAGCTGTTTTCACTTAATTAAATGGTCTTAATTGTTTTTTTTTTTCAACCTTTTTCTCCGTCAAACGTGCACAGAATTTAGTTGCGGCGATATTATAGGTTTCAAGAGGAAAAAGAATAGGATCATTCCGTCCCGTATGGGTCGACGGTAAAAACTCTCAGGATTTGGGTGTCGCGCGGGTGCCCCACCTACACCAATATAACAACTGATCCCGAGGGAAGAACGGAAAAGAACTCGACTTCGAGTGACACTAGCAGGATAGGCGTGGCTCCGCGATCTTATATACACCGAATAAAAGGCTCCCTTTTCAATAATATAATAAGGACTCTAACTTGAACGATCGAGGCAACAGCAGCAGGCGGTTTATTCTGAATGAAATGAGCGGCAATGGGAGAGAAACATGAAGTAAGAAAAAGAAGGACTGAGAAAATGAGAGAGAGAAATCTTCTTAGTTTTCCTCACACTGTACTGGCAGTCGAAATGCACTGCTCTTTACCTCGGCGTGGTCCGGTGCGGCTGACTTGTCAAGGACACAATGAACCGGGGTTATCTATTACGGGGACTCTGTCAGACTCCCTTTAGCTCCCTTATATTCTCCTCCTTCTTCCTCCTCTCCCTGTTTCTTCCCTGTACTATCTTCTTCTAATAATTCTTTCTTCGTATTCGCCTTGTCGGGCTATATCTCTTCTTTCTCTCTTACCGCATCTCATATATCTGTATATACCTTAAACAGTGCAGAAACTGCGAGCATTTTTCGAATGAAAAAAAAAGCGAAAAGAACAAAAAAAATTATAGAATATCACCTCGCCTGGCGGTAAGGAGCGCGTGATCTACGATCGCAATTGTTCCCTGTACGTTCCATGCAGACAAAGTCTGCGGAACCCAGCTCAGAAGCAAACCACCTCTTCGTTCACTATACAGGGTGAGTCACCGCAAAGGTCCGATTCGGGAGGAGTTTCGATTGGCTGAGGCTTCGCTTTCGTTCCTTCTTACTTGTTTTTTTCTAAATTCCTGTTGCCAATCAGCGATCAGATACAGATTTGCAACAGGAATTTTGAGAATAATAAGTGAGAATTAGTGAAGGCGGAGCTTCGGCCGACTGAAGCTCCTCCCTAATCGGACTTTTGTGGTGACTCACCCTGTATATCGATATATTATTTCACGTATATTCATTGGTGATATTTTTCTTGAAACTGGAAAGAATCTCAGGTATCGAAATATATTTTTTTTCACACCTAATTACACGTGAGTGATTGGATGCGATTTGCAGACGTGTGTTGGATTCGTAATTTTTTGTGTACTTATATTTCTGTCCACTTTTGTTACAGGTCACAGTGGGGTGAACCAGCTAGGAGGTGTCTTTGTCGGAGGTCGACCTCTCCCGGATTCAACGAGGCAAAAGATTGTAGAGTTGGCGCATTCGGGTGCGAGACCTTGTGACATATCGCGAATACTTCAAGTGAGCAACGGATGTGTCTCGAAAATCCTTGGCAGGTTGGTTGAAATACTGCACACCATATACGGGACCATCCGTCATTATCCGTGGTTCACATCACATCGTGCAAAGTCATAGGCAGAAATTATTTTTTTCTTTCATCCACCCATTTATTACTCCCGATGGAGACTGGAACGTAAAATTATTCCGAATTTCGCGTTCGTTTTACGTTTGTTATTTATCTGGTAAAGAGGCAAACGTTGCTGTACGCGTCGCACAGCTAATAGGTATGACACCATTTTGCGTTTTACTCGCTTTAGTTTTGCGGAGTCGTTGATGCGAACGTAACTAGGTTTTCCTCTTCGGTGGAGACCTCGGGTATATCGCAGCTACGACGTCGTCGTTGTCGCCTCCGTTGTCGTCACCTGGAGAAGAATCCGTGTCTCGTAGCAATCAGATATATAGATACCCATGGAACAAGAGATCGGAACAGGGCAGAAAAAGGAACATACTCCGCGTATGAGACATGAAAGGAAATTGAGAAAAAAAAAAAAAAAAACGAATAAAACTCGAAAATGCAGGCGTGAATTTGGACAAAGTGCGTCCGCGCGAATTGGGGAAAGAATCACGGGTGCGACGGTCGAATGAGAAAACGTGAACCGGTACACGGCGTATCTGCTTTTTCGTAAAACAGTTTTCGCATTTGTATCCCCCTGGCTACACCCAAGTCCACCGAATCACCCCATAAACCAACCCGCGTCACGGTGTGTCAGTTAATCCTTCGGTATTAAGTAGATTAACTCTCTCTCTGCAGTTCGTACTGTAAAATCGTATACGTGTATGAGGGTAAATAATGAGAATCAAAAAAGTTTGTTTGTTTGTTTTTTTTTTTTTTTCAAGTCTGACTTTATTATTTTATCGTTGAGAACATTTCGCAGACAGCTTTCGACAGACTCGCATTAATGAGAATAATAATGATAATACCCACTCGCGGATCTATAGATTCTAGGTCCGTCTACTAAATTGTACCGAAAATTCTTATTGTTGCAGGTACTATGAGACGGGTTCGATCAGACCGCGGGCAATCGGTGGCAGTAAACCACGCGTTGCTACTGCTGAAGTTGTGAACAAAATATCATTGTATAAGAGGGAATGCCCATCGATATTCGCGTGGGAAATAAGAGATCGTTTACTTCAGGAAGGCGTTTGCACCAACGACAATATACCTAGCGTAAGTAGCTGCAAGGCTTTGTGATTTTTTATATTCTCCTCTACCGATTTCCCGTTTCATCCTTTTTTGTCTTAATTAAGAAAAACATAAACCTGCACGGTTATCATAATGACGATGATATTCGTTGACTCTGCAGCTGTGAAACGACGAGAGTCGATTATTCGGTGATGAGAAGATTTTTTTTTCAATAAGTTCCTTCATTTTTTGTGGGCCTATTTTTCATCCAACCATACCTAATTGATACGAGAGATACATGCGACGACACATTGGAGATTTTTTTTGTTTTTTTTTTCTCTTCTGCATCGAGTCGGGAGGTTGGCTGGCTTCGGGTCTTTCAGTTTAAAAGAATTGATCCTCGTACCGTCTCTACTTATAACAGATAGTCTGCCGAACCTAGAACGTTGGTACATACATAGGTATGTACATAGGTATATACGATGAGACTCGGCGACTGTGTATGTACCGATGTGGCTGGGATGCCTGTAGGGTAATGAGAAAAGCGAGTGTAAAGAAAGATGGAAAATAAGGAAGAATATGTGAGTAGAAAGAGAAGATAAAAGGCGGCGGTGCGGGGTAAGGGAGATGGAGAACAGCGAGAACGCCAGAAGAATAAAAGTGTCCGTGACTCGCGAACCGGCCGTTGCCATGGTTATTTGCATGCGTCCAATAAACGGTGGCTAAGGGGCTCTCGCTCGCTCCCTTCCGCCATGATGGCGGGGGTGGAAATGGGGGTTGTAGAGTTCGGTGTGGGGTTGGGTACGCGAAGCGAAGAAAGAGGGTCGCTAAACTCTCTCCCTTTTCCTCCTCCTCCTCCTCCTTCTCCTTCTCCTTTTACTCCCCTTTCATCCTCCTGTAATGGCTCCGAAGGAGCTGCTCTAGCTGCTGCTTCTGCTTCTTCTTCTTCTGCTGCCGCTACTCCCGCGAGTCCCACGCGCGATGACTTAAAAAACTAAAGACGCCCAGCGAGCAACTAGAAGGGAGTTTCCAAGAGAGACAGCGACGAATTGAAAAGAAAAAAAAAATGAAAACAGGATTCGAGGAAAAGTGGAGAAGAGCATCTTTTTTTTTTTTTTTTTTTTTAGATAAAACAGAAAATTGAACAAGGCACATGATGCAATCATTTCATTTATTCGTGTTCAATCAATATTTATATACAGGTACATAACCTGCGCATGTATGTGTTTCGCAAGTGGATTGGTTATATGTATGTGGGGTACATGAAAATGACGTCATGCTCGTCATATTTGTGAAGAAATATTGGTTTCTCATGCCCCGCGGCTACCATAATTCAACTTTTTTTGGTATCATATTCATGGGATACACGTAAGAGGGGTAAAAAAACAATAAAAAAAAAGAATAAAGAAAACGAACGCGTTCCGCATATTTGGATATTGATTTCGCGATGGGTATCATAAGGACACGGATAGGAAACCTGCAATATACACGTTTATCATGAAATATCTAGATCTGCACACCCAATAAATCTGCACACCCAATAAATCTGGGTTATTTCAACTTTTGAAATTCCTCACATCATAGGATTCCTCGAGGCTAAGGATCACCGAGGAATTTTGTTTCATATACCTGCAGCGTCACCGTAACAAAAAAAAAAGAGAAAAAAAAAGAAATTTTACGAAACCGCCGATCGAGATTTGAATCTACGTACGACGAAGTAATAAATGAAATGAAAAAAGAATCACGGGGTCAGCATTACGCGAAGAAAAAAAATATCGAAAAGTAGTCGTATATATACGTGTATGGAAATATATAATGAAGAATTGTTAAGAGGTGGGAGACGAGGTGGTAAAAACACCGAAAAATGAGGGGGAAATTGTGAATTGTGAATCGTGAATATACCTGTACGACGGTGGTGCTGCCGCTACGAAGCGTATCCAATTTGATGGCATTACAATAACGGGGGTAATGTCTGAGAATAATGAAATTTCCCCCAATCACGAGGACTCGCTTGGAATACGTTTTCCGAGCTTCTCCAACCCCAACTTCAATTCCACCTCGTTTTCTTATTCCTTCGCCGCTGTTCTCGGTTCTATTCTTCTTCTCTGCACATTTTCTTCTTTTTTTTTCTTCTCTCTCTTTCTCATTTTATCTATCTTTTCTTTTCTACTCTACGCTCCTGATAACCTCGTCATCCGTGACATGCTCGTATTGAAAAATGTAAAAAAAAAAACAGAACAAATTACATGCTGTTCATTATAGAGATTATAAACCGAGTTAATTAACAGTGAAATTGTGTCGAAACCGTAAACTTACGATACGGCGAATCGGATATCATTGTTCGAATATTCTGCAATTCTTATATAAAATGAAAAAGTATACATATACCTACATTGTATAAGGCGATGGAAAAATAAGGGAGAGAGAAATGAAAAAGTAAGGGAGTTTTTTTCAGGGGGTGAGAAAAATGGTCTTGCCTTTTCTGGAATTTTCGGGGAATTATCGCTTTCTGAAAAGACCGAGCGATCCCAGCTCGCGAACCTCGAAAGAAATAGAGGGGTGCTCCTGGAAGAATGGTTGAAAATTTTTTACTTTTTTGATTTCTACTTTTTTCTTTCTTTTTTTTACTTGATTTCTTTTTTTTATCTCATTCCCCCCCTCTCTCTCCATCCCTACGGGTATATATCTATGACATCCCCCGAAGCTGTAGGCGACCTTTGAGGCAAATTTTTCCATTTTCCATTTTCTTTTTTCTTTTTTTCCCTCCATCCTGAATCCTGCGAAACATCGCACCGGGTGTCGTTTAAGCGGGAGCGTTATAGGGCGGAGGTGGTCTTCTCCTAGTTCAACGTTTTGGTAGCCGGATTTGAATCTGGCACCAGACGGTGTGGCCAAACCGTTATTGGTTTAACCGCGTCACTGATTCTGGCTCGGAACCAGAGGCTCTCATTCGTCCTTCGCAATTCCGATCCATCAATTTATCAACCCGCCCTTTAGCCGTGGTCACCCCACCGCGTAAAGAAAAATCACTTCGTTGAGCGGTCTATACAAACGGGAGCGTATACCAACGCTCTACTGTATCACGTGACCAGCTTCGTCTTTCCCGCGATAATAATTCAGAGCCAAATTAAAAGAAGACGATTTATCTTTCGCCACAGATAGATCGATGCCCCTTTCATATGGATTGCTATACTCCTCGTGCCCATCCTATATTGATGTCGTAAAACAGGTGAACAGATTTCTTGAATCATCGAAGCACCGCTACGCACCGGAAGATTTCATACGTCCGAATTCGACGGTCACGGCCGCGTGATAAACATCCATACGTGTATCTCCATGTACGGTATAAATTAAGCCGCACGCAGTTTGATGTCAATAATGTCGACGAAGGGAGGAAACTGCGCGATGTAGTGTACACCGGAGTCTAGAATCCTTAATCCAAAATTCCGGGTGCAGTAGTAGTATTAGGTGCGGTGGACAGCGATGTAATTAATGGTCTTCCAACACCCTCTGAGGCGCCCTAAACCTTCCGATGCGATTCTGAGTCCTTTCTCTTCCTCCGTTTCAATTGTTTAGGTAGACGTGATAGTGTAAGTGAAGGTATGTCCCGTAGGATTCCGGTGCGGTTTATATGAGGTCCTCGTAGAGGAGCGAGGGAGGGTCGGTGCTGGTCGAAATTCTGCTCGCCCTCAACGCACGCCCCCCTACAGAATCGTGTTTTACATGGTCGAGATTGTCGGTAGCGTCCGCGGTGACCAGGGAAAAAGAGGAGAAGGGATGCTGCAGGGACATGGAAGGGTCGTGCGGTAACAAAAACACCATTTAAACGGTTAATTGACATGCTCGCGAGCCCCCGCTTACTTTCAATTCCACCGCCTACATTTCCACCCATGTTTATCATCGTGTAAAACGATAAATTTATCTGATTCCTGTAAACGACGCTTGAATATATCAGCGAATAGATTACACACGATTACAAACATTCATCTTGACCGGTTCAAAAATTTTTCCATCCTGTCCTGAAAATCACTTGGTACTTTTCTTGCTTATAAAATCGTTTGAAAATTTTTCGAGTAAATTTGCCCCTCCACTCGTTGCAATTATTTCGACAAGGAGAAATTTTTTTAAATTATTGTCATCCGACAGGATACTCAAGTCTCAATGAACGAGAAAATCTAAAATTCGATTACTTTTTCGATGTAGGTATATACGGTAAAAATACGAATGTAGAGATTTCTTCTCCTTCTTTCTTGTTCTTCTTTTTTTTTTTTTTTATTTCCTTGCGCGTGGTTAGAATTACTGCTGTATACGTTTACCGGGTGTATTTCTATGTCTCACGGTTGCTGATAAAATTTGTGAGGGTGTCGTCGTTGCGGTAGAATCAGTTGGTGCAGGCCGTCGGGTGACATAGCTGGGAGGAAAAATACATAATGCAATAGCCGGACGTCTACTACTCGCGCGACACCCTAACTCTAACTCGAATTCGTAAGTCAGGATATACAGTATAGAGAACAGAGAGAGAGCTGGAGAGTAAAAGAGAAAATGGAGCAAAAAAAGAAAAAAAAAATCTTGTAAGAAAGGAAAGGAAAGTAAAGTAGATCGGTGAAGGAAGTAAAAAAAACGGGGGAAAAAAAATAAAGGAAGAGAGAGAAAAAAAGAGTTAGAAACTACATACATAACGCAGTTCTCTCTATACGGCCGTGCCACACCTCCCAAGGGTTTGTTTTTCTTCGATCGTTTTTCGTCGCCTGGGATGTAGAAAACCTTCCCGGCGCAGGGGTAAGCATTGATTTACGCATATATATCATCAAAGCTGTCGGAAGAAACGGCCAAATTCTCTCTCTTCCTTTTTTTTTTTTTTTTATTCATCTTACGTTTGAGAATTTATTGGAAAGTGTTACGGCGCGTTTCTTCGCGACGAAATATCACGACTGTGAATGTATGGACTAAAATTCTTAACGTATGCGGTGTAAATATCGTTCCTGGAATATGAACGAGTGGTCATATACCTACACATACCATGGCGCGGAGAGGAATCGAAACTTGGACGAGGGACCGAAGATCTTTAACGTCGATAACCCGCAACGAACGAACGAACAAACGAACGAATCGGCGGCCTGACGATGCGCGATACCCGACAGACTACTAATATGCTTGAGGAGATATTATATTTTTTCTGTACATTATATATGTTATTAATATCCGTATAACGCATGCAAGATGGCAAGCGGCGCACTGTCCGACCTGCTAACGTCACTGTCGTTCTTTAACCGCTGACTGCGTTGCAACCCTATACCATACCGGTCAGGTAAACAACACACACGAGTAAAATACGTACCTGGAGTCGAAAGAGAAGAAAAAAAAAAACAAAAAAATATAATAAAAAGAATCTTAAAAATCATGTGTGTGAAGAGGTGGACGGCCATGCTACACGTCGCATATCGACTCTCCGGTTCAGCTCTCCTTTATTAGACTCAACGATAAAGAAATCTTGCTTCTTTGAAACGGGGGGATCGATGAGACCGGCAAACTCGAATATGTACTTCAGGCTCGAAGCACGTGAGTTTTTTCATCGAGACGATCGAGGAACGCGGTTTATTCGCTCGCTCGTTTCAACGATCTATGTATAGAGAAATATATCGTACGCGCATACCTATACACGCAAATTTATTGCATTAAAAGTATCGAATTACAGGTTACGCTAGCGAAGAACGCGTGCGAAGCTCGCTGGCGTAGGCGGCGCGTAATATGAAAGAGCACGGCTAACAATAAATTACATACACCTAATTATTCGTTCCTCATATTTTCAACTCACAATCTAAATCCGCGATCTAGAAAAATACGGTAAGTAATATGCTGTACGTGGCCTAATAAACTCAATAATTATTACACACGCATCGATGCACACTTCAAGAATAACAATTTATTTATGTAAATTAATTTTTAACGACGCGCGTGTCTAAGATCGTCGTAATGGCTTCCAAAAATTTCTGTAGCTAACCACTACGCGTAGCTTCACGTAAAATTTGATGAAAAAAAAAATCTTAAAATCAAAATCTCTATTTTCTATGCGGGTGGCTCCTCTCGAGTTGATTCTGGCGTGGCACCCCGCAATATTTCGAGCACATATGCATCGCTGGTAGATACTAGAGAATCGGGGAGCAACACCCTACATACGTGTCTGTATATATAGTAAAATTTTTAGACGCACCCCAAAAAAGTCTACGTGGGGTACCAAGTAGCAGATCAGCCCATCGGAAAAGAGAAAGCAATATCGCGGTGCGCGTGGCGCACCATGTTCCCCGTTTTCAGCTTCACCCCCCTGCCTTGACTGACCCCCTGGGGTTCTTTCGCTAAATACTCTTCGCGATTCATTCATTTCTCTCCTCCTCCCCCGTCCTTCGACCCTCAATTGGAGGACTGCCGCTGCTGGCTGCAGAACTCGAACAGATTTTATACGTATACGTATAGAGCGGTGATTATACGCGTAGTGATCTCTGATCCGTGCGCTTCCTCATCTCAATAAGTCCCTTTCACTTTCTCTCTTCTCATTTTCGTCCTTTCTTCATCTCTCCGCAGTCCAAATTGGAAATGCCTGGCGTTCCGAGCGCGTTCTATCCGAACGTAATTTGTATCCCGTGTGTTCGGACAGTGGCGAAATTTTTCCCACCCCCCCTTATTTGCGTTCCATCTTTTTTCGTTACACTTCTCGCTCTCCTTACGGTTTTCCTTTTTTTTCTCTAAATTGTCTTCAAGTTTTCCGTTACTCTTCGGGGTGAATGCGACGGACCCTTGACGTAAGATATTTGAATATGAAATAACAGATTAATAATCCTGGTATAATAGCGCTGCACGCGTGCGAGGCGATCAACAGAAATGATAATGCGTGAAGTTAAGTGAAAATAAACTCATATAGGTATTAATACTTCGTATGAAAAATGTGGGGGGAGAGAGAGACGAGAAGGCGATAGAAAATGATGTAAAAAAATGGAGATTAGAATCAACGCGCGACCTTTTGAAATATAAAATGCAACAGGGGGATGATACGGATATAAATTGAGGGAGAATGATTTGACCGGGTGAGATTGAGTCGTCTGAATATACAGGGAGCACTGGGGGCCGAAAGCCGAAAGCATTGCCCGAATTTTTAACCCGCCGGAGAATTTCCCACGCACTGTGCGCGAACCGGGCCCAAGTGAATATCCTGGCGATACTTCACCGGAGCAACAGCAGCAGTTGCAGGAACAAAATGTATATATAGATATACGTACGCGCACACATTTTATACGGGGTGACGACGCGAGGGGTTCTTACATGCGCCATAAACGGCGAGGAAACTGCAGGCGAACGCGAGTCGCGTGCCGTGCTTTTTTGCTTCGTATTCGTAACGAGTGTGTAATTTCTGGCGATTACCGGGAAATTACACTTTTTTTCCACAGCTTTTTTTTCATACGTATCCGTACACAACCCACACGCTAATCGGGACTGCACACTTGCTGCGCCTATTAATTTTCTGTGCTTCTTTTTTTTCGTCCGAAAAAATTAACAATATGCACTTTATATTTTGAAAAAGGTTTAGAATGAAAATCATGCGATTTATGCGATAAAAGATTGTCTAATGGGTTTGATTCTTCGTTTTTTTTTTTTTTTCTTTCTTTGGTTCGAATTAAGGGGAAAAGATTTGCAAGAATTATATGCGGTGTTTCGGAGTTATACGCTAGCCCGTAATTTTTTGACGTCATGATTCGTTACAAGCGACGGTCTAATGGCAGGTTAAGCAACGTGGGTTTACTCGGCATCAAACGCTCGGTGTAGGGGTTGCAAAACCATCGAGGGAGACACGTGCGTGCTATCATTCGCACCCCTAGCGATTTGATTTCGATCCGGGACGATTGCATGGCGATTCCCTCCTCTTTCTACGAAAGACATGATATTGTAATGAGAAAGAACAATAATAATAATATGCAACAACGGATTATGAGAGCAATTTTTTTTCTTTTCACTGGGAAAAATATGTATATCGTCAAAGTTGATGTTTGTTTCGTGGAGCAAAATTATGTTTCGTAAAAGAAATTTGTTCAATTTTTGTAGTGGGGGGGAAAAAAAACTGACGCGCATTGTAGATATGGATTATAGGTGTGAAAAATTGCGAACATCCGAGGGGCGGTAAAGGCTGCTTATCCGATCCCCTGTGCGGCGTGCGACGAACGGAAGTCTCTGAATAGCGAGTTCCTATGATTCGTTTCTACGCGCCCTTTGCTAGTGCATGTATATATGTACGGTTTCAGCGGGGATAGCGCGTGTATCCGCCTTCCTCTTCCTCCGGTCGTCCCGCAGCTATTACCCTGGCGTCGTAGGGAGAGACAATATTATGACGTCTCTATCCGGCTCTCCAGTTCTTCGGCGCCCCTATATCGCCCTTTCCTATCCTCCCTCTATCTCTCTCTCTCTCTAAGGCCGCAGCGCCCTTCCCACTTTCGCACTTAGCACTTCACGCTTCATGCTAATTTTATTGATCCACCACGTCACTATACGCGCTCCTAGAAACTATACGCGGGTAATATGCATGGAATGAATCCTACGCTGCTGCCCTATAGCCTCATTATATTCCCACACCACACCCTAAAAATAGTATAAGAAAAATGGGGAGACGCTAAACGGAGGGCATTAAAAGTTGGAGAAATTTTCACCCCGTTATTATACGTACATCACGTAGTGTATTATTTTGACTATCAAATTTATAATCATAAATACATAACGAATGCAAACGAAACTACATGCGATTTAAATTGTACGCCGTACTTTTGTTATAATGCCCATAAATTGGGACCATCGCCTCCGTTGAAATTCTCGAGTGGGGATATGTGGCCCCATAAAAGTCTAGAGCCGAGTCCAGAGTGACTAACTTCGAAAGTGTCCTCAAACGTCGGAGAAAAGAAACGGGGAAAAATACAAAAACAACATTGAATGACGTGAATTAGAATGGTAAAAAAGGACCGATCTACTTTGACGTGCGTCGCTCGACTCGACTCGGCGACTGACGTAAAGTGCCTACGTTTGGTACTTGGGCTCGTTTTTGTCACCGCGTTTCTTTTTCACGATTGACAGCCGCGAAAAATAAGCCCTTTGTTATAAGCTCGTATAAGCGACCTATTTGACGCACGACAACGCATCTGACCCGGTGGTGCCGCCGCACGCAAATCTCGTTATTATGACCACGCAGGCATTATGCGTTTTCAAGAACTCCGCCGCTTCTCGTAAATCGACGCGGGTTTCATAAAAAACGAAAACTTAGGTTTCATCCCTTGAAAATAAAAAAACTACCGTTTTTGTCTCACACCATTTTGCCGCGCCATTTTGACCTCGCACGCAGGATTTTTCGGATCGTCCCAATTTCGCGTGGGGGTTGATACTTTCTCCTTGATTTTCTCCCTCCTGAAGGAAGACTACTTTGCGGTAGGGCGGAATGCCGTTCCTACAGGGATTCAGGACTGTCGTCCCGTATCAACGCTACGGGACGGTGACACCACCGACGCCTCGGCGTCGAGGATCTAGCGGTAGAGAAGCTGGCGTCGCGACGCCGGGACGCCGAGACGTACGTACGTCGGGGGGGGGGAGAATTTCACGCGAAATCGAGAGAAGAGAAGGAGATGTATCTCTCGACTCGCCGACGTCTCCTAGCCAATTTCAAACGTAATCCAGAGCTTGTCCGACTTCCGGACACCTGGTGGTCCATGCGGTGACATATAGATCGGCAAACGAAACAAACCATCTCGCGCAGTAGAAGGAGCGCAAACTTTTCCAATTATTATCCTCCCCGAACGCGATTTTTTCCCTCCTTTTTCCCTATAATAATTAAAAATAATTCACAGTTTAGGCAACTGTAGAGTGCAAAAAAAAAAAAAATCAAAAAAAATATCTCTTCGATGTACGCCTCATATTGTAATTCAGGCGAGCTAGGGGAAAAGGGTCTTGAGGGAGGAAGGAGGAAGAGCTGTGGTAAAAAACTAAAACATAAAAAATAGAAAAAAAAAACAACACATTAGCGGAAAATTTCTCATCGCCTAATAGTATGGTGGAATGAATGCCAGACTGTGTATACGTAGAGAAGAGGAGGTAGAGAGAGGAAATACTGGAAGCGTCAAAGTCCCCTTGGAGAGAACAAAACTCACGAGAGCGAGGCGTCACGAAACGTGTAATTCTGTTGCGAGAAGAAGTAGCTGGCAGTTTTACCATCGGGATTGGTGTTGGTGCAGCGCGGCGGTGACGATGGAGCATGGTTGGGTGCAAAGGAATCCCCCGCGTTTCAGAGGCAAATAAATTCACCTCACTTCCAGCAGCAGCCACACTACCCCCGTTACTCGCGGCAAAACCGTTTCGCTTTAATTACCGTTCTGCACGTTATATACGTTTCATCGAACAAACCTCCCCCCCCCCTGCCCCTCACACATATTGCTGAACGGGGTGAACTCGTTAGTGTATACATAGTTATACATTCGTTATAAAATAATCCTCTAGATTTGCCTCGATTCGCAACAGAACTTATTTATATATCTACGGAAACAGAAAATCACCAACTGCATCCCTGATATTACCCAGAGACCCTTATGTACCTCCGGTTGTCATTTTTTAATTATCATTATTATTGTTATCGTTGTTGTCGCAGGTTCTTTTTTTTTATTTCCAAAGGTGCCTCAGGAAATACGGCTAAGTGCCTGGCAATCTGCTGAATTTTTTTTTTTCATCTTTTTTTACCCCTTTTTTCAACATCAACTCTTTTTATCGTAACATTAATTCCGGGATTTACAGTTTTGCGCGTAGTAGACGTTATAGTGTCTGAATATGAATTTTATCAATTAATTTCCTTTGCAGGTCTCGTCCATTAACAGAGTTCTCCGAAATCTTGCTGCTCAGAAAGAACAAACGCAGCAACAGCAACAACAGCAGCAAAGCGTCGGGGTCGGAGTTGGCGTCGGTGTCGGCGTCGGGGTTGGCGCTGGAAGTCCGGCAGAAAGTGTTTACGATAAACTAAGGCTATTAAACGGTCAAGCCACGGGATGGCCGAGGCCGAATCCTTGGTGAGATATTAAAATTGACCTGATCAAAAAATCAACCGATCGAGTAAAGGAGTTTTCTTCGGGGTCGTTGACCGAATGAAAATGAAAATTTGCAAGTTTTCATTCGTTTTTCCGTTCAGGTACCCTTCCGGTCCCGGGAGTCCGTTTCCGTCCCTGCAGCCGAGTTTGAGTCCGAGTCATTGTTCAGCGTTGCCACCGGACACGGCGGATATCCTTCACGCGAAAAAGGGTGAGTGATATTTGCTTTATTATTTTTTGAATGAAATTCCAAATTTCGTACACAGAGCTATCCGCACATAGCATAGATAATGGCTCGAGTGCACACGGGGCAAAAATGAAAACCGCAACTGGGTTTAATTAATTAATTAAATCGCTATGCGAAACGGATGAACACGCATATGATAAATGTATGTTATGTATATACTTGAATGATACGGCGGGCGTAATTCCAGCGGTTAGCCGCGCGTAACTAGCTATGCAGCTACGTACGCATATAACCTAGTATTACATTATAACTGCATCGACGCGTGTGTGTACGATATCTGCATAGATATATGTTTTATGCCTATGTGTAGATGAGGAGAACACGGTAGCGGGTGTAGAGAGAAAATCCAAGCCACGCGTGCACATGGCAGAGCTTTTGGAATATAATTGTAATTTGGTGGCCACCACCGGCGCCGCCATCACCTCTGTACCTCCACCCCCATTTTGCTTGGTTCACCGTTCCCTTTGGCGGCACATCAAACGGAACTCCTTTGCGGGCATTTTTTTCCGCAGCACCCAGGGTGTGTCACGGCCAGTGGCAGCGGTTATACACGCGCGGTTACCCGCCGCTGTACGTTTATTCAGAAACAAAACGGCGGATGCCGACCGACGATTTTATTTATTTTACTTTTTTTTTTTCCTTTTTCGTTACTGCGGAGGTCAGCTCGCGGGGTTTTTCAATAATTTTTGGGGCTACGTTGAGCGGATAAATTCATCCGAAAAATGCATACTCCAGGCGGATATCGGAGCGCTCGTATCAAAGTGGTAAAAAATTTGTCGTGTTCATACTCGGAGGATCAATTATAAAAACGCATTTTCCGATTCCAACTTGAGCCCTCGTGATTCTCAGCTCCGGGAATATCTCCTCGGGGTTAGGAGTGAGGGGGAGAAGTGAGCGGTACGGTACGTGGGCAATGAAATATGGCAACTGTTTCGACCGCTCAAAAGCACGTGAGCCCGCAGGCGGGATTTATCAGCGATAAAGTGAGCCAAAGCTACATTGCGCGGGCGGGATGCAGCGGAGATGCGCGGGGTTGGGACTCTGTAACGTCTATAGGATAACTAGAACTTGCTGCCTTTTTCTCTCCTTCTCCCCCCCCCCCTCTCTCTCTCTCTCTCTCTGCAGTTGCTTTGCCTCGTTCGGTATAAACCCAGCCCCTCGATCGTGCTTTGCTCGAGTTTGCCGGGGCGGCGTGGCATGCACGGTGAAAGATTCGCACCGGAGCTGAAATCTGTAGCTGGAAGCTGCGGAGCTCGAAACTCGGAGGGAGCGACCAACCCGAAACGTTAGAACCAAACTGGGCGAACGCCTCGGGCGACCGCCGCGTTTCGGGAGCCAAAGAACCCCAACCAAAACAGATTATCCCGCAATCATCGCCGCATCAAACTTTAAGCATTTGATTGCTCTTTGATGGTATACATAGAAGATATATACATAGAATATATATACACTGTATACATTATACGCAACAATCATAGTTATAATATTCCAACATGTACAACCTACGCTCTTTTACGTGCCTCGTTTTTTATCCATATAGAATTATTTCAGGAAGAAAGAAAAAAATTCTCAAAATTTCGAATGTTGCGCGAAAATTCAAGTGCATCTTTTTTTTTTGAGCGAGGTGTTAAATCTTATACAGGTGTCCCGTGACATTCCCCTGTTCGTTTATAATAATCGAGATTGCTAGGTACTTCATCCTGTGCAGAAAAGGTAAAAATAAAAGCTATAGAAAAAAAGTATAGAAAAAGTAGTAGTAGAAGAAGAAGAAGTGGAGATGGCGACCGTTGCACTGGGAGATATGGGCGAAAAGTTCACAATAGGGGGCCGTGGCGTATTGTTAGGCGTGCATATAAGGCCGCGACTCGCGTAAGAACCGAGCTTTCGAGCTGCAGGTGCATTGCACATCGTAGGAGCGACTGCACGACATCGCATATATCCGCGGAGATGCGAAACCAATGGAAGAATTTTACTCCGCGCACTGCACAGTTCAGGGGCTGAAGGGAGTGAAGATGAAGGGAGACTAGTCCCGAGGCTGCTGCACACAGAACTGAGGTATAATATAGAAAAAAAAGAAAAGCAAAGTATACCGAGAAAAAAAAGAGAAAAAAAAAAAAAAAGGGAAACTCCGTTGTACGATCGGCGAGCGGTACAACGGCCCTGTGTACGCATCCGCGAAGGGGGTAAGCGCGGGTCGTTCGACTATTGTTTCTTACCTCGGTGGCTCCCGGTGTGCGACGTATACGTATATATCTGCATATACGTATATACGTACTTGCGCATACGAAAGAAAACAAAAAAAAAATAGAAAAAAACAACGTATATTCCCGTATAGCTACGTCGTGAATGAGTCCTGGCAACTTTCATGACAAGAAAGCGATGACGAGTACGTTGCATTTATACACATAGCGGCGGTGGTGGTGTGCAGTACCAGCAGTTTTCAAAGAACCTTCGAGACCGAAGTGGACCCCGACAACGAATGCTTATGGATATGTAGCTAACGTACACTCGTTGAACCAAGAGTACTTCCTTTTAGAAATAAAGGGAGACCTTATATGTTCGGATACATTTTTAGTACATCCATTATTTTTATTGACACCCGCTTCTCGATACACGCGATGCACACATTTGCATCTCCGTCGTCTTCGACGACAGCGAATCCAACGACTCGACGTGGATATTTCGCGTATCCATAACCCATCTGTACCTATACAGCGGATAAGACGCGAAACAAAAGACTCTCCGCTGCTTGCCATACTGTCTTTATGATTCCCGAAGTTCAGCCGCTGTAAAAATTTTCTAATCCATATATAACAGCGTGCAAACAACTGCACCGCGCCGATGTGCAGCTCGAGCGTGTTGTACTGGGGAAAAAAACGAAATGAAAAAAATCGAGAGAGAGAGAGAGGAAAGAATTCTACGTCTACGTCATCACGTGATATAATAAAACATGTATTCACATGATATTATTATGAGCTGTCTGCACGATGCATAGTTATTATATATATAGGCGCGTGTATATTAGTGCTGGTACGACAGATCGTATCGAAAGTCCGGTTCGTTCGTGCAGTATATTTATATAATAATAAAAGAAAACGAAAAAAAGAAAAAAGAAGCAAAAAAAATGAAACCGATAGACAAAGAACGCGAAGCGACGGAGCGAGGGTAGCGGTAAAGGAAGGAAAAAGACCCTTGGCTGTTGGGTAACCTGAGACGTGGCGGTAGGTCGGACAGATTGACGTTAGAGATAAATCGAAACGAGGAGACGTGCGACGAAGACCAGTTGACGCTGACCGACGCGACGCAACACTGACTGACGAGAAACGACGGCCCAACGACCCGCGAATCTCTAACGCTAGACTACATCGGTCCAGAAAATCGAGAGATATATAATACACCTTAGAAAAAGGAGAGAAACTAAACCATGGAATATTACACCGTTTTTTGTTTTTTTCTTCTCTACATAGCCGTAGGAAAACCTGAGAGAATTGAGAAACAATAGAATTTGCAAGCAACCGCACAGCGTGTGCGTGTAAATGAAGCGAACGCCATGCCACGTCGAAACTGGAAAAGAAACTGATATACGCCAATTTGAAGAAGCTTTTTTGTCCTGCACAAATAATTGTCACTGAAAAATCGGATGCTCGTCCGTTTTATTTATTTAGCTTCCAGCCCGCGGAGGCGTTGAAAAGGATTGCGCGACCGTAGATCAGGGAAAAAGGGAGAGAGAAAAAGAAATGAAGGGAAAAAAAAACCCTGCGGGGGATAGAGAGAATCGGTTTGGATGTGTATATAATTTGTACCCTGCGAGTTTGCGACTCTGCAAGGGTTTGTGAAGAGCTTAAGAGGTAATTCTGTCGGTGTGATGTATCGATTGGCATTACCAAGCGAATCAGCCACCCGGGGGGTGAACGTGATGCGGGAAATCGCGAGCTCGCAAGGGAAGAAAAGACGCTACGCACCCTCGACCTGCGGAACTCTTTGTCAGTCGCGCCCCTGCACACTAACAACAGGCTCTTTCCCGCACACGCGGTCTATGAAGATAAAATCCCATAACGCGCAGTATAATACCAAAAAAAAAAAATAAATAAATAATCTACAAAAAGTGAAGACGGCAAAATATTTCCTTTCCGTCGAATCGATCTGGTAGAAAAAAAATGAAATTGATCTAAAATAGACTTCGCCTGGCGAGTATTATTAATTTCAGGTAAAAAAGTATAAAGGTCGTGAAAATAATGGCGAGAATCGCGATTCCGCGGTTGAATTCTAGCCGCGAAAATTGAACAGGTATATTTGTTTTAAAGACCCGTTGAATTTTATCTCGTAGTATTAAATTTAAACACTCGTTCCTCCTACTCCATGCTAAATCCCTCATTGGCGGTTTTCCCGAATTTCGGCCTCGAATAAACGCCCCGGTTATGTGTACTCGGCCGCTAACCGCAAAGCGCGGACGTTAAGCTTTGTACTTCGTGTTGCGCGTTTTGTTTCATTGCAGGAATTCGTTCGTGAAACTTCTGTGCGAATTTAACTCCCCAGCCCGCCTCCCCCGCCCATCAAAACTCTATAACTGGACTGCTCGTTTTAATCACGGTGGGAAAATATACGGAATTCCAAACTATCCAACGATTTTCTCCACATGTATACGTCTCACCGTAATTAAAGCATATCTATGCACGGTTTCGCGTTCGCGTTGGGAAACATCAAAAAATTATCACCCTCACCATCTCTCGCGACAAAATCTAATGAATTATTTTATCAATTGAAAACTCTTGCGAGACCGACGGGAGCACGGGAGGCTTGGATCTCGTTGATTAAGACGACGTCTATTCGGGATAAATAGCAGCGAGGCTTAGTTAGCCGAAAGCTCATTGTCCTCGTGCTTCAGAACCGCGTATTGTGTTTTCCGGTCTGTATAATACCTGCATGTATATATCACGCGGGGTCTAATATTGACGAGTTATTTGCGTAGAGTGTGATGGGATGCAATTGTGTTTTATACACATATAGAAATCAGGCAAAGCGTGCGTAGTACAGATTACACGTATAATGTGTACATCCCGAACATGTATGCGTGCGCCTGATGGCTTCTGCCTTCTCTTGACATCGTCTGTAACTATACATGCCTATAGCTATAGGTCGTATACAACAGCGGAAGGGTAAAGAGGGTAAATAGAGAACAAAGGCTACCGTGAAAGCAGGTGCCTCGGCAAAGGCAAAGTTCGACGTATGCATCAGCGGGAGGTCCCAATCACACGGACTGTACGATGGAACGTACTAGCGAGGGTTCAGAGTCGCACAAAAAGGACCCCGGAGTCCGCGTTCAAAATTTTCATTTTCTTCGCTAAGGAAGAAAAAAAAAAAAATTACTCATTTTTCAGCTTTTTAAGCACAAAATATCGTTCTCTCCACGTTTTCAAATACTTAAAAAAACTGATACGGCGAGTTTCGAGAATTCTTTTTTTTTTACCTCCGACCCTAGGAGGCTATCGCAAGGGGTGTGGAATATGCATACTCTTGACACGCCCGTGCGACTCGATCCGGATCTGAATATCCACGTATATTTGTATACCTATATGTTTATGGGGTACACATACCGCTGCTCCTGCAGCTTCTTGTTCCCTTCGTATATATGGATCGAATGCGTTCCCACACACCACGGGGACTCCCGCTATTTTCTTAATCTCAGAGCCCCGTTCGGAGACGAGACAAACGAGGCAAACAACCGAAAACAACAGGAGATCTCGCCCCGACTCCTGCTGGGGTGGCAAAGCCAGGATTGACTCCTGCAGTATATATAAGCAAACATATACCTATGTCACAAGAATACACACATACTTATGCTGCAGTAGACTTCGGTACGCCGCGCCATGCCACACCGCGACGACAGATGTGGTCGATTCGAGAGAAAAATGCTTTCTATTTTTTTTGCACTTTCATAAAGCTGCATTAAAAATGAAAAAAAAACACATTTCATTCGATTATTTTTCTCAAGTTTCTGCAGATATATATTTTCCTACGAAAATTATAGGATAATCGCAGGGGAGGTTATAACCCCTGTAATATTGTGTGCGGGTGAAGTTGAAGGAAAGCAAAAAAAAAAAAACTTAGAAAAAAAAAGGATGTATATACCTATCTACGAGTATTATCGGAATAAAAATTGGTGTGTGGACGGGATAAAATTTAATTTCGTTATAATACGAGATTATAAGTTCCACCCCTATATATATATAATCAAGTACCTATATAACGTTTCAGAGCTTCTAGTCGGGCCGTCTATAGATATATATATTTTTTATCCGAGAGATATTTTCTGAAATTAAATTGATGCGAAAAATATCTGCCCTCAGCTCAGCTGGGGAAGGCAACTTCCGGAAAAAATTAATATCCTCATGGGATATATGGTATGGCGGGGCAGGAATTCGCGAGGCAAGAGGAAAGGAGAGTGGAAAGAGAGGTTGAGAGAAAAAGGAAGGGTAAAGTTCCGAGCAGATATGCGCCGGGTGTAGGTTAACCGTCAATACGGCACAGGATAACTTTTCGGAAAACTTTGTTTTCCCAAAATTCGGAAGCCACGGGATGCGATTTTCACGCAGAGCTGAGAATCAGATCTGCGTGGTGAAAAATAGGTTCCTATTATTTTTTTTCCCCTCCTAAAATCACCGGTAGATAAGGTCAGCGTTTGGTCGGCTAGAGAGTTCGGAAAATTTTATCATCTTCCCAACTGTGCAGATATAGATAATTAAAGGGCGGAAGGGGAAAAAGTGGGCTGAAATAAAGAAGAGGCTGTAAAGACGGAGAAGCGACTTATGAAAAGCCTTCAAATCCCAGCTGCTTTCCTCTAACTGGATGCGCGCGATATTAAATTTTTGGAATTTTGCGGTGGTGAGGTCGGCACACGCGCGCGTTTCCAACGATAAGTTTCATAATCCATCCGAACGAACGGAAGCGGTGAAAAGATTAAAAGACAATTATTAGCTTGAACTGAAGAATTTTTCAATATTTATTTATAGCAGTTTTTATACCACACATGTATAGGCAGATATATAGTTACACATTTACGTTTTTTTTTTGTTTCTTTTTCTGTTTTACGCAACGATAAATAATAAGAAGTATATAGCCAGAGTCGAATGTCCTGTAATGGACTGATACGTGAAAATCATTCTCGTTACCCCAATAAATAAAATTTCCAACCTTCAACTTCGTCTGAATGGTTTGAACTCTTCACGTGATTCCATTGGCAAAGAAAAGCATGAAGCATCGCTAATTAAAAACTGAGAAGATATCTAGTCTCTGGAGCCTGGACTCTGTAATTAGAGGAGTACCTGGAGCTGGGAACTGCAGCTCCCAAAGGAACGACGGCCGAAGGTACATTAAACGGATACTGAATGACAGCGGCAAGTGGAGGTGATGGTGCGGCAGCTTCATCCTGGAGTTCGAGCTTACCGGATGAAGTTGAAGATCCCGCAGGAGCTGATTGAGCAGCGGCGGCAGGAACGGCAGGAGCGGAATATGGAGCGGCGTTCAGAGTTGCTGGGTTGAACTGAACTTCTTGAAGAGGAGAGTAGGAGTAGATCGGTCCTCTTAGAGGCTCAACATTCTCCGCACGGATTCTAGCGAAGTATTTCATCGCCTCGATGTCCTGATGACTGACGTAGCGGATTCGTTGAAGACGCCCGTCGGGAAGAGCGATGTAGTATTCACCCATTTCACGTTGTTGTTGGTTGTCGATATCATCTTCGTCGTCGAGTTCGTTCACCGAATTCACCGGCTCGACCTAGGGATTTTGGTTCAACAATAAATTACCGAACACGGTTCTTATCCGAACGCGATGACCGCAACGCGTGGATTAATTTTCTACCAGACGCTTTTTATGAAAACGAATTGTAAGAAAATCAAGTGAAGACAAATAAAAGAGAAGGAAACTCACCTCAGAGTCTGCTGTCTGCGGTGCCGAAGTGGTCGTCGCGTCTTCGATTTCGGTGGTGGTCGCCGAGGGTTCTTCAGTTGTAGTTGGAACGGGAACGCCGTATTCCTGTTCAGGTTGTTGGGGCTGGAATTGTCCCTGAGGTTGGGGAACACTGTACTGGTTTACGTCTGGCTGGAAAACTGGCGCTTGATTCAAATTTTGGTAAGCTTTAAACTGCTGTTGCTGTTGCTGCTGGCTCTGGAACTGGAAGTTGCCAAATCTTTGTTGCTGTTGTTGCGGTTGTTGGGGTTGTTGCTGCCGGCGTTTTTCCAGAGGCTGTACGGGCTGAGGAACGTCCGGAGCTCCGTACTGCTCTTCGGGATTTGAAGGAGACTGGCTTGGCGACCCGTAAGAGGTTTCCACTTGCCTTTGGGGTAGATAGAAAGATGGACCGGCCGGCTTCCATCCCGAAGGAGGATAAAATCCATCAGCGGGAGCATATGGAGTTGTGTTTTCCTCTTGACGAGCGAAATAGTAACGTCTCTGCTGTTGATTTTGTTGGCGGTAGACGGGAGGCTCGCCGACAGCAAAGGCCACCAGAACGCTGAGGACTACGAAAACCTGAAAGTAGATTTACGGTGAACTGAATTGCTTTTGAAACGAAAGATAATTCATTGATAACCGAGCGAACGATGTGTACCTTCATGTTGTTCGATGGATTGTATGAAACTGATGTACTCGTTCGTTGTTTTTGAACGACTGATTTGTCCGGCGTCGTGAGGCATTTTATACCGACAACAGGCGCGCGATCTGCATGGCTAAACGGCTGGGCTCATCCGTACGGTATATTCAATTTTTCCTTCGGGATCTGCTCCGCGATGTCCAACACGCATTCGGATGACATTGGCCTCCTAAAGTCCGCGACTGCGACGATAAGTCCTCGTTAAATTGTTGGCCAATTCCACGACGTCATCCGCTGTATCGTATCTCTGCCACACTCGACATCATCGTTATTCACAATTATATTTTTTTTCAAAATTCGAAAAACAAATCATATCACCAAAAAACGCGGAATTCCTCAAACGATCTTCTGATTGAACAGAAAATTTGACTTTTAATAACGCAGTAAAAAAAAAAGAAGCAAAGTACTTATTTCAGCGGCATTCGTATAAATAGTTAAAAATTCGAATCTGCGACGATCTATAGAGCTTGGGATTCGGCTCACGTTCATCCTTCGCGCGTGACGCTTCGCACAAGTAAATAATTCCGCTGAACTCAATCCACGGACAGCATCCAATGAAAGTGATCGACGCTCACCGCAGTAGTCAGAACAAATGGAGGTTCGATAAGCTGACGTATTATTCGATGCTCAACGCATCTCACGTACATTGCAGATATTTATACGAACACATTCGAAACAATTATACTGGCGAATTTATAAAAGTTGCAACAATATATTGATTATTAATCGGGGACAGATTGTCGCGACCGTCAAAACTTCAACGGAGATAGACTTCGTCACTTTCCATCTTTAAACGTATTCAGACAATACACGACGCTTGTTGAATAAAATAACATAAAGAACGTCTCATTTTGAGTTCATATTCTTATTTTAAAGTACACGCAATCGTTCTCTCATAATACAGCCAGTGTAACTCCCGAAGACGTCATCACTTCTCCGTAGGGTCCCGCATTGCTTCTTCATGGGGAAAAAAGGAAAATTCAGGCTTTCGCCATAAGGGATTAAATTTGAAAAAAAAAACGGGGAAAAAAGGGAGATGGAAAGAAGTAGAATCGAGAGCAAAGTAGATTTATTATGCTCGAGAGAATAGTGGATCCCCTACGATATCAAAGAACACAAGTGGATATTGGATGCTACGAAACGATATCGAAACATCGCGAAGAAACAAGCAGATGTCTAATATCTTGAAATCCCTTTTCCGTCGGACCGCAGCTGTTTGAAAATTTTTTCCCATAACTTGCGGTACGAGGAAACGAAGATGTTCGAAAGAAATCGATAAGCCACGATGTATTGGATCGAATGAAAAAATTTGAAGAAAAAAAAAATCTTCGGATAAAACTCACGGAGATTCGCGCGTATTATGACGAAAAATCTGATCATATATAACGCGTTCGTCCTGCAGTCCTGCCAAAAACCGACTCGGGAACCATGAACCGGGAGAGAGAAAGAGAGGATCACCGAAGAGAGAGAGAGAGAAAGCATCGGAGCAAAAGGGGAGGGGTGGGAGGGGGTGAGATACCACGCGTACAAGCGCTGCAAAGCAAATTACTCACAGTTAAACGACTCCATTTCAATATCGGGTCCTGCCAGGGACAAAAGAAGGGTGAGATGCCTCTCCCTTCTGTCGCAGGCATCGACGAGCCCGTAGGCCGACGCTGTTTACTACTGGCTTCTAGCTACTGCTGCTGCTGTGCCTAAGCCCATAGATGCGGCAGTTCGCACCATGATGTTTTCTGCGATGAAGCTTTTAACAACAATTCCCATCAACGTATTTATTTTTATAGATCCCGTGAATTTTTAGTCGACAAAAATACGCGTTTCGTACATGGTATTTACTGAGAGAAAAAGAAATATGGCGATATGGCGCACGAAAATCATCGACTCCAATGATTTTTGTTCTCGTTTTTTCGCTCTCGATTGGACCAGGCGACTCGGAGAATCCATCGAACGTTGGCTCAGGTGACCCTGAAAAAATATGTCAATCGTACCGAATTGAAACTAAAATGCATATTATGTCGGTGGGTAGGTATAATAACGAATGAGTGTTGACGTACGAGAGAGAGAAAAGTGAACGACAAGCCTGTCTTCGTATAATTGAATACCTAGAGGTATGTTTCGCGTCTGGGGGGCTCTTGTGCGGGTTCTCGGCTCCGGGCTTCGCACCCCATGCCTGCCTAGTGGCGTCTGCAAACCGGATTAATTGTCTATGAAGGGTGGCGGAGAAGGAGACGAAAGGGAGGAGAGCTGAAAGAGGAGAAAGAGGAGGAGGAGGAGGACGAGAACGTGGAAAACAAAAAGGACAATGAACTACATTGACAATTAACCCTGAAACTCATACCCGTAACTAGAATTAGTGACCAACGTCGGAAAGAAAAAAAAATAACTACTGACCAGACCGAAATGAAACTCGATACACCATCGTACCTCTCGAGACAAGCGTTGTCGAATTAAATCCACATGTTCCTCAAATCAGTTAAAATTACATCTATCACTGATGCACATATAATCGATCTCGTCGATGTCATTTTACACCGTTCATTAAAACAAACGCATAATCGAAGGTTGTGCCCCTGATTTAATTGCGGATTAATTAGTTAACCGTAGGATTAAATGCATTAGAAACGGTTTTCCGCTGATCTTTTTTTTACAGCAATAAAATAATCGTCCCGTATCGTTTGGCTAGGGCGCGTTGGCGCCCCGCATGTCCCATGGGATAAGGCGGAGCCAACAAACTGTTTAACAACTAGTTGCTCGATCCTCTGGCATCAAAGTCCCTGAGGACTTGTTTCGCGGTATGGATATCTAACCGCGAATTAACCAGCGGTGAAACCTTGTTGCAATGAATAGAGTTTAGAATTAAGGTTGAAAGGATCTCCGAATGAATTTAAATCCTTGAAAAATGAAATGGTAAGAATTTAGATACGGACGATATCTGCGAGCGGATTTCATGTACGGCCAAGATGAGACCGAATTTAATTCGGCAACTCGTATTCTTGTTCCCTCGCGGTGCGATGTGAACAAACGCCGTGCCTTTCTATGTGCCGCACGTGGTGTATGAGCGGAGTTTGGGGGATGACGATGCAAGAGAAAAGTTAGGTTTGGGGTAGGCGTTCCCCAACCCCATCGTCAGTCAATGTTTGCCAGTTTAACCAACCGTGATGTTGGCTGCCAAGTTTGTTCGAGATATTAGCACGCGTTGGCATCAGAGGTTCGACTTGAAACTTTGACTCTAACTTTCCTGCAGAACCTCTTTTACCGCGCCGCGTGCTTAATCACTTCTCTTATGGAATAAAGTTGCTCCTTTTTAAATTTAAAACCGCCACTTGGTCAAAGAACTTCACTTGGAATTATACTTATTATCGGAAGAAAATTTGTATAAGAGATGTTTTTTTCTCTTTCTCTTTCATTTTTTTTTTTCTCTTTTTTCTCTTTGGCTTTAACGAGTTCGAATTGTTTCGGAAAAAATTTACAAAGATTATTATACTGGATCAAATCAGCGGGATATAATTCATTGAATTTCTTATTCCTCCAATCGTTGTACACATCGGTTTACAATCGTTCTCCGCGGAAGCGTATAAGGTTCTAGATTGTTAACGAGTAAAAATAGTACATCAAAAAGATAGAATTATATAATCTGAATGAAATGGTTTCAGTTTTTTCAATCGAACGAAATAATTGCGGACCTCCAGATTATTCCGCGCACTTGATATCGCTTCTACTTCGGGGGTAGTTTGGAATACTTCTCCGCCATCGACGAACCATATTTTCCCTCTTCCTTCGGCTCAACTCGCTTTCCCTTTCGTCTAACCTTCGCCGCAGCTATTACCGAAGATCGCTAATCGCGTTAGCGGAATAGGATGTGCGCCACGAGAGAAAGGGGGGTGGGGGGTGGTTTAGTTTAGCGATGAGGAGAAACAGTCGGGTACCTACAATGCCCACATGGGCGGTTGGAGAATGGAAGTATAGCTGGAAAAGCCCTATAGCTTGAATATTGCGGAAACTCTATCAGAAGCTGTAGCAAATACACGAACATTTCTATACGTACATATGTATAGGGTTTATTACGTGATTCGTTTATAACTCCCACCCCCATTTTCCACTCTCAACCCTCGAGCCCCACCACTTCTCAGCAAGGACTCCCAATCCTCTTTGCCAACAAATGCTCGAACGAGCTGTGCGCGGCAAATCTCCTTAGTCTCGAAACTCGATCAAATTTAGCCGTTACCGTCAATTCCTTCCCACCAGAATGTTCGCTCTCCATACCCCCTTCCGCACATTTATATATTATTATTGTATATCTAGGTATAATGATTTGTAGATACGGAGAGTTTGAAAAAAAAGAGAGCACGAGATCAGTGGATGAAAAAATCGAGCATATACATTTCTTTGAAAAGTTTAGAGGAAGGATGTGAAAAATATCTGCTGGGAAATTAGAATCCGAGGAAGGATTTTACATGGCTATATAGAAGCGTATAAACAGCGAAGATTTTGGTCGGTGTACAACTTATTTCGCTGCCTTAACTCGACTTAACTGTTGTACACCGAGCAAAGTTTCCCGCACACCCACTAAATAACAAGAATTGCGCGCTTCCGTCTCTTGCTTGCTCCTTTCGCCCAATTACTTCCGGCTTCTCGAGTAAAGCGAATGTACTTTTGTAAGTTACTCACTGTAGCCAACTAACTCCTTATCCCACCGCGGTGGTATAATGCTGTATTTTACGCCACCCCCAACTGCACAACAACTGCATAGTTGATGAAAAACAAAGCGGGAGAAAACGACTGCGACCGCGAGGTGTGAATTGATCCTCTTTTGACGTGGATTTACATAAGCAGAAATACATCGACTTCCGGGAATTCGACATCAGAGCTTCGAGTGGTCTAGGCAAACGATCATCCGATGAGAGACGCACAATGGAATCTGGTATTTAGTATCCTATGTCGGATATTTGTTGTATATCAGACAAGATCGGCGCGTTGCGGTACAAGCGGCCGAGGGATTTGAAAATAGAAGTACGCTCGGGAGCAATCTGCGCCTCTGAAAATACACGGGGTATATACAAACATAAAATTTAGCCATAGTACATAGGTATTATATACCCGTGTACAGAACTCAAGGCGTAATCCTGTTCAGCCCGATGCTTAATCCCTGGGGATAAATTTATCAGATACCTCACCCCAGAATTTACGAGTACAAACAGTGGGATAAGCAGATACCCATGTATAGACTCTCATGTACATCCATGTGGTCCATGAACTTGCTCCCAATTTTAGGAATCTTGTACGCGAGCAAAAAAAAAATCAATGCAAGTGCTCGTATAGGTAGAATATCGCGGTAATGAACACGGTGTACTTTTTATTCTGAAGAGATTTTTCCCGGACAGTAGCAGAGGTAATACGGAAAATTGTGAGGTGAATTTTACTTGCATCTATACATAGTGGATTGGCTTTCGTGAATGGCCGTTACTAAAAGTTTGAATGGCTGCTCAGTGTCATTCCGGGTCTTCTGCTTGAGCTGGGAATTATAATTCACCGGAGGGGCTCGATATGCACCGTTTCCATTGTGCAGCTAATATCAATGGCGAAGGGTGTCACACCGGAACGGGATCCTCCGCGAGTTACCACACCTATTCCCGTGTGTCCCTGAAATTGCGTGTATAAAAAGCGGAGAAAAACTATCTGCCGCAACCCCCTAATGGCCGCCACCCTATTTAGCGGCGTGTTCCTACGTCACATAGGCGTATACCTCATATTGTACCGTGCGCGGTACCTCTAACCTCTAAAAGTTTAACTGTAGATATTATTATTACGTGTATAAAGCGTGAAACTGGGGCCCTTGGGTGACATCTGTATCATTGCCAACTACGCGTCGCCTGCACAAGGGACTCGAATATATGAGGACCGTTTTAGGGACGTTTTAGGGTCGCCAATTGTACAACCAAAGCCCATCGGTCGCGGTCGATTCAGTCTAGAGTACCACCAGTTCCCGCAATATGGAGGACCTGAAATTAATGATATAATCTTCGCGCAAACTCCACGGTTCATTTTACGATACGCATAAGTACATTAAATCAGGGGCTGCTGTATTTTCATCTGTGTTTTTCAATTTCGACTCTCAACCCCCCAATTTCATCCCGATTCTCTGGGGGTAAAACTCGAAATTCTTAATCGAGTACGAAACATATTATCCGCCCCGAGATATATCATTCGTGACGAGTTTAAGAGAAATGCGACAAAAAAAGAAATTGAAAATAAAAATGTCAAGTCAAAAAGTAAAACGTTGACTTTTCATTTTTTTTTCTTATTTTACCGAATCGAGGACGTACAGAGCAATCGACTCGGTGATCGATTAAGTGGCCATCATCTATCAATCTGTACTATGCTGCACCTATTATTACGTATAGAACGTACCTTGAAGAGGGGGGTGCGTTTATATGGTGGAGCAGGGAATGGCGCAAGAGAGGTACTTATGGTACGGCAACCGATCCTATTATACACATCGCCCGATATTATATTACATTGTGTTATATTATATTATAAAATGTTATTCAACTAGAGTCGAGTGTCGCTCACCTGAGAGTGTAAAAGGCGCTATGGCACGCGCGTCTCTTTGATTGAATAAATAATGTCCCAATGCTGCTGCGGCAATTTCGATCCTACTTACGCGATAATATCGGTTGTACCCCGCACCTTCGCTCTGTGGAGCATTCAATACAAATACCTCCCTCCGCTGTATGCAGTTGAAACACACGCTCTGAAGTCAGCTTCGATGAACACAAGAATGTAACGTGTAGGTATTAGTTAAAGGATAAGTCTTTCGAGCCGCAACAACAATGCGATCAAAATGGCATTGTCGTGGTCGTCGAAGTGCAGACTTCGTGCGTAATATGTAAGGTAACCCTTTCCGATCGTTGTGCAATTGTTTCCGGGGTATAACAATTAAGACAAAAACGTTTTTCAAGATTTAACGTTTAGTCGAGTAAGCAGCAGATTATTATACATCGAGTACGTGTACCAGCTTGGTGCTCTGTACTGACTGAGTATCAATTGATTCTACACATAGTAATAATAGTGTGTCGAGAGCTGCGTTTTAAATATAAAAAGTCATCTATTATTTTCACGCAACTTGATTCTGCAGAATGCGCTATTATTTCTGTTGTTATATTCGTTGTAATGTAACCTTTACTTAGCAAAAACGCTGTGAAACTGGTACGCGTTTCTTTTTTCCTTTTTCAATTAGGTATATGGGTTCGATTCATTTCATTCAAATAACTCGTGAGCAATGATTTATAAACGGCACTACGCCAGCTATTACATAGAATATATTGTTTCGTCATTGTCGTATATTATATGGTCGTGCTGCCACGGTATTCATATAATTGTTCATATTGTTCAATTATATTAAAATTCTCTCGTCAATTGTTTCTTTTCTTTTTCTTTTTTTTTTTTAATTAGATTTCTTGCATTCTGTTATTCACCATCATCGACGATATACAAATAGATTTATTAAGATGATTCTGGTACATATGGGTATACAATATACGCATGCTATTCGGTACAGGCGATCGTGATTCGCCGTCTGCGTAGCCCTATGAGATATTTGCTGGAGTTGGAGAGTTGCTGTTGCTGGTGCCGTTGAGAGGAGGACCAGAATTATCCAGCCTCTCTCTTCCCTCTCCATATAACAGCTGCCAACATCTTCCGCGGTGGGTCTCTAGAGAGACATGACAGAAAACCTGATTCAGACTCACGGCAAATATTATATACCTATATCTCCTTCTCGCGGCGATACAAAATGGCCACTAGACTCGCGGCACTCCCAGCTCACTTTTTTTTAAACGTTTTTTTTTTATCCTTCTCACATTTTTGTTTTATTTTATTCTTTGTCTTTATCTCTCCCCTTTCGGCTAATATTTCTTCCCTTCTCCTCCTAGTTTACAATTCTCTATGTATTGATAATCCATTACGATCTTTTAATCGCCCATATTAACGACGCTTCATTTTTCCCCGATTATGTTATCCTTCGGGATATTGTTATTATATCTCTGCTATTTACATCGGCTCAATGATTATAAACGCGTGAAAACTATTTAGTTCATTTATCACCTGTTTTTCTTCGATTCCTCTTTTATTTTTATATCATAGTTTTATTGAAACAGGATCCGCGAAGGAGAAACAGATCACAGACATCCTTCCCTTTTTATCGTCCCGAGTCCCTAATTCCCTTACGTATCTAATCTCTCGTCTAATCTAGCTTTAATTGCCATACTCACAGAACACGCTCAGCGCGCGTTAACTCGATACCGGGGCGGTAGATAATTTTGCACCACAGTCTGCAAGAAGAACCGGAAATGTGCAGCCCGTAGTTTGCGACGATACGTATTACCATAGGATCCCCCCACAAATCAAACTATGCCCGAACTATAAAACATCGCTATGAGCATGTCAAGTCGTATGCAACTACGCGCTGCAGTTTATGCAACTGCAGTAGGGGGGTAGGAGAAATTTACACGAGAATTTACATGCATAATAAATTCACACGTTATACAGGTTTGAATACCTGAGAATGTTAACACAAAAGGACGCGGAGGAGACAACCGACAAGTTCTCACTTAACCCCGGAGTTCATCAAGTTTACATTAATAATTACTAAACTACGTCACAATCTGAGATACTAGGTCGGGGGTGTAACGTGTTAATATATAGTCAATTGTGCAGTTTATCATCACGCGCAGTATAATGTACACCTCTAAGAATTGTGTCGCGTTACCAATACTATTCCAGCTACTACGACTGATACGTAAATTTCCACATTTTTAGTCTCTGCGAACAGCGATGAAAAAACTCTCATATATCCTGCAGCTGGCGCAAAAATTTTTTTCCTCGCATGTGCGATAGGATATACCCTCTAAGAAAGTGAAGTTATAAGTCCCTCCCATTTTGCGTTTCTGTATAAAGTATCTGCTGCAAGGGAGGCCGGGATGAGACGAGATAGGTAGATAGGTGTAAGGTATAATACCACGGCTGATGGCTAGAGGGGGTTGTGCAGCATATATTGAATCGCCGGTCGCCCTCCCCTTTTTCTCTCTCCTTTCTCTCTCTGTCCCTCCCTTTCTTCCCCCTCGCTACGGTGCAAGGGGGTTGTTATCAGGTTTCCATTAGCGCAAAGGGATGAACACCGAACACTGTGCGAGCCGAGCACACCGTACGGGGTGGAATGGGGGGGGGGGAGGGGGAGGGTGAACCTTGCGGAGAGGGTGAGAGGGGGACAAACCAGTGGCGTCGGGACGCTCGGCGTCTTATCGCACCTCCTATATACCCACTCCCGGATCCCTCGCCAACAACGACGCCTCGACGCCGCGACGCGCTCACCCAGAAACCGACGATAAGGCTCGCCTGGCGACGCCTGCCTGCCTGCCTGCCTGCCTGCTTTCCTCCAACGCTACTCGTGCTCGGTTATATGTATTATAGATATACATATCTATAGGTACATATACATATGTATATAGGTGTATTATACACCCCCTGCAACTATGATATACCGTCAAACCGAGGAACGAATCCTTTTTGAGAAAATTTTACAAATTTTACTCTCCTCGAAAGTGTGATACGCGCGATGTCGGGTAGAAATATATCGATAAAATGAAGAAAGTAAGGAGGGGAAAACACATATTTATTACATACCATTAAATGATTGGGGAAGTTCGAAATGATTGTAAAAAGAGAACTTGAAATTGGCGTGCTTCGAGAGTACCATACAGTATTTGTAATTCATCGGAGGAGTTGGTATTATTATTGACGCCCCGTATCCTGGTTTTAATTACAGTTGCGGAATTGGAGGGCGGTGCGCATTCGGACGAGACAAACAGCGGTGGAGATAACAGTAACGCCGGTAGTATTTCTGGAGGTGGTGAAGACGATCAGGCCAGACTTCGTCTGAAAAGAAAACTGCAGAGAAACAGAACCAGCTTCAGCAACGAGCAAATCGACGCCCTGGAAAAGGAATTCGAAAGGACCCACTACCCCGATGTCTTCGCCAGGGAAAGACTCGCCGCTAAAATTGGACTTCCCGAAGCTCGCATCCAGGTGAATATTTTAATATTGAGAAAAAAGTCAAAAATAAAAATTGGTAATTAGGAAAATCACGGAGATATAGAATGAATGAGACTACAGCTGCAGTGTCGCGCGAAACGGGTGAGAATTTTTCAGGAAGTTATATGAATGGCGAAGAATTGGGAAAATTAGAAGAAAAAAAAAAAAAAGAAAAAACTTAGGGAAATTGACATTTTTAACGCGGAGCCTGCGGCGTATCGTTCGTATAGCAATTGATCTCTGTGAATCTGTCTGGTCCACTAACTCAGGTGTGGTTTTCCAATCGGCGGGCAAAGTGGAGACGCGAGGAAAAGCTGCGTACTCAACGGAGGGACAACCCGCAACAATCGCACGGTGGAGGGGTTGGTTTGGTCAGTGGTCATCCGACGCCTCCGCCACCCCCACCGCCACATGCGCCACCCTCTCCGCCAAGGATTCATCACGGATTCGCGCCTTCCGCGGTCTACCCAGGGATTCCCAGCATGCCGGACTCCTACAGGTACGCAACAAAATAACCTTGATAACATTTCATTTCTATCCGTCGCATTTTTTTTCCAAATGCGGCTGTAAAAAAAGGAAATATGAAAAATTGTCTAGAAGATCGATTGTCTAGAAGTTGATTGTGAATGACTTCGGGGCCAAGCGCGCGTTTGGACAACTTTTTCGAAAAATTGTCCAGGCGAGCTTGGCCGCGAAGCGATTCAAAATCAACCCAACCGGATGTACATGCTGTGGAAGTGATAAAAAAAATGAAAGCCCGCATGATATTTTCATTTTTAGCCCGATGACGTCGATGCCGAGCTTCGCGATGTCCTCGCCGAGTCAACAAGGGCAACATTCGGGCCCCGGAATGACGGGTGGTGGTGGTATGGGCCCGATGGGCATGAGCGTTGGAATGACTGTGGGCCCTAGCCCTGGAGCGTGTCTTCAGCAACGTGATAACGGATATTCTTGCGGCGTTGCACGACCTCCGAGTTACGAACCTCTTCATCTCGGTTACGGTGCAAGGCCAACCTGCAGCCCTACGCAACCCTATCACACCGCAGGGTTGAACCAGTACAACCAGAATACCAGCTCGACCGGTGAGTGTCTACCACACTCGCTGCACTCCCTCCATTCGCTGCTCGCTCTCTAGCCACAGGAGAGCTGGATCTACCACGGATCCGTCGGGACGTACTATTGAGCGGTAATGACTTGACTGATTGATTCATTCTAATGGTCTCACTCTAATTAACCCTCGATGTGAATAAAAATCAAGGAGGATACCCTGCATAATTCTTTCAGTTGTGGCCAGTTCTGGTTCTACAAGAGCGTGTAGCTCTTAAGAATCACGTCAGTTCAAGTCGAATGGAATTCGAAAATTATTCTCTCTTTTTTTTTTCGTTGTCTCTGAACGGTCTAAATGGACACGTAAAATCATGATCCAAGTGACTTTCGTACCACTGATCGTTGAAGGTGTTAAAATGAATGTTCGGAATTGACATGCGTGTCGTTATTTTTCAGGTCTGATCTCGCCAGGAGTAAGTGTGCCAATCGCAGTCCCCGGGCAGCCAGCACCAGACATGGCGGCCCAATATTGGTCTCCGAGACTTCAGTGACCGTGGTGGGCTTCGACGTCGACTTCCGGTCCTTAGGCGAGACGAGGCCCCTACCTCAATCCTTTAATAATATAATTGTAATCGTAAGCCGCGCAACCCTTACCTGCATTTCCAAAATGATAGATTCAAAATTTTTCAAAATTTATCACCGTTTGACGAGGAGTGCGCGATATAATAACACAGAAATTATAGACATAAGTTTCGTCGTTACTCGAGAAATTCGCAAACTTTATCCCTGAAAAAGCATAATTGCGCGGGTCGGATACCTTTAGAAAAAAAGTTCATATTCAATGATGAAAAAAAGAGGAGAAGGAGAAGTAAGAAAAGAAGACGTTACGTCACGCTCAACTTTTCCCGCAATCACGTACGATATACATATTCCATGCACTCGTCGCTCAAACTCAATTATTCCTTTTCTATCGAAGTTTTTCCACTTCTCTCTCTCTTTCTCTCCCTTTCTCTCTTTTTCCCCCTCTCTCTAATTATTAATAAAAAAAAAAAATCACTTATATATAAAAATAATACATGCATACGTAGCGGGTTATTATACATGTAAATATATATAAAAAAAAAAAAAAATTTGAAGAAAACAAAAATGAGCCATACTTATATTATATAAATATATGTATAAACATACCTACCTCTGTAAGACAGAGCTCAAAAAAAAAATCCTCGATATATCTGATATTTAATATTATAACTTTGTACACCTGCAACTCACCATTCCCGCCCACCAACGTTAGTAGATATACATGATAAATTAAAACTGATATTATTATTATTATCATCATCATAGTTATTATTATTGTCATTATCATCATTATTCTTAACATGATTATTATTACAGTATAAACTCACACGTACATACCCTTCGATGGGTAGATCCGCTGCGATGCGTACGAGTTACGCACATTGATGATATCGTATTCATTACACGTAGAAAACAGGCCCGTTACATACTTATGTATATATAGTACAAATATATACATATGTATCAATAGGTTGTAGTACACAGTATATGTAGGTAGAATGGTAATTTTTGGCCCCAGCGGCACACGTTGGTACAAATCCCGAGGTTATTATTATTCTTATTATCATGATTTTCATTTTTATTTTTTATTAAGATTATAATTATGATAATAATTATTATTATCATTGATATCGATAGTGTTGTTACATTACATATTATCATCATCAGCGCTATTTACTAAAATTCTAATTATTATATGATGCGCTCACTTTTGTTCGTGTACATGATTCACGATTTATATTTTTGATATTATTACGTTGTATGATTATGATTATTATTATCATTTTTTTAAAATAATAATTATTATTATTCTGTATGATTATTATTACGTGTACTACCAGAATCAATGTCACTGATTTTAATATTATACCATATATTGTTGCAATTAAAATGATCATCGTCATTGTCATAATATGTAATTACCATTTGCACATCATCGTTGCAGTATCGATTTCTATAGAGGAAAAATATCGGTATGAAGATCGATGAAACCGAACGAGTCCGATGAATGATTTTAAAGTCGGAAACACTTCTTCAGAGCTTATTGTTAGCATTTAGAATTATATTGCGCCGATTCAATAGTCAACTGCACGACGGTGAATTATAAATTGTATAAATATAATGATGTAAATTATTTTGTATGATAATGTAATTGATGGGGTGGGTTGGTGGAAAAGGGTGCAAGTGCAGAAATTCAAGATATTGCTGAGAGTTCGTTTTCTTGATAGAAAAAAAGTGTACTTTGTAACAGCGTTGAGGAATGAACTAATTATATGTACCCTTTTTCGCTTTAAACCCCTAAATTTTCAACATGGGAAAAGAATTAGCAAAATAAATCTCGTGTGCAGCAACCACATTCTCTGTATAATTATCATCATACATATATTACAATATACGTAGCTATGTACAGTAAATAATTATTCGTTTCGTTGATCATTTGTTTTATGTTGTAAGGGATGTATTGTATACATAAAAATTGTAAATCAAAAATGACGCGCAGCAAAAGCACCTGTAAAACACCGTCGGTAGTTCGACTATAATGCAGGAAAAAATAAATTTCTATAATATTTATAGAAGAGAATACAAAAACAGTGAATATAAAATTGATAAGAAAAAAAATAGAATAAATTGATTAAAAAAAAAAAAAAAGAACACACACACGTAACTCATAGGGTGAAAAGAGAGGGGGTGGGAAAGTCAGGAATTCGTAATCCGCAAGTTATCGGTACCGAAAAAAACTTGGCCGAGCATATGCATATATATCCATGTATATAAATACATACACATCTTATTATCATTAAAGATATTGTTACTATCATTATTATTATTATTATTATTTATATGTATATTCACTCAGCAAACGTCTGCTGGCTAATGACAAAAAACCTGTACGGACGTTCTGTTGCAAGTGTTTCATGAAATACGCAGATAAAATGAAACTATTGATGACTATTATTGATTATTGATTATTATTATTATTATTATCATTATTATTATTATTGATATGTACTGACCATAGGTATAATTCGTAATTTATATATATAAATATATATACTTATTCGACGCAAGAAAAACCGAATGTGATTTCTCTTATAGGCCAGAATATGTCAAACGTACGTATGGATAAAGTGAAAGAAAAAAAAATGGTATATTAAAATAAAATAGTGTGTGCATTTAATTAACATTATCATAAATCTATATCGCGTTGAAATTATTCAATTCCTCTGCTGTGTTACCTCTTGATAATGTTATTTTGAATATCGATCGGGAGACCTCGATTAGGCAATTGTTCTGATTACAAGAAAGTAGTACGATAGAAATGAACACACAATAAATTCTCAACATATTTTTTTGTTGAGTTGATGTATCTATTGAAATTATCGAGGATTCGTGTTTCTTTGGTTGAAATACATTAGGATAGCGCTACGATCGATTTAAAAAGTACTTAATTTTTTACTGAAAATCGCAAAATCCAAAGGGGTATACCTTAGATGTTGGTCGATTTTGGGGTCAAAAATGAAGTATTTTTAAAATTGATCGTATGACACTTTTCTTATGTATTTTGAGCCCAGGAATTTGAATCCGCAAGTTAAATTGATCCATCTATAAAAGTGGTCGAGTTATTGCTAATTTATCGTTGTGAAAAGTGAAAAAATTAAAATATCTCGATGGAATTAATTCGTAGCTCAATTTGCTCAACGGATTCGCGTTCCTGAGATCAAAATACATGAGAAAAGTGTCTTACGATCGATTTTAAAAATTCTTCATTTTTGCTCTAAAAATCGAAAAAATCCAAAGGGGTATACCTTAGATTTTTGTCGATTTTGGGGTGAAAAATGAAGAATTTTTAAAATTGATCGTAGGACACTTTTCTTACGTATTTTGACCTCAGGAATACGAATCCAAAAGCCAAATCGGTCTATCTATAAAATTGATTGAGTTATCGCCAATTTATCGTTTTTCGGAGTGAAAAAATTGAGATATCTCGATGGGATTAATTCGTAGCTTGATTTAGTCAACGGACTCGTGTTCCTGAGGTCAAAATACGTAAGAAAAGTGTCATACGAACAATTTTAAAAATTCATCATTTTTGACCCCAAAATCGACAAAAATCTAAGGTATACCCCTTTGGATTTTTTCGATTTTTGGGTCAAAAATGAAGTATTTTTAAAACTGATCGTAGAAGACTTTTCTTACGTATTTTGACCTCAGGAACACGAATCCGTTGACTAAATCAAGCTACGAATTAATCCCATCGAGATATCTCAATTTTTTCACTCCGAAAAACGATAAATTGGCGATAACTCTATCAATTTTATAGATAGACCGATTTGGCTTTCGGATTCGTATTCCTGAGGTCAAAATACGTAAGAAAAGTGTCCTACGATCAATTTTAAAAATTCTTCATTTTTGACCCCAAAATCGAGAAAAATCTAAGGTATACCCCTTTGGATTTTTTCGATTTTTAGGCCAAAAATGAAGTACTCTCAAAATCGATCGTAGGACACTTTTCCAACGTATTTTGACCTCAGGAACACGAATCTGCAAGCCAAATTGATCTATCTATAAAATTGATCGAGTTATCGCCAATTTATCGCTCAGAAAAGTGAAAAAATGAGGATATCTGGATGGGATTTATTCCTGGCTCAATTTTATCGACGGATTCGTGTTCCTGAGGTCAAAATACGTTAGAAAAGTGTCCTACGATCGATTTCAAAAATACTTCATTTTTCGCCCAAAAATCGAAAAAAATCCAAAGAGGTATCTTAGATTTTTTTCGACTTATTGCTCTGAAAAGTGAAAGAATTGAGACAAGTCAATAAGACTTATTATTTTGCTGAAATATGCTGAAATATGCTGAAATATGCAGTTTGCTGAAGACATTTGTTCTATCATCTATCGGAAAGAATCTGATTCCTAAATGCGATTCTTGGTACTCTTGGTGATCTCTCAGAGTAATCTGAAGTCCCAGGAGCTGGCGCCACTCTTCGGAGTTTTAATAAACTAGGGGTTGCAAAGCTGCAGTGTATTGATCGAAGCAGAACCCTCGCCGCGCTCGCGACTCAAACCTTTTCATTAATTAGTTAATCAGAATACCAAGCGGTGGCGCTAGGAGGACTGACTGCAAAAATTGAATTGAATAATTAGGGATTATTTTATAAATCCCTCTGTTTAATTTTGATTTTGAAAATACGAATTTATCAAATATCAATCTATTCCCAAAATTGCACCTTTTTCACTTCTTTCAGGAAAATTTTTCTTCCTTTTCCCACACTCGATAAGAAGTGATAAGTTGATTATCCCTAAGGGTACACAACCTTCGTATTCAGTCATACGAACGAGTTGAAAAATATTCAATTTCGTGCCCATGAATCTACAAAACTTGAAAATCACAGTTTTGGATATTTGGAGCTCAAAATTCCCGATTTATTGCATATTCGAAATATTAACAGTGCATTAAACAGGATGCACATGTACCGATGTTCTAATGCCCTCAAACCACCCGCATCATATCCAATTTCTTCATCATTCAATTCCGAAACTCATTTCACCAACGATTTTCTAGTTCCTGCAACAACTCAATGAATTATAGTTTCTTCATCGCTTGGAGATACTGCAACGCTCAACGATTACTTTCAGATATATTGCAACCCTTAATTTCTTCATTCCATTCGCTTGGTATTCGCGACCGCACGAAACTTAAAAGGCTATAGCCATTACATCCCATCTGATTACAGTATGAAGTTTTTTATTCATCAACCTCTGTAATGGCCGCAGAGCAAAAATAGCGTATTCTATAGTTAAGAAGATCGATGAACTATGAGCCAATAATCTGTGCATGTCGGAGCGTAGGACAATATTAAGGGCCAAGGCACGCCAGGTACCCGGGTACGAGTTTTGGTTCCTGGTACCGTGCTCGGTTCATCTTGCAAAGCGAGTTTTGAACGCGAAATAAATTTGTCCCTTATACATTTCTATAAGAGGCATAAATTTTACTTTCCTCCGTTAAATCATCCTATAGTGTATCGAAATAAATCGATCGCACAATTATTATTATTACATTAAGATCTGCAGCCTTTTTTTTCCTCCGTTTCAAAACAAACTGCGTGCACGCCTGCACAACGGGGGATCATCTCCTCACGATAAAATAAAGTATACTTTTATTTCATGCATTTTTTTTTCGATTTAGTTTTATTTTATCGTAACAGTTTCTTAGAGCTGAAAAGTTATACCGACCGAATTATGCACAACAGACCGCAATGTTTATAGAATTTTATACGTTTGCTCCAAATACCCAACGCATTGATGCAACCATAGGATCGACAATAATTCGAGGCATGTGATTGCGGCAATTATAACAATTACGGTACAACGCACAGTTCTCAAAGTTGGTGACGCTGCATTTAGGATTACAAAATTTTTATCGTAATTCAATTGAAAGTTATTATCATAATCGGTTATTTTATTTTTCTTAGCTCGCGCGGTATTCTGAAATTCAAAGTTGAATCAGATTTCGTGTTCCAAAAACTGGTTCATAGAAAACAAAAAAAAAAACAAAAAAACCAACCGTACAACACATAAAACTTGAAAACGTGATTCATTTTTTCAAGAAATTTCTCGAGACATGAAAACGTCTTTGAAATCTCTGCTAAGATCAAGTGCGCATTCTCGGTAGCGCTTCCAAGTTTGCCACCAGTTTATGGGTATCCATCCATCCAACACTACTCGGTTACGTCATATCGTGCGTTCCACAGCGATCGCTCAGTTATCTGGTCAGCACCGAGTAGTACAATGATGTCAAAAGCAAGTATTTTTTCTTTTTTTTTTTACTCTTCAGTCAAACAACTTCATTTGACCATGCTCTCGATCTTCAAAGCGGTATGAAGAGTTGAGAATGTACACGTCCTTAGATTCCAGTTGGCTGTACCTGAAGTTATCGTAGAGCTAAAATTCACGCTAACGATATACAAAAACTGAGAAATTGCGATTTGTCTTCGATGCCAAGGTGATGGAACAAAAAGAAAAGACATCAATAATCGAGCTTGAGTTTTTTTTTTTGTTCTTTTTATTTTCACCCGGCATTTGATTGCGACCAAGCTGGTATTTGTTGTAATCGCGCGATGACGATATCTGATCGAGATCGACCGATAACTGCGCATAACAATATGCTCGTGAATACGTCGTACGATTGTATTTGATTTTTTTCATTACTCACAATGTCAAATTGATTCATATTTATTTTTCGGAATTTCAAATTCGAGCGAATAGCTTATTAGGCATTAGGTGCAGGTATAGCGTGCACCTCCGGCGGTTTACTAAAACTTAAATTCGCTTTGGGCAGTCAAGCTTCAAGCATAACGGATTTATTCGTCCATCATTCCCTGAAGATTAAAATCACGGTCGTTGTGGCTTTGAGGATAAAGGAAAAAAAAAAAAAGAAAAAAAAATCACCTGTTTTCGCAGGTTTTATTTAAAACAATCATCGTTAGTCGTTATACCGATGAGATAACTTTCTCTTATAATGCGACGAGGATGTTCGTTAGAAGAAGAGAAAAAAGAAAAAAGTTCATCGTTGGGACGAGGATGCTTGAACGATAAATATGCGGATAACGTAAGAAGCGATTCTTACTCATCGCTATATGTGTAACGTAATTAGATTTTGGATTTAGGGTCAGGAGGAGGCGGGGGGAGGTGGGGCATTGCCCGTTTACCGGAAGAGACGAATTATTCATGCCCCGTAAGTTCTGACCACATGGCAAAGTATGAACCATTGATAGAGATACATATGCAGCCACAGTAGATATGCTCTGCAGTAGGGAGTTAAAACGATAATTGGATGAATCGATCGATTGGTTGGATTGAACAAAGCAGCGTTATGTCATCTTTATAGCTTCGACCGCGACTGCCGCTGCACGCGAGTATTTCACGATATTAATAATGAAAATCTGCATCGGGTCAGAATACCGCGAGCTCGAATTCCCGTAGGTATAATTGAAACTGTATAGACAACGGGGGGGAAATAATTTTAAAGAATGATTACGCGTGTATAATATTCTCGCGGGGATGCTAAAAGTCGCATAAAACGCAATCTACACGACGGTGCCGTGTTGTATGTGTGTATTGGATTTGAGAGAAATGGCATGCGCGCAACGCACCCCCGTGGAAAACGAAAGATATAAGCAGCGTGGCGGTCCAGAGCGTTGAGAGTTGAGGGTAGAACTTCGTGACGAGTCTGCACAGAGCGCACGCTTTTCCCGTAGGATTATGGGGGTGGGTTTCGCGGAGTATTGATCAGGGGTACGTGCGGCCGGGGAGCATAGCTAGCAGCTAGACTGCCATCATCGCATAGCTACAGGGAAGAGAGTCGTACTAGTTGTAAGGGTGATAAACTCCGGGATAAGGATAAAGGGGAATAACTGGGCGAGGGAAAGAGAAAGAGAAAGGGAATTACGGGGAGCGGGCGGGGATGGGCATAGCGCAGCGGTATAACCCGGTGCACGTGGTGTCTGCCGAGTACGTCGTCGTACCGAGTCAGAGACCGGCTCACGAGATCCGTCGAGGCGTAGTGTCCCTCAGTCTTCACGCGGTCGCCCTCCGGCTCTGGCTCTCCTCCTGGAGTACCGGTGCATCTCTTGTCATTTCGTGTTAAGTTATCCTGTACTAATTTCGTTTATTTCCAACTTCTATATATTCTTTTTTTTTTTGCAAAATCTCCAAGTGTGACTCTCACTTCGCCTCGTGACCGAATTTATACTTTGCTAATCAGTGATTAGGATTATCGCCGGTGGTTGCAATAATTATCGATCCAAACTTCGAACTGCACGATCGAAGGACATCTGCGCATACCTCGAAGATGGTTGATAATTATACTACCCATATCATCAAATTTCAACTTTGTCTCTGAACATCAAGAGCCAGGAGATTTTGATGATCGGTAAGTGAACGATTCGAATGAGGGAGTTATTTATTCATATCGTGACTTGGTGGGTAAAAATAATTTTTTTAATCATTATACGTTTCAATCAAAACACCTGCATTATTCTAATTGAATGAGCAAGTCAATTATTCATTTATTTTTTTTAAAGATGCTTATTCTTCATTGAATCAGGCACGGTTTTTTCTTTCTTGCGTAGGGTGAAATGAGGTGCGTCGCCATTTTGTAAGAAACGCATTAGTAGCCCCTGGAAAGCAAAATTAAAAATGAAATTGATACCAATAATTATCCAAGATATATTCATGGTCGGGTTTGCAGTTAAAATAAAACACAATCACCGCGGATATTGCAGTAGAATTAATAAACATTTTTATCGAGTAACTTTGACGAGGTGTTCATCACATCTGCAGCGAGTTTCCTCTGTACGACTGACTGCTAACCTTCGCGGTAATCTCTCTATATATACTCGATGAAATTTATCATATACGAATGGTGATTAATCGGTAATCCGCTTTGCCGACTCGATTTGCTTATGCTTATTCCTATTCATATTTTTTATTGCGTTGATTAATTATGCGATTAAAGGTTTACCTGCTACGGAGCGAGCGACCGCGATTCGCGTTTAGACCGTAATTGCGGCGCGTTCTTCTTACCACCTGCGGTTTAGATTTCACTTTACAACATTATGACTGTGACAAACACGTTCCAAAAAGAAAAAACCTGTAATTATTTTCATATACTTTCCACCAAAAATAGTATACACCGCATTAAGGCCAGGAGTTTTGAAAATTTTTTAAATACATAATCTGATCTACCGAATAAAATGCAGGTGCGCGTGTGTACATGACGTTGATGGCTTAATCACATCGTCAAATCCGAGATACGTTCTGTCTGGCACGTTATTAATGCTTCAGAGAAAATATCAACTCTGCAAAATGTTTTTTCAATTTAATTTAACGCCCCTTTACTCCGTGCCCCATTATACCTATATTTTGATCGTGCAGAACTCACGTGATCGTGAAAGATCATGTGCTCTAGCGTCGAGTTATAAATCTCATATCTTAATTGTTTTTCTCATGTTTTTTTTTTTCAAATAATTAATTTATTTTCAAATCAAAAACGTCAAACGTTTAGATGATAATCGATTATCCTCCCACGCTCTAAATCGCTGGCTTTTCCATTTTACATTATTATAGACTCTGCACGCCATGAAGGTGTCACGCTATACCGTCCGGACGATGTTCTTTTTTGATACTTTTTTCTCTTTCGCCAATTTTTTTTCTGATAAAATCGATTCGATTATTTTAAAAAACAAAAGACTCTCCGCAACGACAGATGTTCTTACACGCTCCCCTTTTACTGACGTATGTAACTGCAGCCGTTCGCCATCCTATACAACATATTACATGTATAACCTCCTGTGTATAAATTTTTTCGAGTCCGGACACCATCTGCCCCATGGGAATTGAACCGGAGTGCAGAGGTTCCTTATTTTAAAAACCATTTCGCGGGGGTCCAGGTATTTCAATTTTACGGTATCGCAATGTATCGCTAAATATTAAAAAAGAAAAAAAAATCGTGACTCATTTCGTTGACTGATTAACTTTGAATATATGTAGGTATATAGATTATCAGATGAAATGCTCTGCAGATTCTAATCAACTAGATTATACACGATAAATCGACGATACATCTTATTCGAACAATATTCACACCTTCGACCGATAACCTAATTTTAAAATTTGTTCTCGCATCCTCCACACTGCTGCAGTCTGCGTTTTTACTCGCTACTAATTGTATTGAAACAATGCCAGAATTTTCAACACTTCTTTTTTTCCCCGCTCATTCTACCGCTTCAGCTACTCGCTTTTAATAGATATCATACATATGTGAACACCGTAACATATAATACCCACTTACACTCACACGATGCAAGTTTCTAGTTTAAGTTTGTAAGAACTAAAACCACGGGTGAATATTTTCCATCTAACAACGTTGGTGGCTTCGTTACTCATGTCTTTGATTTCGGCGTTGTAATCAACAGATTTCGTGTTAACATAAAATCCGACTTGATAACTCGAAATTTCAACTTATAGTTTCCATGCGTATACCTTAAGGTACAACACCAGGTCCCCGTAATAGTCTTGTGCGAAGCAGTTATAATGTACATCACAAGTACTGCACCAGCTTCGCAGTGGTCACGCTCCAAAAATGTCTTAATAATAGTTTACAATTATTATACGTATACGTAGCATGCGTACGTACAGCTGGTAATATAACGGTGACGGAGGTAGGCAGAAGCTTACACACCGTAATTTCTTTCCACATATAAATAGAAATTAATCGTTTTCAAAAACAATTCCAGTGGTAAAGAATTTAGCATAGCGTAACGCGTGTACAACATAAATGATTTCACATATAAAATCGTATATGATTGTAAACGTGGGCACGCGTGACATCTGCGATGAAATTAATACCTTACGTATTATACCGTGGTCATCAAAGTTCGTCATATTCGAGTGTTGTTTTGTACCGGAAGTATCGGTACTTTTACGCCTTCCTAATTTTTTTTTCTTTTTCTTTTTTTTCACTGTAGATTAATTTACCGATCGAAACGATATGATGAATTCGAAAGGAATGTCTGCACAGATGCTATCGGTGTACGTATCGTGCGGTTTGATAAAAAAAAGAAAAAAAGAGAAAAAGAAAAAAAACATTACATTATCTAAAATGTTAATTAAAAAAAATGCCTCCGTAGCAAGCTCTATACCGCACGTCTTACGCTCTGTTTCTGCAACTTAATTGGTGTTCATCTGGTAAATAATTAAATACTATCGTTGCGATGCTGGTTAAAGACCTAGATTTTCTTTGTAATTCGCATGAATTAATTTTCTCCCAACGTTTCATCTATCGCGATTGTTTCTCAACGACATACGAACGACAGACCGGGAGTAGATCCAAAGTTGAAAAATAACCGAACTAAGGATAACAAAAAATTTCAAAGAATTCACTCTGGAGCTGACGGGCGATATTCGCTCACTGTAAAAACCTGAGGGAAATATCTTCCGCCAGACTAACAATTACTTGAAAATCCGTCGTTCTAAATTGCCTAATATCTGGTATCTGTAATATTTGGGGTACCTAAGGCTGGCCATAGATTATAACAGCAAAGAGCTACGGCGTCGCGACGTCATTGAGCACGTGGCCCCAGGACACGTGTTGGTTTCCTATCCATGTCCTGACTTTGGCGGCAGGCATGAATGCATCGACACTAAGATGCGTGTGTATTCGACTATATAACGTAACTGAAATATACTATCATAGTATAAAAAAAAAAAAAAAAAAAAAAACCAAGACGTACCCTCGAAAGGGATCTGGTTTCACGTTCCTGTCCTAGACAACCGAGCGACGGCATGTGTGGTTTTCTTCGAGTCACCGAACCGCGGAACTTATGCTCACTCAGAGCGTCTCTAATGCCTGCTTTTTGGAGCATTTAAACGCAATCCGCAGTGCAATGCAGGCAGTAAAAATTAGAAAAGAGCATCGGCGTTCGGGGGTCACCTGACTAAATAGTTTTACACATGCAGTGTCGTCATTGGTTGGATACGCGAGTACGGCTGGGATGAATGCTAACATATTTATTTGAATTTACACATGTATGTCAGTTGGAGAGCGTTTTTTATTGTTTTTTATTTTTTTTTTTCAATAATCTGCCGCATCACTGAATTTTGTATTATGATAAGGCTCATCGTGTTGTCGAGAGAACGAGCGTTGTACACATCATAATTCGACGTGATAATTTTTCTGATATTTTTTTTTCATGCACTCGAAATTTTTTCCCTTGTTATTCGAACGTTTAATATCTTTCTATGACGATTGTCTGAAACCTGAGTGGGATTGACCAGCTACGGTTAAGTACACAAATGGATGAGCGACCTTAATTAATTAATCCAACAAATCGGTCTCTGGATAGAGCGAATGTTGTAGCAGCTGCATCATGCAACTGTACAGTATATAAGTATACGTCTTTTGCTGCAGGTCCGCTTTCTACACGGACATATTTTTTTTGTCCATTTATATTCACTTATCTAAATCTAAATAAGCACTCGAACTTTGCGTATGTATATTGGTATGGGTTTAAAAAAAGTAAAAATGAACTACATACAACCGTGTTACATAAATTGAACAATGGCAACTATATACGTGACTGTGTGACCGCGGTACGTGGGGATCGAGTTTGATAACGATATTTGAATTGATTTTCTTTGTTTCACCTACACACACATTTATCGATCGGAAAAACTTATTATTGAGACCTTTATACCTCGTGTTATGCTGCCGCTGGTGTAACGTACAGCACATGTATAAAGGTCAATTTATCTCACGTGATACGCGATGAAGAGGTCAATTTGTAGAACCGTCTGTGCTCTCCGTCGTTAAGATATCAATTCAAACATCTTTTGCGTCGATTTTTCTTTACGCCGATCATTGTTAGTAATTACATAAACTAGCCGTATCAATGTCTCGTAAAGGTTAACGAATCGCTTTCTTATTCGCAAATTCGTTAGGTGACTACGCTTCAATAATTTAGTAGGTTTTTTTTTTTCTCTTTCTATATCTTCCAAAACTATAATTAACTACCTTACCATCGAGTCCGCAATCTAATTAATTCTGTACGTTGTGCAATACGATATTTGTAAAAAATGAATAAATAATGTAAAAAAAAAAAGGAAGAAAAAAAACAAAACAAAATAACCCCGGAGGTGTTATAAATGAAGCCGCTGAAGCGTGGATAAAAATTCGCGAAAACTGTTGCTAATTCACGCATCCCGTTTACACTTTCCTAGCAGGTAATCGTCCGTGAATTAGACACCTTATAGTTCATTAGCGTAAAAGGGAGTTCGTCCTCGGGACAATGATCATTTCGTTTTCATACGTGCCACTTTACGCACTCGTCGCATTTTTGCAGTGAAAAATTCAAAGCGAGCTTCGCGCATAATTAAAGTGTCCCGAAAAAATCCTACGAAATTAAACAAGTGGACGTGGGTGAGTGTTATCTTTTGAAAAAAAAATAAATTGTTTTTTTATTTCATCCCGAATTCGATCTGTGGTAAATTTTTTTTTAACTTTTACTTCGGTAAATCGCGTTCGATTTTTCTTTTTATATCTTATGGGAATCTATATTATCTGCGGGTAGTGAGAAGAGATGGGAAAAAAGAGAAAAAAAATGGTCAGAAAATTTTCAACCGTTTTTTTATACATCAGCATCTTTCTTCGGCTCCTTGCAGGTGCAGCAGTAATAATTTCTTGGCTTCGCGTCGTAATTGTCATTATTATACTAGCGTCGCGACGCCGAAGCGGCCCACCCACGAGGTTTCAGTTATACACCTATAGCGTACGTTTGGCAAAAAAAAAAAAAGAAAAAAAAAAGTAGTTAAATAATCGCGTAGAATAAAAAAAAAGAGAGAAAAGAAGATCAAAAAAACAAAAAACATGAGAAGTAGCTGGTAAATAGTCGCTATAGTTTGCTCGCGTGCTTAAATATGCCATACGTATGTATGCATAAGCGTATAATAAGCGGCGAATACTCGTTTTCATTGAGAGTTCACCCACACGGTATATAGGTACGTACAGTGTACACATTTACGTGTGTTTATAGGTATGCGGTGGCTGAATAGATCCGCGAAAGCCGACGCAGCCGACGCAGCAGCGACGCTTCGGTACGTTAGGCGTGATCGTTATAATGGAAAGACACCCACCACCTGCCGTTGCAGAAGCTGCAAAGCTGCAAAACTGCAGCAGCGACGTCAACGTTGACGTCGATTTCAACGATGTTATAACGCGGGGTGCAGCCGGGTTATAGACCTCAGTTTATATACACGTATATACTCGGCAGCCACCAGACGCGACGTTATTTAATTTACGCGATCGAGAAAAACCGTCGCGAAGCGCGACGCACGCGACGGTTGTAGTGATGCCAAGTTGCAGAAGATCGATTCGTGTAACAGAATTACACTAATAATCACCGACTTAACCACCGACAGCGCTGCAATTATATGGAAATATGTAGATCTCCGCGGATCGACCCCATTACTACGTTTCCAATTCATCATTCGCAACGACAACTGTATATATCGTTGATCAATTCTTGACAGAAATGGCACGCGTTATCGTTACATTTTATACATATTTCTACCCATGCACAGTTCACACCTCCGTTAAATATATTATTTCCATCGAACTCACCTCATCGTTAACGTTTCATCGTATGAACTCAATTTCAAATTTCAATTTGCATCTGAGAGCGTTTGAGATGAACAGAAAAAAAAAATTCTCCCTCTACCCCGAGGTATTATATTCTTCTCATACGTTAAATCTGTGTCTCGCGTCCATTGTCGATCAAAAAAAGAGAAAAAAAAAAAAAAAGAAAAAGAAAAATGAATGATATATAATTGCGTGTTATAAATGCACTACTATACGGAGCTTATGTTAAATAAATAAGGTGAGCTATAGTTTGTCTGCGTGTTTTTTTTTCTCTTTTCTCTCTCTTTTGTCGTTTAGTTCTTTGCTGTGTAACGTGCAAACACGAATTGTATTATGTACCGCCAACGTATATACGAAACGATGAAAAGATCCGCGAGCTGCTGCCTTTGCCGCGGGTTCGCGCATAGGTGTACACTGTACATATATTTATAAGCGCGAATTGCGTTTTATTGTTCGTATTCGCCGTAGGTAGGATCATCCGCGGATCCCTCGTCCTCCCAAAGGTGCTTCTCTGCACTTCTCTCTCTTTTTTTCTTTTCTTTTCTTTTTTTTTTTTGTACATTGCTCATATACGTTATGCTAATTTTATGAGAGAATTCGCGTCGTATTGTACTACGCATATATATAACCTATTTGCAAACATAGAAGTGGGCGAATGCGAGACTATCACTGTATAGTGTGTTGTACCATCATCGGTAGATCTTTTTACGTAAAAATTGATCCAACACGTATGTGTTGATGTAGAAAATGACATAATACTCATTATTTAAAACGCCTTTATATCGGCCGTCAGTCGCGTGTGTTCACAGCCGCCAAAAATCGTGAAGGTGAAAATGTCATCGCGTGGGCGATCATCCCATAAGCGACGAATGTGTAGACTAATTAATACATATACGCTCAATAATAATATATCGATACCTGTATCAGCGATAGATCGCGTTATTTATCGAAGCAAAAACATTTTGTCCGAGTGCTCAGAATTTTTATTTTTATTTTTCGATCCTCGAAAATACCGTAGCTCGCCGAAAGTTGAATAATCCGAGATGCTCGCGTGCGATTGTTTGTAAACGAGGCGTGTGTCAGCCGATCTCAGGTGTTTGTTCATTCATTCATTCATTCATAAATAAATAATATACATTCACGATGATAATTCGCTCCACGTTACGCTCCGATTCTTTGAGTATCGCGGAGCAGCGATCAACCGTAGAAATTGACGCACAGCTGCTGCAGCCGGAGTGTCTTCCGAATCGGTTTTATGATTCCAACGAACATAAACACCTCATGATTTTTTTTTTAATCTTCGCGCTGGATCTCCTGGAAGATTATTACGTCGGTCGGGATTTATGTTCGATTATTTTCATTCGGTCCAACAAAAAATCGCACGTTCGTTGCGCGTGAAAAATAGGTAATTGACGAGGTCTTCCAATTCTTTGACGGATCGTTGACAGCAATCGTTAAACTCAACTCCGCGCTACAGAGAAGCCGGACTCTCGGATTAGAAAAAGAACGGTAATATGGCGCCCGATTTGGAAGTAACTTTACCATCCAGATATGGTTCTCCGAATCTTGCCCCAAGGAGAACCGCCGGTCTCGATTATATAATACCTACTTCTTCCTGGAGCGAGACTGCAAATTCGTAAATAGACGTATTATTATATATTACGTATTTCACAACGAGAAATCGGTCCGAAAATTTGGAAAATTTTCCGGCTTTCTTCACAGCTGGCATGACGCGATCGTCTTATTATCCGAGCGTGGGACTTTATTATTTTACTGTTCACGACACGAATGCGTTAAGCGTAACACGCGTTTTACAGGTATCGTCTTACGTGTATTTCACGTCGTATTATACATAAAATAATAAAAGGAGGATCGTGGTATCTATAAGGTCAAGCGTGGGTCTGGGGCCTGGGCGCTGTCCCTCGTCTTTGTTCGATCACATACGATTCTAATTTCAACATGAATCGGCATAGGCCGTACGCTTTGTACCGCTGCAGATCGATCATAGTTAAATACACACACAAATCATTTCAACGTGAACCCGATGTACACGTCTATCGATTGATTTACCGATCGCCGCGCTGGCGTTGCCGATCCTGAAACCCTTCAAACTAGACGACGCTCGCGTACAGCATAAGTGCGAAGAATTTGCATCCCGTACAGCGTAAGTGCGATTTGAATATAAGTCACCCAGTTTAACGCCATCAATATAGATTAATGTCGAGTTCAGATAAAAGCCATCGTTATTATGATAGTATTATATTTTCCAACTTTTTTTTTTTTTTTCTGTTTCTTAGCCTCATCGCACGCTACGTCGTATACCGATCTTTCGTGATCGCTGAATCCCCTCTGCCGATGATCTTATTCATACGTTACATGTGTGTACCTACCCATACGATTACGATTAGACGTCTTTTTAACCTGGCTACTAATATTTACTCACTTCAGTCGAGAGCGAGCGGTTCAACCGGTGCTCGTTAACAGTTTGTGCCGATTGGTACCTATGACTGTAACACTACATTACTACATATTCCGTTTTCATTACCTACTACGCCGACAACCGCCGGCACTTATACCTGCGATTATCCGGCTATTAGTTTCGGGGCACGCGACCAAAAGACTTGTACTTTTGCATCTCACTCTAACTTTCCGAGCTCGATTTCGGTGGGTTGTTCTTGAATTATTTTTTGGTTGTATTAGTTGTTTTTTTTTTTTTTTTTCTTTCTCTTAAACGGTGAAGTTTTTAGTAATTTAATTTTTTTTATGGGTCAATGTATTTGGCACGTTAGAATCAGGTTTGTTGACACCAGATTTTGGTGAAATCTAACCATTAGGATTATCTGATCTTCGATCGCGTTTAGAATGTCTGAAGATCTCTATTAGTCCGTATATGGTATTACGGTTTTTTATGTATATAAGAATGATAAAAAATTCAGAAATTTACCGTTTCAAAAATGTAAGCTATAAGATCGAGGAGAGTTCGCTTCGTAGTAAGATCGCAAAATGATAGAGCTGCAGTGCAGTGGTCTGCCTGAAAATCCGTTACGATCATTCGTATTTAAAGTACATGTATAACAGGATTGTCGTCAAGACGTGACTCGACTTCCGAAAGATTCAGATCCCGTACACATTCCATAAAACATCGCGCATCTTCTCGTACTCTGATTCAGCGGAGATTATTATTTAACGTATTTCGTTTATCCTATTCTTTCTTTTGATTTCAGATTCGAACGCTAAAAGGGTCCTTTTGGAGGAACGCGATTATCCACATATCATCATCGGGGAGGACAGCTGTAACTCTGGGCGTAACGATCGAGCGGATCGTTGCGCTTGACCGTTGCGCACGATAATTCGGCGGAGGATATCAAATTATATATCGTTTAAAAATATACACATAAAAAACAATGTCGTGCGCAAATCGGTTCCCTTCTTCCCAACATACGAGATATCGTAGCAGCTGGGGACCAACTTCAACGCCGCTTTTCAACCGAGCCGATATCCCGAGACCTTCGGCCGAAGAAGAAGAATTCGCTGATATTTACCACGAACGCCTTCATTACGTACAAAGTCGACAACTCATACCTCTTCAGGAAGACCTTGCCGATTGGATCAACAAAACGATCAGTGAGTTTCATTTGTCACGATAAATTTTATTCAAAAATCATCTCTGATTTTCATTCCGCGTTCGTACAACGTGGAGCGATGTGAGCTGCGGGACGAGTATTAACAGTAGATTAGACCGGAAAGTGGAATCGATTTTAAACTTGATATTATTACAGATGTTCTTATCGTGCAGCGCCCAACAAACTTTCTTTCAATCGTAACTGTACAGCACGTGAGTGATGGACGTGAATAATATTAAGGTATTCGTGAACGGAGCTAAAGTATCAAATTTTCAAGTTAATTATACTCATCCGTAACCCGATATATTCTACCTGTACTAGTCGCGTATACGTGGAAAAGTTAGATCCTTTCGTATGAAATTCACGGGAGTGATCATTCGTCGCTATATATTTATAAAACCAACAATGAGTAACTTTGCCATTCAACGAACGTAGCGTGAGCTCATTCCAGCGCCGTAATTAGAGTTTTTAGCTAGTTGACATAGGTTTATACCGTACGAGTTTGCGCGGCAGCCGAGGCCCTTGCAGGCAAGTTTCTTTTTCTTCCTCTTACATCTCGTTCTATACCCTATAGTATTTTTTTATCGTTCGGATTATACCATGTAATAGCCCGCGCAGAATAAACTAGGGCTTCTATAAGTTATATAATTTTATTCTACCGGATCACGCGCCCACGCAAAAGTGGACATAATTCCATTGTCCATATTTCTAGCTACTATATTATATGTAATGTAACTGCACATATAAATATGTTGTCGCGATGACTGATTTTTTTTTTTCTAATTTTCTACCCGATTGAAAATTCTTTTTTTTTGTTTTTAGCGAATTTCTACGTACGATGTGAAAATAGAAGTTATAAGAATAATGGATGTTTTTGAAAGCTTCTAAAAATTTTTCCTCTTATTCCTCTGAATCGTTTGGCTCATCTTGTAGTTTTATAAAGCTTGTCGCTGGTCGTTTTCTCGCGATCATGAACGTGGGCGTGAAGATACATAAGTTAGTCGCCGCTTATGTTCACACAGCCTCCCATCTGGAATCGCCCGCTAACAGAAGCGGCAGTTCGTAGTAGTTAAGGCTTTATAATGGTAATTTTGAGAAGAAGAGACGAACGTTACTGCATATGTACAAACAACGCGATGCGGCTCATTCACCCTATGCATAACAAGCTTGATCCACTTTTGATTTTTCAACGCGTTAGCTTCAGAGAAAAAAAGGAGATGAAAAAACAAAATTAAATAAATAATAAGAAAAGAAAGAGAAAGGTTAGCCGGATATAAAATATCTCGTGATATTATAAAGACTGATGAAAATTTCGAAGAGACAAAGAATTTATAGAAATAGTTTTATTTTTATTTTCGCTGTGAATTATTTTTGTAGAAAAATATTTGTATAATTTTACATTTTAAATATGGTAATTGAATCCGATTCAAAAATGCGGAGCATGTCGCTGTATAAAATCGATGATCGATTAATACTTCACAGTGTATAAGGTATATGTAGGAGGTATAAACTTCAAGAAGAGGGAACAAATTGCCTTCATCCGCGTCAGCATAAAATTGACAAGAGGAATCGAAGAGGCTTTCAAGTTATTAGCAAACTATTATATAGTCTTTGACAGCAAGAATATTATCAGCGTTTTATTACTATTATGTGTACCTACGTTATAATACCCACTACAGCTTACGATATCCATATCCCATATCGGGACTATAGAAGAAACGGAGGGAGGGATTGCAGGGCTTTTGGATTTATCGAGTCCCGCGGCGTTGACGAGGTCAGCGTCTAGCTGGTTCCAGTGTAGCTGAGGGTAAAGCGCGTCGTTCATCAAATTATGGGATTTTGTAATTAGACACGCGCTCGACCTCTGACCGATTTTCTAGAGCTCCATATAATCATGCAGGTACTGCATCGCACACCCCCGATCAATGCATGTTGAAACGATACTTATAAGGTTATGTGTTGAGAAAAAAAAAAAATCAATAAAAGTAGAAGAATTAGAAACGAAAAAAATCGATCGGCTTCCTGGTGGCCTGATTCGAACCCAACGATCGCGAATATTATGCGACTTCACGTCTCCTCTTGCGCAGCAGTTTCCACGATCGAAATCGGTGTATACATGTATAATAGGATTCATTTGTGTAGGAAAATACACACGTATTTATAATGGTGTATGTAATATGAATGAAGTTTTTTTAATCGTTGATCGTTATTATGTCACAATATTGCACCGCGATATCTAAATGTATATAAATATATATAAATATATGCATATACCTACGATACATAATGTAATGGGTTTACGCAACAGCATTTTTTCAACTTCGCAGACTCAACGTAGAAATATGCAACGCGCACGTTAACCATGATATATAATATGTATCCATAAGACAATAGATATTATAGAGGGGGATTATATAGTTTCAAGTTTCAATTAATCGACGATTAATTATCACGATATTCATTTGATGATGTTAGAATTTAATCGAATCATCGGCGCAGTATATCGCGTAATGTACGCGTGGAATGAAATGATCGCGATAATGAAATGAGGGTGTTATTTAATACTTTGAAACTTGGAAGGCTATCTTCACGTGTAGGTCAATGTAAGAAACATTGTAACAAGATTGGAATATATTACAGGTATATAATCGATATCGAATATACTCGTATAATATCAGATCGAGGTCGCCGGTAACAGCATACGAGTTAATGCATCAGGACCCGCGAATCTGTTCTGGTTTTCTCGGGGTCAAATGAAAAGCTGCGATGTACGTACGCACGGATTACATAGGTATTCGTACATACTCTATATGTATCGTGTACATACCTGCGTATATAATTCACATACGTACATGACCGCCTTTCGTCCTCATCCCAGTTTCCAAATATGGTACCAATATACGCGCACGCACCGTGCACTTCACCGTGAATATATATATAGTTTAAATACATAAATGTTTACATACTCATGTACTACGTCTGTACGTACAGATTTACTCGTAAACGTTGCACAGATGCATCATAAGATCCGTATCAATAAAAAAATGCAATAATATCGGCTGCAAAGGGCATGAGATTCGACGATAATCTATACATTCGATTCGTTACAAGTTTGTACGGAATAGGAATCTGCAAAAGAACGCGTGCAGATATCGTGGATAACCCGATGCAGTGGAATAATTGCAATGCACGAATCTCGCCGACCCTGCGCGAAATTTTGCCTAAAGGTATACGTATAGGTATATATATATAACGATCGCATCATGATTACGGATAAATTGCGAAACTTTCTGAAGGATCGAGATGAAACGGACAAGAGTGAAAAAAAAAAAATTGAAAGAATTCATCGAAGGTTATCGGGTGTAAGGTATATAATATGCGAAAGAAAAAGAAAAAGAAGTGTATATACTCCGGTTCTTACGTTATAGGTATATCGCCAGAGCAAAAATCAATACCGATCGTGAGATTAATTCGTTCTTCAAATATTATATATGTAATCCATTTCAGCTGTAGTTGAAACATTCAATTCGCCCTTATTATGTACCGACGAGGATAATTTATCATTCAATTATCGAATTATTTACGAAACTAGAGAGATATCCGGTACATATATTCACTCAACTGCGTACCCATTACGTACGGTCTGTATTGCCACATGCATGTGTATCCGTCTTGGCGGAAGTAAGAATTATTAGGTACTTTGATACAGGCAGCGTCGTTAAATTATCATTTTCTCTCTTTCACGTTTACGGCTGCTAACTAATTCGGAATAGTTTTTTATTTTCGTGTTAACCTGTAGCCAAACCTATAATTCACTCCCACGCACCTAGTGTGTTTGATCGTAGATCAGATGATACGACAAATGAAATAATTGATTAAATCCATGAAAACGAACACTCGAGCTTCTCTCTTTCTATTTCTCTATTTATCTTTTTCTCTAGTTTTTTATTCTCACCGACAGGATCAGACGGTAAACGTATGCGTGACGTGTGTAATGCGTGTAGATCCGCATGAATTAATGGGCGGGTATACGAATTTAAAGGACACTTTATCGATCCTGTACGGACCGGTGACTGCTGCTGCTGCACCGGGAGTGTTGTGCCTATTACGATATAAGTATACCTATATAACTATATTACGAAGGTTGACTCACCGGAAGTAGCCTTCCCCCAGGAGTTTGAAGTCCTGCATCGGCCGCAACTTCGTGTCACGCACCGTAAAACTGCTGGTAAAACTACCGCATATTACGTCCATTCGATTATCATTATTGCTGACCGTATAAATGTATCTGTGGCTCGAGAAAACGGGACCCAAAAAAAAAAAAAAAAATTTAACAAATTATACCCACGTGATCGATCAATCGATCGATCAAATCTGTAACTTGTTTGAAAAATTCTTCGAATAATTATACTCGAAATTGGGCTACGAATTCTACGATGGTATAGACGTTATTATTGGATAATAGACCGTGGCGCGCGACGATCCATGACCTATCATCATATTTTCAACGCGATCGTGTATAAAGTGTGGCAATAAAATCGTGCGTAGATTTTTTTCTTTTTATTTTTTTTTTTGTCAAGAGTTACGTATAGTATTTCTTCAAGGTTAGACTATTTTACCAGATAATATATCCGCGGTACTTTGTCGATTTTCAAATTGTACAACGAGATGTTCAAAGTCGTTGTTTATTATCGGGTCACAGTGTAGACTCGGATCTCTAGTAAAATTTTTACGTACAGATGCGGTCGGTTGTTCCGGGTGACCGATATCCCAAAGCTGTCGTTGATCGTAGCGCCTGCTATTTTCCAGCTTGTATTTTTAATAAATGACAACGGATGATGCAACGAAGAATCGATGCATCGGTATTGAGAAGGAGAATTTTTTTATTTCTGTTACAACGATCGAACGATCATCATTTATATCGATATAATTATGAGAATGTCGCCGATATTTTATTGAGACGAATAAAATCTTGCATATTAATATCTGAACACTAAATCACGACGATAGTAATGCACTTACCTGAATATAGTGTAAGCTATAAATACGTGCAGCTTAGTTATAGCTTGTCTTTGTGTTGCCAGAGCAAAAGGCGGGGTCGGGGGTTCCCCATTGTTAAGGATCGAGTCACGACTCAGAATTTCGCAGCGTATGTGCAATCCCACCATTATTATATGTATATCGTGTCTCTCAGGATCCAGACTCCAACTTCTTTATTGCTATGACACGTTTAGACGTAAGCGAAATCATGCATATGGATATCCAGCACACGACCATGAGAAAATCACTATTTTCGTTACTCGCGTTGTCGCTATCAAAAGTGCAATCCGCGGCGGGAAAAATTTTCTATAGATCTAATTGAATCGACTTCGGATCTAATTAGATCTGAGGTCAAATCGTGGTGGGTTGGGATCCCTATACCTACATATTGGTTGATCTGTAAAAATCTAGTCATAGATGAAAATTTATTTGATGTTGTATCGGATCAGGACTAATTAGATCTGACAAGATGTGCCCTGCCGTAGACCTTAAGATCTATTTAGATCTATACAATCTGTTCTCTATTTCTCTTTCTGTTAGTCTCGGAGAATTTATTTGCTTAAATACTTTTCTCGCTCTTGATATATCCTAGAGATATAGTTCAAGTTTCGTAACGTCTTTATTCCAGTCATTGGCCACTGGTAATTACATCCGGGTGAAAATATAATGTGGATATGGATTCAATCGCGTGTGACTCGATAATTGTCGTATAATGAAAAATTTTTTTACGTATGTAAAATTACGAAATTCATCTGCGCGGATCGAAACGCGCATGTTCCGCGATGCACATTATGTGCTATGATACCAGCGAATCCTACGCACTAAATTTCTGTAGAATGTTTATTCAAAATATTATTGTTAATTCAGAATATGCGTACAACATGTGTTGAGATTCAAACCGCAATATATGCGACGGGATAATAATAAACGTGGTGTATTCGGCGTTGGCGTATGTTTTACCATAAATACAACAAATTAATATTCATTTATGACTCCCTTCCTGCAGCGGCTGCGTCATCTTCCTCGATTAATGGGTCCACGCATTTATGCACCCACGGGCGAAGTCGAACTGCTGCGATTTTTAATGGAAAAACAGAAAGAAAAAATTAATTAGAAGTCGAACTGCTGCGATTTTTAATGAAAAAAACAGAAAGAAAAAATGAATTAGAAACAGACATATCGGTTAATTAATACATAAAAAAATGATAGACTACATAATAGTTGAAAAATTATGTAATAAAATAATCCCGATCACTTTTTGAATATCTAGTACATTTTGCTTTTCTTTACCTTTTTCAGACGTCGACCACGTAACTGGTGAAAATTTTTTCGATGCCTTGGACAACGGTGTTATGGTGTGTCGGCTGGCTAGAGTTATTCAGGAAAAAGCGAGGTCCGCAGTTGATTCCGGCCGAGTGAAGGGGGTGCGTTTCAACTTTTTAACCAATTACGTAGATACGTAACCTGCACCCGCGTAGACCAATTAGGAAAATTAAGGGGATGCACTCCAATTTAAAGGAGTCTCTGATATACTATACATAACGGTTTGCACACTTGACTTTAAAGAGTGCAGCCGCATCCAATCAGATTTTACCCATAAAAACCTGCAGTGAAATTTTCTTTTTTTTTGTCTGGCAAACAATGCTATAACCCGTGCATTATATTATATATTTCAAAGTTAATAATCGTCATTACGGCCCTACATTTCTTCCGTTTTCTTCAATTCTATAGCCAGTTCCAGTGATCAGAGGACGATGTTGGGATAACGCCGCGAGGCGAAGCTTCTTTTCAAGGGATAACATGGAAAATTTTATTCAGTTTTGCCGGCGCCTCGGTGTTCACGAAAACCTGCTCTTCGAGAGTGATGACCTCGGTAAGTATTTTATTTTTTGACATGAAAATTGTTGTAACATTTTTACTCGACTTGTACAGTTCTCCACGGACAACCCCGAAACGTTGTTCTTTGTCTGCTCGAAGTGGCGAGGTTGGCATCACGGTATTCCTTAGAACCGCCAGGACTCGTTCAACTTGAACGGGAAATTGCTGCCGAACAAGAACGCGATTTGCACTGTCTTTCGGACAGCGGAATCTCCCATAGCAGCCTTGTTTCATGGCAGTTCCAATCACCCTCTCCGGCAACTTCACCACGACCGCCGGTTGAAACTATAAAACATAGCAGGTATGATGGTTAATTAATACATGATAGGAGAGAAATATGACAAAATGGTATAGGAAACTCTGAGAGCCTCGTGGGGGGGGGGGGGGGGGGGAGGGGATTGAAAAATGAGTAAAAAAATTCATCGGAAGGATTCCTATTCCAAAAAGTTGACTAGCTTAATTTACTCGACAGTTTCGTGTTACCGGGGTCAAAATACGTTAGAAAAGTGTGCTACGATCGGTTTTGAAAATAATTCATTTTTGACCCCAAAATCGACAAAAATCTAAGGTATACCCCTTTGGATTTTTTCGATTTTTGAGCCAAGAATGAAGTATTTTTAAAATCGATCGTAGGACACTTTTTCAACGTATTTTGACCTCAGGAACCCGAAACCGTTAACTAAATTGAGCTAGGAATTAATCCCATCGAGATATCGCAATTTTTCTGCTCCGAAAAGCGAAAAACTAGCGATAACTCGATCAATTTTATAGGTGGACCAATTTGGCTTGCAAATTCGAATTCCTGAGATCAAAACACATAAGAATATCATAGCAAACTCGGAAAAAAAAAATATTGATTTTTGACCCCAAAATCGACAAAAATCTAAGGTATACCCCTTTAGATTTTTTCGATTTTTGGGCCAAAAATGAAGTATTTTTAAAATTGATTGCAGAACACTTTTCTAACGTATTTTGACCTCAGGAACACGAATCCATGAGCTAAATTGATCTATCTATAAAATTGATCACGGTATCGCCAATTTATCGCTTCTAAAAGTGAAAAAATGAGGATATCTCGATGTGATTTATTCCTAGCACAATTTACCTGACGGATTCGTGTTCCTGAGGTCAAAATACGTTGGAAAAGTATCCTGCAATCAATTTTGGCAACACTTCATTTTCGACCCCAAAATCGAAAAAATCTAAGGTTTGGACCCAACGTCCAATCCCATACCCTGAATATAAAATTCAATGCTGGTGTATTAAAAAATATATAATAATTGGAGAATTCCCCTCGCAAGCAAGGATAGACAAGTTTTACAAATTTTCATTACATCCGGTACTTACCCTTCCTGTCCTGGCGCATTGCCTTGTACTTTCGCGATTCGAGCACAGTGTAAGGGATAAAGAAATACGATCAAAGGGGGCATTGGCAAGCGCGTTGCCATGGCGGTTGCTAAGGGCTGCTTTCGGTATGCGTAGCGTGAGCAAATATATCTAATAAATCATGAGTCTGATAATAATTCGGATTTGTCAATACACAGCTCGATCACCCGGTACTAATTGCAGGTGGTTATCATGGGCATAAAAATTATCAAGCTAACGCTGCTGTTTACTGTACATATTTAAAATTTTTATTCGTTTTTTCCGTTCCCAAGTTACGTACAGCGGGACTACCTCCGATTGATTATCTGATCTTTTGCTCTCACCAGTCAACCCCTGCAGCGTCTCTAAAAAAAAGGAAGAAAAAAAAATAAAATGGGAAAAGAATCGCCGCGAGTTCAGCCGCACGAGATTTGTATGCAAAGTTATACTATGCTGTACTACAGCCATACGATGCTTTTTGCACCCGCGAGGCTACATCATCGCCGCAGGGTATAGTTGAAAGATTACCAACCGCGCAGCAGCTTGTTTTTATACCCTTCCTCTATCCGCTCCGATCATCACCCCCTTAACTGAGGAGGGTTGCGCGTTTCATTAAGGATATTAAAGGGGTCTTTCGTCGAGCCCCTTTCAGACAGGGCGTTGGTTCTCCTTCTCTCAGCACCTTCCATTCTCGATTAAAAGCCCCAGAGATCAGATTTTCACCGTTCCAATAGATCACTTTATAAATACCGTCATAAATATGCCATCATTTTTTGACCCCCACGCAATTTCCGTTCTGATTTTTTTCATCTTTTATCAGCTCTACCTCAGAAGTTGCTGTTACCGCGGCCAGGTGGTTAGACCCAACTTCTGGACCGCCAACTTCTGACATGAGACGATCGGTTAGTGACAATGGTCCCACAGGAAGTGATGGAGTTCCCAGTGATACTACCGAAGATGATTGGTCCAGAGGAAGCGCTGAAGATCCCGACGAGGTTCCATCCCCTTCAATCTCACCCTCGCCAACGCCCGCAGAACCACCGGAACATTCTGGTCCGATAACGGAACTAGATCGCAAGGTATGTGTTTTTTTTTTTTTTTTTTTTTCAATCAAATTAAAGTTATTTTTCATATTTGTTTCTGTGTATTCTGTAAATTTTAGGTGAGACGAGCGGCCGAAGCGGTCCAAAGACTCTGCCAATGTCCGTCCAGTAAATGTTCAAAGTTAAAAGTTCGTAAAGTTGGAGAAGGCCGTTACCACATCGCTGGTAGAAATGTTTTTATCAGGGTAAGAATTGACATTAGAAAATTTCATATATATTTGTTAAATCGCGTGAAATTCACGCCTGCAGCTAGTGGAACTATTTTTTATTTCCCTTTTCAACTAATTGGCCGTGTTATATTACCGTGTATACTCTCAGCTCCTCAAGGGTAGACACATGATGGTGCGAGTTGGCGGCGGTTGGGATACCTTGGAGCATTTCTTGACGAGGCACGACCCTTGCCAGGTGAGGGTACTTAGTCGCGAAAGCACACCACCGCCGCACAGCAACGGCATCACCTCAACTCCATACCTGCACATTCGGGCAAAATATCGCAGCCCGCCACCAGAATCCCTTGCGGGTCGCTAAGCCTATAAGCACAGTGCCTAGAATCTATAGAATTTCAAGTCATCACGAGTGCCCTTCAGCTCGATAAACTAATGATAGAATTTTTTTTTTCTCACCCCGTGCTTTGGAAACTTGATCAGTTTTTTTGTAACGCAAAAATTTAGTAAGATTATACGCGCTGTACGGTATAGCAGCAGTACGGAACATCGAGCATCAGGGTCGCTTCGTGATGACAGAAGTATATTTTAACATCTCACAATCTCTATTCTCGTAACACTTTCTATATCCATAATATGCATATATTTATCACGTATACACAGTTTATTATTCACTCACTAATATTAGGCTAATACGTTGTAAGGTTTAAGGCCCAAATCCACTCGCAATAATAATTATAAAAATGAGATTCATCGACATTAATATATTATGAAATAATGGAAAAGCGATCAATACCGAAGTGCAAAAATTTATCATGAGCCTAATTCGGGGGTACGATGTGCAAATTTTTCATTCACCTGCTACATCAGCTGGTGTATCGATTGATTAATATTTTTTAAAACTAATCAATCAATATCTCTGACTCGTCTGGTTCTTGGAATTATTCATAATGAGAACCACCGCGAGATAGATAATTTTAATTTATTATCACGACCGATTACTGTGGCTACTCTTTCTGATTTCAAACAGTGGTTTCACAGAGGTGAAAAATCAACAAAATAAATTTCATCCACGCGAGGTTTGGTCTTTACTATATTTTTCTCTTTATCTATGTTCTCTATGAATAATTAATTCGATAAATGCACTACTATTTTGTATTTTCTATTCTAATACTATTGGCTGCTGGGCCGTTCGCACTCACGCAGCTTTATCATTATTATATCATTGATAAAATACAACACATCCACGATTAAATATCATATACATATATGATCATCGCCAAAGTTTGCACGAACAGCATAAGTACGAGTAAATAAAATTTCAAACGGTATAAAGGCAAATTATAATTATATTACATGCAATGCTGATCGCACCTAATCGCACTTATAATGCCCGAATCTATAATGTATAATATGACCAAGACTGTGAAATGAGGCATTTATAAATAAATTTTGCATCTCAATGCAAATCATGGGTTTAACTTTAAGAAAATTGCACATTTTATACAATTAACTCGATCAAGGTGTGCTGCATTGTAAATATCAGATACATTTGATTCTATATTTATAATACTCACGTATGGATATCATACCGTCGTATGTTAAGAATGACAATTGCCTCGTCCATGTTTTGTATTTTTATACAGATAATTATACATAATAAGAAATAGTTATAAAAGTAATAAAAAGACGACCTACGTACGGACCGATACACGACGTAACGATGTTTTATTATCTTTCGAGAAAACGTTAAGATGCCGAAATCATCGTTATATGGTGTTCATATTTGCAGAAATACAAGATCAATTCGTGCAGCAAAGGGATACCCAAGCAAAGAAATTTCAGACAAGTTATGTCGGCACGTTAAAGGGCAGTACGTTATCGTGCTGCAATCGACGCTTATCGATCAATAATTATTACCACGCGTACAACACTAGTTGTTATGTAGACACGATATATAACTATATGAATTATAATTGAGTGACTATGAATTGTCAATCACAATTATTACCATCCTTAGTATTTAATATCCGTCATTATTATAAGATTTTTTTTTCATCTCGATTCTACCGGTTATATACATGCCGAATCTATTTTGCCATAATATTATTTTTAAGATATTATAATTTATGAGTATTATAACTAACGGTAGTGATTCACTTTAGAAGTATGTAAATACTGGAACTGCTTATACCGATCCGAACGCTACGTATAATTTTCTCGTTCCTGATACAACTGTTTGTTGGTTGATGAAATAAAAACAAGAAGTTCAATAAAAATGAAAACATTTCTCACCATTGGAGCGGGTAATTCGTGAGCAGTTAATGTTGATTTGTTGCTAGTGAATAAATTTGAAAAAAATAGCGAAAAAGAGGAACTGCCGCTATTGAATTTACGTGAATTTAAACGCTCTATATAAGATGCTTATGATATGATTATGTGTATAGACTAGTAATCATTATTGCTATTATGGTCCTATTCGTTGTATTTTTTTTTACATCTATGTTATATAAGAATTGTTTGAATTAATTCTCTGATAAGAAAAACTATCTGTTTATTGTTAATTGTTTTTGTTAAGTAATAAACCATTTAATTAAATATAAAACTAGACAATCATCCAAAATTTATTTTTCTGATGTATCTCACGCCAAAGCACTTACCATTTTTCTCTGATGCAATATCCTCGGTGTGGTTGATAGACATTATTTGGGAGAAATAAATAAGTTAACGACGACAGGTATCTAAATATCTAATATATTTCGATTATCTTATGTCAATATAACTATATTTTTTGTCTGCTTATTTGATAACGTATATAAAGAGAGCACTTTGAATGGATCTCAGAATGGATCCTGATACAAAATGATTTGGCTTGAAATGATCGTTTTTCTGTTTACTATGAGCATAAATTCAATATGGAGTTTCGTTACCACAATTGTATAATCAAGTAGGGGGAGAAAAAATATTAAATCCATATTTCTTCAGTAATCAGAAGCCTTGGGCGCAAATATAAATCTAATGTCAATAATATGATTCACAATTAATATACGTTAAAATATATGGATAATCTATTCATTGAAAACTTTGGATAATACAGGTTCTAGTCTCTCATACTCGCGGCACAAATGAATACTCTATGATATAAAATACTAAAAATAAATACATGTATATAGTCGGACAAAAACCATGGCTAATGAAAGTACAATGTATGATAAAAGTGAAGCGTTGTGTTTCTGGAAATTGGAATTCTATATAATTTTACTTTTTCTTGCTTTTTCCGAGGGTCAGAGTATGATGTTGAGGCTGCTGGGCGATCTGAGATTTTCTTCTGTTAAATTCTAGAATGTCATCCTCCAGCTTCTTGCGGCTTTCTTCTAGCTTCTTTTTTTCTTCGGTGTGATCTTTCTTCAGTTTATCGAACTTCACGTGCAGCTGTAACCATGAATAATGTTACTGTGAGTACATTTAGTTCAAAATAGTCACATGAAACTGAGCTTGATAAGATCGAGCTACTTGAGTCAATTTAACCTACCTCTTTTTCGGCATCTTTCAACTCAGCTTCCTTCTCTTTTACACGCACAACAAACATCTGACGCATTTCGTCTTCTTTTTGCTGGAGTTCTTGTAAATGAGTCGAACGCTTTGCCTCGAATGTCTGCTGAAAGCTGACTGGCTTGTTGTCGCTGTCTACGTCACTGAATCCCATCTGAAGTAGTTATTGATAAGCATTTTTAAAAAATTTCTCATCATTGTTTTACAACTATGCTATCAATTTTTTGATGCCATTGCTCTCACCTGTTCTAGCCTTTTCTTGCGATATAATTCATAATGACGACAATGAGTCTTCTCTCGCATGTCCTCCATATTTGTTCTGATCAGCATTTCGCGTAGCTTTACAAAATCGCAGTGAGACTCGTTCTCGACTGAAAACAGGTATTTCATGAACATTGATCTGCCTAAGAGTGCAAGGTTCTTGGCATCAAATATTAATTCTTAGAGATCCAATTAATCTAGTTATTACCTTGCACAGTACCCCATGGATATTGACGAGACCTCATCATTTTATTACCGACTCGCACAAAATCTGTACTGCCAACTACTGCAAATGGCACATGAGCATTCATTGAGGTATTGACATCAGTTACACTCTCATCGTCGGTTGGAAATTGGTAGATATGAACACCGTTGTTTTGTAGTTCGGATATTATTTTACTCTAGAATCGAGATAAAGTTAATTCTGGCATGCAAATATGTTGTAGAAAAGAATAGGATTCATTCCTGTCACATACCTTAAATTTTTGTAGTTCAGTCTTTGAAATCGTATCAGCCTTGGCGATTATTGGAATGATATTTACTTTGGTATCAAGCTTTTTCATACATACGAGATCAATGGATTTCAGTCTATAAAAAGGAATCGTCAACAAAAATGATTATTTCTCGATATAACATTAAATCAATCGTGATAAACTCTGAGAAAAATTAACTCACCCATGTCCAGTGGGGCAGATGAAGTAGAGACATACATGTGTACGGCTATCATGATAAGTGGACAATGAACGTTTGATTTTAAGTTCTTCCTGAAGATATGCTTCGAATTGAGCATCGATGTAATCGACAACAGCCTTAAAACTGTCTTCCTTATTGATCTGATCTCCATATCCAACCGTATCAACAATGGTTAACTTTAGACGAACATTGCTCTCTTGTAGCTCATAAGTATGAGCCTTCAGCTTCACTGAAGGCAAACTATGTGGACTGGGAGTAGATTCAAAGCTTGTATTGAATAGCGAATCCATAAGTGTTGATTTTCCAAGACCAGTCTCTCCTACGAATCATAGATCGATATTCACCATTTGTATTAAAGAAAACCCCTTATACGAAAAAAATTTATCACAGTGAATGAAACGATAAGGATTTACCAATGCACAGGATGTTGAATACGAATCCATTTTGAACGGATTTATTGACCAGCTGATCAGGAAGACTGTCAAACCCTACGTGACCGGATAATTTAAGGTTACGCAGTGAAGACTCAAGCTGAAAGAATCGAATATCCAATCTGTAAATCGACGTGAGATTCTGTTTTCCTCAGACAATTAAAAAGATTTTTCAATTCGATGTCAGAATCAAAACGGTTCCTAATGAGCTCATAAAACTGACAGGAGATAAAAGTGGACGCTCAGGAAACAACACCAGTCATCAAGGACCAACGCCCTTAGCTTATCATGTAAGATATCAAGCTATTAAGCCGGTATTTAATAGAATTAACAAGTATAATACGGAATAGGCGTTGTGGGTGACATTTAAACAGGCATCATTGCGATCGTAAACAAGATATATACGCTTTAAATCGAAAAGCTACGCTTACCTTCGAACGCTCAACTTCTACGGCGGCCATCTTTAGTTACGCTACTTGCCGAGCACGAGCTGCGATCTGATTGGCCGTACCACGCACAGTAGTCCGCAGTCTCACGTTAACTAGCAAGTGCGCAGGTTGTCATTTGTTCGGTGTACTCAACTAATGTTGAAAGTGTTAAAACGTCAAAAATTATAAAGAGAAAAACGCGTAAACTATTGCAACAGTGGGTATTAGTGAACAGACAATCAATTAGTGTATTGTTTCGGAAAAATATGACTCGTTAAAGTGGTTTCTTACTATCATAATGACCGTGCACTGGTAAATCGGCATTTGAATTCGGTTCGCCGCTAGTATCGTGAAATTTATCGCTCCGCTCGTAGCCTGCGCATTGCATTCTAGTGAATTTTCCATTCGTTGAGTTGGCAGGCTGCTCATAACAGTTTCCACTTTTCAACATGGCAGATCAATTTGTGTTGTATTATCATGTGACGGCAAAAAACTCGGCGTTTACCAGTTAACTTGTGCGTGATAAATTCTTAATTATTCGGCGGCCGTAAATACGGACATTAGCCGCCATGGTGGACGTTAAAAATCCACCGTTCAGTGATATAAAAAGGCCAGAGGAGGTCGTCGCGATGGCGATGAACGATAGCCTGAAATTCGCCGTGTTGATCGGACTGATCGAGGTGGGACAGGTGTCTAATCGTGAGGTGGTCAACACCGTACTGCATTTGGTAAGTCACTCAAATCGACCCCGAGGAAATGAAAAAAATTTGACAGGTCGTCCCTCCCCTTCTAATAAATGAAATCGAAAAAAATGAGGTCTGAGAAAAATTCACTCTCATCTCCGTCGCTCTGTGACGTATGTCACTTACATTTTCGCCGAGCTTATCAAACTTCGCAAGCTGTCAAACCGGATATTAGAACCGAATTTTGACAGCTTACATTAGAGATTTGAACAGCGTCAGTTCGGTTCAAAAAAATTGCTTGTGCGTTTGTTCATTTAATGTTCAATACAGAAATGATCATATCGTTCCAAGGTTACACCCCCTTTCCAAGTTTTTAGTTTATTTTATCTCATAAAACTCACTCCTATTCGCAAAAAGATTTCCCTCTCATTATTCGCCCCTTCTCGCATTATGCCGGCATATTTTTTAAATCTCTGTCACTTGATTTAAATCGACGACTCTCAGACCTTTAATTCTCCATTTAAATGCCGTCGGAACGGAATTCCAGCTCTTTAAACCCTCGACGACGACGTGGTCACCAAGTAACTTTAGACTAGCTCATGTCATACTTTCGATGAGGATTCTTTCGACCTGTAACTCGATGAAAAACACTATAATTTGTATCATTATAATCAGCCACATGTATCCTTATTATGTACATCAAATAATTTTTTTGGCGCGTGTGTATTCAACAAATTAACTTCTGCCCAATTCTACGTTGCCATTCATTACGTTTCGTACGGCGTAAATTATGCGTCCACAGTGATACCTGAAGTACTTCAAGTAACTGACGACAGAACAAAAAACACCTTTACACCTAAAAACTCCGTAAAATATAAAGATATCTGGTATCTGTTTTGGTAAAACGGTTTGCCAAATCATGCGTACGTAGCCTGACACTTGGCGTTCCGCCGTTGGTGCATTGGTAATCGGCGTATCACATAGGTGGTAATATGAGGCAGGTGAATTATATTAAGTTTTATATTCTACCGGTGTGACATATCATTTGCCGTACACAAGTGACGTAACGTGTATAATAACCGGCGTCTAGAGGACGAGCCTGATGATAATGGTAATAGGAAACATAATAATGTACAAATTATCAAAACAAGAATGAAAACTGATCTTTGAAGTCTGAACATGTAATATGAGAATAAAATTTAAGGTATGGGTCCATCGTAAATTGTTGGCTTATCGTCTAATTACAAGTGGAGTTAGGTGCGGTATATTATGAGAATTGTAATATGACATGTAGATCGTATAAGACGAGGTATAAGATGTTTCAGGTGGTACTTATTTTATATACCGCAGCTGATTTGATATAGGGCGGACGTAAGAACAGCTGGTAAATGTTTTACAATCGAGTTAGAATTACTATCGTGTCAAGAATGATTAAAACGATATTGCTAATATTCTCTGAGAATACGGTAGCTGTATAAAGAGTAGGACGAAGGGAAGTTATATCCGTATATACGAGGGTGTATAAGAAGAGGAGGAAGTGACGATATCTAACGACGAAGACGTTTCAGCGCAGGGTGCGCGCTAGTACTCGATCGTTGCCACTTCGTTCCCTCGCAAAATTCTCTGACAATCAGTTGGTCTTGCTCCTCTTGTCACCGAACGGCTAATCCAAAATTACGAAATTACGTCAGCCTCCGCACCTTGATCCCTCATAATTCAAAGGAGAGAGAAAGTGAAAGTGAAAGGAACAAGAAATAAAAAATGTAAAAATTACTAAAATATAGAATCTTATCGCACGGGAATTCTTTTTCCGGACCAGAAGATATAATTCAATTTACATAACTACACGAGGAAGGTATACACAAGTTTTATTCATTCAAATTTTTCTCCTCTCTCTCGTTTGAGGGAGTTTTTCACGAATTTCCTCCCTCGAGAATAAACTACCGCTTGTTCCCTTGATTTTGGGATTATACGATCATTGACTGAAATTCGCAGGTATGTTTAGGGCCTATCAACGGTTACCGAACTGTATTTTCGGGGGCGTCAAACCCGGTTTGGAAAACTTTTTTGTATACAAAGAGATGGAGAGAGAGAGAGAGAGAGAAAAAGATAGAGAGAGATAATGGGTCAGCAGCTTCAGCCAGCTTTGTAGAGAGTCTTCGGAGATCAAGGGGTTGGCTGGTTCTTTTGTTTTTAACGTATCGGGAAACTGCCGTGCTGCAGGGGGTCGTAAGGATGGGCTCTTTTCAATCGTTCGTGTGCCTCGTATACCTGTATATACGTACAGACAACGGTTGGTTCGCATGTATAATCGAGGTGGTGAGGAGTCACGGAGCCGCAACAACAACTCGTTTTGTTCGTTGTATAATCGTTCGTATAGCAGGTATATTCATATCGTACGTACAGGTTATTCCATAGCTGGTACTTAATTTCTTGTTTCCTTGCGGCTTTGTTCTCTTCTTTCTTGGCACCCCGCACGATAGTAGCAGAAGCAGCGGTGTAATTTTAACGGGTAGGGGTAAATTTCGCCCCTCGTTTCGTTTTGGAGGGCCGGTATACGGCGGCGGCGGATGCCCTACCGCCTTAACGCCGAAGGCTATAATATTTACTGAATATTTCACCCACACGTTTTATATTTCCACACCCCAACGAACGCCGAACCAACCCCTTACGCATTGGTTGTTTCTTCACCATCCGTAATACACACCCCGGTTTCCTCTCTTGCGATAAAATTTTTTATGTTTGATCAACTGTGTGTGTAACAATCATTAACGATCATCAAGAATTTTTGGATGTTTAACTTGAAACGCGGGAACATCAATACGTCGACACTTTCTTTGTTGTTTTTTAAACAAATTTTTTTTTTTTTTTTCCTTCAACCCGGATGACGGGCGCTTCTAATCCGTGGATTATCGAACCTGATCCACCCTCGCATTTGTTCGTTCGGTTCGTTTACTTTTAGCCGAACGATAAAAAGATCAGCTATGACATACGATACTGCTTTTAATTCTGGGGCAGAAATTTCTTCTTTTTTTTTTTTTTTTTCCCGGCACTCGATACAAGGGCGGGGATCGCGGCCTTTTTTCAAAACGTTGATCTTGAGTAATCCGAAATATTCTGAAATAAAAAAATTATGAAATTTTTGTCTCGTTATTTTCGGAAAAAAAAATTCTTCCCGCAGTCTTTGCAGGATTCCTTATTTTTCTTCGCAGTTTTCCTTATTTTTCTTCGCAGTTTTATATTCTATCGTAAGAAATATCATGTGCACGTATACCTGTAGATACGACGCCGCGCTACGTGGCACCGTTTCGCTATTCAATTTTCCGTGTATAGCTAGCTATTCGACTCGAGTTTTTATCCATTTCTTATGCATGTGCCGATAATATATCACCAAATTGAATAAACAGCCGCGCGCTCTTTTCGCGTTAGGTAAGCAGCAGCCACCGGAGCAGCGTGCTATACACACCTATCGTCGTTGTGTATATCACATAACCGTACGTACATACAGAAAAGCTGTCGACGAAGAGAGGGCGAGGCTGTTTAGCTCAGAGTACAATGTTTCCAATATTTTCACTCGATCGATTTTTCTTCTGAGTTACACGTGAGTTTTATCTTCTTGACGACGGCAAACTGATGTAAAGTAAGAACCTTTTTCTTGTAGCGTATATAAGAACTTTTTACTTGACAACTACCAGCAGCGGTAACTGCAGCGAGTATCAGGAAAGGGAGTACAAGGATACATGATGCACGATATATTTCACCCCCTATAGGATCGCATTACAGCTAACGCTGTAGATTAAATCGTAAAGTTTTTTGTCCCGCAACACGTATATAATAACTGTGTAGGTAGATCGATCGAATATCTCGTTTGATAAAAATTATAGTTTTCTCGTTGCGTCTATTGCCAATTATATAATAGGCTATATATAGATTTCAGAGAGAGCATCAGATGCTGAATAATTTGAGGTCGATGAACTTTGATCGTTACTTATTTACGTATGATTAATATATTGCGCTTGTGGTTTTCATCGTATATATCTTTTTTATTTTTGCTATGTACGCCTATGTGTACCTCAGCGTGGGCGCGGTGTGTACGTATATATTATAATATCTGGATACATGTATACATAAGCGTATGTAAACGCGTACGCTTGTCGTTTTCTTTTTTATGCATCGGCAATTTCGTTCGAGCAATTGAACGTTTATAGCTATAGCTGTAACGCGGCGAGGGCGCGTTGATTTTGAATACAGATAAGGAGTCCCTATCTACCTATGGAAAATGCTACCCAGGAATAACGGCGAGGTGTTCGATCCGATTGGGAACGAGGGAAACAAATAAAATAAAATTCAGGCAAATCTTGTACGCCTTATCTCTCAGAAATAACTGTATAATATTTGAAACGTTACGTTTCAGCCTCTGAATTTTATATGGAATTTAAAAATCATCACTTATTCCTACACATTTCCCTATATAAATTTAATTCTGCGCTCGATCAAAATCTCGAAATTATATACCTGACCGTAGAGATGTTGATATTATTTTACGAAGATAAATATATGCTACTTATCACACATACGTCGTTATAGTAAAATTATTTTTATATTTTAATTCAATAATTGTGAAGTGAGAAAAAAGTGTGTCATTCATAGTACACTTGTGGGTGACGGCTATGTTTCAATCACCTTACACGTAATATATAATCGAAAGCGTGGCGGCGGGCTGCGGTTGAAAAAATCCAAGGTAACGTTGAGCCGGTCAGATAAGCGTTCACGTTATCGAGGACCCTGCTTAATCACCGTAATCTTATCGGAGACATCGTATACGGTAGAAATAGGTTGCATACAGACACACGTATAAATGTGCACATTATACGCCCGCGACGATCCGAACGGTTGTCTACAATATAGCGTAATAACGTCGATGCAGGTAATATACTGTAGGGTACATTTATATCTTCGGGCAATCACCGATAACTATCAAAGCTTCGGCGTTCCTTGCGAAGAAATCGGCGTTAAATTGGAGACAGGTTAAGTCTAGAGGAAACGAAGACCCCCACAGTAGAAATCAACGGACTGCGAAGTAACGCGCCGAATAAGTGAACGAAGTATAGCCTCGAGGGAATTGGGGTTGAAAGACAGACGCCGATACATCGAATAATCAGGGAATGAATTTCAGCATACCATAGATCTAGCCATACTACCTCTCATTTTGCAATAGTTATAAACAGAAAAAAAAATTCACCGCTGATTTCGCACGTCAGGAATCCGTTGAATGAAGAAAATTTGAAGAAAAAAAAATGGGAAAAATATTATTATTATTATTTTTTTTCTAGTTTGCAGTTGCATCATGCCCGTGTAATTCTAATCCCCGGAATTTATAATTACTATAATATAACTTTTTGACGAAAAGTTTATAAAGTGTATAACGAGTACCGGTGGCTATACGTAGCTCATGTTAGACGCAGACATCAGTGAAGTTTAAGGACGTGTTATAAAGTTATAATTCGCATCCCGCAGTTCTCTCGGGATATAGTATATAGTCCCTGATAGCAGGAGCACCAATGAATTTCGCTCTATCTCTATCCCTTTTTCTCTTCAACTTTCCACCTACTTTCACACCGCAGGATATAAGTTAGCGTAGGTCGCTACCTACTCATATACGTACCCACCCGGTGATAATCTTATGAAGATTTTTGGAGAAACTTGGGGACGTTTACGTACACAAAACTCTACCCTCAATTGTTGCACCTTCGGATTTATAATATAAATATTAATAATATCGTCGCGACGCGTCGCAATTTCTCAAACTTCCTACACCAAATCATTATTATTATTTCATTCTATCATCACTGCATAATATGATGCGAAAATATTTTTCTCTCCTCTTATGCTTCGTAATTTGTTCTTCCTCCGCAATTATCATCTCCCTGAGGATGGCCACGATCGTGCGAAACAGAATAAATTAAAAAAAAAAAAAATAAATAATGAAACAAAAAAATGTACGTATCGTGTATTTATTCTCAGATTTTGCAGCGTCCGCACGTAATCCCTACGAGCTTAGGTTAAAACCCTTCGCTCTACTGAATATTTTACAACGTAGTTTAGATTAGGTCATATATATAATGTTTAATTGATTAATTTATGCATATGATGATGTGTATTTGAATGTATTTAAGATACACGTGTAATATTTATTCAAAACCAAAGCCATACCGGATCAGAGCTGAGCTTTTTGGCGCAATAAATAATTCTTTGGCACATAAACTTGCGCAATAAGAGAGTGATACGTGGAAAGAATTTTTACCCGTATTATCCGTGTAAAATAATCAAGGTACATATGTAATAATTTTCTCGCACATAATTGCTCGTGTTATATTAATTGTGTGCTTCAAAAGCGACCGCAGATATTAGCCCCATAGCACCCCATCACCCCTAAATCACGCGAGATATAAAATCTGTGAGTTTCATAAAAAACACCGTTACACCGTGTACAATTACTGTACTTAAATAAATATACCTTCGTGTTTTTCTCTCTCTCTTTTTTTTTTTTTTTTTTTTATCTCAAACCCTCGCGCTCACGTATATGTGGAGCTATCTACGTAGGTAGTATAATTTTACCCATCAAGCTATATGTGTGTGCAGCTGAAGAGAAAAAGGAATAAATTCGAGCTGACGTAGGATACCGTCGAACGATAGTTCTATGTGTGGGGTACGGTGAGGATGGGATATCAGATGAAATTCTGTGTCTGCAGAATTCTTTTACTTTCGTAGCTAGGCGAAATCTCTTTTTATAATTAAAATCACGAAGGCTCGGCCGCCATCTGTGGCACCGGCAGTGACGAAGCGCAGGCTAAGGGATGGTAGTAATATAATCGGAGTTAATTTGGAAGCTTGATTATCCAGAAATGAGAATCCTTATTTAATTTCTCGACGCTTTTTATACCCGACGACGCCTCACCTCCATTGTTTGCGTATAACGTTGTAAAATATTTACGCCTCCCTGCAGATTATTTAGTATAAAATTATGAAATAATTATACACAGGTAAGAAAATAGAGAGGAGAAATAAAAAGAACAAAAGTACCTACGTCCGACAATACCTCGGTATGGATATTCTGCTGGGTATTTAATAATTTAAAGCCAGGTCACTACAGGGTTAGCATATAGCCTTCGACAATAGGATTCTACATTTCATCGATTTCCTCTATGTGCCGTTACTATTATCATCATTATTATCATGGTTTTGTCCATCTACGTGTTGCAAACTTTTAAAACCGCGTGCACGTTATATCGTGCATTTCACGTATATACGCCGGTAAAAGCAACTGTACATAAAAGATTTGAAACCCTGCAACAATACTCGCGAACGTATCCAACGTACACACGTAGGTACATATAAAACACGCGTTGTTGAAATATTTCTGCAACAACAAATGTGTAGTAGGCAAATTTTTTTTTAATTTATTTTTCCACCTTTTTTATACCGGGTGTATCGAAGTGTTGAAAAATGAGAGCAACAACTAACGGAGACAATAACAAAAAGAAAAAAAAAAATTAACGAATCAATGAACAAAAAAAATTGCGTGATTCTCCAGGGTCTATATATCGCGGGAAGTTGTAAACTTTTATACGTCATTTAATTGCGAATGACTCGAATAATCTCTGGAATTCCACGACGTTTGAATAAATTAAACAAAAATAAAAGAAAAAAAAAGCGAATGAAAATAAATATAATATCAGCGCTCTACGTTCGAGGTAGAAAAATGAAAAAAACAAAAAAAAAGAAATAAATCTTTTATTCGATGAAGCGGGGCGTTCGCACTTATATGAAATTTTTTCTGGGCATAGTTATAGCGCCTCCTACTCTCTGCAACGTGTCAAGTGAACTTCCGGGTTTTCTGCTGCAGCGTTATATAATATAGTATTATACACGTGAGGTACATACGTACATCATATGTACACCGTACATTACAGTATAGTCAGAGCTAAGATATGCGGAAAAAGTCTTTAGACCGGGAATCTTATTCGCGGGTAACGCGCGGCGATGGTGGTGGTGATATTTCTCCGAGATAGAAATCCATATTTCTTTTCGTTCCTCAGCGGGCGCTCTTATTCTATTTGAGAAAGCACACACTTTATACCGAACGCTTGGAGGTTCGAATCGGATATGGTAATAAATTGACGGATGCATCCCGGTGATCTGAACTTTGAATATATATCCGATCGCCGCTGGGGTATTACATCTTCCGTACCTCCTTTTTTTCGACCCTTCTATTCCTCATACTCACAAAAATCCTACGGGATCTCATACTATTCCTTATACACCTTTTCTTTTCCCTTTTTTTTTTCTTTCTTTCTTTTTCTCCTCATACACCGTTCATGCCAAGGGATTCTGTCAGCTGTCTTATATATATCCCTTCACGTATATGTCGTGAACATATATACTTTTTTATGTACCCCCCGACCTTTATACGCATTGGAAAATCATATTTGTATTATTATTAGATCACGGCGTTATGTCAAGAACCACCCATAGCACACCCTCGTAAAGATAGATATAGATACCCCGGCGTGTTATACACGGTATAAAAAATATACTGTCTTATTTCTTAATATTCAAAGGACCTTTTACAATTCTTAGAAAATCTTATAGAATATTTATTCCTTCAGGACGTGGTGAATAAAGTCGAAGACTTTACTCTCACTTTATCCTGTCCCGCATAGAAACGCGTTGTATCGATCACCCACCTTTTTCTTTTTCTTTTTCTTTTTTTTTACTTTTCCTTTTATCTCTCCCTTTCGTTCGATCTTCTTTCATACGTACGGATATATACGTATTGGTGTATAATATTGGCTGTAAAAAATATATACACGTATAAAAAATACAACGGTATAAAGTGCGGATCAAAGACGATACGGTATGAATATGCATGTATAACCTGCGTATATATTATAATACGCGAAAAAAAAAAAAATAGAGTTCAAACCGTGCAAAGGACACACCTTAAATATCCTATGGGTTCGCGCCACGCCTCTACACCCACCTTTCACGGTCTTTTTCACGGACGGATCATGCCTCCGTCATACAGTGTGTTCGAAAATAAATACAGCAGAATTTTGTAAGAATGAAAAATGAAAAAAACTTTTTTTTTTCCGATTATGTATTAGCTTTTAATTCGGATCGGAATCTAAATCGAAATAATCATGTGCGGTATGCCCGTGGACTTATATGGGAGAGTTCATCGGACATTCTACCTAATTAGTATCAACCCCGATCGGAAAATATACCTTATATAAAAAGTTCCGCCTGGGGCTGCGAGGCACCGGATACACAGCGACACTGCCCTGTATGTTTCCGAGGTACGCGATTCGCCCCTATTCATTCACCGCGTTTCGGTGATTTTTTTTAGCTGATGTTTGACGAATTGGATTTACTACGTGTACGCGCGGGTGTTATTCATTTTCGTAATCCACCTACGTGTATAACGTACACGTATGCAAACCGCCCTAATGACATCAGTCGGTCACCGTGTCAGTTGGATCGTTCATCGTCACCCCCTATAATCTACAGCTGCAACGTGAAGTCAACGCGTGATTACGTTTAAAGTCACATAAGCCAGCTGTCGCTAGGTCACGTTGCTCTCCATTGCGAGAGGTAGAAAAAAAAGGGGGTCAAAAATGTCGAGAGACACTTCCTGCACGGTGACGTCTCTCCGCCGGTGTAGGTATATTTCTGCGGAAATGATGAGAAAATTTAAATATAATTTCAAGTATCAACGCCGTGCGGTCAACGTGTGAACAATACAGCGAAGACATTATTTTCACCTCGAAATATAGGTATATATGCTTCGTTTTTCATCCCTTCATCTTGCGATTATGTTTCCGGTTTCGCCCCACATATACTCCGGTTGGACGCCGGAAGGGACGGAATAACGGATGAAAGTGACATCGAATTTTTCGTACTTTCTTCAACAATAATTTCATATATTCTATTTATTCATTTTTCCATTTTTTTTTAACAAATTACGTTACAACCCACAGCATTAATATCACAGGAGTATTACGATGGTACATATATATCTACGAATATAATACATATGTACAGAATTCTGTGAACCCGCGTAACAGACCTATGTACCGTAATATATCGTACCGCAGTCAAAAGTAATTAACTTTAATTAACCAGCCGGGTCGAAATTCGTACGTACGCTATATACCTACTCCTATATGTACACATTACCCTCGCGTACACCTCTATACCGATTAAAAATACAGTACGTTTGTATGCGCGGAAATACGTAGAAAAATAGGGGTAGGTATGTCCCATATTTACTCGCACACGTGTATAACTAGATATAAGTAATTAACGGAATGGGAATATTACGTTTTATGTATTTCATATCCACGTAGGTTCTTCCTCGGATCGACTCGTGTTTTGTATATATGTGTGTAGGCACGTAGCGTTGTTACGTAGTGTATATACTTGTATGTGTATAAATGTGTTTGTTTTTACCTGGGAAGTTGATTTCCACCGAAAGGGGTGTGTGTGTAGGTGGCTGGCTAGTGGGCTCCGTTATAACTGGGTCGCGCGTGAGGGTCGCGTGGTCGACGACGACGGTGTACAATACATATAATCCTACCTGTATATTCAGGCGTGCGGAAGTGTCGAGACGTGGGACTCGTGATCGTCGTGACACGCTGAACGTCGCCTCGCCCAACACGTGCGAATACATATATGATCGTTATATGCTTTCTTGTTTTTGCTTGTTTTCATTTTTTTTTCTTCTAGTTTTCACGTACACATGTGCACCGCGTGCAACCTAGATATATTCACTTTTCTCATAGATCGGGTGACCCGATAAAAATTCTGCACAATTTGAAACGCGAATTACGTACAAAAGTACCGAAAAGCGAGAACTACGAATTATTCTGGCAAATGGTTTTTTATTGCTATTTTGATGCGAACGAGAAATATCGAGCTTTTTATACCGTACTGGAAAACTGAAAACAGACATTTCTGTATAATACATCATCCGGAAACACGAGCTCGACGACAAAGGACGGTTTCAAATAAGTGAAGGAAATTTATTCACTCTTATAAAAACTATCATAGAGTCACATTGATGCGATCGCGCATTTATCTGAAAGTGGACTTTTTTTTTCTTTTTTTTTCAATCGACAAATTTTTTTTCGCTACGGATAGAGATTTTTTTTTGTGGTTCCCAAGTCAAAAAGAAAACGAATCTTTATTTTTTCAGATTTTATGGAATAAAAATTCCCTCGTGAATTTATTCGAGCGTTTACAGCTTTTAGTCACTTTTTTATTTTTTAATTTTTTTTACATTTATTTATACGTATTTTTTTGCTCACCCTGTAGATGTATACAACTATACGTAACCTAATTTTTATATCTCCCGAAGCTCGCGCCACCGTTTTTCGGAATTAACGCGATGAGCGCATACCACCCATTTCCTTTTCCTTGTAATAACGAAACGCAAGTAGTAGTAGAAGGTGCTTAGTCAGACGCTGTTGGGACGTCGGGCGGACATAATGCTGGTGATTACTACTGTGGTATAACCGTAGCGTGTGGCGCACGGGCAGAGTAGAGTAGGCTAGGAGAATTGGTCATTCTACGGTCAGCCCTCGACCCCGACCCGGATCTCTTCGACCCTCGACCCTCGAGGCCCTCGATACTTCGGTACATCGGGAACTGCGCGTGTAATATATTTGCTATATTCACGTATAGAATTTTTGCCAACCATACAGAATTTTCGTTATCATTACTACGATTTTTATTATACTAGCAATGCACGCGCCGCGCGCACTGAATTTCATTTGTTTTGAAAATTTTTGAGCTCGAAATACATAAGAATAGCCTATAAACGCCTATTGAACCATACGAAAATCAAAAGTTGATTTTTGACCCTGAAATCGAAAAATATCTGAGATCTACTCCTTTGGATTTTTTAGATTTTGGGGTAAAAAATAAAGTATTGCCAAAATTGATTGCAGGACACTTTTCCAACGTATTTTGATCTCAGGAACACGAATCCGTGAAGTAAATTAGGCTGCGAATAAATCCCATCGAGATATCCTTATTTTTGCACTTTTTGAAGCGATAAATTGGCGATACCTCGATCAATTTTAGAGATAGATCAATTTAGCTCGTGGATTCGAGTTCCGGAGGTCAAAATACGTCAGAAAAGTGTTCTGCAATTGATTTTAAAAATACTTCTTTTTTGGCCCAAAAATTGAAAAAATCCAAAGGGGTATACCTTAGATTTTTGTCGATTTTGGGGTCAAAAATGAAGAATTTTTAAAATTGATCGTATGACACTTTTCTTACGTATTTTGACCTCAGGAATTCGAATCTGCAAGCCAAATTGGTCTACCTATAAAATTTATCGAGTTATCGCTAAATTTTCGCTTTTCGGAGTAGAAAAATTGCGATATCTCGATGGGATTAATTCCTAGCTCAATTTAGTTAACGGTTTCGTGTTCCTGAGATCAAAATACGTTAGAAAAGTGTCCTACGATCGATTTCAAAAATACTTCATTTTTCACCCAAAAATGGGAAAAATCTAAGGTATACCCCTTTGGATTTTTTCGATTTTTAGGGCAAAAATGAAGAATTTTTAAAATCGATCGTAGGACACTTTTCTAATGTATTTTGACCTCAGGAACGCGAATCCGTTGAGCAAATTGAGCTACGAATTAATTCCATCGAGATATTTTAATTTTTTCACTTTTCACAACGATAAATTGGCAATAACTCGACCACTTTTATAGATGGATCAATTTAACTTGCGGATTCGAATTCCTGGGCTCAAAATACATAAGAAAAGTGTCATACGATCGATTTCAAAAATACTTCATTTTTGACCCCAAAATCGACGAAAATCTAAGGTATACCCCTTTGGATTTTTTCGATTTTTAGGGCAAAAATGAAGAATTTTTAAAATCGATCGTAGGACACTTTTCTAATGTATTTTGACCTCAGGAACACGAATTCGTTGAGTAAATTGAGCTACGAATTAATCCCATCGAGATATCGCAATTTTTCTGCTCCGAAAAGCGAAAAACTAGCGATAACTTGATCAATTTTATAGGTGGACCAATTTGGCTTGCAAATTTGAATTCCTGAGATCAAAACACATAAGAATATCATAGCAAACTCGGAAAAAAAAAATATTGATTTTTGACCCCAAAATCGACAAAAATCTAAGGTATACCCCTTTGGATTTTTTCGATTTTTGGGTCAAAAATGAAGTATTTTTTAAATCGATCGCTGCACACTTTTCTTACGTATTTTGACCTCAGGAACACGAAACCGTCGAGTAAATTAAGCTAGTAAGATAGGATACTAGCTGTGTCGGCACTTATTGATACGAGGTCTTCCGCCGTTGATAATTTATTAATAATATAATAATGAAACAGAATTTCGCTCGTAAAAAATATCTCATTCCTAGTTTGAGCGTATACGGGAAAAGAAAAGCTTTGAGGATATCTGAACGGAACACCTGCTATAAAAACGGAGCTCTGTAACGTTCGCTCGTACTTTGATCCAGACTACTTTTACCGTGTTTCGATTTTCCTGAAATCGTTCGACGTTACTGTCGTCAAATTTTTATGTTTCCTTTCACCCCTGTATACATGTATTTATTTTACGGGCGAAAGTATAGCACGGATCGGTTGGGTGAAGAAATAAAGTAACTTCAAAAATTCGGGCGAAATAATTTCAGCAATTTTGATGACCCGCGCTCTTATCATATCTGAGCACATATCGCCCGTTTTACGGTCAGTGGATTAATATGCTGTATTTGTACAGCGAGGAACATTGGAAATGTTTCATCTCCTTTCCGTACAGCGAAATGATTACAGACGTGTCCGTCCGATTCGATATCAATAAATCATCGAGCTCCGCCTGATCTTATTGCGATACGTTCGCGAGCTCGGTTTAGATTTGTCGACACTTGAAGCCGCTCTGAGAATCCCTCAGGGACTTATCTTCGCAATAGCGTATACAAGAGAGAACTTGGAGATATAAATCGTACGAGAATCCCCTTCGGAATTCGAATACCCTTGCCTCCAAAACGTGCCGAATTTTCGTCAAGAATTAGGCTTGATATCGCTGGTTCCTCCTTTTCGCAACTACCCGAAAATAATTCGTATAATTTTAATCACGAGATGAATTACGTTATAATAATAATATTACATAATCAGGCTGTACATATTCTGTACTAGCTTCGTGAAGGGACTGCCTCGTTTTACCTAAATGATGAACTCCGGGGACGCGCACGTCTCTAGGTGGGTCCTAAATGTAGTTTAGGGAAATAGATAGAGAGTTTGAGGTCTGCCCTGCGTTGCAAATCGGTCAGGGTAATTTCGACTTTGGGATGAAAACGCCATTGTCAAAACTGGACCAAAAACCAGGAGGCGTTGAGATGACGACCGTTCCCATCATCCATCTACTTCTCATCTTGCTTCTGGATCCCTCCGAAAAAGCAAGGAAGAAAAATACATCACCAGGCATGAAAGTGAAGGGTAAAAAAAAAGGGAAGACGGATGCAAAATCTGGTTTCGGGTTTCGTAAACGTTCAACCACTCGTCGGATTAGTGTCAAGCACCAAAAGTCCAAAGAGCCAAAGGACTTTGGGGGCTGGAAAAAAATCTCTTATATACTTATATTAGCTGCGTAGCCCTGCACTTTCGATTCTCTCATACACTATAGCGCATAGGTATTTTTCTATACGTGTGGCCATAGGGAATTTATAATCCTTGGGGTTGCTCAGGCGCCGTAACGCCGCGAGGTCTACAAAATTGCTCGTAAAAGGTCTCATCTAAACGGTATAACCTGCAGCGGATGTTGTTCCCCGAGTTCCTTCGGGACGCCTACGATATACTATTTCGTGCTGCGTGTTTCCAATTTATTTTTTCTACATCGACGCCGCTCTCCGCTCCCACATGCGATGTTATTATATATACTTAGAAATTTAGCGTGTTTGTGGATAGCGTTAAATGTACACGCATTAATTTCGGTCGTGTTTTTTATACCGGCTTTTATACATCACCTGAGCTTTTCCAACCTTTTTTTTTATCGAATAAATTCTCAGCCACCTCGATTCTTCGATATAGCTACGTAAGTCAAAGTGATGGGAGATGATTTTTATTCAATTCTTGTTTTCGCACCAGACGCTTAGACGTAGAAGAGAAACTAAGTAGACACCTCGTGGTTTAAGGCGCCGGGGGATAAGCCGCCCTTCGTGGTTTTACAGAATGAGAGATTACGTCCGCGAAGAGGGGGCAAATGAGGGCGAGTTGAGCGAGTAGGTATGGACCCTTCTTCGCTTGCTTTTTTTGCCTTTCTCTTACCCTTTTTTTTTTTTTTCACTTCGTTTTCCCGGGCTTTTATTTTCTCTATTTTATATCGAATATACCCCTTTTTTCTGATCCAGCCGTTCCGACGAACCGCTCTTGTGTGCCTTTTTTTCTATATTCTATATGTGCTCATATAGATCGGTTTTTTTCCCTCCCTTTCTCTTCGGACGCTCATCGTTTTGCGTTAGGGAAATGGACGCCGAATCCCTCCTTGCTTCTAACTGTGCTTGCTCCGAGGGTGAGTGAACGACCGAGAACTTTTGTTAACGAACTTTAAGGTTTTGGCTCACCACGAACCACTGGCTCATTTATCATCTCCGCATAGTACTATAGCTTGCGAGGACTCGTGGCTTTTGCCGCCCTCTAAAGCCGTAACGGATCCGCTTAATAACGATCATCATTTTATACACGTACACCTGCAGGTATAATACGTGCGTAATAGAAAAATGAAAGAAAAATCTTATCAAGATATTTAGCAAAAAATGAGATAGAAAAAGAAACTAAAACGGTGTACGAAAAGTGTGACGCGGAATGTGTAGGTACGTGGCAATCTAATTAAAAAATGAATAAATAAATGAACCTCTCTGAAAAAGAGGATGGAAAATAATTACCCAACCATATAATATCATGGAAGTGGAAAAGCAGAAGTTTAAGTTTTAGTTTCAGTTTAAACGTGGGTATCTCGCTATGCATATAGCTTAGAGCTTTTCGACTGTAAACTTGGCTAGGTGGCACTTGGCCGAAGCATCGCGTTGGCTCTGAATTCACTTCGTACGTACGGTTAGTTCTCGCGCACACTCTTACCCTCGTGTATTTTGCGAAGCTCGTGTATAATACATTCTCATGTATTAACGTGAAATATATATAGATTTACACGTACATCTATTACATAAGGTATACCTGAGTTCATCCGCTCCGGTATGTAGACATTAGGAAAAGTGGAGAACGAGATATCAGAGTGTACCGAACTTTGCCACGGAGTTTTGGGTTGTCTGTATAGAGATATACATTATGTGTATAAGGTACCTTGTTTACCCCTCGCCATTTCTATCCCATCTTTGCCTCGTTTTACCGAGAATTTCACTCCGACTGTACCAAGTGGTATGACGAAGACACCTGCTGCTGCTGCTTCTACTTCTGCTTTTGTTGAGCTTATGCCGTTCTCCCAGCTACCGATTCACCTATTTACTTATAACTCTGTACCGTAACGTGTTGGCTAAAGTTAACGCGGAACATCTGTACCTCTTTAGAGAAAACGGGAGTTGAGTTTAACCTGAGGTAGTTTTGATGTACGACCAACAATCGACCGACTCCAAAACGCCCAGGTTTATCTCGTGATGCTTCTTCTCGAAGAAGAGAACAAGGGCGTAACCGGCAATGTACATATCATATTCGCGAAATGAAGACCTAGTCTTTTTTTTTTTCTTTCTTCTCTATCTCTACATCCGCTGTTGTATTTTATTATTTCGTCTCACTCGTCTCTCTCTCTCTCTCTCTTTCTTTCTCGTATTTTGATGATGTCGATAACGACGCGGAGCTGCAGTCTGGTGTAATGATTGAAAAAAAAAACAAAAGAAAAATTTATGGAACGCTCGAAGAACTCTGTCTGTTTTTTCTCAATAATTAACCTGACTGATGGAAATCTTACGTAGGTTTGATTTCGCACAACTGCAGGGCTGCTGCTCGATTCAGCACCCCTCATCTAGATCTTAAATATTGAATGTCAACACTGCGGAGCCGAGGCCGGCTTCGCTTCCTCCAATCGCGATTTTACAGCTGCTCTCCTGGAACGCCCGCGAATAGAATATCGTATTCCGCGACGATAAATTCGACTGCTGTCAAAGCCCGCGAAAAACATGTTGGATAAAATCTCGCAATTATATGGCTCCGCCGATCAACGACGAAGTTCACGTTTCATTATCTTTCGGTAATTAAAATATTTTTTTTAAATGATTCCGAAGTTCTTTAACGAGTCAACTGATAATGAGCGGGATATGAAATCCGCGAGTATCGCCAGGATATAGCGGCAGCTAGTGAGACGCGTCGATGCATTGTGCACTCGAGTGCGCGACGCGGGGATTTTGGAGCACACGAAGAGTACGCCACCCTTCGCTATGTAACCCTTCGCAGCTTCCTGGGCACGAGCTACCTGCACCTCCGACTTTTCATCTTCCTTTTTCTTTCCCTTTCCATCCTATTATAAAATCTTCATTATTCAAAGGGCGAGGGGAATCGATGTACACCGCAATGTAGATATTATACGAATGGCTCCGCGATTGTTAATGATGAACACGGAGGGAAAAATCAAAAAATTCCATGCTCGATTTACAGGATTTTCTAAGCACTTATTTTTATCTCTCGTAGTTATTACTGTACCGTAAATTCTCCGAAGAATACAGACCCTCGGGAAGTGCGATGAAATAAATGGACCCACCATTTTTTTTTTTTCTTTTTTTTCTTCGACCCTTCCCGCAATCAATTTGTCACACGTTGTTCACTTATATTGCTTAAAAGTTATTAACTTATTTCCCAGTTTCTCGTGAGAACGTTTTGTTTGTATACATTTTTTTCTTTCCCTTGAATGCGACGGAAATGTGACGTCATTTAGTTCGTCCGAGGTCAGTGGACCGTAAAGAGAAAGATCAATACTTGAAATTTTCGTTAGTCTGCGGGGGTTGGTCGTTGTCGTCGGTCGCAGCTTCTTTTCGCTTCCCGATGTCCCATCGCGGTTCCCGCATGGGACGAAAAACTGAAACGAAAGATAAAAGGAATAAGAGAAAGCGAGGAGACGAAAAAACTTTCTGAAAAGTCAACTGCAGCAGCAGCTACTCTATTTATACCACCCTGAAATCTTTTAGGGTCGTAGGTCCCCTGCGCGGTCGTCATGTTAAAAACTTCGATCGATCGATCATCTCCGAAATGATAAAGAAAGAGAGAGAGAGAGAGAAAGGGAGATAAAAGGGTGCGGGAGAGAAAAAATAAAATAAACTCAAAACCCAGCTGTAGGTAGGTATACGGAAAGAGGATATTTTCCGACGAAATTTTTTTTCTTTTCTTCCTTTCTTTTTGTTAATTTTCTATGGCAGAAACTTACGACCCTTGTAATAAGCCCTGAAGCCGCGATACGCGACCTCCCTCTCGTACAAGGTATAACACCAAACCAAAATTAGTCCCGTTTATAACCATCACCACCACGAGTATACCGTCGCCTCCTCGGTCGCCTCTATATAGTATGTCCAACAAAATTTACCATCCCTCGGCAAAAAAACCTTTCCGCCCTTCCGCGACCCTCGGTATACCTATACGGGCACCACGGTAGTTTGTGCACGAGTACCAAGGGGTGACTTCTACTATTTTGGGCATGGCGCCTATAACGCTGTCATTTCAAGTGATCGATAAAATATAGGAGATTGAAATTTAAGCTGACGTATTAACGGGGTTGGGAGGGAATGATTCTCGTTTTATTCCCATTCCTCCTGTATTTTTCGTTCGACGGGAGACCGAGGCGGAAGCAATCGAGACCAATATATCTGCGAATCGAAAGAATATCCGTTAAATCACGCGACAGCTTCTTCATAAGATACGTTGAAACCGGCCGTTTCAGTGCCTATTCAGGGCGTGCGATTTTGCGTGGGTTATAAGAGTCATTTGAAAGATCGGATCAAGGAGTCGATCAGATTAGCTCGCGTTATTTCAAGGATCACGATTTATCCTTCGGTCGCTTTAGATTTTTTTCTTCCAACTCTGACAAATGCGGGGATAGATTGACCACACGGAAAGGGGTTTACGTACTGACCTTATAAATCTAGAAATAGACTCGACACGGTATTGTGCATAGCGCGGTGGCTTCGCTGCGGGAAAAAGACAACCCCGAAGTAGCTCCGTGGGGTTAGTTGGTTGGTAGGTTAGCTGCTGTTGTTCTTTTTTTTTTTTTTGTATAAAAGAGATTAGGAAAAGAGCCATGCGGTGATCTTATACTATATCAGAGAAGCGTGGCAATTTTGCTACTAGATTTCCTTCCTTGCCCCCTTATTCTATTTTTCCCCTCCCACGTGGCCTTAGAGAGGAAACAACGGGGGTTTGGAAATGCTGGGGTGAAAGAGGAGATGGGCGGCGGGGAGACACGTAGACATCGTATATACCCAACAACGGGTCGATACCAACTTTGCTCCCTCCTATCGCTGCGCCAGTGTGCCTAACGCCACTACCCCCTTGATGTCCCGTATACCCCATGATTTCTTCCTCCACCCTCTCCATCATCCCCCGCATACTCTTCTATAGAGAAATACCCCATTGAAAACTTCACACTCCATACAGACCGTACCTCATACCTCACGCTGCACATGGTGCCGCTATACGGATGCAGAATATCCGCCAGAAACTCTTTGTCAACATTAATAATTTAGAGGAGAGAGGATAAGAAACACGTTGGACGGAATTGTCCGTCTAAGAAATCCTCATTGAATTTTGCACGACCTCTTCATCCCCATTTTGCGCCGAACGTACAACCTTCTCATCCATAGTTTTTTTTTTTTTTTCAATTCTTTTCTTTTCTACACTTCTCTATTTTCCTGTCCCTTCGAAAGTGCTTTTTCGACCTCATGCACGGTGGCGGTACTCGCCAAAAGCTAAAATCTTCTCTGGTTATCCTCTCTTTTTTTTTTTTATTTTTTTTTTATTTTTGAGATTCTACGCTAAGGTCACCCCATCCAACGGAGCATTTTAAGGCAGCTCCTGTATGCAGAGCTTTTCAGGTCGAATATTATGAGGGTGGTTCTTTCTTTGCTCTCGGTTTTTCGACGTTTTACGCTAGCCGTACGGTATATACATACATCATAGCTACATCCATGGATAAGTACATAAAACTGGCTAACCGGTGACACGCACTGTGCTTGCGCATGACGCCATGCTGCGGTGGGACCCTTGAAGAGTTTCTTGCGTCCGATTCCCTGTAACACAGTAAGAAGTGAATTTCGAAAAGTGGGATGAAGGAGCACGGAGGGAAGAGTAGGGGATGAAATCTCCTCCCTCTCCTTCATCCCGTCAGTCTCACTCCTCAGGGCCAAAGTAGGCTTCCGGGTTGTTTATTCACGGCAACCTTCGTGCCTCCTTCACTTTCCATAAAGCCCATGCACACGTACATTCCCATACATTTACCATAAGATGAACCATACGGAAATCTGACGCTGTGGATGAATATAGGTGGGTATACAATATACATAGATGTATATGATAGGTACTCGACTGTATCACGGCGTGTATATGTGTACGTTATGTACAACCCGTATATATATATATTTACATTTCAAAATGTGTTCGAGAAATATGCAACAGAATAGATGGGGGAGAGCAAGAATATTCTGACCGAAACTTACGAGTGCCTAAGGGATGAAGTACCACTTACAAAATCACATCTCATCCTTTGGGTTGCTGTTTTATTCCTGTGTATGTTTTTTACGTGTATCGGAGAGAGGTACCTACGTACGCACCTTGACGGGGGTTTTGATCTACTTTTTAAAGCTCGAGGGATGAGAAAAAAAGGAACAAAAAAAAAAAACGGAAAAAAAACTCACAGAAGAAGCAGAAAATATAACCACCCAATCCCCCATTCCTTCGCGCGATATACTTCGGTGTATGAATATCTATATACGTATATAACTGATTTCTGAAAAGCATTCCGAACTTCAAGAGCACTCTGCTATCGATTCGCTCGACCCGTACTATGGGAGTAAAATTTTTCGGTTCGAGACTAATAAAAAAAATCCGACGAAATCGTATTAAAATATTATAGGTACCTAAAAATTTTTGTCGCGTATTGGTAATATTTTTGGAAATTCATTCGATGAGAATCAGAAGCGACGTACGTGATGGAAAATTTTCCGAGTCTATTGCAGTTTTGCAGGGAAGAAAGCGAGCGACGTAATTTAATTTAGTTTTATATCGGTAATTTTTTCTGTCTGACCAACGCCGATGTAGCGGTACAGGCTGCAGACGCGGAGGTTTTGAAATTTGGCAAACAGGTCGTTCGCAATCCTTACCAGCGCCTCGGGGATCCAAATCGTAGTCGTCGTTCGAGTTTTATACATCGGTGAAACTGCCGGGAAGATCGGAGGATGGGAATAGGGGATGAGGGTGTAAAGGAAAGCCGAGGGAACTGCTTCATAAATTGTTGACTTCGGCCGGTTATTTCTCGCGGAACTCGGTGGGCCTGCCTGCCTTTCTGACTCCCTCTGCGCCTGCAACGTCGCCCCTCTTTTCTCCTCATCCCCTCACACCCTTTACCTATACCTACTCTCTGAAATACTCTCACATATATATCTGCGAATACGTATATACCTTGACAAATATACAGGCCAAGTGGGGTTGGCAGTCAGTGGCTCTCTACTTGTCGTATTGTATTGTATTATATCCCTGAAACAACCATTTCCCTGGCGATTCAAACCCTTTTATATTATTATACATGTATCATACACAGCAATATCCTGCGTCTAGGGTGACAATTTTTAATTGAAGCCTTGTTATTACTATATACGCATCCGTCGACACACCCCTGCACATAAAATTCCATGGGAAAATGATGCGAGATAAAAATAAATATTATAAAATCCCGGGGTTGAAAAGAGGATGGAATAATTTATTAGGCAGATGACAGGGGAACTAAATTTGGGGTGGTTTTATTTTAGAAAAATGGCGAAGAGCCCCGCATCTTGCGAAGTTTGTAAGACTTTTTTTTTTTCCTTTTTTTTTCTTCTCTCTCTCTTTTTTTCTTTCAAATCGTATTCGCCGACCAACTTCTTTATATCGATCCGAAATTTCTAACGAATTTTAATAATTAACGTATCAACTATGGAGATTAAACTATTCATATTATGCATATGATATACGAAAATTTCGAGATTGGATAAAAAAAGAAAAAATAATTTCAAACAAAAAATTAAACCGCAAGAAAGATCGCTTCAATTTATACGACTCTGGCTTCGGTGCTATCCATATATAGGTGAACGAGTATAATGGAGGGGAATCACGCGAATTAAGTCCGGAATACTCGAGGTCTGGTAAATTGCAGGTGGTGGAGAAATCCCCTATACGAATTCAATCGAATTTACAAATTACCCCGTTAACCTCGGGCTTAACGTCAGACCCCTGGTAACGTATGTGGATGGTATAATACAATGCCTTTATATGGGTAGTTTATACGTAGGAAAAAGAAAAAAAAAAGTAATCGAGGAACTTTTTAAAGAAATTCTTAAATTTCAGTCCTCTAACATTACTGCGACGTTGATTACGACTATATACAGTTACCTATGGTCTTGATTCAGGGACAAAGCGCAGTCGTAGTTTGAGTTTCATTAAATATTAGCTAACAGGTACAAAGACTTTGGTATAATGAGAAGGTATTACCAGGGGGGTGGGGGGCAGGGGGGGGGGGGCGCGACAAGAGTTGACTAATGCCTTAAACAGAAGACATTGCATTTTGTCCGCTTCCTGCAATGTCGCCGAGGAGCAGTTTGCAGCTCTTCTGGTTATACACATTATAACTTCCACTTGTACCTGTGCATACATATAACTATTTACAACGAAACCGGCTTCTGAAATTAATTGCAGAACGGTGCGACCCGTTTCAGCGTTGCGCGGGATATGAAAATTCTAAATTGCCTCACATCGTTACGCATTACAATTTTTGAATAACTTTTTTTTTTCGATTCTTCTCCTCGTCATATTTTTTTCTCGGATCGCTATAGTTCGTGTGATTTTTTTTTTGGCGTTTACGAGGCGATTTATGATTTAAATGTATTTTTTAAATTTTCAAGCAGATATATTCTCGTACCTACTACACTTTGTACCATCGCTTCGTCCGCATGGCAGCAACACCGCGCAGTATAATCTTAGATCTCGTTATTCGCGAGCGAACTTCAGGCAGTCCTACCAAAGGGAATAAATTAAGCCGGAGAGTTTCCTTCGCGATAATAAAAGCGAATAAGAGAACTTGTCTCCCGAACTGCTGCAGGATCACCCTACTCCATGGCAAGGGGTGAAAACAGTGCGGTTGAGTCGACCCGACATTTTAGAAATAGAAATTGAAACTGTTGAAGCGATGCATAGAGAAAGAAAATTAATTCTCAAGCTGTGGTTGGATCAAAAAAACAAAAAGAGAAAAAGAGTAAAATAAAAGAAAAAAAAAACTTCGCACATTTCGTAATACACAAGCACTTTTATTAACGAGTTTAGAGAGCTTACCAAATCGTTTTTCTACGGGATCCTGCAGCAAAAGTTTTGTATGAAAAAAAATCTAGCTATATTTATGACACATACGCTCGTGTATAGGCATATCGGAAAAAATTCAACGGTATAAAAGCTGCGCAGATATACGTATAAATCGTGATAAGTCCGAACGTATAGAAACGTTGATAACACCCACATACAGCTGTGTAAAAATAGCAAAAGTTTTTCGACGATTTCGTACATGGGAGACCAAATGGATGGAGGGTGAAGGATGCTATGGATCGATCGCGAACGGTGAAGTTCGATTTGCGAGAGAAGTAGAAAAAAAAAACTTATTGAAAAACGAAAGAATTATATAAGAGAAAAGAAGAAACGTGAAAGATATAAAATATAAGAAAAGTTCACTTGTCCGCGAAAACTTTTTCAACGGTCTCCAATATACCTACTTGCGGGATAAATAGTTTCCGCAGAGCACGACTGATTATGTGGTATAGGTTTATGAGAAATACAAATTTTCTTCACCACTCTTCAGGCATACATATATTTATATAATGCTAGGTATTTGTATAAAATGTCTGATGCGCGTTTCTTTAACTTTGTTTGCTATGGTATACATACTACCTACTCTAATTTTGCGGACGATGAATCTGCCTCTTCTTCTGCTTTTTTCTTCATAGTTTAGTTAGTTTCTTTTTTTTTTTTGTGTTGAAAAGAAATCTTTTATACCAGCTACGCCTTCCTCACATTTATTCATCCGTATCCAACCACCACTCCCTGCAACTGCTGCGCTGTTTGTGTACGTGTTCAACTTGGAGGAGGAGGACAATTACAAACTGAAAAGTACGCCAAGTTTTGATTACTTTACGAAAGTACAAAAAAAAAATTTTTTCTCTTTCTCCCTCTTACTCTGGTTTAACTGCAGAGGGATGGTAGATCGGCGCGTTGTATTCTTTGAATATCTGAAAATAACCCAGATCAAGCTACGATTTTTACTTGAAAAGTAAACCGTATAATTTCGGGATAAAAATTGTATCCGATAAATTTTCATCCTCCGTTTTAATCTTTGCGATAGAAAATCCTGCAGTTTCATAAAAATTTCATTCATCTCGGATGTACTATATAGATATTGTGTGGGGTAGGCATTCATCCCCAATATTGACCCATGTAAATGTTGGGGGTCTATAAAAAAATGTAATTATCATTTTTGAAAAAATTTCAAACAAAGTAAACTTCTTTTTTCCCCTTCATTTTTGTTTGTTTGTTTGTTTTTTTTTTTTTTTGTTTTTTTTTGTCGTAGACGGGGGAAAATCAACTTTCGAAAAAAAATCCAATCTCCAAGCTCAAAGCAAATGGAATATGAGATAGAGTTGGGTATAAAAATATTAGGTTAGAATGATGAAAAATTCTTTCCATTATATTTTCACTGAAAACAAGAATTTTTAGTATATTTATTCGCAGGACAATAGTGGAAATACTATATTATCGATCTCACATGCTAAATATAATATGTACGGAAATATGAGGTAAGCCTCGTGGTAAACTAAACGGAAACGAGTACCTACCTATATGATGATCGTATTTTTTATCCAGATTGCAATAAAATGTAAAGTTTATCGGATATATTGTGGGCAAAAATATAAATATATATGTACACGGCATAAAACACATATAGATTTACCGGGTACGATTGATTTTACTTTATTTTATTTGATTAATTTTTTTTTTCTTTTCATACGAAACTGTACACGGGAGTCTATTTTGTGTTTGATGAAAATATATAGATATAACTCTGACAAGGAGGAGCAAGTTTAAATGATGAAGAAATATGGACACACGGACTTGTGAATTGTTATATTCAGCATGGAAAGCTTCATGGGTATGATATTATAGAGGGTGCAATTCGTCCGCTAATAAAAATCTGATTTATCGGCAACTCCTCTTCTCTTCCATCGGTTCTGCGAACTGTGTGTAATATATATTTAGCTGGTACACATCGTTTCCATTTTTTATTTATTCATTCCTCTATGTCTCCCTCGTCGCGACGCTTTGAAGGTATACATACTGTGTATTATCAGTTCATCCATTCCCGCCATGCGATTTTTTTTTTTTTTCCTATCCGATAATACACCCATTCGCACGAAGTAACTAACTGATCATCGATTAATTGTAAGAGAAAAAGAAAAAATAGAAAAATATATTATACCTTATATACTTATGGATAGTAGTTTATTTATTCATATTCTATGAAATATAGCCAGTTTTCATGCGATGAAAAAAGCAGAGAAAAGAGAAACGAATGAAAATTCTGTGCACAATTTTCAGCGCATGAATTTTCATACGATTATTTTGGAAAAGAATTATTTTTGAGACTGTTCGATTTTCTAATTAATCAGAGTTGTACAAGCGTCGATAATTTTTTGGCTTTTGATGTTATTATCACTGTTATTATTTTCTCTCTTTTAAATAATCGACCTGTCAATTATCGGGGTTTTGTAATCGCGAGCTTTTTCGAATTGAAAATCTTACAACGTACATAATGAGAAGGTTGGAGCGTATACATTATATTTTTTAAAAGGCCCCCGGGGGGTGGTCCTTACACAGTTGTATTCGGTGATCCTTGACCTTCGCCTTTCTCCAGTAGCAGCTCTTCTACAAGCACATTTAAAATTTCACCTCCTCTCGTCGACCCTCTTTCACCGCGTTTTTTGGTACATTTAATACCCGAAGCTTTCCCACCGGCGCGTCACGACCAAGTTACACGCTCGCTGATTTGAGAAACTAATTAGCAAAATTCCAGACCCACCAAAACACGCCACGCTTCGTTATTACACAATAGAAAGGTTATAATATTTATGTAGGTGTGTATAGCTGTCGGTATTATAATTATTATATTATACCATGTAACGAGCGACTGGCAGACGCTCAGATCGAACATTCCTGAAATTTTTGATACCTATAATGTTCGATTCGAAAATTGAATTCTCGTGTACGATTGTAGAGAATCGGTATATATACATGGGTTGCCTCTGTATGGTAGAATGTGGGTATTATTTATGGAATGTGTTTAATTGAAAATTATGTAGAATTTGAAACGTTCTCGGAATTTCGAATTTCAGATTTTTATAGCTTCTGCTTTTCTTTTCCTATATTTCATTTTATAGATTTATACCCGCGCACGTCTCGCCAATTTATTTACTTTTCATCTGTATCTTTTTTTTCTTTTTCACGATATATTTTTCATCGCCAATAAGGGCTAAACCCTGCAGAGCTGCGGATCCTAAGCCCTAAACCTAATGGGTGAGTTGGCCGGGTCCAACCGCGCCTTGATCGCGCAAAGTACGTTGTCCATCTTTCCGTCTGCCTGACGGTAAATCTTGTTTCACTATTTCTCTCATCGGTTGGGTTGATCCCATCAACGATGTTCGGTGGTAATTTTAGCTGCGGGGTGAGGATCGCGGGGATGATGGAAAGGGGAGTCAAAGCTTCGAGAAATCGAAATCCGTCTGCCGCTGCCGCCGCGGAGCTTTTTAGAATTTGAATTTACCAATTTCAAGGAAGTCTGATCACGTCAGTATCCACCTTTTACACCTCTCCATATCCCCCCACCTTCTTATTCCGATATCGCGTAACGATCGAGAAAATCAATCCGGCGAAATCTATAAACTGGGGAAAAGGGATTTCACCCTGCAGGGAAGGGACCTCATTTTCGAAACGACAGTCTTAAAGTCAAGAGTGCGGAAATAATTAGCGACCCTTTGTTCTCATCTATTACAATGCCTGAACTTGTATAATATTGTACCGGCATCGCAATATTATGTCATGCTACGAATTTTTTCTTTTCATTTATTTAATACAGTCAAGACATTCACCAGTTCCGGTGAATATTATAAAATCGAGGATATAATCAACTCGATCTCGAAATCCGAACGAGCTTATTACTGTGAATAGTACTTAACTTATAAAATGAATGGAAGTATATAAGTCGATGCTAATTGCCCAGTTCTAGAATGGGTGCATTTCTAATTATTTACACCTATATGCGGCCACGATGCAGCGTGACTACGTGTTTCAATAACGCCTGTATAATTATCAAGAATTCAACCGTTATGCACGTAATTCTACGATCATTGTGTTATTGGGAATGTATTAATCCGTGTAATACTCGAATTCATTCGCATATATCGTCTCTAATTACATTCTACCCATTTGATTAACTGGGGGTTTGGATGGGGGGGGGGGGGGGGGGGATTGGCGTATTATTTGCTCGTGGTATTAAATGTGATTCGACCGAAAATATGCTACAACGTGGGATTGCAAAATCGAAAAATTTTACACAATTTTACAATTGTCGAGTGCACGAAGATTTTTTTTTCATTTTTTCTTTCCATTGATTGAGTCAACGTCACTGATTTGGAAGAGTAAATATTATGATATACACCCCGATACTATATATGCACCCTCGCTCTGAACAATCGTCGGTTGTTAACCTTCGTGATTTTCAACCCTTTCCCTGTAATATTTCCCGACAATTAATTTCTCCCTGGGATTGATCGTGCCAACAATATCATGTTGCTTTTGTTTTATTTTTGGCAATCGACTGTTCTCAACATTGAGAAATTCATCGACGAATAATTAAAATTAGGCGCACTGGTACCTCATGCTGTAATTCGAGAAGACAAATTTTATGATAACTCTATCATAATTATATTTTCGAGTATGTAACGTATCACGACGATTTCCGTATACGTATAAATCGATATTCATTTCTCCAATAATTTTTAGATAAAACCACGTTCTCATATAGGTACGTTAACTTTTCCCTTCACTGAAAACTTTCTAGACGTACGTAATTATAAAGTTTAAGTTACGAGTGCAATGCAGAGAGGGGGAATGAGGAAAAGGAAACGACGAGCGAGTAACCGCAGTACCTACTCGTAGTAGCTCATGTTGTAAGGAAAAATCTATGTGAATAGGTAGATATAAGCATATATACGTATACACCTCATTAATTGCCATGGCTGCGGAACTGCAACGGAATAAAAAGTTGGAATTGACGTCCGCGTAATATACGTAGCATTATGAAGGTATGTAATGAAAAGCTCGTTGATTGCTCACAGTTTATTTGTGAACAGTGGGAAGTTGGCATCTCATTTATTGCATTCTCGAAAATGAATTGCAGTTCTGTTAGCATCCGGAATAGTTCCGTAGTTCCCAACAGGTTTCGTTAGTAATTCCGTCAATTTTCTAAAACTATGGATGACGGAGAGAAAAAAAAGTTGAAAAACTTGCGGGTCGAGTCCGCGAAAGAGTTCGAAGATATAAAAGAGAAGAAAAAAGACTCTTCGTACAGATGCAGGGTGCGGCGGTGTTCCGTTCAAGATTTAATTGGCTATCCTCTCGTTCCTACATAACGGTAGCAGCGGCAGCTCCAAGGGTAGATTTATCTAGCGCTAGAAATCGTAAAGGAAACACGTAAGACTTCAGTGGCGTGATTAGTGTTCTTGAACACCAACACCTTGCGTATACATTGCTAACTTTATATATGTATCAGCTATAGATATACACCCCATATATCCAACAGCTTTTCCACGATGGATGGCCTCCGAATTTGTAAGAGAACGGCTTATAGACCCGGAGAAACGCTGTGCATATACAGTAGGTATTCGCTATTTATGCGTAAGCTCGCAGTGCAGCTTTACCGTAATTAGCATCACCTAATTCGAGGTTGGAAATGTTGGGAAAATTTTTTTTTACACAACTCAACTCAGCACGAGTAGCAAATGATACATCTTTGATTTTTTTTTTGCAACCCATTAAGGAAAATTTTAATCAGCTGGATATTGTGAAGTGTAAAAGTGATGTTGATCTTTGAGGTGTTTAGAAGATAATGTGCGGTCCACGCCACATTGATTATCGTAGAAGGGAAAAGCTAATCTCTATAGAAGCAGGTGCAGCAGCCGCTGGTTCTGCAGCTGGGTGAGTTTCACGGATGGCGTCATATTCTCGTGTGGACAGAGTAAACAGATTTAGGAATTGCCTGAGCCTTTGCGGTTTACGACACCCAAAGTTTACCTTTCACCTACACCCCACGTAAACTACTCCAATAAAACGATAGACGTATACATCCATGTGTATCCACCTAAAAGCAGCGCATTATATTGAACTTATTGGCCTAAAAATGGCGTACGTGTGGCACAACCGCCGATATACTAATTTTGTTGTGCTACGTACGTGTGTTGGAAAATTTGATGCATATTTGTACATCACATCACGTTTCACCGAAATTATCTTATACATCCTGCGGAAATTTTCTTCGTTCATAACGCATATATTTTCCCCCACAGCCCTCTGCAGGTGCTTCTTTCTAATGAAATTAATTAATTCAATGTACCAAACTCGATCGTAGCAGATTCTCGCATCTTACATAGGTATATACGGTATGTAATATAAAAGTACGATATAATTAGTAAATAAGCGAAGTCAATTACAATATCTTACACATAATTATATTATATCACGTTTCGTACATATAGCTTATACTTTCGTTATTTCTACTCCTTATTATACAACACGTAGACTGGATGAAAAAATCAAAGAAGAGAAACAGAATATATACGTTATACTCACTGTAAATTAGTAATTATTTAGAGCAACCTACCTTCCTTTCTTCCTTCCATTCTTCCAGACTAACTAGGTGCTGCTGCTGCTGCTGCTGCTGCTACGCACAGTCTGATTTTATTTCAAGCTTTTCTTCGTTTGCTCCAGATTTTTTTTCCGCATTACTTTTTATACGTATCACTAATTATTTCCATCTTCCATACACGTATAAATATTACGTATATTTTCTTTTTTGTCCAATGCACGATAACTCGTTTATCATTAAAATTGTAATTGTATCGTGCGAATTTTATACTCAAAACCTGCAACGCTGCACTTTTCGATGCGATGACATATCATTTACCACGATCGCGTATATTATGACGTGTCTTTGTACGATGCAACAGCCGTACAATATAGGAATCGGAAAAGGGAAAAAGGCAAAAACAATACGTATTTAATATTGACTGTCTGTCGTCGACACGTGCATATGGTTGAATATCCTATACACATGTTGCGCGGGATGTGCAGCGGGGGATGCGAAGTTAATTGAGAGTCTAGAATTTTGATAAAATCGTAATGCATTTGAATGCTTTCTATAGGAATACCTGCGTGGGTTCTTCTATCGTATGCATAGACCTACAATGCAGTGCATGTATAGGATATACACATTCAGGAATAGGTAGAGAGACCAGTAGCTTTGGTAGTTAATTAACCGGAAGGTTACAGCAGCAGCAGCAGCTACAGAAACCTACAGGGAAATCGCTATAAGTGCAGCAGCTACTGTAATAGCGGCAGTGGCATGCACTGCGTTTTACCCGCAGTCAGTGGCAAAAAGCGAAGAGCAAATAAAAGGAAGAATCGGGGAGAAAATTGTATAGGTATATATACCTTTTTTTTATGAAAGCAGGGGATGAAAAGGAAGGAGAAAGATAGAGAGCGGAAGAGAAAGCGCTCGAGGAAAACCAATGGAACGGAAACATGATAAAACAATAGCTACGGATACTTTATATATTTATATAATATACAGGGTGAGTCAGTCACTTTTACCCCATAGAAAATGGGAGGAGCTTAATTCGGCCGGTGCTTATCAATTCAACGCTTTTTGCTCGGGAGGAATGGTAACGAGTTTGGAAAGGCTCACCCTGTATGTACTGTGCAGTTTATTACTGCAGTGTTGCATACCTGTGTATACGGAAAAAGCGTATGCATCGCAAACACGTTTCTGCTCAGTACACCTTCCATGTACGTGCATACCTATCTATGTAATGGAACACTGTGAAGTTGCAGAGCACTCGATTTGAAAATGCGCTTATACCCTATGAATAATTTAAAAGACTAGGATTGCATTTGTTTTTAAAATTTTTGTCTGCTATTTTTTTTTCAATTTCATATCATTACATTTCAGACGCATCACGTGTCAAGAGTTTTTTTTTTTTATCAATCTGCATTATTGTTATCGCAATTTGAATTTTATGTTCAGAGTCCAAACCTTAGATTTTTTCCGATTTTGGAGTAAAAAATAAAGTATTGTCAAAATTGATTGCAGGACACTTTTCCAACGTATTTTGACTTCAGGAATTCGAATCTGCAAGCCAAATTGGTCTACCTGTATAATTGATCGAGTTATCGCTAATCTTTCGCTTTTTGGAGTAGAAAAATTGCGATATCTCGATGGGATTAATTCCTAGCTCAATTTAGTTAACGGTTTCGTGTTCCTGAGGTCAAAATACGTTAGAAAAGTGTCCCACGATCGATTTTTAAAATACTTTATTTTTGGCTCAAAAATCGAAAAAATCCAAAGGGGTATACCTTAGATTTTTGTCGATTTTGGGGTAAAAAATGAAGAATTTTTAAAATTGATCGTAGGACACTTTTCTTACGTATTTTGACTTCAGGAATTCGAATCTGCAAGCCAAATTGGTCTACCTGTATAATTGATCGAGTTATCGCTAATCTTTCGCTTTTTGGAGTAGAAAAATTGCGATATCTCGATGGGATTAATTCCTAGCTCAATTTAGTTAACGGTTTCGTGTTCCTGAGGTCAAAATACGTTAGAAAAGTGTCCCACGATCAATTTTTAAAATACTTTATTTTTGGCTCAAAAATCGAAAAAATCCAAAGGGGTATACCTTAGATTTTTGTCGATTTTGGGGTAAAAAATGAAGAATTTTTAAAATTGATCGTAGGACACTTTTCTTACGTATTTTGACCTCAGGAATACGAATCCGAAAGTCAAATCGGTCTATCTATAAAATTGATTGAGTTATCGACAATTTATCGTTTTTCGGAGTGAAAAAATTGAGATATCTCGATGGGATTAATTCGTAGCTTGATTTAGTCAACGGAATCGTGTTCCTGAGGTCAAAATACGTAAGAAAAGTGTCATACGATCAATTTTAAAAATTCATCATTTTTTACCCTAAAATCGACAAAAATCTAAGGTATACCCCTTTGGATTTTTTCGATTTTTTGGCCACAAATGAAGTATTTTTGAAATCGATCACTGCACACTTTTTTAACGTATTTTGACCTCAGGAACACGAATCCGTCGAGTAAATTAAGCTAGAAATAAATCTTATCGAGGTATCCTTAGAAGAGCCAAAATAAAAATAAAAACAAATCTAACATTTTTTGGAAACCAACCCGTGGAAAAGATGAAATCTCAGAAATCCGACGTTCCGACGATGGGATGAAATCGCGTTGATTCGAGCTTCTTGATGAAGATTAAAATTACAAATTTTAACGCGTTTATATAATTCTCCAGAACTAACTATCCATGCTGTTAAAATCTATTGTATAATGTATACGGATGAATATACCCACCGACCCTATTACGAACAGGTCCGAAAAAGCTGCTATAAATTCGGAACCCGAATCCACGGGCATTACTGTAACACGAGCGCTCGCTAACTCGCGCGGCTCTACCGGTTAGCTATCCAGATCCGGATAATTTGCTTTCTTGTTACACCTAGACATAACGGGTGAGCGGCTCATATGTGGGTGAAAATGGTTAGAATCACGTTCGGTAGTGGGAAACCCTTAACGAGGTGAAAAAACTAAAACAAAATAGAGAATCAAGAAATCGCTCACGATGAGTCAGATTTTCACATCTCGTTCGAATGGGTAATTATAAGTGGACTGACTGTTCGTCCTTTACATTTTCCTCGGTATTTTTCGGATTTTTATTCAAAATTCGAAACGACTGACGTTGAACACAGATAAATAGATGCGGGTATATTTGCTGCAAGTGCAGAGATGAGTTATTTATGCGTATATGATATACATATTATTTATCTATCTACTATATCGTGCATGTACAGGTATATACCACTTTGCATATAGCTCTGCGGGGTTCAATTTCAAAGTTTTCAAGAGTTTCGTGTTGGCCTATAGGCTTACACGTGCCTCCCCGCCTCCCTCCCTATGCCTCTTTTTTTTTCTCTCCGTCCCATTTCTCTGCGAAAAACGGGACCGGGAGAAGCTCGCTACCGAAATATATAGAATCCCTACTACTGGAAGGGTAGGTATAGGTGTACGGTATCCCTCGGGATTTATTGCTGCCCGGTTACGGAACGTTTCGAGATTTGGTTAGCCATTAGGGGGCGATCCATTGACGCAAGAATAGCTTCGCTAATTGGGGGAAAAGCACCAGCAGCAGCAGCAGCCAGCTATCATGAATTTATTTTCAAAGTTCCCACCGCGGTGCTTCATATATTTCATACATAGATATCTACATTTTACCACGTATAACGTAAATCGTCGAATGATCATATCGAAACGGTTATTGAATTAGAAAAAATATATGTGATCACGTCTCTTCATTCATACAACACAAATATATATATACATATTTTTTTATCTCCGCAATTTCAATGGAACAATTTTTATCGGATTAAATTTTTTTTTTTCAGTTTTTTAATCCATCTCGTCGTCTACAGCAAAAATTTAATAACGGGACACTTTATTTTTATGATATTTTACACATTATATTATTACTAGTATTATATGTACACACGCACACGCTGCATCTGTTGCACTTGTTCTGTATCTATATATATTTTGTCAGAATGCTATAAAAATACTGAATGCGCTTTTACGAGGATCGCGATGTCCTGGAACTCGCGTAGAAACGATTAAGAATGATCACCTTGTATCTGTATCGTACTGCGTTGTACACCGCAGCTATATGGATGAGAAGATGTAAAGAAGGGAAGAAAAATAAAAATGGCAAAAAACAAGAACAGGATATTTGCTTAATGGCTGAGCGCGTTCGGTCAAAGAATTTATACGCCACGTCGTAAAGTCAAATCAACCTCCATTTATTCTTTTATAATCAAGGCTGAATTTTCGGACGACAAAACCTCGAATCTTGAGAATATGCCTTCGTTGATTTACATCTACGTAAGAAAAAAAATGGAGGAGAAAAACTCCCGATCCCTCCTTTCCCCGAATCTCGAGGGAATCTCAAGTATATATACACAGTCGTTCAGAAGGACAATAACTGTGGTCTTTTTATTTATTTTTTTTTCTATCTTCAATCAAAAATTCCAACCCCGTAAATCTTACGACGAAAGCGACGAGTCGAAAAATCTATATGTATATCGAATTTGGATTCGAATTATTTCTGGTAATTAATTCTGGTGTTATATGGTAATTTGGAAATTCGTATGCTTCGGAGGTATGAACGTACAGTTATACCACATTATATGAGCATATTTGGAGACGAAATGATGTACTAACCACCGTATAATGTATAATCACGTAGAAACGCCTTTATACACGTACATGCAATGACATCGTCGTCTACGAGAACTCGACAAAGTTTGAGCAGCACTTAGGATAAGGAGGCGAATTTCGACGGTGGCTAATGGCAAGAGGGTGACGTTGTGGGATTTCCTCATACCTTCTCGCTACCCATGAAACAACCCCCATCTTCGTTCACCCTGATACGAAGCGACGTGGTCCTCGATCTCCTGTCCTTCGCTGCGGCGGCTTCCTCCGTCGCTGCTGCTGCCGCCCGCCCGCGACTGACGAATCTTTGGATTAGTACAAATTACGAGCATTTGTTAGCACCGGGCGAGGTTTATTACCCAAGATCCTGAGATCGAGGAGCAGCAAAATTCTACCAGCTTTAGATGTGTACGCGTATACCTATAGCGCATACCCAACTAGATCTATAACGCGCACTTAGGACCGCCCCACTGCACGAGCCGATTAATTATAACCTTTATTTTCGCTTTGTGTTACGCTGAAGAATTCAAACCGAAGCTCGATTGGCAGTCGACACGAGTAACCCCTTTACCTTTCGTCCCTTCAACTACTTCGATAGAAAATACCATAAGATTTATACCCCACTTCAGCGGGACAACATTTTTTACCTCGAAGATTTTACATGAATTATATATTATATTGTATCCAGAGAGATTTTTTGAAAATATATTTCTTCTTTTTCTGTTTCAGGTAAGTGTCTTATATGACTGCATAACTTTTTTCTGCGTTACGAATTCCTCACCGGTGAGTATATAATGTGTACTTTTCATTTATTCATTTTTTTTATTTTTTCAAACCCCTGCGAGCAGTAAAATATGTAACACATCGCTAGTATCTATATATCGTCATCTGATCGAACTGAAAAAATTTAATTATTCTGTACGTTGTCCCACCCAAATTAACAAGGGTAACAATTATGTACGGAATAAATTCCGACCGATTTTGCACCGACGGACTACACATCGCGTTGCTGAAACTGCGTTCACATGGGCCAACGAAATTCAAATATTCGAACTAAACGTACCTAGTTGTGGGTTACGTTATGCGCCATACCGAAGGAAAACGCGACTAGAATTTCGAAACGAAACGCTATGGGTATGCAGAATTCTATGTACGCAGGTAGGTACGCGGTCGGTTTGTTGGTCCATCGGCATGATCGTTGCTCATTGCGTGCTGCGTTACGCGTAGAATCGCGGTCAGCAAAATCCCATATCACATTATAGCCCATATTTGGATACGATGTTTGAACAGACGCGACTACAGCAGTATAAAACTTGTCCTCGTGTCACACGGGCGCAGGATTGTCGGTCGATTTCAGGTGTACGGATAAAAAACCTGTGGACTTTCACGAAAAACGCATTATATTGTCGTACCGTGTGCGCGTTAAATCTGTCCGATTATACGTATAACTATATGTGGATATTATTTGTGCCTACAATCTAGACTATCATACTCCCCGTTCCGACTACCCCATCATACCCCGTGTAATGAGCTTCAATTAACTCTGCGCCAATGGACCCTCGTATCCGAATAGAATCGAATTATATCTAGCGATCGCGTTATACGTGATAATTTACCATGCTATAAATGCATGGCCGGTAGATGTATCGCTTGCGATTTGCAGATGAATAATTTTAATTCTGTACAATATCTTCAATTATGAATAACTTCAATCAAAATCATGTAACTCGTATACAGCGATAATTAATTATGCGGGTATAATCAGTTATGCAGGGGTTATGTCGAAAATGAAATTCATCGTGATTGGGTTATCGAGTAAAATAATGAAAAATTTTAGCTCGTACGATACCGAAGCATTTTTGTTCGTTTTCTTCAACCAGCCCGGTGGTCGGTTGCACGTTCATACGCGTCGCCCGTATATTCGGAATTTATTCAAAGTTAATTAGTTAATGGATATGAAATTCCCAATTGGATGGCTCCTGCGCAAATTGCATGTAAAACTCATTTCTATACGTGCATAATGCGCATATATCTGCACTGTCCTGATTATCACCCGTGCAGGAAAATTATACCCCCGTTTTGATGAACCGGTGCTACCGCACTTTTCGGGATTTGCAGACGACGTAAAATTTCACTAGCGTTCAATTCGCGTGGTACGCACGCACACGTGTCGTCGCAATTAATATTTATTCTCACCGATACGCGTTCGATAACGAGAATGTAAAAAATTTGATACTTCTGTGTGCGGTATGCGAACACATATTATAAACCGTCGCGAATTTATTACGCCAGCGGTGTAACCTACTACAAAAGCTGTTACTGTCAAACCAAATCGTTGAAGCTGGTACATATTTACTTGGTATTGATTCACGCGGCATGTGGGTATGTGTCCGTGAGTATCGGAGGATATAGGGTGAGGATGTATGCGTATATGCTTCGACGGTGATAAATTTGTTCCCGAAAATACAACCACCACCGAATCCTTTTCCGTACGGATGATATCGGATGTATAATACTCAGGGAGAGCTGGTTTCGTTCCGAGGATCGTTTTGATTTCAATTAGACATGAAACACTTTGGCTAATGTATATTAGTTACGTGTACATTGTTACGGTGAATTATTCAATGACACGTGAGCAACGGATAGGTACTTTTTATCAGAGTAATTCGGATGTAGTAATCGATCGAAACATCTGGTAAGAAAAATTTCAACCAATTTTGAGAGGGTCATGGTTTCAATCGGGTCAAACCCACGATGGATATGTAAGTATATGTTCGGGCTGGTATATGCATAGCGATGCGTGCAGAGGATTACGTGCAGTTGCAGCAGTTCCTCCGTTTCGAGCCGAACGACTTGAAAAGTAATTAAAAATCGATAAAACCTACTGCCCTACAACCACGACGTTTGTACCTTAGCCTCGACGTGTGTCACTGTGTCAGCGTTTCTTTCTTTCCTCTTTTTTTCTTTCATTTATTCACCTATTTTCGTTCAAATATAAAGTAATAATTTTTTTTTTTCTTTTTTTTCCCTCCAATTTTGTAATCCTATAATTTTCTTAATTTTTACATAAAAGTAATAATTTTTTTTCCTGCGTTCAAAACTTTGCGTACTATAGATGCATACATGCACTGAAATCGCTCTACGTATTTTCATGCCTCGGAAAGAATGATGAGAAAAAAAATGGAAAGAAAAAATAGACAGAAATAAAAAGAAGAGGAAAAATTGAACGGGTAAAAAATTGCTGGGTGCGGCAACGAAACTAGACGACGACGTGTGTATGGGTACAGTGTATGTACACGTGTGTATATAAAAGGCTTTTGATTCCTTTTTGCTCAAAGGCGTTCGCTTAATTGCACTCTTGACATTTATAATTCAGCCATACGCCCTTGATATACTACCTAGACTCTTTCTCCTCTGAACCTTCGTTTCTCAACCCTCTTCTTTTACCTTCGTCGTCTGCAAGCTCGTTTTCTGACGAGGTTTGCGGAATAATGCGCTCAGCTATGCCCCCCTTTTTATCCCCCTGGAAGCACGTTTAATTGGCTTGTCGAGAGAAGAATTCTTTTTCTTTTTTTTCTGTTTTTTTTTTTTTTTATTGTTTTTTAATATGATTTATTATTATATACAACGATGAAAAGAAAATGCATAAAATATATCAACGAATAACGTTATCAAAACGTAAAATTTATAGTCTGGGAAATTAAAATAACCTAAAAAACTGTACCAATTTTTTATTGTTTTCTTTTTTCTTTGCGAATCTTTGATTGTAAGAACCGCTTTGGTAAGTATTATAATTATAAAGTTTGGAGCTTAATGTATTCGGTTTGATTTAATTTGTTCGGTACTTATAATTAACCCTTTAATTTAATATATGAAAAATGGTACTGGATGGCTACGAATATAAGTTTTTCCAGCCTATGCTGGCTATACGCCTGTCGCACCTGTACATAATCGAGGAGCGGTGTATTTAAAATTTTCGTGATATTTGTATTCAAGATAATTTAAGGGTGATGAAAAAAAAAATGCGAAGAGTAAGAATGAAAATCGATGTAAATTGGATGACTATACAAAAAATATAGATTATTCATTGAACACAAGAAAAAACAAATTTGTGATCGTCGAATCATTTGAATTTCGGCGCTGTTTTTGTACGCGTCAGAGTTGGGGGTGAATATTTTTAGTGAACGTCGCTCCCTCTGTCCAGTTAAAAGTGTTACAGTTTCATCCCCATATCATAGTGGCTGGAAAACGAGGGTAGATCGAGGTGGAATCGTATGGTACGGCAGATCTGCTACCCCTGCGGCTGCTGCTACCCTCGTTTTGCAGAGTTGGTAGTAGAGTCTGAAATTGTAGTGGAGAGTCGGAGGATGAAAGCTTTCGCGGAAGGACATCTCATCGAGGTATAGCTTTGGTAGGTATCCCGTTGGTTAGGGATGCAGCAGCAGCAGCAGCCGCGCGAATCTCGAATGTGGTCGAGATTCACCCCAAGTTTTCACTCTTGCCATCCCCAAACGGATTCGCGGAGATTCCGCTAGGTGGAAGTACCGTCGACTCGGAGAACACCCCGAATCGATACGCGGTATTTTATCACACGAATTCGACCGACCGCCGCCGCCCCCGACGATATTCGATTGAAAAAAAAGTTGATCACAAGAGGGTGGATATGTTTTTCGAAAAATTTCGTCATTTTTTAATAACGATCTTTCGATCCACGATATTTTCCTATTTGTTTCGATTTTTCGTGTATTCCTGCTTTTAGAAAATTTTATAACTCTCACACGTCTTTTTAATTAGCGTTAAATCTAATCCCGTATATAAATAGTTAAAATTTATTTCATGGAAATATGAGCAATTACCTATTCCCCTGATAAGCTGTCGGGGATTAGCCCTAATTCAATTTGTCTGAGTACCGAGGCGCACCGTCCATACTTTAGCCGCGTTCGAGACTGAAAAACGATTTTCAACCATCCTTCATACGTGTTCTACTTTTACGTTTTTGGGCTCACCTGTTTTTACGTTTTTCAAATCAGATTACACGACCGAAGTGCGTCGCGAAAAATATCAGTCGGTATTATACATTAATTTACAGAAATTCTATCATACATGCGGAATCACCCGGTTCGGATTGATTCTGCGATCTTGATATTTCATCTTCACCACTTGTACATACGTTTCACGTTATAACTATCCGTTCGTTGTTATATACCAAACTTTATTTCGCTAACGAGATCACCGGCGGTATATATAGTTGCATCAATTTTCTACAGTTGCAGCCGTACCTCCCGCAGCATCTCATTGAGACCCGTTTGATATTGTACGTGTAAAGTTCCCGGATCGTATCGTCAAATGGTTATTATATCAGCGAGATTCTTGCTTCAGAATTCGAGCGAAATATTCGTGAAATTTTGAATCATTTCAATGGTTTTTTCTTTTACTCTCAAATCTTCCGCTCGTGACTGCATAATTATTATCGCTTTGTAAATTTTCATCCCGACTGACCGAATCGTTGAATAGCTTCCGAAATTTTCATCCATAGAATGCACCGGTCGCATATTCGGATAACGGAATATGGAGGACATGATTGTTATCTTCGACGTTGATATGCATATCACCATATATGTATACCGTTCCCAGAGTACGTACGCCTGGGCATATAGAAAACGTATCAAGGTTTGAAATACACGAGAAAAGTTTTCGAATGATCCCAACAAACTGTACGTGAATATCGCACGCTATACATGTTATATCTAACTATGTGATGTGTAGTGGTACTTGTTAGGTTGCGCGATATGCTCGTTGGTATTATGGGGGATGGCGGAACCAGATTTTACCGAGAGTGAGTGCATGGTTCTAGGTTTATTGTATGATACGTCAACCCCCTTCGGGATAATAGGGAAAATGGGGCGAGGGGTGAGGGTGAAAAGGGGATTTGCTCAGTTCAGATTGTACCTATGTAACGTCTCTATGGTTGTATGTAAATTTATACATATACGCACACCGATACCTGCAGCTCGAAATATCCTATGTATCGTCCTTCTACATACGTGCTTTCGTCCGGTTACGTATAACACGCAACGAATTTGAACCGAGGTATACCTACTATGCATGCAAATAACTAGGTATAAATTCTACTCCACGATTGATGAATATGGGAATTTGTGTTTTCGGATCTAATGGTTGGTTTGATCTTTGGTCGGATCAAATATTTGATTTGTTTCTCTTTGAAATTAAAAGTTCATTCTGATTTATAAATTTTAATTTTTCGTCCCGCGCAAAGGTCATTATTAAATTAGTATAATTAAGCGCCGTTCTTCGGTACAAAATTTAATAAGTTATTATAACCGCTTGCGGTAAATGGTAATGCTAATTCCGTGTACTGTAACTTCGAAGGTTTACCTTCGACGAAGAACTACCTTGATTTTTTTTTTTTCGATTTTTTTGTCAACAAAAATTATGTTGCGTAAATATTATTTGTAAACTTGGTGCGTTCGTTTTCAACAAATATTTACATTTTAGCTCGTTGGAAATGTTTTACGTATACCTATGTAGTATCGGCCCGTTTCGGATCCATACATGTACCATTATCGAATCGTTCCACTTTGCCATGAGAAAGAAATTTCGGACCTTTTTCCAATATTTCTGTCTCAAGGGTATACAGCGGTAACAGCATCCGTTCAGTATTGCTAAAACAGGCATCATTCGATTCGACGCTAAATTTAATACAGCAAAGCCAAGACACTTTTACCAGACCCAAAAGAGGATTCTATATTTCGTACGTCGGGTATACCTATATAATACGATTTCATTCACCTCACCGCGCTGCAGCAGACAATGAATCTTTTCCAATCGTCTTGATATAAAAATTCAAATTGTCTCCAACGTAGGTATAAAATCCGTCTGCATTCTTGTAATGAAAAATGAAATACACAAAGAAATGAAATAGATTGTCGTATACTTTAAAAAAAAATATTGAATCGGTTTCGATTGGTTTTTTTTTACAATGTTTTTTTTTTTCTCTCCTCATCATTTCTCGAACATATATAACGTGATCGTTATAATCTTGTGTGTTGCCGGTGGTGTAGGATTTTGTGATCGGTAATTGCGCACGCTATGTGCTCATTAGATGAGGTTTTCTACTGCAGATTTTATACTTTTGCAGATTGAAAATTCTGAACAGGATATACCTACGATATAATCCGATCTATTTTTCGTTCCATTCATGCATCACTTTTCATGGTATCAATCTCCATTTACATTTATCCATCTCACGTAATTTAACTCGGAATTATTTGACACCGATGTGCGACGATCTATGATTGTCACACGGCTCTCGTTTACCCGAATGAAACCATCAGCCAGAAATTGGAGGGTGTGAAGTGACAGTGAAAGAAAAAGGCGCCTCACTCGTTCCTTTTAACGAAATAGAGGCTGTGCTGATTTAATTATGTCTGTGCACCGTAGTCATCCTTCCGTCGAGTAATTCTCTCTTTCAATTCGTATATTTCGAACTTCCGTATGATGGCATGCCATACGTATGGAATTTGTTCCGATGCAGATATGTCCTACTTTTGTCGATTCGCGACTACGACGCAAGATCGATCAGCAGTTCGCAGAGAGCTGGTTATGAGAAGTTTGCGAGAGTAAATATAGAAATGAGTTAGAAAAAAACAAAGGAAAAGAGATAAAAAATAAGAGAGAGAGAGGGAGAGAATGAGACAAAAGGATATAGAGAAATGGGAGACAAGAGCTGCAGGAGGCTAGGCGGAAGAGACAATCCGACATGCTCTTTTGTCTTTTATAGCTTTTATTGGGGATTCTGAGCGAGTCCCAGTGGAAATCAAGTTCGAAACGTCGATGATTAGGATAAATTGAAGCTGATACAAAACGAAGTGAAGAGTCGGTCGAGAGCGGGCCAACCTGCATCAAACCCCTTTACCTCCTCTTCTCTCGTTCCCTTCCACTCTCTTTTTTTTTATCCCTCGCTACTATCTGGCTGAAACTTTTATGCCCGCTCAATTTCACCCTTCCAATATTGTCGAGCTTTTACTCTATACCTATATAGATTTTCTATTTTAAAAAGCTCCGTATTTTTCATTCCGGCTGCAAAATCTACCCCCGAATTAAATTAACCCTTCGAGTTTTGAAATTGCATTTTTTTCTTTTTTTTTTCCTCTCTTCTACTTTCTCTTATTGGAATTTCGTATCCATATGATCGGCAGAGCCAAAAACGATGTCGATATTTTATTTCAGAAAATTATCCCATACATTTCTCTTATTGCATTCCAACTACAGTGCGGTGCGATCAATTTCTTTTTTTTTTTTGTGTTTTCCTCATTCATCTGATTGGTTAGTTCTCATTCCTCGGATTTCGCACGCTGCCGCTGTCCAGCATTTCTCTACAACTCAATTAGCGATGCACATCGGTGTTTCATTCCTCACCCTATCGCTGTCTGTTCTCGTCCATTACCTTCTCATCTTTATCAAATTTCCTACAGAATTCATCGCGGTTTTGTTCTTTTCTCTTTCCACATGCCTGATTGTCAGGTGATATGAATTAAACGAACAGTCTCCGCGGCGATGCTTCACATTCCGAAGTCGTCGTTTTAAATATTATACGTATATTCTTGATTCAGTTTTTACCCGCCGCTAATGGAGTGCGCGAAAAATATGTATACGTCCACGGAATATATATTCTCATATTTATCTAATACTCTGCACAGCGCCCGAAAATTCTTTATAACCTGTGCAGCACGTTGTGTGTTACGTTATATACACCTACATCGGAATTATTTACGACCTACAACGAAAGCTCGGGAAAAATCTGCAGGTTTAGGATTTATGGGGATATCGCGGCTTACGCTGCAGCAACGAATATAATACATACCATATCACGTATGTTAAGAAATTTCGGAATCCACATCTTTTGCAGGTTATGTGATTTAAGGGGGAAGTTCTAGAGTGCTTCTGGATGAGTTTAGAATTTTATTTTCTTCTTCCTTTTTTTCTCTCATTTTTTCACTCGACCGACATCGACTTCAAATTGTCCCTCGGGAACGGCGATTGCGAACGGACGAATGAAGCGCTTCAAAAATCTGAGTAATATTAAAAACAGCTGTTCAAATCGAGGGACATTTCATTACTTCCTCGCCCCTGGAGATGTTAGAAAAACCCACTGCACTTGAGAAGCTATCAGTTGTTAACGAAACGATCGGACCAAAGAGGGTTTCGATATGCTATTCGGAACTCGGCTGCAGGATGACGAAGAAGCATCCGTAGAATAAATTCGCCGTACTTTTTTGTTTCGCTTGTTCTCTTTCTCTCTATTCATAAAAGCTATATTTTTGTTTATCGGTTTTTCATTATTCGTTAACTTTTTTATTTTTTCATACTTCGTTCGACTCACAATCAGTTTACGCTGTACAGCTTATCCAACAATAAGCTTCAAGAAGTTCGTTCCCGATTTTCCTTTCGCGCTGGTTTTTTTGTTCTTCAATTTTTTTTTTTTTGTTATTCTTATTATTAAACTTTTCGCTTTCCTAATCGTAGAGCAGAAAAGTGAGCGTAAAACTTCAACGCTGTTAGAAAGATAACTTCCATCCGTTTAAAATAATTTACCATATATATAGACCACTTTTATTATGTGTACAACAACATCGTAACTTAAATTGAATTCAAATCCTGTGTAGTGAATGAAAATGTTTGCTAGCAGAAAAAAATAAATGAACAAATAAAAATAATTCAAATTTTCATATCATCACCGAATCATTTCTCGAATTGTTTATTCATAAATTCGATGATCTATTATGAAAACTGACCTTGTCTAGTTTTTTTTTTTCTCCTTCACTGGCGAAGTTTATAATCTGCGGGTTCCGGAAACTAGCGCTAGCAAATTAAAGTATAGACGATAAAGTTACTATGCGGAATCGCGTTAGCTATAGATAACATAGTTCGAAAAGTTTGAAACTGGGAACCGCAGGCGGTCGACTTCATACGTATTCATTTTATTAAGAGCTAGTGACTTGATTTTTAACAACCGCGACGCTGCTGCGGCTTTCCTATGTAACCATCGACCAAAAACAAACGAATAAAAAAAACCACCCAGGATAATCTGCCTTTCTTTATATATTCAGTAGCGGTGCAGAGACGTATATAGTAGCAGAAAAAGAAAAAGAAGTTCTTTCGCAAAAACCTCATTACGGTATATATTTTCGATACGAAGACAATGACTCGTCACGTTATACGACGATGGGCAATTACTCGGCTTAAATACTATCCGATTCCGATAATACGAGGTCATTATCTCCCATGCGAATCGTATTTTCGATTTCTGGTGCATTCACGTGTTTTATTCAAATACGCTCCAATCAGTACCTACAGCCTTCGTTAATAAAGATGTAAATTCTGACACGGGTTCGATCTTGTCGCGACTGAATTACATAAGCTCTTCAATAAAAAACAGAAGAAAGAAAAAAAGAAAAATTGTCTTCTAATTTTACCGAACAATATTTTTTCCGTGTAATTATTGTTCGTTTTTTTTCTCCTGTTTTTCTTAGCAGTTATACAGAAATAATGATCGAATCGAATTTCCAATTAAATGACACCCCACTCCGCAGGTATAAGTCTAATACAGATAGATATGCCGCATATAAATACGGGTATAATTAAAAAGCTGTTTATTAAGCCAGAGATATCCTCGTGAACGATGTCGTGCAGATGGGGAAGATGGGATGAAAGAATGTGAAAGAAAGCGAAGGAAAAGCGTAAAAAACGTTGACATCAGCGAAAGTGAGTATCGGGGATGCTCACCGCTTCCTACTTATCGAAGTTGCTGCTTTCCGCCACCCGTACGGATTGCAATTAATTATCGTAATTGCCTGGCAAACATTTGACGACGAGACCCACCTGATAAATATATATACGTACATTGACGTGGGTATGTGCAAACTTGCTGATATTATTTGTGTACGTACCGTAAACCAGCAGCACCCTATATTCTTAATGGAAAACGACGTCGTCAAAGTCGCGAGTACGCGATACGTTGGAAGTGAGCGTCGGGTTTCCGCGGCTTGGTTTATAAATTAATAAAACTAAACCTCATGCATCTGAAAAATGTCCGTGTAATATTTAAGCTTTCACTAACCTATACCACTCTGCAGCAAGTACCTGTATTTTTACAAATAAAATGAATAGAAAATATATGGAAAAAAGTTCTCATCGATCAACACTACACTACTACGTATATAGCCGTCGTGTTTCACGCCAAGAAATATATGACAATATCTATAATGTCGCGTAATTTTTTTTATGCTATTAACAACTCGGTCGTGTATCAGACGTTGACGGATTTTGAAAGAAAGTCGACATCACGCGTGTTTTCCATACCTTCATACGTGTAGTTCTTAAGGGTAGGTACATGTGAGTTGAGTTCTTTTTCTTTCGGTCTCTATGACGATGGCCGCCGGTTTTTGTCCCGCTTTTTCCTAAACTTACCTCATTTTGTTTCTTCTCTCTATTTTATTTTCATCTACTTTCTTTCTTTCTTTCTTATATAGTTTTTTGTATGAGATACTCTCGACCATTCTTATGTACCTGCAGCCTAACAGCATGGCTGACGCGTCCGATCAACGTCGGAAAGACGTGTAACGAACGACGCCGCGACGCCCATTAAAGCAGGATTACGTCGACGCTGACGGTGGCCGCAGAACTATCGTTGTCATTGAGGAAAATTTCCACGTTTTCAACAGAGCGGCTCTTACACACGCGTATAACGCACGTATACTTCTATGTGCACATACGTACCCACCTACCTTTACATGTATGTGAATTAATCGAGAGTGAAAAAGGAGAAAAAGGATAACAGGGGGCTAAAAGAGGTAAAAAAAAGAAAAAGAAATATTAAAAGAAAATTTCAATCCCCAAAGGCCCGCGAGCTGGAGGGGGAGGGTGGATTAAATTATTATCACGCGTAATCCTACCCGATAAATTTAATTAATGCTTCCTCCTAATTATGAGTAATTAGCTCAACTCTAACGCGTTTGATATACCTACACGTGTGTACCGCGTATAGCCTTCTACCGGAAAATGGAACTACCCTATAGATTCGACGCTACGAATTGCCGTCTCTTGTAAAGCAATGTGCGATTTTATTCCTCTGAGTTGAAAATTTTTTTTTCTTCTCCATCCAAAATCAAGTTGAAGTGGTATTATATTTCGATTATCGATTAATTGAAATATCTTCAATCGAGTCACGTGAGAATATATTGTAAAATAGAACCGAAATTTGGCGTTGAATGATCTTCGAGAATAGTGTATCGCGATATAGGTACTTATGAAGTTTGCAGGGATTGCAGTTTTCCACCGTGAGTCGAGATGAATGATCTCCCCATGAGAATATCGTGATCTCACGTATGATGGATGTGGTGAAATTCAACGGAGCGGAGATTTACTGTAATGGAGTAGAGGATATTGCACCGCATGGATGCGATTTTATATATAGTGTAACTCAAGTTGTACACCAGGGATATGTAGCAGGGTAGATGAAAATCTGGAATCTTTACTCTTTTGACAAATTCTTCTTTATCTCGGTATATACAGACGTATATAATATACTTCTTATTTAGTAGCAGCTCCGCCGCGCGCACTTTTACACTTTATCGTTCGCACCAATTTAGTCTTACTACCATATCCTATATTTACCAACCCCCGGAATTGTTGGATTAGGTTGGCTCAGGGTGTGCATGAAACAAGGTCCGCGAAATATATATACAAGTATGTAAGTATCTACGGTAGATTCCACGTTGAGGAAAAAAAATAAAGAAGAAAACACAGGAGAGGAAGAAAAGAACGGAGTAAGTTCCCAGCGGTTCGCCTTGCCTTTCAAGCTTCCGGAGTGGAGCCGACCCCGCAATGAGATTAGGTTAAAATAAGTTAGTCGTCCAGCTATACACCCGGGGAATAAGAGGAACGGGTGTCTCCTCCCGTACAGGAATGAAAGGAAAGAATACAGGATGGTACGCGTTTTACCCTCCGTTAGCTATAGTCCTAAAGGTTTAGCTTAGTTCAGTATTTAGTTTGGCATTAACTCGTACCCTATAAGACGTCGCGTAGTATTTCTGTACGAAAGTGAAAAAAAAGAAAAAAAAAAAAAACTATTCTAACTCCGCTCGGTTAACCGCCACTAATTGTCTCGTCGTTTCTTTTGCCACGGTTGCCGCTGGTTTCTATACGACTGCGACAATGCCCACCTCAATCGTCGGACCATTTCCATTATTGTTATGGGTGAGAACATTCCATTGATATAATGTGGTATGGGTAACCCTCTATGATGTACTATATATCTGCGCCACCGGCACAATACAGTGATGAGGTAAATGAAGATTTGTTATGGCCAATCGCTTCCATTGTTTTCGAGGATTATCGGAACCCAGACCTATATAAGCTGACGTATAGGGATTGCTGTAGTTTCGGGGACTGAAAACGCCAGGATGGATTTAGCGCCTGTCTACTGTTCAGGAATATCATTCACTTGCCGGTTATTATAGAAATTCCGCCGTTCGTTCGTCGTGCATAAATTTTAATCCAGAAATAAATGAAAACCATAATATATTTTGGAGCGGGCGGAACAAAAAACCTCGTGATCATACAGCTGCCCGACTTGTTTTTTTTCAAATTGGACTTCATACAACTTGTAATCTAACGTTCGATTCTTTCGTTCGAACAAGAGCCAGTGAATTTTATAAAATTGAACTCTCTGTTTCGAGTCCAGAAATCCATCCCCTGAATTCGGACTCGGTGACGTCGCGACGCCTCGTCGGTGAGATCTCTGTCGGGTGCAGTAACTCGAGTTATACCAAATAGTGCAGATCCTCTTGTGTACATATCGTTGATCGGGTCAGCTGCCATCAGCTGGTCAGGATATATCTGAACTGTTGCTGACTGTCAGATCGCAGTAAAGGATAATTGACCGTACGCACAGACTACCTCCTAACAAGCCGTATTATAGGTTCAGACACGGCATCAAAACCGATCTCTCGCACGTACACGGAACACATATGTACATAGAACGTACACATGCCATGTACAATGCATCCAGACATATCCATAGCGCGCGTCCAATTGACCGCGTAATGTTCGACGTATCCCGTACCGCGATGTTTGATCGGGAAATTATCGAAGCACACAGTAACACGTCTTCTCTGTCTGATTATTTCTCTTTCTGATTATTTCTCTTCCGATATTGTTCAGGCAAAAAATATGGAAAAATCGTGTCTCGAACACGGAGAGTTTCAGACGTTGATCCACTTAATGTCGATCTAGACTCGATTCCCGTTTCAACGTAAATGTAGTTTGGCGTTTAACCCTGCGGGAGGGTGTTGAGTGGGGCTAACGAAGGGCTATAGAATAAGGGCTTCGATTATAACCTGGAGCCACTCTCGTATCCCGATCTTCTAATTGAGTATATAACGATGCCGGATCCGCAGGGATTCTCGGGGTCCGAACTAAAAGCAGTCGCGGTTCTAGTCCGCGGCCAGGTTACACGCGATTCCGTTCGAACCGTATATGTAATCCTCCGGAATCTCTCTATCTCGAAATAGTAAGTCCACGCTTTGTGCAGTTCTCGGCAGTTTTTGACTCCAGACTGAAGGGTACGCTGAAAGTTATCATATCCTTTATGGTTATGGTATACCTATATCTCATACAACCATTTTCCGTTCGAAGAAGAATCCATCGTCCCGAGAGCTTCGTTCTTCCAAATATATATATCGTTGATCAAAGTGAGAGAAACTAATCAGCGATGCTTCCGTCGGCGCTTCTTTTGCACGCGTTGAAACCTTTAGTAATTCCTCAATCGATCCTCTGCCACAAAATCAGTTTAACTATTGAACGCGCGAATTTCTTCGCCAATTTCAATTCCGCGTTCTCCGTTGGATTTGTCGGTTCAACATTTATTGCTAATCGATACGCATAAAATCCAACAAGATCAAGCCTCGGTCCATGACTAGAATAAGAGAACTAATATCCTTCGGTATTTATTTATTTTCCTTTTTTATTTTCTCCCCCCCCCCACCTTAATCAAAAAACTTTGTATAATATTAAAAAATAACTCGGAACATTTTCGTCCGAATTCCTCGAATATTTTTTTTTCTTCCTCACAAAATAACTGTCAGGTATGACGCGTTCAGATTCCATTAGCATTTTCGCATTCCGGAAGCATTGAAATAAAATCTCGGAAAACTACCTTATATACGTAGTACCGTATAACTTGTACGAAGAAAAGTAACGCGCGGATGGTGAATTAATGATAAATGAAAAAAATAAAATAAAATAAAAGTCATGTTTTGTTCGCTTGACTTTTTTCTTTTCCTCCTCTGTTTTTTTTTTTTTTTATTATTTTTATTTTTTTTTTTTTCATGCGAATAAGTGAAATTCTACACCGTTGAAAGGATAACACAAATTTAATCACATACCCCTATCGTATCAGAATTTACACAAAGCAGAAAAAAAAAAGAAAGAAAAATAGAACGATATTCGGCACGGTCCAACAGAGCCGAACAGAAATTGGAATTCAATGCGAAAATATAATAACGCTGCCGCATATCACATGACACGTGCAACTATGCATGTATGTAATCTATCCCAACCTAACGATCGGATTCTCACTGCTTGTTGGTTTGCTAGAAACTGTATAGGGTTGTCAAATATCATGTAACGTCAAATTCCGGTTTCAATCAATGCGAGTACAGCCAACTGCAAGGTAATATATGTATTTAATACTCATGAACTTATCGCTGTGCGGTGATCTTCGACGATAAAAACCGGTAGTAGTACCGCAATCGAGTGAAAAACTATTACGTAATACCCCATTAAAAACGTAGCTGCAAATGCGGTTTAGGTTTGAGAAATTTAAGGTGTTCGTATTATCTGTATGCGAAGTTAGGTAGGTACGTGCATTAATATGGCTAATTTCGTTTGAGGTCGTAAGGTTGAAAATACTTGGCGGGTGAAGCTCGGTATATTAACAATTAATTTAATGAGGTATAGAAATAGTTTCGAGCCACCCGACTTGACTCCTGCTGCTTTTGGTTATAACACTGGTTGGTACGGCTGCCGGTAACCGAGAACAATTAATAAATTCCACCCAGTAACCCGTAAACTTTGCCATTACGTAACAAGCCAAAATATAGGGTACCTAGGTATACGTACATAAAATTTCTAGTAAAAGGTCCTCATTGGAAAACAAGTGATACGCGTATCACACATATAGAAATTGTACTCTGATTTTGACGAAATTTATCAGACTTAAGAAATTCACTGCAAAACCTCCGACTGGAATCTTTTTTTTTTTCTTTCTATTTTCAATCTAGATGATTCTCGTGTCGTAAGGTAGCGGATTTTATTAAAAGTTTTTGCGCTCTATGGAGACCATCGAGTCGTGAGAGGGAATGAGGAGAAAAATAGAAGAGAGAGGGAGATGAAAAAAAAGTACGCGAGAGGAGCTACGAAGGGAAATCTCATCGAGCTATTTCATTACCTGGGAGAAATGCAAATTTTTTAAAAATTGCGCTAGGCTGCGAACAGGGTGTATTCGGAAAAATTTTTGCGTACGAAAATCAAAGCGTCGATCTTCCATTTTTACGTCAGGATACGTATGTATATCTAGTCTTATACCGTTACTTGAGTCGCGGATCTTTCGGGTGGAAACTGCTTATTTCCGGATGAACGCCACCGCGCTTTCCTAATTAAGTTAATATGTAAGAAGATATATATAATGAAATCGTTACTCGTGTGTTTTCTGATAACTGGATATTCGAAGGAGAAAACTAATTATCTTCTGAATTACTTGGAATAATTATTATGACTTATTAAATTTCTATGGTTTCGAATATCCTATTCTCATGGAGAATCTTCGTTGCTTCTGAAATTTACTCTTCTATTTTCCCTCCAGAGGGCAGAGTTTTCTCATATGCATACCCAACTTGTATCTGATATTCTGATCTCACATCGGTTCATCTCAATTACTTTCTTCATATACAAGCCATATCTCGATCGTTGTTTATCGCCCTCATCGTGGTGGTGCGCCGCTGGAATGAAGGTACCGCGCTTATCGTCGCCTACGTAGGATCTTTTCTTTCCTCTTCTACTTCACTTGTAATCAACCAACTGCTGGAGTGGCTAATTAAAATTAGTTTAAACAACATTCGAACCAATAAAACAAAGGAAAAATATGAGTACATCATTGATTCGTATTTTCAAAACGTTGAATAACATTTCACTTCACTTTTCAGATAAAATTCCATGGGGGTTGAACGCAATTTTCCTGAAAATTTTACCATGACTCGGCGATCTCTTTTCGTTCAGAATTATGGGAAAACATGTAAAGAATTGAATTTTATGTCTCCAAAAAATCTAATACAGCTGTAAACATTTCAGTTATTCAGACCCTACGATCTCTTTTTTTTTTTTTTAGCTCTTCCCATTAGATTGCTTCTTTTATTTTATTTTTTTCGCGAGACATATTGTTTATCCATGCGATATGCAGATAACCGAAGCGACCCGTCTTTATTTATATCTTTCGAAAATCGTCGTTATGAAATAAAGCGTGAATTTCATTCGATATTAAACTGGACAATTTTATACCGTTGTGAACGTCGTTCGAAAATATCGCGAGGGGTGAGATACTCATTTTAAAAGTCCTGCACGGAGCAAGCGGGGCACACGGTCTACCGGCTTGTCAAATTTTGGGGAAACGTCGTCCTTTCTGCGAACACCGCGATGGGTTTGATTCGTCTCATTTTTTCGTTTTTCCGCTACGTTCTCAAATACATGTTCCTTATATAGACACTGGGTTGTATATACGTTGGAATTGACGTCAAGACCAGTGAGATTCCTTTTTTTATTTATTTATTTTTTTCCCCCGTTTTTTTCTGTTTCCTTTTTTTTTTCAACCACAAACGTCAACCGAGTGCGGGATGGAATCGTCGACTTACCCACACATCGTTACGGATTTGCGCTTATTTCTCTGCTTTTTTTTACCTTCCATATTTTGTTTTCTTCGAATTTAAAATCGTACCAGCTGTATTTTCAACCAAACTCGATTTGACAACGAGGCCTTGCCCCACATGAAATATGGATCGTTATTAGGTGTAACGTATTTATCGAAATTAAATATTAAAATATAACTCGTACTAAGCGGACGTAGGAATTTTACAAAAAATAAATATTTCGTCAATCGTTGAGAGATTTCACCCCGTTGAAGTGTGATCGGAAATATCTCGAGATTCAGAGTGTGCGACGTGCTATAGATTTTCAGGCTTTTTTTTTGATCACCAATTTTTTCTTTCCATCGCGCTATGCGGGCTTTTCAAGTTATGGGTATAAAATATTAATTTTAATTACTTCGATTCTCATATCGCGTTGATTATATTTATACCTATAATTCGACGTATTTACAAGCACCTATCGAGCGGGTATAGAACCTTTGGGTTCGTCAGCAGGTATTTCCGTTATCCCGATCAATAAGCGTCGCCGGGGCATTTGCGGGAGGGGTGCAGAGCTGCAGAGCTGGATGGTTTGAGAGGCTGGAAAAGCTCTGCTTGAAATCGTTCTGAACGCTAATGAAGCTTATTGTTCCTTCAGGAACTCGAAGCCCTGTCCGAAATATAGATATAAATCTCGAAGGGTGAATTTTTTAAATTCTTTTTTCTTTTTTTTTTTTTCATTTCACTCACCAAACTCTCCCGGTTCACAAAGATATATCGGAATGACAAAAAAATAAAACAGAATACATAAAGTTAGAGTAAAATAAAGAGAGTTTAAATTCAATTTGGCACCTTCTTTATCGCGTATTTTTCACCGTTTTACTTATACTTATTAGTATGTGCGAATTTGTGTGCATAGTGATCTTGGAAAAAGTTACGCTAATTTTCGAAAATCTTCAAATTACAAATTCTGAAGGGATTTTGAGTGCGACAGACGAAGAAGGGTTAGAGAAATAATATTCTAAGAAATAGTATAATACATGAATGAAATTTGTCAAAATTCAAGCAGCTTTGATAATATGGAAGAGAAGGAAGGAAAAACGTAAATGAATTGAATGGGGAATCAAAATGAGAGCAAGTCTTAGAGGAAGAGAGCTGGTAATCTTCTTTGGAATTGCGGCAATTTCTATGGCATGGAAGCGCGCATAAGTATACTGCTCTCAGGTAAAACCGCCCCGAAGTAGCTATAGGCGGACAGATTGCAGGAGAAAATTTATCGTATTGCTAGCAGCTCGAATTGTGCCCGTAACCCCATAACCGAGAGGTTCCTTGCTCTTTGCAGCTAGAACTCTTACGTAAAAGGTGAATTGTAAAAAAAATTCCGATCGAATTTATTCATAAGAGCTTGCAAAATACGAACCTCTTCATCCCCTCGTCGATATTTGTCGTCGCCGTCGTCGTCGTCGTCTATTCGATGGCTAATCAAACTTTCGATTAATGAAATAGAGCCAAATCACATATTCTTGGAACTTGGTACATACCCACTCGCGCACCTAGATCGAGCACGACCTCCTGAATGACAACATTCATCCGGGGCTTAACTTCGGCGAAAATCAAATCAATGCTTCGCGCCTTCAGGAACAGCCAATCTACTCTGCTAACAATCCTTCCGCGTACGGAAGCTAATTGCGAAATATATAATGCCTCGAGATCTCCGGCGAGAGGATTCAAATTTTAGAGAGCATAAACTCTGACACGGATTACAAATTTTCGATTGTCTCCAAATAGAAGTTCTTATGCAGGTTCAAGTTTTGGAATAATTCGCGCAGACGGGGGATGTGTATCTGATTATGAGTATCGTGAATACAAACCTTTGAGCTTTTGCTGTTATGATTATCATTCTAAGGGGATGGAGATTATGGGGTGGTTTTTTTTTCATCTGATCATTTTTTCGGAGGATTTTTTAGCAATTACTTTATCCGAGGTGAATAACAGCTTTGGGTTTGCGAATTGTGCGCTCAATATTTCTGCCGCTAAAAAGGTTAGGGGCTGAAACTTGCTCTTCGTGGCATTTCAATGATCCTAATTTCGTTTTTTCCTAGAATAGATGAAGCGGAAGCGGAGAACCGCTTGAAACGCTGAAATGAGCAGATATTACATCTAAAGCCATGTGGCGAACGAGAGGATCAACGATTAGGAAAGAAGAAATTTCTTCCTCTCAATTCGTTTGTTCTGTCTTTCGCTCGGCGCGTCTTATCTCATCATCAGTATTCGTTTTCCGACCCTCGAAAAAATTCTTCATCTTTTACCAAGTTTCAGGCACCTCCTCCCTTCCTCTTTCATTTTATGTATTTATTTATTTATTATTTTTGTTTCCTTCTCCTCCCCCTCTCGCTGATCGACTATCAGCTTCGATCCGTAGCTAGCTGCTCCTCCTCAAGACAGTAATTCATCCTCATCTCTCTTTAATATATCTCTGTATCTGACGTATCGAGTGTCAGTGAGGCGGTTCCGCCGGTATTTCGTCCCTTAGAGGTTCTTCAACTCCATATTCCATTTCATTCTCATATCTCACTCTGCTTCATCGGCGAATTGCCGCTTGCCCACATATATCGACCCGAAGAACGTTGACAAAAAAAAAGGGTATCGACATCCTCATCGTTTGTCATAAACATAATTTTAACTCCTGAAAGTTCGATACTTCGGATGAATTCACCAATTAAATTCCGATCCACCTCACGATATTCTTCATCGGCAACACTTTCGTTATTGCCAAAAATATTTCTGTAACTTTACCACCTCCGATAATTCGCTTCGCATTCACTTCCCAATGCCTCGGGATATTTAGTGCTTCTTAATAGGCAAACGTTGAGTCGATGATTGCCAGGGCGTGCCATTCGGTTGAGGAAATTCCGACACATCTTTCTCCTTCCGCTTTGCACGTCGCTCATGTTTTTTGGTCTCATGCGCCACGTGCCGTCAGCTTTTCTGCAGGTTCTTCTTCGCTTTTCTTTTTTCTTTATCTTTTTTTTTTGCTCATGGTTCGTGAATTTTCTACAACATGAGTAAACGCCCACCGACACAACCGTCACCTATACGCTGTCTCGTGTGGTAACCTAATGTCCCAATGTCTTCTTGGCTGGTCCACGGCGATACTTCAGACATTTCCAGCATCCTTCTTCCTTTTATTCGTTATTCAGTTTATATACGTCACGCGTACTCCCAGGCCAATAGAAATGGTCTCGCGAACCACTTTATCGGCTCGCAAACTAGCTCGACTTTCGTTCCTTTCCTTTTTTTTCTCTTCTTCTTTCTTTTTGTTTGATTTTGTTCGTGACTCATGACTATACTCCATGCTTCTGAAAACAGACGCTTAGGAATGCTCTTTCATTCGCTTCTACTCAGTCAGCCATTTGCTCCAGCGACTGTTCAGCATATTCCATTAGGAGTTTTCATTTGATTTCGTACTTGCTCGTGATGATTAATTATTTATCCGGAGAGGAGACGGTTCGCTGACGAAAAATCTTTGTGGAGCGGTATCACTGTCATAACAGATGTTGTCGGTATCGCTGCATAATCGGAGGAACTGGATAAGGTATATCACCTTCTTGGACGCGGCGCATTTGCATTCGCCCAGTCTGTCGCGTAATTTCCAATTAGAAACTAACGCCGACGCGGGAACCAATAAAAGGCGTAAACTTTTTCAATTAAAGGCACGTCCCCTGAGTTTTAAATGAGTTGGTGTCACTGACGGCTGAACGAGACCCGAGTTCAGTCGAAAAAGCTCTTCTTCCTGCAGCCGAAGGGATCAGAGACGAGTAGGAACTAGAAGCGAAGAGTGGAAAAGAGAAGACTAGGAGAAAAGATGAAAAGGAGAAAAGAATCGAAGGGAGGAGATTTTCTGAACGGGGTAGGATGGCCGTTACGGTCAGAGGACCCGGCGCCGTTCAAACTTCCGCCCGAACTATAAGCAGGACTTTATGTCGTCCGTCCCGCGAGTCGCGGTTCCCTCTTTTCGGTAAAACGTCCCATGAAATTGTTCAATCGTCGATCTGACTAGAACTTTTCTTCGTTTATACGGAACAGTGCAGGGTAGTGTATAGATTGTACGTATACAGGTGGGTGGTAGGTTTCTGTTTATCCGTGTATACCTTGATTTTTTTTTGTTTCATTCGTTTTTTATTTTCCACTCCGCGTTCTACGTACTCGACGAACTATACTCTACATAACGGAAACTCGATTAATTTATATTTTAAATACGATAACTGGCTCGTCGGTTGCGGAAGTTGGAAATTATTGAAGAGTGCACGAGTTATCTTATAAGTTACAAAGTGGTCTTCTGTTTGTACATTTTTTCATTCCTTGTTTTTCCTTCGCAAACTTGGTCGGTACAGTTATGAGTAGTAATTATCTGAAGTACTCTTCTATATTCAACTATTAAATGCGATTATCATCATTCACTTCTCTTTTGATGATAATTCTAATTAACATAGTAATATATCTCAGGTGCACTACTTTGTCACGTTACTTTGCCCAAGTCCTTCAGATGTCCTTTGAGACACGCGTAACAACGTTATGTACACATATACATAAGTATACCATACATACATATTATAGTACGTAAGGGAGGTGGTTGGTTGGAATTTACTTTCGCACAAGGCGTACGTATAAAATTTAAGTGAAAACCATCCTTGCACCCCTTCACCGTGTATCCCTATGTAAGGGTAACCTACGCGAGCTGACGTGGGTATTTATATACACCGTACATACAGCACATGTAGGTAGGATAGGTAAGTGGATAAATCCGGTGTCACTTCTAAACTTATACAATATCACCCCTTCTAAAGCTGAAGAACAGCAGCAACTCAATTCCCTTTGTTCCACAAACATCCGTACGTGTATTCTAATTGTATCAACTATGTCTATCCATGTAATGTATGTACGTAAGTACATGTACGTAGTATTTACACAGGTGTACTTTACTGACGCATTTCTGCACATTCTCGTCGTCTTCGGCTCCCGCTTTGTTCGGCTATTATTACACCCTAGCTGAATTCTAGAATCCCGTATTTTCGTATATCGTGAAACAAATTATTATCCTCATCTATATATAAATAGAATACCTGAGTGGGCGGGTATAAAATCTGATTCGAATAAGGATCGCTGATTATTTATTTTGCCTTGGTTCTATGTAAATCGCATTCAACGATCTACAACTCTGCAATCTGAAGTTATAATTTTTAACGTTGAATAATTTTGAATTTATTTTTTATTTAAAAATGAAATTTAATCAACATCTAGCTATGATAATTAACGGATAATTCTCATCTTATTCTTCTTCTTTTTCTTCTTCTTCTTTTTCACTCTGCAGAGCTTTCGATCTAAAATATCGAATAGGGATACATCGAGCAGAAACTTCGGGTAGTTCTTCTCTTGAAGCAGAAAATTTTTTCAGGATTGAGAATGCTAACTTACACGAGTGGACCGATGCTATTCTTTGAATGACGTGAAATGTGTCAACGCACACATGAAATTCATTGAAAATCATGCTTGGATTGGTATTAATCCTCGCGCGTATAAAAGATCACAAATTTTCAATATAACGATGTCGAATGATTTTCATTTCATTTGAAAAGTTGTTCTATACATTCTACGGGGTCTCTACTCGCTGCACAGGTTTGGTTAGTGAAAAGAGATGAATGTCGTTAACCGCGCAAATAGACTTGCTGATTTTAAAACGCGATTTAACGACCTGCCATTATACCGTTCGTCGCGTACGTATAGATATAGGTATATACCTATAGTATAACCCGACTCTGTAACCAACCAACAACCACCACCACCACCACCAAACTGGTGTACCCGATTTCCAATGTTTCCTCACACTTTTATACCGAAAGGGTTTTTAGTACGATTAAAGTTAACATCCAGCGGTGGCGAGAACGACCAATTAGAAGATTTTAACTACCCTAACTCTCCGTTCCACTTTATACTCCCGATATTAATTCTGACATTTTAATTTCACCCTCAATTATCAGTCATTTACGTTGAAATGAAATTTTTATCTGTGAACAGATGAGAAGAGTTAAAAATAATCTTTCGATACCATGTGATAAAAATGTTTCAATATGAAATTACATAATGTATCTACGGAATATTAAACTATACAACTGTATACATTGGCATCTCTGCAGCACAGGTTCCATCTAAATATATTATATAATATGCAAAGGGTCTAGTTGCGTTATGACGATATCAACCCTCGATGGGATCCTGTGGGCCTCCGCATATAGAATAAATATTGTGCACAGCTTGCGAATATAGGACACAGCACCTATGTACGCGTGTATATGGGGCATCCAATGCCGAATCACCTAGCCTATGACCCCGCTCAATTGAATTCTAATTATTATCAATTACGCGAGCCATCTCAGAGACACAAATTTTACGTACGTAGGAGACATTCGCACTCATTCTATTACGACGTATGATGTTCTGAAATCTTTTTCTAAACATTCAAATCCCTCTAAAAACGGAAACAAAAAAAAGAAAAAAAAATTGACGAAAGAAAAACGAAATCTATAACTGTGATCGACTGTTGCATACAAAAGAGAATTTAAAGGAAAGATAACGCTGTCGAGGCCGGAGACTGTGTAGCTGATTTGTCGCGGAATGCCCTATATGCATGTTCCGGAAGGTAGGAAAATTCCAACATGCTCTCGGTGATCTCAGTTAGTAATACTAATATTGTATACCACCGCGCGTTTGAGCTTTTAGAGAGCTTTCGGAGCGAAGCCCTTGGGCAGGGTTGTACGGCGATGCTGGGCTTGCCGTACATTTCTATACCAAAAAAAAAAAAAAAAAAAAAATCTAGGTGCACGATGCTCCGGATTAGGACTGTTCAAAATTCAATTTTGGTATAGAGCCAGATGTGTTTCTATTGGATCAGAATCACAGTAACTGGGCAGGGCTGATAGATTCAGCAGATAAAAGTGTGTGGATATTGTATGCTATAAAAATTCGAGAATGAGGAGAAGATGAGAATGGAAGCAGAATGGAAATGCGTACCCACAATATGCACAAATGAGGGCCGCGGAATGCGCGGGAAAAGCCCACGTATAAGGAGGACAACGTCGACGACTTCCATACCGTGTACCGCAGGATATGGTGAGGTTCACAAGCAACATCTGGAAAGCATTCGAAATTCGGAACAATTCAAGACAGTTCCATTCCGGAAAATTTATGCACCAACGTCCCTCCCACAGTTTTATTTTTCCTTTTGCCTTCCCTCTCTCTTTTACATAGTTTGTTAGAGGGCGTATACCTACCGTATTCATTTCGTATATTCATATGCATGGGATATTTCCAACTTGGCTCGTCGCACATTTACGTAAAATCATATTATTCCCCTGTATCCTTCTATGTGTTCCAGTGTGTGCGTTAACATAGGTATACGTACATTACTCCGTATTGTGGTAGATTTATCCGCAAAGCGAGTGACAAAAAAATTACAAATCCCATGACTTTTCCTACAGACGCGAAGTCACTGTCTTATTCTCTACAGAGATTGATCTCGTTTCGTGAAATATTTGAAAAATTTTTTTTCCCCGTCCGTCCAAAATCCGCGTATGGTATGGATATTTATTTCAGTTTGGGTGGCGGAATGATAAGCTCTCCCGTGTTGTGGTCGAAAAATGAATGGAAGAAAAACGTGGAATAAAAAAAAACTTTCCGACGCTAACGAGCTTGTACGCCACAACGCAACGTGTAAAACAGCTACCGAACAGCGAAATTTATGGGGTTATGTAATTTGATTCGAGTGAATATTCATCAATTATTCATATCGGATATGATGAATCGGGATTAGATTGATCTGCAGGTTCTCCATTACACGTCCATATGTGATATCGATGGCCCGGACGAAATAACGTCGCACCTCGCGTTCAATTTCGGGGCCGCATTATTTAGGATTCGGTATTTCGATGGAGGGAAAAAATGAAAACATTTCAAGAACAAAAAAAAGAAACTTGAGGAACACCTTTGGAGTTTTGGGCAAAAATGGACCCGAAAAGTTTAGCTAGACGCAACCGACGCCCAGATGATTGTAGGAAAACTTTTAAAAATAAAAATCGAAGTTCCGTTCTCCCACTTTACGAAGCTTTTATAGAATTTCAGATCTCTTCAGACTTCCTCTGAAAATTGATGATGGAAATACGGTTTATCAAACTCGTATACCTCGACTCGTTGCAGGTCCGTCAAAAATTCTAGAAGAGATCAAATTTGAGACAGTGATATCTGGAAGCAAATAAAATTTACATGCGGAGAAAAGCTAAAATGTGATAAATGAAACAATTAAGCGGCGATTCACGTACGCGCCGGACCGATGACCGAGTTTTCCACTTAATTTCGCAGCACCGTTCGTCCATCTGACTGCGATTTTCATGCAATTAATTTTTATTCCTGCTTCTTTTCCCCCTCCCATTCTGCTTTTTCATTTTATATTTATTTTCGGTCTTTTCTCCCCCTATTTAGTCCGGCCGTTAAAAACGGAGTGAAGGTATTTCGGTGCGTCGTCGGATGACAGACAGGATATTTCAATTTAACTTTTCTTCCATGACCGTTTCGCGAGCTCCTGTAAATTTTGCTCTCTCCTCTTCTCTTTCGCCTGGTTTTTTTTCTTATTTCTCTCCTTTTATCAATTCTACTTTCAACATTTTTACTCAAAGTTACCGATCGTCGAATTCTCCCTCCGTCGTTGATGGAAACGATATAGGTGCTCATACGTCTATGTGTAATTTATGTATATTTCTCTCCCTCAACTATAACAATAGCCGACTATGAGACATCTGCGCCAACTACTGTGTCTTACTTCTCCGAATATCCCTCGCGAGTTAACAGATTCCTATACATGGTTGTACGTATAGTTGGGGGTAAAGTTTCTCACTACCAAACTATATCCTTGGTCCAGGAAGAAGAGGAGTAGCGACGGGAAAGTTACAAGAACAACGTGATAACTCGTAAACAACCACGTTGTAGCACCAGCTCGCGACCATATAATATATCTGTATACTGATAATATATCTGCATCAAGTATACCTGCATGCCTATACTTCGCACTTTATAAACAAAATATTGCTAAACGTTGGATAACGGACGACGTCTTCATAATAAAGTTTTACTGTCATTAATTTTATCGCGAAACTATACGTATGCGAGTTTTCTTTTTCAGTTTATTTTACTCTTCATAGGTACTTTGACGTTGAAAATCAATTAAAGTGCATTTCGTGTAACGTTCGCATATACATACACACAACGTTCGGTCTGCACTATCGAAGGCTTGTTTTGCTTCCTTTATATGGAGCATCTCTGAAAAAATTTGCATTTCAATTTAACGAAGAAATTTGTTCGTTTTACATATTTATACCCGCGACATCGAACCTTCAGTGGTGCTGTAGCATAAATACCGGCTTAATTTGTATTGTATTACGTTCGCACACATCCCCCTTGTTTTATATCACCAGGTATAGTGCGTTAAGCTTTAGGCTCTACTTTGCTTCACTCCGCTTCACTTCGCTTCACTTTAGTTCACTCAACACCAATTTCATCAGGGTATTACAAAGTCCACGATTACACTTTTTTGCGAGAGAAACTTGTCGGCCGGCGCTCAGTTCTGCAAACCCCGTTATATAGTCTTTTATCCCCCCCCCCCCCCCCCCCCCCCCCTCCGCCCCCATTTCGCTCACTACCCTACCCGTGTGGGTCCAAAAAAAGCCGCGTTAATTCACGTACGATCGTAAATCTTGTTTTCTACGTCACGCCGGTCCTGAGGTCACGTACCGAAAGAGCCCAACGAGCCACCCTCTTATTCTCATACCCCGCATCAACATCCCTTGCGAAAAGGTGAGAACAGATAAACTGAAGACCAACCGTTTACTGCGTTTATGTTTATATATAGGTGCACTTATATATACAGATATAAAAAATGGCGTATAGGGGAGTCGGTATAAATGTGGCGTTTCGAATTTAAAAGGGATCGCTAAAAGATAACTCGAGATCTTTACTCGCTAAGAGTACCAACCCCCGGGGAATTATATGAGACTCTGGAGGGAAACGTATTACTCGAAACACTCGGAAAATACGTTTTGAAAAAATTGAGTTGCAAGACAATCATTCGCCCTTATAATACCTGCTATAAAACAATAAAGGTGGCAGAGATCGTATTATTCGACGTGGTTTTCTGTCCTATCGTAAAAAGTTGATGACCAATCGAAAATCTAATTATGAGAAGAAAAATCGAAATTCGAGATGAGCCTCGTATTTCTGAATTCGCGCTGCAAAATGAGCGTACACCGATTGGTGCCGTTGCATTTTGCGTGCGGGCCGATTAGACTTTGCGAAATGTGTGAATTGTACCGCTGAACTGTGATGACATTTTATTCGTTTGCTGATTGGCTGCGTTAAAACTTGAAAGTTGGTTATAACAAACTGAATAAATATGAATATGATGTTGACAATAACCAAGATTATCAATTCACATTTGATTTACAAAATGACACACACGTCGGCGTGCTATCTATAAAATTGATCGAGGTATCGCCAATTTATCGCTCCAAAAAGTAATAAAAGAAGGATATCTCGATGAGATTTATTTCTAGCTTAATTTACTCGACGGTTTTGTGTTCCTGAGGTCAAAATACGTTAGAAAAGTGCCCTACGATCGATTTTAAAAATTCTTCATTTTTGACCCCAAAATCGACAAAAATCTAAGGTATACCCCTTTGGATTTTTTCGATTTTTGGGCCAAAATTAAAGTATTGTTAAAATCGATCGTAGGACACTTTTCTTACGTATTTTGGCCTCAGGAACACGAAACTCTTAACTAAATTGAGCTAGGAATTAATCCCATCGAGATATCGCAATTTTTCCGCTCCGAAATGCGAAAAATTAGCGATAACTCGGTCAATTCCATAGGTAGACCAATTTGGCTTGCAGATTTGACTTCCTGAGGTCAAATTACGTCAGAAAAGTGTCATACTATCAATTTTTAAAATTCTTCATTTTTGACCTCAAAATCGACAAAAATCTAAGGTAACCCCTTTAGATTTTTTCCATTTTTGGGTCAAAAATGAAGAATTTTTAAAATCGATTGTAGGACACTTTTCTTACGTATTTTGACCTGAGAAACACGAATCCGTTGAGTAAATTGAGCTACGAATTAATCCCATCGAGATGTCTTAATATTTTCACTTATCTCAGCAATAAATTGGCGATAACTCGATCAATTTTATAGATAAATCAATTTGGCCTGCAGATTCGTGTTTCTGAGGTCAAAATACGTTTAAAAAGTGTCCTACGATCGATTTTAAAAATTCTTCATTTTTGACCCCAAAATCGACAAAAATCTAAGGTATACCCCTTTGGATTTTTTCGATTTTTGGGCCAAAATTAAAGTATTGTTAAAATCGATCGTAGGACACTTTTCTAACGTATTTTGGCCTCAGGAACACGAAACTCTTAACTAAATTGAGCTAGGAATTAATCCCATCGAGATATCGCAATTTTTCTGCTCCGAAAAGCGAAAAATTAGCGATAACTCGATCAATTTCATAGGCAGACTAATTTGGCTCGCAGATTCGAATTCCTGAGATCAAAACACATAAGAATATCATAGCAAACTCGAATAGAAAAAATGTCAATTTTTGACCCTAAAATCGACAAAAATCTAAAGTTTGGACTCAACGTCCAATTCTATACCATGAACATAAAATTCAAATTGCGATAACAATATTGCAGATCGATAAAAAAAAACTTTCAACATGTGATGCGTGTGAAATGTAATGATGTGAAATTGAAAAAAAATCGCACACATAAATTTAAAAAACAAATGAAATTAAATGCGGCGCGCGCGTGCAATGCTAGTATAGTAATAAAATAAATTGTTGGTAAGGATATGAATTCAAAAAATTCGGGAAGCGATAAAATATTTACGCATGCGTATAATAGTGAAGAATTATTATTAATTAGACAGAGAATTTCACCTTCCGCGAATTTCTATTTTATCAAAGCGCCCTCGGATATCTTTGCGGTCGTAGAGGCAACGGATGTCAAAATCTGGGACATAGGTTGTGGTTGACAACGGTATGTACCCATATACGTGCACGTTATACATACGTGTATGATGTAATAGGGAGAGACGCGACGGTTTTGCTTCTTTGGCCGGCGGGTGTAGCCGCCTAGGTGTTTGAAAATTCTTCGTGGTTCGATGGAATTCAGATCGCTCTCGCGGATATTACGTGAAGAATATTACATGTTCGATATCATTACAAATACGAGCATAAACACGTCGTATACTTTGACAGGGCGAGCGATGCCCAACATTCTTGCAGTTCAACTGCGACGAACGATGAGAAATATTGCGAGAAACTTGATTCGGGGTTGAACGTTATTTATAACAAACGATCGCACGTTCGCTCACAATTCTTATTATTCATCTGCATCTCCGTCATCTCGATTTTCCATTCTATAAATAGGTATTCGAATTAGCCATCACCTTATAAATTTATGAGAAAATTTTTCTATCCGCGTAGCATCGGCAGTAGCGTTGGAAGCGACGATTAAACGAGGGTATTGCTGCCGATGGGATGCGATGCTTGGGTATAAGTGTAGCATGTAAAGCGATTGGCGTAAAAAAGAGAAAAAAGAAAAAGAAAAAGAGCCAACGCGCGAGATGAAACGTTAGAATATCGATGGAAAGTGAAGATTAAAGTTGGAGATGAATAAAAAAAGAAAGGCATGCGTCGCTCGGCTATCAGCGGCATATGTATTGTGCTTTGAAAGGAGAATAAAAGTTGTACACTCCAACGCAGTTTCTACTCTCGCTTCTGGAAAAGCTATCAAAGAGGATTAAAAGATTTACCCTTTTGTTTAGTGCTTTATGAGTTTCCACCGTATATAAACTTTTACTCAACTTCATACTCGCACCCAACTTATATATAATACACTATATACACACTCGAACTTCCCTCTTTCCCTTATTGTTAGTTTCAACTGTCACATTCTACCGACGATATTACATTCCTGTTTTTTCCGTTACTTCTCCTCTTTTTCTCTCGCTCTTCATTTTCATTCCCGCGATGACCCGTTCGTTTCGTTTATACATTTTTCTGAAATTTTATCATCCGGAATAAAAAACGAACCCGTTCTGATATTCATCCCTTTTATTTTTAGCGTGCTAGCTTAACTTTGTTATATAAACGTAATCCCGACATCTTTAAACATTTTTTTAACCTCTGCGTTGCTTCGCTTTTTTTTGTTACAGGTACGTATAATTGCCTCGGTGTTCTGAATTTGCTTTTCTTTCACCATTTATCGCATCGATATCTGAAGTAAAAATTCAGTAAGTATAATCAAGCGAGTATGTAAGTATAATTCACTCGCTAATGGCAGCGGCAGGGAAATTTGGATCGTCTGCGGTGAGTAAAAAAAAAAAATAAAAAATAAAACATGAAGGCGAATCAAATCGGAAGCTTCTCCGTGCTTCTGAATTTTGCGAATTTTTCATCAATTTTACACTAAGAATTTTTTTCAAAAGGGATCGATTAGAATGAGAAATTGGAAAAAAGGAAAAAATGAATTGATGATGAAATTTTCTGTCACTGCCGCTGTCGATATTTTACGTTCTTGTCATTTGAACAGTGCAGCAGCTGACTTTGAGAGAAAAAAAAAAAAAAAATTTCACTTTGTCGTTATATTTACCCCCTAATAACCTTTTCCCGCCGATGCAGTGCAGCGTATATCGCAGTACATACATATGTCATAAATCGCGTATGTCTGATCGTATTAACTCTGCATCCCGTCAATGCGCGATAAGCCTCTTGAAAATTTTTCCGCTGGGGCTGATTCAACCGAGGAACGACGGCGTATTTCTACATTCAGGTATATATATTTGTATATACCTAGATATTTATATATACATAAGTCGATATACATGCACCTACCCTTATTATACTTGACTACCTACTTATCGGTCTCACAATTGCCGCGGTGATTAATCAGCTGCAAAAACACGCTACAGAGTTAATTAGGGCAAACTAATACATAATACAGGATACCTACGAGGTATATCCTATATTATGTAGGCTAATACCGACCAGAATCCAGGTGCTATATATTCTGACGACTATACAGGTGCATTTACAGAGACAAGTAGCAGCTCGTGGCACGCGACCCCTAGTGGCGTTTCCTACGCCACGGGTAATTGGGGTAAAACCGGAAGACCCTGATTCGAATTAATTGTTCGTGAGGGAAATTGAAGTAATAATGGAAGGGAAAAATGAAAGGGAGAAAGAAAAAAGTAAATAAAATACAGAGAAGCTTGAATAACTGGTGTAATATTTTTACAACAACGACTCGCTGTATCATAATATTTAGCTGTGTTGTATATTTTACCTTTTTCAAATTATGCGGGGTGTATGTATTTTCTTTCTTCTGTAGCTGACTTCAGCTGCGATGGAATGTTAGAAAAATGTTTTTTAAAAAAAAAAAAAAATTTATTAATCTCTGCGTGTGTATTATAGAGAAAAAGAGTATATGAGAGAAGCGTGAAGAAGTTGTTGGGGGGAAGCAAGAAGAAAAATTTTGTATTAAAAGATATTTCTAAAATTTTTTATTATTTCATCGTTTTTTTTTTCATGTATTACAACAGTGTTATTAAAATCTTCATTACTACGGTGAATGGGGATATTTTCTACGCTCGATACGGCATCAGAGGATTTCTAATATCTTCGTGCGGAAGATGGGATATAAATCTTCGATTATTTGTCGCTGCATAACTGCGAATCGCTTGGCGAGGGGCGATTCGATGAAACTTATCCTAAACGTAGGAGGCGACGTACAGCTCCCGATAATTCGCACCTGCGGATGATGGCGGCCTTTGGTGTAAGATAGAGTCTGTTATATCAACTCGACGTGTCTCTAGTTCATCGAAACCTGCAGAATTCGCGTCGTATAAACGGAAGTGAGTGAAACTTTGGCCATCCTGCAGCGGCACAGACCGCAAACCGCAGTCGCTGACGTGGTATATCCGAAACAGTTACGGAACTATTAACGACCTACGGGCGTCTATTGACCGGTCAAAAGCTACCCCGGAAAATTGACCTCTGTATACAGAGTTATACACGTACAATATAACAAGAGAAACGCACGTTGATATCGGAGCAATATGCTATACGTGCGAGTGAACTTGATTTATATACTTTCACGTGCATAATTACCCGACTATTTTGTACCGACATAACGATCACCACTTCACGATCGCGAACACTCAAGTTCTCCAATAATTTGTCCGAACGAATAAAAGCGTGCGTGTAAACTAATTGATTCGTTGATTAATTGCTACTCGAATTATGGACCGTGCATCGCTCTGATATCGCCTCAAAGTCAACCGCAATCTATACCAACCGCAACCCGGTGCCGCTGTTGGTCATACAAATTTATCGTGCTCGATAGTAAAATTGATCCCCAGTTGCGCTGCGGATGACTTTCAAGTGGTCGGCGTTTGACCGTGTCAAATTCGCCTCGCCGTTTGTAATTTCAGAAAAAACTGAGACGACGTATTATGCGCGGCTTTATTCGATCGTTTTAATTTCTTGTACATTTATCTTCGTATATATTTCTGCTTTTTTTAACACCCGCAATCTGCTGCTGTGCCGCAGCGAAATGACGAACGAAAATTTCAAGACCTCGTAAAAAAGTTCATCGCTACGAAAGAAGCAGCGGATACGTAGTTCTATACCTTGGTTACACCCATCACGGTAGAAACGAGCTGCTTGCTTGCCGAAGGTATATTCATGATATCCTCCCCGTACTCTTGGGGTATCAACTCGTCTATAACTTAAATTGCTAAATCTAAATTCCAACCGAGCGTCTCTTTTCACGTTTACATGTACAGCGGCGTATATATTTTTCAGATTATCTCCATAGCTCTATACGCGAATGCAGCGCATATATAAATCTTCAGAGTTGTGATTTTCCGGAGATTGACGCGCAAAGTGTATTATACTTGATGAGAACTTTTTCCTCCACGAAACATCTCGCAGGGATGATTCATCCATTCGTATTTACGAGGCTCCTCCTGCTGCAGCGACAACAGATAATAATTATTCTTCTTTATACTTTTCTCTTTCGCAAAGGTTAGGTTAGGTTTTAGGTACTTTTGATAACCGATAAGATTCAAGTAATGAAATAGCATTCGCTATGCGATTCACGACGCTTAAAAAATGCACGATCTAGTGGATAGATAGAGCCGACTCATACCTACCAGGTAATTCCAAAAACATTTCTCATCGCTTCACACGTGACAACCCTAAAATTATCATATCCTGGAAACGAAGACGAAAGCGAAGCGAATGCGGGGAAAAATAACAGGATAACGAAATCTACTTCATAATTCAAGTCTCCGTTTTGAATTATAATGTTTCGATATTTTAAAAACTTCGGTGATCAGATAATCAGGAATCTTAAAAAAACGAAAGAAAAAATCTTTCGAAGCGCGATCGGTTTCACGAGTTTTAGCGAGTTCGACCTGACATGGAATTTTGAATATCAGAACACCGTGCAGGCTTACAGCGAGTATCGAAAATATTCTTGAATTTGTACGCTTTTCTTATTCCTTTAGCTGTTGGTTTAGTTTTGTAGTATAAATTTCTTAAGTTTTCGATCGGAAGAACGAAGAACGTATACGGGTGGCGGATTGAGTCACGGTCTGAAATTTACAATCGAAGTATGCCCATAGATTACATAGGAAGTTGCGCCGAAGTCGTAAACGTCAGAATATATCAATAGTTAGAAGGCGAGCTGCTATATAGCACTAAATATTCTAGCCTGCGGTGGTCTTTGGTGAAGGAAACGCCGAACATTACCATCTCGCCACGGCCAAAATCCACCCTATGTAGTTTTCATTCTCCTAACTTACGTCTTACGTTCGCTTTACTTACCACGTAAGGTACATTTTTAACTATGCAATCTGCAGAATCTTCGTGCAGAAATTGATTGGTCAGAGATCGCAGCGTCATAGTATACTACACCGTAGTGACCTCGTTCTATGAATCACTTTTTTTCCGTCATTTTCCTTTTTCTACCCATATGCCTATTATGCTTTTCCAACCGCGTTCACGGAATGAAAATTAATTGATTAATTATTCAAATAACTTTCGGCATTGTCGGTTCCCTGGGCAGACCTTTGAAAGATGAACGAGACTCCGTTTCTTCTTTTTCTTTTCTGTTTTTCTGCTTCTTTTTTTTTTTCTCTCTTTGTTGGGACAAACAACAATGGCGTCGAGGAATGGTGCGAGAATTATTATCGTTGCACTATATCTGGAGAAATTTATATCACGTAAAGTACTCTTCACTCGTTTATCGATTTTAAGCTAATATAAGAGGCTAATTATGATCCTCCCGCCGATGGCGCCTTCGATAATATCATTTTATATTATAATTAATTCGAAATATTCGTATTCCACAAAGTGTATGGATTTTATGAATAAATATTGCAACGGTACCCGATATTATATCATATATACGACATCGGCAACGCTCTAGTTATGCAATTTTGTTATTTACACAGCTCTCTTCTTCGCGGCGTTGCTTTCTCGGTCCCTTTAAATCGGATACGAACATAATATACATATTCTATTTATTGAGATGTCTGCGGAGTTGGCAGCGTATATTTTTAAATCGAAAGAAGGATTTCTTAGAACGGTAAAATCTTACTCCGAGATTATTATCGAGGAATGAAACGCGAACGCAACTTCAACTTCGATTCAGAGAATATAATTATACCTTTGTGAGCCTTTTTCATTATTATTAACTGTTTTTATTCATTCAGGTTTTCTTAGTCTACTTCACGCTTATTTGATCTCGCATATAAGGCTACTATACTCCTGCAGCCGAGTCCCGCGAAAAACTTATTACGCAGGTATATTCAACAGGATTACCCATACATATACATCGCGCTGATATTTGGACGCAAGATTGTATTTAACGGTGTGCAGGGATCGTTAATGGAAAATTTATGGGGTGGAGTCAATAACGAAATTTTCACAACCAATTTTGTCTCGATATTATATGTATATATACATATAATGGCTACTTATATACCTGTTGTATATACATACATATAGCTACCAGTAAAATAATATCGATGTGAGAACGATATTACTTTCTCATTCCACACCTTACCTTCAGGCCTTCCCTTTATGATTCAGCGGAAAAAATATATATATTTTTTTTTTTCCATATCGCACAGTTCAGTATTTGCCTGTTTTCTCTGAAAATATGAAGTTAGCTGCAGATATGGACCAGATGATGCTGAACTTGCGACGAAGAATCTCAATAAGTGTATTAAGTAGATATGTATGGTACACTGCAGCGATGCAGAAATTTCATCAGGATATAATTTTGCAGCACACATTTGAATGGGTACTCAATTTTTAATTTATATTTTCTCATTATTTTAATAGCTTGAAAAGTCTAATAAAACTTTCTCGCCTGGTTATTTATTTTTTTCTCTTTACCCGTAGTTCGTAGTACCTTGCAGCTTTTTCAAAGGTCACCATCAAAACCATTCCCCGAATGGGATGCGATCCGATACTGCACAGAAAAGTGATTGGATGTCAAATTATAGGGAATCGTGGGACCTTTAGTTTCGCTTTGTATGTGCGTGAAAATATTGTTAACGATAATAACGATAATACGGTCTTTTTACGATGTTTCGGGATAATTTTGATCCGCTATCACTGGATACATGTGTAGACGAAGAATGAAATTAGATGGCGTGAGATGAATGTGTAGAATAGCAAAAATCTAAGTAGATGCGATGAAATACTTGAGAAAGGTTAAAGAGCATTTAAAGTTTATATATATATTATTCATTCGAGTTATATTCACTTCGTATGAAGATTAACCACCACACAATTTCCAATCAAAGGCAAAGTTTGGAATTTTAAATTGAGACCCGAAGTATTTTTTCCCCTCCTCCCCATATATACCCGGCGCTTTCCGAAGAACTCACGAAGTAAGCAAACGAAAAGCAATCGGAATTACTTGGTGGTAGCGGCATAGGGTGGCAGAGAGAAAAAGAGATGGGAGGAGAGAGTCCTGGAGGATCGAGAAGTGAGGTTGGAAAGTCAAATTCAGGAATACCTCGCGTGAACCAGACGTGCCAGAAAAGTATAAAAGTCGTTTCTGACGGTGCAGCGCACACCCCCCGGTGCTAAAAGTCGGGACAAACCAATCAATCACGATATCACGCCCGCCGCAGGGGAGCGAGAATTGGGGGACGTCGTATATGATCGAGTTCTCGCAAAATACCCGCAAATTTACAGGTGCAAATATGCATGATGAAACGGGTGATAGGGATACACCTAGGTAAGGATCTTCCCGATGCGGCAACCGCCTCTGTTCCATTCACTCATCTAGAGCGGCGGCATCGAAAAGCAGAAGGACGAGGACGAGGATGATGATGAGGAGGAAGAGGAGGAGGAGGATGAGGAGATCGGGGCGTCGTCGAAGGCTGGGGCGAGAGAGACGTCAGGGGTGGCGGCGCCGCGGGCCGCGCCGTCGCCCAGCTTGCCTCAATCCTCCCGCCCCAAATCGGGTATCCAGCCGACGGGCGACTACCAACCATGGTGTAGTCATACGCTGAGCGTCGTACTGAACAAGGGGTGACAGTTTCGCGAGTTTAAAAAATTGCATCTGTTACTCACCGGATTATTGTTTCACGTTTCATCGACATCGTAACGTGGTCATTCATCTATACGGAGAAATCATGATGAATTCATGAATACTCTGCAGATGGTATTCGCCGCACTGCATCGTAACGAATCGTTTTATCAGTGACTCGAAAATCGACAACGGAAAGATCCAACTGAAAAAAAACAAAAAAAAAAAAAAAAGAATCGATTGTAAGATCTTTGATCCCTGCTGCACATCGTCAGCTTGAACACGATTCTTAATCACGTCGCATATTTCTTCCCTCTCTCCTTTGTCTTCTCTCACCATTATCACGTGGCTTCGGAATTTTGCATAAAACATTATTTGCCAGTTCAATTATTTTTTATATCTCTTGATTTAGAGGAAAAGTTTGCGCGATGTGACACGGGGTGTGTTTTGCAGTATTTATTCATTACACAACCGCCAAAAAATAAGCAGCTTTGTGAACGAGGGAATTGACGTAAAAAAAAAAAACAAAAAAGAAAAAAGAGAATCAAATAAATAAATAATAATTAGCGAACGGTGAACACATCAAAGCGTATTACTTAATCATTTTAATTAATCCCTGTTAGCTATTAAATTAAAAAAATACTGCACGCTGTCTCACATATTTACTCACAACTTGATTTTTTTAATTTTCTTTATTTTTATTTTTTTTTTTTGTGTGAAATTTTACTCTCCGCACCATCGGGATCTTTTCCGTGTTCAGTGTGACGATCTGCCGGAAGTTATATAAGCCTGAAAAGTTTGGTCCTGAAGTGCTAGTATTTTTATGACTGTTGGAAGAACAGGTCAATATACGTATTCCAGTGAGTTCAAGTTGTACGTAAAAAAATAAAAAGTAAAACGAGAAGAATAAAAACAAGTGTTCCGAGGGATCGTAGCGTATCATGATTTTGTGCAGTGCTCATTTTTGGTGACAGATGCGCTGAGATCAGATCTGCGGTACGGTTTATCTGATTCCGAGGACCCGGATTCAGGGAATATATCCTTTATATAGCCGGGAGCAAAAGATCTTAGGAGAGAAAAGGGTGAAGATATCTTCCTTCAATCTTCCATCATCCCTATTCTCTACGGACATTTTCGAGTCCTATAATATAGTGGGACGCGAGTCAACCCATTAACTTCCTCTTCTTTGGATTGCTCTTCTGACTTTTATTATTGCCCCACTCCGAATCCATCGAGACATGGATACGCTTATGATCTTGGGTATCTGCTTCTTCTGCTACGGAATGTGTGATTTGATAATACGATACGCGACACCTCCAGTACCGGAGCCTCAGATCAGCACAACGTCATCGAACTCAACGTCTTTACCATCGTCGACGACGTCGCAGTCGCCGAGGGTCTTCACGATCTCTCAGAAACTTCAGAACGCCCCGAATCTCTGTTCCGAATAAACTGACACCGCGGAGAACCGAAGTACCTAAAACCAACAGTTTCCTCGTATGAATAACTAAAGCAAAGAAGGGAATATCCGCGTCATTTCCGATTCACGGAGAACTTTATCCCAATGATATCATGCCTCGACTTCTGACTCCGTACAAGACGTCACGCGAAAAGCGTGCGGACGACGGTTCAATTAAAATTAATGTGAAAATCAACGCCTGAGAAAGGGAAGCACCGCATCAGCGCTAAAAAATAATACGAAATAAGACATAAGAAAGAAGAACTGGAATACGGCGAATGTTGTTGTTTCGCCGAAGTATCGCCCCAGTTGGTTCTCTGCATCCCAAAGGGATAAGACTGTAATTATTTTTTCTCAAAAATTTATGAGGCGAGACACGGGCACACGTGGGACTCGGACTGAGGGTCGGGGCACAGGTGGGCCTTCCTCGTCGTCCTCGTTTCCGTCGTCGTGACCCGAGTCACGAGCTTAATTCAATATTGTTTCGCCAGTTGAAATAACCACTCGAGCACAGAGCGAGAATTGGACTCGAAACGTTTAGAACAGTGCGGAAAGTTTCGTTCACCTAAGTTACTGGTTCGTCGTAATCAAGCGCAACGGAGCAGCAATGGACTCCCTTGAACGGTTGATGAGTGCCGGTCCACTGCCCTCCGCTTTGGCCGCAGCATCGCGATCTCAAAACGCGTTTGTACAAGCCAGCCTGTGCTCCGCCTTTGGGCGGAAGGGCCGACATCTAACCGGGACATTCTGCCTCACCGGTGACACCATGGAAGGCATTATACAGTGTCTCGTCTTTCTCAAAGCTTTCTCGGTAAGACCATGTTACCACATGCATCTAACATGGGTACATTTACTTCGGTTTGGAAAGAGGTGTTTGTTATTTTGAGCTCGAAGTCTTTGGTCCTTTGTAACACCTGCAGCGGCGAACATTGTCAGATGATACATCTTTCATTTTCGTCAAAATATCAGAGGGGGTATTACGGGGATGGGGATTATTTTGCGCGAGTTTTTTTTTCCCTTGTTCTTCGTCACTCCATTGAAATTAATGACCTAACGGTATTTGCCAATTAGAATTTGGGACGCGTTTCATTATTTTCTGTCCCTCGAATCCCACCTCACACAGTTGCGCGTCATGCGATAAAACTGAAACGGAATTATAAAGTATCCTGGCAACGTTACTTCCAGAGATCCAACGAGAAAGTTCTACTTCCGTATTTCAACCCCTCGCGATCGTATTCCGTTGCCATAGATATATGCCATTGTTGAACTCCTTTGCCTTCGAACCTTCGGGGTATGATTTCGTGAAGCTCTTTGCGACCCGTTAATCCGTACAGATTAAATAATACCCCGATCCTATAGTAACGCACGAACCTATCTTGGAACATGTCGATCCTTTAATAACATCGTACACATCACTGTGAGCAGACAAGAGATTCTACCAGTCGCACACCTGTTATCCAATAATCTTATGGCTCTAACAATAAGTAGTACGAAGCTTTGTAGTAAGTATTGAGCAAGACAACGACAAAATCTTAACCCATATTAGACCTGGATATGGGCTTACGGTATAGTCTGATGAAGATTTTCTTCGATTCACCCCCACCCGAGGTTCTCATTCTGATTTGAAATTTTTGGTAGAGTGATATTTGTCTCTTTTCTCTTCAATGATGAGAAGAAATTTTACATGTCTTCTTCAGACTCGGATCGTTCGTACCCCGTCGATTTTTATTCATTAAATTTTTCATGCATGTATGAGCAGTATTTTCACATACGTTTTTACCCGTCTACGTATGAGTATGTAGACGCGGGAATCGGAGAGGAAGGAGCCCCGGTTTCCGGCAAACTTGCGCTGCTCGAGATTCGGGTTAGACTAGAGCGAGCGCTGCGCTTTGATTTAATTTTATTACGATTTCGGCGAAAGTGCGTGGGATTCGCTTCGGTGGACAAACCGGAATTCTCCTCCCTCGATCCCTTTGTTGGTTCTGCGATTCTCCCCGATTTAGTTTGCTGGCCCCGCGGTATAACCGGAACCTCGTCCTTGTTCGGCTTTTCCCTGTTTACCTAAAGCACACGTGAAACTGACGGAAATTTTGCTACCATCGCTGAACCCCGAGAGCGTCAAACAGTTATCGGATCGATCGGAATGATCAATAACAGAATTTTACCTCAGAACTTGGATATTTTCACAATTTTATCGTCCTTACTATCGAGTGATTCGTTAAAATTTCGCGTGAAAAGTACGCTAACGGATAATTTGTTGTTAATATTCGTTTCCAGATGTAGGTAAGTCGATCGTTACTGTTTAAAAACTATGCATCTAACAATTTTTTATGTGTCGTTTTTATGTGACCTACAAAGCAACATGTGAATAATCCATATTTTCAACGATGTTATTCAGCGAACCGAACATCGCAAATATGGGTTCGCGAACTGCATCACTAGAACTATTTGAAACGCAGGTATACGTTGGGAATTACAATTTAATTTTATAAATTTGTTTGCCATCCGCATTATTGTCGCACCCGCAACCGCGAAATATCCAGAAATTCAATCGCGTACAATTACCATATGCAATATACTCCGTTGCAGGAAATGAATAGGAATGGCTTTCAAAACTATTGAATATAAAGTTGCTGGATTTCTCGTTTTTAATACATTCACCTCGTTCTTTTGATCTGTGATGCGCAAAAATCAAAATAAAATATGTATAAAAAAAATGTGCTCCCATTTCGTATATCGCCGTAAAAAACAGGTGATACGCCGAAGAGCATCCTAGCTACTGAATCGACTCTGCAGTTCTTCTATATTTACATTTCTCCCCGTGATTGTCCAACGTACCGTCTACCGGCTACAGCGTACATATGAAGCTTTTATTCAAACAGTGTGTATCCCGAATGTGGGTTGCTACGTACGAATCTATACAGCTATTGTGTGACTAGATAGAGTCAGTAGGATGTGTTCGTGGTCGGCATACCGTCCGTCATTTATTTTCCTATGGAAGAAGCCCAGGAGTGCCGGTTTCGCGGATCATCAGGGTGATATCGCCCAAGTTTTGAATCAGTCAGGGTCGAAAGAGCAAAGGGTGTGGTAAAGGCCAAGGGCTGAGTTTGGGTCAGGTTAAGGTCGGGTTATCGCTGCTTCATTATCCTTATGGAAATTGAAAGGCAATGATAAACTCCCTGCGACATAAACAGCCACATAATACACCGATAACATAAAGTTATCTCTTGTCTCCGTAGGCTTTTCGTGTATATGTATATACGACTAATGATCCAGCCCCCTCTTACTCGAATTTATACGTCATAGTCTGGCTACATATTTCTCGTTAATTATTGGCTAAGTCTGCTCGGTTGTCCCTCGCTGATAACCCTGGGATACCAGATCACAGCGAGGGTATCTGGTAGGTAGATAACTAGGTACGAATTGATATGTCTTTGGAATATTAGGTGAATAATAATTAATGCCTACCCCCGAAAGCCGGTAGCAATTGCCAGAATCCTGTCAAGTATTCCATCCCTTCCAATATTCACTGCAGAGGTGGCTAATTCCTTAAGTCATATGAAAATGATCGTTAGTCAGTCGACGCCACTGAGTCTCCACTTACATTTATCTCTCTCTGTCTGTCTCTCTCTTCCACGGAGCAGCAGGTAAAAGTTATACCAGAGATATGCGGAGGAGCTAAGCGGTCTCCATTAATGCTAATAGCATCACCATTGATACCCCACTCGCTTCCGCAACTTACTTCCAAGTGTGCATCCCCATTTCGTAAGCTGCTGCAGTCGGAACTCCCTTGGCGTAGTGGCTGCTGAAGCTGCAAATAGTATCTCATACCGGTGGGCGTTCTATTCCTTAGCGCATAAATATAGCCTCGAAGACGTAACCGATGAACGATGCACTCAGACGACGCGACGGCAGGCACTATGAGGTCTACTTACAAATCTGCTGCATAGGGAACGTAGTCTTGGAAATGACAAAAAAATACTGAAGCGTACAGTGTTCGTTAGCCGGAGAAAACTATGGTCTGGAATACCGATAAACTTCTATCTTCGATAGACCCTGTTATCTGTTCTTAGAAAAGTTTCAGCTTTTTTTTTTTATTTATCGCAACCGTTAAGACAGACGGGTTAAAACCACCCCACTTTACCTCACTTAATTGAATTTGGCGATATCCGATTAAGCTTATTGCGTGCGTAGTGGGTGTGAACCTGAAATCCTCGCCAGACTGCCCACTCGCTCGCTCCTCCAACTAGGGCGGTTGAAATGGGTGGCGATAGACACACCGGACTGAATTGGGTTGCCTTCAAAGTTTATTCGTCTAGTCAACCTCTTGTGATCGTGAGATTACAACCGATAGTAGCTGTATATGAGGTAAATTTTCCGCACTTTGCTACACTTAGTTATCTAATTATATTGACCTCAAACCGGTTCGAACCTGTACCTGGAAACTTGGACCGTTAGACTCAGGATCATTAATAATTATCGCAACATGAACCCGATCTAATTGAACCTGTCGGCAACATCGGAAAGCGAGTACCCCCGTGTCGATGTGGGTATCAGCACACCCTACACCGATAGGATTGACGGATATCGGCGAAAGAATGTTAGTGCGCGATTACTATGCCGTTCTCTCTCTCTCTCTTTCTCTCCCTCGTTTCCTTCACATCTGCAGGCCGTGCTGCCTAGTCCCGACGTACGGTTTCTACCGTTAATCTCGGCCACTAGCTAACCTGAGCTTTCTGCTCTAGTCGTACAACTAATCACTTGCCAGAGGCTGCCCAGAAGCCAGTGAGTGATTTGGATCTTATCCTGGACTAATAAACCGACGAAGCCTCGCCATTAACCGAGTAGTAGCGAAACTCAATCGGCGAACAACTTCTATCGTTATAATTTTCATAGCATAAAATGCTGATTGCTCGCGAATATTTTTGTCGCTGGTTTGATTCATTTCACAAATCGAGCGGACGTGGCCGCGGGAGAAAAAATTTCACCCGAATACGTCTCCGTGTCCGATAACGCCACGAATGAAAATACTGTACCGGTGAGTGTCCCGCGAGATGGGCGTGGCAGCAGAAGAACATTTAATTACTCGCAAGGAATCAGTCACGCTTTGTTGACCAGTTCCGGTGTTCGAAATGAGGCGATAAATATCTCTGGGGTTTTTTTTACTCCGAAATTAGTAGATGGTCACCACGGCCAGAGGGATCGACGCTCGGCGTGGTTCTAACCGATAGCTGCCAGATGAGAGGGTTCGTGTGTTCCTTCACCGAGTGATCTATCGAGGTCCGAAGGTAAATTAGAGATGGGAATCCCCCCCCCGCAACGCCCCCATTTCTCATGGGAATCAATTGAATGGGGTGCGGTGATTCGTTGTGGTGAGCCTACACTGAGTGCACTCCGGTGACACTGCGCGACCCTCCCGACCCTCTCACGACCCTCTCATGACCCTCACTCTATTTCTCTCTCTATTCCTATCCGCGTATCTCCGTCTTTCTCATTCTCTCGCGCTCTCGCGCTCTCCGATGTGGATCCTCTCCAGACTCTTGAGTCGCTCCGGGCTACGCAATATCCACGTGTTATTCGAAACCATATTCTAAACCACCTACCGGACTATCACGAGCACTCCTGGAAACCCATCCCAGCCACCGCTGTGCGTTACCCAGAAGTCTTTTGCACAAGTTTTCTTTGATCCTCAGGATCATCAGGACCAGGTATTCGGTACGAGTGTAATCGAATGTAACCCAACATTACCCAAATCTAAACCCTGTAGACAAGCTTTCTGAATAACGAAGTACAATCTTTCGCAAAAAATTGCGAAAAAGTTACAGACCAGACATGAAATTCTTATAACGACCTTGTACCGTCAGCGTTAAAGTTGCCAAATTATATTTCAAGTTCCAGAACGTGTACCCCATGAACAGTTGTTCACCGAACACTAAGTGCTAAATAAGCAGAGTCTTCGTAGGCAGGTTAGCGGTTACAGGGCGGTGGCCGACCGGCTGGGCCGGACGAATCATCTTCCTTTGACATCTTCTTGCATACGGTTGTTTGACTCTGTAGACGTTGTGGCGAGCCACGAGGTGTTTGCTTAGGGTAGATAGTTTTAGAGCTATCCTAACTGTACCCAACCTGACCTTCAACTTTCAGATGAACCCTCTCTGCCCGTGTTACGAGTCCATCGATCGGAGACTCATTAATGTTGGGGGGTAAAAAAAAAAGAATCGTTGATTCAACCTGCTCATCGATTCGACCGTTATACTTCTAATATTTTTCGATCATATGGCGATACTCCTGACTCATCAACATGACCAAAAAAAAAAGGGAGAAAGAATCGCTTTCGTTCGAAGCTCTTATCTATTTTTGCGAGCTTTTAATAAACAAGCGTACATCCCGTGTTTAACCCCTGAAGAGTACGAGGTATACCTACCTCCCTTATATCCACGTTGAGTGGGATTGGCTGGGGTTCGTTTGACTGGCGCGTGAAGATCGTGACGAGCAAGGCATGATTAATGACTGCGGGATGAAGAGGGTGGTAGGACCAGAGTATAGAGGGTGAAGTTGGGATTAGGGAAAGGAAAAGCAGCAGCGGAGCTTTTAGAGAGATCTTCCGGAGTCTCCGTCCACTTCACCCTCTTTTCCGTAATACTTTCATAAATAATATTTGCCTCTATGTTTTTACCGCCGCAGCTCCTCATCGCGGGGGGTGGCTGCGGTGGGAGAGGATTCTCGTGTTTTGCCTATGCTTTTAGGCAGTTAACTTAAGCAACTTATTTATTCCCACCTCTTCACTCTGCTCATCATCGTCATCATCATCATCATCATCGTTCTCCCTTTCCTGTCCAGGTTCGCCTTTTTCACGCTCATCGTGCATCGTTGGCCCTCCATTCTTCTGATGTTGATCCCACCCTTTCTCCTTCCATTCTTATTTATCTCTCATTTTTATTTTTCGTTTTTTTCCTTTATTTATTCGATTCTCGTTCCTTCTCGCGCCCTCGGTTTTTTTACTTTTTCCACTTTTTTTACTTTTATTATTTTTTGTTTTTTTCATTAGCGGGCGGAAACAACATTAGCCGCAAATTTATTATTTTTTACGCCTACAATTCACTTTCCTCAAAGTTTCTCGGGTAGATATATGTGAGCGTTGTTCCAACTCCATCTTAGTTCCGTGGCAAACGCAAGGAGAAAAAAAAATACGCGAGCTTTTTCACTTATTTTTCTCACCGTCAATTATTAGGCCGTCTCTGTTTTTAACAAAGTCAGGATTAGACGGTTTCACTTTTTCGCTACACCTACTTCTTAGCCTCTCGCCCCCTCGACCCTGTGCCTCTCCGTTCCTTGATTTCTGCCCCTGCTTCAAGTTTCACCTTTCGTAAGAGGATCTTCGTCATAATTTTCTCCTCGTTTCGAAGATTCCGTGAGTCGAAACTCCCGTCGAAACGTTTAGTATCACAAAAGGGTTCTGAGCCTCGCAGATTTTAGGCCGAAAATCTTTGAACTCAAAAGTCGTTTGCTTTCGTAAAAGCTCGGGAAAAGGGGTAAATGGGCACGGAGGCTGTAAATGAACTTTTGAGCTTTGTCTTCTCTTAACTCAGCTGCTACACCGTTCCTGTTATCTCTCCTACAGATGCACGACTTATAGGTACCAATTTGTCGTGCAAATTTTCTAATACCTGCTCAGGTACCTCGACCATCGAACCAAGGAGAAAAACCGTTTGACTAGAGTGCTGGTACAGTAAATTCTTATACGATTCTGTCGATTTTAGATCGCCTAGCTATATTCACACGTATATAAAAACAACTTTATACATACGAGCTGACTCGGAGCCACCTATTTGGTTGCCTAGCCGTTTACAAATTAATTTTATGCCGCCATTAACGGTAGACGCTTCGCGCTGTACCTGCAACAGCGTTACGAAGAGGTGTATAAACGACGGGGGAATAAAGAGGGAGAGAAAGAGAGAGTGAGAAAGTAAAAAAGAGAGAGAGATATAAAATTACAACATCCCTTGTACCTAAACATGTTTTTGCCTTCAAAGTTTTTCTCGTTTTTCTTGAATCTTTTTTTTTTATCTCTTTTTTGGCCTTAATATACCTACCGCGTGTAAAGAAGGTTGCTCTTCATGTTTGCCCTATATTTCACCCTGACGTATTAGCCGGTAACACGAGTGTGTGTTCGTGTACCATATAGATATTCCATCTTTTTTTTTCTCATATAGGCGCTCGTTTATTTTAAACCCTCTGAAAAATAGCTACAATAAGCTAAAGTCAGTTCTGCGTGCTTCGGTCCAACATCCATTCATCCATTGACAGATTCTCGATTTTTTTTTGATTGTAGTTTAAGGGTAGAAAAAAAAATTAGAAACTTTCAAACGCTCATTACTTGAAGTCGTTTAGGCATGTATTTTATTGGTAACGGAAAGAAAAAACTTTGATAAGTGATGTGAGAAAATGATGAATTTCCTGAGATCGTATAGCCCAATAGAGCATGTGTATGATAATCGTATGAATGAGATATGAATGAGGAAAGTGATAACAACTTGTCAGATTCTGTTCGCCCCGCTTTTGTGACCGATAAACTGCAGAAGTGCCACCTATGAAGGTATTCTTCAAATCTCAATTCCAGACGAGTATCGATCTCCCTGGGTACCGACCACCCTTAAACTCTCCTCTCAATTCTCACTCCCGGCCCCGCTGCCCCTCACCTTGTTTCTATCTCCTCCGCTTTTATCTCCTCTCATGTAATTGCAAAAGGCTACGACCAGGCGATGACTCTTGGCGCCGAATGATCGCTTACGAGCTTTTTCACCTCTAGCTTTGTCGGTTTTCTACTCCCACCCGATGATCTTGACGTTTCCTCCGTTTCACATGCCGCAAAGTTAATTTATTCAGCTATTGAAATACTATTGAAATTTGTCGATTATGATTTCTGTTATTTCTCATATCTCTCTTTCTCCTGCCTTCGAATATTCTTACGTCACTTTTTGTATTCGCGGATCAGCGAGGAAGAATCCGCTCCTTTTATTCTTCCACTCTCCTCGCCCCTGATACAGGCCGCGCATTTTCAAAGAATAAGCTGTTACGGTGATGATGCGATCGGCAACTGTTGTTAAGCCAGAGCTCACGACACCAGCTTGCAAACTTCATAGGGTTCGCGATGCCGCTATTTCTCATCCAGCCTTTGACGTAATAATTAAAGCAGATCCTTGGGAATTATCGTAGGGTTACTACGCGCCTAAATATGGGTCTACCTTATACCCCGTACCTCACACCTTATATCTATACTTGTTCGCTTGCTTGTTACGCGTGTTGAAAGCAGCTATAGAGCTTCATTTGACGCTGTAGTTATTTGATCATCCATTATATATACGATTGCGTAACCTTTGACGCGCACCAACTCTTGTTACGTAAATCCCAACGTGCCGGGGGATGATTAGTTGGATGAATGGTACGAGGCACCTGTTTATTCCAACTAAGTACGTATATCTCGCATGAACAGATTTCTTACAGAAGTTAACGGTTAAATTAACGCCAGAGTCACGTCACTAGGTGTTCGATTATCGAACCAAAGTCTCCTCCTCAAACCCCCTCGTCTGGTCCAGTTATTTTCGATCAGTGACATTGGACACGATCTATTTCCCGCGACGCTGAAACTGATCTTTTCGGAAACCTCGCATGATTGTCATGAAAATAATTGCAGAGCGCGTCATTGTTTGACCGCTATCTTACGTCGATCAATCTCTTCGTCTTATTTCCTATCGATCTTCGGATTCCAACAAAAATCCGAAGCGATTCAATTTCCGAGGATATTAAGATGTCGTTTGTAGGGTACCGAAAAGTTGCAGGACTTGCATCGACTGTCCAACACGAACGCTCGACACGTATGACTACGTAGCAGCTAACGTTACGTTTCTCTTCAGCAGTTGACGTTATCGATAGTTTTTACTCCGGCCGAGTTGGCTCGGAGCTTGCAGCTTTCGTTCGTACGTCGGTTCCGCCGTAACGGGTCGACTTTTCTTCAAAGTATACCTCTGCAAGCTAAACGACCGCAAAGCCGCATGAAATGGTTTCCACAAATTGAATTGCGTACTCCCATAAGGTTTGCCGACCGACCCCTCTCTATAGGTATCGGTATACTTTGATATTCGTATCTCCTCATGAAGCGTGAAAAACAAGTCAACGTGGATTAGATTATCCCAACCGACCCACACAGTCGCGTGTACTCAGCTGCACGGGATTTTCTATCTCTTATACCGGTTGCCGTTTTATTTATTTATTCATCAACTTTTAATTACTACCGATTCACCTGTCTGTAAAATTTTACACAACGCATAGACATAGAACTCGCGCCCAGTTACGTCACTTCGCGTTGCGTTAGCGGCGCGTTTTATATAATTGCAGCAGAAATAAGGAGGAGAAAAAAACTGTATATTTATGTGTATGTATAAGTGAATTTGAAAAGAAAATTTCACGCTTACTGGCCTTTGGAGAGAAATGCGCGTCACGGAATGCTGCAGTTTTTTGAAATTGCTGCCGTTTCACAAATATTATGTAACCCCGATACGTATAAGGTGAATGTACCGTAGCTATACGACCTAACTACTCGTGCGATACACCAGGAAATAAAACAGTTGCAACCGGTTACGTTCATCTACTCCACAGTTTCGAACCAGCGACCCTTTCAGCCCTTCGGTATTCTAGTATTCAGTGAAGCGGGAGATTAAATTAGTTGAATTACTGGGTACGCTAATTTTCGAACGATTGTATCCAGCCTTCGAATACTTTTAGGTGGCAGGGGTGGCAGCTATATATAGAAAGCGTTTGCGGTCGGTGCGTTTTCGTATAATTATCGTGCGGTTGGCCCGCCCGCCGAAACCAAGGCCTTTCGTAAAATAATCGTGAAAATTTCTTTTACTTGAATCGCGTCTAATCGCACAGAAATTTGAAATGAACCAGATTACCGTAACCTCGTCGAGGGAAAAAGGAGCTATTTTTATTCCGCTTCAGGATTGTTCCTTATACTTTGGCATTATACCGCTCCGCATATCCTTCATCTAAAACGAAGCTAATATTCAACACCCTATAAAGATGCGAGTAGTGTGGGGTAATGTGGAGAAAAAAAAAAGAAAAAAGAAGAAGCAAAACCGCGTATCCTTACGCTGGCTTGATATTTTACTTAAATATCTATATAACCAGTGGAAGTAAGATTTGATCTAGGGATGCGCGTCGTAGGGGTTTTGCGAGGGTGATGTCTTTTTTTTTTTGGTACAAACTCTCCGGTTCGAGTCCAGGAATAAGAAAAAAAGTGTGCATATACACACATACATGATATAAGGTGAGCGTCGCGACGTCCGTGGATGCCTGTGTGTGTGTGTACATTGTATAGGTGAATATGAGTGCGAGGGACCAGTGCGCGAGATGGGGCGAAAGGATATTTACATTTCCCGCATGGAAATCAGAATTTTCCTCCAACGTTGAAAAAGCCCCACTATCCTATCCCCTTGTTTGCCTCATGCGTCAAAAACTGAGGCATTAGAATCGTAACCGTCTCTCTGCAGTGTTGCGGAAGCGAAAAGGGAAATCAAATTGAAAGAACTTACCAAAAGGAAGACGGTGACACGGATAAAGAGAGGAAGAGAGAGGTGATAGCGCAGAAAAAATCACGAAAGGTCGGGGAAGCTTTTTCTTCTTACATTTCCATTTTTTTACTTCATTTTCTTCAGTTATTCGGATCCCAAGCAACCCTTGCGCCTACATGCAGTGGTGGTAAAAGATCAAAAAAATTGTCAACGAAGATTTGACGATATTATAGAGAAAAAAAAAAAAAAAAATGAAAAGGATTTTGAAAACCATCGTAGAGCTGTAAGGGAAGGAACAGTCGAGTTTCCGGTTCACTTTTCTTATTTCTCTTTTTCCCCCGCCGGATATACACAGTTATACATATACACTTTTGATCGTCGACCGACCTAGAATACACCAAGGTTTGATAGGCTCCCCTCGTCGTTTATAATAATAATGATGTTGAAAGAAGAAAAAAAAAGATGGAATAAATTGGGGATAAAAAGATTTGCAGAGAGTCAAAATCTTTTGGTTGATTTTTTTTCTCCCCCCCCCTCCATCGCGAACCGAGGAGTATACATGTGCTTTTCCTTCTATAAGGAATTCGTACAAGAAAAATTATTTTCTTTCTGTAAAAGCACCAGTTAGAAATTCAAAGTACCTGCTCCTCTACCCATTGTATGTACGTACCTCCTACTCCTGTCGGAATTCATGACAATCGCTGCTGCAGCGCTTTCTCATACGTTTCGACACGTCATCTCGCACGCTTCTTTTTCGTCTTCTTATTTTCCACTGCTTTGGAGTAAAAAGAAAAATTCATGAAAATTCTCTCGATAATTGATCCTCAAAAACTACACACAATCTTCCTTTCAATTTTTATTTTACTCACCCTATGCCGTATGTGTATAATATCAGTCATTTTTTTAAATTTTTTGTGAGAAAGACCGCACAATGCGAATCGATTTACTTTTAATATCGTTGGACCTCGCGTTTACAACCGATTGGTTTGAAATGAGAGCATAGTAAAAAAAAGAAAGAGCACATATCGTGTGACAGGTATATACGGATGGTCGTGGAATTAGAGAATTGTGCGATTCTATGTACGGTGGGTGGATACGCAGAGAAGCGCATGTGAATACCTGCGTACGTGCGTTCGTTCAATTTTCTGCACTCGTTCAACGTGTTGAATTTAAATTAATTATAGAAGGAAATTTACGGTTCGGTGGGGTTGTTATCGAGAGTTCGTTTTATCAATCCCATGTAGTACATACAGGCTATAAACAGAACACATATAGCGTAGGTACTGCAGAGACTAAATTTTTTTTTTTACTTCTCTTTTCCTTTTCTTTTATATGCCCGTTGTAAAAGCGAATTATACGTTGCTGCTGAACGTGCGCAGATTTTGTTTCACTCATTTTGGGGGAAAAAAATAACCATAGAAAATGCACTGAAAACAAAATTTATGTGAAACGCCATAGGTGTATATGTCGTCAGATGATAATAAAAAAAAATAGAGAAAAGCTGCGATATTGAGGATAACTCACGGTGTGCTGCAACACAGCTAAAATTACGACCACCTATGGTTAATGAATGCCGATGACGGTTCTCCGACAACCTGATAAGGATTTATGGAGTCAATATAACGGAAATGTCCCGCCGTATATGAGTATATGAAAAAACAAAAAAAAAAAAAAAAACGCCGAACCCGGACCCGGTATGATTTTTGGTAACAAAATTCCCCTTATACCCTACCAGCTGCAGGTTTTTATGGGGTCACCGAGAGAGAACTAGAGCGCATAACTCAACGAGAAAATTTTTGTCGTAGTTGATTTTAACCACGGAATGGCAAAAAAAAAGAAGCGGATTTTTTTGGGCTCTATGAATATTGAAATGATGATACGGTATGGATAAATTCATTGAGTCATTTGCGCAGAGAAAACTTTCGAACGTTGGTAAATCTTTGAGTGAATTTTGTAGGTGCGCGAGATTTTGGGGTACGTGGTAGAGAGTATCTCGAAGCGAGAGTCCTGCCGTTTATTGGGCAACGATATAGCTAATTAAGAAAGGTGGATCGATACCTCTTAATTGGACCGTCGCGCGTCTGTGTATAGGAAGAGATAGTTGAACCCCCGGTAGCTGGTGAAGGAGATGCAACTATCGCTGAGGGTGTCAAGTGCCTCTCACGCGAGAAATTAAGTAATTATATTGAATTCCGAATCCCCCTCTAGATGGCATGGGGCTGAAGTTCCACGACCCTATAAGCGTATCGTATCGCCTATTACAGATTATACAGGCTCGTTCATTTCGGATGTTTTACTCAAATATTTCGCGAACCGAAGACAGCTGACATGCAAAAAAAGTTTGCAATCTCCAAATATCCTAAGTATGAAATTAAGAATTTAAATTTGGTGTTTTCTGCTACAAAAAAAAAAAAAAAGAAGAAGAATTTAACACATTTTCGATAGTTTTTCCAGTTCTTCCGAAGTTTTTTCGTGTCCGCGAAATATTCGACTCGAACGTTCGAAATGTGTCACCCTGTACACACGTGAGAAAAATACCGCTGCGTATATATAAAATGCGGAAATGCTACAGAAATTACTATACGTTCTATACCGTGGAATTGCTCCTGCAGGTATATAAAAATCCACATATTTCAACCCTCACGTGCAAAACGCGGTCAGACCGATAGAACTGGATAGAAAAAAGCAGAATTATATTCTAAATGGTACCTCGCAAATTACGTGGAGCAGCAAATAAGGTTGCCCTGGTTGAGTCTGTCTCTCTCCTCTCACATTTCCTTCCGTTCTCCTATATTATTACACAGGGCATCGCCTAGTAAGGGGAAGTGAAGGAGAAAAAAAAAACACATTTTAAAAAAGTAGGAATTTTTTTTTTACAAAGCTTCGCTGTGTCTCCTCATTGCGGAAGCTGAAAGCTCACCTAGTGTTCGAGTCCCTGAACGAGGAAGAGGCAGCAGCTGAGTTGTGCACGAGCTGTATAAGGCTGAGGCCAAAACCCGAGGTCGGGAATTCCCCGGAGTGAAAGAATATTTGTAACGAAATTTTTACCACCGCAGGCGTACAGAGACCGACGTGGTACGCATTTTTGCCACGCTCTTTTTTTTTTTTTGGTATTACTTTTTTTTTGTTTGAATTTATTTTTATTTTTTTTTCGTTTATTGCTCCACTCGCACTGTTTTCATTTACCCTCACTCCGTAAGCGTTTGCGGGCAAAGAAAAAACTAAAAAAAAAAGAAAGGAAGAAAGAAAATAAATAAATAAATTCTATGGGCAAAAAGAACTCTCGGGGTTCTGGAGTTCAAAAGAAATTAGAACTCGAAGTTATTTTACTCTCAGATATGTCCTGAAGACAAAGAAATTAAATAAAAACTTAAATGAAGAAACTCTGCAGGTATCTAATTGTATAACCATCATTGAATTTATTTATTTATTTCGTTTTTTGTTCCTCGTAGACTGTACGTCGTCGCAGTTATAACTGGTAACCGGAGTTGGGTCACGTTTTCATCTTTGAGTTTCAGGATACGAAAATAATCATCGTATATGTTGTTTTTCTTTTTTCATCACATTTTATTTTCTTAATTCGGAATATTTCTGATGTTTTTCTTTTGTTTTTTCTTTGTTTCGTAAGTCATCCCGTTAAATCTGGTACGGTGCCTGCGCAGGTTTTATAATGAAAAGAAAAAATGGCGAGATTTTAAAATTCATTCGCGGAGGTTAATTGAACGCTGTCTTCTAAAATCTGATGCTGAACCCCCCCCCCCTTCCCCTTTCATACCACAGAGCTCCCTTAAAGTATATTAGATCCCCGATTTGTCGGTTGAATAATTCGGCGGAACTTCAAACCCCCCTTAATCATGACTTCAGAATACCGAAACCCAACATAGGCTCGGAGGAAACTCCGATAATCCAACTTGACCGTCTACGTTAGATTCTACCCCAAATTCTGATGAGATTGTACGGTACATATATACATACATATATACCTAAAAGGTATATCGTAGATGGAGGCGCGTCGCGACGGAACTGAGCCGATGTTATTGTTAGAGATGTTTTCGACTCGTGTCTTCCATTGAATAGTTGTCAACGGTTTCGCGAGTATCCTCGCCACCAACCGAAGCTTTCACGTGTACCCCTCAGGTCGGGATACAGATATCTTTTGTTGGACTTCAATTCGCATTCCCTCGTCTCCTGTACCACCAGCACGGATCTCCAGTCAATGTATGTAAACGCTGTACACAGATCTCTCCTATCCATTTATTATTCGTACACGGTACATACAAGTTCAATTATAAGAATTAATTCAATTCCGATACGCGGTGAATTTTTATCTAGGAATTAATTCTCGCAGATTTCATATCGACGTAGTGCGGAATTTTAATTTTTTTTTCCATCATATTTTTTCTTACACATTTATCGAATATTGCGTAAATCGGGTATCTCATGGTATGGAGATTAAAATATGGACAAACGTTGTTGTTTTTTTTTTTGTTTTTTTGGGATATTATTTCTGCGTGTACGTAGCTAGTTGCGTAACGTTTATAAAACCTGGACTTCGTTGTCCTCTCATTTTTTCTGGACCGTCCGTTTAACGAAGGGCCATTCAGTCGACGTGGGTTTTGATGTGGTTGGGCGGCTCTCGTCATCCACGAGGATAAGCGGCACGTGCACGTGACGTGGAGAGAACGGTTTCGCACGTCACGTTAACAATTTTACACATAAACGCGAATGAACAAATGAATCAAACGTATATAGGCAAAGCGCTGCAGAGCTAAAGGGGAGGCTTTCTACACGACAGCCATATCGTCGGCTGTACAACCATTCACGGTGTTCGAGGGGAAAAATAATGCCATCAAGAGTCGCGAAACATCTGAAAAAATTAGTTCAACAATTGAATGAGAACAAAAGCTGTATGGAAATTATGAAAATAATCCCCTTTCCCCGAATCACCGCGAGCGAATCTCGGAGTAGAGAAAATTTCTTGCTCTCTCGCGTATATAATTGAAGATAAACTGAAAATAAGTGAAGAGAGTATGAAAAAAGAAGAAAATTAAAAAAAAATAATTAAAAAATTAAAAAGACAGTAGAAAATCCCTGGGTACGCCTCGCTCTCTCATTTTTCCTCTTCTTTTCAACAACCCGGCGTACTATTTCCTCAACTTTTTCATTTTTTTTTTTTTGTCTTCATTTTTTATTTTTTACTTTACCATGGGATAAAAGAATGCGGGAACCGGGCAGCCGCGTGTGCAGGGTAGGAAGGTACATCTCTTCACTTCGCCGCAACAAAAAGTGATGCTCTGCCATTCTTTCTTCATATAACTATAATAGTCACGTGACTATAACCGCACGACCCTGGCCGTCGCGTCGCGTTCGCAACCCCTAAAGGCATAGAAACTTGTTCTGTAGATCTGTGTTTTTTTTTTTTTTTGTTTTTTTCTCATTTTTCTTCCCTGGGAGTCATTCCCATATATAACAACTATTCCCAGTCGCTGCACCCAGCTCCTATCTCCCTTACTCCTCCACTTTCCTTACCACCCTCTGACTCGGCATTTTTCTAACCCATTGCGATGTTGCTAACGTGTTCGCGTGTGTGTGCAACGTATCTATACAGTGGTACATATTCGTCTGTCTATTGTATGCACTTATACGTCATCATCCGTATGTTACATGTGTATGAAAACAATATATAGGTAGATACGTGTGTAGACATAGGAGGAAATTCCGGGGCCGAGGGCGGGATAAGAAATCCTTGATTTACTCGGGGAATTTTATTGGTAAAGAAAGGGCAAACAGGTTATCCAAGGCATGGGAGGATTGCCTATAGATATAAAGCGAGAGAAGCGTGACGCGAATGCAATGTTAGCAGGAGGGTGTCCGGCTGTCGAAGAATACGGCAGAGAATATACCCGGGATGTAGTCGAAAATCTCCCGCTCCTGGAACAGCTCTCCGTGGTGGTGCACGAGGTCGAGCTCCAGCATCCCTTAACCGAACCAATCTCAATTCCGGACAATATCCGACGGGATTTCTGCGACTTTCCTCCTTCTTTCATACACCTTATACCTATATACATGTACACATAGATATATATGCATTTCCCTCGCCCTGCCACCACCTTTTTCTACACGAAATTCTATTCTATTCTAGCTTGTCTTTTTTCTTTTTCTTTCATCTAGCCTCAATTTTTTTTGCACAATTTTCAACACCGTGTTCTTTTGCTATCTTTGATTATCTCGTATATACATGTAGGTATATGGTATCTGAGATTATCTCGACTTTTTTAATATGATTATTTATTTTTTTTCTTTCGCTCTTTTTTTATTTTCAAATTCTGCTTTTGAACATCTATACATGGGGGGGCTGAGTAATTAGTTGTGGGATTATTTGTATGCGGTGCTCGGTGACTTCAATTTTTTTTTTTCTTTTTTTTTTTTTTTCTTTCTTTCCATCCCCCATTTCGCATTACCGGTCCTGTGCTCCGCCTATATCCCTCTCGCAGTTGATGTTGTGATTACTTGTTTATTTTGCGAGCGTATAGAAGAAAATTATCTCCACGGCTTATCTCTCGCCAGTCTTTATACGTATATATGTACTGTATATAGTTCTGTGTACATCTTTCATATTGTACGTCACTGTGTTCGTGACCTAGTTAACGGTGCGAGTAGTATATTGCTAGGTGTAGATGAATCCCGGAGGGAATCATATAATCCTTAATAATTTGGGGACTCGTTGTCGTGGTTGTATAATGTACGATACAATTGAACTATACATTTGTTTACCCTTATTTCGCTATTTTATCATTTTATATTTCGCTGCGTCGAGAGAACGTAGAGTTTGCCGTCGTCCTCCGCAGTGCGAAGCAACCAACCCCGAAAAAATCTCTGTCAGAGGTCACACGTGTCCCGAGGCTGTCCTAGCGGTTTAGCTGATTGTCTGGAGAAGAAAATTCCGCGGAATCATCGCCCCGCTGGTATCAGGATATCTGAAATCTGACGCGAATTGCGAATATCGCTGCAACCACCGAATCATCTTCTTACCACCCTTATAACAGCTACCGTTTGTTTGCTCAACCGCCCACTCGGGTCATCCGCGCTATCCTCCGGTTGGCGGTCCCCCTATCATCCTTGGACCTCCCCGAGAGCGCGCTGTGTATTTTTTTCCTTTCTTTATTTTTTTTATTTTTTTGTTGTTTCGTTTTTGTTTTTTTAGTTTCCCTTATACGGCTGACCCACTTACTCGAATAACTTGGATAAACGTGAATGTAAGCTTATACCTCCAAAATATATATCCACCTCGAGTGCAACTCGGGAATGTAGAAAAATTTGTTAGTTTACGAGTAGGTCGTGTGTCTGAAGTAACGAAAATTCGAATTACGATTACGTTCGTTTACCCAAAATATTTAGTGAATTTATTATCGTATTTATTCACATATTTGTCGCGGTAGTTTTTTATGCTCTACATAGTTTTTCAACAGTTTTTTTTTTTTTTTTTTTCCGAAAGTTAACACCGTTTCGAAATAACACGTGCAATTATTCTCGTACTAAAAACTTTACTTTTTTTTATCTATTGCCCTACGATTTTTTTTTTCTCTTCATCTCTGTACTGTGAAGTTGGACAACAAAGCTTGCGTGTATAAACGCGAACTTTTATTTTTAACACGCCAGAGTATAGCTATGTACAAAACTACCCTAATTCAATTTTGAAAGTCAATTGGCAAAGAACTACGAAGACTTGTAACTTTTTCAAACATGCCAGAGTCACGTGTTCTCAAGATAGAAAAACTATACGTATACCTACAATACGACCTGCAACCCTCCGAGACTATAGAATAATTCTCAAAGTTTTTTCGTCCCAGAAAAGTTACGAACAAATTCGTAACGATCTCAAACGAAATGATAATTTATCGATTATCGTTTCGCAACATCAAAAATTCATCTAATCATCGATGGAACTGGTGAAGATAATATATTTCATTTGAGTTTTCATTCGCGCTGCATTTTCTTCGCGACTTTATGTCTGTACATTATTTTTCTTCTCGAGTTATAGTTTGACCTAAAGACGACGCTCGAACTCGCGTGATGGGCAATAAATTTTACGTTCAATTCTATGATCGTCCGTTGTGTAAAAAATATATATCGTTGAAAGTATAATGTCATAAGTTTGCGCATCATCGATATACGCTCTATGTTATCCTGATTCTTATGTCTTTTGCGATTTTATCATCCAACCCCTGAGTATCACCGTGGAGCGAGTTATGCATCTGCTTATGAGTAGATATTATACCTGAAGTACGCGCAGGAAGACCGCATTTCGCTTTCCTATATTTCCTCTCATAGGTATATATGGAAACATCCTTCAGCATCCGTCTCATTTTTCGCTCTATCTTTTTCACTCGGATTGAAAAATACTGCGGATCCATAAAACGACCACGATATCCTCGCTCCGCCAGCCCCGATTGGTTGTGCCTTATCCGTCTATAACTATATACGTATCTGTATCTACTCGTACTTTTAGTTACAACGAATAACCTCGGAGACTCAGCGGGTCCCCTGGATGAATTAAAACTCAAACTAAAATATGAAATGAAATTCTGTCAGTCTATACCTATACGGAAAAACTGCAGACAGCTGCTGCAGGGGAGTATTGTGAATGTTCAACAGCTACGCGCTACCGTTTTCCATTATAAAAATTTACAATTAATTTAAAATACTCACGAAAAAAAAATTGAGAGAATTTTTCTTTTTTTTTTCTCTCAATTTATAAATTCTGCTCCAGGGGTTATTTTTTACATCAGAGAGTACGAATATAGTATGTTAACTGAGATGGTCGTTAGAACCTATTGTAATTAAATATCCGTTATATTAACCCTTTTTTTAAAAATTTTTATTTCGACCAAGTAAAAAACAAAAGAAAAAAGAAAAAAGAAACGGGAATTGCGGAAGAATTATTTCGGCGGGGATTACAGTAGTCCGATCGGCCGTAGCTACCCCGAAGTTTGTGGATTCGGTGGGATTAAGGGTGGTTAAATCCGTAATAACGAATTGCTCGTTGTACGCCGGGGCTATGGCTGGTGGAAATGTCGGTGGTGGTTTGGTACATCTCTTTATCTGGAGATAGGTTACAGAAGTAATGGATTTTAAACTGAAATCACGAAAGACGGCGGCACTAAGCGATAAAAAAGAAAAAAAAAAATTTTATCTCCTTTTTTTTCTTTTTTCTATAACACAACGCAAATTTACTGCAGCGAAGGCGCGATGTAGGATAAAAATAGATATGCAGAAATAAAAATGCAAATGAAAACATTTGACGGCGCCGCTATCATTTTAATCATCTCAACGGTTTCTGAAATTTATTCATCTCTCTTTGATCTTCCAAGCTTTGTGCGTTATGTATGTAGTACGAGTACTTTTTCTTTCTTTTTCTTCTTTTTCTTGTTTCCAAAATTCTTCGCTTCACCTACACTCGGTATAAAATACGAATTCAGATGTATCAAAATTCCGTGAAAAACCGGCTGATTGCGAGTATGTACTTGAAAAATGAAAATTAAAAAAAGGTGTTTATGGAATTAGTTTGATCGAAAACATATATCGATGATGAAATAATAAGTCTGGGAAGGAGCGAGATGTTCTCTCGACGTTAATCAAAACTTTGTGTCTCCCACGTGCACGTACAATTAGTATAATCGAAAAGTTAGTTTAGTTTAATTTAATGCAAGTCGGGTTCGTGAATTAATACGAAGATTGCTACCGAGAACTCGTGCAACTATAGCGACAACCGTGTACTATAAATAACGTATCTTCGCCACTGCAGCGATAAGCACAGTGACAGCAAAGCGTTACTAGAAACGCTTCACCTATCGCCACACTTTACGGGCGAATGTCAGATTTGGATGACTTACATACAGGTGCAGGATATCTTGCACCTAGATTTCCTTCCGCTGCTCTTGTTCCTGTTTTCATTGCTTTTGGAATACCCGTGTAGCTATGCATGTGTGCACGCTATACCGGTGTGCATTCTGTTCGCCGAGTATTTCTCCGCGTCGTACCTACCCACCTACCTAACCTACCAATATCCAATGGGGTCATTTATCCAAGGCTGCCAATACAAGGCAAATAAATTCTCAGTTTCCACTAAAGTTAGATGTGTTCCAGGCTGCTCTCCACGCGCGAACTTGTGTGTCGGTGCAGATTCATGTGCAACTTCACCCGTACACGCGGTAGAATTCTGTATGGATGTGTGTAAAAGCTATCCAAGTTACACAGGTTAGTAGTTTTGCAGCTAAAGTATATTATTTGTCCAGACTCTCCGCTTTTGGGCGGATAAAATAGCGAGAGATGTCTAAACCACCCTTAAAGCAGCGGCCTGAATCGTGTAGTATATTACTTTTCTTCTATATATGTTTGTTTTTTTTTCTTTCTTTTCTTTTCTCATAGTTTCGCACAGCTCCTCAATCCCTTTCACCTGCATACACCCACCCACACCTGTTTGTAACACGCGAAACAGTTGACGGATAAGCCGTTTCAGTTGGTAATTCGAATCGTCATACAGTCAAGTGACTCGTACGCCCTTCACAGGCTTCGGTCACCCCGCGTATTTCACTATAGGTATACGCAACTACCTGCATTCCTGGATTGAAGCTCAAAGCTTTGGAATTCCGATAGAGCTTGTTACCAGTTAACGGGGATGACATTTTATTTCCCGACCTATTGTCACGGAATGAACTATACATCTAACAAAGCCCGTGCAGCGAGCTTTCGGCTGATTAATATAATTGGGTGGGAGTTGGATGATAAAAGGTAAATAAAAGGTAAGCGCAGTCTACCGTTACCGTCGAGAAAGGGCCGCCCATATAGATCAAGGATTGTTTTTTGAAAGGGGAGAAAGAAAAAAGAGAATAAACTTTGTTGAAAAAAAAATACAAAAAAATTTTCAAGCTAGATATATGTATACATGGTAGAGCTGCGCGATAGCCGGCTACCTTTTACCTCGTCTTTTTCTTTGGTGGTTCCCGCGGTAGATCCACGTGCCGAAGGTTCATCGTCTTTTGCTTCGGTTATTCGTCTGCGTATCGATCGATACGGCTACCGAATCCCAGGACTCGAATCCCGTAATCCCATAATTCCGAATCCTATATCCAACCGCTGGAAAAATTGTCTCCAAATTCCTATACGCCATCAACCCTCGCCGGAGGGATGAATTTTTCATTGTCTTATCTTTTAAAGTTTAGAAAAATAAAAGTTGAAACCAAAAAAGAAACAAAAGAAGATCTTGAAACGTGCATAATTCGCAGATTTTTTCAGATTTCGGGATTTACCATCGCGGATAAATGCGCCATTTTTTTTTTCTTCATTTTCTGCTTCTATTTTTTTTCAATCTCCCATAATTTTCGGTGAAATTGTAAAGAAAAACTTGTCACCGTCTTGTCAAATCAAATGAAATTCGATTGAAAATAGCATCTACAGAAATGTACGTTGTTTACTTCTGAGGTTAACTTCCTTCGGGGTACGTTGTCCTGAAAATTAATGACGCAGTCGTTATTACCAATAACATATTACAGCGGCAGGAGCGGCAGTAGAGTGCCGATAACCCAATCTGTCGGTGTAGCCTAACGTTCTTGTCTCAGTCAACGTACGGCTCTTCCCTAGAGCAGTTCCTCGGTAGGCGAAGCAGCAGAAGTAGGAGAAGATTATTGAGTTAAGCCTAGCTCTAATCCACGATCCCATCTTTGCCTAGAGCAGCACCCACCAGGTCGATGGGTATCTAGCGAGATGGGTGTGTATTATACTCCTTATTCAACATGCTACTACATATATTGCTGTTGCTGCTGTTCAAGGAAAGATTAGATCGTTAAATTCCAAGACGGTAACTATTATATCTTTACCTCGATGGTACGAAACGAGAGCGGAGAATTTATGAAAACGTATATCGTAGTTTACAATATTATACACGCGGACATAGCAGAGTAATAGGGTGCGAGAGATTATGGAATGAACAATTAAATCATCAACTCGCGATTTCTGTTATTGGCTTATTGGGTCAATGATTGTTTTACCCTGTGTGCTCTACACGTTGTTATTATCATAAGCTTATTATCTCCCATTTCTGCTGTTCCATGTGTTTTGTTTTTTTATTTGTTCAGTTATTTTTTTGGCCTATTATTTCCCATAGTTAATCGAACGCCGTTTGAGACCCTAATCAAAATTTTTTGTGTGCGTATACCACGTAATTTTATATCTCGACAATAATTGACGCAATTTATCCAATTAAACCGGTGAAATCGTTGTTCGGATAACGAGAGTTTAGCATATCTACCTACGTATCGATTCACGGTTATATATTCGATTATCTTCCATCCGATAATTGACTCTTCATTTCACGACCGCAAAAACAAACTGGGTAGGTTAACGCGGCTGGCGAATCTCCAGCTGAAACGCTGCGAGAAATGTGTACGGAAAAATTTCACACTGATGTAAAGAATATAAGTGAATAAATGAATAAATAAATCGACGAATAAATAGACAGAGAGCGAACGGAGAAATTTCACACCTGCAGGAATGAAATTCAATTTATTAAACTAGATCGAAAGAGGCAGCCGCTTGATTCGCCCTCTAGCTTTGACCGCGTATTACTCAACGCCACTTTCAAGTCTTATCGTATAAAATCTTTAAAATTGCACCTTATATGGTATATAATAACGTATACGTCTATGTACAGTTCCCACGTGTATAAAGGGATGAAAATAACATCTGGTTACCTACTGGGCATCGGTACATATAGAGCCATTGATCAATCCACGTGCTTGATAAAATGGCAGATACCTCATAAATTCCACAAGAATTGCGGAATTTGCAAGGGAGAACGATTCCCTTAAGGACTTTCTCGATTCACGACACATCCGAATCTAAATCCACATCCAGCGTATATACCTAATATTATATCCATGTAATATATTTCCTATATACCTTCCTCCCTCGCGAATATGTAACAGCTCTTGCCTCAGATGTTCGTTCGTGCGTTGCCGCATCGACATGGTGATGTAGACGTATATTACGTACCGAGAAAAGCGATTTTGTATTATAGTGTTGAAATTAAACTTGCATGGGCTACCGATCCTACTATCTTAGAAAGTTGACGACCAATCGAAAATTCAAATATGAGATGAAAACTCAAAATTCGAGATGAGCATCGTGTTTCTGAATTCGCGATCTATGAAATTGATCGAGGTATCGCCAATTTATTGCTCCAAAAAGTAATAGAATAAGGATATCTCGATGAGATTTATTTCTAGCTTAATTTACTCGACGGTTTCGTGTTCCTGAGGTCAAAATACGTTAGAAAAATGTGCTGCGATCGATTTTGAAAATACTTCATTTTTGACCCAAAAATCGAAAAAATCCAAAGGGGTATACCTTAGATTTTTGTCAATTTTGGGGTCAAAAATAAACATTTTTTATTTTCGAGTTTGCCATGATATTCTTATGTGTTTCGATCTCAGAAATTCGAATTCGCAAGCCGAATTGGTCCACCTATGAAATTGATCGAGTTATCGCTAATTTTTTGCTTTTCGGAGCAGAAAAATTGCGATATCTCGATGGGATTAATTCGTAGCTCAATTTACTCAACGGATTCGTGTTTCTCAGGTCAAAATACGTAAGAAAAGTATCCTACAATCGATTTTAAAAATTCTTAATTTTTGACCCAAAAATGGAAAAAATCTAAAGGGGTATACCTTAGATTTTTGTCGATTTTGGGGTAAAAAATAAAGTATTTTTGAAATCGATCGTGGGACGCTTTTCTAACGTATTTTGACCTCAGGAACACGAATCTGCAAGCCAAATTGATTTATCGATAAAATTGATCGAGTTATCGCCAATTTATTGCTGAGAAAAGTGAAAATATTAAGATATCTCGATGGGATTTTTTCCTAGCCTAATTTAATCGACGAATTCGTGTTCCTGAGGTCAAAATACGTTAGAAAAGTGTCCTACGATTGATTTTAAAAATACTTCATTTTTGGCCCAAAAATCGAAAAAATTCAAAGGGGTATACCTTAGATTTTTGTCGATTTTGGGGTCAAAAATGAAGAATTTTCAAAATTGATCGTATGACACTTTTCTCACGTATTTTGACCTCAGCAACACGAATCCGTCGTTTAAATTGAGCTACCCATTAATCCCATCGAGATATCCTTGATTTTTCACTTTTCAGATCGATGAATTGGCGATAACTGGATCAATTTTCTAGATAGATCAATTTGGCTTGCAAATTCGGAATCTTGAGATCAAAATACGTAAAAATACCATAGAAACCCCAACAAAAAAAAATGTCGATTTTCGACCCCAAAATCGACAAAAATCTAAGGTTTGGACCCAACGTCCAATCCTATACCCTGAACATCAAATTCAAATTGCGATAATAATAATGCAGATTGATAAAAAAAAGACTCTCAATGTGTGATGCGTCTGAAATGTTGTGATATGAAATTGAGAAAAAATAGTGGACAAAGTTTTAAAAATAAATGAAACTAAATGCGGCGCGCGTGGAGCGCGCGCGTGCAATGCTATATACCAGAGTTTCGTTACCGGGAAACGCCGATAAACTTGACATCAAATTCAGTCAGGCCTAAATAATTACTTTTGCTCTGTTGCTATGAAATTTTGCGGTTGATCGATGGTTCAATATCAGATTTGGTTGGAAAAGCGGATACTCTTTGGATGAAACTCGGAGAATTTTCGATCTCTGCATGTATAAAAACATTATTTTTCAAATGCGTTTTCCGATTTTTTCCCCCTGCAAAATTTTTTTCCGTTCATCGCATTCGCTACCACATATATCGCGGTTGAAAATTATCAGTCCTGACTTTTTGATGGTCCAAGGGACATAGAAATATATGAAAATGTAGAGGCTGAAATTTTTACCTTCCATTGTTATTTCTCACAATTAATATTCGCAAAGAATTATCCAAAGAAAAATCTGAGAAGGTACGATGTATAATGTGTAGGGCGCCGGATCGCGCGAGAGGAAATTGAGTCGAAGGGAAACAAAAAAATTGAAGGGAGGGAAATTTTTATCGATGAACGGAGTGGGTGAGCAACACGTGTATCTTTGATCGGTTCGTGAGCCTCCCCCTCTGTGCTCGCAGACGTAGGCCCTCGTTCATTCCGTGGGAGGATACGGGTCCTCATCCTTGGGAATACTCGCGATTGATTAGAGGCAGATCAGCTCGTTGCGCGAATCTCTAATCAAAATCTCGCACAAAAGGCGACGAGTAATAGTTCCGAGTGAAGGAGGGAAGGGAGATCACTCGGCAGGATAACGAAACGCTTTAATAAAGATCCTCGTACCGAGCAAACGCAAATAACTTTATCGAGGGCGTTGATGGTAGCTTCGAAGACATGATAAACTCATACTCAAACTCACCCCTTATACGGGTGTATATAATATACATGGATATTATAAACGGATCCAAGGTGGTCGTAATCTTGCGAGCGAGTTGAATCTCTTTTGAATGAGCTACAGACGAAATACCGGATGATGTGGATGAAACATCCTCAGTTTCTCATCTGGTAACCGTACTCTCTTCATCCTCTGCACCCGTACGGATGGGTATATATGTGGGTTAATATAAATTGGGTTGCGGTAGCTTCGTAATTGGCGCATATTAACCAAACCACTTGCGGCAATGAAACGGGTGCGCAGCTTTCGAGGATAACAGCGAGCTTCTGCTGCTGCTACTGGTTCCTGCTTCTCTTCGTCTTGCTCTTCTAATGGGTATCTCCTCTCCGTCGTTGGATAAGACAGACTAAAGGGATACCGCACCGAACTACTCCATGGAGTAAAATGAAATTCTCAAATTCATCCTCCGAAGTCCCGACCCCTTCAGACCACGGCCACTGCCGTACCGCATCGCGTTCTTCGGCGTGCCCCACTTTCCTCTCTAATAAGTCCGTTCCCAATGTCCTCCAAAATACCTTTCAACCTTCAGACGGCGGCGGGCCTTTTCCTATATAAAAACATGTACTCTTACCGAATATTACGACACTAGTGTACCCCAATGACCATCCGATATGTGTCGGTCATGGGGTGACCGGCTGTCTGAAGGTCGATACCCTCTCCACGTCCATTCGCTTCATCCTCATCTTTCTCTCGGTTATTGAGGTCTAGACCACCGCTCGATAGGCGGAGCTTATTTTATGATAGCCATAAAGTTTCCACGAAATCACAGTTGTCATAGTGACTTGGAAGGCTGTGCCTACTTTACAATTGTGTCTATTCATAAATTTACAACGATTCGTAGAATTCCACCTTCTCAAGTTCTCGTCAAAGCAGCCTAGCTTGCGGTAAAATCACATCGTTGGTCGTTATCGATGAACAAAAACGTCAAAAAATCTGTTCGCATAAGATTTTTCTCCCAACGGAGTCAAAAGCGAAGACGAGATAAACTCGCTGCGTCTTACCAGTTCCGCAGTGATCGCAGGTGCGACGACAGAGTAATGGCTGGTAGGATGGTTTCGGATTGGGGTAACCATATATCGACCATCTCAAAACGTGCGGACTACACGAGTTTTATCGAAATTCTGAATTGTTCGTCGTGTGCAGTAGCTGAGTAGCACCAGCCGGGCGTTCCACTCGCCTCCACAATAAAGGAAATTGGTTCGAATCCGTTGTTACCATTGTGTGCTATGACTATGGGGACCCGGAGGTTTTGCGCTGTTTTTTTTTTCTTTTTTAGTTTTTTTTTTTTTTTTTTATCAGTATTTTTTCGTTCATTTTTTTTCTCTTTCATCCCTTCTCGTTTTTCTCCTCCTCAATTTTTATTGACGAGTCCAAATTACTCGGAACGAAATTGACACTTTTTTTTTTTTTCATTATCTCTTTTGTTTTTTCCGTTGAACTTTTCACCACGCTCGGAGGTGTTTTTTGACACGGGTGCCGGTATAACGAGGGTGGATATAACGACGGTGAAAATTTTTCTCGTCGGACAAAATTTGCTGCGTGTTTCAAACTGAACATAAATTTTTTTTCTTTTTTTTTTTCGTTGCTCTTTCATCTTGCGTTCATCGGGAATTACTTTCCGGTATTCAACGTTGAATTTCACTCTTTGGAAAATAGGTATCTGGCAATAATTGACTAATTTTCGAATAATCGTAACACATGACTATCGATTAAAGATGTAATTCATATATCTACTGTCACGGTGTAACGATTTACACCTGCAGCTTGACATAGCGTTCACTGTAGTCTGGACTGGTACATATATAGAACGTCACGTTTCTCCACACGCTGAGTTTTGGAACAAAGGGAACAATGGAACACCCTGCAGGGTGAAACGGACCGGTTCGTATACCTATAGTTTATCGGAGCAGGTCTATGTGTTTCTATGAGAAAATACACACGCTTTGTGTATATGCACGGACGGGATATATGTGTACGATATATAAACTATATATGGTCATCTCTGTCCGTTACCCTTGGGAAAGCGGTACACCGTTCCCCGTGGGAATACCGAACGTTTCGCGTACGTTTATATATCGTGGATAAAGGTATGTGGGGCATGTGGTACGGAACGGCAAGTGAAGTAGAGAATCGAAACTGTGTCGAACAAAGTCGATCGAATCGTATATCGTCTGCGAAACAGTTGCCATTTGGCGTTGGTGAACAAAATAGTTGTGTTTCCCAGCGCTATAAACGCTGGCACCTATATGTATAATGAAATCCCCCTAATCGCACCAGAGTGACGGAAACGTTGTCTCAATTGATTTTGGATCAGAGATTAACTTGGGATTAGTGAAAAGTTTGCGGTCTGTACATCAACGTCCGGTTTTCTATTTATGAAAAAACAAAAGCTCTGCGTAATTTTGAGAAAAGCCGGAGGATCTTGAACTGTCCTAGTATTTGAGAACATAACGAATCAGAATTTGATTTACGAAGAACCTTTCTTCGGATTACACAGGTTATGAAAATCGAGTGGATCGCGTGAATGGAAAATTAATTATATTACCTAATTATAATTAATGTATTTAATATTAACGTCTCGAGGTGATCGCTCGAGATTGTCCGTGCGTGGGTAATATCAAAGTTTGAAAAGTTTCCATTCCTAAAATTACGCGTATATATCTATATACATATCTAATAAAACTCATTACGTTTACCTTATTCAACCGAAATGCTGTGCGGGAATTATATACCTACGTATCCATAGCGAATGCGACGACGGCGCTTCATTTTCGCGCGGCTCAGAGATTCGCCCCATCCCAGGTGTTCGTTAAATCCCACGAAAGTAGGATTTGATTCAATTATAATTATAATTATATTACGTAGGTTAGATATACTCCGATCCCACGTACACACTTGCGTCGTCAGGTATTATATACGTAAAGCCAGTTTTCAGGCATTTTCCAAGTTCTATATAAGTACATCTACACATTGCCTACGTACGTTGCCAGATATCTGACTCCCTGTCTGCACGAAACTACTGAAAACTTTACAACAAATAACATATTTCGTTACTCGAGACTAGGTGGTATGTAATATCACGTCGAGCGCGAAACTCAGCGGCAACAGCAACAGCAACAGCAACAACCTTAGGAATATACGCGTGTATTTTGTTCCGTTAAGGAGGTATACATTTTCAGTATATATATGTAAGGGGGAATGTGAAGATAGAAGATCTCAGGAAGGAAATGCAGCTTCAGGATGCTCCGAGTTTCAACCAACCCCCTCATTCCTCTTCCTCTTACTGTCCTTTGATCCCGAGAAACTCCGTATTCGAGGCACTGGTATTTCGCTACCAGCTAGTTTCCCGCTCCAATCTTTTCCACCCCCTCCTTCAAACCCCCCCTTCATATCATTCTGCACGCCATTATTCTTGGCGCCCCTTTTATTCATTCCTCCTTCGTATTATACTCCCTTTTATTTTCTCACACAGGCACACTGTATAGCTAATACTTTATCTTCACGTTCTCAAATTGCCAGGCTAACCCTTACATATAATATAATTTTAAGCTCACCTGCAGCCGTAGCTTATATTCTTTTCCATTGTCATTGTCTGCTGCACCGGTATACGTGCATCACGTTGATTTTCATTATCACATTTCATCTCGCTAATTTTGTTACCGGCGTCGCCGATCCGACCAATTTGTTGAAAAATCCCATGAATAACTTCAAAGCTCTTTGATTGGGGGATAAAAGAATCCTAGGTATCTTTTTTCCTCTTTCTCTCAATATAATTGAGGAGAAATCATCCGCGTGCATCATACGCTCGATGATGAAGAGAATCTGGTCGCACAAGCTTTATTTTTACATTATTCATTATTCATTGTTAATTTTTTTTTTTTTTTTTTTCAAATTTTATTTCTGCCCTTTGTTGCACGCCTATTGATATTGATACACAGCCACACATTATCTGAACACTTGCCGCGGTATGAGTGTATTATATTCTCTTATAAATGATGCCCGAATTCGTGTACATATCCTTTGACAAAGTTAATTATCTTGTTCTACTATTGTCTACCCTCCGGCGAAGGTGGGTGGCAAGGGGTCGACGACGGGGTTCCGCCTCTTTCCTGCTGCCTCTCATCTACAACCTAGTCACCCATTGTACCGCATTGTTGGCGACCTCGCAGACCGACGCTAGAATTAACGAGACTTTCCTATACTAACCGCTGATTATGACGGTCCAGAATGAATCGCGAGTCACTTGATATGCGTACGAAAAACTGAGGCAAAAAAACTTTGTAAGTTTTTTTTTTTTCTATTTTCACTACTCCTATAACAACTGAACGCATTTCGTACTCTAGGCATTGAGATGTGATGCTGAAATTCGATACTGAAATTTAGAATGATAACAGGACAGTCGTTGGAAAAATGAAACGGTAAATAGTTCGAAATAAGTGAGAGAAAGTATGAAGATTACATGGAGGAAAGAAAATTGGCATGTTCTGACCCTCGGCATTTTCTCTTTATTTATCAAAGGTTGTAATTTGCGATCCATCAAACCTGGTAGACAACGTCTTGAATTCGATCGGATCACATGTATGGATAACTATCTACTCGGTTCTTGGGGCACGAATAAGGTTCCGTTGTAAAATGAAAGCTCAAAAGTTAAATTGACTAATTGAACTGTCTAAAATGGAAGACAAAAGATGTGGATCTCATTATCGATGATTTTAAATTCATTAAATTAGGTGCGAGGGGGGAAAAAAAGGAGAAAAAAAAGAAGAGAACACGGTGAAAAAATGAATTTTATAACGAAGAAAACTCTCTGATTAATTTCACTGTCCTTATTTTAATGAAAAATCAAAGTCCTCAATTTATTTTATTTGTTCTCATCGAATTTCAATCACTGCTTTTAGTCGAAGTATAATCTACCGAGGCGCGGTGGGCGATTTGTACGATTTAATGAGTGAAATATTCTTTTTTTTTTTCTTTTTTTTTTTCTTATATCTCATCCTCGAAGGATTTTACGTCCGTCTTGAGTCGATTTTTCGTTTGTCATGTCAGTGTGCGAAACCATCTGGGATCTCTTTCTCCTTTTCGCCGATGAAACCAATTCCGTCTAATGGGATCTTAGCCTCGCGCCTTTCTCTCAATTCTTTCTATGGGCGTGTACATCCCTAGAATGTTTTTTCTTTTTCTCTTTGTCATTTTCTCTTTTTCTTTCTCTTGTTTCTTGGGCCATACAGTCTGTACACATATACACGCGACACCGTCGTCGGTACCAACAACCCATCCACCTACTAACCCAACCCTTACCAACGGGTACAGACGATTTACTCCGTCGTCGCCTACTCTTCGTCGGGTTTCAAAGCGTCAAAGCGGTGAAATATTGTATCTGCAGCACCACCCCGCAGTGTCTCCGTAACGTTCACGAAACGAACAAAAGCTTTTATCCAACATGCTGGTCGACCGCCTCAACTGCCCACCTCCGTTATATCTTCCACCTAAAAGCGTCGTTCCATGTTCTACGATCGAATCACGTGTACAGAGCGGAGAATACGCTGATCGATCCACACCAATTATTGCATTACCGTCATCCATCGCGCCCAAAGAACCTCATCCACATTTAACGGATGCATCGGAGGATCGAAGAGGATGCCGCGGTTAACGGCAGCCGCCGTGCGTTGTAGTTATGCACGAGATGCAGATAGAATAGACATAGTGCAGAGGTCGGTACTTGAAGCCCTCAGGAGTTGGCTGCTGACCGCTTCAATCGGTCCCGGTGGTGTCAGGAACGTGGTTAGCATAAGGGAAAAGCAATTCTGCAACGAACAAAGGGAGAAGGTAATAGCGGGTGGATATCAGGTGCACCTGGAACCCGGCGACTGTAGAGGAGAGAGAGCCTCCAGGGGGTGCAAAATTTTATACCTCATATTATACGTGTGGTAAATGCGTTTTATGCCGCGCTGCTTGGTTGCAGGAGGTGCAGCTGTGGCATGAACTTAAACACTGTGATACTTTCTTTTTTTTTTTTGTTTTTATTCTTCATAATGGATGAACTTCAGATAATTGCTACCACCTGGACTCCGTATACACTTTTGCTTTTCGAGGGTAGACGCGAAATTCGACGTGGTAGTTTTCTAAACGTCTGTAAAGACCATAGAGTACTGCACCCTGCAGCGGTAGTACCACCCATTGTTTGAATCTCGGTCAAACACTCGGATAACGTATGAAAAAAACAAAACCAAAGAAAAAACAAAAAACAAGAAAAAAATGGTTCGCAGTTGGACAGTAACTACTCAGCTCAGGGGTTAAATAATAATGCGAGGAATAAAAAAAAAGTAAGGAAAAGAAAAAGACGGAATAAATTAGAAACAAAGAGCTGTTTCTTTGCATTATACACTGTACTAATGTTTCTACACAATGAAATTCGGTGCGGTAGATTTTTAGCAAATTAATACCTACCGGGTTTATGTTTTTTCTCGCTCGTTGGGTAGGAGAGTAGGTATATAATATAGGTGTCGAGGTACTTAGCTCTCCTACTCGGGGGTGGGGAGAGTTACACCGAGTTTCCGCTTCCTCTTTCCTTATTTCTTTCCTTTTTTGTTTTATTTTGTTTTTATTTTTTTATTTTCTCTCATCTTGTTCTTCTTTGTCTTCACCGCTATATAGATCGTCTTGGTATTCGCGCCCGTCTTCTTGAGCTCAGGGTTCTCAGCTGGATACAAATTGCTGGCGCCAAGTCGAGACGCGAGACGCGACACGAAATTACAATCCTCGCAATTAAGCCGAGGCCTGCAGGGCTCTTCGACCTGAGGGAGGCTTTGCTTCTTGACCTCGCGTCGCGGGCCCGTTCTCAAATCCCACAATCATCGCTGCGGCGACCATATTATACATTTGAGTATGTGCGCATTTATATCTACGTACTTACCCACACGTCGCGCCCTTTATGCATATTCGCACACAACATCACACGTCATTTTTTGAACATGATAAGATTTTTTTTTTTTTTCTCTTTCAAATTGGAACGAAACTTTCCACACTTCAGTCAGCGTGGTTAAACGTCATCCGATCGTGAGCATAAATATTAAAAATTATACGGTTCAAGTCTCGGTGATTGCGGATATACACTGCGAATCTCGCTACATCCAAACGCAATGGACAAAAAAAAATTTTAAAAAAGAAAAAAAGAATTCTCACGCTACATATCGACTGATTAATGAACGAATAAATGAATGAGAATTTGCGAAGTTAATCCGACCCTTTCGAATGCATGCGGCAATGGCGCAGCAGGTTCGCGGCAGTTTGAAGCGGGGGTTTCAGCACCTTTTTGTGCAGAAATTGCGAAATACTGTATAGCTGCAACTGCGGCTGAAAAGAAATTTAAAAAAAAAAAAAATTGAAAAAGAAAGAAAATGCACGATGTATATTCCGCGAAATAAAACGAGCTGTGCTTTTCCATTCACCCAGTGCACTCGCACCTGGCATTTTGACTATTGACTAACTAGATGTGTACCCACGTGTATTCAATTCAACTCACCTAGCTTTGCACTTTCATCCTCAACCTATTTTCGATATTCCCGTTCCGGCTCGGTTTCACGGAAGAAATATTATGCACAATAACACTTTCGTATTCCTGAGTCTGGCGTGTCTGAAAAAAAAAAACTGGGGTTTTTGGCTCGCGAGCTGTACGAGTGGGCGCGATTGGATTCACACTCAGGGGTGGAAAGTAGAGGGTAGAGATCATTTGTACTCTAAAGCACGTCGTCCTCATCCTCGTTCTCATTCTCATTCTCCTTGCTCTGGAGTTGCCATTGCACCCTGATTTCTACGCGTTGCGTTCGTCGCCCTTGTACACGTAATACCAACATCCATATGTATTCCCGTATCCTGGAATTCCGGATTCAGGAACTGGATTTCAGAATTCAGAATCCCGCATCAGACCCGCCGCAATTTGCACTCTCAGGGTCGTTCAATCACGCCGAGCACTTGGCTCGATTACATTCGTGAACCGCGTCGTTATTACCTGTCATGCGCCGGGTTCGGATCCGTGTCTGTGAATAACTTGAACATTTTCACCGAGAAAAAATACTAATAAGAGCACAAAGAGCGTGGAAAATTTGATGCACGTAGTTAGGCATCGCAATCGAGTCTCATTTTACTTTTTTTTTCTCTCGATCAAACAAAAGTTCGCAATTTCAATCACTCGCCATTAACTTCACTATTTATTTGTAACACCTATTCGTGAAGGTGAAAAAAATAAAATAAAAAATAACCTTACCGGATGATACGATGTACATCCCGCACAAAAACAGGCTTGAAACCAGCAACGCTTCGGGCGCATACACCTGCTTCAAGCCTAACTCTGAGGATTTCACCTTAATCTGAATCAACCCTCAACTCCCTACAGAAGAGGGCTTATTCTGCTTCCCTTATACTTCTTTCTCACCCACCAGATAAGAGGGATGTATTTAATTAAATGAAACGAAGCGAGGCCCTGATGATCCTGGACTTATTCCATTACGTTGCATTTAATCATTATACATCTATACAGATATAAATATGCCGTTTTAGCTAAAACAACGAAAATCACTTCTGGTCTCTGAAGGTTCATGTCACATTGTTATAACAACATTTCGAATCAAGTTCAGATTTATTTCATCTAATTTTTTTCAATCGTTGTTCAGAATTGCTTCTTTTTCACGCGGAATTATTTTATCGGTAGGAAAAGAATCAGCTAAATCGTTTAATCATTTGTGTTTCGTTTAGCCGGTTTGAAATTTCGTTAATCTCCTTGTTGCGAACCGAAATAGCTTTACACAAATTACGTTACACTTTTATTTTTTCCTTTCTGTTTGATGGCCGATTACTTTTCTACTACCTTATACCTTATTTTTTCTTCCCTTCCCTTCCCTTCACTTTCAGTAGGAAATTATTTTACGTGGGACAAGTTAGCGGCGAGAATACCTTTGCCAACTACGCAACAGATTCCCCCGAAGGTTCTTAAAGTTCTTCCTCGTAAAGGGAACGCGCGAAACCCATTGAGCCTTTGCGTCGTTAAGCGAATCTCCCCTCGTCCTAAAGGGCCGACTAACCCTACCCAGAATTCGTAGGTACTGAGACTAACCATACGAATTTTCCCTATATGCCCTTAGGATTCTATCTGCCTACACATCCACCCACGCGTGCATACGTAACCGTTCGATATGGATGTATTCTGGCGGGCTTCTCTCGTATCGTTAAAGGGAAGCTGGAGATTTTTTCTTTTATTTTCACTACTTCGCTCAAATCTTTTAGACTCTTACTTTTCTTATTTCCATGTCCAAGACAAACAAGGATGAAAGAAGAACGACGCGAAATAAATTTGAAGCGCAACTAGGGACGGTGGAGTTTTTAAGTTTCGTGTAAACTAAAATCGTTCCGATTGATTCTAAATTGTTTTCAAACGGATAGATCGTCGGAACGCCCAGTTCCGGAATATTATCATGGAACCTACAGATACATACATCTATTTCTCTGTCTGCGCCCGTTTTTAAGTGGTTGATGTGTAGAGGTGTTAAATTATTGTGGAGAAGCGTAAAGCGTGATGCGCTGTTGGAGGCTGAAAACATACCACAGGGTAACAAGGCTTAAATGTCCAGTCGGGCGAATTCTGAAGTGGATTAATCATGTAATTAAGAGTACATGTGACTGTCGCAAGGTGTGTATCCAATTCGTTTAGCGTAACACGTTTGTAGCCGTACGTACGGTACATAACATGCGTTGGGGTGGATAATGCAGACGCAAAAGTGGAAGTGGAACTGGAACTGGAACTGAAACTTGAAGTGGAAGTGGAAGTGGAAGTGGGCCGCGGTGATGTGACGAGTTAAATCCACCCACAGTAGTGGTCACGGCGGTGTTCCTGGGGCATGAAATTAAAACGGGGTTAACCCGGGAAAACAGTAACGTACATGTATACGTACGTGTAGTCATCACGTGTGTATGTATTGACAAAACGTACTAATATATGCTGCAATTTTCAGAGGAGGAATAATTAAACTCGTTAAAACTCGCGACGCTTTTAATTTATCGAATTAATATCAGGGTTACTCTTGGCTTCGGACAGCTAATCCATATGTGCCCTATATTTTCAGCTTCATACCACCTCCGCCATAAATGAATTATCAGAGTGAGAGAAAAATATAATAAATAAATGGATCGGGTAAAAACGATATCGTGGTACGGCCGGGAGGCGAATAAAGTTTTTAAAGTAAGGGGCTTCGAAATTGCATGTACTGATTCACTTGAAACTTTTCTACTTTACTTCTACTCTACCCATGGGGTCGCCCAGAAAGCAATATTTTTTGATCGAACGCGTTCGTCATATATACAGATGCGTTTTTTCCCCCCCTCTCTTTTTCCGCTGTCCAAACTCTGAGCCAACTCTTCCTTTCTTTTTCTTTTTTTTTCACGTCCGTACAGCACACATGCACAACCCCCGTAGCTTCTTATTCTTATTTCTTCATCTTATTCTTTAACTCCTTTTTCTTCTTCTTATTCTTTTCCGCCGGCGAGTTACCCCGCATCGCGAAACAGAGTCATACGCCTTTCGTACGGTGTTCACTAAAAGTATGATAACTTCTACGATCATCTCTTCAAAACTTTTTCAGACTCGTAGCTCGAACGCTGGTCGTTCGAGTTTCAGCTTTTTCTAACATTCCGATTTTATCAAACCCACGAAACTATGACCGGGTCTCTCATAATTTCGAATGCACCGTCCGCCGTACGTCGGTCGTCAAACATTAAATACAAGTCACGAAAAATATATGTGCCGAAACTCTGCATGCTTGGGTGAAAATAATGAAATTAAAAAGTGTTTAATTTATTCAACGAATATGCATGAGATCCTTCACGCGTATGTACCGCTACATGTGAAATGACGTCTCTGCTCGAAAAGCACCGTAGAGGCTGTTTAACTTTGTGAAATTTGAGTTCGGGGTTGATTGTAACCCGAACAAACGCGGCCACCGTCACATTTACCTGATACCCAGAACTGTTTCCTAACAAACGTATGGTAAATCACGCGCGCGATATCGCGCGAGCTTTCGAGAGTCTCACGGTTTTCCGTGAAGTGAAGGGTTGATTACCAAAACTACATCGACGAACGCGTGCCTATCGCTGTATACGCCTATATGCATATTTTGATTAAAGGATGTCGCCAAAAGCATAGCTTTGCTTAACCCCCCTTGAACTTTGCAGTTCTCAACTTGATAATGCAATTTTACCGCGTTTCCCTCGGGATTCGCATATATTATAACACGTATACGAAAATAAACGGAATCAAATTATTGGTCAGTATACGTATGGTGATCGATACTGGTTTGCTTGAACTTGAGGAATTTTTTTGCCTTTTATAATTTTTCGTTTGTTGGTCGCCCGGACTTTAAGGTGGAGTAAAAAGTAGGAGGTCGTATAAGGTCGCGGTGTAGGAAAATGAAAAAAAGGGATGTGGCGGGAATGGAAGTGGGCGCTCTATATTCCCCGAAGCATCGTGACGTCGAACCTGAAGTAATCTAAGAATTTTCCAACGAGTGTCGTTTACCGAGAGTTCCTCTTCACCTATTCCAACCAACTTCTCGGAGCTGGCAACTCTTTCTTATGACTCGCGTGGGGACTGCGAACTGCAAATATGAAAACGCGAACGGAAAGACAACCTTTACCATAAGTACTAATGGACCAACGGTTTAGCATTACACCTAGAAAAAGCAGCCAACTCCATACTACCGTAGCTGCTTATTCTACTTCATTTCTAGAACAATACCCAGACAAGTCCAGAAGAACTCACGCTGGTGCAGCTCTAGAGAAAGGAAGATGGCCGCCTAATTGCGAGGAACGCGGGTTAAATATGAATGTCGGGTCGCGGTGGAAAGGTATAAAAAAAGTGATGATGATAATAAGGAAAAAAAAAGAAAGAAAACAACAAGCTAGATTATTAAAAGAAAAGAAAAAAGGAGAAACGAGAGTACCGTGAAGAAAAAAAAAAAAAAATGAGAACCGTGATGATGATATTTTGCAGGGGTGCAACTGTAATGCGCTTCGTATAACCCTTTGAATTTACGGTAATCATACCGCATCCATAGATTTTGCTATACTGCCGCATAATTGTGCCGTACATATGTGAGGAATGTAGATTATTTAATACATATACCTTTACCTATATACATATCGCGGCATTGTGCAAGGTTTGAATTGTGGACAACACCCGAGTGACAATTACCATCTGGCGCAACTGTGGGTGGGTGTACATATAAGTATATACAGGTATATATGCATGTGCGCGTTTAGGTTGCGACGTAACTGCAATTACGCACGTTACCGAGAACATAATTTATTCACCTTATTTCAGCCAGCAGCACCCACCGCGCTTGTTAACCCGTCGTAAATGAAAATTTGCATCCCGACGCGGACGGAAACCGTTGTCTCGAATACCGCTACTTACAAAATTTTCTACCCACAGATATCGTATATTCTACATAGTCGTCCTTTGTGCGTAAAAAATATTTTCATATCCGCGATTTTAACATTTTTTTTTTCTTAATTACCTAATCAAAATGACCGAAATTTTATTATCCCATTTTTAATTCCATTCATAAAAATTCCACCCCACGTTGTCCCCGTCCGCATCCCTCCATCATTTCTTCGGGTCTATTCGCGTTACAATAATTGTCCGTGCAAGTGCAAAAGTTCGCCGAAGTGTGTAACGCGTTGAATGAAGATTCGAAGAATATAATTCATGGTGCGATGTAGACGTTGAAAGGCTTTGTCTTTAATCATGAGAAATATAAAGTGGGGTGAGTCGAGGTGGCGAAAAAGAGATCGTACAACCGCAACAAAAAAAAAAAAGAAAGAGAAAAAAAAAATCGATCCGATAAGGGTCCGCAAACAGGGCTGACTTACTTATCACAATGCCTGTTTCCTCTTTCTTATTTTTTGTTTTTATTTTTACATTTCATTATTATTATTATTTTCTTTTCCTTCCTCGCAACGTACATCGCGCGATTCTCCTCGCATAGTCCATTGTGTTCGTCCTACGCGAAATGACATCCACTTGCAGCGTCGAATAAATTTGAATACGCGAGCTGTTGTTTCGAGTCGGGTACAAGCTTATTGTTTTGGGATCGCCCACCACGTTTTTCCGCGTTCCGCTAGAGAGAGAAAAAAAAAAAGAAAAAGTAACGCAAAAAAAAAATAGGTAAGATGAACAGTAAAAACCAGCGCGGGAATTATTCCTGTGCAAGGGGTGTGAAAATCACAGATATTTCAGAACCCATTCACACCTGCGGCACGCGTTCGCAGTTCCACACGCACACATACCATTGTAGCTCTTGCGCGGTTTTGCCTGTTTTTTTTTTCTCTTTTTTTCTTTTTTTCAACGATTATTTTATTTTTATTTCTACACGCCTACATACATATTAATGTATTCTCTTTATTCTCTATTTTACTCGCCAAATCCTCGAATATTTTTTCTCATATCTCTTTTCCATTCATTTCGTACCCGCGATTGGTTCACTGCCCCCAAAAAGAATCCAATTAACTTTAACCTTCGCACGAGTTTCGAGTGTAGATTTATTCTATTTCATTTTTATACACGACAGTCGCTAAATAAAGTACGTGATGTGTAAATTCGCTGTTGCGGAAAACGTTGTCCCGCAGCTGCTTCAAAACTCTCAAATATTTTTTCGTAAAAATCATATGTTGCATGGAGAAAAAAAAATTATCCAGCAATCGGCAAAATAATTGTTTACATTTGCATATATATGCGTGAAGTGTGTGCGCTTCTCGTATTCCCGATTGCGCCCAATAAATCAGTCCATTGCGCGATTTCGATGAAATTTATACAAAAAATCAAAGCTGTACTCTCAACACCTATACAGATCGTATACTTATGGAAATTTCGTGAAAATCCATCATGTGTGGGAATTTTGGAAAAATATTTGGTTGATGGTCGGATCCCGAAATTTTACCTCAATAAGCTGAGCTTCTCAAAGAAATTGTTGCACTTGTTATTTTTACTTTTATCCACCATTGCGCAAAGAGCGAAACAGACTCTGATATGTTGATTTGAAAATTTCATTTAGCCATGTTATTTACGTCACGTTGCACTCGTACGTTATGCCACGTGAATTTCTCTTTTAAATATTTGATCGTTGATCGCTGTACGCCATATACATTCCGGGTGAAGCGGACTGGTATTTTTGTGATATAAAATTCTAAGCATCAAACGAACATCTTCCTATAGCAACATTCGTAGTTTTCTATCTACTATTTATGCGCGTACATAGATATACTTGTCGAATGTTTGACGTTGAACCGTGACACGAGTGCACGGGTATACCTATAGTTTTTTTGACTTTTCTTCAGCTACAAGATCGCGGAAAATATTCTTTGAGCGTTATAGCTGAAGATGTTCTACACGGTTTACTACTTCACCTGAAATATAAATAGACTGCAGTTGCATCAGATCGACACTAGCAGGCAAATAGCTACCTCTTTCGATCAATAATTTCTCTAGCTTTTCCGATATCATCTACATATCGCTGTACCCTCGGTAGAATTTTCTTTGCACGTAACTTCAACAAGTATAACGTTCCTCCTCTCGAAGCTAACTCTAACTACTTCTCTTCTTTGAATTTTCCATAAACCTGCACCTGGCTGCAGCTAGTCCGAGATACATCTTATAATTGTTCGTCCGTATAACTTCTCCTCCTGCTGTTCCTGAAATGCTGCAGTGATCCTTCAACCTTGCAGCACACCTCGTTAGCTACGCATATTTACTCAACCTTTGTGCAAATCTGATAATCCTATTTTTCAACGGGTCAATATAAAATCACCTGAATAAAGTTGGTTTTTTTTTTTTGTTTTTTTACGTTCATTGACGTTATGAGTTTTGAACCATGCAAGTGGTAAGTTTAGACACAATCAGTCAGGATATGCTCTCTGATTTAACTGCATTCGTTCTATTCAGAACTCGTTTCTTTCATCCCCTGAAATTGCATTTGAATTTCATTAGGAGCATCGATTTTGTACAGCTTCTGAAAGCGTATCCTTTTTCGTGGATTGTTATTCTGAATGAAATTTATAACAACCTTGCCGCGTCTGACATACCTATACGTATATCTGTATGGCTCGCCCTCTTCAGTACCTTCGCTGTTTAACAATCCTTTAGAGATATCGCTGAGTTTGAGATGCTGAATGAGCAAATCTCGACTCGACGGTGGTACCGGTATAAAATATACGTTGCAGCAGCAGTTGAAACAGCTTATAGCTGACAAGCTGTACCTACCTTAAACTCAGCGGTTGAACTTCGAGAGAAACGCCCACTACTGCAGGGCGTAAGAGATGCCCAATTAGCAGATGGTGCCCAGCAACCAACCCCTCTATATATAGCTTCTCATCTGCAGCATGCAACTTACATATGGTCCGCTCCGCAGCGGCCATGGACCTTGTAGAGAAATGGTAATTATTTCAAACCTTTGTAGCCTTCGTGCACACTCGCCTACCCCCAGCCAATTCTCAGACTTCGTTTTGCTCCATTTATGCTTGCCAGTGTAAACCGAAGTTAATGAAAGGAGAAAATTACGAGAATTTTGAAAATGATGTGGATACGTGTACTTTGTTTGCTCTTTGGCAGACAAATTCAAGTGAGTAAACTCCGAGTGCCTCTCTTCAGATCCTTCGATTCTCATTGGATTTCTATTCGAGTAACCCCAGACACGTATGCTGACGCGGTTTCGAGTGAAATGAGAGTACGATTTAACTCTGAATTATATCAGCGGCCAGACTCTCCAACCTACAATGAGTTGACCGATCAAATACACCGATAATTTGTTTCACACCGTAATTGTCGATTGTCTGTACGGTCAGGGAACGCGATAGTAAAGTTGACGTTCAAACGTTATGACGGACACGAAAAAATACCCTGCATTGTTGAATTTAATTAAGACAGAAATAACTTTACGTAAAACGCCAACTACCCTCGACATCCACCGCCATTTCCTTTCTTACGTTCGCAACCCTCAGCTTGTCCTTCGTCCTTCTCGGCCTTGGAGTCACAGTTTTGAGCTTTCTCTCTTTTTCCATTTACTTTAGGTATACCTTTTTACTTCCTATACCTTTCCCTCGCGCTCGCGGTTCACCGGGCTTCTCAGCGCAATCCAGTTAGGATGGAGTTTATACGTGTAATTATGTAAGTTACCTTGCCGCGACTTGAACTTAGTCATTTTATTATACGGGCCAGTTGTTTTAATGAATAAGATAACTAACTTCTTACTGTCTTCAGTTCTCTTTTCGAGGCGTCAGGGAACCTACTATTGTCATTTTTATTTGGTCTCGCGTTTTCTTTTTCTTTTTCCCCTGCTCGGTTCAACCGTACCATGAAAAAAAAGCGAATTTAGCACCTTCTAGCTTTTAGCCGAATGTTTCTTATGAATTCTTTGTTCCTGCTCCTCATTTTACTTTAAGAATAAGTAAATTAGTGTAACTCATAAGACGCCAGGTTAAATGCTGTAGTACATCGAGCAATAAATTTTCTTACACCGGGACGAACTTCACGAATTATTTATCTGACCCTTGAATAATTACCGTTCTCTTTTATGGCACTTACCTCTTTTGAAAAGCATCTCCATCTATCCTCATTGCTTAATTCCTCATTCAAAATATCACTCGACTATAATTTGTTCTCCTTTTCACCACCGTTCCCTAATTACCTGCATAACTAATATTTTACTTTACCTCATTCTTATTCTACAATTCGACGAAACGGAGAATCGAAATTGTCCACATTTTCTCTTTCTATTTTTTCGTATTGAAAAAAAAAAAAACCAAAACTTTACTTTTACTTTCCCAAAATTGAGATGGACGGATGTAACCGACGTGATTGCTGAAGAGGAACGGACAGAGTAATTGATGAATTGCGGAATGCTTCGAATTTTAATTGCCCTCGAAGAGAAGGAAAAAAGTGTACGGGGATTGTTGAAAATAAGTATTCGTCGGCACATCAGTTGCCGATTCAAAACTTAACGAGTCAAAAATAACTCATAATTATCCGCAACATGGCTGCCTGTGGCGCACAATATCTGCTCATATAGCAGCAGCAGCAACAGCAGTAGGTAATTAACACTTCATTATTATAGCAAAACAGGATAGGTATTTAAAGTTGAGAAAAATTTTCCAAGGTGGTTGCCTCTACCCCTGCAACGGTGTAGTTTTATGATAATTTCCTTTCTGCATGTATCCGTGTATCTGAATGGATAATGAGGAAAAAATTATGTGAATAAAATAAGAAACTGTATGAGAAAAAAAAAAAAAAACTGCGTTCGCAGCTAGTAGCCGTTTTATTATTCATGAATCGTCGATGTATTTTTCATATGAATATGATGTTGACAATAACCAAGATTATCAATTTAAATTTGATTTACAAAATGACACACGTCGGCGTGCTATCTAGAAAATCGATCGAGGTATCGCCAATTTGTTGCTCCAAAAAGTATTAAAATGAGGATATCTCGATGACATTTATTTCTATGAAGAATATTTCATTTTTAACCCCAAAATCGACAAAAATCTAAGGTATATCCCTTTGGATTTTTTAGTTTTTGGGCCAAAAATGAAGTTTTTTTAAAATCGATCGTAAGACACTTTTCTTACGTATTTTGACCTCAGGAACACGAATCCGTCGACTAAATCAAGCTACGAATTGTTTTCATCGAGATATCTCAATTTTTTCACTTTTCTCAGCAATAAATTGGCGATAACTCGATCAATTTTATAGATAAATCAATTTGGCTTGCAGATTCGTGTTCCGGAGGTCAAAATACGTTAGAAAAGTGTCCTACGATCGATTTTAAAAATTCTTCATTTTTGACCCCAAAATCGACAAAAATCTAAGGTATACCCCTTTGGATTTTTTCCATTTTTGGGTCAAAAATGAAGAATTTTTAAAATCGATTGTAGGACACTTTTCTTACGTATTTTGACTTGAGAAACACGAATCCGTTGAGTAAATTGAGCTACGAATTAATCCCATCGAGATATCGCAATTTTTCCGCTCCGAAAAGCGAAAAATTAGCGATAACCCGATCAATTTCATAGGTAGACCAATTTGGCTTGCAGATTTGACTTCCTGAGGTCAAATTACGTAAGAAAAGTGTCATACGAACAATTTTTAAAATTCTTCATTTTTGACCCCAAAATCGAAAAAATCCAAAGGGGTATACCTTAGATTTTTGTCGATTTTGGGGTCAAAAATGAAGAATTTTTAAAATTGTTCGTATGACACTTTTCTTACGTATTTTGACCTCAGGAACACGAATCTGCACGTTAAATTGATCTATCTATAAAATTGATCGAGGTATCGCCAATTTATCGCTTAAAAAGTGAAAAAATTAGGATATCTCGATGGGATTTATTCGTAGCCTTATTTACTTAACGGATTCGTGTTCCTGAGGTCAAAATATTTCGGGAAAGTGTCCTGCAATCAATTTTGGCAATACTACATTTTTTACCCCAAAACCGCGTGCAATGCTAGTATGACTAAAAAATGCGATACAAAGAATAAAGCAAGTGTTTGATCACGATTTCAATTCATCGCGAAAAAAATTCGCGCTTTTCACTATCGCTTGAATATTTGTGTCCCAACATGTATTCATTTCATAAATTCATGTTTCATTTCTTATTTTTTAAATAAACTGGAGAAAAAATTACGAAATTGCGAGTGTTCGATATTGCAAATTTTGTCCGTTCAGTGCGGGGGAGGTAATCCTTTGGCTTGGTGTCGCGGTAGAGAGAATTCATAAGGTATATCGTTGCGGGATGTAAGATGGTTGGAATGGGGTGTAAGCAGAGCGAGATACTTGGCCGGAAATTGCGCTCTCCGCAGAAGCAGCGTTTCCGGTCCGCTGATATAAACGGTGCCGTAAGGCCTCTCTTCCCCTCCCCCACCATTTACTTTTTTCTCTCTTTCCATCTCTAGTTTTTTCCTTATTTTTTCTGCTTATCCTACCGCCTCTTCTGTTCTACCCGACCACCCCTCGAGAGAAGTTTTGCGTAAACCCTCCGCAATCGCGGCTAACGTTTTACCTGCAAAATTCCTGTCTTATTTTTTACTCTCCTTTTTTTTTCATCTCCTCTGTACCCCCTTGTATTCTAAATTTGGGAAATATTTGCCTCGACCGTTCCGAGAAAAACGTTACTTACTTACAGTGTCGCCACCATTTTCGAATATGGCTAATAAGCCAGCTAAATGCTAATGTAACAGCAGAATGTTACGTATTCTCACCTAAAACACATATGGTGCTGAAAATTCAGCCTCTAGTTTTACGAAATGCTTTGTTAATTACACCTATAGTCGTGGGATGACGACACCCCGTCGATTAGGAATCTCATGAATACATTTCAACGCAGAGTATTCTCGCTAGCGAATAAGACGTTTACGATCATGCTAACATTTTCCTATTTTCTTTTTCTTTCTGTTCATTCAGCTGGTTGGCGGCGAATTCGACATGGAGTTGAACTTCGTGATTCAGGACGCTCAGAACATCAGACATATGCTGGAACTACTTGACCACTGTCCACCAAATCTACAGGTAAGATAAATTTTAATGATTTTTATATCGGCAATCAAAAATTTTGATTAATATGTCATTTGATTCCGCATTCACTGCGCAATCGTTTCGCGTACTGTTCTCGACAGGTGTTTTTATGTTGCGTGTTTTTGTTTTTTTTTTCATTTCATTTCATCAATTTCGCCATTTCTGCTGACACTGATGTAGCTGCGGTGGACGCGATTTTCGCCTTCATCCAAGTCCGCAAAATTGGGTAATCAATCGGAGAGATATACAGAACGGTGGATTTAATTAATTGATAATATAATAACGATGATTAATTTTACGGGGTTCGCTGCACAGCAGATTTTTGAGGAGAAGTTAACAGATATTCAATTTATTTACCTGTAACTGAATTCCTTTTTCTCATCGCCGAGAATAACATTTACATTCGAAACGAATTGACAGATCTGCATCTGAAACGCGAACGGATGAAAGTTTATCTCAATTTTCTTCCGATCATTCTCTCGGACGATATTTTCGCAGTGTGTCCGATACATTTATTGTACTGCAGCTGCTGTTATTCCAATTCAACACATATAGGTATGTAATGTCAGTGCAGGCAATATCCTCTTCATTCGATTTTGACAGATGAGAAAATCACAGGCGAACATTTCTTACGATCTCTCACCGGTATGAATTTGATGGCTGTTTGTTCATCTCTGGGAAAATGTATAAAAGCTTTACACACCACTATACACATGCAATGTGACGAGATGAAATGTGATTTGAAAATATTTTCTATCGCACGCTCTGCGGTTTTATAGCTAGGGACGTAAAAATTGCGGTATATTTCTTTTTCTTGGAATATAAGAAGTTGGTGGTAAGGGGGGGGGGGGGGGGGGGGGGGGAAAGTGAAATAAAATGGAAATAAAAAGAAGCGAAAAAATTTCTCAGCGAATGACAATCCCTCCTAGCTCTCAGGTACATTGTGTTGGGAAAGTACGTCTACTGCCATTGCACCATACTTTGAAAACCCCTTGAGGGTAAAATGGGGCGCCGACTGCCCTACATTCGTAAAAATGTCATCGGCCGACGATTTCACGTTTGCATTGAAATATACGTAATACGTGCGCCCGACAACCAGATGACTCCTAAACATACGTAAGTTGAAAAGTAGAAATAGGGAGAAAACGAGAGAGGAAAGTTTCCACTTTCCATCTCTAATACGTAGAAGACTGCAAACCTTGCAAATAAGAAGTTATAAGGAGGACGAGAAAGACGATTACGAACGTGTCCCCTCCGGAAGTGATGTTAAACTACGTAGGTATAAACTTTGGATGTAATCTAAAGTCGTTTTAGTGGAAAAGGAGAGAAAGATACGAAATAAAAGAACCCCTAGACAACCAACCAACCAAAGGAGCGTGAACGCGTAATAGTCGTATTCTGCAGTTGAACAACCATTCGGCTTTAAGGGAGTTCCCTCAGTCGATTGATTGATTGTGGATTTTGCGAATTGTGTCTCGTGTGTGTTTGGTTTTACTTTTCGTTGCTTTAAGGAAAGCAGCTCAGGAGACGCGGTACCATCAGCCCTTTGTTGCCCATCAACGACTCTTAGCTTCCATTTTGTTCCCCTCCGCATCCTTGTTGCCACTTTGAAACTCTCTAGTATTTGTTCATCATTTATTTATAGAAGAAGAAGCAAAAAACAAAAGAGAGCTACTCCCGTTTCGATTTTCCTTTAAGTCGTTCACCCTTCCCTTCTCTTTTTCATTCTATCTAGCTTCTGTCCATTTCATTGTCGTTATTCGCGTGATTCGCGCATCTTCGAATAAAAAGTCTGACACAGGTGTTCATCCATCATTTCGAATACTACGACTTTGCAAATTCATCGCCGGACTTCCGACCGTGCTTTTGGAGGTTTCAAGTTAAACAGAAAGAAGAGAAAGGAAGAAGAAACAAAAAAACAGCACCACCCACGCGCGAATTTATTCCGCGTTGAAATAATAATGATATATAGTAATAATATCAAAATAAATTTAATATAAAAGTCCACTCTCTCTCATGAAAGCGGGAATTGAAATTAACGCTTGATTTAAATTTAATTGGTGAAGATAGTGTCAAAATTGTCAAGTGGGTTCGCTGATGGGGAGGGTTAGCTGGTGAATCTCTTATTTGAGAAGTCCGTCAGCAAGACGTCGCCTCGAAACGCTTGAGTTAAAAGACGATGACGAACAGTCTCTTATTAATTCAACCAGATGTACTATTTCCTTCATTTATACGTGATAATACTTAATTCGCATTGCCAGGGTTGGCGTAGGGCCAAACTTCATCTTCTACACGGTATAATTCAGATCCTGTCATGGACCAACTCGAAGGCAATAGAATCTCTCGTTGTCAGATTTATTATTAAAATTATTATTCCTGTCTTCAGGTGCTGCAGCTACTTCGTCCACTGTAATGTTATGAATTATTTATCCATAGGAGGGGAAAAAAAAAACAAAAAAAATCGAGTGTGCCTTTTCGTTCGCAATTCCGTTTCTCAATTCGTTGCAGATACAAGTTCATTTTTTTTATTATTTTTTTCTCTTTTTCTCACATCTTTTCCTTTTTACCTATATTCTCGTATTTCACCTGCTGTCACTGTACATAAGGAGGAACACGATAATATAATATGTGAATATTTTATGGGGTGTACATTGGATGAAAAAATGTCACAACATCTTCCACTCCCCGCTATTCCCTCTTCTCTCTTTATCTTTGTATATAAAGAAATATCTTTTGTACGCGAGACTTTTTCGCGACATTTTTCATCAGCTTTGTACTCATTTAAACTACTCAGCTTCTTCTCCGACGTTCGTTGTAGCAGCTACCTGTTCACCTGCCTACTTCACTCACTTTTCTTCAGAACTCAGTTTCCCCGACTCATCTCCATCTTCTTTCTCTTCTTTTTTTTTTCATCTCTTTCACTGATTTACTACCTGCTTTTTATCAATTACCTTCCCCGCTCGACTCATTGACGGAGAATAAATATCAACCGAAACAGGAGCAGTGACGACGTACTAATAGTAAAGTATTTTATCATTTTGTTCTCATTTTTTCTCCTCATCCCTTATATTTATTTTTTTTTTCTCATTCGATAAAAATTCGATTACATCACATGATCTAGAGAATTATCATCAACCCGGTTATTTCCGACTATAAATACGAAGTAAAAAGCTTCAATCAAAATCTGAACGGATTTTTAGCTGCTCGGAAACCCTTCAATCGTAATTTATAATACATACAATAATACAAATTCGTATGTGAAAAGTCTGGGGTAAAAATCGCACATGATGTATGTATAATATATGTGTGTTCATACGTATCAAGAGATCGAGATCACGAGAGCAAAAGTTTCGCGCCAGAATACCACTTTCCTTTTTTTTCGTCTACACAGCGCACCGATATTATACCATCGGTCCGTTTGATACATATATTTTTTTTTTCTCTTTTATTATCATTTCTATTTTATTCTCTTCTTCTGTTTATTTTCATGATAATAATAATGAAAAAGAAGCAAACGAGAAATCACCCTCTGTATCACGCTTCGTTCAATATTTCGTTAACGAGGTAAGCTTCGACGTGTGTTTGGCGATTTTTAATTCGGGGTTTCCAACTTCACCCTTTACGTGGAAAAAAAAAAGTTTGAAAAAAAAAGACGACGGAAGCATAACAAACTGAAAAACTCTCGATTTGCGTCAGGTTCGTAATACCCTGTACCCGATTCGTGTAACGCACATACGTAACTTGTGCATACATATGTACGTTTTTTTTTTTTTCAACGTAAATACCGTATAAAAATTTTTTTTTCACGTCGACGTACTTTTTCTTTTTCCTCTCCGTATTCCGTTTTGATATCGAACATTGATCAGCACACTGACATGGATTACCGTCAAAATTGGCCAAACCAAACATACGCGCGTGTTTTATTGGAAATTTCCGAATTCATAGAGCTAGACCAAATAATTGGACATAACACGAATTTCATCCGAGATTTAATCTATATTTTAGAATTTCCGGGAATCGCGGTTCAATATTCATTGGATACGTACGAATATATTGCCCTTTATACAGAAGCTTTTCAACGGCGTAATAGAGACGTCCCTATATTTGTATATGCTACATGTACGGGTTACGCTCGATAAAGGATATCAGATCGGTGATCCTGGGTTGGAGTATATTTTGGTAAGATCGTGGAACAACGGCTACCTGCAGGTGACAACGACGTCTCAGTTACTCCTGGGGTCCATTAGCCTCAGCGAAGACGTATTTACCCTGTCTTAAAACTTATCGCAGTCGGAACGGCGCGCGTGGGTCAGACTGATAAGGTACCCTCCCCTTCCCCCCTCATACGAGAGGCGACCGAGAACAGTACCGAGAAGATCTTCGGTCCCTTTTCTTCTCGTCGCCTCTTTTCCTTCCGTCTTCTCTGAAACCCTTAGTGAAGAATGAAGGACGGCTGTGGCCGTCTACGAGTTACGCGGTCGTGCGTATTATTTCGGTTTAGTCGACAAAAGCTATTTCACGTAGGTTACGCCATTGCGTGAGTAGAATATATTGATTTATCACCGTCAGCAACCCGCAGACCCACCCGCACGCGCTCTGAACCGCGCTCAGCTTCTCGGTTTCTAGAACGCGCGCGAGAAAATCTCGTGTTTTTAGATCCAACTGACCTCGTTGTGAATCCAAAACTCGATCCACATCCGCATCACCTAACCAAACGACGGGAATTCCTGACGTCCGTCCTATTACGGGACTTTCCGTCCCGTCTCAATACATGAGACCTAAGCTGGGTTAGATCTGACGTCAGGAATAGAAAATAGAAAACATATCCTTCCTATGCTTTTCTCTTTTAATTTTTACAGGTATCGTGCATGTGTTTTAAAATACGAGGCGGTAGGTGTACAGGCTTCGATTCAAACTGTCGAGAGGTACGAGGGAGGGACCGCTAAATGGGAGTGCCTGCAATCGTGGGATATAAAAGATTCAATTCGAGGTTGTCAATAATTTGGGAAGGACCGAAGCGCACAGTCCCTTTGGAGGTAACCGTTGAAACTTTGAAGCGATTCGATGCGAAACGTCGATATTCGGTATAGCTCTGTCCTGTACAGACATCGGTGCGACAGACGATTGCTAATATTGCTGGTAGTGCCCTAGAAACTGGATCCCAAAACCTGGAAATTGGGAGCCGCAAAGCAAGCTGGGAATTGGAACCCCAGGATGGCTGACTAATTGCTCGGACGTACCGCTACCGAGGTAAATAGGGTTTCGGTAGTGATAGAAGAACGGAGTCGATGTATTCTGATTATCAATTTTACGATGAATTCCTTTATTCATGTCTGTATTGTGCGAACTACAATTGCCAGTGAAATAACACGTCATACACCCTCGGGATTAAGACAAGCCGGATTTTACCAACCCTCATACTACGACTCCGTGACGCCAACCTCCTCTATTTTTCACTCCGCGGACGACAAGGCAAACTGCTATACTGCTGTACGATGTTCGCAAAGGGTAGGTATTAGTATGCGGCCCGTGTTACTGACTAATGGCTTTCGTTCGATCCCCGGTTTCGTTTAAACGCCGACACACTCGGAACCGTCGACGTCGACGTCGCCCCGCTGCCTATGCCGTCGACATATGGAGGAACGAGTTGTCCTGTCTTCGGAATCGAAGTGCAAAATTCGAGCGCGTACACGAGTCACGGATAAATTATATTTCCTACTTTGGAAGGAACGATTCCTCTCCATTACCCCTCGATATATTTATTTTTCTCTCATTCATCTCCTTCCATCTTTATACCGGCAACCTGCTTAGAAGAGGAAATAAATCCAGACACACCCGGCAGTGGTGATTAATAGGTCGCTTAAGTTTCACGGGGGCCGGTTGAAATTAATGAACGACACTTTGTCCTGGTTTGTGGCTGACTACGCGGATGCCGAGAGTACAGGGATCGCGTATTTGCATGCAAGAAGAGAAGCTCCTAGTCCCGGATGCTGCGCCGACTACGACCTCTTCGCAGAAAAGCCACACTGTCATTCGCAAGAGTTGTGGAGGTACGGGTTCGGTATACCTTGAGGGTGGAAATGTGGAATCGCTTCGGGGATGATGTTCCCGCGTAAACAATGCGTGGAAAGTGGGAAGTTAGGGTCGGGGGTCGTTCGACCGAGTGCCCTACCTACCTACCCACCATATCCAGCTGGAGATAGCGATGAGCCAGCCGCCAGCAGCGGCACTTCGTTCTCAATTTTGAACGCGTGAAGGGTTCGTAGCTGATGTATAGCGACAGAGAGGAAGAGTGGGGTGGGAAATCGGCGCGGTCGATCGGCCTAGACGTCGCGCGAAACTTACGAGGATCGTAAAAAAGAACGAGGCACTTCCTAAACTCTCCCACGCGGCTAAGAACGTGCAAAAAATAGACGTACGTATACGCGAAGACTGGTCGTAGTGGTGATGGGAGTAGTAGTTCCATCGTGGGGTACCAAGGGGAATTGAGCCGTGCGACTGTAGTGAGTTTTGCTTCCACGCAACGTTTTGCGAATCGCGATTGTTCGCGCGAACTAATGAAACAAAAAAGGGGTGAATAAGCACGGGGCCCGGGCACGTAGGTACCGTGAGGAGCAGCTGAGCGCAGAAGAAGGTTGGAAGGGGAAAGGTTAAACTTTGTTCGTTCCAAGATTCTGCCGAGAAACTTTCAACTATGTTTAATCGTGCCTCGAAGGACCCCTATGAATACCCAATCGCGTCTTATTGTACTTCTGCATAGCGATGGGAACAGGAAACTCGGAAAGTTTAACTCGCCGATCTACGAACTACGGAAACGTGTCGCAGCTTCTACGAAGTAACAGACCAGATACACCCAATGCATCGACCAACTGCCATCGACCATTCGTTTTGTGGCCGTTCCTTTTACCCGTTTTGATGTACAAACGTAAAAGTCGAAACCTTCCAGAAGGTTTGAGAGTGTTTCATGAATTTTTCCTACCGTCGACCTTTGCTTATCGGTATAGTACTATATGGACGAGCAATACTCTCACACATTTTGTCAAGTAATTACTAAATACCCTCTCCTATTCCCTCAGCGCTGTCCTCAGGGAGCCAACCCAGCAACTAATTAACATTCTAAATCTAATTATCGCGGCTACCAAATTACTTTACCTTACAATTAGCCGACCACGCCCTAGAGAACCTAATACCGCCTTGTAAAACCGCATCGACGACCCACGTTGATCGGTGCGAAAACACCAACCCGAAGAAAGGGGTGTAATCTACATCCTCAAATGCAACAGAAACGATCGAAGGTCGAAGTAGAGAAGTAGAATATTTTGCAAAGCTTCCCGACGACGACGATATGCTGATCGGAGTTCTCTTTCACGTCATGGTTTCGTCCTCTGACACCTTGGAATGTCGCCTCGCTATATACCAACTACTCGAAACAACGAGGCGTCGCGACGCTCGCGCCGCAACCGGCAACCCTCAACCGCGATCGGGTATGCGCTCCCTTCCTTCCTGCCACATTCCGTTTCGTCTCTTTCTCCTCTCGTATAACCTTACCCTACATCCCTCGCCACTTTGCCCTTATACCACCTACGCTGCCGCTAGCTGCGTCGTGTGTCGTTCCAGTTTGCTTAGCTTCACAGCTACCCCTTCATGCTTAACGTTTCGCGTGCACCCGCGAACTGGAAAATTATTCTACCGCAAAGTTCCCCGCTACTTCGACACGTATAGATAGATACAACTTCACCTAGTATAACGAGAGGGTCGAGCCAACGTCTTTCAAACCCTGAGCATAATTCATACTCTACTAGGGATGGCCCTTAATTGGGTCACATTCGAATTTTAACTCTCCCATCTGCTAAAAAGTTCCTAAACAAATATTCCGCCTCGATTCTTGATAATATCTCCAAGCTTTAAAAGTTTTCCTTTTGAACCAGATTTAATTCCAGGTTTTTTTTTTTTTCTTAATTCTGTATTGCTAAAAAACTGATTTATTCATTTATTCTAGACCTTTTAGCCTCTATGAGTACTTAAATTGGTGTATAATTTGATTAGGGTCTACCCTAGTGATGCGGAAAAAAAATCGTACATTATAATTAACGGAGGTTATGAGAAAAGATTTAGAAAATATCCGAAAGAAGATAGGCTCGTTTTAGGGGTTGTGAGAATAGAAATGAAATGAAGTTTAATCCAAACGTGCTGATCGTGGTGTGTGAATGTAGCTTTTAGTATGTAAAAAATAAAAGCCCCATAGATATTAAGAGCGGTATTATTTATGATAAGTTATTACGCACACGATGTTGCTCGGTAAGGAATAAATGGTGAAACTGAAAGATCGGATAAAAGATTTATTATGTGGGAATCGGTGGGTGCGTGTGTTGGGTAAAAGACAACAAAAAAAACAAAAAAAAAATCTCTTTCCCGAATCGCTCGTGCGGGATAGAAAAACAAAGTCGACCTTGGAAGGCGAGACAAAGCTATGACAAACAAGGTGAAATAAGAGGCTATAAGATCCCCCGGTCGGGCTCCAGCCACCTGTGCAACCTGTGCCAATAGCCGTTCATATCTAGCGTGTGTCGCGTGGTGTGAGAAATAAAATAGCTGGAGAAAAGTAACACCGACGCTCCGTCGTTACCGAGACGATGCGATACGCTCGGCGAGAGAAGAGTTCCAGTGCTACGTTTATCTGATTCGCTTTTTATTTCCTCGACGAAAAACTGAGCGGAGGAAGAAGAGGGGGAAAAAAGTGAAAAAGTGATACACCCACAAAATCAATCCGTAAGTAGCCTGCAATCGCGGGTTGACATAAAACGCTCGATAACCATAACCCCGTTTGATGGGGCGCTTTATATGGAATGTTGGTGATAACGCGCGAATAACGCTCCTCTGAATCGCTGCAACTATTCCGTGATACCTTCCAGTTAAGTAAGATGAAGCGTCGCGATCACCTGGCCAATTCTCTTGCAGCGGTCCCTCGACAGCGACAAATCACTACGTCCGACCTCGTCGTATTGCTCCGCCTCAAATACTTCCGCGGATGAAAGGACCTCACGTAAGAAGGCACTCCGTCATTCCCTACGAGAACCACGATCTTCACTTGTCCTCTTCTCATCCTGCATCAGGCATACTGTATAAGGTACAATTTCTCGGCAGGACTCAGGTGCTTCGGGGTCCCTTCTGATATCATCGCTCGCTTTGTAACCGTCCAAGATTTTCAACGTTGATGGGTATCCTGCGTCGCGGATTTCTGACAGCGTTTCGCTATTCGTCTCTAATAACTGCAGAGAATACCCGAGCAGCGAGAGAGAGAGAGAGAGAGAGAGCGATGCAGGAAGTGAATTGGAAATTCGTAGGGGTGGAGCGAGAGGCGCGATTTGTACCAGTGCGGACCTCTCCTTGATTAAAGGTTCCAAACTAGATAACTCTCGACAAGCAGATACCATTGTTCCGGTTTATATCGATACGAGCTTCCGTCTCTACCTTCACCTACCACCTGTATATGCCACGAATACTTGGAAACGAGCTCGGAAACTAGTGCAATTCCTGTTATATTATGCTATGCTTTACATTATAGTTCAACATTTCTCGCAACCGTCGAATTTCCACCCGTCAAAAGGATCCACGAGGATTCCGGAATCCTTGAAGAATTCAGCTAGAAGGTACTTGAATCTCTGCCGGCGCCACTCGCGCCAATATCCTTCATTTTCTTTTCTCTCTACTGATTTTCTATCTTTAGTTGTGTCTCTGGAATCCGATATCCGCTGTTAGTTCGTCTATCCTCCTAGGCGCCACGTTAATTAAGGTGACTCGAACGAAGTAGCTTCGTTTCGAAGGCACGGCTACAAGCTCGAGAGTAACGCCAGGATAGATTCAACCTTTTCGTCTTAAACTCTCCGGGATTTGTATCGGCTTTTTTTTCTCTGTCTTTTTTTTCTTTGTTCGTTTTTTTCTCGGAAGTGGCAATGACTCCGTCTCGAGCTCACCCGGCTAAACAAGAAACTCTTCCTACAATCGACTATCAGATGAGTTATATAAATCATGGCTTTAATCCAACGATGGATCAAAATATCTTGGGCGATAAAAATTTATAGCGATTGTATAAAACTGTTACCAAAAAAAAAAAAACATAAAAAAAAAATAAAAATCTTTTCCAAATCCACGGTATATAAAAGTTTCAGGGCAAGGATGAAATATCACCGGAGATAAAGGTTCTGAAATATGCTGGAACTTTGAGTTCAAATACCGCCGTTTATCCTTCCTGTTTTCGCTTATACTATACGGGACGAGAAGCTGGTTTATAACAGAAACTTACGTTGCAGGTCGAATATGGGACTGATATCCAAAAGATTAAACAATTGACGAAAAATAGGGCGAAGTTAATGCAACGCAATGTTTGCGCTGCGGAATGAAGCTTTTTTCGGAAAATCTACGACCTAATTCGGAATTATGGGGTGTATTTTATGCAGAGGCAAATTGAGATGAGAAGATAAAGAAAATTCGCTCTTTTAATTTTCTCTTAGCAATGAAGAGTATCGCGTAATCTGAGAACTTGAGTTTTTCCCACTGGACGACCGCTTGCAAGGATATCGGTAATTTTTTGGGGTTCGGTTCTCCAAATATACTTCGGGCTGCGTGTATATAGTAGACAAATAACATTTTCGGTGTCCTTGATAACATCGTTATATATCAAGAGCTTTTCCCGGTCCGACCTGATCTCGTATTACCCTCTAGCCTGCTGGGCGACTGCAGGAAATCGCGAGAAATTATTGAGGGGACAAACGGATCTTCCGACGGACTCCGTAGCTCTCGACCCGGAGAAGATAAAATGGAGGGTGAAGAATCCTCTCAGCTATCCTTACCAACGAGGCTTCTCTCGAATCTTATACGTGAAATTCGTCAGCCAATGAACGTTTCCGAAGGAAGAACGCATCTCCAGATCCAGTCAACACATTTTGGCGTAGCGGTTAAAATTCTTGCCATGCCGAACGCCGGTAATTTTAGTAATTCATGAAAACTCCAGCTGTTTCCTAGAAGATGAATTACCCCGAATCCCGCACCCCATATTCAAGTTTTCTTACACCGAAAACTGCGCCTGGGTATGAGATATTCGGTATTCTCCTCCAACGTTGGTTACATGGCCCTTTTGAGTTGAATTAAATGACCCTAAATTACAGAAGCCTAATATAATTGCGAGTGCTCCCATAAGCCGTGAATAGTACGTACATTGCGTATGCCTACGTAATTTGATAATTCAGAACCTGAGACACTGTATAACCCTGGAGAGAATATACCTGATGTTATACGCGTCCAGAATATATCCTCGTTGAGCAATATCGGATTCCCGAAGGAAGATATCATGCAAATTATCAATTATCATACTGCACGGGGTGAAAAGAGTCCTTCGGATTCGAAACAGAAAAAAAATAATTGAATAAATAAATATGAAATAACGCTATATAATCCATGATCGGGATCAGCGAAGAATATTTATTACGCGAAAAAGTAGTATATCTATCGAAGAAAATCGTGGACAAAGCGAAACCGACATCTTAATCCGATCCTCGTTATTTCCACAACGGCTCGGTACTTATCCTCGTACCTAACAATGAGCTCGACATTCCGCTAGATACTCGCTTGCTGCTGAAGATCGTTCTCGTTTCTCCTATATAACGCCTCGCGTTTTACCTATACGTCGACCTTTCCGCCCCCTCTCTATCAATTACTGCTCGCTCCAGATACCAGCTACCAATCTCATGCCGACATTGAATTATCGAAATTCCGGTACGAGGAGTTCAAGGAAAGAAGATACCTATATGGTTATAGGATTAAGAAGAGGAGGCGAGCCACCTACTCATTCGGCTTTGAATCTTATCGTCATCATCCCCGTTTTCCTGCATTGACGTACCAATTTCGGTTCGGGGGGTGGGTTTTGCGCGCCGCTCTGTACCGCGGGGTAGCGGAGAAAACTTCTGCGTACATGTGAATACGTAGAAAATGTCGATGTGAACCACTAGGCAAACGTCCAAATCTTACCAAGAAAACTCGACTCGTTCAAAGCAATAATAGAGACTCTGAAACTCTTCGGCTCACCTTTTTACAAAAACCGCGTTCTGCACCCCGGGGACGAATGGCGGAAAGCTGTCATTCAATTTATCGCCTTCGCTTTTGCCTTCGGAAAATATCCGAAGCGCGGGACCCTTGACATTTCATAAAGTAAATCGTACAGTTTGACATTATGCTACAATATTGAAAAAAGCGACACTCGAGTCCGAACCGTACCTCGAAAGCTACCCCACAGCTTTATCTGGCCATCGGGAGTGGGTCGAAAAAAAAAAAGTGTATAAAACGAAATGTTACTGAGTTTTCAAAGTCGACGATATCGCACCCCTATAGTTTCCTATTGAATTATGAAACTGGTATTGCGATCCAGAGGTGATAGCACAACCGGGATGTCCAACACACGATGTGGGTTAGGCACGTAATACGGACCTCAATCATCTACCGGTGAATAGGGCTTGTTAGAGAAATTTCACGAAGTTACATGGCACATACACGTTTCGAACTGTATTTTGCGGCGTATACTATTTCGCACCTATATTACAAGCGACAACTAAAATGTGTATAGCTTATCATCCCCCTTCGTTCGACTCGGTGCAAGAATTTTATTATAAAAGTTCGAATAACACGTACTGCAGCAGCATCGTGTATCAAATGGAAAAACCGGGTTTCCATTTTCTTCCAGCTTCACAATCGCTGTTTAATATATACTTCCGGATCGCCCGGGCAACTTGACCCAATTCACACGGACTTATTATGAGATAAGCTAAATAAGCAACTTGAATAATCCACTCTCAGACCTCTTAAAAATGAGGGGGGGAAAAAAAAGGAACGAACTAACCACCCTCGTGGAGCTTGTGTCATACGGTGTTCATAACGTCAGTCAGTAAGTCGGTACTGATAATAAATGCGTTAAGAAGTAGTTCACTATAGGAGCTTATGTTGCGGCGGCTTATCCATTAATAAAACGTTAACGAGCCGCGTATAACTCGCAATTCAGTCTACGTCTGGAGATCTCGGAAGTGCTTTTACCCACTTTTTATTTTACCGTTTACCTCAGTTTTTTTCTTCTCCTTCCTTTTTTTCCCATCTATTTATTTTTATTTTTCTCTTCAACTCTCCTTTATTTATACCTCGAGAGAAGATAGCTTCTTAATTATTCTCAGTTCTCTGTTTCAGAAGAGATGATAAAGCGCTATTATATACAGAGCGAGGTACTTCGCGAAAAGAAATAGAGGGTGCGGATACTTACCGCACATGTAAAAGTTGTCGGAATAATTCCACGATTCTTTGATGTGAAGATCTAAAAATTACGATCCAAGATAGCTCGGTGAGGCGAAGATAATCCAATTCCTACGTAACACATATACCTACCACTTCCGAAATGGCAAAGTAGAGTTCACTTTTTCCCCCTCATCCAACTGCGGTGCCGCGAAAAACCCGCGAATGTGGACAGTGTACAAGTTTTATAGCACACTTTGGTAGAGACGGTATCCTCTAAACCAGCAAGGTATAACCTGGACCGGGATAGCCTGTCCATCTACGTGAGGGATTGCCGACCTCAGCCCAATGGTGTTTAATATTCCCTTTGCGCTCAGTGTTCGTTGGTCCCGACGCGGGACCAGAAAACCCACCCCTCTTTCCTGTTTCTTTCTTTCTTTCCTCCGTTTTCTTTATATTTTTATTTGTTGCTTTTTTTCTCTTTCTTTTTCCTTTCCTTTCCTTACTTCATTTATTTTTTTTTATTTCTCCGTCTTCTCTCGGTCGCTCCATTTCTTTCCATCGGCTTCCAAGTACTATTCATTTCGACGGAATTTATCTAAACCTTTTTTTTTTCCCTTTGTACCACCACCTACGAGTATACTGCCTACCCATCGCGCTTCACGTTTCAGTTTCCAACAATTCAATGTGGAAAAAATGAGGGTGGAAAAAAAGGAGAGAGAGAAGAGAAAAAAAATGCGAAAGAGAGATGGAATCGTCAAATAGAGAGAAAAAAAGCGTTACGCAACGTCATCCGCCGCGAATCCGCTTCCGTTGAACATTGACGCGATTTTCATGCATCGCTTTATATTCTAACGGCGCCGTATCGAGACGGAATATTAATTTCTTTTTCCGGAGATCCCAAACCTCCCCTATACTTTGACCTACATCGCCTCGATACTTCAATAGCATCAACCTTGACAGCAGCCATTTCTTTCCTTTCCTTTATATTTACACACTTATCATGCCGGTTTTTGAACGCATACCGTTCTCCTTCACCCTACCGATGGGAGATTTTCTCCGTGAACGACCCTGATCGAACTAAGGTCACCGCGTCGCCTCTACTATCATTATCAGACTACATTTTTATCTATCACCCTGGGTTAACCGGCTTATTCTTGCCGCCCTCTTATCATTTGCGAAATCAACTCTCTACCAATCGCTACGGATTTTGTTAATTTTCGAAATTGACGCTCTAAGCTGTTTTTTTTTTTTTTTTATATTCGTCTCGGTCACGATTTGAAAAAGCTCAATCGATACCTACTATAAGAGTTCTTAGAATCAGGGAGAAAACTGAAATGAAATGTGGAATGTGGAATTGCCACGCTATATGTTTATACTATGCAGGGTAGTGTAGATTTTTTTTTTATGTCTCCCCAAAACTTTGTTAAAGCACAGTCATGGGGCGTTACGTATATTTGTGAAAAACGGAAAATTAAAAGCTACAGAGGAGCGGCTGCTATTGTTGGAATACTCCCAATTATTCCCAATGCCATATTTTTTCGAGACTAATCCAGCGTGTGTCAGTCAAGATTGCATTTGTTTTTTCGATTCTTTCCTTCCCTCGCTTGCCTCTTCAATATTTAAACCGGCATCAGTCACGCGGTAGATTTTGTTACAGAATTATACATAACGATCATGGCCGCGCACGTTATATTCCGCGATATAAAACCACGACCTCTCGTTAAATTTGACGTAGCCGAACAACAGAGAAATCCAACGCCGTTAGCAACAAAACGCCCTACTACGATGTACATGTAAAATTTTAATCAGAAATCAGGCTGGCCAAAATTAAGTTTTCAAACTTTTCAATAATTTCCTTTACACAGAGCTTCGATCCGTAGTTTAATTCATGATTTAAACTTTCTCTACCCTTGCTCGCGTTTTTTTTTTTCTCCCTTTTCTCGTTGGCATAGGCCTCCCTTTAAACCGGTGTTTATTGCCCGACGCGAAATGCGGCTGATAGATGTTGGCGGTTGTTGTGAAGTAAAATCTGAAAAGGGTGAAGGTGAGTCTTACAAGGGCGAGATGGTATAACTAAGACTTCGAAGCTACCGAAGTGAGGTGAACAAGTAAGAGAAGTATAGGAGCGGCAAATCTTCCTCGCGAGTTGGTTCTATTTCCTAAAAGTTTAATGCCTTTTGACATCTCAGTGTGTTGAACGAACAAATGGAACGAACGAATGAAGGAAAGGAAGGATAACGAAGGAAAGGAAACCCTCGTCGTAGGAAGCAGTTTTACGATCTTTTTACTTATTTTTTTATTTTGTGTGTTTTTTTTATTTTTACGGAAGCTTTTTCCGCGAAACAGCTTACTCTCGATCTCTTACTCGAGACTCTATAATACTTAAAGCGTTGCTGGGGCACCAGCCATACAACTATAGTACCTACCAAGCGACCAGCTTCGCGAGTTTTTGTTGCTGCAACAAAGGTGTACTTTGCGATTCGTGAAAAATTTCCACCGACCGAGCAACAAACCCGTTGCCTCGTAATGGCGGTGAAAAGTTCTCGAGCTTTTTTTTCCCCTTCACTTCCAAGAGCGACGTCGCCCGTTACCGATCTTGTTAAAATAAAGAAAGAAGTAAAAAATGCAAAATACCGGTGATGGACCGCGACGCTGATAAAGCGTTCTGGGAATACACGGTACGAAACGTCATCGCTCCGCAGGTCGTTCTCTCGTCCGCTTAAATATATTCTGGGAAAGACAAGATGAGATATCGAGATTCCTTTTTCCAAGGAGGTCGAAAATCTCCCTGAAATACGTCCGAATTCACTTTATGTTATTAGCCAACTTCGAGTACAAAACCGAACATAAAACTACCCACCCTTGGACAGAATTATTAATACACCTTTGCATATCGGTAGGTATGAGGTGGCTGCCCACCTTACCACCTACCACACCTTTGCGTACCTTACCACCCCACTCTGCCGACTGCTGCTATACTTTCTTTATATACAACTGATATGCTGCGAAAGCTCCTGCGGGTATGTACGGTGGGCGCGCTCCTCGCGGTTCCCACAAAGTTATTATTCATGGAATAACAAAGAGCGTATAGCTTTGCTTTAACTTTGAGACTCTCGGTTTATAGGGTATATAAAAGAAGAGAAATAAAAGTATACGAATATATACATGTAACGATACGCCCAATGCACTCGATAACAAACAAAAAATTTTTTTATAAATAAGGTATAATTCAATAATTCCTATTCCATCGATGTCAAATGTGATGTATTATATATATTCATGGATATTATCCTGAGGTATATCGTTTTTATTCACATTTCCAGACAAAAAGTCAAATCGTGACAAGGGTCGCCAACCTCATATTACGTCGTTTTTTTTTTTCATTCCTTTTCTCTTTTTTTTTATCCATTCATTCTCTGCATTTCTCGTTAGTCGCTTTGTTCTACAGAAATATATAAAAATCAAATCAAACGATGGCTGCATTTCTCTCGCTACTCTGAATCTGACCCACCTTACTGTTATCATTATACATTTTCGTCACAACGGCGACGCAGCGGCCATTTTCGTCTCAACTCTCAGATATTTCAATTTCTTTTACCCTCTACTTAACAAAGACCCCATATTATCAAGAATGGGGTAATTGGAGTACATAATTTATACCCGCTGCTCTCGTATACTTCTTTCACTCCTCCCGAAGCGGGAAGTATTCGTAATTCTCTGCGAAAATCAACATTTTCTTCTCTTTTATTTTATTTGTTTATTTATTTTGCGTATCCACCTCGCTCGAAAGGACAAGGCAAACATGGTTTCCAATCTTCCAGCTCGCGATTCCGCGTCGTAGTTGATGGGGGGGGGGGGGGGGGGGGGGGGGGGGGGGGACGGAATAAATTGACCAAAAAAATGAGTTAGCCGCGGAGTCGTTTAAAATGCGGCAGTATAGACGCGGCTTGAGATGCCCGGATCTGATGGACAAACTACTGCAGAGTCGTTTTTCTCGAATCAACGCGCAAACAAAGCCGTTATAGATTTTGCTAGATGTATAAAATAGGTAAAATTTAACTAACTCGAAGTTTCTATCGACGGCACCTCACCCCCCAAGTTTATGCAAATATGTGACCACCGGTTGCCAACCATACCGATGCTGCAGGGCGTGGAGCTTGTTCGGTAGTTTATATTTGCACACCAAGTCTCGGCGAGCGATACGCATATGGCTTTGATAACAAAATTGCGGTTTTTAGCATACCTAATATGCGCTATGGGCAACTCCGATTTATGCACATACATGGGTATAAACCCGAACTATACGTGCAGGCGAAACGCGGCGGGTCCGCATGGCAAACAAGTTGAAATTGCTATGGATTGTAAATTTTTATTTATTTTATTTCCTTCCTTTTCTCTTCTCTTCTCTTCATCTATCCACTAGTCGATTACTTTTTTCGATTCCAACCCCTGGTACAGGGTTATTATTTGCGCCATATTTTTCACTAAAAATCAAATAAACCCCAACAGCGGATACAGGTTTTCCTGTACATATATACAAGCTGCACATGGTTCGGCTTTATCCGTTCCCTATTTTCAACGGCCTTCACTCGGTCATCGAACCCCCAGCCCGTAGATTTTATCAAAACCACCATCGCACCCGTTTATATTTATTCGATTTATAAAATCCCGGATAAATATACGCGTGTATTTTTTTTTCATTTTCCTCTTTCTTGTCCATTCGTACCGCATTACAGATCACGTTGTATGATCCCTGTACGACTGAAATCGCACGTGTGATCGTTACAGACTGGTGAATTATTGGTGTTTATTTATCGAACAAAATACGTCACTGATATCCTCACTAGTTTATTGAATCTGACGGTATATCACACGCGTACTCGCACACACTTATGCACACAATCGGTACAAATATCGGAGCTATTCTGCGTTCTCCGACCTAGTTTTACCCCCAGGTATTCCCTCGGGACGCCCTTTGCGTAGCCCGTATCGGTTCCTAGTCAATTTCTATGTAATTGTCGCGTGATGCTACACGCGTATGTACTTACCCGTCTGTGTAAGTACGGCAGAAATACACGCGGTGCGTGACACGGATGAATATAGATATTGTCGGGCGAGTTACCAAGAAATCGCGAATTTCTCAACGAGCTAGCTAGTATAGTTCTAGATCCTGGAGTGGCAGTGTAAATCCACGGAATTACAGTGGTCCTCGAAAGCACCAGTTTCGGAGTTATAATTGGTATTTCCAGGTACCTCGAGGCTCAATTTCTATACCGAGATATATCCGAAATGACGGACAGAAGGATTATAGAAACCACGGCGCTCGAGGTGGTTCATTACCAGTCTACTCGGTGCAGAAATTTCAAACGTTTCTCTCCAAGAAAATCCAAGTAATACAATCATTTTGAAAATATACTCTGAAATTTCGCCGAACATTACTGCACTTTGATTCACATCGATAATTGTCATTTCTTTCTTCTTTTTTTTTTCTAAACAAATCGCCTGAAAAAATTTCTATCTTCTCTGTAGACAAAGTGATTTCTCTTAGAGCTGTATACATACATATATGCGTGGCATCGCTATGGCGCGTCGTGTAAGAGCTTGAGGAATTTTTACTGTACGCATTTGCTTCATTTAAATTTACATTTACATTCACATTTACATTTACATTTACATTGACATTTAGATTTACATTTTACGAAGAATATTTTTCGTATTTCATTTCAGTTTGAGGAAGCTAGAGGGTGTGGTGGTACATACCCATCTTTTGAAATATGATAATACGACATGCCCTATTTACAAGAGCATCAACGTCATTCAAACCTATAATGATAAACATTAAGCTGTTCAAGTCTGAGGTAGTCGCTGGGTTTCTTGGTAACATTTTATTTCATTAATTCGTACACATTTTTATTATACATTTTCATCTCGCTGCACGCGCAATCGAGCGCAGGTTGTTATATTTTTCTTTTTTCTGCTAATGATTATCATCATTATCATTATTATTATACGTATGTTTCGCGTCCTATTTTGCATTTTTTATTCAACATTCCATTTTGCCCACACACTCGTTAATATATTTACCCCTGTAACGTGGCCCTTTCAAAATTTATACTTTTTTTCGTGTTGTGCAAAAGCATAAAAAATTTTACCCACTCGCCCGACGAGCGACGGTAGCGTAGTATAAATTTTGTTTTGAAAACGGATATTTTCAGGATGAATAACTTGAAAAATTTCATTCATCATCATCCTTATACGGTGGGAGTTTCGTATCAGACAGAACTCTCCCCCCCCCCCCCCCCCCCCCTCCCTTGTCGTTTGAATATCTCTCGCGGAGTCGAAAGGACGATGAGATTATGGACGACCGACGTGACGATATGCAGAGCCGGGCACGAGCGGGTCCTCGAAACCAAGTTTAATTGTTAATTTGCATATTTGCCAATGAAAGAGAATACCAGTTAATTAATATCCGACCTGTCGTGTACTTAACCCAGTCAGAAAATGGACTGCGAAGAGTAGAACAAACTGTCACGAAGGACTTTAATTCCTTTCGCACTTCGTATTATGTAGAGCTGCGCCCACTGCTCTATTCTATATCCCTTCAATTTTCGAACTACTGTAATCTAGTATTATCAAACAGCTGTTGCCTGCTGGCGAAAACTGTACTAATTGCCTCATACTCTCTGCGTTATATCGGTAGTTTTTCATTCGTTTGTTTTTTTTTACTTCCTTTTCTATATTTTTACCCCAGATCGTCATAATTCGTTCACATGGACTGATATTTTTACTGGAGCACTTAACGAAATGAAGTGTATAATATACAGCCGGTTTTACGTAGATTGAAATAATAGAAATTCTAGAGAGGCGTCGCTCCGTACGTATGTATGCGCCTATATACTACATGGTATAACCGTGCAGTGATATTTCTTATGTCTCTCTGCTGAAATCGAAGGAAATAAGAAACGAGCGTTGCAGGAGGCGAGGAGTTTCAATACTCATTTCGTTTCTTCTAACTGCACACTCCGAGTAATCGTTCCAATTTTATTTCCTGGGATTTATCTTTGTTATTACGCTGGTATAATTATTTACTTTTAGGGTGAATCGTTTGTTTTGCTAATTGCTTATCAAATTCAGTCATTCGTTCATTTGTATTTTCCCGCACCTCCGATTTTAATTTAAATGCGGATGTCGCGCTCTGTCGGAAAAGAAATACGAAGAAGAGAAAAAATGGGGGAAAAAAAAAAAATTGGGATTAAGAATATCGCTACCAGAAACAGCCAGTCCTGAACACGTGAAATGTATAGGGAAACGAGTTGATCCGGAGAGTTATAAAATAACAATTAATTTCAATTCCAATAAAAATAATAAACGAATGAATAACATAACCAGAATTTTGTCGCTATTTTAAACGGATTTTCAAAGCTGACAAACGTACGTGTGCGTGGAAAGAATTTCAGACTTTTTAATCTCTCGCTGGATACACATAGGTATATATATACGTCTACTATGTATAATATTATATACGGAAACGAGATACAATAAATCCTGCCTCACTTTTTACGTTGAAAGCTGCAGCAGCTAGGGGAGCAAAACGAGGAGGACGGGACATTAGCTTATTATATATTTTCACCCGGGAGTATAACAACTCCGATAAATCGAAAGTTAACAAAAACTGGATTCTAGACAGAAATTTAAACTGCCACCACCCCCGCCTCTTTCTTCTTACTATAACGGTTCCATAATTTATGCCTGTACATGTACTTACCTATATACCTATTTATATAGATCATATACCGTATCTGTAGTTTTTACCGAGGAATAATAAAATTCCCCTTTACATAACAGCCGTGGGGGTATATACGTATTCATAAATCGATAAAACGATCAGAGAACAATTTTCTTATCCTTTTTTATTATTCCCAGTTTTATGTTACCTGGTTTTTTCTTTCTTCTGTTTCTTCGTTTTTTTTTCTCAACCTTTTTTTTTTTTTATTGCTCTGAAAAATCGTTTCTCGTATCAGTTTGATCGGCGTATATTTTTTCAGAAGCCGGAAACAGACGTCGCGACGCCCTGTTGGAAGGGACGCTTCGCAGTGTCTCTTTCGTGGGGGTTTTTATTTTTATTTTTTTTTCCTCTTACGTCACTACGTTTCGTAAGAATATCCTATAGAATTCACCTATATCTGCCCCCATTTCATTCCCTCGACCCACTTCGACGTCGGAAAATTATATCGGCGCCACGGAACATTTCAGGGTATGATGGCACCCCGGTGAGCTTTCGAACCGAAGAAATTTTCTGATCAATGAGACCAAACCACGTATATCTTTGACCGCTCCTACAAAAAAAAAAAGCTGTTGTGATCACGCGCCCCATTTTGAAAACTTCTTTCGAACCAGATGAGGCGATTCATGATTTATGATTCATAATTTTTGATGGGCATATAAAGTTTTTCGTCAGACGTGTCATCTGAATTCTCACTCACAATATCGTGTAATTGAATAGGTTATAGGTTATTTGTGCAGTCTACAAGAGATCCGTCATCGTTGTATTGATCACATTCAGATGACATGTCTGAACTTTGAATCTGAACTGACACGCGTATATTAATATTGTAGGTGATGTCGGCGAGACGTAACTCAAACCCTTTTCTATATACCTATATTCGTTCGATGTTATGACGATCAGATCGATGCCTCCCCCCTCCCCGTTTTCGTGACCGAAAAATCTGGTCGACTAGATATTTCGAAAATGTACGTCAAAGCCCAAAACGTCAATGGACGAATAAAAATCGGCTTTCATGACGTCTGACGTTGATTGAACGATTTTATTATTCACGTAAAAAACTTTTCGGTATTGCTTACCTTCTTTCATTCCCTATACTTACTCTTTTCTTTATCTTTTTTTTTTTTCTCTCTCTTCTGGTTTGTTCTAATGGAGGGATTATTTTACTCCAAGGATTATCATACTCAACCATACAAAACGTGTCTACCCTCTGCTACTAGCTTAACGGTTAAGCTCTGCCCTAGTACAGTAGTTGACCCTGCAGATGAAAATCCTTCCTGTAAATTTTCTCCCCAACTAATTCTGTTATTTCTACGTAATTATAACGATGGGATTTCGAAATTGTTGTGATATTTCGTTGCAAGTTTTTTTTTTTCGTTTTTGAGTAACTATGAAGTAATATAAGTTTTACTTGTTTTAATTTTGTCACTAGGTCACGAGGCTCCTTCACGCCCCTTATGTCTCAAGTTTCCTCATCTCTTCGATGAAAACTTTTTCTCTTTTTTTTTTCTTCTTTCCGTCAATTTTCCTACACTCTGGGGGTAGACATGATTCCGAGCATATTGAAAACTGAATACTTTGGGGGACAGAGTCCCGCGGGTTCTCGCACGACCTCTGTCCCCACTTTCACCCTCACCCTCACGCTCTTCTTATTCTTCTTCACCCTCATCTCTACGGCTCTTTCTCGACTCTTTGTGTTACCCAACGTCCTTCGGGGCTCGCGTTGTTTTGCATCGCGTAATGTGATTTTGTTAGGAGCGTAGGGGTCGTCGGTTGCTTTGGTAGCGCGAACGTAGCCACGTCATTCCGTATCGCGTCGATACGACGACGACGTTGCGGATCCTCTAGGTAACCATAATATTGTTCGAAGACAAAGTTATATGTTTTCAAGAAACGGATCGCGCGCTGACGATCCTCCTCGCGGTTTCTCCACTCGCAGCTCCCGAGGACTTTGTACATCTCCCGAGACTTTGTGCAACTTGGATGAATCAACAGAGTCGAGTCTTAGCGGTTCAGCGAATATATTGTTAGCTACCTCCCACTTCAACCCTGAAACTCATCTCCCTTTTGTTCTCGGTGCACGTTCTCCGCGTACACGAAAACAAACATCGTATACATCGATACTTTTATTCTCACGATCAAATCGGCCTGAATTTTTCATCCACACCGAGCACGGGACGGAAAAATATTCGAAAAAAAATTACCACTATAGCCGCTGATGGATGCAAATTGTAGTAACGATCGGTCACTTTATATCGAGTCAATAAAGAATCCTCTGCAGAACCCCATGAATTTCACCGAATCTAATTTTCAAGGTAAACGCGTACTCGGATTTTCCCATCTATACGATCACCGCAGCAACTCTCTTATATATTTATACATTATACTATCGCATATCTAATGGTATAAGATAATTAGTTGTAAATATATCGACGTATTTCAATTACCGGATTATTATTTTATGGGAAGGGAAATCTCGCGGCAGGGATTTCGACGGCATTACCTTGTGGTGATACGCACATATCGTGTGGTGCACACGCCTCTGTGCGTATCAAATGTCCATCAAGCAGCCCGTGTAATGTGGCCTGCGGGTGGATGGGGATCCTATGGGTAGGTATACACGTGTTATGATCGTGCATTTGAGAATGGCAGTTAAACTAAATTTACGAGCCAAGTGGTACCGACTAGGGAGCTTTGATTTACGTCAGACATAGGCCTGATCGAAACCGAACCGGGCGATTAATCGTTGATAGCGATTAAGCGGAATATCATGGACATTGCGTGTTAACGCTGTTAATAATCATTTTTACCTTGCTGCCCGAATGACAAATTTTTTTTGAGTCTGCACAGCGCCCTCCACTCCCAAATCCTTCCACTTTTTTGGTTTCGTATATTTTCCGTACGCTCGTAATACCGCGTGAGAGAAAATTGTTTGCGCACATGATACGAAAAATGTATGCCTCTCCATTTAATGATTTAATCTAGATTAATGGCGCGCGAGTTTCCGCGGTTATTTCGTTACACCGGAAATTTTTCACCAGCGGAGGTACAGCGAGATGATCGGGGAATTCTCTATACATAACGTGAAATTTGAATTCGCATGAATTAAATACAAAGAAAATTAATAAATAAATAAATAAACTCGTTGAAACAATGGAACCAACCCTCCTTGTGATTCCGTAAAATCAGATGCCTTTGTTAAATCTGGTAGGCGGGAAATGCATAGGTAATAAATTGAAGGGGCTATTCGAAATCGTTGATTATTTATCGCGGGCGAAATTGCTGCTTCTATTTTTCTCTCGGCGCCAATCTAGGAGCGAACTATTAACCTAAACCGCCTTTCCTTTCCTGAGCAAAAATTAATTATACACGTAGCTCTGTAGGTTTGATACGTGCTACGCGTGCCTACGCTTTGTAATTTGTTGCCTCTATCCTCCATAAATAATTCTCGTCAGAGCCGCCCCCGTAGAGCTGAAACAAAGCCGGCTAGTCTGACGGGGTCGGAATTCGTTCAACTTCAAAATTGAAAAGCACAGAATCCGAAAGAAAGTGCATCGCTAGCTAAAATCCCTCAGCAGTTGATATCCTCGTTCTTCCTCAGCTTTCAGGTCCTTCTCCACTTACAATATTTGAAGAAACCCCATCGACAAAGTTCTACGTGTTAAGGAAACTGAAACTCCTCCACCGGAGGGGTATGTGACATTCAACAACTCGATAAATGAGTACCGATGACGATGTTTCAATCCCGACATAATGTCCATGTGTATATATCACTTTAGAATCGCAACACTAACGTCCCATCAACAGCTGGCAATATGAACTCGAACAAACACACGTATAGCCAACACGGACAATCACAGCACACAGCTTGAAACTCTATCGCCGCTACAAATTTAATCATCCCCCGGTGCACAGCCAGCAGCGGTACCACAGGTAGTGTGTACGGATGCTCCGCGTCATACAATATCCCCGAGTGTGCATTGTCGGTCGTTATTAGCTGCATGCAAACGTTCCCGTTACTCCCATACATGTATAGGAAGCAGGAAATCAACGTCCAGAATAATATCAACCCTATCCGAGCCACGAGGTGCTCGCAAGGTCGCCCTACTCCGCCAGCTATACCGTCTATAAAACAGCAGGTATTATGGAAAATTTAACAGAATTTACTGTATAGCAGAAACACCGAAAACTTGAAAACTTTCGATATCCACTGCGCCAAACACCGTCACTATTTGGGCACTTTACGGCTATGGCTACTCGATATCGAACGGGGCTATTAGTGGTCGAAACGTGAAACCCTCCAGGGATCGCGGAAAAATATAGGATTACGTCAAGTCTCGTCTCCAGGATCAATGCTTGATCGCAGAAGAAAAAGGAAAAAGAAATACTTGGCCTTGAAATTTTGGACGACGCTTTTAATCTTTGGAACTCCAGAAGAATTTGAATGAGTGAATCGATACAGGTATAGGAATATGGTTTCGCGCTTTTGAGGTCACGGGGTCACGGTACTCTGGGGAGAACCACGTGATGAAATGTTGAAACCTTCGGGTTTGAAGTGCTGCGTTGAGTAGATTATAGATACGTGAATGTATAGACGTGTTCCTCCCCTGATTGGCAGTCCAGGATCAGGAACTAAGTGCTGCCATTAATCAAAAAGCACGTTCTACTGTCTACATCGTGTTTACGTCCCAGCTTCCCTCTCATCCCAAATACATCTCGCTAAGCGTCCTAAGGACTGATGACATTCAACCCCACCAACATCGTGACACCTGCCGGTAAGAATTTCTCTTAAGATTTAAACTGAAAATTACGCCCTGCATAAGTACCGGTCGCTAATTGTCAGACTACGCGGTTGAACCTTAATTGCTCACTCTTCTATATCCATTTATTTCTAGATAAAATGTATAATTGCTCCATTTTCTTTGTCTCTCTGCCGGATATGTCTCTGGTTTGGTAGGGTCGATGGAATTCATTTATTCATCGCGAATATCCGATTCACTAGTCAACATTGCAGCGCGTAATGAGGCTCGGTTTCATTCATCGTCGAGCTTCTCGGAGGTCTGTCGATGAACGCCTATCAAGTGGTAGATTTCAGATGGATAGGACGTCCCTGGAGTGTTGTATTACGTTGGTACGGGGACTTGTTTCCTATGCAAATCCGGGCTCTGTAGATCTACGGTTTTGGCGGGTGCCCCTTTAATTAAATTAATTAAGCAACTATAGCCTCGATGAATATTTCGTGGTGGTACGTATCAAATATTTATTCAGGGGGATATAACCAGAAGTATTCGAAATGAGAGAAGGTATTTAGAGGGAAAGCTGTACACGTAGTCGTGCGTTGTCCGAATCGTTTGAGGGGGAAACAACTACTGCGAATTGGCCGGTATTGAATGGAACTGATATTAGCAATGACGGTAAAAGCCGAAAGAGCGGGGAAGGAAACGGAGGAGGGGGCAGGGAATTACAACAATCGTTACCAACCAACGTCGATTTCCAAATGTTCGTCCACTCTTCGAAGCGCGTTTTCCCATTTGACCGAAAAATCCCTCAAGCGTATTAGCGTCTCGAAGGATGTAATTACGGAACAATCAACAAATACCTCTGATCTCTTCGTCAACGTCGACATCGCGCACCCTCATTCGCCCCGAGATACACGCGCTTAATCAAACCCCACATGTATATCAGGATTTTCGCGCTTCGGGAGATCTCATCTACATGTGCCACTGAAAATGGCGGATGGGTATCCGTGAAGGATTTGATCCTGTCGAAACAAAAAAAAAAACAAAAAAAAACTCATATTTAAACGTGAATTGTTTTAGTTGCGTCGTAACGAAGTATACAGTGCGTTTAAATTTTAGTTTTAACATTTTTTTTTAGCTCCCTCGGCGATTCGGGCGATTGAAAAATCGAGATAAGAAAATTTTTCGACTATGTGGTCGTGGGACTCTGGAACGGCGGGTCCCTATACCACGATCGCTTGAGAACGTGAAATCTGCTACCGGCTCTCCGCTCCCGCTGGTGTAATAAATTCAAATAAAATGTAGAAATATTGAAACATTTTTGCGAGCAGCTACGTAACTGCAGGGCGCGTGGGACGCGACGTTCGAGCTGCTCGATAATAATAAATGCGAGTTTTCCTCCCGGATATCGATTATCACCGCTCGCTGCGCGCTCACAATCTGCTATGAATCTCGGTCTTACCCTAGGAACTTCCACCCCTATTGCATCTATTTCACATTTACATCCACCTCCGTTTACCTATTTTCTCCATTTCTTGCTTCTCGCTGCGGCTGCGGCTGCTGTTACTCGGGGGTTGCTAAGCACCCCGCGGACTCCACTGCACGCCTGTTAATTCACGTGGGAAATTGATTTTTCTGTCTTTTTAACCACATCTCTTGTTTTTCCGCTTCCAATATTACGAGGGTTATATAAATAGAAACGTTTTTTTTTTTCCTCCTTATATTTTATATCAAATTTCTATTGCACATAATGTGAATACATCGTATGAAATATACAAAAGTTTTACACAGATTTCGAAAGATTTTAATATGAGCTAAAGCGGTCATTAATCTCATCGCTATTCGGTAGATATACATATAGCCAAAGGGCATTTAATTCTAAGAGCTCGAGAGATCCTTCGGTACGAGAAAACCTCGTTGAGAGAGGAAAGGCATTCGATGTCAGTCGAACCTTTCTTATTTACGACTCTGCCGATCATCCGCCCGTCGAAAGTCGGATTGGGTTAGGTGTGAGAGAAAGTGAGTACCAAGTCCTAAATTCTTAAAGAGGTTCGGTTCAGCGAATACTCGTATCCTCCCTTAGCCATATCGCGGCGTCGATGGTGGTGGTGGCCATCGACATGGGGAACCGCGCAAAAACTCAATAGCAAAGTTGTTCTTTGACTCTTCGTCTTCGGATTGCTTCCCACTCGTCTTGTACCGCGCTTCTCTTGATTGCGTAAACTATACCATTTGCGATATCTGCTGCCGCTTTTCCCGCTGCTGTTGGGTGTAGCGAGGATTCGGTTCCACGGTCCTTGAGACACACGCACATATACACGGTGAAGAGGGTAGAGAAAATAAATCGAGAAAAAGAAAGTAGGATGCCTCGAGAGCATCGAGAGCACCGAATCTCTTCCGCAGATATTATAGGTATGTATAGGTTTCACATTCCCATACCTATCACACATACATACATACACATTTCGCGCCCCGGTTTTTCATGCACTCAGAAAAATTGGACAAGGATAAAGCTTTTTTTTTTTGCACTGAAAATCGCACCCCGCAAGTAACAGCTGAAGATTGGTGAGGAAATTATTACGCAATTATATAATTGCTTCGTTTTATGTATACATGGACGGATATATTCTATACGTTTACACATACGTCTGTGTGCTTTACCCAAACTAATATGAATGTCGGGCAAGCTAGAGCAGCTAAATGGTATTAGGTAATCAGCGATGATGCGGCGCCGGCGGCAACGAGCGTTAGTTTTCTTCTTCCACAAATAATATATAGCTTGTTTGTCAAGCTACATGAAAAAAAAGACAGAAAGAAATGACGAGAGAGAGAGAGAGATCGAGAAAGAGGGTCGAAAAATACTCCGTAGAGGATGTAATTTTAATTCTCATTTAACCTGAAGAAAAAAATCGCCAATTTTCATTACTGAGCACTTCCATGCAGCACTTTTTATTCAATTTTTCGATTTTTATCGTTGCATCTATACGTATCCTTGACCCCCCCTCCACACTCTTTCGGGTTTCGGGACATTAATTACTCCGATACAGCCACCTTATACCGCTTAAAGTCATGAAGTGTTTTAATTTAAAAGTTCAACGAATCTCTGTACAGCGCCGTTCCTACCTACCCCTCGTGCTTTTAGCCTAAAAGTTTTGCCGAATAATATTTAATGCGTCCATGCGCGATCGACCCCTGTTTTGGCGCATGGACAGTTTACTTTGGTTTTACTTCCTTATTCTTTCGTACCTGGTTATTATTGGCATACTTTTTCACTCGCATCTATTCAGACTGTAGAGAGCTAGGGACGTGATAAATGAAAATTTATTTATACAGTGAAAAACAATTTATTGAAATGATACTTCGCTACTATTAAGACTTAATTCCCTCTCTCCCCATCTCTCACTTGTTTACTCGCTCGATTTCCGTAGAGCTCATTGTCAGTTGCAGATAATGTACTGCCGCTTGTTTTGAAATATTCGAGCTCTGAAAATCGGTCGGATGATGAGCAAGAACAGCCAGCGCAATAGCATCAGAGGGTGGAAAGTTTTAGCATCCAGAAGTCAAATATCGTTACAATTTCGAGCGTGCTAGAATGAACGGGGTGAAACGTAGACGAGGGAGAATTAGAAAGCATCAAATTCGTGTTATGAAATTTTGCTCTCTCTATGTTTCTGTCTGAATTAATAAGGGAAAACATATTCATACGTACCGGCGCGGAGTGAAGAAAAAACAAAAAAAAAAGAAAATGAATAAATAAACAAACGGCAAGAAAAAGATCGTGAGAATAATGTGAAAATTGTTTCTGATGGGACGTAATATAGAGAGAATAAAAATCACAGCAAATTGGAAAGAAAAAAAAAAAAAAAAATTTGTCTCAGAATCCGAGATAAATGCGTACTCTATATTTACCCTCGCAAGAGCAACCGAAGTAGCAGTACTTGATAACACTCATTTTCTTGCACACATCGATATTCCGTGTAATAAATGAGGGTTGGAAAATACTTTGGTAAATCGAATAGTGCTGGGGGTATGAAAGTTGATTAAACGTGACGATCGGTGAGGGCGTATATCGAAGAAAATACAGGGTATCAACTCTGTAGATATCGGACTACCACTACTACAGCCTCTAACACTGTGTAGATATGCCGTAGGGGAATACGAGAGTTGATGGTGCGAGAACTGAGCTGATGCAGACCCCACGCAGTCAGCGAACAACTCGCGGAGGTTGAGACTCTGTTTGTTCATTTCTCTAAATGAGCTGCTTCCCTCTCCATCTCTCTATTTACCACGGTAGTTGGCACCGTTTTACACCCCCGTGATCCAGCCATCCACCCCTTTGGCTTTTATTTTCCCTTATTGCTCTCCAAAAGTTTAACTTTGTGCTTCCTTACGGACATGACATCCGGTGCCCAACATCACCCCGCATTGAATTCTTCGTATGATTTAATTTATATTCAAAAAGGAAACTATCCCGACAGGTGTCTTGTCCAAATTTTTTATCGCATGTCTACAGTAGATGAGTAACTGTTCGAAATATTGTCACGCGGATCTCATGTTTCCTTATTGTCGGAAGACCATAAGTTGAGAACAGTTCAGAACAGTTTATAGTTGCATATCGTGTCACGAGAGTTTCCAACGGTTCAAACTATCTGTCTAGTTTGCATGATGGTTAAATTATCGCGAAACGAAGTCTATCGGGACTGCGTGCGTATGTATGCACGGCGTTTCATGGTAGATTGCTCTTCCGGTACGGCGCATATGATCGTTATTGCTATGAATTTATCAAGCGACGCGTTTCGTTGGTGTAAAATTCATTATCTTATCATGAGAAATCTGTTCTAAATTTATTCCCCATATTATGCACTCCACACTCTGATTACTTGCGAGTCGGTCAAGTCAACTTGCGCCGTATTACAGTGTATCGTACAAGGTGTGGAAGGACCTCGTAAAAGGGTCATCAGCTTTCGCCTCGTCTCGCAGCGCACCAGCTTTGAGCTTTAATGGTGTGGTAAGCCGTTTATCACTTGAGCTGTGAAAGATCCACTGCCTTTCTTCGCTTCAGCTGGCTGCTCCGTGAAAAGAGCGACTAGACCATGGTCGAAACCGTCGAGTTCCTTTCATATTTACATCTTTCGGAAGACAGATTTCGCCGTGCGATGTATTTATTTATTATCTTGTACACTTTTGAGTTTTGTTTCTTCCACTGGTACGCTTTTCAAAATTTTCAGCTATCCCCTTTGCCGTTCCAAGAAAAAACTTTTAGTACACCCATAGCATTAATGAACAGTCGAAAGACGGCATAAAATGCACTATTCGCTTTACGTATGCATATTACGTTGACGACGCTGTTTTTCAAGGTTTCGAAGCTGAACTCATGAACAAACTAACGAATCGTAGGTGTGTGTGTACTTGCGCCGAGCATAGTATAATAAACTGTCGGATTTAACAAGGGTTTTCCTTCAGACTATTTTGAACAAATGGAAGAGGGAGCTGCCTGTTTATATTCGAAAGGACTTTAGAAGGAGCTAAGACGTACCATCTTCCTGCTTTGTCAATGACATTTGCTTCAGATCCAGCAACACTTGAAAGAGGAATTTCCGTATAAGGAACATGGTAAATATTTCCACATGCGCTGCGTCACTGCCATCTCGTTAAGTTCTCAAAATTGATCTCAATTATTCATTTACTTTGTGTTTTCATTTATTCTATTTGGTTGATTTATCTCCTTTAGTTGATGCGTTCACCCGACAGGTAGAATTTCATCCCTCATTTCCGAGTAACTTGAGAAGAAAAGTCAATTTTCGGGGTCCAGAATAGACGCGAAAATAAAAGAGGGAATCGTCAACGAATATTTAAGCTTTGCAATGAAGAGTTTTCTCAACCCGTTATACCTCTTCTTCAATCCTCCTTTTCACCGCAATGTTTCAATAAACTCTCCCCTGCTGCGCGACCAGCGGCATTGAAAATACACGTATTGGCAAAGCTTTTACCCCGAGCTTTTTACAACACGTTTAATCCCTTTGGTTGTAGTACCTATACAAGAATTGTATTATGTATATCCCGAGTCTTTTGAAAATAGCGCACAAGGGACAATGTCAAATAATCTTTGAAAACGATTTCGAAATTGTCATCTATTCGTAGCGTGGAGACCCTCGAGGTGGTCCTGCTTGGAAAAAGGATATCGGCGAGCAGCTATTCCAATAGTACTTTTCGAACAGGATTTTAGAAACAAGATGGGAGAAAGGTTGAACCGACATTTAAATATTAATTCGCACGAAAATTTCGGGTTTTCGGAACCAGGGAAAGCGCACGGTGACTGCAGGAATTTCGGGTTACACACACGTAGTTTCTATACGACTCCGATGGCTATCGGACAACCCTCTCAGTCCTTCTCGTCGCCAATATTTTACCTTTGCCCTTTGCATCCTTGAATATCCCATTCCTCCGGTACTCTCCAGAGTCACGCTTTTAGCTAACTCGCTCGTAATCGACCCTCAGATCTTGAGGGGAAACCAAAATTCTCTTCTGGTTATACGTTGCGGAGTTCGCGTTTCAAACTACTCTTGAACGATTCGCTAATCGAGAATTAACGCTTTTACGGAAACATGTACCGAGTCCTTCATCGCATTCCCTCTCCTCAACTCCATATACACACTACTGTACTCGAGTGAAAATCCTAATAATACAAAAGTACCGAAAGTTTATTAAAAAGGCCTTCATATTATTCAATATACTTTCATATCAAGTGTATCGGTATAATACGATAAGGTATACATCGTAGAAATCTACTTTTCTTAAACCCCCGGCTCTGTACTCTCCCCTTTTGCAGCCGATCCTCAGCCCGTCGCTATTAAGTTGATCAATTGAAGCGCCACTCAATGTCTCTTTCACCAAAGTTTCTCTGTTGGAAACGCGAATCGGCGATGAGATATACGAATATATATATATACGTAGTATATCTTATCGGTTTATACAAAATCAGCTCGGTGAAAAGCAATTAAATTAAAGAATGAAATAATTATTTTCGCGCATTATCGCGCGGGACTGCTGTAAAGTTTTTGAGTATGGCGCGGGGCGGTAGGTACGTTAGGTACAAGTACGCTGACGAGGACCTTGTCGCACGCGGTTAGGTCTATCAATCACCTTGGTAAAAGTTATTACCCGTGCGCGCGGTGAAAAGTGCTGACTGCTACGGTGGTAATGCTCGCCTCCTTCTCTGTAGCTCGTCATTAATTACAGACTTAAAATCTCGTTGCATCAGGAAATATATAAGGCGTCACATTATATCCCACTCGTTTCTCAAGAGGAACTTATAAACGTACTGTACTTATGAAATTTAACTTTAAATTAACATTCTTTTCGATCGACTCTTATATTCGACGTTTATCTCAGATTTCAGGAAAATTTTTCCTCATATTAAATTGCCAAACTCCGAAGCACTCTTATCTTGCGTATAATTTTCTATAAATTGATTTTACGGCCGCCCACGGCGTTACGTCACTGGCATCTCAAAAACCCTCGAGGTAAGGTGTAATTTGAAACAAAAATAAAGAACAGCTGGAGGCTCAGAATGTTGAGAAAATTATTACACAACCAACTGAAAGACGAGGCTACCGATTTGGCGAATAAATTTTTTCAATGTCAATTTTTATTAATTTTTCCACCGGAATATAAGGGATGAAAAAAATGAATAAAGTCCCTCCGCGTTACTCTGGATAACGACGTAATGGTCCGATGAATTTTTTTATTTACGTAGCTCCTGTAATACCTGCCCATCTTGAGAAGACATGCTGCGTCACGTCAATGATAAAATTGTTATCTCGGTTCAGAATCAGGAGTAAGAACCGAATCAGAAGTAGAGTTTTACGCTCAAGTTGCAGCAATACGAGCGGTTCTGTAGACGTTATATGGAAGGACCGAGGGGGAGGGTGGGTAGAATGGGAATCCTCGCAGCTTCGCTGTTTGGAAAAAGTCTATACGATCAAAAACGGCTCAGTGGATCGTAAACGTTCGCACTGTGCCAGTCTGCGAGGACTTATCTCTAGAGAATCCCCGTAAGATTTTTTGCCACCCCCTTCACCCCGACTCTCGTCCTTCCTCCGACCCCCAACCCTTATAGCCATCGGTTGAACGCACCCGAATCGTATATACTAGAAAAAAAAAAGAAAAAAAAAAAATCAAGATAGCGGTTAGCTATACGAATTCACCCATCTATCGTAGTCCGACGAAACTTACTTTTTGCCAGAACTAACCGAAGACACTTTATCAGTTACAATGGGAAACCCAATAAGTATACTAATTAGTACTTCAGAAATCCTTGGCAAGTGGATGGAAGTTTTTTCGGCGTGGATTTATTGAGAAAAAGAAATGACAATAGAAAATTAAAGATTTTCAGTTCACTAGTAAATTCACATACCGTTACTCCGATTTTTAAGCTCTTTCATTTCTTAGTTTCAGAGAGGAAACGTTTCTGATCAGGAAGTTTGAGGGAGAATTCTAGTTTCAAACTTAGAAAAGCTTTGCTAGGTTAATTACTAATTAAGTTCTCTCATTTTGAAACTTGTCTTCTTCAACTCATATCAAAAGTAATCGATTGCGTGGTACAGGCATAATTATTGTGTAATTTAAGGATAGATGATGCATCCGTAATTAACACGGTGGTCGTGCGTTATCCTTTCTTGAAAATAAAAAGTTGAATGAAAAACTAAAATTTATTCTTGCAGGAATTGAAATCCCGCGATTATCGTATTTTGGCGATTAGCGACGGTCTATAGAAATCTAAAAAATATAGGGGTACCAGAATTATATGATTCCGCTTTAATCTTCTTTCTGCTCTACATTATCTAGATATTTTTACAGTTCGGAAAAGATCAAGGAATGTGAATTCTCGTTTGCAGGGGTATCGATTGCGAACGATTCTGAAAACACGAAGAGGGTAAAAGCGTCGTGTTGGGTTACTCGAATGTATCCGTGTATTATATCTCACAACGTTTGATTTTTCCGTTCACTTGGCTTTCGAGAAAACAAAACAACAATAAAACAAAAAAAAATAAAACAACAAAGCAACAAAAAGTTCTCCCTGTCAAATCCCGGGGTATTTTGGCCCTCTCACTCGCGTTTGTTATCTCTCAAAGCGTTTCGCAAACCCGACTCTATATCAGCAAGGGATTATACGAGTTTGCCCTGCAAGCTTTGCGCCGACTTGGGCTCTTCCAAAAGCCACTAGGATTCCGAATTTCGAGGCTCTCTTCCCTCAGGGCATAATGGACAAGGGAAGATAGGGCTTCCCATGGGCTCGTGGTTAATAATTCTTACAAAATTAATCAGACCCTATCAAAAGATAGGAGGGTAGAGAGCGAAGCCTCGCATCTATCGAACTACCGTTCAAAACACACTAAACAAACTGCGCAAACTAGTTTACCAGAAAGTTAGTTCGGTAAGAAAATGCACGAGGGTGAAAAACTACATGATAATTTCCGTGCAACGCTGCTAATTAAAAACGCCGTACGCACAGAAAGCTCAAAGGGATTCCAAACCGTTCTACGGATAGTTAATTATTTTCTGAAAATTTCAACGACAAAATACTGATAGTGCGGTTGCTGCTACAGCATAGCTGGCAGCAACAGTGCTGGGGGACAAAATAATCGTTGCTATTCTGAAAACTGGAAGGTAATTATCACAAAACACGTCGCTTGCACTGCTGGTTCATTTTATCAAAGCTCAAAGTCGGTTGACGATGGAATGTTCTACTCTGCGCATAGAACTTAGTACACTTATACGTCTACGACAGTGACGTTAAATTATATCTCGATGCTTTTGCTCGAAACCCTTGAGCCTTCGAAACGCTAGGGGGGTAAAAATGCATAAATCGCTACGCCGCCCGGAAACCCCTGGACGTGTCAATCTTCTCATAACATATTTACCGCCTTATGTCACCTTCGACTTATAGATTCTTCTTTTTTGTCTTTTTTCCCCCATCCTCTGCGGGTGTTGCCAAAATTTATCGAGGTCTCCGCTCCCCGTCCGCGACGTGACTTTTCCATACAAAAATCGTTAGAAATAAGAGCTGCTGCAGAGACCAAGATGAAGGAAGAACGAAAGAAAAAAAAAAAAAAAATTGATTAATTAAGGTCATCTTGAATTATATCTTGTTCGGGCAGCGGAAATTTATCTCTTTTTTCTTCTTCTCCTTATTATTATTATTATTATTTTTTTTCTATCTTCACAGACGACTCTTTTTTCGACGTTCGCTCGAACTCAAGGAGCTCAGCTCGCGCGACTTATACGAACGGTCTCCTATAGATTCGAAGGTATAGGAATAGAGAGCTTTTGAAGCGCGAATACTGGGATGCGACTATGGCGTAAAAAGAGGGTCTCCGGAACACCAAAGACTGACCTGTTAAAGAACGATAAAGATGGACGACGCGAGACAGGCGTATCTTTAATAAAAAGGAATATTATTCATCTCGGGAAGATGAGTTTCAACCCGTTGCATGCTTTTGCAGCATCGCCGCTAGCTACCGTAACGCTTTCCAACTGCTGCAGTAGCGAACCTCTGCTTTATTTCTTTCCTATAGGTACATTCTTACAAATATTTGAACGGCTTGATTAATCTTGTCTCTCTGTGAGTAGTGCGGAAGAAACGGAAGAACAAAGTATGATCCACGTCTGTTCGCAGTTTTCTCGTGGAAAACTATTATACGCGAAGTTTTTCTTCATTTTTTCTTCTCGAGGAAAAAATGGAGAATTGATAAGACGAAAATATGAAAATATCAGTTAATTGCACCCTCCCGAAAATTCAGCTGATGTTTCTGTTATGACGTACATACTAAATTGTTTCTGCCTTTCCTAAAATATTTTTCATCTCATGTACTCCGCATGTAGCGATACGGGGGTGCGAAACCGAAGGCAACGTTGTCGCAGACGACCTCGGAAATTCGTTTTTCTCGTCGTCTCTGAAATATTCACATATTGCCGAGGAATTTTGACTTTCCTCCGTTTATTTTTTTTTCTCTTTTTTCTTTTCTTTCTATACGTAAGCCTGCAACAACCCCAATAACAACTGTCGCGCGTGCTGTGAGACGTGTCTCTGCATATAATTTTCAATTTTTCAGAAACGAGAGAACTGACAACAAATTCTTCTCCGTGCTCCAAAGTCTCAAGTGTAAAAATATTTCGAGAGTTTTTTCTACTTTTTTTGTAGCCTACTCACGAAAAATCAAAAACCTATAATTGACCATACCGCGTACGTATACGTGATTAGAGCTACGCTGAATAAATGCTGGAATCATAATTACGATAATAATAAAGCTGTTACATTTATGTTGTAAGGTCATTCATGATTGAGTTATTAAATATCAAATTGTCAAATAAAAGGAATAACATTTTTTGATCGAGAATTGGTTCGAGCGCAACCGCCATAATTGGGCTACCCTTCAAATTAAGCTGGCATAATCCTGCAGAGCTAGCAACAGTTTCGAGTGATAATTTCGGCTGTCAAAATGAAATTAAGCATTCGGTTGATAAATTGTTTTAATCAAATAGGCTTACAGCAATTAACGCTATCACAAAGTTGTTGAAGTCCTATCTTAAAAAGTTGACGACCAATCGAAAATCGAAATACGAGATGAGCCTCGTGTTTCTGAATTCGCGATCTATAAAATTGATCGAGGTACCGTCAATTTATTGCTCCAAAAAGTAATAAGATAAATATATCTCGATGAGATTTATTTCTAGCTTAATTTACTCGACGGTTTCGTGTTCCTGAGGTCAAAATACGTTGGTAAAGTGTGCAGTGGTCGATTTTTAAAATACTTCATTTTCGGCCCAAAAATAGAAAAAATCCAAAGGGGTATACCTTTGAATTTTTTCGATTTTGGGGCCAAAAATAAAGTATTTTTAAAATTAATCGCAGGACGCTTTTCCAACGTATTTTGACCTCAGGAACACGAATCCGTCAACTAAATTGAGCTAGGAATAAATCCCATCGAGATATCTTCATTTTTTCACTTTTCAGAGTGATAAATTGGCGATAACTCGATCAATTTTATAGATAGATCAATTTGACTTCCAGATTCGGATTTCTGAGATCAAAATACATAAGAATAGCATATAAACCCCGATAAAAAAAAATATCGATTTTTGACCCCAAAATCAAAAAAAATCTAAGGTATACCCCTTTGAATTTTTTCGATTTTGGGGCCAAAAATGAAGTATTTTTAAAATTGATCGCAGGACGCTTTTCCAACGTATTTTGACCTCAGGAACACGAATCCGTCAACTAAATTGAGCTAGGAATAAATCCCATCGAGATATCTTCATTTTTTCACTTTTCAGAGTGATAAATTGGCGATAACTCGATCAATTTTATAGATAGATCAATTTGACTTCCAGATTCGGATTTCTGAGATCAAAATACATAAGAATAGCATATAAACCCCGATAAAAAAAAATATCGATTTTTGACCCCAAAATCAAAAAAAATCTAAGGTATACCCCTTTGAATTTTTTCGATTTTGGGGCCAAAAATGAAGTATTTTTAAAATTGATCGCAGGACGCTTTTCCAACGTATTTTGACCTCAGGAACACGAATCCGTCAACTAAATTGAGCTAGGAATAAATCCCATCGAGATATCTTCATTTTTTCACTTTTTAGAGTGATAAATTGGCGATAACTCGATCAATTTTATAGATAGATCAATTTAACTTGCATATTTGTGTTTCTGAGGTCAAAATACGTTAGAAAAGTGTCCTACGATCAATTTCAAAAATACTTCATTTTTGACCCCAAAATCGACAAAAATCTAAGGTATACCCCTTTGGATTTTTCCGATTTTTGGGCCAAAAATGAAGTATTTTCAAAATCGATTGTAGAACACTTTTCTAACGTATTTTGACCGCAGGAACACGAATCCACGAGCCAAATTGATCTATCTATAAAATAGATCGAGGTATCGCCAATTTATCGCTTCAAAAAGTGAAAAAATAAGGATAAGCAATGCTAGTGTGAACAAAAAATGGATGATCTGAGATGAAAAAAAAACAAATGAGTGAAGAAATAATCGACTGTTTTCAAAATTATCGCACGAATTACAGCGTAACGCATATAGGTACAGTGCGAAATCAGTCAGTCGCATGTTACACGATTATTCAGCCGAAAACATTCGTTCGATGGGAATTGCTTTCTAATAATAATTTCCTAATTAGTTCGCAACTCGTTTCGATAACATTCGATACGCCTCTCTACACGCATTACCTGCGCACTAGGCACATACAACGTCATTCTACGCACATGAATTCCTATATTAATCCCGGTGTAATTACCTATTCTCGAATAGCTCGGCTCACGCGTGTTACCGTACCAGTTTTCACGTGATTTTATACAGCAATTTTTCTATCTAGTTTTACTAATAACAATGTTATTATTATGTCGTACACAATAATTTTCTCATTTTTCTCGACCTCGACCGTCCATGTCATACATCGGAGCACTAACGTATAACTTTAAACGACACGATGGTGATTCAGCTATCGATTCACATGAATACGTAAATATGAATTAACCCATCCCTTGTAATTATCTCTTGGGTTCATCAATAATAATTGTACATGTTGTATATATAGTATATTTTATATGCATCGACGTATAATTATATATACCGTAGTTAACGTAAACATGATATATGAGAATCAAACAGATATGCAAATTCAGAGGGATTTTGCGATGGTCCGACGTATGCGTTTTACCTGTAATACGTCATCGTACAAACACTGCAGAGTGAAACCGCGGTTTATTACTATCGACAATTATCTCTACCGTTCGGTATAATTCGTCTGCGCTTATAAACCCGCAGTTACCTGAAAACGTGAGTTTAGCAAGAAAATTTAACTGCAGCAGGAACAGAGGGAATATAGAGGTGGGTACCGACGTTGTAGAACATTGATAACAACCAGAATCGCAAGAGTAATTTGAAACGTTGCTTTATTACCCAACTATAGCTCCTCTGCGGAGGGTTTAGGGTTAAAATTTAACGACTCATATTCCAGTATAAGCATGGTTTATATCACTAAAATAAATTTCGTTTAAGAGTATCAAGTTTCGCTATAATAAAGAGTTGATCCGATTTTATCCTAATAAACTTGTATTTTAATAGCGTCCTGCAATATTATAGCTTGACGGAAGTAAATATTTTGGGACCAACCAATTCGCGTATCTCGCGTGCTCTTTGATTGATTATTTTTTAAACACAAAATCAAAATTTGTAATGCATAAAATTTTGCGAGTGTAAAATATTTAGTTTGATCGAAAATTGACGGGACATTTAGACGTACAATATGAGCAGAGAGAATTCCGCAACGATCACTTGCGTGACGAGTTAAAGAAAAGGAAGGAAAAAAAAGCAGGCGAAAAAATAATATCCATCATTATTCCGGCGGCTTCACCATTGGCACGTGGGTGAAAAAGCCGTGATGCGTCAAAAATTGATCGACGCGATGATTTAACGTTTGACACCAGATATCCGATATACCGTTACGCTGCACCTCCATTATTCGCCCCCATTTTTCATTTCTGCTACCCTCGTTGAATACAGTTAAATCCTCAGTCAATGGTCTACCTATACGTATATGTATAAAGTACACGTCACAAAAGACATCGTAAGTATACTATATGTATACCCATTATATTATGAAACTTGGGTTTTCAATTTCCCAGCGTCTTTCGTCGCATCGGGAGGAAAGAATGCAAAAATCTGAATTTAATAAGAATATAAGAGAAAAGAAAAGATTGATTTCCCTCGAACAGTTTTATTGTCCGTATGATATATATCCGTCGCTTTAATTATTATAACATGAATTATGCTGACTATATAACGGGTCTTAAATTTATTCATCGACCAAAGCTCGAGGCATGCATACTGTCCTTTGTCAGGGTAAGGGCGTCGCATTCATGTGGCAAGGATTCTCGTCCGCGATTGACCCTCTCCTCTCTTTTGCCCCGAATTCTCCCGTTGCGTTGCTGGTAACTATCCACAAACATTTCGAACTCGTCTCTCAAACAAACCACACGCCTCTGCATCCCCGCCTCTCCTCGCCCTCTACCCTTGTCCTCGTTCACGTATACAACCAATCCCAGCTGCTGGCTGCAGGATGTTACGTGGTACGTCAATTTCAGGTGGATATCTGTAGGGATACAAAAGCACGCCTACATCGTATCATATCTGCACATATTTTGGCGCAAAAGCCCACGCATTGCTGCAGGTCACCGCGTATGTATCACCTACTTCAACAATTCCAGGTTTCTGGAACATATTTCACACGGATTCGCGTACGCCTATCTATACAGGGTAAATGACATTAGAGTGCATGATCCACATGACACATCAACGGTCAAGAACCAGAAAGGCGTGACCCACAGAATATGCGGATAGTGTCATGAAGGTGTGGGTACTTTTTGAAGAGTGGATAACAAGGAAATCCAATTTGCATCATCGAGCCATATTATAGGTACCAAATTTTAGAAAAACCACGTCTGATGATACCTGCTGCCGGCCGAGCGTTACTAAAAGATGAATTTTGGAATTTCGAAATTTGGATTCAATTATGATAATTTTTTTAGGAGCACACGTCGAATTTATAGGATTTGAATTTTGGATGCAATTTCCACGTTTTTTGAACCTCTTCACTTCCCAGGGACAGAGATCCCTGTGGCATCTGAACAGTCCGGAATCGAAAAAGTGTTTATTAGATCCACGCCCTTTTGATTCTCATCCCTTGACATTATTGACGTGATTAGGACTAAATTGAATTGAATATAAAGTAGCTGCTACAGGGCTTCTACAATGGAAGGCTTTTAACAAAGAGACTCTGGAATCGAATAGAAAGCTCAAAATTTTTTTCATCTTTATTTTCCAGGCTGAAATATGGAGCGTCTTCATAGCCATACTGAGAAAGAGCGTCCGCAATCTACAGGCCTGCACCGACGTCGGCTTGATCGAGCACGTGCTTCATCGGCTAACCCGTGCTGAAACTGTCGTCGCAGGTATTCATGACTTAACTCCCTATTTACCCTGAATATATTCTAGTCCTGTCCGACTATATCGAACGCTGGTGCAGGATCAATAACTGCACATCTATTACATGACCAGCGTATATATATATGTCGGATATAAAAGTTAAAAAGAAAAATAAAAAGAACAAGTTTTGAAGGTCTCATGAAAATTTCATAAAAGTAACGTTCATAATTCCTCTTTGTTCAAGATTTGCTGATTGACATGCTCGGAGTATTGGCGAGTTACAGCATCACGGTGAAAGAGTTGAAACTCTTGTTCGGCGCGATGAAAGCAGTAAAGGGAAAATGGGTATGTATGCGTATACATGTCCATTCAAGTATGTGTTTTTGATGTGGAACGAATGTAATGTGGTTATTTTCTGCATGGTACATCGTTATTCGATTAGGTATATATATACGGACCTTTTGTTACTCACAATCAGTATGCTTTTCACCAAGCTATACGAAATAGGGTTTATATTCGGTAGAAAATCTCTATTAAAAAATTCACGGTGTAATAATTCTTCCCGTCTATCTATAAATGTATAAGAGGAAAAGACGTCGCGACAGTGGTTTATATACTGCAACGAAAAACCCGAGCGAGATATTTGAAAATGACACGCGTTACGTTTAATGCCGCTCTAGTCTCCATGATAGTAGAAAACAAGAAAAAAAAACACGCCTATTCGCAGGTGATCTATCGCAACATCTTGAGCGTGAAATTGTCTCATGTGTCACGCCGATGAACTGCACAAAGAAAAACAGAACGGGGCTCAGAGAGAAATGGTTTTTTGCAAATGGAAAAAGGAAGTAAATTTTGATGACAAAAACAGTAAAATAGTTATGAGTGGAAACGGGCCATTGACGGTATATTTTTACTTTCTTTAACATAAAATAGTTGCAGAAAACTTCACCCCAGTATTCATACGTCAACTTTTATGGTTCTTAAGTTATATTAAGAAAAGAACAAAACGTCATTCTCCTCACTTATCAAAGCCCACGTGAGCTCGAACTCAGAACCGCTTAACTTTGCATGGAAAAATTTTATCCCCAGCCATCCATTGTAACGGGATGCTACTGCACTTTATGATAGATAATGTACGTAGGTATATACCTGAGGCAGCCGCACATATTTCGTGTTTAACTAGCAAGATTTACGAGCGACGAAACGTCGACTATACGATCTTCGTTATCAATTTCACGAGCCAGTCCTCGCGTTCGATCCCAGATAGTTTTCCAATAACTGAATAATGTCGGACAGAAAATCGTTTGATCTTGTTTTAAGTGAATTTTAGTTTTTCATTATCATTATTTTTTCATACCTCATCCAATGCGTTTCTCATTTTCAGCCGAGACATTCGGCGAAGCTGTTGAACGTCCTTCGTCAAATGCCTCAAAGAAACGGACCGGACGTATTTTTCAGTTTTCCTGGACGGAAGGGTTCGGTAAGTCAATTTCCTATCTCTCTACTTATGCTCTGTGTAGGTATAAAATGTGACTTTTTTCTTCTTTTTTCTACTCCCTATTATTTCTCTTTTTTCCTCTTATTTTCTTCTTTTCTCCCTCCTCCGTTTACCTACGCGCGGAGAAACTGAACGAAGCTATTTCGTATCGAATATCGTATATTTTACATATGTATCAGATTATGTGTACATACATATAGGTATGTATTTACCCATACCTATACCAAACCTCGTTCCATATCAAAACATACCTCTGCAGGTGTATTACTCGTATAGGTTGCAAGTCGGTATCTATATCAAGATACATTTTACACAATGTACCTTGTATACCTTATCTAAAAAAGGTTCTACCTTAACCTTTTTCTGCAGAAACGAGCGGGGGAGTGAACTCGTTACACTAAAAGATACGCCATGCCTACGAATTACAGGAATTATCAGGATAAAAAGAATCAGGAATTTCAGGCACAAACTTTTCGAATTTATCTCACCGCCCGCTTGTTGCTAGGGTGTATAATGAAAATATCAAATTCTAGATTTTTATTTGGGTTATTAGTTGGGTATATTAATTACGGGGCTCCGTGTAATATGAGCGTTCATAACATTTGCGATCTCCGCCATTTATACCGCAATGCTATTAAGTTGAGTGAGTTTGTAGAGTTGAATACATGATTCGGAGGAGATTCGATATCCTCCCTGGCTCCTTTGCCACCTTGCGCAAGGCTATTCAAATATACTCCGGCTTGTCGGTGTTAATAAACTTTGAACCCGCGAAATACTTCGAGCAAGTATCGCGACGGTGACATGGGGTGATACAAACTCCAAGTTCCTTACCAAAGTTGCGGAACGCGGCTTATCAATTAGTGTCAGCCTACCGAACGAGTCCCGCGGCGCTTCGTCCTTAAAAATAATAAAGGTCATTTAAAAAAATCGGAAAATCCTGAAAAAACGTCTCTCGTCTGATTTAGTCAGATTTTGCTGATCCCAAAAAAATCCAAGGTAGGTTTCGAACACAAAATCCATCCTGAAATAAATCCTTACATTTACATTCTCACTTTTCTTATTTATTTTCACATCGCAATTTCTGAAATTATTTGTAAAATTATAAAAACCACTTATTTCTGTAGGCCGTAGTTTTACCGCCCCTAGCTAAATGGCCGTACGAGAATGGATTCACATTTACCACCTGGTTCAGGCTCGATCCCATAAACTCTGTGAATATAGAACGAGAGAAGCCGTACTTGTACTGGTAAGTCGTCGCATACATTTGTCGTTGAAAAAGGCGATGATAATTTAGTTCGATAAATTGCCAACTTCCAAGGCTGTGATATAAATTTTTTATACATTTATTTTCATCTTAACGCAGTTTCAAAACGAGCAAAGGTGTGGGATACTCTGCACACTTCGTAGGCAACTGTTTAGTGCTTACTTCAATGAAGGTGAAAGGCAAGGGCTTCCAACACTGTGTCAAATATGAATTTCAACCACGGAAGGTAAGTCGTGCTTGAAGCGGTCATTCATTTATTTTGTCTTTGACAATTTCCTACGTTACACGGTGTTACATTTTCCAGTGGTACATGATCGCGGTGGTGTACATATATAATAGATGGACGAAAAGCGAAATAAAATGTCTGGTCAACGGTCAGCTCGCTTCTAGTACGGAAATGGCGTGGTTCGTTTCCACCAATGATGTAAGTGTTTCGGAATTTTCGCGGGTAATGAAATGACATGGGTCTATTTCTCAACTGTTCTTAATTATTTATTTATTCATGTTACAGCCATTTGATAAATGCTACATTGGCGCAACCCCAGAACTCGACGAAGAGCGTGTATTTTGCGGACAAATGAGTGCGATATACTTATTTAGTGAAGCACTTACCACTCATCAAATATGCGCGATGCACAGGCTGGGTCCTGGGTACAAGGTATACGTATTTTTATTTACATTCTCATTAACTATCAAACTCCCATTTTCTTTCATGAGGAGAATTTTAAAATGCGCATAATCATCGTTCCCCTGTGTACGTTGTGGAACATGAAACCAGCGGTAATATAAACAAAAATTAATGCTGCGAAGTTATAATATACATATATCTTCAATGGCGAACTAATTATTTTCACTTGTTAATTCAGCGCTCAGAGATTAATGATGCGTGATGAGCTATTACGACAACGATATTACGACTATTAATTTTCTGGTGTCGCACTATGATTTCAGAGTCAATTTCGCTTTGATAACGAATGTTACCTCAATCTACCTGACAATCACAAAAGGGTGAGTGACGAGCCGGAGCTCGTTAGCATGTTGGACCAAAGTATGCAGCCTGTAAGCATTTGCGTTTTCGTTTATTTTTTTTTATATTAATTTTGTTTAATAACCATCCTTTTAATCAACGAAAAAAAAAACGTTCATCTGAGGTAACTAGTAAAGTATATGTACACATTTTCTCAAGTAGATTCGGCCCATGAATGAAATTTGATTTCTGGATTCTTTTTTTTTATTATTGTAATGTTATGGCATGCTTTTTTTAAGATAATAATCACACGCGTATCATCTGTTGATCTTAAAATGATATTAAATAACGTATATTCGGAACGATTCAATTTTTTTTTTTTCTTATTAAATATCCGACAAGCATGGTAATTCAGAAAATTAATATTTCGATAATAATTTTAATTCTCAGCTGTAGGCTTGTGCCAAGATAAAACTTAGCAGTTTCTTTTTAACATCGCTACGTAGTGTATATTTTGCTATAGTTATAACGCGTAAAACTTTGATACAACCGTCAGATATACACGTTTTAATCTTTCGAGGGTTGGAAGATTTCGTTATACAAGTTGAATCTTGTTACTTCCATGATTTATTTCCCATCGACGTCTTTCTGGATCGCTTTGTTTCATCTCTAATTCAGAGGCTCCCCACGGCGAATCAGATTACTTTGATCTGATGTATTCCGACATTTGGTCTATCACGCCCGTCACGTTGTCAGTTTCGCGTCACTATGAAACTATAATACAGTAATTCTGTTATCTGATGGACGTGTCAAGTTATATTTGCATACATTAGATATAAAAAATTTCTGTAGATGTGGCTAATTACATGATTTTATTGATTATAGTAACGATGTAGATGAGATTTATGTATGGTTTTATGCAAAATATCGGCAGTATGTATACGTTTTTCTCAATCAAATTTAATCGCAGGTTCTCTACGACGGAAAATTATCGAACGCTATCGTGTTCATGTACAATCCAGTCGCTACGGATTCCCAACTATGTTTGCAAAGTGCCCCTAAAGGGAATATGTCTTACTTTGTGCACACACCACACGCCCTCATGCTGCAGGTTTGCATTGAATTTATATCACAAACTGTGGGGGTATAACTACACCCTCGATTATACATAGATCACATGCACCTGATACATGTGCGTGTGTTTCTATGTAAACCGGGAAATGTCAACTGATTACTTGCTGACTATAATATTCCTCTATTTCTCACATCCATATTTATGGTTACAGGAAGTGAAGGCTGTTATAACTCACTCTATACACAGCACCCTCAATTCCATTGGTGGGATACAAGTTCTATTTCCATTGTTCTCTCAGCTAGACATGTCATACGATTGTGTTACTGCAAATGATATAAAAAGGGATCCAACGCTGTGGTAACTATTCAGTATTAATATATCATAATCGCGCGTTAAGTCGCGTAGATGAGCTAGATTTATTAATAAATTTCTCGACTCTTCAGTTCTAAGCTTCTTGGATTCATCTGCGATTTGGTTGAGAGCTCGCAAACCGTTCAGCAGCACATGGTTCAAAATCGGGGATTTTTAGTAATCAGTTATATGCTGCAAAGAGCAAGTAGGGACCACCTGACCACAGAAGTACTTGCCTCATTTTTGGAACTGACGAAACATCTGGTCACTTGCCTCAGTGCGAATAGTGATCTTCTATTGAAACAGGTATAATACACTAAATTACTTAGGCTAGTATATTATAGATACTAACTCGTGATGTAGAAAATTTGCGACGCATTACTGTGCCTCGCAGAATAGTGGCTGAGTTTAATGAGTTATTTGTTTGGAATTATTGTCGATTGAAACGTCACAATTACGTCATATGCGCCCGATAATTGATGACAATTATTCAACCATTTATTAGATTAATCTAGAAATTGATCAATTCATCAAGGCGCTATAGAATCGCACCGCGCGGCTTGTTTCGTTCTCATCGGTGGAATTGTTGAAGCAGAATGTGATTCATTTCATAAAAAAATTATTCGCGTAGGTATTTCTCTTCGTATATCTACATGTATATAGCTATCGAATATTAATATTATTAAATTCCATAGGAATTTTGCATATAATGTAAAACAAGATATAGCGATTCATACTTTTACAGGATTGCATTGGTACAAACGTATAAGAGTTTCTCTCTAATGTACTTTTCTCAATTCACCATATCTGGGGCTTGTGGCATGAAAAAACATAGAATCATTTTCGTTGAGTTTTCATGTTATCGAAACAACGAAATTTGTTTTGTTTTATTAGCGGCCTGCTTGTGTTTAAGTACCTCCATTATTTTCTGTAATATTTTTAACGAATCAACAGCATGGTAAAATTCAACGCCGAATGAATCGCACTTTAAATGTTCCGAGCCCTTTATTTGATTAAATTCCTAGAACATTCGTGCCTGATATTCGAAGTCAAGTTTTGTTTTTCACAGTAGCAGCGCATATATGCTAGAATTCGTTACCCGGTAAATCCGATATTCGATATCCTCTGAGCATGACTGAATATTTTAAAACTTACTTTCAATTCCTTGATCTTTGGACTAGCATGCAATCTACCGACTTTTTTTCAATTCTTCCTTGATGCCTCTGCAATTTTTAATTTTTAATCCACAAGTCTGATCTCAAAATTTATTTTTTCAATTTCAATTGAATTTCAAACGTGTAATGGAAGTGTAATTACAGTTTCGAAGGCTATGCAGAAACAATATTATTACAAAATGAAATCAACTCCTGCTAGAAGTGCTTTTTTGAATGAAAATTTGTTGAAATAAATTGTGGATACGGTTTTTTGAAATGCAGATGGCGATGCGATGATGCAGCCTCTACTCTTCTGTAATTTCTAATTTATTTACTACTATATTTGTAATTGCTTCGGAAATGATTTTTTATTTCTTGTTTGAACTATTTATAAACTTCATTATGTTGATTCACTTCAGTCTCTCTGACATGCATCTGGATTTTATATTCAATAATAAATTTCGCAGTTTCAAATTAAGTTCAGCTTAATGTTTTGTGTTCTAGTTGGTTTTATAGAAGAAATAATTTTGCCGGCAACATAATCTCTTGCATTCGATCAGTTTTTCGTTGTTCAATGTGTATCTCTGGCACATTTCTCCATTTGTAATGCACTCCAATTCTGCGACCCAGATTTGGATACATATACTTTTATTAAATACAAGTTGATTCCGAGTATACATGGATGTTTCCCCAGTTTAGGTACAAATTATGAAATCTGCGACGATTCTTTTTTTTTTAAACCCAATGATGTTACACAAAAGCCATTGAAGAGAAGGCGTTGCTAAAATTTTTGTAAAAAGTCGGATAGATTGGTGTGTCCTAAGAACAGGCAGATCCATGGTGATGTAGTTGTTTTACTTTTCATTCCTAACATGGCAGCTGCTGGACCATGTTCTCTTTAATCCTGCCTTGTGGATTTACACTCCGGCACCTGTGCAATCTCGTCTCTACTCATATCTGGCCACAGAATTTTTGAGCGACACTCAGATATATTCAAACGTAAGAAGAGTATCCACTGTACTTCAAACTGTACATACTCTCAAGTACTACTACTGGGTAGCAAATCCCAGAGCTAAAAGTGGTATTACACCTAAGGGAATGGGTATGTTTTCAATTTTGAGATTTTACATCACGTATTTATCATCACGAATAAGGTTTTACCATTTCGAGTTTAATATCTGGGATATTTTTCATAGATCGCACAATAACTGATTTATATTATTCTTAGATGGACCCCGACCGCAGCAAAAAGACATTTTGACGATACGGTCGTACATCTTATTATTTTTGAAACAGTTGATAATGATAGGGAATGGAGTTAAAGATGACGAATTGCAGAGTATTCTCAATTATTTGACAACAATGCATGAGGTGAGCATAAGTTCTGTGTTTGTTCAAACTTGTCAAGTCTGGCTCTTATTTTTGTTGAATCCTATAATCTATTTCCTCAGGATGACAACTTGCATGATGTACTGCAAATGCTCATATCCCTTATGTCAGAACATCCATCATCTATGGTACCTGCGTTTGACGCTAAGCAGGGTGTGAGAACAATTTTCAAACTACTGGCAGCTGAGAGCCAACTCATACGTCTTCAAGCTCTTAAACTGCTGGGATTTTTCTTGAGCCGCAGCACACATAAGTAAAAATTAATATCAAATGTTACCAATATTTTTTAACAACCCACAGAGTGCTAAGGATACCTTTTTCCAGGAGGAAGTATGATGTCATGAGCCCACATAATTTGTATACGTTATTAGCTGAACGGCTGTTACTCAATGAAGAAACACTTTCGCTACCAACGTACAATGTTTTATACGAGGTACTGAAAATTCCGATCATTATTCGTAGAATTATAATAAAGTTCAAATAAACCATGCTAATTGTACTTAACACCTAATACAGATCATGACCGAACATATAAGTCAACAAATTCTGTACACACGACATCCCGAACCGGAGTCACTGTATCGATTAGAAAATCCAAGTAAGTAGAGACGGATAGAATTTTCGGGGGTACGTTATATAGAACTAATAGTCAATATAATGAAATTCGAAAATGTTTCAGTGATACTGAAGGTTGTGGCAACTTTGGTCAGACAGTCTAAGCAAACTGAACAGCTCCTAGAAGTCAAGAAATTGTTTCTATCAGATATGACCCTGCTTTGCAACAACAACAGAGAAAACCGACGAACGGTTCTGCAAATGTCTGTATGGCAAGAGTGGCTGATAGCCATGGCCTACATCCACCCGAAAAATACAGAGGAACAAAAAATTTCGGATATGGTGTATTCGTTGTTTCGTATGCTTCTTCATCACGCTATCAAGCACGAGTATGGGGGATGGCGTGTTTGGGTTGATACATTGGCAATTGTGCATTCGAAAGTAAGTATATATCTTCAGAGAAGATTTTCAGGTTCATAACGACCATCCCTCTATTATATTCAGGTATCTTATGAAGAGTTCAAACTACAATTTGCTCAAATGTACGAACATTATGAGCGACAGAGATCTGACAACATAACAGATCCTGAATTACGCCAACAAAGACCAATCAGCACGATATCAGGATGGGATCAACAGCACTCAGGCAATAACGGTTATACTAGGCCCATACCTTGGACTAATTCACAACAGCCGTCTTTGCCAGAGCCGGAACAACATTATAAGGTTCGAAAATAATATTGAAATTCCGCTGCGCGTGCGTTGTGAAAGGTTTTACAGTTAAAATCAGTACTGATGAAATTTTTTTTTCAGGAATTCGATAACCCAGACGGAATTGACCGCTTGGAGGAATCTTGTAGCTGTGACCTCAATTCCATTGATAATACCGAAAGCGATGGCAGTCCGGCTCTAGTTAAATCACGAAGCGAAACTATGGAAACACTACAATCAAGCGAAGCTGTATCTTTGGATTCGCGACTCAGTGATAAACCGGAAACCCCGACAACTGCACGAGAAAATAATTCTGACACACCGACAATACTTGAGGAAGCATACAGCGAGCCTATCTCTCTTCCGACAACGCATGAGACAAGCGAGATCATATCTATAGAAAGCTCCAGCGATTTGTACAGTGATGTTCATAAAATAGAAAGCTCTAGTCCAGACTCAATGTTACAGGAAACCACGAAAGAAACTATTATTACCGCCACTCAGGACCCACAAGCTGGGAATGATTCTTCAGTAGTTGAGGTCGAAGATAATAACATTGTAATCGCACCAATTAACGAAAGAATAACTGAGCAGACCGTACCAAAGGATGTGCACACCGAAACTGACGAAGTAGTAGAGGCAGAAGATATCCCACAGAACTCCAATGAACCTGAAAAAGCTGAAACTGAGAGTGAAAATAAATCGCAAGAAGTAGCTGAGCTTCATACTGAAACATTGGAGGATAAACGAATAGATGAAACATTGAATGACAGAGACACTATTGAAACGCCGGACGAAACAGAAATCGATGAAACATTGCAAGAAAAAATAGTTGATAATACATCAGAAGAAAAGGAAGTTGGTGAATTGGTGGAACCAAATAATATATCGGAAGAGAACTCCGATAAGGAAAATACAACTGGAAAAGATGATACCAGTACCGTTGTTGATAAAATCGAAGAGCCCGTTGCCACTAGTGAAGATCCAGTTGCCATAACTCCAGTAGAAATTAAAGATGCTACGTTGGAAGAAAAATCCGATGACTGTGCGGTTGCACCTGAAACCAGTGTCAATGAAGTGGAAAATGTAGCTTCTACGGAAGATCATCAAGAAGTTGTTGAAAATGACGAAGTTGAAGTGAGTTCGTCCTTAACTGATAATGTGGACGACTCAAGTGAAATTAACAATCGCATAGTGGAAACCCCAGAGATTGAGAAACAAGTAACACCAAAAAATGGAGGCATTGGCGTTAAGACTGATGAAGACAACCAAGAAATTCCCGAAAATGTAAAAAGTCTTATTTGCTCAACTAGTGTAATAGAAAGCTCTGAAACGTGTAAAGAGACAGTAGACATAGAGGGTAATGGTTCGGAACCGATAGAAAATAGTGAGTTAAGTAATGGAGATAGCACCATGCACTCTGTAGTAAACGAAAAAAGTGCTGTTATTAATGGTAATAATAATGGCAACGAAGAAGAGGTCAATGATGAACATTCAGGAGAACCGTCCAATGTTTCTATTAGTGTAAGTGATAAAACAGACATTCCAGTGAGGACTGAAACAATAGAAATAGAAGATAGTGTTTCTAATAATAGTGATGTTCAAACTTCTGTAGCTAATGTGACTCAAGTGCCAAATCCCAAACAGCAAATTCCAACAATATCCACGGTCTGTGATGCAACTAAAAATTTACCCGATGGTGTGCCTCAAATTATTAGTTCTAAAACTATTGCGACGGACGATCAGTTAGTGAATAACTTAAATTCAGATCACATAGATGCTCATCGTAGATGTAGCCTACCGATCGTCCCGTCCGAAAATATCGCGGATGGGGGTGTCGACGATGCTCCTTCGCTACCCTTGCCCCTGCGTAAAATGTCATCACCACAAAAGCGACCAAGGAGTGCCTCTACATCAACACAAGTTGACCCGAATCATTTTGGTATTGAACAAAGGCTCACACATTGTTTTTGTGTCTTTTTATTTTTGATTCTAATTGCTCCTTTGGTCCCCAGAGTCTAAGCGGGCTAAGCAAGGAAACCCTTCAACGAGGCCGATGTTCAGTCCAGGCCCGACACGACCACCATTTAGGATACCAGAGTTCAAGTGGTCATATATACATCAAAGATTACTCTCAGATGTCCTATTTTCTCTGGAAACAGATATTCAAGTGTGGCGGAGGTAAGTTTAGAGAAGTGTTTTAGTTTTATACAACAAAACTGATTTCTCATTCTATTTTCCAGCCACTCAACAAAATCTGTATTGGATTTTGTAAACAGCAGTGAGAATGCTATATTCGTGGTAAATACTGTCCACTTGATCTCTCAACTTGCTGATAATCTTATAATAGCTTGTGGAGGACTCCTACCTTTGCTGGCTTCAGCAACTTCGCCCAATGTAATTATGAACATTTTAATTGGACACAAGCTACAGTTTCTATTCTATTGACAATTTTGAATACCCGTATCTTGCATTTTTCATACTCAATTAATATAAGTAGCCGCATAGCTATGACCTGTCTTGCTTTGGAGTAATAATTTGTGCAACGAATAGATTGCGATACATAATTTCTATCTTGAAATTAGTTGAGTTGATTTCTTAATTATAATAATATTATTTCATAATTCTCTTAGAGCGAACTGGATGTAATAGAGCCGACACAGGGTATGCCAATTGAGGTAGCTGTTTCCTTTCTGCAGAGACTAGTCAATATGGCCGACGTACTCATTTTCGCTAGTTCATTAAATTTTGGAGAACTAGAAGCAGAAAAAAATATGTCCAGCGGTGGAATTCTGCGCCAATGCCTGCGATTGGTTTGTATTTATTTCTGTTTTTCAATAATTTTGCAGTTTTATCAAAATCTAAAACACTGACAGCTCTGTGCAATTCATATTCTGATCCAGAAGTATTTATATGTATAGCTGTGTTTCAATTGCCAGTGTGCATTATCAATTTAAAGCATATAATCACATATTATGGAGTATTCAAATAGCTTAGAATCGTAAAAATTCTTTCAAAAGGGTACCAAACTAGATTTATTAGGGGTTCAACCCTAATCAATAATTTAGTATAGTCTCAGAAAAATATGGTAGCAGTAAAATTTTCTATTTTTCTATGTGTAATTATCTAACATATCGCTTGTTCAGGTCTGTACATGTGCCGTTAGAAACTGCTTAGAGTGTAAAGAACGTGGCAGACCTTACAGCATGTTAGGTCGACAGATTGGTTCTAGTAATAAATCACAGCACATACAATCGCTCATAAGAGGAGCTCAAACTTCGCCCAAGGTATGTCGATCTCTCAAAAAAATTTCATGCTTTATAACAATAACATCGTACTATTACCAATAACATAATTCACTGGAATTGTTCAATTGCTATTAAAACAACAAATCCATTTTATGCCAAAAAAATTGATCTAACAATACGTTTCGAGTGTCAACTAATCAAATTGATTGAATCTAGCTTATCAGTCTCTACTGTTTTTTTTCAGAATATTGTTGATAACTTAGCAAGTCAGCTGAGTCCAGTAAAGGATCCTGAAAAGTTGTTGCAGGATATGGATGTGAATCGCCTGAGAGCTGTTATTTACAGAGATGTTGTAAGTATACCTCATACATGTATTCCAACATATAATTGTAACTTACAGATTTCCAAACGACACATATTGACCATAATATTTTCATTTTTAGGAAGAAACCAAGCAGGCTCAGTTTCTGTCCCTGGCTATAGTTTACTTCATCTCTGTTCTAATGGTATCTAAATATAGAGACATTTTGGAACCGCCTATCCCGCAACGACCACCAAGCCCAGTTCAAACTATTCAGACAAATGGAACGAATCTCAGGCCAGGAAGTCCCTCAGGTGAGACTCCTTTATTTCAAATTATCCAGAAATTTAGCCCCAAGTATTAAACTATTTAACAAAAAGTTGATGAATACTAAATAATTGAATGCTATGATTGAAAGCGTGGGGCTCAGATAAAATTTCATAATTTATAATATTATTTTGTTAGAGGTATAACAGAGAAATTTATTGACGAAAGCTACATCTATATTTCCGATTCGCTTATTTATTGTATTTATTTATTATATTTTTATTTCCATTATTTCAAATTTGGTAACTTAATATGTGTTGATGATGAGAATTGGTGTTAGGCGAGCTAAAAAAATGATGACGAAATATTCAGTTATATCTTAGTCAAAACTCTTACGTGTCAGATAAAAATTTTCTCTCTAGATATTAAATAATTTTGAAGAAAAAAAAACGTGTTATAGTTATCAGGTTTGTTACTATTCTCTACCCCAGTCACTTACCAGTACAGCATGATTACAATTATTGTAAACGCATGTCTAATATGTTCCACCAATGCAAGCACAGCAGAGCAACAGACAGTAGTTCAGAATTTATCATGTGTGTAGACTTGACTAGTTTTACATTCCCTAATCGGTGAAAAGTTAGACTAGAATAAATATAATATTTTCTGGTCATAAATATTGTCAAGTTAACACGTTATTTAACGTCGCACATTCCAACTCCCCGTGATAAACGTACAATTATTAACAATATTCACAAAGTAAGTGAAAGTTTTGATCAACTGTTCAATTAATTTTATCAGCTATGATGAACATTATTTTTACCTGTACTTACAGCATGTAATTGTGGCCAATGATATATCAAAAATACTTCATTCCTGTTTTTGATAAGAATTCAATTAAAATCGATAGAAGCATTCCGATATGCTTTTAGAAAAATTTCAACTTGTAGCAAGTATGACAACACAATCGCACTAGTGATAAATAAACGTCACACATTGGCACTCAATTCCAAATGGTAGAATACAAGCATGCGTGGTTGCACTGGTGTAGATATTATCTTCTTACCTGTATCTGACAGTGAGAGTTTTGATGTTTGTCGAATGTGTCTGCACTTAATCATATTTTAGAAATTTTTACTCTTCATCACTCCATAATTTGTCATCCATCATTATACTATGGAACTAATAAATATAATTTCACCATATTACAGTTGCTATCTGGTTTATTTGTCTAACATTTTTACCTGGGAAATTAGAACGCTATCGTAAAAAAGATTTTGTTTTTTCCATTGCATTGGGAAGCCTTTTGTAAGCTGCGTTGTGTCTCTAACTTTTACGTCCACTGTGTTACATATGAAAGTTTTCGTTATTTTTTTTTAACCGTAATACACGAGGAATATATATGTCCCAATAGCCATCTCACCTTATGATTTGGTCGATCATGATCATCGCATAAATTCTGTTGAATAAAATTAGTTCTGATTCTGATAGTAGAACGAAATAATTAGCATATAGGTCTAGTTTGAAAGAAAGGGATGAATGATGAAGTAAATGAGGAAAATGTGGTTCCGCAGCAGATGGGAGTGGTGGTGGAGGAGGGCGGCCACTGTTCCCGCAGTGGTCTCACCATGTGTACCCTCAGTTCCTTCCGGGGTCTCACCCCAACGCCAATGCCAACCATCACACCAGCCAGCACCACCACCAGCACCCACTACCACCGGCTGCCAGGCACACTAGTCGCCAGCCCCCCTCCAACTATTATTTCCCCAATAACCAAAACAATCATTCCAATCATCATTCGAATAACTATAACTTCCATCATCATCATCATTACCATCATCACAATAACAACAATCACCATCATACGCTTCAAAAGCATATCGATCAGCCCCGAAATCTCTATCATAGAAATTCTGGTGTCGGTCTGCAAGGTAATTGCTCGAAAATATTCCTTGAACTGCTCGTTCGCTCCCTCAGAGTACGGAATGATTTTTCAGTTTCTGTTTTAATTGTAATTACTATCTGTATTTCATTATTAGAATTATCAGTACTTTTTGCTTTTTAAATACCAGCTACCGTAGTTCCACAAATTATGCCCATCGATATACACCCAGCAACAAAATTCGCACTCGGTACTCTACGAAAATATCTATCTTCAAAATTCTGTAAGTTGAAAAAAAAAAGTCTAAAAAAATCTTTCCAAAAAGCATCTTGAAAATTGAAATTTCATCTTCGCGATGATTTTTGAAATGATTTTGTTTGACTTTTTTTCTTCGACTGACAGCATTTTCAAGATAGTCAGTTTTTCGCGAAGTACTGACTGTAAGTACACCGTTAATTGTGTTGTAAGGTGTAAAACTGTAAAAAAGTTCTCACGAACGTGTACCTCACAAAATAGTTATAAAGCTACACAAAGCATGTGAGAAATAACAAAAATTAGAGACAGTTTTCTGGCAGACAAAAAAAAACAACATTAGCCGGAAATACGACATGGTTTAATCATCAGTCTGCAACCGCGGTTTCAATAGTTTCCTTCAGATCCATTCAAAGAGTAGTTCTAAAGTTGAAAGTAACCGAGAAAGTAAGTTGGGGTTACACGGTTCCATTTTATCCCCTTTCTTCAAATATGTGATCTCAATCATCGTAGTGGCTACAATTATTTTAGTTAGGATTGAAATCCACAAAAATTTGCACGATTGGAATTTGTATGTTGTTAACGTGTGTAGTGAAACATTGTGTCGCAACTATGTGTATCATACGAATCACTGGTCAATATCGCCATTCCTAATAGCTCGGCCAATTTAAAACAATATGAATACAATCAAACCACGAATTTTGAAACATGGAATATAATTATTTTTTTGAGTCATGGTCGTATGCGAATTCTAAAAATAATATAATCAAACGTGGTTCATTTTGCTATTATATCATAAGCCAGTTTTTCATTTTATCAAGCTCTAAATTCTCACTCGCAATTTTAAGTCTATGTTTAAAACAAGTTGTTCAAGCCTTCCACCATGCATTGCTGTTCCCATAGAATATTTTACTTGTGTAAATCAGTGTAAGTTACATTTTATTTCTTTACCTAACAGCATGAGCATGATGTTTCGAAAATTATTGATAGAAATTCCGCCGATAAATTATTTTAGTATTACGTTGCATGTGATTTTTCTATCTTGAACGAATATGCCAGGAATACTATATTGATGGTGTTTCATTGCAATGTAATTGCTAATTTATTGAGTAACGAAAACTAAATCCGCGAGTGAAATGACCGAGGCCTCTTGATGTGGATAACGCTAAGTACTTAAAGAGTCATTCAATTACTGACACTTAGATTAATTAAATTACAACAGAGCTCTTCCGTCGTTCATGCTTTGGACTTATTAATCATTATCAATATATTAGTACGACTGTCTATGAGTGAAGATGAAATAATTGTCCCCGATGTATACTGCATTTCTTTATCTGATCGTCTGATTGTGGCATGAAAAATAATCTTTTTATTCCCTTAAGGTTGATGTATACCAATAGAAAATTGTTTTTTTTTTGGTAATATTGATGAAACGTATATTATAGGGAGTGGCGGTGTGATGAGCCAATCTGGTTCCCAAGATGATGGTGAATACGAAGTAATAATTGTTGGGGAAAATAATTCTTCGATCTTGGCTGACCATGAAATTTCCTCAAGTGGTCCTGCCTCTATCAAGGTAATTCACATTATACAATCCACTTCAATGGCGCCTTCTTACCCAATGATATTATTCACTACTTATATTGGAATTTTTCCTTTTTTCATAACACTCGCTCAAAGCGTAACTCACATTTTTACTAAATATATTATGCACCGATTATTATCGCAGATGCATGAAAAACAACGTTATTGACAATTTATTCACATATCAGGCTATCGCTAATTCAAATTTATTAGCATTAAATGTACATTGACATTCGATCTTAACATTTTCTTCATCTATTTTACTAAATCTGTCTCTCCTTGTTACGATAGAAAGATGTTATAAGCAAGACGCTATTGCGCTATTCTGAATCTTTCATTACCTCCTTCAAATACCTACAGCTTTGTATCATAATATTTAATACAGTTTGGGAGATCAGGAAATTTGATTCAATTTGATTCCTTAGAGACGGATATGAAGAATGTAGTTGTAGAAACTCTTTAAAAAAAAAATAACAATTACGTACGTCATTTTGCCTGGTACATGATTATCTGTTTTTGTATTTTTATTTTTGTTTTGGGAATTGGTGATTTATTGTAGAATTATGTAATACCTATGTACATTCAATGAGTTTGCTCTGAGACTTTGGAATCTTGACTCACAGATTATGTGAATAGATCGTTTCTATAAGAGTTCTTCGATAGTTTATCCAAAATAATAGATCGTAAACGGCAGTTGTTCACTAATTTTCGTTACAATCTTTACCTTAGTTAGAATAATTTTGTACAAATTGAGTTATACAGCATAAAAAGCATTATATGTGTAGAATGGTATGATATGGATGTGTAATGAATTGTTACTTACACTGAGAACAAGTAAGGCATTCGGGGGTGTATAAAAAATAACAAAATTCAAAACCGCGTCGCGTATTGAACTGCGATGTGTCTACTAAAGCATGTAGCAAAACCCTTCTCTTTAACTTATCTGACAACTTCCTTTGCTTGCATTGCTATGCGTACTAACTACCGGTTCTGAAGGGAGGTCACAGTGGTGTACCTCGGTCACGGGCTATCCTGGAGGATAATTACGCCTCACCTGACTCTACACTTGGTTATGCTCCAAGACCAGAGCCACTCCCACGAAATATGCAGGTACAAAATTTCGTTGGATTTTATCTATCCGTGAAAAATGTACATTTTTGAATTTGTCATCGTCGAGGCGAGAAAATATTCATTCAATCATCCAGAAATTGATTCTGATTCGAATAAAACTAAACTCACCAGACCCGAAAATAAACAAATACTATTCGTAATTTCTCAATTAAAATTAAATATTGCACGATGGTACATAAATAGTCTACGGAGATGAATTTGTGGCATCATGAATACCATAAATGTTACACATACACAGATTCATAAAAGTAAGTTCTTCCTATATCAAAGGCTTATAGATATGAAGTGCTTTAATTATTTTATGTCTAACTAACGATTTGAATGAGATGTGTATTACCTACTAATCGCATGTTACTTGTTGATACATATTATAGTAAATATTTTCGTGAAATTTCATGATTATATTATAGAGTTTGATGAATTTTAGTCGGATGTTTATAATTATGAAAGATAAATTTTGATCATTCATTAGATACGGTAATAACGTTGAGACATGCTTTTGCCTGGATTACTTCAAGTAGCTGTCCAAATCTGCAAATTGTAATTCAGAATAAATTTAATATCAGGGTATTTGAGACAAGCCAAAACAAGAAATCCTGATATTATCGTTCCATTCCCGACTTACTCTTATATTATGTCGTATTATAGACAAGTAAACCCCTTTCCCTTATTCATTCTAAAAGCGAAAATTTGTCAGACTTATATGTTCTTTTCACTCTATCACCTCTACTGCAAATCTTTAAATCACATCTCGTTGGATTTTTATCAGAGTAATGATTCAAGTGAAGAAACGATACATCAAAGCAACCTTACGGCTGATCCCAGTCCGTCAGAAGCGACTACTGATAACGAAAACAAGCTCAATTCTTCCGAGGATGCTTGGACCGACGTGAACCTCAACGAGGATGGAGATTCAATTTCCACTTCTAATCCAAGAGAAGATCCTCGTAACATTCACAATATAGCTCATTCACGGGGTAAATATTAATTTTTTCTTCGGGGATTTTCCGAAAATAATCTGCAGATTTATGATACCACAAAATCGTTTATCGTATGTTTCCTTAGGGGACATACCTGATAGTGAAGGTAATGTCCTAGATCAGGAAATGTTGGCTAACTCTGAACGAGGAGAAAAACCAACTGCTGAAATCTCTGTCGTACGAGTACCTGACCGATTGGTAATGACAGCTACATCAGCACGGCCTGATGAGCTCCCAATTAAGGGACTTGTTGATCACCTTCCCATACCCACACCATCACGAGAAGCCTCGCTCACTCAAAAGCTGGAAATGGCTCTGGGGTCAGTCTGTCCACTCCTCAGAGAAATAATGGTTGATTTTGCGCCCTTCTTATCCAAAACTCTGGTTGGTTCACATGGACAAGAACTACTTATGGAAGGGAAAGGTTCGCAATATTTGAATAATCGAACAATTTTAATATCTTGATGAATATCCTCACTCAAAAGTAACGCATTTGTCATAGAATTGCTTCAAATTCTTATATTCCGGGTGAGAAGTTATGCTCAGTTTAATGTCACGAAGTGTTCTCGTATAACGTCAGCATCCACTATTAGTATGCAACTAATGTAAGATAGATGTCTGGCGACAATGTATTAAGATTCAAAGCACGCAATAAATGACAGTAAAGGTAAATTACGATGAAACCCTGTCCCAGCATCGACAAAGCTATAAAATAGTATCTGCTCGACAAGGTGTATAATTTGCATCCTCAAATAAATTTTATTTCCATTAGGATTGACCACTTTCAAGAACAGTAACTCCGTAGTGGAACTTGTCATGCTGTTGTGTTCCCAAGAATGGCAAAACTCTTTACAGAAACATGCAGGTCTCGCTTTCATTGAGCTTATCAATGAAGGACGGTAAGTTATTATTTTTCCTGCTTATTGGCTGCAATTAGTGAGACTAAATAATTGAAGACATTTATATGCAGGCTGCTGTCTCACGCAATGAAGGATCACATAGTACGTGTTGCAAATGAAGCGGAATTTATCCTGAACAGAATGCGAGCAGATGACGTATTGAAGCACGCTGACTTTGAAGTGAGTATACCGGGCATTCCATTTGAAACGATTCTGTGACCTTCTTTGAGTTTTATATCTCTTAAGTCATCGACTCTATCGGGGAAAAAAGTGTCCTTTTTAAAACTACGCGTTGCAATGGATAATAATGAAACCAGCACGAGTATTTGGCTAGGAACACATTCAGAAAAGACAAATTTATGTTACAGTCTCAGTGTGCTCAAACTTTGTTGGATCGTCGAGAAGAGGAGCGAATGTGCGATCATCTGATCACAGCTGCAAGAAGACGAGATAACGTAATTGCTAGTCGAGTTCTTGAAAAAGTTCGCAATATTTTGTCAAACAAACACGGTGCCTGGGGCTACATGGACCCAATGGCAGCAAGGTCGGTTTCATAATAGATTCTATGAACTTTATGAAAAAAAAATAAAAAATTATTCCTAATGATTGATCTTTCCATATTAGAATGGCTGAGTTCTGGAAATTGGATGCATGGGAGGATGATGCCCGAAGGCGAAAGCGTTTCGTGCACAATCCCCTGGGCTCCAGTCACCCAGAAGCAACTCTTAAAGCAGCCCTAGAGCATGGTGCCCCAGAAGATGCGATTCTTCAAGCTCGAGAAGAGTTTCATGCGCATTTGGCAGCCTCTCGAGCTCACCAGCAGCAAATTCAATCAGCAGACCTCATGGATGACAACGAATTACTTTCGGACGACAGAGACCTTGACAATGACCTAACAGGTAAGCGTTAGTGGTCTGCTAAAAAACGATACAGGAAAAGCGCGTCAATGATATTCGCGAGAACGTTGCTACTGCAGTCACAAAAATGCGTAGGGAATCGAAAATATTGACAATACAAATAGCATATTCGAAATCTTCAAAGAATTTTTCGTTAATTGCAGGTCCAGTGAACATCAGCACGAAAGGCAAACTGATAGCTCCAGGAATCGTGGCGCCTGGCATCATCTCTGTTACCTCAACAGAACTGTACTTTGAGGTGGATGAAGACGACGCGGAAATCAAGAAAATCGACACTGAGGTAAGTCAAATTTTCTCCGTGGATTCTTCTTTTTATTTGGTTGTTGTTTCACAACTCTTACACCGAAATTCTGACGACTTGAATTTATATTTCTGCGGAACGTGGTTTGCGGCTGACAGACATTATCGCAGGTAATTGCGGAGCGGTTTGCTTGCGCGGCGTCTTGTTTACCTAGACTACAACTGTCCGGTTTAACTACCTTGAGTAATCAGTATAATTAATTACTCACCTCATTTTCAACTCATTTAGATACTGACCATTAGATGCATTTGGAACGACCTGTTACCTCTAGTTAAGTTATCTAGTTGAAATACGGTCGGCTGCTCCAATACTTGCGATAACACGTTTCCAAGTCTTGTAACCGAGTCTAGTGAGTCTCTACAATCCAAATGATGTGTGACGTACGTAATGCGGTAGTTTATTCCGTACATTCACATAATACCGATCATTGAAAGAATGTCTTATTTATCGAACCTGACATCTTAAAATTAGCTTTCACTCGTTATCACACCGCTCTTAATTTTTCGTTGGCAGTCTATACGCTGTGGGTGTATAACGTACGCGTATATTATTATATACTTACAGTAATAAGTAGAAAGAAAAATAACGCAAATAATTATTAATTACCATGAAATGTAGCTCATAATTAACTGAACGACCGTTAACCTGGGTCAGTTTCCACTTTTAATACTTTTCTTTTAATTTTTCGAACGCGCGCGTATATCTATATAAGTTGCTGGCATTGTACCCACACAGACTTGCACTAAATCTACGTCTTCATCGTCTTCATTCACGTTGATGGTCGTATGTCTTAAACCGCTACCGAAACATCGTTAAAAGAAACATCAAGACTTCAAGAATGACTATGCGACTTCGTTAGACATACCTAGTTTAAAACTCCTCAATCTAAAGATCTCCCGTAGTTCGATCTCTTATTCACGAAAAACAACGCTCGAACCACGCTTGCTATTAATCATTTTTTTTTTCTTTCATTTATTTGTCTTCCTGGTAATTGACTTCGAATTCGGAAACAGAGTAAAAATTCTTTGCCAATTCAAAATCGCTATTCCTTTGTTACTTACAACCGTACGTCAATATAAGTTACGAACTTCCCATGCCGGTCCCTGGTAGCCGTTGGTAACGAAGAATATTAATCACAAGACGAGAACGGAATTTGAATAAATGCGATCCATAAGTGATGAGACGTGGCAAAAGCTTCCACCGAGTTCGGTGTTCGGCTGCCGTTCTCGTTCTTGTCTATCAATATCTGTAATGAGATAGGAAAGGTTTGGTGGTCGAGGTCTTCGAGGTGGAGTAAGCGATTTTAAACCACACTGGTAAAGGTGAAGAGTCGTAGTTGGTAAGCTGCAGCAGGAACCCAGAGTTAAGGATTTTAGGTTTGGAGGGGATGGACGATTATCATATATTGGCCGTAGATCTCGGGTTTGTTTAACTAGGGAATAAAACAAACAGAGGTGGGCCCCATGGGGCTGCTGCTCTTCAGGGTCGGCAATTATGAGCCCCCCGCGGGGCCCGATATCTACCTACTCCTCCCGTATCTCTTTTTCTCTCTTTTTATCCCTTTTTTTTTTCTTCTTGACGACTGGGACTCCAATAACCTTCCAGCACACAAACTATTCGTAAGATTCTATGGAATTCCGTGATTTCCCGATGAAGTAATACGCTAACAAGAAAAAAATAAATCTTCGGATTTTTCGGGTGATTGAATCAGTGAGATTTTCCGTCCACACATTTTCAGAATAGGTATCAAATTATAATTGTATTTACAAATACTTTATGAGCAGGGTAAAATTCGGTGTATGTAATTGTTTCTTTTATTAGCCGCTTCCTTTGATCGTTCAAATCCCCCTAGGGAATATTGATGAGTTAAAGATGGAACCAAAAAATCTTCATATTTCTCGTGTATATGTATATCGGCGTTTGTTAGGTACATAGCAAGAAACAGCCGCCGCCTGTTAAATAATTCTATCGGCATAATAATTCCCCATTAGAAATCAACCGAGATACAAATGATCGTGGGTTGTTTAAACTTTCTATTACATCGCCACTCGTCAGAGTGATGTATCGGAACCAGTATTGAAACTATACAGGTATCTCGGAGCCCAATTAATGAACGATGACGTAATGATCTGCCTCAAAAGTTACCTTGGACGAAAAAAAAATTAAAATTAAAGGATTTACAAAATCTCACGCACCTCACTCTATAGAATGGCAGGATAACGAAACAAGTTACAGGACAAAAAATTGGTTTTTCATGTAAAAAAATTGTTCTTATGCCGTTTAAATTTTTGATTTTTGTTTTGCAGGGTAGATAGGGGTGGTAAAAATAAATTTGCGTAACACCCGGTTAATAATATCGGCGTATAAATCAATTTGGCTGAGCCAGAGGGCCGCATAGAAGGTAGTAGTTAAAGATTTGCTTAAGTGATTGTAAGTCGACTAGGAGAAGCGCGTCCGGCGTCTGGCAGTGGTCACCCCGCTGGGGTTTGACCGGTGCCCGATGCCTCTTGCGTCTTCCCTCCCGGGTTTTATAATGGCTTGGGTAAACGTATTTATCGTGATTTATCGTTTACACGATCCTCTCCTCTTTGCTCCTTCGTATCTCGTATACCATGCGCGCGTTTCTATACTTCGTACCTATACCTCATATGTCTACTTATAATACTATTATACCCTCTCTCTCTGTACAACAAACTCAGCGCGAGTGGACGGACGGACAATCGAACCGTGCTTGAATTATTAATCGTTATCCAGTACTTCGTACCGTATGGAATAAGATAAGATCGGTGGTACTGTTAGATATTTCATTAAAGAAAACTATCACGCTCTAAGATTCAAAGATAGTCTCGGATATTTTTAAACACCCCTCCAGTTTTGAATGGCTCTTGGAATTATCGCTGTACGACAGCGAGGAAATCGTGAAAAAATAATTTTATATAATTTCAATACTACGAGTTATGAAATTGATTAATTAAATGCGATGACCGGGAACCCGGATTCCCCGGGGATCTGGTACCTAAGGGAGAGGCAGATCAGCGACCGGCATACCAGCCCACCCGCATTTGCCTCTGAAACCTGTTGCCTCCTCTTGACGCCCAAACCATACCGAACTATACCGAGTCCAACGCCGCGCGATGATTCTGATGCTGATGCTAATGCTGATACTGCGTGTTTCTGTATACTCTGCAGCAACCAACAAGCCCTGCCCACGAACCCCCGCTGAATATTAAAATAAAAATTCTTCGCCATTCGATTATAAACCATTGCAGCAACATCAAATTCATCCGCAAATCCGACTTTCTTAAAAATTCTCAATAAATTATTGTGTTATCATTTGCAAATAAAGTAAGGGACTATTTCTGTTTTTTTTTCTTCAACGGATAGATTTTGTACGACGTGTATAAAAAAAAAAAATTATCACGACACATTTTGCAGTCTGTGTATAATTAACGCAGCCCTTTTTGCTCTGTGCACGGTCATATCGTGTGGATTACTATGAACCTGTGTATAATATGCACATTTAAAAGATATCGCGAGTGATGTATTGCCAGTGACGTTATAATAATCCTACTGTAATTACAACGTTTCAAACTCTGCAGTGGTTTATAACTCCTCGTCGCTCTTGATAAATTTAGTGCACACATGTAATCAGCTCCAAGTCAATGTAATGTACATCTTGAGAAGTCAGAATTTTTTACGCCGCCATTCATAAGTATTTTTTATTTTCATAGAACGTCACTATTACGGAATTTTGAAGATTATTTTCCGTCTTACCCGCGTAACGATCGCTGTTGAAGAAATTGAGCGTGTAAACGTGTGAAAGTACCGTCTGCAATCGGGAGAGCGAATTACAACGGTGTGTTTTTAGACCGCGTGCTGGTGATGGTCGAAAGACCGCGTGAGCTGAGAACACTAGGCAGTTAGTTCGGTAAACATCCATCAATCCTGCGTACTGCTGCATGAAAAAAAAGAAGATGTTAGGGGCCGATTCCAGCCCGGTAGAACGATGAGTGGAAAAGAGCGCAAAGAGGCTGAGGATGGGGCAGAACCAGCAACCCTGATAACTGCTATTAGCGCAGGCATTGCTCCGGTGGTCTGCCAATCTCGGTCGCACTTCATCATATCGGTACCTAAACTCAATCCAGAAAAAGAGGAGGAGTGAAATACGTAGGGGTGGAGACCTCAGCCACCATCGGAAACGATCTTCTGATCCCAGGCGCGTTCACTGTCTTGGCGGAAAAAACTCGTCGTTTTCACCTCTGATGACACCCTGAGTGTCGTTACAGTCCGCCGTAAAGTGGCGAGATGCCCCTTTCGTGAAACCCTCAATTAGACGTATACTTCATATAACGAGTTAAAAAAAAAAAAAGAAATCGCTGTATTCTCCACGATACTATTCGACTAAAATTTTTAGGTATTCGTGTTCCAGCTGCAGCTATGTAGCCGCGATTTACACACAACGATTAACGAACCCCGACGAGCTCAAAATTCAGAGGTGGATAATTGGTATATTTTTTCCCTTTTCGCGCGAGGTGCCCGTCCCGTCTTGAGCAGCCATTATTAACTGTATCCAACAATTAGCCTCTCGAAAGAGGCGATGATAGATATGCTAGTAGTAGGCAACTGTCCAGCGTCGAGTCAACGCCGTCAGCAGCTGCTTCGAGTTCTTCATGGTTCCTCCTTGTGTACACACATATAATAATTCCTGGTGATGTTGGTTCCAAATAGTTACGTGCGTGTATACCTACCCATATAACTTGATATATTCTTCTCAGTTTTTGAGGGTCGTATGTCGTCGGGCCCCTTGGGAGAAGCGTTGCCCCTTTTTGAGGGACCAAAAAATCTGCTCATATACACTTATCGCTTTGAGGCGCGCGCGCGACCCACGAGAGCTTTGAGTGTGGAACGACGTTAGCTTGGCCGAAGAGAGAAGGCGGGGTCGACCGGTCGACCGGACGACCGGGCCGAGCAGGCGATCCTCCGCGTGACGGATGGCGCCCACCTGTGGATTCATTCACTAATCTGTTCCCTAAGCAAACAACCCAAACACACCCCGTCATTACCGCTGACGGCATAAGTAGCGCCCCTCCCTTCTCCTCCCCTTCGTCTCTTTGGTCAGATACAATATTTATTGCACCATCGAAGAAAAAAGCAACTCAACTCCGGGACATATACCCACTCAAAGATGCTGTACCATGGTTATAACATACGAGACATTTTCACCTCGGCGTCTCGTGAGTTTTCTGGACCTAATTCTTTTTTATTCTTCGTTGCTGATGATTTGCATTTACAGTGTTCACGGTTCATAATTCGTGCTGCAACACGGTAAATCTGAAACTTTGCTGAGAAATTCTTTAGGCATTAATATTTTTCCTCACGAACAACTTAAATTATACGGCATACGTCAGAGTCGCGCATGAGGTCCCCTGGTATTTAAAGCGAGGAAATCGATCGATCGTCGCGAAAAATAAAGTTCAACGTGAAAAATCTGCACGGTGAACTTTAGGATCGGCTATAAGTTGATTCAAGTTTTGTTACAGACAAAAAAGAAAAATTGCAGCGCAAAAGTAGCATTGGAAAAAATCTGATCCGGTAACGTAAAAATGCTGAAGCTCGAGGCGCCGCCAGCCCTGCATACGGCCTTGGGCACATCCCTTGGCAGACTTTGAGCCTCTGCTCACTCTGTAAACGTAAAGTTCTAGCCTATAATTAAAGTATCCACTCTTGGTAAGTTATTAGTCCGAAGAGCTCGCGGGCTTGGTTCGCATCAGGAGTTAGAAGTCAAGATTTGAGTTTCAGGATTCAGGACGTGCGCTGGAGGTTTTGCATTACCGCCAACGAAATTCATCCTGCAGCGCCCGCTCGGCCGTAGGTCTCAACTTATAACTCGCACATCGTATATTTGAATAATATTCAAAAAGTTCGAGTCGGAAGTGATCGCCGGTAGCCGTGCTGCCGTTCGTGTATTTTAACATTTATTTGAGAAAACTTCGAATCCCATTGTACGAAGTATAATAGAAGAACGTTATCGCAAATCACCCGTAGTGCAGATAAAATCGCTTGGGAAATTTCGACGCGCAATTATTACGAGCGTGCATGGTTATAGGATTCGTTACCTGCAGTGTGCAATCCCTGCCACTTTTAACCCCATACATAGCAAAATCTCTAATGACTCGCAAATTACTAAAAAGCACAACCTGCATGTTCCGATAGTCGTTAAGTTGCAGCGCCACGTTTTCACCTGACCCGAGTTAAGAACCCCGTGCTTATATCATTATACCTATATATATACCTATACTCGGCTTGTTCCTTCGAACTGCTACAACAGCTAGCGGGCTCGTTGCATAATTACCAACCACCTTTGGAGTAATTTACGATCATGCAAATTTAAGCTGACGAGATAAACTGTACGAAATATAAATAGTTTCGTAAATATCCCCAGTAAATTAGACGCTTCAATGGCTGTTGTAATTTGATGAGGAAAAATAAATGGACGCGTATCCTATTCTGAAAAGTTGACTAGCTTAATTTACTCGACGGTTTCGTGTTCCTGAGGTCACAATACGTTAGAAAAGTGTCCTACGATCGATTTAAAAAATACTACATTTTTTACCTAAAAATCGCAAAAATCCAAGGTATACCCCTTTGGATTTTTGTCGATTTTGAGGTCAAAAATGAAGTATTTTTGAAATTGATCGTAGGACACTTTTCTAACGTATTTTGACCTCAGGAACACGAATCCATCGACTAAATTGAGCCAGAAATAAATCCCATCGAGATATCTTCATTTTTTCACTTTTCAGAGCGATAAATTGGCGATAACTTTTTCATTTTTATAGACAGATCAATTTAGCTTGCATATTTGTGTTTCTGAGGTCAAAATACGTTAAAAAAGTGTCCTACGATCAATTTCAAAAATACTTCATTTTTGGCCCAAAAATCGAAAAAATCCAAAGGGGTATACCTTAGATTTTTGTCGATTTTGGGGTCAAAAATGAAGTATTTTTAAAATCGACCGCAGGACGCTTTTCCAACGTCTTTTGACCTCAGGAACACGAATCCGTAAACTAAATTGAGCTAGGAATAAATCTCATCGAGATATCTTCATTTTTTCACTTTTCAGAGTGATAAATTGGCGATAACTCGATCAATTTTATAGATAGATCAATTTGACTTTCAGATTCGGATTGCTGAGATCAAAATACATAAGAATAGCATATAAACCCCGATAAAAAAAAATATCGATTTTTGACCCCAAAATCGACAAAAATCTAAGGTATACCCCCTTGGATTTTTTCGATTTTTGGGACAAAAATGAAGTATTTTTTAAATCGATCGTAGGACACTTTTCTAACGTATTTTGACCTCAGGAACACGAATCCATCGACTAAATTGAGCCAGAAACAAATCCCATCGAGATATCTTCATTTTTTCACTTTTCATAGCGATAAATTGGCGATAACTTTTTCAATTTTATAGATAGATCAATTTAACTTACAAATTCGTGTTTCTGAGCTCAAAATACGTAAGTAAACCATAGAAAACCTAGAAAAAAAAAATGTCGATTTTTGACCCCAAAATCGACAAAAATCTAAGGTTTGGACCCAACGTCCAATCCTATACCCTGCACATAAAATTCAAATTACGATACTAATAATGCAGATTGATAAAAAAAAAACTCTTAACATGTGATGCGTCTGAAATGTGATAATATGAAATTGAAAGAAAATAGTAAACCAAAATTTAAAAAACAAATAAAATTAAATAAGGCGCGCGTGCAATGCTAGTGATTATTAAATTGGAAAAGAAGAATTTGGCCGTTTCTTCTTTTCCATTTCTCCCTTTGTTTTCTTTGCATCTTTGCACTGTCGCCAGTTTGAGTCGTAATTTATGCCATCTGCTGCACTTTCTGATAGTCGATCCTTCTCTAGGGACCAACTTACCATGTTCGCAGTCCACGCGATTTCGGTTAGATTGTAGATACGGATACACCAAAAACTCGAAAGACAGGTAACGCTCTACACAGCTGAGAAACGAGAAACGAGAAAACTGCAGATGAGAAAATGAGATAAGTGCAGCAGTCTTATGGTACAGAAAACGGGACTGCCAACGAGTCGGACTGGAACCGGGACCGGGACTTCGGGCTGTACAGGGATGCAGCTATAGTTAAATCTATGCGTATCCCATAATTTAGCGATTATTTTGACAAGGGTATGATTTCCCGACAGGTTATTGGCCTTATGGCTGCCCACTAAAATATAGCTATTTAAATGCCCACTTAGAGGATCTATGATAAATACATATACATATACTTCAAGTTGGTTATAACGCTCTCTTTAGAGCGTGAAAAAAACAAGCGCCGAAGATAAATCGCAATCGTCAATATGTGTATATCTCACACTGAAGTCGCGATTAGTCATACGTGTGATTTTATAAAAATCTGCCCACGTCGATGCAATTCAAATAACAGCGATGATGATTTTTCTTTTTACTCTTCCAACTGTATACGCAGGATTCGTTTCAGCTACCGCACGAAAATTACCTGACCTCTTACTGTTTGACCTGAAGTCTCAAGGGAATGATTAACCGCTTGTTAAAGCCCTCGAATTAAAGGGTGGATCAGGGAGGGGGTTTTGAGACGTGCTTTTCCACACAAATCTATGTAAGTTTACAGCAGCGTTTACGTCCGACTCACCCCTTACACACCCCTTATACTTTCAACTTTGGGTGTAGTGAGGTGTCTTTTAAATTGTATAGAAAACAAGATTTAGTGATTCAACGGACTTGTGCAACCCTCGTTTGTTTGAAGATTCCTCTCGAGATTTATGATTGACGTGTTTTTTAGTTCCTCTGTTTTATCTTTTTGGTTTATTGTTTACGAATACATCCCGTTGTATAAGTTTCCTAATTCCCGGGTATACTTTCTTCTAATTAATATTTATTACATCATTTCACCCGCGGCTATCTCGTTAGTTGGGTTCAATATATCTATGATAGTGCACCCATGGTATACCGTAGATGTGCACCACGGAGCGCGCGCGATGACCGATGATCACATGAAAAAAAATATATATATCTCGAGGGAATTCGGGCGAACGCATCAGGGTTGGAGGGAAAATCTTGTGTCCATCTTCTTATAAGCGCTCGGGTCACGATAAGCCATAAACTCCATCGCTGTCGTTATTGTAAAATAAACCCCTCCTCTCCCGCCCCGATGATCGTAGTTAATCTCGTATTTTACTCGAAATCTCTAACCGATTGACTCGCATTTTACCTAATGACGATGATGCCCAAGCTCCGCGGTTATACGTACTACGTGTCCTCGTTAATAGACCGCATAAATATGCGCGCTTGTATGCATATATCTATAAACGAATACTACAGTCAGTAGATAGATACAAATAGATATTATATAATTTTTATGTATGAGTAAATGAATACTTGCAGCTATCGTGTAAATATACATACGCGTAGGTATCTACCACGTTATGGTTAAAAAGCGAGGGAGGCAAAACGGAGGAGAAGGAAAGGCTTGGCCCGCGGCTAGAGGCGCAACGGCCGCTGAGTTATGGCGCAGGTTAATTATACAAAACATTCAATTATGCCTTCCAACACACGTTTGGATATCCTACGTTCACGTGTGTGGCACGCGTATACGTATGTACGAATGGTCATGCCATGCACAGCGAGTTTTGTTGCGCGAGTCGCTCGATCCGGTCGTCGGATGCGTCCGAACGGAACGCGTCACGAGAAAAATCTGCCCACATTTTCCTGCGTCGGCGTACATAGGTATAGAAAATAAGGAAAGGGAAGAAGAATAAAGAAAAAAGAAAAGAAAAAAAACAACGAAAGCAATACAGACACAGTTACGATCTGCATGGGAAAATCAGCGGCAGTTGACGGGCATCCGATCGCGATCGCGTCACCGCGAGTTTTCAGCCGCATAATGCTGCTGGAGGAACGATTCTCGTTTTTCGACGCAGGGTTCCATTTATCATTGGACAGCTATAGCTAGCTGCTGGCTAGGTGTATGCGCGGCCAAAAGTTAAAACAAAGACTATGGGAGTTTTGAGGAGGGTTTGCTCGATGAAGGGAGCTGCGAGTGGGGGGCCCAGACGGACCGGACGACGTGCCCGATGCGGCAGAGGCCAGAAACCCAACGGACCCCGATGGACCCCGAGGAGAAGGGCCCATAACGCAGGGATTTTACGTGCCGGCGCCGGCGCCCCCTGCGGCCTCAGACACCGTAGTCTGATGTATATATGTATACGCATATCTCCCACTGTAGCCACGGGAACCTATCTCTTCAGCTATCACTGGCGCCCGAAGAGTACGAACAAGTATACCGATCGCACGCATACCACGTTCAAAATGATCGTGTAACTTTCGCACAGCTGATTTTAAGTCGGATCGACGATATTCAAGATTTAATTTAATCAGCGACGGGTCATTTGGACGGCTTTTAAAATTGAAAGTGGAAGACCTGCCGGAGTCTGATTATAATGCCTGAAGCTCGATGCGTCAGTGCTGATCATCGCGCGAGTCCCGGAGACACCGGCTGTATACCGCTGCACGGACGCAGTAAACATGAAATACAACCTCGACCAGGGTTTATCTGCGTATCTCTGCCATCCGATGCAGCTATATTCATTGTTTTATAGGAGCTGTAAATATGTCAAGCAATTAAAAAGTTCGCTTGATTTGTACGCGTGGGTGTTGCGTACATCCAGTTGAAACTATTTGATACAGCAAGCGAATGACTCGTGTTACTCATATATACCGCTAATTTTCTCTTTCGTTCCGCAGCGTACGATGTAAAAAACACAACAAAAAAAAAACAGACAAATTTTCATTTCTACACTATAAGCAATGAAAAACTTCGTACGCGCCATGTCACCGTGTACGATCAGCCCGCGCCCCATACCTTATGCCTATATTACGATAATTATATTTTACGTACGCGATGTCGCGCTTATCGCATTCGTTACCGCAGCTGTTCCCGATGGTTCTCTCACCTCCATTATAAGACCCGTAGATCCACGTACCCCTGGCGTAGTACGAACACCTGCGGGCCAATTCCTAATTACGGACAATTTATGTGTTCGTACACAGGACTCTCTAATGCACACTTTCCTCGATGGGTTTTTCTCCGTAAATGGTTTTTAAATACTTCATAAGAAATTTTTTTTTAAATATATGTTTCTAACGCTACGCACTAGATTTCCGTTTCTGGTTCGTGCCTTCCGCGGAATGTTATATGTTATGTACGAAGAACAATCCAACGATTTTATCTTATACTTCAAGAAAATATAAGATAGGCTAGAACAGCACGTAACGCGATGTCCAAAAGGAGCTGCAGCGCAGGGGTATCGGCCGCGCGGGTGAAGAGAGACAACGGCAGGTAGATTAAAACAATGCGGGGAGTAAGATAACGGCGGTCAACGCGTGACAGGTCATCCCTAACCCTCCGTTTGGACCCTATACCTGTTTACATATATACCACGGACGATGCGGATAAACCTGCCGCTGTAGCGGTGGACCTGACGCGAGCCATGATCAGCCCCGCTCCTGATGCCGATGGTCGTCTTGACGATGAATCCTCTCCACATAGCTATACTATACCTGAACTAGGTACGGCTTAACGAAGACTACTAATAAATAACGCGGCAACCAGTCGAGAGTCTAAACCAGGGACTCCTTCCTCCGGTGGGCTCTCCAGACTTGAGACTTTTCAGTTTTGACTCCGCTGCAATATCCGATCTTGGAAGCGGGAGAAACGATGGTGGTGGAGTCTTGGCCACGAAGATGGATGTGCGTCCAGGCGCCGCCGTCACCTGGCATTCCCACATCCTCCTTCTTTCTCTCATTCTGCTTCTTCTCCCTCCGTATATACGTATGCCATGTTCCATGGCTTCCTTTTCTATCTTCAGGACCTGTGCAACCAACCGCTGATGGTAGCACGGTGATCATACCTGCGTCAGAGGAGGTTTTCTCGACTTCTATATACGCGCGGTAACCATGACCATTTTATACTTATCTCATTCCCCTATCTTTTTCACGCTTATTATACCTCGAGGAAAACAATATAGCTCTTGTACAAGGTATACCTTATATCGCAACGTTCTTGGGACCGGCAGAACCTTCTCCTTCTTCTACCTCCTTCTCTTCTTCTTTCACCTGGGAGATGGAAAAAGGTTGAGGGCTCAGAGGTGTTCTGTCGCGCGAATAACGCGATCAAGTTACCGTAACTCTGTGTGGAATCCTCAGCCAGGATTATTTGTCTAGCAATGAATCGCCACGCACTTATGAACTCGCGGTCTTTTTCAAAGCCAACAATGAGGCCCAACTTTCCGCTGAATTTAATCCTGGCGAATGAATCTCCAAAAGCATACTTTGGGATCTTCAACAAGGTCAAGTTGGAATTTTCAACCTCCGCACACGGTATTCTTGTATCACCTTTGCGGGCGGCGGTTAGGAGTAACGCAGCGGCAAATTACTCAAAAATTATAAGTCCATAGTGAAGTAACTGCACGTTGAGGCTTTCCAGCATCCGGTAGCACCGCGAACTTGACTTTGGAACCGTTTAATATGTACAGAAAGGAAAAATCGGGCTGCGAGCGGACGCCGTGAATCGATCTTGGACCATCCCGCCCTGTAGTACGGCAGTGAGGGGGCTGGGCGCCGCGACGGGCGCCCCGGCGGGTGGGCATTGTGTATTTTGGACCCCCGCGCTCTTCAGTCTTTCTTCCATTCTCCTTACAGGCAGTTCTCTCGTAACTCGTAAAGTCAAACGTTGACACTAACCGCGGGATGCCGCATTTTCTCTTTTACCAAAAACTTTCAAACAACCTTTTCATCCGTTATTATGTCGTTATTATATCGCATATAGAAATATAACAAAAAAAAAAACAAAAAAATCATGCTTCAAAATACCGGAATCATATCTGTCGGAGATATTTTGAGAAAAAATTATCCCATTTTAATTTCTTCATGCTAGAAATTAGTAGCAATCACCTCCGGGTGAAACCTCTGCAAATACCGGGAGCAGAAAGGGATCGGACGAAATATGAGCAAAAACTAATCGGCCATCTCCGAAGCTACTTGGTGATCGATGATTACGAGCGGATCGAACTGCAGTTTTTGCCAAACGTATAAACGATTCCTAAACAAAATACCGAGTGACACCCGTTATCTTTACACTTTTTAAATACCCGTGCGATTTATATTGCACGAGGAATTCTCCGCAGCAATAAAGTTTCACATTTTCTATTTTTTGTTCATCGTGTGTTTTTTTTTTCAGTTATTTCTTCTCCCAACTCTTTCTCGGTATGAATTATCGTCGCCATCTCACTGTGCAGCTTCTTTAACACGATTCTCGATTTTATCTCGATATACCCTATACACTCGTGTGTATAACAACGCGCTGCGTAATTTAATATGTAGCACGTGTCTTCATGTTGGATAGTGTAGAAGTATATAATGCTTTATACATATACCTATACACGCAGTTATATTATACCTAAATGGAGGCGACAGTTTGCGGCCAGTTTTTAGCCGGACTTTCGATGATACGTACGGAATGAAATTGTTCCCGGTTATTTGGAAGGGTTCCGGGTGTGCCAATCGCATTGCAAAAACGACCGGTGCAAGTTCGGAGTTTGGAGTTCTCCGTGCGAGCGCAACGAGAAAAGCTGTATAGGAGCTTGAGGCCCGTGCCGACGTCCTTCGCTAAATTAGCGGCGTTTTATGCTGGTACATTAGCGAATTTAACGACCTAATCAAAGACCCGAACTTCACAGGGACCGCGCGCTGACACCAACCAACGCCTCCGGCCCGACATGAATTCACGGCTAAGCAAACGATGCCTTCTTTTATCTTCGCCGATATTCCAAGCCCCCCTGAGACCCCATGGACCAACTTTTTAGTATCTAATATCCCTAAGCTATGGCCAGTAAGTAATTATCAGTTTGTAGAGAGCGAAAAATATGATGACAAAAGAATTTGAAGAAAAGACAAACTCTAACTGAAATTAATTTCTTATTTTTTGAATTTTCATTCCCGATGGAGTGTATGGTGAACTTTGGAAGGGTGAAATAGCCGGAGTATTGCAGTCTGTTGCAGTATACCATATAGGGTCTAACTTTTGTCGGTACGATCAAGGGCTTTGCCACGCCCCCATCCCGCCTTCTTTAATCATCGGCTCATTACTCATTAGCACTAATGAGCCGCGCGCGCGCCAGTTATGTATATGTATACCTATGTATATACGCATATATACAATGCACATAACTGGACGCAGGCTGATACATCGATACGCCGTCACACCCACGTGGTGGTCGTTTCTTGACCCGTGAGAAAGTGTAAGGTACCATGGAAAGAGTATAAAAGAAATAAGATGAAACAAAAAATGCACGGTATATATACGCGTATAGGTCAGTTAATAAAATGCTCGATTTCTGTCTCTCATTTAAATTTTATTTCATAGTTTTTTTTCAAAGATTTCATGGCGCATCGATCGTCTCGATCCTCGGGGCGTTGCGTATCACTGCAGCTTCCCATAAAACATGCCGTGACATCGTGTGCTCGTCGAAGCGATCACGTGTGACGACTGCTCGCGCGGAATAGTCCGTCGCGACGCCCCGAAGACCCGAAACAGCATCCGTCACAGCCGTCGGTCCGTAAAATTGGCGCCACCTGCCACCCCTGCAGTACCGAAAATCATTCCAGAACCTGACTCATCTTCACCATACAGAAAAGTCACTGCGTAGGATCACTCTTTAATGCATTTATAATACGAATCTCAATGACCCTTGACACCCTTTTACAAAATGCATAACAAGTCTAGATTCATCGCAAATTGAGATGTCGCACCTAGTTTGAAACCCAGGGTGAGGTATTTATTCGGGAGAAATTTCTACTTCTCTTTAGATCCGGTCGTAATATGCGGAGTGGGTTTTAATTACCCCGCGTGGTTTGATCAGGAACTGACTTAATTAGAGTATAATCGGATTCTTGGATTCATTAGCGTTGTCTGCTACGTGAGTTACAGGGTAAATAAATAAGGAATCATTACATTACATTAGTCTGAAATTCTGGACGAGGGAGTTTTTGAGGGAGGGGAAAAAGCGTGGTTTGGGGAACGAGGGGGTGGGTCGTTGATGTACAAAATATAATGTGATTGTTTCCAAGCGAGCAGCTGGGCGGCAGGGGTTGCTCTTCTGCTCGTTGCCTGCAGTGATGACTTCATCCCCTCGTCGCCTAATCCATACGGATTCAAACTCACTGTCCTGTACACGGAGAATAACCCCGCTCTAACTCAGAACGCGATGGACCACAACGGGGAGCAAATGTCACCGCGAAATCTACGCGTTATGGAACTAGTAAAAAAAGAACAAGAGGGTAGAAAGAAATAAGAAATTTTTTTTCTGGAACGAAAAATGAAAACAGGAAACGAGGAACCTAGTTTTCTTTTTGAATCGCGTACAACGCATGCTGTACCATATACACCATAGAAATGAATAAGGGCTATTTCGCGATCGGAAAGAACAAAAGATGGAGATAGCGGAGTATTTGGTAGCGACGCATTGTGCGAGTTGTTTGTACGCTTGTAATACCGTGCGTTTTATAGTTGTGCGTCGTACTTTTGATAGTTGAATCTTTGTAGTTATTGTGTCCCGCGTTGTTGTAAAGTTGGTACCGGGGTCGGTACCGGGAAAGGATTACCAGAGAAATCCTTTAATGGCATTGTTGGCATTTGAATAACACGAAATATGATATGAGATCGGCTCAGAGGACTGGCTGGGGCTTCGGTTCAGGTATAGGGTTACGGTTATACCCCGTGTCCTCCGCCATAACGTTCGGCTGTGTTCCTACGGATTAATTGTTGGCAGCTTGTTGATGCGTTGAGATATACGTACAGGGCTGACAACCCCTTCCCAAGAATACCTGCAGCGCGTACGGAATATACATTTTTTTTTTTTTTCTAATTTACATATTATAACCCTTTACCGTCCAGTATTATACTATCACGATACGTAACGATCCACGTAAACCAAATAATTCCCTGTGAATAACGCTGACCAAAAAATTGATAAAATGATCGCTATGTACATGTACGTCAGAATTAAAATTTTCTCATGAATTAACACTGTGAACTTTCTTTTTGTTTCAGGTGAGTGAATTCTAAAGATATTAAATTTATGGCAGAGTATTTAGAGAGGAAAATGTTGCTGATCTCTCGCCAGATCTTCTGGTGAGTAATACAACACATAATAAGCTAGGCTATTTTATGTTGTTACAAATCGTGTAGCCTGTTCTGGTCTATGAGCGCAATCCGGTGCACCGCAGTCGCACTATCGATGCTGTTTCGAAAGCTTTGAAACATCAGCAGGCAGGGCTTTTAGACAGCTATAGTGTTGTAAAAACGAATTTTTTCCGAACTCAGAATGAAATAAAAAGGCAAAACCTGCGGCTGTTGTCTTTGAAGTTACGAGTGTAAACAGCCGATATACTTAGCGAGTTTAAAGTTAAGAGGGCGAGTGATACACTCGAGATGAAAAAGAAAAAGCTAGATAAAAAAAAAATTCCAAACCAAAAAGAAGAGGGAAAAAAAATTTTACGCGGAGACGTCTTACGGAACGCGCGGAGGGGTGCGGAATCGTCTTGTGTAGGACGCGGTGATAATTCAGCCGAAAGGATGCATCCATCCTCTCTCCCTGGTGCACTGTCTGCTCTCTTCCCCTGCCGCCCCCTCGTCCCGCTTGGAACTCCGACGAACCCGGAGAGAAATACTCGAATCTGAACCCAGAAATAGACCGATGTTTGGTGCGGACCTCGGCGATCATCCGCATCCTCTTCTTCTTCTTTTTCTACTCCATCTTCTTCTCTTCTTCCTCTACTCTGGAATACGAAAGTTCCCACAGGCTTTGGAGAGCAGAGCGACCCGTGTCCCTCGGGAGCTGCCGTTTCCTCTCTTATTCCTATCCTATATAATACTGCAGCTTCGTGCGAGCTGCAGAAGACCGCATCATAAATCTCCGCGTAAGTTTAGGGGTAGCAGGCCGACGCCATAGGAGGGTGAAGAGATGAGACGAGCAAAGTAGAGTGGCGCGACGATGCGGAAGAGAATTGCCCCGGAACTAATCAAATTTTGATTCGGATTAAAACGAAATAGCGAAGCACTCCCTGTGCATAAAATCACCCATATCGACTATGTAATTTTCTGGTAGTGTGGGCGACCGCGTGACCTCTGTCCAACCAATGAATCTATGAATCCAAAAAATGTAGGGGCGCCGGCGGAGGAAAACGACGCAACCATGATTATAATTTCAACTCGAATTCGTGGGTAATAAAATTATTATTTTTTTTTTCCTTCAATTTTTTTGTCGCCGACTTGATTCAGATTCCCGACTGTTGGAGTTCCTCAGATCTTCTCGCGTATGTGTAGAACTTATGAGTTCCGCGTAAACTGCTGTTTTCGCACATGAATTTTGCGGAAAACGAAAATGAGCACTCGATCACGAGGTTGCATAGTCCGAAATTAATCTTGTTTGTGTATTCGTAGTGAAATATTTTACTCCGAGTTAAGTTATCTTTGGCTGCAACGGAAATCCGCGGCACGGTATAATAATTGTACTCACTACGTACGTAGCAACTATCAACAAATCGCGTCCGAAAATTTGCGAGACTCATTCAATTCGAGTTGGAAGAAGTAAAAAAAATTAATATACGACTACACGACATGCACGAGATATGTATACACGTAACAAAATAAGAACAAGATCGAGGTTACCCACGTGGCAAAATACCAACGCGTGCCTTCATAATTATGATTCAGGGTTTTGTGGCCGCGGTAAAAGAAGGACGAAAAATCGAACTTGACAACTGACATTAATTCTCGTCACTTGGAATTTGAGCCCGACATTTAACCCGTAGTTTAAAACGGTGCGGGAACGCGATTTGGTTACCGCGTGCGGCCCCCTAAGTTCAATTTTCTTCTCGCAACGCACAGTCGGCCTATACCGACTTCGGAAGGGTTGCGCTCTTCAAAAATTTATTATTAATAACTTAATCGCCCTTTTAATTACTCCATAAATTCCAATCCCCAAAGTACTCGACGCTGTGTACGTGTAGCGTTTTAAAGTGGACTAGAATATTCTACACTTTGACGTGCTTGATTTTTTTATGAGTTCAAAATTTTAGGTACGAGTAATATCGCACTACGTAATTTAATCACCGAAAAATTGTACGCTCAGCTGTTTTTTTTTCTTTATTGTTTTACTCGTATCACGCGATATCAATTTCTTAATCATCGCACTCGCTTTTATATTCCATCGGAGAGCGGGTCTCAAAGAGAAAAAAAACAAACTTTGAACCATTTATATCAATTCACAACAACTTACCCCTCCCAAAGCCACCCCCTGGACTCGAGTATTTTTTTTCCCCTGACGCTGCGTGAAATATCACATCCCCAAAACGCTAAACAATTTACGTTATTAGACAATATCAAGGCGTAGAACCATCTCGGCAAACTGTTTCAATTTTGTCGACAACTGTTCAAGTAAGTATAAAAAAAAATTACATAATTCAATTACCGTACTGTATGTATATCATCGGTATATGACGTTAATTACATATGGCATATTATATCCCGACCCCAAAATCGACAAAAAATCTAAGGTATAACCCTTTGGATTTTTTCGATTTTTGGGCCAAGAATGCAGTATTTTTTAAATCGATCGTAGGACACTTTTCTAACGTATTTTGACATCAGGAACACGAATCCATCGACTAGATTGAGCCAGAAATAAATCCCATCGAGATATCTTCATTTTTTCACTTTTCAGAGCGATAAATTGGCGATAACTTTTTCATTTTTATAGACAGATCAATTTAACTTGCATATTCGTGTTCCTGAGGTCAAAATACGTTAGAAAAGTGTCCTACGATCAATTTCAAAAATACTTCATTTTTGACCCCAAAATCGACAAAAATCTAAGGTATACCCCTTTGGATTTTTTCGATTTTTGGGCCAAAAATGAAGTATTTTTTAAATCGATCGTAGGACACTTTTCTCACGTATTTTGACCTCAGGAACACGAATCTGTCGACTAAATCAAGCTACGAATTATTCCCATCGAGATATCTCAATTTTTTCACTTTTTAGAGCGATAAATTGGCGATAACTCGATCAATTTGATAGATGGATCAATTTAGCTTCCAGATTCGTGTTCCTCAGGTCAAAATACGTTAGAAAAGTGTCCTACAATCAATTTTAAAAATACTTCATTTTTGACCCCAAAATCGACAAAAATCTAAGGTATACCCCTTTGGATTTTTTCGATTTTTGGGCCAAAAATGAAGTATTTTTTAAATCGATCGTAGGACACTTTTCTAACGTATTTTGACCTCAGGAACACGAATCCATCGACTAAATTGAGCCAGAAATAAATCCCATCGAGATATCTTCATTTTTTCGCTTTTCAGAGCGATAAATTGGCGATAACTTTTTCAATTTTATAGACAGATCAATTTAACTTGCAGATTCGTGTTCCTGAGGTCAAAATACGTAAGAAAAGTGTCCTACGATCGGTTTTAAAAATACTTCATTTTTGGTCCAAAAATCGAAAAAATCCAAAGGGGTATACCTTAGATTTTTGTCGATTTTACAGTCAAAAATTAAGTATCTTTAAAATCGATCGTAGGACGTTTTTCTAACGTATTTTGACCTCAGGAACACGAATCTGGAAGCTGAATTGATCTATCTATAAAATTGATCGAGGTATCGCCCATTTATCGCTTCAAAAAGTGAAAAAATAAGAATATCTCGATGGGATTTATTCCTAGCCTAATTTACTTGATGGATTTGTGTCCCCGAGGTCAAAATACGTTGGAAAAGTGTCCTGCAATCAATTTTGGCAATACTTCATTTTTGACTCCAAAATCGAAAAAATCCAAACGTGTATACCTTAGATTTTTGTCGATTTTGGGGTCAAAAATCAACATTTGATTTGGATATGGAGATGTCATGCGTCTGAAATGCAATGATATGAAATTGAAAAAAAATAGTAGACAAAAATTTAAAACGCGCGCGTGCAATACTGATTTAATAAAAAGAAAGAAGAAAATATTTTCGACGTCCATCGAGTAAGTGAGTTTGAATAGTGAGAACACGGTTTTCGCATTTCAACCTACAGTTCAAACTGCATCTTGCAAAAAATGGCGGCGAATTCATTTAACGTATACGCAGGGAACTTAAGGGGTTATAATTCTTTCATGTGAATTCTTCGCTAAAATATACTCGGCTATATAACGTGAAACGCCGTTTTATCGTCGTAAGCGCGGTAAAGTAAAAAACGATGCAATTCTGCGTGTGAAATATGATGCATATAATAACGTATTCAAAATGTAAACCTGTATATTCGTATACAATTGTATATAGGTATATTATAATTTATACGAGCGTGAGTAATTTTTTGAGTAGGTAGGTAGGAGCGCACCAGCGTTTAGACACGTGCCCTAACTTTACCGGGTGAATAAAACCAAAGAAAAATAAATAATACTCGCCTGTGACAGCACTTTCGATTTTACTTACGAAAAGAAATATGTACCTACTTTCCATTTGACGGGTTTCGTTTGTTTCATTGCTAAGGGATGACACCAAAGCCATAAGGAGTATCGATTTAACTATAGTACATTACAGCTAGAAGTCAACCTGAAATAGATGCGGATCGTTTTACCGAACGGAAAAAGTTAGTCAGCTAAGGTGTATGTAGGGTGAATTCTTCAACCCTTAAACGTAGAAAAAAGAAATGAAAATGCAAAGCGAGATATGTTTTGTTTTCTTCCTCGAACATATCGTACGATAATTTAGTGAAACAGGTTTCGACACATTTGCTGGAATACGTCTTCGTCGTGTGGAGCCCATTAGGAGATTTCTACGATGCTGCTTTAGGGTGAGAAAGGCAAAGAAAAGTGAGTGAGAAACGGGGGACAAAGTGACGCCGTCTGTCGCACTCTGCGCCCGCCGTATCATCGGCAATGGGACACAAACCAGATCACCGGATGCCCCTATACATATATGTTCCCGATTTTCTCTCATCGTTTTATAGTGCAGTTAACTTCCACTTGCCGAACGAATAGCTGCAACGAACCTGTCGTCGCCCCTTTTTCTTATCTCACTTATCCGGTGAATATATACCGCAGGCACAAACGCACCGACCGCGTTACAATCGCCCTTAATTGCCTGAAAAAGATAATACCTTATCCAGCATATAATTGCTTCACTAGCGCAGCAGCGTATGGACGTGAAGACGAAGAGGATTACGTAACGAAAAAAGAAAAAGGAAAATTTTCCTTCGATTCAGAGAAGATTATTCTAAAAATCTGATTTAATTTATTATACACAGAATTCGCTACAGTTGAAAAAATTAAGTTTATCTTATCATTCTTGAATAAGCCGCGGATACCTGCATGAATATATTATCCATGCTCTAAATTTGGGAATAATTTTTTCTCTTCGAACTTTTTACCTAAAGTTTTTATCTAATCCGGAGTATCCTCATCAATGTTTTCTTCACCTACATGTTCGTGGATGCATCGAATGTGGTTTGGATGGCCGCGAGCTGGCATCAGGAGTCTCTGCGATGGTGCTAAGTGGTTTTGCTCATAAAGCCGTGTAACACTTGATGTTACGTTACCAATACGCCCCAGAAGAAGAACCCTTGAGTATAATACCGCGCCCTTGACTCTGTATACGAAGTATAAGTGGCGGTAAGTGCGGGCTGAAGTGGTTGTAAAGGGAGGTCACCGCAGATGGGGCCCCTTGAAAAGGACATAAATATATAAAAGGAAAAACTGACGAATGATAAGAATTGATATTTCGGCGGGAAATTTAATTTTCTCAACGTAATATAATCATCGCAATCAATCGAGAAGAAACGGACAATGAAAGCCTCGAATTATTCTTCTTATACTGCGGTATCCATAGCTGGTTTCATACGCGAAGTCGAAAACCCTCTGGCGAAGGGTTATAAGCAACTACTGATGCATGCAGAACCAACTACCAATTACGCTAACCCGTTTGATCCGAGAATCTTAACCCAAGTTGCATATATACGTGAGCCCTGGCTATCATCGCGTTGGTTAACTCTCTCGCTGAAGAAAATACTTCGTAACAAGAGCATCGCGGTGTAAATGCATATATATATTCATATATATATATTTATTCCTCCAGGTCAATTAGAATAACGACCATACCGGTCTGCTCCAGCGGGATACCATTTCAAGTACTACCGATAGACTTAATTGAAACCGCCGTGTAAAATAACAATTTTAATTCCTCTGGTATCTTAGTGTAAAAATAATCATCTTGAGAAACGGATTATTCGGAACATTATTTTGCCTGTTATACTTCCGCCATCATAACCCGTTGAAACGGATCTTCTATTCGATAAATATTTTTCAGAATTGGAAATCCCGCGGTATACGGTAGAGCGAAGAACAAAAAAGAAAGTGTCATGAGGTATATAAGCGTGTGGCTTGAATTTATACCTGCAAAATATCACCGAGGTAAGGTGAGATCGAGTTGTGAGCCACGAGATCTTTGGAAATATAAGTCGGTGGTCGCCGAGGATCGCATCTTATACACACAAATGGGTTATAGTGCAGTATACCCATCCTGTATAGGAACAACCCGCGGTATGTAAATTATGGGACCAGTTCTTTCTACGGCAATCTTATGGGCTATAACGTTCCTTTATCCTCAGATCAGGGCGGACCCTTCGGGATATCATGGTCCTTTCCAGTTTGGCGGTGCCGTAGATTATCTCGAGAACGAAACAAAGAAGGAATCCGTGAAAACAAACATTGTAATTGGCGAAGAGTTGTTTCTGCAGCGGCATTTTTATACACGTATATAAAATCGCGTAGGCCGCACTCGCGCGCTAAGATCGTTCTCGTGGGCCGTCGGGTTCCTCTCTCCTCACTCTCCTTAACTGCATCAACCTCGGACCCAAAAAGAGACGCTATAAACCGAGTTGCAGATAAAGCCGCAAAGTTTATGCAGAGTTTATGCCTTCTACGACCCTCATCTGTACCACATACCTATACCTCCAATAAAACAAAAGCGAAAAACGTCGACACGCTGCACACGAGACCCCGAGAATTCTTGCGACTCTTATCGCTCCGGGTCTCATTAAGGCCCAAGACTATATAATACCTAAGAGACTCTATACGTATAGCTCTCCGCATCGGATCAAACTTTCCCTTTGTTTTTTCATCCGGATTAATCTCGCCTTCTATACAATTCACTGTATTGCCGCAGACCGCATGGATTCGACAGGATTCCCGGCGCGCAAAATTTTTTTTTTTTTCACATAGGTACCAACATATCTATAGCGCCAGTCTCTAATAATTTTTATTTTATTCCCGCGCTTTTAGTCTGCACATGGTGACGTCGCCTGCAGTAAAAATTCTCCAACCATTCTTTCAACTCTCCACTGCTATGTAACACGATACTATTCTCTTGAGTTCTGCGACCGTCTCACAGTCAAAACGATTCCCATCTTTTTGTCCCGTTTTATATGTCATCCTCCGATCCAGAAATTTCCTGGTATCGCACCGTAAGCGATCGTTTCTTCGCTTATAGGTGTGCAACAACAAAAAAAAGAGGAAGAAAAAAAAGGGGAGGATAGACGTCACGTATATTTGCAGCAATAATATTTTTATCTTATTTGCCAAGTTCTTTTTGTTCCGTCTTCCTCTCCTTTTTTTACGCCAAATTAAATCGCGTGCTCTCAAAGTATAGCACAACGCAATGCAGGGATAATTGGTTTTTGCCCAGCTGCATTTGAAACATCCGAGTTGAGTGTTGAAGCAAGTAATTTTTTCTCTGTTCTTCATTCGTCTATATTGTCTTATACTTTACTACTAATCTCCTTTCAACGAAAAACCAACGGTTGGGTTACAACTTGAAACGACTCAATTTAATGCGTCATCGCCGCATACTAGGATTATTCCGCATCATCATGAATATAAGATGTTAACAAAAACCGCATTTATTAGCTTACACCTATCACAGCCAATAATTTCTCGCTCTCATGATATGTGTAGAAGCCGGTAGCTTCTGAATACAGCTATTTAAATGCAGTTTATGTTCACAGTATATAGCTACTTTCTCATTCATAAAGCACGTAAAGTTCTTCCGCACGTGTTTGGACTTGTGTACCTATAATATTCCTTACAGCGAGCCGGTTATTCACGTGATTGTTTTTTTCTTCCTCTTTTTCCCTTTATTTTTGACACCCGTTATACCTGCGGGCGTACATATCGCACGATAAATTAATGAGAATTATTTAACTCATAATTTTGCATGGAAATTTTTTCAGACAGCCATACGATTTTTATCCCATCTAACAACACAAGTCTGCAACGTATAAGCGATGTAATGGGGGTATACATAAGGGTACAAATGTATAATAAACCAATAGCTCCCCTTTCCATGGAGGTAACTGTGGTGATAGATCAATATTGTCTTGCGTGTTCTGTCAAACAACCCCTAAAATTTCACGTCAAGTACGTATAACTTTGTCGGTAGAACGCTTGCCTTTTTAATCACGTACGTTGTAATAAAACTCCAGCTACAGGCCACAATATAAACGATGTATTAACCTGCAAGCAGCTGGTTTTTCGGTAAACATTAATACAAATATAAAATTGGATACACTTGAAGTCATAATGATGAAAATCAACTGCTAACCGACTCCCCGTAAACATTTTACCGATTCAAACGAAACACAAACGCCTTCGAAAAGCGGAATTCGTTTTTGCGGTAGGCCCATATGTGCAGCTCCAAGAATCGCCGATTGAAATCACCGACGGAAAGCGTATCACTACGGTACACGCCTCGGTCGCAATTCTGTCCGATTTGTATTTTTACCCGCGAGCAGCAGATCGCTCTATAAAATCGGTATCTATTAAGTGCGTTTATAAAAAAGAGCAGTGTCATTTTTGTACTTAATTATTTTTATGTCATGTAATGCCTCCATCTATCCTGGGAATTTTTGTATATCGTTCGATGTAATTATTATACGTTTTAAATTTCAAGGTATGTGCGATTCGCGAAATGCGGGACCGTCGATTACAATTTTCGCGTAAAAATAATATTTTACGTTGGATGGACGTAGAAATGCCACGCCGCGTTGGAAGAAAAACGAGGTTCAATAATCTCTGTATCGGTATATTCGAAATTTGAATACAGAAATTTTTTAAACTTCATCTAACGAATTTTTCATCCATCTACTTGTACATAGATACGTATACGTGTATGTTATTTTATACCGGATATATAGGTGGTCAACAGCTTTTGCAATTATTCAAATACCTCATATATGCGGTTGCCCCGCGATTTTGTCCACTATATGACACTCGGATGTATTTAATTTATTCAAATATATCTCATACTATATGATACGATATTAATCATCTGCAAACTGTGTGTAACGTTGACCAGCGACTATTTCTTTTTTAAAACAAGCCAATTAGCGATACGCCGGACGATCGCGTTTCAAATACAGCCTCAGACTACGAGACAACTTGAGAATTTATAGGCCTTATATAGTCGCCCGTTGCTAAGCAGGGGGGCAAACGATTATGCTCAAATAGTTATTGAAACAAAAAAAAAATTTAAACACATATAGATTGTAAATGAGAAACATGATTAGCTTCTCTTTTGAACTCGAATGTTTGTGAATAATCGAGACTGATAATCGGATGAAAAAATTTCTTCGTCTTTTTTGTCTTCCGAGAACGATAGATATTTTGATTTTTCGTCGAAAGTCCACCTAAAACAAGTACGGGAATGATTATATGATCTGGCATGATGAAAAATTGATTTTTATGTACACGCGTTTGTTCATGTATATAGTTTTTAATATAAATAGTACTATATATTTCGGATATTGTTTTACAGATCAATAAATATTTTTATATGTAATATATACAAATAGATACGCGATGTAGATTCAGTGTAGGTATATAGGTTTATGTATGTAACAACATATATAGCATATTCGCATTCATGTATATACCTACTACCGATATATACGAGTTATTATTATTGTTATTATTATATTATTTTACAATTATAGTTCCGCTATTACTTATTTATACTGCTTCTGTTTTTCACTCACTATAACAATTCGACGGTCGCATCGACCGTCATTTACACATAATCAGATCATGTCGTAATTTCGGTAATGTTAAAGAAAAAGTAATTAGAAAAATCTAAACGATCATTTACACGATATTTTTATGGCACGAAATGTCATACACGGACACACAATAATCACATAATATTGCCTGGTTCCCAACGATACGAGTGCGCACATTGTTTTAATACAATTTCTGTCAATTTTCTATCAGAAAATTTGAACTACAACTTTTCTAGGGCGCGGCTATTCGTGAGTAATTCTCTCGTCAGTCTCCATACTTGTTTAGCAGCGTTTTCCAAACCACTCGGTGATTTTCCCTTGAACAGATCCAAGTTGGGTAAAAAATAATGCGGACACCGTCGGCACTGAAGGCATGAAATAAGCTGGAGAAATATTCCATTAATTCTATCTCCGAGACAAGCCTCGTCCCACTCAGCTTCGTGAGGGTGTTTTTCGCACTCGTATAAAAGAAGAGTCTTCATGTGATAACTCGTTACTGGATTTCCAGGAAGATCGAGATGCCGGTCTCTCAAGGTCTTCAAAATACTTAGACATCGCCTCCGGCTCGCACCTTGAAGCAGTCGATTTTCAGCGTCGATGAACGAAAGCGCCCAAGCATCGCCTTCCATGGCAGATTGCTTTCCTTGAAGACCGATACACTCCTTCGACAGCATGTCAAAACCCTCCGCTTTCACCTCAGCAACGATATTCGGATGTGGCCAAGGAATGTGAGGTATCGGCCAGTGCGATGCTGACCTTGGCCAAAGACCGGCGCATTTGAAAGCCGGTGTTATTTGCACGACGTATCTTTCCCTGATCCGAAGTTTCACCTCCGTGGTATCGGCGATCATCTTGACCGAGTCTCTGTACGCGCATTTGTCGCAAGCCTGAGCAACCAGAGTTTGAAAACGGGAGCGAATCTTCCGGGCCGAAAGGTAACCGGAAGCTGTGATGAATTCGACCCAGAGTGACATTGACCTCTTGCGACCGTCGCTCAACTTGAGGACGGCGCATCCGGGGAGAGTCCCGTCGTCTACGAAATTAAGGACTCCCATCTGGTTCAGGTAGATAACGATCTCAAATTCCGTCGGTGAAATAACGTCCAGTCCGTCGAATCGACCGTTGTAATCCGTTAGGGACGATATAAACCTTGGTTCTTGTACTTCGACCTCCTTCAGGACGTCCTGCACCACCCTACACACTTCCTGGATAGTTTTTGTCACCTGACTTTTACGCGTCATCACTCTTTCCCCGAAGTATTTATTTATCTGGTACACCATCTTCGACTGGGCAGCCAACATATCCGGTGGTACGAGCATGTTGATGATCTTCCCTTGCCTCTTCAAGGTCCTTTCAGGGGGCTGTGGGATACAAGTACGGATTTAACCGGAACTGACCGGAAGATGACCCTTATCACCGCATCCTAACTCGAACGTCCTTTTTTTTTGTTCCACCGGGTTTTTGCGCCCCCGGTGTACCGATTTCGTATCGCCTTGAAACTTCCTGAGGAACTACAAATAAATCACCGACTTTACTGTAACGACGTTTACGGACCGCGGCTTTTTCTATCGAATTCGGTACACACGCCTGCGGAACAGACGTCTTCGACGCTGGAGCAGAATGAAGACTGCGCTTACCACCTCTGCTATGTCTACCTCGACCTCCTCTTCGGAGGGACGAAGAGGCAGGTGAGCGACTACTCCAAACCGGCGTCCCTACTCGACGTTTAGGACGCGCCAATCCTCGACAAGAAAGCTTCGCTCGACGCCCCTTCGGAAACGCCTACCATCATCGATCCGAACTCCTGGACGACGGGAGTTGGAAGTTGAAAATTATCGTCTGTATATTCAACCCGCACTATATAAACGCCTTACCCCGTGCGTATAACTCGTGCGTGTCTCTCGAACGAATTATTGAGGAGAACATCACTTACCTGTATTTTATCCCATCCAGGGTCAAAATAATGCAGGGGTGGTTCTCGAGGGCCATATATATTTCTACCCTTTTATTTCTCTTCGTTTCGCGCCACTCTTTCCCCGAAACAAAAAAAAAAAATTGCATCGTATCGATACGATCGCATCGGTTTTAATGGTTCCCGAATTTTTTTCAAAATAATTATTGACAATGATTTACGCAGGGTCGTTAAACACGTAACCTGCGAGTGCGTGTAAATTCCTAAGCGTGGACGAATACGTACCTGAAGATGAACCGTCTGTTAAATCTGTTGACTATTTTTTCTCCTTTTTTTCTTTTATTACAAATTCTAGTATAATGTCGCCTCTAATTTGAGAAAAAGAACATCGATGCGATCGCGCGTGCTGACTAACATAATTCGGCTCTTGTTTCCAACTTTATGTTTATTGCAGTAATAAAAGAGGTGTATATTAGGCAAGGCTGATATTGGTTTCTACAAGTCGCAACGACGTGTCTGTTACCATCGCAGTGAGAAAAAAAAAAGAGAGAGAAAAGAAAAAAAGGAAAATCCTCTTGGGCCCTCTTCGGACGAACCTGTGGCTATCGAATTTCAAAAATCTACGACCCTCAGTTCTGCAGTTTAAGATAAAACGAAAAGATACTTATACATTTGCTTTCTAAATCGCTCCGAGAATTGTTCGAGTTAATTGGGTATCGATATATATAGAGGCCAGATACACCTCGAGAACAAAGTTTCCTTTACCATATATTATTTCATTATCGTGTCCACATATATACACGTATTGAGAATATAATTATAATTTTAATGAAGAAGAATTTCTCGAAAAGGCGGCAAAAATGTGTAGACATTTTATATGTATAAAATGAAAAAAGAAATGGAAACTGGTTTCTAATGCCGGGCGCCTAGTCATCAGGATCACAGGTATACATACCTGATAAATTAACGAATAAAATACCTCGCCTTGGTTACATTCAGGCCGCGTGTCCAACCCGCCAAGTTGAAATATAGAAATGCAAAGTCGAATATACGTCTTATTGAGTCGTGTATATCAGGCGCTATAGGGCTCCGTTCGATAAAAATCTTCAATTCAGATGTCGCCGACACTCGGCAGGATAATTATCAGTACTCATTAAGGCTCTAGAAAACCTGGAAACCAGGTAATAACTGGTAGCCCGCACCGGTAACACGGGAGGAAACTATACGTCGTCATTTACAAGAATACCTGCAGACGAACCTGACGTCGCTATAGGGGCAGTTCACGTAGTTTCAAATGTCACGTACATGCCATTCGAATGCGAGCCTAATTCTCTCCTTTATATGGAGACAGAAGAATTAAGGATGTAAAAATCTTATCGGAGCAAACCTAAAAATGCGCGTTCTTTATATTATTCGTATATCATTTATTTTATATATCATACACGAATTCAGAGAGTCCCTTGTACATATAAATCGCGGTATCCGATTACACGCATTTCAATAAATCTCTATACATTCTATATGTACTTCTATCGGATATATAATTCACTGGCCAGTTTTTTATTCTTCAAGTATCGTTATTTTCTAACAGGTGTGACGTATATATGGGTGCGAGCATGACACCTATATATCGTTAGAACGGAGTCCTAGTAGGTGAGCAAGTGCCCATTTTCTATTTTTCTATTTTTTTTTAAATGCTGAGCGATGCAACCGATAAGATCTCTGCGTTTGGTACCCACATAGAATTTTTCATGGATATTGGATGGAGTCGATGTTCGGCGTGAATAATTCTATAAGTGATGTGGATTGGTGGGAATATTATATGAAAAACTATACCTATACGCGTATACGTGTTATTAAATTTTAGTTTTATGTAGGTACGTATTTACATTTTTTTTTTTTTAAACATATTTTTTCTTCCTCAAAATACATGTAATTGTTATAACAGATTTTTTCAAGTAATATTGCTATCGAAAAAATTATTTACAATCAACAACTCTATGCGTGCGTAAGCTGCGAATAATGATATACATTTTCGTATATCTAATAATACAGTATAATCAATATAACAAATCACATTGCGCTTTATATATATATATATCGATATCTATATAGAGAACTATAGTCATTCATGTGGTAAATTCTATAGCATAGTGAAATACGAGCTGTTATACATTGATAAGATGAAAATTGTAAATCTGGAACGTGTAAATTTCTATAGCGTGATGTTACATAGGAGCGAATCTCATTAAGCATTTATTAGATATAATTCGCATAGATACGAATGTGGGAATTTTGTGAAACGGTTAGAATATGATTATTCAAGAATCAATGATGATCGTGTACTAAAGTTTTTCCAGAGCGCGACTATTTGTCAAAAGTTCTCTAGTCAGTCTCCAGACTTGTTTAGCAGCGTTTTCCAATCCGCTCTGTGATTTGCCCTTGAATAGATCTAAATTCGGTAAAAAGTAGTGCGGACATCTTCTGCACTGCAAGCACGATATGAGCTGTAGAAATATCCCGTTTATTCGATCGCCGAGGCACCCTTCGTCCCACTCTGCCTCGTGGGGGTGTTTTTCGCACTCGTACAAAAGTAGTGTTTTCATATGATAACTGGTAACAGGATTTCCGGGAAGATCTAGGTGACGGTCACGCAATGTTTTCAAAATGCTCAGACAACGCCGTCGGCAGCCGCCCTGAAGTAGTCGGGTTTCCGCCTCCGTGAAAGAAAGAACCCAAGCATCGCCTTCCATGGCAGATTGTTTCCCCTGCATCACGACGCTCTCCTTTGACAGGAGATCGAATCCCTCGGTCTTAACTTCAGCCACGTGGTTGGGATGCGGCCATGGAATCTGAGGTATCGGCCAGTGAGCCGCAGACCTCGGCCAGACACCGGAACATTTAAAAGCCGGTGTTATTTGCACGACGTATCTTTCCCTGATCCGAAGTTTCACCTCCGTGGTATCGGCGATCATCTTGACCGAGTCTCTGTACGCGCATTTGTCGCAAGCCTGAGCAACCAGAGTTTGAAAACGGGAGCGAATCTTCCTGGCCGAAAGGTAACCGGAAGCTGTGATGAATTCGACCCAGAGTGACATTGACCTCTTGCGACCGTCGCTCAACTTGAGGACGGCGCATCCGGGGAGAGTCCCGTCGTCTACGAAGTTGAAGACTCCCATTTGATTCAGGTAAAGAACGACCTCGAATTCTCCAGGTGAAATTACCTCTAGTCCTTCGTAACGACCGTTGCATTCGGTGAGTGACGATATGAACCGTGGTTCCTGCACCTCAACTTCCTTCAGAACGTCTTGCACCACCTTGCAAACCTCACGAATTGTCTTCTGGATCTGACCCATTCGTCCCTGAACTCGTTCACCGTAGTACTTGTTGATTTGATAAAGCATTTTTGATTGAGCCGCCATCATGTCCTGCGGTACCAACATTATTTTGCAATGATATTTATGCAGTCTGCAGAAACTTAGATTGATAATTTCCTGCTACCGCACGATTATATCTATTATATACGATATCGATCTGATCTCGTCCACTATGAAACAATCGATTCATGGATCATTTTCCCGCATAGAAAAATTTCATGTCGGGTTTATAAATGAAACTCTGAAAAATTTCTTTGTTGTTGTTTTTTTTTTTTTTCTTCTGGCGCATTCAACGCGTTTTTTTCTGTAACATCAGCCGCCGAATGGGCTGCTGTGTAATAATATTCTTTTGCACGCGGATCATAATAACCGCGAGGGGGTTGCGAATAGACGCGTTTTTAACGCGTTCGCGACCTGGTAGATAACGATACCAGCGACCGGACGATCACTGAGTCAGTCTGGCAGGTGCGCTGTCGCAGGAACTTGCTGCGGGAGAAATTCAACGCGCCGACGTGGGGGTAAAACGGAACGAAAACCGCATCGGCAACGCCTCTCGACGCCAGGCGTCGCGGATCGTTCGAGTCGGCGCGTTCAAAGCCACGCCTACGGACGCCGCTACTTGCTCCCTTACACATATCACACGATAACAAGAGCGCAGCATTTGTCAACCCTTGATCTGACGACCGTCAGGTGTACTATAACTATATCGATATATGTATATACGCCTCATTTTAATTTCATGAGAAGATTTATCCGACGTAATTTTCTAAATTCCTAAAGATTATATATCTACCCGTTCACCTACCTAAAAACTTAAACAAATGCAGCAGCCATAAAATTTTTATATACATGAAAACTTTACGTGTATATCGAATAGTTGCATGGCGAACAAATATACATGTATAATACCGTACGCGCTGCACGCGCTTCATATACTACCTTCATCCGCGCATCACTTTTTGCGGATCGCACGATTTTATACCGAGCAACTTTTTATTTGTACTGATCGATCTGGATCGGTTAAACATTTATCCATATACCTATATATACATAATATATATATCGTAAGAACTCGTCGACGTATACCACAGCAGCGATCTACCGATCTCGATCCGAAGTCCGAGACAAATCGAGCAAACAACTTTACGTTTCCGAAACGGATCTCAAAGGTTCCGCTGGTAAGCGATGCGTGAAATTATCTTTCATACAATTTTTTTTTTTCCCTTCTTCTTCGAACATATCATACAGCCATCGAGCGTATAATAGATCATCGCTTGGAAACGATATTCTTTGCTATTATTGATATATATTATTATTATTATTATGATTTTTTTCAATCTTTTTTACTCTCTTTAGCTGAAATATAAGAACTCTTGGTACTATTATACTTGTTCTCGGATTTCGTAGACAGGAATTTTACCCTATGTAAGATATAAGTCCGGCGATAATATCTCCACGATTTTTAGAGAATGTTCCGAGCTGCTGTTACATGCCTGTATATATTTCTGAGAATATTTCATACCCATGGAATTTTCAATTTTCCCCTTTTTTCCATATCATACTTATTACCGATCTATGAAACCCCCAGCGATTTTACTTATTATTACGAATGCATATTTTTCAAAACCACGTCGAATTCTGCAGAAATTTTTTTATCGTCGTTCTCTGCATCCGATCGCGGGATAATCGACAGCCTTTCTTGGGACAAAAAATTCGTTTTACATAATATAGGCATACGATAATTCTTACGGTTGATCGAATAGAATAATATAGAGGAATTTGCGACATGACGTTATTGCTATTTCAAGATATGCAGATCAGGGCGTTGCTGAATGTATAAGCGATATGCACGTAGGCGTCGCGCGTACAAAGGTGTCTAAGTAGTGTGCGTCTCAAAATCCAAGCAAAATCGCGTATGCAGTTCACGAATAACGCGTATAGACCGATAATATTCTCTGCTGTCTCCTTATATCCTTGTTTTTCAGAAATTTATCCTGCGATCCTGCAAAGTAGGTAGTATTACCGCTGTACATTATACGTACGCGTTGCGCTGCATCAATGCTGAAGAGGTAAAAACATTTGAATATTCGACATCGGCATGAGAAGCAGAAAACAATTTCACGTTCACCTGAACTCTGCAAGCTCTGAGCTATTAGTATATAAAACGAATATATGTGCAGCACGCAAATTCTGCTCCTTTTTACATCCCATACTTTTAATTTTTTAACTATACTTATACAGCTGCAATGCTGCGCAGATGCAGCATCGCTGACTCGTTTTTTGACACTTTGCACAATATTACCTATAAAAAATTCATAAAATAATCGCACGAGCATATTGAAAAGACAATAGATATATGTATAGGTATTGTAAAGCGGATTATGTTACATATGTAGAGTACCCCCCCCCCCCTCCCCCCCCCCCCCCCGCGGCTGCAGTTATAATATTTTATCGTACAAGAATATTTATACAATGGAATTGATCGTCGGCTAATTGGCTTTATGAATGTTAAACAGATCACGATTGTCAGAGAGTTGATATAATTTTACGAGCATGCAGCATGAGCGCAGCGTATCATGAAATTAAAATTGTTATTCATTAAAAAATTTTTTCCACGATGCGCGATTGTCGTGTACTGCAGCTTATACGAGTGCAGGCTGCGGCTGCGATGATCACTGCAAAAATTCACCGAGTGTCTCTACCTGCCTGGTATATATTTAAATATTTTAAAGGTATAACTTCGACCGTGCGCATGGCGGCTCCTCGGCATAAACTGCAGATATCAACTCCACCCTGTTCCGTTATTCTATTTATTTTTTGTTTTTCACTTCTTCTCTCGATGTGGTTATCTACAAGAACAGAACTACTAAGCGCAAAGAAAAAAGGACGTAGAAACTAGGAGGAGATAGTATAGCTGAGAGAAAATTAGAGGTTCTCCGGGACTCGTGGAGCATAAAGGGAGCGAACTCGGGTAATCGAATTTGCGCACCGAAATCCAATCCACTAGCATCCAGGGGGTGCTCTCGCTGCAGCGTAGCCATTCCAACCCCGTTTGCTAATGTGACTTGATTCACGAGCCGGGCGCACAATTTCGAACACCCTGCCAGCCAGAAACGAATGCCGAGGGTCAAATACTCTGCGCTGCAGAGCGCCACAAGTTTTATGTATATGTATACATAAATATATATACATGTATATATAACCAGCCCCGAAACATCGGCATCAGGATCACCATCTCGCTACCCCGATGTTTGTGCGGCTGCTGCATGAAGAACTACGAGCGCGACCTCCTCCTAAATGTGCCTTTCATCATCTCATCTAGATGCGTGATTCGTTTATCCCTTGAATTATTTATACACCACGTTTCCAGGGGTAGTTGGTGTACAATTACATAAGGATTGAAACAACGTTGACCCCTTTTTAAAAACATATTAGGACCAGCAGCGGACTGCAGTTCGTCATTTGTACTCGCAGAATTAATTATTTATTCTTAATTCTTCTTTTTTTTTACAACTTTTGTTTTCACCGATAGATTTTGAATCGTGATGCAACTACGATATATTACACAGCTCATGAGTTCACAGCTGAGCTCTAGCGCAGATTTTGCTATTCTGATCACAGATTTAGTCGTCACGGTCGACGATCCAAAAAGGATCGTAATTTGACACTCGCTGTATTTAACACGGGTTTTGAACATAAGGGATGAATCTTCTTTTTCGTAATAATACCGAATACAACAGCCTCGCATTCGTGTACCTATAGTATAATATGCTGCACGGAGTATACAAATTCCAATACATATATAGGTTATACTTTGCGAAATAGTCGAATTCAGTTTCGGATTACGGATCCCCATTTTCTATGGTGTGCGTAAGTTGCGCGGCGTTGCGAACGCAAAAAGAGCATCCTATGCATTGGCCGATATATTTTGGCAAACACTTTCTTTGTCGCTGAAGCGTAAATAAATTGTGTATACAGATTCCTGCGACTAGCCGCGCCCTTTTCTCTCTCTTTTTTTTTTTTTTGCTATTCCTATAGGTACTTCACTTCGCTGCAGCTTCTTTCTTTTCTTTATTCGACTTTTTCTCTTTATAGCTGTAGAATATACTCTTATATACATGCGTTTACCTATACGTCACACCGCAATATACCCGCCCTTGTAAATCACCTCCATGGACCTTACCGTCGTCGTCGTTTGGCTAATCCCAAGTAATCCTTGGCTCAGGACTTGAGCTTTTCCAGCCGGTGCAGCTAACCAGACCGACCTCGATGCCGGAAATTGCTACGAGACGCGTGCTCTCTGACATGTAGAGACGAAAAATTATAGAAAAATTTTGATGGATAATCAATCGCCGTTTTCGGCAAGTATTACAATTTTTACCGCATCTACATACATGCAGTATACGATATGGTATATGGATAACCGTGAAGTTGTTTTCTCCCATAAAAATGAATATATATTTGAAATAGTAAATAAAGTCCAAATGACACCCGGCTGCAGGGGCATCTGGATACCGGAAATAACTTTAACTGTTTTATTTTCTGTTTTATGGTGAATGGAAAAGAGAATATATTATACATGTATATACCTATGCAGTGCGCTTGAGCTGCGCGAGTTAATTAAACACCGGGGAAATAATTGTTACGATTCCTCTATTCGACGTATTTACGACTCGATTATTATACACACTGCATTCTATGTACCAGGTGCTGCAGTTGGCATAATTATATTTTCAATTAAAAATGCTAATTTTATCCAATTACGCGCGACGAGTATTATACAGGGCAGAGAAATGAAGAAGAAAAAACAAAATCAATCGAGGACTGGTATAAAATGTTTCTTTTAATTCTAAGTTCATTTTATTTATTTTCGCAAAACGATGAGTAACTCTTGAGTAAAACCGCGTCGGTGGTCCCTTTGTGCATTTCTACCCGCAGTGCGTTATCTCGTGTGAGATGCGGCAATAAAGGTATGAGAACACGCACGTGGCTCGCATAACTCATTGCTCAGGTCTCCTCTCTTTTATTTTTTGGGGAGGGGAAATCGTGCGCTGTTATATGGGTACATCATATACATGTATATATATACCTACACATGTATTTATTCCTCAGGGTGCACATGCAGCATTATAATAGTAGATAGTAAATGCTGCTGCCGAACAGAACCTTACGATCGTTGTAGGTAACATGAATTTTACCACGATGATCGAATCGTGTTCGTCACCGTTCCACCATCAAATATCGATTAACCATATCCGCCATATTTCATTATAACCGTCGAAGCTGCGGATAGATTAACTAACGGGAAAGAAAGAATAATTTCTCAGGAATGTCCAGCTCATTCTATATTTACAGAAAAAAAAAAAAAAAATGCATATAATGCGTGACAAGTTTTTCGTGCACCTTGATTTACGATTGATTAAAATTTTTTTCTCAACAAAACTACCCTTATATCGAAACGATATAGAAAACGTGGGACTAAAATTTTTACTTTTTTTCTTCCACCGCAAATACCGCAAAAATATTATTACGGATGATCGCAACTCCTGCAGGACCCAGGGGATGTTCAAAGGTATCGGATAAGTGCACCGCAGGCGTTGGACTCACAAATATATCGAACGTGTATCTCCGTCTATAATACATGTATACACGTATAACTGCTCTCATGATCCTTGCAGTATGAAATGTTCCTGCGTAGTTGTGGGGTGTGGAATACGGAAAAGAGGGTTGGCGGGGGTAGGAGGCGTGGGGTGGTATTGTGGGGCACTTAATCTGTTTGTTGTACACAATTCAGCGGGTCTCTCAGGGCTGCTAAGTGGTTCTCCATTCTGTCGAGAGTGTCGGCTTGCTAGAGCAGCGGGACACTTCTTCTACTACACCGATCATGTACCTCATGTATATACATGTATACAACATGCCGCGTACGTATAACTTGTACAACTGGTGCCGCGATGGCACATGGATATATAGGGAGGGATATATATATATGTGAATAAGACACGTGTTGTTACATCATCTGTATAGAGACTGTTGTTGTCCTTGCGCGTCTCCCTTTTTTCTTTTTTTCTTTTTTACATCCCCACAAATATAGTCAGACTGTATGTGCGCCATCAGCGACCATCACCACCCGGTGCTCGTGTACTTCTGCACTAATCATCTCTGCTACTCGACACCCACTGACAGCTATAATGTACATTATATTATCATAATGCATGTACACGTCCGTCAGAAAATCTGGCGAGAATTATCAGAATCGGAAATAGTTTTTTGGTTATGAATATAATACGTGTGACCATCCGTATCGACCAAGGGTGGGTTGAGCAAAAACAATGAATTATTTAGCGAGTCAATAATTGCTGTACGAAGCGGATAATTTTCTATTCTATTTCCACCAACGCAATCACGATTCGAACTATCATAGTTTGAACGTATAATATTTATTAGGATAGCTGTATTACGTGTTCTATCTTTGGTGCGACGTAATACGCGTGCAATGCGATATAATAGCATCTGAATCTGAGTAATAGATTCTGCGGCATGATTCAAAGGTGCTTATCAAACCCGGTGCAGTATTTGTGAAAAGGATCAGAATTAAGGGTGAAGGAAAAACAGAGGGGCTGGTATATACCTTACTCCCCCAATATGTCATGGTTGCACTACATTATTACTGTCTTTTGTTTTTCGTTCTTCGATCCTGCGGATCATCCATTCAACAGTCAGCTCCTTTCGTACCCATATTAATCTTCTTTTGTTGTTTCTCATTACTGCATACCGTGCATGAGCATATCGCGTTCCCGAATTACTTGTCATGCGGTCGTTGCGCATATGGTTCTTCATGATAGTATATATAATTATTATTCTCTAATTGCAGTATTTACCCTTCCTGAGCGCAAAAATCATTGACAAAATAAATATTTGCTCATCAATATAGATTATTCTTATTTATAGTTATTGACGTCGTGTCGAGTTTCGAAAGCCTGAATTATAAGGACCAATCAGAGCGGAATATTATATTTTCCGTACATATATATTTATACCTAATATCCTGGTTTTAAAGTCCCAGGAGATTCAAAGCAGCTTATATTCTATACGAAGGGGCTGATTAGGTTTGTGACGCTGTATACCACGCCACGTGCGTCTTCATCGCGTAACAAATCTGCGCTGTATGTACTGCACTGTATAGCACATTATATATAGCAACATCTTTCGGGCTGATATTCTTTTTCTTTTTCATACCCAGCTGTATCAAAAATTTTTACAGTTACAGCGCGGTGATCGTTGCGTTGAAATTCCTGCGTTTGTAAAGCTTGAAATCGTCGCGATGTGACTGCTCATTTATATATATATAGGTATATATAGCTGTCGCTGCTCCTGCAGCATGTTCGTTCGGTACAGATGCTGTCACTGATCGAGTGATCGCGGTGTAGGCTGTCAATCGAGCACGATCCTGATAAGGCAATCGTGTCCAGTTTTTTTCTTTTTTTTTTTGTTCTTTTTTTGGCGAAGACGGTACAGAGCTATACGGCTGCATGTGAGCCCGTTGCGATTCGCTTGCGATCGATGAGATGCCTGACAACCTTGAAAGATCAAGAAAGCGTTCTGCTCCAAAAGTAGAAAGGAATCGCGTCGTTATATATTTTGTGGCGAAGTAAATTTATTGTTCGAAAAATGATCATTCGATTCCCTATGGCTGCTCGCGATCGTTCCCCCCCGAGTGGGTAATTATAATAAAATAATTACTGATTAACTAGAGATTGGGGAAAATCCTCCCTGTTTAGGATGCTGTAATTTCATCTCTTGATTATATGAGGATAATGGTGTTTCTAGGTTTAATATTATTATTAAAATATTCCGATCAGCTTCCGAAATTAAAAGCTTCGGATCTGTCGACGGTTCTTCCGTGCTTTGATGCGGTATAAGCTGTAGATATATTTTGTAAGACTGTAAGATTGGGTGTATTATATGTGAAAAGGACGACGGAGGGTCGAGGAGGACTTCCCCCATGGGAAGACAGGAAAGTCGCGAAGCGCAGGTCCCTATATGTTATATATACCGAGTCCTGGGATCGATTCCCGTACCTCAGTTGCTTGCAGGAAGTTCAAGCTCCTCCCACTGCAGCGGCCATCTTGAACTCTTGGAGGGCTCACTATATCACATCACACCTCGCTGCATCCTCCGTGCGCGCCTCTGAATTCGTATATATATATATATAAAGTGCCGGCCCTCCCGGAGCCCTCCATCTCCTCAGGATCTAAAAGCCGAGCTTTGCGATCCTTACAGATGATCCCCATGGATCAAGCCATGTAATGCTCTTTTGAAACAAAGAAAATCGAGAACAAAATCGATTGAATTTGTCCGAACGCGCCAACGCGGTGATTGACCGTTTCCTCCTTTTTTGTTTCAGGTGCTGAAGTACTGCGACCACCTTCACGGAAAATGGTACTTTTCGGAAGTACGTGCGATATTTTCGCGGCGTTACCTCTTGCAGAATGTTGCGATAGAGATTTTCCTTGCGAGCAGAAGTGAGTATATTTTATATGTATGATCATCGATGATATGATCCTCCGAATTATACGCTGCAATTCTTGCGGACAGCTCCTGTACTCCGTCCCCCTTGCCCCCCTAAATTAAGCTTCCAACATTCTACAGGCGATTTCTTGCCCCTGCAATTCTCATCGCCTTCGCGGTCCTTCAGAGATGAGATCTCTGCGCGTTTCGGAATGTAGAACTCGCTCAGAGGTGTGCCATCACCGCTGTTTTTACGTAATAAATATCAGACCGGGATTACTGCAGCGCTTCTTCTTTACCCTCCGATTCTGCACTCGATTTATTATTCCATCTATACTCCAGCCAAAAGCACACCTGCCCGGTTCGAAGTTTTTTACACCACTCCCTTGATGCTTAAATAATTGATTAACTTATATAACTTCGAATTAATCGTCCAGCGTGACAGAGGATCGCTTCTTCGATCCGTATACAGTTTTTCTAAATTTCTCGCGATAAAGCTGTATGTTCTTTGAATATAATTCGCGTCGTCGTATAATTTCATTATCTTCGTATATAGCGGATGATTTTTTTTTTCTTTCCTTCTTTCTGTGTAACAATTTTACGGCGTTTCACCGTTTTATGAATAATTCATTACTCTCTTCGGTTTCATTCGGGAGGTTACATTATTCCGGGTGTATAGCGAGAATTGCAAAAATATGGTGTTAGGTTTGGCGAGTGCGTGTTTTGCAGATCCCGATCAAGTGGATATATGCGAGGGTTAACGCCTTTTTGTCAACAGCTTCCATCCTATTCGCATTCCCCGACCAAGCTACGGTGAAAAAGGTGATCAAGGCGCTGCCGCGAGTCGGCGTTGGAATCAAATACGGGATTCCGCAGACTAGGTAAGTTGCTCTCCTCTCCTGCAGTTATACATAAGTATATACTACATAGCATAAGTCCCGCAGATATATACCATATACAAGTCCCGACGTACGCGCGGGCCCTCCAAGTCGGGGGGACCCGGGCCCCTGGTCCACTTAGTCTTCACCGGTCGTTGAAGCGAAACACGGGCGATGCATTCTTGCGTCTCTTTGTCCTTTCGGCCATCCCCCACACCCTTGGCCCTTCGTATCACCGCAGCGCGCGGCAACGAGGAATACGGGCTTTGGTTAGCTACCTCTCTCCCTCTCTTTTCCTCTTTTCTCTTTTCTCTTTTCTCTTTTTCTTTTTCTTTCTCTTTTCCTCCGTATAACAGCGGCGAAGAACACAGGTCCGCGTCGAGACCGCCGAGCCGGTCATCCATTAAATGTTCCTCCGAGGTCGGCGAAGATACGACGTCCATAAATAAACCAACTTGGTGGACCGATCCGAGAAAGATTCTCGATTGAAAATTATTTTTAGCGCAAACTTTAATGGTATAATATAAATATCATTCCCTACTACTTCTGTACTACTTATATATACTTGATATGCAACTCCTTTACTTCTTATTTAAAACGTCAAACCGACGGACTGTCGTTAAAATCGTGAGATACGAAGTACGCTGCATATATTTATCACATCATATGTTATTATTCTGCAAACTGTCGATTGTTACGTACCTATAAGATACTTAGGTATAATAATGTGCTCCAGACCTCGCGGCACCGATGGGCTAACCATTACATCCCATTAATTGGCTGATATTTATCGAGAACTTATACGTCCTGCATCTATTTCCCTTTTTTTTTTTAGTTTCAACACTGATTAGAATCACCCGGCATTAACGGTTGTTGTGCACCAGAAATCGGTGATATGCGCTTGTCAATTAAAACCCCAACAAATCGATTACCATTTATTCAACGTTATATATCGTGTTTCTTCCCAAATAATTCTTAGTTAATTCACAGCTGGTGTCAATTTTAATGGATATATTATACTAGATCTGAAAATCGACGCGAATTTCGTTGAATGACCAGAATGATTCTCACGAAAATCGTATAAATCCTCCAAATGTCTCAGTCTCTTAAAAAGAAAAAAGAAAATTATGCAATTCGCGAACGATCGTTTCGCGAATTTTTAATAGCTTTTATAATTGTTTGATGTTCAGAATAACGCAGCTTCCGCGACGATCGTTACGGTCATTAATTCTATTCTAGATAGTTAAAAATATATCTTGAATGAACGGTACGGTCGCCAAGCCTATGAGGTTTAATTTACTACATCTTTCGCAAAGCGGCATTATTACATGTCTCAATAAAACGACTTTTTCATAAATCGCACAAGAATTACAAGTGCTAACGTATATATCAAAGCATGTTAAATTCACTTAAATACCGCTGCTGCATTTATACCGATCTTTAAATTTTTATAGTTTCTCATAACCTGCATTTATAAATAAATCCTCAACTTTATGAACTCGTTATTATACAGGTTCATATAATCCACACACTGCAATATACAGGCCAACTAAAAGCCGATTTTCATCATTTAATTTTTCATCTTGCAGAAGAGCCTCGATGATGTCTTCTCGACAACTCATGAGGAGTTCGAATATGACGCAGAAATGGCAACGCAGAGAAATCTCCAATTTTGAATACCTGATGTTCCTCAACACCATCGCAGGTGAGTCATAATAAAAAAATGTCCTATTATCATTTTCTCTGCAATGAAAAAAAAAAAATTCGAAATTATTCGAAGCGAAAACTTATTTCCCTTGTAGCTTTCAAGCAGGGTAGTGCGGTGTTTCATGTGTATTATATCGCGTAGTATCCTTTGCTTCCTCCTTTTCATTTGCTGTTCTTTTATTTTATTTTATTTTTCCTTGTTTGACGATCGAAATGCCAAACAGCCATGAGACATGAGCTAGGCCACGTAGTGTAAACTAGAGTATGTACGGGGCGCGAGTACAGAGAAGGAGAGTTGGCTGTCGGTCTTTTTAGGGCTGCACGGGCGGATGGAGTCTGTCGTTCCACGTTAGGGGCGTTCTCAATCAGTCTCTTGTTCGGTACTCACCCTAGCCCGGTGTAATCCTCGTCCCATCACGGCTGCAGTGCAGCGCCAGTAATCCTCTCCCTCAGGAAAACCCGCGCGCGACGGCAATCCGTCCCTTCCTCGGGGGAATTTCACCGCGTTGTTTCTTTCGCTCTTTTCTTCAACGTTTAGTGCCCGGCTTTTCCCTCACGATTTTTGAACAAACTGTCTCATAACAGTCGGAACTCTGCAGACTGTCAAACTTTCGATTCTATATATTTATTTTTTTTTTTTTGCCTCAGATATCTTTTTATACAGATAATTTTGATTCGGAATAATGGGAAATTACATACAACTGCAGCGCATACTGTTGATCCTTCGGGATAACTGCAGGTCAATTGAACTAAGCGGGTTGATCTTTTCTTACACAGTTTTTTGTTGTATGACCTCAAATGTCCACCGTACAGCTTCAAAATGAGCTGAAGAATACAGCGAGATTTTTGTTTTATTATTTTTTTTCTGTATTCAAAATTATTACGTATTCTTGTAGGGGACAAAAATGATGAATCTATAATACACAAAATACGAAAATCATCCCTAAAATTCAACGGTTGAATGAAATTGTTTCAGACACGCGAATATTGAATATACATGATAAATTGAATATTTTGAAAGAGTTTTTCGCAATTTTAACGGCACTTTAAAAACAGCTCGTCGACCGAACGAGGTATGTAATTAGAGTTTCGTGCCGGGTATGTGTTATATATATGTATGCGGCGTTATGCCTCGGTATTTATGATGCTTATATATTAATTGTGCGAATAAATAAATAGCCCGGGGTACATACAAGAAACCGCATGCGGGTGCAAAAGGGGGGAGAGCACTGCACGGTTTACGTTGCACGCGAGTACATCATATATGGAGGAAAAAGGAATATATAACCGGTCCTTTAGGAAGGTATAGAATATACCTTATAACATGCATCAGGAATAAGAAGCGCCTTCGGGACGTCCATAGGGAGAAAACACCACGATGATCACGGACTCTCTGCAGACTTCGCCGCGCCCGCTGAGCAAGCTGCACGTGCGTTTTATAATACGAGAATGATCGCGACACCACCTTTGTTTTTTTTTATTATTTATTTCAGATTTTCTTTTCGACAATTTTCTTATCAGTTTGTATCGAATATGTTGATGACGCAAGTATAAGTCCCCTGTAAATATCATCGCCTCGTGCTTGCAGTGTATCGCGTGGCACGCTTTGAAATTTTTTGCCTTTCAACGCTCCTTCGTCGTAGCGATCGCTACGAAAGGAGCACCCCTTATAATTCTTTTACCTTTTCGAATGAGTAGTACCAATCCTACTGAATCTCTTTGGAAAGTATGCCGAGGCAGCTGCCAACAGGTCTTTGCGTCTGATTGTATCTCGGCGCATATGTATCTGTGTATCTTTTCTCATCCCATTTTGATCTCAGTACCCTGCGCCTATATATATACATATACTGCATGGGTTATGCAGTGAATTATTGTTCCGAGTTGAATGATTTATCGGTAAACTATCCACCTTTCATTCTACCCGCAAACTGCAATGTCCCAAGTCCCTTTCTACAATCATGAGATTTTATTTTTATCCCGCGTATACCGTTATAAATCCACGTGATTGTCTCTCATGAATCCAAAAAATTAAATATACATAGTTTGCTTTTGCTTCTTTTTTTTATACTTGGAGTTTTTTTTTTTAAACGATCACTCAAATTGTTATATCAGCCGCGCTTGATATTTATCTATTATATCGTTAATGCATAACTGCACCCGCGGCATCTTTTGTAGATGAGGTATATCAAGATTTTTCTGAACTAATTTCCATCTCCGTTTCATCTTTCGCTATCGGAATTATCTCCACGTTGTCTCGTCGGCTCCAGCTTCCAACTCCTGTACCGCGCGCGGATTGAAAATTATACCGAGTCAAGAGATGCGTTATATGCTCGGGACCGCCTGCCCTGACTTCTTGTCCGTTGTTACGCGTTTGTTTGTATAGTTTATTATTATAAAGTCGGACGTACCCCAAAGTCGCCTCAGGGCTCGAAAGCTGTGAACGTGTATATATATAGGTATACATCAAGAGCGGGGGAGGGTTGCGGTATACAAGAAATTTTGGTCCCTGGATATGTGACTCCGAGCATTCCGGTGTCGCGACGACGTCCCCAACCTCTCACTCACGGAAACCCCCTCATTTATAATCACTTTGATGCATAACGCTCTTCTACCGTTATTTACTACGATACCAACGCCGTTTGTTCTGCAAGTATAACCCGGCTCTAATGATTTATGGAGAATTGTCGCACGTCGAGGCACGCTGTGGTATGTTGCTGCACTAGCGAGTGACGAAAGAAAAAACAAAGAGAAAAAAAAAAAGAACCGACTTTTTTCTGTTCAAAATATTTAGGGAATTCATCCCCTATTTGTTGTATTCTTATTTTCTGTATCGTGAATTGTAATTCTCGTAAGGGGATAATTCCGTTTCATCGTCGAGTTTTTTTTCCCCCAACGTTTCCCGGTATTATACCCGTTTAAATATATATATGAGCGTTGCAGATCTTCGCGCGTATGGTGACGAGTTTTAATTAGCAGACTGAATGCAGGGTTGAAATAAGCTATGTTGAGACGCACAAGATAATTGCGTGGGTATTGAAGAGAGCGCGAGCATAAGCGACGATTGCAGTTAAAAAGGAACGGAAGGAAAGAGACAGATCTGAGTGACAATTTCAAGAGCGATTAGGCGAGAAGCTCTGAGTTATGTTCAACCTAAACGGGCTACCGCGCCCCATTGAATCCCATTTCGGTTTGCTTGAAAATAGAACTCGATCTACGCTACTATACATGCATATATAGCATACAGCTATTTAAAATGTAACTATAATATATGTAACGCTCATGTGTATTTTACATACTTACATATATGTGTAAATAAATGCAAGAAATTTAAGATGCTGTTGAGGTAACACGAGACGTACTGCACAGTTTCTGTGTGTATATATCTCGATAGTATCTTATTTTTTTTCTCATTTTATGGAACCTAGAGAAAAAATTTCGAATTCCAACGTGCAGTAGAGTACAACTACCTTGACCTGTTGGATTTTTGGTTGTTAGTTTTCAAGGGAGAATATTTAATATGAAATGCAGCTATATCACGCGTTCTTCCTCTTCTTCCTCTTCTTCCTCTTGTAAGGTTCACGTGCCGAGCATATGATGGATTACGGTTTCAGTATTTTACTTTCTTAATTGAAAACCATCCCCAGGTTATTAACGAGCTAACTAACTCAGTGGATAGTCGTCGGTGAAATAGTGTGGTCTATATAGCTAAGCTGCTGCTGGCCTGCGGGCAGGAATTGCGGTGCGATTTGAACCGCCGCCGTGTTTCTGCCTCAGGTTTAAACTACCGCGTCGAAAGTGGCATAAGGACCTGCACTTCCGGTACACGTGCGCTCGTAATTATGCACGCTCCTTATGCTAATATAAATTGTACTAATATAAATCCTCCGTCATACGTCCGATTTAATACTATTATGCGAGTCAATCACAAAATATAATGTTGCTATACTTCCGCAACAATTCGTCACAAGTACATACATATACGTATAGAAAGTTTGCCATGACTATGATCGATACGGCTTCGTCAAGAATATCGTTAAGAAACCCTGTCTAAACATTTTCTTAATTTAATCCTAATTTCTGATTACAGGACGAACCTACAACGATCTTAACCAGTATCCAGTTTTTCCTTGGGTTTTAACTAACTACGAAACAAAAGAATTGGATCTTAGCTTGCCGAGCAATTACCGTGACCTCTCCAAGGTAAGAATTCCGGGGTTGAAATTATCGTATAATACTTTGCCTAATTTTAATCGGTGTGTTAATTTATTGCAGCCTATTGGCGCCTTGAACCCTAGCCGTCGTGCGTACTTTGAAGAACGTTATCAGAGCTGGGAACACGACAGTATCCCACCATTTCACTATGGTACCCATTACTCCACGGCTACCTTCGTCCTGAACTGGCTGATCCGCGTGGTACGTATAAATATCTACGTAAATCTCTAGCCCCATAAATAAAAAAATAAAATATAAAAGGCGTGGAGTTCATATAAGACACAGTAGCTCCATTATATATAGTAGCTGTTTTATCCGAAGCCGGATGAGCTATGGAACTTCGTTGGCAACGAGGCTTCCGACTCTTTTGTTAAGTAGATTCGACTAATTCACAGGTCATAAATTAGTAGCGGTGCATTTAGTGTCACGTTTACATTCGGAGCTTATTCGAATAGTGGGCGCGGTTATTGGTCTACACCGATTTTCTTCGGTGCTTTTCTAGCCCTGCTTAACGGAAATAGAAAATAAAGCAAGAAAAAGAAGTATATTATCAATATATCTATGATATTATGTATGCACACATGTATATAAAATCTAAACGGATCATTATTGATGATGGAAAACTATGTGTGTGTAATGCATAAAGAATGTCGCGAGTGGTATCTTCGCACTCTTGTTTTATGAAGCTGTTGTAAAAAAAGGATGGGGGGAGGCAGGGTGAAAGAAAGAGAAAGAGATAGAAAGAAGCGCCTATATAGCCAGGGTGGGCACTTGGGTAACATTCGTCAACGCTTCGGGTGGCGACGTCGACGTGAGGAAGAGGTCTGAGAACCCCGTTGAGAATTGAGTGTCGCTAAGTGGCGGCTTTTAGGTTTTAAGACGCCGCGGCGTGCTCCTCTTCCTTATGCTTTTGACGTTGCAGTTATATAGAGTAGACCAGTTTTTCTCCATACGGTGAATCCTGGCTCGACTTTCACTTTACATCTCAGATTTTTGGTGTGTAGCTTTTGTAAGGGGAAAGTCGAAGCAAAATTCATTAACTCTTACCTATAGGCCATGCAGCTAGGACTCGTTGTTTTCATCCAAAGAATGATAATTAAGTCGTTTTCGTGTACGACCAACGGGGTGAAGGGGGAAGGGACGAGACTGTCACGAACATACGCGTGACTCTATGCTTTTAAAATAATCAGGCGCCGGTATGCCCGCTGCTGAACGTTCTTTTCTTTTTATTGTAATTTTTATTTTTTCCTCGTTGCTGGAGATAGGAATTCAAATATTAGGAAATAGAGTTTGAGGCAAAAAAATCCGTTGAACAATTTCAAGTATATTAATATTGCTTCACTCTCTTTTCAGGAACCGATGACCACGATGTGCTTGGCGCTTCAGGGGGGCAAATTCGATCACCCTAACAGGTTATTTTCATCGATAGCACTTTCTTGGAAGAATTGTCAGCGTGACACTTCAGACGTAAAGGTGGGTATACGAGCATATCGTGTGCATGTCGTCGCTGAATCATTGCCAGCTGTAATCTCTACCACGATTGGAACCCTGTGGATTTTATTCAATTATTTCTGTTCTCTTTCAACTTTCATACCCTGTAAGCTCAATGATTGCGTCTTATTCCAGGAACTTATCCCCGAGTTCTTCTTCCTTCCTGAAATGTTGATCAACAGCAATCGATATAGATTGGGAAGACAGGAGGACGGTAGTGCGGTTGGCGACGTCGATTTACCACCGTGGGCGTCTTCGCCGGAAGAATTTATCCGCATCAACCGAATGGTACGATGATATTCTATTTTTCTTGTCAGCTACACGTGTTTTACGTCGAACTTTTCACTCTTTCGATCATAGTGAAACTAAATAATGATTCTCTACTTTTATTTTTTTGTTTATCCATCCACAGGCTCTCGAGTCTGAATTTGTTTCGTGTCAACTGCATCAGTGGATCGACCTGATATTCGGCTACAAACAAAAGGGTGAGAATTAAAGTTGGAATTGGGGAAATAAAATAGTTGAAGAGGAAAATAGATCTCCCGATATTTAAAGTCTCCGTAGTTTCTCCCGAGTGAAAATTGGGAGTCTATTTAGAAAAAACGAGCGAGCGTTGAGCTTTGGAAGTATCGTATATAGACGTTGGCTAGCGTTGGTACACACAGATCGTCTTAAATTAAATTCTGAGGTGATGGTAATTGTCGGAGGCGCCTCTATATCCGGCGCTTCCTCGAAGATGTTCTGTGCAGCGACGATCCCCAACCCGACATCATCTTTATTTTGCTTGGTGCAGCCTGCGGGACGCGGGATGCGACCGTATGGAAGGAATTAGTTCTTCGTTCCCAACAGCAACAGCTCCGTTTAACTTCCACTCCCAGTTGTCGTCGTCCTGCTGCAGTACCAGGATTTAGCTTTAGTTTTAGCTGGCTTCCTCTTTCCTACGAATTACTCTTCTCCCACCAATTAGGCACGTGTTTCAAACCTCACCCTCTCGCTAATACGCAACACGTTTATATTTCTCCTCGTTCCATGGATGGATACGCGTTGTTGCTTAGAAGAGACCGGATCGAAATCGTCGAGTTCATTATTTATACATGTTATATCAATATTAATGCGCTCCTTCGACTTTTTACTCATCTTTTTTAGTCTGGAAAATTCGTTACACAAAAACAGAATTTCCATAACTATATATATATATATGCCGTATTGAAAAAGGGGATTGAGATTGATTAATGAAGAAGAAAACGCACTGCATCAGGGGCGATGGATGTCTACCGAGTATAACTCCGCAACAATTTCATTCGAACAATTTTCTCTCTTTTCTCAGGCCCTGAAGCCGTTAGGGCAACCAACGTCTTTTACTATTTGACCTATGAGGGCAGTGTTGAGTTAGACTCAATTGGAGATCCCGTAATGAAGGAAGCGATCGAAAATCAGATCCGCAACTTTGGTCAGACTCCTTCGCAGCTGCTTATGGAACCCCACCCCCCTAGGAGCTCCGCCATGCACTTAGTAAGCCAGCCGTGCTACCAAAGAAATCTTACTTTCCATGAACTATTTTAGATTCTGGCCTTATTTTATTCTCTTCCTCCCGCAGTCTCCGATGATGTTCTCCAGCATACCAGATGATGTTTGCATGACCATCAAATTTCCTTCAAACTCACCAGTTTGTCACATATCGGCGAATACTTACCCCCAGCTTCCCCTACCTTCAGTGGTTACCGTCACCACTGGACAGCAATTTGCTGTTAATCGATGGAACACAAGTTACGCGGGTAAGAAATTGAAGAATTTTTTAGGTACAAAATTCGCAATATTCTATACGATATTACTAGTTTTTTTATTATTTTTCATTCGTAGCCTCTGTTCAATCGCCAAGTTACGCAGATACTCCGCAAACGCAAGCAGTAAATCAGCCGTTATCTATGGATCCCGTTCTTTGTGAGTAACATATCTGCTCACATTTTTATAGGAATGATAATTTTTCTTTTCTTTTTTTTTCTTTTTCTTCGCGTGATTTCCCAGGTTTATTTCTCGCTTGTCCTATAGCTCAAACGTCGAACAGCTCTAATCCAGCCCTACGTCGACACTTGGGCGACAATTTCAGTCAGAAGTTGAAGATTCGCAGTAATTGCTTCGTCACTACTGTAGACAGCAGATTCCTGGTTGCCTGTGGATTTTGGGATAACAGTTTCCGTGTATTCTCAACTGAGACAGGTAATTGTGCTTCTTATTCAGATGAACATCAACATTAGAACGAAATTTAATCTCAAACTCTCCCAAATTTCTTTTACTTCCAGCAAAAATCGTTCAGATTGTCTTCGGTCATTACGGTGTGGTGACTTGCCTTTCCCGCAGCGAGTGTAATATCACATCTGACTGTTACATAGCTTCGGGAAGTGCAGATTGTACGGTTTTGTTATGGCATTGGAACGCTCGCACCCAAACCATCGTGGGAGAAGGTGAGGCGCCGGCTCCACGTGCCACTTTGACCGGTCATGAGCAGCCCGTGACAGCAGTTGTCATATCAGCTGAACTTGGATTAGTCGTTTCCGGATCTCACTGTGAGTAAAATTTTAATTCACCACAATAATTTTTAGCTATTATCGACCTAATAAATAAATTTTTTTACTAAAGATGGTCCAGTCCTTGTTCATACGACATTCGGTGATCTCTTGAGATCGCTGGACGCACCTTCCGGCTATTCCTCTCCTGAAAATATAGCTATGTCTCGTGAGGGTGTAATAGTAGTTAATTACGAACGAGGTCATGTCGCAGCTTTCACGATCAATGGAAAACGGCTTCGTCACGAATCGCACAACGATAATCTCCAGGTAAATAATTAATTCAGTATCGGCTAACTGTTGAAGGTCGTATAAATTCATGTTCTCTAATGCTAAATATTATCTCCGATAAAGTGCCTGCTGCTGAGTCGAGACGGCGAGTATCTAATGACCGGAGGAGACAAAGGAATCGTCGAGGTCTGGAGAACGTTTAATCTCGCTCTTCTTTATGCTTTTCCCGCTTGTGAGAGCAGTGTGCGATCCCTAGCGCTCTCGCATGATCAAAAGTAAGTACCCGGGTTGCCATGTTGCTTGTCTTGCTACGTTTCGAATATTGGAACTGTAAAACTAAGTCCTGCAACATTCTGCAGTCTACCATTGACCGATGTCAAAGCTGATCGGTTATCCTACCAGCTGTAAGGTTTTATCAATGAATCATAACTTTTTTCAGGTTCTTACTGGCTGGATTGGCCAATGGTTCGATGGTTATATTCCACATCGATTTTAACAGGTGGCATCACGAGTTCCAACAACGTTATTGAATGATATAATTAAAATTGCGACAGTAGCTTGGAGCCACATTTACTAAATTGCATTCCATTATTAGGTGAAGTCAATATTTCAAATCAGTTAAAGTATTGGGACTAAGTTTTTTTGTGTAAATCTGCCGAACAGCTGCAATCAGGTAATACTAACATATTTCCTGTTTTACATTAAAAGGACAGTCGAATAATGCGACGAACTCACAAGGAATCATCCAATTATATAAATCCACATTGATTCAATGACATTTCTAATTTGAGTCCAACTTATATTCGATATCAAATCATTTATAATCCATTAAACTCGAACGCACGTGAATCACTCGTTGCAGTGATTGAAAAATTAAATTATTTATAAATCACGTATTCTAAATTTCGACCGAGGTTTCGTTCAACTGTTATAGTCTTCATGATAACTTGAATCGTGATATTTATTTGAAAACAACATTTACTATCGAAACAGATTTTCGAAGATTTTCGATTTTAGATTGATGATAGAGATTGTCCAATACTTGAATGCGAGTATTATCCAGTATTGTTAACCACGATTCATTCAACCGCGAAATTTTGACAACGAAATTTCTTATAGAATTTTAGTTCTCTCCTTTATCCCTGGGATACCTATTTTAAGCTTGGAAATAGAAAATCCCAGTACATTTTACCCCCGAAATACATTCATAAAAATCAAATGGGATGTAATGTGCAATCAGTGTTTGTTATCTTACGGATCAGATTAACGTGCGGGTGATCGTGCAGTAGGTACTTACTTAGGTGTTTAGTGTTATTGAGAAAGTACTTCTGAGTGTGTATTAAATTAGTGTAACTTGGTATTGGTATTGGTATCGGTAATGGTAATAAACGAACCAGACGTATGTATTATTGAAATATGGGTAACAACATAAGAATGATTATAGGTTTTAATTGAAATAAAATAAAGTTAAAAAAAAAAACGAAAAAACTCGCAAAAAAAAAGGAAAACTGTAGATTTGCGCCTATGTGTTGAATTGCTATAAATAATAATGATAATAAAATTAATAACAAATGAAAACTGGAGACGTAAGTGTACATGATTATCGAATATAATATAATCGTCGAGTCGTTTATACCTACTGTAATAATATCGTAGTGCATAAAAAGCTTAGCTATTTATTGTTATAACTAAAGAGGAGTTAAATATTAACGCTAGTCAATTACGGAGACTTGTATCTATCTACGTTGCGATCTTTCGGAGGCTTACACTACAAAACAGATTGAAAAATAAATAAATAAAAAATGTTAATTATAATGTAAAAGTAAAAGAAGAAAATGAAAAAGATAAATTTGCAAAGAGATGCCAAACTATGCGTAACTTATTTTTATGCATCTATCTGTAAGCGTAAGTTTGGCGAATATTTCTGTTAGTGCGTACCGTGTACAATGTACATATATATTCTATACATTATGATACTTATATTATTACCTATAAATACATGATTGAATCGAAGCTGTCTCTGCAAAGAGAAAAGAAAGAAATAGGTTTGTAGAAACGGACAAGACAAATGATAATGTAATGAACTCCGGGTATGGGCTTGTTCGCCACCGATTAAAAGAAAAAAAAGAAAAGAAATATTCCATGATAAGCTTCGTCACAGTCAAGGGTGTAAGCAGTGTTGAGCGTGAAATCTTTTCTTGCAATCCAAAAACTAATTCGTGTGCTTTAATTGAGATGATCCTAATTTAATCAAGGCCGTCCAGCTTAACTTTGTGGAGGATATTTCTTAATATTCACACAATCAATATAATATCGAATAATCAGATGGTGGGAAAAAGAAGAGCCCGATCAGCTGTGGTTTCTTCACCTGGCTAAGATGGATAGAAGTCGAACAAAAAGAGAGAAAAAAAAACAACAGCGAAGAATAAAAGAATTCCATAATACTCCAAGCATTTCAGTAACACTAAAAATTAAGTACCGATATTAATCCAAATAAATAAAAATCTTCGTAAAATAATTATTTCCCGACGATCCGAAAAGCTCAATATTAAGCTGTTGCTAGTCGTTTAAACAAAATTCTTAAAACTAATACATACAATTATATCGTTACACTGAACATAAAATTTACGACGGCTACATGGTGTTTTTAATTGAAAGCAATCTAAATTTTAGCTGGTTCATAAACACATGTAATATACACACGTATTTTTTAGTCATCTTCATATAGCTATAACACATTGCACTGCTGTAGTATACATTTAATATAAAAGGGAAATCTAACGTTTTACGTTAATTATTCAATAATTAATGTGAATGATGTATGATAATGATTTATCCAGTCTGCACGGCACGTATGCACAAGATAATAATAATTGATCAGCTAATCAATAATAATTAAATAGTTACGTAAAAGGCTTCGAAGCTAAGAATTGCTCACACTACGATACGATGCATGATCAGCCGTGTTACTGCAATTTTATGCGGTAGGGTGCAGCTTGTTGCACATTTTTATCTCGATTACACGAAATTGTATTTATCAGCTATTGCAAAAAGTCTCCTATATTTACTTACGTAGTGTAATTATCAAATTATTATTATATTATAGATCCGTAAAAGGAAAAAGCAGAAAAGTTAATAAGAATAGAAAAAATCAAATAATAAATTAGCGGGTGCGTATGAATTACCACAATAATCGTTGATATCGCAATTGTAGTATGGAAGCCGTCAGATAATTCTGCTCGAGCACAATACATGATACAATATCGATTCACGTGTTTTTTTGTTTGAAGTGCAGTCTCATTATTAAATATATTATTAATATTCCATACGGCTAGAGAATGATTGTTGCACTAATGTAATAATAAATATACTAGCAGCTAATATCGAATAACCATGCATCTTATCAAACATAATCAATTTGTTATGCAAGCAGATATTAAAATTCTATAATCTGAATTAAAAAGTAAAAATAATAACAGACCTAAAATGACAAAAACAACAATTGGTGAAAGAAAAAAAAGAAACAAAAAAATTTAAAAAAAATAAATAAAAAAAAATGAAACAGTGCAGAGCAGCGAATTGAGGTGAATGTGTCGCAGAATTTTTATATTTCTTTATAGGTGTGAATGCAGCATTTTTCAAGCAAGTTGTTAGTGAATTCCCTCCATTTTGCTAAAAAAAAAAAAATAAAATAAAAGTAAAAAATACTATATGGTAATATATATGTTAAACTCAAATCAACTTCTGTCCGAACTTATAACTTTCAAAAAACATATGTATAAGTAATAGTAACGCTATTACGCATCTAATACTTAACATTAATGGAAAGAATACCTGAAAAAAAAATTAAGAAGAAAGATATAAAGCTGAGTACAATATGCTACGAGAGTTTGCCTACATTACATGATGATTATTATTACCATGAATACCATCACAGTTAGTGTATGATCATTATTAATAATATGTACACCTGTAATACCTAGCATACATGTACGATATAATATAATGCTTAGATTTGTATATTCCATAGGTAAGCAGCACATATTATGAATGTTTTACTTGTTGAGTAGCATTTCAATCTACTCAATGAACGCAAATTGTTTATTATTAATTATTATTCTAATTTTTATCATCGGTAATAAATTTATGAAGGTATAAAAATTGTGTAAAGTTCCATTCTGTCTGTTCTAATTATATATACTATACTATGTGGGTCTGCCTTTAATCGATGATGAGGATTACGCCAAAAAAAAATTGTTATGTTAATTATTATCATTGCTATTATGATTATTATTGATATCATTATCAATATTATCATAACTATGATTACACGTCCGTTTATAAACCTAAATGTCAAATAACAACTATTATAAACTCAAAACAGATTATATAAGTGATAAAAATGTAGAAATAACATGTAAACAGTCATATATAAGCGTCTAATTGTTAGATATTATCATATTTCATTGCTCCCTTTCTTCAGTATCGCAAATTTGACGAAAAAAAGATAAAAACTGAATAATAGTAACGTGCAAGAATAATGATAGATAAATAACGTACAATACGGACAGTATATTTAATTGCACTGACAATATGAATCATTTGAATCGTTATATACCATGTAATCCGTTGTACAGTTCATTGAATTGAAAAGTGCAAATATAGAGAACGTCACGTTAATTGGGGGTTTAAAAAAAATCGAATTCCAATTTCGAATGTTATCTCATCGTTATGACGGCACGAGCTTTTTTCTCAATATCAAATGTTACAAATGAAAATGCATTTTTTATAGCTGGGACGGATAGAAAAGATTCAATCTTGCAGAAGACTTAGATTGAATATTTTTCTGAACCCATGTAGAGAACGCGGTTACAGATTTAAAATTAAATAGATTTTCTCCTGCCCCCGAAAACGCCCGCGCTACATTTATCAGGCACTAGAATTATTGAATAAAGGATACACAATTTGAGAAAATAAATGTCTGTAGAAATAATCGAATTGTTGCTACTTAACTAATATATGATAAGCTTATCATTCAGGATTATTTTATACTTAGGATTATTATGTAACAAATAGTGATATCATAATGGGAAAGTTGTATTCTAGCGGTAAGGCAAGTAGTTTAAGGACAAAAAAAAATGTATAAATTAAATAGTGGAAATAAATTAATGGTACATTTAAATATATACTCTCATATCTGTTCATTAGAGTTTGGTTGCGCCTTCATTGATGTGTCTTCGACGAGGGGACCCTAAATTGATCAGAAATCAAAGTTTATTACCAAGGAACATCTGGTGGTCATTTGGTAATATCCGTGGTGGACCATTTATGAAGTTTAATATTGAACATGGGTTTGGAAGTAAGGAGAAAATAACTAAAGCGAGTCAGCCTCATGCAAGCTCTCTGATTCTGAGTGCCGTACTCTAATCCGAACCCGGAAAACCCTATTAAATTTTGTGGGGCTCCCTGAATACTATTGACAGAATATCCATCTGACAATGAAAGAAGAACTCGATTTGAAGTTGGGTTTTAAAATTACCGATGGATCATTCCTTTCCAACAAAGTACCAGTTATCGAGATGCACGTTAGTGCTGAAGGTAAAATTGCAAAGTTAGTATCAGAATCTCAAGACCCCTCGATTGATTCTGCAGGGCTTTTGTATAACTATTAAATCAGAACATGAACAAAAATCTATGAAAAAAGGTAGATTTTTGACCCCACAATTTAGAAAAACAAACGCTATAAAATTGGAATTTTTGCCATTTTTTGGGAGAAAAACGAAGTATTTTAAAAATCGATTGCAGGACACTTTTCCAACGTATTTTAATCTCAAGGACACGAATCCGTTAAGTAATTTGAGCTAGGAGCAATATTCTTTGAGATAACTCAATTTTTTCACTGCTGCAATTCAGTTTCTTCATGTATTCTCACCTCTGATCTATTTTCTTTTTCAGGAGATGATCGGGCAGCGCACGAAGCAGTTTGACCTCTTATCGGAAATGCTAGACTATCCTCGGTACATCTACGGAGTCAAACATCGTATGGTCGGAATAGACAATTAGTACAAATAAGTTATGACATGTATTTATATGTACTGTGTAATTTTTTTTTCTGTATAAGAATAATCTTATTAATGTTCGAATAAATTCAAACTAGAAGTGTTGTACATACTATATGAAGTCATGAGTCATAAAAATGAATCTATCAGTGAAAATAAATAAATGAATAACAGGCATGACGATGTCCTCATATGTATTTTTGACCGTTGATTTATCAATAAATATTGGGCACTATCAATACACGATTGTTTAATCATTATTAATCACATCCCTACACGCCTCATTCGCTAATATTCATTGTTAGCAACATACACATGCATAATCACATGCATGCTTATAATCGCACTCTGTCTCGGAACACCTCCTCGCCGGTCCTGTTCTCCTGATACAAAACTCGATTTCAGGCCAAAATCCGGAAAAGTATCAGGAGAACATAACAAGCAAGGAGGTGTTTTGGATCATGAGGACATCAAATGCTTGCATACAGGCATACAAAGGCATACCATCGTATCATACTCGATATCATACATGAGTACATGCATGCATAGATGCACGTAGGCCTCATCATTTCCAGGGTACATGGTATAATACAGGATGACATACATGATCACGTGCATGCTTATGATCACACTCTGTCTCGGAACACCTCCTCGCCGGTCCTGTTCTCCTGATACAAAACTCGATTTTTGGCCAAAATCCGGAAAAGTATCAGGAGAACATAACAAGCAAGGAGGTGTTTTGGATCATGAGGACATCAAATGCTTGCATACAGGCATACAAAGGCATACCATCGTATCATAATCGATATAATACATGAGTTCATGCATGCATAGATGCACGTAGACCTCAACATTTCCAGGGTACGTGATATAATACAGGATGGCATACATGATCACATGCATGCTTATGATCACACTCTGTCTCGGAACACCTCCTCGCCGGTCCTGTTCTCCTGATACAAAACTCGATTTTTGGCCAAAATCCGGAAAAGTATCAGGAGAACATAACAAGCAAGGAGGTGTTTTGGATCATGAGGACATCAAATGCTTGCATACAGGCATACAAAGGCATACCATCGTATCATAATCGATATCATACATGAGTCCATGCATGCATAGATGCACGTAGACCTCATCATTTCCAGGGTACGTGATATAATACAGGATGGCATACATGATCACATGCATGCTTATGATCACACTCTGTCTCGGAACACCTCCTCGCCGGTCCTGTTCTCCTGATACAAAACTCGATTTTTGGCCAAAATCCGGAAAAGTATCAGGAGAACATAACAAGCAAGGAGGTGTTTTGGATCATGAGGACATCAAATGCTTGCATACAGGCATACAAAGGCATACCATCGTATCATAATCGATATAATACATGAGTTCATGCATGCATAGATGCACGTAGACCTCAACATTTCCAGGGTACGTGATATAATACAGGATGGCATACATGATCACATGCATGCTTATGATCACACTCTGTCTCGGAACACCTCCTCGCCGGTCCTGTTCTCCTGATACAAAACTCGATTTTTGGCCAAAATCCGGAAAAGTATCAGGAGAACATAACAAGCAAGGAGGTGTTTTGGATCATGAGGACATCAAATGCTTGCATACAGGCATACAAAGGCATACCATCGTATCATAATCGATATCATACATGAGTCCATGCATGCATAGATGCACGTAGACCTCATCATTTCCAGGGTACGTGATATAATACAGGATGGCATACATGATCACATGCATGCTTATGATCACACTCTGTCTCGGAACACCTCCTCGCCGGTCCTGTTCTCCTGATACAAAACTCGATTTTTGGCCAAAATCCGGAAAAGTATCAGGAGAACATAACAAGCAAGGAGGTGTTTTGGATCATGAGGACATCAAATGCTTGCATACAGGCATACAAAGGCATACCATCGTATCATACTCGATATCATACATGAGTACATGCATGCATAGATGCACGTAGGCCTCATCATTTCCAGGGTACATGGTATAATACAGGATGACATACATGATCACGTGCATGCTTATGATCACACTCTGTCTCGGAACACCTCCTCGCCGGTCCTGTTCTCCTGATACAAAACTCGATTTTTGGCCAAAATCCGGAAAAGTATCAGGAGAACATAACAAGCAAGGAGGTGTTTTGGATCATGAGGACATCAAATGCTTGCATACAGGCATACAAAGGCATACCATCGTATCATAATCGATATAATACATGAGTTCATGCATGCATAGATGCACGTAGACCTCAACATTTCCAGGGTACGTGATATAATACAGGATGGCATACATGATCACATGCATGCTTATGATCACACTCTGTCTCGGAACACCTCCTCGCCGGTCCTGTTCTCCTGATACAAAACTCGATTTTTGGCCAAAATCCGGAAAAGTATCAGGAGAACATAACAAGCAAGGAGGTGTTTTGGATCATGAGGACATCAAATGCTTGCATACAGGCATACAAAGGCATACCATCGTATCATAATCGATATAATACATGAGTTCATGCATGCATAGATGCACGTAGACCTCAACATTTCCAGAGTACGTGATATAATACAGGATGGCATACATGATCACATGCACGCTTATGATCACACTCTGTCTCGGAACACCTCCTCGCCGGTCCTGTTCTCCTGATACAAACTCGATTTTTGGCCAAATTCGGCCAAAATCCGGAAAAGTATCAGGAGAACATAACAAGCAAGGAGGTGTTTTGGATCATGAGGACATCAAATGCTTGCATACAGGCATACAAAGGCATACCATCGTATCATAATCGATATCATACATGAGTTCATGCATGCATAGATGCACGTAGACCTCAACATTTCCAGAGTACGTGATATAATACAGGATGGCATACATGATCACATGCACGCTTATGATCACACTCTGTCTCGGAACACCTCCTCGCCGGTCCTGTTCTCCTGATACAAACTCGATTTTTGGCCAAATTCGGCCAAAATCCGGAAAAGTATCAGGAGAACATAACAAGCAAGGAGGTGTTTTGGATCATGAGGACATCAAATGCTTGCATACAGGCATACACATGTATACCATCGTATCATACTCGATATCATACATGAGTACATGCATGCATAGATGCATGTAGGCCTCATCATTTCCAGGGTACATGGTATAATACAGGATTACATACATGATCACATGCATGCTTATGATCACACTCTGTCTCGGAATACCTCCTCGCCGATCCTGTTCTCCTGATACAAAACTCGATTTTTGGAAAAATTCGGCCAAAACCCGGAAAAGTATCAGGAGAACATAACAGGCAAGGAGGTGTTCTGAATCATCAAGACATCACATGCATGCGTGCATGCCTGTAGGCCTCATCATTTCCAGGGTACATGGTATAATACAGGATGGCATACATGATCACATGCATGCTTATGATCACAGACTGTTTCGGAACACCTCCTCGCCGGTCCTGTTCTCCTGATACAAAACTCGATTTTTGGCCAAAACCCGGAAAAGTATCAGGAAAACATAACAGGCAAGGAGGTGTTTCGAATCATCAGGACATTACATGCATGCATACAGGCATACATATGTATACCATCGCATTATACGCGATATTATACATCATCACATGCATGCATGCATGCATGCATGCCTTATAATATGCATGCATGTGCATTGTATCATACTTCATCACATCATCCGTTCTTACAGGACTTACCACTCCAAGTTCTGGAATTTTGTCAGGACCTGATGTCGTGATATGTTGTTTATATATATAAGTGAATATAGGGATGTTCATGAGTGATGGGTACAGGGGTGTAATCAATGTTGATCAAACGATCATTTTGAAGAGGCTCTTTGTTTATTGCTAAATCAACAATACAATACACAATGTTATGTATACTATGGATATATTCACTCAGAGGTATGTTTTCTTCAATAAATAAGTTACAGTAACATTGACAAAAGTTCATTTTAATTACTTTAGTAGTAAGTATAAATGTTATTTAGATGATAAGTGGGATGAACCATTTTTCAGATGCGCCACAGTCTTGCAGATACGGATGCAGTCTTTTGTTCTGGAATAGGAGTTATTGCTTCGTAGGCCTTCGATTTTCTACAACAGAAAAAAAGAAATTTAAAAATCATTAATAAACTACTAATGGATAGTAACTTCATTGAATAAGCAAGTTATCGCCAATTTTTCGCTCTCCGGAAGGAAAACATCGAAATGTTTCGATATGATCTATTCGTAGCTCAATTTACTCCACGGATTCGTGTTCCTGAGGCCAAAATACATTGGATAACCATCCTACAATCAATATTAGGAATACTTGATTTTTCGCCCAATTAGTCTCAAAACCAAAAGCGTTCGTATGACTGCATTTTGATGTATTCTGAACTCGCAAGAAATGAATCTAAAAGCTCGGCTCATCTGCTTGCTGAAATTATTGAATAGTCCCTCATTCTCTAGACTTGCGAACTTAGCTTGAGAGAACTTGATCATAATTTTCTAGTGGTAGCTTAATTTAATTCTGAGGTCAAAATCCAACAGTAACTGGTCTCTGAAATCGTTGACTGAAGATTGGTATTGTCTTACTACTTAATAATCTTCAGTCAACGCTGAAATGATTTGGAGAAGTATCAGCAACGCGTTGGTGGATACCAAAGGTTGATACCTTGTCCGACACACAAGTGGTGCGGTGATCAGAGAGATGTCCCCACAGACTTGTCGCCCGTGTAGGTCGGGCATGTTATGATTCTTGAATGGCACGTGTGGCGGTGGCAACTCCAGATGTTTTCAACATACAAATAGACAGGTTTTCAATGACTGAACTGGGATTACCTAGGTTGTCGTACATCAGGGCCTATCGCCAGCAAAGAAAAAACTGGGGGCATCACAAAGTATTGTTTAGGATTCATTTCGTCTCGAATTCATTTTTTAGTTCCGTATGTTCTCTGTATTGGCAGTCATCGCTCGTCCGTCTACGGGTGTAGAAGGTAATTTGGTTGCAAAGGATGTCAGATTTATTTTACTGAAGTTTAATATATCAAGTCAATTAATAAGAAGTTTGTGTTATACGAATTTCCCAAATAAATAGCTGTCGCATACAATTCTGCACATACTTTGGTATATGCGACATTTTATTAAGAGTTCAACTGATTGCCCTTGATTTTAACCTTATAGCTTTCAACTACAAAGAGTCACTATAGCTGTAATTTTCACATCTTGCGTCCTCATGTTTTGCTATATTTTCCGGTGGTTTATGCCAAATGAAAAATTCTATATTAGCTTTCTTTCATTATCAAATTTTTGTTCAACTGGTTCTTTACACACCCAGCAAGCATCACTGATCTCTATAGTTAAGAGCGCTCAGCTAACTTTGAATTATGCTGTCATTGACTTCACCTTGTTGTCATCACTCATTTATGCCTAACTTTTATTATATTTGTACAGGTAATCACTGGATTAAGACCATACTAAGCATGAGACGATCATCAACAAAATCGTATGTGAAAAAATTCTTTGGATTTTTTTGACGTCAGTTATTAAAATTTTACCTGAATGTTTTTTCTTGTTGCAGTGGTTGCACACCAACAATAGCTAGAATGGCTCCGGAATTGGCACTACCACCTTATCGAATCCCGAAAAATATACGCAAGATTTTTGAGAACCGCATGCAAAGTTTTCCAGGTATATCCTCTACACAGAAAGATTTATTGGCAGACATGAATGACATTATGAACAAAAAAGAGATCACAGCTGATACTTATATACAACAGCTAAAACTGATGTTGTACCTAGAAGAATATGAAAGAGAAAAAGAAATGCGCGAGTTTGATTTATACAATCAAAAAATTGTTAAACGGGGCAACGAGTTTCTTGTTCATGTACCAGGCCTTACTGAGGAAAGACCATCACTGCAGCTATATGATGAAGTACAACTTCGTCAAACTGATGGACGTAACTTGTGCAATGCTTTTATTTCGTTCATCGGGCAAGACTTTGTTAAAGTTGTACCGTCCAGCCAGTGAGTGTTGTGAAGCTGTCAATTTATCATATGCTTATCAATTGACGGCTTTGCTATGTCAAATGTATTTGAAACATGATTGAAATATCAGGATTTATCATCGAGTTACCTTTTGTGTTATAGATTTTTGACGAAGTTCACAGAAGACGATTTGTACAATATCAGGTTCTTGATGCCAAGAAGGACTATACAATGTTGTCATTACGCCCTTGATGTAGTAAAAAAAAATCAAATGGTACCTGCTATGTTTCCAGAAATCAGGTCTATTCACAATAAATCATGCAGGTGAATATTGTTGAGAATATACCTATAAGCTCTGGTACATGTTCAATTTATAGCTGCAAAGCATTGAAGCCCATACATTTTTTAGAGAACTCTTTTGGTTCAATAAAAAAATTGCTGAAAACAAAGAGCAGCAACAAGCAATCCATAACATTATAGCAAGAACTGCTAGGCCAGATCCTTATATTTTATTCGGTCCACCTGGCACTGGAAAAACCGAAACCCTTGTTGAAGCTATTAGTCAGGTGAAGTTTCAGTCCAAAAACTTACTAAACAACGAGCTAAGCACAATTAATGTATCATTTGTATTTTTAGTTAGACTGGAATAATAAGATTATGCAATTACCAGACACTAATATCAGTGAATATGTCATTGTGACGTACTCATTGGCCCTTTTGAACCAAAACAGATATGGCAAATCAATACTTCAAATCATATATTGATTTGCACCCCATCGAATGCAGCTGCTGATGAAATTTTGCAGAGATTATTGAAAATTATTCCTGAACAAGACATCCATCGAATGTATGGGTCATCACGGAGTTGGCAAGTATTTTTTCGTTTTTTTCATTCGCCATTCGCATTCTGTGATGTTTGCACTTCGATTGATTTTTGAAAGCATATCATGTGAATACGTTAACTATTGCAGGGATGAGGTAAATGAACAAATTCAGCCGTGTTCCAACTTTGTCGAGGGAGAAATCATTTTTTTGCCAAAAGAACTGATTATGTTGAAACGTATCGTGGTGGTTACAGTCATGTCTTGTGCAAGGTATGGACTGTTCATTCAAGCACTTGTACTCATTGTGTAAGAACAGAATTCAAGATAATACGTTATACCGAAATATTTGTTTAAAATCAAGGTCAGAGAAACTGTACCATCACATCATTGATGTACAATACTTTTAACATTATGGCACCTAATTAACACTGCATGATTTAACTTACAGATTGTGGGCATTAAAATTGAGAGAAAATCACTTCTCCTATGTGTTCATAGATGAGGCCGGTCAGGCAACAGAGCCAGAATCTTTGATTCCATTAAGTCTCGTAAGTAGTGAGGATTCTTTCTACCGAGGACGTTTCCACGGTCAAGTAGTCATCGCTGGTGATCCCATGCAATTGGGTCCAAGCGTTGCTCTTAGGGGCGTAAATTTGCTGGGTATTCAAATCATCATAACTAATGGTTTTCATCGTTGTATTGTACATTTGCATACTTAAAATACACAATTATGTTTTACAACCAGGAAAATCCCTGCTGGAACGCCTGATGGAGCAATGTTTACCCTATAAGAAAGATGATTCTGGCATATACAATCCAAACTACATAACCAAGCTCATAAAAAACTTCAGGAGTCATAAATCTATACTCCACGTCCCAAATAAACTTTTTTACGATAACGAACTTATTCAATGTGGAAAAGATGCAGATATTAACAGGGCACTGGGCTATGCTCGTTTGCCTAATCAGTCTTTTCCTTTAATATTTCATGGTGTGCAGGGACAAGAAATCAGGGAGAAGAACTCACCCAGGTAAATTCGGTACATTTGCACAACTCTGGATTCTGAAAATCAGTTCGACAGTTTACTAAACGCTGATTTCCCCCGCATATAGCGTATGTAATATGGACGAAGTCTGTATAATAATGGATTATCTCCAAAAACTAGTTGGAGCCAAACTTGGAGGCAGAAGATTGAAACTGAATGATATTGGAATTGTTACACCTTACAAACTTCAGAGAACAAAAATTCGCCAGAAGTTGGAAGAAAAAAAATGGGACAACATATCTGTGGGAACTGTAGAAATCTTTCAGGGTCAAGAAAGGGACGTTATTATTATATCTACTGTAAGATCCCTCATGTGTAACACCGGCACAAAAGCGCCGCTTGGGTTCTTGTCAAATGCAAAGGTAAGGTTCTACATTAAATTTCCAGTTATTATTTTTCAATATTTAAACTTGCTGCCAGCACGACTTCTTGAATATTATTTCAATGTTGACTTCAATTTTTTTCTTCTGTAGAGATTTAATGTGGCCGTGACAAGGGCAAAATGTCTGCTGATCACAATAGGTCATCCAACTATTTTAAAGTTCGACCCATGCTGGGACGAACTGATGTCTTATTGCATGGATAATGGAGCATATATTGGAAATCATTTTCCACCAAGTCATAAGCTCACCAATGGTGACAAGAAGAAACTTGTCGCGAAGAAGTACATTCCTCCAAGAAAAAGAGTTGGTCAAAGCTTCCAGTTTCCTGACTTGAAAACTCTTGAAATCCAGGGTTTCCAAAACTGCATATTTCCAAAAAACTCTTCACCACGAAGAGAGAGACGAATGCCAAATATCATCGAAGATTTTATTGGGAAATTCGAATTAGGTAAGCTTTGATGCAAATGGCCACACAATTATCAGTACAAATTCAAGTCATGTTCAATTTGATTCAGGAAAAATCGATAAAAAAATGAATCATTCACCATGTATACTTTTTCAGACGTAGGTATAACGAGTGCATCAAATAGTGGTTCAACAACTGGATCAGAGTAGCTAGACCGAACAAGTGAAAGTTGATACAGATACAGTTCTGGAACAAGAGACGTCGTATTTTATGTGCATCGGAAATGACTAGAAGTCAGTAGTGCTTCTGTTTCACTCTTCAATTCATTACGGAAGCGAAACTGGTACCCGCTACAAGAGTGATTTCGATAGCCCGATTGAATCAATGGATTTAAATAGAGATCATGGTGGGTAGATGTGAATATTAAGGTTTCATTGATTACTTCAGTAACTTTTATAATAGCCAAGCCAAAGATGCTTGAAATTTAGTGTTATTGAGTGATTCCTGTACATCGCATTATGATTATTTTGTGGTCCAGTATTGTTTTTATATTCATCGAATAATTGTAGCAATTTTATTTATTTATTATTTTGAATTATGTTCGTGCATATTGTTTTGATGACTGAAGACGATGCTTAAACTGCTGTATAATTTCTATTTTCTGATAAAGATTATGAAGATTGTGTTCTACAGCTGTTAAACTGATCAAAATTATCATTCGAATCCGAAAAAAAATCATTCAAAATCATTTGCTCTGAAGTTTTTCATACGTTTACAAACCACTGCAGTGTGCTCTTATTTCCGAGAATGATCGTTTCATTACTTGTTTTTTGTAATAGCCTTCGTGGTGTGGTACGAATGGTATATTAGTCTTGACGTTATTCGTTATGGTTAACACAGATACATTGTGCTTTTATTCTTCAATATATATTTAGCCGGGGAATCTACACAATTATTATGATTAGTGCGGTAATAGTAAGAAATTTAAACGCGATTTTTTTACAAAAGTTTCGTCGTAGATGCGCGATTCATGCTGTTGAATTTATGTTCTTATTGAAGTAGGTTCTGTTGTGCGTTAGAAAAATGTAATGCAATTCATAATGTCCTTCTTATTGTTAGATCTGTACGTTGTTTGTGTGGTACCTGTTTTGAAGCATCGTACATTTGTAACTGAACGTTGTGAATTTGAACGGGGGATTTAGTTTTACTCAAACGATCATGCTTGTTCGAAAAAATAACATGAGTGCACTTCTAACAATAAGGATACTTATAGAAATAAAAACGTATACGTATAGAAATGTATATACAATAATAACTTTCCATGTCAAAAGTATTGCCCTGGTCAAAGCATTACTTGTTCAAATTGTGATAATCATGTACCAATTGTTTAAATTATACCAATTGAATAAAATTATTTTCTACAAATATCCACTCAACTCCAAAATGATATTACTGAAATCCCTAAGTACTCATCAATGGTGGGAATTATTGCGATTCAACATCGCCAGAGATAATCTCTAACATCGCTGAATCCAGCTGAATCACAGTATAAGGAACTGTGACTGAACCATCTTTCAACATCCACATGATGTAAGCTTTTTCCTAGAAACGCTAGAGGTCCTTCAAAGGGTTTGAATTGTTTGAATCAACGTAAATTTAAAAATGTTTGTTGATTTCGTAGAGATTAATCAGTGCATACTCGCGTGATACCAGTGCCAACGCAGTGGATGTGGAGCAAGGAGTTTGCGAGGGATGATAATAATTGAGCTCAGAGAAGCAACGTTCTTGTACGCGATCATTTCACCCTTGAATTTCACCTTAACCTTGAAATAGTCACAATACCAACAACATTGCATGACACTACGTGAGCTGAGGTTCTCCAGCCTAAGCACTTTATAATCTAACCGAACTGTTGGTTGAAGTTTGATTTCGGAATAACGAGCATTAATTAATCGTATCGACATGGCTGGAAGATCAAATTCAAGTCTTTCTCTGGCACAAAAATTTGATGGAAATAATAGTCTTACACTTGGTGCCCAAGTTACATTACAAGATAATCACTTGGTTGGGGATTTCTTTGGAGAATCCTTGCTCTCTATGGATGATTCAGTACTGAATCGAATAAATTTTGATGAACAATTTGAATGTCATCACAGTACCCTCAGTAGTGTGGTAAATGACAATGTTGATTGTCAAAATAACAACAGTATTGACAATGTTGAAACAATGGAAGAACACAATTACAGTAAAATTGTAGATGATAGAACAGACAATAAATTTGTTCCGATGCCATCCACGCTGATTCGTAAAGCTGTGGAGGCGCATAATGAGCTTGAGGATATTTTTGAAACCACAGAAATATCCATATACCAGAATCAGCCTCAGAATCAAACTATTGCTGACTCAGGGTTAGAGAAATCAGAGTGGGATGACGACAGCCTAATAGTTCAGGCTTTTGATAACTTGGAATCATTTGATCATAACGAACAAACTGAAATGAAGACCCACAAACGATCTCCTTTAGCTCCTGTGAATTACCAGCCCTTGACTTCACCCAAAGTAGAGGATTTTGTAAAGAAAAATATTTCCTGTATTTCTTCAAAGAGTCGTCGACGTATCTTGTCTCCCAATAATGAAAATAGCCCTCAAAAGAAAACAAGAACAGACTTTATTCACTCTAAACAGTTGACCAATCAAAATTCATTCTATGGGCTTCCAAAAAAAGTGAAGAATATTATAGAGAAGGTTAAAGGGATCACCGATTTCTATGGTAAGTCCAATAGTTCTGGATCTTCTAGACATTCGTTTTTCTGATGGTGTATCGAATGACATAAATTCCATATTTCTTGCAGAATGGCAAGATGAATGTCTGGATCTAGCAGCAATTCATGATCGCAGAAATTTGATCTATGCCCTACCAACAAGTGGAGGAAAAACTTTAGTTGCTGAAGTGTTGATGTTAAAAGAAGTCGTTGCTAATAAAAAGAATGTTATATTCGTACTTCCATTTGTTGCAATTGTACAAGAAAAAGTGCGTATTTATTCCTTAATGAAATTTCTGTTGCCCAAATATTTTTCTAATGTACAGCATATGTTGTTCGTTTCACACAGGTTCGTTCGTTGGCACCTTTTGCACTTGAGTTAGATTTTCTTATAGAGGAATATGCAGCTGGAAATGGAAAGTATCCACCTCGTAAAAGAAGGAGGAAGAATACGATCTATGTTTGTACAATTGAAAAAGGATTGGGGCTGATCAATAGCTTCATAGAGAAGGAACGTCTCTCTGAGGTACTTCGATGTTCCATCAAACATTTTATTTGAAAATGGTTGTAAGGTATACCCAAAATCACTGAGAACTAATTTCGTTAGGTCGGAATGCTTGTCATTGATGAACTACATTTATTGGGGGAAGATGGTGGTAGAGGGGCCATTCTAGAAAATCTCTTGACTAAAGTGATGTGCTCCAAAAGTGAGTACAAATTAGTTGTTGTACTCTTTAAAGTCGGGAGTCTCTCTCAAAGTAGAACACCTCTAATCCAAATGATTTTTCAGGCAATCCCCATATCATTGGAATGAGCGCAACCATAGGGAATTTAAATGATGTAGCAAGCTTTTTAAATGCAGAAATCTACACAAAAGATTTTAGGCCGGTGGAATTGAAAGAATACGTAAAATGTGAAGACGATATATGGTTAGTCAATCTCAAAGAGGAAGAAATTCTAACCGATCTCAAGAAAATTAGTTATTCTGTGAGTTCACCCTATACAATTGAAATAGTAGAGAAATTTGGAAACATGATAATTACTATTTGTTACGTTGCTTATTTAGTATTCTGAAGAAGCTACAAGACTTGACCCAGATAAACTCGGGGGATTGGTCATGGACATAGCACCACAAGACTCCTGCCTCATATTTTGTCCAACCCGTAAAAATTGTGAGAATGTAGCTATGCTGTTGACCAAAGTTTTGTTTAGGTAATCACATTCAATGACGACACTAATATATCCGTTCGATATCACTACAAAATTAGATCGATGTTTTTCAATCACTTATACCGGCTTAAATTCAGGAATTGATTTCCAATGTATGGGTGCCGTTCAAAGTCACTTTGATGTGATTTCAGATCTCTGCAAGAACACAGAGTAAAAGAGAAAGAAATTTTGATGAGAGCACTTTTAGCGGAGGGTATGATATGCGAGGTACTGAGCAAAACGATACCTTTCGGCGTAGCTTATCATCATTCAGGGTTGATGTCAGAGGAACGACGTTTGCTGGAAGAAGCTTTCCGTTCTGGAATTCTTTGTGTGATTTGTTGCACCTCAACCCTGGCTGCTGGCGTCAATTTACCAGCTCGTCGGGTTGGCATCTAACACTAATAAGTTTTCTCCTGTTATGTCATATCAACTACATTTGAACCTTTTATTGTAAAGGTAATACTGAGGCACCCATACATTGGAAATCAATTCCTTAATTTAAGCCGGTATAAACAGATGATCGGAAGAGCTGGACGGGCTGGTATGAAAGATGTTGGAGAAAGCATATTGATTTGTAAAACGAACGAAATTCTAAAGGTATGATAGTTGGAATGAATTCAGAAATTTCAATTTCGCGCATTATCCGATCATCGAATAAAAGCAAGTGACTCTATTTCCAGGTCAAAGAGCTGTTAACTTCTAAAATGGACGATTGCATTAGTACTATGCATACCCACGAAGACAGAGGAATAAATAACTTTATCTTGAGTTCCATTTTACTTAATATGGCAACAACAAGGTCAGATTTGCATAAAATTGTTGGAAAGACACTACTTGGTATACAACAGAACAAACTGGACCTTAGTATAAAAAAAGTCGCGGATAAAGCAATTTCCACGCTGATGAAATCTGGTATTATTCGAATAAAACAAATCACAGATTACAGCGATATTACTCCCAATATCACTGTCGTTACAACACAACATAATCTCAGTGCAGCACAGGAATCACCACGAACTGGGAAACGAATTGTTACAATTAATAGTGAAACCAAATTGGAAGTATGTAAACTGGGAAGAGCGGCCATGAAAGGTGCGATTAAGCAACTTTTATCCACAAATATCCAATCAAACACATGAAACTAATATTACTATTTTAAGGATGCGTTGAACTGAGTCGAGCTCATTTGCTCTACAAAGATTTAAAAATTGCCCAAAACCAGCTGGTCCTGCTAGATTGTCTGCACCTTTTGTATCTTGTAACTCCATATGATCTTGTCGACCAAGTGAAACCATCAGGCAATGTGTACTATGATGTGGTGTGTGGCTTATCTCGCGTACAGATGACAACGGCAAGAGTTTTAGGGATCAATGAAACGGTAGCAGCCAAACTGAGAGTTGGGATGATGCCAAAGGTGCTTGATTATGTATTTACTCAAATTGATACCTAAAATTTGAACACTCCGTCAATTAATGATAACTAAGAATTCCTATTTAATCTGTTAATTTTTGCCATCCATAGAATGTTGACCAAAGAGTGATCACTAGGTTTTACTTGACCCTAATGCTCAATGATTTATGGAATCAGCAATCCATTCATATTGTTTCGACAAAGTATCAAGTCAATCGAGGAATAGTACAGAATCTAATGACCGCCTCTGCCTCTTTCGCATCATGCGTCGAACGGTTCTGTGAAGTAAGAATACATGCAGCGACCATGTCTGGATTGTGAAGAATTCACAGTTTTTCAAATATTGTGGTACGTTAACTGATGATGTTCATTTTCTTAGGAATTGGACGAATTCTGGGCATTCAGAGATCTATTGCACAGTTTTGGTAAACGACTATCACACTGCTGCGCCACAGAACTTGAACCATTAATGGAGCTGCCAGCCGTTAAAATAGTAGGGTGTATTCCATTACTGACAATAAATATATAAATCTGCATGACCTGAGAACGATTTAAAAAAAATGGCTTCAATTTTCTTATGCAGGGACGTGCACGGCAGTTGTTCAATGCCGGATATAAAACACTGCAAATTACAGCACTGGCTAAGCCCATAGAAATGTGTGAAAAGATTGAAAACATGCCAATGCGTATTGCTACCCAGATTATAGCTGCTGCAAAGGTAGTGAAAATGAATATTCTATCAACTATCATGATTGCATGTTTTACTTCAATCGTTACATACTTGCAGCTATTATTATTGGAAAAAGTAGAGAATCTGAGGGATGAGGCAGCTGACGTATTGGAAGGCATCGATCTATCGAGTTTTCATTAGTGCAAGAATCCGGTACAGTCATTCCAGCTTAGATCAAGCTGAGTATATAATAATTTTTTTTGTTAAAGATAGAAGAATGACTCTGTCAAAGATCACGGAGTGATTCAGACAGTGATGTGATATTCATAAAAGAAAAGTAATAGTGTTTTATTTGTTAATGTATATATCAACTAAAAATGTATCATACCGTAAGATACGAAGTGGATATTCCGTTTTTTTTTTTTATAGTCACCTCAAAAGATTGAAAATAATCAGAGATTATTTTTTCCGTGAACTGGACAATTTTACTGTTATTTCATTAAGTGAAAACCAATGTTGTATTTATTTTTTAACTTAAATCTCATTTACAGTTCACAAAGATGATACGACGTAAATATATATTTTTCTACAATTACCAAAAATCTGTTATTCTCCATCTCATATCTGTTACTAATTTTTTGTTAAGTCAAATATTATGGCAGGTTTACGTCAGAGCGTAGTACTTTACACGTGACTGCGTTACGATAAATTGCCATAGATCGAAAATCTCTCGACCAGCCGAAAAAAGGAAGTAACTTGTTTTCGGTAACTCTTAAGAGATAACATAAGATTGTTTTCTTACCACATTACTTTACTACATTGTGCTACACAGAACAGCATGTGTGAAATTCAGCATGTTGGTTAAGCTGGCACATATAGTAAATACTCCGCGGATGGTTGCTACGCTTCTTTGTGAAGGAGTGCTCGCCCATTTGTTTGGTACAAGCATAAATTACCTGTATTAGAAGACTGAATGAGATTAAACCAATAGTTTGTAATTTATTACGACCTGATTCAACGTTTTTTATACAAGCACGCTTTCAATGTTATAGGAGGTAGTTTGTTCCGCTTTTTCGTGATGTCTGCTTCCTTTTTAAAATCCATAAAGTAAAATAAATTGTGGGATAGGTCTTTCAAGGTATTAACAAACCCGTAACTCCCTAAAGCTTTCACAAATCCATCAACATCCACAAACCTGCTTTCAACTTCGGCAATTTTCAAAATTCCACTGGAAATAGCCAACAAATAAATTTTGAGAAATAAATATATTGGCCAATACTTGATTCTGCCATTATATATGTAAGGTCATACTTACTCTTTTCTGAGAACTCTGTTTGCCTCTATTAAGTAGTCTGTGAGATTAGTGCCCATGAGGGAAAGGCAAAAGACAACAACGTCAATTCTTGCAGTCAGCAGAGATGTATGTGCCATGTCACAAGCAGTTACCCTGTCGTTTATGGCTACTAAATCTAACGAATGCACTTTCTGTGCAACGCTGTCAGCTAGCCGTGCTTCTCCACATCCAAAATCTGCGATGACAAAATCCTTTGGCCTATATGTACAAAAATAGAAAAAAGAATTCAGACAATCACTTATTCCAGCTTGTGGGCAACGAATCACTACGATTGATCTACATCTTACATTCTTTTAATTGACGAAATTATATTGTCAAGAGGATTCAAGGGCCACTGTTCGACTTGGAGCTTATAACCTTCGTGGTAAGCTGTAAAAGCATCTGGATCTTCTTTGAAGTATTTCTTGGATGACCAGCTTTCGCTGTTATACATTTGTTCATTTAAAAATCTAAACCTCGAGGATTTGAGCCTACTCAACATTCTGTCTCTCAGTGATTTTGGAGCGCTTAACTTCCCATTCAACATTTTGGAAGTTCCCTCTTGCTTGGCAGCAAGCAGTTTATTTATTTTATCTATGTTCAACTGTGATTTCAGGTTTTTCGAATTCTTGGGATTAGTTAAGTCTTCTTCATTTGCAGTTTTTCTAGCAATATTACTCACAGAATTTTTTATCTCATTCCCTGAATTTGTTGAAACATTATCAGATCCATTGATTTTCGATTTTATGATTGTACTATCTGATAATTTCTGTCTCTGTTTAAGTCTTCGCATTTGTGATTTCGTTTTATCATTCAACGTATTTGAATAATTAGTGTGTGAACATTGGTCAGAATGATGAGCAGAATCATTAACGTTTCTTTTGCTATTAATTTTCTTAATGTCAGAAATCTTTCCTACAGTTCCCTTGGTAGAGACAGTTTCATTACTGTTACCAATGTTCCTTTCATTATTCCGAGTTTTTCTTCCTTCGAAATCTTTTTTAGGTTCATTGGTTTTGCCCCTGGAAATATTTGGCTTCATAGATTCTGTTTTCCACTTCTTGATAATATCTTGATCGATTTTGATCTCAGAACCTTTGCGTTTCTTTCTAACCTTTTCAGCACCACTCTTATCCTGGCCAGTGGTTGCTTCAGAGTTTGTTTCCGATTGTATAATTTTTACCTTTTTCTTCTTAGTTCCAACATTTTTGCCAGTTTTTTTTTTGGGCCCGAAATTTTTGTTGAGCTACAAAAAAAAAAAATGAGAACTAAAATTGATACACACAAATGAAAAGTAACCAAACAAATATTTTAGGTTAGACTCAATTTCATCTGCAAAAACTTACATCTGATAAAAATTCTTTCGTTAGCTTGTCCCCCGTTTCGTCAGTTTCCCACGCACTTACTTGAAACATTCTAATTTTGAAGAATTGATAATTAAAATTTGGTATCTAAGAATTCGCGTAGCCGACGAAACGTGTTACAACCGCCTACGATTTGTTGTGAATGAACCGATTTACGGTCATCACCGTCAGGTCGCGCTATACGTCGGTCTGCTTCTGCTAGTTGCGGTGATTTAAACTTTTAAAGAGCATGTTTAAAGAGCATAAGGCTGTAAAGGCATCCACACGTTTCAGATACCTAAAATTGTTAATTATAAAATACCTAATAGAATTATGAAATTATTGATATAAATTATGCACATTTCAATTTAATATGTAAAGATAATGTTTTGATTATTTATAATTGGTTTGAAAAGATGAATTTCTTTTTCATACATATAAAATTTTCCAATCATTATTGTTAGGATGTGATATGTCTGAAGCCCTTATTCTTTTGCATAGCAGTCCACACATCACTGTGACAACAGCTGGCGTGGCATCAATTTGATACGTTTGCAAATTTCTGCAATTTGAGCACCGACTCAATTACGCAAAGGAATCGGTTGTCACCTCAAGTACAGCTGCATTGTATGCCAACCTGAATACTATATTACTATACAGCATATTCCAGGACTAGAAACCCATCTACTAGCAAGCTTGCAGTCAGCTTGCAACCAGCCAGCAAATAATCACATTTAATAACGGAATGCAGCAGGCTCCTATATCTGCCACGTTTGTATACGTCTTGGTGACGTTCCGCCATCGGATTATTACGAACTGATTTTCCTTTCCACCATAGTTGGAACCACACTAACTGCGATTGCAGTTTCCCTCTGTTTCTAACATCTAGTCAACTTACACTTCGAGGTCGGAGCCGACAAACCGATGCATTTCGATGAGCTCCGAGGGGCTAGATGGATCTAAGGGGCGAACTACGGCGACGCGAGGCATCCCTTTAATCAGGGTGGACGTATTTCGACAAAGTGTTACGTGTTAGTACTTCATCTCCTGCTAGATTTCGAACTTATCGAATTGTAGCCAGCTAAAGGCTACCCGAGAACCGAATTCCTGTCTCTATTACTTGAATCTTGTGTCGCTGTATACTACGTTCCGTTATACATATACGTACATGTATATATCAAGTAGAAATTCGATTTCACTACCTCATTATATATGAGTTTCTTGCAGCTCATTCGTCGATTCGTAAATGCGCAGAAAGCTGTGGAAATATAATATTGTACCTTTCATGCATGAGGTTGCAGTTATATTGGGAAGTAAGTATTAGGTCTTATAATAACTGGAATGATATTTCAGTTTGCCTGCACGGAAATAGATATTAAGATTTTATACAGAGGGGGAGACAATGATGGAGTTTGGGATCATCGTCCTATAATCCGTTACGTCAGGCATTGTGTCAGCGGTAGTGGTGTTCTTGCCGGTTTTGAGGAAAGCCGCAGATCGCTCAACCGGTGCGCCACATAATCGATATGTCAATCGTACCTACGACAATAGGCAGTAAAACCACGCCGAGTTTTTATTCAAGGCGTTGGTTAGAAGCCCCTACCCAGTTTCCTGGTGCAAAACTTTACGTAAATATCACGAGTACGTGACACAAAAGGCTGATTAAGTCAGAAATTGGCAAACGCCATACCAAAACTCGGCGTTGCATTAAAAGCCCCACCGCAGGCGTACAACGTATTTTCACATCGATTAACACGAAAGAGTGAACAACGACAGCGTGAAGGCGTCGTACCTGATTGATCATCTGGTATCGCGACTTGCCAAGCCAACTTACACCTCGACCCGGACCACCAAGCCTCTTGTGAAACGACGTTACGGAATTGCGTGTACCTCAATTTACTCCACAACAAATCCGTACCGTTCCCCATGGAATATCCATAAAGTGGGAGACTTATAAAAGGCTTTATAAACCATTTGGCGCCGGCAGAAAATACCGATCACCATTACGTACTCGAGAAACGATATAGTAAACCATAACAGATCGAGCTACGGTGTACAGCGCTGAATCAAAAACGCGCAAGTTTTTATCGGCAAAAAAGTTCAACGACGGATGCGATACAACATGATCCTATTTTTTGGCTCTCTGCTTCTCGTCGCAAGCTGTGTCCTTGCCAGACCCGCCTCTTTCGACGAGTATCTCCATGCGATCGAAGACGACATCGCTTCCGTCGGTTCTTCTCATCGGGATGTACGCGCTCCGGTTCCGCTCGGCTTTGCAACGGAAGTAGAAGACCTTCTGACCGCTGGAACGGAAGCTAGAAAATCACGGGAGGCGAATAGTGAAAAGAACCCAAAAAGAACCACGATGAAAAATGCATCGGGTACGTTACTTATATCAGATTATATTCGGCGATCATCCTTGAATTTTAATCTTCATCGACGGTGATTCGATTAACACTATATTCTATTCAAGGTAAATCCGACGAAGGTGGTTACTACAAAACTTACGGTAGCGACGCCGAGGGTGAAAAGGGTTACCTAAAACAAACGTACAGTAAAGGTGACAATGGTTACAAGACTCTAGACACTTTCCACAAACAGGACGGTGATAATTACGGATTCGAAAAGCACACCGCTTTTGGAAAGGCCAAGGGAACCGAGGATGGTGGAAAGCACGGAAAAAGCGGCTCGTACAGAAGCCAGGAAAGTTCTCACGGCGACGATCACGAGGGCGCCGGTTGGTATAGACTTAGAAAAACCTCCCTTATCTTTCAACTAATCCAACAAATGTGATTTGTCAATCTCATTCCCAATTAATAATCTATTTATTTTCCGTAACAGGAACCATCGTAGACACTCACTATTCTCCCGCCGAAAGTGACCACGCTGGCTACTCCGAAGGCGAGCATTACAGTGAGGGTGGAGATGAAGCCGGGTATTACACAGATGGTGGTGAGGGTGGTGATTCCGGGCATTATTTCGACGGGGGTGATGGCGCCCACCACACCTCTGGGGGAGAGGGTAGTTCCGGAAGTTACTCGACCGGAGGTAGCAGCGGTGAACAATATTCCTCAGGGAGTGGAGGTGAGGGTTCTCACGGTACTCACGGTTCCTATTCCACCGGGGATGAATCCGGCGATCACCAGGCCTACGATGACGGAGGATACGAGGGCGATCACTATTAGATGATTATGTGATGGAACGCCGGGAGAGTTAATTCAAAGTCAAAACGTTCGAATTCAGAGTCAGGACTGAGTTTGACTTGGATCTTGATACGGGCTGAGATGATATGATCAGCTGCTCACCGTATTAATTGTACATATTTGAGATGATATAATTTCCAAATAGCTTCGGAAGCAGGTTATACAATTTTGTTGAATAAATGATTATTAAAAAAAATTTCATCGTTGATCTAAATCTTTCGCATTTTATTTATCACCCTCGCGAAACTTCCATAAGTTATTTTTCAAAACTTTACCCGAAGTATTGACTCGACGGTGCAACAGATGCTGTTCCACACGGTGTTATGGTGTGAGAATATTCAGCGGTTATCATCGATGTCTGGAAATTATTGTTTGTATACTGAAGTAAAATAACGACAATAATACCAGACGAATTGCTCGGTGCAAAATATTTTGCAAGTTATGTTCGTTAGTCAATCCTGCGTATATACACGTGCATACATGTTTTCATAACCAGAGCAACTTGCCTGGTATCCATTATCAAAGGAATAATCATTCAACTACTGGAGGTGTGTAAGTTTCACTTAACTTCAATCAAACGCGTGCGTTGAATGCTACCCACTGTATTTAATGCGAGCCAGTTTACATATTGCCTGAATTCCCAGCATATGCAGAGTGGAGTTTCAGCGTTACTGAAAGAATATTCTAAAGCTTCTAAACAATTATTAATCCAACGCATAGTTTATCTACACGTATGTAACTCTTTACGCTAACTCGATCAGTCAACGCGATGTTCGTTTTGTTTGTCAACAAACGACATCACCAATAAAATATATGAAGCATGATGTGTACCGGCTTGTTTTGCAGCCGGGTAATTGCGATTGCTGGATATTTCGGTCTCTCTGAACTCTCTAATCGCGTACAAATTTCAACCTGCATTTCATGTTGGTAGTTTTGATCGCTATTCTATTTTCAAATTCTGTTCTCCAAGTTGTATATTAAACAGAATTTCCGCATAGCTCAACCCCGCCGTAATCGGACTGCTACTTGAAACTCTCATATACCTACTTATAAACTTACATCAGACACTGTTGGGTGGTAACTCTTCCCTCATCCGTTGCGGAAACTCCAATAGTTAGGTAGTACAATTTCGCGCCAAAGTCCGTCGCCTTTGATTACGACTGCAACACGAAGACTTAAGACAGCGTTCCTAGGTATGCGGCAGAGATTAATTAACTAAAAGCCTGGAGATTTAGTCGGTCTTGCAAAACATCGTCGTGTGCTGCAGTTGTGTATCTGGAACGTTGTCCTCCGAGTAGTATATGTATAGCTGAAAATTGACACACCGGTTTGAATATCGTACAAGTATAAGCTTTTATCCGTATTCGATAGGTTTGGAAATTCATACGGGTTTCTAATTGCAAAATTGACCGAATTAGTCGTATACCAAAAAAAAAGAAAAGAAAAGATAATCCATTCCCCGCTGCAGATCACTGCCATGATTGAAATTGGGAAACGATTTCATTAGCAGTCGCGTCGCAACGGGAATGCTTTGTTCGCGGAACGTCTGTTAGATTTATCCCACAGCCGGATGGTGGATGAGTGAGAATGTGGCTGGGTCCGCAAAGAGTGACGCGGGGGGGAGGAGAGACCAAGAGGATGGGCCCATCAACTGATTGCGGCCTCTGCGCGGAACAAGGGCTGAGATGGGTGACTGTAATTAAGCAGATCTGTAAAAGAGATATTCAGGTTTAATATAATTGCAGTGACGTTGATTTTTCGCTAAGTAAAGGGTTCGCATGGCAAATGAGAGCTTATTTCATTTCCAATCCCCTTCGTTCGCGTTTTTTTATTTTATTTAGTCGCCGGCGTTAATGTTCCAAGTGATAATTCAATAGTCGGTTTATTTTATTTAATTCTTACATTTTTCATTCAGTTAACAGAAAAGGATGAACAGATACACGAGGAGGAGAAGAAGAAAAAGGGAGTCCCAACGGGACGGTGACTTTGAGTCGGCGATGCTTAATTATACGAAGGGTGAGAACTTTGCGCGACTCTGACCTCTGGTACAGATCGCATTGTGCAGCTGGGCCTTCAAATTGGATTTGCCAGTCAAGCAGGTCGATTTGCGCGTGGTCAGGGTACCGAGTCAGGAGACTCGACGTAAGAAAGAAAGAAAAGAAGTAATAAGATAAAGAAGAAATGAATCTGAACCCCTGGGTACGGTGCCTCCGGGAAACTGGGGAGAGCAGGGTGAGATAAAAATATAAAGGAAAAGATAGAGCGTCTCCTCTCGTTAACGTGGGCAGAAAAAAAGAGAACTGTAGAAGAGAAAAATTGAAAAAAAAGACTCACAAAGTATCCAGGGCACTTCAGTAGAAGCCGAAGAATGACAACCAAGGGAATCGAAGATCCTCACCTCTCCCCGCGATTACGCGGAGAACAGGCTCGAGCTGCAAATTTGCTGGCAAAGCAATCTCTTCATCTGCGAAAGCATGCCGGTCTAGACGTAGCACTGGCATGTAGCTACTGTCCACCTAATCTTCATTTCAACACCCTTTTTCACTCCCTTTTAACAACCGCTTCTTTTTCTTCTCTTCTTTTCTCTCTCTCTCTCTCTTTCTTTACCGAATGAGTCTTGGCATCCTATAAGCTCAGTTCCATGCTCTCTATAGTTCCTACTTTTCACCCCCACTTCAGCGTGGCCAAAGAACGAGCTGAAAACTAGGTTGCAGGCAATCTTCATCTTGATTATGCAGCGCCAACACCAGCAAGCCAATCTAGGGGCGACGTTGCTGCCAAATAACGCCGTAAAGACAGGAGACGTATCGCCCTTCTTCTTTCTTTGTATTTTATTCTTTCCTTTCCGTTACTTTTCTCGCCGTTCCTCCTCACGGAATGCGAGGACGGAAACTCCAGAGCCCTCGAAATTACAAACCTGCTTTTACAATAATTCAAGTCCGGAGAACCAACCCCATTCGTACCTATTTAGTACACGAGCTAAACCCCTCCTGTGTTCATACCTATATACGCCTGACACAAATGCCGTGCAAAATCAAGGGGAAAAAGCAATTCACACTCGAGAATCTGCGATGTATCTCATATCGCATGCTTCAAAAATGTTTATCCACCATATGATCACAACCGTATATTATTTTTATCAAATTTTCCAGTTTTACAAAGCCAATATCGTACTCCAAATTACGTTTTTGACGCTCTGTACTCCATGCCGTAAAATCGTTTCATTTATACTCTACTGCTCTAATAGGAGGAAAGTCCGAGCCGTGTCAACGCGTACAGAGTTAGATGGTTTTGGCTGATGGCGCTTCGAGTGCGCACTACGTTTATATAGAGAGGGATTTATTTGACGGGTAGTGCGATTAATGACCAAATTACCCGGCTTATTGGTATACACGATAATTTTCGAACGAACTTTTGCACGCGTGAGTGCAGAGGCTGGTCAATTACTAGTTTTATTCACGAATACATACGTTTATATGTATACTACGCGTGTAATGTCACGATGAAAATTGCAGTAGTGCAGCCGTAATTAAAATGATCCGCGGAGAAGTGAAATAGTTGGATGTCAGCCTGCTGTCGGCAGATTATTTGAATTGATGTTATTTTTCATTGTAGTTGCAAAATACGTAGCTGTTATAATGACTCCGTTTTTCAATTGTGCGGCAACCATAACCGTAAACAACGTCAATTCATAAGCCCTCGATCGATCGAGTGTAACGGACAAGGTTAACCTAGGTCAGTTCCGAAAACAGAAAACTTGCCAGGGAGGGGGATATTGTATTCCGACCACGTTTGACCTGGGGAGCATCCGATACCTTATACGTTGACCAGAGACGGTCAAAATGTCACGCGCCAATTTATATTGGAGAACGAAATGTACTCCGCAGAGTCGATTGGAAATTGGTAGGAGGAGTTTAATTTGCATAGAGAGACGAGCAGCTGCCGAGCCGGTGAACTACGGAGTTACGTAACCCGAGCTTTGCGGCAGGAAGTCGTTGCACCGGTGACCGGATGTTAGCTGGTTTGCTAATGGCTAGTCTAATAGCGGGTTCTGGAGGGTACTGGCGACTGCAGAAATGACCAACCAACCAGCCCTGAATCGATGGCCCATCGGGAGACCGCGAACTTATCCGTGAGATCGATTAGCCGGCTCGGTTTACCCAATCAATCGATGCGCCGATTGAAATGAGGAAATAGAAGACTCAGAACGACGAAAGGGCTTCGCCATCTGAACCACGGGCATCTCAGGAATTTGAGGACGGTATCGCATGGAAATGACGAAGTAATCAGAATTTTGGTCAATGAAGTTCTACTCAAGGACCGATTCATTCTGACGGTGGAAATGGATTCATGAAATTTTTAAACAGATGATTTGATTTTGCCAATTTTCTCACCGTCACGAAATATTCTTACTGGATCAGCAGTGCATGCCCCGCTCGAGTGACTGCTCAGTTAAGAGTAGGTTTCGGTTGAGAGCTCGTGAAAGCCCAGGTGCGCCCCTCCAGTTTACTGTGTTAACAATCGCCCTCTATGTTTAGGAACTCTCTTGTCCTGCTTACCGTAGATGAAAGTGATCGAGATGCCCGGAAGCCGCACGGTGGTCCCGAGAATATTTAAGTCACCAAGTTTACCGCAAATCCATCAGTATTGTTTCGACATCCGAAAGATCGAGATGGCACGAAGTGTCGGGGTCCGCCTACTACTGGCTCTAGGGATACTCTGCGCCCTAGTTGCCCTTGGGGCAGCTCGTGACGTTCGGGATCTTAAGTTGAGAGATAAACGTGATACGGATCTCGAAGCTGCCGCTTCAGGGCATGGAAAACATTCCGAATCTGGCGGAGGTCACAAACACCATTCCGACCATCATGAGAGCCATGGTGAAAAGGGAGACAAGGGTTACAAAAGTCAACATCACCATGACAAAGGAGATCACGGTAAACACGGTAAGGAACACCATGCCGGACACCACGAAGAGCACGGTGGTCACAAGAAAAAACACCACGACGAGGCGGCCAAGTACGGAGAGCACCACGAGGGCGAAAAAGGTCATAAGGGTGGAAAATTCGGGGAGAAAAAAGGCCACAAAAAAGGTCACAAGACGAAGGGATACCACAACAAATTTCACAAAGACGAATACCACAAGGAGCATAAATTTTACGATGATTATCACAAGGGTGGGCACCACAGCAAGCACGGTGACTTTCATGGGCATCATGAAAAGAAAGAAGGAGGTCACAAAAAGGGAGGACATCATCACTCAGGTTACCACGATGATCATCACGGAAAGAAGGGATCTTCTGAAAAGGGTCACCACGACGAAGACCATAAAGGACATCATGGGAAACATGGATCTGAGAAGCATCATTCCCACCATGATTCTTATGGGAAGAAGGGCGATCACAAAGACGGAAAGAAGTACGGATACAGCAAGGGCCATAAGGGATGATAATGACGATGAACGATTTGGAACAATGAATTTGCTTGTTATATTAGTTATTGTAAATAGTTTGTTGAATTTTTGAGATTGTCTATCGAGAGTGTAATATTATTTTGTATATCTGATAACTGAGTGTACACTAAATGTGTAGTTCACGAAATGTACGTATAGTTTGTCCGCTGATACCTGTTCGTTTAATACAAACTCACCCTATACCGTTCAAGAGCTCACTTGGTTGCGATTCCTTTTACGACTCCCTGAAAGACTGCTTGGAGGACATAACTTCCGTAACCTGCGTTCAAATAAACAACTTTCAGTTCAGAAAGGTTTTACGGTCTTCTGTTCCGCGACTGTCGCGGAAACGTCTGAGTCGTGGGCAACATCATAGCCTGAAAATTCCAAGCCAATCACGGTTTTATTATTTTTTCGCTAAATTCATTGCCTATCTTACTTTTAAACGTTTACTACAAGCGCGAAACTGATCTTCCACGACATTTGCTTAAGTGATTAAATTCAGTTTTATATGCGATTCACTTTCCCGAATTAACTGCGCGACTTCCAAGGGGTTTGTATTGGGTTCGTACGCGTCTAGAATGCATAGCGTTCATGCATTGTATATTATATACATTTGAAAAGGTTCGCGCTTCACTGTATAAACTTATAACAAACTAACTGCCAGATCACGCGCAATTAATTTTTCCTGCCCATCTGTTTCCAGGAAATTTACTTTATGTCTCTTGTAGCGTTAATTGCTTTTCTAGAAACATAGTAATATACGCAAGCACCAACATTCTCTCTCTGTACTTACGGCGTGATAACAAGTACACTGTACTCTGTAATTATAAGTAAATAGGTAGCTTTTATTTTGTTAAAAGTATATGTTTACCAGGCATTACGAATAAATGAAATTCTACACAATCCCCACTATTTTGTCATTTTGATAACTATGTCTCTCATTAAATCCACGTTACATTCCGTGACGACCAATTATCCCGAATATTCACCAACTGCAGTAGCGGAATTCGAACAGACCGCTGGATTTTCTACCGATAAAATATCACGAGGTCATCAAAACTCGGAATACTTTCCGTATATATTTTTCAAAATGTGTACTGATGACACTGTGCTTGTTAAACATGGAGGCATGGAATCTGGTAAAACTTATTTGTTTTATTTAGGAGCGATATAACGGTGAACGTTATGTTGGAGCGAAATAACCGCCGATGTGTTGCACGGAGAAAAAACCAATTGTGCAAAATATAACACCTAAAATTGTTCTACCTACCGAAATGAGCTCGGTGTGACTCTTTGTCACGTACATATAGCGAAATGAATTCAGTAAATTCTCACTACAGATTAAATAAAATATAATCCTACCTTTAACGTCACAAAGTTTATTTATCTTGCAGCGTTGAAAGTTCGTGTGAATTTTCAACAACCGCTTAGTTCGCATTTTTGGTTTATCTACAGATCGGAAGGGACAATTATTTTTTATCGAAACCCGTTGGTGGGCCGTCTGTACAAGTTACTCCTCAAATGTATGTAATACGTCAACTCGAATCCAGTGAGGAAATCGATAGATTATACACGTTCATTAAATTAGGGTTGAAAATAACCGCATAATTATGATGCAGCGGTCGAGGGAAGGCAGCATACAGATCATATTTAATTAGGATAAATCACTCTGAAAAGCTATTCAATTTTCCAATAATATACCAATATACGGATTATTTTCATGAACTTATGCACTGCCGGTAATAACAAGCATATGCATTAATTAATTCAATGCGATGCATTGTTAAAATAGATTTATTATGAATAATTATTGATGAATTTGCAACTGCGTGCTCAAGTTCAAACTTCCGAATTGCATATCAATTCCGGTAATTTCAAGCAGATATCGGGGGTCGAACAGTGATACATAGGGGGAGAAAAAGACTTGTGATGATTATTACATGTAAAAATAAACGAATTCTTTAAGCAAACGATAAATCGCGGCTGAAAAATTCTGTCGGAAGTCGTTACAGATTGATCTGTGACTTGCACTATACTTACTATCGTTTCGTAATGATGAGTCTCAGATAACAGTTACGATAGTTCTACTTATTCGTAGCGTGACACGTTATCTAACGTCGTAGTTTCGTAACTGTTCAATCTGGGCTAAGGAGTAAGCCTAATTGACCAAACGGAATAAAAACTTAGCTCCATTCTTTTGGTAGGTATGAGTCGGATTGGTTTTTCCTCTTCCACGTCTCGTCTGACTGTCTGTGTCTACATTGTTTGTAGTTTTGAACCGGTGGCTTGCCACATGACTGCGCATCGCGTAGCCTCCACTTCTCTATATTTCCGAGGAAAGCGAGACCAGCTAGCTGCAAGTTGGTTTGAATCTTTAGTCTTCAGATTCGGGGGAGCCTCGGGAGTTTAAAAAGGAAAAAGATATAAATAGGATCTGAACGATATGGGAGTCAGTCGTGTTTCGAGCTCGAACTTTTAAGCATGGTTCGAGGAATGGGACACGTCTTTTTAGCCAGTGCGGTACTATGTGCCGTCCTGGTATCTTGTATCGCCAAAGAGGACGTAAAAGTACAAGAAAATCAGGAGCTAGATTTGGTCGCGGACGCTACTGGACATGGAAAACACTCCGAGTCTGGTGGAGGTCACAAGCACCATTCCGACCACCATGAGGAGCACGGTGAGAAGGGCGACAAGGGTTACAAAAATCACCATCATCATGACAAGGGCGACCACGGTAAGCATGGAAAGGAACACCATGCCGGACACCATGAAGAGCACGGTGGACACAAAAAAGGGCATCACGACAAAGCCGGTAAGCACGGAGAGCATCACGAGAGTGGGAAGGGCCACAAGGCCGCGAAATTCGGGGAGAAGAAAGGCCATAAAAAAGGTCAAAAAACCAGCGGCTATCACCACAAGGCACACAAGGACGAGTACCACAAAGAGCACAAGTTTTACGACGATTATCACAAAGGTGGTCACCACGAGAAACACGGTGACTTTCATGGACACCATGGAAAGAAGGAGGGAGGACATAAAAAGGGAGGCCATCATCATTCTGGTTACCACGATGATCATAAGGGCAAGAAAGGCCATCACGAAAAGGGTCATCACGACGAAGATCACAAGGGTCATCATGGCAAACATGGACACGAAAGTCACCATGCCCATCATGAGGATTACGGGAAAAAAGGCGGGCACTCCGGAGGAAAGAAGCACGGATTTTCTAAGGGTCACCACTGAAACAAATAAAATTTTTGTTATCATTTTGTTCTTGTTGTCGGTTCTAGAGTGTTGAGGATACACGAGACGCTTGTACCGCAACCAAAGATTTCTGTTGTTGATTAGTACTTAATTATTGTTGTAATTGTTTCTTATATTAAACAATAATTGTTGAAAAAAAAAAAAACGAGTAAACTTAAAAACTTATTTGAAGTTCCCCATACATTGATAAAATTTTCAATTAAATCCTGTGCAGTTTTGGCAATGAATTAAAATTCGTCATATTGCATAAATGATGGAGAATGTTTGTCAATTATAGTAGACGGTTGGTTCGGTAACAAACTCAACTGCATGACGGCAAATTATTATGTATGATTTGCAATTTGGGTAATTGCGCTGACTGCATGGCAGCTGGACAAAAGTTATGGAATGTAATACTAACGAGGAATGTCAAATTATATGACTACATAACGATAACGAAACTCTGGCAGAGCTGTTGAACCGAAAAGTTTAATTATTCTTATTCCAATGAGTAATAAAGCCGATCCAATCGCGTTTATATTACGAAAAAATATAGTACGTGATCTGGTACGATTCTTCAATAAGAATTCTTACATCATGGCTGAAATAACAGTCTTTTTACTACAACTAATATTACGTGACATCGTTTCCTGCATCGATTTTTCGTTAGAATTCCTGAAATGCTTGTAAAAAGCGACGTAAATATATTTTTATATCTTGAGAAAATTCTGCGGTTATTTGAAACGAAAACTTATTCATGTTATCCGAGAAAAACTGTCGTAAAAAAACAATTTTGCGTGTAATTCCAGAATACTTTCATCTGTATAAATATAGTTTATAGTGACTATTAATAACGAGAACGTTATTCACTCTGGTAACCATCTTTCAAACACTTCTCGTGACGCGGCTTCATCCATATCTACGGTTCTTTTTTCTGTAAATATCTATCGTGGTGGTAGTTATGCGCCTGTTTTGAATGCTCCTAGAAACAATAGATGAACCTCGTATAATATTCAAAGCAGTCAGCGCGGTTCGATCAAATGCGAGAAAACTGCGTTTTCGTGCGTCAATCGAGACTACGATACTACGGGTATATTTTATGTTTAGAAAATAATCGCTGATTAATTGTAGGGGTAACGTAATTCTTTTATTATTTTTCTATAAATAGGTCAACAATAACAGTAAATTACTATTAACAATTAGGTCAACGAACCGACGCATTTCAGCGTCGTATAACCAGCCGGTGGTATCTCGGGTTCATCGAATCATTTTGATTTAATGTCCCTTTTTGAATGCCCATTTTTTGTGGTCTTCGTGACCCCCTTTCTTTCCGTATCCTGAGTGATGGCCATGGTGTTCATCGTGTCCTCCAGCGCCCTTGTGTCCTTTGTGATCATGATAATGGGATCCTTTTTCGTGATGTCCCTTCTTTCCATAGTGGTCTTCGTGGTGCCCGCTCTTGTGGTGTCCTCCCTTGTGATGTCCGCCTTTTTTGTGCCCATGTTCGTGATGGTGCCCTCCGTGTTTTTCATGATGACCAGAGTCGTGATGTTCGTCATGGAATTCCTTGTCCTTCTTGTATTCGTCTAGTTTTTTCACCTCGTGATGGCCCTTGGTGGAGTGACCCTTGCCGTAGCTTCCCTTTTCTCCGTATTTGTGACCTTTCTCACCCTTCTCGCCTTTGTGGTGTTCGCCATGATATCCGTCGTCGTGATGATGACTTTTTTTGTGACCACCATGGTCGCTGTAGTGACCGGAGTGTCCTTCTTTGTCGTGGTGTCCCTTGGAGCCCTTCTCGTGACCGTGATGCCCCTTATAACCCTTATCTCCTTTATCTCCATGTTTCGAGTAATGATCGGAATGATGTTCCTCACCACCACCCTTTTCGAAGTGGTGCTTAGACTCTGCTACTTCAAGGTCACGACGGTCCCTGATTTCCCGGCATGACGCAATCGCCACGCAGAAAAGCAGCGCCATGCACAACGGCAAAGTGCCGCGTAAAGATACCATGTTGTATTCTTCTTTCTTGCGATATTTTTTTTTTTCTTCAACCTTTTGTCACTTAAATGATACTATGCGGTTGTTCGCCGATCCACTGCCGGATAAGTTGTGGCTTTGTGTAGCTCATTGCCTATTATTTATACGATTGACCCGTCGGTCTTATGGAGGAGGTGGTTGTTGTGGTGGTGGAGATTTGGGCGAAGAGGACTAAACTTTGAACGACAGAGGCTTTGCATCTAGTGAGTGGGGCGCCAGAAACGGTTTCCCCAGGTGTTGCATTACCTGATCAACAATTCTTTTTGTCCTAACACATCGAACTGTATCACTTTCCGATTATTTGTAAAGTTGCAATAAATTACACCGCAGCACGACACACCGTTTGAGCAAATCTCAGAGATATGCTTTCACAGTTTTCGTTGTCATATCGGTGCACGGTTCTGTTGAACGAATTGTTTTGCAATCACAGTAATTCCTTGAGTCAAAATTATATAAAACTAATTACGCAATTTCATTAACACTCGTTCTTAGGATGCTTACCCCAATCGGTACGACGTGCGACAATGAAATTAAAAGTTTTAAATTTTAATTGCCTTTCCTAATGCCCTTTTGGACACAAATCTCTGGCTACTTTTCGTTCAGGAATGACGTCAGTTGCTCGCATAGAAGAATTAAAAAAACTTTTAGTTTCCATTCGAACAAACGAACGGTTATAATTGTTCCGTTGTGTTGCATTTTTGTTATTATCCATCGCAATTTCTCCGGCGAGTGCGCTGGGTTCAATGTGAAAGGTCGCAGTTGAAATTCGGTAGATTTTTCACTCGTCAGCGTTGCGTTGTTTTCGATCGACTGTGACAAAAGTTTCCGTTAAACATTGATCTGGATTGAACGATTCTTGAAAGAAAACGATGCAAGATTTCTACCACTGTCAGTGAGTCGAAGCTGCTCTCACTTCGATGCTTTCAGATTCGGTCTTGTACAAATCTCTTTGAAGTTTGGTTCAGCGAAAACTTCAAAGGGAGTTTGCTTGTCCTAGGGCAATTACCTTTTCTGCAGCGCCAGATTAACTAGATGTGAACATAAGCGAATTCACAGTTAAATACCGCCTAAAGCAGAATGCATGGGCGTATTTACGATTAATTAGTAACTCAGCCATAGGGAGCTTCTTGGAGATAGCACATAATTCGGTGAAAACCCGTGTTTTTCGTGCGCCGCGATAGAATCTATGGTTTCGAAGTAAATTCCAGACACAAGGACGATAAGACCGAATTGAATTTTCTGCGAAATTGAAAATGTTCAACCCTTTAAAAGTTGTTTAATATAATTAAATATAACCTTTTCGGTGACTAGGATTCAACAATAATGCCTAAGCTCGAGGCATAAATTAACTGTGAAGTAAAAAGGGTGTACCCACGCGCGCAAGAAAGTTTGCGGAAAGGCTTAATAGTTTTTATTACAACCGGGATAATGAATTTAACGAGAATCTTTCCTTCAGAGTTCTGGGCGATCTAAGAAAACCGCGAGTCTCGTTAAGAACTTAAGATTTTATAGTCAATGTTCTTAATTTGTTGAGAAGAATAGTCTCGCCTCCGTCAAAACTTAGATCTCACATTTTAAATTGCTGAAAAGCTCGTTCGCTTACAATGAGGTTCACCGTCCTACAAAATTCCATACTCAGTTCTCTATCGAATCATCATTCCATATCCGACGATTCAAACTGTTTTGTTGCCTCCCAAACTGCTATAGCGATAATAAAACGAAATGATCAAGGGTAGTAATTATTGTAAATGATCTGATTTAATTTCATTAATTATTTTATGTGGCTTACATCAGTAAATCAACAACTATGATTTGTTAACATTGTTTTGCATAGCATTAGTCAACACAAAAAAAATAACAAAGATCAACATGCGATAACAATTATTATTGTACTGTAATCTATCCGTCACTTTAGTGACCATGTCCGCTAGAGAAACCATGTTTCTTTCCTCCGGAGTGTCCGCCCTTCTTTCCAAAGTCTTCATAATGGGAGTGATGTTCATCGTGTCCATGTTTTCCATGATATCCCTTATGGTCCTCATCGTAGTGTCCCTTATCATGGTGTCCCTTCTTTCCGTAGTGATCATCATGGTATCCAGAATGATGGCTGCCTCCCTTCTTGTGATGTCCCTCCTTCGATCCATGGTGTCCGTGATGGTGTCCATGCTTCTCATGGTGTCCTCCTTTGTGATGGTCATCGTAGAATTTGTGCTCCTTATGATATTCGTCCTTGTGGGCCTTTTTGTGATACCCATGACTCTTTTCACCTTTCTTGTGTCCTTTCTTCTCTCCGAATTTCGCGGCCTTGTGCCCGTGCCCACTCTCGTGGTGTTCTCCATATTTGCCACCCTCATCGTGATGCCCTTTCTTGTGGCCACCATGCTCGGCGTGGTGTCCAGCGTGGTGTTCCTTACCGTGTTTACCGTGATCTCCTTTTTCATGGTGGTGATGATTCTTGTATCCCTTGTCACCCTTTTCACCGTGTTCTTCGTGGTGATCGGAGTGATGCTTGTGACCTCCGCCTGATTCGGAATGATGACCATGCCCTGAAGCTGCTGCTTCCAGGTCCCGCTTCTTCCTTACATCTCTGGCTGATGAGGCGGCTATCACAGCACAAAGAACCGCCAAAGTCAGGCAGATCTTGATACCGAACCCTCTCCCCATGTTTGTGCTAATAGGACTAAACATGGAAATTGACTGACGGAATGGAATAGAGACAAACCTTATATACTTGGAGCAGGTTGCGCTTATACGTAACCGCTTTCGTTTGAGTTGTAACGCAAACGCTCGCTTACTCATTCACAATCGTAGGCACATATTTCGCAAACGCATTATCGCCACCCAGCCAGAAATTACTGCACTTTTGCGGAGGAGGAGGGTTAGGCAGTTCGAGTCGCTGGCAGAGCATGCCGAAATATTTCTAATGCGACCGAGTAACTGCGATCGATAAATTTTGGTTGTGCGTTTCGTTAGGTAGATCTCACGGGGCCAAGGATTAGGAAAAAACTGTATTATACTATATACGAGTTTGGCGCGTGCGAGTTTCATTCCAAGGATCTTGCGGTCGCGTCGAAGATTCTTTGGGGGTGTTTGAACAGGAGCGATAACGTGCGATATAATTTACTTGGTAAATTCCTAGAGTTGTTGAAGCGCGATGCCCCATTGTTTCTTGTATCGGATCGGTGGATATTAATAATCTCGGTCTTCCCCACGCGTGTAGTAATCTGGAAAGCCTATTCTCACGGAATCGTTCTACTATAAGTTAGTCACGGAGTAGAGTTTGAGCAAGCAGTGTAATGATTTCAGGACATTACATAACGTGTCTGGTTAGCACTGAGAGTGTCTTGGTTTATCGGTTGTCTAGTTAACTGAAACCTGTCGCATTCGATTGAATGGGTCCAAATAGGTGAAGGAGACACAAACTTTCGTAATATTCTAACTAGCCAAGAAACAAACTACCGCTTCCCAAATATCTCCGTGATTATTCCCCGTACCGATATAAAATCCGAGCAAGACCAAAGGCTTAGCACAATAGAGACGGCAGTGACCAACAACTTATCTGATCTCTGAGGTACACGAAATCTACGCGATTATGAAGTGCCTGGTGGTGGTGTGTCTGCTGGCTGTTTCTTTGGGCTTCAGTCTGACGAATGCTCGTCAGACGGACCCTAGAAGTCGTCGTGATCTAGAGGCAGCCGCGTCGCATCATCACTTCGAAAAAGGTGGTGGCGAAGAGCACCATGCGGATCACTTTTCCAAGAAGGGTGAAAAAGGTGAAAAGGGCTACAAGGGGCACCACGATCACGAGAAGGGTTCCAAGGGACACCACGACAAAGAAGGACACGCCGGTCACTACAGCGACCATGGTGGTCACAAAAAAAGTCATCATCACGACGACGGATATCACGCCGAGCATCACAAAGGAGAGAAAGGAGAAAAGGGTCACAAATACGGAGAGAAAGGACACTACCAAAAAGGACACAGCACGAAAGGGCATCACGAGGTCCACAAGTTAGATGAGTACAAGAAAAATAAAGAATTTTACGACGAACATCACGATGAGGGGCACCACGAAAAACATGGAGGGCATCACCATGAGCATGGGCACAAAAAAGGCGGACATCATAAGGGAGGACATCATAAAAGTGGACACCACGAAGACCACTATGGCAAAAAAGGGTCACATGAAAAAGGCTCACATTATCACGATCACAAAGGTCACAAGGGTGCTGCAGGTCACGATGAACATCATAGCCACCATTCTGGGCATGGAAAGAAAGGAGGTCACGAGGATCACAAAAAATGGGCGTTCAAAAAAGGACACTAAAAGGATACAGATGTTAATTGTTACGTTTTTATCTATCTTCGTATTTTCTGTTGCATTATTTATATCCTATAAAAAAAATAAAATAGTTCGGACCTAAGACGCTTGTTAATGTAACAATTTTTTAAACCTTCTTCTAAAATAATACCTTGTTAGTTTTTAGCCGATATATCATACAAGTGAAACAAATCTTTCTGTGAAAGATTTATTCGCCAGGAAATTTTCATAATTGAATGCAATGCGGTACGCGATTGATCTTATCGTCAGTGGAACGAATAGATCCGTTTTTTGGTTAGTTTTAAAACAGTGCGATAAAACAGTTATGCAGTTCGGATTAACACTTGGTTAAACACTAGAGTTTTTTGTGAACTCGGTTTTGTTTAGCTACTTCTACAACCGGATAATTACTGCCAATAGTTTTGATTTTTTTTCTGTTGTACCAAAAATGAAAATCCCCTACTTTCAAACGTGGATCCTTTCTTTCGTAATTAATCAGCTGTACATCTGAGTAGAGTTAGTTGGATTTTGGAAAACAGGAGAAAAACAATATACAGTGTAAGTTCATTTCCCAAATTGCAAATAATCGAACAAATTCGGTGTCAGCTGATTTTCGATCTCACTCATCATCAATTATGCGATAATTCATCTTTAACACCCCATGCGTCCGTCACATTGTTCGGGATCGTGAAAGTAGCGACTACGCTTGTCGTTCAGTGACCACGATAAATTGCCATTTGCCACAGTAATTACATCGCATGGTCGAATCCCACGTAATAGGATGCGATTGTCGGTTACGGGGGGACAAATTGTCGATACCTATTTCGCATCGTCGAATATGCACACCTAAAACCTATTTGGAAAAAGATTTCAACGGGGCGTTGCCATTCTGCAGTAGGTGGTGACCACGCGAGTTGATCGATGGGTCGAATGCACACCGTATAAATATCTGAAAATGATCTAGTTTCTCAATAGTTTTACCTAGTCACTCGCCTATGACGGTTCTAACGTTAGAATAATTAAACGACTCCTTATCGGAATCCGCGATGCCAACCAGACGCATCCTTCTTCTGGTCTTTGCTTTGTTATCGACTGAAACGAAACAGGATGATGTAAATTCGATGAACGTAATAAAGAAACTGATCCAGGATCTTCAAACCTCACCTTCCGGATACCTCGTTCATCGGGGTTACGACAATGCGCATCCGGGAGGATATGCGGAAGCCGTTGATCACGGTGAAGAAAAAAATGCCGGTGACCAAGGAAAGAGTGGGGGTTACAGGGTTGCTGGGGGATATAGCTTCGTTGTTTCCCATGATTATGACAGTCGATTTAATCATCAAGTAAAAGTTCCCTGGAGTAAGGTACATGTGATTGGTGAGGGTCGTTACCGTTGACCGATCAATTCTCTGTGAGTTTTGATTTTTGGAGGAATTATTTTTCTTTGTTATTGATTACAGCAGGAAAAAGCAACGCTGATCTAGAAAATATTGTTATGTTGGGTCGAGTTCGAGAACCAGGTTCTGATAGTCGCAGTATCGACGTTGAAGAAAAGAATAAAGGCGAATCTGTCAGACCCGTAAAAAGGTCGAGACTTGATAGTTACATTGAAAAGGAAAAATACGGACCGTACATGGAATATGACAAACTTGTCGAGGGCGGCAAAAAAGGACCATCTGTCTACACCCGGGAATATTGTGGAGCTGACAGCGTGTTGCACGATGGGAAAGAAAAATATGATTCGGACGGTGGATACGGCGGATCTAATAACGAGAGAGATAAGGGGAGATATGTTAAATCTGGCAAATATGACGGATCTGAGGATTACAACGGATACCAAAATTACGAGGCTCTTAGGGGACGTCCCGACTACGTCGATGATGGGGAAACAGGGAAATATCTCGCTTCCGGGGATGAAAGCGAGGAATTCCATCATTTTAATATCCCAGAAGCATCCGAAACTCATTCAGAAGACAACAAAAATGAAAGATACAAAGAATATGAGTCGGGCGTTCACGACACAGATACGAAATTCGGAAACATGAAGAATTCTTTCCTCGACGAATTTCTCAAAGAATATAATCACATTTCTTTAGGCGACCGAGACTATCTCACGCACGAAGATGAATATTACGGTGACCGTGACTCGCAGGATAAGAGGAGCCATTATTTTGACGAAGGCAATGGCGACGAGGATTTTCGGGATGAAGTAAACTCTGAAGGTGATCATAACGAAGAAGAAGATGGTGAAGAAGATAGTAGATTCGGGGAAAAAGAGGGCCACAAAAGAAATTCGAAGACAACGGGATTCAGAAACGTTCTACACAAGGATGAATACACCAAGGACCACAAGTTTTATGCGAATGCAAATAACGATGGGCATTTTGACAAGGAAGCTGACTACGGGGGGCATCATTCCGCACATGATGAAGGCCACAAAAAAATAAGCCACGATGACTCCAGCTCGGAAGATGAGCGCAGTGGAGAATCCGACAGCGAAGATAACGGCCGATATGTCGACGACGACGTCCTTAGCTATAAAGAAGATGACGATAGTTCATATTTCGATGATTTTTCGAACTATGGGGGTGAAGGGGAAAGCGAATATGAATCGGATTATGAGGACGGTTATGCTGACTATTAATGGGAGATTATTTCCATAGGTTAATAGTAAATGGTTGTTAAAAACGTGATACGAATTATACAAATGCGTATGTATGTATATAATATAGATATAATTTTTTTTTCTATACGTAATAATAACAGTAATAAAATCAGGATGAATAACTTCATATTACATTCCTGAATAAATATGAAATAACAGAACTTTAAGGTATACCGATACCATTGCCATGAATGAAAGAATAAAAATATTAAATGGAAATTATATCAAGACCGATTAATAGATTTTTTTTATGAAATCGCCAGACGACTGACCATATTCCTTTCCTCCTTTATGTCCTAATTGATTGGCGTATTCTATTCCGTTATCGTAGTGTTCCTTTCCGCCTTCTTCTCGATCGTGACCTTGAGCGGCGCCATACTGATGTCCGTTTGTGAAGGATCCTTTTTTGGCTTGATTATCTTCATGGTGAGCGGCGTCTGATTTTTCAGCTTTTTCGTACGCACCTTTAGCCGCGTTGTGATGAGCGTCTTCCGAACCGTAGGACTCTTGGTGTCCACTGGCGTGGTCCGAATCGTAGAAGGAAGTATCCTTTTTGAATTCGTCTTTATGATAGACGTTGTGGAATCCTGATGTCTTGTGTCCTTTTTTGTGCCCACCACTTTTGCTGAAAGTCTCACCGTTCTCGCCTTTCGCCGCTACAGCGGATTCGGCGTACTTTTTCTCCTCTTCCGATTCGCCCTTTTTTTCGCCACCTGCAGTACTGAACCCCCCGGATTGTTGCTGTTCGTCTATCTTACCGTTTTCACCCTTGTCGAAACCTTCAGCGACCTTGTACCCCTTGGATCCTTTCTCACCTCCTGCGGCTTCTTGACCCGAATGAAAATCAGAGCCGCCGCCTTTGTTGAATGAAGTCTCGCTAGCCACTCCACCAATGCCTCCTAGTCCCGCTCCCCCAAGAGACCCCGTCACTGGAATGTACTGTCCATGACCTAGACCAACCCCTCCGTAACCCAGGCCACCCTGAAACCCCCCCGACTGAATTCTCCCGTTTCCGAATCCCCCACCCAGGCCTATACCATTTTTTGAAATTCCATAGCCAAGTTGAGAACCTTGCGAGATGCCACCGAGGCCCAAGTTACCGGAACTACCGTAACCAAGTCCACCAACCCCTAAACCGACGTCATTTAATCCTCCGATATTTCCACCGAAATTTCCCACGTTGTATTCGTTGGATCCAATCCCACCTGTATATTCGTGGAAAAATAAAACACCTGTAGCGGATGTGAGGTAACGGTATCATTATACGCGATGGAAATCAGTCGGTAAGAACTTAATTTCATCGAATGTTGCGTGGAAGACCTTGATACGTGTACTCGTAGTGAAATCGATTCAATGTAATTGAGGTGATTGCGTTGGATCAATGCACGTAAATTCAAGGACCTTGTAAAATCGATGAAATATTATTGAATTTACGTGACCAACCTATGTTTCCGATCCCGTACTTGCTGGGGAAATTAAAACCCGACCCTCCAGAGAATTGACCCAGTCCCCCGGAGCCCCCGAAATCACCACCTCCGAATGATCCGATGCTTTGAAGGGGTGAACCGTAGCCGTACCCGCCAGATAAGCCGGAACTTAGGCCTCCGGAGTTGAAAAGTTGCCCTTGACCGTTTCCGTTTCTTCGAAAAATGTACCCCGTCGCTGACGTCTCCATATCTTCGGAACCCGAACCGGCGACAAACAATTTTCCATCAGAATCGTCCGAAGCTGAGTTTTCTGCACCGACAGAAAACCCTACGAGGCACATCACGGCAACCGCACTGGTCAACTTCATTTTCGGGTATGGTGGTATTTTATCGGGCTGCTATTCGCGAAACGGAGCTGGTGGTTTTGATGTTGGGAATAAATTTGCAGCTCCTTTTATATGAAGAATCTTTGGCAACTGCCGGTCCACAATTGCATCACATTAAACGATATGTGGAGTGCAAGCCAATTAGAGAACAAATTCTAGAGGTATAATTTAGACGTATATCCGTTCTCAATCTGATGTTGCAGATCCGTCTCTTACACGTTAAAGTATTGTATTTGGCGCAGGTCGGTCATCCGGAAAATAGGCTACCAATTTATCAAGACATTCCTGAAAAATGCTTGACAGTATAAATCGAATGAATGCAGGATCGAGGAAATACAATATTTAAAATTCTGTTTCATTTACTCTCTAAAAAATATACGTGAACTTAACGTTAAAAACAAACACAACAGATCGATTTTGGCAGGAATAAAACAGGTTTCGGTTTCGTGGTGATATGGCGGAGTCGATAGAATTTACGAAGAATATTTGCTTGGCTCCTCACGATGCTTTTTGCTGTACCCGTGCGTCTTGCCTTCGCTGGCTCCACCCTTTTTCGCGTAATCCTCGTAATTTTCGTGGTATTTCTCGTTCCCTTCCTCCCTTCGGTGTCCTTCGGATTCTTCGTGATTATGTCCCTTATCATATTCCCCAGTTTTTCCTCTTTCACTTTCTGAATGCCCCGAATCGTGTCGTCCACCTTTTTTAAATGCTCCTTCAGCAGCGACGTGCCCAGCCCCGAACTCGCCGTGTTTTTCAAACTGTCCACTCTTGTGAGCATCGTCGTAAAAATCAGTGTCTTTTTTGTACTCATCCTTGTGATAGACGTTATGAAAACCGCTCGTCTTGTGTCCCTTTTTGTGAGATGCACCCTTCCCGTAACTGGCGCCACTTTCTCCCTTAGATCCTTCCTCGTGCCTATCGTAATGACCGGCGGTATCACTGTGGGCTTTTTTACTTCCACCATCTTCACTGTACTGACCTATCGAAATAATGAGAATAATTTTAAAAAGAACAATGCGGATGCCATAAAAACAATTGTTCACTCAATCTACTTACCCTTGTGATTCTCGCTATCGTGTTCGCCTTTTTCTCCCTTATCGAATCCGTGATAATTCTTGTACCCCTTTTCTCCCTTCTCTCCATGAGCGTTATGTTCCTCCGCGTTATGCCGAGCGCCTTCCGCATGTTCGTGGCTTTTGACGGGCCCACCGAATCCGTGACCGAAAGATCCGTCGGGGTGTTCGGGTCCGATATCGTGTTCTTCGTCGTCTCCATCGTCATCTTCATCCTCTTCATCGTCGTCGTCGTCATCATCATCGTCTTCATCCTCGTCGTCGATGATTTCAATTTTCAAGGGTGGTTTCGGCGATTCCGTCGCGGGCACATAGTAAGGCGCCAGTGGCTCTTTTCGCTGCGGTAAAAGCGGGACGATGTAACCCGGGGGTAAGCTATTCTGTTTTCCATATTGAACCGGAACTGTTTCGAGTTGTAAGATAGTTTTAGGTACCCCATACGCGATCGGGGTGGAAATAGCGACTGGTCCGGGAGCGGACGAAACATAATTGACTGGTGCTGGAGCTTCGTAGTATCTTCCAGTGCCGTGATCATTGTATTGAACGTAAGACGCTGGCGCTCCGTGTCGTTGATGATAAGAATATCCGGTTGCCGATGTTTCCAAGTCTGCCATTTTCATCCGGGATACGGTCATGCGTTCAACATTAGTGGGTAATGCGGTGGCACGTCCTGGCAAGAATATTAGCAGAAAACAGGTGGTGGCACATCGAGCCACTGTTTCCGAGATCTCCATTGTCACCATTTGCCCGTTGAAATACACTTATCGGCAGTAAAGGGTGAGCTATCGTTCACTGGTTAACTCTGGACGGTGTTGCTAGCCTTTATATAGTCGGTCTATGAGACCGTGAATGGAATATTATTATATATATACATCGGAATTCCACGGTCATTGATAATTCAAGAACAACGTGTTATTGACAATGCGTTCCGCAGTGGTTGTTGGTTCGAGTAAATTGGTATTTACCCATATTTTGCGTAATTCATAGCGGTATAAGCAAATCATACGGTTCCTCAGCGACGGTTGAATATCCTACTTTGACGCAACTGCAGCAGGCGGACTTTTAGTCACGGTCATTCGCCGGGCAACGGAACAAATTAACTCTGGGGTTCTCCCACTCCTGGAATATTAGTCCGTATTTCGATAAGCTGCTGGACGAATTAATTTATCGATAAATTAAATTGGAGGTATAATGGAGTTGAAGTTTACAGTCGTTACTCGAGTCGCTTAGAGTATAATCGTCGAAACATATCGGTTCTGACTACGTTGAGGCTTCTGTAAAGTTATTTCGCATTACAAATTTATCTCAGCTAGTTGTAACATTGAAGAGTCTTGCGGTTGAACGGTTTGTGGTTTGCAGCTTGCACCACCGTAGTGAGTCGTTTGAGTCAGTGGTAACCTTGAGTGCGCAATACCGTTCGATCGCGTGAAATCTGACCGTTTGTTGAAATACCTGACAAATTGTCCTTCCAAATGCATTCTCATTTGGCATGGTAACCAATCCGGTACCTCAGTTCTCCGATTGTCGCAAGGTATAAAAGAGCCGTTTGATCTTTATTGGGGTAACAGTTATTGCCGGCGACGTTTGATGAATAGTTTGAAGATATTATCGTGATAAATATATTTTTTGATATAATAAGATAGAAAGAAGTTTTCACACGGCTATCATGGGGTCTTCGTGGATATTATGTTTGTCCGCAGTCTGTTTTCTTGCCCCGGTTACACCCCATCCCGCGAAAGAACAGGCGGGAAAAATGTTCGTATCAAAAACGAAAATGTCAGATCTCGAATCGTCCGCGAGTGGATATGTTTACAATAATCTACCTGCATCAAAATACGCGGAGATGGTGAACGCGGGGCTTGAGGAATTCGAAGAAAAGCCTGCGGTTCGTGGGCAAAAGTCCTCAAGTTCAGCTAAAAAGGAGTTCGTCCTATTACCATCTCTTGGAATTGAACCCGACGCTGAAATGTTACCGGCTCATTACACCCGCGTTGAACCGCCGGGGGTTGATCACATGGAAGTATCATTCCTTGAACCCAGTGCCCTCGGATCCTTCAGGAGTTCTCTCATCGAGGGTACACCTGAAGCGGACGCAGCCCCAGCGAAACTTGGAAAATCCAGTGAATTTGAGGAGGGAGCTGGCAAGAAATTCGCTGCTGAGAAACACGCAGCTCAGGGAAATAAGGGGGAGGAGGGTTTCAAGAAAGCAGAGGAATTCGAGCAGGCGGTGAAGGGCGAACACGACAATGAGAATCACAAGGGTAGCTACAGCGAAGCTGCAGGGAAGAAGAAAGCGCGCGGAGAAACGGAGAAACACTATGCGGGGCACAAGGACGCTGCGGTTGCGAGTAAGGGGGCGAGTTACGAGCTAGAAGGGAACCACAAGAAGGGGCACAACAACGCCGGGTTTCATAACGTCTACCATAAAGACGAGTACAAGAAAGACTCCGATTTCTACGACAGCGACCACAAAGGGGGCCAGTTCAAAAAGCACGGACATTACGGTGAGAAACACGCCTCCAGTGAAGGCGCCTACAAGAAGGGAGGTAGCCACGATTCTGATTACGCAGAAGCCGAAGCTGCTAAGGAGGGAGAATTTGCAAAAGGGCATGAAAACGAGGCGAAAAAAGGCCATGCGGCTAAGCAGGGGTACGAAGGATTTTTCGGTAACTTTGAAGAATTCGCGAAAAAGGGGGCAGTCGCCGAGGGTAAAAAATACGGATTTAGCAGCGGCGATAGCGCGGAGAAATAACGCTGAGCTAAAATAGTACAATCATAGAAATAAGAATTTGTATCGATGTATATAATCTATCTAACTGCAGCAGTTGAATAATATCACGTGTCTTTAGCGTGTGTTTCAAACGTAAGACAGATTTATAAAATAACTGACCGTAAATAAAGATTATAAAAATGAAACCATTTTCTCAATCTCACCTAGTTCCAATTGACCCTCGATCTTAACGAACGGTTTACTTGTCGGATAATTACAATTATCAAGACCTCTGTACGGTAACAAATTGGAATGAATTGTAGTTGGAACCGCTCAATAAGAATAAATAAAACGTAATTCATGTTACTACATGGACACTGATAGGGATGCATGCCTGTTTACTTATACCTATGTGGGGAAGGGTGTTCCATACGTTTACACATACAGTATACGCCCATATTCTCTTGTGGAATCAACAGTAACCGCGGCGTTGCAGTTTCCGTGAATTCATCAACAATAAGCCGTTGTAGATATCTAGTTGGTAGCTGTTGAGGGAGAATGGAGCACTCGGAGAACGCATAAATCAACTATTCTGAGTACTGTCATCCATATCGCGTCAGAGAACAGGGATGAATACGTCGAGTTGCTGAATAACATGATTGTTATCGTCCGCCTCGCAATCTCCTTGGAATATAAAAACGAAATTCACGTTTGCAAGGTCTTCAGGCGTAGCGTTTTGAGAAATCATATCTACAATGAATCTTTCTTCTGTTTACTATTTTTGCTCCAAAAATCGAAAAAATCCAAAGGGGTGTACTTTAGATTTTTGTCGATTTTGAGGTAAAAAATCGACATTTTTTTTTCTCGAGTCTGCTATGATATTCTTATGTGTTTTGATCTCAGGAGTTCGAATCTGCAAGCCAAATTGATCTACCTATGAAATTGATTGAGTTATCGCTAATTTATCGCTCTGAAAAGTGAAAAAAAGGAGATATCTCGATGGGATTAATTCGTAGATCAATTTACTCAACGGATTCGTGTTTCTCAGGTCAAAATGCGTTGGAAACGCGTCGTACCATCGATTTTTAAAATACGTCATTTTTGGCCCCAAAATCGAAAAAATCCAAAGGGGTATACCTTAGATTTTTGTCGATTTTGGGGTCAAAAATGAAGTATTTTTGAAATCGATCGTAGGACACTTTTCTAACGTATTTTGACCTCAGGAACACGAATCTGCAAGCCAAATTGATCTATCTATAAAATTAATCGAGTTATTGCCAATTTATCGCTAAGAAAAGTGAAAAAATTAAGATATCTTGATGGGATTTATTCCTGGCTCAATTTAATCGACGGATTCGTGTTCCTGAGGTCAAAATACATAAGAAAAGTGTCCCACGATCAATTTTGAAAATACTTCATTTTTGGCCCAAAAATCGAAAAAATCCAAAGGGGTATACCTTAGATTTTTGTCGGTTTTGGGGTCAAAAATCGATATTTTTTTTTATCTGAGGTTTTATGGTATTCTTTTGTATTTTGATCTCAGGAATCCGAATCTGAAAGCCAAATTGATCTATCTCTAAAATTGATCGAGTAACCGCCAATTTATCACTCTGAATAGTAAAAAAGTGAAGATATCTTGATGGGATTTTTTCCTAGCCTAATTTAAGCGACGGATTCGTATTCCTGAGGTCAAAATACGTTGGAAAAGTGTCCTACGATCGATTTTGAAAATACTCCATTTTTGACCCCAAAATCGCAAAAAATCTAAGGTATACCCCTTTGGATTTTTTCAATTTTGGGGTCAAAAATGAAGTATTTTTGAATACGATCGTAGGACACTGTTCTAACGTATTTTGACCCTAGGAACACGAATCCGTTAAGTAAATCAAGCCAGAAATAAATCCTATCGAGATATCCTTGATTTTTCACTTTTTAGAGCGATCAATTGGCGATAACTCGGCTAGTTTCTTAGATAGATCAATTTGGCTTCCAGATTTGAATTCCTGGGCTCAAAATACGTAAGAAACCCCCAAAAACCCCAATTATAAAAAATATCGATTTTTGACCCTAAAATCGACAAAAATCCAAGGTATACCCTTTTGGATTTTTCGATTTTCGGGCCGAAAATGAAGTATTTTTAAAATCGATCGCTGCACACTTTTCCAACGTATTTTGACCTCAGGAACACGAAACCGTCGAGTAAATTAAGCTAGAAATAAATCTCATCGAGATATCCTTATTTTATTACTTTTTGAAGCAATAAATTGGCGAAACCTCGATCAATTTTATAGACACAACGCCGATTACGTGTATCATTTTGTGAATCAAATGTGAATTGATAATCTTGGTTATTGTCAACATCATATTGATATTTATTCGCTTTGTCATAACCAACTTTCAAGTTTTAACGCAGCCAATCAGCAAAGGAATAAAATGTCATCACCGTTCAGCGGTACAATTCACACATTTCGAAAAGCCTAATCGGCCCGCACGCAAAATGCAACGGCACCAATCGGTACACGCTCATTTTGCAGCGCGAATTCAGAAATACGAGCTAGGCTCATCTCGAATTTCGAGTTTTCATCTCGTATTTCGATTTTCGATTGGTCATCAACTTTTTAAGATAGGAAACTGATGGTGAAAAGTAGACAACCAGAAAGCAAGGAAATAAACAAATGATAATTTAGTTTTCGAATTTACTCGGTGTTGACGTTCATCACATGTACGTCAAAAAAAAGTTCATCACCCAAAATTGGTGGAACAAATTACAGAAAGTCGATGGAGCCCAGGAATCGGGGGAAAAAATTAAAATTAAAATTACCAAAATGAACGTCGCACGAACAATTTTTAATTCCAGTCTTCTAAAGATCTCGCTACCCCGAGAATACCGTGATAATAATATCGTACGATTCTACTGGTCCTTTTTTAAACACAAAATTTGCCGTCAGGTGAGTTGTCGAATGAAAACCTTTAAGCTTCCCCTGAATTGTTACCGTGGGATCCATTCCTCGCCGGCAATTTAGTCACAGGTGTTCATTAATCGTTGCCGGAATACATATTATAATTCCTTTCGCACAATAGATTTCATACTTTTAAATTACAATGAGCTTGCAGAAAATGCTGATACTTAAAATTCTAATCTTGTAACAATGTCTTTTCGATAAAAGAGACATTTTGTTACAAAAGAAATAACTGACATATATATATATTTTTTTTCTCTTCATTTCATACAAACGAGGGAAATTTAATTGTCGCAACGATATCCTACAGGGCAGAGGTGAACAATATCTCACGCGATTAGCAAGACCGAAAGATCACGAAGCTGTAATGTGCGTAATGCACGATACTTACTTAAAGTTCGAACCTTCGATCGTGAACCTGGGACTTTCCGGGCGAGATCTTTCCGTCCTGGACCAAATGATACGCAAAGGAATGAAAGATGGTATGACGATCGTCGCTGTCCGTCAGAATGATGAGAGGGTAGTTGGCACAGCAATTAACACTGGTTCTTGCCCTTGGGACCCTCAAAATCTCGTGTGTCTCGCCGATCGTTGTCGATGCGAATCGATTCAGAATCTATTAAAGTTCTACGCCCACGTCACCGCTGCTCCCGACTTGTGGGAGAAATATTGCGTTCCAAAAATATTCGAATGCACTTACGTTTCGGTATTAAACGAGTGTCAAGGTCAAGGATTGGCCAAGAGGCTCATCCGGGATAGCTGGTTCCTCGCGAGGGATTGTGGGTACAGATTATTCAGAATCGACTGCACGAGCAGGTGGGAACGAAAAAAAAAAAAAATACCTCTTTTCATTATCTAGTACAATGCAAAATCTTTTCTGTAATAATGATGAAACCCCCAAAGGTACACGGCTGCGATAGCGAAAAGTTTCGGTTGGAAGTGCGTCTGGAGTATTCTTTACCAAAAATATATCGTCGATGGTAAGCAGCTTTTCCAGCACATTCAAGCCCCCCATACGATGGTCGATGTTTACGTGGACCAGTTGAGATTCTGTAAGGATTATTGCCGACCCTATCCAGTCGGCAAAAAACAAAAAAAGAGAATTACGACGCCTGAGATGTAATCGGTAGATAGACAATCGTATGTAAGATACCGCCTTGTGAACGTTTCTCCATTTTCCTTGTCCATATGAATAAATAATTCTCATGCAAAGTGGAGAGGTTCAAGTTCAGATTTTGAACCGTTCCGCACATATTCACATGCAAGGGCACAGGTGGTTATTAAACTTCACATTCACATAGATGGTTACACACACATATATAGCTTCGATTGTCTATTTTACCACTCGAAAAGAGATTGATTTGCGCGGATCTCCAGATTTCTGTTAACTGCGAGCGCGTCGCGTCGATTCTCGCGAAATTGCGAAATCGAAGCTTACGAAACTGAAGGTGAAAAACAGAAACGGGCATAACTAGATTAATGAAACGAATACTCCTGAATAGGGTCATTTACGGGCTCCCTGTTACAAAAGGTGGACGTATGTAGGTACCGACGACGTGTCCACCGCATCGCATACCCGCAACAATTGGTAGCGTTCAACGCTGAAATAGATGGTCCGCATACACGTGCATAGCTAGAGTAGCACGCATTGGTCGCCGGTACTGTTCCAACATTCCTCTAACATCGAGGATTGTTTGCCGAATTGGAATAGTTTAAGCAGACTTCTACTCCGCCAACCATTCCCGGATTTGGTACCAAAGCCGTGCGCAGCATCAGTTCTTTGCCGAATTAGGATTTTGGAATTAGGTTACCCGACGATGCTGAACCTCCCCGAATTGATATGATTACGGAATATTTACTCAACGATTAGCGATACCGGTCCAGTTAACGCGTTACGACTACAATCAACGCCATAACGTTTCCGCTTCAATCTACGCTGATTTTGTGTGAAGAAGCCACGGGCGATCTGCAATTTAATCAATGCAGGGGAACAAGAATTATTCACTCACCATTTCTATAATAATACGATTTCTGAATACCAGCTCTCCGCAGAAGACGTTCAGTCCGTTATGCCAAGGGGTGTTCGTCGCCGGACAATGGTCAGTCCTGCGATGATCGCAAGTGTATCTGGGTCGGTGAACATACTCTGAACGTTGTACTCATTACCGGCTCCCTTTGGTCTGATGCCGCGAGCAAGATGCGCGAGGCCGGATAGCCACTGCTAAACATACATATACCTACGTAGATCTGTATATGTGAATGTAACGCCAAATATCCACTCACGTAACCCTATGCACGTGCCCCATATCCCAAATATCGTAATTACGTGTACGATATTGTTGGATCATATTGACCGCGTGGATCCCATCCACGGATCTGACGTTTGTGCCGCCGTATCGACGTTACTCTTCTTCCGTCAAAGGGCCGCTAATGAGCTCTTATTGATCCTCAAAGTTAGGAAGCAGGTCGGATGTTCCTATGACGACTATCGTACGTGCGTGTGTGCGTGTTGAGATACAGTATAGATAACGGAGTACGTAATTTGGCTGGAAAGAAAAAAAGTACTCAATAGATTTCCTCATAATTTATTCCCATCGCACACTAAATTATCCCGTCGAGGGAATGAATAATTTGGTATCTGTACGTTACCGTACGCGTAGAGCGTGGCGTTCAAATGATTTTTGACTTGTTTGTACTTCGCGGTTATATACACCAAAGTTGCGGGCGTTCGCTCGATCATTCAGGTGCGTGGTTTTTGCACCGCAAAAAAAAAAGAAGACTAATAAACAGCATCGATTTGGCGCCGTTCCTGTTTTCCCTGGAATATAATTATTGGATTATTTTCACTGCTAATATACCCGTCATAGTTGTTGTTACAAACTTTGCTGTTTCTATATGAGAAAACAAGTCAATTAGTTTGGCGGTAAGTGGATATGTTTACCTGCTACGGGTGAGTCATTAGCTAAAGTCGACCCAAGAATTCTCTCGTTATCCCCGAACCCCTGAATTCGAGCAATAACTCGATTAAGAACTAGCCTCGGTTCAACAACGACACTTAATTAACAAGAGTGTTTTCGCAGTTCTCTGCCGCCTGACACAAGAATTGTGAACGAGCTGCTCCAGATATTACACTTGTTACTATGGATACATATGGCACGAATGTAGTACGTTGATGAAGAATTGTATTTTAGGGATAGAGAAAAACAAGCGAGAATCTCGAATTTCTCAGCATCTCAGCGAGTGAAAATTTCGGAGTGTTATAATGCGGTGTAAAAGCACGCGGAGGACGAAAACAAAAGAGAAGAAGAAAAAGAAGAAAAAAAAAGAAATTTTAAAGACGCGACGGCGAAACGGGGCTGAAAACTGCGAAGTACTATTTGTCGAGCGGTTTGAAAATAGGATGAAGGAACGCAGTTGCATATCGATTTGTTTGCGAACCTCGTCGCCTTGCACACTCGCTCCTTTTACAATCCTTCTCAATTCTCGCTATTTCATTCTTCCTCGACACTCGAACCGTGTGAATCCGCCCAATGCATGAAAAATCCCGCTCGAGACTCAACCGGTGTAAAGGACTCGAAACTGAGACGATCGAGACGGTACGAAAAGAGCCAAGGCGAGGCGAGGCGATTCGACGCTCGCGATGCGAGATGCAGCAGCTGAAGAACCGAGGCTGAGGACTACATCCAACCTTCTCCTTTTCCTCACTCTTATTCTTATTTTTTTTCTGTTTCACTCCTCTATATTTACCCGACGGTATTTACCTATTGAAATTTCATATTCTCTCGCAACAGCATCTGCACCAGTTCCCTCTACTTTGTCACACAGCAATGCTCGGTCCCTTTTTCTATTCCCCAGGTAATTACAAACTTTACAACTCTGGGATGAAACGCCTTTTTTCTCGCACATCTCCGAACCCCCATATTTTTCCTGAATTCGATCAATGTCGATTACCGTGAAATCGATTGCTCGAATAGTACCGTGAAATGAACCTGTATTTTCCCGACCAACTATGTACAGCGGTCCGAACACATAATTTCATGACCTCAATTTTCGGAGTTACGTGGAAACTTGAAACAACAGTAATTGCAGTTCTACGACGTGAGGATACAACAGTGAAACCGCTAATTAAGATGGACATTATTGGTAATGATATACAGATATCCCGAGCTGTTTCTCTCTCTCTCTCTGCAGATATCAGAATGCAGCATCCGTTACTGAAAATTATGGAATCAGGCTCGCTGCCACTATCGTTACACCGCACCGCGTCGCCGTACTCTTGTCCTTCGAATAGTTTGACAATTGACTAATTAACTACGTTATAATTGCGCCACCGCAAACCGGCTCAACCTACAGGACCTCGCCAATTAATTATACGTTTCCGTCAACTCAGACACACGTCTACACACGCAGAAGATATCCTTCCACTCTCCACAGCTGGGAAACGCTTTTGCTTCGTAGTTCGAGACGCACAACTTCTGCGCGGCTATAACACGTCCATGGTGTGTAGATATATAGGTGTAATGTAATGCACATATATAGCTGTACCTCAACACCGGTGGAGAGAAACCACCTCTCTCGCCGTCTTCAACCTGAGTTATGTCCTCTTCGTGAACTCGATCCTCCTAGGAATTTCTATTCAATTTGGCAAGGCTTCGCAAGCCTGCAACTGCTAATTTGTCCTCATCCACCCCCTCCTCCTCCTTTTCCGAGTTTGGAATTTCGCTGACATTTTTTCATACGTGAATAAATTTTTTCCACTCTGTTATTTCTTCTCTCTCATACTCATGATATCTCATTGTAATCGCAGAGCGTATAGACGTATCGGAGATGAAGCGTATGTTGATTTTGTAAACGGTTTTTTTGTTTCAGTAAAATTCACCTGTAGTTATTCATGTTTGGATTGGAAGCCAGCGTTAGTTGTTGGAAAGTAATTAACTTTTAATCGAGAAAGTTTACTAGTTCTAGGTTACCTTTAGTCTTCATACACATACTGATGCGCGAAATACGCGAATACCTGCCACTCACTATTTTACTTCTAAAATGCCCGCGAACGAATGAACGAAACTGTTTCGCCCGGTATTTACCAAACATTTGCAAATTCCTTGATCTTCATTCGTATGGGATGATGAACGTTTGAATTACTCAAGCTTTGATTTCCAGATATATAGGGAGAGGCGGAAAGTTTTCACAAAGGATAAATGGAATTTCCTTTTTTTTTCTTTTTTTTTTGTATAAATTATTCGGATTATTTTATACCCACGGCTATACACACCACTCTGATGTTTCAAAAAGATCGTTGATAGAAAAAAATCTTTGTAAAAAATCTAGAAAGTATAAAGGAACAGTTGATATGAGAAATTTTATACGTACGTACCGTACCCACCTGAAGTGAAATTTGAAATGAAAATAATTAAAAGGAGTAAAAAAAGGAATTAAAGCGAAGTAAATTTCATGAATAGACAAGCGATGCCATCGCGCTTACACCGCGTTGGGTCGCTTGAAAGGACTTTGATTGCAATCAGAATCTCGTCAATTTCAATTACTGTTTCTGGCACGGTATTCATTTACTCTTATTATTAGGTATACACGTATGTAGTTTAATAATTACAGAAAATCTGTTAGGTGTGAACTGTAAGAAGGGAAATACATGTGGGCTGGTCCAAGACTAGAGTAAGTGTTACAATTTCGTTATCTACATATTTTTTTTCGATACGCAATTAGTTCGTCGCACTCCAGGTGCAGGTTTAGGGTCGAGCATTTTTTGATGAGTTAATACGGTAGATATGAGAAGAATTGCTAAGCTCTAATTGAATTTCAGTGCTTTCCGGTATTGTTTATTCTAAAGAAGCACCAACGAGTGTTAGCCAAGAGTTAAGAATGGCGCGAAGCAGAACCAAAGAGGGTTTTAATTAAAACACTCAGACAGTGAAAAAGAGTATAAATATCCTTTGACAAATATCCCTCGAGCTGTTGCTGCTGCTGCTGCAGCTCACTTACTCTCCCCTTTTTCCATTCTTCAGTTTTCTCTTCACCCGCGCTCTATATAGAAGTATAAAAAGCAACAATCGCTGCTCCTACCAGAAAGTGCAAATATTTGCCGTTACATCAGCGAAGGACGAATGAATTTAGAGATTAATAAAAGTATAGCCGGTGAAAAATAGAACTGTTCAGAGGATATGAAAAACAATAACTAAAGCCCGAAGATACGAACCCAAGTTGAAAATTTTCAATTGAAGCGCTCGCCCTGAGAATTTAGAATCCTCGATATTGTTTCGCGCAGTTTTTTCGTGTGATATATAGAATTCAATTTTTCAGTTTTCTGTAGCACAAGAAGGCACGCGTGCTTATTTATCAATCGTTTATACCGAATGTAAAACGCCGTAGGCAAAATCGGTAAAAGCTCGCGTAGAAAACGGGAGAAAAAGCGGTAGAAGCGGCAGCCTTTTTTCCGTACCTCGAATAACGAGAGAAGCTGCAGAGGGCTATACGTGAGATTCCGTTTTTGCAGCATCCCCTGCCACGCAGCCTGCCCGAGGAGATATCGAAATAATTGAAAAAGTTTAAATAGACTTCAATGTTATTTATTTATTTTACGTAGTCTTCATTTTTTTTCCCTTTTTGGTTTTCTTTTTTTTTTGTTTTTTTTTTTTGTATTTCACTTCACCTACGGATGACTTCTCTTGCGAGGTAAACTTTTTCCAAAACGTTTTCCAGCGATTCACATCTTTATAAATAACGGTGTCACTTTAATTATCTCGTTATTTATCTTACGCATAAGTCACTTTGCGAACTTGATCGTGATCTTTAAGGGTCAAAAGTTACGACTGGTTTACAGTATAGCTCAGAATCCCTCGAAATAACAGTTTGAGCAGGGAATTTAATAATTTCAAGGCTTCGGGCGACTCCGAAAAATCGTCCAGACAAATGAGCAATTTTTAGAAAAAAAAAAATGCAGGCATGAGAAATATTTCAAGAACCCTTGACGACCGTCGGATATAACTGCTGGTAGAAAGTTTTACGACCAAATTTGTTGTGTGGTAGGTAGGTAGGTAGGTAGGTGGATAGGTATATACACATAGAAAAGCGAAAGGTCTTTTTAGGGATAATTTAACGGGGATTCAATTTAGTTTACAACACATGAATTATACCCACACACGGTGGAAAATACGAGCTTTAGCTAGTCGTGAAAGTAGGGTGATAACAGTTGGGGTTCTAAAACTCGTTTTATTAATAATACGGTCTATTGTGTGTTATCAAGTTACGGTTCGTAAACAACCCTTGGCGTAAGTTTTCTCTAAGAGGTCTGTGTTTACCGGATCCAGCGTTCGTTTAACACCCCCATGCACACGTTCCTTCGATAAATCATATTAATTGAGCCGCGAATTTAGCTGCCAGTCAATGTTTTCTTTTGTTTCGTCATTTAAGTCGAAATCGCGATATTTTGGCCAATCGGTTTCGAAACAGTTGAGCACTGCAAGAAAAAAATTAAAAAAAAGAGTATAATGAAAGAAACTATAAACTATCGATCGGCGGAGAATTGTTAGTTTTATCTTCAAACGCAGAGTGGGATACGAAACCCTGCGCGTTGCGTGATGTATATAAGACGTATAGAGCGATTCGGAGTCGGTCGGTTCTTTTGCATTTTATAGTTTACAGCCCCAGCTAAGGACTGTAGGAGTTCTCGACGAGGTGGCAAGTTATATAAAGCATAAAACATACGAAGAAATCACGACACGAATTCGACTCTGTACCTGGAACGGAGTGGAATTCTCAGCCAGCTGTTCGCCGGGGTTAGTATGGCTATGAAGGGGGTGCAGGCAGCGGATCGCAAGCGCACCACCCCAGTCGAGTCGATTATTCTTTTCGTGCTGTAGCGTCTTTTTAGTAGTGCATTAAAAGCAGGCTGCTCTTTATATCTCCTTCTTTTATGGACGATAATGTTAGGCAATCTCGTCTAACGCCCTCTCGCTCCAGCTTTCGGCGACTTTCAAGGGTTGAGAAAGGACGGTATTCTTTTTTCTTTGCATCCCTCTTTTTTTTATTTTCTTCACTTTACTTCCCTCGGCTTTGCCTCCACCAGAGTTACCTATTGTACATATATATAGGGTAAGTATAAGTATTCCAGTAAGTCCGTCTTTATTACCAAAGTGTGTTTAGTCTTAACGATCAGGGGGATTAATCCTTAAAGAAATTATTTAACCAAATCTTAAGGCACTTTAGAAACAACTGATTTTATACTTCATCAACTGTAGGGTAAATCGCACCAGATCATACCGCCTATAATATCTCACAAACCAAAGTAAATACATTTGGACCGCATCTTCATTATTCCCAATCTTTCATTTTTCAAGTATTCGAGAATAATTTCTCACCGCGCAACCGTTCTCGATAAAAAAAAAAAATAAATAAAAAAATAAAAATGAAGTGAAATAACGGTGTTCAAACTTTTTTCCGTTCCGTAACGTCGATTTCATGATTTTTACCTCATTTTTAGTTCGCCGTTCCATTATTGTTCATTTACGAGCTTCCAATATCGCCGGTATTAAAAATGAAGGGAAAAAAAACAGAATTATTTCACTGGTGATAATTTAGATAACTATCTGAAATTGCATACAACTTGCGTATATGTAAGAATAATTATCATAATCGTTTCCGTAATTGCAGGACGAGTATCACACCAAATTATGCTTAAAGACCGGAAATTGCACGAGTACAGTGCCATCGCCTCGTACTGCAGGGATGAGAGAAAGGGAGGGCGAGGGGAATGAGTGAATTATTTTTAATTGTGAAATCGTAAGGGTAAAGTTTTTCGCTATAGAGAACAATTTAAATTTAACTTGGTGGGTTAGTGCGCAGGTGGTATACACATAGGTTGTACAGGTACGAACACGAATAGTAAATTTGTTTCCGACTCATTTTACAAACAAACTTTTAACAAGCCACATTAAAAGTACACATGTTTCTCTTCGTTTGGCGTTAACAGGGCAACTCTGAACGTCGGTATAACCAGCTCTTTACCCCCTTTATCTTCCACCTTCTCTGCTCTATGTTTTCCAACATGCCCCGCTTGTCCCGTTCTATACCTACCGATCTATATATTGCAACGGTGAAGTGGAATGGAATGGAATGGTGTGATATGGTATTTCAACGAAATGGGTGTCTGACTGGCTGCCCCCAGAGGCACGGACTGAGGTCAGAAGCTCCCGTTTTTAGTGGGGTCGGTACAACACCCCAGAGACGGTTAAACTTGGTATAACCTACCTGCCTTCGACTCTTGACTTCCTCGAGTTTCAAGGTCCGATAATTTCGGAGATAATGTTAGACGGCGCCAGATATGGATGCGTGTGTGAATTTTCAAACACATGAATATTTAATTTGCTAATTTCGATAAAAATCATTTCTCTTTTGCAGTAACACCGAGGCTGACTGGAAAGTTCTATGCAATTTAATGACGTGGTCGGCCGCAACTACGGAATAATTGCGGAGGAAATTAATAGACGTTGGACATTTGATACGAATATATACGTATACATCACTGTGGGAAAAGTGTGGAGGTCGTGCTACAGAGGAAACCGAACCCCGTTCAGGGATATCCGTGGTAATATTTCCTACCCGTTTGGTCAGCCCTTGCGGTGAACACTGCGGACCCGGAATGGCCATGAAACTTATAATTAAAAGCCCGATAAAAGCTCCATTACATTCCACCAGATCGGTTTCATAAAATCTTTAATTACTACTTTCCTTCTATGAAGGCATATGATGTATAAGGCACAGGTATGTAAAGTATATCGAGCCAATGAAAATCCTCCAATTATACGAGTCGTATAATAAGGGAAAGAAAAAACCAAGGGCGTCTATATTTTCATCTTCTCGTCACCCAATCATCATCCCTCGTATCAGACGGTTCTGGAAAAAGAGTAGTAAAAATGGGATGCCGTCGTTAGCGTAAAATTTCATCGAATTAAAATAAATATTCAAAATTTATTAACCCCTTAGTTTTCGCGCAGATCCTACACGCTCTTCAGATGACGCATAATTTTTTCTCTGGTAAAATAAAGGAGAAAAAAAAAAAATTAAAAAAATTCAAACCTCAGGACCAAAAAGCTTCGATTAAGATAAAACTGTTGTTCCAGAAACTCCGGAGGGAACCCAGCTCCTAATTACTATTCGCGTATAATTAAGATGCGATAATTATAAGCGTGTTCGTTTGTTAAGGTTGAAAAATGAGAAAATTTATTTTTAGCTTACCTACTACAGCTTAAATTAAGCCCCTTGCTCAAGCGTCTCGTTAATTCGCGTTAAGACAGTTTTATTAATTTATTTTTTGAATGTATTAGTTATGAATAATTGCGGTACAAACTATTGTCCTCGTAATTATTTTTTAACAATGATCGTACCGTCCCCTCGGATCATGCGTGCAGGCCGAATTTAGAGCGAACGATGACAATGGTTTTGAAATTTTTTTAAGTTCATATAACTTTAATACTTAACTTAGGGTGCGCATCGAAGAGAAAGCTTTTTCTTACATTCTTTTCCGAGATACTCGCATAGAAATGGAAATGGTTGTAATAATATGTAATTCCATTTCATTGCTGAGCAGCTCACCTTTGACCCGTACCGTAGTAGCTGTCTTATGTAAAAGGCATTTCAGTATTCCTCGTTTCAAGGCTTTTGCGGGGCTAACCTTTATCATTAAAACGAACAAGCCTGTTTTCCTCGGTTCACGGAGGGTCTGGTAATACCGTGATAAAAATGATACGAAATTTTCATGAAGTTCGTGTTCTACATTCGCTACAAGTACTACAGCTTGCGGGTCTTTTTCATACGCATCGAATATATACATATATATGTAATATGATAATTATAAAAAACGCATTCACCGGTTAGAAAGAATGTTAAAAAAAAACAACAAACATTTGTTCAAAACATGTTCATGTTTAGAAAAATATATATGTTTACTACAGAACTTTTTGTTTTCATACCTTTGATTCCGATGAAACATAACGCGCTCCGAAATTATTAAATTATTTTTGTCAGAGATAATACAAATTTTTTTCTTCTTTCAATATACAACCTAATTAGTTGAATGAAACAAAGACGATGAATATATTGTTTGTCTAACTCGTCACACATGGAATTTTTGAATTAAGCAAAAGAAAAGCTTTCGCTGTCGATGTGATTTTTTCTTTTTTTTTTTTTTACTGAAAAATTATAGTGAGGTGAATAAAAGTTATACCAATTTTCAATCAGGTGTTTAAATATTTAATCTGTATGAAAGCTTTTTCGAGAACCACCTCGACGATTAATATTAGCAAATACAATAAAAACAGGTGTGCAGCATTAATACGAGTAAGTTTTAGACGCGCAACTTATTGTCCAGGTCAAAAATGAGAAGCTGGGAAATGAATAATTTACAAGCTCCTAAAAATATACCAGAAGATGGTTTTAGAAACAAAGTTTTAAGGAATGAACGTGACCCCAAATACGTGGATTTGCATTGAACGTGCAGAATCAGCCGATTACGCAAAAGAAGATGTACTGATCATATGCGTAGAACAAATTCTTTTCATCTTATTCCGTATTACTTTGTAAGACTTTGAAAAAAACCATATCGTCGCTGAGGTCGTTGCGGGGTTGGTTTTCGCAACCGGTTCAATCAAAAACCAACTTCGAATTCGCTTTCCCTGAATCAGGGGGGAAAAGAATAAGAAAATTTAGTTACAACCCTAACACGATCCTAAAAAACTTTCCAACGAACGTATACGGAGGTACTGTATAGTGCAAAGATTTCGTGGTAAAACTCCCAACAAACTCGTTTACGAAAGACTCTCAAATGAACCGGAAGTTTTTATTGCGTATATCATTATTATACGGAGAGAGTGATCAATTCCAAATGATGCCCCATTGAGTAGCTATACATCTCTTGATCAAAGAAATAAAATCGAATAAAAGAAGGGTGCAAAAAAAAGTTATTAGCTTTTTTTCCTCTTTTACCTTTTTTTGTTTTTTTACAAAGCAGCAGCGGTCCTGTGAATTCTGCGACACGGTACGTATAGATATATGCATAAAATCTATGTAAGAATGTTTTTCATCATTTCTATGGGATTGTGAGCGACATTAATCCGCAGGTTTCACAGACTTTGACTAAATCACGGATTGAAAAATCCTTCGCTGGGCGAATGAACTTTTCTTACTTCTTATCTCTCACCTCTGGAGCTTGTCCCTCTCTCTTGCGACTTACGGCAGCGTACAGCCCTTTGAGTTTTACTGCTAAAGTACGTATGTAACAGAGGGAAAAAAAGAAAAAAACAAAAGAAGCGGAATTGCAAGAACGAGACGTTCTAGTCCTTCATTAGTCACATTGACAAGAAAAGATTGAATTCTGCATTTGCAATCTGCGTAAGGTAAAGCCTGGAGTTAAAGTTAAAATGAAATCAATTTTTCTGCGAGGATTTTCATTAGTTAACCGATGGAGGTTCCCGGGACTTATACGTGCGACTACAGAAGCCCTCTTTAGTACTTCGCTGGGAAAATGGTTGGAGAAAAAAAAATGTATGAGGAACAAAAAAACGGGTGGAGCAAGGAAGAAAAAATGAAAAAAGTCAGAGAAAAATAAATCGGAGGCAGGAACGATGGAGATGTCGATGTATACGTGGAATAAGGTGTCGCTGATCAATAATTCATTTCGTTCACTTCGCATGGGGGGTTGATGTGGTGTATTGAAATTGTGCTTCTAACCTCCATTCACTTGTCCGTCGTTATTTGTCTGTAGTTATAGGCTGTAGAATGACAACGGCGTGATTTATTGGCATTATCGATGACCATCCACGAAACACCGGCATGATTTCATGGGTACGTCCGAACGGTGGGCACCACGTATAGGGTATATAATATACTCTATATATGCGCATGTGATAAATCCATAATATTCAATAGTTTAATATTTAATACTTTCGAATGCATCTAGATGACAGCGTGTTTTTTTCTGCCACCGACAGATACGTCGTGACCAGTTATAGCAGAACGATGAATCAAGATTGTCGCTGTGACGATAAATATTCTCATACTATACAGAATTTTATCGTCATTCTTGGCCTTCCCCATCAGATCTGTCGGAAATGGGATATAAAAAGAATCTTTTTCTGTCGTTCCGATTTAATACGGAAGTAGTATCTTCGCCATTTTTTTTATACATCTTCTCAGATTAATCGGCTAACATGTCGGTTCGTCCTCGAATCGCCCTCCGTCTGCTCATTATCGCTCGATTTCAACCCCCGCAGGGCTTGGACTTCTCCTATATCGCGGCTACGGAGTGGGCGTTGGTTTTGGCAACAAACTTAGGCGTAATAAATCCATTAGATGAATTGTTGTTCCACTGGTTGATCGTCGTGCATTTTGTTGTCCTTTTTCCAGGATATTCGAAACCCTCTTTTTCTGATTCACTTTTTTGCTGGTACTTCTTTTTTCATCCTTTCCTTATAACCTTGTATTTTTTAAATAAATGAGGAGAGTTGTCGGGTAAGAATCAAGTAGTTGCGCTGCTGACATTAATAATAATGAAAAAATTGGATTTCGTGTTTTCGAGAGTGGTTTTAGGTGGAGACGCGGAGAAGGAGAGACAAGAGACGGACACGGGTCTCGTTTTGGTAATCCGGTTTGAGATGCAAATAAGGATTTTATGGCACGTCTCTCATTAGCCGAGCTGCCGTAGCCGTCGCCTCTTTGAGAAAATTCTTCGGTCGACCTTCCTACAGTTCAAGGGGTTCGGGTCTGAAAATTACGCATCTGACTTTACCAGAAGCTCTGAATATTTTTACGCACTCTCATTTCATTGTCACTCGGGCTGACGGGAATGACAAATGGGCTGGGAATTGGCCAGTTCACCTTGGAATTTTGATTGGTTTTACCGGAAGGGAAGAAACGACGGACAAACGAGAGAGGGTGAAATTTACCAACGACGAGAGATAGTCGCTGCTCATTTTTCCATCGCTTCCAAACTCTCTCGCCTCCTTCCCTGAATGTAAGAAAACAAAAAAAAACGGAAAACTATAACTTTACACAAAGATTTCGCTCAATTTTTGGTCATGCGTTCGACTCGTTAGTTTTTTGGAAACTAAAATTTATGAAGATCGTATCCCTTTGTTGGTTATACAAAACCGCGCGGCGGCACTGGCACGTGCAAAAGCTCCGGGTGTTGATTGCGGAGCAGTTTTGAATATTTCATAAAATTTCGTCTACCGTGCGAACGAGACGCTTCGTTAGCTCTATCCAAATAAAATGGAAACGGCGATGCAGCGTTTGCGTTTTTGCGGTTTCAATGAATCTAGCTGATTATACCTCAGCTTGTGACCACAGAAGAACGAGCTGAGGGGTGACTGATAAATGGGAACGAGATGAGCTAGCCTGTCCACCTGCGCATATGAGATAATGTAACACGTACTCACTCGTGTGATGTATGTACTCTGAAAAAAAGTAATAGAAAAATTCTGCAAATCCCTCATTCGTCAGTGGAATCCTGAAAAACATTCAGTTTTAATGAGAGGTGTCGGGTGGGATATGCGACCAGGTGTAGTGTTCAATGAGCTTGAATTTTTCAACGCAGGAAAAATTTAATCAGTTGAAGCGATCTTGGGAAAAAGCTACATTACAGGATGGTCCAGGTGTGCAGCGGTGTTCGGGTCCCTTGGTTGTTTTTCTTTCTAATTTGAACGTTGTTAAATTCGCGAAACACATACCTCGGTAGAGCGGGGGTATTTGGAATTTTAATTTTCCGTATTCGGATTCAAGTTTATTCTTCAAATATAGCAACGATTGTTTCGAAATGAACAAAATAAGTAATAAAGCCAAGTTTAACAATCCGGTGAATTACACAATTTCGTCGCGTCTGCATAATCTTGAGGTTGAGAGAAACGTCGCGATGTACAAATGAGCTGTATTTTTATTTCATTCCATTTTACGATTCTGCGGTTGAAATTAGGGCCCTTAGTTCGGGATCGAACTCGGTATTAGTGCCAGTTGGGATTGTTATTTGGTTGACCTCGCGTAGGTTGAATGGCGTGGGTTGGTTTTAGCGACCCTTCTTCTGAATTCAGTATACAGAAGTTTTGCCTTTTGCCCTATTTTTCCTGAGCGCTGCCCTTTATAAGTCTATTTATAAACAGAGAGACCACTAAATGTAAAATGGGGTTGGAATAAATGGTGGCTAATGACGACCATAGACCGTCAAGAAAGGACCCCCAGGAAGCGTCGTGACGCCCCGACGTCGCATTGGAGGAATTTCAGCTCTTCGGTAGTCGAGAAACGTGTAGTCGTTCGGCTTGGTGTTGCTACTGCATAGGATATAGGAAGAGATAGGGTCTCCTACAGGGGAAGTAAGTGGAAAATATACGGTGTAAGGGGAAAGAGAGTTCTTGGGAGAAGAACTAGCGATTTCCATTCCTACGAAAGTTTAATTACAGGGTTTAATTAAACTTGGTTAACGAAAACAAAAACCGCCCTATAATGCACATTATTCATCAGGGGGTGCGAAGCTACAAGACCTCGCTTATTATTCGTCCGTCGGTTCGTATATAAGAGTAAAAGTACAGCGAGTTGATCTTATATATATCCACGTTGAGGTGGATTCAAGGATTTCGAAGAGATGTGACACCGAAATTTAATTAACGGAGTCTCTACTACCATAGCAGTACTAACCCCCGGGGTACGTACGCGGCGAGATTATCTTATTACAATAATAACGGATTCAGAATTATTTTTCAATTTTTCAGAGGACATTGCCAACTCCGTTTCGCAAGCCATGCGAGAGAACTATAATGCATCGTCCGTCTACGAAAAATAATAAAAATAACCTCTACGCGCGCCTATATTTAGTGGTCGATATTTTATTGACGAGGAATAATCGACACCCTCGAGCTATCGTGGAACTCGTTCTTATTTCAATAATTAATTTCAACTACTGCGATCCACACGATGTAGAATGTATTATAACGTCGTTTTGAATATTTCTATGCATAATAAGAAGTCAGTCAATTTTCAAGTGAATCTCTCCGAGCGATCTGCGAAATGATAGCGTATATATAGAAGCTTCGACGAGAAGAAGAAGGATAAAGAGAAAAAAAAACAAAAAAACGAAAAAAATAATAAAGCAGAAAAAATCCATCAGCAAGAAATATTACGTTAAGGGAGATTCTCTATACGAGACTACGTGCAAATGTGAATTTAAAATCCAGCTAGTGGCGTAGTAAAAAGTGCGGATCGTCTGGATAGTAATATTGAATGAAATTGGCGCTTCGCAAGCGATACCGCAGGGGGTAAGGGGGTCGAGCAGGAGGGTGGCCGGGGGGTTGGCGCAGGGTCAGGCGAGGTCAAATTCCCCTGATTGGGAAAAGAGTCGAGGTAGTGTGTACGAGGGTGAATATGCAATTTGATATCGCGTTACTTTTTTAACGAACGGAATGCGGAACGTGCTATAAACATTCCTGCAGCACCGCACCCCACCTCTCCATCCGGCATCTATTTCGTCCCTTTTTGCATCGCTTTGCCAAATTATATGGACTTTGCATGCGTCAAATTAGCTGCAAGAGCAGCGCAATTGGCAATAAGAATTCCACCGTACATGTAAACGCGATGTATATTTTTGGCCGGCAATAAATTGTAATAACTTTAAAATTACTCCGTCATTTATACGAACACATACCCAACTATTGGGAGTTATTATTGCGCCGCCATATTTTCGCAAAGATTACCTACGATTTGCAGCTTTGTAGCCAATGCCGAGCAAAATGCGCTGGGCAAATAAGTGGGCCAGAAAGGAATGCTTTTGACATTTCGATAATGGCGGAACTGAAGTTCGACGATGGAAAAGGTTTTAATACAGCTGTTACTGCTGTTGCAGGATTTGGATCACCTGTGACCCTCATCGAATTCCGGAGCTTTTTGACTGCAGCTGATGGTTCGCCGTGAGTTATGATGGCCGAGAATTTACCGGCTCCCCGATTATATCTTTACCCAACTTTCCATTCGCTTCCACCTATACGTAGTTTTCGGCACGTTCTCACTGCTCTACAGTCACACTCGTGATGATAAAAACTCGAGTAACGTAAAGAGGCTTATTAATTAATTGACGGTGCTCGGAAGAGTCACGATTCGATTTTTTATGCCTCGTTCAAAAGTTTCGTCATTAAAACGGTAAGAATATCATAATTTTCTCGTCTTTGATTCTCCAAAAGTTTGCTGCGGCAAGATTTATCCCATCACGGCCTTGTGTTATCCTAACGAGGCATCAGCTCACCTGAATCGATGTTTTTTTGAGACAGGTTACGAGCGGTCCTTGTAGATATTCGTCGGGTGTGAAAATGAACTTTGAACTATACATCGGAGTAACCTCCATAGATTGACTACCCTGAGGGGATGGTGGTCCTCGAAGCAAAGTCTGGTTAGTCAGATGGTTGGGTCATCCTGGAGTGACTTTTCCGGGTTTAGATTTGCGTTGGTTGACTGGAAAAGGATAAGGATTTAGATGTAGGTGTAGGCGGTCGGCGGTACGGTGGCATGTTTCTCCGGGTTAGCCAAGGGACATGTTTATTCAGTGGATGCCGGAAAGAGCTGCTGCTGAGTGAAGGGGTCGTGGGGATGCCCAGCTCTACGTACGAGTAAATGTCCGACTATATATACACCATACACGGTGTATGTTGACGGAGGAATATCGCGTCGAGTAAATCATTATAATTGTAATTTATATCAAGCATCATCCTATGTTAATTATTACAAACCCGTAGCGCGAACACATACAGGCGGCACTCCGCGGCCCGTATAACCATCCGGGATTTATGAGATTTACGAGATCAGGACGGGTTTGGTCGCGTCACCATTTTTTACGTTATTTCACGATGCGATGGGTCATTCATAACGAGTAATGGGCTGACATGATTGTTATAAATTACTTTCGGGATTTTTACGAGTGATCGGATTTACTATCCGAATCTATATCCCCCTTGCCGTAGCCGCTATAACCGCCCTCCGATTGGTTGCAGGGGATTTTACAGTATTGATATTTTATTATGTACATCATTCGCCGCAGACTGGGCATTTTTCACCAAGCAAATAATTCAACCCCAATTGAATACCGCCCTCGCCGCATCGGCCGACAGATCGCCGACAGAATTAAGTGAAAGACCAAATTTCCGACGCGTCAGAATTTAATGATATTTTTCCACGCGTCATCGTGACGAGATTATCCATACATTATACGGGTACACGTGAAATGAGTAAAAAATATTCCAACCAAATTTTTCATGCAGGCTTTAAAAGCCCCAACAATAATTATGTTAATTATTCTTCGAACCTAAGCCTATGATTGTTGTTACGCCTCAAGCCATACGCATCAACGAAATTTTATTACCGCAGAGGCTTGTTGCTTTCGGGTTAAAATCCCTCGTGTTTTTCTCTTCAGAGTCCACTTTTCAATCTGAGCTGGGTTACGTTTTTCCTACATTCCGTGCAGTTCGCCGGGTGCTTCACCTTCCTGAAAGAGGAAATGTTTTAGTATATTATACAAAAATTTTCATCATTATTTTCCCCGTAATTGCTGTGCTCTGTTGTTGAGCGTCGTAAAATTATTCTACGCAACTATTTTTCAAAATCGCATTAACTTCTTCCTATCTCGCGATAGACCTTATATATCGTAATTCCGGTAATAATAGCGAATGAGAAAAAGGCTTTCGTGTTCTTCAACCCCCTTAAAGATTATTGCTTTTATATTCCCATTATCGTCGAGCGCAATAACTGCTGTTTATAACTGATTTAAATCCACGGATCACATGTCCTTTGCTACAGGGGCCATATTTCGTAGACAATTGTGGATAGATCCGTCTGGGGTAATTTAAGTAGCGATAATTCATGGAATCGTAAGTCGTAGTTCGTCGTAGTCGTGGCGACGAATCGTCTGTTGTAGGGTCCTGGGAGTTGGAACGTACGTCGTACGGTAACAGTTTGCATGTCTAAGGATGTACCAGGCCGTGCCTCGCTCCCTAAACGAGCCAGCTAAGCGGGTCCTCTTAATTATACCCGAGATATAAACAGCCCTAAACGTTACATGCATGTATGTTATGTATAATACATATGTACAACAGATTCGCAGAAAACATGTATGGATATTTAAATATACATTATACCGTAAATATATTGAAGCTCAGTAATATGGGCTTGCGGTTTTCTTTTACGCAGACGTCAAGTAGGACACGAAACAGATCGTAATTAATAATTTTCGAGGTCAAGCAGAGGTCACAAGGTTAGTTCCAAAGCAGAAATCTATAGCCAATATCTAATAATAGATGAGGATAGCCAGACGACAGTTGACTGAATCAATAGTCGGGCAAATAAATAGATAAACAAATAAATAAATGAATAAATAAATCAAACTGAAAATAGACATGGTCTTATCTGTGTGTTATATATCAAAGGGCGAAGGGGGGCTCGTAATCTATCGACTGCGAAAGAAAGTAAAGTGGGTGCCAGGCAGAGGGATCGTATAAAAAGTTTAAAAGTAAAATTCTTTTTTGGTTTGCAAGATGGAAGGGGATGAAGAGGAAAAGGAAAAGTCTCCGAGTAATGGCACGGAGGTAGGCCAGGTTATCAACTATATAATGTATACGTATACCTCCTCACTTCTACATATACCATCTGCTTTCGTAAACGCGCGACGGTCACGCAGCTCGTAATGCTGCGAGTAATTTTACTTCTTATTCTAAAGTAGCGACCGTAGAAAATTTGCCCGAGTAAACCCACTTGGGGTGAAGCTAGACGGAGGGTGTATTATAGTTGAGATAATTTTCAGAATCTTTTCACGTCACTATCAAGTTCCCAGGCACGCCGTATTATAAAAAGGCGCACCTTCGAGACGAGGATCCTAAATGTTACGCTTTTTGGACAGATGAAATGTTGTTTTTTTTTCCACCTCAACTTTGCATAGTTTCGTCGGTATGAATTATAACATAATTGTGCTTGTTTGCGCAGTATTACATGGAATTATTTCGATCGTACCTTCAATGAGTTCAGATGTGAAGTGGAATATACTGGAGGATATTATAATAGCTGCAAGGATAGAGAACTGTTTTCAGTCGGATGGTTATAAGTATAAGCTTCCCGATGTAATCCTCAGTCCTTCGGGATAGTTTGCAGCAGCGGCAGCAGCGGTAGGGATCAGGTATGATGGACACTATGGCATACAGATATCTTGAGAATATGATTCTAATACGGAATGTTGTCTGCGACGATACGATACTATTTTAATACGAGATTCGGATCAGTGGAGTAATAAGGAAGAGAATGGTTAGTAAAAGGAGAATTCAATTCTCTAATCTGGCGGCTCATAGAGTGCGGAGGTTTGGCTTGGCACGAAGGACAACCAGACGATTTGTATGCGAATGAGGGAGGGCTCATTCCTCCACCCATTCTGCAGGCGATATAGTAGAGCTGTGTATAAGAGAAGAGATGGAATGGAAGGTAGCCTCAGCTATGGGGGATGAGATGAGAAAGAGGTAAAGAGGGGGAGGAGTCAAGGACAGAGGGATCTCTGAGAACGGCACATGTCTGGCCGCAATTATACCGGTTGCATTCAACGGGATTCTGCGGTTGCATTTTCAGAAGGAATTCCCCTCTGAGGTAGAACCGGAGAAACGCAATTTGGCATTACGGCGCTAATCTCGTATGCGCGACACAGCGTCGCGGTCCTCCCCCTACCCAGAATTCTACTCCTCTTCCCTACCCTATCGCCTATCGTCGCCCAATCGCCCAAAAAATAAACCAGAGTCAATAGCAGCCCCGCGAAATTGGCGCGGTGTATACCTGAAAATGATCATTGATTTCGTTCCATTGCAAATGAACAAGAGATAAATAAGAATATCCTATCTTATGCGAGATGAAAAATCGAAAAACGAGATGAGCCTCGTGTTTCTGAATTCGCGATCGATAAAATTGATCGAGGTATCGCCAATTTGTGGCTCCAAAAAGTAATAAAATGAGGATATCTCGATGAGATTTATTTCTAGCTCAATTTACTCGACGGTTTTGTGTTCCTGAGGTCAAAATACGTTGGAAAAGTGTGCAGCGATCGATTTTAAAAATACTTCATTTTCGGCCCGAAAATCAAAAAAATCCAAAGGGGTATACCTTGGATTTTTGTCGATTTTGTGGTCAAAAATCGACATTTTTTTTAATTGGGGTTTTTGGGGGTTTCTTACGTATTTTGAGCCCAGGAATCCAAATCTGGAAGCCAAATTGATCTATCTATAAAATTGGCCGGGTTATCGCCCATTGATCGCTCTAAAAAGTGAAAAATCAAGGATATCTCGATAGGATTTATTCCTGGCTTAATTTACTTAACGGATACGTGTTCCCGGGGTCAAAATACATTGGAAAAGTGTCCTATGGTCGATTTTAAAAATTCTTTATTTTTGACTTCAAAATCGACAAAAATCTAAGGTATACCCCTTTGGATTTTTTCGATTTCTGAGCCAAAAATGAAGTATTTTTAAAATGGATCGTAGGACACTTTTCTAATGTATTTTGACCTTGGGAACACGAATCCGTTGAGTAAATTGAGCTACGAATTAATCCCATCGAGATATCTCAATTTTTTCACTCCGAAAAACAATAAATTGGCGATAACTCTATCAATTTTATAGATAGACCGATTTGGCTTTTGGATTCGTATTCCTGAGGTCGAAATACGTAAGAAAAGTGTCATACGATCAATTTTAAAAATTATTCATTTTTGACCCCAAAATCGACAAAAATCTAAGGTATACCCCTTTGGATTTTTTCGATTTCTGAGCCAAAAATGAAGTATTTTTAAAATGGATCGTAGGACACTTTTCTTATGTCTTTTGACCTGAGAAACACGAATCCGTTGAGTAAATTGAGCTACGAATCAATCCCATCGAAATATCGCAATTTTTCTGCCCTGAAAAGCGAAAAATTTGTGACAACTCGATCAATTTCATAGGTAGACCAATTTGGCTTGCAGATTCGAATTCCTGAGATCAAAATACATAAGAAAATCATAGCAAACTCGAAAAACAAAAATGTTGATTTTCGACCCCAAAATCGACAAAAATCAAAGGTTTGGACCCAACGTCCAATCCTTTATCCTGCACATAAAATTCAAATTGCGATAACAGAAATGCAGATTGATAAAAAAAAAAACTCTTAACATGTGATGCGTGTGAAATCTAATGATATGAAATTGAAAAAAAATAGTAGACAAAAATTTGAAAAACAAATGAAATTGATGCGTGCAGTGCTAGTTGGAATTAAAATCGAAAGAAAGTAAAAAATCGTGAGATAGATTTTCGTACTACTCACATACCTACCAATTCGTGGTTTTCCTCGGGTGCAGATAGAAGCCCTGCAGGGCGTCGGTATTAATTACAGGTAACTTTCAACAAAGTCTCGCGTGTCGAATCAGTTTACCGCCGTAACTGCCTATCGCTTTGTTGTAACGAGAACGTATTACATCCGAGGCTGTACAGCGGGTATGGATTTTCATAAGTTGCTGTCGATCAATTTTCACTCGCGTTATTTTCGTCCGTGTTATAGTCGGCCGTATAAGAAAGATATTTTCAGAAGGTAGGTGTCTAGCGAGAACAAACTACGCAGTATGTACACACAGCGAAGCTGATATTAACACGTGCGGCGGATTGGACACACGTCCGCAATTACTCCATTAGACGAAACATGCGGGAAAAGGGGGGGGGAGTAAGAAAAGAAAGAATAATCGATAGCATCTCGAGGTTGGCAGACTACCAGACCAGCCTGGTCACAGATGTAAGGAGAAAGAAGATAAATAGAATATGTATGCGCAGCTCCACTTCTTATAGAAACCATCGGTAAGCGGAACGTGGCATCTGTTTACACAGTAGGATCGAAAGAGTAGTCGAGTCACTGACTGCGTAATCGTCCGTGTCATTGCTCACCTCTCTAATGTCTGATCCAAAACCAAACCACCCTATACCATACCGCTATCAGACAGCTGTCGACTCTTATTTGAATTCCAAGATCCTATTCTTATTCATGTTTGTCCCTTACAGAATACCCCATCAATCGCAATTTCATGTACTTTTTTTTTTATCTGTCAACTCAAAGAACCGTTTTTTTTTTTTGTTTTTCTTTTCTTGCGGAAATGGAGGAGGACCAGAGGATCCGTGCTCCAGCTTTTTCTTATTCTTCCACTTTTTTTTTTGCCTTATTTTTGGGAATACTGCTTGTCGGAATACTTTTGACGTACATCTGGACGCCCGCGTGCGACTGGTCTTGGTTGAAAATGTCGGAGTCTGCTAGGTTCGTTTCTGCAACGTTCAGCAATATATTTTCTGAAACCTCGTGCAGTTGTTGCCAAATAGAGGTCTGTGTGTGGTATTTTTATTGGTAATGTCTTGTGTCTGTCTTTCCTGGCTACCTTTTTTCTTTTGAGATTGTTTCTCCACACTCCACTGGTCGCTTTTACTTTCAAGTGAATTTCACTTTTTGAACCTAAAATCGCCAGTTTCACTTCTAGCGTTTGCATATTACCGACTGTAAATTGACCGTGACCCGCGCTAATCGCGTGAAATCAATCTCCACGCTCTCGTCGTTTTGTTGATCGGGAGGAAACGATCGATACAGAAACTTTAGCGGTTGAGGAAACCAAAGAGTTATAAGGAGCGAGATTTACGAAGAATTTCACTCCATCGCGAGACAACGGGCACGAAGGTAATACGGATCGTTAAGTCGTTGTATGTGTCTATAGGCGAGCATTCGTTGCTTAATCGGCCTTGTAATTCTGCTCGAAATTATTCCAAGAATTTCAGAACATGTCGTGGATTACGCCACTCCTTGGATTTGAATTCGCCAAAGTATATATGTATACATATGTGCGTTGTGTCGCAAGATTGCGTCGCGATCATTACCAAAATTCACCTTAGTTATCTTGATTATTCTTGTCGTGAAAATAACAATAGCACAGTAATCAGATTCAGATATTAACGCGTAATCTCACCGCCCTATATAATAAGTAAAGTCGTGAAAAATCTTTGCAATGAGATATTCATGAAGAAATTGTTGGTTGAATAAAAAATTAGGGTAATTACGTGTCCAGTAATAAATCCGAGCGATTACTTCCGGTTCATTAACTGTTGGATGTATTTTGTCGGGGCAGGTGGGTCTGGAGAATTCCTGGAGAAATTCCAAGGAATTTCTTAGGGAATTTACCGGTTTCCGGTGATTCTCTATCCTTTTGCTTGAATCTAGATAATGTATATTTAGGTTCAGTCGTTGATGTGCAGGGAGATGAATCGAAGGGCGGGTGCCATGTCTGCGCTGTAGAGCCGAGGGATATTCGCGGGGATTTTGATAGATCGAACGTTCGAGATAATTCGTTTTACACTACGCTTCAAATCCAATCTGCTTTCGAAAGAACGCGTGACGATGTAAAATTAGCGACCCCTTTCAACCCTCAAACCACTTCGCCCGAATCTCGCGCAAATAACAAAGCCTTTCGTGCAGTATACACGGGATTATCGGCGAAGTGATGAGTAATTTTTGTCGCTGCTTGATCAAAAACTGAGGTATTAAACGGGCGATTACTTCGGTAATAATGTACTTTCTGAAATCGACGATCGGTGTAAAATCAGACACGCCGATGTACACAAAAAACTTAGGTGTGAGTTTCATTCGTTTATTTTTTTTTTCTTCTCTCCTTCCAATAGGGGTATGAAATCTCCAAAGTTCGGATGACGAACATTAACAGCTAATAGCCAGTTCGGATCCGGATCAGGAAGAACTCTTGAAGGAGGAGACTCCCAATAAAGTTCGGAAAGACTTTCCCTCTCGGTTTTCCTACGACGTCGAAAAACTTTGTTCAAATGTGGTAACACCTGTTTCCCGCGCTGTATAATGATCACGACACACGCTTACAGATATTGATGCATTCCGAAGGCGGATGGCACGTGCGTCGACGATTTGATTCATTTCTTTTCGATCAATCGCAATCGATCAACCAGCGGACTAAAATTGATCTAGATTATCGAAGCTGAAGTCGCGTTGACCGCAACGCGTTGCTTTGAAATACGATGAGGAATTTCTCGGTAGCTTGGAATTCGTAAATACGTCGTCGCGATAGAGAAACTAAGAGTCCTCAGCATCTGTTTGATCTTTAATCGAATCCTGTTAGAGGTATTACAACGCAGTACCAAGTAACTGCTAGTGGGAGATCGGGATCGGTTTACTGAAAGATGGTCACGAGGACTTGGAAATCTCGGAGACGCCGGAATAGGTATCCCTTGATTGGATTCAGTCCGACCAAGTTAGGGACTTACTCCTCGAACAAACGTATCTAGTTTTGAAGCTGTTGCACTATCCTCTGCAGAAGTGAGGAAGTTCCATGAGCCCGACGGTAATCAAAAGTTTCACTCCCGTGTCGATGCAGCTATTGCGGGATTCTGCGTCCCCGAGATACCTCATGGCTTAAAAACGGATAAACTCCGCATCGGATGAACTGCGTCGTCTGAATGTTGTGCAACAAATTATCACGGTTGTCGGTTCGACTTTACTTTATCTCGAAATTTTTACGGTAGTGCAATTGGTAAAGAATAGTTTACGTCCACACGTCCGCCGAGCCACCATCGTTGTAAACTTCCTTATCTTTTTTTTTCTTATCAGAAGAATGATAAACAGAATCAGACAGCGCAGGGCTCACAGCGCTCGTGACCTGCATGTACCGCATTACCTATGTTGCCATTAATAATTACTTCATACACGTGAATTCGATTAACAGATCAGTTGAAATTTACTCTACAATCTACATCCGTCGGTCTGTACATATATAGACAGAAAATTTGTTGTGTAATTGTTTATACAATATAATATTAGCATGGTCACGTTACAAACATGGTCACAGTATCTACGCGCTAATTTCGGATATTAAAGAGGCACGATGTATCCGTTAAAATTGTACGCTCAATGACAAGATCAGATAAATAAACTGATAGGAAACAGGGAAGATGAGATTTTAAAATGAGTTATAGAGTATATACTTAATACTTATACTCTAGTATGCTCAAGTATACTACAGTTATTAGGAGGATATAACGCGGCTTCATATATCGTTATCTTTTTATGAGTTTGACCATGTTTAGCTCATGAAATTCTAAGTTGCTACGCAAGAACTATACGGTCTGCGGTATCCGTTGATAACGTTTAGATCGTGATCGCGCGTGACAGCAATGGTTATCAGTGAATAGTGTTAAAATATGTGTCAAAGTATGTGTACATGATTCGATGGTGTTTACGCTTTTTGTGTCGCTACAACTTCTGATGATTGTAGTAGTGACCTTCTTCGTTGGCGTTGTCTAGCTGATTGAGAGTTGTATACCGAATCTTGAGTGGATTTCCCGATAGCGTCACTGGAATCTGAATCCAAGTAGATGTTACCTATAGATAGAGAAAGTCCACTTGATAATCACACGCTCGTGCAGGTTGAGTTATGCCGAATCACGTGATAAGTTTTTTGTCATCTTGAAATGAAATATCGACCAACCCATCGGGTTGGAATCAAGGAAGATAGCTCTGTTGGCAAATCGATTTTCAGACGTAAGTAGAAGACGTAATTTTCAGTAAATACCGGTACGTAGAACTAGTGCGATAGAGAGAATGTTGTGGAGGTTTTTTGCTGCTGCTATTTTCCTGGTCACGGGTATTGTGGAGCATGGAAACGGTGCAAGAATACTTGGTGTATTCCCGGTAGCTTCGATCAGCCACCAAGTCGTTTTTCGAGGTCTCACCATGGCCTTGAATAAGCGCGGTCACGAATTGGTTGTTATCACCACTGATCCGGTCAATGATCCGACCTTGAAGAACTATACGGAAATCGACATTCATATCCTTTACGAAGATTGGAAGATATTCGATCATATTATGCTTCGAGGATTGGTGAATTGGGAAGATACTATGCCGATGATACAAGAGCTATTTTGTCAACAAACTGAAACCATTCTTAGTCATCCGGAGATAAAAAGATTGTACTCGCCAGGGAGTGGTGAGAAATTTGACCTTATATTGATGGAGTTGGTTTGGACCGTTTCGTTTCTACCTCTGGCCAAACGATTCGATGCCCCAATAATAGGTAAACAGATGAAGTCGATTAATATCGAACTTAGATATACGAATATTAATGAGAAAAAATTTCTCCCATTATCTTTCGTAGGTATCACATCCTTGGGTCTAACACTTCCTACTCAGTATTCGATAGGCATACCCATTTTATCTTTGCATCCGTCGAGCTGGGAACTTGATGCCACAGATTTCCGTAGCTATTCGCTGTGGCCTAGACTTACTCATTTCATAAGGACGTGGAGATATATTCACTATCACAGAACCGTTTGGATACCGGAGAATGATAGGATTGCTAGAAAATATTTTGGAAATGACACGCCAAGCACTTACGAAATGGAGAAGAATATCTCTTTGGTATTCGTCAATCAGCAGATTCCAATTTCTTTCGTCAAACCAACCGTGCCTGGTGTCATACCGATTGGCGGCTTCCACATATCAAAGAAAATTGAACCTTTACCGGAGGTACCTAGCTATAATTATTATAGTACTATAGAATTAATATTTCGACAAATGATCCATTTTGCATTATTCGCGCAGCGTTGAAAATGAAATGCAACGTCACAGTGTATTATTTTCATTGATAGTCCCTCAAGAAAATTTTGGATGGCGCAACTCAGGGTTTCATTTACATGAGTCTTGGAACAAATGTGAAGAGCACAATGTTGACCGATAAAATGCGAGCCGACTTTATCGCTGTGTTTTCGCAACTTCCATACAAAATACTTTGGAAATTTGAAGATGATGAATTCCCAAACAAGCCTGATAACGTGATAGTCATGAAATGGTTCCCTCAACAAGCTATTCTAGGTATTAAACACACTGAAATTACTTTCAACAAAAAATTCAGCTATGTTTTTTGTCTCCTTCATTAGCGCATCCAAATTTGAAGGTCTTCATATACCAGGGAGGGCTCCAGAGCACAGAGGAAGCGATTGCTAACGGAGTTCCTCTTATTGGTATACCGGTGATTGGAGACCAAGACATGCAGGTGAAAAAGATGGCGAAACTTGGTGTCGCAAAGATGTTAGAGATCACTAATTTAAAAAGAGAAGAATTATTAGAAGCGATACAAACAGTCACGACCGACCGAAGGTATGGCATTTTTTTTCAATTTTTTTTTGTTCAAATATCTACTTACTCTAACCGTTGTCTATGTTTCAGTTACAAGGAGAATATGCTAAGCTTAAAATCCCTGATTTCGGACAGGCCGAATGATCCATTAGAGAACGCAATCTGGTGGACGGAGCACGTAATTCGGCATAGAGGCACTCCGTATTTGCGATCATCTACAGTTGACGATCCATGGTATCAGAAAAATGACATGGACCTTGTAGCCTTTATCACTGCTACAATTATGACAGTTTTATTCATAACTTTAATCATATTGTGTAAGTGCATAATTTATATCAATCGCTTATCTACAAAACCATCACTAATTAATGAGGGTAAAAAGCGAGATTAATTTGAAGAACAGATCCTTATCTTTCGGTTTAAACAGCCCATGAAGTACCATATGTAATTTATTATTGTACCGATAAATCCAAGTCAAATATATAAGATAAAGAATTACCTCCAGTCAAATATTGAGTATTTCATCAATTTCTTTCACAATTTGGTTGGACTTCTGCGGACAGAGAGCTGTTCAGTTCTTACTACTCACTTGAATAAATTGGCGATATGTTTATTACGTGCACATTATTTCTGTATCCAACGTGCAGTCTTGACATTTTTTCTATATGTATTCTTCCATTTGTCGTCGAGTTGGAACTGAAAATCGCGTTTTTCTTGAGTCACCTCAGTTTCTGAGAAATATTTTCGATCGTCCTTCTATCCTTATCTTTTTCCCTTTCATGACACGGTATACTGGCAGGTGTCGAGATCGTGAAAAGTTTCCTTCTACGCCACAAAAGTATCGTCAATGCGTGCGTACCTTTGGCTGAATGTCATTGAAAATAATGCACAAAATCTGATGGGGGAGCACTCGAGTTAAGAGAAAATTATCTGGTCGATCCAGATTACTCATCTGCACGTGGCGTCAGCTTGCATGACGGCAGCATTTTGGTGATCCGTTAATTATGTATACAAAATAGGCGGAAGGTTTGTTTTGGGTTAGATATTGTAACGATCGTAAACATTTTATTTGAAGACAGACCAAATAAATGTTGCACAATTATACGCGATTTCATTCGAAATCATAGACGAGATAAGCCTGAATCCGACGACACTAACCTTGAGGCTTGAAATTCTACTTTGTTATGAGAGAATATACCACACATCTATCCTCAGAATCGTTTATGGATCTACCATGTAGTTACCGAGGAAAGAATTGATAAAAATCACATAATTTCAAATTCTTACACGCAGGCTTTTATGGCAGAAACAATCTACTGCCGCGATTTGTATCTTTTGAAAATTGATCTATCCAAGTTTGACTAACAAAAAACGACTATGTATAGAATGGAATATGTATAGACTACAATGATTCATTTGCATACACGCTTAGTATCGTTGAAAATACCTCAAAAACAAACGTTGAAAAAATTCTTCTTGAAGTCGACTTGTAATGGCGGCATAGGTTTGGCAATGCTGGATACGCCAGCTGAATTATCGCACAGATGTTCGTTACGATTATTCCAGTCCATACACACGAACACATTTGAATGAAAGGGCGCTGTATCCATATTTTATTGAAAAATTCTACTACGAAAGTATTTTAAATATTTTTCTTGCTTGCGAATTAATTGTTAAAAAAATAAGCTACAGACAATTTCAATGATCAATTTCCATCTTTTTTGTTCAGATGGAAAAAGCAAATAGGTTTAGTTGCTTTTTCAACTCATGAGTTACGCATGAAGCTCTTTAAAATAGTGAACTCGCGAGTCGACTCTTTCAAATTTATTAACGGTGCGACTCCGACGCGACATCAATCCATTCTGGATTTCTGATCGTTCCGAGTAATAGGTCTTACATCAGCCTGGAGTCAATGGAAAATTGGGAACGCAGGTGTTTCGTTTAACTGTATCGTTTTTTATGGTCATAATTTACGTGAATGTGATAAAACTGCGCAAACGCATTACTTGCAAAACATACATATTATCATTGGTGTAAGTCGAATACATAAAAGCTAACTGAAAGCAGACCGGAGTGTACGTCAGTATAGTTTTATGAGTACCATGCTCGCCACGTACGCGATCACCTATAGTTTCACGATATGTTTTCTGAACCTTCTCCAATTTGGAAACGGATACAGAATCCTCAGTTTATGCAGTCGAGCTTCTATCAGCCATCAGATTGTATTTCGTGGGCTGACATTAGCCTTGAATAAGCGAGGGCATGAGATCGTAGCCGTCACAACGGATCCGATGAATGATCCAGATCTGAAGAATTACACCGAAATCGACATTAGTTATCTTTACAAATCCAACTTAAAAGCGAATGTAGCGGATGTCACGGACTGGTTATCGTCATTTCCGGCTTTGAGTGAAAGTCTAAACGATCAAACAGTGGAAATTCTCGAACATCCCGAGTTTAAAAAAATATATGCCGCCAATGCGAACGAGAAGTTCGATCTGATACTTCTGGAATCGTTGTACTGGCCCGCTTTATATCCTCTGGCGAACCGGTTCGACGCTCCAATCATTGGTGAGCAAGCCTGTTAATTTATCATAATCGAACATTCATGACGGATGAATGATGTTTCATATTTTGTTAAGGCATGACACCTATGGCCGGGCTTACGATAAACATCAAGTATTCCTTGGGCAATCCCATGTTGCCTTCCCACCCTTCAAATTGGGAAAATTATACCTCCGATCAACCCCAGTCGTTTTGGCAAAGACTCATGACCTTCGTTTCTTTTTGGAAGTTTTTACATTTTTATAGAACTGTGCATACGAAGGGGCAGGAAGCTATCGCCAAAAAATATTTTGGACCTGATATTCAGGATCTCTCTGACCTTGAGAAGAATATCAGCTTAGTTTTTGTTAATCGACGTTCAGCAGCTACGTTCGTGGAACCAAATGTTCCGAAATTTGTAGACATCGGTGGTTTTCACCTACACAATGGATTGAATAAAGCACCCTTGCCGAAGGTATATTCGCAATAAAAATTTTTTTTTACATTCTTTAACGTCTGCGCTTTTCATTTTTATTCCGTATAGAGACTCCAAGAATTTCTGGATTCTTCTGAAAATGGGTTCGTTTACATGAGTCTAGGTACCAACATGAAGAGTGTGATGTTGTCATCAAAAGTACGAGAAGCTTTCTTGTCGGTCTTTTCAAGACTTCCCTTCAAAGTGCTCTGGAAATACGAAGACGAGCTTCTTTCAGGACTACCTCCAAATGTATTTACTATGAAATGGATCCCGCAGCAAGCCGTTCTTGGTAATTAGAAGAAAATATTTTCATTTCACTTGGGATAACACTCTGTTCGCGTAATTACCAGATGCACCATATTTCCGAATACGCGTTGAGTTTGCGAAAAAATATAATTAATCTTTAATTATCTTCTGATCGAGTATAATGGAGGTTAATTAACAATACCTGGAATATTCTCACCAGCACATCCAAATCTGAAGGCTTTCATATATCAAGGAGGTGTTCAGAGCACAGAGGAGGCAATTTCTAACGCTGTTCCTCTGATTGGCATACCAACTTGGGCGGATCAGAAGATGCAGATCGATAAACTGGTGTCTCTTGGGGTGGCAAGAAAATTGGATCTGGCTAAAATAGATGAAAAAATTCTGGTAGACGCAATCACCGCTGTAACGCTCGATAGCAGGTGACTGAAAAAAAAAGTTCACACTAAATGAATTACAGTCGTTTGAATTTAATCCAAAATGTTTCTCTCGTTGCGGGGTTTAGTTACAAAGAAAAAATGGTAAAATTGCGAGAACTTTGGACCGATAACTCGCAGGATCTGTTAGAAAATGGAGTATGGTGGACGGAACACATTATACGTCACAGGGGTGGATCGTATTTGCATTCTACCACAGCTGACACCCCGTGGTACCAACGACAAGACATGGACTTGATTGCATTTATATCTTCCGGATGTACTCTAGTTGCAATTGTTTTATTATTTTTATTACACCGCTTACTTTCCTGCGTATTCACTATACACAGATACAAGTTCGTTGAAACGAAACAAAAAACATCCTGAAATTTTCAGTCTTCCAGACTGTGAAAAAAATTTTGTACATTGATTATTAAAATCGTCATTACTCAATACTACGTTTATGAATCAATAAATTAAAATGACATACGTTAGAATTTGTTTAAGATTGGCAAATACTTCGATGAATCGGAGGTTCTCTACTTAACTGACAATTTAAATGAGGTGATGTTTGACTTTTTTTCCAGAATAAAAAAAGAATATTGTTCAAGTAATCCCCCCCCATCTATTGTAGGTTATTTAGACGGACTTTTTTTTGCGGTTGGCATTGAAACACCTATATACTACTTTCGTGTTTCTATAAACGGACATTGACCAGAGGTCATCTGCTCGTTATATTTGTCTTTTTATCTAGTCGCATTGCTCAGTACGAGCACTTGGTGTAAATTCAATTGTTTGATTAACGTTTTCAAATGTAATAAGAAACCGAATGCATAAGTTATCCCGTTTTCGTTCTTTCCCCCCATAATTGAGGTACGTATGAATTATGTATTTTATTAGGGACCTCATAACTTGTACCACCCTAATACGAAGTAGGTTGTAAGTTACACAAGATATAACGTTACAATACTGTAGGGACCCAAGAGCGGTTGGTCAGTTCTGAAATTAGAGCTCGCCCCAAAGTCGGCGTCGGTTTTGGCGTCATATTCGGAAAGGGGAAGAAAAATGTATTTGATTTCCGATATAGCTTTCTTTATTGGACCGCGAAATCCGTAAATAATACTTGCATTGTTTCGGACGTAAACGATTGGTGGTATCATATAATTGGCCTGGTGAACTTTCCTCTCGATTTAGTGCCGACAGTTCGACCAAGCGTGTGTACCGCGGGAATCGGAAACCCCACGGTGCATGTGTGTCTGGTGCCAATAATTACGAGGGTGAGGTTATAACGATCATTTAACCCTCAGAAGTTGCTTCTTCGGATTTTTTTAATTGCATTTCGATCGTTAGTTCGGAATTTCGTTGTAGCGTAATGAATTTTTCCAAAATAGTTTTATCGCGGCCGTCTTTATCCTCAGCCCCTCTACGTTGCGGTGTGATATCATAATCCAGATTACAGTGAAATTCACCGAGTTACATCTCACTTTTCTATGAAGCAATATAATTTTGCATTTAAGGCACGCGATACGGAGGATAACAAGGATCAGTATGCGCTTAGGGATGTCAACGATTGAACGTGACTGCGGAATTCAGAGATAGGAGTTCGAGCTGTCCAAAATGCATTCTCAGGATTCCATCGCATTAGTGTATTCGATATAATTAGATTATATAGCTTTGAGGGCGTGAGCGTGAATCGAAGAACCGCTGAATATCCTACAGCCGCATCACTATTAGGATATTCCATACAACGGCGAGGAGAACCTCGAGCTGATCGAAAGCGATATACAGGATTATACCTATCCTATGCCCAGAGCTACTACATAGAACGCTAATGCGGTACTTTTCCAATCGAGAAGTTTTCCTCGAAAATTCCAGACCGTTTGCCAAATAAAGGGCGTAAAGGGGGGTAGAGGAATGCAAGGAAATTGGACAGGGTGTCTGCCACCTATTCGCCAAAACTCAACCGAACCGAGGGGAACATTTCAACCGGAGAGAAGTACTTCTGGTGCTGGTTTCACCTAATATCAGCGACAATAGACGTCTGCCGATCCAGATGCTTCGGACTTCATGACGCTGTATGCGCGAAGTGAGGTATGTTGCCACGAGTGAAACATCCGAACACGCCGTAGTTATTTGAATTAGAAATCTCTTCGATGTATGGAGGAACTAGACGGACTTCAATATACAAAGATTCGAAGCATTAGTAAGCGCGTAAGGTTCGCCCGAGGGTTCTTTAAAAAGAGTGCGTAGCCTGGTGGATGATATATAAGAGCAGGGCGCCGAAGAAGTCTGCGGTGGGACCGAGTAATAGGTAGATATTGCGAAGCCCGCTGAGAGTGATAAAAGTAAATTTCGTTTCTTTCACCGAGTAGAGTCCCGCTAAAATTCCCTACCAAAATTGCTTACTAGACCCATGAGAAAGCCAGAGAGAGAGGAAGTATCATGAAACTCCAACGATAAATTGAGAGAAAATAAGACGCAATCTGTTACACGTCTCATACATTATGGCATGATCATGATACTAACGGTTTGGCTTCAGACGAAGTCGGGATGATTTGAGGGGGAAGAAAATCACAAACAATTGCTAACCACGTCCTTTCTTAGAAGAGAGGAAAATCGTACGAGTAGACTTCGCCATGTTAAAATTTACATCGATATTCCATTGGTCGTATTTGAGCCCCATCATATGGGTGCATGAGTAAAGCTTGGTTTGATTTATACGGGGGTACCTCTTCGTGGACTATTTGGAGTTATAGTTCCAGCCGGCTATTACGTATACTGGCAAATAATGGTATACGATAGTTATTCCCTTGTATGAAAATCGAGCTGTGTGGGGTTCGAAATCTCTCAGGCGAAAAACGAGGCGAGGGGATTTGGGTTGCGAGGTATGGGCGGTTGTCATAGGGATGGTTACATGGATTAAATGATGACATTAGATAGCTCGATGAGGGATAGAAAAGAAATTCAAGCAGATTTTCAACTTTGCTCAAAAAGTGAATAGCACCAATTCAGATCGAGTACTTACCGTATACATGTATAAAAGTTGGCGATACGTATGGCGGAGGCAAAAATGTCGAATAAATACATCAACCTTTTTCCGATACTAAATTGAACTTTTCTAAAGTCAAGTAGTCCGTTCAGTCGAGCGTGTATCGAGAGATATAAACTTGGACCTCATATTCTTACCGAAAAACACGTGAAGTTTGGAAAGTTTCTAAACCAACTGCGTGATGCCACCAATCCTGAAATGTCGAATTTTCATATCTGAGTAGAGTGAATAAGGGCGGAATAACTTGACCATGAAAATTTGTTTTTTTTCTCTTCATTCCAAATATGTTTTTGCAATCCGTTTTGAGGATTCACGTTATATGGTGTGTCTAACGAACACTTTGCCATTTGTGGTAATCGAATAACGAAAAATATATCCGTTAGTTCGACGAGCAATGGTAACGGTTCGTTGACCCTTACAAGTCGACGGAAGTTGCTAGGGTGGTCGCAGCAAGCCGAGGGAAACTCTTTGCTTTCGTTTGAATGGACACGGTAATCACGTTACCCCAGGACGGTTAATGACATTGCCGTGGCTGCCTACCCTTTTCTTTTGTATTTCCAACCGGCGTAATGAACTTCGGGCAAGATGGCGAATTGAATTAGATTGAAGCTAACTACCCTCGGAAATTTTAAGTGATACACATACCGATACAAGAGCAAAGTTTTAAAGGTATTCGGAGTTCCTAACACCGTCACGGACTATAAAAACGCTAGTTGCTAGTAGGTAATTATTTTTCAAAAACATGTTCCACCCTCAGAGCTAATATGAGATTCTGCAGTCCACAAAAAAAAAATATTCACTTAAATCCAAAAATAATCATTATGAAATGTCTTTTTTGCTCGTCCGGGAAAATTTTTCCTAGGATTGCGGTACTCGAAAACGGTTGATTTCGAGTACCATTAAAATCCCTGGTCATTCTACAACCGATCGATGTCCTGCGTGAGAATCTGCGTGGGCTGGCAGTATTTTTGGAATCTATGGTTTCTTTTTTTTTCAACGTGGTTAAGAATCCGATAATTGTCTACGTTTGAATTTCATATAACAATTATCATCAAATATGTACGAAAAGAGGTAGTTACGGGAGCATTTTGAACGGATTTTTATGTAGGTATAAAAAATATTAGAATACCGTCTTAGTGTTATCATCTTGCCGGGGATTTCGGGTGTTCTCACGGTTGATTTTATATTATTGCGAAGTGAGATAGTAAACTTGGGTTACATTTGAGGTCACCTTTCAATGAATACAATGAATACATTTCTTACCCCATCTCTGAAGGTTTAAGCTTGTCCGCCGAAAGAATGCGTGCGAGGAATAAAAAGCATTAGAAAGATTTTTCCGGAGGAAGAAAAGTGTCCGCGACGGCTTTTGAACAAAAGCACCTGCTTTATTTATTCCAAAAACGAATGACCGTTCGCTTTTCTCACTTCGTAAATTAATTTTACATCGAGTGAATCTTTCGTTACTCCATGAGGCGTGTAGGAAGTCCTTACCGAAAAGCTCCTAATTCACATTCGCTGGCAGTCTGCGTTTCGAAGTTAATTCACGGAAGTAGTGTCCTGATTTTCTCATCGTACGAGGCCTGGCTGGGTCTTCAAAATCCACGTGATACAACCCAACTCTCACCCTATATCAACAGTTTGCCAATGAATTAATGAGGTTCTTTTCGCACATCGATTTCAATTAGAATCGAATAAATGGAACTTACTCGAATGCCTCGCGCCATTCAAATTTATCCATCAAACTCCAGTAAGTGTAGCCAATGATTTTTATATTGTCGATATAGATCGCCTTCAACAACTCTATCAAATATTTATGGACGTATCGAATTCTTTCGTGATCTTCGTCACTCGAGGATGCATCTTCAGCCCATCCAGATTCTGCCACCATAATCTCCCGATTACCGTACTCATTTTTCAACCAACGAAATACGTTTCTAAAATCGACTGAATTTTCCTGTAATGAGAAATGAAATTTCAAAAATACTGTTCTGTATCAATGAATCAATATTGTTTATACCTTTATCTCGTCGTTAAACGTCGCGCCGATATCATTTTCCCACGAAACATATTCGGAGTCTGGGTCCAAGAGAGCGATCGTGATTGTAGAAGTGTTTACTGCAATGAAATCAGCAGTCCCCTTGATCATATCTACCCAATATTTATCCAGCTTAGGAAGTCGACTCCTCGGAAATCCTTGTCGGGCGCTCTTATGTGCTATATCGTCCTTCATGACTCGGGGATAGTCGCCCTTCTCGCTAAAAATTGGATGAGCGAACCAACCAAACATGAATTGTCGTGATTTATCAACCAGTGCCAATTCCTCTGAAGAATCTGACGAAGCCAGGAATCGGGGTAACTGGAGAATGATCGATACACGACCTGAGAAATAACGAAGTATTTGAGTAATTCGTGATCGATCATCAAAATATTGTTGGAAGATTTCGCGAAAGTTTTACCTTTTTGTGCACATCGGAAGCATTCGTCGTATAATCGATAAGCTTTGGCATGGGCCTTGAGAAGATTTTGTCCACAAACATAATCCCCTAAACCGGAAGATTCGCCATTCGGTGCCAGACCTCCACCGCCATATCCATCTCTACAAATGGTCAGGGGATCGTTGAAGGTGAACCAAGTTTTTACCTGAAAATGACAGTCCTTCAATTCTGATATTCGCTGGTCATGACGAAGACAAAATTATTGGCGAAGAATTGCTGACCCTGTCTCCGAAGTTTTCGAACAACACGCGAGCATAGTCCACGTAGTAATCGATAAATTGTTCGCTCAAAAATCCTCCCAATTCTTGGAGGGGTTGTGGTAGGTCCCAATTGTATAGGGTCACTGCTGGCTCGATCCCACGAGCGATTAATCCGTTAATTAGATTGTTGTAATATCGAATTCCTTCCGGATTAATTTTGTTTATGAATCCAGTCGGCAGAATACGGGACCAAGAGATTGAGAATCTGTAAAAATCCACCTGTGGAAGAAAGGTTGAAATAAAAAAAATGTAATGATTCGTTTCGTTTTCGAAATCATCAGATTTACGCACTCCGAGATTCGACAGCATTTGAATGTCCTCCTCATACTTGTGGTAGGAGTCGCAAGCCACGTCAGCGTTAAATGTGGCTTGGATGACCTCAGGGTTTGAGTGGATCAAGTGGTCCCAAATATTTTCGCCTTTTCCTAAAATTCGAAGAAAAATTGTTGAGGTTTTACTGTTGTACGTTATTAACTAGAAACTAACATAGATATTCGAAAAGTACGAAGCGTACTCACCTCCTTCATCCCAGGCGCCTTCTATCTGATAAGCTGATGTTCCAACTCCCAGTTTAAATCCTTTGGGAAATACGGCATGTTGAGGGTTCTCCATTTTTCTAAACATCGATATTTAAACGGAGTTAAATTAAACAAAGTCCACGTCTGAAGCCCATCACGTTAATATTTAGGCTACTTACCTTCTACTGCAGCAATCACGAATGTTCAATGGCTCGTGTAACTGAATATCATCGGAGTGCCCACTTGCATTTATGTTAAGTTATGGTTGGGTGGGGAAATTAATTCCAAGTCAATGTGAAGATTTCTTGCAATTCAAGTTTGTATTGGTGGCATAATTTATCCGAATCAACGGTGTAAAATACCAACAATTGGGTATGTGTACCGAGAAATTCATTAGTCTCAGCCTTAGATTAGATAATTTTGATTTTTAATTAATCAGTGGCGGTCAACAACGCCCGAATAATCGCTGAACGCTTTCCGATAGTCAAACGCACACCGATGTTACAGATACCCGAATCGCAAGAAAGCATGAGTGGAAATTTTAAGGAGAAGTTGAATATAACCCAACATTTAGTAGCAGATTATAATATTATTATTTTTTTGAAAACATAAAAGCTATTTTATTCAACGTTTACAAAGTTCCACGCTTGGGTACCGACTATCGCTAGATTTCGAGGCGTGGCGTTCGCCGTTAGGAAATGACTCATGCCTAATCTATTCTCGCTATTTGTTTGCCTTCGTCAGCTTTTAGTCGTACCCACTTGAATTTTTTACCGTTCGTGGCCAGTCCCGGTGGTCAAAATCAGCTCCGACAAAACTGATTGTGAGTTTGGTTAGATAAGGAGAGTAGAACGGTTCGTAACTCGTAGAACTACGATTTTTGGAACGATCGAAATGGTTGCATATAGCGTTTAATTCCAGTCCGCTTATCGTCGGACCGTTAACAATGCGCATTCACGAGGCCAAATATTTATTAGAAAAAAATGATTCAAGTATGCCTAGAATTTTAGAGACGTTGCGGTAGTTCCCGAACACCGTGTTGCAAAAGAGGGTCATACGTAATTAATATTTTGTGGCGGCGTGGTGTCAAATCCTCTTCAAAATTACGGCATGCGTTTTCCCGATCGGTTCGGTCTTTGACGTCCGAATAACTCAGAGGCGTTTTTAATCATGGGTTGAAGTTTACCCGTTCGTATAACTTCCTTCCACCATTCAATGGAGAGCTTCGGTGTTCGAGGTCTGTTGGGGTCCTCGAAATCGACGTGTAAAATCCCGAATCTTTCCCTGCAGATTAAGCATGAACCGTAAGTGTCAGAGACCATGATAAGCCTTCCCACGGTAACTAGATGTTATATAATTCGCGATAAATTTGCTTACGTGTAGCCGCTGTTCCATTCGAAATTGTCGAGAAGACTCCAGACCGTGTACATAGTTACGTTACAACCATCTCGTTTAATTGCAGTGATCATTTCTTTTAGGTATGAATAGAAGTATTCGATGCGTTCAGTGTCGGAAAGTGTCGTTCCGTTATCCGAGCTACCATTCTCGAGAATGAAGACAGTAGGGTTGTTGTATTCATCTCTTATTTTTCTGAGAATACCCCCGAAGCCGGCAGGCACTACCTAAATATAAGAGTGGATAGGTTTTCATTTCAAAGTCTTTGAATGACCATTACGATTTTGAAATAAACTTGAGACAATAATGAGCATGACCTTTAGCCAACTTGTAGCTGTTGCAGGCCAGCTCGGATCCATGCTTGTTTGGACTCCAGAATCCAAAAGAGATTCCAGTTGCTTTGGGGCTGTCTGAACTAGCAATGTAGTATAATGGTTCAGTCCAAAATAATCGGCGGTTCCTCTGGCAAAAGAAAAGCAATTGATGTGAAACGTGTTTGATCAGATTTGAATATAGTTTTAATGTCTCAAGGTTTAACCTGATGTATTCGATCCATTTTGGTGAAAAGGTGGGAAGTCGTGATCTAAAGTAGCCTTCATTGAAACTGTTCCAAGCAATTCTGGTTTTCATCACTTCAGGGTAATCACCCTTTTCCGAATATATTGGATGTGCGAACCATCCGCAGGTAAATTGAAAATATGCGTCGACGGCAGCCTCATCCCCAGGATTTTTCGCTATCTCTCCAGGACACGGTAAGACTATCGCGATCTTTCCATTTTGCGTGGGGCGAAATTCTCGGTCATAAATATGGTATGCTCTGGCGTGAGCTTTCAGGACATTATGACCGCAAAGGTAACTTCCAAATGGATCAAGATCCTTGTCTGTAGAAAAAACTGCGAGTCAGTTTGACGTTGATTGCAAATTAAGTAGGTACGTTTTCACCGATGTTCAGTGGTCTGTGATAATATTTTCGTAGCGATAGCTTCAGATTCTGAACAATATATGAAATTTATCAGATGATCTTTCGACTTACTTGGAGCTCTGCCAAGGTGTCCGTATCCTTCCCTACAAAATGACGCGGGTTCGTTTATCGTCGAAAATATTTTGACTTTTGGCCCAAGCTCTCTGAAAACAATTCTGGCGTAGTCGCCGAACCACTTGATCATCTCATTATTGGTCCATCCGCCCTGGTCTTCCAAGATCTGTGGTAAGTCCCAATGGAAAAGAGTAACAACCGGCTCGATCCCGTGGCGACGTAATTCGTCTATTAGATCACGATAGTACCGTACTCCATCCTTGCTGATTACATTTGGATAACCAGTCGGTAGGATTCTCGACCAGCTGAGCGAGAATCTGTAGTGTTTGAGCTAGATGAAAAATATATTTCGAAATTGGTATAGACGAAGAATGAATAAACTTTAAAACTCAGATTTCAGGCGTGCAAGTCTACTAACTCCAATTTCTTTCAACAATCGGACGTCCTCCTTGTACTTATGATATGAATCGCACGCGACGTCGCCGTTGCTTCCGTCTTTGATAACCGATGGCTGCAGGTGGGAGAAGGTATCCCAAACACTTACGCCTTTGTCTGAAAAATTTTTTCGTTCAAATCAAGGGTTTTGTAACATGGAGCGAATGGTGTACCGTGAAATTCTTTATAAATAAATAATGAATACTCCGCTCTCTTTACCACTGATGTTCCAAGCGCCCTCGATCTGATAGGAGGCTCCGCCAGCCCCCAAGCGAAATCCGGGTGGAAATGTCAGATACTCATCGTCCTCCTCACTTTCAGCAGAAGTGCTGAGAATCATGAAGGAAAAAAATCGAAGATCAACGAACTACTATTCGTTCACGAACACACACGTACAATTGTAAGAACTTACTGAAAAACCGTGGTGAAGGTACAGAACACAAGAATCCAAAATTTCACGTACTCCATGACAAAATTATTATACATCCATTAAAAATCCAGTTCTTCCAATCCTGATAGCTTCGTCTGTTTTTTCTCAAGCTCGGTGAATCTTGGTGGCTGTATCTACTGTAACTGTACGAAAGATATTCCGGGGTTTATGTGTTATGAACGACTGATTGAATCGAAACACTTGTGAAAACGTTTTGCCTTTCCGCATTCGCTTACGAAGAACTTTGAGTGACTGACAATGAGCTTACTTTTTTCATTCGAACAGCAGTTATCCTACGTTGTTTCACCCCGTAATTATCGACGAGATGATTGCCCTGCATCAATGAATTATCGACAATACAACGCGGTCGGATCGAGAGAAAATTAGCTTCTCGGTATGACAATCCAATCGCTATTTTATTAAAACGAATTCTGCGTTTCAGCTGAAGTGAATAACGTTGCCAGCGACGTAACACTCACGTCGTTTTCGAAGTTCTGTGATTCTTGCTCCTCAAAATCTGTAATTTTCCAGTTGCGAGAGATATGTATTATCGAGAGGACGATAGTTTTATCTGGTCTCGTAACTGCACACGCAGTTTGTTTCAACATCACAATCTCGGTTGTCTCGTCGTGCCGTGACCGGGAGGGCAATGTATTAGGAGTCCCGATAATGCAAGAAATACAAATATACGTGTATTTGAACCTATCACGATGAGGGAAGGGCATATCATAATACGTAAATATTGCATTAAGTAATATTTGATATGAGAATTATTAAATAATCGCATTTCCAAGTCGACTGTTTTCTCTCTCAGAAATAAAAATAATTGCGTATCACACACTTATCCGCAGTTTGCCCAGCGAATTGATAACAAAATGCGCATTTTGTTAGTTCCCGAACATGAATTCTTCTTGTTTCTGCCGGCTCAAATGCGGAATAAATTCTCTACTTGCTGCTTGGTGTAGGAGCATCAATTAAGGTTCTCGTTCGGAGAACTTCTCTCCACCAATGTGCGGACAATTTCTCACTTCTGGTTCTATTCGGGCTGTCGAAGTCGACCATCAAAATGCCAAACCGTTCGCTGCAAGTAATAGAAAAATTATTCCTTCCGAAATTGCGTGGTTTTTGGCAACAGACACTCACGTGTATCCAGCATTCCATTGAAAATTGTCCAGAAGTGCCCAAGCAGTATATGCCTTGACGTTGCATCCGTCACGCACAGTCGCCGTAAGTACTGCTGATAAATAGTCATGAAAGTAGTTGACTCGAACATAATCTTCCATCTCTTCTGTGTCAGATGCTCCATTTTCGAATATGTAGACTGGAGGGTTACCGTAAGTGTCTTTGATTTTACGTAGCAAGTTGCCGAATCCCTCCGGTAAGATCTGGATGAAAATTGAAAAATGAGTTCTAAGATCACTATCGCGACGATGATGTTTTCATACTAACAAATAGCCAGCTGGAAGCGGCTGTTGGCCAACTAGGATCGATTGCTGTGATTATATTACTATCCGAAGCGAAGGTACCAAGTTCTTCTGCGGGGTCGAACACCGGCATACGCGATGTGTAATGATTCAGACCAAAGAAGTCTGTTGCTCCTCTGCAACGGAAATACATAAGTTGGTCTTCTTCCATTGTCCGTTGAAATAAGCAATTAGTTGGATACTGGGGTGAAAATAATTACTTGATGGTATTCTTCCATTCGTCAGTAAACTCAGGAAGACGCGAAGACGAATAATTTTGAAGAACACTGTGGTTGCCTATTCTAGTCTTCATGATTTCTGGATAATCTCCGTTGTAAATGGGGTTCATGATCCAACCGCAATCAAATTGAAAATTGCGTTCGATAGATGCTTCGGTCACTCCCTCCCCTGGTACCCAACCACGACATGGCGTTGTGAGTCCTATCATTCCTTTTTGAGTTGCACGATATTTTTGATCGTACAGATGCCACGTTTTCGCGTGAGCTTTCAGAATATTATGTACACATAAAAAATGTCCCATATTGCTCAAGACTTTTCCTGCGCGGAAACAAGGACTATTAAATCTTTGCGGAGAGAGATTATTCAGTTTTAAGTACCTGGAGCTTTTCCCGTGTTATTATACGATTCTTCGCAAAACAGCTTAGGTTCGTTAATTGTGATAACGATGTCGATCAGGTGTCCAATATTATCGAAAACTACCTTTGCATACTCTACAAACCACCCCACCATCAGTTCATTCGTCCATCCCCCCATTTCTTCCAGAACTTGCGGATGGTCCCAATGATATAAAGATACAACAGTGACGATATTGGCAGCTTTTAGTTCCTCCAGCAAACTTTTGTAGTATCGAATTCCATCTGGGTTCACCAGAGTGTTGAAACCTCTTGGAAGAATTCGAGTCCAGCTTAGCGAGAACCGGTAATGATCCAGCTGTGATGAGATCGACGGATGACGATGAGATTCAACTACATAATTTTTGCAAATATCCTACTCACGCCAAGATTCTTGATCCACTGAACGTCTTCCTTGTACTTGTTGTACGAATCGCAAGCGATGTCTCCGTTGCTGCCATCTGCTATGCGTTCTGGCATGGTGTGCGTGAAATGATCCCATGTGCTTACACCCTTTCCTACAAAAAATTTGTTTCGTTCACAGAGAAGAAATGACCATGAGGACGAAGAGTTTTAAATCCAAACTTGAATATTACCGCTAACATTCCAGGCCCCCTCCACTTGGTAGGACGCGGAAGCTGCTCCCAATAAGAAACCATCGGGAAACCTTTGCAGATCAGATGACTGGCCTTGAGAGCTCCTGATTTTCATTTTACGGATTAGAGTAATTTATTTTTGTTATAAAGATTGTATAAACTTACTTTGTGGAGATTAGGCTGATGAAGGTGATTATCCATAAGCATTGAGTCATAACTCCAACATCTCCTCCACGTAATGAACGTATCATTGTGAACGAAACAGATTCACGATGACGATTGATCATCGGCAAGCTAGGAAGCCTGAAAATTAGCAACACTTTTATCATGTAGGTTTATCATAGGGTTATCGAGCGATCAGAGTGATAAGATTTTTGGGATTCATTCAAATCGCCTTTCGGCTACTGCTGGCATTCAGCTTTTGATCTGGTCGTAGTTTTTTCAGTTACGGAAGATATACTGATTCAAAATGACGTTCGAAGGATAATCCGACATCATCATCCGGTGAAATGTCATTGATTGCTCATGTTATTGAGCATTGGGTGCAATCGCCTAATAGTAATCTAACCGAGAAGCTGTCATTACATATTCAGAAGTTTCTTTGGAATAAATTCAAATATAAGACCAGCAAAAGACCATTGCAACAGTAGCCATCCAGGTATTGACATGGATTATCATATATCGTAGTTTTCGACATTTTAATTTACGAACCCTCACTCGCGTCTGTATCTTATGAAAATCAACATTATCAATGAATGGTCGATAAATCAGTAAAGTTGCTGTTACGTCATCATTCATTTGGCATTGGTAGAATACGTCGGTCATATCTATTTATGCTCGTCGTCTAGTGATTTCAGTTTATTGGATATCTTGAACGTGGTTCGTTGAAGGGGTCAATTGGCATTTTTGAAGACGCAACATCACATTACCATGATAAACGACAGCTGAACTTCGAATAGAAAAATCAAAAACTTTTTCCTTTCACATCGAATAGTTGAGGGTATGGCGATGTGATAATGAGAAGGTTGCCAGTATTCAATTATTTAATCCATGGAATGAATTATCGAATTTTCGCTATTAGGTCGATCAAGATTAGCATTAAAATGCACCAGCATCTAACGAGCAAAATACGCGATTGTTATCTGGCAGTTGCGAACATGTTCCAGACAGATCATTAGCTTATTCCTCCACTGATAGGTATGGATGGCGAGCAAATTGGGTAATTTTTCCCCCACATGTCTTCTTTATCGCTTGCAATCGTAATCTTCGTTAGGCTTAGGAGATTTTATTGATAACACATTGATATTGGCGACGTAATTCGTCTATTAGATCACGATAGTACCGTACTCCATCCTTGCTGATTACATTTCGATAACCAGTCGGTAAGATTTTTGACCAGCCGAGCGAGAATCTGTAGCGGTTGAGCTAGATGAGAAATACATTTCAAATTTGGTATGAAAGAAAAATTGATGAACTTTGAAATTTCGAATTCAGGCGTGCAAGTCTACTAACTCCAATTTCTCTCAACAATCGGACGTCCTCCTTGTACTTATGATATGAATCGTACGCGACGTCACCGTTGCTTCTGTGTTTGATAATCCATGGCTGCGAGTGTGTGAAGGCATCCCAAACACTTACGCTTTTGTCTGAAAATTTTTTCGTTCAAATCAAGTGTTCTGTAATATGGAGGATGTACCGTCAAATTTTTTATAAACTAGCATTACACGCACACGCTTTACGCGCGCCGCATTTAATTTGATTCGATTTTAAAATTTTTATCTACTAGTTTTTTTCAATTTCATATAATTACATTTCAGACGCATCACATGTTAACAGTTTTTTTTTGTATCAATCTGTATTATTGTTACCTTGGATTTTTTCAATTTTGGGGTAAAAAATGAAGTGTTGGCAAAATTGATTGCAGGACACATATCCAACGTATTTTGACCTCAGGAACACGAATCCGTCAAGTAAATCAAGCTAGGAATGAATCCCATCGAGATATCCTTATTCTTTTACTTTTTGACGCGATAAATTGACGATACCGCGATCAATTTTATAGATAGATCAATTCAGCTCGTGGATTCGTGTTCCTGAGGTTAAAATACGTGAAAAAAGTGTCCTACAATGCCGGAAAAAATCGAAGGTCAACGAACTACTATTCGTTATCCAGGGAAAATAAGCTCCTTACGATAGAAATCCGATTGCTATTTTATTGAAACGAATTCTGCGTTTCGGCTGAAGTGAACATATCGTAATACGGTCAATAATGAATTAAGTAATATTTAATGGAAGACTTAATAAATAATCGCAATGCCAAGGCAACTGTTTTCTTTCTCAGAAATGAGAATAATTGCGTATCACACACTTATTCCTAGTTTGCCCAGCGGATTGATAACAAAATGCGCATTTTGTTAGTTCCCGAACGTGCATTCTTCTTGTTTCTGCCGGCTAAAATGCGAAGTAAGTTCTCTACTTGCTGCTTGGTGTGGGAGCATCAATTAGGGTTCTCGTTCGAAGAACTTCTCTCCACCAATGTGCAGACAATTTTTCACTTCTGGTTTTATTCGGGCTGTCGAAATCGACCCTCAAAATGCCAAACCGTTCGCTGCAAGTGATGAAAGAATTTCTGCTTCTGAAATTGTGCGGTTACCGACAACGGACACTCACGTGTAACCAGCTTCCCATTCAAAATTGTCCAGAAGTGTCCAAGCAGTATATGCCTTGACGTTGCATCCGTCACGCACAGTCGCCGTGAGCACCGCTGAGAGATAGTCATGGTAATAGTTGACTCGAACATAATCTTCGATCTCTCCTCTGTCAGAAGCCCCATTTTCAAATATGTAGACTGGAGGGTTACCGTAAGTGTCTTTGATTTTACGTAGCAAGTTTCCGAGTCCCTCCGGTAAGATCTGGATGAAAAGTGGAAGATGAGTTCTAAGATCACTATCGCGACGATGATGTTTTCATACTCACGCATAGCCAGCTGGAAGCGCCCGTAGGCCAACTGGGATCGATGACTGCAATTATATTACTATCCGAAGCGAAGGTACCAAGTTCTTCTGCGGGGTCGAACACCGGCATACGCGATGTGTAATGATTCAGACCAAAGAAGTCTGTTGCTCCTCTGCAACGGAAATACATAAGTTGGTCTTCTTCCATTGTCCGTTGAAATAAGCAATTAGTTGGATACTGAGGTGGAAATACTCACTTGATGGTATTTTTCCACTCGTCAGTAAACTCAGGAAGACGCGAGAACGAATAATTTTGAAGAGCACTGTGGTTGCTTATTCTAGTCTTCACGATTTCTGGATAATCGCCGTTGTAAATCGGGTTCATGATCCAACCGCAATCAAATTGAAAAGTGCGTTCGATAGATGCTTCGGTCACTCCCTCCCCTGGTACCCAACCACGACATGGCGTTGTGAGTCCTATCATCCCCTTTTGAGTGGCACGATATTGTTGATCGTACAGATGCCACGTTTTTGCGTGAGCTTTCAGAATATTATGTACACACAAAAGGTGTCCCATATTGTTGAGGACTTTTCCTGCGCGAAATCAAGTACAATTAAATCTTTTCGGAGAGAAATTATTCTGTTACAGGTACCTGGAGCTTTCGCCGTGCTGTTGTACGCTTCTTCGCAAAGCAGCCTGGGTTCGTTAATTGTGATAACGATGTCGATCAGGTGTCCAATATTATCGAAAACTACCTTTGCATACTCTACAAACCACCCCACCATCAGTTCGTTCGTCCATCCCCCCATTTCTTCCAGAACTTGCGGATGGTCCCAATGATATAAAGATACAACAGTGACGATATTGGCAGCTTTCAGTTCCTCCAGCAAACTTTTGTAGTATCGAATTCCATCTGGGTTCACCAGAGTGTTGAAACCTCTTGGAAGAATTCGAGTCCAGCTCAGCGAGAACCGGTAATGATCCAGCTGTGATGAGATCGACGTATGACGATGAGGTTCAACTACATAATTGTCGCAAATATCCTACTCACGCCAAGATTCTTGATCCACTGAACGTCTTCTTTGTAGTTATTGTACGAATCGCAAGCGATGTTTCCGTCGCTGCCATCTGCTATGCGTTCTGGCATGGCGTGCGTGAAATGATCCCATGTGCTTACACCCTTTCCTAAAAAAATTTGTTTTGTACACAGAAAAGAAATGATCATGAGGACGAAGAGTTTCAAATCCAAACTTGAATATTACCGCTAACATTCCAGGCCCCCTCCACTTGATAGGACGCGGAAGCTGCTCCCAATAAGAAGCCATCGGGAAACCTCTGCAGATCAGATGACTGGCCTTGAGAGCTTCTGATTTTTATTTTAGGAATTAGAGAAATTCAGTTCTGTTTTAAACATTGTATCAACTTACTTTGTAGAGATTAGGCTGATGAAGGTAATTATCCAAAAGCATTGACTCATAACTGTAACATTTCCTTCACGCAATGAAGGTATCATTGTGAACGAAACGGATTCACGATGACGATTGATCATCGGCGAGCTAGGAAGCCTGAAAATCAGCAACACTCTTATCACGTCGGTTCATCATAGGGTTATCGGGCGATGAAATTGATAACATTTTTGGGATCCATTGAAATCGTCTTCCGACTACTGCTGGCATTCAGCTTTCGATCTAGTCGTCTCGTCCTTCTAGTTACGAAAGATACACTGATTCAAAACCAAGTTTCAAGGATATTCTGACATAATTATTCAGTGAAATGTCATCGATTGCTTATGAAATTGAGCATTGGGTTCAATTGCCTAATACCAATCTAACCGAGAAGCTGTAATTACGTATTCAGAAGTTACATTTGAATAAGTTCAAATATTAAAACAGAAAATGACCATTACAACAGTAGCCATTCAGGTATTGACATGAATTATCATATTTCGTAGTTTTCGACATTTTAATTTACGAACCCTCACTCGCGTATGTATCCATCGAAAATTCACATTATCGGTGAATGGTCGATAAATCAGTAAAGTTGCTGTCAAGTAATCATTGGCATTGGTAGAATACGTCGGTCGTATCTATTTATGCTCGTCGTCTAGTGATTTCAGTTTATTGGATATTCCCAACCCAGTTCGTTGAAGGGGTCAATTGGCATTTTCGAAGACGCCACATTGCACTTCCGTGATTAATGGTGGCTGAACTTCGGATAGAAAAATTGAAAACCCTTTTATTCTTCATTCAATTGTTCAGTTACTACAAGGACGAAACTATTAGGTGTGCCTATATTGGAGCAGCTTTGGCATACTTTTATTGGCCCATGCTTGGGTCAAGACTGGTTACTCAGTCCTGGCCATTCCAATGATTATCCTAGCTTGGGTCAGGACTGGGTAACCCAGCCTTGATAATTCCTGTAATCAGGCAACCTCACCCGTAATTTAGAAGTAGAATACTCACACTGAATTTTTCATTGAGAACTTTGGAGTTGCTGCACACGTTTACAACTTAATTATTGTTTGTGCAAAAATGATGTATGAAATAATTGTACAATACTACAAGCAGTGGTATAGCGTAGTGGTTAAAGCGTGTGACTAGTAATACGGAGATATCGAGTCCAAATCCCGGGAGGCCTCAACAATGTGAAAAAAAATTCAGTAAGGGCGATATGTGTTTTCATCAAAATGCGTACTCTGAAATATAAGTTAAAATAATACCAAATACCGATAATAATTAGATGAGAGTTGAAAATCGCATCCTAATAACAAACAAACGATATTAAAATTTTTTCATGTTCCTCGCAACCAAGCATGGCCCGCTGTTATCATTCCAGAATTTTTCCAAGGCTGGGCCATGGCTGGCTTACAAGCTTGGCCCAGAAATTTACAGAGTTGGGCCAAGCCTGGCCCGTCATAATCTCCTGTATGGGTGGGTGTGGCGATATGACAATGCGAGGTTGCCGGTGATTAATTATTCACTCCATGGGATGAATTATCGAATTCTTGCTATCAGGTCGATCAAGATTAGCATAAAAGTAAACCGGCATTCAACGAGTACGATATGCGATTATGATCTAACAGCTGTAAACATGTTTTGGACAGATTATTGGTTTATCTATTCATTTATAGGTATGGATAACGAGTAAATTTATTATTTCTTTTCTCACATACCTTCTTTATCGCTCGCAATTGTACTGCTCGTGAAGCTCAGGAGATTTTATCGATAACATCTCGGGATATTGTGCAATACGACATTCTCGATGCCAATTTAATTACGATCATGAATTGAGAAATAAGATTAGGAGCGTCCGGAATCAGTAGCACCTACATTCGATGATAAATGATAATATATTAGAACCCGTAATGCCTGTTTCATTATTGAAAGACTGTAACGAGCTCTTTGACAGTTTATGATTGAAAAATAATCTTATGCGATGCACAAATTCTCAAGATTATAATGGTTTATTATTTTACCAGACACTCTGTTCTCGGAAGAGAATTACGCTATCAATAAACTTGAAACGTGGGCAAGAAATACATTTGTTGCAAAAATGCCTAATCGCATTGAACTGGTCATGTACTTGTACGTCTTCATTCTTTAAATCACGATGACTCAAGGTTATGTCATTGATATCGTCAGCTCTATTGCAGCATCAGCTAGTTTTACTCTCTGATCTTTATAAACAAATACACATACGATTTGTACATGTAACGAATTTTCGATATCGATATTTTTCTATGAACCAGCATTATATGATATTTTTTCAACATTTCTAAGGCATAAAAAATCTCATTTGTAATTTTAGGGTTCACGTTATTTTGAACGTGCGTTATACTGGTGGTTAAACGAATGGCATTTCTGAGTGCTCAAAATATGCACAAAACGACGATAATTCTTCACGTTTGTCATTATCACGTACGGGTAACAGGATTATTTATTGCGTATGCTTGACGTGGTCATGACTTGAATAGCTGTAACCTTAACAACTGGATAATGAATACACTGGTGAACGGTATACAGAAATTTTAAATAGTACATGATTTATATTTATGCACCCACTGTACTTGACTTTGAATGGAAAAACCTTGAAGTTGGATCGTCGTAATTATTTATTGTCTGTGGCTGTCCTAATAACAATCACTATAATTTCAAAAAAGTACTTTATTTCCATAATAAACATGCGAAATGACATTTTTGTTTTTCACTTATACCTTTTGATGATTGCAAAAAATTCTTCAGATTTTATTAAGAAGAAACTGTACGTATGACGAATCGGAAAATATTATAAATAACAAACACTGGGAAAAAAAATAATTGTATTCGTGAATTAGTGATGAATGTGGAGGTAGTTGAAAACAGACATAATGCAACAAGCTGTCATCATAAAAGACCAGATAAAATCATTCCGTGCGCTACTTCTAGGCACTTCTTGAAGTGTGCGAGTTTGAATTACGGTTTCCCACCATTTTGCGGACAATTTATAGGTCCGATTCCTCGCGGGATTGTCAAAGTCCACTCCAACGATTCCGAATTTTTTTCTGAAAATTATTTATGTGCGTTGAATGGAATGTAGATCTATAACTGCGGATGCTCGATATTACGACGTTACGAATAATACTCACGTGTAACCTTGGCTCCATTCGAAGTTGTCTAAAATACTCCATACGGAATAACGTTCTACTTTGCAACCATCACGTTTGACAGCTATTAATAATTCTTTCAAGTAGGAATAATAGTATTCAATCCTATCGTAATCGTCTAACTCTCCTTCGTCCGAATATCCATTTTCAAGAATGAATATCGTAGGGTTACCGTAATCATTTTTTATCTTTCGCAAGACATCACCGAATCCCTCCGGTACCATCTGGGGAACAACATCTCTTTATGAAATTTTCTCCTAATAATCTATACAATTAATATTATACATATCTATGAGTGAAAAATTACCCATAACCAACTAGTAGACGACGTAGGCCAGCTGGAATTACTAGTGTGTATAATTCCCTCATCGGTGTTGTACACATTGAATTCCTCTTCAGGATCCGGTTCAACTATGTCACTTGAGTAGTGGTTCAGACCGAAGTAGTCGGCGGTCCCACTGTGCAGGAAAAGGGAGGATAGTTTTATTATCTTTATTTTCAGTTGCATCAATCTTCGGGGAGAAGATTATGTGTGAAGAGATGAAAAAACGGGCGTACTTGATGTACGTTATCCACTCCGGTGTAAATTCTGGTAATCGTGAATTGTTGGAGCCTTCTTGTTTGCTGATCATGTCGATCCGAGTTTTCATGATTTCAGGGTAGTCTCCGATGAATATCGGATTCATGAACCAACCGCATTCGAATTGGAACGCAGTATCCGCTGATACCTTGTCATCCGCGTTCAAAGGATAATGTGAACTTGCCGAAAGAACCATTCCAATTTTACCTTGCTGGGTTGCGCGAAACTCATCGTCGTACATGTGATAAACCTTAGCATGGGCTTTCAAGACGTTGTGACCGCACAAGTAGGGCCCTACATTGTGCAATACTTTTCCTGTGAAGCAATTACAGTGGTGCGTACAGAAAGATTATTCTTCTGTGGATACATTTATGTTTTTTACAAACTTTCGATCGAACATGAATTTTAGTATGACCTGGGGCCTTCCTGACGCTGCCGTATCCTTGGGAACAATAAACTTTCGGCTCGTTAATGGTGGAAAATATTTTTACGTAAGGTCCAAATTCGGTAAAAATAATTCTCGCGTAATCGACAAACCAATCGACGATCAAATCGTTTGTCCATCCGCCCATATCCTCTATAACTTGCGGATGATCCCAGTGATAAATTGTCACAACTGGTTCGATGTCATTAGCTAATAATTCGGTGATAAAATTTTTGTAATATTGTATCCCATCTTCGCTTCTTACATTCGTGAAGCCAGATGGAAGTATCCGAGCCCAGCTGATCGACATCCGAAAAAAATTGAACTGCAAATTATTCGACGATAATATGCAAATTCTTCTGTTAATTGACGAGTGCATTTTACATGCTTTAATGACTCACTCCCAAATTTTTTATCATCTGTACATCCTCCTTGTACTTATTGTACGTGTCACAGGCAACGTCTCCGTTACTTCCGTCTGCGACCAGCGATGGATTTTTGTGAGTCCAGAAATCCCAGACATTTTCTCCTTTGCCTGAAAAGTACATTTTAAAGTCGTGGCTCTGACCTTATATCGGGAGGTTGATTTTTAGTTAAAATATTGATGAGGTTGGATACCTGTCGCATTCCAAGCACCTTCCGTCTGATAAGCCGCGGTAGAAACTCCCAGTTTTAAATATTCGGGAAAAGTCAAATTCACATCTTGACAGTATCTGGAGTAATACAGTTACCATACATATATAGACGTTCATTGGTTAATTTTGAGCATGAGTTATTTATGTAAGACTCACCCTGTTATAAAAATGCTGCTGATTAGAAAAATCCTCCAAGTCTTCATATTGGATTTTTCTTTCTGCTGCTGAATCGAAAACGGAAGATTGTCTATATTATCTACGCAATCAGTGTCATGATGAGTAAACCTTGAGGGCAATTATGTCAAGATCACCATCCGACGCCGTCATAAACGCGGACGCAAAAGCAGTACGCGCGACGACGAATTCATTATATATTAACAATCATATTTATGTGATGATTATTATTGATATGACAAGTAATCGATTTGATTTTATACACCGATAAGCGTGTCAAGGTTCTAGATTTCATCAAGTAATATTTATAACTAAGCTTAACTAAGCTTTTAAGCTTGCTATCAAGTGATGTGGAACAGATATAAAAATGATTCCTAGTTTCAGAGAAAGCAATTTACTTCAAGAGACTCGGCCGGATTTCAGTCGGGTCATAGCCAATTCGGAATTCATTCGCTACGTGTTGTAGTAAATAAAATTCTGATGTAAATCAGAAAGACATGATTAGTCTACAAGTTTGCTCATCCTCATTCTTTCATCCATAGTCTAGAACAAAACGATACTTTATTTAAATGTGCGTTTTTTTTCTGTTTTTCTTCATTTAATGTATTTTGTACAAGTGAATAGTCCAGAGCTTTTTACTGCTAAAACTTGTAGTTCGGTGCAGTGAAATTCTCGAAATTATATTCTAATCCTTACGATAGACCCACACGGTGAGGAAAACGCGTACTGGTGTTCTTATTTTTTGATAAGATTCACGGATCAACTTGATCAAAATTCTTGATAATTTTAACTCACAAATTGGTTCTGCTTCGGTAGCAGGTGACATGAATTCAACGACTAGCATAGTAATTGAAAGATACTAAAAATTTGAGTCATAAGTGACTGTTTGATGTTTAATTTTTTTTATATGCTTGATACGATAATTATACGTTGTGCTTGAAATCAAACTTTTTATATGTTGTACGACGATGTCAATTGTTCTTGCGTTAGGATGTCATTTGTGAAGAGTTGAATTCAAAGGTCGTTGAAGTTTTCGAGTCCTCATGACACTTTCAAACCAAGAAGTAGACAATTTAGGGGTCCTCTCTCGAGTGGGACTGGTCAGATTGAGACTAAGAAGTCCAAATGAAGCCCTGAAAGACGTTGAAAATACAAATAAGTGTTCCGAAAGCATCACGATCGGGAAAGGCTTTTCTCACTCACGTGTAGCCGCTGCCCCATTCGAAACAATCCACCAAACTCCATGCAGTGTACTTTCGGATGTTGCAATTATCTTTGTATACGGCTGAAAAAAGTTCTTTCAGATATAAAAAGTGGTACTTTATACGCTGGTGGTCGTTTAGTATTTTAGTGTCGGCCGCTCCGTTTTCCGCGATGTACACAGGTGGATTATTATACTTGGCTTTGATCTTCCTCAGCACCACACCGAATCCGTGGGGTACAACCTAAGAATATTTGAAAAATTTCTCATACAAGAATCTTGAATATTCCATTTAACTTATTTTTTTTGTCACACTCCTGATGTTTCATGGAGTGAAAATATACAAACAAATAAGTTGGTTTCATCATTACATAAAGCCACTTCATGCCAGCTATTTCCCAGCTAGGATCAGCGGATTGCTTTATTCCTGAGTCTCGAAGCATCAAATTTGACTCAGAATCCGGAACTTGTTCTACCAATTGTGAGGTGTAATGGTTCAAGCCAAAATAATCTGAAGTACCTCTGAAAAGAAATTATTCTGAATCGTGACAATGGTCCGGAGGATATTTCCATGAACTTACTTGATTCGCTCTATTTCTGCTGGAGAAAATACCGGTAGTTGTGATTCAGAAAAACCAGCGTCTTTGCTGAATTGCGCGACCTTATCCTTCATAATTTGTGGATAATCACCGATATAAATTGGGTGCGAAATCCACCCACAGCTGAATTCGAAGGCTATTTCAGCGGCTAAAGTATCGTTGGGAGTTTTCGGTAGAAATGAGCTACAGTGCGATACAATGCCCACTTGTCCATTTTGTTTCGGACGGTATACCTTGTCGTATAAATGATAAGCTTCCGCGTGTGCTTTCAGAGCATGGTGACCGCACAAGTAACCTCCAGTTATATTCAACTGTTTACCTGATGAATTAGAAAAATAAAAACGTTTCGAAAGATTTCTTATCCATCAAATCTCTACCTTCGCACTTACCTGGGGCGATTTCACCGATTCCGTATCCACTGATACAGAATAATTGAAGTTCGTTCAAAGTCGTGAAGACTTTCACTTTATCTCCAAATTCCCTAAAAACTACGTTCGCGTAATCAAGAAAGAACTTCACCATCAACTCGTTTGTCCATCCCCCCATATCCTCAAGAACTTGCGGATGATCCCAGTGATATATCGTCACGAAAGGTTCTATGTCGTTAGCCAAAAGCTCGTCGATCAAATTGTGATAATATTGAAGACCGTCTCTACTGATTGAATTTGACAATCCCGTTGGAAGTATCCGAGCCCAACTGAGCGAGATTCGATAATGATCGAACTGAAAAATGAAAATAATTGGCCGTAATTAGCGATCTACAAACTTTAGCGTAGGAGATCTCTCGCCACAGGAAAAACTTACCTTCATTCGCTTGACCCACTGCACATCCTCCTTATATTTATTATATGAATCAGCGGCTATGTCGCCGTTACTTTGATCTGCAATTGCCCATGGTCTGCTGTGAACTAATCGATCCCATGCGCTTTCACCCTTATCTATTAGAACCAATAAATGAAATTGATCGAAATTGATCGAAATAATTAACGACAATTGTTGTCTCTGTGAGAAGTTGTTTAAGAATAAATATATGAGTACCGCTAACGTTCCAGCTTCCTTCAATTTGGTACGATGATGTCCCGACTCCAATTTTCAACCCTTCTGGAAACACGAAGTACGAGTCATCTTCGTTCGCTTGCGCCTCCGAGTAACTATAGATTCAAACGAAAATTTTATTTAAATTAAAATTCACATACTTTCCGAATGAATTTTTTCTACTACTCGATAAGGTTACGTTTTATATTATTTATTTTTCTCTAATTTTTCCCGCAGACTCGTACCTGAAAGTTACTACCAATAGGCAGAGCACATATGTCAAACGCTTACGCATGATGAATGTAACTGACTTACATTATTATTCGAAAAAACCATTCATATATACGCTCGTGGCAGCTGTACGCTCGATAGTTTGGTCAAGTGGGGTAATTCGAGTAAAATTATCATAATTTACTCCGCCAAAGATAACAACTCATATTGCAGTCTCAAAGTCGATATCATCTTATCAACTATATTCGTAGTTCATAAAAATTTGCACAGTCGTTTCCAGAGTCGAATTGAAGCGCAAGACCATTTCGAATTGAATTCATTATACGCGCGTAATATTATACGCACTTAATTATTTGTTCAATATTTCAAACTCCGTTGTGATAATTTTTCATTTTTCTTTTCGATTCTTATCGTTAATACAGACGATCAGTTGGTCCAAATTATGGTGACTCTGCGAGTAATAAATAAAGTTATAAAAGTAGTTGGATCGTTAGTACTTTTTTCAACCTGCATCTACGCGCTGGTTAGCCATTAGATGACTGAATCGTCAACTTTTCAATCTCAAGTTGCCCTTCGAAGTTCCTCTAGAGTTCGGTGAATTGTGTAATACTCTTATGCACTATATCTGCAGAACGAGACAGTGCTGTGAGTGCCAACGAAAACTTCTTCAGTTACAAGATTCATAAACTTTTCTTCGTTTCCTGCTTTTCATTTTATCCCAGACTTCGCATTCAGTTTTCGCTATAACGAATTAATACCGCAGCCGAAACGCTAGTTGCGAAAGAAATAAAAAAATTAAATAGAAAAAAAATTTACATTTCAAATGAATTCTACGCCGAGTACCCTATCGCTATCATTTTTTTCTTGAATTCCAAGGTAAATACAACCTCATATATTATACGTAATCTACTATTTGATGTCGATTGACCTAAAACCAGTTACACGAACTATATCGAGTAGGTCAGATAACCCGCTGTTTTATTAAGCGGGGAAATACCAGTTGATTAAGAATGCGAACGAAATTTAATACAGATAAATTTGGTATCTTCGAAAAATATAAAATATAAACTTGTCGTCATCGTAATAAGTAATGGCATGCAAAATATGATCCCATCTAGAACCAACATTTCACCAATACGTGTTATCGACCAGTTTCGCTTTTTCGCTCTATGGGTGGGTAAGTTTATGGTTCGATGGTCGAAGTCTTGGAGTAAGTCGGAGAATACTCTTGGGAATATAGAAAAGTGGAAGTAGTAAAGCGAAAGAGAAACCGAAAGCAAAGTTCTATATTTGTATGTGACAGTCCTTTGGACTTTGACTAGCGTCTTGCGGTAATACACGAGAGCAGGATTGGTATAACTTAGTTTCTTCAATTGTTTTCCGGAATATCAGGGGCAGGATTTACGATGAAATCTTTGAGATGGAAAATTTAATATACAACATCTAAATTTCTGCTGGAAAGAAATAACGTTTTTTTAATATACAGGAAACTGACGCACGATTGGTTCGAGAGAAATATATAGCGAGAGAAAGGTAACTTGGAAGATGGGCAAAGTCATTATGGGATGATAAAGATCCATTACTTCGTATCCCTCGAGTTGGAACAGAGCCGAAGACCGAAGATTTCGACTCGCTTTTATTTCAAAAGAGGGGAAGGAAAAATACAAGATCTGAAAATTGCTTTCTCGCGAATGGAGTGGCTCGTGTACTCTCCTTCTAATTTATGAATACTCCAGAGTGTAGCGACGCGTAAAAATTTATGATCCCATATTAAAAAACAAACAGTACGGCATATTAGGATTACCGGGAGTATAAATTGATCCGGCAATACCAACCCCCGTTTCTTTCTCTGCACAAAATCGCGAGCTTGCACCACTGCTGCGTGTAGAACGAAATAAAAACATTTCGACAAACCAAATTGAGAAACGGATAATGATAATTTGAATAAATCCGATCGAACGAGTCCTAGAAAATTGTATCTATTTCATTGATAAGAATCATCGTGAGCTATTTCTATCGTTATCCCCGTATCCTTAAACTTACCCTACGGTGGTTAAGGACGTGAAATCTTTCAGCTCCCGTTCAAATGGAAAATAAAAATTTTCAATCCGTGGTGTAGTTCACGCTCACGTATTAATCGTAGCGAAGGTTTATTACGAAAAGGTGATAGTAGCACCGCCCCATGCATATGGGACCCGCTTTTAATGTCAGATTACGTTTATAAATGACTGCTCTCCGGACCGTATTAAGCTTGAAAGTATCCCCGGAATTTCTGATCAAAAAGCCTGAACGTATTTTATGCTGATGCTCAGCTCTATTACGGCTACCTGCAGCTACCTATCCTGCAGGATAATAACGGCTTTGACTAACAAGGTTACGTATAGGGGGATCGTAGCATACATTTCCATACAAGTCTTTGCAGGCATCTGATTTTTGGTTTTATTCTATGAATAATTAGTCTTTTACAGAGGGACCAAAATTAGCGCAACTCTTTTTTTTCCGGATCGATGCAAAAGACTGAATAATTAGGACCGATTTGTCGTATTTCATTTTTGTCGCCGCCTCCTCAAGAGTATACAAAAACAAGCAGTGATCACCTACCGTTTATTGGAAACTGATTACCGAGAATTTTCAACCCCTGTGTAAGCCGATGCAGAACGTACGGAGAAATAAGACGTAGGCTGCTACAGATTCGGGGTGAAAATGGGGTGCTTGAGGCGGCTGAAAGTAGTTCGTTAATGAAGTTGAATTTTTTATAAGCATGGCATCTGTAGTATGAGGTATATATGCACTGGAAAGGGTGACGCTGATTGCCGGTGAACCTGCTCGCTAGCTATCTCACGTGAACAGCGTGTCTGGTTATGTAATCTTACCAGCAGTCCCCTTTATTGACGGAAAGGACATAACCACTAGGATTCCTTCTCTAACAAATTCGCAACTTGGCTTCTCTTGGTTACAATAAATTATGTAGTAAGACCGAACTAATACCACAGAATTAATTAACGTCCGAAACCACCCCGGCAAATTCCTAAAAAATTCAACTAAAACTTTGACCCAACTTTCTAAGCTGCCCACGAGGATGATTAAATCTTTTGTAATATAAAGTCTCGGGGATTCCGTTAGACATTTTCGTCTCCTTTTTCCTGCTGACGATATTCAGAGAGTTGACGAAGAAAAAAATTCTTGAAGAATTTTAAGATCGCCTACGTTCATCCAATAATCTATGAATAAAAAATCCAAGTTCGCGATCCACGTGTGAGAATTCTTTTACGGAGTTCATGATGGTGAAATGGGGGTTTAAGGGAAGAAACTGAAAGGAATAGAAACGCAGCAGTATGGGGGGCGGGAAAACCTTTATCAAAGGCTCGGGCACGTTGCCAGTTTGCGGCGCATAATGAAGCAGCACGCTGCGCTTTACAACCGATGGGAGAATCCCGTTTTCCCATCCCTTCCAACTCCTTCTACAGGAAATTCCTCGAAGCAAATAACCCTTTCGAGACGAAGGGTCTCATTTTGTACGGAATAATTGAGCACTGTCGCAAAGTGTAATCGGTGAATAGTTGCGATATGTACGGAAATGTGTTCGTTTGAAATATAAAGTTCATTTTATTCAATTGTGGAATTGTCAGCCGAGTATTAGGAAAGTAAGGAGCTGCGATATGGTAATAGGTCATTCGAATGAAATGAACAAAACGTTCCCCCGACATATTTTCTGTACGTACATCCGAGTGCAGCACAAAACGAGGAACAGTAAACCCGACATTTCTCAGGCTTGGGAGTAGCTATTCCCATATATTTCCATATGGAAATATGTGCGCGGAGGTTTACAAACAACTGCTTACCGTTCCAAACTTTTCCGAGAGATCCTATATGTGTATGCATACCGCTTATGTATACACACCTGTATATACGCATATGGCCGAAATGCCGCGCGTGTCTGAGGGGAACATTTTTGGGACGCGATAACCTGAATAATTATATATCTACCACCCTTTTTCCCAACAGATGCTCGAGTTATTCGTCATACACGTCTAGATTATATTATACTTTTATTCCGCGGTTACAGAGGTGGAAAAAGAAAACTGATGGAATGTCCGTTTCAAGTGACAAAATTTAAATAGAAATTCTTTCATTTTTCCCCTCCGTATTTTTTTTTTCGTTCGTTTTTTTTGTTTTTTTTTCGTGGCTATGATGGAATAAGATCAGCCGCGTATTGTTACATAATTTATAACCTGGAGGCCGAACGATTTGCAACGGGTCGTTTTTTTAGAGAAAAAAAACATGGTACAGATTCAATTAATTTAGAATCAATAAGGGCAGAATTGAAAATATGTATGGGCAAGGTACATATTTGAGGTAGGAAAACTGACTGTTTACTGTTGGCTGACATAACCACGCCTACATACACATCGGGTCTCCATGTAGACCGAATAACCACCAATTTGAATTGACTACCAGAACTGTGCGTATTCTAGTACATGATGCCAGAGTCTAAACGACATATATATATATATAAAACGTAGCTACATAATGTTGGTAGCTGCTGCTGGGTACGGACGATACGTGCCCCATAACACTTCTCGGTGAGGCGATACCGTGTGAGCTCATTATGCAAATTGCAGCAATTAGTGTTAGCCGGAAATTAAATCAGCCGGTTAATTAGCCTTGTGATAATCCATTTGAGTCATCGTAAGTGGTTCTAATCATTTACCAAATGTATAGAGATATCCTTGTACGTTGAAGAAAGTTGCAGTGCTTCAAGATCCTCAAAAATCTAGAAATTTATCGATCATTTCGATCCAATATGAGTGATGAGGTATGGTCGGAGAAAAAAAAAATTCAAAGGTTAAAAATTAGCCAGATATCTAGTCAAACGCGGTGCGCGTACAAGGGAGAAAGAAGGAAAATGAAACGGGGTGGGAATGCTGTAGAGATTATCCTTTTTTTTGTGTAACACGCAACTCTCCCTCTTTTTACAATTGGATCCGGGATGATCGTAGATTTTGACTCTCGAGCCCCACTCTACTGCACTTCATCGATAACAACGATCTTCCCATGAACCTTGGGGGAGACTGACGAATCCTCTCTTCTTTTTTTTTTATCTGTTCCGTTTTTTTTGTTTTCAAAGGGATTTTCAAGCGGCTCAAAAGGTGGGAAGAGAAAAAACGTAGAGCTGACATATTTACACTTTGTTTTGGAAAGAGCGGAGAAATAATTTCAATTTTTAATTAACTAGCATTGCACGCGCGCCCTTCGTGCGCGACGCACTTAAATTCAATTGTTTTTTTAATTTTTTAGCTCAAAATACATAAGAATAGCCTCTAAACGCCTATTGAACCATATCAAAATCAATAGTTGATTTTTGACCGTGAAATCGAAAAATATCTGAGATACACTCCTTTGGATTTTGTCGATTTTGGGGTCAAAAATGAAGTATTGCCAAAACCGATTGCAGGACACTTTTCCAACGTATTTTGACCTCAGGAACACGAATCCATCGAGTAAATTAAGCTAGGAATAAATCCCATCGAAATATCCTCATTTTTTCACTTGGTGAAGCGATAAATTGGCGATACCTCGGCTAATTTTATAGATAGATCAATTTGGCTTCCAGATTCGTGTTCCTGAGGTCAAAATACGTCAGAAAAATGTTCTGCAATCGATTTTAAAAATACTTCATTTTTGGCCCAAAAATCGAAAAAATCCAAAGGGGTATACCTTAGATTTTTGGTCGATTTTGAGGTCAAAAATCAACTTTTTTTTTTTCGAGTTTGCTATGATATTTTCATGTGTTTTGATCTCGGGAATTCGAATCTGCAAGCCAAATTGGTCTACCTATAAAATTGATCGAGTTATCGCTAATTTTTCACTTTTTAGAGCGATAATTTGGGGATAACTCGGCTAATTTTATAGATAGATCAATTTGGCTTCCAGATTCGTGTTTCTGAGCTCAAAATACGAAAGAAACCCCAAAAAACCCCAGTAAAAAAAAATGTTGATTTTTGACCCCAAAATCGACAAAAATCTAAGGTATACCCCTTTGGATTTTTTCGATTTTTGGGCCGAAAATGAAGTATTCTTAAATTTGATCGCTGCACACTTTTCTAACGTATTCTGACCTCAGGAACACGAAACCGTCGAGTAAATTAGGCTAGTCATTTTTTCAAGATAGGATATGGAACCTCAAATGAAAATGTGATAACGACTGGGGGGAAGAGTTTTTACGGATCTTGCACGGTTATGTGTAATGATAATCTTCATTTTTTATTTCACCTGCAGGAATAGGGATGCTAGAAAATTTAATGTCGGACATAAATCCACTGCCGTTTGACTGGTAGGTATCAATAAATTTTGTAATGCTAGTTGCAGTAGCAGATTCCAACGAAAATTACGTTCAACAGTTACACGTTATACTACCCCATAGCGTTATTATGCGATCGTATCCATTATGTTATTTGCAGGTGAAAGCTATCTGAATATAGTTATTAAACATATGCGAACGGTATAAAGCTGACTTTAAATTACAGAATCATTTGGATATCTCAGCGATCTGATATACCAAAAATAACCACTTTTATACCAACATAATCAACTGATAAAATCGCGAAACGTTGAAAACATGCACGAACATGGGTAATGTTTGATGATACCTTATACACGCGTCAACTTTTTTGCAGCTCAATTTTCCGCGATTACTCAATAAAGCTCAGTTTATAGTACACTGGTCAGTAAAAGCCAAAACGTATCTTGACGTTCGATATAACCGGGAGCAGCTAGCAGTTCCTGTTACGCGGATGCAGTCAGTTGATGCGTTTCGGAACGATTCTGAAAGCTCTTCAAAAAAACATGTTGGCGCGGAATAAAATATCTCGATTGAAGTATATAACTATAAAGTAGATGGAAATAGTCTAGATTTTTCAAGCAAAAGCGAAGACCCGTATTATTTCATCTCTTCGGATCACTTGAATCCGTCGAAGAATGTTTAATAAAACCGCAGATGAAAAAATGCTTTTTTAACCTATTTGATTTTTTTTTTTGTGTTCTGCCACTACGGAAATATTCTTCAGAAATAAAGTTTACGAGTTTCACACCCTCTGTAGAAACAGGTAAAATAGAGATTCAGGTCGAAAGTAGCGAGGATTCATTTTTCAGGATTTTTTTCCCCCCCTTCTGTTTGGTTTTCTTTTTATGTATTTATTTTCCCTCGAAAAACGATGATCATACGAAAAGTATCCTGCGGGAGCATTAGACAGCTTTCATTTTGCGGGTCGCTGTGTGATGATAGAACAAAAGAAAAAGATAAAGAAAAAAAAGAGTAAAATAAAGAAATGGGGTACAAAGAAGAAGATATTAGGTGTGGCTTCTCCTTTGAGTTTGCGGCACGTGGTGCCACCCGGGGCACACACGAAGCTAGCTGACGGGGTTTTAGCTTCGTATAGCAGAAAACGAGTAAAGGAGTAGAAATAGAAGGAGTAGCGTGCGCGGGGTTACGGGAGAAAAGGGATGATGGTCGAGCTTGGTGGAAAACGGGATGGAGGATCGTTTTAATCTCAGAGCGGAGCAGCAACTGGCGCGTTATTGCCTCACCTATATTGAGTGTTCATTCTATCGTGCGGCCAAGTTGGCCATCCTAGACAGACCTAGAGGAAAAAGAGAAGGAAGGTTGAAGAGAAAAAGAAGAAAGGGGATAGAAACTAAGGGATGAGAGGCAGGAGCGATTGGAAGAAGAAAGAGGTAAGGGGTCAACCCTACTGCGGACCGACGGGGTAACCTTTGTTCATTCGAGTCTATAGTTCAAACGATCATATTTTCTGGTCATCCGATCAGGATCTTCCGCTACGTCGTCAAACGTTCAAGGGCGACGGGGATTCCGACCCTACGAACTTTCTTCGTCTTTTCATTCCTAAAGCTCCTCGTTTCTTGGTTCGACGGATTCCTTTATTCACATATATTTCTTATGCTTAGAAATAAAATCGAATTGTGCCCCTCAGCCTATGGAATTATAACATCCGTACGTCCTGCATCTGATGTAAACAGGTCGGAAACCCTTACTTTGGTTATCCAAAACCGATGACTGATCGTATTCGATTTTTCCTTTTTTCTCTTTCTTCTTTTAATGATCTGTAATACAAGAGGAAAAAATAAAATAAATGCTCACATACAGCTCTGCATAATTTGTTATTCCAATGATTCCCCGACAGTATTCAAGGTTAGCTTCCTCGCCGTTTCATATTTGACGTTGATTATCGCGGAAGGCGAAGGTGAACGGCATTGTCACCATCACCATCACCATCACCACCGGCGGTAGCAGCAGCACCAGCAACAATGTCTCCCCTCGTGAACAGTTCTTTGCATAATTACAATTCAGTGCTGCAGAGTCAACTGTAGGGGTTGCTATGTGTACCGCGCGCATTACCGGAATATGTAAACCTTATTTACATCTAGTTCAGCCAAGTTTTGTCGGTACCTGCAAGGGACGGACCCCTACAACCCCCGTGCCTACAGCGTCTGCCGCTTCGTTCCTTCCTTGTCCTCCTCATCCTCTTCCTTTTCTATTCCTTTACCTTACCTATATAATAATTCGTCAAGTGACTTAAACTTTGGTTGTACCTGAATTTCCATACTTACTTAGCTGAACTGCATACGTTGCATCCCACCGATGCCATCTTCCCCCCGCACACACAGGAATTTTATCCACAGAAGTCAAAAGTTTGTAAAAATTTTAGTATCAGCGCATAGGTATCGAGATCACTGTTGAAAGTGGGTCAGGTTATTGAACGGCCGAAAATGAAAAAAAAAAACGAAACGCATCGTAGGTGATAGTGGCGGTATCACCCTTGGTGGTTAACTGGATTGTACCAAGTGCGAGATAATTACTCGACCGTTTTGGAACTGCTTGCCCGCGATAAAATGCACGATGCAAATCTCACCACATAAACGGACTACTATTTCCAAAGTGACCCAACACCAGGATGCGGACTGTGACCAGTTGGAACTTTCGCCACATAATAGCTCGTACCGTGTTCTATGCAAAAAATGTAGTCTGGAGTAACAGAAAATGAAAAAAGCTCGCGTACACGTGTAGCAATTATAATTTGTTTTTACAACCTTTGTTCTCTGATAATTCAGCGCAGTTAATCATTTTCTCATTACACAGCGTCGCGTCATTCCCAGCCAAATAGTGTTGACGAAATATAGTCCGAACGATATCAGCGAAACGGTGTCGCATCGATACAATGATTGTATTTCGAATGGCCTTATTTGCTTTTCCCATACAGAAATTTTGCGCGTTCGTTAATTAATTCATGGATATTTCGTAGCTGAGTTAAATAAACAGCGGCAGATTGTTGCGTTCGTTGGTCGGTTGGTTAGTTGATTGGTGGATAGCCGGGGCCTGCTGGCAGCTTAATACACGTTGTTTGGATTTCGTTGCCATACTGGATGCCCCGTTAATGAATTTCATGAATTTCGACCGGATTACCTACTCCACAAGTACAAAGCAATGGTTCTTCTGTTTTTCTGTTCTTTTGTTTTTACGGAAATACCTATCGGTATATCGAACGGAGCAAGCTCGTACTCGAAGCTTTTGGCACATGACTTTAATTTCCAATGTTCTTTCTAATCAAAGTGAATTTCAAAAGGAGTAGGGCAGCGAGGGGCGGTGAGGGCGGGAGGGTTAAATGTGAATCGGGGAAGGAGGTGGCAAATATTTGCTTTGGAAGAAAGATGAAATTATAAGATGACGAGAACGGGGAAAGAAGAACTCGTGTTGGGCATAAATATTTGTATAGTTGTAACGTTTGGCGCGGTCGTGAACGGGAGGGTGGAGTCGGAGGACGATGCTCGTTCGCAAGGGGTGAGCCCGAAGAGAGTGAGCTAGGTGAGCGGGGGCTGTTGGTTTGGGGTGCGACACGAGCGATATTTTGTGTTTACATGACGCAACCAGCCTACGTGGTTAGACTCCACACCGCATTGAGTCGAGAAGAACCGGAGGAACGAAAGAGAGATGGAAAGAAAATGAGAAAGTGAGAAAGTGGGCGACGAAAAAAAAGGTGGGAGCAAAAAAAGAAAGAACTTTTCCAACCACTTTACATAAAAAGTGAAAATTCCTCGTAACGGCCCGCGTAGCTATATCAAGGCAAATCAAATTTACTCACTGAAGAAGTCCCATCCCCTATACGTATACCGATGTATATACCCAATCCCCTACTCCCCTAACTCCGAACGACAGCTGGACCTTTTACCGTAAAAAGTAATCCGGACCGCTCGAAAAATCAGCGCTCCTGTGCTGTGTAACGTTGGGTTTGAAACGATATCGAGTTTTGTGTAGAAGCGAACTGAAAATGAAATAAAGATGGGATCAGAAATGCACAAATTCATACACATGCATAATCGCACGTCGCAAAATAATTACGGTCACAACTCCGAGTTGTCCGCTTGAATCCGCTAGCCTCACTCTGCGTATTTGTAAAACGTTTACCATAAGGCTTAGTGCGAAGTGCAGGGATAGGCGGTTCCTGGAAGTATTTGAGTAATGGGCAAAAGTTGTGCATCGGGTGAGAAAAACACGGTTTCAAACAGGGTGGAAAAAAATAAATAAACGTGCAGACCGTGGAGCGGCTAAGGGTAGCTGTAGGGGGAGAGAAGAGCTGCTCTGCGCAATAGTAAATATTCCGTTCATGCATTATTTAATATCAAAAATGTCTTGTTTACCCCGCTATAGTAGACGCTTGGGAATCAACGATTCTTTATATCGTCGTTACAGCCGGGAATTTTTTCGGAGCTATATAACTGTGTATGGATCTATGAACTCTTGCGGTACCTATACACACCTATGTATCGTTCGCGTTGCGTGGATTTGAAAAAAGTAAATTAAAAAAAAATATATTCACCGCTGGGCTCCGTCCGCTGCAACCTCCTACGGCGAAAGATCACTGCTTTGTAAGTAACTAGTAGCGCCTTACTAATTGAAACGAATCAGGCCATCGTAGACTTAAAACAATTACGAACATCATGCAACGCACTGTGCTGTATGGCTACCCCGCGGTGATCGTTCTCGTGATAAACTCTAATTATAATTAGAAAACGTCTTTCTTAAAAATATTAGTCTAGAGCATTCCGAGGTCAGAATAAAGTATAAGTTTACTCGACGCACAGGGTGAAAGGAAATATTCAAATGAATTTTTCATTTTCCCATTTCCTTCGGGATGCCCTGATATTTTTTTTTCACCGAATCGCGGTGCAAAAATGGCAAATTACGGAACGTACCTTGAATTTTTAAATCGATCAATCCCCTCGTATAAAAGCGTCCCAAAAGTATCTGAAATTCTAATAAAAAAGTAGCACGAGTATTTCCAAGAAAAAGATAACTTTTTCAGATTAATAGGAGTCGTGGTCGCAGATAATAATGTAGGAAATGAAGATTTACCATTCTCATGTTATACCCGTGTTCGCTGCACCGTGAACAAAATTTAATAGACGTGCTCGTGATGCTCTGGTTATAGAAGCATTAACCGTTGGTCAGATGATTCTTTGCGCGACAATTGTTTCGGGTGATACGGTAGCCAGTAGGAATTTTCCAGCAATTACGTTCGCTCGCTATGGCTCGTAAAGGACGTTGGTCGAGCTACCGGACAGAATTCTGATCGGTAAAATTACACCACGTTATGTCTATATTTGAAGCAATGGCGTTGCTCTATATACTCGATCATGTCGTAATACACATAAACGATTTGTATGCTACGCGTGTACCACTCCGTAATATAACGTCATAAAGGGTTCACAGTACGCCCGTACGAAGGTTATGAAAACCCCCGACTCCGAAATCGCGGAAAGCAACGATTTTGCGAGCTTTTCCGTCGGTACGAAGCCTGGTTACTTTCCTACGTACGAATAAGGCATGATTTATATCTATAATAGTTAGGCTTCCGTCTTCGAACATGCTTCCGTCAACGTTTTACGGATGCACCTGCCACGTTGCGCACAGGTGGCATATTTCCGCTGGAAAACTTTTACACACGGGCTAAAAAGTTTGGTGAAGAAAAAAAAAAAAAAATAGAAAAGAATAACAATTAGCGAGATTAACTCGAGCCGGTGTTGTTTTATGGGACAATTAACGATAGAGAGAAAAAAAAAAAAAAATGATTAAAACGAAATTCTCCCTCGCAATTTATCGACCTCCGTGTTATTTGAAAATTTCAACTATTTTGGAGAAATACGAACCCGGAGATGTTCGGATACGAACACAGGATTAATAACGCTGAAATTACAAAATTGGGTTGGCCGAGGCTCTTTTCCTTCGCACTTTAATAATACTTGCCAAATACCGTCCGGGGTTGAAAATTTTTCTTGCGGGTTCGATTTTACGCGGGGAGGGTGACCGACGAAACGTATTGCGCAAATTACTTTCTGAGTGGTTGGTCGCTGCTCACATTTTTTGTCATACTTTTTTGGCCTTCCCCCTTTCTACCCTTCTTCCTTCGTAATAGCTATTGATTGTTATTAGCCTCGAGAAATCGACGGCCAATTTTCTACCGTTTTCACCCCGACGCGGTAGCGGTCACGCCTTGACTGATGTCCGTGTAAAAAAAATTTCCCCAATAGGTAAGCAGCGGTAGGTATCCTAAAAAAACACTTTTCACCCGGAAAAAAGAGTTCTCGAGCGCCCAAGATAATCTCGCTTATTTAAAACGAAAAAAACAAAAAAACGGTAAAATAGCGAATTTTATCCTGCAGTTCTTCTCGCCGTAAGAGTAGTGTGGTAAAATGTTGTCCAAAACGTCAACTTCTGAGTCTACGTACAGAGCGTATGAAAACGTTCCATTTTGGCGTTGAATTGTGCAGGTTATACGCACTAGACGATAGCGTATGTGTCTATAGATGTAGGACTGGCATTTTACTGCACGATTTGATATCGTATCCAGTTTTACGATGCCCAAGCATCCAGGGAAATGCAAAAAGATATAGTATCACCTACTCAACACATACACAGAGACATGTATGTATGTACTGTATTTATATCTACGTAAGATCCAAGGGAATTGACCACCTCCGTGCGAGCAACTGATATTTTTTTTACGAGTGGCTCATGCTGATAAGTCGAACCGTTATACGCAGCTTTATTGGTACAATAAAATTGTGTCGATAAATTTAGCAAAGGTAATTGTAGTCCTGCGGGAGTCGCTCGAGTCGGGGAGATATGAGGAATATGGGGGTGCGGAGTTCCGAAGTAGATAAGTATAACCGATCATAAGGGTGCGTAAATATACCTAAAGATTTTTTACAATGTTGTCGAACATTATCTCAAATATTTAATTCGCGTGTACGTCATGATGTCGGGAATGAAGGCTTGCAGCTTCGCGAGAAAAAAGAAAAGAAGATAGAAAAAAATCATCCGCAAGAGACACTAAGGTAAATGTATCTCTTCTCGTGAATGCTTTCAAGAAAATGAGCGAACTAAAAACTCTCCCCTTTCGTGTCGTTGGTCGCGGGAGGTGGTTGGAAAAAGTCTTAAATCTTGTTCGTACGACCTGATTCAAAATGGTACACGGAACATCCCTCTCTAAAAAACCTCAATGACAATCAAATTAGATTTTTATTTTTGATTCGATGGATTCAGGACAACTCGTCGGACAGAAGGATTATCTGTATGGCGTATTTCTGGGCGTCAGTGGATAGCAGACGTCATTATTTAATCAGTGTACTACTTCCCGTAACAACCAACGTTCGGCGAATAACTACCCTCCGTAGTCTGCAGCAGCATACAACTTTAATGCTAGACGACGCCAAGCAATTTTCAAATGCTATGACTAACTAAGCCGTCGTGACGCCCGCGCGCCCATATTGTATACCTCGGACGCGATGCTCTGCAGACCGGAGGGTTCTAGTCTCGTTACTATCTGACGGACTTTATTCGGTATACGCGAGTCCCGTTTTACTGTTTGCAATTAATCCCTCAGCCGGTGTGAATAAATACGGCCATAAAGTTCAGCACTAAAAGATGGAGAAAAAAAATTTGACGAAAAGAAATTATTTCAGTTTCGCTTCGCCGAGAAACTACCGGTAATTTCTACCACCCTGCGTTGCTCGAACTTTACTCGCGAGCAGTGGTATAAAATTAAGGTCCATTTTTCCCTACGTTCTTTTTTTCTTTCTAGCGTGTACGACTATAGATAAGGAAATGTTCGACAAACGTTCGGCGGGTTTCGAGGATGAGTTATCGCTGGGCAATATTTTTCTATAGATAGGTGGAATTCATACATGGGTAGTTACGTGCCTACACGCTTGTTTGACGATAAATAAAATTTCTGATTCGCGTGCCTTTTCCGGTGGATCGTCAGAGAGAAAATTTCCATCATTATTCCAGCTTTCGATTATTTATGGTATACCTGACTCAAAGCGGCCACGTGGTGGCGGCGGCGCGGGCGTCGCGACGTGGTTCTCTCGTGCCTCGGAGGGTAGTGAGCAATGAGCGACCTGCAGACACCTTAATGTATGCGGCGCCTCCTCTATCGACGTCACACGACACGATTGCCATCGACGATGTCCACCGGCCCAAGGTAAAATCACCAGCTCCCGATTACAATCTTCCATTTCCCACTGCATTTTGACGGAAGGCGAGGAGATGGATTCTTCGGAACAAAAATTTATTCATACACGACATTAAATTATTATTTTTTCTTTCGTGTACCTATAAAAGAAAATGAGTGCGCGCGCGTGTGTGTGTGTTTTTTTTTCTATCCGCGACCACCCTCGTTCCATGTTATTTTTTTTTTCTTTTTTTTTCAACTTCGTCCACGTTTTCCTCGTGCTGCGGGAATCAGGATAAACGAATGTCGAAGTGAACAATTCGTAAATGAAATTCCTAGACATCAGGAATTCCGTCTCCTTGTCGCCCGAAGACTACGGACCGGGTTGACGTGCCCGGTGGTAGTTAAAGAATGAACTCTCTGTCTCTCGTTCGAATAAAGCAGGGTTGAAAAAAGAGAGAAAAAAAAACAAAAAAAGGAAAAATTCTCCCCCCGTTTCTCTTAGCCTACCGATATACGTTTCTAAGCTTGACTTATATACGAATCACGCAAGCTTTTCGATATACGAAGACAGAATTTTTATTCGTATCTATACACGAGACTCTTCGCCCCTGAAAAACTTTTGTACCCCGTCGTCTGTGTTGAAACTCACGTCCAAAGAGCTAAGGTCGGTACCTTGAAGTCTATAGGGGACAATCGAGTTAGCTGTAGCAAAGGGCAAAGGTCAATAAAGGGGGGGAGGAGAGAGGGAAGGAAAGTGCGGACGGCGTCAACGCCATCCGTTGTAGTTTCCGACCGGTAGCTGCTGGGTGCAGGTCCGATTATCCTCTCCACAGAGACTGAGTTTTAGAATCGCAGCATCCTCTGGCCAGCGTGAACTTGGAGTCGAATGGAAGGGGGGAAAACGGAGCTTCCGGTTAGACTAACCGGAAGCAAAGTTACCCCTGCAGCCTCCGGAATTAGCCCGGTTGTTAATTTCGAGTTAAGCTTTGATTACTAAGCCCATCGCGTGGGTAAAGTTTCGCTTTTGGTTGTTCTGCGGATGTGGAGAGAAATTAAAAATTGAAAAACAAAGCAAAAAGAAATGGAAAAAGGAAAAAATATTAATAAAAAACAAAGCTTTGGCTAAAATTCACAAATACCATGCACGGGTATTTCATTTTACATCCAGCATGTGGCTATAAATATTTACAGACAATTTTTCTGCAAGCTGCACCGCGCGCGGTGCATTGGATAAATATAAATTCTATAAAATTTGTTTTGTTTTTCCCCCTTCTTTCTTTTATTTGCCGTCGTTATTTTTGCCCGTGAAGGTGCAGGGCTTGCTATACAAGTTTCTGGTTACTATAAAACACGGGAATATCGAACAAATTGCTCAGAAGAGATAATAATACATGCAGTGATGCAGGAGGCGTTGGTTATATAAAGGTGCATGAACTACGGGGAACAAACGCAGGGTGCAGGCTGACGGAATGATGGGAATTGAGGGTACGGTATGGTATCTAGCGAAGATGCACCGTAGCGGGATAAATTCTCATTGTAGAAGGTTGACGCGAGGACCATCGTCGAGGGAACTGCAATTCCGGGGACACCGATATTTCCACGCTTTTCATCTGCGACTAATTTTTTTCAACTAATTTACGAGCCCACTGGACCGGCCGATGGAGTAATTTTAATTTTTAACCATCCGTGTTAACTATGTGTCCGCTTTTTGTTTATTTATTCACTTCTTTTTTTTCCTCAGTAACGATGACCAGGCGAATTAAGCAGCGGGAGAATATTCCGGTGAATTTAAATTAGGCTGATTGGTGTATGTAAAAATAAAATTTGAATAAATATGACGTATTCTTCTAACATACGCCGAGCGGTTTCATCGACGGAAAATGGTAGACGCTTCGGCCTTGATATAAAGGATAAGCAATTTATCGATGGTTGGTTTATTTATGGTAGAATATATACCTATATACTCGCCATTTTCATCATATAATATTAACACGTATCTTGCTTTGATCCATCAATTCTGCACAGTTGCCTATACTCGGAAAGCACTTGGGGACTAGTTTGATGTAAGTTGGGTTGGGTTACATAGGGACGTTTCAGGATTGAACGCCGCGCCGCAGGCAACGACCCAGGTTAACCGAGCTGAGCATCGTTCTACCGAAATTCAACCGCCGTTCAAATGATCATCTACAATTGACCGGCGATACAATTTACACAGTGAAATGCCGGACAATAATTATTATTCATAAATGAAACACCTCACGATCGAGCTACGGAGTGGTTTTGATCGGAACAAAATACGCGCTGTATATAACGTTGTTATACACGCTTTCGTTTTTTCCTCTTTTCTTTTCTTATTTTTCTTTTTCAGAGCGTATTCGCAATCATGACGTAACTGTAGCGAAAGCTTTACCTTGCAAAGTCGGACTTTGTCGTAGACGAAGATGGATGGGATCCGGAGCTCGAATCTCCGCAACAGTCCTTGCGAAAGTGAACAACGAAACGACGCTGTCCTCCACCCGCTATACATCGGCGAGCAACCGAGTATAGGTATATACGAGGAAATCGCCATTGCGCCAAGGAACCCCAGGAATCCGGTGTACCAAATGTCATAAAATATTTATATCTTCCTACACTCTTCTGCCACGTACCGATATAGTCCATTCTCCTATCTCTTCATCTTCCCGTGGTAGCTGATGTTATATGTATACGTATAGCTATATAATGTATCTTTATATCCCACCGCCATCACTCATCACTCGACCGACTCATCACTTATTACCGTGAAATCTTTTCTACCCCGAAGCACAATAAAGGTAATAATCAAAATGTTCTCGATTATTCAAAATGGCGAATATACCTTCAAAATTCAATTCCCATAATTTTTACGAAGTTTGCTCTGAAACTTCTCCGAATTTTAACGCACTACAAATATGCCTAACACACCACACGCGGGCCACCCTGATTTTCTATCTTCCCAACTTATTTTTTCACATTTCTGGAAGACACGTTCTTTCCAATCTTCGGAAACCCTATGCATGCATCGGTATACAAAAGACAGTTTCACAGAACGTAATTGTTACGATGTTGCGTGATGTAACAACAGGTAGCTATATAAAATAAATTTGATATTACCGAGCGCGGCAGGATCGTGAATTTTCCGGGAAGACATGGATGAAAAAAGGAGGAGAGATGGTTCGTCGTCATCAGCCTTCGAGAGGTAATAAATAATTTACCCCACTCTTATTTTACACGGTGTAGCCAACACGACTCGGCAAGTTTCCGATAACAAGCGGGTGATGGGTTATTCAACGGGGGTGGCCCGCGCCCGCCACAATTTCTATCTCGTATTAGAATAATGCATGAGTCGCTTATAGCTGTACCTACCCATATATCCATGCACACATCCTTAGCCGCGTCTATCCTTTCGTCCCCTCAGATATCCTCCGTCCCGCGCGCGACGGTCCTGAAAATGCACGGTAGAATAATTTTTTGGAATTCATTTTTTTATCGAAACAAATAAATGGATGTAAAAAAATGAACAGTCGCATGCACCGATCATCTCGAGCTCGAGATAAAGGTATACATACGGAAAATTCTCATCTCTGTTATCACATCGGGCGGTGGGAAGCGAGACGGGGTTGGCTTTCCTCCAGAGCTTGCAGCGGACCGTGAACCAGGTGCACCGCCAGCAACGGGTTCGACCGTTTCTTCTTTACTTCAGATATGCGCTTCTTTATCTCGAACGCTATGTCGTGCACATTTTCAACGCATAGGATCGCGGAAAACGTCGAGAGCGTATGCGCTGTACGGTTGTATAGGTACGTACGTGTGTGTGATAGGGCGGAAAAGCGGCACGTGTAGAGTGGAGTATAACAGCTGGACAATATGCAGCTGCGCTTGCAAAATTCTGTATAATAATATGTCCGGTTAGACGTAGGCGTATTGCGATGTACTTCTGCAGTGCACATGCTATCCGTAGCCCTGCAGCTGCAGCCAAGTGTAGAAGTGTTACGATAGGAATACGCGCGGGGTGCTTTCGGTGTTATGCTCTAGTATTACTTACATCAGCGCTTTTATTCCTCGCCGTTGATATAACGTGGGGGATCGCCTCTGAACGCAGCTTATGTAACGAAGTTATTTGCATTGTTTTTAATACCCGTGTTGCGTCATGCTCGAGGTTTATTTCTCCTCACTGCCGACCCGTCGTGTTCAGTAAATTCGCGTGAGTTAATGATGAATGTCGATAAAACAAGGATAATGAACGATCTTTTCTTCAAACTTCAAATGGAACGACTGAAAGCGGAGGGGAAAATGTTTCGGTAAATAATTACAACTTGCTTACCACTTGCTGCAGTAATTACTATTTCATTTAAGTGAAATACTTGCTCTTTGATGGAAGGACTCGTATTACGAGTTTTGTTCCTCCACGGGCAAACTCTGCTGAATATAATAAACACCAACAGCGGTCGATTAGGTAATCGGATTTTCTCTACCCAAGTATGTGAGAAAATACATTTGCTAGATGAGAAAATTTGCCGAGAAGAATTGCGGCGGTCTACTTTTTCTGTTCGCCGGGGTATCTGCGGGTTGTTGCATCGGGTCCTTATCTCATCATTTTTCTCATGTCCGCATCGTTTACGCGGGGGTTGAAGAGTCAGGATTTATTAAATATACCATCTCTGGAATCTACAGGAATGAAATGGGCAAAATGGTAACGTGAAATATAAAGTATAAAATTGTTGTCGGATGCACCGCGTTTCATAAACCGTGAAATAAAGAGCAAAATACATTTTACCTCCGAGCAAAGAAATGGCAGGTATCTGTGTACAGTATATATACAAAATGTAAAAAGTAAGTATCTTTCAATATTTTTCTCTCATACACCATTATCAGAAGCCATATTCAATATACCCTCTTTGGAATCTTACAGCAGCTGACTGCCCAGAATTCAAAAAGACGTAGAAACTGAAACAAAAATCTGTTTATTCACAATTATTTTATCAACGAAAGGAGGCACAAAATTTTTCACTCACTTTTCGTGATCCTCTAGAAATATCACTGCGGGTAGAATTTTCCCTGTTTCACCCAGATTCGTATCGCTTTCCATCGCGTCGCGTTTATCGAAGAACCTCGCGTACTAGTCAAAGCAGAATTGAACTGATAATTTTTCCATCCCATCGACTGCGCGAGATTCGTATATCATATAAGTTCGGATGTAGCGAGTCCAAAAAAAAATCTGTTATTATATCGTCGAGACTTGGCGCTTCGTTCGAGTGAAAGGGAAGTTAACAATAAGACTGTGCGACGGGTAATATGGAAGATCTTCAGGGAAAGGTATGAATAGCCTGGCTTCCATATAAATATCGGTATTGTACGAGGGCTCAGAACCCGCAGGCTAATATACATATTTCATGCGAAACGACTCGCTAATGTTCGCGGCGCTTTTTATTGCGTGTATTCAAATACGCAGGAGACGAATAGCCTTTTCAAGCCCAGTATTTACCGTTTACTTAACGGCAGTAGGTGTTACTGCTGCGCCGCTACTATACCAGTGGAAAGGTTCATGTTCCTTCATTTCTCTGCACAGCATCACTTATGAGATATATACGCGGTGCGCGTATCGCTGAAGAACTTGTAACCGCGTCAGCCATGAAGATCAATTTTATCACGCATATGTATTAAGGAATTCCTTTTTCTTTTTTCTCCTCCGCCTCGGCCCTTTGCTTTCCAACCTTATGATCTCGTATATTCCAAAAATATTTCATCGGAGTTAAGTGCCAGTGAAATACATTAGCGATATAAGTGCATGTACAGATATTATATAACATGTTATATACCAGAACCTTTTTATTTTTCCTCAAAAATTGTAGCGAGGGGGCATCATAACTACGGAGGGGAATCGGTGAATGCAATATTTCTTCTGAAAATGTCTTAATAAAAATATGAATAATTATACCGCCGCGATATTCATCGCGCCTGCACGTACAGAGACAAATGATATCGAGGCGTGTTATAATTTTCCTAATAATATTTACGCTGATATGCGAATAAAAATTTATAGGTATGAACGCACAGAAATCAAATGTTGAATCATTTGTATCGTAATTAACTGGGTGTTTTAATATTTTTTAATTAATATTAATGAAATATCTCTCTCTCATTTTCACAGTGAGAGAGGAAACTCAAACATGCGCTTTAATTTTCCCGTGAAAATGATAATCGGAAGATATTTTAACCCTTGCACTTTAAGTATGTGTACATAGTTTAATCGTATCCTTACGTAGATGATTATGATGATGATGAGAAACAAGAGGGTGCACGGTGTGTGTAGAAAATAAACAAGTTGTTGGGTATAGGCAGCGGAAAATATGGGTAGCTGAAACTGTGTTTAATAAGGAAGGCGAGGTGTGAAGGATATAATTATGTTTCCCACAGGTCGCGGGGCGTGTCGCGAATGGCTAGGAGGACGTCACTAATTAAATTAATAGCCAAACGCGCATCCAAGTAAAGGTTCTCGTATAGGTATAAGGGGTGTTTTCGAGATTCATCTACATACATTAAAATTATACGACCTCTGCTTTACGCCCCTTTTCTTACCGCTTCCTTGCTTACACGAAGTCAATTATTTCCCCAACGCCTGGCCAACTTTTCAAGGTAGGCGCAGGTATACAAGGCGTGTATACGAGGAGAGTACGAGTTCGTCGGGGCCTCGAGTGCTGGCGAAGAATACGAGCATCGGGAGCTCGAAATAATATAACGATAATAATTGATAGAGAGGGAGGAGAAAAAAAATAACAAAAGAAAGCAAACGAAATTCCCGATGCGGTTTTAAGATTTGTTTTTGGGGAGCGATTCATGTACGAGAGGTACAGGTCGAGAGGGTTGTTTTCACGTTCTTGTTCAAGTATTAACACCTTCAAATGATGAATAAAAATAAAGAATATTGAAGGGAAAAAAGGATAACCTTTTTGGCCGTGGAGAGAATTCAGAGAATGAAAATTCTCGTTGTCACTGTTTTAAAATGAACAGATGCGGGGTGAAAATTTCACATCAAACACGAGTGGTGATGATGTCGCACCGAGCTGAGCCCCACTTCGTTACGTAAACTTCGTGAGAATAAAAAAAGGAAACCCTCAGATGAGTCGAGAAGCAGAGGCAAAAGACTCTTCTCCCCTGATTTAGACTTTCACAATTAGTAAACGAGGGCGACCGAGAGAGAGAAAAAGATTTGAGTCGAGTGAAAGGCAAGCAGTATTGAAATCGACCCATCGACTAGGGGATCTTTTTTTCTTTTTTTTTTTTCAACCATTAATTCCCCCGAATCGCGGATCGGTACCATAGCAGAATGAATCTCTGGTAATTTTGCGCATGGGAATACCCGCCCACGGTTTTTTATCTGTCCGGAAGACGATTTTATGTAATTTATCGAGATTCGTCATTGTTCAAACATGAAGCGTCCTACTCTTTGACGGTGGTTCGATAAAATGGAAAATTCCAGCCTACGGTATACCAATTATTATAATCGATTTGCACGTGTGTTCAACATCCACGATATATGAAGTCTAATTTAAATTTTCAGCAATGTTTTGCCATGTACCAAGTTTCTCTTATTTGCATTTTTTCATCTTCTCTTTCCTTTTCTCGTCTTTACATTTAATCAATTCACTTTTTTTCATGGCCTTAAAGCGTGGGAGAGAAATTGTTTGTACCTTTCCACCTCAATTTCTCTCTCTCCTCATCACGCTTGCATTAAGTTGGGTTGAGTTGTATGAACGTACTGCACTGGGGTGAACTGCTATCAGATCTGGCTACTTAATACTCTATTACTCAGACAAAGCGGCCGCCACACCCGGCGCTTTTAATGAATCAACAAGAGCGGTAAAAGCGATGCGAAGAGTACCTAGAGAAAACGAGGAAACTTCTCTACCTCTATTTTATCTCCACGGTGTTTCTCTGTTTCGCATCCTCTTTGGAGACGCTTCTCCTCTTTCTTTCATTTATCTTTCCGATTTCATTCGCTCTCTTCTACTTTTTTCCTACTTCTCCGCATTCTGAGAATATTCAGAGAACTCAAATCTCGTGCATCCCAACCAGGCAAAAAAGGGATGAATTACAGTATTCTCGATCGGTAAATAATTAATTGAGATTTACGGTCTTGGTTACAATTAAGGCCATAAACTTAGAATTACCAAGGGTTTGAATATGCGCGTTATTATATATCCACAGTTTGAAAGTAACGCGTTGATGAACGAAAGGCAAGCGGATAAAGTGAGAAAGCACCTTTTCCCTTGATCATTTTCTGACGTGTCAAAGTGGCGAGAATCGAGTTTGGTTGTTTAAGAAGAAATTACTCGTGCTACAGATTCTTCCCCTGTTCCTCGTCAGGGGCTCCGTTGAACTCTTAAATACCTCGTGTCCTTACTTCTTTTCCTTCTATTTCTATTCCTGTAGGTGTTGTCGGTGATTGCGCAAAGCAGTAGACACTTTTAGCCTCCGGATCGTTTCTTCGCGTCAACCTCTACCTTCTACCCTCAGTTTTCTCTATCTTCTTTTCGTTTTCTATCCCCCAATTCGTTTCTTCCGGATGGACCCACCCTGAAAGGTAAGCTGATTACGTTTGAATTCGCCCGAAATGTTACGCACGGCAATCTCTTCTCCTCGCACCCGCCGTTCTCAACAGCCTCGCGGTATATTTAGGCGCGCGTTATTTGTGAGCAAGACTTCCAATTCGAAGATGAGCGTAATCTGTGCATAAACAAAACCGGAAATAATCTCCACCGATACTCTCAATTCCCTTGACGATCCCTCTTCTCTCATCGAAAGTTCACCAGAATCAACCAACTGAAATTGGAGTAATAGGATGATACGTTTGATAAATATTTTAAAGACGGGAGCAATTCAAACGGAATAATTACACTGACGACTATCATGGTGGCAAATTTTTTTTTTCGGTTCTCTGTGGGAACGTGTGAAATATTTCGGAGCGTGGCGTCGGTTTTTGCGACGAAGTAAAATTCGATTCGATGATCTTCCATTCCGTTGTATGCAAACACAGATATTGATGGTTGGCATGACTGAAGCAAAACGGACGAATTGCATCACCCTCTGAAAGAATTACACTATGCGGCACATGCTGGGTTTCTTTGCGTGCAGACCTGACTATCATTTCGTGAAAAAAAAATAAGTACGTAATGCGGCCTAGACGTAAATGCGAGGATTTCATGTGGTTTGTTTGTGTGCTGTGAATATAGCTTATCGCAAAAGATCACCTATAGAAATAAAAAATCTTTCGAAAGGCCCTTGACAACTGCGTCGGATCTAGAATCATGCATAAGTCTTCGGAAGAACCAAGTAGTTTAAAAAAGCTAAATTTCATTTTGGTAGGGGTTGAAATATTATTACAATACTCGCAAGAGCTAAATGAAACCCATCGAGATATCTTCATTTTTTCACTTTCTTGAGCGATTAATTCACGATAACTCGATCAATTTTATAGATAGATCAATTTAGCTTCCAGATTCGAATTCCTGGGCTCAAAATACATAAGAATAGTGTCCTAAGATCGATTTAAAAAGTTCTTCATTTTTGACCCCAAAATCGAAAAAATCCAAAGGGGTATACCTTAGATTTTTGTCGATTTTGGGCTCAAAAATGAAGCATTTTTGAAATTGGTCGTAGGACACTTTTCTAAGGTATTTTGACCCCAGGAACACGAATCCGTTGACTAAATTGAGCTACGAATTAATCCCATCGAGATATCTTAATTTTTTCACTTTTCACAGCGATAAATTGGCGATAACTCGATTAATTTTATAGATAGATCAATTTGACTTGCAGATTCGTGTTCCTGAGGTCAAAATAGGTTAAAAAAGTGTCTTTCGATCAATTTCAAAAATACTTCATTTTTTACCCCAAAATCGCAAAAAATCCAAAGGGGTATACCTTAGATTTTTGTCGATTTTGGGCTCAAAAATGAAGCATTTTTGAAATTGGTCGTAGGACACTTTTTTAACGTATTTTGACCTCAGGAACATGAATCCGTCAATTAAATTAGGCTAGGAAAAAATCCCATCGAGATATCTTCATTTTTTCACTTTTCAGAGCGATAAATTGGCGATAACTCGATTAATTTCATAGATAGATCAATTTGACTTGCAGATTCATGTTTCTGAGGTCAAAATAGGTTAAAATAGTGTCCTCCGATCGATTTCAAAAATATTTCATTTTTGACCTCAAAATCGCAATAAATCATGGGTCAAAACCTCGGGTCGGAAAATCGCATAAATTACGCCACGCTGCAATGTTCCAATGCTAGTATTTTTTTAAATCAGACGTAAATCAGAAAATTTCGGAAAAAAGATATAGAAATATTGAACAAGTTGCGAAGTTTAACAAGTCGTGTGTAACAAAGTGTGAATATAGTACGTTACGTGAGAGACAAAAAAGTAACTAATTAAATAAATTGTTTCATCAATCAGCGATGATTCTAATATCAATTTATTGACATATCAGAGAGACGCCTCGATGATTGACGCGTTCTGTAATCAATCAAATGTCTCTGGCCAATATTGAAATTACGGCACCAACCGGGGTAGGGAAAATACTCGTCCCCCATGCATCGACGATCGAGCTGATTTTTTCACTTTAAATCCTAGTCGGAAGGATGAATTCGAATGCTACTCGGCTGCTGCAGGTCGAATAACGCAGTCACCTGAATTATTCGACAGATCACAATATCTCTATGGCGGCCGAAAAATCGGTTCGATTTTTTTTACAAATATTCCGTGAGCTATAGTTTGATCTTTTCGAACTCCTTGTGCACAATTTTTAACGTCAAATAAATTGGGATAGAGTGAACGAGACCGCAGTCGTTTCCAAGTAGAGCAGTTGATATTATTGAAAAGTACGATGCGATGAAGAAATTTAAATTGACTTCAGACACTCCCGTGTGATCCATATTGTTCAATTTTCTCGAAGGGGGCTTTAATTTGCAATTTTTCTCTGTCAAAGAATGTTTCTACGTTATAGTACACAGCGACAACTGCACATAGGCAGCTCTCGATTCTTCCAGCTACCTAACTAACGTTCAGAAAATCATGGCGAACACGCAACCGTGTCGCCCCTACATTACAGAACCTCCGATACGACGTTTTATTCGATCATGAAATTTACAGGCACATAACCTCCGTCAGAAGAAAAAATCCAGCACCTAATTTCTCGAACACCTATTCATAATCAACCTGATCTGAACACATACACCCGAATAAAATGTCGGGTTTGGTTTTTTAATGAAGGCTGAATACGGCTGAATACGACTCGCAGGTATTACGGGTATGACCATACCGCACCGAGTAAAGTGAAAAACAAATTACCGAGTAATTTAACGAGCTGTAAACTCAATTTCACTGTAGGAATCACGCGGTGGCTCGTAGAACCACCAAGTTGAATGAAAAAATTTGCTAATGAAATCGAAGAATTCGTAGTATTCAAGTTACCGAACAATTGTTACTTTGACTAGAATGGGTGGCTGAATAGTTCACCGAAAACCCTATTCACTTTGAGATTTAATTTTCCATCGAAAAGCGCTGTGTGAAGAATAGAAATCGTAGCGTGATAGTAAAATAATTTGTCTCGCATGAATGTAAACTTGAAACAAAACAACTTTTTTCTAATTTCATATCATAATTTTCATATCACGACTACAAATTCCACCGCCCACGCACGTACCCACAACCGGCTAAACCTCAATTCCAAACTTTCAGACTACAGGTTTAATGTATTCGGGTCCGCGTTGAGGTGGCTACGTATATTTAGGGATGAGAGCCAATCAACGGGACGGCAATCAGTTACTGAAGTAGGTACGCGCCTATTTTCACTACCCTCTCGACCAACCATCAGCAATTGATCATGGTGGCCCCGGAATAATTTTAAAGGACCTTCTAATCAATCAAGATTTTTGTTTTCGGTAGGCCGCGACGTGACAACTTCATTTGTCTTTACGAAAAAAAACATATCTAAAAAAATGTCTCAAATCTGACAACTGTTTCGAACTCACACTCGCATAAAAAATTCGAGGTCAATACGAGCTGAAAATTTCTTTTCTCTCTGGCTATTTGCTGAACTTTTTCAATAATTCATAGCCGCGTAAACGAAGGAGCAATCATCGATATTTTGGCATGCCTCAGAATGGAGAAATTTTCTCTTATTTGCCGACCAGCTATTTGCAATTCGGGATAATTTCGTACGCCGAGTTACAGTATTCCCGGTAAAACCAGGGACCTGGTACGAGCTTACCGATGGTATATGTATGTACATAATGTGTGTATGTACAGCCGGCTGTCCTTTGGGGGGCTCAGCTGGTACGTTCTCTTACGCGAGTCTCGTCAGTCAGTGTACAAAGACGGGGCTTGTGCACTCATTAATATTGCCAGAGTAATTACCTACAACGTATGAGGTAAAGGGCGAAGGGTTTACGAGTAGTGTTGGAAGTGAAAAGGGTCCTTTTCCGGTATAATACATAAATGAGCAACGCATAACAATATACTCACAATGGCGTATTATAGTGCCAGGTGTCACATCGACGCTCCTATGACCGAATAGATACCGGTAGGAAATTGGTCCAGTGGCTGGGTCAGGAGATCTATAGTACGTATAGTGTATTATATTTAGGTATTTACACATACAACAAACCTATCTCTCCTCAACCACTCAGAAGATGTAGTAGAAGATGTGGGCTCGGTCTCTTGGTTTACGATGTAGAGGCACCGCATTAAACGAGGTAGGTATATACGTTGTGTGCGGACGTAACCTATGTTCACTTACACATGGGAATCCATGTGGGGAAGCTGTTGAGAAACAAAGCTGTCGATATTGAGGAAGCTTATAAATTTTAATGACGCTCCGTGACTTCTCGAGGTCCAGGAGTTTCCAGAAGTTACTTTACGAAGCTTTAAGGAAAGTTACGAGAGTCACTCGCTACGTAGAAGTACATCGTCAATGTTCGGGTGATATATACTTGAATAAATACATACGTACCTTGTCATATCATATAATATGGAAAGCTTTGATCATGAACCCCTGGTTTACATAGGATTTGTTGTAACACCGCGGTACTCGTGACACCGCGTCCTGCACCGGCCACGTCAATGACCAAACTCTCAAAGTTAGTTTGTTAAAAGTTACTCATCGCGGAGATTATAACGATTGATGGATCATATTCATACTCAAGTTGATTTTCAAGTCATCAAAATTGACGTCGACGGAGGACCTCGAGTTATAACGAGCTACCGTACCGTACGGACTTTTGCGAGTTCGAGTTTCGTAGATTTAATTATTTCTCTCTCCTTCCATTTCGATTTCGATTTCCCGCTCGCGCACCTTGCTGGTTGTTATTCTGGACATTATCATCCAAGGAACGTCCATTGTGAGAATTTCAAGCAACAACGACAAAGTTTTTTTTTTTGTTCGCTTAAACAAAAGCCGTTCAAACGTCAAACCTGGATCTTCACACACACTCGGTATACGGCGGAGCAAAGCGTTAAAAAATTCGTGAGCCACTATTTTTACTCAATTATCGTCACTCGGTGTACTATCGCGAAGAATGGAAGTGGACGGTAGTTTATTTAGAGGTGGCATTGTCACGTGACAATCCCCTTCGCAATTCATCCCTCCTGCACCTACTTCTGCCAACTGTCGTACGGACAAAAGGCAGCTACCCACATTGACAAATATCACATCCAAACTGAGCCATTCCACTCTCGATCAAGAACTCATACCACCGTGCCTACCTACTGCTCCGGCGATTTCAAACCCTCTTCATTCCCTCCGGTCCGCGGTACCATTCCCGTTCTTGTACACGGTAACCTTCGCTTTCCGGAACACTCTTCGCGGCCTGCTTTACGATTTAGGAAACGTGGCATCCGCTGAATGACTTTTAACCGATTCCTCCTTCCGTTCATCGTTCGCAAGCTTCAACAGGACGAAGAAACAAAAAATAATCGTTACTAGCATATCTGAATAATCTGGTGGAAACAATTGCCACGTGTTTCAAATATCTTTCAATTTTCCGCGTCGTAATCGTCGGAATACGTTGATCTATGTATTCTACATCCAACGCGAGAAGCGGAAACTGTAGTCTCAGGTCCATGATTGTGTTGATATTTGAGGAAGCATCTCGCGGAGTGATTTTCCTCTCTATACTTCTCTCTCTCGTTCTCTCTTCTCGCGATGGCGAGGTAAAGGCGACGGCCTTTCAACGACGGATGACATGGAACGGCTTCACGGTGTATACCAACAGCTCGAAACCCAACAGTGGGAGACTGATCAAAGCCCGAATCTCGTCGCATGGATAATTCTGTAGATTTTTTAACGTACTGTAGTTGTCACGGAGTATGCGCACCGCAGCTGCAGGGGATACAGCCACGCGACTTAGCCTACTTGGTTTTTTACAGCGGTATCATCATCTGCTCCGGTTTTTCAACCAACCGAATTCCTCGTCGCGGAATGGAAAACGATACGTAGGATTCTTTATCAATTTTTTTTCTTTGTTTTTTCGAGATAATAGATTAAACGCTTTTTCTCGCGACGCACGTATTTCAGCGATGCTGAATAAATTTAGTATCGCGTTATACAACTTGACGGTGCAAGTTACTTATTGTTAGGCCATCTTTCTCTCTCTCGCTTTTAGCCAAAACTTGGGTAGAATTTAGATGCAGGAATCAGTTAATTGCGTAATTAGTCAATCACCGTGTTGCCGGCAAGACTCCATTAGTCGGAGGGGCTTTCTGCTTTAGGATCGGAAGGCATCTGCATATTTATGGAACCACCTACACTGAAGATATTTGGCGTACTGATTTCTCGGATATTTTTTTCAAATTCCTCGCTGCCTCCAGGTTCTAACGGGCAAAAATGAGAGTGAAACTTGTGTAAAAAAAATTAACTAGTTCATGGAACGAAATCTATGAAAACTAATAAAACAGATATTATCCACTTAGCTGTCAGAGAAACACTCACGGAAGTGTTTAACAAGAGTCTATTTCTTCGAGGTATCGTTTAACGACGCCCAACCGATAGCCTCTCAGTATAGTACAGTGCGGGGTACTCGGAAACACCTACGCGAATTGATAGGAGCCACGCGACCTCGTCATCAACCTTCATCACGCCCTCGCCACTATTTCTCGTTATCTCGGTTAGTGACCAATAAAATTTAATGTCCGTCAACTCCACCTGGACACTTTTTCAACATGTTTTCCTTGCTCGTTCCACTTGGTTTTAAATGTATCAGATTATCCAAAATTCTTGGCAATTTTTTTTTTTTTTTTTTCAACATCTTCAGGTCGTTCAGAACCAGAAGTGTGATATCGTTAGGAATTTATTGACGGAACTGTTAATTAATTGAATGTAAAGAACTAATCCAATTAAATTTTACAACTCGTCGATCGGGACAATAATTATTTAAGCAGGCCAAATAATCTTTTTGTGGTGTTTTACCGCCAGCTAACGATCGACTAATTATAGTATACATAATGAAGCGGTGCTTGTGTACTCAGCATTATCTGAATCCTGTTTAATCTTTCCCCGAGTAAACGTTTTCAGCATGCTGTTTGCCGCTGAACCCCACTTGCCAGAAAAATGATATTCCGTTTGTGGTTTACCTGCTACTACCGCAGTATCTACCATCTCTTACCCTTAACATGAATAATCTGCACCTGCCCAAATACGACTACGTTTACGTCGTACAAATATGTGTAGTACCTACGCCTACGATGATAGGTATACGTAAACCGATACAGATGAAGTACGAGAAACCAAAATCAGTGTAGCGTATCGAAACTTGCACATACATCGATGTTGATTCGTCGTCACTTCGCGCAATTCGCAATTATACGATTCATACATCCGCCAAAATTCATCGAGATCGAATTACTGATGAAAAGTAACACAGGTATCATTGTAACCTGAAGTAACTGGCTATTGATTTTCATTTTTACGGTGCACGATCCTGATCCTCGGGGTAACGGTGATCCCGAAGGACTCTCGCAACAGCTAACGATCTCTCTGTATTACCGTCACGAGCCAGAAATTGCTAGACCATAATTTCATAGTGCTCGGGTGCAAAGTTGCGGTGTTTAATATCAATCGACTAGAGTTTGTTACATTTATGGTGTTCTCCGGTTTATATATCGCAGACAGTTATCAAGTTGGTTTACCTTATTACGTGCACCGGGTGCAAGGTATTACTTCGGAGTGACCGCAAGACCGAGTAATTTGCATCGGTTTCCGAAACAACGTGGCACGGAATAAATGCGTTTAAAAAAAGTGGTAGGGTGTAAAATGTTATTCACTACCCTACTTGCTTATCGTTCAAGTAGTGGGTACCTATACCTATGTACATTGTAGAAAAGGGGAGGACAGTCGTTGCTTTGGAATTCTAGTATTTTTCGTTTATTTTCTCAATGGGATAACTTCGCCGTGCTCGGTTGATGGTAGGAGCAAGTAATAGGTAGACGTGTTCAGGTCAAAGCGATTGTACGAGCCGGGTTATGGCGCTTCCTCAAGGGGATGTAGAAAAAGACGGTATCGATGAAAGTAGAGAAAAACTTGGGCTGTAAAGCGAGTCGAAAGGGTAAAATGAAAGAGTAAGGTTTGATACAACGAACGTCAATGGACCACAGAAGCTATACATCTAAGGGTAAAAGTCAAGCCCGTTTCTTTACGGCTTCTAGTCTCGCCCAGTCACGTTTCAAATTCTCGCTCTGCCAGATTATATTACCCTGAGTGTCGGGGATGGGTTTTACGGTCCAGAAACCGTAATGTTATAGGGATAGATCGCGTTGGGTGTTGCCTTCCAAATCTACGCACTAAACAGACACGCTGGCGGTCAAACACTGCAAAGCGACTCCGTTTTCTACCTCGCAAAATGTCGACTGACGTTTCGCGGTACATTTTCAACGACTGGATCAATTCACGTGATATGGAAATAGGTGTACGGTAGTTTCGACAAAAGTCTACCAAATTCGATAAAAATACGAGTGTGGTTATAACAATTGAACTTAATAATAGGATAACGGAAATTTGAAGTTAGGGGAACGCGAAAAACAGACGAAAATAAAGTAAAATAAATATATGAATAGAAACGATTGAGAATAGCTTTTTTAACCCACCGTGTAATTGACCGGTGCGAATGGTCGGTGTGTATATAGGCAATTCGAGTTACCTTTTCTACGTTCAATGTGTACACTGTTCGTTGTTGAATGTTCATCTGTGTTTAATGTTGAAGGCACTATGGGATCGCCAGACCGGTTGTCGAGCGATGGCTTTGCTGCGCGTTGCAAACTGCAGTATATGTACACATTTGTATTTCGTTCACGGGCGTGGAGTTTGCCACATTCATCGTACCGTGCAATCCCAGAAACTATTCCAGGGATATTTGAACCGTGGATGAGATCTACGTCTATATACCAAAATCCTGCAGTGGTTAGGTAAAACTACCTATATATATATACGCCCACAGGACCGCGTATAATAGAGTGGCCAGGTTAGGATCGTCCACAATAGAACATTTCGCAATTTTCATGCTGCTAAAAGCTCAAACTTATATTTTCACATACGCAATTAATATTTGCAAACATGACAATTTCACATAATATATTCTTCGCAAAAATTTGTCTTGCCCATTATTCTAAGACCGCCCTGATATGGACGGTATACTCGGCCACGGTTGTTATTTACATAGTATAGGTATATGTTCATGAAAACACGTATACATATCCTATGCATTCGTGTATTCGGTAAACCAGGTGCGGGCAACTCAGCGAGAAGTATCGAGTACCTACCGGATGTGGAACGGGGTGTTGGCGGAAATGTTTCATATACTTACACGTGTTCATGACTACGGGAATGCAAACAGCAAGTTCACACTGACAGTTCTATTTACCTGCTCAACCAGCGGCCCTATCGCTAGGCGTGTTTGGATAGTTTGCGCCGTGTTACCTTTTCTACACGTGTAAACACGCGGAACGCACGGCAAGGTACTCGCGAATATTTGGAATAGGCATATTATTTTCAGCCGACGACTCATTTATTCAATCAGTTTTCCGCCTTTCAAAATTCCTAGAGATTCTTTGGGTTCTTATAAAAAATTATTAACCGAGAGACGCGTATTGCTCGTTTTTAATAGCGAATCAGGTACGTTAAAATTCCGCACCTCGACACGATAAATTGCGGCGGTTTGCTAGAGTTATTCCAGAAATTATATGACACGGAATTTTCTCCGAGGTTGTAATAACCTTGGGTGTATGGTACGGATGTTACAGGTAATATTATCCCAATCAGAAATATTCCAGCAGCGTCGTAGTCCGAGATTTTCTATCGATCTGACGCCAATCAACTCTTTTTTTTCCCCGTTCAATGCAGATTTTCAATTTTCTTACTTCTTTCCCGTTCCAAATCACCTCACGGGCACATATACCTGTTAACCTCATTTGCAGTGTTCGTATACCTATATATTACATCTATAGTAGTTGAGGTATAATCTATATAAGTATACACGTTGTTACAGAATTTAATCGAAGAAATTTTCATTTCTGGAAAATAAAAGGAGATGGGCTCATTCCATCTAACTATTTATAACGATTTACTATTCAGTTAATCCTGCTCATTTCTCACAGACTTTGGTTATACAAATGTTATTATTGAATATTCCTTTCACGTTCTATCTATTTATACCACACGTGAAAATAAAGAGAAGAAACCAACTGAAACGAACGCTGAAATTTCTTTCGAAGAGATTACCGGTGTATTATTCGTGTACCTGAAGGTCTTTCAATTTTCAAGCCCAGGGTGAACAGACATGCGTACTTCTGTTTTATCTGGTATGCAGGTTTTAAACGATGGAGATGGCGGAGAAATATACATCCCATTTGTCCAGACACCTTTGAATTTTGCATCACGTACAAGAGGGAATTACATTTCCCTGAAGCGCGAAGCTTACTACGTTCACTCTTCATGAAGTTCATTAATGTCCAAGTCACATTTTACAATCCAGAGATGGGGATGGATTTTCGTATTTTGAATGAAGAAACTATGGCCGTATACGTAACCATATCTGGTACAGTAGACAGTACAAATGAAAAAAACAAAGAATGATGAATTTTTTTCAATTCTGCAGAATTACACGAGCGGTAAGTTAATAGCTTGGGCTCAGTGCAACAGTTGAGTGCAACGGAAATAAATTAACGTCCATTCTTCTAATGGATGGTTGCATTTTTTTTTCGCTTTACCAAATGCAGATTTTCATTTCTTTGATTTTTATGTAGTAGAATGTTAATTCCGAAATTTTACAGCGAAACCCTCCTTTCACGACTCATACGATATAGTGGATAGTTTTTTGCCCGGGCCTGTGCAGCTCACCGATTTTTTTATTCCTGGTTTCGTTACTCCAGAGAAGAGTCGTTGCTTTCGAAATTTTTTTTTATCGATTTTTGCCCTCCAGATTTTTGTGACATCCTCGAATCGGCCACACATCGGATACCTACTTGAGAGAGCAAACGCCCCTCAGGAGCAGAACTCAAGGACTGCCCGGAGCGTTAGCGGACTGAATATTTCCATTTAAACGACCGTGACGCTCCATTTTCACCCTTGTCAACCGCGTAGGTATTGGAACGAGGGAGCAACTCTGGGCATTTGTCATTTCGACGGTGAGGAAAATAATTCATTGCCCTTTCAAACAACTTTCTTGAGAACAAATAGCGCCCGGCCGTAATACCCCTGAAAAAACCAGAGTATTCGCAAGAGAAAATGAAAATTGTTTCCTTAAACTTCGATAAAACAAAAATCGTAATTCGTTGGTTTAACCGAAGAGATAACTCCGCTTCGGGCATAACGTAGTATCTTGTTCGTTGCATGAACGATAAATAGGTATTCGAGAAGTACACCAGTTCGATGTCAGCTTCTTAGTATTCTCCTCAACATTTTGGGAGGACGGATTAACTTTGCTATCGTAAAAAGAAAACAGCGTTGACGCGGCTGCTTCTATGTCTGTTGAGTGGCTTTCTTTTAATCAAAGAAAGTCTCGAACCGTGATGGCCGACAGGCGGGGAATGTTCAATCGGCAGTAGCTTGTACAGACTCCAATACTTGTTCCATCACGAGTTCAATGTTCGACTCGTTCTTGTTTCTAGTAAAACGACAAACGAAGAAAGACGCAACGAATTCACGGTGAGCGAGTACATGGAAGACAAACCGCACATCTCGTCTTCCTTTACCTTCACATGAATTTCCTCGACAGCAGAGCTGAAATTCCACTCCGCACTCCACACGACACACGGATATCCTCGACGTCAGACTCTGATGGCTTCGCCCCTGATCGCAAAGTCTCACCTTCGCCGTTCTCGAATTTGCCATCATCTGATCCTTGGCTTTCCGTACACCATACGGAAGGTATAGGGTACAGTAGCGTGCAACATCATCCACTCCACATAACATTGTCGGCGAATACCGCGTGGTACCATCATCTCTATGGTATATGTATAGCTGGTAGTTGTTACTCTGCAGAAATGCTCGTGGACGAACCCAGAGAGCCACCAACAGACCGCAACTGAATTCTCTGGAGATTCTGCGAGGGGAAATTTCTCCACTTGAAATGTCCGCGTATATGTAGTATGTGTACACTACAAAGCAGATACCTTACCCACATTAAGGGAATGTAACAGTTTACAGCATCGCTTCTGCTACTCTATACGCCTGGCTGATGGGATTCTCATCATTCCAGGAACACATACCGTCACCCATAAGATTATCATCTATACGCCGTCTCCATGTCAGATTTCATTTTACGCCGAGGTTGCGCAATGACAGAAATACCGCTCTACATTACCGATCGACTCATGCCTAGTGGTTTTTTATCTTTAATGCAAATGCATAATGATTAATCGTTCCAAAGTAGCAATTTCAAGATGTAGTTTTAAACCGTCGTAAAAGTACTGTAGCTGAGGGTTTCTTGTTTCGTAGTCTTATATCGAGGTTCTCCCAAGGGGGAACTAGGGAACCGCGTAACTCATGGGAAGCGAGGCGTTGATACGCGATCCGCGCGCCATTTCGGAGAACGTATTACTCCCACTGCGACTTCGATGTTGCAATTTTAACGCCAGAAGGGTGTTAATTTATCTTCCTGAATGTTGAGCCAGGGCTGAGAATGGGGATGGAGAGAGAAGGACTGAGTGATTGCATACAATTTTTATGAGATGCTATATATCGATACGCGCAACGTGAGCATTTTGAAATTGATTAAACGCGATTAGATATTCTGAATAATAACGAAGATGAAATTAAAAACTGCAGCGTGCGGAAGCACTGATGGTAGGAGAAAAATAATTGTATAAAATAAAGAAGGCGAATAAATAAAAGTTGAGAATATCCAGACGAGGAAGAAAATTCTCTCAGCTGTCAGGGGGTGTGAGGCAATACGAGCCGGGTAACGCATTCCGGTGTAATCTCGCGACAAAGAATTTGCGTTGGGGGAATTCAAATATTCGGGAAATGGTTCGCTGGATCGAAAACGCTCTGAAACCTTTTCCCTCGCACAATAAACAGCGAATTTGGAAATCGAATGCACCGCGTCGGCGGGTTGCAACGCAGCGTGTAGGCGTAGCGTAGTGTAACGTCACATTTGAAAATTTGAAAATTCGAAATTCGGAAGCGGATAAGCCGCGCCCGGAATCGAGCTCGCTACTATATACCTATCACGATTTTCATCAAACGCTCCTGTACATACCAAATCGAACTAACATTATCTGCAATTTATTCAATCGGTTTTCTAACGCTCAAATCGAGCCCCGCAGTTTCCACAGCTTCGCCGTACTTTTATTTTTACTTTTTCAGATTCCTTCCATTAAAATAATCTGTGCAAGTGAATCGCTGAAATTTTAATAATGAATACCTTGAATTCAGTGACTCTTGATAGGGTTGAGACTTTTGCGGTTTTACGTCTGAACGCCCTTGCGTATAAATTGAATAAATTCTAAGAGATGTATGCGAGGGTGGGTGGGTGGTGTTTTTCCCTCCCATTTTATTCATTCGTTTGTTCTATTTTATTTCTTTATTTATTACGGCGGGCATACACGTGCCGTGAAATCACCTTCGCGGAGAAGTCTACCGGCCGTAACAGTTTTTCTAGAACTTAATTGTATCCCAGGGAACGTGGTGGTAACATTTTTATTGAATATTCCCACTTCGAGGTTGGCCTCCATCTCCACGAACGTCCCAGTGCCGATGGGAATTGCGGAAATCTCGTTTCCGTATATTTTTCTCTCTTCGAATCCTAACTCTCCTCTTTCTCTCTCTCCCCCCCGTTCCCTCCACTCCGACTTACCCTCCCCACAGATATTGCGACACGAATGCTGACTGCAAATAGTAACATCTAGGTTGATCTGATCATGGAACGATGACCCAGCTCGATCCTCGCGTGCATACGTATGCGGCAAAGCCTACCCTCTACAATCTCAATTTTCCGTTCCACTTCTCGAATCGCAGCTCGGTAAACAATAAGGCTCAGAATTCAATCAGTTGCAATCAGTGGTTTTTAATCAGCTAGATATAACCGCACGCGGTTTCCGTATAATTAGTCTTTCGGGTATCGTCTATTTTACTTCACATTTTTCTTTACTTTTTTTCCGACCCTCCACATTCTGTTTTTCTTTTTTATCGGATTTGCCCTCCGCTTTATGCTCTCCTTTGGTTTTTTTACTCCTCGTATTTTCTCCGGGACGTTAGTCGGAGAAGTTTCGTTTTTACGAGAAACCGATCGCCACATTTTCTCGGTTGACTACTACGAGGTAACGAAGAAGGAACCAGATGTCTTGAGAAGTCTCAAGAATATCTCGCGTAGTATAAACATTCGCGAAGCCGATCTTTAGATTTTCCTCTATGTCGCGCCGCCTCGCCTGGTTCCTCTTACAGTAAGGATCCATGGGATTTCTGCAACGGAAAGTTGGCGCCCCTATTTGCCTTGCCTTGTGCAGTACGTACCGTTGAGCCGACAGGCTTTACGAACCATTAAATCCACCGTAAAGATTTCCCAATGCCCTGAAATTGGAATATCTGCTTACAACGCGTTACGTCTCCCTTTCCGCTGCCACCCGGAGACATTTTTTTCACTCTATCTAACCAACTGGTGATGAACGACTTTCCTTTTCGTAACCTGCACGCCACGAAAGAACCGAATAGATTCAATGCAATTGTTACCGTCACGTGTCCCGATCATGGGAATTATATTGAACTCGCAGTATCTGCTCAAGATTCCTCTTCTTTCCCCCTCCCCCCTTATTCTGGAAATAAGTCAAGAAAAGATATGTATAAAGTGATGGCGTAAAAAAAAGGGAAAAATTTCTTGTAGATTTTATTTTATATCTTCAATATATATAAATATACGTGCGTGTGTTATAAAGTTGTGCGAAAATTGGGTGTTGTATAAAAATTTGAATACATAAAAAGACAACTTGTAAATTTTTAAAGGACACTCCCAGGGTGCCTCGAGGTACGTTGAATTTATTTATTTTTTTTCTCTTTTTCTCACTAATTTACATTTTGAGGTCTTTACCGGTAGGTACACGTATATACGGTATAGACTCCTGAGATGAAAAGTTTTCTGAGCCTTTAATATCGTTGCTCACCTAACAGAAGCGGCAACGCAGCATCTCACCGACGCTGCAGTGCGTACAGAATATTTTTTCATTTATTTTCTCCTTTTTCATCTCAACGGACATCTAATTTACGATCAGGCTGTGGCAAGCTGAACTTCAAATATGTATAGTGGAAGGGTTTAAACCACAGCAATCTCGACGGAAGCTGGTGCATAGGTATATGAGAAAATATGCAGGAAACGGGAAAGTATGGAGGGAACTCGCAACGACGCAGGAAACCAACAGCAGAAACCGGCGATTCGCCATTTAAACTTTCACGTATAGAAAATAAAAAGTTGGAGAACGCCAGATGGCTGACTGCCAAAATCTGATTGTTGGCTGGACGAATTCTATTTATTTTATGGACGTCTAACATTTATACGTTCGTTTCACCCCCTCGGCCACATAATCAACAAACTCACTCCACACCCTTATAAACCAACCGTAGGCATACAACTCCTGCAATACACCCCGAAAAAAGAGAAAGCTCCAGCTCTTTTAAAACGTAAAATAATAGAGGTTAACGACTTTGCTAATTACCATTCAATTAAGCGCAGTTTGAAAACTCTGACTACGTATATACCGTCGAGATAAAAGGAAAAATCTCGAACAAACTGTTGTACAATTTTCTGCAGTTACCTGGCCTACTCCGTTCCACCCCCAACATTTTTACCCCAATCAACACCCGAACGAATGAACAAGCATAATAAACACCTCAACCAATTAGAATTATATTTAACATACTAAAACTGGGCATACTCATTACTCGATAAGGCAAACTAATGTTCACGTCGAGAACTGCGAACTCGATCTTTTCATGGGTATAATTTTAGTTCTCGTCAACCGTAAATTATTGACCACTGCTCCGAATGTCGATTAATTTTCTCAATTTTTTTTTCTCACTTCTCATTTTTGAGAATTCAAGATGTGTTCCGGCTTTGAGTTATTTCTCTTTATGAATTTTACACTTTTTGTGAAATTATATTATGTAAATATGTCCACGTGGGGAGCATAAGGTATCGAAGAGAGCTTTGCTGCACTGTGTCTGAACAAACTACTTTGTAACTACTTAGAAGACGAGCATGACGAGACTTCGGGTATGGTAGTTAAAAACTTGTTTCACCGCACGCTTTGGAAATGATATGAAATAAGGTGAATACAGGCGTTATATGATGGTGTATTGTATATTCATACGTTTGGCAACTGGTCCAACTGCTGGAATAAAAGTTTTCATTTTTTATCGGTTGACAAGTCAGGGTGGATGTGGAAGCGGTAAAGTTTTGATTTAAGGAAAATAATACGGCGAGAGTCTAAACTTGTGTATTTTAATTAGATTTCTTAGGTGGAAACACGATCAAAGTCAGAATACATATTTCCATCGGATATTATTCTACTCTACGGAAGATCTCTAACGAACCTACAGCTCTCGCTTGATCACGATCTCTTGAAATATACGACAAGAAATCCGCTCTGCAATTTATCAGGGAATAATCAAAATTTTCCGTCCATAGTAATATCTCACTAATTACGATCGACGACCGACCGAACGTTTCCATCAAATAAATAAATCCAGTTTGAATCAGCGTTTAATAAATGGCGAGAATAAAAAATTGACGATGAATCGAGATTCGCGTAACTTCTTCACGTCTGAAAATGACAGCAGACTAATTCTCGCGGTTGGCCCACGACGGATTAGTCTGGTCGTTGGTCTCTCGCGCCCCCGAGGAGTCTAGACGTTGGACAGCAATAACCTATTCGGGGTTAAAGTGGAATTGGCGCAGGCCAGAGATGAAGTTGTATGTGAATATGGATGAAATATGCATTGCTTGGCTTATCAGAGCTGATTGAGGGGCGACGAGGCGACGAACCTCGCGGCTTTTGGAACGGTTTCGTATTCATGGGCTTGCTTTCGCTGCCCACGACTAGAGTGGATTATCCCCGTCGTCAAGAAGGAGACCCCGAAGCTATTTCCAAACCACGTTATAGTACGTGACCGCTACTAGCGATGTGTAAGTGAATATCGGTACGTAGATATAAATTGACGGTTTCCTCGTAATCTAGAAACATATAAACCGCGTGAAAAATGAGGGTGCAAAAAATAGGGATGTTAAATACAACGAACTGAAAAAGTGAAGTAAACGGGATCTAATAGAGGGGGTGAGTGATTCTGGATCACGCTCATTTGAATACAAATAGAATATACGATTTCGTATTCGACGTGCAGACAAATCAGTCTCGATTCGACAGCTTTCCGGCTGATATTATATACCTGTGTAATTTCATCGAGGATAAGGATAGGGTGGTTATTGGTGCGTTTCTTGGTCCAACGACGAGATCGTCTTTTTTCAATCATTTTCTGCGTACCTCTCGATTTCTTTACCAACCCCTACGACCGTACCATAGATGTATCAATATATCTATGACCGTACCTTCCGGGACGCGAAACGAACAGATTCTAACTTTATCAGGTCTGAACAAATGAGCGCCACCGGCGGTCCGTGTACTTTATTCGGGGCTGTAAATAACGCAAAGTTTTAATGACGGCGCATAGCTTACAATGTTGGAACGGGGTAAAGACGATGTGAAAAGTAGTAGGTAGGCTCGTCTACGTCTGGAAAATAGAGGTCTCGCTATTATGCGGGAGGAAATATAATTTCTTTGAAGGAAGGAATAGTTATAGTCGGAAGGTTTTTGCTGCACAGAAATTTATAATCGTGCATGTCTAGAGATAGGGGTGAAGACGTTTGCTGGGGTACAAGTACGACGTAGTCGACAGAAGTCCTGAATTCTCTCGTAGAAACTCGAGCTTCTTTCCCTTGAGAAACCTCGAGCTGCGGCCAGAACTGCGTTTTGTAAAAAGGGCCGAGTTTTCGACGGTGATATTTACAAGTCGATTAGTATTGACCTTTGGAACCAACCCCTAAAAGGATCCCGAAGGTTATCGACATCTTTGAACGACTACGAGGGTCCTATTGGACTAGCTTTGTAACACTGCATTTATACCTGAAAGAACCTTGGACTTGTTCTTGAATTTAAAAAAAATATTTTCGTCTATGATGCTGACGTCTGGATATGTCTGTTATGCGTCGATAAAAACCATAGCCATTAATTTTTTCCAAATGTTAGGTAAGAAAAGAAATCGTCTCTAGATTATTCGTGCGACCGATTTTTTTTACACTTTTTACATCGGATAGCCGAATCTGGACTCTAGAGAATATCGAGTTTTCCCTTTCTTTTTATCCCTGAATAAACGTTACCGAAAGCTTTCAGGTTTCAGGTTGGGGGTAGAAACAAAATTTTCGGAATATATTTGCAGCAAATAGTCTGTGATGGGAGGAGGTATGTATGTATGAATGCAAGGTAATTATTAATAGAAGCAAGTTTTAAATCAGTGCTCATAATGACTTGAGCTTGGGGCGATGGAGTGTAAAGGATGCTGGAAAAGGGTCGCTTGAAATCACAAACAGCAAGTTTACAGTACACATATAAAGTTCAGAAAACAAGCAGCTTGAGGAAACGTCGCGAGACATTATGATAAAGGTAAATGACGCGCACAAAGTATAAATCAGAGGGTGACTGGGCACCGGGAATTTTAGAAAACTGTCGTCCTTTTTAACCCCCTTCTTTTTTTCATAACAAGACCTCGTGGTGTAGATTCAATTCTGATGCGAAGTTGAAAAAAATTCAGTAAAAGAACGCAACATGAAATTTTAACCACATTATAATTATTTCAATTTGAATTATAACGGTAACTTTTTACGCTATGAGATTGTTCAGATGACTTTGCACAGATTTTGGGATGTGAATGTATACGGATTCCCTGATCATGCAATTCAAACATTTTCATAATACTTCTAATGGAATTTTTCTCAAGAATCAGGAAATTCGGTTTTTATATGTGAGCAGGGTTTCGAGTCCTGAAGGACTCATACAAGGATCCTTGTGAGTGGTGAGTGTCAAGGGGGAAGGAGAATAAAATAAAAAAAAAACAGTAAAAAAACACGGGCGCGTGCGCCCGCGGGAAATTAAGGACCTCCCGACGTTTTGGAAAGGAAAAGGATGGCTGGCCACTTGTCACTGACGAATACCCTCGCGCTTTTCCAAAATTTATGTTGTACCATTGGGCTGTGGAGACCTTTGGGACCTTTGAAAACCTGAGCAGGTGTCTTACCTCCCCGCGCGTGGATTTTCACACGCACTATTTTTTGCTACTTTTTTTTTTTGTCGCCGATATTTTCTTCAGAATTAACTTCATACGCGCGTATATCCCACCTTGATCGACTATACATACTTTGTAAACGTTAGCGAAAGGAACCTAAAAAAAGTGGAGAGAACGAGGGAGAGAAAAACGAAGAAATATACCGAGTACCGAATGTCAACGTCCAAAGAAATATTCCAAACCCACGTGCCGTGCCCGATAAAGTGCGTGACGCGATTTTATCTCGTTTTATACACGCTCCGGGTATATAAAAATGCGCCTTCATATGCAGTGTATGTATAATCCAATCCATGGAACGGTTTAGCCGCGGTTCAGGCATACGTGTAACGCGTGTTGTACAGCGAACATGATCGACTACTTCCGCGATGTGCAATTACACACGTAATATACACATGCGGAGTTATAAATGTGTGAATTGATTTTCGTTGCTTATTTTTTTTTTTTTTTTCCTCATTGCGTGGAATATAACGCCGGTGTATTACGAGTTTAATTATGCAGTCTGAAAAAGCAATCACGCGAAGAGATAATTATTGGTTGAAAATATTAAATGCAGTTGTTATAATTAACCAGCGTAAAATTTCTATCGTTGTGAAATATGGTATACCGTGTTCTCTGAATACATACGAGTATCTTGATTTATTTTTACCATTTCACGAGATGGATTTGCAAAAAAATAAGGTGAAGCGAAGTGTCCTGGTTCAGCTGCTCGCCAATAAGAGTCAAAAGGAGAAAATGGAAAATTCAGGTTGCTAGCTGGGCAAATAAAAAGGCAAGTTTCCCGCACACGTGTATGTGCAGTTTGTATGTTTGTATAGAAACTTTTACGAACATATAGTGCGAGCCAAATTTTGTACACCGCAAGCACTCGAATTGCAGATAGTTTTGGAAACATACGCTGAATTTATTTATACGTAGTTTATATATACCTACAGATGTACACACATTCGTGCCTCAGAGGAGACAATTACGTTGGGCCAACTTTTAAACCGAAGAGTTTATTGACTCTAAACTGCACACACGTGCTTCGAGTACCCAACAACGTCAGCCATATCAGGAAAAACTTGTGCATTTTTCTACCATTCTGGAAGTTGGTGTTTTTTATTTTTGTATTGTGCGCGCAAATTTCCAACACTGATCAGGACGAAACGGTCCCGGACCGTAACGTTGATCAATAAATAAATTTTCATTAACTTCGACAAGGTTAATTGGGAGCCAATTAAGAAGTTGGGAACAGTTACTCCTCTGAGAGATAGTACTTGAGTCGATGCGATAATTATATATCTCGCATTGAGGAAACGTAATTACATGTAAATTCTATGAATTATTGTCAAAAACTTATTCTCTGTTATTTAATCTTTCCGACGTCGCGAGATCAATGCCGCCAGTTTATTTGCAAATGGCTAATATCCCCGTTACAGCGATGCGAAAGACTCTGCGAAATGCTCGATTGGATAATTTTGCAGGCTTCGAACTCTCGACGAAAGAATCCTTCGGCTCCCGACTGCGCGGTGAACGTGAACGGTGCATTACCGCGTGAATAATTTACCGGCGATCCTTCTGGGCAAAAGTTTTATATTTTCTGGTACGTGAAGGCCAGTTCGCTGGTCCGCTAATGAGCCGTTAATTGTAAATAAATGAGTCTGCAAACTGAACTTAACTCACCTCCCTTTTCATTGCAACACCTCTCACGTCTCACAGAACCGTCGCACCTACGTCACTTCGTTGATTAACGACTGTCTGCGAACCCCTACGAGGCGTACCTGTCCATTGTGACGTCAATTATCTCTCGTCCCTCATTGGGTGAAATGCTGATATACCTTTCAATATTCAATTCCAAGTTATTTTTAACCCCCAAAAACTGTGCTCGCAGTTTTCACTAACCTTATAACTTTGGAATAGGATGAAAATTCTCAATCGTATGATGAAATAAATTCAATTAGCATAATGCCGATCCATTATTTTATCGATAGATTGATAATTTCATTAACGAGCACGGCTGAAAGTTCTGCACACTGTCGCTGATTTAATCGCCGGATCGATGAATCAATTAGCTTCTATGTTTGTCCGGATTGATATTTACGGCACATTCATAAAATCATATAACGTAACTACCATCGGTGCCTGTTGCCTGCAGCTAGCGCTTATTCCAATATCAGCGAGCTTCCGTAACCCTTTGATCACTGAGGGATGTCCGCGGGCAAGTGCATCGCGCCATTCACACTGTCTCATTATTATGCCAGGCATTCAAGCGTATAATGTATCGTACGAAATCTACATTACATATACGTATGTGTATAACTATCTGAACTTATAGCACACGCGGCGTTACATATCTATATGCATTTATTACCAGAATTCTCAATGCCAGTTTCGACCGCAAATTCGCGGCTATCCAATATCGATATCATCGTGGTACAATACCTGCAACGACGGCTGATAATGAGGTGGAAGAGACGATGTGTAATGGTGGTTTTGAATTTCGTGGAGAATACCTCCATCAGTTATTCAACTTTTATGCATCTCTTTACCCGAATAATCACTTCCCGTATTTGTACCTATAAAATAAAATCAGTCGATAGGTGTCGGTCTTCGCGTGGTGGGCCGATTTATGTCCGAAGCCATAGCGGCGTCGATGAAAGGGATACCGCAAAAGTTACGCCGCCGCAGCTGATGGTTGGCTGCAGAAGCTACGAAGAGAAAAGTTGTGGGAAAAAGAAATAAAGATAATAAAATAAGGATAGGAGGTAAAAGTTGTAGCTGAGAAAACCATGCGTCTCTGTCCTCAAGTGGTGAAGGTACTAATTTAAACGGGTTCGCAGTAAAAGCCGTTGCCCCACACTACGGTGGATATCTCAAACCCAGCTGTCTTTGATTCTACCATCGCGCCAAAGCTCTCCGAGAGCCCCCCGCAACTCCATCGGAGGCACGAGGACAGGAATTGTGCTGCTTCCTTCAGAAATAGAGTGGGAATTCTCAAGAGGAAGGGTGAGTTGGGTGTGGAAACGGATGGATCGAGAAGGGTGTTGTGTTGACAAAACGGTTCTATCTGTAATTGGATATTAATCTTTCCAAAGCTCCCTTTTGCCTCTGTAGCGGTTCTCATTCAGACTATGTTACATGTTACGAATACTGCGCTTGAATTTTTTCAAGCCCTTGAAAACCCACCCGGATCTCTCATTCGGCCCCTTCGTTTTCCCAAGAATCGAATGAATTTGTTTTCTTCTTCGAAACGTAATGAATTCGTTTGACGATTTGAGAGAGAGAAAAAAAAAATGTTCTTCCTAGAATAATCTTAGAATTTTTTGATCCGGAAGACCTTCGGGCCTTCGGTCCTTAGTGGGGGGGTGGCGACGCGTTATCTTGGGAGTATATTCTGTAAGCTCTACGGATCTTTTTTTTCTTCTTCTTCCTTCTCGTGCACTTTTTTCATTCGCTCTTCTTCTGAGTCTTGTCTCCGCTTTTAACGCCCTGGTTGAAATATGTTTCTGGGATCTTTTATTCAGATCAATCGAGCGTGAGTGAAAGATGCAGGACTCCTCTGGGTGTGCGAGTGCTAAGGGTGGCCGAATTCCGTGCCCTTTACCGTAAGAACGTAGTCCTGTAGGAGTAGAAGGAATGATTCGAATCAGTATATAGAGTATCAGGGGGATGAGGTGCGTGCGGAAGGGTGGGAAGACCGATGGCCGATGGGCGTCTAGATATCGTTCGCGGACCTCGGAACCGCGGACTTTGGACTTCGAGGTCTAATGGAAGGCGGTCAGGCTAACGATAATCGAGTTCGTTTAACAAATGCGTATATCTCTTTCTCTGCCTTCAGCTAACCCTTATCCATTTACTTTTCTCTTCATTTCTATCTCCAGAAATAGAAAAGATTATTTCCAACCGTATAACTGACTGTATAATGCGCTTGTATCTGATATTAAAATCTATGCAGAGTCAACGACCATTAAGAAGACAATACCATACCATTTATCTGCCTACATTTATTTTATATAATAGTCGATGGAAGTATAATTTCTCTGATCTTGTCTCGCTCATATTGTTCGCGATATTTCGCTCTATTTTCTGTATATCTTTTGTTATCGTTCTTCTTATTGCGCTTAATCGACAAACGTTTCCACATATTCATATTAAATTCTAGAGAACTCACGTTGTCTTCGTTGCATTTTATCCCTTTGAATATTACGCGAACCATTATTCTGCTGTCCATGGTTTGAAGTACCAGCGTGATTTCATCATGTGACTGTGCTTCGCTACGAATTTTATCAATCGTTCGTATGCATCGATTTATCGGGGGCTATACGTGTTCCGTTACTTCAATGTGAGAAAATTACGGTTTTCTATCGCTGGGTTTCTTGTGCTTCTTTTTCTGACATTTTCTAAATCTGATGTTTGGGACGAACACACAGCTACTATATGCACAGTAATGATACTCGGAGGTTGGAAAACTGGGTGCTCGCGTCAACGGCATTTTTTTCCTTATTTTTTTTTCTCTGACGGGGATGAATATGAATAAGAGAAAAACAATTTTCGCTCGCTTCCCGTCGTGATTCTTAAGAACAAGGAAAAATAAAAATGATTAATACGGCGGTAAAAAATGTAAGTACGAAAGAAAAGAAGAAAAAAAAAAAAGAATGGCCGGAAAGACAACCCGGCTGTATAAGCTTTTACAAAGATATGACGGTGATTTCTGGGGATGATATTTTGATGGCATGAGTTAGAGAATATAGTAGCTAAAAAGCTGTAGCTAGACCCCGGGAGTTCTCGATGAAACATAATTTACTTACGCATGAAGTTTGCCCTACAGAAATGAAAAAGTAAGTAAGGAAGTAAGGAGACGAAGGGGTGGAAATCCCGAAGAATACAGAACAGGAGAAAAGGGATGAAAAAAGGAAATAGAAATAGTTATGGCTAGGATACACGTATATACGTGCATCTATCCATATAAGAAGAAGAAACACAAGGATACGAGGGAGACGGAGAGAGAATGGCCGAAGCCCGGCGAGGCGTGACTGAGCTGATAGACGGTAATGCGCGGAATGACACATGGACTGGCCGAGGTCTCTCGCCATAAATTGCCAAATAACTTCGAAAGCCAAGAATTTCAACCCGCGTGGACCTGCTGCAGAGACCAGAGCAGCTATTTATGCGATGCTTGTAACGCTGTGAAACACCATCCCCCGGCCGCCTCGCCCCCACCACCCCACCCCACCCCACCCCCCATTCGCCACCCTCGCTCCGCTAACCCCGCAAACAAACAACGCAGAAAGTGCGCGCGGTACCGAAGCTCCGATGACCCGAATGACCCCGGTGCATGTGATAAGCAAAGCTCACAAGTTTATAATCTACAACTTAGAATTTTGCTCGCAAATTCCACCATGCAGGTTCAGAAATTGTGCGAACCTATACGAGAGGAGAAATTATACTGCCCATGTACGTACGTGAATAAATAATAAAGGGAAAACATGACGCGTGATTAAGTACGTGTACAATACCGGTTAACTTCCGAATGACGAACGATCTTTAAAGCTTACACTGCACAAAAATTTTTTAAACAAGTTACATCCGTTTTAAATGAGGTACAGGTGCATGATTTTTTTTTTCTTTTCACTTTACGGCGATGTTCATGTAAGTATAAATATGGGTGAAATGCGGGATGTGTCCGGTTGAAAGAGCTGGCGGGTGGCTGTAGACGTTAATTGTTGCTCGGTTAACAATCAAAACTTCTGACACCCTTCGAGCGTGCAGTTGAAATTTGCAATTAGTTACACGAAAAGATGGTGGGGCTAGTAGTTCGAAATTCAATTAAGCCAGATCTGGTAACTTGAAGCTTTGATTTGGCAACATTCAGCGAGTGGATAATATAGCTAGTGTTTTTCCGACGTACTCAGTGGCTACTAATTAACAAATGTTATCCCATGTAACGCATGAAATTGAACCCAAACCCGAATGAAAAGCGAATTGAAAAAAATGTAATAAATCAAAAAAAAAAAATCCGTCCCTATTTTACCACGCTTGCATTATTCCATGCATTCTCCACCTGTTTCTCTCTCAATTATTTTCGAATACCGATGAAGTTGCTTTCATACAGTATAAGTATAATTGACATAACCACTGTCGAGCTTCGACTATTTTAATTGCTAATTAGATTACTACTGATAACAGTGGGGGGAAGAAAAAGAAAAACGTGGCACAAACGGCTCGATCTCATTCCCTGTAATTAATTAACCCGTTATATGGAAGTACCCGAAAGAAGTAACAAATAAATAAACAATTGAACAAACGCAGGAGAGATCTAATCGGAGGTTTCGTCAGGAATTGTTAAATCATATTATCAGGGGTTGTTTTTGGACGAGGGGTTCCATCGCTAAACAGCTTATATTGATTACAAGTGTAAACAAATTTATAAATTGATTCGATCGATCGAAGAAGGGGGATGGGGAGGACTGGGAAAGCGAGGTACTGCCAACCCCTCATAAAGAGAGGTAAAGATGGTTTCGTATTATGCAAGATTAGGTTGAAACTCACCTGTTTTCTCTGGAACTTTTTAAGAGGGAAGGCAACCGAAGACCGTTAACGGAGGCTATTCAATTCGTCGAAATAAAAGGAAGACGAGTTTGTAACTCGATATTATGAACGGTATCTTTTAGCTTTGTATTTTTTCGAGCCAGCTTTTGTGGGGAAAATTCGTTTAATAAGCACCCTACTATTGTGCGCGTATAGTGCGTGAAGTAGAAAATTGAAAGTCACACGACTACGCACGAATATTGGGAAGAAATTTCTATTTTTCATGTCTTCTGGGCAGGTAGGTACCAAATGGTACCAATATTCAGGCCAAGTTATTTTCACAATGAGAGGCACGACAATACCATTGAAACAAAAATGGGAAAAAAGAATTCCCCTCGTGGCTGTTCAATTATCAAACATTGATTGGCGCACGATTTTAATTCTATTATTAAAGAATATATTATTTCGCTCAACCATGTAAGAGATGACGTATTGGGGTAAGGTCCACTTCGAGTTTTATGACCATTCCCAAGACTCAAAGAATCTCCCGGCCACTCGAAAGGGAAAAGAATAGAGAAAAAGGAAAGAAATTTTTTCTGAATAGCGCTGAAATGTCCCGCGACCCTGCGGAGGCTACTGAAGAGAATCAATTTGTTGGAGTGGGCAATTGTCTAGAAGGCTTTTGCCCACCACCCACAATAATCACCACCACAACCATCTGTCCCGCTATTACCCATCAATCTTCAAGCGCTCGGTAAGTTTCCTGGATTACTGCAATTTCATTTATCCTTGTGATTATTATTATTATCACTATATTTGTATCGACATTGTATATCATCGTTTCTATGTACGAGAATATGACTACCTATCATCAATGCCCCGAAAATTAGAGTACTCAAAGGGGTATACCTTAGATTTTTGTCGATTTTAGGGTAAAAAATAAAGTATTTTTAAAATCGATCGCTGCACACTTTTCTAACGTATTTTGACCTCAGGAATACGAATCCGTCGCTTAAATTAGGCTAGGAAAAAATCCCATCAAGATATCTTCACTTTTTCACTATTCAGAGTGATAAATTGGCGGTTACTCGATCAATTTTAGAGATAGATCAATTTGGCTTTCAGATTCGGATTCCTGAGATCAAAATACTCAAGAATACCATAAAACCTCGAATAAAAAAAAATATCGATTTTTGACCCCAAAATCGACAAAAATCTAAGGTATACCCCTTTGGATTTTTTCGATTTTTGGGCCAAAAATGAAGTATTTTCAAAATTGATTGTGGGACACTTTTCTTATGTATTTTGACCTCAGGAACACGAATCCGTCGATTAAATTGAGCCAGGAATAAATCCCATCAAGATATCTTAATTTTTGCACTTTTCGTAGCGATAAATTGGCGATAACTCGATTAATTTTATAGATAGATCAATTTGGCTTGCAGATTCGTGTTCCTGGGCTCAAAATACACAAGAAAAGTGTCCTACGATCGATTTAAAAAATTCTTCATTTTTGGCCCCAAAATCGAAAAAATCCAAAGGGGTATACCTTAGATTTTTGTCGATTTTTGGGTTAAAAATGGAGTATTTTTGAAATCGATCGTAGGACACTTTTCTAACGTATTTTGACCTCAGGAACACGAATCCACAAGTTAAATTGATCTATCTATAAAATTGATCGAGTTATTGCCAATTTATCGCTATGAAAAGTGAAAAAATAAAGATATCTCGATGGGATTTATTCCTGGCTCAATTTAGTCGATGGATTTGTGTTACTGAGGTCAAAATACGTTAGAAAAGTGTCCTACGATCGATTTTAAAAATACTTTATTTTTGACCCAAAAATCGAAAAAATCCAAAGGGGTATACCTTAGATTTTTGTTAATTTTAGGGTAAAAAATGAAGTATTTTTAAATTCGATCGTTGCACACTTTTCCAACGTATTTTGACCTCAGGAACACGGAACCGTCGAGTAAATTAAGTTAGAAATAAATCTCATCGAGATATCCTTATTTTATTTCTTTTTGGAGCAATAAATTGGCGATACCTTGATTAATTTTATAGATCGCGAATTCAGAAACACGAGGCTCACCTTGAATTTCGAGTTTTCATCTCGTATTTTGATTTTCGATCGGTCATCAACTTTTTAAGATAGGATACTGCATCGCTTTTGGAACTCGTCCAAATCGATCGGTAAAAATATCCATGAACTTGATGGAACATTTGGATAAAGCTAGTAGTGAAAACTAACGAAACAAGTAAAAGATTGTTCACCCACACCGCGACTAGGGGTTATTATTAACGCGTGTGGAATCGGTGAGTTTAATGCTTTTAAACATGCGGGCGTTATGAGATTGAAATTAATTACTTCCTTGGCCCGGGGGCCGCAGCTTTTCCCCAGTTTAGAAATGTGGTTTCTTGTTGGGCTGGAAATTTTGGACGGATGTGTTCGTTGCGATCCACTGAACAAGAGATCCTCTGAAATAATGTACTTGTACCGCATTAACCCGCGGCGCTTTTATCTCAAACAATGAAACACCCCTTGTTATTATGTTCGGTTGTACCTACAAAAGTACATTCAAGACATGCAGAGATGAGGAAACACAGCTTTGGGGTCCAAAGTATGTTCTAATATTTCCTTGGAAAACACGGACGAATGAAACGCACCGCATGAAAAAAGTTTCCCAAAGTACGATGGTCGGTAGAAAATGTGAACGAGTTTCGGTCAATTTTTTGGGACGAAATCCCTTAGGTTGGGAGGGTCGCTCGCGTACGATGAGCCAAATTGCTTGTTTTGAATTTCCAGCATATTGGTAGGTATGCAAAACCAGAGAGCTGTATGAGAGAGAAAAAAAAATGCACACAGTGACAAAAGTGCCCTTGAAAAGTTTTAGCTTTGCATTATAAAATCGTGGAATGATCTTCCATCGGCCTTTCGTCGCTCTCTATGACTTCCTCACTATTGATTTTGTTCGATATCCCAAGGAGAATTGCGAAGACGGTCACGTGCTATTAGCGATAGCAGCTACGACTCCGTGTTAACTTCAACTAGCTATGCTAACCTTATTAGACGTTAAGTTCACGTAACTTAGTCCGCAGTTTCACGAAGCATGTGCCACTTCCATCAAACTCACCAAAGTAACTCACTGCGGAAGCCGTTATCCGGTGTTGGAAACGCGCATCACGAATTCCGTAATTAAAATTATCTTGCGTTGAATGTTGATCAGAGTATCCGAACTCATTTCGAGAGAGTAAAATATGATTTTTCCTCAAATCTCGCCGCTTTTGAAAACCTCACCACGAGCGACTCATTCGCGCTATACGAATTGATGGAAGAAGCGAATCGAACCGCTACAAACGGAATTTTTAGGTGATCACGAAACGGAGGACGGAGAACGGAGAACGGAGAAATGAGGATGCCATTTCCCGCGGGCAGGAAGTTTAATTACGTGAGACGTGACGTCAGAAGCCTCACTCAGGATCCGCCGAGTCTATATATAGATATTTATCCCACTTCACCTCGAACTTCACCATCACTCTCCTTGCGGTTCCAGACTTCAGTGTACGCATCTACCGAACGACCCCAAGTCGCGACCTGAGACTCCCCAATCTTTATCTGTAGTACAGAAGCAAAAACCCCGTCTGCAAGCTCTGTCTCTCGAATCCTATCGCAAAAAATAAGGGACACCTAAATTTATACGAAAATAAAGGGAAGCTCGGGAGACCCGATCTTCGCTAAGAGTTCAAACATCTCATCAGACCACCTCTTTTACAGATACTTTCCGATCATTCGATTTTGAAGAAATTTTTTATTTCATCGCAAAGTCAAAGCTGCATTGTACGTGTTATTTATTATTTTTATATCCCACTATTTCGTCGAGCGAAATTGAAAGGAGTAACTTTTAGGTATTGTATTAAGTCGGGACGCGAGAAGTGTTCACTATACGAAACGTGGGGAGAAATTGTTTCCAAGGAGGATGAAAGAAGAAGATAAAATAAAATAAAAGTATGAAAAAAAAAACGAGGGATCTCCGAAGCCTGACTAATAGCGTGCGTATTCGATACACGTATCCACATTACTGTAATAAAATGCGCAATAACTTGCGCGTTATGTGATATGTGCCGCAAAATATACGTTCCTCGCCATTTCTTGTACCCACCCAATACCCTCACACTTACGTTGGTAACACACCCTGCGAAACTCGACTTGCGTCCTGCGGACCCCCTAGGGATGTTCTACGATGTCATCGGGGGCCCTCGATAGACCTCGATACTGTTTCACCGTAACACACATCACACTCATAAAAATATGGGATCATCCTTATAAAAATGCTCATCGTTGTAATAACGATAACAATATTAATAGAAAAATGTATCACAATTTCAGCTCGCTTTCGCGGTATAGGGCGACCGAATGATTTTTCTGGTACGTGAAATGAAATTTTAGTGGAGAATATCATTTTTGTGTGATAAAATAATTGAAAGTCGTTCGACTAATGGATAAACGTTGTTCCATCGTTAACTGACCTTTTTCGTTGGTTTTGATTTTCTGTTTCTTTTATTTTTCACTCTTTTCTTTTTTCAGTTTCAATCCTGTACGTCGATATTACACGTGCAGGTTGCAGAGTTTGCGGTGTTCAGCCGAATCTTCGATTTTCGGAATATTTACAGCGAGTGCAAACAGAGTTTTATCTATTTCCATTTCGAAAATGGAACGAGATTCATCTCGTTGTTTGTCGTTATTCATCGTCACCGCGCAGCGAATACCCCATAAAAGGTTGTTTGGTGAAATACCATTAAAACTTGGTACAACCTTTTTCAGGGGAGATTAAAGGTAGATTTTTATGGATTGTGTCACGTACCTTGTGCAGTGCATTCTAGTAAAACACCTGTACTACTTCGGACTGGATTTTCTTCGGTTTTCTTCCTTCCAGCCATCTTTCTCTTTACCCCGAGCCTTTCGATTTTGGCTTCCAAATGGAAGAAGAAGAGGGAAACTGGATAAGAGGGTAATTTAAGAATTCGTATTCCCAGAGTGAAGGTACTAGGATATCATGCAGATCCCCTAACCATTATCGGAAAATCCAACCATCGGAAACGTGTGTTTGATAGCCACACTTTTGCGATCCCTAAATCAACCACGTGCCAGTATAGACTTTGGAGAATAATCCGGACAGGAAAATGACGCGGTTTTATACCGTAGAACCCGGCGTACAGAAAACCACAGAGTGCCGAGGGGTCAGAAACCACCATCTTCTCGTGCCACATATAATTAAAATTCCACACCTCACGGAAGTGGGTAATACGCTGATATTACGTTGACGTGAGGTGGATACGTGATTCTCACCCTTTAACTCTCCCTTCTCACTTTAAACCACCCTTCACAAAGACCCCTTAACTTGCCTTGATTTTAACCAGATTTCGCACGGAATTTTTTTTACCCAGATTATACGAGTGAGGGAAAAATTATCTACCTGCAGTTCCTTCGCGCACGTGCGCGTATGTACGAAAAAAAAACTTCATACTCAAAATACGTCTGTTGAATAATTAAAAGAAAAATGAAAAAAGAAAAATTCCGCCGTCATTTTCAACCGAATATCGACATTTCCATATACAAACCCTGAAATTATTTTCAGTGGTGACAGTCTTTCATCTCCATGCATTTTTTGTTCAGTTGTCTTGGCCGGGTTTTTCAGACAAATTGACCAGCATTCTGAAAAATTTGGAGTCTGGAAAGAACGTTGCCTTGACAACCAGGGGGAAAAATAGTAATTAGAGAGTATTAAACCGCTCTAATTTCTGTCTAGATGCAAAATTGCATCGTACTTACATTTGCCAAAATCTACGGAATTGCGGCTGACGGTCCATTATTGCTTATGCTGTTGGATTACTCTGTGGTCACTGCCTCCTACAGTTCTAGGTAAAGGGAATGGCAGAGGGTGTTTTGAGGACAAAGCGCATAATAAGGCCAACCATTCTACCACCATGTCGCGTCGTTTGGTTGACTCTTTGATGCCTGTAGAGTATAGAGCTACACCAATACCGAACACCTATATAAATACGTACACTGATATACTCACGCCCAGAAATAGATCCATTCACCCAAAGCCCTCGAGAAATCAGGGTCTTCGGACTATTTTTTATTTTTATTTTTCTATTTCATGCTTCTATAATTCCATCCCTAAAGGTCGTATCATATATATCTCTTCTTTTATCTGCAGGATTAAAATTTTTTTTATCAAGATTAATTTTAGCTACTTTTGTTGCGTCATTTATTTCAATTATTAATATCAATGTATCAGGTGTTCATTTTTAAATGGTATTCAAGATATTGTCCCGGTCATTGCTACGTGTGGAGGGTGATTATTATCAACTGTTTGGTATGAATAATTAAATTTCTCCAATCAACGAACTAACAATCTCCGTATTGTATATAAACATACATTTTATTGTTAATAATTTACCATAATAATCATAATAATAATAATAATTGCTGTATTCACAATGATCATAATAAAATGTGTTATCATATCATAATTGAATGTACAAACCAATTTATACAGATTAGTTGTTCTGTATATGACCTAAGTTTTATCGTGTGGAATAAATTATTAACACGTCAGAAATTTTTCCCACTATTATACATCATTCAAACGATTTGCAACAATCGAAAACACTTTTTCGCAATCCGAACCAAAAAAATAAATTTATCACCAACATATGGTTGTACACCAACGTTATACATTCAACTTTATAGTACATGCCGAAGCTAGTTTTAAAGTCTCCAAAGCACGTATATATGCCTATGTCGGTACGATGAGAATTTTTTAATTTTTTCTCTTTTCTTTTCTATTCTCTTTCTTGTACCTCATTTATTATGTACAGCTATACACACACGTCGCTACGCAATTTGCTTTGTACAAAGTACATACTATACATGTACAGCTTTTCGCGTCTCGGTCTTGCGCACTGGGTAGAAATGGCACGACGAGTAGAAGAAAAGAAACGGATGAAAATATGGTGAAACAAAAGGCAAAGAAAAAGGTTGAAAAAATTTGAAAGAAAAAAATTAAAAAAAGAACCGCCAGCCGATTGTGAGCTCTAATTTGCATTACGCACTCCCCGTGCACTTGACAGAAACTCTTTTTTTTTCACTTTTTTTTCACCCCTTGCAACAACGGGGAGAATAAGTGCTGGGGATTTAACTCGTAGAATATATGTGACACGATTAAAGGATTACTAGGAATAAAAAGAAGAGAATGAAAATAAAAATAAAATAAAATGTCTAAGCTCGCACGAATTCCGAACTCCGGATTGAAAATAGCTACGTTGTCGAAAACGATTGGAGGGAAACGAAATTTGTAAAACAAGAAAATTATACGGATCGAGAATTTATGTACGCACATTATTCGGGTATAATTTTTTGTAAGTGAAAAATTCTATGGAAAAAAAATAGCCAGCAACACGTGAAATTGTCGACTTTATCGTATTATACGCATAGGTATGCGTATACGGATACTCAAGTAATTCATTAATTTGATGGAGATAAATTTGGGAGGATTTTTTTTTATGCTTTTTCACATCATGGGCGGTTGAGATTTTAATAACTGCAGTAGATATAGAATGAAAAAAGATTCAAATGTCTACACGCGATCCGCTCTACACGATGCATGTGACTATACAGTAGCTGAGTATCAATTTATTTATTTTTTGCTAGTTTCAATCATAACCTAAATTTATAAATAGCTTTTCATGTATCATATCTTGGTCTTAAAGTTAAGTTATCTGTACACACTTATGTACATTTACATCTCAAATACAATGTACATAACGATTTAATTCAATTAAATGTGCCATCGATATTTCGATTCACAATGATAATAAAAGATCATTTTTATGTTGGGTACATTTTCAGATGACAATATCTATCCATACTCAAAGGAATAAAATTGTCGATTTTCTTCGATACGAATTTCATATAATAAGTGTGCGGTATACCTTTCGTCCGAACAACGAAAATAATATATGGAAAGGATACCCAATCATTTATTTCCAATTAACATTACAAATTCCTATTCAGATATCACACCGGATCATTTATTCATATCGGGGGTCCTATAATTCGAACGATCCCGATTTACTATTCGTTTATATTTGATTAATCAATTGGGAAATGAGAAAAAAAGTTCGCGACCAAACTAATTATCAGCATATATAACGTAGAATTATATCATATTATTAAATCATATAGTATTACGTAAATCCTCCTGAAATAATCATATAACAGTATATGAAAGTTTGATAGGGTTTGAGGGTGACGTATATATATATATAGTTACAGCATCTATACTTCAGCAGTATTATATTGTCACATACTTCATATACCTTTCACAATTAATTAATTAGACGCGTGCGCGGATAAGGGTGCGTATTCGTATGTTACATACATGTATTGTAGCTACATGTAAATAGCACACGCACACAAACTTGCAAGCACTCACACGCACATATGCAATGTGTGTAAACTCATACTCAACATCTACAGGTAGAAGTGAGCATGTATTGATGTATATAGTGACGACGGGAGCTCGTTCATCTTGAGTTTGTCGGCGGCCATCTTGAATGGAAACACCGTAGTAACATGCAGGATGTAGGCTAGCTGTATAGGTATTATACATTACGATTTAACATTATAGAACAACGGAACTAATAAATCCGCGGGTCGCGGATTCAAGCTCGTCTATCATTATACTTTACAAAAGATTTAGATAAGAAGAGTTGCTTTATTATTATCATTATTATTATTATTATTATTATTTTGTTATTATTTATATCGGTGTTTACTATTATTCCATAATTTTTTTCATTTTTCCATTTCCTTTTTCAACCCTTATATGTATATTACATATATATATTGTTATATATATTTATATAACACATGACAATATATGCGTGGATAAATAGCTAATATACGCGTAAGTTGGCACCATGTATTTATATATGCGCAAACCGCACATACATATAGTTATTTCATTATTATTGTTGTTGTTATTATTATTATTAATATTATTTGTAATTCATTGTTATCATTATCAATATTATTATCAATATTATTGACAGGTAGCGTGAAAAAACAGCTGCTCAGATACCCGCGTGGCGCTATGAATATACAGCATGAAAAATAAATTTTACCGATGACTTTCACATCATCTCTATCTCCTAGATTACCTATAATATATCGTGACGTTACACATTTTGTGATATTCCTAATTGATGATATTAATAATATAATGCTCAATGATTTAATACTACATATTATAGTTACAAATTTCTATAATTTCTATATATAAGGGGATCACCTCGCCCATTATTTATATTTATAACGATAAAAAATATATTCACAAAATTACGGGTTCACATATATTCCTTATATGTTCTGTGTATTTTCTTATTATTGTTATAATAATAACAATTCTTGTTGTCGTTAATTGTTAATTTTTTTTCTCATCAAAATGTCTAACTACTGTTCAACATTATTGAATAAACGAGCTATCGATAGATGATTTTTGGTTATACATATTTACATGTCCATATAATATTTCATAATACGTACCTACATGTGTATTGCAGAATTATACGTGAGCGAACATGGCTCGTGAATTTATGGTCAGGCATGCACCTGCTACCACGTTTTTATTGAATTTTCAAAAACTTTCATTCGACCCCGATCACCGGAGATACTATTTATTTATTATCAGGATTAATTACCGTTATTTTATTTGCTCATCATTTTTTTCCTCTGTTTTTACGCAATGTATTTCACATATACGTATGTGTGCTGCAAATGGCGTCCCACTATTGTATGTACATTATAATATGATGTTACATTTTGTGTGAGCAAAAAAATATATCATTAATTTTTTATTGCTGCGCCCTGGTTCATCCAAAAGTGGGCATTAAATTGGCTAACTGATTTTGTCGGCACAAGTAAAGCGTGCACGCGCATACGGTGAAGATAAAATAATATAAAATATTTATAAATGAAATTTTTTCTTCGAATACATTTTTTGCCAAAATGAAAAAGTTTACACATCACTTATGATATTCTGGTCGTACAAATTACAGTTCAAATCCCACCTTTGCTCTTAATCCGCATTCTTATATCTGGCTTTAATAAAAGCTATCACTGCACAGCGATACAAAACACTCGATTGGTCCACGTGCAAAGTATATTTTTAATACCCTTACTGCCGAATAATCGATAGATTTATTTAATTTTCTCAGTCGCATTTTATCATTTTTTTTTTTTTTAATTTAATTTAATATTATTAGTTTTTTTTTTTTTTTAAGTTTCCACTCGGTTTTACTAGATTCGTAAACTCACCTTTTTCCTTTGTTTAGTTTTCTTTTCTGGTCATCTGAAAAGACCCCGTTGATTTGATTTCCGACTTCGATAACTATTACAGTTTGAAATATTTAATTTTTCAAATTTGCATAATTCTCGCTAGAAATCTTGAGAATTCACTCGCCAGAAATTTGATTAATTTAAAAACGAAGAGGAAATGACATTGAAATTAAATAAATAAACGGAGATACACCTGTAGTCGATCAGGGAGTTGCGTGATATAGTTATTATTAAATAAGAAAAATTCCATTAAATCGACGTTAAGAATAGTAATTTTTTTAACGTGCCTAGGTGTTATTATATTACAGCAATGATACAACACGGTATAATTTTATGTAACAACAACGTCACAATAATATATAATATTTGTTAGTGTTTTATATTATATAATCGATCGTGATAAAATTTTATTCAAGCCATGTAAAATAATATCACAAAAAATATGATCGTTCAACGTTTTTATCGACATTTCTCTACCGTACCCAAAATTTGTTTTTTGTTTTACTCGCGCTAACGAACAATCTCCGTACCTTCGGCATACGGATGAAAAACACGTGCTCATATACATACCTTCGCAGACTTCCTATACCATAAAAAATAAAGAGATGAATGATGAAAAAAAAAACAGAAAAAAGGAGGACTTACTGCAACAAAAAATGGTATCCTTCATCCGTTTCGCGAACTAATTCCGTAGTGCTCTTCTGTTGACTAAATTTGCGGAGAAAACCGAGGAGAAAACTAAAGGGTTTCCAGCAGATTTTGCACCAAAAGAGCTGGAGCCGTTACTCGAGCTTTAGTTTTTCGTGTTTGACGACCAGGCCGAACTCCGCAACGCGGTGGCCTCTGAAGTTGCTCAGATTTATTGCTGTCTTGTTCCAATTGCACCGATACACTCGCCACCCTAGGCGTTGAGCAGTCAGTTTCCTGCAACATAGAAGTAGAAAAAAAAGGAGTGGATAAGAAAAAAAAATCAATGACTGTTTTGAATATATACAATGAAAAGTTTTAAGACTCCCTCGGGATAGGGGTGGTTTGCGCTTCTGGTCGCTTCCGTTCCGGAATAGAAAATGTAAGGGGGGGAAAGCTCGTAGTGCTGCAGTTTGCGAGGGTGGTAACTTTGAATGTGGTGTACCGCTTTGGTTCGTGTCGCAAGGATGAACAACAACATTAACTTTCCGAGCTTTCATGAATCTGCATAAATTAAACATAAAACAATCACAAAGATGGTGGAAATGAATGAGAATTCTATCTCTTCGGCATGCTACGTAGCTTCGTCGGTATTGCGGCGTACATGGTATTTATACTTGTACATCGTACGGGGCGGGGGACGTATGGGGAAGGGCAAAAGAAGAGTTTCTGTTTTTACAAACCCCATTCGAGTACCGGTATTCTATGGTACATAAGAGCAACTTCGTCGTGCTGCCAAGCCAAAGCTTAATGGCACTTTCGTAACTTCCCCATATTAAGGGACTCAGTTAGCGAGCACTGCGCTAATCTCCCTCTACGAATTAAAGTTTGTTGCTTCCCGTACTTTGTCGCTCTTCCAGTTTCTACTCTGTACACATACCCCCGAATCTCCCCCTCTTCTCTCCTGCCCGGCAAAATATACCGCTAACGTGCAGCACGCCGATTCTTTCTTTTGCGTCGTTCCTATTTTATATGCACTTTGCTTTATCTACTTGAACTTTGCGCAAAATTATCTTCAGCTTCTTATACTTCTATCGCCGTTGTTTCTATTGGTTTTTTTCGCCACTATCAAAACATCTCAACCCTGCAGATCGTTATTTCGTTATTAATTGTTATCACAGCTGCTATACCATAAATACTCCGAAGGTTATAAATTATTCCGGAGATATGATAACACCGAAGCTTTTTCTATTCTTGTATCCCGTCGCTTGTATATCACATAGTTATGTACGCAGAAAGAAAAAAGCACAAAGAAATATTTCATCCTCATGCGCATATAATGCTTGTGCATCGGGTCAATGACGGGTCAAACGATTACCAATGTACCGTAAAATCGTCAACGCTGCTGTTCGTCTTTTCTCATTTTTCCTTTTCTTTTTCTGCTCTCATGGTAATTTTTATACATCGCCGTATATTGCTTTGTTATAAAAATAATTCACACGTTAAACATTGATCAGCTTTAATCAACAGATCTGCCTGAACAATGCGTTTCAGGGGGGAAAAATCATTCCATACAGACCGTCGAGCAGGCTAGCCAAAGATCGGGCGATTATTCCGATAGCCAATCAAAAACTACACCAAAACTTAGAATTCATTAATAATAATCAACGGTGACTTACTCGACGGATATTACAGATGCAGCCGCGTAATTCATTAATTTCTTCTTTTTTTTACTCCTGTATTTTCTGCTTATTCATGAGATTCCAAAAGTTGGGAGGTTATCAGGCGTATGTGATCCAGAAGGTTGATAGGGTCCCCTTTGATTCGTTTAGGCAGAAATCCATTTCAATTAGAGTTATGACGACGCGACGAGACCGAAGAATCTTAATTAAATCCCTACACTGCAAGCACCGTTCGTATCACGGTAGAGAGCTATACTGGCAATGAGGGAGAACTCAGCTTGTACATCCCCCTCCCTCCCCACCCCTCTTGCCTTTCCAACCTCCTTCTTGTTCCCTTGCACTGCTTCACCTGCACCTGCCACTAGCATTTGTAGATAATGAATCATGGATGAACAAGACCTTCCCATATAGACACCATACTTCTATCCGTGTAAGCGAATAGAGTTTTCTACACCCGTTCAAGGATGTCCTGCAAAATATTTTCTTTTGATTCACGAGCTGAGTTGTCAGCATCTGTGAATAATTTTTGCATATCGATGGAAATTTATCAACGGATTATTCAGTTACCGTTTATAATTTGTCGTGGAAATGAAGGATATCTTTACCACGGCGAATATTGTTTCATGGGAATAAAATTATCTGAATTTATTATGCGCGTGTTATAGCCTCACTATTTCATCAATGAATTTAATGTCTCGAGCAGACAAGCAAATTTTATTGAATTTAACTAGATTCTTTCGCAAATAAAGCAACCAGTTATCACCCAGTTCGTTTCTATCACTATATAACCGAAGCTTTAGCTGCCACCTTGGAATACTTCTGCAAATATAGCCTCATAGGACGGTAATAATAGCACAACGCGTATAGAACGAGGTTGGCAAACAGTAGAAAATTTTCATGTAATAGTACAGGGGACGTAGACGTGTAGAAAGCAAATATGACAGAGGAGGTAAATCGTGGGTTTAAATCATGACGATGTCGCGAGGATCGATGAAATGAGCGTAATTGTCGGAAACCTGAAATGAATCGAAGTAAAAATTTGTATTTGTCGATCGCAGGAAGCGTTTCTGGAGTTAGTCTCGGTGCGGAGAGAAGGAAGAAAATGTCGATGCAAGAAATATTAGTCCTTCGAAGTGCGAGGGAAATTTTTTTTTTAAACCTCAGCTTTTTCGATTATGTCTGAAGGTAGAGGGTAAATGTATATATTTATATTACGTAATATGAGGGCTAGAACAAATCGATGGGTAATTTCCGGCTTGATTCGGTTTACCCGATGTGGCCCCGTACAGCACCGTCATTTTTTATCTGACTTCTGATCGCGCACTATACGCTGTAGGAGCACGCTTATTAGGAGTCATTATCGATCCGATGGACATCTAGGTAGGTACGCCGTACGTTATCGCGAGCGATTTGTCGCGACGCAAATATTTGACCGATCGCCGGCCCTCCGAATTTCAATAATATAAAATAATCGCAGTAATAAGAAGTGATTTTTCAAGTATTTATTCCGGTTGGATTTGTGGGTGAAATAAATTATATACCATCACCTTACTTTCATTCTATCCAACTTTTTGTCTCGATTTACCATTATAATAGTCATGTAAGCAAACCATGCGGATTCGGTGCATCGCGACGGCGACGTCGACTTCGCAATTATAAATACTGATAGAGTATGGGTGTACGTATGTAACTCTATGTCCATATTCTGTAGATATTCTGAAAGGGAATTTGCAACGGGGTAATAACCCCTGCGCTCGAAACACGCAAGAACGAGAGAACCCTTTATTTTTAACTGCTCCCGGTTATATGGGGAACTCGATATAGGGTTGCTCTTTGGAAAAGTGGCGTTACGTTCGTTACGGGGGTAGGTGGTTTTAATTGAACGCTAAAATCACCGGACCAGTGATACTTGTTCGTGCGTTTGGTAACAGCCTATATATAGCTACGATTTTATCCCGTGGGAATCCCCACGGCGAAACCCTTTACGAACAATTTTTACCTCTCTTTTGAACGGTGTCGGTGTTTCGGCCTCCAACTTCAGACTGTAAGGGTTCAAGATAATGGGGTGAAGAAATTAGGGAATTTGCAAGGGGAACTAACCGAGCCCGAGAGCTCTTATTATAAAAATGAGAAATATTATCACAGTTATCATCGTCGTTATTTATCATCATCATTATTTTTGCTGTCTAACGTCGATATCGCGCCGCACGAGTTTGTGCGAAATAAAAAATTTGATTTCCCCTTCGTTAAAATCATACGTCGAGAGTTCGGTGCTTCGCCCTGTATGAGTTTTATCAACGATTTTCAATAAAAACTGATACGTACGCGAAATTGGTTGCGAGAGTCCAGCGAAAAGGAGGGAAAATGAGGGTCTCAATTATTTATCGGGACTGACCGGTGGGTCAGCAAAATTGATCGATGATAACGTTGGCCGGTCCTCACATCTAGAAAGACGCGATATACCAAGGTCGTTTGTCTACGCGGATCGCTCCGATCGATCCAACGCGTGCCCTCGAAGGACTGTAGACGCGATTCGCTGGCAATTCCACACGCGAATGGGTGATATTTTATTAAAATTAGTCACGACGGTGAAAAATAAGGAAAAAACAAAAGATAACGAGAGGAAAAGTTGAAAGGAATAACAAATCTCTCGGGGCTCGGTGCAGTGGGAAGATCCGCCTGGGGGATGAAACTGGAAGATTAAATAACAATCTACTCACGGTCAGGCAGAGATTGTGCTGGTGCTGATGAGCTCGGTGACGAGACTCGCTCTGCAGTTGCCAAGCCCTGATGTACAAGTCTCCCCTGTATATCAACCCTCCTCGTCTAGCTCGAAGCATCAAATGCCACCTGAAAAATGAAAAAAAAAAAAAGAATTCAAACGGAGGGTTTAACATTGTAAATCGAGTATCAAAATATGATATTCTGATAAATGAATGGGGTAATTTTCAGCCCCCCCCCCCCCGCGCCACATAGGATTCTCAAGCACTCGAGTTAATTTCAAATATGATCCAAACGCACGTATCGAGTTGAAATTATTCGTGACATAGGTGGAGGTTTGGGTAGGTGATTTTGAATGGACGACGTAATAAATGGTGTAGAGAGTGCTCGAAATCGTACCAACGGATCAAGGATTTTATCCGGTAGGAATTTCGAGTTATGAAATATATTGTTTGAAATGAAAATCCGTGGTGCGGCGAATGATTCAAATCAAATTTCATTAGCCGTGGAAAAAGCTGGCCCAAGGGTGGAGAGAGGGTGGAGAGAGGAGGGAGAGAAGCTCGGCGAGGATTAGTATCGCCCTTAATTAGGCGAAGCGTCGTAAAGCGAGAGCCTACCGAATCTGAATTTCAGAAATTCCTAAGCTTTGTGCGGAAACCAGATCCCGGAACACTCCAAGATTGTAACCAGAGTCCTGGACGAATAAGGGGTAGTAACAGTACCACCACCACCACCACCATCCAGCACTCTCCAATTTAATTCTTCGCACTTGGAAATTTCGCTTCGTAATATTTTACGCCATCGAGATAAGTAGGCGCCGAGCTTCTCTCCCCTCAACTTATCGATTTTAATCTCCATCATTCATCCCCTTCAAAAATCTTCAAATTGGTACCACCTGACTCTAACCATCCCTACTTCTCTTTCTCTCTCATTTGCACCCACCTGTTTTCGATCGGATTGAAAAAAAAAATTTACTAATTAGATAATCAACCCTGATATCCATATTTGCCTCGTCAGGTTTTCGGAATCCAAATCGATTAATTATTATTTCATCATTAAAAATGTAACGACATTTTTTTCGATTCAATCGCATTATCTGATCTTCAATAACAGTTTTGAAATGGATCTTAGAGTAAGGGAGGTGCGGAGATAGCATTCTCAACTTTGCTTCACTTGTAATTAGCGAATTCAACATCAACTCTCGTACACGATTCCATGTGTTTGTTTGTAACTTAATTTGTCGATCGCGTTAACAGCTCAATTCACATGTATACCTATACAGGTATTCACGTATTCACGATTGTACCGGCATAAGAATTGAAAACAAGTAAAAGAGAAAAATGTAACATAAGTTCGTTTCGCACGCAGTACGCGCTGCGGAATATAATTGCTCATCTGTCACTCCGGAAAATGTCCATGTATGGAGAGATGGATAGAGGTAGGTATGCGTAACACGTTTTACCTAAAAAAATAGATACCATTTTCAGTTTTGATCGGGATTACCTGGTTCGCCGCTATATGCCCTTCCTTTGGTCACAACTGGGTCATCAATTTTAACGTCGTGATAAAACTGAAGCAAAGGTCGTTGTTTTGATTAGAATTTTATATCTCCGATTCACGGACTAAAAACCAGAGATAAAACTAACGAGGCACACTTGATGTTGTGCAGCTGCGATGGCTTAGTACCTTTCTAACTAAACCAAAGTGGGTTTGTTCTGCTCTTTAATTTCCCTACTTCACTTTGTCCATGTAGCTCCTTATATTTCCTCGTCTCTGCTCTGCATGCGGATAATGAAGAAAAAATATAAAACTGAGTGAACCAATTAGAGTATTTTTTATCCTTTCACTTGCAATAATTATGCCGTAGTCATTATCATTTTTTTGTCCTGCGCTCGAGTAGAGTAAAACAAAAAAAAAAAAAAAAACTCGAGCGAAAATAAAAAGTACGGTATTAATAAATACCTATAACTATAGGTGTTGGCTTTGACAACACGTTGATACCACAGAAGAAAAACTCACAACTCGTTGACGTTTCGTACGATATAAATTCAATCGATAATCGTGTTTCGGATCTCTGTACACACGTACGTATGCATCAAACGCACATATTTGTAGATAAGTCGATGAAATATTAAAATCACTTCCCCTGTCGCGTCGTGGTATACTTTTGATGTCGAACGGATTATACGAAAACCCGGCTAAAAATCAAACCGTTCGTGTGGACGAAATTCAATAAAAAGAAAAAAAAAAGAAGAACCATCTACAATCTGATCTTTCCATTATACAATCCCCTTATGAATTATCGGATAATATTCCGTTATTATCCAATATACTCAGCGATTTGAGAATTATCGTTGCTTCCACAAAGATAACGGTCGTGTTATTCGAAATGTGAAAAGTGGACGGTCTGCAAGTTCAGGTGTTTATCGGTATACATAGGTATATAATTATTAACCAAGTTAGACAATGATTTTGAACTCGCGATATTGGCCCGTAGATTGCACACATGTAGAGAACGCGGCAAGAGGTAAACGTAACGTCGCAGCAGTATAGTTGTAATGGATTACAGAGTCGATGATATCGCGAGTAGTCCTATGGATACGGATAGAATGATACACGAGGGTCCATGATTTATAAAAGCACCATTCCCGATGTGAGATAAGGGTAATGGCGAGTTGATGCTTATACATATACTTCTACTTCCACCGCATCAGGAAGGTATAACTATGAGCCTTTTAGTTACGTATACCTCGATACACACAAATATACAGAATGTAGCGGTCGCTTTGCTTCGTTAAAATCCGCTGAAAAATCGTATGTATAGTGATAAAAAAATTTTCGCGTATACGCAGCTGACTGAGTGAGATTCGCTTGATTTAACAATAGTATAATCTCTTCTTTTTCATTTGTTTATATTTTTGTTTTTTTTCCAGCCATCGCAATTTTTTTAAAACGAACCCGAGCGCGGCGCAGTTTTTGCCCCGAGTGTGAATTGTTATTGCGTGGTCTGGGAAACCTGAACCGCGGCCATCGCGGATATATGATAACTCGGAAAAAGTCTGGATAAGAGACGGGGAGGGGGTCGGATTGCGAGGGGGGTGAAAAACTGCCAGAGACGCGGAGAGGGCGACGCTCATAAATTTTCGATTTATCAGTTCAGTAGGCGTGTGCAACGCAACAAACAGCGACGACATTGCTGTGGTCAAAATTATTATCTAAACGATATCCCGCGGCGTACACGTGACACAGTTTTCCCATTTTCGAAAAACATAAACTTTCATATAATACTCGACTCGAACTGCTCGAACCGCACGTACACCCTAAAATAACCGGTTAATAGCAGCGTGACAAAATTCCCGCGAATCGAATGCCGCCAGACTGTAGGTGTGCAACTATCCACCTTACAATATGTTCATGTAAAATATTTTTCACTCGCGGTAACGGTTTGAAAAATTTATTTCAGATGAGAAGCGACAAACCATTCAAGGCACGATAAAAACTGTGATTCGGCTTCCACTTTCGCTCTTTTCTATTCAATTCAATTAACGCGCGGTTCAAATTGAAAGCGCAGGCTTCTAGCTATACCGCACGTGTTAAAAGTATAATCATTTCATTTAAGGGGTGTGTGCGGTGTGAGTTGCACGGCAGAGGTTCAGTATTGCCAATTGAAAAACAAATGGGGTCCGTCATGCGTGACGATGAAACTGTGCAATAAATGAAAACAAGAAGATATTCTCGATTGAAACGTAGTGGCGTAAAACATCCGGTCAGTAACCGTGTAGAATTTCACAATCGACGATCAAAGGACATTTGGTTTTTCGAACAATGCACGAGAATAGCACCGAAAATAAAAAATTAGAATGAAGAATAAAAGGGAATTAATATTTGCGCGTAACTTCAAGATTCGATATTAATTTCTGCACGTATGTGACTGTTTTTTAATCTGGCTTCGAAATTCACCATTCTAGTTCATTGAATTCAAAAGCTCATCGACTGTAATCGGTGTCAACGGGACTTCGATATATCTGTAGAGTGAAACTATAGGAGATACTAGAAATGCATACAAATTATTTCGCAAAACGAGTTTGTTCGATTTCATTTCGAAGAATTTGTTTCACCGATGGTTGTTTGAATCGTCGTTTTTCTCACGCGGATTTGAACAAATCGCCAGATATTCTTATCGTACCTATAGTTTCTGGCGGGCGGAAAAAGAGATTGGAAAAATTCGATCCATCCTATGTCTTTCCCTCTTGGACTACCCATGCAGAGGTGTGTAATGTACACCGGCTTCAGCTACTCGGAAAATTTTCTCTGCAACTTATTTGCTTTGCTACGTACACTTTTCCTGCACAGTCTGCGATGTCAGGGACGCGTCGATCCGTGGCTTACGTAAGCTTGAAACAACGCAGACCAAGTGCTTGCCTATTCCAATCTACCGACCCGCCCAGCTCACATCGCCACCCCTCGTCGGAACCCCACAATTTTCTATTTCCTCTCCCGTCACCTGGTCTCACTGTCCGACTATCCGACGCTTGTCACGAACCAACTCGACGTTACTGCCATATCCAAAACCAATGTGACGCGATGGACTCGAGACGCGAAAAGATTTATATTTGAATTTTAAAATCGTGAAATGTAGTATAAACGTTGAAACAGCGGGCCGCCGGGCGCATCCGTCAAACGATGCATATTGAAATTTCGTGCGCTTCCAAATGGCCCAGGGTATGTGGGAGGGTTATGGCGGTTGGAGTCGGAGCTGGTACCAGAGGCGCATAGTTGCATCGATATCGGTTATTATATTGATGAAAAAAAAAACAAAAAGAGAATTGAAAAAAATTACTGTTATCTTCCAATACCATCGACAGGTTATAGTTTTTTCGTCGATTTTTTCACACCTGCCGTTTCAAGTTCTCGAATATATATGGATCATGAATGAATTTTTTACTGCAGGGAATATTCCGATTAGGGGATGATTTTACTGTCGGCAATTTCTTTTTTCTGTTTCACCGAAAATTGCTATCGACACTCACCTAGTCACGAGCTGATGAACGCGGGGCCATTGTCCTCTCGATCGTAAAATTTTTGCGGTTCCAAGTAAAGAGGCTCTGTGGCAGTTCGAAACTTCCATCCCTTTCAGAAAATACCTGAGAGCAGTCAGCCATTTACCTGAAACCAGATGGAAACAATTAATCTTGCGATCCGAAGGTATACGACGCGTTGAACTGCGTAATTATCGAACGTGGTGAAAAAACAGATTAATTACCACTCGCGTTTAGCCAATTCGCGTACTCCGCGAGATGATCAGGACTTCGCGGTTGCAATCGAACCACATGCCTCAAAAGTGCTCCAACTGTTGGCCCCGTTGCTAGTCGGGCAAGTACCAGATAAGCCGGTGTGTACGCTGGATCCAAAAAAACGCACCTCTGCAACATCCTGATGCACTCTTCCGTCCTGTTAGTTTTTCTGGAACGATAAATATCGAGTCGTAATGAAAAAAAAAAAAAAAACTTTCTCCTTAAATTGAAACGTGGCCAACTTCTCGAACGACTTGTAGAAGGGTCGTCAAGGTGTCTAACTTAATCTGGAAAGTGGTCTGACTACATTTTGGTTTGAAATACGTCGTGTAGCGGTGAATATATATTCCAAAATCCTTGGCGAAGAGGAAGAGAAAGAGAAGGGAGGTGGAAAAGGTGGCGGAACCGGATGAGGGCGGATCGAAGCAACGTCAGGGTTGCTGTCAGTAGCAAAGTTTTATGAAAAGTGTAGCATGAATATAAGTGACGGAAAAATCCGGATAAGTCGAGGGGGATGTGGGTGTGTTGGAAAAGAGTGAAGAATAAGTAAAGAGGGTGGGAGGGAGGATGAGAAGGGTAAGAAAAAGAGGGGCGGTTGATGCGGGGTCGTCATCGCACGGCCTCGTGGATATTAAAAGATTCGTAGTTATATATACCTGCCTACAACTGAGCGTCATAAATTCAACTCTCTATAAATTAAACGGCAATTTCAACGGACATTGGGGTGAATTATGGTTCTGCTTTGACGTTGTACGCGTATATAACCAAAACCCTGGAGCAGCGTACCGAAGGGAATATACATAGGTATATATAAATTCACACGGGGTAGGTAATCACGTTAGAATCGCCAATGGTCTGCAGCCATTAATGGCAGTAATATGACAATGGAGTTTTTATTATTTATACACAAGCACACTGGCTCTTTATCAACGAGAAAGAAAAAAGAAGAAACGAGTGAAAAAAAGTATGTACATAGGTACGCACGCACATATATATATTGAAAAGAATAATGAAATAAAATACTTGCGCTCCCGGAATATAGGGGTGTAATTCAACAACGATTTTCAACCCCTAATCTCGTGACCCACCATATGTGGTTATAAATATTTTATTAAACCGTCCAAAGTTCAATATTATATATTTTTTTGACGTAGAAATATTATCTGCATTTTTTTTTTAAATATATAACCAGTCCGAAAAAGAAAAACTGAAAACGGGGAAAAAAAAAAAAATGAAATTGATTGAACCAAAAATTGAATCTCCAAAAAATGATTTACGATAAGCCTATGTTAAATCCCCACACGAATCGTTTGGTTGATCAAATAATTTTTTTTTCATTTTCCCTCTATACCTACGATAAATTCACTATTTTGCTTTCATTAAATCAAGGGGATTACAGCTGCTATCATAAAATGATATCTGAATATTATTGTTGCAAATCCTGATTCCGTTCGTGTACAACCGTACGAGGATTATTATACGTTTAACCGGTAAAATGCTATATAGGGCCGTTGAAGAACCAAAAAAAAACGTAGTGAAAAAGCAGACGGTATAAATTCTGAAAAAATACCGGCTAACGAGAAACTCCAGTAATATTTGACTAGGATAGTAACGATTCTGCAAAGGGCACATGAGAGTGGAAATTTCTTTTTTCGTTTTTTGTTTGTTTTTTTTTTTTTTTCTCTAGTGAGATAATTCAGCAGCCTATATATAGTTGCAGGTAGTGTGAAGCTGAGCAGTAGCAGTGGCATACCTAATTCCATACGGAAAAGCTTGCGCGTGGCCTACAGGGCGGGCTATGAACGGCGTTTTCACTCGTGTTAATTAAACTTTAATTTTGGCCAGAGCGCTAGAATTACAGCCACGCAAGATTTAACGCATGAAATTCGCGCGAGTGCTCTGGCCAATAAAATGGACAATAAACTCTTGATAAAATAGTCTCTCATCCAGTCGACGCCCTGCTGTTACCGGTGCTCACGGTTCATTCGTTTTTCTATTTTCAATGATCCAATTTCATATGGAAAACCAATTTAATATTCACAGCGTCCGATTATATGTGACGAAAAAGAGGAGAGAAATGATTTTACCATTTTTAATTTTCTCCGAAGCACAATAAAAATCACGCTGATAAATTACCTGTAAAGTTGGCCAAGATTATAGTGTGCGTTGACGTGACCTGGCTGTGCGTGAATTGCCGATAGAAAATGTTGCTCCGCTTGATCTCCTACGGTTAAAGTCCCAAGATTATTGTGGGCGCTTGCGTAGGTCGGCCAAAGCCTGTAACAGATACAATAAAAATTCCAGTTATTATATGTAGATGAATAAATATTAATTATCGAAGTATCTGTTCAGCCGGTTATCGGAACGAACAATAATGGATCACGGTCTGATTTTGATATCAGCAATAATAATTTAGCGAGAATCAGAAAATCAATTCACGCATTCGGGTATCATCGATACACGATACTAGATATCCGGCCATGTTGGGTGGATATTTAATAACTAGTATTTCAGCCTGATGGACGAGTGAGTATGATGCACCAGAATTATGCACACAGAAACGTATACCTGTAACGTAGTACACACAATTTTCGTAAATTTGCCTCGCGCACAGAACAATGAGCCCCATAGATTAGCTGTTATCGTGGATTAATTTCACTGAATCCGACGTGGATATTACACTTGAGGTAATCAAAGTAATTCGCCCTCTGAAATATGAAGTCGTCGTGGAACAGACTCCGATCGGTATCGGCTTGCAATGTATCTGCATGTTGAACGCATCGGAAACTACCCACCGAAAGATAATCGCAAAAATGAGGATCCTGCGATGGCAAGAAATAAAAATCCGAGGGAAAAATAGAAGTTTTCTTCTTCAATTTTATTCTCTTTCGTAGAAATCATTAATTTTTTTTTTCATTCTTTTCAACAAAAAATTGATTTCCATCTACTGAAATATGAAGATTATCTCGCAAGATTTGATGAATTTATACATTAATTATACCGTAAACAAAAACCAGCTTATGCCGTATGGTTTCGCTTCGGGTTTCTGGCTGATTAATTTTTTGTCTACATTTTTTTTTTTAATTTTGCCACCTGAATGACGAGAAGCATTAATTACGGAGCAGAAAATTTCGAAAGGACTGGGAAGGTATTACAGTAGTTCTCAAGTTTCTACGTTTGAATATGTGAACTACATCGAGGTCCGGGGGTTTGAAGAAAAGGAATAAAACGTGCTGGGAAGAAATAAACCGATAAATGGTTACAATGGGTGCAAATCCGATAGCTTAAGGCGCAAGAAAAATAATCCGAGCTTTATTTCTCATATCAAGGTACGCGTATTGTTGTCGACGTTGCGGCGTATTACATGGACGTGTGGACGTGTGAACGACGGGTAACGACGGTTAAATCGACGACGTTAAGTATAGCGACAAAGTACCTCGTGGACATGAAATTCTCTGAATCTAATCCCAAACGCTTTGAAAAAACCATATCGCAGCGTCTGCGAAAAGATTTTCTCATACGATATTATTTCGAATCTCAACTCGGAAAAAAAAGAAAAAAACGGAATGCATATTTCATTCGGGAAATTCAACGATTTCGAATATTGTCTCGAAAGGCACCGCGATCTTATTCAGTTTTTTAATAAGATGAACCGAAATAATTGTTAGACTCGCAAGTTTCGTACCTGATGTTTTCCAGTAAAGTATTTAACGTACCTTGAACCGAATTTGTTTCACTTTCTCAAGTTCTTAATCCAGCCGTAAACGGGTTTGTTTGGCGTCGTTCAAACTCATTGCCCCGCGTCTCGAGGGCAGCATGATTCCACCCGATAATCTAATTAGTAATCTAGTAAACAGCTGGATAACGAATACAACGGTGTGATACACGTAATAACGAGTTTCAGAAATTCTAATTACGCTTTTTCACTTTTTGGAAGCAGTCGGCACCGCTGTTTTAGCTTATGTAGGAACAAGTCTTTATTCTAAGCTCCGATGATCCTCCTGCTTATCCACTTTTTCTACACCAGACCCAGTTTTTTTTTTCTGCCGCGTTATACTTCAACTGCCTAATTGGTCTCGACCTCTTCTCATTGGATAGAACGCTGATTTTTCACTCTGATGCTCAGCGCCGCTGTGTCCTCGAACTTTGGATCGCTCGTCCTCATCTCTTTCCTTTTTTTTTCATCGATAATTTTCACATCTCATTTAAATCAACGCTGCTTCCCAAATCCCAACGAATATTTACTGCAGTTTCACGGCACTGAGAAAAAAACGAACCTCCGCACGTTCACTTTCAGCGGATTTCGTGCCACCAAAAATACAAGATAGGAATGGCGAATCGATTCGTATTCGTATATACGTACGATACTAAAATGCGACGTTGCCCGCGTATCGCAGCAATCGCAGAGTGCGGGCATTAGTCATTATAAGGGTGTAGTAACGTTGAAAAAAAATAAAATAAAGATAAAAACTATTTCAGAAGTTACTACTTCATACGTATCCCCTAGTTTTTTCTACCTTTTTTCCAATGCACGACCACCCGCAGTGGCACATGCGATATAAACATGGATTATTGCATTTAACGAAGTATAACAGAACTATATACGCGAACGAATATACGTGTTTACCATATGTCCATGTATGGTATAGTGCGGAATAGCTATATACCCAGGTCATTCGTTTGTCTTTTGTTTCCATTTTTTCGCTCGATTTTGATCCTTTTTTTCATCAACCAGGACGGAAACTTTGTCCCTTTCAATGGTGAAAAATAAAAAAAGAAAATCCAATTCGTTACATGTTTCGCTGTTGTTCGGTGTTTTAGTCATTATAGATTCAGAGATCTGGTTGTTGATCCTGACGGAAATACCCATACATGCGGTACGTGTCTCACATCTGCCAAAAACAATATCCGGAAATGAACTCAACTTTGTCACGAAACGATCTGTACATACGCGTATGCTGCTTGATTATTTGGTTCGGCTATATTCATGGCTAATGTCTGATCCCCGGCACATTTATGTGTACGTATAGGTTCACATGTTCAAATAAAACCATCCGTATACACGATGCAGAATTGGAAGGAATTTCATGCGTCCACTGCCGTTATTATAATATAGATGGGTATTTCTACATAAATGGAATATATAAGGTAGCAGGTATGCATATAGTTCGTAACCATGTACAGCCGGGTAACGACTAACTTGCAGAGATCGATCGATTGCGTTTCCGTACTCCGGGGTTTTACCCTTCCATCCTGATTTCCGGTTTTATTCCAACCACGCCGTTCGATGATAGGTATATAGTTATATATACGAATTTGTGATTAACGTTAGAATTGGAGAACGAACTTATCTGTCTGTGTGCATTCCCTTTAAAGCTCATTACTAGTGCAGGTGGAATTTGATGATTTTATAACGTGATAAGGTTTTGAAGAGAATTTTTCCTTTTTTTCAGAGCTCCTGAAACCGATATATGATGACATGAGGCTGCAGCAGCTGTCGCATGAATTTAGATCGTCTCGGCGTTTAAGGGAGTTTTGGGGGAGAAAAAGCGGAAGAGAAAGCCGAGGAAAAAAAAGGGAAAGAGAGAAATGAGGGAGAAGAGTATGCATATATCAACCATAAGCAAATCCCGATCGAGTTAAAAGCAAATCAATCAGATATAGTTTAAAAAGTTATCTAAAGTTTCGTCCATGCACCGCGATCAGTGAGTCTGAGAGTCCTGTATTATAGTTTAAAACTACGCTCGTCGGGACTTTTCCCTCGTGGACGTTGATCTGCTTTCCAGAGTTTACTTGCTCTAAGAGATTATTTATTCTCTGTTTATTTTTTCGTCTTCTTTTTCAATTTGTTTCCAAGTGAGAAATTCCCGAAAAATTCATTACGCGTATTTCGGTTGTGTTTTAATGAAAATTCGGGGGTTGGCTCAGGTGGATACGTTTGCGCAATGTGAGGTTTATACCCGAAACCGCAAGTTCATTTTTCATGCGAAAATTGTGGAGGCGCGGGTCAAGCGAATAAAAAAATTGCTCCTATTATTTGCGACGCTTAAGGGAGGCTCGATGCTAGTTCATTCGGCAGAGACGAATACAAAGAGAACCGGCGGCGGTAGGCAAAGGACGAAGGGTGAAGGACGGAGCTGGGTGCTGCGAGCCTATACCTATTCAGGGCGCACGCCGGCTCGCTTTATCTTCTTCTTATAAATGAAACAGGTTATTTATTATCCAATAAAGAGACACTCGCAGGGCGAAGCATCCCAGCGGGTGCTCCGCTGCCGGCTATACCTACCTATCCAACCACCTACCAACTACCCTCAACCTTTTGCCCTTCCCCTGCCCCTGTCGCGAGGGAGATGCAGCGCACCGGTACCACTTGACGTATAAATATCGAGGGCAAACCTAACCCACCCTATCGTATTCTGCTAAGAGCTAAGCGTTTTATCCACCGGGTGCTTAGTACACTCGCTATCGTTATACTTTCCCGACCAATGAGCGAAATTAAGTCCTTGCCAATTGAGAGCGCGCGCTGTACGGTGATGGATTAAAGGGAATGAAATTTACGTGTAGCAGGTGGCATGCCCTCAAAATCGCAGGGAGCTTTCGCTGTCATTTCTTTATTTTTTTTCTCATTTCTATTCTCATTTATTTTATTATTTACTCTCTCTACTTTTTTTTTTCGTTTTTTTTTTTTTTTGACTAAACGAAAAGAAGCTGCGCAGCGATGAGAGGGCGGATTACCGAGGTCTCCGAGGACTGCTTCCTCTCTTCTTTTTCTCTTTCGCTCTTCGTCTCTTTGTTTTATATCAGCACAGTATCTTTTACTAGCTTTTTTCACCGTTATTGATTCCGACGTAAGCGAACGTTGACACAAACCTGACAAAGCAAATCAAAGAGCGAGGTGAAATGTTAGAAATAAAAGCTACCGTGTATAACAGAAATGTGTAACTTTTCAATAGAAAGCCAAATATGAAGTATTTTTATTACAATTTTTCGTTACGATTATTTAATGATTATTCAGATATAATTGAAGTCATCGTTTCATCGGTGTGCTGGAAATGTATAGGTGATCGATTTTATGGGAGGACGGTTCTCTCGTTGGATGCAATCGGAAACTGACTTATAGACATTTCTTTGTTATTGAAGCGCTTAAATTTGAATAATATTGTTTCCGATGCCGATAGAGGTGGTGGTTGTTGGTGACGAGTAAAAAATTGAAAAGATAAAAGCAGAGCTGTGGACGAGTGAATAGTTCCTGTGGGAAACCGAACGACTATTGTTTGCATTTCGGAAACGTATAAATTCCATGCAATTTTCTATCGCACAAACTGCAGCATCACCATGAGAATTTCATTCCCTTTTTCATTTTTCAATACCTATCACCGCAGCTCCATCATCGCTACAATCACTGGGCAAAAAATTGGTTATAAACCGAAATAAAAAATTTCCACATAAAATACTCTGTAGTCAACAATTTTGTCTCGTTACCTCGTGGACATATATCTTCGGTATGGAGCAGGTAAATTTTTTCATCGAGCCAAATTGAACCCCCATAGCATTTATCCCGTGGAAATCAGAAGAGCGACGAAATATTCTTCATTCACGTACATCGAGCTGTAATATATCTGACACCAGCTGAGACCGGCTAACGAAACGACATGCGCCGAGTTCTTTTCCCCGATGTTTTTACCTATTTTTATAGGTTTCAGTAATGCGGGTTACGCGTCAATGTATTCAAAGGCTTTCGCCTTGCTTTCAGCTTGATTTACTGCCACGGATATAACTATGTATGTATACCGATACAGTAGAGCTGAGCCGATATGCCGTCCGCAGTTTTATACCCCCACGAGAATAATGGTCCAGGTAAACCTTATGGCATGGGTACCATAAAATTGCAATCAAACAATGCATTATCGTAAATATAATGTTGCTTCCTCCGTAGACCACCGAGTACACTATGTAGATGTGTGTACACGTAAATTTTAACGGTTTATATTTATAAGTCCAACAAAATCCAGTAGGAAACTCCATCGTTTGTCGATATTTTACCTACATTTCCACAAATGGATTTTCACAATCGAACGTTTCAAGAGCGTAAAGAAAAGACAGAGAACATCAGATCCGAAAGGACTTGAAAGGCCTTAAATACCAAGTATCAATCGATACTCTCAACGGTGTTTTTACAATTCCCCCAAAGCTCTGAGAATCTTAATGGTTAGCCGATTAACCGCCACTACAATGCTAGAATGGTTTTGAAAGTGAGCCTAGAGTGGCTATGAGCCGAGTTAAGGGCTGTACATACCTATAGCCGAGTATATCTCCACTTTAAGGTATGGGCATGCTCCGTTAGAATTTGGATGTACAAGTTTAGCATAATTATTCAGTTTAGTTCGAATTAATTACGCATACCAACGGCACAAGTTCTACTTCGGACAGAGTCCCGAAGGAGTCGGTTTACGGACATCTTTACCGATTAATTTCATCCCGCGTCCTTACGTCGCAAGGATGCGGGCGGCGCAAGCCGCACGCGGTGGTCTACTGCTTTGAAGTGCTTGAATAATTTCTGTTACCGGTAATCCACCTCCTTCCTTCACAATCCCTCGCATATTCAAGCACACTCAATCCTAAATAGCTACTTGACCTAACCAACTTAGTTACCACCGATTTGCAGAGATCTTCCGATCCTCTTCGTATGCATGGGATAATTCAAACTCACACAAGTTGAAGGTTTTATATTTCTACGTAACCGTCCACTTCAAACTTTCAACGTTTATTTTTCATCTTTATTTTATTCCTACCCTTATTTTCATCGTATCCTAGCTGAATTAATTGTTTTACCAACTACTCATCGCGCGCGTTTCGTAAAATAGGTGAAGGCTCTTTTATCGTTATAAAAGTTTGAAACAACTGCGGATGAGAAAAAGAGCAACGTCCATTTTTCTGCAATCAGGATATGATTTCCGAATGCGAAAACACAAAACATAGGCACAAACATACAACCATAGAGCTCTGTGCATACAACAGAGAATCAAAAAAAAAAGAAACTGACCAAAAATAATTTTGACGCGGAAATTGCGAGTTACCAGGGGAACTGAATTTTCGGGCTTACATACGTGTATTGTAGGTAACATATAATTCGTTGAAAATTAGAAACGTGATTGGTGAGGACCTATAAAAAGGGTGGGATGATAAAGTTCGGTACGAGTTCAATTTTGACTACGTTCTACGGTTATAACCACGCGGTATAATTTTTACTCGTTATCACGTGTTTTCCCAGAGTGATTGCATTTTCAAAAGACAAATATTGCGCTATTACGACGGATTGATTGGGCTCTACAGGCTTCGATATATGGACGCGCGAATTGCAACCAACCATATGAAAACCGCCGCACTACAGTACCCCTGTTTTCTGTAATTGCATCGCCGTTAATTGCTTTCAGTTCCACTTCTCTACGTATACAGTATCCAAACTCGCAGCGGCTTGTGAATTTTTTCCACGTTAAATGAGAAAAAAATAAATAAATACAAAAATCAAATCTAAAATTTACAAACAAAAAAAATAAATAAATAATTCGAAAATAAAAGAAAATTACAAACTCGAAAACGCAATGACAAAATTAAAAACAAAAAATATCCGATAATTCCAACGATTCTAGCAGGGTGTAGACTTGCATGTGTAGCAGATTCGCAGCACATATGTCATATGTATATATGCATACATACTATGGAGGTGGTGTTATACTTGGAGCTAATTATTTTCGATGGGTACTCGGCTTCGGCTACCCATTTGCCGCGGTCTACCCCCGCAACGAAGCTTTTGTTAGCCTCAGCTTAAAGTGGTCCTACGTTTCTAATGCTTACTGGGCGATGGCGGTGGTGGTGGTGGTGGTGGCGGTGATGGTGGCACAACTGCAAAGTCTTCGCAGCTGAGGGGAGCGAATATACCAACAATACTGCATTAATTAAGCGCAGTCAGTCTACCACGAGGGGTGAAACGGCTGCGGGGTAGTTACGTAGGCGTCGAGGGTGCAGCAGCTAAAGACCGTCTGATATCATTTTGCCTATTCATATTCGTCGCATAGTCACAAATAGACACAACAGAATTCGATGCATAATGCACAGTGTGCGTTGCGATACGTACGCCGATTTACGGTATTTTTCATCCCCCAAAACGTTTCTACTCAAAATACGATTCGATGTATCAGAGATTGGAGGAGATTCGAAGAAAAACTTTTCAGATCAACGAAGGGGGAGGGTAAAATTTGGCACTGATCATCCACGATGAAAAAGGCGAATTTGAAGTATCCGTTATTATTACTCGATTATATTGTATACGTGTCAGGTTTTCATACCGACGATATCTGCAAAGTAGTATTATTTATTCCGGAAATCTGTTACGTGATTCAAGGATTACGTGATGCTCGTTATATCGGAAGCTTTATGCAACGATCGTCCCGCGATTATCCTCATATTTCTCGTATAATAGAAATATGACGTTGAATTTCAAATAACCACCTCCACTATTGTTATAATTCTAGTGTAAATTTTATGTTCGACCACTCGTCGCTGGCACAATAGGATCGTCGCGAAAAATTTTTTCTATTATAAAAGAGAAAAATAAATAAAACCATGGAACGAAATAATAATGTGGTAAAAATTATAATGAACCAAAAAGCCGGCTCACAACCCCGAAACGAGCGTGGTTCAGGACTGGAGTTTGCGAAAAATTTTTAGAGAAAGTATAAGAAAAAGGTAGCTTCGCAATTCACCGGTTCTTTGCCGGTCTGCACTTGAATTTTGATCCTCGCATTCTTCCGGGAGTTTTCCGGAGCCACAAATGACTTTAATAAACCAACACTGCATTCTCATAAATATGAGCATGGGCTGTCGCGGGGCGCGCACCTGGGTAGATTCGAAAAAAATGAAAACTTGATGGGTAGGTATATGTTGAAGTAGATACGTACCTAGGAAGCAGGTATACACGTAACTAAAGTTGGAACCCGGATTGCGATGCAATTTTTTTTTTTTAAATTACCGGAGTACTTTTACCCGTAGAAATTCAAGAGTGGGTAGGCAGGTATGTACGTGGGTAGGTACGTAGGTATGAGTAGTTCATTCTAACAGCACGATGTACTGCAGAGTGGAGAAAAATTTTCCACTTTGCACATGTGGAACGTTAAAATCGTATTTACGCTAAAATCCAACACTATACATGAGAAGTAAATAAAAATGTTTTTTTTTTTCAAATCAAATCAAAAAACGTCTGCCAATTTTTTTAATCTTCGCTCCTATTTCCGTATTTTTTTTTCATTGGTCTCGTTGTATTTCCAAAGCTCCGCACAGACCGTTCGAAATTCGGTACCAGCCGCAGAATGACATCAGCAAAAGTTTGTCGGGTAAAAAAGTTCACCCCCTCGTGCCTACTTTGCCGCAATTTTTTTTTCTTATTTCTTCCCGTTTTCATTCTTCGTTTTCGCTCTCACCCCGCTACCGTGCGGAAGCCGAGAAGTCGGCACTCGAGACTTTAGAAGGCCTACGTGAAATATGCTTAATCTATTGACTCCGTTGCTCCGACCACTCGCCTGCCGAGGGTTGATCAATTATTTGAAAATTACTTGATCAAAGAGCCGTCATTCAGATTTCGAGGGTGATATTGCAAAGTGAAACTCATTTTATACGAATCAACTGCCTTTGGTTTGAGATTCAATTATTTTTTAGAAAAATCTTACGGCAAATCGTGTGACGCGACGGGACCCTATGTGCTGTGATCCCGGCACCCGAGCTGTTCAAGAATGAATTTTCAAAGTCCCACGCAATTCCATTTCATTTATACATAGTTATTTGCATAGTCCGTTTCAACACGAAAAAAGTGACGAATTTATTTGGAAAAAATGAAAAGAAAGAAAAAAAAAGGCGCATCACTCGCGACGTCGACATTTTTTAGACTCAAAAATGGCTCCAGATACACGATCGTTTTGGACGAAATCGAATAGCGTATTGGGTATCGGAATTTTCTCCGAATGCAGTCAACGGACGAGCTTTGATATATTGAAAAGTTGTTTAATGGTGTCGTTATCCCTTCAGTAGGTATAATATGAGGAGCTTTGAGCTATCGCGTGCCACGCTGTTAAAAGCCAAGGGATAACTTCCATCAACCAGAAGTCGGCCATTTGGGTATGCCTGATATTCAAATTGAAAAGAAGTCGCAAGGGGCGGTACGGACCTCCGTTTCACGGAAGAAAGACTGCTCGAGGAAATCCTGACTCCAAATAGAAGAAAAGAAAAATAATAAAATAAAATAATGATAATAGTAAAACGAAGAAGAAGAAAAAGCGAACGAAAGAATCGCCGAAGCTTCCAAGGGTTCCCAATACACTGAAACAGGTGCTAACCGATTTAGTGGTGTTGGTATATGGGCGTCAATATACCTACATGCCCTACATAGGTATGCGTACACGTACCTATATACATACACATACGGATCGAGTGTTGGGAATCCCTGTGGAAAGCGACGGATAGGATTGACCGAATTCCCGGACCCTTGGGAGAAACTAGCGAGCCATCGTGGCAGAATTTTTTTTTACCCCAATCGAGGTAATCTTGAAGGGTATACTAGCTTCCTGCACGTTTGAAAAGTGGGGGTGGAGCTTTTCGACAAGTCGATTTAGCGTATTTTCCCAAATTTCGGATAGGGTGAACGGCTGTATATATTTTGCATCTGGATTGGAATATTTTTTTTCTCTTACGCGAGAGAAATATCGATATTTTTGCTAAAAAAAGAAAAAAGAAAAAGAGGCAATTGGAGACTTCGCAGCAGTCGAGATTGGTGTGGTTTGCGCACCGAGATAATCTGATGTCGATATCTGGAACCAGAGAAATATAACCAGACTCGGTATTGGGAATAGCAAACGCCAGTTCTAGGGAACATCAAACGAAATCTTTAGAGATCGATTATGCCACGTTTTACAGGAGGTACCTACCTAGGTAGGAGCTTTTCTCAGTGAGAATTTCTTCCTTATACCACTATAGATTTTCCACGGCTGCAGTGTAGTACCACGTACAGTGAGTATGTAGACTCTGCAGGATTGTATTACTTGGATAGGTCGATTCGTGTATGCACTCCTCGTCTTCACTTTCAGAAAAGTGGGAATATAGAGCCGCATACATCTTCGTTGAAGGCGCATACTGCAGGTATTCGTATTCCAGCTTTTCCTCATACGTCACATTTATATGTGCTTATATACATGTATCTTTAAAACCCGCATTTGACGCTGACTCAACTGCACTTTTAAATTCTGTACGTGAGACTGATTGTGAGTTATTTTTTGACTAGGTATGTTCTCGATGGCGATCCCATTTCCATCATATTCGTTTAGTTTTGCTATTCCCGAGGAGGAGATCAAAAGAACCGGGACCCGAAACGTTCGTCGCTTATTTTATCCCTTTAATAATAATGCGAAAAAGAAAAAGAATGAACGACTTTTTTTTCTAACTCGCATAAAACGTCGGGGATTTAGACGAAAATCTGGGTCGCCGTGAATACAATTGCACGCTGTGTGTCGCATGATGGATACAAATTGATGGATACAAAACCCACCCTCGCATCGTCTATTATCCATTTATCTATAAACTGTGTATCTAAACGCGCGCACGACTCACGTTCCCATTTAAACCGGCATTATTTACACTCATCCCACCCGTGCAGACACATGTACATTATATTCGCCATGTGAATAAGCTCGTGCTTTTGAGTGGAAAATTGAAAATCTTGTGTAATATGCATTATACGTGGTGTGTGTCGTATTATGGCGAACAGACCGGCGCTTCAAGTATAACATAAATAATTATATTTTCAGCTTGTTTCACCCGAGTTCTTCATGCAAAATATACTATTTGTATACCTATACATACATCGCTTCCTCGTTGAACGAAAGGAATTTAAGAAAGTAAGGGTGAATTTTTCCTGCGGTTCCTGATAGGAGGGGTTAGAAACACGGCCAGGGGTTGTTCTTTTATATGGAAGTTTACTGCTTTACTCGACCCAACTCAGCGAAATCCGACCCCGCGGCGGCTCACGGTGGCCAAGGTATACATCCAGCCAGATATGTAGCCCCACAGCCAAGGGTACTATTCAAAGCCCTAGCTGACTGACCTGAACTAGTTGAGAAAAGCAACAACCACGGGTAAAATATACTGCAATCCAGCTCTCTTAGTTTATACGTTACGTCCGCCCCGTCGTCCATTGCCACTTCCACGCTTTTGAATTTGGCTTTGATTACTTTTTCTTTTCCCCGTTTTTTTTTTTGTTTTTTTTTTGCTTTCCTCTTTTTCTATTATTCCAATATTCTTTGTATCAATGGGCTTGACGGCACGCCGTGAAGCTTTTACACATTCGAATGAAGCGTCAGCGTGCCAGGGATTTGAATGAATGAAAAGAGACAGCGACTCGGTGGAATCTCAGGTAAAGTACATTGAAAACGAACGCGACGACGCTGGAATTGTCGCAATCGATAGCTCGGAAGCAGAAATCGGGGTGAGTTTGCTATAAATTATTTTCTCCATATCGATGGATGCTGTGCGACTACGTCGCCACTGTTGAAGTTGCGCGGATCCCCCCTCAGATCTCGAATCTCGGAGTTCTTGAATAATTAATTGAAAGATTCCGTTTGACTCACCATAAGGCCAGCTGGTAGTGGAGGATCGCTCGTTCCGGCTGTGAAGTATCCCTCAGAAAGTTTGCAAAGTTGTAATGCATCTTGGCGTTGTGGGGCAGCGTCCGAAGACCAGACCTGAAACGAGGTCATATTTCGTATTACTCTTACGGAACGAACAACCGTCGCTGTTGCTGCATCCTAACAGTGCATCCTCTCCTGTATACCTATATCGGTAAATTTACGGGTTACTCGCTCGTCGGCACCATCAACCAGAAGGATATTCGGTTAATTATTGTACCGAGCGTTCCCTAGAGGCGGGCAATGGATGGCTCGCAGCCAAATTCTTGTTTACGCACTCGAGTGACTGGCAGCAAGATTTGAAATGTTGAAGCCATCGACATAGGCAGACAGCCAGACGGACGATTTTACATATTTCGAACACCATCGTCTGTGCAATGAGAATCTTATTTCCTCAAGCACTTTTGCACAACAACGCGGAATTTAGTGTACTGGGAAAATCTACGCAACGCACGTTAACAAAGTATCCTTTGAACGTATAAAGAGAAATTTGTTATTCGCCTGGAAGGTTGCGTTGTTTCTTTGAAAATCCCCAGGGTAGTAAACGACGGGAAAAGTTGTCACAGTAGAAATAACCCAATATAACTTTTATCTAAGAATAATTTCGCATCACCCCCATCCCCCCAGTTTCGAGTACGGTACAATAAAGAAGAAACACACTCGCTCACTCCCCAGAGACGATTCCAATCTAAGCAAGCGTCTACGCGAGCGAGCACTCAACCAGCAGTTTTTACTCTCTTACTATCCCACTTCAAACACCTTATACACTTCGCCGTGTGTACAAGTAGGGGTTGAAACGATTTACTATACGCTTTACTTGTAGCACGTGAAAGAGTCGAATCGGAAACGAGGAAAGAGCTGCAGAGGAGAATAACGATGCCTCACCTGAGCAACGTTTCCCTCGACGTCCAGTCGCGGTTGCGAAGAACCGTTCGACAGCACCCCGCGGCAAGGAGCAAGACGACACCCGCCGTGATGAGACTTCGTCTCCGAGGAACGGCGGTCCAGGTCACTTGAGCCCCGTAGACTGTCAGCAAAATTGAGCCGACACTGCGGAGAGAATGCGAAAGATGAGAAATTCACACCACGTATGGCCAAGTCTGGAGATAAACTTTGATCCGCTACACGACCGATTTACATTCTGTACGAATAGTTTCTAGCTCACCTTGGAATGTATAGAACTCTTTCGGCCACGACAAAACCAACCGTGACGAAGAAATTCGAGGCAGGCAGAAATGGCAGAACTAGGAACATCCACCCGAGTATCAAAGGAGGATGCCTCTGTTGCTGAAACGATAAAAAAGAAAAGAGTCGTGAGTATCATCGGTGATTATCATTGTAAATTGTAGGGAAGCCGGCTGTGTACTGCAAATATTCAATTGAATGGATTGTAGAATGGGTAATGCAGGTTATTATGTATATTGATTACCTATAATTTTCAAATGACTGCACAACCGAACCATCGAGTGAATAAAGGGACCGCGGGTACCGGTTGCATTGTGGTTGATACCGAGGCTATTTCTAATTAGAATTCCATGATCCTCGGGGGGCGGGGCGAGGCGGGCTTTTGTGCGTCTGAATTACGTTCGTTTATCATTGCAAACATGAAAACGTGTGTACGGTAGATATACACGTTCGTACAGAGAGGTGGAGATAGTGGGGGGAGGAGAAAAGGAGAGAGAAAGAGGAGCGAGATCACAGGGGGAGGCAGTTAAACCCGGTATGCAACTGTGGAACAGGCGTATTACGGGTCACTGGTTCGTGTCCAGTTCGTGCATTGTATTTCAATGGTACACGCTTGATATGAGAGGGCAAACATGAAAATGATTGCTCAGATATTTGCATATTTTAATAGAAACGACACACATGTACGCGTGCCACGGTCGCTCTCCGATATGCGCGAGTAGAGGGGGACGGTGTGCGGGGGTTAGTAAAAGGGTGAAAACGTTCTGCATATACAATTCAAGTACCTAGTACCTAGTAGCTACTTACAGAGACATCGACTTCTCACACCCTCGTGTTTCAATTTTTTTGTTCTACAGCCCCTCTGTACATACGTAGTACCTACCCTTATCACTTGTTACCACACGTCGCGTGTCGCTGATATGCCATGCGAAAAGGAATAAAATTAGTAATGAGCAACAGGGAAATAAAAAAAATTCTGCATGACTTCATCGAAGAGGCGAAAAATGGTGAAAAAAATCGACCCGATACAGACGTTCCGTTGACTTCATTGAGATACCGATGTGAAGGGGAGAAAGAGAAGAGAGAAGAAAAGAAAGCAGGGGCGAAGATCGGGTGGTTTTTATTAGGGTGAGTCTTGGGAGAACGTGGGTAGAAATTTGGTAAAGTTTCAAGTTTTGCAGGCTACAAGCCGAAAGTAGCGTGAACCTTGGGAATGAGGGTGAGAAGGAGCGGGAGCGTTTAAACCAAAACCAACTACCGGGGCCAAAGCTCAAATTAATTTAAACCCTCCCATGTTCATCGTGACTTTGCGAATGGGGAATAGGTAGCTGGTATATATGGGTATATAAGATATAGCGGATCGGGGTGACTCGCGAACTTCCATCTCACAGCCGCACCCTTATATAAATCACGGGATGGATATCACGTCGTCTAATTATAATCGACGCGACGCTATTCATCAATTAAGTCAACCGTTGTTATACGACGCATTGCGGAAACGCCTCCTTCAAACCGGCTGCGCGGCACCCTCGTACGGTGTACACGAAACCCCTGCAGATTGGACACCCCTGCAATCCGCATTCACTTCCACTTCCACATCCACTTCTACATCCTCATTCCATCCCTTCCTCCCTCATTCCCCAATGCGCACTCTCCCCTGCAGCGTGTGCCTCAGGGAAAATCGGCTTCCGCTGCTACCAGCCAACAGTTGGAACTTACCTTACCGCCCACCCCTTTCTCCCATACCTATGTATATATCCATCCGCAGTTCGTGCGTCATTAGCACGCATTATTAACACCGCTAGATTGGTAGGCACTGTGCCGGGTACACGCGCTTCCACATCGTACAATGGAATCACAGGATTTGTGGCGTCGAGTCAATAGGAATTTAGAATACCTCCGACACTGTCGGAATGTCCTCGTCACTGAGATAGATATAGATTTTTCAAAGCACTTGCCCAGCTGCGATGGCGTGATGGTAACTTTGTTACCATCCTCACCGCAGTCGTATATGATTTATAAAATGCAACGATAATCGAGATAATTAGGCATTACTGTTATAAGATAGATAATTTTTTTTAACCATTTTACATGAGTACAATAAGTGATGCATGTGGATATGAAAATGTACGTGACCGACAACGAGGCGACAAATCTCTTCGTGCGGTGCACGTATCTGTACTTTCATATTATAACCGTACAGTCACTGATCGCGTGAGCTTTTTTATTGCATCGACGGGATAAAATGGGTGGAAGTAAAACTAAAGAAAAAAGTGAACGTATTATGGCATATAGTATAAGTAGAATGCGAAAATCCCAGCTGGATATAATTGGCACAGCGGAATTTCTTGCGCATTGCATATTTTACATCTGCGGACAAATTTCCATAGCTTGTAAGATTGATATTATCTTTTTTGTTTGTTTTTTTTTTTTTTTTCTTCCCACAACTTTTCTATTCGTAACTGGATAATACGAGTACGTTCTAGGTTTTTTTTTCGCGGAACTGTTTCAAGTTATATCGCATGATTAGGATAGTTGCTCCTATTATGATACTTCTTGCTTTTAATCCTGGGGGAATTTTCAGCGTGACTGGAACTCATCTTATCAGTTACTTTGTCGTTTTTTTTTTCTTTTCCCATCTTTGTCTCCTATTTTCGGAATGGCGAAGCAAGGATACGATAGGTAGATGGAAGGTGCAATTTTCAACTCATAATGGTTATTGCAACAAGATCGTAAATAGTTTTAAAAGAACTTCAAAAGCGTTACCGTTCACAGTTTTATCCGCTTTTATACCCGCCCCTAGTGGAGTTCGTAGCGGACGGTAGTCGGACCGACCGAACGAGGGAGAAACTTGTAATTAATCTTGAAATTAAGTTACGTGTATTGTTCCCAAGTTTGTACAACTATATACATGTATATGCGTGTATATAGATGTATACACTCGAGTAGCTTCCGCTTAGTATGGAGTTGAGGCCCACCCGAGACACTGGAAGAAAATGGAACGGATTCGGCGAGGTGGTAGAAAAATGCGATTTCAAAAGTTTTAACGTTATATTTTCTTATACTACAAGATGTAGGCGCGTACCAAACGACCCAATTTATATCTACCCGTAAACATTCGGTGAATATAAAGTGCGAAAATATATTTTTGCATCAAACTTCAACGAATGAAATAATTTCGGTTTACAATAATAAATAAATCCATATCTTTGTTTTTTCAGTTTTGGAGTCGATAAATTGAGAAAAATCTGAGGTGACCTTTGACGATTTTTGGGCCAAGAATGAAGTAATTTTGAAATCGATCGGAGGACACTTTTCTTACGTATTTTGTCCTGAGGAACACGAATCCGTTGACTAAATTGAGCAACGAATAAGACCCGTCGAGATATCCTAATTTTTTTACTTTTCAAAGCGATAAATTGCCGATAATTTTTTCAATTTTATAGATAGATCAATTTAGCTTGCAGATTCGTGTTCCTGAGGTCAAAATACGTCAGAAAAGTGTCCTACGATTAATTCAAAAAATACTTCATTTTTGAGCCCAAAATCGCAAAAAATCTAAGGTATACCCCTTTGGATTTTTTCAATTTTTGAGTCAAAAATGAAGTATTTTTTAAATCGATCGTAGGACACTTTTCTAACGTATTTTGGCATCAGGAATACGAATCCGTCGCTTAAATTAGGCTAGGAAAAAATCCCATCAAGATATCTTCACTTTTTCACTATTCAGAGTGATAAATTGGCGATTACTCGATCAATTTTAGAGATAGATCAATTTGGCTTTCAGATTCGGATTCCTGAGATCAAAATACATAAGAATACCATAAAACCTTCAGTAAAAAAAAATATCGATTTTTGACCCCAAAATCGCAAAAAATCTAAGGTATACCCCTTTGGATTTTTTCGATTTTTAGCCCAAAAATGAAGTATTTTTTAAATCGATCGTAGGGCACTTTTCTAACGTATTTTGACCTCAGGAACACGAATCCGTTGATTAAATTGAGCCAGGAATTACTCCTATCGAGATATCTCAATTTTTTCACTTTGCAGAGCGATAAATCGGCGATAACTCGATCATTTTAATAGATACATCAATTTAATTTGCGGATTCGAATTCCTGGGCTCAAAATACATAAGAAAAGTGCCCTACCATCAATTTCAAAAATACTTCATTTTTGGCCCAAAAATCGCAAAAATCCAAAGGGGTATACCTTAGATTTTTGTCGATTTTTGGGTAAAAAATGAAGTATCTTTAAAATTGACGGTAGGACACTTTTCTTATGTATATTGAGCCCAGGAACACAAATACGTTGACTAAATTGAGCTACAAATGAAATCCATCGAGATATGTGAATTTTTTTGCTTTAAAAAGCGAAAAATTAGCGATAACTCGATCATTTTTATAGATAGATCAATTCAGCTTGAAGATTCAGGATATTTATCAAACCATATAAAAGAAAACTTGTCGTTTACACCTTTCATAAAAAACTCTGTCACGAAATTTTTTTTTTTACAGTCACAGCTTTTCAACAATGCCCACAAGCGCACGAGTTGCCCCAGTATCTACAAAAAATTTGATGAACGAAAATGAAAATATCAATCGAATCACCATCATTTAAACCATACTATATACCCACGCGACGAGAGCTGTGAGAGTGGAGATTGTCAGATTTTTTTTCTATTTTCACAAGAAATATAAACACGTATAAAATTAATGGACACTTGCTCAATGCCTGGGAAACAATTTATCCGGAAAACTCGGTCACCGTGGGTGCGGCTTCCAGGGGATTATCTCAGCTCTCTTCTCCGAGGCACGTATTCCAGCGTTACTTTTGTTTCAACGCAGTTCTATATACACCGAGTTGAAAAAAAAATGAAGAGAAACCTCACGCGTTTTCCAAATTCCTTCGTTCCAAGTAGTTAAATTATTCGCTGTAGAGTAAAAAAGAAACAAGTGTGTGGTATAAGAGGAAGATAAAAGATAATACGTGATAAAAATGGTATTAAAAACACGATGAATCGATTAGCGAAATTCCGTATAAAGTATAATACCAACGTATTATGCACGTCCATGAGTTAGATTAACGAATTAATACGAGGGTTTATGTAGGTGCGACAGAATAAGGTACGTAGGTAATACATTGGTTGTAATACTATTACGATTTCGTGTGGTTCGCGTGTGTATTGAGAGCAGGTACCGTTCAGCTTGCATCATTACCCTTCGGGTGGTAGCTGGCGCAGTATCGTTAAGCGGAGCCATTACACGATGGGTTATGGTCTGGGGAGTCCATATCCATAACATAACCGATTATCAGTTTGCCCGATTTACTATGGATCTCCCATCGCATCGGACCGCATTCTATCGCGAGCTAAGAGGATTCAATTGGATCGGTATTTGCTCGACTGAGAAGATTTCGCAGCGCATTATATATTTCGAAGTACGAAGGCGTCGTTCGACACTGGATTCTATAACCCACTGCATGCTTGCACTTCCGACAAAGCTACAAGAACCTCTTACAAAATCCATCGTGATAGCGACTCGATGAATAATACATATTTTAACCGATAAACGCTCACACCCAACAGACCAAATTGTACTATTATCCCAGCCGAAGATCGCGGACGTAATAACGGAAGGTAAGATCGATCGAGAGCGCATTCTTAACCCGACGCATTAAGCTCTCCACGATTCCGTTCAGAGAAATTAGACGAAATTGCAGCGGGCGCTGCACCGGTGCGCGAAAGGCTTATCGCGTCGGTGTCGGTGCATAAGGTATAAAAAGGAACTGCGGGACGTGACTCCGCAAGTTTTATTCATATTTTACTTTCATTTTTTTCTTTTCCTTCTGATCTAACACTGTCTCTTTCGCAGATGGTATCTGCACGTGTAAAAGACGCGCCTCGGTGTGAAATTCGTATTCCATATAGCGCTCCCATTCCACAACGAGGACAAGGTCGATTTCACGGAGATTCGTAGGGGTAAGCTCTCATCGATAAATCGAGCTTGAGAATCGCCTGAAAGGGCGACGTATAATTCCATAACGCTCCGTATTTGTACACGATGAGGTGATAAGGGAGGGTGAAATGAAAGTCCGACGGAAGCAGAACTTTACGAGGGGTGAATGGAGGGTGAAAGTGCCACGGGGAAGTTAGCGAATTATAATTATAATAATATACACTTATATAACATGATGAAGTATTTTTGAGCAACATTTATTTAATTTTTATTTCAATGAAATGTTCACCCAACCGCCGCTCGAACAGCCGTATCATTGAAAGAGTTTTTTTTTTTTTGCCTCAGCGCTTTTTCGCCAGATTGGAAATAGGTAGGGATATTCATGGATAATATGATCAGTCGCTCACCTCAAAATCCGTGAATGCTTTATACGTGAGCACGACGCATCCACCGAAGAAAATACACGTCGCCAAATTTCTTGCGTCTGCAACGGATGCGACTAGCGGAACTGAACCCATTTGCCAATCATGGGATAGTGTCGCTGGACATACCAAAAGCCAACAGTTGAGGGCGGCCAGATAACAAAACGTCAGTAATCTGTAACAAAAAATAGATGAGGGTTTATTTGTGTTTTTTTTTTTTTTTTAATTTGTGATATTGACAGGAGGGATCATGATCTTACAATTTCTTATTTGCATTTTTGTTTTTTTTCTGTTTTTTGAAAAATATGAACTATGAATATGTGGGATAAAATTACGGAGGTTGGCGATAATATCTGCGAAGGCGCGTACTGCAGTTTTTCCGTTACCATCCTACGTGAACAATGGACGTGCCGTGCAAGCCACTCTAAAAAGGCGCCTAGCGCAGATGCGACGACGATATAGTGGAGATTATATCGAGAGATGCTGATAGTGAGAAAATGAAAGCTCAGCGTCAGCACCAGACGCCATCGGTTCGTTCCTCGACCAGCCAACAGCCACGATCCTCGGCCCATACACTTCTCTAAAGCTTCATCCACTTTTTCTCACCCTATCCCCTCGCTACCATGAAGCAGCCACTCCACACGGGAACAATGTCAGCTCCAGTGGAGCTCATCGTTTTATGAGTGCACCATTGACGAATTTATATCGACAAAATTTTGTTGGATAAGAGTTAATTATAGGCTCAGAGACAACGTGGGTATACACCTCGAAAAATGTCACTTAAGTTCGTTCCAAAAAATTTTAGAGGCTTTGATTCATAGCGGTAGCAAAAATTTTTTACTCAGTTTTGCCAAAAACGAATTTCTCTGCTTGCTTTTCTTATAATTTTTATCATTATCGTACATATCTAGATGTTGTTTTTACCGACATTAAGTTTGAAAAGAAATTCAATTTCATATTCAAGCCGCATTATTTGGATGGTTGATTATTAATATTTGTCTGATATTACCTCTCTTTTCATTATTTCTCTTTCTTACAGGTTTTTATTTTTTTCTACTACTTTGATGATCGTAGGTTTTCAATTATTTATGCCATCGAGTATAAAATGCTATGCTTTTTGTCGAGCATTCTTCGGGCAGCCTCCATAATGCTTTTTTCTTCTCTTTGAAATTGTACTTTCACTTTTTTTTTTCCTTCCCTCCAGCTGTTATCATGTCTTCTTTATACGATATTTAGAACCGCTTTAATATTACCTCGAGTAGAGAAGCAAAGAAGAATGAGCGGGAATGGAAATGTAAAAAATAATTGTGGAGAAAGGAATTCGAAGCATTTAAACATTAAATGCTGCGAACCGAGCGTTAGTGGTCGGAAGGCAGAGTGACTTCCGGATTTTAAAATTAGTCGAGGAGGGGGACGCACAGTGGTTTTGAGGTGACGTTTCGCTACGTTTCTCTCGAGGCACGTTTATTTAAAAGATATTTAAAGCGGGCCGGTATCGTCAAGTTGATTTCAGAGAATTAAAATCATGGCGAATTAATCAAGTCGTGCAAGACTTCGTTCGCGACTAAGAGGGTAATTAACAACCGTTTACGGTGTACGCGTAATAACCCGATCCCAACGCGCAATGCAGCAACATCAGTTGCGAAGCTTACGCGCAATACCTTAAGAACAAAAGAGGGTGAAAAATATTTATAACTTCCGGTTAAGGCTCCTCGATATTAAAGAGAAAAGTCTGCGCCAACAAAATTCTTGTATTGTCATTGGAAACAAAAGACTCCCATTTATATTTACCAGCGATTTAATTTTTTCTGTCGCGCTAAATATAAACAGGGAAAGTCCTACGGGACTAAGTTCTCTTACTGTAAAAAATTCGGTAATGCATCGCATTATTGTTGAATTCAAGGGGTGAGTAACCCATTTTTCGGTATGAACTCGATAAAAGAAATATATATGTTTATATCGCTAATTAGCTTCTCTCTGATAGAGAAAAAAAGTCGAGTCAGGTCAGGATAACTCGATAATATTGATTTCCATGTGATTTGTCGCCACGTTTTAACCACGTGCACTATGCATTACTATGCTAATTACCGCGGTAGCTATTCTTTATCAGGTATTATCGCGTCTAACGACGAAAAGCTGAGTGGCCTAGGATTCGATTAATTTTATAATAATCACGTAAGAAAATTACTTACGTTAGATTAAACCAGCGATAGTGGATCGGTGGCGCATAGTTGTAAGATTGCACAGGATACGTAATCAAGATTTATAATCGGATACCACTACCTGACGGAGGTGGAATTTGAAAAATTTTGAAGACTTTTCAATTAACAGTGGAATTAGTCCGAACGGTAATTATTAATTGAACGCTAACGCTAAGTACCTCGGTAACTCACGTCCCTGAGTCTTAAATTTTCACAGAAAGCCTTTGATAGCCGATTATAAACCGAAAAAGTAATTAAATCAGTTCAAACTACGATTTTTAATACCTCAAAGTGCGCCGTGCAGTCGGCAAAGTGGCAACAATAAATCGATAACGAATTGAAGTGTAGATGTATAGTTGGTTCATTTGCCCAATAAAATATTAACTGGAAAACCTTGAAGAGTGATTATCAAAAAATTCATTGGTTAGCTTTTAGCTCCCAATTTCATTGTGAAGATCCATTAACTTGTGATAAATTTCTTAAGAGAGTTTCGATGGATCGTGGAAAGATCCTATTTCGGTATTTCCATTCACCTGTTTATGGAGCTAAAAAAAAGAGCCTTAGAATCCGGACAAGACACATTTCCGAGAAATCTTTGACAATGATTATTCGGTCGTTTAGATAGCGAGCAGAATAGAACGGCGATTACGCGCGCCCGCCCCCGTTTGTTATGAGCATCGCGTGACCATCGCATTGAGCTTTTTGCGCACAAGCTCAGCGGATCGTGGTGTTCTTATCCCAGCTGCGTTTTCGCCGGAAAGGATGGCAGTCATTGTCCTTTGATTATTCCAAAATCATGCTGAAAGGATTTACCCGGATTTCATCCCACGCCCACTCGACGACGACTTGATGATACCGCAGATTTCAACGCTCCTGTCAGCTATCCGACCCACGTCAGAAATCCTCCTCGGCTGTTGCAGCTCTCAGCGTATACGCTCGATAAGCTTATTTGGTATTGTCAGAATTTTGGTCATCTTAATCAACGAAACAATATAGTCTGGCGTCCGTCTCACCCGTTTCCACTGGTGCCTGTTTCATAGTTAAATTGAAAGTGGTGCTTCCGCAACAAACCCTGAAACCATTTCTCATTCACCTTCACCTTATCAAAAAGACAGGGCAGTCGAAACCCACAATATTGGCCACTGTGTTATTGATCATCGCATACCCAGCCGGAATCATAGTTCGAATTTTTGAATCAAGTGTCATAAAAAAAATGAGTGATGGATGAATGACATCGCGGGTCTTGATTCGACCGTTCAGTTATTTTTCATGTTTGATTTTCGGTCTGAACTGAGATGAGGATCATTTACGTGCCCATTCACCTGTAATCCTTCCGGAGACTCATCGTCGATTCTAAAGCCACGAAGCACCGCGTCTAGAGCTTCATCCAGGGTCTGGGTCCCGGTTAGTAGCGCCGGGACGCCATGACGCCGGGACGGCTGGGGATGGCAACCCTCTGTCTAGCTGCAATGCGGCAGCAGCACGCCGGACTCGCAGTTTCACCCTGGGACAACGATGACCTCTATGCATTCTCGAGCGCCCAGAAAACCACACTTACACCCACCCTATGCTACGTCGTTCACTTTCTCTGTATTTAAAATTCAATGAATATAAACCGTAGGAAATCCGGATAAAAATTTGAAAAAACAGAAAATTTATCACAGTAAGCAGGCTTAAGGAAACATTTGTAAAAGATCAGAATTGGCTCCCGAGCACAAAAAATTTGGATCATATCGGATATCAGAATGCAACACAGAATACGATTTGATATCCACTAGATAAAAGCTCTAGGACTTTTTATTATATTCACAGAAAGAGTTGACCTCTGTTTTTAAAAATTATTTTTCATTTTTTTTTGTGCGATGAAATTCAGCCAACTGTTGCTAACTTTACGGAGGGTGAAAGCGAAGGTTACGTTTCGGTCTCAGAAGAGCAGTACCAATTCGTCCAGCTGGCTTCCTTTCAAACCGTGAATAATTTTTCAATTTCACGGTCTCTAAGCGTCAAAAGGTTATACGTCCGATTCGGCGTGTTTCGAATAATAAGGGTTCCAATCCTTCAGCGTTAATCGTTTTTAACAGAAATTACTATAACCGTAAATGAAATCTAACCGCTGTTGGGCGTCCGTCGATTATTTCGGGGATTCGGTATAAACACTGAAAAGGTCAGCTGAGGTCAATTGCTGGCCACATCATTTGTTCCGCGAAATAGATTTTTACGTCATTCCAGTCCATTGGCATCGGAAAGCGGCCACTTTAACCCGTCTCAGTAGTCCTACCATTTGGTATAACAGTCCAACATCTTTTCCGTGATCCAAGGTCGGAAAATCCTCCCTTTTCAGCACGAGGAAATTTGACTCGAAAATTTTTAAATTTCCAATACTTCGCATGCCATATTTACGGACGGAAGGATCATCGTCGCACGAATAGATTACGACCAGCTGAAACGGATTTAACCAACGCTTATATAACTAGCTCACAACTATTAGCTCACATAAATTAGCTGGTGGAGGGTTTGTGTTGCGGTAAGCTACTTACCTACCGCATTAGAGCAGGTATACCGGTCCATGAAACATCCCGGCTGATATAATGCATGAATAGCTGTATAATCTGACGTTAAATATATCGTCATTCGACAAACCCATGAATAATTATCGAAATAATAACGGTAAGTGGGGGCCGAGGAGTTCACCTGAAAGTTATTAGCCATCTAAAAGTTACGTTTTGGCTTCCTTTGATTTTCCGAACACGTCGTCAGAGTTGAAAAAGTTTTTCACTTATCGTCGACCAAAATGTGAAGGCATTAATAAAATAGGGGTGAATGTGTAGTACAAGGTATATAAAGGCGGCAGGTCTTACATTCGTCATTTTCATGTTGTCTTTACCTTTTGACTACTTTGCACATTAATGCATAGGTAGTAGAAGCGTAAAATATTCACGACATTGGGGCCATTACTCGAACGATAGGCCTCTTCACTTTACCCTATAGCTGTACAGTTGGAGCTTTTTTTTTCATTCATTTATACGGGGAAAGTAAGAAAAGTTTTTATACTATTTGCACAGAAATAAAATAATGGTCGAAACGATACACCTAACGGTAAGTGGGGAATTCTGATTATACCGATAGACAATGGAACAAGTAACGAAATAACAAATAAAGATCATGCTAAATAATTCAGGAAATGACATTACAAGTTGGATGTCAAAATTCGAGGGTCTCCACAAAGAATCATGCGCCCCCAATATTTGTTACTTTTAGTTTATCAGGAGTATGAAAACTTAAAAGTTAATCCGGGATAAGTTCGCGTGAGCTTTCCGTTCGCAGTTAAGTTCTGCGAATCGTAGAATTCAATTTCCGGACCTCGGAGGAGTTCTCATTTTTATTTTCTTGATTTGACTGACAATGAGGTTTTTTTTCGTTTCTAAATTTGTTGATTGAGGGAAGACAGTTGGTTGGAAAGTTTGTATATTTCTTCAAATGAGTAGTTATTATACGTAGTTGCGTTAAACGCAGGGGAAGAAGGGATAAAAACCATAAAAATAATAATAACAACGAGACGGACACTGCGGTGGCCGACAACGATATTAATCAATGCCTGGGTGCGCAGAATTCTTTAGAAAAGTTGGAAGAACAATGCGGGGAAAAACTTAGCACTCGACCAAAAAAAAGGAAGAAAAAAAGAAAAAACAATGACAATAATGTATTCTAGCCGCAGCTTTTTATCTCTTTCTCACTCACTCTCTCTTTCTCTGTCTTTCGCCGTTCTCTCTTCCAACCCGCGCATAATCTTTCTTATACCCCAACCCCTTCGGATATTTTTGTTTTATTCGTTGACATGATTAACGACGAAGTTCCACGAATTTATACATAGATAGCTATTTCGTTAGACTCGCATAAGGACAAGCTCCAGATAATATATCGTGTATCTGAAGTCAAACGCCTAATATCGATTCGAAGAAATTTTTATCATTTTTTTTTGGTTAGCGACAAAAATAACTGTACGGGAAACACAAAATTCAGCCTCATTTCACGCAACAATGGCAGAATGTGGAGGATGAATATTTTCTGACCTTGAATCGGCGCAGTTCGAAGCATCGAATCTGACCCGATGACCTCCGCCGCGACCCCTTCGTGTCTTTAAGGTTTTGATGCGGAATAAAGCTCAAGAAGGACAAGTATTGAAGTATAGGTCGGTTTATCGTAGAAGGCTTAGAAATTGATTCACCATCAGGCAGGGCAGGACCGGAGAGAATTGATTAAGGAGTACGTGCTCGGAAAATGAAATTAGATGTAAAGATAAATAAATCCAACGAACCAACCCGTGCCTGGTCGGGTTTCTCCGGGAGCACCTCAGTTGCGCCTGCGGCCTTCGCTCTTTCTGCTTTAGCCCCCGGGATTGTATCGAATATTAAAGAGGATGGATTTGAATATTTTCTGCATTTTCCCGGTTACGAGGTAATGTTAATTTCCGACCAATCGATAATGTTCAACCGATTATTCGTTCTCCGCTGTATGAACTCGTGAAAAATATTAGCTAAATTACACGAAAATATTCGTAAATATTTTCACATTATCAGTGATTCAATCACGTGATCATCGCTCAGCTCTTATAATTCGTCCGCTTATAGCTTCGGGCGGAGAGAAAAATAAATCAACAAATTAACGAAGCGAATGGAATACCTATATTTTCTTCTCGCTTTTATTTGTTTGCAGAGATTTAAATCCGTCGCACGCGCGTTGATCTGATTTGGAAGTATTTTATTTTTTTGTTGAAGGAATAAGATACGAGGCGTATTTGTATCGAGACGTCAGATTCCATTTGGCGAGTTTTTCGTGAAAATTCGGGCGCGACCGGAAACTCTTTCGAGAAGTGCGTTGACTTTCTTCAACTGAAATCTGAATTTCTCATCTCCTTCTCACCCCTTGCAAAACCGATATCGTCGTATAAGACGTAAAGGACGCCCGGGGGCCTGGATATATCCTTCTGAAGCGTCCCGACAGGCTAATATTTCAAGTGTAATTGATACGTTCTCTTGCAGGGATGAAGAAGGCGAAACTGAACGTGGAAATGGCCGGCTTCTCTTCACCGAGTTTTAGGGTAAAATAGATGCGGGCCCTTTCCCTCTTTTCCCTCTTTCTGCTTTTATCCCAATTCCGGTTAGCTCCTCACACCCGACCTACCAGGTGGGTATCGTACGTATAAATGCTAGTTGAAGAAAACCATATCGCTAGCTATCCCCAGAAATGTTATTTCATTACTTATGGCCTGGTTGACAGAAGACCTGTTTTTGCCAACTTGAGGCTGAGGAGAGGATCACTTCGCTACGTAGGTATAAAACAAAAAAGGGCTATGAAACGGGGACTAGAGGAGCTGGATGGCAAAGAAAAGCGAAACGGGATCTTCGGCAAGACGTAGCACAGGATCCCGTTAAAGTAAGGATAAAACGCAAAGATATGAGTGACAAATTTTATCATCACGCGCAAAGGTTATTTTCTTTCACGAGTGACGTGGTAAGGCGATGAGACCGAGCGAAAGGCGCAGTATTTCGACGCCCCTCTACGAAAAAGACATTACTCGGCGTTGTCTTCTCCCAAGTCGAATTTGCAGTAAACTGACAACCCTGAACCTCGACAGGAATATTCCTATTCGGGAAAATAAAAAAACCGCTTACAGATTAAGGAAACGAATCCTTCAATTTCCATTCCCTTCAGTCAAAAATTTCTCTTACTTTATTCTCAATCTAATGTCCGTAAATTCAAACTACAGGAGGATGCTGCAGATACCACGAGAGTAAAATAATAGCATAACGTCAGTTTCCTGTGCCGACCGATCATCGAGTGGGTAGCTTTGTAATGGAGATTAGATAATGGATTTGTAGTGGAGAACGGACCGCGGGGTAATCGAGGTTTATTGGCAATCAATTTTGTGGGCCGGATGTACATTGCTTCGCTGGGCTTGTTACATTTCCGTTTCACTTCTGAATTACTCTCGGATCACCAAGGCGTCGGGTATACAACGTAACAGCAGAGATGAATTTCTTTCAACAATTTCAATCCGCTGAAGTGTCGATAAATACCCGTTTGTAATTATCATATTGAAGATGGCGTCACATTTACTCTCAGCGACTAAGAAGAGGTTTCGGGTATGCGTATATTCAACTATCAAGGCGATGCCACTTTTGGCAGGTTTTCTTTCATCCGAAATACCTTTCTCTCGTGCTTATTCCCTCCTCACGGAGCGCGCGTAAGATGGATGAAACTTGAAATACGCGTATTTATAGCAACGTGCCTCTTGTCTCTCCGGCTCGTTTCTCTCTAGTCGAAATCTCTAAGGGTGTCGAATCTTAGGCAGGTTTTCGCTTGATCTAAACTCGGAATTCTGTTATTTGTACACCTCGCCTCTTTTCACTTTACCCCACATCACCCCACGTGCAATATACAGTCTCAATCTTACACAAAATCAAATGGAATACGAAACATACGTTTGCACATATATTCTCAACTCGGCACGGCTGCACGCACTCCCTCCAAAAGTGAAACGCGAGAGCGTTATTCCAACAAAGGACATTGCTGACGAAAAAAAACGAAAAAAAAACAGTGAATTCGAAAAAAAAAGAAAAAAAAAATTAACAACGGGATATTCACGCGAATAATATCCAACTGGGTGTTTGGGGCATCGTAACAGATTTCCATTGATAAAACAACGGTGCATTGGGTGCACGGCTTCGTCGTGCATATTTCCAATAATGATTCGTAACTCCGACTCCGCCCATGATATTACAAAGCGCGATCAAATTTGATGAGCATTTTGAGTTAATTAAAATTGCATATTACATACCGCTGTGCCGATTTCTCCGTTCGATATTATACATTTCTCATTTCATTTATGATCCTGTAACGATTGAAACATTTCCACGAAAATTGACAACCCGATTAGTTTTCTTCCCATGAATATCACCGAACTGTCAAAGGCGTCAGATATTATTGAAGATTGCGGTTTATAGCTTTCGTCGCTGCAGCTTTCCAAATTAAATATTCACGCGTCCTCTTTTATACCCTCGTCCTGCACAAGTCTCGGCGAGCAGTCGGTATTAAGTTTTCCAGTACATTCGCTGCGCACTGATAACAGTGTAACTTATCCATTTACGTCGCGGGTCATTACGCCATAACTGGGCTAATTTATAGGGGGTAGAGCCCCACCTAAATCCGAGCACGTACTCTCCGCTCCTGTTCTGTCTCGCTGCCGCATCCAGGACGGACGGCTCCATGGGGATGAAGCACTTTGACCAGAGAGCATCGCATGTATAGTACAGGGTGGATTTCGCACGAAAGCGAATCGCCCGGCCACTCATCCTCCCTTCAAAATTTTTTACCGACAATGTTTTTATCAAGCTTTTTATTCTCTCAAGATTATACAGGGCTCAAGAATTTTTTCAACATAATTGTCGTTACGTTGAAAAAATATTCTAACGCGCAGGCAGGTATGGATGAACAAAACAAAATGAAAGAAAAAATTGATGAGATTTATAAAAAATTCAAACTCTATCGAGCCCGTTTATGAGTTGGGCAACATATTTCGCGCTCGTGTAAAATTCAAACCCCATTGTAATGGGCGTCTATTTTTGATCAACGGATAGAAAAAAAAACAAAAAAACGGAGAATGCTCGTCATATGTCGAGCGCCGATTTCATGACCGATGGATCTATTTCGGATATCGCATGACTCGATATGAGCTTTTAGATATTCAGAACCTGCCAACTGGCGTGGTTTGCCATTACAGATCGATCCGAAGAGAAAATGAAATCGCTAATTGAACACAAGACGTGCTAACTAATATTAGTCATCTCATCCTGATGGATTACAGAAGCGATAACTGGACCGGATAATTTTACACGGATAACCCGGGTTCTCTAAAAACTCTGAGAATATCACGTTTCGTTTATTAATTTTCCCCAAAAAATTTAAAAAAAAAAGAAAAAAGTCTTCGGGCGTCGTATAAGTCTTGTTATACCAAAGGCGTAAGAAAATCCCTGAAAAAGTCACGAATCTAAAGGAGAAATTATAATCCAAGGGAAAAAAATACCTGCTTTCAAAGCACCTCCTCAGCTATGCAGACGAAACGGATCCAAGGGCTTTTAACTCGACTCCAGTACCTCAAAGTTGCGGTACAACTTTCACTCGCGAAAAGTTGAACCACTTGCACCATGCAGTGGTGAGCGAAGATGTGAAGCCACCATGTCCAAGTTCTTTCTAGGGCTAAGATGCCCTAGGCGCTCTCAAAGCTTCTACGAACAGTCTGGGCTGACAACTACCTATGATGCTTGTTCCTTCGTACGTACTTGTATCCTGGTACCTCATATAGCCATCTTCTATCCAGCCAGAGGCGATGGTATTATATGAGATAGCTGAAGCCCTAATTGGACACTCTGTTCTCGCCACGTGCTTCATCACCCTCGTCTTTTCGCGACGCGGACGTAAAGTCCCTCGGATATTCTCCTCGCCATTTTTTTTAACAGCGTTTCTCTTGGGTTCACTAATTATTTTCATACGGTGAAAGGGACGGTTGAAAAACTCTTGACCACGATAAAGAAATATTGTACGTGCAGGTATAATTCAGCGAGCAGACCTCAGATAACAGCGGTATATATATTATGGACTTTCCAAAGTATAGAAATGAGTGAATGGAAATAAATGATTTCTGATATGATCTGCAAGGGCAGATGTACGGTTGAATTGAAATACGAAATCGAATAGGACTCTGATTTCATTGCAATTATTCCGCTGAAATGTGAAGTTTTAGAGCCTCGAGCCGGTTAATTAAGACTGGAAATTGAGGAAAGGAAATGGATGAGGTTAATTTTTTATGCCGTTCCCCGTAGAATCAACAAAACTTTCTAGCCCATATTCCGGAGCGCTATCTTTTCCGGGTCTAAAAAAAGAAAGTTCAAACTGAAATCACCACGTTCTTCAAATATTATTTGAACGCGAATCGAGAGTTTAAAAATGTACGTGTAAAAATGCAAACTATCGACTCAGGTAATTTATTCCTCTGCACCCGCCAGATCTTTTCAAACACAACTTTTTTTTGCACTACGTTCGAGATGCGGATTCCGTAACTTTCCTACTCGAAGGAACTCCCTGAATCTCCGAACATTTCGCGCACGGCACTTTCCCTGCGCTACAACCCCCGCCCATTGGAGCACCGCAGCATTTAGTGGTTCAATGGTAATTCTAGAATCCGAGTATAGGGTGTTTATATCCGTTATATCCATCCGTGGCAGAACCACGATGTGGGTATCCAACCCCACCAACTCCGAAGCAGCTAACGTTGATTGCCAGCGTGGTTCTCGCGGCTGAATTTAACCACCCCTGGCAAAGTTGTGGCACAGAGAAACATTTTGGGCTGCAGGAGAAATCTCTAGGGTTGACGAAACCGGATAGGGACGTAATACTGTGAAACGGGTAGGGGAAGGTCTCGTGCGCTATGCGACTGTGTAAATAAATGAGCTAATTGATATCATGCACAAAGGTTTTTCTCCACTTTCTCCGATAATGGACAGTGTGAATTATATTTAGATCTTTCCTGCCAAAAGTTATAAGAAACTGCAGGGAACGCGGCATCTGAGAAAGCACATAAGAAGTCGCTGCCGCTGCCGCTGTAGTTCGTCGGTTGGTTAAGTTACCGGTGAGTTGGTGAAGTTTGATAAAATATGTACCTACATTAAGGGTCCTCAAGGCGAGGCTGTCGGGAAGAAACGAGAACCCTGAGGGGTAAAGGATGCCGGTTGTGGTGCTTCTCCTCCCTTTCCTCTCCTACCCTCTTCTCCATCTCCTTTCGAAAACCGTTATCGACGTATCGACGTATCGAGCATGTAGGCAAAGGCAGATGTGAAGGAGGATCACACGGTCCGTACGCCATCCTTGTAGACGTCGGGGTAGACGTTCCCACGGGATTATAGAAATGTGGAAGCGCAAAAAACCACGCCGCTTATCTTCAATTCCGAACGCGAATTCGCGCACGAGTCACGAATTGTCGCTTCGAGTTGACACTTGAGAGCTTGACATTTCTAGTATCGTTCTCTCATTTTTTACGATCAAATAATAATCCGTTATGGCATATTCGCATCATTTTACCTTCGAAAATTGCTCAAGAAATCGATTTATCATATAGACTACCGCCGAGGTGTCTCAAATATTATTTTTTTCATGCCATATAGTACCTTCGAACTGCGGGCGTTCGTGTCCTTAATATAATGACATCATGGCTTCTTCCACGTCTAGGAATACGAGCGCATAGCGGAGATAGTGAAGGATGAGTTCAGTTTACGGTCCAGCGTCGGTTTTACCCGCACGTATTTTTTTAACTGAGTCAACCAGGTCCCTCCGCGTGTTCGTCCCCCGAGTTCCGTATCTGATCTTGTATTCAAGAGTAGAACATCCCACCAAATTATACATCTCGTCTGAGGCGAAGGTATTACCTCTTTTCCTTGACTTTCTTGATGCCACTATATAGTCTACACTACCTGAGCTACGCTATTTCGTAAACGTATAAGATATTTAAGGATGTAACTTGAAGATCCAAAGGTTCTTTCCATCGCAGGATAAGAAATTACTCACATAGTCTGCAAAAATATCGAGGCGCAGCGAAGTATAAAAGTATATATTCTATCGGGACGTGAAATAGAGACCTCTGGGATTCCCGTTAGTTTGACAAAGTCCAGGCATACATCTGCCGGCGACATCGCTCCTTTTATTTATTCTCCTACCCCCGAAAGAGCAAAATGTTGCGACGCTTATGGATCTATTCATACCTACGTCATATTGTATTTACATATTCTAACGGAGTATACCGATTTTTCTCTCACACTTTTCACTCCTGAGTTTTTGCCGGAGATAATCTATATCCTCACAGATCATTGTGGATGAAAAAGAATCGGTAGTTGAAATCTATACGACGATTCGTTTTATTTCCACAGTTTAGTTTGAGCGGAACGTACGTCGTGACGTTTAACCGCGACTTTTGCGAGCTTTCGTTGCTTACTTGGCTTTCGGACCACGATTCCAATGTCAATCCACCCCTAAGGTACCAATTTGCTTCTACGGCTGCTAGCTTAAATCCCTCTTACTCTAGACACCGATGCCGATCACGAACCGAGAAAAATAAGTCCAACGAAACAGTTAAAAACACAAGTTCATGGCTTGTGGCAGGCACCAAACGAATCGGTCGAAGCTTCAGTCTTTCGTTTGCTCTCTTTCCCATTACTATTTATCTCTTCTCTCTTTCGTCGCCCTTCGTTCCTCGGGATACTCGATTAGAATTCGTAGTTTGTCTCAGAAAACTAAAGGTACTCCTAGCTCGTAGACTTTAGATAGTGCAAGAGCAAGGAAAGCAAAAAAAAAAAAGAAAAATAATAGTACAAAAAGAAAATAGAAAAAAATAAACCCGAACATGGTCTAGACAATTTGAAGGCGTTTCTTTATAGATTTGGGCAGCCTTAGAACCAATTCCGTGATAAACTGGAGGATATCTAGTGAAAGGACAACGTTTGAATGGCCCATTTATTGTTCATCCAATTTTCGATGACCATTTTTTTGTTCTAGTCCTTTTGGTTTTCTATATTTTTTTTCTTCGGTTCGTACCATTATCGAGTAATGGCTGTGGGTGCGTCAATCCGAAAGTCAATGGAACCGTTGATCGAATTTTCTCCGAACCCAATTTTTTTTCATCGTTTTCGAAATTCGACACCCCGGTAACAAATCGTTTTGTTTACACGAACCCGAAGAATGATAAAGATATTGTGAAAGTTAAAATGACTCACCTGACGTGTAGGTAGGGATGAAAGGCCGCCGGATTGTCTGCCGGAGAAAACTTTGGCAGGGAACCGTGAAGGAGTGCTAGCCTTACCACGAGGAGAACTCCAAACTGGAAATAAAAACAGAAAGTTTGAAAATTGCTCAAGTCCGGTAGGTAGGTAGACCTATAACCCCTCTCTCCGATGGTCCTTGACGTAACGAGAGTTTGCGTATGTTTTTCTTATCTTTTTCTTTCACAGTTTTCTTCGCCAATTTTTTTTTCTTCCTTGTCACACCATCCCTCGGGGTCACCCCCTGAGATACATGGAATAACGGAACCGGAGCACTTTTGTATAAGAAACAAAACTTGAAAAGCTCAACCGGCCGTTTACTTTGATGCCGAATCTACATGGTCGTTTCCTGTTAAATTGCTACTGTGCTTCGCGGTGGTATTATTCTCGCGGTGAAGTGTGAAATGGAAACTCGTATAAGTTGCGAAATTTCTTTTTTCTTCAAGCAGTATAATTTTTTCGCCAATTTTTCCAAACCCCTACGCCCCTCCACACGCTGTACTTATATTCCCTCATTTTCTCATCGAATCATGACTGTATACAGACACGTAACAAAGTGCTAGAAATTTTATTGCGCACTTATAGCGCGACTTAAAGTCGGCAAAACCGCACAGTAATAATAGAAACACTAAAGGCAGCAGTTCGTAGAACTTGCAATATAGAGTGGTAGAAAATCTTCTGAAAATCACAGGAAATTTAACCAACGACCGACCCGAAGCTCGAATGTCGATTTTGTAGGCTCAAGTTGACTCGTATTAGATCCCAAGTCTTTGGGTCTCCCCTTGGGGTCGATAAAAGGCCGGAAAACCAACGTGCAGCCAAAACAAGTGACAATCATCTCTGAGATTTATTTTTTCTTTTGTTTCACGTCGCAGGTAATCGATTCTTTCGCAATTCGTGTTTATAACTCAATTATTCAATTTAACATTTGTTCACTACGGAACGAGGAATCCCGACATGATTGAGTTTTTCAAGATCCTACAACTTCGGAAAAGAAAAGGGAAGAGGACACGACTTTAATATCGCCTCGCGGACGTGCTTCGCGATCTCTTGCCGAGTGACTTTGATCTACCGCAAGCGTGAGTAATGTGATTACAGCGAATATACAGACTTCCTTTCAACCTATTCCCGTTAGTACGTATATCCCGCCGACGTATCTTTGCAAACAAATAGAAGTTTTATCGGGAAAACGATCGTTTTCAGTCTTCCAGAGTCACAAAAAGTAAATAGGATCCGAGTATAATCTACACACTCCACGAAGATTCCCGAGTGTTTCAAATCCGATAGGAATAATATCCGAAAAAAAATTATTCTTCTCGATATAGAAAATCGAACGAATTTCTCTCCACCCTTTTTGGCCAAGTTCCGACTTTGGCTCCTGTAAAATCCTCTTGTCACGTATCAAGATTGCTACCGCTGTCACATTTCCGTCACGTTCTCAGCATCCCCGGTAACCCAATAGCAACTTTTACGTCGGCAGTTCAGCACCCCCTACGAAACTGGTAGTGAAACCTTGGCCACCGTGTCCTTGCTGGTTGGCAGGCATCGGCGGTTCTATACTCACAGTTGAACGATGAGACGGCCAAAAAACGGGTTGGGGGGAGCAGACCGGACAATATCTGCCAATCCCGGCCATTCATATCGGTACGGAGGATTTAAGTTGCGGTGAAGCTCGCAAGCACAAGAAGGGATCTACTCGGACTTCCAGCGGTCACCCATCCCTTCCCCCCTCTTCCTCTCGAACGTCCCACGTTTCCCGTTTCCCTTTCCGCAAGGTAGATATGATATAGTATACACATTTCTATAGCTATATATACAAGAATTGAGACCCACGTGGGTGGGGCATCCCCCCATCCTATACACAACCCTTAGAGAGTCGGGGTCGACATTATGCCTAGAGGAGAGGACCGCGTTTCTCGAAAAAGGGGTGAATAATATAGTCACCAAGGCGGAAATTCAATTTCAGTAAATATCTGATGGTTCGCTACCACGTTCACGATTCTCATATACAGCAAAAGCGAATCCCTTCTCCTACCCTTCTTCGCTTCCATTTTTTTTTTTTTCTTCCTCCGTTACAGGCCATCTTCACTTTCGTTATCCCCCAGCGATTTAATGCTCTACCGTAAAAGTTGCACGCATGAATTTACTAATTCTCTATCAACGAGATACGATTCCAAAAAAAATAATTCTCGAAAAAACAAACCAAGTTTAGAAAATAATTCAATCGGATTAAAAAATTTGTCTGAAAATTCATTTTTTTTTTGTTCGCAATTTATTTCGCGCGATTAACCTTCACTTCTTACATGTTACACGTAAATATGTATTCGTATATTGATCCTCTCGCGATCGTTCTCTCCGGCTACGAGCATAGCCAGCCCACGAATTTCGAATAAATAAGTGTATGAATATAATATTCGCGTCCGGAATTGGAAAGGTGCGAGGGTAGGGCGATGTGTTTAGATGTGAGTATAATCTATATTATATGTACGCACGAACATATCTATAGGTGTACAAGGTTGGGTAGGTGAACATGAATATTGTATGACTGGAGCGTACATACGTTATATCATGGCTTTTAGGTAGACGCGTAAGAATGCTGCATATACACATGATTCGTTACACAAAATCACACCCTTACACACAACCGCATCTATAGGTGGGGGGAAAAACTTGCATTACCTGTACGTGTGCACGTGAGAAAGTGCATCTTGTTACCTGTTATACGTAACGGTTCTAGTTAAAAGCTTTTTTGCACTACATTACGTGTCGGACTACCAGACCACAGGGCGTATATTATATCGGTATTTCACGAGGGCTTTGAAGTTCCACTTTTACAAATTTGCAATTACCTTTATACACTACAAGGGTATGTTTCCCCGGCACTGAATCGGTTGAATTTTTCAGCGACGATCGCTCATGAAAATCGGTAAAACGGGCGGAGATTTACGACTATCTATCGCGGGAGTTCCAACCGAGCACAGTGAAGCATCGAACCATCGATGATTACCTTTCCAATTATTTTAAACTGCCTTATCTCATTTTAGTTCTTTTCTACGATTTATTTGACATTGACTAAGGTGATCGTTGTTAGAAACTCCAATTTTCTGAATGCATACGAGGTACCTCGCGTCTGCACATCGAACAGAAATGAAACTTCTCCTTTATTACCTCACGATGAATCAACCGCCCCCCAAAAAAAATATAACAACTTAAACGTTCCGTTAAAAAATTCGCTACGATTTTGACGTAGATGTCTTCAGTTGCAAGTGGAAATATAGGTATTTTATGTATATTCTAGATACGTATAAACTTATATGTACTTGGATGGGAGATGGAGATGGAGATGAGATCCCTGATGCGGGGGTAGGTCGAGCGTGTGCGCCCTGTGTTCGTTCGTAGCAGAAATTAGCATAATCTACGTGGCCAACTGCGTTTATATCATGATTATTTCTTGCTATACACGTACCGTTGTACGTAACCGAGTCCTGTACACTCGAAGCAGCCACGCTTGGCCAGTCTTTTACGCCCCCATCTTTATCTAATTCTTTACAATCGGAAGCTCGCGTTATGTAAATGTATATCGTACGATTAGGTGTAGAAGAAGATATCCCGGTGAAATTTTCTTGGACGTAAATTAAAACCGACCCCGTTCACTGGTCTTTCATCACCGAAAAACCGTAGCTAGCCTTGAACCGTTGCGCGTTATAGCCTTGTTGACAGTTCAATATCCAACTGAAAAACAGAGCTTGGTTATATGCGAAACTAACGATGCCGACAAAGCTTTAAAAATAATGGTCAAATAACCCGCCGGATACAACAACGGAGATTTATGTATAATACAAATATACTATACATACATATCTATGTACAGCCACGTCACGTTTTTGTTTGTCATACTTAATTTGCAGGGGATAGGTTCGGGATCGGGATTTGCAGAATAAACATCAAAAGTTCCAACGGAATAACGAATGGAAAATAAAGAGAAAAACTAAATAGAGTAAAAGACTCGCACATATAATGATAACAATGGAAATGGAAATAAATAAATAGAGAGCGAAACGAACGAGTGAAGGGAATGCAGGTAATTCGATACACGGTGTAGCTGTGGTACACACGTCTATACATACTTCGTTTCGCCACAGCGGAAAGGCTTCGGTAACACTGTCAGCGTTAAGAGGATTTTACCACATTGAAACCCAGCGGTACCTGTACGTATGTGACTCGATTTTATATCACCTGTATCTCTAGGAAAACAGGGTTGAGATAACGCGTCCCGCACGTTTGTCGTCGTCGCGAATGCCGAGTCTTTTTTTTTCTCCTATTGTCGTGTTTTTCCTTTTTTTCTTATCTTCCGTATCTACAGTTTCCATGAAACGACTTCCTCCTGTCATCAGATGACGAATAACCGCAATATTGGAATATCCGTATGAAGACCGAGAATTTCAATGTTCTGAAGGGTTATCTCGGGGCGGAGGATGAACTCTCGTTATCTGACAACTCAACGTTCTTCCGGGGGTAAATTTCAGATCTTCAGGTCTGAATATATCTTCCACCACATATACGATCGTCTCCGCTATATCGTCGCCTTATTGTCATAGGAATGGAACTCGTTAGCAGAGATTATCAACCACCGCACATAAATTGTTACTCCGTTATTTCGGTGATTAAATAATGATTTGTGTTCGTGAACCTCGGAAGGAGAGCAAGCGAAACGCGGAGAATAAGAGAGGGATGTGGATCATTTCTATATATCGCGAAAATTTCTTTGTTTTCGCGCGACGCGTTTGCAACTGTTTTTTTTTTCATCCCCTCACCCTCCGCTCTCATTTATCGAAACGCGTGGCAGTGTTCCAATATCGTGTAACAACATCCCTCGCTTCGCCTTGGCGTAAGAAATACCGGTTATAAAGTACGCTACATTTCTCGGTATATTAATGCTTTCGAACGAAGAAAACTTTTCTTTTCTTCATTCTCTCCTTTTTTTTCTTCCCCCCATTACTTTATTTCTCCCCTTTCTTGCGCCGTTTAGAAAATGGCTGACCGGAAGCCAAGAGCTAGAGAATATATATATATACAGGGTACGTAGGGTAATAAATTATTGAGAAGCTACTCGCAGCTGTGCAGTGATATCGTGCTCCGAAAGTATAAATGAAAAAATTAAGTAACGTATAAATAAACAATTGAAAACCCGGACCTTCGTTGTTCGTGCTCAGGTATAGGTGGCGCTACAAAGGACGCGTACCGAAGAATTCGTGATTTGAACTCTTGACCGCTACGATCGCGTCAGATTTTTTTTGTCTCTTCTCCACGTTCGACGTTACACGCGTACCCCGGTTAATTTCGTTTACTGTCCATGCATGTGAAATATCGACTTTCAAATAATAGAAAACAGAAAAAATGAATCATTTAATTAATCAAAGAGAAAAAATGGCTGTCGTACATCCCGATGAGCGTGTTCGTATCCGTGTGCATTAGGAATCGTGCGAAACCTGATACCGAATACCGTATACGATGTATCGTTAGGTTTAATTACAGGTCGTGTTTTCGCACCCTTTCACTTTGCCTGAAAATTAGAGATATTCGAAAGATACACGGTCAGTGCGTTACGCTCTAGGTATCCCTCGGGTATCGTATCGTTATAAAAATATATATGGATACACGTTCATGAATTCCATAAATTTACGGAATTATTATTACCCTTTATCTAAAAAGATGGATATTTCATTTTTAAACTCCCATCGAGTCACAGAGAGTAAATGTCCTGACGATAAGTAGATTAGAGGAATAATAATGAAGAAAGTTTATTTTTTTTTTCCTCTATCCAGTGAATTTATATAAAAAAAAACGAATTGAAGAGTCGATGTAAAATTCCTTCCACGAACTCACCAGTCTCTTTTTCTCTCCCTATTTTCTTTCCTGAATGCCAAATAGTCTCTGATTTTTGTGGAAGAGGTCCGACTAACCGCGGTTTATAATTTACCGCGCCCATGTTGTACGCACACACATACACACGTGCACTACTACGTCCAAAGTAAATCCCTGGAGAGCTTCTGCTATAACGAAGGGAGAGAAAAAGCGTCTTGGAGACCCTCGGCGCCCCGGTTAGGAAACTCACCACCAATGAGCATCTGTTTCTGCCTGTAAGCAAAAAAGTTCCTCGCGTCTCAAGGCGGGGCAGTTCGCAGGGTATCTCGCAGATATACGTGAAAAAGTCTCGGGCGTGAATCATAACCGCGATCTGCACCGACCCAGGGTGAGATCGCAATTACTGCATTGCCCGTAAGATACGGATAGATATGTACGTATTTATATAACCAGTTAACCCTTTTACACCATCCGCCTGGGAAAATTACGAGCACAAACGACCGTGACGCACCAACTTGTCTGTTATTCGTTTTACGACTTCCATTCATTTGGTTTTTTGGTTTGACTCAAATTTCTTCAACCTTCTCGTGAATAAAATTTACTCACCGAAACGAGGAGGGTAGCTGCTCGACGAGAGAAATTCCTGGACTCGTCGTTCCATCGGGCTTCCAAAAGGGACCTGAAAATTCAACAATTTTTTTTAACATTTTTCTATGTATTCGCAGAATGATTCATCTGTAATCTGTGACTGCGTAAATTCGGTGTCTTTCGAATTCATAAACAGGTGCGCAGATATTTCTTTGCAATGGAGAAAAAATTCGATCATGGCGGTGGCACGCAGATAACCATTGCATTTGTGCTGTTATTAGCGTACGAGCAAGATGTATGAGTAAAGTACAGTCACTCGACATGCAAGGTGCGACTTATGCGAATTTGCATATCACCCAAGTAGCGAGTGGCCGGTAAGTTTTTACGCAGCAGCATGCTGGCTGTCACATTCACAACAGTATTTTGCTCTTGAATCAAAGATTTCTTGTACGGGGGTACGGACAAAAACTAGTTCTCCAAAGTGTAGCTAGTTCGTGATTGGTGGTTGGTACGTAAAGTTATATTTACGATTCAACTTTTTTGGCACCTCCATGGAGGTGCAAGTTCGATTCTAACCCTCTTACAAAGCCTCCTAACTGACAACTACACACTCCGTTGTTTCGAATTACGAACCAACCATTGTGATGATGAACACCATCAATTTTTGCTATCTAACAAAGAAGTGAGCTTTTATCTTGTCCATCGTGAGACCGAAGTAATGAATAATTATGTAACTGGAAGCGTAAAACTGCACCGAGCTAGTCGGATGGAGGAAATTATATGCAGGTCCTTTGTCCGAATTTTGACTCTGAGCAAAAGTGACACTTGATTTTTTCACCCGATTTATATTCAGAGAGGATTATCATTCTTACCTTTTCACGGAATGCCAAGATCTGCAAAGATCGTAGAGTAGATTAAGAAAAAGGACAGTCACCCCCGTCTCCTTTGCGAGCATCGATAGCGCACCGAGACCCACGCTACTCCAGACGTGAGCCGTTTGTTGCCTGTAATCAAAAAAATATTCTCATCAATATTGGGAACGATTAAAACTCGTTAATATTCACATTCACTTTCGGTGGATAATTGGCTTTTCTTTCGGCACAATTTTTCCCCATTAAAAGTAGCATTTTTTCTTCACACACGATACTTGGGTACGCGATGGGATATTTAATATGATTTACTAGCTCAATATATCATTTCATGCACCTCCTCCTGAATCAAACGAATTGCGTACGTGAAATTTACGTCACCCGGACTTGTACTACCACATTGACCTAATTAAAAATCAATACGGTATACCTACTACCCCGATAGTTAATGTATCCTAATTAATTGGCATCGGAGGTTGCCCGGGAGAATGAACCGTTTATCTCTGGTTTTGGAATGCAGTTTTTTTTATCACGTCGTATAATCAGCAAGTTGTTAATTAAGTAGAGTTAGTTATAGTAGGCAGAGAAAACTGTGGGCAGAATTTCGTCGTCTGTATTTGCGAATCCTGTATAGATACTCATAAACTTTCAGAGAAGTGTACGTACTTATGTCTAATTACTATTTATCACAACTTTCTGATGCACGAAAAGGAGAGGAGCAAAAAATTTGAAAAAAGTAAGAAAAGTCGACAGGTGTCAGACGACGTAGTGGCTGAAAGAAGCCAATCTAAAAGTAGGTAACGAGCTCAAAAGTGAAGAGCAACGAGATCTAATCAATTTCTAACATGTCAGTTCGTATGTAATGATATTAGATCTACTAAATCCAAGTTTTATTTTATTTTTTTATTTTTTTTTTACTCACAACTTCCACTTTAAACCACATTCGACGACTTGGAATCCCTCGTCTCAATAATTCCTCAGCGCTTCCGATTTAAGGAAAGAAAGCTCGATTCCATGAAAGGTGAAAAGTTTTTTTTTCGGTTTTCAAGTTTCAACCACTCTTCTAAAAGTTCATAAAACTCAAAAACGAGTTTACACTTCTTAAAACGATGCTGAAATTTCATTCACTCCGAATTTTTTTATACTTGATTTTCTTTTTCTTATCAAGGTCCTTCCATTACCCGAATCGATTTAGTGAACTGAACGCGATTATTCAGTGGAAAACTCAATTATTGACCCGATTATTTGCCAGTAATATGAAACTCAATTAAATCTTGATGTAACACCGAAGGCAAGAGTCTGCCAGTCGGTATCAATAGAGAACGACCTTGTGCTTTCGTATCAAGGGAATTACGTGTCGTGAGGTATTGAGGCGTGTTCACGGCACAGCGAAAGGTATATAGTTGGGGGTTAAAAGGGAATTGGAATTTTGAAGTAAGGTGAATGTAAAGGTTGAATTTCGCTACCACGATAGGGTGCGCCGGTAGTGTAATGGAGTGGTGTTTGTGGGTTACTTTTTTTTGATTTTCTCGCGTCGCATCCAACGGGGGTTAGAACAGCTGCGGTAACCAAACCAGTTACGTGTTGTTCGTTGCAACTACAAAACTGTACAGATAATCGCGAAAATCGTAAAAATCAGCCAAAACTCCAGGTATACGTACACGTGTGTACATATTTATTTACAGTTATATGTATATACAGCTATATATGTATAGATACATGTAATACCTTCAGGTAGATATTTGGTCTCAGTTTTCGCTTCGTTAAAGGTGTTTGCTCGGTTTTATTGCCAGCCATGGGCTACGGGGATTGGTTGCGAGGATAGAGAACTGCTAAACATATATGCCTAGGGAGGATGTACGTATATCGATGAAGGGTGAGTGAGTGGGTTGGTATCGAACCAGCCTCGTTTCCGCGATGCGTTATTCGATCTCCTCGAGTGTGATACTTTGGCAAACAACGTCGTTTTAACCTTCTGCGAAGCAAATTCTTTTCTTTGTTCAACGGACAACGTTACTTCTTGCAGGTGAGCCGGTGTATTTCTTGTGACGGAATAGAGGGGGGGGGGGGCGGGGAAATAATATATTTGTCGTCACAGTGTCGAAATTTGACCGGTTTTTTGAATATCCTCACGCCCATTGCATTGTATATCAGGAGTAGATGAAAAGAAACAAATGTCGAGCGCGCAGTTCAAGAGGACACCGGGATATAAATAAGCCCATGGTAGTTTTATTCGACGTACAACTATAGTACGGAAAATGAGAGAGTCGAGCTGGGTAACCCAACGTAGGTCGAGAAGGCCGCATGAATATTTTCACGAATAAGTAAGAGACGAGTGGGGAAGGTGGATGAGGAGAAGCTGACGTTGGTCGCTCTGGAACTAGAAGGGAAAAGAGAATATAAAAAGGAAAGAGGAGGAGAGGCAAATGAGGGAAGTTGAGAAAAACAGCTCCTTCCTTCTCAACTCTGAGTAATAGCAGGAGCAAAGAGAAGTGTGTCAACCGTCGTACTTTCAAGTGATGAATCGTGCTTTCCCCTTCAAGGTGGAAAGGTGCCAAGAGACATTCAGTGCCTCCTTTCCGGAAATTCAACGACTCTATCTAGTATTTCATCCTCTTTGTACTTATGCGCTCAGAACCAGAAGAGCAACGGCATTTACTTACAAATTCAGTTTTTTTTCTTTCTTCTTCTCGTTTTCTTACACACACACACACACACATACGTACAAGTGTACACATCGTACTCCTGAACTTCTGAATCGTGGGGTGACTAATAATTTCAAGAAATCAGTTTGACATTCGGAAATTTGATTCTTGACCTCACTCTTCTTGTTTTATGCATTTTTCTTTTTCCTTTTATTTTCTCCTCATTTTCACGTTCGAAATGTGAAATTCAAGGGGTGTACAGCTGGGTTGTGAGCATTTGAATGTATTATATATATATATATATATATATGGGTGTAGAGAAGACTCCCGACGAAGGCATTTTGAGTAAATCTCGAGTCACCTGCTCGGCTCGCGTCGAGACTCGCGGTAAATTAGTTTAGTTTATAATTTCTACACCGCCTTAGCACTTATGAGAATGAATGGGTCCCGTTGTTTGGAGGGCAAGCAAGGCAGGTAGATGTCGACGTCGCGGTAAGCGCCGTCCCGACGCCGTGATGTACGCGAGAAAGTCAAGTTTCAGGGATTATACGCGCCCTTAAAATCTATCATTCTCTCGATGCGTGTACCATTCGGATTGTACGAGTCCGACCGAAACGAAATAACTAGAAATAAAACGAGACAGAGAACCCTTAAGAAAAGAAAACAAAATGAGAGAAGAAGCAAAATAAATCGAAAAATGAAACATGAATAAATAAAATAACATAAAATGATACCAGAGAAATCAAACGACTGCGGATCAAATTCTACTGTACTTGGATCCCAGTAGAATCCTAAGTCAGCTTCTGCCGTTATACAAATATAACTTCGTGCAACGTTTCGTTATGTAAATATTTTCTTCTATGTACAGATAAAAAAAAAAAAAGAAAGAAAAAAAACCCAGCGAAGCGCGGATGAACCCGCGGGCATATTCGACTCCTGTATGTATGTATATGAATTTATTGGTTTTTCCGTCTTTCTTTTTTTTTCCACCCTGGTTATATAAAATCTTTCCCCTCGCTCCCGTTCTCTCGCGGACCACTGACCACTGCAGACTATCGAACGTCGAGTGATTCGAGCTTTTATATATCCCATTAGTATACGTTCGCCGGACTTGACACCGCCCACCTAAGTCCCCCATTGTTTTCCGGGTGCCTCTAGTAAAATACTAAAATATATAGTCGCCCTTCCCCTCCGACCCTCCCTAACATTATGAATTACCAACGGGGCTTACGTCGCGCTCCCTCTCCAGCGAGCCCAGCTCTTCCCTTTCTCCACACTAGAGTCTTGGCAAAAGCCGAAAGATATTTATGGTTTATTGTTTAGTATGCATGAGCCGCAGTTGGGGGTAACGTATAGATGTATATAGGAAGAGCATGGATGCCGGTGTACTTATGTACATATACCTGTAGGTATAGGTGTGATAAATTAACTTTTAAGTAACTATTGCGAGATTATTAATACGAATTCACCGCCGAACTCGCCCTTTCAGCTCTCAGCTACTGTATGTACAGTTTCAGCAAAATATAAGGTTTATTATAGTCCCTGATAATGATAATTATAATTGTTATTCACCATCGAGTTTGAATTTTACTTTGTTAAATATTTCGCTATTCCACAAACATTATTTTACACGCATTTTCAATAGACCGCACGTTGGGTTGAAAACTACGAGTTACCCAGAAACGTTGTGTAAGGCAGCTTTGGTGCAGAGGGTTTCGAATATGTATACATACACATGGGCAGAGATATATACGTGAAGGGTGTCGGTGTATCTATATACGGAACAAGATCCCTGGGCACCCAGTTCGCACGGGAGCGACTGGTTTATGGACAATTTGGCTTCGTTCAAAATTTACGACGGATTCAGGAGAAGCTATAGTATACGCTACTCATTGTCAGTATAGAATACACACAGTATACATGTATCATTGTCCTGCTGCAACGATCATGTTAATTATAGTCACTGTCCGACACGATTACGCGAAGGTAATTACAGGCGCAGACGCGACCAAAACCGAAGCGATTTTGAAAACTGCGGTGACGTACTAGAAAGGAAGAAAAAAAAACAAAACGGAGGAACAACCCCATCTGGTTTTTTTGGTGCCCTCGATTTCGAGTAAATAATATTTATTCAGGGACACACATATAAGACAAGGCAGGAGGGTTAGTTGAAAATGGAAAATCCGCTTTGTTCGATGGCCCGAAGGTCCCGAGATAAATTCGCATCGACGACGACACAGTTTTGTTCGGACTTATCCCTACGGGTTATCCAACGGCCTCTCGTCGGATTGACAATAAAAAAAAACGAAAAAAAAAAAATCGACGAATAAAAAATGTACCCTAAAGCAGCAACAGCAGCTGGTTTATCTTGTAAAATTCACTTACCCGTGATAGGCCAGAAATGAAAGCAGAAAGAAGATGCACGCAAGAACGTCAGCTCTGCCCACTATCCCGGTGACCTGTAATCAAAAAAAAAGGTCCAATCGTTAATTCACGGGGTTTTTCAATTTTTTTTTATAGGGTTTTCATTTTGATTGGCGGTTCAGACTGCAAATATTTTTGGAACTTTGGAAGAGAGGATTTGAAAATGTTTTCGAAATTCGAAAAACTCTGTGAACATCTCAAAATTATAATTATCAATACTTTTTTAGAACTCTGACAGCGGCGTGTGGGACGTAGCGAGAGAATTTTTGATGAACGCGTCTCTTTATTTTTCATATTTTTTTGGTCTCGTTGAATTTTAGAGAGCGACGAGTGAAATTCGTAAAAATGTTAAAAGAAATTGAAAGCAGGTCTCCATTTCCAATTCCCGTAAGATACATTCCTGCAGATATATATATATATATATGTCTCGAGATAAATCTCCATACAAAAATAGATTTTCGTGCGAGAAATATGATAAAAATGTGTTTCGAGCCCCGTTTTTGAAGCGTGGGTACCGCTACCTTATACAGCCCTCTTCCTTCTCAATATTCATACACACATATAACCACGTAACCACCCACACATCATAGATTCTCTCGCACGCACGTATCTAGAAGATAAAAAAAGGAAAACAAGATATGAAAAAACCGAAAATCAAAACACTTAAAGGCGACGTGAGATCGTAACATTAAATATGAACCTTCAATTTATTTCTTCATTGAACCAGCACCTATAGGTATGTATATATTTTTTTCTTTGTCGGATATCTTTTTCACACATATGCGATTTACTAGTCCACGATTGAACTTTTTTCAAGGATAGAGATTTTCAATTTGAGTTCCAAGTACCTTTATACTGGAAAAAGGCTGTATAGATGTACCGTGTAGATTGACGTGAAAAAAGTACCTACATGAGGAGGAAAGAGTGCCAATATACCGAGCTACTCCCGAGAAGAGAAGAGCTGCGGGAGCCGCTGGTTTCGATGACTATAAATCGTAGATCCTTTCGAAGACATAGGGTTACGGAGGGTCGGGTGACGGTGAGAGTTCGATGCCAGTAGGAGGAGAAAGAGAGAAAGAGGGTGGGCGTTATCGCGGTGAGTATCAGGAGCGGCGTGTGTGAAGGGGACCTAAAATAACGCCACGTACGTCTGGCATTACGAAACGACAGATTGAAATTGGATCCTATTCGAAGAAAATCCCGGGAAAGCCTGGCAAGCCGGATCTCCACACCGGCACTCGGCAAACAAGGTGGCCAACAAGATAAGTGGTTGCCGAATTATTGATGCCGGGCCACGAGTGAGTGATAACTGAAGGTTGCCAAAGAACCGCGTACCCCAAAACCACCGAGCGAGCCACAGGGTGCCGCAAACGTTTTAATTTTTTTTCTTTTTTTCTCGTCTTGTTATTTTCGCTTCCATTTTATCCAACTCGTCCCAATACCGATATAGGTAGAAGACTGGGAGGTGAAGGATTGTGTTTAGTTTGCTACTCGTTTTTTTCTTCACTCTTTTTTTTTCTTTTCTCGACATCGATGGTTGAGACGAATGCGAAGTATGAAAATGGATACGTGCCGCTAGAAGACCGTAGCGTATGTTTGGTTGATAAAAAATTTAGGAGGCTTTTCGGCACTTTATGTCTTTAGATTTAGAGGTGAATTCGTATAACCTCACGCAGGAGGGGAATAAAACAAAAAAAAAAAAAAAAAAAAGGGAATGAAAAAAGAGTGGTGCTCGATGTGACAACCCTGCAGTACCTTTCTGAATTTTCTACTACTAAAGAAACCTCTGGAGGGGTGCGGTAAAGCTCCGGGCTGCGGTCAAGCGCCGCACTCCGTCAACGTCGACGGGATAGAAGGAGAGAAAGAGAAAAGGGAAATAAAAAGGGAAAGGAAAGGAAAAGCGAAAATGGAGGGGATAGCTGGCGGAGTAGACAGCAGACATCGCAGGGGGAAAGTGCTTTCCGTGTCTACTTAAGATAACAGAGATTGCTGCCTCTTCTTTGATAAATTCCCATCCAGGCGGCCAGATTTATCGTCGCAACGTCGGCCTGGGATCCAATTTCCAAAATAGCCAGACATTAATTTATTATAACCCCCCAAGCCGAACGAATTTCAGTTCAAAAATCTTTTGACTCTTTGACTCTTCGCCACTCACTTTGCGGTACGAAAAATTGGTTACTTATCATTTGAACCATGACTAAATTACCCACCGTCCTTTTCGACCCTGACTCCCAAACATCCCAGTCTGATCAGTTCGAATCACCGTATAACGGAATTTTTTGGGTTGCGAAGGCCCCGTTCAAATAGTTAATTATCTAATCAATCATGTGTGTGTTGGTAGTCAGAAAGACAGTTTCCCATTACTCTAAGGACTGCGCGAGGGGGGGTGACGATGAGGCAGACATCAATCGACAGGATCGAGTCGTTACCAAACCGAACTAATATTTACGGTTCGCGACGTGACACAGATGGATGTAAGGGTGTGGACAGTGGTCGCGTGGTCCCCAAGCAACCAAAGATTGACAGAAATAGTTGTTTGCGGATATGAACCACCGTGTTATTGCAAACTCCATTTTACCCGAATTTTCTGATATTCTACGAATTTCCTTTGTTATTCGCTAGACGTTATCTAGTTTCGTCTGATTTTTTTTTCTTTGTATCGTTCGTGGGTCATCTGGAATAATTTCAACGATTCTGTTACAGAGTTCCGCACAAACAATCAGGATAAAACCACCTATGTATAGATTGCCATGCAGAATCCTGTGGGAACGCAGGATAAGACAGCGTGAGACATCTGTTACCACTTTACCTCAAGACCTTTTTCTCGCACGTCTTTTACGGCGATAGAAGAGATTTGGAATGCAAGAAAAAAAAAGAGTAAATAAAATTGGTATCTGAAACGAGGGGAAACCGGAAACTATCACCTGTCCAAAAATCCAACTCTGTATCTTCTCTCATTCTTCGATATTCTTCTATACGTATACGAGAAGCAAAAAAGCAACATTTCAAAGGGGATAATTCTGTGGAAGATAGAGTCACGAGAGAGCGTTCCGGAGATCAAGGCGTAGGATTAGCTTGGAGAATCGTTCGCTTGGGTTTCTGTGGAATCTGGATTACCAAAGCGCAGTGTCACTGAGACTTATAGACGGACGTTGAGGCAATAAACGGGATCACGAGGAAACAGACTATCCGTATACTCTGGTCCTTATGTGCAAATATCTAGCCATTCGATCAAAATCCGTTTTTCAAGCTCGATCGCGAATAATCAATTTTATTCTGCTACACAAATACGAGCCCCTGATTTTTCGACTCTAGAAATTGAAGTGGAATGAAACAGGAAGAAATAAAATGAAACGTAACTCGACGAAATAAAATGAAATGAAACAGAATGAAATGAATTTAAATGAATCGAAATGAAATTCCTGGTCCCATTAACATTATAAAAAAGCAACGCTGCAGTGCGAACGCGTCAGCAACAGCGGCATGACGACGAGTTTCAAATAATTTCGCGGCTCGACAAAGTGTCGTCGCATACACACTGCGTATACGGTTACCGCGATAACAGAACCCTCGCGGAATTCGTTCTGTTGGAAAAACGAACCTGATCGTAAAACTCTCGACCCCTAAGGAGATGATATGACCTATGTATACTCTGTCCCAGATGATATTGCACCTACAATAACAGATACCCACTTCAACGAAACTCACGCAATTTCGTTCCGAACTCGACCAGATCGAAGCGTATAAGTGGCTAACAAATTTCGGGCTCGGAAGATATACGCGTGTAGATGTATAAATATTTTTTCTTGATTCTGAACAGTAATATCAATTTCTCGCGTACTTGCATATTATCTATTCCCCCAATTGGTCGCACGTGTGCACACCGTCGTAATGTGGAATACAAGGGTTGATAATACGGGGCAGGTGGGCAATCCTGTTACCACGTGACCTAATTCAAAACCTCGAACGACGCACGAGCGAAGATAAGCAAGAATGGAATATGTATAGAAGGCATAACCGAGTAGGTTTAACAAATCCTGCTATAATATTAAATAGTATGGTCTCCGTTCGCTCGTCCGCTAGCTCACCGGCTCTTATGCGAGTTCCTGCATGGTTAGGGAAGTAGGGCCACGCCGAAGGGACTGACTTAAAATGGATAGGGTATGGGTCGAGGTTTCGACCTACGGGACGTACGTCGGAACTTCGGAACTGCAGAAGGTTAGCTAACCCGCCCGCCATTCCGTGGTTACGATGTCGTTGCCGTATCGGTGTGTATATACGGCGTATATTGCGAGCAAAGGAGACCGTCGTTCTCCGCTCCCTTCTAACCCCTTCCTCCTCGACCGTCCTTCGTCCTTCGTCCTTCGTCTCGACCTGAGCGACTCGCTCGTGACACACCGGTGGGTAACCTATGCCAAGCAGCCCAGGCAGCGTGCGACGGTCCGTGGTTTCAGGCCAAATTAAACTCGCGCTTGCCACAGGTCGTTCATGGAATGTTTCCTTCACGGTCCCCTTGGTTTCGTAGGGTTTTGCACAGAACAGGGCGATAAAGGGTTGAAGGTGGTTTACGAGTGGGTGGAAGAAAGGAGACTCATGAGGGCAGAAAACCACGAATCGTTAAACTTCCATCAACGCAAGGTATCAAATATACATACGATACCAATGACGTCAATTTCCGAAGTAGCACTCAAGTTCCGAAAACGAAAAGTTTTTGCCTCATTTCCGATAATTAACACCGTTGGAAAACTCGGAGATCTGTGTACCGAGAGTGTGTAATGAACTAATTAATAAATTTACTACCTTTTACACTTTGTATACTCTGCTACTCTCCGGAGATTTATTTGCATTTGAGTCCTGAACAAGGACTCTGGGGAAATGGAACGACTCCGTGTGCCCCCAGGTTAGAGAATTTCCGATAGTCCTTCTGGGACGCCAAAGGATCATACGATTCCCATAAATCCTCAACTGACACACAGACCGTGACCAGTTGGATTCACTTTCCGAGATTCTCATCACCCACCATCCACCTTCCATCGACGGTCATGGTGTCAAGGTCGACGACGATATCCATATCATCAATTAAATGAGTAATAGGATCTTCCACACGTGTACACATACATTTACAGTACATTACTTTTCGACAAACAAGGACGTGGGCCGGGAAACTCGTGCGTGGAGTAAATATACACAGTTACGTTACATCGGGAAGTCCTTTGAGCCCAGAAGCGTCTGGGATCTCCTATTTCAAGACAGGATGGTTGTATTCCGGTATTCAGAAACATCGAGGTAGGCCATGACACCGAGTCTTCTCCTTCGTGAAGGGTATTCCGTAAATAGCCCTACCATCCAACCTTCAACCCTGGTATTCCTTCGCCCTTCCTTTCTCCATCTTTGCCTAGGTACTCTGGGCTCTTACCTTCGTTCACTACCTACCAGCAGTAGCCTTCGAAACTCCGCACTCAAAGTTTTACTACCCTTTGTTCGGGGCAACCGCCGTCTTATTCTCGTATAACCCGTGTGGTCGGGTATGTACGGGTAGCGCTATAAACTACGCGCAATGGTTCAGCACCCGGTGACTTTTGGGTGGCTCGGCGACAGTAAACGATGGTTGAACCATGGCGTCTTCAGAAAGCAGGCCTGCACCTTCGAATAGCCACGGGTATTTCAAGGGACCTTGTTCGAAAGACAAGACGCAAAATGTGTCTGAAACTAAAGCAAAGTATAACGAATATTTCATTACTCGCAATAAAACAAATGCCGTAAAATCTAGGAGGGGAAGAAAAACACACGGGAAAATCAAAGATACAGAAAATATGAAATCCGTACTGCAGACAGAACTTATGGAAAATATGTCTTCGTAAAGCGAGTAATAAGCCCGTGTTTTCCATTTTTGGGGGTCGAGATCTTCAGGATCGTAAAGATGAAAGCAACGGGGCATTTAGGTCGCGCTCCATTGCCTCCGGTGAATCCTAGTCGTAAACGAAATTTAGCCACGATATCCCCCTCAGTTGTAAAGGAAAAAGGAAGAGAAAAAGAAAGAAGTCATCCGTCGTTGTCAAAATGGAAATTGGCTTGAAATAAGTATGAGACAGAGGTGCAAAGAACGTATAGCATCTGATAAATAATATTGATGAAATAGTTGAGATGAGAAAAAAAAATGTGTAAATGATCATTAGATTACCATGAGATACATCGATTCGGTTGGATACTCTGATTTAATTTGCATTCTCCACCTTTACTGAGCATCTATTCGAACGGTTGGAAGCGGGAAAGGTGCGTTTGAACGGAGGAGAACTTTCTTGAGCGTCGGTTCGACCGTTTCCAGGAGAAACAAGGTGGATACTTCTACAGAGCAATATCCGTTAATGAAACGTCCAGCCAGAGGTAATGGACAGCGCGACGACCACTCTGGTCAGCTATCAAACGCCTTTCTCCATTTGTTCAGGCGATGGACTTCTCGGCGATTCACCCACTTGGCGCGTGTCGTCTGAAAGGGGAACGGACGAAGACCGAGAAAACTATAGCAAGAGAAGAAAAGAGAAAAAAAAAAGGGGGAGAAACGAACGTCCACACCGTCAAAGTCCTTTATGTGAACAATCAAACTGATTATTTCCCAAACGACACCGCACTCCGTTCCACAAGTCCCACCTTTTCTTTATACTAAACGGAAGCTCCGCAAAGCGAGCACGTACGTGAATTGAAATCAAGGCAAAAAATAATCGCGCTTTATTTTCCGAATGAGATGTGCGGTCATTAATACTTTTCACTTAATTCTCCCTTGTTCCGTGGGTTTAGAAAATATCTCACTTCACGGTATTCAGATTCCAGCATTCGGTAGACGCGTAGTGCTATAGATTCAAAGACAATTGAGGTGTCATTCTCGTTAAAAATGGGGAAAAAATGGGAAAAAAAAAAAAATTACTCGTCAGACCGAAAAGAGGTACGTACTTTGCACAGGTAGGTGTATTCTCGGTACCTATCTCACGCGAGTTAACCGCGCAGTTATGTGCAAGCTAAGAGTAGCGTAAGCTTGCAACGCGTCGAGGGTAGCAGAAGCAGCAGCGGCGGCAGAAGCGCCGGAGAAAGAGAAGGAAAATGTCTGATTACGACAGTACAGTATCTTGTGCATCAGCTTTGGAAAGTGGGCTTTAGGCTCTCGCTCGGTGTCTGAATACCAGACTTTCGTCGTTGTATTCGTATAGGTAAGAGGCGTCGGCGTCAGGAGCGGGCATAATAGTTTGGTTGTAGAAGAAGATGGTTATCCGAAATAGGGGCAGCTCGTTGAAGGCGGTTGAACAGAGTTAGCCGGCACTAAGCCAACCTTTGAGTTTGAGGCCATACTGTGCTGCACATTGTAACAACTCAAACATTTACATACTGCCGTGATAGCGAGTGAGTTATGTTGACTAATGCGCTGCTTCCTCGCTACGGTTCTTGGAGGCCATCAACAGCGGCTCGGGCGAATGGGTGTAAACAGTATCCAACCATATATGCTTATAATACATACCTACGGAGTGTGTACATATGTATATTCGCGACGTTACAACGTTGCGAAACGTGGTCAACCATCCTTCCTTATACAACCCCTTGCACCCTCCACTTTACACTCAGGACCCTTTTAGCGCCTAGACGCGACGCGTTACAGGAAACGACCTCCGTCCCCTTACGTCACACGGTTCTTTCTCAACAGTTTAAACTAGATTCTAGATTACGAACAGCATGAACAAGGTTATGAAGCATTCATCAAAACCTAACCGCGGGTAACAAAAATGGCTGATCAAAAGTCGAAAAATTGAATAATGAAAATCATCATCCGCGTCTATCAAATACCACGTATAATACACAAATGCAGGGAATTCGCGAGTGAATGTTCGTTGCCATACGTGGTTTTCGATCGTTACGTGTACCTAACATGGGTGTAAACTATACATACGGAGTATAGAAAGTTTCGAAATGGTTGGGTATGAATGGATTCGTAACAAGACGCGCTCGTCACCACGGGAGTAAATTATACTCTCTTGAGGTTTCTCATCCTTCTCGTTCCACCTTCCGCATCATAAGCACCAGCAACAGCAATAGCCAAAGTAAAAGCTGAGAAACGAATGGCACACCCCAACACTCGAGGGTTGGCCTTTCATCGTCACATATAAATTCAAGTTTGTCGCGTCGGTGTTACGCGGCGATCCTTTCCTCCGGAAGTTAAACGGGCGGGGTAACGCCGTAGCTCCGTGTGATTCGTTCAGATCCCAAAAGACCGTTGAAAGATTCTGTATTATGTAGCGTATAATGCATGTTATACATTTACCAAGAAAAGATATGAATCGCGTAATCAGAGTTGTCGCGCCCAGTAGTTTGCGACGCGCGAGGGGGAGTACGAGAGTGGGAAACTCGAGCAGGGTGCTAGTTTAGAATGGGAATGGTAAGGAATTTCGGGAAGAATCCCTCTACCTATACGTATATATATACAAGCTCAGGATCTTGGAATGAGGAAAGGGAGAATACCGGTCTGCATGCTGTTAGGGGATTATCTTCTCACGTGCCCCGGGGAAGATGGAAAACCACGATCAGATATTATACTGCCTAAGCCCCGCTAAGTGAGCTCCGTTTTAGACAAATTTCATCCCCCAACTATTTTACCCGGCCTACCTGATTAAGCGATAAAGAACCACTCATGATCTATCATTACCAACCCCGAACTTTGAAGCCACTTTTAGCGAAGCGGGAATGTGCGGGGCTAACAAAGAACTGCACGGTGACAACGAAATGACTTCGAATTCGAGAAAATCAGGTTCTCTTCGTCGCACGTAATTTGGTGAAGTTTATCGAAAAATATTCAGCGCTATACGTATGATATTTGAAAATTCACAAAACATCCAACGAACGAAAGCTGCAATACAAGATTTTCATTATTCATAGGTACTCTGTTTGAGTTTCGACCCAACAATATGCATAACATACCTATTCATAGTTCTGCTTATAGAAAATTATATTTTCATGCTTTCAACTCCCTCGATCTGCTACTGTACGTTATACGTCCGCCGTACACAATTTCACCAACAATAGACCATTATATTGACGATCGTAAAAACTCTGCAGACGATTCTCTATGATCGATTGATTTCGACGCGTCAGCATACACAATGCCGCGAGGCAAATTGATCGACTATCAGATCAGTTTTCAATTAATTTTCAGAAGCTAGGTAAACCAATCGTTTATTTTGTTTATCATTATTACCATCATGATTATTATTTTCTTTCACGTTTCATTTCACACCGATTCGCGTGTGTGCCGAAGAATTTCATTCGATATAGCGACGAGTAAAACGATGTTATATTTGGGATATTTTTATCGTCGGGGCGAGTGCGTATATAATGTAGATATATAAAGGAACGGCGTGCCTGATGAAATGAATAGAAAAATGATTGAGATATAAAGAGTATAAGTTATAGTTACAGGGTAAAGAGAAAAGTTTGGATGTATAATAGTCTCTCTAGCCAGCAGTAGCGGGAGCTACTCCTGAATAAGAAACGTTCTCGTTCGGTATAGTAGTGCCGTTTGATGAAAGAGTAAAAACTTGTTAGTTCTTTGGTCGGTAATTTTGATCTATTACGCTGAATAAATTCTCAAATACGAATAGAGAGAACTTTGCAGACGAATAGATCTACTCCACGAACCCACCGCGATCCTCCTTTTCCCTTTTTCCTTTCCATATCGTCATGCACCGCCACGTACCTATATCTATAAATATGTGTGTATGGAGGTACAAGTATAGCATGCACCCCGGATAGCGGGGAACTTTTTGAAGTCAACGTCTCAACGCTGGCAGCGAGAGCTTTAATCAACTTTTCAAAAGGATAACGAACTTTTCAACGGCAACGAACAGCGGGACTCTTTGTGGTATACTATAATAACGCCGAGACGTGGCTCGGAACTTGCGATGGAAAGACGATGGAGAAGTGATACAGATATGGGGGTGACTGAGGGTGGTTGCTACGCTGCAGAAACAAGTCGGTAGCCTCGGGAATAACGGTAAGAAGACCGAGTAACGGGCTCTGACATTCCTGTTTACACCAGTACGTATGAAAAAGAGGAAATCAAATAGAACGAAGAAATGAAAAAATAAAAATAAAAAACTATTAGGTACATTAAGTCATCTAGAAAAGCAAAATGACTATTCACATGGTTTATTTCATCTCTCTAAAAAGGAATACAAGGTAAGTTACTTTTGACTCCGAAGTTGGGGAACCCGTATAATAGAGTCCCGACTAAGAACAGCGTCCGATGTCTTTCATTCAATTTTTCGTTGTTTTTTTTTTTTGTTTTTTTTTTTCTCTCTTTTATCCGATGAGGTAAAATTGGCAAACTTCTTTTCTTCTAAGGAGGAAAAAAGGGAGGACAAAAATTGCAACGGCGATAATTTTCAACTGTCAATAGCGCGGTTATGGATCCATTCGCGGACTGCAGGGAATAGCCGAACCAGCGGTTTCCGTCTTGAAAACAATCGCGGCTGACTGGGTAGATGGTGCCGAGAAAAGTTGGTCGGTGCAATCCGGCTGGCGGTAGTCTTCTTTCGGGCTAACGCTTCGAAAACTTCTTCTCGGAGCTCAGTTCATAAATCAAAAATAAATCACTTTAAATTCGCACTGTTTAACTCTCGACTATTGTCTCCACCAGCGACTGGCCACCAAGCTGTGCAGTCACACCGACTATTTTGAGGATTGAAATTCTCTTTCTTTTTCTCTCATGCCTACAGTATGCATCCTTCATCTCCGAGAAAAATGAATGTTCAATTACATCAAAAGTGATGTGAAAATTTACTAAATCTTTTTACCGTTCCGCGATCCGATCCGGCCTGCAGAATTCACTTTGTTTAATCGTAAAATTATCCTGGTCGAAATTTTTTTGCACACCAAAAAATGAAGAAATTTTTCTCTTTTATCGATGAAGAGAAATTTATTTAAAAAAAAAAACAACCATTTCGAGTAAATCTCTTCCGTAGGAGGCACTCGAACCGTTGAAGTAACTATTAAGAGCGTTGCGGAGGTCAGCATTCTCTGCAGGGAGTGACCGTGAGGGGTCGATAATGTAGGTGTGTGATTACCGGAGCGATTATGTAGCCAGTAATAAATAAAGTGGGTAGGTATCGCGTGGGCGTTTGCTGCTACGGATAGGTATATGGTATACATGAAACGTACCGGAGTGAAACTGCCGTAGCTGGTTTTCTTCGAGTTTTACAATTATTATACCTGTACCACCGTTTGCTGCGTGCCTTACATCATTGTGTGTTTGTTTAAGTATATACTGGCATCTGACGACTGGTTCCGAGAAAATTAACCGTAGGGAAATAAAACAAAACTAAAATAGAAACAGGAGAAAAAGAAAGAGAAGGAAAAATCTATTATCGATTTTCACCGACGAACTCAGACCTCCGTTTCGGATGAATTTTAACTTCCACCCCGCAGTCGAGCACGAAAGTAGAAAAATGTTGCAAAACGAGACGCGAGTCTTACGTAACTTAAATCACGAATATTGCGGCACAGTGATTTTCCACAAGATTTATCAGGAATGTCAATGCGTGGCGTGCAGGATTTTACATATTTGAGGTAAAAAAAAAAAAGAATTCCACCCCTCGCGTTACACCTATCGCTTTTTCCGTTTTTCTCGCCAGTTATTTTTCCCACGTTTTTCTACACAGCTATCAGGGGGTCGCACCGCCCTCTCTCATCAAAGCTTGCAGAGCTTCAGGCGTCAAAATTCAAGCTTTTATATAGCTTCGAGTTCGCTCACATCATTCCTACGTCTCAGTCGAACGTCAACGCGACGTTAGAGGCGATAGCATTTTTGGTAAGAATTCAGGTCATTGATTCCTTTATGTAAAATCTACGGGACACGTATTTTGTTTTAGCTTTATACATTTCACGCCCCAAAGCACCGACAATCTGTTTTACTCCCCCCGACTCTCAGTTTTTACGGATATAGCTTTCTATTATATTTTGTTTTACATCGTGTGTTCTCTGATGTCAAAAGTGACTAGAAATTACCGCGAATCGCTTTGATACAGGATTATTTATCACCGAACAAGGAAAAAAAAAAAAAAAAAAACAATGATAATAATAATAAAGTTATGTGAAAAAAATAAAATTTTCATGCGACAAAAATGAAAGCGTGCGTCAGTATCTTTTTTAAACGTGCGAGAGCGATGGACGTGTGACATCGCGAATGAACATATATACATATATATACGTAGCAGCAGGAGTAGCAGTTTAATCCGAGCTGATTGTGAGTACAGCATGGGACGTCACATCCGACGGGATATAGCGGTTGTATAGGATCGGTATTCTACGTACATTTGGGAAAAGAATAAAAATATACAACAAAAAGCATAATAACGAGGAAAAAAAAATTAGTAAAAGAGAAAAACGGCACTCACATACCCCGTCACATGTCGACGCATGTATTCATTTGGTCGATCTATCAACCACCGGCCTGGATTAAATTGATCTGGCAGAAACTCCGAACATATTGTGAAACGGTGACTCGGACATCTTGAAATTTAGAATCACTCGAGACATTCGGTTTTTTTAATTTTGAGCGATCGCACAAACGTTTATAAAAATGATATTCCCAAACCTATGTGTATAGTACCCTATATATCTTTCGCGTAGGTTGCTGAGGTAATGGGTAAAATATTATATATATATATAATGTTTGTCCGGGCACCCCGAAGGCAGTGGGTAAAGTTCGTTCTCAATTTAACTTATCGGAGGACGAATCGTCTCGTGATTCCGCCCCTCGCTTTCCGTTTCAATTTCCCACGAAGCACATATCATAATCCCAACCTACATCCCAAGCTTTCGCCGTGGCGCTTTTCCTTTGCTTTCCAACACTCTACTCGCGGTTCACATGTTGATGCCATTTCCCTATTCCTATACATAGAGTGTGCTAACATACCACATCAAACTCTAAACTTCTATTCCTAAAGATTTCTATGTTCCAGTGCACGACGTGTATTGGGTGGCGGTATTGCATCAGGATGTAAGTACGTGTGAACTTGCGATAATACCACCAAATAACCGTAAACCACACCTTGAAACCGCGTAACTGAGGGTTCTCTAAACCACCACCAAAGTCATTACATTTTCCGATTGATTTCCTTTGCGCTTTTGGTATGATATATACTAAGGGGTTTATAGTCTTGCTGATTACCTAATATAAAGGGTAATGTTCGCATATCAAAAATGACGTCTCCGTCAAATAACCGATAAAAGAAAGTGGATTTTTTACCCGAAATCCGAAAGAAATCTGAGGTATGCCCCTTTGGATTTTTGCGATTTTTGGGCCAAAAATGAAGTATTTTTTAAATCGATCGTAGGACATTTTTCTCACGTATTTTGACCTGAGAAACACGAATCCGTTGAGTAAATTGATCCATCTATTGAAATGATCGAGTTATCGCCGATTTATCGCTCTAAAAAGTAAAAAAATTAAGATATCTCGATGGGATTGATTCTTAGCTCAATTTTATCGACGGATTCGTGTTCCTGAGGTCAAAATACGTTAAAAATGTGTCCTACGATCGATTTTAAAAGTACCTTATTTTTGGCCCAAAAATCGAAAAAATCCAAAGGGGTATACCTTAGATTTTTGTCGATTTTGGGGTCAAAAATGAAGAATTTTTGAAATCGATCGTAGGACACTTTTCCAACGTATTTTGACCTCAGGAACACGAATCTGCAAGCCAAATTGATCTATCTATAAAATTAATCGAGTTATTGCCAATTTATCGCTAAGAAAAGTGAAAAAATTAAGATATCTTGATGGGATTTATTCCTGGCTCAATTTAATCGACGGATTCGTGTTCCTGAGGTCAAAATACATAAGAAAAGTGTCCCACAATCAATTTTGAAAATACTTCATTTTTGGCCCAAAAATCGAAAAAATCCAAAGGGGTATACCTTAGATTTTTGTCGATTTTGGGGTCAAAAATGAAGTATTTTTTAAATCGATCGTAGGACACTTTTCTAACGTATTTTGACCTCGGGAACACGAATCCGTCGATTAAATTAAGCCAGGAATAAATCCCATCGAGATATCTTCATTTTTTCACTATTCAGAGTGATAAATTGGCGGTTACTCGATCAATTTTAGAGATGGATTAATTTAGCTTGCGGATTTCAATTCCTGAGGTCAAAATACATTAAAAAAGTGCCCTGCGGTCGATTTTAAAAATACTTCATTTTTGACCCCAAAATCGACAAAAATCTAAGGTATACCCCTTTGGATTTTTTCGATTTTTGGGCCAAAAATGAAGTATTTTTTAAATCGATCGTAGGACACTTTTCCAACGTATTTTGACCTCAGGAACACGAATCCGTTGACTAAATTGAGCTACGAATTAATCCCAATGAGATATCCTCATTTTTTCACTATTCAGAGTGATAAATTGGCGGTTACTCGATCAATTTTGGAGATGGATTAATTTAGCTTGCGCATTTCAATTCCTGAGGTCAAAATACATTAAAAAAGTGCCCTGCGGTCGATTTTAAAAATACTTCATTTTTGACCCCAAAATCGACAAAAATCTAAGGTATACCCCTTTGGATTTTTTCAATTTTTGGGCCAAAAATGAAGTATTTTTGAAATTAATCGTAGGACACTTTTCTGACGTATTTTGACCTCGGGAACACGAATCCGTTGACTAAATCAAGCTACGAATTAATCCTATCGAGATATCTCCATTTTTTCACTTTTCAGAGCAATAGATTGGCGATAACTCGATCAATTTTATAGATAAGTCAATTTGGTGGACAGATTCGGATTCCTGGGCTCAAAATACGTAAGAATATTTCATGAAATCAAATTTTAAAAAATGTTGATTTTTCAGCCCAAAATCGAAACAAAATCAAACGCTATATGTTTCGGAATGACGTAAAGTCGCAACCCAATGTGCTAGTACCTGATAAAAATTGGGACAAGAATTCTAATTTTCATGCATGTGGTCGAGAATTACTTTCAAATCTGCCTTAATGGAATACATGATATCGTGACTGATGTAACCTGGACCGGAGCCAAGTCAACGTTATGAAACGAGGAAACTATACGTCGAGTGGAGAATAGAAATATACGTATGTATATAGAGTTTGAAAGCTAGAGAGTTACTACTGTTGCTGCTTCTTCTGGGGAGAAGGGTGAGGAATATAACCTTACAACTCGAGGGGAAAGAATAGAGAGCGTTGTTATCGAATAACTTGAGTGTTTACACACCAATATTGCACTGGATTCTCCCACAACCCCTTTCACCCCTTCACTTTCCTCTCAAGAAGATAGGTACGTCGGTATCCCGGACACGCGTAACGATATGCTTCTATTTATAACTCGAGGGTTCTCAACGATAATTGAAAAGCGTCGCGGAGAGAAGCAAAATAGATAAATGATTTATCTCATTTTATTGAGCTTTCTTCTAAAGTGGTACCATATGAAGCGTTCGAAATCATTATCGTCCCTCTATTGTCTTCCATAAATTTCCACAAGAATTCTTTACGATTAATTTTTTTTTTTTTTTTCACCGCAGTTATACGTCTTTTGGGTAGATATACGAGCTCGAACAAAACAGGATCTATGAAGTGAAAAATAAATTGAAGCACAATTCATTTCGCTTAGGAGTCTGATTACCTACTCTCCATCATTTTGTCATACCTAACAGTGGATGTAAGAAAAAAATTAAGATTGGTACCTACGCAAAAAATTTACATTGCGGGGGGTGAACTTGACTCCTAGTGATTAGTTTTCTTGGAGGTAACCAGAACGGTGTTCGGTTTCAACGACGTTAACAATGTGAACGGAATCCTTTTCTACTCCTTTCGCGATCGCATTATTTTATTTTTTTAAACGTGGTTCAATTTAGTTGGATTACATCAACATTTTTTCCTCTCTTTTTGCGATACCTATTCTCTTGACTTTACGCCTGCCGAGAATGGACGTAAAAAAAAAAAACGAAACTAAAACAGACGCGTCCATTCCTTGGAAGTAAAAACGAAGGGAGAAAGAGATGGAAAAAGCGGGGATCCGGGATTTTGACTTTTTCCTGCTTCTTCGACCATCAATCAGAAATTATTCCACGTCTTGACTTTCCGGACCACAAAGTTAACCAAGAATCGTATAATCTCGGAAATCAAAACTTATACCCAAGGAGTTACATCCACTTCTGTTGCGTCAACTCTTTTCGGTTAAACTTTACCCCCGGGCCAAAAGTTACCCACTTATATACAAAGTCGACTTGGACGACCAATAAAAATAATTTAATACTCGCCTACAGCAGCAGCTATTCCGAATTCAAAAGATCCACAAACCTCACGAGCGATTGACTTAAAAAAAGGAAATCAAGTTTTCGACGTGAATACAATAAACGAAAAACAGATGTTCATGAATTGCAGAATACCAGCGCGATGGAAATTCGTTCACAACCCATAAAACTGAAGTAAAATTCTCATGTCTCAATCTACCGAAGCTTCAGCAGTTCTAATTGGCACGCGATGACTATAGCTCTAGAATGTATAACGGCAACAGCAAATACTCGAGGATTCTGTTCGCAGTCTATTACGGACCTCCATACTACAGTCCGCTAGTCACGCCTTGCGAATCTAGTTGCATCCCATGCGATCTACGTGCCACGTAACCCAACGTATTGCTGCCATAGAGTAGCTCGTAGTGAAAGCCTACACGAACTCGGCACATCAAGTATCGCGTTGCCCCTCTATAGTTGCAGTTATTGTTGTTATTGTTGTTGCCGTTGTTGCTACTAATACCTTTACAGTAGCCACCGTGTACAACGGAGGACTCGAAATTCCATTATTCTGCAATGGACACTACATACGATTCGCGCGCGTCATTTGTGAAACAACGCTTGTACATCCGTGATGGATGGACATCCTCGAACAGTATCATGAGAACGAATAGATGAGTTATTACGATCAAAAAAAAAAAAAAAAGGACTCGTTCATTAAAAAAAAAGCGAATGTCCTACAATAAATTCCGGCAAACTTTTTATCGGTATCAACATTTCAAAGTGAACCGTTATTTTCCGTTGGGCCACCCTTCAAGGTGAACAGGGGGCGTGAAGTTGGGATTAATTTAACGATGCTCCGAAAATGTATACGTGGGTATCTTTGTGCTATACATCGTAGGTATCCCGGGTGTTACTTCGGCTACATACCCTCGCCGCAAACTCAATCATGGCCTCCTTCCTACATTGTAGGAAAGCTATGTACACGTAATACATATGTGTTACATGCGGTACACTGTAGCATACATTCGTAGCCCGAAGAACGGTCTACAGCTACATGGAGTCTATCATACGGTGTGCGGGAACACAGATGTGAACCCAAGAACTGCCTGCAACGAGCGAAGCCGAGCGGCGCGGCTGGTATCGCGTAGATACCGGAGCAGCAGCCCTTGCGAAAGCAGAAGCGGCAACGAAGGCCGCTTGTCGCGGTTCCGAACGTCAAGCGGTGGCGACGATATATAGGAACAACCGCACATGCATGTATATACACTTAATACATACAATACGAATCAACTCTATCCCCTTTGGATATGGGGTTGCATGTGATCGTATATGGGCGTTATAATCCCGTATAATCGCGCACACACGTCGTACCTGCCTCAAATCGGACCAGCATTAACCATCCCCCCCCCCCCCCCCCCCCCCCAACCCAACCCACTGTCAATTTCCCTGAAATAACAGATATCGTCCGCGGCGTCGCAAACCCCAACACGCGCTCCGCACCACGTTGCTTGTCTCTCTTTCCCTCTAACCATAGCTAGATACAGTCGATACCACCGATCGAACGTATTTGTGTAACCATTACATCGTTATAACAGAGGATTGTAGGCGGATATTATTATATACGTAGCTATTCTATGTATTTTAGTTAGTTCGACCCTCAGAAGTATGGGAGGAACAATCCAATTTATTGGGATGTGAAGAGAAATTTGTGCACGTGTGGGAGAATGTACTGGTTTATAACTACGCTGGCATATTCGGGGTACGCGATAATCGATCTGGGGTTTTAGAAGATACGCGTCGTATCTATCGGGATGCGATAACTCCGATGTTACCAGCGTACTACTGTTAATCGGTGGTAGAATATTCAGAACTAGCGAACAACCCTGTTTCGGTGGTTTGTATCAGAGTAGATGGATTCGATGTGCGAAGGCCTCTGACATGAAGCGAATCTGCTCACTGTCGTGTTTGTTCGATCGGATGAGGTTCCCTTCCAGTATCGATGAATAGGGTATGATTTTACGTGATTATATGAAGAACAAATAGTTTCTGGGCCCCTCTCAACGTCAAATTTTTCTCCCTTTGATTTTTCAAGAATTTTCAGACTTACCGCTTCCGTGTGGATCGGATGCGCCGCAAAAAGCAGACCGGTGAGCGCCGCGAATCCTGGTCTCAAAGAAGCAACTGCCAAGCTGACCTTGGTTACCAGGACGCAGGCTGCGGCATGAAGAGCGACGTTCGTTACGTGAAACCATATCGGTGTCAGACCGGACGTGAGATAGTTTAATCTGAAATCAGAATGTCAGGAAGTAAAATAAGTGATCGTGAGTCTTGAAAAAAAAAGAACAAAATAGCGGCTAAATGGTAACGATTAAAAACGACGACATCCGTAACCAAGCTTAATGGAGCTCGATTCAAGCCAACCGTTATCGTCAATGAAATGAATTTTTTAACAACCACTTTCCTTCAGACGGCTAACTGATGAGCATTGCTTCCATAAATTCAAAGCTTCTTCCTTCTATTTATTCTATCGTAGAAGTCATTCGCGACTTCTTCAGCGATCGTGATCTTCGCTCGTCGAATGGAAGAGATGAAGAAGAAACCAGAAACGGAAAGAGGCGAGGATATGTAATGAAATGTCGAAAGAAGAGACATATATTTGCGGTAGTGGTCAACGGTGGTTTGACCGCTCACGAACATCAAAGCGTTCTTTTTCACGACGTAAGGAAAGTATAGCGCCTGAATTTCCCTTTGTGATATTCCTGATCGCAGCAGAAGCCATCCAACAATAAGAAAGTTCCATCATCCCTTGCGCGACGCCGGTTTTACTCAACCCACGCGGACTTGAATGTCGATAACGTAATGAGGGGGCGATAAATCAAAGCGGAGATCAAACGAGTGACGAGGCAACAAATGATGGGGCAAAGAATCCACCGGAGGTAAAATACCCTCTGTACACACAAGCCGTAATTTTGAATTCTGTCAAACGTACCTCTTCTTCCTATGCCTTCTCTTTTCCTGTCACCAACGCAAACTGCATTTGGGCATCGTTCCAGGTCTACCGAAGATCACACCATCAAACTGCCGGAAGACCGACCCGAGTCCCGTAATTTATCCATACTCCACACCCCCGCAAGACACACACACGCGCACACCACGTGACCTTCCATATATTATTCTCAGGACACCATATATAACAACAAAATTTGAATATTTGTTCATGCTAGGTGTAAGATATAACGCCCGATCATCGAGCACATAAACTATCCACTCGCGAGATACAGAGAAAATAGTGAAATGGAACGGAAGAAAATATTCAACACTGTTTCTCGGTTGTTTTGGGAGTGATCCGAAAAAAGCGAACATTGTACACAAACAAGACCGGTGCCTGGTATTGAGCAGAAGTCCAAAGTCTCAACGGTCAACAAGCAAAGGATTTTCCATCAGACGCGTAAAAGTAGTTGCCAGGTACGAGGCTTGGGAGGAACTGAAGCCCGGTGATGTGATCGGAGGAGTTATGATTAGTCGAAGACCAATATCGAAGAAATCGTATATTGCTTATCGTCGCCAGGTGGTGTCGTCTGGAGTTATGAGTAATTTGTTCGCTAGTCGTTATTCGGCAGTGATCGTACGGTGCTCAGAGAGTGAAGAGCAGATGAATCGACGAAACTTCAAACACGACTCGCGCAGTGTTCAAATGTAATCACACTCGGGTGGTGCTCCGTGAGCGTAATAAGGTTTCGAATGAACAAGAGTAGAGTTCGTACGTGTTCGTTGTGTAGACACGTCGTACGTGTCGGTGAGAAGGTGGCGCAGTGGTGTATGTGAATATGCAGTGCGTGCGTAGACGTTCGGTAGTGTATATTCATACGTGAATTGAGGAAAGTGAGTGAACATCGCACGGAATACGAGACGACATTGTGAGTATTTGCGATTCAAGTGAGGAGCCGGGAAGTGCGTGAAGGAAGGAAAAGAAGTCGTGGGGCGCGTTGAAGTGCAGATGAAACCCCCGTGAAAAATATAATACTTTTCTTGTTTTCTTCCTTCTCTTTTCGGAGCAAAGGAGACATTAATTGACGCCATTAAGTCGCTGCCTGCAGAGATGTCAGTCAAGGAAGTAAGTTCAAGCTTGGTTTAATCGTATAATTTCATTTCCTTTTTTGCTTCTCCCTTTTCATACTTTCATACTCGTCTCTCTAATTCTTTTCCGTGGCCCTTTCGAGATCCCTTTTATTATGCGCAAGATACCATTCAACCCGATGTTGACGAGTTACGGGATTATGATGGGTGACTAAATAGATGTAAAGAGTTAAACTCTGGTCTCTGGTATTTTTTTTCTCTCCTCTTTTTTCGCTCGTTTTTTTTTGTTTTTTTTTTTTTGTTATTTTTATCTTCTGAGACCCATTGTTCGTGAACAACAGTGACGTCTGAAAGCAAACTGTCAGGATCTCAAAGTGAGAGGAGGAGAGAAAATTAAAGAGAGCAAGGAATCTCGTTGCTTCTCTCTCTCGCAACAACGGTAAACCTGCGAGCCATCAAACGTTACAAATCTTGGGGAATCTCGTTTTGATTGAAATTTTGCAAAAACTTATCTTCACTACGACGGGCAAATGAGACGTAGTCTACAAATTATATCATCTAATCGTGAGTCTGGAGATAACAATAAAAAACGTCACGCGACAAACGCAGCTAATTTAACTCCACAAAAACCCCAAATAAATTACAACCTCATTCAGAAGTGATGTGAAAAACAAGATACATTTTTTTTGCCGTTCCTTCGAGTCGCAATGGAATGTCACGTGAACATTAGTAGCCGATGATGTCGTTGATATGGTTTATATTTACCCGATACGATCCACGCTCGTGGTCGTATTTGTCAAAGAAAAAAGTCCTCGGAATCCTGTAACGTAGATCGATCAGGTCTACCAAAGTATCAGTAATCCTATACTCCACAAAATCTGATCTTTGAAGATCAGTATTACTCAAGTGGCTTTACGTTCTGTGAGGCACGTGATGCACTCGGTATACGTATAGAATAAATACTTCGGTCGCAGAAGTCGTGTGGGTTTTATTTTCCTTATACCAACAGAAAGATACATCTCACAATCAGGGTGAAACAACTTTGATAACGCGGTGATCAAAGTTCTTCGACCAATGCAATTTAGGACTAGCGAGTTTCGGGGCAGGAGGGGGGGGTATAAAGACGACCCTTAAGACTTTCCTTAAGATTCAGCAGCTCCCTGGATGGAAGTGAAACCTCCGAAAATGGCGTATATATTCATACACCGTGACTCTGACTATGCTCACATTTTACCCTATTCTACTTTCAAGGACGCTCGTTAGGGGCGATATCCGGTTGATAATTAATGCTGAAATTACCCAAGAGGGTAAAGAACGCTGCAGGATGGAGATAACAAGAATTCCGCCCTCGATCTACATTTTTTTTTTTTTCAAATTTTCACGATCTCCTCAAGATATTACATACGAGTACGTTCGTCAAAAAATAAAAAAAATAAAAATTCAGCCCTCATCCAGAGGCGGGGGAAAGTTTACGCGATACGTGTACGGTGAACTTATATTTTTTCATCTGTAATTTTATTTATCGTTTTCACCGTGGCTGAAACCGCTGCTCAACACACATTGCATGGCAGCAGCAGCAGATCGCAAACAGCTGGTTAACAACTCTGAGCAAGCGAGGGTGAAATCATCGACCTACGATAAATCAGGGCGGCAAGACAGAGGTACCAAGTCGGTGGATCCTAAGCAAAGTAAGCTATCCCGCATCAATATTAATCTCAAACAAATTAAATAACAATCGAGCAACGCGAATAACCGGCAAGGACGAAGAGAAGCACATCCTATATACGCTCCATTTCTGGTACAGTTATACCCCGACCTGCAAAAGGGTTGTATAAGGTCGTCGGGTTGCCACTGGGTGGGAGGTCAATAGGCGAAAAGGGTGCGAGGTAGATGGGGTTTGTAAGCGCACCGGCTATTAATCATCGACCCCACGCAGGGATGCCTCCACCTTCGCCACCCTTTCCCTACCCCACCCTTGCCAACACCCTTATTCGGGTCCGCGAGTCCACAGCTGGCAATGAGATTACCCTTGCGATTAGTTCACCTGGCAGACAAGCTTTAACTCCCGTCCACCTCTTTATCTCACATATCTTCTTCTCTCCAGGGGCCGAAATGAATGCGTTATAAAAGGTTATTCATTATTTCCGTTGAATTATTATTCATCCACAAATAAATTGTCAGATGTATTTCAATTCTTTTTTCCACCCTAATTTGATTTATCATTAGATTTTTTTTTCACCCAATTCTTTTCGGTGTACGATATTGTAAATTGAAAATGGCACAAAATAGTCTCTCTGTGTTCAAATGTTTCGTCATTTCTAAGGTGTCTGAAGACAGACCAGAAAATAGATTAATTCGTGCTACGTAATCGCATTGTACGTATCAAAAGCATTCTTGGCGGCCTCGGTAGCGTTATGTCTACATCTATATTACGTATCATAGCCATCTTACCCACTAACCAAAGACATTCTTGAGAAGGCTCCAAGCTCAAAGGATGAAAGCTTCGCGTTGTTTAAAGAAAAATTAAATTCTCTTGACTCGCGAACATCTTATCACCCCACCCCGGATTCTCGCCATACCGCAACATACCTGCGTACATTCTCACTTGAAAACATATTCACGCACATATACCGAGTGCACTTCGGAGGTATGTGTGGATTTTCGAAGGCGTTCATTGCGGATTCACAATTGTATCGTCGTTGATGAGATATTTATAATTGGGACATTTTGCGCAGTCATTCGTTGATTTCTACGACGCACGGGGTTCGGTTTAACCGCGTCGCTAACGAAGGGTTAATCCCATTGTACATTGACGCGTGGAAGTTAGTGCGTGACGAAGCCACGTTCGCCGTTAATACTTGTATTCAAGTAATTCGCAACTCTGCAACAGTCGCGGCGGTGCCTCGTGACGGTTCAAAACCATAAACTGCAGAATCCATTAAAACGCAAACCATTACCCTTTTAGCCGCTGTACGTATACAGTATCATCCGCACACCCCGTACGAAAGCTCGTTTTCAGACCCTATTCATTCATTCCACTTTTCTCTCTCGTTAATACCCGTTTCATTAGGAAGAGGGGGAGAAAACCTTCGAAGGACCTGAAAAACAAAAATGAAGACCTCGGCAACGACGAGATACATAAAACTGGGAAATGAAAGCTTGTTTGTTGTTACTGTGACCGTAAACACGCGTGTAGCCACCCGATTAGTTGTAGATATATATCTCCGGCGTTTTATCTCGTTACCTCAGACCCTTCCATTTCTTTTGGTAGGTACCCACCTATCGTTTTCCGTGTTTTCTTTATTTCTGTCATTTTCTTTTTGTTCGCCATTTTTTTTCTTTATCGCATTAGGTCACGGAAATTGTGGCGGTGGAAGTGGACACGCGACTACGGTGTTAGCGCCGGTTGTGTAGTCGGTGTGTAAGGGGCAGCTGCTGACAAAAATGGTGGCACGGGGGTATTCCCTGGGGACAGCTATACGACCTCAAAGCACACGTATGTAGGCTCTCTATAACGCGACACGCGGGCTTACAAAGCTTAAGTGAGACCCACAATAGCCCCACGCGTATAGCGTCAAAACGAGTCCGCGGTCGTCCTATCCCGTTTTTCCACACAGCGCGGCTACTCGCACCTCTCGTCCTGCGGGATATGGTTCCCACTTCTTTTACTACAATCCCAGACACGGGACTTACGAAATCTTCGTCTTTATACGTCCAGGGAGAAAACGAGCAACGAATGGACGCGGAAAAGCGAATGTTCCGGCGCCGGACTATACCTGAAAAAAGCTCTGCAACAAACCCCTCATTCATTCATTCGCTCGTTCGTTTCGATTCGTTTCGTTGGTCATCCCTCGCAGCAACCCCTACCGCGTACCTATTCCGTCACCCGTTCTGATAATACCATGAATTATTACACCTATATACCCGCTCGAGTGCCGCCATATATCTCCGAATCAACCTTATTTCTTTCATACAGATTGTGTATCGGAAAATATGGCGGCGGGATCTTCGGGGAGAGAGAGGGAAGACCGTGACGGCTATACCAAAAATGATGAAGGTGGATTTCATGTTACCGGTGAATATATGGATAGTGGATACACATAGAATATACCTGTGGGACGATATGAAAATATTGTCGAGAGTTATCGGTGAATCGATACTATTTTCCGATGCAAAGAAAATTGAATTCTTAGAAGACGTGAGAAATCACACGATCAAATTTTATCTACCGGGACACGAATGCGTGTAATTCTACAACGGAGCGGACAAGTATTTAGCTGAAAATAAGCGAAAGGTGTAAATAATTATCGCAACCCATGTGCAATTGTCTTTCATTATACAGAGATCCGATTATTGATATTATCGAAATGTGCATGTATAGCTGCTCGTTTAACTATACGTTATCGTAAAGCACGCTTTGAAAATCCGGGATAATTCGCTGGCAATCGTGTGGATTGGGCGATAACGAATTATCGAACGTAGGTACTAATCCCTGGGATTAGTCGAGCAAATAAAACTCATCGGAAAATGTTAAACCGATCGTCGAGGTAGACCTGTGGCCGAAGCCCCTACATACATACACGGGTCGAGACTGCGGAACAAACTAACAAAACCCTCGAGGAACACAGCTCCGATGATGATCGTTGCTCGTTTTTTCGACTCAAGGAAAACGATATAACTAGCCAATCCGGCTTTTGTGAGATTGGATGATTAAAAGGTAATTTGGCACGATGCCACCAATCAATGCACCCGTTACAGCTCCTCACCCTCAAATCACCGACAAACTGGCTGCTATAACCTCCATGGAAACTTGATATCTCGAGCTTCAGCTCTCAGCTGTAATATGTACAGCGTTCTCTGCAGATCCGTACTGACGTCAAGATTTCCCGAGGTATTCCCCCTTCGCTACGAACGTTCCCGTCACTGTAGGGCACACTTAATCTATTTCGATATTTTGAATAGCTTCCAAGCCGGATCATTTTTATTCATCTGCACTTTTTACCTAGTTTCCAGTGAGGAAAATTTTTCTATATTCTCCTTTCAACTTATTCGTGGTTAAGAAAAAATCCACGTCAACTGGACAAGACGCATACTAAGAGAAAGAAGAAAAAATCCACTTTCTTCGGTCACATCGATCCGGATCACGATATGCAAAGACCCGAGGTAAGTAGCGGTAGACCACGCGATTTTGTTGAAGAAATTCACTTTTGTGAGCGCGCTCGAGCTCCTTATAAATATAATTCACTTTTTTTTTCTTTCGTTTTTGTTTTGAAATATTTTTTCTTCCGCCTCTGTTTTTCCTCCGACTGAATATGCGTGTCCGACGGTAAAAGAAGAAGAAAAAAAAGAAAGAAAGAAAAATGAAACTCCGCAATGTATCGTGTCGGGGTGATTTGAATATGAGGGAAACGTTTATGCCAGTAGGGATCTCCTCAAGTTGATCATCCCGTATTTATAGAGTTTGTACATATATACAAAAGCGTATAAATATAATATGAGGGGGGCGGATCTGCGCTTGTGTAAATGTGTGTAGTTATACCAGCACCGCGCACGAGGGAAGGCGACACGTCCGCGGGAGGTTAAGAAGACGACGTGGCGGAAACAAAGTGGCCAATATATAAATACCTTCCACAGGGAGACCCTCTGCCCTAGACCCTTGTTCGCTGTAGTATCTAACCCCGAAAGCAGGCAGACAGGGCGCTCAGTCACCGCGTATACCACGTCCCGCCGTGTGCCCCCGGATCCTTCCTATATCTTTCTAGTGACTACCGCGACCTTATATCGAGCATTTGACGTGCTCCGCATATGCGAAACAACATGAAGAAATTTTTTTTCTTCCTTTTACTCCGCTACCGCATACCCGACGTTTTTCCATTCCTAGATCTCACCATATATTATACGGTATACGTGATACGTTTTGCTGACGAATTAAATTTTGCGACACTGAATTCAAAGATCGAACGATACTTTTTTTCGTCAATATTTTACGTAAACCGATGGAATCTTTCATTCTTGAGAATGTCTATTATACGTCCATCGGTTATTCATATCGGCCTTAAATTTCTCGTCCGAAGAAATAGGAAAACGGAGAAACGTTTTACATTCATTTCATATTCGCTGTCTTCTGCCCCTTCGATTCCGACACTCAAAGTATTTTAAAATTCCGATCGAAACTTTGTCAAGGCGCCACGTCAGCGCGAATCGCTTCCCACGCGACCCGCCCGCTTTGACTATTTTAGTCTGCTGGAAAATTTCCCTATTTTTCTCATCCCGATTTTTTGGTAGCGAGTGTCAACCGGGTATGAAATATACCTGGGAAACTTCGATTTTTCATGGATAGGAACTATGATTAATTTTGAAGCAAGCCTATTTGCTGAATATCAATCGACAAAAGACCGTGGTTCGGATCCGGGTCGTTTAGAGGCGAACGAGAATATTCCTGTCGCGGAATCAGATGTTGAGGGCGGTAAGAAGGAGGTGTGGAATGCCCGGTTGCGTAATAATACGAGAAGTCGACAAACCGTCAGGGTGAGAATCAGGCGTTTTTCGAACCTTTGTAGCCGCAAGTCGAGCGGAAGCCTCGCGGGCACCAGGAGTTTCAAACGGCGTAGAGTCCGCTCTTCAAATTGCGGTTTCCACCTTTTCAAAGTGGCGTTCCGCCAGGTCGAGTAGGAAGCCAAACTAGGTGGGGCACTGTTTCTGGCTTGCAAAAAAGTTAAAAAAAAAAAAAAAGAAGAAGAAGAAAAACAAGAAGTGAGAGGAGAGCCAGTGCGAAAAAGAGAGTTCAGAACCGTTCGATAAATCGCCCCGTGACGGTGAACCCCGGGGATGGAGTAGAGAAAAAAGGGGCCCAAAAAAAAGAAAAAATACCTCGGAATATTTAAAACCACCCCCACCCTCAATCCGCCTAAATAAATGCTGATCTTATCCTCGCTGCTGGGGATATAAGGTTTCATCGCAAAGCTAAGATAGCTTCGAGGGGAAACAATACGCTTAATGGCCAGAGTCGAGATCCCGTTGTGGTGCCTGTGGCTCCAACCTAACCCCGACCTCAACCCCCTTCCATCCACTTCTCTCCATCACCTTCTTCAACCTTCGCACTTATACACAGGACTACTACCAGAAACACCCCCGCCGCACTTCACCAAACCTTATCACGCCACTATAGCGTATTACTTGGCCTACCTATAAAGCAACGATTCGCTGACGACAATGAGAACTCTGCGGTATGGATAACAATGGCTAAAAACTCCGATACAACTTTCTCTTATTGGTTCTCTTGCCAACATTCTCGGTTTTCACGACTCATTCTGACCGAGCGTAATCGAAATATTTGTTGCTGCTGGGAAAAAAGAAAAGAAAAAAAAAGAGACTGAGCCGGGTTTTAGGATCTAAATGTGGGAAATCGAACGATGGTCTAAATTCACCAGCCGTATGATTGAGGGATTTTCGGACGCTCAGAACTTAGAGTGCAGCAGCAAACGTCGGGCTATCTCGTTTCACTTTACTGCGAATCGATGTATTAAATAGCAATAAAATGTAACTCTATACGCCGTGAGTTACAGCCGCTCTTCCTCTCCGTTTTTCTTTTTCTTCTTTTTCCCCTCTCTTCCACGTTCTGATTCTACATTTCTATAGTTCCGAGCTATACCATTCGCATATCATCGTGATCCATTCGAAAGTCAGGAAAATAGGAAAACAAACTGGAGATACATTTGTAAATTTATCTTCCAAGGTTATACCCATCGGAATATTATACATCTTTTACCAGAGTTTTCCCTCGGGATAGATTATTTCGTTTTTCGACCGAGTTCATCCAGTTCCCTTTTATGTATTTCTCTGATAATTATAAGCGCGATGACTCACTCTTGTATAATTACTCCTGTCTCAATCATTTCAAACGCAAACTGAGTCGGTGACGTAACACAGTCGTGTTACCTGCCGGAATAATCGTTTCGAACCTGCATCACTTCACCTAATGGAACACGCCACATGCACCTGATAGACGAAACAATTATCACTCCGTATAAACTTAGGTAACACTGCACCGATGGAACGCGAAAGCAGGACGAAAGATATGAGCTTTTCGAGTAATTTTCTTTCAAGTTATTCTTTCTTCCTTTCATTATTGAATCGTGTAGGGGATGAATTTCAGAGCAGGTTGGAAAAACGTGGAGGATTTTATTTGCCTCGGCAAAAAACACGTGTGAAGAAACTCGCGTTAAACCTCGTTTGTTTCCTTCGCGTTCGTTCGTCCTTACGCTCGCGGCAGTTATTTTTTTTCGTTTAAACTTTTGTTTACTTTATTAAAAAAGTAATTTTCTCCGGTTCATCGATGCTGTGCAGTGAATAGCTTATCTACAGGGATGAAAATAGTTTGTATAAAGAAATACGAAGAAGTTTTCGCGGTGTCTATATACGTAAGTCGAGGTAAAAGTTTCTTTTTAACTACAACTCATATGAAAGCTTATCATAGCTGGCTGCTCGAAATTATTTTCTTCCACTAAAATACTATGTACCAGCCGTCTTTGTGTGCGATGAAAAGTAATTTCGGGATTAAATTCGCTTTCTCTGTGCTCATATAATGAACACGGGACCGTTACAATATTTAATCTCTCTCTCTTTTTTTTTTTTTTTTCTCTCTTCACCCTTTATTTCCGCCGAATCTTGAAAGCCCCGCAGAGATGATCCGCACTGGAATTATCCGCGCTGATAACACTTTGTTAAAAGACAACATTTACTCGCCGAGAGAAGAGGAAAGCGCGCGCACGGAAGGAGGGATGAGAGGACCCTCGGTGGGATGTTTCCGTAAGTCTATACAATAATCGTACAGTAAACCTGTATCATCCACATGCGTGATGAAGGCGCGACAGACTATTTGCACACACCCCACATCCTTTTTCCGATTCCCACCTAGACGCAGGACAATGCCTCGTGGGACCCTCGTCAACTTCTTCGTACCAGCAACCTAAAACCAAGGCGTCGCCGTCCCTTTCCTCTTCATCCCTTCGCCGCTTCTTCTCCTCTATTCCTCTTTCTCAGCGCCCCTGGCTCGCCCACGGTTATATAAAGGTCGCGAGAGAAGAGGCGCGGAGGGATAAGGAAGATAGAAGGGAAAAGAGGAAAAGAGGGAGGGCACCCTCATTATGCCAGAGTTGCTACCTCTTGTCTTGAGGGTCGCGTATTGTTTCAGGCCGGTCCTCCCGAAAATTGCTATACGCCGGATTCACCGCACGGACATCCATCGCGCAGCTCGTAAACCATTGAAGATATACAAACGCGTCCTTCCGTCTGCTGAGCCTCAATCCCTAACGAATAATATAAGGTATCCTTTACCTCGGATAAAAAAACAAAAATTTGCTTTCATTTCTCGACGATTCATTGTGTTTTTTTTTTTTTTTTTTGTCGACATGCCGCACATGATTGCTTCCGCCTGTCGCCTTTCGCGGTTTACTTTATTTTGGAAGAGAAGAAGAAAAAAAAATGAAAGCGAAAAAATATAATAACGAATAACAATCGATGACGAGTAAATTACCCGGATTTCTCGAAGGATTTTTTCTGCGTTGTTATCGTTCAGGTATAGCAAAAAAATAATGTCGATAAGTAAAGGAACAAAAAAAAAGTAATTGAGATCAGGGCAGCCCGAAAATGTTAATTATATTGGATACGGGCACTCGTACCTATCGTCGTGCCTAATGGGGGTTGGTACTTGGGTATTCGAAAGCTAATTTGTTTTACAAAGGAAAAGGAAGGCCGGCGACATGTACGCCTTCAAAGGCCTAGCAAAAGTGAAATTTGAAGATCGTGGCCACTTTCACAAGTGTGCCTGTGAGGAAATCAATTGTTAAGGTGTCGGACATGGTAAGAGGCATTTTTGTCAAGCACCAAATCATCGTCAAATAAGATCAAAGCTCGGAAAATACACCGAGTAACCGAGGCAGGTATTCCGGCCGCTGCTGGCTGGACCAAAAACAATTTAAGCACATCGTCATCTATGCGTGCTCTAGTCTGAGGGGAGGAATTGAATCTTCTTGTACGTCAGACATTATTCAGAATCATTTAATGAATGCTATTTTATTTCTCTAACTATGAGAAAAGAAGATGTTGAACTATGTCTACGTTCTTATTCGATAAGTGAGAGTTGAAAAATTCAGAATCGAGACGTAACAATTCTAAAAGCGTACACAAGCGCAGCACCACTTTCAAAGTGACGTTGAAACTATTTTCCGGAGAACCAGAGCAGAGCCTGCAAGGGTTGGTGGGGAGGTGAGCGAGGCTAACCGCTTTAGTTGAACGACGCTACAGGCGATTTTCTTCTTTTTCCACACCAAACTTCTCTAGGTACACGGGGAATACTTGGCGCACGTGATAAAGCAACCTAGCGAGGTCGTTACACGTGAACGCCGGGGCTAAGACGGCGCTAAGACGAACAGATCGTCTTCGCGTGCTCCGGGAATTCCGTTCGATATTTCCGCGCATTAAGGCGAGCTCTTCGTTTCTTCATTTATCTAGCTGTATAATCAACGGATATTAAAGAAGGAAAAACCGAAATAAAACGAAATGAAAATGCGAATCGAGAGTAAAGAGCTGCAGGAATATTTCGTTGCAAATATAGCTGAGAAAAGAGCAAAGCCCCCAGGAATTTCTTCAGAAACTCAGATAAAATGATGATCAGTTAGTAGCACGAAATACGATCCCAGTTGCACGGTTGGTACGACTGTTACGTTGCTCGCTAGAATCTCGTGTCTGTCTCTCCTCTTTTCGTTACGTATAGAAACGTAATTTGTATCAGCCTTGTGACAGTCGGTGAGACGTACATGGGTCGTAGTTGAACTGACAAACGTAAGATACGATGACATTTCGGAACCCATCTCCGATGAAAAACTGCCTGCGCCATAACGCTTTCCTTGTATATTTGAATAAAAGTTGTCGGCAAAAACAATGTAGAATAAGAAAAAAAAAGAGGCGAGAAAATTCGGTCACATCTATGACGTTTCATTCCGTACAATTTTATTTTATTTTCAGTGAGAATCGTACGATGGAGAGAGCGAAATGTGCTTGTCAAAGCGACATTCCGGCAAGGGTTTTTGGAGAAACTGTTGCAGGGTGTTGGGTAACGTGGGATTCGTTTGGCGAAGGTAAATGAGTTTGTTGTCCAGTTAACGGGGCGACCCTGCAGAGCCTCGATTGGGTGACTGTGTATCGGCGGGTAAGCACGAATAGGCACTAACGGGACAGAGAGGTAAAAGGTATTGAAGCGTATATTGGCTCCAATTAGAGGAATTTCCGAATCCTTTGGGTATTTTGGCGCAGCCTACTAGAAACCCTCCACCTACCCTTCCTATCCCGCCTTCCAGTGTACCTTTTCACATACCCACCAGCCATCGACGCCTGTACGACCTGATCCCAGCAAATATTTTGAAAGCCAAGTAGGAAACGTCGACGTTTTCGGTCGTACGACGTCGCCCTCCAGGCTACAACAAAGCTGCTGCCGCTTCTGCTGCTGCTGCTGCTGCTATTGCTGTTGCTGTTGCCGCTTCTCTTGCCATGAAGGAAGAGAAGATGTCGTGGCACTAGAGGCAATCCAATTACGCGGGTGGCAAGACATTCCCGTTTCGGTTGTTCCGCTTAATTAACAAGATACGTAACCCATTTGCCCTTTGTCACGTATATCTTGTCAGATCTTATCTTACCAGGACCTAGTAGACTCACGTCATTCAACTCTAAAATGCGCACAATGCACCTGCGATGTAACAGCTCCAAGACGCGTACTACCCCCTGGTATACTCTTGATATTTATTGATTCATTTTTTTTTTTCCTCAACAAACGAACACATTTTTCCCACATTCTATTACCATAGTATAAAAATTATTCAATTCCACGCTGTTTCAGAACTACGGAAACCCAGAGCCCTGAGATATATTGAGATTTTGGCTCGGAGGGTAGAAAGGAGGGAAGCGGTTCTCCGTCGTAAAACATGAATTCGTCGAATTGTAAACACCCTCATATATTTCTCCCGACACATCCGCGATGTATCGTACATGGGGTGGAGAGCACAGCAGGGGCTAAACGAGTCGTGATTGTTCTGCACTGCACCGCGATACAAAGGAAATAAGGTAAATGATTAAATACATAAAAGATAACTTCTGAGAAAAGGATGTAGAATGATGGAAAAGTTTTCAACGCGAGAAAATCCGTGCGACGCGCTGGCGACACGCGATTGATACAATCGAAAATTGCGCCGATTCTTGTCCTCGAGGGAAGTAGCTGAGCCTCGGCGTGGAAGGTACTTTATAAGTGGGTAAACTAATTTTCGAGTTCACCATGACTCATCCCCCTGGTCCACATTTCCGAAAACTCACCCCCAGGTACATTGCTACGCTATCTCGACTTCCCGAGGGTCCCCAGAGGTACGAAATCCTTCGTCCTCAAAAGGCCCCCCATTCTTCTTCCCGGCTGCCACTCCTCTTCAACGAAAAGTCGAGGTCCTACTGATGTTTTTAAATTAAAGTGCTTTCCCGAATCGGAGAAATTTAGGGGAATGCGAAGCGTGTCACGAAGAGAGGAATAACCCTGGATTGTCTTTTCACAAGGGTATAAAACCGAAAAGTGAATAGATTTCAACATTCGAAAAATAGAAATAGAAGTCGTTTGCAGGGCTAATTATTGAAAAAATTTGATCCGATTGACGTTGTACGGAGAAAGCTTTGCGGTGTGTCGACGTGAAACTGCAGGGTGAATTGATCATTTGTCAAGAAAAAATCGACGTGATCCAAAGTGTTTTCAAATTAAAGTGCCCGATGCGCAGTAAAACGGCGATAGCTAACACCCTGCGGGATGTGTATAAGTGACGCGGCTCTGTTCGCTGGAATAGGAGAAGCAAAAGCGGGATGGCAGCGCAGGCTTGTCCCAAAACGACGCCCAAACATCGTCCCGCCACTCGCTCGTCCGCGAGAGGAATTCTAATGCACACATTCCGCACATATTGCTTTCATGCGATGCGCGGTCCGTTTTAAATATGAACGCAAACGTCCGTCGCCACCGGAATACAAATCCCGTGCCACCTCGTAGGGATTTTATTCCCTGGCATCCCTGCCAAGTTTGGTACTTATCGTTTACCAGCGTTACACCCCTAAGAAAGATCCGCTGCTGCTGCTTTTACTTTTACTACCACTAGTTGTTCTTAGCTTTCGAAAGTTTTGTAGACTCCAACAGCCGCGCTCGGTGTCACGAAAAATTCCCCTCGTCGATATCCCCGACCCGTGTTTCGAAATTATGAATTTTCTTTTTCCCCTTCCGAAAAATAGAAGCTCAGTACGGTAAGAAAAAAATAATTATAGGATTTATAACACAAAACTTGTATGGAGAGGTAGTGAATTTTTTTTTTTTAATCTTCAATTATAAGGTGAATGAAAATGAACCTTGTCGTTAAATAAGAGGGATAGTATAAATATTATTCCGGGGATAATCGTTTATCGCGTTAGCTGGAAGTAGAAGCTTCCTTTTTTCTTTTTTTTTTTTTGGTTAGTCTTACGGTTTCCGCGATTTCAAGGAGTTGTCTATATCTGAAAGCTCGTTTTCTTTTCTGCCCTGGTGCTCTGCCCCTCGATCCCCACGTCGCGGCTCCATCTTAAGCCCTTGAAAGAGTGAAGAAAGAAGATTGAGAAAGTTTTTAAGCAGAGGCTTATCTACTGTCAAAGAATATTTCTTAGAAACCCCCAAAACGAGTGGTAGGAGTAGACGTGACGTGATCCATCACGTCATTTCTACAAGCTTCTCATCTACGCCTGGATACTTAGTCTACACTCGATCTAGCCACTTTATCGCCGGTATACCCGAAACTACGCAGAACGTGGATAATCAGGTCGGTAGAAAAAAAACTTATTCGAAAACTAAATCACACGGCATTCATTAATCGACTTGTGGAAGGCCGGAATCATCTGTCATGATTACTCCCCTCGATATACGTTAGTTCATTACAATGAATCAGAAAAATAAAACAAAAAGAGAATCAAATTTTTCATACGGAGGCATTTCAGAACCGGGGGATAACTCGGTGGATTTAGCGATAACGAAGAAAAATTCTTTAGGTAGAATTCCGGTCATCTATTCTCGTATTTTTGCGGAGAACATCACCCTGGATTTTATATCCCATAGAATAGGAGGGTGTGTGGAACTATGGTGAGGGTGGGTACGTCTACATAAATATGTAATATCTATTCCGTCTGCGTAGCGACCGGATGTTGCTGTCACTTCGTTTCAACCTGAATATCGTATACGACCGAAACTGGCCGGCGCGCGAGCCGTATACCTTTCACACTGTGGAAGCAGCGGTAGAACACACAACTACATGGCGCGAGCGTCGCGACGTCCGTTCCATTTTCTCCCCTTGCACTTGCATACGTACAACGTAAACGTACCGTTAAAGCATTGCTCTTCCGCCAAACATATATTTACACCTTGGCCATATCTTTCATAAACACGGCATAATAACTCAGTCGGCCGAATATCCGGGCGATAAAAAAAAAATTTGACGCTCGAAAAGATTTCTACGCGAGACTTTGAAGCAACTTATCTGCGAGTGTTGTACCTACGTTGAAATAATTAACTTGTGACCTTAATTTTCAATTCAAACTTAGCCTAATGACCGCCGATGATGATAATGGACGCGGCCATTTCTGGGTTGGGTTTGATATGGGTAAACGCGGATGACGACTTTGTTGGTTGTGCAGGCGTATTAAATTGGCGTTGCCGCTAATTGTGGTATCAAGCTATAATATAACCACATACGCCTCACGATCACTACTTCCTGTTCGACGAATATAACCCAAATGTGTTCGGCCGGTTCCCGTGCACAGGTATGCGATTAGATTTAGTAAACCATCCGTGCGCGCCATCTTCGGTAAAGCATGTAGCAATTTTGATGATTAAACGTACGCACGCATGAACCGTTGATAGTAAATCCAATTAGGGGTTGAAAAATATGGTGTAGAAGAGGGGGATGATGATGATGATGATGACGATGATAATCGAGAAAGTGCGTTGAGAGAATCGGGACACATTAGTTCGGTGGAAGTTTATAAATCTTCCGCGTGTAAATCATCTCGTCTCGTCCTTTGTCACGAGGTGGTGAAAAAGGAAGGAAAATATCCGATGGAGATGGCTGCAAGAATGAGAAGGGAAAAGGACTGGGAGTTGGAAATCGCCAAGTGAAATCTTCTGCAGTCCTCTCGGAGGACTATTTTAGCGGGAACTGGCGAATTCGTACGTGCTGCTGTAACGTAATTCGCCTTTTCTATTATCCTCTTTATTAACTCATCGCTCATGAAACCCCCTACAGCTACTTGGCATTCGGTTATTGCCTCGGTCGCTCCTGCGCCGACGTTCGTTCGCTCGTTCGTTCATTCATTTCTGTCTCTCTCTCTCTCCCTTCCACCCCGCGGCTCTCCCGCACTGTATTCCTTCCTCGTCATTTTTATTTTTATTTTTACTTATTCTTTTTTTTCTTCTCTCCGTCATGAGCACGCGCGCACGCATTCGACCCGCACAATTTCTTTTTTCCGACGAAGATTGAGGCGTCTGTATAACCGAAAACCTGTATAATATTTACGAAAGCTCTTTTTCTCTATTCGAGGCTCAGGAGAAAAGTAACGAAAAAGGAAACAACAAACAAACAAAAAAAAATCAACAGTTCAATGCGAAGAAGGCAATGACTGATTGCGAGTAAAAGTTGGAATAATTGAATAACGAGTACCCGAAATCTACGCGCGTGTACCATAATCAGGGAGCTTGCGGGCTACGCCCAGATCTATATGAAGAAAAAAAAAGGAAGAGAAAGAAATGGATAAAGAGAAAATTCTCAGTCGTCGCCGTACTACTCGCAAGCAACGCTTGCGAGAGGCTTGTACGGTGTATCAGTTGGCAATCGATCAAACAATTCGGACGAAACCCTCGTCACGATGGGGGGATTTCCACCCCACATTTCCTACCTTACCTTAAAACTCAAACACAAACTCACGCTTGCAACTACTTTATATTCCGATATTTTACTACTGCGCTAATTGTAAGAAGTAAATTCTCGTTTCTTGATCAGTACGTATGTTACGGATTATAGTAAAAGTTCGTAAAACGCGTAAAACGAAATTGAGCATAACTGTTAATATCGGAACTGACATTCAATCGATCAAGTTATGATTGAGCACTGCTAATGGTAAGAATACGAAACACATTTATATACCGTATGTACGATACATAGATATGTCCATACTACGTTTTATATAGAGCATTCCATTACTAACTTGCCAACAGATATCGGTCATGTAATTTCCCAAAAGCACTCGTATCGGAGAACGGAGAAGTTGAGTCAGAGTGAACCGATTGGATCGGCTTCAAGAATGCAATATTTTCCCATTTTCTTACGATATTGAAAAAATTACTAAATTTGTAACACATGTGATGAGTTTTGACGAAGATATATGAACGTGGAAATACCAACGCCGCGTTACGACACGGAAGAAAAGAAGAGAGGAAAAGTAAAAGAAAAAGATAGATAAATAAAACAAAATAAGTTTGAAAAAATAATATAAAGTTTTGTCGCAAGTCGACGCGGACGTTATAAGCAATTTGGTCCCCAACGCGGCGTACTATATACATCTACTCCGGGGTTACATGCAACACCCGTTGAAGTCTCGCACAACCAGGCGAACGCGAGGCGAGGCGTGTTGCTTCGGTTTGTAAAACTTTTCAGATTCCATTGAATCAGAATTTATCGAGCTCACCGACATCAATTTTTTCGCACGTGACTTATGTAATTCACCGCGATAGGTACGTATACCTCACCAAAAACTGCGGGTTTTACGGAGGGCGCCTAATAAAACATGAACGTTTTCAGCGTAGTTGCATTTCGGAGTGTATCAATTTCATGCATTTTACTTCGTGGTTTTCGAATCGACGAAATAGTTTTTCGTTCAGAGAAATAACGTCACGAGTCGCGACGCTGCGTGGGATGGATATGATGTACGTACGATATAAATCATTAGATCGTACATGAGACCATCACTTTTCCCTTCGGTTGTCATGTTATAAACTGACATTGAACGGAACCGAGAGAAGGTGATAGATATCCTCGAAAAAATTTCATCGTCAAAAAGAAATTCTATTTTTCACGAACGCATACTATGTGGGATGAACCCTCTTTTCGTAAAGAAAAAAAACGTATTTCTTGACACGTGTCAACACAGTCATGAAATCATACCATGTGTGCGTATATTAAACCTACAATACGGTTGTTATTACGTACATTTTGGAAAAGCGAACAAGTGATGAAAAAATATTTTATGCAAACTCCGTGTTCCGGGGAAACGGTATACGGGCCGTTTTTATGTTGGAAAACAAGAAGGCAAAAATAAACAAGAAAACCATCGAAATCGGGATGGGAGTTGGAGCGTTAAGCTGGCTTTTAATTTCGTTGAAAATTTACCTTCGAAGGGGCCGGGTTGTGAAATGTGGTGAAATTGTAGCAGATCATAACATTGGTGGAGTTACGTGTTCGACGAGGAATCGGTTCATGTCTCGAGAGTGGAGCGTTTTTAGAAAGGTTGATTGCCACCGAAAATCGTTAGTCGATAAAATTAATTAATTTTTTTTCCCATCTCCGGACCCGGTACGTGTGAGCGAAACATGAGAAGCATACGTCGGCAATGAATGGCTGTATACATACACCCACATACCTATATTTTTAAATAGCGAAGACTCGCATACCTTCAACAGGATTTCCGATTGGATTTTACGCGCGGAGATCCCGTGGGTCAATCGAGTCGATTACTTCCGCGGGTACGGGGCGATTGTATATTAATAACGAATGTACACATATATTTTATTATTTTCGATGTATAAACTCAGCCTGTGCCTCACCCCAGAACAAAAAATCGTTAATTATTTCACAAACGGTATACGCAAACACTGCAGGGTCATTTTAATTGCACGCGAAGCAGGATGGAATTACACACATGCCTTGCTCGCGCACGGCTTCATGAATTTTTTTCAAATTTTTTTTTGCTTCTCCACTTACCCAACCCTACCCCGTAAAAGCATACCGGCCTGAACTCCGCAGACCATCTAAAACGAACTGCCCACGGAATGGAAGAATTACCTCCCTCAATTTTTTATTATCTTTTATTTTCTCCTGTCCCGTCTCTTCCTCTCGCTGCCTACGTGACGGAAGGTAAATTCCTTGTTAGATGGGCAAAGACAATTGAATCCCAGAGAAATGCGGTTAGCGGCAATGAAGACCGATGTCGAACATGCATCGATATATAAGTGCTCAGTTAACGAAGGCACAACGAACTACATGTGAATATAGTATTGGATTTTGCATTGAATGGATTCCAAAGTTCTTCGCGTTTCAATTTGTTCCGTATGAAATTTTGATAGCGGTAATTTTAGGTCTTGACTGATGATCACTTCACAAACTGATGTGTAATACAATAGTACACAACGGTATCTATAAGTATTTGTATCGGTAATCACTAGAACGAAAACTGAGTACCTGTTATCGTCTCTTGTTTCCAGAAGTTTGCCTTATACCTTTCATGCAACCACGCACACCTTCGTTTCACCGTTGAATGTACCAAAAGCGAATCTCCTATTGTGCAAATTACATAAAGCCTGATGCTCCCATTCCCCTATATGCCAGATACATGTATTTCACATCGTTTCTATACAGTGTACTATATTTCTAGATTATCTTTCCGAGAGGGGGATGCCATCAAAGTCGAAGGAATTGTACGTGCGGAAGAACACATGCCGGGGGTGGTAAGTATGATAATTACATAAGTATAAGCTTGCTGGAAAATGAAAAAAAAAAAATACATTTTTTTATCCGATCCGTATTCCAGACATATACTTAACGTCAACTGCGATATTTCTGAATTGTATCACGTAAAAGTGTATCGAGGCAGGTCATTTCTTGTCCAACGCAACAAATGGTTAAGTTTAGTTCAATACCCGTGGCGGAAATACTGGCGGAGAACTCTGGAATACTTAAGTAATGCGGCACATCATGGGTGTCTAGTGAGAGTAGGGGATGGTTTATTAACGCTATGAATGATGACCTGAACTTACACCGCGGCGTATTTTAGTAAGGCGAGTTTAGCGCAGTCTGGTAATGCAACCAAGACACCAGTTAGCGTAGGGGGTATCTGTACATACCCTATCAACCAACTACCGCACGGATCGAGCGTATATTGTCTGACGAATACAAATCACTTGCATGCCACGTCATCCCAGCCGTACACGTACATATTTCCTCCTACCTGGTTGGTTTCCCGTGCGAGAAAATGACGGAGGTAGGGGATATGGGATAAGATTGAAGGTCCTAGAGCTTTGCTAGGAGACGAATGAAATTTACTCTCAGATGCGAAGGCTCGAGATGTATAGTGCAAACGTTACCTGGGATGTTTTCGCCTCAACTTCCCCTGCACCGCTGTTTAGTCGAAATCCCTGCACACGTGTGCGTGTGCAGTCTGTGTGTGCAAATCCTCCGAAAGATATTTCATAACTATATCTACCGCAAACGCCGTCCGATGCACAGGGATTTCAAACGGCATAATATTACCGGTAAAAAAATGATAAATGAAACGTCTCGGAAGAGTTATATGAGAGACTCATCTATCCTGCATCTGCAGAGAAAGTCCAGGCCGGGCTTAAATTACAATCATTATCATTCAAAGTTGATATCATTTATATACGTCATTCATATCCCTCGGTAGAAAGGTGCCGACGGTATTCGAGAAACTTCTTAAATCTTCATGAACGGCTTGGTGTTTTCAATTTTATAAAATGCCATGAAATACGTGCAACACTAAATAATCAGAATCTGCTAGACGATGTTTATCCCGTAACCACCTGTAGATTTGATTTTTTCCCCCAACCCTCTACATTTTTTCATCCTCTTTTTACACGAGCATACATCGAACGAATTAATGAATAAATTTTTAAACCCTATAAGGTGACTAACTAAAATGTATCCACACTGTCCATGCGTCTTCCACGTACCGGATATCCTTTGCAGACGAGGACCGCTGCTGCTGCCGGAAAAATAAAAAAAGAAAAAAAAGCAAATGGAACCAATCAAGAGCGACTCGCACCGTACGATACAGAAACAGTGGAAGAAGGGGTAAAGGCAATCAGGTAATTGTGTGAGCGGTCGAAAAATTTAACGAAGCGTGTTGTCGCACTACCGCGACTCTTCGAGTGGCAACGTCGACGGGTTCTCGGAGCTCCGCAAGATTTAGGGGCAGCTGATTTATCGCCGTTGTGAATCTAACACCTGGCATTTCGTGGGGTTTTGTACGGCTGGCGAGCGGACAGATTCAATATGGCAATAATACGTACCGACGATGATAATTCGGGGAAAATAAATCCCGTCGACACGTGAATGCCGCGAGGATTCTATCGTCACGCATAACGTAATATTTCGCGAGATGCGAGTCGACCTCGAATTCTGAATTCGCCGCATAACGTTTTCGCGAATTCATCGCCTCGCAACTATTGAAAAATATTCAACAGGGTTTGATATTCGCCGGTTTCATTTACCCCGTGTAACGTCCCGGACAACTGGAAGTCTCTCGACGTATGCAAGTTAGCATAAAAACGCGGACGGCCGCAGTTATTTCTACCTTACACTTTTCCCAACCCTCTTCGCAATTTTTGAACTTTTGTACTTCCAACAAGATTTCTGCATCATTTATACGTTAGCTGAAACAGGAGGCGCGGTTCTCCAGGGCTCGAGCTTTACCCAACAGTAAAAGCTAGCAGGTTCCAGCCTTCGCAGCAGCAGCACCAGCCTCCTTGAGAATAATCTAGCGAAAGCTCTGCGGCTGACAATGAGTAGTGTAATATTCAACGGAAGTTAACCAGTTAGCTATATATGTATATATAGAACACTACTTTGCGCATAGAACCAAGCTGTAGAATATTTAAAAAGAGTAGTCTTTCAGAATTTTTCTCTTCGGGTTCCCAGAGTGCACGGAATAATTTCTTAGATTCAAAAAAACTTGGCGAAGTAGCTCGCGCTCCTTCAACTACGATACCTGAAGCTACTCAATTTTTTTTCTACACGTATATATACGAGGAAACGTAAAGCAGGGCGGCAGCACTCAAGGAAATAATAACAATAGTGGAAATAATACGGATTTTATGGAGCCAGATCAAAAGTGGAACAATAGTAACTTGATTCGATTAACTTACAGAACATAAAATCCACGATACACCTATACACACTTGCTGAGAAGTAAAAATACAACTTCGGTTTATCGTACGGTTACTCGACCGAATATTTTATCCTTTCACTTTCGCGAATACCACGTGCGAAAATTCATTCATTCATTTACCTCCATTAGCTTCGTTATACTTTATCCTTCGGTCAACTGTTAGTAACATTGTTCGCACTCGCATAGATAAATTTCCCCCTTTAGAAAGCAAGGGAAAAAAAATCGGCAACGTACAGGATGTTAGTTGTGAATTTTCTTTTTTCCCTCTTTTCTTATCTCATTCCATCTTCGTTTTTTTTCTCTCTTTTGTCGATTATACAAATGTGCGTTCTTGAGGGCGGATAGTGATTCGGTTGCGTGAGGTGAGCCGGGGCTTCGGCATCGAGCTTTTCTGAAGTTCTGCGGTACGCAAGGAGAAATGGAAAGCGGTATTAGGGGCGTTTCAAGTCCCTTTGAACTTTCTTCGGTTAGCATATATTCCCGTAAGAGCCCTAAACGAAAAACAACAAAGAATATATACCGAGGTACCTACTCACTGGCCACCACCTACTACACTATACTTACTCGAACCCAACAACCCAACCTTCGGTTAAACCGTCGGAATATATTATTTCCGAAAGTTCACTGAATTCAAACTCAAATTTCGAGAACAATGCCGAAACGTTATGCTGTACGTAGCGATCCCTAGCGGGTTTGTATTATACACGGTTACTCGAAACAGAAAACTTTTACCAAAGTGAAGACGAACACTTAACTACAAAAACTTGTGAACCCTCAGCACACATACTATATGTAAATACATAACAGAATAATCGTTCGATATGGGTTTGTCTTTTTATCCAAAGTCAAAAATAGTAAGAAAAAAAAACATGTCTCTGGGTACGTGTGGAAAATTTTCAGAGTTAATATGTTCGGTTATGATATCGGCGGTGCGTATATTTTATGCATGAAATGTATGACTAACGATAAGTATTTTTCGACGAAGTATCGGATAACCGTTGATAAATAAAATTACATTTAACGATCTTCGGATGGTTCGTTTCAAGTATCTACTTATAGATATATTTGTGGACTTGTATTGCATCAACACGACTATTATAGATTTACTGTCCGTAGGACACGTAGTGGTCAAATATATTGGCGTACGTAACACATTCTCACAATTCTTTTTGATAAAAAGCTTCCTACACGACGAGCTTCACTGAACGGTGTATCATGTCGTGGCTACTTTAATATCCTGGATACCCCCTAATATCCAGGTAATCACTAGCTATACTCGGTTCTTTTTATACCGTCAACTAGACATCAAACACCCAGAGTTGAATTTAGCTTATATCGATGCGATATTATTAATCGCTTTTTCCCTCCCTAGGCATGAGAGTCGAATTATGCACTGGAAATAGACTGACCGAAAACTCGTCCGTGGAAAGTTAGATCCAAGGTTGTACGTACCTGAATACAAATTTCCCAACTCACATGATCAAACGAACGATAATAATTGATGAGGTTTTTGAGTGTGTTTGAAACAAAATTATATCTCGAAGCTGAGGACCGTCTAGCTAGCTCCCAGGATCATAGCTACTTACTTACCTCCCCTCGAAAATCGCTTACGATTAGAATCCACTGTCAAGTTGTCAACCGAACTAGGTAGGTATATATTCGCGGTGTTACAGCCGTGGTAACATCGATCCTATCTAGATTCGAGCCCGGATACCTAATTGCTCGTGCACCGCTGTGTTTCCCCCCGCCACTACCACCGCGTTATCCTGTCGCCTTCCCTTTTCCCTCTTTAGTTCGTCCTGGCAGTTGCCTTATCTCTTCTCCGCCGGCGTTTTGCTCCTTACGTCACTCTCTTGTTCGAGTTGTTTCTCAGGGCGCGGATGACACGTGCCATTTAGTTCCTCGGCTGTAATAAGTCAGTCGTGATCTTGTCGCACGTTAAGTGAGCTATGGAGCTCAGAGTCAGATTTGAAACCCACCCTCTTGTAGCTTCTTCGTACCAGACGGGGTATGGGATCGCGATTCCCGTTTCGTAATTGTTTTGCGTAATCGTGTCGGAAAGTATTGTAATTACAATATCCGCCCGCCCCCGCCCCTCTCCCGCCTCTCTTCAACGCCCTCGCGTTTGCAGCTTTCTGAGCACTTTGAAACATTTTCATCTTTTTCACGTCATTTCAATATCATTTTTGACGTACGCGCTGACTACGTTCATTATAAATGAATATTGAAATTTCTATTCCTGTAATTTATTTTTTATTATATATTTTTTTATTTGTTTTTCATGTAAAATAACATCGGTTATGTTGATGTAGATTTTTTTTCGTTTGAAGTAGTACATAACGATTTTATATCGGATAAAGTTATGGTAAAGTTATGATCACCAATTAAAAATGAAATTGTGGTTGAATTAGCGGCGGTTAAAGTAGTCCAGGGAGTGTTCGAAATTTTGGTTATTAGAAAATTTTTAATAGGTAATAAAAATAAACATATACTTGCGATTTTGAAAAAAGTACGCGGAAGGGGAAAAGCGCAACAGCACGCATTATTATGGTTGGTTGATTACAGCTGTGGGATATAACTACGTGGCGCGAGAGAATGGTGGATTTTAAATTAATCGCGTAGTTTAATTCGGTAAAACATGATGACTGAAAAAAATTATGTCCCATGCGAACGTACACTCGCTCTACAAATTTCAAAATGAATTAAAACTATCATAGTCGCGCTTATAGGTATGGGCCGTCGCTTCGTCATACCCGCGTAGTGAACAAATACAAATCGCAACTGCAATATCAGTCTGTAAATTGAATACGAGGCAAAAAAAGGAACACGATTGCTGCCGGTATCAAAGAGATCTCATTGATGGGGCAGACATTCATCGAATTAGATCCTCCGCTCGGCACACGTTCCATTCAATCATTTCGAATACAGATCGTCAAATATTGAAAAACGAGCTGTATGCACCACCAAATACATGAGGGTTAAAGATTCGTAACTGTCGATGGGTGAGTAATTAGCGAATTAGACATATTCACGAAAGCCGCAACAATGTTGACCTGCAAAAGCTCCGCGAACACTTATATTGAATTGTGGAAAAAAAAAAAAAAAAAAAAAAAACACATTTTTGAGAAAGAGAAAATGCACATGTCGGTAGAACGAAAGATACATGTAGAATCATGTACAAAAGTATCTATTCTCGGTATTGGTGGCCGTAGAAGAGAAACTTAGAGGTTGGGGTGGTTCTGTGCAGCATCAATTCATCAACCCACGAGACTTCGTACTCGAACTCGGTAGAGTTTGTACTTGCAGTAGCTCTAGCTCCGCTCTACGCTATTTGCTGTACCGAACTCCCGTCTCGTCCATTTCATCGTTCATTTTCATCAACAATGGCTGCCAAGTTTCATGGAATTCTGGTAGATTAAGGAGACAACGTTTGCTTGCCAGAAATCCGAGAAGAGACGCAGCGGTAGCGGTAACCTCAATGAGTGTGAGTAGAAATCTCAGTAATATTCAAAAACAGAAAAAGCTCTACCCTTTAGAATAATTTGAGAGCTGTGTGATATTTACGGAGGCGAGTATGATTCATCCACATCAAGTTCACGGTGTAAACGATATTGTTTGAAAGTCACGGAGAAAAAGCTGGGCGCGTATATCGTTATACGTCGTTGTTAAACGCGATTATCGCTTGAAGTATAATCGCTTGAAGAGAATTTTTTTTTTTTTTCAATCCCTCCGATTTTTCTAGAACTAGAACGACGAAAGAAATCTGCTCTTTTTTCGGACTTTTTCCCTTTTTTTAATTCCATGCAAAAAGAATAGGCGGATTAAGAGAACAGATTTTTTTCTTCGTCTACGTTGCATTGTTAAGGCGTTGGTATCGGCGAGCTGCAGTGAGGCATTGTCGAGAAGTAAAAGCGAAGTAGAATCTCACACAAGTGGAACGGTGGCATGGAGGGTGCTATTAGACGCCCGCGATGAAAAAAACGGTGTCTGGTTGAGGTCGAAATTTTGTGAATTCCAGGAATATGCGGATTTTTATTATTATTATTATTTTTTTATTTTAACTCATAGCTCAGTACGTCACGAGGATTTCTGCAAGAGGCCAAACAACACGCGGTTGATTGAACCGCGGAAGGTGTGGGTGAGCGGCTCGAGCTGCCAAAATATGCGCATCCTCGATGAAAAAATTCTAGACCCGACGAGCCCGCTATAGAGTTTTAGGTATTATTTTCGTTCGAGGCGTGAAAAATGAAGGAGCGAATTCAATTTTGAACGGACAAAACGACGAGCGCTTTTATATATATGAGGACCAGCTATGATATTCGCACTGGAATTAGAATCTACACTTCTGCAGGTGGCATTAAGGATTTTTTTTTTTTTATAATTTCTTTATTTTTTCAAAATCGTATGCCTTTTACACCGCGAGTTCCGTCTAATTTACTTTTTTTTATCGATAAGACTAATTAACAATATTTGTAATCTCTCCGGAATTTCGTACAGTCGGCGGATGTTTGCGGTTGCTGTAATTATCTGGGGAGTTCATAAGAAATTCACGTGGAACTTTATTGTATATCGCATGATTGGCGTGTGCGGTATGGAAATAAAATAATTGCAACTAAATTGCGTGAGGTTAATCAAATACATGGAATATTTTTGCCTAATTTCGTGGTAAATGTACGTACGCTGCGCCAAGGGAGCTCGATGATTACACCACCATTGATGTAACGAGTAGCTTATTAAGCTCTGTAAATTGCGAGCTTGCCAACCCGCGTTGAGTACCGTATATATGTATATTAGCTCGCCTGCTTTACCGGCTATGGTTTGAATAATAAAATCAACAATTCTTCCGAGTCGTTGAGCGACGGCGTGTACTTTACTTTGCACCTGATGGTTCAATATGCTAGCCCCAGAGTTTAATTTCAAACCTCTTCGTCGTCGTCGTCGTCGTCGTCATGGAATTAGAATTCTGCAGCTTTATCCTCGCAATCAAGAGGCGACGATTATTATTTACCTTTAATACGACAAGGACTAAGACACGGTTGAAACAAGGAAAATTATCGCTTAATCTTCTTCCAAATAGCTTTTTAAGCTCAAAGGTGAAAGGGAGTGAGTTGAATTAAAAGATTGTTGTGACTGCACATCGACTTTCTTTCAAATTACACACATGAAGAACCATTTTTCTGCATCCGACGTCCGGTCGAAAACTGCACAACGTTGTGCTCGGTGACTCGGAAGTTCGAACCCCCCTTTCCGCTCCCGTTGTCAGTTCATAAATCAACGGAACAAAGACGCGTAAAACATACATAGTCACGCGACTTAACTCCGACTTCGGGAAAACCGGAAACCGCACAGCTTTACTCTCTTCCTATGGTTCATCTCTATTGTTCCGTCGTTATTTCAACAATCAGATGTACAAAATGACACTTACACATGTCACCAAAGGTGCCTCTTGGAACGGTAGAAAAGTGAAGCGGTTATCAGAAGACGTTATTCGATCAGTTTATCGTTATCATATAAGTACGAATGTGACGTAAGCCGCTTTGATACAGGAAGCTTGAGTCGGCATTATTTCTGATTCAGAAGTGATAGCCAATTTTTATGGGAAAGATTCGTTTTTTTCTCTCTTTTTTTGAAACTAAACTACAACAGGGTGGAAAAAAAAGTCGGAACGAAACCGAGTTATCGCGGTATATAAGCAGTGACACGTGCTCGTTCGTTGTCCAATTCGGTGTTAGCAACTTCTTAGAAAGTTTTCCGGGCAGAAATACGCGACAAAGAGTTGTTAGTGACCGAGTGACGCAAATGGCTAGAACCAGGAAACGTAATTTTAACTTTATCGAGAGACAACCTTACCCGGCTCAACTCTATGCCCGCGCTCTCCTTCGGCTCTAAAGAAGCGCCGTTCTTATCGCAAAATTTTTCAAGGGTTTAGAAAATCAGAGATCTTTTGAAAAAGAAATTCTCTAACTCTAGCACAAATTTTGTGGTCATGCCGGCGAAGAATTTCCGTTCAATTTTCGAGACTGGCATTTCTTTGCTCGAGCTTTTTGAACAGCGACAAAACATCTAGAGGATAATCATGATTAGATAAAGCGAAGGGCGCAAGAGGAGAATATAAATATGGACCTCGAACTTCCGGGAAATCACCTTTATAATATCTTCTCTCTACTTCGCGGTGTACCCTTTGACCGTGATCGCGCTAAACTTCATCTGCCACGTAACGTGCGGGTGAAAGTGGTCTTCAGAGTGTTTTTGTTCCGGTAGTTCAACGGAGGCCGTCTAGTGGTCAACTAAAAGAGCCGAGCTTTTTCACGGAACCCGGTGCTGATTACGGCTTTGTGTCATCCCGCGGGATGTAACGACGGCGCGAAGCAAAAGCATCAAGAAAAAGTACGCTTTGAGCTTCCACCAGCTCTGGTAGCCGCTTCTAGCGGTAGACTTGGTAAAATGAGAACGAGGTAGAAAAGGGAAATAAGGGCAAAGAGGTAGATGAAGAGCAAAGGGTTGCGCAGCTTGATGCGGTAAAGCGTGTTGGAACAATTTAAAAAAAAAAAAAGAATTTTCTGTTCCAAAATTGTAACTTCATGCGATTTTGAGAGCTACGACGTTTAATACGCATTGTAGCAAAATCAAACAGATTTTATGTATACTCTCAATGAGCTTTTAAGAGACGAACGTAAGCAGCCTGGAACGAAACAGTTTGAAACAAACGGAATTTATCATCAATGGTTGCTCGAAACCACGCGATCGCGATTTTCGAAAGCTCTGGCCAACTTGAAGAGAGAAGGAAAAAAAAAGGAAGACAAAAAAAAAGGAAAAAGTTTTACTTCATGTATAGGATAAATCGTGGAAGCTTCGCGATACGAGGTGATTTAAATTTGAAACTTGAATTCATGGGAAAATATCTCGCTCCAGTGAGTTTTATAACACTCGAAGTGTTACTATAGAGTCAATGTACCTGGCAACGTATCGTATATCCATGAAGCGTCGAGTTCAGTGTGAATGGATAAACAGTATCGGGTATTTCAAGGATAGAGTTTAGCCAGCTTCTTCTTCCTGGTCATATTTTCTCTCTTACGACTCAAACCGTACATATAAGTATCACCAAAATATCCGCTCTCCTACTGAAATTCGAAACGTGCTTTGAGAAGTTACGAGGTAAAGTGGGCATGTTTTTAGTGGTAGCGTATCAGCTTCGTCGACTTTTACGAGTGATGATGATAATTTATCCGTTATATCGGAGAGTCTCTTTTCACCTACCTCCCGACCCGTTTTCACAATTTGTTAGAAAAATATCGTTGAACGACATGTGACACTGCTGAAGTACTTTCCAATGATATTTCATCCCGGAACGCCGTGAGGTTCGCGTTACCAACTTCTATCGATTTCTCATTACCGCTCGTCATCGATGTCGTCGTATAGTAGTCCTCGTTTTGATACGTTTGACAGTTGGTATCCTTCATTGATCGACAAATATTACATTGATATTCACCGAACCTCCCGTTCGCAACTGTATATATTTTTTATACTGTGCCATGTATTTTTTAATGACATAAAAAAATAAAAATATACTCATACGTATATCTGATTTGTCGCTTAGCTCCACGGGATCGTCGAAAAAAAAATTTCCGAGGTAAAAGACGATTCGGACATGCAACAGTTGACGAGAGTTGATTCGATTAAGTCCAAGATTGGACAAAGGCCTGTTTCAGGTCCTGGAAAAATCTTACCATCGAATACAGCCAGAGGCGATTCGAATAGCCTATCTTGTTTCCATGGCCGTCAGTTATCCACTTTCCCAATTTTGTCTCTCTCTGCGTGTATTTCTTATCGTGCTTTCAAGCTTTCATGCTTTGGATTATACGCCTCGTCGGTAAGGTTATAACGTAAACTGAGCGACGGATGAAAAAAAAACAAAAGGATGAATGAATGTTAACAAATAAATGTAACGTTCAAAGCCGAAGACGTATATTTCTTTCAGCTTTTGTCTTAATTTTTTTCTTTTACGATCGCTGTAATTCTAAGACTACACAGAATATCATATTAATAACGATGATAACTTAATTAAACAATAAAAGAAAGAGCGGGTAGGGAAAAATTATTCCGAACAGAAAAAAAAAAGTACCGGATAAAAAAAAAAAAACATTCAAAACAAAATTGGAACTGATGAGAAGGAGAAAAAAACAACTCTCATTGTGTTTCCGGTATGAGTTTCCGACTGAGAGAAATAATTACGTACAAAGTGATCAGATTATCTCGACTCCAGTATTCTTTCTTCGCAAAAACCTTTCAATTAATATTAATTGACTATGCGGACAAACAGGCAGGAGTCTTCCTCAGTAGCTATCTATATTTTTTATTGACTTAATGTTGAACTTATGTACATACATTATATATACCTGTATATTTTATACGTAGTAACGAATATCGGTATGAAATCGGAAACGGAAGTGCCGCTTCTATATACGCTCGGGATTCGATAGTTTCCGTTTACCACGTGTAGTCGTCTGTATATACAGTGGAAAACTTTTACCAGATCACGGACTGCAACGTAAGGAGCTATAATTTCAGCAGCTAATGAAGCTGACGAGCGGAAAGTTGAAACTTCCACGGGTACCTTAGAGAGCTTGCTTTTTTTTTTCACTTGCCGATTTTTTTATTTTATTTATTTTTTCCCTTCTTTCGCGCTGTTTTATGTACGTGCGCATGCTTTATGTGTATATATATGTACATGTATATGTTATATATGTACGTACATATAATATATATATATATATATCTACTTTTCTTCTGGGTCGACCGTCTCGCAAAACTTCAAGAAATATATGAAAAGAAGAAAGAAAAAAAGAAAAACTTGACTCCCGACAACCACTTCCGCTGAACCGAATCGTAACTACGAAAAGAGATGTAGAGTTTTGCTGTTCCTGCATACATACATATACATCTACCACATATACCTACACTACGTACAGTGACGGTCGAAAGAGTCGAGGGACTTGATTTTTTTTCTTTTTTATTTTTCCTTTTTTTTCAAGAGTGGCAGGGGCGAGCAACGAGAAACCAGTCTTTGAAAAAACCACAAGAAAAAATAAAGAGAAAAAAAATCACAATAAAATAGGGAAAAAACCCAAAGACACGCGAAAGATTTACCATTCCAACTGGGGTTACCACCCCTATTTATAGCTTCTTCCTCTTGAGAGCTTCCACCGAATTTGCGTGCAGGTAAAACACCTTTCTGGCGTGTGATATAAAACCATCGAAATTAACAGCAGCGGTGGGCAATTTATAAATGAATCGTTGTCGGTATAGTCAGTCTAGGCATAGTCGAGTGGTGTTACAGGGTCGAAGAAAGCTAAGGCTAGGTAACATGGTATAGTTGGCCAAGGTTATCTTCGCCTGGCCCCGAGCTGAGCCTTTCGGCGCCGTGGAACCGTGCCACTTGAGATTTGTAGATGCCGTTGCGATCTTCCATGATTTAAGGGTGGACCCTCGCTTAATCCCAGACCCGCTGTCTTCGCCAAGTTTATTACTTAAGCCCTTGTTTACAGGGAACATTCACTCAAGGGTTTCTTGCACCGTTTCCCAGCCATTCCCACCCCCCATCCCCGAACAGCAAAATCTCACCCTTCGTTGAACTTTTTTTGTTGTCTTTTTTTTTCTCGTCAAACCCGCCAAAGTATACCTAATTCGCAATATTACGTCGCTAAATTAACCTCGCATTAAACGGGCGACCTTCAAATTGTAAATACAGTCGACATCATCTTTATCACCATAATTTTGTCACGCGCGACATATCACTCTAATTTTTTTCAATTGCAACACCCAACGTATGTACAAAGAAACTTTGCAGATGGTAAAAAGAGACGGAACAATGAATAAAAGAGGAAAGAAAAAGAGTAATGCGAAAATCACTGGGATGAACAGAAAGCTCGAATCGTTTCCAGTCTGGTCCCATTTTGATGATACTCCACCCCTGAATGCAACCGTGCATAGTTTTTATAGTGCGAATGACATAAAAGGAGCATTGAACGTGAACTATAGCTACGTGCGATTCTTTTTGTACGGGTACAAGTACAGAGGAGTATAAAGCGATGCGTTTCAGAGCAGGTATACACGAACATAATTACAATACATAGATATACAATACAAACAGTCCGTAGTACCACGAGAGTTTTTCGGATGAACGCGAAGAGGTTAGTACAAATCAGAGAGAGTACAGCAGAATCCACGATATATAAGGGGTACTTTTTCCTTTTGTCTCTTTTTTTGTTTTTTTTTATTTATTTTTTTATTTATTCTTTCTCTTTCTACTACAAGTAATTCGCAAAAGGCTGATACTATAGGTATGCATAGTATACAGCAATTTCGAACAAAGGGGGTAGATCTCTAACGCGCTTTCACCTCTGTATACCCCCTTCAATCGTTAGCGGCACGATGCATGCATAAACAGGAGAGGGATGAAATACGACGCTTTTTGATTAAACATCGCGCCGGTTTGTTATTCAAACTTGTACACTTGTTTACGATTCCACGTACGAAATTATTATCGGGTTGAGGATAAACTAGTCTGCCAAAATTTGATAACTTGCATAAAAAAAGGTTATCGATTCTTTCTGCTTTGATTAATGAGCGGAGCTACACGAAGATTTTTTGAAGATATTTCTTGAAGAAACTTTCGGGTTTTTTTTCGATAACTAGGTAAGCTATTGTTTGATAAGAAAGTTTTGAATCCTGGAGGTACCGTAATTATCTCCATTTACATCGAAAAGCTTCGACATTTGGAAAGAGCAGCTGTAAGCTACCGGCCGGTATAGATATATCTGTAATACTTTGAACTAAATACAAATTTTTCACCCCAAAAATTTTATTCCGTACCAATTCTACACTTTCGCTGCTTGCCCGTTTATTCACTTTCGTCCTACGCGTTTCTCTTTTTCACCTGTTTATATATTTCTCTCCTTTTTCTTCCTCTCGTTTTACCCTACTCTCCGCCTCATCGCGAGTGACAGAGAAATTGCTTACGTAAATACGACATTATTATGCGACCAGCATTACTTTATTACGAGACCCGGTATAAAATTTCTGTTTTACGATTCAATCTAATCAGGAGAAATGTTTAGGGACCGTCGCACAACCTGCCCGATTTAACATAACTCCGGTGACTGCGAATTTCCCTTGGAGTTTGCCTTTACTTTTTTCGTTTTTTATTTATTTATCTTATTTTATTCTGCTTCATTTTTTTCAGCGACGTTTGCAACACGCGGAGAGAAACTCGAATCGTTCAATGCGTGATGTAGAAAAAAAAAAATAAAAATAATAAAATAAAACTCAAAGACAGAGAAAAAAATAAACGGAAGAGAAACACAACTCTGATGGGTTTGAAGTTCGACGATGTCATGTGGGGCGAACATTTCTCCAACCCCACTCTGCATAAGTTAACAACATCCGAAAATATGTTTCTTTTGGTAGAAGCAGCGACTTTCGTTCGATATGTATTTCTGAAAGAAAGGGGTGTGTAAAAAAAAACATCATGTCGTAAATGGAAAAAGAAAAGGAAATGGTAAAACGGCACGGATCAACGGTTCAGGTATTAAAGTCCGATTCTTTTTCGATATATGTATTCTCTGATATCTAGTAAGAGAGTTAGATGAAAGATAAGACCGGTAATCGCTGAGACTTTCATATTCTTTCTTCGCCCAGAGTATTCGGAAACACGCAAGGTGTTGTTTGTTGTAGGAATAATAGAGAGAAAATAAAACAAAAAAATAAATCATTTATTCTAATATCTTAAAACGTCATAAAGTAACGTCACGATCCCTCGTACTTCGCATCTTGCTCTATATTCATGTAATATACGTTGTTTGAAACAATTTTTCAACCCATCAAATCACCGACTCTCGATTCACCGCACCCGATATGGGTTCGTTGGTTCGTTGCGTTGCGCGTTGCGCGTTGGTTGGTTGGTAAAAGCGGAAAAAGAGGAAAGTTTGATGGACCGTCCTGAAAAGCTGGGGTGAATCTCTTGAGGGTTGAAACTGAGTAGCTGTATCCATATATATAATACACGTCTGTACAGATGTATATAATAATATATAAAATTTGGAGTGCGAGATGATGGATTCGCAGCCCCCGCCCGGATTACTTTCATTTTTTTTTTTTCGCGCCGTTGTCTATCCGAATCAGTGATAATTGGCCAACGAAGTACAAAAATAATTATGCCCACCAGGCTTGGGTTTTCGGTTTGAGTTTAGGTTCGAGTTCGGGTTGCGTGTTACGGGACATTGAACGTCAAGAACCGAGGACGAATTTCATGTTTAAGGTCACCGGCGCGGAAACATTGAGTTAAAATTATCTTAAACTTCCTCCACGACTCGTAAGCGATGTAATATCACCGTAAGTTAAAGCTCTAGCTCATGCCAAGGCTCCTCCTGGTTCAGCTGTGTTACAAACCTCGGCTGTATAATAATATTGTTCTTTTCTCATATTTCATAAAACGTCCCGGAATAAAAATTCTTACATTTATTCTATGAAGTTGCCCACGCATTAATCCTCGTCGAGTTGATGAACTCCGTTCGTTCTCGAATCGCTTAATAATTTCTGGCGGCAAAAACTGCATGCAGCTTACAGCATTAAACCGCGATTTTATATATTGCACATCTCGTGAACCGACGGCGAAAAGTACGTTAGCTGAATATGCAGAGTGATACGATTAAAGTACCAATTTGCGTTTAAACACCGTATCACGTAATCTCTTCAGCTTGACGAACAACGTAACTACCTCGTCGCATATCATCTCAGAAATCTGATACACGTAAAAGAAATTAGCGAAATTATAATGTAAAAAAAAATCTCATTATTTCTAGACTAGATGAAGAAGCGCAAGAAGAAGAATCGACTAATAGATCATCGCACGTCCGTTGTTTTCTCCGCACATCGTAGATTTTCTAACAAATCAAATAAAGATTAGGGCTGGCATATCCAATCTAGCAACGTTAGGTTCGTTGAAGGATTTAGTTACCAAAAAACGAGGTAGTAAGCCGGTAAGAAAAAAGATAGGTAAAAGAAAAAAAGAAATGAAAAAAACAACTTGCGGTTAACAAAACTCAGGCAAAAAGTGCAGTAGCCCGGTATACAAAAAGGTATCGGTTCTTCAAAATATTATACCCACGCCTACTCCTTTGCCCCTCTTTTTTGCGAAGCAATTTCCGCAACCGCCGGAAGTGATTATTCCTCGCAGATTTTCTAGCTAGTTAAAAATTGTGTCGGTGCAGCGACGAAGAAGGGGACGGGATCGAATGTAATTTATACGGATTCGTTTGACCCCTCGCGACGGCGGAGAGAAAAATATATAGACGATAAAAAGACTGAGCGAGGTAGAGAAAAAGAACAAGAGCCTTCCCGATGACTCGGGTCACTAATGGGTCCCCTTCGACCTCATCCCGCAGATGAATGGCTTATTGGCTGTCAATGCTCACCGTCGGCTACCGAACGAACTCGAAGCCCCTGAGGGTTGAGCAGATTGCTCTCTCCGCAACCTCAAAGGGACCAGACCGCAGACGATAGGAGTGAATTTTGCACCCGTTTATCAATCTCGTATTTGCGAGCAATTTTCAATCCTTTCATAGCACGTCGCCAATTAACAGAGTGGAGAGTGTTCTCGAGATTTTCAAAACTCAAGGAGAATTCTAGGGAATTTTAACTCCAGACTAAATGAAGTAAATGAAGTAAATGATAAGCGATCATCCGGTGTACCACGATCGACGTATATACGTACGTAACTTGGATTTCTCGAAGAGGGTGGAACGATGAAAAATAAAGGCATACACGATAACGTCTGCGCTTCGACGTTGGAGGGTCTTGAATTATTTTCAGTTAATGACGGCTTCCTGTAACGACTTCGTTACACGACACGGTGCTCGGCGACAAATGGCGCCCGCGCGCTACTACCAAAGAATTACATTTATTACGCGCTATATATAGTACTGTGCCGGCAGCCCTTATACATAGATTTATGTATAGTATAAAGGGACAGCTTTTTAGTTTCGTTCCTTACCCAACCCAACCTTACACTTCGCCTCACACCCTTACCCTTCGTGTACTGAATATTCTCGTGTTCAAAACCGTCCAACTCGACGACGGGTATGTTTCCGTTTACCTCATTTCAACGCTATACCTTTTAGCTCGGCCCACATGATTGGCTTTGCGTTTAATTGCCCCTAGCTGTTAGGGGAAGATATACACACCACGCGGTTTGAGAATAAAAAAAGAAAGAACGAGAAAAAAAAAAAAAAAACAAAACGAATCAAACTGGCGCCTATATAACCACCGACTCGTGCAGACCCCCAGCTCGAGCAATAAAATTTTCGTCACGGACTCTCGAGGGACGTTAAACTGTTACGATTTCTTTTCATTTTCAGTGTTTTTTTTTTTTTTTTCTTTTCTTCTTTTACATACGCTCGTGAATCGCGTGCGTGTAACTTGTGGCTGATCCATGAGAGAAACGTCGCAAATGAGTGTAAGGGGTAACGGTGGTCAAGGAACTATTTGTTCAAATGAATTATTATCGTCCAGTCAACCTCTGAGTCAAGTTTAACGACTGAATCACATCTTATTTGTCAAACTAGTCATACGAAATAATAGTTGTAAAACACATGTGTAATATCACAGTACAGATGTTCTCTGCTCAATTCTACGGAGAAATATATTACTCCCCCCCCCTCGCGCCCCGTGAAGGCGGGGTGAGAAAATATTTAAACACGCTGTACATCTTCCTAGAGGAATTCTCTCCCGCGATCGATTTCTCAGAAGAACGTACGTGTGAGCCGAGCTTCTGCGGAGCGGATAGGAAAGAATCTCAGCTCGGAATGAAATACGCCGCATACACGCCGTACAGGTGGAGAAATATTCTCAGAATATATTTCTTTTTCTCCGAATGTTTTTTTCTCCTCTCTCTTTTGTAAGAGATATACGTGCATGGATAGAAGACGAAACTATCTGTGAAGATGGTTATGCAGTACTCGTTAGGGGTAAAATTTGTAACGGTAAGAAAATTGAGCAGCCGCGAATCAATTTGTTAAAAGTTAATTTGTAGAACGCAGGTCGTGTCCTGGTTATGATCCCGGCCCCGGGCGATATTCCTAGTCAGCGATACGACCTCGACCTTAGAAATGCTAGACACGCACGCACGCACGTACTCGAGAAATCAACTAACGGAAACATGTTCGGAGAGTCCTTTCGCCGGGAGCACTATACAGGGTAAGGGATGAAAAGACGTGAGGAAAGGGAAGGAGAACAAGAAGCTTCGTTGAAGGTGGAACGGGTGAAAGACGGAAGTGAAAGAGAAGAAAGGAGCCCGAAAACCGCGCAGCCCCAAAACCGACCGCGTAACCTCCTTATAAACAAACGACGCCGTATAGCCGAATACGCGGGGTGGTATCGCACAAATAAATTGAAAATTGAATAGACTAGACCGTTATGCCAGCGGCAGACAAATTTGGGAAGTGAAAAATTTTCACCGCGACATCATCGCAGAGAGACATTCTTTCTCTCTGTTCCGTAATACGATTTTTATATAAGAACATATTTTTTATTATCCTGAAAAAGGCTGACACGAGTAATTTTGTCGAGATTTTGATGTATGGCTGGAGGTTGACGATCCGTGATACGTATAGATCCGTCAATCACCGCGTGAGGTTCTTCACCCTCTATATACCTTGAGTTAATTACATCGACGTAATTAAGTAATTAACTATAGCTTCCGCGCCGGCGATGGGCAAACAAGGAAAGAGCACGGGCAATACGTCTTGCGTGCGGTGTAACGCGCGTTCTAAGGTTCTGAGGGTAGGTACGCCAAGGAACACAAAATCTTCCTTGAATTAACTATACATAGATATACCAGCAACGAACTTACGTTCGCTCGCACGTATTCTGACTAATATCGTCACCTAATTAACCATAACAAATTCCTGAATAGAAATGAACCAGAAACTCTGTAATCCTCTTCCATCTGAAGTTCGCTGATAGTCAACAGATCAATCGAGACGGCTATTTCCGTGATAAAAATTCGACCGCAGGTGTTTCTAAGATTCAAAAGAGAACATTCCAATCAAATCAAGAACATGAAAAGCGAGAGGAAAATATAATTACCGCACGGCGTAGGCATTTACGTACCGCATACCATGTATACAGCGAGTATAATAATTTTCAGTGTGAACTAAAACCGCGTCGTCCGCGTGCCAGGAACGAATCGTGTAATTTATATAGCCCGTGTGTATATGCGATGCAAAAATTGATCGCGTGCCTCAGAATCGGATGTAATTATTACGAGTGGCGGAGTGTAGAGCTGGTAGAAAAAGTTTTTACTCTTGAGAGGACGGAAAATTATTTGGTCGTAAATGATTTTTTACTAGAACTGAACTCCAGCAGCAAGGTTCTGAATGTGTAGCCATATAATTACGACCCTTATAAAATTCGTTAAACACACGACTCTATAAATACACATATTGTATACTTTAGTATATGTATAGGTATATGCACGTACATACTGCGGGAGATTTCCTTCGAATTTATAATGAGAACTGAGGAATAATTATACTATTACGAGGAAGGAAAAATTATGCGAACGACCAAACGACCGCGAACTTATGGTTAAAATTTTCATTTCTTACGTTCAGAGCAGTGAGTGTATTACACGAAATTATATTCTAATCGCCATGAGACGGATGTCTCACCGTTTTACTGTCACTATTGCACGCGCGCGCCGCATTTTATTTCATTTTTTTTTTTTAATTTTTGTCTACTATTCTTTTTCAATTTCATATCATTACATTTCAGACGCATCGCATGGTGAAAGTTTTTTTTTCATCAATCTGCATTATTGTCATCGCAATTTGAATTTTATGTTCAGGGTATAGGATTGGACGTTGGGTCCAAACCTTAGATTTTTGTCGATTTTGGGGTCAAAAATGAAGTATTTGTGAAATCAATCGTAGGACACTTTTCCAACGTATTTTGACCTCAGGAACGCGAATCCGTCGATTAAATTGAGCCAGGAATTAATCCCATCGAGATATCTTCATTTTGTCACTTTTCAGAGCGATAAATCGGCGATAACTCGATTAATTTTATAGATAGATCAATTTGGCTTGCAGATTCGTGTTCCTGAGGTCAAAATACATTAGAAAAGTGTCCTACGATCGATTTGAAAAATACTTCATTTTTGGTCCAAAAATCGAAAAAATCCAAAGGGGTATACCTTAGATTTTTGTCGATTTTGGGGTCAAAAATGAAGTATTTTTTAAATTAATCGTAGGACGCTTTTCTTATGTATTTTGAGCCCAGGAATTCGAATCCGCAAGTAAAATTGATCTATCTATAAAATTGAAAAAGTTATTGACAATTTATCGCTCTGAAAAGTGAAAAACTGAAGATATCTTGACGGGATTTATTCCTGGCTTGATTTAATCGACGGATTCGTGTTCCTGAGGTAAAAATACGTTAAAAAAGTGTCCTACGATCGATTTTAAAAATACTTCATTTTTGACCCCAAAATCGACAAAAATCTAAGGTATACCCCTTTGGATTTTTTCGATTTTTGGGCCAAAAATGAAGTATTTTTGAAATCGATCGTAGGACACTTTTCCAACGTATTTTGACCTCAGGAACGCGAATCCGTCGATTAAATTGAGCCAGGAATTAATCCCATCGAGATATCTTCATTTTTTCACTTTTCAGAGCGATAAATCGGCGATAACTCGATCATTTTAATAGAGAGATCAATTTAGCTTGCGGAATCGAATTTCTCCGCTCAAATTACATAAGAAAAGTGTCCTACGATCGATTTTAAAAATATTTCATTTTTGACCCCAAAATCGACAAAAATCTAAGGTTTTGGATTTTGGATTTTTTCGATTTTTGGGCCAATAATGAAGTATTTTTAAGGTCGATCGTAGGACACTTTTTTAACGTATTTGGAGCTCAGGAACACGAATCCGTCGATTAAATTAAGCTACGAATTAATCTCATCGAGATATCCTTATTTTATTACTTTTTAGAACAATAAATTGGCGATACCTCGATCAATTTTATTGTTAGCACGCCGACGTGTGTGTTATTTTGTGAATCAACGTGAATTGATTCATACTTCTGTTTTTGACAAATCCAGCAGAACCAAGTAACAATAAATACTAAAGGACAAAGAAAGAATAGAGAAAAGAAAAGAATTTTGAAAAAAAAGAGACTGACGTAAAAAATATTTCACGAAGAGATAGATTTTTCAGTGAAATTTCGATGTCGATTCCGCTTATGCGGAAAATGAAAAATAAATTATTACTGAAAACGCTCTGAACTTTCCAAATGTATTAATAACTCCATAAAATGTTTAGTTTCATATGAATGAAAAAGTACAATACGATTCAAGTATAAAGGACATGTGATGGTTGAAGTATATTCCAATTTATGTACATACATATTTATTTTTTCCAATGGATCCACCGCGGCACGCGATTTTTTTCATTCTTCTTTCACTAATTTTTTTTTATTATATCACTGTGAAATCGAACGCTGCAGCACAGCTGCCGCCTCTCAGGTATATCTATATCGTTGCGGCAGCAACGGTATTATACTAGTTTTAACCCCTACCGCCGTTTTAATAACGCGAGGAAAAATGATTTAATCACAGTTTTATTCGTCTCTTTAATTTCAGCGTTCACTCTCGCGTTCACGTGCACATATACAACGCTTGAACCTAGATGCGAAGTAGAAGAAAAGAAAGACTTTATTATACGTTATTTATTATTATATATAGAGCCTACATGGTCAGTGGACTTTATGGACACGACTCAGTCTGATGAAATATTTATTCGGCAAAAGAACTTGCCGGTGAATTTTCATGAGCGATTCCGTTTCCGTTTAGGGGGAAGAACAAAAAGTTGAAAAAAAAAGGGAGAAAGAGAATTTGAAATTTCAGATGTTCCAAAATGAAGACAGGGCGTTAGAACGAATAGCAGCGATTCCCACTGCGCCATTTGTCGTATGAAAAAGTCCGGGGCTTCGTGCAACGAATTTTATACATGTGCGGTTAGGTCTATATTCCGAGGAATTTAGAGTGAAGTATGCTGAACGGATGTTACGGAGCATGAACGAAAACTGTGGGGAAAGATGACGGGAGTAAGTAGAAAAATGAAAAAAAAAACGACGTAATAAGTAAAATAAAAAATCGTTGAACGTAAGCGGGAAGTAGCTGCGCTACACAGGAAAAAAGTAAATCTGGAGATGCGATGGTGTCGGACGACCGGCTTACTGCGGCGGAGCGTAGAATATATATGTGGGTGAATAAAGAATAAGACGAAAGGCAGTAAATAAGAAGAAAAAAAAAAAAAAAAAAACAAATAAGAGTTCAGGTTAATAATGAGAGTGCTCCTCAGAATCCTGACCTACTCTAAAGATCGCCTTAATATTAGGAAAACGGCTCAACTTCACCTCTGAACCTCAATGCGATTCTAACGCGTGTTAGTAACTGAATAACTGGAATGTAGGGGTAGATGGGTAGATAGCTGGTACATAGTATATTTCGAGAGGAAGAAAAGGAAAAGTTCACAGCCCTATACAGGGTCGTAAATTTCATCTCTTGACATTTTTCATCTAAAGATAAACAGTTAGTCTTACGATTTTAGGATAAAAAGATACGCAAAGAATGGAATAAAGATTTGTTCGACCTTAAACCTCTGGTGCCGTTGCACCTTCTTTTCATCCCGTGATTTTGTATATTTTTTGTTCGAAACGACGCCGCTGACGAAGTTTCCGATACCCCGTACAAGAAAAAATAAAAAAAAATAAAAAGATACAAGAGACCTCGACGACGTCCACAACTACCGCATAACTGCGAGATCAAGAGAAGCACGTGACAGAAGAAAAATAGAAAGTCCATTGTTGGATCCAGGCACGTAAGATTTTCCTTGATCCTTCCCACTTCCGTCCTACGGAATTCGTAATTCAAAGGACGCCCACGACCGAGAATCGAGATCCGATCAACAACTACCACTTCCAACCCTCCCTAGGGGTCGTAGGCAGAACAGCAACACCACTATTTTGCCAACCTTGCCAACAACGTCTCGTAACTACATAAGTAGAAACAGCTATACGCGTATACGTACTTACATCTATTCGCCTACATTTCGAAGCTCGTATAAACGAACTGCGATACGTCACGTACCAGCAAAAGCATCATATTGTCTGGAAATAAACCCTATATTAGTGTCAGCTATACCGTCGCCACAGTGGCGAAGGTTCGCTTTGATCACTCTATGGAGTATGCACCGCGGATACGTCAGCAAGACAATATGGTCTCGCAGAAATTTTGCGCGAATCTTGGCGCCCATAATGAGAGAGTCTTGGAACTATAAACAAGCCTTTCGTCGTCGTTTATGTCACGTTTCCGTTCAACTTGGTAGATAAAACGGGGCGGCTTCGCCCATTCAATAACAATGGAATACCGTACGACGCCATTATCTGACACGCGTTGTATTCCGCTATCAAGGAAAAGAGGGAGAGAAAGAGATCGGGGGAAAGAAGGAGAGGTGGGAACACGAGAAAAGATAGCGGCTGGATGACTGTAAATATAGCCATATACCTACGAACGTCCATACGTCTGTACATTCCACGTACAACATAGATGCGATAACGTCTGAAAGTTTGGCGCATCATGTGCAATTGACGGCGTAATTTCGAAATGAGATATTTGATTTCTGTTTGCTCGGTTGAATTTTACCATTGCAATTCGGTCGGTCGGTGCAACACCAGAAGGAAAGATCTCGAGACGACAAACGAGAGCTAGATAAAGGAGTAAAACACGTGACACAGTTGAACAACTTTCTATATTCCAATTTCTATGTACCATCTATGCGTATGTTTATTCCATATTTTTGTCCAACGAAAGCTTTTACAATATACCTACAACATGTACAGATACTTGCAAAAACTTTTCATCAGTTCAGAGTCGAAAATACATGTCTCTTGTGTTGTTGGTACGGTTGGACTTTTGCAGACGAGCAGGACAGGGACAGTGCAGGAAAAGATATAAAATCGAAGTGACGCTATCTTTGGATGCTCTCGAGTCCAACGTACTGTTCTCTTCGCCGAGAGTAGAGACGACTCTACGGGATCAACTCGGTCAACTTGAAACCATCCTGGGAATGAAAGAAATCCTGATAGATTTCAACGGATCCTGAAAGCTGCACGCGCGCGACTACGTGTACAGGGTGGGATTAAAAATCAAAGGGAATAATCCTCCATCTTTTATGATCTTTGTTGAGTTTCGTTCTTTGTTCATACGTTATTATGAGAGTTGAAAAATTATCTGAATTTTCGGAACACCCCCGACTGGAGAAGAGGAAAATGAGAATGAGTATAAGGTGCCAGTGGCAATTATTTAAAATAAAGTCGAGGCTGAATCAGCGAGCTTATTTTGCTAAACCGGTTCTGTCTAATACCGCTAATAAAACGCCGTACGCTAGTGAGGAGACTTTGATCCAGAAAGTAAACGCGTGAGAGACCCAAAGCTCGCCTCTTTCTCTCTAAAGCTCTACCCATATCTACCTATACTTTATACTACTCTTTTTCATAGTCGAGTCAACGAGCTAGAAAAGATCACGATGCCGGGATCAAAAGGGGCTGACAAAAAAAATATAAAAAAAAAGTGAGTAAGCTTTAACCGAGTAATGGAAATACCCATCCACCAGTCTTTGATAAGAACACAGGCATGTCAAACTATGGAGGTAATTGAAAGCACCACTTCGTTGGGCCCGAAAGATTGGCATTATTCTCCATTACTTTTCACGATGCAAAATACTTCGACGGCTGTGGGACGGACGTGTCGTCCACACATGTACCAATTATCATGCTCCTTGGGAAGAGAGATGAAAAAATATGTGGAGTGACGGAACCATCCCCGGCGGGAAAACAAGGGAAAGATCAAAAGAGAGTGTCAACGCCCAGCTGAAAGCTGAGGATGACGGTTTTGTAAAACTTGAAGCTTTCGCAAAAGCATGCGATCGTCTTAAAGAAGCTCACGTTACGCATTATTTTATCATTGTAATCGTGAGGTTGTATATTGGATTCACCTTAATAGAGCACTTTTTCTTGTTTTTATGCCACTCTTGAAACATTAGATTTTATCTTTTTATAGAAGCGTTGCATCGTATCGACTTACCGGAAGGTTAGAGTGGTTAGAGGTCTGTAGCTCTTGTGACTGTTTGGGTCCTGCATCGGAGTACCCCAGAAATCGTCCCTTAAGATGTTAATGACAGAACTGGAAGCAAGGACGTCCTTGTTTCTGACAATAGCCGGAATGTCATCGTGCACAAAGTCACCCCCGAGGGCGTTAAGGTAACATCCGATAGCTACCAGGGCGACGGCCGCATAAACGCACCAACCTGGTGGTTCGGTAGTTTCCGCTTCGCTGCAGGACGACCTCGCCGATCTTTTAGCCGACTGGCAGCAGCACGTGTTATTCCTCCGCCTCATTTTTCACGTCTACGTTCCCCCTTGTCCTAATTTTTATTTATTTATTTTGGTTATTTTTTGGTTTTCTTTTCCTTTCCACTTCTACGTCCGATAACGTACGACCTCACTCGTTTTTTTCCGACGCGTCCGAACATTCATACACAATCAAATCGCGATGTTATTTTTATTATTTATGCTATCGTTTTTTGCCGTCATCGATCACGTGGATAGGAGATCGGAGGTTCTCAGTAATCATTTTCGGTAGCACAAATCTATCCACATTAATTTCACTTTTTGTCCTTTTTTTTTTTTTTTTGTAGCTTTATTATTCACCTGTTCGCACAAAACACGAACTTCATCTGTATGGAAACAGACGAACAGACAGGTTTGTTAGTTCTCCTATTCGATGTTATTCCTCGGTCGCAAAAATCTGAAGCCAAAGATTGGAATCAGGAAAATTTTATTGACAGGTAGATAGCGAAGGTCCGCATCGGTGAACTTTGTTCCACGAGTTGTCGATTCCAATTTCACGTTAGTCGGTCGATTGATATTATTATTATTTCCATATTCCGTCCGTGGAAATGGACGATGATATTGGCGATGATAACGATGACAATGCGTGATGAACCAAACGTATAATCCAGATCATTTGGTTTTTGTTCCTTTCGGTCATTTATTCAGTTCGAATGAACGCGTCGCGTTTAATTTTTTAACTCCTGACATGTTTTTATTTTTTTTTTAAAGATTGCTGGATCTCTCATATCCAGCATCGAACACTGTTGAACTGCATCGGAATTTGATTACCGGTTTATTTATCATTTATTTCACAATTCGACGTGAACGAACAATGACAATCTTCGCGCACATTTCAATCTTTATCAACGATATTTTTTTTCCTACTATTATTCACTCATGATTGAACACCATAATTCTATTCCCAGTTTTCCAAAACCAAGCCGGTGAACATGCAATTCCTTTTAGAGAAAAAAAATAGTAAAATTAAATTTCATTTAGGCGAAAATAACAACTCGTATAAACTTCAGGAATTTCCTACAGCCGCGAATTCACTGGCATCCACTGTACAGTATTCGAAACTCATGGATCTCGACAAGTAGATAAAGGATAGAGGATTCAGGTCGCTGGGGCGTAAATAATTCCCGAAAAATCTGGGAAGGTGAGTAAAATTCGGCTTGTTTTCCGTTACTATGAACACAATTGTTTGATCGACATTCGATAATTCTTTAATCTGAAATAATGAATTTTCAAAATTATAATCAGACAGAAAACGAATACCATAAATGAAGAAATAGAATGAGAGAGAAAAGATTTTAGCTCGCACCCCGTCGTGTAGCAGCCCCGTGATGATAACTTGACTAATTTATATGTTGTAAATTGTAATACGTCCGCTCGTGCTGTGCGAAAATTAAGGTACAATTAGGGGCTGACACGGCGCGAAGCTGTGAATCGTACGGGTCCAAACGGGAGCCCAGGACGACTTTGCAGCATGACCTACATCACAAAACGGAGTTGGTAGTACTCGTACAAGGTACGAACAACAACGCAATGTTAATATACTCGTTTTCTATTTTGTTTGAACTTTTGAAAGCCAGATGTAATAAACCAATGAATTTCGCAGCGACTGGATATCGCCCTCTATAAACTCCGATGGAGATTTTCCATTCGGTTACAAGAAAAATGGATTATTTTTTTTCAATGAGCTTACAGAGATGGTGAAAAAAAAATAATGCTGAAAGTTTTTCAAATATAACTTCCAGCATGCGGGCAGAAAAAATATTCCACCGATTCGAACCCGTTAAGCCCGCAGCGGATGATCGGGGGATTAGAGATAATAAAATGAGAGAAGCGATGAGTGGGGGTTGATTTCTTCTTTTTTTCTCTTGTTTTTTATCTCATCGGTTTTTGAGATAGAGGTGAAAATGAACGGATAGCTGATTGTTGATGAGAGATGAATTGCTGCAGATCTACCTATTATTCATTGAGTACTTGAATGAATAACAATTCTACTGTTTAAAAATTTTATCATTCATTATTCATACTTTGTTTGTAGCTATTTATTTGAAAAAACTCTTCATGATAGAATTTTTCATTTTTTTTATTAACAGTACGTTTTCAGGCGTGTCACATGAATGCACTCCGGCCAATCAAACGTTTCCATTATTGTAACTGATCATTGACACAATTGTTTTTTGTCGCTACTTTTAGGTGGTATATTCGAGCAAGTTTATCATCCCCTGTTTTTTCTTGTTTCGGTGTGCCATTATTTGAAATTGTGCTAATGAAATCATAAGTAACAATATAAAAACTAAGGTGAACCACTACCGGAAATCGTACAAGTTTCGCGGCAGTACAGGGCGTCGCGACGCCGTTGAACGCGAGACTAAACGCTGACGGCATCCGCCCGGTTATATACCCGGCGTATTGTGACCCTCACCCTCTGGCGCAAGCGCATCTTCTTCGAGGGTTGTTCTTCGCCGCGGTTTCCTCGTCGTACCCTGAGCTACCGGTGATGCTGATGCTACCGGCTATGATGCTGCGTACACGTTTCGCCGCTGTTCGCTGTCCCTTAGTAATGTCCCCAGTATTGGCATTCCAAAATTTACATTTGTTTTTTGCTGGAATTGCCTTTAATGCGGAACGCAATGGTAATCGAAGCGCGCTATCGTATTCAGACGGTTTTTCTTGCAAGACTAAAGAGGAGAACGTCTAGCTATTTCGATGCTTGCTCGGCGGCCGATTCCCGTATGCACGTACATAACATTGGGATTATAAGTGTACCCGGAATAATTTATATGAGAATCGACGGAGGTATATTGAAAATCTTTTTTTGAAAATCCCTCGGGAAGGAATGCACGTTCTGTGTATATGAATTTCGGAAGCACCGATCCACCCGAGGGATGAAAAAATTCAAAATTTCAATTTCTCGGTTCACAGCGCTTCTTTTGATTAATAAAAATGCTCGACACGCAACGCAAGAGAAAAAAGTCAGACAACAGAGTTTCCTGAAAACTATTCCAACCCCTAAACCATCAGTCCACCAGATCCACGACGTTCACGTAGCATTCGCATCATAAACCGTAGCTTACAAGTAAAGGGCGGATTCGACCGCGTCGTAGACGCAGCTTGGCGAACTGGCCAAAGAATGGAAGAAAAAGAAGTCGGTTAAGAAAGAGAAAAAAGGAAGACCGTGGCACAGGGACGCTGGGGGTCGGAGGTCAAATCCGCGTACTCGATAAAATGGGTTGAGCACTACTATTTTCGTGCTTCGTCAGCAAGGATCTCAGTAGTAGGTCATGTCCGTCTCGTTTGGACAAACCAGGGAACGGCAAAATGTCCGAGGGACAGAACGCGTGCAAACATTCTTATACGCTCACCCCAAAAACGGGGGGAAGTTTTTGATCGGCAGTACGACAATGTCGGTGCGCGGGCGCGGAGAAAACGTCTGCAATAAGGTTCTTAAAAAAGAACGAAAAAACCAAAAAAGAAAAAATTAAACTAAAAAATACAAGAAAGAAAAAAAACATCCGGAATAAAAATCGTTGAGGATCTTCCATTTTACAGGCGGACTAAAAAGAGGAAAAGAAGCCGCTGGGAGATGGAGAAGAGAAAAGTGGTTTTTCACAGTCGCTATCCCGACCGCCCATCCCATATAGTACCATGTAATCTTTATCACGCAATTTCATAGAGCTTTCCAAAAAATGCAGACTCTCATCTCTTGCATCGTTCAGGCGAGTATGAACGCGATACATTATTTAAAAATTTTAATTCCAATTATTTCAATTATCAAATTCATTCAAACACTAATGAATTTATAAAGCTGCAGGCGAGTCTCGTTCTCTCCGTAACAAAATGTTTTTCATTTTTCCTTTTTTTACCTCTCTACTTTCATTTTCACACACTCTCTCTCTCTCTTGTTCTACTTTGACGGATAACTTTTAACGAGTGTGTTTAGGAGGATGGGCTATAAACTCTATGAATGAGAGCCGTAAACTATGGTTTAACACCTGTATTATTTATCTGCCGAAAAAACCCCTAGGCAGGTCCCGAGCCGAAACAACCAAGATCAGCCTACCGTAGTCTCGAATAATGCATGTACGCCTCCGCAAGCCGTTGCGTTGGTCTTGAAGGAAATTAACAACTTGAGCTTCGCTCCCCGACTGCTCTTCTTTTCTTTTATTTATCTTCCTCTCATTTTCATCCCATTTCCTTGTTTACCGCTGCAAGTACATCGTTACGAAACTTAGTTAAAATACAATTTTACTGCACAGAAAATAGTCCCGTGTTTGCTTCCCCTTTTTCCCTCGTTTCACCGACGATTTTACTCGCGGTTTTTTCTCCCCATACGTGCGGGCAAACTGTCCACTGACCATCGCTGGTCAAACAGAGATACGAGCTCGGACCCTCGGCTAATAAATTCAGAGTCGCGCCTCATCACGATTGACTGACAATCGGTGGGGTGGATAGCGGGAGGTTCGGTCTGTGCGAAGGTGCCGTTCGGTCCAATCTTAGATCAAAAGCTTTAGACACAGTGTAGCGCGTTGTTACAGAAGGCTGAGAGCGACGGAATCCGAAAGCTGACAAGGGTGTCGGAGTCGGAAGGTGGGGGAGGAAGAGTCTGAGGATGAGAGGGAAGCCTGAGGCGGGGACGTCGAGACGAGAGGGAAGGAGGGGGAGAAGAGGGTGAAAAAGGTGAGGAGGAAAAAGAGAAGAGCCGGAATGACGGCTAAGCCGGATTAGGAACACTCTTACTCCGTCTTACCGCATTACCTCGGAAGACTGGCGGCTACATGAAAAAGAGAATGGGTGACGGGCAACGGAGATAGGCTGCTCGATGTCTGCAGCGGACGACCGGTAAGCGATAAAAAATAAATAAAAAGTATAAAAAACAAAAAATAAGCAGAAACACTGAAATCTCTCGATCCCAAGATTAAAGACGCGCGTAACCGCAACTGTGAGCAATACGTTGAACGGAAAACAAACTTTGGATCCAACTTTCATAGAACTTTTACCGACTGATTCGAATAGCAGTTGATATTGAAAAAGCTGCGTCCGATGTATTCTGAAATATAACCTTCATAGCCAAATTAAATCTGAGAGTATCAGATGATAAATCATTATGGAAAGCTATTTTCGGTGCGAGCTGATGAATTTTTTTCTGTGCCGTTCATCTGTATCGTCTGTATCGCTAGGGAGTCGCGACGCTCGGCTCGCAGTCTGTTAGCCGCGTGTAAATAGGTACGGTATATATCCATATTTTATTGCTACGTTGAATATTTATTACGTTCGAGACACGACAATTTTTATGTTTTTATATTTATCAACAGAACAGGAGACCGGCGCGTTTCGCACTGTGTTTGTAAATGTTCTGACCGTAATAGTACTGACACGTGTGTGTATACGTATACGAGTTCGCATATTATGGCTCCCATGGTTACTTTACGTGCGCAAAATACGTCCGACGAAACGATCAATCATTTCAATAATATCAAACCACCCCACCCGCCCTTCGATTTTTACCCTTGTAATCATCGTAGCCTCGTGAGAACACCTTGGATTACTGCATCGTATACGAACTTTATTTCACGAATACATAACTTTATTTCACGAATAAATGCTTGGTATAGGGATATTGCGAAATTGCAAAAGTTTTTTGGTGCCCCATTAACACGGCTACATTCATCGTGATCGGTCAACCATGCTACTCTGTTTTGTCTCTATTTCGAGCTGGCTGACGAAAAAATTTTAATTGGTAATATGCAACTGAATCTCTGTACCGTTTCATTTTCGTCAATTATAGAGACGCAATTGACGTTGTCGCACATTTTTTTATTTCGCAACGAAGCAATTTGAAGTAATCAACAAAATTAACACATAGCTTGTGATCTTTCAGTCAGACCCCTGGACGTGGATAAAAATTTCGAGCATTGTTCTCAGATCGATATTTTCACTCCAATAGGCTGCCGCGTCTAGCTAGCTTCGTGGTTCAAAGTGAACCGAGAAAAGCAATCACCTTCTTTAAAGATTCAGGCCTGTGTACTTTCAATTTTCATCCTAGCGCGTGTTCTCAAACGAATTTAATATGTGTTTAATGTAGACTCGCGGGGCGTTCGCTTCACAAAATATAAATATATTTTTTTTTTTTTCTAATTTATATACATTTTTCCGCAAGTATGAGGTATACGAGTAAAATTCAATTGCGCATTCGATCGTCTAATATTTTTGGAAGAAATTTTATACACTGTGAAATTATCCGATCGACGTTTGAGTTAAAAAATACGTATTACCGAAATTAGCCTCCGTGCAGGATGCGCGCAATCTTAACGATCGGAAGCCCCGAGTTTTCGTTAAAATGCAGCAACCCCGTGTGCGTGAGAACCTATTATACTTGATGATGTTTCGTATAATTAATTCCTTGGGTACGAAACAAGTGAATTCCGAAGGAAGTTGTTTACTTGAAACTTATACTCTGGGAAGGAGTTGTGAAATTGTATGAGAAAATAAAACCTTCCCAGCTCTAGCCCTGAACTATGACCCTGCGGAAACCCGCTAGCATTGGTTTCCACTTTATAAGGAGCCCTTGTATTTTATGCGGTTGCACTCTCAAAGTTTAGCGGTTTATTGCATCTCACCACGTCCCAGTTTGGCCCTCGGCCGTCGCTGACGTTCTTTTCTTACTACCCTCTATTTTTTTTCTTCTCTCTCTCCCTCTCTCCCTCTCTCTGTCTCCCTTTCTCTTTCCCACCACCTTCATTCGTTTCCTCAACCCTCGCTCGACTCAGGATCTACGGACGAGTTGCTGGTCTAACCTTTACAGGGCTAAGAAGAAGAGCCGGAAAGGGCAGGATAGGGTGGTCGGGACTCGCGCACACACACCGCTCGGGGTACTTACAAAACTTTTCGAGGATAGAGAACATTTGGTAATTGCGAAAGTTTATACCTTAAATTTACCATCTCCTGAGTACAGTTTCCACGTTAAATTGCTCAGATTCTGATGAAAATTTGATATAATACAATCACTTTAAAACCCACTTTAATGCCTACCTGATACTACACACCTCGTACATTCCTATTCTTTTTCTTTTTTTTTTCTCTTCTTAGTTTGTTCTTTTTTCACATTAGACTACCCCAATTACATTTGCTCGGAAGAATGTGTAACTGTTTTCTTTTTTTTATTATTTCTCACTCCTCAAATTATGTGAGTGAATCTGCCAGTGGAGAGTCGCAGTAATCAATCGGTGATTCGTTAATAATTGATGAAGTGAGTCTATAGGGAAAAGCGCTCGTTAACTTGTAAAGACTTAAGTTATATCGATCAAAATCTAGGATCTTGATTGTTACTCTTAGCAGTGCTGAGTCGGCCGATTTTTTTACCACACCTTAATTTTTTTTTTTCGTTCTACTCGTTCACTTTTACTTTTTATTTTTAATCCGGGTCCATTTTACCGAGGACTTTGAATCTCTAGATTACACGTGATTCGTCTTCCATTTACCGAAAGACCAATGACTGTGATCAAAAATATTGCTATTAATCTTTTTCCCGATTTAAATCGCCGGTTGAAAAATTTTCCAAATTTTTTCGAACACGATACCGTGTAATATTCCAATCGTGACGACCTTTCACATTGTTTGTTTCTGTCAACGACCCACTTCACATTCGAGAAATTGACAAAGTTTCGACGTTCTCATTCCAACCGTTTCTTCGAAATTCCGTACGCTCATCGCCCGCTAGGGACAAACTCACGGTCAAGTCGGACACTCTGCAGTAGTACGAGCGTGTCGCGCGTCAGACAGCCGGCCAGTAGTCAAAATCGGCGTTACGTCAGCCGTCGAGATCGCCCGAAGTTTTCGCTCGCAAGATGTTTAGCCGAGCGATTATTTTCAGTAAAAATTTCCGATTCTTTATGAGATACGGTTGAAGTTGTTGAAAATGGATTACAAAAATTATCAAGATAAAACTTCACCCGCTTCGGCTGTCAAGAAATCCTTCATTCCTCGGATGAATTCAAGTCCTTCTTCTATCGTATCTGATAAATTACTCGGCATACTGCAGTGAACTCGAGAATGAAATGGAATAAAAATAAAACTATCCTAAGTCGGCGTCTCACCCTCGGCATTTCTACGATGGGAACGATTTTGAGTGCATTAACTCATCTTCGTTGATATAACCGAGATATCTCGATATGCACCAGAACCAACGCAGCTTCTGAGTTCCTTGAAGCATCAATTATACAAATGATCGACACGTGAATAGATATACGATGAGTGGCTAATAACATACCGCCTCCGCCCCCGCCTCCACCCCTTCCCTTATCACGGGGAATTCGTATATCTGGTATACATTAACTTTGAATCCCATGCACATGCATACTTATATACCCGTACAAGAATCGCAGCCATCTACCTATAGTACGACTTATTCTTTGGCCGTACAAGCTGTAGATGGAGGTAAGCAGAGGAATCTATTACGCAGATAAGTCTGCTCCCGTCGGTGTACGTGGAGTAAGTTGGTGAACTGGGGCATCAGATACAGCTTGGCGTGAGGGGTGAATCTGGGGGTTCGGGTAAGGGTGGTAGTTAACTTCACTCCGGTTAAAGGTACCCACCTCGCTACGTACCCACTCCGTTTGGATCGGTTAGCGCGGGAATGATATCGAAGGGTTTCATCGTCTCATTCAATTCCATATTCAGATAAACCCATTCCGATATTGCGTTATTATCGAACAATGGGTATCATGCTACTGCAAGCAAATCCGTCGATGGACCAACTCCACGAAGGAAAAAGGGTCAAGAAGGGGAGGGAATAAAAATATGGAGAATCGATTTCCACGTATAACAGACTTTGAACTTTAACCTATAGATGATTCATTAGTAATAACGATGACTCTCAAATTATCGATTGGATAAGTAGCCGTAAACGATGTATAGCGCTGTGCTTAACCTCTTTCCCGCGTTACGTTTTTTGTCGATATATAAAGTTAAGCACCGGAGTTGTTGATTATTTATAAATGTTTTTCAGAAAAATAGAAAAAGAAAAAATTGATAAATCTAAAAGATTTTATTCTGGGAAGGCTGAACGTATTTTCCGATACCGTTTTTTTTTTTCAATTTCTTTCCATTCAAAGCATCGATTAATTACACCCCCCACGTTACTATAGAAAATATTTTATACACCTAACTCAATTTCTTCCGGTGGTATGTCGTTGGACGCAGCTGCTAAAGACAGACATTCCGAACGATAATATTCTTTATGAATTTTCTCTTCATTATTTTAACCCTCCCTCCCCCCGACACCCTCTCCACGCCTTTTCACCACGTTCCATTTTGAAAATTCCAAATAAATCGATGACGTGTATTACATTATTATTAAATTATATATAATATTTCTTAGAGAAGAGAGAACATTTTAACGTTTAGGTACATTATTAAAAGTTAAAAATGAAGGGAGAACGGAGGATTTGCAGCGTGTACATGTATGTGTGATAAATGTTCACAGGGATCGTGTAATCTTACCGGATTAGAGATTACCCCAGCGATTTTCAAGTAGCGTTTATACCTAGCGGAAATGCGCTACTGGGTCTGTCTCCCCGTTATATGTATGAGCAGAACATCTAACTACGTTAAGCACGCTGTTTGGCTCAGCGTTATCTTCATCCCAGACTCCGTAAGTATTACTGTAACAAAATCGATGAACCAGACTGCATAAGGCATGTGTATGAAATGATACGATATCGTTACGGTTACACACCAGCGAAATATTTTCTAGAGACCGCGACAAATTATTATAATTATCGAAATAATTACTGATAAAATTTCTAAAGCGGTGGTTTAATATGATCATTATTTTCCGTTGCATGAATACCATAATTTCTGGACGATTTGGCTCCGATATTCCATTATGCACAGGGCGCTGAATCGATCTTTTGCTATAATTCGGTGCTGGAAACAAAATCTGCAAACGTCTCCGACGACACGGGATATACATTTCAACATGTGATTTTCCTTTCATAATCTCTCTGTTATTCATTAATTAGTCATTTCTTTCTCCTTTCTATTTGCCTTCTTCTTTTGCTTCTGTGTTTTAATCTCATGGGCCGATACGAACTTGCCATTAACAGGGCAGAAAGTACCAGCAGAAAACTATAGCTCTCCATCCCACGTAATCAATCTAGCCGCGTCTCAGACACGCATTAACATCGGTCAGCTCCAGAGACGCGAAGACTGGAGAACGTTTCGGTCATTCAACGGAAACACAAAAATAATATCATCGAGAAGGTTAAAACTTTTTTTTTTTGTCTCTTTATATCAGGTGTATTTCGTTCTGCTGTGTTACGTATGAATACCGTATTATTTTACCGTAATTATTCAGTAGACATTAATACCTAGAAAATGAATTTTCGTCCGACAGAATATAATAATCTACTTCGTATAATAGGTTTGTGTCATTCGGGAGTAGACACAGTGGAAGATCATATAGAATGCATCCCCAGGGCCGTTAACTACACATCGGAAGGTATACAGCTGCATGGCTATCGTATATTCGATGTTGTCTGCTAGTTTGTGGATTTTCACGATTTGCAAATTCTCTTTGCTACGCAGATGTAACGTTGATTGTGAACTGCTGAGCTGGTGGAATAATTATGCAAACAAAAACCAAGCGTGTTATATAATTCAGGTGAGGAAAACTGCGTGAACGTGTTCGCACTCCGCATTTTATTAAATTGCTGACCTCTGTGACCACTTGCATTTTTTTTCCTCCTTCATTTTTATGCTCTTCTCCTGCTCGCCCATTTTTCTTTACAATTCGTTTTTTTTTTTTTTATTTTTCATTATTATTTAACTACAGTAGAATTTGCAACGTCCTCAAATTATTTCCGCATGCAAATTTACAGGAATACCAAATTCCACTCATATATTGCGAATTCCACTCTCTGCAGCGGCTACTTTTTAGTGTATTGCGCATTCATAAAATACGCGACATCGTCTATGACCGATTGTATTCGAATTTTTAACCTTTTCATTCGTGAAATACATCACAAGAGTAAATAATTGAAAAAGGAATGTGACCACTTTTCACAGCGGGTAGGACACAAGATACGATAAGGGTGCAAGTCTGATGTAACTAACAGAGCTAGTCTTAGGGTCGTGGCAAGAGTAAAAAAGGGGGAAGGGGGTACAACACAGACGTAATTTGAATAACGAATTCGTGCCGCTAATAGGGAAGGCACTTACGAGTATTATATTACGTCAAATGTCCGTCCGTCTTCAAATAATGAGGTTGGTAAATTTTCAGTCTTCGTTATAGCCCCGTGACTTTTTGCGTTTATTTGATCAACGAGGTGAACCGAACACATTACGTGTAAAATAATTCGTTACCCTCGACGTGTGAGGCGGGAATCATCGCCCTGTCAAATTCAGTAACCTTTATCGGTGTTGAAAACACGTTCGCCAAATTATTCGCATAAATTAATGGAACGATAATTTATAGGGTTTTTTCATGCATACATGTGCTCCAGATACGTAATATTTCAATCTGCAAAATGTTTGAACTGAATAATCTCAACAATCCAGATAACACAGCTCAACTCTCCTCCGTGCATTTTCTTCTTACAGATGCTGTACACCGGGCGCAATAAAACGCGTGACAGCTGCATACCGTAATCCGGTGCAACGAGTCTACGGAGGGTTGGGAATACGTAAAAGGTGAGCTGATCTCAGAACCTGTTACAACGTAAAGGAACAAACCGTGCGAATTGCACGTGCCACAGAAAAGTCATAAACGCCATTCTACTCGGTTCTAAATTCCAAGATCCTCTACCGAGTTCATTTAAAGAAGTCGGAAGATGAGAAAGAAAAAAAATTACAATTTTAACGCGTCGTAATATTCGTCACAGTTTTTTGTTTTTCGATTTTTCTTTCATTATTCATTTTATTTTTTCGTTCTTTCTCGAATACAGTCGGCGAATTCCGAGTGTCTGCGACTTCCGTTATATTCGTGAAGGTGATCTGAAATTTTTTTCGAACCTCACACACCTACACGTTCAAGGATCTGCCGGGAACATAAATCGCGTTTTCCACGCTGACAGTGACAATGGGATAGATTCGAGATACGATATTTTGGAGGGATTCAAATCGGATTCCCACAGGATAAACCCCCGTCTCGTTTTCAAAATGTGTGCGGTTGTCACTGTGCGCAAGGTCACAGAAGTAATAGGAACTTCCTCCACTTCCACCTGCAGCTAAGGGATGTCAATAAATTTATCACCTATAGAACATGCAGCATACATGTAGTTCTGCCGTTGTGACGCGTACACACACGGCACACTCACCTATTTATCATATATCTACGTGGGTATTTCGCTGCCGGCTAGAAACGAATGGAATTTGAAAAGCAATCCGGACGGTACCGCTACCTCCGCGGCGTACCCAGAGCATGGTACTGGTGCACTCCGTGATATGGCGTGTAAAGTAAACATAATATGAATGCCTTACACCGTGCGCCATCGCAATCGGGTCGCAGCGGCTGATGCTGAGCTCGTAAAAATGGCCCATAAAAGTACTGCAATCGTTCCAGAGTGCGTCTGTGACTGACGCGGAGGGTGGTAGGCTCGCTCTGAAATATATTGCCTCCACGGTACGTGTCCTACGAAAGGTAATGTTTGTCCAGACAGCGGAACAATTTATTTCCGTTTGTCCAATCCAGATGCCACGCGTCGCTTAATTGATAACGATATACCTACTCGTTCTTCCGTGCCTACATCGCGCGTTCCCTCACGCCACGGACGGCTCGATCTTTCCTCAATTTTTAAACATATTTTAATTATTTTTTTTTCATTCGTTTTCGAGGACGCATGAATGTCGAAATTTCGTTGGTTACTTTTCTGTGCTCTCCGACGGTTTCAACCTTCCGGTCCACCTCCGCTGATTTTTACACCCAACGCTCGCCGGTGTAATAGATAAGGAATAGAAATACTGGTTTTACTGGTTTTTGGGTATACGGTTCTGGTTACGATTACGATCAGTTGTGTGGTATGTATTCTTATATATACTCTATTTCTCTGACCGTTCCTGCTTCTGTTCCCGGTTAAGGAATCTCATTTCCAGACGCGAGGCTTTTTACAGCCTCATAAAACAAAACCGGTGGATAGAGTGTGCTGATACAGACACACGTATACACATCCCCGCAATTACCTTTATATACGTAATATGGCGGCGAAAAAAATCATAATAATACATAAAGCATGTACAGTAGAAAAGTTTATACGCACATATGTGTATATTAATATATATTTCACCTGTATACGTAACAAAATAATGTGTGCATGTATACAGAATTGTAGGAAGCTCACGAAAACACGGCCAAGGAAAAGGGAACGCGGGCAAGGGAATATGAAATCGTGTGGGAATTGTGCTGCTGGGCGGCTGCCAACGACGTCAGCGTTGCAAACGTTAATTACTCCTGGCTATAATTTTGTATCTCGCTGATCTTCGCTCTGTGTACTACGGTAAACACAGAACTATCCTATACAATTGCTGCTGGTGTTGCTGCTGGTTCACCTACCACACACCTGAAACAGTGGAGAACTATATGGGGTATCCGCGTACAAACACATCTCCGTATCGCCCACCACCCGCTACATTCGTAGCACATAGACGAATACCAAGACCGAAGTACCGGCGAGAAGCCGAGAATAGCTTCGAATCCGCTAATCTTCGCTCGGGCTTACCATCGCCTGACGGACAAACGGATAGATGGACGGGCTTCAGACTCTCCGGGCAGTAGCTGGTATTACGGTTTCTACTGTGAGAAAAATTACCCTGAAAAATCCGACAATTTCTACCGGGAATTTTCACCTCCGGGGTCTGCACGGTATGTGTAAGGTAGTTGTGTTCCTATCGATTTTACGCTTTCGTAGTTACCTAGTTTAAAATTTTTCGCCGATTATTTATACATCGTTCCCGATTATTTTATACGTGGAGGTGGTGAAAGGGTTTTTTTTTTTTTTCTTACAGAAATAGGGTAAGAAAAGTTTATATCACTCACATTTTCCCTCTCTTGCGCGATTATGTAATTGCAGTAAAACAATTTTCCCGCTATTCAAGTTTCCAGGATCGTTTGAACGTCGTCGTCTCGCTGCCTGATGACTTTCTATAGCAGCGTTAATGGTAAACAGCTGTACACCGAGGGGTGTGAATGTTATCACTCCGACTGTCAACCCTTCCGAGCCAACGCCGTACCATCCATATTGCCTCATGCACTGAAAACCTACCCTTGGGCTCTCCCACCTCTCAACGTTGCACTTTATGTCGCTACATCTCAGACGTCACATCCAAGATCTCGCTGCGATAATATCCCTATCTCTTTTTTTCCTCTTCCAGTTTCCGTTTAGATAAATACGAATTGACGGCGGGTGGTCGTGATAAAGTTTACCGTTTTAACTGCCAGCATCTCATTCAGAGTTCTCTGCAGAGTTCTTCTCTTTCAGTTTTCATTCCGTAATAGCTGGATACACAGTTACGTAGGTGAGTGAAATTTCAAACACTCATATCTTCTGCATGCTACAATGCTTAGACACTATCTCAGTAGGTAGTTAACCGAAAGGATCTCCATCGACGGAGGTTAGCGTTTTCAATTTTATAAAATGGAACACAGAAAGTAATAGTAATACCGAATGGAATAGGAGAGTAAGGAAATCATTGTTTATTAATTTTTTTTTTTTTTTTTGATTTACTGCGATGAGACGCGGCGGCGTTGTGAGAGTTGGATAAAAATGCAGGCTCGGTTGTCATGACGACCGTCTCTGACGAGAGACCTTGTGAGATGTAGTAGGTATATATACGACGGAAGGTACGGTATGTACACGTGTACGATGTATATTTACGTACATACAGTTTCCACCGAAGCACGGGGTGACAGACTGGAAAATTCATACATCTCTAATGCGTCGCGGTTGCACACGTGCGCGGGAAGTATTCTATCGCGTGTGGCTTCCAAGGTATATTGTACCTACCTATCCACCTTCCTACCTTTCTACCCACCTATACCTGACCCTGGTTGACGTCCACCGAATGCAAAACACGTAATGAAAATTTCAAACGCACACAGGTACGAGAGACTGAGAAAGCAACGGTGGTAGACCAACCAACCTTCGCTACGGTAGAAACGAACGGAAAGGCAATTCTCGGTCGTCTCTCCGGCGCCAAACACGTGACCTCAGCACCGGCGGTACGGTACAGATACATGTGTACCGTGCTTGTACACCGCTGGGTGGTAATGAATGTGCGAAAGGTACGAATCATCGTAAACCAAATTCGCTCACGTGTGCAGACCGTTGCGCTACAAGGAAATACGGTAAAAAGGACGAAGTCTCTGTATAAAATCTGCCCAGGGCTGATGGCATTGCGTTACGTAAGCTGATGAAATTTTATGGATGCATTCGGGATAGGGATAATATTTTTGTTACAAGAATTCAGTGCAGTTCTGAGATGTCTGTTTCTGAATTTTCGACCATAGGACATGCCCAGCTGACTTTAATTGTACATGAATTTTCCGACGTCCCATATTCATGCAGTTATATCGCAGTAACACCAGTCAAGAGTTTGGCCGTTTTCCCAATGGAAACATAATAATGTCCGTAATTCTCATGGTTCTCTCAATATTTTCGTGACTTCGTAGATTTCTTCGATCGAGTGTTCTATGAAATGACGTTAGTTTTACAGCGACATTTATAGTTTATTTTCCATTTTAATACGGCGGTAAAAATCCGCTCCAGATATCAACGGGAATTAAAACTAATCGAAATTCCGGTCAGCTCCTAAACGTAGAAAACTGGAGGTCTCGTTGCTGGAGGTTTTGATCGTGAGTTGTTGCAGGGTTTTCGGAACAGTTGGTAAAGAGAGAAAGATGTACCGGCGGGCATCGAGTGTATATAACGAAGAAAGAAGGAAATAATAAAGAAGTGTAAGAAGGAAAAGTGCAGAGGATGTGGAAGGGGGAATAAAGTCTGCGGTTCTTTTGAGCGCCAGTTGAAACTTTTGACCGTTTCTATATGGGTGCATCCGAAGAAACTAACGCGCGCGTGCCAACGGACTAAAAGTTGAAGCACGTAGTAGATAGCAGATATATCCAAGATGCCAAGAATCCGCCACGCCGTGTTGTGCTCCACTGCGATTTATTTGAATCGCTGAGCCGTGGCGCAAGGGCAACTCCTCCTACCTTTTTTCCTACTCATTTCTTCATTTCTTCATTTTCTTTCGTTTTCCCTTTGTTTTTTTTTTTCTTCTTAAACCCCTTCATCTTTCTCCTTTTCCTTTTACTCCCACCTATACATATATGCATATTGTATACCCAGCAGGGGGCACTTGGATTACGCAGCGAGGTCGCCATAGTACAACAGAGAGAATCTCCACCGAGAGAAAATAGCCATGACGTACATTCTTCGCTAATGCTCTCATAAGCTGGCACATTACTCTCGTTACTTTATACCGGCTCTTAGTTTACTAACGAGACTCACAATTGTTCCCGCGGTCGACGCTATGAGGAAGGAAAATGGTGAAGTAAAATGAGAGAACAAAAATTTCTATGGAGTCATAAAGGCTGTTGCAGAAAGGGTTACCCACACTTCTCCCTCGCCAAATTTCGATTTCTTTCCGGTCATTTGCAAAAATTTCTTACCACGCTGCATCGTGTCGTACACTCTGCAGTGAAAAGTATGAAGAAAAAAAAGCTCAGATATCATATTTTTGTTTCATCGACGCTATTGAAAAGTAGACTTTTTTCAAATATCGTACAAAATCGCGTGCGTTTATGAATCCTTTGAAATGTGGAATTTTTTCACGCTGGTGATCGCAGTATCCTAAATGAATTTGTGCGAGAATTTTCTATAGGGCTCGTTGAAATGACTGTGAATTTCTATCGGGGCGTTGAGAGTTCAAAGTTTCGAATGCAGGATAAGTTGATATCCGACGAGATCAGTTTTGAGAAAGTGAGTGGGAAGTTCTCTTCTAGGCTTGAATTTGAGAAGCGGTTCAATCTTTGTGTTGAAATTAAGCGTCTTAAATTTATCCCACCTCCATTAGCGCCCGCGCTTTTCATACTGCAGCATAAACGAGTTGAAACAAAATTTCTAAACAAACCTTTAACTCTTTTGTACCCACATTAGCGAATGATTGATGTCCTGTTAGCTGCTACTCCTGCACGCTTCACAGCGTGAACGGTTCGTTCATCCAACTATATCTATATCCTTTTCAACGATAACACGCAACTTTCTATACGTACTTTCTTATGAAATTTCATATTTTTCGCATCAATCTTTCACGCATTTTAATCGGAGCAGAAAAATCGAACGTCGAATGATAAGAAGCCCGAGCCAATCGCGGCCCCGCTACCGGTTCGAAAAGCTTCAAATTGCCGAATTTAGCTCCATTATATCGTCTACCTTGTTCTAACCGCTGGGATGCTGGGTGAAGGATCTCGAGAACGCTCGCCGACGTTGCTCCGACGCAGTCTCGTTCACCCTGCTCACAATCAGGTTGGTAAGAGTTGAGAGGGTGTGAGTTTCTGCCCGGTGCCGGCGGGCAGTCGGTAAGCCGGGCTTATGCAAATAGAAGGATCAATAGAGATTAATTACTCATTCAGTTCGTAGTTAGGCCTACCACCCCGCCAGCTTACTGTCTCGAAACTGGGTGGCTGCAGCGTGTCTACCATCATATTATATGGAATTTCGTATTTCGCAAAGAGGCAATCGCAGAATTTACTCAAGCGGCTACGGGGCGAATCGCCAATTTAAATTTCTACAAACTCATTTGGAATAGGTCAGTCGACGCAGTCGATATTTCCAAACCCGGGTCGGCTTTTTTTTCTTCCTTCTTTCAATCCAACGACGACGCTCCTTTATTCTCACACGCGCATACGTATACGTGTCGAACATACAATACGTAGTATTCGTATATGGTAATTAATTTCGCCCACAAACAGGTCAGCGCCTGATGGGCTCGGCCTAATAAATTAAGACAAAGGCCATCGGGGGAGGATCGAACCGCACGTTGTCAGAGATCTACTCCTGGTGCTAGAGAATGTAAATGGGTCGTATAGAAATTAAGAACCTCGCACTCAGGATTCAGTTGGCATGTCTCGCTGCAATCTTCGCCCAGGAAGTAGGTGGGTACAAAACAGCGGGTCGCGACGACGCGAGCTTTTAGTGTTGCAGAGGATTGATGCGACCGAGATATAGTGCTGTACCCAATGGGTCGCCGGCAACACCGACCCTCCTTCTCTTTCCTATCTCTTCTATATAACGGCGCGAAGTTACGATTATCACCCGATAAAACAATTCTCGCGTGTTTTCAAATAACATTTTACCAATACCAGCGAAATCGCGATCCCGAGCCGCACAGCTGTATACACCTCGATGCGTTGTGCTTCCTGATTATATTGTCAAACACGAAACGTATTTCGGTACACCAAATTAATCGTCCATTGGATCTTCCCATCCGAAAACTAGGAGTGTAAGAAACAGAAGAACGCTACTCAAGCGGGCATCATCAGTTGTACGCAAACCACCGTCCATTTGGCTTAGTCGGTATATTCCGTAGAGTGGTCAGCAGATGGATTTACCGAATGGCTAATAGTGAAATGAATAAATAGGTAAAAATTTCTCACAATTAGAGGTAGGAAATATTTGGCGCGATGCCGGTGCAAGTGGTTCGACGGCAAGGGGGCGGAGGGGTTGCAGACCGTGAAGGTAATCGTGCGGTCTGAGGAGAATTTCAGCGACAATGGTTAGGGCGTGGCAGTATGTCTGGTGGTAGAACAAACGGAATACATTATGAGAAATGGCTTCCATCAACCCTCCTCTGCCCTCGGCCCAACTCCACGGGGTTCACGCCAGTTGTGTTTGCTCTCGCGTTAATGCGCGCGTGGATCGTTCAACGGTGATATGCGCCCGCTCGCGTTCTCGACAAAACAATATCCGCAAGACAATATTGATCCTTCGTACGGCGTGAAACACGTCACCGAAACACCGCTTGCCTTCCAAATTCCACGTATCATAAGAAAAAAGCGGAACAAAAAAAATCGTGCATCCACGATTGTGCGGGATTCATTTTTCCATGTCTCTCGACTCACAGCTTCGAAAGCTCTGCAAGTTTGCGGAATCGACGAAGCACAATTGTTTCAACTTACGAATAGATGAGCTTCGCTTCGTACATTATTGTCGTATAGCGCAGTAATGCCGTGCCAATTACGGTTTTCGTCGGTTGTAGCCGGGCTGCATATCACGAGTTACGGCATCAGGATCAGGTATGTATGCGTATGTACATCTGTAATTGTTGCGGAACCTGCGGAATCCTCTTGTTGAATTGTCCATCCAACCGGTGCAGTACCTACTGTCTCAATGTCGCCCGCACGGGAAATAGACATCGAGTCACCATTGTCAAGGGTCTCCTCCGTCAGCCAAAGCTCCGACGTCTGTGACCTGCATGCGAGCTGCAGCTAAAATTCTACCTGCATATCTCGCAGATATCTTATCGAAACCGCCCTTTGAGATCGTCACAACTGAGAGGGGGAGAGAGAGGGTGGAGGGAGAAGTGGCGGGGGATAAAGAGAGGGAGAGAGAGGAGGAGCGAGAGAGGAGAGGTGGGTCGAGGTGCGTACGAGACAGGTAATTACAGAAGCGTGATTTATCGTTTGGCCTTCTCGCTGACCCAATCGAGCGGGACGTGCGCGCCTCCAATCGCTTTACCCTTTCCCCGTCCTTATGGCACCCCCTACACATCCCCCTAAAGCTAGAACACGTGGTGCAGGTTATTTGCGCTCGGGGTTGGTCGATAAGGGATAGATCCTCTTCCCCACCTACCCACCTCGCATCGTCCGATAAATCTCTTTCGCCCTTTCTCATGATGCGAGTTTCCACACGAGGAGAACACCGCACGATCTTTCTGCAAGGATCAGTAGCTATATGGCGAAATGATCGGACCGAGATTTTCGTTGGGCACGTTATACACTCTTGATGAGAGATTCTCTCTTCATTGGTTCACTGGAAGGGGATCCAGAAAGACGAAGGGGAGTGCTTATAGAAACGATGGCTAATTCATGACCGTATATGTTTACTGGGTACGATCAGGAACGTCATCGATTACGCGATGCGCGACCGACGTGCTACCGAGGATGAGACGGAGTTTCTATCGAACGAGTTTTTTTTTTTTTTGCTGAATTCATCGTTCTACGTTTGCAACCGTCATAAGTTATATTTTTATTCGTTTTTGTATATAATTTTTTTTTTTTTCACGAAACAAGGAAGAAAAGAACGAAATAAAGGATCGTTATCATATTGTCATCTTCATCGTGAAATTTAGCTTATATTATAACAAATTACTTGAACTGATAACTTCTGCACTGTGCACAATCAAGTCCGCTTTTATCTCGTTATTCCGCTCGAGTTTTGAAGACTGATTTCCACGTTCTATACGATAATGTATATTAACATATTTTCAAGGGAACAAAAAAAATAAATAAATTAAAAAAGCTAAATGGGGGCGCGTTAACTGACTGATTGTGAATAAAACGGGTGTATCCAATTGTACAATTGTAGAGATTAGGAATATGGCTGAACCGATCGTGAGCTTACAGTAAAATTGAAAAAAAAAAAAAAAAAAAACGAAAAAGAGAAATCCAAATAATTTTCGCTGTTTGTTTTCAACAGGATTTTAAATTGAAAAATGATTATTGCCGAAGCTTGTGTGACGTATTACATACACAGATGATTCAGGAACGGCGACAAAATAACCGCATCAAGCCGCGATATAACCGAGCTTATCGAGGCTTATGACGCAACTAGGTTTCACGGGCGAATAAATTCGGTATGATTTTTCGCAGAAATCAAGAGCAAACAGTTGTACCCGATATCGTAACTATACGTATTTATCCAGTCCGATTCGAATGCGTGTAGAAGTACACATGAATTTTCATACATATAAATGGATGCCCGTGTCGCGTCGTCGAGAGAATGAAAAATATTTGATTTTGTGTATCGTAAATTTTCGTTCACTGCTGCCGCGACCGCTACTGCTGTTAGTTGGTAATGCTGGCGATGGAATCGGATTCATCTCGTTGTAAAGCGGTGAGGAAATATTAATTATTTCAACTCACCCTGTCCGCTGTGTTGTTTATCTTGGGTATTGAAATTATCGAACTGTGTTTTACCAATTATTATTCTACGGGCAGAGTAGCTTGTCGAGTATGACGCAAATCTCCTCTCGTGTAAATATTAAGCAGCTTACTTCACATCAACGGTATGCAAACCCATTGTCTCGCGTTTATACACGCCATAAGCTCTCGCAGAATAAATGTGCCTTTTACGAAGTAAACTTCTAAATAAATCCACCATATACCTACCTATCGAACGATCGTTGAAGTATTTCCCCGTATTTTCAAATTCCATCGAAAAATATCGATGCCGGTTTTTTTTTCATTTGTTTTTTTATTAATCGATGTAAAGAAAAAAAAAAAAAAAAACGACATTGCAATCTCGAATCTCGTTAGTAGGCACCACCTCCTTCTGATCGATTCTTCAGGGAGCTCCGTTATAATCGGACATCGGTAGCTGTAACTGCGTGCAATTTTACGCTCGGGTCTGGTGAGTTTTCAGGAGGTTTGCAGGTACGCGGGACATTTCTGACACAATTACAGGTAAAAATAAACTTCAATTATCAAGGGTACGACAGAGAATAATAAGGAAGGCGCTTTTGTATTCGGGTGGTGAAGCGGGGCATGGAACTGTTTAATTAAGGTTAGCCGTAGGGCTGAGAGATGGTGACGGATGAAAGGGAAAGGGAGTACACGCCACATCGAGTTGATGGAGATGACGACTGTACGTCGCAAGCTCGACGAGCTTCTCTACTAAAATTAAAGTCAAGTACGAAGGACTCGTCTGCCGGACCTTGTTAGCCAACGGGTGGTCAAGGGCGTCTTGTTAGCGTCACTTGATAGTTTCCAGCTCTCTGTAACGGGGACCAAAATGGATTTCATTAATTTCATTACGAGGATGAACAATTCTAAGAAAACACGGGGTTTTCTATGAAATATTATTGAACACTACGAGCCGTCGTCTCGAAGTTCGACCTATGCGCTAGTTAAGTTTTGAAATTGGAACGTTCTTATCGAACCGATTCTGCGTGATATTCTTGGTATCGCGATGAAGATAATAACGAATGAGTGATTTCGGTAGATACGGAGTCACCTCAGTCTACACAACAGTTTGACCCTTTTCAACGTGGTCATCTGAATAAACCATGAGCGTCTTGAAGCTCTCGGCAATTCAGTTTCCCCCTTTTTACCTTCTCCTTCCGTCTTCCGCACGGAGGCTCTTCATCCCCTTCGTTTGTGTCCTGCCGTCGAACCAACGACGATGATAATTAATTGGGCCTGAGAACCTCGTGCAATAATGTCGCGGGGGCTAAAACTTGTTACTTGGACAATAGAAACCGTACAAAGGGTGGTGAGTTTGCCACAAGTATTGGAGAATTAAATAATTACTCGTCCGGAACCATCGACATCCGTGTATCCTTTTCAAAGATATTCGGATCGCTGGTCAACGATAAACAAACAAAGAAGATTGGGTTGCATAAATGTGTTTTTTCTTCTTCTATATGTACTGTCCACAATTGAAGTTTCAATTATAATTAAAACTTTAATTGCGGAAAGTAGAAACTCTGGATTTTCAGCTAATAATCGAGCTTCGTATCATGTTCTCCGCATATAACTTTACCTTATACATTATGCATATCGCATGAATACGCGTACAAGATATACACAGCGTAACTACAGGTGATTACCTTCTGGCTCTTCTATTTCAAGTCGGCATGGCTACATACGCTGGTCTATACCTATGTACAATTCATATTACGGCAAAGTCAAACATAATATCCGGAACACCGGCTCATAGCCTACTCCATTTCATGGGATTCGTAACTTCACCAAGCTGACACGTGCTTTGTAATTGCATAGGAATTCTCTCGTCATGTATTAAGTTGCTTGAACGTACCAGCCAGCCAGCCAGCCGACCAACCGACTCAACCAACGGATGACCGCGGGCGAATAACCATTATAGCTTTACACGTATACAGCGATAATGCGCTGCTTATAATAATATTACACAGATCCACGACAGATTACGTTCGCCCTCTAGTTAGTAGGTACTCGAGGACGAGATGTATGGAAGGATATTGGAAATGGGTGGAATTGCAAGATACTTAAACATAACTTGTCGACTAAGCGAATCGATGGCCGATCGATATCTTCTTTTTTTTTTGTTCTCATATTATATTACATTATACAATAGCCCGTTTTAATCTTTGTCCTTACATGCATCGTCATCGCCGTCAGCATCGCCGTCAGCAGTTATGGAGGTTTCTTTGTTAACAAAGGAAATCAACCATCTTATCTTTGCTCGAGAACACTATTGTACCATGAACTATGAGGGTATATAGTATCCACCCTGTACGGCCACGACCCTCTTCGTAACAAGTATAGCTGGTCTCACGCGTCATAATTAGCGTGACTGAGATGCTGACAAGATTTTAAGCGTCGACTATAGCGAACAACCGCATTAGTCTCTTTGTGTGTGATTGAGGCTGCGCTAGTTGCTGCTTTGGAGTACGCAACTTGAACAAGAAACACACGATATCCCCTCTCAAAGTTTGCGCGCAACTAAAACTTATAGCTTCACTATGGTTCTTCCCTTCCCGCCGTGATATATACTTTGCACCATAAAACGCGCTGGATGTGACGTGATAAATAATCCATCAACGACGAATCATTCTTTCTTTTTTTTTTTAACAACGAAAGAAACAAAATTTCACGACATCGTTATGGAAAAAACCGATTTTAGTTTATCGAGAGTTTCTTCCGATTTGTCTTTTTCTGTTTCTTTGATTAACTGAAATTTTCGATAAGTACCCAGCTAGGTATGAATATCTTTTCGATAAATAATACCAACGTATCGGTTACCGTCTGAAATCCATAAAACATAATTACTCAACTCTTAGCCAATCTATCTTGTATCAGGAAAGTTTTGGAAAAGACTTTCCTTGCAGTACATACACATCCTACCCATACATTCATCAACCAACCTACCTACATCCATAAATAATACAGAGCAAAGAACTTTTCAAATTATGACGTCGTCTTCTTGAAACTAATGCGTGGTTTATGAAGACGCACGACTCCTGTTGCTGATATCGAAATAACAGGAGAAAGGAAATTCACCCGCTGTGTGTGCTGCAGGGATGTAGTTAGGAGGTAAACTTTTTTCACCATTTTCACCCTGCAGCTTGTCGAGAATACAATTATTTGTTTATTTGTATCTGCCGGTTGCTTTTTTTGTCCCGTACAATATAAAGTCTCGCGGAATTCTGTCAGATTTATGACGGTAAAAAATGACACACTGGAATCGTTAAACGATCAGTAGTTGTTCAGCCGGTACACATACCGAATTCAGAAATCATATGAATAAAGAAAGGGAGAAAACAGCGAAGGAGCGGAAAAAATCAATAGCGAAAATATGCATGAAAAACTGAGGGATACAAGTTGAGTGTTTAATAATTGATTGATGATATACATACTTTGTCCTCTTTCGTGGCTCCTGCTAGTTTCCCACGTCGATAAACCGCCCGAACGCAATTGTTTATGCGAACACATTCTTACAGGTAAGTGAAGGTACCTCAAGTTATATATATGTAGCGGTCAGGCTTCATCCGTTTTACTGGCTTCCGGTTGTACGTGTGTATACATATGTACACCGTCTACCAACGCCATGAATATGTTACGCTAATTGGCTTACATTAGCAACAGATGAATTATAAAATTGTTTCGGCGAACAGTAATTCGCGGTGACCGAAATACCGGAGCAGGTTTAACAACCATAACTTCCTCTCCTTTGTCACGTTACCTATATTCCTCTGGTTTCTACTCCGGCAGAATATTCCTACAACTATTCCGCACCCTGTCCTTGATCCCCGCATATCCTTTGCACTCGGTAATTGGATGAGTCGTTCCATAGAAGACCAAGAAAATTGTGAAAAAGGGGAAGAGTAAAGTCTGCGAACTTAACGACGGTCATTTAATTATTCTTCTATTAATCTTGCTCGGTTTTATGGCTGCGCATCGAACGAACGGGAATAAAAGTTAATGCTTCACCGAGCTCGGGGCTCACGTGGAGAAAATTCAAGGCTCTTTATTTCGTCCATACTTCATACCTGAAACTCCGGCAATTTATTACTCGGGAAACTATTATAATATTTTTCTGAGAAAATCCTAATCATCTCATTTCACTCGCAGAGTTTCTGGAGCAGTTCGCACACATAGGTTAGCCGTATATGCAGGTTCAACCCTTTTATCATATACTCCCGGATCAGATCACCTACCACACTGCAACAACGTCTGGTGATAGAAGGAGTTCTGGAGTGGCTTACCTTGCCATTCTCCTTCCTCAAACTCACCCTCATCTCACCCCTCACTTTATAGCTGACACACATGCATATATATTTCATCTACCGTTTGCTATGCACGAGACATTGCAGTATACCCGTCGCTACGGAATGTGTATATTAAGGAGTGCATGTGCACGAGTATTTCCAACTGACTTATGTACGTAACGTCACTATGAAGTATGTATATACATGAAGATGTCGTGTTCCAGATATCTGGAAGGTACGTACATATTATTACTTCATATTGTCGCAAACTTGAAATCACATCCCGACCGCGGATATTAAGAGCTGAGACCGAGGAAAATTTAACTAATTGTGAATTGGGGACACGTGGTGATTACTTAATTTCAAAGTGAAAAAAGTCGGGTTCAGTTTTTAAGGTTGTTTCTTTTCCGTTATCGCCTTTTGTTGCAAACTTAGAATCGGTAAATGAAAATTGCAGGATGCTCAAAGATGCTTCTGATGTGGGTATTATCGTGCTTAGGTATGCTCGCTTCTTTCATAGGGAGATGTAAGCAAGGTACTATCTTACTAGCTTAATTTACTCGACGGTTTCGTGTTCCCGAGGTTAAAATACGTTGAAAAGGTGTGCAGCAATCGGTTTTGAAAATACTTCATTTTTGACCCCAAAAATCGAAAAAATCCAAAGGGGTATACCTTAGATTTTTGTCGATTTTGGGGTCAAAAATGAAGTATTTTTTAAATCGATCGAAGGACACTTTTCTAACGTATTTTGACCTCGGGAACACGAATCCGTCGATTAAATTAAGCCAGGAATAAATCCCATCGAGATATCTTCATTTTTTCACTATTCAGAGTGATAAATTGGCGGTTACTCGATCAATTTTAGAGATGGATTAATTTAGCTTGCGGATTCGTGTTCCTGAGGTCAAAATACGTTGAAAAAGTGCCCTGCCATCGATTTTGAAAATACTTCATTTTTGACCCCAAAATCGACAAAAATCTAAGGTATACCCCTTTGGATTTTTTCGATTTTTGGGCCAAAAATGAAGTATTTTTTAAATCGATCGTAGGACACTTTTCTTACGTATTTTGACCTCAGGAACGCGAATCCGTCGATTAAATTGAGCCAGGAATTAATCCCATCGAGATATCTTCATTTTTTCACTTTTCAGAGCGATAAATCGGCGATAACTCGATCATTTTGATAGATAGATCAATTTAGCTTGCGGATTCGTGTTCCTGAGGTCAAAATACGTTGAAAAAGTGCCCTGCGGTCGATTTTAAAAATACTTCATTTTTGACCCCAAAATCGACAAAAATCTAAGGTATACCCCTTTGGATTTTTTCGATTTTTGGGCCAAAAATGAAGTATTTTTTAAGTCGATCGCAGGACACTTTTCCAACGTATTTTGACCTCAGGAACACGAATCCGTTGAGTAAATTGAGCTACGAATTAATCCCATCGAGATATCGCAATTTTTCTGCTCCAAAAAGCGAAAAATTAGCGATAACTCAATCAATTTTATAGGTAGACCAATTCAGCTTGCAGATTCGAACTCCTGAGATCAAAACACATAAGAATACCATAGCAAACTCGAAAAAAAATGTCGATTTTTGACTCCAAAATCGAAAAAATCCAAAGGAGTCCATCTTCCAATCCAATCCAATAGCCAATATCTTAGATATTTTTCGATTTCAGGGTCAAAAATTAACTTTTCATTTTGATATGGTTCAATAGGCGTTTATAGGCTATTCTTATGTATTGTGAGTTCAAAAATTTAAAAAACAAACGAAATTAAAAGCGGCGCGCGTGCAATGCTGGTGTAGCAAAGTAACAAAGTATCAACGTCGGTTGACTGCTCGCATTTCGTTGCCGAATCTCTTCTCCATTTGCGTAGCATTTGTACGGGTGTTATTACAGATAACTTTATTCCCTCTTAAATTATTCTTTTCTCTCGTGCAGGGTGTGAGTGGTGCGCGAGGGTTCGTTCCTTCGTCCTCTTTTTTACCACTTCACTTTTCCAAGGAACCAACGAACACCGGCTTCCCAGCTCACGGTAATACACCTTATATTTCGTACCCATTTTCAGACGCACACTTATTTCGTGTATTATGCATGCCCGTGCTTTATTAGTGCGCATGTATAACACAAACATAGAAATTTATGAAAGCCCTTAAGTATACGAACATTGCACCGCTGATCGTTACCTGCTTCGTACGCATCTTCATTTCTCCCTTTTGAAGAGCCCGAGGGAAAGAACGGTGGGAGTCGCTAACTGAACTGCTACCCACCCGGTTTCTAGGTATATGAATAACAGTTGAGGACGAGAGATCTGTAGGGAGTTGAGAGAGGGATAGGGTAGTGATATGTGAAGAGAGACGAGACGTCATGTCAACGACCCGGCAAACGGGATAACGTACCGGGTTTGGTGGAGGGTAAGATCGTCGCGTGTACCGCATACCGGGGACGAAAAGCTCGTATTCGTCTTCATTTCATTTCTATTTTTTGTCCTCGTCTTTCCAACCGCCCTTCGCTTTCTCCGTTTCAGCGTCCTCGTAATCTCATGTTTTATTAACTATCTTTCCCCCCTGCCCCGAAAAAACCCGCGCTCTTCTAGTCAAATGCGTCTTCCTTCCCCATTCCGGGATATGTCGTATCGTTCAAAACGCGCACTTTTGTCGCACCGCGTGGTACAACGTGGCGAGGTATTTCAATCTTTTTTTTTCTCTTTTCAAATTCAATTCAAGCTGATTTTCCAAAAAAATTCTCAGGACTATGACCAGCGTACCAATTTGATTCTAGGACAAACAATAATACCTATGAAAAAATATTCGGATATAATTGTAAACGAAATATTTCTTTGCTTCTTTGCGGAGCTTATGCTAACCACTCGACGCCAGGTTGTCTCATCAACGTACAATGGTTGAAATGAAATATTAACGGGCTCCAAACATATAATATTCATAGCCCCCGGCAGACGTTTGCCAGTAGTAGGTATTCGCTAGAGATACATATATATTGTTATCCAAGTGAGTGGTATATAACTTTGGTAGGTACCACACCGTTGTGCCACAGAGGTGAGTCAAATAAAACCCGTAAAATATCCTCTATTCAGCCGTATATACGTGAGCAATTTTCATTTCGCCAATTCTATTAACTCCTGGCCTGCTGCGCCGCCTTCCATTCACCTTATTCAATTTACTTATTTATTCCTTTGTCGTTTTTTTTTTTTTCCTCTCTTTTTTTCTCTTATTTATCAATTCTATTTTGTTTCTACGCATCACCCTTTAATCCTGTCCGCTTTGATCGTTTCCAGAGCACCTTCAGGTTTTCATTCGTTATCACCTTATAATTTACGGGCTCAGGATGAGAGGATGAATAATGTCAAAGCATGATAGCGAAAGAAATGATGATCAAAGTAACGAGATTCTTAGGGATGAAAAATTCAAGATTTTCAGGAAATTGAAAGACAAATAGCTTTTGTTCAAATGAAAATCATCACTCGGAGCGGAGTTGAATTATAATTATCACGTGATCATGATCAAAATTTGTTAACTGCGGTAGGTACTTCGTATAGTTGTATAATGAACGGATGAAATTTTAGTCCTGCACTGCTCGACTACCGTCGTTGTGGACGTTCATTATTTTATTAGTTCATGCTGGCCCCATGCAAGTTGTGAGCGTATAATGGCGTTAAAACTTGAAAATGATGCTCGTCCAGACACTACATCATGTAGAATTTACCGTCTAATCCTAGTTATAGCGGCGCACTACTGGGTCGGTGTTGTACGAGTTTTTGGCCATGACGGTTACCAAGCAGTAGGTATGTAAAGGTACTGCTACTAATTTAGTACGCTCAGTTAAACGTTGCAATTATTAAAATTACGTGACTAATTTTGACACGAATTAAATTACGCGTACAACAAGCTTTTCATTTGTTTTCATATTTATTTATATTTTAATTTTCTCCAAGTTTTCTTATTTTCATTCTCTCCCGCTTATAACGATGTAAAAAGACCGGCATCGGGAGCGAGGAACTTTACATGCTGGGATTAACCCTCACGTAATTCGATTGGTTCTAAATGCGTTGATGAGCATAAAAAATGGAGGGAGATAAATAAATAAAAGGGAAGTAGAGTGTTAGGAAGAAATAAAATAAATGAAAAGCATGAAAAAAGTTCAACGTACGGTCCGCAGGGATCGTCAGGGGCTTGTGGTACGGAAAAGAAAGAGAAAATATAAAAAGTAGTAGTAGTGGTTTACAGTTCCGTATACGTTAAAGACAACCGCTAAAACTACCACTGCGGGGAAACTTACTGCAAAGCGACAACTTTGTCTCTTGAAATGAGAAGAAGATAAAGAAAACTAAACTGCTGGGGATTGAAACGCCGTCCCCCTGCTGTTGCTGTTGCTGTTGCTGTTGCTGCTGCAGCTTTACAATGCGGGCAAATAGTCCTTACAGCTCTCACTTCAATCGATCACCTATAATCTTTGTAAGGTGCTGGGCACAAACTCTGCTGAATGTTGTAAAACCAGATGTGATAATCCAAACTGATACCGCCTTTTTCCCAGCTCGAAGAACCGTGGCGAAAGCACACTTCACAATGAAGATAAGCATCTCATAGTTGATCGTGGTTTTAGAGAGAAACTAAAGGGGAAAAAAGTGAATGCGAATGAATAAATAAAACCGTACCACTGGTTTGCGGGTACTGGTTTTTGTTACGCTACAGCGTAGTCCGTGAGTTTTTATAAAATACCTTCATTTGTTCTTAATTGATTATGTTCCGCGAGGACACGCTTTGGACAATCGTCCTTTTAATGGATAATACTGCATTTGTTTTTCCTCCCCCTGCCCCCTTTAATCGCCACGTGACCCGCGAGATGCGGGACAGTTTTTGCAGCTGTCACAATTCCGACGGGAATTCACACCATCCGCTGGTTCGCAGCCGGTATTCGCCGGAATACCGCAGGTTAACTTTGTACGTGGGAGTGACTGAATTTTTTAGGGTTCTAGATACGGCTGCAGTAATCAATTCCAAGGACGTTAGGCGTTGCAGGAAAAAAGAGCAGGAAAAGGATTTAAAGGAGGGGAAAGCTCCTGTGTCCAGTTGTAGTTCTCTCGCGACCAGAGAGTCATTAGTTTCTCCTACTCTACTCGGCAGACTTACGACTCGCAACTCACAACTTACGCGACTTGGGACTCAGAACTCTACCGGAATCGTGTGCCTCGGGGGACGTGGAGTAGGCGACCTCTGCCATCTTGACCAACACATGTCAAGGTCTTCAATGAAAGGGAACCGACGCTGCTGCAATCTTCTCTTCACCCATTTTTTCACTTTCCGAAAATCGCTCACCATCGGACCTGGTTTTTCGTAGCTCACCTTATCCCACACCCTTTGAGTGTGGGTCTTCTTCCGGTTCACATCCTCGCCTCCTCCCTCTCGATATCCGTATTCTTTTTTTTCTTCATTTTTTGTTACTCGTAGTTTCCTTCCCCTTTTTTTGCGCGTAAAACGGCACAAGGCTATGAAAATGATATCCTTTGAAGCATAATTACCTTCATCGTTTAAGGTACAAAAGTTGAATTTTTTTTTCCTCCCCTTACGTTTGTTTGAAAAAAGATTTCATTTATTCCACGCTGTGGAAGGTTTGTAATAATGTGCAAGATGGAGGTAACTACACGACATACCCACACCATCGGTGCTTTGCATTTACAAATGCTTTTACGTTGCGGTATGTATATGATGTGTACATCGTATACATACATGCTCGAATTTTCACCTGTTTTCAAAGGAGGATGATATCCATTACAATATTCATGTCCACAGGGTTATGAATTTTGGAGCTAATCCGGAGATCGCCCCAGGGCTTGCGACGCGGATGCGTTTTACCCAACGAAAATATTATACGCCTATAACATGACGCGACGTAGAACTGAAACCGGATTACCGAGTAGAAAAGTAAACGCACCACCATATTCTGAAATTCAAATCCAAAATTGTTTCGGTACGTACAGCCGTATCAAATATACACGCAAGGTGGGGCGACGAGAACAGTGCAATTTGAAAAAGTAAATAAAAACTAAACGAACGAAGCTCGCCCTCATTTCATTTTTGAAAAATTCCACAAATTTCCATACGTCGCAGGAAAACAGCATCCAACAGGACATTTTTCAGGATCTAGTTACACTATCAGCTTTCGTTGATGTTTGAGAGAAAGAAAAAAAAAAGAAAATGAACAAATGAACGAGGTGACGTTGCAGGTGATGATCAATTATTGGAATAACGTATCTGCGATAACGCGCTGCGCGGATGGTTTCGTACGACCGCAATGCGGTTTCGCTATTTCAGAACCGTTGAAAAAATACCGTTCCGAAGCCTGCGGCAGAGTGAGTATCTATATGGTGGATGTAAGGTATGCATCTATGTTGAGGCAAATTTGCTCCTGGGTTATACCGGGCGAATACGTTTCCGTAATTTATGGCAATATCGATAGCTTCGAAGCCGTATAGTGTTTACATTGGCAAGCAGAGTTAACTTGACTGAGACGCGGAGTACGGAGCGTGAAGATATAAAGGCGAGCCTTCCTTCCAAAGACACCAATCGCGCTGTGTCTATATCTATATAGCTTCCTCGGCTCTTCCAATGTCTATACAGACCACGCCAAACTGGACGAAATTGTACGGATGTCATGTACACGAAAACACCCATGGAGTCAGACCACAAAATGTCTCTGTGCTGGTAGAGATTTGATTTATATGTTAATCGGCAGACAGCTGTCGTCCCGGGGTTTGCAACCGCGCGCGATCGCCTGGCACACATTGTTCGCTTAGTTCTTCCTTTTCTCTTATTCTTACTTCTATACCTTTGGATTTATTTATTTTATTATTTCTTTTGCCCTCTTTTAGTCTCTTTCCTACTTCTCAAATGTTTTTTTTCTTTTCTCTTTGTTTTTTTTCACTTTCTCAAATTTTCTTTTTATTTAACCATTTTCAGACCCCGTCCCTCCTCCTTTGCAAGCACAGTTTTATTTCTATATCCTGCACTGCACAGAGCACCTTCAAACGATAACTCAGACTTCTCTTCTGAACTTGCGACTATATCACGAATAAATACGCTACTTCCGGAAGCTATATTTTTAAGATTGACCCAGATCTTTTACCTATCCCTGCGCCGTAGATATAGCACGCCCCAGGGAGGGCCCCGCGTTACTCGACGATTCTAAAAGGGATCCGTGGCAAGATATACCTATAGGAATATTTTCTGCCAAATTTTCTTCGGAAGACAAATTCAATTATTCGTACATTATCGGAGAAATTACTATCAGAGGATTTTCAACAGCGTGATTTATCGCTCCATAATTCTTGTCTCGAAATTTTTTTTTTTTTTTCTTTATTTTTTCGAGTGGCAGAATGTTGCGAAGTGGTAGGTAGATGGGTGGCTGGCTGCTAATCTCGCTCATGTTTAAGCGCGGGTGTTTGTTTTGGAAAACAGTTTTCAAGGGGGTTTGTAATTCAATCGTTTCAGAACCCATGCGAATGATTGATGCCCGCTACACCGACGAAGTGCGAAATAACGGGTAATTACGGTGTACGAAATTCATGAGATATACGTATACGCATATAAGTTGAAATTTGACCAATTAAAGTGTCTATCAAGCGACGATAATTAATTAGTAATTAAACAATAATATTGATGAAATTCCAGCCAGCGCCCAACTGAAACTTGGGAAAACTCGTTTAAGTTCGACGCTTTCTTACTCACCCCTGTTCCATATACTTTACCAACAGCTACTACTACCCTTCGCGTTCCATCCCCAACTTTATCCCCGTAACATCGACCTCGCCTTCGTCATCGTGACGGTCCACGCGTATAGCAAAAAGTTTAGTAACCTATGGGGAACGGAGTAACCGATAATGCCATTAAAACCAACCGGGAAACTCAAAACAGCTACCAAAACGTGGCGTTAAAAACAGAATTGAACATACTTCAATTTACTGCAAATAATCTAGCAAACTTTATAGTCGCGAAGTTTCCATGAGCGCTTTTCAGTCTGGTCATATTTTTTCAATCTTCCGTTTTTTTTTCTATCGAATCAGCCGAAAACCGCAACAAGATAAACTCTGAGGTGAAAAAGACATCGGAATCGTAGTGTCCCAGAAACAGAGTCACCCGTGATACCGAGTTGGCTGAAAAAAATAAAAAATGACCCAAAAAGATAAGATTACATCTGTGATTTCATTTGAAATAACCAGTTTCTTTGCGTATCGTTCATAATCAAACACACTGACTCGATAGTTGCGCTTTATCTCGTGAAATCTGTTGATGCGAAGTACTGCAGGGCATCGAGATAAATGTGTCTTCTTGTTTCTATTGACTTCATTGATTTTTTCATAAATTCTAGATCCATGTATACGACATGCGTTACTGTCATAATAAAGTAAAAATTGCGTAAAAGACAATCGATAAGTAGGAATAAAATAGATATCCGATACGCTATTGGACACATATTGAGATACGATTTTTGATTCCCATTAAAATAACAGAGACGAACTAGAACGGCGATGGGATATATAAGCTCGATGTAAATCAGTTCAAGTCACAATAGCTCTTGAAATGCCTTCTTTCGCCGTCGTAATCTGCGTGCTTCTGGTCGTCACTGGGAGCTTGGGTAAGTGGGATTTGAATATTCCGTAAAGCATTATTTCATGCATCGGAAATCCCGGTTCGCGAATTAGTGGGATTCGGAACACGGAACATCGACTGCGTGAGAGTTTTCCTAAATCAATAATTCATATCGTATCAATTCGATATTGATACATCAATTTGCAGGTTTCACGACGCGTTTGAGGAAGCCCCGATTGCGCGATGGCCGTATCGTAGGTGGTGCGGATGCCGGAATTCAGGATCATCCCTACCAACTGTCTTTTCAGCAATACAAACAGCATATTTGCGGAGCTTCGATAATTAGCCCAAAATGGGCCATCACAGCCGGTCATTGTGTCGGGTAGGTGCCGACGTTGTTCCCATTAGTATAACACACGGTATCGTTATCCTACGTCATTCAGGCTTACGTCGTTACCATTCTGCCATTGAATCGATGAAGCAGATCGTGATCATCTCACACCCCTAACGAAACTCAACGGATGCACTCGATTGTCCGTTAATTTCACCCTCTAATTGGAATCTACTGTACTATAATTTGACAATAATACGGAGCTTTATGTCTGATAATATTGCAATAGGAATTCAGTCGTATGTTCGATGGATTTTGATTATTGTTTTTGCATTTTTTATTTTTCATGTCATTAGATCATCTCCAAGTTACTACCGTGTCGGCGCTGGAAGTGCTCGGAAATCTGATGGATCTTTTCATGCAATAAAAAATATAATTAGGCATCCGCAGTTCGATATGGCCGCCATTGATTACGATATAGCTTTGCTGGAGGTTTGTCTTGTGATCAATTCTGACTCTCGACAATTCATTAACAACTTTTTATTCCGAAAACAAAAATCTAGGTAGAAGAGGAATTTGAATTTTCCGAAACCGTGCAGGCTGTAGGACTTCCTGATCTCGAAATTGAACCTGGGTCAGTAGTTAACATTACTGGATGGGGTGCTCTCTGGGTAAATATATTTCTATTGAGTAAACTGGAAAGTTTTCATACCGTTGAAACATTAAATGAAAAATCAAAGTTAAATATACTCCTCAGCAAGGTGGAAGCACGTCAAGGTTACTACAAAAAGTTACCGTTCCCATAATATCCAGAGAGCTCTGCAGCGAAGCGTACGATTTCATGAACGAAATAACACCGAGGATGATTTGTGCCGGAAACCTGATCGAAGGTGGAAAAGACTCGTGTCAAGGTGATTCGGGGGGCCCATTAGTCGCCAATGACACTCTTTATGGAATCGTCTCATGGGGTTATGGATGTGCCAGGCCAAACTATCCGGGAGTTTACACGAATGTTGCCGTACTCCGAGATTGGATAAGAGAGAATAGCGGAATTTAATCGGTATTTTATTTTTAAGTTGCGGTTCAATTATACTTCATCGAACTAATAAGTATTTACTGTTGTTTTATCTTTCTTTTTTTTAATAAATGAGATTATTAGCATTTGAAGAACACAACTTCAGTTTGACGTGTCACTTGAAAAACCAAGTTCGAGATCGAAGATGGAGTGCGAATTTCCCTATGGTTCCCGAACGCTACTGTTTGTCAAATTACATCTGAAGCATTCTTCCCAATCGTTAGTGCTGCCCGGTGTGGGAGGTTTGATGAGGGTTCTTGTTCGAATCACCTCTTTCCACCATCGCGTGGACAGTTTTTCTGATCTCGTTCTATTCGGACTGGTAAAATCGACCTTTAGAATGCCGAAACTTAAGCTGCGAGGAATAAAAGTAATGAAATTTTCAAAATTGTACACTCGTCCCGAAAAATACTCACGTGTAACCGTAGTACCATTCGAAGTTGTCTAAAAGTGACCAAGCAGTATACGCTTTAATGTTGCATCCGTCACGTATGGTCGCCGCAAGTAACACCGACAAATAGTCGTAGTGATAATTAATCCTTCCGTAATCCAAGATTTCTCCTGTATCAGCAAATCCGTTTTCAAGAACATACACCGGTGGGTTATCGTATTCATCTCTTATTTTACGTAACAAGTTGCCAAATCCTTCAGGGACAATCTGATTGAGAGACAAAAAACGTGTTTTCAGACTACTTTACCTTTTCAATAGTCGGCCAATACCAACCTGGTACCGGTCCAGATGTGTTGTTGGCCAATTTTTATCCATGATTTCAAGTAAACCAGCATCGTTGGTGTAAACACCATGCTCCAATACAGGCATACGAGAAGTGTAGTGATTTAAGCCAAAGTAATCAGTTGTTCCTCTACAATGAAAAAAGACGGATTATTTTAATTTTTGCTTATCACCGAATTGAATGATCCGCTGAACATCGAACTACCGATACCAACTTGATCTTTTTTATCCACTCGTCAGTGAATTTTGGAAGACTTGAGAATGAACGATTGTGAATTGCATCGGTATAAGCTAACGTAGTCTTCACGATTTCTGGGTAATCTCCTTTATAAATGGGGTGCATGACCAAACCACATCTGAACTGAAAATATCGGTCTATAGATTCTTCGGTTACTCCCTCTCCTGGTACCCAACCACGACAAACTGGTAAGATTCCGATTATGCCTCCTTGGGTTTTGCGGTAATTTTCATTGTACATGTGCCAAACTTTTGCGTGAGCTTTCAAAGCATTGTGAAGGCACAAATAGTCTCCCATATCACCCACCATTTTTTTTGCTTGAAATCAAAAGCGGTAACGTGTTATCGTGGAACGGATTTGTCTTTAATTCGAGTGCCTATACCTTCAGATGAGTTAGTCTCGCCAATGCAACACAGTATCTTAGGTTCATTGATCGTGATAATGATGTCGATGAGATATCCTAAATTATCGAACACCACTTTTGCATAATCTTCGAACCATTCCACCATCAGTTCGTTTGTCCATCCCCCCAATTCTTCCAGAACCGACGGGTGATCCCAATGATAGAGAGATACGACCGTGGTGACATTGGCAGCTTTCAGTTCTTCCAACAAACTTTTGTAGTACCGAATCCCATCCGGATTAACGTAATCCTTAGAACCATTTGGAAGAATTCGAGTCCAGCTGAGCGAAAACCGGTAATGGTCGAGCTGTAAAGTCGGTTTTCGACTTGAGATATTTGATTAGGTTTGTTCTTTCAATTGTCTCAACTCACCCCAATATCTCTCATCCACTGAACATCTTCCTTGTACTTGTGATACGAATCACAAGCGATATCTCCGTTGCTGCCATCCGATATCCGCTCCGGCATGTTATGCGTGAAATGATCCCACATGCTTTCTCCTTTTCCTGAAAGAGTTTTTGTATTCAAAGGAAAAAAAATCCGTGAAGAAAGGGGAAAAAAAGTAATCGATGGAAATCACTCGTTACCGCTGAGATTCCAGGCTCCTTCTATTTGATAGGATGCAGAGGCTGCACCGAGTTGGAAACCGTCAGGAAAAGTTCGAAATTCATCTGCCTGACCGCGAGAATCTCTGAATTGTACAATTTTTATGAAAAACAATAATTTATTTGAATTTGTTTACTAGGAATTTTAACTTACGCAATGAATATTGGACAGAAAAACAAGATTATCCAAAAGCACTCCGTGTTAATTTTGTGGTATCTCATTGCTGAAACTTTATACATTGTAGAACAAGAAAATATATCTAACTAATAGCAGGCTTGACAATGCGAAAATATATTATATGCTAAGATCAGCGTCAGAAAGAAGGGGAAGAGTCACTTCACTCAACTCTGATTGCGAAGCAATTTACAAGAGATATGGAACAAAGGTGAAGAAAAATTAGAGATGACCGTTATTATGAATCATATCAGACATTCTAATTCTACAAGATTCGTAAAAATTAACGTCCAAGCCAAAATTTTTGAAAATTTCAGAAGTATAAGATTTATATTCAAGACTCAGGGATGCGGTATCCATTTTATATTTTCTGAAAATTTAGTGAGAAGTTTATTCGAAAAAAAAAAAAAAAAATTTGTCATTCATAAATTGTCATTCTACCCCATTTTTTGTAATTGGTCTTTGAAAAGAGCTGAAGAAAAAATTGGCATTGAACGTAAATTGATAAAGTCTCAATAATCGTTAAATTAATCGTTCGTGATAAGGAAAAGATAAACCAACAATTCAATACTACTCTGAGTTATTGCTTCATTACCGTTCAAACATGTTTAACTGGTGGTCGACTCTGTCGATCTTGATAATCTCATCGTACGGTCTGTATTAATATTATTCGTCTTATCAATTGTCACGTTATTATTTATGCAAAATTATTACAGGGATCGCTCGCGCAGACGCTGAAACTGTCGACATATCGGAATACCCGTACCACGTGAGTTCACACGTGTCACTCAAAACATTATTGAGTATATAAAATTGGAGTTCTTATTTTTTTGCACCGTAAATTTCAGGTATCCGTCGAATATGATGATGCGCACGCTTGCAGTGGGGTTCTAATAAATGAAGATTGGATCCTGACGGTTGCCTCCTGTGTTTATCGGTGCGGGGAAATTTTCTCAATACAATTACACCAAAACGTTTATTGAATTCTGATAATAATCGTTGACATATTTGCCTACGTGCCAAAGAGCAAGTGACCAAGTAAACATCTGAAGATAAATCGTAGATACAAATCATCGATTCATGGCGAAACTATTACCTTGAGAATTGTGACATAAATCTTAACGATTGTATTTTTTCAATTCATATCAGCGATGGCTTGGCCAACTTGACGGTCAGAGTTGCAACGTCGACCCCGTCTTCCGGTGGTGAACAAGTGAAACTCAAATCAGTCATAGTTCACGATAACTTCGAATCAATCAATAATGATAACGATATCGCACTGTTGAACGTAAGTGAAATTTTTCCAACCCGGTGAGAAAGAGAAGAAAAAAAACCGTCTCTCTTAATGTTAGTTATGACATTTCCAGCTTCTCTACCCCCTCGAGTTTGGCAACGGTAAACTTCCCATACTGCTTCCATCCGCGGATTATCAAATCGCCGACGGAACGCTCTCGATTTTGACGGGATGGGTATCGAACGAAGTGAGGAATTGTAATCAGCCATCCGCTGATTAATCAATTGATTATTCTAAAATCCATCAATTTCAGCAAGGAAATACCGTCCCTCGGTTGACCGTCATTTCCACACCTATAGTCAACCAGACTAGATGCAGTGCCAGTTTACCCGTCTTCAAGGAAATAACAGACGAGATGATTTGCGCTGGCCACATGACAGCAGGCGCCGAACGCTGCCAGGTTCGATTATTCGTGGCATATGTCATTACAAAAATTTTCATTATATTGGCCACGATATGTTTGTTTTTTGTTTTTTTCTTGTTAATTTCTACAGGGTGATATCGGATCTCCGTTGGTCCACGAAGATCAATTGGTCGGCATTTTGTCGTACGGATTGGGCTGCTTGAATACCGAAATTCCAGCCGTCTACACAAGAATCACCAGTTTCGTTCCATGGATAATAAGCCACACCGGAGATATATACATTTTGAATACAGTTATAGGTCAATGATTTTTACCGATTTCCAGCCTTAGAAAAATAAAATACTGATGAATAACTACCCATGCATGTTTGATTCTTGCAGCGTGCATTTTCATTGTGATCTTCACTCATTCATTTATTAGAAATCACAACTGGCGGATGAAACTGTTGAGAATGGTTGTCAATTTGTTGAATCTATTCCGCACTCTTTGTGGTCTTACACAAATTACTGATTGAGCGGTGCGCGTGAGCATTTGGAATCACGAGATGGTCATTTCAGGTAGCTGATGTAGGGTAATTATAAGTACACAGTTATACGGTGCATAATTACTTTGAATCTACATTTTGTATGTATATCGATCGATGGAAGCACACTGATTTTGAGAATTACAGGGCTTATTCCTGGGGCGACTGATACATATTCAAAATCATTCGGTATAGGAACATGCTAATAATCAATTACTTCGCATTTCAGCACTCTGCAGTTGCAGCGATAATAACTTATACACGTGTGTTTTCTATATGTCTACCTACTACCGTCAGATCTGCCTTTAATTCAATACCATGGGCCGATTCACAGTCAATTAGTACGGTATTGCGTTAATTGCAAACAATGTATTTGGCGCTACCCAATGACGAATATAACACTCTGCCATTCACATGGTGAAGTTATCTGTTAATTAGAGCGACAGCTGCTGATTGCCGCAGTATTTTCGCAGACTCTTTTTCTACACTACTGTACAAGCGGAATATTATATACTTTACTAGATGAAGTAAAACAAAAGCCGTTTGAATTCATCTCGACGTTCCACGCGGTAAATCAAATATACATACACAAGTAAAATGATATTTTATGTTTCCAAAGTATTTTTTTTTTTTCTTTTTTCAATGAGGTACAATGTCGAAATCGACACGTATAGACATTTTCAAGCACAATCGGTCAATCAACGATTGATCATTACCTTTTGCCTTTTCTGTCATCCCCTAGGGTGCATTAACAGCCGAAGTAATCGTGACAAGTTTAATGTTCGATGTATCCGGAATGCCCGAAATTTTGGTCATTAATCTCTGAGAGCATGAGGATCTTCACTGAGCCGACGAATTGGTGATAGAGTTTACCAATAGAAGAGGAGGAGGAGGAAGGTTTCGTAGTCCTGTTTTAGTCTCAATCCACTCACGAAATGCCGTGACCCTGGTGTAAACTCCAGGATAAGACGGGTGGGCACACCCGAATCCCCAGGACACTATTCCGATTAATTTCCCATTAAGTGCCATAGGACCACCGCTGTCACCCTGTTGGTGATGGGGGGAAAAAAACCAAAAACGACCGAAGTCCAAAATTTATTAAACTTCTCATTCACACCGAGATCATGTTACCCTCACCTGACAAGCATCCTTACCACCTGTGTTCAAAACACCTGCGCAAATCATTCGCTCAGTAATTGGATGTTCTTCGTAAATCTTTTCACATTCCTTCCAAGATACCAACGGAACCTCAACTTTATGCAATACTTTCGGTGCGTTTCCATTTTGACTAAGTTTTCCCCATCCGGTTACCGTCACCAAAACACCGCTCAGAAATATATCCGTCTTCTTTGCGACGGGAATCGGAAATGTGGTGAAGGTGAACACCAGCGGAGTTTCTAACTGGAATGAATATTCCGTCGTGTTACTCGATGGATTGATGAAACTAGGTCAGTGATTTTTTTTTTGTTCTTTCCTTTTTTTAGTACCTGTACAGCAGCGATGTCGTGGTCGATAGCAGTAACGTTGAAATTTTCATGTACCACGATGGTTTTTACAGTGTTTAACTTGCCACCATGATCGACGTAAGAAGATCCGGTTCTCACGGTGTAAAGCGAAGGCTCGGTATTGCTTGGTAATTATAACTTCGATCGATCATGATAACTTAATATATTTAACTATTGATCATATTATATCTAGCGCCGTTTTGAATATTCCCCTATAAATTTGCTGGAATTACTTACCTATCAACACAATGTCCGGCGGTCAGAATCCACGAGTCACTGATGATGGAACCGCCGCAAATGTGGCCACCCTCTCGTTGCAAAGATATCTGGGCAATTAATCACAAGGTTTGATTGAAGGTACCGCGGGAATGGGGCTTCACGTTTATTAGCTTTTGTACATTTACCTGATACGGATACTTCTCTATCGTTGTTGATCTTCCACCAACAATTCTACTCGCGGATGCGGGGCCTGGACAATATTATACAAATTTTATGCTAACTCAAACTTATGTTTTGTTTCTTTTTTCTCAAAGCAGGATTGATCAATAGCTCTTAATTATAATCTTGTTTCACCTTCGAGGCCCTTCAAAATTTCTATAAGGTTGTTACTGATCAGTACGTATAGCAAGCAGCGGACGATCATCGTCGAGTCAGTTAATCAACTGTTGCGGTATTCAAGACCGTAGGTGACTTTTGAAGATCCGGGTATTTAGAACAGGGAAATAGCCTCGAGAAAATTGTAAATTTCCACAACTTTTCAAAAGCTGAGAAACAGCCGGACTGACACTTACTCAAAATACCAGCCGAATACCTATTAGCTGCAAACTAATATCCGCGCTAGGAAATCCCAATGATTAGATGAATTCGATAGATATTTTTACAGCCATTCTCTTTTCAGTTTTCCGAGCATTTTAGTTTCATGATGCGTTCAGGGTCATTGAAAATACTTTCTATTTCTCAACCGAATCGCGGTTCGGATCGATCTGAAAATCTCGTACTTCTTTTCTCCGTCAAAGTGTAGAACTAGTGTACTTTATATCTGACAAATTTTGATGTACATATTCACTATTTCATTAGCAGAGAATCGTGGAAGTCTAATTTCAGACGTATATATTTAATTGGATTCGTATTTCAGAGACGGAGTCTGTCCTTCCTACAATCTTAACACCTTTAGCCTACGAGGCGGGTGGATTTCGTAGAATTAAATAGCTGCCAGATTTAATTGCAACTGTCAGAGGGGCTGTGCTGGTGCTGCTAAGGTTATACATAGTAGTCGTGTAATAGTAGACACCTGTACCATAATAGTAGTTGAACTCATTTGCAATTCGTGACACGGCAGGATATTCAGCAATGCCTTTGCCCTGTTGCTCGCATTTCACTGCCCCCGTAGGTGGTGGTGATATTTTCTTATGATTTGTTATCTTGAAACAAGAACTAATTTTAGTCACGACACTTTGCTAAATAGTATCCACCGTCAACAGCAGAGTTCATATATATCTCACGCCTTCTCTGTCTGGAGTTTTTCTTTGTGTATCTTGTTTAAAGCCGCCCCAGAATAATTAAACCAAGTCTAATAAGCAACGATCGTTGAGTGGAATTAATATAACTCGTAAAAATTTTCCACCTGACAAAAAATCCTTGCGATAAGTCCAGTTCCTCGGACGGCATTCAACTTGAAATCTTCAACTCGAAATCTCGCTGCACTACCGCTCTGGCAAAATTCCCAAAACCTTGTATGCCAAGGTGGCAAATCTCCGGACTGGATCACGGGAATCGGCGGAGTGTAAAATTACCATAATCGCAATGAAAGGGATAAAATAATTCCGTCTAACAAAAGTTTATTCTATGCTGCTGCCGAAATATCCTTCGTTATTTCACACCTGAAACTTCGGTGGATTGAAAAATCGATCGATGTGAAGTGTGAAAAGTCAAACGGTATGAACGGTGGAAAAGAAACCTTTCGAAACTCATACATTCGTCTTTTTCTTGATCCAATCCCGGAGAGACGAGACTCGCGAGTAAACACCTGGATAACCAACAGCTGCGCATCCGGCACCCCAGGAAACAATTCCGACTTGTACGTTGTTGCAGACAAGCGGTCCACCAGAGTCACCCTATCGAGAGCCACTCCTGTTATAAAATCACGAAAATTCATACCGGCAAATATCCTCAGTTACCTGACAAGTATCTTTGGTGCCAGTCGTATATCCTGCGCAGATCATTCGAGCGGTAACGGTGTTTCGATAAATAAAAGTGTCGTGGCAAATCTTTTGACTCACAATCGGAACGGTCAGGGTAAGAAGAGACTCTGAAAGCGCACCGCCGTACTGTGATATATAAAATATGAATTGCTTTACAAATGAATTGTTTTATCATTGATTTATGGACATCGGTGAAAACGAGAAAAATTCCTCACCGAAGTTTTTCCCCATCCAGCTATGGTGCACGAAGTTCCATCTCTAACGGTGTAAGTTGAACTTGGAAGAGCCACAGTCTTCATCGTGGTAGATAAAGTCAAGGCTGAAGTGAGCTGTAATTTTCATTGGTAAATTGTGAAAATTTCTGGATACTACAAGTTTCAGTTTTCATATGAAATTTGATTTTCTCAGTTGACGAGACTTCCCACCTTCATCAACCCAACGTCATAGTCATAGCTATCCTCGTCGTATAATTCGTGCGTAACGATCGAAGAAATTGCTGTTATCAGAGTCCCGCCTTTGGTTCTATACGTGCTTCCAACTCTTATATTGAATAGACTCGTCTTTAGACTGGAATTGAAAATTTAAAAAATATTAAATCTAATTCCAGGCTCTTCGATATGGAATTCCGAATTAGGCACTCATCGCAGCCGTAATTTCCATTACTCGAATTCGGGGTTGAAACCAGAGTGGCGGTATATAATCCAATGAAAAAAAAAAAAAAATTGGAAAAAGGGAAAAAGAGTACTCCACGCAGAAAGGGAAAACCATCCACAAGGCGAGTAAACTTTTGACCATTTTCGGGGTTCTAATCTAATTTTTAGATCACCTATCAGAATTCAACAGATAAAATTTCAAGCTTCGTCTAAACCTGATTATAGGTATAAAAATTTTGCTTATAACATATATTTATATACGCACCCGTCGATACAGTGAGCGGCTGTCAAAATCCATTGATTGCTTATCAGCGAACCTCCGCAAACGTGTTCTTTGTTATAAATAATGGACACCTATACATGGATGTACGTCAATTAATTCATGTTCTTGTAACGTCAACGTTATTCGAGCAGTTGGATCGTCGCACGAGTCTCATTAGGATGCAAATATGGTTTAGCTGTAGCTAATTCTTACCAGGTAGGGGTAATTATTAATCGTCGTCGCTGTACCGCCCACGATTTTTCCTGTGGGGCCACAACGCACCGCAATAATTAGAAGGAGAATAATAATTCCCTTTAATAACGCTGTGCGAAACATTGCTAAATTGTAACTGATTATGTTGTTAACGACCTATAATCGATCCACCGGTGAAAAAATAAATCACGCATTGATAAAATCCGCGTATCAGATTTCTAAGAATTTCAGGATTCATTCTAGAGATAGTGCAATAATTTCTTTTCGTGGTTTGTTTTTTTATTTCTTACCTTCTGATCGATAATCACGGCTGGGTGTAATGTGCAGATAAGTACAACTTGCGGCCGTATTTTGTGTGTATTCATACGGGAGATACGAATATTCGTGTGTTGCAAGTCAATTATAACATCGTGCACCTTGTTTCATTACGTAGAATAATTCCGCGGCGTTTTCAGGGTCGGATTAATTTTTTGACAGCCGCGAGTGACTTGTAAATCCGTCAAGAATAAAGTCAGGACCATTTCGTATAAAACGTCGAGCGCAATTAAATTAGCGAGGGGTAATTTGAATTTTTACTCAACTTCCGCGCGACCATTAGCTTTTCTTAGCTGCAAGGTAGCGGCATTGAAAGGCGCGTCGTTGTCATGCAAAATTATATAAATAAATGCAAGATCGATCTTTGAATCTTTAGAATATACTTTGACTCCGACTTTTCTGAAAATTTTCACGGTTTCTCCAGATTTAATTACAGCGGATTGTAGTAATCAGAGAGATCTTTCCAGTTTTTCTCCTTTTTTTCTTTTTGCTAATTAATACGAACTCTGTCACCCTTCCGTTTGTTCTTTTCAATTTTATAATGGTAATGAGTAAAGCTTACGCAGTGCCACAATAGGATTGGCGCCTTATCTGTTCGACTGATTATCATCATTATTAATTATCTTTAAATACTTGCATAACTTGAAGTAAAAAAAAAAAAATAGGATTACTTTGCAATGCTTTAGCTCATTAATCCAGTAGCGCACGCATACATTTGAAAACGAAATTTTTAATCGATTTTTGGATCTGGTGAGTGAACATATGCGAGTAAATTTTTTAGAAAAATGCAATTTATTTTCGATCATTTAATTGTTCCGATATTGGTCAGTAAATGAAATCCTCTCCCGTTTTTTCGGTGATCCAACTCCTCAGATTCCTAATGCTGCTGTAAACTCCTGGCCTATTTGGTAACGCGCATTCATCACCCCATGATACAATTCCCAGAAGAATATTGCCGTAAAATAACGGCCCACCAGAATCTCCCTGCGTAGAACAGATGATTGAATGAATTATATGAACTAGATACGAATGAAGTTCAGCGTTGAGGGTAAAAATTTAGGAATGAGAAAAAATCAATTCTCGCATACATACTTTCTCACTCTCATACGATTTTTAAATCGATCATCACCAAAGAAATATTTCACAAACTTTTATCCTTAATTTTGATGTTTCCATTTGAAATAGATGCTTCATTTTTTCTTATACTTACTTGACAAGCATCCAGTTCTCCTGTCTCGTAACCGGCACAGGTCATGCTATCGGTTATTGGCACATAGTCGGAGTAAAGTGCAACACAGTGAGTATTGTTAATCAAGGGTACCGAGACGACTTGGAGTAACTCGGGTTGGACTCCATTGACCTGAAATGCCATGAGAAAAATATCATCAGATAATCCTCATGAAAAGTGAATATTAAAATATTTCCAGAATTAAAATTAAAGAAAACTACTACTAACGCTGAGACGTCCCCATCCGGAAACCTGGAGCATTGTTCCATCGGGAAGAGTAAAATCAGAATATGCCAATTCAACTGGTTGTACCGCAACGCCGAATTCGAAAGGATGTTTGACCCTGACGACGGACACATCATTTTCGTAATTTGATTCGGTGAAATTCTCGTAAAATATAACCCTTGATACCGAATGAAGAGTTCCGCCAGAGTTAATGTTGGAACTTCCTACTCGTATTTGGAAGAATTCGTAGAGATCTGAAGGAATCGAATAAGTACAATGTGCGGCCGTAACCACCCAGTTCTCCGAAATTATCGAAACGCCACATCGATGGCTGTCGAAGTAAACCAGCTGTCCCTGAAGGAAATGAAATGTGACGATTAATACCGATGTGGTGTGAATCGCGAATCACTTTTCCGATGGTGATAATCGAAAATTCAAACTTCACTCGATGACAAATTTGGTCACGTTTTACCTGAAAAGGTATTTCTTCCACGGTTGTTGTTTCGCCATTGATAATACGTCCGTCGGAGAAGCGTCGTAGGTGTTCATCGATCGCGCCTGAAAAAAAAAATAACCAAATAGATCAGACGAGGCGATTTAGATGGTGAAAGATTTCAGTCCCGCACATTTTTTCAAACTTTGAAAATTTTCGTTCAAATTAATATACACGGCTTAAAATTCACTCACGACAAGCAGCCACTAACGCGAGAAATACAACCAGTAATAGTTCACGTTTCATTGCTTCCGTCGAGAGTTGACAAATGGAAAATAATGCCTATATCTTCTACCAATACGAACTTTATCACTTCAAATTAATTGCTCTATAACCAACTGATAAAACCTGTCCAATTGTACGGAATATTCACACGTGTACAAAAGCGGAGTTATCTTGATAAGAAAACAATCGCTGCCTGTGGACACATTGCAATACAATATCTCGATTGAACACATGAACATTTTAATTTCTGTGTATATGTATAATCAGTAAACATCTGTTTCCGATACAACAAGGATAAAATAATTGGAAAAAAAAAATATACTTCCATCGAATCACCTATCAAATTTACTATAGGCAGATAAAATAGGTGTACGAAAAAAAAAGGCTCTGATACTATAAGAATTTTAATTCATGTATAAGGAGAGGCTATTATAATCAGCGAACATTTCGGACGGTGTAGATAATAGATACTTTTTTACCCGGTGCAGTCGAAAAAAAAGAACTCCACGTATATTGGGCCACTACATAGTGTGGGTTATGAATTTTTCTATAAAATACCCAGGGTAAAGATTCGCAAGATTCTATGATGAAAATTCGCATAATATTACACTCGTATATAGACATAAATATGTGACCGTCCTCGCCAAATATCTTCATTCCGATTATATGTAACTTGTTTAAATATTTTGCAGCAATTTCCGTGAACCATTATCTGTCGAGAATATATGCGAATGGGTTTCGTTATTCACATGTGTGTAGCTCGGGCTGGAGCTCTATAAAATATTTGCAGTTACCTGTACGTAGTCGGGTGATTTATGTGTTGCTGAGATTTTAAATAAAGTGCTGATTTCGCGCGGCGTGATATAGTCATGCAAACGAACAACGAATTGGTTTCAGTTTTTTGCGTCCAGATATCCGACACTAATTTTCACTCGCTTGGGAGGAAGATTATTTACATAAATTTTTTTATCGTCTTCTCTTTTTTTTGCGCGGGTGAGTTATAATGAAACTGTGATTTAGCAAAAGCGAATGTACAGCGCTCGCTTCGGAGCTTGAACCGCAGGAGTCCTACTCATTACTAGAGGCAGAAATCGATTCCGTTGTAACTTTCCCAAGGGATATCACTCCCTACGATATCAGGATCGCGTATCAAAGACGTTTTATGATTCAACGGTTCAATATTGTCAGATCTTACCGCGATCGACCGATTGATTCATTCTCAAGTGGAGTTGATAAACAAGAACAATAAGAGTTACGCTGAAATGCTTCGCGGATCTCATAAACCACGATAATACAAATAGGCAAGTAATCAGAATTTTTGTGGAAATGCATTCCAGCGATATTCTAATGAAACATTCAACCGTAATAACATATTACCAAAGAATATTAATATCACATTAAAAACACCTGATTTTCAGAAAATTATTCTCAGTTTTCTCAAGTACGCGCGTTCGGTTCAAAAATTACCAAATAAAACGCAACGTATTACAAGTTTCCGAACAAAAAAGAAAAAAATCAGACATTATGACCAGGTTAAAAAAATTAATCAATTGCACCTTAAGAACGGGGTAATAATTTTTACAACGATGGATTAAATGTCTGGAGATATATTATTTACAATAATCATGCATCGTCGTATACCAACATCGAAGTGAATTCTTCATCCATAAAACAAAAGCTAAACAGGTTTGAAATGGGTTTGAAGGACGTTGTTTCAATGGTCGAGTTTTCGATTGAATATGTTTCTAATTGAAAATTATTACCTCGACCTCTTGATTGTTCACACCTAATTAATGCGACATTTTTATTTCAATTATATGTTAAGAGAAAAAAAAAACAAACGTACCCTTCGCTTTACCGCTGAGAGATACGACTGTACCTCACCCAGTGGTTTTCTAGGGGGTAGATTTTGAGGTACAGACGAAGATTGTGAATGGTTCTTCGCTTATATTCAGTTAATAAATATTCTAGGTGAAGCGGCAACCAGATTTATATGCTAATGACACGGTACAACGCAGACGGCCGTACAACCACATTCGAAATAATAATTCTCTTTCACTCCTATTATTGGCACATTTTACAGCACTCGGCACAATTCGATGCATAACTTGAGCGTCGTAAAAAATTGTCATTTCCATATTTATTATGGTTATAGAAAGTACCCAGTCGATGTTATTATTATTGTTATTTTTATTATTAATAATAACGTTGTAATGACTTTTGTTTTTGTTTTTTTTTTTGAATTTCATTTCGCTTTTCGTTTCTTCAAAATTCGTTTTCCAATTCATTTCATGAGGCCGGTTCCCGGGAATCTAAGAACGCTGCCTACTGTGAGTCTTCTTTTTTTCGTGCAAATGAATGAAACTGCGTAAATAGAAAAGTATACACTCACAACCGACGATCGTGAGAATACGTTTTTTTCTATTTTTTTGCCCAGAGACCCACTCTCTGTTTGTTTCAAATGAAGCACCTTTTCCCAGATTTTAAATGGAAGAGAATGTATAGAGTTGAAACTGCGAACTTGAAAAGCTGCGGCTTTCATCCTTTGCAATTTGTGAAAAGATATTGCATTACGAAGTGGGCTACAGACTGGCCAGTGTATTCGCAATCAGCATAAGTACTGTAGCATAAAAAAAGGAAAAATTCACAGGAAAAGAATTAATGAATAAAAAAAAAACGCCAACGTAGCACGAATAGATCAGAGTAAAAAAAGTAAGGAAATGATGATGAACATACACACGAAATTCTCTAACCGTTACACGTGCATCTCCTGCAATCCCAAAAAACCGACTTATGGTCTCTTTCGTGAAAAAAATAACGTAACATATTGCAAAAGAAATTTTTTTGAATCCATAGCAATAGACATGCGATAGATTAGATATTTTTAATTTTTTTACGATGGTGTATATAAATGTCGCTTGACTCCACAAAACGTTTATATTATACAACGTCCCGATAAATCCCTCGTCGTAAATTCCAAAAGATTATAGCAAAGGACTTGTACAAATACTTTAAATGGTCCTTCATTCGACGTTGTACTTATACAGTAGTGATCACGATGAGAGCCTTGCCACTTGTAGTCAGCTTTTTTGCACTTTCGAATGGATTCGTCATAAGTAATATTAACATTCTTCGTTTCCATTTTTCCATTGGTTTCTTCAATTAATTGAAACTTTTAAATTAACGCCCGATGTGTTCTCACCTTCAGAATACCCGGCAGGGTTGCCTGCCCCGGTTCCGTTGGATACGAAGGACACGCCGTTATCAAGAATCGTCGGTGGAACCGAAACAACGATAACAAAATGGCCGTTTGTGGTGCGTCTGAAATTGGCAATGAGAGAAAAATACCAAAATCTGAAACCGAGTGCCAGATGTGTATTCTCAACAGTTCGGTTATATCGCTCATTTATCGTTGGAAATTTTTCAGGTTTCCCTCCAGTATGAATGGGACACCTCCGAATGGGATGCGCTCCATTTCTGTATGGGCACTATTCTCAACAGAGATTGGATCCTCGCTTCAGCGAATTGCTACAATGTGTAATACCTTTATCGAATTTTCGAATCCATCGCGATTCTCAAGCATCTCTTTAAATTTTAATACAACTATTTCGATTGCATGAATAACAAAAATATTAATAACAATATGAGAACCTCTGATTATTTTCATTCAGCTTGCTGAACGACAATTGTACCGTTAGAGTTGGAAGCGACTATTTTCACGTGAATGGAACCGTTCACTATATCGATACCCTCATTCGACATCCACTGTACGATGAATTCAATTCAGATTACGACGTGGCTCTGATAAAGGTCAGTATATCGCAGCTTCTGCATTAATTGTTTAAAAAAAACAAACAAACAAACAAACGCATTAAAATCTCTTTTCTTTTATAATATTCACCTCGCAGTTGAATGCGAGTCTTGAATTTTCGGACACAGTCCAGCCAATCACACTGCCAGAAGCCAACATAACATATCCCGTCGGCACTATCTTTTCAATGGCAAGCTGGGGCGCGCAGAGGGTAAGTAAAAAACCGTGCCACAGTATTGTACTTTTTTTCTCCCCCCCCCCCCTATAGTAACATTCTCATTTCACACAGTTGTTTGGGGAAATGATGTTCCGCCTTCAAGAAATCGATGTGCCAACGATATCGTATGATATTTGCGAGTCAATTTATGGGGATGCTGTTACGGAACGGATGTTCTGTTCTTACTACAGTCCTGGCGACGATGCAGTGGGTATGTGCATCGGAGATACCGGAGCACCAGCCGTTGTGGACGGAGTTCTAATTGGTCAGTAATATTCGGTTGTATAATCTATTTCTTATTGTTGATAACGTCTTTTCGGGAAAGCTTAAAAATATTTTACTTTTCAACAGGTATCGCTTCGTGGCACTATGCATGTTCCAGCTCAGGTTATCCAAACGTCTACACAAACCTGCCACTGATGGTTGATTGGATCACTGAAATAATCGGAAGCTCTTCTGCCGCGACAGCAACGCCGATAATTGGTTTATTGACATCGCTTGTCATCCTAGGGAATTTACTGGGCCGACTCCATTGAAATTTTTCGTCATTTTTTGAGGTGAGCCGATCGTACCTGTAGGGCGTAAAGACTAAATGATCAATTCATGGATGTATGCAATAAACGATGACGCTATATTTATGGGGAGCGGGTGTGTTTTACAGTTGGCTTTACGAATTCAGTTTTACCCCCACATATCTTGTATTTTACGGTCTTCGCGAGAGGGGTCAGAAGCTGGTGGTTATAAAAACCGAAGGGCTGCAAACCTAAAGACGGCGGCGGCAGTAGCAGCAACGTCTTAATCCGTCAGTCGTCAAAATCCCTCTCGGTGAACTGATTCGGGCCGACTGTGTCTCGAAATGATCCCCTTAACTGTGGACGCGATCCAATAACTTCTGACATTGATACCCTACGGTAGCGCACCTTGTTACTCTCAGCTCTATGTCCTCCTCAATATCCGCTTCTTTCTTACAGATCGCAAGCTCATAAAACTAGATTTTTAGTTGTTTTTTTTTTTTTTTCTAGTGTTTATTTGCTGGTTGAAAATCCGCAACTTTTCTTCGATATCGGTTTCGAAGAATGGTAATCGCTCTCTACATCCTGCATAATGAAAAATTTTCCTCACCTGAAGAATTGGAATTCAGAGAATTTTGTTCAGTTTCATCCATTAAACATTATACACCGAACCAATATCACGCGATTTCATATCATGCTTTTATTGACTGTGAATCCTATTCACACGCCGGATTGATTCGAAATCATGGAAACTCGTTGTAATTTGTACCTCTGACAGCCAGAAGAGCTAATTTAAATTCAACGTAATCAGCGTCGCACAAAGAAACCACATTTACGTCGACTACAGGTTTTGTTGTTTGAATTTTGGTATTGAACATTCAGTTCCAAACCACCCCCAATTAGAGTTGGCAGCTAGGCACATACATTCACATCTAATTATACATTGTAGGTAAACCCCAACAAACGTACCCCTTCCTCTTGCCCCCGTTAACGACCACCTTTATTGACTCTACTAATCGTGTAACCGTTCATTTTTCCCACGAATTTAACACGCGAATAATTAATTACTCCTAAAGCATTATCCTATTTTCATGATGAGAAATTTTCATTTTTTTTTGTACACTGAAAAACTTGAGTTTCACATACGTGACCATCCGGAAAGTCCAGTGACTTCAATCGCACATGCTAGATAGTGAAGGTATTTTTTTTTCTTCGTTGAGTTACTTATCTTTCCTCATTCACTCTTTCTTCATCTTATTTTATTTTAGTTCGGTTTGCTCTATTTTTTTTCTTCACTAAAAATTCAATTATCCGTCGCTCGCGAGGTGAAGCGGAGACTTTTCGACCGTTATGTTGCAAGGTAGTGAAAGATAACAGAGTTCAAATGACGGGGTGAAAAGAAAAGTGTAATACAAAGAGAAGAAAGAATAGAAATAAGCGGGGAAAAAAAAGATAAACATAAGCTGCGAGAGAAAATCGGCAGGGGCTACAGAGGAGTAGGAAAATGGTGTTGGAAGTAACTAGCAGACTGAACGCTTATTGCTACAATTTGGCAAAGTCGAGGCAATATCAACGGTGTTGCAACGGGTGCAGTTATTAGTTGACTCTACCCCACGGTTCACCGTGTTCACTATCATCGTCGTGCTTAGGACGTGTGGCATAGAGCTCTTCGATACATATACCTAGAGTTGCAGAGGTCCTGGCAGTGCGTATCTATACAGTTATAATTGTGCCCAGACACCGCGTATATAGAGAGTAAAAAGAGCCGCTTTCGAAACGCTATTTTTCTCTAATTAATTTTTTTGTTCTATTTTTCTTATCTGTCTTTATCTCACGGAACGATCCCCAAGCGCGACATACGTAAGCTCCCGACGCTTCCGTACTTGAATATCAAGAAAATGTACGAAGAAACCCACTGAAAATTACTGAGTAGAAACGAACGCGTGAAATTCGCTTCAAAAGATATGAATTGTTCTACCGGCTACACAGCCGAGACCATTCTTCAAGTTTACTTGCGGTGCCATGTATAATTGAGTAATGCCTGGAGCGTTCAGAGAGCGTGGTTCGTTTTAAGAAGTGGCATGACAAATTCCCAATTTGCGACTCTATTCGGTGAGCACGACATTCGTCAGCATTCTAGGGAGTTTAACGGATAATAGATGAGGACATTTATTAAGATTACGGGTGGGCAGGCTTTTATGAAAATTTGACGCCGATTCTACTACCGTGGTGCAGTAAACTCGTGCTTTTTTTGTTCTTGTCGTTTTTTTAGACTCGTGAGATTAATAGGTATATTAACCTATGTATGCATGGTGATATTTGAAATATGCAAATTATCATCTTTTTAGAAACGGAAATGTGAGAAATTTTCTTGCTCCTCAAAATTATCCGCACGGTTTTCCTACACACGGATGTAGACGTCGAATATCCACGGAACGAATTGAGCTGCATTTGCAGTATGTTCGCGAATCAACATCCATGTAATATGGATTCCCCATGACGTATGCGCAGCCCGTTACATAAATCATAAGGTGCAGACTGTGAGTACGTAGAATATCCGTACAGATGAAACCCAGAGTGCAGCTCATATTTAAACGATGAAGAATCATATCTGAATTTACCCTTGCTTGGTATACAGACGCAGCCGAGACATATGCGTATTGTCTGCACAAGAATATATATGACTGAATTTCTATGATATTTTTTTTTCACCGTTAAAATAACTCTGATCAAAAATCTTACAGGGAAAAGATATTCCGGCGGTATACAGAGACTACCAAGACAGAGAGGGGAAAAAAAAAACAGACGTGGGTCAATAATACCTAATTTTTTGGAAGGTCCAGAGCCAATTAGTCGGCACTTGGCAATGGCAAGGTGTATATGGGTGCTCGAACCCTCGAAATAAAGATTTATTTCAACTCACCCGTCCGAAAATACAGGGCAAAAGTTGGAACTAGGAAACCGGGCCAACGTCTTTACTTCGAAATGGATTCGATCGGGTTAGAAGGCCCGAACGAGTAATTAAAAACGTGAAACTCAATCACCGCCGGAATCCAATCAACGTTTCATTAATTTCGCTTGCAATTTAGCCAATTTCAATATAAGAGTTCAACATGTACCAGAAAGTCTTCTGGGTATAAAATGAAAGCCACCAATTTATCGTCACATCGAATTTTCTTCTGATGAAAAAAAAAGACTATGTTTAATCAAATTCCTCCGTGGATATACTTGGTGAAACTAATCTACATGCGGCTTCGAGTGAACTGCAAGGTAAATAGATAAGTGAATGAAAAAAAAAAAACACAAGTCATCAACTAGAGACGCAAACTCCCTTAGAGAAGACCACAAATTACATTCGACTTTGATCAAGTAACTTTTAATTTATCACCGAACTGCATCTTTTCAGAGGGGTTTGGTGTTGTCTCTGGTCCAAGACGATATTTTTGAAAGGATAATCCACACTTTTACCAATTTCCGAGTGAAGGAATAGCAAAAAATGTGAGAACCAATCCTGAGCCATGCTGAACTTGCATATCTAGTGAAACGAAAAAAAAAAAAAAAAAAACTGAAAAATGACAGAGCAATGGGCGGCATGATGCCGATCGCGTAGCTGTCCGGTGTAAAAAAGCGTTGTCTAGCTTGACAAAAAATAAATGGAGGTATAAAAATAAAACACTGAAAACTCATCATCGGGGAGCCAGTAAACAATTACAAAGCAAACAGACGAAACACACTCCGGGGAAATTTGGGGCGCGTGTCGACACAGCCATTCCGAAAAATGACACGCACCGAGCCCTGGGGTTCCGGATCTAATCCGGCATTGGATATCTGTCCATTGCTCTACAGTATCCTCCTGCTTTTCCTCCTCCTATTTCTCCTCAACCTATCAAAACTCCAGAGTCATTAACCTGACACTCGACCGATACGCCGTAATCCCGAAATATTGGCAGGAAATGCAACGTGATGGTTTCCGATCCCCAATTATTTTCCATGAAAAATTCCATGCAATCTCTGCACTGACCAGCAGCATCAAAAAATTGAAACAAAACAGTAACGCGCCCGATAATTTCTCTCTCAGAGATCACAGGTGGCAGGGGATAGTTCGGAGCGAAAAAAAGCAAACCTGGAGTTTTTATTATTTCTAGTCGATACGAAAGAATCCAATATAAGGCGAGCCGCGTCGAGCTCCCGAGGCATAAATGTGGAGGCGAAACGCATGAATTATCAATCTAGTCATTAGAGAAGGCGTTACGAAACAGCAACTATAAACCCGGGTCTATTTCCGCGTACGGGGCCGTGGGGAACTGACCGAACAGTTCGCATTCGCCCCTTCCAGCTCTCTCCTCTTCCAATTCTCTCCGATTCTACTTCCGTTCCAAATCCGCTGAGTACTGGCGGCTAAGTCAAGCTACGTATACCGCTCATCCGGTCTGCTCCAAATTCAATAATTCACTCCGAGTTGGTATCTGCTCCTTTCGCGGAAAAGTGGTAAATTTGTCAAAGTTCGTAGTAATGACGGACTCGATCTAGCTTGCCCGACTAGGGTGTGTCCTCTCAGCAGAACGGAGGTGATGATCATCTTCCAAAAAGCTGATATCGTCATTTTACTTCTACGCGATGATTCTACGATCGGGCGGGTGATATGCAAATCTCCTACTTCTATATCTCTCCATATTTCCGGGGTTGCACCGCGGTAGGCAGAGAAGGTGGCAGAGTAATGTTCATTACACCCTATAGTATACGTATATACGCAAGCGGTGCAGGGTACATCTGCTCGAGATATAAACCGCGTAACGATCCGTTTTCCCGTCGTGCCATTGCATAATGCTCGGTGCTTTAAGGTCACGATGACACAAATCTCAGCACGGTTATTTCTCTAATTACCTCAGCCCCGCCATAATCTCTTTACCATCCTGGTACAACCTGACGAATAAATCTATAGGAAAATTAAAAACAAGAAAAAAAAATACAGCCTTGTCCTTCGGTTCGCCGTATCTAACCCCTGAAAATCGGGATTATACGGTGGGGTCTCGGAGGGGTCTTTCCCACCGGAATAAGCGAGGACTTCCAAAGAATGTAATTTTTTTTTTCCTTTCCTTCTTTCCAACATACCGTGGATTTCCAGCTGGTTGCTATTACGGGATTGCAAGCACGCCGCACCCGTCATGACATGACCGCGACGCCGTATGATCAGGGTTATTATCAGATCCTGTTAGTTGTAATCTGCGATCACTACGCTTGTATTTAACCAGACTTGTATAAATATATTTACCCAGGACGCGGTGCAATTTGCATTTTAATTACTCATTACCATAGCAAATATTGCACCCTTCGTTACGCTGTTCCAGCACCTCGCGACCACCAACGCCCCTCGCTCGTCGCCTCCTTTTCCTCTTCCACCTCGATCTGCAACGGTTCGCAGTTACCTCGCCAACGTTGTCTTCGTACAACAAACCCGATCCGGTGCTCCAGCAGAGACCATCCGCGTTTCGCGAAAAGAGAACACAACCGAGTTTGATTTCCAGCTACCGGGTTGTGGTGCCGTAAGATTTACATTGTGCCAACCAGAAGCCAACGCGCGGTGGCTTCTCTACGAACCACTGAACAAACTGCTGTAATTAGTTATGCACGAACAGGCACGTTCCCACCCCTTTCTACTTTTTACCTTACATTACAACCGGTCCCTCCACCCTTGTATCCTAGCAGTTCGCAATGCTCGATCTCTTTGAACAAAGCGTTTTATACCCGGTTCTACATCCTTGATGTTTTCCTGCACATGTTCTTGTTTTCAGTTGCTTTCATTTTTCTTATGCGTGGCGACAGCCGCATGCATTCGATGTGTTTCGTTTGTTACGCGCTATTTTGCCCACCTTATATAGCTGATGTGGACAGAAACTTGATGGCAATTTTTACATCGATGAGACTGATTAGTAGGCTTCATCCATCGTATCGAGTTGGTGTTGCATGAATAATGCACAATTCACCCTGTTCTGCTAGAATGGAATATGAACCTTCAGGAAATTCAATATCAAAGTACGCCGAGTCATGCGATAGAGTAGCAGTTACATTTGCGGAAGGGAAATTGGACTCTGTATTCTCATCTCATTGTCTGAAGTATTTACATTTACATGTATCTCTGAAAAATAATTTCCGATCGTTTTATAAATCCGATAACGGATCAAATGTCAACGCGGTTAAGATGCAGCTAACAAATTGAGAGCTGGCGGATGTTTCGAACAGACTGATGCCGGAAATGTGACTATACTTTAGATCAATCTCCTTTTGTAGAGAACAAGAAATAGAATTAATTTCCGATTTCTATAGACAGCAATAAACGTGGTTCAGAATTTATCTCTGGATCTTCGATGCTATTATTCATAGAACCCTATACCGGATCAGATCACATTTTGCGAGATTTTGAGTCAAGGTGAGCGCAAAGATAGATTCTGGCGAAGTGACTTTATCGTCTCCTCACGACAATGGGTAGCAACACTACGGTAAAAATGACTTGTTAAATCTCCTCACGCAGCGCGGCGAACATCCCATGGGATTCGGCAACGCGAATCAACGGAGGCTAGTCTTTAGAGCTAATTGTAAGTTAATATACCGAACGTGCAATCAGGAACTGGCAATTAACCTTCAACGAAACAGCAGCCTCAGCATCCAGACTTCGAAAATCGCCACCAATTGGTCGGCAAGGGATACCTGAAATATTGCTTCGTACAAATTTGCGGTTACCGCGGTCGAGTTTTAGGAATTTTAAAATACGATTACATGAAAAAAAGCTCCAAGTACGAATATCCGGCTAATGGGTTTAACTTCTACTGATTATTATTTCCAAGACAAACGAAAGCTGCAAGTAATTGTTAGGATGAAGTTACTCTAGTAGGTAAATAAATTCTAAGTACCATTCGGAATTAACCTTTATTACTGTATATACCTTCTATTTGTACAAATGCGCAGTTTAGCCGGGCGAAGAACAACTTGAGATCGGAATCGATTTTGGAATATGGCCAGTTAATTAACAATAGAAGGTATAATCTCGCTGAACGGTGCGGCAGCGGGTATGAAGTCCTAAGCACTTTAGAAATTGGCTGCGTTATTCTTAAATTTGGCCGCCAGGTGAGACGCGCGGCTTGGTTTACGCCGTTGCAAGAGAGAAAAACGTTGGGGTTGAGCAGAGAACGAAGAGCGAGACACGGTTGCGCGAGGGATGAAACGGGGGCGGCGATTTCCAGTAGACTCGACGTCGGGTAAACTCAAAACTTTACCGGAGTTCACAGTTCATGCTCACGCTAATGAAATGGTATTTACAAACGCGAACAAACACTTCTATCAATTATAAGACGATTTACCCCACTTCTTTTACCCTATTTGTTTCCCTTCCAACTTCCGCGGCTCCCGCTGCTGCTTCTGTGCTCAATCTTCGCCTTTCCCTTTTCCATCGACAAGGTTCTTACAGTCGCGACTTTGGTGCTCTTGCCGATCCTCTCGTACCGGCTCGAAGCGAACTTTTGATTACCCGCATCCCCACGTGTAATCCCCGAGCAGTAGATCCTGGTCCCTGCAGCGGACGGCTGTGTAAATATTTGAATCTTGAAAATTCAGAAGAACCAAGCGGATAAAGGATAAGGGATCGCCAACCCCTGCGAGCTGATCACCATCCTTGATCGAAAGTTCAAAGTTATCAGCTTGCCAATCTGCCATAATATGATAGAAGATCGAACTTTGCCAGCTGTGGAACGAACTGAATTTTCAATTCATAGAAATTTCAAACTCCGATCTCGCCAATCATAAATGGGTAATATCTGTCAAACGACACAAATACTCCCTTTGAGCTGAATCGATAAAATAATAAATCATCGCCGACAATTAATTCAAACAATTTTTCAAGAAATTGAATCAATTATTCAATAACAAATTCAACTCTCGAAGCAAAGGAGATCCGATTGCTTGCGTCACAAATTATTTTCTCAGAAAGAAAGGAGAAATCGGAGGGGTCCAACGTATCGAAAATACAAAATTACCGGTACAGACAAATTACTAGAATTCTGAACTACACCAAACTGCGAGTGAATGGCAACCAACTTTTCAACCAAAAAATATCATATACGCTGAATTTCGTCTCCCATATCTGATGCAGCAAAATTTCACGATTCGTTTTGCACCAGGAATTCCATAGGTAGCGCTAAACAAAGCCTTTTATTTTGCGGTTCAAAAGATCACTCCACGGATTAAAAATATAAAGTTATTAAAGGTGTCGAACCTCAAGATCGCAACTCATATCCCACCGTACCAGGTGCTAACTGCTAAGCAATGTCGAAGAAATTAGGGACTGTTCGCCGTTCCCCACAAAATAACGAAAATTATTCAAATCATAATGTTGTGAAAGAAACTTGTTGCTTGGTTCCCAATTCCGCGGTTTACGGATTCATTATCTGATAAATTTCTTCCGAGAATAATCCCGGTAAGGCTATGCGGGAGCTCGCAGAGTTTAGATTCACGGACCAAAAAACTCACGCTTTCTCTTCATCTCCACTTTGCGTTTGCCCGCAAATTGAGCCTCGCTGTTTTGAGAACACGTGCTGCAGCCTCGCAAGAACATTATTCCAATGTATCCAACTTGAATTGATACACACGTATTATACTTTTTTTTTACAGCCAAAGGCTTTGAAAAATTTCGATTCAAAGCCTTCGCTGCGACTCCGATCGAAACTTTCCAACAGGGTAAGAGTAAGGGTTGGGTCGTAATATTAAGAAAGAAGATCAAACGCGTCGTAGGTAAATAAAAATGAATCAATGTTTTTAGTTTTCGCTGATAATTAGTTATACACAAAGCTAATTATTAATATTTTTCTTTCCTTGTTTTCTTAAAATTTAATCCCTTCGCCGATGTTTTTTTTAATCTTGAAGAACAACATCAACGAAGGGTTGGTTAAGCTTTTGAAATTGAGAATAAAATCGTACCGTGGACGGTGCCAGACTTGTTTTTGCACACTGTGTTGAATTATAATAATGACAATAATTAAATATAAATTAAATAAGCCGAATGGATATTCTATACATCTATATGTATATAATTTTTTTTCATCTTAATACGGCCCTCCGGTCGAACAGACGTAATAAATTATATTTACACTTTTTCTCTTCCACGGCTGAATGGAGAACGTTACGTTGATACAAAGTATAATGAAAAAGAGAGGGGAAAAGTGAGAAAAAAAAACGTACTCCAGACTCTCTTAGCAACGCGCGGTGTATAAAATTGAAAATAAGGGAATACCTACCAGGCTACCTCATAACCTGATATTCCGACCATTTATCCCACTGTAATATTTCTCCACATTACATCGCGTTCCTTAAATACTCGCATTTTCAAATAACTAGATGAAAAGAAAAAAAAGAAGAATGTTATAATAATAATTCAAGATTCTTCGAGGAAATGTTTCCCGTATCATCACGTAATTCATGTGTAGCGAAAACGTATAAGCGTATAGAAAAGAGTATTCTGGTATATATTTTTCGATCGCTTCATGTATACACATTTCAAGCTCCTTACGCTTTGTCATGAGCCTATTACGAAGTATTTGCTTCTAAAATACTTTGATGAATTCCCTTTTGAAAACTCGCACACCACCACGTATCTATATACGTGTCCTGTTACAGCCCTGCCTTCTTTGATCTCTCGGGGTAATATCCTTATGAATTCTTTGAGAGTACGTACCCTACATCGCACTTACGTGAAGCACCATTTTCACCATAGGTATACCGCATATTATATTATCATGTACCGGATCCTCTTTCACGTATACCTAACTGTTGCGCAGACCGCAACCCATCCAATACAATTTATCAAAGGGCGTAAAGTGGGTTGTGCTTGAAAATAAAAAAAGAAAGAAGGTACCGTACATACATTGGAATACCTGATAATTATATGCCTAATAATGTGACGCGACATACCGAAGATTCTGAAGAGTAAACTTCACTGAATTGGCAAGCTTTCGGATAATTGAAATTCCTCGCAAAATACTCGATCAACTTCAAATAAATTCCCAGAGTTTGGTAGCTGAATTTTGTTATGAATAACCGCGCCTTTTAGGGTTCTAGGATCGAAAGGGTTGGTGCAAATATTAGGTATGTTTACATATTCTGCCGGTACGACTGGTTCAACATGCCGCCGTCATACCAACGCCAAGGGATACCTACCCCCTGTCGAGGACATGATTCAGGGCGTTTAATTTCCTCAAGCCAGCCACAAAGTGCAAATAACCACCGCGCGGTGAGATCTGCGAAGCCAAAATACCGCGTTACCTGAACACATAGGTGACGTGTATAGAACCTTATAGAGACATAGTTGCACCATATCTGTGAATGTATACGAATGCAAACTGGTACACAGAGTTGTTTATCTGAACAAACTTTCATCTCTAAACTTCTGCTGCTACCGCTGTTGCAATGACTGCGGTGTAACCACAAATTCCGCATTTGTATCTCTATATACGTCACCGACCCGATATGAACCGTCGTATTTAATATCTGCACCGAGCAAAATAGCAGTCCAGCCCCAAAAGCCGGGCTAAAACAAACCGAACATTAAAACCTCGGCTAAGTTGTGACTGAAATCGCGTTTTCCGCGCTCTTCGAGATCTTTAAGCTCTTTAAATAAACTCTGCATCCCTCAACGGCCACCTACTCGTCAAAATTTAACCGTAGTCGTTACTGCAACCACCTGGGTATCCGCTGCCGCTGCCGCTTCCAAACCGGATAGTTCGGTTCGCCGTAACGTACGTAACCATAGATAATATGGTTACCGCGAACCCATCCGCCGCCACCCCCTGCACCTGCAATGAGGTGCGGGTGCCGTGGCGCCTTTGCATCGTGGTCATGGGTCATGCTATGACCTCGTCATAGTTTATGGTTCAATCGTGGTTTACGCCCTGGTCTCGCTGAGACTGTAGCCGCTGCAGGATAACTGCCGATATTATATAGAGAGGATCGTACTGCGCGGCTGGTGGTGCCGCTGCTAGTTCCGCGTGCGTGCCAAATTTTTATCACAATTTACGACACGTCGTTCGACCAGCAGAAACAATGGAACCAACGACACCCCCGTACCGTGTGTTGTGGCCTTCCCATTTTCCCGCACTCATCCCCATCACCATTTCTCCCCACCCCCACCTCCACCCCCCAGGCCCCATATCCGATTCCCTCCGACGGTAGATATAGCTGCGGCTAGCAACGCGATCGAATTGCTTTGTAACGAGATCTATGACTCGGAAGTGATCTGTGATACGCGGTATGTCTATCGACGAGAGTGAACTGGATCTACCCTCCGCGCCTTAAAACTCTCAAGCATTGTCCGCCGCCCCGGTTTTCTTTTTCTTTATTTTTTTTTTATTTCTGTTCCACATCCCCTTATGTATCCACATTCCCTACCGCGATTTTGTAATGGGACAGATATTGTGCACCGCTGCAGTTTATCGTGGGAATATTTTAAAAGATAGAAATAAAACTCGGAGCGTTTAGAATACGAGAACGATGTTTTCTTTTTCTTCTTTTTTGTTTTCTTTTCTCCATCCGTCCAACACTTTTATTACGTTTACTTATTATCATTATTATTTAACCTAGATCGCACCTACGATATTTATAATTTATTTTTTACACATATACGTAATATACATATAAAATGAATCAATAAATAACAGAGTTGAGTTGAAAATACATGCTCTAGACTATATATATAATAGCTCTTAATTAGTAATATTCACATTTCATTTTTTTCTTTAGTAATTTTTCCATTATTTTTGTCAAGTGTTATATATATAATTTCGCCACGGTTGAACCGCGAATTAATTTGGCATTGTTAATGATAATTATATTATTATTGTTGTTGTTATTATTATTAGTTCGTAGAAAAATCATCTTTCGTATAATCTTTTGCGTAACGTTTACTCGACTAAATATATGTAATTGATAATTATAATTGAAATGAAAGTGTACAACAAGAGTTTCGTAACCTTAAAATACTTTAGCTTCACATAATAGCATTACTTTATTATTTCTGTGATTCTCAGATAATAAGCTCTTTCGCATTTGGACGATTCCTTCGCCCGCCATCTCTTATAATTAGTCTTTGCGCACAGTCTACAGCCTTACAATTATCGTATGCATTCGCCATATATTCTTGACAATCGTACAAGCATCGTAGAATCGATTCGATAAATTCAAGCGATTCTGAATCGCCCTGAAAACTTTCGTCAGTTCGGTCGTTTCATCATTTTTAATGGGTCACGATTGTAACGTGCGAATACTTCCTTTTTAAAACCTTCGAATAATTTCCGATTCAAACTATTCTGACGTTCGCGCCATGCGGGACGGCCTTTTTTCGTCTGAAGACCCCAGTGACCGGTAAAAATTGGCGAAAGAACCAGAAACTCGTAGCCAGCTACGTACATTTCGTACACCTGGAAGAAAAGACAGAAAATAAATGCAAAAATAAAAGGTATGTCGATAATATCTTCCGTAGGGATAATTTTTACGGGTAATTTCAGGCAGGAAAAAATTGTGTACGTTTACATGTGTCGTTGAATTTGTACAAAAATGACATCGGATAGTAATTGTTGGTAATTAACGCGAATTAATTGAGGAGCAAAGTGAGTTCCGCGGGTGACTGTTTGTCTGAAAGCTTCGTACATCTATACAATACCTCTTATTCGGGCCAAAAGCGAGGTGACATAATTTCAACAATTTCCTCGCGAGCTAAAGGACAAACAGACGAGGCGGGTAGGAGACACCTTAGTCTCATTGTTCCGTCGTTCTCCGTTCGCGGAACTACGAATACAACGTGGGGATGATGATAATACGGTGGTTCATATTAGACACATCGCTATACACGTTGCCACTCGACGCGACGGCGACGGTGACGGCGAAACATAACATCCAACTTCATGAGTCTCCGAGGGTGTGAAATCTTGTCATTTTCCACCCCCTCCCCCGTACGAAAATCGCCCCTGCGCGCGCTACCGTAGTCTTTAAAACAGAATAACAATACGAGACACACGTACGCCATTCGCATGTCGAAAATTCTGGAAACCCGGCGCGCGTGCAACATCGCAATTTCAAGTGCAAACTAGGTAAACGGATCCGAAGTTGCAAGGTACCTAAGCTATGTTTGAAATTGAATTTCAAGAGGTAAAGAAAAGAGGTACGGGTTGAACGTACTTTTCACGAATGAAAATTTAAAATATGAAACCCGTATTGTCGCCCGGCGTACGTACATAGCGCCAACCCACTGCAGACGCACATTTCTACCCGCGAATAGTGCTGCGGGTACAGCAACACCGGCAATATCAAAATGGCACATATGCATATACATACGCAAATGAAATTGGCGGCTGTCAAGTGTACGCGGTAGAGTGTATGGGGATATGAACGTACGGAGAAAGGAGTAGACATGGGTGTTGGTGAATATCCTGTATGACTGTATAACTGTGTACCAGCAGCAACAGCAGCAACAGCAGCAGCAGTAGCGGCAGGTAACAGGACGAGTAAGTGGAGGTGTACGCCTGGGAAATGTGTTCGGGTTAATTTCACGCTCTGGCATCATCCGCAGCGGTGACCATTGTAGGTACGTCGCACACCCGGTGTGTGCTTATAACGCGTTGCTTCGCACCTGTGCGTTGTTTATACGAGTATACGTGACATATATTTAACCCCCTTAGCAGATCCAGGGGTTGCGTTATTGAATTTCATACGAAGGATGATTATTTTAAGTGTTTCAGAAACTGCAGTTGTGGCGCAGTTTTTGCAACGAGAAAACGAGACTATTTTGTGGGATTATAAGGACACGCGAATCCTCCGGCTTTCGCGAGAGGAGGGGTGTGAGTGAGATTGAATAAAAAGAGCGAGAACACTATAACTTTTCCTTATCGAGTAGGGGTTTCATTCGAGGGGATCGCATGTAAATAAGGAAGAGGACACGGTAAGGCTACGAAGGTGAATCTGATAATTGAGTTTTATGCGATCACACGCCGTTCTAAATCCTACTGAATAAGGGGCGTCTTCCCTACTACGCCCACTTATCGTTGCGACCTCCGAGAGGACGACGGGACGTAGAGCTTCGCATTTGCATTAACTCACCAGCTATAAACCAGCTCCTAGTTTTTTGAGAACGAGCTACGCTCTACTTTCCGCTTAAGGGTCAGTTTATGGCAACTTGCTCCATCGATGTGAGAAAAAAAAGAAGAAAAAAATTTAACAGGAAAGCAGGGGGGAAGAATCCTCTAGCAGGATCAACTCAAATTTTTTGCCGCAAACGAAGTGAAAATAATATTGAGAAAAAAAAAAATCCGCCTTCGATTCGACCCCTAATTTTTCCACTCGGCTATATCGTGTCGATTTTTCCACGACATTTCTGCGCAGCTGGTTGCCGGGACAATTCTTGGATATAGGAACCGAACCAGAAGAAGCCTTAGGACTCTGTAAAGGGTTCGTGTCTGAAATGGTCCTGACGTACCTATACATACAACTTTGTAAGGGCAATCCTACAGGTGGGGGCGTTTTAAGACCCCGGCAGGTAACTACTGCACTCGCAACTCCTCTTGGACCAATGACGTTCGTGAGAGAAATAACACGACGTTAAGTTGAGTGCTCTAAAACCCTAATCACCGAGTTCATTCATTGTCCACTTTTCTGAACGAGTCTCCAGGGTCTTAATAAAGATTCTATTATACATCACATGTATGATTTATCCGAGGTGAAAGTAAAAACGCTCGCTTTTTTGTGGATGTCCAGTCAATTTATAATTTAATTTCCCTGCAAAATCGGATGAGGCATTTATAGTATATCTCAACCATCCGAAAAATGAAAGGCTTCGGATTATACATAACGTTCTCAATTAACGCGAATTAAATAGGCCTCGGATAATCGGTAGAATATTTCAAGTTAATCCGACGTTTACTCGAGGGGAAAAAATTCTCTGGTTAAAAAATATAACGATGATGTTCAAAATAACCCGCATAGATGGCACGTGCGGTAAACTTTTTTTCAAAATATTTATTATCATAATTATTATTATTGTTGGTATTATTTTTGTCTACTCCGTGTCGTAACCGCGCAAACGACAAAATTCGAGAAAAGAAATTTTCTTTTTTCTCATCCCCATACGACATTTGCCAAAGCGGAATTTTTTTTACAACCCTGTTTTTATTGCAGTCCTAGAAAACCAGCAGATGTACCCTTCCTTTGCTGCTGGCGCGGATGGTGAAAATTTTCACCTGCAGAGCGAATGGAAGAAAAGAAAAATACGTATTCGGTGAGGTCTTGCATTACACGAAATCGTAAAAACGGCTCGAATGTGTGCACGAGGTGAAATAAGAGCAGGGGGAATATTCATTCTCATTTCTTCGTTGGCGAATGTGGGCTGCGGTATTACCAAACACGATTTTCCCGCCCCATGGCGAAGCCAAGTTGCCAAGTTTTCATTATTTCACCACATATGCTGTATGTACCCATGGATATCCACACTGTTTTGTGCATCCCGACCCGAAATCTTGGCTTTGAGAGATTTACGCCATTTTCATTGCTCGCGGGTTCTCTCGCGACAAGACCGTAAACAAATATATATGCATGAGTACGAAGTATCCAGGTGATCTTCCAGCACAATTTAATAGGTATAAATTTCATGGATCGCGTACAGAGAATCGATAGAAATATACGTTGACGTATTTCGAAAGTGGCGCGGTCGGCTCTGACGACACATATTATACCGGCGTATGTATAAATAGTGTGTGAAATTGAGTATCGCTCGGCACCCCGCGACTCAACGAGTTTCTGTCATCCGAATATGGAATTCAATTAACGGAGGATACCGCAGGCTAAGCCCACGCGGAATAGAATCGCGCACGCGTCATTGAATCATCTCTTCTCAAATATTGTCGTTTGGTATATGGTAATCGCGGGTGAATATGCTTCCACGAATGACCGTCATACCTCCGATGTAATGGATCGCATTCATTATTATGCCCTCGAATACGGATGCCCCGAATTATTTATACGTAAATCCCAGTCGTACGGACCTAGCCTCGTTCTGAATCTGTCGTCGAATTATATCCTCCCTGAGGATGCCGATATTTGCATATCGAACCAGATCCGTGAAAGCTCTGTAGAACGAGTATAAGAACAACTTTTCCCATATAACGTCTGACCAACCCGGGAATTATTTTGTGGGGGAAAAAGGGGAAAAATGAAATCGAAAGAATGTAACTGTGGTGAAAAACTGTTTCGTGGTATTACGCACCTGAGTATTTCGCGTGTAGCCGTAACCCATGAATCGCTCATCGTGTGCCGGGACGGTATCGCGAGCGACGTAAAAGGGCTCGTAAAAAAATTCAAAATTTGTCACCTCGTGACTTACGTGCACCTTGCCGGACTTGACGATTTCGGAATCACCTGCTCCGTGGCTCATCGAAGCGTCCCAACTCCACCTGCAAGGATAATTGACACGGATTGGTGAAACTCTGACTCTTGGCCAGAGCAAAAATAAAAAATTATTATCCTACCTAGTGAAGTTTGTCGCGTACTGATTATGAATGAACACTTTTTGATGAAATGGTCTGGCCAGTCCCTTGTTGGCGAGCCTGACGAGGTCGGTTTTATTTTGTGGAAATCGAACCCTCATGTCAAGTTCGTAAGTAGGTATAACATACGCGCACTTCTCGCATACAGAGTTTTTTAAAAATTCATTTAATAGATCGGAAAAGTTTGAGCTCGGAATAATGTCGACGTCCGTAAGAAACACATAATCCGTTTGGCAATTTTTTCTCGCTAAATTTCTGAGGTGATTTTGTGGGTATACGTTTCTAGTCTTCCATGTGGTTTGAGCTTTCGACTGTCCTTGGACGAATCTGTTGAGCGTTGCTTCTGGCTTTAGACAATCGAGGCCTTCGGGAAGTTCCACGTCCTTTGGCTGAACGTTGACCAATCTAGCCTTCGGTATGGCCACCGAAAAAGTAACCCTTTCTCTTATTGGCGCGTAACACTTCCTCAGGTACGTCAAGTACTCCTGAAATACCACGAAGTCTTCGTCCCCCGCGGTGAATACTGCTATCGAAATCGGCCCCGTCCAATAGTGAGCCACTTGTACGAGCGAGTGGAGCTTTTCCACCGAACTTTGTGTCGCTATGCAGGACAAATATTTATCGGATAACGCGGTGTACTGAGAGCCAACCACCACGGAATCGAACATTTTGTAGAGTCTTCGAACGTCCCATCTGCCCAGTCGAACGTCCATCTGCAAGACATTCGATTCTGGCGACGCCGGTTGATAGTCCCTCGTGTCGCTGCAGGGCTGCTGGACCGGCGACTCCGAAGTCCCGGCTACAAAATTCCATTCCGTAAAACCGTTCAGTTCTGGTTGTTGGTCGTCTGCGGGGCCCGTGTAATTTGTGTCGCAGTCTTCCGACTGTAGTAGTAACATGGTGAGTAACATGTTTGAAAACGTGACGATTATCACACTGACCAAACTGAGATTCCATGGCCGACAGCCGAACTGGAACAAAAAGAAAACGGAAAAATGACAAAGCTTCATTTTCACCAAATCATACTTTTTTTTTCAATCTTAGCACGTCGTCTCGGAAGTTGAGGCGCGTACAAGACACGGAAAAAACTCCTTCTGCCCTGACCTTCGGAATTGAGCTATTTTACCTCCCTAATTACCTCGTCAAAATCTTCTTGCGTACAGGGTTGCCAAAGAAAAATCTGGCCCCGAAGTAGTTGGCTGAAGCATTGAAGGGGCTTTGTGTTACCCGTCTATCTAGCTTCGGGCCATTAACGTAGTGTTTCGATAAGAGAATTTCTCGGAGTAAAACCTACGCGCTATTATCATAAGCAGCTGCCAAATACCTCAATGAAATCAGGTGGGTCAATGGTTTCCAAAAATCTCTATAGTGATCTACTTTTTTTTAATCCATTTACTTATTTATCTTTAGTTTTTTTTTCTCATTTTGCATCGAGACGAGGACTCGGTAAACGATAGCCGGATTTGGTATTGATGTTCGGTTCCTATAACCCCCCTCTCCGTATAATGTAGGAGAAGCTATTTCTCTCAGTTCCGCTCTTCTCTCCAGAGCTCTTATCCGCGCGTTAACTTTTCCCCGTTGAATGTCCTCAGAGATTTCGAAACGAGAGACTCGCTATTAATTACGTAAGCCGTTGGAAGGATAGTTTATAGTCGACAGTGGCAATAGGATCGGATTACATATCCTCTCGTACTAACGACCCAATCCCCATTAGCCTTGGCCAAGATGCTTTATTGTCGTGATATGTAGGTATGCACATATATAACCAGGGTGTCTCGTTCCATTATAAAAATTAAATATTTCCATCCGCTGTTGACAAAGAAGAAATATTTTTTTCCCCCCCAACATCACGTGATGCGCAAACGCGAGTCCTTGGGCGGCAGGAAATAAGAAAAAAAAAGGAGGAAAAATTAATGTTCCTTATTTTTACGTAATGTCTTGAATTTGTTAGATTTTGCCCAAAGCTGACACTGGACCATCGCATAATCCGAAAGATTTCTTAACGCACGGAAATATATCTCCACGAAAATGGCGTACCTAAAATCCTTTTTCATCCTCAAAATCTTTGCCGTGGGATGCCGCATCAAGACCAAGTTATTCTACATCGATCGGTTCACCGATTACACGCGGGATAAGTGCGGGCTTTTCGGAGGTAAGAGAACTGGCGGGCAACAGGACCACAATTGCTCAAAGTTTGGTCTCATCTTACACTGATTTACTTTCAAAACTATAAGCCGTGAAAACTGGGTTATTTTACCCTGTGCAATGTCGTATCCTCAAAGGTTCGTTATTATTATCGACACCCAGATATATTTAGAGTTGATTTATTAACAAGCTTGCGAATAATGCTTGAGAAAAATTTTCTATATTTTAACAATGAGATATGTATACACTTCGCATTCTTTATTGTACTCGTACTATTGATGTGTAACCGATTCTCCGATCTGTTGTACCCAGAACGTAACGCTTTCAATACCGCACACGGTAACAATTTCAGTCTGGCCCAGTTCTCAAGTTATAATAGGCGCCCCATAGCCGCAGAATAACCTTCTCCTTCTTGAAATGGATAGCAAATAACTGAAATTATGTGCATTCTCAAAGTTCAACGAAATCGGGCTTGGAATTATATGATAAAGGGACGACAAAAAATTCTGGACTACATATAGATGATTTCGACGCTATTTGCCAATTGAAAATTTTACTCTTCACTACCCAACGAAAATTGAATCCATAATTCTATGCAACCGTTTCTAGAGACCATTGGGGGGCACGTGGTTGCCACGCACTTGTGACGTCATGGCCGACCGATAACCGCAGCAAGTACGATGGGATCGTTGAGTCGCACGTCAAGTGACCGCAAACAGGGGAGTACCTGCAGCTATCGCGTTCGTGCAAGCTGACCATATTTGCTGTTGATGCTGCTGCTGCAGTTACGTTCTACAAGAGCGTGTGCAGACTGCAGACTCTGGACTGCAGACAAACTCATAGTGGGACGTATGTTGTACGGGGAGGAGGAGATGATTGATTATACTGGGACAATGTTATCACCGATATGGAGATGCACTCGAGTATCAGGTATGCGTTCGCATGAAACAACGTTACAAGCCTGACACATTACTAATGAAATTGGTTTGATGAAACAGAAAGGAGAAAAAAAATACGTACAATTTATGCGTTAAAGTGGCGTTATTTGAAGATCTACTTTTTCAATTTCAAATCCTCCCTCAAGAATTAATGATCAGTAACACGAAAATAACCCTATTGAACTCAATTTGAAAAGAGTAGAATTTCGACCCAAAAATCAAATTTTTTTTAATTCGAATTTATATAGTATTCGAACCCAGGAATACGAATCTGCAAGCTAAATTGATCTATCTATAAAATTGATCGAGTTATCGCCAATTTATCGCTAAGAAAAGTGAAAAAATGAAGATATCTCGATGGGATTAATTCGTAGCTCAATTTAGTCAACGGATTCGTGTTCCTGAGGTCAAAATACGTTAGAAAAGTGCCCTACGATCGATTTAAAAAATACTTCATTTTTGACCCCAAAATCGACAAAAATCTAAGGTATACCCCTTTGGATTTTTTCGATTTTTGGGCCAAAAATGAAGTATTTTTAAAATCGACCGCAGGGCACTTTTTTAATGTATTTTGACCTCAGGAATTGAAATTCGCAAGCTAAATTGATCTATCTATAAAATTAATCGAGTTATCGCCAATTTATCGCTAAGAAAAGTGAAAAAATGAAGATATCTCGATAAGATTAATTCGTAGCTCAATTTAGTCAACGGATTCGTGTTCCTGAGGTCAAAATACGTTAGAAAAGTGCCCTACGATCGATTTAAAAAATACTTCATTTTTGACCCCAAAAACGACAAAAATCTAAGGTATACCCCTTTGGATTTTTTCGATTTTTGGGCCAAAAATGAAGTATTTTTAAAATCGACCGCAGGGCACTTTTTTAATGTATTTTGACCTCAGGAATTGAAATCCGCAAGCTAAATTGATCCATCTCTAAAAGTGATCGAGTAACCGCCAATTTATCACTCTGAATAGTGAAAAAATGAAGATATTTCGATGGGATTAATTCGTAGTTTAATTTAGTTAACGGATTCGTGTTCCTGAGGTTAAAATACGTTGGAAAAGTGCCCTGCGGTCGATTTTAAAAATACTTCATTTTTGACCTGAAAATCGAGAAAATCCAAAGGGGTTTTAACCTTAGGAATACGAATCCGTCGATCAAATTGAGGTAGTAATAGAACCCATTGAGATATTTCAATTTTCATTGCGTTGCAGAGCTATAGATTGACGTTAGCCCGTTCAGAAGATATTTAAAAAAAAAACGGAAAAAAACAATCTCTCCTTATATTACCAACCCAGTATCATTTACGCTACGTTTCTTCTCATTATGAAATCCTAATAAGATGTAATAATTCGATTTCGCGCGTTTCTTACAGCTCCAAAAGTACCGATGGTTTAACTTCGTTCTTCGCTACTCTCAGACGAGTCAAGAGAATATCACGAATATAATCTCCGGCTAATTAACGTACCGCTTAATTGTCATCCTTTTTCACCGATTCGACCAACGAAAACTAAGCCCCGAAGAATACTCTGGGAAAAAATCCCATTTTCGAAAGCTCTCACCTCCTCCGACTGCAAAGCAAGAAGCGAAAGCTTTTTCTCTCCCTTTTTTTCTTGCTCTTCTTCATTTGTTGGATGAGAATAATTCATGTTGAGATTGGAAATAAATTCTAGACGCAAAATGGGGCCAGAAATTAACGTACCCGGGTGAATCTCGTCAATTTTTTTTTTTCCGTTCACTGAAGACGTATCCAATCTTCGTGCATTGCAACACTTGGTACCTATATGCCCATCCATCTACCTAACTCCGTATACGAGGTGCAATTATGTTAGGGGTAATTACATCCAATTAAAATATTTTATAAACAAACGCTTTCATCTAATTTCCAGTACACTTTTAGTGTTACCGAAGCGTCCAGAGTTTCTAGCCTCTTTTCAAACGTACCAATTATACATCTTACTATATACTTGGATGTGAAACCGGCCGCACAACGACGTAATTAGCACGTCTTTGCTCTATTCTCGTCTATTCCTGTTCACCTCTATATACTGCGCCTTTATAACTCACCGTTTTCCACCCTTTTTTTTTTTTCATTTGCTTTTTTTTTCGTTCCATTACCTCACGGGGAATACGTTTTGGACGATGATAATTATAACGAAAAACCTTCTCCGCGTATGGATTCCACACCGTCTTCGCTATCTTATAAATGGGGTTGCTGGCAGCGGTGCACATCAAGTATAACTCGCGGTACGATTTCGCAACTTGGGTTGTGCGTCATCCCCCTAAAATGTTTCAGTGAATGAACCGCTGAAAAATAAATTAGAAAAAACTACATCGTGTGGACTAGGCTAAGGAGGCTACCTTTTCACGGTTCGGAAAACAACGGTTGTGATATGAAAAGTTGTCTTTTCCAATTTCTAAAGAAATTCCGCTTACGCAACGCGTGTGTCGTTCAATCCGTGAAAATTATGAGCCTCGTACAGATTCCTAGCTTATTTCGTGGACAAAGACCGGTTCTGCTTTATCCTTGATACCGAGGTAGCCCCAGAAAATAAAAAATTAACGAAGGAACGGATTTTTTTTCTTAGAGAAAAATGAGGGAGAATTCAGGAAACTTTCGCGCCGCGAATTCTTTCAGTAACTTAATTACCTGAGAAATTTAGTAATTATCCTAGACTTTTCGTAACGTCGAACATTACGGGGGTGCCGCATTAAAACCGACCCCCAGAAAACCACCCACTTTGCACTCAATACAACCAAGAACTATTACTTTAGTTTCTTGGTGGAACCCTTCGCGAGGTGACAATCACACGGTCGATTACCCAGAAACCCAGCTTACCATTTATCCCAGCACCCTGTCGCCCGATACTCCTCTTCCTGCGCACCCCTCATCCCTTTGACGTAGGACGGGCCCGTTGTATACGGTAGAATCTCACCTCGTCTTTTCCCCCTTTTTCCCCCCGATCTGCCTTTCCTATCGCTAGCGTTCAGGCGCGGCGTTACGCCGACCGTGACGAGCGGAACGATCAAGTGATACCGACCCCAAGAGATCGGTGACATCCGGGAACTTTTGTCGGAATCATTTGACACGAAGAATGCATTAGATTCATAATTGCAGCTGTCAGAGTTCAAGCATAAAGAGGTGAATTTAAATAATTGCCATTGTACAGTTGATCGTCCTGCTCCTAAATCCGGTTAAAAAAACCGGCTAATAACTTCCGGCCTCGTTGAAGGAGCTGTGCGCTATCATCGGACTTATCGCTCGCCCTTTTATTTTTCCGATTATAATATTCGCGAAATTTCAGATAACCTCTGCGTAGTACCTGCAGATTATAACTTGTTGCTCATTTTATTTCAACGCTTCTTGTTTCGAAACCGGTGTAAACTATTTTGATTTTGTACTCCAATAAATCTGCGCAAATTTTTTTTGTTTCTCCTTTCTAATCTTCGGTGTACACGTATAGGTATAGTATAATTCACGCACTGCTCGCGCTGCGTAGTGGACACTTTGATATGATAATTTTAATTAGACCACAAAAGTAACCAAATTGCAATAATGATTTAACCGCACCGCACAGTACCATTTGTATTTCAGATAAACCGTGTATGCTCGTGGGATAAATGCAGAGAGCTGCGTTGGCTCGGTTCGACAGCTCTTCAAAGTACTACAACTGAAACGGCTCTCGAATTTATTTTGAATTAAAAAAAAAAACATATGTTAATACATCGTCGAATCGTTCATACGGATACGTATAGTACATTTACATAGTGGGGGGCGAAAAATCTATTGCGATAAAAATACTCGTTTGTACATTTGCTCATTAGTCACTCACCGCTCTACGCTGCCCTGGTAATTGACTTACGTAAAAATAGATTCCGTAAAAAGAGTAAATGAATGAATGATGAACAAGAGAGTAACGATGAGATTGCAAGACAATTCCTACGACGTATCAATATCGACATATTCTAAAAACGTGAAGCTAAATCAGCTGATATTTTTTAATTCGCGTCCGCGCGTAATATACTGTAACATTAGAACGTTTATCAACGAGTATGCCGGATATACCGCGGTTATGTACAAAATAATCTCACTAGTCTTTGTGACCGGGTTTCAGAGTTTGCTATCAAAAGATAACGTCATATTGATTACATACATGTACGACGCAAATGTGTAATACACGCCATGTCTAATATAGGTGTACAAATATATTCAGTTATAATAGAAGGATTATATATAATCAAGTGCTCTGGTTGGTATAGCTGTAAAGATCGTTAAACTTTTTTGATTGCCGATTATTTGGATAATATTACAGCGGTAATTACCGGCGAATTTAGACCGGCTCTTACGAAATCAAGCCGTATATCAAAGCAGCCAAACTGTGCGCAGCCAGTGAGAATGAATGAAAGGGTGATCCAAATTGTCGGTAGCTACTACTGCAGTACTTAGCGCCAATTAATATCGTCGGTTATGTTCGAGTTCCGTGTACGTGGCCTGCTGCAAGATTGAGAGGAGCAAAAACTTTAAATTTGAGTTCTTTTTCTCGGTTCTATATTCGGTCGAACCTCCGATCATGTTTACGGCACTATATCCTCACCCGCTGCAGATGGCTCGATCGTAAACCACCCGGATTTGCAACATTGAACATTGTAATAATTGAAAACCGTTCCATAGATACAGTCATATTGAATTTCACCGAACCACCGAAAATTTCGATCGCAGCGTACGAGGAAAAAAAAAAAAACAAACGTAAAAAGTAAATGAAGTAGCCGAAGAATGCGAAGAAAAAAAAAACAAACTTGAATTCGTTTAATTCGTTCAACTCAAATAATTACTCGGAATTTAATCTACGGTTACAATTGCGGGCCGAATTCAACGCACTTTGTGTTATTTAAATATTGAAACGAATTGATCGCGCAGCTGTGTGATACGAAAGCGACTCACAAATTTAACGTCCCAATTTTTTTTTTTGTTTGTTTGTTCCCCTATACTCGTCTGATGGTATCTAGATATACATGTATTTTACATGCTCAAGTAGCCGAATAAACATCGTGAAAAAAACGAAGTAAAAAGAAATGCGAATGAAAAATTTTCTCTCTGATGTGGGGTATAATGATTGGTGTAAAATTTTGCGACAAATATTTGTCCATATATTCAGAGCTGTGTGTTTTTATTGAAACTCGGTGAGAAGATTTTAATTGAAAATTGAAAAAAATTACCGCAGAAACTGCTCCGATTTCTTTGATGGACATCGTTATATGGACAGAAATGGGAAAAAACATAATTTGAGTGAATATGCTTCAATTTTATCCGAGTTCACCCCGCTTTTCAATAAACATCTTTGAGTTCTATACGGTAATTTATTATTGCCATAAATTTGCGTCGCTAAATTTTACATGGAAATACAAATATTACGTAAATATGTGAGATGATTTTAGTAATATTTGAAACAGACTAGAATATCACTGTTTCAAACGCGATGTTGAGGTGGGATGGTAAAATCGGTAATCTGGAAATTCGAAATCTGAATGTGACCCGATCATGACGAGGGAAAACTAATTACCACGATCAATTGTACGACCAAACTAAAAAATGGGAAAATATAAAAATTGTAACGATTTGGTGTCAGTTGTTTTCACATAGTTATGTGTTCCAAATGAAGGAGGAAGAGAAGGTTGTTCCATGGTAACACTTCGGCTGAATTATTACGCATTGGGTCGCGCGTTGGGCAGAAACATTGCGATAAATTTTCTGAAGCGAATCTCTGCGTGTATAAATCGTCGTCGTTACCCTCCTCTTTCTACTCCTTTTTCTACTCGGTTTTTCACTCCGGGTTCCAATATCTGCGATCGAACCTACTGGACTATCCTGTTTCAACAGTAACATCGATGTGAGTTGTTTGTAAAGTTTCCAGCCGATCTTATGATACTCCAGAAGTGTAAATATATGTACAGCTGGGAAGAAACAAGTTCGATAATAAATTTAGAGTATAGCCTAGTAAATTTTTACTAAAAATGCTTTTACAGCTCTTAAAACTGAGTAACTAGTATCTCTTAAATAAACGAGACACGTGGTAAACGAGTAACGGCGTGAAACGTAGAACACATAAGTGAGTTACTTTGAAGATTTAGTCGTATATAATATAAAAGTCTGATCGATATATTATACCGGTAGGTAGGTATGTAGATACACATATTATATGCAAGTATAATATTTTCAGAGGTGATATTTATATCCGATAACTTTTTCCCCATTTACGACTTCATGGGTAGCTATATACGCGAAACGATGCGATCAATGGTGGTCTCGATGATATGCAGAGGGAATATACGCGGGGCTTTCATGTCGTTTGAATTTATTGCCGGTAGATTTCGACTCCTGAACGCCGATTGAGATTGGTCTTGGAATTTCAATGATAATATCGTATACCCCTTTACGTCGCTGTGGCAGAAAAAAAAAATAAAAAAAATTTACCCCGAGAATTACTAACAGAATAATAAATTTTTTTTCTTTTATGTATTCCGAAATAATTTCCCCCCACTTTTATTGGAAGCATAAACATTTCATCCGGAAGAATTTTTTCAAATTGCTATGCAGAGTTTGACTTTACAATTTGTATACCTCACGACGCAAAGAAATGATTTCTGGATGGATCCTGGAAAAAATATTCCGGACTCCTCTCCCCTCTTTCCAGCGAACCCACCCCATCTAGAGATCGACGTGCGAGAAATTTGAGTGTTCGGTTTCGGTCCGTGAAGGGATGATAAATTCATCCCCTAAATTTCACTGCTTCTGATCCAGTGGCGACATCTTCTGCCTATCAGTGGCTCCGTATTCTCCATTACTTCCTGTCGACGATGTAGATAGCCATGTTATACAGCATTCGCAATTTTCACTAACCTTGCACTAGAGCTTGCATCGAGACGCCGGCGTCGTTTGACCGGCGTCGAGGTCAGCGGTACCATAGCTTTTGCAAAATGGTCACATCGAACATCATGAATGAAGCTCGTATCGAGATTCATCGACTCACCTGAATCATTGATAGACGTGAAAACGTACAATGTGTGCACAGACCACAGTCAACCGAGCTTGCAGGAGACTCTGGCCAGGTGGTGTTGAAGAAGACCCGCCGTCCTTCAAGAAACAAAGCGCAGCGCGGCGCCCATTCGCGGCGCAATAAAAAGCTCCGTTTAACACTCGCGCACTGTTACGTCCCCTACAACCTCGCTCGCGTTTCACACCGGTCACTACCGACTAACAAAAACACGCCTGTTTATTTACGCTTAAAGAAATGTCAGTTCAGTTCGGCGTCCCGACGCGAACGGCGACGCCGTTTCTCGCGAAGCGCGCGCAACCCACGGATCGATGTGTGCCGGATACCTCTGCACCGCTTCAGGGTTGAAATACCCTCGCCTGAAACCTTACGCCCTTCCCTTGAACCATCATTTTCCGGCGAAACGATTCTCTTTCGGGAAATAGGGTGTATTGGATCCGCGCGCGAATGTCAGGGGAATTCCAGGGAGCTTTTTTGAATTTCTCAGAACTGGTAGCAGCCGTTTGGAAATCCTTTCCGGATATGATTAATACAAAATTCATGAATTAGAATCGTTTTTCTTTTCCACGTGGTTTCCATAATTTTCTTTATTCTTATTTTCCAACGGAGCAGTTTCAGCTTCTCTATAAAACGGATAATCAACCAACCAAAGTACGATTTATCAGAAGGTCTATCATTCTCTTCTCTTTCTGATGACGTCGCTGCAGATCTTCCAAACTGGAATGATCGGCGCTTTTTTCCTGGAAAGATTGAAGCAAAGATGACCTAGAAGAAGGCAGCCGAATGCAGGTATCCGACTTGGTCGAATTTTTCAGATTATTCGATGTGCGAATTGTGAGGACTCCTCTGCATCGAAGCTTGCGATGAGAATTTTTCAACTGCGTTTGAGACCCAGCCGTGAACAGCTTTTTATCCTGCATAAAACAGGTACCAATCTGATCATGAAAATTCTCTAATTAACAGAACGAATGATTGAAAGAAAACATTGTGCTCTCATTTAATGAAAAAAAGAAATTGAAAAAAAATAAAATAAAATAAAGCGCAAACTAAAATCCCACGTTCCCCGAATATAGTCTTGAACAAACGTTGGGTAGCGTTTAATTTTGTTGAATCAGACTCCCGTTCCGAAGGGAAAACTCGCAAGGTCGGTATTTGCTTCGGACACAATTCCTTCTCGTTGACTTTGCAAGTCGAGAGCTTTTTGGATGAGGCAGAAACAGTTTGGTACACTATTTGTTACACGAGAAGCTTTATGAACCGTTGCTCGACTTGACTCTCTATAGTTTTAGCTATATAACAATCGTATATACCTTTGACCCCTCGAGTTGCCCCGGTATAACCTCAGCTGCATCTTCTTTCAAAGGGAATTCAACATCAGGACGTTTTTGAACGCTGCCATTTCTCTTGCACTGTGAACATGTAAAGAAAGCTCGTAAAGTGGAATACGATTGGACTCAAATTCACAAGGCATTTTTCAGAAGAAGATATAGCGCCAAAAAACAATTCGAGACTCGTTCACCGGAAAGTGAATTTGTGCTTTTTGAAGCATAGTCTGGTATTGACTGAAAATTTAACCCGCGTTCCCTGCGATTCTTATGAATTTTCTTCCTTCTGCGTACGGCAGATCAAGCGCGTAAGTCAGCTAAACTCGGATCACAATATACTATACACAAGTATATAGATATATAAGTATATATAGGTATATATGTAACAAATCTCCACTTTAATAACACTTGTGCATATTAAAATGTCTACCTGCGAGCACCATATAATTCCGATTATTAAAATATTCAACGAGCTAACTCCCAGCATCCCTTCGTTAATTAAATATTTACTCTAAGAATCGTGTTCGAAGGGAGGAGTTTGCTGAAAAAGCTGGAATCCAAGGCCGAAACTTGGAAGCCTCCTGTTCTTGCGGAAGCAAAAATAAAAAATCACAACTAAACCGCGCAAAAGTAAAGATAATAAGACAAGAACAGGTTATTTTATCAATTCCTCTCCTTGTTTATCTGCGACTTGATTCCAATTGAATATGCAACGATATAAATTTAATTCTCAATAAAGATTACGTAGCCAAGATAAACGTCACCGCGCGAGGGTTCTATACGGCCGTTAAAGTTCGAAAGAAAAATTAGTTACAGCGAAATAGAACCCTGCAGGAGATTCTGGACCATCGAAACTATGGGCAGTGGAAATAGTAGACAAAAGCACAGAACACCGACGATGTGCCCATGGGCAACTAGTACCACTGACCACCTGCTTTGTGCGTGTAATTGGATTTATGTCCAGTGAATACCCGCCAGAGCCTACCTACTACCGCAAGCAACCAACCAACGAACCTACAGGCTACATTCTCCATTCCCTCCGCACCCGACATACAATCTCCAAACCGCAAACCGACTAGCGCGATGCCTCTAACTCTTCCTGTCTTGATGCTACTTTGCGCGGTTACTGGTTGGCATGTATACAGCTACAGATATAAATGCATAGTACGTAGTTAGCTACGTTTCTTGTTTCGAGCAGTAGATTTTCTCGCGTACGCCAACGGTTTATGTGCATAAGTCTTATTCGAAACGGGATTACGGCGGAAAGTTCCACGTGGATACAATTTAATGATTCGCGTCATATCAGAACCAACAAAAGATTAATTTTTTTCCCTGTATCAACGCTATCAGGGACTGCGGTAGAACTTTTCCATCGTAGGAACAATGCTTTCTTTATTCACGTTTGAGGATTTTATTCGCAAGAACTAAGTAAGTATTACGGTTGATTTCTTTTTCTGAATAACTAGCGATGAAAGATTATTTGAATATCGCACAATATCAAAGTGTAATAATACAGTTGCTCGAATCGGTACGAGGATCGTATGTATAATTGGCAATTACAGAAATGCAGATCGTTGAGTATTACTGCAGTACGAGTATAAGTGCAGTAGAAGGTTGGAAAAGATGAGGAGAGACTGAATACGGAATGGTTCGATCACAGCCGGGCACATTTAATGATGATAGGTATTATTGAGTTAAATCCACGAGGCAAGTCAATGTTTCTTCATACACCTACGTACATACGACTTCGTCGCAATTAATTATGTTCCCTCTTCTACATAACGAGATGTTTTTTCGAGTGCTCCCTGAATTATTGGCCTCGATCAATATCGAGGTATAGAGAGGGTAATCCTACGTCACCGTTGATCAATATCTCTCACACTCCACGAGCAAGACAAATTCTTACAACCGTTGCATGAATTTTCATTCGCTCTTTACTTTGATAAAAAAAAAATTAAGAAAAAAACGGAAGATCAGATTAGCGCGTGGTTCGTAAAGATGATTTTCCCGTGATAACGGGGAATTCCATTCAATTATAAAATCGGTGCCGCGATTGTGTCATTTTAATCACGATCGGCATCAGGCGGTGGCCAGTGCGCTTCCCATGAGATAATCATTAACAACGTTATCTTGCTTCAGCTTCTAACGACGATCGATGACGCGATACTGCAGTACAGCCATAATCCCCAGGCTTCTAACGGCCATCTGATAATCTTAACACATGTCTGCTAATTACTAGGAGAGAACTAATAGCTTACGAGCAATTCTCGTACCCATAATACGTACTCTGCAGAGAGCGAGTGAAAATTGCCCTACGTGTTAAAGAGCGAGCGGAATTTATCTTTCGAAAAAATTTTGAAAGATATTCACCCGTTTGAATTGAATGCAGGTTTTTTTTTTTGCTTTTTTTTCGGTCACGCGGAAACGTTACAGAATATCATGAGTTTACATACCTTACGAAGTTCGCCGCGTCGTATAACGTTCTGTCTATTACGAAAGCTTGCCAAGTCTCCATACTGTGTTCGTCGCATCAGCCTTTCCCACTGCAAACAAGACACAGACATGTAGACCAGCTTTGGTAAAGTTTACAGCTAGACTCGATGCACTCCAATCCGTCTCCCTCGCCCTCCATTTTACTTCCACTTCTCTATCCTTCTCGGTATCAACTTTATTTCCGGATAGTCAACGAAACTTGTGCTCAAGGTAAAGAAGTCCGCTTTTTCAGAACCGGCAACCTTAGACCAAAGAGAGTTTATCTCTGCGTTTCACTTTCAACTCATACCTATGAAATCGATACGGAAAACCACCCCCCGTATTGGAGGTCACAACTAAAATTCCCATCAAATCTTTTTACTCCGGGGAAGATGTCGCGCTCATAACGACAATGACAGTCAATCTCATCCGAGCAGTGGATGAACCCGTGCGCGGTAGCCATGAATTTTTAATTTCCAATCCGGAAAAATTGTTTCTTTCAGAATAAAAGTAGCCCGGTGGGAAGTTTTACCTCGTAAGGAACCGACCCCTGCACGTACAATATCTGCAGTGTGGTGACCGTAAACATGGCTTTAGAAGGGCAACGGCTAAGCTCGTGAAAAATTCACGGCAACGAAAACTTACGGTCTGTTTGAACGAGAAATTTACCGCCCTTGGTCCGAGCCAGGGAACCATGTTACAAACTAAGTAAAACGGTTGACACCTCGTGCAACGCAGTCGTTTATGTCCGCGGAGCGACCAACTTCAGCTCACGTATATGCCACAAACTTTACTCCTAAACCCTACAAACTGCTCCAGAAACACGAAGCGACGTGCGCGACGATATGGTCAAAGCTTTACACCAGAGCGCACAAATATATAAAGTACTCGAGAGGAAAAAGGAGATGATTAAAGATCGTAGTTGCAAACCTTCTCTCGCATTTCAACACCATTGTCAGGACCAAGTGAACGATCAGGTTGCGGAACTGTGAGGCACTGATAGTCCCGAATATCATAGGGGCGGTATGAAACCCGTTGTTTAACAGGATTCAAACCCTGGTCAGAAACACTCCTGAGGTTTGCAGTGTTCCCGGCAGTGGTCCGATAATTATCGGCTTCGTATGACCGGGTAGTTCTAGGCCGTCCTTCGATCAAACGGCGATAAAAGCTGAGCTCGCTTTGATCGTCCCGTGGAGTCCTGGATGGAGGTCGGCTCTCCGATTCGGTTATGGAATCGCGTTGAGAAGTGTCACCGAATATCGACAAGGTTGAACCCTCGGGAGAACAGATATTCAACTCCGCTGGAAGAATCCCTGATACGAGAAAGCCGTTAAAATTGCTGCGGGACATTCCTTCGCGTTTTTAATTTCCTCAATCATTACGACCTATGACATTGAACACAACTACCTACCCAATCTATCCCGATACCGTTCCAAATAAGTTTTTTGTTTTGTTTTAGGCTTCACTACTGGCGGTAGAACATTTCCAAGTTTCTTGTCGTTCTTAAAGGACGAACTAAGGCTCCTAGAAGATCCCTTCTTATATAGAGTGATGGAAGATCCTGAGGGAAAAGTCGAACGCCGAGAAGAAAGCTTCGTTAAAATGGGCAGTCGAGATTCATTGCAGCTTCTCCGACCCCCACGGAATCTTTCGTCTGCAATTAACGAATTCCTTGGCGAAGTCACCGACTCTATGGACTTTTCGACGACTTTCCGAGCTTCCGAGCCTGGAATTGATGAAATTGCAATAAACTATTCTCCGCAGGTTTATCGGATCGAATCCCCGAACTTCCCTATCAAAAGATTCATATCACTGCTATCAACGATTTGACAGGTATAACCTGATCGGATCTCGAAACTAAATTGCTATGAATCGAATGTCAATAACTGACCGTCCCTCTTCAGCTGGTCAGGATCTCCGCTCTTTGATACGGAGCTTTTTGGCTCTGCTTCCAAAGAATCCAGTGAGTAGAGAGACATGATCGATAGTCAGCCCATAGACTGGCTTAAAATGATGGAATCATCAACTTCGTATGACATTCGACGTGAAAGTTGAGAGCTGACTTGAAAATATGAACCTGCCAAAGTGTCAACGTATTTTATTTCCGCTCCTAGTATCGAAAACAAATGCCTCCCGCCCGCATGATATGAACTATCAGTTGCCTACCTCGTAGAGCATTGAGAATGAATATCGATACGACAGGTGCGTCAGATACCAACTGCAGCAGGTACGTTTGAAACTGTAGCGTAGTCTTTCCCCTGAAATTTCACCACCTGCATCTGCATCGGTCGATGTCGACGCCCGGTAGGGAAGCACGATACCAGAACCGTCGTCATGGATACGTAAAGCAAAAACATAAAATCACGTGGCGCGTTGTCCACCATACCAAATATTTTTATACGCTAATAAGTATCTGCAAAAAATGAAGATTCTAACAGTGAATTGTTGATGAGACATACATTGATTCGCAATGTCTAAAGTCTTCGATTTTGTGAGAGGATCTCTCGTTACACCAGGTAGTGACAAGCGGACCCCTTTCGATTTATGTTACGCTTACCCGGAGGTTGATGCAGCCGACAAGTTGGACTCAGTCGTGTCGACAATCCCTTCGACTAACCCGCGAAAATCGTGTGACGTTAAATCCTTAGTCGAAGACGGTTTATACGCCGATTCAGCTGAGCCGTTGACAAAAACCGTAGTGAAACCTTATCAATTGAACCAGTCAGACGCTAATAAATCAGGACAAGAAAAGTACAGTAGAAATCTTGAGATAGCCATTCGAGAGGTGAAGATCCATCCGAATCAAACAACAGCATCCGGAAATTTGGATTCAACAATCAAAGTTAACTACGTTGCTCTACTGTACAAGAAAAAGATAATCTGCAAAATTTCGAAGCCTTTTGATAGACAGCTGTATAAACTACTTCTCAGTGATCCCCCGGATTCAGCAAATCTCTCGATACAAGTCCAGGCACACGATGGAAGCTCGAGTATTTTGCCGCTTCCGCTGCCAAGGCATACGGTTAAAAATAATCGAATTGAAATTGACTTTTCCATTAGCACCGTCGACGGAGTTGTTCATTCGGGTACAGTGACGTGCACGTTTTCACTGATGGTTAGTAGACAGACCGAATCATCGATGATGAATTTATCCAGATTCTACGCGCCCACAAGTGATCCGAATGACCCTCGAAACAGTGCCTTCATATGCCGTTCCAAAACGGACAAGACCTCTAAAAACGTGAACTACTTTTCGCTCGATCATCCGGCACTACGTTTTATTGACAAAGACAACCCGCTCCAGCCTCCACGAAGCACTGTAACTAAAAAAACGCAATTCAAAGAAGTGGAAAACGTAATCATCGAACACGCTTCTTTCACTCACGGCAATATATCCATCAAACAATGGTTCCAGGCAAGACATCCATTAAGGCCATCGTCCTCCACTTACTCCCACAAGTTACGCAGAGGGAAAAAGGAACTTTTGGTGATAACGGTACTGAGGGGGGTCGAAATACCTGTGAGGGAAGAGTCCGCGCTGGTACAACCTCTTCTGGAAATCGAATGGGGCGATATGGTCCACGTTACGACACCAGCCGACGGGCCTGTTCCAATTTGGCACCAGACATTCCATTTCGAAGTGCCAGAGCAGAGCGAGGACCAAAGTGTGAAACTTCGTCTTTTTGACCAGCACCCCGTATGGGGACTACAGTGGCTCGGCGAGGCTTCTATTCCCATGGAAAACTATCGCGATTATCAGGAATTGGAACGCTGGGTCGGTTTGTCACCCCTCAGCAGCCCAGTACTCACTCTTGGTTACGTGCAACCAAGTCCAGGACTATCCTACACCAGATTTTATATTCTTATGAAAATGGAGCAGCCTGGAAATCCGAGGCCTCGGAACAACGGATCGGTCGATGCACTTTCTAGAGCTATACAAAGGTGCGCCATGGTGCCCTATAAACTAGAGAGAATTGATAATCCCCTCGATGCTAGCAGGCTCGCGATGCTCCTGCCCTCGTTACCCCTCCGTTACGGGCCTTTGACCCCTAAACAAGCCTTGTCTCTGAACAAAGTTGATCATTTCGGACGAGCGGCTCTCCTCGCCTCTCTGCTCCGAGGTTTGGACATGCAGTCCGCTGTTATCCTAGGTGAGTGAAGGAGAGAATGAATTTCTGTTAAATCACTATAAAATCAAACCATCTTTGCACCGTCCAGGTTCATCACAAACGAGAAAATGCGCCGCTTACGTTCTGACCATAGATGAACAGATGGGAACGGTGATTTGGAATCCGGAGAACGGAGAGCATTACAATCCAGGAGATAATCGCTGTTCTCTTGTCAAAGTTTTTCGTCTAATAAGCCACCAAAATGTGCGAACTTCGTTAATCATACTCACACGATAAAATGCACACGAAACTACAAACTCTCTTTTTTTCAGATCTGGGAAAATACACAACAGAATACATCCCCAGGAATTTTGAAGTATGAGATAAAGTCTTCAAAGGACTGGAGACCAGTCGGACGAGGTAACGAAGCGAACGATTCTCGCCCTGCTCAAATTCTCGAATTAAATAACGAGCTGAAAGACGAACCCGCTGTAGACTTGGCTGATGACATTGAACAATATTTAAAAAGTAAGTTAAGCGAATGGCGTAGTTCAGAATCAGCGACGACAATATGGAACAGACACGCGATCACGATACTTCGAGGATTTTTATCAAAACTAAAAGATTTTGGTAAAGGTCAACCGGATAAAAAAGAAATTAAACAATTATGCAGAGCGTATTATACCCACGGTTTTATTCTAAATCTCCGACATTCGAGTAACGAAGAACTCGCAGAACAGATACGTTCAACTAAAATTCACAAGACCTCTGGACCTGTTGAATTTGCGTTGGCTTGTCACGTTCAAAGATACATTGGTAACGCCCATTCTCTCTGGATAGCTGTACTAGTTTTAAGAACTCGAGACTGACAATGAGTAACCCTTTTACAAAGAGCTCTTCTTCGACCCCCTTCGCCTTCAACAGTCACAATTTACACGTGGTTGCATACACGTCTTCGTCGGATGGAAAAAAAAAACTCATGAATATTTCAATACATGCCGTTTGCGATATGTGCGACGTATTATAAACTCGTGTTAGTCCAGCAATTATTATCGCAATATTTCCGATTTGTATTATAGTAACATATTCGGTGTAAGCACGGCCTGATCAACAAAAAAATAAAATAAAATAAAATAACGAAACAAAAAAAAAAAAAAAAAAAACAGACAGTGTGGATTAATAAAAACCCTTGCAGATCTCTGAAAATGCGTTTCATAAGCGCATTTTTCGGCAGTGCCGTTTTTATAACAAGACTGGTAATAATATTGTTACAATAATCTTCATAACGGTCAACACAATAATAATAACATTTTATTACCTACACTACAGTATCATCGGACAAACGGATCAAACAACGAATTAATAAACAAATCAATCGATCGATACTGTGGATTTCAGTACTGCAGATATTAAAAAAATATATTTATAGAATGAAAACTTATAAAAAAAAAATAACAAAACGAGTCTACGGTGTACCTATTGCTAATCCTCCATAGCTTTGATTGCGGTATAAAATTACAATAATCATACCTAATCACGCTGACTAATAACTCGCCAAAATATTGTGTTTAAACATTAAAAAAAAAAGAAGACTGAACTCTGAAAGAAATCAACTCTAATAAACCATTCATTGAGTTCACCGTTTTGAGCTTGAACCAGTTTTCCATATGATTATATGTCTATTAATTGTATAATAATTGGCGCACAGTATTACGAAGAGGTTCACAGTTTACGGAATCTTATTTAATTGTCGTTATTATGTGTATTAATATATTTACAGATCGTGGAATAATTAATTTTTTTTTTCATTTTCATTTTTTTTCCAAAGTCCTGCAGCATACGTATGGCAAATTTAATATAAAACAGAATTTTTAATCTTGAATATGACGCTACGTTACAATATATTCATTATGAATATCTAGAAATAAAAATTCACCAAATTATAAATCAAAATATTTTCTAGTTTCTTTACTTATCATTCATGATGGAGCGTTGCAACAATCCTAAAGGATCGGAGACATTTAACTAGTCATGGTGTTTGCTTATGTGGCTATCTTTCACAGCCTCATATTACATTATTACATCTGTATAAGCTGCGGCAGACTTAGTAGGTTTATAAAAACAGTTCATTTAAGTTTATAGTTTCTGTACAAATGCTAACTAGGTGTTAATTTTTCGTTCATTATTCATTAATTCTTTTTACTTCCTCTCTGTCTCTCTCTCTCTCTTTCTCTCTTCCAATTTTATACGCTCGATCCCCAGCCATCCTATAGTCGAGATTGAAACTCATACGAATTAGAAATCGATGCTCAGCTCTCCAATTTTTCGTAGTGTACGATCGTTTATAACATTGCATTACATTATACGTAGTATATTTTACTACGATCCCAAAAAGTTCATCGTTTTAATTATCATCATCATCATCATTATTATTATTAGTATAATTATATTTATCAGACGCGTTTTTCCTTCATTTTTATTTTCTTCTCAAACAAAGAATAAATAAAAATTCCCCTTTGGTTTAAGGGGTTTCATTTGAGCGCGTCGTATTTCACTATAGCTGTATAAGTACGTATGGATCACTAGATTGAAATAATTCTGTCTCTCTGGCAGTGCTCGGCTGCTGCAATCACTGCAATTTCTTATTCGCCGTACCGTTCGCGTGCAAACCATTGCAGTAGCCATTCCTCTGCAATTTTCCATTTATTGCGATGCTATCAGTCGTTGCACTTTCCGCTGCTTTACTGGCCGCAGCCAATTTCGCGTTTGCCGCCATCTTGGCCGCGTACACTTGTTTACCCTGAAGAAGAATAACGGCGTTGTTACGATCATCATTATCATCATTATTATTATGATATTGTTATTACTATTATTAAACTAATCATTATTATGATCGTTAAGTATGTTCAAAATTCAGCAAGAATTAATTAATTTCGTTTATTACTAGTTTTCTAATAATATTCATTACCTTTGCTATGTAGGCCTTGGCGTAAAAATTTCCAAATAGAACTATGAATGACATCATGTAAAGCACGAGGGCGTACTGCATCCATAGAGGGAAATCGCACCCTGAACGAATCCCGTTTATCCCGAGGACTAGAGCGGCGGTAAATTGAATCAGCTGAAGAATTGTCAGGTACTTTTTCCACCAAAGATATTTTGCGATCGATGGACCCAGTGCGGCTAGGCCGTAGTAGGAATACATCAGAACGTGAATGAAACTATTCACCATAGCTGGAAGGAATGCTGGAAAGTAACCAAAAAAGATGTGAGATTTGTGAATTATTTCATACGAGAATGTAAAGAGGGAATTTGAGCTAATTTTTATATGCTTACTGGATCCACTTGGCACCCATTTTATTCCGATCCACCATAGCGAGAACATTGTTGAGTGGTGATAAACGTGAAGGAAGCTTAATTGGTTGTCCTTTTTTCGAAGGATGAAGAAAAAGGTGTCGCAGAATTCGAGAAGTTTGCTAAAGTAGTACCACCAGACCGCATTCGCAATCTAGCCATATATATTGAAAATTTTAAATAAAATAGGTCGACCTTGAAAAGGACATCAGAAAACAGTATTCATTAGATGAAGTCTGAGAAAAAAAATGTTCCAAGTATTCCTATGAAGCCGAAAATTTAGAAAGCCTTGGAAAGATTCTACAAATCCTCAGAAAGAAAACCGTCTAAGATTCTCACCTGAAGTTCGTCCGGTCTCGTGATGTGCCTTATAGGCTGGCATACGTAGCTGTATTGTAACCTGGTCGAGGCGACGAATAACTAAAAATAAGTCACAGAAAAAAATGATTAAAAAATCAACTTCAGAGTGAAGTTCGTGCGATGAGAATTTTCGTAAAATAAAATTCAAGTACTTCTACGGCGATGTAAGCGTTTAAAAGGGCCATCGCTAGGTTGTAAGGCACAAGGGCCCACGTAAGTTTAAAAGCTCTTCTTCCTTTCATTATCCTCGGTCCTGCCCAAACTATGGCGAGGTACATCAAGGTGTACATGAGAGTCGGTGCTGGAGAATCGACCAGTAACCATCCTCGCGTTCTTTCGTCTGCAAATGTGGTAAAAAAAAGTGATTGATTAATATTATTATTAACTGGATTAATTATTATTACTATTGAAACGGTAGTGCGATTACCTGCCAGCGAAAGAGTCCAGAGGTAGTAATCGTACGCATCGTGTAAGAGGATCATTGTTGTGTTGAGCAGGCCTGCCATTGCCTGAAACAAATTAGAATAATAACTATATTTCGAATGAATAGTACATTTTTTTATTCGATCTTCTCATCTTTTTTCTCCGCCCGTATAATCGAGTCTGGATTTACTTTTACTTTTGTACCGATATTATTTGCATGCAAGTGACTGATCCTCGCGAATGATATTGCAGCGGAGAGAAAGTACGGATGATGCGATAAAAAATAAAAAATTGACTGATCCTAAATAACGTAATACCACGTTCGATATCTGTGAAGCAATTTCATTCGGCGTGTAGACTATTATAATTAATCAAAAGAATTAATTACACTGTTGAATCAATCATCGGTAAATGTAATTAGTGAGTTTGCGGTTCACGTATACATAGCTGAGTCATATACAGTTAGCTAGATAATTAATTAATTGATTAATTATATGATTGCTGAAGTCACTGTTGGTATGAATAGTCATAAGCGCTTGTTCATCCAGCGAATTTGAAAGCATACGATCGTTATTCGTTGAAACTAATACGATAACTTGAAATGATTTTCCCCGCGTATCAAATTATGCGTTTAATTGATCGGTCGAATCGGCGCTTCCGTGGGCTCCAGCGAATGATCAAAATTCGGTCTTGTTATCCTGGTAAGCGGACGTTGATTTTTTCGATGAAAAAAAAAAAATCTTGAATAGACAACGACGCAGATTATGATAAGAAAATAAACGAAGGCGGCGACTCTCTACACGCTTATCAAAGGATAATTGAGTTCAGATATTTGAAAAATAATGTGAATTATGAAAATTGGCTCTTACCGCGATCCACGCGCACCAGTAATTCACCAAGGTAATTTAATGAGAATGTCGAATACTCTAAGTACAGTATAATGAAACGTCAAAATCCCATTGCAAATATCTCCTACAGGTAACAACCACAACGCGAACGTCGAACGCCAAAGTGGCAGCGAATCTCACCAGCTCCTCGGTCAGCTTTATAACTTTGGCCCTACCCGGGGAGAGGTAAACAGAGAAGCGGTTTAACGGGGTCAAAACTGAACAGAAATACCGTGGGGATAGGGAATCCGAAGAGATGGGATCCGCGTATGCATGTAAATACATCTCTGTACAGTCTCCTTTGAAAAGGGGGATAAGAAAGGGAAGGAAATTAACTCCTACCACCGGCGCCTTTACCCCGCTAAAGATCGCCTCCTTCGACGTTCATTCCCCACACCAAGGACTAGGTTACTGTCACGGACAAGATCCGAGATACCCTCACTCGAAGAGAAGATCGATGTGGACCTTCCCCGGATCAAGTCACGGTCAAGTCCAACTGTCCTCGTCATTTCAATACCATCATGAGACTCTAAACTCATATTAAGATCACTCAAAGAATACGTAATAATCTGCGGTTATCTCTTTTTTTTTTTTTAATTTGTGGATATTCCGATGACCGATCAAATCAGATATTATCTGTATGGTCCATATCTACCTTGAAATTTGGGTTTTTTTTAACCGAAGTCTTGACGCACCGGAGTACCTAAAAACAGTGATTAAAAAATGAGAGAAGAAAAACAATGAACTCTGCTTCTGAAATAGATCAAATTTTTATCTTGACACCTGACAAGGAAAATGCGCACATCAGATAGTGATAACTGATGCAGCTTCATCTCTTGCAGTTATTGTATAAAATAATCTTCAGCTCTCCGATTCAACTGGGTGCAGAAGGATCATGATAATTCAGCAGTGCACAGCAGGAAAAAAGTAATACTAGATCGGTATCAACTAGTTGCCTAGTTCTAGCCTTGATAATCACCAGGCACAGGACATGAGTTTTGCATCACGTGGTACAGATAATCGTGAGCGGTTGAACTTGCAGTTGGGTTACTAGGTGAAGGTACGGACAAAATACAGCCTCCCAACTTCAGTAATCCTCCTCTGTAGGAGTCAAGAGAGGAAATACTTCTGCCTGACTAAAGGTCGAACCAACGAGTAGAGTCGAGGATGATTTATACGCAAACTGTACGGGGAAAGCGTCTTTATTGTAACCTCTGCAACAGGCAATTTGCTTCATGCACCGCACTTGGTGGATACCGCAAATCGGATAATCAGATGTGACTAAATTTGTTTTAAAGTCAAAAGGTCGGAAAAGATTTTTGGTGCATTTATTCGCCAGATTTCCTAATGAACGAAAATATTGTACTAAAAATCTACTTCTTACAAATGCATTAATTTTCATTCGAATGATCGCCAGGTAGAGAGAAACTTTGAAATAACAATCAGTTAATGGCCATAGGCACACCTGTAAAACGCAGAATTAAGTACAGAAACCCGATCGCCTGAAGGCTTGTACTCTCTTCCGGGCGTGAAGCAAGTGAAATTTCTTTCGGCTGACTTCGGTACTGCCATGGCGAAGCTGGTACCAAATCATTAAGAAGTGTTGACGATCCGTATGTTTCTAGATTTCTTCTTAATTATACCTTCAATAATTAATTCGGTGGATGAGTGTTTGTTGCATGCGTAGACCTGCACACGGTGATCAGGTGCGAGTACGGTTTAAAACAAATGACCTTTAAAATTGACGTTCATAAATTATTATAATTTTTAATTGTTCAAAGGAACGTCTTCGTATTTTGTTTATGGCTAATTTATACCACTTTTATTTAAATAAAGTGCTCGCATACGCTGCTGGAATATCAAATACTTTGACATATTATGTATTATAGTTTTTTCCCAGAACTTGTCCTTACACACAAGTTACATTTTCAATAACAGTTTTTTTATTTTGATAACCGGAAGCAAAAACTGCGTCGTACAATTTTTCTAAATCCTCATCGACTCTATTCATTTTCTGTAAATATAATGATAATTATTATTGAACAACACATAATACAAGCTGTTAATGATGCTCTAAAAATTTTTTTCTCTTTTAGGACGGCACGTTTTTCCAGCAGGATCAAAACCGTGTTACCCATTTGAAATTTGTAAATCGTTCTCTCTTTTAACTCCAGACACGAGTCATAAGTCATAACTGTAAATGGAAATGAAGCCACTCAACGATCGTTATTCACAAATGTCTAGTGGAACCCGACAGCAGCCCAGACCCCAAACAAAGATCCAACTCTATTTGCCACACATGAAACGTGAATGAATAAAATTAAACAAATAAATGAATAAAATGGAGCAAGAACAACGGGAAGTATATCGCTCATCGATTAATATTCGCGAATTTAATCGGCTTTTGATTCAGCCCTCTAAAAGAGCAGGACGCTCATCCGGTAGTTGAAAAATAGACGCATCTTTGCGTCACGAAGACTGCTCCGGATATTTATTTGCAAAGTTAAAACACGTTGCAAAATAATTCAAAGAGACCGCGATGCAGACGTCCTCATTGTCATTGTAATAAATATCCTATGTTTCTCCTGACTGATTGTCTCGAACAATTTGTAATGCGTTAACCGATGACAGATTTCTGCATCAAATATAATCTGCGACAGGCCAACAGCAGACTGCATAAAATAGAATTAAATAGAATAGAATAGAATAGAATATAAAACGGAACGGAACGGTGTCGTCTATTAACCGACAATTGCGCTTTACACTAGACAACCGACGATAAATCATTCATTTTAACACATCGTGTATGTAATTCGAAAAAGAAGAGAATTTTCTAGCTGTAAATATCACGCGACTACCGAGCTATTCGTTTGGCATTTCGATTTGCGATCTTCGTTTTTTCATTCATCAAGACCATCGGAATTTGATCAGAAGAAATTATTTCTGTGGAACATACAGTATCTCATCTATTCTTCCATTATGTTTCAGCAGGAAGTGATGATTAGATGCAGAACTAAACGGTGAAATTGCAGCTTCGCTGATCAAAGCATACCCAGCGACAGTAGGTACTGCAGTGATATGTATCAACGAACTCGATCGCGTGCAAAAGTGAGAATAAAACTTAATACTTGCGCAAGAAATAAATTTTCACTTTCGGAATACTGCGGTAGAAGCTTTGCCCATAAGTGAGAATCTCCGTGGAGTTGTTGAAGGCTTGAAAAGTGATCGGGAAACTTTGGAATTTCATTCCAATCACGCACGTCGAGTATGCTATACATCGGATTTTTCGACTATCCGCAGAAATAAATCGCGGTTCGATTTTCTCGTGGCCGAAATTATGTAAGTAATTTCAATAGATTTCATTTACAAGAATAGACGGATGTATTACAATTTGTAGACGCTCCAAAGTGTGTTAGCTCAATAATTAGTTAACGCGGAGTCGAAGTATTTATGGATAATAAATATTTGCGGTTCTGAAACGCGTTGCGTATATTATAGTTATGAGATATGGTCGGCCTTAGCTACGTACAATCTGCAGATCTTTGTTATTCCGGAAATGGTGATCGTCCGCGAGTTCGAATGAACATCTTATGCATAATCCATCATTTTCCATGGTATTACGATCTTATACGTATATATTCGGCGACACCGAGGTGTGTGTGACGTCAAAGTCTAAAAGAAAGATCTTCGCATCTCCGTTACGTGTAGGACAAGATCGTCGTCGAATAAGGTCGAATCGAAAGTAGCTTGCTAACTACTGCAATTATCGAGCATCAACTTCTTGAATTTTTTTTTTAACAAATAACCTGTTGCAGCGTTAAACTTGACCATGGATTCCAGGGATCATTAGACCATATCTGATTGACAGAAGCCAAAGAAACCGCACGACAGCGTCGATAGAAACTCACGTCTTCGAATTCTCATGTCAAAGAAATCAAATAGAGACAAAAGAAAGAGTAGAAAAAAAAAACATTGGAAAGGGAATCCGCATTCGATCTGCCCGCGATGTACGAACACTCTCCTCTTCGTATTTTTTCCTCCTCAAAGTTACTTTCACGCAAGGGCCATTATTCCAGTTCCAGATGAATTCCTGCAGCAGACGATCGGTGAGACGTAATGCTATAACAGCTCTTATGGAAAATCAAACACTCGATTTGAACATTTTCTCACCCCTATACATATATACCTATACTTACACATACGTACATATAGATGCGCATCAGACGTCAAACATAAGTTTACTAAGGAAATACCAACGCCTACTTGAAATCGACAACTTGTACCTGAAGTGTCGTAAATTTACATTTGCAATGAACTTGAGATGATACGTTAAAATTAATAGCGCTGCTGCTTATATGTGCAACAGGTGTTTTTGGAGAATATCTGGAAATATGTTGTACCGCTTAGGTGCAAATCTGCAGGAAATATGATAAATCTCGAAACTATAGCATAAAAGTTATTCTGACAGGTGAACGTAAAAATAATTCAAGGACAAATAATCGAAACGGACGTCTAAGAGCACATTTCCATATTCCTAAGGCACTGACCACACCGCTTATAGGTGGTAACTGTTTGGTATAAAAACCAGTTTTCTAATCAAGATCTCTGGAATCTTAGAAACCGGTGCAAGCCGATACGCCTACACGTGTTGCGATCTTGCAACGATCGAGATATAATACTTATACGAAGTATAGAACTGTGCTACTCATAACCATTATGATGATTAAATTTATTATATTTCATGGGCAAGTTAATGATCTCAAAACTTGATCTGCAGGGTGCAGGAATTCGAATGTCCATCGTAAATGATTTCACGAGATTGAAATGTATATAATTGAGAAAAGAGACCCACAGAAAAGTGCCCTGCAGCTTTTCTCGCGATAAATTAATTGGATCCCGTTTCTCTGCTAACGTAAAATCTATATGCAGCGCCGATCGATTCGATTAGATTCGACCGGTTTAGTTGCAATACATGGAGATAAAGTTACACGATGTCCTGAATAATCTTTCCCAATCTAAAAATGGATAAAAAGTGTTCAGAGAAAACCCAGACCGCTGTTTGTTCAGACGATTTCAATACCGCATGGAAATTTTCGACACAATGAATTAAGTCATCGCACAAATTTGTACAACATTCTACGAAATAAATTAGCAGGTTCTTCAAGGTTCGTCTGATTTTCGCGGTCAAGGTACAGAAATTTGTGTACGCGTGTTACGTGTACGTCTTCATTGCGCGTAACTAATCGCTTAAAATTAAGGCGCTACGTGGTTGTGTTCATAAGGAAACGCGGAAACATCTGCATCTACCGCGACCGGTAATTAATGAAATAGATGAGACGCTTTATAATTAGAATCGACGCTGCACGGTATTGGCTATGCACCGGCTTTTAATTATTTGCACTTTTTCTCCACAACGGACGACCGTTGAGGAAAGAAAAAAAAAAAACATTGTCAGGTATAGCGGTGAAAGTGCGACAACAGCGGTGAAGCTAGTTTCTCGATTCCTCATTGAGAAATTGAAAGAAAAAAAGTACCTCTCCATACCCTGCGCAACTTCGCTAAAGTGGGCGGATATATCCGAGTGAATAAAAGCTCTGTATGATCTACATGTATAATATAGATAGTGTATCTCATGAATACCACTTTCATCGATTTTCTTTTCTGTCACAATTCCGGTTTCATCGTACGCACGGCGTAATCCGAGTTTCATATTTCGCATAATGAGAAAAATATTTCATATTTCATCCATAGGATCATACGTCAGGCTGCTTATAATCAATTCAAATATCTCAATAGTGAGGTCAACTTTGTCTCGGTGATTTCTCATCAAAGTATGAAAAAAAAAAAGACAAAACCGTGTTAGTTGAAAGTTCCTCTCACACAGCGTGCAGCGGTGTGGGTGTATCCCTTTTACAACTTGTGCATGACCATTCCAAGGAGGGTATGCAACGATGAGAGATTACAAGGTATACGGAAACCTATATGATTAAAACCGTTCCAACTAATAGTCACATAATTCCAGAACAATTAATCGATAATTTTATACTCATTCAGTAATATCCGATAATACATCATTCGGATGAACAATATATGCATTGAACGGCTGAAATCAAAGTTATCCTGATCATTTACAGTTTCGAAAATAATTCCGGTACGAAGTTAATTCAACCAGTTCGATTATTTTTTAGTCAAGGACGTTGGTCGAGGTGCCTTAATGGACGGGTTCAAAGTTCACTAACCTTTCAATAGGAGTAGCCGTGTCCCATGAATCAAGAAATAGTAAAATGAAAGTGAACGAATTGCGGCGGAAAGGGATGCAGCCCGTTGAGGTGATGAATAATTTAGCCCTGTCCTTACACTTTTTATTTCACTTCCATATTTCTTTCTTTATTATTTATTCATTTATTTGTGTTATTATTTTGTCTGCAATGTTTTTCCTATTCACTTATGTAAGCCACAGACCGGCGAATTCTGCAGCGGAATCAAGCACAGGAGGGTGTGTTAGCGGCGCCGGTCGCCATAACTGAAATCAATACAGCCCTTAGCTGCTTTCTACACCCTTGCCAGAGTGGAGCGCCGCCACGCTGCGTCAAAAACGTTCAAGAACAACCTGCAGAGTCGATCCATCAGCGTTCTAACTAGATTCACCGACGATGGTAAACTACAACTCCGTTACGATCGAAAGTCTTGCGGGATCGATCGATTCTCGACTATCTTTTTTTTCCAACTAAAATTACAAGTGAGGGGTTGATTCCGTTTTTTTTTTTGTGTGTTTTAGTCACTTCCCTTCATTATTACAGAACCTCATGTTCACCTGTGGAGCTTGATTATATCTTTTATCGTGAGGTATATACCCCTTTGCATTTTTGCGATTTTTGGGCCAAAAATGAAGTATTTTTAAAATCGATCGTAGGACACTTTTCTAACGTATTTTGACCTCGGGAACACGAATCCGTCGATTAAATTAAGCCAGGAATAAATCCCATCGAGATATCTTCATTTTTTCACTATTCAGAGTGATAAATTGGCGGTTACTCGATCAATTTTAGAGATGGATTAATTTAGCTTGCGGATTTCAATTCCTGAGGTCAAAATACATTAAAAAAGTGCCCTGCGGTCGATTTTAAAAATACTTCATTTTTGACCCCAAAATCGACAAAAATCTAAGGTATACCCCTTTGGATTTTTTCGATTTTTGGGCCAAAAATGAAGTATTTTTTAAATCGATCGTAGGACACTTTTCCAACGTATTTTGACCTCAGGAACACGAATCCGTTGACTAAATTGAGCTACGAATTAATCCCATCGAGATATCTTCATTTTTTTACTATTCAGAGTGATAAACTGGCGGCTACTCGATCAATTTTAGAGATGGATCAATTTAGCTTGCGAATTTCAATTCCTGAGGTCAAAATACATTAAAAAAGTGCCCTGCGGTCGATTTTAAAAATACTTCATTTTTTACCCCAAAATCGACAAAAATCTAAGGTATGCCCCTTTGGATTTTTTCGATTTTTGGGCCAAAAATGAAGTATTTTTTAAATCGATCGTAGGACACTTTTCCAACGTATTTTGACCTCAGGAACACGAATCCGTTGACTAAATTGAGCTACGAATTAATCCCATCGAGATATCTTCATTTTTTTACTATTCAGAGTGATAAACTGGCGGCTACTCGATCAATTTTAGAGATGGATCAATTTAGCTTGCGAATTTCAATTCCTGAGGTCAAAATACATTAAAAAAGTGCCCTGCGGTCGATTTTAAAAATACTTCATTTTTGACCCCAAAATCGACAAAAATCTAAGGTATACCCCTTTGGATTTTTTCGATTTTTGGGCCAAAAATGAAGTATTTTTTAAATCGATCGTAGGACACTTTTCCAACGTATTTTGACCTCAGGAACACGAATCCGTTGACTAAATTGAGCTACGAATTAATCCCAATGAGATATCCTCATTTTTTCACTTTTCCGAGCGATAAATTGGCGATAACTCAATCAATTTTATAGATAGATTAATTTAACTCGCAGATTCGTGTTTCTGAGGTCAAAATACGATAGAGAAGTGTCCTACGATCAATTTCAAAAATACTTCATTTTCGACCCCAAAATCGACAATCGTTAGACTTTCACCAGAGGTTGACAAAAAGCAATTTCGCTTTCATGTTTCGTGTTTCATGTGCTCTCGTTTGCTCTGTTATCGATTTGGTTTGCTATTTTGTTCCTTGAGAAAATAACATACTCGATGCCCTGCGTAAATTGCTAGCTGCTAGCTGACGAACATGGTTGTCAAATTTTATTGGTCATGTATACTATTAGAAACCTTAGCAAGTATTGGAGTAAAATAAATTACATGACGGTAAATTATGATAATTTCAGAGTATAAACGTTACAATGATTTCCACTCCATGTTTTTCTTCTAGTTCTAGGAATGTTCGACGATAATTTCTGTAAACGTAGACAGCTGCAGTCGGGGATTTCAATGAGAGACGTACCTCGCGCGAACCTGTTGAAAGTTGCAGAGATAGGATGCCTCGAGGCTGGTAATTGTGTACACGTATCTTATCATATATGTGGAAGAGGACAAATAGTACATACACATATCTCTGTATGAAGACGAGGTATACCTACCAATCCCTATTTTCAGTTCTTTCAAGAATTGGGTATCCGATGACGAAAATGATACATCGGATATCCGGAGATAAGCGGTGCAAACTTCAGTTGTTAAATAATCGACGTCGTATAATGACCGGGAAAAAGCTTACAGAGTTCTGGCAAGAGTATTTTTTAAAATAATGTTCGGTAAAACGCGGTCAGTTATTTAAATGATTACGGAGAAAGTTCAAACCGCAAACTCTGGAGCGACTGTATAATATTATGGTGTAATTTAAGAATTCGCAGATTGCAGTAAGAACAAAAAAAAATTGTTGCCTATGAACCCTGCACGCAACAATAAACGCTAGATATTACCGATAAAAATTTTACACGCCTAATAATAATTCCGTCATTAAAGTCTCCCACGTTTCATACCACGTAGGTTGAGGTCAGAAACTTTCACAGCCGCACGACCTTTTACATCGAAGATGCAATATAAAAAAAAAAATTATCAACGCGAAAAAAATGCTCCGCTTATTTCGTCAATTTACATATATTATTCATTTCATCATATAAACTTCAATGGTGCATCGTAAATTGACGAATGAACATAGTCTTAAAATCGTCGTTCAGGCGAAGAGAAAATCTCCATCTGCAATTTATTTGAAGAACGTTGTTGATTTGTTTTTTTATTTTTTAACATTTGGTTTTCTTAAATATCTTCTTTTTTTCTTCGTCCACAGAAGAGTCTTTCACGAACGGAAGACCTCCGCAGTCCTCGAGCGTAGTTATAACGTGAAATTTCTTCAGCCAGTTGATCGTGAGGTGGCACAAAAATTCATCGAGGTCGGGAGGGATTGAGGTTAGCACAGCTTTGAAAAGAGTACAATGACGTCAATGTGCCGGTGTCCCACAGCATGTACCAATACCTTTTCCATCCGTCGTAAAATCCCTAATGGACCACTACGTGTACATATGTTCGCTTGGATTATTCCTCCACCATAATTACATGTACATAACACAACCGTAGATCGTTTGTTATTCTGATTCTGCTGCATAGACACGACTTATTGACATGGTCCACATATACGTCTTAATTTTTTCATACATCTCATCTTCGTGGGAGCCAACATGCCCTCTATAATCCCATCCCATTACAGGCGGTCTTATCCCATTTTCTTGGGATCTAATGCCGTGGAGATGAGAATCAAGCGCCGGATGAGTAACAAGGACTATACTCGCGGTTTATTCATCCATTCATTTATTTCCTATAGGCAGCAGCAGGCGTGGTGGAATCGGATCGCAAAAAATTTGGAGCATGTATTTTTATACGATTTTTTTTTTGGTAACAATACGTTTGGTGAAAGTTGAATCGTTATGTCATTTGGAAAATGCTTGGAAAGTAGTTTAGCTATAACGATGTTTTATACCGTGTTTCCTTATCAGGTGATTATTTAACGAAGGTACTCAATTATTTTCTCTGAGGTAATGAAGATGCAGAATTATTTATTTCAAACTGAGATTCACACTTTCTAGAAACGTCTCTATTTTTTTTTTTTTTTGCAAATTAATTTTATCAGCTTATCCTGAATCCCTTTTATCCTTTCCTGAACCTGTAACAAAACTATCTGCTTTATGATCTACTTTCCAATAATTGCAAAGCGGATATTGTTACCAAGTTTATGACCAACGCGTAAATCCCATCCATTAAATTAATATCATATTAGTTATAATAGTCTCTAATTTCTTCGATACCTACAACACACGGACACGTACATACAACTATCTAATACATACATAGGTGAACGATTCATCAGTTATCGTGACGATTACTCTATCTTCACTTTCTTTTTGTACACACAATTATATTTTTACAATTACACACATTTATTTTTACAATCACGTGCACACTGTATATTTATGTAGAGGAAACCTTTCGAATAGCGTAGAAAATATCAACGTGTAGCAGATGGGTTTCTAGGCGTCGTCATTGATGTCTATAGCTAACTGTAAATATGAATAAAATGTCACGCGCTGCAGTCTTTTATCATGTAAATTCATGCACAAATTAATTATATGGCTTTATCTCGACAATTACGTTACATGACGTTACATTAAAAATGAAAAAATTGTTGCCTGGAATTTGGGTTCCCTGTTGAACCTAAAAAATGGTTACGATATTTTTATCAATTTTTTCTTTCTTATATGTTACAATCGCACCTCCAGCAAAGTTCGATCCAAAATCATCAATTCATATTCTAATGTATTATTTTATTCCTAAAGTTGTCAAACTGATACACATGTATACCGTACTGTAATAAAAAAAAAAAGAAAAAAAAAGACAGGAGATATTTTTATCTTCATACCGTAGCCGGTGCACTTTCTCCAACGAAACCCGCTGTCCGATGTTCGAATGTGGGGGAGAGTACACTTGGATAACCTTGATTTTTTTCAAAAGCCGCGTGCGTATCCTTTTTATTTTTTTTTTTTTTCATTCCAGTGAAAGTATGTGAGCTGATATGGTCCGGTGGTTATTTATTCATAAATTAATCATCTAGACATACCGTACCGTTTATTTGAACATCGGAGTCATAATTTATTACTTTTGATATTATTATTTTCCATCTGCACTTAAATTCAGATCATTGATCAGATATCCTGTGGCATTTGATGCTTGCTTCCTTCTTTTCACGAATAGACTTATTTTTTGTGATTTTTTTTTCTTTATGAATGGTTTTGTAGTAAGTTTATTGCGAATATAAAAAACACGCGGAGAACCCGATTCCCGATACCGCGAGATATGAATCGATTATGATATTTTAATTCTTGAAGGTACATCATTTCTGGATAGAAATTATTCTTACAATATTGGTATCGAGAAACGTTGAAATGAAAAAGAAAATTAGGGAATAGGCGCTCTGATTATGTTGAAGTTTGAGGAATTCTTTCGATGTATACACCGCAATATGTATCCATCATAGGCAATCGCTTTCGTTTAATATCCTCGTAGATGACCTGCAATAACGAGGAACATGAAACGTGGTACGCGGATAACATACCGGCTCGTTATCTCGCGGCTCCGCGAATTCGTCGAGCCTCGCGAATCGATGAGGTGAATACCGTGAGATGATAAAAAAGCGATCATCATATTCGCGAAACAAAAGTCCGCGGAGATCATCATGAGCAAATAATTCATTCAAATCGATCAATTTTAATGAATTCGAAATCCTCCTACAGAATTTTCCTCAATATCACCATCGGCTCGAACTTTTCTCTTTACCAAAATTTTTGATGCAGACATGTATTTTGTAAGTCTTAAAATTAATTGCAAAAAAAATGTATTTTTCGTCATTTCACATCCCACTTTGATGCGAAACCGAATTTTTTCGTTACTTATCATGCAGATCAAGAATACGCAAAGGGTTAAACGGGTGAAATGCTATATCGATTCCTTTTTTCACACCGATAACGTAATAAGCCCGCACGTGATAACCCTGACGACCTTTCATCAGGCTTCCCTGATCTCAACAATTGCCCGTCACGTGAGCTCTCGCCTTTGCTTTATAGAACATAACTTCTCCTACGTCGACGCGACGCGTCACGGTTATCCCACTTTATGAAATGCCTTCTAATTATTTCTATCGCCCTCAGATTGTTATCGCACCCCTTTTGTCAAATCTAATCAACCGCATCAAGGAGAAATTCCACCAGTGTGCACGTGGTCCTAGATCACGATTTTGCGCCAAATAATTGATTTCGAAAAACGTGGAGTCTGTCGGTTTTATAAATCTATTATTCGCCCGTGAAAATTTTTTTGAAACAACGGTACATCATCCCACTTCTTTTCGCGATCATTATAACGACGGCAAAACAATTCTACGCTAAACATATAAAAAAAACTGATGTTTTGGAAAGTTATCGGCATCGAATGTACGTAGAGAGATGTGATTTTTAATGTATTGATATCACTTTTCATCTGAAGAATTTACAAAATCATTTCCCTCGGATGCGTCCTGATTCTACCCCCAATGACGAAAACAAAAATTAATCAAAATATGTGTAATCAGGTAAATTAATCTTCTGAAGTGACGCTTGCGCTTGTTGTTGAATTGTACAAAACCTTCCTTGAAAGTTCAGTAGTTCAGTTCCCCTGTGGTCTATACGTACACTCTGTACTATGTAAAGGGACGGCGTCGCGACGCTGCAAACCACGCGCAGAATCTGCAAGCACATCAGTTTACGCCGTAGAATCACGAGGATTTATCCCGTGCGTCTTTCTTGCGCTCAACACCGCTGACGGCTTCCGCTCTTCCTTCGCTTTCCCGGCGGTAAGTACAATTCAATTTTGGTCAATCCCAAGTCAGCTGCCGAACTGTTTTGACCACTTACAGTTGTGATATTTTTCCTTCTTTTTCTATTCTTTTTCTTTGCCGCAAATCTTTCGATAACCATCTTCTCGATTATTCTATCCGATCGGTACCATATTTCAAACCCCCATATAAAATTAAAAACGAACGTTTATTTTCGAAAATATTTTCGCGTCATAGATATGTTATCAGCGAATAGAAGAAGATCATGATTTAGGTGAAGATTTAATTTTAACTTTTCATAAATCATTAAACTACAGACTTTAATGAAATCCACGAATTTGTTCACGCATTATTATACGTAATTCATACAAGTTCTGGTGTCAAATATAGAACCATTCGGTGCAGCAGTGATAAAGTCTGAAAAATAACGAATACCAGGGATAGCTGAGTTTGTTAGGGTCTGCCGCGGTAAGTGTAACGAGATACCTGTTGAGGGGAAGATGCGAATATGAAGGGAAACTTAGTGCACGACGCGAAAGCGAAAAAAAGCAAGTAAAAAAATTAGAGATGTTTACGAGACTCCAAGGAAGGACTACAGTTTTATCTTATCCCATGGGAATTTGGCTAACGATATCCCTAGACAGAATAATTAAACTAGATCGTGCACATTTCTTTAAGTGGTTCTTTTCTATTTTTATCTCATATATGATTCATTAAAATGATCATGGTTACATCGATAATTTATAATTCCGACTCGTGATTGACAAGGTGAAAAAAAAATTAATTCTCGGTCTCGTCGGCGGTTTTGACGACACAGGAAACTCTTAAAATATCAACAATTGGACCATTCCGGTCAATTGTACAATCTTTGTTAGTTTTTATTCTATTTTAAAGTCAGAATCACTCGATTATATCGTTACAGAGATAATTGGGTAATAACTTGTTGCTTTTCCTAAAAAAATTACAAACCTGTGTGACTCAGGAATATTTCCTGTCTTGTAGTTCTATAAAATACGTTTACAACTGTACAATATTATCGTTGAAACGGGTGATAATGCACGAAAAACAAAATTAATCAGCCTTGCATTCGTGCGTTTGACAAATTTATATGCAGTTTTTCCATCAATATTCTATCTTCAGTTGTTAATGTTGAATGTAAAACCACATAAAATACGTATCCCGGAAATTACATCGGACAGGCATTCACGACAATAATTGATTGCCACTTGACGGCCGCAATTGTGGGGCGTCATCACTTATACAATATGCAATTCAGTTTTGTAAAATATTTTCAGTACCTATATGCAAAATGGAATAGGTATGCTGTAAGTTATCTAGACCAACGTTGCGAAATACTCATATACCTGTACAATTCGCACGAGTTACATCTTTTCTGACGTTTATACTGAATATCGTTTTCTATATATCTTTATGTTACGCAGACAACCTTCAGAATGAAGAGTACAGGTGGCAATTAATGATGAGGCTGCCGGTCTTACATTACACGCAACTCTTCATTTTCATTTTGTAAGTATGAAAAATATTAACCGAAATTGCTTTCTCCACATCGAATCAATTATCAATTAATAAAAAAAAAACAAAAGTAACAAACGAACAAACCGAAGATAAGCAATGAGAAAAATCGTTGATATGCAGCAGCTGCGGTATTATATAGTTGCGATGCATTTTACGATATTTAAAGGTAATTGCATTTAATTGCTATCTTAATAGTTTAATCGACGCTTGTCCACAAGGCAGGTCCGCCTTAGAGTTTGATCAGGGCACTTTGGTCCTCCCGAAGATAAGATGAAGCGTGTCTTGTGTGGATATTTGATCGTTCTATTTATCCTGAGTATAATTTCACTGCCGAAATCATCTTCCACAAAGTATAAATAAACTATAGGTTTTCAGAATTAGTGAATTTTTTAATCATAGATAATAGCTGTACGCGGTTGTTTGATTAGTGAGCTTCGGAAAATTAGTAATCTACTTATAATAAGAATCTATCTACGTCGTTGATCGTCGTACATGTAACGACACCATGAGCTATAACTAAATAAGAATATGTATCCAAACTTCGAAAAACTTTTTCCGTTTTATCATTAAATTGTAAAATTGATTACTTTTCAGTTTGTTCAACGCAGATGCCAAGAAAAATTACTCTATACGCCCCAGAGTAGTTTTACCTGAACATTATGTGAAAGGTTAGTTGTAATTGATACATAAATATTGATGTTCTATGCGTAATGAATAGTTGACCAACAAAATTCTCAAATCAAAGAAATCAGACCACCCTCGAGGAAAGGGGCGCCGGTGATAGTCGACTTCAACGTTTACGTTGTCGACATCAATTCCATCAACGTCGAAGACATGGATTTCCGGTTGGTACTTTTATTTCCATGCATAGTTTCCTGTCGATTTTATAATTTTCACATGAATTTTTCGTTCTTCTTAAGGGTCGACATGTTCGTTCGTCAAAGTTGGACAGAATCGCGACTCCACATGCCTGACGACATCTTTGAGGAAGGCGACGATTACGTTACACTACCCCCGGAATTCTTTGACAATTTATGGCAACCAGACCCGTACTTTTTGAATTCCAAAGTTGCTGGTAAATTTTATCTTTTTTACTATTCTATATCCAGCAAAACGCAATCCGTGGAAATAATTGAAACTCTATTAGATTTCTTTTTATAGAACCGCGATTTCTCACCGGGAAAAAGTTTTACTCAAACTCACGAGCTAGAGGACAGTTTTTATTCAAATGTTTGTTGATTGGAATGCTGGACCACTGCTCATTACGCTTCTCAAAATAGAGAATTCCAATACAATTCTTTAATTTATTCACTCGTGTCTGCAGCCTCATGCCCACGCTGCACTCAATCTGTTTCCTTGCCAATAATAAACTTTTCACCCACACGGTAATACCACATCCCATGTGAAATGTGAGGCTCTGATTAGCTTATCGACCTTCGTCCAGCCTTCAAAGTTGTACAAATCAGAATAAAAAAAAATCAAAAATTATCGTCACCATCCTGCACATCATGTTTGCGAACAAGATAGATCTGCGGACGGTTATGCTATATATCCGATAGCGGCGTCCGTATAATTTTTAAACAGAAAAAAATTAAAATAATAATTGACTACGAAAATATTGATTATGGTTGTTTTTTCCGATTGTTTTTTAGAAATTGCGACGTTGACTCATAAATTTTCTTCGGTAACACTCTACAGAAACAAGACAGTGCGATACGCTGCCCGAATGCACGCCATTATAGCTTGCCAAATGGAATTTCAACTTTATCCAATGGATATTCAAGTCTGTCCAATCTACATTGAGAGTTGTAGGTCCTTCTGCTTTTTTTTATGTATTATCACGAATACGTTCGCCTCACCCTCAATCTTTGACTTTGTTCAATGGTCTTTTTTCTTCCAGTTTCTTACAATAATCAAAAACTACGACTGCGATGGGGCGAAGGTGGAGTTACGATGAATCCAGAACTCAAACTGTTACAGTACAACATCGGCAAACCCTTGCAACTAGAAGAATCAACTGGATACATGCTGGAAAAAAATGGTAAAGAATTGTTTTTACTTTATCTATGACATTATTATAATTGAAATGTAACCACTAATTATTTATTTTTCGTCTTATTATCACGCTAAAATGTATCTTCGTCTACTTAATTAATTACACCGATCAGTACGACCGCGCGATCAATAAATCATCTTTAATTTTCGATAAGCCTATATACGCGCGCGACTCGCAAATAAAATCAGTCGCATTTGATATCGATGTTCAAACTCATTAGATACTCGCAATTAATCATGGTCAATCGAATTTGGACACATACAATTTGAAATTAACATTGAAAAAGAACAAACAGGATCCCTTGAGAAGTATCGAGATGTTGCCTGCGGCTGTTTCGAACCCGGTTATGTGCGTGTGTCGCTGATGACCGTATAAACGCCGGTCCTTGAATGTTCGTCTAAAGTTAAACTCAACTTCACTATACCTATGTTAGATCAAGGATGTACACTATCGCTATTTGAAGTCGATGTAATTGAGGCTCACTAATAGATATAAGGTATACACACACGTGTAGTTGTGCACAATATGTATGTAGCTTTGCATGCGGTCCCATATGTACCCAACAGACGTGTCGCGACCATTCCGGCCATGTTGAAATTGCAGCTTTTTGCGCTCGACATAGTTAAAAATTTTGATTGTTAATTCGACTTTGTAAATTTGTTTAAACCGAAGAAACGTTAGTACCAGAACCTTCGGTGGCATAATCTTGTACATGATATCCCGACTGTGTATTATATTTGATTGATTTAAAATGACACTCGTATCTTATCTGCATTTTTGAAGACGATAAAAGTCAGAGACTCTCGGGGTAAACTCTTCGAGAACCGAGATGACCTGTTTTCCTTGAAATAAAGTAATTCTTATATTTTTTCTTTGGAAAACACGCAATAAAAATACACTTTCATGAACGGAGGAATGAAGGGTCAGAAATTGCTGAAGCGCGTTTAAATTCATCTAGAAATTGCTCGTGCGTAATAACACGTAATGTAAGTCCGCTATATGCTAGACGTTGGAGATTATCGAGCAGCTAACGTTTGTTGAAGTTATACAACCCAATTCTCACGACGTTAAATAGCAAGTAGTTAATTAACTGCTAGCAGTTCTGTTTGTATTACAAATTAGTAAAAATACTATACTTGGTACCTACTAAAAGGAAATATCCACAATGATTGATCTGAAGAAGTCTAAAAAAAGAAACCATTATAATGTTAAAAAATGAATGATTTGCAGGTAACTTTTCAAGGCTCGTTGTCTATTTCCGATTTGAAAGACAAATCGGGCATCATCTAATCCAGACTTTTGCACCCTCGACTCTCGTCGTTATGTTGTCGTGGTTCAGCTTCTGGCTTGGTTTGGATGCTATACCTGGCCGAGTTGCTTTACTCGTTACGAGCATGTTAACACTCGTAACAATGTTCACCGGCTTGAAGAGCGACATACCACCTGTTGCTTACGTCAAGGTAAAAAAAAAAATGATTGAAAAAGAAAACGACAAAACAAAACAACAACTGCAACGTCAGCTTTGTGCTCTTAAAAATGAAATTTAATAACTAACAAAACAGGCATTGGATCTTTGGATGGCTGGTTGTATGGTGTTCGTCTTTGCAGCGTTGGGAGAATTCGTAGTGGTCAAAGTCCTTGATCTACGCTATCAGTTGGAAATCGACACTCAAACCACAAATTTTCCTCGAGTACTACCAATGGTTCGTGAATACAGATCTTCATCTGCTCTTTTTTTTCTACTATTACTCTAATAGAAATTCTCATTCAGCAATTAAACACACGAAATCCATAAAAAGGTATAGTGACGAAAAAACATATAACTGACGGTGACCGTATAGCTTTATCTTTTGATCAGGAAATACGAAATCTTTTCGATTATTTCGACAGATTAAAATGGATTGATGATTTCCGCTGTCACTGATCATCTCGAAGTTTCGTAACAACCCATGATAGGTATAAAATACTTATTACTGTGTTTGCAGTTCTTACTGAGTTACGTAATCGACTGCGATCACGTAACCCACAGGTGATCCTTATTGGGTGTTAAAAAGTAAAATTCATATCTTTTTTAACGAATGAAGTATGCTAATTTTTCCACTTTTTTTCTTGCATATCATAAAATCGTGGTTGGAAAAGTTGGAGCATATTTTGATTACGAATTTTCGGGTGACAATAATGTGATGATTACCTCTCGCGCTGCAGTCTTAATTACACACCTGTATTAACATAATCAGAATTGTCGGTTTTATTAATTATAAGACGTTACCAATCTTATGACTCTTTAAACATTCGCGATACAACTGTTGGTTGATATGATATGGTATCTACATAGATAACGCGTCAAGATCCAGAAGAAATTACGTTCACCTACCTACGTATATTATACCTATTTCACAACGTCGTTCGTTTACTTTACACAATTACTTAATACTTGTTATACTCTCATCAGTTTAAACTGTTCCCATTCCGCAATATACTGCACGAATATGACACCTGAAAATTGCTGACCTTAATTTTTGCTTTGCGCTAGAAGAAGCCTTGCAATTTTTTTTCCTCCAATTTTTTGTATTACAAATGTGAAATGGGTAGGAGAAAATATTTTTATTCTTACAGAAAATAGCAGCGATGGAAAAAACTCCCTGCATGGCCGCGTGGGATTGCGAATCTACTTACGCTCCTCAACCAAGACAGAAACGCGCCGGAAGTCGACTCTTGCAGACTTCTTGGATCGAACACGAACTAGGAGCAGCAATGGAGAAGACGCGGTGGAACCAAATTGATCGTAAAAGTAGAATTGTTTTTCCTGCTTTATTCCTCCTGTTCGTTGTGCTTTATTGGCCGATACTTTTGCTTAAAAAAGCGTCTTAATCAAGTAGCGATGCGATGCTATTTTTTTGAGTTTAGATTCATGTTATTTTCCTCAAAGACGGGTAAGACTCAATGATGATTTACGAGTCTAATTCTAAGTAATACCTGTTTCTCTGTGTGTACCAAGAAAAATACGTTTTGACCACGGTCTATAAATAATACTAAATAAATTACTCAATGACTTTGTCGGCTAGATCTATGTAACGCTTTAAAAATTAATAGGTCTAAGGCATTCGTTGCAGAACATTTAATGCAAAACAACGAAATATCTTCCTTGTATGTATGAGTCGAGGAAGATCGAGATATACCGATTGAGCATTAGTACGAGTATCACAATATAATTTGAAGAGAAAAGTAACGCTGATTGTAAGCAACAATAAGCGGTGTTACGTTAGTTTTTCTACTTACGTTTCCTATAAAGATAAAACCACAGTATAGAGAATAGTAACAAGACTCTATGGCTGGATATTCATATTAGAAATCACAACTTCATATGCTGATAAACGAGTTGATTCCGCTCAATCTGTTCTCTTTGTATCTGATACTTCAAGTTATTAGAATAAATTCATCGATTGTGCCATAATCAGCGACCAAAGAGAATAACCAAAAATCAGTTTTTTCTGTTCCCGTTATGGTTTTGTATGATAATTAATGGCTCTGTAATATTTGTGTAGAAAAAATGACCAAGAGAGGAAAAAGAGAGATGTATATTTTATGTAAAATAAATTGAAAATAACACCGTTGTGTAAATACCAAATTATGAAAAACTTGTATTTCGAGTTTTTTCAAAGTATATACAGAATTTATAATCAATGAACATTCAATCGACCTCCATTTCCTCGGTCACAGATTCATTTTGCGGTTCCCCATCACTCGATTCCTCACCATTTTCTTCCGCCTGTGCTGCTCGCGCCTTATGTTCTCCCAGTCTTTGAATATATTTTATCGTATACTGGTTAAAGTCACAACTGAAAATCGAATTGAATTTTTCATTAACCCGTGTGAATCCTTACAAAAAGGACAGTAAAGGTGTAACATGGAAAAATATTACTCACACTTTACTAAGGTCATCGTATTTTTTCTGCATATTTTTTTGCAAGGTCAACAATACGGGCATTTGTGAAGATGAATTTATTTTCGATCCTTGCCTCGTTAGTATCGCGTCAATCCATAAAAGATAGAAATGGATGTGCCTCGTATTCTCCAGCTCTGACGCGATGAACTTTAATACTTTTTCTATGTATACATCAGAGAGCCCTGTTATTGTCAGTTCAGCTGAGAGACAAAAAGGAAAGCATTGGCATATAGTACCTAATTGTTACAGATATTTTGTAGTTTATAACTAGCAAATTACTAAACGCTTACCATCCTTGTAGGGAATGTTCTCAATAACTTCTTGTATCAAAAGCTTTTCGTTGAGCTTCAGTGCCATCATAAGTGCTGCAATCAACCAATAAAACTATATTAACATGTTGGCTTGCTTGAATAAAGACCTGCTCAGATATTGTAATGAACAAATCCCCTGTTATGAAGATATTAGGCGATAAACACGAACCCTTGGCATGTTCCCTTTTATACAAAGTTTCTTTTACTGTCTGAGGTGTTACTCCGACATCTAATTCAAACGGATCGAACACCAATCCCATGTCTAATGAATATATCAAAAGTCCTTCTGTAGTGGCGGCTGCCCAGGATTGTCCTGAAATTTTTTCACAAGTTAATCGGTTTTTTCCAGGTGGTTCATTGGATGGTCGGAAATGAAGTTGAAAAATTTGTATTTTTACCTGTGGGAGAAAACTGTAGTCCATAAACTCTGACCTCGGGTTTATTACTTCTGCTTGCCATGTCACCTTTTCGAACTCCTGGTAAACGCAGAGCTACTTTTCCTCCTTCCAATTCCTCACGATCTTCGACAAGCGCCAAATTTCCAAAATCAGTCATTTTTCTTCGATTGATGAAATCCTATTCACAGATTTAGGCAAAGGTGATCTATCTATCACTATCAAACTCATTTTTCAAAACCGATATCTGATTAATTTAAACTCACATCAACAGCATCAAAGGATCGATTCTGGGTGACTTCGAACTTCTTCAAAAGTATGGATTCCTGGATATTGTAAATGCAAACGTTCTTCGACTGTCCTCCAGCAAGTATACACATGCCATCTGCCGTATAACAAAGGCTAGTAAACGCTCTGAAATAAGATGGTAGATTTAGTGAATACTTATCAGTGAGTAAGGATTGAATATCCAAAAAATTTTACACACTTTCCCTGTAAACTTTGTTTTGCAGTTACTAGATCTGTATCTGATCGTCCGCTGCCGAGATCCATTCTGCCTTCTATACTCCCAATTTGGTCAGAAGTTTTACAATCAAAAAAGGAAATTTGTCCGTCTAATGTTGCGACAGCAACTTCCTGTCCATTTGGTTTATATACCACGCATAAACCGTCAGCTGTGAGTTGGATTGTTTCATGACTAGACCCGCTTTCGATTGCATTCCACAATTTCAGAGTCTTGTCCCAGGAAACTGAAGCCAATGCCGAACTAGCAGGACTCGGACTGAAGGCAAGACTCGCGACTGGTCCTTCATGCCCACTCAAAATCTGATGAAAAAGGTAAAAAGAATTCCTAATTCTAATTGCTGAAAGATATGAGATTTGAAACACTTACTTCGAGAAGCCTTCCAACTTTCACACTCCACAGAAAAATTTCAAAAACGTCTTGTCCCCCGGCAGCAAGGAACTCGTCGCTAGTATCTAAAGCTAGGCAAGCAAATTGTACTGGACGAGGCGACACCAACGTACGAAAATTCCTATATCTTGTCATGTCGTAGGCTCTGACTGTGCCATCTAAAGAGGCTGAGACGATGAATTTTCGGTTGTGGCTGAACAGAACTCCGCTAATAGCTGAGGTATGTTCGTGAAAAGTGATGGTACAGAATCCAGTTGCTGCATTCCACAGTTTGACTTTACCATCATCGCCGCCTGTCACAATGTACTGTCCATCAGGACTGTATGCCAAACAATTCATGTTTGTACTGTGCCCCTGCTGTTTCATGGCATAACTTTCACTCTGCCATTCCCAGACAAGGAGTTGCCCTAGGCCAGAACAACCAAGGGCTATCCAGTCTCCAGTGTTGTTTAACGAAATGGCAGATATGCACTGGTCTGAAATGCTAAAAAAAATATCGAATTATTTTTTTTTTAACCGTTTGCTGACTACCTGAAATGGCATAGGTATTTTGAAACTATCGTTTACCTAAGGGAGTGGATCATGTTAACTTCTGGCATTTCGTGAATGAAAAATGCTCCATGGCTAAAACCGGTAACAAGGATTTTTGTACTGCGATGATAAGCGGCGGAAGTGAGAACGGCATCTCGATGCTGATTTCGGACTTCGTTTCCTAAATAGTGTCGTGCTAATCTTTTATATCGTAGAGGTTCTACTTTGGCGTCTTTCTCATCGGGCTCATCTTCATCTTCCTCATCTTTTTCAACCGAATGTTTCATCGCCCTTTTTCCCTTCCCAGGCTTTTCTAAGGCTTTATCAAAATCGATGTCATCTTCGCTGTCGCTATCCTTGGGTTTTTGCCTTTTAGCCCGTGGCTCCCATACTTTTAATGCGTCAGGTTCAATGCCGCATTCCCAAACACATAGTTGACCATTGCTGAGGAGCAACAATGAAAAGAGAAAAATAAGGTATTAAATCTAAAAATTAGTCAGGAGTCTTCTACTCAACCAACTTTCGTGATCTACTACCTGCTGATTGTAGAGATATCATAAGAGTTTTTTTCAAAAAAGCACGCTACTATAGAATCTGTATGACTTCCAAATGTATAAGTTCTAAAGTTTGCCCATTTGTCGAGACTATATAATCTGGTGGCATTATCTCTTGAGCCCACTGCTAATATTTTTGAATCTGAAGACCAGTCTATGTAGGTAGTATCGTCCTGAGCACCATGAAAAATTCGCTCCATGACAAATGGATTGAATTCTCCCGTCAACAGGCCAGGTGCCTTGAACACAAACACTAGAATAATTTTAAAAAAATTGAAAAATCTGTACTCAAAATTTTTATAGTTTCTGTTAATGAATTCTCAATTCACCATTGTTCTGTTTACATGCAGCAAAGTGTTTTCCATCAGGTGAAAACTTTACACATGCTACTGGTCGTTTGAATCTGTACTTGTGAATAACTGTTCTGCTTATCAAGCTAATTAAACTCGCTTCTCCTTCTGCAATGAAATGATTGGACAAGTATTAGGTTTCAGAGCTTTATGTCTCTATGAAATTGTGAAGATACAAACTGTATATTCAAGTGATAAGTACAGACCTTCGTTTATTGCAATTAGTGTGACTCCATTTGGTGCTATATCGATTGCTGTGAAATTAAATCTGCTTTCAACTGGAAGCGTCATTGATTTGTTGCTGTAAACAATTTTATGATAGTCAAAAGAATTAATCATGACACAAAGTTTTTACATTATAAGTAGGTACTGACTTTTTGAGATCAAAAATTGTAATTCGATTGCCCACTGGGCTGATAACGGAGTACCCATCAGGGGAAAATATTAAGTCTCCTTTATTGTAAACGGTACCCAATAAATTACTGAACTGTAAATAACAATATCGTGATTAATGCACTGTTGCTTATAGGTTAGAAATAGTAAATTGTAAGTAAATATGTGAAAATATCGGTGATCGTAAAATCACGATTATAAATAATATGAACAATTGAATCATACTGATAATACCTTGTAAGCGAACTTCATTTTATTTTTAAAAATTGGAAAACATCAAAGTAACAAGATCAGATGTTTTTGATTTCTAAAACCACATGTTTAAATGACTCGTGGTTGCGTTTATAAAAAAAAATCGCTCTAAAGCGCAGCTTCAAATTTAGGGTGGCGTTCCTATCGACGGTCATGTGTTTAAAATCGGGCGTCGGCTAATATAAATAAATCGTAAATTAACAAATACATATCAAGTGGAAATCAATTATCGCATTCTCTTATTATTAAGGAATGATTTTGCTATAGGTTTTTCATAATCGGAGAAACAATTAATTGTAAAAAGTGAGAAAACCGTAGAAATGAAAGTCACGAGACTAGATAGACCGTAGCGCTTCGATCGTTTATGAAACGTTTCGTCCAGTCAGCGAGCCTACGTTCGTCACTGACGTCAGCTACGGAGAATAAGACATCGAAGGCGATTCGCTTTCACTGAGTTTCGGTGTAGTTGGGAGCCAATAGCATCACGATAGACATCCCACCCGACCAGCGCACATCTCACCTCCATCCTCCCCGTCACATGACCCTTTTCACTGTGTAGGCCATATTTGACAGTGCCACTAGTTTAGTGAAGTGAGTGTGTGAAGATTGTTCTTCTTCACTGACCTGTGTTTAATAACCTGTAAATACTCTAAAAACTAAACTCGCCATTATGAGTGCACTAACGGAATCAGCTCCCGTCTACGGGCCATTCTTTGGAGTTATGGGTGCCGCCTCGGCTATCATCTTTTCCGGTAAGTTGCGGGCTTCGGCTGTTTGCAAGAAGCGCAAAGTCCACGATTTTAGGGAACCTGTCGTTCTTTGTTTGGCGAACGGTCAATAATCTAGTAGACCAAGTCACCTCTACTGTGCAATCCGAAGTCTGCCGTTAGATCCTATAAATTTGCATGTAGAAGGAAAGATGTCATGCTTCACGAAAAAAAAGGATTGTACAAAAAAAGTCCTCACAAATAAACCTCCAATCTATGAAGTCTGGATCCAATTTTGGAGCGCCATTTTCTCGATCTAGATTACTCGTTTCGTAATGAGTAGAAAACGTCGTCTTGTGCCATTTTACTCACATACACCCAAATTGTCGTGTCTGCCGTCAAAATTGCGCTTAGGCATGTTTCGTAACGGTTATTTTTCTATCCCTCTTTTTCATTCATTTCTTTCTCTCCTTCTGTATCTACTTATCTCGTTTGAGCGGAAAGATTCGGTTTGCTACGATCGAGAATCACCGATCATAATCCCCGGGGAATCTTACCACGATGATTACCTAGAGACATGTAAAGGCAGTAAGAATTAGCTACTGCTGCTAGGCATTTGTTGCGCGCAAAGTCGAGTATATTCGTCGTTCGTCGTGGGCGTCGGACCTTCTCTATCTGGAAATCAATACGAATCTCGCTCTCTCGAGTCTCGACTCTCGTCTCTCGTTTTTCCCTGCGCCTGAGACGAGGAGCGAGGCTTGCAGAAATGGTTTCGATCGCAAATTCGGAGCCGGCTCTATGAAAGCCCTGCTCGGTGAACCTGGCATAAAAAAAACGCCAAGAGCTCGACCTCGTCGCCGTCCAGAAGATTTTGGTTCCGGGCCAAATTGGCCACTGAAAATCGCGTATCCTGCAGAATATATTATCATCTCTTTAACCCCATTACGTTAGAATATTCGCACCAAAAATTTCGAACCATTTTACCACTCGAATCAACATTAAAATTATAAAAGAATAGAACAAAAACAGATAATTCATGGGCCGTGCCACGCCCCCCTAGCTGCTCACGAGGCTTGGGACTTACATGATTGTCATGTGACTACCAACACGAGTGGTCATGTGATCGTCACGGCTCCTTGTACTAAACATGTACTTGATGATTCGAGTCACTGAATTGCAAACGGAGATCTGATCGTTCACGACCCCAAATAACTGGGAAAAGTTACGCCGATTTCAATTCCCGTATATCAAGCGTCATTTTTAAAGGCTCAGGGATTACATCAAAAATAAATTTTTTTTTTCCCTGTAGCCGGCAAAAATTCTAGCCTGGACAAATTGCCATCGTTAGCGTATCGCGAAATGTTTCTTCTGCCCCGCCCCAAAATCGAATCTTCCTATGTTGTCGATTACCTCTAGTAGAATCTGTGCTCAGCATATTTCGGTTAATTTCGATTCAGCGAATATTTTCTTCGGTCAGCTTATTTTTCGTTTCAATGTTTTTTTTTTCCATTTAGCCTTTTGATTTCCAAAAACTAACCGTCTCATGTCGTGCAGCTGGGGTGACACCCTAGAAAAATCAGTTTACCCCCTGAAAATAGTCTCTTTCGGATATAATAATGTTTAATGGTTGAATGGAGAGAGAAAGTTTCTTAGGATAGAAAAATTTGAGGCTTAAAATTTTTATGCGCGTTTATAATATAGTGCCACCTCGCCGCCGTCTGTCACGCGGTATCTGTGAATCGTTGATAGCGAAGGGGCGTAACTATTACGTGATGTACATACGGCCTAGCATGAAAAAACCCCGTTGAATTTACGCTGTTCGGATGTTAGGCCGATACCTCTTCATAGTGTGCAGATATGTATACTTGCAAATTCTTACGGGTTTTGTTTTGCAGAAACGACCACGATTTTTAAACCCTTACACCATGATTTTAAAATCGAACTTCAACAGCTAGTCATATTATTTATGTTATCCTTTTTGTTCATGATTCCGAATACTCATTATTATAATGTCGGCATTCGTTAGTTCCCACGCTAGCAATTAACAGCCAGAAATGTTATAGAATTCGTGACGCCTGAAATAATATTTTCATATTTGTGGAATACCAGTAGGATCTGAATGAAAATTTTTTACAGCTTACGATTTATTCAGCAGTGCATGTTGCATAAGAATATAATTATCAACATTTGACGTCGTTAAATTTCTATGAAAAAAAATTTTTCTGCTCCACCTTGGGCTCTGTTTAGTATCAGCTATGTAAACTTTCGTGGTCAAATAGTTTTTACCTCGGTTTTTACTGAGACGTTAACGTTGAAAAGAGTAAAAACAATTCAAATAAAAATTCACACCAGAAGCGATATGAAATGCCCGAGTGACTCACCATTTTATTGAGTAATGTCGCGCTCACTGCTGCCGCTACTGATTGTGAGTAGCCTTTCTATGTAAGATAAATCTGTGTTTCCTCTGTATGTACGCCAAAAGAGCGTCAATTATTGTTTTGTTAAATGATCAGCAGTCGAAGTGAGTAAATTTAACAATTGAGGATAAATTGCCAACTGCTGTAGTCGGTCGCGAAATTAACTTGATACAACGACTTGATGAAAAGTAAAAAAAAAACCAACAAGCGTATTTGCTTGTTACTTCCGTTTAGCATTTCAGGTGCTTGACTCGGATGTATAATGTTGTAAATTATAAACTTCTGGCGATGATAATATTGTGGGTACAATAACGATTCGAGAAAGTATGTACGTACATAACTATATGCTAGGCGCCAGATAGGCAAAGTTTTTGGCACCATCTCAATATAATTCTCTGCAGTCCGCACATCTATATCATATAATTGTTTTATGACAAACGTGTGGTTTTAACTAAAAAAAAAAAAAACACAACGAAATTGACGGCACTAAGACACCGCGAAAAAATTCCACGTAAAAATGATGACAAGATGATTTTACGATGCACAAGTAGGTATCTCGAATCCCATCTCAAGATAGCGATTATGTTGGCTGGGAATAAAACCCCGTAGAATTTTTGACCTCATTTAATTGATAATTATCGTTGCGGGCGAATTCGCTATATAAGAATGAATGTGAAACATTATATGCTATATGTATTTAATTTTTTTCTATTTTTCGTTTGCAAAAATCATATCAGTTTTTTGTTTTTTCACACAGCCCTCGGAGCGGCGTATGGTACCGCAAAATCCGGAACTGGTATTGCAGCCATGTCCGTCATGAGGCCCGAGCTGATCATGAAATCCATCATTCCTGTTGTCATGGCGGGTATTATAGCCATTTATGGTCTCGTGGTGGCGATTCTTATCGTCGGGTCGGTGGAGGCGGCTCCAGCCTACAGTCTGTACAGGTGAGTTTAATCAGTTCCCTGTTAAATTCAATCTATGCAACTAATCGTAATTTTTCAGGATGTTTTACCCTTGATCCTAATGCGTAGCACGTAATCTGCTCCAATGAGTTTTAATTTACCAAAATTATTTCACCCACCTCCTGATTTAGTGATTTATTTACTTATTTTCGCTTTTTTTTCTTTACCGAGTCGGTGTCGCACGAATATACGTTGAAGCTGCAGAGGTCGATTTAAGCTGACGATCTAAAAGCTTTTAAGAGCTTCACGAGCTTTCGCAAAAGCCGTTATTGACCTGTAGGCACAATTTTTTCATGTCATTATTTATGCCATACACAGTACAAAACTAAAATTAACGCGTATTTGGAACGCCCTTCTAATTCGCATCATAAGATAAATGAAACCAGCAATAATATTTAATCATTCACCTTTACGAGTGAAAAAAAAAAAAAAAAAACAGGGATATAATAAATTTCTTGAATTTCATAATTACAAACTTAGTCTTGGACACGTAAATTGATTACTGTAGTATTTAGAATTAACAAGACGGAATGCCGATTACCGTCATTGATGTATTTCACGTGAATTCTCCCAGGTCAGGTCAAGTAGGTCTCTCTTCACATATTGGCATTCTTTGTACGTCTCTTTTTTATTATAGGACCGTATATATTTGAAAGCCGATCTATAAATTCCTGTACTTGATTTTCATATAGCTATATACATATATATAGGTACCTGTACCTGATATTTCTGTATGAAGTTTATTATCACACCAGAAAGGCACATGGCTGTAGTTTTGTGAGGGAATCCTTTGGCAAATGAAAAGATATTCTTAGGCACAGTATAGGTATAACCTCGGGTATAACGAATAACGTTCGAACTTGTTTAAATATTATATCACCGTACAGTTTGGGAGATCAGTAGCTTTAGAATTCACCGTCTTACGGATCAATGGAGCTCCTTGTGGTAGATCAAAGTTTATCTCGCGATTGTTTTATTATCTGTACGCAGTAACTTATGCGTCAATCATATGATACAGGTTATTGAAATGATTCTATCGCGTCACAACCACGGTGTAAACTTCCACGAATAATTGGCAGCATTGCAAACTCGTAAGAATCTGTATAGAAAAAAAAACAATATATATCATTATGTATATTACATTTGTTTTTCGACCAATTTTATACTCGCTTCGAGCAGGAATCCTCAATAGGAATCTATGGAGAGTGCAGTGCAACCTTTTATTAAACGTCGATACTTATTGCGGCCGTTGACATCACAGCTGCCAGAATCGAATCATATACGTGTGAATTTATTTCTCGGAGATATGTTTTACTGTTGGGATTTCCCGCTTCATATTTTGGCACTCACTTGACAGTGATACTTCACTTCAGTAATGTCACGTCTACTTTTATTTTTTCTCTTATACGCCTAATGAAAATCACTATTTTTAATAACGAAAACGTAAAATAACCGGTGAATCACACACGTATATATGTACATATGTGCGCACAAAGTAAAAGCGTTTTAATTTTTTTTCTTTCCTATTTTCAAGCGTCATCTTAACATTTAAAGTAATTAATTTTATAGCGAGAAACGATTGCGCGCGTCAATATGAATCGTGAAGTGACGAACACCGTGATTTGTCGTCGTTGACAATTCAATTCGTCTTTATTATTCGATGCATACATAATGTATACCATTGCAACAGCTGTTCTTACAACTGGCCAGGCACGCAAAGAAGGAAAAAGTAACATATGGTTCAATCACAAGTGCATGGATAAATGATGTTTTATTTTGATTCTTTTTTTTCTAATGTTTGTCGAAATTTTTTTTTTCACGCGTTTGCTATTCTAGTGCGCGATATGCAGGTTATGGCTTGGTTATATACAGTCTATACATTACGTAGCTAGATTTTCGTTACGAAATTGCAACCATACGTCAATAATTATTAAAAATAGATTTTCTACTTTGCAAAAGTGTTTTAAGACTCGACCGTGTTATATTTATAAATTGTACTATGTAAACTTTTGAGTTATATTTATACTTAACCACACGTTTTTCAAGGCCTGACCCCAAAAATCAAATGTCACAACAGAATTGTAATACCTTAAATTCTAAAGCACCTTTCTCTCGTCATACGTAATCGACGACTCATTCTGATACACTTTCAGACCTTATATTTTTTTTCTTCCCTCCAGCATCCCATCCCTCAATTTGTTCAGGTATATCGATGTAATTCCTTCGCTACAGTATGCATACGCACGTTTATATTATATGGATGTATAAATATTCATTTTCGACTTTGCGCACGCGCTTTTGATGTGTCTAATTCGATCTTATGGCCTCTGCAGAGTTCTTAGCGCGAATAAACTGCGGATGTTACCGTGAGAAATTTTTAATTTTTTTTTTTATCTACATGACGCACGAAATTCCAGTAAAATAAACTGATTTCGTGAGATTGATAACATGCGAATCTGCGATTTCTGCGTATGGTAGCATGGAATATACAAAAGTATAAATACTAGAAAATATATATAGGATAAAAAATTGGGGGTGTAATTCCCACGCAGGCAGTGTGTAGGCATATGTACCTACGTGAAACAACCTACCAACTGGCACACAGTATTATATACATCTCTAGAGTCTAGACTCTAAATTCTAAACTATAGTTAGATTGCTCGTCTGGACACGACGAACCGGACGGATATAGACCCGGTTGTCATTCCGACATTTTTACCTATATAGCGTGTCTTTCTGTGACGGAGTAACTACCATTGCGCACATATTGCTACGCAATTTTATAGCTAAATGATGTATATGAATCGCTGCAGTATAACAGTTGGCCAAATGACGCAACCGAACCGTGTACGAAATTACTTCCGTCGACGACTCGACGTTAATTTGGTTTACCATCCAACTGCGATGAATTCATCCATGAGAAATCGAAGATATCATACACCACAATGCAGATTTTTCATCATTTCGAGAATTGGATTGAGCCGTAATAACAACAAATGAAATTTTTATGTTGCAGAGGATTTGTTCACCTCGGCGCTGGACTTGCCGTAGGATTTTCTGGGTTAGCTGCAGGTTTTGCAATTGGAATAGTGGGTGACGCTGGTGTGAGAGGAACGGCCCAACAACCGCGTCTGTTCGTCGGTATGATCTTGATCCTTATTTTCGCTGAAGTATTGGGTCTCTATGGTTTGATCGTCGCCATCTTCCTCTTCACCAAGCCGTGAAGTGGTACTACAAACGGGACTAATTCACGCGGGAATATTTTTCTCCCCCCTAATGATAAGGCCATCGAAAAAATAAATAACTACAACAACATCGATAACGAGAACAACATGAACAACTCACTACTTTATCACATTCGCAATTATTATCAAAATCTAATTCATACCCCGACGACCGTCGCTATCTTATTGAAAAAAATCATCAAGCATACAAACGATGTTGATGACGACAGAAAGAAAAATGAAAAAAAAAAAAACAACGCCGTTTCACATCTGTGAACAACTAACTGCACTGATTCAAATATGTTAGTGCATGTGACAGCGGTTTATTGATATAATTTCGTTTGTTTTTTCTTCTTTTTTTTTCAATTTTCGTAGCTACAGACAATGTATTGCAATGAAAGATAAAGGTATTCAGACGATGAATATTGAATAAACGGATAATGAATTGAATAATAAAAAGTGATAAGAATGCGAGCTGCACAAATATAATTTATACTAAGAACATATAAAATATATAATAACGCACCGCTCCGACAGCCGACGAAAAAAATCATAATTATATTGATGATAATTTACCAGTAGAAGATTCTATTTCATCAACTGCAAATTAGAGAAATTAAAAAATTTATAAATAAGGGGGAGGAATATTTTCCAAAGTGTCAGTCGCAAACTCAGACACGCATCATATCATTTAATTAAAAATCGTCATCGTCGCACCAATCACCTTCGCAAAGGTCACCGCCACCAAACACACCAACAACAAAATCAAACAAAAATATGAACGTATTTGAAGAAAAAAAAAAAAAAAAAAACCGTCATCACATCACTGCAGATCGTAAAAAATGAAAAAAATAAATTGACATGAAATTTATTTTCTCCAAATTAATGAATTATACATCAATTATCCTATATAATCAGCCAACTATTACTTGTACTGCTATAATATCGCTACATACTATCGTAGTGTATGTCACATTAAATCTTCATTGCATATTTTCTATAGGTGCATACCATGTAGACGTTCCGCTGATGATTCTCCATCAGTGTAGCACGCGACATCTTTCAAAAAAAATAAAAATAAATAATAAATAATTAAAATTTTGAGATATGAACCAAATGCATACAAAAAAAAATAATGATCAAGTAACATACGCGTACATACAATTGAATGAAAAACAAAGGTGTATAAATTAGGTATCCAGGCCTCTCCCTTTACCTCAACACTATCAAAAAAAGAATGCATGTGGCCGAAACTGAAATTTATACATGATGTAAATGGAGCGATATCATGAAAAAAATAGAAAGAATTACACACGTAACGACAGCACAGAAACGTTCATCTTTTACTATGCACCATCGATAATATTGTTGTATCGGCAGTAACAGCAGCAAAGTCAGCAGGAGCAGCAGCAACAGCAGCAGCAGCAGCAGCAGTAGTGGTAGTAGCAGTAGCAGACATCGCGAGTCTTGGGGTGTGTAGAAAGCGAAAAGAGAGAAAAAAAAATGCAAATACTAAAGGCGATTATATGTGGATGTGCATATGTATATCTAAATTATAAATATATGGATCTATTGGTTGTGTGTGAATAACTTCTATTCTTACATTGTCAAGATTCAGGAAGAATGAAGAAAAAAATCAAATCTAATAGGGAGCAAAAATAATTATACAATTTGATGGTGGGGTAATATTGTCATAATTATTGTCTATACTATCATTGCTACTGTGTTGTTATTATTACTACTAAATGGCAGACATTTCGATGATTGGTTGAGTTATCAGTTGAAGACGATCGAGTAGAAAAAATGGGGGGAGGGGAACAATAAAAAAAATTATACTAGGAATCACAGAACACCACTAATTTAACCGCAAGATTTGTCTCTTTCATTTTGTATAGTACATACTGTCAAATCAATCGGTCGATCATTTTTAGCGTTTAGTTTTAACATTGAATTATTAATTAAATTAATTGGCTCCATTGAGTGTAAATTATAAAAAATCATATGATTATTATAATAAAACGGCAACAAAAAAAATAAATAAAAAGTTAAAAGTAAAGAAAACGGAAAAAAAAGGAAAAATAAACAATCACATACATATAATAAAAACTGTAAATGCACAATTATATTTTAAAACAAACGAAATGTCATCAGCAAGTTTGTCGCAATGATTTTTGTTATTTCTTTTTTTTTTTCTTTTCGTTTGTTGAGTACAGTAGAACAAGGGAAGAAGGAAGGGAGAGAAGTTTTACGAAACGATATTGTCGTAGGTAAAGAGAGGAGAGGGAATGAGCGGATTGTATAAAGATGGAAGTTTTGAAAAATTTTATTCTTTCGTCGTATTTTCTGTGTATATCTGTAACAAATAGAAAAAAAAAATTAATTTAAACAACAATAAGTGAAATAATTGAATAAAATAATGATGTCGATTTAACGGAATTTGACACAACGACGACGATGGCAGAAAGAGATAAACAACTAATTACAGGAGACGGATTACGTGGAAGAAAATAAATATAGTAGAATTGATGAAGAAAAATTATATATATATCGCTGATAAATATAAAGAGAAGAAGAAGAAAAGAAGAAGAATAAAAAGTAGAAGAGACAGACAGACATTTACAACGTAGACGCGCGAATGTTACAAAACAAAAAAATAGATAGTGGAGATGAAATACGCGATAGTATTATAAGAGGTCAAACAAAAAAAAATATATAGCAAAATATATTTATCGATAACACCCGCGGGTTAGGCTTGTAGCGGGTGAGGGGGGTAGGAAGAAGCGGAAAACGGATGGTTCAAATCCAAAAAAATTGTCGTTTAGGCCAACGACAAAATGCGTAGCCGTTTTTCTTATTTATTTATTTTTTTTTTTCTGATGATCGGCTCCGATTTCACTTCCATTTCTACTGCCACTGCCGCGTATGAAATGCATTGCATTATTACATTAGTCGCGCGGGTGTAAACGGTGAAAATATATGTACCAACTCACTGCTAACGTAATACCGAGAGTTAATGAAAAATATATTAAAAAAAAAAAAACAAAAAGAAACATTAAACAACAAAGAAGAACTGAAACAACAAAGTGAAGTTGTTTATCAACGAAGAGTATAGGGGAGAAAAGTAAAAATATTAAAAGATGAATAAACAATTAATGATAAATAAATGAATACAATTTGTACATTCCATAATAAGTTTGTTCACACCGCGCGGTCGGCCGCGTTGATTTAATCAAGGCGCGAGGGAGCCATTCACGATTTATAATTGACGGTTTTAAGGAAGAAAAAACCTTTTCATCGTCCACTTAAACGGAGTGCGTGTCGGGATTCACCGTCGACGAGAGAAAACCTTTGATAGAAAAAAAAGCAACATAAAAATCGCGGATAGATAGTCCGCCCAGTCGATCGTTTGGGAGCTGATGATCGGATGTGGCCTGATTTTTGAAAACGCGTATTATCTTTACTTTCAAACCACAATTACAACAGCCGTGGTAATTTTTGAAAAAAGTTATTAACTCGAACAACGGAAAGTCGACGCGTCCGACCGGCACAATAATTATTGACTGTCCATAATATTTCTTAGCTAAACCGATCCCGCATGATATGAGAGTGATTTTTTTTCGAGTTATCTATTTTCTCTAATCCATTTCTGTTATTCTTATTCTCTAGACAAAATATAGAGTATATAGGTGACGGTAATCGATACAGATTCATCTGTTGAACTGTTTAACATCAGAAAATTTTCACAGCGATTATAATATCCCAGCTGATGCAGGATGTGTATGTATATTTCGTGCATAATAGTAGCAGCAGCTTAATGGTTGTGTATAAAATAGATAATAAATTAAAATACCTTGTATCTTGCGGGCGGAAATACCGAGACGAATATCATACACTGTGTAACGCCGATTCATTCGCTCACTCGTTCACTCGCTCGCTCACTCGCTCGCTTGCTCGCCGCATTATAATGTTATTTCACATCGTTAATAAATAATCTCTTGTTCAGAGAAGAAAGAGAATAAGAAAAGGAAAATATCAGAAAAAAGGGAAAGCTTGCGCCTCGATATATCTTTATGCGTGATTCAAATTGAATACCTGCACATATAATTATATTGTATTATTGTATCATAAAAACAGCTTGATTATAAACGCGCTTGAGTACGATTATATATACGTATAGTTTGTCAACCAATAACCGGAACATTTTTAAACGAACATAGATGAATTAGATGAAGAGAAAAAAATAAAAAATATAAAATACTGCAGTTCGCTGTAACACCGCGATTTTTACATGTATATATAAGACCCTGCACGTAATAGTATAAATGTGTATTTCTGCATATTGTTGTTGTTATTATTATTATTATCATCATCATCTATTATACACACATATATATATGGAAAAAAATACATGTATGGATATATAAAGGCCTAGGCTAGATTAGGTTTCGCATCACTACAATTTATACCTATATCACACCGTGTCGTACGAACATTAGATGCAGAATACAGCAAGACTTCTGCAGCATCAGAACTGTGTGAAAGTAGCGTATATATTTATACGTATGAAATGTTAATGCATAAACTATACTCACATACTATAGGCGTAGAAGCGAGAGAGTGAGAGGGAGAGAGAGATATATATAAACAAACAAACAAACAAAAAATAATAAAAATCAACAAACTGAGAAAAAGAGAGAGAGAGAGTGAGTGAGTGGTAATAGTTAAAAAGTATCATAAACGAGCACTGGCAGAGGCAATGAGAGGGACTAAGTATATGTATAAAAAAAAATCATTGAAAACTGTGAAGACGAGTAGATGAAAAAAAAAGAAATAATATCAATTATATACTATTTAATAAACCCTTCGCCGCCCCTGCAGGGACATTCTTCCAGTGTTATACTAGTAGATTCATTGTTGAGTGCTGAAAGTGATGATCAATAATAATATTTATGTTACAATTTGTCCTCGATGTTACAGAAAAAAACCGTGTTTAATAAAAATTTAATTTGAACAAAGTTCATAGACGAAGGTATTTACTCATTTTATAATCATAATCGTATTCATCCCTATCACTCCATTTACCCTAGATATCGTTTTTTGGCTCTTTGGTTTTTAAAGAAAAAAGAAAAAAGAAGAATGAAGAATTTATTTTTAAAAATCCGCTTTCACCGTTTTTGTAATGATATTACAAATAAGCCAAATTTAATGTAACACATAATAGACTAGCGAAGCGATTGCCTAATCTCGCCTTAAACTTACGGACAAAAAACCTTGGTTTTCCATTGCAGCCTTGAAAGCAATTGCAGCTATGATTATAACTGCGAGTTCGAAGTCGTGTTCCATAAACATCGAGGCTATATTTTCTATTATATTCACAATAAAACTCGAAGAATAAGATGGAAGAATCCATTGTTTCTCATGTTCTGGTATCCAAAATACGTACAGACTATAATTTCACTGCAGCTCTTGTAATAATGCATAAACGTAGATTTGAAAAAGAATGATTGATTTCTATACGAAATAACATGGTATACTGTAAGAACAAAAAAAGACAAAACAAACGATTACAGCGCATTTCCTCACATGTACATAGCTGCGGTGATTAGCTATTCTTTGACTTCCGGTATATAAAAAACTGTGTACAGTTATATCGTGTGACGAACGTGTCAGGGAACAGATGAATTGGAAACTCGAAACGTAAAATTGAAAAGAAAACTTTGAAGTGTATTTCGCTGTAAAAATAGAAAGAATTCTATCACTGCCATATATCCACTTGGACGCACATCATATAACGTTGATTCCATCAATTGTTATTTGATTCAAAACGTCACGCTATATAAAGTTTCTCCGATCATCTCCGTATAATATAGTAAGATTCTTCGTCTCAACTCTGAGTGCATAAGATATTTAAAATATCTAAGGAAAGAGATTACATATCTGTACGAAGTATACATATATTTTTTTATATATTTTATATTTCTTTATAAATTACAGGTAAATCATATCAACACAGGTATAAAAATTAGATGCATTCGCGTCTTCAGGATCACAATAACAGCGAAAGGTCATCCACTTCGAGGCAGTCTGTCGCTTGTCAAAAATTCTTCAGTCATGTCTCATCATTTCTGTGGCCTACATTTAGTCCACGTAGCAGTTTCTATATTCTTATAGTATACATACATTAATATACATATAGATATGAGTTACATAGGACAACACGATACACGCGTATATCTTAGCAGTATACTGTTTATTAAAATAAATGGTGAACAGTGATAGAAATATTTTAATATTTGTGACAATTTTTCATCGTACAACAGGTGCAATTCATAAAAGCTTAATACCTAATTGCTAATTGTCGCCATTCGTGGCCGTTTACATGTAGGTACATAATGGTTATGCTATATTATATATTATATCTTACATATTATAGCTTAGGCACGAATTTGCTTCTGTAAAAGTACGTGGTGATATTATATTCTATTTGACAACGATGTAGCAAGGATCAGGCGACGAGTAGCGAATTCTCATGCGCGTGTTGCGAATATAAATGACAAACTTCGTGCAATCGTGACAAAAATTTTTCCCTTTCTTTTATTCATTTCAAATCCATATTATACAATTTGAATATTATACATATTATACCTATTCAGCAGCTGTATAAAGAACAGTGAAAGATGATCCAAAAATAAGGTCCAACAAAATTGCAGAACTGGATGTTCAGAAGCACAGTGAAAATTCAGCTTGAGAATCAGCTATACTCAGATGGAATATTCGCTGTACGCCTAAAAACGATGAGCTGACAATTAGCTGGTCATTATACTAATCAAATTTCGCTTTAACAACATTAACTTTAACTTGTGTTCTTTTTTCTTCCATCATGCATAATAATGTAGTGCAAATTTTTTCTACGACAATTAGTTGGCATTAATGTATAGAAATTCATGCGTGATGATGCGTTTTATTGAGGAAGCGTTTATAGACGAAAAAAATTGCGATAATAGTAATAAAATAAAAAATAGGTGAAGGAAAACTTTGGATTAGAATTGCCGTTGAAGTTCGATCGGATGTAGCTGCAGGAAAAGCATCGAGGGGTTTTTCGGCGTCCGAGTGGCAGCTGCGGCGACGGCGACGCGTCGTCAATCAATATAAAAGCAACGACCCCAGCAGCAGTACATGGATGAAAGAGGAACCAAGAAACGTAGACGGTTCGATACAGGTGAGTTTATGTGTTCAGAAGCTAAATTATACTTCAGGCATGCTGTGCGTATACCAGTAGTTATAATAACCAGCACAAAAGATCTACGTCAGTACCTTATGTAGCTGCGCGGAGAAGAGATAACAAATGGCAGAATAAGAAAGAAAAGTAACACTTTTTTTCTTACAATGCGTCACCCAAATACATATTTACTTTTATTCAACGACGCTTGAAAATTCAGCGCTTAATACTGCATGGCGTAAATATGAGGCAGTTATTTACACCATGTGTACGATATTTTTCAATTATCACTCCTGTATAATTTTATCTCAAGGAATGCTTAGATATCACAAGAGATTCGGTATCTTCTAGAATCTCTATGACGATAACCATTTGTTTTTTTTTTATGTTTTTACTCTTCTCTGATAGGAATATCATAATTTTGAGGCTGAATCATACACATTCAATTTTCTGTCTACACTTTAGAAGACGATTCGAATGCTGGAGATCACGATTGAGAATCGCAAAGCCACGTGAGAGCCTCGTGAATTGCCTCGTCATCAAACCTTGGCTAAAGCCTGAAGGCACGAACCGCTAATCGCACCACTCAGGTCGGCACTCTTACGATTAGAAAATCTATACGACGGTTCTCAATCAATTTCAATTTCAACGGAATCACGGATCGAATGAATGGCAATGAGGAGGTTCTATACGTAGGTATATATCAAATATTATATATACACGATTTCATACAGACAGCAAATTGATTAACGGAAATGGACTGCAGTGCCATTTTTTTTATCTCACTCTGATTCTTATTCTCAATCTTGTTGTTTTTCTTCGATCGAATGTTTCTCTATACATGAATGACGGTGGCAAAAATCCTGGCGATTCTCCTCCACGGCGGTTACGTAAAGTATATCGATCTTTTCGGAACTTCGAAATTAGTTGCAAACCACACGTTCGATCTGTGTAATAGTATACATAGTCGCGTAGGCTAAGGAAATCGATGATTAAACGGGTCAAGATGATGATACTATATTGGACTTTTTATATTTCTCAATTCTGTTTGAATCCAAACACCGTCACCATTCCATGTACGATAGGGTAATGAAAATTAAAAGAAAAGCAGCTGAGTAAATATAATTTTATTACCGTGGAACGTATATACGCAACTAAATTTATCATTTTATTTTATTACAACACATCGCAGATTAGTTACTTCTCTTCCAACCCATATTCGCTGCTAGGATCAATACTGACTCTTCGCGGTCGCCAGAATTTTCGTACTAATCTGCCAAGAACAAAAATGAAAAAAATTGCACGACATGAATCTTATTATGAGCTCAGAAGTAATGGAGTAATAAGATATTAACAACATTAACAGCATCCATCGAAATCTGTTTTATATTTATGGGATCGAGAATACTAACACGACTCCGTGAATTTTTGTTAGACTAATTTATCTTCATCCCCATTTGATCCCTTACTAGCGCCTGCTAATATACAACTCAAACCACCCTTATGTTTCATCCCTGCAGAATGCCTACCATCAGGCGCCCAGCTCCCATCAATACACTGCTATTCTGCAACCCTTCATTTCAGTGGATAATAAATTATTATATTTGCTTGTCCATTATTGAATGCAATGTTAAAACATTTTAATCGAGACATCTTATTTTTCCAGTACTCTCAGGACATCTGACGTTCCACGTAATCAGCAGTCGCATGGGCGCACCGGAGGGTACAAGCACCAGAATAATGACGTCGCACTCACTAATGAGCATCTCCTTACCATCAACAGGAAGTGCAATATCGAAATAAATATACAACTTGTGAATGGTATTGAAAAGTATTTACAATAGCAATGAATATTTTGATAAAGCAATGTTAAATGTATCCCACCTGCATAATTTATTAATAAACGAACAGCTATTTTTAAACTGATTACTTGATTGATATTGATTACACCCCTACATCCATTCCTTATTAATATTCTTTATGAGCAACACATCACGACATCAGGCCCTGACTCGGAACACCTTCTCGCCTGTCATGTTCTCCTGATACAAAATCAATTTTTAGAGCAAGATTGCCGAGCTGGAACTGGCAATGCAGAGTCTTGCAATAACGAATATTAAGCAAACATATGATGAAGTATCATACGATACGCATGCATACATATGATGAAGCCTGCATGCATGCATGTGCCCATGCATGATATCGAGTATGATACGATAGTATGCCTTTGTATGCCTGTGTGCATGCATGTGATGTCCCAATGTTCCGGAACACCTCCTTGCCTGTTATGTTCTCCTGATACTTTTCCGGATTTTTACAAAATTTTCCAAAAATCGGATTTTGTATCAGGAGAACAGGACCGGCGAGGAGGTGTTCCGAGACAGGGTGTGATCATAAGCATGCATGTGATCATGTATGCTATCGTGTATGATTTCATGTCCCACGGAAATAATAACGTCTACAGGCATGCATGCATGCATGTGATGTCCCAATGTTCCGGAACACCTCCTTGCCTGTTATGTTCTCCTGATACTTTTCCGGATTTTTACAAAATTTTCCAAAAATCGGATTTTGTATCAGGAGAACAGGACCGGCGAGGAGGTGTTCCGAGACAGGGTGTGATCATAAGCATGCATGTGATCATGTATGCTATCGTGTATGATTTCATGTCCCACGGAAATAATAACGTCTACAGGCATGCATGCATGCATGTGATGTCCCAGTGTTCCGGAACACCTCCTTGCCTGTTATGTTCTCCTGATACTTTTCCGGATTTTTACAAAATTTTCCAAAAATCGGATTTTGTATCAGGAGAACAGGACCGGCGAGGAGGTGTTCCGAGACAGGGTGTGATCATAAGCATGCATGTGATCATGTATGCTATCGTGTATGATTTCATGTCCCATGGAAATAATAACGTCTACAGGCATGCATGCATGCATGTGATGTCCCAATGTTCCGGAACACCTCCTTGCCTGTTATGTTCTCCTGATACTTTTCCGGATTTTTACAAAATTTTCCAAAAATCGGATTTTGTATCAGGAGAACAGGACCGGCGAGGAGGTGTTCCGAGACAGGGTGTGATCATAAGCATGCATGTGATCATGTATGCTATCGTGTATGATTTCATGTCCCATGGAAATAATAACGTCTACAGGCATGCATGCATGCATGTGATGTCCCAATGTTCCGGAACACCTCCTTGCCTGTTATGTTCTCCTGATACTTTTCCGGATTTTTACAAAATTTTCCAAAAATCGGATTTTGTATCAGGAGAACAGGACCGGCGAGGAGGTGTTCCGAGACAGGGTGTGATCATAAGCATGCATGTGATCATGTATGCTATCGTGTGTGATTTCATGTCCCATGGAAATAATAACGTCTACAGGCATGCATGCATGCATGTGATGTCCCAATGTTCCGGAACACCTCCTTGCCTGTTATGTTCTCCTGATACTTTTCCGGATTTTTACAAAATTTTCCAAAAATCGGATTTTGTATCCGGAGAACAGGACCGGCGAGGAGGTGTTCCGAGACAGGGTGTGATCATAAGCATGCATGTGATCATGTATGCTATCGTGTGTGATTTCATGTCCCATGGAAATAATAACGTCTACAGGCATGCATGCATGCATGTGATGTCCCAATGTTCCGGAACACCTCCTTGCCTGTTATGTTCTCCTGATACTTTTCCGGATTTTTACAAAATTTTCCAAAAATCGGATTTTGTATCAGGAGAACAGGACCGGCGAGGAGGTGTTCCGAGACAGGGTGTGATCATAAGCATGCATGTGATCATGTATGCTATCGTGTATGATTTCATGTCCCATGGAAATAATAACGTCTACAGGCATGCATGCATGCATGTGATGTCCCAGTGTTCCGGAACACCTCCTTGCCTGTTATGTTCTCCTGATACTTTTCCGGATTTTTACAAAATTTTCCAAAAATCGGATTTTGTATCAGGAGAACAGGACCGGCGAGGAGGTGTTCCGAGACAGGGTGTGATCATAAGCATGCATGTGATCATGTATGCTATCGTGTATGATTTCATGTCCCATGGAAATAATAACGTCTACAGGCATGCATGCATGCATGTGATGTCCCAGTGTTCCGGAACACCTCCTTGCCTGTTATGTTCTCCTGATACTTTTCCGGATTTTTACAAAATTTTCCAAAAATCGGATTTTGTATCAGGAGAACAGGACCGGCGAGGAGGTGTTCCGAGACAGGGTGTGATCATAAGCATGCATGTGATCATGTATGCTATCGTGTATGATTTCATGTCCCATGGAAATAATAACGTCTACAGGCATGCATGCATGCATGTGATGTCCCAATGTTCCGGAACACCTCCTTGCCTGTTATGTTCTCCTGATACTTTTCCGGATTTTGGCCGACTTTGGCCAAAAATCGAATTTTGTATCAGGAGAACAGGACCGGCGAGGAGGTGTTCCGAGACAGAGTGTGATCATAAGCATGCATGTGATCATGTATGCCATCCTGTATTATACCATGTACCCTGGAAATGATGAAGCCTACGTGCATCTATGCATGCATGTGCCCACGTATGATATCGATTATGATACGATGGTATACGTGTGTATGTCTGTATGTAAGCATTTAACGTCCCAATGATCCGGAACACCTCCTTGCTTGTTATGTTCTCCTGATACTTTTCCGGATTTTGGCCGAATTTGGCCAAAAATCGAGTTTTGTATCAGGAGAACAGGACTGGTGAGGAGGTGTTCCGAGACAGAGTGTGATCATACGCATGCATGTGATTATGTATGCCATCATGTACGATATGATATGTGTATGTTGCTTACAATGAATATCAGAGAATGAGGCGTGCAGGGATGTGATCAATAATGATTGAACAATCGTGTATCCATAGTAGTTAATGTTTATTGATAAATCAACCGTCAAAAATACATATTAGGAAATCGTCATGCCTATCATGGATTCATTTCCACTAATACATTTATTCTTATGATTCATGACTTCATATAGTATGTACAATACATCTATTTTGATTACGTTAGTTTGTTATTAGGATTTTTTTTAAAAAGAAAAAAAAATGTACACAGTTCGATCATATACATGTATCATAACTTATTTGTACTAATTGTCTACTCTGATCCCACGATGTTTGACTTCGTAGATGTACCAAGGATAATCTAGCAATCCCGATGAGGGGCCAAACTGCTTCATTGGGCTACCCGTTCATCTCCTGGAAACACGAATAGAACAGAGGTGAGAATACATTAAGTAACTATATTGCAGTGGCGAAAAAATTGAGTTATCTCAAAGAATATTGCTTCTAGCATAATTTACTCGACGGATTCGTATTTCTGAGGTCAACATACGTTCAAAAAGTGTCACAGAATCAATTTTAAAAATACTTCATTTTTCGCCCGAAAATCGCCAGAATCCTAAGCCTATAGCCTTTGATTTTTCTCAAAATTTGCGCAAAAATCAACTATTTGTTTTATTGAGTTTTATATGGGATTCTGATGTATTTTGATCCCAGGAATCCAAATCCGCCAGCTAAATTGATCTATCTATGAAATTGACAGAGTTATTGCCAATTTATAGCTCGAAAAAGTGAAAAAATAAGGATATCTCGATGAGATTTATTTCTAGCCTAATTTACACGACGGATTCGTGTTTCTGAGGTCAAAATACGTTAAAAAAATGTCACAGAATCAATTTTAAAAATACCTCATTTTTCGCCCGAAAATCGCCAGAATCCTAAGCCTATAGCCTTTGATTTTTCTCAAAATTTGCGCAAAAATCAACTATTTTTTTTATTGAGTTTTATATGGGATTCTGATGTATTTTGATCCCAGGAATCCAAATCCGCCAGCTAAATTGATCTATCTATGAAATTGACAGAGTTATTGCCAATTTATAGCTCGAAAAAGTGAAAATATAAGGATATTTCGATGTGATTTATTTCTAGCTTAATTTACACGACGGATTCGTGTTTCGGAGGTCAAATTACGTTAAAAAAGTGTCGCAGAATCAATTTTAAAAATATTTCATTTTTCGCCCGAAAATCACTAGAATCCTAAGCCTATAGCCTTTGATTTTTCTCAAAATTTGGGCCAAGAAGTCGACTATTTTTTTCATAGAGATCTATATGGTATTTACATGTATTTTGATCCCAGGAATCCAAATCCGCAAGCTTAATTGATCTATGTATAAAATGAACCGAGTTATCATTAATTCATCGCTCTGAAAAGTGAAAAAATAAGGATATCTCGATGGAACTTATTACCAGTTTCGGGTTCGTGTTTTTAAGTTCAGAATACGTTAGAAGAGTGTCCTGCAGACGATTTTAAAAATACTCAAATTTTCTACCAAAACTCTAAGGTTTTCTTTTTGTATCAGAAAGTAAAATTGGCACTCACCTTTCGTAGAAGATGATCATCATTGAATCATCTAACCGAGTACAAGTCAGCACCAGATGATCCGAAAGCAGACCTGCGTATACCAAACAGACGTCGACTTTTCCAACCCACAACAATATTTATAATACAGTTGCCCATTTTTGTTTTTCAATTCCACAGGTGAATTTGGATGTCAAGTCATTATTCTTGATATGAACGGGTTCTTATCGCGGTTCAACGTTCATTTATTCTGAACCCTTGCACAGCTGTTTTTCATGGTTTGTACGCTTCGAATGTTACACGCATATCCAGGCATAGATGCTTCAAATGAAATTTACGTTTGCTGTGGAAATTTTACTATCATATCTTACATTTCAGAGGTGTGAATTCTGTAAACCATCTACCGTTCTTTCGAACATATTTTTTTCTACTATCTAGCTTGCTTTCTGCATCTAAATATATCCCGCTTATGAACAAATTCAGTTATCGATGTAATCGACCCTCCCTAATATGAAAATTATGAATTATCAAATTATATAGTGTTAGTATATAGCCGAGATGGTGCAATCATATAAGTACATACCTATGTATACACATAAGAATCGTGATGATACTAATTGTAAGCATGATTTCTTTTATAGATAAAGGTATAAAGATCTTTTCCATCGTTCACCAATATATTTTTGTGTTTAACATCTGTGAACAATCTAATCAAATTTTTTTCTGAATCAAATGTTGAGATACTGGCAATTGATATTATAAAATATGTAGGTGAATTATGCGTTCTAAAAAGATGAGCGAATTTGTAATGATTATTAATATTATTATGGGTGAAAAAATAAATTAACAAAATTTCAGTTACAACGTAATTAATTATTGCTTGCGCTATTATTTTGTTCAAATGAAACTAATATCTGTATTTTAAAGGTGTGATCTGTGCAGTATTCATGTATATGTGTGTATAGCAGTAGTATTATTATTTATTATATAGGTATGTAGATAGGTATATCATACGATATGATTCATAGACAAAATGATAGGCATATTACTGCTGATTATTGATAAAAATTACGCTAAATTCACTATTACAAATAAGCCAAACACTTCATGGTGTGAGCTATAATGTTATTATATGATAGAAATAAATTTTTCAACTCAATTTCAACCGTACGGTCCATAAGTCAACGGTACAATTTCAATGAGAGAATTTATAAAATTCCATTTTGAGTTGGTAATTAAATACGATCGATAAACAAAACAAGACAAGTGATAGCCAGTCACAGTATCATAAGGATAAGAGAAAACAATTTTGGGGCATAAACAAAAAATCTCTAGATCTCTAGCGGGTGGCTTAATGTTACTATTTTATACATACTTTGATCTGTATATTGAAGACAAACTTGAATCTCTTCTAAGAATCATCTAAAATTGGTCTATGATAGTTGTATCTAACTAGAAAAAATTCTTGGACAATAATGGTACAGGATGTCAGAACAACCAGGGATGTAATTTTTAATAAATCACACCGAGGCATGTTTATTTTGTATTAATATGATTTAGTTCATGTCGCTAATTATGATTTTTTTTTCTCTTTTTCTGTTCGCTCGATTTCTTCTACGCGTGAAATTCAGTTTTTGTGTTGGTGGTAATAGTAGTAGTAATAGTAGTAGTAGAAGTAGAAGTAATTGTAGTAGAAGTTGTAGTAGAAGTAGTAGTAGAGTAGCAGTATTACTATTGTTGATGGTGGTGGTGAAATTGGCTGCTGGTTGTTTGAACGAAAAATTATTAGTTACTGATATCATAATAAGAGTGATAATGATAATAATAGTGATAATAATAATAATAACGTACATATGCAGCACATAGGTATACAGGTGGGCAAGCATATTGTACTTATTTTTTTTTTCGTTTTTTTTTTAAATACGGTTGTCTGCTGGCGATTAAGTTCAACTTTGGAGTCTATCACTGATGATTATTCGCTTGTACATTGCTCGCGTACAAAGTCACTCACAATTTTCACAGCGGACTAGTAAAGTAAAACCGAGTCGTTTTTCTGCTCCAGGATTGGTTTGAATTATTAGTTTTTTTTTCATGTTCCTGCTTATCATTTTAACTATAGTCAAAGACAAAACTGATAGATGTACTGTTTTTTCTTTCTTTTTGTTTGTAGTAAATTACTGTAGTAATATAATCATCAATAATAATAATATAATAGTAATATTTTTTGTAATAATTATAAATGTAAAAGCTGGTACACAGAGATAACAAGCGACTCGTTTCTTGCCGCGGACAAAAAGACTTACAAAACGTGGCACATGCACAATACTAGACAAAAACTTGGACAACACAAATCACCAGACTAATATAATTTTTTTTTTTTTTTTTTGGTTGTTTTGTTTCTTGACTCCATTCTCATCCTCCTCTTTGTTTCGCTTCCTCCTTTGCTCTCTACGTCTACTCCGTTCTTTACCGTCCTGTTTAAATTCATACGATTATTCATATTGCCTCTTATCTTAGTATATGCCGGGCAAATTTTCTTATAAATCATATTAATATTCAATTATCTAAAACTTTAAAACTTCCTGTTTAAAGGGTCTGTCGCGCCACTCGCGGGTTATTACTTTTTCTATTTTTTTTTTTCTATTTTTGTTTGTTTTTTTTTTGTTTTTTTTTTCGTTTGAGTTTTCTTTTTAAAAACACGTCACAGGTTTTCTCTTTCGCAAGATGGCCGACGGACTGACAGGTTGTTGTTAGTTGTTTACGGTGCTGGATGGAGACAACGCAATTAATAAAACGGAATCCCTCGGCTCAGCGAAGTGGATAATAAAACCCTATCTCAAATAATAGGTAGTCACAAGATAGTTGCCCTTGTAGGCCCATTTTTCACATCCTAGTTGTCACCCTCGTCTTCCTCCTCCTCAGAAGATGCATCCTGGAGCCATGTTAACCAGGAATTGACCTGAAATGAATAATTAGATTTGGTTTGTACTCATTTTGTTAGAACATTGACGTTTAATAAATGAGAATAATTATGCGTTATAAATATTCACCTGGAAAAGGGCTTGTCCTTTGCCAGGATAATCATCAGTGACATCTTCCTTCCACTTCATGAAAGCCTCTTCATCGACGACTTCGATTTCATAAAGGGCTATGAACCATCGCAGAAGCATCCCCTTGGGGAATTTGTGCGAGTAGCAAAATACTTGCAGAGTATGAACAGCAGTTACTTGCGAGTCGATAGTCGGAAGAAATGATTCCAGTACACGTTGGTACTTGACTAACAACGCTCGTTCCTTTTCACACAAAGCTTTGTCCACTACAGCCTCTGGGTCAATTCCTGGACTTAATGTTGTTTCCTGTAATTTTCAGAAACTTCGTTGATGAAACGCGTACGAAAATGTAACCAAAAAAATCATTGTTCTATAGCAAAAAAAGTTATATTTATATTTAAAATCTGACAAGTGTTTGATCGAACCTGGGTGATGTACTTCAGGAGAACGGTAATCAGAGCATTGATGAAACTTGGATCAGAGTGATGAGAAGGGTCAAGTTTCTCCTTGATCCATTTGTAGAGGGCATTGGGACTGGGGTCAACCTCGAGCTGTCTCCACATTTCTCTTTGGATCCTGAGAAGAGGGCAGAGAAACGTCAATTCTCTGTCCTCGAGGATCTTACCCAACCTTTCCTTTGTCTTCTCCGCCTCTGGTAGCTGACTCATCAGGTTCACCTTACTCTCGTTGAAGATCTGCATAAGTCTCGCCTTGCCCTGAGTCTTGTGCAACTGTTGGAGGGTGAGTAGGAATAACGGGTGATGTTGCCCATTCTCAGTTACAGAAGCTAGATCTACTAGCTGCATAAGATTATCAACGATCGCCTTAGCGGTGATAGATGCAACATGAGAAGCAACACAGGCAACTGTGCTCTCCCTTTCATCCATGCTAGCGACTAGCTCCTTCCACCCTTCAAGGAACTGTTGCCCGGTAATAAGCCCTTCTTTTTTCAGATCGGACACCAGTTTTCCGGCAAGTTCGCGCTCCGAATCACCGCGATCCAAAGTGTTGGAATAGAAGGTGAAAATTACGTGACGCAAGAATCTTTCCGGTATTTTTAGATCCTTGAACGCTGTTATTGCGTCTGTAATATTCCCGTGATTAACTAGATCATCCATTAATGCATTTACTTTCTTCAATACTTCTTCTTTAGAGGGACCCTTGTCCTTCCTGTCCCTTGCTTTTTCCCGTTTTTCAACAAGGCCTGGTTTTATTACAATCGCTGGCGGAGGCTCCTTGTGCATCAGCGGTGGGCTGGCCTTCAAAGAATTTGCTGGAGAAAGCAAACTTTCCGCTGCGTGTCCTATGAACATACCTATCCCTCAGCGGTAAACATGGGTGTACTACTTTCTTCCTAGGTTATATATTGCTATTAGCGATAGTCCAAGTGATCGCCATTAACGGACAATAGGTTTTTTTTCTTCTTAGTTTGATTTGCAAAAATTTATCAGTGTTGAATAAAAATAATACTTACTGCTGTTGAGAGGTAAGTTTGGAGGGTTCATGTTGGCGCTGAATACCATTGAATTGGGTGCAGGCCTGAGAGACACCTCTTCCGAGTTCTTGATCAGCATCTTGGTCTTAAATCGGAGCTGCTCTTTATTGCCATCTGTAACAATAAACAAACCAGAAATGTAGAAATGTTCGAGCAGTGTACAGGTATTGAAGTTGTCATACAATTTCGTTACTCACTATTGTTGTAATTCTGCGAGGAGTTTTGTTGCTGTTGATTGTGATTATGCTTTCCTTGGAAATTGTTCTGATGGCGGTTTTGATTTTGGTAGTAATTAGGTTGGTTACGTTGGTTGTGTCTGCCATAGCCGACATTACCAGGCCCCGAATAGCCGTTTGGACTAAATGGAGAAGGTCCCATTCCAAAGGGATGGGAGCTGAGTGACATATTGCCTACCCTGTCATCAAAGTTTCGCATCGTTCTAAAGATATCACTGCTGAGACGGTCATCCCGTCTGTTGTATCCGCCACCTCTTGAGGAATCTTCGTTATCATTGCGGATCTGATTAATGGGCATAGGCCCTTCGGTACTGGTGGCCTTGCGCGGCACCCAACCATCGCGACGTAATTCAATAACATCACGCAGCATAAAACGGATGCGCAGGGGTAACTCGCTGCTCTCTGCTAAGACGCTCATGCGTTTAAAGTACTGCTTCATGAGCATTTGGCCCTTGTCAGAGTCCAAAATGCGACCGCAGGTGCGCATAATCTGACAGAGACATTCGATATCCTCAGCCATGTCCCCCCTGGATCCTCCCCTTCTTTTCTCCAACAGTAACTGCTGGATGCACCGATGTAAGATCGTTTCCGATACGATTTCCAATTTGCCCAACTCCCCGATGAATTTGATGTTTCCAAGCATCTTACGCTTTGCCAATTGACGGCGCTCTTCATCTTCCGGGGCCAAATCATCTTGCCGATCAAATGCCTCGTTTGCCTTTGATCGATTTTCAAACTCAAATCTGCAATACTTGAGCAACAGAAGTGTGAATGTGCTTTGGGATGGTTGACCTTCAACGTTTGGTTTCTGAGGTTCAAAGTTTGGAGCTTCGTCAGACAGCCGTTTGCACAGCTGTGCGTACATAGAACTGTACTTTGGTTCATCGAGTGCCTTATCAAAGATCTGCCAAAAAAAATTATGAATTATTCATTAGAAACTTGTCACCACTTCTTTAAATAACATATCAACATAGGGTTGACGCTAAATGTGCCAATTTTCAGCTTTTTATATACTTACCAATAATATAACACCTTTGAGAATCACATCGGAATTGAGCTCGACGTTGAGCAAGTCGGTGCTCAGCTTTGCAAACTTTTCCGGTGTGAGCTTGTTAAGAATACCCCGCACCTTTCTGAAGATGAGATCATTTCTGCTTTCTTGGGTGAGTGCATCGCGTCTAATAGATGAAGGAGGGATCCAGCGTCGCTTAGTGGATAGGGAGCGAATTTCGTCCCTGGAAGGCATCGAATCAGTCTTGTTAGGTGAATTTTTTGCCTTTACGTACGCGTGTGCGAATTTTTTGATGAGTGAGTTGATATTTATTGTGTGGAGCACCGTGTGAACGATTTTTACATTCGAGATAAGTTTTCTGATCCTGACCTTCCTCCCGAGACACGAGAAGCACCCCCCGGTCCTGTGGGGTCGTCCGTTGTTGCGCGTGTTTTGGCCCCCTGAATGATAAACCACAGCACACAGATCTTACTCTAGGAAGCTGCGAAATAAACAAAACAGATTATAAGTTGATAGAAATATTACTCAAGTTCTCATTTTTAAAAAAATGATAATATTATCAATATAATTAGGTCAAGGATTACACTTGCTGCGCTGAAATATTCGCAACGCAAACATGCAGCAATTCATAATTGAGGAGTTTGTAAATGAAATTACGCAATAAAAGTCGATGTTTAATATAAAGATGCGGGCTGACATAAAGCGAATAATTCAACGCCTTTGCGGGAGAAAAAAAGCAAAGTATGTACACACTTGCCGATTGAATTTGCCTAAACGGATTTGAATCAACTGTATAAAGTCTTGACAATATCCCGATCGTTCCTAATTACGGCGAGTCACGGTAAAATCAATATCATATTATGTGTGTAGTTGAGTCGAAGCTTTCTATTTGTCGTAGGATTAACGTTTGACAAAAGGCAGCACAGGCGATGCCTTAAAACACGCAACTTTTGAAGTAATTTTACTAGGATGAATGAGAAGAGTTCCCAACAAGAGAAACATACTTGCAATCAATATTAAAATATTGCGGTTAGTAGGTAACGACTAATGAGCGTATAAGCTTTATAGTAGAACGGAAGCCTGTTTATCTCTTACAAAGACGATCTCTCTTTGTTCACATAATTACAACACACAATTTTTACAACATATCAAAAACTCGTTAGTGTGGAAGAATCCCGAAATCCGAGATAGTGAAAAAGATTTCGTCGTTGTAACCAAACCCATCAAATCGCAATGTTGGAAGATCGAAGTTTAAAATTTCATTTCATCTCATCCTTATTCAAGTGCAAGCGGTGCGCACGCGTGCTACCGATACACGTGGTGGATCCTAGCCAAGGCCTTCTTTCGGTGTGATTAAATTGATATTTTTTGCCCCTATTCCACCCTCCTCGGGAACAAAAAACCCGCACCTCCAAAAACGAACGTACTACGTCAGACCATCGAGCGCTATATGTATAGGTATAGGTATGCAGAACCTTGCTCAGTCTAGACTCCAGACGTACGGGTCATTTAACCGCGTTGCTAAGCTAGGTAATGCTTTTTTTTCTCAGCACCGAACGAACGGCACCTGATCCTCGGTATCTACTTTCCGTCTAAGATAAGCATTTCAGAACTTATCCATGAATTTAGGCCTCCAGGGAGTACGAAAAATAAATCTTTGCTGTGACGTGTTGAGAGATGAGGAGCAAAGAACATCAAAGTACAAGTATCTAACACTCGATCTAACACCAGCAGGAAAAGAAGAAGCGTAATATTATGTGGGGCGCGGCTCATGGTCAGACAGTCAATGACCTCTGAGGTCGCGGCGCTCGGGCAGGCTCGGCATAGGACGCCCGAAGGTGCACTCCCGGCGTCCCGAGTCCCGACGCTGGGGTCGAGGACGCTAGGGTGAAAATTCTCCCGGGTTCCCTCAGTGCAAGGCTCGACCCGACTGACGATTGGAGTTCCAAACCCGACCGGAATAAGGTCTCCACGATCGTAGGTAAATTATTCTTGTGGCGGTCGTTGCTGGCTGGTCAATGTACGATTGCGCGCAGAAAGAATTCATTCCGCTGGTCATGCACATTTTTTTTTTCTATCTCTTTTTTTTTGTCTATCTTAAACAGGTTTCTCTGATCTGGCGTTCAATCTCTTACGTACAAAGATTACTCGTACCTTAGAGGAGGAGGTCAAGCGCAGAGCTTACGTATAGGTATAAGCTCGAGTATAAGCCTTTGTTTTCTAAATATATTTATAGTTTTGTTGCTTGATTTTGAACCGTTGTCCAACGGAAGATATCGAAATATTGTGATCGGGTCAAGTGATCATGTTCTTGTATCGCGAAATTTCGATTACTCCGCAAATATTTAATGTCTGAAGAAGTTATTCTAACACAAATGCACCGCCGTGGCAAGTTTTTATGATATACAGATGTCATGGTTATTTTTATTTCATTGAAGCACGCCTGCACTCACTCGAGGTTGTTTGAATATTCAAGGTGATTCTTGATTTTATACACTCAAGCTGTTGTTTTAATTGCGAAGAGATCTGATACTGGTCAAGGGTCTCGTCAACTTTCAATTTCAAATTTTAGCACATCCTTTCAAATTTACAATATCACGCAGACACAAAATTATTGCTATGAATATCTAACGATTAATCATCCTAGTCTACATTTCACGCGAGTCAAATAGAGTGAGAATTGAATGGCCTTTTAGACACGTGCGGGTATTATGATAATGATTAATATCGTCTAAAGCCATCATGGACAACGTGCAACAGATCAAGTATAACAAGCTCGCGGTACACGTTTAAAATAATACGCATTAATTAGTAGTGTACACACGTACAGCATCGTCATACGCGGTCATACTAAATAGCACGAACGATTTATTTATAAAAATAATTATCTCCATGCACGCATAATGGTTTTTAAAACACTTATTCATGCTGAACAGTTCTTTGTATAGATAAGTATCTCAGAGTTTGTTGAGAAGTTGAATTTTATTGTGATACTTATCTCGTTATCTGTTTAGAAATGAATTCGAAGTAAATGAATTTGGCATGAATAAATACATACAGAGAAATCAAGCGATGATTCATAGGAGTCGTCGATTTCAAGAGACTACCGCAGGATAAATTCTGACTGTATAATTTACGCAGAAATACGTTCAGCAATCAAAATAGGATTGGGATATTCGAACACTGCTGCGTCACTGAATTCTATCCACTGGGGCTGTTTGTCATCAACAAACCATATAGATAAAATATGGAACAATACTAAGAATATCTAATCATTGAGACAATAATAAATTAATATCGAAATATCTGACAAATTAACCAGGTATATCGCATGAGTTTAAATAATATAATAAACAAATAAAATAATATGAGAGCTCAACGGAACCGCTAATCAAGTGTTGCAATCCCTGTACATAATGACAACGCTTTACCTTTTACATTAGATACGCAGAATTTTCTAGAGACTCCGATCAACGTCATTTGCGCTTTACTATACGTCTATGTAGGTGCGACTACTAGAAATGCTGTATCCTAATCCTTAGTCTAGGGTCTAAAACTACCTGGATGGTTACAAAATGGCGATTAGTTCAAAACCAACCAAGACGTTCGTACTCAGTAAAAAGCACTTTTTTCATAATTTTATTGCGTATCGTGACGCAACTGCAACATATATTACGTTATAGTGTTGTTGCGATTCCGCGAGGAAAAAGTCAAACAATTACACGTGCATTGCACAAAATAGCAAAAAACTTTTAACCGCGTTTGAATCCTTTCGTAGAAATCGGAGCATGAAAATTGAACGAATACAATATAGAAAACCACGAGAGTCAGGTGTTTCAGCTCTGAAAGTGAAGTAAGAACAAATAAATGAAAGAAAAAATTGATGACTAACCCCCGGTTTATTTCCTCTTCGCGTGAATAATTCGAAACGTTTAGAATAGCGGTAAGGAGCGACACCGTTAATTTTGGGAAGGAAAAATTTAGAAAGCAATTTCCAGAACAGCTTTTTCAAAATTTTTTGACGCGATGAGTCTGCATTATGTGAATATTATAATCAATAACGAAATTAATGGAATTGACGTTTTGAGTTTCTGGGAAACATTGGTAGAATGATCTAGAACGCGATTGTGGATAAAGGATGAAAAAGACCGAGCCCGGGACGAAGAGAGTAAACGGTAATTGTTCCCAGAAGATCAACGAAAAGAAACGTCGCGACGACCGTGCTGGTCGGACGGCCGTCGAGAGATCGAAATCCTTGAAAGATCTTTGTACTCGCACGTAGAGACAGCGGGAGCAACAGACCTCTGTTCGTAAGTCAGTCAGTCCGTCAGAGAAGGCAGCGGCGGACAAAGAGATAGCAATGGCGTGACGCAAGCCCCTCCCGCGACCCTGCAGCAATGTACAATCCCAATGCTATCTTAAGAAAATCCTACATGCGCTGAACGTCAGCAGCGTGTCATTTCGGAGTCAGCGGAGTTTACAGTTTCATGTTTGAAGGATGGATTTGATCTGTCAGAATATTAGGGCAGCCCCGTAAATGGATGAAAAAAAATTTAGCGAGTTAGTTTATTTCACCCACAGACTATGAACGGATAGTTACGAGTTCATTCTGACCTCAATCTTAATAATCCAACGTTTAACTTGCTAGATGTCCAAGTTACGAAGCATCGACTCGATCCTGACTAACAAGAGCTCGCTATGCCCCTAGCCTCGAATGTAAATTAGCGCGGCTATTCATAGTCCAATAGACAAGCGTCCGTTGAAGAAAGGAAAGAAAGATGATGAAAAAAGTCAAATCAAATAATTCATATCCGTTAGCAGTCGTTTCAGAGCACGATAAAACGTCAAAGTAAATCCCCGACACACGCGCGCAATACCTTGGATCACACTATAACCAATCATCTATTTTTCGTCGTAAAACTCGGAACGATTCGATATAATACTAATAACTGAATTTTCTATCCAAATATATATTATTCAGTTATGCAGAGGTCGGCAGAGGATGCGGCGATGCGCTCAAAGCCGACATGACGCACGACACGACGTACGTGAACCTTCGAGACGACTTGATCAGATCCGCCGCACTCACTAAAATTGCTCACAAATCTTTCTAGCCTACCTTAAAACGATATACTTCAGTTATCCCGACAGAAAATCACCTCTGATCACACCTCAACTTACGCACTAATTTATAAGAGTGACGATTGCCACTAAAATCAAAATTATTCACAGGACGATTTACTTACGGCCGATGGTTGTTGTTTGTGGAGGCTTTCGCAATCCGTCGGCTCTACTCGGGGACTTCCGCACCACCGTGCGCCGTTTTATCAAATCAACATCTGGCACGTTGATTTTCTAGGCTTTTATTCATGCATATATCAAATTAATGGTCTATATTTACATTTGATAGTCGGAAAATTATTGCTATACTTATATTAGAGAAAAATTACTTATGTTTCCGCTAATTATTTCACTCATCAAAACTTTCATTTGACTTTGTTGGTGAATGGTCTCCGTGAAGATAGACAAGTGAGACTGCATAAAAATATCCGTGCAAGGATAAATTATAAAATATCTCCGGTTATTTGCAAGCGCATGAATAGCACGTTTCATATAATTTTTAATTTTTTTTTATGAACCCTAATTTCGCTTCTAGAGTTACGAGGGGTAGAAATTTTCAGAAATTCAACGACGTTATTGTAGCCTACGGACTAAGGCGACGATATACGGATAAGATAACTATAGTCACGTGGGCGGTACGTCAGCTGCCGTTCAGGCAACTGTCATTTTATAATTTTCTGTACGCAGAAAATAGGTGGCAAAATTTTCTAAATGTCGAAAAAACAAGGTAGTGATCGTCTTTGAATCGTAACAATTAAAAAACCAACGTAAATCAGGTGCGTCGAGCTACAAAGTAAGCTGGAAAAATTAATCATTATCATCTCGTTGTTTTATGTTCTATATTATAATAAATTCACCTCTTTTGTACCAGCACTTAATTGGTAATTAGTCATGGATCGTCTAGTCCTTAGTATGGGATCTCATCTTGGGCCTTAAGAATCCTCAGATCCGGAGCTAAAAAATTTATCCAATAAACTCAGCAATCATTTTACAGAATGGCGCACACCTCTCGTGGATATGGATCAACTGATCAACGCTCTGATATTCCGGACGTAGGATTCAGTCCCACCGAACTCTACAGTCTGAGTGAGAACATAACAACTAATATTTACACAATCAACTCGAGCTGGCGTACCTTGGATCGCGCCTCCAAAACTATTGGAACCAATAAGGACTCCCAGGGTCTTCGGGACAAAGTGTGAGGATGGCAACTCAAAATTCATTATAAACACTGACATATTTCTTCAGCATAAAATGGCTTTGAATGTTCCAATGTCCATTCCAAAATCTGCAATTTGCATGTGATATTGTGTGAATGCAATAGATAATGGAGTAAATAGTCATTTGATGAATATGATGAAGGTAGTTTGTGATAATTCTTGAAGAATGTGTAGAAGATTTTTCATAATTAACAGGCACGTGACTCAACTCAGCACTAATCAAGTAGTGACTCAAACAAGCAAGGACATTGCACGACTTACTGTGTTGATGAGGCGAGGAGATAAAGAGCAAAAACTTCAGATTGAGAAATTGACTACTGACTTCAAAGATGCATTTCTTAGATATTCAGATATGCAGAAGGTGCGTGCATTCCTCTAGAATATAAAAGTCAGGGTTCTTAGATTTTCTGAATGTACCCAGATTTCTCTAGAAACAGATAGATAATCAATCATTGTGGTGAATTTATTAATTGTTGCATAAAACACCTTATTTCTACAGGATGTTGCTGACAAAATGAAAAGATATTTATTGGTATCAAGCAACAATTCGGAAAATCAGTCTGCTGATGGAAGTCAAGACACAGACACGCTAGTTCAGATTCAAGAGGATATTGAGCACAGAGAGGTGCAGAGGTAAGTTGTTATTGCAATAAAATTTATTCAGACTTTTGATGATCACAAAACCGATACTAAATAATCATTGACTCAACTGTGCTTCTCTAGATCTTTGGAGTTTGATCAAGGATTGCTTGTAGAACGCGAGGAAAGAATCAGGCGAATTGAAGGCGATATCTTGGATGCTAATCAAATCATGCGCGAGTTAGGTGCCCTTGTCAACCAACAGGCGGACTCGATCAGTAAGTTATTGACCATATTTATCTGTTCGTTATTTCATACCAAACTTCCATTAGATACAAAAACTTCGTTCTCGGATATGCCTAAAAAATTTCGACAATTACAAAATAAATGAATAAAAGAAATGAAAAAAGGTAATGCTGTGAGGTCTGTCTAATTTTTTCAGATACAATAGAGAACAGCATAGAAAATGTTCACGGAAATGTCGAATTGGGAGCTCAAGAATTGGTCAAAGCCAATAGCTATCAGTCAAAGTTTCGTCGAAAAGTTTGCTTCCTATTGTTACTTGCCGTTATTGCTACCGTCATACTAACCATTATTCTAGTCACTAAACTAAGTTAGCGTTTCAAATATTCGTAGGCATTATATTCGGTCGAATGGTTGTCTCAATCTGTTGATATAGGGGGCTTTCAGGTTTCAGATGATGTTGTAGTTTTAAATCGAAGTTCTGATATATTTTTGTCGCTTTGTAATAAAAACAAATGCAATAAGTGGAGAGATTTGAGACTTTGTGAATTTTGTTTCCAGAAACAATATATTATTTATACTAATTTTCCGTAAAATGAACTTCAAGCTTCAAGGTCACAACTTACACGTCATAATTCATAGAATTTGAAGTGACAAACGTTATTCTCTTCTGCAGACTGTAGCTAAATATATAAAAATCAATGCCTAATGTTATGAAGTGTCATTCAGAATTCGTTTATGTTATTACACCCACTTTATCCTAGGTTCTAAGTATAAAAATTGACAATGGCCCTTTAACTGCCTGCAAGTTGGCAATTACTAGGTTTTTGAACCGCGATTCGGCCACGATATGCTCATAAAAATTAAAAATTACTTAGTAATCACCATATCCTCGTGGCCCATAAAAAAGTTCTTCAAATAGCAAATTGGCGAACATATAGTGCTGGAACTCAGTGTTTCATGTATTAGTCATTTTGTCTGTTCGAAACCATTTATTTTGCTTAACTCGATTCTCTTGAGTGTTTAGAATACATAGGGCCTGTTACCTTGCCATTTTCAAATTTGCAATAGTTCTAAAAACTCAGGAATTTGATTTCATACCCCGAAATCATGATAGTCTGCCTTGCTCCATGTTAGAATTTCTGATAATTAATTGAAACATTTGACGTTAGAAGTAATCTGATTTTTTTCAACTGTTGAATACGTAAATATTTGATCTTCGTAACCACAGATCACCTAGAAAAATAATTTTTCCAATCAACAAGTAATGCGTTTTAATGAAATATCGGAAATCTTGAACCTATTATACACAATCTAATCACTTACCGAGCTATGTGGCATTCAAATTTACTCGAAACTTGTGAAAATCACATTAAAAATGATTCACTGGTCGGTGGGAATTGCAAGAATTTTCCAAATGAAAATTTTGAATTCTCCTTGTGGTATAGAAATTAGGTGGTCTTTGTATCGTGGAATTAGCGAAGCAAACTAATATTACAAGTATTGCTGACATTTTTTGTTAGCATACCACGCTGAATATCTCTTCGTTTTCAACGAACGCTTTTCTTAGGAGGTGTCACATTCATGAATGGGTTATTCACTACAGATTGAGGCAACCTTTTTATCAAAGCCTGAACCACTCTTATGTAATAAACAATAAATGTAGGCATTCCACTTCCTGAGAGATCCCGAGCACTATCATTACCATTTCTTACCACAACTGTATATACGGCTATTATTAGAACTATTAATTATTATAACTCTACGTTACTGATTTTAGTCAAATGTTAATCTGTACTCTTAATATGGAACACGAAAATGTAATTATTCTATTACCAATATTAAAACGAAATGTGATATTAAATATGTGTTTATTTTTAAACATCTTATTTCAACTATAAAATGCTATAAAAATATAAAACTCTTGCGATAAATATTTAATTTCTATAATCAATTTCTAACGTTCCAACAAAATTCTTGTCAATACTTTAACTGTACACACGTGGTTCATTTAGTGAAATTTTTTATGCGGATCTGTGCTACAAACTTTAAGTATAGGCACCACAAAATAATGCTGCATCATTATGTGCTACAGTGATTCTTGTTACATAATCGATGCAACAGTATTTTGATTAATCGATTGCTAACTGTTCGTAAATAATTATGCATATACTTGAGTCAACTGAATATCCAACTTCGTTTATCACAAGAGGACCCTTACGATTATTTTTAATCTTTTTTAACGTTCCTGATTCTGTTACCTAATACTTTATGTATGCTTTGAACAATACGAATGACAAAGATCGACAAGAGGAATTTTTACAGCACAAATTTATACATTAGTACGTAGGTATAAATAACTTTGATTCTCGTAAAAAATGTACACTTCAAATTTATATCTGGTATAATAACATATCTACTTATTCGACCGAACGAAATGAGTAGATAGCGAAGTTCGGGTTATTTTTCACTCATGATTTGTAATTAATAACGGAATGATATTCTTCATATACTTGTGGGATACGACAGTACATAACTTAATTCTAATGATAGATTAAAAAGAGACCCCCCCTCCCAAACAACTATGTTGCCGGATTGCGGGAATAGTTTTCTCGGCTAAATTTTAAAAAATCATTCGGTGATATGGCATCTTTTATACCTGTACTGGGTAGTAATCGTCATATTTGGCAAGAGCCAGCTGACGCAACGTTACAACCGCCAAGTTACGGTACATCCAAGCTCATCAATCATCATGAGAACTTTCATGAAGTTTCATTCCCTAGAAACAAGTCTTGGCCCTCAGTCTCGCTAATATCAGTATGTATACATTCATCAGGGACATTCATATTACTGCTTGTATACACGTACAACTAATTATTGAGATTACTTGGCTGCTGAGGTCTTCTAGCTTTTATTCTCGCTTGCAAAGTGAGAAGCAGACCCGCCAAGACATCGTGGTTTGGTAGTTTCTTGGCGAACAAGAGTCGTTTTACAGAATCATCGTACGTTAAAAGCGCAACCATATTCTGCAGCAGAAATCCTTGGCAGTATTCCAGTAACTGAGCTGCGTTATAAACCTGCGAAATAAGAGAAAGTGTTTGCTAAAATAATACTTTGCTTAATTTACACGGTAATAATTATCAAGAATCTTATTAAGCACCTTAGCGTGAATATACATTGAAACGATGTTATCGAGATCCACCATCGCCGAGCATTGCGCCTCACAATATCTCAATAATCCATCGAGTTGGAAGAAATTCGCTGCGGCCATGAGCTCAAGAACGTCACTTTGATTTACCTCTAACGTCGCACATCCTCCGTGGTACAGAAATTCCATGACCAACTAAAAATATAAGTATCGTAGATATAACGGGAGTTCCGGATGAGTAGGTATAAATTATTGTCTGGATGCTAATTACTGACCTGAAAGATATGATATCGAATATCATTTATTTGGACTATGGGTGGATTTCCTTCGCATAATTTAGAACTCAACATGTTTCGAAATCTCGGAGATGAAGTAACGAGAACAATTTTATGCCCGTAAAATACTCTGCCCTCCACTCGAAATTGTACATCGCTTAGTTCCGGGTTATTAACAAATTTCGGATCAATTCGGGAGCCACTTGACAATGTTGTGTCTCGTATGGGTTTAATTGGCTCCCACCCAAAGCAAGTACAGAATATATCAGCTAGGAGAAGAGTCGTTCCTTCTTTCTGTAATATGTTATTCTAAAATTATCAAGAATTAATAAATAATCAAAAAATGTAATGTTTAGAACTCATGGCTGATGGCAAAAAAAAACATAATATTAATTACGCGTTACCTTGCTGTACCTGAAGATGTTGAACAACAGCGGTAGGCATTCCTGGACGAATTGAGTTGAATAATCATCGGGGCATACTTGAAGAAAATCTTGTAACAACTGATCTATCACGGAGTCTAATCGCATATCATGTGCAGTTGATAACGTATGCATCCAACAATGCAGTGTCCACCCTACTCCGAGACCACGTAGCTCCATCGTTATATCTATATTATGTATGAACCATCGTATAGTTTCAGCTTTTTACAACTAGTTTGATATAAAAAAAAAAAACAACTAAAAAACACGTTACCCAAATGATTGCTCTCAGCACTGTGGTACATTGCTTCTTGCAGAGTCTTTGTTTGCGATTTACTAAACACAGGATCTCTAGCGTCTCTTCTTGCCCCTCTTCCTTCCGCCGTTTGCTGCTGTTGACCGGCATTTCCTTCTGCAAGAATTTCCTCTAGCGATAGAACTTCTTTCTCGCCGCGTCTTGAGGAACTCGTTAGCGGATGCGATAATAGTTGGTGTAGAGTCGCTCTTTGTCCATGTGCCGCTGCCACTGATATTGCACTGTAAAATTTTAGTGTAATACACGGGAACAAGAAGTATAACAATCACAAATCCAGTGAAAATAAAAATTTCTAGTTACCTATAACATCCGCGCTGTGCCGAACTGGAGTAACAAAAGGTATCTTTTATTAGCGTTGACAAAAATGGTTGAGCGCCATGCGCCAGGAGCAGTGCAACCATTTCGTGATTGCCGGCAGCAGTTGCTACCTGAAGAGGTGTAACTGTGCATTTTTCTTCGCTTAATTTAGCACCACCTTCAACGGTCGCTCCTCTTTCGAGAAGCATTCTAGCAATCGTGCAGTTTCCGAGCAAAGCCGTGTATGTTAAAGCCGTCCAATGCTGAGTCTCCGCATTAAATCCGTTCTGAGTACAGCAAATGTTGGAGCCGCTGCTACCGGAGGAACTTGACACATTCAAATTATTAACACTTTTAGTTGACGTGATAGCTACGGCCTGTCCTCCTAAATTTTTCGGTAATGGAGAGTTTTTAAGGCCGCTAGAATTCAGCAAACTCTTCGATGGCGTTCCAGAAACTTGACTCGATGGTGGAGCGGGACTTTCAACGTTTAAATCCGCACCGGCATCTAGCAATGCGGCAACAGCACATTCATCGCCATTTATACAGGCCAAAGTCAAAGCAGTATGACCATTGTCATTAACAGTATTCAGCTTTGTTGAAGGTAGTAATGGAATCGCCTGAGCTATAAGGTCTGATCGAGAACTAGTCAGCATTTTAAAAGCCATTTCCATCGTGAGCCGTCGGACGTATTCCGCATCATCGATTCGTTTCGAAAAGAGCGTGACTTCCTCAGAGCTGAAATAATTGATGTCGAACTTCACGTTAATATAACCGTGAATAAAAAAAAAAAATGTTTCCAGGATAAGTTGAAACTTACCAAATATGTCTGATGGGACAATCAACGCCGGGTAAAAGTAGTCTAGCAGCTTGGGCAATATCATCATGGTCTAAAATACTGCCATGACGATGTTCCGCGTGGGCTGTAGCTACCCTCAGCCACTCCACCAAAGGAGGAAGAACTACATACGCTCGTTCGTACGCGAGTTCTTGGATCCCGGACCCCCTCTCGCCGTGTTCGAGTTGTGAGCATCTCATGTAATAAAAAAGTGCATTCAGAGCTCTGGGTGTCAGAGGCACTGGGCAGCGCCCTGACTGAGCTACTTTAGATATAAGATCAGTCAGCTCAGATATGGAGCCCACACAAGTCGTCAGTAACGATGGTTCAAGCGTAGTACCAGCCGCCTCTCTTCCACTGCGAGAGGAAGACGTAGAACCCAATGAACTGACACTGGCCCACCTTGGCATCGCGAGGGCGCCTGCAAATATAGATTGTCGAAATAGTTTTATCGAAACTAATTTTAGAATCTTACGTAATGAATTCATGAGAAATAAATACCCGAAGCGATTCGGCCGGCATTTAAGTGTGCGTACGGTTGTAAAAGCCCCCATAAGTCACCGTTGTTCGCTATAGCATGCTCAAGCATGGTCGCAGTAAGAGTTGTGTGCGGTTCGTTCGGAACACATTGCAGCAGAATTTCTTCCAGAAGATTCTCTATCCCTGCAGCTAAGTAAACCGCTGCATATTCGTGCACCATTTTCCCCAGTTTCACATCTGACATCCATCTAAGAAATCGGCCAACTGGAAGCTGCAGTCCTGCTCTTGATCCTTTTGACTGTTTTAACTGGTCTCCAGATACAGCGAACATCGCAGCTGCGCGAAGACAAGCCTATGAAATATGAAGCGTCGGCATTTTAGTAAAATTTTCAGTAAAAGATATCCCGTAAACATATTTACTTACCTTGGTACAGGAGTCTGCCAAAGCGGGGCAAAGAACGATTTTAAAAGCGCTGTAAACTTCGTGCTTGCTACAGAGACCAAGTGGTTTCGCGAGCCTTTGCGTTTCTCTGCCAACTCTTACGAGAGCTCTTTGCAGGAGGTAGGATAGTCTTGGTATCGTTTCCATGGACACCCGTTCCATATGCTCCCTGGTTCGCCCGTTCTGAAGTACCCGTAGTATGTCGTGATGAGTCCAAGGAAGTTGCTGTAGCTCAACAAGTCTATTGTGCGAATCAACCCAAACGAATTCATCTGCACTAGTAACATTTGTATTGATTGTCTCGAGGCTGGAATGGCGCATTAGCCGCCTCACCGCAGGCTCTGAACTCTCGGATCCACTAAGCGATGAGTAAGTTGAAGTTGAGGTATGCGAACGCATGGTCAGCTGCTGAATCGCCAGCTTTATGTCTTCTAGCCCCGAACCCGACCATGGCACCTGTAACTGTGATTAAAAAGTGAAAAAATCGGCAGAGTTTGAAGAAGAAAAAAGCCGATTTCGCAATCCTTACCTTCGCGGGAGTGGCCCTATGCCTATTACGATTTTGACCTGACCGGGTTCTCGCGCTTCTTTGAGTTACGGAGGCTGACAAACGATCGTCTTCTGGAACAACTTTGAGGGGTTGAGGACTGTGAGTTCTGTGATGACGATGGGGTGGTGAACTGCTACTAGTATGACCTCCGGTGTCGGACATGCTAGCGTGTCCAGATGAGCGATTCTCATCCGAAGAACTGTTACCAGTGCACTCTGGTCTTCTCTAAATTTAAGAATCCCATGTAAAAGACACAGTATAAATTATATATGGATTAGAAGATTATAATTTAATAAAAGGACCCGATGATGGCTGTATAAGAGTGGTTAAATATTATGGTGAGTGAGTCCACCGGTCAAGCGAGTTGAATTAATTGAAGCCGGTTATATGGGTGCAGTTTTTTGTCATGATGATCGCGACTCATGTGTACCTGAAGAACGCGGAGTTCGTGTAGGCTGAGATGATGGTGTTGGGAATGATGCGGATGATGGGGTGTTGGCGTCGGTGCCACGCTGTCTGTGTCTCGTTCAGCCACCATGTGGACCATATTGTGGGTTCCTGTTTGTTGCGGACACTCTGAAGACTCCTTTGCGTAAGGGGCAGAGTAAAGTTCTCGGCCGCCACCCCCAGTGGGTCTAGAATAAAGATTTCGCAAAAAAATTTGGATGAAAATGTGAGGAATTAAATTGTGTTATTACACATAATTATAAAAAATATTCGTATAAACAGGACGCCTTTTTTTTATTCTAGGAGAAATTTTATCGTCATAAGGTGATGATAAAATGCGTATAATACTGCAGTATCTTATACCGCACGCACGAGCTGGACGTATTTTACTACCTGGTATATAACTAATTGAGATTCCTGCACCCGACTAAGGCGTTCGTTTATTATTACGTCGTGTGGCCTGCATTATACGACGAAAAGTGTAAAGTTACTGGTCGTTAAAATATGTAATAACACTGCGAAGATATGGAAAAGATCACTAGCTTTGGTTGTCATGGAGGTTGAGAGTACCGCCGTGGACCATACGACAGCGGAGGCTGTAGTACGAGAAAGAGAAAGAGAAGAAAATGAAATGCAAAGGGGAAGAAATCGCATATGTATAGCCAGAAGAAGGCCGAGCTCTGCAAGAAAAATGATATTGAACTATGACACCTTGGGACGGTATTCACAGTCGCTTACATACATGTATTCGGATTCGTTAGGCTGCGTTTTGTATTCAACACTGGAAGATGGTGTACTCAAGTATGCATTTCTACGATAAAGATAATCCAAGCGGGATGAAAACCCGTTTTGCCGTGCTTTCCATTGTTGTGACTTTGTAAGTCGAAGTCAAGTGTTGCTAGAAATCGAACCCAGCAATATATGTTTGTACGCGAGTTATTACGCATGCAAATAAAGATGGCAAAGTGCATCGTCAATACGGTAGAGTTGTATACCGATATCGGTTAAATTTCATTTTTTTTTATCGTTTTTCTCGCGAAAAAAGAAGAAGCAAAAAGATTTCCTCTAAGTGGGCACCGCCTCCAGGTAGAACAAAGGACTGAAAGAGCTGCTGCTGCTGCTTCTGCTGCTGCAACCCAGCACCTCGCGCTACAGCAGCAAAGATTTATGTATCCCGGCAAGTGTGACCACAACTACAACACCCAGAACGCTGACAGCTCTTCACTTTTGCTTTCGATCTTGGAGGCGAATATTATTATTTACGAAGGTTCACGAACCACGTAAGGACTCGCAGCAGCCGACACGCGATCATCATCTATCTCGTTTCTTTATATATGAGGTTGTTTGCTACCTGCATCGGAGACTCAAACGACCGCAGTGGTAGTTCGTTGTGATGGTCGGCAATCCTCGGTCACTGATCGTTTCACACAACTTTCCCTCTCCAATAAACGATTTATATTTACCCTCTGAGCCGCCATTGTTGGACGAAACTCCAATCCGCTTTGAACCCCGTTGTATCACCAGGTAGAGACCAGTAGTCTTCGAGAGAACTTTCGTCCTCTTCGATCCGTAAGACATCCGCCCTGCTGGGACTTAAATTAAGAACGATTTCATTCGGAGCATCTTGAGTCACTCCAGCTTTTACTTGTATCCTAGCGAAATGATTTTCCTGATTCGAGGTCTCTTCGACAGAATCATTTTCAGGATAAGCCTGCTGGATTTGCGGTGAACCGAACTGATCGATTCCACTGTTACCCAATTTCCCGACAGGCTCATTGCAGTTGGCGTTTCTGTCACAAATGTCTGTGTTTTTTTGCTGGACTTTTTTCAGTTCCGAAACAAAATCAGGAGCAGCAGGTGATTCTGCTTCCCTTTTCACCCTGTTAGTATCGCCGAAGTATACGACAGTCCGGTGGCGATGATCCACTTCGTTTCGTTCTGGGCTTCGGTCTCGCCTGGCTGGTTTTGGCGGTGGTTCCGGTTTTCTGCATACGGGCTCACCTACACTGACTTGGACTCTCTGTCCAGCAGCTATAACTTTTCCTGATTCGTATCCACCGCCGATATCATTATCAGGTTTACCGCGCCACTGATTTTTCTGCGCAGAAAAAACGTCTGCAAAGGGCGGCGCTCTCCGAAGAATAAAATTCGCGGTATCTACCCCGCGCCCCAGATTTTCCGCGTACGAATTCATGTGGCATCCCTTCAACTCGCGACAGAGCAGGCAAGAACAATTCTTACGACAATTTTGCCTGCCCGTCTGCACAGGCATATCACGAGTAATTCCAAACAGTTTGCATATTTGATCCAGGATTACCTCTGACCGTCAAAACTGATGCACACCACGTTTTATTTATGAAAAATTTAAAAATGGATGAAAAAAAAAACACACGTTAATTCAAAAAGTGAAATGTTTAGTAGGTCCTTTTGCGTAAAGGGATCGGATTTCGCGTGATTATATTTTGCATCTGCTGCAGGAGATATTCATGAAGTGTATATAATTCCCGAAGAAACTTCACTAGATACTAATGGGGATCTTATCCGACTCGTAACTCTCGCTGAAACTGAATGTATGAACTCTGGTGCGTTAAGGAGTGGCGAGGAGTTCCCCTCCGTTGTTGAAACAGGGGGTTCATCATATCCTTTCGGTAGATAGAACTAAAGTCAGTCTACCGGTGTTGAATGCGCGGTGCCATCGTGCGTTGATTTGACGTACATTTCCACTTCCTTTCCACCTCAGGGGCTTTGTACATTAGTCCACTTCCCAGGATTGTCTTCCATCCGTCGTATACAAACTGTACCTATATGGGCACTCCTCGTTTCAGGGCCCTCCGCAAGATTTGCTGAAGGGGGACGTAAAATGGACACATATAATACCTGAACCCTGCGCGTATACATATGCCCACTGTCCAACTTTCCGTGACGATGACCACTCGACCGTACCTGCGTAGTCGCACCCGGATCTATAATGCGACACAGGCTATTCGATAATGGCACTTTCTTCTGATATATTCGTACACCATGCAAGCGCAAGATATTATACCGAGGATTATTTTTGCACACGCGATTCAGTATTTACATGTAATGCTTTGATATATACTTTACAGTTGTTTTCAGCGCCGCTGCAATTGTAAAGATGAAAAAAAGGAAAAGGGACTTTTATATGTACACTTTTCCCGTTAGTCTACTCTTGTAGATGGAGGCAAGGAAGCGGCCTAACGAAGGACGGACTTTTTACAGCACTTCTGGTATTGTTTTATGGGACTGAATGAATCTCGGGTGAGATTCCCATGGTTTTCACCGTTCATTGCGACCTACCTAGAGATATCCACGACTGCACGTATATACGCATACATATTATATTTACACGCGAAGGTGTTTGAAAATTTATTATAAACGCTAGTATATACTTGTAGTGGTGTATAATTCTAACCACTATTCTTTGGTCAGAGCTCCTGATGCGCATAAAGGCGACAGATTACACGAGTAGATAATTTTCCCGCACTAATTATCGGTCTGCATTTAATCTATGGGTATGTAGCAGTGCCGCTATAGGTATACATATATGTACAGATCTTGATATTCGTGGTGTGCCGGAGAGAATCGTGTTCTTTTCTCACGTAACCTTGCGGAGGGCTTCTAGTATCTAAGCACAGTTACTGGTATATGTGCAGCTCGAGCTGCAATGGGCGTTTGGAGTAAAGAATCGTAATTGTGCAAGTTCCTATTCGTCCCCACATGGAGTGAACCTCGAGACAAACGTGTACCTCGCAAATTCATGCGTACAGCGCACCACCGTAGTAATCGAGAATAATGAAGGATATACCTAGGGAATGAAAATCGAAGAATGCAGCGACTCGCAAGTTGTGCACGCGTTTATAACGCGAGATATATAGGATTTCAAATGAGGTACGTTCACATCCCAGGCACGCGATTACGATACGAGATGCGGAAGCTGCGTTATATGAATGTCTCAATAAACGTGTAAACCTGAAATAGAAAATAAATTTTTCAATCTAAGCATGCTATAATTACGAGGTGTGAAATGGGTAATCCGTATAACAGAAGCTTCGTATCGGCGATGAAACTGGTTCGCAGAAGAATATATGCGAAGAAAGAAAAAAGAAAAAGAAGTGCAGGTAACCGCTGGAGTAAAAAGATTTTTTCCCTTCCACCGACTAAGTGTAACCCATGGAAGTGGAACTTTTTGAATAATCTACTCTATAATTCAAAAAGAAACCGGAAGTCTGGAAGTTGCCGAGACAACAAAACCGACCGGACGATGTGGGTGTTGTTATTATACCCGTTGTATCCTCCTCCACCTCCATCTCTACCGGCACTTCCACCTCCTGTACGGCGTCCATCTCGGCGAACCCTAAAGCCGGGTTCAAGGCGGACATTGTTTGTGTTCACCTGGCGAAACTCCGTTTAATATCAGTCCCAAACTCCCCCCAAGGGCGAGACGCTGCAGTTGACCACATGCAAAGGTTATTATTACACAATCTCGTTTCGTAATAAAAATAAAATCATTAAGAATTAATTAGAATCCCATTCTGCAGGACAACTAACTGCACTGATTCTTATACTTGCGCATTGTATTTGTTAATCTATGTACAGTATATTATAATAACAGTAATAACGGAGCACAAAAGTGAATAAGTCGTTGCACATGGGGTATGCGGTTGTTGTAAATACATAGTCACGGAAATATCCTTGTAAATACCTATCGCTTCGTATATCCGTACAGATAAATTTAATCGTATATATAAGTGGCACAAGATACACCGTCGCAGCTGCGCAGGCTGTAGTTGCTGCAGCAGCAGTTCGAAACCCCCATAGAATTCTTTATATAAATATATTCAGCTAACAATGAGATAATCGACGAGCAGATGATAAAGATAATCGAAGTCCTCGATATACTCAACTTCTATTTGAAGTCTTGTTGCGCCGAGTCAACTAGACAAATGTTATCGCTCCTGGGATCTTTTAGGTAGTCAACCATTGTGAATTACGATCGACTAATAATTGGTACCTTGCCCAGGATATATCCAATACGTAACCACCCCGAGCACCGACGCAGTCTACGTGGCTATCCAGACCATATCGCTGCGCAGAGAAATGTTTACAACTTTTACGACCTCGGTTTACAACTTCAACGTTTTACTCTGGACCAAAATGTGTTTCGGTGCATAACTTTCGATTTTCTCAATTGAGTGCAAGAAGAGAAAAAATTCTAAAAACTTGTCTGCAGCTCTCCGACCGCACCGATTTTGATGAAATTGAGATCAAATAAAATCTGATTCTAAAAATGATAGAACGAAAAATTCGCTGCAAGCGGGATTATAGCATGCATAGGAGATAATCAATAAAACGATCCATGAAACGTCCTGGTGCTCGTCCCGTTCGATTTCCTTGATGTACAATGTTATATCATCCCTATACATAGCTGTGTGCGGATTTATTTTTATTGATCCAAAGTTTCTGTAACATACCATATAGTTACGTATACTCGGCGTTCTACGATACGTACTCCATTATGAATTTTTTTACCTAGTTTCCAAGGAACAGGTAGATAGATCACTTTCCCTTTCGATATCACCTCTATATCTCCCCGTATACCTCAACCTCGACTGTTCAAGCCGACAAACGATGTCGTACGTTGTTATGTTTGGGCTTGAAACAGATAATGCAGGAGTCGAAGCGAGTCAACCTTTGAAAGAGTATACGAAGAGAGAGATAGATAAATAAATAAATTGGAAAAAAAATTGGAAAAAAATGAATCAAATTACATGCTTGATTTTAATCAAGTAGGCAGCAGATCGCTACTCACGTATAAGTGGGCGTGTGTTAGAAACACAGCGTATGACCTCCGTAAGGCCAGAGGCCTGAGGAATCTTCTCCGAAGATGAAAGGCGCGCGCGCTGGGCGTTTTACCTTGTTTAAATACCTACTTATACTATACCATACCAGCTGGAATATGAGGTACCGTTAGGCTGCATTCGTAAAAGATTTGAAACGCATTTGGTCTCCTTCCTTTCGACTATATCATATCGGTAGATACATATAGGTGCAGTGAACATGTATTATATACATCCGCCATGCATGCTCGAGCTGATTTGAACCGAGGTAATAATCGCGCCGGCTGAAATCCCTCGGTTCCCGACACCATTACGAAGAATGTTTGCAGGTAATGATGATGGCGCAAATTCGAGATGCGAATAAAGGTTCGCGCTAGATCACAGCGAGATTTCAAGCATCTATGAAGGTAACGCGATTTGCGAACCCATCACAGCTATGCACTCGAGGCTATACTATGCACGTAACATGCACCGTGAAAATCGATTAAAATTTGAAAGATTCTCGAACGTAATAGCGAAATTTTTTATAACCCTATACGGGGTACTCCACGGGGATTGGAAAGTGAGGTGATTAGTATCGCATTGTAACCTTTAAAAATCATGTTCTCCATCGCGAATTTCAGGGTGTAGGTATATTTTTGAGTAGGTAATTTGTCATTTTAAAGTACTGGTAATTGGATGAAAACGGTGCTTTAGCCCTTGGGCAGAGGATACAACGTTCGAGGGTGTCAGCGGTTAAGGTATCATTGGAGGAGTCAAAAAACCCGGCAAACGATTTTCAGCGACTAAAAATAATGCGGAACGGTTCGCTCGGTCCTCGGAAGTCCATCGTAAAATACAAAGTTCCTGTACGCATGTACGCCTCGCTATTTAAGTGGGCGTTAACTCTCCTCAATAATTCCAGTTGACGGTACATCATTATGTTATGGGTACATACATAGTATATGCGAGAATGAGAAATTTTTGTTTCAAAAAAATAATTATTCGCCGGTGATTTACCGGAAGAAAATTCGCGTAAAATCAGTTGACTTTCTATCGACGAACCATATTATAGTAAATGACTCGAGCATAATGGAAAATCCAAAGTAGAATTCAACGAATAATCCTTGACCTAGAGAATTCAGAACTCAATTAAACATCACATTAGCTGGGTTTTATGCATCGAATCCGGAAGTGAAGATGTGCGGATCGCGGGCAAAACAAGCGAGATCTATTAGCCTAAATAACGCGCGGGCTTTTGTTGGCCGCTATACACATCCTTGAATTTTATAGTTACAATGAGAATATGAGCATGAATTTTTAGGCGAATGTAATACACACATAGTAGTTTATTTCTTCCTCCCCGTGTTAACGCGAGGGCAGCTGTCGCTTCGTATCGTCGTGAGTTCAGAATCACTTCTTTCGTTCATCCCACGCATTATATTTTTTTTTTCCCAGACATTATTGTTCAGCAGAAACAAGCTTTCGGATATAATGTATATTTATATGAAGTAATTAAATGCAAGAGATATAGTCTTAGCAGGTAGCTCTCTATTCACATAGTTAGCTCCATCGCATTGACCCACGATAATACCTACAACTTAATATACCTATATCCGACCGTATGTACATAATTACGAGTCGTGTAAATATAGGAAATACGAAGAGCATTGTCATGTTCAGTTTTCTATTCCATCTTAATTTGGATTTGCGCATTATTATATCCCTCTATTGGCGTTATGATTATCCACTTGTATGAATTCTCAGGGTTATAAATTTCTAATCTGTCAAAATTATGGTGTCGGAAAAAAATTCTGTTCGATGATTACATTGAAATTGAATGAATAATTTTCATATGTGACTATACATACGTAAATTGGCAAATATCACAGGTCTGCAGTCCATCTTATAGATTATATATCAACGTTGAGAAATAATATTCTTACGATATATAGAAACCGGTTTTGAACACCGTAACTTGTCCCATTGTGATTGAATTTCATATTCTAACTCTTCAGAAGCGATAACTTTCGCATAGGAAGACTAACAAGGATAATTTTATCACTATTTTAGTGGATATTGTAATTTTATATATCATTGTCAACCGTTTGGATATGATAATATGCTTAACTCAAGAATTCCTCGACAAATTTCTCTGATTTTTATAGCCATTTTATACTCCGTATCGCTGCAGCTGTTGGTACAAGGAAGTTATAGTAGCCGAGCTTTTCATGACTATGGCGTGTATTCTTCTGAATGGTTTAACGCGGCGTTGATTTATCCCGCAATTAAACGGTGATGAAGATCTAGGATCTAGAATTTCACGGACATTTTTATACTCATATTCTCTCTAATCATTCACAACCATCAAGTCGACGTCTCTAATCGTCACGTACTCGGACACGCAGCTCATTTTTACCGGTATTTTAATATCTGATTAAAATGTCCGAAACAAGCTCCGATAAAAAAATAAAAAAAATAAAAATAATCAAGTTACTCGATAATTTTGATTCTTCTTCAACTAATAAAAAAAAAAATCGTTTCTCTCTTCACACCTCGGCGTTATATTCGCAACATGCCCTCATAATTTTCTGTTACTTTATTACCCCTCTTCCCGGTTCAATTTAATTCGTCAATCAAGAATACGATCATCCGGCGTTGCACTGTCGACTGATGATTATTAATGACTATTTGAGAAAGCTTTTAGACTCGCGCGACTTCACGAGGGCAGATCCTGTCGACCTTCGCACGAGTTCAAACTTTATCTTATGGCCACTCATCTTTAATCTTCACGCAGAGAGTCTAAAATTTTTACATAGTGCCCTCGCGTTCCTCCATCAATTATTTAAAAATTATCTGTGCATACATATCGACTGTGTGGAATGTATTTCACTTGTATATATACATCGATATGTTATATACATACGTATTAACCGAGGAATGTCCATGCGCATATTATCTACCCATGAGTCGCTTTTCCACCTCGCACTCGGACCAATCCTCAGGCGCTTCTTCTGCACGGTCGCGGTTGCTCGAGAGTAAGCAAGTAAAAATATATATATACATATATTTACAGCGATGGTATCCCATGTGGTGAGATACACGTCACATACCTGTATATACGTATACAGGTGAACATAATGGGCATGAGGTTGTAGAAGCCGCCGGCATTTCTGGCTGAGATCAGTCGAGCAACGCTGACTCTAATTACGGTCATTAACTAGCGCTCGTATACCCCAGCTTTGTATCTTCCCCTTCTTTAGATCCTTACATCCACGATCACCAGTTGAAATTAGAGATTAGAGGTATTCCTTATACCTCTCATGTAATACTTGCACACAAAACTGGTGAATTATGAATCAGAATCAGCTCAGGATCATCTTATGAGAAATTGAAAATTGCAACGAAATTAAAATTGTCTATCGCTTTTCTGCTATGGGATATTTTCAGTCTACAATATAATATTATGTGAATTACACCGTGCAATAACGATTCGCAGATTGTTTCTAACTGTGACGTTCCGATTTATTACGCATTCCCTGCAAGGTAGTTTTTTTTCTTTTGTTTTCGCATCCCAGGTGTAGGATCAGGCAAGTGCGATGTTTATAGGATTACCACGTTGTAGAGTATATGAAATTATTAAATTCTCAAGAAAATGTCATCCCGTGTTAATAACGAATCGTGAACTTGGAGTTTCCCATGTGAACGGCCTCCCATACTAAAGTTATACTTATGTACAGCGCGTATACCTGTATATGGGCAACGAATAGAGTGGGACGAACCATAAGACTGAAATTGACGAGGAACTTTTCACTACCATATACTTTTCACTACCTCCAACATTTATATGTTAAACTTATTTGATTTCTACGGACTCGAAAAGCGTCAGTACAAATACATATAGTTAAAACCATAGAATTTTAGTTAATTAAAAAACTACTTATGCAAGAATTTACACTGTTGGAAGTATATTATACTGCGTTACATACACACTGCACGATTGTTGGGAAATAGACTCGACTCGATCGATTTAGTGAGAATAAAAGGTAAATTATTATATCCATTAACGATTCCCTGCCCAATGAGAACACCTGTAAAGTTTCGGCTGCTGTACGGTTGCAAGATATTCGCAAAGTCAAGTTTAAAAGTCACAAACTGCAGGGGCGACACGTTTCTCGCAGCTGCTGCTGCGGAACAAAAATGAAGAAAAAATAAATCACTGTGACCTATTTTATGCATCAGGTTTCCCACCAGGGCGAGGAATAAACTTTTTTCTGCTTCTTGTTTTTTTTTTTTTTGTTTTTTTTTTTAATTATTCTCTTATTCTGTCGTCTTGCGTTCCCTGCAGCTTCGCCTCACCCGTTACATTATAAAGGCGTTACTTCTATTCTCTTTCTGGGATGCTGCAACATTTGTATTATCGTAGCAGGTAGCAATCGTCCATGAGGATGTAGTACGTGCGTACGTAAAAGATGCAGTTGTAAAATGTTGGCATGGTGATGCCGAGTTTCAATCAAGCATTATAACAGTATAACCGATGGAGCAGGGATAACTATACTGGCTCAAGCAATTACCTTCGTTCTTAACTGGGGCTACCGTTATACACGGCTGATGTATCACCCTATTGATATACCGGAGAAGAGTGGCATCGTGCCTCAGGGTTATGCCGAGTTCGATCGCATTCAGCGATTCTTCAAGATTTTGCTCATCATTCGCATACTTGTATTTATAAACTTATGCCTGTGTGTGGTTTAGTTTTTAGTTCAATAAAAATAGTGCGGTAATATCCAAGAAAAAAAGGGAAAAACGTACTTGCTTCTCATGTATTATATACATGCGGTACACATACATACCCGTAACCTAGGCTAGAACCATTTCAACTCCTGTATCATTTTCGGCTCAAAAATCGAAAAATTCCAAAGGGGTATACCTTAGATTTTTGTCGATTTTGGGGTCGAAAATGAAGTATTTTTAAAATTGATCGTAGGACACTTTTCTAACGTATTTTGACCTCAGGAATCTGAATCCGAATGCCAAATTAGTCTATCTATAAAATTGATAGAGTTATCGCCAATTTATCGTTCTAAAAAGTGAAAAAATTGAGATAACTCGATCAATTTTATAGATAGACCGATTTGGCTTTTGGATTCGTATTCCTGAGGTCAAAATACGTAAGAAAAGTGTCATACGATCAATTTTAAAAATTCTTCATTTTTGACCACAAAATCGACAAAAATCTAAGGTATACCCCTTTGGATTTTTTCGATTTTTGGGCCGAAAATGAAGAATTTTTAAAATCGATCGTAGGACACTTTTCTTACGTATTTTGACCTCAGAAACACGAATCCGTCGACTAAATCAAGCTACGAATTAATCCCATCGAGATATCTCAATTTTTTCACTTTTTAGAACGATAAATTGGCGATAACTCGATTAATTTTATAGATAGATCAATTTAGCTTGCGAATTTCAATTCCTGAGGTCAAAATACATTAAAAAAGTGCCCTGCGGTCGATTTTAAAAATACTTCATTTTTGACCCCAAAATCGACAAAAATCTAAGGTATACCCCTTTGGATTTTTTCGATTTTTGGGCCAAAAATGAAGTATATTCAAAATCGATCGTAGGACGCTTATCTAACGTATTTTGACCTGAGAAACACGAATCCGTTGAGTAAATTGAGCTACGAATTAATCCCATCGAGATATCGCAATTTTTTCACTTTTTAGAACGATAAATTGGCGATAACTCGATTAATTTTATAGATAGATCAATTTAGCTTGCGAATTTCAATTCCTGAGGTCAAAATACATTAAAAAAGTGCCCTGCGGTCGATTTTAAAAATACTTCATTTTTGACCCCAAAATCGACAAAATTCTAAGGTATACCCCTTAGGATTTTTTCGATTTTTGGGCCAAAAATGAAGTATTTTCAAAATCGATCGTAGGACGCTTATCTAACGTATTTTGACCTGAGAAACACGAATCCGTTGAGTAAATTGAGCTACGAATTAATCCCATCGAGATATCGCAATTTTTTCACTTTTTAGAACGATAAATTGGCGATAACTCGATTAATTTTATAGATAGATCAATTTAGCTTGCGAATTTCAATTCCTGAGGTCAAAATACATTAAAAAAGTGCCCTGCGGTCGATTTTAAAAATACTTCATTTTTGACCCCAAAATCGACAAAAATCTAAGGTATACCCCTTTGGATTTTTTCGATTTTTGGGCCGAAAATGAAGAATTTTTAAAATCGATCGTAGGACACTTTTCTTACGTATTTTGACCTCAGAAACACGAATCCGTCGACTAAATCAAGCTACGAATTAATCCCATCGAGATATCTCAATTTTTTCACTTTTTAGAACGATAAATTGGCGATAACTCGATTAATTTTATAGATAGATCAATTTAGCTTGCGAATTTCAATTCCTGAGGTCAAAATACATTAAAAAAGTGCCCTGCGGTCGATTTTAAAAATACTTCATTTTTGACCCCAAAATCGACAAAAATCTAAGGTATACCCCTTTGGATTTTTTCGATTTTTGGGCCAAAAATGAAGTATATTCAAAATCGATCGTAGGACGCTTATCTAACGTATTTTGACCTGAGAAACACGAATCCGTTGAGTAAATTGAGCTACGAATTAATCCCATCGAGATATCGCAATTTTTTCACTTTTTAGAACGATAAATTGGCGATAACTCGATTAATTTTATAGATAGATCAATTTAGCTTGCGAATTTCAATTCCTGAGGTCAAAATACATTAAAAAAGTGCCCTGCGGTCGATTTTAAAAATACTTCATTTTTGACCCCAAAATCGACAAAATTCTAAGGTATACCCCTTAGGATTTTTTCGATTTTTGGGCCAAAAATGAAGTATTTTCAAAATCGATCGTAGGACGCTTATCTAACGTATTTTGACCTGAGAAACACGAATCCGTTGAGTAAATTGAGCTACGAATTAATCCCATCGAGATATCGCAATTTTTCTGCTCCGAAAAGCGACAAATTAGCGATAACTCGATCAATTTTATAGGTAGACCGATTTGGCTTGCAGATTCGAATTCCTGAGATCAAAACACATAAGAATATCATAGCAAACTCGAAAAAAAAAAATGTTGATTTTTGACCCCAAAATCGACAAAAATCTAAGGTATACCCCTTTGGATTTTTCCAATTTTTGGGCTGAAAATGAAGTATTTTTAAAATTGATTGCAGAACACTTTTCCAATGTATTTTGACCGCAGGAACACGAATCCACGAGCTAAATCGATCTATCTATAAAATTGATCGAGGTATCGCCAATTTATCGCTTCAAAAAGTGAAAAAATAAAAATATCTGGATGGAATTTATTCCTAGCTCAATTTACTTGGCGGATTCGTGTTCCTGAGGTCAAAATACGTAGGAAAATTGTCCTGCAATCAATTTTGGCAATACTTCATTTTTGACCTCAAAATCGACAAAATCCAAAGGTGTGTCTCAGATATTTTTCGATTTCAGGGTCAAAAATCAACTTTCGATTTTGATATGGACATGTGATGCGTCTGAAATGTAAGGATCTGAAATTGAAAAAAAAATAGTAGACAAAAATATTACAAAACAAAGAAAATTAAATGCGTGCAATGCTAGTCATATATATAAATTGATGAGATTATTGCTGTAGATAATTTGAGGGAATTCATATAAAACACGAACTTTCCTTAACGTTACTTACAGCGGTTGAAAGATATTATGTACCTGATGTATAAAGTTTCATTGCGTGTCGGGCATTTGGGTCACCAGATCACGCGCGCTGCCTCCGATCTTAGCATCGGAGAATGAATGGAGAAAATACATAAGAAGGTATATTATATACCTCAAGTTAAACATGTAGACAACTCAGATGTATGTTAGGGAAATGAAAGACACCCGCACTGTAGTGTGTGATGTGCGTAATTAGGAGGAAAAAAAGGTGGGAGGGGGTGTGACACATGAACATCGACATTGACATTGACATTGACGTACCGTCGGGGTTTTGGTCGAAGTATTTCATGTCCAGAGTCGGATATGCAAGTAGCGAGACCGAGAGGAGCCCCGTAACCGTGTTCAGGAGTTACGACAACGCTGGTTCCTCCTGCTCCTTGAACCATGGGGGACGTTGGCTGCGTCGCGACGACTCCTGCTGACGTTGGTGTAACCGCAGTTCCAACCCCGCCGCCACTTGTCCCAAGAAAAAGGGGCTGTTGTCCAGCACTTAGTTCCATTATCGCCGCCTTGTCCGGATCTGTTAATTGAACTCGAAACGCAGCCACTGCCCGCCGGGAATGTAGCGTCCAGGAATCTGCAAAGGATTTATAAATGTTGAAGAAAATTGTTGAGATGAGCTATTTATATTAACCGTTTCACGCGTTCCTTGAACCTCGTGTTTATTGAATAACGAACAGGTCTTGCGTTGCAAGTGTTTTCACATATTCATATATTTCTCGGTTCACACTGCGCTAGATAAGCGTGCATAATGCGTGTGATTAGTCGATAATAAGGGATGTTAAAGTCGGCAGCAGCTGCTCCTTATCTTCACAGCTGCGAACCGCAGTTTGTTATAGGAATGAATTTACGGTTAAATTATACAGAGAGATGAAATTATAAGAATGATGAGAGAGATGAGGAAGGTGGTGCTGCAGCGCGTTGCGGGTTCGATTTTAAAATCGCTTCTGCAGAAGTCAGCTGCAGCTTGCTGGAATAACAGTTGAAAAAAAAATTTGCTTCCATTTAATTACCGGTGTAATTCGATTAAAGATTATTACCCGGTTACAACACCGATACAAATTGTTGAGATTTACGGTTACGAAGATAACTCAATAGATTGCGAGTGATTTATACGTATAAGGGGATTCAACATCCTTATAGCTTATCGTCGATGCTGCTGCAGCGGCAATAATTTTTGACCGGTTAACTACACTTATATAATATCGACATCGATTTGTCGAACACCCCACTACAGCAGAATGGAATCATTACAATTTTCATTCGATAAAGTTGATGATCATTTAATTTAAAGATAATGAATGAATGAAAGAAGAACCATCCAAAACAAATCGGTGATTTTTTTCTTCCGATCGTTTCGATCTGCACGAATATGCGGGAAAGGGCGTCGCGAGTATAAATATGGCGTCAAGCCTTCGGTGGTGCTGTGCAGTTGTACCGACATTTTTTTAAATCTCTCAAGAGAGAACTACACTCAGGAATGTAGACAGGCTACAGGCTGTAGACTGCTAGTGACTAGATCCTGTACCCTTGGACCGTAGTACAGCTCGAGCAGCAAATCCGAGACTTAAGAATTCCCAAAGCAACGTGATGCTCGGGGGATCTGTGGATTGTATAATGGTGTTACGTTTAACGAGATCATTTATTTAATCTCTGGTAAAACATTCATCAGAACACGTTGCACGTGCCGAAGACGGCGCGGTGCTTTTCGTAGCAGCTGAATAAAAAAAAAAAACGTAAGCGACAATTCTTGTGTAGGCATGAATAAATTTTGCAGCTGTAGTTCAAGGATGAATAATAATAGATCGACGTACGTACGCATGACGTATATAACATACTGAATGCAGAAATACCACGATGCACTCCGTCAGCGTATATAGAAATGGTATAAAGAAGAAAGTGTAATCGTTAATGGAACGATTTCTCAGATCCGAAAGGTCATTAACGAGTCATCTGGTTGTTTGCCGGTGCAATTAAAACACGGGATTTCATACCTTCGTGTGAAGTGGGTTACATTTTTTAATGCAACATAGGGCGAAACAGCTCTTTATATATGTATCATGTGAATAACAATATAAGGTACGAACCGTGACCTGCTACTCATCTTTTCTTCGCAAAACGATATCGAAGAACGAAGATTTACATGATGTATAATTTCCGACTCCGAAACCATTCCTTATCTCACGATCTGTCAACACAATTTCTATATGGATTATCATATTATGCAAACTGCAGGTTATAGGTACCTCATAAGATGTATCATAACCTACCCCCGACATCCTCAACAACGCGATTTTACCTTACACAGTATTGTCATTTCTTCAGCGAATTCTGACATCCTGCAGACCGAAGAAACCTTATAGGAACTGTAACGTTAAATCTTATGAAGCAACGTCGGCCCGTCGCCAGCTAGGCTAAGTCACTTCCCGGTCCAGAGAATATGGGTATCTGCTGATGCTGCTCCTGCTGCTGCACGCTTCGAAGGAAAGACGATTTATGCCTACTTAAACTCATACTTATTATAGGTTTATAGTATGTTATATCCACGAATCTATAGAAGAGTCCAAAATCGAGTCGTTTCAGCTCTAACGATGTACGTCGTTAAGCTAAAGATTTTTAAGATGTTGATTAATTCTGTTTGTCTAATTATTAGATATTTCTGATGTAGATAAATGAAAGTGTAAAATAAAAATGAAAAGATACGAAAGAGAGAGTATTTTAGGTAGTCTATAAACCCTAGACGGAGGTATTGTTCTAGCATTCCTTCTCGCTATACAGATAGAGAATTTTTTATTTACAAGATTTTCTGTACACGAGTCAAATCTTGAAGAGTAATATAACCGGACAAAGTAAAGAAGGATCTGAAAATTATCAAAGTTTTCAGTATTAAATTGAACGGAAAGCGCGCGGGACGTAATAACTAGTTTGGTAAATTTGCATAAAAGTAATCACATCATCTAAAATTATCGAACGGGTTTGCGCGGGTTGCAAAAACACGCGAGGATCGGAGTAAGGTATATGTACATAAGGTATGTACAACGATCATGCGTAAGTCGCGAGTAGATATACACGCGTATGTTGTACACTTTTATACATATACTATATAAAATACGCGTTGCACGTAAGGGGCCCTCAAGGCCCAGCGCCCGTGATCAGGACCCACAACTCGCGGGTCCTTCTGCAAGCAAGTGAAGGCTCTCTTCGTCTTTTGGGTCCTATAGACCTCCATACGATATCGCGCTTTTATCGACGAACGATCTTACCACATAAATTTCTTCCACATCTCCGCGTGCAGTGCAAGAAAATTCTTAGCGTGTTTTTTTTTTTTTCTTCCTACGTACAAGAGATCCAAGAAAGTTCGGCAGATAAACGACGAAAAAAGAATAATATATAATATATGCGAATGGGGTAACACGAATTATTCGCTAACGAATATATGATAATTATAAACCTGATACTGCAAACGGGATATCGAGAATTTCAACTCATTTTGGCACTGCCATTTTTCACACCGATCATTGGATTGAGTTTCAGATTTTAGTTTGAAAAACGAATCTGGAAGTTTATCATTTTCGAAAAACTATCCACATGTGCTTGGTTCGCATAAGGCCCTTTATAATTTAAACCGCACTCGTTTTAGGCAAACCCAACAGCGAAAATCAAATGATAAAATTAACATTGGACAAAATGTTCATACTTTCATAATTTGCTTACGCAGTAAGTTATTTTTGCATCAAGGACCGTAATCTGTTTTACCTGAATACCCGCTGTGGTACACCGCATGGTATACTTATGGTTATTGTATAGGTATACGTACGGGGTTATACCTGCTGCATAACATTTAGATGCAACGGGGGTTCAGCTTTTCTTTGCAAAAAGGTCACGGAATGATCAAACGTAGGAGATACGGTATTGTACATGCGGCTCTTCTCGCTGTATCGGTATAACAAATCACTTCGAAAATCGTGACACAACGTGCAGTTCGGAACTCCAAGACGCCTGCCGGAGAGTAAGAAATACTAACATCAATTTTGGAATAGAAAGAGAAGAAAAAATAAAAAATACGTCATTTCTCATGCGACAACTTATCCCGAAGTGCAGCTCAATTGGAATCCAATAAACCGCAAGCAAAATGTGTGTCGAAAATAAAATTGTAAAGTCACAAAAATTTCAACGATTCTTCAAAACTCACGGTTATATCGAACCTGTACGAGAAACCAAATGACGTACTGCTCCTCCTTATCAACTACCTCCTCCTTTCATCTACAGCCATCATCCGAGGGCTCTGGGTAATTACCTGAATTTTTTTGCTATATTTGGTTACCAAATTACGAACCTGCTCCTTCTTCAGAGTTTCAGCGAGAGAAGTATACAGGTATAAGTACATGTACGTATAGAAAAAAAAGGAATGATCGAGCTGCTAAGGAAAAAAAAGGATGCAGAGGGCTTCCGATCGCGCGATATCGATCGGCGATCCATCGCGTTTATGTACACCCCATACACAATATACTTATACATATAAAATGTACAGCAACCGAGAGGTTTTACTGCGCATGCAGTTTCAATAGTAATATAAACGTACGTATAATTTCTTGGGCGCAGACTTTTTTCTCATAAAACTGGAAGAAGATCAGAAGCATGCAGGAGTAGTAACACCATATGAGATGAGATATATACATATACCTATCCCGGGTGTAGCTCGTCAGAGGGGTATTACGGGGGGAGTGCCGAGGCGCCAAGGTGCCTGACCTCGCGGAAATACCAGGGCGTTGCCCCTCCCAAAGCAGCTCCCTTCGTCACCCTCTCGCCCTTTTACTAATCGTTTCGGCTCCTTCGACGCCCCCTGGAGGCCTAAGGCCCCTGAACTTGTTCCCGATGCTCACGGGTCACCCATACCGACTCCCGAAGGGCCCTTTGACGGCGATTTTATATTCCTTCTTTCCTTTTCCATTTGTTTAATTCTTTTTTCCTTTCGTATATGGGACCCGAATTTGATACAGGATGTTGCAGCCACCCACGCGAGGGTATGATTTAAGAATTGATTTATCCTCGGATGATTTATTCGTCTTCGATTGAAGTTTATGGCTACTGCTGTGTGTGCTTCTTTTTTCTCTTTCCTCGTACTCTCTCTTTGTACTCTCTCTTCTGATTTTTTTTTTTTTTTTCTCCCTTTATGGTTTGGACTCATTTTTCAATCACTGTATAATAGAAACTGGCTATGCGGGAGTATTTGCAGATTTTTGTTCTTTCGTTCATTCGAATTAGGTAATATTTATACACATCCAACGGTTGTTATTTGAAATATTAATATGTATTGTCCGAAATTCTTAGATCTCCGTGAATTTATTCGCGGTTGATTTTAAAACGTTGAAATCGGGTTCAACGATCTAGAAGCTTTTGGTTGGCACAAGCGGATCGAGCTGCGAGGATTGTTAACGATCTTGTCTGGTGCGCGTCTGCTGCAGCATGCGGTGCAGTAGCTGTATCGATATATATGTAGGTTCAGGATCACCGATCTGTGACACGGCATCGGCATACATACGTATACATACATATAAGGTATATACATCTCTCTCTCTTTTCCTCCACATACATCTTGGCGTCGCGACGCTGTGCGACGCGGTGGAACTCGCAGAGATCCCCTTTCGCCAGGAGTTAAAGTAGGTGATCCCTACAAAAGTTGTACCTACGTACATACCTTTACTCTATATACAGAGTTCAGGTTATATACTGCGTATAAACTGCATAGCATGGATATGTGGATTACTTATGTTGCAGCGACTTTCGTCGGCTGGGCCGTATACTTACATGTATATAACGTTAAAAGCTTGTACATGTATATGGGCTTTATATCTACAACTCGACGGTGAAGTCAGGTTGGTCAGGTTCGTCGCGTCGCGTGGGTACCGTTCAAGTGAGCAACGTTGCAGAAACTTGTTGCTGACAACCCCGAGAACGTTCATGTGGACGTCTGTCTCGCTGCAGCTCATGCCGTTGCAGGACACAAAAAAGAAAAAAAAAAATTCAACTGAATCTACCGCACGTTGAGCCCTGCAAATGTATCATTCTGAAATTTTATATCATATTTGTAGAAAAATTTGTGCAAATCGAATGGAAAAACTTTTTTTTTCTACCGAGATGGCTAACTTCTAAATTATATCATTATGAGATCTAATATCCTGCAAATCGCGTGATATGAAACCATTTTAGGTAAAAATAAAATCTCGAATAAAATTATGTCATTAATAAAGTTTTACGCGTATAATATGGAGTAGAATTACTGTTATCGAGTGTACTGGATAAATATACATGTATATCGAGCGATTTTAAAACACATAACAGTATGTATATAGTAGTAATAACGTGATTTGAGTACCGGTCACCAGACTATAGTATAAACTAGCCTGCCGGACTCTTGGTGAATTTATATCATATACGTGTGTATCGTTTTATTTTCTCAACAAAATTGAGGTCGCGTATATATCAAAGAGCGTCGAAATGCGTGGTTATGAACGTACGTATATGCGGTATAAGGTATAGTATAACGTATGGTACATACACGATGTCAATTTTCTTTTCTTTCTTTTCTCCCATCGCTACAAATTCTCGCCGTACTCGTATTTTATAATTCTTCTGATCGTGGAGTGTAAACACCTATGCATGCGCGGATCGCAAATATATACATACTATATAGGCATGCATGTTATACATGCACAATAATTTGCATTTGAAACATCGATCCTTCGTATATCTTAGATAACTGGAATCAAATAAAATTTGACGAATGTCTACACGATTAATACGTAGCTAAATCTACATATAAAAGTATACAGCAGCTGAGTTGTAACATGTGGAATAGCCGGTTGGGAGATTAAAAAATTCAAATAACAGGTATACGGAAAAGAGGATATTAGATTTGCCAGTGCATGCATAGTAGTGTAGGCATGCATAAATTGGCAGCGTTAAATTTATGTTTATTGATTATTTATTCATATCAAATGACATAAGATTCCACGTTACACGATGGATTGGATAATAATTTATTCCTACAATGTGTACCGCACGTGTTACATTCATATATGTATTTAACGCGCGTGCAGCGGTTATCGACTTGTATAACTTATGGAATTTAGGTTGTGACTTTGTTGACCTTATCTATCGTATACACGCATATATGTATAGTCTTACTATCTTTGATCCTTGCCAGATTCCAACATTATTGATCACGCGGTACCGAAACCTGAACATACACCAGTGATGTGGGCCGATCGATGCCTAATTATGCGTTAATTAAAGAGCAGATAACTTCAGGCTAGAAATCATCATGGATCTATAACAGGATGTGATTGAAATTAATCCTCTATACTTTTTACAGCAACGATATCAATGTCCTATAAATTTCGACAAACCCCGAACTTTCTTTTCCATACACATATGTGTGTGTGTTTTTCTTTTTGTTTTTCAGACGACGAGAGTTTCTTTTTGTTCCGTAGGATCTGTTTTATCGGAGTATAAAAGAGAAGAAGAGATAGGGCTCGTGGATTTTCTCGAAAACATGCGGTATGTACGAACGAAGAAACTTATTGCGGGCGTAGTATTTGTTCGACAAAGATGAATGCCTTACAAGTCGATAATGATTCATGTTTAAACCATGAAAGTCAAATAAATTACAAGATGGAGATTGCAGCAGTTCGTTTCGGCAACTGGTTTAATGCATAAACTTTCAGCACAGAAGTATTATACCCCGCTATACTATAAAGTCCAAACTTGCAACAGAGATCAGCAGACTCCAAACTACACTGCAGCACCGCAGTGCACACGCTGGGGGATGTCATGACTGAATTTAAATGCCCTGACCACCGGTCATCCGGCTATAGGTATACTGATCGTATTCTATATAGCTAACAAACCGTAAAGGGATAACGTTGATTGCGCTACCCTGGTACTCGTGCAACGGCACGGTCCGATTACACATCCCCTCTCGTTAGCTCATCTTTTTATTTCACTTCTTTTTCTTTCTCTTTCTTTTTTTTTCATCCATAAATTCTGCTCCATGAAAATTTCGGCTTACAGCGATTCTCTTTCATTCTCTAAATAAGACGCACGCGCCTATATAGCTGTATAGTTTCTCTCTGTTATCCGCTCCGCAGAGATGCTGCAGCAGCAGGTTCACTGAACGGCACCCGAAATCTACCGTCAAAGAAAAAAACAAAACGGAAAAAGATAAGAAAAATGAGAAGGTATATTTGAAATAAAAAGAAAGAAAGCGATCAAATCTCCAAGAATTCTCCTTTGCAATACTATTATACCCACAGCTCTGCAGTGTGCATAAGCTGCCATCATGGGTGCTGCTGCTTTATTGCCGCTGCAGTTGCAGTTGAATCGAAGGAACGGTTTTGTTTCGTTGATCCACGATGCGCGTGTAGTTATCGGTGGTCCACAAGCCACGGGACCACGAGCCACGAGACATGGGACACGGGGCACGAGACACGAGACGTCGCGAGATGTAGGGTACCAAGAGGACGGGAAACCAGGAACCCGCGGAGCCTCGCGTCTTCTTATATACATGGCTTTCTGTACATATATACCCGCGGTACCAACACATTATATGTATATACCGTCGTGTTTCTAAATACACAAGCAGAGAGGACTCCACGTTATATACCACATAATACTATACCTAAACAGTTAGGGGGAAAGAGGAGATCGCGGTGGCTGGAGTGGCAGCATCAGGCGCGTACAGAGCCGTACAGAGCCGTCCGCCCTGCGGCCACTGCATTCCAAGGGCTGCCCAAACGAAAACCTATATTTTATATACCTGCCCCTCTCTACCCTTCTGTGTTGGTGACTCCCCACTCTCAATGGTGACCATCAGGGCCACGCTATACTCGCCATCCATTTCGTCCACAGGTAGGTAGGTATAAATACGGTTAACACACACTTATATAGAAGACTTTAGGCTTGAAGAGAGCACCGCATAAGCGACCCTCTTTTGCCCTCCGATCATCGCCCCCTCGTCACACTGTACCGGGAGTATAAACAGATACCGGGGTTTGGTCCGAGGAGGATTTAGAGCTGTGTAATTAATCTGTCCTTTAGCTGAAAAACTGCAACAATCTTGCCGTTCTGTTATACACCTTATTTATGTATATTAACACATTTATAGGCGCAGGTTGTCGCGAGGATGAATTAATACCGTAATACATTTAAGTATGCACCGTGTAAAACGCAGGCAAATTTACGCAGTTTTTTTTTCTAGATTTATTTTTGCAATTTATTTTTTTTTCAAGTTCAACGCGAACGCGATTCAGTAGTCAGATTGTCAGAGCGATGAAAAAGAGGTATTAAAAATGTTGCAACATGTACACCGAAGGAGGAAATCGTGCTCATGCTATCATCATTGTGTTTCGATATAGGTATATACCGAATCTTCTCCTTCATCGTCTGAAGACCTGCTCCTGTTGATTCAGGCGCTTGAACATAATTTTGACGTCCAGGTCAAAACCGCGTTCTGTAGTGCTTCTGCTTTAACGCGTGATTAAAGTATGCAACAGTTAACATTGATGTGTACGATTGTCACCATCAAAGTTGACTATTTTTAATGACTTGAAATGAAAAATAAACTTTTCTCAGCTGTAAAGTTTTGGAAAGAAATTATCTCGACTTTCTAATTTTCTTTTGTATCGTCTTATACGAATAAAAGATGTATACAATTATTCGGTCGTGAAACACGTGTCTAATTTGCACCACCCTCGAAATGATGTGGGTATAAGTTTGAGAGAAATTTCTTTTTTCTTTTTTCTCAAGATCATCCACCTTTTTGCGTAAACATAATCATATGGATATCAAAGATCGTTGGATCACGTATCGGGTTGCAAACCGAACACGATACATCTTCGGTAATATCGATATGGCAATAATAAAAGGACAAAAAAAACCAAAATAAAATACCCACTCAAATGAGGAAGCGTTGATTTGGAGGGATGAAAACGTGAAGAAAAAAAAATTCGGGAAGGTAGTGTGTACTTCGTGCCGATATCTTTATGGACTCAATGCGAGTCAAACGTGCTGTTTGGCGCGCAGCTGCACTTTGTAATTAGATATGAGACTGAATTTTAATAGCGGAACATAATATTATTCCACTTGAAAATATCAACGTACTCGTTTAGCACGTATAACAAAAAAGGAAAAAATATTTTTACGGCTCCACAAATTTCCGACGGCCTTCCCAATGCCAAACCATTATGGTAGTATAATCCCAGAGGATAATATAAACCGAATATAGTTTCTTTGATTGCAAATTTTATGGAGATAGCTTCTAGACAAGTTTTCTGTGATAATTTTTTTAATAGAATAATATAAAGTTTGTAATATGCAAGCATGATTTGAGGATAATATGCGGAACTGTGGATAAATAAACCAAATGATTAATTTGATAGAATATTAACAATTCTTACACTCATATTTTTAGCGTGCTGCAGGTGGAAATAGGAATATACGTTTCTCCACGTTATCTTCTAGACACATACTACAATCATACACGAAATGAGATGAACCGTTGATAGTAAAGTTTGAATATTTTTAGGAAATAGTGTGTCTTCATTGTTATTTTGTAATTCATATTCAAAACATCTAATCTGCAAGAGGTATTATTATCGTACGTATATCTCACAACACAAAACTTTATCGTGTAACATCGTTATAGAGAAACTTTCACAAAACTTTGCCTTATAGAAATTACACGTTAAATTGTACCGATGTATATTTTCATTCGTAATTCGTATTTATAAATAAACTTTACACACGGAAATTAAACTCGCGAAGATTTACTCTCCGTATTACATAGATACCAGTATCACAGATCCCGCACCAACAAAGTGGCTTCAAACACTGTTCTCAAAGATAAATTCTGAGTCTTATCGATATACATTGCTCGATCGACTCTGGAGCAGATCTGTCAATTACTCACAACAGAGGGCTCTCCGCAGCATCCACCTTTGGTCCATGAAGCTTCAAGCATTCGGTTTAATTTAAACAAAAGGTATTAGCAACGCCCTCCCTCGGATTTATCAGCAATAAAAGCCTTAGGGAGAAATTAAATCCGAGGCCGACCTGTTTATTTGGGGTTTTAATTTTTAAATGTATTGGAGCTTTGGTGACACAGGAACACGTCAAACTTCAAGCTATCAGGAAAAGGCATTTTTAGAAAAGCAGCCGTATTACTATCGTCGGCATTTGTGGCAGCAATAAAAGCAGCTGGGTGTTTGTGAATGACAAGAGTGGGATACAATCCCTGATCGTTGAAGTTTGGTCGAGATTGTTCAAGGATTGTTTAAACGTTGAATTTTATGATTCGGAAATAATAGTTCATTTGAAAAATGGGTAAGTATTCTTCGGCGGGGATTTTTTCTCGCTGAACACGTCATCTCATTAGTTTTAAGATAAACAAACTCGGCCTGATTGTTGCTGTTGGTTTTGTCATCTAATGTTTGTGTTCAATTGATAATTTTTAGAAATTTTTAATTTTTAATCATGCAGGAGGGTTATTAAGTTATTTTCGCAACTTGCTTGGTAGTCGGGAGATGCGCATTTTGATTCTCGGTTTGGATGGCGCTGGAAAAACCACAATTCTTTACAGGTTGGTCCCTTAGCTAATACCACCTCTTATCTGCTTAATTGAGGTTTTAACTCTACATGTAAATTATCTTACCATTTCATAGGTTACAGGTTGGGGAAGTCGTGACAACAATTCCAACCATAGGATTCAACGTTGAACAAGTCACTTACAAGAATCTTAAATTCCAAGTTTGGGATCTTGGTGGCCAGACAAGTATACGGTAGGAAGTGTTTTTCATTATCATCGAGTTAAATTCCTTGGAAGCACCGTATATTTGAATGCCAAATAATACTGAAAATTGTCACTTTCAGACCTTACTGGCGATGTTATTACTCTAACACAGATGCAATAATTTATGTGGTTGATTCAGCGGATAGAGATAGAATAGGAATATCAAAAGATGAGCTGATTTACATGTTAGGTGTAAGTATGGTTTAAAACATCGTTTTTTTTCCAGTATAATTCCAATATTTTCGATCAGCCAAGTTCGAGTTTTATGGCACGACAGCCTTTAAAAACTGGAATGTAATTGTTAATAAGCTAACATTTTCGATAATTCTTCAAGGAGGATGAGCTGCAGGGGGCGATCCTCGTTGTCCTGGCAAATAAACAAGACATGGCTGGGTGTTTGAGTGTAGCTGAGGTCCACCAGGCTCTTGGTTTGGATGCATTGAAAAACAGAACATTTCAAATATTCAAAACATCAGCAACCAAAGGAGAAGGACTGGACATGGCGATGGACTGGCTATCGAACGCTCTACAAAGTAGGAAATGATTGCCGTTAATCCAAAGCTTACATCATTCGAGCCTTATTATAAGACTAGTCATATGACTGTCACCTAATCGAAGTGTCTTCGTGTGGTGCAAGATGCCTCATTCAGATTTTGATACTTATTTATTATGTTGGAATATTTTTACATTCTCCGCAGCCCTGCGTAAGAGTGCAAAGAAATAGATAACATGAATAAATTTGGTAATTGGTTTGAAAGAATAGCGAAATCTTACAAAACCTCCCTTAATCTGCTGCTTCTAAACATTTTTGAAACAGGGAATGAAAGCTGAGTGAATGTCGATAATTGTTTTTCCAGGACAACTATCCACAAAATAGTCCTGGATTGTTATTATCAAATAATAAGGTTCATTTACATTTGTTAGAACTGCCCATTGCATAAATTTGCGTATTTTTAACAAAATTGATGTTTGAGCTGAATACAAATTGTATTGACTCATGAGTAATCAAAAAATATCTCAATAAAGACCAGAACTCCAACACGAGTTACATAATTCACCAAAGAGCGACTGTATTATCAAAGTTCACAGCGGGACTTGTGAAATAAGTAAATCATGGCTAAAATAAAGGTACACCACATGAGGCACTTGATCTTACGATTAAATATAGTGATAACATTGATTGGCTGGTTGTAATGATAAGCAATGCTTTTATAAAGGAATAAGGTGAAAGAATTGTCTAATATTGAAAACTTCAATACGAGATCCGGCATGAGCATATGACCATTAGTTGAATTCGAGGATATTACGCTAATGCGTGATCGCAGTGTTTGGTGCTCAGTATTGAAGTTAACGCTTCGAATAGAATACGATATTATTATGAAACTATCACACCACAAACGTCAAAGAGTCAATGAGATATAAATTAATATTCCAACATGACTATGGATCAATACGCATACATATGTTGGGCCTAATCAGAGAATCATAATATATTCCAAAGGCGAATGACTTTTACCATGGAGAAACTGCATACATAATACAAAATACATTTAATGTATGATTTCAAATTTTGTAATATTCCATTCTCTTATATTATAGTATTTAATAATGTAATAAATAGTTACGTATGGATATGAAAACCTGGGATGTGATTTTTATAATACCTTGAACTTCACTACCAGGCTGGAACTCCAAATCTATCAATTCGTTTCTCCTGTGCATCCAGTTCAATTCTGACTTTTTTTCTCATGTAAAAAATTGGGCAATCTCGACTGAAACAATCATGAAGCAAAAATGATGCATAAAACCGTGGTGCACGATGAGAAGTATGCTCACCTTGTACACAACACTTCTTGGTGTAAGCTCCCCTGGCATCTCTGGCACTCTGTCCATAATCTACAAAATTTTTCCTCCAATTTTCTCCCTTCCAACACTTCATGTTGGAAAAGTTCAGATTCACGAGCTTCGCAGTGTTGGCACAGAGCCATGTGCTCTCTGTCGGGTTTCAAAACGGCCTTACATCCCATACAAGTATCCTTTTTTTTCGTAAACGCAGCCAGGGCTCCGACACGAGAAGTTACCATGGTTTTAGTGCGTGTATGTTCTCCCCTAAGGAGAAGAGATTCTGCTTTGTCTCCAAGGATTGGTTCGAATATTCTCAACAACGGTTTTGATAATTGATTTTCCAAATAATAATTAAAATCAATTGGAATATTATTCTCAAGGACGTAAATTGGATCCTCTGCTTTTTCGTAAGCCGGAGTTCCTTTTGTAGCGGATGTGAACACATAAGGTACTCGGTCGCCGAGTTTTGGAGCTGTTCCGGCATCCCTTTTCTTCATTTTTGCCGCCAACTCTACGTGAGCTTGTTTGGATGTATAATCAGTCTTGGTTAGTTCCTTGGTTATGACGAGTTGTGAGATGTCAATGCGGTTGCAGAGAAGATCACTTATTATCTGTTTTGCGTATTCTGTCGCTCCATCAGGGTTTCTATAGAGAATGATTCATTAATCATTCACGGAATTTAGAAATAGGGCACGGAAAAAGTCGGAGTTTGGACTTACCTTTCAATAAGCAACTTTTGTAAGCAGGTATTCATCATGTTAGCAACAAGGGGACAGTTGTCTCTTCTCACAGTTTCCAGCCCTTTGCAGTCCATTTTATCATATTTTTCTGGGTTTGTAAACAACAGGCCTGCATATCGTTTTTTGTTGATCAGAAGATACGGGAAGTAGACTTTTTCAAATTCCAGTTTAATGGGTTTGATAAACTTGGTCGAAACAAACTCTGCAGCATCCTTTCCGAGTTCCATGGCTTCTTCTATAGTCTTTACGCCGAATTTCACCATGACAGAATCTGTATCACCATATATCACAACCGCATCGTGTTTGTACCCATTTTCAATTCGGTAACGTTGCTCCACTTCTTGTTTAGTGCGCTCTATCATTGCACGACCGTAAGCAGTGGTGCTCTGTAAAAAGATAATCATTTATAGTCGATTTGTGAGTAATAAACATGGGTGTTCTTTTTTTGAAACAAAACTCACGCTGGATATTTCCAAGCAGGGCAATTTTCCTACTTGAGCACCTGTAAATCCGTAGACAGAGTTAGCGGAAATTTTTAACGCTAATTGTCGCCCGTCTAATACTTTTTGTTTGAACGGATCAGTTTCATTCTTCAGTTCAGTTTTGGCAACTTTTCTAGCCGTGAGTAAATTCTCCAAGATTTCTGGAAGGAGTCCTTTCTTTACGCTTGACTTGACGAATAAGGCATTGGTTGGTGTCTTTGTAAATTTTTCTTCAGAGAGTTTTAATTTATGTTGCGTCGACTGAGGTAGGAGCGTCGTGTAACAGAGATTATGAGCCATTATGATGCTTGGGTATAGAGAGCTATAATCCAATGTCGCAATTGGATCGCTGTAGTATCCGCGTTGAGGCTCTATTACTGTTGCTCCTTCATACTGGTCATCGCTGTTTTGACTTTGGTATACTGGCATTACATAGCCTTTCTCGCGTGCCTTTATATGAGGGATAGAGATGGAGCGTTAAAACAAAATATCCTTAAAACATACCAATACCTATATGAATGGTAATCACCTTCCGTAATAGTTGTGAGACTACTTTAACTCCTTGTCCTCTGGTTAGTAAACAGCTAAGTGAAACACCGGTAACTCTGGCCATTTCCATGTAGTTAATAATACACATGAGTTTATCCAGTAGTCTCAAAGGTAGGTAAGCATCTTTTAGACAATAAACTGCAAGTCTTCTACGGGTTTGAGGATTGCCGTTTTGTAAATCGGTAATAATGCTATGGTGAACGTCTTCTTTTTGTTCTTGCAGAAAATGGTAACTGACTGCGTTTAATGTATATGAACGTAATTTGTAATCCCTTACAAGTACCTAAAGGAATATTCACAACAGTTTTATCCCCGCTATGAAATTTTACGTGACATAAATCACGCTCACAAGGGAAAGACTTACCAGTAATAAATCGAACGGCACTCTGCCTTCAAAATTTACGTGTTTATTTTCTCGTCTACCCATTTGCTTACTCTGTAATACCTGATCTCTTATCACAGATCTTATGTCTTTTATCCTCCCAAGATAGCTAAAGGATTTTACTTTGAGATGTTGCGCTCGATTTATCAAATACGGAAAATCGAAGTTGTTTATATTATAGCCGGTAAGAACATCAGGGTCACACTGCCTGATAAAGTCTGCCCATTTCTTAAAAAATATGACGCTATTAAGGATAAAATTTTGGAAAGTCATCTGTACCAAACTATGTGGAACGTACCTCCAGCATGATTGCCTCCTTTGTGAAACTCAGTACCTGCGATCCAATAATAGGTGCACATGTGTTCAATGTGAATACGTTACGCAGAAATGGTTCTTTATCTCCATGCCTTATGACCATGTTCGCAATCTGTATCACCGGATCATGATTGGCTTCAGGAAAGATGCCTGAGGAAAATTTAAAAGAAGTGTAAATGATTGACTTCTAGCATATCAAAAGCGATCCAAGACTAATTTTCTAGCTGCGAGCCATCACCTTTTCGTCCAGCACATTCAATATCAAAGCTGAGTATTCTGAAAGGCGCAACCTTAGCCCATTCTCCTTCTGGTGGATGAGCAATGAAGGCATCCCAAGCAACATCAACTTCTAGTTGACAGCGGCTAGTCAAAGGTAATTCGTGTTCTGGCAGCCCTCGTAATTTCCACTTACCAGGTGATAGGTGAATCCAAGAACAACCTACCACTGAAGTATCCACCATAAATCTTGAATACAAATGTTATTAATTGCGATATTTGAAGAACGAAATTAACAAGGAACAAGATATTGGTACACACCTGACATCGAACTCAATGTTACTTTCGAAGGCTTGATATACGTGATTACTAAAAGTTGGAAAAATAGTCTCCTTTTCCAATAAACGTTTGGACGCAGCTACAAATTTTGGTAAGGCAACCGTGATTTTTAACAGAGAAATTGACTTCTCCCCGGCATACCCATAAATTGATTGTTTCTCGACCATCTCCACGACTAGTACCGCTTCTTGAATTGTTCCCGATTTCGATCTCATGTCTGCTAGCACAGCTTGATTTAAAGCTTCCTAAACAAAATGAAAACTTCATCATTAAGACGATAAATGAAACATCAGTACATCATCTAATGCATTAGGGTACAACTCTTACTCTGAACGGTTTGCAGTGAGAGTCAATGAATTTGTCTGGAGCAGTTACAAAAAAGTAAGGACAGAATCCGTGGACATGACAGCAAACAGAGTTTCCTTCCGTGGTAACTCCGTACATCCTCATAATTGGTACAGGCCCCACTTTGCTCCCTGGCATTCCAGCCAGTGGCTCTCCTGAAATAAGCTTTTTTTTCAACTTCATGGTCCTAACATTATGAAAAAGATATTGAGAAAGATAAATTATAAGTTACGGGATACACAAGTCTGCGGATAAGCCTTCACCAGGTCAGGGAGTTCAGTGGAATTAGAAAATTTTAGTATACCTGAGAATATATTTATTTTGCAAAATACTGTGCAAATTTTTGTCAAGTAGAAGTATTATTGAATTGAACTAGTATTACCTGTGTAGTGATCAATTTCTATTTGTTGAAAAGTGAGTGAGTCCTTTTTTGGATCAACTAATGGAGGAGCTGGTCGATTCCACTTGGCACATGTGTTTTCTTGATCCGGGCCCTGCACAATATTTATGATTGATTAATAATTTTGTTATTTTTACAATTCAAGAGCAATTTTTAGACGCATTAGTTCAACTTCAGCCCTGAAAATGGTGAGGGATGAATGGTGATGAAAAGTTATTGTGTTCTTTACCCATGGTAGATTCATTGTGGAATGTGTGTTGTAGATACTTTGACAACAAAATGCATAATGCCACGTTTTAATGTCAGAGTTATGGTAACATATGCAATTTCATATTGCTGCAAATATTATTATCATCATGAAACAAAACACCTGTCAGTCACATGTGCAAAACAAGCTGGTATGCTTTAAACAATGCTTTAAATATCACTGATTGTTTGTATAGAGATCAGTGTGAAATATGCATAGAATGAAAAATGGTGCTGTGAAATTTGTATTGGATGTACATGAATTACAACTTTGAATCATGACTGCCAAGAAATCTGATGAAACGAGCAATTACTGTGCAGTGGAAGAACTATGATTAACACAAATTGTTCTATGTCAGCTAATGCAACAGTCAAACCACAATGTGACTTACTTTGGATTGTATATGGGCCTCCTCAGTCTAGAAGAATATAGGGCAAAAATTTAATAAAGGGAAATAGCTAACGTCGGATAAGATGTGAAATACTGTTATCAGTTGAGATTCTAAAATTCTGGAATGCATTATTGTCTTATGTCATACGTTAACCACAATGGATTATACCTCTCCAGACATCCGACTCGATTCTTGGGATTCATCCTCAAAATCTTCCATAGTAGCAAGTTCTGCCTCAAATGATCCTGGATAGTCGTCATCTTTGTCGTCTACCCTGTTTGTAAAATATTCAGTCTTAGTATATGAAAGCAAGACAATAGAAGTTGGAACTTTAACTGATATTCGTGTTAGAAAACCCGTTGTCGAGCAAAATGATTTTTTTAAACTGTTTTCTGATGATATGGTTGACACTGCAGCGATACAAAATCATAAAATCTCCGGTAAATCCTGTTTAAGAGCATAACCTAATTTAAAGCATAAATGTTGATTTACCTGAATTTATTCTTTTTGGCTGGGGGTCCGGAAAAAGGCTTCTTACTCATAATGATATTCAAAGGCACTTGATACTTATTTATTAATTATTACAGTTCAACTACGCGCACTTATTTTGCAAGCATGAATACACTTGTCGAATACACGTATTGGATGTGGCGCGAAAACCGCGGACGAAATCTTGTAAGTAGTGTTGATTCCTGACAATAGTTAACTCTAGCTGTCGTTAGAGACATTTACAGCTACAGCCATCTAGCGCAGTCCTAATTATTTCCCATAATGCAACTGACGTCTGACGTTTAAATTTGAATTATCGCCGACACGAGAGGTGAAAATTATGCGCGCGTTTTTTTTACAGTTTGACGTTTCTCTGTCATGAATAAGTCGCTAAATTTACATAATGCATTAAACTATAATGAAACGTAGAGAAGCAGTGACCGACGATGAAACCGAGAGCGAAAGTGTCGACGAGGAGATTACCGAGAGCGATGAATCGCTGCCACCAAGCACTAAAACAGGACAATTCCTCGGCATACCTAGTTTTTCGCTTTCCTACAAGCAACTACCGAAAAAATTCTTGAAAATCTCTTTTTTATGCATTAACGGCGCAACATTCGTAAGAGCGGCGATGATATTTTATTGTTCGGATTTTCTCAAGTAAAATCATGAGGCAATTGATAATTCCGCATATTTTCACAGCTTTCAGGTATCACAGCACTGGTAATATCGATATGGATGTTGGCTGACAGTAAATTAATGTCTAGACTTGTGGGTCAGCGGTTATTTGTAACGATTTTACTCTTCGTCGGTCTATTGACCTCTATGGTAGCTTTTTTAGGAATTATAGCCATAGTAAAAAAGAGAAAGAAGTTTCTAATTATCGTGAGTGCAGGCCAGAGGGGATTTTTGCTCAAAAATGACTGAGGCTGAATCAATAACACTAACTTTTCTAATTGCAGTACATACTATGCCACGTCGCGTCGCTGTGCATAATTTTCATTTGCGCAATCATGAGCTTTTCATTTTTTGATAAAATTATGAGGAAAATACGCGAGGATATGCTGAACACGATAGTTAACTACCACTCTCTTGACTGGGTTACTGAAGCCTGGGATAATACCCATCAATATGTAAGATCTTAACTGTTGATATTGGATTCAACTGCAATTTGAATCGGACTACAATTGAATTTCAGCTTCGATGCTGTGGAATCAGGTCCTACAAAGACTGGGCTATTTATCACATGAACATACCTCAAAGCTGTTGCTCTTCAACAATTGAACAGGTAATGGATTTTTTTTTTTTAAATTATTTTCCAAAATATGTTGACGATAATCATGGTGCCATTTCAGTGCCTGATAATGAACAAGGACCTGGCTTATAAATCTGGTTGTTTAAAACGAGCTCTTATTCTTCTGAAATCAAATGTCCACGCGGTAGCGGTGTCTGCACTGTTCATCGCAATGATCCTGGTGTGTTTGAAAAATAAATTTCAGTCAATTACGTAGGTATTATAAAATGGGTGTACCTTTTATAGGCTGCAGGTATTTTTCTGGCGGTTGGGGTGTGCAAGAGGTACAGGTGGAACAGGCCCCCTACAGGAAGCAACATGAAATCGTGAATGGTTTTATAATGCATAGGTCAACGTAAATCAGAAGTGAAATACAAATAATGTAAAACGTTATGTATTTATTATCATATATAGATCATATATATTTTCTGAAAACACTTAATATATTATACTTATAATAATATATTGTAAGTTATTGGACATGCTGGTTGGGTCGTGACACTGACTGCCGTATGGCAGTGGCAGCGATTTTTAGTGTAGGTTCCGGAGAACACAATATTTTTTTTTTTTTACTAGTGTGACATTTTTATTTTATTTTATTTTATTTTGTTTATGTAGTATGTGATACCCAAACTTATGAATATTTAAGAAAGATATATGAATTTTTCCCCCCCATTTTCTCTCTTTACTTAATATCAGCATCGCGAATTATATCGTCATTACATCGTCAAAATATTTTATCCGATGAATTCCGCCGCTATGCGTTGATGGTGTGATCAGCTGCTGTCTGCAATATTCGTTATACAAAAACGTGAAGTGTATTGACATCGGTGTAATTATAGGTATATTTATTATATTATCTTTTTATTCATCTCATTTCTACTTTTTTCGTTTCTCTTTTTTTTTTTTTTTCTCCTTTGTCACACAAACTCAAGATTTATTTCCATACAGTGTCTATAATTGTGAAGGACAGGGCTGGGCGCAGATCAGGCAGATTCCATCCAGTTACAGATATATTATATCATAGCAAACATCGTGACTATTTACAATAAATACAGTTCGTTAGATTATATATAAATAAAATATAATATCATATCATATCAGTTTAGGTTTACAGCAACACTTGACAGTAAACAATTAGATCAGCGGCAAAATAGCGTAATCTACCTAGGTAGTGGTCGTAGCTATAGCGTAGCCGAGCTGTGCTTCGAATCAGCTCCCTTAACATTATTCTTTCAATTAATTAATTAATTCATCCATTATTTTAGTAATCAAGTATACGTGGACCAGGGTCTAGCTAATAGGCCACCCTATTCTGTTCGATTTCTACATTGTTAGAGAATAATTGGAGATTTTATTTAATTTAATTTTTTTTTTCCTTTTTTTCAAAATAACAAAGTATAATAACGATCAATTGAATATGAAATAAGACGAACTTCATGGAAGTTAAAAAGTGATCAAATTCAATATAGGTTTGGAAGCGGACGCATTTGTTCACCCATTTCCATATCAACTAGGGCGATGATATCTCGCTGTGTATATAATTTGACACTTGATATTTAAAAAATACTTTATGCTTTGAACGATGTTATTTAATTTAATGGTAATTTAAAAATGCATTACAAAGCATGTCTAATCCTATTTATACACTTAATGGTAATTATTATTAAATAATTAATAATAGTTACCCATATATGCAGACGTTACAATGGTTGGTTGATCCGCAGCTACATCTCTGATTTTTTTTACTCATTCGTGATTCTTTTCCTTATTTTTCCCGTTGAATGGTGAGTATTTTATGAATTATATTTTATACGCTGAGTATGGTTTCCTCAATGCGGGCAAACGAAATATATTATGAATGCTAATATATTTATACGTTAATATACGCGGTTCGGGTTTTTGGGTTGGGGTACATCATGTCTAGTTACAATATGTACGTATTTTCTTATTTTGTTTATTTTATGTTTTCCTCTTCTTCTCCTTTCTTCATGCCACGCGTGCGATGGTATATTAATTTAGATATACATTTATTATTTTATGATGTAAAACATAAAACATATCGTGTGTTTATTTATATTCCAGCAAGCACAAATATATGAAGTTATGTATATATGCATGTATTTATGTAGGTATGTATGCTTGTATGTATGATACGTATCAATTATACGCATTCGTGAACGTTACTCACGTAATTTATAGTATTGCGATAATGTGGTTTATAATTATATAATCAATCTCGTATCATCCCATTCGTTCCTTTCATTGGTAGCTACCTAATTGTTGGTATTTCAAAACATTTTGATACACCTTTACTTGCTGACACTATAGCTCTAGGGTACGACACATTCATGTTAAAAATATGTTAGCTTCGCTATCTGCTTTCTCTCTCTCTATCTTTCGCTCGATCACTATAGGTATATAAGCATTGCACCGATTCTCCACCCGAGAAAGCACCACTATAATACAACCCCGCCTATATCAGTTCACACCCATCTGCACACACCTAAAATTATCTAATTTTTAATTAATTTATTATTAATTAATCAATTAGGTAATTGATAACGCAACGTCCATTTATAGATTAGCCCTATTTTAAATCTAGCGCACATAACAAATACCAACCGACTTCTCTTCTTTGAATTTTTCTCCATCTTCTTTTCCTTCTTCTTTTCTTCGTCCTGGCCATTCACTGTTGAGAGTTCTATATATTTTCAGCCATTCTCGCTCTGTTTGTCTTTTTTTTTTACTTTTTCTTGTTTTCTTTTTTTTGTTTGTTTTTAATTAAATGTTTTTTTTTTTATTCCATTCATTTTTACCCTTATACGTATAATATGTACCATAGTAGGTATGCCGGTATAATATGTATATAATAATATGTAACACCTGTACATTTACCAATTACGATAGTAAAATATTGTATAGGTATTTACATTGTATAGCGATATGTCACCCCATTTTTTGAAATAACAATTATGTTATTCTAAAAATGCTGCACATCAATATCGCTATAGAATTACTCTACTAGCTTAAATATGCCGATGTAAAGCTATATATTGACTAGGTTCTCTCACTCATCCCACCTCAACAATAAATGGCCGTGAAAATAATTGTCCTTAAATTCCTAGTTACCTTGTATGAATGCAGTTTACTGTTTATTATAGTTTTTTCTTTTCTCGCTTTTTTTTTAAACTTATGTTAACTTTACGTTCAATAATGTTTCTTTATCCCTTATTTTTACTTTTTTCTCATGTACGGTAATTTATAGGTTTCGACATCGTCGGTATCCATATATTATTATCCATTTACGTCGCGTCTGATTCAGCCTCTTATCGTTATCAATACGCCTGTACTTGAATCAACAGGTGATCCTTTTCATATCCCTTACCGTTCCAACTTTATTTGTTTAGTTTTTATTAATATGCTTATTCAATTAAATGATTTAGTAATTTTTTCAAGAAACTCTTAACCCGCTTTTCGATGAATTCACAAACTTATTGGCAACAATAAAATTGTAACCAGACATTTAGTTAAATCTTTTAGTATCGGCACGAATATTTAAATAGGTATATAGACCCCACACTCAATTCTTATAACTCTTTCCACTACACCCTATTATAAGTATTATTTATAACGTTAGTGTTTTGGCATCTTTGAAATACACAAATAGACTTTGGTATAAAATTTTGTTGATAGTTTTTTTTGTTTTTATTCTGTGTGCACATAGAGCGCTGAGCGTACAGCGGCTTTTCTTATTCAGTTCACTGACAGGCACGGCTGTCATTAAAGATTAATTTGGAGCGTAAGTTTCTTTGAATGATTACCTTACCTCCAATTTTTTAGCAGAATGGATCCAGCCACCAGAGTTTACAAGCCGGAGTACCTCTCCTCCTGCGACGCTTCTTGCTAGATGAATCTGCAGCCTTTTTCACAAATCTTATATTGTAAGGGTCTTCCGCAAGCTCTGGGTATATTTGTGCGTCGTGAGTGTATTCACCCTCGTAATTTGACGCGTGACCGACTTTTAGTATCTCTTCTTGTTCCGTCACCATCCACTCTACGGTCGTTAACGTGTTACTCTGCAATGCCTCTTTTTCTCTGTGCCAAGCTTTCCTTATCGCTGTGGCTTTAGCATGATGAAGGAGCCGTTGCTTTTCTTTTTCAGCTGTTGTTCCATATCGTAAGTTTACAACGGCACTAGTACCGTGGATTTTAACGTCGATCAATGAACTACTACCACTTCCGTTTTCGTTTTCATGGAATGTCGTATTTACCTGACCACCTAGACGCTTTAACTGACCACGATCTTCACTTGCTCGCCATACCTCTTCCTTGACGAAGTAAAAAGCGTCCTGCTGAGCGCTGTGAACGACGAACGTAAACGGTAGGAAGTAAGATCTGTTGAAAACGGACGTAAAAACATCTTTGTATATTGCGTTGGCTGCTGGGACACTTGATACTACAGCTTGACCATCAGCCGTTCGAGATACAAGAATTCCTTTTCCGAATGGTGGATCGGAAGCTGCACCTAAACGATTTGGGACTAATTCACTGGCGTCCTTTTTCAGCGCAGAACGAGGGGGTGCAGATAAACTCGCAGCGTCTCCAGAGTGCCTCTGAGCTATGTATGCCAAGAAACCAGATCGTACTCCTAAGTTTCTGGCTCTGTCTTTGGAGCCAAATATCGAACTACTGGGCCCCAATGACGAGCCATCGGGACCGCCAGGAAGTTCTTCTGGGAAGAGCTGGGGAGCAAGGTTCTTCAAATTGTACCCAAGATGCGAAAGCCATGTCAAATGATCTGAAAAATAAACCGTATCTGATAACAACTGAAACTTTTGTCTGAGACTTCTTGTTCCGGAGGTATAAAGTAAAGTCGAATAAAAAATACGGCGATTTCATGCCGCAGATTATTAATTTGTGACAATAGTTCTTTCGAAATTTATCTCACCTGTGGGCTGATTCTGTTGACTCGTGTGTCTAACGTTGATTGGATCGTTTCCATTAAATCTGTAAAGGTTGAGATGTGTAGGGGTAGCAACCCTGTCTAAAACATTTTCCCATAGCGGTGACATCCACTTTCCGATCAACGGATCGTACACTTTTCCATTCGGCATATGGACAAGCGATGTCACCTGCAAAAAAAACATGGTATAATCAGTATTTGATGTCCAGAAGATATCATTTTATATAATTACCGGGTCCAAAAGTCCTCCACAGAAATCAACTGGTAGATAGAGATAGGGGTTGGAATCGTAGACAATATGCCCGTAGGGCGACCTCATGATCTCTCTAATTCCTTCTCCGTATTGATTGAAAATCATGATAGGGGTTCCACATTGATCAGTAGCGATGTAATATTTGTGCCGATAAACTTGAGCATAAATAAGGTGTCCTCTGTCATCGTAAACTAGGGACATCAGTTTACCATCACGGGGGCTGTAGATTTGGTTGACTTCATGAGGTCTGTCTTGGTTATTGTAAAAGAACTGCGTGATATTTCCATAATTGTCCTTTCTGGTTGCGAGCCGATCCAAGTGATCGTAATAGTAACGTACGTCGAATCGTCCCCTTCTCATAGCACGGGCTAGCAACCCTTTTGCGTTGTAATTGAATCTTTCTTCTCTGGCATTCTGAATGACCAGACCTCGGTTGTCGTATTTATAAAGTCCTTCGCCAAACTTGACGATTCTATCCATTCCGTTGTACTCCATGGGAATGGTGTTTCCTCGATATGTTAAAGACAGCATGTTTCCATTGTTATCATACTTGAAGCCCCACGGTTCCTGAGCTTCAACTCCTGATAATTGACCGTCGTAATCCCAAGTATAATTTTTAACGCTCGTATAAGGGTTACCGCCAAGATTACGAGTATACGTCCTCGTTTGGTTGATCCGTCCTCTAGAATCGTGAGTGAATTCCATCCTGAATACTTCAATATTGTATATAGTGACGGTAACTTTGGTTTCCAAAAATCTGCCGTTGGTACTTCTAGAAAAGAGAGCTGTTCCGTCAGAGACTGTAGTCTCGTTCATTTTCGGCTTGGCGATTTTAAACTGTCCAATTTGTTCGAGAGTTCCAGTCTTCGGATTGTACGCCATAGGATGCTGCGGAAGATTTTGGCCACCGATTCTACCCTGAACGGCGGTTAGCCGGAAGTTGTTATCATATTCAAAGGTGAACTTCGCATTGCTGAGTCCAGTTTTTGCCCCAAAGTCTATTCGCTCCTCTATCAAAAGCCCTGCATTATACTGATAATCCCACTTGTACTCGACGTCTTTTTCAGAGTGTATAACTTCCGAAGGAAGACCGTTCTCTGTGTATATTATTTCGCTTTTACCATCGCCATGGATTATCTCCGCTATCTGACCGGAAGTGTGATACCTGTACACGATTCTTGCACCGTCTCCGGGAAAAACAGTTTGTAAAAGGTTTCCATTGTGACTATAATGCTGTAGATAAGCTCTCGAGCTTCCAGGTGGTGTATAAGTGACCCTTAAAAATCCTAGAGAAGCCTGGCACGAGAACGAATGTTTGGTGTTTGACGGAAGAGTGACATGACGTAATCCACCGTCATCGTCGTACTGAAGAGAGAAATTCCGACCACTGGCAAGGGTGATTTTTGCCAGCATATTATCATCATTATAGGTGTATTGCTTGGTGCCATCTTGACTGTTGGTCACCTTTGCGAGATGTCCGCGGTGGTCGTAGCTATAAGTTTCATCAGATGCTCCCCATTTCCAGCTTTCTATACGGTTAAAAGTATCGTACGATATGCTTAGATTATGACCGTGGTGGTAAGGCTGCCAGTTCAAAGGTAGGCCCGCGGGATCAAAGGTTACGGTCAATAACGGAGTGCGATTTTTGTCGTAGAATGTCTCACGGCTGAAAGCCTGCTCAAATTCCACACCTATTACTCTAGTTTCGTTCACCCAAATCTCGCGGTTCAAAGTCTGTTGCAAGTGGCTCACGTCACCGACGAGATTATACGACGTTGTCATCGTGTTGGTCAGCTCGCCGAGATTCATGACTTGATAACTCCACATCGGAAGCATTTCCGCTTCCACTGGTAACGCGGCTTCTAATAGTGGATGCTTGGCTTTTGCTGCACTCATGACAGTGCCACCTCCAGGGAGTGAAATCGTCAGGCTACTGTTGGTGAAGGCAGTGGCTACTTCTACCTCAGTTCCTAAAATTAGAATTTGGAATTGGCATCATGGAATCCCTATAACAGCTGTTCAAAATTATTAGAGAAGATTTTTATCAGCGAATTACTAACCGTCTGTGATCTGGAGGGTTTTGAACTTGTCATTCTTCATTATTAGCTCAAGGAACCGGTGATTGTCTCCCTTTCTTAGAGCCTGAAGTGGCGCGGAGACTCTCACAGCAAGTCCCTCATTCTTCGATAATCCAGAACTTAATTTTAATTTTTCACCGGTCGGAAGTATCACGTCCGTCACACGTCCAAGATTGTCATACGAGTACATGTACGTTTCGCTGCCCTATTGAAATAAAATCATTTTTTATCGTCGAGCACAATATTTGGCGTGAAGCTATTCTTCAAAATTATTATACTTACTCCTGATCGGCTGGTGAGCAGTCCAGTCGAGCTGTCGTAATCGAGTGCGATTTCAGACCTCCCTCTTTCTGACAATTTTACGAGGAACCCGACTCCCGAAATTTTAAGTTCCGATTTGTGGTCTTGTGTGTTTTCAATCGAGCTAACGACGTTGCTGTAGTCTCTCAAAAACTGTATTTTATTTCCTGCGCTGTCTGTGACGGTCGCCAATTTTCCGAAGCTTGTATTTTTGCTGTACAAAAACGAGTACCTCGTCTTCCCAGAGGTCAGATCTTTCGTTGCTACGTGTTGCCCGTAGCGATTGAAAACGTAGACTTCATTAGATGGGGGGAAGGGAATGTGGAATTCTCCGCTCTCATCCAGCTTTGGAAGATACGGCTGTAAGGCCAAAATGTGCAAGCTACCCTGATCAGCAACGTGCAATACACCATCGGGGGAAACCGCGAGCGCTGAAATTGCCAAGAATTTTGCATTCGATGACAAGAGCGTTTCAGTGCTACTCGTATCATCGGTACAACTACAGGAGTCCATAATTTTGGTACTAGGTGTGGTATTGTTGCACTCGCATTGCCCACGAAGTCTTTCCTGCTGCTGTCCCGCAAAATGGGACATTTTTCCAGAGGAATCGACCATCCTGATCGAATTCACTCTATGCGAATCGCTGTCAGCAATGTAGAGTTCTCCGGTCGGACTGAAAGCCACCGCCAAAACGGATCCCAAAACTTCATCTGATTTTTTGTTATTAGCAGCCATCGAAGAATTCGATCTCGGTGCTCCACCCATGTTGGCATTACTTGTGCAGTGGAGAGGCGTTCCAGCGACCACTCGGACCTTCAGATCACTGGTCAGCTTGAGGACTAATCTGTCATCAATAAAATGGAGAGAACCGTCTAGCGGACTAAGGGTCAGTCCAGTTGGCCACTGAAGTTGTGCTCGATGTGCAGGAATTGCCCCCATGCATGGAGCAGGTGACCAGTGATTGTGATGACCGTGATGACCGACAAGAGTGTGAATTACGCCGCGAGGATCTACAGCTCGGATATTTGTGCCGTCAGCAATATACATTGTTTTATCAGCGGCGATTGCAATTCCTAGAAAATGATTGGTAATGTAAAAGATATTGTTTGGAAAAGATTTCAACTCTACATTTCTATATTATTTTCAATGAGAAAATAATTAGAAACTTAGACCAACCTTTAGGATGAGCCAGTTTTGCATGAATTGCTGGCCCCTCATCACCACAGTGACCTTCGTCACCGGGGATACACCGTTCGCCACTTCCAACAACCGCCTCCATGTTGATACTGGGATCTTGAACTTTCTCTAGGGATAAAGCTTTCAGGATTTGATGCTTCTCAGGGTCACTTATGTAAAGATGACCGTCCGCTGGTGATACCGAGAGGTAATACTGATACGCCACTTGGGTCGCGCTAAGGAATAATTGAAGGTGATAATGGTAATAAGTACGTGAAATCGTTGTATCGAATCGTGATATTCGTAATATCTATAATATCAACGAACCTAAGGATTAAAACAGTATTGATATTCCCCTCGGGGGTAATTCTGCGAACGAGATTAAAATCTCCGACATAAATGCTGCCGTCTGGTCCACTGGTAAGTGCAACAGGAGTGAGCAGCCTGGCATCTTTTGCGAGCCCATTACAATCCTGACAAGTTAAATTTCTCTGCAATCCCGTACCCATAACGACTTTAACAGTACGTGGATACTGTTTTAGGTGAAGAGTGGATCCATCTCCCTTCTGAAGGATCCCTTCGTGGAAATTGTAATGATGATGAATGTCCAATCCCCATCCTCCGACGTCCGAAATGTCTACGTCAAACCCTTGCAAAGTTGCTGTTTGTGTTTCCCAGACTACCGCCTGGCAGCTGGAGTGCTGATAGCCGATGGAAATTCGTGCCTGAGCTACACCGTACACTTTCTGCTTATAGACGTTTCTCTTATTCCACGCAAATGTGTGTTCCAGGTTTGGATCGGCTTCGTAAGTTTTTGCGTGAAGGGATCCTTCGATTTCCACATGCACATGGACATGCGTCAATGACTTTGGAATGGAAGGTCCTGTCAATTGCATCCTGACAGTAGATAAGTACCCTGCGGCTTGACTACTTTGGTACATCAGATGCAAATTCGATCCCGGAATAGCAATGCTTTCTTGAACGATCTGAAAAACGAATGATGCAGTTTTACCTGAGGATGAATAGTTGCAAGACGATGATACATGGGCGTAAAATGAAAGGTACCTGAGTTTCAGCAAAGATCAAACTCTTTCCTGGCAAACCTCCGACTTTTTCTGGCATCCATGTACCAACGATTATCGGACGTAATATTTCGTGATCGTGTTCCAGGCAAGGTCCATGTTCGCCAAACAGGCCCATTGAGATCCCTGGGAAGCCTATTATATTTTATGCAGTAAATAAAACGAAACTTAAACATTCAACACTCATGGACGGAACAGAGACAACACAAGTTGATGATAATCAGCGCCGGTTTAAGCCCGTTGAACATGGTTCGAATAAATTTTTCGGTCGCATAAAAAATAGTATAAAAACTGAAAAGTTGTCACTTAACGAGCAATATAATATTGTCAATAAATCTTATAATTTTATAAATGATACATGTTCGCCGATTTATTCTTACCAACGGCGGGACTGGGGGGTTGATTCGGCCTATAAGACACGCTTTCTTCACTGAGCGTCATGGCTACTGGGGGTAGAACAACGATCTGATTCCAAGGCACGAACACCGTGCGGGTCAGAGGTTTGAAGGGACTTCTTTGGAACTGTAGAGTAACGGCACCTCCACCGTTTACGAGTACGTCAAACCTGCGATGATATTGATAAGAAAATATGAATAAAAAATTTGGGATAATGCAATATACGTGAAGATATTTCGTCGCAATTCCTATAAGCAAGTATATCGCCTCAGCGAATATCTCGTATACCAGCATATAGAAATTATTGTGGTACTAATTCGAAGGTTCAATTTGCATCAGCTATGCCGTCGCAATGTCTTGACTACTACACGCAGCTTCTAAGCTAAATCGGTGGCTCTAGGGGTTCGTTGTCAGATTGTGGCTGCATACGCCACAGATAGTTGAATCGAGAGGAGCGTTTGGCATGTGTAACTATATATGAAGCAAACCTTTGTGGAGACTACCTGACATATTACATGAATATTCAGCGGTGATTTTGGGGGAGAGGTGATGAAGATAGGGAGGTCAGGTTAATGCTACGGACTTGCGCGGAGTAATTAACAGGCTTTCAACATCATTAGCCCAAGCTTTGATGTGGTTTGCGATCCCCTCTCATTTCCCCTCTTCAACATCCGAGGATTACCCTTAGCAGAGTATCTCCACCGAACCTCACCTTTACGAAACAGACGTCCCTTTTCGTTACAATGCACCTCTGATCCCATTACCGTGTGTGTACAGCTTGAGCACTTCTCTACAATACGCGCCTTCAACTCAATATATCCGAATATATACTATTAAACCTATACTGTACAGAATATTCTCACCAGGGATCAGAGTCAGGAGGATAAAATAGTGATGTACAATTTTTTTTTCATAGATATATTTCACAACACTTACCATCCACCAGCTCTTGTCAATGTGAATCCAAATCGTGAATCCTTGTCGACGGATACCCGAATTCCAACAATTCCGAGTCCTTGTTCGGTTACTACTTGTCCTCGCATCACGGCAACCCGGCTGTTACAAATAAATAGTATAGCGGTGGCCATGGAATTAAATGTTGGAGAGAAGCAATCAACTATTCCGCAGCTGATTTTTCTTTCATTTTTAATTTCAGGTTTAACATCACAAATCGAGATAAAAAACAAACAAAAAAATGTAGGAATTTTTTTCATCGTTGTTTCAATGAGAGAACTCAGTATTTCATATGTACGTGCTACAAATTTTCTATGGATTTTATCGGACAGATGAAATCAGCTTCGGTAGTTAATAGCTCAACAGGCAATACACATCCAATATTCCCAATTCATTGCCAAACGCGATTCTGTAACTTCATTTAAGCGCCATTGAACATTGAATACAAGAAACTAATGCCCCTCACAGAATCTAAATTGCAAAACAATTCAAATTGATTCTATGATGAAACAATGGAATGTAGGGAATTGCAATAGTATCATATATCGGTATAAAATCAGCATCGTGTGCTACTATAATTGGCAAGAGAAGTGAGAACATTTACTGTTCGATTAAATAACAATTTTTTTTCACCGAGGTATACATAGGGTCTTTTTTTTATGAAGTATAGAACGCATGCAGATAATATCATGTATGTATAGACGTAAATGTATAATAAAAATTCAGCAAATCGCAGGATTTCTGCAGAGTATAATAATCATAATAATAATCATAATGATAACCATAATGATAATAATGAGAATAATGAGAATAATATTGTAATATGTTATATATAAGCTGAATATTGTAAGCAATCATGTGTGTGCTGAATGTAACGAAAATTATACATAACGGTGTAACATAGTTTGCCATATATATGTGTACATATCCATATACATACATATACACATATTTTTAGTTCATTCATATCTAGATATGTATGTATATTAATAAATAATATAAATACACACATTATATTATGATATACATATACATATATGTGCATATGTAATATGTGTATACGTATACAGAGTATTTATATAAGTCCCTAAGGGACTGCATATAGGAGGATGGTGTTTCTTGGAGGATCACGCTCCCCCTACGTTAGAGATCGACTATTTTTCTGAGTGAAAAGTAAAACAAAAAGAAAAAAAAAATTATGTATAGGTATATACGATATACACTGGACGAAAAGTTAACTCTGAAAAATATATGATCAATGTGTGATAATTAATAATTTTCAGTAACTGCAGTGCTGTGTCTATGGTAGCTGCATATATAAATGTTATAATTCTGTTGACGGAACTCGGGGTTGATCAAATAGCGGAGGGGTGCCGATCCTCCAAGTACGAGCACAGCAAGGTGGCAGGCACTGTCGTCACTACTATAAATTCAAACCATAATAATAATAGTAACATAATCCTCAAACACATTGAGATTTTAAAAAACAGACACCAACCTATATCATAATTAAGAATTAAAAAAAATTCCAAATCAAATTTGAATAATTAAAAACTAAAGAAAAAAATTTGTTACGGTGTCCCAGTCAATCATATGACAAAAAGAACATTATGTATAGCTACTATTATCAATTGCTTTGATCACTGATATTAGTTGAATGGCGTAAGGGGGAAAGAAAAAATAAATAAAATAAAAAATGATGAATTTTCAAAAATTCCATTTACATCGGCAGGTGTTTGATATTCTCTACTCTGGAGAATTAATACTGTGAGAGAAAAAGTTGTTGTTTGTTTTTTCTTTCTGTCTTTCTATTTTTCATATTTTGGTATCTTTTCTTTTTTTCTTTTCAATTTTTCTTTTCATTTTTTTTTGTTTGTTTGTTGGGTAGATGGCATAGATGGGTTGTGGGGCATTGTGCTGGGGGCTTTAGGGCGATTTTTTTGGATTAGGAAAAGACAGACACAGGGTTGCGGTTAATAGGTTGACGGGGTATGGTGGTTAGTAATGGCACGTATAGCAGACAGTGATACAGACGCAGACAAAGGATGGGGCGAAGAGGGCTCAGGGGTGTTCTTTTTAACATCTTAGCGTTAAATTCTGATTTTTTTTTCCATTTATGTTTGTTGAAAAAAAAAATTTATATATATATTTAAAAAAAAAAAAAAAAAAAAAAAAAAAACAACAAGAAGTAACTATATATACGTAACTATGCGTGTCACTAGATATGATGAAATTATTTTTTTTCTGTTCTGTTCTTTTCTCATTCTTTTTTCTGTTTTTTTTTCTTGCTTTACACAATAGATATATAAATAAATGAAAATAATTTTTTCTGGTATATATAAGTATTGTATATATATATACGCAATAAAGTCAGCGGTGTATCAACTAGGACGTTCACTATAGACAATTTTGTTTGACAGGATGTACAAGTGCAAGCGTGGCAACACAAACAACACAAGACCAGGTTTACCAGGTAATATAACATACTTATTTCACTATTATCTAATGGACAAGAAGACAAGACAAAACAAAAACAGCCTGACAACATATCACAGACATCACAGAGACAGCTTTTACGATTTTGGATTTTTTTTTTTATTTTCATTTTACTGGGTTTTTGAATTTAATTTGATTTTTTTTTTGTTTGTTTCTTTTTTTTTTGGAAATGTATATATGTACATAATGTGAAACGTTACTATCTCCTCCTCCATTATGCTAAATACACGATTCGGTATTGATCATAGATAATTTACCTACGTTTCAGTTGATATTAGAGATTTATTTTTCATTAGATTTTCTATTGAAAAAAAATTACCAAAACTTGGTGCATGTATTTGGGCAAATGGCAGTAGGAAATATCATAGAAATGATTTTTTTTCTACATCTTTTTTCTTTTCTTGCTTTTTTTTTCCATTGAAACGAAATGGGGAACGAATAACAAGCAGATGATCACAAACTCCAGCAAACAAAATGATACAAAAAAACAGAAATTGAAAAAAAAAAAAATTACAAAAATTAAATCAAAAAAAAAATTACAAATTATTTTCAAATAAACCGACTAATTTAAAATAATTGAACTAATGAATCAATAATAAAAGGAGTTTACGAAACATGTAAGATGATAATGAATACGAGCGACGAGCATAGAATGGCTGGACATGAACGATTAGCGAGAGCTGAGCTGCAACTTACCGCGGTGTAAAGTAATTCCAGAACTCACTACGTGTGGGAAAACCAACGAGAAGAAAGGGCGTTACGTTACCACGGTCACAGAACCCGCAGTGCGGGTAGACAATGCACACACGCAACATTGCACACGTATTTATTTATTTAATTAATTATGTTTATTTAATAAGTCATTAATTTTTTTTGATCAATTTATTGGAATATATTATTTATTCAAAAGTAATCATGTCAGATCATGATGAACGACGATTTTGAAAATTTTAATTTTGATTCTTGTTTTTTTTTTGTTTTAATCACACGTCCAAAAAATATGTATCAAGTGGTATCACTAGATAACAATAATTATATTTTTACAGTGTACGTATGACGTTCTTATTAATTGTGAGAAAAAGTTCCTCAGATCTTTTGCTGCTAGTATGAATGTAAATATATTTGCTTAATGATAATGAAAGAGAATTAGCGAAAGGAAGAGACTTTTTAATGCGGTTGCAATGTTCCGTATGGCGTTACAAAAACAATAGACGTAGACACACACTAATCAAGCGTACCCATCATACAGACTTTTCATTTATTCAAACGAATACAGTTATTCCCAGAATCGTACAACATAGAGTGGTACATATGACAGACACAAGTTGGAAACTACGTACACGAATAGCTCTGCTATAGCGCTTCAAACCAACTGACCATATTTTATTTTTCGCATTATTTGCATGGCTGACTGACTACCAACGATTGTACTATGGATGTACACACGTATAGAATTTACCTATATGATAATGTATTTTATGAAATCAACTGCGGCGCTGTTCTGGTTTGCACTATTATTATCATTCCCATGAATATAACGGATCTATATTTATAGGTGAAAACAAAAAATAAAAAAATAAGTAAATAAATAATAGCATGACAAAAATATCAACGATTCACGCCGGGCTTTTGTGAAATACCGAAAAAAAACACTTCTCCCACCCTCCACAACTAATACGCTATCCCCGCGTATTGATCGTGCAGTTTGAACGTCTTTTATTTTTTTTTTTTTACGTCAATTTTGGTGTTAAAAATTTTGGCAACGAAAAATCAACCTACGTACGATAGATACGATAGATAAACGATTGAAAAAGGTTTTAGGTACATATTTAGTTTATCCATTATCGTTCACGTTAATTGGAAAGTTGTATTCCTTTAGACGTTACCGGGTGCAATGCTGATCGATGTATCGCGGTTCGATAAAAAATAGTATTTATGAGATGCACGGAGTACGTATTGTTAATGTAATATATTATGCATATTCACGGTTTTTTCTTTTTATCTGACGGTAAAATACACGTTTTGTTCATTATGCACATATAGGTAATAAATATAACGAAGGGAATACGAGAACATTAATACGGATCCTTATATATCAAATTTCAAACTTGTGTCTACCATACTACGAATATTACATAATTTTTTCTTTTTACCATGATTTTGTATCTATTTATTTAATAAATGGCCTGTGGATATTAGGCAATTTTGAAAAATTATGGATGATCTATTTGGACTTTTTTTTTCTTCTTCATTCTTTAGCTTTTCGTTTTTTTTTCTTTGTTTCTTTTTATCGTTATATTGAATGATAAGCTATAAGTCTAGAGTATACCAAAAAGAATGAACTAAATAAGTAAAAGCAAATCTATACATTTATAGATTTTTTCCTTTTTTTTCTTTCTTTTTTTCCATTTATTTTAAATCTTCAATAAATCGAGCCACTCGAGGGGCTCAGCTGTGGGTGAGTGGTGGTGTGGTGGTGGTTAGGTACACACAAAGGGTTAACACTAGACAAAATACACGAATCCCCCGAATTTTTTTTTTTTTTTTTTTTAACAACTACGCTTGCACACTCAAGCCATTGCCATCCAAAACACTCTAATCAATATCTGGATAGTTTGTTTTGATAATTTCAGTTTTTTCTCTATCATACAAAATAATATTAAAATTCAAATGAACTAATTAACCATCAATCAAATTATTGCTCGCCTGATGAACTGGCCCAAAATACACATTTTCTAGTTTGCATTGATATACGAATTGAAAGTCGCGAGCTCGCGTCGTGTCGTCCAGTTTTTATGCAACTACTCAAAGTATCTTAAGCATATCATAAAGTAAAACTTCTATTTTTCTGCATCGTATCTATTTATTTATTTGTTCATTCACTTGAGTCTTTCGTTTTTTCTTTACTTTTATTTTTTTTTCTAGCTAATCGTAGATATAAGCTTGCTGCGATGAAAAATAAGTAGAGAGATTAATATTTGCCTAGAGTAATGAGGGCTGTACGTGCAAATAGCACACGCGAGGTTAGGCGGATATATAGCTGATATTCAGCAAGTGCAGCGGTTCGACAGTAGGAAGAAAAAAGTATAAATCTAGCGTAAATGAACGAACGAATAAACAAACGTTACAGGCAAATAGTAGATGGGATTAAAGAGAAACTGCGACCTCGTATGGCTGGTTTACACGTACGTATATTTTTACTTAGAATTTTTGCTAATTTTTATCACAGAATATTCATAAATAAGCGTTGCGTTTCATCTTAGCGATATATCTAGAAATTGTTTTGTTTGGCAATGCGTTTGAGGTGTTGATTAGCGTAGCTGAGATTCGGGGGAGGGAAGGGTGAAACACGAGGACCAGGATTTAGGGACGATGGTATTGCGGCAGGGGGGTTTTCGGGGGCGGGGTTGGGGTTGCGGGTTTTTTCACCCACTTTACTTGGGCTCATCCATGACCCCGTGTCACTGGTTACTCACAATCAGATGCTAAGCTGGCCTAATTTTCATATTTCGGGGCTATATCAACTTCATCTAACGATGTGGTGTCACACATCTTTCATATTCATTATTGTGGCCATTTCTACCCACGATGGGGATGAAGTTGCAATCAAATTTATTGAAACGCTCAAATGTTAGAATATCAGAAATTTTATGAAATTTAATCACGTGTATCCCCATCGTGAATAATAAACTTACCGTGACGGACGATATTTTTCTTTTAGGAATTTCAAACGAAAAAGCTGAACCGTTCATTGCAACTGTTCAAGTTTCACGGAAATGTATAAAAATTTGCAGAAATTTGAAATCGAGAAGACCAAAATTGACGTGATGATAATCGAAATATATCGTTCGGCATATTCAATTAGGTATTATTATTATTGATTAGTCATATATTTACTATGAAAGTTTAATGTGGAATAGTTATAAATTGGAGTTCCTACCTCTCGCTGTACTCGTCCGTATGAGCGTAGCTCTGCACGCTGTTTTCTTCGACAAGGAATTTCACCCTTTGATAGAAGGATGCTGTCACACTCGGCGGTTGTTTCCTAAGTAGAACTTCGACAGGATCGTTGCTAGCCAGACACATTATGTGATCTGAACAGACAGGAAGTGAGCAGCACTCACTATCGGAGCAGTCCGTCATACCGTCTGGAAAATTGAAGGAATATACACGTGGGTATATGTCTAGACGTATTTCGTTGAACGTTGAAAAAGAAAGGCAGGTGCGGGCATCGACAAAAATTTTTCATATCATTCTAGTTGAATATTGCAAAAAATAACTCAGTGGAAAATTCGATGCTCCTCTAACCTGTCGGTCGGATTAAATCGAGAGTACCTTGATCGTTGTCTACTCCGTCGCTGCACTCCATTTCAAGACGAATACTGCAATCTCGTCCTGCCCATTCGATCGAACAATCGCATCTGTATTCTCCCTCTTGTAAAGTGCAGAGACCGTTGCCACTGCATCCATTTTCGCATCCAGCTATTCATATATTTTAGTTGCGACCATTAATATTTATTAACATTTTCATCGAAACTTTTGATAAGAAATTCATATAAAAATCTTTGAAATTTTTTAACACACTTACGTAATGTACAATGTCTACCGTTCCAGCCTTGGCTACAAACGCAGGTTCCATTTTTGCACTGACCCTGATCAGCACATCGAACATCGCAAGGCTTTTGATCGCATCTTGCCCCCGTCCAATCGTCATGGCATCTATAACCGAGCATGAGGTGAAATTAATTTTTTTTCTTCTGAATTTGGGAACACGATTAAACGAATTGTTTTTATACTCACTTGCAATGACCCTGTTCGCAGGATCCATGGAGGCCGCAATCCAGGTCACAACTAGGCTGGGAGCAATCAACGCCTGCCCAATGTTCTTCGCAGATGCAGGCAGCGGCTTCAAGGTCGTAAATTCCATGATCCGAGCATCCAGGAAGACATTGGTAAACTTGCTGATCCACTTGATTGCAACGTTCACCCTGCCAACCGGCTTTGCAATAGCATTTGCCGGAAACACAAGCTCCGTGTCCACTGCAGCTTGGATCTGGACAATCGCCTGTTAAAAGATTCGTTACAAACCTTTAATAAATCAGTTGGCAGGTGGTTTGACAATGTTCGGTGTTGTTTTTCTTTTTTTTGTTGAAAAATTGCGATTGGATTTGCGTAATTTTTACGACTAGAGACACTAGGATCGTCTTTATAAAACGTATCTCGGTGACATGGAATATCTGGCCGTGGTGCAGCATCGTCGGGCGTAGTTTGATTGCAGAGAACGGAAGTCAGAATTAAAATACTGGTCTTTGATCACATCGTTATTGGGTAGGATTAATTGAGTTCTCTAAAGTTGTCAGAGTTCGTCTACAGGCAGACTACTACGAAGAGGGTCTCTGACTCTCAATCTCATCGACGTTTACCGTGACAACCTGGAGAGCACTACTGTGAGAGAAACTCGCTCAGTCTAGAGACTGAGATGGGTGTATGGCAAGTTTAGAAATGGAATAAATTGGTTTCTCGCAATCGCGAGTAATGCCTCAACGATCAATTTGACCTCCAGCCGCGTGCAAAGCACCTACTAGAACGGTAAAAAAATATAACCTGATCTAATATTTTTGTCGGCGGGGTTCGAAACTAATTTTCTTCGTTCTACGATAAAAAAATAATCGTTTTCATGATCGGCGAGATTGGTTTTTCTCTTATTTGCTTAGAGTAAGATTGCTTTTCGTATAATATATAAGTAAGAGGCGGCAAAGTGCAGAAAACCTTAAGTGCCTCAAGTCTTTGTACTACCAATGAGCAACAGAAGAGAGTCTGGTGTATGGAAATAAAATTGCGGCAAGCTCTTTATAATTTTCTCCTTTATTCCTCGCTGCAACAGTAATTGCACTTGCATGCTACGCGTACATGCATAATAAGCCGTACCACTGCCTTGGAGTAAGCGAGCCCCTCTTTCTCGTTTAAAATAGAAATACATTTACTACTTTTATTTTAGATTTCATATCGCGATTAATACTACTGAATTATTGAATACGCTCCTGCAGGGGTTCCGCGCAGCATGTTTCACTCACCATACACCATTGCGTTCGTTTGTTCTTCCGTTCGTAAGAAAATTTTATTAGCTATTCTAATATTTTCACTGAGATTCACAGAATAAATTAAATGTGGAAAAGAATTTAAAACGAAGACGTATGAGTTTTTTTCTATTTTTTTTTTCTTTTCTTTCCTTCTACAATGTACACAGTTTTAATTTCTGGATCGTGCAAAGCCGGTCGGAGAGGATTTCAGTAAGGAAATATCGGATAGTAAAGTCCGCGTAGTTTAACAGTTGACGTTAAACGTGGCTTACATAACGTCAAATTAAGTTAAGTTAATCCACGTTGGTCTGCATGTAAATTTCAGGCAGAGAAATGCATTGCGAATTAATTATAGGTTGCCAAACAGGCCGTCCGTGTCTGGTTCCGTGAATACAGCTCGTATATTACGAATATCTTGAATCTCCAAGACTTGCCGTACGGGGGTGAAGCGGATGGAGGAAGGAAAGGGGGAATTAATGGTGCTGTGACAAATATGAATAAATAACACCACGCGCAGTGAGGTTCTATTCTCGAACCTTATGCGCGCAACGACGGCAGATGCAAGCTCAGAGGGTTTGAGAGGTATGAAAAAAGTCAAAACTATATCGCCGTGCGGAGTTGACGACGTTACCTAACTTCGCGATATTATCAAAGATCTAAACCGCGCATGGCTCGCCATTCCAGCGATGCGATTATACTTCATACAAGATATTATCAACATCGGTTATTATCGCGTCACGTGATCGCCAAGTCTTCTCCTTTTCCGTAACAAAAAAAAAAAGAAAAGGCGAACGTTTCGATTTATATTCTCTTTTCATTTATATATATAGATATATATGGTACATGTTAGAATCGGGCTAACCCGTGTACAGTTCTTTTTACTCCAAAAATCCAGAACTTCCGGTCGCAAACGATGCGAGGAGGTCTCCCTACGGAAGTTGATACTGTCCTCGGCTTCGTATAATACCTGCGCGAACTTCCCTATGGGTGCCTTTTGGTACTGTGACTGGGAACTACTACGCTCGCCTGTCTTTTATAGGGGATCATATTTTTTAGACGTCGTTTGGTTTTAGGACCAACTTTTATAATCCTGGCATAAAGGTTCGCTGCTGCTGCTGCTTGCCCACCCAGCCCTACTCTGGCTTTATTCCTATTACCACTACGCTGGAAGGACAGCGGAGCTAAAGAAAAAGGGAAAAAGAGAGGATAAAAAAAAAATAAAATAAAATAAAAAAAAAAAGAACGACAGACTCCTAACGAGAGGTCGGAGCACCGATCTAGCCCTCCCTACTCCCCGACCTAAAAACGAATTGAGGAAGAGAAATAAAAAATCGCAAAACCTCCGTGCCTCGAGCCCAGGGATTTTCTTTGTACATTATTCTCCGGAACGTGATACTTTTAAGTCACATAGAGACTGGGGGGCAATTTGTCGCCTATATACTCTTTTAAAAACTTGTTTTCAAATATCTCCTTTTTATATACACATATACAGGAGCGAGGTGGCTTTACTTCTGCCAAACTTCTCTCTCTCTCTCTCTCTCTCTGTTCTCTCTTTTTCTTAAGTTTTACGGCATGAAAATACCATACAACTATACATGTACATACGTACCTAGCGAAAGACCAACGTGCTCTTTGCTCACCCCTTTACAACCCCGCGAGCTATCACATGATGCAGTTTGCCACCGAGATGCTAAGGATACAACTATGTCCTATTACGACACAACTATTATACCAAATTATAGTTCCAAACTTGACGGTGCGAGACTCCTCCTTTAACCTGTGCCACCGAAACACCCGCGCCACCGCCACCGCTACCACCACAAGACAATGCTCCCACTACGACTACGTAGTTTCACTCGCCTTATATTATCTCGCCTCATAAATTAGCCCGTTATTTATATTGGACAGATGCTAAGGCCGCGAACAATGGGCGACACTCCACGGTTCCACTTACACGAACTTTCATACGTGTAGGTATATGGTATGATTCATACCAGGGAGTGCAAACTTTCGACCAGAATCTCTTAGTTTTTATATCTGATTATTTGGCGATTTATACTATACGGTAGTAGTTGGATGAATTTTTTGTTTCTTTTTGTTGTACTCACGTTCGTTGCAGAAGTGTCCCTTCCAACCAGGAATGCAGACGCAAGAACCGCGGACGCATTGTCCATGTTGGTTGCAATCAGGTACCTGGCAATCTCCCAATGGTACATCGCACTCTGCGCCCTTCCATCCATCTTCGCAGTGACATACCCCACCTCCGTACTGACCATGAGCTGAGCAAAGTACCGGGCAAACGCTCTTGCTGCAGTCAGCACCCTGTAGGTGGTCAAGATTGGATTGAAGAAGAATGTTCGATAGATAGGTAGATAGATGAAAAATAGAAAAAAAACGAAAGAAAATTGAGGAGACAAGCTCACGTTCTCGTTGAAATACTCACCTGGTATCCATCGATGCAATCGCATTTTCCAAGATAGCATGATCCGCGACCCGAACAATCGTTCGGACAAGTTGTCGAGACTCCTTCAGCCTCTGTGACGACAAGAGTGACCTTGTGAGGTTGAAGTTCATCGTTGTAGACTGAGAGGAACCAGCGACCTGTGTCTAGGTATTGTAAGAGGGTTACGTTCACCAGCATCGGTTCGACGAGTGATCTTTTGACGAGGACTCTGCTATCGATTTCCTGGGGTTTTGAATTCCGTTCAGCTTTCATGAAACTAACGGCTTCAGCGGATACTATTTCTCTTTTTAGTCTGTGATCAACTCTACCACCCTTGACGAACTCCGCAAAGTCGTACTGCGTCACACTTGGAGCAACATTTCGACGACCGTAAACGGCAAAGTTAGCACCCCATGGTAATGTAAAGTTTAACCGAATAAAGGCCGGCTGTTTATTACGGAACTCCGAGTTCCAGAAGTGATATGGCGGAATCACGGCAGAATGTGCTACGTTGTAGGCACGCAACTCTAGCACCGCTGGCCATTGGGCCGACTGCTGTATTTGAGGGTCACTTTGCTGATCGCCGATATTGTCCGCAGCACTCGAATGCTCGGCTGTGCTAGTTGGTAGTGATTCTGAAAAATCGAGAGAAAAACGGAGTAACAAAAAGTACATGGAAACCGATTAAAAATTGATAATTGGTCCATTCCCATACCTTCGGTAGGAATTTGCGTTGATATCGGTTCATGCATATGGGCGTTTTCGTGGGTAACTGCCTTGACATCTTGGACCAAAATGCAGTTAGTTCTGTCTATAATTGTCATGGAGCTGACGGCTGTAATGGAAACCATAAAAAAGTTTATATCAACTGAGCTCTCGGTTTAGGGCACATAGAGTCAGGTGGTAAAGTTCGTCCATCTAAAACTCTGTGCCAAGGGTGGCTTAGAGCCCTGCAAAAGGTGTTAACGAGACAAAGTAGGGTTAACACGGGTTGCGACAGAAGGAACTGGTATAAGTAGTCAAGAAGGAAGGGAGTAGAGGAAACAAGTTGGGCGCTGGCCCACCGGGGAAAGAAAATTCCGAGACAAATGAAGGCGTGATAAAAGTGTTGAATGACTTTCTAGGGCTGAAGAGATTAGCGTGGCAAATGATCGATGGCAGTTTGTGGGTCCTTGTAGGTCTGTTGGTCTTTGCATGGCGGTTAGAAACCCTCAGTAGCAGCTGCCTTGTTCCAAAACAGAACCAATTGACGAGTTCTGTTGCGTCCATAGAGTCGGCGCCCTCTGCTTTTAGCGAGCGAAAGGGCCGGAGGGAGAAGAGAAGTTCTTGACGGATCATCGCTAATTTCGAAGGCCAATATAGGGCTTTCCGGCAACCACGGGTTATTAGGCCTCTCGGAAGCTGGTGTTAGGGCGCATCTGTAGGTTGTACGGGACCCTTGAGAACGGGAGAATGGGTGAATTCTTCGCGTTCTTCGACGCCAGATTTCCGGTGCTCGTTCGTTCATTCGTGGCGACTAATGAGTTCCCGTTCTCCACCGGGAGATATAAGGGGGATGTGGTACCCATCTAGAGATCTTTTTTTCTTTCTTCTTCTTCCCTTTTCATTTTTTTTTTTTTTAATCGTTTATTATGCGGTTGGTGATGCGCATAGAAACGGCGTCGTTTCATAAGATTTTTCATTTTCACCAGCAATTAGTCGCACCTGTCGAGCGATCTTTATTCCTGTTAACGCAATTACTCGAGGTTGGCACTATAGCGGTTGCGGTATCATCGCAATTTCACTCGACATTAATTTAAGGTCTGACCCCACGGCATAACGGCTTTAAATTTCCAGATCCCCAGAGTCGTATTTACGGCTTTTCTGCTCTGTGTTTCGCACCTCCTATTTCCCACTACCCCTTCGTCTTATTTTACCTTTCCTGTCTTTTTCCCATTTCCAATTTTCCCTCCTACTTTATAGAAGACGGATGTACGGCGACCCGCGACCGACGGTCCTCTCTATACCCTCGAAAACCGTTTTAGTTGGATTCTGGAGCGATCGAAAATAACGGCGACGCTACATCCGGTTTTATAATCCAATTCCTATATCGTCCTACGGAGTTGGCGAACCGCTTTCCCGATTTCTGCTTCCTCGAATCCTTTGTCTCTTAATGTCAGTTATATACCCCACCTCCTACATTCCATACATACGTACCGAATATACACACATACCATACATACATATTATCACGAATAGCGTACTTTATATACATTCACGTAAGCCGATGCGGTGATTTGGCATAAAGCTTGGCACGAGATTTTGCAGAATATAAGCTCGCGTGCAGCCGAGAGGACTTTTATCTGTCTCCTGGATATATTGGTAGCGTTAGATAACCGTGTATAGTTTAGTATATAGATATACACCCACAGACGAAATTGAGTTGCACAGAACTGCGAACGACCTTATTTCTCTCCGATTCGACGCGCTACTGGTCATCCCGGTGTGGTTGATTCTGCGATCACAAAGTTAGCTGGTTGCGTTTCTATCCACGTATCGCGTATTATGTCATCTCAAACTCAATATATATGGATGGGACATACCGGTCAAGTTTACGTCCGAGTGCCGGAAATTTGAAACGCTTTAGCTATAATGTAAAGCTCAATACCACCCGCGGTGCACTCTACGTTGACCACGGTATAGTGTCAATTCAGCGCGGAATGGTGCTAAGGATCACGACTATGACAGTCCAGTAAAAACCCGTAACGGATATCAACCGCTGTTTGATATTTTTATTAACTCATTAATTCTTTTCAGGACATTTCCGAGCTCCCTGGCAGAAAAAGATATGATTTTCAGTTTAACCACGAAAGAATTCGCTATGGTTATTCCACCAAATTTCACGTATAAATGCGGTGAAAGTTTTACCCGCGAAGCACTGTTTCCGTGTAACGCGTTCTACCGAAGGGGTTGAGGGGGTGGGTAAACTCTGCGAGATACGGTTTTACGCGTATATACTATATAATTTTCGATTTGTGGGAGAGCAGGCTTTGTTCTACTTTCAATTCCGCACCGCTAATGCTTTCACCCGGCACAAACCAGGTTTTCCGAGCCAAGGTAATCTATCTGCGCGCGAAATACAACCGTATTCTATAGGGCCTAGTTTTGGAGGGATGAGAACGGGAAGGGAAGAGAAGGACGACTCTCGGAGAGGCGGAGTTGTTTAGAGAGGGCCTGCTTTCCGTGTAGTAGGCAGATTGGATTCCCTTCCTCGATTTAGTGGAATTCGAAAACAACAGCTGTGATGCCCTCGGACGCGTATCCAGAGCGAAGGGTATGTGGTAGTGGTAGTGGTGGTGGTCATGGTGGGGCAGCACTGTCCCTCCGTTAAATCCTCCTTCACCAAAGTTAAACCGCAGGGCTATCTAGGGAGCTCGGACGTCGTTAGGATTTTCGGATTTGTTTTCGCAGAGTATAAAACGTCAGCCTAATACTCTTACTTATCTACCTCAGCCCGCTCACGCTTCACTTTTTCTTATTTTTATTCTTTTGCTTCTTCTTCTCATCTCGAGGGAACCTTTTGTTCTCTCGCGGAGGTTCCGGTACGGCTCTTATGCTCTCCTGACTTTCTTCATTCGGTGCTCCCCTTTCTGCATCTCCCCTAAACTTCCGATGCCTCTCCGGTTACCTAATCCTCGTTTCAAGAAAATTTAACCGACCATTGCCGAGTCAAGGCGATTGTTTCATCGTCAGAAAATCGAAACCGATAACAATATAAATCGCGGGGATTCACCGGTGCTGAAATTTTTTTTTATCACCCTCGCTTTTCAAATGAGAAATGATGAGGAAATATCTGCGACTGCAACATACCGGTATTGTTATGAGAAGTCTCGCGGTTATTTCTTTAAGCTTTAGCAGTTTTTTTTTTATTATCGTAAGAACAGTCAAAGTTGAGTGGAGTGGATAGAAGCGTTCAGATCGGAAGCTTGAAAGTTTGAAAGTTGGACTGTCCGTCTTTGCGGTGCGGTGTGAGTTTGGTAGCGGTAAAAATTAATAAAAAACAATAAGACCGGGCGAAGCCACCTGCCATCGTAAAAAGCTGAGTTCGTTCTACCGATACACGATACAGCACTCTCTTCTAATCTCTACTGTAGCGACGTCCACGGACACGGTAAGAAAAAGGAAAAAAAGGCAGCGTGAAAACTGATTTTCTCCAAGTACTATGTCTATAGCTACCAAAAGCAGAACCACCACTACTAACACCAGAAGCCACTGATCTTTTGACCGTTTTTACGAGCCCCCTGATTGCTCCACGGTCTTTCTGCAGCGTGAGCCTCGCTATACTAAAGCGAACTCTCTCCGTAATCAATACTGTCCACCGTCGTGTCCTCGGGATTCATCTCTCGTCCTTCGTCCAACCCTAATGACCGTCGCAGGGTTGCGACCAAAATTTGCCCACAATTCCTCGGCGGCAGCTCTTTCTCTAGAAGAATCCTCTTCTCCTCCTCTCCTTACCAATTCTCCGTTATCGTACCCTCCTCATCCCTGTCACCCTTTCTCTTTCATTCCTGTTTTCTTCCTTTTCTCTCTTCATTTTCTCTCCTGCGTTATTCGAGAGTCGATTCTTCTTTCGTCACTTCCTCGAAGAGCCGCCATCAATCAGACGTCTTATCAATACACAATCATCCGGTATTGATTCTCCATGGGGATGCTTCTTTTCTGGGCCACACGCACACTTGGAAAGACTTCCTTTTCTCATACCCCGGTTTCTGTTCTGGACATCGCATCGGATCTCTCCAAGCCTGGTTTTCACTTCTGGCCATCTATCCTCTTGACTTTCTGCAACCCCCATGGTCCCTACCGGGTGCGTTTCGTACTCCTTAACCGAATAAAGCCTACCACTCGCAGCGTATGAGCCATTAGCCGTGTATTACCACAGCTTTTCTCACCGGCTGAGTTATGAGTTCCAAACAACCAACCCACGCAGAAAACCGTGAAGCATAAAGGTCGAGATCTTCTCAGAATACAAGGGTTGGAAATAAATTTAAAAAAAAAAAAAAACAATACAAAAACGCAAGAATTATCCAACTCAGTCATCGCATCCCGGGAAATATACGTATGTTCAAAAATTAAAATATCCTGGATAAAATGAGAGGGTTGTGATAAATGCTGAGAATAAATAACAGCTGCTAGGATGAATATAAAATGATGAAACTCACTGCCGAAATAGGCGAGCATCGCCGTCAGGGCGACTGCTAGGAGTATAAGTGCGATGGAGAAACACTTCCAGGAGCAACGGTGCTGGCAGCGTTTGTCGATGTGGAAACGTGACGGCGAATACGGGGAATAATGAGGCGCTGGACCAGCTCGAAGCGGAAAAACAGGCATCGCTAAGGGCTGACCTGGACCGCCGCCGTTCCCTGCTGAACCACCACCTCCAAGAGAACCGACAGTTACCTGCTGCTGGGGTGGGGGTAGCCTGGAACATAAAAATGTAGACATTTTGTTAGACTTTTGCTGAAATTAAATCGCTGTACAGGTGAAAAAACCACTGCTGGTTTTAATTTATATACTGTCTGAAAACGTGGAAACTTGGGACAAGGTTGATCGGTAAGAGGATAAAGTTCCCCCTTCTATTTCCCAGCTCTTCGCTCTTTGGATCAGCAGGGGCTGCTGCTGCTACTGCTTCTGCTTCTGGCATGGCTGCCGCTGCTGCGAAGGCTAATCGAAGGGACCGTTAAATCCGGGTGAACAACGCGAGGAGTAAAAATTTGAAAGGGCCTTTAGCCGGGCGCGGATCTGATGGGGAAGGAAATAAGAGGAAGAGAAATGGGGAGTGGGAACAAGGATTTAATACAGTCTGGGGTAAATATAGTTTTCCGATAATCACGTGAACTCATGAATAGCATTACCAGCTAGTATATTGTGCTGTCGTTCCCGGCTCACCGGCTTTCCCCTGATGCTTCGCTGTTCCAGCATCCAACCGAGAGAGAGAAATCCTGTAAGAATATAACAGGGTTCCTGGTTGACAGGCCTCTACCTCGACAGTTCGCAACGCTGTAAGGAATATAGTTGCAACCCATCAGGGGGTGCGCGACCAACAATGCAAAAAATTTCAACAATGTTAGTTTTGCACTCGGTTCGCATTATAATAGCATAAAGGATCAGTGGGATCGAATATTTGATTTTTCTTTCATAATTTTGTTTTTTATTCAGGACGGAATCGATCGATAATTTCCGACGCTTTTATGATTTCGGTGATGCTGGTATACATACGTTGACGGAAATCTTTGGGGAGGAAAATGCGAAGAACGTAATCTCGAACGTAGATATAACGCGGAGAGACAGTTGGAAGAGCGGAATGAAAGGCGGGTATTTTTTACGGGATGAAACACCGCGCCTGCCTCGTAGGTAGCTCTGCGAAATTTCAGAGAGATACGCACGAGAAGAGATATGATTCGAGTTACGAAACGTCAGTAGCTGGGCAGGGGTGGGAGGATGATTAAGCAAGAAGTAGGAAAAACTCGGGAACGGGGGTGGGAGTGGTAAGTTTTTATTTCGAGATTCTCTCCCTCTTCCGCTTTTCTTGAGAGAAGAACTGGGGCAAGAGAGATGGGATCTTAATAAATAATCTTTTTCCATTGCTCGTACGACGAGACGGCCGCGCCGCTAGGTGGGAAATACAAGCTACATATAGTCGGAGGCAGGAAGCTAATTTGGCAACAATATCGAGGGAGTTCGGCGCATCGCTAACTCTCGGGGACTACAAAATTGAGCAAAAAATTTAACGACGAAATAATGGGGTGTTTAAGATTTGGAACGCGGCCAGTTTCAACCCAAATTAACTACCTAACACACGGATGTCTGAACCTGATCCTATCTCTGTACACGATACACAAAATCCTCCTTTGCCAGATGACGATAATCCCCAGGAACAAAATTCCCCGCCTAATCACAGAGTTGCATCAACTTTCATTTTTTCTTTCCTTTTCTTTTTTTTTTTTCTCTCTCTTCTTTTCCAAACCTAATTAAACTTTTGATCCTAGTTCCTGATGCACTGAAAAATATTACGTAATCCTGCAGGGTTTGGTGAAGCGTAAAGGCAAGGCAGCAGAGATCAGCTCAGGGGGCAAGAGATCACCATGGAGGGAACATATTGGAAAAGTCTAGCGCATTATATGAGATCCGGTACAACCTATTTTCCGCAGGTCCCAAAGGAAGCAGGGGAGAGAATGTATATGTCGAGGCGATCGTTGTCCGGCGAGGAACGCGAATATCCACCGCGGGAACAACCGTCCTTGCGATAAAGGTAGTACCCCGTCTCATATGAATTCGCCCAGCAAATGAGATTGGAATGGTTTTTGGCACAAGTCTCTCGATTCCCGCACCCTCGAGCTCCAAACAGCTAACGCCGTTAACTGCCCAGTGGATTGTCTCGGGTCGTTGGACTTTTAAACGCGTACGCAATTCGCAAAAACGATTCCCAAACGACAAAACTTTGCCTAATCGCCGGACCATTTTCTGCCCTTTTCTGTTTTCATCTAATTCTTTTTTTTTTTTTTTTTATTTCACTCCAACGATCCAGTCGCCGTGACCCCTTTGGCACTTCGGGTACGATAAGTGACCATTCCGGAATTTTAAAGTTTCTACGCCAAGCTGTGACACTTGGTTCAGATGTTCACACCCTAGATGCCTATCTGTATATTTTTCAAAACTAGAAATTCCGCGGACTATGATTATTTAAATAGTCAGACCGAAGAATGGGATAGTTATCGATTCAGATCTAAGGATCAGAATCCAACACAACACGTACATACGTATATATAGTGTCTCAGAATCTGGAGAATGCAGTAATCGCTTCAATTTGTCCCTCGAGAAACTTTGGGAGACCTCAATCTCCACGATCATTCATTCGACCTCCGCAGGCTCGTTATACCGCAATCGCATGCATCACACGAAGCAGTGGCGGTGGCAATCAGTGGATGGAAATACAGTTGAATTTATAGCCAGGATTTACAGACGGCAAGGGTGTCTCCATCGCATACTCCTACAAGGATCAGACTCGGCGGTATAGGACGAAGACACGCATCAGGATCACCAACGGTACCAGAGATACTCACGAAATGGTTATGCGATGGCGACGCCGATCTAGGAGGGGTTGGGGGGAGAGAAGGGTCACTCTCTGCCATACTCGAGCAGAGTGTCGACCACCCCCACTGTTCCGGATAGTTTATGTGCGTTCACTTGCCAAGCTGGGTTAATCCATTTGCGACGGTAAATCAGTTAGGCAGAATTAGGTTATGCTTCTCGATCAATAAAGCAAATTAGGTTGCCCTGGTGGTATAATTACGGGATACCACCACCGCGGTACCACCCAACCTGCCACGAAGGTTGGCCGCTCGGATGGACGGTCTCTGGTCTCTCCTCCTGTTGTGGCGTCCTTGCGTTATGACAGTAGAGAGCCAGTGGTCGGTATTTCCCCGACGCTGGTCCCACAGGATCGTCGACTGGATTGCCCCGTCCTTCGATACACGCAAGGGTCCTTCTCGTCTATGTAGACGCACGAATTTCTGATCAGTGTGTTGTAACTAGATGATGCAAATTGACCAGTCCGGATATAGTGCGCCGTAATAAAAAGGTAATTGCTGTTAGAACGTCGAAGTTGCGCAGCAGCTCAGCTGAGTTGTTGGTATGTACGTACGTACGTTATAGTTATACTGTTACTGAATTTAGTGCCGTCTGAGTGGATGATTGCAGGATCAATCTAGCTGTGGCAGATACCAAACCGTGTGATCCAATTCTGACGCAATTCACAACTATATACACGATGCGCGTACCTACCCTACCTACTGACTGATTTAACGAAGATTGGAGGCACCATTAGCAACCCTGATGTTGGTAAGGATTTAAAAAAGGAACAGAATAATGTGTCGGGAGTATTATACCTGATCGTATACCTAGGTGGGTGCGGACCGGGTGTCTCATGGGTGCGGACCGGAACCTCGTTAGATGGAGCGAGTAATCACGGTAATTAGACGACGACGTGGTGCGGAGCGTAGGTTCAGCAAAGAAGCGCAGTTATCCCACGAAGACCGGGTCGTTATACCCGATATCCAATAACCGGTAGCGCGGATGGCCGATAGTCGGTGCAGCCGTTGGCTGATGGAAGACAGTAAATTCTGATGGCTTATCGTTGTACCATGAAACTGGAGAAAGTCGTTTTTGGAGCGCTTGGAAAAAGAGATTGGCGATAGGTCATTCATAGAACGAAAGAAGCTGGCTGACTCGGTGTAAAGATCAACTAAATATTTTAGGGGTGAAATCAATAGGAGTTGTTTTGTGTCGAGTGAAAAGAGAGTTACGAGGGTTCGCATTTCAGCTCGGTAGACAACCGCGGGATATATATTACCGGGAAATAAATCTACGTGCGCCATGCAGCTGGAGGTTGAATCAGAGGACGAAGATGAAGATTCTACCTATGGCGACACTCGACGCTTGGCTTTGTCGAGAACGATATGCATCGGTAACCGTGGACAATCGGGTGTACGTTCCTGCAGCGGGAGCATCACAAACACCGGGCAAGGGCGTCCTAATAAAGAATCTGATATGGTTACGTTACGTTCCCAATCCCATTCTACGACAGAATATTCTCTTCTTCCTTTATTCTTTCTAATTTTCTTTCTCTCTTGGCCATTCTTTCTCGCATTCAAAGGGTTGACGTATACAAAGGCTGACGTAACTCGATACACAACCGAGCACCGGGACCGCGAAGCGACTCGACGCGACAGCTTCGCCTATAAAAAGCGTCGTTGGTGAGTTAAAATTGAACGTTCCACTCTCCAGGTAAAAGGTTAAGCCTCTGGGGTCGTTAGGTCGGAATAGTTCAAACCGGCGTTATACTCCGAATGGATTTTCTCTTTTGTCCTTATTTTCAAAAAATCTCTACCAAACGTTCCAACGCCCTCCGTTTCCAATTTTCAATTTTCCATTTCTCCGGCCAACGGAAAAGCGACCCGGCGCCTTGAATCTTTTATGTACAAGTACATCTCCCCGCGGTCCAATCGCCCGATATACTTTTAATTATCGATTTCGTCTGTCCATTAATATTAATAAGGAATTACGAGCCATGAATAGTATAACTCGACACGTGCGTAGGATTAAGGAATCCGGAGCCAAAGTAATGTGTTGAGAGTAATTGAACCGCTTAACGTTAAGAAATTACAATATTAATTGCCTACTGATCGATGTACCAAAGTATCTATTTTGCTTCTGACCGGAATTCTCGGCACTTTAGTAGCCGCTCGTAGCACCCGACGCGCGGTGAGATTTAATTAACGTTATCGCAGCCTCGTAAAGGGTTTTACCGCGATTCTATTTCGGATATTACCCATACCCGTCTGCCCCCCTTTCTTTTCCTCCAGACTCAGCGTTCCCCGAGTAGTTATTTCTAATGGATCGAATGACTCGTCGAAAGTTGATAGCTCGTCCGATAATTATTATTAATACAGGCTTTCGGTAAAAGCTATCTCATTTATTGCTCTCGAGCTCCGACATAACTCACACCCACCTTCTATTTAATATCAGACGAACGATTTCAGCACAATATTGCAAATCGATAATCTACCTAAATGGGGATTTCGCGTTTACGATGAAAATAATTTCGAAAAATTGAGATATTTTAGTGAAAAACCACCCAGCAATATCGGACACCAAATGAATCCTTTGGTCCGCGTAAGTATCGATGTCGTATTTTACCGATAATCGAATGTGGAGGAGGGAGCGTTAGAGTGTACTCTTCCAATTGTCCATGTTGGATGAGATTAGTGTCAAGGAATAAGCTAAATTGAATCGGATCAGAGTTGAATGGGAGCGTCGGGGAAGTGTCACTTGAAACTAATCCCGTTACGGTTTAGAGGTGACAAAATACGGCGCCCACCGCAGCACCGGCTCAGATGTCTCTTTCCAATAGAAATATGGCAGTGTATAGTTCAACACATTACCTCAAACCGCATCGCGTGGTACCGCTCGGTTTTACGCCTGGTTTCTTTGTCCTCTTGCAGCAGAGGGTACCCGGTGGAAACAGAAATTTCCTTGTCAATCCGAGAGTATTTTCTCCTTTATACTAACTTTCAGAGCGGTAAGGGAGGGAGGTCGTCGACTCAAAATACCCCCCAAGAGTCGACAATGAAGCGTCGTCTAGTTCTTGCTACCCCCCTCAACTTTGTATGAAAAAAAAAGGCAGGATGAACTTCTCTATTATACACATCGGGAAGAGAACTGAGACAATGTGACGAGAAGCTTCGAGTTCTGTGGTGAGGGAGGATCGAAGTATCTTAGAAAACTTTTCACCCCCTCAAGTTGCAACGGGTTTGGAAAAATACTCAGCTTTCGGTACGAGGGTGTGCAGCAGGGTGGAGAGCACCTTTATTCCGAATCTTTATTGCTGGCGATCAGAATTGAATAATGCAATGGCATCGACTATACGGCGCTAAAAGAGATAGTGCGCTTCCTTGCTACTGGCGGAACAGACTGAAAAGCTGGAGAACTCTGACCCCTCTTACATGTACCTATACTCACGTACATATATTTCGTGAACAATCTTTCGAAGATGCAGTAGCCGATTTAACGAAAATATCGTAATGCATTTTTCGGTATCCCTACCCCCGGTCGGTCGTTCGTCGATAAAATTGACGCCTCGACGGGGATGACGCCTTTCTATATGCGATTGGGTCGTATAACTTTATCTTTCAGGACTCTGTCTGATGAGAAAAATATTGCATGTATGTATATCGTGTGAATTTTATGTTACTTGTTTCAATTAGACACGGAGAGTGAAGGTATGTTTCTTTCTATTTTTCAGAATCGCTGGGGTCTGAAAAATTCTCAATTATCGTAGCGCTCTGCACCGTCAGAATCGGAAGGCCTGGTGTGTAATAGGATATAAAAATTGCGTGAGGGGTTTCGTAGGAATCGAGTGACACGGAGACGTGAGATGCTCAATTTTGCTTGCTCCGATGAATCCGTAGGTTATTATTTTTGAGACCTTGGATAAGCAACAAAAGGGGGGAAAAAACCTAAATTGTAACGGCTCCCTGTATAACCAACTCGTGTTTCGACTGTGTGCGCAGCGTGCCGCAACGAAGCGAGAGCGATCTTTGCCCCTTTTCGTTATAGCAGCGATTCCCTTTCAGGGCGACAGGTTGATAAAGCGGTATAATCTAAAATAGTCTCGCTCGCTCGGTGAGGGCAACTCTGCAATTTCGGGCGTGTACTTTTCTCCAAAAAGCAGCAGCAGAAGAAGATGAAGAAGAAGAAGAAGAAGACGAAGAAGATGAAGGAGAAGAAGAGGGAGAAGTAAAAGAGAAGCTAACAGCGTAGGGCGTAAGGATACCGACGTAGCTATATTATATGGAAGGTAGGCACGACTCGAATATCACCTCAAGCTTTGCGAATATCGGCAGCATTCGATCATCCCTCGCCGGATACGGGCGTCGCATCTCAACAATGAGGAGTGTAGGGTGAAGGAGGGGGATAGAACGAGAAGATAGCAAGGGATGAGGACGGTAGGGTAAGGAATATTAGGCCACGTGTGCCAGTAATAAGATTGCGCGCGTGAGCACAATGCAAAAACCTTTTGCGAAGATGCAACCGGCATGGTAACGCACGGTAGCGTGGCAGCATCCTCTACACAGCTACTGCATGGATATTGTCAGAGGAGAAGAATAAGAATAGGAAAAAGAAAAAAACGCTACTGGGGCGATGAGCTCGAGATGGAGAAGAGACGGGAGCTCCGAGCGTTATGTAATCTTCTCTGTAGGGTACACGGAGCTCCGTCACGTTCACCAACAATTCGATAACGTTATCGTATCGTGCATAATATAACAATAATATTAACAACCCTAGGGAAGGAGGGTGGCGACTATTATACCAGGGTGAACAAAAAGAAATTGAGAAAAATTACCAAGGACATCCGGAAACGCGGTTTTATCAACCCTCGTGCGAGGTACCAATATTAACCGTATAATTGTGTTATCACTACTGCGACCAATTATTAATTAAAATTAAAAAAAAGATATTCATCCACATCGTTGTGTCGTACACTTTAAGAATCGTGTTGCCTGAAATCCCTTCCTTATTTTTTTGGTGTAGTTGCGTGATGAAACACGTGCGCGTGGCGTGTTTCTGACAAGCTTAGAAAATTTGCGGGCGTGTCGACAAACTAGAAACTGACGACAGTCGAGTCATCCCGTTACAAGCGAGTAAGAGGAGGGGGTTCTCGTATGTGTAGAAAAAAATCGCGCCCCCACATCGCTGATGCAGCTTGAACCGCAGGCAGTGTAGGTTTCGAACCCACCCACCCTAAGAACAACTTAAATGTCCCTCCATGATATATTTTACGAGAAGTTAACAGCTTACCCCGATGACGTTGCACGCACCGATTCCGAAGGGTGAAAAACTGAAGCCTTCTGTCGGCCTATTTTACCGCTAGCGCTACAGCTATACTAACTTTTTCCGCTGCGTTTCATCTATAGCGCGGTCGAACAAGTTTTCGAATTTTCTTTTTATACCTTTCAAATTTAGGTGTAGGTACACCGCGGAAACCGAAATAAAATAACGCAGTAAAGAAGAGATGTATAGAAAGGACATAAAAGCGTGAGAAACTCAAGAAGTGTGATGAGCTTTTGCGTCGAAACAGTCGGACGTTTTGAAAGAGTTTCGAAGGATAGGGTTCATCGATGCTGTTCTTTTTTTCTTTTCATCTTCTTATTTTCGTAGGGGATGTATCCGTATAACCTGCACTCCGAAACGGAGGCGCGAACTTGCGAATCTGTCGACGGTTGATCCTCCCTCGAAACGCCATAAATCTGAAGTTTATATATGGTATCGGTATGAGTCGAGGAAGTAAGGCGATATAATCTCCGAAATGAACCTCGAGGCTCCACAGATTTATATCCATTTTCTTTTTCTTTTTTTTTTTTGTTTTTTTTTCGCGTTCTCCCTTCCTTTCATCCCCCTCATCGACTGCAAAATTCGTGGACGCGTTTTTTTTTTTTCTTTTTTTTTCGCCACCACACAGTTTTTCTGCAGTAAAAGCATTTTATTTCCGTAGGCATCTAGTGCTAGGGGTTCGGGGGTCCTGGAATCCCGACCCTGGAGGGGTTGAGTCAACTGCTGCAGCTCGGTAAATCTAATTCCAGGGGTTGCGATTGTCTGCTGCATTATATATACGTTTCTCTACTATATTCCATACGAACGAGTAGCCCTCGCACCTCTCTTTCTCTATATGTATATACATATGTGTTACAGAGGGCAAAAGTCTGCGTGGGTAGCCGAGAGTCTGCCCCGTCTGCACCGTTTCCATCTTCTCTTATCCCGCACGACACTCGGCAAAGTTATCCTTTTCTATACACCAAAGGCCGTTTCGCGCCGCGGCGACTCTCCGAATGGAAGAGCGATAAAACGGCGAAGGAAGAGCAAAAGGGAATATTGTGAGAGTGGAAAGGGAGAATAAAGGGGGTAAAGGTCGAGCGCGGGCATTGCGCCGAGGTTTCTGCCCGCAAATCTTCGCACAACTAAGAATCACTTTCGCTTGATGCAATTTCATTGAGAACTGCACTCGTTCAGCTCGCTATATTTAACTATTCTACCGCAGCAAAATGGTGAAAGGCATTAGGTACGCCGCTACACCATACGACTCCCTTATTTTTAGCCTATACTTCAACGTTGCTTTTCTGCTTTCTGTCTCGTCGTAGGTACGTATCCTACATCTCCATACACTATCCGGTATTTCTATATTTATACACATCCTAATATATATTTATGTATATAAAGTACGGGAGGGGAACTCATTCAGGGGAGACACGACGACCTGCGGGGAGGGCGTATTAATTCTCTCGGAGATATACCAGCCCCCCATATTCCAGGCTCATACCACCACCCCCGTAAAGGTTATAGGCGGCCCATCCTGTCAAATTCTCTTGACAGACACGGGACGACACCTAATTAGTTCGCTCCAACGACGATGCAGCGCCTGTCTACGCATATTGTATCTATATTCTATATATATGTAGACGCATAGTTATGCCGAGGGTGGATATATAGAGCTCAAAGCGGATAGACATCATCCACGAATATTATACGTGTACGTATATTACGTGAGCTATATATCTGTCCAACAATATATGGATGTACGGTATGAAAGATGATCTCGAATGATACGAGAAGCTTGAAATATGAAAAAAAGAGAAAGAAAAAAGATTACCACACCCCCGCTGTCACTTATTTTCCTGGTGAAAAAGAGTTGGGTAAAAAAAGGAAAAAATGTTTTTCAGGATTACCCCTATATATATCGGTATTTAGAGTCGTATGACATAAGTGTGTATACATAACTTGTGTAATACTTTGTAAGCGTGGATTTGACTGACGGGATTTACTGGCCCCTGAAATAGGATAGCGTTGAGTCTGATCTCGGCGGTGGGTCTCGATCCCACAAAAATTCCATAATATTTAGTTCGGGCCAGCGGTCGATCTAAAAAATCTTCTGGTAAACTGAGGTGGACGACAACAACGCGTCACAAATCCACTACCAGCTACTGTAAGGCCGGACGCGATAACTCGCTGTTAGTCGTTTTATAAGCTTATAAATTACACCGAAGCTTCCACCGCTGCAGTAGTGAATTATCGATCTCGAGACCCACGACTAAAACACCAGTTAAAAACCGCTTACGACATCCTGAAGCTAAAACCCCTGCGCCTTGCTTTTTTTACCCTGAAAACTAACGCCATATTATGCGCCCAATCAACGGTCTCAAAAACTACATTTGTACCGGAAACTGAATCCTTATCGAACTTTACACGGTACGCCCGGATAAACGGAGCTGCAATGTCCGACACGAATAACCGGAAGTACTATTTCATCGTAATTACAAGCTGCACCCATCCTCACTCGACCCCATAACGTGATTACGGTGCTGTTTTTTTGCTAACTATTAAAAAGGCGCCGTTATTTCCTTAGAATTGTTAAGATAAATAACGACGTACAGATAGACGTACGGTGGAGAACACGTATCGGTGAGAAGGAGTAAGTGGGGTTCTGGAAACCTGCGAAATAAAAGGTGCGAGGAGATTTCCGGTAGCGATGGTAATCGATCTTGTAACAACGACTCGTGCTACGTATAACACTACGCTGTGTATAGTATCGACAAATTACACAGCGAGACTTTAGAGAACCCGACGGACGTCGACGACGGACACATCCGAGTCGTTAGTCCTCGTCGTCGATCCGTCACGCTTTTACGATCTCCCCTTGTAGATTGGATATTTTTCTCGTTAATCTTACACAATTTAACGCTGAAAGGAATTGCCGATGAAACTCGAGTCGAAAAATAATTTCTAAGTACTCTTGATTTCGGTGTTGGAAAACATCTACGCTTTCGGTGGAAAATATTTATATACAAATGTATGATACACGTAATCGATTATCTCTGCGCATAAAGGATATTTATAGAATTCTCGGTTGAGGAATTCTCGAAACAAATTTGGTACTAGGAAATGAAAAAGAAAAAAATGAACAAAAATAAGCCGCCGCCATCTGGCCGTCAACCACCGGCAGAATCCTTCGCGCGGCCTTTCGGCTTTACTTGGCTAGTTAAAGAAAGGGAGCTGATTCCTGCCGCTGTTGCAGCCTCAAATTTCGGTGCACTCCAAAGGGACAGATACTTGAAAGGAGACGCAAGACACCCAAAAGACACCCGGAAGGCATAATATACTGCACATATGTGGATGTATTCACAATATCCATATAGGGGTTCCAAATACAGATGGAAAGAAACACGTTGCCCGATCCCTCGCGTTGTCTTGGACAGATGTCAACAGTCACGTTTTCCAAATTCTCACGACTTGGTTACTTACGCTTGTCACCAAAAATCGTACGGTACATATTCTCGGGATGTATAGTTTTCTCCACATCGCTTCTTTTTTTTTTTTTTTTTCTCCCGGAAGTCGGGTGTGTACGGGTCGATTTCGGTACAGAATCCACACACCGAAGTGATTACGGAATGTGTACAACGTAAGAAATATGGGATGCAGCAAATTTTCCTTTATATTTCCGTTTCCCGGACGGTTAATTTATTCGAAAGTTGATTCAGAGTTGAACAATCCCGAGTGCACTCGAGGTCTATGGTAATCGTGTTGACGCAGTTGGGAATCGGCGTAAGGATCGGATTATCAGAGATTAAATTATTCTTTTTTTTACTGTTTTTTCATACACACCGCAAAGGGGATTTATTGGAAAATAAGAATTACGGACGAGCGATCGGATAGGAGTAGGTATCGTATTCGTGCGTCGCACACACACACATACACATAGTTTCACGAAGAACACAGAAGACGAGAGGAGATAAAATGATATAAGCCAAGATTTAGATAAGGATCTCTAGCGTTCGAAAACGGACGGGAATGAATGCGATGTTGCACAGGGAGAAGGTCTAATTATAATCTTGATTGAGATGGGTTCGCCAGATAGGATGTGTCCGTTTTATGTATCGCCGCGCGCGCGAGCGAGCGAGGAAGCGATCCCGCCATATTATACGTGCATGGATCCCTGCAGGCTGATCTTACATTCGTGTGCCTGCAGCAGCCGCATCAACATCAACGTTGGGACGAGTAACAATATGAATGCAGACGAAATGCTTATCAAGTACCTATCTAATTAGGGGCTCTAATGAAGACGTATAGCTCAAACCCGAGATGAATCTACGGAGCCCACGATGCCGCGTAACGATCACGAAACCAAATATGACGTACTCAACAACCTACCCCCAGCTCTCCACTGCCGACCATCGGCGTATATAAAGATACATGTATACATAGAAGCTCTTACATAACCCTTGCACGCTACATAGCCTTGTCTGTAAAAATTCTGAATCATCTACACTGTAAGGGTACTTGGGCCCGTCGGTTTATAGGGAATTATTAATTATCATATGAATTATTGCCTCGAGAGGTGTAGAGTATTAAAATTTCTGCCATAGTTAATTCTTGTTCTGCGGATCATGTTGTGCACAATCGCGTAATACAACCCTATGCATTCATGAGTATAATAATGCATATAATATAATCCATAGAGCGTATCCATATATATATACGGGGCCCTGCAAGTACTACGTTCGTTTCTAAGGTTCATTAATTTGTATTTCATTCCTAACGAAACTACATTATCCATCCATCCATCCATCCAATCCGTCCCTTATATGCTACGGATATATAAAGGTACACGGTAGTGTGTAATCCGTGTAACACATTATAGATATAACATACACATAACTTAGTTTTCCCCCCTTCGAAAAAGCTCATAAAGCATAGCTCAATAGGTTCGCGGGTAAGGGATTCTCTCAATAGAACGAAAGCGGCAGCCTTTCCATACGTTTACATACATAAACGTGTGTGTGTAGGTTGGTTATATAATAGCTACGTTAGACTACACGGTAGACTACCTACCAAAGTGACTTTACCCACGTGATATTGGTGCCCAAGCCCCCCTACCCCCCCTGCCTCCTCTCCTTTCTACATCATCGAAATAAGAAAGGGTGATTTTTGTGTGCTCAGCTTACACAATAGTCAAGCGTGAAATATGGTTTCACATAAAAAACATTCAGCCCCTGTTTTAGGCGAAAAGTTTATTTAAACAACACAAAATACGGGGGTGTGATATGTGGTGTGTCGGTATCAAGAATACCGGCGTTCATTTTTTGGATAGAATAAAATGAGATTCATCGGTTGGTTATGGGAGACGATTCAAGTATGCAGTTCGTTACACGAACCGCGGTCGATGGTACTTGAAACGGCATAGATGTATGAATGATTTATGGTGTCGCAAAAGTATCGAGGAAATATAATGCACGTACAGTGCCTGGAGTAATATATATATTTTCTACAAAGAGAGAAAGCCCTCTCTCGGGTCTCCCCACATCTGGTCGCATTGTAAGCATCAGGGCGTTCAAATACCCGTGAAGACCTCGCTTAAACGATAACAATGCATCGATGAATGCTACGGTTAACTAGCTGCCATACAACTAACGTTACACCATTGCACCTCTGCACCGATATGCAGTATTACTACGCCGCGGTGCAACGGCAAGCAGCGGTGTTACCAAAACCCTAGTCGGGCGTCGCGACGCCTGCTGCCTACGCGTACGTATTATACATCCGTGTGCAATATCCTCACTGTGTGGGATACCGATATTGGTACATGCACATTGTGCATACCGTACGAATGGAATGCAACTCCTCGCCTCTCATCGACATCGTTGCATCGTGTTTCGATCACCCTGGAGGAACGGACTAGGGTTACAGTTGCGCGATGCGGTGATACGTACGACGGACGATGAATAAATAGGGTGAAGAGGAATCCGCCAATCGACGTAACGACTGGAAGGATATCGACGTATAAATATCGTTTCGGTGATCGGTCACATGAATAGCCTTTCTCCCGGACGACGAAAAGATTAATTTAATCAGAGTTTGCGAGCCACGGCTGGTGTCAAACCGTGCAAATTGCGAGCACGTGACCGTGAGGCCAGAGTGAAAAGCGTCAATTTTTTCCGGGTATAACACCCGACCAAAAATCGAAAGGGATTTTTGTTGGAAAATTAGCTGGATCTTTTAGCAGATGCGCAAATCTTCAACCCTCTATTTTAACGTATATAAAACGAAAGCGAATCTGACCGGCGAACATAAAGGGGTTAAAAAGTCGGTCTCTCCATAAGGGAGATGCGACGTAACGCGCTAGTGGGAGATTAATGATCTACTCGAAACTGCGGCGAACGTATGGGTGTATATAGGTATACGCTTTCTTTTTATTTTCTTCAAAAGCTCTTGCACCATTCCGACAACAATTAATTGCATTAGGAGAAATGCACTTAACTAATTGTTCTCGCAGTTCGTATGTCTATAGACGTGGTCGACCGTTCGTTCGTTCGTTCGTTCGTCGGTAGATATAATAGCTCTCTATATCTTTAAAACTCTAGTATTATATACCACGCGTATATATACACGCGGTTGTGCAACAGATAAATTAGAGGAGATTACATAGTTTCAATTAACCGATCGACGATAACCTCTCTCGCCCTGTATAAATATCCCATGCAGCTATTCTGACAAGTGTTAAATAAACGTTAATGAAATCACCAATATGTGTACTGGATAGCGAAACAGATGTGAATAAAAAAGAATGAAAAGAAAAATCCGAGATCACTCCGAAGCGTTTCAGGCGTGAAGAGAGCTCGAAGACTAATCAGCGACGGATATCAACCGACGTTGATTAACGAGTAATGACACTTGTCAGGGGGAGTGTATAATCTTATCTATTATTTAGCTCGTTATAATTCGTTGACGATATCTGGATGTACAATAATTGTATCGTACATATAATGGGGTCGCGTTGAAGTATCGCATTCCCGTGATGAACGCGCTGCTCAGCTGTACATACATTTCGCTGCACCGAAGACGCATCCGAGTCATTAAACTCCAGTTAAGTTGATCGGTTCTGATACGAGGGGTTGTTTAAGACAGCTTTAATGCAGTTTAAACTATGAGTAAAGTTTGCCTGGAGAGCCGCAGGGAAAACCAGCTGCGATATGATGCGGAGTTGGAAAATACGTACACACACGGTTGTGTCGAGTGTACGTCATCGTATTTTTGTTGCTCATGTAATAAAAGCAAAAAATTTAGTCTGCTTATTTTCACGATTTTCCAAAAGCACACACGTTCGTTTGTATATATGAGAAGTGAATGATCTAAATTTTTCTTTTTTTCTCTCCTTTCGCATCGGCTTTTAATGGATTTTTTAATTCGTGACCGAGTGAACCGACCGAGAAAACGACCATCTTATATATATAATTGCGCTTATACACTGCACCTATAAAAGTTATTTAGGGCCTTGTATATACATATATAGTATACACGTATACCAGGACGCAATTAAGTGAAGGCGTGGGACATAATATCGGGACTGAGTTATTAGGGCATAAATTTATCGTACCTAACAACTCTCCTCTCCAAGCTCTCTCAGCTGTAGCTCTGTAGCTCTGTAGCTGGCCCCTGCTACGCGCGTGAACTTGTCCAACGACAATGGAGACCATTGTACTCCAGACTCTGCTCCGACCGTAAAGGACCCACAGTTTTCGAAGGAGTGTAGAACCGCGACGCGTTTGTGTATGCGTAATAAATACACGCATACGTCCATAGGCGTATGCATGTAACGTGCGTATTATATAATATGGCTTGTAACGTATACGGCGTGTATATGCGTATAAATGTGGTCGGCAGCCACCCGCGCTGCTTTTATGAACCCAACGCTTTCACTGTGAGTTTTGTTGGCCGTATTTTGGCGCGAGATTCACACGCACTTGTCAATTAATCTCTATATACCGCGGTGTGTATAAAGGAACATAAATATACCGAAGACAAGGAGATTGGACGTCGAGCGGATATTGACGTTCATTGTTACAGATTCGTTCGCCAATTTCGCTGCGGGGTTTGAGAGATGGAAGAAAATATCTATGTGTAAATGTATGAAATTGGAAAGAGGAGTAACGATGGGATCGAAGAACGTCTCACACCACTAAACTTTTATAACTTATTCGTGCAAAATGAATTCGAACAAAATAAGTTAACAGGTGTAATAACGCCGGGCGCCGGATTAGTTGGCATTCATATTTTTTAACGAAAAATATTCCGAGATGCAAATAGAGGGGCGAAAAATAACTTGACGCATTTTTCTAACGATCTGTGTCATCCCGACACCTGTACACACGGAATCCCTCGTCGTTGTAATTTTTTTCTCTCTTCCCTTTTTTTCCGTTCCATGTAGACACGAAAATTTGGAGATTTCCCAGTCATCCCATCTCCTTTACCTTTCTTTCCGCCTCTTCTTTTCTTCTGAATTTTCTGCCGCTTCTCGATCGACGAGAGCGTCGCGAGATACTTTGCGAAAATTCTTCGATGATGCCCTAAAGCGGCGAACCGAGAGAGCGGGGGTTGTCGTTTATTTTGTCTCGACGCTTATAGTCGTCGCGTCGCGGCGTTTCGCGCTCCTCCTCTGGCGTCTGTGGCAAATATGACGTAGCGGTCGGGATCGATGGCCCATCTGCAGGCCTTCCTCTTGCTCTCCCTTTTTACCTCTCTGTTTCTCCTTCCCTGTCTACCGCGAGGGGAATTTTGCCCTCCGAGTAAGGAATATAACTCGGAGAAAAGGGGAGAAAAGGGAAGAAAGGAAGGAAGTAAAGAAGGGTCGCAGCGGCATGCCGCTCACGGTGGCGTCGCACGAGCGTCGCGGCGTCGTCGCGGGCGTCCTTATTATCCGGAGATGACGGGCATTCTTACCTCGGAAAACGTACACGCATCCATGTGTCTATGTAGATACCCTAGATCTACCCTACTACACGCATGTATACATTACGAACGAATAAGGAAGACCCTCTTCCGCATGTACGTCTCATCCTCCTTTTCCTCCCTCTACTTTCTCGGAGGACCCTACGAGAACGCCTAACAAAATTGGAGATTTCGTTTTTCGAGGAGTTCCCGAACTTGCGCCAAAGTTATGGGTATACACGTACATAATTTTAGATTTTTTTTTCCAAGTATTTCATTGGGTGTGTATCGAGAAACAAAAATAAAAATTGTAATCGATTTCGGAGTCTGATGATTAAATGTGTGTAAAATAGTCATGCGGTTCGAGGAATTCTATAGGGACCTGAGCGACTAACTTGTAATTACTTTGGCGCGTATACGTATATAGTAAAATCGGAAATGGATGACGTTTTATTTTATTGGAAATTGACGCAGATATCGACAGATGTAATACCGCCTCCTTAGCCTCCCCTTTCTTCGTGCGGTCTCGCACATATATACCGAATCGCCTGGCTTCGATTTTATCCCAACCCCCGACTGCAGTTTCACCCCCTCCCAGCTTTCGATATTGCAGGGAAGTGTGATCACCGGACACCCTAGAAATCCATTACCTTCTTCGCCGTTAAGGTATATACCTTTATTTTTATACTTTATTTTATTTTACTTCCTACTTCTTTTTATCTTATTATTTCATTTGAAAAATCTTTTCCGATACTTTTTACCGCCGTATCACCCCGTACCTTGTCAGCCAGCTGAGTCCATTACTTCTCAATATCACTCTTCGAACAAAAATTTGAAACAAAAATAAATAGAAAACAATAAAAAAAAAAATCTAAACCGGTGAGTAATTACACGCGGCACAGTTATATATAACCTGACAAAACCGATTTGAAAGTAAGTCCATCGAAGTTATTTGAGCTTTTTTTTTTTTCGTTCCAACCAAACTTCAAATGTGGGATTCTAAGAGCGCGTTATATTTTATATATATACTTATAACCGTGATACCAAAACCACACGAATACTCGGAAAAGTGTATCCCGGTTATTTGGTAGAATCCCAAGAGCCCTTGCTCGGAAGTGCTCTGGTTCGGTAGACTAAGGCCTGGCCGTAGTTTCTTTCACTCCTTCTTACAGAGATAGAAATGTGGTCCCATGATAGCAACGGGAATTCGGGAAGAAAAGAAGAGAAGAGAAAAGAAGAGAAGACGGAATAGCTCTGGTGCAGGGGGAGGACAGCAAAGAGGCGGAAAGAAAAATGAGAGGAAGTTTATGCGCGGCCAATTACCGGGGCTGAGTCGTAGTCGCATAGGGTGGAAAAGAAGGGAAATAAGGGAAGTGTAGCTGTAGAGTAGATGGAAGAGACCTTGCTTCGACGCAGACGTCGACGTTGAACGTCGCGACGTCGAGGGTGAAATCTGCAACTGTTTCAACGCGCATCCGGGAGGACGAACCGAGGGATGCCCTTTTGAAAAAAAAAAAAAACACTTTCTGAAAATCTGACATGAGCCAGAGATATGTATGTACAATATTTTAAAAAAGGAGTATGTACTAGATCCTTGCAATACGGAAAAATAAACTTGCACTAGGCGAATCAAAATAACCGAAAGGAACAGTTTTTGACTTTTGATCCCAAAATCGGGAAAAATCTAAGGTATACCCCTTAGGATTTTTCCAATTTTGGGCCTGAAAATAAAGTATTTTCAAAATCGATCGTAGAACACTTTTTTGACGTATTTTGACCTCAGAAACACAAATCTGGAAGCTAAATTGATCTATCTATAAAATTGATTGAGTTATCGTCAATTTATCGCTCCGCAAAGTGAAAAAATGAAGATATCTCGATGGGATTTATTCCTGGCTCAATTTAGCTTGCAGATTCGTGTTCCTGAGGTCAAAATATGTAAGAAAAGTGTCATACGATCAATTTTAAAAATTCTTCATTTTTGACCCCAAAAGCGACAAAAATCTAAGGTATACCCCTTTGGATTTTTTCGATTTTGGGGCCAAAAATGAAGTATTTTTAAAATCGATTGTATCACGCTTTTCCAACGTATTTTGACCTGAGAAACACGAATCCGTTGAGTAAATTGAGCTACGAATTAATCCCATCGAGATATCGCAATTTTTCTGCTCCGAAAAGCGAAAAATTAGCGATAACTCGATCAATTTTATATGTAGATCAATTTGGCTTGCAGATTCGAATTCCCGAGATCAAAACACATGAAAATATCATAGCAAACTCGAAAGAAAAAAATGTTGATTTTCGACCCCAAAATTGACAAAAATCTAAGGTATACCCCTTTAGATTTTTTCGATTTTGGGGCCAAAAATAAAGTATTTTTAAAATCGATCGTAGGACACTTTTCTTACGTATTTTGACCTCAGGAACATGAATCTGCAAGCTAAATTGAGCCAGGAATAAATCCCATCGAGATATCTTCATTTTTTCACTCCGAAGAATGATAAATTGGCGATGACTCTATCAATTTTATAGATAAACCGATTTGGCTTCTGGATTCGTATTCCTGAGGTAAAAATACGTTAGAAAAGTGTCCTACGATAGATTTTAAAAATACTTCATTTTTGGCCCAAAAATCGCAAAATCCAAAGGGGTATACCTTAGATTTTTGTTGATTTTTGGGTTAAAAATTAATATTCTCTTTCATGCAATGTTTTCCCGTATTCTCATATGTATTCCGATCTCAGAAACACGAATCCGTCGATTATCTCAATTTTTTTTTTCCGAAAAGCGGAACACTTGCGATAACTTGATCATTCTGATAGATCAATTTAGTTAGCAGATTCGGAGAATTTCTCAAATCATCTGAAAGAAGAATTGTTATATACAACTGACAATAAATAAAGCCCAATTAACCACGCAATTAAGTGCATCGGTCCCGACGTTGGTATGGGTAGGTACGAGGGTAGGTATCTACCTACGTATACACAGCACGCGGGCGTTGATATAATACAGGAAAAGTGAGGAGTTTGAGAAGAAACAGAATAAGAAGTATGGTGAAAAGGGCAGGGTGGGAACAGACGAAGAAAATGTGAATGTAAACGTGAGTGTGCACAAAGCTGCGATTCCCCAACGCGGGCGAACTTTGTATGCCGGAAAAGGCTGGCACCGTGACGCCTTCCTAATGACGGTATTATATTTATTTATGGGCAAGGCAGCCTCAGTTTTCCAGATTTCGGTAAGGTCTTCGTGGTATACGTAAGGTGGTGCACCGTATAGATATATATCCGCCAGGGAATTATGGGAAAATAGTCGTCGCAAATATAACCGCGCTTTTCGAGGGTGAAGAAGAGAATCTCAAAAAGAAGACGAGAGTGCGGCCTGAGGTGAGGGAAAAGGAGCTTTCGTTTAAAGCTCCACGATTGATTTATTTTCGCACACTTCCGGCTCACGCTCCCTTATGTGTTATACCCCGAAAAACACATGAAAAGAAAACGAAATGAAAAAATGATCCGTCTAATTCATTGATTAAACACTGTAGGGCTGATCCGACGGAGTTTCGTGTTCTGTTTCCAACTCAATTATTTTATTAATTGAATCAATAGGACGCTACTTAAAAATAGATTGAAATTGTCAGGGGGGACATCGAGCTATGTAGTCGAAGGCCGGAGCCCGAGCCCTTCTGTTTCTGCTTCTTCTTCTTCTTTATCTTCAGGGCAAGGCAAAGCTTGTTTTATAAATTACGTTTAATCATAAGTAAGTACTTCTGACAACGTCAGGCCTATCTCTCTCAATGACGAGTAAACGAGGGGCCTTGTAGCCTAAACTTGTGCATTGGTGTACCCGTACTATAAAACTCGCTCGCTCACTCGCTCATTCTCCCTAGTTTTAACCTTGGTATTCTCTCTTCCTGTTTACGACAACCAGCTGTGCTGCCCTAATGACCTGGAACAGTTCGTTTCACGTCCTGCAAACTCCCCGAGGAACAAAATGAGAAAAATTTTTTGCCAGAAATTTACCCCGTACACCCCGAGGCGTATCTCATTGCGATTATTTATTGATCTGTCAATCGATTTCCCTCCCTTTGCTTTAAATTGTAATTTTTTTTCTTTCGTTGTTCGTTCTGCTTTATTTGCGAAATTCTGGTTTTATAAGCCGGTCGTTTAAAATTATTTCATTAGCCCGATCCGCCTCGATAACATCAGGGGATTATATTCAGCGCGTCAGGTTTTTTAACGTCATTGCGCATTATTATTGGTATGGGATATGGATATACACCGTCAGTGTATTATGGGTACCTACGTTATTACCGATATACTGCAAAGTCCCATATAGTGATCAGGACTCTGTTTTTATTTAATATGCGCCGGCATTATATGAAAAGGTAATATTAGCTCAGCCCGTACCGTGTGCCCATAAACCTATATGGCTTTTCATCGTCTCACCGCTCATCCCGGTGAAATATTCATCGGGGCAAATTGGCTGTTGTTCTTTTTTTTTTTTTTATTATCATTACCTTTTTTTACACGATCAGCTTGGCCGTGGCGTGAAAGCGAAGGGGGTGGTGCACGACCACCACCGCCGCCAATACCAAGCGATCGACTGTAGGAGCTACTACGGCGGTGGCGGTGGAGGTGCAGCAACGGGCGTCGCGACGCCGCGCTTAATTAGAAATATTTGTTCAACTTTATGCGGAGAGCGAGCACCGATATTCTCTTAACGAGCACGTGTGACCGGAATACGCGGTATTCCGTTGAGTTCGTATAGGTGCAGTGTATCCTGAAAAGCCAATTTCTACCTCTGCTGTGTCCCATATACTCGGTGTATCGCATCAGTGTGCATAGCATCCACGAATACACGTGTGTAATTTTCAGAAAATGAAAAAAAAAGAATCGAATAGAAGAATCGCTCGGTGAGATTTTGTCGTACGTACATAATGTCATGGAAATGCGTCGAGGAATGCGGTCATCGTACACCCATTGACGTAATTAATAATAACCTGATACCGCGAGGGTATAATTAGCAATTATCAAAACGCACCCATGCGCCTAATCAACGAGTGATACGGATATGCGCCGTCGGTGACGCTGATGTTAACGAAGTTAATTTCAAGTTATTTAATTAATTTTTGGTAACGCTTCAATAATGTAACTGTCGAATTGAATGATACCCGCAGCTGCCGAGTGAAACCGACCACAGTTTTACCTCACATATTCTGTATCATTTATACGAGTTTTATCTCGCGTCTACCTTTATGCAAAGCCACATACATGATGGCGGGGTCTGCTGATGCGGTATCGGATGTATAAAATCCCAAATCCCTCTTCGCTGTTTATAAGCTCGGTGGAACGCCTCGTATTGCATTAAATATTCAACTTTAATTATCCAAATATATAACGATAGGTTTCAGTCTACTCTTCTTTTCCTCCCCACACATTGCACAATGTTCCATGTGTAACGTGTCTAGCGGGTAGAACGTACGTCAATCACGTCCAACCATCCGAATTACAGGTAAATATCCATAAATGTAATTGAAAGTTGATTAATACACGTCACTCATTTGTGTCGGATTTAATATGCTCAAAAATTGATATTTCATTACATGAATATTCACTTGAAATGTAGCTGCTCCTACAAATATATGTGTGATTCGTAAAGCTTCATTTGATACTGTTTCGATGAAAAAATATTTCTTTTTTTCTTTTTTCAATTTCAATTCGAATCGTTTGTCGAAAAATAACGTTGAGTTTTTTCAAAGAAATACGAGGTAATGAATAATAAGCGAGATTTCACGACTATCGCTTTTTTCTTCTCAAATACAACCGTCGATTTCACATTCACATTGAAAAAAAAAAAAAAAAAACGTTAAAGAAAAAACAAGTTATAAATATATAATGGTGGATAAAAGAGAATTTTTAAACCGCTCGTCTGCAGAACGTCGAACAAAATTGCGTTGTATAACAAAAAAAAATAAAAAATAATAAAATATAGTAAGGGCGGAAGGCGAAGGCGGGAAGGGTTAAAATTCGTGGGGCGCGATGGGGCGGATGAAAATATGCAAACTTTGTATTCGCATTCGTTTAATTTGTTCCCTGTTTACTTCAGCCCCCATCCTATTCTTTCATCGTTTCAAATTTTCATGTTATTTTTCATTTATTGCCGCCGTTTTTTTTTTCTTTCCGTTTTTGTTTTCACTTCACCCATCTTTTACTTTTTCGTTTCCTTTTTTATTATCTCTCATAATTTTATTTTTCCATGCTAGAAGGACGAAGCGGGGGTGGAGGGCAGGTTGCTTGTTTGCGAACCAAAGAAAACATGGGGTGGCGTTTTGAATCGAAGCCGCCACTGCGCTCACGTAAAACAAATATGTATATGCACACGTATAAAATTCACATACAAATACATGTAAATATATACGAAGAGTTGATTTGATGTGAATTAATTTTCGATCTGACAAACTTTCAATTTATCCACTAATACTATACCTGTGATTTTAATCTCACCGATACCGTGTGCGTTTCAGGGGTTACTAAACTCCGGCATAAGGAGGGATCCGAGGGTTTTTCTTTCGAGAAACTTGAATGAGGAAACTAATGCAAGAACTTTGGTAAAGGGTATAAACTATGGATGTTGCCGTGGTAAGAGGCAGGAAAGTGCAACAGTCGAACTTTGCACACATCCGCCGATTGGGAAACGTAAGTCAAAGTACGAAGGTTAAGAAAAAATTGAAGAGGTGAAAAAAAAAAAATAAAAAGCGATAGATGTGATTTACACCAACCCCCTATAGAAAATCGTCGCAATCGGCAATCGGCGATCGGGGTTCACAAGTTTACGGGATGTTCGATCGCATGCTAATGAACAGGTTATACGCTCCTCGTCGAGGCCGTCGAGAATAGAGTCGGAGGTGAGAGAAGAGGGTGAAAAGGGAAGAGAACTGGTAACTAGCCAGGGGGTGGTGTTGCGGAGGCTGGAATACGTCGACGGTACACTACGTAACTAATGCGAGAGACCAGGTCGCGGCTGTATAGCCGGGGTCGGTATACTTGTCCCTCTCGCAGTAGCAGCAGCAGCAGCAGCAGCGGCACCAGTGGGACATTCCTGGTTCCTGGCGTACTTGCAATTACACGGCATGAAATAATAACCCCGAGAGGAGAGCGACGACTCTACCTCAACGGATCAATATTGGGCGGGGGTGAAAGGCTGCCAAGAGGGACAGAGAACGCGATAGAGAAGAACGTAAAGAGAGGAAGAGGATGCATGGTCGAGAGGGTGAGTGGCAGCAGCAGTTCTCCTGGTGCTGCATGAGGGAGCTTAAAATCCACGTGCACATTTATAACTCCGTGTAGATTTGCATGCGTACATGTACAAGGTTTTCAAAATAAATATTTCGAGTTACTAAGTCAAATAAAACTTGAAACAAAGGATCGTGAGATTCAATAAAAAATTGACTTGTTTTACATTTCGATTAATTCTACAGCCACCGGATTTGATCGAATTGATTGTGCATAATTTTCTTCGAAAAGTAACGAATATATCCACAATGATTGTGACATGTATGCAAAGGGGGCTGTAAGAAATAAAGAGTAATAATCCCCCGCCCCGCATATGGTTGTACAGAATAACAAAAGCGGTCTCAACTCTTGTAAGAATTTCTGAGTGTGAATGCGATAATACAAGGAGAACGAAACATACTGATATAGTATACACGGTTTAATGTACAGAGCTGAGGTATAATAAGAGAAGAGAGATTCTCAGAGGCTGCGCAGGGTTTTATGAAGAGGAGGCATTTATAAAAAAGTCTGACTTTTCAGCAGAGAACCAGAGGGAGAAACTAAATAACAAGAAAAAATGAAAATAAAAAAACGGAATGAAGAAAAAAGAGAAAAAGCTTTACCAGAAGGTGACTGAGACCTCACTTTGGCAAACGAAACTTTTGTAGCTAGTTTTTACCATGCTTTGTGCACACATAATGTATCTATGTGAAGGATTGTAATAGCCGCTCAAGGTAGAAAGAGCGACGAATTTTCGACACAGAGAAATGAAAAGGAGCTTTGCGTAGTTGAAAGTTGTAGAAAAGCTGAGAATTCAACGCATTCCCATGTATACCTGTACTTTTATACGACTACTTCCGTTCGCGTGTATATATGCCTAACGAGGTAGGTGGATTTATACGATTGGAAATTATCGATCAAACCCCCACAGGTATACAATCAATTTGCGGTTACGAGTATAACTCCGATCTGATGCCTGAACTACGAGTCAATCGAGTACCTATTATTGTGTATCATACGTTACGTTAGAAAGCTATAACCGATCGCATGTGCTGAGCTCCCGCCGCTGCTGCCGCTGCATACCGTGATAGATGAAAATAGATGGACGAATATACCTATACGCGATATTCTATAAGACTGAGTCGTTTCTTCTCGGTGTGCTACACCCCTACTGCGCGGTAAAGCATCATCGATTATTCTCTTGACCTCACCGCCGCTTGTTTCCTGGGGTTAAGTCGTTAGCAAGAAAATTATACTTGTATATCTACCTTCACTCATTTTACGCACTACAGGAGCGGATTACGGCGTATGAAAAAATGTGGGTAGGACGCAGACTTGGAAAAAAAATTTTTACTTCGTCCTCTGTGATGGTCCGAATTTTCCTTCTTTGGTTTTTTGAAATATACTAACTTTCCTTGCGTTAGTTATTCGACGTTTACAGACCGCTCGAAGTTTTCAACTGCTCAATTGATAAATTCCCCTTTGGGTAAATTCGTCTTTCTAATTCTCCCGCTGATGTCCCTCGCGCAATTAATGCATCCGTTTGGTCCGACGACACGAGGTGAAACTGCAGCGGTGTAGAGAACACTAATATCCGTCATGCACCGCGCGACCGAAACGTCCGCCTACACGTATGGCCGTCGAGGGATTTATGTACCGAGAACTCGTCGGTACGCCGTTATGGTATTTCCGAATAGGAATAAGATGATGATGAGGATATGAGAAGCCAACTTTCGAGGCTTACCCTCCGGAGCTACCATCCTCGTACTGATATGTTACCGCTGCAGGCGGACCAACGTCGTTAACCTCTTAGCGAGTGACTTGGATCGAAACTACTGCAACAGATCCTTTCATCTCACACCATCGTTTATCCAGTGCCGCATTTTATCTATTTATAACACACGCGCCTATCCATCCCCACTTTACTCCACGGAGCGAAGAGAGAACGGATTCTGGATATGCGTGGAGAGTTGGTAAATTTGTGCGTATGAGAAGATCGGAGCTTATGAGACGGTCCGAGCTTTACGGGGACCTGTGGAGGGAGAGAATTCGACGAGTCTTGACTTCTGAGACTCGCTGGCGAGTAATGCGGTGCGTCGCGAGAAATTTTAGATAGTCGTTTCCTGTCATCGGAAAGTAGTGCTCTGACTGCTACTGAATTAATGATGAAAAGGCGTGGGGGATTCGCAGACTGCGTATGCGAATTAAGTATTAAAGTCCGAACCGTTGGTGCTGTCTCTACGATAGGGAGGGTCTCAGGTCTCAACGAGTTGAAGATATCTAAAACGGGATGGAAACGAGGAGATGAAAATGGGATCTAAGGGAGGCTTGGGAGCGACACGCCACCGATCGCCAAATTCTAATTCCTGTATAAATATACAATTCGGTTGTAACCGCTGGGGAATTCGCAAATTCCGGTTCCTACCCAACTGAGAACGACGGCAAAACCTTGTCTATTTACGGAGAAAAAACACCAGCGTACACAAGGTGGAAGACTACGAGAAACGACTCCCATGGTCCCGAAATAAATTCGACCCATCAAACAATACAAAATATATATTAGAAAAAGTAATTTTTCCTCAGAGAAATAAAAAGACCCTTTTCGTACGAACGCGTACGTATGAAATTTAGGTATACAATTCGGTAATGGTATTTCAAAGTTGGCTGTGTAGTTAGAATAAAGAATTTATAGCCACTATATACAGGGGGTGAAAGGAGCGTACGTATTCAAATGACGAAGGGTTATAGAAACTGTAGGCACTTTGACTGGAAAAAATAACGGGGAGGTGGTAGAAATAAAGGAGAGGAAAAAGAAGAGAGAAAAATCGAGGAAATAAATGGAAAAAAAAATTAGAAAAGACAAAAAAAAATGAAATGGAATGTAGGGGATAGGAAAAAAAACGGGAAAAAAATAAAAGAGAACGCAAATGAAGTAGACGTACTTCGGGTCTGATTTAATATTCGAGCTGCGGGGGATGATGTGAAAAGTGAGCGCGTGCAATTCGTGTCAAGTTCTCCTTCGTCGCGCCGCACGGGGCGCATGGTATTGAATGACAACTGCGTTTAGAGTCTCTAGTTTATTTTCATTTTTATTTTTATCATTATTACGTTCGTTTTTGTTTTTTTCTTCTTCTCCTTTCAGCAACAGCAATAAAAATGTATCCCCGATAATAATAAATCGTTTTTCCTCCTTTTTTTCTTTCAATGTTTTAAAATGAATACACCGCCCCAGATTATCACCCTGTGTATTGGTAGTTAGAGGCAGGGGATGATTTTTTTTTCACTAGCCATTGAACGTAACGTTGAGGTCGTGGAATTTTTTTAAAACGAATACCCATACCGTGCACTCAACGCTCGAGGGAAAGATAAAGGAAGAAAAAATACGAGAAAATAAACTTCGACCCTAAACGGAAATCAATAGAGAACCGTACCTACCTACCTACCTACCTACCTTTCTACCTACGCTGAGAGGGGTATTTCCACAAAGAATAAATGATTGGAATAATTTTTCCTGAATTCCTAATCGGGGCGTACCTATATAGCTCTCTTCGTTTTTAACCGATATAATTTTCATGTAATTTTCCTCCTATATTGAAAAGAAAAAAGAAACTTACGGAAGTATAATTTACAGTTCTATCTTCGCGGTGATTTTTTACTTTTAATTAATCAATTAATTGATTAATTAATTAAACAATTAATTGATTAATTAATTTTTTATTTTTCACGAAGAATGAGGTATAAATTATTCTTGGATTTTCTTCGGCCATCTGGTATAATAATCGGACGCAATTTGTCGGCCAATTGAAAAGGCAATCTAATCACAAGTTCTATCGTCGTTAAGCCAGCTGTCGAGATAGAGGTCCATGGTTACAGGGTCTAAATCTACAGAGTTCTCTGGTCGAAAATCTCCAATTCCCCTTCCATCAATCTCAATCAAGATCTTGGGCGTATATCTTCTCGTTGGTTCACGGTCATTTAATCATTTAGGCGGAAATCGTGTCCCGACTCCCGTGTCCCGTGTCCCGTGTCTCGTGTCTCCTGTCGTAGCCTCTTTCAAATCAAACAGCGGCGTCCGACTCGCAAGCTACCACTGGCTTCTTTCTATTCAAGTTACACAGTTTTCCTTCGTTTCGCTCCACATATATCTCATCCTCCCCTGATGCTGCATAACCCCCTCCTCCGCGTTGGATGGAAATCTTCTTTTATCGCGCGCTCTTTCCCATAGAGCTCCTTTTCCCCCAAGAATATCTTGCCCCTCTTTATCTTTATCATTTTTTTACTCTTATTTTTACCCTTTCCATTTTTCTTCGCCTCTGCTACACCACGTCATTAACGAGCGCCGCGGTGCTGACACATGCATTTATTTACATTAGAATATAAAATACCTCAGATTCGAAGCAACCGACCGACGTCGTCGAGTAACTCGCCGTCAACTCCTACCAGACAAAACCAACACCATCAAACGCTTCCGACATCCCACGCCCACGACCGTCGGTTATGCATGCACCGAAAACCCCTCGTTTTCATACATATACGTCGCTTTACACGTGTGTTGAGAAACAAGTGCAAGGAAAGCAATTGCCAGTCGAATACACGTATGTCATATAATGTACATATTTTCATGAAATTTATGTCGTCGGTATAAAAGTTGCAAATGATCCGCGTGGAGGATGTATCTGAAATTTATGGCTGACTAACGAATCCGCTGAATATTTTTTCCCTTTTTTTTTTCGTCACTGGGCAGCATTTTCTCAAAATTTTCAAACGTTTGGTTCCCGTGTAAACCGAGTTAATTGGAGTTTGGGGAAAACGTTTATCTAAGGAAGTCAGTTTTGGAAACGAGTTAGAACGGGAAGTGAGAGTTTGGTGTCTAATCGACAATACGTAAACAGTATTCAGAGAAATGGGCTCCCCCAAATTACAAAGTCTGTACAGGGTTAGACTATCTACCTAAGTCGACGTAGTCCTTCCCCTTTTACGTTGTCTCCCATTCCCCGTATTCCTCTCTATTCCCTTATACTCTCTCCCTCATTTCTATCTTGTAAGCTGGGGAACTATATACTCCTAAAAACAGCGGGTGGTACAACGTTCGCCCGATCCATTCTTTGGTATAAGACGAGGGATTTCTCTTCTATCCTTTCAAACCTAATTGTGTAATTAAGACAAAGTTAATCTAAGTTGGTCCCGCAGGATGCAAGTAAGGAAGAAAGGGCAAAGTAATATAAACAAATAACTGATTTAATGGCAACGCGCTGGATATCGACTGTGTATCCGAGGCACTTTCCGACTGTTACGCCGCAGGGGATGAATGGGTCGAATAAAAAGAAAAAGGATAAAAATTTTGACCCTGGCGTGAGCTTTATTCAGATCTGGCGAAGACGCTGCAACAGCAGCGTACGTATTTGTATGTGTACTTCTGTCGTGCCCGGTGAAATGAGAAAATCGCCAGATGTCGGTGAATATATTTATCAGAAAAATCTGCAAGAGCGAAAAATATCTTTGGGAAGGGTGAGCCCGTATCTTTGGATATAAGCGAATGGGATTTAAGGGTGTAGAGTATAGAAAGCGCTTAGCGTAACAGCCAGTGGATCAAAGGAACTTTAGGGAAAGAAGAACGAAACGAGTCACCAGGGGTCTGTCGTTTCGTTACCCTGTACGACCCTAACTGCTATGCGGGATGAAGAGGAGAGAAGAGAATAGAATAGAAAGAAGAGGCCTCGCGGAGATAGGAAAATATGAAAGGAGCCACGTGCTTCAGGAAATGAAGTGCACTAGGTCTTCGTCGCGAAGGTGTTAGGGGCTAAACGTTCAGTCTCATGGGGATAGAGGGCTAAGAAGGGACGGCGAGGGTGAGAAAGCGGAATGAGAATAAAATGGAGAGAGAATAAAGGAGAAAAGACGAAGAAGAGTCGCAGGATATAGAAAAGAAATGGGAGGACGCACCGACAAAAGGAGGAACACCGTAAAAGTGATAGTAAAAGTGCCACGGGGTTATCTAACCGGCAGCATTTTGGCGAGGGAGGAAGAAATGGAAAGAGAGACAGAGAAGAGACAGAAGAGAAAGGCAGGAACGGAACGGGATCTGTACGTCCGTCGGTTGGTATATAAGAGCGGGGATTCCGGGTCCCCAGGGAAGCGCCGGGGCGTAACTATCGATTGCTCGCTGACTTTTAGGGCAAAGACGAGGTGTTTCAGAAATCGTCGATACGACGACGACAACGGGTTTTCTGCTTGTAAAGAAGTGAGGAAGAAATCGCTACGTTCACCCCTGCAACTTCCTCGCTGTCTTTTGCCTTTCAAACGACTCGATAGTCCGATAGTCGACTTCGAACTGCGTTCGCCACACCACCTCGGTTAGCGGGTACCTGCCCTGGACAGCCAGAGTGCCGTGTGGTCGTAGAACGAAACCGCACAAAGGAGTAAAGGCCTCAGGAATAACGGCGCCGACGTCGGCGCTACTCTCCCTCCTTACGAGAGGGTTGGTTGATGCATGGCTCGAGGTCACCCCGGGCGGTACCACGACCCTTGGCGCCCGCCGTTCCGCCGTCAAGTTTGCCTTTCCATTCAGACATACCTTGCACGTTTTAACCCTCGACGAATATAAGCGAAAACGTAGCAGCTTTCGCTACCAAAACGGCAAGGAGACAAGAAACGCGAGTTTAACGTTATTCCGATGAACGAGAAATAGAGGGGACGGAGATCGTAATTGTCTTATTGTTTGCACTGGTTTGTCGGGTAAAACTTTGTCCGAATTAGGGATCGCACACGGTCCCTTTGGCCAGATATCTAGACGACGCTCGGCATTTGGGGAATCAAAGGTGAAGAGCAATGAAGGTGAAACGAGTGTCTCCCTATATACTCATCCTACCTATTCGTACATTAGAGTTTCTAACTTCGAAGCTTCCGCGTATAGCACCTGCGACGATTTAACGGAAACCGGAATACCAAACTTTATAAGACTCGCCAAAGATTCCAAACTCAATAGCGTGGGGCGGAGCAGAGGATGGGGTGTAGTTAAGAGGATCAAGTGACGCTTTACGAGGTACTCGCCGATCCAACATCGTATAGAGGTGAAAAAAGCGTCGTTTATCAATGTCGACGATTGATTCTTTCGTTGTCGAGAGACCCAGCTGTCGTCATCGATAGAACTTTACAATTTCCAAATTCGCTACATGTATTACACAAACAGGTGTATCGATAAGTACATAAATGATGAGTAACATGATCGAAAACAGGGGCGTATAACGAGTGATGCCGGACATTAAATTGACCGTGACATAGGAAACTTTTCTCCCCACGTGCGAATTCCATGCGCTTTGGTTTACAGAGTTAAAAGTATTGCGGTGGTTCAAAGGAATTTTCCTCGTCCTGCTATACGTGAGTATACAGAGAGGATTCCTGTATAAGGGAAGCCAAGGGAAACTTAAAAGGAAAAATCTTTAACGAATGAAAGGAGGAAGGGTGTAAAAATTTGAGATGCTTCACGTGACATCGAGTGGAAGATTTTTGGGTCAGAAATTGGTGTGGAGAAGACAGTGACAGCTTCCAGCAACAAGTTATACGATACAAAGAACGTATACAAAAAGAAAGGGTGCAGTTATTATTAGAAATTGTACAGAACGTTTAAATATTGGAGTCACGTGCTCTTGTTTTCTTTTCTTTTTTACTTGGTTTCAGTTCGGAGTTTTGACATCCTGGTTACACGAGATTCAAGAAGTTCTTTCTCAACGTTTTAAAGACCGCCCCGGAGTTCCGCATACATAAGTCCGGACTATTTCCTAAGAAAAAGTTTTCGAAACTCTATAGTTACCCATCTACTTATACTATACCCGTTGAGGGGGAAGATCTTGAAAGGTAGAATGTCAAATGTAAAACTTGAACCTCGTGGAAAACGTTAAGCACCTTCTTACAGTCACAGCTTCTGTAGCTTGAATGAATATGTAATGTTGAAGCAGAAGAAGAATAAGAAGATGCTATAGCCATGGAAGTCGGTAGAAATAGAGTCTGAAAAGAATGACGGGCAACAGCGTAGCATTGAACGAATCGAGAAAAGAATTTCCTTCGACACGACTCAAACCCCCCAACCCCTTCTCAGTTTGATACTCCATATTTATCATGTTCCATAGAATTCTCCGGCCATTCGATCATTCGATTCCGCAACAAGTTTATACCGCGAACCGGATTTTCTACGGGGATGTTGAATTTTAGGCTTCATCACATCACATCTGGACCCATGAACTGAACTTATCTGATTCTGTAAAGTAAAGGAATCGCGCTTACCGAACGTGTCTTCGTGGTAACGGGGGTGGTACTGGGCTGTGAAAATTATCCATCATAGAGTACGTGTTGTGGTCGATGGATTTATGGTCCAGACTCTCGAGGTGATCGAGCCTCAGGAGTTCGGCTTCCCTAGGCGAATGCAGTTCACAGTGAGCAACGTGAAGCAGCGGTCTTAGCGAGGAGGCGGCCCCCTCGCATCGCTGCTGTTGCTGCCGCGAAGGCGCCCTAACTACCTGATGGTGGTCGAGACCATCCGCGGAGGGCTTTTCCTCACCCCAGACTTCAAACTCACCGGCCGCCGAATAGTCACCAAATCCACTGTTACCCTTCACTTTTGCACTTTCTTTAACACGTTCACTAGCTAACGATTGGGAATAATAATTCCCCACAGACTCAATACTGACAATATTTCCGAAGAGCTTTGAAAAGCTCCTACCCCTGGTAGACGTACCCTTCGCTTTCACGAACTGTTTTCGAAAAGAGGGAATTTTCGATATTTTATTGGATATGATTATAGATTGAATTTCCTTTTTGTCTTTTGTTTTTTTTTTTTTTAAATTCGTTTTAACGTTACAATAAGTCTAGGGATGCTTATCGCAGGGATGTTAAAGTGAGCTTTTGCTGCCTACAACTCCGAAATTCCGTTCTTTTTTTCGCGGCAAATTTGCAGCGGGTACAAGCTCGAAGGTATGCGAGCACGTTGGGTTCTTGCAGATGTATGTGAAGGAAACTTGAGCGGCAAACTTTTTTATCAATCTTGCAACGACAGCGCGAAAAAGTTTTTTCCCACTTCCGGAAAAAAAGGTTTCCTATAGAATTCGATTTTTTCAAGTTTTTGTATTTATCTTTCCTTTTATCTCTCACCCTTATATTCTTCACTCACTCGTAGAAACGGTAGCTTTAAACCTCGAAGCACCTGAGAAGGTAAAATTTCCAAGCTAATTCCGAAGTTTTCAACCTGCACCCCCAGAGATCACAGCTCTTTTCGCACTTGATAGAGCTTAACTTTAAGAAAATATAACGATGGCGTTCAGAATATTTTTATAATCATAACGACGCCAGACTTTTATTGCAATAAATGATTACTTTTTTTTTTTTAATTCAAAAATTTATGCCACTAGTTACATTTGATCGTATTACAGGAAATATTTTTTCCTGGCACAATCACTCGAACAAATGAGCAATATTAGTTACTTTTTTCAATTTATTCAACTCTCGATTCACTGATAAAAATTAAACAACGGCGAAAATACACGCGGTAGCAGTAATTAATCGTGTTAATCAGATCAACGTTCATCTTATAAAGAGCGACAATATAATAATCACAAGATCAAAACTGACCCTTTTAAAATTCCAGATATTTAAATTACCGCTAGACCGTCGCTTTTCACAAGGACACTTTTAGGCGAAAAGGTTAAACCCAAAAAATAGGGGATGAGGATATTGTACGCGTCACAATCACAGAGCTTTCATTTCTTCTAAGATTATTCTCTCCAAGATACTTTCTCAAAAAGCTTTCTTAATTTATTTAGTTATTATTTATTATTTTTTTTTTTTTCAAAAATTAATTATACTTTATCATGTAATACATATAATTTATCAAATCAGCAAACTGAACTTTCGACAGGTAAATCTGACGCGGGGTAAACCGATTTGTGAGCGGACGCACGGACGTCCACTTCTGTCACCTGGTAAACGGAGACTGAAAGCTCAGGCGTCGCGACGCCCGGCACCAACTGATACCAGGCCATCCCCTCCTTTCCTATCTTGGCGCGTGCGCTATTCCCCCACTATTTCGTTATTGTACTTACCCTCGGGGTTGCGCGCCTCTGACGGAGGGTGAATGAAACCCTGAGGAACCCCCAGTCGCAGCGCGTGCAACCCTTATGGAAAAGGGGGTGGTGGGTGACACAACTGAATATAGGTGCAAACGTAGGAAGCAAGCCGTCGACTACTTTACAGAAGAGTTTCATCTACGTTAGACGATAGTTTGGCCAACAGCTGACGAAACTTTGGGAAGAATCTCGCCGCGTAATTTGCCGAAATTCATGGGTGAAGTTATCCATTCTTTTTCCATCTTTTAACAATTATAGATTGCCTTCTAACTACTGTATTAAGAAATTATTCTTTCTCACGGGTACTCGAAAATATTCGCCGCAACTTACATCCCTATTTGAAAATTACGAAGAAAGAGCGACGATGATGAATGTGAAGAGAAGACAAACTAGGGAAAGAAAAATTGAGACACATTTTCGAAATGCTTCTATAATACGTGAAACTGGGAGAGATGCACTCCACGCATAAAATTCAAAGAGGTTTCTTTCATCAGTCCGCAACGAAAAAAAAATGACACACATTTCTCTCCGTGATTATTTTTTCGTTCTTATACAGTCGTCGTCGGTACAGATTTCCTCCGGGCTCACAGCGTGTCTCACGTTTACGTTTTTTGTGTAGCAAACATGTACACCGAATTCATTTCCTTCCGTTTCTTTTTTTTCCTTTTGCTTCGTTTGAATCTGAGGCACATGATCTAGCGTTATTATGACAAACATCATCACCTTATTACGACCTCCTAATGTGAAACAGGACGATGTTCACCAACGAAGTACATTTACAAAAAAAAAAAAATCTCTTCACAATTTCGTCTTCGCAAATGCGAAAATAAAATTACGTACATCAAATCTCGTTAGTTTTTTTTTTTTTTTTTTTTTTTGTATACGACCATTGTACGACCATCATCACCAACTTGATAACGGTTTCAGATATAAATTTCATCGCGAATACAAACGCGCGTAACATGAAAATTAATGAGGATGAGAACCGCTAACAAACTGACGACGAATATGGAGAAGGAAAGTGATTTCACAAATTTTTTATATACATAATTTTTCAAGGACTTCGGCTCAACAGAGGCATTTACTCCCACGAGATAAGTGACTTCCATCGAGTATCCACTTTGCACGATATCATGTCATTATAAATTTTGTGTAAATTTAATTACTTTCCACACATGATGAGCATCGAGCGTAATCCGGATCGATATGAATTCTCATTCAAGATAAAAATCTGTAGTTACTGATCTGTACACTACTTATGCTCACAAATTATGTACGCATATCTACTCGTGTAGGAGTTATACCTTCGAGAGGGTAGAGATTTAGCATTTTCCTTTTTTCAACAACGGGCAAAATATATGCGCGGAAAAGCGACGAAAAATTCTTAAATCATTCATACGGAAATAAAAACGCCTCAGAGTTTACTCCAGTAAATCTTCCAGTACGGGTACTACCGAGAAGACCGTATATTCGTACACGAAATATAAAGGAAAACGGAAGAAAGGAACACACATGAGCCCCTCAATACACACACGATAGAAATTATTTTCCCAACCGGTTTTTCGCCCCTCCCACTATTACGGAAAGGCTTCCAACACGGTCTAACCCCCTCGAACGAATAACAGAACGGAACAGAACAGAGGCGGTCTAATTTCCCCCTACCCTCCCGAATAACATCAGTGTCTCGCCGCTTAAGCTAATGTTCAGTTTACCGTCAATTAAAATAAAACTTGGGGATTCGTAAGTATAACAGGGTTGACGGTGAATGCGGGAAGAGAAAAGGGGTGGCAGGTACGAAGGGAAAAAGAGAGAAATACGAAGGGATGAAGGAAGGGCAGTTTTCAGAGCAAAGGGAGGCTAATTCGTGGACCCAAATGAGCAGTGAAGATGCTGTATTTGTGCAGCTTTAAGGCAAATACTCGTCTCTTTGCGACATCATGACGGTGCGAATTTGTAGGCAGACGAGATCTCTACGAGGTAGATTTCGCGTCCCAGTTTTCGTCCTGTTATATTCTACGCTATATTTCACATATATACGTTATATAAGTACGAATATACGCTAGATAGTCACGTAACTATGCAACCTATATGCCGCGATGATCACGAGCTACACGAATTCCATAACCAAAAGAAGACCGAGTTCCGAATTTAAAAGAATGAAAAAAAAATTCAAAAAAAGAAGCAAATCAGAGTTCAAAAACCGGAGCGAATATTAAGTGGAAGGAACTGTATCGTTTTTTCAAATTTCTTTTTTTTTATGTAATTGCAACGCGTGTATAGGCTTTTTTATGGGGATTATGGTTCCTGCGGCGGTTGTATATACCTGTATACAGACGGGTATACGTACAGGGGTTGAGAGCCAAAATTATTCGAGGCACGTGTGCCGTGGAAGGTAAGCAGGTAGGAAGCTGCTCCGTAGCAGGCATATATATAGTATATATCCGTGTGCAAATAGGTTCTCTCCTTTTGGAAGGAGTATATCGTCAACGCGATCCAAGTTCAAATATACGCACACACCAGTATATTTAGCCGGTAGCTCTGCGGTTCGACAACGTTTCTCTCGGTGCGTTTCATGGGGTTGGTTCCTCGCTTCCTTCCTTCCTTCCTTCCTTCCTTCCTTCCTTCCTAGCTTCCGTCCTCACTACTCCTTCTTCATACGGTAGGCAGGTTTACGTTCTGCTTTTCCTCTAGTTCTATGATTCTCCCATTTTCGTAACCCTCTGGTTCTGTGCCATCGGTACTACCGTAACAATCACACCGCCGCATTGCAGAACGTTTGTTTGGATAGATCACCATCTCCGAAGCGTTTCAATTTAATTGAGATTAGCATAGGTACATTTATGGTGTCGGTCGAGACGTGCGAGCTTTACTAGATCGTAGTACAATTTAGCTACTCTCAGGGGATCAACTTTACCTATCCACCATAATACTACGCTGTATAGGAAGAGATTCCGCTCTCCGTTTCCCTGTGGATACATCCTTTGGATAATTGCCAACTGTACACCGAAACGCGTTGCAGTGACGCTCTCTTGTATCTCCTTTCTACTTCTACACCCGTTTCTCTTCCTGTTCCTATGCCAGATAAATTTTCGAACCCAACTAACCCCCCCGTAGATATAATTTTGCAGGAAACGTAACTGTACATATTTCCCACAGTCAATTACTCCGGGGTTAAATGGGAGGTTCATAGATCCTTGTAACTGGTAACCGATATACCTGACTTCCGGTTTGTAACCCTTCCAATTTACTGACTAACGGTATCGTCAATATCCTGTCATGGATACCGCTCGCTTATACGCTTGCCAAAGACTCTAAGGATTCTCTTTCCGGAGTTTTCGCACTCCCACACATCCCCCGACTACTTCACATGGTTCTATACCTCTGAGAAACTCTCATCATATAAACTAAAACCAATCGAAGCTCTCTCGCTTCTATTATATTAACGTGCCCAAGTTCTTCTTCTTCTCCTCGATCCGTTTCGCACGAAGTGAACATCCGAAGAACTCAGCAGCCAGGTAATTACGTAATCAGAGCGAGATTTAACTCTCGCTTCAATTCGTGTTTGAAAAAGTAGTAAACTTTTTCACCGATTGCGTCTCAAGTTTTGCAAGAAAACGAATGATAACAAACAAATAGATAAAACAAAACACACGTAATAAAAAATGAAAAACGCATCGGGTACCTTCTCCGGTTTCTCGGTGGTTGCGGTGGTAGATATGAGATGAGACGTAGTAAGGTATGAATCTTGCAGAGCGGTTACTCCTTTGAAGAGAGGAGGCGAGCTTCTCAAGTAATTAGTAAGGACTTGGCTGCTTCGCTGGTTGGTAGGTATGCCACGTGGGAGACTGAGGAGAAGCCGCGCGCTCCTTTGAGCCGAAAGTAATCGAAATATTCGAGCGGATCCCGGGATACCCGACTGATATCGATCTGACCCTGTCAATCATTTGTTAATTTTTTTCTTATATTTTATTTCACTTTTTGTTTGGATTTCTTTTTTCTCCTTTCTCTTCAAGTCGCGCTGGACTTGGATACATTTTGGACCCGAGCCGAGCTGCTTGGGGTTTGGAAAGATGGATGGCGGGTTGTTTTATCCCCTCGCAACACTAAAATCCACCTTGGAAACCCCTACAGCGTTTACCCTTTTAGCGCACGAGCTTCGTCGCGACGTGTCACCCCCGTGGACGTCGCATCGGGCCGAGTCATCCGCCATTATTTAACCCAGACGTTCGTCTTGAAATTCCGTTGGACCTAGTCGAACGTTTCCCTATGCTCATTTCACCCCCTGGAAACTTTTCATCCCAGATACTTGCTCCGAAAGATCCTTTGATGTTGTTAAACACTGAACTATGCCAACTGGCCCCCGTTCTGCTCTTCGTCTCTCAACTCTTCGCGTTGCAACCAACATTGATGAGGCACTTCAGGTTCTGTTTGCTTACCTCTTAGTTCAATTCCGTTACGAATTCACCGATTCTTCCCTTATTTGAAGTCTCTTCGGTCCCGTGTACGAACAATCGGTAAATACTTTCCCGTTCGAAGAATTAGTTTTGGTTGTAGTGTTTTTTTTATTTCTTTAAAATACCATACGCACGTTACGTATGTCTGCGAATAGAAATACTTACGTTGACTACTGAGAGATAAAATAGGATAAAGTAAGAAGAGAAAAGTGATCGGGTCTTGTTTATAGTTTTCTTTTGGACTTCGGGCTACATTATTGGTAGCCAGAGTTGTTTAACCGTCTTTCCGAGTATCCCTAAGGCCCATTTTCGATCTGACTAAACTACGTTGCTCAAGCTCTAGGAATCTATGCGGTTCTAATTTCTAAACACATTTATACCGGGACGTCAGGCCGCAAGCGCACCCTCGGCACAAACTGGTTAATAAGTTGGAGCAACAGGTTATTTGAAAACTGGATGAAATATTGTTATTTGTACGGCTGGCGGTGATTATACGAAGCACCTTTCGATACCCTAAGACGTGATGTTTCGATGCGATTGGGGGTTGAAACGTTCGTTTTGAATCTCGCGTGATCTTCGCGTTCATATTTATGGGGTCTTATATGGGTGGGTCTGGTTAGCGAGTCATGAGTTAGGGTGATGAAGAATTTTTTATTTTTTACTTTGGGATGGGCCCTTTTTCTATTTTCGACTAACGCTGCAACTCAAAGTATATAGGTAAATGATCGTTGCTATAAATTCGACTGTTTACCTACGAGGACCTTAATATTACAAAATGAATAATACATCCCATGTGCACCGCTAGTTGAAAAGCGGGAGTTACGTAAGAAATGATTTAGAAGCATCATCTCATAGTTTGTACGTAGATAGGTGAAACGGTATGAGGATATCATAACCGAGGATGATATCGTTACTGAAAATTCTTTCCGCATTTCCTTGAAGAGAAATGCGGGTGACATATTTCAGAAAAGTTAAACTAGCGGATAATAAAACTGAGGATAGAAAGACGGAATACAAGTGGATTCAGAGAAACGTTCCTTCGCATCGACCCGCGCACTGTACATCTCTTGTTATTAAGCCTCCGGATAAATAGAGTCTCCAGGCTCTTTACCTTTTTATTTCCTTTTTCTTTATTCTTATCTTCCTCCTCACCCGTACCACGTCTAGCTTTAGCATTGAGAATGCGAGAATAATTTCAGGAGTTAAAATATTCCATTCAAAGGTAGTTCGTAGGTGTGCACAGGTGCGGAGGCAATTACGAAGGCCTTGCGGGTGCGTGGCGGCGATGAGAAACGACATCCGGAGAGAAAGACCCCCGGGGGCTTGGAGAGGATGGATGGCCGATCTAAGAACAGACTCCGTTGTTCGCGGTTTCCGTTTTCCGACCGCTCCAAAGCGGCAGAGACCGACGATCCAAACAGCCGCGCGCGCTTAGCGGTGTACTATTAGCTATCTTATAAGTTCGTACTTCGCTCGTACGACGATCAACAACTATTTCCTGGAATTTTCAACGCTGCGCGACAATGAAGCTGCAGTTGAGAGTTTATATTCGACAAAGGCGAGTTTCAAATTCTCAGTTTCCGCGCAGACAAGCTAGTATGTGTAGCTTAAATTTTCCAAATACATTGCACTGTCGAATACGGGAGTAATGAATATTGTTTTCAGTTTACTTACGATCTACGGGTTGCCAGCGATAATGCGCACGTAGAAACTCACCTGAAACAGTAAGAAAAAGTTATAATTAATTTTTGAGTAGTGGCTCTAGATCTATTTTATGAATTTTTTTCTTTTTTTTTTTTCATACGGCTGGAAACAAGAACTGGAGTGTTAATACACTTGCAAACGTGGGCATGTAATATAATGAATTCCTGGATTATAATTATCCCTTGAGCATATAGAATTCCATGCGTCTGACTGTACGGGAGTCTCTATTTTGCGAAGCTCTCCCTGGCTCACATTTGGCTCAGTGCAGGTTTCCGAGGGCTCAGAGCTCAGAGCTCGGAGCTTGGGGCTCAAGGCTCAGGTCTGAGGGCTCAGGGTTCAGAACCGGGGGTTTGGGGGTATGCGGTAGGGTTCTCCAGAGCTCGAATCGCGCTACTCCGATCCCCCCAGTGCCTGCGTAAAGAGCGAAAGCGCGCGGTGACATGGTAGCGAGATGGCACGGTGCGTCGTCGGCTCACTGCAAATAAAGCTTCGTTCTCCTTGTCAGCTCAGTTTGTTTGAAACATTGAGCAAACGTCGGTTGTTTAACCCGCGGGTAGGTAGTTAGGTGGGTAAGGGTTGTCGAGAGGGTTCGACTATCCCGGTAAGAGATTTTCACGACGTTTCCAAGAGCTTGAATATCTTGTATGATAAAAGTTATTCACCCAACGAAACCGAACGAAACGCATAGCGGAAGGCAAAATTATTTAAACCGGTTTTCACCTCTATGAAACTTTTCGCTATACTCCTGTTTTCCTATACCCATCTCGAATCGCAGCCAGAGTTATTTATACCCACTTGGAGTCAAGTTTTCCAATTTTTCGTAGAAATCTGTACGGTTGAGGTTTTTTAACCCCTTCCATGAAAAGTTTTCCCGTTTAATCCTGTGCTGCGGGGAATGAGAATCTTGTGAAATTTTCATAAAATGGAGAAAACAAGAAAAATAAAACAGCACCAAATTGGGGATAATTGACACGAGGATTGGCACCGCGACGGCGTTACAGAGTCTGGCAAAAAAGGGAGGAACGAATTTCGAATAGTCCGAGAGGATATCCAGAGGAGGAATATAGTGGCTCTTCGGGGATGATTTGGAGCAATTTTGGTGGCGCCTCTTCCTATTCCTCTCTTTTCCCCTCTGACCATCTGACGAGATATTGCGAGGCTCGTTGGATGCAGGGTGCGTTTACTGCCGACCGACGCATCTATCCTAACTTGTCTCCCTTTTCTGCAAGCCCCACGTTTCACTCCCGCTGTTATAAAAAGGTTATTGTTCCCGCCGCGCCATTCTCTGTCCTCCGCGTACGTACGTACAAACCCAACTAACTCTCTGCTTCCCGTTCGTGGTATGGTATGCTCTTTCACCCCGTGCGTGCGTGACATTGGTCGGTATGGCATAGCACGTTACTTTTTTTTTCGGAAACCACCACCGCAAACCGGATGATAATGGTAATGGGTTGGCATGGCCTCGCAATTTTCAATCTACCGTTAAGAACTGCTCAACCAGTCTTTATACGCCACCTCTACGGCACCCTCTCGTTATTCTTCCTTCCCCTACTTTTTTTTTTTTTCCTTCATTTTTTTCCCCCATTATTTCTATCCCTATATCCGAGCCAACTCCAAGGGATTTTTCCTCGCTATTCCAGGTGTCTTTCCACTATTTTTATAGAAATTATTATATTACAATTTTTATCTGGATTTATTCTTAACCCGTTCCACTATCTTTACTTTCATCCTTTTATTGCCACGAAGAAAAATGGAACGAATATCTTAGAGGGCGGGGAATGCAGCCGCCTGTGGTCTGATGACAGCTTCACGTGTTCCCGCAAGTTTTGTTAAGCGCCGGCTTGCAGGGGGTTGTCAGTTCTATCTGTATGCAGGGGAACAGCGGGGGAAATTTGGACACGAGTGCATTTTATGGGGAACACGAGCCATCTAATATACGCTGGCTGTACAGTCACCTCGTGCTGAGATGAATCCACCATACTAAGGCATTATACCGCGATGGTCAATCACGATTCACCCAAAAGAAAAACTTCGGGCGAACTGTTCGGTCCGTGTCCGATGGGAGGGGTGAAAAAAACTCCGACAATTTACCACTCGGCGAGGGGGCAAAAAGATACCGGAGCTCATTCGGGACTACGACATATATTTCTACTGCGTCGTTCCCCTGGGCTCCTGCGACGTGGATGCGTTTTCAATAATGAGAATATGAAAATTTCCACTTCTCGTTAATTGATTGACGAAAATTCATGACGAATGAATGGAAAAGTTCGGCAGTGTTTCTGAAGAGATTGGGAGCAAGAATAAATTAAATTAGGAGTCAAAGTAGTTTAACGAAGAATGCAGGTGAGATTAATGCGAACCCGAAAAGCGAAGAAGGGCCAGGACTCGGGGTCGGATGAACCTTTGGTCTTCTGCTCGGGCTTTCTTCTCTGACGCAATTAATAGTATCCCCATTCTCGTTCCGAACCTCATTCCTCTTCGCTCTTTTTCTTCTTTCCTCTGCTCGCCTTATATTCGGCGTCGGCCCCTTCGCCAACTCTGCAGTCTCATACGACAGAAACGAAGAGGAGGAGAAAAACGACGACGCAGGGGTCAGCGAACAACACTCTCCGAAGCAACGAGACTCGCTCGAACCTTTTAGGGAGGTGGGGTAATTGATAGGAGTGCGGGGCGATGGGAATTGTTTACCCAGGAAGGATTGACCACCGCGAGCTAGAGAAACTGAAAGGATGGAAGGAAGGAAGGAAGGAAGGAAGGAAGGAAGGAAGGAGGATGGGCAGCTTTCTCAGAGCTGGAGGGGATGAGGGGAACGATAGGCTGGGAGGATGGTTTTCTCTTCGAGATTCCAGCCGCCGGCCACTGGGCAGTTTGGCCTGCGTAATTAATGCCACTAATAACGTCCGACGCTCTTAAGTGTTCGGAGGTTCCGTCAGGCCATGACACAACTTAATTTGCTGCCCCTTTCGTTGTTTCAAACCGTATGCCGACGAGAAGGGTGAACGGAAGGGCTGCTGCAGGGGTTCTATCGTTAGCCATACAGAAGTACCTGTCAGCAGCTACTTGCTCGGGAGTGTCTAGACGATGACGTGAAAATAGTTGAAAAAAAATTATCGAACCGTTATTACTTATTGCAAGGGGGAATCCACGCTGGTTTAAAAAAAAAAATACATACATCCGATTTTCAGTGAACTACCAACGAGCTAAGGATGAAATGTACGTTCCCGCAACAGCGTGAAGATCGTTTCAAGTAATTCGAGTGATATAAATTCAAGAGCTATATTCGACGATAAAAAGGTATAGCCTTATCGATGCGGTAGTTTATTCGGAATTGGTCGTTCACTTTCTGCCTTATAACTCCCCTCCTCGAAAAAAATAAAAAAACAAAATTTCGGATGAGAAAAGAAAGGCATGTGCTCATACCCTCGGGTCATTGCCCCAAATATGAAAGGAGACGTAATCCAGGGAAGAAGCATTCGATGGTGTACGAGAGACAATCGGATGGTTACTTCTTCTTTTTTGTTTCCATTTTTACTTCTTATTTTATCCCGAAAATTTTCCCCTGACCATCGCCGCCGCCGTCGCCGCCGTCTTAGCTGCCGGGGGGGTCCTGCTGTATCTCGTTCTCGTAACGTTAAATCCCTCGATCAGTTTCTGCATTGTAAACAGCTGAGAGGCGATGTTTTTCTAAGCCTCTACCCGCGGGTGTTCCATGTCGACGGGGCGTCGTACCGCCTAGCGACCTGACGCGCGTGGTTCGGTTGAACCCTCAAACCTCCTTATTTCTTCTCCCCCACATCACCTCGCTCTCCTGGGGTCCAGGTGCCTTTCACTCCTACGCCTCTCGTTTGAACCCCTCATCTCTGTACAGGAATATCCACCTCACGGACATCAAACGCCCACTTGGGATTACATTCCTTCACGTTTCTGGCCACAGTATATACGTATACTCGACTCCGGCACATGTGCATGAAGTTGGTTACAAACCATACCATAGCGTACGTATGTAACGTACCTGTCTCTTGCGCGTGCATGTCACTCTATGAGCTATGGACTACGAGAAACCACATTGCATCGTCGTGTGGTCAGACAACTCACGTGCTGCGGCAGGTCATAACTGGAGATTCTACAGGTTATATGGTGTTGCACCATCTTGTATAAATTTCTGCTGCCCAGAGTCATACGAGTTGATGTATGTAACTTGTACAATTTTGTTGGGACTACCTTTTTTTAGTTTTTCAGTTTTTTCTTCTTTCTTCTTCCTTTCCTCTCCGAGTAATCTGAACACCCATCGCTCGTAACGAATATCCAAAGATTCGGAAACCAAAAAATTAAGTCGCGCGAAGCATAAAAACAACGATGACAATAATGATAACATTAATAATAATAATACGAATAGTTCGTAGAAACTGAGTGCACAAGGGGGTGAATTTATTGCCTGGCGGAAGTTTCTCTCTGTATAAATAGAGCGTTGACGAGGCAACGGGGAACGCTAACTGCGGTCAGGATACCGCAGTTATTTGGTAATAACGTAAATGTAAAAATACTTTTCCATAGCGTATGTACGTAACGTAATGTAATGTATAACGGAAGGTAGGATGTTAATTAATTACCCAAACAAATAGGTTTGAGCTGATGTTGAAAAACAAAATTCACTTCTCACATATCCTAATACGATACAATTATAAATGGAAAGAAGCGAAATTATTTTGCACCCCCGTTTTTCGTGGGGAAGTTTGAATATCGCGTTCGTCGAAATTTTGGCCGGTCGATTTTTCAATTCTCCTTTTTAGTATCCTGTAACCTTCAAAGCTCTGAATAGCTGCAGAATAAGGTGAACAGGTCAGGAGAGAAATTGTGTACGTGTTAAATAATGCAAATTTACACATCGAAACGTCGACTATCCCCCTGCATCTCCCCCTGCGCATCTCATGTCACAGAAATATACGTAAGTTGAACGTCGAGTTCCATGTACAGATAACAAACGGGTGTGCATACGTAAATACGCATTTGTCGTTGTAACGCGTCCTTCGTTGACACCGGCGTCATCTCCTATGCGGGCAAAAAACCGTCTGGACCTTCTCCATGGGTGGTAAGTGTACCCGGAGTACTCGTATACATCCATATATAAAGGTACGTAGTAATACGTACGTATGTTCGTTTCGTTTCGTTCGTTCCGAAACCCCCGCGGGTTGCCGCGACGGCTACGGCGACGGCGCGGCTTCGGCACCAGTGCGTCACTTTACGTAGGATATACCTTCGCGCATTCGTTCTATTGTACGTTTAGCGCGACACGCATTGTCCTCAACAATAGCGGCCGCAAACCGAGTACGAGACTCTACTAAAGTCACAAGACACAACAATCAACGTTACCTTGCCTAGAGCGAACGATGCCAGAACGGCGGAGAGCCGCTAAACAACTCTGGTCGGTACAGTCGGTACTGTCAACCCTGGGGGTGAATTTAAAGTGAAAAGCTTGAGACATAAAACGAAACTGCGATACGCTCCACAAAGAGATACGTAAACCGATCCCGGTGTTTCTCCTTATCAGATGTTGAAAATTTAAATAAACAGAAAAAAAAACAGCTAAAATTTGAACAAAAAATTGTTAAAAAGGCGAGTACTTTTGTATTGCGCTTCGACATCGCAACCCCTTAGAATAAAAACGGATCGAATTTGGCTCCTGCGTGCTTTTTTTTCTTTTCACGCTGCTCACGTACCGCCCGGCGAGCTATACGCAGCTTCGGTATTAAGGGAAGGAAAGAAACGATAAGGGCTAAAATCGGATCGTGGTTGCCTATATTAACGCAGTGTCCTGCCTGGGTGTGAATGTAACCCGTGAAAAGTTTTGAGGGGTGGATATGGTGGATATATAGGTAGGTGATTGGGTGTTCGTATAGTCGCCAGCATGCAATAATATCGTAGCGATCCATCACACGGCGGACGCAACGGTGCCAATGAAACATCTGGCGTATCCTCCTCTCCCTTTTTTTTTTTTTTCAACAGATATTTCGTTATGTTCCTCTCTCTTTTTCACGTCCTCCGGCACCCTCGACTGTCTTTTCTTTCGCTTTTCTCTCCCTCACACCGTGAAACTTCAAGATCGCTTCCTCGCGAGCTTTTTGTTGTCGCTATGCGACGCGTGTTCTTCTTTGCACACGCATTAATGGTTCGTCATTGGCAATCGCGTCGCGCATATCGAATAGGTCACGTTTCCGCAGACTTCTTTCGCTATAGATATACCGGAGGTTTCACACTTCTCAACCACCGTATCCTCCCCCGAGCCACCCCATAAACTCGTATGGATTTGAACTTTACGAAATAATACCGCGTTAGGAACGATGTTTTTTTGTCGAGAGAAATAAGCCATGCCGTAAACATGTATAAAAAGAAGCAGAAACGAATGAATAGGAAAATCTTGCTTCATTCTCGTACGTTCTTTTATCATGAGAAAATTCAAGACGCTTCGGGAAAAGATTTTTCCCTTATTTTTCTGTCGTGCAGTTGATATCGCGGCGCGTACGGTTGCCGGCGAGTTTCACGTGACTTGGTTGGATTAGACACTCCGTATAATACTGCAGGAAGGAAATATATTCATGTATATAGGGGTATTTGCTCCGGGGAAATACAATTCATTGTAGGAACTAGAAACACGTATGCACGAGGCGCAAGGTACCCACGCCTTGGTGGCTGTTGCAGAATTCCTCTACATCTACTACGCCAGCCTACGTTGCACCGGCAACTGCTGTTGCGCCAGGTACAGTGGTGGCTGTTGTATACCGAGAGTTGGAAAGTCTAGGCAAAATTTTCAGCCGAATATTAAATTAATTTTCGCATTGGATTCAGAATTAATAATTATTATTATTTTGATTCGTTTTTACCGCCGCTTTTCAGGTTTTACTTCTTTTTTTTTGTTCCACTTCAACCTTTACCGTGTTTCGTTGTTATAGCGTTTCCCATGTCTGCTTCGTCGTTATTAATAATCATGTGTATTTTTGATTTTATTTTATTTCACATTCTATTCCAGACACCGTGTGCGGTGATGTCGGTTTCAATGAAATTCGAAACAGCTTCGTTTAATATAATTAGGAGGGTAAAGTTACCCGTTGGTTCCGAGAGTTTGAATTTTCAACGAAACTCTGATGTACCGTGGCGATGCATTTGCCATCGCAGAATTTCAAAAATTGATTTTTTTTGTTTTTTTTTTTTGTTAACATACAAAAAATCTAACCCCAATGCGCGATTGTGGCACTTTTCTATAGTTATTACGGAATCGGAAAATACTCAATTAAAAAGCGACGCATGAGGGACGGGGGATGATATTTCATTTGCCATTAATTCTGAAAAACTTTGCCGAACGCTCTGCAGTAGAAATTGAAACGACAAACGGTAAGAAAAGTAGAGAGAAATAAAAAAGAGAAACAAAAACTGGGGATTGGAAAAGCAGACACGCTGCCAATGTGCCTTCGAATCTGCCCCCCAGCGAGCGCGCGAGCGACGTCAAAAGCGGCGGGAAGAGAAAGAGGAGTAGAAAGGTATGAAAGTATGTAAAGGTGAAAATAAAAAGAGGTAGTGCGATAGAAAAAAAGATCGGGGTACCTCTACGCTTGCCCCCCTGTAACGAAGCAATAACATTACCATTCAGGTTCAAAGCTGAGCGAATAGATGTATTCCACATGTGCTTGCATCAGGGATTTGAAAATATAAAAGGATCTTTTTTCTTACACAGTCAGAAAAAGGCTCGGAGTTATCGACACGCACAAACATCCGCCCAGCGGCCATTCAAAAACTCAACCAATGTATGGTAGTTTTACATTTTCTACCCCTTCGTTTGTTGTATAAATATATCTATCGGCGCATATATCTACTTCACGCTATTCGGTAGGCTCAGATGGTTGGAGTCCACAGGTGAATAAATACCCGTGAATTCCGATCCCGCGGTATTCAAAATCTACCCCGGTATATATCGTCGTTCGGAAAGCCCTTCTCTACATCTACCGCGTAATCACGTTAATTTTGCAAACTAAATGAATCTAATAATCACGGCAAACGAATTCAATTCCCAACCTCCACAGCGAATTAATATCTAATCGGATTCGTGACCCTCTTTATATCTAACATGTGAAACTCTACGTGGGCGGAGGATACGTTAAACTAATTTCAAATACGAGGGTCCTGAAAAGGTGCATTTCCGTCGGCTCTGCCGGACGTCGTTAGGGTGCATTCTGGGCTTTCTTCGCCCTCTTTCATCCCTTACATCGTCTCGAGGAGTCAGAATTCAGCGGAGACCTAGAGGTAGCTAACACTTGCTCATTTATGGTTGCGCAAACTTCCGGGCCTTCTCATCTCTCCATCGTCGTGTCGACAGTTTCTAATAGTTAGCAAAACAATCTACTGTAATGTAATATACACACTGGGCTTGCAAAGTCCGCTGCATTTACCGTCGTACCATATTATATCCATACCGTAGAATAGAAGCTACGTATAAGATAGTTGAATAAAGCACGCTATATTGGTGTATTAATCCCGATAGAGTTTAAACGCGTATTGAGTGAAGTGCGTAAGGGATGAGCAGAACGAAATTCTTGGTAATAAAAGTAATGTAATGTAATTTCATTTCTCTAGACACTATACATGTATATATATATTTTTTTTTAATACTTATATCAGGATTTAATAAAGCCCCAGCGTTTATTGGAAGCACCCCGATTCCGGCCCTTCGTTTTCCCATTCCTTTTTCCTTCCGTAATGTGCTGCAGGTTCTCTCTATCCTTACAAGTCGCGATCCCCCATAACCGTTATATTATATATCTATATACACGGAGGAACATCGTGTATAGATCCTATACGTTTTTATACACCCTGTGCGAATCGATTTGACGTGGTCCTTAAACGAATGATTTTTTGTGGCAATTTTTATGGGGTAGGACAGGCGACTGCAAGGGTGGATTTTTTTTCCATCTATTTTTCGTTGTTTCACTTCGTACACACATTTGTATCGCAGGGGATCGAGAGTGAGAAATTCCCCGCGGAAGATGGACCATGAAAAAGTTCGCGGGTGTGCGATTCACTCGCCATTATATCATGGTTATTTCATTAAAATTTCCTCGCGGCCGATGTAAACGGATAGAGAATTGTAAATGGCGAATGTTTGAATGGGGCATCGGTGCGAGGGGTGGAATCTAGCGGGTAGTATTTTTTCGTTACTCCGAAGAAATGTCCCGTGAAATTGATGACGCATGATTTCATTTTGTCAGGCGATAGGCTGTTGGCTGAAGGTTGAAGGTCAGAAGCACCAGCCTGAACTGCAAGGTATCAAAGCTTCTGTACATACGACTAGTTCGTCGCTCTTGTGTACCCTTCGAAACGTTTGCGAATTCAACGTAACGTAACGTTCCATGAGTTCCACGAGTTCCACGGAGGCTATATTTGTAGTTGTGTATACGTGCGCGTGTGCATGTGTATGGGTCGAATGATCGACCCTCCCACAAATGTAATTAAATTGGTAATCACGTCACGCTACAGCCATTGTCTTTACTCCATTTCAATTACTCCTTTTTGCTCCGTAGAGCAGAGACTGGTATTTAACAAAACCCAGATCTTCCCCGTATGAACTCCGATGCGACAAATTGCCGATACACGATTCCCATTTTTAGCTATGATACCCCGGCTTACGAGTATCGATCTCAAAGATTCTTCTTTGATCCCACCATAATTGGTGTGTGAAATGAATTTCGGATCGAAAATGAATCCGTGTGTGTATTTCGGACGTGACGTGTCCAAAAGGATCACGAGCTAGGACGTGATTCGATTGGACCGTAATTTTGTGTTAAAGTACCGCTTTGCCCAGTAAAAGGTTTGCAAGTCGCTACCGATATACCGAAGGTAGTTTTCATTCCGTCACCTTTCTTTCCGCCCCGGAGCGTGGCGATATAATTGATTCAGAGTTGAATGGAAAAGTGGCAAAGATTGCACAATCCTCGGATGCATTTGATATTCATGGTTCACTTTTTACAGCCGTATGATGCATGCGTTCAACAGATATGCACTTCACAAGGTGTACCGCAGGGGGAACATATCGGCGAATCGAGTGTATGACGCGTGTTTATCACGGCGTATACAAAGCTGTAAGTATATAGAGTGGTACCGCCTATTGGTTGTCGTACAGGGTGAAGTTGAATTCATGCGAAATTACCAACCATCGTTGGACTAAACTCTGCTGTTCGAACGATTCTGATTTGGGTGGAAAGGGTCTCCGCCATTATATATACACGTAACCCCCTCAAACGCGAACGCGTGTATGTGAACGTTACTCTGAATACCTCCGATGCATTCGCCCGTGTCACCGTTGTGAGTCTCTCCCTTACCCTTACGTGACAATGCAACTCTATGCTAATCCAAAGTTACAGGAGCATTAATATTAATGGATGTTCGTAATATTAAATTCAGTTCCCCACAATGGGATCCCATGGTCTCCCCCTTTCCTCCCGCCCCAACGATCAGTCAATGGAATAATAAACTCCGATGGACAAAGCCCCCTTCTCTTCTATTCTACCTTTTTTTCTCTTTTTATTTAAAGAGAACGAAAAAAAAGAAAAAGAAATTCTTCTCTCAACCTGCTGCAACAACCCATTCACTTTTCACTACATTATATTTACATTAACAATAGAGATCCAAGCAACAAGCTGCTTATAACGACTTCCGTTATACCGATAATCGTCTTGTCATGTGTACAATGGAAGAACTGTCTCTGTCTCTAATTTTTTTTCATTTTTTTTTTTATTCAGAAGTGAAGAGACGAGAATTTCCAACATTTTTATTATTTGTTTGTTGTTTGTTGTTTTTTTCATTTTTCTCCCCGTCGGTTTGTTGTGAACGCGTGAAACTTTTTCAGGGAAACGAGATGAGAGAATTTTCGTATATATAGGTATAGGAAAAGAGTCTGGTGGAGATCGATACGTCTTCGTTCACCTGGTTCGGTTTTTCTCCTCGGTCGTATTCTATTCCTCGTGTTTCTCGTATCGGGCGCGCGAAGATATTTTTTCGCTGATTTATATGCGTGCAAACCGATCCAATATAGCCCGGATACATCCTCCTCCTCTCGCCAGTTTCGTCTACGCCCTTCCGTACGCCAAACTCTTCGTTCCTTTCTTTTTTTCTATATTCCTTTATTTGTTTATTTTTTATGTTTTCCTTTTCTACTTCTTTTACCGCCGCGCGCAGAGGGGAAGAAATAAGGGGTGGCTACGGGATGGAGCGACGTGGTCGGCTGAGAGAAAAGAAAAGAGAAGAGAAAAGGTCGAGAGACGCTGATATATGAGAATTAAAACGCCTTGAAATCGATGCTGGAGTATACAATAGACGTAATAATACTGCCTCGAGAGCACCCCATAGAATTTATCGTATTTTATTGCCTCGCCTTAGAGCCCCGAAAGATCTTGGTCGACTACCTTACGTAGGTAGTTGAAGAGCTCTGATGTGTTTCTGCAAGTGTTCCATCCAATCGCGCAAGGGGGAAGTAGGGGGTAGGGGGCTTGCCATATTTGATTAAATCGAAGGCCTCCGGTGCAGCAGCAGCACCCCGGTGACATTCTTGGATGTATGGGTTAGTGTTATTGATTTTTCTTGCACACTGCACCGGAACCGTTACAGCCTTTTTTCCCATCTCACCGTTATGTACGATTACATGACTAACGCGTTTGTACAACGTATATGTATTCCTCGTTACAAGGCGGAGGCATATAAAAAATGACTACGGCTTGTATTTTTACGGGGCTAAATTGGACCCCGTAAGACACACCTATAGTATAATCCACCCACCTCCATACGTAAGGAAGAAGATAACCAACCGTCAGACTTGTGTTTCCTCTGGAGACACTATCGTTTTACGGTACCATACTCAAGTTTATCTTCCAGCGAGGTAAATGGGTGCTTTTCTGTTCCTACACCCTGCACTTTAACGGTGAAAAACGTTTACAAGAACAGTGGAGAATATAAAAAAAATAAATAAAATAGATAGATAAATAAAAAAAAATTGAAAGCAAAACTCTACGGAAGCTGCAGCCGCGCTCCGAGTCGGAACTTTTCAGATTTTACCATAGAAAGATCTATCTGCGTTTTCGAATGATGAAATGACGATAAAAATTAGTTACTTCCAAAATTCTTATGTTTATGCCTCTCAGTCCAATTCAATCGTATTTCTAGTTACAAGAGATTCACCCCACCCGCAGATGCGCTTGTCAAAATCAGTTAATATTTCTCGGAGAGATCTTGATTAATGATGGCCGCGGGGTCGTAACGTCGGTTGGTCAAGTATATGGGGATCTGAAATCATAATGGGATGGCACACGCTCAATTTGTCCCGTATAACGAGGCCTCCTACCCCCTTACCCGATAGGTCATCGATGAAAAAATCATTCCGGTCCGAAAAAAAAATTATTACTGAAAGTTACAAGAGTTTATAAATTGACGAACAAGCAAACAAACAAATTTAGCTGGGGTGCGAAAAGGCGACCGTAGTATTGGATACGTCAGAGTGAAGCGGAAGAGAAAAAAAAAAGAAGCATATAGAATAAAATAAAATGACAGATAGAACCGCCATAACAAAATTTAGTTGCGGAACAAAGTCAAAAGCGCGGTTCGCGGTTAGCCCGGGATCAGAACAACACTCAGGGTGTCGTTTCTGTTTACGATGTTTTCCGTACTAGTTGCCAAAATATCCACCGTTGAAAAGCCACGACCATAGTTATGTAGTAGCAGTAGCGGTAGCGGGAGGTTAAAGAAGATTCATTTCATCTCTTACACTCCCGCGTGTTACGTGTTTTCGTAGAAAACGCGAGCGAGCGAGCGCGCGGACTGCTACGTTGGAAAATAAACGAAATAAATCTGACGCGCTGTCACCACGGTTTTAAGCAATAGTGGTTCTATCCGCACGAGTTTTACTCGACAGTCGTTTACCGGTGGCTTTTTCGACGTTTAAAGCGAATTGGGATGATATCGATCGATGAGCATCACGCGTTTATTGCGAATAAAAAAGAAAAATAATTTCAAATAAAAATATCAAATAAAATATACATAAAAGACGAAATAAATATAAACAAATTTCAGATGCGCCGATGCAGCCTGTGGCGAATAAGATAGGAATGTACAGTTCTCACTTTTCCACATCTCTGATTCCTCTTATCCTTTCCATCGGTGTGACCAACGACGGAAAAGACAAACCGACGGCTTATATCCCCATGTAGTCATCGCATAAGAAGTTCATGAAAAATGTCAGCAACCTTTCGGTGCTGTATACGACTATACAAATGAAATAATTTTTTTACCATATCACGTGGGCCCGTCTTTTATACAGATATAAATTTTTGTTCCGTGCCTGAGATCACGATGCCTGTTTCATTTATATTATTATTATAATTATGTGTTTTTTTTTTCTAAATACAGATACACATATTTTTTTTTCACTCTCTCCACTCGGTTCACTCGCGTTCAGTTATCTCTTTGTGAGTTTGTCTCCGGCACTTATTCATCCTCTCGAAAACTCGACTGGAGTGATTACGAAGAGACAGTATAGAGAGAAGGGCAACTGTGGCCTGGAAATATACTCTCGAAACACCAACTTAGGTACTTCTGAGTGTCCATGTCCATCTACGTGTGGAGATTCACTCCATAGAATCAGTAATAGCCTAACTGCGTTTTTCTACAGGATGACTAATAGGCAGAAACTACGAGTGGAATAGACACGATGAGTTTAGTACATACACAGGAGATAACAGCCCGACACCGACATATTATTTATAGAAGACTTAGCCTTTTCTCTTCGTTCGCGGTCACTCCAGACTCCAAACTCGGTATCGCGATGGAACCGTTGAAGAAGAGAGAAAAAAACAGAAACGAAAAATGAAAAATAAATGAAAAAAAAAATACATATTCAAACAAAAAAATGAAAAAAAGCATGTAGTCAATAGTAAGGCGAGATGAGTCGAGCTGCACTGTCATGCTGATTGCGTCGTTAATTTTCTCGGACGTAGCGGCGCCCGTTTTCATGATAACATCGCTTCTCAGATCTCGAAAGGAAGGACAGTGTTGAACGGGATGCCAGAGAGAGAGGAACACGTGGCAAGGGGATGCAGGGAAAAGAGAGTTGTCGAAGGATTTCGGGGTCACGAGGGCGAGGAGGGGGAGGGGGATGAAATGGAAGCCTATATGGATACATATATACCACGCTATATAGCTGGCAGGAAAGATGAAGACGTTAGATTTAAGGAGAGGATATCAATTATCGTTTGAATACGTTAACGGATTTGGCCTCGGGCCGGTCAGGCTATCTGGTAAAGCGGGAATTCCTTCGATCGAAAGATATAGTTGGACCGAATCATGGTGGTAGGACTAAACCGGCATGTTGAAATAGAAGATTTTTATTTCAGGAGCTTGCTGTATAAATATATACCTATGTACGTGTGCTTTGATTTTAACGGGTTTCGACTGTCAAGTATAATGCGGAGCGATACCTTTAAAGCTTCTTTCAAGAGCGAACTATTCGATCGGATTTTGTTTAGTATGGACTGTATGGCGGGATATCGGTGGTCGATACTGATCAAAAGTTGAAACCTCACAGCGATGCTTTGATCTCTAATATAACTTGTATTAGGTACCTCATCTAAGACCCAGCATTTTCTGTTGGCAGTGAATCATTCATAGATATATTGGAAAGCGTAATCAACGATGGAGATAAATCGAATTCAGAAAATTTTGATCCTGACGTTGAGAGACTTGAGAGTGAAAAGAAAAATAAAAGGCGGGATCTTCCACTTTTTTTCTTTCTCTTATGGTTAGTCGCCCTAGAAAAAGAGGAAGGATGTCGCAGTGCCATTCACGGTTCAGGAAACGCAATAATTGCTAAACTAGATATCTTCGTTGTGCGTCGGTTAATTTGAACTCCTCGTCTCGTTTCTCGTTTACTCTCAAAAGAGGGATGGGTTTTATGTCGGTGGTGTGGGGAGTAGGAGGTAGGGGGTGAAGCGTCGGCGCCAACCCGACCCTAGATATCATCCCATCCCCTTGATGCCGGTGTTGTCATTTTGAATTTAACAAAACACCAGGAGATCTCCTTACGGTCCTTAATTATGACGAGTTATGTGATTACGTCCCGGCTACTGAGATACGTAATCGCTAGTTTGCGTCGACTGACAATGAGCTGTATACTGTGCGCGATGAAGGAGAAAACTCTTAGGAAGGAAGAAAAATTACAAATTATAATGTAGAGGAGAAAGAAGAAAGGGGGAAAGGAAATATGATTATCGACCCGCCCAACCGGGGACGGAAAAGACAACGACGTTTAATCGTCGAGAATTCTATCCGCTGTGAAAGAAGAAAAAAAAAAAAAAAATTAGATTAAAATGGAGAAAAAAAGCTTCGGTAACTCGGAGTTGAACCCAGCAGCTTGCACGTATGAGTGTGTAAATATTTATCTGTAATTCTCAGGGACTTTTCCTAACCGATAAAAATCTGTGGATGATACAGTTTATTTCTCCGTATTGCATAAGGTAGTAAAAACTAGTGGTTTCCAATATTGCCAGTGGCATGAATATGATATTTCAACGGTTCCAAGAAAACTCACCACATCACGTTCAAGTCCAAGTCCAAAGTCCAAAGTCCACCGACACTGCACACGGCAAGCATCGGGTACCATAAAATTTATTCTATTTCTTCAATTCGGAAATTTACGATCGAATTTTATTACGTTACTTTCGCGCGATTCCACCGTACCGGTGCAGTTGGCCTTCCTCACCACCCATGGCTCGGGGTGGGCAAAGATGGAAATGAGACGAAGCCGAGCCAGTTGGAGGTGGTCGAAGCCGATCTGCCTCTCCGGTTGTCGACACGAACAAAGTCGAACTATGGCAAATAGTGGAAACTCAGCAGTCGGTTCCCAGATGCATTCCAGATGCACCCCAGACGGTGTACTTCGGACGTCGAGTCGTTCCAGGGATGGTGTAACACTCGGCTATTTCTCTCATGCTGACTAGGTAGAGGGATATAGGTATACGTACATCACGTTTACCAACACCGGAAACAACCCAGGCTGCTAATTTTTTTTCCTCACTTTGTTTTTTCTTGTTGTTGTTATTTTCTACCGTTTGTTTTGTTTTTTTTTACTTTTTTTTTTCTACCTTTAAACTAATCTATGCCAACTGCACAGCACCGCTATGCATTAGGTAGTCGAATCTAATCAGTCGAGAGCTGCACCCCGCTCGTTTAAATAACTATACCTATGTGCAATCGTATTGATCAGGAAAAAACGCAAGAATAGAAATAAAAGACTTTAAATTAAAGAGAGATAATAAAGGGGATGGTTTACCGTTACCTAGTTCACCGCGCACGGGTTCCAGCCTCAGGGAAAACATCTAGTGTACCAAGAGATGAGGATGCGAACCGGAGTTGAAGAGGGTCAGACTTCTTCTCCTTAGGCAAAAAGCTGTCCGTATAACCTAGCGCGTAGAATAAGCTTCTTTGGCGGAGAGAGAAAGAGAAAAGAGAAATGGGAAAAGGCGGTCCCCCGACGTGCATATCCACCACATGTACGTATACGTATTATGTGTATGAAATATACAAACGCAGAGTTTGAGGGTCTGTCAGACTCTGCGTCGACCTCGTCGTCCTGTCCGGGTTTGTCTAGGACCTGTTAGAGCAGCTTCCTGTCTCTTCGGGGCTGCTCGTATTCCGTCAAAGAGGCGAATGAAGACACTAATTACAGGGAGGGTACTTCCCGCGACGTAGTGTACTGTATAGAATTTTCGGCTCCTGCAGGATACCAGCTCCGGGGTCAAGGGAGCGCCGACGAACGTAGAGCGAAGGACGGAGGGCGAAGCTGGTTGCCGAGAGGGCGTTTCATCCGTCCGTCCGTCCGTACATCCATCCGTCCGTTCATCCATTTCGAGGTATCCTCCCTGAATTCATGCGTCGACATCAGCTGAGACCGGATGCTGGCGCGACTGGAGGTATAGCGGTGCATGCGGAGAGCGTTGCCACCCTCTTCATATTCCATGGAAAGCATAACCAGTCGGTGTATAGGAAAAATCGGAGGGATGGTTGAAAAGATGTTTGATTTTAATCACCCTTCCCAGTGAGTAGCTGCGACTGTGTATGTCCGTGTGTGTTTACAAATATATTAATGTACCTACGTTTCGATGAGATCGAATTGGATTCGATTGAACGCCCGGCGTTGTGATGAGCTTTTCGTAAAAGAAAAAGTAAATAAAATTCGGCAAAGCTAATTAAGAGATGTTTTTTGAAATTCGGTGGTGCGTAACCGTGCCAGCGCGTTGATCCGAGGCGAGAATTTCAGCTTCCTCTCCTGTTCACACACGAGGGTGGAGAATCTCTGTAGTGTGAGATATATCGTACGTGTACGTGTAACAAAAGTGGAGGATGAGCTTATTTTTTTTTTTGTCAGTGAATTGTTTCGTCCCGTCAAAATATAATTTTTTCAACTGAACAACCGTTGAAAATAAAAGACTCGAGGACCAAATTCGGCGCTCCCGAATAACAATGGTTGAAATATGATAGGAAAAAATCGAAAAGAATTGTCAAATTTTAATTGTTCGTTGACGCACAGACGATAGTGCAAAAACGTATGAAATCGATGCTTTGTCTCTGATTTCCAAAAATCAGTTTTCATTTCCATCGTGCAACTCCGAGTTTTAACTAAAGACAAAATTAAGAGATACATCTCCCCAACCACACGTCAGTTTCGCGAGTAGAGTATGACGATGCCAATGGCTAAACAAACACTCCGTTGTTGCCACGAGAAGAATGGAATGGATAGAGGTATATTATAAGGTAGACTGAAACGATGAACAAAAGAACGTCATCGCATTGAAGTGCCTACACTTGAAACAAGAACAAGTATCTGCAGAGTATACGTTATACGCGACTCCACCCCCCCACATATGTATATCCTTCCACATACCATGTACATATGTACAGAATACCAACAATTCGGTTTCACGTCAGTTTAAGAGAACCACCAAGTGGCTGTTGCACATAAGGAGGGACATTACCGAGTGGTCAAAAGATAGTCCCGACGATGCTCGCGATTGAGATTGTCGCGAGCTTTCTATACGTTCGTCCTGTTGCTGTATGAATAATGTGTGCGAACGACGGGGTACCGTGCGGTCCTGTGTTTGCCTTTGCGCCCGGTGATCGGGTACCGGTAGGTAATAGCAGGGGACATTGTGGTGTGGAGTACCGGGATAAAGGGGGGAAAATAGGGGGGGCGTGTGACGAGAAGGTGTGTCCCTGACGTGAAATCAATGCTCCACGTCGTACGTTGTTATAACAAACTATGCGGTCTCACTGAAACGCCTACCCTCTGCACGTATATACCATGTACGTATATACGTCTAGTTGCATGAATTTGTGCGTCGCGAGATGGTAAGTATGTAATACATATGGGTATGTACGTACATAAGTTATACATACCGACAGCTAAGGTGTATATAGTCGCACGTGAGTTACAATGGACACGAACACCTTTGTCGCCCGGTTTCTATTGTGGCCTGTCTATTTGTTGTAAATTTGCGTTACCGTGCCGTGCGGCTTTGGGAATCCGGATTGTTCGTAAGCCCGCGACGTGCGCTTTTCCCCATCTCATCTTACAAATTTTCCGTCATTGAGTTCATCCGCTTTCGCAATATTTAACGGAACAAAAGGAAGACTACTCTCGACGCGGTAGAAACGAAAGAAAAAAAAGAAGAAAATCATCTACGATCTGAGGTGATTACTGAGAACGATCGTTTCAGCTATGGGGGGACCAAAAGCCCCAAAAGTGCTGCACCAGAAAATACAAAAGTTTCTTATTGCAGGTTTTTGACGTGGTACCCACACACATCGAGGCGGGATAACTTCACCCTCGGAAAATAACAGGAGTTGTAGATGGTAGCCGAAAGAAAGTAGGCAGGAAAGAAATAAAAAGAGAGAATCTAGGGACGTGAATTATCCGAGAAGACAACTGAAACTCCGCGTGCAACCCACCACATGACGCGGACGACCCGAACCCAGACGTTCCCTGACGGTAAAGCTCGAATGCTACTTGCTCCTTGCTGTCGCTGCACCAAGAAACCTCCGCGTATCTCTCTCCTCCTTTCATTCCCTCCTCCTTCGACCCTCGTAATAAGTTGTCTCGGCATGATACAGGCTGCGAGTTCCTTTGATCAGAGGCAAAATGTTGCAGTGAGAGAACCCCCGCTGAGGGATGATGGGGAAGAGGCGGAAGACACCATAATTTCTTCTCGGCGACGACGGTACAAGACTGCAGCCCGGATCCGTTCGGCTACCGTTTCCATCCCTGTGTGTGCGGTATACCATTTCTGACTCGACTCGACCCTTGAACGAGATTTCCAGTTTTCCACATCTCCGGGTTGTACCGCCGTTGAACCAAAATGAGCAGTCGAACGCATTATACCTCGCGGAGTGACCCGCAACTCGGGCATTGACCCGGAAGTCGATTTTACCACATCCGAAATAAAATGGCTAACAAATCCGAGACATGAGAGATATCTCCCAACCCTGGAGCGAAATGATAAATCACCGGGAAAATCGCCGATGATTTTTACCGATACACAATAGAATTGCGATTGCAGTGGAAAATTGATCAAGATGATCGCTCAAAGTGTCACCGGGTGGAACGGATCGTTAGAAATAGTTTTTCACCCTAGGCGTATGAGATTCTAGATGATGGGTAGAAAATTCTCTATGAGAGTCGAGAGGTTCCCGTAAAGGTATAAAGTTGGTATTACGCATTCCCTTTACGGAAAATCTCGCGTAGTGCTAAAAAAGCTCTCCGTCCTTCTCTCCTTCTCTTTCATCTCTCGTAGAGAGTACGGAGTAGAGTAGAGCGCTGGCTGACAAGTGGCATGGAAAAATCTTTATTTATGAACGCAAATGTGTCGCGATGCGTTCTACTAAGCACTCGTTCGTTTCCAGCTGAAACTTTGCACGTGACCTTTGCACTCCGCAATCTCGTTAAGAATTTAAAGATGATGCACACGTACGTGCATCCGTTACGTGTAGATTTATTTTGTAATATTTCCGTATCTCCGTATCGAGCGTTAGAAAAACGTACATTATGTAGTCGAAAAAATCATCGAATCGGTATTATACGTCGACATTATTTTTCCATCGGTTTTGGGATACCTACTGGCAAAAATTCTCTATTTTCCCGGCTTTTGGCGCGACCGCTCAGCTTGCGCTGAAGTTTGACGGGGATATTGCCGCGTGTCGTGGTCACCGGTTTAGACGTGGATTTCATAAAACTGTTTATTCTACAAACAGGGTGCCGCTGCAGGCTGCCCTCCGCATACAAGCAGACGGGCTACTCTTGCCGGGTAATTCGCGCCTGCGGTTTCAACCGCAAACCGGCCCTCCCACTACCTCTTCATCCCTCACAGTCTCCCTCTTCGAACACGTGCCTTTGACAGCCCCCGTACTCGCATTCCTAGCATCCATTTTACTCACCCCCTACAGCTAATCCCGGAAAAATATAGTTACATCCACGTTTAATTTTCGGAACATCGGGAATAAAACTGCATGATCAAATTGGGGGGAAAAGTAGTTTCTCAAATATCTTCATCAAATAGAGAGAAAATTTTGGGATGATTAAAATTCACCCCGATTGGATCAAAACGTAATTCCTCCTAAATCCTGGTTCGGCAATATCGAGGTAGATTCCATAGAAAGGGGGGGGGAATCCTCCTTGTCGAATCTGGGACACGTGGCCCTTGGTTGCAGCAGCTATGCCACGTTACGGAGTGGAGTGGTTGCACGGGGGCATCGTTAGACAATCGGACGCTCGTCAATCCGAAGCTGAACCTTGCCGAACGGAATTTCCATAATCTGTTGAAAGCTGGCACGGATCTATCCGACATCCTGGCATAATAATACAATTTCCCTCCGTACTTCACTCGAGGCTAGCGAGTAGCGATAGGTACCTACTCGACAAAAATACCCGTCAATCAACTTGTTCTCCGTTCCATCCCTCGCGTCTCATTCCCCATCGGGTTTCGCAGTCCCAACGTTCCGACGTGGACGCTTCGAGGCTACTAAACAAACGAAACTGCGACGCGTGTCCCACGAGTGGCGGAGTTCCCTCGTATAATTGCGAATAAATAGAAACAGCGGCTGGTACCACGCGGTTTATACGTTTGTTCGCATGTAGAACGTATGTGGGCATATTTATCCGAACAAAAACAGATTCGACAAACCGACGACGTCATATCGCCAAACAAATTTCCCATTTTTTCTTCATATTCTTCATACATTTTACTTTCCTCTTCTCCTACTTTGGTTTATTTAGTAGACATCCAAAAAAGATAACAATTTTTTTTTCTCCTTTTTTCTCTTTACACAAATGCAGAATAAAACGTACAGTAGGTATAGGCACCCGACCTATACTCACCAACCTTTTGGTTCTCCCCTTTATTATGCATGTATGTATAATACATACATACCCGAGAAGATGCGAGACAGAACTGGCAGGGGATTCTATTGCGACCATTATTATTTGTCTACCTTTCTCTTCTGTCAGATTTTTATGGAACAAATAGCGCGAGCTCGCTGAATTAGTCAGAAACTTGAACGATGGGTATCCTCATTTTTTTATGAATTTTTTTTCTTTTTTTTAAAAAGAAAAACAACGTCGTACGTCAAATTACCTTATGGTTTAGGAAGGTTTTGGGTATTCATTGATGCCGCAGGTAGAAGAACTTTTCATTTTATGGTTTCCAGACGTTTGGTAAAAAGGAAAACAAGAAAATAAGAAACGGAGAAGAGATCTTACGAGACATAAAGCGACACGTTTACTCGGTTAAATAACTTCTTTTGGATAATGAAGAACGAATTTATATTCGGCCCTAAACTTATATTCTATGGTCGAAAATTTTTGGGGCACAAATTTTGTTCGTATAATAGATTATACGAGTGTGTTGTACACAGGTAAGAAAACACCTCAGCTATATACACGGGTATCCCTATTTAATTCAAGGGAAAACACGTTGCGGGCTCTTGAACCGATTAAAAATGAAATACGACTAGGTCTACAAGGAATGTATAAATTGGTCTCGTTACTCGACGTTATATATATACTTTTATTACACCGCAGGATAACCCAACGGTACCTAAAAATCGGACCCTTAGACAAACTCCTCGAGGCTTGCACCGTCCAGATTATATTTACGACTAGACTGCCTGCAGTCGTCCTATTTCACCTTATTAAAAAAATATACGGGATGAAAGTGTAAATAAATTAATAACCGTCAAATTTGGTAAAAATATATATAAGACCGGAGACAACGCAGATCCAATCAAGTATTTCGAATTTCAAACACGATCTTGATCATCGTTGATAATTCTCAGCCCGTAATTTCGGTACGCTCTATAGATATACAGAATTTTCATCTAGGTACCGGGTATTCGAGATTGACGATGCCTAGGGGTGGCGAAATGTGCATTCGACTCACGCAAAAGGGAGGGTGTCTATCTGCCCGGAGAGTGAACTTGCAACAATAATGAACGCTGTGGTGGCACAACGTCACCTTCTCTTTACCGTACACGTTATTGTAGGTGGTTACCAACCCATAGTGTAACGTGTTACGTGCATCGAACCGGCTTCTGTTCTCTGCCTACTCTGCCGGTTCGCACCCTTGGATACGTCCCTTGCGATGTAAAGTCATTTGCAGACGTATGTGCGCTGCACGTGTTATCGGAGGAAATTATACAGAAACTTTGATCTCATCCTGTACGGAGTATAATTTTCATTACTTCTTTCTTCTTCCAGTTCAAAATGTAGAAAAATATTTCTGAACGTTTTACGGAGACCGGAACGATTACTTTTTTCACTTGTATAAATAAAGATGTTTCCAAACGATAGATAAGAAAATCTTAGTTGCATTCCTCGACCTCCTCGGTATGGGTCTGTCCGTCGTAAATGTCGGGCGAACTTTACAGGCTCGTGCGGGTCGTAATTTTGAATGAAAATGTAATTATCTGTTTTTTATCACCAGTTTTTAGTTCGCAGCTAATAAAGATAGCTTAAGAAAACCCTCGGTTATTCGATGGCTCGGTGTAGTCGGTTAACCCGTTTTGCTCCAATAAAGCTCCAATCGAGTGCTACGCAATTGCGATACAACTTCAGGTTGGATTGAGCAGTATGTCTTTGGCATCGAGTCAACGCCATCAGGATCAGAAACGATGACGAAGAGGTACGACAGGGTAGAGAGGACCACGAGGGGACGATTGAGAACGGAATAAAGGGAGAAATAGAATAAAAGAGAACCAGGAGCGACGGGTTTGATCAAAGGATGCGTGCTCGAGGGGGATGAAGAAGGAAGAGTAAGTCTCGCCGCTGGGAAAAGGGCGCGTTGAGCGAAACAAACCGGTTCATTTTTTTTTTTTCGCCTTCTTCCTTACTTTTTGCCCGTTTTATTCCTCTCTCCGTATCCCCACATTTTAAACGAACTCAATTCGTGCTCATTCGCGAATCGGCTCTTCATCGCCAGGTCGCGAATCCTCGTCTTCGTCTGACGTGCGCCTGAAACTGGCGAGGGATAACTCGAACACTAGAATGAAAAAAAAGAAAACAAGAGAAAAAAGAATGCGATGGAAAAGGAAAAGAGAACGTACAAGAAGACAGAGGAGGGTGAATCTCGAAGGGTGAACGAAAAACGAGGTGGAAAGACGGAAAAGGGGGGAAAAGAGAGGAATGAAGAGGAAGGCGGTGGAAGCCACCACCGAACTTTGAAACTCGTTATCTGTAATTCTTTCCGTTTTACAACTTTTTCTTTTTCCTCTTCATTTTTTTACCGAGAAAACGAACCTTCGTCTGCCAGCAGGTTTCACCTCAACAACCCTCGTTTACCTGAGATTCTAACATAGAATATTATCGGGCACAAATGTTACACGCGGATTCTTTTTGATTCGGAATTTAATTAGCGAACTTTTTAAGTTCCTAAAAGTCATAGTGTTTTTGTCAGTCTTTCGATTGAGTACATTCCTTGGAATCTATTCAGATATTCAGTACGATTCTATATCGACATCATTCCTGATCTTGAGGATTGACCAGGGAGATCGAGAAACCGATGAACAGAGAGAGAAGTAGAGTGACGGAGAAGGAGATGCTGGGTTACCTCTTAAGCCTAACCTCAGCTACCGTAACCACGAGAATTGTAAATTACTGGAGCTTCCTTGGATCGCAAGGATTCATCGTCCTCGTCGTCCTTCTTGCCATAGCTTTGGTGATCGTCGCAATTCCTCTCTCTTTGACCTATTAATTCCATGAACGTTTATCTCTCTCAGTGCCCACTAGCTCGCAACCTCAACCGGAGAGGTACGGTGGTGGGCACGATTTCATGATATCTGGGTTTCGTCCAGATCCCCTAAGGTGCCCCGGCTTAAACAACGTCATATAATCGATTTTATTGAGATTGTCTTCCCTGATTGTCTTGCTACAGTTCAACTCACCCCTGCGAACGGAATTAAACCGTGAGACTGAAATCTGGATAAGACCCAAGAGTCGGATCGTCTGTCCCGCATATGTGTAAGCTTGATCGATACGAGGAGAAGATTGCAACGAGTTGACGATTTTTAAATACCATTAGAACGCATTTAATTTCATTGGTTTTTTGAAATTTTGTCGACTATTTTTTTTGAATTTTATATCATTACATTTCAGACGCATCATATTTTCATATCAAAATCGAAAGTTGATTTTTGACCCTGAAATCGAGAAATATCTAAAATAAACTCCTTTGGATTTTTTCCATTTTGGGGTTAAAAATGAAATATTGCTAAAATTAATTGCAGGACATTTTTCCAACGTATTTTGACCTCAGGAACACAAATCCGTCAAGTAAATTAGGCTAAGAATAAATCCCATCGAGATATCCTCATTTTTTCACTTTTGAAAGCGATAAATTGGCGATACCTCGATCAATTTTATAGATAGATCATTTTAGCTCGTGGATTCGTGTTCCTCAGGTCAAAATACGTTAGAAAAGTGTTCTGCAATCGATTTTAAAAATACTTCAATTTTGGCCCAAAAATCGAAAAAATCCAAAGGGGTATACCTTAGATTTTTGTCGATTTTGGGGTCAAAAATGAAGTATTTTTAAAATCGATCGCAGGGCACTTTTCTAACGTATTTTGACCTCAGGAACACGAATCCGTTGGGTGAATTGAGCTAGGAATTTATCCCATCGAGATATCTTCATTTTTTCACTTTTCAGAGCGATAAATTAGCGATAACTCGATCAATTTTATAGATAGATGAATTTAACTTGTGGATTCGTGTTCCTGGGCTCAAAATACATAAGAAAAGTATCCTACGATCGATTTTCAAAACACTTCATTTTTGACCCCAAAATCGACAAAAATCTAAGGTATACCCCTTTGGATTTTTGCGATTTTGGGGTAAAAAATGAAGTATTTTTAAAATCGATCGTAGGATACTTTTTTAACGTATTTTGACCTCAGGAATTCGAATCTGCAAGCTAAATTAATCTATCTATAAAATTGATCGAGTTATCGCCAATTTTTCGCTCTGAAAAGTGAAAAAATGAAGATATCTCGATGGGATTTATTCCTGGCTCAATTTAGTTGATGTATTCGAGTTCCTGAGGTCAAAATACGTTAGTAAAGCGTCCTACGATCGATTTTAAAAATACTTCATTTTTTACCCCAAAATCGCAAAAATCCAAAGGGGTATACCTTAGATTTTTGTCGATTTTGGGGTCAAAAATGAAGTGTTTTGAAAATCGATCGTGGAACACTTTTCTTGTGTATTTTTACCTCGGGAACACGAATCTGTCGAAAAAATTGAGCTACGAATTAATCCCATCGAGATATCTTGATTTTTCCACTTTTCAGAGTGATAAATTGGCGATAACTCGATCAATTTTATAGATAGATCAATTTGGCTTCCAGATTTGTGTTTCTGAGGTCAAAACACGTAAGAAAAGTGTCCTACGATCGATTTCAAAAACACTTCATTTTTGACCCCAAAATCGACAAAAATCTAAGGCATACCCCTTTGGATTTTTTCGATTTTTGGGTAAAAAATGAGGTATTTTTAAAATCAATCGCTGCATACTTTTCGAACGTATTTTGAACACGAAACACGAAACCGTCGAGTAAATTAAGCTAGTATCAAGTTTTTAAGATAGGATCAACGCGTCGTGCGAAACCAAGTTGACGGTGGAGTATGTATGGATATAATCATCTTTTCGTATAATACTTGAGAAAAGGAGGCGGCACGTCCAAGTTAATATGACGGGTAATGAACAGAAGTAGCGCTGTTTTCGTTGGAGATGAGTTAGTTTTTGCCCTAATTATTCATCGGCTCATCTTGAGAGGGCGGTTGTCATTTTTGTTAGAAATTGAATGGGATGATACTCACTCGTTTTTTGTGTTTTTCGTTGAAGAGGAAGACAGAATTGATGAAATGACGTTAGAAGAAGTTTGACGTTTGTACATACCTGAAACAATAAAGAGGAAATACGCTCAGTTAACATCTAGAAATTCGTTTAGGAAATAATGAAATCAGATTAGAAATGACATTTTAACTTTCTATATCGAGATAAGTTTTGAAGTGTCTTTCGTTCGAACGGACGGCAGGAGCAGCAGCAGCAGTATAGGTGCTGCTGTAGAAGCAGCAAAAGCAGCGATCGATAACCCAATTAAAACTTGATGCGTAAGTTTGGCAAAATTTATACGCGCCAAAGCGTGGAGAGCCTTCGAGCAGCTATTATATTAAATTACACCTAATTGATCTGGAACATCGATAACGTAGATAATTTGGAATTTAATACATTTTCTATATTTTTCGATCAACTGTATACTACTGTTCATTATTTTTATCCAAGTCTCCATATTACTTAAAATTCATGTTATAATTTCGTCGAATTAAACGTCTATGAGCGGGAAAGACCTCGAGCAATTTCCGAGAATCTGAGATCCCTAAAAATAAAAGTAAAATTTCAACCCCATCACGAGGTAGAAGAATTCTTTTTCCGAGGCTCTGCCCCCGGATCCTTGTCGCAGTTAACAAAGTGACTTCTGTTTTTCCTTCTCATCCCACGAATGAAACTCCCAAAAAAAAAAAAAGAAGCAAACACAAAGTTCAACTCGTCTGCCACACGTCTTTTACCCAGAAATCCGCAGGTTTTTACACCGCAACGGAAATCCTCGACGGTATGAATAGCAAGTGATAAAAAACTGTGCAGTTTTTTTCAATCTCCGCATCTCTTCCCTAAGATGTCCCGCGACTCGATAAACTGTCGAATAATTTCTTTATCTCTGGTTTTTCTAATTTTTTTTTCGTTCGCCTTTATCTTTTTCTCGTCCTAGCTTCCTCGGGACTTAATCTAAACCCAATCAGTGAAGCGTTTCTTGTGCGACTCGCGACGTCGGGCGTCAATCCGAGGAGTAAATATCCTTTGCAAAGGGGTGTAGGGAATAAGGTAGAAACATATCCTTATATATATATACATACATCCTTTCGTACGAAGACGCGCGGAGAAAGCGAATGTCGCATCGGTTCTCCTCGTCCTGCACAGGATTATAACCCCTTTTGGTTTCCCTTCCGAATATAAGGAGCGATTCTCGCAGTAACCCTTCCCCATTTGGTAAAACCATTCCTATCATCGGGTAGCAGGGACTGACTACTCGATCCCCTACAGTCGAGATTAACATCTCAAGAGCACCGTTCCCTCAGGAGCCGAGAGGCTACGACGACTGCTTAAAATGAATGAAGGGAAAAAAAACTAAAAAATAAAATTATCAACCATTGTCCTTGACTCTTTACCATCGGGGTGGTTGGAAACTCGAAGCATAGAATGTCTACCGAACCCTCATAGTCTGTGCAACACTCGATATACGCGACCAAATTAATTTTACAAAAGCTCAGAAATTCCGGCTGATGATGGGGTATGGATGACGATGTATATATTCGGGTTTAAGCACGCCAGTAATGGGGTAATCACAATCTGCCATGATCCTGTGTCCGAGAATATGACGATAGTGGCTGGACTATGCTGCATACGGTTACCGTTGGTGTACCTTGTATAGTTCTGGCATTCTGACAAAGGTTTGCAGATTCACAGAAACGCCGCAAATTACGGGAGCAACTTTGCGTCTAGCCAGATAACGCGTACAGAGGTTATGGGATGCCGTTATATATATCTGAACTTCCCCTTGCGGGGAGGAGAGGGTGGTATAGTTGAATGGTGGTATAGGTTGGTTGGTTGGTAGTGCTTTGTGCTAATCTTAATACCAGAGCGGAGCAGAGCGGAGCTACTCGTAACCACTCAACCTCGGCCCTCACACAGCAGCATCACGCGACCCCCTTACCACCCTTCCTCGACATTGGTGCCGCTCATCGTTGTTCGCGTAGATTTCTCCGTCCCTATTTCACCACTCGGTGTTACAATGAGTATATCTCTTTCCCGATGTCTCCCGCCACTTTCACCATGACGAGTAGTCGACTGCATGCGGGATGCCCACCCACGAAAGACCCGTTTCAGCCATTCCTCGTCAGCTCGATCTTTTCCCTTGAAATCGTAGACTAGGAAAGAAAAAGAGCGAGATGTGAATAGCGGAGGAGAGGACAAGAGAGCGGGCCACGTCCGACCAAGATATTTGAATAATAGGCCGATTCTTGCGTGCGATAATCTCCCATCGCGCCTGTCGCTGACTGCACAATGGGTTTCCTACTCCCTTTGGTACCACCAGAGAATTTCTCTTGGTCTTTTCCCCTACCCCTGTAGGAACCTGCACCTCTGTAGATACTGAATTTTGTTTTTCTTTTTGTTTCTTTCTCTCCATCATTCCTCTGCACCCGGTTCTTCCTCCGCTATCTCTACGCTTGAACCTCCAAAAACTTTAGCCACCTGTCATTGCCACTGCAGGTTCCTTGGAGTGCTTGAGATGTGTGTGTATCTGACGTTGCATTCGACCTCGAAAGAGGATAACACAAGGTCGATTGTAACCGGACAAGGGGTGGGAATTTGACGATAATTGACCGGATTTTGTATAATCGCTTTGAGACTGATTACAAGGTGAAGTGAAACAGAGGAAGTCATTAGCCCTTAACTGTTCCTCCGCTCTCCGTAACTTCTGAGTATTTGAGCTTCGCGGAGCTTTGCTTCTGCTACTATAATATTCAACTTACTCAGACAACACTACACGCCAACCCCGGGTCATTGTTCTGTGGCGAAACTCGACCGAGTTTAGAATTTGGTGTCAAGACCCATAACGGAATAATTGAATTCAATTATTTCTTTTTCTTCTTCTTTACTCCAGCTGAACCAAGTCAATTAAGCGAGGGGACACCCCCCCCCCCCCCCCCCCCCCCGAATCTACACTTGAACCCGATCACCCGGTGTTCTCCCAGCTGATCTCCCTCCCATTTTCTGTCACGGTGATTTAGCCCCCGACCGACTCGCGCACAAGTGCAGTATAATTGGTTAAACAAAAGGAAAGCTTTTCACACAAACTATAATTTCCGACTTTGCTGTATATGTTGGTGAACCTTGGCGCGACCACATGGAGTACTCGCGTTGAGAAGCTGTCACAATTTATTATTTTTGTTTTTTAATGGAAGTGTCGCTTTCACGAATCGATTATCTTGAGCAATCGAGGAGACGTTGGATAGGTTTTGTATAATTTTGGGAATCGGAATAATGGTTTTGGCGCAGATCAGACGATCCTAGATGGTTTACTTTCAGTGCTTCCTGTAAGGGATATAAGTGGATGTGAGGCGTGTGTAGGAATCGGGAACATGACGACAACGCCCCGCAGAGATGGAAACAGAGGCTGGTTCATCACGAACTGTTTGTTTGTCCTTACATCTGCCTCCGACCCCGAAGATCCCTTAACGACCCTCGGATCTACCCTAGAACCCTTGAACCCTTGCGAGCGTGGCACGGGGTGTTCCGAATTCAGTGGCTGCCCATAGAAAATGCAGCATAATCAGAGATGAGCGGTGAGCCCCGGCGAAGGAGAAGGTGGAAGTATAGAGATCGGAGGTGGAGGTGGAGGTGGAAGCGGCGAGGGACAAGGACGACGCAACGAATCTAGTGGAATGAGACTGCGGGACAAAGTTGGCTCTGCGAAATCCAATTAATTCAGCTTCAGCCGAAGACAATACCAGCGCCATCTTGATTTGGAAATCTAATTTAGTCGGTCTTTATTTATGATAACGCGTACTCATTGTACACCTGGTGCGCGGGAGTCCTTGACAAAGGCTTCAAGATCGCGCGGGAACCACCTCGGACTTCAACCAAAAAGAGGAAAGGATGGATTCTGCAGAACCGCTGTCGAACCCTATCGCGTTGCTGATTCCACGTGCACATAAAACCAGCTTTACGTGCGAATATATATCATATAGATATACATATACCTATGTAACCACGCAAATAATACCTATACGTCTATAGATCTATAAATGTGTTATGTGTTATACGAAGGCATAACACCATAAAGGATACCTCATCGGACCCGAACCCATGGAAGCGCGAGGGAAGTTTCGCCTGAGGTTACGAAGCTGGAGATATCTCGTGATCATTTACATTTCCATACTTCCATTACTGTTTACGACAGTGCTTGCGGGTCACTCCCTTGCGCCTCATTCCTGCAGCCCTCATTTTCGTCCCGTCCTATCGCTTTCTGTCCTCATTTTACTTTCTTCGCGTTTCTCCTTCAAAGGCAGTAAAAGCAGAAGGAACCCCGCCGGCTTAATCGCGTCCAGATTAATCATAAGCTGATCCCCAATCCTTGCTGGTATCTTTAAGCGTCTACGCGAAAAAGTACGCTGGTAGAGAAAAACAGAACGAGAAGGGGGAGAGAAAAAGAAGAGTAACACAGAAGGTAGGGGCAAAAGCTCACGAAGCAACTCACAACAAATCGCCATCAGGGCCAAGACGGGCTTCTTCTTCTCTTTTCTCTTTCAGAGGCCGTACGAGTGGTCTGCTCTCTCGGGACGCCGAGACGTAAAACGTCGGGACGTCGAGACGCGCCTTGTGCAGGACTCCGCTCTCCCTGCTGCGGCTTTGTGTTGCAAGCTCGCGTACCGAGTATCAAAGTTCCGTGTAGCCCCTGAGGTATCGACGAATTTTCTTTATCTTCTCTTTTTCCAATATATTTCCTTTCTTGCCTTTTATGATAAAAGGGCAAAAATTAAGGAGTCGCAATTTCCTGAATCGGCCGCTCATCAGAGATATATATGTACGCAGAGCTACGGTAGATACCTAAATACACTCAAGACTGTGGATCGAGTGGGTTTACTGAGGTCTACCGAGATGTTTCGCCTGAGTGAAGAGACGAGGGAAGAAGAAAAGTGGCAGACCAAAACACATGTCTCTGGTAGAACAAGAGAGCCGAAGGGTTTCATCCTGGATCGAGTGGGACGTTGCGGCAATCTACGAAAAGCTGTCCTATAAGCTTCTTTTATTGTGGATTCACCTGTGCGACCAGAATTTTTTTTCTATCTTCAAAAACCACAGATTTCTCGTAGCGTCTGCTCAATTTCCCAATGAAAATATATAAAAATTCGCTGAAGAAAAAAGGAAAAATATTTCCGTTCGTTATCGCGGGAAAAGCGTCAAATCTTGGCTTTATAATCGTGTCACAATTTAAATGTATAATCGATAAACCGGACAGCCTAGTCGTTTCCACCATCGCATCGCGATCGTTGGTTCTCTGCGTTCGCGGACTGGCAAAGTTTATGGCTTATTATCCGTTGAATCGTTTTCGCCGTGCACCGGATGACACTTTGCTACAAATTATGACTTGAAATAAAATATATTGCAGCGGGTACCACCCGCTAGTACCACAAATCGCAGCCCTATTATTCATCGGGAGATATATCTGTATATTTGCGCGCCGCGATGCTACCGGGGGTATAAATAGGGGGTGGAATATCATACCGGAATATAGGTGGGTACCAACAATCTACCTTGTACGCATCGTTCGGGTTTCAGTACGTGAAACTCGCACGAGTCAAACTTTTCGGAGAAAAATATATATGCTAAACATACATAATCTGAGCTCTCGTATTGTTTGTTTTTCCTGTCCCACACTTTTGTTTTCTGTTTTTCAAATAAAATCGAGAAATCCTTGAATTCCGGGCCGTTTTACAACGAGCACACGAACAATGACCGCGGTAGACAGGAAAAGCAGATTTTGGTATCCACATGAAAGAAAAGCAGGATTAGAAAGAGAACTTCGCTCCAGTCGTGGTGAAAACTTCACGTGGTACTTAATACCATAGAAATGCGTCTTCGGATGTATTTATTTTGTACTAGTTTGTAATTAAGTTTGGAGAAGCGTCGACGAGAGGACTGGCCCTGACGAATTGTGCCGGTTGATGGAGGTGGGTCGGTTTTTACGTGTTGGTTAAGAACGAAACTTCTTCTTATTTTTCTTCCTCGTCGCATTTTTCTCAGTTTCTTTCGCCTCACGAGCTGGTAATCTCTGACAGATTTAGTCTAACCCGCTATACACTACCTCGCGGTGCGCGCTGTCTCCATTTTGTTTTTTTTTCTTTACATTTCGTTTTTTCTATTTCTTTTTTATCAACTCTTTCTCGAATGTACGAGACTCCAGACATCCTCGACTCCACGGCCTCGTGTCTTATCGTAAAAATATAGTGCGAGAGGCCATACGTATAATACGATGAACGGAATAATTGAAGAGTCTCTCAGGAGGAATGGGGCAGATGGAAATAAAGAGAAAGAATGATTTAAATTTAAAATACCACGACAAGGAAGCGATATGGCAAAACTCTTTGTGAGAAAAAAAAAAAAAATATATAGAATTGGACTACAAACGGATGAAAGTTCCCCCCCTTCATCGGTGATGGTTTTAAACATTCATCATCATATGGGAACTTTTTTTTTCTTCGCACCGAGTACCACCTACGTTGTCGTCAATTTGTCCTCACAGTTTATACTTTACTCTATATGTATACATTATTTATACGAATACCGCGAAAGGAACTCCACAACTGGGGTTGTTTTTCTAGCCATCACCCTCACGTCTATAATTTTTTTTTTCCTTATCACCCTCAATGGGGTCTTTCCTTTTTTTTTCTTCTCTTTCCTCCTCATGGCTTGGATATCCTTCATACGTACACGTGAATTGAAATCCTGCAGCGGTGAAGTTTTACAAAGCGATATTCAGTCGTATGGCGTTATATCGTGCAGCAGGTTTTGAATAATGAAATCGCCAAGTTATACCGTGAAACCAGCAGCGACGTTGAAATATTTGTGAAGGAATAAATAAATAGTAGAAAGAAAAAAAAGAAGAAAAGAAAAAAAAAAAAACATTCGCGAAAAGCACGAGATCGCCGATCAACTCAGACTACTGCGAAGCGGGGTGGGTGCAGTCTGACGGGAGAAGCCCAAATATTTGTAATATATCTTCCAACATTCTTCATTCGGAAAAGAACTCACCCCCCTCTCGAGATACGTTCCCGGTAACCCATCCAGGAAGTGTCTAATGCTTTCGTGACAAAATGTTCCCCATTGGTTCCGCACCGCGACTTGCGGTGGCGAGACTTATTTCTCGTTTTCTCTCACCCGCCCCCGTGGGTACCTTCTCTTTTCCCCCAGCGCTTTCTTATTTCTCTTCTCCTTCCCTTTTTTTTTTCTTTCCTTTCTTTCTCTCTTTCTCTATTTCTCGCGTTTTCACATGCATACATCCTGCCCCATACCCCTGCGATATCTGAATGCTTCCATCGCATTCGGAATATCCATCTACGTATACGGACGTAAGATACATATATAACTATAGTTTGCACAGTATTCCTGCTCGTATGCAGTCGTCAAAGTCGACGGAATCGTTTTGTGCCTGGTACGAATGGGTTACTATATGACCTTCTGACAGGTAACTGTTTATAAGAAAATTCTAACGCTGCAGCAGTTACCAAATGCAGAGTCAATAGTTGTACGTGAAGAATATACGCGAAAGTTTGGTCACCGCACTTTCCAGGATCCGGGGGTGAAGATGAACATTTTATACAAGCAGGAAATAATACCGGGCGGGTTGAATGTTCCCTTACATTTCTTTCACTCGATGCGTATTAATATTATGCACTTTTTTGGTTTTTCTACAAGAAAATCGAATCGGAGTCAAAGAGAAAACTTTTCGCATGTATAAGTAGAAAAATATCGGGAATCGAAGCTTTAGCCGAACCGAAGAATCGATGGAAATTGGAAGGACTGTAATTTTTTGTTCACCCCCCGTTCTTTATTTCCGATGGTTGACTTCTAGTCTGTGTCGCTTCCGAATATCGCGCACCCGCTTTTGCAGCTCCTGTGGCAGCCGGAGTGCAGCACATACGTATAAACGTATATACGCTACATGTATGGAAGACTGTTACGTGCTGTGCACAAGAGTCGTTTGAACAACGGGGGGTGTCTTATAGCTTCTGGTTGTATACCGAGGAAAATATTATTCTCTGAAAATGGACCTTCCCTTTGAGTCTTTGATACAAGAGGGTTTTTACGATAGAACAGATGTTATGGACGCGTGACTGGCGTCGAATCATAGATTTCTAGATTATAGGGAGGTAGAAGGAGGGATAAAGTCATCGTCGTCGTCGTCGTCGGAGTCAACATGCAGGACGCAAAGGAGACCCCAAACGCACGAGTAGGTCTGTTACTGACGAGACAGCTCTGTAATTTTCTGATTCTATTTATCTATTACCGAAGAGTATAAAATTGCCGCGTTCGTACAATTCAAGTTTGGCGTCGGTTTAGAGCCTTCTTTTTGCGAGGGAAAAACACACGTCATAAACAATTCACAACTTTTCTTTCCTTTCCGTCCCAATTTACCCCCAGCAGGTGTGTGATGGGGGGTGGTAATTTGATCGCCCGCGCAAGCAGGACGTTAGTAGTAATGGCATGTATAGCGGATCAGTTAAATTATTGTCGGAATAATTTCACGCTAAGTCTGTCGAGCAATAAATATCGATCAATTTCCGACATCTGTCGCCGGTTTACACCGCGAATTAACCTAATTGATATTAATGTTATTTATGTTCAATTTGACATCGTATCCGTCAGGCGAGTAGCTGTTAACCTATGCGCGACCAGAAACGACGCAGCACATTTCAATGGTTCAAATTAGATTAGTATGTTGTAACACATTTATTACATTCGAGGTATAGACGGGACCGCGGATCTGATGTAGTCGAAATTTTCGTGGCCACGGTAAGTATGAACCAGCGGAAAAAGTATTTGTTCTCTTCCATAAATGATTTCGAACACCATAAAAACGTATAATCTATGTATGTTGTACATTAACTAAAGACAACAACTAAAATACAATATATGCATAGCCAAACTGGGGCACGTGTATAATCTATACAACACCCCTTCGTCACGCAGCTGTTGCGTTAGAAATTGAAATTCTGTTTTTTTTTCCTTTCCATTTTTTACGACTACTTTGAATGAACGAAAATATCCTCATGTATATGTGTTGTATTTATTTTCAACGGGGCTGTGAAATTTCAAGGTTCACCGCACGCAGTGTCCTGTTTTTTTTTGTTTGCTTTTATTTGATTTTTTCTTGTTTTGGAAAAAATAACGAAATTGCAAACGTCGATTTCCTTTTTTCTCCATCTTCCGTTTATCTGCATAGTTTTTTGACTATGAATTTGGGTGGACAGTATACGTGTACACCACACTGCAAAGTAAATACCTGCATACAGTACTGTTAATTTAAATTTTTTCGTTACTTTATTTACTTTTTGTTATACTCATACATGTATATTTTTAACGAGCAAACAAACGCGGTACGACGTAATACCGCGTCACAGGCGTCGACTTAATTGAATTTATGTTTGCTGCTAGGAAAAAGAAGTTCGTAAATAGTAATGGTGTTGCGCCGTAGAGAAGCGTCAGCTTTCTACGTATATAGAAAAAGAGAAAAAAAAACCAGGAGGGGATGGTGGGCAGCGGTATAAAGGGGTGTTTGAGAGTAGAACTTGCGAAGGCTCGATGAAGGATTTCAAGGTCTTTTTGGTACTTTTTTTTTCAGAGCTTTTCCTCACCCGGTATTCGTTGGCTCTCGTTTTAAGGAGGTGGCCGTTGACGGACCTGCATAATACGAGGCGATGACGTCGACGAAGAATCCGAAGGAAGCGTCAGGACGCTAGAATACGAATGAAAGACCGACGCAACGGGTGGAGAACTGCTGCTATTGCCGGTGGGGCGATGACAGCAACACTTTGAAGTAAGAAACTCGATTAAAAATCTCAGCACTCCTCCGACGCGAGGGGAGAGGAAAACTGAGCTTCGTTTGACGGGGTGGACTACTGGGTTCCCAGTGAAATGGGAGAAACGGGAAAACCGGAGAAGCTGCGACACGCCGTTATCTGTGATTCGAGCTTCTGACGGTGCGGCGTGACGGAATTCTCTTTTCTTTTCCCCATTTCCTTCTCCTTTTTCTCTTGTCGTCTTCTGGCTCTCTTCACCCGCGTGTCAAAAGGAAAAACTTCTTCTTTGAAACGTGATTTCGGAAGTTGTCTCGACGTTATCGTTTCTAAAAATTTCGTTCTCGGTTTCTGCTTTCCCTTACACTCGTCAACCTTCCACTCATTATTCGGCCATCTTTCACCCCATCCGAAAAGCGCCGTAAGGAAGTGGCAGCCAAATTTAACGCCAAGAATATTAATTTTACGAACACGATATTGTCTAGCGTGCCGACTAATTTTAGAAACCCATTACTTCCACCATCCTTTTCGCGAGTTTTCACCACCCGTGCTACTCTGATATACAACCATTCCCGATTTGTTTGATTCCGGTATACTTTAACAATGTATAGCGTATAGCTCGTATCACGGGACTTAAATACCAGCGTGCCTCAGATAAACCTTAAGCCTGCAGGTAAAAGGGCCGTTGAGCTCCCTTCGATTATCTAGATCTTGCAATAGATGACACGCGAATCTCACATTACGAGGATTTATGTGTAAACAGGAACCTGACGATCGATGCTAGTCGACGACCGACGAAACCCCGACGACCGAAGCGAGGCTTTCACAAGGAAACAGTGTCTGCCTGCTGCAGTTTTATACGGAGCAAATATATGCCGTGAAAATCGCGTTTCTACAAATACCTCTACCTGCACGTATAATAAAATTATTTAAGACTCGTACAACAAAAGAAATTCATTTCGGTTTTAAAATGAGTAATAAATATGGCGACAATTATACACGTCTGTATGTACGTGTAATAAAAAAAAAAAAAAAGAATTGCAAATGGAATAATTTATCGTTTGTACGTAGCGGAACAGGAGCAGCAGGTATGGTTGAAAATAAAGTTGGGAGGGCAGTACGTAGGTGGTAAAAGGCTGCATAATTGTACACAATGCACTTACCCACCCCGCTGAAGTGATGGAGTTGATGGCGCTTTGGATCCGTCGCGCAACCGTTTGAAAGCTGATAAAAGTTTTCCCATATTATACGGTAACCGTACGCCATATATCCATACAACGTTTTGCGTACGTGCGTACATTAGAATTTAAAAAATTCCATCACCTCTCACACCTATCCGAGTGGATCGGTCCTCGGTGTTCGGAAATACGTATGAATTTTAAGCTTAAAACAAATCGCGAGCCGTCATCCCCGATTTTTGAATCGGCAAATCCGGACGTGAAAATAAATATTTGTTGAAGCATTTCGTATTTTCAATTATCAAAGAATGAACCGAACCGAATTCTCCTTCTTTTTTTCTCTTTTTCCTTTCAACTTTTCCATCGGTAGTTTTTCAACCTCTAACACGCGTGGCGCGGCAGCTAGAAAGGAGAAAAAGAGGTAGTCGGACAATACAGAAGATGCCCGTTTTCAGATCCGTTTCGAAATGGCATGTAAATGAGCTACCCAAAGTCGTTCTACGGACGAGCAAGCGCTTGTGACGTCGGTATCCCACAGGCTGTCCGTCCTGACAATTTTACTGCACTTCTTTAACCTGCAGCGGTCGCTCTTCGTATGCGGGTCGTCGTATACCTACTTCCCACCCTTTTCTGGACTCGCCTATTACGCCTATATACGTACGACTGGCTTTTTCCACAAATTAATTATCGTTCTTCGTTCCCTCTACGTTTTATTGCGCCCGCAGGTTGTACCTCGTATCTATAATACCTATACTTATATACTCCGTGTATAAGTTTGTACTGAATCAAGCAGCGCTGCTTGTAAGGCATTCTTTTATCACACTCGTTAAAATATTTCAGTTTACCCGCGGTGGGCAGCGATTAACCTTTGACACGGTGACAATTAACCTGCCACTTAAGGAATTCAAATTCCCGTCCAAAGCCGAAACTATCAAGAAGAAACCCTGGGCGTTGGTATGTCCGTATATACGTTGGAACACTACTTTACCAGATGAAACAGGGCGATTCTATAGATTTTTCTTTCCCTTTTTTTTTTTTCTTATCCTCCAAGTTCTTCTTCGCGGTGGTTTGTCGTGTGCTACCTTTGACGGTGAAAATTTCCTTCCACACTTTTGACGTGGTCGTTCATCGTTTTACACAACTTCGTTAAGTTCTCTTTTATCACCAGTCGCAAGACCTTATAAGTAGCAGCTATGTGGTACCGAGGAGTTTGAAAAGGGTGGAAAACGCGTGCGAAACCCAACTCACCTCGTTGCACTGTATAGCTGTACACCTTGAGACAACTTTGCGCATGTTCCAACTTCCCCGAAATATTTCTACACCTTTTCACAAGGTTTTACGAGGTGGACCAACTTCTCTTCAGACTCCTTCGCACCTGCAAGTGCCCTGCAGCTCGTGAACTTTCGGAAACAAAAAAGAGAAGCAGTAAAAAAAAAACAACGGAAACACACCCCGGTACCAAAAGTCGTTTCTCAGCCAATTATTTTCTCAGATTAAAACTCACACTGACTAAGAAATTCTTATCTCACAAAGTTCACGCGGTGGTTTTCGTTATATTCTCATATACGTTTTCAACCGTGGCGAGAGGTACCTGCTGCAGACTTTAGCACCACCGGCGGCACAGGACACGGTGGTTTTGTCGGTAATAATTAAGCGGTTGTGTAATCGGCGAGTTTCTTGTCGTTCGGGTACCTTGGCCCTTCCATTAGGGGTAGCCTCGTAGCTTAGCTCGTGTTTAAGGTGAGGCTGGTATCGACCTATAATGGCTGAGTTAGACGGTTTCGCAACTATTATACTTGCTGGTGCAGCGGAAGTTGGGATAGGTCGAGTACAGTAACTGCGAAAATATCTTCGAACAGAGGGACATACTTCTACGAAGGCCATCGATTCAGACGCAATTATTCAGTGGTGATTACCGATCCAAGAAAAGAAACTCGAGAGAAAGGGTTGGAAAAGGAAAACGGATAGGTTACACCGTCGATTGTACCTCCCCACGATATACCAGCGGTCCGAGTAATTGGGTCTAAGGGGTTATCCAATTAGTAATTATTACCCGTTGCCCCCCCTCTCCCTCAGAGCCCCAGTAATTAAGTTTCATATTATTGCTTGCGCCCCTTTTGTTGCACGGCTCGAGTTTTGCGCTCGTAAATAGATGCCGAGAGCGCATTCAGGCGTAGACAGATGCTGATAGTATTGCAACAATTAGAAATTCGAGGGAAACAATAATTGTTGTTGGTATTATCGTTCGCATAATAGCTGGGGTTCAATTTTTTCAGAGAATGCTTCTGATCTGTTCGTACAATTTCGACGGCGTAAGGATGTAGTTTCAGCAAAATGGTTATCGGTCGATAGAAAATGTTGGAATTATCGCTGAAATTTAGATGGGATAATAAACCATAGGATTTTGAATGTTAGAAATGATTACGACGACCAGAGTATTGCCGTCGTATTGAAAAAAAATCTTACAATATTTTCTCATTAAAATTAAGTATATCCTACGCCACCCTATAAACCGATAGTTTGTGAGAAAAAAAAAATTACCATAGGTACGTTAATGAGAAAGAAGCGCTTGGAGAATTCTTGTACAGAAAGTCGCTGCTAGGATAACGATGGGCGATACTTTCAACGCGATATGGTTTTTTTCTGTAATTTTTTTTTTTTTTTTTTTGTTGCAAGAGTATTAAAGCACCCGATTGAAATCCGCCGAAGCTGCAGTGTTTGTAGTTTTCAATTAACTTCACGCCTGTTCCAATCCCCATTCCTTCCTGCACTGGGTCTCAACCACCCGCGCGCAGTAATTACGTTACAATTATTCAATTTCATTGTATTGTTCCAACCGTACTTTTGTTTTTCGAACACACACCTACTTTGCAGTTTGAACAAATAATCGCTTGGATCTTACATAATGCGCATATACTTTTTCAACTGCAGCTAATCGCTATTATTGAATCAACTGCACTCTTATATACTCCTCGACAAAATTTGAACGTTGTTAATCGACGGTAAATGAAACAATTATTTTTTATTACTCCGTAGCGTGGAGGTAAGAATAGAAAAACGAATAAACTACTCCGGCTTTCCCCCTGGTTTACTTCATTCAACTCTCTCCACAGCTAAAGCGTCACATTAATGTATGTGAATCCCGCATACGCATGTGCGTTGGACGTACACGAGTACCTAGGGGCGCATCTGTCCGGGTCACGCGTGTTTCTGTGTGGTACCCCGCGGCGAAAGCCTCAATTTGTTTTTGGGGCGTGTTTGAGTAGGCCTATTTTTTCCCCTCTCGCTGCAACAGTTCAAGTGCCATCCCGTTGCAGCAGGCATTTGAATTGCAGGGCAAAAATCAGTGGCAGTAAACCAAAGGGTTTTAGTTACGCGGGATATATGGTTTCACTATCACCGAAATTTTTTTCCTCTCATTTTTTTTTCTACTGTACAAATGTTCCCTGTTTTTGAAACATCATCATACGGTATTTTTGAAACTCTACGTAGTTAAACGGAAAAAGGGACGTTGCATTTAATCGTTACACAAACTTGCACCTCCACATCAGCTGCTTTCAAGAACTCGTTTCATGGGAGTGTCTGCGTTACATTAACAATAAAAAGCTCACTCGAGAAAAAAGAGCTGTAATTACAGCCTGTAAAGCTGGGGCCCCGGGGTACGGTGCAAAGCCAAACTTGTGGTAAGTAGTACGAACGAATGAATGAGGTGGACGTGAATTCGTTGTGTGGTGCATTTGTTTTTTTTTTTTTTTTTTTGTTTTCAGGGGCTTTAGTAGATATTTAAAAAATTCAGGGCAGGGCGTGAACTCACGAACCATACGGTTGTAACATCACACAAGTAAAATTCCAGGCCATACCATTTCTCTTGAATTCTCTCTTCTGTTGCTGGCACAGAAGCAGCAGAAGCCAGCAGCAGCTCTTTCCGTCTGCTGTCAACCTTGACGGGATCCAAGCCGTCTTCTTGAGTGCCTTGAAATCGCGTTGGTCCTGTCTTGTTGGCCACGGAGGCCTCTGGGACGTCAATATTGGTGGCAAAGGGAGAGGGGTAAGAGAGGAGGATGAAATGATGAGACTGGGAGTTGCAGAGAGTGCGAGCAGCGAGTGTCAGAGCGGGAGGCGAAGTCGCGGGCCACACACAGCGATGTATAATGCACTTGGAACGTCGCTAATTGAATTATGGGCTAAAAGCTTCATCAAATGTTTGTCCCACCCCCGCGACCCCGGCCCGCCATCGGACCCCAAATGATATTGTTTCGAAATTGTGTTATTTCCGTTCATTAGATTATTGCGCCCGAGCGCTAAGTGATCAATTATCCATAACGCACTTTTTGGCTGCAATATATTATGTGGCATGACCACGATTTTTTTAATTTTTTTTTTTAATTCAATTTATATTTTCGATATTTATTTTTTACATATTTACCGATTCCACTTTCCTCCTGCACACCGTCATCTTCGGGAACCAATAAAACGATAAATCAATTCTTTCTCGTTCATTTAGTTATTTCTGTTTCATCGAATAAATCCACCCCATTTTTTGTATCACCAATAATTTTTTAAACGCTCTTTTCACCACATGCTGTTCTTCTTTTTTATGGACCAACCGCCATAAACTTCTCATCCTCCTACGCGCCCGATACAATCAACGTTTGCATGTATTGTTTAATTATTGTTTAATTGGGCGGGATGATATTGAGTTTTTTCGTCGACCGTAATAATGGTGGAGTCGTCGAGCAAAAAATTTTTCACCCAAAATATCTACGACCTAAAATTGTGATCTTCAGTCAGAGATTAGAAATTCTCGGAATCCTTTTCGACGATTAGAATTCCGTTAGATTTGATGTGGTAAAAATTTGTCAAAGTGACAATTTTAACGCCTAACGCCAGTCGTGGTTATCGATCATGGAATAACATCTGGCATAGGCGTCACTCTGATTCAGCTTATTGCTACCAGCCCGTGTCGTTGTCGTTGTTTCTTACTAGCCTTTGAAAGTTTCGAACAGCAAGAAAACCACTGAAGAGAAGAAGCGACGATCGTCCTTTTATTATTATGAAAGTTTTCAGTTTTCGACTACGGAGTTTCGTGTTTCTCAGCAATCAACCAACGAATAAGAATTACATTTTATGGTCTTGATAACGGCAGGATAAACACAGGTGTTGTCTGCCGTATCGCAGTTGCTTCTGAATATCATTTACGTCGGGTATTCACGAATCCTAAAATTTCCGTATGATTCTCCGGTTCTTCGTTCAACCGTGACCGAATGATTATATGGGCTGGTGGTTCAATGGCCGGCTGCTAGGCGTCGAACAGAGGAATCGTTATAACGAATAAAAAAAACGAACAATAGAAACAATGAGAAGTCAACGATTCTTTATGATATCCGCACCGTTAATGCCAGCTCACTCAGTAGCTCCTACAGGACAGTAAATGGCGCGAGTTTTACACTCTGCGAACTGTTCCGCATCCCCCTTCCATTTCCTCCGCCCCTCATCCCATTTTTTCTTTGTCTCGTAACGTATGCTCTCCTTTCTCTTTACCGCGGTTATATCCACCGCCCCAAAGGCAAACTTTTCAACTCTTTCAAAACGACATTTTCATGGAAAGTGTAAACGCCTATTCAACATCCACCGAGTAGGTATAACTTTCGTTCAGTGACACCGCATAATGAAAACTCGTTAGAGATATTAAAAAACAAACGGTAGCCTGACCTTAATTGGCAAGCTCTTAAGGTTTTCGTTCGAGTTTCTTTCGAGCTTCAAAAGAAATTTTCATCGTTCTTTCGATTGACGTTTTCTCAGTCTGATAATCTGACAATTTTTTCATCCTCCAAAATCTTATCAATATTCCGACAATGAGCCTATCTTTGCGCTGATCAAATGAAGAGCTTTCTATTTTACTTCCTATACGAGGCGAAAAGTTAAAAAAAACAGGTCAACTGACAATGAGTGTTCACGTACATAGGAAAGGATGAGAGAAGGGCCGCCAAATTAGCCGCGCCTTGTTTAATCCGATTTTGTTTCCTAATCTAATATCACCGTCTAGGAAGCAACGGGGCCAAATCGAATGGTGTTCGAAGGCTAAAAAAGGGTGCGAAACTTTCACCCCCTTTATTTGCCCGGTTAAATAATTCACTGAATCTAAATTCATAAAACTTCATTTTACACAAGTTGCCTGAAGACCTTGTGCAAAATTTTGCCGAATTCTAAACTCGCTGCGAAACCAGGATGGGGATTGAAATGTGCGAAAAGTGACGGTTCGGGGCAGCAACGATTGCGCCCCTTGACCGGGGTGGTGAATTGTAACGAAAACAAAAGGTTAGCTATTCTCGAAGAGCTGGATTATATTTGTATATATATATATGCGGTATTATGGTGTCGGTCCAGACAGCATATGGCCAGCAATACTGCGGAGCAAACAAATAGCGTTGGCAATAGTCCTCGGCACTCGACGAGCCTTATGGTGTGATTTCTAAATCACATTCAATTTCTCCTGGGAATCGGGCGTTATTGTTATGGGGAAAGAGACGGAGTAGTTGGCAAGAGGGAACCGCGGGGCGAAATACGGGATGGAAGGCGCTAAATTAATCCCATAGAGGCGAGAACAATCGGTGTCAGTTCGAATTCTCCCACCTTTTACAGCGCACCCGTTTTATCCGTTCATCGCTAAACGAAAGTTCACAACTAAATTTTACACGATCTATTTACAAAAATCCGTGGATAATTTTCACCCCGAATCGAACGATGATTTTCAATCTCTCTGTATTTCGCCGTCTGAGTCGGGAACCCGGCACACCGGAAGCGAACCCCGGAGTTTTGGGGAGCGGATATTTACACCTTTGTGACCTGATTAAAAGTTATTTGTTTGCCGTTTCTCCCTAATAACGTTTTGCCCGTAATATGGCTTATAAACATACCTATGTGTACGTATGCGGAGAAGATCTGCGATATAGGGTGGGTTCTGGATTCAGTTGTAGGTTCTAGGTCGGATATAACGAGGACTCGTATAAATAGAGGACGGAAGAGAGGACCACCCAGGGGACGACGGTACCCGCGGATCGGTTTGCTTGCTCTGGCCGGTCCGTGTCGTCCGCGCGACCGACGCGGCCAACCACCGTGGCGTCACGACGCCTGCAACGTTTATTCGAGCCAGCGTTCCGACCATTCAACCATTCACCACCGGAACACGCTTGGCCAGGGGGACGCTCGAGTGAGCTTAATTTAGTTGTCAATTTTACACCGCCCACCCCCTCGGCGTCCAACTACTACGTTACAAATCTGTTATAATAACATCCAGGAGCGTAATTTTTCATGGCTATCAGAAATTCATTCCTTTTCATCTTCGGTCAATCGAATTTGAAAGGCAACTGAAATTGGATGTATCTTTCGAACGCCGTATGAGAATATCCAGAGTCTTTTTTATCGGGTTGTGCGGTGTGGGGTTTCAAGGTCAGAGGAGTAGTCGAGCTTTTTGGGTTGGTTGGGTAGGTTTTTTAAAGATCTATTGAAAACGCGTTACCGGACAAAGTTTCTTCGAGGTGGTAGAGAGTCGGCGAGGTGTGGCTTGCCGAAAAGGCCATTCATCACTCTCGTTTCTTTACGAGCAACTCGCTCAGATTACAAGGGCCCGCGAATAAAAAATACACTCCTAGGCCTCGCGGTTCCTTTAGGTTTGAGCGATGGGGGCTTAGTGCTTAGGCGCCGCTGGGATATTACCGAAAATTAAGTACTGCACCACGTCTCCTTACTCACGCCCCCCCTCCTCCCCGCCCCTTTTTTTCTCCTTACCACACCTTTTTATCTACTCTACCACATTACCTTTTCCAAAGAAAGTGAGAAGCAGAAAAAATAACAAACAAAAAAAAACAAAAACCAGCTACCATAATTCTCACTGTTCGAGTACCTAATAGATAAAATTTGTGGAAAAAGAAAAAATTTACAAGACAAAAAGCGATCGAGAAGTGAAGGGGTGCAAGATTTGCCTGTTTTCAAATATTTTTGCACTGCAAGAAGTAGACGATGTGGAAATTGAAAGAATTATCGGATAAGGCTCGTTGAAGATGGAAAGAGTTTCCTGGTTCCGCAGGGAGAGGAGTATGGGGAACCTCCTGCCATGTCGGACCCTCATAAGCTGACGCCTTTACATCGAAGCTCACTTTTCGAACTCCCTCAAAACGATTTGAGGAGTAGAAAGAGGAGGAGAAGCTGGTAGGTACGCGCAGCGACGTAGCGTCGTATGCCCATATTATATTGGGGGATGTAGGGTGCTGTCTGCGGAGGGATTGATGGATGATAGCCCGATACGATACACGTGTTGTCCCGATAACGAGCACATTGTGTTTTCGTATCGTAGTCTTTCGCTGCCACTATACTACCGCGCTGTTATATTTTCCGGCTCCGATGACTACCTACAACCTTTTCCCCAATTATTTTTACACCTGATCGTTTCGCGGCCCACGTTATTTTCCCTCCTAAACATCAGACCAGAGCACATAAGATTCAAGAATTCCGTACACCGATCGTCAAAGGGCATAGTAATATAAATCCAAGTATAAAACCAAATACTCTTTGCGCGGCAGTTTAGAAATGAAAGGAAGAGAAAATAAAAAAAATAAATAAAAAAAAAATACCGCGAACGAAAGGAACACAAAAAAATCTAAAGCGTCTTGGAGTCACAGAAATTCATTTTTTTTCTTTTCTCTTCTTTTCTTTCATCTACTTTGGCTTAGTGTGCATGAGATCTGTTGAACTCATCTTCTAATTTTCGTTTTTTCTTATTGGACAAAATCCGGTTATCTTTCTGCGCCACACTTTTACTTCTCTGCAGTTGGTTTTACTCCCACCACCGCGATGCGCACGGTTTCTCTATCCCTCAGGGTGAACAACGTACGCGCGGTTCGCTCTTTGCGAAGCCCGTAATAAGGTTAGGTAAGAATGCAGGCCAAGCCCGTCGAAAGCAAGCGAGGAGGCAAACCAACCCAGAACAAGCGGGGCAACCTCGGGTCTCCTTCAAAGCAACGATTCTAATTATTTCATGGGGAATTTGAGCCTTGGTATTTTTTCAGCCCGAGGGTAGATAGCTCGTGTAGGTATAGATATATGTATTGTACCTATAGGAGAGTCGCTGTTGGTTTGGTGTTCCATAGTAGGAGAACGTATAGGTATAAAGGTGCCTCTCTGCAACACGGAACCATCAGGAAGGAAGGAAGGAAGGAAGGAAGGGAAAACGGAAGGGACGAAAGTCACCCTCTGGGCAAGATTGAGCCCTCGGAAAGGTGGATATTTTTAGAAAAACTCTGAGACGTGTTTACCGTTGGGATGAGCCGAGCTTTTAGTATATAGGTCTACAGCTCTTGCTATACTCACCGATACCGTCGTATATCGTACAGCGTCTTTTTTCCACTTCTGGAAAGTGCAACTTTATGTTAAAGTTAAGAAATACGTGACAAGTAGACTACGGCGTAGATTTTAAATAAACTTATGCGGTCGCCGGGTCTTCGCGATCAGAGATCTGTTTCTATAATTGATTTAACTTCGACTGTAGATAAAGGGATGTAAGCGGGGTAGGGAGGCAGTGGAGAAAGGGGGTCGTGCAAGGGTATCTGCTGCAGTAAAATCCAGGTTGCGTAGTTGACAAATAGAAATTAGAAACTTGAAAATGCTCTTACGAGGAACAATGGTTTGTACTGTGCGAGCTTACGAAGACCGGATAACCATTACGAAATGAAATGAGAGCTTTAAAGCGACGCAAGTCCGACTACGAAGGGGGGAACGAACGATCTTGATTCCGAATGCACTCTGCCGATAAAACGAAACAAATCAAATTTTCACCCGGACAAAGAAGAAGCATTTGCAACCTAACCAGGATTCTTTTACAATTTCTTTCGATCAACGATTCGGTTATAGAGGTACAGACTGTAGTACAGTTCTCTACGCCCACAGCGTTTTACTCTTCTTTTCAACCTCACAGACACGTACGCAGCTCTCACCTAAAGATGTATATACATTTTTCATTTTTATTCAACGCAAAGTAGATTAAAATCCATTAATAATCTAATAATAAATACTTTTAGTTCAAATGGACCGGGCGATACCGAACTGAATCCCATTATGTTATATATTATTCTATATATACCTCCTGACATATACCTATAGATTCACTCACCGATTCGACTGTCACTTTTCAATACGCATACTTATGTACATGCCTAAAATACATTTTGGAAGCATTTTCCAATGCGCGTACGTATCCTATATGAATTCACACACTCTACGTGTATATCTGTATACGTATGGTCGCGTATATACCTTCGACGCAAAGCGTCCATTTAGCCAAAATTCAGACCCGGTAATGAAATTGTATCGACAGGAAGTCAGGGAGAGCGTCGTAGGACGGAGAGAGAAGGGTGAGGGTGAATTCATTCGATTTTGGCGAAATGCTATTTTACTTCAGTCTCTCCCTTTTTTCTCCTCTCTTCTTTTTTTTTTTTTTAATATTGTCCTTATAGTATATACGTATATGTATCAAGAAGAGAAAAAAATTTCTTTCGACACTCTTGACGTGAGACAGGGTAGTTTTATATGTGTGTGCGTGTGTGAGAAGGGGGGCAGGGGGAAGCCGAAATTTTTAGCACAAGACCCACCATCGGACGATAAAAGGGAGTAAAACGACCGTGAGGGAGCAAAAATTGTATTTCTGCAAAAATCTAGCCCCATATCAATTGATTTTGTCCTGAGGAAAACGCGAGTAGAAAGAAAAGAGAAAAGAAAATCGGTATAGAAGTGTAGTCGTAATATCAAAATTTTTCCAAGTATCAAAAAATAACGCTGTCATAGTTCTTCGAAAACGATTTGCTCCTTCGCGAAATTAGACTTGGAGAAAAAAAAATTCAATATCGTGCGATAAGTTTTGTTTGAAATTTTTAATATTTTCTGAAAATCAGTCCAAAGTTCTACTTCAGAGCACTCCCTAGCGGTGCGATACTTGAAATTTCCGGAAAATTTTGATGAAAAAATAAATGAGAGGTGTTTTTAGAAGAGAAGAGTTCCGATCAGGGATAGGATATTCAGATAACTTCTAATCTCGGGATTATATATTTGTGCACGTGAATAGCACCACCACGTGATATAACCTTATCCCTAGATAATATCTGGTGATTTCGAAGCGCGCGTCCGGATGACTCGTCGGTTACCATGGACACGGTAATGGAGAGGGCAGACGCGTTACCTGGGAAACCCTACTGACGGTAGCAACATCGTCCTCCAGGCTCTGATCTGGTGCGGCGCACGATATTTCGTTCTGTTAAATCCGAAGTGGTGTTTGTGTGTACCTTAAGCTGACGTTTTGGTCTGTGATCGAGCCGGTGTTTCTATCGTTGGACGAAACGAGAGAGATACCCATTCCCCGACCTCAGGGATGATCCGATGTAAAGGGCCATTCTCTTCCAATTCTCTGGTTGATCCTGACGAGGCGCGGGAAGGGAAGGGACAGGGAATACTGTCGTTGGGTAATTATATCGACACAAAATTACGGATCGCTTCCAACCCTTCGAAATCCAGCTCAAAACCCTTCTCTTACCCTACTAGACGCCGCCTACGCCGCCTCCTCTGTCACTGAATTCATCCTTCCTTCTCACTGCTTCCCATTGTACCACTACTATACATAAACCTACCTACAGTCTCCACCCCTTCTGCGCTTTCATCGCCACCACCCCGCTAGCTTCAACACTTCTCTCCGCGGAGTCTCGATTCTTTAGGAAATCAGACTTGATTACTTGAACCCCGTAGGGAGACGCTGATAGATCGTTCGTAATTAAAAGCAGTTGTTAAATACGATTGTAACTGTTCGTGTGTAGGTAGTTCCTGAGAGGATATATGTGTCCTTGCGAATGACATGAGGATATACATTGACCAATCTTTTTAAAGTTTTCTAATTTCAGCAAGTAGGACGAAATGTACGTTGGATAATATTTCGACGAGCTTACTACCGGTGCAGAGACGGGCCGGTATAGCTATAGGTACGAAAAGGATATTGCTATAGGTGCTCGAATATGAATATAAATTTGAATTTAAACGCGTTAAGTTGGCGAACAAGTATCCTGTCGGGCGTCGGGTGTCGGAACAAGTTAACGGCGTAGACATCGGTTGTCTGTCGATCGGAAACTGGGTCTCGCTTCGCCGCCTTCTTTTTCCATTTCGCTTCACTCCTACCGGATATTGTCTATGACTACGACGTTCAATTTTCACCACCAGCTAGGCAAAACTCACATTATCGCTTCATCTGATACGCTATTTTTTCGACGATGTACACGCCACGATAAATAAGCTTCAGCCGGTTTTTGTTTCTTTTGTTTTTCCTGTTTTTTTTTTTTTTTTCTCGAAAAATATTCTGCAATGGAAGGATGCATTCTGGTGGAGTAGAAGAATTTTTTTCTTTACTCGCCATGTGATATTGCGACTATTTTTGTTTGCACGTTGCTTCGAGTTCGGAACCGTTCTCCAACATCGTCGCAGAAGCGTCTTGATTCATGCCCGTTGATTTTCCTCCTTGGCTACAGTATAATATGCTAACATTTCCGAGTCGTTCTTGTTTAAACACTGGGGCAAGTTTTATGCTAACGAAACCCCATGAAGGTACACCGGACTCTATTGTTCTTTGCTACAGTTGATCTGAAATCGGGGCCAAAAATACATACGAACAAAACTGCAGGTAGCAAAAATCTGGCACGAATGTTTTTTCCTCACTACTTCGCTCCTCGTTCACTTTTCTTTTTTTTTCCTCCGTTTATTCAGAGCTTGATTATTTACGAACTGTTGAATATATCAGAAACTTCAACGCGCGATCTAGCCTAGAGTAGGCCAAGATGCAGCACTGCATTCTACGGAGTTACGTTCGCACTAAAATATCGTGATTATTTTTATCTGACGTTTAGACTGGCCTTTTGATCTACGTTACTACCTCGCACCGTAACTTCCTTGAGAAAATATGATTAAATGAAAGAGTTTTTAACGGGCGCAACCGAATAAATCAAGCTTCCTTGGTGTTCGGGCGATTAATATGGCCGGTGACGATCTTTATCATCCGAAAAATTATTTAACACATCGAGAAAAAATCAGGAAAAAAAGAAGAATACAATCTCAGGAATCCGGATCGAGCTATCCAACTGCGTTGTTTCTATTACTCACTCAGCCTTTGACCGGTTTCATTTTATCTCATTTATTCTTTTTTTTCTACCCTTATTACTTTGAAAGAATTTTCATCCCCCTCGGATTTCTATGGGACGAAGACAAGGGGTGAAGTGCAGAGTGCGACGAAGGAAAGAACGAGACTCGTACTTTTAATTTGACGGCATTCAGAAGTAAACAAGTTCTGAAGCCACCCGCGAGTTTTTGAAATGACCATTATTCCGTGACAAATATGGCAGAGAAAATAAAATTTGCACCGCGGGGGTTTCTTTGAAAGGTATAGTGGGCCCTGTTGGGTTGAGTCGAGTTGCCTGGGGTTTGTGCGGGTGTGTCGCTTCGACGAGTCGCGAAGGTATAGCGCCGACCACGAGCCCAGGGAAAATCCAGGCGTATATAATATACACATATATATAAATATACAGGTAGGTGCCCACGAACCCACGTCCCCCGTTTGTTATGTAAATCCACTTGGATATTCGCTGCTAAAAGCAACTCTGTACGATGCAGAACACGCGTGAGAGCTAATAAATTATACTTACACATTTCGCATGTACAAAATCGCGTGACTTTCTTCGTTACATGCGGAACGTAAAAATTAACCGGGAGTGTATTACACAATCAGCTCTCCGCCGTGTAAAAATAAGAATAAATATCAGGATGAATTACGGACAAGTTGCGTGAAAAAGAAAGAAGTATAAATAAAAAAAAAACAAATTCACTTTCGCTATTTTTATGGAAGACACCCCCGGAGGGTGTATAAACGTCCGGTGTATAAAATACTCGCGATGAAATCGAAGCAACTGAAATACGTACGGCACTCGGCGGTAAATTACTAAAGACAATTGGAGAGGATATAGGGTGGTGGAAATTGGGAGGGGGTAGGAAGTTGGTGTAAGCCGAAGACGAGTGACTGCTGTTCGTCTAGCTTAAGAGTCGCGTACCGCCGTGCTTGAGAAAAGGGAAGAGAAGGAGAAGAACCTTCGTAATATGAGTTTGCTGCCCGTGTAACGCGAGGCAGATCATAACGCTTTCTCGTAATGCGGGCCATCTGTCTGGATCGGGCTTCGCGTGGCGCGACAAAGTCAGTATATGTGTATGCGTGCGTATATGTGGTAAGGTGGTGAGGGGAGGGGGGCGGATGGTACCGGGACGACGGCTCCGACGATGGCGGAGTAGAATTTGAGGCATTCGAGGTATTCGACTCATCGTTGAATCTGAAAGCTTAATTTTTCGTGAAATTGTACACCTGCACCTGGTTTATTCCGAGAAGCACGTAAATAAGATGTTTCATCTTACATCGGACTATGCGATGGCAAAATTGATGGAATAATGGAAATCCTCGCTGTGTATAATCGACACTCGATTACTGAAAATATTCGATCGGAAAGCTCGTATCGCCGAAAAATAAACAGCACAGTCGAATGTTAAATTTGGGGCTGAAACATCGGAGAGCCGTCCTTTCATCCGACGTTTTTTTTATGTTTCGTAAACGTTTGTAATGGATTTAGGAATTACGTTGGGGTGGTAACCGATCAAAAACTCTTTCGACCTCCTCTCTCCGGAGATCTTGAGAAAATATTCGAGTTTTCAACCCCTCTAAAGTCGTGGATGGGATCCTCCGTAAACTGTTTTTAAAGACTAAATCGGAGTGACCCTATCTCCCGCGTTGTCTGGGAGACCACATCACCCACGCGTGTTTTGTTATACTACAAACCCTTCACTCCTTCCCTTCTTCTCTCATCGAATAACCCTTTAGACACCCTCTTATAGGTGTATATATGTATACGTATGGAACACGAAGAAGAAACTTATTTGCATGCGCCCTTCCTACAACCCGCGGGGGCGTTCTTCGCTTTGCCGGAAAAAGGGATGCTTGTAAATACAGAGCAACGCATAATTATCTCAATATATCTCATTCAACTTATTCACGGATCAAAGCTTCAACTCTTCTTTGAACCGCTCAACGCGAAAATTCTGCTCCCATTTCTGCCGCTACCAGAACTTCGTGGTTTTGTCCGACTTTATATGCTCAGCCTGCAGATACTACCTGCAACGCACCACACCTATGATGATTTTTTTCTTCCTTCACTTTCCAACTTTTCCTTTTCTCCGTCTTTTTTTTTCTATTTCGTATTCCCATTCGCTCTGTATCGATAAATCCGTTATCCATATCTCCGACGTATCCCATAGGCGACTTTTCCAATAAACGACGTCAAAAATTGCGAACATTTATACTAGGCTATTTTATCTAGATGCAATTATGCACCCCTGTAAGGCGTAGTTCGACGATCAGTTTGTGAATCGTGAGGACGGGCCCGATCGCTAAGCTTTTTTGAGGGGTTCTTTTTAGTGCGAGGGTATAGGAATACTATAAGCTAGGTATACTGCTTTACATATCGTTCAGTCGCGAAATAACTCCATTGTATTGATTGCCGTATAGTAGCTAGACGGAGGGGTCGCCCCGGTGCGGAGCGAAATTTTTTTATTTGCCTTAATTTAAACAAGCTTTTGAAAAGTCGTAACACAAATTTGCATAATCTATTAATTTATTTTCCAGATTTTCTAAGCGCCCCAATCAACTCCCCCAAAGTATTTTCCCGATGTTTTCGCTTTGGGCAACGTTTTTTTTTATATCTCATGAATCGGGTAGCGCTAATTACCTGATTAATGTGGTCAGAAATCGGTTATGAAATATTAAAAAAGAAAATGATTAAAAATATTTCTGGGGGAGGGGGAAAAAGCAGCTCTCTTTGACCGTGATATTTTCGTCAAGTATGCCTCTGTTCGAATGCACTTGACTTTTCAAATCAACATGATAATGACGGGGGCGTGCAATGATGGTAAAGAATAAAACGATGACACAGAGTATAAAAAAGGAACGCTGTAGCGGAGTTTAGAGCGATTCGAGGATGATTCATCGGGCTGTCAACTCGTCCATTTTTTGGTTGGTTAAACCTCGGTATATATATGACGATAAATATTGAGATCCGTCAAATTATCAGGCACGCCCCAGCAGTTATATAAAGATGAATCGTTGGAGAAACCCAAGAGGGAGGATCCCCCTTATCTCTCAGCGTCGAGTGCGGTCTTAAAATAATCCTTGCATCTCTGGGAGAACGAGTTACCGCTGCAACGCAACAGCATAGAACAGAAACAACTGCAGAAGCGCAGACCGAGGGATGCTGCATTTCAAGGGGCCCTGACTCTTCACTCACGAGTCACGGAAACAAGCACGTATGTAAACTATGTTCGTTTCAATTTCTGGTTTCTGGTTCAGCAGCCTTTTCCCTTTCGATATCGACTCTAATTTTCGTCATGCAGTTATCGTTAACCTCCCGAGCTTACTTTTTTTTTTTCTTTTCCTCCTTGCTCACTTTTTCCCTGATGTGATCTCATACATTTATTAGGGGATGTAAATATGTATGATTGGTTGTTTTTTTTTTTTTTATACTGCGGTTCTAGAGTCGCGGTGATGAAGGCCAAGTACAGTGAAGCTGTAGGGGTATAAACGACGCGGCGAATCTCGTTCTTCCGCAGGTCCCGAACCCCAGAGGCCATGAGATCGTAAACATTTATGGTCCAGGTCCGTGTAAATGGGGTGAATTATTTTTGACGTTGGGCACGTTGCCTCTGTCTCCGTATATAGCAGGGACGGTAGCAGCAGCCGCCTCGTATAATTAAGGGCTTTAATATTCCAAAGTGTTGAGCCACGTTGTAAACTCGACGCCGTGTAAAAACGCTTCAGAAATTAACTCGCGTTCCTACTCTCTAAGATTGTCTCCAATCTCTCCCCTCTCTTTTATCTTTTCTCTTTAAGCTTACGCGGGTGCCGGAAGTCCTCTTAGAACGGCTATATACTCGCAATTCTCAACCTCTAATAAGAGGGCTGATACAATTTTCCTCGGGTATAAAGAAAAAAAAAAAAAAAAGGAAAGAAAAAAAGACGCCGGCGCCCGGAACCGCAACCATTTGTCTAAATTCAAGCTTTTACCCCCGTCTTACACCGACTCTTCTATCTTTCTCCTTTTTTTCTCTCTTCCTGCCCCGCAGGAATTGCCGCCGAGTATTATACGCCCCCGTTACTACCACCATCCCTGCCCCCCCCCCCCCCCTACTTTTATGTGCATATATCTATATGCATGGCCATATACGTTTACATATTTGGTAGACAGTCTCACGGAATGAAGTGCCGTTCACACGGACGCCCTATAGACATCGCGCGTTGTGCCTCTTCGCGTGGTGGCACACGTGTACGTTGTTAAACGTTTGTCACCACTTGCAGTAGCGGTATAAGTAGCAGAGAACGCTGGTACGCCGGGAGCTTAGTTGGAGGATGTTTTATTTAAATTGGGCGCGGAATGATAATTGGCCGGGCCTTCACTCGGCGGCGTTTTACATTTTTCTCTTTCTTACTTTCTTTCTTTCTTTCTTTCTTGCGTTCTTTCTTCTTCTCGTCTCTTTCCTCCCTTTCTTCGCTCCGCAGGGTTCCCGCGTATTTCCCTCTCTATACTTTTTTTGTTCCTTTTTTTCAACCGAAAGTTAGTTACGATTGCCATCAGAAAATTCTTGAAATTTATCTTGATGTAGTCTCTTGTTTCCACACGCCAGACGCACGATGTTTACGGGATTATTGAACCTTGAGATACTTCGAATACCTACTATGGGAATATACATAGGTATACCTGGACTTCGAAATCACCACTAGAAATGCGTGAATGAGGGCTTAAATCGCTGTCGATAATCGATGCGAGTAAACCGTCCAAACGGACTATAATACAGTTGTAGAGCGAGAGGTAATAGCTGTGGTAAACGATTTTGCGCGAGTTATTGCCAAAAAATGAACAAACATTTGAAGAGGAGCGGCGTGGGCGGTGTATAGACAATCGATGAAAATTCAGTGAATAAAAAAAGAAGGACAAGATAAATAGAACGACTGGAATTATACAGTGTGTATAAGAGTGGAAAAATAGTTTAATCAAAACAAACGCACCGTATAGCGATAGTTGGGTTAAAAAAACGGCGATGATATGCAAAGTGTTGGGGGGAGGGGTGAAAATTTTCATTACGCGAGTAAATTTTTATATTTATAATCCACTCGGATGCGTCGCATGGCGTCGTTCGCTATATTCTAGCGTCGTTGTATACATGTACATTCAACTTCCTGATCGTCCATGCGACGCCGACGCCTTCCGCCGCATGGTCCTTTCAAATTCTGTACACGCGGATATTACTTGAACAGTTGTAGATTTTTTCACCGAAAATTACGAAGACGATGATGTCGGTGGAAAGTTTTCATCGTTGGAAGTTTCATGATGTAGGTTGAAAAAAAAAGATGACAAAATCAAATAACCCCGCACGAGTTTTATTCGCGGCATTTCTCTCGTACACAGAACCTTTGCTTCGCCAGACGTCCCCCCCTCCCCCCCCCTGGTACGATGTCCGTATATTTCAGCGACGTCGATTATTGAAATTGGCGTGAATTATTTGATTAGTGAAGTTGTAGCACGAAGGTTGAATGAAATCGAGTATCTAACTGAAAATAGAATAAAACTGCACAGGGAATATCGGGTTGCCGCGTCGAGGCGCAGCGAGCATCGGGATGGAGTTGTCGCTTGTTATCGGATTAGCGAATTCGAGACACAAACAAAGCAGGTATAGCCCGTACGGCCGATAGGCTGACGCAAATAGAATCACTATTCAACTGTCTAGCGACAAATAACGTCTATTATATGTAGTACCGACACGGATTCCCATCGCTGTGTCGCATTGCGGAGGGAATTACGCGCGTGAAATTCGAGTCGATAAAACCGACTGGGTTTAGGACTGAGTAGATTGATTTATAGAATGAAACAAAATGAATGAACGAGCGAATAAACTCATCCGTTTATCTGTACATAAATATATAATCGTTTTCGTTCGAAAGAAATTTTTTATCAACTTTCCAGAAATTTACTATGGCATACGTGCGGTGATGATTAGAAAATTTCATCGAGGATTCCGCAGCTGCACTCCGTTTTATAAGAATATACTTGTTGATATTAATTTCCAAGGGAATTACGTCGGTGTTAGTTCTATTACCGTGGGTATAAAATATGCGAAGGCTGTTATTCCAAGCCAACGATATACCGGAAGGTGGTTCGCCTTCTCAAGTGCGCTATATAGTTGCAGATAAATCGTTCGCTCGTAAAGTACCTTCTTCACCTATCCCGAGCTGTACCTATGTATTTCTCGAACGAGAAATAGTGGTACGGGCATCGGTAGCAGCGGCAGCAGCAGCTGTATGATTACCGGAGGTGAAAATATTAATGCTCATGATCGCATCAACTACGGCCAATTAATACTCCGTGCATTCTTCGGTGTAAGACGCAACCCCATCCAATCCGTGCAACCTCAATGTAGTAATTCAGCATTTTTCGTTGAAGGATCTCTTGATAAACCTGCTCGTCGGGGTTTTTGTCCCCGAGCTTCGCGACAGCAATTAGTAAAGGAAATGTGTTAAATTGCGGAACAAACAAAAGAGGAGCTTTAATTCGTCCCTGGTTCATCCATTCATTCATTCCTTTCGTCCCTGTCCATCATTCTGTCTGCGAGAGATAACTGCGGGTGCGGATGGTAGTGTTGATGGTGGTGGTCCAGCTTAGAGCGAGATTTTTACTGCGTTATAAATATATATGATATATAAATGTATATAAGGAGGGGTTCGTCGTCGTTGTAGGCGTTGCGAAGGGCCTGCATAATTGATGGAATTTTAAAGCAGTGTACAGAGATTTAGTTAAAAATACTTAATACGTCTCGCGTTGTCTGCGTAAAAGTTAATTCAACGAAAACTTTTGGATGTCCGGGATCCCCGTGCGCGCTCGAGGGATGCAAAGAATTCCCTCTTTGTCTTCTTTCAGTTTTTTTTTTTTTCAATTTTTTTTTCGCTTTATTTTTTGTCGTTTTTTTTCCTCTCCTACTTTTTCCCTACTTTCTCCGCCTCTCTTCATTTCGCTCCCTTTTCTCTTTTCCACTTGCTTCCGCCGGCGGTGGCGGTGCTGCAGTAACTAGCGTTTCTATGCCACGAGAATTTTGAACTCCTGCTCTAATGGAAATAAATTTTCGCTCACGTTGAAAGCTCGGCGCCGGCCTGAATTACACGATCGTTTTACCAGCGGTTCCTGCTGCAGAGCATCCTCCCTTCTTCGCTACGGCGAGCTACCGGATAGCAGAAATTCAGCATCCACAGGGATGATGCGTTTGCACAACTTATCAAATACGCACCTCGATGGATTTAAGTTATCGAGGTCGACGTCAAATTTTAACCAATCGATCGCCCACTAGCCTGGGGCTCGTTCGCCCGGTTTCCGCTGCAGAAATTTTGAACGTTGAAACGCCGTGCTTAGCTATGGTTATACGCTACCGCTCGACGCCGACACCGACGCCGACGCCGATGCTTTCATGTTAAGTTTATCGCGTATTGACGATATTTTACAATAAGGTGGTGATATATGGGGGGATTTAGCTTATATTTGAAAGTTTCACCGTTATGGAGCGACCGCCGTTCGCTCCGGGGCGCCAAGTTAACCTGGGGGGGAAAGCTGCAGTAGCGAAAAGAGGAAGAAAATACACGCACCCTGTTTTCCCCTCTCGATCAACCCTCTGCCTCGCTCACCGACGATCTCTATGTATCTTCTTTCTTCGTTTCTCCTCTCCGTTTATGGCAGAACTATAACCTGCTTCCTGTATTACGAGCGAGAGCCTTTCATAAATCTAACGAAAGAAAGCCGAACTTCGTTCATCGTTCGCAGCTCTTTTGTACCTGATAAGAACGCAAGTTTAGATACCTATCAGGACCTTATTCTTACCCCAATTTATATACAGCCCACACCAATATGCTACGTCTGTCCCGCTACACTGGCTGCAATTTAAAAATATCTTCCAAAATCGATGAAATTAATAATTTTGAAAGTGGCATTACATCGAGGAAGTTTTTCAAGGAAATCAGAGGATGTAGTATCTGTACAAATAGCTATACTTGCAAAATTGTTTTCTAGAGAATTTAGTATACACACAGTCGACACCTAGGTGTTGGGAATCTGCGCAACAACTTATTCGAAAGTTTTGAAAGGGAGCTTAGATGCCAAATGGTATATCGCGATTCAGGGAGTAGAAGAGATGGAGGACCCATAGGGATCAAATTTGAATAATCTCTGCCGCTGCAGAGAAGAGAAAAGCGAAGTTATCAACTCTGACAGCTTTCCAAGTTGCTCGATAAATTTCAACAATCAGGAAACGGTCAGGATTTAGGTATTCTTCGCCAATTCGACCACCTTGGTTTCCCAGTTTTCAAATCGTCCCGCTTCAGATTTCACTATCATCTATATCACCTTCACCTGTACAGACAACCCGATAATAAGCCGGCTATTACTTCCTGTATACGGCTCAGATATTCACCGTACGAAATTCACCTACCGAAAAGTCTCAGCACTTTCGAGACACAGTTAAGGTTGTGTTCTTTGTATTCCACGCCAAGAAATAATTGAAATTCGTTATTCTAACGAGCGAGAGCTTTTGTGAGGGACGAATTGTAATGGAGCTTTGAGTAGAGAATATGTTAGGTTGGGTAAGGTTAGGTATAGACGTACCGGTATGAAGTGATGATTTAAAAGCATGATCCTAGAAGTATATATGGGCGGTTGAGAGTGTGTCGGAACAAGAGGTGGAAAGACGAGACGCTGCCACCCGCAGGATAGACTAAAGTCAAAGGCATAGAAGCTGTAGGAACGGCGCAAATTGAAACAAGGATTAAGACGTCAGGCTGGCTTAAAGTCGCTCTTCTTACCTCTCTCGCTTTCTCTTTCCCATATAACCTCCCTCTCCGACTCTCTTTCTTGATTAATTTAAATAGTTCCCCGCGGTGCAGCTCAGACAAAGGCACCAGGTGCCGTTGCCAGGTCGACGAAACTTATTTTCCGTTACGTCTACAAACGCGGGGGCAGCGGACGTCGAGTCGACAGGTAGAAACTGCGTCTAAAAACTGCGAGGGATCCCAACGATTGCTATACTAGGATTGCACCTTGTAACTTTTGTCTCATAAAAGAACAACGAAATCATTTTCGTCTTTTATCACCTCTCCATGAAAGAGTCCGTAATAAAAAGAATAAAGCATCGTTACGAAGGATTATTGCCCTGCACCATCAGATGGGGTAAAAACTCTCGTCGTTTCTCAACGAATTATGTTATATCATGCACAGGGCGGTGGCAGGATTGTTGAAATAATCAAAAAGCGGAGAAGGAGTGAGAAAAAATGATGGATTATAAAAATGATGGAATTATAAACTCACAGCAGTAACCATCCTAGAGCATGTATTTTTTTCGCTTGGACCAAAGACTTTTCGTTCCTCAACCTGGTTGCTTGGCGACCAAAATCCGAAGCGTATCCTTCCTTTTGGATGACCCCCTGTTTCCCAAGGAACAAACTGACCACTCCTCTCCCCATTTTTCACGTCCCGCCCACCCCGCGCTCCTTGCCATTCAACGGTAAGATGAGTTTTAGATTCCAAGAAATAAGATAGATGATTCCAGGCCAACCCCATATAGTCTCAATCCTGCCACAAACAGTGGATGAGATACAGCCGTTCTGTGTTCGCCATAATATGAAGAAGATTGAGAATAAAGAGAAGCTGAGAAGCCGCGAAATCCTTTCTCAAATTTTCACACCTTGCTGTGCAGCACCATTCAGCTTTGTTCGATGACTTATCCGAGTCCTTTATACAACGGGAGTAAGCGATGATTGTCTCATCACTAAATGAGACGGCATAACCTTTATTCTAATGACGTAATAACTGCGGCTCATAACCCCCGACTCGGAAGACCATAGTGGTCTATTTTTTCGTCTTTTTCCAACAGCAGCCGTATCTCCTCGAATCAGCATGGTGTAAATTACCCGTTTCCAGTTCAATGGGGACCGACAGGTCGGCGCCCCGCAGATCGGGAGGAAACCCACTGCGATCGTGGATGATGGACAAGGATGAAGCCAGAGAAGAAAGAGATGAAAAGAAACGGAGAGAGCAGATATAGGTAATTCCGAATCTCCCTCTCTTCGTACCGCCAAAGAGCGAAGAAGTTCGACTCCCATCCCGAGGCCTGTTCAACATTCTAAATATTTTAAAAGTTGGACTCATTTGAATTGGAACATCTTTAGGAGCCGCCCCCGTCCACGTCGGTACCAACCCTATTCCACCATCGAGTTCTACGGAGTTTGTACCACATCGAGTTTTTCTTCTGTACTTACACCACCACTGCCATCATCATCTTTACGACTTTCACCACCCTTGTCTGCACTGCTTCCTACCCTCCGCAGCGAAGGGGGGGGGGGGACCAATCTCTACCCTACTTCTACCACCTCGTCGTATTCGTCGTCCGATTGATTTAGATTCTTCAAACTTTTAGCACCAAAGTTTTTCAGCTTTTATTCAGCTTTTTTTTCCACCAGAATTTCCATGCAAGGACTTTTTTCTGCGAGACAAATGACAAATTGACCACTGTAGTTGTGGTATGATCATGATACTCGTTGACTTTACTAGGTTATCATACTCCTGTAAAAATGGTGGTGGTACGGAAGGAATTATACTAGAAATTCTATATCAAGATTGTTCGAAAGTGAGTAAGATCCTTGTTAATCTCCGGGAGCCGAAAAACAGGAAGTGTTTCTTGCCAAAAAAAAAAACTAAAGATTCCCAATTTTTTTTTTACACGAAACGTTTTACTTCAGGGTAGCTTATTTTGGCGAACTTGTGTTTCTCCTTTATTAAATAGAATCCTGAGAAGGAGAGAGGGATGAAATCGGATGGTATGAGATGGGACGGGACGGGACAAGGTAGTGGGATGGGATGGCAGAAAAAGGACGTAGAGATCCCAACGAGAGGTACCCCTCGATTCTAGATAAGACGGAACTCAATTTGATTCGCGCTAAGATGTTCAGCCTCTAAAAGAGAAATACAGAGATACAGGGAAAATAAAAAAAATGAGTAATAAAAAAGAAGAGGGCGAGAATACTCGCAATCAAAAGCAATAAACGAAATCAAGTGTCGCGCCAAGTTTTCGCTTCTCATGTACGTCGACGTACCCTATACTTCCTCTTGATCAATCGTAATTCAACACGTATTTATACGCGTATATACCGAGTTACATGTAAAGTTAATGTTGAGCACTTGCCGTAAACGTAGATCTCGGTGAAGCTCCGAGTGAAGACTGTAAAGCAAAGCCATGGATTTTTCTCGCGCATCACTAGCGAGCAAACACTTTGAGAGTATGCTTTCTCCACGATCTGACGTGACAGACACTCGCTCGCTCTCATCCTCACTTTTTCCCTTCTCTTTCTAACTATTTACGCAGAGACGCAAAACGTTTCCTTCCAACACACTGTGCTCTTTTTTTTTTTTTTCTTTACATTTCGCTTTCCATCTACATCTTTTTTCTTCTTTCACAATTTCTTTGCCTTTCTTTTTTTTTTTCTTCTACTTTCAACGTCGTGTTTAGGAAGTGTCAGCGGAATGCCGAGTTTTGGAAGGCGACCAATGGAGCGAGTCCTTCTTCGTACGGATAGAACTATAAGACGTGATGTGTATATACCGATCCGTAACTGTCTACCTGTAATGTCGCGGTATATGTGTACGGTATATTATGTAACATAACTCACTTTTCTTATCTGTTTTCCAGTTCTAATAGATACGTATATTCTTATACATGGGGTGGAATATGAACTGCAATATATACGTGAGACCGCGCATGGAACGCTTTGTTCACCTTGTTCATCTTTCTTTAAGAGAAATAGAAAACATTACAAAGCTCCCTCGATTGCTTTTGTAATCTGCTAACGAGTTCGATTTTATTCTTTTTCTGATCGTCTAGAATATCGATGAAAAATATCGCGTCTAGTCAAGAACTGTGTGTAGAAGAAATTCTGTTTGGTTTGAGTGAAAATCTTATTCTACTTATTCGCGTATTGCTATCATGTTTTCAAGATTCAAGAATCTCGCGACAAACAGCTACGTCCATAATACCTGAGATACTGAGGTATCGTCTTCGGTCGAAGCTTCCTCTCGATGACTAACAAGGATCGATACGTAGCGCGGTCTTATCTATGTCTACGACTAAACTCGAATATACCACGCGAAGGAATTTGAATATTGATTTGAAATTCGCAGTATATAACTACGTACGGTTACCAAAGGTATACCGAGAGAGAAGGGTAAGACATTCGATTTTTTCACGATTCAGCGAACCCAAATAATGCAAGGCTCAAACACAACGCAAAAAAAACGATGGTTTTTTAGCGTGAAAAGTGAAGTATTTTTAAAATCAACTGCAGGACGCTTTTCCAACGTAATGCGACGTAAAACACACGAATCCATCGACCGAATTGAGCTTGGAATAAATCCTATCGAGATATCTTCATTTTTTCACTTTTTAGAGCGATAAATTGGCGATAACTTTTTCAATTTCATAGATAGATCAATTTAGCTTGCAGATTCGTTTTTCTGAGGTCAAAATACGCCGGAAAAGTGTCCTACAATTTATTTTAAAAATACTTCATTTTTGGCCCAAAAATTGAAAAAATCCAAAGGGGTATACCTTAGATTTTTATCGATTTAGGGGTGAAAAATAAAGTATTTTTAAAATCGATCGTAGGACACTTTTCTAACGTATTTTGACCTGAGAAACAAGAATCCGTTGAGTAAATTGAGCTACGAATTAATCCCATCGAGATATCGCAATTTTTCTGCTCCGAAAAGTGAAAAATTAGCGATAACTCGATCAATTTTATAGATAGACCGATTTGGCTTGCAGATTCGAATTCCTGAGATCAAAACACATGAAAATATCATAGCAAACTCAAAATAAAAAAATGTTGATTTTTGACCCCAAAATTGACAAAAATCTAAGGTATACCCCTTTGGATTTTTTCGATTTTTGGGCCAAAAATGAAGAATTTTTAAAATTGATCGTAGGACACTTTTCTTACGTATTTTGACCTCAGGAACACGAATCCGTCGATTAAATTGAGCCAGGAATAAATCCCGTCGAGATATCTTTATTTTTTCACTTTTCAGAGCGATAAATTGGCGATAACTCGATTAATTTTATAGATAGATCAATTTGACTTGCGGATTCGAATTCCTGGGCTCAAAATACATAAGAAAAGTGTCCTACGATTGATTTAAAAAATACTTCATTTTCGACCCCAAAATCGACAAAAATCTAAGGTATACCCCTTTGGATTTTTTCGATTTTTGGGCCAAAAATGAAGTATTTTTGAAATCGATCGTGGGACACTTTTCTCATGTATTTTGACCTCAGAAAAACGAATCTGCAAGCTAAATTGATCTATCTATGAAATTGAAAAAGTTATCGCCAATTTATCGCTCCAAAAATTGAAAAAATGAAGATATCTCGATAGGATTTATTCCTACCTCAATTTGATCAATGGATTCATATTCCCGTTTCACTGTTATGTGAATTTTGTGTGCTTTCAGATATCCATCTATTTTCCCAGGCAAATATAATGATTTGTTTCTGTTCTTCCAGATTATATACTGGTGATCCTCCACTTCCATCTATCGGTACACTCGACCGACAGACCGAATACAATCTTTCGGATTCTGTAATACAGGAATAAAATTCTATTTCATATGGTGAAATAGAAATGGAAGTCTTTTTTACAATAAGATGTAGTTGCATTCAACTTTCTCCTTCATTTCCGATCGCCCGAATACAGGATATTACTTGTACAGGCAACTGAGGAATGAAATGCTTATATAATTCCGTTTGTTTCTCTTACAGCTAGTAGTTGAGCTCAAACGAGGATATAACGGAAGGTTTTAAGGGGTAGTTTTCGTTATTTCATCGTACGGAGGCAATATTAAACGATCTCAACCTTTTACTTCCCTTCCATATACGCCTTGGTCACAAACCGGTCTAGATTAGCTCGTTAAATGTCACGCAATAGTAAAGACGATATTGCAACATAAAGGCTGGTAAGCAGGTAAAAACCGGGCACTACGGTCCTTTGCAATGTCTGCCAATATGACGATGCGTATTATAGGTACGAACTCTAGTGCTTTACATTTTTTAAATCAGCTCCAACACAGGAATTATAAGTTTATTTATTTATTTGGGATCGCGCGTTCAATCGAGTAGAAAATTTCGATCGGTGTCGCGTAACAAGACTCCTAATTCGGTGGGCTTCGAAAGAGTTTACAAGCACGATGAAGAGCGACGCTGTGGGGGGTGTGAGATGATCAACTTTAAAGCCGAGAGAAGGACCGAGGTCTGTGCGTGAGATAAAAAAAATAAAAATTACAAACAAAAAAGAGCGAAACAAAAAAAAAGAAAGATGAAAACTTCCGAAAGGTGAAAAATAAATCGATTTCGAACTCGCGTTTTATAACGAGAACCGTTTCTGCTGTCGCCTCGGTCTTATACACGATGCGGTACTGCTGTAGGAGAGGTTGGTTTCTCCATCCACTACCCAAGTCTTTGTCCGAACGATGGAAAGGAGGAAACTTTAAGGATCAAAAGACTTTCTCAGCGACGCCAAACTTGGACGAGATTAATTTTCTCAGTTTTGCGTATATATAAACTTCATATCGCTAACTCCAAAGGACAAGCATAATAATCATGCGCGCTTCTTTTTTTTTTTATAACTTTTCACATTTTTGTGAAATTGATCCCACTTGTATACCTTATACATAAATTGGAAGAGCTATTGGGGTGAGAAATGAAATCCATAAAAATCAAAATTCTCAAATTAGATCAACCCGCGATTTATTGTAAACTGGTTCTGTATGTGCGCGAGAATAATCCGCTATCGGTTCATACGCGAGCTTGTTTGAAAATATAGTTTTTGGTTGTCAGTAGCCGGAGATCAGCGGCGAATTCGTAATCGTTAATTAAACTGCTTAAAATCATTAGAAAATGAACTTGGTACGCAAGGGCAATGCAGAAGTATAAGTCGAAGGCTTTGCCACGATATTGGGCGCGTACATTACAGGGTTAATAATCACGCGGTTAGACCGACATCCGATTCTCTTTGTCGACAAAGGTAAGTCGCAAACAGCAGGTAGGAATCCTGCGGAATCCTGCATACATGATTCCAGTTCACGACCAGGCCTTGGGCAGGTCATTGAACTGGGTGGGTATCAAACCCTCGTATCTAGGCACAGGTGTGTATATAGTTACGTACCTGCATACGCCTACATTTGGCTACATGTGTGCGTATAATACCAGCGACTATAAATACAATTTACATGCATATAGATTACTTACCTGGTGAGAGTCGGAGTTCCTGCCACCCCCGGAGAACGTGCCGGATAGCTTCGCGGACTCCCAGACATCAAATATTCTACAACAGACGGAAATATACTCGGTTAGCAATTTAACCACAAATCACTTTCAAATAGAAGTTCGATCTATTCTTTCCCCTTGTTACCTTTTTTTTTTTTCTTTTCTTTTTTATTACAAAGATATCAATCCGTAAATAAAAAAGTTCCGTTCGCTACGAGACCGTCGCGCGTCGAGAAAAGAATGAACGGTCCAAAAAAAAAAAAGAAACAAACAAAAACCGAGAGAAATTGTAAAAAAAAAAGAAGATGGCCTGTTGTTCAGCGTTCACGAGATATTTAAATTTAATGAGTGTATTTTGGGAGAACTGTGACTCCCGTAAGAAACGTTGAGAGTAATTTATTTATCGGTCCCTCGACGTGTATAATACACACGTATACATAGGCGGTGGGGTACAGCAATGTACGTTATAAACGTACGCATACGTATGTAAACTGTTAAAAGTTATACAAGCAGACGTGGGATATAAGTATATTACTCGCTGATGTTCGTGGGGTGAGAAAGTGTGCCGCGTCCCTCAGAACTGGTATGGAAATACGGACTTACATACGCGGATATGTGTGTCTATACATTTATAGATATCATTTCTATATACGTGTGCGTGCTGCGCGAAGATCCATAGGCAAGCGTATTCTAACCCCTTGACAGATGAACTATTTTGAGAAGGTCGTACGGTCTGACGAGTGGCTACCACTGCGTAACTTCTGTCTAATTAGCGAAGCAGGTAACACGACCCGGGTATAATACAGGTGCTTCTACCCGCTCGGAAACCGGTAAACTGGTAAACTGGTAAACTGGTAAACTGTAAATTGGTATGCCGGTATATGTACGTACAGATACAGCATATATATATAAATATATATATACTTTGTCAGGGATAATTATGTCTGACTAATGAGAGAAATGAATATAGTGTACACTCTCTGTACTGTAAGTGTATACGTACTTACACTCGCCCGCGCATTAAGAAAATGGGTACCTCTTACTGCGGTTGACTTTCGGTTCTTGTTACTCGTCCAACGATACTTTTAATCTAATCTCAAGCTGCACACAAGCGAGCGCACTGGTTTTAACGAATCATGGTTTGAAAAAAAAAATAAAATAAATAAATAAAAACAAAATACGACCACCTCAACAGAAACCTCAAAAAAATAAAGTAAATGAGAAAAAAATGAAGAGCTGTTCGTATAACTGGGGAAAAAAATTTACAAGCCGGACATCGTGCCGGTCTAAATTCGATCCAATTAATCTCGTCTGACGGTTTGGAAATGCAGTGATTATTTATCTCGCGGTCCGAACCGCCGAATTAATAATTAATTAGTGTTCTTTCGACCGCTGTTTTCTCTCGCGCGTTTTCCGCGATGAGTGCAGCAATAGCGGAGCCCTCCGCTGCAGTGGTTACGTGGAACTCCCCACGAGAAACTTCTACTTTTGGTCACATGCATATTTTAGCTAACGGGTCGACGGAATGAAGTGACTTTTCCATGAATTTTTTACTATTACGCGGACTACGGATTCTCATCCCCGTCACTCGCTTCTAGACGCCCACTATCTTCACTCTCATAGAAGCGCTATTATTATTCGCCCAACTTGCTGGTAACGCTATAGTCGCGAGTATAGCGGTGATGGTAGTTTCCCATCACTTTTAAGATATGTTTGTTTTTTTTTTTTTTTCCTTTCTTTCTAGATTCAAGATTTTTTGGAGAATCTGGTGGTATTTATTGAGGATTTGAAAAATTAAGAAACGTCACACGAATCCATATCACGTTGCAAACCGCGAGGTATATTCTTTCATACCTCATACTACGATCGCTATGACAACGGATATTTTACATCGATGATATCGCTGAATAATTTACGATACAATAATTGGTTATGTAAAGGTAATAAAAGGCACGTTTGTACAAAAGCCACTTCGGTATCCGAATTTCGAATTATAAGTCAGGCTTGTTTTATGGTAATTGTTTTGAGGCGTTAATTTTGACACGTCTGGTTTTACACATCGGGCGCGAGATTTTACGTGTAGATAGAAAAGGACAGTGCGTTACATTTGGGTGCGGACAATGATTAATGATAAAATGCAGGTGCGGCTATATTTAGAAGACTAGAAAGATCTGAAAATAGAGTTTGAATTCTGCCTGAAAATTTGTATCCTTCCTCACAGAGTATTGTCCGAAAAGTCTGTGATTTCCAAAGCTACTATTTAAAAACATGAAAAAACCAAATTATCGATTTGAATTTGAACTCCGAGCCCACGGTATCTATGACAATCAATTATATTCTATCTCCGGTTTCCAGTTGGAAATTAATATGCGTACACCCATCGGATTCAGGTTTTCTTTTTTTCTATGTTTTCTACCATGTATTTTAAACATATCGAAAAGATACGACTGGAGACACGTGATAAAGAATAGAAAGGAATTCCAACTATAGTTACAATCGCATTTGGGTATAATTCATGATTATGTGCCTCACAGCGCGTATACGATGTGAAAGTGGCTACGTTGGAATAAAAATCAATCAGAATGAACAAGGTCTCAGAGGAAAAGCTGCCGGTAGAACAGCAACCCGAAATGATCTATCCGCGGTAGATTCGTCGGGCGAGACCAAAAAAGAAAAAAAAAAAAAATTTAGATAAAACTTGGAATTAATCCGTGGAAATCTTTCCTCTTCAACTGGGATTTCAACCGTGCGATCGCGGGCGAAGCGCGTGCAGCGAAAATATCTTTTTTTTCAGTATTTGCGAGAAAAAAAAAAAAAATCAGAAAAAGCTGAGTAAAAAGTAGGGCAATGGGAAATAAGTATACTCGTCGCATAAAAGCGGATACCTAAGCTGCGGTTGAATTAAATTCCCTCCCTCATCCCTCCACCCTCTTTACCCAACAAAGAAGCTCTGCCGCGCTTTCCTTCCTCCCCCGCGTGAATTTTCTCCGCGCGCTTTCGGTATTGGCAAGGAAAATATTGGCTCTGTTTGCCCGAGTTGGCAGCGCCACGCCGTATCGACTCGGATTTGCTGCCACTGCTGCTGCCGCTAGGATTGCAAGCTTCTTACTGATAAAGAATGCCGATGTTGCGATGCACCGCTGTGTAGCTTCGAAGCAATGAGATAAAACTGAAAATATTGCTCACGTTTTTTTATAAATCATTTCATCCGACGCAATTTGAATAGAACATTTATAAATCGTTGTTATTCACGGTCCTGTTTCTGATCTCGATTTTTCAGAGTCTAGGTATTCTGTTGTCAAATTTAATATCTAGCTCCTCTCTTATATGGCCATTTCGAGTTGAAGGTTGGTTAGATTTTTCTACAAAGGCTAGCTGGACCAGATGTGAGTTCCAAAGTGTTTTGGCCGTATCCTCTGCACTTTCTTTTTCCAAAAGTACACGGCATCGAGTTATCTTTTATTCTCTTCTCTCGGCTTCGTGTTTTCCGGTTGAACCTCTAGGGGAGTAACCCTAACCAAGGTAATACACTGCCACTCTCCTGCTTCCCTTAAATAATAGAAAACATTTGGCACAGAGGCCTATGATTTGTTCTCGGAGGATCCCGGATTAACAATACTACGCGCGTTGGATACGTTGTACGAGAATTAATTATCTCCATTCCGTCGAAGCGGGTCATCCCTAATTGACAAAAATATTTTATCGTACAGCTTCGTTTTATACGTTCACATTCAGAAATTATACGACAACGTCAGACGTATAACGAACGTTTTGCGAACGTTGTACCTTATCGCGTCGTTTAATTTTCCGCAAAATTTTATACTCCTCTATACAAGTAAGAAAAAAATGAAAAATAAAAAACAAAAAAAAAAAAACAAGATATATAACGACGATCATAATAATGAAAATAAAAGTGAGTATGAAATAAGCTTCGCGGCGAGTTTTTCTTCGCTCCGCTAAACCCCACTACCGTTTGTTTGATACAAAAATTATGCGAAGGCTCTTCTTAGATGCAGATCCGATGGGGGGGTAAGTATAAGGTTGTACAATTTATCCCTCGCAATACATTTACCCCTAGAAAGGGAAGGAACATCACGATTTGAGAAGCGCACATATACTATTTATTTACATTTTAAAACCATTAGGGAATTCGTGACGAAGAACTGAGCCCTTATAAATCATTCTCACTATCCACATCTCAACTCTCCATCCGGGGCAAGTTGATGCTATTTCCTAAACCCATATATAGATGATGATACTTCTCATTCTCTCTCCATTACAATTGGCGGGGCGATTCTTCTGCACTATTAGTCACGCATCGTATGGTTCAAACTCTAAAAGGGCCACATTCATTTCGCGTTCAAGTTGCGAAGTACCGATCGTAAGATGTGGAAGGGAAGGCTACGGGGGTCGCAAGCTAGTGAAAATGGGGCTTGAGAATGATGCATGAAAATTTAAATAAGTACGAGACATTTCGTACAATCCCGTTTGATTCACGATTTTCATTTTCTAATTAGTTCGATTCAAAATGAGCGTCGTCCGTGATTGATCTGGTTTGTCTGCTGATTTTCTTAGATATCACTTTTTGGCACTCGAGGCATTTTAATTTTCGGCTATTCAATTAACTTCCCTTATACATATATACCTTCACCGCATGGCCGGCGCGTACCACACAGAGAAACTTTGTGAGGTTGAACTTTTGTCAGTTTTCAACGGATCCCCGCGACGACGAAGTTGGTTTTCAATTAAAAACATCGATGAGTTCAAAGTAATAGGCCGGCGTTGTGCGACCTGCACCGGCAACCGGATATTATCAGATCCTCACGGGGTTCAGACACGCTTCTGTTGTCTGCCCCTATCAGGAATATAATTTCTTGAATCTATGGTACGGTTTTCTCATTAACCTCAAAAGCATATGCGTTAAAAAAACCTTTTCTGTCGTTTATACGCTTCTTCTCCCGCTGTGCTCAAAGTACTCAGCCGTTTCAGAGTCGAGATAATCACAGTTTAGTCTCCATAAAAGATCTTGACAATTATTTCTATCCTGCGGGTTCACAATCGGTATAATTATTCGGAATCTACATTTTCACAATTAAAAACCTGGTATATTGAAATAAAATTGGCATTGGATCGAGTGAAATTATTCCAATTCCCATACACTGCAAAAGGATTTCTTTTTTGCGCAGGGTTCAAATGAAATTTTTTCACATTTTTTTTATCTTCATTCTATCCAAACGTCGCACCGTATCGAGTTTTTTTGGGTATGGAGAGAAAAAAACGGGCAAAATTTATGTAATATATATACCTATATATCTTTGCAAGATATACGTACGTGTCGTATAGGTATAGGTTAAAAATGGTCCGTCTAGGTTTGGGTTTCTTTTGCACTTTCTCGGTGTATTTCTTTCGATTGGTCGGTTTCAATCCACGAAGGGACTCTCGTTGTTTGCACCCAAGGGCAGGTATTATTTGGGAGTTTTACGTAGCTCCTCTCGTGTCCTCGGAGTCTTGGTCTCGAGCAAAAAACGCGGATGACAAGAAAGGGAAAAAAAGAAGAAAAAGGAAAAGGAAATAAAAAATAAGGAGAGAATAAATCGCAGACGAACCGCTGAAAGGAGCGAAGTGTACAGAGGGCAGAGGAAAGGGAAAGGAGATCAACGTGAGAGGTGGATGGATCGAATCGAAGAAACATGAGGAGGAATGAACGTTATAGGCGGAATTGAGGCGGAACGGAGGAAAGGAACAGCGCCGAATTGCTCGGAGCTGTTTTCGCAGGACCGCCATTAGAGAGAAATAAATAAACACGGGGATCAAGTCCACGTTTGCCCCAGGTCACAGTCAGCTCGGTTACTTCGTTCGAGATACTGATGAGAAATCCTACGTTATATACAGACAATCAATTGTACATACGTTTCTATACCTGTATATATATTATTCAGCCTTGTAAATACGAACAGATAATTTCCTCGACGTTTATACATACATGGATAAAAAAATATGCACCCGAGGCGAGGAGATGCGCTCTGGAGAAACGAACCCTCGAACAATGTTAAACTTAGCCGGTCGTAAACGGTTTAATTCTTGTTCTTAAGAAAAGGAAGAAAGTCTGAGTACTTCATCTTAGCTACAGTATGGAAAATTTGCCCCTCTGGGCGGTTTAAAATACAAGCTGCAATTCAATCCGGAGGTTATTTTCCGCAATCGCTTTACCAACGCAACCATCATATAAACAACGCTAAAGAGAAGTCTTTGCCGCTGAAGTAGAATTCTAAACTAAAGCCATGGTGCAGAGTAAACGCTTATTTACAACTATATATGGTCCTTTTCATCTCTTTGGAATTTGGTTCAATTTTATTCTCTTTGTCATCGCGGCAGTAGTGAGCAAATATATCACATTTCAGTAAAACCCAACTCTCAATTTTCTTTCGCTAAGAACTAAAATCAGAAATTTTAATATAACTTTTTTGGCTCAAGTAACTAGATTGGAATAACGTTTTCTGCGAAGCGAATCCTAATATATCTCGATTCGGAGGATTTTATATACTGGGCAAAGCTCCAGCCCTTAATAATACACACTGACCATTAAATCACTTGATTTTTCATCCGTAACGTATACTCTACATGAAAGTCAATCAGAAGCAGCGGCTTATCGGTTCCTCGTTGTGACATTAAATTTGAAAAAAAAAGGAAAGAAAAAAAAAGGGACAAATTAAACAGGAAAAGTGAAACGTACCCCGAAGGTTGAAAGAGGAAAAAATAAAATAACACTAAATGATAGAATAAAAATATTTCAACGAAATATCGGGGTGATTATAGAAGCATGCCAATGGGGAAGCAGGCGGGATTACCACCCTCGGCCATCGCTGGCAATAAAAATGAATGAAAACAATATTGTGGGGCGGTGAAGGGCGCAGGAAATGGAAGGGAAGGGGGTAGGGTTTGTACCGCTACCGCGAAACCCTACAGCGATGTTTACGCGAGTACCGTTGCGAACAGCCCCGTTATGGAAACGGTATTTCACGGAGGATAGACGTTGTGTGTTTTGGACGAGCTTCTATGCTCTGGTGTCGCTTTAATCATTTTTTATCGGCAAGCCTAGCAGTTATAGACTGCTCGGTAAGAGGGTTCCGAGTTACGCGTCAGTCGATCATATTCTCCGGCACAACACCGATATTATATAGCTGTTTCATTTTTTCGTGTTTTTTTTTTTTTCTTTTCTCCTCTCTATTTTCTTCTTTATCCGTCCTCGCGTTATGCGAGCCGCCGGAGAAATGCTCCGTTAAAAAGTTAGAAATTTCATGTTTGTTTCGAACAAACTCACGTTTCCAACGATGACCAACGGGGGTCATCGACTCCTCGCTAAGGGTGAAACGAGGCCGTCTTAGCTCTATATTATATTCCACCTCAGCAAACAACTCGAAGCGACTGTATTAATAATAACAAGGACGAAGACCCGTATGGAACGATCCGTCGCCATCCAACCTGCATAATCAAGTTCTTGTTTATCCATATCTTATACTATGTACACAGGATTATTAGGTTGCAGAATAGAGTGGTGCTGCAGCAACGCCGTTGAGAAACAAAGCAATGTAAAATGATAAGGCCCGCGAGCACCTTAAGAGCCGAAATATCGGACGGCCAAAAACGAAGAGAAAAACAGATGAGACTGAAAAGTTGAATTTATATCCGTTTTTGTAGACTTCTCACATTTTTTTCCCCCAGACGTTTTTGAAAATTGTTTGTACCCAATATTTCACTTTGTTTTTTTTTTTCCAAATTTTCTTTCTTCTTCGCTCATAGAGGTCGAGAGATTCCATTTTGGCAGTCATGAGATATCGCGGTAAGATTGTTTCGTTTCAGTTCATGCGGAACGAAGTGGGTTGGGGTCTCGAGGCAAAAGGGGATCGGTGAAGTGTTCGCCCTGAGTCTAGTTCTAGAAGCTGTCTAATAGCTTTCCGCAAGTTGTTTTTGGTATGTTCTGTTTTTACGTTAGTTCTTCTTTTTTTTTTCTATCTTCTATTTGGATTCCTTTTTGTTCCTGTTCCGCAGCTTTCCAACCACGAGGTAACAGATCACGAGTGAGCGCGCGAGATCGCGAGTGAAACAACAAAGTTTTAGGGGTAGATAGCAACGGCAGCATTAGTGTAGCTCGAGTCTCTGTAAGCGAAAGGTATATAAGTATACTAAAGTATAGTAACAGCTAGGTGATGAAAGTTTAGTTCGAAAGGCGAGCTAAAGACGGTAGGGGAAAGTCCTGCAGGAGAAGAACACCACCAACAGCAGCAGCAGCAGCAGCGGAACCCGAGCGGCGCTCTCTCCGCAAAAGTCCCGGGAGTGTGGCGTAAGAAAACTTCGACTAATGGCTCACAAACAGACGGACAATTTACCGTATGGATTAACCCCGCGCCACATTGCATCGCAGCCACTACTCCAAAATCCTCTTCCTCCATCTTCATCTCCCTCTGTCGCCGAATCTTCGCAAAACTTGCGACAATCAAATGAGGCATTCATACACTCTCCTCTGCCCACCCTATTTCATTAGATTGCTTTTCAAGCTGCCTTCGTGGCGAGAAGAGGAAGAGGCAGAGAAGAAGTAAGAAAAATGGTTACTAATTTTCTGTTTTTCTTTTTCGAGAATTATGAGTTTACTATCTAATTATGGTTCGATAGGTTTCTCTAAAACGGCTTAATCGAGATTTTCGTTAGAATGAGCCGTGGGTCGAAAATTGTGGGAGGGCGAAAACCAGTTTGGAATTGCGGGGACAATAGTGCAGGGTGTTCGGCGAGCGGCGTGGCGGCGTGGCGGCGCGTGGAACTGGTATAATCTGCGTTGCGCGTGTCGGGGCATCCTGATCGGCGATCACCGACGACGGACTGGTTTGTCATTATCGTTAATACGATCCTCCGCTGTTTTCCTCATCATCCTCTTCCTCCTGTTTCTCCTCTCCCTGGGGCACCAGCGGGAACGCGTACCAACCACCCCGACCGACGTCCGTGAGACCTGCTCAATATGCCCCGAGTCGGATTACGGCCAGTCGTCGGTATCGCCTTTATAGCGATTGTTATTTGTTTTCGACTCACCCCAACGGGGGTTGACAGAGGCGCACCAAACCCCACCGCACGAAGTACACGGTACGATGACCCTCGACCAAGGTCATAAACATCTTTGCTTCTTCCCCGGCCCGAGATAAAAGTGCCGATTCTAAGAAATTGATTGCGATTTACCGATACCACTATAGCTCTTTCCGGTATTAGGAGACACTCCCACATTTTATCGAGAGTAATTCTTTCGTGTTCGTAACGTCGTGGGGAGGGAAAAATAAAATCAGAAAAAAAGAGAACTCCTTTCTGATATATCGACATCGCCACGCGCGTCTCAACGTTCTATTCCACATACAGATCGCATTTCGGTTCAAGTAAGACTTTTTCTTCTTCGTATCGCACAACGCGGTATGTATATTAAAACTGATTGTGAATCAAGCTTATGAAAGCTTTGCGATGATTTTGCTTCAGAATTATATCACGACATTTTGTTTTAGCGCATCGCTGTGCTAGAAATATGCATAACTGGACTAGAGACCATTGTCAGCTTATGCGATATGGGCGGTTTTGAGTTGACTCTCATAGTTCAAGGGGTATAACGTTAGCCTAGAAAGTTGACTAAACTATAATGGCCGGTTCATAAGCTCCGACAATAAGCTTCGGTGCTAATGGGTTCATTTAATGTGTTTGTACGGACAATTTTCAACGAAAATGATGTTAACATGATAGCTGATTGTGAGTGCGGAGTCGATGATGTTTTTTTTTCCTTCGAATCTCTACATCGCGTCAAAATCTGCAAAAAGCATCATTTAAGAATAAATTTGATGTTCGAATAATCCCTTGATGGTTGAAACCTTGAATTTATGTGTTGCCCTTCGTCCATTATTATACTACTCTGAAAATCTCCTTTATTTCCCCTCGCTATCTGCCCCTCGTTTTTCTCTCTTCACCTCGTTAAAAACCGCATCACTGTATAGAACTTTATTCCCATTGGAAATCTAAGACCAACCAAATTATCTTATATTCCCCGGCGTCGGATGTCAAACGTAATTTGAATCAACTCTGTATAGGAGAAACGACGTCATGGGCTCTTATATAACGACGGATGATTGCAAGGGGGCGTCGCAACGTCGCATCGTCAACAATAAATAAGAGGAAAAAAAAAAGTATTAAAAAAAAAAAGAAAGTAGAATTCAGGATATGTATAAAGGCACGAGGACTGCATGAACCCGAGTAAAACACGCAGATGAACAAAAATAAATAGATAAATGTAAAAATAAAATCAAATCATTCGCACAGCGTGGCCGTATACCATTGGTATGGTATACCTGTATAAAAGCAACGCCGACGACGAGGACGATTTATAGTTCACGGATCTAATTCAACTTTTAATTGTCAATGTTTTACATCAGCTAGAGTTTTAGCGAGGAACCTTATACGCGTTGGTGCTTACATATACCGCTACAGGAGAACTCAGAGAATAAATTGGCTCGCCACAAAATTAATGGAATTGAACCTACTTTACGAAACACACAGCGCGCTGCTATCTATATCCGAATGAAAACTGTTTCTAATACAATTCGTCCTGATGCAGCTCGAGGAAGAATCACGCGATCTGAAGTTATCAAAAGATGTGATTTTTCTTCGCCAAAAGAATTTTTTCCTCGCTCGACAGTTACGCGAATGATTTTGAGGACCTGCACATCGCGCTATTGACGCAGATTTTTCCCTTCGCTTTTTCATTTATAATAATAATTTCTAGGAACTACCTGGCCGTTTTACGAGCCTGAGGTAAGCCTGGGCTGTACTATTTGTAGTCGAGCTTTTTAAATTGCACGTATAAGAAAATCCTTTAATGTTCTTGAAGAGATCGCAAGCGTCGCGACGTTCAAAGTCGCACGTATAACAGGAAAGGAGAACCTAAGATTTTCTTTACGTAGGAAGACGGAGGTGGGATTTGAGCGTAGAACCTCCACAACGTGGAACCCACTTTCGTGCCATTACGAACAAACCGCAAATAGAAGTGGCTTTAGTTTAACTAGGTTCTCTACCCATTGGCCCTAGAATGCTGTCCTACCACCGCTAGCTGGTTCCTCTTTATCAAGTCGTAAACTGATAGAGTTTCCTTCTGGCTGCGGTCCGGAATACCCACCTCGTATTCAATTTTTATACACATGTACGTCCTGTATTTGTATTTTTTTACCATATAGAATTTCGGTTGCTTTTTATCGAGACAAAAACCGTTGGTGCGAATGAACGGAAATCGGAAAATGAGGGGAAAAGAAGAAACAAAAAAAAAATCGCTACCTTATGCGATGCATGTACAATTGCATTAACCACGATCAAGCGAAAATTCAATTTTCTTTGAAAATTGTCCGTGCTAATAAGAATTACGCGGAGCATGAGCATCGGGTAAAATATTTGACGCGTGTTAAATTTTCAATTTTCCAACGCCGGTTATTATAGACATGCCGGGGCTTCTATACCTATTCAGAATCCGCTGCATCAGGCAGCTGTTCCACAAATTTCTTCGTTTTTCCTAACGAAGGGCAAATTATCATTTCATTCTTTAAATAGCTCATTCAAAAATGAAGTAAACTTCAGCCTCACCCAGCTAATTAACTTGGAAGGTAGGTAGGTAATTTCCAATCAGTTTATCGGCGCTAGTCGAACGAAGGAGAATTTATACGTATAACACGACAGTTTTCCTCTCTATAATACATGATATATATTTTTCCTCACGTTAGCAAGACGGGAGAATCTTTGTTCGGTAGAACTGAAATGAAACGTACCTATACGTATCGTAGGTACAGAAAACCACATTTTGACGTAGTAACCTTTTACGATATTCGGTCGCTCGATGCCGCAGCAGAACAGCATAGGTATAGTGTGGTGACCATATTTTCTTACTGCCCTACGGCATCGTTGCGTTACCCGAGTCTTCTCTTCCCTCCGTAACGATCTTTGCACCTCATCGTTGAAAAATACATAAGGAAAAATAGACAAGACCGGTAAAGTAAAAGAAAGAAAAAAAAAAGAAGAAGAAGAAAATCAAGTAAAAATGAAAATAAGGAGACCCATTTCGATAACCGACAGCAGTAAGGATTCAGGAAACATACCTATTGCGTCCATCGATCTATGTACATATCTCCCTACCTACTATGTACACCGTATCGAACAAACGAGCGGGAAAATCTTGCGTACTTTACCGATGTATAAAATAAAACACGAACGTTTCTACGTTGAAAATTTCCGTAACGTCTGACAAATTTTTTTTCTTCTCTCTTCCTCGAGATAATAACTTTTGCAGAAAACAAAAAGAATTCGATGTTTGTCGGACGAGATATGCAGGGACAAAAACGTGCGACGCATATACGCAGGGCGTGACGTACTATGGGATGAGGGATGGTTAATTAATTACAGGGGTGGCCCCTCATTCACTCGAGTTCCGCAATCTTAAACTTGTCGAACTCGTCTTATGGACGTGAGGGATAGCAGGCCACGAGGTTGTTCTAGCGAGGGTAGAATATCTCCCCCATGGTAAGAAAGAAGGAGAAAAAAAATAAATAAACAAAAAATAAAGTAAATACGATGTTCAAAAAAAAATATTAATTACGTCAAGTTGATTAACTTCCCGATCCTGAAAAAAACAAAATACCGATGTGCTTTTATCCTGTGACGAGCGCGTAGACGTCTTACGTTGTGCACAGATGGTAGAAAAAAAGGAGACTCAAAAGACCCCCTCATTACCGGGGGGAGAGGTTTGAATTGAATTTTCGATCCCTGACGCGAAATTACGATCCAGTTTTAACGGGTCATGTGAGCATTCTAGTTTATCGTACCTTCCGGAACTTATTCCAGGAAGCTCACAGAATTTTTTTTTTTCTTTCATTTTTTCGTTATCTCGAAACCTAGCCCGAAAAATACGGACATCTTATGGCGGTATACATTTTTACGAACCATCGTGGAAACTCGGATCTGTGTTCGCCAAGGAAGCAGTCTCGATGAGAAAATCACTGGCATCGATAAAAAAAAAAAAAATGGGTATAAAAAAAAGTTGAATAAAAATAAAAATCGAATAGGAAAGAAGATGAAGCGAGTTAATTCGCACGGCACACGACTTTTGTCGTATAAGAAGCTGCGCCCACCTCCGACGTTATACGTACACAAGAGTCTTCGCATTTCTTGCAAGGAATTGACGTTCATGGGGAGGTAACGTATAAATTTTTAACGAATTTCACGGGGATCGGTGTACTGCAATTCGTGGCGGGGTGTAGAAGCGGGTGGTAAAAGAAGGGTGAGAGAGGGGTCGTCGCATCCGCCGCCGGGAGGGTCCCCAGATTACAATAAATTCACAATTTATAGGGCAGCCTGCAGGTCCGCCAACTCTTTGCCTGCCGGCTACCGTGATAGAGCACGGTACCGGTTACCCGATAACACCCGGGAATTCCTAGCGTAACCCGATGTTGGTGAAACGCTCGCGAGATCTGCACCGAGCAAAACTATTTCAGGTGCGAAAATTGAAGGAAAATTATGAGAATTTTTTTGCCACCGAAGGAGACACGGGACGCGGAGGTTCAGGGAGGAATAGAAAGGAAAATGGGAGAATAAAAGTCGAACCATCCCAGCTGTACGGGGAAGTCGCTCTTCCTCCTTTCCATGCTTCCTCCTTCCGGACTTAAACTTGTCCAAAGGCTAATAAAATCGTTTTTTCGTTCGCTCTCATCTTGAGCGGCGTTGCGCGACGGGACACGTTCCAATATCTTGCAAATTCAACCGATTTAATATACGTGAGGTTCACCTCCTTATGTGCCTGCCGTTTACCTCCTCGCTCCTCACCCCCGTTGATACGAGACGGTGGAATCGGCAGCTGTCCCCTTACTTCTCTCATTTTATACCCTCTCGGTCTTTTTTCCTTATATCTAACTTCCCGCTTCTTCCTCGTCTTGCCGAAACAAGTAAGATATTTGAATTCCTACGCGCAATTCGGATTTATCCGAAATTTACACTCCAATATCGAGTAATTCCCCTTCGCCGGGCGAGCTCATCTCATCTCATATTACTTCATCTCATCTCTTCTTCTATACCACTGCGACGAAACCTATAGTAGTCACTGCTACGAACGAAAAAACGATATCATTCATGTAACCAGCTCCCCTCCCCCCCATACTGGAAGCTCGTTAACGGTTATAACAGTTTGAACTTGTGATTCAATTCTCGCTGTCTAGAGATATCGCAAAACTATAGAATTACGAGAACAGTAGGAAAAACAAGGATATTTCTTTTTTCCTTTTAGTTTATCTATCCTGCAAGGAGACTTTTATAGTTCAGATAAAACGCGTGTATAACGTGAACTAATTGATGTGCAGTAGTTCTGCTGTTTTAATAGCCATGCCACGAGTAGTTAACTATGGGTGGGAAATAAATCGAGAAAACAATAAAGAAATTCGCAAGGGCCGTACGAGACCCCACTTCGTTTCGCAAAGCGTATTGTACCGCGTAAAAACAATGCAAAAGGATCGAGGAGTCGCTTTATATTTTTCGCTACGTGCAGTTCGCGTAAGCAAATTAGTACGTTAGGCACGTGCCCGAAGCTGCAGTCTATCCGTCTGTCTGTCTAACGTATATCTGACTGCTCGTCAGACTTGTCGTCGGGTATAATACTATAAAATGGTGAGGGGTAGAGATACAAATTTCGAAACCCTCGTACATACGGCTTCCCTCCCCCTTTTTCTTTCTCTCCGCAGTTGACGGTCGCGTCCTTAGACGTAGTACAACTACTGGCACGTCCATGTGTTCGATTGTTTGCTCAAAGGTATATACGAACGCATCTGCAATTGAGCCAGTTTATTGCGAACGAGGGTTGTAAAGGTTACGTTAGCCCAGTTTAGGCTGCACGAGGGATCAATGCAATTTCAGAGACGAGGTTCGGGTCCCTCAGCCTCCGGCTATTCCAACCATCACAAACGTATCCCGACTATTTCCAGTCGTACGATTCAGGCGGGTATAGATATGGCCGTGGACTATCTTTTTCAACCCTCCGAAAATTTTTCACTTCTTGTACAGAACGAAGGAACCTCCGAAAAATCCAAGAGGAGTCATACGATTCGAAAGCATTTGATTGAAGTGAAAGAAGAAAAAAATTAGTTCATTACGTAATATGTGAACCGTTCGAAATTCGTCCCTCTCGACTCGACCTAGAGTTCTAATCCTTTGACCTTTCTACTGTTTCAGGTTATTACGTAGGCACCAACAACCTCCGTGAGAGTTATTTGGTCTTTGTGCTTCAGGTATACCTTAATTAACGGGAATTCTCGTTGGATGAAGCTGAGAATAAGTTGTCAGATTTAGAGGGATGATATCTACAGACGATTCGAAACTCTATACAGTCACTCCGTTATTCTCCGTGTTTTGAACTCGAGTCACCACGTAGCCCAGGGTTATGTAACTTTGAAGGACGAGCAAATGTTCGTTATATGGAACCTACTTCACTATGATATTATATATTATACGTTATTTCATTCCACCACTCGCACAGCCTTCGGCTCATATTATTCATGCACTCGTGACGGTTTAATCGGTTTCACAAATTAGAAAACAGTAACGAGTAACAGAGACTAAAAGAGATTTGAACAATGAAAAAAAAAAAAAAAGTTCCTCACAATTTTATTTGCCAATAAAATAAATTGCAACATTATTTGTTCGCGTTGGTTGTATGACCGGCTCGAAGTGACCGCGGTATTTTCGGCTCGCCAGTAATTCACGTGAACTAAACAAGCGAAATGAAGAAATAAAGAGAAAAAAAAAAAACAGAATAAAAAGGAAGGAAAAAGAAAAAAAAAATTCTGTGCCTTCGCGACACAAAGCGATTGAATTACTGCGTATATACGCGTGTTACGCACGGTTTTGGTACTCGGAACGTAACGTGCTTCGTAAAATTTATACAATGGGATTACTATTGTTATTATCATCAGGGACAGGTTTTTCATCCGCAAAGACAAAATAAAACAGGGCCAGGGCAAAAGCAATTTCATAACGTAACGCTGCTGGTGCTGCTGCTGATGCTGATGCTGTTGATATCCGTGTAACAAATTTTACATCGTTGTATGAGGGGGTTAAAAGGTATGGAAGCACGTATACGTACACACGACCCCGTAGAGATCAAACGATCCGGTGAAATTTTCAAAAATTCCTCACCGTGAATATGAAATATTCGCGAAAGGGTTTCGCGTTTACATTATGTTATGTGGCGCCTCTGTCACGTTAGATATTTTGTATATCAATGATAAAACAAACATTGTGTCTTGCTACTACATTACACACGTAATATTCCTGCAATCTCTGTAAGGATCTCTAAGCTACTGCATCGGAATGCCCCCATAGTTTAATTAATGGTCATGGCATGTCCAGATCAAAATCTGCAATTTATACGGTATCGATGAGTAATCTAGTTTCAATTTACACTTCGTTGTAACCTGCAGGTTGAAATTGTGATACAGGTGATTTCGAGAGCCTTGCTACCTGTAGATCGAACGTACTGTGTTCAACCAGTTATAGCTCATGCAGTACATTGTGCAGCAACGGCAGAACAAACAATTTTTAAACGCGGGCAACCAACGTTTTATGTTAACCGAACATATCATGGAGTAAATTGAAATATGCTCGTGGGTTTGACTTTGCCAAAACTTTATGAATGGGACTCACCGACACGGTCGATGTCTTCCTGTGTATAGTAGTGGTGCATTTTCAAGCCCTTTTTCTTTATCTATTCGAATTTTTTCTTTATTCTAGAATCAGCAGCATAGATCTCTGCTACTTCTGTAGGGACAGTAACAGCGAATGCGATACTTCTGACAGTTTGTGTCCGATCGGAAGCATGAACTTCACAATAAATTTTCCCTACTTCTGTTTCTCACTTTGGAGTAAAACAACGATTCACTGATACAGGCACACTGTAAATCGTTCACACTTTCAACTTTTGATACGTGTTTTTCAACTTTATCATCATTTGCACTGTACACAGGATTGCGCAGATAAAGATACCGAGTGATTGATCGAAGAGAAAAGAATGATTCGAAGACGTTGATGATAATTAATGACCACAGAGGAGAGTGATAAGAAGTATTAATTAGCTTTTAATTGAGAATGTGTAATAAAGCTTGGAATTGAAGCTGGAAGAAATTTGAAAAAATAAAAAAATAAAACTTGGGAAGAGTGCGTATAGATTACTCGATGTAAACAAAGCTGATTGTTCGTGAGTCCGGACTTGCCGCTTCAGGGAAGGAAGAAGCAAGGTGGTCAGACAATCAGGATATCCGAGGTACCCAATGGGTACCGCGGCACTCGAGTCACGAGGTTTTCACCATAAAGCTTCACGTAACGTCGTTGCAAACTCCTGACGGCGTAGGACAGTGAATTTTTCAATCAACGTGTGGTTTTTTTTTATTCACAAATTCCGAATTATTATTCATAAAAACGTTTGGGCAACGGAACGACGCGATACGGAACATACCCCAACATAAACGTCGCGCACTGGGCGAACCTGCGCACCCCGTATCAACTCCCGCCGTTTCGCGCGTCGCCGGGCATCCCCAGCGCTGCGACGGAGCTTTTCGTATAAACTCGACGCCACCCCCGCTTCTGGACGACGTTGGATATCGATTGGCCCAGTTGTGTACCTCGTCATGGCACACGAATCTCTCTCCTGTTCTGCTACGCTCCGCAAGGTGTACCAACACCGTGCGAAAAGGACCACGTGATCGCAAGGATTCATACTTTGACCGAAAGCTGCGAAAAGCGTGAATCGCGCTTTTCGTACCCCGAAGAGATGATTTCGTTCTAATATGTAACGGTTAGTCTTTTTACAACGGGATGACAAGCGAATCTAAAATGTTATCATTTCTTTAAAACGAATAGAAAGTAAAATTATTTATACGATTGGCAGGTACACAATGTCTGGGAATTCCCTTTTACATTTTCAAATATCCGTGGCTGAGTGTTTCTGAGCCTTTCAAAATTCTGACACGACGAAGATCGATTCTAGACGAATGAAGGATTCGGTTTCAGCATGCCTTGGATTTTTATTTGGTTTAGTAGGCCCAGGAACAAGATAGTCGAATAATGAATTGCAATTAGAAACGTCTGTGAAGACGTCTTTATAAGACAAGTGTTATCTTTAAGAAGAAGGGTACGTCAGCTACAACCTAGCCACTTGTGATGAGAGTGAGAAAATCCTTGAGAAATTATTGCGGCTTCCGCAAGCTCAGTTCCTTCACGGGGTTTAAAATCATGAATGGGGTCAAAGGAAGATACTAGAAGGAATGAACGCAATATACTTAAGCTGTAAAATCATGAATTCTGGATGAAACACGAGGTACGACATCACCGGAGTGTTTTTGGGGAGTTGAAAGTTGGATAGCGAGAGTGCGAGAGGAAACGGGAAAGGATATTAGCGACAAAGGACATGGCCATTATTATGTGCACGACTGAATGCATGACAATGCGAGACTGGCGTTTCCTACGGCACCAACACACCGGCGCCCAAGCGTCCCGGCGTCCCGACGTTCCGGTTGTTCCCGTGGGCGCCGTTCAAGCATCACCACGGGACCAACGCTTCACAATGCACCGCTAACAAGATCATGAATTGATGAATTGCTGAAAATGTATGAAACAAAAAAAAAAAGAAAAAAAAATTCACGAACCATCTATTTCGGCAGCTGTACCCCGTGGCGTGTTAACGAAAACTTTTTATTTTCCGAAATATTTTACATCCTGCAATTAGACTTTGAGTCAATTATCCATGTCAATGATCGACCAAGCTACCTTATATCCTGAATTCATTCGCGTTCGTAGTCTGAAAATTTTATTAAAAAAAAAACATCTCTTGTTCAAAGGATCCGATTATTCCGAGAATCGAATATAAACTTTGGTATTTCGTTCAGAAACGGTTTGGCAGGATCACACAGGGGCACGGTGATGCCAAAGCCTTCATCGGGCGCCATGCCCTTAGGTACCTCGTTGATAATTAAAAAGGCTCGTCACACAGCCTGCAGGAGTTTTCGCTTTGAGATTAAACGATGTGATCGGGTTAATTTGGGTCTGGCGTTAGCTGACGTAATTTATCTTGAAAAAGTGAGAGGGAATTTTCAGAAGGTGTTTGGATGATGAATGTAATGACGCGCCCCTGTTCAATAAGGGACAGGGAAAGGGGAGTTGTAGTCACGCAGAGAATGACTTTGGGGTTGGAAGGGATCCGGGCGTCAAGCATACCCTGGGGGTTACCAAAAAGGACGGTTTCCTGGAATCATAGGCAACAAATTCATCCTGCATAAGCACTCCACTTTATCTCCAGCTGCGCGGAGTTTCATATTCCTGTGCATCGTTTCCCAGAATGCACCACGTTTACTCGACAGCAGAACTTTATTTATCCCACAATTATTTCGAGAACCTTAGATACGACGCAAATAGTATACACGTAACATGCAATCTTATTCTGGAACGAATCGCACATGGTGCAAAAATATCCATAATATAAACCGCCCGCTTGATTTACCTACTTATCCAAAAGCTTCAAAGGGTTGTGACTTACGTTTGTCGTTATCACGTGGAAAGCTCGGTTACTTGTATCTGTACTATGTGTACGAAATTCGGGACGGCAAATTAATTATGGGTCTTTGATATTAGGTGATGGCGGCTACCGTTGAGGAATGCATTACCTATCGGAGCAGAAGAAGGTCGAGTACTTTCCGTGTCGAAGGGAGCGAGCGATTTCACGCGGGAAAGCCAGCCCGCCACCCATACCTTCCCGTACGGTCAAGCAGATCCCGGGTTGTTATACGCCAGGCTTAACTCTGGGCCTAAACGCGAAAGCTCAAAGTTACTTACGACGCATCTACAATGCCATGTACTTATAGTTATACGTTCGCAGGTAAGATAAGAGCCAGCTGGTGGCGATTATCGCCGCCGTCCTGAAGATTTCCCGCTAAAATCCTAGCAGCGCTTTCCACGGCACGCACCTGTCCCCCCAAACTCAAACCCCTGGTTTTATCCTCCTTTCCTCCATTCCCCTAGTCCCCGAAAGCACCGGTAGCAAGTTAACTCGAGATTCCACAACTTGAGCGATAACGAAAATCCTTGTTAATATTCGGACAGCTATCTCTGCGAAAATCGCCCACCCTACAGTCTCATAATTGGTACCCAGTAGCACAGGTTAGGCACTGGCTTGAACACCTTAGTCCTGGAATGCGCTTCGCAACCAGCTCTTCTCACAGGGCACGGGCGACCCGGAGATCACCCTGGACCTACTACTACTACTACTACTACTGCTGCTGCTGCTGCTGCTGCTGTTGCGGGTGCTCGTTACTTGGATAGTGCTCGACTCTACCCAAGGTACGTACTTGGCGTACTAAGTATCTTGGTTACTTGAGATTAAGGCGGTTTCATCTGACCTTAGTGGGAACCTTGGTCCCATTCTCTCCCTTATTCGAAAGAGGAAGACGAGGAGGAGAAGGGGGAAGAGGATATAGCTGGTGTTTATGGAATATCGAGTTACTTTTTATCCATTTATTTATGTGATACTCTATTTCCTTTTTTTTCTTTCTTTCTCTCCTTCTTTTTTGTTGGCAAAATCGAACTCCGATATATCGTTCGCGTCACCCTAAGCCTTGCTAAATGGACATATATCTTGGAGAGTATTTCAATTTGATTGCGAGCGAAACCCATTTACACCTTTATTTCCACGTATAAACATAAACTCAGTAAAGCGATAAAAATTCTTCGTATTTCCGAAGGGTAGAAAGAACTTGGTATGAGACGCGCGCAGACAAGACGAGATCTTGAATCTTATACGTTGGCAAGTAGATGGAGGTGGATGTGGATGCGGATGTGGAGGAGGCTGCGGAGTACTTGAGGGATGGAGAGAAGTATGGAGAAAAAAAAAGTGATAGCAAAGTGAAAGAAAGAGGGAGAAAAAGTGAAGGCGCGACACGACGGGTAAAGACGAAATGTATTTCCCGGTGGGACACGAATTACTGTGGAAACGAGAAAAATAATGAAACTTTTCTTAAAATCTGCTACAGTGAATATTATTTAAATCTATCTGAATAACAGGTGTATCACGGTGCACTCTTATGTATATCTGCGCAGGATATCCCTTTTCATCCCTATCAGAAAACTTCGTTAAATTCTTATCCTCGGAAAAGACGAATCTCGTTTAAAAATAAATATATTTGTATTAAAAAAATTTTACCTGAAGAGATAGTCGCGTGCTTGATCACCTGTTATTCAGACTCGGCCACGAAAAAAAATCGTGAATCAAAAGACACGAAATCCCGAAAAGTGGTGATAATAAAATGAAATGGAAAAAAAACTCGTTTTCATTTTCTTCATAATTTTTCATTATCATATCCTCGTTGTGCTCAGCTGGAACTGTTCCTTTCTGCGAACGAAAGCGTGAGTTGAAGTGAAGTATCTAAAGTTTCCGGTATCGATCGAACTTACTTGGTCTAATTTTGAGCCCTTGAAATTTTCGAGTAGATTGTCGAATCGTTGGTAAAACTTTAATTCATCTTGTAAATTATCCGATGGGTTTCCCATCGGGTATAACGGCGAGCCAATTTGATCTTCGATTCCCCTCGCGGTTTCTGTGCGCAGCGCGATAATTCCCGTTCCGATTGTAGGAGTGAAAAATGATAAAAATAATCATAAAAATAAAGTGAAAAAAAATAGCCGCTGGATACGTCATAGTCCGACGTTCAACATTCTCCCTCATGTACACAACCCCTAATCATATTCCGGAAGCTTGCAGCGACAATATTGTGGCTCTGTGGTTTATGAGAAACAGTATGTAGCGGTTCTACGACTAGGGTGAGGGCAAAATCCCGTAGGATGAGGATCATCCGGTAAACAACGTAACAGCGTTGGAACGGCACCGGGTGCAGCAATATTCCGCGCAATTACAATAACTCAGTAGAAGATGGTTACATAGGAAAATAAGCTATACCTACATACCGACCAATAAAACCGTGTACCAGATATACCTTTCTCGAGTTGTCGGTATCTCGTAAGGGAATCTCGATACTCTTGTTAACCGTGGGAAATACGCCTGGGATACGGAAGGAAAATCAATTTGATTCCGCAACGTAACTATATACATATATATACATTTATATATGTATCTAGATGTACAGCTGAAGCTTGCAGTGTTACAGAGATGCGATGCAGCGGCGCGTAATGTTCTAGGAATTGAACGGGGTTCCCTGGGAAACTCAAAGAAAATCGGAAGTAAACACAGAAATGAAGACAATACCCGGGGGACACGAAAGTATTGAAATATCTGATAACAAGGCGACACAAATTACTGACTCGCAAAGTCGTGTCATTTAGATACGTAAATTCAAAGGGGCCATAAAATGATTCACCGCGGGTGCCCTCCAGGTTCCAAGAAAAAAGTATCACCTGGCTTATAATTATTTTACGAAACAAACGTTTCGTACAAAAAATTCGCAGTAATTTTTTCCCCGTATTTTATTCCCAAGGTAATCCTCATCAAATTAAAAAATAAATAGAATCGAATGAATTGAACAAAAAATGTAAGAAAAAGAGAAAAAAAAGAAGGAAACAAAGAAGAAACAGCTGTAAGTTTGAAAAGGCCCGTGCCTTTTTTAATTGCCACTCGTCGCGCTTAATCAAGAAACTCTGCCGTGGTGTTGCGTTCCTGCCATATATACCATTGCTGTTTCTGTGCCGATTGAAGCACTTTGAAAAGCAATTCCAATCAATGAGAAGGATTGTGAGTTTTACGTCCGCATTAATGTGCCACAAGCTTCTGGTGGGTATTTATAAACGTATATAACAAACCTCTGAGAGAATTTATACCGACGTAACATTGCCGCGTACATATAGCTTGAGAAGCATCGGAAACATCGAGAAATTGGAGCAAAAAATAAATAAAAAAAAAAAAACAAGAAAAAAATAATACAAGAAAATGGGGACAATAACTGAAACAAAGACCAATTTGCCGAGATTGGCGAAGCGGAGGTACTTCATCATCCCGATAGTACATGGAAATTGAACAGTGCGGGGTGTAGTTTATAGGTATACCTCACCTTATAGGTAAATTGAGATTTCAGTTTGTCGTTGCATTAACCAGAAGCAGCAATTTGACACAGCCTAGAGTCTTAGGAGAGCGCGCGACTGGGGGAAGAGAAGCACAGCGGGGTAGCGAAGCTGTAACTTGCTGTACCTGCGTATTAGTCTCAGCGACGAGCAACTAGTTAAATTTATACTAAATGCTGACTCTCGCACGTTCGGTGGGGTGTGGGTGAGGCTGAGACGAAATAAACTGTCATAGAAACTCGCGATTCCAACTCCTCCGGGGGTAACGGGCGGAAAATAGGTTATCCGTAATCAGCCGTGCTTAATAACAATTCAACGCGTTTTGATCATCACCGTTTTCTAAACTCGTGTTGAAACTACCCCCCTTCCCACTCTACTTTTCTATTTCTTCTTTGTCTATTTTTCATTTCCAGGTGCACGGTTTCCCCGAATGCTTTTGTAAAAATGACATAGCATCGCCTACTCTACTCGGCTAGGCTAAGGTTTGGCCAGGTCCCTAACCCCTCGAAATATTCCCTGCACCCACTTCTCCTGCCTTGTAACGAAGAGCTGGGATCAATACACACGCACAGGGTTCTTGCTCGAGACTTCTTCTTTCCAAGTGGCACAACGCGCCTTCGCCTCAACCTTTTTTTATTCTACCTCCCTGGCTCTTGGTGATATTCTCATTCGCAAATACGGATAATATTCGTTTTTTTTTTTGTTTCATTCATAAATTGCATAAGTACACTTTAGAAACTGCATCAGCGAAGGTTGGTAGCGGTATACGAATTTCAGCTCAGTCATCTCAATCGCAAAATTGGTGTTAAAAATTGACGTTATACTGACAGAACTTTTAACAATATATCGCAAGCTTCGCCTCCTTCGCGATTTCTTTACTAAAAAATTTGCATTGTTCGGAGGCTCGTCTCTGAACGAGACCCTTGGCGATAAAAAATACTAATATCGAGAAACATTATGCGCCTTCGCCGTACAATGGTTATTGTTTTCGCGCGGGGTGCAAGCATGAATATTTTGTTGTTTTGAACCGATGTAATCTTCTCGCTTTTGGAAGGGTACGACTAAGGCTAGTAGTACTCCTATGTGGGTACGTACGTATACTGTTATACTTCCTAAGCATTGTTTGTTCTTTTTTTGAAAAAAAAAAACATTTTTATTCATCGTCATGTTCTACAGGAACTACAGAATTTAGTGAACGCTTTGTTTCTTACGGAGATCAAAAATTGCTATACTATACAGGTGGAGAGACGCTAGCAGGGGAAAGAAAACCGGAAAGTGTACCACGAACATGACTTCCAGCTGTTCTGTTACGGTTTTACGTTGATAAAATTTTTACAAAGTTCTTGAAAAAAAAATTGACGCGAAGGGGTTAGTGTGAATAAAATGAAATCGTTTTTTCTCGTCTAGAAATTAAATTGACCGCACGTTTTGATTAGCGAAATCACAGCTGCAAGAGTTGGTTTATAAACGGCGATGCGAGAATATAAAAAAAAAAAAAAAAAGAAAAAAGAAATTGAAAAAGCTGGCAAGAAAATCTTTATCGAAACGTAACCGTAGAGTCCACACTTATCCTGCAATTCAATCTCGCACCGAAAATGGTCGATGAAACTGAAACTAAATTCAATCGCTTTCTAACTCTTGCAGTGCAGTGAAACGAAACATATATATATTTTTTATGTCTCACTCACAATCAGTCGCATTATATACGGTGTACGAGAACATCGGAGGTGGTTGTTTGTGGTATCACGCCTGCACTAAATTGAGAGAAAAAGTCACCTCTAATTTCGAGAACTGATGAAACAGATTGAAGATTTTTCTTTCGGAATAAATCGTCTTTCCTATGAAGTGAGAGATGGCGTTGAAGCTTTGATATATAAAGTTGATTAATTCGAGGACACCGTGTAGTGCGGATTCATGCTTCGCAGACGACGAAATTACTCTACGATTTTACCCTGGCCTGGGAGTAATAACAATAAAAATAAACATGTAACGGCGACCGCATGAACATCAAGAGCAGCAGTAGCAGCATCAGAACCGGCTGGAAAACTCGTCGCCTTAAAAGCTCGGCGCTCTGACATGAGCGAGGAACTTTGTCACTCCTTACTTCGGATCCTGGAGTATATAGAGAGTTCGCTCTGGCGTTCTATTCTCTTAGACTTTTACTCCCTAAGCGTTTGATCAAATAGAGCCGCCTAGAAGAAGATCGTTGAACGAAGTGCGCGTATAGCTGCTGGTCGGTACCCTTCATAGTTCAGAGCTCGCGCGGTAGGAGAAAAGAGAGAAAAGAGCGAGGGTACGTCGATCGATCGATCGATCGATCGCTACCAACCGAACCAAATGGGGATCGTTTGACCCGAAGAAGATTAGTTTTACCAGGCGAAACACTACTGCACGTCGTAGTTTAAACGGGTCTCGAGTTCACCACCGATGCACCAATCGTGCTTTGCTGCAATCCACGATTTCCTGCACCCCCACAAACTTACTTCGAGTGGAAAACGAACCGAGCGAGCGAAAGGCTTGGAATTGAAAAACCTGATGGCCTAATGTGCCCTTGATTTTATTTGTTTACCGTGCGGTTTGTTTGCCGTAATTTAATCGCAACAAATATCCTGACCTGTGATCGTCGACGTTTCATTTTCAGAGCGAAAATTTTTAATAGAATGAATAAATATACGAAAGATCACCGGGCTCGTTAGGCGCCGGTACTTCCCCTTTACTTTTAATATATTTTCTGGGGTTGTCGCAGTAACGGAAATGATTTGTATTGCGGTTCTAACGGTGTGCGCTGAATTTTCGCGTGCGTCTATGGAGGGTTGCAGCAGCAGCGTTACATCTTGCCCTTCGTATATAATATTTTCTCATTCAATTATTCGTTTTAGATTGAGGCCCCAGGGAATCGCGCATGAGGCGTGATATGAGATTTATTTATATAATATTAAATTCTGCTGGTGGTTTCGAAGTAGAGTGGGCAAAACGATTAGGAGCAGGGTAACCGAAACGTGCAATTATTTTTCAGTGATTGTAAAAGCAATTTTCTATCAATTTTGCTAAAAGTATTGCTCAGCTGATAATCGGTGTGAAAAGAATAAGAAATTGATTAGCTATAGATTTTGATGCAACCGCCCGTCATGGAGGATATTCGAACGCGCGACTATCGTTCGGATGATAAGGTTAAAAAAAAATTTTTCGGAGGACATGAATTTCCGTCGTGCGTAGCTATATAACACGAAGAGAACTGGGGAGGCAGTACGTCAGTTTCTATGAACTCGCAGGGGCACAACCGGGACGCGAGAGTTTCGCTTGATATTGAGCAGCAAATTGAATCCGAACGCCGTCATAAAAGATGGATATCAAGCTCCCGCTTCAACGTATCGCCTATACATGCAGCAACAGCAGTAGCAGCAGTAGCAGCAAAACCAGCAGAAGCAGCTTATTTTCCGTATACAAACTTTGAACGACTCGACTTTATGTGTACGCTCACACACCGCGCATTTGTCAATTTTAAGGGTCCTTCAAAGAATGAAGAAAAAAAAAGGTTAAATAGAATAAAATAAATGGATGAAACAAATTTTACACTCTCAACCAGCTGAAGAATAATTTTCAACGGAATATCGTTGACTTCTGATCCGAATGGAATATATACCGTGTACAATGCTACTCTTTGTTTTTTCATCATGATATTTGATGCCCGGAATGGGATATTTATTTTAGGAATATATACGGGGGAAAGCTGTAGTTTTTGATCGATAAGGATCAGCGGAAAGCAATCAGTCAGATGCAGGAGATATGAAGTTATTTCATAGATAGCGCGGTAGGAGGTAAAACTGATCTGGATCTATTTTGAAAAAATGGCAATCAGTCTGCGTGTTTAATGTGAAATTTATCTGCAAGTGACATTTGGTGCGTGCGCGTATACTGTCACTATACACATAGCAGGTATATGGAGATCGATCTATTGGAAAAAGCGGAAGTACAATACGTACGAAATGATAGATCAAATTGAAAATAGAGTATTGAGAGAAGCGGGATATCCTCCAGCTCCTGAAGCTTTTCACCCTCCATCCCATCCTATTCCATATCCCCATGAAACTAGTAAAGGACTATCGTCGATTTATTTTTATCAAATCAAACTGCAGTTCGCTCCATCGGGTTTTCGGATGGTATAGAGAGAGGAAAAGAGAGAAACGTAAATAATGAATATGAGAGATACGCGGCTTTCGTGTCATTTCATCACCAATCGTTATTTTGGATTTCTGCAATCATATTGTCTAGTCGTTCCAAAAAAAGAGACTATCATCGGCGAGTTATGTATATACTTATGCGTGTGAAGAACATTGTTTGGCATCTCCTCTGGTCGACAAGTTACTATATTTATACAGCTGATTAATCGAAAAAGGAATATTTGTTCGCATACTCCACACATTGGCTTTGTTTTTCATATCGCGCAACTCCGTCAATCTTCGCCAATTTTTTTTATTTCCTCAATTTTCACCACATATTGGTCTGATGAATATTACACAGCGTCATTTTTGCGAACACACCCAATTCGTATTTACAGTCTACAACGTTAAAGCATCGGAGTACAGCTTTTACAAAGGGGTGGAACGAGAGCGACACAGATAACGATTTTGCACTGATGTCGATTATAATTACTCATACTTGCTAGGGAAAAAATAAAAAATACGAATTATTTTTCTCAAAACTCCATCACGCCTCAGAGGAGAAAAAAAATGACGTTTAACCCTTTTTTTCATGTTATACTACAACTCCGACATTAATCGGTAGTGAATAAACACTTTTTTTTTCCTCATAGCCCTGAGGGAATTTAGAAAATTGCTTCTCAATTAAAATCGCGGGGTGAATTTTATCACCGTGCACACCACTAGGCAATTTCATCTGTATAGCATACATCGCACTCGCCGTCTACTTCGCAGAGTGTTTCGGAGTGCAAAAACTTGGACTTCGTCGTCGTAGTCGTCGTCGTCTTACTTGTCACCGTTGTAAGAAATAGCTAAGACGAGGACGAAGAAGACGTGGGGCGTCGATGCAAAAAAAGAGTAATTTTCTCGGAGTCTCGCCCCGAGTGAGCTTGGAGGGAAGGAGAAGGTCGAGGAAAGAAGGAAATGGATTCAGGTAGAGACCCTTCGCCTGATCCTGCTTATACCGCGTTTGCAAAACTGTAGCATGACCGGTGATAATTTTGGCAGAAGAGTCCGGCAGGGCGAGTGTTAGTGGACGCGAAGCAGACTGCTCCGGACTCGTTATTTAAAGCTTTTCCTAGATTTTTTTTCCACACCCCCTCGCCCCAACCAGAATGATTAACTTGTTCGCTGAGCAAGCGTAAAAAACTTAGCTAGGCTTGGCGGATTTTTTTGCTTGCACATTTTGTCCGTCCTTCACATTCGCTTTCTCTTTTCATCTTTTTCTGTCTCTGGACTAACGAGAATTACCACGTGAGTCAAACCCATCCGTAACCGACCTGACAATGAGGTGCGAGAGGACGATGACCGTGAAAGTACGAGTGTTGCAAAAAAAATTTTTTTTTCAGATTGAAAAAAAATATACCGCGTTCAATTTTATCAACACAGATTTGTCTAATAACGAGACGATCAAAAAATATTCGCATAATTACGACAGACCATACAAAGTTTCGTGCAGCACAATATTTGGTGTTATAGATGCATAGATGTTTTTTTCTCCAAAAAAGCTCGTGTTGTATACGATGATCGTGTGTGCAATTTTTCTCCTCATAGGAAAATAAAGAGTAACGATCTGGAGGAAGCTCGCCGTTGAGCTGTTTTTTTTTAGGGCAGAGGGAATTTTCCCGTGATTTCAGTATTAAGTTTATTTTTGTTCCCCGAATTGAAGAAGAAGGAATAAAATCAGCTCATATGGAATACTTCTTCTCCGTTCCATTCCTAAGCTATATCTTTTGGGAAGATAAAACCGGTGAAATAAATGGCTGGGAAGCAGCGTGTGAGTGTTTCAGTGCTGAAAGAGATCTGTGCGCTGAACCAACCCTATATATCCCAAGACTTCGCTTACCCACCTCGGCGTCTGTTTTTCATTCTCTCTTCTCAATTATTTATACACAATTTTTTTCGCGCTTCATTCGTTTTATTCATTTATTTTTCCACGTTTTCTTCCCCGTCGGAGTTATACGTACACGTGTATAGGTGTATCATGACGCGCGCGGAAGAACGTCACGTGATAATCTAACTCGGCGATCTAAAACACCTATATACGTGTTACATTAAACCAGTAATTATAATATTTCACGCAATATTAAAGGTACACGCGTCCCATGTGGGTGTCGGATGAAATCTCTTTCACCTCGTGATTCGGATATCGTTCCTTTGCAGCAATGAGTCACGCGATATACTCGAGAGAATGCTCCAGAAGAAAAAAAAAAAATTGAAAATGAGAACGGGAGCAGAAAAAAAGAGAAAAATAAAGCGAATTCAATAAATTTTTAGAGACCCTCGTTTTTAATTTCCGGCTGTTATTGCTTACATGAGTATAGTTACCCCATACCGAGGTGAATCATCTTCCGCATCGAATACGAGAAATAAAATATACAATGAACAATAATTACCAGCGGGAATATAAAGCGATCAAACTTGGAGACGCATTTACAATATACCTATACATTTTTTATTCTATAATGTTCACGTGGTACAGAGCTCGCAATTAGTGCACGGGGTCATGCTTTGTTTTATAGTCGTTTGCCGGAGTTCAAGAAATCCGCATGAATCCCGTTAATTTTAGTAGGAGAGGTATGAAGGTATAGGTATGTAGGTACCTAAAAAGGTATTATAATTATACCTATATGTGTAACGGGCATAAAAGTAGTGGAGAAATTCTTCTATAGCGTCTTGTTGGTTGGCATATTTTTCTTCTCTTTTTCTCCGCCAACCTGACCCGGTTTAACACGGCACCGCGTCATTCTTCCATTTCTTATTCAATTTTCCGTTTTTTTTTTCTTTCTTTATCCTTTTACCTATTTTATGTCACACCGGGCGGCGGGGGGCGTGGTGCAATTATAGTGATTCTCTGGGTGAAAAAGTTGCATTTTTGTTTCCAACTCTACTTATTCCCTTATACTTTTTGTTATATTTGTCCTATTCCAGTTTTATCCCCTTTTTTTTTTCTTTTTTGCTTCAGCTCCAAAACTAGGAAGCGGGTGGTACGTACGTATATAGGTATGAATGTAAATGTGGAGTAATATAAGTGGTGCACCAGTTGCAGGTATATAACGCAATGCGCGTGGTAACCACGTTCAAGGCTAATTCAACTAATTAGATTTTCACACGATGCAATTGTACGCCCCAACGGACTCTGCAGGCGCACCACTACCGCCATCATGCTAACAGCAGCGGCAGCAGCAGCAGCAGCAGCGATATATCCAATGAAGCAGCTCATCACTATTTTATTTACACGATTTCAGTGCAAGTTTAACGCTATTTGCACGCCACAAAGCTGCTGAATTGACAATTTTCGCTTTTTCTCTTTTACCATTATTATTTTTTATTTAGACTGCAACTGGGCCTCCCTAGCTGCTGCAGTTGCACGCATGCATGTCATCTGCTGATAATATTCGCAACAATTTTCACCACCCCTGCAGGCTGCAGATTTCCATGCGTATATATTGTGCGGGTGATGCTGCAGCTGAAATAAAGGTATATCTGCCCACTGTATAATGAAACAAAAAAAAAACGAAAACAAAAAATCAATTCCCTTCTTTATAGATTCACGTTTGCGTTAAATTTCGGTAATGACTGCGGATGATCGTCGTCGAATGTTACGCAAAATACGCGGTTATATCAACGGTTCTGTTTTTTCGTTTTTTCGAAGTAAAGAAAACTGTAAAGAAAAACTGAGTTTATTTTCTTTGAGGGTTTGTTGCGTGAGAGCAGCGAAGGTACACCCATTACATATCTTTTAAACAAGATATTACGTATAGGAAAAAGGAGATCTAAAAAACCCAAGAGGATAAGTTGCGATAAATTGTGTAACGCGCGAGTGGTGCAGCGTGCAGGATAAACGGGATGAAATTTTAATGAAAAACCTGTGTTAGAAAACCGGAGTTCATTCAAAGTTCAAATCTGGGTTACAACACCCCGACATATCGGGGTAGCGGGTGGTGGGGCCTATCAGCGCGTACGCGTGGGTATTACACCAGCTATTTTTTTCATCCCCCGATTTTTACCGCCTTTAATTTCTTTTCGTTTTTTTTCTTTTTCATTTCATACATAATGTATATATTTAGGTTCAATACCCATTTTCCAACGTTCTTTTCAACCCCTCCTACCCCCTCGTCGGGCCGCTCGAGTCTTTGAAAAAAAAAATGCCATGGGATACTGTAAGCGAAACATTGAATATTTCAAGTCTCAGTCCTCGAAGCCGAGCCGAATTAGAAATTACGAATTCATTTTTATTCTTATCCCAGGAGAGGAACCTCTCAACCTCACTTCCTCTTGAAGCTATATAGCTTCGTGTTAACCGACGACGATGATGACGCAGAACCCGCTGCAGCGAATTTAACTTGAGAAAGTTTCATACAGTAGAGGATTGCCATGATATTTGTTACCCCGCGTTTCCTCGATTCGAAATTGCACAACGTATTTATACACAAGTATCTTATCTATTCATGCTATTATGGATTATATACACCCACTCTTGGTCCTGATTACTTTTTACATGCATCGGTAGCTTCACTGTGAATCGCGTGATTCTGATTCGATTTGAATTACATGTACATACGTATCCGGAGATTGTGTACAGTCGAGATTCTTGGGATACACAGCTTGTATGTGGGTGTAATTTGATCGGGTATATTTCTCTACATCGCTTTATTGACGAAGAGAATATCCAACTGCACGGGTTTCTCTTCCATCGGTGAACTAATCTAGATCTTAATTACAGTCCTTCTGGGTGTTTCTAATTATAGTATTTTATCGGTACAAATCGAGTCGAGAATACCAGGCGCATCAGTCTTACGGTATATACAGTTTCGATATATATTTCGCCATCAAACGCGAGGTTAGTCGATCTCTCTACTACAGATTCGGGGATTACGGTCCATTTCATTGGTATTCCATCCAACATCCCGTCCACGCCACCATGAAACCTATTATGTCACCGTCATTCCTCAACATTTCGAAGCCTTATACGTTATCCTGCAGGATTCGTCGGCGTTCCAAACGGATATATAATTTGAAATAAATGAACAAACAAACGCGTTTATACAACCAGCTTCGCGCGCGCCGCATTTAATTTCATTTGTTTTTTAAATTCTTATCTACTATTTTTTTTTCAATTTCATATCATTACATTTCTGACGTATTTTTTTATCAATCTGCATTATTGTTATCGCAATTTGAATTTTATGTTCAGGGTATAGGTTTGGACGTTGGGTCCAAACCTTATTGTTAGATTTCTTCGATTTTGGGGTCGAAAATGAAGTATTGCCAAAATTGATTACAGGACACTTTTCCAACGTATTTTGACCGCAGGAACACGAATCCGTCAAGTAAATTAAGTTCGGAATAAATTTCATCGAGATATCTTTATTTTTTCACTTTTTGAAGCGATAAATTAGCGATAACTTTTTCAATTTTATAGATAGATCAATTTAGCTTGCGGATTCGTGTTCCTGAGGTCAAAATACGTCAGAAAAGTGTCCTACGATCAATTTTAAAAATACTTCATTTTTGGCCCAAAAATCGAAAAAATCCAAAGGGGTATACCTTAGATTTTTATCGATTTTGGGGTCAAAAATGAAGTATTTTTAAAATCGATCGTAGGACACTTTTCTTACGTATTTTGACCTCCGGAATTCGAATCCATCGATTAAATTAAGCTACGAATTAATCTCATCGAGTTATCTTGACTTTTTCATTTTTCAGAGCGATAAATTGGCGATGACTCGATCAATTTTATAGATAGATCAATTTAGCTCGCGGATTCGAATTCCTGGGGTCGAAATACATAAGAAAAGTGCCCTGCGATCAATTTTAAAAATACTTCATTTTTGACCCCAAAATCGATAAAAATCTAAGGTGTACCCCTTTGGATTTTTTCAATTTTTGGGCCAAAAATGAAGTATTTTTGAAATCAATCGAAGGACACTTTTCTTATGTATTTTGAGCTGAGCAATTCGAATCCGCAAGTCAAATTGATCTATCTATAAAATTGATCGAGTTATCGCCAATTTATCGCTCTGAAAAGTGAAAAAATGAAGATATCTCGGTGGGATTAATTCCTGGCTCAATTTAATCGACGGATTCATGTTCCTGAGGTCAAAATACGTAAGAAAAGCGTCCTACGATTGATTTCAAAAATACTTCATTTTTTACCCCAAAATCGATAAAAATCTAAGGTATACCCCTTTGGATTTTTTCGATTTTTGGGCCAAAAATGAAGTAGGTATTCTTAAAATTGATCGTAGGACACTTTTCTGACGTATTTTGACCTCAGGAACACGAAACCGTCGAGTAAATTAAGCTAGTCAACTTGTTAAGATAGGATTAAAACCGCAGAATAGTAATCTGATTAATTCACCGTGATTCCATATCGATAAAACATAAAAATTTCGAAACGCAACGATGAATGGGATTATTTTTCGTCCGACCTCCGAATCCCGATTTTTATTAGTCCGCACGTTATAAATAGGTGATAATTTCGGATGGAACGGTGTGATTTGAATGCGGCAAGTATGTATAAGTTGGTCATGAGACTCGGGGGTTGTTGAGGGGGTTGTGAAGGGGGCGGCAGCACCCTCGATTCTTAAGCAAGGATCGTAATTCGCTCTAATCCAATTACTGGAACGCGGGGAATAAGTTACCTAACGGTAAGAGCGCGATTTCTAAACAAGGCACGATCTGAGGCCACCTCCGGGCTTCGTATTCTTTCTATTCTTTAACCGCATTAAAGCAGCTAATTCCGAAGTCAAATAAAGAGTTTCGCAACGGGTCAGGGTGGAACGGAAGAAAACAGAAAGAGAAAGAGGAAGCGAAAATGCGAGACGCCAGTGTACCGCGGGTATATATAAGTTGAAAGCCGGAGCTGAGTGTCTTTCTTATCGCCTGTTGAAAGAAAAACTTTTTCTACAGCTGTTCAACTGTGTCTCGGTGTATAAAGACGTTCAACTTCTACCTGCGATTTTTGCCCATTTGTCCATGATGACACGTCGCAATTGTTGCATATATAATTATACATCACATTATATATGAACATGAGCCAACCAAACACGAGACAAGAATTATAACATTTCTAGGTAAATCACTCCTCGCTATAACATTCGCAAAGTAACATACCTTATTATTTCCTATTCGTTATAGTGTCTACCGGAATAAACTCGGTAGTCACATATTTTATAGGATAAAGTTCTTATTGCCTGCCAATTAGTCACCATGATGTGAAACGGTTTCTTCGTTCCTCATTAATAATATATATGTGCATACATAACTCTCGCTACTCTCAAGATTACGCAGTCTGCTGGAAAACGTCAAAGTTTTGTAGAAGATCGGCTGTCAGACGACAAACTGGAAGATGTCTCACGGTAAACAACATGATTATAAATCATGGGGTATAATTACGGGTTTAGTTTTTGGTATTCGTATGAAAAATGAAAGATGATAAAAACATAATTTCCGCACCGATAAATCGAGTCGATAACATAATGGCGATAATGATAATAAATTGAGATTAATTAATTTTCTAAAAAACGATCGTCTAGGTATAGCTGTTTCCGTATTTATGACAAAATCGATTAACCGAGGCGTTTCCATCCGCGCGGTGCACTAAGGCGATAATTTATTCATGATAATCGGTATACACGGTTAACATATGTACGTACGAAATACACAAATTTTCTATAAGCAGCGGGTTGCCAACGTATAATATTGCGGCGGTCGAGTAGATTTTGTATATATCTCTGTTTTAAAACGCAGCGTGTTACTGCCGGGTACGTTTTGGTCTCCATTAAATGTGACTGCAGGATGGAAGAAATTCCGTACGCCACGCCGCGTCAATATGGCCAACGTCGGATGAATATGAATGAAACGGGTTTCCGGTCTGCTTGATCGCGGTCCAGTTTTACATTTACATCCATATTTTTACCATCAATCGGACGCGGACTTCCCCTCGGGGTGGACAACATATTTCACAGTGAAAAAGATCAAGCAACGAGATATACATTCCGTCATTTGTTGCTCTTTTTTTTTTCTACTTTCAAGTTTCATTGATATCGGTATAATTATACAACAGAGTAACGAGATAGGAATGTGGAAATTGTCGGGATCGTGTCGTCGCATGAAACTTCTCCCACGGGTAAAAGAGACAAAAAAATTCTAGGCTCTCGATAACGCGATATTTGCGCTTCAACAAGAACGCACTTGGGTAACTTTCGAGGGGCAATAAGTTGCCAATAAGTTGTTCATTCTGAATTGATTTCTTCGAGATGTCGACAAACAACATCGAACACAATTGTGAACAAATATAATACAAAATTTCTTATTCCTTCCCCTCTCCCTAATAGAAACTTGTACCGAACCAAAGCTTCGACATATGCGTCGCTCTATGTTTAATTTGCCAAAACGACGCACGGAATGACAAAAAGATGTACTCGAATTAGAATAGATAGCAAAAAATTGCGACTATTCTAATCCGCCGACGTTTTTTTTTCCACTGCCTCACGATTCGAAATAGGTATAATACGTATGGATACCGTATAAAGGGAACGTACGTTATGTAATTGTGAAAGAAGATCAAACGGAGGATATAAACTTGCACATCAAACGACCCCAATAATATTTTTTGACAAATCCTAATTGATGCGACAAATAAGAGAGTCGTTACAATGCGCGTCCATTGAAGCGCACCATTTCCGATCTCTATCTATCTCAGCAACTCCTCCTGCTGCAGTCATCAGTCAGACAAATCCGGGTCGTCCCTACCGTTTTTCCCTACCTATATAAAACTACCTATCCTACCTATACGCTGCAGCGCACCACGCCATACACTGTCAATGTGCAACGTTTCGTGTCTAGTTATATTATACACACCGAGTTGGTGTGTATAAATGCGAATGTAAGAAAAACGGCGAAGGTAGATAAATGTACGGCAAAGTTACATAGGTATATATGCACATACGTATATATGTACCTTACAATCCCATATAAATGCATGAGCCTGTAAAAACGAATGTGACACGTGGGGGATGAAAAAAGGAGAGATGAAAAGAGAGGAAAAGAGAAAGAAATATATATATTAAAGGGATAGGGATGAGATGGAATGCAGGAAGGGAGGTGTAGATGGGGCTCGAGCAATTTTCTACAATTCGTTTCGCAGCGACATATGCTTTTAATTCTTACGGATTAAAGACGATTAAAATTGATCAAAATTTATGAGCCCATTCTCGTGTCGTATAATAAATCTAACAATTGAACGACGTACGCATCGCGACTTTACGACGTCACGGAAAAACGTGAAGTTGGAAAGAAAAAAAAAATTTATTACAATTAAACCGAGACAATTACAGGAAGTTGGATAAAAACGGCATAGGAAGAATTCGGGGAATTGAAGAAATTTTCGGAAATTACATTTTCTTATACGCGCGATTGAGATAACTCGGACTAAACATATCGGCGTTATATTTTTTTTATTAGTATCCAATATCGGAGACCACCTACCGTGACACGTGACTGGCGAATTCAAAATGAGAGCAGAAAATAATGTGCATGGTGAAAATTCGTTCTTTTTTATTTTATGTTTTCTCACTTTGCTTTTTACTAGTTTGAAAAAGTGGGGTTCAAAAATGATTCTCACTGATCGTTGAGGTAATAAATTTCACCACATTGGCACACCGCGCCACGTGACCATACAGCAGGAGTAACCCCCTTGATTTCCCCATGCATTCGAGCGTACGTTGCACACCGATGGCGTCGGTATTGCGCCGTCCGTCCGTTCGTTCTCATCTCATCCCCATAATTCATCCGATACTTTATCAGACCATGCCGAATATATTAGAGAAAATCCTTGATAATCGTCCCCTCGTAATTCTCATCACGAAGAGGGGTAGAAAGAGATAGCAACAGAGAGCCGAGGTATGAGTGTGTATAGGTTCTCTACTTCGTCCGGAAAAAAGCCAGGCGGACAAACATGCCGATAAAATCTATACGATTTAGATCTAGTTTCAGATTTTCAAAGGATTTAGATCCTCGCCTTCGTAGCCCTCAACTTTATACGTTCAATGACGCGCGAATATTGTCAAGGATTTATGTATACCGCAGTATTATAGCTGTAGAGGATTGAGATTTCATCTGTACAACTCCGATATCTCAATCCATCGCACTGCAGAATATCCCAATAATTTTTTTTCCTATATATTTTACGTTCATTTGTTCATCTTTTTTCTCGTCGTCCCCCATTTATTATTCATATCATCCGTTCCGAGGAAACTGAACTAAAAATTCCTCATTGCGTGGGAATGGGGTGACTTTTGAATAATTTCAGTTCATACGGCGTTACACATACGTGTTCAAGCTAGTGCATCTATGTGTATTCTAAGTCCGTACGGTGCCTATATGCGTTTTTTATTCTCACGTTAATCCAGACATCGGACGTGGGCGAGGGATTCGTTCGGCTAATATCCAATGGCTCCGGACCCCCTCCGGTTCTTCGCGTGTTTCAATACCTTTCCTTAAGCCATTGCGAAGCATAGCCGGTATTCAGGGACGACGCGACGCGGACACAAATTCGATGATGGTAAAGGCTAGCGTGGATAGCCTGCAAGGCAGAAAGGCGACGCCTGCACGTGCCATAGACGCGTCTGCAGCGTAGCAGCAGCAACAGCACCGGCGGTGCAACCCCCTTTCTTGTTTATATAAAACAGCATGGTTCCGTCGATCAATTCTGTTCCTCCAGTCGACACTTTGTTCGTCATATATACACATTTATTGGCCTGCATCGGCTACATTCAAGCTGGATAGAGTTATAGAGAAACGTGTTTATGGGGATACACACCGTATATGAACTACGAAACACTGGCGAACGACGAACGACGAACGACGAAAACTTCTATATATAACGTACAAGGTATTGGGTTGAATTCACTATAAGCCCACCGGTAGGGGTTGACAAATGAAGCCGACACGCGTCCCGATGCTAATGCGCGGTGAAAAATGGTCTTCGCATATATATTCAGAGAAGGACTATAAGTATATATATACCCATACGTATATAAGGCCTTGCTTTGCTCCTACCATACAACGCTTGCATGCGAGCGAAAAACCACCCTCCTCCCACTTTTCCCCTCAGAAGAAAAAAAAAAAGAAGAAAAAAAAAAACTCCTTCAAACCCATCGCGCCAACCTGATTGAGTCGCAATATCTAACGCAGAAAACGACTACCGCACCCCTGCAGCGTGTGAAAAATGATCTTCCATTTCTTAATGAGCTGATAATCTGATGGGGTTGCGCGACTGGACAGCGATCAACCGTTGGAAATAAAATTGTGCATCACCAGGATATGTCCTGCGAAAGGAAGCTCAAATTTTCACACATTAATTGGTATTCCTGATTATCATGAGAATTTCGTAATTATTCGATTTGAAGTTGTCAACAGACTTCGGGTCATGGATTTTGTACAGCAGATATATCGTTTGGTGCGCGCCTGAAGTGTGATGAATGAAAAGAGAAAGATGGAGAAAAAAATATGAAGTGAGAAAAGTGGCGAAAAAAATTCTGACGGAAGAAGAAAATTAAAAGGGAAAGAAAGTGGGATTCCAGTTGTAGCGGAAATCCTGGGTATAAGGGCCGACTCTGCGATGGGCTGAGTTTCTGCGGAGTCTTTCGGGTAGATCAGAGTCGAGTATATATAACAACGTTTTGGGGGTTTGCTGTACGAAATAGTCTGGTGCCCTGGACCCCGGCCAAATCCTGGTTCATCAAAACGTCGGAAAGACGACGTTCGAGTCGTGAGACTCAAACGGGAACGGTAAGGTAGGTATATAGGTATAAAAGGTATGAAAGTAGGACGAAAACTGGACGAACAAACGTGTGTGCAGAGGGCTAAAACCTATACACCCGCGGTTATAAGCTCATCGCACGAATACAACTATCAAATCTACCGAAAGATGGAGAAGATATGACAAATGTACAGGAAATACAACAATCATCGCTCATGCAGAAGCAGCGAACCAAGACTCAGATATAATAATACGTGTGTACGGTAAAAGTCAGGGCTCTAGGATCAACGGTTTCATCTTATCTGATTAAACGCGAAGTCGTGTTGTCTTTTTATAGCGAATCATTAATTATACCTTCAAGTCAACCATAACGCACAAAAATGCCTCTTACAGGAAACGTACGCGTGTTCGCGCACCTACCGAAATCTAACGTACAGAACGAACTTTTCGGTGCAAGAAATTATTTGCTCGCCATTTCTTTTGGATACGAGAGATCGACGACCGATTTTCGGTTATCGGAGTGATCGAAGAGCGCGCGTAAAATGTCGACGATTTAAAGCTGTTCGGTGGCATCATTCGCAAATGAGTAATGCAAGGTGAGAGTAGCCATCTGTCGATGGCCCTCGAAGCTGGCAAACGCGTTCGGTCCATTAGAGGAGGCGGTGATGGTGTCATCGTGGATGATCGTCACCGATAATAAATAAATATATACGTACGCATACAGACATCGTTGTATTTATTGAACGCAGGAAAACGTGCGGGTCGCGCCCCGTTCATTGTGCAATGGGTATAAATACACGTGCTCCCCGTACCGTGTATACCCTGCAATCTAAAACAATGCCAACTTCCATTACCGATTTCGATGCGTCTCTGCCCTCCTCATCCATCTATAGTTTTACTCAACACTACCTAACCCCTTCTCATGTATACCATCCCATCTGGCATCGTTTGCCTGGGCAGCTTATGGTCGCGTCACGCTTCCGAAATCCACCCACCATGCCTAGGTATATCCAATTCCATACTAGAGTTCATATCAATGTATTTGCATACGGTGTGAGAGGTACCATAGCAGGCACATAATAACGTATATTCGCACGGGCGGGGGTGTTGCTATTACGTAATAGGCAGTACCACGGCTACTGTACGTGCCCAAGGGTGACGTAGAGTATTATATATACATAGTATATTTCGCCGACTAATTTTACTTGCCAATTTTGACAAACTTGCGACAATTCGTGTAGAAGTGCGATCGATCGAGAATTATTTTCTCAAAAATTTTAGTCAGCGAAAGAATTGAAACAAAAGAAAAAAAATTAGGTGTCCAAACATTTTGGTTCGGAGACGCCTGCAGAATTTCTTTCATGAAACTCGGTTGCAGGTTGGAAGCGTCGTAATTATCGAAGCACCCCTATATCGCTCCCCCGATTATTTCGTCCGTGCAATGTATGTACGAAGATGCGTCGTAGGTTTGTGTTGAGGGGAATTATGGTGCATGAATGCATCGTAGCTAGTGTGATGGAGGATGACGTCAGGGTTGCACCTGGCAAGCGCGTGGCGGGTATGGTAGTATGTATAGAAATACGGTAGAGATTATAGGCTGTCGAATTGCGTTACGCCGTGAGCTGAAGCGGCGCAGTTACTTGATTGGAAATAGGCGGGTGTGGTAGAAGGGGGAGGAAAATCGAACCCCCCAGATCTCGAGGGTAACTCCATACAATAAGCCGCGGTGATCAGCTACCGGGACGAACAGCAATACGCTGTTTTCAAACGTTTAAATCAACCTATGACGAGATAAGCCTTCCCAGTTTGCCGAAAAGCTTTTTACCCGCAATTATTGTTTCTAACAAAAATAAAATAAAAGGACGAGCACTCTCTTCGGAATTATTCACCAGTCACGAACCGTCGTAGTAAAATAATCTGTGAGACGTGGGACATGGATAAAAAATAGAAAAAAAATAAGAAAAAGAAAAATAAAATATAAAATAAATAAATAAAAATGAATTGAAAAAAAAAAAACAACAACAAGAAAGAAAAAGTGCATGAACTACGATTTCGGGAGGATTCACGGGGATTCATCGAGGACGGAATTTCAAGTGGTGAAGTAGGAGGTGAATGTCGAAAGAGCGAGGGAAAGAGCAAGAGAAAGAAAGCGCAGCAGCCACCGGCGGCGCTCGAGAGATCACCGGGACCGATTTATTCCGCGTTTAGGGGAAAGCTAACATATATTTCGTGCATGAAATACCCCCGGACACGCGTTTAAGTGGATGAAAGGGGCGGTCGCGTTTTGAATACAAATAATTACGACCTGAACAGGAGCGACCATAACTCCCTACTATCTCGTGGTTAATGGTGCGGATTTTGATGGGGTGTGGTGTCTCCTCTCTTGCCAGGAAATTTGGAAATATATAAGCTGCCTCCGCATTGCTTCGAGGAACGCGGAGGAGCGAACTATACATACGCGGCTGTGGCTGAGGTCGCGATTTTCGCCGAGGATTTCCCGTCTATGCGCACGTTCTACGAGGTCCATGCTTCGAACTAATGGAAGTAAATAATTACAAGTCCGCGAACTCACCACCCGGAAGAAAAAGTGGGCGAAGAAATAGATTTCTACGTGTAAAAAAAAGAGCGACAAAATTCACCGACTCCCGCTTACGTAAATTTTTTATCCCACACCTATCTGTCGCGTCGGCAAAATTTAGACGAGATTCGCAAAAAAGAATGGACGGAATTCGATCTACCGATTCTTTCGTCGTTACGATATGAATTAGAGTATACGCAGTTACGACGTAGTCGAGGTTGGGAGTTTCATGATTCCACTGAAAGTGTTGATCATCATTCTCTTGTACGTCGTACGCGGTTTTCCCTATCTCGATCTCTACTTCCACGACAGACATTCTAGCCTCGTGAAATCGTACGTGTCTCATCTCCGTACGTGCGTTGATATACCTGGGTGTACGTTCGCGTACAGGCAGATAGAATGAGGTAGGAATTTGGATATATGTACATCAACCTCATTCCACCTACCGTGTGCACCGTGTTACGCAACGTATTGCAAAGGGGCTAAGAATATTCCTCAATTAAGCAGGCGGCTAATCAAATTATTTTATTGGCTGAAGGTACGAGGTACCCGTGACGGTGACGCGGCCGTGGAATGAATTAAACTGGTATGTACCGTGAGGTGAGGGTATAGAAATATGCCAGACAAATGAGGGTGCGGGTTGCGCACTCTGCACACGTGACCATATACTATATCTATATATTATTATACATAAAGCTCTAGCTTCGTACCCTCGTAATTGTGGCGGATTATACGTGCAAAATTACATGAGTATACATCTATATGCTCAGGGATCATGCAGTGAGAAATTAGCTCTGACAATTTGACTCCGCTAATTTTCTCAATTTTCATATGATTTTTTATTTTTTAATCACTCTTTCGATTTGCAAATAAAAATCATCCACAAAGGTGTTCATCGAAACGAGATTTTGTTAATACACTGATCCTGACGCTACTTTTTTCAATCCCCCCCGCCACCGGCTATATTTATTTGTAATTTTTTTTTATTGATAAAACCCGTGGCTTGCTCTCTACACCAATATGTGTATATTTCATGTATATCTCTCTCGGTGAATCGCGTTTGAGCAACGTGAACTGTTTTCCTCGTGAGGTGGTGCTGTGGGACGTGGAAGATCAAAGGGTTGAATTAGAGTTATTTCAAGGTAATTTAAAAACATTACGTCCCTTGGTCACGCTCAATTAACGATGCGAGCCAACGACCCGGTGAGAGAACCAAAATTAGGTGGCCAGGTGACCTTCGAAATAAACTCGTTGAGCACATTTCGGCGCCCATAACTGGTATAGTAATATAGTAGCTATAACCTCGAGAGACTCTGTGCCACTCACAAAGTGGAATTAGGAATTCTCTATTAAGCTACCGTATACAGGTTCGCTGCTCGCGGACTAAAACTCAAAGTAAACTGCGGCATAATTTTCAAATTGTAAAATTTAATTCATAGTTGTAAGGCATCTATAGTATGTTTTCCCTTCACTTTGTGCGATCGGACCCTCTTTGCTCGGGTTCTTATTTGCGATATTCATCGTCACAGTATGGCTTCCGGTATATAATTGAAGAATATACCCTAATCAAGACTCACAAATGCAACGCAACTTTCATTGAATCGATCAACTGCACAGCACTTCTAAAGAGCTCTATACAAATGAAGGAAAGTAATGTGATGTGAAAAAGCTATCGTGAAAATATATACTGTGAAAATTAGACGAAATTATCTTCAATTCTTGTGAATGATCCATCGAATTACTCCTAATCTCTGTGACGGTATTTCATGAAAGTAACACAAACGCATTTTTGATCTTTTTTTCTTGACGGAAGTTTCGAGTCACGGGTCGGCGGTCGGGTTAGCAATTGCTCGCGTGCAAAGGAGTGATCAATTTCTTCGCGCGTGAGAATCCTTGGCCTACAAATGGACCGTTTTATCGGGCACTGCACGGATTGCACGCGGCACAATTCATGCGGCACCAGATTCTGGCAAGTCAGCTGCACTTGCTAAAACTGATGAAGTAAAAATGTGAGTGTTAAAAGATTTAGCCGTTCCTTTTAGTTATGATGGGAAAAACTAAAAACTAAATAAATGAACGATAAGAGCTTTGGAAATTTATCCGCCATTTTACATGTACGTTTCAGGAGGAGCGGCAAATCTTTGTGACTGTAATTTGATTTTGAATTTCGCAAGCACGTTCCCGTAAACCACGAACACGGATGATATTTACGCGCGTTTTAACCCTTTGTCATAATTTTGAAATGCTATTGCCTCACCGTAATGTAGCGGTCGTCCATACGTGCTAAGTTTAACGCATGCGTAGGTATTTAATACGCGTTTTGCCCCGAACCGGAAATACGATATTATGGTGCATGTGGTGCCGCCTCTAATTATCGCCACTGTTGCGCTGCCGTATTGTTGTGTAAACGGCACGGTAGTACACAGCTAATTTCGTGCATTCAAGTATCATTTCATCCGTCAATCGACCGCTGATTAACAATATCGCTTGCCTGACTCACACCCGCAGTTTCATTTGCTCAGAACTACCGTCATATTAAATATAGACTGCGATGTGTTAATTCTATGATAATGCCAAAAATTTAATCCGCACGCTTTCCCGTCCATTAATTTATTCCTGCACTCACGTGGTGTTGAGCAAGTTGAGGAAAGAATTCGTATCTTTTTTCTTGTCCTATTAATCCTTTCCTCGGTCTGTCTGTCAACCCTATAACCCCGCACCCTGTACGACTTTTACATCTTGACAAAGTTTAATTAAAAAATGCTCGGCTACACCACCTTCGGTATAAGGACCATGTGACGTTGCTGCGACATGGATTTCGTAAACGAAGACTACGCAACATCGAGTAATGAATTTTTTTTTTTTTAAAACACCATCTTTGAATTCTGACTGTACATGATTAAAATCGTTTGACCTATACGGTATATTATTGGTGATCAAACGTTAAGCGCTTACCTGTTTTTGGTATACGGTTTATTCAGAAGCTGAGCACAATTTTCCAGTAACTGACTGAGTTGTTCCCTTCAAATGTAATTAGGTTTGCAGGAGATGAGGCTCGTTATCGCATGTTTTCTTGTTATTACACAAAGTGCCTAAAGTTACAATTAACAAAATGAGCGGAAAATTAGTTTCTCCTCCGAAATACTACCCTATCTAATCTCTCTCTCTCTCTTTTCTTCAGTGCGCTCCTTTGCGCACCCCTTTCTCCCCCCTCACCCCCTCTTTTACTAGCTTGCTATTAGAAATTACCTTCCTATAAACGTACAAACCCATACGCGGCATAGAAACTAAGGTTTACACGAACTTGAATTCTAAATAACTCTAGCTGGGTAACTACGGAACGTTCAGCTGGAAAAATTAACTTCATCTAAACTTCAAAGCGCCTCGTAAGAACGCGAGTGTAATTAATACCTGCGTTAACGTTATAGCGTTAACAATAGATTATGTAGAGTTGAATTATAATTAACACGAACAAACTCACGAGCGATTAGAAATTAAGTGAAATAATCAGTTTCTCGGCTGATAAATGAACGTCTACGAATTAAACGAGTCGAAGATCTGAAAGGCTTCAAAATTTTCGCCCAGGATGCGTGAAATAATTGAGCACATTCCTACGAATCATATGTATGGAAGTTTGAATACCGTTCCAATTTTTTAGCAGCATATATTGATCAACGTACCGATAGCGCGTCGATCTTTACGGCCGACGAAACACTGCAAGTGAATATCTCGTATATACCTATGTGAGAGGTGAAAATTTTGTTTTATCGGTCATAGAAGCGGGTGCAGTTACTGCAATATCGTCGCGCGGTAGTTTCATCTCCGAAGCCAATATGTACGTTTGATTGGAACGCTTCGTGCGTAACAGCCGCGTCCACACATGGTCCAAAATCGAGCTTGATACTCTTGCATCATACCCGGCGACGGAAAGTTGAATAAAAAATTTATTTGTCCTTTCGTTAATCCATTTTCATTCTAACAAACAACCATTACGGACTTCCGTCGCGTTTATACTTTTGTGAAAAAACGAAATATGGGCGCGGAGGAAAAAAACAAAAATCAACGAACGAAGTAAAAATAAAATGATCCCGCGTCGATTAATCCGGTTGGGAAAAAAAGGAAAGCCTACTCTGTATCGTTCCACGTAATTAGACGCTGAATAAAATTTCCCAACTTTTCATAGGAAAAAAAAAGAATACTTTCAATCCCATCTCATCATCTTCCGAATTGCAGGAGGGATTCTATCGCGTCATTCCGAACCCGCGAGGATGGTTATCAGCGGTCGACAGCCATCCGCCCTACGGCCCCAGGTCACCCTTTGTATCAGATGATCTAAATTGTCACTTAACCCTGTTGTGTTACAGGGCATATCTACGCTCATAGGTATATCCGATGAACGTGGACTGTGTAACTCCGGTGTGTTCGATGAGTAGGCTGCACAACTACCATGAGGATCAGCGGCAACGATGTTGATTCTACACATCGGGATGGGTATGACGTACAAAGCCATTTCGGTCATATATGGGAACGTCATCAAATGTAAGCCACCGGTGACGATCCGCGCGGCCAATCATCTTGAGGTTTGCTGCATAAACTGTACGGTAATGTTTCAAAGGTATCAAGATGGCGTATAAAATGTACGGATCAAATAATAATTGGCAGATCCGATCGATCGGAGAGCAGATGGGTCTCCTTAACCAGCTAATCCTCGGTTCGAAGCACGTAATGTAATTGTTGGTGGAATGCGTTTAAAATTATATACCGATCGGTATATACAACGTATGCCGCGGATCAGATCAGCCGTGTATATGTAGATATTTATGCGGCATAGACAATCCTCCCGTGTAATCGGAAACGATGGCCATCTGGCAACGTGCGGTTGAAGGGATGATCTCGATTCTCCCTGCATTATGCTGTTCGATTTGCTGCGGGTGTATAAAACCATGAAGCATCATCTCTTCCCCTTCGGATCAGCGGCAACGGAGAAATAATTAGTCGAGCGAAACTGATCGATAATTAATTGTGAGTACAGGGTATACGATGCGGGTGGAATTTTTCGAGTAAAAAAATTGTGCGCGAGGATGATTCGATCCGGTATCGAGCGAGCGAGTAGTGCATCGGTAAGAATATAGTGCAGAGAAAGAGCACATATAAGTAGCAAATGGAGAACTTCGGGGGTAAAAGCGAGCTTTCAAAAAGCAATTTGTCCATTCGTTGTCAAACGAAAAATAAACGTAAAAGTTTTCCGTGGTAAGGTAACGCCTGCCAGCTTTTGGGATCATACTCAGACCACTCCGTGCGAAGGACATACTTATCTTTCTCTGTCACGGAGAGAAATACTCTCCCGAGGATTCCCCGTCGTCTATTTTTCCCCCGCAACCCGTTCACCCAGTCGAACCTGGTCATTTCGATGGTACACTGTATGGTACCGTCTCACGTGAGACGCGCGGGAGATCTTGAATCATGATTTTATTCGACTTTTTTCTTCTTATTCTCGGAGAAAATTGAAGAGCGTTCGTTGTCTTGTATATTAATATCAGATTCCAAACCTTTGGAAACAATTTCGATCAAACAGGGCCGAAAGTTTGTTCCTGTACCCCTGGGGAAACTTCTGTCATTGATGGTGGCGGTGTGAGAGAATACCGTACAGAGGACAGATCAGACGAGCCGCGGGCTTGTCGCACCGACCGGCATTCGGTTAATCAGCGGGTTATTTGCCCGCGTTCAATTCCTCCAGGCAACCTCCTCCATTTCCCTCATTTCACCCTTTAGGTGGTACGCGGAAGGATGATACCCGTGGACCCGCTTCGCTACTGCTACTACACGCGGTTTGTTATTTAGATGGAAAACAGAGAGACGGAGAGGCCGAGAGAGTGAGCGGGGAATTAAGGGGAGATATGGGAGAAACCGGAAAGTCTACTTCGAGGTCAAACTTCGGGTTCGACAAACCGCAAACCTTCATCTGAGCGATCCAACCCGCCGAACCCTGGCCTCGTATTGCGGCTCACCGTCAAGTGAGCAAAGCGACAATTCCGTAGCAGAAATTCCAAGTCGTGGAATTGTTGCACCACGCTTCGCCATACCTGCAAACGATCCGTTGAAAATTTTGAAAGTCGACGGTACCAAACGCGAGGAGGAGATGAAAGAAGCGGTGGGTCTGTTTTATAAAAGGGGAAGAGACGATCTTCACGCAATGTTGCTTTTCAAACTGATGATGCGGCCACGCCATGATGGAAAACCGAAAATCTCTTGGTACCCGCGCGGCCGCGTATCGCATCGATTTGTTCCGAAACGTTACGATCGGCGTTATGGTACCCGCGGTGATGAGGTAGTGGCGCATAAAGCAACGAAATATATCCAAGCCTCGTATTCATCCAACGTAGCCGGAGGTGTGTATCCAGAAACGAGGGAAAGTTTCGGTAATTACGTCAAGATATATTTTTATTCATCGCGCTCATATGTGGGACGCTGACTGTATAGCTCATCATGGTAAAAACACGCGTTTCCACAGGCAATTCAACCATAGGTTGTTAATCTACTCCCGAGTCGCTATCGGTTATTTACATAATTATCACATACGTATAATCGTGAACGAGATTCTATGGGTGGTACGTACTTATTTATTTTTACCATGACTTTTGTCTAGTCCGCATCGTTATGATAAAAAATATGTGGAATCACCTCGGAATTTAAAGTCAAAGATTATTGGACCATCATAGTTTCCGAACAATGGCCATTTCTCGTTTACCTCGTCAGCTTTGAATCGATTTGGGCGTCACGTATCTCTCATTTTCCTAACATTTCGTAAGAATATATAGAGACGAAAAAAAAAAGAAAAACAAACATAGATAAATCGTCGTTTCTGAAAATCCTAATCCTAGAATCTCATGCAATTTAGATTCATTATTCATTATCCATTCGTGTTAGCGTGGACACCGGCCACTACGTGGTTAATTCTAGAGATGCGATTTATCGCCGTATAACGATGACAAATTGGATTAAGTCATTCGATAGAAACGCTGGGTGTTGAGTCCGCGACGTCGATGAAGCATAAATTAAGGGAGAGAGAGAGAGAGGTGGGAAGAAAGAAAGAAATTAAAAGGCCTGAGTCACAACAATCTAATCTGCATACAGTTTTTTCCCTTCTTTCGCATTCAACCCGAAGAATTCGAACGAGTGTCGCGCCCTTGAGAAGTAGAGAAAAAAAAAACATACGCGCGATCCCTTCCCATTCCAGATTCGTCCCTCATCTACCTCGGTGTATCCTTCATCCCATTATCTGTATTAAACTTTGAGCATGCGGGGAAGTTCACCCGAAGACTAACGTACCTATATACAGATATCGTCCTTATGGATAGTTATAGCTTTGCTTGTAGCTGCAGGTGCATTAATTGAGGATTACACCGGCAACGTATAGGGCATGCAGGTAGGTATGGGTGAGTAGAAAGGTACAAGAAACGATGCAAGTACGCGTTCCGCGACACTGCGGTTCGTGCGGCAAGTATAACTTGGCTAATCATTATACGAAAAGCCCGAGGTATAAATATTGTAACGCCGGCTACATCAGCGCGGTAATATCCATACAGTAGATACTGTTTTGAGTCGAATGAAGGGCGGTTAATTTCCGGGGGTTGGGGGAGGGGCAAAAGTTACGTGTTATTATAATGCTATGCGAATACTCCACCAATCACGGCTGATGGACCGGTATTCGTGTCATGGGGGTTGTTGGCGGTGGCTGCAGCTTGCAACCGGGTATTGAATAATTTTCTACGATAGCGTATAACCTTAGCGCGACCGAGTTCTCGTCGCTGTCTCTCGTCTCAGTTGTCACTTTGGAAATAATTAGACGTTCCAACGAACGATCCACGAACTCAAAGCATCCGAGTTACCTTCGGTATATAGGCATATTGGCTCGTTGGAAATTGGTAGAAAATGAAATACGTAAGACAAATTATAAACGATCTTCTTTGCCGCTTTAAAATTACCAAGACGGGCGCGGTAAGACCATAAATAAATCCTTTTTTTGTTTTTTTGTTTCATAAACAAAAAAAATAAAAATAACTTGTTACACACAAATGTCAACCAATTTCACCGCTACAAACCGAACAGAATCAAATATAAAATCAAATAATATGAGACGACATGGACCACCTTGTGAGAAGGTCTTGCTTTTGTATACCTATGTAGACTTTTTTTCTTTATTCAGTTTTATTTTATTTTTTTTCTTCTTCCACAGGATGTGAGTTATTTTGTAGTGAAAATTTTCTGAATTTGTTAAAGGTAGGCATGTGTGAGTTTCAGGGATCTATGGGAGAAATTGCTCCGCTTCGATGGGTATATATGAGAAAGTATGCGTGTGGGTAAGGCATATAAAGGTATATGATGACGTGGGTTACGTACGTCGCAACATTCTTAGACTAGGAATCGAAAGGTCTCGCAATGCGTGAGTTTGCGACGTGAAATTCGATTCGAAGGCGAAGGCAGACGAAAGGAGGCCCGTAGCTATATCTTACCCTTGGCAAATAAAATTCACCAAGTTTTCATTGAGTTCCGGACGGTCTGTTCTGTTCCGTGTATGAGGTGGAAGGAGACAGTCGGAAGAGCGACAAGAAGGAGAATGAGGAAAAAAAACGGGAATGAAAATAGAAATAAATAAAAGAAAAAAACGACACGGTTTTGCGTTCTATCGTTGATGGCCCACGGCTGGACGCGCGGCTTCGAAATTGTAACGCGATTCTTTGCCGAGAATTTCTTCTTTTTTTTTTTTTTTTCTTACTATTTTCTTCTTCGCCATTGACTTCTGAGTACCCCCCTCAACTCCTCGCCCCTCTAAACTCCTTTCTCCACGACTATTGTGAAGGAATTTTATTTTGTCAGTCGAAGATATATGACGCACATATAATATGTAATTATTTGGAAACAGAAGAAATGACTTTCAAACCCTCGTTATGTATGCTTGTATATAACCCACCGAAAGTGCGACCGCAGTTTCTATCCATACCTGAAATCCCGTGGGAAAAACCTGACTCATCCCTAATTCAAAACCGTTTCCACAAAGGCGTATAGCCGTAAAACCGTTAATCTACACAACTTATTACACGCTTTGAAGTATAACTCGAATGATAATATATCTCCACAGTTAGAAATTATGTAATTAGCAGAAGCTCGCATTCTCACATTTTCCTCGTATGAGGTAGACCGTTTTATTCTCCTCCCGATTTTGAAGGCCTCATTGATTCGAAATCGGGTGTGTAGAAAAAATTATACTTCTCCTTCAAGACGCATTTATAGAAAAAAAAAAGAAAAATTGTTTTACCCGGACCTAACCGGAATGTGAAAATCAAGATCGTAAGATAATGACAACGGGGGCGAAATTTCTCTTTGAGTCGGCAGAGGTCACCGTAGGGGTCAGTCTTCTTCTCGACTCCAGTGTGTAACGTAGTCACCCAAATGCACCCCTTTCCCCCGTTCAGATTTTGTTTCTCGGCCAAAGGTTCGCCCGGCTCGGCGCATCGCGCCTGCCACGGCATATTCATGAGGGCTGAGTACGCGAAGCTTGAACCAATATACCGAATCTCCATGTCCTCCCACTATTCGCCACCCTTTCTCGCTTCACCCCTTTGCTTTTGCCCCTTTTTCTTCACCACCCTCTTGCACCCCGAACGACGTGGTTATATCTCCTCCTCCTACTCCGCAGCCATACCATAAAAGCGCGGTTATAGCTACATGGATATAGGTATGGGTGTGCCGAAGACTCTGGGAAAACCGAGACCAGTAGCCCAGTGAGGTTTCAAGGATCTTGCGGACCAAGCCAGACCGTCCGATATTAAGTCTTGGTACTTGCGGTTTATTCAGGGTTAATCCAATCGCCCGGCTGACGACTCTGCAGAGACCCCTCGTTGCTCAAAGAAGTTGGTCAAAGATACTTCGTGACCTTTACGCGCATACAGTAATTCCAACTTTCTTAGAAATATTTTTTTTAACTTTCATTCTCATACTATTTTCGAAAATTATATATCTGCAGACAGATATCATCGTCTGGCGTCGCATTTCGGCCACAAACTCGCGCGGACACTCGGAGAGCCGGAGGAACAAAAAATTGCTCATGATCATTTGCAGCGTCCGCCGATACCCGCGCAAAGGGTTGTTAGCAACGGCAAAGTTATTTTCAAGATAAAAGCCTAGCGGGGAATCCGTGATAGTGAAAAGCATTCTGTTGAAATATTTTAATTAACCAGAACGAAGTTCTCGGTCATTTACACCATTCGCCATTTTCCGTTACTCGTTTCCTCTGTAGCACATTAAAAGAAAAACCGAATATCTGCCGGAAAAAATTTGTGAACTTGAAAAGGCGATTCGCGCGTGAACCGCGTTCGAGTGTTCCGTCGTATTTGTTTTCTCTACCATTAGCACGTGCGATTTTGTGATAAACATCTGAACCCAATGTGGGTTGTTGTGCAAGTATACACGTACACTCGCGCATGGAGCATGCATGAAGTAGCTGGCAGAAAGGTAAAATAATATATAATATAGAATCTACACACACGCAAGATCTTCTGCGGGGTGGTCTTCGGGCTCAGCACTTTGGTACCGTTGCGCTGTTTACTTTTAGTGCCCTGCCTGTTAATGCGAAGATAAAGCTAGTAATATGTGAGTTTACGTGGACGGAGATTACTATACGCTTCATGTTGGTCGGGGTTTAGTTTGCGCAACCGGGCTGATATCTGCGTCGCGATATTAAACGTTACCCTCGGAGTCAGTTGTACTGGAATTAATCGACTTTACACCTTCTCCCTCCGCATCACCCGCTACCAGCTTTTTTTTTCTTACACTTCCACCCCCTATTTCCTTTGGTCAAATAATCTGTACGTATAAAAAAAAACGAAATTTATACAAATGGCGAAACGCGGGGAAGCGAAATAATGGCGTACGTCTTTAAAATTTTAATTATTGATTTCTGCAGTGACGGGGGGCTGTATATGAGGGTGTGTTTCGGATGGGTGGGATTCGTCCCGAAGGGTGTGCTTTGTAACTGGCGCAGAGGCGAAAACAATATAACCGAGCTACTTCGTATGCACTACTAATAAGTAAATAGAAATTAGCATTCAGGTCCTTTGGTGATATAAATCAAACGAATTAATTACAGGACTAGAAAGGAACCGTAGCACGCCGAACCTCCGGGACGCGTGGCTCCCGGTATACACCAGGACAGCTACTATACCTACTTGGCAAAGAACGAACCGGTTGGCTGATTCAGTTCCTTGCTTGCTTAGTTCCCTGTTTTGCATATTATCTAAACGTAAACACCAATAAATCTAAACCTTATATACGACGCGGCAGAAATTAGCGGGAGTCAGGGCGTATTTTATTTACATTTCAGCGCGGCTCGATCACCCGGTAAAGTAGGTGGATAAGGTGTGCGGCCATACCTATACGATGTACACGGCGTTATGACGACATTCCCGCAAATTCAACACCGGAAGAAGCTGCCCCGCCATGGGAAGACACGCGACCGTATTCTGCACGCGAACCAGAAATTAGTCAAGGTCTTTTTTCGGATCAGCAAAAATATCCCCATAATTCGCTGCTGTGTTATCCTCGCTGTCCTCACTCCATTCGAATATTGAGAATGATCGTTTTGAGCGAAGAGATGGAAAAAATGAATAAGGAAATGAAATGATAAGGGTGTGGTTATCGCCGTGGGTTGAGGACGTGTCGGTATAATTTGTGGTTGGATGTGGTGACGAAGAAGCGAGAAAAAAAAAAATAAATAATGAAAAAAAACGAGAAACGAACGAAAACGTGATGCATAACAAAAAATCCATTTATTGTATAACATGTGTAACGCAGGGATAACAGGCATAACAAAACGGAAATCCGTCCTGGTATCCAAACTCGCATTTCGCTGATAAAACATTAAATAAAAAAAAGTATACCGCCCACGTTATACTCCTACAAACCCCGCGGGGTGACCGCTGGGAGTGCGCAGTGATGAAATTAAAAACGTCGTTCCCAAAAAAGTTAGAGAGATCGAGGGGGGAAAAAGATAGAATGAAAAAACCAAGCACTGGGATGGAGGGTGAGAACCGAAACGAAAAAAATGCTGCAAATAATTTAATAGATAAATAAATAAAGCCACAAGCGGAGAGAAAAGAGAAACAAACAAAAATAACAAACAAACGAATGAAAGAGACAAAAAAAAAGAAAGAAAAACAGTGACATAAATAACAAAAAACAAACGCCGCAACCGGAAACTGACGGAAGGAAAGCCGGGACAGGCTTACGAATTGCTGGCCACCGGATAGCAGCGACACCGACAAACAGGATAAGGGGAAGGAAGAGAAAGAAGAGGAAGAGAAGGGTCACGGGGCAGAAAGAGAGAAGCAAACGCGAAACAGTGCAGAAGATGGGCCTTTCATTAGAGTTCGTATCGCGTTACCAGCCGCTGTAACGAGAGAAATGAAGGGTTGTCGCGACACCTTCCTCCCATGGGGGATGATGTCCTCCTCCCAATGGGTAGGTGGTACGCTGGGGAGGGATCTAGGGGTGCGTTCACCCAACTACCGGGTTACGCGTTGTTTGCAGTTTCCCTCTAATTTTGCTTGAAACAACATCGGGCGTTCATATATCTATGTGTAGAATCATGATCGTCAAATACGAGCCTACAACTGTTTTATACGAAGCCGGAGGAAGGATACGATTCTCACGAAGGTTCAGGCAGAGGGATACAGATTTATAAAGCCAAACATTAATGTCGAGAAAATTCTTATTCTCGATGCGCGGGATTCGCGACGATATGCTATTTTAATCGATATCGAATATCCGATTATATCCCACCGCTCGTATAATCCACCGCGATCCTAATGACTCTGGTAATTAGTTTAATTTTCAGTTAGTGCGGCAGTTTCCCAGTACCGATCTAAAATCCCAACGTTATATTATAATATAACGTATATTATATTATTTATACGTATACGTATATCTGCGTGTATTCAGCGGTTTCGATTCAACGATGCACCGTAAAAGTATGACTTATATTACACAAATAGCATTCAGATACTCACGTTATGATTAGTTTTCGATATTTGAATTACCAACTGCATTTATTCCTCTCCTTTATACGTCTATAATATTATCATTCGATCGCTCTACTAACAATAAAACGCATGGCTGCAGCAATACCGTATTGCAATCTGGACCCGCCGCTATTTCTCCGTTCCAGGCAATTTCTAAAGCTCCCGATCATCTCCCGATTCCCACGTTGCACCGGAGAAAAGGTAGTGGTATAGGAGAGCCTACAATATCCGGCCAAGCTAATCCTAAATAGCAACAATAACGAGAGATCTTCGATTCCTACGGACATAATATAACTATATACATGTCTATATACCTATACATGTATATACCTATGCGGCACGGTCGATGCCCTTGGGGCATCCGGTCAGCTTTTGCAATCATCCGATTCGACGTCCATGTGGTCTGGTTATATTCCCAACCCTCACCCTCACCCTTTCTCGAATACCCACCCCGGGCTACGGCCTCGAGTTTCACGTTCGAAAAAAAAGACGAGAAAAAAAAAATTAAATAAAATTTGTTTTTTTTTTTCTACCAATGAATTCCAATTCATTTTACGTTCTAAAGTTCGCGAACCGCGGATCGATCGCTGTGTATATTGTCTAGGTTAGAACCACCGTGCTATTGAGAATTCTCATCGCATGTATATTTGATGCAGAAACGTTTCCAAGAGAACCGCGAGTGAGAGAGAAAAAAACGTTCAACATTTTCCGAGAAGTATTGTGATAAATTAGTTGCACTTATTTTCAATCATATTCATAAAAAGAAATCGACGAGCTGTAACAAATGTTGTAAATACAATTACAGGCTTTTAATACAGTGCAATCGAGAAGAAGATGAGGAGTTAAACTTCCCTGACAATTAGAACTATGACTTGCGATCAAGACGGTTTAGTGCAGGAGCTTTGAATAGTTATATGGCTAGTTATATTCTACTCAACTACTCGCACGAAACGTAGGTACGTAATATCGCGGTGTGCAGTTCTTAACGCATCGAATGAGCTCACCACGTTTGCCGGAGGCGCCAGCAAGCTCCCACCCTCTCGCCCATCGCCCTATCACCCTTTCACCCTCTTTACTCCGCACTATTTCCACCATCCAGCTCTCACTCTCGCCCTCAGGCGTGTCTCGTGCAGCAGACTATGGGTACTTGTGTATGGCATGGGGCAAACTGTCCGACATTATCGTAGCGGAGCAGCACCGCGAGCAGCGCAAGTGTGGCTATTATGGCCCTGATCGCAAGCCTCTGACAAGTTTAATTACTGTACGCATCTACGTGTATAGCACCTCGCGTAAATGTTATCGGCCCGTGGTGAACCCCATCGCTAGTTCATAGCCAAGTGCTACCGGAAGTCTGTACCTACCTCGCAACCGACAACTATGAGCTTCGTTTTTTTCACCCTCTTTTTTCAAAAGACTTTTCCTCTAACAGCGTAGTACGTAGGGGACGCTTCGATTTGAAAAACGCAAACGCCAATCGATCGATGTCAGAATAATTCCTATCAATTAATCGACTCGTGAAAATTGCAACGAAATACTCAGAATTCACAGGTTTTCAAGCGAAACTCTAACGAGTCGATTGGCCAAGAGATCTTGAAATATCTGGACAACTTCCCGGTGTTACGCTAATTTTGTTGAGCAGTTCAGAGAGCAAGGAAAAAAACGAAGGAGAATAATGATAACGAAGAACTCGGTGAGTAACAAAATTTGGCATAATTATATGGGTGTTTTGTAAAAAGCTTGGCGGTTATTTTTTGTTTCTTCATTCCCGAGGGTGGTTCGTGTACGGCGAGCGGGTGCAGATGTTGGTAGCGGTAGTGGTGGTTCCTGATGGAGTAGGGTCTGTATCTCCTGAGGGGTGGAGTTTTGTGGCGGGTGTTCCACGGGTGCGGATCTTATTTTGTTTTACGAAACAAGTTTACCATCCCTTCGAGTGCCAAATTCCCAAACCAAACCACGAAACAAAAAGTTTAACGGTGTTACCACGTTATTCAAATTGCTATTCCCATTCTTGGAGACGTATGTGTACGTTAAAACACGCGAATATACGTCATGTATCCCACGTATACTCTTTCACACATTCTACCTGCGTAGGTGATACACGTGAGGCGAGTCTTCCTGATCTGATTTTCCAAGAATCAGGCAAATTCTACTATACCCGATCGAGAGAATTTGTACTTCGTAAAGCGAGTCGGGAGAATATCAAGGATGTAAAAATATACGAAGGACCTCGCGCGAAGAATGCAATAGAAATATGCAAAAGATGGAGTGGTCATTTCAAGAGTAATTTCCATGGGGATCGGGTTCATTTTGGGAACCTGATGATTAATTATTCGTGCGTAATTTATGAGCTCTGGCCGTGAATCGATTGACTACTCGTTTAAAGTCTTCGTCATTTCGAGCATCGTACCATCGATAGGACAACTGCATCCGATAGTATCTCTTGTAACGTAAATTGATCCCCTTTGCAGTCCTCGTCAGAGCAACGCCTTCCGATGATGGCTTTAGCGACGTTGACGCCATCGTGTCGCGTCGGTGTTCATCTATTGTCGCAGCTATACCGTATGCGATGATCGTACGACGTCGCATGTGTGCGTTATACGTGTACATAGATGCAGGTATGGGTTATACAACGCGACATACACGAGTAAAATTGACGCGATTTCCGCGGTTTCAAAATGACGGTGGATATCAGCTACATGACGATCGAACAAGAGAGTTGATCAAAAGGTACTTCAGACGATGAATATCGATTCTTTTTTCATTCCTGCAGGTTTTTCGGATGATTGTTGAGAATGCGCATTCAAATATTAATTCATACTCACAGTCTGCAGTAGAATCATATTCCGCAAAGAACTGCGTGGGATTTGAATGCAAGATTCTTACCTGAAACAAGCGTAAGAAAAAGAATTGTGAGTTAACGAAGTGCGGCCGATTTGCGACTTAAATATCTTAATTGCTGATTTCTCTCTTTCACGTTTTAACCATTATACCTTAGATTTTTGTTGATTTTGGGGCCAAGAATGAAGTTTTTTTGAAATTGATCGTAGGACGCTATTCTGACGTATTTTTACCTCAAGAACACGAATCTGGAAGCTAAATTGATCAATCTATAAAATTGATCGAGTTATCGCAAATTTATCGCTCTGAAAAGTGAAAAAACGAAGATATCTCGATAGGATTTATTTCTAGTTCAATTTAATCAATGGATTCGAATTCCTGAGGTCAAAATACGTTAAAAAAGTGTCCTACGATCGATTTCAAAAATACTTCATTTTTGACCCCAAAATCGACAAAAATCTAAGGTATACCCCTTTGGATTTTTTCGATTTTTGGGCCAAAAATGAAGTATTTTTAAAATCGATTGTAGGACACTTTTCTAACGTATTTTGACCTGAGGAACACGAATCTGCAAGCTAAATTGATCAATCTATAAAATTGATCGAGTTATCGCGAATTTATCGCTCTGAAAAGTGAAAAAACGAAGATATCTCGATAGGATTTATTTCTAGTCCAATTTAATTGATGGATTCGAATTCCTGAAGTCAAAATACGTTAGAAAAGCGTCCTACGATCGATTTTAAAAATACTTCATTTTCGACCCAAAAATCGACAAAAATCTAAGGTATACCCCTTTGGATTTTTTCGATTTTTGGGCCAAAAATGAAGTATTTTTAAAATCGTTTGTAGGACACTTTTCTAACGTATTTTGACCTGAGGAACACGAATCTGCAAGCTAAATTGATCAATCTATAAAATTGATCGAGTTATCGCCAATTTATCGCTCTGAAAAGTGAAAAAATGAAGATATCTCAATGGGATTTATTCCTGGCTCAATTTAGTTGTTGTTTTCGAGTTCCTGAGGTCAAAATACGTTAGAAAAGCGTCCTACGATCGATTTTAAAAATACTTCATTTTCGACCCCAAAATCGACAAAAATCTAAGGTATACCCCTTTGGATTTTTTCAATTTTTGGGCCAAAAATGAAGTATTTTTAAAATCAATCGTAGGACACTTTTCTTATGTATTTTGAGCCCAGGAATTCGAATCCGCAAGTCAAATTGATCTATCTATAAAATTAATCGAGTTATCGCCAATTTATCGCTCTGAAAAGTGAAAAAATCAAGATATCTCGATAGGATTTATTTCTAGTCCAATTTAATTGATGGATTCGAATTCCTGAGGTCAAAATACGTTAGAAAAGTGTCCTACGATCGATTTCAAAAATACTTCATTTTTTACTCCAAAATCGACATCTCTTTTTACAGTATTTTGATGAGTTTTTACGTAATTCAATCCCAGAAGCACGAATCCGTTGACCAAATTAGACTACGAGCAGAACCAATCGAGATATTTCAATTTTTCTGTTGCAAGAAGCGAAAAATTAGTGAAAACTCGGCTATTCTAATGACTGAAATGAAATTACGTCGCTTCTTTCTTCACACTTATTATTAATCTTCGGTAGAGTGGTGCATGGCGAGTGGCGAGTAGGCCAAGTAAATATGGTATACGGTGGTAAGCCCTCGCGAATCAAAAAGAAAATCGTATCACATACTATGCCACGAAACACGTCGTAGGTGACGGAAAGAGAAAATGGAAGAAAAAGATAAAGTAAAACAGGAAGAATAAAGGAAAAAGGAAAAATTTTGTAAAAAAAAGTTTAACCGAGTGAGAGGAGAACGAGTTCTGCGGCACAGCCAGAGGTAGAATTTAGATTAAAAATGGTTGATATACCTTCCGATGCGGGGGTAGACTTGCCGCTGCTGCAATACGAAGGTACACAAGAGAAGGCTGCCACTACACCCCACCCCCCATTTTCCTCTCCCTATCTTCACTTGCCTTCGGCTCTCGACGAAATAATATGCGATTCGAAACTGTCAGTTCAATAAACGGCGTCCAATTCGTATGTTACACAGGGATATAATACAGGAGGATTATAGTGTTCCCGGATCATGTTTCGTTTCAATTTCAAGTTTTCAAATAAGGGTGCCACGGCGTAATTGTTTATATCGGTATGGCCCTCCCCAACCTATTACACTTTCATCTATACCTGATCGATACACCCCCCGCGCATTGCTCCAAAATATTCCCTCACAACTTCTGGCTTCACGACGAATATAAGTATGGGTACGACTGCCCCGTTGAACGGCTCAATTTCGACTGGAGTAATTACCGTAGTAACCACTGAGGCGTACGTCGTGGAATGTTTGGTTTACATTTCTTACGAGGCGAAGCAAAACAAAGGTGTGGTTAGTTTTCATGGTCCCGTACAACGACGGATGAACCATACGCGACGCTGTTGGGCATTCATGGAAATTATTATGGAGATGCGAAATCGATAACAATTACTTTTTTTATCTCCCCGGTTTTCAAAGACGCTGAGAAATAACGAACGAAGAAGACCGTACGTGCAACAAACTTATAGTTATATCAAGTCTAGTATACACGCATAGGATTTTGAGCAAGAGGTGAGAAAATAACAAAACGTCCCAAGAAACTGGATAAGAAACTTTGCTAATTAGCGAGCACCCTTACTGAACTGTAAACAGCATCGAGTTATACGTGCATTGTACTTATCGCTGAGAGGCAAAAAAAAAAACTGTAGAAACTAGTGTGAAGGAAAATTTATTCTCGTATCATCTTCAAAAGCGAAAAATTGAACTCATTCATTTTTCTCATGGTGTGCAAATTCGCGACGTCGTCTCTACGAGTGGTTACGTTCGGTCAGAACGTCGCGACTCATGGATAAAAACGGGCACACGTACGCCGCTATAAGAATGGGGAGAACGGAAAAAAGTGGGGAAGAAATAGGGAGAGAAAAAAAAAGATCCCACGGGCGCAATTGTCACCGAACAAATTACCAGCAGTTCGATTTTGTCAGGGTCGTGGGTCAAACCTGGTCCCGAAAATTCGGGGCTCGATGGGAGATAGCTTTCTCTTGGTGATCGAAAGGTCAGCGAAATTAAAAGGAACCCCATGGTTTACACAGCCGTTCGCAGAATCGGAAGAGAAAAAAAAAACAAAAAAAAAAATTGAATCACCAAACAAGTGCATTAAATGGAATGTGAAGATAATTTGCTAAAATGTTGTGCCAGTGCAGACCATTCTCATAAACCGGTATGGTTCTTTGTCTGCCTTCTTTTTACATTACTTTTTTTCTGCTGCCTTTTCCGTACTGTAAACACTTGACACTATTCACGGAATGCAATCTTGTAATGACGAGCTAAAAATGCACCCTCCCAATTTCACACATATTACCGCAAGAATGTGTAGATGCTGGGGGATGGTGGTGTCGCATGAACATCGTGCTCAGGACGCGAGCTGGTTTCCCACCATCCCTCTCACTTCGCTGCAGAATAACGCGGTAAAATAATTTTACTGCAATTTTTACCAGCAGCTACTGCGGGACGCGAAATAGTTTTTTTTTTGTCCCTGATTTTCCTTTCTTTTTTATTATAATTCGTCTCGCGACTCGGATGCAAATCGCAGGGAAAATTGGTACATATCAGATGACGTTTCCCTACATGAAGGCGATCAACAAGTAAATGCGGAGCAGATACGCGATTTCTGATTGCGCAATTTTCCTTGACCTTTTTTTTTCCGCCTTGTAGAAACGTTGTATATGGAGAAGTGACTACTTTGCGCGACAATGAGTAAAAAGATTTTTCATCGCCCGTTAAAAATCGTTTAGTCTTTGAGTCCCGGCAGAGGGAAAGTAGCAGCAGCGGGAGCCACTTTCGGCTCAGATCTAAAAGACTCGAGAAACAATGGGGTAACAGCTTTGTCCCTTTTGTAGGCCGACTTAAATTTTTCCCTCTGATCGCGGCGCGCCGTTCGGGCGGAAAGGAATTGGAGGATGATGGTGATCGATAATCGTAGTAGCTTTATGCATGTATACGCGTATACGGACATTTTCCGCTTTCGCTGCTGCTGCTGCTCGTGGTGCTGCCGGTGCAGTTAGAGGAAGGGCCTCTAATACCGGGTAATAATCGTAATCAACAAACCTATTACCCACCACAGTAATTTAAACTTTCCGCCCCAAATATTATCTAGCCGGCACATCCAATTTAAAGTTTTCTATTTGAAAATCTGAATCAGTCTGGCGCTCACCGTTCCACCGCGTTTCACCCCCCCCCCCCCCCCTTCACCCCCATCTATTCATCCATCCATCCGTCCTTCCATTTTACCAACATGTATTCCTCGCGTTCTCCATTAATTCCTGAATCCAATCCGTTATACACACACCAGAAAAACGACCTTCGGCGTACACCTACTTTGTGTTATCAAGTTTTCGTACGTTAGATATTATACATATTTCAGGGGCGAAGGGAAGTGCCCGCGATATTTAACTAATCTGGAAAACAAGGAGGATATGTGAATAAAATTAATTGAAAAAATATACGCAACGTCCCGCACTCCTGCACGACGTATGGGAGCGAGAAGGAGAGATAATTTTCATCCCCGAAACGGTCCGGGGTTGACCTTGTATCTCCGAAGGGTGGAGATTTTGTAGTTACCGAGGAGAAGAGTTGCGATGAAATTACGGGGACAACGACCTTTAAGTTTTGACTTAGTGATTCATTCAAAAAGTTTTGACGATTCTTAAATCTTTGAGTCGGGGGCAGTGGGTTGGGTGGGCAGAAACGCGTCGCCCCAGCCGGGCAGAATCTAATTAAAAGTAATTATTTCCTAAAAAGCATCGTCCAAGAGGGGAAGAGGGGTGGTGGAAAAGGGGGATGCAATCTCGGGGTGCCAACGTTCTACCGTTTACATCTTTTTTCATTTTATTTTTTATTTTATTTTTTATTTTCGCCTCCCGTCCCGCCTCTCGTCATTCTCGCGCCTCCCGCGAGTAGCTTGCTCCTGTGTACTACTGTGGGGAAAGCCGACGACGAGAGACGGTGCGAAATGAAAAAAGGGAGAAACACGAGTGATTCTTAATCTCTCACACCGAGCGAATTTTTAATTGACTATAGTGACGAGGTTTAATCTTGTCAAGGGTTTGTTCTCCGCTAGCTGCCGGCGTAGTAATGTACCTATACATGTGAAGCGCGTCGAGATGAGATGATGACATATAGAGGGATGGAACTTGAAAAAAAAAAGGTTTCTTAACCGTCACTTTGTTTTTCTTGAATTATTACTTTCGGATAAGTAATTGATAAATTGAAGGGCCTCTCAGTTTGGACGTTGAAAAATATGTAACATTATCATCGTTATCCTTCGCGGTATCGAAAATTTCGGCAGTGCCGATCATCCGCGTTAGTCGTAGAGGATATTCTATTTCCTCGCCAATCACTGTCCGCGTCTCAATACAAGGTAGATAAATATTTCGAGGCGAAACTATTCTAAGTGCCATCTGAGCCCTGCCATATCCACTCCGTCCAATGTTACGCAAATTGGTTCAATCCTCGCAACATCGTCATATTAATCATAGGAGGGCAAAGTGGGCGGCGGGGGTTGAAGGCTGTAAGCTCGAGTCCGGGGGTGAAACGGAGGGCGAGGGGGGAAAGGGTGGGGGGGGGGGAGCAGACCCGGCTTCGTCGAGCTTCAGTGGGCTTCCAGCCCCAGCTTCATCCCCGACCCCAGTTCCAGCTCCATACCCCATTTCTAGCCCCTTACCGCCGACTCTGCATGATATATTTGGCGCTGAATGTAATTTGAAGGATATACACCCTCTCCAACTACTTGCCCTATCTATTTCGCTGCCTCGCACGAGTCTCAGAAAATATACCGTTGAATCAAATGTTTCAACTTTATTCTATATACCTACTACAATTCCGCGCTGCACGGTCATATCTTACAACGTAAACCTTTTCATTCGGGATTATTAATTTGTTTTTATTTTTTTCCCTCACACCGAAAATTTTCAATCATCAATCCCGTATTTCTTTTTGACACATAATTTTCTCGGAAGCTGAATTCACGTTTTGGAAAACTGGTCGTCTGATAAATTTCATTATTCGTCAATTTTTCCGTATGGTTACGCCCACGTAATCATCGATTCCTCGATAAGATGTCATGTAAAGTAATCTGATGATACGAGAGGCTGTGCAGACGTGTGTCAAAGTCATTAGCAGCCATTTAGGCGACCGCCACCTACCAATTATAAACCCTTTTCGCTCCGGGAAGGTTCTCATCTCTCTCTCTCTCTCTTCACGTCATTTCTCCCTCTCCCTTTCCGTCTCTCTCTCTCTCTCTCTTTTTCCGCTCGTCTCCGTCATACTCCGGTGGTACTCGCGGGTCTCTCTTTCGCTCCTTCGCCCTTCTAGGTCGACAGTTTGCGCGCTGAGAGCTCGTAAGAGAATTGTTACCGTAGCGGGTATCAGGTTACTTAGACAACCATTAGCGGGAACGCGGCAACCCTTCTGCTTAGTATGCCGAAACGCCTCCACTTGCCCTATTCATTATTTAACCGGATTTACAATTACAATTCGATTCCAGAATGGCGCGCCTATATCCACGATTAATCCCATTGTGCCGCATCGTCGCTGTATGTGCAAGATTCCAGCTACCATGATGCCGTATATCTATTCGCATATACCCGCTCAGCCGTCTCAAAATATTCGCGACTGTGCGGATGGATTTTTCGAAATTTCATTCGAGCAGTTCGATGGATTATATTTATTTATCGCAATTCGTTCGTTCTTCAATAAACACTGAAGCCCGTATAGAATGTCTCCCCCTCTTATTCCCCGAAATTTCGTTAAATTGCAGATACACACATATTACTACGGTGCTCCTGAAATAACATATTTATTCACCTTTCTCGTAATTGATGGCATAAACGAAGAGACATTTTTGGAGGTACGGGTTCATTTGGGGTTTCATGAAATTCAATGACGTGTTATTTCAAAGGGATTCGTATAAGGATTCCTATACATAGACAGCACACTTACCGCACGACTTCATTTCTCTCGTGTGATGTGAGAAGTAACAAAAATGCAAATCGTACGTGCGGTATTATTTTTCTTTATTCTTCGTGATATTCGGTGGTATTAAGATTATTGCGTTTAACTTTCAGAAGGTTACCAAAAAAAAATAATAATAAATATACATAACGTTGTTTTTGTTACCATTTATTTATAGAGGATGACTTATACTGTGGCTGAACTTTCGAAATTGCTCCTGTATGCAGCTTTTTCAATTTTCGCAATCTCCTTTTTTCGGTATACGTCTATAGTAATTTTACTATTCTCACGTTGAAAAACTCTAGGATAGCGTATAATATCTCATGCACTCTCGTTGCTTGAAAATCCATCTTTCATTTTAACACACATAATATAATGCGTTACCTTTGCCTCAGCTTCTTGGTACCCCCGTATACCAGTGCCGTTATACGACTCCTTGTCGAAATACATTTGGGCTTTACACGCACACCTTTACCTTAACACCACCATTTAACATATAAATCGTCCGAGGGCTTACGATTCTGTCATATTTATTTATAAGGCAAACTATTCAAGAAACTCTTATACACGGTATACATCCTTACAGACGTTAAAAACTGAAGAAAAGGAAGAAAAAAGGAACAGAAAAAAAAACGAAGTTTATTAAAATAATCCCTGGACGTCTGGATGTTTCTTTTTCTCGTCTTTTCATTGGTTTATTCATTTGTTTCAATACGCGTATATATATACACGATTTTTTTGGTTTTTTTGTTTTTTCGTTAGCGTGGCGCCTGACTCCCGATGAAATTACTACGACCCTTGCGTGATCCTGGTATTTTTCAAAGAGCCCTTCTACGTCAACCCCATCACGTAACCAACGTGGACGTAAACTTTGCCATAAAGGTAAGCGTTTTAATCCCGCTTTGCGAATCCTACGTACATATATATATACATAAAGTAACTCGAGTGCGTGGTAGTGCGTAATTATATGTATACCTACCTACTGCCCTAGGCTTTAGGATGAGAAGTAGGATGAGAAGGAGGAGAAAGAGGGCCCTCGGAGAGCGCGGGGAAGAATAGAGAAGGCGGGAGTTGGAAAAAGACGGGAACAGAGACAGAGAAAAGGGAGAGAAAAGCGGAGAGAGCGAGAGTGAGAACGCGAGCGTACGGAATGTTAAAAGGGGTGAGTGAGGGCGGTCAATAATAATGGTTGACAGAAACTCCGCCAGAGGCGCCAACTTCACGGCGATATGTTAAAAACAAACCCCTCACCCACTTCACCCTCATCCGACTCCAAAGCCCACCCGTACCTTGATTCCGCCCACCGTTAACGCCGACGATTATTCCTCCCGAAATTTGTAACCACCGTTATGGCTGGTAAATGTTTACATAACAATATGGGAATCACGGTATGATGGCATAGTTTACTTATACCTATAATACTATAGAGATATAGGTACAGTCATTACTCGTTTCGATACAACTCCAAACAAATTTCACCACTGGTAGGCTTACATTAAAGCTCATAGAGGGGATCGCGGTGAAGTAAATTTTGATAAAATTTAATCACTGAAAACGATGAGGTTTCTCTAATCTGTAAAACTGCCGAACGAATGGTTTCTCCAGAAATCATACCTTCGGATATCCCGATATTATTGAAACCATAGAAGTTATACGGATTACATACTTCTGAAGTAAAGTTGAACGCTCTGATTGAAACGATCGTCCGTCGACTCCCGCGATAGGCCCATTTTTGTTTTTCTTTATTTCCACGTTTTTTTTTTTCCTCTTTTTATTATTATACCACTTGGAACTCGAGCGAAAGAGCGGAAGAAAGAAAGAAAAAAAAAGAAAGACGAAGAAAATATCCGCGGATCGATCATTTCCTTGGAAAGTTGTAGCCCGCGGCCGAGTCATGGACACCTGAAAACGCGTAATTGGTTATCCAATAAGAAAGATCTTTGCGTCCTTGTTTTTTTTTTGTGTTGAGCTTTGTTATATCATAAAGTAGAAGGTTTATTGGAAGCTCTCTCTTCGTTCTCAGCTGCTTTTAGCTCGAAGGCTGTACAGGGGACTCCCATCCTCATAGATCTCGGAGGTCACGGGACTCGAGTCTTCACTCACGTGGTGTCGCAGATCACAAACCTATTGTGCTAGCCACTCGCTAGCTCTTGGAAGATTTAACGGCCCAACAAAAGCATCTTCGTAGATATACAGCGAAACGCGCTGGCGTAAAGCATACTCACACTCACCACACGCTGTGCCGTTGGGGCCCCACGTGGCGCACCACGCCGCAAGCTCGGGGGCGCAGTAGCTTAACACAATTATTTTTAATACACGGGAGATTTATATCGCGGAAGGGTTGCCGACGCTCTTCTTTTCTCCACCTTTCCACTCCCTCACCCGTACCTCCATTTTCTCTACCGTAATGTGGAGAAATAGAAACCCCGAGTGAAAAAAAGTAAAAAAAATTAATCAATCTTCCATAGACGTATAGACGTATACTATATTAGCGTACGCTTAATGAACTATATTTCGACTTATTAAATTTCGATGGGGTAAATTTTTTTCATTTTTTTTTTTTCGGTGTTTGTCCGTAGGGCGCCCCATTTCTTCGGAGGGGGATAAATTACGAACCCTAAAATGAAGGTGCAGGACATGTACTCGCATGTATATGCATACCAATGTGCATATATGTATAGTATTTGAGTACACGTGTGTAACATAGCACGTGCGTATGGGAGCAGCATGGTTGTTTTGTGTCGATGTAGTCCATCCGTGTATGACCCTGTTGTTTTATTGGGGCTTCCTCTCCCGTCAAGGGAATCGTTAATTTCACCATAGCGATTTTAATTTGTCCATAAAGCTCTCCCCGTGCACCCTACGTGAGTCATAAGCGACACCGCAGCAAATGAAATTTATAGGCTATTTATTAAAGCGGGTAGGGTTGAGTTTTTAACTTTTATATTTTAGAATAAAAATTTCATTCATTAAAACCGACGGTCATCAGACACCCAGAAAACTCATCTCAGATCCTCTTTCAACCCTCACGTATTTTTTATTTATTTCATTTTATTTTTTTACTTTTATAACCTCGTGTTCGCGATCAGCCGTAAAACGACAGTCTACACTTGTATTTTTCAAATCCATTTATCGAACCGATAAGAACCGGAGCAAAATAGATGAAAAAAAAAACCAAAATAAATCGTTAAGTAAATCGAAATAAATAAAAAATATGAAAATATCGAGGGTTCCGGAAAAATGCAAGCGCCTCGCATCGAAACGAGATATTTTTATCGATCGCGAACGTTTGTAGTGATTTTCCTGGTATTCCACAAGGAAATTAACTTTCCTTCGTCCAATTTATCTGAAAGAGGCGTTTCCAATAAACGAAAATTGTCGGATATTGAGCAAACCTACTAACGTGCGCACACCTCTACACGCCACCCCATACTCATATTATTCGTAGCGAGGACAGAGAAGGAAAGCAAAGATAGGGGAAATGAGGAAGGAAAAAAAGGTGAGGCAAGAAGGGGGACAGGTGTCGTTGGTATGAAATTTTAAACAAGCTAATCTTGAACAGATATTGAACCGATATACCGAGAAGGAACGGAGTCGTTATGCTCCGAATGTCTCGTTACGCGAGGTACGACGGGGTGGTAGTTGGCGGGGCTGAACGTGGAGGGTAAAGAGGGCGGGCGAAGTGTAGGAGAGAAAATAAAGTATGTTTTGTCTTGAGCAAAGAGAAAAAAAAAAAAAAAAAAAGAAAATAGAAAAGAAAAGACTGAATAAAGAACGAAGAAAATGTAAAGAAATTATCGGAAAAGTGAACTTGTATTGTTATACAAGACAGGAATAATATTATCCCCATTTTATTCCTCAATGGTTTCGCCCACGTGAATTTCTGGATGATTTATTTGCTAACAATATAAGTTACCCAACCTTGTATGTTGAACACCGCTGTGGGTTTCGATCAGCGATATCCAGAGCTTTCGAATATTGCCGTGTGTTGATAGAGTTCTCGAAAAAGAAAAGAAGAAAATTCTCTAATTTTAATCCCTTTGAATAATTGATCAAGTCCAAAATTTGCAAGTATAATAAAATTATCCTTTCATCATAGACACGGAAATTTTTTCGGCATAGTTCTCAGCTCTTTTCTCCTAGCACATGCGGTATGAGAAAAAAATAAGGAAAAAATTTTTTTAAGTTTGCGTTTCTACCGAGCGATGCCACCCCAAGTCTGAAAGCTGTGCGTCGCAGCCCGTGCTGCCCTTGGCAACCCCTGATCCTGTTTTATACAAGGGTTGCTATATCTGCTATAGGGTATATAACCGCGTAGGGAACCCGCTGCGTCCTGGACTGCAGAAAAAGAAGCAGCAACGGCAGCAGCGACTCTCCCCTCGCTCATGCATCATACACTCGGTTATTTTTGCGCTACAATGAGCCGGGCAGACGTAGATAGAGCCGCAGCGACAGCCCTGCGGGGGTTGCTGCACAATCCACGCGGTGAAATAAATTATTACTTTCGCAGCTCGCGAAGCAATATCTGGGCTAATAGGACTTTCAAGGAAAGAGATGAAGGCCCGGTTATAGGGAAGGGAGAAAATGGCGGAGGAGAGGCTTAAGGGAGGGCTTCACTTCGCCACCGACTAAGCTCACCACCAGCTACGTATGGTTACACTATTCCGCGTATTATCTTTCTCCGCGTGTTCAGCATCGCAAGTGCCCGTCTCTCGTTCGTTTCTTTTTTGAGCGGCGCAGATCGAGCGGCAAAAAATGAAAAAAAAAAAACATTCAAGTACCCAACGTTACTCCGTTTCGTAGAAAACAACCCTGCGGAGAAGGAACGACTATCGTGACATCGACCCCTAGGAATTTCATTCCGTCCGATAATCGTGACGATTGCACGCACTTTACGATTTGTTTTCCAACCCCCAACCTCGAACCCGCTTTGTCGAGTCGCTTGTATTCGATAAAATTACCTGGCCACCGCTCTTCCTACTTCTCCCTTACCTAAACCTCCGATCATCCAAGCTAATTAAATGACCTTGGCCCTGCAGTCTGCCGTATTGGTCTACCCACCACTTACTTTGAGTTGCACTGCTTAATTAACCACAATCCACTCACGCGATCGAGTATCCCGCAGGTATATAGTATACAAATTGTAAGGATACTCTTATGGCGTACCGTGATACTACCCATACGTTCGCCCCTCATCACGCACGCATGAATAAATTTCATCGGTTTTTTTATTTGTTTTATTTGATTTTTTCTTTTTTTCTTTTTTCAACCCTCACGTTAATCGTTCCTCGTTTATTTTCACCATTTTCAACAGTATCGATCAAAGGGTTACGATGGAAATTGGAAAAAACCATCTCATCAAACGCTCCCTACATGGAATGAAATACAAACCGTTTTCATTTTCGAAGTAATTTCAGTAAAAAATAACAAAGTTTGCAAAATTGCCGTCGCGCGAGTGGCGACAGCAGGCCAATCAGACAATTATGATTTTTTACCCAATGGAAGGTCCTCCCAGCCAGCAGCATGGAAAAGCACGTATCAATGCGATAATAACAGAGGTGAATTTCTAGTGAGACAAAATATGAGACGATTCTATTTATACCTTCGAAATAAAATCATGGCAGCTGCTCGATGGTTAAGCGGCGGTTTTGTAGACCGATGAATGGTTGGAAGACCAAAGCGGAAATCTTCATCCTTTGGTGCTAGGATAATCCTAGCTAACAGTCGCCGTGGAATGGCGCTCGTAATATTTCTTGGAAAGGTATTCAATCCTGAATAGAGAAAGTCCTCGGATTTCCTGAGATGTGAGTAAGGATTTGAAGATTGAAAAAAACTAAACAAAAGGTTGTGGAAATTAAGAATCCTCGCGTCGAGCGATTAACGCTCATATTTATTTTGTTACGGAAAGCGGATTTGAGGAAATGTGAATGCGTGGAAGAAGGATTGTCTTTTAATCTTGTCATTCAGATTGAAAATGTCGTGATTAAAGAACATGAAGAATTTCTGGACACATTTTTTTAACATTTACGGTGAGAGTGTAAGAATAAAATATTTTATCACAATCCTCGACTCTGAGATCAGAATCTGGTTTAGATGACGCGCAATACCCCGCATATATTTTTTCACCCATGCGAGCTGTGTAGAGCGTGTATAAATCTGGAGATAGAAACGAAAGACGAGATTTTCACTTGCCCCTACCGAAGGGAACTTGGGAGTTCCATGTACATATATTTCTCGAGGATTTTTCTCCATGGCGGTTGACCCGGCGGAGAGTTTTGTCGGATCGAACCCTGCGGATGCGGCAACGTCTACTATTCGCCTTCGGTTTTTGATTAACTTATGAATACTTGAAAGCTGTTCCTCCATCCGCTCCAACTTTACCACCCCAACTTTCAACTTCTTCTTTTTCTTCTACTTCTTCCTCCTCTTCTTCAACTTCTTTCTTCGTACGTTCTTCTTTCACATTGTTTCGTTCCACGGTCGCGCGTTTTTCGTTCTCGGTCCCGGATTCCTGCTCGGACCGCCCTGGAGGTCCGCTCCGCCGCGCCGTTGTGGCCATTAAACTTTAAAAATTCGCGAAACGAACGGAATCTCACTCTCCGTGTAATTTTATCTCACTACTTTTATTCCGGGATTCCACTCCCACCGAATATGCGCCTCTCACCTCTCGCCAGGAGCGCGAGCGAACATATTTCTCGAAGATATCTTCTGCCAGCTTGGCTTATTTATTTTTTCGCTTTTTCTCATCCGGTATATAAGGTGTACTATATTCTTTTATTTTCCGTCATGTCTATTCAATATCAGAAGTCCGCGATCGCACAGACGGGATTATAACGACGATATAACAATAGCTTGGATTCCAAAAATATATACCTTATACGCGAATACTCAAAGAATTTCTGAAATCTTACGATGCGCCAAAGGGGGAGGCCTAGAAATATCGGTATTCGGTAATGAAAATAAATATTTATCGATCCATTCACCGATAACTGTCATAGACAAATGATTTTTTTCTTTCCTTTTCTTTTTTTTTTCTTTCGAAACATCAAACGTGCAGCGGTATATATGATTTTGATTTTCATTCGAATTCGTAGTTCACCGGGGTTCGTCGCTCTCAACCGCACACCGCGGCGAACGATAAGTTTACGGTATTAGACGTGAGGGAGCAATCAGCGAATTATACCTGCAATAACAATAGCGTGGATTCCTAAAATAGCTTTGAACCTCAAGATTCCGATAAAAGTCCTGCAGGTTATAGTCCGAGGAGCCACAGAAGGCGTAGTCTGGGTTGAAGAAACTGAGGAGTAGGAGAGACTATAGAAGATAAAAATCATCTCTGCCCAGACAATCCTTCCCCATCCTTCTCCGCGGACGCCTGCCTCTCGGCTTTCTTTTACTCTTTTTGTACTTATAGGTATATAGACTTAATACGTATCTTCAACGTGCCGATGCTTCGGATATTCCCACTAATTATCTACTCACCCCATCTCCATCTTTATCCTTCCTTATTCCACCTTTCCTATAGCTTCCTGGGATATGAAAGATAGATAAGAGGTTCGGGGGATCGGAGATGAGGGCGAATCTACGGAGAAGAGTAATCCTGAGAATGTTACGCTTCGATCAATGCCTTCGCAACTAATTGCGCAAGACAAAAATGAGTTGTACCGTTGTAATTTTTTCCTATCTTTTTTCTTTTCATTCAATTTATATTTTTCTTCTCACGAACAAAATCGACGTGGATCAATTTGACGTTAAACGCAACACCCGTGTGTTATTGTTACGGGAAATGATAATATTTCACCTCGTTTCTTTTTTTTTATCAAATTTAAGGGTTGCTTTACGAATATCCAAAAATGTAGATGCGAATGTAGAATTTTCAGTGAATAACAACAACTCGTTGAGCGAGTCTCAGAGCTTAGCGTTATTTTAAGAAAGTTATTGGAGTGGATGAATTTTGTTTGCCAGGTAAATGATTCCTCGAAATTGTATTTCCAAGATTTCGCAAACAAAACTGTATCATAAAGCAGTCTGCAAGCAGCTCTGCAACTCCAAGTTCTCCGACCGATAAACGACTACTAGGCAAGGGTACACGTCCCTATATACGTACACCAAGAGGAATGAATTATTTGCAAGATGAATATTTATAAATCGAGAAATGGTAGTGGTGGTGGCGATGGTGATGCCATGGTGTTCGAGTAAGGGAGAGAAAATTTTCAGTTTAACAATTAATTGCAAAGTTTAAACTCTTCACGGTTTCCCATGAAAATTTGCGTAACGAACCGCGTGTATATATTATATACTGCAAAACTTCATGAGACAGACATACATTACACTCAAAGTAAACACCCCCATTCAAATTAATCGTCGTACCTACACGTATTTGTAGAGAAAGAGTAGAGAAGAAAAGAAAAGAAAAAAAACGAGCTAGAAGATATTCAAAAATTCTTGATTGGTTAACGAAATTTTTACAGCACAGACAAAATTTATCCTCCAATTAACATCGTTCACCGTATAAAAATGTGCTAGTGTTCGTATTCGGAATACTTCGCAGTGTTTCTGCCCGGTACGTTGTACGTACGGCGGCTAAACAATACAGTGAAGGAGCGAAGTAAAACACGAGAATAAAACGAGTGGAATAAAACTTCCGGAAGGAAGGAAGGAAGGAAGGAAGGAAGGAAGGGGGTAAATAGCGGAGAAAAAAGAGCTCTGAGAGAAGAGTAGAAAAAAGATAAAAAAAAAAAAAAAAGAAAAACGGGACGAACTAAAAGTGCCGGAGAACAGGGCCGAGGGAAACTCCTCCATAAAAGCAACCAATAGAAAGGCTATCGTCGGCGTGATAGTTCTATTACAAGTTCCCATTGCTATAAAGTGAAATCGGCCAGAAGCTTTGAGTTTTACAATCAAACCGCGCTCGCTGCGTGATCGTGCTGCAGCAACCGTCGCGTTGGAAAGAAAGAAGGGGCTTCGAAAAGGGGGATTCGCATCGGACAACGCATACGAAACACGGCCAATTTCAGTTCACGTTCAAATAATCTCCCACTGTACGCCGCTTACTCGGCAATAAGCGCCTTCCCCGCGTTCCATCATCCCCCACGTACATATATACCACCGATACAAAATTAATCACGTGACGCGTATTGTCTGCATAAAAAATTTCCCGCTACGTTTCCTTTATTTTTTTTTTTACTGTTTTTATTTGTTTCTGTTCTCCGTTTTATTTCTTTGTATTTAATACAGAGGAGCGCCCGGGTGTTCTCGGTTATTTATCAGTCCGCTTAGCTACATCTTAAAGAACTAATACGTCATCGTTCGTGGCAGAGGTAGATGGATCGGGCCGCCAAGTATAACACATTCGAACTTTGCCGGGGGTAAACTCGATCTTTAACTGCGGCAGAATAATTTATTTCTAAATCTGCACATTATATAGACCTTCAGATTTTTGTTAGTGGCGAAAACATTTCTTTCGACTATTTTTTACGGGGTAAAAAGTTCGAGGATCAAGGATCTCGTACTCCTGAGCAGAAAATTGCGGAGAACAGCATCGCACATTATCGCACGATCAGGGCTTAATTAAACAAAGACCGTCGATCCGCTTATGGCTGTAAGGAATCTTTTGATCTTGTTAGCGCTCGGCGTGGTCGTTGGTAACGCTCCTTTTACCGCCTGTGCAGGAGCTCGGCTCAAAGTCCTTACGTCCGTCAGGATTGTTTTCAGTTCCGCAAGTCACTGAGATTATCCGAAATTTAACCCTCGAATCACCCGCTCCTGATCAAGGAATCGCGTTTATCGTTGCTAACAAAATTAAAAAAGAATATTGAGTTCACGGATGCCCTACGTATTCCATCTTACGTGACCAAGGAAGAAGAAAAAAAATCTCTGCACAACGTTCGTGTCACGCGATGATTAATTTTCAATTCCTCGAAATGAAATACCCCATCTAGAATTGTAATATGCAGAAATTCGCAGAATTTAAAAAAACTCTCTCTCTGTTGTATACGTGGCACATATTATGCACATGAACCGGAATGCCGCGTAGCGTGACCTATCGCAACACCGGCAAAGCCTCGCCTTTCGCATTTGCAGCATTGCACAGGTGGGGTCAAACGGGGTCAGCTGCACGTTCTCTAGTTGCAGAAGCGTCAGCGTAGCTTAATATAAATTGCGAGGGTAGGGAAGCTAAAGGTGGGACGAATGATAAGCATTTCAACGCCTGGTGCTATTGTTGTCTCAACGATAAGATCTCCCGTTAAATCCAAACCTCGGTTGGCCCTCCGAGGACAGTTTGAGTTATGCCGGTTCGTACTACAATGAGGGAGGGTCACCCCGGTGTGGCGTTGGTGGATGCAGGGAGGAAGTGGAAGGGATGAGAGAAATAGAGAATTCGCTTATAGGGTGGCGACAAATTTATACCGAGACTAACGCATCACGCGACTCGGAAAACCGCGACCAGCACAAAACACACGAAGAGACGTCTGAAATTCGAAGGTATTCCTTCGCCCGCGGACCGCACCGACGACCTCAGAAATCGGAGAAAAAAAATTTACAAGTCGAATGAAAAAAAAAATCGTCGCACCGACGAATAGATATTCCTTGCAGCTTTTTCCCTGGTGGAGATTTCCACGAATTAGTAAAGGTACATAAATAACCATATAGTATAGGAATGCAGAGGCGTGTTTTACCACGTGTGGGGTTGGTTTGTGCGAAGTTTTCTTTTCGGGAGGGTTTATATGCCGGATGAAAAATTACTTGGATATTTTACAGGGGAGATCAAACGTCAGAGTCTCGTCTACCACTTATTTCGAGCATTTCACGTTAGCTAAGCACGTGACAACCTGGAAATTGGATCCAATTCTAACGGGATAACGGATAGCCTTTTCCCTCCTGTTTCCCTGCACTATACTCGTTCAGCTACTCGTACATTTTTCCGCAAAGATATCAAAGAAAAATGCTGCGCTTCCGGTGCACCACTTACTGGAAATCCTAATCTAGTCAGCCAAACAAAAAAAAATAACCAACAAAGAAACTTGCATCTACTGTACCAGCACCCCCCCCCCCTTCCCCTCCTCATCGGCCATACGTAATGCAACGTATTTGGATATACGTGACACATTTCTACCGCGGTAGAGTAGGTGCAGTTTTAAAGGGATGGAGGAGGTAATCAGTGCAGGATATCAAGACAGTAAGTACGGAAATTACGAGAAACTCGTGAAACAGTTTCAACGTACGTTACATACATATATCGCATGGATTAGCCCGCCAAATGTGTGTCGCGCCGTATTACCCGATACAACTTTGTTACTGCGTCCTAAAATGTGAAACGTAACTGTTGACTACGTGTAGACGAACATATATTCCTACAGAATTGCATCTGCACATACGTCAGAGTTTAGTAATACGTATAGAGACGAAACAACTCTCAGTTTATACACGAACCGTGGAGGCAAAGAGCGGAGGAGTAGAGAGGAGAGGAAAACTCGACGTAATGGATACTGCAGTTCTGCAGCAAACCGTGTAGCAATAGGGTATTTTCGAAAGTACAGAGCTTGTTTGTATGCATCCGTAGGTGACTTCTGTAGCCAGGTCAAAGAAGCTTTGTACCGGGCCCAAATTGGAGCTGTATTGTCAAAAAGAGAACGTTTCTGCCGCTGGTACTGCTGCCTGCAGTTCTGGCGCGAGGGAGGTAAAAATGGGAGGATATACAGAGCTCGAAATTGATCCGCGGCAAACGCTGAACTTCCGACGGAAATTTTAGTTCGACCAGTTTACGCGTTAATCTTCGTTCACGTACACATGCGTATGTAATATTCACACGTGTAACCAATCGATTTATACACGTGCTTGGAGCGAATTTCTTTTTCTACGATTCATTTCCTCGGTTAAGATAACTCGTCTTCGTAAATCCGAGATGGTCGAGTCGTCGACTGGAGCGGTTTCTACGACTTTCGATTTTCCTGCTCTCCGGCTAATCCAATTTATCGAATATTTATTGAGCCTATACCAGTCGAGGAGGTGGTTCTCGTCACCCCCCTCGTCTGGTGCTGACCGTCAGCCCTCGACGCCCCGAAGAATCTTCCCTCGATGGTATTGCGCTCGTATATTAATTACCCAGCATTAGCTCCGGAGTGGATTAAGTATTTAAGAAGAATGGCCTGCAGATATCTTTGGGGGGAATAAGACCTGTCCGTTCGCCGCCGTTGGGAAAGTGGAAGATGGTGTGGGTATCGGGGTCACGGGGAATTGCACAGGGAGCATATTTTCATCCCCCTACTTCTACCCACACGAACACCGTGGATTTCTCGGCGTTGGGTTTGGTCCGCAGCTTCGACTATTCCTGCAGGCCGCGCGCGGTGCCACAAATTGGAAAAGGGAATCACCCACCCTAGCTCAATTTCCCCCACCCACGTCGCGGAAAAGCGTTTTCACTTCAACCACCCCCTTCGACGATCTTACAACGTCTACGAAAACGACGCAGTCCATCTTACGAGGATCCGCCTTGATCTAGTCCATGTGTAAACGAAAGTCTCCCCATGTAGCTATAGAATAACCGTTCCAAACCGTATCGCTGATCCTCTTCCGCTGCATCTTAACTAAGGGCTTCCGGAAGCCTGATTTCAATGTCATCGTAACATGCACCGACCGTTTTGTAGAAACAATGGTAAAAAGCTATGCAGAAAAAACGGTGTGGCGGTTTAACTGACGGAAAATCTTAATTGCTCCAGATCTGACCGCATCCAGGTCCACCTGTTCCTCCCTCGGAACAAACGTCTCTCAGTTCCCTGGTGGTCCTGTGGGATGAAATGAGCTCGAACTGCCGCTGCAGAGTCCCTCCGACTATCCTGGACGACGCATTTATCGAATCACAGACCGGCGAGAGGCGGCGGTCCCACTTATCTAATTGCTTCTTAAATTGCCCGCGATAACCTCTCTTCGACGGACAATACTGCCACCGATTTTCTCCCCCTCATTCGCCCCGCAGTAATTACGGTAACTCAAGAGAAAAAAAGTGTCAGGAATTAGAGTTGAGGAAAAAAATTATTCTTCAATTTGATAAAGCATAAGTAACCTTCTGAGTGATCGATAAAAATTCATTCCGTATTCGACTCCCAGCTATTTTGGTTCGCCTTGTTCCACTCCGTCGTTAACAGGGAAGGAGGGAGAGCAGTATGGGAGTGGAAAAATGGGAAGGAAATAAAAAAAATTGATGAAATTGCGAGCTTGATATCTATCTATTTTTCCTTTAGCCAGAGGGGGTGGTCCCAGAGGTGTCGGAGGAATGACAATTTTCTCTTATCATCTTTCCAACGCGACCAGGTCGACGTAGACGTTTAAGCTTCGTTAGAGCACCAAGCGTATCAAGTCAAAGCGATAGAGCGAACGCGACGAGAATTAATGTATCTTACATGACCGGCCGCTATGGATGAGATTGGTTGCATGAAAAAAGTGGAGGTTTGACTCGAGAAAAATCAAAAGCTCGATCCAAAAACGTTGCAGTTATATTACATTCACCATTCTGATACGGGAAAAAGAGAGAACTGTAAGCGCAGAATAGCGCCGTCGTGGAATCGAGAAAGGCCATGGAGCGAGCTGGTCTTGAATAATAGACAAAAATTTTATAGCCTTGGTTTCGAGGATATCCGTATACCTATACACGAAGTAACAATAGGATCACAAGGATCAGCTTCTCATTTGCTTCCTTGGGTACGTGATAGTGAACCTTTTCTCAGTTTGCTGTCGCGCAACAGGAAAACGGGGAAAAAGTAGGAGCTGGAGCCGCAGGCAGTAGGCGGCTATATCGGAGAGGGAAAAACGGAGGGCGAGGTAATGTGATTGGACCGTTATTCCGACCTCTTTTGTCCACCGTTACTTTCCATTGTAATTGTTTCGCCGTTGCCACGGGTCCCATGTTCGCATACTAGGAACCGTATTTAGCGCCCTACGACACCCTCAGGAGCCACGTCGTATCGTCAAAGATTTCAAACGAACAACGACCACCCTCAAAACCCCTGGGCAAGGTCTTTCCCTACCCGAGCGACCGACGTTATCATATTAATTTGGATATTTAATAATATACCTACGAATTGCTACCACGTAAATTTTCATCTGGAGAAATATAATCGCCGGTAGTTCTGCCAGACGACGAGTCATTTTTCCTTTTTTTCTTATCTCGCATTTATCTGATAAAAAAATTTCAAATATGACATTCTTGTCGAAGGAATGTCTGCTTGGTAACATTTATTGCAAAAGTTGTAATAATATTTTTGATGCGTGCTTGTTATTTCTAACCGAAATTTTTTTCAACGATCATAAAACTGCACCGAGAATCGTGCGGACATTGGAGAAGAATCATATTTTCCTACCTATACGCGTGTTTTAATGGCGTCGTTTAATTTTCCACGTATAAAACGTAATAATCCAAGTACCTATTGTCATACTTATGGTACATAATGTTAGAAAATTTTTACGACGAGATTCCATCCCGCTCCGTTTTTTGTTTTTTTTCTCCCCATGGGGTTCACAACGATTACGTCTAATTTGCGGTTATGCAAAAATATACGTATCACTTGAGTACCGTCTAGAACACTTTTAGATGATACCAGCTATGGCTTAGTCTTCTCTCTGATAGCGTCTCCAGGGTCGCTTCAATTTTCTTATGCAACACTCGAGGTTGCTGCTAAATTTTCACCCGCTAACGACTGCGCGATTCGCAGAAGCCAAGATCTCAGTTTCCGACCTCTCAACTCTTTACACGAAAAAAAGAAACCTGAAAACCGATCTCAGGCCGCCCCTCGACTCCGTCTTAATCCCACCTGTTCCATTTTCTCGTACTGCTCTCGCTGGCTTAATAGGTTTGCAAGGAGAGAATAAATTTCGCACTTATGCTAATACCCCATACCACGTCCTAGTGTCTCTCCAGCTACTCCAAGACGTCTTTTTATTATAACTGCAGTACCCCCGCAAAAAACACCCATGGGATTTTTGAATCGCCTAATATATTCATAAGTTTAACCTCACCTTATTTTCCCACTCCCCCCTCTTTTTAGTCACCGTAACTTTTACGGTTTTGAAGTCCTTAAGTATTTTGGAAAACCCAGTTCCCGGTCATTTTTATCATCTTCTCTCCGTTCGATATTTAGGCTATTTTTGATAAAATTTATCCCCGAGAAACCCATTCCTCGGAAGCTTTCCGATGTTATTTCGAATATTCGGGAAGAGACGGTAGTCGGAAAATCCGCGATATAGATATACCACCGTCAAAACTGTTTTAGAAACGAGTAATTTTCTCGTTACATTCTGTTCGCTGACAAATAGCAGCCTGAGACCAGTTTAATTAATGTGCGCATTGTGTACATTCCAACAAAGGACTATCAGGGTCTAAACGTAGCTACGTTGGGGGGAGAGAAGGGGGAGAAAGAGTAACATACCCATGGTAGAATCAGGTATCGCATGGAGGGGAAATTTTAGGTGTAGCTCATGGTATGATATTATGAATGGTATATATATGCATACATATATATACATCTACATACCTGCGCGTACCTAACCCACCTGCTATTTCATGACACTCACCGTAACAACGCTCGTGGAACGCTAAGAATTATCGCGATATGATTATACGTACACATCATGCAAGGCGTTTCTGGAACTCCGACTGTTGAACGAATTTATTATCACTGAAATTCTCAGCTGCTGCAGAATCAAATTTCAACCTCTGAGAAATCGAGCGATCTGATCACGGGCGGTAATTAATACAAACGACTGTTGTCTCAAATTCAATTCCTGATGCATTATACTTGCCCGATGCATATCGAGCCGCTGAATATTCAGAGGCATCATTTTCGGTTTGCATAATATTCGGGGGTTTTAGAGCGTGACTTTTGAATTTATATATACGAATGAAAATGCATCCCGAAATAGGGCAGCGCCAAACTAGCTTTTTCTCTCGCAAAAATGGTCCGTATACTCGCATGTATATGATATAATGGAAAAATGCAGTTTTCGCTGGGGTATAAATGGCGAACATCAGCCTACGTGGATTTATTATGCACATACATACGGGGTGACGTATCGGTCGGCGGAAATCTGTTGAAACTAATGGCTATGGAGGACCGGATTTTGCATTAACGCCTCCGTTAATTCGTTGTAAATATAGTCACGGCTGACTCTGTTTGCCTTCCGTATATTTCGGAGCAGCAGCAGCAGCAGCAGCTATCCACTTGCCATTAGTACGATGCAGTTTGGTTTGACTGTCAATTGTATCCCACACCACCCCATAACCGCCGAAATAACGATCTGATTGAAGTGGAAATCATCAGCGAATCTGCACTGGGTCACGATAAATTCGTCGTTCAACTCTAAAATAGCTATACGAGTATATCTCGATGGCAGATCCACTTGATGCAGTGTTTGCTGACATTCAAATTACGTTTCTAACTATATCGCCGGTAGATTATGATCCGACAATTTTCGTAATTATAATAGTTTCATTATTGAGAAAGATATTTCTTCCCCTCGTTTTTCAAATCCCACAACGCTGTTTTAATTTAAACTATACAATTTTTATCTCACCTTTTTATCCACGCACTGATTTTGTCGATCCAATAATAATCCCGGCGACGAGCAGGATCAGCTGAATTTTATGCGAATCATTCAGGGAAAGTGGCGAGTCGAAGTTTGGGCGTTTGCAGCGTAGGTACCGGTAGGCATGCTTACGCCAAATCTATTGCAATGTATTTTCGATAAGCCATATCGCGTTAACGGTGCGCAAACCTAGTTCATTTAATACATCGGGTAGGTATAAAGGTAGGTATAACTGTATAAAGTCCTGCTGGAGTAGGCGGCTCCGTTCCGTACCAAAACCGCTGTTTTACGATCATCGTTTTTGATTTCAATCCATAATTTATCCGACTCATCACATTTTCCCATCAACGCACGAGAAAATAAATTCTACTCTACCGCCATCTTCGTCGTTTTTTTCCGATAATTTTCTCAAACTTACCTTGGTAATTTTCGGACTGCGTTTGTTCCGGTGGAATGGCATATCCAGTGGTAGAATTTGGTAGGCAGCCGTTTCGGGCCTGTTGTGCCCGTAGCGTATGGGTAGCATGAAGGGAAGGGCCCCGCGGCGGGACTTCTGGAGGGGCTGGCTCTGGCGGGGAATCACCACCAGTGTCTGCACAGGCAACCATAACTTCTTTTGTATTATACGGAAATTTTCACCCTCAAGTTTCCAAGAGCTTGCGTGCCCCTGCCCCCTCCCCCTCCCCCTCCCTACCCCACCCACGAGTACATCGCGCTCTTGTGTTCTTTGTTCATTCTGGTCGCGATACCATGTTTTGTTTTTGTGTCAGCAAAGAGGAATTATGAGAGTACATGCTCGTAATTTAGAGAACATTCACCATCAGCCTGTACACCAAGTTTAATCGTATATATGTATATCAGAGTTCCAAGAAATTCTTTAACATAATTTACGCAAAATGTTATGCAAAAATTCTTCAGAGTATTACGTGTACTAAAAAGTAGCAATGAGTTGGACAAGTACTGGGAACCGGATGAAACGATGTCAATTATTCTCGTGGTTGAAAAAATAATTTCTTTCGTTTCATCTCAATATGAAAAGTAACATGGTATCCGAGTGTGTGGCGTGTCAGACAAACGTTCCGTATGAGTAACGTATTCATTATTCGAATCTATGCATGTAAATTTAACTTATAAGATATGAAATGTAAACGGTGTGGTTAATTATTAATCAGCTTGTTTTTTAATCACATACATTAAGCATACCAGTTAAAATCAGGCGCCTAGTTGCGTACGTGTGTGTATTGTGTATATTTGTAACGGATACGATGGTTGATTAAAATGCTAGATGTTTATAAATAAAATGAGGTACTGAGCTACTTCGTGCATGCACGCATGCCAACGTCTAACCATTCAAGTGGGTTATTACACCGTTGCTGTTCTTTATAAATTTGTATCTGCGTACATAGGTATTATGCATTTCCGACTGCAACGGTACCGATATAGCTCTATGCGTGTATAATGTACGCCGTGATCAATAATTCAGGGAAAGTGTCATCCGGATAATTTCGCCGTACGTACGATGTATGTACGTATATCCCTCGTATATCCGCAAATTGTACGGTATCGCACGTTATAATTATCCGGATACGCGGGGATATAGATGACGCAGACGTAGCCACGTAATCTTACCTATCGCTGTCATGTATCTAGGTGAATTATGATATCTATGCCGAACTGTCCGAGTACCTTTTCGAGCAATTTTTATACGCGCAATAGAAGAGCCGCGAATAGGTTCACCGTATAGGCGCGTAGAATCGTGTCGACGGGAGGTGCGTCGCCCTCATGACTTTTGCCCCGTTATACGCGTTACCCACGTGGTTGTGACGGAGACGACGGGTCAGTTATTGTACGTATGTGATACGTCTCCAACTCATTGTCCGCAATAACTTTTTCGCATAAATACGTCAGTAGGTAAGCTCCCGAGTTGTGCGTCGCGTACAAATGTACGCTATACCTAGCGCGATATATAGGCTACTGAACCCTCGACGAGTCGCGTAGTGGTGACGATGTTATTTTGCAAAATATTACGCGATACGAATTCTTAAAACGTCAAGAAATATTTATGAACGGCGCTTTCAAAAGCACTTTCGAATGTTTTTTCTTTTTTTCTTCTCCTCTTTTCTTTCTCCTCTGTTCACTCATCCCCGTGTAATAATGCTTATATTTTGAAGGACGCGTGTACAGCTTGTCGCCTAGGCTAATGGATTCAACTCCTCAGATTTCTATGAAGCCTATTAAGTAATTCTCGTAAGCCGCTTCAAACAACCCTCCAAACTCTCACCCCCTTTAAGTCCGTTTTCACATTGCCCGTACACACCAATACCACGATTCTATTCGTGACCTCGTAAACACCGAAACAAGTATCGGTATACGCGTAGTTTTGCGAAAGTTAATGCTCCACGAACAAGGAATTTCAGATAAAACACGCTGACTTGGCGAGCTTTAAAATTTTAGCGAAAAATAAAAGCAAAAAAAGAAAAAAATTGACAAATAAAAAGTCTAAAGAGAATGAAAATAAAATAAATTAAATAATAACCATGGGGTGGTTTTTCCCTTTTTATCTAAAGTTTATATCTTGTTTCGTGAGACGGCTGGCGTGGCGTTTCGTTTCGCGCATGGCGTACAGTTATATACGAATGTTGGGTTGTTGGAGGTGGAACCGCCCCTCCTTCCAACTGTTCTAGGGGTTGTAAAGCAGAAATTTTAATAAAATCTGGCGTCATTCGGTAGTAATAGCTGGTTTTAGTGGCCCATTAACATCGTAAACTATAAATACTGATATAGAGAATCGATAATAGCAATCACCCGAACGATATAATACATTGCACGCCAACCTGTCGTGACGGGGATATATACACATGTACCTATATATATTCAAATACATATCGTTGAGGTTGAAAAAAAAAGAAAAAAAAAGAAAAATTAATTCGTATATCTTTGAATTTGAATTAGAATGGAGATCAGGATACTGCCCCGTACCTATACGCGCCGCAGACCATATGGATTTAATTGGCGATATGAGGGGTGGTTCGCGATAGTTCGGTAGACACTATGCAGGTTGGATAATTATGGTCATGTGTAACCATTAGTAGCCGTTAACATAACAGTGGACATTATTGTAAATCAGAGTTACGTACGACGCCTATATTCGTGACCAATAAACGTGCGCCTCTATAGATATTCTATGGCGTACCTACGACTAAACTACTGGACTGCAACCCTCCCGTCGTTTTCACTGCAGTTCTCTTCCTCACTCTGAGTTTCCGTTCGTACAAATTCGAAAGTCGATTTAGTTGAAAAGTTGAACGAGAGAGCTAAAAACCATCACATTTCACGATCGTGTGTGCGTAAGCTTTTCCAGAAAAATAATCACCCTGTATTTCGTTTGTTTCGATGGGTATTAGCCGGTGTCATTCGATAATCCACCGTAGTAACGGTATACATGCCTACCCCGACATAACATGTATTAAAACTACAGCCATAGATACAGCCTGGAATCGTGGAATGGCCATGTTGAGGAAATTTATGATTCGTAAAATAAAAAGTGACGACAAAAAAAGTAAAAAAAAAAAAGAACATAAATCTATATCCACTCTATTGTTTCTATTTTAACGGCCATTGATTCGACGTCATTATTCGAGCTTCGGTAATTGATAGAACTGTAATCGAACCATGACACGAAAACATATCCCCGTAGAGCCTATGCGGATTTTATGTGTGTCGTTTTATTCGATACTATGGGGCGTTGTAAAATATGCATGTGTATAAGTGTAAATTTTATTTTATATCCGCTATTATTTCACCTCCACGATACAACACGTGTATAACGTACGTGTGTGTGTCGGTTAACGTAAATTCAGTGAGAATTTCGAAAACGTAAAGCAAATTTTGCGGATTATCGTGCGACCGATTTAATTATTAACATTTATGCATATGTAAATACGTGTGATTACATACGTGCTAATATAGGTGCAAGGAGTGTAATAATAAAATATTATGCTGTGGATTTGCGCAGTGGGCAACTACTGACAAAGGTGAATTATTCTTGCTATACAAGGTAATTTATTCGTTCGTAATGAAAGAAAATTATTACAAAAAAAAACAAAATTACATACATATCTAAAATTGTCGATCAGGAAATACATACCAGTGAAGTACGAAGGCCTCGACAGACCTGTGCAGAATTGGATGTGCCGAAGAAAAAAACAAAAAAAAAAAATAAAAAAACAAACGAACAAATTAATTATGTGCAGTGCTGCATGAGCAATGCGAATAATTTATAGATATACGGTGCGGGGGGGAAAAAATTCAGTTGTCAATGTGAAGACAAAGTGACGACAATTATGCTATATTATGCGACTAATAAAATTGAGAGAGGTTTAAAATATTATCTAGTATATAATGAAAAGTTGGAAAGAAAAAAATTTTTTCAGACAAGCGGGTGAATATTAAAAGTGCATGTGAACCGTGATAAATGCATGAAATCGTTTTAATGAACACAGAAACACGCGCACCCGAGTCGAGGGATAAAGGATGATATCTGTCGATAATTATAGATATTTTCGAGTGCCGATAAAATCCATTATCTTGGTCGGCGGTCGAACGATTTTGCAATTGATAGATAAATGAGATGAGAGAGATGATTGCGGTATTGTGATATCACGTGGATCATACAGAGGCAGAGATATTCAACTAATACGATTTCATCGTATGCTGACACGATGAGGATATGCTGTAATTCCGCTCTATTATATTATACGTATACCAACGGCACTCTGTACAAAATTTTAGTACACGACTACGATGACGTTGGGTATATAGTCGTTGATTGGTTTGTAGTGGTTGTTAGAATATGGGTATACATATATATGTATAGGTATATCACAGGTGTACGCAGTCGATTATAATTCCTAACAATTGTTTAATTAAATCGAGGCATTGAACAGGTGCCGCTACGGTACGCGATTCTGTCACTACCACCCGCGCGTCGTTTCTGTGTGCTCTGGACAACTTCACTATCGAAATGTAGGTGGGTGTAGATATTATACGTGCAGTTTATTCGTTTCCGTTATTAAGCCTCTGTCCCTTTACCCCCGTGGCTGCTGGGTGGCCCGACGATTGGAAATATTTGTAATTACGTAGTCGATATCACGTGTCCCCGTCACAAAGCTCACCCTCGTTTATTAACTCTTCTGTTTCGCGTTCCATTTTTTTTCATTTGTCTTACAGCGTACATGCGAAAAAAGGAACAGCACGGAATGGCAGTTGCAGAAAATATGAGCAACAAAAGTGACAAATTCTAAATAACGTTTTATACTTTATACTCCATGACAATTTTTGACGCTACTGCAGATGCTCCGACTTTCCTATACGTCGGATAGTTTCCAGCAGACATCGACGTTGCCTTGTTTCACCGTACGTTTTTTTCACTGTAAAAAGCAACAAATATTGTATCGAAAAACCATAGAGAGCGCCGTTGCCCGTTCGCCCTTCAACCCCCCTCACCCCTCCGCTCATTGCCACACCCCGGTTCTCCACATTTCGAGTATAATAATTGAATAAAAGTCAGCTTAATCGGAGCACCGGGGCACACAAGTGGCCACTGTGTACTTCCATGTGTGTACACGTGTATAGATACACGTGCGCTCCTCTATCAACACCCTATACACCGATGCCGCGTTACCAACCCCATGTAGAGAATATAAGTGAGAAGGGCGAAAACTGTGAGGGCGAGTGTTTCGCACCAATTCTCTCGCGTTCTGGTGCGAACTTGATTTACCAAGCGAACTACACGCCCCGCAATGACGTTTGACGGGTGTAAAAGGGGGCGAGGAGACAGGGGGGTTCAAAAAGGGAGAGGTGGAGAGGTGCAGAGGGAGGGTTGGTCAGGAGACTCGGTGAATCGGAAGCCCGTAATCACGGAGCCAATTAAGGGTGGTGACGGCGGCATCCGACTGACACCTCGTACCTACCCGCGAATACGTAGGTAGAGCTAGGTTTGTCCGTACGTCCGTATGTTCGTACGTTTGTCAGTGGTCAGACATACCCATATATAACCGCCACTGCTTCGGTTTCAACGGTGAAGCTCGCAAGGTGAGGTGGACAGTGACTTGACGCAGTTAGTCCGACACCGTCCCATCCAACAGCGTCCCCCGTAGACCCGACCACCTCAACGTTTTAACTCGATGAAATGCGGAAGAGCGAACGTGTATTAACGTCCTTGTGTTTCGAGAGACATATATATGCGCCACTGTTCATGCAAATATTCGTTACTCCCCGACGACGCACGACGTAGTCTATTCGTCACTCAACTCGAATTAAGGGTATATGAATGTTATGGGGTAGAGGAAATTTCACGCTTTCTTCTGAAAATCAATTACTTTTAGATGGGTTGAAAATGACATCGCGTTAACGATACTTTGGCTGGCGATGGAGAAATCGAATCTAGAGAAAACACGATCGATCGGTAGATTATTCTGACGGGTGTAGTGTTATTGTACTTATACCATTAATGGATTTGGCGCTGAACCAGGTTTTGGAATATAAACGCGCTCCCCGAGGTCAGATCTACCACTACCACGACGACGTGGGTACGACGGGGGTTTAAAATATTTTATGATCTCCCGTCTAATAAACCAGTTCGGAGTCATTGTGCACCGTCACTAACCTATGTAAACGTCGGTAAATAGAAGCAGGATTTATTCTACCGTTATACAGGGCCTTTTGTGCAAGGACGTGAAAGATTTATACGCATACACATTATTATACCTAACTCTCTACGGTTTAATTTCAAATTGCTCTAAATTCACGAATGGACGATGTACTTTGCAACACCGTAGGGATTTCGGAAAATAAAAAACGCTAGCGTGATAAATAAATGTTTTAGAAATAAATAATTACACTCGTTACGTGGTTCGTTAGAAAGCGAAACCGATATAAACCCTTCACGCGAAGCTTTTGGAAAGGACACGAGACAAGGGCGCGTACAGCATCTCGTGTATGTAGTACTTACATTTCATCCCTCTCACCGCGTCTAATCTAATTTTAGAGGGTAGCCTATAGCGTCTCTTCCCCATAGATGTCGTGCGACTAAAGTAGAATACCGAATTAACGTAGGTAAGCTTTGTCTCTAAGCAGCAAAAGCCATTTGCTAATAGACGATAATGCTCGTAGTGGCCATGCTTGCTTCGTCGAAGGTTTGAACCGATGCAGAGTCAGGTCATGCGATTCGAACAATTACTGGAAACAGGATCCCGTCAAGTTCAATTGTCTTCTGACTTCCGATTAAGCAGCTAAACCCCATGGCAAGCTCGATGTCGCACCGCACTATCGTCGTTCAACCGTATCTCCTATTTCTGCGCCATAGATTCTCAGCTATTAATTATTCAAAGGGGTACGCGATTATGGTGGTGACATCGACCGAGAAAATTATCAAATCAACCTTGCGATTGTGACAGTGATGATCATCGGCACGTTTCTACTTCACCGTGCATCTACACGGTCGTTTCGCCGCACGTGTGTCGTAAGCTCGTGAAATTTTCTCTAATAGTGACGCAGCCTTTGCCTCAAACCTGGTGAGGCACGCGGTTTGAGTTTGACAGAGGTGTCGGCAAACGAGATCTAGTCAAATACGTTTATATAAGTTAGCTCACCGAGAGAGAAAGAGAGAGAGAGAAGTCGGGGTTGGAGTGAAGGGTGGATGTGTAGCAGCGGCGGTACCAGCCGGGGTAACTTGTTCATCCCGTGGTCCAAAACCGCGTTACCTTCGGGGACCGCGAAAGCCACGGGAGGACGGGGGTGTACGAGATAAAGAGAGAGGGCGAGAGGAGGATATTTTATAATGGAATGAGGAGAGCGTGACGATGTTGCGAGAGAAGAGAGAAGAGGAAAATAGGGAAGAGGTGTCGAGCCGACAGAGAAACCGAGGCCTAAATACTCTCGGTGGTTCCAAAACAATGGACTGGTACCGGCTAACTTTGCTGTGACCTCCGTTAACTAGCCTGACCGCAGTAACTGGTAACTCAGTTACCTACTCGTGAAGCAAAGCAGTATGGCCACCCAGTGGACAACAACGCCCCATATACCTATATACATACAGAATAGGGGAGGGAACTAACTTTTATAACAAACTAGAATACGAACGACTGCGTGGCACTCTGCCTTTTCGGAGAGCCGAATTGTTTAAGCTTGTGAACATAAGCTAATTCGACGTTCAAATTATGGGACTTAAAATTTATCCGCCTATTCCTCGAGTATCGTTGGATCATTTCACGATTGATCAATAGATGATATGAGATGGCGTGAAAAATCAAAGTACATACAACAGGCATGTTATGAAAGCTCGAAAAAAAAACGATAATCTTCTTGTCTGAAAACTGAAAGTCAGACGAAAATGGACTGTGAGAAACTCACCGTTGTTGAGGTGCATTCTCGAATGTTCATCCGGAAATACAGCCTCGGACCGATCGCTGCTAGCTGTCGAGCTGCTGCTCAAAGCATTCGCATGACCTCGTCGATTACGTCTTCCAAGGGTACCACCGGCGATGCTGTTCTTTTTCGTAGGGGCAGCGTACACGGTTTCCCCTGTAATTAAAATGCAGAAAATTTACCAACGGCGATAAGTGCGATAGTTTTTCCTTCACTTTTCTTTCTTCTTCAGTTCGCAAATGATCGAGACGAGAAATGCTTATCGTTGCCGTACGATGTAACATTTGCAGCATATCCGATAGGATGCATGTTTATTCTGAGTGAAACGAGTTTTTGGAAAAGTGAAAAACTTATTCGCCCGGTATTACAAGCTTATTTCACACCCTCGTGCGATTGAAACGCGACAAACGATCGCTGAGTAAACTCGTTCGTTGGCACGTGGAGCGACGGAAGATGGTTTGCTGCAAAAGTAGTGGCAAGCAGCGGCACCCGTGCATCGGCAGGGCGATGTAAGCTACCGGGGAGTGTGGATGACGCAAACCATCTGGAATAATCCGGATTGAAAACTTTGCAAACTTTAATACGAACACGGAAGCACTTTGGCTTCTTCTCAGAAAGAAAGATATACCTACCTCCATTCTTAAGTAAAAAGGGGCACCCCACTCTTATATACCATGTTTGAATAAATTTTTCGTTGCTTACACAGATAGGTATATGATCGACCAGGTATACACGACAGTAATCGAATTTACTGATTTCATTACGCGATTGGAGAATTTTTTTTTTCTGTCTTTCTTTCTATTCTTTTTTTTTTTGTTGTTTTTTGATTTTTTTTTTTGTTTGTCATGCACAAAAGAATTCCCGTGACGTTTATTTGTTATATATAGCGAAAAAAAGGGGACGTGCAATAATATATAAATAAAAAGAGAAAAAAAAGAAAAAGAAAAAAAATCCGACATGATTTATTGTGAGATAATAAACTGCGAAAGCGGTCATGTGAATTGTCGAAAATGAACGAAACCATGTAGGTTTCATACGTAATACTATACAGGTATATACTTGGAAATAAATCTCACCGTTTCCATTTCGCGATCTATCCGGCAACGCAGTTCCATTGTAGTGATGTCGACGTGAATTTGTGCTTTCCAAAGGAAACGGAGAGGCTTGTCGGTGGTTTGGGGTCAAGGTCGGTGGTGGTGTTGGAAACGGCGTTGTCGGGTTATCCGTCGTCGCGGCACCCTCCGTATCTGACCCCGTGCGATACGAACGATCTCCAGCACCTGGAACAACATCACAAACGACACGAAAATTTTAGTACCAAAGTAGATGCGAATGAATAAAAATCATCGATGTCAAATTCAGAAGAACACAGATCGTACTCTTTTTCCCCCGTACCATCATCCACCTGCTCATGATCTAGTTTTTGGTTTTCTTACGAGTGGGGAGAGGAAATAGCGCCCCTTTGACGACCACTCAAAATAGCGCGAAAATTGAAGTCGGAGGATTGCTATATGGGATATGAGTCAACGCAGAAGATCGAGGGGTTATCGGGTATAGGCGCGACAACGCGTCCTTCTATTTTTCCTATTCGGTAGGATCCCAGGGACTAGTGGGTAGTAAACCTGGATGATATAGCTGCACCCGGAAGAACATCCTCTCATACAGCGAGGTGAAGAAAAAAAAGCGAGAAATAGAAAGAGAAAGTAAAGTAGTGGGTCAGGCGTGATCCGAGGATCTTTTCCGTGGAAATAAGTGCGATCAAATCCAGAAGTCGAGTGCTCGGTTAGCCTCAGTCGCTTGTAAGATCTGACTCTGGCTCTCCTTTTTTCTCTGTTTATCTCCGAACGACGTCGTTCCCCAGAATGTACTTCCTCGTACACTGAGTGACAACTGATAGCCATCTCTGTTGCTTTTCTCACGGCACGAATGGCGTGCGGATACATCGAACCTTTATAAGACGTATAGACGTGTCTGGAGCAAAAAGAAGTAGACGAAGAAGAACGGAAGAGAATAAGTAAGTACGGAGGGTACAGCTGGGTGGAGATTGAATAGATTTTTGTTATTTTTTATATAGCTTCCTTTTTTTTTATTTATTTATTTGTACTGGCAGGGCATGCACGCGCCTTGCGCGTGCTGCCCTTGATTTAATTTGTGTTTCAAATTTTTGTCCACTATTTTTTTTCAATTTCATATCATTACATTTCAGACGCATCACATGTTGGGAGTTTTTTTCTTATCGATCTGCTTTATTGTTATCGCAATTTGTATTTTATGTTCAGGGTAAAGGATTAGACGTTGGGTCCAAACCTTAGATTTTTGTCGATTTTGAGGTCAAAAATCGATAATTTTTTTTTTCGAGTTTGCTATGATATTCTTACGTGTTTTAATCTCAGGAATTTGAATCTGCAAGCCAAATTGATCCACCTATGAAATTGATCGAGTTATAGCTAATTTTTCGCTTTTCGGAGCAGAAAAATTGCGATATCTCGATGGGATTACTTCGTAGCTCAATTTACTCAACGGATTCGTGTTTCTCAGGTCAAAATACGTTAGAAAGGCGTCATACGATCGATTTTAAAAATACTTCATTTTTGGCCTGAAAATCGAAAAAATCCAAAGGGGTATACCTTAGATTTTTGTCGATTTTGGGGTCGAAAATGAAGTATTTTTGAAATTAATCGTAGGACGCTTTTCTCGTGTATTTTGAGCCCAGGAATTCGAATCCGCAAGTCAAATTGATCTATCTATAAAATTGAAAAAGTTATCGTCAATTTATCGCTCCGAAAATCGAAAAAATCAAGATATCTCAATGGGTTTTTTTCCTGGCTCAATTTAGTCAACGGATTCGTGTTCCTGAGGTCAAAATACGTTGGAAAAGTGTCCTGCGATCGATTTCAAAAATACTTCATTTTTGGCCCAAAAATCGAAAAAATCCAAAGGGGTATACCTTAGATTTTTATCGATTTTGGGGTCAAAAATGAAGTATTTTTAAAATTGATCGCAGGGCACTTTTCTTATGTATTTCGACCCCAGGAATTCGAATCCGCGAGCTAAATTGATCTATCTATAAAATTGATCGAGTTATCGCCAATTTATCGCTCTGAAAAATGAAAAAGTCAAGATAACTCGATGAGATTAATTCGTAGCTTAATTTAATCGATGGATTCGAATTCCGGAGGTCAAAATACGTAAGAAAAGTGTCCTACGATCGATTTTAAAAATACTTCATTTTTGACCCCAAAATCGATAAAAATCTAAGGTATACCCCTTTGGATTTTTTCGATTTTTGGGCCAAAAATGAAGTATTTTTAAAATTGATCGCAGGGCACTTTCTAAACGTATTTTGACCTCAGGAACACGAATTCGTTGGGTAAATTGAGCCAGGAATTAATCCCACCGAGATATCTTCGTTTTTTCACTTTTCAGAGCGATAAATTGGCGATAACTCGATCAATTTTACAGATAGATCAGTTTGACTTGCAGATTCGAATTCCTGGGCTCAAAATACATAAGAAAAGTGTCCTACGATTGATTTCAAAAATACTTCATTTTTGGCCCAAAAATTGAAAAAATCCAAAGGGGTATACCTTAGATTTTTATCGATTTTGGGGTCAAAAATTAAGTATTTTTAAAATCGATCGCTGCACACTTTTCTAACGTATTTTGACCTCAGGAACATGACAGCGTCGAGTAAATTAAGCTAGTCAATTTTTTAGAATAGGATCATTTTTTATTATTTAACCCGGTTGCGACGAGTTACCGGATGAAAATTTGAGGGTTGCTAGATTCAGGGGTGATCGTGGCCGGCGACCGTCGTGTGGCTGCGGGGAAGTTGTCAATTAAAAATTTCCTTCCGCATGAAAATATTTCGCTTGCGGAAAGGATTTCCAGGGTTTACTAAGGCGTTTAGTGACGATGCCTTCGGCTATTTGTAAAACTTTCCTCATTAATTACAGACAAGATCCAATCCGCGCCAACCCTTCCCTGCACCGACGATCTCACCCTACGTTTATAGTACCGAGAAGTACAGCGGTAGATGGTATAGGTAAAGGATACACCCTATACCTTATTTCCTTACCCTCGCCCTCGACGTCGCCCACCCTCAGTTTTTGGTTTTCGCCCCATTGTTTCCCCCCCTGGCGAAAGGAAATTTAACAGAAAATTAGAACGCGCCTCCGTGTAGCCCAGGAATTATATGCCAATTAATAAGAAAAATTACTCAGCCAAGTCTGCAGGTTTTATTCATCAGCCATTTATACCGGTCTACCGGATAAACTGAACTCTCAAACAAACGACACGTGGATTAATAAAATCCAATGAGTTTCGATGGGCGATATCAAAATATTCGATTTGTGGAAAGATACCTGTATAACATTATATCAATACGATTGCGTCTCGTTATTAAAGAAAATAAGAAAATACGTTCCACAAACCACTCGATCTTTCGCCATAAAAAATAACGAAACTCTTCAACCACGCGCGTACTGCAGATATTACGTACACATAATGCGTATCCATATATTCAATTCCTCAAAATCTATCCTATCTCCCCACGCTTCGCTAGCCGAAGGCCGAAAGTGAAATTTCACGCGTCAGATGGTACAAATTTCTAGTGGAAATCTGCGTCATACCCAAATCAGAATTCACTGCCGTCGAAGGAAAAGAACCGCAATCTTTAGGGAATCCAATGTAAATTTTTTTCATCTCCTACGCGCCTCCCTGCGCCCATACCTCGGTCCTCACATAAAATTGCCGTTATTATTGATATTTTTATTACCACAGACCTGCCGTTATTATTCTATCATTATTATTATTATTATCATCATCATTATGACCGGGTCAAACAACCGTGGCCATAGTCTTATAAATATGATACACGTTAGATGGTTCATGCGCAGGTATATACCTATATACGTTACAGGTGGTGGCAAGCGCGGCAGACGGCGGGGGAGGAGCGCGAGACTCGGGGCTGGCGTTCGCGTGATATGAGATATATGAAGGCAGGCGACGGGTAAGCTGAAATGTCTGAGAGTGGTACGGTCCAGAGTAGGTAGGTATACATGGGTGGGTATATAGAGCCACGGTAGAGAGAGGGGCAGTAGCGCTGATATTACTGACATTAAACTTTCATATTCAATCTTGCCACCCCAAGCAACTCGAGGATACGGTGCCCAGGAGCAAACCTGAAGCCCCGCATCAACCCCGCGCAGTAATTGTGTTATGGGTATCCTCCGTCATTCCACCTTTGTATATTGGATTTTCAACTCCATATGGATTCGAACGTCTCGGCGGCTCGTGGTTCTTCTCCCTGACATTTCAGGGAGAAACTCCAGCGAAGAGTGCGTCACTCCTCTGCCCCTCCCCCTCCCCCTCCCCCTTCGGTCCTAGTTTTTTGTCATCAAAGTATATCCAGAGTATCAAAGTGTCGCTGATGTATGAAGTAACTATACTACACATCTGTACGTTATGTACGATTCTACTCGCTATTCAGTTTTCGAAATTGTACTTTATATAGTGTATTGAATATATATGAAATCAAATTGACAAGGAGCACGTGATTTCGCTCTCCTCTGAACTCGATTACAGCTGTATCATTTTGAAAAAAAAATATGTTAGAATACGCTTCGGTACGAAAATACCCGCTCGCTAGTCGATATCAAAGAAAAATATATAAGAAGATATGATCTTACGCCATTTAAGAATGACGTAATACATTCAACGGTTGGAATTTTTACTCTCACAAGACGGGAATCATCCTCGGATCTGTACCTCTAGATTCTCAAGCTCCTTTCATTTATTGTAGACGCGCGTTCTCGCAACGTGAAGCTACAGCTGCTGCTGGTGCAGTCATTGAAAACCGTGCAAATCGAATGTGCACACGTAGCTTTCAGATACGCATACGTTTTATACAATCAAAGTAGAAGCCGCACAGCTCAGTCACTTTGTATAATGTATTATATATATTTACGTAAGAGGTAAGAATATATGTTGCGTTATCACGGAGTTTCCGCACAGTAGCTTCGATGGCTGGGAAAAATTGACGTTGGATTTGCTGCGGAATAAATATATATATTTTTTTTCTTTCCTTTTTTCAACCGAGGGAAAAATTGCAGGCTGAGATAAATGAGAGCGAAAGAAAAACAGATTTCTTTGAATTTTTCTTTTCTGTTTTTTTTCGTGTATACATGGCTGTACATGTATACCTACTGCTACATTTTCTTGGCAATCTCCCTACGTACGCGACGGGGGATTTCAAGACTCCGGGCCCTTGAATAAGTTATAATTAAATTAAGAAACAGTTACAACCGGTCCTCATCTCTTTTGGCAAGTAAATGTACGACTTCCTTTTTCACTCCGGTCCGTTTAATCGAAACTTTTAATCCAGACCACCTCGCTTGTACAAAATGAAGTAAATCTAAAGGAACCCTCGTCTCTTATTCTGCGCGAAGACAAACGCTTCGGCCATGGGGTATGAGAAATTATAGCGAAAATCTAATTGTTGAATACTTTCTGATACAGATAGACAGGGGTAAGCCACTCAGAAATTTACTACGACCAGTAATTGGGTGTGATTAAATAAACTCCGGCCGATTTTGGAAGTGGAGATGTAGTTCTTAATTACGAAAATAAGGATCTCGGTGAAATTTCGAAAGTTTGATTACTATAATTTCGTTGAATTTTTCCGTGTACGCAGAATCTGGTAAAAATTAGGGGAACTTTTTTTTTTAAAAACGGGGTGCTCTTGTGGAAAATCCAGGTTCTCAGGGTGTTCGATATAAAAGTTGCCTAAATTTCGACATCGTGGCATGGCAGAGTTGCGAGAATTATTTAATTCTAAGAATAGGGTGCGAGATAAAACTTTCAATTATATTAGGGATTTTGAGTAACGCCGTGTTTCATTTCCACGACTCTCACTCCGTGAGTCTTGATAAGGTGCAACCCTCTAGGCAGCTTGAAAATCGTTGCACAAAAGAAAACTGGCGGTACTTTCAACAGGTGAAAAGTGTGGTTTCTCTCTCAAAAAGGATTAGAGACGGCCTCCGGCGTCAAGCTCTTTCGAAGAAAGTATCACCACCCTTTCGTACGTATATTGCACAATTTTCCAGGCAACGTATGTGTATTCGTTTGGTCTTGATAAGTCCATGGCGATATTCCGTTCGTGGAAACAACCGCTAATGAGAGGATCCCGATGCCAAGTATCCTCGTACAGTATCCTGAGGCTTGAAAATATCTTCCACGAAAATTTTAACGGCATGAAATGCAGGGGTAGAAAGAGTACCTCGCTACAACATAGTACATGTCTTTACCCCGACAAAGAACATAAGGTCAAAGCGCACTCCTTTTCCGGTCGACAGTACGCTGCAAAGATTACTTTAAACAAAAGAATCAGAAGAGACAGAACATGAAATACATGTAACGAAAATGTTTTCTCCTCATTAATTAGCTTTCTCGGATCAGTCCTCTTTTGACCGCCCTTACCTCGTATACCTCGAGAACTTGCGTCGCTTTGCTTTACATGGAATAGTTGATAGGGGAGGGAGGTTTTATCTGGGGTCATCTCCGTGTGAGAAAGAAAGAGAAAAGCAATTTTTAGGAGGCACCATCACCGTCGCGGTGCAGAGCAGGGTGAAGTGAGTATACACGGAACGGGCGACGCAAATTAAATGTCGGATCAGAAACACGGCTGCTGTCACTGGCAACATTGCTATGGGAGAAAAAGGGGATGGCATGTAGAGGGTGATCCTGGTCCTGCTTCTGGTCTGGGAGTCGGGATCGAGAGCAGGGCCAGGGCGAAGGCCATCGTCGGGACAGCTCCCTACCGAAGGAATTACCATTTTAAACCCCCCGGGAGACAAGCAAACTCAGCCATAGCCACTGAAAGGATATGAGTTTGTTCACTCCGCGAATTCACTATGGTATATATGAGTTAAAAGGCCGTAAGCCCACAACCCAATGATAACCACATGACCCTTGGCTCTTCCTCTCTCTGCACGTGGCGTCACTCGTAAAAAACAGGGGGAAGAAAAAAACGAAACCTTCGGTAATCTGCCCACCGTCAAGGAAACTAATCCTGGCAGACGTCAAGATCTACTGACAGTTTGTACGCGTTAAAATTCAGAGAGACACACTCGCACTCCATCTCCCACGATCATGATCGGTCAGATGAGAAAAAAATAAAAAATAAAATATGAACACAGCGGGGGACCGATTCTCAACATCTGGATGTTCTGCGTTCTTTCATACGGAGGGCATAATAACGTGTATCGTTAAACAAACATCGCGGCGTTTCTGCGAGAGTAAAGACCTGTGTAATTCTTTACCTCACGGAGTATTAGCGCCCAGAGTTACGGGTGTAACGGTGGTGAGGATCAGCCCATATAAATCAGAATGCGCTAATAAACTGCAGAAAAAAAGGCAACCCCCATAATCGTAAAAGTATAAGGGATGGAAAAAAGACGGGCGGGGGTGTGCTGCTGCTGCTGCACTGCATATACGAGCTGGTGCAATTATTTTCTGGTCGGATAACAAAGTTATGAGAAAAGTTGGCGTGGTTGTACCACACCGAGCAGCGACGACGATCTGTGGACTATAACCAAACCCACCCTCTAATATAAGCTGAACGCGCGTTCCACCCCCATAAGATCTTTATTTTGATATTATTTTCGTTGTATTATTGCGGGGGCGTTTTCTTGATATATTCGCCGACTTTTTATACGTTATTTAATATTTTTATACACATTTTTATTTTACTATTTTTTATTTTCGCCTTTTTTTTTTTATTTTTTTTTCTCTCGTCCAGATATATTGCCGCAACGAGTTGCGTCCCAATCCAAAAAGTTTCGGAAAAGTTTGAGCCCCGTAGAGCACCTATATGCCCACGGATGGGTGGTACGACCTGGTGAAAGTTTTCGTTTCGCAAAGTACTGCAAGCACGGCACAACGTCAAACTCTCACGCTTCATTTTACCTCATTTCTATACGTACCTACCCACCTTATACCGACCTCCTTGCCTCAGGTACCGACAGGAGCTTCCCGCTGAATCCTTTCTTGGATATTACTATAGCTTTGATAAAAATTTTCCACGAAGAAAATCGAAGTTTAATCTGAAAAATTGTCGTTTATCGGAATATTTAGAACTCCATCCGACTGTGATGTAGCTGGGTATTGGTAGCTCGGAAATAAAAGCAGAAGAAAACTACCTTGAATTTGATTAGGGTCACCTCGCAAATGCGAAAAGATGAGGCGACGTGGACGAGGGGAAACGCAGTAAGATATCGTAATAAAATACAGTATCGTCGTCGTCTTGCGGTAGCCGGGTGCGGGGCTTTCGGCAATAACGAGAGACATTCGGAAACAATAAATATGGCCGCGTAATCCTCCAGTTTGCGTGCCGGGGTTGCGCGAAGAGTTCTTTGAGATGTTCTCCCAACTTATTTTCTCCGGAGTTCCGTGCCCCCCCGCCCCCATTATTCATTTGAACCGAGTTACTTTTCTGCTTTGCTTTTAAATCTTTAAAAACGAAACCGACGAAGAAAGAAATCGCGTCGCGACACTATCGTTGGGTGACCCGTGGAGAAAGGTCAAAGGAAAGACACGCTGTGGAGGAATAAATAAAATCTTCGATTCGTTCTTTGACGGTGCAAAAACTATACATATATTTTCTACGTCGAGGTGAGGTGGCAATTGGCAATGAAAGGTTGAACCACGAGAAGGATGGATTTTTTTTTTGTTCTAATCTCAAAGATTTTTTTTCGTCATCCTTAAGACAAGATGAAGTAAATTTGTTAAAAAATGGTTGGATCAAATGCGAGAGGAGGATAATTTTTTTTTTCATATAGTCTGTAGTTTTCATGTTTTTTTTCATATTTTTTCGATTTTTCAGTGGAACGGATGCAAACCTGACGCAATTTGATTTCTCCGTTCATTTTCACTCAATTAACGACATGTAAATACAAATATCGAATTTACATCTCAACGAGGCGGTATATAGGTTTTGTTGCTGCCTGTTCGCACAATGGCTTTGCGAAACGAAAAAGAATTGTTCCGAGGGTAGAACGGTGCAAAAGTGTGGCCCGTAAATAAAACTAAAGCGAGAGTAAAAACGGAAAGAGGTATAGAGAACGGGTATGAGTGGTGGATGCGAAGGAAAAAAAAATGAATAAAAAAAAAAAACGGTAAAAATATTTCGCTTTCGTTGTCGCCATCGACGACGCCGTTGCTGAAGCTAAAGCCGTAGTTTTAGTTGTAGTTTAGTTGTAGCTCTTGCCCGATTCGTATCGTCATGCCGCTGCAGTTATAGCTTCTAGTCGAAACTCACCCCGTCTTTGCCCTTTTCTATTTCCCTTTACTTCGAAAAGTAACGAAGACATTTGATGCAGTTGGTTCGAACGATGTAAAAACTTTTCACATTACCAACAAACGTACGAATCACAAATCTATGACTTCCGCTATGACTACTTAGAAAAGAAAATATATCGTCACTTTTTTCCCCCTTTGAAAAGGAAGCAGCAGAAAACAGGAAAAAAAAAACGGAGGGGGGGGGGGGGGAATTCAATTCGTTGAACAAAAAATTAAAGTACGTTCATTTTCATTTAAATTTTGTCGTTGTTTTTTCTTCTCAGCGAAAAAGGGCGGCAAATTTGGCTTTCGAAAAATCCAGGCAATTTTAATTTATCCGTTAATTATTCCATTCGGCTATAACCGTAGCCCCTGCATATAAATTAGTCGTTTATATGTCGTACCGAATTACGTATACGCGGAGGATATTTTTCAAAATATAATATCGAAACTACCTGATGCAGTAGAACCATCAAAATTTAAACATTATATTCATGAATTTAACGCACTACACTGCACGTTCAAACTACATACATAGGTATATATACGACACGTGCAATGTATATATATATAGTTTCAATGAAATACGAGGGAGTCAATAGTTTTATTTGCCGGTACAGGTGTACATATTTCGATACGAATGTCGATCAACTGCTGCAGAGTAGAACATCATATATATATAATAAAGGTATATATGAAGTGCACGCGCGATATGATTTCCCGAACACCTGGTCGCGCGTGGAAAACGCGATGTGGCCGGGATAGAACCGGAGGATTGAAGCATTTGGAGGTTGAAGCAGTTGAACACGCGGACAAAGTACCTACTGTTTCAATCACACTCGGAACTGAACGAGATGGATTTTCCTGGTCGATTTCCAGACGTGAACAAATCGGGCACATTTGTACCTGTCCATTATAATACAATATTGATGAAGCCACTTCGAAAACTAACAAATGTCCCGCGTCCGCCACGCGTCAAGCTTATCAAAAATGAACAGATAAAAAGAACGAAAACCTGAGAGAAAAAAAATATATATAATAAAAAAACAAGCAAGGAAAAAATGAAATTGAAAATAAAATGCACGAGACTCGATTAAATCAGGACTCTCCAACTGCTCGTTTACACGACAACATTACAACGTAACGCGAATCAATTACACGGTGACGCCCATTTTCTTGCAACCATGTTACTCAGGTAAAACGAGCCTGCGACACGATAGACATCGCCAGCCTATAACATCCAGTTCCCGGTGCACTAGCCGGTTTAAAATTCGACCACCTCCGCAACTGCCGTCGCCGACATCAGAAGCGGTAGAGTCGGAGTTACGAAACACAATTTGGAGAGTTATGAGAAACGCTGAACTGAATAATTCGGGTGGGTCGCAGCCATTCGTTCCTCGGTAGGTATAAATTATTTCAAGGAGGGCATTAATTTCCTTTGCGAATAATTAACGGACTGGACAATGAAACCGTGCCTACCTACCACCACCTTCGCCGCCTCTATTCCTACGGCTCACAAGTCTCCACATACCTTACACTGTACGCTTTTGCGGTGGTCAGTCTGCCCATTTTGTACACCCCCGTACCCCGCGAAACCAACTTCGCCCCTAAACTCCACCCCTCTCTTCCTCCCCACCGTCAAATATTAATCGTGACTTACACACTAGTGAAACACACATATGTTGCGTTGTGACGTACTACGTTCGGTGGTCTACGAGCCTCGGGCTAGCTGCTACCTCGAGAACTACATTATTGAGTGACCGCGGCCTCAGTTCTCGTATGAGTTATACACTTGATAGTGTATAAGGTAGGAATACATCAACCCATCCATGTATGCATGCGGTGGAAAAAGGGCGCAGCAGGAAAAGGACGCGGGCGATATACACTTAGCTGGTAACCCGCTTTTCGCCTTCCGCTTTTCGCTTTTAGAGTTTCCGCTTCTCTTCCAAAACGGTAGGTATATCCAAAGGACTCGCATGTTCGTTCGACAAAAAAAAACATTTGGCAACGTACATTAGCTTCCCATAAAACATACCGGATACTCTGGACTCGCGTATAATATAATTCAGGAAAAATAGAACATAATCATAAATATAGTACCGAAATAAATTCGATTCTCAACAACAGTTTCGAGCAGTTATCTATACGCATAAATTATTACATCATTACTTCTTCGCTGCGATCGTAAGCTCATTAATTCCCAAAAAGTTTCTTACCCACGTTTCATCGTCGGACTATACGGAACGTGTGGTTCAGCCTTCCGGCTACACGCAGGCCACGAGTATACGTGTGGGTAAATATACACCAGAAATATTGTGTCGGAACAAACCTAATTGATGAAATTTTCTTTTGCTTTCTAATTTTATCTACGCGTTTCCGACTCTCCGCAATGTTTGCAGAGAGTTTATAGTTCGACTGTTCAACGTGGCCATGTGTTTCCACTGATTCATCTCGACGGCATACATGTGTTCGTACACATTATACATAAATAAAATTTGAAAATTATGAGCAGCTTTTAGCGAATCTATCAGCCGGTTTTACCCTCGCGCTGTTGGGAAGACTGACGATAAGGGAACGGGTAATATTACCTACGTCTACCTAAGTAGACAAACACATATTACATGCGTATATATCGAAGTATTTTGTGGGTGTTCAGGTATACAATATATACGCGGCGTATCATATACCTTTCTATATACCTACACGTGTTCCTGTCGCACCGTGCAATTACGCACGGAACAAGCTACATAGTTCGCTAATAACAGGCACTCAGCTTTTGAACAGTATTTTTACAGCAATATATCATCGACCCTAATAGCTCTCGAACACACACGGGTCGTGAAGGAATATCAAGCTATTCGATAGCTGCTCAAGGTATATGGTAAAAAAAAACATCACGTTGGTACGAAGAAAGCTTGAGAAAAAAAACGATGTAATGTTGCTGATTTTTTTTTTTTTTGATTTTACGTACCTCACGACGGATGAAATTTATTTTTTTTCGCATTTTTGGAGTTTTGGATTTGGGTTGGGATTGATTCTAAAGATTGGAGATAAGAGAGGAAAAAAAATATGTAAACCTGCAGGGGTAGAGAAGAGCGGAAGTCTCTTCGTCGCGAGGGTTGGATATGGGTATAGGGAGCGTACATCCGGTCTGAAAGAGAGAGAAAGAGAATGAGAGAGGGATAGAAAGAGAGGAGAGAGATTGTGGGATAAGATCCGAGCACAGGGTACATCCAGCTTAACGGTTATAGTCCCGAATATTAAGTCGAGGGTAAAACGGCGTTGTGGGTTATGAAAATTATTAGTGACCGTTTCGTTTTAAAAAGGACTAGGAACGCTCTGAAAACCTCATTTTACAGATACGCTCAGAACCCTGTTACAGAGATAGCGCGGCGAGGGAAGAAAAAAAAAATTTCAAAATACAAGTCCCCCTCTCGAGACGAGAGGTATGAAAATGTGTATGGAGAAAAAAAGGAATAAATAGAGAAAAAAATCTCTCCCGGAAACTACCTTCATATTTGTATCTGCGGGCGTTAAAAAAAAGGGGGGCAAAAAAGAGCGGCGATAAATTTGAAAATTGACTCACCACCGATGGAATATTCGCTGCTTTGAAAAGCAGATCACCACGAATTGGCCAATAGCACAGGCGAACGCTCTACGAGGGAAAGTGCCGGTTTAACCAAGCGACGAACGACGGCGGTCGAAAACTCGATTAAATTCGATTCGATTCGATTGTTAAAGCGTTAAACGGGCACGGAACTAAGTTTAGTCGACCTGACGTTCGTCTCTGTGATTACATACGTATCCCGGAGCAGCGACAGCATCAGTTGTCGCGTACACCCATTCCCTTCATTTGCAACGACGATGGACGATGAACAACCAGCAGTGATCGGTGAACATCCAGCATGACCAACAACCATCCCACCACCATTCCAGAGTACCACTACGAGTACACTCGTCCGAAGCCTTTGTGAATAGCAAGGCACACATGTGCCACACGTCCAAATATACGTATGTAACTGTACAGCGGTAGCTACGTATCGACGTAATTGTTCTCCGCAAAGTGACATCGCGAGCGGCGCCGTTTCCCTCGAAAATTACTCGCTTTGATCTATCCAGCCACTCTCACAGTGCGCTTTAGTAGGGAAAGTTAGAGCCGAGGACCACGTCCTCAACTTTCTACCTCCGTCTCATAATAGTCGGCAGTAACGATATCTGCGAATGACATTGAGGAAAAAAAAAAAAAACAAGGAAACGGTATAGCTATGGTCGATGTCCGATGTAATCGTGAGGGAAATTCGAAGATTGATCAGATGTGAAAAGAGTAGGTATGTGAATTTTTATTGCTACCGTTTTGACCTGATAATTACGTGCGGCGTCCACGGAGGTATCAGCTGCGGACATGAGAAGTGGACAGCCTTGTACAATAAAAGGTACAAAGAGGGACGTAGGGCGACGCAATGACGCCGGACCGACCAAACCCCTGTTATTAGTTGCCGTTCCCTTTCGAGTCGCTTGCATTACTGGTTGCAGTTAGTATTTTCGCGGTTATCTACCCTCTCTGTAAAATGAAAAACGCGACCCCTCAGAGAAACTTTTTTCAGCGGTGCAAGTTCGCGGATATCTTGAAACGATCAAAAAGTCTGGAAACGGCAAATTTGAATTCGAACTTGCGGACTTCGAATTTCGGTTCGACTTGATACGGAAAAAAAAAAATGGGAAAAATTGCAGGGCAACCAGTGCGATTATCGGCCAGATTCCACTGTAAAGACACACGTGATACGCGGTAACTTGTGCGAAATCTGGCAGTAGTCGCATCATCAGCATGGTAGCAGCAAACGAGATGTGGTCGCCATATTTATGAATTATATGTGCATATTACATATACGTACATTACGAGTACACGACGACGCGTGGACGCGCCTAGCGATGGGTGCTATGTGAATAGTGTTGTGGTGAGAGAAACGCTGGTGAATATGGCTACGTATCGGCGTTACGGTTGTCTATAGACCTAACCGAGCAACGCTATCTTGCACCCTGCACCAGGCTTGATATAATGGACACAACGCATCGGATGCACGGTACAACGGCTGTGGTTGGTTCGCCCGTTGTCTTTGATTAAGCCAGAGAACTAACGGCCACGTTTCATAAGCATGGTCGATCCATGCGCCCATATTCGCAGTTAGGACATCGTGGCGTAGACCTGAAACCATCCATAATAAATTCGGAGTAATTTGAAAAATGGTGTAAAAATTTTGACAGATCCCTGAAGCTACTCGTTTCCCTGTGTTTTTTTTTCTCTCTAAATTCTCTTCTTTTTTTTTTTCAAATCCTTTTTATTTCTTCTGTCAAACATGAATAAATTATTACCACGAATTTTCTCACAGTAGTATGGGAAAGTGGCTGGTACAGATCAAGTCGAAAGTTAAACAGAATTGGATGAATAAAGGAAGGAAGGAAGGAAGGAAGAGCCCTACGTTGAGTCTGACTGTTGGACTTTAAGATTGCTACTTTTATGCTTCTCTTGCTAACTCCTTTAATGCGTTGTACCAAAGTTTTTATCCCTCGTTTCCGTGAGTACCGGTGACTACGGGCGAGTCAAGAGTCGAGGGCGAGATGTGGTCCACGATTTCACGTAATTAGCAAGGTATAAGCTCAGCGTTAGCCTGGATGCGAACACCCCACCGGAAAATGGGGAATAATAAGAAACTAAAAGAGAATTGGGACACGGAAACGAAAGGTTCTCCTAACCGTTGAAGATACCGAAAGAGTAAACGACATTCGCATTGCCCTCTATGTGGGCGCCGACCCAAACTTTCATTCCCGTCAACCCAGATCATAGGGGAAATTAGCTATTCACTGAGAGAATTTCTGCTGATAAGTCTCGGTGTATGTATATATAATGTACCGAATTTCAAGGAAAATGGGATTACGTAAAACTTGAAGACAAAAAAAAAAAAAACAGTTGAATGGCTTGGCAATTAGAAGAATGAGTTTCTCACCAGGGCACCGAGTCATCCGACTTCTACAACTCATTACGGATTTATTTTCACTTTACTCTCAACCCCTACCACCGCAACCACTTGGAATATCTGGTGCATCTAGAGCATTATAGCAACTACATCGCCATTAGCTACGCAGCCTGATCCTTGACGTTCCGAGTGCAGTCAAAATCCACCGCATCAAGAAATCTGTAAGGCTTTTAGTGAGTGCTTTTTCAACATCCGTACGGATCAAGTCTTCGGCTTAGGTGACGACTTCATACCAACAGTTTATGATTTTTTTTTCCTTTTTTTTCTCAACTTTTCATGCTTTCGTAGATCTATTTTTCCCATTAACGCATATATCGTAGGATTTGTTATTGAAAAACCATTATAGGTTCGTTTGTTTAGATCTTTAACTCATCAGACTCCTGACTCGATAATTTATGGGGAAAAATATAGTGATACCCGGTTATGATTTTCTCCCATGAATTATGATAAATTAGTTGTAATATTTGGGGGAAACGAATCGGGTGCTAATAAAATTTGCAAGTCTGACAGATTTTTCTCGAAATATCAAATAATAACTGACGATGACGTGCTGCTGTAGATTCTAAAAAGTTTCCACACCAGCATATAAGTATAAGGTGCACGCCCCCGATTTCCATGGAGATGTAATTTTCTCATATTTTATGCCCTCTTTAAAAAAGCATTACCGGGATGTCAAATCGCACGGTCGCGTTCTCCCTCTCGTCACACTTTCTTTTTTCTCTCTTCTCTTCCTTTTTTCTCCTTCTTGCATGCTTTTCAGAGCCCTCTGCATCCCCTACCCCCATCCTCTTCGCCAGTTTGAACCCTCCAGGGTAGTAATGGCATTGATAATTCCTGAATCTCGTTGTTTTTTGAGGACCTCCAAGCCTCGGGGCTCAGAGGAACAATTTTAATTCATCCAAACCAAAAATCATTGCTTAGTTTGTTTCCATGATTATAATATCGATCTTTTATCTCGGAATATAAGAATGTTCGGGAGTAGAACTCCCGAATTTCGATGGGACATCGCCAACCCTCCGCATCTCGGAGTGTGGAGGGAACAAGTGAGCTGGTCACGTGCCGAAAGGCACGTGCGAAACTTGCAGATATCTATGGTACGTAGGTGTATATATAACCTTATAGGGTATACGAGACGAGACGAAGCGCTATCCAAGAGATCCGCGACTAAATCTGAGCACTGAACCTGAGGGGCGAAGACTAGACGGCTGCAGCAGCAGCAGTTATGCGAGAAAGCCTTTGTCGGTAACAAATACGATAAGCCATCTTCCACAACGCAAAGTTTACCGCGCCACGTGTATTCATCATCGCTGATCTCTCCGGATACCTCGTACAGCTGCAAAATACTATAAGGACGACGTCGACGACGAGCGACGTCGAACGTCGAACTGGAACGCGTGGTAACAATTTTATCGGTCTTGGCCGCTCGATATCTGGACGGCCGTTGGACGTCAGGACTGCAGAAAAGGAAGACGCTGAATGCATCGAAATCGAATTTGTTAGGAAGTAGCGATACGTCTGAGAGCAGTTTACTTCTGGAAAAGATGTCTAAGTAGCTCTCGCTTCAAGAATTTACAAACGACGCTATGCACGCCTGAGTGTTTCCCACCCGCTTTCTTTCCAGTACACTCATCGTCCATTCGTCCGGGGTATGGACATCCCTTGTCCATCGATAGTTTCCTGGCGTCGCGACAAACTATCGAGCGAATCACTCGAATGCAAACTTCACGCTGCGTCTAGAAAGTGGTTTATATCCGAAGGGGATGATTGTATTTCTTCACAATTTCGAACCGACGGTATAAAATTCTCAACGAAAATTGTTGCGCTTTTTAATTCGTGGCACTTGGGGAGAGCCGCATACAGGTGAAACGTCGAGTGTCACCCTGTGAGAACCTTTTTTCCGATAGTGAAGAAAAAAAAAAAGCAGAAAGTATATTCAAAGAGGGAAAAGGTTCTAGAGTCAAACCTCGCTCTGCCGCAAATTTTTCCAGCATGCACGGGCAATATTTTATCAACGAAAGGCATCAAAGCGTGACATTATGGAACGTCTGGAGAGGTAATGACTTGACAATATTATGTCCACTTCTCCAGCGGTAGCGGCGGCGGCAAAAGCATCAGAGAAACTATAACTTCCACCCCCATGAACTCACCCTCTGTTAGGGTATTGATGACTGACCAGACGGAGATTAATAGCTGTCATACAACGTACGCGAGATCGAACGTGTGGGAAGGTCTGTGATAGACAGTTTCATACTATTGTTTGTGCGAGCAGATGGAAACTGAAAAAGAACTTGAAAACAAAAAAAATTACAAAAAGGAGAGAAAGTATATACTCAATAATACATATGTGCTCAGTTTCTGCGTTGCGAAAATGGTATACGTATAAAAACATGAAAAATACACAAAGCGGAATCGGAAACGTAAAACGAGGAAAAAATTACGCGTGTTCTCTGACAGGTGATGAAAATAACGGGGCACAATGTATCGCCCTTGAATTTGGCCGATTGTGGGCCCCGTGCGCTTTGTTAATCCCGAGTTAATGCAGCTCAGAGAGAGATAGAGGCGAATGCAAGGCATTTGTAATATATAAAATGGGCCGTTTGTCGACAGTCGCTGCTGATGAATCACGCGCTTGTCAGGAGGTGGTCGTGTATATTTTCCCTGCACGTTGTCTCCGTGGGGTGATTAATACATTTCATTATTTTATCCAACCTGCAACGTACATCGCGGAGTAGTAGTCACTACGGATACACCACATGGGTATAGAATTTATACCACATACGTAGAGTCGCTAGGAATTCATTACCCTGTTACACCACCGTCAGTTATCCTACTGTGAAAAAAATCAACCTCACGCGCCGTGAAGAACACTCATATTATTACACAACTTCAAAAGGCACGTAATGGCATAGACGGAATCGCGAGTCTATATATTCTTTTCAATATTACTCCGCGCGAATTGAGCGAAGACGAAATAATAACGGTAATCGCTGTATCAAGTCCTAGAAGGGCTTTTGTTTCTTTTCGCTTTTTTTCTACTATCACTTTTCTCTTCAAGTTGGAAAAGAAATGAGAAACTATTACGCCGAGAGAAAAAAAAAGATTTTTCGGCCGATGATGAATAGCGCAAAAAGTTATACTTGTGAGGGTATTTTATTTATTATTATTATTATTATATTTTTTTTCAGGTACTTCTTTTATACCTCGCCCGCTCCGGATCTTGATGAGAGAATGATTCAAGGTAGACGTCAGACACTGGATACCAGACATCGGACACCAGACACCAGACACCGGCCATCAGGCACCCCATTAACGTCAACCCGAGACCATCCAGCTTCCAATCGTGGACATGCCCGACTATGGGCTCGACAAAGTAGCGCATGACGAGAAGGAATGCACATGGACGGATGGGTACATATAATATGGCGTGCGTTTTGCTACATAAATAAATACGTCATGTGCCGTTAGATGCACACGCACACTAGACTAGTGAAATATAGCGAGACGGTCAAAAGAGGGACGAATGAGGGACTCAATTAATACGTACCGGTCGTTGGCGGGGTTGAAAGTGGAGGTGGGTGCGGAGAAAGCAGATAAGGGGGGATGTTCACCCCAGTTATGTTATATTCGTCTACCCTTCGCGCTGCGAGGGTACCGAGCAACGAACCAAACAACCAACCAACCCTTCGGCTCATGCCCTCGCCTCGCGCGTCTGTCTACATTTGTTCCAATTCACTGGTCGTCGATTACCACTGGTCCAGCCTTCAACCTCGTCCCAAACCACCCAATAAACCCACCCGAGCCACCCACTCGACACCTTCGACAACGCGTCACGTGTAATCGCGTCGATATCCAGAGACCATGGACGGTCTTACCTCACGAAATTCAAACCTGAAACGCAAATCTATTCCTGAAAAAAAAACCTGGGGAGAAATTCGCTTGATACGTCATCAATTACAAGTAAAAATTCAGTTTCATTACACTTTTTCCTTATCGATCACTACACACGAATTCCATCATTTAATTCTTCCCTTTTCCAAACTTTTTTTTTATTATTTCCGATCCATGAAATATAAAAAAAAAAAATGCTCCCTTCACCATCTCCTGAGGAGTTCGGGGCTTCCGAGATTCGCGAGAGCGAATAAAATTTGACGCATTCGCGGAATCGGCTGGTTCTCCCGCGGCTGTAGTAAAAGGGGGTTGAGAGGGGGTGAAAAAAAATATCCTCCGAATACTATATGTTATACGCACGGTGGCTTCTCTGGGTGGTTATGTACATACATATAGGGTTATACTGTGTGTGTGGGTGCGCGTGTGTAGTATATACGCGGGTAAATAGCTCGGCTCGTTTATCATTAAGCTTCCGAATTTTTTTATTTTTTTCCATTTTTTTTTTTATTCCTTTAATCCAGTGAAATATTTCAATGCTATACCGACCCGCGAGAAACGGGCTTGTGGGTGTTACGCGTAATTGATGATACCGTTTTGCATCCATGAACGGGCACTTTCAAAGAAATCAGCGAACTTTAAGCGATCCTCAAAATTTCCTAGCCATCCTATACGTATTGCCATGTTTCTGAATGAACTCATTTCTATCACCTCTCTGCTCTACGGGGCTTTAACGACGTATTTGTAACAGATGAATATGGTCCCATTATCAGAGGAAATAAAATCGAAAAAACTCGATACCGAGAGACGGAATATCGCCTGATCAGACCCGATGTTTCAATGAGGATGTAATTGATTCATTTCGATACTGCCTTCAATGATACTCGACGGAAGTTATAAAACGAGTACAAAGTTGGAAGTTAACAGTTGTTAACTAAATGAGGGTTCGGATCACCGGTTGGCATTTGATTAACGTTATAGATTTTCAGGATCGAGGCGAGGGCGAGGCTGCGTCGAGTTCCCATCCTACTTTTTGTTCTCGTTTTGTTTTTTTTTTTTCTTTTTCTCTCCTTTTCATTATTTTTTTACTTTTTTTTTAACGTCGATACATTGAAATTAGTAAAATTAACGCGGTGCGAGTTCGTTGTACAGCATCTGTTACATGGACCCGTGTTTCTTTTTTTATTTTTTTTTTTTCTAATTCAGACCGTTCGAATGTTTCTAGAAATACGAATTATCTAACTATCGGCGTAGGGTTCTTCAAGAAAAGGGTGAAACTAATTTTAGAAGTACTTAATCCACGCCTGAAGAGGGTTAAGGCGACTGCAGGGGATCCGATCCGAAGTCCGGAGGCTGAAAGCTAGAGATGGAAAAGGTAGGTGAACTGCGAAGCTTCTAAGTATTTGATGGAATATGATGGACGAGTCTGAAAAACTCACGTTATTGCTAGAATAGAACCCGCGCGTCCGTTGCGGGACAGAGAAAGAGTGAGACAAACAACGAAAAAAGAATGTGATTCCGGAGTATCGCGCAAGCTTTCTGTACACCACATCCAGATAGAAACAGAAATGAAAAGAAGTAAGCTAGAGAAAATGAAGCTAGAAATTTTTTTTTCTCCATTCTGGAAATTGCTATCTGCTGTAATTTGAGTGATGTGTCCAGACATTGGATATAGAATGATTCGTCTAATCCTAATTACAGTAATTGGGTGTTAAGAAAGTCTTTTGGAAGATTGATTCCCATGGTATCGAAGACCGCAGTCAGATGTGAAACATGGGAAATGACGCGATCGAGAATCACCTGTTTTTTTTTCTCTTTCTCTTTTCATTATTTCTTGTTTTCAACAGATTTCTTCCACCATACGCGACCGTGTGATTGGGAGGAATGTGTACGGGACGTTGATTGATTGAAATTGAACTGCAGGCTACTGTACTTGGTTTGAGGGATTGATGAAAAGGTTCGACTATCGGGGATACTGCACTATACGTTTCCATGATATTGAAGCAGCAAAGGCAGCAGAGATAGCAAATGCGGGTATGGCCACGAACTGAAGTATTTAAGCAGCTTAAGAACCCCCAATTATGATTGGCGGCTGATACCTACCCCCCCCCCCCCCCCCCCCTATTCCCTCCTCCATCTAATTACTGATGGTAATCCCTCAAAGCAGAGGTTATTATTATTCTAGTAGCTGATTCTCGAGGGGACTCAAATCTATTGACTAATTCTCCTTAATTGGGTGTCAAATTATTTTCCACCAGATAATGTATTTTTACGGCCGCTTATCTTTATTCTCCTCTCAAGCGCCTTTTTACCTTAACACGCCCTTTTTACCTCTTTGTTCCTTCTAGCCCTTCGCCACGCTAATTATTGTATCGAACCCTGCCCAACACCCCTGTTACAATACCCTTGGTAACCACCTGGTTTCATAAAAAGTCCTCGACTCTTTTCAACATTACTTTGCACAATTGGTAGTACTTGAAACTTTCACCTCCGCACTATGAGAACTAGACGTTGTTATCGGAATAAAGAAAGAAAAAAAAAACAGAAAAACTTGAGAAGGAATATCATTGAGAATAAATGCTGAGACGAATTGCGTATATTCAATTTTTCGTTGAGGTTAAAGATTTCTTATAAGAACACGCCTCGTAGCAAGCTGAAAGCTTTCGAAATCGAGTTTCCTTTTCATTCTTTTTCACGTCGAGGGTTTTAAAATTCTTCATCTAATCATGTATAATACGTTTTGAGTTGCTTTCGGGAAGACGAAGACAAAAAATCAGATAACTCAATGGTGAACATTTTTTAAATAACTACATGAAGTCGGTGGACGAAAAATGATTCTCGTACGACGAATCTAGGATAATTTAAGGGTGCTTCAGCCAGCGTTTGACGTTCGTTTTATTTCTACGTACTTCTGTCAAACACCCTGAATTTCCCTTTTTCCGATAGGAATTTTTTATAGAGCAACCAGGTGGCGTTGAAAGTATCTAATTGGCAGTTAACGAGAATAAAAACGAGGCGAGGTCGAAAGCCAGTGCGAGGTGAGGATTTAAAACAGCAATTTCAAATGAGATACGAGGAATAAATGAGCCCATGAAAATTCAAATGACATAAAGAGGTTTTTATCTTTTAGTAGGAAGAGGGTATTAATTTCTGTATGAATTTTGAGCTTTTAATTTCCAACGTATTACCGAGTCTCACTTTTTCACCAATTTTTTGTTTTCGAAGATTTCCTTTTTTTTCCATTCTCATTCTTCTGTCTCGTTTCTTTTATTATCATTTTTTTCATTCCCCCTTTCTCTTGTTCGTTGATATTTTTACTCCTCTGAATGCCTCATTGTGCCAAGTGGCTTTCACGCGACTATGCAAGGGAATTTCCCAGTAGCTTTGACATAAAAGGCTTTTATCTTTCATTTTCCATCTTCTTCAATCCAGCGATGGTGTTTTGTCGGTTAGAAATCTCCCAGCTTTAGCCCCGAAGGCTTAGGGATGCGTTTCCCTCTCTTAGAGGGCACGGCAGGGGGAAAAATCAGGTCAAATGAAAAGGAACTTTTTATTTCTTTCCGCGAGATTACCTTTAACCGAGCCATTTACGGTAATGCCACAATTAAAGATCGCACGGCAACCAAGCGCGGTGAAGACCATCAACCCCTTATTTTATTTCAATTATTTATATTAGATCCCCGATGAAAACATCCCCTCAAGCAAGTCGTAAGTGGCCATATAAATTCTGTTACCCATTAAGATAAATTCAAAAACATCAACAAAATTAAATAATCGAATATACTCGTTCACTCACTGTTGTATTGCTGAGCAAGAAGCGACGCGTAGACTTGCCCGGGACTTCGGGCCCCTCGAGTCCCGGATGAAGGAGGACCTCCAACACCGTGACGGGAGTTGTCCTCTTCATCGCTACTCGAGGGTGCACCACCGTAAGCGCGCCGGTCACGCCACTCCAGGGACCGCTGCCGGCGCAATCCGCGGCCCCCGTTTGCGTGCCCCCGGCCCAAAGTGCCCTCGCCCTCCATCACTGCGGCATCTGGAACAAAGAGTGAAAAAATCTCCGTTAAGAATTTTTCCAAAATTACAGGCGATTCTTGTTGCTCTTTTTTTCATTAATTTATTCTCTCGACGCGAGCAGGGTGAAAAGTTTTTTGAATAATCTCATGTGGTTCTGCTAAATTTGTAGTCGCTGATCCGAAAAAAAAAAAATTTTTTTTTCAGGTAAAATGAAATATTCTTGCAAAGAAATATTTGTACATTCGAGGTCTATAGTTATGTGATATTGAGAGAGTATTTATTCAAATATCAGCTGTGGAAGTGATTTTTTTTTTTGGCAGCATTCATCTGCAAAGCTTTGACATATAACAATTAAGAATCAATCATGCAAAAATTCGATTTCGCTTTGGAGATAGATTGAAATATCAGTGTCAATACCGTGACTGATTTTACTCGGGGTAATTTTTTCAAAATTTCAACCCTCTTCAAGTCTCTTTATTTCTCTCTACGATCCTGGATGTAAATTATTCCCAATTTTTAATAAACGTTCCCTTGTTCCCCATCGTATTGATTCGAGTTTCATATCAATCTTTTCCAGGTCAGGCGTTCTGAACTCTCGAAGATTTCGAGGATCCTTCAATAGAGAAAAGGAAGGTAAAAAAAAGGGGGGAAAAACTCGCGAGAAAAAGTGAACCGGAAAAAATTAAAGAAAATAAATAAAAAATAGCTATAACAAAACTTATATATACCAATTCAATTAAAGAAAACAAATACTGGTGTTTACCACCGAAGACATGAGCAGCCAGTGAAATTGGTCTGGGAATTTGCTCGACAAATAGTAAGTAAAAATTTAATTAAATGAAAGTAAAATACAAAAGCTTTTCACCATCCCTTAGAAACTGTGAGAGAAGAACGGATGTATAATAGAAGTCGGTATCGTTTCGAAATAAGTCTCGTGTTTGTTGTGCGCCTCGTTTATAATGCCGTCTCATCATTCTTCAAACACTTTCCTCTCTTGATTCTTCATAATTATTTTTCATACAGTGTACCTAGTAATTTTCACTTATGAGACTCTGATTTTAGGTAAGAATTTAATTACTTTGATTTAATTAGAGTTATCGAGTCAGGAAAAAAACAAAATGATTGGTGTCATTCAAAGATGGATGAGTCTGAGAAAATGCGACGTAGCAAATAGCGAAAAAATAAAGATGCGCAAAGATAGAACTTCAAATAAAACGTCTTATATCGTTCAACGAAAAAGGAAAACACTAATTTCCGGTGCTAAATTCACCCGCTACACCTATACCTTCATCTAACACCTTTAAGAACGTCCGTTTACGACTTCCAGAGTCGTAGTTGACCGGAAATGGTGTCACGTGTCGTAGGAATTATGTCCCAAGGTTCGCCAAGAGATGTCCACGTCAAAAGGTACGCACAGAAAATACAAGCGAATCGAAAAGAAAAAGAATGAAAAAATCTAAAGAGGATCTAACACGCAAATATTTCAACGAACAACTTGACTGAACAATTAGGGAGGTCATAGACTCGAAAATGTCGAGCGAGTGGCACGGTTCAGTTCTCGTAGGCACTTTCAACCCTCTTTTTCGTTTCCCCCTCGAAGATTCGAGGGTTGCAACACGACTAACCTTTACATCCATCGTTCGACACGCATGCGGGTTGTATGCATAGAATCTGTTTTTGTTTTCGGATATACCGCGGGGATTTGTTTCACCACATTTCTCTTCACAGCTCTTCAAATTCCCTCGGTCCTCAAAAGATCAATTGACTCTTGCACCGTATTAACGATTGTAGGAAACAAAAGGGGATCGTGATGCAGTGGGAAGAATATTTCTTCTCACGAAAATCGTTAATTCAAACAGAAAGTTCGCACGATTTTACAAATCCTCGAAAGTCCTTCGCTACGTACGCACTGCGTGTTTTACAGTACGGCGACTGAGCTTGCTCCTCGTCGGGGTTGAACCAAGTGATGGATAGTACCGCAGTGTTCAACGCAACGCGAGCAAATTGCCTCGTCTTAGTTGAACAAATATTCAGGGCAAAGAGCAAACATCTTGTGCCTCATCTTTCGCCTACGCTTCGTCCGAAAATCCAACGATTTTTGAAGAACATGTACTACGGATATTCGGAACTAACTGGCGTGAATATTTTACCTGCACGTAGATCCGAGCGTACGAGCATGGAATAAAAAAAAAATGGTTCCGATAATATTACGCGGAATGAAGTCCGCCCTGCAGAAAGTCCCGTTAGAAGTTTCTATTTGTAATGAAATTCCAATCCCTCTTTGGGACGGATTCACTCGATCGAGAGATACTCGAGGAGGGACGACTACGACACCGGGTTTTCCGAGCTACTCTGGCATTTCGACTCGGCTTCTCATCTCCTTCCGTTCTCCAGCTCTCTGGTCTCTGCCATCTAACGCGTATAGATGTACAACCTATACCCGAATTTCGGAACCTACACAGGAATATAGATCCTACTCGCCTGTGGTGTAAGCATTGGATCGGCCTAGACCATTGTAGTGTTTCATAGTGCCGCGGTGATAGGCGGAGAGGGCCAATATCCTCTCTAATCAATTACTGTCCTCCGAACCCCCCGACCTTTGCGACCTCTGTCGCGTCCTTCTCATCGACGTCGCGAACCCCACGCGCCTCTCATCCACATCCAGAAGATCCCAGTGGATCAATCTTTAACCTGTCCTGTCCCACACCCATCCTCCACCTCACTCCTTCCCCATTTCCTTTCCTTTCCTTTCCTTTCCTTCCCTTATTCCCATATATATAAGTATAGATATAGCCACACCGACGGGTAACGTTTGCGGTGCACTCTTTCTGATCGAACTCCCGCGCCATAATATACTCAGGAAGATGATATCGCTAGGTAAACATCCGAGCCACGCGACTACAGTATCACTTTATTAAGTACCAATGACGTGGAATGAGTTTAATGGAACTGAGTGGCTATACTTTCTCATGGAAAAAGAGAGCCATTACGGAAGAGGGCGGAAAAAATTACGGGACTTGCTTTTCTCTTTCCCCGAGATAAGGTAATTTTCTTTTTCCATACGTAAAATGTGATACGTACAGTCCTCGATATTTTTCACATTCAGCATCGTCAGAGTTTTCGGCCGTTCTTGACGAAAAAAAGGAAAGGAAATATGAATTGAAAAACAAAACAAAAAAAGGAAGAAGACACCACGCCCATACGAGATCTGCCGAGTGCAGGTTGGTTATATCATCTGCGGGCTTAGATGCGCCTTAATCTTGCATGTACACTGCTCAACTTTAAAACGCTAGACGTCGTAAAAGAGCTGAGCTGAGCTGAGCTGAAGTTAAAGCTGATTCTGAAACTCGGGTCTGAACTGCTGGGTTATACGGCAAAGCTACTTCCTGCAGCGGTACTGCGCGGCATTAAGCAGTGCATCTAACTTGAAAAGGTATGAAAATTTAACAGAAAATTTAAGTTCCGTTTTATTTCATTATCTTTTATACGATTGCGTGATATATTTTGGGTTGATTGCCGATTTGGGAAAATATGTTCCCGGCGTAAGTGGATTGTCCGAATAAGCAATCTGCATTTTCGCTACGGCACGTATATGTATAGGTACCGGCAGCTGGTTATCCTCCGAGAGATGAAATCGTTTGGTTTAGTTCTGCAGCTGGATGGTAAAAATCTGCCTACGTTTTATTCAGACAATGCACGTGTAGCAGCGAGTGTAGATTATTGTCAAGATGTTTCATGAAACTATTTTCCCGAAGACTCAATATCAAACCATTCGACTACACAAAAGCTTGGGTTATCTTACAAATTGAAAATAGATCTCGTTCGCGTTGAATATAAGAGATCGGGACGGAGCATTTGAAACTTGAATACGTCAGAGACGCGTGCAGACGGTGGTACCGAGAGTAAGAAAAATAAGAGAAACGAGATAGAGGAGGAGAACTTATTGAAAATAAATGATTGGATAGTGGTGCAGGATATACTCGGATAGCTGTGTTTCTCGATGGTGTAAATAAGCGAGGGTTGGTGATGTTTGTGCGCCATTAGCGAATGTAGAGGATATAAAGCGACGATTGAAGGGTCGAGGAAACAGAATTTAGTACCACCTACTAATTTACCGTGACTTAATTCAGCCCGGTTTATTCGCCAGTAGGGTTTCTTTGTGAGAAAATTAAACTATTCTGGGTCGTACTTGAAGTTCTAAAATAAAACAAACAGGATTAAGTAAATTCTTTGTAAATTACCTAGCCCGGACTTGGAGCGAAATACGTGGTACAGAGAAGGTAAAGTAGAGAAGGTAGGTAACAAAAGGGGTAACCAGAAGCAGCACGGTACAGTTCTCCGCAGGAAGAAACCGCGACAGCGTAAATTCAAGAGCGTATTGTCCCGATTCCGTATAAGAGTAGTCCAAGAAAAAAAAAAGAAATAACAAAAAAATGGTTTAAAAAAAAAAAAAACCTGCTCAGAAAATCCCTCTCACCTTTCCTCGGGCGATTCGTGAAGCAGGCGACTGCAGTGCCCCTAAAAATACCTCGATGCAAATTATATGTGAGTGGTGTGTATAGAACAGGCTTTTAAATTACCCCTAATTAAGGTAAGACTCAGGAAATTGTTGGTTGTCTCATCCCACCGCGGGTTTCTCCTTACCACTGGGATGTAAGAAGGACATCAGAATGCATGAAACATAGAGAGTGGTTGCGTATAAAGATATGGCTCGAGAGTAGGCTCTTGAATATTCATAGTTTTCCTCTTATGAAGGCTACGCGAGGCGCCCCGCAGGTCTATGGAAAAAAGAGGAAGATAGAGGAAGAAATCGTTTCCGAGTAAAGTTCTGCAGTTTTGAATTCTTTACGAACAAGATTGTTAGGCGTATCAACATTTTGCAGTTCAGACGGACGAGTTTTGGCGTTTGCGAAATCCTTCGACACCTCCAAATACGAGGGGTTCGATTCCTTGACCGACGTCAGTCAGAAATCAGACAAGGTTTTATTAGCTGTTCAGTCTGGAGAGCGTATCGCAGTGTTGCGGCATATATGACGGTTGAACAGCTAACCAGCTAGCTTCAAACGAAACCACAATGCAGAGGGTTATTGACTGCCCGCACTGACTAACTCCAAAATTACCAAGGGGTAAGTTTAGGATTGGAAGGAGAAACGGTGCCGTTGCTTTCGGCCTTCCGGCGTTTCACTTCCCTATTCATCGAGGAGTTGGTATTGCTTTGGTTCGCATAAGCTAAATTTCCACGAGATTTCGGAACTAGTTTGGGTCATCAGAGATGCTGACTAGTACCTACTTACTCTACTGGCTGCAACGGTCTGGTCGCCGCGAGGGTTTCGAATGATATTGCGGTAGAAACACCAGCGACGAATGCACCCTACCCTCGAACAAAACCCGTCTCAGCTCGTAAGGATATTGTATGTATTTGAGACGTACGAATTACTTTGGTATTCCACGCTCGATAGAACTGAAGGTTTTCAAATAAAACGAGTACGGCTATATTTTACCATTTTTGACGTGCCAGAGTTACCTGGGAAACACCAATTAAATAGCGCAGCCGATTAGCTATAACGTAAACCTCGACAAAGGCTCGGAGAGTGGCTGGTTCACCCTCTGCTGGTTCATCAGGTGATAATTTATATGGTAATTTCAGCGACGTAATAAGTCGCCCTTCGCCCGCTAGCCGCTGCAACTCTCCTCATGCACTACCAGCTGCAGCACACTGTCGCATACTCTACATACCTAAATCGGTCGAATATAGGTATGCACGTACAGATACACGTACAGGTATTTCGACACGCGTTACCTCTCGCCTATTCCCATATGCCTCTGTAACATTCCCTGTATCCTAACCCAGGCTGACCTAGCCTATCCTGCTTGATGGAGGTATTCGGAAGCTGCGTATACATGTGAGCAAGTATCAGAGTGCAGGCGTCGTAACGAGGTGTGTTCATCGATTGATCGGAATTTCTTCCCTATATAGCTATCGTATGTGTTGTCAAAGTGATCGGACCGGATCTGCTTGATGGTGTAGTGGAATTGCCTCTCGGTCCGTAAATATTTGAAAAATTTTCATGAATCATTTTATAAGGGTAAAACGAAATAAAAGAAAACGATGAGAATAATCCTATCTTAAAAAGTTGACGAGGTATCGTCAATTTATTGCTCCAAAAAGTGATAAAATAAGGATATCTCGATGAGATTTATTTCTAGCTTAATTTACTCGACGGTTTCGTGTTTCTCAGGTCAAAATACGTTAGAAAAGTGTGCAGCAATCGATTTTAAAAATACTTCAGTTTCAGCTCAAAAATCAAACAAATCCAAAGGGGTATACCTTAGATTTTTGTCGATTTTGAGGTCAAAAATCAACATTTTTTTTGTTGGGTTTTTCTATGGGTTTCTTACGTATTTTGAGCCCAGGAATCCGAATCTGAAAGCCAAATTGATCTATCTCCAAAATTGGCCGAGTTATCGCCAATTTATCGCTCTAAAAAGTGAAAAATTAGCGATAACTCAATCAATTTTATAGGTAGACCAATTTGGCTTGCAGATTCGAATTCCTGAGATCGAAACCCGTAAGAATATCATAGAAAACTCAAAAAAAAAAAATGTTGATTTTTGACCCCCAAATCGACAAAAATCTAAGGTATACCCCTTTGCATTTTTTCGATTTTTGGGCCAAAAATGAAGTATTTTTTAAATAGATCGTAGGACACTTTTCTAACGTATTTTGACCCCAGGAACACGAATCCGTTGAGCAAATTAAGCCAGGAATAAATCCCATCGAGATATCTTCATTTTTTCACTTTTTGATGCGATAAATTAGCGATAACTCGATCAATTTTATAGATAAATCAATTTAACTTGCAGATTCGTATTCCTCAGGTCAAAATACGTTAGAAAAGTGTCCTACCATCGATTTAAAAAATACTTCATTTTTGACCCCAAAATCGACAAAAATCTAAGGTATACCCCTTTGCATTTTTTCGATTTTTGGGCCAAAAATGAAGTATTTTTTAAATAGATCATAGGACACTTTTCTTATGTATTTTGAGCCCAGGAATTCGAATCCACGAGCTAAATTGACTTATCTATAAAATTTATCGAGGTATCGCCAATTTATCGCTTCAAAAAGTGAAAAAATAAGGATATCTCGATGGGATTTATTCCTAGCTTAATTCCCGTTACGGATTCGTGTTCCTGAGGTCAAAATACGTTGGATAAGTATCCTACAATCAATTTTGGCAATATTTGTGATGATAAAAAATTGAAGAACCTGGGAGCAATGATGAAGATAGTAAAAAGTGTCGGATTCTTTGCGCTTGACGATGATGCTACGAGCTGGACAAAATATTGTCTCTTTTACTTGCAATATTATGCTAGAGCGTGTAGCAACTATACCAATCTGCATATTATGCGTATTATTAGCACCTATTGTTTCGCGGAATGATCAGCATGCATGAGCGTAAGCATTGATTTGGTTATTATCTTGATCCGAAAGCCCCAGAGGCGGAATTTTGACTAAGCGCATTCATCTCGTGATGATGGCAACGCAGGAGGAGATAACAAGTAACCAGGAATATATATAATATATAAGCTCTGCAGCATGTGCCCCGAGCCAATTCACCTTGTTTCTCTTCCACAACGTAGAACAACAGGCAACGCTTTTACAATAGTGAAATGTATTCGAACGCTGATGCAACTTTCGCAACCCATTCAGGAAAGAAAAAGGCAAATGAGAGAGCATGATAAATCTTCGATGAAAATTTCAAATCCATGGGAAATCGTTGATCTTGGATTATTATTAATCGGATATTGAAAATTATTAAGTAGACCGGTCTCTCACGTTAACGGAAAAGTGTCATTTTCCGTTGGAACTCGAGCAATGGAAACTCCGTACCACCCACGCAACAGCTCAATCTTAATCCGAAAAGCTATTTAATATTGCACAGCAGCTCAAGCTCCGGCCTGGAATTCAATTGAAATCAAGTGGACTGACGGACGAACATAGGTATACGGGGTGCACGTGGTAGAAATGCACACATAGGTAGCTACGTGCGTTATCATAGATATACCTTTCCCGTCTACCCACCAACCTATCCTTCTGACTAGGTGAAAGCCGGGTATGGCAAATCGGGTAGTGCGAGGGGACATTATCACTCGGAGTGACCTGTTGTCTCCTGATCCAGCCAGGCCCCTGTTTCAACCGGCGTCCCTGATCCCGCCACGTAGTTCACTACTCGTCGGTTGCTCAGGAGAATTAGTCATCGATTTGGTCTCGCCGGAGGATATTGTGCTCAACGTTTGTTATTGCCGTCCTGGAAGCCCTCCCGGGGGCACCAGAGAAAACCTTGGAGGTTGAACTCGAATCTACGTCGGTGACATTCGCGAGTTGTCGTACTCATACAACAGGCGTGAAACCGGAAAACGAAGAGAGACGTTTAATTGACTACAAAGGAGATTGTTTCCGTGGTTCCATTGGAACCCGGTGCTCAAATACGTTATACGTTACGTTGGATGGGGCAAAGTGGAAACTGAGAACAACCGGTCAACGATCAGAATTACGTAAATTTAAATCAAATAAACCGTTCGCAAGCGTTTCAAACTAGTTTTAGACGCCTCGAGGTATAATATATCATCTGCACACCCATTCTTGACATTCGTTGTTCACCCCATGTAGTACGACGATACATGAAATTATACGATTCACAGATCGACGATTGATTTTACTGCGATGCACTGTTCAATTTATTTATATATCATTGATAGAGACTGGGAGAAAAAAAAATCATCCCTTTCGAACAAAGTCGGGATAATAAGCGCGTGGTTATACGTATTGAAAGTGCTCCGGTTTAACCTGGATCATTAATTTATCATTCCTTCTGAAATCCCTTCAAATCCTTGGCACTACACTACCTAGCACCCTTCATAAATTCAACCCCTATACGGATTCAAGTTCCCTTTATAGAACGTAAGCTGAATATAAATGTGTATACCTTCGTCGTATGTAAAACCCTCCGCCTTTGGTGCGTTTGTGATCTGCACATGGTACAAGGGATGGATGATGAAACGCAACGCTCGCTAATAAATACCATATAGCTGTGTATCAAAATTTTACAAAATAATAATTCAACTCATCATGAGCAAATGTATAAAATCCAATTGCCGAACGTACCCGTCAGAACCGATACCAAAATAAAGATTCTTGAAAAGTTTCTCATGCGCTTCCGACCTTCGGTGCAGTTCATTAGGAGAGAAAAAGAAAAAGTAACAAACAAAAATGAGAAAAGAATAAATAAATAAATCGACTGCGTCCAAAGTGCGTCAGATTCCACCGATAGCTTTATTCGAAGGTGAGTATATCCCGGGATCTTTATTGGCCGCGAGGGAGGAGCCACCCTCTTGTCCTTATCCGAGTCTTTTAAAGAGCACGGTTCGTACAAGAGAGAGAAAACGAGAGCGGTCTTTCCGCCTCTGGTAATCTGCGTGGCAGTTTCGTCTTCATTTGCCAAATGGCCGTTAAATCCGCCATACTAAAGTCGCGAAGAACGCTTCGCGCCGTAGGAAGAACAGCTAGAAGGGCGTAAACGTAACGGCAAAACTTAACGACGATGTAAACCGGATGCTACGTCACGACATCGGACTCGCGGACCCTTTCCGTCTGCTTTCCACGTACCTACTACTTTATCCCTCATCATCATCGCTACGACTGATTGTAAAAATCCTCCACTCTCTTCATACGTCTCTCTTCCTGTAGCGCGTAGAAATACCCTTTAAAAGGCAAGTATCGGGAACCGATCGATGATCGCTTTTGTGCGTCTTCAATTGAATCTACCGTTATTCTAGACTCCCATAAAATTCACTGACGTAGGAGCGAGGCCAGGATCATTTCCACTTGAACTCGATCGGTGAGAAAAATCCCGAGCTGGAGCGATGGCCGTCAGTTTCGTAAATTATTCATCGAGCGAAAGTGTTGCTGCAACATACCCAGGCTGACCATCAAATCCAAAGGATTGACAGATTACACTCCTAGTCTACGATAAAATTTTCACGAACTGCTAAATGCAGTCAATCAAAGCTTTCCATCGCTCATGAAACACCGGTTGCTGCGATGTCCTCCGAAGGCATAAAATATTTCACTCCTCCAGGAATTCACCCGTCATCGGTCACATCACGTGATTTAACGACGCTAGGATTGCCCCTCGCCGCTAATCTACACATTTTATATCTGCAAATAATTGTTCAACACTACTACATACTTCGTGTAATTTCTTTTGCAATCAATCATCGAGTGCAGTAATAATAACCGACATTATACATCGGATGGAGGGAAAGTACTTCGAGGGGTGGAGATCGAGTCGCGTTTCCTAACGGCCGTACTGTATACATATAGAGTAACGACAAATGGGGTGGATGGTGTAAACAAATGAAATAAAGTAACGCGAGACGAGAGAAGAGGATCGTTGTCTCGGTTTAGATGAAACCCGAAGGACAAATTTACGGAGGGGAGGTTGTATCACAGTCGTATGTAAGGGACTGCTTTAGTGGGTATCGCGTATACGTGACGAGATCGGAGACGATCACGTGTCGGTTATGGGAATCAGGGGGAGGCTGGAAAAATCTGGCTGAGATTACGGATCCGGTTACGACTGTACGATGCTCAAAGCTGGTATCAGGAGAACTCGACCAACTACGATTAGTTTTTGTTTGTCAAGATTTAGGTATATAGGGTCGTAGGACTCGATCGATGAAACTCACTCGACTCCCTATGCATGTCACTCAATTACGGAAACGCGTAATACCTGCTAACGCAATTATCCCGCGCTGCAAGCAACGCGGTTACACTCACCCGTGCTAATATCTCCGGGTGGTAAAGGTTTTGCCGTGGCGTGATTCCTAGTTTTCGATTAGATTCGAAAATCTTGCATCAAAATCTCAGTGATTTCAGAATTGATCTCCGATCGATCGGATTACGTATTCGATTGGCCTCCTCAATGATATTATTATGCCTAAATTTTTTTCTCTTCGCCATCGCTGCAGGTGAGGCGACAGGTGAAATGAATTTTCGATTCAACACGAGAATCCGAATTTCTCTCGGTTATGCAATCTCGGATTCCACATTTTCTCTGCAATGTCCTCTCATAGTCGGTATCAGTTGATCCGTTGTCAATAACCCTGCAACGTGATAGGATAGACTTACGGCACGTGTAGCTACACGTGTATCGCCAGTAGCACCAATAGCAATCGCGAAAAACATTTTCACATATGAACTGTGCGCGTCGGCGATTCCACGGGGATAAATTTTTGCCCCTCTCTTTTTTCGAGGAACTTTTTTTATCCTCCTACTTTTTCTGTTTTTTCTTCGTTTTTTTTTTCGGTACCCTCTACGTAATAAATTCTGCGTATGTCGCGCTGCGTCGAGAGTCGTTTTAAGGTGAGACATAGTTCCCCAGAATACAATTAAACGGTTTTTCTCTAGATCTTTAGTTCCCAACGAGAAGGGAAGACTTTTTTCCCCGTGAGATTTGAGCTGGAAACGGGAAGTGCACGTGACCGTGAGGGAGAGTGCGTCTTCGACGACTCCTTGGGGAGCTAAATTAAGAGCCAATGAACGTGGATTTCGCTACCCACTATCTGGACCGAAATGATTATTTTCCGGATAAATCTCCTCCTGGATTTTCTACTTTTCATCTTTTTTCAGATTTCATTCGCGAATCACGATAGCAACATGACTCACGGTGACTCAATTTTTTGATTTCCATGAAAATGTGTAGAATATGACTGCAGTGAGCTGTAAATGAGATACGTATAATCGTCCTTACGTCTACCACGATAGCGTCGTCATCGGAAGTAGAGACAAAAGTACAGATATATAGGACATACAGCTGCTGCTTTTGCTGTATGAAAGCCTCTTAGAGCTTTTGGCGAAAAGTAAGTTGTCCAAGTCCTTTAGCAGGCTGGTCAACGTCACCTGGTCGTTTTCATCTGGTAAAAACCATCCGAAATGTAAGAAGCTTAGAATCATTATTGTATCCCTCTGCGGGTTACGGAATGGAGAAAGAAAAAAGTTAGTGAAAGTTTACTTTCCTTTTTGTTTTTTCATCATCTATTTCTGTTTTTCTGTTTTATATTCCTCACACATTTCCCACTCCTATCTCACGTTTTTTCTATTTTTTTATTTACAGTATTTTATTTATTTTTTTCACTTTATTTCATTTTAGTTTTTTTCCCCCCCCCCCTCCGGAGGACTTCGAATCACGTGGTAAATTTCTGCAAAAGACGAGCGAAGGGAGAGCTCTTGGTTTTCTGTGAGTAGGGATTAATAATAAACAAGCATCAATATATTACCCCATAAAAAGTTGGAGTTATATTGGCAAAGATTTTCGAGATGTGCATTATATAAGTTCGCGCAGGAGTTTTCCCCCATTCGGTCAGCTATATCTTCAAAAAGTTTCGCTCCAAGTTTGAACGACCCCAAGGATCGACGAGGTTGCGTGCCCGAAAAGTGCGAGGATGCGTCCTGAGGGAAGGTCATCACCGTCGGGTACTGCAAATAAATGCTTAACTCGACGACAAGATTCGACCCCCCCTCCCCCCTTCTTCGAGTCATTCTCCGCGATTATAATTATTAGTTGTTATTTTTTTTGGTTTGTTAATTTTTTTTTCATAATGAAGATACTTACAGTGACGCGTCAGGGCGGTTGTCAGAAGGCGTTCGTCGATGTCCGTGTAATTTGGTGGACTGAAACAATGGTAAAACAAACATTGTGGTTATGAGGGGTGCGGTGTAATACTATAAGGTATTATATTTGCTGTACAGAGAGGGACGAGAGGCTACTAATGAGCGAGTATAGCTCAGGCTTGAGAGTTACGCTCGTAGAGTATTTAAATTAATTAATACGATACGAGATTCTGCGTTTATAAAAGCCTTGGTCGAGCGGAAGCTCCCGTGCATGTTTGATGCCGGAAGTGCTTCGCCCGGTCCGCCATCCTCTTGCTGTGGTTTCCGCAAGCGCCGTAGGGTCATTAGCCGGCCATTCATTATGCAAGGCGATGCTATATCGCGTCAATACGGGTATACGGGTCGGGGGTGTATATACGCGGACCGGTGGTAGTCGCGGCGGCGACGGCGACAGATTGTTGGCCCAATCAATAACAATGCACCCGTGTTTACAGACCGGATAATCAACAGATGTGGTTTTCCTATACTAGCCTCCGGTTCCTCCTGCTAAAACATAGTCGAACCGAATCTCAAAATATCCAAAATATCAGACAATGAAGTAGAAGGATACAGGTACTCCGGCCGACCGGTGTCTGCTTCGGCACTTCGGAGCTTTTAATTCGGATCGGGATATTTTTCCCTTTTTTTTCCACCATCATTTCGCCATATCCTGGGAATGAAAACTGCAAATGAGCCGTGACAGACGTCCGTGTAGTTTCGAAACGAAAATATTATCGGTATGTGGTTATGAATTTCATTGTTAAACGTCCGTCATGGCGCGTCATCGATGTATGTGAAAATCAATATTTGAATATATCCACGGGGATAAATGTACCTGGATTTGCTTTTAAAATGGCGCCAATTGATATAGGAAGTCAATCCATCCACTCGTTAAACCATTCCTTCGTTTGCATTCTATTGCGATTGATTTTATTCGCTGGAGTGAACTAGATGTATTTATACCACCGTTATACCTCTAGTTTTGCAATTGATCATTCACACGTATACTCTCTAGGCTGATCATGCTGATTGAAACTAATTTGCTGAAATTTTCAGTCTGCAATAAAATATCAAATGTGACAATCATTACGGTAACAAGTCGGAGTAAGAAGATCAAAATACAAATTTAAACTCCACTTTCCTTTGAATTTGATGAATTCATTTCGGTTTTGACTTCCACCGTGAGAGCGGGACTCGATCAAGACGTGAATGTAAGATATTACCGTCTAGAAATCAAGGGGGAAGGAGATTTTCCTTTGATCTAAGTTTCCGCGGGAATGCAGAGAAGTGTGGATACAGGGGACGAGGTAGCGGTGCGGCGGCAGCCAGAGAGTAAGTCCGCGAATGAATGGGGGGACAGTAGTGCGTTCACCATTTTCACCCCGCTATCCAAGAACTTTCGAGTAATTTGCTTAGTTGGATTAGATTGTGAATTTTGCACCACAGTGTTTGAGCCCTAAGTTTACCAGTGTTATAATTACTGCTCTGGGCTCGTATATCTATTTCAGCGCATGTATTCATTTCTATTTATATGTACGGTACACAGCTACGTGCGCGTATTTATACGTATAGATATAACGCGGGGATTTCGTCGGCTATGGATATCTACTCTTCACCCTCGACCGCTTCTCAGCGATGCACAAATCCCTACTTTGATCTCCGATTTCAAGTCGCTCCTCTTACTGCCTCCAAAATCCGAACGATACTCATCCCCGCGATGTATACATGTATGTGTGTATGTATGAACACTCTGTACACACGTACGTATTCTGCATCGCAAAATCCGGCAAACAAAACTGAGTTGTCAGTGGGAAGTTTGCACTTGCGAATTCTCGGATAGCGCGCGATAACGGGAGATCTATTTCTAAATAGCGCGGAGATAATCAGATATATCACGGACGAGTAACGTCCGTGATGAGACGACCATACAGCGTAAGTAAATTTTAGGTAAACAAATCGCAGTAGACAAACGACGTTACGGTGTCCTGCAACGACGGGTGCAGTCGCGCTTCAACGAATCCTAGACTCCTGGCTCTAGGCACGAATGGAGGATCACTGTTTTATCGATATTGCACCAGACGCAGCTCCTGATATGCCTCGGAGTCGACGACGGGGTTAGACATATCGATACTATACATGTAGGTATACAACTGCAGCTGCACTCGTCCACTACGCTTGTTTGCCGAAGGATATATGCGGGGATCGACGTTCGTGTAATATCGCACTTACTCACGTATTTCTCATCCCATTCACCGCCCTTTTACCATCACCCTTACGCCCATTTTCTAAAATATATTTTTTTCCTCTTCTATTTTCCAACGAATTCGCGACACAGAGTATAATATTGTTAAAGGACATATATACCTGCAGCACATATGAAAGACGCGACGTGGAGAACGTACGTGTCACAGAAAAAAAGAAATGTCGTGTTTTGTCGTTACAGCGGTATATGTATACACCGAAATACGTGTTACACCAACCCCCTTCGCATTCGACTGATGCCAATGACGTTTAAACCTCCCTTGAAAAAAGGATTTCTTCTCTCATACCCAGGAATACGCCCTGACACCCCTCAACCTTTTTTTATAAGCCCTCTGAAAATCCAAGTTTCACTATCTGCACGCGACTCGAGAAAGGTAAAAAAGAAAGAGGAACGAAAAAAAGAGGAAAGAATACTCGCAAAAGGTACTGCGAAGGGGTCTCCTCTTCCATATAGGTATATATGCATGAACGCACGAGCAGAATCCGCGACGTTCAAAAGTAGAGAGAGAAAGAGTAGAAGTAGCGGCGGCAAGAAGGAGAAGAGAAGAAAAAGAGGAGGGAAGAGGTAGAGTAGACGTTGCCGCCGTCAGGAAACTTTTGTTTAAAATTGGAATTCCTTTGCGGCTCGTTGGGACTAGGAATGCAGATGGGATGGGAGTTGCTGGTGAGACGAGGGCCGAAAGGTTGGGTTATATGGTGGTGATAGGGACGGAGAGGCCCGTGAAAAAGGTAAGTCATGATATTGTTTCGTCATAAAGGGAAGAAGCTCCTTTAACTGTAAGAAAATTTTACGAATAAAAACGAACGAGAATAAATAAAAAAAGAAACAAAAAAGTAAAAAATAACTGCGTGATGTAAAATATTTAAATACGATCAGACGTGATATGACTGAAATTTTTAAAGGACTCGGGATGTATCGCAGAGTCGTTTATTATGCGACGGTAATCTGAAAAAAAAATATTCGACAAAATGGTATGCTGATTTGTTTGCGATATGTTCAACGATTTTACGAATAAAAGAATACGTTTGGTTCAATCTTACAGAAGGGATCTGCGAGTGATGATATAAATCGAATTTTCCAAGCGACTCTAAATCGCTTGGAAAGTTTCAACCAAACTTTGGAATAATAATACTGTTCCGAGTGAACCAAACAAGGTAATTTAAACGAGATATTTCTCTTAAACAATGACACGACGGTCGAAACTCAATTTCAGTATACGCTGTATATTTCCTGTAGTCGTGGCGTCGCGGCGTTGAGCTTTATTTTTGTCCGATCGCAAGCGATGAGAGGTGAAATGAGGTATAGAATAATCTGGTTACTCATCGCTGAAGATATCCCATCGAATAATTGAATCAAAAAATTACCTTCACCTTTACTAATTACCGCAACAATTTCTGCACTCACTATTTCGTCGTAAAGTAAGTCATCGGAGAGTTTTCAGACGTGGATGTTGGTGGCCGGTGAGTTTCGAAGTGTTTTGTCGTCGAATATTCGTATAGGATTATCGAGGCGTCGCAGTGAACGAAATGATCGCGTTTAAGCCGAAAGCGGTGCGTCACGTACGGTAATTTCTAATTTCATTTAGACGATAATTGAAGCTGCACACCCCGCCATTCCGTGCTTCGCGCGAGGGAAGATATTTCCTTAGATCTTGAAAATAATCATTTTTTCTAATCGTTTGCTGGTTATCAAAGTTATCGTAAAAGGGATTATAAAGAGCGCAGGGATGTTGAAACAACGAAAGCTTCGAGGGCTGTTGAAGAGAATAAGAGGGAAGGAAGAAGAGAGAGAGAGAGACAAAGAGAGATAGGGTGAAGAATGCTTGTTAACCCCTAAATCAACCTTCCGTCAAACCCTTGAAGAATTTACGTGGAATAAATGAAGGTAGGACGCGACGCGACGTTATACTACATGCGAGACATCGCGACGCTATGGTATCCCGGGCGACGAGATAAGCTTAACTTACGAGTCGAGGCATAATGATATTAAATAGGGCAAAGCGGTGATGTATAAATTAGAGCAAACCTAAGGTAGATAAAGTTCTCCAGAGGTCGGAGGTTTCATTAAAAGCTAGTCGGTGGTCCCAGTTCTACTTCCTGCCCCTCCCCACTCTTTGGTCCGGAGTTTCCTGGTTCAATCCAGGAACCCAGGGTCGAGTATGGGGAGTTTTCTACGGGTACGAATGTCAGGTATAAGGTTTCTATATATACACCCATCCTCCAACGTATACATACGTGTCGCGTAGTCTTCTGGGAATAGACGCGATACGCCTGCAAGGATAACTAGATTAAAACGTCTCTCTCGCGGTGTCGCGGCTAATGACGTCAGTAACGCATCAACCACCACACGAGGAGAAGGGAGCTAATGACCGAAGGTTGAAAAGTGGTTGAGAAATAGCGAAGGGCCATCATTGCCCGATGAAGACAACCTGCGAAGCCACGAGAAGGGTTTACCTGTCTTAGTCACGTATTATGGCAAAGTAGGTGAACCAAGAGGTTTGACTTTTAATTGCGGTGAGGATAGTTCACCGAGAATTATTTTGCTCGATAAAAAAAATTCGAAAAACTACAGGGATACGAATGCTCGAAATTACAGCAGCAAAATAAAAGTCAAAGTCACGAGCCGTGCATTAGGTAGAATGCATTTTTCCATTCAACATATTCGCACTTGCAACTCGTACGTATAAAGAAAAAAGAAAGAAAAAACAAAAAACAAATTACGATAAAAAATACCTGCAAGTGGTAACGGGGTGATGGGAGGCGTTGGGGTGGTATTAACGAAATGGAACCGCTAACGACAAAACTTAATTCAAAATTCCAGAATAACGTCCAAAGCCAACCCTAAATGGAAAAGAACCCCTCACCAGGGCAGCTTTAAAACTGTGTTAACGGAATTAAACGCGTGCGGCAAGGAAGTCTGGCGCAGCGATGCCGGTGAAGAAGGTGGGGAGGCGGGTGCAGTAGGTTGGGTGGTACAGGATGGGTTAATTTTTGCCATTACCCTTAACGGCTTCACTCTACTTTAGCGACTGTTTCAGTCTTCTAGACTTTCACCCTGATGAGTTAGTTTTCCGAACTATACATATACTTCAGATCCAGGGTGTGGTTCCTTCGACATACCTATTCCTAGCACGGTATAGTTGCGATACTCTCGGGGTTTCGAAAGCTCGACTTGTAACTTTTCACACCGTATTACACAGAAACACAAGCGCGTAATATCCACGCACCGAACGGATGTGAAAAAACAGGACAGAAAGAATGTACGATTTTCATCAGAATCACGTTTAATAAATGTAATATTACGTGTAATGTGTGTGTATCGCCATACTGAGTTTGAAAATATTCAAAGCACGTCGTTCTCTTCCTCTCCTTTCACCGTTTCTCCTTCACCCCCCACCCCCTCGCCGGCTCTCCTGAAAGTCCCATGAAACTTGTCATGGATGTAACAAATATAAATATTAATTATAACGCGGCGCGACTGAGGGGGACGGGGAGGGCGAATCAAAAAGTCGTTACCTAACCGTTCCTCTCGGCTTCACCGGCGTAGCCGTTACTTCACCCCACCGGCTCATGACACAGAGTTTGAGCTTGCAACTGGAACAATTAAGCTTATGACCCCCCCTCCCTCTCCACCCGTAATAAGAGTTCCCTGCTCTCTTGGCTCGCTGGCCACCTATACCCACGTGCATCCCACAGCAATCCTTGTATCCGTGGTCATGCCAATTACTGACGAAGGGGCAACAGGGACGCGGAAAGGTTTGGGGGACGCAGGAGTCGCGGCGTCACAACTCATCCTAATTACATCTACCCTTGTTTCCGTTCGCCAAAACTATCCGTGTGTATCTGCCTATATACCTATGCACCTTTTACCGTATATTATGTACATACCGTGGATGCGGGACGAGAATAAGTGGAGGAAGAGGGAGGGGAAGGCCAAGGGCTTAATTATTATTGCCATCTACCGCGCGGGCTTCTAGATATCGCTAGTTTACCAATGAGTAGAATGCTGTAAGCCACTTACGTCACACACTCCGGCAGAGGAGTAGCTTGATTTACGCCCGGGATCCTCGAGCGTCGCGACCACCCACGGGAAACAAACTTTTCTGTTGTTCCTTTGTTTTCTTTTTTATTTTATCTTATTTTTTTTTTGTTCGTTTTTATTATTTTTGTTTTTTGCCCTTTTTTCTTTCCTTCCGGTTATACAGGTCGAGAGAAAACAATTGCGTTCTGGAATTTACCGTGCCCACAAAATAAAAATACAAAGTATACCTGTATATACTCGGACAAAGTTTATAAATACGTAACTGTCACCCAGTTTACTGAAATTCTACACCCTCTGAAACTAGGTTTACGATCTACTGATTTGGGATGGAGAAAATTTTGCAAACACTTTATCTTGATTGTCGTGATAATTGTAAAACCGCCGGAGCTAGTTACGGCGCTTCAATTCTACGTGTTTCATACATTTTTCCTTTCGCTTTTTTTTCTTCTTACTTCTTTTTAATATACTCAGCACCTATTTACACCAACCGTGTCAGAGAACAGTCGGTTCCCATCCTGCGATGGTACAACTTAACTCATACCAGACCTGGAGAGATAATTATGTTTACAGTTTCACTAATTAGTTGTACATCGCTGGAGTTTCTCCAGCGCGTAGCGCAAACAGAGTCGTCGTCGTCGTCGTCGTCGTGACCGTCATCACGTACTAAGAAGTGTTGACGAGTTATGCGCCCCCGCCGCAGTACTTAGTAATAATAATTGTCGAAGTTTCCACCAGTTCGATGAACGCTGCAGACTGAAGGGAGGAGAGAAGAAAAGAGGTAGTCAATCTTGCGAGAAACACGTAACTATATGCGTATGTGCAAGCGTCGCTCGAAGATCCGCTTGGTTAAAATCGTAGATGATATGTTTGAATTCTCGTATTCATTATATGCCCCGCGCGTGATTAATAATAATCGTTTAGAGTAATGCGAAGTAAGGGGGTGAGATATAAATAATTCCTAGGTTAAAAATAAATGTTCCACGGGGTAGAATTGTCGCGTGGCGACGGTGGTGTGGTATGATAAATTTAAAGTGATATTTTTAATACGAGTAAGATGGAGAGACAAGCCTCGTGTTTCGCTTATTATGATTAATTAGCATTATAAGATTACAATGCCGGTAATATGAAAAATTCAACAAGACAGGGCTGCTGCAGCGGCTGGGGAGAAAAACGGGGAGATCCTCCAGGATGCCGTTTTATACCACCCGTCACTTTTCCCGGAGTGGAAAGACATTCTTTCTAATTACCCTAGATTTATTAACGGCGGTGAGCTCCACGGAGCCACTGCACTCAACCGTTTTCTTACGCTTGAACGTCGTTCGTTCACTCCTTCGTTCGTTCGCTCGTTCGTTCGCTCGCTAGCCTCAGCTCCGCTGCTGTCTTCTCGTCTACGGCGGTGAAAATTTTTTCAAGTAATTATTCCCCGCCTTACGAAGCGTCGCTATAGCAGCCCCTTCGCCGCGTCGTCTTTCTTTGCTTACTTACTTACTTACTTACTTACTTAACCCTATACATGTATACATTCAATTTTCTCAATTACGATAATGACTCGCACAGTATCTGGACGCGCGAAGCACCGAGTCAATAAATACTCTCGCACACTTTTCGAATAAAATTTCATTCGTTAGATTCCCCAAAATTGCATCTCATTCCGAGAACTCATATACACTTATATACCCCATACGGTTTTCTTTCTTTTTTTTTTTTTTTTCACCAACAGAAGAAATTCATCCGAGTATAAACCTTCTGAGAAGAACTCTCTGTAGGTGGAAAAAAAGTGGTAGTTATGCGGTTTGGGTTACGGAGTTGGTTGTAGAAGGAGAATAACCAGCAGACGGATGCCTAGAAGGGATGAAAAAAGTCCTCGGCACTTGCGGTACTCGTCCTTTGAGCTAAGGCTTTCGGAATCGCGCAGAAAAACAAAAGGAGACAGCCTGAATTGGACGACTAAGGTAACAGACTAAAGGCCATTCAACTCTGGAGACTCCGACGCGCAAATTCCGAATCATTGTATATTGTCTGCGAACACTATCGTGCGAGCTGAGGACATTTTTCGTCATACTTTGGAATCGTTCGAAACATTCATCTTAAGAAATTGGAAAAATTTTAAGAAAGCACAATAATTTTGGATCGGAGTGTTATCGGCTTTTTATTCTATTTCCTCTTTCCGTCATACCTATTTTGGCAAATGTATGATAATAGCGGACCCCGTGGTACAGCGGCGCGCCGTAACGTTGATTGAAACAATTGTTTGACTGAAATCCCGTTCGTTTGTCATAGTACAGAGGAGCAGAAATTCGGTGTCTATTTTAGAGGTGTTTTAGTGGCGGAAACTATAACACGAAACGATAGAATATATAACCTTTCCACGGATTGTCCAGCGCTGATGCGCAACTGTGCAGCATCAGCATCAGCATCAGCACCTGGGGTAAAGCTGGTAGAAGGCAAATGAATTTGGTTGCATCACCAACTACGTATACACACACGTATAATATACGCCAAAATTACGTAATATACGCTCCATAATAAAACGTTTGCGATAATCATATTGCTGCAGCTTGCAGCAGGTACATTGACTCGACGGTATCTCCGCATCAACAAAGCTCATGATCCCCGGTTGTCCAATAAATCATGTGTTATACGTACAAATTCAGCGAATCTATTTCGCTGCGCTAGTCGAATATTTATCGGATAAAAAATAATTCTTACAGATCAAAAAACCAGAAACGTATTTTTTCGTAACGGAAGAATTTATCGACGAGAATCATCGGATATCAGCCATCGCTGAAAAACTGAAGAATAAGTGAGAACCGAAAAAGAAACAAAAAAAAACACTACCCCCGTCAGATTCAGTCGCGTGATTCATTTCGCGGAGTTGCGCTGGCGTCGTTGGGTTACAGCTAAAGGTTCGTTGCCTGGTCGGCGTCGCGCGTTCACGATCTCATCGTACCTTTTATATATATACTTTGTATAGGTATAGCTAGCTTACCTAGACGTATAGTACGAACAAGCAGCTACCCCGGCAGTGACTGATTAAAGAAGTCCACGTCAGAAGAGACGCCTGTCCGCCCGTCAAAACGAGGCGTTAATTGCATGGCGCCAGATTGATTAAGGCCTGAATCTTATTAGCCTTCGAGAAGGGCTATCCGAATCCAATCTCAGCCTGACTACGTAGGCCCAGTTCATGCTACTTTCCCGGTAATGAAATAATAATTGTTGCGTAATACGATTCACCCTTAACACTTTTTTTGGATTTAATGCCGGTGTGCGACGCGACTCGGACGTTTTTTTTTTTTTTTTCACCCCCAATCGATCGGACGCCGCCAAGTTCTCGTTAAAATACTTTTGCATTATTTTTTCCACCCGTATATGCAAATCAGAAGGGAAAATAGAAAATTCAACAATTAAATGGCCTCCCCATACAATGATCGTAGAATTATTATAAAAAAAAAAGGGAAAATCCAAAATTGAAACGAAAAAGGAAAGGATATCTAATTGGCAATTTTGACGCTGTCGTTTAGAAGTTAACACCGGCATCCTCGCACTCCACATCGTTCCCTCCGTTATTACGGGTCGCGTGTTTTACATGAGAATACAATCAGTCCAATTCAGTAGAGACAGATAGATATATAGGTAGGTGGAGGCTACCACCTTCTATACCTACGGGATTCGGGGCGGGTTGTGCTGCAGAGGGAAGCTGCTGTAAAATTTGCTCTCATTCGGACTCATTCACTACGGCAATAAGTCAAACCTCCGATTCAGTGTGTCAAAGCACGTAGAGTAGCTGCTGGAGGCGTACCGGTTGGTATGAATAGGGGTAATTTTTTATGCTTGAAAAGGTCGCCGTGCTCATCAAATTACGGCTATTAGTAATTTTGCAGTTCCGACGACGTCATGCAGATGCCGTGTTGCAGAAAAAGATGCATACAGTATATGTATACGCGAATTTCCGCAAATTTGCGATACGATGACGTTCGCAGTACGTGAAATTTTTACTTTAATTGAATATAATAAGCTTCATTATTCGATTTGACGTTTTGGATTTAAGTAAAAACATATTTTTCACGAAAGAAATAAAAAAAATGAAATATTTCTATAATAAAGTTAAATTTGCAGTAAAAAAATTATTTCGAGTTCCGAATTTCGTAATACGGGTGTATATAATATACCCAGTGGAATTGTTAGCTGAGGTGAAAAAATAACGAATTATACGTCCGCATAACAACTTATATAAATATAATTCAATATGAGATAATATAATATAATCTCGTTGTATAGCTGTGCAGGTGCTTAATTAGCTCGTTATAAAATTAATTAATAATTACATGACAGGTAGAACCAAAAATATCATATGCTATTCAAACTTACATGTGAATAACTGATTGAAAGAAGCAAAAAAAAAAATTTTGACTTGTTTTTTGTTTCGAATTTTTATCGAACAAAATTATCGCTCGTTCGACTATGAAATGTAAAAAATTGCAATGCGAAATACGCCGCGATTTTTTTTGCGGCGGTACAAAATTTCCCGCAAATTATAACTCATGCGAGGTAGGTACTGCCCTATTTTTATACTCGTCAATTATGGGAAATCATTTATAGACCTGACGTCATTGCAACATCGGATGTATAGTACCGGACAATTAACGTCGTAACGTAACATCCCAAAAGACTGACATTAGCAATTAAAAGTTGGCAGCGGTGATTGCCGTGGCGTGCTGCTGCTGCTGCTGCTGGAGTCCGACCTGATACGCATTAGCTGAGAAAACAGCTTGGCGAAACCCACGAATATCTGCGTTCAATAAACGAACGAAATCGAACAAACTGTTATCGGTAAAAGTATAAATTTTTCCTGCGAATACCAACCAGAACGATGGACATGCATACCTATCCAACTGCAGGACCGCAAATTTTTTCCGCGAATTCATATGACTGTAGACATTAAACGATTTTAATTACAAATTACAGATCGACGTGATCACCTGAATGGCAACTGAAAAAAAAATAATAGAAAAAAAAAAACAGTAAAAAAAGAATTAAAAATAGTCTAAGGTCTTTTTCAATTTTCAGAATAAAACGACTGTCAACCTATCGGCACGTGTCAGTCGCAGGGATCGTGAGATCGTTTTTCATACGATCCTCACCCTCATTTTATATTCTATTCTCTTATTTCCTCTTATAAATTCATTTCTATTTTATTTCATTTTACTTTCCTTCTATCATTTTTATTTTCAACTCCGATGGGTATGAATATGTTTAATAATCCGACGACATCGAATTTCTATAGAAACAAATGGAATATGATACATTTATAAATTGAGGAAAACTCGGGGCGGTATTATACGACGTTGAACCTACATACCTATGCTGGAAACCGTAGTATGAAAAATCGTAGAGGAGTTTAGTTGGCGGTGAATTGCTGAAGACGTTTTCATTGTTCCAAGATAATATATATATAGGTATGTATAATCCGCTGCTTCTGGGTGGCTACGTGATCTTACATAGCGTGAGTTACGGTAACGACAAACGACAAATGCCTGGATTTTTATGAAGATTTTATGCCCCGTGCCGACAAAACATTTCAATGTTTTGTTACCCGTACTTATCCCGTCCACCTTATACTTTATCCCACCGTGTATCTCCTACCTACCTACCTACCTACCTTATACCTACCCACTCGTCTTGGAGACTAGACGTCTGAATGATATGACTTTTTAATAAGTTCAACGTCGCGGACCGTTGCCTCGAAGATGCTGCACCAGCATCTCCCAACTCCTATCCTAGTTTCAATGTCCTCGCAGCTATCCCGAGCGACGTCTGCATCCCTAAATTCATTCGCATTCGTTTCTTACTCGACGTATATAAACTAGATATGGATCTCATATATGATTATACATGTGTACATATATAAACCGAGACAGGAAAGGGTGACGCTCGAGCAAGTTATGCGAGCTACTATAAATAAATTCTCTCATATCATGAATATCCTCGTTCAGAAATGAATAATTGCAATTCGCTGAAATTATATTACACGCGTATATAAAAAGCACGTATTAAATAAGAATCATCCGTATAAGCTCTCATTTTTCAAGTCCCAGCGTATTCGAGTAGAACTGAAACAATGGGATGGATGTGGATCAAAAGCACTCTCCTTCGTGCTTCGTCCGCTTCACATTTTCGATTTTTCTTATTTTATGTCATTTATTTTCATTTATTTTTTCTCCAAAAAAAAAACTAGGCGCACGTATCTGGTCGACATTCGGAAGATTCCCTGTAGACGAAAATGGACTAAACTCGGAAAACTGGAAGCGCGCTGCTAGAAAAAAAGACGTGATATTGACGAACGAAAAAAAGAACGGACGTTCGAAAGGGCGAGTTTCTTCGGAGGTGGGGATAATTGCTTACCGTTATATAGATAGACCGGTGGAAGAAGGGTTGGGAAAAGGGAGGCCGTGACGTCACCAGGAACAGTTTCACCTATAATTGGATTTGTGATCAGTTTCTCAAAGATAACCGAACGGCCTGGGCGCAACCGAGCAACTCAAATTACTGGGGAAGCGTAAAAATAAATTATTTACACGACTCAATCAATTTTTTTATTACCACATGCACGAACGTGCGGTGCGCCTGTAGAGTTTGTACTCTTATACCATATATTTTAATCGGCCACGGGTCGAAGATCGGCAACCGGTGGCAGCCATATTTCGATTTAACGATCTTGATCACGATATTTGAAATGAATAGGATTTTTCAAAGTGTAAGGATCATGAAACTTCAAACTTGGATCGAAATAATTGCTCTGTAGATCGATCGAAGAGGGATAAAAACGGGGAAGATTGTACAATAAGTAAAAATCAGGGAGGAAGAAATAGAGAACGTATGGTACGTCGAGAGTTTGAGTTATAGAGTGGACAAAAGTCAAAGAAAGAGAAAAAGGGTGAAAGGAAAGAGGAAATAGCAAATACGAGTGGGAAAGCGAGTGGAATGCTTGTAGAAGGTAAATAAAACCCCGGCCAATGTAGTTAGGCGAATTGTTTTCGGTTTACTCGGAGAAGAACTGCTGGGATCACGTCAGATTCCATGTCGCGTTAAGACCTGATGCTGCTGACTCTAAACCCCACGATTTTCAGATTACTCTGTGGTACGTACGATTCATAGCGGATGAAATTTCGAGGAATCACATAATACGAGAATATCAAGGATAAAAAAATTTATCAATGCACTGTACCGTCAAAACTGATCCCTACGTCGGACCTTATTTTAATTCGGGATTCGCTGTGAGCGCTGGGATATTATGCAGGGTAACGAGAGAGAAAGAATTGTAAAATTAAATTAAGCAAAAAAATAAAATTCACCGAATTCGTTAACCATTTTCGGCTATGATAATTAATCTATTTTCCGAAGGCTTGTATCAAATACACTGCTCCCTTAATTTGTAAGATATTATACCTTATGCTTGTTTATCCTGATAAAATGGAGAGTTAGCGAAGTAATTAGAGCAGCTGTATCAAGACAGGGTTTTCAGAACAAAGCGGAGCCAGATTTATTTGAGAAATTTCGCGATTGTTACATATTCAATTAATTTTAATGAACCTTTGAGTTGCAGGACAGATTAACGGAAACCCCGAGAATTCCTCCGAAAAACTATGCCAATGCTTTAACAAAAATCTAACTTCGTAATAACATGTGTATAGAATTTATCAAAACGCTCAGGATTTTTTGGATGCTGCACGGTACCCTGCTGTCTACATCCATCCGCGTATACCTATATGTTGCAATAAATATGGGTACCTATATCATAAAGAGAGTGGCGCACATCGCCCGGCAGCATCTTCTGCACTTAGGTCCGCTATTTATCGACTCCTCACTGAAGAAATCGCATTGTACTCGTTCGGTAGGTATTTCTAATAACTTCCTCTTTCTCGTGTCTGCACTTCACAATGCCAGGGGTAATCCGACACTATCGGTTCGTTCGTTTTTTTCTCTTTTCACTATTTTTCTTCCTCTTTCTCCTCTGGAGCACCAGCCTTTCACTCTCACCCCGACAATTACTCCAGCATATTGTTCGCGTCTGTGTCGCGTCGACGAGGGGCCAGGAGACACGCCAGGATCAAGTTTTTAATCACTCCCGGGATAGCAGAGGCGGCTGCAGTAGCGGCAGCAGCGGTAGTAGCAGCAGCAAAAGCAAAGGCAGCATCAGGACTGCGCCGCGATAGAAAAGAAAAACGACGAATCGAATCCTCCTCGATTCTTGGCACGTTTCAGAATTATTTTGGCATCGAAGAAAATTCATTCCCCGCGATTACGAACGACTTTATAACTCGCCTTTTGCTCCGGCTCCTCTCTCTATAATTTTACCACCCTTCCTCTGCCTTCGACCGTACGCCATTCTGCATAATCTTGAGACGATCCTTAAAATTTGGTGCTAATCATAAAAAATGACTTTGAAATACAAAAATATAAGTACAAAAGTACTTTAGCTGAAGAACGATGCGAGCTACCGCAATAAAGTCGTATTTCGATTATTCTTTAGCGACGTAAATAATTTCAGCGACATATCCGATTGATCGGCAAGCAACGCGAAGTTGAGAAGATGTTTCCACATCAGCCAATATATATACCGGGGAGATGGCGATTGCAAACTCGAGTATCAGCAAACCCGCGGGACCGGAGAGGAACATAAAGTTAATCAACTGAACAAACTGATAACGTTGGATGTAAGATATTGCCTCGTAAATGCTACGTTGAATACCATCGAGCTAAGTGAGCGGGAAAAATTTTCTATCTTTTTTTCTGGATATCCTTGCTTCAAAAATTCAGTGATTCGATCGCATTCGTAAAAGTATATGTACATGAATCAGCTGATGTTATGCTCGGTGTAAAAAATTTTCAAAATCGGTGACAAAATTCTAGACAAAAAATTTCGGGTGAATTTCCAACAACATCCACTTCCACGAGTGCCATCTTTTGCAGGGTGGAAGAAACGACTCGTCGTTTCAGTTCTGGAAAATAATCGATACCCCGCGGAAAAAATATTGCACCGACAAATTTGAACGGGGTAAATAAAAATCAAAAAAAAATTCACCCCATAAGTGATCTCGTAAAAAAAAAAATTGGTTCGTGCGGTTTAATAATTGCAAGGTATTTTTGAGGTTCCCGTTGTTCAAGTTTTATGCCCAACAGTCGGCTAAAGAATCACCAGCCCCCTGAACTCGATCGGCTGATGGCCACCCCTTGCACGGGTTGTGAATTTCCTTCCATACCGACTTCAGCAATCGAATTTTCCTCCTGCAATATCAACGTCGCGAAGCTCGAGCTTGCAAGGAATTCTTATCCTCGGACGACCAGGTGCTGTTCGTCTACCTTATCCTATTTTTGTTCGAGCTTTCCACCCTCGGCGTTATCAAAATTTTTACAAATAGTTATCAACCTTTGAGCGCTAAAATATTTTTTTTTACTCATTTCTTCACTACGGCCGGAACTGAATTTGGTAGGATAATTAATCGCGAGGCATGGAATTTACAGTCCCTGTTGAAATGTTGCATTGCATTTGACACGCGGAAACCACAAGGTTTTCCGAGCGTGCAATAGACAGGCGACGTTGTATACGTATGCGGCGTGCGGTCAATTTGACGAAACCATAACCGTTAGCGCTTGGCTTGCGGCGGAATTGTTTGAGGTCTGTAAAATCTGCAGAATGATATCCGTCGAATATGGTATGGCCATCGCGAAAATTATTTCCTCTTCACTAGATTTCCTATCTGGGAAATTAATTTTAGATTGTTCTATTTCTATTACTTCGATTTCACATACGGATGTGCTCAAACTTGTATTCCCTCATATTATTTTCCTCCTACAGATTTTCGGATGAAACTATGGCGGATTTATAAGAACCGGTTATAGTTCGTCCTTTGGGATTGTGAGAGCTTCGGACCTGTCAGAATAAGTATCCTGGTTGGGTTCCGGGTAGTAATCGATGTTATCAAGCGCGGTGAAACGATAGAACGATATAGAAAATAAGGAATAGAAATAGAGAAGCGATAGCCTTCGGTTGACAAGAAGTATTTTCAATCAGTGGAAATGCCCAACGTAACATATAAAAGATACGGTACGTATACTATATACGTATTGTTCGCAGAAATAATATCGCGAGCTCCTATAACGACGCGTCTTGGAGCTCGTCAATTCAACGTTATGTCTACTTGGTCAGTTTTATTGGTCGTTCGCATAAAACTATCGTCGCGTATTTTTCAAGATCTTCAAAAAGAAGAATAACCGCAAGAAACTGTTACCATCTAACTGCTGCAATCATTGTACCTATGTACGTACGTACGTACGATAAACTCGATAGAAACTGTATGTATACGCGAATTCATAGAAAATCTATTTTCAGGATGGGCGATTGCAATTTTTGAATATTTTCATGCCGAAGTACGTGTATCTCGTGTATACATAATTATTAATGACACACGTCACGTCTCGCTACTGTGAAAAGTGATTCGAATTTGCAGGTAGTATAGTTGAATACGATTTCAAAATGTTTTATATGCACAGCGCGACAATTTTAAACGTTTACCGATCGTCAAATAACTGAACAAATATGCATACCGTGAATCGAGTTTAGAATGACAAGTAAGCCTTTGTCATCTCGACATTTGACGCGAAAAGTGAAAACTTTACATTATATCGGCTGTTTTACCGCATTTGAGAACATGCAGCATCGCGTTTATATCAAATACAATATATCAGGGTGGACGAATCAGAAGAACACTACGTTGATTAATTTTTTTTTTTCGTTCAACATATAAAAGCTCGGGTACTAAATGATGAAGCAAACTAGCAAAAAAACCTAATATGAAAAAAAACAAGAGCGAAGAAAGAATTACAAAAGAGATAAAAAAAAGAGGAGAGGAAATCGAGAAACTTTTCTTGAGTAACTTAAACTTTATCGGGGTGGTAACCCTCCGGGAATTTGCGGGGAGATATTATTGGCGGTATATTCCCAAGTCCTGCAAAAGCGTGGGGATCTGGGATTTGGAGGTTTGTCTCGTGAGGTTTTTCAAAAAGTAATGAGGCTAACGATCAAAAGGGGAGAAGGAGACGAACGAACCTAAAAAGGGACGGCAAAGTGAGACGGAAATACGAAAAGGACGAAAACTGAGATGCTTTTTCTCCCTGAATTGTTTTCTTATTGTTCACCCGGAAAGGTATACTCTTAATCCAGACGCTAATGAAAGGCACCCCGTCATTAATGTGATTGATACGAACGGCGCGGGTTAAGAACAATGCTCGCTGCATCTCAGGGGTCGCCTTTGATTTATTTTTGCCTTAATTCGTTAAAGACCGTGACAAAGACAAATAAAAAAAACGTCACTCCATACAAGCGGCATCTCTTGACGTCCGAACAGACGTCTTTCTTTCTTTTCTTTTATTTTTCATTACAGACTGATTTCCGGTATTCCGTACACACACTGCCTAAGTACATACTTCCCCTTTAATAATGTGTAGGTGGTTGAAGTTTTCAAAGGTATAATTATAAGGACTTTACCTGTTCAACGAACCACTCATCAGATATCGTCAATATTGTCACAGGACTACGAGGTTCTTCAACCGTACAGAAACAACAGTTCCTTGGCCCGGTGTGGCTTCTCTCTCCTGACGTCAATTAAATATTCAAACTCTCGTCCCAAACCACTTCCGTCGATTGGACGGAAGGTGAGCTTATTAACGTCAAAGTAACGCGGGATGGTGATTACACGAAATATAAGTCGTCAAATAAAAACGCGTGGGTGTATCCGAACATTTCCATCGGGTGAATTTCTTGAAAATATCATCGATTTCACATTTTATCCTTTGTCCGAAACTGAGAATGTACCAATGAGTAGATGGAAAAAGAAGAATGTAAAAGTACATTTGATGGAATGTTTTTCGCATTACTCGTGACGGAATACTTCTGCGATATTATACAAGTCGAATCTCCACGTTTACGGGGTCGATGTTCGACATCCGTTATCTCCATGTCCTCGGGGTAGGTATTTTCGAACATTGACGTACGGTACTAGCGCGTACGTATATATAGCTACAAACTCGATGAAACGAATAAGAAAGTGGAGGATTCAATATGCCGCGTTCCTTCCGCCTTCATTCTCTTTCCATTTCCCCTCGGTTTTCCTCCCATTTTCAAGATTCCTTTCTGCACCACGTCGCATCGCGTCGAATCGAGTTGAGTCAGCAACGGATTTCGTCAGCCTTCTACGAAACTATTTCAATGCCTAACCCCGACGAGACGTACACGGTATCCACATCTATATTCCTGTATACATTGATACAATGCTGCTGCAGTTTTATCAAAATACATCATCTCGATCGGAGTAGCTCGAACCCAAACAAACAGCTTCCGAATTTCCGAATTGCGCGCCAGGTTTTTTTTATTCAAATTTTTTACTCTTTCAGACGCGGAAACTCGTCGGCGTCAGCTCAAGTGCGATAGCCAGAGAGAATTGCGTTCGATAGTTCGAATAACTTTTATGCGAGAATTAATGCGCTAATTTCGATATGCACAGAATAAATGGTGTCTATAAAACGTGTATGTGATACGCGAATGTGTGCAGATCTGCATAATACGTATGGGTACGTCAGTACGTGTATAAACGATGTGGATACACAGAAACGTGGTTGTAGGTTGACCCGAATTCCCGAAATCGTTCCTGCGCAGCCAGTACGGCTAAGGGTACCTACAGTAGCAGCAGAAGTAGCGGCAATCCATGTGAACGAACGTTCGGGGGTTGCGCGGAGAAACGGAGGTCAGAGAAGGGCGTGTTATTAAAGTAGTAAATTTCATCCTTGCCAGGATATGGATTAGACCTGGCGTACGGGCAGCGGATTCAAACTGTTGGAATGTCAGAAAACAAAGTAGTGGCCGCGAGGAGACGTCTGTAGGTATAACCTTCGTTTTCCTCTTCCCACGAACCGCGCCGCCGTTTCGCCTCTCTCCTCCGTTCCTGGTCTTCATTTTCCCTCTCTTTCCCTTTTCTCTCTCATTCTGATTCCTGTCCCCGCATCTCACGCGGTATCCCCTATCCAACGTACTATTGTTCTCGAGAATCGAACTCAGCGTGGCAAAGCCCGTACGAGACGTTTACGACGTCGCGATAGTGGGTCAACTATTCGCGCTTGATTGAAGTTTCGCATTTTCCATGTTCAGCGCGTTTTCAAGTAGGCAATCTTAACCGTCGCCACAGTGATTGCGACCACTTAAATCGGATTGGTAACAAATTGAAATGCGCTACCATTTCATTCCTTTTTCTTTCCGTTCGCCGCATTTTTAAATGCTCTCATTCTTTTAAAGCGATAGAGTGGGATTGAGACTTCGAGTTCTCAGTTCTGCGATATGATAATCGTAGTGAAATTCCAATCTCTGAAAATGTGATTGAGGTTACGCGGGTCGGAATACGTTAGAATAGTGGCATACAATTGATTTTAAAAATACTTCATTTTTGGCCCAAAAATCGAAAAAATCCAAAGGGGTATACCTTAGATTTTTGTCGATTTTGGGGTCAAAAATAAAGTATTTTTGAAATCGATCGTAGGACACTTTTCTAACGTATTTTGACCTCAGAAACACGAATCTGGAAGCTAAATTGATCTATCTATAAAATTGATCGAGTTATCGCCAATTTATCGCTCTGAAAAGTGGAAAAATTGCGATATCTCGATGGGATTAATTCGTAGGTCAATTTTTTCGACAGGTTCGTGTTCCTGAGGTCAAAATACACAAGAAAAGTGTCCCACGATCGATTTTAAAAATACTTCATTTTTGACCCCAAAATCGACAAAAATCTAAGGTATACCCCTTTGGATTTTTTCGATTTTGGGGGCAAAAATGAAGTATTTTTAAAATCGATCGTAGGACACTTTTCTTACGTATTTTGACCTCAGGAACACGAATCCGTCGACTAAATCAAGCTACGAAATAATCCCATCGAGATATCTCAATTTTTTCACTTTTTAGAACGATAAACCCGTGTAGAAATTTGCTGGGGCACGCCACATATCACACCAGCGCCAGGTCAGGCTTAGCCATGGCGCGCCTTGACAAGTTAGCCGGACGGGAGCCCGAGCGGGCGCTAGCCAAACTTTCCTGATTTGCGAAGATCAGGGACACCAACTGAGGCGCTCGCTCGGCCCTCTATGGGCAATCCCTACATTATATGCTCTGAAGTCGCAGCGAGATTATTCGATCATACCGTGACAGTTGTTATGAGCGCTCGCTGTTTATATTTTCAAATTTTACGAATTCACTCCAAACATTCACTGGATCAATCTCCGTGAATTTTCAAGTAAGGGATACTGCAAATTTGATTTTCAATTTGCCATCATGGATCGTGATGAAAGGAGACGAGATTTAACGCGAGCACGTGTTCGTAGATATCGTCGGATGCATAAAAAAGAAAATAGTGATATGCCAAGCCCTGAATTTGAAGATTCGAATATTGAAAATCGAGGTAAGTAAAAATGAAACACATATATCTTTTTGGTATTAACAATGGACATTGCTGTTAGAGTGATTACTCACCAGCAGACAATTTTCATCCAAACTTCGATCGCCTGTGAGCGATACTTGTAATTTGTTATGTTCAGTGTTTTTTATAGGTCTAGTCAGATAATACCGATTTAAAAAAATTACAGATGACAACGAACATTCACCTGCCAATGTACTGCCAGCTTACTCTAGAACATCTGATAGTGACACAGCATCTGTTGTCAGATTTTCACCTGAAACAATCACCTCTGATTCTGAAGAAGATGCTGTCGAACAGTATATTTCGGACAGTGATTCGGTGCACATCGAAGAAGACTTGCAAGACTTGCGTGGTGCTGAGCCGGAATTGAATGAAACAGATGAGTTACGTAGTTGGGCGGTCACATGTAACATTCCCCACGTTCACCTTGATAAACTTTTAGTCATTCTGAGGCAAAGATTACTGCCTGATTTGCCAAGGTCTGCTAAAACGTTCCTTCGGTGTGCGAGTGCTGACTATAACATAGAGCACATGGAAGATAGCAATGGGCACATGTTGGCAGAATTCTGTTATTTTGGGATTGGCAAAGGTCTCAAAGTATGCGTTGTTCCAGAATTACACCCATGTAACATGCTTCATTTACAATTTAATGTGGATGGGCTACCTTTATTTGAATCAAGCTCAAAACAGTTTTGGCCCATTTTATGCAAGGTTCATTGCAATGATGACGTATACAAACCATTTGCAGTGGCGATTTATTCAGGGAATTCAAAACCTAAAAGCGTACTGGCTTATCTCCAAAAATTCATCGCCGAGATGAATCAACTTGCTGCGGAAGGTATTCTTATAGGACAGAGGCATTTTCAAGTAAGAATAAAGTGCTTCATTTGCGATACACCTGCACGCTCCTTTCTTAAGTGTATTAAAGGACACGGTGGCTACTTTGCTTGTGAACGATGCACAATACGTGGAACCCGAAACCGTCGGAGGACGATTTACCCATCAGCAGATAGCACTCCAAGGACTAATGATTCAATTCGGCAGCAGGTTCAACCTGATCATCATGCTGGAGTTAGCCCTTTAGAAGCACTAATTCCAGCAATTGATATGGCTTCTGTTTTTGTGTTGGATTTCATGCATTTGTGTTGTGTCGGGGTGATGAAAAAGCTTATTACAGAATACTGGATGAAAGGCGATTTTAATGTTCGATTGGGGCACAGAGAAAAAGACGAACTTTCCAGGAGAATGGAGTGCTTGAAATCACAAGTTCCTTGTGAGTTTCAACGCAAGCCGAGATCCGTGAAGCTTGCCGCAAAGTGGAAGGCTACAGAATTCCGATTTTTTTTATTATATTGTGGCCCGATTGTTCTAAAGCGCATACTAAAGCCCAAACTGTACAAGCACTTCGTCTTACTTCACGTGGCTTGCAGAATTCTGTGTTCGAAAGAACTTGCTATTCCGCACAATAGCATTGCCAAGGAATATCTTCGAAACTTTTTCCTACTCTTAGGCCACTACTACGGACCTCAGTCTCAAGTTATTAACGCACATAATTTGATACACCTTGCTGACGATGTGATGAATATGGGCTGCAGCTTATCTGAAATTAGTGCGTTTCCCTTTGAAAATTTACTGGGGGAAATGAAGAAACTCCTTAGAGGGCCAAATCGACCTTTGGTCCAATTGTGCCGTCGCCTACATGAAAAAGATACTTTTACCATCAAAAAAAGAGCAGCTACGCCATCCGATGTAGTTATACTGAAGTGGAAAACTGGTTCTGACACACCTGGTCACATCACGATTCTCAAAATAAGATACATAGGGACAATACTTTCTATCAAGCCTCCTAATGATTTAGTACAATTGAAAGATGGGAAAGTGCTAAAGATACAAAACATGCATATGGATCCCAGAGATTCTTTACAAAGTGTAGTCGTTCACGGAGTTATTTGGAAAGTAAAGCAATCCTTATTCACATATCCGTGTGACTCTCGGGAGCTGGACATCATGGAATTACATGATAGTCCGTCACAAACTTCTGCAGGCGCCTACAATGTTAAGTCTATTCGTCGAAAAATGGTAAAGTTGGCTTTTGCTGAAATCGTTGGCCATAGAGAAAAAATTTGGGTGCTTCCTCTGCTGCACAATTGAATGGTTGGTTCTGTACCTCACAGTGAGGCATAGTAATACTTTCACTGGCTCTAATGAACAAGTTTTCCGTATCTAATTATGTATGACATACCCTCGTAGTTAATAAATTTTAGAAATTATCAGTATTGGCATTTCAGAACATCACAATCGAAATTCAAACATATAGGTATATTATTATTGTCACCTCGCGCCATTCGATGGCGCCCTTTTTTCACTGATCATTTTTTGCATGGTTCTCTGGGGGTTCCCCCCCATGCGACCCATTTGGTTCATATTTCGTGTGGATGCCGACTGACGCTGATCTCGTGGCGACCACGTGCCTGCATAATTATTTGGCAAACTGCTAGGTATTTGCTGAGCCAAATCCAATTTCACTGGTAAGTTTGTAATTATTCTAAATCGTAGAATGTCGAAACCCCGATTCATCGCAGGATTTGATGTGAGAATAAACGCAACTGATCGATCGATCGGTTAGATAACCTAATTTCAATCGTCACGTATCGCGTATCAAACCCAATTGATTTAGGATATTTTGATTAACCAAGTACAGAGTGCATTATGTATTATATGAATATCTTCACATACGGACAACTAATGTTCTCATTTATACATCAACAGATGATTTGAGTTTATCGGTCATACATTAATTTTTTTTCAAATTTGCAATGCCCGACAATTGTGGCCATTATTGTTAATTCCAAAATATAATCGAGTTTACCGCTTATAACAACCTCAGAACTATTGCTGGTTTTATATTCATTTATTTCCTTGTAGACTTCATTTTGTTAACCCTGGATGCAATGGACAAAAATACTTATCCTTACGTACTTGTTCAATTTTTGGAAAACGATGGAGACATGGGGCAACTAAATATAGATTGCGTTCCATCGTCATGGGTAACTTTTGATGACAGTCTCGAACAATGTGTCGCAAAATTTCCTCCTCCGCCGTACACAAAGAAGTCGACAAAACACTTACATGATCTCATTAAGGAATTGGTAGAACCACTCGAAGAATGGCCGAGTTACCCTATCGATTTGAAGGGTCATGCAAGTGAGTTGAATCATTTTTTTTCTACCACTTGTATCTAATTCATACCTACGATGACATGAACTGGCAAAGAGATCTTTTGATTGATTTTTAGATTCAATTCAAATTAGTCAAAATCACCATTGCTGATGTATTTATTTTTGTTGCGAGGCAAAAGATGAAAGACTGCTGCCAGTTACACATTCTACATGTAATAGCGGGTTAAATGATTCGTCTACTTAGATGATCTATGCAGTTTGGTGTAAGGAGAACGAATGAGTGAGAGTATAAAATTTCAGCCTTAGTATAGTCTGTAATTTTTTGGTTGTTTATTACTTCGGGTGAGGCACAGACAAGCACAGCAAGATACCTCAACCACAAAGGTTTCAAAAAGGGTCTTTCTTCCCTTTTATAAGACTAATCTTCCTGGTTATAATTTCCCTGTGTTGACATAAGGTTCCGCTAAAAGATTCCACAAAACCTTTTTATCTAAAAATTTTCAGAAACTTACGATGATGCTTTGAGAAAGCTTGATATCCTTACGAAGAAACCATTTGCATACACTACCGAGACAGACATTGAACCTGAAGCAAAAGCTGCATCTGCAATGCGACGACTTAAAACACAAAAGCTGAAAACCAACAAACAACTAGAAGCTGCTCTACTGAAAGTACCGGTTTTAAAAATTACAAAATCTACTGGTGATGATGAAAATAACAATTCAGTAGATACGGATTGTAAGTATAGCTAATGTGGGATAAAATTTGTCACTATTACCTCCATGCAACCTGTTTTACTCCGATGAAATAGTCCTCCGCACGAATTGAAATTTGATTTCTCTCTTTAATTCTACTTAGCCTTCATATTTTTTCATGAATATTTCAAGTGAGCAGCAATTCAACCTGATTTTCATATATTTGCCAATCTGTGTGTCATAGCCTCAGGTGATCAACATGGCATACCAGAAACTAGTACCGACTCTGGAGATTACTTGAATACCAGAAATAAAGGGCGCAAGATCCGCCCGAGAATATCATCCGATGACAATGAATCACAGTATATAACTCCGAGTTATAGTAAGTATAGCAAACAAATTTCTGCCAAAGTGCCGGAGTCAAAAACAATCAAGGAAGGAAAGGAGACAAAACCAACCAGTAGCCACAGTACATTTCCGAGTTCATCTCGGAGTACATCTCTCAGGAACTCAAACGAGATGCAAAGAGTAACAAAGACCAAACAAACCACGAGCAAAAATACATGTACGAGTTCTCGGTTCACTTCAAAGTCTGGGTCACCAGTAGCATCATCACCGCCTTCACTGATATACCAAGAAAACGAGAGCATCCATTCTACGCCATCCACGTCTTACAGAAAGTCAAACACAACACAGAAAGTAACTAACTTCAAGCAAACTACAAGCAATGGTTTTCAGAGTTCTCGGTGGACATCCAAGTATGACTCACCATCATCATCAGCAGTGTCGTTGCCAATATACCAGGCAAACAAGAGTCCCCAGTCTACGCAGAACACATCTTACAGAAAGATGACAAACAACATACCCCAGAAAGTAGGGAATGACAAACAGACCACAAGCAATAAAAAATACAAGTCACCAGCACCATTTCCACCGCCTTCTTCAACATACCAAGCAGACGATAACCTATGGCAAAAACTTTCCACATCTCAGAAACCAACGATAAACACCTCAACCAGAAGACTATTTCACAACACTAACGAGGCACAATCCAATGGTTGGTAATTTAGGACCATGTATTCGCATTACGCTATACATGCACGTTGTTATAGTGCTACATGTTTCACATCGTTAAAATCGTATTTGCAGATACCCATCTCATCCTGACCGCTATAGAAAACCTTGCTGGAGAACTTAGAGATAACACAATGGGCTTACTAGATCTCAAAGAAGCATTCAATCGCCTTTGCGTTTCCAGAAATATCGTTGGAACGACATTGCAAAGTTTTGAGACCAGACACAATATAAATCTCCCAATCACCGAATTGAAAACCTTTCAAGAGTTTGATGCTGATCTTCAGAAAGATCCCAAATTACGAAAAGAGTTTGTAAGTTTATAGCCTGCAAAGTGATAATATCTTCAAAGGTATCCTGAAATTTAACTTATCGCGTTTTTATTTCTAGATGGAGTCTTTGCAACTGTATGTGCATCCTCGGGGGAATATGAATAGTAGTGTCAGACAAATGCTACAAAAATATGCGTCCAGAGCCGTTATGATGCGCTACACAGCTCTCAAACAATCTGGAGACAAGGCGATATTTAAACAGACAACATTTTGTGACTGTATGTTAGGTAAGCGAATGGACATCTCGTCTTTACGCTACCAAATAGTGATCATTCCACAGGCACCCATTGCAAATAAGGATAATAGTCAATATGCTGTAAATAATAGAGCTTAGATCCTCGAATTATACCCGCATTGAGGTAACAAAACTATAATAAATCACTATTCCAATTACAGCGGTCATCGCTAAACAAGCCGAGTGTCAGAAGACTGATCAAGTTTTTATGACTGACTTTCACAAAAGCCTAAAAGAGGTGATCGCGGGTGCCAAAGACTGGGAAGGCCACAGGAAAGATAGGGTAAAGACATTGGAGAGAGCAGCTGCTGATTCACCCTAACTTTTCTAAAATCTTTATATGCAGTACCAATATCTGTATTATTAAAACAAAAGAAAATAAATAAACTTATTCTTTACTTCACAATGTGCGAAATCCTGGCTAGAGAAGGTTTTTGTACCCGGACCTCGTCAGGCCCTTTCTGGCTAGCCCCATTCGCGACAGGACGGTCAGAGGGAGACTGCGCAGGCCCTGGTGGGATAGCCTGGGCCGGCCCTGGCCAGCGCGAGCGTTACACAACTGTTCGGGCCCAGCGCAGTCTGCCAGGTCAGCGCCACAGTTACAGCTGAGGATAACTGGCCAGCGCCTCCCGTGCGCCTCAACGAAATTTCTACACGGGAATTGGCGATAACTCTATCAATTTCATAGATAGACCAATTTGGCTTTCGGATTCGGATTCCTGAGGTCAAAATACGTTAGAAAAGTGTCCTACGATCAATTTTAAAAATACTTCATTTTTTACCCCAAAATCGACAAAAATCTAAGGTATACCCCTTTGGATTTTTTCAATTTTTGGGTCAAAAATGAAGTATTTTTAAAATCGATCGTAGGACACTTTTCTTATGTAATTCGAGCCCAGGAACACGAATCTGCAAGTTAAATTGATCTATCTATAAAATTGATCGAGTTATCGCTAATTTATCGCTCTAAAAAGTGAAAAAATGAAGATATCTCGATGGGATAAATTCCTAGCTTAATTTGCTTAACGGATTCGTGTTCCTCAGGTCAAAATACGTAAGAAAAGTGTCCTACGATCAATTTTAAAAATACTTCATTTTTAGCCCTAAAATCGACAAAAATCTAAGGTATACCCCTTTGGATTTTTTCGATTTTTGGGCCAAGAATGAGGTATTTTTAAAATTGATCGCAGGACACTTTTCAAACGTATTTTGATCCCAGGATCACGAATCTTCAAGTTAAATTGATTTATCTCTCAAAATGATCGAGTTATCGTCAAATCCTCGCAGTTCGAGATCTGACTGAACATCAACTTTTCAGAATAGGATTAGTGATAATTATGGTAGCTGAAGAATATAACAACGCTCGGGATTGTCGCCAGCCAAAGGAAAAGTAAAGTACCCAGAGGCTTGCGTGTAACTGTGAATTCTTTGGCGATTCGAAGCCCCGCCTAGTCACAAGAAACTGGCTAGCGGCCAGCACATTAGCTGGGCAAGGTTCTTTTTACGAGAAATTGCAGTCACAAATCCCATTGGCTTTACCCGGCTGGCGGGTAAAGGTGAAAAGAAGAGAGTAAAGGGAGAAGGTGAAACTGGTGGACGGGAGAGTCGGGAACGATGGTTGTACGACGGCGTGGTCTGAAGATCGCCTCGCTAGGCTAGGGGGACGTAGATAACGACACTGACTCCTGGGGGGCCTGCTCGGCCGTTACCCGTAATTGGACGCTCCTGCATAATTGTTCTTCCCTCGATCCCACCCGTTCTCCCCATCCCCACTTCACCCTCCCACCCTTTACGTCGTCACCGAACCAACGAACCCGGCTGAACCCTAAGAAATACCTCGAAGGACGAGCAGCCCCTCGGAAGACGACCCACCAATTTCACGAATATTCGCAAAAATATATTTGCCAAATATTCGCATTGACGACCACTACCGGTACAGGGCCCGTCATCGCAATCTGAATATGAATTTTCATCTTCACATTTTTCTTCGAAGTTATTTATTTTTCAATTTTACTTTCTGTTTGATGAGTTACTCTGGCTACGTCGTTTCTTGCGTAACGATTTATCATGGAAACCGTTGTACAATACCGGTGAGCCATTCCTGTTTTTTTCGTTTTTTTTTTCTTATGAGCGTGCAGTCGTACGTAGCTGGTACAGAGTTTTGGTACCTGTATATAATCTCTACTAAAATTTTAAGCAAATTACGAGGTCTTTAAATATTGACATTGTCGTCGACTGGGGAGAACGAGGGACCGAGGACTGAGGATTTCAGTGGATGAAGGAGAAGAAAAAGGAGGGGCGAAGAAATCCCGCAGGGGCCAAGATAGGTCTGTCAAGCTCGGCCATCTCCAGCCCGCGGGGAAGTCTAAGTCAATTTAATTCTGATTAATTACTCCTTAATTAATACAAACGTGTCTGGCAAGGAAATAGTATTATCAATGAACCGATTAAAGGGGATCTTCTTTATCCGAGACAGGAATTCCAGATAATCCGATGGATTCCGAATTATAAGCGAGTTTCCGGTTAAAAAACTAATTTTCTTATTTATCATTCGATATTTTTTTCTCTGCCTTTTTCCTCGCAGGTTTTAAATTTATTATTAAAAGTTAGACTCGCAGTTGATCCTTGAAGTATACGTAGAGCATCTGGTATTATATGGGTGGAAGGAAAAATCTGGCGATAAAATATGTTTCGTTCGAGTTTATCCGCCATTTCCACAGCCCGGGCAAATATTACTTTTCTCCAATCCGCTGAGGTGCAGAAATTCGATTTTCCGTTTTACGCGCGAGAGTCGAAGTCGCAGTCGTAGAAGGTGACGAATCCTTGTCTCCGTCTCGGGAAGTTGGTGCCCCGCGGGAATTCAATATTTCTTAAATTTTAAATCAGTCCGTTTAATAAATACGTTATGATTTAATCTCGCCCAGGAACAGCTAGCAGCCGGATGTCAAGACTCCACTCAGGCGGCAGCGCGGGGGGGATTCGAGAGGAGAAAAATGAGAGAAAGATTAAGCTAAAAATAAGAAACAGACAAGGTAAAAAAATTGAAAAAATAATCCAAATGTTATCGTCTCCCTCAACTATTTCCCTCCCCGCCCAGTACACTCACCTCCTCCCGCTTTTAGCAGCGCTAAAAATGAAAAAAAAAGCAGATAGCTTTCGGGCCATATTTCTAATAATCCACGAAAAAGCCGCACAGCGCGGCACATTCACTAGCTACAAACCATTAAGCGGAAAAGAGGCGGAGATCTTCAAATCTGATGGGAACTACATAAAATCGTGAGTACCGCAGACCAAGGTGAAAAAAATCCTGCGTCTAGGACGTAAGTATATATATAATACATGCACAATATAGGGCGACGAGATTTCAGCATGTGAAAGATGGAGTTTTGTAGTAGCAAGAAAAAATTACGTTAGTCCTAGGCCGACCTTCTTATATCTTCCCAAAATGTAAAACTTTTCTCCCCGTACATAAAAGGTCTCCTGCAGCCTAGTAATATACGTATAGAAAAAGCTTCGTACATATAGGTACTACGTTTATATGACCGGGTCCTGAACCAGATTCAGCGTCGTTTTAAAATTCGCTTACAAAAATGTGAATGAAAATTTTCTTTCAACGTTTAAGATGACGCTGTCTAACACCGGGTCTAGAAAAATAGAACAAAAGAAAATCGAGTGAAAAAAACTGAATATTTGGCGAGAAAAAAAAATTTCACAATGTACTTTTTTTTCATTTCTATTAGGATGCCTGGTAGAGGTTATTGTGAGTAAATACGAATATCAAAAAAATATGGGGTGCAAATTGGGTGCGTTGAGCTTTATTCAATTTTCTCTGGTGCTATGTAGTTGCGGATGAAACATAAATTGAAGAAAAATGAAAAAAGGCATGTGGTGTTGAAACGTGTGAACAAATTAAAATCTGTATCGAATCACCGTTCGTCGGCGATCATCAAGGCGGATGTTTGATTGTGAAAGACCCAGGCGCATCCCTCGCCTAAAATTATCTGCTGAAAGTTTCTGGGGTAAAGGGGGCGCGCGGCTTCTCTTCTATTGGTAGTGCAATCTAGGTCGATAACTAATTAACGAACTGTACATTTTCAAAGTAATCATTAGGTATCGCAGGACGAGATCGAAAATAGTGGAAGTTTATACTTCCAACTCCAACCCTGCATCACCGCGCGCGCTACTTCACCAGTTCGCCTCGAACGAACTGAACCGAACATCCCCTTGGCCCTCCCCCCGACTCACTGTGCTCAGCAAATCGGATAATTCTTGATTGGATCGCAATCACCGTGCAATCCGATCCGATATAGTGCCCAGGCATCCTCGTGCCGCCAGAGAGCTTGATAACACATGGCGTCGCGTGGCGCGGCGTGCCGATCGTCCTGCAACGCGATGCGTGAACGAGGATACATCCAACGGAATTCCGAATGTATATAATAAGTCAGTCTCGTGAGATAATTGAATGCATAGCCACTGCTTGTTATGCATTAAATTTGATTGCAAAAAAAAAAAAGAAAAAGAAGGAAGTATTTTAACCTTGAGTATAAAAGCTGGCATGCGTGTTAATTTTCGATAGTTCATATCTTTGTGTGATCGTTTTGAAAAGTCACTGAGAATGGAGAAGTTGGAAGTTGTTTCTTTTTTGTTTCTTTTCCAAATCGTGAATAGGGATAAAATAAAGTCTTTCGAGAGTACGGAATAGCTACGTAGAAGTAGAATAAAACGTAGGTATATAATATAATGTAGGGAATAGTGAAGGGATAAGTAAGAATTTGGTCGGCTATCGCGCAGCTGTGTAGTATAGCTAGCGCTTGGTGGGCAATAACGTGAAAGTGTAACGCCTTGCCTTGGAAGGAGATAAAGTTAATATCTCGCTCGGTTTTGTAATTGCCAATTATTTCAGCTCATACCGCTCTTTGTTCTCCAACGCTATATCCTCCTACACAGCACTCCGAATAACGTTGGGTCCGTGGTTGGCGCCGCGGTAGCTGAAAAAAAAAGAAAGGAGAAAGGAAGGAAGGCAAAAAAGCGCGAGAGGAGAAGGAAGGAAGGAAGGAAGGAAGGAAGGAAGAAAAGGTACCACGCGTCGTAAGTGAACTGAGATTTCCCAAAGAATCTGGGAGGACGACTCTTCGCCCGACGATGCCATAGCCTACGGGAACAAACGGAGTCGATCCTCTCGCGTACAACGTATAGGAACTCGCACAGTCGCTCGTACCTTCCCACTTCCCATTTCCGACTTCCCACTTCCAGTTTCTATATTTATACGCGCTCGTTGAAATCGTACGCCCACGTATGTAACGTATAAAGAGGAAGGAGAAGGAAAATAAAGGAGGTACCTACACCTTGACGGTATCCCGGGTGCGAATTCCTCGCGTGCATCGAGCTGCAAGCTCCGCGTGCTATCTCCTGTCTGAAAATGTCAGGAAAGTTTTCTCTGTACAAAAAAGAAAGAGAATAAAAAAATAGAATAAATAAATAAATAAACGAAATAAAGAAGAAATAAAAGCAGCAAAGCTCTACATAGCAAGTGATGTTTCTCCGTTGGTGTCTTTTCTCCGTGATGGTTCTCGTGACAAATGAAGCGCGGAGCACCTGCCGGGTAAGAAGGTTCGGAAGTTACGCTGGAAAAAGGAAGAAGCGTAACGCTACGGTACGAAAAGGGAGAGAAAGATAAAGGATAAGAGAGAAGAGAAAATTACGGGGATACACGGTTTATACTAACTCGAGGTTACGTAAGCTCGCGCGATCCCTCATTAGTTGCACATGGGTACCTTAATTGCTCCCGGTTGACCGCGGACGAGGCATAACACGCGAGAAATTTCAGCGAAGCCGCATTACGCGGGAATCGAGACAGTTGCGGCTTTCAAAATCCATTCTAATGAAGTTGATAAAACAAAACCGAATTGCAAGCATTTTTTTTTTGTTTCTCAAATATATTCATTTTTTTTTTTACATTTCATCGACCGACGAGGGGTACGTTACGTATGATATTTTTTGTACGTACGCCCGTATGGTACACAAATACGAAGGTGATACTCGCATGCGCTTGCGTTGGCTTCACGAACGCGCAAACCCTGCTGCAGACTACATAATACCAACCCACCACGAGGGGGGGTGGGAAGTTGAATCGGGCTGTAAGGCAAGACCGAACATAAAAGTCGCAAATTTGAATTTCAAAACACCTGCTCACCTGCCCTTTGCTCACTTTAATAAGATTTTCTAGTTTTCATAAATATCGGAGACTGTACGCGTGGGCCTCCGATATGTGAGGGTCGCAAAAAGTATAATAATAATGATAACAATGACAATAATAATAATAACAATAAAAGACACGTGGCTGATCTCGTCTCCTCCTAACTTTTACACATTTCATATTTCACCGAATATTCCACCGATTTTCAACTGTAATATATGCGAGCCGATACCATCGTCGCGCGCCACGTTACACGCGTGCATAAATAGAAAATAGAAATGCATCGGAAATTATACGCTGTTTAAAAATTCATATCATCTACATGAAGCTGACGCGAGAAAGAACGATGAAAAAAAAAAAGATATGTGTCGGGATAAAATTGTATCGGGTTGATCGTTCTTCGATGATTTTTATGAACTGCGCTCCATATACTGTACCTATGTATGGAATCGCGTTTTCTACATCCTGCACGAAGTGATGAAGATTTTGTTTTTTCTTTTTTTTTTCTTCTGATTCTCCGTAAATCAAATGCCGCTTCACGTTCCGACCTTACATACTATACTGTACACTCATGAAGGAATACTAAATGCGAGTGAATCTCGGCTAGCGGGTATGCGAAATTAAGTTTCGAGTTGAAGTTGTGTCACTCTACGTTCGTAACAAGGCGTGACGACGAGGACGACGACGAAGAAGAAGAAGAAGAAGATGAAGACGACGACGACGGTTCTTGGTTCTTGTTGCAACGGGAATACATAACTGCAGATACCTTGTAGTCGTCTGTTCCAGAATGCATGAATATACGGAGGTTTGATGAATCTGTTTTTAAAGTGGATAGAACTTCTATTCCGCATTTCCTAGCCCTATAGTCTCTTCGTCTTCCTAAAAGCTCGTCACATCGCGTCGCGGTAATTCTGGAATGGGCGTAACGTTGAGGTTCGTCGTCCAGATTGGATATAGAACGTGTCGCTCCGACCGTCTATAGAGAGGATGAACTTGGGCCGGTCGATTTGCCAAAACATTTGTTCCTTCGACCCTGCATCAGACCTAACGCGCGTTTGAGTTAACGATAAAAAAGAGCAATGCTCTCGCTTGGTAACGTTTGCCAATCTATTTTCGCAGAATCGCGGATAACAGTGGGTACATACGTATATACAGCGTGGTCCGTATACAGTGTGGTATAACTGAGCGAGCTGCAGAGTCGTAACTAGAGCGGAAGAGCCGTGAAGCTCCAGGGGAGGGAGAGGGGCGTCGGTGGTGGGGAGGAAGGGTGCTCTGAAAGCCCAACTCCTTAATACCAGGATTTACCAAGAGATCCAAAGCGAGCACGTGCACGCAATTTTTTGTTGAAATTTTCTGCGATCAATAAAACAAAAGACGAGAAAAAAAGAAGTAAATATAACCAGAACAAAAAAAAAACTATGTACCCCGCACGTAGCTTTTCGAGCTTTTGAAAATTTTGACCGCGAATTATCGGGTCTTTGTTGCCATTTTCAAATTTAGTCAAACTACGAACGTTTTCTGAGCTTGCAAATACCTCGATCTGTGAGTTCAGCGTCCACGCTCACCCTCCTCTTTCTTTCCTTGGTCCTCATCCCACCGTTTCAAGATACCTCCTGCTCCAGCACCCCTAATGCGTATCAAATGGCCTGGTGATCCCCCATAAGTCTCACATAACAGCCGCGAGTAAACGCGATTTGATTTTATTGGTAAAAGATCTTTCAAAAACACCCTAGCTTCGACCCCCCCAACCTGCAATGATCGCACCGAACAATTCGACTAAAATTATGCATCGTTTAAGCTAATTCAAAATCGCGGATAAGGCGAACTTCCATTTTTCTCCGGTCTAGAGAAAGAAAAAAGGTCATGAAATGAGCGGAAAAAAGATTACTACGTTTGTCTCGCATCTACACAGCTTATGTTCAGTCTTACTTTTGACCCTCGAGCAAACAGGAACCATCCCTACACCATCCCCTGAGGGATAAGTTTTAGTACTTTTAGCTCCACCCGCCCTTACCACTCGCAAACAGGGAGACCACAAATTTTACAAAACACTGATATAAATCGCTCGATAACGCCAGTTAGCCTCCGGTGCCGATACATCGTAGGGAAATTTGGCAAAATGCCTGGTACGTTCACCTGCACACACTACGTTCAGTATTCTGCTTCGCGTTGCTTCGGATTGGAAAATGGTAACCTCATATGTGATACGACCGTGCGTAGGAAGGAGTCACAGGGTGTGTAGGGGAAAGGATTATGTATGTTACGGAGTAAAAGTCAGGGGCACCACGTAACGCTCCACCCATATCGCTAATTGCAAAATCCCCAATGGAAGAGCAAAAAAAAAAAAGAATAAGATAAAAAAAACAGAAGGGATTCTGCGGTTTAATCTTTACTCTTTTTGTAGTCGTGTATAGTTTATATTTTCAGTATTTCGATTATACCGTAAACTAAAAGCACGTTAACGAATGTAATTTTTCACTTCTTCATCTCTGAATCTTTTGTGAGCAGCAAATTTTGTTAAAAAAAAAAAAGAAAACAGAAACAAAAGTAAATAGAAAAAAAAAATCTAATAAATCTACGCTACATCACCATATTATTTCCAGTGTTTTTTTTTATTCACTTCTTCTCACACATATGAGATCATGAGAATTTTTTTTTTGGCTTTTTTTTTCACCTCGAGCACGCTAGTTGAACTATTTTCTACTTACAAATTTTCACCGACACGACAGCGTCTAGCCCAGCTTTTTATGTTACATGGAGATCGTTGCGTAATATCGACACGTAAGGTTGCGGGCAAAGGTAATTAGAAAGGTATTATTATGAGGAATTCAGATACGGGTATTAAAAATTAATATTGAAAAAGCTTTTACCTAACCAGGCGAACCTGTGTAGTGCACGCGGTAGCTACAACGTAACTCGTAGCTGTTCACCGGCAGCTGGTTGGCTGCTGGTTTCTGGTTGTGCGCTCGCGTTAAAAGCTCTAGCGATGAATGACGTCGACGTGTAGAGAGACGGGTTTCTCTCGTCATACGAGGTTGTAAATACGTCCGATACATGGTTTGGCTCGCACAAAGTAGCTTATCGGCTTTGCCACGTGCGACGACTACGACGATGACGGTCGAAGTTTAAAACATAAAGGGTTTTTAATTAAACTTTCCCTGCCCCTGGTGAAAAGGGTAAACGGTGAAGTACGTTGAAATAAAATAAAAGTGGATCGAAAAAAACGGAGGGAAAAAAAGAAGAAAAAAAATTTATAACAAGTAAACGAGAGGCACGTATTCTACGAATGAGAAAAAAAAAAAAGTCAAACTATCAACACACCCCTATGTCTTTTACATAATCTAGTGGATACGGTAATCATATACATTATGAAGATGTAGTAAAATTACTATTATACACTTGTACGATTTTTGAACGACTAAAACAAACTCATTTACCAACCTACAACCAAAAGAGGGTAGAGCAAAAAAGGAAGAGAAAAAAGAGGACTCATTCACCTAGTTCCGCGGACCAGTGAATCTAAACACGCGAACGAAACGGAGGAGGGGGAGGAAGAGGAAGGGATGGAAGGTACGCCGTGACGCCGGACGTACCTACGTCGCTGTGGGGGTGAGTCGTGCAAACACAAAAGCTCACGGCTGAAGATAAACAGTAGGGTTGCCGGTGCACCGTACCGCACATGCCACCCCCGCAACCCCTCAATTTCTATACATTGTATATAGGCCGTTGCTACTAGCTAGGGGTGAATTTTAGACTGACCAGCAGCATATGAGCTCAGGAAAGGTGAATGCACACATGCAAGGAATGACCAACCCCATGGTGTACATATCGGTATGTGTATATGATACACATACCGCGGCCGCAAAATAGCCCCGAGCATTTCGAACCGGCAGGAGAAATGAAACCTACAATATGTGAGGATAGTTTTGCCGTGGCCAGTTGTAGCGAATAATGCAATGTGAAAGAAGAACGAAGTAAAATAAAATAATAACTCAACATTGAATTTGAAAAAATTCTCTACGTTGAGGCCGAAAAAAAACTATGGAAAGAAAATTTCATACCTCTGCCTCTGAAAATATTTTTGCATCGAATCGGTGAAAATAGTGGATAAAATAAAGAAGCTTGAGATCCTAGCTGATGGCTTTTAGTTTTTCTGGAGAAAATTTTCTTTTCTTTTGGCTCCAGTAAAGCAGGTATTTCTGGGCTACATGCACGTCCTTGCCTTTTACTACCCTTTTCCTATCCACCCCGTAATACCCCCAGGGTCCAAGTGCCATACCTGTACATAGGTATGTATGCTTTCGTAGTTGACGCGCTTGAAATCCCAAACGTTTCGTCACGCCTGCAGGTAGGTTTAAATATGTAGCTATAGGTATAAGTCGGTGTCATAGGTACAGTATACAGTATTCAACGTAATATATGTCTCGCTACGTTTCCATCCACCGTGGAGTATTGATAAAATATTTTCACCATCCTGTCCCTTTTGACTATTTCTTTTTCTATTTTTCTTTCACTTTTCTATTTATTTTTATAAAGCTCGTTCAGCTACACCTCTGACTATTCTGCATCGTATCTTATACCATTGCCTCCTCTTTGCCATTCACCCACTCGTGATAAGCTTTTCTACGTAAATGTGTCTCTAGGAGAAAAAGTATCGCAAGTATTGATCCCATCTACCTATAGGAAAGTTCGAGAATACCAGGGTAACCTAGAGTAGGTATTGTGGATATGTATTTAGCGTCTGCCGTTGCAGGTACGAAAGAAAAGCCCGATTTTGGTTGTGAATGAGTTTAAAAAAATGAGAAAATTAGGTAAATAAATAATGGAAATGGAGAAACGGCAATTACAGAAGTGCAGGATGCATTTCATTTCACACGAGTGGGAGTCAGCGGCGTTTTCCACCCCTGTATATTCCAAAGCAAAATAATAAACTTGATAGAAGTTAGGGTGACGGATTGGCTAAGGGTAAAACACACGTGTTTGTTGAACCACGTGGGCGCGTAGGGACACAAAAATAAAAAGAGAAAGATGAAACGGTGAATGCAGAAAAAAAAGAACTTGTTTCCTCACGGATATGGAAAGCCCCGAAGCCAAGAAAGGGACAACCAGACCCGATATGAGGTACCGTAAAACACATTCCGCTCCAGAGTTTCTTGTTTCTCGTTCCGTCTGTGACCATAAACGACGGAAACTCACCAGAATTTATACGGGCACGTAGATATATTGTAGATACACGCAAATATATATATATGTATTTTTGCGGTGAAATATTTTATTGCAAAACCAAAGTGCGAGTTGCATCTGCTCTGTAACCACTCGTTCAAAAAAACTATCATAAACTTGAACAAGACGAACGTGAACGGTTAGAAATTTTTCTAGTCAGTCCTTTAAACCTGAGAAGAATAGAGTTGTGCAGATTTCAGATTCGGATATCACTTGAATTCAAAACACATACGACATCCTGACGTGGTTATTTGTTAATTTATTTTTTCAATTCTTTCGATTGTTGAAAAATCGCAGAAAGAACCGTTGGACGAAAGCATCGGTTTGTAATGAGCTCGATTCTCGCGTGTGTATTTGTGGAAACACCACCGACGTGCATACAAAATGGGTATGAAATTTACGGTGGGTATTAACGCGCATTACCGCTTGTTTTAAGCCCTTCGCTTCCATCCGTTGAAAATCTACCGAAAATATGGATTTAACACTCGCCAACTATAACCATACAGCTAATTATGTACGTTGCGTTAATACCGCCTTGTTTTTAACTGACGACGAATCGATTATAGGTGCGGTAAAAAATTTCCAGGGTTTGAAATGGATACACAAAAATAATTATCAAGTCAGCTTTTGTTATTTTTCTCTGTTTTTTTTTTTCTTTCCTCTCTTTTTAACTTACCTCTTGTAATTCAAGCCGGAGAAATCACTGATCGTTCTGAAACAAAAACAAAAAAGAAAAAGGTTAACGATATTTTAATATCTCTACTATATTTTCGTTGTGCCAAGAGACAACGTATCGCAGGACTTTGTGATGCAAAATCTGGACCGTAGCACGAAAAATATAGCTGAAGAAAACGAGAGCTCGGAGATATAATAATATAAGGCGAGCTGGAGATGAGAGACGCTGGGAAGGGAGGAAAAGGGAAGGTAAGGTTTTTGCTATGGAGATGATAAATTTCGAGCAGAAAAATATTTGCGTTGGAGGTAGACCCGGAGATTTTGTAGGGATTTGGAAGAAATTTTAAGCAAATAATGTTCGCGCGTTATATGCATCGGGCGCTTCGTGATGTAGAATTAAAATAGAAGAGCGCATTTGAAAAATCAGCGGCAAGTTATTCGGCTTATAAAACGAAGCATGGGATTAAGTAATGCAATTACTACTATTTTCAGCTTTTAATGAATAATAAAACAAAACTGAACTTAAACTCTTCATTTCATGTATTTCAATTATATAGGTATAGAGTGAATTCCATCTATAAGCCACGTTATTCTCGTCCGGAAACATATTGCAGAGTATTCAAATTTAATATAGATGTTACACCGTATATATGCTAGGTAGGTACGTAGTTTTATATACAAATTTCTACAATACCCATCCCACATATTTATCATCGGAATATTTATGCGTTTCCTTTCTTGAATATTCATACGCAATGGCCACCTGCATCGCCACGTTGTATGAAATAAACAAACTTATATTTTTACCCCACGAGACGTGAATATCTGGTTACACAGAAACAGTAGCGAAAAAATATATACGTGATCCAATTCAACTTTTTTATATTTCTATTTTCTTACTACTTACTGCGAAAATATGATCATCCAACTTTGGATTTCGTCGGAATATAATTCTCGAAAGCTGCTGGTCCATCATCTACTTGCTTTCGTACAACAGCTGGCGAGTCAGGATTATATAATTCTCATAAAAAAAATTGATCTGATTTGAGTTTGCAGAAAAGTAAAAATGAATAAATAAAACAAAATGAATTATTCTAATGGGAATCCACCTCTGGAATGAAAGCCAAGCGTATAAAAATGTCTAAATGTACGCGGACAAGAATACGAAGAAAAAAAATGAGTAATCCGAATTTGAACATAGTTCCTTTCGTTCTTTTCCCGTTTTTTTTTCGTCTTCGTGCTTTTCCAAATAACTTTATTACGTTACACGAAGTGCTTTAACAAGCGATGCGTCGACTATCTAAAAATCTGTGAATAAAGCTGACGAGCGTGAGAGAAAAAAGCGTAATTTGAGTGGATATATAAAAAGGAAAAAAGAAAAATGCTGGATGACTTAATGTATTCCATTCGAAGGCAATACAATCAGCGTTAAATTCAGCAAAATAAATCAAGAAGTTTGCTCGCTGAGAGGAGGGCGGTAACATTGCGTTGCGAAGAGAATCGGTCGCTCCGGGTACCGTCCGCGTTTTGAGACTTTTTGAACGGGGCGGATGCGCGAAAACATCGGGAAGAGAACCCCGGGCGTAAGTCGAGTGCCGACTTTGTTCACAATTGAGCAAACGAGAATTTACTCAAGTTGAGAAAATTTAATCCGCTAAAGCATTCTTTTAATTCATAAGTAATTTTAAGGAATTATATATATATACATAAAACTTTTCAAACTTGTCCGCCGACGTAAACGCAGACGTAAATGCCGCGACGCTCCTCTTTGGTTTTGTTTCTTCTGGCTTTGGTCGCCGAATAACACGCAGGGGGTGAATGGTAGCTGAGTAAGTAGGGCGGGAAGAAACTGAAGACACAAATCATTACGTTTCATGAATTTCTTCCACTTAAGCCGCCGTTTTGAATTAAAAACTCGTCGCATGCTGTATGCAGCTCTTCGAAAATCATTCCCATTCCCTCCACCACTTCACCCGGTATAATCAAGTTGAACAAATATTCGAACTCTAGCGATTTTTAAACAGGAATTTCTAATTCTTGCATGTATCAAACTCCTACTCTGCATATCGTGTTAAACGTACAATAATCAACTTTTAAACACCGTACATGAGAAAAAAAAAGAGATTCTTGGCAAGACGGAGTCGTCATATACATATTCGTAGGTCAAAGGAACGTCGTCCCGGTACCATCAGGAAACCAATTGTAATTCAATTACTTGCCGGATATTCGAAGCCTCTACTACTGTCTGGTTTTCCATCCACCAGCCTCTTATTTTTCGTTTTCCTTTTCTCTCAGTCTCCACGGATCTCCAGATCTCTAGTTCTCAGCTAGCTCTCTCCGAGGGCTTGGCACCTAGTGACTTATGGGTTGCGAAGTAACGTGCCAACTTGAATAGGAAATCTGGAGGGCGGTTCTCTAGCGTTCACGTTCACGTTCAGCAAAAGCAAAAGCGGATAATAATAAAAGAGAAGGACACAAGCGTATACCGACCCTTGCCGTAGTGAATAACGATCAAGATGCAAAATAGTAGTTGGTCGCACCTACTCATCTCCATTATCTACGCCCACAAGCGCTACTATTACAAACCACCTCACACCCCGTGGCCAGACACACGTGGACGGAAAATAAGAAGAAAAAAAAAAAAAAGAATAAAATGAAGAAAAAAAAAACCTCGCTTATCCGCAATACTGTACGGTTTTTTTCATTGCTCTATTTATGTTCTCAGTGTGCGGTACAAGAGAATTAGAGTATCATTGGTATACAACATGAAACTATCGCTAGAAAATGAGGATTCTAGAAAAAAAAAAAAAAAAACTTTGCAGAGCATTTAGCCCAACTTAGTGGCGATAAAATAAATTGCTGTTGAATTAGTCAAAACCGTAGATAAGGAGTGGAAGGTATACATAATATATAAGGAGCTGATGGTGAACTACGAATAAATTTAACCATTTATTTTTCTTCACCTAATTCTTATTCCACTTGAATAAAAAGTTATTATCGTTCTTGATCGCGTTCGTATTAGGGTAATCGTAACTACAGCGAAGCAGCTGTTATACGTATGTAAAAATGCACTGTAAATGAAGTTCATTGAAATATTACAAGTCAGAACATTTTCATGTCGCAAATTTTCGTACAAAAAATATATAACGATGACTTGGAAGGTTCGTTACCAACATCGATATTTTTAGGTCTTTGTTTTCGTACAACGTCTTTTATATGTTTGTCGAGAGATAATACGAGAGATGTGGTTTCTGTTTTCAGAGAACGAATAATCGTCGAAAAAAGACGTTTCATCTCACCGTTGATCATTATACGTACATAACTGAAAGAAGTAGAAGACAATATCTGGCTCGATGATTAAAGGGATTTAGACATGAGCTAAATGGAACTAAACGCGAGGAGTTTTATTCTTTCATTTCGCGTTTTGTCGCCGCTCTTCTTGGGCATATACACTCGTATATATTTCATGTATATATATACACGTAGGCATGTGTGCAGTTATGTACTCGCGAAGAAGACGTGATCTTTCTTACGCGACCACGCGCCCGAGAACGCGGGGTGGACTATTTGTTTCGTTTTTGTACAAAGGAAGGGAAATTTTTCTCTCTCAATGATAAATGTTGCCCCGCCACTCGTTCTTTCATTCATTCATTCGTTCGTTCGTTCATTTCTCTACGTATACCGAGTTTTCACGGTATAAAGACATGTATCTATCTATAGATAAAATATACGTTTGTATGAAATGTTTTTTAAATCGATCAATCCGATCGCTGAATCATACGTCCAACGTCCCATTTTAGTAATCCTCAGAATTATAAATTTAAAAAAATTCGGATCGAGGTGAAATCTTTTTTTTATTTTTTTTTTATCATACACACGTACTTACACTACTGGTATACCTTCGACTGCTTATTATCGGAGGAATATTCCCAGGTGTCTGAATCCGTTGAAAAAGAATGGACACGTGGGAGTTGGGTCGCTTCAATAAATAGCCGATTCTAGAGCAAGTTGACAACCTGTCAGACGCAACCCCCTCTTCAACCCCCGTAGCCCTTTTTAACCTCTTTCCAAGAAACTAGGGCGTCAAGTTGGAAGAAGAATGATACTGGCATAATATACCCTCTTCCATACATTTATTATTATTTTATAAACTGATCCGTTCCCACCCCAGAGTGATTCCTACGTCTTTTTATTTATTTATTTCATTTTTTATTTCTCCGCTTGTCCATTTTTATAACTTCTCAAGGTGGCTTTGAATATTCTGCATCATATTTTTAAACCTCTGAATAAATGATGGAACGAAGATAGCAGCGTTACGATAGTCACGAGTTATAATACCTACATATACGTATAAGAGTACCTAAGCGTGGTTCTGAAGATGAAATGATTAATCCACCCTCAGTCTTCTCTCTTCGCCGTTAGATAGTGCAACGTAATTTCCTCTCGTCCGTTGGCTTTCGCGTCTCAACTTCCGGTCCAGAGCATTCGTCCCCCCGATTAACTTCTACAACTGGTTACTAATATACCTATAGTACGGTTATATAGTATTCTCGCGAAATAATCGAATGCTTGAACGTCGCGCGCCATTCTGCGACGAGAAACCGGATGTCGGTACAGAAGAAAAATATGAGAGAAAAAAACATGGATAAACGAAGCGAGCAAGTATACTTTCTAAATCAGACCACCTGGTTATTCTAATCGTGCGACTGCCGTGCGAAGCATTTTCGTGTTATAAAAAGCCAAATGAAGCGGAAAGAAAAAGGTACCGTGCAGCGAATGCCTCATACCCGACTTACCTACCTACGTATAAATTCATACCATCTATACTCGTGAACAAAATCAAATTTCGTTCGTTGGCGCAAAAATATTAGCCAGCTTCACGGATCGGTATGGACTTCGTAGTCATATATCGACTATACTCGCTTCTTTTAATTTCCTCTCATCGTCAGCTATTCCAACCCCTTCGCCCCACTTTCCCCTCTATTCGAACCAATCGCCTAGCTAGCGGCTACTTTTTGCTAAAATAAATCCATAAATGTGATGTGTATAAGCTAGCTCTCGCGGATGGATGTGTATAGATGGATAGCTAGTTACCTAGCGGTGGATGATCTTCGAAAAAAACGGAGTACAGAATATGCGCAATTGTGTTTATTTAAAAAAAAAACATTTGAATTATCTCATTCCGCTTGACACCCGGCCTATACGATAACTTAGGTATTTGGGTGAAAAGGACGAGTCCTGAGGGTGCAGATCTTTTTATAGATAGATAAATTCAAAGTCGCGATGCAGTTGTCAGGTGCAGAATGATAAATGATAAGCTCGCGGTTGAGAAGCTCTTCAAGTGTGCGTGAAGCGATTGAGTAGAAGATAAAGTTCACCCTACGTCACGTTAGGCGATGATGGAGGAGAAGAAGAAAAAGAAGAGGAAGAAGAAGGGAAATATAAAGGGAGGAAGAGTTGGGACGATATCAGGACGGCGATGCAGGCGGCAGGTATACTATGCGCGGGAGTATGAAAAAAACTGTGAAATATGAGAAAGAAAAAGGTTGCTGCCACTAATAACATTTTGCAATTTATCCATCCGCTAACCACCGTTATAGACGCGACCGCCGCTGCGGCGTCATGGAGCTTTTCTACCCGCCTCTTAATGATGCAATTTGCATAGCCTCTGCTTTCAAAACTGGAGGAACGCACTACCACCCCCCGCCGCCCCCGATAGCTACTGCTGCGGCTGCGCACAGTGCGAGCCAATTTTAAAATTAATTGAACGATCAACTACGGCTAACCCGGTGGACTCCGTACACCAAATACCTGGATACAGGTACGGGTAATTATATGAATTATCCCATACACGCCATTCATAACGTACATGTGGAATCTATTTTCTATTTTTAGAGTAATACGAGGAGCGTAGGAGTAAAAATTCATCATCTCAACGCAGTGGGGAAACTGTCGTGAATAAAGGAAGAAGAAAAAATAATTGATCGAAGCTGTTTTTAGCTGTGCCTGCGGGATTGCAAGTAACAAGTTTAGATCGGCTGAGCAGCCAGAAAGAACCTGCCGAGGGGATTAAGCGACGTTGTAGCAAAAGCGTTGGAATTCTGAGATCCGTCTTCTGTACCGTGCAGCGGATCAGTTAGGTCGGAATCTAGTCGATCCTCCTGCAGTCATCGGCATCCGGTTACCGGAATAAAAAGAACGGAGGTAGAACTGGGCGAGGAAGAAACTAGTCGTGAAAATAGCGATTTTACGCTACCCGGTAGCGCCTCTATCCCGATTGCAGTCTGATTAGAAACTTTATGACTTTATGCATTCAACGGGCGGACGTTGAAAAAGAGCTGGAAGAGAAGGGCGGATAAATACGAGAACGATAATCGTTGCATGAGGTCGTCAAACTAGGAAGCCATACTTACTTCGTTGTTTTTTCTTGGAAAACGTCAAGAGCTATACGCGCTCATCTTCTATTATAAATCAGCGTTTTATCAGTAAAAGAGAAATCACAAGAGATTGCAGGAGGACTGAATAATCAGCGGAAGTAAAAAAAAATACAAAAGCAAGTTACACAGAGGAGTCTAATAAGGGTTGTATCGTAGTTCAAATCCAGCTGACGACGTAACGGATCTTCGATATTGGTTATTGTTCTTGAATCGTTTCCAATATTGCAAATTAAAATCGCACTGCGCATAGACAACTACCGTGGTAGAAGGTTGAGAACGACCTTAGCGGTTATTCCGCATCCTGGGCAGATGAAACTTCGATCTTTATTCACCCGGTGCTACTGTAACTTGTTAGTTTTTCAATATCTATTTATTTACGAGCCGGTCAGAGTGGCGAATTTTTACTTCCTATCCCCACAATATAATTCCACGCGAACTAGCAGCCGAAATAGAAAACAATTTACATGATGCTAGATATACGAAAATGACAAATCTGGTTCATTGGTTCAAGTATCCAATCACACAGTCTACAAATTTAGATTGTACAAATTAAATGCACGCGTGTGAATTGTATTTAGTCGTAATTTCCGAGTTACACTACAAAGGGTATAAGGTATTCAGTGTTCCGTAATGAAATTAAACCATTTCTATCGCCCCGATTGGCAGCCGTTCGTAAAGTCCGGATAATTACGTTACTCGACTGTTCGATAAACACTATTTCCTAATTGTACATACGTCGATTCAATTATTGTAATAATTTCAGGCTCGAATCTACACCGCATAACCCTTCCACAGTGAGAAACATATGAAAAGACAAACTAAACAGGTTTACACAAACCGATATTCACAGATATATTTATCTTACAATTACGTCAAAAAATAGACTCGTTATACGCAAACTAAATATTCGCCACAAATTGACAGCTCCGAGCACACAAATATCTATATCGATGGGATATAATACGTGGTGAGAAAGAGACTAGGTAACCGCTACGCAGACTTTGTTTATAGCTGTCAAATGTTGTCCGTTCTTCGTCGTTAGTTCTCGCCGCTTTTATCGTAACGGACACATCGCGGAGCGTCGATTGACTAGCGGAAAACGGAACCCGTCAATCGATGGCAACGATTTGACGGTTCATAAGAAGAAAAAAGAAAAATAAATCCTCCAGTATTTTATCTCAGAAATCTGTGAATCATACTTTATACTATTACCTACCACGATATTGACAAATTTTCTACTATTCACTACCATAATCCTTAAGGCGAAATAACTGACGATCGAATAGAATGCTAACTGTTTGAAATTGTGTATCTTCCATTGGAATGAATAATATCCGAACGGTAGGAATATATCCATAACGGTCGAACGCTCAGTTGAAATAATGTACGAGCAGTTATCATCGAAGCGTATCCGAAAATTATGCCTAGAGGCGTGAATAACTTCATTACATTACCCATTCCCGGCTACTAGCCTCGGCCACATCAAATTTTGGTTAAATTTTCGATTGCCCTCACACCCCCGTGGTTATATATATTCCATATTTCACCTGTCTGCGTGACATGGAATAATATTTTCATAATTCTCGTACGAAAAAAAAATGAATAAACAAACAAATTAGGAATTAAAAAAATAACGAAACTTCTTACGATTGTCAAGCCATCAAATTTTTCGACAGAATATTATCATCTCCGTATGTGAGAATCGAACTTACCGGCTGGTTCGTACGAACGTGGGGGACGGGGGTAGTTTCAGGACGTACATAATTTATTATCAACCTGTGTTGTTAAAAATGTCACCGGGGTGATTCATGCCTCTTACCATAGTATAAAAACCGTGCAGTCATAGATTACGTTCCTGCCCTGCACCGCCGTTCCTGCTGCACCCCTACGGACTTGTCGTCCGTTACTGTATGGTGCACCCCACATATAGACGCAGGCGCACTCTTCTTCATCCCTCGCCACGGTACTTCCGCCGTTTTCTCTACTTCCGAATGCCGATACACCCTCATCGCTATAGTCGGCGTTCCACCCCAAGGTGGATAGCACGTATCGCCTAGCAGGAACTCGTTCCTTTGGGTTGCCTGACATCCGGATGTCGCGACGAGAAAACCTACGGGGTCTTTGATCGATGACGCAAGTTTCCGTTTCTTTCAAACTATTTCATTTTGTTTCTTTTTCTTCTTCTTCTTCTTCGCCCCGTTCTTTGCCAACCAGACCGGCAACTACGTATACGTATACAGAGACGTAGCTATTTTATTCAATGATCGGTTTACAGGCAGTGCCGAAGGGAGGGGCAAAACCGTAACGTGAATATAAGGGTAGTTATGAAGTTCAGTTAATAATCGTAGGGACCAACCAGAAGAGATTTGTCATATAGCCGGCGTAGCTCCTCCTCGTGGTTTGAAGCGATACCTCACAGCTGGAGACAAAAGCGATTAGAAACTCTAATTTCTACGGTATGGCCTACAGCCCACCGCACAGTTACCAAAACCCAACAGCAACTAAAATCAGCGGAGTAGAGAAAACCCCGTCGTAGTTGCTGCCTGGAATAATTCGTGTCTCGAATTAATAACGGTTCCAGGCCTCCACTACCAACAGAGGCGGCAGCAGGACCGAACCTTCTCTTTCGCTGACCTTAGCCGGTGCCCGCGTCTCAAAGTCCCGAACCCGGAACAAGATTCAAGCCTTAGTCTTGGCCGTACACCCCACCCGTCCAAGGGTTCTCGCCGTTCCTCGTGGACTCGCAAAGTCCATAAACGTCTCTTTGATTTATTGACATACGTTCGTCAGGCGACCGATGCTCTCGTTAATAATTAGAATTAACGCCCACCATTTATACCAACCTAAATTGATAAGGTAAATGAGAGGTCGTTCATTTTATTTCACTCGCTCCACGATCTTCGAGCAGTTCCTAGATCAACTATAAAACTATAAACTTTATTATTCCCTCCTCCCCCTTGTTTGAATGCCTGCAGGAAATTCTATCTCCGCGATGAAAAATGAAACAGGGTTACAACTACTCTTCAAAAATCGTGGGAATTTTTTGATTTTTTTTTATCTTCGGATGGAACTTCAGTTTCATCACAGGGTATTGTGGCTGGTTCGGTAGAAGTCAGAAAATCTGTCTTCGAATTATAATTCAAAACTAGTTTTCTCCCCTGAATTTTATTCCGCAAATTTTACTGTTTCTCCCCGTCCGATTTTCTCTTCGTACCTTTTTACTATATACACTCCGTCGTTTACAGAGTTTTCACGTACAAAGCTGTTCCATATTTACCAAGGTTAGGTTAGCTCGCAGTTGACGCAACCCTATAGTAGATGCAGCGAGCTTTAGGCGAGATTGCAATAGCTGCATTTATGTGTACGACGTACACGTATATACCGTTAAAACATGTATCTACATGTATACGTGTATTTTCATGTATGGGTGGCGAAAGGGAGTGTGATACAGGTAGTAAGTGTATAAGGTAGCACGGCTCGCTCGCGAAAATTCCATATATCCGAGAGAGAATTTCACGAAGCGTGTAATGCCCAGCATGTTGACTCGAACATACGCAAAAGAAACTACTTTTCAGTACAATACAACAGTGCGAAATTCATGTAAATACACATCGTATATGAACGGGCATTACACATAAAAGGAACAAACGTTGCCTCGTGCTTTCTTTTGCATAAAAATCGCACGGACTGATTCCTCCTCGCGAGATCTTAAAAAAAAGGGTTGAAAGAAGAAGAATGAAAAAAAACGAAAGCCGAAAAAAATGCACAAACTACTCAAACTGCAGTTCTTACGTTGCAACGGCCGAGCTTATACGTATAGGTTGCTACGTAAGATAAGGTAAATTTTTGCACACCACGATTCAGCTGACAGGTACAAATTGAACGGGAGTGTAACGTTGCTACGTAATTGGTCAGTTGTGTCAGGCCGTTCAAGTTCGTAACGAACCCAAGGGACGTCCTCTAACAAGCCGCCATCATGCACCCCCTTATACGTTCCCTTTCCCTTTAGCGTGTCCATATTTCATGCAACGGAGATCCAAAATTGACACGGCGGTTCCTCCCTATACTTATATCTTGATCGTTCGCCCGACTATAAGCGATTGAAAAATTCTCACCCCCCCCATTTGTTGCGACATCTTTCGAATTTTTCTACACTTGTTTTGATCGGATGGTCAGCGAGTTGTACAAAGAATGACAGGAAATCTTTAAAAAAATAGTAAAGATATGGGAAAAAATTTTATATTATGCGCAAACTTTCAACGTACCACCCGCGACTGTACAATGTACTTCATCCAAGCGAACGGTAGGGGTCAGTTTGATAGGAAACGGAAATGCGGCGATTCGGAAAAATCATCAAGTGAGTTCAGACGTCTCTCGCTTTTCTTATCAGTACCCTACTCCGAAACCCCTAAGGAAAAGGGAGTGTTTCTCGGCATAGTTGTAGCGTTGTATATCTCCGTAACATACGAGTTAGAGTTGGGGTCAAATGTCGCGATATATTTCCCGTGACCTTTCCAAGGTCAAGTTCAGTTGAACCGGCACATAGCTGTACGACGAATAGTTACACCAGAGTAATTACACGAAACGTAGAAGCTGAGCCAACACTTCCTACCTAAAATTACTTCAAGTAATTAGTCGTTATCGTCGGTATTACGAAGTACCATATAATTAGGCAAGCGCGTTAAATTCAGAGCTTTCCTACCTATGGCGAATTAAATACATACGAAAACAAATATCCTACTCGGTTCACGTTACTTTTGCAGGCTTTTGATGACCCAGCTACTTACTACGTTTAACATTTCCCATGTACGTTCTGGACTGTCTCATCTCGCCCTACCGAATAACAGCGCAAACATCTTGCCGTTACGTTAGCACACTACGTTCAGTTGTTTTCGTCTTGAACCTTGTCTAATTAATGTAATAATATAACACGTAAGTTCACCCGTCCCTACTTCGGTGCAGGGTTGATTTTAGCGATCGGGGGGCGGGGGTCAGCCCTTATACGGTGGTGCTAATTAATTGGCCTAAATAAACACGAGGCTCTTGTCACAGTATAGCAAACAAACGCGAAATAAAATTATGATTGATAGGAACGATATTAGTCCGTAGAGGCCGTACACATATATTAAAACCTGATTAACAAAACTTTGGAAAATATTTTCCAACGGTAAAAGCAATAACGAGAACAAATGAAAAAAATGTATATGAAATTGAATCAAAAACAAATTGATATTGAAATTTTGCCACACCGACCCAGAAATTTTCAATAAACTTTATTAGATACTAGCATTGCACGTGCGCGCTTTGCGCGCGCCGCATTTAATTTCAATCGTTTTTTGAGCTCGAAATACATAAGAAAAGCCTATAAACGCCTATTGAACCATATCAAAATCAAAAGTTGATTTTTGACCCTAAAATCGGAAAATATCTGAGATATACTCCTTTGGATTTTTGTCGATTTTGGGATCAAAAATGAAGTATTTTTGAAATCGATTGTAGGACACTTTTTTAACGTATTTTGACCTCAGAAACACAAATCTAAAAGCTAAATTGATCTATCTATAAAATTGATCGAGTTATTGCTAATTTTTCTCTTTTCAGAGCAGAAAAATTGCGATATTTCGATGGGGTTGATTCGTAGCTCAATTTACTCGACGGATCCGTGTTCCTGACGTCAAAATACGTTGGAAATGTGTCCTACGATCGATTTAAAAAATACTTCATTTTTAGCCCAAAAATCGCAAAAATCCAAAGGGGTATACCTTAGATTTTTGTCAATTTTGGGGTCAAAAATGAAGTATTTTTGAAATCGATCGTAGGACACTTTTCTAACGTATTTTGACCTCAGAAATACGAATCCAAAAGCCAAATCAGTCTATCTATAAAATTGATCGAGTTATCGCCAATGTATCGCTCTGAAAAGTGAAAAAATGAAGATATCTCGGTGGGATTAATTTCTGGCCCAATTTTATCGATGGATTCGTGTTCCTGAGGTCAAAATACGTTGAAAAAGTGTCCTACCAATGATTTCAAAAATACTTCATTTTTGGCCCAAAAATCAAAAAAATCCAAAGGGGTATACCTTAGATTTTTGTCGATTTTGGGGTCAAAAATGAAGAATTTTTAAAATTGATCGTATGACACTTTTCCTACGTATTTTGACCTCAGGAATACGAATCCAAAAGCCAAATCGGTCTATTTATAAAATTGATAGAGTTATCGCCAATTTATCGTTTTTCGGAGTGAAAAAATTGAGATATATCGATGAGAATAATTCGTAGCTTGATTTAGTCAACGGATTCGTGTTTCTCACGTCAAAATACAATGAAAAAGCGTCCTACGATCGATTTTAAAAATACTTCATTTTTGGCTCGTAAATTGAAATAAACGTATAGTAGTTCACGTAGGTGGAGTACGAGCAATGATTTCAAGTGAAGATATCCATGGAGTAGAGAGGTAGGTACGTCCTTGATCCGTCCAGTCGTTTAATCGTTCGAAATTGTCGTTTCTCTTTGAAGCGGCTCCTTTGCTACGACGGTATAGGTACGCAGGTACGTACGTAGGTCGTACATGTACTTATGGTATAACGGAGGAAATTTCACAGCTCGGAATAACTTTGAGAGACTAAGCCTTAAATAGCAACCCTTCGCATAACCGCAACATCCACTTCTACGCGCCATTAGCTGCGGCTGCTGTTTAATTGTATCCAATTCCCCCTCCACCTCTCCTCTACTTTTCCCATATCCACACCCCCTTGCGCCCGGTCTACCGGTCCGTTCTCAGAATCCGTAGCAAGTTCGAATTTCCCCGTTCCCACTCATTTACCCGCGCCGAAATGATCCAACTGATACAACTATGCAGACAATCGGATTCCACCGATGATTGTTCGGAAGCTACCCGATAGAAACTGGAACACGTGTACGGCTTGACGGTTTTCGACGTCCAACCTGCTGCAGGTACGAATACTCCGTCTGGGTATCTACAGTTACGGCTACACCGAGCTATGCGCATCCGTACCCACTTTTGAGGCTTCCGTTCCATTTGTGTTTATTCATATATGACGATTACAAATTAATTTCCGCACTTCGCACGGTATGTGGTTTGTGTGGAATGTGCATGTGTGTCGAATCGAAGTTATTCCGAAAACGATTATTTCTTACAAAATGTTTTCTACGGTCGAGATCTTACGGTGGGTCATTGGAATCTTCGAAATTTTCATATCCCGAAGTAATGTAATAATCGACCCGAGGATTAAATTTTATTGGAAACATTCCGGATGAAAATTACTTCGAACTTTGGAGGTTCTCAAATGTATCGAAGGGTCCGTTGGAAACTTATTTTTTCACGTGGTGGTACGAATGTACACCCCTTTATTTCGGAGATGGTTCGCGGACTTTATCACTGAAGTATGTGGTGTATTCTGCGGACCACAAAATGTCCTGTAACTATTGTATGGTAGTTGACCGGGTTCAACAACTCCGCGATAACCACAAGGACCCGGTATATGGCTGGTACAGAAGCTCTTCGGTATCCCTAGCGCGAAATAAACTTTACTTAGGAAACTTTCAAATTGATGATCGGCCACGTAACGTCCCCCACGTCCTCGTCCTCGTTCCCGTTCCCGTTCTCGTCGTTCCTTTCCTCCCTTTTATTCGGTAAATAAACTATTGCGGTAACAAGGCGGGGGGTTGCCAAACCTGTCTAAACAACGACACACTACTTTTGCTACTTGTATTTCTTCCACCGTATACCTACGACTTTGTAAGTTTTAGTTTCTCCTCCTTTTTTTCCTACTTTTATTTTCTCTTTCCCCCAACAATCCCGCAGTTATCCGTTCTCTCGTTTCATTCTTGCTTCCGCAGGGAGGTTATATTTTCTCGCTAAAAATTCAACCGCGGCGATACGCACGAAAGGAAAGGTCGAAGAAGTTGCATTTGAAAAATATAATCGCGGTGGCTTGTTACGCCGGAAATATACGAGGGGGCTGAAATATATTTAATATCCAATCAACCCCCAAATTTACTACCACCCTCGATCGCGGTTGTTGAGCTTTTATGATTCCCGAGACACACGACCCCTTGCACCGGAAGTTGATCGTTCGCCCAGACGGATCATTTCTCATCCAAAAAGCGATACGTAGTCGGAGGATCCAATGAATGTCTCATTGACGGAACAAGACCACGGACCAGTTAAGCCTTCTTTGATATCCTATCCGCATAGGTATTCTCTCCAACTTCACCCTCGCCGTTCATTCGGTCCTTCAGTCATTCCCTCAGCGGGGAGGACGCCTCCCTCTTGTTCCCCCACGACACGACGGGGTTACAACCCCCGCTTGATTATGATTGAAACAAAATGTGTCAGGATGCGTATGATTAACGACCTTCTCACGATTATTTATGAATTCAGGCCCTGTATTGTCCACTGCGATGGTGGGCAGGTATAACCCACACCAATATGGATTCGTGTATCTACCTGCTGGAAAACCGTGTCCGGGAACTATGGAATGGGGAAGTATTGATTCCGAATGTCACTTGGCCGCTTCGTCACTCGTTCCGGTGCTGTTCTACGCGTGCATTTTTCCAGGTTTTTTGTAATCGTCATTTGTTCATTTATTCGTTATCATTTTTCCGTTTCGATTCCATTTTTCTTTTTCTCCATTCAACATTAACTACCTGCCCAACAAATTATTTCCTTCGTGCATAGAAACTTTGAACATTTTTTCTACCCATTGTAACGATTGAGAATTTATCAATTTTAATAGGCAAAAATGAGACTGTCGAGTGTGGAATTATTTTTTGCAACCTTACGAAAAAAATTTAAGAAAAGTTCCAAGCCTACTTTTAGGTATCGCGCATTTCCAACGCGCAGGTTACGAGCCCGATGTTTTCTGAAATAATATCAATTACTTTCACCTGACTTTGATAATATTTACCCAACGTGGAAATTAAAGAATATTACATCTCATGGGGACGAACTCAACGGTAATTTGCTTTCAGGAAGTTCGTACAATTCATCAAGAGACATTTCGATAATGAGCTTTGTTCAATGATTTTGAAGACGCGCATCAGTTGTCGAGACACATCTCATGAATCGTCAAAGCGTCGAGAAAGAACCGAACGTTAAATAAAACGGGATATCGTATTAATTTCATTTTTATTCAATCTTTTTTCCCTTGTTACGGTCTCAACTTAGTCCTGTACTTTTTTTTCGTTCTTTTTTCCTTTCAAGTTAGTTTTTCTCTCTCTTTCACAGGAGGGCAAATCCACGATTTTTAACGAGAATTTTCAAACCTCATTTTTTCCACGTTCATTCATCTACGTTTTCGGCGGTAGTATCGAGTTTCTCAAATGAAAATCAAAATCCTCAAGATCCTTGGGACGATGGATGAAAAGTGTTAAAATATAAAGATCTGACGTTGCTAACGGTAAACCCGATGGAATCCAACCCCATCTGACCTCGCTCACCTGCACACCTTCCACCTCTCAGCACCGCGACCACCACCACAATCTCATCTCCACTCACCTTTCACCTCCTGTACCGTTGCCAAGAGACGGTTGTAGATGTAAGCAAATCTCCCTTGGATTAGACACGCTGGCTTTGCGAAACGAGAGCTGAAAGTGTCACAGACTGAAGGGCACGTGACATACACCTACACTTTTACATTATTAAGCAACTAAACCGCATCCATACCGTGACTTTGAAGTTAAGAAAGGACGACAAATTCTGACAACTGGCAAAGAAGAGGAAGAGCGGGGAAGGGGGGAGGGGGGGAGGGGGGAGGGGGGAATTAAGTTTTTGGATGTAGATTAAAGGTCTGGGAAGATCTTTTGTTCTTTATAGTCCTTCGTCAGACGGTGGTGGTCGTGGCCTTTACATCCTAGTTTCTATCGCGTTGTTTCCCTCGCCCTTAAATTACTTTTAGGTGGATACTTACCATTTATTTGTATGTATGTATTTTGCACAAAGCTTTATCACGGAATAGTTGAAGCTCAACTACGTAACCAACGGCAAGAGCACCGGCATAGCAATGCAGGAGCCCTTTGTATTCATGTCTCATTTGGGGACGGTATATTTATCCATCTGATATTCAACCGTCGGGTTTGTTTCAAGGGCGACCTTCGTGGTTATTAGAAGAAAAAAAAAGTGATAAAATATACAGAACTAGGAGAAGTTATTCTCGAGCAATGGCGTGACGATCCAATTGAAAAATTTACATTTCTTTCAGTGGGTGGGGTTTCTCGAAATATATTTTCCCACGATTCCCTTCTGACCGCTACTTTCAATTCCATGTTAAAATATCGAGCACCTTGGAGTAATATTAATCGCGAAATTCTTCTCAACCTTCTCGTTCTCATGTACCGAAAAAATGCGGTAACGAAATGACTATAGCGGTGATCAAAAAATTATAAACCCATACAGGACGGTTACGGGGTATAGAATCGATCTGGTTATTTTCGATTGTTCAAACATCTCGACGTAATATCGTTTTCAATTATTCCCGAAATATATCTACACGTAGAAGAAGAAGAAAAAAAAGTAACGAAATGAGAAACAGGAAACGAGAGAATTTTTCCCTTGTTAAGTAACAGCTCCATTTACCTTATTTTAAATTTAACCACACGGTGTACGAAGGGGAGGTATATTATTCGTTGTAAAAATGATGGAGAGAGAGTTTCTTGCTCATCAATGTCATAACCACTGTACCAAACCGAGCAAGATTTAATTTGTCCAACAGAATCGGATTATAACTCAATATTGGCTGCAGTGACGATGTTATCCACCCTTGGTTACCGTAGGTACTTATCCATTTCACAGGGCTCGCAAGGTACACGGTAGGTTCTATTGGGTATCCCAAGAGATACCAGGCAAGGTGACCCGTCCGATATTCACGTGCGTCTACACAGGTATAGATATACGACGAACCAACTCCCTCAGTTACACAGAGAAACGGAGAACAAGCGAGCAGCAGAAGCCTCTGCCAGGTTACGTAGCCCCAGTATTGACAAACATCTTCATTAGGCTACCGTTACCCCCGTGGCGTTTGAGACACAGAGGAGATGGAATGGCATAGAATATCTCAACTCCTCGATCCGATCGTCGATTGTACAGTTATACATCGCAATGTCCATCTCAAAGTGTCGCACTTGAATGCGATTGAATTTCCGACCAGCTGTAACGTCAGGAGTGGAACTGACGGTGAATGGAGTAGATAGAAAAAAATGAAATACTTCTCGCAAACATTTCCGATTATTATCCCAAGCCAGGATTCTCAATCTGCCGAAGGAAGGTTAAGCGGAATTTCTTTGACTAATATCTCTGGATGTGTATAAAGTTTTTACGGAATCGGCAAAATTATTTTTTCACTCGTTGTCGGTTCTTTTCGCCGTGAGTCACGTTTCACGTCGATGTATAACGCGCGTTCATTTTATAGAAAAAAATATTTTTCATCACCTGCAGATTCTCTCTACACTCCGGCAGTTACACACGCGTTTATATCGCGTGCGTACGTAACTGAAATTTTTTGGATAATTTAAAAGCGATACGTTTTATCAACGGTGACGTACAACATACGCGTGTATACAGTGTGCGTCGGTCCGTCCTCCGATACTTTGTCGGATAAATCTGTGAGAACGCCACGTGCAGCCGGCGGACTGGCCAACAAAACATCTGACGCAAAAATGGAAAAAAATGGAAAATGAGAAGAACTTCAATATTCATGCCGGTGTAGGTACAGATGATACGGATATAGAATCGACGTCCTTTGGAATATAAAGGATCCTTCGCAGCCCGGATCTCCCCATCTCTGGATTCTACCTTTCCTACGATTTTTATCGTGTATTTAGTTCCAAGAAAATTATTCTCCAAGTAAATTGGTACGGGCGAGATTGTAGGTACGTAGCTGTAAAACCGTGTCAGATATAAAGTACGAAAGGACTGTGGAGATATGCAAAGCCTGAGCTAGAAGTTGTTAAAATTTTTACTTTTACAACAATAGGGGGATCGCGAAGAACTCCTCCTCTCGAAGAGGGATTATGCGAAGTAGCAACGTCGCCGAGGATTTTGCGGAGGGTGTTATATGGGGAGGTATAAGGGGAGGCAGGGTGGGATATAGTCCCCGCGGATTTGGGCGTTGGTTAATCACTTATTCTAACTTGTCCTTGTGTTGAACTTCGTTTCGGATACCACCGAGTGTTATATACCTACCTTATACTTGCTCGGTATAAATAATTAAATTTTAATCACTGGACCTTGCGCGGCCCAATCCAACGCTCGCAAACGACACTCGCGTATGAGCGTGTTTGAATTCCCACGAGCCTAAGCAGCCTTCGGTATCGCGAAATTATATTTTGGGACGAAATAAGTATAAAAATAAATACGTAGAGCTGGAAGAATTTAAGCAGAAATCCGAGAGCATCTGTTAAAACGAAATCCTTCCCTTGCACTACGCTACTCGAGAACTACCGCGCGGTATATCTGGACACACTTTCTTAATAGACACGTTACCAGGGTGTCGAATGACGACGGTAGGGTTGTTGTTGCCCGGTCACGAAGGGGCTACGAAAACCACGGGGGTCGGAAAACCGGGGGGTGAGCTATCGCGGGTTGAAGGAAAGGTTTTAGCGCGGTGACATCGCGTGGTCGAAAGGAGTGGAAGCTTGCGGAGTGGTCGACAAAGCCACTATACATGTACGTGTACCCGTGTACCAGATTCCATCGTTATAAGTCGCTCCTCGTCTATTTCTCTTTCTCTTTATCAACGTGCTTAAAAGACAAAGCGTAATGGACTAGCTACTCCGGGCTATGGGGCGGTGGATGTTGGGGGCTTCCTGCGGAGGCTGTAGAAACGAACAGGAAGGTCAGTCCGGAAGTTGGGTAACGGTAACCGACCTGTCGGCACGTATCTCGACCTCCCGTTTGCCCCAACAGACTTACGGTAGTACATGGAAATGGCGTTGAGTATAGGTACGAAACTTTCAAGGACTGTACGGGGTCATTTTACCGAACACTACGGACCATGGCAACGTACCTATAGATATACCGCGAACGACCGACTGGGAACAAGGAATTCGCGAGACGTTTTCTACAGGGAATATAATGTCAACTGATATCACCAAACTTTAACACCGAAGCGGGAATTTAACCGTTGAAAATTATTGCATGTTATATTATTGCGCGTACTTTACTCGAGGGCGGAAGATTTGGATATGAGAAAATTGGTTGTACAATTTTTATCGCGTTTATGGTCGGAATCGATTTCTGGTTACATTTTGGCCGAGCCGTTGTAGATTTGTCTGTATATGGAGGTAATAATGGAACATAGTGCAATTGGAGGTCATAGAATACAGGGACGAGAAATGGAAGAGCTGGACTAGTGTATAGCGTCGGGTCGGCCCAAAGGAAAAGAAAGTCATTAATACACAATGCAATAACGCCGGCAGGCGGCATTACATTTTATCGCCGCGCGAAGAAAATTAAAACCGCTTTAACAAGTTTCGCTACAACTGAGGCGCCCCGGAAGTTTTATATATAGGGTGGATGTACAGGTATACTGTTGCCCCGGCGTTTTTCCATTTCGTTTTATTTTATAGGCGACGCGAATTGCTGATTGTCGATCCTGCCTATACACATTTTCCTTTTTACTAAACTTTTCATCGTTTTCTTATTTCCTTTTTATTGGTTATACTACTTTAGGAAAAGTTCTTTCGTATATCTATATTACAGTATTGAAGTGGCGAGGAAAAAAAAATCGACCCCAGCAGCAGCAGCAGCAGCAGCAGCTATGACACTAGTTTAAAAAGAATCGACCGCGTCTTATTTCCCCTCGGGGGCGTCAGAAAGTGAAATTTTATTTGACGAGCTGAATTTTCACCCTGTAAAAACCTTCCTGAATATCATTTTCTATAAAAGATTCGATGAATTTTATTCCTCTCTCTCTTTCTTTACAAACACGTAATGTCGCAAAACGAACACCTCAATCGTCAGAATATTTTTTCCTCACCCTTCTCTCCTTTTTTTTTTCATACGTATGATACGCGTCTTTCAATAACGTATAATAGCGTGGAATTTCCAATTTTTTTATCATTTTAATATCCACCTCGGAGAAAATGTTAAGTTTTTCCACGATGACTAGAAAAACACCTTTTCTCGGGTATAGAGATTTGACATACTTGTGACGGATTAGAATTCCGCGTGGATTAAAAGCTCCATTGACGAAGCGTGACGTCACAGGCGGGTGTCAGTCCGCTGTACTCCACAAACTCTCATCAAGCATGAAAACATCTAGGGGTTGTTTACAAAGTAAAGTGTCGACGACGCGGTCCCCATCCCTCTTTCATCCCGTCCCTTCCAATACCTTCCCTTTACCCTTCTCTCCTTTTGGTGCCATACTCGCCATCGCGTATCTGAAAGCGACCACCGCTCCTACGACACGTGCTACCGCATCCAGAAATACACGACACTATACCGCAAGTGTATTAAAACGATTCCCGGAAGAGAAGCGTTCTTACGGTTTCGAGGCGGTAAAAGTTCCGAGGAAACGTGCTTTTCGTTAAAAAATTTTACCATAAAATCTCTTGGAAAATAAGGGAAAAAAAACAAAAAATAAATAAAATAACAAAAAAAAATTAGGAACAAAATCAGCGTGTAAAGTTTATTTTAGTCCTGATTGCGTATGCGGATAGTGCTCCGTATTTATACCGTTATAAATATGTATCCTTTATAGGTGTATTCCCATGCGTAGGTTGGGAGGGTAATCGGATTGGCAAAGTTACCTAATATAACTTTTAGGGAACGCGAACGGCGTTGTCAGAGGATATGAAAGGTATAGCAACAGAGAGAGTGCTGCCGCTGTTACTACCGCTGCGTTGTTCGTCGTCAAGATCAAATGTTCTTACGGGTTAGAAATAGGGGATGAGAAGGACCCGCCCGCTACGCGTAATCCAATTATGCATAGGCACAAAGTGATATAACTGGAACATTGATTACTCGATTTCCACTAACGAGCTCTTTACCTCGACGAAGGTACTTTGGCTAACCTTTTCCCTAATTGACAAGCGTCACCCAAACCCCTCAACGGTTTGAACTTTTAAACTATGCATACGCAAGAGTATCGATAAGACGCTTCTGAATTTCGAATAAAGTTGCTTCCGATCTTCGAGTTCGTTTCAATCATCGCTGCGATGTCCATTCTTTTTTTTTTGTTTTTTTTTCTTATTTTTGACATAGTTTTCTCGAAACAAATATACAAGAGTCTACGTATAAACCAAAAGAAATCCGAAGCCCAACCTTGTTTCGCACACCTTTTTCACTTCATTTGTACCATCCACTCGTTCTGAAAATTTACTGCCTCACTCCCGTCTAAAGCACCGTAAATAATCGGCTCCTATATAATCCGCGCGATGCAGTCCAGGATACGAGATATCCTCCTCCTCCTCCTTTATATATATGTGTACATATCTGCACTATACTTACGACCACAATCTACTCTAATGGGATCATTTTCAATGCTCACGCCTTGAGTGTATCGCAACGACGATGGTAAATGCGCCATTTCATGTGGCAGAGAGACAGACATACGTCCGCGAATTCGCATAAATGCCCAATGTACCGACCCTTTCAGCCGCAGATATGCATTTCGGAATGATAATAGAAGGGACTTAGTTAGATACTAGGATAGCGATGTATACCATCCGGTATAGGTGCATCTCTATAGGAGGACTATAAGCTCGAGCTTTGCCTCGCCCATAGCAGAGTCCCCATTACGCGTAATTGCCTGTAAATGACGGATCACGGTGTCAACTCACCCAATCAAGATGAGCTTGTTCTACCCACGGTATATTTACCAGTACATACGTATATATCTATACGGTTTCGACCGTGTAGCGCGCTGCTGCCGCTGTTTAATTGTAAGCTCAAATCAGACCTGTACTTACAGTTGTAGGCAGAAACTCAATGTTTAAGATTGGTACATCAAGTTTGTACTGAAACTTGACAGAAACTTTTGGTAACAAGAGACAAAATCGAATGGATTGTGTGTGCGTGTATGTATGAACATGAGTCTTCAGAACTATATCAAGAATCACCATAAGTGAGGCATACATTAGGAATGAGTCAACAGAAATGAGAGTTCGGAAATTAGGTGTCACTTATACGTGTAGCTGGATGAATATCCCGAGCAACGATATCTTGGAGAAATTTCCCCAAGAGGATCAAAATTATATCCGCGATTCACGAATGCGTGTATCTGCGCAGGATTAATCTACACATACGTATATGTACACCGATCTTCCATGTGTGCAGTTCATCCTTATCCTAGTTACTCCCTACACAATTAGATTAAACGGGATTAAGATCATTTGTCGTTGGTTTCACGTAGTGCAGGGACGAAAGCTGCCCCTCCGTCCTGTGTAGTCCCACACATACGGACCGCGATCCGTATTTTTTTTTTTTTTTCTCTCATTTGATTATAACTCATATAATGGCGGAAAAAAAAAAATATTTCATTCGTACAAATAAAATCATTGTTTGGTACCTGCTACGTGTATATATTCGTATTAACGAATGCTCGTTTTATCCACTAACTAAAATAATCCGAACCAATGAAACCAAAATTATTCTCCGAAGCAACGAACGGGAACTCGAATCACGCGGAAACCGTATATAAACCAGAAATTTTGATATTCTACTTCGTACGATATCAGATTTTATATGATCAGTGCAAGATGATATCGTCAATTACGAAACAAATTCAGTTTCATCCGTACCCATTGTTCAAAATCAGTGTATATAATACCACCGCACGAATGGAAGGGCTGGCCATATCCCCGCATTCCATGAACACGAAACGATGGATATCATATCTATACCGCATTGCATACGTGAATACACGAAGATCAAATATATACGCGTATATAGCTACCTGATTTCACATATACCTGTATGTAAACCCCGCATCAACCTACTCCTCAGATACATGTACTATATATGGTTATACAAAAGTCTCCGCAACAGCTTAGCGAAAGTAGTACGAGATGTGACTTAGTTTTGGCCAAAGTTTTGCCTGCCCATATAATATCACGTATGTTCTAAAACAGATTACAGAGCCGCACGCGGGGATGTAATAACCGCAAGGATTTAGAAGCCGGAACTAATAATCGTTACGGTGTATCAAGGGTGAAAGAAAAGTTACTGCTACGAGGTAATGACCTTATGAAAAGGAAAAGAAAAGAAATGGAAAAAAAAAAAATTTAGAATTCGCCAGCGCAATCTGCTCGACTAAAATAAACTTAACTGGAACACTGCAACGTTGGTTCGGTAGCGCCGCGACGCTAGTAGAAGCTGACTGTGGTCAGCCAAAGTCCGAATTTCAGACAATGGAGGGAACTGGAGTAGGACTGAACATTCGCGCTATTCGGGCTACAAAGCACTCCCACTAGTCTCGTCCGTTGCACTACAAATTCACCATCCCGAATTCACGGTCTAGCGCAGCTTTCGCGTCCCCGATATGCAACGCGGTCCGCACCTACCTGCCAGACACTGCGGGTCCATAATTTAGGTCGCGGCTATTACGCTTGATTATTTCCAATGATTTATCTCAAAGGAATTCATTAAGAGAAATATTACAGATAAATTATAAATCTAGACGAAGAAATTAGCTACGTGGAATAAATTTAAACAATCTAAACTTCGTGAGATATTATACAAAGTTAGAAAAAGCTCATCGAGGTACAGGTATAGCTCGGAGTCACGGTGGTTTTGGAGAAACGGCAAATAGAATTTTAGGATCGTATCACAATTTCTCGATCCAGTGATCCCTGCAGCGATCGAGAAGCGATAGGAACGATGGTATAGGACGATAGGGAGGTATCCTTTTACGGTGAATCGGCACCATCTATCAAGTTGGGTCGACATGATTGGCGCTTAGGGTAGAGGTTTGTAGCCAGGCTTAAAACAAGATGCCTTGATTGAATGGAGGCTGATATATCAATAGCTGAAGGGAGGGTAAAAAAAAGTATAAAAGGGTAGCTGTATGAAATACCAACGAAAAAAAAATTTACTGAAAAAATAAAATACAATAAAAAAATAAATAAAAAAAAAAGAACAGAAAAAGGGTCCCTGGTCCGTACTCTGGAAAATGTTATTGTATAGAAAAGTGAAAATCCTGCCTGTGCGCCGAACAGCATATCATAAAAGACAGGCTCTATGGACGTATAGTTACCTTTGCACGTGATTGAAATAATTCTTGCCCAGAGACACGGAAAATCAAACAGAGAACAGATGGAAAATGATAGTTATAATGGTTGAAAAAATAAAAGTTCGAAAATAAAAAAATTAACTACTTCGTGAGCGACACCCGTGTATAATGCTCGCTTCCTTCCACATGATATAAGTCATATTCTTTGTCGAGCACTCGGCTTGATTAACTCTCAATAAAATTGATTAGTCACATCCACATATATACGTATCGTAAATAGTTTTTTATATTCATTTTACTAATTTTTTTCATCATCATAAACACACGTAAATTACCTTTAAAGAAATCTGGTCGTTGTACACGTGGTATCGTTGAACGCGTACGTATTATAAAGAATATAAATATTTCCCCTACACATCGAAACTTTTTATTTCTATCGAAATTTGAATCCGGCAGCAAACGATCCTCAGCGCCAGCCTGTGCGTTCGTGAATTACATGTAAATGAATACGCGTAACTCGAGACTCTACGAATGCATAATTTCGAACGAGACTGACGGGGGATGGAAATTTCTAGTTCTGTGAGAGCAACATCATAGTTGTAGTGTATGCGTAATGTGTACCCTAGGATTATAGAGAAACTGCAGAGCAAGGCGAGTATACGTCATTGTCCAAGGAGAGAGCAACGGGTTGGTAATTGTCACTTGATCCCAAGCTCGTCGGTGGCGTCTGCCCTCGCGGCGATCTATCATTTACAGACAATTACCCAGAGAGGCTCGCCTTACTCGGAGCACGCGATTCAAACCGGAGGCAGAAACGGGCTTCTCAATTTCCAGTGCGCCGCTAAACTATAGTACTGTAGCCCGAGGGGCAATCCGATCGGTGTTTCTCCCTCCCATCATTATTTCGCCGTTTCTTTATTTTATTTTTTTTTTTCAATCCATTCATATTTTTTATTCGATCAAAGAACATCCGTTACACCCGTGAATTGTCATTGAAAGTTACGGGAAATTGTTTATTCATTTTTTTTGTTTTTTTTTTTTAATCCTGGCCGTAGAATTTGCAAATACGAAACTCCGGAATCGTTGATTCTCGATACCATTTCGACCCCTTTGGAGTTTGTTTTTTCACCCAATCTAATTAGCACGTTTCCAATTTCACCTTCGTTATCACGTTGATTTTGATATCGCTCCCTTACGAAATGCAGTACACACGACGGGTCATCCCTTCCGTTTTGTTATCCCCATACTCGGATAATTAGATTTCGATTTTATTTTTTTATTTTCTATTTCTTTTTTTTCATCCCATTTTCTCTCCGCCATCATGAATTTTCACCCGGTTTACTTTCGCGCGGACTTTGAGACGGGCAAACACATGAGAAGTAATAATTGCACTCACGTGTTTGATCTACCCCGTAGTTATGCTGTGTCCACACATTAAACTACGAGTTTAATTATTATAAATTATATCGTAGAATAATTATGAAGAATATTTGCACCGACGATGTTTATCATCGCCCGTATAATATAAACGCGCAGTGGACATTTATAGGAATAATGAATGATGGAAGAAAAAAAAATATTTATCTATCATCGTTATTTCAAACTCACTTTTTCTGCTCGCATTGGGACGTTGTTTTATAGTACAGATCTACAGAATAATCCGTATGTACGTGATTGCCGTCGAGCTTACCTGGAAAAAAAAATTAAACGTAATTAGTCGAATGAAATCTGGAAAATCAAGGGGGAAATGTTATCGCTAAAGTATACTACAGGGGAAACCCTATACGGAATTAATTGCGTTTCCTACATCATGGGGTTTGCCATGATGTGTCTGGCACCATGGGGTCGATTATTCTGGGTACAGTTGTTGACTATCACATTGCTATCAGAGCTTTCTACACCGAAGCAGAAGCTAGCAAGCTATTGCTGTTATAGTAAATCACGTAGGTATATAAGCAATGACGGCCACTGATTGGGTGATTTAGATCGCAGTTTAGATTGCCAAATCCTACCCATGGTAATTAGGATTGCATTGGCTTCACTTTAGTCTACTATGCAGGATAATGGCGGTTACGTCACCGGTTATGTTATTACCTCGTACCTCTTACTCAAAATCGGTATTCAACTATTCAATATTTACCATCAAACTAAATCCCTCCAAGATAATTTACCCCGTCATTGACAATCTACGGGTAATATCCTCCCACCGTCATTTCCGATAGACATAACGATTCACATCTCTTGTACTTTTTCTTTTTTTCATCACTTTCCTCAGCCCATAAAAATTTGTCCGAGTTACATAATTTTTGGTCTCGTAATTGAAAAGAAACGAAAAAAAATGTACATTTTATATTTGCACAGGAATAAAATCTGGCTTCCAGCTGCACGAGTAAAAAAAGTTTGCTTTAATTTTCCGAGGGCACAATTTGTTGGCTAACACTTTTTCATTCAACGTCATAGAAATACCCTCATACTGCAGAGTTCCATCTGGAAAATTATACAACAAATTCCAGGGGGCGACCGCCTGCATCCCTCAGCCAAACTAATGAATCCGAAACAAATGACCACCTCGCTTTGCGTCAGTATTCAAGGGCATATCAAACGTAATGAATTCTTGAATTTCTTCTTCGTCATATTCGTGGAAATCAAATCCAGAAATTGTTTACCAATTTGCGAAAATACTTGATACAGGTTTTTGTGTATCTTATCATGTTACATGTCCTTTCATTTTCCTCATACCCAATCCAAGGTATTTCTGATAAAAAAGCAACAAAATAATTTTCAGGATACTCACAATCTACCATCCACTAATAATCTTCTTTCACTCGATATTCGGTCGGGTATGTGTTTGAGAGGACGATATTGTACGTTAATGTACAAGATGGTGATAAAATATTGCGGACAGTTCGAAAAGTTTACCCCTCGAGGAAAACAAAACCTAATTGCTTCTAGCACCGTTGTTCACTTTAAAGCTTATTGACTTCTGGACGGCTTTCCACCTTTGATGGAAAAAGTTGAATGATCGCGAAGTTTTAATCGTGTCTTCTGAATAAAAGTATAGAATTATTTCAATCTGAGAAGTCAGATATCTGCTCGCGTGTAGCGTATAACCATACCGAAAGTATTTCCCCATTTCACAAGCACTATGTATGCGATTTGAGGGGGGAAAAAAAATTGCGATGACTCACTATGGTCTGAAATTTCGTAAATTTCAGTTTCAACTATACCGCGATGATCCGAAAAGAAAAAGTGAATACAACAACAATGGTGGTAGAAAAAAAAAAACCCAGTTGCCCTGAGTAAGAAATGAATTATTCAAGCTCTGATCAAAGACTTGAAAACGCAATGAATTTTGAAAAGACAAGATGAAAGAATAAAATAAAAAATACAGTGTGGAAAAAAAAGCGAGGAAAAATCGCCAGAAGCATGAATCGATTTTACAAAAAGACTGTATAAAAAGGTAAAAAAAATGAAAAGGTGAAAAAACTAGCGGTATAGAGAATACGTATCCAAAGGAGGAAATTCTGTACGCTCGAGATAAAAGATTCTTTTGGAAAACATAATTCGCGACTGGTCCGCCGGCCGCCTACCCGCGAAACATTATGAATCGGGTGGGATCTTGAAACAAGCTGCGGTGGCTCCCCATAAATCGTGGCTTTGTTTCTGTTTGCGGCTGAGGAGAAGCCGGAAGGAGTTGGAGGGAGCAGGAAGGTCTCAGAACTCGTGGCCGTTCGACGCGACCATCCATATATCAAGGATGCGTAGCCGGTGAATTATGTCCTTCGAGTTGCCCCGCCGATCCCATGGCAAAACTATTGGCGTTTCATTTTATCCTGTCCTTTTGTTTTCCAAATAACTAAACGTAGGTATACCCGGTATATCTACAGAAGCGCGGACACACATATGTATCTTCGGAAATGTATAATAAATCACCCAGATAAAAATTCTATGATCTATGTAATTTTTTCCCCCCTCTTTTTCTTTTATCTCAGGATTAACGAGATCCAAAGAATGCCTACCCTGATTTCACGGAGCAGGATCATCACACCCCCTGAAGCGTCGTGTTATTTCGAACAGGGTGAATTTCAAGAAGCATTGCACAGGGAAATTTCTCGTTCTGCATAATCCTCCCCAATTGACCCCGGGTCAAAGGTCGTTGAGTATAACCGTGTCGTTTTCTCCCCAGTGGAGTTTAAGGTAAATTTCACACACGCGCGGCGTACATGCATTACACGCATATACATCCGTACATAGATATTCGTACCTATATACATGTGATACGTTTGCATAAAATGTATGCACACCTATCCACCGCCCAACACACCAAAACCTGGACTCGCTACACGTTCAACAAAAGCTGGAACAGCACCTAGAGGTGGAAAATATAGGAGAAGCGGTGAACGGCGTCGTTGCCCCGTGCGGCGCGTCGTCGTAAGTAGAGCGAGTCGACGTTTGGTCGTCCTTTATAGCTGCAGCAGCTATCCTCCGTTTCCCCTTCCCTGCAGCCCCCGTTAGATTGGAGGTTAGTGAAACTTTCCAGGACAGATTGGTCTGTTGTTCTCTGCAGAGCCGAGGAGTTTGTCCCGTAGTTTCAACTATCCGAACGCACGTCGAAGCGCGGACTTTTCATCCCGCCGGGCCAGGGGGTTGCGGAAAATTTCGAGTCGAGGAAACACGTGCGAGAGTAGTTCGACAGTGAATATATGTACCGCAGCAACTAACGTTTGTGATCTATTTTAGAGAGGAAAAAATAAAAAAAAATAAAGAAAGAAAAATTTCCCAGCAAATTTATCGGAGCAAAAGAGAGAACGATTTAATTTCTCCTGATAGATTATGTAAACAGCTGTGCGGAAAAAAACGACTGAAAAAAATTGTTGACAATCAATCTCGCGTTATATGATGTATTATACGTCTGCCTGATGGGAGTAATATTTTACGGAGGTCTAGGAAAATGAATAGCTTTATCGGTGATAGATGCATATATGATGTTATAATGCTAAAGGTGTGTTCTAATCGATCAATCGGAATATTGCAATGCAAGCGGTTACGAACGATGCACTCTGTAGCTATACATATACGTATAACCCGCTGCTGCATTTATCTATTCGCACGTATGGAGAATCTACCTGTCTGTAGAGGTACGTACATCCTGTTAGCCGCAACCACTTAGAGAAATTGTCAATTTCAAGGGAGAGTACGTCCACTTCGTTAATTGGACACACTAGCTCTACAGGAATAAATTATCGCAGCACGTTGCAGAAACGACGCGCCACTAGCAACACTAGCGGCGGTAGCGGTGGTCGGTAATCTCAGCCGATTCATAAGCCCCGCACAAAATTTGACCTCTATTAACTCGGCAGACCCCAGGAGTCGATGGAACAGAATTTATTAAATGCCGAAGAATTCGACGCTCCTCGAACGCTGATTAGATGTCCCTCTGCCATCTCGACGGTATCGTATTTTTGAAATTATCGAAACCTAGTTTTATTGTTCGAGTCTACAAAGAAACGTTTACCTATACTTGTGGCAAACCCTTTTTCAACGTATTATAAATATGAGGTTTATCGCTAGAATCGAATAAGTATTCGGAGAAACGTCAGCCTCTGAATAATAAGATTTCCGTCATGATCGGATAAAAGATATGGTAGCGGAGCTAAGCTGAGAAGGAGAAGATAACTGGATCGGGTATAGCATTGTAATATACGTATGTAGGATGTCGTATTGTGCGGCTATACATATCGGTCGGTATTCCGCAGCATCTCGTTCCGATTGGGGTGCAGCTTTGGACGGAGGATAAGAATGAAAATGAGAAAGAGAAGCTCGCTGGAAAAAGAAACGATTCCTCTGGTTGTTGGTGCAGTTTTCCGACTCCGCGCGGCTGCACCGATAGCAACTGGCGGTACGCGGCCTAGTTTTCTTCGACTACCGCGTGCGACAAGATTTATCGGATAACGTCATCGCCGCTTCCGCACCGGTCGTGCTATTTCACTCGATGGATTTAAAGTCGAAAATTCCGAGTCCGTTCCCGGCTAGATTCCCCCTAAATTTTCTCCGTTCGCTCTCTTCTTTAAACATAAACTTGATAAATAAAATGGATTTACGACTCTGCTTCGTCATTGCGAAAACGTTCTCGAGCAATCCCATCTCGAGGAAAAGGTGTGTATACAGATATACGACTGCCTTAAGTACGAAGGTTAATTCAAGCTCTGGGTCTGAGTAGGTCTTACCGTAGGATTTCACCGCTCGGTTAAGAAGTGTTGCTGATAAGCATTTCCTAATCCGTATATCTCAGCTGCTTAGTCGGGTGGTGGGTTGCAAGTACGCATGAATACAGTAAGCGAGCTAGTAAGGGTTGAAATGCAGAGGACGACCTCGCGTACCTATGTAAGTACGTACGTACGTTCCGCCAACTACCCGCGTATCTTCCCTTCGTCCTTCTCCCGAGGGAAAGCTTCTCTCGAACCGGAGAAACGCCACTTTACGCTGTCGTGTTTTGCCTCAACATTATCTCCTTCTCTTGAGGTCGACTTTCCGATAGCTGCAGTTTTCCTATACCTACATATATAGTTAATGTTGCAAGGTTGTCGACTACCGAAGAAACTGCTCTGGAGTTTCCCATAAATTTTCAATCAGATAACCTTCTCACTGCGTACGTATACAATAGTTTAACGAAAACCTTTTTTGAACCCGCAAATAATTATTTATTCACTTTATTTCTTCATCATCGTACGCGAACATGAAAATGCATAATGAAAACATGACTAGCAATACGAGGGAGGAGAATGGCTTTTCTTTTTTCCTTTCTTTTCATATGGTTTCTGTGCACCTGGATCGTTCCGAAGAATTCAGAATTTTATTCGGTGATAATACGCGTTGGGAAATAAGGATATGTCAGATGAGAATTCGACGCCTGACTGAAACGTGAACTACGTCGGTCCCTGTACCGACTCTTCTTTTTTTTTCGTAGCTACCTGTCTCATCTTCCTCGCTTTACCTCGCAGCATCCTTCTTCTGCTTCTCGAGCCTTGAATTTTTCATCTAATTCCGGAGGTCGAGGCGCGCGTTTACGCGTCAATTTTCTTTCGGATTAAATATTTGTGTGTTCCTGAGAAGGAGAGGGTGCGAAAGGAAAGGAAATAAGAGAGGATGAACCGAATGAGGGGGGTACGAAAAATGAAGAAAATACGTAGGATTAGAGAAGAGAAAAGCAGATTCGAGCGATGCGACCAACCGTCAATATCTGCCTTGACGGAACGCTGTTAGACTTCCAGTGCGAAATTGTAACCCATTAATTAGTAAATATAGTTGTATGAGTGAGAGAACTTGCAAAAAAAAAGAATAGGAGTTATGAGAGCTGACTGATTGTGAGTAGCGAGTCGAGAGGAAATTAAATAAAGAAGAATGTTTCAGCTCACGCGAGTTAGTTGAAAAATGCTCGAATGAAAAATATCGGGTGCTCTAATTTTTTTATTTTCAATCTTCTTTCCTTGATATTTTTCAGTCGAATGAAATAATAATAATAATGATAATGATAATGATAATAATAATAATAATAATACAGAAATAAAGCTTTGATGTTATTAGGTCAATTACGACCATGGCATATAAGTATGTATATACGTACTACGAATTTACCTGCAATTATCGATCATTTATCATCGGTAGAGCGATACCCTGGATTCGCTAAAAAGCAGGAATTTTCTTACGAGCTGTATAGTCGCAGTATAAAACTGAACCCGTAAGAGACGCAGTGAACTTTGCTGCTTTCAGGCTTACACCGACGTCTCATATCTAAGCCTCTTAATTGTAAACCGTATAATTATACCGCGCCAAACCAGCCACTGCTGCTGGCGTTGCGAATTTAAACATCACCACTTTCCACTTTTCTTCGCTCGTTTTCCGCCATGAACTCTATCTACTGTGCACTCTTTTTTACGTTAAAAAAAAAGAAAAAAAACAGAAAACGATGTACGAATACACTAGCGAAAATGAGAGAGAATACGAAGGTAAAGGCGTGCGCCTATTCAACTCTGGAATAGAAATATAAATATTCAATTCGCAGTTTGCTCTGTCATGGCACGTAGAGTCATTTCTCATCCCATGTACTTGGCGCCTAGTACTACTCTCCTCACTATATACTTGTGCACTACGAGCAAGGATATGAGATATGTAGTCATATGTCTACTAGATACCTAGCCCATTTTCATATACGTATAAAGTAAATAGATAGGAGCACCGAACAACCACTAAGAATCGCGTATAAGGCACGTGAACAATTGCAAAAGTTTAAAAGGCACGCACAGCTTGCGCCAAGGGACGACCAAAGGTCATGAAAAATGTTCCGATACAATTGGACAAAGTCTTGTCTGGATATCGCGCATCGGGTATGTTACATACGATGGATCATAAATTATACGTGCGCATGGAGAAATATAATATACGTTTTAGTAGGGTATGTTTTTGAGAAAATCGTGATTTTTTTTCTCCTTTACACCGAGTTATAGAATTCTGAATACCAATTCGTATTCTTACGATATTTATACATTCTTTCTTCCACTTTTTCTTGCCCGGGATAAACGCGCATACATATCAGCTACTTCGTAGAATATAAGTAATCTTCTAGGGGGCGGTTAGAGGATGGAAAATACGAAAATATAAGACATGTGTGAAAACGGAGTACATATAGCGTAGGAATATCAAAGTTATACCCTCGGGTATACCAATCGCGGTACACGTGGATAAAAACGTTTTGGTAAAATCTAACGAAATTTTTACATACATCCCGATTTCCTTAAAAACCCGTAGTGTATCCTACGCTCAGAATCGTAAGAGGTTTATCGTTGTATACTATAGGCACCGGGATATACCGCGTAACCTTGGTACCCATAGGACTCTCGTTCTTTTTTTTTTTTCTTTTTTTTTTCTTTCACCCTGCAGAATTTTGAAGAAGGTGCTATAATATATCGATGTGTATTCGGTACGCTTACGTCATCGTTACAAAGCGTTAAACTTAATACACTTCTAGGAAACGAACCTGCGGAGTGAAAATTCCTTATACAAGTTCAACTTCATCACCTCGGACATATGTACGTATATTATAGTCCACCATTTCTTCGTACATTTCAACGTTATACTATTAAATTGTAAATTTAGCGCGTGCTTCGGAATCCCATGCGCGTCCGACCTGTCGTTTGATATTCATCCGTTCTGAAACGTGCCCTTCAGCCAGACTCAGCCGCACTTTTTTCAGCTCACGCCAAACCGAACAAAACGAAACGTATCGGAATCAACGGTGTAGGTTTCGGATCTCAGCTTTCTCATTTCTTTCTGCCACGTTCTGTTTTTTTTTTTTACTTTTTTTCACTCACAGTAAGTCAGGGTCTGGAAGTAAGGAGAGGAAAAAAAAAAAAAACTCATTCAAAAGAGTTCAGACCCGCATTTCTTGACCTTTTCCATCCTGTTTATTGGCACCCCAAACGCGGTGAGCGAAAGTAATGGAGGGTAGGAGATCATGTAGCTTTCCCGAAGTTTTAGTCCCCTTATTCTGTTTTGTCTTCAGCTAATATAATTTCTAAGTTGATATTCGAGCCGGCGGGTATAATGAGGTGCTTGTTGCCTGTCTTGTTTTTGGTTTGATTAAGACAAGGACAAGTAGAAGTACGACTGACGTTACGTACGGAGTGGTGGTTACATATATGAATTCACGGGAGAATATCAGACGTATCTCTAGCCCGCCGTGCATTGAAATTGTACGGAGAAGAGAGGATCCTGTAACGTCCGATCTGACCTTAATCAACGACGAACATACCACGCACAGGTATTACGGGGAAGATATGCGGGCGTTGCATATGATTCGTCTAATGAATGCACCGAAATTCACTGCAGCGATTCATTGATCCATGTAAAATATCTGACCTGGTATCCGAACACACAAACTTGACGAAAGCAGAATTTCTATTGGTTGATCCAACGGATATATGACCAACGAATCAATTAACTACTGCGCGAGCTAAAATAACATCGGAGTTGAAGTTTCTCCCTATATTTTAATCATCATTCGTAGATGAATTGAGACTATTCGTTGGAATGTTGCAACAAAAATTCAATCCCTCAGACGTTGAAACGTAAACCCGAGCGCGAGGGATTTGGGTTGGTTTCTTTCTCCGTCTCATTTGTATTTCCATCTCATCCAGAGTTCCGGCTCGTTTCTCCCTCGCAGTAGCTGGAGGAACTAACAAGTTTGGTCTCCCTGTCGGCGGTCGCCCGTTGGCTCCAGATATCTACTTCTCCACTCGTGTCCTGCCTTGCCCAGTTTCAGAAGGGACGAAGAGCAGTGGGCGGTGGAGTCGTGAGAAACAATATAACTTGACTGTAATTAATTTCGCAACAAATGTAGACAATTAATTTAAAGTTGAGCATCTACCAACGTAGGATCGTGTAGTTTTAGTACGGAGAGATTCTGCTATACGGAAAGACGCACGCGATGAACTAGTAGAACTATGAGCGAAGAAAACGCGGCACGAGCGATTCATCCGAAGGGCATTTTAGATGAGAAGGGTGAATTCCGAGCAGAATCAGGTCAAGCGAACTTACAGGTCACCCGGTCTTTCTCTACTTTCCACTTTGTGAAAATCTATAGCGCAAGGACCTGCTCGGTTGCCTGCCCCATCGTAACTTTTCTGAGGATCCTATCTGAATTATTTACAACCTTTTGGTCTCAAAGCTACGCCGGCAAGATGCTCACTGTTTTTAGTTAAATCCTTTCACCTCCGTCGAGTTGCTCATCTTAAGAAAAATGGTCGAAGGGCGTTCGAGATTTAGCAATTGCATTTTTTTTCTATTGAAAACCTTAGTTTTTTTGTTTTGTTTTTTGTTTCAGTTTATCTCATACCGGATGGAGGATGCGCGATGTATAATACGCGTACATTCAAAAATAATGGCGGATCGAGTAGTCTGAGGAATTCTGTAAATTATTCGAATGGCTTCATGAATTCTGCCTTGTTCAGGGCTATTACCACCTCGGAAGACCGGGGATGGACCTTTGCCGAATCTAATCAGCGTTTCGATCATTTAATTATATCTGAACGAGCACCCTGCTCCACTCGCTGTCGACATTCTTGTTAAAATTACGTCTTCCAATTCCGTTATATTCTAATTGAAGATCGTTGAAAAATGTTAATTTCTAATTAACTGAGGTACGCACGCGAATAAGGCAGGATACAAATTTTTCTCCATTCTTTCCGTTTTCACAAAATTACTCTTTCGAATACGCAGGTGTAGACACCTGAGCAAATGACGACGGTCAGAATTCACGGTTGAAAATAATAATAAAAGCGGGAATGAACGAGGAAATTCCACGATTCATGAGTCGGTATAAACCGTCCACTTCTGAATGGAAACGAGTCAAATATACCGAAAAATATTCAATTCCGAATTATCCGACGAAACCTGGAGGGCAAATAAATTCTTTAAACAATTTCCCTTACCTAAAATTAATAATCATGATCCGTTGGATGATCAGAAATGAACCTTGCAGCTTCATAAAGACCTTATAATACTGCATACCAGGTATATTGTTGTACGAGTTCTGCACTTCATATAATAACATATTTCAGCAAGGGTTTGAGGAGTCCGTAATTATCAACGTCGGAGGCGTACATTTACGAAATTTCTCTATCTAACGAGGCAACTCGTTAACCCGTAATAATTAAGGATACATATCGTCTATGCAGCAAATTTCCGGTCAGCTATAGGTAGGCACTCCGCTGTACTCGTATCTTCATCAAAACTGGCAAACAATCTACTTTATTCAGCAGGTAAAATTTATACGCCCAATGCCAGTTCCGGATATTCCGCGGAATTCAAAGCTCGGATTTCTTTGAATTTTATTTTTTGTCTGCTATTGTATAAAAAGGATATTAATTATTTTTAAACTGATTTTCGACACCATAGCGAAATTAGCGGCACTAAAATCGTGAGATACGAATCTTAGCTCTAATTTATGTGATGGGGTCGGAGGTTTGTGCTGACCATCGACCCACGGAATACATTAACCTCTTGTCGCGCGAAATGCTTTCAGACCCAAAGTCAAACTCTAAACTCATTTCCCGTAAGGTTAGCCACCCTCCTCCGACTTAGAGGGTAACGTTGGTAGCACACAGTCGTAGCAATGGAAGGCATCCCTATCGCTCCCCCGGACCACTCTCATCTTCCGTCGACGAGACTATCCTCCGGGCAACGTGGAATGGGAATGGAAAGGAAAATGAGCTGCTACCAACGATTCACAAACGCTTTCCGAACACACCCTGCAGTATATAAGCTAGAAAATCGACGCCTCGACGGCGATTGGAGATTGGCCCAGTTTGACTCTCAGACTGGAAGCTCCCAAGGCGCGTTGTTCTCCCCGTCTCCGTTCGGTCCGAACTGGTAACCCAGAGTACTTTGGCTTACCGATTGAAGAGGAAATTCTCCAACTCCTTTTCTACCATCCTCTTTTCTCTCAAGTTTCATCCACCACTTGATGCCCCGTCCATCAGGGGTCATTTCAAACTTTCCAAACAAATATTTTTTCCTTCTTTTATCTTGCTCCTTTACTCCTGCAGTTTATGGAAATCGAAATCGATTTCGATGTAATTTTTTACTCTTTAACGAAAATTTTCTTTTTCCTTTCCGAAGAATAGCCATCCCAGCGAGCGTCTAAGAGTGCGATTGGTATCGCGAGGATGTTTTTCTATTAGATACGTACACACGTATATAGGAACTAGAATTGGTCCCTGGTGCACGTTAGCTCTCAGAAAGCCATCCGCGTCAGGAGTTACTTTAAATATAAAGATATCGTTTACTATTTATTCGAGCCTTTAGCTGCGAAGCTTTTTCCTTTAGGATCATGGAGCTTGAGAGAGTGGAAAACTGCAGCACTTATCCAGAAGCTGAAGCGATAGGCTACTACTCGGAGTATTTTATCTCGTCTTAGCTGCTGCAGGGTATATTCGTGCGGAGTTTAGTTTTGAACAGTAGAAATAAACCGTAAAGTCGTGTAAGTTTTTTAGGGAGTGTGAGTCGATTCGCTGGATACATCGTGATTAATAATAAATTGGATTCCTCTTTTTCTTTTGCTTGAAATTTAAATAAATGACGAAGAGAGGTAAAAAGAGTATCGCCGAAGGGGAAGTTCTATTATTAACCAGTGATCGATAACTTTAAATGGTGAATCCAAATTCCGTGTCTAGTTCTGCTCGCTCAGCTCGTCCTCTTTATATTTCCTTACTTCCATTTCCTCTTCCTCCTTCCTTTTCCTCGTTCCTCTTAACCCCTCTTAACCTCTCTTAACCCCTTTCGTAGCCCCGCCATCCGCAAAGATGATGAAATAGATGAACTCGCAAATTAGAGCACGACCGAGCCTGCAAGGAGAAGGCGGTCGGGCTGAGCCTCTAGAATTCTCAAGGGTCGGTATTCTTGCAAAATATTGTCTCCCAATATTACATAACGTTCGAGCTTTTACAGGTACACGTGTACAACGGTATTGTCTATTCAACGTTATACTCTTCATCTAATTGCGACATCGCAATATATAGATGCTCGCAGCTATTTCGTATTTCGCAAACCTTTTCATATGGGTTTAAATTTACAGTATGAGAAAGAAAAACAATATAAGGGAATCTTGCGACTCGCTTTACGTATTTTCTAGAGATCAAGATCCGCTGAAGAGAACTTGATATTTCAAATTGACTCATTGTCTCTTCCCATCTCTTTCTTTCTCCGTTATTTTTCTTCCCTCTTCGTCGCGAAATTACCCGCACGATCCCCGAGGAACGTGCAGCGTTGGAGTTGGTAGGGCAACGTGGAAGTCGCTTGAAAGCTCTGAGGAGAAAAAGAACGAAGAAAAAAAGAATAAGAGGGAGGAAAAAAAAAGAAATTGTAAAAAAAAATGTTGAAAAGCGCCATTGGACATCCCTGAGCAGCTTTCACTAGACGTGGTCGGAAAGTAAGGTCGCTTAGGTCGCTTAAGGTCGCTTCAACTTCCCCCAGCGCACCTCACGATATGAAACACACCAATTCACATCATCCCCGAAGAACTCCTGACACAGTCAAGATATAATCGATAACTCTTGATATTTTATTCATAAACATTTTAATTTCCCTTCCGTTTTCATTTCCTTCACATTCCACGCTGCAATTTCTATTCCTCGTCGTTATGCTTTCCCCGTGGCACACCCGAAATTCGGTGAGTGGCTGAGCTTTTAGTTTAATTCATGCGGGTTTCAAGGCTTCGAAGCTTGCAGGAGGTTTCGGCGGGCTAACAGTTTTCAGAAAGCTTCGATACTTCGAACTTGGTATACCAAAGACTGAGCATACAGTCGAATACCCTTGCAGAGCACAAGAGCTGAGAAGAAAGTGCGCGTGACTCGTTGGAAAAACTGGTCTTAAGGTATTTTCTGCTTAAGCACGAAATTGCGCATCGCGCCTGTTTTCCTAATGGATTGAAAGCAAGATATCTCTTCCCCGATAAAATTTAACGGCATACGCCGTTTGACTTGGGGAACGAAAGTAAAAAAAAAAAGAAAAAAAAAAAAAATAGTCATCGTTATACCCGGACGATAACGAGCGAAGATAACAAATTTTAAAGCTCAAGTCTTAACCCTCTACATACACAGTTAGGTGCTGCTGTATCTATTACGTGGGTATACCTGCAGGGTTCAAAAGTCAAGTCGATTCTTCGACAAGGGGGAAAAACTCTCCGAACACACAAAAAAAAAAATTAGGGGAGGGGGGAAAAAAACAGAGAGAATGTAAAGAAAAAGAGTAGGTGAAAAAAAAGTATCAGAATAACAAAAAAAAAAAAAGCGAAAGTTAGTCGCGCCAAGGTTTCAGATTGAAAACTTTCGTACGCGGTCGGGGCTTCGTATACGCAATATGAAAAAAGCAGGAAAGAAAGAAAAAAAAAAAAAAAAGTGAAATAAAAAGTATAAGAAAAGAAAGAAGTATTATATTACATATCATATTTGCAAAGTTATTTTATTATTATTATAATAATTTTTTTTTTCTTTTCATTTGGCTACGCTTTTTTTTTTTTTCTTTTTTCTCGTAGTCAAGTTGCTACTACCTTCTTTCAAAATTACACAACAATTACGAAGAAAATTTTTCCTTCTTTTCTTTACCCTCGACCCTTATATACCGTAACCAGAATTCCGGGCACGACGAGAAGCAACAAATCTCTGAAAAACCGCCGAGGGCTCCTCCAGCTGATGCTGCGCTCGGTATAGCTATACCATAACAATATCTATATACTCTATGGTATGTACCATAGAGTATATATCTAAACATATATTTTCCGGCTGTTATCTTTGCCCGGGTCGCGCCATTCTGTCGTACTACTCTGTCGCAGGATGTCATCTTATCACCCGGCTTATATACGCACCCTGCATCACGTATGTACGTGTGAAGATACACACATATATGCAGCGATGTGTGTATATATTTATGTATATATTCACGCCAACGCGCACCAATACATAGATTGTATAGGCATATGTATGTACTTCCCGGTGGGTCTCTTTGGCTGCAGGGTAGCATATTGAAAACTCCCTTATCATGGGAGTTTTTGTTGACAGATTCAGTGTGACCCGAGATTGCGAATCCGAGCTCTAAAGGAAAATGAGAATCAAAAAAGAGAGAAGAAAATGAAGAGAAGAAAAAATTTAGAAGGAAAAAAAATCTACAGCCACGCCATATACTCACGGTCCGCATGCGAGTGCGTGGGCGAATAACGGTAAGTGATTTCAATTTTATTTATGTAACGACGAATATTTTGATTTTTGCTTCCTCCGTCGGAGAAAAAAAAAAACGCTTGGAGATAAAAGAATTTCGTAGTACATGTATTGACGAGTCCACATGGTATTATATCAATCGACACGCTCCATGGATTAACAGCTCTTTCAACACCGGATAAAATTATCAATGGAATTCACCCTTACGCACTGGGGGGGGGGCCCAGATTCAAAGGTGGAAGTACATGACATTCAAAACTCGACAAAAACATGTACAGATATGGCACGAGTATAAGCGAGCGCAAATTGGCAAATTCATGTACAGATCGAAGGGTTGGAGTAACTGGAGGGGTGAAGACAGTGCAGAAAAAATCGAGAAAGAGCTAACCCCTGATAACGGGGTAAAAATACCGAAATTTTGACCAAGCAATTTAATTATATATTCAGGACACCGGCAGTTTTCCTTCTCCGCTTTAGACTTTTAATCCCCGTAAGCTTATGCGAAAAGTATTATATTATACGGATTTCATTTCACGCTCACTCAGCGCGTATAAAAATCGCGTACTGTTGGCGATTTTTGAAAAGCTGCAAGAGCGAAGTGCAAAAAAAAGAGAAAAAAGAAAAGGTAAAGGGAGGAGAATTTTAACGTGTCAGCTAATTTTCGAAAATCACACCTCAATTCTGATCTATGGATCAGAAACTGGTTTAACATTATTTATTTTCAAAATATTGTCGAATGGCAGAAAAAAAGAAGAGAAATTATACCTACGACCTAATTTTGTATAATCAGATCGTAATTGGAATCCAGATTAAATTAATTGCTTTTTCGTAATTAATATCTGCAAAGTAGAAAACAATTAGCTGCAGATCAAAGTCTCAAGGTTCGATGTGAACGCCCCTTAATAATACACAGGTGCGTGAATCACGCGAATAAAATTAGCGCGTACCACTTTACCGGCTTTGCCCTCGTTACAAGGCGATTCAATTCATTCGGAATTTTTAAATCCGGCAAAAGCGATCAGATTCTGGACACGTGACGTACTTGAATTTGGAATAAGGGATTTTTTCTGATTGAGCCTCCCTTCCGCCCCTCACCCGCCGCTGTATTAACTTTTTTCTCCCTTTCTCCGACACATAATTTCACCAGCACGCTCCTTCGGGGTGAATTTTCATTTCGTAAGATAAATCAGGAAGTATTTCTCGCCGATTGATAAACGGAACGCTATAACGTCCCACTTTTATGACCACTACACCATCTCCAAACAGAGTAATCTCGAAGTTCAACTTCTGTTCGTATAGAAGTTTTAGTGAAGATAGTTAATCTACATCCGGCGGGCGCTAATCGAGCTCTGCAATTAGTTTTCGAGAGTTCTTCACGCTTTTCGAACAGGTGATGATTAAAAAAAATAGTCGTTAAATGTTGATCGTATAAATGAGATTATAGCGTACACGTATAGAAGAGAAGTATAAAAAAACGAGGATCTAGTGAAAATGTAGGGGGTGAAATAGATGATGGAAATATTTGACTACCCGTACTTAGGGATTCTATAAATCCTGTTCACGAGTGTGAGAGTGAGAACTCCGTAGAATTTCACCTTTAAAAAAGAACGTTGCTCGACGATATTGTACAATCTCTACCTATCTACTTCTATACATGTTGAGGAAAATTAAAGGGGATGTCTGCAAAGACCGCAGCTTTTTCCTTCGGGATCCTCAGTTTATTCATTTCTGAATAAGCAGCTTCCACAGTTTCCCAGTTGTGTCAACGAACACGTCTAATTAATTAGTTCCGTTAAATATTCAGAAATGGTAAAAAAAATGATATTTTTTTTTTGTATTTTTTTCTCTTGTCACGCGAACAAGGAACAATTGGCTGATTGAAAAAATTAAAATAAATAAATTAAGAATTGAACAAAAACAAAAAATAAACGTTAGACAATTATATTTCATAATTAGCTGGTGTAGTCTGATCAGAACAGAACTTCAGTTCTTAGGCTTCCGTTGTATATTTTCATCAGAACTGTGATGCCATACAACGGAGAAACTCGACTGAACAAGGGAAGAAAAAAAAAATATATATATATTTCATCAGATTTAGTAATAAAATAAATCCTGTTTGAGAAATCCTTTGATTTCTCCTTTTTTTTTTTAAGTAGTCGCGAAAGGGGCGGGGTGGGGGGGATTCGGAGTCGTTGGCCACGTCTCGACACCGCTATGCGTTATCTATTCGATGAAGTCGTTTTTTTCGTGAGCCTTAATTTTATTACATCATTGTCCCGCACCGAGTGAACCCATTTCACGAAAATTTACACCTTATTTCAATATCCTCACGAATACGTACCTCTCATTCCTCATTCACGTATGGATATATAAAGCACCGAATATATTTGCACAAAGCTGCAAAACGAAGTATGAACGAAAAATATATATTATTCCGATTCCGAGCTCGTGCCACCTCACACGCGAATGAGTTTAAAATACCCACAAATAATGTCCCCCGTTACTTACGCCCCGAGCCTTGGTGGACTCCATTTTCCCTTTTCCCCTTTTCCTTCGGTACTCGTGCGTCTGTCGCGGGTACTGTAAATATTTATACAGACGAGATATTAACGTCGGAAGTTGCAAGCTTCGCTTAGCTTGGCAAGGTACGATGTCGAGGTACATGTATAAGGTATAGATATATAATTCGCGGTGGTGGGATATATGTAGAAGGTATACCCTCAAATCTCTCGCCACGCTTTTCTCTTTCCACGTTTATCCAGTCGCCCCTCGTCACCCGCTGCCGCAAAGCGAGAGAAGGGTGGATATTGTAATTTGCCAAGGTATGAGGTATATAAGGTATATAATAGGTGGGTACGAGGTGGGTTATAGGTATATGCGCCGCGAAATACGAATCTTCATACTTCCACGTATTATATGAGGTACTATGCGGAGTCGGTATATAATCGACTGTTATTGGAAACCATGAAAGCTATCTCATAACGCTTGCACCCCGACAAACTCACTTCTTTTTCTTTTTTTTTTCCCTGCAAAATTTCTATTTGCACAAGAATTACGAAGAGAATCACCCCAACCAAAGTTTCGCCCAGACTTTTCGCAAACTGAAAGTCAAACGATGCGGTTTCTCCGGAGGCTCCGACTGATGAATTTTCACCGTAAAAAAAAGTACAACCATTATGACTACTTATCGGTGGAAATTTTATCTTCTCAATAAAAATCGCTGGAGTCATAATCTTTTCTGATATGCGATCACTCGATTCATAAAATAAATCCTTGGACAAATTTATTCAACATCCATTTAATTTCCCGATAATCGTTTTCCCCTTTTTTTTTTTTGGATTATCGTCCGCACGGAGAACACTGTACCAGTTTTCGATAAACCAAAAGCTTTCAAATTCCCCAACCTGTACGAAAATAAAAAACGAAAAAACAAAAGGACAAAGGACAAAAAAGTAAAAACGAAAAATCCGTATCGCACCGTGACACGGGTCTAACTGCACAAACCATATACATAGGCATACGAACAAGAGCCATTCGCCGGAAGCGGAGGACAAAAGTGGAAAGATAAGCAAGAATATTACAAATTTGGACAAAATTCCCTCGGGAGTCCGCATCGGTGGCGGGTGTAGAGTATACATGGAGAGTGAAGGGGGTTTAGGTTATAGCTGACGATGGTTTCCGATCGATGAGAGAATACGTTTTCATTCCCGGAGGAGTAAAGCCGTTAATTTTGTAGAAGCGTTCGCGTTACACCGATGAGAATTTGTGCCTCGGCACGATTCTATGGTTTTTGTGGGCGCCTTTGTACACGGCAACAAACCCCTTCGCGGGTTCCCTCAAAACCTACACACGAGCATCCCTTTCCTTTCCTTACCAACTGTCGCCCTCTAACGCTGCACCCCTCAACGATTCAACCCTCAACGCCCCCGATGCCCGCCACATTTATGCCGACCATCGTTCACGGCCTTAACGGTGTAACGTGTTAGCGTGGGTTTTAGAGCTTTTTAATGCTTTTTAATGCCTTTAATACTTTTTAATGGCGCACCGCTCCTTCGCAGCTCCGAGTAGCTATTATCGATATTTACACTGGAATTTGAGTGGTAATAGAACCGTACCGATCTAGACACCATGCACTAAACCACCACCACCACCACCCCAGCTTCGAAATGTGGCTTTCAAAACACTATACAGCATGGTCTGCCTGTATTGTTCGACATGTTTTACGGTGTCTGGACGTGTTTATAAGGAGATTGAGATACGTAAGAGACTCATGAACCGACGGTGCAAACTTTTATAGTGCATCTCCTTCGACCCTTAATATAATATCGACAAGAACTGATTGATTTTTTCCTCGTTCGAATTTGCGGTTAATTCACCATTAAATTAACCACGGTTCGCTCCGATCCTTTCCCTAGTTTTTTCCACCTCAGTGGATCTCTGACAATAAAAATAAGAATAAGAAATTAAAAATGAATAAATAAATGAAAGCATCAGATCGCACCGGCAGCACGTGTGTATTTACGTATGTGGCAAGCAACTGTAGAGTATGAAGGGACGGGGTTGTAGGTGGCGAATGACGTAGAAATGGGTTGTGGGGACAGAAAAGATGGAAGATAGCGAATTCAGCTAACATCTAGCAGCACCAGAAGCGGTATATGTGTATAGCCAACCAACCGACAGGGTAAACAGCTTTATAGCTAAAGCGACTCTGAATGCTATTCGTTTTGACGAAGCAGACTTTCGTGCGCGGGATTTTGCCACGGTTCAACTATAGTATAGATATAGGTGGATGGTGGTATACCGTCAAAGACAATCTTTTTTTCACATGGAAGGCAACATTTTTCACGCTCTCGTTCGTCTCCCCCTTCATTCTTCGCAAAATTCTGTACCGTTCTATGCAGGTAGAATATACGATCTATAAACTCAATTTTGTACGGTCGATTTTTTCCTTCCCAACATTCGATTAAAGAGGCAAAAAAAAAAAAATAAGTAAAATAAAATGGAATGAAGGAAAAGTAAATCGCGATCGAGGAGCTGGTAGAAAGAAAAAAAAAAGGAAGTAAATGGATAGATAAATAAATAATGAAAAGTAAAAAATCAATGAAATTTATTTGATCGGTTTAACCCGCACGCGAATATCGCTTGTATTATCTATCCACACGTGTGTTCATATGGGAGAGAAAACAAGGCGTGCAAAATATTTGCGCCCGGTCTAATATTATCCTAAAATATATAGGGAGCTATACCTAGGCGCGCACGAGCGCGTGTCAGCTGTGCATTACGAGCGTAGCATTATTTTAAATTGCACGCTTTTGCACCGGTGATGGTGATCATTTTTCATTCGATAAAAGCTAAGGTGTGAATATAAATAGCTTAGCAAAGAGGTAATCGACGCACGGTTGTATAATTCTTGTTTCTTTTTTTTTTTTTTCCTATTCTTTTTTCCTTTAAACTATGAAAAATTGTCTAGAGGTCGCTTAATTAAATGGTGTATAATTATTTTGTCAAAATATGTTAAGAAAATTTGATAAACCAGAGGAACATCCTAATGTAACCGGAATATCCAAAGTCACAATCACATCGAGCTATACACGGTTAAATCATAAGTGCAGAAAACTTTACTCGAGGTATCAAAGTTTAATATCGGTCGCGTGTTCACCAACGTGGACGTAATGCATTCAATTATCTTGTAGAATGTAGAGAAACGACGTCTCCAGGCGCAACATTTCAACCCGGTAACCTCTACGTAGCGAAGAAATCGCTAAAGCAGGACGTATGTTGGTATAAAAGCTAGCTCGTACGCTCTTATAACCCTTCGCGCAAAAAAAAAAAAAATGAGTATGTTCTGCTGCAAGGCGTGTTCACACCGAATTACCACGTTCATTTTTTTTTATTCTTTATGTATTTATTTATTTATTTCGCATTTTTCCCCGTTTGCACGCACCCGGCACTTATCTCTTTGTTTATTCCAAAGGATTCAACCGACTACCTATATATAGGTATGTGGAAAGGGTGGTATGAAATCTGCAAGATAATTTCGACGGAAACGGCAATTAATTTACGCAAATCCCACGAAAGCAAAAAGGCCGACGTAAACAATTTCATTCGTGAAATTTCAAATGTAGATTATCAGATAATCCAGCTCAAAAAAATTTTAAGACAGCCACTCTAACCCTTCAGGAATTCTTTTTTTTTTTTTTTTTTATCATCTTCCCATTTTCCAACCCCTGGGGTAATTTCGATGTATGAAATACTCGGAGTTCACTGTAATCGATTGCGAAGAAAAGAAAAAAATAAAATAAAAAAAACTTTAGCTCGTACATCACAGTTTTCTGTTTCGTGAAATTACAGCTCTCAATCGTGTCTTTTGATGTTCGCCGATTAAAATTGCTGCAAAGTAGAACCGCCCGAAAATGACAAGCGTAGGTTTGTTGCATTTGAGGTAACCCTCGGACTTGGAGGTAGTAAAAATGATGGAAGGTAACGATATATTATATTATCGAAAGAAGAAATAAATTGAGAGTAGAAATCAGCAATTTGTGTACAGAGATCAGCTTCGACGAAATCGTATACGTGGAACGTTATTGGCTCAAATCATGTCGGATCAGCGAAAAAATGAATGTCGATATTATTATACATGAATCAAATCCCTGAAGACCGCGGTGACTACCGTAAAAATGAGTATCACGATCCGAAGGAACCAATAAATTTCTCATAAACACGCCTTATCTATTCCCCATCAATAAAATCAGAATCTTTCCAATAAAGCGTCGCATTGTCCAAACTTCCCGATGCGGTATGCCTTTTTGACTGTGTTTCCAACCCCGGCCCCCTCAAGTTTCGATGGATTCTTTTTTCTCTGCTCTCTCGATTTTACGAGAATTTTACGTTTTGTCATCAGAAGCATTTCGATACCTACCCTATCCTCACGCCGAGAAAATCGCTCGATGGTTTCTTTTTCTTTTTTTTTTTCTTTTGTCCCTACGATGGCGTGTAGAAGACGCGTGGTCAAAATCGTGAATTTAGTCCAACGGAATCTGAAATTGTATCCTACAATTTTTACGTCACAAAATTTACGAGCGTTATAAACCTTTTTTTCTGCATTATAAGTATGACCGACAAATTTAACGCGCATAAAATATAAAGTAGGACTGAAACGTTCTTACGTTGATTTATAGCGAGTCAGGTTGACAGTAAGAAATACAAATTATACGGCTCATTATAAACGTTATCTAAATAAGCAAACTCAAAGAAGCAGGAAGTTCGGGCCCTACTACCGGTTTATATACGCAAAAAAAAAAATAACATAAATAGAAAAAAATATATGTGTATAAATTATATATATATATATATACTAACAAAAAAAAAATAACGTTCAAGGTTTATGAACGACGAAAAGAGAGTTTTAGACGAAGAATAAAAGTTGCGAGCGTAAATTCAATTACTTCAGGCGATACCCGGGTATACAACAACGACGAAGACGGTGAAGCGATGCCAAGTAAATAGAGGAATTTGAAAAATTCCAAGACCGCGCCGGGCATAAGTTAGTCTAGATGGAAAGTCTGAAAGTATATATCGCGTGTCACGTATATAAAAGAAAGAGGCGCTTTAACAACGAAAACAATTTCCGTGCATTGCGCGCGAGTTACCTATTTTCCAGTATACGGTGTAATTTCACCTACATACCTACTCTGCACCTAGAAACATGAAAGCTACACGGTACATTATTCTTTTTTCTCTTTTTCATTTTCCCTTATTATTTTTTTTTTTGTACTTCTCCCCTTCGCCCTTTTTTAAGCCCTACCTGTATTCTACATCAGGGTGAGAAAGAGAGCCGGAGGTTTTCCTCGTAGATATAATCTGGGCCAAATGGGGAGAGCTTTGACACCGAAGCTTGCAAGTTTCAATGCACGTACATACGCAGGGGTGTGTGTACGTGTATATACGTACGACTACTTAGGCCTGTTTCAAGTGAGAATAGTGCGGCATTAATCCACGCCCATTATCACCGTAGTCGCGTTCTCGGTACAAAACGCCGTTTTACAAAGTAACGCAAAGCCAATAATTCTAGAGTTTGAAATTAGGGGGCTCAACGATCCTAAATATGTGGAGCATTATATTTACACGTGTGTATGTGGCTCGCGAAGAGCTACGATTACGAACCCACAACCCCCACAACTACATTGCCAACTGTAACGACATGGAAAGTCAAAACTAGGTTAAACAGCGCGAAGTATAACTGCGAAGTGATCACATAATAGCGTAGGAACGAACTTAAAATCCCGACAGTAAATTTCGAAGATTAATCAAAACACAACGTTCCAATAAACATTTTATACATTTTATTTGTTTCGCGGATTTTTATCGTTCATACATCTGCTGTGTCGAAAAGCGAAGGTACCCATGTACGAAACATTTAATTTCCGAGGTCATTAAACGGGCCCAGCTGTTTAACAAATCGACATCAAGATCGAAACGATTCTCGTACTCGAGTAGATATCAAACGTTAAAAGCAGCCGGTGTATTTCTGTGCTCTGATTTTTTATTTTTTCTGAATCCGAAGTGAAAATTGTATACCTCCGTATTATGGTACGTTATACGGCGAAGTAAATCTTTCGCCTACTGCTGCTGCTGCGGGCACAAAAATTTGGCGTTTCAAACAAAAAAGTAAAAAAAGCGAAAAAGAACAAGAGCAGAGGGTTGTAAAAAAAAAAAAATGAAATCCAAACGTTAACGTTATTGCTGCCGCGAGGACGGAACGTAGTAGTCAAGCGACGAGTTAGTACAATAAACTTGTGTGAAATCGGAATTAAAACGACGGTGAACTTTTGGGGTAATGCGATCCTCCTCCTTATCTTAAAAGGTTGATGACCAATCGAAAATCGAAACACGAGATGAAAAATCGAAATACGAGATGAAAATTCGAAATTTGAGATGAGCCTCGTGTTTCTGAAATTCTTGATCTATAAAATTGATCGAGGTATCGCCAATTTGTTGCTCCGAAAAGTAATAAAATAAGGATATCTTGATGAGATTTATTTCTAGCTTAATTTACTCGACGGTTTCGTGTTCCTGAGGTCAAAATACGTTAAAAAGTATCCTACGATCAATTTTAAAAATACTTCATTTTTTCAACAAAAATCGAAAAAATCCAAAGGGGTATACCTTAGATTTTTGTCGATTTTGGGGTAAAAAATGAAGTATTTTTGAAATCGATCGTAGGACACTTTTCAAACGTATTTTGACCTCAGAAACACGAATCCGTTGAGTAAATTGAGCTACGAATTAATCCCATCGAGATATCATCATTTTTTTACTTTTCAGAGCGATAAATTGGCGATAACTCGATCAATTTTATAGATAGATCAATTTAGCTTTCAGATTCGTATTTCTGAGGTAAAAATACGTAAGAAAAGTGCCCTACGATCAATTTAAAAAATACTTCATTTTTGGCCCAAAAATCAAAAAAATCCAAAGGGGTATACCTTAGATTTTTTTCGATTTTTGGGCCAAAAATAAAGTATTTTTGAAATCGATCGTAGGACACTTTTCTAAAGTATTTTGACCTCAGGAACACGAATCCGTTGAGTAAATTGAGCTACGAATTAATCCCATCGAGATATCATCATTTTTTTACTTTTCAGAGCGATAAATTGACGATAACTCGATCAATTTTAGAGATAGATCAATTTAACTTTCAGATTTGTGTTTCTCAGGTCAAAATACGTTAGAAACGCGTCATACGATCGATTTTAAAAATACTTCATTTTTGGCCCCAAAATCGAAAAAATCCAAAGGGGTATACCTTAGATTTTTTTCGATTTTTGAGCCAAAAATAAAGTATTTTTAAAATCGATCGTAGGACACTTTTCTAACGTGTTTCGACCTCAGGAACACGAATCCGTTGAATAAATTCAACTACGAATTAATCCCATCGAGATATCGCAATTTTTCCGCTCCGAAAGGCGAAAAATTAGCGATAACTCGATCAATTTTATAGGTAGACCAATTTGGCTTGCGGATTCGAACTCCTGAGATCAAAACACATAAGAATATCATAGCAAACTCGAAAAAAAAAATGTTGATTTTTGACCCCAAAATCAACCAAAATCTAAGGTTTGAACACAACGTCCAATCCTATACCCTGAACATTGAATTCAAACTGCGATAACGATCATGTAGATTGATGAAAACAAAACTCCTAACATGTGAAGCGTCTGAAATGTAATGATATGAAATTAGAAAAAAAATAGTAGACAAAAATCTAGAAAACAAATGAAATTGCAATGCTAGTAAATATAAAAACTGGATCACACGGATGTCTAATACGCATAGCTACAACCATTTGTGAAAAGCTCTGAGTTTACTCGTAGGCTTTTGTATCGCAGTATATACGTATAGATATATATCGCGCGCGATAACCGAAATGCACACTCCATTAAATATCCACAAATTGAAGGAATACGAAGGAAACGGCAGGTAGTAAAATGAAACGAATTTGAAAGCGACGGCCTGGATTTGATTAGCTGTATCTTGGAGGTCGTATAAACGGTTTATACAAACCTACCGCTTATATACCCCTTTTCTACTACTTTGCAGCGCTTCTTTTGACCCCCCCACTCTGAAACGATTCGCGAAACGATTACGTGCTCCGGGCTTTTATCAAGTATAAAATACCTAAGCGCGTAGCTTCGTTTTTTATTTGTTTCGTTTTTTTTTGTCTCCTTTTTTCGTAATTGGTACCAAAGTATACTAGCGAAAGTGATGCTATATCCACTCTCTAACGATCACGTTCTACTTATTGAAAAAAATCACGACATTTTCATCACCGATGTATCGATGAGGCAATCTATCGTTTTTATCGAATTCAGATAATTTAAATTTTCATTTCAGAGGTAAAAAAATTGATCGAAACACTATCGAATGACAAAAAAAAATTAAATACATAGACACTTTTTCTAGAGCTGTGATTCATGAATTAACAATGAGCTGGAATCGTAAAATATTTATGTAATATTCGTCGTTTTTACCGGATTTTTTATATTAGTATCTTTGAAAGCAAACCCAAAGCCATCGTTAGCACGTTTAATCCCTTCTAGCTTAATTATTACGGGATAAGAGTTAGCTACAATTACTCTTAAGACAATACAAAACTGTCCAGCTATTCTTCTACAGAACTCACCCCATCACGCGTGTTAATCCTCGGTAAAAGTGTTCTTGCTGAGCGAACGTGGAGAACGATGAGTAAAGGCGACAAAGAGAGAGAAGGGGAGAGAATTACGTGAGCTTTGTAGGAGTGCAGAGAAAAGAGAGAGAGAGAGAGAGAGAGAAAGAAGAATAACGTAACGCTGCACAGTATGGCTGGTGTTTCACAATTGTTGAAAATTTCTCTCGTTTCTAATGTCTGCTGGTTGGATGACGAGAAGTTGTGATGATCGTCATTTCATAAATAGAGGACTGCCCCTACTGTGGGCGGCATTATACGCTCGGGGCGTTTTCCAAAGTTGTTAACAATGAATTAATCCTTGAATTCCAAAAGTTCAGTTTATAATCACCTCATTATTATACAGGTACCAGTTTAGAGATAAAATAAATGCAATATCATCGCGCGTATTGATCTGACGGATCGTCCAATCACGGAAGAGAAAAATTGTAAAAATGAATGGGATATATGATAGATGAGACGGATAAATGAAGAATTGAAAAACGATAGGAATAATGAGGATAATAAGAAAAACGAAGAAAAAAGTTTTCATACCGTAAACGAGGTCGCTGCCAAGATGGCAGCAATTATCGGTGACGGATGATGAGAATATATTCTTGCTAAATTGATACGTCTGACGAAGAGTTGCGATATTGCTCGAACGAAACGAGAAGAATGGCGTGGAGGATATTGAATTGAATGATCTTGGCGAAGAAAAGAAAAAAAAAAATTAAAAATTCAGGGGAAAGAATAACTCAAAAATGAGACTGCGTCGAGACGCGATGCCAACATGCATACTTCCCGTGTAATCAACGAGAAGCAATTGAAAAATCGGAAGTTTTTAATTTTCATCACGTGACTAAAAAGGGAGGGGCTGGATCGGCTAACAATTTCGACGTCACGCGAGCCCATTTTTTATTTCGTCATTCGTTCTAATTTTTTTTCTCACCCCCGCTTTTATTATCATTTTTTTTTCGTTTTTCTGAAGAAATTAGGATTCTTATTTATTTTTGAATGATTAATTTATTTATTTATTTATTTTTTTCATAGATATGACGAATGTTCATGTCATTGAAGGAGCGAAGGGCGTCGCGACGACACGTACGTCGGATATATTATTAAATAGCATGTTTTCATATTTCCGTTGTTATCGTGATTTATTACCATCAAATTAAGTTTTTGCGTGCGTCGCGCGTAGCGTCGCGACGGCATGCTATACATATACCATACAGCAGGTACATGATTCAACGCCTGCCGTCCGCCACATCCCTTAGCCAGGGATGAGTCGACGTTTCAGGGTCATTTAGACTGCGAAATTTTGATATCGATGATATTTCACATTATGAACCAAAGAAAAAACGCAGTCGTTCCAACGGCGGGTCCTTGTAAAAAAAGTACATCATTTTGGATAAAAGAGACGTGCCTCTTCATTTATTCTCACGATATGTTTGAATTATTTAGATGAAATGTTTTTTTTTGATTTCCATAAAACTCCTTTACCGAAATAACAATCTCTCGCTCAGCTTTTCCTATTTATTTCAAATTCTACAAAATCTTAGGTACACGATGAAAGTTATGCTGATAAGATAAAAAAAACAAGAACCACCCTAAAGAATCTAAAAATGAGAAAAAAATCAAAAAAATGTCCAAGCACAGCTGGACTCCGCGCGGAGTGTTATAGACAGAAGGTTACGCCATCCACCGTGGAAAAAGACATAGGTGGTAATATATTATATCGTGGAGAAAAATGAAGAACGAAAAAAGAACACAACACGTGATGCATAAACGCGTGTTGCGCGAACGGATTATCCTATATATAAGGTACCGAAAAAAATAAAAATGGATAAAAGCAAAGCAATATTATAATAAGAAGCAAAGAGAGAAGAGGGCGAGGTGGGGTGAAAAAATGATCAAATAAAATTCTGAATAATAAAAGAAAAATGAAAAATTACCCGGCACGTTGCGTCGCGCGTGTCTGGAGCATAATCTAATTTATACAGTGATTATGCGAAAGGACATCGTCGAGGATCGGTCTCGGTTTTCGTATCCATTGAACTCACAACCCCTGTACATCTTACAATATAGAGACAATATTAAGTTCGAGCTATATGCGTACGTTATTTGTGTTGGTTATTTTTGTTTTTTTATTTTTTTTTCATCACAGTGTGCGTGCAGCAAAAAACCTTGTGCGAGGAAAGTTCACGCGTTGATTTACACTAAATATATACAAAGAACCTGGCCGCGATAAGCTTAACATAAATGTTCCGGAATATCATAGCGCGATATAGATAAAGATGTAGCCGAATTTACCATCTACTTTTCTCTTCACGTGGTACACATGGCCTAAGGGTGGGTGGGGTTCACACGAAACCCTGAACATTTCACGTCCTAGTACTACGATGGTTGTAATAATATAGTTTTAATTTATTATCTATTTTAACAGAATAGTGTCTCAAAAACAAGAAAAAAAAAAAAAAAAACATCAAAAGTATATAAAATCTGAAAAATATTAAATTCCACGCATGATAAACAAAATGATATCAAGTTTCGTGTTATAATTTTCATGAAATACTGCGATGATATTATACCTATCGTGAAAGAGATTCAAACATTTTTTAACACTAAAAATAAAAAAAAAAAAGTAAATAAAAAAAAAATCAAATGCGAGAGTTGGTCGCCTCGTTTCTCAATTGCCATGGATATATATTCATACGTACATACATAGATACGGGGGGTGTGTCTACCCTTGTAATTAGTTATTCGTTCCGCTTTTTTCCCCGAACGTTATCGTACGCGTATAGCAAATCATGTTTTTTAATTTTTTAATTTTTCAATTTTATTTTTGTTAATCTGAAACTCGCAAATGAATTTCAGCTCCCCTCGAGCGTGTGAATATACACGCGACATAGATACCTATGTAACCACTATCGGCATTTTTTCATTAAGCACAGATTGTAATAAATTAATAAAAATTTTTCAGTGTGGTATGTAACGGCTACACACGATACCCATCTCCTCTATTACATTAAAACGTAGAAAAAGTTCAGTTGCGGTACATAGGTACGTATACGTTATATATTTATCCAATACCACGGCACGATTTCCTGTGCATCTATATCCTCAAATATATTTATAACAAATCATTTTCATCAACCAGAAGCAATCGATATTTCATTTATTATTATTTTATTACGTAATAAAAATAAGAGAAAAAAAAAAAAAAAAGAAGAAGAAGATACCCCGACATCTTTTCCCGACTAGAATTCGGAGAGAAATACGTGAGTCTCGTAAAAAAGGAAAGAAAAGAAAAAAAAGAATGAAATAAGCAAGAAGAAAAAAATCCTTCGCTAAAAAGGAACTGCGGAGAAACGTCTGTCCAATAGAAGAAAAGTATTCGAAAAGTATGTATATCCGTGTGACCTGTCCGTATACATAGTTTATAGGTATATATGCGTATATATGTATACAGGAGGAAGCAGCCCTTGGAGGGGTAAGTTTTTGGTTGAATTGCGTGTCAGGGTGCCCTAGCCTTTTACTACCCTGAAGAAGGAGGAGTATAACGTCTCTGGGTTTCGCCTGCCTGACCCACCCCCTTTACTTCTGAGCCTGATCCCGTGCAGAGTTTAAGGCAGGCAGACCCGCTACAACCCAGCACGCCTCCTATCAGGCGTATTACGATCCATAAAGGGTATAATTACTGATAACGCGGTCAGAGTTTAGATACCTTCACACCTGATATCATCGGAGAATTCTTGTTTTTCTACTTGTATATTAACTGCAGATGTCATGGGTGAAAATATCCTGTACAATAAGAAGCACCGCACGACGACCTGTTATCCCTGAAAATTGGACGGAATCAAAAGCCAAGAAAATGCAAAAGTAGGTGTTATATCGAGTGAAATAAGTAGAATTTTTCAATCTCTGATCATGATTATTGAATCAGATTTTTGTGACCTTTAATTATCGAGTACAGGTACAGTAATATCGATATATAGCTTCCACCCCAAATCAGCTGAGTTAGCCTAGTACCATAGAATTTATTGATCGAAGTTCGAGTGATGTTATGTATTAGGTATATCGGAAATGCCTCCGTAATACGGATTTCGCAGAATCTGTCGATTAATCACCTCAGGTACAGACGCTAATAAAATTGAATTCCCGTATCATCATACATGAATTCGACGTTTGATTTCAGCAATAATTTTTATTGTCCATGTATGGAGTTGAAGTAAACTGTAATAATTATTTCCAAATGAAAACCATTCAAACCTATTTCAACTGTATAACATTTACTGCAATGGTAGAACCAGATTTTTTTTTTGTTTCGTTGTAAAAAAAAAAAAAAAAACGTCACATGAAACAGCCAAAAAATGTTCGAACCGAAAACATGAAAAAAAAAGAAACGAATCATTCCATGCTGAACGCGATCGCTATCCGTCGGTCAAGTTGACCAGAATTTCAAACTCAAAACAACACTCGCTCTACCATGGGACGCGACTGCTCGCTGATACATCTGACGCAAACGAAATAAGATAAAAAGAATTGAATAAAAAATAAAAAGATTAAATAAATAAAAAAAACTTGTTCAGAATATGGAGGCCGGAAAATATCCATTGACTGTGCCATTCAATTCCGGTTAAATATAACGAAGCGACCAACTGCGAAATACCCATCCTATAGAGATCTACATTAAATATGTTAGCATATACATGTGAGTATACATGTGAGGAAAATATAGGATTGAAAAAAAAAAATAAAAAACAAAATTGTAACGATGAAAAAGTGTAGAACATAAAAAACATATCATGGCTTTAGTATATAGTATTTCAATTCACGAAATGACCGAGTAATTTTTTTTTTTCCAATTTTGTTTCGAAAAAAAATAAGTAACGAAATGTTGAAAGACGATAAATAGATAAGTAGGTAGTTACCTAATATCTGTAGCATAGATATACGTGTATATTGCCGTGAATTGTCGGTTCGTAAGGGTGTATATGTGGAGATCACTTAATTATGCACTCGGTGAGTTGTCGCTGAAACTTTTTTCAACCTTTGCAAAGCTTCTATTAATCTAAATAGTCTCTTTATGCATTCAGATGTGTTTTATACCAAAGCTCGCACCTGACCCATATATCTACCGTGAGTAATTATTCGCTCGCCCTTCTCCAGCGTGTTTCATTCTACCGCATAGAACTACGAACATCATGTACAGCACGTTCGCACACGGTGCAATACACATACACGATATTACATGGATTCGTAACAAAGTTTGGTAAATAATTCACGTAATGTACAACCTAAAGTTGTGCTGGAGCATGTAACTGAAAAGAAAAGAAAAAAGCTAGTGCAAAATCGTGTAGCTCGATTGTGCTAAATAATAAAAAAAAAAAAAAAACACTCTCCACACGTGATTAAATTATGAAAATTCACTTTGGACGATTGTCTTTCATTGCAGAAATTCGAGAGGGAAAAAATAGATTAAAGCATTAAACAAAAAAAGCACATTACAGCGCGGGGGTTGACTATAAATTCAAAGATTAAACGATTCACGGATGACGAAGTGGGTAATAAATTATTATCGAAGGATGTCAGTGTGCGTGTATATGAATATACGTACATATAGATAGCCATTGGCTTCAAGGGTTGAGGCATCAGAGTTTATTTACGGATCGGTCCTTTGGCCAGGTTTAGCTTCGACGTATTCCCAGAGGCACTCTAAACTCGAATCTGATTAACCGTTGCCCAGAATGCACCGTTTATTACGTGCTGCATCGAGCACGATTTGTGTATCTATCCATCTAACTGACGCCATGGCTGTAACATCACCAGGCGCCGCTGTTCATCCCCAAGCGACGAACGCGGACCTTCCCCCTTCGTCCTTCCTCATTTCCATCGCCGGATGCAACTTCTCGCCTACTTACTCATCAGTTTTTCTTTCATTCTTTTTGCTCGTGTCTTCTCTAATTATCGTAAATTCAATACAAGTACTCGGAAAACCCGGTAGCATTATTTGCCGTGAATTGAAATAAAAATTAAATAATCGCAGGATATTCAGAGTCGTTGGGAAAATTTTTTGAAACATCTTCAATTACGCGTATTATATACGTCTTCGGTACGAAGAGATAGTTTGAATTATAACACACACCACATACATTTATACATACTTTTCTTTTCGCCCGGGAGTTTCACGATGGTACCCCCGATTAATTTGAACCTATAGTAAGCCGCTCGCTGCGCGGTAATAATTGTATCACGCGATGTTGGAAAAAAAATTCCACCGCGTTTCCACGTTGTGTAGGTTTACTCCTTCATCCCGAATTTTACACGGTAATAAAGAGCGACGACCGAACGTAAAACTCTGGATCCGAACGAAACCGAAAAAAGAATTTTCACCGAAACTCCCATCGTAAAACACGACACGACGACGACCCTCAGGTCAAACTACTTTCCGACTCTTCTAATATACGCCTTAACTACAGTCAACCATACAAAAGTAATGGACGTATCTTCCGATTATCAAATTAATGTTCATTTATTCGTTTATTTATTTTATCTTCTACTCATATCCACTGTACATTAATTTCCAGTAGCAACTGTATCTTTGAGAGTAAAATTCCGATCATCCTGCAGCAGTACAAGTTGTAGACGAACATCATGCTATAGTGGCGACGCATTTTTAGCAACGATTATACTTTTGTTCAAGTGCGTGTTGTACTATGATTAGTAAAACTCGTGTATCAAAGTTTTAACCCGCGTTTAATCCGCGGGTCAATTTGTAGCGGAGTTACGTCACTATTGTACGGACCCGGACATGCTTGGATATATATCCGATATTTCTTTTTCGCCGGCCAATTTTTTCCGCTAAAATATTGGCGTAATTTTAATTATTCGTTCGTTTTTTGTTCGAAGATTATCCGATGTAATTCTGTTGAAGATATATATAAAATCAATGGTTGGCCGATTACCCTGCAGTGTTTCGTAACGTGGATTGAATAAGTTTGTGGAAAATATTTTAAACAATATCCACAGTTTATTACGCAATGCTAACCGGATCATCGGTTGCATAACGATGAACGGGTAGCGAATGTGATACGGAGAAAGAGGTGCGTAATACGCGGGCGTGTTTTACAACGAACAAGTACATCGATCAATAATATATTCGTGTATAATTTGTTGCCAATTACACGAATTTCGAAACACAAAACGTTGTACGGGAAACCAAACCAAACGGCGTTCCGGAAGCCAAAAATGTAATAATGGAATTGAAAATTCGGAGGTGGTTAATTATACAAAACAATTGACTGTTTCGGTACCTTTTATTTACCTTACATAATTTAATACTTCGGTACCTCATATAATCTGATTATCAATAATCAGATTAATTTACAATCGAATATATGCCAGCGTTTTTCTATCCCATCCGTTTTTCTATCCCTGCCAAATTTTAATTGCTCACAGTTTATAAGACGAGCGTATGTGAAAAAATAGAGAGGATTCGACTTTCTTTTTTTTTTTTTTTTTGTCAGACTAGGTAAATATGAATCAGATAATTAAAAAAAAGGGGTGAGAAAAGTAACAGTTAAGGAGATGAAAGTTAAAAAATAAGATAAGGATGAACGGAAATGAATTAAGGAATGGGAAAAAGTCTTGACTTCGGAGACTTTTTATTCTCAACTCGTCGACAATTCTCTTAAGTCCACCGGGATAGAAGAAGGATAAGAAGGTAGTTAGTATACGAGGAGACATTAGCGGCGTAACGGAAACTCGGGGGTGACCGACGTGGAGAACTTCCACGTTTCTCTTTTCCTCCCGTTCCTCGATCTCCAAGACTCCGCGCTTATCCCCGTTAGTCATCCCCATCTCTTGCAGCTTCTTCTTTTCGAGTGCTGCGTGTACACCTCAACGGAAAATCGATGCTGGACAAAAACTCACAGGGAATAAGAACGAAGAAGAAGCCACCTGCACCAATCGAGGATTCGCCGACGATATAGTCGCAGCAAATATTGTGAGAAAATAACCGGAAGTCGGAAAATCGACACGAAAAGTAGTTTGAATTTCTCGGAACGATTTGATGGCCCGCTTCTGGCTTGAAAAGGAATTTTTTCCCCGAAACCATAGCACGTAAACTGAACCGGTCGATTTTATTGCGTATATAAAGAATCGATAGGCCAAACATGTACCTAATGTACTTTGTGCGGGAAGAAACGCGACAGTTTCCAAGAATTAGTGCGTCCTAAAGAAGTCTAATACGGAATTGTTTAATTAAGATTTGGTGGAACGTGAGCTGGGCAAAGGGTCCAGGGCAACCCACTAATACAAATGGATGTCTGCTCGACATTTTCCGTGAATCGAGTGCCAAATTGCCACACGCACTTAACTTCTTCATGCTCCGTGTATTATTACACAAAAATTCAACTCCCACCCGAAGACCCACATCTAAAATTTTCATCCACGTCCTATTTTCTTTCTTTTTTTTTCTTTTTTGTCAATTATTTTTTATTCATCTTTGGTTAATTTATTTTAATTTTTTCAATATTCCTCACCCATAGTCAGCACGCGGGGTCCTCGGTTGAACGGAAGGACGCCATAGAAGGATAACGAAAAAAAGTATTGAACTTTGATTGGCTTCTTCAAAGAAGCTAATCAAAAATACTTAAAGAGCCGCTTGGAACACGGGAAAAGGAACTTAAGTTCATACCCTGAAGCCAAAAACGTGCTCTCCGCAGTTGCGTCGACTTGATTTTATACGTGGTCTGTATAGGTATAGTGGTCGAAAGTTAAATAGACCGTACATCATAGAATTCTGAAACTCATTATGGAATCGAGAGCGAATTACCTGACGGGATAACGATTAAGTACGCAAATAAAAATACATGATAATACTATCGAGTGTTAAATCGTAAACGATCTTTGCGAAAAAAAATTTCACAGCAATTCGTTGTAAAATAATAAAGGAATTATAAAACTATTAAGGTTAAATTATAATGAACGGGTGACTAAGGAGCTTGTTGCTGAGAAAAAGTGAAGCTGTGCGTTGCAGATTACCTACCCTATAGCGGAGCGAGAGCGGGCGGGAGCGCGGACGATCGAAAGAATTCATAGTGGCGATTAATTAAGCGAGTTGCTAATGAGGAGAAGGACTTTGCGTGAGAGGGTAAGAGAATATTTAGCAGTGAAGTCTGTTCTTCCGTGACGGAAAGGTAGGGAAGTGGAAGTGAAGTGAAGTGGAGGTGGAGGTGGAGGTGGAGGTATAGGTAGAGGCAGTCTGGGTAGAGGTAGAGGTAGAGTTGGAGTGGAGCTGGTTGCGGGACGGGACGTTCATACCCGCGAGTAAAAATCATTTCTTTCCATTTCATTTTGCGTCGTTCGTTTCATTACATTTCATTTCATTTGGTTTCATCCTATTTTATTTCATTTCATTTCATTCCATTCACTCTCATTTTCTTTCTCTCTCTCGGTAGAAGGCCCAATAAAACGATTTCAATTAGGGGGAACCGGGTCAGATTTCAAGTGACGTCTGCTTACGACAGCCCCGCGAAATATCCTTAACGAGGAAAAATTATGGTCCGCGAATTCAAAATGGCATTTATCGGAGCTTTCAGTCGAGACAAGAGGATTCAAGAAGTCACTGCTAAGCTTATCCCTCTGTGAGTCCGCGAGAGATTTTTTCGATCGCTGTCCAAATGGCAAATAAAAATCGTTCTTGTCTCTGCGCAAAAACGTACGAATGAAAACAAAAAAAAAAAATGGGATTCGAACATTTTCGTTACTGTGTGTTCTACGAGTTAGTATAAATTTTTGTTCTTATTTTTCGCTACTCCATTCGGCTGCATAAACTCGTTGAGTCGGTAATCAAGCGGTGTTGAAAATTTTCCATTTCTAGAAAGGTAATTTCCAGTTCATTTCCTAGTGAGTCTAGTTTAAGGTTTTATATTCAGCGTAAGCAGGCGGAATAGACGTAGCAGAAGAAAATTAGAAGAAACAAAAAAAAGAAGAAAATATTAAGAGAAAGTAAAAGAAGAGAGGCGGTGAGACGGTAAAAATCTTCTTACTCACCATCTGCGGAATGGAGGAGAGTCCCACCTTTTCTTGCGTTACAAAACACCTTTTAATTACGGTTAGTTGCGGCGCGATTCGAAAGGATTTTAGACTAAGAACGCGAGTTGTACTAGCGAAAGATGGTAAAGGTTCGAATTTATTCAAAGGTTTTTACCGCAGTTTAATAGGCTTAAAACTAACAAGTTCCGTTTCGCGAGACAAACCCTCTGCTGTCTCCTCACCGATTTCACCCCCTAACAGAATCGCCCCCTCCCCTCATGTTCATCGTTCGCTTTTACACCCATTTTAACCAAAATCACCAGCAACTATACGCTTGTATAACGTCCTTCACTCGAGAAGTAGGTACTCGCCTGAGTACCAAAACTGTAACACGAGTACGACATTTCCGCACAATGGGACATCTCTCTTTCTTTCTCTTCCTCTTTCTCTTTATCTTTATCTTTCCCTCCCACTTATTACCCCCTCCAACTTCTCTCTTTCTGCTCCACTTCACCTTATACCTACTACTCTCCTTCGTTATCTTGAAAAGTTAACATATAGGTATATATGTACACATGCACAAGACATTTATACAGCGAACATGTGATATATGGTGTTCCAGAAAGACAACAATTATCCAGACGTACGTGTAGTTTGAATTTAGTTTCGCATTTTCTCGTTATGCAACCAACTCAACCGTGGCCTGCGACATTTAAGGGTGATGTAATATAACAGCGATCCCGAGAGCATGCTTTATAACCAATGAAATAATGAGCATAATTTAGGTACACATAATGAAACTGAATCCTTCATGACCAAGCTTATGTGCATGCACATTAATGCAACGAATATTCTACACTCTCTCCTATTTTTCCCCTCTTTTTCGCCCTCTCTCGGTTCAATCATCAAATAAACAAATTCGATTATTGTTATCATCGTTGCAGCAATTTCCATAACCGCATCCGTGTTAATATTGGTATAAGTGTTGCAGGGGTGAGGGAATACAAATGTATATAATCCTGGCAATGCACACAATATCCAGTATGATACATACGTACGCTATGTATGTACAGTATAATTTTGTAATATCGAGGTGCGTGCAGTATAGAGTCAGCAGCTTTGAAACCAGCAAAAGGGTCGTATAGGTAGTAGGACGTTGTCACTTGGGAACGGATAGGTAATGAGGTGCAACTACCGCAGCCCAACGGGCCTGACACTACACACCGGAGTCAAATGCTAGCCAGCATATATTGCACACAAATATATATACGTGTAGCTCTACAGCTGCACCACCACTGGCTGCTGCACCCGTTGACTACATAACGATCAAGCGACTCCCGCAACTACACGCGATTTAATTATTCAGAATTGGTTTTCGCTGAAATACACCTTCGTACTCAAGTATCAAATTTAAAATTCTACGCAGATTATTTATTCGTTTATTTTATTTTCTACCAACGTTTGTTTCTTTTTTTTTTTTTTAATTTTAATTCTACCTCTTACATACAAATTTACCGCAGAATTCATACGTATGTCTTCTCTATGTGTACGTTGGTACGGGTATAGTAAAGAAAAATGTACTGCGGTATGTGATATAGATCTTGGTGCAGCAACAGCAACATCAACGGCATAACATGGTCGTTAGTGTAAAGTTGGAGCTGCAGAAGGACTTTAGCTTTCCAAGTCGTATATGTCATGTTATAATGTTATACGACTTAAGGATTTAGTTGCGAGATAAATTGAAAGCGATATTACGTTCTTTTCAAAATTTTATTTATATACCAACGGATTTGAAAAGCTCACCAATTATTACTCGACGATAAAACAATTTTGTTCGAATAGTTGATTTTAATATCGCAGGGTCAGAGAATACCAGAGCATTTGAACGGAACGTACACGAGGAAGTGCAGCGATCGTCGCATCGTCTGTCTGTGAAAGTGAGATTGAACAAAGTGCAAAAAGATCATATTCGGTTCTTCAAAGATGAAAAATAAAAACATGTACCGGGTGCAGCTTATATCTCGGTGACAAAACGGAATGAAAGTAGCGCGAGGTGTCAAACGAAAAATATCTAGGAACGAAAGAGAAAATTGAAAAGCTCCATTGGGATATAGTGAGCACAAAAGAGATCAGAGGGATTCTTTATCCAAAAGTATTTCAGAATTTCCCTTTATTTTTTCCTTTCTTCTTCTTTTTTTTCTCTTTCTTCACTTCGCCGTAACGCGTGGCACGCGCACGATACACGTGCAATTCGCCGTACTGCATTCGCTCTATCTAATGAATATTATTCCAATTCTTTCGTCTCAATCTACCGATTTTTCTCGCCCAAACAAACGTTATGAGAATCATACATTCGAAGGTTACGGAAAATTTTAGTGCGTTTCATTTTTTTCCCGCTTTTGGGACACACGATTCCGAGCTGAAAAATACGATCCCACACGTCGATGTGTAACGAAACAATTAAAATAGCGAACAACTTTATTCGCCATGAGAAACGTCGAGGTTTTAATGTTGGTAAATATAACTTTCAATTAGAGAAGCTGATGTAGAGTATAACGTCGAGTGGGAAGAAGTTGAATTAATACCGAATCATATATCCTCCTAGTGTGTAGGTACGGGGTAGGTAACTAGATAGGCGCAGGGTGGTAGCGTTTTCCGCGTAAACTCATACAGACGTACGAAAATATGTATACATACAGATATAGTTGTGAAATACCCACGTACACGTGCATTCGCGAACACATAAGCGTGTGGATGTATAATACATATTGCTTGTCGTACTCTATATCTATATCTACGTGTAATAAAGAGCGGTATATTCATTAGCGCGCGTTGAAATTAAAAGCATATTCCAACGTACGCATTTCTCATAATCTAGGGGCATTAGATGTGTGTACGGGGCGAGTTATTACCAGGGAAGTAAGGGTGGAGAATCCCTGTACACATGTGTAGGTACAGATATATCTGACTACAAAACCTGCACCCACCCAGCTCATTCGTTCGTTCGTTCCTCCGAACGGTACCTTCCGACACACCGCGTATCTCTATAGGTAACGGCAATGCAATGTTGTGATGTTTTATTCCTCATGCAGGTTATATTTTCCTTCTGTTTGCGGTTACTGTAGCGCTGATGGTATTCAATTTATTCTCTCTGTACCAGTGGGGAAGAAGCCCCCCGTTTTCGTGGACAGCTCAGTTTCCACTTCGTATTCAACTTCGACTTCAACTTCAACTTTCGCGTTTCGACTTTTACGTCTTCCACTTTACTTCGACCCGCGCAGCCTAGATCCACGTCTAAACAGTTGAGCGGCTATATCCTGCGCACACACACATGGATGTAATGTAAAATTGGCCGACTCGTATTTCTTGTGTCCAAGAAAATTTTTCACCGAGAATACAAATTTCTAACAGAAAATCTTCTCAAATATTTCACGCTTCTTGTTCTCATCCTTCGTATGCCATACACACGTTTACATGGGTGTATATTTCTACATAAACATCTGACAAAGTCATACATCAGCTCCGACATCGATATTGAAAATAGAAATAATTCCTCCAACATATATGAGATGAGAAAATTAACGATCGATGATTAGAAATTACGAAAATATGAATTTTCGTAACCCCATATATTTAACTACGGAAACGAACGTTTTATCGTCAAACTCACCCGGTGTATAATACAATCTCCTATATAATTATATAAACGAAACACACACATGGACGGAATTCCGAATGCGAAGGGGTTGAGATTATATTGAAGCCGCGGGCGCAAAAGCATGTGAAACAGATTTTAGGTGCACTCTACACTCTACATTTCACATACCCACAGCCTGTAACTATCTCGATCGACATTGAGCATATTGTTCTGGGTTCAGCGTAAACCCTATACGCGGCTAAGCGGATTATTTTATTTCATTTTATTTTATCGTTTTTTCATCTATTTCTTTTATTTCTTCATTTTTTTTTTCTTTTATTACTTTCGTAAGCTCCCGCACAAGTCCACGGACTTACCTGAAACGAATCCCTTTGTTAAACATACAGAGCTGGAATTAAATGAGTAGGCATTGGATTTGTATTTTCCCTTCCAATTTTTTTAGTACATCATTACAAGGGATGAATAATTGAAAACTTTTTTTTTTCAATGTTCATTCATTTTTCGCGTTTCTATGCTATAATAAACTTTTCAAGCTAAACTCGCGAATCGCGTGACGGGGGCTTTCGGCCAATATACATGTGTAAGTGTATAATGTACATAATGCGAGGAATGTGGAGAATGAAAATAAGAATCTATCAATTGATCAACATGGGTATGGTGGTTCCCCAAATCACTGACGACTATTAATAAAAATCATCTAGACGATGTACGTAAACATGCAATTTATTTCAACCAGCAATTTTTTTCACCCACCCATATACGATTGCACACTACTGTAGAGCACGCGAATTGGAATTAATTTCCCAAAAAACTTTGTCGATTTAGAATCGATAATTTCCTGCTTTTATCCCAGGATACCTATAGGTATAGGTTATACTCGACGGGACGAGTCTCCAAAGGCGGAAAGCTAGCGAGGAACGCTTTGCGAAATCTGCAGCTGCTGCACGAGTTTAATTTCCTCGGCGAAGCTCGTAGCGTCACCTTTGTCGATTTTTTTGTTTTTATTTTTTTCATACTTGGTCTTTCTTTAAACATCTTTCGTGTTTTCTGAACTCAGCTTATTTCTGATCTCCCATGTGCGATCGGATCTCTTTATAATTTTGATTGCACGGATCGAATAGAAGATGATACCAATTAGAAACGTGTACTGCGTTCACATCTCAATGCTGTACGTATAATATGGCGTGTAGAATTTTTAAATCAATAAAATGAAGAAGAATTTCGAAAACTGTTTTTTTATATAATCTGGGAAAAATATGCATCGTATAATATGCATGTAAATGCGTGCAATGGATTTAACTTTGCAAATTTAATTCAGCCTGAATCAGTCATTTACCAACATCGTTCAACAATAAAATGGCGATTCTATATCGATAGGTATAATACAGAGGTACGCAAGGTTTTACGAAACGGCGTTGAATGGCTTTGACAAACGAGATGTCAAGTAGCTTTGGTCAATTCAGGGTCCTGAACGGTGCTGGATGAGACACGTGTATATTATGTACACATACATATGTACGTAGATATACGTATTTGTACAGAGTGGTATTTATGGTCCCGTTTTCCCACTTCTTATCGCTTTTCGATTCCCTCGCTCATCTATATAGCCATTAGGTACCTATCGATATATGTGCCAAACTCGAGCCCGCGCGATGCGACGAGTAGTATTTTGCCTTTTCGCGTCGATCCAATATTACGGATTTTGACAACCCCGAATATCGACTATATAAAGCTCTCCCGAAGGCTGTAGAGAAAAAAAAGAAGTAAAAAAAAAACGAAAAAAAAAAAAATTGCCATCAAACTTCCAAACTTCCGAGCTCTATATAAAACGTGCCTCTGCTAACAACGAGAGATAAACAATAGCAGGTATGTACTGCGGGTACGTATCAAAAAAATTTTTTCAAAAACTGCCGTGAGCTTTCTAAGTTTTTGTTTTTTGTAAGTTCATACATACGAATCGCTGATAATTCTGAAAAGCTCTGCGCTATCTTTTCATCTTTTAAAATTTCTCTCCAATCGACCTTTTTCAGCATTTTTCGCTGCGAATCGCGAATATTCCTTTCATATAAATATACGTATAAGGCCTCTGTTTTATGCGCCGATCATAGCTTGCGACATTCAAACCACTCACTGACAATGTTAAAAGGGTTACAAAAGTTAACGAGAATAACAAAAAATATCAGGTTCCAATAAAAAATGAAAAAAAAAAAAAAAACGTATGATGAAACGAGGAGGTTTTTTTTTTCTTTCTTCCCTTCCCAACAATCCCGAGTATTGAAAAACTGCATAAATGGAGCATTTTACATCGCGCCGCGCGGAGTTGGAGCGCTTGATCGCGGTAGACACACGAATGGGCGCACGATCCACGTGACGTTGGTGAGATGGTCGCGTAATTGCGAACATTCGAATCAGAAATTAAAGCTGTATTAATTGAAATTCCCGGCGAAAGGTCGAGAGTAAAACTACGCCTTTCCCATTCGGAAAGAGATAAAAATGAAACAAAAGAAAATGAGCGAAAAAAAAATATAGGGGCAGAGGGTGGGGAATCTTGCTCGCAGCTGAGCGCGACAGACCCGGAGGACAGTGGAATGATTAAAGCGGATGTAAATCAATTTCACAGTCGAGTAAATATCAGTTTTATTCAGAGATGGTGTGAGATCGTATCCACCTAATACCAACCTTTCTACCTAACAACCAGCAACCAGCACGCGCATCAGGGAATAGAGAAGACTGGAAGGAGAATCGAATAAAATGAAAGAGAAAGAGTTAAAAAAATACATGTTACAAATAAAATCATTCCAAAAGAGTTAGAGAAAGGGAAAAGAATATAAAGAAAAAGAGCCACGGATGTATACGAGTACACATATAATTTAGTTTTAAACGCGGAACTCAATTTTTATTTCCTCCTGCTTATGCTTACAATTACCCAAATTCTTTTTCATTACTTTTTTATAAACCAGCATTGCACGTGCGCGCTTCACAAGCGCCGCATTTGAATTCATTTTTTTTTTTAATTTTTGTCTACTATTTTTTTTCAAATTCATATCATTACATTTCAGACGCATCACATGTTGAGAATTTTTTTTATCAACCTGCATTATTGTCATCGCAATTTGAATTTTATGTTCGGGGTATAGGATTAGACGTTGGGTCCGAATATTAGATTTTTGACGATTTTAGGGTCAAAAATGAAGTATTTTTAAAATCGATTGTAGTACACTTTTCTAACGTATTTTGACCTCAGGAACACGAATCTGGAAGCTAAATTGATCTATCTATAAAATTGATCGAGTTATCGCCAATTTATCGCTCTGAAAAGTGGAAAAATGAAGATATCTCGATGGGATTTATGCTTGGCTCAATTTACTCGACGGATTCGTGTTCCTGAGGTCAAAATACGTTAGAAAAGTGTCCTATGATCGATTTAAAAAATACTTCATTTTTGGGCCAAAAATCGAAAAAATCCAAAGGGGTATACCTTAGATTTTTATCGATTTTGGGGTCAAAAATGAAGTATTTTTGAAATCGATCGTAAGACACTTTTTTAACGTTTTTTGACCTGAGAAACACGAATCCGTTGGGTAAATTAAGCTGGGGAAAAATCCCATCGAGATGTCTTCATTTTTTCACTTTTTGAAGCGATAAATTGGCGATAACTCGATCAATTTTATAGATAGATCAATTTAGCTTCCAGATTTGTGTTTCTGAGGTCAAAATACGTTAGAAAAGTGTCCTACGATCAATTTAAAAAATACTTCATTTTTGACCCCAAAATCGACAAAAATCTAAGGTATACCCCTTTGGATTTTTTCGATTTTTAGGTCAAAAATGAAGTATTTTTGAAATAGATCGTAAGACACTTTTCTAACGTATTTTGACCTCAGGAATACGAATCCGTTGATTAAATCAAGCTAGGAAAAAATCCCATTGAGATATCTTTATTTTTCCAATTTTCAGAGAGACAAATTGGCGATAACTCGATCAATTTTGTAGATAGATCAATTTAACTTGCGGATTCAAATTCCTGGGCTCAAAATACATAAGAAAAGTGTCCTACAATCGATTTTAAAAATTCTTCATTTTTGGCTGAAAAATCGAAAAAATCCAAAGGGGTGTACCTTAAATTTTTGTCGATTTTGGGGTTAAAAATGAAGTATTTTCAAAATCGATCGCTGCACACTTTTCAAACGTATTTCGACCTCAAGAACACGAAACCGTCGAGTAAATTAAGCGAGTCAACTTTTTAAGACAGAATTTTAGAAATAAGTCAAAAATTTTCTTTCATACTCATTGTTGCAAGTTTTTTGCGTGACAGGAGACGGACGTTTCAGACCCGTGAGCTGGAGACGAAATTGTGAAGAGTTGATTAATTCTCTCACGCGAGTTAAAAAATTTTCACTTTTCAAAATTGAATCTCTTATATATACGTATACAGCTGTAGCCGCGAAGGATATTTTTTCGCAACTCTGGTTGATATTTGCTCATTACCTGATAAGATTAGAGTCTACCGCCTGATGTAGCTCGCGGGTAGGCGCTGACGAAGCTCTACGGGGTTGAGTTAGAAGTCAGAAACGTTATGGAGGGGAGAAACGTTGAGGGTGGACGTCGCTTTCAAAATGAAGCTTGTTTGTCAGACAGAAACGCGCATGGGGTAGCGCAGGGCAGGGGGCTAGCAAGAATTTCAGAAATTTTAGAATCAGGACTGATGACTACGCCGAGTAATCTGTCTGCCAAAAATCTTAAAACCCCCGAGGGTGAACGAGCAAACAATCGACATAAGAGATTTGAAAATGTCTCAAATAATACGTGTATAATACATAAATTTGTGTTATAATATTTGATAATATCGGAGGCGCTCCTAGAAGCGAGGAATATTTCCTCCTCCAAGTCCTGTGTGTACAGATAATATAAAAGCTACGTATACGTATAGCCTGTGGAACAAAATTTGTTCAAAACGACTTAAACTAAAGCCTTATTGTTAGTAAAAGTTTCGACCAGGGTTTCAGGTTTCCCTTCGGGTATGCGGGTGGAATCTTTGAAGGTACCACCGAGATGGCAGGGCAGCGTTTCTCTTCCCTTTTTCGTCCTTCATTCAAAGCGCCGCCATCTCCTCAGACTTTAATTCCGGTGAAAAAGCCTCCACGATATAAGTGAAAGATAAAATAAGCCCGGGCTAATTAATCATGAGAAAGAAGACACGTCTTTAATAAGGTTCGGATAATTTTCCTCTGTACATTTTTAGACCATTATATTATACATATATATTCTTAGGTGTACATCCCATCTCATACCGTTACCAGGGAGTGGCTAATATCAGAGCCCATAAATAACATCGAGTGACAGGAAAACCCTTACAAGTTAATATATTTATGCCAGTGGATATCGCGGATCTGCAGGCTCCGTGGGCTGCCGACGGATATGCGGATAACGCTACATTTTAGTATCTCAGTATTATAAACCGTAGTCCCATCGGTAGAAACTCCCGCGCAAGACGAATGAAACCGTAAAGTTTTGTCTTCAGATATCCTACACACGCGTTTACTTCACCTACATCTACTATTTACTCCACTACATCGTGCAAAACCCCCTAAAATAAAGCACATAAAATTCATAAACCGAGTGAATTTTAGGTGCATCCCGATGGACCAAAAAAAGGTATATTCAAAAGGATTTGGTATCGAGTACGTCATTTTAGTACGCAGCATCCATACATATTTTTTTTCAGGTGGTTACAGAGGTGAAGTCTTCAGAAATCGTGCGGAAACCTGATAAAGATTTTCCACTGCGCCAAACAGCTCACAATCTTGCAGTACGAAAGATTGAATTTTTTCTCTCAAGCTGTTGCACTCTATTAAATCACAAGGGTATTCATTTTACCACGATAGAAATGAGATTAAAAACAAAAAGCAAAAGAAAAGTAAAAAAAGAACCGGAACATCAAGTGCGAAAGGTTGAAAACGGTGGGTGCATCATGTTTCATACGGACGTGTATAGAGGGATGAAAAATTCAGGGTTTCTGATTTAAAATACGACACACAAGAACGTTGATACCACGACAGTGTTTGCGATGCTGAGATTGGCCATTTGTAACGGAGTTTAACTTCATACGCGAGGGAAAACATAGTATGAGTAAAAAAAATATATATACCTGTATACCGCACAAAAGAGAAGGGGAAAAAAATAAAAATGAGGAGAAAGGAGAAGAGATGAAGGAAAAAAGGAATATTTATATACCAGCTGCAGGTATATAATATACTATATATATGAAGGTACGACGCTTGCTCCTCTGGAGCTCTATAGTAACATAGAAGAGAGAATTTAGTGGCATTGAGACGAGAGCACGAGGAAGAAGACGTAGGTGTACAGGTGGCAGAGTTATGTAGCGAGAAAATAATCAGGACAAATGGAAGTATTAGAGCTCTGACAGTATCGTTTTCCACGGATCGGGTTGTTTGTCATGCGCTTATTTTTCAACTCATAAACTTTTGTCTGGGATTCCTTTTTTTTTTTTAAAAAAAAATGTATCGTTTCACCGCAAAAAAAAAAACAGGTCATAAATAGATCGTATTTTAGGAGAAAAAAAAATCCTACTTCAATATAATATATTTTTCCCCCCTCTCTTTATTCCTTTTCCCAGAGATATATAATGGAAAGAATAAATTTTGGTCGAAGTGAAAATTTTCAGAACATCCGACCCAACTCCCGCCAAAAACACACCAGTCTCACTGATATTTTCATACGGCCTCCTACGATAATTTCCGATCGAAGAACGTTTCAAGTGGCAAAACCACCACCGACCTTCCCTTACCCCACACTCACATAATGGCGTTGCGAATATTTCGCGAGGGGTGAAAAAAAATATGGGTTAGCGTAACGCGGGCATTTGACGGACGGTACTTTAGTGAGGGATGGCAGGTGATTGCTGTGGAGGACAACGAGAAACACTCAAGTACGTAACGTGTTGGGTAAAAGTCGGAGAATTATTGGCTATTAACGTCGGAAAAATGCCCGACCTAAAGTGAACTGCGGCATTAATTCATTTGTCAGGTGCGTATCGCACATAATATAGTAACAATTTCTGCGAAATAAACAACAGCGGCTGACTAACCGCTGCATACGTTTTTTTTTTTTTTTTACCTGGATGACCAGATATAGAAAGGATGCAGTTACGTTTGACACATTTCTCGCGTTGAAAAAAAAAACGAACACATAAAACAGAAACAGAAGAAAAAATATTAAAGTAGTCATGTATATAGGTGCAGGTTTGGCGCCCGTGCATTTCATGTTCCCTCTGTACCTCCTCTCGATTCTTTTTCTTTGTTTTTTCGTTTTTATTCAATTTTTTTGTCCCCCACCCCGCTCTCTATATTTACACCCGTTTTCTCTCGCATTTTCTTTCTTTTCGTTACTTCACGTTTACTGCAGCTGCAATGCACACTACCCTCTCCATCCTTTTCACAGTATCATTGTTTTTTCTTCCATTTCATTTTACTTTTCCTTTCTTTTTGTTCTTTTATTTATTTTTTTTTCTTTTGTTGCTTTATTTCGTTTTTTATTTGTTCATTTCTTTTGCACATAAACATCGCCCTGTGCTCACCACCCACAGTGCTTCTACTCTTGCTCGCTGTTGTTTTCGCTGAATAAATTTTATTTAAATTTCCTGCCCTTCCGAACATTTATTAAGTAAATATATCACGCGGTCGTGTTTCTAAACATTATTTACCTCAATACATGTACACCGTGTAAGTAACGATATATGGACACATTTGCGACACACTTTCGATACATTCCTGCGAATTCCTTGTATCATACTTTTTGTAATGAAAGTACTTCTTTATAATTTTAGATAAAAATTGTAGCAAAAACTGAGAAACAATAGAAAATTCCTCAATCGAAAATTAATTCTTACGTAGCTACGTACACCGGGACATGGCACGAGTATAAAATTCTATAAATTAATCTCACCGCACGCGACGAGAACGACAGATGGACAGTGTTTCCCGAGTCACTTATAATCAGTTGTAAATTAGTAATAGGTGACTTGAAAATTTTAACGCACGTTTCATGATCGAAAATCTGCCAATCTCGATGTCTCCGTCGTCGAATGTATGCGTTGCCTGTTAAATAGCATATAATTTGCGTCACCAGATATACTACAGCACATGCGAGAAAACGTTCGAAGTTGTATCTGCAAAAATATCCGACGTATGTTTATTTTTTGTTCCTTAGGTATCGAAATTTTGGAGAATACGTGTCGGAGAATGCGAACTCGCAGTTCCAGAGTTTTCACGTTCCCTACGGTAGCATCTTTGCAAGTGAAGATCGAACCCAAATTTAACCCACGCAACCGGTCTTTAAATTTTCACGTATTTTTCGCTACACATGCCATTCCATGGCACGTAAACCTCGCTCACATGTTTTTGGAAGAACCTCACCTCCGTTTCCGGCTTCAGACCGGCTTCCGCAGTTCCAAACCCTCCCCCTGTATGTCCCTTATAGCATCGCTGTGTAAAAAGGAAAAACCCGTACAAAAGAAAAAGAGAGAAAATGAATAAAATAGAAGAGAAGAGGAGTGAAAAATTGAACAAGTTTTCGCGCAGCAATTCCACGTCCCTCGGATTTAGGCCCATACCTCGCCGTTCGATGATTAATCCGAACTACGTTCCGATATTATGCGGTGAAATTAGCTTTTATCCGCTTATCGAAAGCACTGCGGGGAGTTTATATAGTTATGCAGGGGTTCATAAGGAACATTATATACATATTTAAATAAAACGACTTCTTCGCAAATAAGTCATGTAGCTGGGATGTTCAATAATTTATTCAGCGAAGGATGATTTTCTTCTATCGTTATATAAAATTTACTCACCCCGAGGCCAAAATTGCATTCAGGTCATCGCATATGAAGCGTCGTACAGCTGCAAAAAACTCATCAGTCAACCACCACTTAGCACCTACTAGTTAACACTGAACTACGCTGAACGAAATAAAAGTTTTAACCGTTTACACGCGTTGCTCGACGTTATCGTACCGATCGACTGGACGGCTGAGGTATCACTGCGTCTCGGAACGTAGCGAGCAGGAGTATCAAGGTTGTCGGTGTTTACCTTATTATTGGGTGTCGATTTTCGATGTTCCAACCGAAATCACGTGTATGAGAATATGCGAGCGTTATATTTGTCGTTGTGGAGGAGGGAAGCGATGCGCAGTTTCCATCGTGGCTAATATTCGTCATTATTAAGGTAAATTTCTGCGTCATTGTTATCATTATTACGCGTATACAACGCAATTAACTCAAAGAACTGGGCGAGGCAAGGGTTTGGCCGTTCGCAGTAGGTTTTACATGTTTGTGACCATTAGGAAACAATTATCTATTATAAGCCAAAAACAAACTACTGAAAATGTGATATTATATCAAGGGATGGTTTGGGGAAAATTATCTGTTGGGTTTCATAATACACAAAATTTTGCGGTAAAGTTTCAGAGCTTATTCCAATAGCTCTGTCGACCCCGGAGTAGGTTAGTAAATGATTCTGGAGGTTGATAAATATTTCATCTCGATATAACAAACTGCAAACTTCTGTTGGTAGTAACGTTAAGCTGCTGTAGAAAATTGGCGGCAGTAGGGGGGAAGGTAATCCGGATTTTGGAGGATTTTATTCGCATCGATATCGGGAGTGATCAATCAAACGAATCGCTTATAATTTATTACCGTCACTGTACGATGAACTGCAGAATAACAGCTGCACACATGTGCCTCTTGCATTTTGAACAATTTTCACTCCATATTTTTTAGTTACGTGGAAAGGGTGGTATGTAAATTGAAAAAAAAAATCCAAAAAACCATATGAAAACTGGGGTGAAAAATAATAACGAGAAACGACAGAAGAAGAATAATAAAAATAAAAATAAAATATCCAATTGTAACAGTGGGTCCAAATTGAATATCGGAACGACGACAAATGTTGATCACAAATAATCACCACAGGCTATAGCCATACACCATATGCTCGTTATGATTATTCCTAATTACAATTGCCAACGTTAATACGCCGAGGGTATAAAAGAAAATAAAAATGAAACAGAAAAAAAAATTAAATCGTGCTTATTGGTTACCTGTCCGATTCGTCAACCAGATAAAATTGTTATACCAGTTGTACCGGTATATTTGTTTGTCATGTCTGCGCCTGACAATCGCCTCCAGCTGTAACCGGAAACGGGTCAGCCGATCAACAGATGTTGGAATAAAATTGAGAAAATTAATTTTCCTGGGTAAATATTTGATAATATTTCGGAATTTTTAGTGAAAACCTCGTATTATTCATGTGATTCAACGAATCGCTGTATCCTGTGGGAAATTCTAATATCGATGCGCTTCACCCCTTAAACGCAATCTTCCATGTGGTGAATTTCTCGGCAATATGAATCTGAATGATACAATAATGTATGCACCCCGTGTACTGCAATAGCAGAAATGGCTTAATAGGGGGTGAATATAGGTGCCTCAATGTTTTACGGAACGTTGACCAATATTCAAAGTGAGTGGAGACGACGAGCACATAGACAAAAATGTAGCCGAGTGCGAAGGAATTTACATAAAGCTCAAATTTTAGTGGATAATACGTTCGAAAAACAATAGCGATAACTGGAAACGGATTTCAATGCGAAAATGCACTTCGACAAAAAATTATTATCACGATAAACGTTGGTTATAAATCCGTTAATTAATCGCCCCTCAAATCCAGGTCTGTGGCCTCTGAAGGTCGTAATTTCTGGGCTCTATGTGTGCAAGGCTCTTTGTGAAGAGGAAAATTCTAAAACTATACTTTTCGGTTCGAGAGAAAGAGCAGGTTCAAGAAAACTGCCACCTTGCTCTGCCTGCGGCGGGTTCGGGCCAATGAGGTGTGCAGGGATATCGATTACCGATATTTATTGCCATGCAGTCACCCCGCCTCATCTATATATTCAACATTACCTGATCATACAGACAATGTACGACCCAGGTCGACCCGGGCAGGGAGCATTTGGCCCTGGGAACCTTCGCAGTTCGCGTTACGATCTAGAATGTATTCGCAACTTTTCTTATTTCCACTTTTCTCTGTTTCTACTCTGCAGTTATACCAACCTAACCTAAAACTCGCAGTGAATATTGTACGAAAGTGTGAAAACCTGCCATGAAATGAAATTCCGAAATTATTTAGCCCGACTATATCAAACGATTAGTCTCTCTCTCTCGATTCGGTTTAATATTATATTTTATACGTAAAAGGAATGAACGTCGTGGCGCCACCGTCGCTTCCTTCACGTGTCTCGTGGACGAAGGACTATGATGATAATGAGCTTTATCTGGGTTCGCATAATTCATTCTTATTCGAGGCACTGACGGTGCAAAAGCAAAGCTGACAGTCATCCCTTTAATCTTGTGTTATTGTACGCGATAAGTGGTCATATTATCAGTTTCAATGGACGCAACCGTCGATTACCAGCCTCTGCTTTTTGATTGCCGGAGCGCCCAGCCCTGAGAAGAACCCTGTGTACAAAGAAGGATCTATAGGCACGGATGACGCAGTACGTGTTTCGGATAAAATATATTCCTTTTTTCTAGTCTTTCATTATTTTTTTTTTTTTATTCTCCAGTTTTACCCTCGCACTTTTGACCACGTACCACGTTGTCAAGTGCGAGGAAACGGACGAATTAGATTAAACGAGAAAGAGTTTAATATTTTAATCTGACAAAACTCGATTACCGCCTCCGCTTATTTTTAGGAATCTTCATTATTATTCAGGTATGCAGCAATCACATTCTCTGACACACGTCTTGTGCTCGCTGCCTAATTCATATTTCATTAATTTTCCCTTTATTTTATTCGAGAGTATTTTTTTCAAAGTTTTTTTCCTTTCTTTCATTTTCTGAAAGACAGCAAGATTATGAGATCATCCGGGATTATGTAATTGACGGTGATAACTGCGAACAGGAAATATTGGGGCTTTAAACTTAAGATCGTGGTATCAATATATAATATTTTTACGAGCAACATCCATCATGTAGTATCTACCAAGGAGTTTTGCATTTTTAAGCTACCGTGTGCTCGCGGTTCGCTCATGTAACGGCGGTCCTGCGGCGGTATAACCGTTTAAACTGAAAGCTTTTTAAACTCTTTCATATCTCCCGGCGAAAGCAAAATACGTAGACATATATAGGTACGTCCCTATCCCTGTGAAAGTCAACGAACATGTTCTAACCCTTGCCACCGTACAATACCGCAAATCTTTGCAAAAACTTGAAACAAATTTGAAACGAGATACGTTATGTAAACGGCGGATTTATTCAAAATCGATTAACAGCGTATCGGTAGGTATAAATTTGATTATTTGGTTAGTAAATTAGATTTTCTAATATATAGCCAGAATGGAGAGGGTATAAAAAAAAAAGAAGAAATTAAGTAGAAAAGGAAGAAAAAAAATTAAGAACCGTCAGACCAACGAACGGGCGTAAAGTGAGACGGTTAAATTAATGGAAACTGTTTACTTAAAGGCGACATTTTCGCAAATGAATTTGCCGTCCTTGGGGGGTGGGTGGGGGATATTCGGCGAGGGTAGAAAACCGGGCCCTGGTAATAAAGAGGAGTGGCCCCATTGTTTTTAACTGTCGTGTATAACGATAGTCCTTAGTTTTTGCCGCGCTCAGCGCTTCCACGCATTGTTATAAACGATTTAAACGATAATTGGATTAGTTTCCGGAAAGTCTAGATGCTAAACTCTCCGTAGTCCAGAACTACCAGAGATAGTTCAAAACTTCGAGTAATAAGTGTATACGTACGTATACCTACGTAAACTGCCTACGTGTACCTACCCGGAGCTAAACTGACCCCTAACGTAGTTTCAAGGTATATAAGGTATGATAAATCGTCAGGTCATGCGAATTATATGAGCCTTGAAACACCGATTTCTAGAAAGCCAACTCTTAACTACTCGCTGTAATAACAGAATTCAAAGAAATGAGTTCTATTTTTTCCTTTGATATGAAGTAATCTAATTGTATTTTCGAGTGGGGTACGTCTGCGAGAGGGCGGCTTTGGGACATCGCAAATGAGTATAAGCATTGTACACATAAAATAGAAAGATATTTAACGAGGATAAAAATCTTAAAAGATATTACGATCACTGAAAGAAGAATAGGAAAGAAATATAATTAACTTATTACTTGAGAGTAGCACCCCGGTTGTACCGCACGAAATAACGTGGCGATGCAGTAGCTTGGCGGTATACGAGTATAATGTGAACTGCTTGAATTCTATCTTGCTAATTCTACGTTTTTGTTCGCCGAACCGGGTGTACTCCCTAGCTCTTTTTCTTTCTTATTCCTCGGGTCGTTCGGTTCTTCTTCATTTTATTTCCTTCCCATACTTTTCTCTTACTTCTCTTTCCATTCTCTTGGAAGCTGGTGTCTCGCTTCTTATCTTTATTCCCGTCTCTTGCGTTTCTTTTTTTTCTCTTTCTCTTTCATCCCACTTATGCCGCCTGGGTTAGCCCGCGCGATAGCTTAAGGGTCTCTCTAATATTATAAAGGAAATGGAAATAGAAGACGGTGAATCCTCCAAGTGCTTTTATTCTATTGTTACAAGAGCTGCTGTCGTGCCGCGGCCGTACTGTGAGCGAATAATGACAATAACACAAAAATTAATACGCCTTCTTGAGAGTTATAATAAATTATACTATTATACAATTATACTATGGATATAGAGATACACAACCCCACGCACAGCTACCAACTAACGGAATTACTTCTTTTTTTTTTAAACAAAGAATCGTTATCAAAAGTTTCAATGGCATCGCCAGTTTCCATCTCCCTGCCCCTCCCCTCTCCTTGCAAATTAATAGACCCCATGCTAGAATCCAGCGTCAGCTTCAGATTCATGAATCCAAAATTCGAAATTCTTAACAGTCAATTATCGACTCGTTCGGCACCAGCGACAATTTCACACCTTTATGGAAAAATTCATATCGTCGCCACGTCTTCGCTAATACGGATTTTAAACCCAGGGTCCTTCGCGATAGGATCGCCCGCCACCACGCCCACGTTCTAACTCGCCATCAGCTCGAAAGCGTGATAGCCGTCAGGGCGCAGGATATTTCCGGGGAGCTGCCTTTGGATTAGCGTTAAAATAAGGTTAGCCTAGGATAGGCAACGCTATGCTGGTCAGAACCCCCAACGTAGTTAACATACGGTAGCCCAAGTTGATGTATAGGTAACTCTGAGCATGCTGGACTTTGAATACCAAACCACGAGCGGAGTGATCCCTTAAAATCGCCTTCGGATCCATCTTCCATAATTTAGTTGATCGAATAATTACGAGAAAGTATAAATTATTCAGATTGCTAAAAACCATCTATTACGATGATAATCCCTCATCGTACACATCGAGTGAAAGTTGGTGAAGATCCACGTATGTGACATTTTCCCCGTGCATGTACACAAAGCAGCGTGATGTAAAAGATTAAAGAACCCAATCAGGCGAGAAGTCAGTTCATTTAACGAGTGGTTTATTTGTGTAGAGAAAAAAAGGAAAACAAGAAAAAAGAACCACCCTCGGTTCAAAGTATACATGTGATGTGAGGTAAGGTTATATCGGGCAGCGTTTACGTAGCAAAGCATACGTGTACGTCTCGTAAAGACTCGTTAGAGAGAGAGAAGTCGTTACGATACAGTGGAGAACCGTTGCGTGATAGGAATCTGTCATTATCGGCACGCGGACGAGAAGAAGAAAGAGTGAGAGGTAAAGGGTGGAAAAGGGGAGGGGGGAGGAGATAGAAAAAGTATTAAATAACCGGAGCTTTCGAAGCCACGTTTGAAAACTACGAAGCTTTTCGATTCTTCTCAAGTTCTCGTAATATTCCTTTGACTAGCGCGCGGCTTTCCGTTCGGTGGGATTCGAAGTGCAACGAACCAGCAGTTTGCTGCAGTTTTTTCAGAAGAATCGTGCTCGCGCTTACACAGCGACGAAAAGAAGGGCACGCCAATCGTTCTGCTCGCCCTTTATAAAATACTAGAAACAAAAGAAAGCTGGATCCCTCTACCAACTTTTACGCGGCGTACGCGACTGCAGCGCGTCACTTGACCTGATTCAACCAGCGAGTCGTCGGGGTGCAGCTGCAGCTTTAATCCAGCTAAAGTAAAAAAAAAAGAAGAAGTTAGTACGATGGTGGTGCTGCAGGAGGTGGTGGTTGCACCGGACCCCTGGGGCTTTATGATAGCAAAACTCTGTAAAGAAGACTAGCCTCTTTCTTCTATTCACATCCCTACCGTAGGTGAGAAAGAAACGAGAAAATACAGGGAAACAAAATGCAGGAAGAAAAAGGAAGGCGAACGAGAAAAGAAAACACTGAGATGGGTCGAGCTACTTTTTTCCCCATCACATCCACCGGGATATAAAAATCATTCTACTTAACCCCAAAGTAAATTAATCCATTCTAAATCTCATTGACGATTCAGGGGATGCAGCTAATGCAAACCTCACGTACACACACCTATATCCGAACTCCGTACTCTAAAAGTGGGTTCAACTCGGATACGTAGTCCGGAACAGTTGAGCCGGTAGCAAACGGTAAGTTAGTAACCGGGTCAACGGGAAAAGTTAGACCATCTTGTTCACCATTGCGTCCCAGTCGTGGGCACAACTTGAAACCGTATAAAGGGGAAGAGGATCGAGAGACAGAGATCCGGGATAACCTGCGTGCCCTGTATACCTAATTACGGATAAAACGAGTGAGTAGGAATTTTGAATGTCGCATTTCTTCGCCTCTTTTTCTTTTGTTTTTCTTCTCTTTGTTCTGCGCATAGTCCCATACGGCTTGAGCCATTGCGGCGTTGCACCGTCGCCTGACACCTGCTGGGGGTAAGTTTTCTGCAAGCAATTACAAACAAGATCCAGTGTCGAGGGAGTCCTCCCGTTCTCAGCGTGAAAAATTCAAGCGCCAGGCAAACGGAAACATTGAAGGATGCTAGAACGATGTAAAGAGAGTGGAGTTAGGCTGCCGAGATCCGCGCGCAGTTCGCGAAGTGTAAAAGAAGAGGGTGTATAAAACGAAGAGGAGAGAAAGAAGAGGAAAAAGAAGATAACGAAAAAAAAGAAATGGAATAACTCAAGCCAGACAGGAAGAGAAAAATACCTGGGGACCGGACGGGAGAAAGCGTTTACGTACAGTGCCCACTACGCCACCACCCTTGCAGTTATGTAATGCGCAAAAGTCCACTTTAACTGCAGGGCGTAGCTTTCCGGACAGTAATAATTACGCAGCGATCTTAAATCACTTGACTCGCGCCTGGTTGGAATCTGGAAATTTCATACATTTTCAGTATATGCCTAAAGAATTTATCCTTCTATAAAGCAGACCTATATCAATATACCTGTCGATATAACGAATATCGTCGATAATATCGAAGAAAGCTAAGACGAATCCTGAACGATATGCGTCAAATTCCGGATACACATATATACATATTTTAATAAGAAAGTCACGTGGTGGGAAAAAACATCGGTCTTCCGTGAGATGATCCATCAAGCGGACTTAAATTTCTCGACAAATTTGCAGACACGAAAAATTCCCTGTGTCAAGACTTTGAGTGATCTGCAGGAGGGGGTATGGCGGTGGTGAGGGAAACATCTATTCGGTAAATGATTTTTCCCCCCGAACGAAATTAGGTCCGGTATTACCCTGGAATATACATATTTAATTCGAGGGATCCGAAGGAAATACGTTCGTAATTATCCCAAAAACTTAGTCGCCATGCAGATCCGCCTGTCTCAGCGTAAGAAGACTTGATTTAGAAATCAGGAAAATCCTCTACCAAGATTACAACGAGGGACCCGCAATTACATGCGGTGGTATCGAGTCGGAATCTAACAACGTAAAAAGTAATGGATTCGGTTCACTGATTTAAAAGCTCATTCCTCGTTATTTATTTCTCTCTTTTTCTCGTTTCTCTTGCCTTTTTTTTTTGGTTTTTTTTGTTTTTTTTTTTCATTTTCTCCTTTCTTTTTTTTCTCCCCGCAAACTCTCATCCCCCTTTACAGAACCTTGCCATACCGCGTCGAGGACTTTCTCTGAGATTTCTAACATCCGTGCAACGACGCCGCCGCCGCCACCGCCACCGCCACCGCCGTCGACGTCGCGGCTAACGACGCGCAACTCTCTCGCTAGCTAGTAGGTACCCGCCATCTCTCCCTCCCGAACCACTCCGGTAATTGCATCACCATCCAAGGCTTGTATTTACCACAACACAGGCAAATCTAGCCACCCCCTTTCCACCCCTTGCCCCCCGTAACTCGGTGATCCCCGCGCTGGTAATCAACCACACTAATCCCCTTTTCGTCCCAACTGTCTCAGCTTATACCTTCACCCAACAACCGAATACCAGTGAAGGTAAACGGCCACCATTATTCAATAAATATTACATAATAATTATAACATTACATCCTATTACCATGGAAACGAATACCCATACCCACCTAGTTTACGTCGCGAGAAAATTACACCCCTGCAAACATCGCTGGTTACTCCGGGGCGGGTAGGTTACTGCGGAGAATGTCGAAGAATATGCACGTGTGCATTATGCACAACACATAAAGTAGGTATGCCTGTGATGTATATATGTATTTATATATGACGTCTGTCAACATGTCGTACATTATGCAGATATACGTGGGTAAATTTATACACACAGTGTTTGCGGGGGGCATACGTATACATACCTATACTGACTTATTTATTACGTAACGAGCCGTGAATATCTTCCGCATGCAATTCCTGCGAGGGTTGTTTGGTCTGTAACACCACAACGATGCATTTCATCTACGATTGCCAACAACCTATTATTTTACTACCCACAATATTCTACTACTTGTTCCTTGCCCCTCCCCCCCCCCCCCCCGCTCTGCTCGACGCCCTCCTCCGTCAAGTTGCATGGGTGTGTATTAAAATATTCGCTGCAATTCTAGGTCTGAAATTTGTCACGTGACGAAAGGTCCGTGACACGTACCGTGCGCGGATAAAATCGCGATATATTTTAAGGGATATCTTTCTTCAACAACTAGACAAGGTTATAAAACTACGTAGGAAAAATCTATGACATAAGTTAGGGGCGAAGGGGATGAAGGAAGCTCAAATAGTGCTCGTACATCTTTGCGATTATCGTCATGATTCATTCCTATTATTTGCCTGACGTATATAGAGGTTTGAGAGAAAATCGAACGAGCCTTGATTTATATTCCGGTATCAGTAATCAATTTCGTATATTTTTACGCCGCTGTGAGCACTCTATGGAAATACGTATACGTAATTCTACGCGTTGCTAATATCAGCGCCTTATGATGTACGGAACAATGCGAGTTCTACTTTTTCGAGTTTATTGACGCGTCGAATAGTTACCGAAAGATAACGGCAAGATAGTCGCATGCCAAAGGGTAGTATGATGATAAGGCATCGCATCACGCTACCCGTCGACAGATGGTCGGTGTGGTCAGATACTGATTATTATACCTCACAGCCATCGGCAGCTATCGTTCGCACGTAGGAGAACATCTCGACTATTTTATTATCATGCGCCAAATTGTGGGCTCTTTAGGGCAATCGGTATTTCATCGAGTCCGGCGTTGGTCGATGGAGAACGGAAAACAGCGTTTACAGGGAATGAGATGTGAGATGGCATGGTGAAAATTTAACGAGCTGGTGATGAAGAGATATTTGTTCGTTACCGAAGGATGAAATTGCGATGATAATGGCGAAAAACAAAATAAGAGGGTTCGCTTCCAAAGTCGTTGACTTTAAAGGTGATTAAAATATCAACGATGAGCTCGGGACAGGGAAGGAAGAAAGTATAATGAGAAAATGAAGGAATAACTCATAACCATATTTCTATGCCATGAAAAAAACCGAAAAAGAACTTCAAAAGTGTACGAGAAAGAAGAAGAAAAAAAAAAACAATTTGTGCACCGATATACCACTTTTTTATTGCCAACCGACATCGTATTGAATCAATTTTCGCAAACATCAAACCAAACATTTTTTTCCCTATCCCCTTTTCTCCCATACCTACATCCATCGACCACCCAAAGGATACGATCAAGACGACGTCACTCTCTCCCGATTTTCGGACACGAAATGCCCTCTGTTCGTCTCATACTATTTCGCTTCCAACTTCATCTCTCTTTTTTCTATCTCCTTCACTTTCCCTTTTCTTATCCTCTTTCTTCCTTTCTCGTTACCGTTGTTCCTACCCGCTCGTATAGGTACGTCTCTCTTCTCTTCTCTGGAGTAGTCCTTTCTCTGCGGACCCTCCCCCGCCCCATTTTCCTCTTCACCGCCACCCCCTTTTTTCTACAGACGACCTCGATCCTCACCCTCCTGTTACACGCGATGCCTTGAATCAATAGTCGTGAGGACGCTTGGTTATTTTGAGACGCAGTCAGCAGAGTATCGAAAGAAATACCTCCTGCCAGGAGGAACGTTCTTCCTGACAGGGAGACATCCTTACCTTGTCGAGTCATCTCGGTGTTTCGAAATGAATCAAAATCTCATGCCCACGAATCGACACCTCATAAAGAACGATTTGACCCCTACCGAGTTATCCATGCGGATGATGAAGAATGAGAAAGCATCCATATTGTTCAATCCCTGTGGGGTTTTGGAAATTTCTTCTTTTTTTTTTTTTTTGTTTTTTTTTTTTGTTCCACTTCAGAGTAATGTGGGCAAATAATTTGCCTAGCAGGTGGATATATATCTTTGAAAAATTGAACGTGCCCATTAGCGGCGCATTTATTATCGGCGATTGAATATGTTCGAGAGATCGTTCAGTTTTTGTTGAACCTTGAACTGAAAACGAATAAGAAATGTAAACGCGGGAGGTACTCACGTTGGCAAACAATAAATTGAAGAAGTTGATTAAAATGGATAAAATCAGGAGTGAATCGTGTACTCGAGTAGTAATTGCTATCGACTTACCGTTAAACCAACCAAATCACCCGATTCTTCCCCAATCTATTAGTTCCTAATACCGGTTCCTTTAAGCGAGTTGCAGCAGAAGGCCCCACGGTTATTTTTAGAAGGTATCGTATCTCCGCCAACCATCTGATTAATTCGCTTAGCGCTTCGCGTATCGCTTTTGAGTGCCTTTCAAGAACGGCCTTTCCCTCTCCTCGTTGCAGATCGCAAATATTTACCATATCAATCACCGGCACTCTACGTCAAAATTTCTCTCCTCTTACGGTATGTGTACGAAGAAGTGAAAGGAAATCCACCTTCGGGTGGGAAACGCCGATAGTGGATGCGGCGGCGATTTTGGTCGCGATGCACATCCTTTTCCGAAGGTCTCTTCGACCCAGTTTCCTTATATATTCTTTTCCTTACGTTCTCATACCAGCGGCATTATACATATATATATATTTGACAACGGATGGGGAGAAAAAGGGATGGAGTCGTAGGAGTGGTAACACAATATTTCGGGGATGAAATAATCTAATGGCAGCGAATTTAGCGGGCCATTGCGCGCGACAGCCGACATATTGAGGGTAACTTTGGGGCGGAGACGCGGGCCAAAAACGTAAGGGAGATCTTGCGCCGCACGGTCAACCCAGCCAGATAGGGAAATCTTCTAAAAAATAACCCCCTAGAGTGAAGGATTGTCTGGACGCAGCAGAGTCTGTCCGGTCTCTTTGCAGACTGAAGAATGATCGCTTCGGATTGTCGGGGGTCTTCGAGCGGCCGGAGAGGTTTGACGGTGGTGGTCCTGGCGACGGTTCTGTTCGCTGTCCACTACGATGGGTTTTTAGTAGTACGTGAATCGAGGATATTTTTTCGCTTCGTGGGACAGAGAACCTAGTCGGAGGAAATTTGCAGACTCGTGATAAATAAAAGCTTTTTTCTTAGTCAGCAAATTTTTTTTTTTGTTTTTTTTTCTTCTTCCCTTTTTTTTACGTTATTACATCATTTGCTTTTTATTTCATTATTTTTAATTATTGCTGCGGGGCTGGGATAGAATTATTTTTTCATTTTGTTTTTTCTTTTTTTTTTCTACCAGGCTTGACGAAGGGATAAAAAGAAATCCAGGGAAAGGGTGGAACTAAAGAGGGAGGGTTACACACTCTTCAGTTTCAAGTGGAGAGTTTTGATTGCAGATTTGCCCTTTGATCAATTTAACGCGACCGTACGCGATCCCTTGTACGGTAGCAAACGACTTGTTCCGATATACCTACTTGGGGAAAAAGGAACCTTGACCTCCCCCAGGTTGTCGTTTCCCCATATCCCTGTTCACCAGCCTCCCACAGGAAACCCCCAACAGATCCTCTTAGGGAGTGGGTATACACGAAACAGTCGGGGGTGGTTCACCTCGTAAATATGAAGGACTTCTCTCCTTCTCTCTTCCTCTCATTCCACTTTCTTTCTATTTCCCTTCCTCTTCCTACTCCCCCCTCTACCCTCGCGCTGCAGACATTTGCGAAAAGTCGATGAAAATAATAACCATAAATAGGGAGGGTGACTTCCCTCGATGACGAGGAATGGCGAAGGCTTAGGAACACGGAGGGGGGTGGTTGACTGGTAGACTCGGAAAAGTATATGTTGTCTTTCATTTTTCATATAGCGCACTGAATATTTTGCGTACTTCACCCGATACTCTCCTCCCCAATACCTTGCGGCGAATCTTAATGAAACATTTTAATCCAGAGGGTCTGTGCGGTTATTGTTCGGACATACCAACGTAGTAACCTCAATATAGTACATATCCGAAAGAAGCTCTGCCCCGAAGCGATCCCTTCCTTCTTTCTCTCTTGTTATGCCTTGTCTCTCCCATTTTCCTGTCTATTATTTATTAATGTTTTTCCTTTCTTATACGCTCACTACCAAGTTTCTTATAAGAATCTTCCGGCAGAAAATCTCTCTCATCTATCACTTAAAATTCCGTTTTGCAATCTCTAGGGACTCTCGCGAATGTTATACAGAGCTTTCGATTTCGGATTCGGATTCTTATCCATTTGTTTTCCTGATAGAACTTTTTTTTCCTTTTTTTTTTTCTCTCTTTTTACTTTGAGAATCCAAGCAGTCCCTAAATACCACGATCTCTCCGAGAATTGTTTTTCATCTGAGGCATATAAGGTAGTTCACAACGCACCCCAAAGTTCTAAGCGTGCATTCATCGCAGAAACGCCCTTCCGACTCAGATCCAGTGGCACAGTGAAATGCATCCAGACCCTCTGGGCGTAAGGGTGTAAGGGCTGCAACCGGCGACCCTCAACCCTTGCCAGTTCTCTCAGCCCTCTGCCCTTTGCACTTCAACCGCCACAGTGGTGTACGCAAGAATAAACTAAAATGCAAGGCTTATGGTAAAGCTCTTCGGTTGGAGGGATTATTCCTGCAGAACATATTTTTAAAGCGCGATACATATTCTTGCAGGTGGAAGATGGGAGGTGCATTGCATGGAAGTTGAAGGCAGGAGGTGAAAAGCAGAAGCATGTGATATGGAGGAAAATGAAAGAAAAAAAATAAAACAAAAAATAATATACCCACCTTTCATGGTATGGGTGTGTTACCAACAAAACGCAATCAACTTGAGTACTCATCTCGAGATGTTCTTTACCCTGCAAGTGGAGAGTAGGTACCTTTAACTTTTTCATATGCATTCGCCGCAAAAATGACTCTCAAAGTGTTCGAAAAAAAAAAAATAAAGAAAAATAGAAAAAAATAAATAAATGAAAGAAATTATTGGGATAATACCAACGATAATATGCTGAAAGACGCCGGAAGATGTCTTGGTTTCGTCCTCGAGAAACTTTTGACATTAGATAAAAACTAATACAAAATTGAAACTACTGAAAAATTTAGGGATACAAATTTTCAAGTTGAGTTTAGAAAGAAAAAACAAATCAGTGGATCGATCGCGGCCAGGAATGTTGCAGGCAGGTAGCGAGCAACGTGGTTTCCGGTGGCGAGTGACCGCTGCTGACGCGGTTCTCTGGTACACACGAAGTTTGCCGTGTATCGCAGGAAAGCTCAACTTTACCTCAACAAATAATTCAATTCCAGTGGCGAACTAGAGCGCCGATGGGAATAACGGTGGGGGAAATGGATGTACAGTATAAACCTCCCAAGGCGTTGGACGAAAAACAAAATCACCCTGGTGCAGGACGAGGAGATACAGAGAGAGAAGGATGATCGGGGGCTTGCAGGAACCGAGTGAGTATGAGAAAAAGTGCTCGCGGGCTGCAGCTGCAGTCGGGCAAACTTTCGGAACTTTTCCCTAACCGATTCGGACAAGCGACTGCTTTCTCGTACCCCTCATCCCACAACCCCCACCGGTGGTAGCGATACCTCTCCTTTTCCTTCTGATTCCGCTTCTACTTCTGCTTCTACTTCCGCAGTATACCGGTACACTTGATCGGTTAACAGTTTTCGACGAAATTCAATAGATACGTAGGTAGTCACTGGGTTTAAGAAAAAAACGTGGGCACTCGTAAGCTCAGCTATCCGCCTTCTCCTGCGCTTCAAAACCAAATTTCGAACTTATGCCCACACGTGTGGATGAGGTGAATCCATAAGTATACAATTTTATACGCGTTTTTTTTTTTTACAGAAAACAGAGTTAGAAAAAACCCTTTTCTTCGGTTACGATGAATAGATTGGAAGTTTTCCCTAACGCGTATCCCCACAATTTTTTTTTGCCGGTTTTCGTAGTGCGTATAATATACGTGATATTTTTTTTTCTTTTGTTATTGGTTCGTTTTCCTTTATTTTTCTCGAAGCTACGGTGAAATTTTCTCTAGGGAGTTCGTCCTAGCGGAAGAAGGAATTGTAGCCGGAGAAGCAGGAGTATACCTATATAAGTAGGAAATGCTAAAACTTAGAGCCTAGAACCAACCGACGTACGCGATACACGCGAGAGAAGTTCGGTGCAGGATTAATCCTGAATATTATATGAGATTGCATGTTTCCTCGGAACTTTCTAATGTGATTGAGTATCCGCGAGGAGATTCTTTGTCTATTTTTACTTTCCGCCTTCGTAAATGTATATATATATGAATATACGCTAAGGTGAGCTTGCTAGAGCGGAACCAAGCGACAACTTTTGCGATTCTCTTAAGCCTTCGCCGTATAGCTCCTGCTGCTACTGGTGCAGAGCGTGTGGCCATCAAGATAAAGAAGTGAAGCGAGCTAAAGTAAAGTAAAGTAAAACAAGGTGAAGTGAGGCAGGGTGGGGTGAGGTAAAGTAAAGTAAACTAAGGCGAATAATAGTGATGAGAGAAACTAAAATACTCTGAGCAAACATTGAGCTCTACTTGCATACGTTTAATTCAAACAACTCTGCTCGTATCTGTATGCAGATTAATTGAGGCCCCTTCGGTTCTATACGTGAAGCGAAATAGAGAGAGGGGGGGAGAGCGGCTAAGTTCAGAGGACCCGAAGAGGTCCTTTATTGCCGATTGGCGAAATCTGGCATTGTAATTTTAGCCTCGCGTTCAAAGCGCGCTTCGTCCTTCGCCCCGGTCCTTCCACCATTTGCTATTCGCTATAGTTTCCTTTCCTCTTCCCATCACCTCCTACCGGGTAGGTACTGCCTCGAAATTATCTCGTTCGATTACACAAAAGGTAGAGAGAGCTTTACGGTGTCCCAAAGACGGTATAGCCAACCGGCAAACACCTTTAGATTTGTCATTTTGAAAGACCAATCTTCCACCGAAACTCGATGTATTTACACAAAGGTGAAGAAATTTCCGTTAATTCACACCCCTCGCTCCTCCATCACCATCATCCTCCCGTTTTCATCCTCATCCTCATCCAGAACCGGTACCTCAATTTCTCTTCCTTTCCTTTCCTGTCCTTTCCTTGCACGCCAGAGCACCGAAGACCGAGAACGAGCCGCGCGCTACTCGCTTTGGCAAATTACTTGCTTCACCGCTTTATATATATGTATACATACATGGATAAAGCTATGTATACCTACTCATTTCCTCCGAGTCCTCGTGGTACCCCACACACGAGTAAATTACCGCGTCTGATAGAAAAGCAAGTGCGTCGTTTCCCGCCTCATGATATTCATTTCATTATCGATTCTTTCCTACCCCACGAGTTGACGTGAAGAATATAGGATCGGAAAGTCCTTCGAATATTTGGCTGCCTTCCAGAACGGAAAAATAAGATCCGAGTAGCTATACGTACTTGTGAGATATAGCTGTATAAAGTATATAGGCCCCACCGTTAATGAAGTTGCAAAATCTTCCGTCGCAGGGGATTTCGCAAAAGTTTTGAAAAGCTCGTTTCGCCGAACCTCCACAAAGCAAAGTTCTGACCCGCACGAGCAACGGCAAAAGCAAAAACAAAATAGCTGCTAGGCAGAAGGCAGCCACTGCCCCTTCCCCCCTCGTTGCAACCCGAAAACCCGTCTGCGATACAGTAATAAATAAAGGAGTTTGTTCCACATCTCCAAGTTGTTGCCCACTTTCAAAGTTAATCTACCTCTACCTAATCTCAGTATTTCTGTATCTCAATGAGATGGGTTGTTGCATCGTTCTCTTCCGTCCACCACACCGCCCGAGGCTTTATTTACATCATTCCGCAAAAGTAGCTTCCAAAACTTTCTCCTTTCCTGCCCCCCTCGCTCTCCGCTTCTGGATAAATCTCGTCTGGGTAGCTATATCGTTTTTGATTGAAATGAAAAAAAGTAAATTAAAAAACAACCAACGATCGATGAAATATAACTCTATACGGAAGAACGAATGCACTTTTGAACGGGTGCCTGACCTGACTAACTTACATAGATAAATTCATCGCCATTAAATCATCCCAATTTCTGGTAACTTTACGATCTCGTAGTTGAGCATCGTATCCAACAAGACCTTAGCATTTTACCCCCAAGGGAATTCGCTATGTTAATTAGACAAACTGACAGCGCAATTTCGTTCCACCTTGGATTGTATCCCTCCTTTATAATGTGCGCGTAGTCGTGCGATAACAATTGTACGGATATATACATAATATATCTGGTTGTTGACTGCAGCAGCAGTAAGATCAGTCTAATGGGAAGTATAACGATAATGATATAACTACGATAATGGCTCCTCTCTTTAATTTGAATTCCGATCCTGCAGCTCCCGCTGTACCTCGTTATACATAGCTTCCTATAGTTCGGTACTGTCGGATGATTTTGAGCTACGCAGACGGGTTGACCTTCTGCGTTAACTCAACCGAACGAGTTGCGAGAGAAGTATAAGTTTCCCCTCTATAAAGGTGATGAAAATCTAGGCAGAATGGTACGTATAGCTACGACCAGCATGATGATGGGAAGAAGGAAGAGATAGAAAGACAGAGATGCTTTTTCGAGAGAAAGATAAAGAGAGAGACAGAGAAGGACGCTAGTTTCAACTCGGATGATTTTCCACGTGACCGAGATCGACTCGCTAATGGCACTTGTCTAGTCATGAATATGAAACGCGCGTTAATAAGACTGAGTTCCATGCTGGTACCTACCTCTAGGATCTTTCGGTATTCGAAAATACTCTGCAGCTACGAAACACGTTCTTAATTGGTAAGAAAATAGCGGACGAGCACCAACAACGAACCAACCTCCTCACTCCTACAGGAATCCATACAGTTCTGAGAGAATTCTCTGTATGAGTTTATCCAAAGGCAGATACACGATTGAAAGCAAAAAGTAAAAATCGTTGAGACGAACATTTTTATTTATTTTTTTTTTCTTGTTTCTATCTTTTTATCTCTGATTTTGAGGAAAATAACGAGAATCCTCGATCCAGACTTCCATGATCTGTGCAGTTTAACCGTTAATTTCTAATTACAAAATATTAATTTCGGAGCCGCAACATCGTTCGCTGAGATTGCTCATCGAAATCGATGTGAGTTTTCCAACGATATATCGAGCAATCCGCAAGCACGGCAAAAGCAATTACGACAAGGTGTTTGTTTGGGTGTTTGTACACCTATACTTGTACATCGAACACCAACTTCGCCGCCGTCTCAATCTTCAGCTCGATCTTCCTCAAAGAGTAACGGAAGAAACCGCTCTACAAACGTACAACTCTTGCAGCTATAGGGATGAACAAACGACCAAGAATATACTAGTTCTCTCGTCAGCCTTTATCATTTCCGCAGAGGAAAGTTCAGTCGCAAGGATGAAAAGATAGAAGATCGCGAAAATGTTGCGACACGAGGAATTGTGTAACAGCGAAAATTATTTCAGGAGTAGGAGAACCTTCGTACAGAGGGTAATAACTGTCAACTTTGTGCATGGAATTTTTTTTTTTCTCGCCTCTTTCTTACCGCCGCAGTTGACACGGCAGCTTATTATACGAATTACTTATTATTGCAAGGGAAAGGGAATGAATTGAGAAGAAATTAAGGCTTATAGCTGGTAACGAGGGCGGTGTGGATATCGATTTAGCCATAAATCACAATCGGATATATATCTCAGGAAAACACGTGCCAATTATCGCGAGGGAAGAGATAGAAAAGAATATCTTGAAAGTTTTAAGCTGACGCGGGTCGCGTGAAATGGAACTGGGAATTGGAAGAAATGAGGGAACCGGGAATACGATCTGAGGAATTGCAACTAGGCGGCGAGCCCTAGAAATATATCGAGAACAACCTGCAAGATTATTTTCCATCGTGTTGCATGGACTAGCAACTAGCTCGATGTCAAAAAAATTTATCGACCAGATGTTAGGACTGATAAAAAAAACAGATAAAATAATACGTATCGCAGAATTATACGACACGAATAATTTCATAGATTTGTAACGATAGTCAGCGAACAAAAGAATTAGGAAACAGAAAAAAAGAAATCATTATACATCAAGTAGCAAGGTAAATGTGAAAAGGTTTTGGCGAACACCTGCAGGACTCCGCATTCATAGATCGTATCTTGAAACGATAAATAACAAATCCGGCGTGTATAGAAACTGTAAGCTTTTCGATGAATCGCTGCAACCCTCCGTCGGGACGACCCGCGATATACTTATTCCGGTCCGATAATTTCGTCCAACTCAGTTCACCGAATAAACAAGAGCCGAAGCCTTAATTCCCGTGCGTAATAAAAATGCCCTACACGGGTTGACAAGTGAGGGCAGGTATCCCGGAAGATATAAAACAAACAAACAAACTAACGAAAGGGAGTAGAAGAAAAAAAGAAGAGAAAATAGCGAAGAAAAGGGAGAACGATAAAGGAGACAAAAAAAAGAAGAAATGGACGAAGAGCTGCAAGATGAGGAGGGTCTCGCCCCGCGACAGCTGTTTTCTCACACGCCATTAAACCTTTTCTAACTCTTCTTTTCTAATGGACCCTTTTAATGGTTTCCAATTGCGATGTAGATGTACGAATCCCTGTACACCAACGCTTTCTAGGATTTTCCAAGAAATCCTCCAAAAAAATAATCAATGCAAATCGATTCCGTCGTACGGTTTAGAATAATTAACGGGCATTCGGGTAACCGCGTTTCATTGATTTCTTCATTTTACGCTCACTTATTTCCAGGAAATGGAAAGAAAAAAAAGGAACTCAGGAAGCCAAAAGGTCGGAATAACGTAGCAGCGTAGTCTACACGGGTGAAGAAGGTTATCACTGTAATAAAGCTAGGCATCTCCTAGTAATTTCCAACGCACAGAAAACTATAATTTTTGGACCTGCAGCTCGCGGTCGTGGATTAAAAAAAAAATTTCAATTCGGGTTGAACACGAACGGCACGTCCAGCGCCGCAAGACCTTCCCTAGCAGAAAGAGAGTTGGGGTATTTTTCTGCCGAGGGTGAAGGTGAGAAAAGTTGATGCAGTAGTACGACGCTCGTATCTCGTAAGCCTCGCGAGTTGGACAAGGCCAGACAAGGCGATAGGAGCACGAAGTGAGGGTGGTCCGTTGGGGCTGAGGAGTCGAGGGACCAGAGCGACGCGATGGCGATGACAGGGCGATATGTCAAACCATTGTACCAGACTCGCCCTTCGTCGCTGCGAGGCACTCGCCACCTAGTTTTTACCGGTGTACCGTAAAAACGACGGTCAGACGTATTTCGGAGCGAAACGGGTGACAAGTTCCCCGATGCCGAAATTCAGTACGAATTTGATTCTCATTTCTGCGGTTATTTTAACATTCATTCAATTCGCCGAGATTGGAGGTAGAGATTAAACGAGTCTGATTTTTCCTTTTTTTGGTTTTCTCATATTCTTTCCTTTTATGCCGGAGTGAAGTTTAGGGCAGACGAGTGTTGGAATTTAGCGGGGAGATCGCCGTTTCCGGTGGTTTACGTGTTCTCATACCCGGTGCACAGGGTGAGTCTCGACTGGGAGCATAAACTTAAAAAGCAAAGTAATTTGGAAACCGAGAAACTTGATTCTGAGCAGTACAGGAAGTTAGAGTAAAGTCTTACAAAAGCCACACGCCGACTGGCACGGTACGGCGAGAGGCGCATTAGCATTTGGTGATAAATAAGCTGCTGCTACTGCTGCTGCTGTTGCTCTGCTATTTTGCACAGCGCGTCGGGTCTACCCCTGTCAACTGAAAGAAACTTTGGACAATTTACAAAATGGCAAATGTCTGAATAAATTAACAATCGATTACCAAAGTCAAACCTAGTTTCACGTTTCCTGTAGCTCACAAAATCCACACTTCATCGTAGTGGATTTTATTTGTTTATTCAGCTAATTTCTTTTTCGGAAAGGGAAAGCGCTGGAGTTATTTCTATTCTCCAGACTTTTTATCGTTCTCGAAACATGATAACAATAATAATAATAATAATAAATAAATGAAACGAATGAAAAAACTTATAGAAGCTGAATAATAAAACATCTATGCATAAAACCACAATAAAACAGCGGTGAAGAGGAACGCCATTCGGAGGCTTCCTGCGAACCAAGGAAAGTCTGAAAAGTTTTCATTCGCTAGAGGATAGGAAAGTCACTACCGGTGCAAACCGACGAACCAATCAACCGACCGACCGACCGATAGAAACGGCCGCTAGCTGCAATACCGTATATACCAGAAGAGGGAACGAAATCACCATGCATTTGGAATTTCTTCTACAAGTTCAAAGCTCAAAGAATCTCCTCCGCGTAGTTCTTTCTGCTCCACGACCATACCGGCTACATGTACATAACATGCAGAGGTATGTATGCAGACTTGCGTCATACATACGTAGTAGCCGAAGATTTGACCTATCAAAAGGTGAAAATCTCACTGAATCCTGTTCGAGTTCGAGAAAAATGTAGGGATGTAGAAAACTCAATTTTCACGCGAAATGAATTGTAAAAAAAGGAAGAGCGGGATGAACGGGCACATATTATTATATATCTTCCCCCTGCAGAGTTTTGAGACCTGAAAATTCGCTCATTTAATTTTGCAAGCTCGAATTACGGTGGCTGTAGGAGTTGCAGAGGTCGCGTAATTTATACGTAATAAGGTAATTGGGTTATGCATAAAAGTGATTTTCACCCCACGCTATGGGGCGGGCGATGGGTCGCTCCGATCTTCTGAGAATCTAATAGCTTATTTCGTAAAACCTCAGGCTCTGGTGAGCCTCTCCGGTACCCAAGGTTGCCATCTTTCCTCGATTCAGATGAACGTAACATAAAGATGTACGAAGGTATACATGGATTTATATTAGAGGTTTAAGCTGGGCTAATGCTGTTCAACAAAAGCCTCAGATAGTCCGGAGTCTAGACTACCTCAAATTCTCCCCATCTTCTGATGTTTTATTTTCCAAAAACATTGTAATTATATTTCGTTGCCGCAACTTCAAAGTAAATGAAAGCTGAATCAGAATTTTGCCTGAGGCATCAAAAGTGATCTCGCGCTCGCTCGTTCCGGAAAGGGCAACCTCTTCAGCCTCATCCTTTTGCGCTTCTTTCTCCATCCTATTCTTTTTCCTTCCTACCATTTTTCCGTAAAATCATTCGTGGTCGAAATACCAATATATCTAAATTTACTGTAAAACCGTCGAAGGTTATTTTTGGCGAACCTCAGGCTGAGCCCGAGGGCCATCAACTAAGTAATATGAATATATACGCCGCAATATATATTTCGGGATATTGCATCGTTCCTCACGGTAAAAACAATAAAAAAAAAATTTGCAGAAACGAAAACAACGTATAACAACGATTGAATTTCCTTGAGATCTGATCGAATTTATCCGTTCTTCCCTGCTCACATTACAAATAAATGTATAGGTATCTCATATTTTTTTTTATTTTCTTTTTTTTCATTTCTCCCTTGAAAACAGGGGATTTTTTCCGTTCCATTCTCGAGAGAAAAACACCTCGTTGAACGGACGATTTTCACGTGGCGTCTCACGCACGTCACTCGTAATTATCTTCCTTCCGCACGCCCTTCGTACACTTGACGTATCGCGGCCACGACCTCCCGGCTCACCACCCCTGCTTCAACGTCGAGAGTAAGAGGTCCGTAAATAAAAGAATGAAGGCAGAGAAAAGAGGAAAAGGAAAACGTGTGGAAGAAAGAAAAAAAGGGGAAAAGTAGAAGGAAAGTACAACCGAAAGTCTACCCCGAAGCTAAACGCCTCGCTCCGGAGCTCAGTTCCGCACCGCACATGATGCTTTTCTACTGCTCTACTACTGCATAAGGTGAAGAAATGCAGGTTTGTCAAGCCGTAGAATGCCGACAGTCTACCCGCTTGGGGTAAAAGCAGTTGTTTGTTACAATCAGGCCCACTCGTCGACCAACAATGTAGCACTCTTGGATCTGCGTCTTATTCGCGTAGCAGCGGCAACAGCAGCAGCAGCAGCAGCAACAGTAAGAGGAAGTTGCAAATGTTGGGTTGAAAAGTCACGAGGCGGCGCGGGCGCTTTGGTTTGTGTTAAACTTCAAAGCGAAATTTAAGATAAGGGGAAAAGACACGACGATGATTCAATCAGAGTGCAAAAAATATTTGAATAAAATTTACAAACTAATTATTCCAGGTAACGAAACTTTGTCTGAACAGTATTCGAGTACGAGAAACCAAAAAGTGAAAATAAAAAACGAATCGTTAAAATTACAATCCCGAGGCAACAAGTTAGTCGCCGTTACCAAGCTGGAGTTTTTCCAACTTTAACCCTACTCCAGCAAACATTTGCTGTGATTTTATTTATTTTTTTTATCTTACTTTCCTATGCTCGCGTATAGGCATCAGAAAATAAAAAGTAGTTTTTTCACTGCATTTGAATATTTGATTAGCATTTGCAAAACGCATTCGACTCGCCCAGGTCCGAAATGAGACTGGAGTGCAAGTATGCAGTATGTGTACACGAGCTGCAGCCGGTGATTAAAAAAGTATAATTAGAACTCTACGTTTTATGGGCAAACATACTATAATTATAAATTTGTAGAGAAACCATAACTGGAGCATGTAATTGAATACGCCGGGATACCGGGAATATAGTTAGATGTGCGTGAAATGGAACCTTCTTTTTATTTCAGACTAGCATTGCACGCGCGCGCTTCGCACGCGCCGCATTTAATTTCATTTGTTTTTTAAATTTTTGTCTACTATTTTTTTTCAATTCCATATCATTACATTTCAGACGCATCACGTGTTGGAAGTTTTTTTTTATCAATCTGCACCATTGTTATCGCAATTTGAGTTTTATGTTCAGGGTATAGAATTGGACGTTGGGTCCAAACCTTAAATTTTTGTCGATTTTAGGGTAAAAAATGAAGTATTTTTGAAATCGATCGTAGAACACTTTTCTTACGTATTTTGACCTCAGAAATACAAATCTGGGAGCTAAATTAATCTATCTATAAAATTGATCAAGTTATCGCCAATTTATCGCCCTGAAAAGTGAAAAAATTAAGATATCTCGACGGGATTTATTCCTAGCTCAATTTGATGAATGGATTTGCATTCCTGAGGTCAAAATACGTTAAAAAAGTGTCCTACGATCGATTTTAAAAATACTTCATTTTTGACCCCAAAATCGACAAAAATCTAAGGTATACCCCTTTGGATTTTTTCGATTTTCGGGCCAAAAATGAAGTATTTTTAAAATCGATCGTAGGACACTTTTCTTACGTATTTTGACCTCAGAAACACGAATCTGGAAGTTAAATTGATCTATCTCTAAAATTGATCGAGTTATCGCCAATTTATCGCTCTGAAAAGTAAAAAAATGATGATATCTCGATGGGATTAATTCGTAGCTCAATTTACTCAACGGATTCGTGTTCCTAAGGTCAAAATACGCTAAAAAAGTGTCCTACGATCAATTTTAAAAATACTTCATTTTTAGCCCCAAAATCGAAAAAATCCAAAGGGGTATACCTTAGATTTTTTTCGATTTTTGGGCAAAAAATAAAGTATTTTTAAAATCGATCGTAGGACACTTTTCTTACGTATTTTGACCTCAGGAACACGAAATCGTCGAGTAAATTGAGCTAGAAATAAATCTCATTGAGATATTCTTATTTTATTATTTTTTGGAGCAATAAATTGGTGATACCTCGATCAATTTTATAGATAGCACGCCGACGTGTGTGTCATTTTGTAAATCAAATGTGAATTGATAATCTTAGTTATTGTCAATATCATATTCATATTTATTTGCTTTGTCATAACCAACTTTCAAGTTTTATCGCAGCCAATCAGCAAGCGAATAAAATGTCATCACCGCTCAGCAGCACAATTCACACATTTTCAAGATAGGATGAGTATTATAAAGAGGAGGAGATATAAGTGATGAGTGAAGAGGATAAATTTGGGTGAGTGAAAATATTTTGTTTCTTTTTTTTTCAAATACACTTTGAATCAGAGATGACGCCATTAGCTTAAAAGTTGTTGAATTTTGTTCGCTTGGGAAATATAAAACAAACCATTTGACGGCAGCGCGTGCAAATAACTAGTGTTCAGGGGTGGATGGTAATCGAGCTAATTGAGTGCGGAGGGTGGTGGCAAATTTTCGGGGATGCTCTGAAATATAAGGGTTAAAAATATTCGATGCGGGTTATAAACCGCGTACGATTGTCTGCCGGCGGCGCCATTGGAGATCATTGCTCGCTACCTCCGCTGTTGCCGCTGCTCTTGCTACTGCGAGGGGACATGGATGGGAGGATCAGAGAAGATTTCTTGCTCCACAAGTATCAAACTGAAATTGAAGGGTTGAGGGTTATAAGGGTGCTTACGAGCTTTGAGTGACGACAAAAAAGATTGTTCTTATACCAGAGATTCAAAGTTTCACTCCGATAATATTATTTCCTACACCGTACCCTCTATATTTGACACTCAAAATCACCATAACTATCAGACGGAATTTTATGACAACATTACTAGAAAATTAACGACAAATGGAAACAGGGAAGTTGCAGGACTTCGAAACATGTCAAGGGTTAACCGCAAAGTAAAGTAAGTGCTACGTTGGTAGGGAATGGAGCAAAGCAAGAGCCACGCGGTTGAAACGTAGAACACTTGTGACTTCAGCATGGCATAGCACCCTTTTTTAAACTACTACAAGTAAAATTATATAGTATGCATGCAATTGTTGAACGTTCACTGGCCCTGGCTTCAAGTCCTGCGGCGACGGTAACTAAGCCTTGCGGAAAGGATCAAAAGAAGCTTGGTAAAAGAACCTCTTTTTCGCACGTATAAACGAACCTCGAGATATAACTCCGACGTCGAACTCCCATCCCATTACGGTGGTGGGGCCCTTGAAATACGGAGTACCTCTCGTCCGTTCAATCGCCATCGCCAACTCAGCTGCCAATATTCAATTTGAGACAGAATTTGGAAAAAAGCGAGTGCTCACAGCTTTCCAGACTGCGTCTGGCTCCGGTCGAGTTGAGTGGTGGACAGGCAGCCGCGAAGCAGACAGCCCGCGCCGGTTGTCTGTCAAGAATGTACCTTTTTCGCTGATACAGCAAACTGTTCTTAGAAAACGTCTTTCACACTTTCGAAAGCAGGCTAGCGCCGCACTCGACTGCATTCATGAAATCGACGTAGCTGCACAAATTGAGAAGAACAATACCTTTTACCATGAGATAGTGCAGTTGCTGTATTGGTCTCAATAGATAAAATCTATCAACACTGTGTATTCTACGAAAAGCTGCGGCTCCTACGGCTATGCCACGATCCAATACAACGAAAACTGAATGGGATTTTGTCGATCAGCAAACGTCGAGTATTGGGAATATAATTCAGCGACTCGTTTTCAGTGATTTTCAAAACACAAATGTCCCTTTACAACGCGTCTAGTCTGCGTTTTCGTTCATCCTCCAGAATTGGAGTGTACTAAATTCGGGTACAATTGACTCAACCGCGTCCATTAGGCGAACGAACGGCTCGCTCGGGACACAAGGGATGTAATATATTACGGTTGATGAACCACCATTACTGATCGAGAGACTAAACGTTATTAAGTTCTCGGCCCAGCTATATCCTTTGGCGGATAGGTCAAGAAGAAATGGTACATTTATCAAATCCATATCTCTCCCAGGTTACAAAGAGAACTATCGATCCACAATCCATATCCACGTCCAACAGTATCTGATGAATTCAAAACTGAAAACTGCAACTCTCGCAAGTTGTAAGGTATACATAAATATATATATCTATCTATACGTACTATTCCCGGTGCACATACCCACCAATGAACCCTTCTGCAGATTACTATAGGATGCGATGGCTTAGTCGAGCGAAGTGGAGTGAAGTTATCAATAACAACGGGAACAATGGAACTGCTATTGGAGTAATCTCCTGTTCAGGAAATTTATCCGCCATGTCGGCAACCTACCATCCCCCGACCTCCCCGTTCGAATGAACCTCGAGGTTCGTCTCTATCTTTCTACCTCTCGTCTCTTCTTCTCAGCTTTTCTAGATTACGAGAAATCGTTCGTTCGTTCGCTAGACGCAACTGAGAGCACTTTATCGGTAGAATAAACTAGTCGTTCTGCAGATATTACGTTTGACATATACCCAATCGTGATCCGATTCAACGTATCAACAGCTATGACTATTCAAAACCAAAAGAAGTAAAAAAAGATGAGAAATTTTTCTTTCGATAATCAATCCACGCGTTTAAACTAGCGAACGAAAAACATTACTCATTTCCAGATAACGAAAAGTTTAATGGCTTTCAACGAGACTGAAGGCTCATCATTACTCAACAAATTCGTTGCTAGCCCCCACCAACCGGTCCTATTATTTCTACTTTAATTATAGACCACCGGCAATAAGGCACGCGATGTTCTCTTAATACCCAGACTGCAAATAGCGTCTGAGAACTTATGAGAACTAAGCAAACCTTGAAAGACACCGTTTGCATTTAGGGGTCAAATGTTTCTCTCCTTATTTTCATTCCCTAGACAACCCGCAAGGCGATCGTTCGTCCGTACTTCGGAGTAATTAAACCCCAATTCTGCACGGCCAAGCTTTCGTCCCATGCAAGTTTCAGAGACACGTGTACCTCCTCCTCTCTTCCTCTCTCCCTGTAATGTCTAGATATACTACACGGTACATAACGTGCATCGGATGCTAGAACCCATAGTCCCTTCCTTCCTTCTCCTCTCTTCCCTTTCCCGTTCCCATTATCCTGTCGTACCTGTCGTCCCCGTAATCCCTATAAAGGCATGTGTGCCGAGGTAAAGGGACATGTGTCAGTTGCCGATTAACCCATGGCTTAAGACGCGTTAGTGTATGAGATACACACCGACACGTGCCACAAAGCGAGCGTCGATGATGAGATCCGATACATGGTGTTCCAAAATGGAGGAACCTTTGAAGAGAAAAATATTTCGAGTAAACTAACCAATCATCATCGGCTGTAATCCAAGAAGGCTTTTTACAGAAAGGGCTGTAAAGTAAAAAGGGGGAAAAAAGTAAAAAGTGGATGGTGGAGTAGATAGGTCAAAGGAAAGAACAAAAAGCTCGCCCATATCTAAAAAGTCTCCGAGGTTAGAAGGAAGTCGTATATATGCCTGAGAGTTGCCACAAATATCGTTGGTGGTTTTGGGAAAATGATTGTTCGAGTTTCGTCCGCACGTTCGAAGTTTGTGGTTGGTAAAGGACGATGGAAAAGGGCAGGAAAAAAAAGTAAAAAAATCAAATAAGAGAAAAATGGACGGAGCCCTTTCCCCGGTTCGGCATGGTACTACACCTCGAGAATCGTGCGAAGCACGTATTATAAGTGGGTAGCGGACACCAACCAATGTTACGATTATGCTCCAAAGAGCGCTGGCGACTTTGAGACACGTCCCTGCGAACGAACTGGACGGTCCTGCTGGGTCGCCTCGGGTCCTCCCCTCGGTGCTTGCGCGGATGAAACTTCTGGAAGTTTACGATTTCAGGGCCGACAGAGAAGCCGATAATATCTCCGAACGGTCACCCCGCACCATCCCCGCGACCCAAAAGAAATAATACACATTCTGCGCCGCGCCCTTGGTCCCCGAAGAAAAAAAAAGGACAAAAAAAAGGAAGTTCAATTAAAGGATTACCTTCAAAAGCCCTTTATGCTTTTCTCAAGCCCCATACCAACTAACTTTTCTCTATATCGACCTCTCTGTCTCTCTTTTTCGCTCTGCATGCCTACGTAACATCTTCTCGGGGGAGTAAATAAAGTCTCGTTTCCTACCGCAAAAGACTTACTCACCGCGGGATAAAAGCTTGATAAAAAATTTATTTTTTTTACGACGGATTTATGCGCCTCCCAGCTACAACCCCGCTGTGCGTTTAATTTCAAAAACGAAGCAGGGAAAGGAAAAGAAAAAAATTTATATAGAGTGAGTCATTCCAAACTTCGAGAGTGGGAAGAGCCTCATCCGGTTTTCGCGCCCAGTCGACGCGCCGCACGCGAGAAAAATGGAAAGAATGAGGAGGGTCGAATCAAAATTATAGCATGCTCAATGCATGAGGAAGTCGAGTCGAGGTCAAGTGCATATCTGCCGAATAAAGCTCCTCCCAATCTCGGAGTTTGGAAAAACTCACCCTATACATATAAACCCAAATTCATTGCCTCGCCACCTCAATCCTGCGGGTTGCCGTCTTCGAATAAGAAGATAGATTAAAGGAATAATAAAAAAATAACACCACGAGCTTTTTCATCGCTCGACTAACTCTCCGTACGATTTATGTTATTCTTCAACTTGCATAACTTCTCATTCAAGACATTCAAACCACAGCCAATCGCCGCCTAATTCAGAACATGTGGTTAGACATTATTCACCCTTACATCCGCAGCCGCACATGACGATGGACCATTTTGTTCACTAATATGGATATGATGTGAAGGAAGGTGCCGCAGGTACCTGTATTATAGATCGCGATTCTCTGCGTCAGAGTCGCTACTCCGCAGTCATTTGTTATGATAGGCGACTGACGTCACATCCGCCTCCCTGCAGAGACCTCGAAACATTGCAGAGGTATAACACGTACGAATGTCTCTATATATCTATACACACATGAAACGGATGTTTATGTGTACCGCGAACATGAACAGAGAGAGGTAGAGACATGAAGCAGCGGCCACGCATACAGCCTAACAGTTCCATCCCCGGAATTCCTGGGGGGCTTGCCACGACTGATAGCAAATCGAATCCCGTTCTGTACATCGATCGCATATACATACAGGTTTGAATTAATTGCTGATGTTTGGGACGCTGTCGTTGGTTGCAGCAGCAGTTTCGTTCAGAGTTTGCAGCAACTGCATGCGTTGGGACGGTGAACGCTCGTTAGTTGTTTCCGTGAATAGTATAAAATGGGATAAAATAAACGTTGTAAAGTAACATTTTATCGATTAATTGATAACGTTGGGTATCATGCGGAATTTTTATATACAAATTCATTTATACATACACATATATGTGCAGACGTACGATATAGAATTTGAACAATACGTCTTTTATTAAATGAATGAAAATATTATTTTTTTTTTCACAAGCAGCAAATTGGAAAACACTACGATTTTACTACATTTCCGCAACTGATTTCTCACAGTGGACACGTTTGAAAATTCTACACAATTGATTGAACCGTAGTTAACCATTGCTACTTATTTTATCGCACTGATTTTTTCTTCTTATTCTTCCGCTGATTTGTATCGCACCGCGGATGGTGGTTTCACGGTGACAGCGACTGGATCAATCGAAGTGATGCTTATATACACCGAGTCTTTTGATCTTATCGGTTATTTTAGCGGCTTTGTCATTTTTTCATCCAGAAAATTAATATTCCTTAGAGATGACCAGACACGCTTCGTCTCCTGGAATCTTTTTAGATCGCAAGGTTCGGACAAAGGTAGATGCGGAGAATAGAAAAATACGTGAGATAACAACCGCGGCTGTTCCCCGCTGGATGGTTTCTCCCGATCGATATGCTATAGGTATGGTTCGCCTAACTCATCGTGAGGGTAAAATAAAAATAGATGTATAAAAAGTAAGAGAAAAAAAAAATAAGAGTGTGAGAAAGAAGAAATTTGGACAGTAAAGCTCCCCTTAGATCATATCAAAAAAAAAAAAGAAAACGAAAAAAGTACAAAAGGAAATATGTACGTGAAACGCACTTCACTTGATATTCATCCGAACTACAAAGTGTTGAAGAGGTCAACTTGAAAATTGAGGGATTCGTTCGTTCGTTCATTCATTAATTCGTTCGATAATAAAGTCTAATTAAAACAAAGGGTAACCTACTTCAGCCAGCAATTGAGTTTGCTTTGTTGGAACTATTGGCAGGTGTAATTTCAATTCTAATTGATTTTTAATCGGTTTTATATTGAAGTTAATATGGACGTTGCTCAAACGGCATTGACAGTACAGCGGGCAGCAGAATTAGTGGGCACGCGGACAAGGGGAATGAGGGAGGGGAGTGATTCGCTCAGTTTTCAAGTGAATAAACTTTAGTTAGAAAAAATAAAAAGCAAAGAAGTCCGACGTTATACGAACTTCCGACTCCAACTTCGTACGACACGTGACACCCCGTTGGGAATTGCTTTCCGGCTGGAATTGCAGTGCGCCTCTAAAAATTGAGATGACAACTGAAATATTACCTTACAAAACCTGATTTTATTATGTATATCTATCTATCCGTTACCTATAGAAAGTTTCAATAGCGGACCCGCGAGGATCTACCTATAATTGTCAATTTTCTTCATTTCGAGTACAACGCTGTTTTCTTCTACTTATTTTATTTTATTTCATTTTATTTCATTCTCTTACCACGTTTATTCGCGGTCGCATAACGGAACTTTTATCCCGACTAAAAGACCTTGAAGAAATCACTGGGGGACGGAGTGTGGTGCAGACGCCCGGAACGATTATAGCTGCTAGTGATATAAAACGAAACTGCTTTTCCCCGAGGAGTAGTAGATATAGCGTAGTGTATATAGTGTATATAGACTACACCTGTAGTAGAAAGGGGCGCTTTCGTAGTTGACATCAAAGAGTTGAAGGCAATGGATAGTAATAAATGAGTAAACCAACAAGGTATACGTCCGGCAGCAGATTAGTTATGTGTTTATAACCTGCGAGCGCTAATGTTGGCAGCTTATGAAAATGATTGAATTTCCTCGTATCTAAGATGGAGATCTACCCGGAAATCCATGCGCCAATTTATAGCTATATAAGGGTTCTTCAGAAGGTTGACGATAGCTCGGAATTATACTTCGTCGATTGGAAATTTGCTGATCGTAAGGGTAAGAGGTTAGAGCGGGAAAAAGGGGGAGCGATTCCGTTTTTGGAACCCTCGAATAAATCAAATAAGTACAAAAGAATCGAGCTGCCAAACTAAGTTGGATTACGGTACGAAGACTGCGCGTCGGTCCTCTAGGAACGAAACCCCGTCAATTCGGGTTAACGTCGCTTCCAAAAGATGAATTCAGAGTCGCAATCCACTTTGCGTATAATATATTTCTCTTCTCTCTCAATTTTTGGAGAGAAAAAAAAAAACCCGTTCCGACACAGAGAGAAAAAGAAGAAGTACGCGCGCTTCCCATATCGATAGAAATTCGCACCCGTGCCGCCGCACCCTCAATCTTATTTTTCCACCTATAACGCGAATTATTTTTATGCACTGGCTCTGAGCTTCGCTATAAGTTCAAAGAAACCGATCTGATTGTGAGTCCCGAATTGAAACGGGGGTAGAAATCGTCGGCCGAATGGTGGAAACAATCGTTGTTTCGACAATGAGAAAATCGGATTCGGCTATAGAACGATGTTGTGTATATATAAACAAATAGATACGTACCTACTTCACTCTCGGTATCTCGAATCCTACGATGTGATTAATACACACAGGGGTAGTAAACGTAAGCCGCTCACCTGAAACAAAGGCAAAGAGGAGAGAAATTAGATCTCAGTAGTATCTGTAAATGTATAGAGCGTATACAGTGTCTACAAAATTACATTACGTGAATTATATTTGCTTTTAGTTATACGTATTTATATAGAATATGGTGCACGTATAGCACTCATGTAAATGTACGTATACATACCACGGAATAGGTATGTATATACAGATGGAAATACCGAAAGAAGGCCTCGGGACTTGTTGCCGCGCGAGTGTTTTTCGCTTACATACCTATGGATTTATCAACTGTCGTCAAAGGCGTAGTTTAAAATACTGCTAATGAACACTAAAATTCTCAGAAGAACGATTACAATCAAGAAAATTCCTCGTAGACGGTGTATCGCGTATACCTATATACACATCGGTTGAACTCTCGGAGTTTTTTCGCGCGGTATAAGTTTGTCGAGTGGAATTAAAAGGTGGGAATTGCAATTTTAAATTCTGCATAACTGCGCACCCTATTCTATATCCACTCTACTTTTTTACTTATCCTGCATGTATACCACAGCTGTGCGCTGTGGAACCCACAATTTTTATAAAGCGTCCATCTGGCAGCGATTTCGTCTCAAAGAAATTTACGCTTTGATAAAATACAGTTCGTAACTTATTGATCCGTTTTCGTTTAAAAATTCTATACATTCTCCACAAATGCCTCCGCTGTACACGCGTATCGAATATTACGACCAGTAATGATAATGCGTCACTGATAAAATTTAGGACTCGTCAGCAGGACTTTATTTTTATCCCCATGTATCACTGCGAGTGATATTCAACATCTCTGCAAAATTTTCTTCTCACGTATTCAGACACGTATAAATTAAACTGTCTGTTATAGGATGCAGAAAGAAAAAAACAAAAAAACAAAAAGAGAGGGAGATTTCGCATAGTCATTAACGAGAATCCCCTTTTTTCGCGAAGATTGACGGTGGATTAGTCGCGATTACGTATAGTGGGAACAAAAAAACAAAAAATGAATTGAAATAATAATAATGATAATAATAACAATGAAACGGCGCAAAGTGGAGTACCCTATTCGTTTCCGCAACGCTGGTCTCAGCAAGATAATATTATTTAAAAAGAATGTGTTTTCAACTTGATGTGCCGCAAATACAGTTCCTGATATGTGTGTAGTTATTTTATGGGTACGTATGTACATACATACATCGGCTGTTCTCGACGGCTATATACATATGCCGTTTCGCAAGGGATGCCTGAATTTTTTTAAGCGTCGTTCCGAAGTCCGAGAATCGATTTGTTTACTGTCAAAACAGCCGAGGCAATATTTCAGAATTCACATTCACCCTCTGAATGTATACATACACCCACCTATGTAAGCATTTACATCGGTGTACATATGTGTAATACAGAAAAAATTCATGCGTGGAATATGGCTGCGTACATACATATATACCATTGTACATAAGATGTCGAAGTATCGATTACGTTTGTCTCGATTACGAAATCTCGATTGAAAATCCACAACGTGCGTTGAAATTCCATCATCATAAATTTCTTTCACGATATTATGTTATTATTCCAAAATAAAATTGAGGAACCAATACCTATAGATAGATAAGAAAATATTTACCCTAGAGGATGATGAACGCTCAAACTTGATTCTATTATATCTTCGCGTAAATGCCACATAGGACGAAATGTCAACGGCTTGATGTAAAAATAGCAATAAAAAGCTGAACACTTCAATGTAATGAATTAACCGAGAAAGTATACCGTATCGTTGAAATGGTCGATATCCCCGTTAACGAATCCTGAATTAATTATCATTAATACGAACCTTTTCAACCTGCAGTCCTACAGGGACCGAAAGCTTCGGATGTGTGTTTAAATGTATTTCATGTATAACCGAAGTTATCGCCTTCGATAGACTATGTGATTGCATAACAAATAACAAAGGCAAGTAACAGTGATGAAGAATTACAATTTCAGAAGAAAAAAAACTGAATCAATTTCCAGGTAGAACCGGTCCGCGTTCATATGCGGAATTAGGTAGCGATATGACACTATTATTCGATACGGGCGTTATAGCGTTACTCCTATCAGTTTTGCATAAAACACTGTATACCAGTATTTTAACTGGCATAATAGTGAAAATGCGCGTTCATTGGTATAGCTATGCGTAATTAGAAGGTTTGTCAACTAGAATACCCGTTTTCCGGTGACGAGAGAAAATACAACTATAGCAACTGCAGCGGCACACAACCGGTGGAAAACGACATTTATTCTAAAACTCTGAAATAAACCTGTTTCATTTGCACTCGTGTTTTCCAATCCCCTCGGAACCCCGTGGGTCGCGGGCATATCCACTCGTCGAAATCGAAATTCATTCAGCTGTGCATGGTGTAGCCACCCGTTCTCCCATGAATGTTGATTTCCCTTCCCACCGGGGTCTCAATATACATATATTTGCCTAGAAATCAAATGCTAACTGAATTTGACAGCTCTCAACATTTTTTTCATTTTTCTTTATTTTCTCATTTTTCGACACTCGCGCTATTTTATTCACCATAAATTTGTATCCAATTTTTCGCGCCAAACTTTTTCCAACACTACCTTTCAATCATTCCGGCTGTAAGTACGATAAATTAATAATACACTCCTTGGTATGACAAACGCGCGAGTTATGTTAATTAATCAATTCGTACACGTCAATTGGTAGAATCGACCGGAAGTTATGCATCATATTCATCTGCCTAGACTCGCATCTAGTGGCATACGAGCTACCAGGAGAGCAATCTCCATTGAAATTTGAATATAAAATGGAACTGAATTCCGAAATATAAATCATACTGAATTTATTTGTAATATTAATCAAAGGGATGAAGTTCGTGCATGAACATCTCAATGCAATCTATCCAATGTATAAGCAGATTTTGTGTCGGAATAATTTCCACTTGGTTTCTTCGGGTAAATCCCTTTGTGTATCCCTCTTATACTTACACCTATGGCGGCACGACCCGACTCGTTTCAACCCTTTTCTATACTTTGGTCCATGAAGCGACCATCGCAGTTCCCGCGTTCGTTACTCCCTTTGGTCCAGCTACGCCATACCAACTCTCCAGACATTCCCTCGACCTCCCTTTATCTCGTATACCGCGCTGACCAACTCCATGTTTTTTCTCACCCTTAACCCGCGTGGCGCGTGAGGTTAACCACTAGGGAAAAAAAGGAAGAGAAAGTGAGATGAGACGAACGGGAAGAGGGAAAAGAAAAAAGGAAAACGGGACTCCCTTCTCTCCTACTATATTTGTGGATAGGATAAGGTATATATAAGAGGTGAGGAAGGAAGCACGTGGCCTGGTGGGTATTGTGAGTTATGGCCGCGAGAAAGAGGAGGAAAAATATAACGGCCCGACGCTAAGAACGAAACGCGCGGCAGGAGAACCACCACAGCGGAACGAAATCTCTCAAATCCCTACGAAACCACAAAACTAATTCGGCCTAGTGCTCCTCTCTTTTCTCTCCGCAAACTCACGAGTTATACCTTCTCAGGTACGAAAACTTGCAGCCACCCTCTTGCTGCATGAACGTCCCGACGAGTATCAGGATCTAAACGGAGGCTGCAGGCGAGCTCGGGTTGAGAGTATAACCTTGTTCAGAAGAAACATAAAAAACGGAAAATGAGAAAAAAATAACTGGTGAATAAGGGGATGGGAAAACTCACTTACATTACGCGAGTTGAGAAAATTTTTAAAGATTCTATTGTTCGTTGCTCTCATTCCGAAAGACCAAGTTTGATCTCAGATTTGTGGTATATTTCAGAAAAGTAATTCATCTCCGCACGGTTAGTGTTGAAAGAATTTTTTTTCTTACTCTTTTCATTCACTGCGGTATGATGTGTTCGGTCAGGTGTGTCAAGGGGGGGGGGGGGTCTTCTAACTGATTTGAATAATTCGGAGGAAAGTGGTGTCAGCGGCCAATCGAGGAGTCAATGGAAACGCCGATTTGATCTAAATCCGATTCGACTCGAGTTGAATGAGATATTTATCCCCAGTAATTTATTAACTACCCTAATTCGAATCGCGCCTCGGATTTACTCCAGCGATAAATTCGCAGTGGTCGCGAGAGAGTTCGATCGATTTCCGATCAGATTTATAATTAATACGGTGATTATATGGGAATCAATACGAAAACAGGCTCGTTTCAAATGGGGTCGTGTGAAGTCAGAAAACTGCTCTCTTTTTTTTTCGTACTATTAATTCTCAATTATGCAAATCAGATAGTTGAAGTACAACTCATTTGACTTTGTACGGTTCATAAACCTGGGAAACCATCTAATGGGTATGAGTAAAATTTTTCCACGACTTGGAGGCCGAACCTCGAGAAGTTCTTCAAAATTCAGAAGAGATTCCGTAAGAAAATTTCCCGAAATTTGTGTACGAAATAAAATAGCCACAGGGGGTTTTGTCCAAGCAATGGTGGGGTGCAATGCCCACGGTGTTATTTACGTAATTTAATCAATTGCGAAGGCCTCATTTCGCGGTAGTTGACCTGCTCGTTGTCGGCAAAGGTATTTTAGCAATGGGCCAAAGCGGCGCCGGGCGGTAACCGACGCTCGCTAACAATGCGGACGTATTACGTTTACAAACAGTTGCTAGTGGTACCGGATGCACGTAATTCCAGTTATACACATACCTTCGAAGTAGGTGAAGGTAAGCTCTTCAAAATGTGACATGATAGAACGAAAAATCGGTGTAAGACTTTTCCTGACATTCGTCGATGATTTGAAATAACGAATTCTCATCGCTTACAATTTTATTATTCAAATAACCCAAGGAGTTTCCTTCAGTTTAGCATTACTCGGCATTTGGAAGTAAGTATAATCGAGTGGTAAATTGGTTCGTATCATTCATGGCCCTCGTTTGAATTGTTTCTGACGTCAGTGGCAGGCAAGTCTTGGACCTGATGGGCACTTAGAGACACACAATACCCCCAACGTCGATGTCTTCGTTCGCAGACCTTTGCCTGCCATTGTCGTAATATGTTACCCTGTAAGGGTGTAATGAGTTTTATTAACGAACGGATGAATAATTTTACTTTCAGACGTTTCGGTGTGCAAACTCACGCGACACAACCCCATTGAAATTGAGATCCCGCGTGAAAGTCACAATTTCTTCATAAAGTGACTCTTCTACCATATAGGTTTCATTTGTACACCGTCGTGTTAGCCAAATGGGTATGCATGCATAATGCATGTGCAAAATTTAGTCTAAGATAATAGCCTAGGAATTAGAAACACGTGACTGACTCAATGTTAGCGGCATCATCCATCTCTGGTAGGTGGTAAATAAACCGTATGGTTGTTTCGCGGGGTTATAATGCTTTCGTCGTAGTCGCGTTCGTCCCCCTTGAATTCCATGGTACGACGCCCGCGACGTCTAATGGTGCTACTCGGGGCTTGCTAATTGTGCGTGCTTCTCAGTTGAAGCTGGTTTTGGCGTGAAACGTCGACGTAGTTTCGCGTCGCGTCGCGTCGTTTTGCGACATTTTTATTGGCAACCGCGATCCCTGGGTTCTCGACTCCCACCACTGCTCGAGATGGTGTTTCTGGTCCTGTAGTATGAGAGGGAGTATAGAAAGAGGGGAATTTTTCCAGCACGCTGTAAAAATAATATCATCCTTTCATATAACTTCTGTGACCCAGTTTCCACAGTTAAATCAAACGATTACTCCACTGCTCCTGGAACCTCCAGAATTTTACGCCCTGCGGCAATAAGGGAACTAAAAACGATATGGTGTCGATTTATTGCAAAATGGCATTTCACGTAGACAAATATATTTTCGCATTTTATTAAAAAACCTAGTATATTATAAGGTATCGTGGAAAAATGTATTTCTTGCTTTCTTTTCCTTTCTCAATTCCAATTATTAATAGGAGCAATTGGTATTAAAGCTCTTTTCGTACTATAGGATTTTCTGTAGCCAGTTACGCCCGCGGCGCAGCAAATGTAGTCTACCGATTCAGAGTAATTAGTCCGATTGCTACCTAAATATAGTCAAACAAAGTAAAGCGAGTAACTCGTACAACCCTCATAATTATATTATTAATACACACAGATGGAACTTCTTTCTTCTCTTTTGAATATCTCCATTTTTCGAATTAAGATCTTCGTGTTTGTTTTATGTTTTTTCTTCTTGTTTTTTGCGTCAAATATTTCTCGCTGCTAATTAGCCGCTACACACAGATGTTGTACAGCTTACATGGCTTTTGCCAGTTTTACTTTGACTCGGAGCTCTGAAGACAATTATATGGCTTTTTGAAATAAGGCTTAGAAATTTTTGTCGAGTACCTACGCGGCTACACTCGAAACCCCCCTGCAGGGTATTATGTCCATATATATTAAAGATCATAGTTCCTCAGTCCTCATATTAAGCCACGCTCAGGGGCAGAACCAAGTATTCTTAAGTCATGATAAGGCATGCAAATTAATTCAATTACATTTTTGCGAAAACAGTATTAACCCAGGCCTTGAACCCTCGAGATAAAAGCTAATGAGGTACAATCTAATTAACTTGTTTATTTCAACGTAGTGGGTCTACCGTACCGTACGTACCTGCACAATAACAGCTCAAGCTGCACCATATTCACCTCGAGGAAAATTAGAATTCTAGAAATGTCAGTTACTATTCCATCTTATCTTGTCAACGATGGTAAAGATAATGATAATATTCTAGAATCGAGTACTCCGAGTACAGGTACACATAAAGTGAATATAATACTCGAAAGCTGTTAAATTCACGCTACGTCTCTGTGAATTTAGTAGAGAAATTTCTATCAAGGGATAGACACAACCTTCTGCAAATAATGAGCCAGGGTATAGCAGCGCTCGTTGGTGTTTAAACACTACTACACACTCAGGTGGAGCATGTTGGGTTCTACAAACTCCAGAGGAGTCTGTCTGTTTTAAGCAGTTGCCCCATCTGCTTTGTTTTGCAGCCTCTGGACTGAGCACATTAAGGTTTATATAAATTCGTGTTTATAGTAGCATGGAGACAATTTAACATCTCTAGCGATGACACGTGCTGTCGAGACTTTCTCAAAACTTCCGCAAACAGAGTGTTAGTAGCAGCTTTACATGGGATTGCTGATTATGTGTCTACGCACCAGGCACATCTACCTGCCACCACATATTTTACGCTAATTATGTGAGTGTATATTAAAATACGTACCTACGATCGCTGTAGAGCTTCAACCCCCCCGCCCCCATAAAATCGGCATCTTTGAAGACCGCGATCCGTACGATCCGTGTAACCCCGTGGAATTTATTTTGGTCGTTGAGTGGAATTCTTGAAATAGGTTTTACGAACCGTGACCGCGATTTTATAGTCAGTTTTGAAAGCGGCGATCTTCAGTTTCTTGACCTCGTTATTATTCGAAAAGTTTCGAGTCGCTACCCTGCGGCAAATCTAATATTTTCCAGAAAGAGGTCCGTCTATTTGTTGTATTGTAGAATTATTAATTGTGACCTTTCGCCGGCGAACATAAATTCATGTAATTTATTGCGATAATACGGAGCTTTTATGAGAATTACGCTTGCGTGGCCTATATACGCACCCCCGCTCCCGTCCACCCCACGAAATATCAACAAAACTGTCAAAATTTACCGTCGTCAACATGAATTCGTATTATGAACATACCTATATAAAACTGGTCCTTATTATTTGTGTTACTAAAATTAATGTTTATCCTTTCCCAAAACGTAGTTTAAAGTATTTGACTTGCTGAATTATATGTTACTGGTAACACTGAAGTAACGAAATAAAATTACTCAAGGATCATTCAAAGATAATTAGAAAATTTGTACACAAGCCTGCTGGGTGAAGAAACTTTGAATCTGAGCAGGAAAAAATTTTTCATTAAGTAAACGCATCATCCGATCTTGCGCATGTACGTGAGAAACGAAGATGGTAAGTATAGGTGATATAAATTTATGTGTTCAGTTTCCGCATCTTCACATTTTCGTAACGGTTTCCCCCTGCGCGGGAAGTGGCAACTGGAACATCCTTAATGATTGACTACGGCTTAAAGGATCAGACTAAAAGGATTTCGGGTGAACCGATAAGAATTAAGCTCTCTCTAAGACGTCTGGATCAACCGAAGCACTCGTATCTCTAAATGGTTGATTACACGAGGGATTAACGCCGCTATTTACCCCAAAGAAAACACCACATTCATACGCCGAGATAATTGTCAAAAATCTTCCCCGCGGTTTCTCATCCGAAATCGAAAGAATAACGTCCAGAGAAAGGAACGCCCCAGAAGAATCGCGACTAAAACTAAAAAAAAAAAAAAAACTCGCTTTGGCAGTACGGAAAAAATAAGAAAAAGCTCGCACAAAGAAACCAAGTAGAGCTCACATTCTTTGGATAAAAAATAAAATCCGCACCTGCAGGAGACGACAGACGACACGTAGCGGTTATACTATTTTTTGGTGCATTATTTCTGCGGTATTTGGCACCGTGTAGTCGTTGGCCGAGGGCGAAGGAAGAGCGTGCGGTGGTGCAGACATCGGTAGTAGCGTAGAACGGTGTGGCGGTGGAGTTGGCCTTTATACGTATTCCGATCGCGTCCAAATCAGAATTCCTTGGGCAATGTCTGACAAGACTGCGCGAGGCAACGCTTGACGCTCAATAGCTCATTACCGGTGGCTCGAACCCACTTCCACTTCTACTTCTACTTCCACAGACCCTTTCCTGCCTACATGTTCGAGGCTGAAACTCTCTCATCCCCATCCGATTCCCAAAACAGGCCCTATTGCAACGGCAGAAGCAGAAGCAGAAGCACCGCGACGGTACATCAGCGCATACATCCATGACAACCTATTACAACTAGGGTGAAAACGTGTGCGTCCTGAATGACTGACTGATATTATCGTGAGCACGCGAAATCAACGTGTATACTTGGGGATAGGTGAACATATAGGTGGGTATATTCGATCTGCAGAATCTGCTTGAAACCAAATGCAATAAGCTCTGCTGTACATATTACACTCGTACTACGTAAGTTATATAGTATGTATATAGGTATACTATTACATACGTCGTATCATAGGTACCCCGAATAATCAAACCTCTGAGGAACGGGCTAGATTTTCCATCCATCGTCTGTTGAACCGAACGATAATTTCGGTCTGATGGATGGAATTGGTTTCAAAGTAATTCCGACGGATCGATAGCTCGATATACCGCGTATCGACGATGAGTCGGTTTTTCCTTTCACTGAATTTTCGGATTCTTTGTGTTTTAAAAAAGCCGTTTTCTACCGCAGAAACATATGGCATGTAGAATAAATGTGCAAACAAAGAAGAAGGTACACACGCGTCTAATCGTATGACAACGTGCTTCAGCAGCTACCACCTAGCTTTTTCTTTTGTTTACATATCTACCCCATTCTCTATGCTACTACTTTTGTAGCCACCAGAGCGTAAAACGAATCTCAAACGAACACCGTGTACCGTATACGGAAACTGAGGGCTCCGCGAGTCCTGCTGTGTATATTGCGACAGGATGTCATCCTAAGACCTTCTCACTGAATGTGCAGTGCAATGTAACGAACACACCTGTACATTAAACTACCTTCACATTCACAAACACGCGCACACATGCCTGCGCTTGGCACGTATAACTGGGTCTCCTCTTTCAAGTTTTATGACAATTTAACCGGGTCGCTGCAAGAGAGATTTTGTAAACCCTGCGCTGTAATAGTTTAGATTCATCGTTGTTCGAACGAAATACAGTGTGGTACGGTTACGTTGTACGTAAGCCACAAGTGCAGCGTGGATATAATATACCAAGTGAAATCCTAGGATTTAAATCTAGTTTGAAATTGAATTTTAACGTGCTCTACGGTGGGAACAATTCAATAGTTTTGTAACCCCTGCCGTTCAATCGACCCTTTCAATTATCGAACTATTCAAATAAAATAGAAAAACTGACCCGTTTTGTCCCGCAATTTCAACATTCCGCATATCCACGTAGCTTTTTCCGATGATTCGACGATGAAAGATAAAAATATACGAACTTCAGGTAACTGGGGGTGAAGCAAAAAAAAATAAAAAAATTCACATCGTTACAACATGAAATGAAAGTATTTCAGTTTACTAATGTTACCACCTTCGCCATTCGCGATTTATCGATCTATTTATAACAGATATATGTATCCGTTGCGTGGACATTCGCGTTATCTGTACGAGGTCAAGTAAGGGGTTAGGGATGTAGCTATAAAGAAGAGAAAAGGAAAAAGGGAAAAAAGAAAAAAAAACAAATAGGACAAAGAGGGTAAGAGGCCAACGGGCAGCTGGAGTGGATACGCGAACATACAAGCCTTTCTTGCTTCTATTTTTCAAGGCACTTGGCTCTATCCAAACAGTCTGAACTAACAAACTCGCTGCACCAGCGCGTAAGTATATCCGTCCCTCCATTTCCCCCCTCATGCCCCATTTCCCTTTCTCTCTTTTCCTCCCTGCAACTTTCTCCTTATCTTATTCTTTCGCATCTTCGTCTGCAGCTTCCTCCTGCTTGCTAGCCAAGACCACACCGACGCCATGCCACACCGAATCGAGCCGCTTTTTACATTTTCTCTTCCAAAAAACGAAAACAAAAAAAAAACACAAACAGAGGAAAACGAAGCTGCAGGTTCGTGTATTTTTATTTTTATTCTTCATTTTAGTTTCTCCCTTTTTTATAAAACAAAAAACAACATACAAAAAAAAAGAAGCGAGGAAGCTCGCTGAACTTGGACGAGGCTCGGAACGAGTCGAGGAAAAACCAAGGTGCTACCCTAATTGCTTGCATCCGGAGGTAATGCCATGGATATATTTCTAGGTATACATGAATATTTCTATACATTTTCGTATACATTTATAAATTTGTGAGATGTGTGTGTGTTTGTATAATATTTACAGCCGTAGGTGTGCAGCTGAGGAGGATACGTAGGTGTACGAGCGGCGAACTGGCAGACTACCAAATAACATTTTCTCCGGGGAAATATATAATGAGAAAGTGTTGTCAAGGAATGCAAATTCTTTAGCTCACCGCGTGTGTATATAACCGTGGCACATAGCGATGATGATACATATCCAACGTGTGATATACGGCAGAATTTTTTATTTTCCTTTTTTATTATTCTTTTTTTTTAATTTTTCTCAATGCAAATGACACATTGCTCGAAATGAATATTGTACACACGTTTATGTCTATAGGCGTTTTTCGCCCTGCGTACCTCGCCTGATTAATAATTTGGGAGAAAAAAGAAAAATTGGAATTAGAAAAAAAAACGAAAGAAAAACTAACGGAGAGAAAGTTTTATAATCATCAAATTTCCTGGGTTGCAATTCTTTTTTTATTTTTCTCGTACCGAGGGAAATTTTTTATTTTATATATTTTTTAAATCGCGACTTTAATACGTGTTGACGATTTCGTTGAACGAAGAAAAGGACAGGAAAAAATTGCGAGGTGAATAATTTTTTTTATTTCACCATCGAACAAATAGAGAGTAAATATACATAACTGATGTATATTCACATTCTCTTCGTCCAACACACGACTAGAATATTTGATGATATTTTTAGGAACACCAGACGACAACTATTTGACATCTATTCAATATACACGATGTATTCAATATATTCGAGATATTCGAGATACTCGGAATATATTTTTTATACGAATACACGTGACAATAATTTTAACACCCTGGAGCTGGCTTTTCCGAGCCTTGAACGGTGAATTAATGCACTACGAGAGCGAATTTTATTTTTATAATTACGCGAATACCACCACAGCAGTTTATATTTTGTTTAATTAGACTCCGATGTTGGAGACAATTTCGCTCGATTATCAGACGAAATTCATAGGGTTAATTACACAGTCGACGTGCCTAAATACGTAACTAATTGTAAGTGCATGGATATGTATATGCGTATAACCCATAGGGTTTTCCTATAGCGATACTAGGAGTAGAACGTTAGTGTGATCTAATAACGAAGGAATCCTTCACGGGGCGGGTCCTGAGTGGGCATAAAAATACCATCGTTTTATCTGCGTCGTAAAGCACGCCTACTTTATAGTCTGTCGGTTACAGAAAGGTATAGGGGGTTAAGGGTGGTGCAAAGGCTATACTACTCCTAAAAGCGAGGGAGATGGGTGTAGAAATGGCCAAAAGTAAGGGAAAGAGAAAAAACTATAGAGGAGTTAGGTTTCTACCCTTCGAAATGAAATTATGACACAGGTAGGCGTGTACGGAATATTTTTCACCCTTTTATGTATGTACATTAGGTTCGCCGTGCATTATTTTTCGGTTTTATTTTCTCAAAAATATCTATAAGCTAAGGGGGAAAAACCTTAAAAATTTATATAATTTTCGGGGTCAGAAAAGAAGGTGAAAGAGGTCACGGAAGCGAGAGGGAAAAAGCTAAAGGGACACCTATTCTGAGGCTCTTTCTGAATAAACACGAAATGGCCGCGCACTAAAACGCTCCGCCAGGTATCCCCGTTTCATTTTCAGGGTTGGAGAAGAAAAATGTATACGTATATATTGCCGGGTGAAATCACCCGCCATTTGCTAACTGCGCCAGTCACTTTTCTCCCTCCAAGTTTCCATTTCTTGGTAAACTATCTATATTATTTCGTACATCGCTGTTCGATCGTATCAACCCCGTATTTCAACCCGAATGTCACGAAAAATATGAGAGAGTAACGGAGACTCGCTTCGCTTCGACTTTTTAAACCTTTCCATATCAATGTACGGATTGTTAATTCCCTCGTATATTTCACAGGCCGATATAACACTCACGTGGACGTAAACGGGTACCATATGAAAGTCATTGTGTGCAAGTCGTGGTAGCGAAAAATTTACATTTTTACGCAAAGAAGCGTCGAGGCGAAAATTCCCGTCTCTCTGCAGGGAATTTGAAAGTATGAAGGGGAGGCTAATCACTGTACATGACATTTTTTCGTTCGTAACCCCATATTCATTATTCTTCTGTACGAATTTCACCCCTTTCGGTATACGTCACTCTTGCTGCTGAAACAAAAATACGAGTAATCACATCTGAAAAATCGTGGACCACATGCAACCCACTTCTGAGAAAGTACAGGGGGTCCGAGATCATCATTCTAGGTACAACTCACCATACTTTTCTGCTCTAACGGTAGGAAAAAAAAAATAAAACAAAAAAGAAAAGAAAAAAAAGGAATAGTGCAGGATGGTAAGATCAGCAAGTAGTAGACCGTCTGGGAGAAGAGAACCTTTGTAGTTTAATGGTGTCGTCGTATCTCTCTTAAGTGCGTATACATACCCATTATATATACATGCATTTACATATAGGTATAACACCGTATACATAGAACAGGCGTTCACGTATAAGTCCGAGCGACGTCGTTTTACCTCCACAGAAAATAGGTTTATATCTATACCTACCCACGCGTTTGTACCCACATCGCGGGTTAAGATCCCTCGGGAATACCGAGCGGCGAAGCCGGGATGGTTGGACCGGCAGGGTAGCTGGCGCAGGACATCGTCGCGACTCTCACGGGAACCCCGTCGTACGATGGTTTAAAAAAAAAGAGAGAAAGAGAGAAAAAAACAACCACGTATACGTTCCCCGTCTAGCTCCTCGAACACGGTTACGCACTAGCGTTGTCTACATTTTCGTGGTTTTTGGTTCGGGTGGAAATTTTTTTTTTTTTTTGCGAGTTTTAAATTATCGTTAGATTTAAAAAATTACAATTCCACGAATCACGAGTCACGGTGACATTCTTCATCGAGGAGCTTACTGCCCCGGGCATGCTCATTTGTAATCCGATCGAAGTACACCAAGCTGCAGGGTAATCGTTATCCGACTATCCCGAGTGTCGGTGGGGATCGTCCATTTAATAGATACAACCATCACCTACGCGTAGAGAGAGAGAGTGACTGGAAGCATTAGGCAATTTACGCATATAGGTATGCGATCTCTATGTACACACCGATATTCACATAATCCTCCACATATACTTAGGCGAGCAACGTGTGTACACATCGGCAAGCCTCGATCCCTGCGCAGATGTAAATTCGGGAGTGTACATCGTCTGTGTACAGCATGACCGCGCGTATCTCTTATCGGAGTGTTGGTATTCGGTGTTATAGTGGCAGTGGTTGAAGTAGTTGAGAGGAACTATAGAGGCTTCCACATACCTACCCGGAAACGATTACAGAGCGAAATGCAGTGTGCGGTACTTGGATCTATATTCGCCTGCAGAGTCAAACCCGGGCCAATTCTGAGCCAGAGTAATATTGCCTTCGATTTCACGGTACCGCAGCTTTTCACGATAGGATGCACGTCACCTGTCGCTCCTAAAGCTTCGGCACCGCGCGAACCCGTTAACCGTCACCCTTCGAACGTACGCCCATAACCCGCCGAAAAGCTCGCAACTTGAACTTACGCTGCTACGGAGCTTCCGATTCTTCTAATCAAAGACTGTGCGCGATCGTCTGTTTTAACAGTTCGCCACTTTTTTCCGTTTCTTGCGCGGTCCAAAATTCAATTTTGGAAATTTCCACGGTTATAATTTCGTGACAACTTGCAGCAGGGGGATGAAATTATTTGGCATTGCGAATGGGATTACGTGGCTTAATCGCTCGTTCTAGAATGTTCATTGCTCAGTCCTTCTATATCTCCAACTTCGTCTGTCTGTCTGCATCGTGTTAATATCGAGCTATAATAACTGTTACCGAGGTTACTTCTATAGTTAAACTACCGCCGCTATATACCTGGATTCTGGTGTTACTGCACCGTTGAGATTAAATTAAACTAAATTGAATTAAATTAAATTAAACTGAATTAAGGCGGTATACCTAACGCCGTTCAACTTTTATTAATTTCGTACTTGAACACCTAACATTATCACTGCACCTACAGTATGTATTACCTAGAGATTAATTTCACCATTTTTGCATTTCTTATTTTTCACAACCATTCGAAACCCAATCAAAACTTTGTCATCATCTTAAATCGACCCATGTGAGTACCAAACGTTATTGCAATCGGTTACATAAATTCATCTAGATACATCCACAAATTACTCGATATTCTCACAGCACAATTAGGCATGAGAAAAAATAAGATTCAAACGCTCTGTCCCTGTAACCTGATTGCCTCGAGGATACATTGTGCTAGAAAAAAAAATTGAAATAAATGAAATAAAATAAAACAACTTATATGGGTGTCCTTTGGCAATGATTAATCATTGGATCGAACCGCGCATAAATATACGGAGCTAAATTCACGGCGTACCACGTTACCCCTCAAGTTCGCTAATTGATCAGCCCCGTGACACGCGTTGAAATTAAACAGAAGCCTACCTATACCACGAATTCGGTGAAACTGACAATGCCGTATGCTACGAAGCGAAACGACGAGTGCAAGTCCTACTAAAACCGGTGCCGTGTTCCTGTCCTCGTGAAACATCGCCTCGTAAACGCCCATAGTCACAGGTCATCCCAAAGTGAACACCGCGTTATAAATTATTGAACTTTTAACTTCAAAACGTCATCCCGTTCATCGACTGTATTCATTGCTCGAAGAAAGGTACCTCATCGATTATCAAATACTACTTCGGACCGAATTACCACTAACAATAAAAGAAAGAAAAATAAATACAAAAGTCGAAGGTTAAAGGGGGGAAAAAAAAATAATTAAGGGTCGGTAGCTAAAAAGTTCGTCACGTGTTCCCAGCGTAATGTGTTTGTCGTAAAGTACGAAGGTATTGTGCCGTGGTGGCGGTTTTTTCGTCGTTGAAAGTGGTGAAGCAGATCCTCGTGTATACGCGCAGCTAGCGTGGTGTTTAGATGTGTGTCGAAGCGAAAATGTCCCCTCCTCCGTACCTTGAAAACGTGTCTGACTTTGTATGGAAGTATTATATATCCGGAGAAATAGAAAATATATTGGCTTCTGAAACGGGTGCGGGAACTGCACTCCAGTACCGCGTTGGAAGGGTAGGTCGTCGTCGGCCGTGGTTGGTCGTCGTTGAATTGCAGGGTTTCTTACGGCTGCCGGGCGAGGTCTGGCGACGTTATATTACAACCGTATTACACGGCAATTTTAACACGGCGTCCTGCATTTGGTGTTTATACTTCGGCACACATATAAGTACACAAAATTTATATATATATACATATATAGATAACAATAACCGGCGACACAATGCAGCTGGCAATGAACGCGAAATTATTTTATACATTTAATCCCGTCGGACGGAAAAACCAGCTGCAACTACGACTGCGGCGGTTGAAAATCGCGTTTATATAAATAGGAGTAAAAAAAAAAAAAAAACGTGAGAAAAAAATATTAACTCAGAGATGAAAATTATCGGTGAACTTTTATTTTCTCATTTAACTTAATGATTCTAATCGTTCAACGATTCCGAGAGCTAATTAAAACGCATAAGTATACATCATGTCCGTGTATACCGGAGCGTTCGGTGGATCGGGGAAGCGCTAATTGGAGGACGTTGGCTGTACGGCGGCGCGGCGGCGCTCGGTTTTCTCAACGACGCCGTTGCATTTATTCGAATCTTAATTTTATCTGCTATGTATGACGAAAATAGACACGTTCACATCTCTCTGTTCGGTGTACGTAGACCACGCGAGCCGAAAGCCCTCGAGACCACGAGGAACACAAGCACACGAGTAGGAACTTCGAAACTGCCAAGTTTCAACGTCTCTCCATACACAGAAGGAGAGAAAATAAGCGAAAGAAAAAAAAAAGGGTAGGTACCTAACATACATACGGATCTTTTTCTCTCTCGTCGTCTTCAATGAAGACTTTGGATACGTGTACTGCACATATATACCGCATTAAGAGTGAATGGGGCGGCCATATTGCGCCTCGCATTATATTCTAAGTACAGTAGCTTTCCGCTGTACCAATTATTTACGATGGTCTGTCGAGATGCGATCCCATATGTATTCCGGGCTTCCGAGAAGAGAGATGATGCTCGGAGAAATTCAAATGTGAGTTATTTATATTATTTTTTATTTTCTTATTTACCTCTTTATTTTGCGTCGAGCAACTCCTGCACCCGGCCGATCTTCTCTCACCGCTGATCTACTACTTTATGCGGAATTCACACACCTTTGGTATCAAAATTTTTGCACATTTTTACGAACCCTTTGACGTCGGTGTCATTATTTGGGGCGAAAAAAGAGATGAAATGTAGGCTGAATAAAAATGGTATAAATGCGGCACGATGTAACATAATTAAAATAACTCGACGACGTCTCCGCAGACGATCGAAGGTGCGGTGGAATAATTTCAGTTTGACGATATATTCGTGTATTTTGATAATTACTATCGATGATATATAAACGCACCCTTTACGACGAGGTAAAGGAGGGCACATTACCAATTAAGGAAGACAAATGTGCCGCTGGAGTTTATCGCGGTTATATGTGTGCGGAATTAGGTTCTGCGGATATATATCTACATCTTTTTCAATCGATCGAATTCTCCGCGGCTGCAATTCAACGTTTGGATGTTAATTGAGTTGATCGAACTAATCATGCATACATTGCTCAAAACGATCACAACGTAACGAATATTAATCTGTACGAATTATTATTATCAATTCAGCTGTCGATCTCTTGTCACTTTTCCTATTACCCATTGTAATATTACTCATTTCAGTGCTTTCAATCGAAAGTGACCTTATCGAATTACCACTTAACGAGTGATGAAGTTCAGCTCCTGTGGGATCGATCGATACATGCATGAATATCATTACTTTGAAATTTTTATGAAATCGTGCGGTGAGTCTAGCTGAATCACTTGGAAAAAAAAAAGAAAAAAACTTGAGTACTTGAAATATTTAATGAGATTAATTGAATGGAATTCTGAATTACCGATCTTCATAGTTGTTCTCATGGGTTATTTCTCGGTTAGTATTATATATAATTTGTGCACGTAGGGTGTACATTATAACGTATTAACGTAGCGAGAGTGTGGCGTATTTCGGTGTAGAACAACGACATGGCAAGGGCTCGTTCATGCGGATGAAAACAAACGTTTAATTTCAATTAGACTCCCCTACAGAAGTAGTGGCGTATGGATACAAGCGTATATTTGTATGTATGTGTGTGTAGATGTACGTACACATGTACGTATATTTATATGATCACGCGCTACGTTTTACGTTCTGTGTAACATTAGCAGAGTCGCGTCACCCCGCCCCGCTTCGGGACTTTCCAAATTTTACTCGGCGCGAATAATAATTAAATTTAGTCGAACATATTGGCAGAGGCGCCAATCAAGGTGTAAAGTTGTAGTTTGAACCTAGCTTTAATTTACGTTAAAATATCATTTCATAAACCGGCGTGTATCGTATAATATGATTCTGGGATCTGTTCAAAACTTGCCAGACAGTCGCATCTATGAACGACAAAATTAACCTGCCAATATAACGATGATAGAAACTTTAAATTGTACATAGTAATTGCCATATCTGTGAGGGGAATTATTCGTCACAAATTGGAAATACATATTTTACTTTCAAATACTCGTCCGATTCGCTGGACAAACTTCTAGCCCCGGATGGTCTATCTCGTCTATTTCACGGGTGCATCAAATGTTAACTCGCCTGTTCTGCACGCGCCTGCACTTATATGTTCAGGTGATGCAAGTGAGCGTTTTGGTGTTCGACGATGAAATTCGAGGGGTTGCAGGGTTTGAAGTAGGCTCACCGGAGCTTAGAAAGTCTAACATTGTACGAGTCGAACGCGGTGCAAATTCAGAGGGGTTATTGTTAGAAAAGGATTTTAAAGTGTTTTGTCGGATTAAAAAATAATCCATTATCCACACGGCCGTGTTTGAACTCCGATAACAGCTCGATTTTCTTCGGCTTCGCTCACCATCGCTCGATCATTTCGCACGCTTTTTAGGGGTTGCATAGAAGCCGCCATGAGCTAGCTTCAATTTTTTCCCCAACCAATCGACTGGGAGTTTGAATTCATTAAAAATCAATTAGGTATAAGAAGACATAGTTACGTTGGTTTAATTAAACTGAAACGAGTATTGCGATTCTCCAATTATCAGAAACCCGTTGAAATTCATAAGAATTAATAACGATGAGGATTAAGAAGATTAAAATCAGCCGTGCAAGACGAACGTATACGCGATATAACGCGATCGTGGTGAAATTTCATCTTAAAAAATTGTTTTCAACTTGGTTTGATAATTCAATCTGTTTTTTTCGGAAAGTCAAGTTTTGTTCTGCCACAAGGAGCAGAACATATGGAGTTCTCGGGAGTTGAAATAAAAAAGAAATTCAAGTGTTTGCAGTGTGTATTTTTTAATCATGTTCAATTTCGAGGGATAGGTCCATTACGGCGGCACAACAGGCCACATGACCTAAAAAGGTGGTTTTCAATCCTTCTGGTTCTCAGCCCTCAATAAATAATAAAACAAGGGTGAAAAGGATGTAGACGAACAAAACTACTGTGTGTGAAAACGGTATACACGGAGATATGTACATACATAATATAATAGCTGTTGAGTGAGCGCGAGGGAGGGAGGGAAGGAAGTAAGGCCTAAGGCCACCCCTCATTCGAGGTATGCTCTATCTGAGCCCGTGACGTCACACACCAGGATTACTGGATTACTGGGGTGCTAACTATCGCGAAGTGAGTTAGTGCGTAGTAAAACCCAGCTCTGTAGGCAGAAGCAGATATCCAAAACCAACCGCTGATAACTAACTGCCCCCCTTCGCTCCACCCCATCGTACGCCCTTCACCCCTTGAAATAAATGGCGTGTAGGGAGGACGACGACCGACTAGGACGAGGACGACGACTGTTCAGCTAATATATACGCCTCAGATATGTATCTCGTATTGTCGCAAGACCAACAACTTATAAGCGCGTTTACTTGGACGCTTCCCAAACCCGATGCTTAAGAGCCCCGTTTGATACACATACACATACGTGTATAGAATACAGTCAAACTGCAGCTCAGAGTACTCTGATACATTTTGAAGAAAATTTTTTTACATTTTTTTCACCCCTTTGATTGCCTCAAGTTCTTATCGGGTTCATAAATATGAGAACGAAGAGAAAAAAAAATTCTGATTCCAGCTGAGTGGCTGATTCTGAGGTGTTACTTTAGTGGTAAGTTGTAATGGTAGTCTGGAATCGCGAAAAGTGGTATAATATAAGCTGCGATTATCTTGCTGTTAAAAATTACTCTGTGTATGTAACGTGCTATAGTTGCTACGGCTCAGGTTAGACCGGATTATTAAGTTCAAGACGTAGAAACGAGCTTTTATACACGGGTAGACGGATTTTTATTTTTTTTTTCAACTCTGAGACTCGTTTTATCAACTATTGTTACGTCCCATAGGGATGTTGAAAATTTCGCAAAACTACCCCCCGTCGTTTACGGCGAGATATATGCTAATTTTACTTGTATTATAATTTTCTCCAAACTTGAAGCTCCCCGCAATGAAGGTGAGTTGAAAAGAAAAAAATTAAAAAAAAAAAAAGCAGCAGCTAAACAATTTTTTAATGTGTCTGCACCGGCTTAATAGCGTAAAAAGCGAGCAAAGGTGGAAAAATGAAAATGAAAATGTGGCTCTAATTGGCAGTTGATTTTAGTTTTTTCTCCAGACATCGCAGCACGGCATGTCGACGAATTATGTTTCGTATTACAAGGTAAATTTATTATTTTCTTTGTAGCAAAAGTGCGAATGATTCACTTGTATGTTTCACCTGCTGTGAGTAAAATTTCATACTTTTCGAGTCTCTGTGCTAATGTTTAAATGTTCGGGATTTTTTCATTTCTCCTTTTTTGCACAATATCACAACGAAAACGATAAATTCCGGGGGCGGCTGTCCGAACTGCCTATGTAATCGAGCCGCTTATCTATGGGGGGAAAAAGGTAGAAGAGAATCGGTAAAAAATGGGATCGACCATATCACGAATGTATGTACGTCGCAAATCGCCTACGATAAAATTTTGCAAACCCCAATATCGTTTATATGAACGAAAATACAACAGCTAGTATTGCAGTAAATATATATACGTACCTATATACCTACCTATGTATATATATTACGGTGAAAAAATATCTACCCATAACCCACGTCACCCTCCCTTCATTTTTCTTATTTTTACGTTTCTTTTTTTTTTTTCCTTTTTTCGTTACCGACTTGAGCCGAAGAATCGAAGGTCCGGAATATAACACGACCCCATTCCTTGAAAATGTTCATAGCAAACCGCGAAATTTACATTTTTCTTTCCCTCACCTTACATCTAACGATGAATTGCACACCGATCGCAATAGATGCGGATAAGCATCAGCAGGAGTTTTGTTTGCGATCACATCTCCATAGAATTTTTTTTTTTTTTTTAATCTGATCCCGATGTATCAATCATATTTCACGGTTATTGTTGTTATCATCATTATGATAATAATATTTGAATAGAATTAATTATGACTCACGATACTTGTAACATAATTCGAAGCGTATAACATACCTTGTAACGGGTATACGTATATACTATGGGGTATAATTTTCTGTGTGAATTTTTTAACGATCCTACCGGGTTAAACTTCATCAGGTTTTACACAATATAAAAAGTCTTTAAAGTCATAAAGAAAATAGGGCGTAAAACACGCCTCGTGTTTTCTTATTTTTCATTTTTAAATTTTTCTTTTTTTTCAGACAACGGTCACGAGTGCACGTTACAGTTTTATTATATATTTCTACTTATTTTTGCCGCTTGATCGTTCCGATAATTTTCTTTTTCCACGCAGCTCACTGTGAAGTAGTAATAATAAATTGTCAAACTTTCACCGTCAACATCGTCGCGTGTTTAATAATTAAAGTTATTGGCAACGTGGTGACGAATACCCGAAGCTCTGGGAGTGTATGAAATTGAACTCGTATTGCCAGCTGTAATATCCCGACATAAAACAATGATATTCCTATAGCGTGGCGCACCGAAGTATATAATGATAATGAAAAAAGGAGGAATAAAAAAAAAAAAAATTCTCAAAGTAAATAACGGTAACAAAAGCAAATGTAGTAGAAGTTCATACCAGACAGTTGTAATTATATAAACAATTGAAACCAACGTATTTAATAAGCTTGTCTAACGAAGTTTTGTTAAAGTATATTATATTGTAATGTGTATAGCTTGGGCACGATTCAAAAGCAGAGTGAGAGTTGTTAAAAGGTTGTTTTTCACCAACCCCCAATTCAACCATTTCGCTAACCAGGCTGTAATAAACATATAGTACATATGTATATCGATACATATTTACGGACTTGGTCTATATCGATCGAAGACGATTTATTTCAGTTGTGTTCGCCCAGAATTATGGGATGCTATTTCGTTCACAGTTCGCTGAAGGTCAGAGAATGGCTGGGATATTAGGGATAGGAGGTATTTGTCAAATTGGGTATATGATTGGGTTGCTTTTGTGCTTGAAAACTTTTCCGAATGAATAATAAATACATCGATGGCAGAAATCCAATTATACGGCGATGTAATATTTATCTCGAAATATCCAATCGGTAAAATGCGACGTGTGCAAAATAAAATAATAAGAGGTAAATTTGCCTGATCGTAATTGGGCGATCCTCGAAATTTCTACTCGGGAATTCCGATTTAACTTTCGGAAAAAATTTAGTCGTCGTCCTCGATCTGCAGTTTCTCAATCTTCGATGATTTTTTTTTTTTAATTCTCACCTCATTTTCCGAACTCCGAATTCTAGATTTCTTTAATACGATTACAGAACATTTATCGAAATCTTCAGATTCATTTTCGATACATGACTGACCGAAAGTTATTTTTCACCTCCGAGTCATGAAAAAGCGGACGTCTACTTTTTGTTCCATGTCCGAGACCGTGTTACGCCTGTATAGTATTTTACAGCTTATTCCGCACGTTTGTATTCAACTTCGTTTTTTTCTTTCGCTACTACTCTTGTGCTCCTAATAACATTATTATATATATTTTTTTTTCAACAAACGTCGAATGAAAGCTCGTTTATTGAATGTACCGCATTGTTTCGTACTACGAAGGGAGCATTGTTTCGGCGTTATTGTTCTTTGGTCAAAGTTTTATGAACAATTATTAGTTTTTTTTTTACTCCCGCTTCTCTTCATATATTATTATCCCCTTTCTCCACCTCTCGAATCTCCGGGCAACAAAGAACCGTGAATATAATATTTTGTCTATACCTTCGACGCAGCTACTGCCGCTGCCACTGCCACTGGTAAAAGAGAATAAACTCTCGAGCTTCTCTCATTCGAAAACCATTTTTGTTATTGTTATATTCGTTAGCCTTTTATTTGATTTATTTTTTTCTTTCCACATCCCACGTTGTACATCGCTACGAAAATGTGCGGAGAATCAGTTATAGGTATAGATATATATACATAGAAAGACTGGATGCGGAAAAAAAAGAAAAAAAAAATCAAAGACCAAATAGCGAATCAATCGATCTAATCCAGTATCATCAGGTGAAAACACCACAGATATCATTAGGCTGACTTGATTAATTTTCTTCCTCACGGCAAAACCACTCGCAGCGTCGATATTCAATCGAAACTCGACACATTAATTAGCCGGGAAGACCCGAAAGGTCCTGATGTAGACCTGATAAAAAATGTGTTGAGCGAAAGAGAAGTAGAGAAAAAATAAAAAGAAAAAAAAAAAAAAAGAGGAAGAGCGGACAAACAAGAAACCTCGGTCAAATTCGTTTCCTGAAAACGCGATATACCGACGCGAAAACTGAACCTCGCCAAATGTTCCACACCCCGATAAACTTCCGGTAGAACAACTACGACGTTGAATAGCGAGCCGAGGAACTATTCAACGATTTGCCATCAACCATCCACGATAATAACGACCCGAATCTCTCAAACTCAAGTAACACCGATAATACGTACACCTCCGTGTACACGTATAGCGCGGAAAGGTATACCTACACCTAGATTCTCACAATCTTGGCTAACTACGCGGTATAAACTTGAAATGTGTAACAGCCCCAAAACGTGGGTACCTACCAACGTATTTCGTATAGCAGCTAACTCGGCTGTTCGAGTTTCCCGTTGAGTATCAGGCCGCATACCACACAACGCGTATATAGCCGTTCATTGTCTGAGGGCTAGTAACCCTGCAGAAATCGTTAAACGAAATTTCTCGCTATGAAGGTAACGCTAATAATTTCGTATATATGACCAAGTTTACTACAGAAATTTTTCTTTTATTATTTACACACGAATAAACAGATATTGCCACTCACGTGATATGATTAAACGTATGATCGATTTTTTTATTTTCTTGGTTCTATCAACCCCTGTAGTAAAGGAAGACGGATATGGATTATGGAATATTATATACACACGCAAAAAAAAGGGTTCTTCAACGCCCCCGTACGGCGCTGCAAGTGTATAAGGGTGTCGTTGACTGACTGTAAAGCACCTAGGTCTGTAAAGCGGCCTTTGAGAATAGCGCGCGCGCGAGCGTCTTTCCACAAACCGATCGCTTAAGAGCTTTATTATATTGCCGTAGGGTTTCTCTCATGTGCCTACATACGCGTATGTGTATAACTATGTATATGTGGTTTATTTCCGCCTGCCTTTTCCCGTCGCTAATTCTATACCCGCGAACATATCGAACGCAATTTTGAAGCGACCTCATCTCGACTACCACTCTCTTTATAGTCGAAGATCTGCCGTCGACAGAAGCTGCACGGGCATACAGCGTCTTATCTTCCAACGAAATTATATTGTACGAATAGCGATGCTTGGGATCCAGAGAAACGATATGTTTGGAGAGCTAGTTATGGTATGCCCGTGAGATGTATGTGATACGTGGGATATGGGAGGTATAAACTGAGATGAATTACTAATACGGTATTATCAGTCTTTGAGGGCGGTCTGATCAACGCGGTTGATGATAAACAATACCAACGCGCGTGTATAAGGTATACATTCCGTATCTACATTGCTATGCATTTCATAGAAGCAGCTCTGCATATTCCAAGAATTTCGATCAACGTCCTCCCCAAGTTTCAACAAAGGGTGGATTGTAAAGCTGCCGACTGAGAACCGACGGTACATGCGAATATACTCCGGAGACGCGGGTTCAAAGGTTAGACGAATCTGTATTATAATCATAGAATTATTTCCAACGAGGTGATAATTATATTTCAGTCGATTGTGACATTTATAGACTTTTGATTCTTGGATAATGATTTTTTTTTTTTTTTCTTTTCTTTCATTAATTTGTTTTGTTGTATCTGAGGGACATCGAACCGTATACATCGAAATTTGATGATCCGATCGTATAGCGGGGTACAGGTACACGTTTTGAGAAAATTTGAGCAAATAATATCCGGTTAGTAACTAGGACGTGTATAAGGCTTGATTAGATTCGACGGTAAACGATTTAAAAATGTTACGACGTAGCGTAAGCCGAGTTTCCCCAATATCTAATTTCCGTTCATACTACCTACCGGTGTCTTATCTCACTGTCAAACCCCCACAAGAAGTCCTAAGAAGCATCTGCGGAACCGGTAGAACCGCTGTATATATACGACCTATATGCATATATGTGGTACACCCACACGTATACCGCTATGTACCTATCCCTGATATACGGATTTGCTCTCGCGTATATTCTCGCGCGCGCGTTTTGCCGAACACGCGAGACTGGTAAGTGGATATACGTTTCATTAGATCCGGGAATCGCTTATGCCACATCCGCCGGCAGCCAATATACCTTCGAATATCTCTACAGCTTCTGTCTTTCTTCCCTGTCTTTCTCTCTCTCTTTCTCCCTTCGGCTCTCCTTATAACTCCGGCGACTCTCCCTACCGCATCGAACACCCCGTACGTCGTCCCGGTTTAAGACCCGCTAGAGGGATGCTGCGGCATTCGTTCCTCTCAAACGACACCGCGCGATTAAATGTAAAAGAGAAAGGGTGGTTGGGACCCAGCCCACAGCCGTACCCAACCGTACCTATACCATCCCAAATATCCCGAAGGATACCCGAGGACCCCTGGAATCCGACATCGCAAATTCTGGATCGGAAGAGAATCTAATCTTGTCTAATTTCAAAAAACTCTGTACAGAAATCCGATGCACAACAACTGAATCTGGAGCGTTTGATGGTTTTTGTTTTTTTCTCTATTGTTTTTTTTTGTATACTCCAATCCGGGTGTTGTTTGATGAATATAATAACTGGACGGTATTATTGGTATACAGTTTTGAAAAGCGTTGCATAAATTGAGAAGATTGTCCATAAAACCGTCAATTCACACCGAAGCGAGGGATTTGGAATAATTTATTAAAATAGGCTTACACCCGCTAGTAAATATTAATTAAAACCCAGAGATTTGCGTTGGTTATGGTATACTGCTAATTAAAGGGGGAGCTTAGCCACAAATTGCATTAAAATGTAAATTTGAATCAGATCTCTTCACGCGCTCTCCTCTACCGCGTTCGCGCAGCTGAGCGAGTGTCACCTGGATGCAAACCAATCTCAGCTATCATATACGGTTAGAATTCAACATCCAAGTGATTTCATGCTCCGACTATACATATCTATGTATACGTACGTACAATACATATCCACTCACGATCGCGAATGAAATCACACCGCACAACAGCAGCTGCAAGATCACCGCATGTTCTTCGCCCCCGTATACGTAAATGCGTCTAGACTGTCTAATTCTTTATTCATGCCTTATTTATCAGCGTCTCTCCTTTAATTGCGAAAACAGAATGAATGCCAAAGACCCGTTCGAAAATGAGCCGGTGTTTTTTTCCCCCCCTCTCTTTCCCCGGTTTTTTGCTTTATTTTTCCTCTCGTTTTTTATTATTATTCTTTGAGAGTTCGGGTGTCGGGTCGGACCAACGCCGCGACGCCTGCAGACTCCGTTATTCGTCTTTCGTTCCCTTATCTATATATTCCGTCTCATTTTATTCGTCTTCTTGCAACAGGATACTGCTATACAAGGACATTTTCACGCCCTTGTTGAATGAAGGAAAGTGAAATAAAAGCAAAGAGTAGACAAAATAAGGAAAGAGAAAACAAAAAAAGAATGGAAAAATAAAGAAAAATACAAATAAAATAAAGGGCAGGGCCAGTCCCCGTAAGCCAACTCATTGTCGGAGTCGAAATTGTGGACTGATTGTGAAACGAGCCGCAAATTTTCTGTCTTGTATATACAGAGAAACATCCTTTGTATCTATATTACGATATAACTATATCGGGCAAGGAACTCTCTTCTCCATTAGCCGAAACTTTTACTTACATTTCACCTGGCTGGTTTCTAAAAAGCTTTGTTAAAGAAGAACAAGCAATTCTTAGTCCTCCTCACACACCGCCCTACGAAACGAACTATAGGGTAACCCAAACCTCACCGAACAAAACGGTAGGTACCAACAGCCACCAAGTGCGTCTCGAAGTCCTCCGCGTGCTTCTATTTTCTCCCCTTATCGCGAACTTCGGAAAACGCGAGGAGGTTCTTACTTGTTTTTTATTTATTTATTTTTTTACACGCGATGACCCTCGCGAACGAGCCTTTCTTAGTGACCCATATTCAACGAAAAGCCGTACAGCGACCATGCGGTTAAAAATTTTTTTTTTCAAAAGACACTTGAAAGGATGAGAAAAATAAATAACGCGGCGCGGCAACTAGTTCCACGTATACGTCGTTTTGTACATCTCCGTATCATGTTCGGTATGAATTGGGGGTTGATCCTTTTGTTATAAAAGCTTGGTCCTGTTATCCCGTGACACCAAATACGCAAATTCGAGCTGGAGGTACAGATGTACTATAGATACGTATGACAACGTCAAGCTGCTGCGGTGATTTTGGTTGAACTAGAAACGTATACCGCCATAGATACGATGCAAAATAGGGGATGAGAGCGAGAGAGAGATGGGTGTGTATAGAGAGGGCGAAAGTAAGGAAGGAAACTAGGATACCACATCCCAAGCTTGCGGAAGGATCCCAGTGCAGATATCATCGCCAGACAATTCTCTAAACTAACTCAGGTACTGCAGCGTTTTCTCACGGGTTTTACATTCCGACCGAACTGCTATCGCAAGGCGGAAACTTAAGTCGCGCGAGATATCTTTGCAACCCTTACCGAAAGGAGAAATTCGCTTTATAAGTAAATGTATACACATATCTATATTTCTACGTATATTTTTAACGCATCGTGTTCGACCGCTGGGCGATGTGAAAGACAAACTACTCACATCCGCATATTATAGACGGTCGCGTTTAACTCGATATCTATAAGGTATATAGAATTGGTATCGAATGTTAGTTGGCTTATTTTTTATCGATGGTTTTGAATCCCTGACCCAAAAAAAAGGACTAAACAAAAGAGAAAAATCAAGCAACTTTATCAGCGATTGAATTCTGAATTAATTCGGGCATCCTCCCTCTTGCCCCCCCCCCTCCCAATCCCCCCGAACACCATCCCTACCGAACTCTCGGGAAATTAATTGGACCACATAATTGATCAATGACCCTGAATACTCCAACTCCTCCAACTCCTACGCTCCCGGCGTTTGTCCTTCAGACACTAACTCGAACGCCGCAACCTTCACCTGACCTTTACACGACCTTCGTGTTTGATTTAACCGAAGCGGAAGTCCAGACGACGTTAGAATGTAAGGAATGAAAAAAAAAGGAAGAGAAACAAATGAAATCGTTTCAAGCCGTACGACTAGGTGCAGGTGCTTTCATCGCTATGCCGGGGAGTGGCGATGATCGCAAGCTCGACTTTAAAAGGCATAGCCTCTTTTCTAGCGAACTACCTGCCGTTGACACTGATTTGATTTCTGTCCACTCTTACTTGAACTGTCCAGAAGTGAATTTATAAGGTGATGAAATTCTCGGTGTTCTCAAAGCAGTCGCACACTTCTGTTTTACTTTTCATTGCGTTCCGATTTTTGCAGTGAATCGAATTTTTTGTTTCTTGGGAGGGAGAGGGGAAGAACACCCAACATAGATAGTTGTCGACGTATCGGAACCCCAAGGGTTTCAGGAGTAAGAACGTACCGATCCGTGACCGCGTTGGGGTTCGAAAAAGAGGGAGGGTATAACGTTAAATTTGCATAATTATCAAATGAAAATGGTTGGAGGATTCGACAGCGGTCGATCGGTAACTGTGTGTATTTTACGACCTGGGTATCAGAGTGGTACCTAAAACAAATCGGACGTTATTTCAGCCAGTCTGCAGTAATAAAATGTGCCATTGCAGGGTAAAAGAATAAAGGGAATAGCGAGAAACGAATCGAGGAATGAGGTGAAGGTACAGAAGTATAGAGGTGCCGCTGGAAGCTTTTATCGTATATTTTTCTGATTTTCTTTTTTCATGGAAACGGTAAAAACGTCGAAGCGAATCCGTGTGTTCGAGCCATTTGACTAATGAGAAAGTAAGAGTGGTAGGTACTTATTAGACCGCTGCCTCTACTATAGGATTTGAAGAGAAGAAAAGAAATGAGAAGAAAAAGGAAAAGAAATATCACTCAAAAATGAACAAGATCGAATGGTCTTTTTCTTCAAATCACTTTTCTTTGTTCAGTAGAAAAAAAAAAAAAAAAACATAGAAATAAGCTAAATCAATGAAATCAAAAGGAAGGTATATATCTATAAACGTTCGCAGCAATTTTGTGAAGCACAAATTACCATGACGTCTGGTGCGCCTCGGGAAGAAGCTGGTGGTGGTGGTTGCGGTCGCTTTAATTGAGTGTAAGATAATAATTAACTGTCTGAAATTAAACATCTTCTTCGAGAAGAGTTCCCGGTTCCTTGGACTACGCAAAGAGGACCAATACCGATTTAACATTCAGAACTGGAAAGGGTTACAATTCAATTTGCAACCGGAAACCCCCTTACCCGGCCTCGGCATTATGGATTTTAGAATTTTTCAGTCTCTTTTTACCCCTCCACTCTTCGATTCTTTCTCTCTCCATTCATCTGTTTCTCTCTTTCCTTCCGTTTCAGTGACGCGGAGAGAGCGAGTTGCCTTTGAGCAAACCGAAACTGCCATTCGATAATTAATTGGTAATTGTAGGGCGCCAGTTGAGTTTGCAGCTGGCACGCCACGTTACTGTTACATCGTTGGTACTACCCTTTCATCTATCGGAAGTTGATACCCGGTCCCATTACACCGTTGGACCTAGTTGACGAAAGCATTTTCCAAAGGCCCAACCCGAACCCCGATTTCTACCTTCCGCTCGCGGGCTCAATGGGGCGATGACCTATATAAATATAGGTCTACGCGTTTCATTTCATTCCCGTTCTCGTAGTTTCATGGCTCGAGGTAAGCTCACAGAAATGCACCCCAACAATCCAACGCAGTAATCCACCTCGACCACCCTGGCTTTTAGGGTGTATCAAAAATTTCTTCGACCCGTTAAGGTCACCACAGCTGTACCGGTACCCACAACCTTCGCGATTGATCAGCTACCGTCCATCTGCAGAGATTTGAAGGTATAGAAATCGGGAAAGCCAGGCTCATGCAGCCAGTAAATTTGGGGGCTCTGTTAAACACGCCCAACTATACCTATAGTTGCATCGAAAATCTATCACCATAAAGCTGAATCCCAACGAAACGCGAACCTGTATCGTGCATATCCCATTAACCTAGTGCCACGAGGATGGATGAGGTACGTGGTGGTGGTAGTGGTGGTGGAAAAGGAAGGGGAGTGAGCGCTTATGTTGTATTTTGGTTCACCTACCTGCTCCACGATCACTTACACCGAGTAAGTCGCGCGTGGGCGAGGTACGAGAGACCAAACCACCCCTTCCACGGCTCGATACAAGGGGTTGTTATTTATAGGGGGGCTTATATTTCACCGGGATATAATAGAGAGTAAACTAGACTGGTAGGCTGCACCTAGTCTGGTGATTGAACGTGTCCTTGAAACTCCGCGCGAGGTTCATGTAGAGCAGTGAAAACGTGTGAGCTTTTTTTCCTGTTGTGAATCGGGCGTGTCCAGAGAGTGTGATAAAAACTTTCGCCAACTTTCAACGTAGAATACTTCATTTCTCAGATCCGAAAAACAAGTCGAACCCTCTATGGAAAATAAGTTATACATGTTCGTCAGTTCTGACGATTTGGTACGTGTCGAAACGCGTTGTCTTATATCTCAATTTCGGGTACGTTGCCCAAAGATGGTCGTTCGGCTGTTTCGCCGCGATGTTGGGAGTGGCGAGCATCCGGGACGTGGTTTGTTACGGGACTAGGTTTACGAGATCCCCGGGGAACGAGGAGCCAACGTCGGAAGGGGACACTGGTGCAGAACACCGGAGCGACCTGTAGGAGAGAAACGGAGAAACGTTCATAGCAGATATACTACGGGGTAAAAAGAGGAGGACATTCGAGGTGAGGAAGTAGGGAAGGCTATGTCATTCCGTCGCGTGTGACGCGAATAACGAGAATGACCCCATGACCTACAACGCTTTACCAGATAGACGACTACGCGGTCGTTCACGATATCTGTCCACCTTAACCCTCGTACTGATATATTATAAGAAAGGACTCTGGTGAAGAATGAGCCACGGCGACTCGAAGACATGTATGCGTGTAATTTTTTTTTTTACCCCGTTGAGATTTCGGAGCATGAAAAAGAAAAAATTGGATCGAGCTTTTACTGAAGTCTCGTGAAACGCGAGTGGTTCAGCGAAGTGTGCAGCGTTTCCCCTTTCGAAATTTGAGAGCCATAATATTTCCATTTGCAAATCGAGAGACGGTTCGAACGGAAGAACCATTTAATTGAAAAAAAAAAGGAAGATATTGGCCATCCCTCTGTAAATGCGGAAAATCCATTTTAATTATCGTTTTTCATCATCGCTCCTTTGTCATCGCATCTCGCTTTTCGATTTGCTCCTGTTTGAGAAGCGTGTATGAGGAAAGCAGAAATAAGCGACTCCTTTCTTCCTTGCTCTCTCCTGCCTTTTGTCGCTAATCCGATTAGCAGATGACGGGCGTCGAAAGTATTATTAGCGGTCCGTGTCTCTTGGACGTGATGCACAACGTTCGCCCCGACACCCTCTTGCACAACTGGGTAGGTACGGTGAAACGGAATAATTCATGCGTACCGTGCCTAAATTGGTAGCGGAGCTCGGTGATCCACTTTCAAAGGACCGGAGCAACGTGGATTTCTGCTAAATTATTACGGAGCATTATGATCCGGCACCCTTTGGTCGCTACCATCGCAGCCACTACTGCCGTTGCTGCTGCTGCTGGCCACTCTACAGCCTGTGAAAGGTACTTTTTGACTAAAGAAACGCGATGTGCACTTGGACTCAGATCTAAATCTGAATTTTCTGCTAAAGAACCCCTCCCCGCCCCTTCCATTCTTCTGGAATTGTTATCTGCTTTGAAATCCCTTAGTCGCCTGATTTCTGGCATCGAAATTCCCTGCAGTTCTTCCTCACCCCTTGCCCGTGATGCCTAATGAAATATCGTTGTTATTGTTGTACTTTGTATAGAGGAAATACGTAAATCGCATAAGCTGCTAAGCCGGCTTTTGTGACGATCAAATAGGCGTCGGCTCGCCTCGCCAACTCTCCAAAGTGCCTCTTCGCAATTTTCTGTAGCTATACAACCCATGTAGAATATACCATACAATAATACGCTTCAAAATACGAGACCTCAAAACCCGAGCATGAAAAATGCCGGTAAGAATGTCTGTCGAAACAGTTTTTTAGGTAGTTAAAATTCTCATTCAAATCAGTAAATCGACTGCAGGTAATAATTTTTTAATTTCGAAGCAAAAAATGTCCCACTTCGAAAGCACAATACGTGTCTATAGCCAAATATAAAACCTAACAAATTTTCTTTTATCATTCTTCGCAGAAACGGTTTACTCAAAAGTAAAATGAATGGATAAAATCGTTACTCTTCATCTTTCCGATGTACTTATACGACTGCGGTAATATTTGAAGAGTTTCTCGAATTTATATTCCGAAATGTTATACGCAGCGCGAGCCACTGCAGCAGTGGCACCACCAGCTCTATTGCGTATCCCTCGCGTTCCTTGAATTCCCTATATAAGTGTATAAATTATTCTGCGAAAGTTCTTCCGTCGACGAACAACCTGGTGGTGTATACGCGTCGTAACAGAAATTCAACCCTTGGAGCTTCAGTGAAGTCAAACGTCAAATGGAGAAGGATACGGACACTATGGTTGGATATAACTAGAGGTATTTCAGCATAGAACTTGCTCCACATTCAAGCATAGGGTCGACTGTACGAAAGAAGAGACCTCCGGCATTCACTTCTGTTTGGTATACAACGCTTAATGTAAATTTCATTCGAGCGACTGCCCGCTGCGGAACTAGTCTTTCAAAGTTGGGTCAAGAGGGTAGCGTTTCTAGAGAAATCATTTCTCAAATCACGCTCGTTTCTGCACGTTCGTTTCTACATAGATCACTTCTTCGGATGTTCATGTTCATGTTCATCTACTGCAGATGTACTTTTTTTAATCGAGTGATATATTTTCAGAGTTAGCTAGTGAAGTTGCACTTTATAGAAATAAAGGCACTTCGATAACATTTGTGAAACCACCCCACATCGAAACAAACCTGTGGAACCAATCGTTGGAGAAAATGATCTCTGATCCTCTTCCGTTCGGGTGATTTTTTTTTTCTAGTCGGGTTTGTCTATTTCACATTTTGGCCAATTCGCCCCCTGTTTTGGGGTCAAAAATCAACATTTTTTTTTTTTCGAGTTTGCTATGATATTCTTATGTATTTTGATCTCAGGAATTCGAATCTGCGAGCCAAATTGGTCTACCTTTAAAATTAATCGAGTTATCGCCAATTCATCGTTCTGGGAAGTGAAAAAATGCAGATATCTTGATGGGATTAATTCGTAGCTCAATTTAGTCGACGGGTTCGTGTTCCTGAGGTCAAAATACGTTGGAAAAGTGTCCTACGATCGATTTTAAAAATACTTCATTTTTGACCCAAAAATCGAAAAAATCCAAAGGGGTATACCTTAGATTTTTGTCGATTTTGGGGTCAAAAATAAAGTATTTTTTAAATCGATCGTAGGGCACTTTTCTTACGTATTTTGACCTCAGGAACACGAATCTGGAAGCTAAATTGATCTATCTATAAAATTGATCGAGTTATCGCCAATTTATCGTTCTGGAAAGTGAAAAAATGCAGATATCTTGATGGGATTAATTCGTAGCTCAATTTAGTCGACGGGTTCGTGTTCCTGAGGTCAAAATACGTTGGAAAAGTGTCCTACGATCGATTTTAAAAATACTTCATTTTTGGCCCAAAAATCGAAAAAATCCAAAGGGGTATACCTTAGATTTTTGTCGATTTTGGGGTCAAAAATAAAGTATTTTTTAAATCGATCGTAGGGCACTTTTCTCACGTATTTTGACCTCAGGAACACGAATCTGGAAGCTAAATTGATCTATCTATAAAATTAATCGAGTAATCGCTGATTTATCGCTTCAAAAAGTGAAAAAATGAAGATATCTCGACGGGATTTATTCGAAGCTCAATTTAATCAATAGATTCGTGTTTCTCAGGTCAAAATACGTTAGAAACGCGTCATACGATCGATTTTAAAAATACTTCATTTTTGGCCCCAAAATCGAAAAAATCCAAAGGGGTATACCTTAGATTTTTGTCGATTTTGGGTCAAAAATGAAGTATTTTTAAAATCGATCGCTGCGCACTTTTCTAACGTATTTTGACCTCAGGAACACGAAACCGTCGAGTAAATTAAGCTAGTCAACTTTTTAAGATAGGATTCCTTTGCCCCCTTTTCCTATTCTTCTTGCTTTCCTCGATCTTTTTGTGATATTATGCCAGCATCCAACTTTTATCAAAAGTCCAATTATTGTGTAAACGAATGTACATAATGCTAAGAATTTCGTTTCGTTTATTTTCTTTTGTTTTTTGTTCTTCTCTTCCAGCGTTTTCTGTACAAATACTTCGGGATGTTTAACGCCGTCAACCTGTAAATTCTTTGAGTGACTGAAGATCGAGCGAACTTCAGTGAGAGACGTGCGGTCAAAATTTAAGGATAACTTTTTTTTATTTTTCCTTGTGTCACACTAAAAGAAAAGTTTGCTCGCAGTTCACACCGTCTTCGTACAACTCGGTCGTTCGGTATTCCCACCGAAGTTGAAAAAAGAAAGAAAAAAGAAAAAAGAGAGATAAAAAAAACAAGACATTTTTTTCCCCCTTCGTTTCGAGTGTTTGTTAAATTGAATTCGACAGACTGGTTTATATCCAAAGGGACGGGCGAGCTTGCGCATTCTATCAAGGCCACCTTTGCTCACTTGTTTTACATTCTGACAATAAGGTTGCACTGTGTATGTATTACCCCGGACCTTTACTAAATCCGTTGCTAGTAGGGCGGATGATGATGTTTGCCTTGAATAATTCTACACCATCATACCTACCCTTCTTGGGATTCGCTTCTGAATCAGCAATAGACGGTATAATTTTCCACCTCTTTCCTTGGAGCTTCCAACGCTTTTCCTTTGCCCTCGAAAGAAATGTATGCTGAATATATAAACAAAAAGGTGAGTGCAATTACCCTCAAAAAAAAAAAAAAAAGAAAAAGAACAACTCGCAAATCTCATAGTTCTGCCTCACATAACGTTAGGAAAATTTTACTCATGCAAAGAGCAGCAGCAGTTGTTCGATATACATATGCGGTAGGCCCCCCCATCGTGCTCTGGTTACTGAAGGACAAGAGCTGAACGGGGCAGAATTCTACAGGACAATTCTAGAGCATCCGAACCACCAGAATGTAGAAGTCGGGAAAGACGGGGCGTAGTGTTCCCTTGGGATACGGGAATCGTCCCTTCGTTAAAAAGCAACCAGAGATTTTTCCGCTCGCGCGCTTTCGGCCGACCATATCCTCCGCATCTCCGTCGGAGTATTACGTAAAATTTTTAAAAATGTGTCCACGGCGAAAGAACAAGGGAAAAAGAAACAAAAAGAAAAATGATTGAAATATTTCAGAATTAAAACTTCGTCGGAACCAGCGAGGTTAACTCGGCACACCAAATGCAACTGATGAGCGATGGTCGTGATGCAGTTCATATCGGCTGAAGGGTCAGCGAGGATTACGGAAGTGCAGCATCGGAAAGAGACGGCGTGACGTTCTGCTCACGCTTAATCTTTGCTGAAACCGATGATTGGTTGGATAATTAGAGACAATGATTGCGGATCGGTTTGGCAGTCAACAAAACACACAGCTACCGCGTTAAGCCCAGGAACTGTGGGGTAATGATAGCACAAACACGGCTATGCATACAACGAACAAGTTTTAGCTATACTATTAGATGCATATATAGTCCCTTCCGCATTCAAATCATCGCAGCTTACACTATGCACTTCTGAGCTTGTAGTTTAGCCATAAACATCGTTAATAGTTTCTCAATTCCCTCGGCGACGAATTAACTAAAACAAAGTTTCGTCAAAGATTAGAATTGTTACAGCTGCAGCTGCTCCCGTAATACCGCACTTGATCATACGCGGTATTTACCGAGAACGTAAATTAAAATCGGCGCTAGAAGATCCGCGAATGAGCAATCGAACAAAATCGAAAAAAAAAATAAAAAAAACTCAAAGAAGTGAGGATCCGAATTGGAAACGGAGATTTGAAGATGGCCAGATCAAAGCACGCCGCGGGACCCTGTTGCGAATCGCATCAAACGTGAAAGACCATTTCCTTTCGTTAGGTATTTTTTTCTCTTCTTTTTATTATCCTTTCTTTTCTTCTTTCATACATATATATATACATTTTTATGCTTCTTTTGCTTTTTCTCGAATAAGGATCGAGAAGTGTATCGAGTGGATTGCCTAAAAAATGGTTCTCATTCCCGTGAACCGGTAGATACATATCCTTCGCGGCAAAGTTATACGTATACCTGTATGCGTTGAGAACAAACCTCAAAGCAGATCTTGCGTTCAAAGGATTTGAAAGGGTATATCGGATGGTCCGCAACAAGGATAATCTTTTTGAAATCATTGAAGAGTAAAGAGATCATGGCGAGTAGATATAGCATGTAACTGTAAAGATTATTGTTTAGCAACGTGAGTCGTCGCTTTGAAACAACCATCAAAGTGTTACGAAAAAAGAAAGACCTTTTTCCATCCGTCCGGCTCGTGCGGCTCACGAGCAGTTTCTCCATCACCCTTGAGGAGCGAGCTATTAACGTAGCGAAGATAAGCAACGTATGTACGTACGGACGTGTATTATATGGCGTATAGTCCGTTACAGTCGTTGTATAGGGTTAGAAAAGCTACTGGCGGAGTAATGATGTGAGGGAAAGGTTAAAGTTGCTTTTGCCGTTGCCCTTGCTATACATATACCTTACCGTAGCTCTAATTTATACAGAAACTTTGTGACACGACCTAATTCTCCATCAAAACCAACGGTGTACGCATAATAATGGTTGTCTCTCCACAGTTCTGTAGAATCCACCCCAGTCTCCTGATTAAGGGTGACGCAAGTAGCTATATGTGTGCATATATATACATATATACTCATATGTATTCTGCATGTAACACCCGCTGATACCTAAGAGCTCAACTTTACACCCATGCAGCAGTACGCAGCAATTGGAATTTTTATGAATATTTAAATTAATTCTTTGAATTCGGCTCAAAACGATTTCTTCGATAGCTTTTTTTTTCTTCTTCTTCTTATTCGTTCGCGTATTTGTCCTTCGCGAATTCGCGTGGACGAATGATGGTGTTGAAAAAAAATTGCTCGATTAATATATTAATTTATTAGCAGCTAGTGATACCGTTGAATGTTGAGAGGTTTAATTCAGTTAGGAGATTTTGATACCGTTCGAGTCAGTTGATTTTAGAGAAATCGTAAGTACCAGTTTCGTCGTGGCTTAAAATAATTAATTATCTTTCCGAATCTTGAACTCCCTTCGAAAATTCACCCTGTACATGTAATTTAAATATACGTGGTATATTTAGAAGTAATTTGTGGAAATTACTTTGACTTTGACTGGAGAAAAGTATCATCGTGTGCCCCCCAAGAATGTAGACGTACGAAGTGTGTAATCAACTCTCGTACAAGGACCTGTTCTAGACAATTTCGATTCTCCCAGCGTTATGAGGTTTAATTCGATCCGCTCCTCTTCTTCTTCTTCTTCTTCTCCTCTATCTTCTCTTTTTATTTATCGTCAGCCCGCTCGCATGCTAAACCAAAGTGAATTGGTGAACCTCAGAGCTGGGTACCAGCTAGGTACGCTCGGTGAATATTTTCCATTCAGCACGTTTGAAGAAGGAACAGAAAAAATAGGGGAGTCGAAAAAGAATAAGGGCGAATAAATGATGGAAGAATATATAGTTGAGGAGGAACAAAGTGGAGTTGGGTAGGAAATCGGAATTACCTACAACTAAGGTACGAAAGAGAGGATTTTACAAAAGTTTTGATAATAAATTAAAAATAATGAACAGGATCCGGATATTTGCATAACAATTTTTCAGCAATTAAGACGCGTAATGGTAGAAAGAGAGATCAGAGGGCTGGGGATACGACCGCGACGCAAATTAGTGAGATTTCTGCTAGGTGTGTCTTACGAACTCTGGAAGAGGATGAACGAGGACCCACTTTGGCGACGTCCGATGTGCCGCCCCACGCCAACCCTGCTTCGTCCTAACACCCCTAAATTATTCAATTATCGAAGCCTTTGAATTTGGCCACCCGCCAACAAGGAGTGAAAAGTCAATTTTGTCGAGGAATATTTTAGAAGATATTATCGGTGGGTGTGCAGATCTCGGTACCACGATATAGTTTCAATTTTTTTCAAATCCTATCCGAGCACAAAAAAGAAAAATATCCCTCTAGCTATCGCAAGTTTGAAGCACCTTTTAATCCGGCTGCGAGCATTCGTGGCTTTTTTTTTTACCTCGATGTACAGCTATTTTTTTCCAATTTCAATTGTTATCGCGCGCACCTCACACTTAGCGATTGCTGTTAGATGTGCTATAAATGTATATATACATGTATATATTTACGTTGTGTAGTCGAGCTATAGTAACGCCAGCCATTAAAAGTGAAACACGTCCATTAACCGCGTGTGCTTTCAGCCGATGGTTACGTAAAGAATGCAATAATCATAAAGACGACAATGCGATCGCGGTTATGCTTTTCATACATAGACTCACGTGGTAGACTCCTAAAATTCCGGACAATGAAAATCCAGATAAATTCCGGTACATAAGTCTTTCCATTTCACTGATTAAAATTCTATGAACATTAAAAAAAAACAAATCAAACATCACAAACATAAAGGTCATAAAAATCAAAAACGATTCGTCTAGCAACAGTAACATCAAAGAGAGAACTCACTCGTCGATCCGCTAATTTATTAACATTAAATTAAGTACGTTCGCCAAATTGGTTTACACAATTCCGTGGATGAGCTCCGGGGAATCAGGTAGGTTAGAGCTAACCCGTTTCCTAGCTACCCATCCTCACCTTGGTAGAACTACAATAATTAATTGAACGGCATAGGGTGTACCGCACGAAACCGACAATTATTCGCTCATCCGAATATCTGCGAAAATCAAAGTACCTTTACAAAAAATAAACTTTTCATCTCGGCTAAACCGGATGTTTTTGCCGGCTGCGCATCAAAAACGCGAAAAAAAAATCTTCCACATTTTTTCGAAACCAGAAAATTTTCAGTCTCTATACGTCGAACGCACTAGTCGGTCGTACGGGCGGAATCCAGGCGCCGTAGGTTCTCCAGGGTGCAGGTTGCACGCTACAATTACTAGTATGGCTACATACATAACTCCTGCAGAAGTTAACTACAGCCGTGTATTTTGCAATAATATAGGTACGTGCATATGTACTTTATGTCTATGTATATAGTACACTGTACACCTATATAATTGTATAGCTACGGAATGTTACCACCTTGACTATAGACATACACACCGCGAGAGCGAGCGGGGCGAGTGCACGTCTACCGTAATAGTGAGTACGTTGTCGGGTTGGGTTTCACGAAATTCTAGCAGATATTCTCACACATATATACCAATGGGGGTTTAGATGGTGTTTGAAAGTTGCATCTACCACACACGTTCGTACAGCTATGTGAATTCCCATATAGTTGTACTGTACTCGTTGGAACAGCCGAAGCACTAATAACCCTGCTACCGTTATAATAAACTCTGTAGAGGGTGATGAAGAGACACAAGGGGTAGAAATGGGCAGAACTACCCCCTTGGTGTCAGAGCACCCCATGCGGCCATAACGAGAGTGCAGCAATTCGACCTCTACGTGGCTACGTGTCTGTATACGTATCAGTTGAATTTTGCGCATCGAAAATGTGCAGTACTAGTAGTCATACCGATATGTATAGGGTTATGTCACGTGACGGAAAATGAATTTCGTCCTACGGCTAACGATTTATTTTTAATCGATGTATATTGAAATTTTTTTCGCAAATCGTCGCATAGGCAGCCTTCGGCAGCAGCAAGTGGTTGAAAGCGGAGAGAGACGAAGGTATACGTAGCTACGTAGATAATATCGTTTAGAGCGTCAATGTTTGAAGTGTCTATGCGGCTGCCGCGCGGTGTGTGCAGGTGAAGAAGTTGAAACGTCGGCGATTTCAAGGAATAAATATTAGGTACTCGGTGGAAAAATCTGTGAGCGCGGAAGTTGAGTTAAATTGCTAAACTTTTCGGGAGTCTCAACGATTCAAGATGCCCGGATAAATCTTTAATTTTCCGGACCGTTATCTCAGGGGCGGTGAAGAGGGTCGAGAGGGGTAAGTATAACAAGATGGCGTTCTCCCGAGCAGCTCAACGGCCACCGACGCCGGTCCGGACCGTCGTGTAAAAACTTATATATACCTTATGCCCCCCTGCCGCTTCTGCTTTTGCTTCTGCTTCTGCTTTTACTACCGAAAGCTTCACCGTCACGCCGACGAGGTGCCTTCCGGAAATAATTAATCCCTGATGAAATATAAGTGGATTTCACAACGTCGCGTACTGCACTGTACGTATTACGAGCCCATGCGGATTGGATTATCCCGGGCGTTTACCGAAACTCTGACAATTTTCATTCATTTTTACTCGGTTTTTCAAGCTTTGTTATTTTGTTTGTTCGTTTTTTTTTTTTTCCTTTTTTCATGCAGGATAAGTTGAAGGGAGAATTTTTAAAATCGTCTTGTATACAAGTGTAAGAATAAAGGCCGTTTAAATTGTATAATATGTGAGAGGAAATCGGCTTTTCCGTGATCGAGTAGGTATAGGTATAACTTATTTGCAGCGCTCATACATTTACGAGTTGACCTTATCGCCTCGAGGGATCTCCGATAATCGTTGAGCATATAATAGTAGGTGGTACATACATACATTCCCTAGTAGCTGAGTGACTTTAGAATCGATTCCATCTATTGCGACGACTGCCGCACAATTCCGGCCTCGCCACGGGGTCTATACCTAATAACGCGATGGTATAACGTCAACACAACCAACCCTTTGTTGGCTTTCATATGTACAATGTCCAATTTGGCCGCGTGTGTATCTTATGCCAATTACGTAGTGATTGGATTCATCCAGCAACACAATGACACGCACCGTGCGACGGGATGTCGGAACAATTTAGTCATAAGCCACTTGAGTTCTCAGAACTTAGATTAATATCATACCTCCTCTTCCCATCTCTCCCCCTCTCTTTCCTTACTCTTTCTCTCCTTTCCCTCGTCCCTTTTCCCGAACCCCCCCCCCCCCCCTTCACCTCTCTCAACTCCATCCATTAGCGAGATCGAATCGTGGCAAGGGGAACCAAGGGGGGACCCTGTGAATTCTGAACTTTGTTTCGGTTTAGCTAATTACCTTTGCATTTTAACAGGTGACCTGACTTTTACGATTATCAATCATGTTTCTTGCTCGAATGTTATTACACATTTGAAAACCGGCGTATTTCTCATAAAAGTTGAAAAAAAAAAAGAATAAAAAAAATATAATAAAATAAAATAAAATTACACCGCGGTATTAATAAAAAATATAAATTCAAGTAGATATACATAAGAGCGAAGAGGGAGGAAATGAAAAAAAAAAAGAAAAGAAATTTAGAAAAGTCGTTTTCGTGCCTAAGTTTATAGCGTGCGGTGTATATGTGTACGTAAAGAGTTATAACGTCAACGCAATATATTTCGTTACTTGCATTGTACCTGCGTCGTGTTTCTAAATTATTGCCAACTTTGTTGAATGGGGGTTTATACCATGTAGTTATACGTACGTATAATAAGCAGGGGGTTCCCCCCCCCCCCCGCTCAAGTTGTCCAAGGTAAAAATATACTAAACACAATAATGATAACAAGCGAGAACGGAGACCGGAACCACAAATCACGAGGACAGGGTGCGAGCGTAAGCCTAAACTTTACGGTTGCTGTTATCATCAATAGGGTCTCTTTTATAATAGGATTTCATGGTTGCTTAATCTCTAACTTTCCGTTGCGTAACCGGATGAACTTTGTGTTCATCATTTGGCAGCAATAAATGCTGTTTCTATACCGTAATGCTCCTGCAGGACATTACGCCCCATAAAACCCATGCAACGACGATAAACGGACCACTTCGCGAACGATATGCACACCGCCCACATGATTTGTTGCTACTTTATTTTTACTTTCATTTGATTTCGTTTTTAAACATTTTACTTTTCTCTCTTATTTTTTTTCGTTTCTATTCGTGCTAAATTATTGATAACGCGTTAATCTACTCGCCGCTTTTCTATAATTCAGTATTATTCTCAACACTGCAATAGCGCGGTAACTTTCTGGGATTATTATTTCAGGGGTGGTTTTCGCCGTATTTGCAGGCTTACCTAGACCCGAGACTGATTTACTTAGGGTTAACGGATGCCAGAGGCGTTAGTTAAATAAAGTAAATAAGTGCGTATATATATCCCTCTTTTCACTCACATTGCAAGTATAGCCTACCATATTACTCTGATAATTCTTTTACTCTACTCTCCGCCCCTATTATACGCCCCTAGTTTTACTTTCAATTTACTTCCTCGTAAGTAAAGCAGTAATTATGTACAATATACATACAACTCTATACCACGTGAGCATGAGAGAGTCGAATGAAAGTTTGTCCGATGAAAAAATAGAACTTGAGATATTTTTTTTATCATCTTACCTTTCTCCGTCACTTCTTCACTTCGTATATTCCTATTCTGCTCGAAGCGATTTCCCTCCTAACTCAACGAAGCTGCTGCTGCTGCTGCAGTAGCTCCGAGTAAGTGTATAGCTTTAGTTGATGCAAAGTAGTCGAGCTTATCGCCGCAGTGCTTAGTATACGGTGATCCATCCCCTAGCCGTAGGTAGTTACAGTCTAGTACTTCGTAGGTCGTGGCGCGTCGCCTCGACAACTTGCAACCACGGCGAAAGCTGGCCCTACAGAGCGGAGCTGGGCTATCCTGCGGCCTATATCCTCCGCAGAGTTATGACTGCAACGACTGCACTACGTCATACAGCCGCATGTTAAGTCCCTTGTACAACCAGCGCACACCCCGCGGTTACTATATTAACACACCGGATGCAGTAAACAATACGAAACACGTCCAAAAGTAACGAGATAACGCTGAAATGCTGCGCTCCGATCCCAACTCTGCCTAGTATTTGGAGTATAGGTGCGTACAACCGGAATACAAATATACGAGAACGCGGGTATCAAAAATCAACTGCGATAATCCATGAGAAATAAAATGCAAAAACTAACAAACATGCGGTATGAAATTTTTTTCTTTTTTTTTTTTCATTTGCTTTTTTTCGGTTTTATTATAGCGTAACACGATACGATGTGCAGAATGTTGAGGAGAAAAATAAAAGGAGATGAAGGAAGATATGAAAGATGAAAAAAAATGAAATAAAAGTTGAAAAAATGGGTAACGACTTTGCAATCTGTTGCTGCTGTTGGTGCAGGTGGTGGGTGTGGTGGTGGTACGGTGGTGTTGATTTCATATTTTTATTGCCGGTAGTAACATCTTCCATCCGATTACCACTTTATGACATTTTCATCTCATGGACTTGGTTCTGTTATTGCTGCTTCTGTTACTAGTAGTAGTCGTTGAGGTTTAACCAGAGATTTTCACAAAGTTTAGCCGCGTGAGATTTAATGCGTGTCACTATTTTGCTCTTTACACTCATCCCTTATCGCGTGGCGCTCGATTCAGTTGTACATGTTAGTGTCGTTACAAATTTGAAGCTGTTAATATAAATGTATAGTGAAAAACTAACTAAATAAATAGATAAATAAAAAAGTGTAAGCGAAGAAACGAACGGAATTTTTGCTTTTTTTGGTTTTCGCGTGCGCGCAGGGTGGCGTGGCGGCGGCTTATACGACTCGTTGGTCCGAAATTAGCATAAATTTCATAAACCGAGAAAAATGTGAGAGCGGGTGCTAATATCGCTAATATCCCGGCTTATCGATCCCCCACGCAGTATAACACGCCAAGAACGTTACAGTAGCTCTCGCGCGGTATTACGCACGCCATACAACGATGGTGGAGATAAAACACAATAAATCTTGAGTGAAAAACGGCTGCCCTTGGCGTTGCTTTAACCACTGCGAATACCCCGCGCCCGCTCGAGTCTTTGATGCCCAAATAAACGGGTCTTCCTGCTCACGCAGCGATGGAAAATCATCGGTTATTATCAAATATGATCGCCCATATTCGCACGGCGGGAGGAAAGTCTGCAGAAAATTTACCCCCTGAAAAATTGAAGGATAAACTTCTGCAGGGGGATTTCTTTCAGGTATACCCATTCGAACTTCCAAACAAACGTAGATGTAGGTATACGATAGCTGCGGTAATGCAGAAAGTGAAGAGAATCGTCGCGGTGATTTAATCAGAGAGTGAAGATATAAGAGGCAAGGGAAATTCAAAAGGGGGTTGAACCTTCCTCCGTGGCATAGCCACTCGGAAATGAAAGCCTACAATTTCGGGCACTTTTTTTTCTTTTCCTTTTTTTTTATTTTGGTTTCCAGAGGCATCCGGTTGTATACGTATATCTTTGTACCCATATACGTATACATAGTAATCCTATAGATTTCAACATGGAGATGTCGTGGATTTTCCGTGTACGTATACTTGCGTTTGAGAAAGAGACAAAAGTGGAAGAAGGATCTTTACCGTATACTTGTATACCTATACCTTGTACATCGTATACCTATAAGAGAAAAGCAGCTCTGCAGCACCCATCCTGCACTACTACGTTTCATATCGTAAATGTTTTCCCGGTGCCCACGGAACTTGCGGATAGAAAAGTAAGAGGGTAAAGTGAAAATATAACAAACAACAAAAAAATAAAAGCATCGTAATACTAACACCGCACATGGTAAGAGGTTTGCCCTCGCATCACGTGATCCATCTACTAGCTTTCCTCACTAGGCACATATTATATGTATACGCATATTTTGTATTTTTCATTTTTCTCGTGCTTTTCATTTTCCGAAACACATCCATCGACCGTTTGTTCGTTATTTATTTGTTTGCTTATTTTCGGTTCACTTTCATTAAATTTTTTCCCCCTCTCGTCTCAATTTTACAGAGTACATAGATGGACGTAGAGGACGCGCGGGAAAAAACACGATAAAAACAAAAAAAATGGAAGCAACAGAATAGGAATAAGGATAGTAGATACAAAGCACGGCGCAAGCTTCATCGCTTGACAATCCGGCGAATGCGAGTTTAAAGATTACGTCAGAAGCGTGAGTAGTAATTAAAACAAAGCACAAAGCACAAGGCAATTTGCTCACTTCTAAACCAAAACGAAGAGAAAAAAAATATTCTAATAAATCGGACAAAATACACATTTCGATGAGCTAGAAAGATTCTTCAATGACAATAACTAAAGATTTTAAAAACAAAACAAAAAGGAAAAAAGAAAGAATGAAACCCAAACTTGTACCCTTCAGAACACGTTCCGGAAGCAGGTATTATCAAAGAGATAGTCGATTCCAAATTCGAATATTGGTCGAAACCACCAACTCCGTTGATTGAGTTGAATATTTTATTCGTACACACGAAATATATGGTATGTAGAACTAGACCTGGATTTTCACCCCATCCCAATTGTTCTCAACCGCTTCCCCCGTCTTCTTCCACTGATGAATTCAATTTTGACAACACCCAATTTAGTTTGGGGACATTAGCAATCCACTCGAAATAACCTGCACAAGGACGGACATCAGGCACCGGATCCGACGTGTTTGAAGCATAGCATAGAATAGGAGGGTATCGATTCTTCATCTGGACACTCGCCATCCAGACCATCCTCTGATTTTTCTTTCGAGTAAAAACGTAGCTTTAACCATTCTCTACGCTGCTTTGCATACCTGCATTATTGTTCACTTCCAAAAAATGCGGGGTGAAAGGTTAGGCCTTTCGAGGTCAAATAATACTCGACCTTGATACGCCTGTCAAGAGTACCTACCCACCTATCTACCTACCTACCTATCCAGTATCCACTCACTTAGCGCTCGGCGAGCGCACATCGAAGATAAGTCACGGATTTTGAAATCCGGTCAGAAAATCTATCCGGTAAAATTTTCACTTTGACGTCGATTCTCTACTACATACAATAATGATTATTAAGATGTTAATAATAATAATAATATTCATTGGTAATCATCTATGTTTCCGGGAGTACAATAATTATTATCGGGTGAAAATAAAAAAAGAAAAGAAAGAAATTCGGGCCAGTTCCTGGACATGATTTTTGAATATTAATTACTGAATAGGCAACAACAAGGAATAATTAAATATGTTAAAAAAATACAATTCACCTACTTCACGAGTCCGCCGCACCTTTACCTGGAGTTTTCTTTTTCCTTTTTATCAATTTTTATTTACTCCATCGAATTCGTCGTCTATTTTCTTTCTGAACGTGTGTACGATATACGAAAAATTGTGAGACTCATTAAATGGGTTGTCCAGCTGCGGACCGTTATTGAAAAATATTATAAATCACCCTGTCTCGAAAATTATAAGCGTATATAATGTATGTATATACATATTTATTTGGAGTTTATAACAGAAACCGCGAAGGGGTTATTAAGTGGGCTGTCCCACGGTGCCTACGTATCAATCTTCATATCTCAATATCTGCATACTATACCAACGTATTTTTACTCCGTATGATTTATTTTTTCATATACATTTCTTCCTTCCCAACACTCAATGCCGTTCCTGCATATAGGTATAGCGAAGTTCGAACGATTTTATATTTTTCCCTGAACTTCAATAATTTCCATATGTCTCGGTTTTTTTTCATGCAGAAAAATAATTTCATCTGAAAAGATAAATATGGGGATCTTACAAAAGCTGCTGTGCATCAGATGCTCGCCTCATTTTTTTTCCGTTAATTTGGATAATTTCGAATGAGAATGGCTCAGAAAAGAAAGCGAAAAAAAAATTAGGGCATCAATGAGGAGATCGAGGGGATAATAATTTTTTTGTAACCAAGCAAAGCGCCTAGATCAGGGATCGTGGCGCGGTTTATGGGGGTTGGAGGTTTTGGGGAGTTTGAAGAGTAACATGATTTATTGCTACCGCTGAACTTTACTACAATAAATGTAAAACGCGTCGAGCGGTTATGCGGCGTGCATCATTAGAATTAATGGATATTGGATAGTGGCGAAACCCTGAATGACGATCAGATGGGCTAAAAGCATTGAAGGAGTACCTTGTCATGGTGGGAATGCGGTCTCCCGCACCGTCACCCAAAACGTTCGTGTCGCCAAAGCCGCGCGCGCGGATTCGACCAACCAAAAGAACAGTTCGTAATATTTTCCAACGGAGGGGATGCTTTTCGCACTACGCGCTAAAAATCTACATCTCCGTCCTTTTTTTTTATTATTCGCTTCCGTCTTTTCCGTTTTTGTTAAAATTCAATCGTAATTTTTGTTTTTTTTTGTTCTTTTATCTTCTTCCGCCCATAGGTTCGCCGCAAGCGAAGGATACAAATTCTACATATGTACGTGCAAATATAAATTTTCATGCCCGGTGCTGCAGTGTGTCCGCAAAATGAGGGGTTGGATTCAATGTTGCCACTGTTTGTCATGTTTTCCGTTTTCGACGCTCAATCGCCTTATGGTAATCGAATTATACGCCCCCGGAAACTAACTATTCGAGCGTGTAACGACGCTGCGTAATGCTGCCAGCGCGTGAAAACTTTCCGCTTTACGGTTTATGGGACTCCATACATACGCAATTACCCTCATATCAACTGTTTTGCATAGCTACAAATCGCCGCTCGTCATTTTTCTCTTTAAAGTATTTTGTTTCAATTTTCATTTCTCTTATTTTTTTCGTTTTTTGCCCGCATAGATACAATTTAACGGTGTGTACGCGATGGTGGACGTATTTCCCGTACAATATCTATGCCATTTTACTCGAAGCGACGGGGTGCCCCAAGCTCCAAATAATCCGCTCAATATTCGAACTCCCGAATAATGACTCGGAACACAAATCGTGTACTCTATACCTGCGTAAATAACTCGGAAAGCAACGTCATGCTGATGCCGATGCAGGTTATGCAGAAAAATTCAATAATTCACAAAAGAATTACAATAAATTCGTATTAAATTTCCTCATTTTCGAATACTTGGAATTCACAAAACCATTTCAATAATCAACAATGATAATACCTCCGGATACCTCAATTCATAATTTCTAGGAAACAAGTCCCTATATGCTTATTTGTATGACTGGATATGTAATTACAATATTCTTCACATATAATCATCATTAAACGATGGTATACTTTATGGGTAAGTAATGAATAGCAAACTTTTCACTAATTCTAATGTTCAATCTGGCTAACGAGGGTACAGTCAAGTTTCTCTGAGATGTGCGTGTCCCATACGATAAAAGTAGATCGTGAACTGATAAGTAAAGTACTCGTCCAAATCGCGCAGTCGAGTTATTAGCGCAGGTGGTTTGCAACTCGAGCCGTTACGATTGGGTTTTTTTAGTGTTGAGAGGAACGTGTATTTCACTCGTTTTCGCGCCATCGAGATGATGGGTTTAAATTTTTCCTGTAGTGGTTTTTAAATTTGGTAAAAAGGGTCGTCGGAAAGAGGCGGTGTTTGGCGTGACGGAGATTCACCTAGCGCGAGGAGTTTGATTAGAGGTGACTTGAAAATCCGGAGCGATGAAAAGCTCGCTCTACCGCGCGTCTCTTTTTATACAAGTTTTTTCTTTGTATAAACAACCCTCGCCTCGCGTTATGTCCGGGTGAATTTATTCTACCTTACTTTATTCTATTTTTATACGTACAAAATTTTCTTTTTTTTTTTCTTTCACCACGCAGGAAATAACGAAACGGAATTAAAGATTTTCAATTCACCGGATTACCCGCTTAATTTCCTCCCACGTTACGTTTCTCGTAGTTTCTTTTCGTTCTGGGAGAGTAACACTCTATGTACTCCGTTTGCTTCTCGTAGCTAGCCCGATTGCGTTAGCTGCCAGCTGCTGCGGAAGGCATCGGGTCGGCTGTACTCGTACAAAAGAAAGCTTTTATCGAATCGACAGCTTAATTCTAGTGAAACATATTCTACGAGGTTAACAGCCCAGCTGTTGTTTGAATTAAAGACGCCAAAGTACCTCACAAAAGAGCAAGAGGAGCCATCATCGGACATTTATGTTCCTCTTCTTCCGGTGCCATGTGGTATCGATGAACAACCGCCTCAAACGGGATGATACTTTCTCAATTTTTACGGGGACGTTCTAAATTGAGGAAATTTTCATTTTTTACCTACCTTAATTCGATTCCCTGATTCCGTTTATCATTAATGCTGACGATGACGTCACGGGGTAATGGCTGAATTGTCTTATCACCGGCACACTTTGCGGAAGTCACTTTGCTACACTAAATTTACAACGGAGTTATATATCTATTACTACTACTAATAATCGCGCACTGAATTTAAAAAACGGATTAAAAAACAATTCTTTCAAATTGAAGAATATTTAAGATGCAGATGTCTTGTATAATTTGTTTATTTCTTTTTTATTCGACTAATTTTTATTAACTATATCGGAGCAAAATTCTTAGTTTATATATAAGTGATATTTGTATACGTATATAGTTTCACAAATTGTTTTATTTTATTTATTTTCAATTTTCTTTCTTTTTTTACACACAATTAGCAATGCGTGTATCGATAAATATGCGTAATACACGAAGACAATTATTACAACAACTACACAATTACACAATTTTATCACACAGTGAGTTGAATATCATATGCAATTTATCTATTTTTATTTTTTATTTTCGTTCGATCAACCGTTTTACCTAAAAAATTTTGGTGGCGAGTAAACCACGTTGTATATCCACCAACACACACAATGATATTAGTCACGCTGGTAGTGCAGGGTATTTTTGAAATGCACCGAAAACCTGTCGTACTCAACCTCCACTACCCTTTTAATCCTCTGTTTATTCCTGCCAAAAACATCAATTTCCCGCTGGCTTGGCTATCTGACTACTCCAGTTTCTGTTCCTGTTCCAGTTTCGAAAATAACTTTAAAATGCACCTTTCTCGTAATGGCGATACGCACGCACACACACTCGACTCGCGTGTTTTATACCCTGAATTAAAAATTTTCACTTTCTCCTCTCTGACTCAAGCTTTTTTCATCCCTTTTTCTTCCTCCTACTCAGAAGTTCCTAAATTTTTATCATCGATCCGCCGCTTTAAAAGGGTAAAAAGCAAGTTGAGCTTGCAGTGCCGAAACTAGAACCTCGTGTTTCTAATTCAATTTGGCATTTGCATGGGGTATGTTCCACGGAATTTATGTAGAGCAAGCAATGGGCATAATGATTTTCCTGGAATTTCAGAACTTCGAGATTTGTTATCTTTTTCCCCCTTCTTTTTTTTCTCCGATCACGGTTTTCCTGGTTCGGATTCTCTACAGAAAAAGCTCGCTCGACGCAATATTGTACGCCGATATTTGGACCAAAAGTCAGAGCTTTTTCTCTGTTATTATGTTTGACAAAAATTTTGTCTTTAAATTTTCTATGCAGATTGCTGCTCGGGAGAGCTGAGCGTCGAGAGCGGATAAGCGTTGTGTACGGTTGTCAAAAGTACAGGATAAGTAAAGGCGTCGGGCGTGTTGTAAAGGCGTCGGACGTCGAGTGCGTTTGGGAGTGCAGTGCGGGCGCGCTCCTTGGCTCGCGAAGAGTAACTGGCGGGGCGTAAGCGACCCAGAGTCACCTGCGTCGGCGCATAAGCTTTCGCCGTCGGTCGCGTCGTCGACGTAAAAGCTCTCTATGTGCGCTAAACAGCGACGCAGAGTATAAGGGTGTCCGATACCGATGCTTCTGCCGCTGCTGCTGCTGCTGCCGACGATGGTTATGCTGCCAGCGGTGCGTGTGCCTCTTTCACCTTACTCCCCACCTGATCCCGCTGCCCTCACCTCACTTCACCTTGTCGAGGCTTCAACCTTCCACCTTATAACCTTTCACCCCGTCAAGCCCACGCAGTTTTGCCCGAGCGCCCTTCTATGCACTTTTCCGTTACGAGGGATGTGGCAAAGCGTAAGCGAGTGGTACCGCAACAACTACGCTGTTAGGACGCGACGTTGCATCCTGTCCATTTTATACCTCGCTATTAAGTACGTATGTCTGACCCATAACCGACCTTAACTACTTCGGAATATAGTCAGCGGGTGACCAACCGCAACGTACACATATTTACGCCTCGTGTGACTGATGAGCTTTTACTCACTTTATTACATCGTCATATCGCGACGGCGATTCTTACGACTAATATTTTTGGTAAACTATATTATACACCGAAATTATTGATTCACATAAAAGGGGAGGTAGCGGGTTTAATGTTTCAACCCAATAACTTGATTGATAATACTAGGGCGTGCAGAAGCAGCCGCCGGCTGCCTCTCAGGACCCTCAACAACGTTACGAGGGCCTTCAATTATATCGAGACTACCACATACACTTCTGCGTACTTGGAAATTGTAATGGACGGATTGGTTTAGCCACAATTTCATATTCGGACTTTAGTTGGCTGCTCTATACGTATACCGACACTTCTCTAACCTGCAATGAGAATACATGTGTTCTCACAGGTTGAAAAACGCGAAGAAATATAAATCGAAAAATAATACATCGACGCCTACCCGCGATGTATAATATGCGCGACCCTAAATTGAAAAATACGAGAGGTATACACACAGAGGGGGAATTTCAGATTTGAGAACATGAAACGACGTTGTGGAGGGGATTCGATATTCGTTAAAAAAACACAAATAAACAACTACGAAAAAACGGATCGCTTTATTCCCTTTGAAAATTGGTACGGACTTTAGACAGTGCAAAAAAAAAACGGAAAAAAATGGAAATAACAAAAAATAATACGTTGTTCACTTTGTTCAGGGCGAGCGACACCTAGTCGACAAAGGAATACCTGATCGGTACCTCGGTAGCACCCGGCGTCTGGAATATGACGTGAAAAGCTCAAACGCAGGATCGCTTTTTTTTACGCTTTCCTAAGCCAAACAACACCCAATAGAAAAGTCACACTCCATGGAAGCTGGTTGTTGGTGGCGAGGTGTATACTGGTTTGCTATAGCGAAACTGGAGAAACGCGAGAGATTTAACCTGGATGACTCCCTCGAAGTACGACAAGGGCACGACAAGAGCGCGACGAGAGGTCCTCGTTTGCAGCTAGCCTTAGGAAAATAATTACAACTTGAACCACAGCTTTTTGAAATTTTCGTTCTGCCGCAACACGCACGTGCTTTTTTCCGCTGCCAATACCAACGCGTTTGCTCCCGGATTTTCTACCACCCCCTCCCTCCATGCATGGGTTAATTTTTTTATCGTGTACACAGATTCTCACTTTCGGATCAAATTGTATCTACCGATCTTGAATTTCCCACCTCACCTCTCAACTTTTGCTCCCTCCGATTTTATAGGTGTACTTATGATCCTCTGACCGCGTTCTATATGTGCCATCGAGTACCCACTCTCGTTTCTACCCCTATTCCATGCGGCCACCCCCTAGACTATTCTCATTCCCTCCACTGAGACTTGTTTCCTCGGGCTTAATTTTACTTTCCGGAAATCTCAACAACGGAATCCCCCCTGCTGCTATCTGCATCGAGAACGCTAAGAGTCCTCTTCTTTATAACTTCGTGGGACATTTTTCTATATTTTCCCTTCAATATTCATATTCATGTAAGTACATTTTTTTATTGGTAGTCTTCGTGAATATTATTATCGGTAAAAAAGGACCCAGCAAAATGAATAGAATACTTATGTTTTATTTTCTTTCATCTTCCATTCTTTCTTTTGAGTTTACCGTAAACCAATAGTTTTTTTTTTCTTCTTTTGTTAATAGTAGGTGGGTGAATAGGGTGTATTTTATTACTATTCAAATCCCAAAGAAGGTTACTGGGATCCCCCATTACATGTGTATCTATCTCGAATTTTATCCCACCCCTTGAACCGTAATATTCGATAAAATGAAAAAGGAGAAAACGAAGAGAATAAAAAAAATATTGATATGGGTATGGTAGAAAATTGACTCTTCGGGCATACTATTTTTTATCTTGAGTCGATTTCTTCTAAATCTTGATCGTACCTAATCGAACCGTCGCGGTGTCTGACGTTTGTCAGTATAAACTTATGTAAGTAATTCATGTAGAATTCGAATCAGATGTTCCAAGTGATGTATTACAGATATATGTATGCAGGTATATATACATACTCTATTCAGCGATATGTGAAGATAAGATGTGGTCACAACGTGTAGCAGTCCCGAAGTCGAACGCATCGAATACGTCTTGAGTCTAGACTTAAATAAATCGATACCATCGACGACCTGTCGCGTGGCACTTAGACGCGAAAGAACTCACTTGGGGATTACGTGATAAAATGCAAAAAATTGTAAAAAAAAAAAGCAAAAAAACAAGTGACATTAAAAAATAAAACGCCCAGATAGAGGGATATGAGTCGATTGGATGGACTGCAATCGCTTTTTCTCCATCTTCGAAGAAAAAAAAAAAAAAAATGGTTCACCCATACAGCTGCAGGTGATCGTCGATATTGGCTCATCCTGTCATTAAGCTGGAGATGTTAATTCTTCGACTACTGCCACGTAAACTTCCCACAAATTGCATCTCTATAATGCTACGCACTATATGTCGACATAGTGTAAAAGAGAACTCGTTCAGTGCTTTCAGTAAGTGCTCTTAAAAATTTTTGCACTTTGACGCAACAGTTAAAAACTTAAACAACCAACACCCATACTAATTCGAGTAGATCTCCAGATGCAAAAACAAAAAAAACAAAAATTAAATTTCTTTTTTCATCATCATGATGACGATGATTATTATTATTGTTGTTGTTATTTCTCTTCAGGTTCGTAAGGACTCTAAATCGAGTTACTCGCGTATATAATTACTCGCGCCTTACCACTGACGCGCGTAGGTCTTTTGCAGTCAAAGCGCGGGCATCCGGAGGGTACGGACGAGCAAAAAATAAAGTAATAAATAATTAGCCGGATGAGATATACATTTAATTATGTCATAAGATCTCATTCATATTAGATACATACAGTAAAAGCAATTATGGGCAACTCAATTTCATCGAAAGAACAAGAGAAAATGAAAATGATATTGGTTTCCCAGAATTGGAAAAATCAATTGCTGTATAATTTTTTTGGACAGGTTTTGCGTATGAGTTGAAGGTCAAGAGTTCGTGGAAATGTGATATCTATAATTGTCGTGCCCGATTATTATTTATATACCTGCGGTCAATATTCTTCTGCTGGGAAACCCGTAGCAACAGCAAAAGCGGCAGCATCGTCCGATGCATATTACGTATGTTTGTGCATTTGGATTCAGGTTTCACGTACAAAAGATGCATTGGTAGTGGTGGCAGTAGGTAACGGTAACACGTTAATTGTGCGAAACTGCAGCGGCACTAAACTCAGACAATACTGTGATTCAAGAGTATTATACCTAGGACCCGACAACTGGGTATAGTGCCAGAGCTTTTGTTGCACGAGAAAATCGATCGCTCGTTAAAGCTCTAGGAATGCAATCCAACCTGCTGTTGAGAATAGTTGAAATTTTTAAGACGCGTCCGACGCCAGGTAGTTATACATGTCATCCGTGTCTGTTGATCGTTAATTTTTAAATGCCGTCAAGCTCTCGCGGTCACATGCGTTTTAAATAAATACTTACAACCATCAACGATAAAATCTTAATCGACCACAATTCCTCATTTCTTTTTCATTTACTTTTTTTTTTTCAAATAATTCCTTTCACCATCACGATTGCTAATTTTCAGCCGCGATACAGTACAGCCCCGCGGGCAACGTAAATTATCACCGCGCATAAATCGACGTAAAATATCAGCTGACTATGCAGTGTCAGTTAAATATACTTTATATCGTGCGGGGGTGCAGGTGGTGGTGATAATAAACGGAAACAAACCTGAAATGTGGGGGAGAACCTTTCTCCCTTGTGTGCCGCTTTCATGTACTGTAGCCACAGGTTTAACATGCACCTATATGAACGAGAGGAAAATAGTTTTTGGAAAATTGTTATTTCCGCGTGTACGGCTTCATTATAAAACCCTCCGCAGCAGCTATTACGGAAAACAATAGACCTCGTATAATTACTCCTTAACACATGTAACTATCATCACTTCCGATGGAGAATATTATAGAACCTGATGTAGCTATATAGATCTACAATAACCTCTCCGTACTAACACCAAACGTTAGAACTTTTACACGAAACAGGTTCCCCGTTATGACGTTGACCGTATAAAAGTTTGATGCTCGATATAATACACGTATATATGTACACCTGTACATATACATCCGTTGTAAATTTAACGTCCAACTTGGGACGTTGAAAAGCATATTGGCCGGGTGAATTTACCCCTGCACCTTGGTAAAAATGGTGAAAGTATGAAGTACCTTTACCGGAAGTACCAAAGTATTGGGTAGTATATTTAAACTTGCACTCGTCTACTCGTATAAAGAGCAGCAAGAAAAAATGTTCTGTATCCGTTTTCCTCGTCTCATGCGATAGGTTCGCATGTACCGATAACGGAAATGCGATGTCGACATACATATGCATTAGAGTGAGAAAAAGAATTATGCAAGATATTCATACGACGTAATAACATGATAGCCTCACATTTTGTGAGATGGCAATCAGAAGTCGATTCAACAAGTATTTTTCAACTTTTAGTCTTTTTTTGGACGTTGAAGGTAACGTTACTGGAGGTCGGTACTTAATTTGTTAGATTCACGGAAGATGCATCGTGTGACGTTCAACATAAGTTTTTAAGAATAGAAAATGCAGCGTACGGTTCAGTTGTATAGCTACATCAAATATTCCATAACATTCGGGGTGGCGCGCGGGTATTTTGTCTGCTTATTAACTTCGTGAGCTTGCAAATTCCTGAAAAAGCCCTAAGGTTTTCGAGATTATTAAATAACTTTGTATAGTCTCTTCGAACCGCTTGTTTTCACAGATAGGAATATGTATACCGTAGAATCTTGCTGATCATAAATTATATTTGTTTCGACAATGTGATTAAAGCAAAAGAAATCTACGTCGAACTGCGACATCAAATCTGACCTCGGGGTTAATGATATTTCAGTAAAAATATCCGTGTATCCAAAGAAAGCTCGTTTAATTGAACAATCTGTTCTAAAATTTAACGGCTCACTTGAATGCACTTCAGCTAATGGTATCTAGGATTACGAGCAGACAGATAAATTCCTTCATTTCTTAAACCTTCTCCTCGTCCTGTAAGGTTTGAGGATAATTCAACGGCAAAAGGATTAGGATCAGAGTTAATGTCCAGAAGATATTCATCTCATCCGTTCAACGAAAAGCTTTCCGTGTTCGCCGTATACGATCGAACGGAATTTTCAACGAATTAAAGCAATGGCATTCGATTTCATCGCCATTATTATCCAAAAACAAAAAGAGAACGAAAAAATAACGTAGAAAAATAAAAATCTACATCGTTGCTTCATCGCGGTTCTGCCGTATGGAAAAAAAAGGGCAAAAAATACCCGAGGCAAGTTACGAGGACGCGCGTATCAGAAGAACTCTCGGGCAGACAGGCCGAGCTTCGCTCGGGTTCGCGTCCCTCTCTTTGCCCGGGAGAACTTGACTTAACGTTTGCTCTGTTTGGGGAAGTTTTCGTTTGAGTAGAACCCTACCGCGCAGCCCTAAGGGTGGTGCGTTGATGGAGGGCTCGAATAGAAATACGTGATGGCAATACTGATCCGGTTTTGGGGCCAGATAACTTTAAGAATCTCAGGCTGATCTCAACTTCTTGTAAAACAGTCCTTATAAGCAGAAATGGCTCGAGTAAAGATAGAAAAAAAGTAAGAAAAAAAAAAAAATAAAAGATCAGGACATCGGTGGCTTACCCTCCGCTGTGATTTATACTTTCTGTTGTATGGACTAGCCGCGTGTTATTTTATTGTTTTACGCGCTACTCTTTCAGCCCCGCAACTCTTTCGCATGTTCCTGCGAAAACCATCCAAACAGAACCCTTTTACAGTTTAAAAAAATTTTTTTGCCCCATTTTTCCCGTTCTTCTTACTCTTTTTCATCAACACGTTTTACCCTTTTTCGTTTTGAACCTTTTGGAATACGTGTAACACCCGTCGACCATTCAACTTTAACTTTTGGAAACTTCAACTTTTTCAAAATTAATTACAAGCCGCATACGATGTTGACGTGTAAGCAACGGCGCAATGATCCAGGGAAAAGCTTTCCCTAAATTACCAGTCCGATGTTTTCGTGGACCATCGGTGTGATTTCAAGTTCTCCAAAATCACATACCAAATTCTAGTGTAAGAAAAGACGCATAATTCTTGAAGGAAACTTCAAAAAGTTTTATTTTATTTTACGTTTAAAAGTTCAGGCCGATTCGATAATACAGCCCGGTTGTTCGAAATCTTTAAAAACTGTTCAGAAAACAGTATACAACTTCATAAGTTTCCATTCAAAGATAAGTTTCATATGCAAATCGCATAAGAGCTTTCGCACGAGATTCGTCTGCATCGTGGTTACAGCATCAGGTATGAAATTAAATATTCAAACAAATCAATCAAGCTTACTAAAATATTGGTGAGAGTAGGTATAATGTATGCAATAACTCTGAATAACGTTCTCGTTATTATTATCATAAATATTATTATTTTCGTTGTTGTTATTACAACTGTTATCATTAATTATTCCGGTGAAACCATACCGAATTTCATGGTACTCCAAAAGACCCTCCAACTCTCAAACTATACCGCTGCTGCACGCAGACGAATTAGTTTCCACCCCTCCGTCATGCCGACGGTAAGTATACCTGTGTAAATACATATGTATATGCATATCTATACATATAATACACGTAACTAATATCTAATAAATTGTAACGGAATATAGCCCGTTATGATATGATACGAATATAGAGAGCAAGTGTAGTTACGATACCACGCGATACCGCAGCCAGGCGGTAGGTATATGTACGCGATCGAGAGGCTATGTATTAGAAAGCATTTATATAATTTAGTACCGCAAAATCCGAGCCCGTAACAGGTCGCGTCTTAAATTATAGATAACTTCGATAATTTGTGGTAGGTCGGTGAAATTTAATTAAGTAGAAAATACCTGCATGCATGTTCTAACGGCATAACTATAGGAGGTGTAGATATCGGAAGCCAATTAGTGCGGGGTAAAAGATATAAAAATGGTAGCGTACCATTTTTCATTTTATCTACGTTACTCCCTGTTACAATGTGGATACGGAATGCGGAAAAATTAACGAGACAAAAGTCCGTGGTCGTGAATTTGGACAGAGAAAATCTTCGATACTATCGCAGCTTTTTGTTTTTTCTTCAATTCTTGGCTTCTGAGAAGTTCACAGACAGATTCACGATTTTACTCGTGGCGTCATTTTTTTTTTTACTTTTAACGACTGTTTCAGAAATTGACATAACATGCTGCAGGTTGTGCCTTTGATGTTGCTTCGGCGGGTACACTTCACTTTGCACGTGTACAAAAGTCGTTAAAAAAATTTTTTGAAAATAAAAATATCCGAAAGGTATTAAAACTACGCCAGATTTTACCCGTTTTTTTGTGCAGTATAAGCAACCGCTGAACAGATGGCGGTACGTTTTATATTGTTCTAAAATTATTCCGCTGGTATCCAACTACCCTTCGTGTACGCTGTGCACCGAGCAACGAGAAAATCACTGATTAAAATCAAACTTAAATTTTAATTTTGAAAAATAATTTCAAACTCGGGTCAGAACCTTACTGAAATTATATATATACTATGTATGGGGGAAAATAACTGTGTTCGAGTCATTTGATTCCGTTAAATCTGACCGATGATTTCGAGTGCGTTAGGTAGCTCTTTATTTGGCGGAAGAAATTAGTATGTGGAGAAGCAACGGGGAGCCGATAGGAATTCCGCGAAGTCAGGCGGGACGCTGCTCGCGAGAGAGAGAAAGGGACGAAGTAAAAAGGAACGTGAAAAAACCAAGCGAGATGAGGAGAGAGAGAGAACAAAAACTGGGGAAAGGTCGAGGAGAAAAAGAACAGAGAAAAAGGGGTGGCGAAGAAACGGGAGAAACGAAGTGTAATCGAATAATTCGCAGGCGTAGCACGCGATGGTGGTAAACTACAATAATTCGCTGGAGAAAACCGTAAATAGCGGTGTAGAGAAGAAATTAGCCGCCACCAGCTGTGCTGTGGTATCTGCTGCCCCGGTGGTTTCTCCGTAGAGACAGAGGCATGAGGCAGAAAGGCATGAAGCTAGCCGGAGAAGAGCTGCCAGTTGTATTCGCAGAATTGGAACAGGAATCCGTGGAGCTATTTCGATTGAACAAGAAATCGGAAATATGTAGTTGCACGGTTTTCTGGGCTGATACGATGGATTAGGTAGGGCGCCTTGGGCTAGGTCAGGGCGTTATTTATCGCACTCGCTTTCCAGAAAGGTTAAAGAGCTTTGCCAACGACAGGAGTGCAGAGAGCGTGTATCTCTAAGTATCCAACACTCGACATTTTACGTAATATCGTCCGAGAATTCCAACGAGGAAATTTCATCCCTTGCCGTTTCAATCCCGAGTTCGATAAACTCCTGTTCCTGAACTCATGAGTTACACGAATTTTTTGTCTTTCACAAAATATCATTCGGAGAAATTCATCCGGCAACAATTGAAAATTTTCGAATCCTCGTAGTATCGATCCCATCTTTTTCCCCTAACTCCGTTCATGAATTTCATATTTCGGGCACGGTTTTAGCAAGATTTAGATTTTTGGTTTGAGGTATCCGGTTCGAATCCCGGATTTATTATATCACTGTAGGCTTAGGTTTTTTTCGCGATCGTGGGTCATTCAGATGAGCAAGCACACCAACCCCGAGATCCTCAATTTTTATCCGCACGATGCGACTCGAAAGACGGTCAAATGATAACCCAAGAATCCCATAGATTCAAAACTCAGACCGAAAAATTTATTTTTCATTTCTCCATTCTTCTCTTCTTTTCTCATTCTAATTTCCTGAAACATAAATTATCGTAACACTTTCAGGAATTCAGTTGAGCAGAGAAACATGCGATGATTCATGCGGCGAGAGATGACATCTGCACTTACTCTCACTCTCGTACAATGATCATTAGTATAAACAGTGTAATGACTTCAGTGCAATACTTTCTACTCGGCGCCTATTTTACAACACCTAAAATGACAAATCCTAATGGCCAGCCATTTGTAGAAATTTAATATGTAACACAAACAGGTAATTTTGAGTGTGCGGTTGCAAAATTTCATTGCACTCTCGGGTGAAATAGATATCCGCCAACCTTAACGACGCTAAATTTTCGAAAATTTAATCACATCAACCGCGTTTTGAACACAGATAATTCAATGATGTGAAATTTTAATTTGCAATAGTTGTTTTTTTTTTTACAATGGAAATCGGATGGCACATTTTACAGCCGGTCCGTGATTTTTTATAAAATCACATCGGGCGTGGCGATGAAATTAGAGGATAAAAAAAGAAAATGAATAAAAGTTTTTCGTGTATTTTCACGGCGCGTTTCTCGTAACGACGAACACGTTACGCGAGGACTCATATTCGTGAAAATAGCTGCCTTCACCGGGCTTGTTATTTAGAAATCCGACTACCCTATACCGCTAGAACGTTGGCCTTTGTATTAGTCTGGGGGCTCGTCTTTCCCGGCGTGATATCTACGGTTTGTTTTGGTTAGCCTTCTTGTATTACCAGTGTCTGGAGCCTGTGAGTTACGAGGACTACCCTTCGCTATTTTCACGCCGTAAGTAATGCTCCTAAGGTATCTCCCCGGCTTCTTCTCATATCAGCGTACATTGTATGGGCGAAATAGAGAAATGAAAAATGGCGAATTGTCGAATATATTCTTCAATATTAAAAGCGAACATCCAGCCGAGGTAACATTCCTTCCAATTTGGAAATAAAAAAATGGCCCCGTTTCTAATCTTCGAAAAAACAATTCAACTTCATACAATTTTATTCCACCCCGAAGAATTTGAAAAAATATCATTATTATTATTCATCACCTTTTTTGTTATTTTATTTTATTTTCCTTCGACCGAATTCAACGTGCGCATACCCCTCTTATAAATTTGATTCCACGGAAATCCCTGAACGAAATAGAAAAATTGGTGTTACGAAATTTCTAAATCTACGTTACAGCAGGACCGACGCTATACCTTTAGAATATATAAAATAAGGCATTTGCGTACCCCAGTGAACAAGTAATAGGTGCACAATGGAAAATAACTCCTATAATAACCCCCGTGTTCGTACGTACGACGAAGGTGGAAGAGATGGTGAGGTGGGTAGGTGGAACGGGTGCTGTATACATGGTAGAAATTTAGTCGCTAGATATTTGGTATGCATGACGTACTGCCTTGACATGCCTTCTACGTGTCTTAGTTATCTCGTGGTTCGTGTCTCGTTGCTTCTTGATCATGTATCGCATTATTTCCGTACGAAGAGAAACGAAAAATAAAATGAAGAAAATAAAGTAATCCACGTCGAATATTTCTTCGTAAACGTACGTGCGAAGTAAAAAAATATTAATAATAAAATTTCCTCCTCGTCGTTTTTCATTCGAAAAATTTTTTTTTTCCAACGAATAATAGGATAGTCTGGAATATTCTACAGAAGAAATTTAATACCGCGATTCGTAGAATCATCACTTATATATTGTTTGAATTGTTTTTTTTTTTCTTTGTTTTAAAAATACGTAAAAGTTTGATACGTTATTTTGGAGCGTATGTTTTTTCGTAAGTAGAACACGTCGCGACAGTTTCGGAGCAAACAAGTAGATAACGTAATTTATGGTACAAGTTTTGCCACTATATTCCGCTAACCTCGAGCGTTTGGACGTATATACCAGTGCATAGTACATATTACATACATAGAAGTCGATAAAATTTTTGCACAATAAGAAATGCGAGTTTTACTTCACTATGAGGATATTTTTCTATACCCACCTTAAAAGCAAAGATAGAAACTACATGCATATATGAGATATAGTCTGCTTTTCCCGGGACAATCTTCAGCGCATGGGTCGACGATTTGAAAAAAAATCAAAATACCCTCGAGCATGGTACTAATTGTAAAATCAGGGACCCATCTGGTGTAGGAACCTTTTTTTTATCTAGCGAGACTAACAGACTTAATTTATTAATTAATTTAATGCGTCGATTCAAACTCCTTAGATTTCTCGCAAGAATAAATTTTCTCCTTATTATATTAGAGTCGCTGCGCCGCGCAGTTACTCTGGATGGTCTGACTAAATCCTGAACTATTTTACTGCAGACGTGCGTCGATGTCAGAAAGCCGCCGGTCGAGCTGCTACGCTAGTCTGGAGTGCCTGACTTAAATCTGACTTATTCTACTGGCGGTATAAGTACGACCTAAGTGCGACTCCTACTACTACTGGATGGGTCCGCTCTGTGCAGCGCACTACACCGAGTTTGATAAGATAGTTTCAAAGCAATCACGCGATTTGTTTGTTAACGTGATCGATCGCCCAGCAGCGGAGTATAAGTTCACCGTAAGAAAATTAAATATGCTCAAGTAAGAGCTCCTTTATCTTTACGTCAAGTATAACGAATCGGCATTCCGTTTCGATTAAATTACGATCTCAAGATAAATTGAAGTATCTTGATTTGAAAATACATCGGCAATAATTCTACAAATCATTGACGAATATGAAGAGGACGTAAAAAAATTCCATTTATTTGACGCATTGAATGCAAATCTTATTCCCATCTTCGTCGACGTAAAATAGAAGAATAAAGATGAGAAACAGTTTCCGTGTGTCTGACTTCTCCGTCTCACATCAAGTGAAATTTTTTAAATTAAAAACTATCGCTGCCTAAGCTGGACTGAGGTACTTTTTTGCCCTCCATTAATTTCCGAAGTGATGAAAGCAATCGAACTTTTGACTTTAGCGAACAAGCCAATGATCGTCAACGTTTTCTTTCCATTCTCTTTCCCCGACACCATCTTCTCCGCGTTTTCTTTCCCCCTACTCGGTATATATACTCCTATTTATATACCCTTCGATTCTCTTCCAGTCTTTCGCTAACTCCGTCGTAATTGCCAAGCGAACCTAATTGTTTATTGACTTGTTTTCCGATCATATTACAACCCGGGGACTGTTATCGTTGAGCCACCCAATTTTCATTTGCCCCATCGAAATAGGCACTCCTTTCTTTATCGAGATGATAAAACCCGACCACCTAAAGACGTAAACAAAGTTTTTGTTCGGAGATTGCTACTGTTCCAATTTTCTCGTACGCTTACTTACTCGCTTACCGCGTATCCCGTCGTCCCAGATTTGAAACACCGCGAACTTGGGAGAAAATACCCTGTCTGTATATTAAGACTTGAAGCTCATAAAACTCTACCTGTCGTGGGATAATTTTCTTGACCTGAATATGAATCTACGTACGAGCATCTAGTTAAACGAGAGTTTAGAATTATCCAGATGTCTGGCTGTAAACTCGTCTTCTTTTTCGTCCATTATTTAATTGTTTTTTCCCCCCGAAGAATAAATTAACCGTTTTACTCAATTCTGAGAAAAGGTAAAGTTGGCACAGGAAGGAAATCGACAGAGGTCTTTCGAAGTGGTAAAAAATCAGCGACGCCAACTCCCCACCATGGCATACCAGAATAATTTAGAACATACTTTCAGCGAGTTGCACCTCTGGACATTGAATAGCTCTCCAATTCGTCTAAGATAAGATTTTTCTGAATAAACCAGAATAAATTTATTCTCAGATTGGCCATTGATCTCCAATACACAAGATCTGCGTCTTTCGCAGTACCAATTTTTTTAAAATGGATGAACGTTCGTTTGAATATGACATGACTCTTGTTAATTTGATTGGTACATATTTTGCGGTCAAGATTCTCAGAACTTCCCTTGGACGTATTTATGAAGTATGTGCCGTTCGTCTCAAGAGCTACACAGGGTCAACATAAAGTTCTGTAACTGTAATCGAATCAACTTCCGAATGTTACAATTAAAAGTCAAAAATAATATTTGTACACATAGATTTTTATGCGTATTGCAGACAGTTAAATCGGGTTCTATTTTATTATTAGAAAAAAAAATGCTGGCAGCTGGGCCGGCGTTTGTCTGATAAGCCATAACAAACAAAGATACACAGAGTACTTTCAAATAAATAATAAGTAACACCTTTGAAGAGAATAAAAGAATGAAATTAAAATTGATACTCAGAAGATCAAGAGAGAATTGTGTTACCGGTCCAACTCTCGCATTGAACGAATGCTCTTGACGAAGTACCTACCTTTTGCCAATTTTAGAACAAATAAAATTTGACCCTGAATTTTTTCAATTAATTAATATCTAGTGCGTCGTTGCTTTGGCTTAATTTATTGTCAGTTGCACAACAATTCTTTGTTCAAATTTTTTTTGCGTATTTTAGGACAGTATGCGTGTCCTTTCATTATACCTACATATTTATGTATGTTGGTATTATTTTCAGTTTTTTGTTTCTCAATGCGTTTCCCCTGGGCGAGAAGTTCGAGTCCTGCCGCGTGTACGTGAACATCAACACCTATTACGATACACCGAATAGCAGAGACAGTCGCAGCAACATTCCTCCATCCAACGTCATTGGAGACCTACTAACAAGCTATGACCAGACGCCTGGGCAGAGCCGCTCAAAGGGCCAGCTGCCACGTTCTGCCTGACAATGACGAATGCTCAGGATAATTAGTCGGCCACCCTCAACCAGCGAACAGCTCGCTCTGAGCGAATCCCTTGGCGCTCAAAGTCGCGTGTAGAACGTAGAGCCGGGCCAGGGAAACCATCATCCAACTATACACCTATCAACCCTGGCAAATGGCAATCATACGGTTTCGGGTCTCGTCAACGAGTATAGTTTCAACCAGACGTGGAAATTAGTCCATACAAAAGCAACTCCTGATCGAATAACCTTCATGAGGTATAAGGTATGCATGGAAATGTGATAAGTAATTACAAAAGTTCAGTTTTCGAAAAAGAAAAAAAAAATTATCCTACTTCAGCAGCAAAAAATCTGTTACCACAGCAATGAATATTGAAATGGACTCTTCAGGGTAAAAGCTGGCCGAAACCGCTATACACACTAAGAGGGAAAAACTGAGTCCTATCTTAGAAAGTTGACTACTATAGCTTAATTTACTCGACGGTTTCGTGTTCCTGGTCCGGAGTATCTAAGGTATACACCTTTGGATTTTTGTCGATTTTGGGGTGAAAAATGAAGTATTATTGGAATCAATCGTAGGACACTTTTCTTTTGTATTTTCGAAGAAATTCGAAACCGCAAGTTAAATTGATCCATCTACAAAATTGATCGAGTTATCGCCAATTTATTGCTCCGAAAAGTGAAAAGATAAAGATATCTCCATGGGGTTTATTCCCAGCTTAATTTAATCAACGGATTCGTGTTCCTGAGGTCAAAATACTTTAGATAAGTATCCTACGATCAATTTAAAAAATACTTCATTTTTGGCCCAAAAATCGAAAAAATCCAAAGGGGTATACCTTAGATTTTTGTCGATTTTAGGGTCAAAAATGAAGTATTTTTAAAATCGATCGTAGGACACTTTTCTTATGTATTTTGAGCCCAGGAATTCGAATCCGCAAGTTAAATTGATCTATCTCTAAAATTGATCGAGTTATCGCCAATTTATCGCTTCAAAAAGTGAAAAAATGAAGATATCTCGATGGGATTAATTCCTGGCTCAATTTACCCAACGGATTCGTGTTCCTAAGGTCAAAATACGTTAAGAAAGTGCCCTGCGATCGATTTCAAAAATACTTCATTTTTTACCCCAAAATCGACAAAAATCTAAGGTATACCCCTTTGGATTTTTTCGATTTTGGGGTCAAAAATGAAGTATTTTTAAAATTGATCGTAGGACACTTTTCTCATGTATTTTTAGCCCAGGAATTCGAATCCGCAAGTTAAATTGATCTATCTCTAAAATTGATCGAGTTATCGCCAATTTATCGCTTCAAAAAGTGAAAAAATGAAGATATCTCGATGGGATTAATTCCTGGCTCAATTTACCCAACGGATTCGTGTTCCTGAGGTCAAAATACGTTAAGAAAGTGCCCTGCGATCGATTTCAAAAATACTTCATTTTTTACCCCAAAATCGACAAAAATCTAAGGTATACCCCTTTGGATTTTTTCGATTTTTGGGCCAAAAATTAAGCATTTTTTAAATCGATCGTAGGACACTTTTCTTACGTATTTTGACCTGAGGAACACGAATCCGTTGAGTAAATTGAGCTACGAATTAATCCCATCGAGATATCGCAATTTTTCTGCTCCGAAAAGCGAAAAATTAGCGATAACTCGATCAATTTTATAGGTAGACCAATTTGGCTTGCAGATTCAAATTCCTGAGATCGAAACACATAAGAATATCATAGCCAACTCGAAAAAAAAAAATGTTGATTTTTGACCCCAAAATTGACAAAAATCTAAGGTATACCCCTTTGGATTTTTTCAATTTTTCGGCCAAAAATGAAGTATTTGCAAAATCAATTGCAGAGCACTTTTCTAACATATTTTGATCTCAGGAACACGAATCCACGAGCTAAATTGATCTATCTATAAAATCGATCAGGGTATCGCCAATTTATCGCTTCGAAAAGTGAAAAAATAAGGATATTTCGATGGGGTTTATTCCTAGCTTAATTTACTTGACGGATTCGTGTTCCTGAGGTCAAAATACATTGGAAAAGTGTCCTGCAATCAATTTTGGCAATACTTCATTTCTTACCTCAAAATCAAAAAAATTCAAAAGAGTATATTTCAGATATTTCTCGATTTCAGGGTCAAGAATTAATTTTTGATTCTGATATGGTTCAATAGGCGTTTATAGGCTATTTTTGTGTATTTTGAGCTCAAAAGTTCGAAAAACAAATGAAATTAGAGGCGGCGCGCGCGAAGCTCGCGCGTGCAATACTGGTGAAATAAAACTTAGAATATCGAACTGAGAATTATTATTATATCGGCTCTGCGACTAACGATTTTTTTCATCTTTAGCTCGAATCAAATCTCTTGAGACGCCTTAATTATTCATAAACGATTTTTTGCCGGGTTAACACGGTACGGCTGGTTGGTGCGTGGGCGCTTCCTTCAGGTATAACGGTGTCAGCGAGTCACGCAGAGTATTTGATGTTATATGTATATACGTATACCTATATCGGAGATCGATAAGCGATGACTAGCTCTGACTAGCCGTTCATATTTCCACCTATCCTCTAGCAGGACAGGCAGGTAAAGTTTGTTCTTTTTCTTCTTCCCTCATGATCTACAGTTAACACTAATTGCATAACAAATATTTCGACGTCAGATATACAACACTGATAAAGTATTACAAAACTTAGTGATAGTCAATGAACAATCTACCTTATATATTGACGCACAAATTATCGTTGGCAAACAAAAGATGCGGGGAAGATAATTTTCCACCCTCCCCCAGTACATTGGCCTACGAAATATCCTGTATAGATATACTCGTTCCTAACAACTCACACTATAACGCTCGTCTCTAAATCCATCAGTCATTCCAGATTGTCCGTTGTAAATATCACGCAGACTTTCTATGCACGTATGTAGACATATAGCTATACTATAGCTATATCTGTACAACCGAGTAGCCGTGAACTTTGCTAATTACTCAGCAAGGTCATCTGTCATTTTCCTTAGTGCTTCGCGATTCAGGCCTAGGTATGTATAAATATAAATAAATATGCGAATGTTTGTGTGCGTGTAACGTTTGCTCACGTAATATTCCAAACTCACGCTTTTTTAATGTATCACGCGTTATTCACACCCTCGCGACTGTCCGCGTTGTCAGAGTTTCATTACTTCGTATCTTTATCAGCGAAATTGGTATTTTCTTTTTTTTTTCCTCTGCCCTCGTCAGGAATTACATTTGACTATACGCGAATATCGTGAAGGGCAGAAAAAAATCTGATTTTCATTCGATTTCTCGAATATTTGCATCGTATAACTTATACCATACCTCGCTATATGCTGCACTTGCGGATTGCGTAGTCGGAAATTATTAGCGAATATCGATCTATAACGTAAACCATATAATACAACGCGATGACCCTCTTGATTTCTATGGAAGTTCGTGCCGCATTGTCAGCTCTTCTCATTTGCACTTAAATCCGCTTATCGATGCGTTGAAATACCGGTCTGTCTGACAGTCTGTCTGACGGTCTGTTCGATTATAATCGATGTGTGCCCGTCTAGTCTGCATCGCGACCATGGTGTGTTGTTATCAGTATAATAATCGTAATATACGTGGAACTCGCCCCCTCCCCGGGTGTCACCGTGTTCAAGAATAATTATTGTAATAATGAAGGTATTATTTATATCAGACCGCTGGTATTTTTGTAATAATTTTTATCGATCGATACAATCGGAACGGTTTTATTATCCTTTGAATAAATAAATATAATTATGCGAGTGTAACATGAAGAGAGAATAAAATTTCTGTTATATTTTATTCATTTGATTGTTTTTTTTGTTTTCTTTTCTTTAATTTTTTTCGGCAAAAGCGATGACGCGAGAAACTCGTTAATGAAGAACAAAAAATAATTGGACACCCTACGTGTCCATTACAAATTCAGTGACGTAATTTAAAGCTATAGTACAGTATAAGGAAAATGAATGACGATTAGAAAGAATTTTGGATCAACTACGGAACCTTTTTTTTTTCTTAATCGTCATTAATATTACATGGAATTAATAAAATATAAGTTTTTCCCAAAAAACCACTTATACAGGGCGATGGTAGAACCATGTAGTAAAAACTTGAAAACTTTGTACAAGGGACGTCAAAAACTTCTGAAGACAATTCCCTCGCCTTCTTTGACATCCATCTTCTTACCGGGGCGGTCGAACATATTCTAGAAATTTTAATCGGAACGTAAGTTCACCGATCTCATATCTGTACATCGATAACCACTCCTATACAATACAGAGTGACAATGCGGTATGGGGTTATTCGCCGTCAGGATTGCGTCTCGAGATTTGGACGAACAACTTATATCTATGGGGTATAGTAGTTATAGGTACCTAGCTGAGTGCATTCTGCGGACTTCCTTTCACCGGATGTCGCCGACTGTAGGGGGTCGTATTTTTGTGGGGACGAGAAGGGGCTCGGAAAACGTTGAAAATAGGAAGAAAAAGAATAACAAAAAATAGGCATAATATGGTAGAATGGTATGTATTGTACGTGTAGGTATACATGAAGTAACTACAGCTATCGCCCTTCGGAGCTAACCGCGCGCGAGTACAACTTGCAGCACATGTGGAATCCACGGGCGTAGTATAATGTATATGTATACGCGTTGTATGAGTTACGGAAAACGAGACAGGGGTAATAATGGGTTGGTGAACGAGATAACGAAGGACAATGGCTAGCCTGTTATATATACTCTTGTTGTATAGTGCTGCTGGTGGTTGGCTCGTCTCTTCGGGGATTAAAACCAAACTTGTTTATTCGCAATTTGGACCATTTGACGTGGGCTCTATAGGTAACGTGAGAATAAAAGGGAATGTAATTAAAAGTGAAAAACGTGAAGATATAATAGAACTCTCGATGAAATTTCCGCGAAATAAAAATGTGCAGATGCGTTAATTATGTGTACACGCGTTGCTATGGTGACGCACATCGTGAATCCGAAGAATTTTCATCATCATCGCGTGTATGATGCTCCAGCTTCTACCCCCGCAACGATATACGGACATGATTTAACGTTCCCCGATCTCATCTGCACCTTCGCGTACGTCACAATTGAACAAAGTTTATATTATGCATGGGTATATACCTACAATACTTCGTGGAAAACTATGCTTCTCAATTATTATACATGCGAGATAAACTTCACGTCAAATATCTTCTTTTCGTTATCGGATATATTTGAAGATTTATTAGGGGTAAGTTTGTTATTACTTTTCACGATGACTAGCAGTCATCCCTATATATTCTGATATCATCACGTGGTGCAAAGTTCGCCCATAGCTGCGTCTGACCTCCTTTCCACGATAGATGTATTGTGCCCTGCGTTGCGTACATGTATTCATATACAGTATAGATTTCGCGGCAGCGTTAGTTTATTACAACGCAATGCCGCTGAGGATACGTCAAACGTTGAAAATTCTTGAAATTTCAATCCGGGCTCTTCCACATGTAAATCTAAAGAAGAAAATGAAAAATCGTGTTCTGGGTCTTCTGGTAAATGATGCCTGAGTTGTTCAGTTGGAATGACAATTATATAAGTAATACTTCATCAAGGTTAAAGCCAATATTTAAGTATACTTATCGTTGAACCATGAAACCTAATACGCATCGTTGGTTTATATGCTATACGGACGTTCATATGACAGATCAAAGCGTAGGCATTAGAATTTACTAGGTTTCATACGATAATTCGCTCGAGCTTCTCTGTCATGTTGATACAGGTGTACTAATACAAGCCCACTTATATTTTCCCAAAGTCGTTCAATTTACGTCAGGACATACCCAAAGATAGTCGATGTACTCACTTGTAAACTATTCCCGTACCATTTCGACTGGAAAATGTATAACGGAAAAACTGGAGTCGTTTAAACTGATAATCCCTCGCGCGCATGCGAGCTTTGAAAATTCTCTACGCGGATATCCCTGCAATGAGCACATTAAGCAGTAATAGCCAAGTGATAAAAGCTCCGAAGTTATACGGCTGGACCTATTATTATTCTGGAATACACGCGGCATTCGTAACTGCGAATTCCTCTGTCTCTAATACCACCCTATGTGCACTGACTGGTTCGCTAATACGCCCTTCGTACCAGGGGGAGTTACACGTTCGCTATTCTATGCGATATTATACTTAACTATACATTACACCGGTGGAGGACAAAGTATAGGAAACGCTCGGTCTGCCTGTCTGCCTGCCACGCTAAGATATACAAACTGTCCGACCAACGCGCTGGCTGTATCACTTGATGCCTGGAAAATTGAAAATCCGATAGCAATTACGATTGAAGGTAATTAAGTTAATTAATTAACGCGGTGTAAATTGTGTGCATTTTGACTGATTCTCATCAAGATTAAAGTGATTCGCATGTTCCACATTTGCGCATATAAATCCGAAACCGATGTTCATACATACATATATTTATATTCATATAAAAATACTTTCTGCAGGTTTCAATTGCACGAGCGCTCTCGTTCAATCGAGTAACTTTGTGCATATAACGACGACCTGAGTTGTTCTGCAGAAATGGTGCTGAACTGACATGAGCTGCAGCAGACGATCTAAACGAAAACTGAACGCTGGTACATAGAGGAAAAGTAGGACAAAGCGTTATTCCAACGAACGATTCTGGCGTTCGATAGAGCACGGGAAGTCATTCGGGAAAAAGATACGCCCGCGTTTTCCGTCTGATTTTTTTTTGTTTTTTTTTATATTTTTTTTTCAAATTTCTTTTGACCTCTTTTACCTTACTCGTATGGCGACCGACCGACGTGCAGAGTTAAGGGCTCAAAGTACGCACACATAGCAGCGGCAGCAGCAATGTTACAAGTAAAAACGAGCTGCTTTCTGGAATTTTATCATACATCCGCGATCTGAAGTGTGTGTGCACATCGTGCGCTCTGCTAAACTTGCCTACACGTATACTACACTACCAAAGAGAGGAACATTTCCAGAAATCGCGTGTAAATGGGATGAAAAACATCACCTCATTTTATTTAAATCCCCCCCCAACCACGTTGCACTTTTGTTGTCGACCTATAATACTGGCTCACTAACAAACGTTGACTGTCCAAACGCACAATACATATACTATATCGTATAATGTAGCGAAACATCTGTCCCTAGCCGCAAGCTTTCACATTGTAGAAGTGTGTGCCAAATGAGAAGGAGCTGCAAAGCAAATAAATAGCTGGTAAAATTACAGGCATTTGCTTTTTTTCTTTTTTTTGCGTCATCTTGAAATGGTGGCTGTCCACTTACTTTCTGAAACTGCATGCTAACGGAGAATTGATTGAATTGAAATCACCAGGAGACGACGTAAATCGAGCTTATAAAGTTATGTCAATTAGGATATCGATCACCGGTGGGAGGCGACTGCAGGGTCGCCTTTTAGGGTCCACTCCTTTGATGGGAAAATAAAGCCGCTTTTGGGGCTAAATTTATCCATACTACGAAAACTATATCGAGAGCAAAAAAAAAAAGTTTGCGAACGATTGATTCTGTATTTATCAGTGATCCGGTCAAAGTGACCGCAAATCTTGCGGGGTGCTTTTGTCACAAATTCATTGAATTCGACAAACTTGCTTATTACTATAAGTACAGATGTACTAAGCCTTTTGAATACTATAAAGTGAGGTGGGCGAGGCGTGAGCTTTTCGCCACGACAAAGAGCGTCGAGACGCGCGTCGTCATGGGACAGTAAGCGGGCGGACAGGCTCTCGGAGTTTCATAGCCTGGGTAATTACATATCGTACGCTAATCCCCGTATAAATGTGACGACTCTTGGCCAGACGCCAGAGCGGTAGGACAAGAGATGATGCCAACTGCACACGACGATTCACGAAAAAGCTTCGCGATCCCTGCTGCGTGCTCCCTTATAATGCCTATTTCGTTACCATATGAACCCTAGGTGCCCATTGTCTGCCGACCATCGCAATCGCCATCGCCATTTGCCATCGGCGTACTTTTACGGCCCCAGACTTTATTGACCGAGTATAAAACGCGTCGAGGATGTCATTCCGAAAGTGACCAGCCAGCAATACACGAGTGCGATTATTTTCCATTTTTTTTTTGTCACTTTAGTTACGTTTCTGCAACATTTGAAGCATTATTCTTTTCTTTTTCATGTTTTATTATTTTTTTTTCCTCATGTCGACTGCTTCCTACGTCTTCTATCCAGAAGCGAACACCGCGTATCATCGTCTTGAACTTTTCACAGCAGTTAGATATCGATATTGGCCATCGCGTGATACATGAGATGAATTTTTGATGTAGAAAACCCAGCCGTTTATTTTGGTACATGGCCAAAAGGCTTTTGCAAATTTTTACAAGGTTGTCAGAAATGTTAGACAATTGAACTACCCTAGTTTCATTGTTCTTGAATAAACAAGACAGAATAAAAAAAAAAATATAATAAAAAAGACTTTATTTTTTTAACTGTGAAAATAAATTAGCAATGGTATTACACCTATACGGAGAACGACGCAGCCGGGCTTTGTGCTCTTTGTATGTATAAATCGTTGTTTTCTTTCGTTGACAAATGCGCCGCTGGTAGCTAAGGTGTACGCGAATTTTTAATCAAACCCTGAATTTACATCAAGAGAAGATGCACGTAGTACCTGTTCCAACTCCGAGAAAGGAGCTTCGGGGAAGTTCCCTTTCCAACTCCTTGACAGTCCCATTCGTGCAACAGCAGCAGCAGCTAGCTACGTTCAGTAATTGTTTCCCTTACTGGTCGCGTCGTCCCACGCGACGAACGTAAATCTTAGTTTATTAAGAAAGGCAAGGTGCTAATTAGGACACAGATTTGTAGAAATCTTATAAAGGATACTCCAGAGGAGAGAAACAGCATCTCCAAGGCGCTACAAATTTATCGTAGGAAAAGTATATCGTTCTGTTGCTAGTTCCCAATAATTTTTATGAAAGACCGATTGCTCAGTACTCTCGTACAACAGTACACATCGGTTCTATAGTCTAGACATTGCATTATACCGTTTGCTACCATTACCAGACCGGATCCCCACAGGACTAGAGAATGGAGATACCGTTTTATTCATCGATTTCTCCACCTAGCTTATCTCTTCTTTAAATTGTTACAAATGCGAGGATCATATTTGTAGTACCTTCAATGTATTTACCTATACGTCTATACCCAGCGCTGAAATAGTTCCTGAGATCTTCGAAACTCATCCGCCCAAGTTCATACTAGACGAAAGAGAACAATACCAGAGGCGTAAAGCGTAAGACGTGAGGCGCGAGACGTAACGCAGCCGAAGGCTTAAGCAAGGTAATCTTCCAATACGTATACGTAATTACAGAGGAAACAGGGCCTACCTTCTTTCGCAGGTATATAACATTATGTAGATATGGAGGTATGTACAACGTAAAGCCAAGTCATGTAATTACCAGAGCCTACTGCGGCTGGATCTCGAGGTTCTGTACGAATTGCTGGAGAAATGCGAAAAGTACAATGAATACGTAGGTGTTTTATTCGGTAAACTGAAAAAAATCGACGTCCCGCCGTTTGATAGACTCAGCCAAAAAAGAGGATGAGTCGTAAGTAATGGTATTTGATATGATTATATATGCAGCTAGTGCTAGAAATGTTTTTCCCATTCGAATTCCCGAAACTATTGGTTTTTCGCAGCAAACATCGTGACACTGATGGGGCGACGCAGTTTCGCGTATTTCTGAGTAATCGCGTACACAAAAAGTATATTAACTATGTTACAAGTTGGAGAAAAAGTTGTAAAAATATCGTATACCTTTAGGTACGTATGTATTAGTTCCTTTTTTTCACCTTTTATTTTTGATTTTATTCATTTTTTATTCTTTTTCTTTTCGAGATAGAGGACAACTCGCCGTTGAGGGGCGTCGTGGCGTCGAGTCGCAAGCTCACGTACTACTCTACCCTCCGCACATACTAACGTCGAATTACGAAAATTCGAGACCCCAGACGCTTCGTTGAACCCGCGTCCAGAAAAGTTTACAGTTCAAACCAGACCAGCCCAATGGGCAAGGAGAAATGGTGTATCAATGTCTCGTTAACGAGAACTGATACCACATAGCGAATAAAAATAATACGTTTACTTGCTGCAGGTACTTACATATACCTATCTACCTATCTGGCAATGAATGTCTGATTTTTCTCAACGAAGCCAAATTACTGACATTCGGAACTCGGACGTGAGCCAAAACGACCCATAGATATAATCAGAACTCAGACGACGCTGTGCTACCAAGTAGGCAATGAAAAATCTGCGTTCGATCACTCGCGACTGGGCAATAAACTTTAAAACCATTCTCGCAACTTCAATCATTATTGTAGATGCATTATTCGCTGTAATCTTGAATACTGATTCAATACTATTGACTTATGGCTATAAATTATAGGAGCTAAGTGAACGCATGGACATCTCTACCAGAGCCTGTAATTTCCTAAAAGAAATAATTCATTATGAAAAAGTGCGCAATCGTGATTGATTAGTAACATCATCCCCCATCGCGTGCTTCGTAGAAATGATCCATCCTCACCTATAGGTTTAATGCACTAGATACCTTGCTTATGACGGTATAATTTTTAGTGTATTTCTATTGTAGAAGTCATTGATGACGTGATCAATTAACTGAAACGTAACTAAATCTCTAATACATGCGATCCCTGCACAGTGCAGACCCGGCAAACTTTTAAACGGTATCAAAAGTTGATCGATACAATATATCGATGTGTCGACATTCAAATAGCGCGAAATATCGCACTGGCCCGGCTCGCGCCAAAAAAAGGAACGTGGAATCGGACATTAAGAAATTCAGGCACCGGGAGGTTAGGTTATGATATTATTTTGCGCCGGCAAGGCGGTGAAGGCTGCTACAGTCTAGAGCCTAATAGAGCTCTGGAAACGAGGCATAAGTGCGTTTGGGCAGCGTTGAGATGTGGAATGTTGATTTTACGTTAATTGTACTACAAGAATGAGGTAATTCGAAAAAATTATCAGCCCATACCGTATCAAGAGTCAAATTTTATTTCTTATCGACTAATTCGAAGTGTGAATGGTGATAAAGCCGCTCAAATCGTGAGAAGACAAAAATAGGGTATAAATTCATCAGAGGTTCTTGTAGTTCTGAAGTAACGTGACTTTTTTCTATAGACAACAGTGTAGGGATGATCACGTTGAATTTCTATTCTTCCACATTATCAGAAAAATTGCATAATGAATTTATATTTCAGCCATGGATCCTGGAGCCAAAGAATCTCTAGATCGCAGAGTGTTACGTGAACTTAGCAACGTTAAAACAGAACCTGTTTCACCGACAGCCAACCTTCGACTTTTAACTACCTTGGCATCAAATCTCAAAAGTGCACCCCAAATTAACGCTCAAACTAAAATTAGCAGAACAAACGTTGCCTGTAATTCAGATTCTGATCCTTTCAAATTGTTACCGCGCAAAGAAAAGTCTCTTGGGTTGTTGTGCAACAAGTGAGTTTGTGGAAGGTTCAATATGTCAACATGATCAGCCTCTGGCTCTACTCAAAAATTAATTATGATAATTTTGCTACAGATTCCTCAGTTTGTATCCTCTGAGCAAACAAAGTGAATCACTGCAAGAAATATCGTTGGATAAAACAGCAAAAACATTGGGTACTGAAAAGCGAAGGATATATGATATAATAAATGTTCTTGAAAGTCTTGAGATGGCTTCAAAAGCGGGAAAGAATCGATACTTGTGGCACGGACAAACTTACTTACCCAGTACCCTAGCAAGACTCAAATCGTTGGCCATTAAATTAGGACTGCGAGAACAAATCCAAGAAATACAGCAAAAAAACAATGCATATACAGCTGATTATTGCGATGGATCACCTTATTTTACTGCATCAGTTGCACAGAGCCCAAATATAGACGCAAGCTTCACAGATGGCAATAATGTTAAGGAAGATAAAAGCCTAGGAGTTATGTGCCAAAAATTTATCATGCTCTTCCTTGTATCATTAAAGGTAAGTTCAAGCTTTCATACCCTATTTTCTAGCCCTATAGATACTCTGTTATATTAACTGTTTTGTGTCTTAGAACGGAGTTATAAATTTGGATATGGCGGCAAGAGTTCTTATAATGGGTACTGACCAGCCAAAAAAATTACCAAATACCACTGTCAGATCACGTTTCAAAACTAAAGTAAGAAGACTGTATGATATTGCTAATGTTTTGACAGCAATTGGTTTGATAAAAAAAGTCAGCAGGTCAGATAGTACTATAAGAAAACCTATTTTTAAATATACCGGCCCAGACATAGACTACATTGACTTTGGTGCAGGTAAGAATTCAAGGATAATACCATACAATGTCAAAATTAATGGACCTAAAATTCTTATTCGAATGCTTTATAATCGATTTCTATTATAGATACGACCATCAGGGAGGGAACAAGACATTCGCTTATAGGAATGGCTACCCCCAATGGAAATTGTACGTACAAAATTTTTCCACAATCTTCCGCTATGAAGCAATCCATCACACCTAACAAATTACTTCTTGGCTCAACTACCCCTAATATTCATCGAAGAGAGCCAAGAAAGAGAAAGCTATTTGGGACAGGTATGTGAGAATAAATTGCCTAGTGCACATTACAAATCTAAAATAATTATGAGTGAATGTTTTGAGCACCTTCGGTTTACTTACTTGACAGATGAAAAATTTGGTCGTACGATGAGCTCTCCTTGCCTGGATACTGATCGACCTTTGGACCGTTTGGATGATTCAATATTGCAAGTTGCAGAAATGGAACTTGAAAGGCTGAAATCAAGTGAACAACCAAAGCCAAAAGTTTGTATCAAATTATTTCCTAGGCACAATTCTGAATCCCGCGTATCAGCCACACAAGTTTCAGGTGAGTGGAGCAATATTTTAACCAGCCAGCATTCTTTGGAATCCAGAAACATTGAAAATCTAGATTTCAAACCGTTGAATGCATTGTCGGACAAATCCAGCCCGAATATACCTAAATGCCAAACAGGAACTAGTATTGATAGAAAACCTATTATGGCTGTTGGTAATAAGAATCTAGTCGAAAATACTGCATTTAATGCATCTAACAATTTTCTCCCATTATCAAACTTTCATTCACCCCTCCCTATTAGTGTTCCTAGCTTGAAAACTCAAGTATCTACTGTAAACATAACTTCCATGAAATCTGATGTGGGAATGAAAAACGAGGGTTCTTTTACGCCACTAAAACTGAAAGTTAGAGATCCAAACATTATGACCATTGAAAATACCATTGCTAAGAAATTAATAGCTAAAGATGTTGGCTTGAACACTACAAGAATGGTAACAATCACACCATATAAAATTCAAGCCAAGAGTTATACACCAAAATTCGTTAATCTCTCGAGTTTCAGTGCCAATAAGTTAATTCCTATAAAATCAAGCGAATTCAAAGTCACAACCCCTTTGCTACAACCTATCGTTGTAGAGAATCCTAGCCGTGTCAACAGTACGAGCTATGCTATTCTGACCCAGGTTCAAACTCCCGTGTTATCCCCAGGTGACTTATTTAAAGCCGTGCAAGTGGGTGACACTTTACAACTGGTTCCAATAAGTAATCAGAACACGATCAAATTTAGCAGTGAAATCAATAATCAGACCAATAAAAACAGTAGCTAACAAAAAGTGATCGATGTTGAGTAAAGTTTTATCACAGTTACAGTTATAAATTAACTAATCAGAATCTAAAGAGTTGATTTTTTTTTTTATCACACTAAAGATGTGATTTATAAATCATAATTATTAATATATTATAGTATATTAACGCGATGTTATGAGAGCCTACGGATACATATTTTATTAACAAAATTTTTTGTGATTCTATTCGATATATGTACTAACAGTTTGTTACATCAGTTGCTGATAATAAGTTTCATCATTATATTAGATATAAGTATTTATTATCGTTAGAAGCGATTACGGTATGATCGTTGCTCTTATCGGTCAAATTTCCTTTGCAATACTACATGGTATGGATTTTATTGTCAGTGAAAAACAAAATATTGAAAAGCTGTTACTAGGTATGAGTTATGGAAAATTTAATACCGAATATGGAAGCAGATCGACACTACTGCACGCTACTTTCGTACTTTTAGCATAGTACACTTGCACTAATGACACAAAAGATGTTAAAGTCGCTGCATCATTTGGTCGACATTGAGTTGACTTTAGCATGTTCCAAGTTTGATAAGAAATTGAATTTCACTGATTCAATTTAGTGTGAGTCTCTAATTATGTTTTTATACTGGATAAGATGTTGCTTCAAGAAATTTTATTTGTCGCAATGCAGTTTGATCCTCAATCTGAGACACCTTGCAATAAATCACTGTTATTTAATCATTACTTTTAAGTCTGAGGATACTTCTGATGCTGTGCAATAATTTACATTTCCTCTAATGACTTATAATTTCTATCTAATAATCCATGCTGGGTCGTCCGCTACAACATTACTTATAGTCCACCCAAATGTTATACCATTAATTAGTTACACGTATCAATCGTACTGCTAAGATACATGAAAAGATAAATGAAAAGTTTATGTAGTATGTTGAACGAGAGTAAACCCCTATTTGGTTGAAATATAGATAGCTGATAAAACTGTGGTTGTTTAGTATCCGTCACATAAATAAGTTTGCAATATAAAGAGGTAATATTTTAAATTTTACCAAAAAATACCAAAAGTAATGCTTTCGTATTTCTCCGTTTTTGTTATTTTTATTTGTTTTCCCCATTAGCTTTTTGCACTTATAAGTTATACTTCGGGATGTGGTGAATCTTGTACTTGGCGTTGAAAAAAGAATTACGAAAATAAATCACAATTGTTCCATTATTTTTACAAGAAATAAAAATATCTGTTATATTGGGATAATAATAGAATTTTCTTGAGCCACTGTATACTTTGTTATTAAATCGAACTAAAAATGTACATTTATATTTTATATCGCATCAAATTAAAATATTCTGTCCAATCCTTCAAACTCCTTACCGTCGTTCAATTTGCTATTGATGTTGATAGAATTTATTCTCAACATCGTGTGCTCATCTCTGCGGACTGAAAATAACATATAAGTTGAAAAATATTTAAATGTCAAAGATATATGAACTACAGCAGGCTGTGAACACTGCACGTCGACTTACAATTGATTCTCATGTACTGTTTCCTCCTCTTTTTTTTGAAGTGAGTTTTTACATGCGACATAGACTTTTCAATAACAGTCGCATCAATATTTATCTGTTGCCTGTTGAGGATTGGTCTGCCTATCAGAGTAAAATCAGAGCTTCCAACCAGAAGGACTTTTTCGAGAGTCAGTCTGTCTCCGATGTTAGGTGGCCAATTACCTTGGATGATAATTATGTCATTTTCAGTGACTTTAAATTGCTTGCCGCAAACCTGAACTATCGCAAACAAGCGTCCTGTAGATGCAGTGGCTATTTGTGAGTTCACTCTCTCTATAACATCTGAAAGTGATCAATTGATTATTAATCCTAAGAAAATCGAATACCCAATTGAAATCGCAAAGACAGTTGTGTTAAAATTTTCCACAACATCTACGATGTTCAGTTTCATTTAACCTCGAAATGAACACACAAGAAGTTGATTACCGCGTGTTATTTTTTCGTCCTCTTCCGTAGAGTCCTGAACTTCTTCTTGATGCGAAGGGGCGGGTCTGTTTTGATTGCATAAAGTTTGTGAACGTAATCCAGCGGTAGGAATTTCCCATAGTCTAACACCTGAAAGATAGGTTACGACTGGCTGAATTATGGATCTAATAAACAAGACTGACTGTGTGATGAATTGACAAATGTCGTATTTGCTAACCTTGTGCCTTGACATTGTTTAAAAGCGGTGAAGAAATTCTCTTCAAACAATTACTTGCCGCACCAACTAATACTCGGGAGAATCCCACAAACGCTGCCATATTTCTGTAGCGATTTGTATTTTTCTCAAGCAAATGTTTATTCCTTCTGCTAATCTGAGAACGCGAAACCAAGCGAAACTATCCAATAGCAAAGCCAATATAGTTCAGTACGACCATCGATATTCGAGACGATAAAAGCTTCCGGCGATCACAGCGCTTTGGATATGTTGTCAGTCACTGTTGTCAGTACGTGTCCGTGAACATACGTAGTCTGTCAAATTATTTCATTGAGAAAGGAACAGTGTTAAAAAAGATAATCAATGTGCAGAGGAGTGTTGTCCGGAGGATTTTATGTGAAAAAGTGATAATAAGAAGTTAAACATGCAGTTTTACAAAGAGAGATTGCTCTCGCCAGGTCAGCTGAAACGGCTAAATGAGCACAAGTACAGCTGTACCAGCGTTAGCCTAATGGACCCATTTCTGCAACCGTGGTGGAATTGGCTTGTCAGTAAAGTTCCGTTATGGCTTGCTCCCAACTTAATTACGATTATTGGTCTCGTCATCAACATCTTAACAACTCTAATACTCGTATGGCACAGTCCTGACGCCAGAGTTGAGGTACGCACGCACTCAAAACATTACCATAACCTCCAATCGCAACTTTTCACGTTTCTCAGTTACGTCAGTTAAGTAATTGAGCGACACAATTACACATAAAGTGTTTATTTTATCGATAAAGCGATTATTATTTTCTTACAGATATGCAATTACTCTGTTCGTCAAATCTTTTTTAAATCTTACATCTCTAGAAACTGCCAGCTATTTATTTTCTGGAATATAAAATTTATTGGCAAGTTACAGGAGTTTGTGCCTCAGATTTGTTTCCATGACATGAGGTTCTCATCTAGTGGGCATATTATGTTGATTTTATTACGTAAATTGTCTTTCCTCACACTGATTGTCAAGGAAATCACTTTTTTGGCACCAGTTCAATTTTATGCTCTAACATTCATTCATTCTGTATGTTCAGGCGCCCCGGTGGGCATGCCTTTTGTGTGCCCTCGGCTTGTTTATTTATCAAAGTCTTGATGCCATTGATGGTAAACAAGCAAGAAGAACTGGAACACAAAGTCCGTTGGGCGAGTTATTCGATCACGGATGTGACTCTATTTCAACAGGTGAAATTTGATTAAATCTGTCACCAACTGAACTTCAACTAAATTTCCTTTTGCTCAATTAATAACCTTTGCAAATGATATTTTGCAGTGTTTGTTGCCTTGTCAGCATGCATAGCTGTGCAGTTAGGATATTATCCAACTTGGATGTTTTTCCAATGTTTTTGTGCCATGACATTATTTTATTGCGCTCATTGGCAAACTTATGTTTCAGGTAAGAATACCTTACCTAATCTGCTTCGTATTTATCTTTAGACATTTATTGTAACTGAAACAAGTTTCTTCATAAACAGGAACACTGAGGTTTGGGAAAGTAGATGTCACAGAAGCGCAATTTACAATCATGGGAATCCACGTTATTTCCGGAATTTTTGGGCCAAGTGTTTGGATGATGGAGGTTGTGTTCATTTAAATATATAATTTTAATATTTTTCACGTTATTTTCGAATATCATTTGAATTGCTAAATATCCAACATATTTTAAAAGCATGAACAGGTAGTCCATGTATTCTTCAACTTCTCGATAATCTTTTATTACGTTACATACGTCTGTATGCACATCGCGTATGGAAACTAAATTTTTGAATGATTATATTATTTCGAAGCCCACGTCACACATCCATGACAATGTGTTTTTTACAAGGAAGCATTCATTATCAGAATATGGTTATTTTTATTTGTTTCTTTCATATTGGGAAATTACTTATTAGTTCTATTTCATTTGACACTTATACAAGCTACAGTCAATCTGAAACTAATGACCAATGGCTACATGTCGTGTTTCAAACGCATAACACCTATCTAACAAGTTTCAGTCAAATATCACAAATTTCTAGAAAAAGAAAATCAATCAATTCCTATATAAGGTATGTAAAATCGACTTAACAAATATTCTCAAACTTTCGACCAGTGATCTTGAGTTTATTTACACTTGAGATATCATGCTAAGATACGAGTTTGGCTATTAGTTGAGCTCTGCTCATTTGAGATTGAAACCAATAAGCATATAACAAATGATTTTTCCGCAATAATTTTGCTACACAATTTGGCCAATTAATGATACATCAAAACTCAACTTTTCATGGTTTTCTTTTTCCTACAAGATATGGTGAAAGCAATTCAATATTGGTCTTACAAGCTTACTCTCAGAAACATATTAATTTTTTTATTTTTTCAATTCCAATGATTCCAGGGATGATGAAATGCTTCGCATTGCTTCTATTCAATTTCCAATTATTTTTAATGATTCACTACATGTAGGCCTTGATTCGTCTGTTGCAATGTCTAATATCTGATCTGTTCGAAAACTCAGTCCTACTTATTCTATAAACTAGAAAACGTGTCTCAGCAAATGCTAGTCTGCAAAGTCTAACGATAATGTTTCTTGCAGATACCATACATTGATGGTTTTGAATTTAAATATTTGCTAGGCGTAATGACAGTGGTGTGTGCATTGGCAAACTTATATTCCATGTTTTCGGTGATTTTCACCGGAGGAGTGGGCAAGAATGGTTCGACTGTGGCTGTAAGTTTGATAGTTAGACTTTTCAGTTGGCGATGCAGCAAAAGGGAACTGCATGGCATGAGGAGCGGTGCTGATTTTACCTACTCACAATGTTGTATTAACTAACATTGATTTCAATTACTTCATTTCAAGTCATATCAATTCTATTTCATCCTTCCCCTTCGTTCATGTCCTTATCATTTATGATCAATGCTTAAATCACTTATGAAAATTATTCTGTTTCTTTTATCTTTTTTACATAAATTTTATAAGTAGAATAAACTTTTGTTTCGTTGTAACTACTAGATCGGGGTCTTAGAACATTTATTGCTCTGAAATGTTAACGTGAAAATATTTCTATAATTTACAGTCACCAAAATACATCATGCGAATGAGTTCAAAAGGCAGTATCGAATAACGTTACAGTTATGAATTATTCTTCATAATCAGTTAGTACTGTTACCAAAACATGCAATATAGTAAACTCCAAGTTACAATGACACTTCCAAGTCTTTGGTCTTTTACTTTTGATAGAGCAAGAAAACTATGTTTGATACAGCTTGTACAGTTCTCATGCCCAATAGTAGTCTTTTGATTTATAACTCTCCGATGCTAATCAATCATTTCTTTGCTATCATAAAATTAAAGTTATACTTTTACACGTACATGTAGCGCAATCTTTTTTCGTGTCGCATGAAATGTTTAATTAATTCCTGTTTACCTCTGTGTCACTGAAGTGCTACTTTGAACTTTTTCTCACCTGCTCATTTCAGGTAACCAAACGTGTTTTCTTCCAAGTCCAGCTATAGGTTTGGAATATATTAATTCTAACAGTAAAGAAAATGCTCTTTCAACACTTAATGTCAAATGAATTTGGGACTCAGAAGAGAGTCTGAAATATCTTGATGAATCTTGTGAAAATTTAAAAGTCAGCAGTTCCCACGTGCCTTCAATTCCTTGTGTCAATTTATTAACTGGAAAAAAGAGAATGAAAAATGTATAGGTATTATATATAAGTACTGAGTTCATTATCAGATTATATTTTTTCCGTTATTTCAGCATAGGTACCACCAAAAACAATTGGCGCACACGATAAAATTTTGTCCTAATCTAAAGCAAAATTCTTATCTCACATTTTTCATTATAAAATCGCTATAATTGGCAGATTTTATACGTTTGTTTAGATTCCCATTCCCGGACTTGGCACTATCAATAACTTCGCAGCCGCGATATTTTACGCAGGCTACATTCACGTGTTCGTTGAATTCTGTAGAGTCTTTGAATCCGGTGGTATTGGAAAGAATGGTTCCACAATTGCAGTAAGTCATGATAATTGGCTCATTGCATATTTAAACTTTATGAGTTATTCTTGTAATATAGAAAGTCTTATAATTTACATGCGTCTTTGTGCTTGCCCAAATTCTATCGGGTATTACTCTGGGTATTACGCGGTGAAAAATGTACAAAGCCAGGGAAAATCTTCAGTCTTTCTTTTTTTCAAAAGCTGACAGTCGCAGGTTGTGCCCATTGTCTGGTGAAGTTCTTTCTTTTTTCTATCTTACTAAGTTAACTTTGCCAAACTAAAATAATGTATTCCATTACATAGGACATCTAGCTCTTCGATGAAAATTTATTTAAATTTTCACGCTGCTGAAACACTTCATTAAATTTCTTGACAAGAACACTAACAGATATTTTTGCGTATGTATGGAACGATTTCTGTAAATATATATTAATCTCATAAAATCGGGCTATAAGTTTGTCACTTACAACCATAACCGATAATGATGTTTCGTCCTGGTGGTGATATCATTCTCAAATTTAAAATTTATAACAATATTTTCATTCGTTTCAGTATCGATTCAATGAACTCGGAAGTTGATTCACTCATTGTGGTAATTTTGAGTGGTCTGCAAATAAGTATTCTAGTTGAAAAAAACAAATACGTATTTGAAAAATATCATACCTACATTTTGCAAACAACAATTTCTAAAGCAATGACAGGATCGTGTCAAAAAATATTCAGACATCATCTCAAGGATCAGTCAAATCATAGAGACAACTTTGTGCTCATCATTAATGTCTTCTATGATAAAGATGATTACATCATCTATGATGATGACAATCAAGATTGGCTTATGAAAGTTCTTTGAATAATTGCTTCTAGTTTTCTATTGATCATTTTCTTAAACCGAGTACTGGTTTCAATGTTTGATTTGTTTAAATTATTAATAATAATTGGAAGATGTGTGGTGTGTCATGGGGGATTCGAAGCATTTAAATTTGATCATAAATCAAGTTATTAGCCTTTCATTTTCCGTTTATGCTATTTGATCAACCAAAATGACAGAACTTTTGTACTCATTGCATGTGTGTATCTCTCCTTACAACTAACCAGCAGTTGTATATTTCGAACATGTAGTTGCCATACATTAACACAGAGGTGAAGGTGTTTCCTCTGTGGGCAGCAGTCGGCATCGCTGTTTTGCTAGCGCAGAGCAGCGTGTCAGTAATTCTTGCCGGTGGTGTCGGAAAGAATGGCTCCACCGTTGCTGTAAGTCAGCCAAGACAAAGTTCGAACCCTTTGTAGTGCACAAACCATGTATCACTTGGATTTAGGCCCATGCAAATTGGAAAGATATTTGATATATGTAAATGTGATAGTCATATTGATATGTTAACATACAATTCAGAATGCAATAAACAGAATTCCGTTAATAGTCAGTTATTCTATTCATACCATTTTTACGTACAATCCATTTGCAAAAACAGTGCTGTAGGCATTAGATTTCCAAATGAATCCGTTTATTATTGGTGAGTCTGAAAAATTGGCCGAGTAGATCAGAATAATTTAATGTTATTTACCAATGGGCCTAGGTCTTGCACTGTAATCTCAGTTGATCGTATCTCAAAGTGGTTCTTTTGTTCCTTAATTTTATATTCTTTTGCCACCCAATCTATGCATATCAATGGCCACTATTTTTTTTTTCTTAATATCAATCATATTTCAAATCCAAAATATATACCTTGATAACTCCTTTCTCCTGAAATCATCTCAACTATGCCTGCATAACAAAATGTTCACAATTCTATGTGAAATGGTTTTTTGAAGCATGATTTAATGGTAAAGGTTGTGCCTGCCATCCACTCTGCAGACGTGGAAATTTTTAACTACGTTTAAGTGTCATCAATTTGAATACATTTTTCCACAAAATTTACTCTGCTTGAGTGATATTGGAATAATCTCCTAATTTTTATGGTTTTATGATCATTTAATTACTATTGATTGGTGGGGTACGATTAATTCTTTCCTAAATTACGTTCTGGTTCAAAAGTTTACCAGTATCAAATTAGCAGGCATGCTTTTCTATTAATTATATCAACAACTCCATCGAGGGAAAAATTCAAATTCGGAATGGGCTAATGAAATATAGTAGTGCACTGCATAATCGCTTTTTAGCTAAAGATTATTAATCAAACCTCTATATTACTGAATACTGTAGAATTTTATTCATTTTAGGGAACTTCAGTACTGTCACCAATCATTCCCTTCAGTTTTGTTGTGGTGCCTGCCTTTATAATATACAGAAAAAGTACTGAGCACGTCTATGAAAATCATCCTGCATTGTATATACTGGCCTTTGGCATGGTGGCTGCCAAAGTAACTAACCGGCTTGTGGTAAGTTATAGTTCATTGATAAAGCCTAATCGAATATCGTACAGAGACATAGAAATGCCAAAAATACTTCTCTCTTCATTGATAGGTCGCACACATGACAAAAAATGAAATGCAATACCTGGATACTGCACTGATTGGACCTGCAATGCTGTTCCTTAATCAGTACTTCAATTTCTTTATCAAAGAATATTACGTTCTTTGGCTTTGTTTAGTGAGTGATGCCGTATAATCATATTTTTTAATTACTAATTCATTTTCGTGTTGATTCATGGCTAATGTAATTGTTATTCATCTTTCAGATTTGGGTGACATTAGACTTGCTTCGGTATTCTTCTCAAGTTTGCCTGGAAATTTGTGATCACCTAAAAATCATGCTCTTCAGGATACCAGTGGGTGGACACCGCATTGGGACCTCACAGACTTCCATCATCACCGAGAAAAACGGTACTAACAGGCTTCAACGTAATAGACTGCAAAAAAAACACCACTAGGTCTACACTGTGATAATGAATGCACTGTACAGACACATTTTATAATTGACAATAGTGCAATGATTTGTGGTTTATCATCTAAAGTTTTGATATCATTGTACATAAAATGTTACAAAGCACTGTTCGTTCATTATCATGTTATACTTTGCTCGCCTCCAAACCAATTGGGCAATGAAAAATGAGTCATATTTTAGTCATGAGGTCAGATTTCTGGTTTTTTCAATTTTAAAAAAATTGCCAGTATCCAGGTCATCGATGAAACATAGTCCAGTGAAGTTGAAGTGTTTCAAAGTCCCTACTTAATTGAAAATTAGCAATGTGAGAGTTATCACTATGATGAGATTGAAACCATCGAGCTCTATTCCTGTCTTCTGAGTATGTCAAGTGCCAAAAATTGCAGGCGCTTAATTCCGAGCTAGCGTTATTAATTCGCAAATTAAAAGCTCATTTTTTTACATGATATTAGTTGGGGCGGAGGAGTGAGTTACGTTTTTAACAAGGAATTGGTGATGGGTCCTTTTTCTAAATAATTAAACGACTGCAAGCAAGCTTGAGAATTTGATCTAGCATGACTTCACTCAATTAGTTCAATTTTATTTAACGATCTTCCTTAACTGTGAGTGTTTGCGCTTTTTTATCCTATTTACAGAGTGGTGATTGTCAGAAATCTGTAGCCTCTAGTTCCATAACACTCAGGTGGCTGTGAGCGAGGTTACGAGAACTGGATACTCCTTTTAAGATGCAACTGCTTATTAATGACCTTTACTTGTCTGAATTGGTGCTCCAAAATACCAATGAGTCGACGTGTTCTACATTCTTTCTACTTGAAATCAAATCCTCACAGACACCTAACAATACTATAAAAATGTTGAATGATGTCGCTTGTCCTCTTACTTGTCTAACAAAATGCTGCAAGGTTTCAGATGGCTGTAGATCTGTTTCCAACTGCTTGATTATTGAGAAACTATCCACAAATGATTCAGTTTGGATTTTTCTTTGCTCTTTTCTAATTTACTTGCTCATAAATGTATTTAGTTCTCCTTAGTATACACATGATATTCATATGTTTTCTAGTAATGTTCATGAGGTGACAAGTGATATGATTAAACGACATATGGTACCATCTTAACGTTATACCTTACATTGCTCTCTTTAGCCCACCATAACTTAAAATAACAGTAAAACTACAGTCTTCTAGTCATCCTATATCTTTATGACTTTTCAGAATGATCTGAGTGAATTAAATATAGAAAAGAACGAACAAAGTAAAAACTAAATTCCTATCACCAATTTTTTACAAGTAAATAAAAAAAAAAGTAAACATTGTTGACAGTCAGAAAAAAAACTAAAAATTCGCTACGTGTTATTTTCGAGATGTACGCATGCATTATTTATACGATGAATGTAGATTTTTAAATGCAACTGTACGAAAGCCATTAAAAAATAACCATAGATCAGACCCCACCCCACTTCCAATAACATTTTGTAGCAGAAAGTCTACCCTTAATCCAGCAAAGTCAACCATTAAATTACAATGCTCAGTTGCCTTTTGAATAGATGGAATATTCATCCAGATTTTTGATCCCCAGCCACACGAGGATAGCACCCTTCCTTTAATGAGAACCTTTTGTATATATCATTAAGCGTGAGACCTAACACTGTAAATAAAAATGACATTTTTATCATCCTAATATATTTATCAGATTTATGTGAATCATTAACCAAACGAAATGTATTAAAGTATGCTATTTAACATCATCAGTCGAGCTGTTTCTTTTAATTTTAATTTTAATTTTTTTCTTCATTTTCGGTACAAATCGCTGAGCGAAAGATGTACGTAGTGTTTGTAGATGTATCCGATGAAACATTTTTTTCTCTTATAATCAAATTACAGGTAGCATTGAATTTTTTAAGGTAAATAAGTTGTGGTTGATGATATAAATTGAGTAATGAAATGATAATGTATATTAATAAACGCAGGTTGTATTATGAATTATTTTATAAGATTAAATAATCCAGAGACCTTTCCATATCTCTACTGCTCAATTTATTTATGCTCTACATTCTACAAATTTCTAGGTACGTTAACATTCTCTTTAGTATGATTTTCTTTGGATTTTGGACTTGCTCTAAATACGTTTGACAAAATAAAACCCTGCATGTGAGGGTATGAGGTCTTTTTTGTGCAATATTTGTAGACTATTTTTTCCTGTTTTAATGTCGCTAATTTCTTGCAATTAGATTCGTAATATTTTTATTTGCAGTGAATACGCAAACACTCCTTATTTTTTGTTACAACTAAATAACTTTAATGATTTCTTTTATATGTAAATGTTTGGTATGCATGAAGAGTTTTGTTCGCAGTTCACATGGTGGTGGAACAAGAACCCCTGTTAGACGAGGAGTATCACCACGGTTCTGACACATCCTTCGACCTCTGATATTTAGATAATAATTTTGTTATCGCAGTAGATGGTTAATGATATGCCTATAAATCTTACGCTGTGATGTGATATTCCATTGGTTCTAAAGATGGATCGTGTTTGGAGACAAAGTTGGCAAACTTAGAGCAATGTATTATTCTTCATAAGAATCTCGTAATTAGAGAATGATAAATAATAAGTGATGATCAATGACCTGTCGCAAAATTTGGGAATTCTGCATTTTATTCAGCTATTCTCTCGTCAATATACAACCGAAAAAATGACAGTTCATTTTCTCCGCCACAACATCAATTGATTACAATACTTGTCAGTAACAAATGTCTTATACCACGCCAAACGGCTCTTGCATGAGAGTCTAGAGTTACAATTAGTCACTTAGAAATTCATATGTAAATAAAATTATAGATCTATCCGTTACACATAGTAGAGTCTCAGAGAAACGTAAATTCGAAATAAGGAAATATTCAGTATATCTGATAAATATAGTTGCTCATCCATGCATTGGTATCTGCAGCATTCCATATAGCTCTTTCATTTAGAATGAAAAATTACGATATTTCCACATTAAGTAGTCTAAAAGCTGATAATCTCAAATGATGTTATTGTAATAATAATTCAATTTAAGATAGATTGTTGAATATTGAAAGCAAAATTTTTTATAAAATAAGTTTCCTCTGACCGATAGATCATCCTGATATAAATGAAAGAAAAAATCCTAGTATTTCTACAATCTCATCAAATAGTATTAGTAATATATTATCTCAGTTTTCTGATTGTGAGACTTAATATTGTACATAGATTTTAAGTCTCACGCATTTTCTAAGTGCCTTGATAATATTTTTTTATAAATTACCTGCATTGTATTCATCAAAATATCTCCAGAAAATATCTTTATTATATTATCTCCAGATTTTTTTTAAAACTACCCCTAACTGCTTGATTACTTGTGTCGTGAACCACTATGTACCTAAGTTATTATAATATTTATTAATTGTGTACACGTGTATTGACTGAAAAGTTTGCCTATTAAAAGGCCTTATCATGAGCTTGCATCACAGAACTTCGCAAGCACCAAAGTTTTTCATTGGTGTTATTTTTTTTTAACGTTTTTTTTCAACAGGATGATATCAGTATAACAAAATTAATTCCTCGTACCTTTGGAGTATTTTGATCGACCATCGACCATTGAATTCAAAAGCTCTTCAAACAATGAAATAATCTTCCGAATAATATGTTTATTCAATTATATATTTGATGAATGGCAAATCGTTCGATAGGTCTGTAACATTTAATTTATGAAAAATCGTCATTAACAAATTATAACAGGGTTGTACTTTTGGATTGTATTTGAATTATTAATATTATCGATAAATAAATATATCGAATACAGTTTTATCCGAAAATTAAGCATGCGTGTTAACTTTGTTGTTGGGAAAATAAATGTGTTGTTTAAATGGTGTATAATAATAATCCATAATATATTTTTTTCAATCCCAACAAATCTTTCATGCCTAATGCACGCTGTTATATTAGGTATATTTCTCTTGCATGTTGCTTTAATGGGAAGCATATTCGTGCATGATCTTTCGCCAACTTTACCAGGCGTTATTTTCAATTAAACTAGTGAAAATTAGTTCACCAGAATTAAATCTATCGGTAATTTTTTCCCCCCGCTGCGTGCACGACAGTATCTCTACTTCATCTCTCAAATTCTCTTTACCAAAATAAACCCATAAAATGAAGAATATACTGAATATTGAAATGAAAACGTCGTCAGTCAAGTCGGTAGCACAGAATTTATATTTTTCCCCCCCAAGATGCATATCTCCCTCGACGAACGAGATATTATAACATATCCTATAAAATCCCTCGGCTTTTTCAGTGTGGCATAACTCACAAGGGGATTGCGGTGCCAAGTTTGTTGAGCTGCTACGTATCAGAGATGAAAATTTTAAATTTTGCCAGAACGCCATGCGAGATGCTATCGAATAACTTAAATATACTTGCCTACCAAATTTTCTCTTCCGTTTTTCAACTGTATATATGCCACAGGACATCTTATCAAGGGCCGCAACTTTTGAAAAACATTTTCTGCAGATGATTACAAGTCTGCATGTTCTTAGACTTGTTAGCGATCGGGTGTCCCGTGATTTACACCTCGATTTACACAGTTGCAAGTAAAGAACCGAAAAAAAATCCGTAGCGTCCCATACTACGCACGAAGAATCTTTTTCATTTTTTTTTTGAAAAAATTTATTTCCAATCTACTCTGATGCACGATTTAAATCTCTTGCGATGCAGCAGCCATCCGTATTACAGTACGGGATTGAACGACCCGGTTTATCAGCGTTGCAGCTGCAAATGGATGATCATTTCATATCTACATACAGTCGACTATCCGGTACGTTTTAATGGCTATCCCTGCAGGCGTCTGAGGACGAGTGCATGCGATTAAATTTACCCGTCACCTATTCACCCACTCTCGTTTTCCCGAGATTTGTGAGCGATACAATTTTTCCAGCAAAAAATATCTAATACACTAATATACTTATACACCCTCAGACATTCTCGCCTTTTTGCACGCCCAAGCAATTCTTATAGAAACTTTGAAGGAGAGGTTGGTTGAATAGCCTGAGGCTATTTGTACTGCACCGTCTGTGAAATTTATACATACAGATAGCTACGGTCTCGTAGAATACTTTTTAGAAAGCTCGTACCCCCGACCATACCCTACCGCACTTTGAAGGTCGAATAGGTCACACGTAAATACATGTAATTCTGTATCCTAGTTAAGCGTACGCACGTGCGTCCTTTCTCAATAATATGATACCAAAATTTCAAGGATAACTTATATAAAAGTACATTCAATCTTAATTCAAAATAATACCCCTGCCAAATATAGTATATATCCTTATCCTATCATGGAGATAATTGGATGGTAATTTTTGTCTCTTTTTCCGCTGCTGCATCGATATATGCATGTAAATCTCAATGAACTTTTATTATTATCTCCTGTATTAGAATCCCAAGCAATATTACGAAAGTCTGCAGCTTCCAGCCCCACTTCGATTACGCATTTAAGTTCGTCAAGAGAAGTAACACTATATAAAAATCAATAGTGTTTTATCCCCATATTGTCTGTGTATTGTACCCACCCACTTATGTACCTATTTCAGTTAATAATTAATTTCCTTCAATATTTCTGTAGACATTTGTGTCAACACTTGTACAGAATAACAATATGTAATGCAAGCTTTTTCAGAATCTCAAGAAAATTAAATATAAATATTTGTCCTCAAACCCCGTCGCCCGAATATATTTAGTAGCTACTCTCGACCATCGGCTCCTTGTAATTTTTATTCATGTCTATCTACAAAATATTTAGCATATATACATGCAAGTCCGTTCAATCAACCGATAGAAGTTGAAGGGTCGGTAAATTATAAAAAAGAAAGTAATGAAAAAATGTACCAGGTAAGCGTCCGATATTATCGTAGATATATAATACACTTTGAGTACAGGTATACTTTTATGCACCCCTCCGAGACGGATTTTTTTGCTTCAAAAGATGGGAGGTCCTGCAATTACTTTTCTCAGAAATTAATTATGCCATTGAAGCAAGTAAAGTTTCTTTTATTCTACAAGTCCAATTTCTCTGCTGGTTGTGATTCATGTAATGCGTCTCGTCGAATGAAATTAAAATAATTTTAGATGCCACAGAACTACTGACCATTTGCCAGCAGTTATCTCGTATACCGACATAATATTACAATACCTATACTATAACAAATGACTACGTAAGACTTTGTCTCGTAAGGCATCTTGAAGCTGGATTATTCCTACGTCAGGAGGATTCGCGCGCAATGGCTAAAAGGTAACACAGGTATACTTTACAGCCACATCCCACTACGTTATAACTATAAACCATCCTCCTCCTCATCTCCCTCTAACTCTATACGGTGCTACCCGCTTGATATTCCTCTTGCTCTCATTTTCGTCTTTCGTCCAGGTATTGATCCACCAAGCTCGTTCTCCAGTGGCCAACCAGGGCAGACTGTGTGAGGAGGGAAGAATTGAGAGCCAGAGAAACGGTCTACTATGGGAGGGAAATAGCAAACGTATTTCGCACGCGCTCATAATCTTCAGTCTTACTGGTAACAGTGGCTGGTGCCGTATCGTAAGATACGGGATAGGAAACAGAAGTCAACTTTGGTCACCTATTATAACAGCGAAAAGTGTTTACTGCCAGTTAACCGACATGCAAATTACTAATGTCTGCAAAATTCTCGTAAGTTTTCATTCATTTATACAACTAATGAATATTTCTGCCGAATTTAAACGATTTATCTCTACACCGTTTCGATTGACGACACTATATTACGGTTTTTTTACGCTCAGAGTCAGGTTTTCAGATCAATAGAAAAATTGGATTACTTTTTAATGATTTTTATGCTTTACAACGATACGTCAAGTTCCTACATATATTATAATCTTTTTTTTTTTCTTATCAAACGACGTGTGGTTGACGCGGTGACGTACGTTTATGTTCCTTATAATACGTCGACGTTATATAAAATACCTATACCTATATGACGCGCTTTACTATTAAGCAAAATGTGTTACATATATAGTATATAATATAATTTTTGATTCTCCGTTGCGATATAATATGTTTCCTGTCTTAACTTGTGCCCAATATTGTATTCGGGTGGTGTAAAAATATGTTGTGTGATGTATAAATTCATATCTATTCCCCTCAAAAGTCGTAACTTATACATGTAAAAGTTTATTGTAATTTATACACACCGCGTATACGCATCTTGTATATGTTTTATGCTATAGTTTGGCATCGTTGTTGCTGATAGTGATAACCCGCATATAGGTACACATAGTACATGCATATATACTTATAGGTAGGTATATAAATATACAGGCAATATAATATGCATAATAAGTACATACATATGTGCAAGTAAAATAACTATATATTTGTTTATTTGGTATGCACAGATGCCAAACTCTACCTACATAGTGGCTAATGTATGCTACTAGGTCTGTAAAGATCGATATGTATTCTCTCGGAACCATTAAGTAACTTGATATGGAAAAGTACGACCCTAAAAAACCAGCAAGGGTTGTTAATCGAACTGCTGATATTGACCCAACTTCGTATATCAGCATTTTTGTTCTATACTCGCTAATGGAATCATAAAACTAGGTCATGTTCAGCTTTAGTCTGTAGAAACTAGGGTGAAATGGGGGTCAAGAGGCTTGAGAAACGTGGTGTAATATTTGCAAGGAAGAAAACGTCACAACTCTCAGGATTTCGTACAACCATAATTAAAGTTACATCATCATAGATAAAAATTTTATTTTTACAATCGCAAGAAACGTTTTGCTGAGACTGATTGGACATAAAATCTACAACGTATACTTTAAACAATCTCAGTCAGTCAGTATAAACTGAACCAACGTAGATTTATTTTTAACAAAAGCAGAACCTTATTTCTAACAGTTGCAGAATACTTCTTATTGTTGATTAAATACAATTATAATTTTATAATTGATTCGAGGCGTTGTAAATAATATCTGCCACGATGTACGAAGCTAATTAAAATTAAGAAGTATCGACTTTTGGAGAACGTGAATCGTCTGGCGCGTGAACTATAATGGCAAGTAGTAAAAGGTAGTATAGAATCAGCCTGACCGTTCGTTCGGCCGTTTTCACTATAGCGTACGCCATTGCAGCAGAAAGTTTAGGCGAACCACAAAATTCGTGCAGTTCTTCAATAAGTTCATGTCTCGGTTTATGTCACCACATTCAGTTTCGGAATTTGTGGTCCTTTAGAATCTTTTAAGTTTTTAGAAAGCTGCGTTGAATTTCTGTCAATCTAATAAGGCGGCGCGTATCACCTCGAGCTTCCGGAAGTTCTCAGATATCAGACCAGGTCCTGACTCACCGTCAGTTTATGGTCCCCCGGGAACAAGACGCGTTACCCTTGTCCCAGGACCACCATCGCCTGAAACAGCTCCTCCGAGATTTGAGCGCATTTTCAGGGAACTCACAGAATCCCGTGTCCTTGGCCCTCTTAGCTCCTCCGAAGTCCGGATCCACCTCTTTCTGATCAAGCTATACATATAATACCCATTTCCCAGCAGAATCGGACCTCCCTCAATTGAACATATTGATTAAAGGAGAAACTTTTCCTTCAAGCGTAGATACATTTTTTTTTTAGAGCAGCTTTCTCTGCAGGACATACAACTCGGTTACCCGCACGTTTAGACTAGAATCCATAATATAATTATTTCCTTGATTGATACGCAAGATCGAAGGAAACACCGGGGGCAAATTAGATTTACCTAATATTCCAACAATGAATCATCCCGTGTTTGCCTATTGTTGGTGAATTGACGGTAACTGTTTTCCCTATTTGTTTTATGCGACTTTGTACACGCGATAAATATATCTGTATCAATTTGCTCTTGACATAGGCCTACAATACGATATCGACTCCTCCATTTATCTATACATGCCATGAATAATGTGAAAATAAATTCCATGATTTTGCGAATTACCAAAAAATATCACATTTGCATCCAAGATTAAATTTTTTTTACAGGTTTTGTGTACGTGATTACTTATAAAGTACATCGCCGCTGGGCATGAAAAATGATTTGTTATATTGATCTGTATGACTGTAGTGGAAAGATAAATATTATTTTTCAACAAATCGGAACGGTGAAAGCTGTGGTTTTCGTGGAAATTCTGTGGACGCAGTCGCAGAATGTGGGAGCACGGTTTAAGGGATGCGGGGGAGGGTCTGTGCATGGAGATTACGTCCTTTCCATCGATTTTGCTTTCAATGTCTAACCGCGCCTTCAGCCGACTCGAGACTCATGTGCATTCAAAACGAAAACCTTTATTTTACTGTGTCTTGTGCTAAATAATATTTATCTTGCGGAAAAATGAGTAAGATAAATAAAGCAGAAAAGGCTTTTATACGTATCAACGGGATTGAGATGCAAACTTTTTCGATAAATTCACCCCATCCCCACTGCAAAGTAAAATAATTCTTTTCGCGTTTTGATAACTCTAAAACCGAGATCATACAACAATTAATTTTTCTTCAGGTTTAAGGAACTCTAAGAAAAATGACATAATGAGGGTTCGATTAAGAGACAAGTTTAATTTGAACCACAAAGCTCGAATGACGTGTACGTGTATACGTCGGTGACAAGGCTTCTTTCACACACGGAAATGGATATTCAAAAGAAATTTCTGTGCCCTCGCTTGGTCGACTATCTGGCCATTGTGGGGGCGAGACCACCCTCAGCTTCTCGTCAGCCTGTGCAAGTGAGTACAATGAATTCGCCCTTGCAAATCACCCGGTTTGAAATCCAAATTCACCTGTAAATTTTAACGGAACAATATTTTATTCAATGCAGGTACCAGAGCTGCTGCGCAGGTATCCTGTCGAAGATCACAAGGATTTTCCATTGCCACTCGATATGGTTTATTTCTGCCAACCGGAAGGATGCAGCAGCGTTGGTCCCAAACGCCCAGTTTTGCGAGAAGCGACTTCCTTCACATTCACACTTACCGATAAGGATTCCGGTATGCATTAAGTCTCATTTGACTTTTGCGCACTTATCACGATGTTGCAACGATTTTCACTTGATTCTTATGATAGGAAAAACGCGTTACGGAATCTGCGTGAATTTCTACCGGCCGATAGAACGCAGCGGAAGTGCGGGTAGCGGGGTCACAAATAGAAGGGACAGGCACAGTACAACTTTTCGTCGAGAAAGCTGGAGGAAAAGTATGGAAAAGAGTTCAGACTCTGCATTCTCAAGGTGATCAAACGACGTTTTATCATGTGTAATACGCATTTAAATTTTATCATATTTTTAAAATTTATGTACATGATTTTTTTCACATTATTTTTCATCCAAAGCTTTCCTAAATATCTCTTTTATGGAGTAATTTATGTGACTGTATCTAGAGCTGTTCTTTATAGCGACTATAGGAGCAGTGTAGTAGGGCCGAGTGACTCAGAAAGGGATTGCCCAAGCAGGAGAGACTCCGATACACCCCATGCACCTCATGCCCCAAGACTCGGTGTGACTGCTCCCAGTGGAGACAGTGAAAGCGGCGGAAGTCACTCTCCTTCTCCTAGAGCTTCTCGAAAGCGTCAGGTAAATGACTGAATAAAAAGATGAAACGTTAGGCTTTGTTGTAAGCTCGTCACAAAGCTTTATTATTGTTTTCCTTTCAGCGTGTGAGAAACCATTCCTTAACATCGCTTTGCATCATCTCTCATCACCCTTTCTTCTCAATATTTCGAGAGTGTTTATTCGTACTTAAGAAAATCATTGACGCCTGTAACGAAAGCTCTTCGCCAAGAAGAGTTGGAGCCTCAAGACAAGTTAATAGGTATCAAACAAGCATTTAGATACGTGTACAACATGCAATCATAAGATAAAATTGACACTTATGAAACTTCTTTAATTATCTAGGGATACAGTATGGAGTGCACTCACTGGTCAAGCTCTAGATGGTACACCATTAATTATACTCCACGATGTGAGAGAAATTGAAACGTGGATTCTCCGACTGCTGAGCGCACCTGTGCCTGTCCCAGGGAAAACGCGAGTAGAAGTTGAAATACTTTGTCCGTCTTTACAACCCCCGCTCTGTTTCGCCCTTCCCGATCACACGAGGTTCTCGTTAGTCGACTTTCCGTTACATTTACCTTTGGAGTTGCTGGGCGTGGACATATGTTTAAAAGTGATGACGCTTATTCTGCTCGAACACAAGGTAGTCAAAGTTCTTTATATTTCCCTACCTTGGTGATTTTTTGGTCTTTACTTTTGAGCATTTTTTTTATTCATCGATTTGTTTCAGCTTGTGTTACAATCCCGAGATTACAACGCACTGTCCATGTCTGTGATGGCGTTTGTGACTATGATCTATCCATTGGAGTACATGTTTCCTGCGATTCCACTTCTTCCAACATGTATGAGCTGTGCAGAACAACTGCTACTGGCCCCTACCCCATTCGTTATTGGAATCCCTGCAACTTTCTTGCTCTATAAAAAGAACTTCAGGATGCCGGATGATATTTGGCTTGTTGATTTGGACAGCAATAAAATTACTCCACCCAGTGGTTTGTTTGACGCATTACCCCCCTTGCCTGAGCCAGAAGGCACAATTTTGAAAAATCATCTAAAACAGGTGAGTAATTGTAAATCTCAACTTCAACGTACTTGGCAGTACTAAGTTTATACAAATTCTTAAATTTTATTGTCCCACCATATGCTACAAAAGGCGATGCAACTGATGGACCAAGTCGGAGCTGGTGTAATTACCCTATTATTTTTTTATGCATGCTGCATGAAATCAGAATAACAATAATTGGCCCAATTTCTTGGATACGGTTTACAATACAAAAATACATTTTACATTTTATCCCTCGGATGATTTTGATTCAAAGATGCATGCTGCTCAAATAATCCATATAATTATCATTTTCAAGTTAGATCTGAGAAAGTAAGTTCCTATATGTTCAGGCAATGGGAAACTTGGCAACAGCTCAGCCTCAGCAACCATCACCGCAACATGTTTCACCACAACCTTCTATGCAATCTCCAAGCCGGAGAGAAAGCTCTGCCTCACATCACTCAACATTAAGGTGCGTCAAACTAAAAAAAATAGAATCGACAAATGAGCATAGATTTTCAAATTCACCACATTTTTATCTAGCTACGCTGATGATTATGACTGAAAAAAATGTTCATGTGTTACAGCGTTTCTTCAGCTCGACACAGACCTAGTACGGATTACAGTGCACATGGTCAAATCAGTGCTGCTAATTCCCCAGGCACACCGTCGACCTCAAGTCCACATCGCGCATCGCTAACTCCGTCAGCTAGTCAAACTCCTCAAGCTTCAAGACATATGCCACACCCATCGCCCAGTTTCAATCCATTTATTTACGGCAACGATGTAGATTCCGTGGACGTAGCGACTAGAGTTGCTATAGTCCGTTTTTTTAATTCTGAAAATCTCCTAGCAAACTTCACCGACCACACACGAACCCTAAGACTTTACCCTAGGCCGGTAGTAGCCTTCCAAATCAATTCTTTTCTGAGATCAAGACCAAGGACTAGTAGCTTCTTGAACAAATTTGCAAGGACACAAGCAGTTGAATTTTTAGCAGAGTGGTCACTTACTCCGAGCAATGTAGCTTTCTTAAGAGTGCACACAGGAGTATTTGATCCAGCTCAAATCGGTGACAAGCCACGTTGGTATGCCCCAGGTTTAGAACCAATATTTTTCCCTGTCTGGGATTCTGGTGGTTCGTTGGCAGGAGCTATGAAAACATTAAAACAGCTTGAAACGCAGCCAACAGATGAAAGTGGATCTGATTCTGAAGGAGCTGAGAGTACAAGTTCCTCTTATTCCTCACTTAGTGATTTCGTCTCAGAAATGGCATCGTCCGATCTTTCACCCAGTAAGTAACATATTCATTGCAGTTTCGTATGAGAAATAAACAATCTTTTAATAATCGCTATCTTTTTTCGAATATTTCAGGCTACAATTGCCCCCAAGCAACACAGCCCCAACCCATGTCTCTTTCGGTTGATCCAAAAAATGTTTACCACCCACCCAGTTCACTGCAATATCCTGGAGCTGATGAGGACCCTCCTACCAGACCTGGAAGCCCACTGAGTACTTCGTCAAGCCATAGCGATTTAAGCAGTCCTAGTTTCAACCGTGACTCTGAACTAGAATTGAACCCGAGGGTGCAAGAAGGTTCACAAGCTGCTAAAAGTGATAATGTAAGAATATGCGATACGTCTCTCATTTTATTTTAAATTAACAATGGTCCCTTAGGGTATAGATGGCTTCGCTTACCCACAATCAGAAATAGAACTAACCATACGTTCGTCAACTTCTGTTGTGCTCCTAAATAATAATCCTAAATCATGCTGCATGGAATTCAAATAATCAGTTTGTTGATTGCCGAAAGCAAATAGTGCCACAATAGAAGTTGACAAGCAATCCTGAAGTACCACGTTTTTTCTCTCTTCTCCAGTTTGCCAATAATATTACAAATTCTAAAGTCCAAACATTTAATATAAATGAGAAATGAGCTTCGAAAACGTTGGTGCGACGTGCCTTTAGTTGGCTTAATAGATATCAGCACTCAACGCGCCTCATTCAAACTAGTTCATTACATACATTTGGGCTACCTCCAGAGAGAAAAAAAAAAACTGCTGTTGAGAATCATTTATCTGAATCTAATGACCAGGGCTTGCATATGAAATCATAGGATAAAGAGGAGGGAGGTAGCTTTGAATCAGACTCAGCATCGACTACAGCCACACCACGCACGATCCTGAGTGCACAAAGTACGGTAGGCCAGTTTGGAAGTGGCACGGGGTCTTTAGTGACCCCACCACTCAGTGATACAGAGCGCCCTACCACTCCCCATCGGACCTCACGCCTCAATAGATCTGTCACTCCAGTGAGTCAGTTCTCATGCTCATCTCATTATTGTCATCATATATTCATTTATCGCCCTCAAATCATGCTTAAGTAGCATTAGCATTTGTATTAACATGAACCAATGATGAGAATTTAATATGTATGCAATTTGAATTATGCTCTACGGCTGCTATTCATTATTTGATCCAAACTGGAAGGTCTGTCACTCCTAATTAAAAATAACGCTGCTTGGATGTGCGAATGTTATTTATAATCATTTTCAGCAGCCCTTCCATATCATACATTGTTTGAGGAACCATATTTTGCTTCACACAAATGATTTTTGTATTTTGTTTGTGTACATACTTATAAGTACACTGATATATTGAGTTTCTGATCACAGCTGGTACGTATTTGTTTGTGGAACAATTCTTCATACTCGTGAACCGCTTTTTTGAGATCTTATATTTCACATATGTATCGTGATACTCGTAAATATGTATTGAAGAAGCAATTGTATTAAAATGCAATTTTCATTCAAATGGATAATTTATAATATTGCGAGTAGTGCACTTATGCTTGACGTACTGTTACAGTCATCTAATGAAAAACAATACTTACCACAGTCTGGAAATGAAATCATTTGTACTATTGTTCTGATTCTTACATTGCACTAGATTGATGACAATGTTCTAACATTTTAAGGTACCACCACTCAGTCCAGGGCCACAACGTCAACCAAGTGTAGGTAACGTTTTAGCTCGTACTTCGAGCTTTGGGTCATCGGTTGGACCACTTCTTCCTAGACAGTCGAGCAGTAGTAGCAACAATGGATCACCTACATTACCTCGTCAATCAACGACTGGTAACGGTGTACAACGTCATAATAGCGGAAGTAGTAACATTCCTCGACAGAACAGTGGAGGTAGTACTGGAACTGGAGTAACAAGGCAAGGATCGCAAGGCTCGTTATTTGAACAATTTGCTTTACAAGCCAAAGATTTAGTTAGGGAGACAACGAGGCAGAGTAGCCAAGATGGATTGCTCGCTCATATGGATAAGGTGAGCCGTAGTAAACCACTTTTGGGTTGATGTGAAATGAATAATTTTGGACATTGATGTAATAATAACTCTGATTTTTTCAGTTGAAACATCAAGCAAGGGAAAGAATAAATGAAGCGGGAGAAGAAAGTCTCTTTGCACCTCTGGAACAGGTAGATTAATATTCTTTTTTTTATCAAGATTGTTAGTAGCACACAGCAGTCTGTTGTGGGTTGAAATAAATTAGGTAATTTACGAAGATCAAACTTAACGAGATGTTCGTCTAAAATAGCTTACTCAACAAACAAAAAAGGCAATGGGCGAAGCTTCAAAGTCGGTCCAAGAAGTATCCAAAAATGCATTGGAAGCAAGTAAAACAGCTGCAGGTGTTAGCAAAAATACATTTGAAGATTTAACGTACGTGGGGAAAAGCACGTTTGGGGATTTAACTAAGAGTGCTAAAGAAGCGGCCACGAAAAAGGGGTTGCTTAAGGTAATTTGATCAGCCAACTGTCTCGACAACGAAAACTGACCATTACGTGTGAGTGGAAAGTTAATGTATGATTCAACATCTTTTAGGGGCTTGGCGACTCTCAACAGTCACCACCACACTCTTCTCCACCACCAGGTCCGCTTCAGCGAAGAGATTCCAGCAGCAACCAATTGGTTGCATCCGACTCTCGTGCTGGTAGAAGAGATATTGGACGTGACTTTTTCAGCAATATAAGCAGTGATCTGAATGGCATAGCGGCGCAAACTAGCAGCATGTTCAGTGATTTATTTGGTGAGTTAATGTCGATTGAATATTCTATTGTCGACAGTTCATTGTAGATGGCATAAGTTAATTTTTTTTATCATTTACTAACATAGTTTTAAGATTGTGTGACATGATAAACTGTAGAAGACGTCATTGAAAAGCATTCATATAAATACTGCAATTATTTAATTTCATTCACTTTGAATGGTAATTATTAAAAATTTAATTTTAGTTTGACAATTATCGAAACGAATTAAATACTCTTCTCTGCAGGTAATAAGAATAGCTGTAATCGAAACGCTAATCTACTCCCACAATCGCAAAAAGCCAAAGAAAAATCTCAGGCATTTGGACCCTTTCCTAAAGGTACGCTCAACACATGCAGGATACAGTGTAGTGATGATAGAGTAGAAGATAATACCGAATATGACAATACCCGTGGGTCAAATTTCAGGTCGCAAGGGTCTAGTTGAGAGATCTTCGTTGATAAAACATTCCACGAATAAACCTAGTCAGGAAGAATTGCAACGGATGCAAAATGTAGAAAGATCGAGCACAAACAGCGACAATCAAGCTTTCCTTACAGATGCAAGTGAACTTGGATACATTACTCTAATAATACTTGCAGTGTGGCTTCTCAGAATGTCCCAAGCTAACGAATTGTTATTTCAGATTGTGAGTAAGGCTTTGGCTGGAGAAGGTGTGGGATGGCTTAAATTAAATAGATTAAAAACATTAATGGAAGATGAAAGCTATCGGAACTTTGTTGTTACCAAATTAAACAAAGGCCTGGAAAGGAAAATTAGTCCAGATGATCATATTGATGATGTTGTATGTATTTTATACTACGTAAAACCATATATTTTAATTCATAGTGTGAAATGGACTTACCTGATTGAACAAATTTTTTTGCACAGTGTATTTCACAGCCAGTTTATAAGGGGATGTTGAAGTGCCTTCAAGCTGTGGTTCATGGTCTGGTACATACTTATAGCCAGTTTGGGCTGGGTGGTATGGCATCAGTATTCCAATTGATGGAAATCGCTCACACACACTATTGGAGCAAAGACTTGACAGAGGGGGGCTTTGAAAGTTCGCTTATGTCTCAGGTGTGTCATTGGTATCATTTATCTGGTGTGATTGAACCAAAATATAAAATACATCACAAATGTAAATAATAAATTTTCACATATCTCTGCAGACTTCTAGTCCGTTCGGCAGTAAAGAAAATTTGAGGTCACCACAATCTCCGAAACAGCCTGATTTATCAGATTTATCTAGAAAGTCGTCCCTTCAACCTTCTGCAGGTACGAAAAAGCTAATAAAACAAAATATCTTTGCGCCGAATTACCACATACAATCTCTTACCTTTGAAACTTTTCTCTTTAGAATTACCGCAACTTAGATTGGAAACATCGCACCCCCAACTACCATTAGGTGGAGATGATAATAAGTCTACTACAGACATGTTTCTTGATATGTTTTCGAAGAAAGGAAAACTTCTAAGCAAATTAACGTCCTTCGATTCAGAGGTCTGTTTAATCATTTTCTTCCGATTCTAATTGTCACTCAAGTATCTGTTAATGCATGCTATGTTGGCTGCAATTGTTCATGCCACCCGATTCCTACGTTTATGTGTTGTTTTTTAATTCTTCTTGTACCAGATTTTGTTTTTGTTGTTTAATACATTCGACAAAAAACAAGAAAATAACATTTATTGTTGAGGGCAATTTAAATAGATCCCAATGTACAGGTTTAACTATGCATCAACCGAAGTCTTATCACATAGGTAAACTTGTAAAAAATTCGTCCTAATGACCTCAGATATTTTACAAACGCTGAATAAATTGTCAATGAGGAAAGTGATTTATCTTAATAATAAAGTAGTTATCAGTCTTTATATTATTTATTTTGCAATCATCTGTGAATCTTCTACATACTGCTCATGACCTTAACACTTGGTCTCACGACATTGAGCTTGCGAATGTATTGAATGAGCTGGATTGCAAGCAATGCACGCTGTGTTTGTAGGGAGGGCGTGGTGGTGGTACTGGAAGCAGCGAAGCCCTCTCGACTGATGGAGGCAGCATTATTACAAACCCTGCATTTCGGCAAGCTCACCAGGCCTCTTTTCGCAGCACAGTTTCTGACAGTGAAGTTGAACAAGGCAATGTGAGTCATGCCATATACTTTACCTGATGTAAACGCAACACAATATTTTCGATTTGGTGTGCTTAAACACGATTTGCATGTGGCTTCTTTATTAGCATGATACTTGAAACTTCATAATCATTAATATCCGTTCAAATGCATGCAAAGGAAAAATGTAAATTATCACATACATAAGTATACGTAGACCATATTCCTCATCTTCGAAATAATCTTCGCAATCATTTCACGCTTCTAATCTAAAAAAAAATTTATTGCAGAAGAATTGATTTTTATAATTAATGTGACCCATCTAATATTGCCGATTGCGAGATAAGTGGTCTGCAAAGAATTATTTGCTACTTTTATTCTTTGTCAGTTATCACCACGTCACATGAAATTTTTATTGACCAGGAATTAATAACTGAATCATTTTTCATATCGTAGTTCCCACGGCAAGGTAAACAGCGTACTGCCAGTGTTTGGTCCAGTAAATCGTCTTTGAGTACTGGGTTCAGGTATCATGGAGGAAGTCTTGTTCCAACAGTTACAACACCTAGTCCAGAGGCCGCACGAACTTATCTATTTGAAGGTATTTTGTTTTATATTTTTCATTCATTTGCTGCACATTTACACGAGGCCCTATGCTGTATGCAAATCTTTGTAGGTCTTTTGGGTAAAGAAAGGTCCACTCTCTGGGATCAAATGCAGTTTTGGGAAGACGCTTTCCTGGATGCAGTTTCTCAGGAACGTGATATGATAGGAATGGACCAAGGACCCGGAGAAATGATGGAGAGGTATTTTAAAATATAATTAAATATTAGTAGCGTCAATAAAATTGAAGAAAGATTTAAATTTCGGAAAATCTTACGTTTAAAAAACTACGAAAAGATCAGGATTTGTCTGACTTTTTTTTTTGCCAACATTTAATTCTAGGTACAAAAGCCTAAGTGAAAGTGAGAGAAGGAGGCTCGAACATGACGAAGATAGATTATTATGTACTTTGCTTCACAATCTGACAGCAATTTTGGTGATGCTCAATGTTGAGAGAGGAGAATTAAAGCGTAAAGTACGCAGATTGTTAGGTAAAAGTCATATTGGTCTCATCTATAGCCAAGAGCTTAATCAGCTTTTAGATCAGATGACGAATCTTGTGAGTATATTAAATTTGCCATTTAAATCACGAGGATACAAAGTTTTTGAGGACCAATATATTAATCCTATAATAATTTCTCAGCATGGCAATGATATCGATCTCAAACCTCTCACCTCTCGACAAATGCACCGTCAGTCCTTCACTGTTCATGCAGGCGTTGACGCTGAAGGAGATTTGCGTTTTCTAGAAGTTCGACATGACGGTCTTGTACTCAGGTCTGTGAATGGAGTAATTGTTGAACGCTGGTGGTATGAACGTCTGGTCAATATGACCTACAGTCCAAAGAACAAAGTACTCTGTTTGTGGAGGCGGAATGGAGGACAAACTCAACTGCATAAATATTACACCAAAAGGGTGAGAATATATTTTATCACTTTAAAAACCCCTAAAGCTGTATGGTAGAGATATTGACTCAAAAACAAAGCATCAAAAAACTCATCATGGATTTAATTTCTGTTTCAGTGCAAAGACTTATATTATTGTATAAAAGATGCAATGGAGAAGGCAGCCCAACGAGGTCGTGGTGCTGGTTCAGGCGTAGAATTAGGTGGTGAATTTCCGGTACAAGATATGCGCACAGGTGAAGGTGGCCTTCTTCAAGTTTGCATGGAGGGCGTGGGTCTACTCTTCGCTAATAGCAAGGTACGATCGGATTCTTTAAACTATTATGTCATAGTGCGGTATAAATTGAAGCTCCGTAAATACGATTTGTACTTCCCCTTGTTTTCGTTTTATTTTAAAACATTTATGTAATGCCAAAATATATTCGATAAGGTTTTCAGTATTTTCATCTCGTAGCTAGTTATTCCTTGAATTTCACTTCAGGTGTATCTCGTCAATTTATTTAGACGATTTTCCGCCCTGACTAATATTGAAACACTTATTTCAGCAGTTATCATATTTTACTCAATCGATACAAAATACATATGAATTATTATATTGGAAGCCTACTTAGCCACAATTGGCAGTATCATTTGCCTCGGTTCAACAAGAGATCAGCGTATAATTATACTATGAATGCGTTGAACGGGTAACCACCATATATATCAACGGTTCGCACTACAAAAGCACACTTATAATTCTAAACACACTGAAAGAATATCATATATTAAAACACGAATAACAGATCACACTAAAGACAGTCAAATTATCTAAATCCTCACACATCTTCCCTTCCTTGACAAAAGGCGTTCGGTGTTCACGCAGTCATGGAATCATTATATGATGATTGAGTCAGTAAAAATTCATCATGGTTGAACTGATTGTTTTGGTTTACCATAAGTCTTCTGTATGATGACACATCAGATCAGATAAAATTTTTTTACTTGTTCGAGTAAACAAAGTTCAAGAAAATTCATTTGTGAACCAAACTGTTAGAGGTTGACTTACTATGGTTTATTTGAAGTGATTCAATCTGAAACTTATTAGCTATTAGGTAACTGTTGGACCGGGGTGGAAGGGTAGGGAGTGTAGTCACCCTATCTCTTCTTACTGTCTGTATACTTTTAATTATTGAATTTTCTCTCTGTGTTTTTCGTTGATTGCATTGATGCAAGGACCACTCAATATTATCTCCCATCGCTATAGCCACCACGATCTGCTTAATTTGTATCTGTACGTATCTTCTCAGTCTTACCTATGGATCTGGAAAATTTGATATATGAAATACCGTGGTATATTACATGCTCATTGTTCAATGGTCTTTATGAGGGTGTCAAAGACAGCGGGATACTGAGCAGGAATATGCATAGTATTTGAAGATTGCAGAGTACATTCTTAATATGAATTGCACTAAATTATAATTCTCTCACAATTTGCATTATACATTATTGTTATAATATCATATATAATTTACTTCGTTTGACGGAGTTATTAAGAAACGAAAACGTATACTTAGGACATGGTAATTACTTGATATATTATCGCCAGGTCACATTTACAGCTCTGATTTATTACTGTTATTATGTTGGATATGTTTTGTTTGAGCGTTACTCAATGTTTTCTTGCATGGAGCTCGATGTGCAGCTGCAGTCTCTTTTATCTGTATTATAATTATTAAGGATTTAAAGGAATATATACAATAATATCATTTATTCATACTCTATATTCTCATCTCTTATGATTTGTATTGAATGTTGGATGCTATATTATATCTTTCTATAAGTCTGATAACTTTTTATCTGTCGTGGTCATGTTCGAGAAAAGTCTATTTATTGACCCCTTCTTCCCGTGAACCTGACAAATATGTACGGGATGAATGTTACGAGATTATAGGTGGTATTATAGTTGTAGGTAGGGCTTATAGGCTGCCGTGCACTAGTTAATTGGTGCCTCGTCGCATATATGATGCTAGAGGATAGACTTTTCTCAGCTTAGGGAACTTTTGAGATGGTCCTTGAACAATGAAACCCTCACTATTACAGTATTGGCCATGACAATAGGCAAAGAGGAGAAAACGGCTGTATGCCGCACAGTTATGTTATTTTATCAATTAATGACCTGTTTAAAAATTGAAAGTTTATAATAATGCGTATTGTATTATCATATTACTTAATTTAATTTTATGTTTTCTGTTTTCTGTTCTTGTCCTGTCTGTCGACATTGCCCTGGCTGGGTATACAGGATTTCGAGGTATTATTCAATAACTCATTGTTTGTTACCAGTTCAGTATTGATTAATATATTCAATGTTGGCCGTGTTCCGGAAATGCTTATTTATTTCACCATTATACTTTTAGCCGTGTTCCACTGTTATATTATTCTCAGATTGCATTTTAACTAATTGATCTGCTCTGTCTACTTCACTGTTTTCCTACCATATTGATTGATGTTAGTTGTGGTATATGTTTCGTCCAATATCATAGAGCTCACCTAGTACCAGTAAAATTATCGTTCAGGACTTTATTCTTATTGGACAAAAAAACATTTAAATTATACCACCTTATGTAAATAAGTATTCATTCTAGTATATTATATCATCAATATCTCATCTAGAAGACGCGTACAATGCTGGTACTAGAAGCGGCAGAGTGAGTGTTAGAGATGCTGTTCATTACAACAAATATGTTCTCGTCAAAGCTTATGAAAAATTTATGAATATAAATACTGGACTTTCGGAGTGCGGCCGTAGAGAGTGTGTGCCCTGATAGCACCAAGACGTAGTGACACCCGTAGTGCCTCACTAATCCCTAACTTAACGTCATATTTTTTCCCAAGACTGGGGGACTGCATTACTCATATGACACATGTTGTATAATATGTTTCTGCTGATATTATCAAATGAACAATCAAGTTCATTAAAATATCCTTAGTGATTGGAGCACATATGGTTTAAAGTCTGAGCGATTCGAGGACATGAGTACCTTGGTATACATATAAACATAGAACCATCCGTCAGCAGAGTTATAATAAGCACAATAATACATAGGTAGTTCCTAATGAATACAGTAATTATTATTGGTTGATAACCCTGTCTATTATTTTATGATTTTATTTGACACACATCAACGACATGTTGATTTCATATGCCTAAAATGTAGATATGCAAAGCAAATGAAACGACGTATGTACATGCGCTCTTAACTCATTGAGCTTGAAAAATGTCTGCTGTTAAATTTGTAGTAACATTCAAATTATTTGCAAGTAGTCTTCCACTTGGAAGTAACACGCTTATTACGCTACCATGAAGTTGACAAATACATAGGCCTGAAGGATCTTCCTCAATGCAGGGTATACGTGTTTAGCGTGTCCATATATGAATTATTATTGCATATCATAATAACACTAATATTTTATACCTGTTGGCAAAATATCAGCAAAAATGCAAAACTTCACGAAAATGTGTACAGTCACCCAATCTTAAGATCCATCTTGCTATCCTTGTTTCTTGCTCCATATGACAAACCATTTCACCCATCACCTAGTAGAGCAGTGGATTGGTGCTAAATAGAGCTATCATCCTTAAATAACTTGACTCAGCGATCACTCTAATACTATTCAATCAACAAACTTTTAATTCACGTATACTATACCCACATTACAATTTCACACTCATGGCATGGCACTGCTACATGATGTTTCTAGTTTCAAATGACTAATACACAATATTATATACCATATACTAGTTTATATCAACTACTATACATTATATACTTATACATTTAATACTACACATACTGCAACTAAACTGTAACTGTGTATCGTTACTGGGGACATTGTCCACCACTAAACTAGATGATATAAATGCACATTTAGCAATCTCTCAACGCTAAGCAATCAACAATGTAAGATGAGTTTAGGCCATCTCCAGAGTTGCCTGCTGCGCTACCGCTGCTCTTGCTGCTCGGATAAAATGCATGTTGGTCCATACTGCTGATGCTGGCTTGAAATGCTATGTTCTACTCTCATTCCCCATGCTTTATGTGTATGCATGCATTTAAAATCAACCTCAGTATTTATAGCAGCCTCTTCAATCCTGCTTTTACCATATTGGATTCAATAATTGTTACATTATACCAAACGATTTGTTACGAAGTAACGGAGTGATCTTTATTTCGCTTCGGATCAAGTTTGGAAAATCTCCCGTTGAGTCTCCCTCATGGAGATCTACTACACATAAAATTGATTAATCAAATAACTTATCCATATGACTTATTTTATCCAATATACTTCATACCGTTGAGTGGTACCTAGAATTTGCATGTTAGCTCTCTAGGAACATACTACTTCTTACACTAATTCATAAACATTGTATTGCTTGCAGTTTTTTGTAAGACTCGATCATATCCGCAAGTGCTTTACTCAGAAGGGTGGGATCTTCGTTTTGGAAGAATTCAGTAAGCATACTAAACTACTATAGATATCTATAAACTTATACAATATTACTTGGCAATAATGATAGTTACTGAACTACTCAGAATTATTACAATATTACTTGGCAATAACTAAATACTGAACTACTCAGAATTAAAGTATTTCATTTCACTTACAGATCCTAAAACTAGAAAAGTAATTCAACGTAAATATAAGTCACAATTGGTAAGTTTTCATCGAATTCCTTGCAAAAAAGTTTAGTTGTCATATGTCCCCCCTTTTTTTGTTGCACAATTCATATACCAATAATTACTTCTATACTTCAATGTTTTGTTTAAAATATTTAGTTTTTTTATCCAGATGATTCAATTAATTCAAATCATTTGTTAAAGATTTAAAATTTTTATCACACGTATACAGGCTGGCGAAGCAGCTCACTGCTTACACAGAATCTTCTCCATTGCTCACGCCGCTCAACTTTCTGCGGAGGCTCAGATCGTTGATAAATCTGATACCACAGCAATGCATGAAGCTTTAATTCACAAACACATTTAATTTTGTCTGTTAAATGTAAGTTTCTTTTTATTTTTACATTCTACAGTACGATTATATTTTCAGAAACAAAGCATGAATACATTATACCTTACCAAATTGGTTTTTTGTGCTCATGTCTATATTTTCAAATCACATATAAATTATATTATATTATATTACTTTTCTTTTTTTTTCTTTGACACAAAAACGTTTTATCAGCAACAACTATTCACAGAATAGCGCAACATCATAACTGTGCACAAATATAGAAATCTTCTGATCTCTTATCTTTTCTTTTTTTACAGGCAGATCAGATCTGCTACGCAGTTCTCTGTGTTTTTTCGTATCTAGCTGCTGGTATGGAGGAACGGAAGCAGTTACAGCAGCAGCAACACCACCAATATCTGAATCAGCCTACTGGCAGTGGTAACCAGGCATTGCAAGGATCTGGATCATCGCAAACGGGTTCACCCCGTCACCACTGACGTAGAGGCAGACACTCTCTCCCATTCGTACACGACTACAATAGCTGTGCTCCCTACGCTTGCTTACCTTGGGTATAATAGTAATAGATATTGATCGTATCATGTCCCAGTAAATAATCAGTGAACCTTCGTATGGTGTGAACTTGAGTTGGTATTGCATACATCGAGGGATAAAAAATTATTCAGATGCTTTCCTTAATGAAATTTTGCATAATATACTAGTAGAGTTTCTGCTATATTTTAATTATCAACAAACACGTTGGTAATTTATATGATTACCTTAAAGAAATCTTCTGCGGGTCAGGAAACAGTTTTTGCGTTGCTGTGCATATTATGATCAGTCCTGTGTTTTTATTAGTTGTGGCAAATCTGGTATTAGGTACTGAAATAGGTCAAATTTGCTACCAAAGTATTCCAAAAAACATAGTAATGTACGTAATTAGATTAAATAATGTGGGAGGGAGCGATGAATCAGTTGTTAAGGATACTAGTATGATATATATTTTACTATTCGACATTTTTGATAATGTGCATACGTTCTCAGAATTTTTTAATTTCAATCATTATATCCTATTTGGAGAAAACGTAAAACTATATAATATACAAAATTATAGATATCAATCTGCAATCCATATTTGTACATATGATTTTTAAAAAGGGTCGTTAATATTTTATGAAACTCTAATATCATTTTTCACATGTGATCTTAATTGCGAGTCCTTGTACAACGCAACTATCGCCATACATAGTACGTATACAACAACAAGATCATAATAGGGCGATATAGTTGTATGTTCTTGTCCTAAAAACATTCACTCATAGTGCCATGTCAGACAATATTTGTTGTTACTGCAACAAACATGATAATTGATAAGCTATAGTATTTCAGGTGCATGTTCAGATTCATTCAAAAAATTTTCATTGAAGCGTGGCATTGAACTTGATGTGACCACAAGTAAAATAGTCGATTGATCTAAAATTGTTTCTTGTTAAATTTGGTCTATTGTATGTAACATATTCATACCTCGTTGATCCATTTTGCCCCTTGATTACAGCACATTGAAAAAAAAATCGTGCAAATATTTATGTGAATATATATCACTTATTAATGGGTAATTGTAATATATCTGTAGATCAGTTTTTTAGTTACTTAATTTGTACATACTGGACTGTACTATAATTGTCTCCGCAGATAAGCGACCTATGACGGCATAATCTCAGCTGCCAAGTTATAATGATAAATTTGGAGAACATTGTAAAAGTGTTAACGAACCAGTTCGCATGTTAATGGTCAAATTTTAATATATTTTAAAGTATTTTACTTATAGCATTTGTTTTTTAGTTCAATAAATTAGGCAACTGTTTGGGTATAAATGATAATACAAAATTATTTTTCTTGACAGATATAGTTACAGATATAATTATTTCGATTTTTTTTTAAAACTAGAAGTTAATTTGATGAATTATTTTGGCTCAGGATTATCACATTCGCCGTGAGCAATTAACGTTACCTATTTTACTCTTTTCAAATTGCCATTCAGGGTCATCATCCGTGTGATATAGTGAAGAAATCATACAAAATTATATAAACTAACACAGATACATTATTGTTTTCTAACAGCCAACTATATGTGAATATCCTGTACATCGATCCATATTCTATATTATCACTCAAATATATCATCTAATAAAGATAGTATTGAATATATCCTTATAATTTATGAATATTATAACATTTCATGTTTTAAAAATTCAAAGATTCAATATTTGAAAAATTTGATCAGTTATTTTTTGTTATTACTTTCATCTCTCGAGTTTCTACTTTTCGAAATGCTACCATTATTGCCACAATTGAATTCGCTTTGTTTATGTAAATTGAGAGTGAGTTTTCCTTGAACGTGCTATGTCAACCTGTAAAAAATATGTAGGGCAACGACTGAAGCAAATTTGAAGTAATATATCAATTACTAAAAAGCAGCGAGGAACAGTTAATTTTAATTGTTAGTAGAATCAGTGACGAATGCAGGGAATTTAGACTGCAGTTTAGTGAAGTAGTATCACAGTAAGCAATATAAAAAAAATGTGCGGTTCAATACGATAGTGCGTATAAGCAGTTTGCTTTCGTCTCTGAGTCAGTGTTTTTCAAAAGTATAGATATTATGTTATAATTAAGAGTGTCGAAATAAATACGCATATCCAGGAATCGGCTACCACGTATGATGCGCTTAAATTTATCAGGCGCGGAGCTCCGTGCAATGTGTCACCTGATGCTGTACAGATGTATTGAAAAATTATTTACTGACACGAGAAAAATAAGTGGGCTATCATGCCTAGAGAACTCTATTGAAAGATATTTAAATACAAGAATTAATTATTAATTTTTCTTTCCAAGAGAGTATTTGATAGTAATGGAAACACAACTTGTTAGTTTTCGTAATGAATATTGAATGAACGAATAAGAATGAATATTGGATTTCGACTAATGCGAGAATTATCTGTACTTTTGGCAAACGCCCACTTATTCATATATTACTATTGATATAATATGTTGGTAAAATAAATATAATATATATTTCATGGATATATTTTCATTTAGTGTTTCATTATTACTTGAGAAGATTCTTCAAGCTTCCTGAAATAATTATTTTCAGCATTTTGAGTTTATGCATTTTTAGAATTCAAATTATAATTTCGAACACACCCTTCGGTCTGGCACATTTCGCGGCGGATTGAGCTACGGCCACCGATTTGTCAGTATTGCGTCGCATCTCACTGGCGTCAGATGTGTACTCCAAATCTTCAGTCAACGCTCCAATCTTCAAGTGATGCTTTAAATTTTTTACCTCTAATATACATCACGGCTAGAGGCTAATTTCCGGCCCAGAAATTGAGAAACACAATGTTCTTTAAATTTGAACATGGCTAAAGCTATATCATTCTTCGTGATATTCCGAAACAATGGTATTATTATTTACACAGACTCCACTGACCTATTGTATATTTTATGTCGTTTGTGAAATTCTGTAGACTGTCGAATTTGTGATCACTATTACAAAAAACTTAGTTTGGACTACCGAATTTGTGTCGTTGACAATCTTTAGTTAACATTAGAATAAAATATAAAAACTTAATATGCAATACTAAAATCATTTGCGGCTCTTTTGAAATCAAACCCGAATCGATTAAGTTGTAATCGAACAGAGTTCTCGATTTCAGCCCGTCGTCTTGAATCTGTAGACGTGTCTCGAAAGGTTGGAACTACAGAAAATCAGTTCTCAATATTTAAATAAAATATTTAAAAATGCGGTGTACATTTTATTTAACTCTTCTGAGTTTAGCTGTTTTGTACTTGAATCATGTTAATGCGCAATATAAAACAAAAAACGTAAGTAATATACTTCTACAGTTTGTACCAAGTTTGTTTTTACTACCCCTTTTCAGTTGACAAGCATATCCCATACTGCGGTTTTCTGTCATTTCAATTATTATCGTACTGCTCTAGTATTTTTACAGAGCATTCATTTTGCCAATGAGTGTAGCGGTAGCTAATTTTTCTGATTGAAGTATCTATCTGATGGGTCGGTTACATATATATAACCTTAAAGTTGTCGCATCGGCCTAGATCCTGTGATGGGCAAAAAATGATTGAACGCGCATACTACTTATATCTTCATAATTCAGAAATTATTTTCAGAGCCAGGGTCCTTCCCTAAGTGAGCGCGTACAACAACTAAGTGAAATGGCTATGAAAAAGCCGGTACTTAGGTTCAATGGTGGAAAATTTAAAGAGTTTGTCAAGACCACTCCCAGGAATTATTCTGTCATTGTCATGTTCACAGCCATGGCACCACAACGGCAGTGCCAAATTTGCAGGTAAATTATTGAATACTCGAATAGTTGGATGTATCTACATAATTGTTGTATACAATTGCATCTTAATGTTTTCGACGCTTTTCAGACATGCGAGTGACGAATTCACAGTTGTAGCAAATTCTTTCCGCTACTCCCAGTCATACTCGAATAAACTGTTCTTTGCAGTTGTTGACTTTGATGAAGGTTCTGACGTTTTTCAAATGGTGAGGTGGACGTTGTTGTGTCCTAGTCTATACTTAAATACTTGGCAAATTTTTTAGTTCATTCATTATTTATCAAAATGGTAAACACTCCTTACAGATGCGTTTAAATACAGCACCAGTTTATATACATTTCCCACCTAAGGGTAAACCAAAACCAACTGACACTATGGATATTCAGAGAGTTGGTTTTGCAGCTGAGGCTATTGCTAAGTGGATCTCGGAACGAACAGATATCCAAGTAAATCAGAAATTAATCCAATTGTATTTTAATCTTGGAGCCTATAATTATCAACCAATGTGGTGCAGCACCCATTAGTTTTCATCAAACTATTTCATTTTTTCAACAGATTAGAGTGTTCAGACCACCAAATCACTCTGGCACTGTAGCCGTAGTGATGTTGTTGGTATTGATCGGTGGATTCTTGTATCTCAGGCGCAATAATTTGGACTTCATCTACAACAAGACGATTTGGGGCCTTAACGCTCTGGTAAAAAGTCTTGCCTGATTCATGAGCACAATGAAAAATCAACATGTCCGACAGCATGGCAAATTTCTTTGCATTTTATATTATTACTCTCGCTTTGTAATTACAGTTCTTCACATTTGCAATGGTCTCAGGACAAATGTGGAATCATATTAGAGGGCCCCCATTTATCCACAAATCACAAAATGGGGCCGTTGCTTACATCCATGGATCCTCACAGGGACAATTTGTCCTTGAAACTTACATAGTTATGGTTCTCAGTATCCTTTGAAAAGAAATAAATTCGCGAATCGATGTCAGACTTTCTATTCCAACAAATGTTTTTTCCTAACACAATATTATAGATGGTGCCGTGGTATTGGGAATGATTTTAATGACGGAAGCTGCAGCTCGAAAGGGAGATGTTAGGAAGCGAAGAATTTTTGCTGTCATCGGCTTAGGTCTAGTCGCGGTTTTCTTCAGTTTGATTCTCTCCATCTTTAGGAATAAGGCGCAAGGATACCCATACAGGTATATTTATGATTGAGCACTGCTGATGGTATTTTGTTATTGATCAATAATATTCTTTCATTCACAGCCTTCTGTTCAAGTAAAAAATTTTTGGACTATTTGATGGCGAACCATCCCTCTGAATACCAACAGTCAGCAATAATTGATTATTGCCATTCTAATAGATATACTATTCACAAAGTAATATCGTGATGATAAAATCAAATGTATGGAACGTCCACTACTTCTCAGTCGAAAATTTTTTTGCGCTGATAGTGCATCTTACAGTGTATCCAGCGTAGCATTCCATTTTTAATTTTTGCACATGATGTTTATCTGTGTGATAACGATGATGAATCTAAAGTCCATACATTCACTGCGTGAAGATAATAAATTGCAAAATTTCGACGTTGTTTTTAGAAATAATTTCTTTAACATGTTCGGCCTTTTCCTCCTCTCGTAAAAATAAAAGAACTAACAAGAATTATAAATCTTGGAAGATTTTTACATCGGAAATCGAAGTCTGTTAGGCAATGTCGAAACTGTGTGTTGCAGCTGGCCCCAAAGATGATTACTTGAGTCAGTCCGAACCACGTAAAAAATTCATACACTTCTATTAACGATAATAGATTTATGTTATTGAATAAACACAGTAATGAATACTTGATTTACAATGTTTTTACAATATCCCAGGTACCAAAGCTTTCTTTTCTTTTGGATAGTCTTCGAATGTTTCAACGTACCACCAATGTCCAAACAGACCAGTTACAATCTGTGAAATTGATATCATCGTTTGTAATTTGAATTTGCTAACATCAATAATTTCGCACAAAAAAACATTCAATCAATCTGGCTAGAAATGAACTTATAGTTAAAAAGAAATTCTGTATTCTCACCTGGTTCATGAGCACCCAAGCAAAAATATAATGATATGTTGAGCTACTCCATAGGATAAGCGTAAGCATGAAGTACATCAAAATTTCAGTTGATTGCAGCGGGGAAGAAATATAATCAAACAAGCCACCCTTAGGTACTTTGTGCTTGAAAGTAACGACTTCACCCTTTTCATTTCTACGCAAATTTGCAAGAATTAGATTGCAGCTAAGCTGTTTGTACGATGCCCACAAAAATATAACAGCACAAGCATAGTGATGATATGTTAACCCATTCCAGTTCACGGTAAATTCCGATCCTGAAATAATAATGTGATGAAATTACTTGAAATCATTCGTTTAGATACCAAGGAAAAATATTGTATACCTTTAAAAAATCCTTGTGACTCTCCAACTAAAGACACGAGAGTACCGATATAATGAAAGTAACCCAAGAGATAGTGTCCTAGGCTAATTTTACCACTACTGAAAACACAGATGTAGTGCGTTTCATAAAAACGTTTCCAACACTGGATTGTTATCAGTAGTAAAGCTAGCATTGTGTGCTCTGGTGCAACTGGAACAAGAGTTAATCGATTCTTCAAATAAAATCCACCGTAAAGATGGCAACAACCAGGTAAGTTTATGAAATACAAATTTCATAAATTCTGTGTATATTGCAAACAGGAGAGACTTACCTAATACTTTTCTGTTTGCTCCCAATAAGATATTCAAAATTTGTTGGAGGTGAATTGGGACACTGCGGATACCTAAATAGGTCCATAGTGCAATGAACAGCACGTAAGATGATAGGGGAGCCGCAAATTCATAAAAATGCTTGAACCACCTGAAAATTGAAAAAAGCATAAAAAAACTATCATAAATAGGCCATGCATAATGACGTTGCATGATATTACCTTTTTGGAACTTCAATTTCAGGAACTATTGAGCTTTTTCCTTTGGCAGCATACCTGCCATATCTGATCAAGTTTGTAATTGCTAGTGGTAGGTATGGTTCTGCTATCTTAACTATAATGCACATTAATGTAACAGTAATTGCATTGAACGAAAAAATTAATTTGATTAAGTTCATCTCTATTACTTGTTTCAAAATAATATTTTTTTCAAGAGTGCCTTCCTACGTTCACCAGCCATTCAAAAAAGTTGGATGGTATTGTCACATACACCTTATTTCTTCAACTGTAACACTTGTTGGGAATCGAGTGACTAGTTGGTAAAGACTAACTGTACTTCACGATGGATATGATTATTGCTATTTTTAAGTAGTACAGGCTTTCACTTATTGCAATCATGAATCCACCAGGTGCATCACATCAGGAATGATGGTCTTCCTGGTATTTATGCAACAAAATACGTAGTATTGACACAATAATTTCCGACCAAACATTATTACGCAAATTTATAAGTGATACAAATTGGACAAGTGGAGCACAGTATACGTGGAAATGCACCAATTGTTATAAAGTTTTGAACCAAACAAATGTCAGGACTATTTATTCTCGTTCAAGAGATTAATTAGCAAGTCATTTACTTATTCAAGAAAATTATTACAATGAGCCCGGTTTTTGTGCAGGGGTGTATTTTGATGTATTTCGAACCCAGAGATCCGAATCTGCTAACTAATTGATCCGGCTATTGAATTGATCGAGTTATCGCCAATTTATCGCTCTGGAAAGGGGTAAAATTGAGATACTTATCTCCTTTGCCTATCTCGAACAGTTTTGGTCATAACCCAATTTAGTGGATGGATTTGAATTTCTGAAGTCAAAGTACTTTGAAATACAGCCAAAAATCGCACGAATTCCAACACAGGCTTTGTTTTTTCTCTGACTTCTCGGATCTCATGCTGGGATATATTGTGGGTATACCCTTATAGGTACAAATCGAAGAGGGTGGGTTCCGTTGCGCATGGGCTTGCGTTAAAACGAGGAAAAAGTGAACCCCATACCTGTGGAGAGACAGAGACACTTGTGCGTCTAAAAAGAGCGAGAGAGAGAGAATGAGAGACATGCGACACAGAGTACCGGCGCCCCACCCCTTTACGATTCATGTCATCGTAAACGTAGTTTTGTTTTTGATCCCAAACTCGAGTTCATTGCAGTGCGATGGGCGAACAATAACGAAAGGGTGATAACACGCTAAGTAAGCATCTTATTTCCTCAGTTTACTGCTTTTATTTCATCCACAAAATCAACTTCAACGTTTTTTCATCGTCCAATTTTAAGTCACATAACCTGCGACGTTGTTACATGTAGATTTGTAGTAGTGGAGTACTAGTAGTGGGTGGTGTGGTAGTAGTGTAGCGGACAGTAATCACAGTAGTGGTTGCTCTTTCTACATAACTATGTGTAGTGATTGTGACTTGTAGTTCTTGTGATGTGATCATCAATAACACATTTGAATTACGTACACAGAATGTACGCCCTTCAAATGCAAACTGCCTGCCAGGGCGAAGGCAGCGGCGAACCGGAGGATCCTAGCAGTAGTCAGCAAGAGCCAGCTAGACCTGCAGTTCAAGATTGCAGTGCGTATGACATCGTCCGGGCCACGCAGGTAATTTTTATACTGCAAAACAAATGTTACTATACCTCTTGGTTCTGAACACAAATTTTTAATATAACCTTATTAACTTCCAATAGGTTTATCTTATCTTCCTTCATAGAATGACTTGCATGACATTAATCTCAAAACTCCGTTATTAGGAATTTGGTTGTTGGTACTCAGTACTTATGATTATTAATTGAAATGTTTGTATGTTTGCAGTATGGCGCTTTGGAACGAGTTACTGAGTTAGTGGAAGCTGGAGCAAATGTGAATCAGCCAGATTCGGAGACAGTGACACTGCTGCACTGGGCTTCAATCAATAATCGCAAGGAGATTGTAAAATATCTTATAGCTAATGGAGCCATTGTTGATGCGGTAGGTGGAGAACTAGCCTCCACCCCACTACACTGGGCAACAAGGTCATTTTTTGATCCATGAACATTCTGTTATCATTGATACAGGATCAATCTCACCCTACTGTATGATAAATTCGATTTTCCAGGCAAGGTCATTTACCAACGGTTGTATTATTAATGAGGGCAGGAGCTGATCCCTCTTTGAGGGACTCTGAAGGTTTTTCATGTATCCATTTGGCTGCTCAGTTTGGTCATACAGCTATCGTAGCATATCTAGTCGCAAAGGGAGTAAATCCAAATATGCCTGATAGGAGCGCCATGACACCTCTAATGTGGAGTGCTTACAAAGTTAACAGGTGATTATCCAGGCGTTTGAAAATTTAGACAACGTGATGGAATGTTTCAGCACTATTATACTTTAGATCATGAATTATATCACTTTACAGTCTAGATCCGACTCGTTTGCTATTAACCTTGGGAGCATCTCATTCACTCACAGACAATCTCCATGGTAATACAGCCTTGCATTGGGCGATAATTGCAAAAAACAATACGGCGATATCGACGCTAGTGCACAATGGAGCATCACTTGATGTTCCTAACTTCCAAAATGAGACGCCTCAAAGCTTGCTGAGTCCGCATATCGGAGCCGTATGGCTTGGTCACAAAATCAGTCAAGAGATCAAAGAGAAACAAGGACGTACGAGAGCATGGTGTAGGGATAAGGTACACAATATTATCTCGACACTCTATAGACAATTTATATTATATATGTATATAACTAATCTTGAAGAATCTCTGCTCTAAACAAGCTGTAATTATTAGTTAGAAGGTCATTGATATGCATTGCATGTACCCAAGTCATGAAACAAGTATCATCACATAACACTTCAACTCTATACGAGGTATGATAACTATTCTGAATTGGTTTTTCTCTCTCAATTACTGTTGATTATTCTTGTCATGCGACAGATGTTATAGAGTCAGAGTTGTTGATGGGGCCATGGGAGAATTAATGAATTTCAAGTGATCGACAACAATTCTATTGGCACTTATTTATCATTTTAAGTTGAACACGGACTCTGTATTTTAATATCATTACACAACTGATTTCAGAGATTGAGATGGTACTGTATGGTCAGCACTCCATTCATCGTTTTTTATATTATCGGATTAGTCTTACAAAGTGGATTCGACTATTTAGCAAAACTAGGTGCCTTTCTCACCATCTACATAGCCGTTTACCTAGCAAATCACTTTCTGTTCGATGAACGACTTTTCCACATTTTACCAATGTCCATCTATCTTGCAACAAAGGTAAAGTTGAATCTAATGAAGAATGTACCTAAATTTAAAAAACCTAATTACAGACACTCTCAAATACTGAAATTATTCTGCAGATCTGGATATACATAACATGGATATTTTGGTTGGGAGTACATGCAGCCTGGTACTTATGGCTGATGCTTGTTGTTGGATCTGTTCCTTTGTGGACATGCTTTTTACAATCTTGGAGGGGAAATCCAGGTGTGATTACAGCCACGCAAGAAGATAAATTGAATGTATGTACAGCTACGATGCAGAATTAATGCTGAGCGAAAAAAAGAGAAAAACATTTAGCTTAACACTACAATATACTAATTCCAGACAATTGTTGAGCTAGCAGAATCTGGTGGTTTCGAACCACAATGGTTTTGCAGCAGCTGCTTAGTCAGAAGACCAATGCGTTCCAAGCACTGTTCTTCATGTGATCGCTGCGTTGCTCGGTTCGACCACCACTGTCCCTGGGTGAACAATTGCATCGGTAAGTATCACATCTGGATTACGCTCGAATCATTTTAAAGAAAGTAGATAATAAATGAATCACTTGATCTAGGTGCAAACAACCACAAATATTTCCTTGGATTCTTGGCATCGCTATTAGGTCTATGTATCGTAGTATTATCAGCCAGTGTGCAATACTGGCAGTTTGAGTGCTGGACAAATTTGACGAATGGTCATAGCCCAGATAATTACCTGGCAGCAGCAGCAACGTGTGACCCATGGGTAGCTTGGGTATCTGCAAATACAGCACTTCATTCCTTTTGGGTAGGAACGTTATTGGCTTGCCAGTGTTATCAGGTAATTTTTATCTACTGAAGTGCGAGTTGATGTGGTTAGCCAACATTTTTATTCTGTAATATATGAATTTATATTTTTTTTCAGATTATGGTGCTGGGTATGACAACGAATGAACGTATGAATGCAGGTCGGTATAAGCATTTCAAGCAAGGTAATCCATTTCATAGAGGTGCTATACAAAATGCTGCTGATTTTTGCGGCCTAAGTTTCTGTGGGGTAAAAGCAAAGCCCAGTTCAGATTGGTTACACAGCTTTGAATTGAAGCAGAGTATAGAAAAATTGCCGTTGCTTGCGGCAAAAGATAATTATCAATATGTGTAAGATGATTAATAATGGTTACGGTGTGTTGTAAGATTATTATCGAGCATTGTTATTACTATTGAGAGTTATCAGATGCTGATATGCCATATCACTCATGCCTGTGGCTATTCTATAGTACCAAAGAGTTACTATGAAAAAATAAATAATAGGTAACTTGTTATTGTTGGAGGCTTAGTAAGATAAAGCGTGTCTTATTTGCACATTTACGGCACTTGACCTGAGGAAATTTTTTTTTTCCATGAATATCGAAGATACTTCTAGATTTATTTTTTTATTAGTGAATACCATTTTATAGCCATCCCACGCTACTCTTAAAGGAGCCTGCATTCAATTCTTCCATGGTCTGAACTGACATCGAGAATAGATTTCAAGCAGTTTCCAAAAATTGCATGATATCTACGAAATTAGTTTGAGTTATGGCTTAAAATGAGGCAAAGGTGTTACATTTGTACTCTTTTGAATTATTTGTAAGGCTCGACTCTGTAGCTCAATTCACTTAGTTATCCATAAAGTTAGTGAACAACTGTTTTTATTCACGTAGATTGCCATACCGAGTAATATCACAGCTCGCCTTGTGCCATAACTTGTGAGCCACTCTGTATCTAATAACATGTCACATACCAAAAGTGAATATGAATTATCACTACAATTATTTTTTACTTCTTATAATTTTGCTACAATAATTTGTAAATATCATTTAATATCTCCCATCTTAATATACTTCGAGAAGTAAACATGGTTTACATGAATTGTGATAAATATTAACAAATAAATGTCGCAAGATTTTTTGCAATAATTCTCAACTCACATCTAAAGAGAAGATTGAATTAGAATTAGCGATTCATTCGACATTAATACAATAATTTATTTCACCGAAAATCGTCGTTCGAACTACGTGATTTCTGCGTCTCTCACATTGTGAGGATATGAGGGTGCAGTTTTATTGCGGTGTACGTAAAAACTAATTATAAGCAAAACAAGTGTGGGATCCCAATATTGATCCATTTTTAAATACGCTTTGCAATAAATATAAAAAGAATTCCGTGCTATGTTAGGTAATTGCTCGTGGTCTTTTTGAAATAAATTTTAACTAAATCCATGGAGTTACATGGAATTATTTTTCGAAAAAATATTATTTGGCTTACATTCCGATGTCTAGATTAACATTAGTAGCCATTGCCACTCACAATTTGAATTACCGTAATTCCTTTGATATCAAAAACATAGATAGTTGTCTAGTATTATTGAATAGCAGTAAAATATTGAAATATTGTTTATATTTTAGCTGTGAAATATTTCTTATAACTTCTGGCTCGCTTTATTAATTCTAAGAAATATGCTATTGTCCTCGTGTGTACATTACATTTTTACAATGTCTATTATTGTCTAACCATGCTATCTGACTGTTGATGCGATATTTATGGCAAATGCTCTCTCGATAGTGTGCTCTAGGCACATTGTTTGCAATTGAACGATTAGTACTTCCTTGTCACAATTGATGTCTTAAGCATTGTAGAAATTCATCAATGCCTGAAGAGTGTTAACGTGTTTCTCACTAATAACTAGGACGAAAGTGTGAGTTTGTCTTCAATAACCCACTGTAGCAATTTTGATAATACGAGCCACGTGATGAAGGAAATATAAAAACAAAATTGATTATGAAAGATAAATTGCTGGTAATTGAATTACTTTTATCCTAAAAATCATAAAAGAAGTTCACTAGCATCACAGCTTGGTATATTTTATCAATTGTTTCGTGAATGTTACTCTATCAAATGATTATACATGTTAGAGAATCCTAGTACTGCATACGTCAGCAGGTAATGGTGTTAGACTGTCAACATGTGTAGAGAAATTATTGATTCACATTAGAGTACGAATAGTTGAACAATAAAATTTCCAACATTAGGATGGTAATCATATACGTATATACGTACGTACATACATACATACAAACATTTACACGCATATATACATACCTCCATACGTATTCTAATTTGCAGGCGATCAATTTTCATAATAACGGGTGACGAAAAATTTATATGAACAATATTTTCATAAGGCTAATGATTACACTAGACAAGTTAGTCGAAAAATATCAATAATTTTTGGTACAAATTGAACGGGCTATTCGTAATGAAACGCGTATGGCAGTGATATTTTTCAAGAGTAATATTCAAATTCTCACACATCGCACAACATCAATTACTGATTATACCTTAGAATTGAACCAGTTCATGATTTAAAGCGTTTCAAAAAAACTTGGAAATTCGTCAAACTGTGTATACAGAATACAAGCAAGATGAGAATAATCTATTACAATAATCAAAAGAACTTCCAGATTGGGGTACTTTGATTGAAAAATTAAATGAAATTGCTTACATGCAATTTTAAACACGATTTCTGAGGGTTCGGACGAACATCTATCAACATCATGATATGCCCAAGCTCTCTATGCACGTTCTAGATATTGAAATCATATGCAATAATGTAAAGAGCATGCAAAGATTAATGACATAATGTAATAGAATATAATAAACTTGCCGCTTGGAGGTATAGGGTTGTTGAATGCCCTCCCCCTCTTTGTAAACTGATCTCAGTGAGGAGATTTTCAGAATACTTAATTGTATAATAAGTTGATATTAAGACTAAAATAAATGATTCACCTTGAAAAAAGCAATATTATCCTGTCAGTCTTTACTCTCTAATTTACAATGAACCTGTGAAAACTTAGTAGGAACAGTGCTCACAGTATATGTATGTGATTACGGTAACATTTGAAAATGAATACCTTTGTTTCCATTTCAACTGTCTCTTTGACAGTTTGATTCAATTACCAGTTAATCGTTAATGTTATGATGTGTTATGTGTTACTTTAATTGCAGGTTCAATTAATTTATTTTTTAGTAAGTTTCTTTTATCAACGACAATAATTATGGCAGTCGAAGATGAATGCCATTGCTCTGATACCTCCGAACCATCCAACCTAACTTCCCTACACACAGATATGAGTTCAATTATGAACTACCCTGAATTGAATAAGAACGGTGTAACACTTCTTGAAAGTAGGGCTTATTCCCATCAAGTTTAACACTTGTCAAATTGATTAGTGTTGGCTAAATATCTTTCTAAATTTAAATATTTCTCAAAGATTATTTTTTTAATTAGAGTGTCTGTGTCGATCTGTCCAATGCCCACCACCAGATAACGCACCATCACGACCAGTCAGAGAAGTTTCACGTCAAAGATATCAGGCGGATTATCAAGCACCGTCACAAAATTACCCAAATTCAGAGCTCGCTACTCAACCTGTTGTTCAAAATAGACAGACTCCAGTGGCCTGCCATTGCCCTTACACATATAAGACGTTAGATCCCATTATCACTTATTGATTGTTGCAATTTTATGTATATGTCTTACATGGAATTTCAATCATGTATGATTTCCATACAGAGACGGATATAATGTACCAAAACAGGACCAAGGTAAGAGAAGAGAGCCAATGCTACATGGTTTGATGCAAAATAAATTGGAACCAATTGGAGGATGTATTTAAAATTTAGCGCAAGCACAGCAGCCTCTGAAAGAAAGGACAAATTTCAAATGGCCTCGGAAGCAAAGTCCAAAGCTAGGGGACAAGACGTTTCAAGTAAAAGTTAAGAAAAACCAATATCAAAACTATCCAAAGGTACAAAGCACACCTTCGATATTTTTTGGATATTCTATAGTGAGTTCAATTTAGAGCTATGTATGCTGTGAAATATCTGAGGGAATACCTAAAAAACAAAAACGGGATCTTGAAAAATTACGGGCCCCAGGACACAATGAGGAGGACGGTTCAGAAAAGATTGACATCTACTATTTTGATCATGGCAACTCGGCGTACGTCTTTACAATAAAATTAAATATTTTAATACCCTTTTATTTCAGGGTAAGCTATGGTTACTCTGGTCTAAAAAAATCCCGCGTTTGAGGTGTAAATTCATTTCTCACAGGTATTATCGTACGACTGATGCCCCGCCGATACTGGCAACAGAAAAATGCGCTGAACGAACTGATTACATAGCTACTCGTTTCTGGGCTGAAATATTCGGAACGATTCATATAGGAATCGCTTTTGTGACAGCCTTTATACTTCAGTTCATCCGATTTCTTCTCTTTAGTATAGTTAGACCACTTACCGTGGGAATAGTGCAGCTGACCGCAGATTACTTTATAAAACCAGCTTTATCGATATTGTTCAATGCGTTAATACAGCCAGTACTGATACTATTGTACAACATAGCTACCTCTTTCAGAGATCTTTGCGAGCCTGTAGCTGAAGGGATAGGTTTCTTCTTAAAAGAAATAGCTCAGCTATTCAGAGCCTTCAGAATTGTAGAAGTCAACAATTCCACTACTAAGAATTGTACCTGATGAAATCTGAAACTAGTTATGTTAGGCAACAATTAGTAAAGTTACATCGATTATTAACGAATGTACATAACTGAGCCGTATGGAAGTAATTTCAGGAATTTGGAAATCTTCGAAAGCGAATTGTATGATAATAAATAAATTAATAAGGTGTGACCAAAGGAGATCGAAATTAGAGTAGAAATCTAGTAAAAATTTGTATAAATATCGTGTCAATGTATGGTGATGAATATTTTAATAACTCCGACAGAAACATTTTAACACCAGGTATATATTTGGTTTTATTTTAACTTTACAATATTATTGTTTTTATTTTTTACAGAACAAATTCTTTCTTACAGCAACTAGCTTTGTCAATAATAATCAATAATCATCTTTTTTTTTTCTTTCATATATCTTACCATTTAATAAATTATGTACAATACTCACAAACAACAAACAGAGGAACCCTAATTACATCATGTAGTTGTTGTCCACACTTCGCTATGTACAGGTACTACTGGTTTTTACAGAACTGCGCTTCATCCGCTTGCTCCTATCCCTTATGGAAACTTCAACTCTCATACTATAGTCAACAGTTAACGTCTAGCGTTATCTGATCTCAGGAACTGCAACCTCTAGCTTCATTTAACAGGATTATTTAGGTAGTCGTAGTTGGAGTTTCCTGGATGGCCGGGGGTTGCGAAGGAGCAGGCGTAGAATCACCTAAAAAATAATAGATCATATATTAATAAGTCAAATTTCAATGCTTGATTTACTGAGGAAAAGTTTTCCACGATCATCTCACCTAAAAGTGCAGCTTCCAAGTCCCCGAGGATCTCAGTCTCCTTTGGGTCGATAAGGTTGAAGCGTTGATTGAGAAGAGTGAGGTGGGCAAACACACAATTGAGATGCGCATGCAATCCCAAAGGTGCGACTTCCCGAAAGTGGCAGTGATATATGTGTGCCACAACGTGGTACAACAATCGTAAAATTTTACGCACTATCGATTCGAACGAACTTGGAAACTCGTTAGCTGAAAGAACAATTTCATTATTAGATCGCACGAAAATACGTCGTTGCATAAATGCTAATGAAACGTATAACGTATAATTACTCATTTCTACTAATTAGAGCAACAGCTATGAACTACTCATGACAGTGATCTAAAGTAAAGAAAATTGTTTGTTTGTTTCTCTTTCATCGGACTCACCATATTTTGTAGGGAATATTGTTTCGTCACTGACGGTACGCTGTGTGAATGTCATGACGTAGTCTATATATTGTGGAGCAGCCACTCTAGTCTTTTTTCCTTTTTCGTCAAACCATAAATACGTCCTATAAAACAATGAAAAAACATCAGTGCACAATGAATAAAACTCAACTAGCGTTAATCCATTATCGGTATAAAATTACAAACAAATACGCAGAATTACTCATTATACTCTTGTGTATTAGAAATTTGAGTAGAGACACACGATAGGTAATGATTCATTAGAATTAGATGAATGAATTTTTGCGATAAGCTTTCATAGAAGACATCGCCATGTAATTCTATACGGGTTTTATTCTAGTGTACGTTAAAAAATACATTACGATCGTTCGTCGTGTGAGAGAGAGAGAAGATGGGCAGAGCTGTATGCTATAATATTTATAGATTTCATTGGGAAATAGTACACGTATCTTTTTCCTTAGATTTTAAACAAATGAGTCATAAAATTCAGGGAATCCAAACAGTTTGGAAGTTCGATTACACCAATGTCAGCTGTATTTATTTATCTATTCGTTACAGTTGATGAGTGAATATTCTGGCGTGTATATTTCAGACGGATTCGAAGTGTTGGCAATTCCTTTCGAGAGAAAATCAAATAAATCTTTTGATCTCTTACTTCAACCTTAGCGCTTTGAGAAAATGAGCGTGGAAAAAAAATAGCGGTTGAAATAATGATAAATTTGTCGCGCCTTTACCTCAAACCAGGGCCGGTCATGTCGGGGCATCCGGTCATGGTACAAAACTCGGATATCGTTCCATAGAAAAGATTAATGTGGTCAAAGAGTGCGAGAGTATGAGAGGCTAGCCATTCGTTGTAATCGAGTCCCGCTGGTAGGTCAACGAGCATCCTAAGGTCAAGTTCTGGAAGCTGTCGTTCCAGAGCGGCTTCCTCCAGGTACAATTTCGGGTCTTCCGTAGCTCCAGCATCTTTCTCCTTTCGTCGGGCTTTTCTGTAAATTATAAAAAGAGTACCTATATAATTTTAAAGGTCTTTGCGGTATAAGTAAATTACGGTATATATGTTACAACTGAATGAGAGTGGCGAGCAGTTTTGAGTGGCGAGATGCAACTTGAAATTTCTGTTATAATTTCGACCACTTAAACGTTATACTTTGAGTTACGAGCGAACGTAAATTAGCTCTAATTGTATCGTAAAAAAAAACCTTCATTTCTGTACGTTGCGATAACAAACGCAAGATGTCAGAACGAACCTCAACTCTTGATATATCCCAATTGACAAATAAATTACGCTGATTACTATTTCAACGTTACTCCAATCACGTTAAATTATTATTTAACGCGAGTCGACGAAATTTTAGACAAAATGTTCCAACACCATCCTATAAAGTATGTAATATATATATGTATATCCGGACTGGAATTGATCGTTACAAGGTGTTCCAATCTATACAGGTATCTACGTAGTGAGGTCGACATTGTCTCTAGTACTTCTGTCTGAAGTAAAAGAACGTTTCACAGAGTTCTATAGCGATCCAATTCAGAAAGAAAAGAGAATTCCATAGGGACGTACCTATCGCCGGAAATGAACACCGCAGCTGTAGGCACTTTACCCCCCTGATGTACACGGCAGGTAAAAGACGTTAATGTAATCTCAAGTTTGCATATACACATACATATGTATACATAAGTCTGGCGCTAAAAACCAGGGGATTGAATTGCGTGTGCGATGAAACCAGGCATGGTGTAATCACAGAGAAATGTCAAAAATTATCATTTTCAAACTCAGACTCAGATGCCCATAGAAGAAGATATAAGGTAGCACAAATTTCTCGATAAAGTTTTTCAATATAAATCGTCGATTGTTTCAAATCTGTTTATCGGTAAAGAGCTGAACGCAATGTATAGTAAGTTTATTTCATGCTTGACAAATTTTTCAAGAAGTGGGGTCGGACTGAGTTTGCGATTAAAAATTTTCAGTTCGCAGCTTTCTGCGTTAGAGTGTGACGAGTGAAGATCAAACTCAATAGGCTATCTGCGAAGGGTGTGCTAACCAACAAGAAGAAAAGGGGGACTTGAGTGTACGCGATTTAAAATAAAATCCACGCTCTTCGTTTCTCTCAGGAAGAGTACCAAAAAAAAAAGAATTGATTTATAATATAGCCGCTTGAAATCTGATAAAGCGCGAAGGTAGGGAGAAAAGAAAAGAATAAGAAAAAGAAAAGAAAAAAGATAGCCCTGTGCGGTATGAAAGACGAGAACGTCGTTTTGACTTCAAGATAATCGAATCGAGGACCAGCATTATTTGTCAAAATTTCTATTCCTTTATCACAATATGATCATTCACCATCATCATCATCATCAATGACACCAGGAGCGCCGTTGGGTTATAAATAATTGACGATCGGTGTTCGAGAGAGAGATATTTAAATTTAAAGACGGTTTATTTGCTCTGATGCGTGATCAGAGATCGTATGGATTGAGTTCGGAAGTGGTCCGGGTGAGTCATTTTGTGGTGACAGGACCGAAAGAGTTGGTTGTTGTTTTTCTGCCGTTCTTTTTTCTTATTTTATTTAATTTTTTTTTGCTTTAGTTTTCATTGCCATAGTTGAGATTTGAACTCCGCGAAGCGTCGAGTTTCTCGATGAAAGGGTCAGCGACATCTAACGAACTCCGGTAACCCTGACGGTTTGATAAAACCAAATTCAGGGCAAGTGTTTCGGTCGAGAAAACAATGTTACCGCATAGAAATAGAAACAGAAACACGATTTGAAACGAAATTTACGACTATTGTACATTTCTATCCCGGAGGTCTTCGGTGGTTTTTCAGTTTTTGATAATTTCCAAAAAATATAAAACACTTAGAATAATTGTTGTGGTCGCTAACATGAGAATACTAGAGACGTCATGTAAAAGAAAAGACAAAAAAAAACAAACTGTGATTCACGAGATAGCGGCAAGTCGTACTTCGAGTCAACCTCAAAACTGAAGATCTCTTCTCGTCTAAACTTTTCTTTAGACCGCCTTTGCAAGAACCTCTTAGAGTTTAAGATGTTCGCGGTACTTGAGTAACCAACCTAGAGTTATAAAGTAGGTTTCATCTCTACGAGGAATTACATAAAGAATTTTCACAGTCCGATGATAAGAAAATATCTTTACGTATTCCTACTGTCGTATATTTTTCCAGATTTTCATCATAAAACCCCCCTCAACAAAAAAAAAAAAAAAATTAATTAATAAATACCTTCTACGAAATCTACCGATTGATTTGCAGAGTTCTAAAAAATCTTCCTCGAATATTCAGGATATATTTTTCTCATGAAGAAGGATATCACGTTGATATACAGGGCGTTTTATTTTTTCTTGTTTTTTTTATTTTTTTTTGTTTTCTTTCCCTTGCAGTAATATCCAGTAAATTGGTAGCGGGACTGTTTAGACCGCGCTCCGAATAACTTTGCATTATCGACCATAGGAATAGAAAGGTTTCCTTACCCAAGAAACGAAAAGGCACGTTCGTCCTTTCGTACCGCCCTGCGCGACCTACATACACCCTAATCGTTTGCTCGCCTATAACTATTTCCTACATATATCTATGTGTATACACATTACATAAATATATATGAATGTAAAGTGTATTATATACGTATAGTATATCAGGTATATATTTATATATGCACGAAGATATATTAGGCAAGAATATGTATGTATAGAAATCCGCGTGCATGTTCATCAATCGTGGTGCAAATTTTAGACACAGAATAATAATCACGTGTGTTTTTCATGCATTTCTTTCTTTTTTCTTTTCTTTCTTTTTTTTGGTTATAAAATACACATATTTATTCCACATGCATTTTACATACACAACATCAAGAATTCAACTTCGACGCCGACACAAATATATATATGAAAAAAAAAAAAGGAAAAATTAAAAAACAAACCGTCACGCTTATATATATGTACAGGTACCATATATACGAATGAAAATGAAACGCGTCGTATGTATTGACAGAATAGTGTATATATATTAAGAATATATTACATTTATAATCGAAGTTCGATAGGTTATCGATAAAATGCATCGAAGAGAGCACTTATATCTTGGGAACTCACGCGACTAGTTCCCCGAAGAGTCGTATCTTCCTGTGGCAGGTGTCAAGGAGGGAGAGTCGGGAGGAGACGTTTGTTGCGCTGTTCGCCGAGGACGAGGAGTTGTGTACGGGGGTGGCCGGCGCCGAGGCGGAAGAACTCTCCAGTAGGGCGACGGCCCCCCGGGCGGGCGATCGCAGCATAATTGGTGTTTGTAATCCTGGTTCGGATCGGGAAACCGACGACGTCGATGCCGCTGCGGGACCAACCTCCAATTGACTTTCGCCAATCCCAGTTAATTTTTCGCGCGTACTACGCACACAAAATAACCAAATATCTCTAACAGCTGCTGCAGCACTGCGTCGTTATCTTTTTTTTTCTCATTGACAAAAAAAAAAAGATTAGACAAAATCATTTCCCATTCAGAAGGTACGCAGTTAGATCGCTTGCCACTTGCAAAATTTTTCTCAAACGCGGAACGCGATCCAAAGAACGGCACAATAATAATTATGCTAATAATATACTAATTAATTGCTTTTTTCCAGCGTTGCAGCAGATGGATGTATGTATAGTCCATCTTTACATTTATTTTTGTATGTATAATGGAGAATAATATGCATAAACTTTATAGGAAAATGTATCGGTTACTTTTGTTTTGTAGACGGAGAGCGGACTCATCGCGATATCGCGCGCGGTCAATGACGTGTGGCGTTGCGTTTTTAGCCACGGGGGCGCGCATCTGATTGCGCGCATTGTCTCGATAGCGTCGATGCGAAACAAAGAACGCGTTTCCCTCTGTTTTCAGGGGATAATGAATTATAAGCTCGTAAAAATAATCACGCGATGGAGGCGCGGCGTTGCTCAAATTTGTTGAATATAATTACAGATGCCGACGTTCGAGCGAGATTTTTATTTTCATTTTTCGTCTTTCATTTTTTTATTAAATACGACTCTTAATTGCATAACCTGAATAAACGCGTGGCCGTATACGGTGGTCTTTAAAGAATATAATGTGATGTAATATAGATCAATGATCCCGCGGGTAAACGCGTTTTTAGAGGCATACACACACAGGTACGGGTCTGCCAACAAAAAGGATCAAAGGAATAATAATAACAATTCAATCAGTTTCTTACTCCGCTGAAGTCCTCGCGTACGATTTGCATATAATACATATGCATCAAATATATATAAAGCAAATTTACACTGAATAATTCGGCAGGTTTACTCATCGCAGGATCAAATCTCCGGGGATTCACCATATATTTGATCTTATTATATTCCTGGAAAATTACTCCACCTTCCGACCGCCTATATATCCCTATACATAATTACAAAATGTAATCATGATATCCCAACGATCAAACGCAAAATCGAACATTATAAACGCGCTCAAAGAAAATCTCGAGATCAATTTTCATTCACCCTGTATGCGTATAATCCATACCTACATTGATTAATATCTAAGCCGGTAATTAAACTCCCCATCGCAAGAAATAAGAAGCAAAAAAATAAATAAATTAAAATAAATAAAATCAGAGTGTTGAACGATTAATTTAATTAATTTCTTTCTCACGATAATTATATTTTTTTTCTTTCCTCGTTATAAAGTTTCTTTTTTTTTTTTTTTTTGGTTTCGTATTTGCGAATCGTAGACACGGATAATAGGTGTAAACGCAGTGCAATTACGCGGGGAGGCGACGACGTTAGAATAAAATTTATAATTGGTATCTGCATTTTTCGTTTTAGAAACAAGGAAAATATGATAAAAGAGTATTTATAATCTTTCGCGGCATCCGGCGTTGGTCAAGACTTTGTGTATGTATGTGTGATGTACTATACTGTTATAATTCTAAACAGCGGTCGTTTATGCGATAAAATAAATCATAGCAGATTTAATTAGTGGGACTTATAACATTGATAATATACAATATCTATAGGGTGTGGCAAAGTTTTAGCATAAATTAATAATACGTAAGATATGATATGTGTGTGTATAAAAATAGTTTTCAAGGTCTAAATTAATATATAGGGTCAGTCTAGCGTACGATTTTTATCGAACAAAACGCGAATGAAAATCAAACGATCACATGCTCGCGAATAACGGACGTAGGGTATGCATACATATGTATAACTTAACCTATAGGATAGGAATCCCTGCGCAAAAATAAACTCCAGAATTACGTGCGACCGATCGTTTGAAATTTGGCAAGTGGCAAGCGAATGACGTGAATGTAGAGAAAGAAAATAAAATAAAATAAAATAAAATAAAATAAAATAAAATAGAATGAACAACATAATCATGTCATGAACATATGCGATCGATTGAGTTTTTATCGAATTAAAAAAAAATTCAATATAAATACACAAAAATTGAATGAATAAATAATTACATAATAATGTAATCGAATGTGGACCAATGAAGACATATATAAAAAATTCCCGCAAATTTTGAATAATATATACCTACATACAATATAGGAATTTTCTCATGCGAAAGTAGATCAACTATAGTACCGTACATAAATAGGTATGTAATTGTAATAAACCAGTAAAAATAACGCCGAAAGTATGAAATAAAAACAGCGGGACGGGGGGCGTCTCCGCGGTGTGACACTCGTAACACCGCAAAAGTTTAACAATAAGTATTATAATCCAACTTTCCACGCTCGATACCAGGTATTACCCGACTTTCTACACAGATAAAGACTTTTGCGCTCGTAGATAAACTAATGTCGTAACCGTCGCCGCACAAACACTCCATAAATAAAATGAACGAATAAATAAATAAATGAATGAATAAATAAATAAATATGGTGATAAATTCTTCGTTTTCTTTCAGTTTATCATTTTACTACATCGCGCACTGAACATTATTCTCACGCGTCGCGCACTTGTAAAAGTTGTCTGTTTTTTTTTTTTTTTTCTTTCTTTTTCTTATTTATTTTTCACCACGCAACTTGCAATTAATCAAATTAAAGACTCAAGGTTCTAAACAATACAAAGTTTAAAGTATACTTTTATTTCTTCAATATATATCAATAATACCGTTTCCGTCAATCGGAGTTTTTATTTACCGATAAGAAACAAAAAAAAGAAAAAGAAACTCTCCACGCATGTACCGACGTCGCGACGTCCGTGCAGTCGACGATGCGGGGATAATGTGTGATAATCGTCGAATCGAAAGAAAAATCTTTGAACGAAAGAAAAAACTGTTTTTTTTTTTTTTTTTCCTTTTGTTGAAATTTATTTATTGTTTTTCCTCAAGCGATGGACGGTGGTTGGTTATCGTGGGGAGCTCGTGGCAATGAGAGTAGAAGCTTAGTGGATCGCGGACCGCACTCGCATGATCGTCGTGGGGTTGGGGCGTCGCGGCGGCAATGCGGCGTCGGTTGCGCCGCGACGAGTCGCGAGACTCGCCTCGCGCGCGGGACGGTTTGGATCAGCTGTTGGCGTCGGAGTCGGAGTAGTCAGCTGACTGGGTCACTCCGGTTCTCCCCTAGAACTCTCTTTCCCCCCGTCGCCCCGAACTTCCCCCCTATCCTCTCCTGCCGCCGTATCCTCCTTCTCCACCGCCATCTCCTACTCTCTGCGACAATCGATATCGCCCAACAGCGTCGGCTGATACGTACTACTGGCTGATTTTTATATCTCACCATGTGAATCGCAAGTAAAGAACGAGCATATGCGGGTCTAACCAAAATCGCAAAAACCTCCTCTAGGTGAATATCTCGAAATGAATTTTCAAACACGCCCCCACCCTCCGTGCTGCAGGGTAGATATAAGGTCTGAGAAAAAAAAAAAAAAAAATACAGCAGCAGAAAAGAAAAGATGAATGAAAAAAAATTAAATTAAAAATCAAGCTTCAAGAAATTCAATTCAATTTCCACTGCAGCGAGGTATAGGTATAGGTATTGTATATGTATATATTTGGATATATAGTACATATTTATCTTTCCGCAGGGAACTGCAGTAGAATAAGAAGAAGATCATTATTCGCGGGGAATTGTATATCACGTGATATGTGATGCTGCGGCACAATGCAGGTTATTTGTTTTCAGATGTGTTACTACGTATGCGGTTAATTAGTTGTGCACATAGCGAGAACGGGAACCGCGTATGTGAGGCGAAAATTTGGAAGCAAAATTTTTTGTTATTTTCTTTTTCATTTTTTTGCTTCCAACGAAACTGATGGACGAACTATGATCTTCGTATCTTAATTTATTTATTACTCTGAATAAATTCAATGCACTTTATTAAAAGGTGGGGGTATTTTAGTGCAACATATATATACAATTTCACGATACTGTTGGAGTACCTATTAAGCAATCCTCGCACCCTGGGAGCTGCAGCACTCGGTAGTTAATTAATCTTGTTTAACAACCCCCCGTCATGCATCCCATAACATATTAAGTAGCATATGTATATAAATAAATATGCTCTAACGTACCGCATAAGGCTTTTCGTTAAAGTTGAAGGATTTTATTACATGAAATCTCTACTTCCAAAGACTTGACATTGCGTGATCCTATCCCGAGAATATGTCACGCACAGGTCAAAGAAAGGTCATTCGCAAAGTCAGCCTCTGCTCTGTTCATATATACGGTATAAGGTCGCCCTCCTCCTCCTCCTCCTCCTCCTCCGCCGCGTCCTTTTCCTCCACCACGTGACTTCGACGCGTTTCTCTCTCATCGGCATCGCACGCCGTCTATACGTAATAACGATATGGTACGTACGTAATAATCCATGATACCAATTTAAAGATACGTTTTTAATGGATCGCTTTTTAGACGACATCTAGGTCTGCATATATTTATTTACACATATGCATGTATAAAGGGGATCTAACTCAGAGGAACCCGTGACATTTCAGAACGAAAGGAAATAATAAAATAATAAAAAAGAAATGAAGAAAAAGTGTAGAAAATGAAAAATAAGAAGAAGAAAAATAGTGGGGTGGTGTCGCACAGCTGCTGATCAACCTCCGACGCAATCCGCGTATGACGTAACCATCAACAAACGCTACAGCTAACGCATATATATATCTGTATTTCAAATCGCGATTGAGATGTCCAGAATCACCCATCGAGATGAATAAATTTAATTTTAAAGCACGCTGTTTTCAAATGTGTGAACATAATGTGTTGATATCACAATAAAAAGGAAATTATGGGATCGTATAGAAAAACATAGAACACTATGCATAAATGACATATTGTTTTAGCGTAGACTTAACCAAACCCGCCAAGTTCCGGAGGTTAGTTTGCGTTTCCGGTAACCACATCCTGCAACTGCTGCACGGTATACGATATAACGTGATATAAATATTACGAAACATAACGAAATATTTGTTCCTTCTTATTATGTATGTAAAGTGTAGCTCGTATACGCGATAACCAGCTCCTATAGACATGCGGAAGATAAAACGAGGACAAAAAAAAAATAAAATAAAATAAAATGAAAAAACCATGACTATGATTTACAGGAACAACGGCGTGTGCAGTGTACATAGGTATACAAAAGTGGTTACAACTTTTCATTTTTTTTCTCTTTTTTGTTCCTTTTTTTATTCCTTTTTCCATAGTTTCCTTACTTTTTCTATGTACAGGGTAGGTATATGGTACACATGTAATAACAGAGCAGCTGATAAAATGAAACGCGAGAATAAGGTAACTTACCATAGACGATATAATATAACGTTGTACGTTGATAAAATTTACGCTTTGTTCGCGAAGCTCTGAAAAGGTGAAAGAAACAGAAAAAAAAATAACTGGGATCTTTTAAAGGTCGCGGGGGAAAAGCGCATAGGACGAAGTTTTCGCGTAGATGAGTATAAGGATTGCAAAGGAAGGAAGGAAGGAAGGAAGGAAGGGAAAAAGGAAGGATGAGCCGCTGGCGCCAGTTAGTTTTCATCGCGAGTGCAGAAGAGAAAATTTTTGTGGAGGATTGCGAGGATGGATCGATGGACCGGCGCCTAGGCGACGCGACTCCTAGGTGGACCGACGAGACTGGAGCACCGTCGGCGTTGTTTGAGTTTGTTTACATCGCCAACCCCCCCTGCAGCATCCCAACATCCCCCGTCGCCGGGGTAGTTTCGACGCCCTATTGCCTCCTCGCCCTCGCTTTCGCATCTCCTCTCTCTCATTTTTTCCCTCCTTCTCCGTCTCCGTCCGCTCTTACTCTCTTTCTCTCTCTTCCTCTCTGCAATTTTATCCCCTTATGTGCCCCTTCGCACCGACGATTCCTCCCTTGTACGGCAACAATACCCAACCTTTTTAGCTTTTGCTGCGTCTACGGTGAAAATATACCCCTCTCAACTGTACGTGTGTATGGCGTAACGCCCGTCACTTCGATAAACGTATCGGAGCAGTTCAAGCGTTATAATTTCGTTTGTCTCTGGCTCGGGTATACCTAGATGTGCGAAATAACCTGCCAGGAGTAAACGATATAATGTTGGTATATAATATTTCCATAAACTCGGCGAATATATTTTATTGTTCAACCGTACAACGCCGTTGGAGGTGTACGCGTGTGTAACGATCGGAACGAATATAATGTTCGAAATACAAAATAATTACAAATGAATTCTCCCCATCTCGTGGGGAACTTTTGTTTCAATTTCTATTACGTGACGTACTACGAGACGTTGATACGTAATTATGAAAAGTATTTGTTCTACAAATTGCACCTCATAACGCGATAGGTGTCTCGAAATAACGTATTGTACATTCAAAATTACAATTAACAAATAAACTGATTTCAATTGATCAATGAATTATAATTAATGGAAAACAGAGACCGACAATTTTTTTTTTTTTTTTTTTTTTCATTTCACGTGATCATCGTTAAATATATGGTAGGTACTTACACAGCCAATATAAAGTTAACTATGCGCGCGTCGATGATGCGAAGTTATATAAATAATATACGTACATTACATACAATGCCGTACTTGCGGCACTTTAATAAAGCAGCTGTAAAAATAGACTTATATATTTTCCCCTTCCATTCTACGTCAGTTCATCAATCCTCATAATATTCTCTAAGAAATGATCTTCGATTGATCAATGGAATCACCATATCGCGAGTTATGCGGGAATGACGAGACTTACTTTTTTCCGCATATATACATGTTACTAGTGTTATAAAAAATCGATTGCCACTACGTACTTCAAACTACTTATTACAAACGAAAGATGTGTTTTTTTTCTCCTATAAAATAGCAAGCAAACCTGCGTAATAATGGAACGATCAAACCCTGTCTAAACATTCGATATTACGATCGGAGTATCTGAACGTGGTTGTCGTTAAAAGAATAATATAGATTGGCGGCGGCAGCGGCGGTGGCGTACGAAACGAAACCCGATAAGCGTCTGGAATCATCGGATATTATACGCAAATGTATTTGCATGCATTAGACATATGTGCTCGATATATCGTAAACGTCTGAAGTTCAAGGTTTATAATTATTTACCCAATATAGACAATTATTCAGAAAAAACCAGCAATCGTGGAATGTACATCGTCGTTAATAACGGACTCGTGTGTCACGACGATCGAACCGCGCTGCAAATTTTTTTTCCCCACTTTATATGTATACATCGCAATTTTATACATTTTTATTTCATCGCGGAAAGTATAGAAAAAAGGGAAAAAAAAGACAAAGAATTATATTCGAATGAAGTAGCAGGTGTCGAAATCTCTGAAAAGGTCCACCGCACCCGCGGCACGCTTCGTTTCGTCCGCGATTACTATACCGTAGGTACTATGCATTATACGAGGGGACTGTCGCATATATGAATGTCTATATAGCACCAACTGATATAACATATAGCCAGAGACGGAGATATTTTTTTCTCTTTCCTTTCACATTTTTTTTCACCTTCATTTTTCATATTATTGATATCAGTACTATAATCCGACGTAGGATATATCTATACGGTAAAGGCGGATATAGGTAATACATTTATCTATCGATTTTATATAAACTCGAGGGGGCCGGAGGGGGGAAGGAAATCTTCGCTGTTACACATACAAAAGTTATGTGTTGACTAAGTTATATATATACATATATAGTATGTATATAATGTATATCGGGTATAGGTGTAGAAGATACGTCTATAGGTGTACGGTACCTCCCCCCCCCCCCCCCCCCAGTTGATCGTATATTCCGCTTATATGCCGGAGAGGACGCGACCTGATATCTCCATGGCAGCTCCTGCGGCTCAACTTTCTACTTTTTGCTCACATCCGTTCTAAAGTGAGAGCTGACGTCAAGCGGTTTGCTCTTCCAGGAATTAGTTATTCAAGGACACTGCTTTGCACCAGGTTAAAAAGGGTTTCCCTCCGCAGAAATGTCAACGTGTATAATGCGTATCATATGTCCCACCCCTATAATATACGCGTCTTATCAACTGAATTTTACAAATATTTTCACAATTTATACGTGATATGTGCAGTGTACGCCCGGCGACGTTGATTCTGACTCAAAAGTCCTTCTGTTTTGTATAGAAAAATGAGTCAGAATCAATCTCACCGGGTGTACATTGGTGAGTTGATGCGCGACAGTCTTTAGAAAACTGTTACGTATGTGTAGCGTATGAATTGTGTTATTTATTATTATTATTATTATTATTATTTTTATTACCGCGCGACACATCTGAACTGTGTAAATACGTGGGTAATGTTATATCAGCGCGGTAGACACGATGATAACAAACAGGAAAATTTTACTATTTCAACTAACCTGCAAAAACATGTGACGGTGTCCTCGACGTCCAATGGAAGAGAGGTGTCGATAGCTGAATATTTTAAAACTTTTCTAGTACCGATACCGAACATTGCTCCGAAAATTTTGAAAGTTTCGTTTAAAATAATTAGAAAAAATATCTCTATGTATCGCAGAGCACGATTTTTTATCACAAATAAATACACGCGCAGTGTCCAATCACGGGCGAAAATATATAATATATTAGTTACTAAAATTTTTATGGTATTTCACTTGTTGTCCAAAGTTTTTAAATCGATGATGTGGACGTATGTTTGGAAAGTATATAAAACGGGCGGGGAACCACTGCAGAGGGTTCGTTAAAAGGGGGGATCACCACTGACAATAAGAGAAGGTTGGTTATGGCGTTCTTGCAGGTCCGGGATCTTCGGAGGTATGGGGGACTATATTCTACATATACACACTATATAGTTGCGGGATGAGAAATCCTGTGGGATAGGTTCGCAGGTTGGTTGGGACTTATTAGGACCCTACAAAGAACACGATGGAGCTGGAGACTACCGGACTGGTTGTTGGGTCGTGGGACCACCACCGCCGTCTCTCTACTTCTGCAGCTTGTTGTGTTGGCCCCAGCGTTGAACTCACTAACTCACTCCTTCTCTCTCTCTCTCTCTCTCTCTTTTTTTCTCTCTCTCGATCTGCGACGATTATTATAAACGCGAGAGAACCGCGAGAGCCGGCGGGGCTTCTAGTAGTAAAGGCACGAGGAGGTGTACGGTACGCGTCGTGTCACCTTATAGCAAATGCAATTACACCAGAAAACCTTCCAACCTAACCTCATATACTATAGCATAACGAAGCCAAACAAGTTCTCGACGAAGATATACACCTACTAGACCTACGTACGCTCACCGTGTGCCGCCGTTCCGTGATCACTGACTCTTCGCTCTCTTCGTCTTTACTATACAATTTTCTGACCATGAGACGGATACTGTATACGTATATATCTTTTACCTCTCTCTCTCTTTCTCTCTCTCTCTCTCGCTCTCTTGTTTTTCAACGTGTACATAATAGGTATAGTATTCTCGCTTTATAACATTATGCTTCGCTGAGTTGGATTGACCAGGTGCGAAGCACGGAATTTTCTAACCCGGTACAGATCGCGATTGATGAAAAATTATTTTATTACACCGTGTCTCTTACGACCGGCTTGGCTGATGACGTTACGTAAATAAGTCTACGATATTTAAAAAACAAAAAGAAAAAAAAAAGAGAGAGAGAACGAGACGTTCATCAAAATTCGTAAGGCAGACCTTCAACGTGTAAAATGTCATCGCAGAGAAATATAAACGCCCACAATCGTGATATTTACCTAAATTATCAAACACGAGCAGTTCGCGCGTGGGCGTGCGATTGAATAGTATTGGTGGGAATTCAGACGACGAACGTGACATTCCGCAAAAATAAAAATTACAAGGCCGCACACACAGTTAGTCCGAGACAGTGCGACATTTGTTCAGATTTTTAAATATAAATACACAACGCGCACGCACGCACAGAGACTTTGAAAAAATGTAATAAAAAAAGAAATTAAAAAATTAAAATAAAACCACTGTGCAGATTCGTAGCAGCAGCAGCACGTACGATTCTTCGAATAATCTCTGACCTCCTGCACTATACATCGGTCTTGTCGCTTATAATTTGTTTATTCATCATATATGAACACTTATTTTTTCCTGCTTATTATACCTTACGTATCAATTATTGCGTCAATATAGCGACCGGATGTGAGATTGGATCTTGAAGAACTGAGAAGTCGCTCGATGAATGACCTTTGTTTAGACTAAAAACTTATGTTATTATGTTTGGATATACGTATAAATAAGAAATTTGATGAACGTAGTTTCGACCGGATCAAAGAATTGAGGTGTACATGAGCGTATACTTTGAACACGAACATATGTACACCGAATGACGTCAGTCAGCTGGTAATTTTGTTAAATTATTCCAAGGAATTATTGAGGTAAGAACACAGCTAACAACAGCAAGAACAACAGCAACAACGACGGTTGGATATGCGGAAGTTTCCGCGAATTATTTTCTCAATTAATCGCTTAATGAAATAGAAGTGAAGAAAGAAAAAAAAATGAATGAAGCGAACCCAGCGCAGCGGTTGTTAACATCACATAATTATTGTTTTTGATCCATACTAAACCAGCAAGGTCTGGATCGTCAAGTTATCTAATTATAGAAATCATCCTACAACACAGAGTCACGTCTAATTGCGCATCAGCATCAGCAGCCCTGAAGTGAGTCACATTGACCAATTTGTGCGGATCTGGTGTAAAACCAAGTCGCGATTTCGTGTCAATTTTACGCTGTACAAGCTACGAAGGCGTCGGCCACGTGTGTATATATAGGTAATACGCCACGCGAAGTGGTTAATTTTTTCCTCACAGCAACTTCTTTCCAAAACTATTTTCACTCCTTTTTTTTTTTCATTTTTTTCTCTCCATACATCGATCATTTTTATTTTCAGAGTCATTTTGACTGTGGCGATTAATCACAATTATCGCGGAGCTGTTAAATTGTTATATATGAGGTAATAATAAAAATAGCTGATGATTAGAGAACATAAGAGAAACAAAAAAAAACTGATTTAATAGAAAAGTTTGTTTGAAGATAATAAGAGCTAAGAAGAGATGTGAAGAAAAGTTTGTCTCTGGCATTTATTTTTTCTACCGCGTACATGTAACACGTGTGCGCCGCGATGTGCGCTCTTCTGCGGCAATCCGGTATTTCTGGCCATTATATATTAGGGAGCAAAAAACTAAAAATGGAAAAGACGTGTGGATGAGGAAAACGCGAGGGAAAACGTGATAATAAAGAGAGAGAGAAGCAAAAAACAGGAAGAAGGAAAAGGCCCGAGCGAAACACCACGAAACTCTTACAAAGTTGTAATATCTTTCGTTTCCTCCTTTTCAACCGCGTGTTTTAGAAGATATATAGACATATAGGTATATACGTATTATACAGGTATACCTATATGGTGCCGAGATCCCGTGAGGAAGCGATAAGATTTTGGGATAGGTTTAAGGTAGGGTGGGTGGATGGGTACTATTTGTGTGAGAAATCCTCGAAAAAGAGGTTCTTGAAAAGATTTCGACGACACAAGGCAATTTTGCAAAATTTCTACCAAATTTTATCTCAAGACTTTTACCTTAACACATCAAGGGGTTAGATCTGCTAAATCGAATTTTTTTTTACCATCTCCCATATTTTGTTTCTCCACAGCTAATTAAAAACCGTACTCCATACTTGTCGCGAGATCCTCCGCAAGGAATTATAATTCTAATAAGTATTTTTCCGCAATAGTTTTTTCTAAATCATATTTAAATACTTGGCATGAAATCAACAAACGTCGCAATTTCATGTAACCGATAACATTGTGAAAAAAAATATGTGCAAAGCGAATTTAGATACTTGGCGCAGGTTCGAGAAGTGAATTTCATCATCCAATAATACTGTACATCGCGTTAGTTCTACGATGTCCTTTTGTTATTATTACTATTATTTTTTAAAAATATTTTTAGTTTCCAATCACCAGTCGATCATCGGGTTTCAGAAGCATAAAAATAAAGCGTAAAACAAACTCTCCGCACCTCGATGATTCATGTAGGTGTAGATAGTTGCCTTATGCTATTTTAACAATTATCGTTATCGATAGCTATATAAGTACCAAAGACCGTTCAGTGAAACGTTTCCCATCAAGCTAAACAAAGCGTAAGTGTATACGCATATATAGCAGGTCGGGGACTTATCCAATCACAGATAACCAGGCGATCATTTTTTTCTTTTTTCTTTTTTTACACCATAGGTTGGCGCATTCGCGATACCCATATTTTTATGATACAATAACTATACCATACTCATTCACACGTATTTTAGAAGTATGAGTGATGCGAAACCTGATAATCAGAGAGGATAACGATTAAATCTCGCATGCGCTATGATGGGAATAAGTCATGATCCAAAGTTCAGATGTTTTACAGGTACCCTATACTGTCCGCGAACTTCTTGTTACGCGTTTCTTAATAAATAATAACGGTCCCTAAAGAGTGGTGAAGACCGTTTACCGTTTTACCAGGATTCAACCGAGGCGTACTCCTGTTGCTTTTGCTGTTGCTACTTATTTCGTTCCATAACACCGTGACGCTGTGGCTTGTTACAACCGCTTCCTGCCGCGTAATCCAGATTTTTCCATGTACTCAACGTCGTGACTAAATTACTCTTCACACGCACTGGTCTTTTTTTCTACTACAATATTGTTTGAGACCCGATGACGTGACCTCCCATGGGTGACTAAACCCGTCGAGGGCCCAAAGCCGAATCTCGAACTTTTTTAAAAACAGAAAAGAAGGATTTCATCATTACTATCATTTTATATCTCTTCTTACAAACCTGGATAAATTATTGGAGTTCTTGATAAATATTTGTTTACCGGCATCCACCGCGATAGACGTGATTCACCGGAGTGGCAATCACTGACCGTCGTTCCATATACTTTGCTTCAAGCAACGTGAGTCACTCGATTGTTCATTGCGCCAGTAAAAGCGTTTACAGTACATTGTACGTACATGTATATCCATCTAAGGTACACTTACACAAATTTACAAGACACGTGTATTAAAATTTGCGTGTACTTTTGCACGTCGTCATTATTTTACACTGACAATGAGTAAGTTGAAATAAATAATGAAGCAAGAATTTATGTGATTTTTCTGGTATATTGGTATTACAATACCAATTCCATTTAATTTAGATATAAATTATAAAACTATGTAAAAGAAAAAAGAAATCCGGTACCTAGATAGATGTTGTTTTTTCTTTCAAATCTCGCTTTAATTATCTCCACGCACTAGGTATATGTATGATAACGAAAGTGAAAGAGAATTTTTCGGGGGGAGAAAAATACCTTCAATACTGCGAGGGTGAAAATGTCAGAGCCTTTGTTATACTTTATCGTATGATATCCGCATAACGATGGAAAATTATAGCGAAAACTTGAAACGGAATAATTTTTTTTTTATAGTTTTTACTTTTGCTTCCCTATTTTTTTCGAATACGTTGTACATGCGATGCGAATATTGCGTCAAGTACCCATTATGGGTTGAACGAATATTCCGGATGGTAATTGAGATGATAATTATAACGGTGACAATCGTGCAAAATTTTATATCCTAATAACGTTGTAGGCATTGCAGAAAATTAGCTAAACAAGCATTTGGAATTAGAGCACAAAGCTTCTCATTATCATCTTCTCCCATTACGTACCTGTTCCCACATCCCCCTGGTATAGGTATCATTTTCATTAATTCTGCTTCTCAATGAACGTGAATACAGACGAGAAATACCCGAGTGTGGATACAGATATACCCCTATCTAAAATGTGCTCGTGTTCTAAACTAATCTGAACACACCTTATAAAACGGTGGAAGGTCCTCAAATAAATTGGACGTTGGTGTATGGCTATTTTTAATTATCAGAGCACGAGTGAATTCTACTGTATCATCGCTAGAGTCAAGGTGAGAAGGTTGTGCTTTGAAATTTCAATGACAACGCGTCTTTGACTCGTGTTGTTGTCAGTTAGAACGTTTGAAATAATTATTTAATAAAATGGATAACAGAGACTGGTTTGTTCCATTGGAAATTAAGAAAATAGTAGTGTGTAAATCGTAGAATCTATGGTGAGGAAAGTAACTAGGGGGTGATCGGCGATAGGTAACCTCTATCGTACGATGTCGATGTGTATAGGGTGTTAAAAATAAATTTGGAAACTCACCCCATAAACCAGTCCACGGTATCGCGGAGGTATTCGGGTAACCTATCCAGCTTGGATGATTATTTGGTAGATCACCGCCGTGGAAGTAAATCAAACCAAAATATCCTTCGACTAGCACTTGCACCACAATCTCATGAAATCTAACATGGCGAATGTCTATTGTCACCTGTTCCCGTCATGCCCCACTTGCCGTTAAAATATACGTGATTATCAAACGACGCGTTAATTGAAAAACACCTAATTATTTAAATAGTTATTATGCAAACTCTCTCTCACTCACGAATTAATAACTTGCTGTGACGCGGGCTGAAACTCGAATATACCACCTGGCGCAACAAAAGCAACCTCATAACACAGCTGATCTAACGCTTCTCCTCGCCTTCAGTTGAACAATCTTCGCATGGCCTTTGGTTCACTTTTTAGAACACTGAGGGCAGCACAAACTTGAAATCACTTATGTTGTATAGATTGCTGTAGCTTGAGCGACGATTGAGATGGAACTGGGAACCTCCATCGGTGAGAAGGGACCCTATCGCATCTCATTCCCTGTCTTCATTTGAGAATTTTTATTCGGTTAGCAAAATTACGACGAAATTTGACTCATCTAAAAAAAAAAAACCCAATGCTTTATTGTAACGAGTCACGGTTTTATATACAATGTTGATAGTTGCGGTATGACATGAACCTGCTGGGTAGTAACTTTGAAGTTGTTTTTCAAGTTTTTCTTTTCATCCGACGTATATTCGTGGATTTTGAATAATTTATGTCATGTATCAGCTGGTAATCCTAGTGTTTTTCTAAGGCTAGCGTCAAGAGCTCGTTCATCGAGCTTAATAAAGTTCGTGGATCCTCTATCAAACCAGCTCCAACCATGGCATTGGCGAATAACTGCAAATATTTCATGTAATTAATGAATGTTGCTAATTCAAATACATTTATCCAGCCATACCTGTTCTGTGACCAGATCTGCTAATTTTTTATCAGAATTAGTTAGCTGCGCTAGTTTCTTAATAATGGGATGTTTGGGATTAATCTCTAGCCGAGGCTGGAGGAGGGTGAATCTCGACTCGCTGTTCAGCTGGTGGCTTTGAGTACGAATAAAGTGCCGGGCTGCAGCCATATCTTCGACGGTGACCACGCACGGATGTGATTCCAGACGATTGGTCACTTTAACACTGAAAGCTTTACCTTTCAATGCCGTTTCGATGTAGTTAACTAGCCGATCTGCTTCTGATTTTTCCAAGCCACCTAGACGAGATGAAACTCAAATTGCATAAAAAGACGTCAAGAATTTCAGATCTGACGATTTCAATAATTATCAAACTTTACCAAATTCAGGTTGGCTTTCATCTTCCTTGTTGTGCCGCATTTCTTTTTCAACTGAAGTCAGGGGATGCGAATTAAATTGCCCAAGTTGCATCAGAACGAGCTCGTCATATGGTTCGTAGCAAAACAGCACCTCGACGTTGCGTTTTTTTAGTGCTTCATAGTACGGTGATTGTTCGGCCAAAGTACGACTATGGATATCACGTTACAGAACATGTAGTAATCAATAAATGTAGAGTAGAAGAAAATTTACTCTCCGAAACATGCTTGCGCACATAGAATACTGACCTAGGGGCTGCTAGGTAATACACATCTCGTTGTCCTTCTGCTAGACGAGACAAATATTGAGGAATGCTAACTAATTCTCCGGGGTTTGAAGTCGACGACTCAAATCTCAATAATTTCGAAATTTCCTCCTGCACATTCAAGAAGAAAAAATGGATATTAGTAACTGCAAAAATTTTTGTGAAAACCATAGTTTTTTTTTACCTTTTCTTGCTGATCGTGACTGGTAACGATACCCTCCTTCAAGAAAAGGCCATAATCTTTATAGAATTTTGCATACTGCTCCGGCTGTTTAGTAGACCGTTCATAAAGGAATCGTAGAATGCGTGATGTGAGAACATTCCGCAGTTTTCTGAAGATAAAACAGATTGAATCAAAATTGTTCTTCATATATCATTGATATTTTTGATAAAAAAAATTAATTTACCCGATCAGAGCGCTGTTTTGCAAGAGTTCCCGACTCAAGTTTAATGGAATGTCCTCAGAATCAACAACACCTTTTACAAAGCGCAACCATTTTGGCAGAATATTTTCTGCTCGGCTTTTGATCAGAATTTTACGACTGTAAAGAGAAACGCCGATGTCTGTGTCTCTGCTCATTTCAAAAAGCCCAGGTTTTCCTTCCGGAAAATATAGAAGGGCTCTGATGCTAAGAGGTACATCGGTGGAATAGTGCAAAGTGAATCTTGGCTCGTCATAACTGTTCCCAACAAATCTGTAGAATTGTATATGGTCCTCAGGCTTAACGTCTTTCGGCTCTAACATCCATAGGGGCTAGAAGGCAAAAAAAAATTGAATTTCTTTTTTTTCAATAAGCACGGGATGTTTTTATCGATTACACGTCAGTTTACCTGGATGACGTTGGCTCGTTTTCCATTGACGAAGATTGGGCTGCCAACGAAATTACTGTACTTTTTTATGACGTCTGTAGAAAGAAAAAAAAATATTCCACAGTTATATTTTGACATCCGGCTCATAAGCAGAAGGAGTGATTCATAAAGTATTTAAATTTACAGCAAAGGTATCTTACTGTTAATAGTTGTGTCATCGCTAAATTCACGACAATCGGTACGTAAATGAAGAACTATTTTTGTGCCTGGCTGAACACCCTCAGCGGCAGAAATTTCGTAGGTTCCCGACCTGTAACGTAAAAATATCATTCTCCACAGCGTTCTTCAAACATTTCAAACTCTATGCACTCATTGACAGGAGTTTAGGCAATAATAAGACCCGGGAAGAATTCGTCCGGTTTTTAAACTGCTATGTGAAGCGAGTGATTGAGGGATGATTGAAATTCCTGTGAACAAGAACTCCCGTTTATCAAATCAACATACCCATCGGATACCCAATGAAGACCTTCGGAATCCTTTTGATAAGATTTTGTAAATACTTCGACTTTGTCAGCAACCATAAACGCGCTGTAAAATCCGACTCCAAATTGCCCGATAATCGCTGATGGATCACCTGGAGATTCTTGTTTATTTTTCACTTGTTCAAGAAAGGCCTGAAAATCACGAAATTACGAAAAAAACGATTTCCATTTTATTGCTAACAAGAGACAAGTTTGAAAAAGTAAAAAGTTCGTTTGGAACTGACTGCAAGGCAATATGATGAATGATGCAATCTAGAGAGAGTACCAAAAGAAAATAATGCAACAAAATTAGCATCCTGGGTAATAAATGAAACACGTTGAGAATTTTAAACGCGTTAATATTAGTTATAAATCAGGGGCAAATGGGGAGAGTGGTGGTAAGGATTTGTTTCCGCGATCGAAACACTTGTATCTATATGAGGTATAATAGACGTGTGTGTGTGTGTGCGCAGAACGTAAGAAGATACATGGGTTACTCGTTTCCCGAAGTAGGCAGTAAATTTAGTTAGACGGTATAGGGGATGGGTATGCAGTAAGGTAGCATCGATCTGTTTCTCGCGGGATTGGATCTAACGAGTAACAGCTAGTAGCCACCCACCAGGACCACCCAGCATCCCGGATTTAATCAGACTGACACCCACCCTGCATCCACCCAAACCTGCGGCTCTGATCTTACCAGGGCAACACTACGGTGCTGCATAGATTCGTTAGATAACCGTTCGATCGAAGTATACGCCCCGATATTTTCGCCGACATATGTCCCATGGCAATCCATAAATCCCGACGAGTGTTCAAGAACATGGAAAGGTCGATCCCTCCGGATTTTCCCGTGAAATTTTAATATTTATCAATTTAAACTGAAATTCTCCGATCTATGGAGTGTGTATTAATTCTAATTACGTGTTATCCTGCTTGGTATGCGCAATTTTCCGCGGTATTAGGATCTCAATTACGAATTTCTTTTCTACATCATCCATAGCAACATTCCTTGAGTATTCAATGATTCCCAATTCACGTAAGGGTATGCACCTACCTTTGAACCAGATCTAGCGATGGTACCAAGATTTGAGGTAAGTTCTTCACGAGTCATGCCAACTCCGGTGTCCTGGATGGTGAGTATGCGGTTTTGTTTGTCAGTGGCAATGTGAATCTCGAGGTTTTGACTTCCAGCAGCTGGTACATTAGCTGAGTTACTCAAACTTAGGTAGCGTAGTTTTTCAAGTGCATCACTGGCGTTCGATATTAATTCACGGATGAAAACCTTTGAACAAATTGTCACATACATTTTTGAAGACAAGGATTTAGAGAGTGTCATATAATAGCATAATCGTTAACATGAAATGTATCCAACATAAAAATCCAAAACCTATGAATAGACCCCAGAAAGCTATCTCTCATAAATGAGAAGAATAAATTTCTAGTCCCTTGCCCCCATTAACAGGATAAATGAGGGGTGACAGCTCATTCAGAAGATGACCATCAGCCACTAGTTTCACCCTTTGGTAGCTCATAAAGCAAAACTTTTTATAAAAAACCCAGTGCCATTGTTATATTTTACCTTGTAATCCAGTGATCAGTATTATTTATCTCTCTTTCACTCCCTGAGCAGTATCAAATGGTGAAATGCCTTGTAGCATATAGCAGATTTATTTCAACGAAATAATGATTAAGTGGTTTTTTTCATTTGGTGATAGAACTTGGTGTTTAAATCAAAGATTGGGCTTAGTTTTAGGAGGGAAACTGCCCCATCTTTGACATATATTGTCTAATATTGCTATAGACATAAATAAAATCCTATTCTATTCTATTCTATTCTATATTGCTAGTGGCTATAAACAAGTTTCCTAAATTCCTGCTTGTCTTTAGTGATTTATGTTTGGTTCCTACGACAATATGTCCAATGCGTCGAAGGACGATGGAGGGTGTTATGTTAATGCGGGGCTATTTTTCACAGCTAGTTTACCCAGTCAAGTGAAAGTTTTGTCCAATATTTTATATATTAGGTATAAGATATACTTGTCGTTATAACTACTTCAGATAAAAATATCATTACCTCTTTATCGGAGTAGAGGGATTTAGCCACTATATCGAGCAACTGTCGGGTCTCAGTTTGAAATTCATGCCGCTCACTTTGACCTAAAAGTAAAAGTCTATTTAAGCCCGAAATCCCCAGAAGAGACTTTAATGTTGTAAACTGTTCCAGAATACCTGTAGCTTTTTCTGTGTCTTTTATGATGCTGTGATGATCCGGATCCGGCGAGCTCTCCGCAGCAGCGGCATGTGACGAAAGATATCGGATGTGCGCATTTTGTGAGAACGCTGTTATGCGAAAAACGTATTAATAACTGAAATTCGCATGAGCATAATGAAGAACAGATAATGGGATCATAAATTCAATCAACAATAGTAACCGGCAACAGCAACTAGCCTCAAATAAAGTAGCGTTTTGGGGTTATAGCATACTAATGACAATTAAAAGTAATGGCAACGTGTAAAATTTCACGTACCAGAAGGTTCTCTGTATCTGTGTGGATTTGCAACATTTTTCGGTCTGAAACTTGACGGTCTCGTCAAGAATCTTCCAAATTTAATTGCACGCTGAATTCCGCACTGTACTCTCAAGGCCGCTGCCATCTTTGCAACTATAAATGTTGATCATCGATACCTCGATCAGGGTTCGAGAGGTCATGGGATCAATATACAGCGCTACAAAATTAATGAATTCAAAATCCAGCAATCTGTCCATCATTATCACTTAATTATTGTTATTCAAATAATTTGAATTGTTGATTACTTGTCAACGCGAGTAAATTATATTTTCGAAATATTTCATCGGAAAAGAGAAGCATTTCATTGTGAATACATACATATCAGGGTCGATGATATAGGCAATGAATGAAAACAACTCGTATGGCATATAAATTTGTTTATTATTATCTGTATAATATATTTGAAACAATATCATTCTACAACATTGCATAAAAATATACAAAGACATGAAAAAATGTCTCGACTCTCATACAATAAAACGTGTTCATGAATAATTTATCATCGTTACATCATCATCTTCATCATCATCATTATCATCATCATCTCCGTTTGCATCTGCATCATTATCCTCATCATAATCATAATCATAATCATCATCATTATCATAATCAGAATCATTATCTTTATCAATTGTAATTAAGTTCAATTAATTAGGTTCATTTTCTTTGTGGTATTTGGTATTTGGCCTTTAGTACCACAATTTTATAATTATTCTATATATAACTTTTACGAATAGTTTATATTTACTTATTATTATATACGAGGGGTATGGTAAAATGGTGTTGCGGACATGGAAGTGAAAAGTGCAGGGTCACAATTACAAGTTGATAAAGTTATAAGTGGGTAATATGATTCGTACGATCAGCCGTACATTTTTTTTCTGATTTTTGAATATTCAAATTTGATGTACGCATCAAAGAATACAGTAGATTTCTTGCTACGTTCTGTCATTATAAAATAAACATGAACGTACTTAAAGATTTTGTAATGATTTTACAATTATTATTCCGATTGCATTTCATGCGGTAGTGCGGCAAGGACTACAAATTATACCCACTAAGCTACAACAGCGGGGTGTTTGCGATGAAAGAATTTATATTTTTTATTTGATCTAATATATTTGATTTAATTGTTTTATTATCTAGAACGCTCAGGATCAATCAACGAGGAAAAATCTCGCCCAGCTTATGGAATTACTTCATTTTCTACATGATAAAAAACGTTTGACATAACGCCGAATTATCAAAAATTTTGATCAGATTTTAACATGAATTTCTAGAATTCCGTCCAATCGGGTATTAATTATAGTAATAATTACGAGAATAATCATTATTCTTACTTTTATTTTAATTTTTCAGTATATTGTTTGTAATTTGTATACTTGAAATATTGTGCCCTGTATTTTCATCCCATAGGTATATAATTTATTGGTGAAATCTATGTTAAATTTTCCGTTAAATAATTCATACACCATATAAATAATTTATCGTGAAGTAAAATTTTGATTCTCTCATTAAATTAATTGAATAACGAAACGCACGACCTGATGAATAATTTGGGTTAAAAAATTTAATTAGAAGATTAATTCTATTCGGCGAATATTATTATTCACTTGAAAAATAATTATGAAAACGCAGATGAGCAAAATGGAGACAGAATTCAAAATTACACGTAATGCGTCCACATCATGCGTTCAAAATCACTAATGAACGATCAAAAAATTTTGAACATTCGCATTGATCATTCGAATATAATTTTGAGATCATTATTTACCAAAGGATAACAACATGATCATGATTATAGGATAATCATGATTATTATAGAAATAATAATAGTAATAATAAAAATAATAACAATAATAATAGTAATAATGATAAGAATAAAAAGAATTGTCATCATAATTGTCATTATTATTATAATTTAATGATAATATTAAGAAAAATAACTATTCGAAACTATCTTTTAACAAGGGACATTATTCGTGGTTTATGTACATATTCGGATGTTATGGTTTTTCATTTTCATTAAATTGTGAATTACGATAATAGATTTATTACTATTATCCGTAGCAAGATAAATTATAACGCAACGCTGTTATTTACAGTTTTTGTTTTTCATTCTCCTCTCAATTTCAATCCATCGTGTTTATTGCTGCTTTCATGTGTTGTTCTACACTTATTAAATTAAGTGGTCGCAGTTCCCACAGGAAAACTACGAGATAGAAATTATTCGATTTTTATTGGTTTTGATCATCGGCCTATTTTTGTCTCAAATTGATTCGCAATCAGTTTGTGAAGGTTTGGATATAAATAAGTTCAATTCTTTCCAAGTAAAATTGTATCAGTTCTCAAAAGTCGTTTCAGAAAATAATAAATTGCGGATCAATCAGTGAACAATTTTGCATGAGTACTTTTCAGCACCAAACATACTACGTGTTTTTCGATTGTTCTTCGTCTTGAAAATGCGACCACGTTGGCTCATTTTGTCCACCAGCATTATTCACCACTATTTACACTAGAAAAAAAAAACATTTGTTTTTGTTGCTATAACACATTTTTCAATATCAAAAACCTCGTCACATAGAAATACTGATCCCACAAATTCTTCGTAGCTATTAATTTACTAAATTAGGGTATCTGTATAAGGTGTTTTTCATTTTATCTTGTTTCTTTTAAAATACTAACTTTACTAACAAAGCGGCCGTATGATTATAATAATGATAAATCTATACTATAAGAGAATTTTTCAAATGCCACCATTAAATTTTACGTTCTTGTAATTGCTGTTATTTTCTATTTTTATGATTAATTAATTATTTTTTCTTCTCAATTTTTTTTTCATTCTAACGCTAGGTTTTTCCTTGGTAACGCTAGGGGGGATGTTTGCCTATCTGTAATCACTGGTTCTTGTTAATAATTTGTTCCAAAGGAGGTACAAAACTATGCTATGTATAATATCTTTATTAATCTCTAATGTAAGTGAATTTAATATTCGTGTATAAAAAAAGGAGACGACGATCATGTATATTAATATATAAGATTGTTTCTTTCATATTCGTGAGAACGATCGCGACAGAATTAACAGAAAAACAAATTCAAAACGTAACGTATAAAATACTTTTTGTTCTTACGTCAAGATCAATGGAGAAAATTAGAAGGCAACTGTATAATAGAATAGGAATAATAAATTTTCTTGGGTTATTACCGCAACGCAGATTTTTTATGCGAAATGGGAAAACAGAACGTGAGAGTCGCGGCCTGACCGTAACTAACCGCAACTACTGAGAACTACGATCTCTCCTCCACTTTACTCTAATTACTTTCGCCTCTTTACCATTCATATAAAAAAGAAATGTGTATACATATGTACTGGATTTCGCATTACGATTAACAAGTGGAGGAACGATAATCTCCACATTTTGATTCAGAATTTGTCTATTGTTCGTCCTTACTATCCGACATTTGAGCAATCTTTGAGGCATCCGATCATTAGGGGAAGTATAAGTTTTGCAACGTCTAAGTGAGAATTACTCAAGAACGCGGTATTCTTTGAGGCGTTTTGAGCGTCTCAGATGTAAGTAGATGCAGGGCGGTTGTAAACAAAGGGCTCATTTTGACATTTTCGACTCAGCGACAGTTAATCCCTCGCGGTGGCTTCAATTCGGTCGCCTTCTGCCTGCAACCCCTCGGCAGCCCCTGCAGCCGCCCAGAACTACGGAATCCGCTAACCCGCCACGCAACGCACCCTCCTCTTCGCTCTCCTATTTTCAGGTCAGTTTCTCCCTCGGCATGATATTGATCCTCCTCCCTCAACCCCCAACCCTCAACCGACAGTAGCTGCGATCCATGCTACCAACCTAGCGCTGGCACACCACCAGCCGAGGTGGATTTGCACCGGATTCGGTAGCCTCCCCATATATACGCGTTTAAAAAATGACCCGGCCAAAACACACCCCTGTTATGTTCCAATGACCTTTTAGGGGTTACGCTGTTTTCACCGTTTTTACGATACACCCCAGCATTCCGGTGGCGCAAAGCGTGTAGCTTGTTTTAGCAAAAGTTTATTAACGCTAAAAAAATAAATAGGCAGAAAAGTTAGAGACATTTTGAAAATCACATATGAACAATGCACGCCATGCAGCAATACTAGGTATATCCCGTATATATTACACGTGTGTACCGAAATGAATGCAGTTATGTTACATAATATGTCGCAATGCGACTGAAAGAGGATGACCCTCGCCAACCAATTCCCAAATCAATTGTTTGACTAATATTAAGGGGTGTAATAATGTATTATAAAAACCGACGAGTATCGACACACACTTGTGTGTTATATTTTAAACTTCAAAGTATTAACGGATTGGGGCGGTCTGAAATAAAAAAAGAAATATACCAATTCACAAAGCGTCACCCTAACAATTTTGAAAAACATCACAAACAAAAGGTGAGTGAGGTGGAAAATCCGCTAACATAGTCACATTTGATTCGTGTCGCTATATTTACTTGGCTCATTCTGATCACCCGGTTTGGTATATCCAAGGGTCAAAATAGAAAAAAAAAAAAAAAATGATTACCGGAGCTTCGTTATACAAAATCAAATAATTTTATACGGAATGCAAACGCGACGGTTTCGGGTGCAATGACCTTAGTCGTAGTCATTATTATACTTCGGCAACTTCCGGAATATATCCGTCTGACTCGCTTCTACGGCCGCAATACTGCTGCATAGTCAGGGAAGGTCCCATTTATTTCGTCTATCGAACCCTATGCGCTATGTAGGGCCACCCTGTACTTTGCCAACGTCCACGACAGACCGTGATGTCGCAGCTTTGAACAATTTCCACAATTTCAAAATACCTTGACCGAGTTATATGCATTCAAAGTTTACTATTTTTTTTTTCATCTTCTGTTCTGAACCGTTGATTTTTTAATTTTTTGGTAATGAAAAATCTTGGACGATCTCTACCAGAATCGATATGTCCGAGTGGAGTGATTGCATAGAGGCAGAATCGTCGCGTCGTAGTTAAGATTTTTTCCCAGGGTTACAGACAATTCACGTATAATTAATTCGGTTCGTACTACGTACTGCGTGTTGTAATATAGATGAAACGAAAGAGAAAAGTATGGATGCATGATAATTGTAATAAAATACAGGAAACTTTAATACATTATAGAAATAAAGCATGTTCACAAAGATTAATTGAAAATGGAAAAGAAAAAATAATAATAATAGTAATGATAATAAAATTTATACCTGGAGGAATTCAACGCATTTATTAATCAACAGTTTGAAGTTCAACATGTCTCTATTCTATTCGAATGCCCAATATATAGGTGATATAAAATTATAAATATTATAAATAATTAGACACACGTTCCATCGCGATCGTAATTTACCTCAACACTTGTTTAATTTTTTCTCTTTGTTCTTGAATTATGATTCCGTTTTAAAATTATAAAAAAAAAAATAAAATAAAAAATTTTTCATTCTCGTAGTTTGATTCCCAAATTTGTGAGAAACCGAGTGTTATATAAGATATAATATATTAACAATACAACCGTTGACATTATTCTGCAGTGACGACGACTCGCAAACAAATTCCCTTCCTTGCGTTGGTCCCTGGAGTGCTTGTTTATTCGTTCTTAATTCATATACGTAATTGGTATATACATATATAGTTATATATGTTTTTATTTTATACACATATATATATATATTCCATGTATAGGTTAACGACGCTTTATATGTATATGCAATGTAGAAGGAAAAACGAAAAAGAACATAATTATCATACGTATAATAATAATGGTAATCAACGAAGAATAGTAGAAAATGAATATAGGAAACGAATTAAAGTGATAAAAAAAAGATTTTTTTTTTAACCAATATGTATAATATGGTAATAGTATATGTGACGACTTATTTTGATTTATACATTATAATATTGACGTGTGAATCAGAGCACCTGTCTCCTTTTTAGATTATGTTTTATGGCCCCAATATTCTATATAGACAAATTTGCTAATATTTTTATTTATTTCTTTCTTTTTCCTTTCTTTTAATTGAGACGTTGAGAGAAAAAAATACAAAATTAAAAAAAAAAAAAAACGAAGTATAACATCAATTTAAGATAAATAAAACGTGTAATAATCGTTTAAAGTTTCCTGATCATGTTTTTGTTTCTTTCTTTATTGTTTGTTTTTGAAACAAAAGTCTTTGAGCTCCGTTTTTAGTATGAAAAAAAAATAGAAACAATGATTAAATAAATATACTTGAATGAGAATATTTCCAAACAGGCATTCACTAATTTGCGCAAGTCGATGAATACCAGAAAAAAAAAGAATGATAAAATAAAATAATATTGATTACTTTTATTTCTCATTTGTCTCTCACACAGCTCTGGCAAGTATGGGGGTTCCTGCTTTGCAACATTTATTAAGAAATAAAATTTTTTTTTTGATCAATTGAATCTCAACGGATTCTTATATCCTTTCAACTATGGAATGTATCACTATTTGGAAGATTAGCCAGTCGCAGACCCCTCTCACTTAATTACAATAAACCGTGTCGAAACTTAATCCCATTCTGCGAATATTTATTGAACATGACATATCATTCTCTGTTAATTTGATTTCTCTGCTCGCGCTTATTGAAAAAAAAAAAATCAAAATTCAACTGATTGAATGAAAAACCAAATTCCATAATTAACGTAGATGGATATAGGTCTTCAGATAGTTGACCGTTTAATTTGATTAAGTGTATAAGGGTCCATCGTAACTGCGAACAGCTGTGTGCCATATTGTCTGGCGACATAGTGCATTCGATCTAAACTTAATAAATACATCAATTGTCAAATGCACTTTATCGCCGAAGCATCGCTACACGCGTCACTTTTCTTTTCTTTTCTTTTTCATTTTCTTTTGTTGTTGGTTTTTTTTTTTTTTAATAATACATTATAATTATAATAATAATAGTTATAATCTACAACGTATAATTCTTAGATTATTGATTTATCTTAGCGATAGATGAACTTTATTTTTATTTTTTGTTTTTTCCTCTTCTTCCTCTTTTCGTTTCTTTTTTTTGTTTTAAATTTCGCTAAGTAAATATATGTATAGTATATAATATCTATGTACAATGAAAGTTTAATATTCTTATTCACCTAGTAATATGCTTTTTATTTTTCTTTAATTTTATTATTTAGGAGGGGTTCACTTACATCATAGAGGCGGCCTATGATTTAGTTAACGACGAGATTGGCTATGTACACTTACAACTTTAGCCAAATATCATCGAGTATTGTTTTCCGTTTTTTTTTTCTTTTCATTTTTTCATTGTTTCAAGAATAGTTATAATTGACTTTTTCTTCATTTTTATTAATCTCTCATGCATTTCACATCACCGTATGCGATTTTAATTAAATACTTTCGTCATACCGATAATATTTACAGTATTGCTATCACCAATTCTACTTTCGTCTCGCCTCCGACCTTCCCAAGCCTATTATTCAGCTCAAAAGTTATCTCGTTTAAAAATTTTCTACTCCTGTTCATATATAGGTATATACATATATGTTTATATATTTCTGTAACGTAGATAATCACGTGTAATTATATTATCATCACTACTGTTATCATTCTTACTATTCTTTTTATTATTCATAAAACATCATTATTATTATTATTATTATGGATGTTATTATTATTGTTATTATAATGGTCACTGTTCTGCCGTCATGTCACTCTCTTGCAAAAGCTTTCAAAACTGTCTGGACAATTAGGTATATCAGAGTTACTTTGTATAGATTTTCTAGTAAAATTATTTTGGTTAATTAACACATATTTTAAATATAGTGTTTCATTAATTCATTATTATTATTATTGTTGATGTTATTGTTAGTATTGTTATATATTGATTATTATTAATTATTACTATTTTCATTCAATAATGTATATATATGGTTATTGTTGTTGTTATTATCATTATTACTAAACATAGTATTACTATTATTATAATTTATTTAGTTTGGCAGACTGTGCAGAAAATTAAACCAGGTTGTTCGATGCGATAAAATAAATATGCCGCGTTCACGGCCAAGGTTCAGGTAAAACTACGGATATGTCAACTTCTGGTTGTGAAATTCAAAATGAAAAACAAAAAACAGAACAAGAAACAAAATAAACTCGCGATTTAAATACGGATATTGAGTACTAAAATAAAATAGAAATTAAAAGTAATAGGATTGTTCTTTTTTTATGTGCACTCTCACCACTAATTAATAATATGCGATTAGATTAGGTAAATATCTAAATTGGTAGATATACGTCTAATGTAACGCTAAGTTCGATTTATATATTCACAGCGCAACGCAAAACAAATACAACGTAATATAATATAATATAATGTAAAAATAAAATAAAATAGAATAAAATAAGATAGAATAAAATAATAATAATACAAATAATGATGGTGATAGGGAGGAGACATATATTCTCTTGATAATAAACTGACAACTGCATATTTACACGGCAGAGACTCACTTACATTTTTGTGTATAGGAAGTAGAGAATAGATGAAACAAATAAGGATTCATAAATTTCGCACCTTTGACTCTCTTCTGCACAGTCTACATTTTTCCGTCCTTATTCCGTTATTTCCCTAGAGAAATATGACTAAACTAAAGTACGATAATATCTAAGTGTAATTGTATGTGTAAAAAAATAAAGTAAACTAAAGAGGACAGACGTATAATTGAGCGCTGTCCTCGGTTTTTATACGTCTTTCGGACGTCGGGTCCGTCTGTCGCACCTGAGATCTGATCGGTCCCAAATTAAGTAAATACTGGCCCAAATCGATACAGAGAACTAATCAAGTGTGTAATATATTTTGCATGTATGTATATACTACGAGTTTCCGCATATGAATTATTAGTAAGGAGAGAAGAAAAATATTCTTAATATAAAACTGCATTCGCCACCGGGGTAAATTGCAGGCTAAACCAAAATCAATACGCGAACTAACCCCGCGGATACGCGTGCTTCGAGAAACGACGTTTGGGCGAGAAGTTTAGAAAACTGTGCGAGTCACTCGCTCAATTCACATAGCTGCGTGGAGTAAAATTTATTTTTTGGATCCGATCAGATCCGGTATTTATTTGTGTTTTTTCTCTTGACCGACAGAATATTCTGATAATTTCAGACAATAACGAACTTTATGTTCAATCCTACAAGGCTCGCTCCGAGATTCATTATGTTTTACCGTTGTTTTCATATTTAATTTTTTTTCATTTTTATCCTAATTATTGATTGACAATTAAGAAATTTTTTTATTTCTTATTTTTCCCTATTGAGATTACACTCCGACACATTTCCTTTCCGTTAATTATACGTTTAATTTATCTGCTCAATTATTAATCCTATACGTAGAGGTTGTGCTCTGTATTGCCAGCAGAGAAGGAGCGACGAGACGAGGAAAGACGAAAAAAAAAGAATTGGTAGCAAACGGATTTGCGGTTACGAGACCAATTGAATACAAAGAAATATAAAAAAAAAAAAAAAACGGAGAAATATACTTATATATAATATATCTAGATATATATAGAGATATATTCTTATACTTTAAAAAGACACCTACCCGCGGGTTCATCCCTTTCGAGAAATCGATCTGGATTATCGAAATTTTGAGGACTGATTACTTCCCGTTTCTTCTCCACCTCTAAGAATAGTTGGAAGCACTTCATGTTGTCCATATCGCGTTGCGATATTATTTGGGGACAACAAAGTCTGCATCCTAAAACCATTCTTGGCTTTTTATGAATGACATGCATTCATATTCGCACATATTTGAGGGTAGGAGGAGAGAGGCGTCGATTGTTAGCTTAGCACGTTCACCTAGACTCAGGATCTGCGGTTGTTAAGTCTTTACAGAATATCGAGGTTGAAACCTGCCGTAGAATCCAAGGAATTGAGGAGTTCTTGGGCACTAAAGTTCGATGTATCTCCCGTGGGAAGATTTTCAAGGAATTCAAGACTGAAATCGGCAGCGGTTGCCACCGAGGAGTCCTGCGGCGCTGGGGGAGGTTGGGATTGTAGTTGCTGCTGCTGCTGTGGCAGACTCCGAACTCCTGGGCTACCGGAACCGTATTGCTGGTGCGGATGGAGAGGAGATCCTGTAAAAAATCGTCTCGATACTTTTTTTTTTCATCTGCAGTGCGCGTTTGGTTCCCGTAAAATTTACATTTTCGGGTATTTTAATAATTTCGTCAGACTTTTTCTGAGATTAGAATCGTCTCAGACGGTGGGTGGTTTTCCTATTGATTATTATTAAAAGAAAAAGAACAAGGTTTGGAATTATTGAATATCTTTTTACGCACCTGTCCCAGCGCTGCTAACTGAATTGACTGACGTCGATTGTGACATTTGCATCTGGACCGACATTTGGTTGTTGCTTTGCTGCATAGCTAAACTTTGCTGTTGGTGTTGCTGAGATAGAAGTTGTTGCATTTGAGAACTATTTGCCATCCCAGCACCGCCCATTCCTCCACTTTGCGATCTGATCAGCTGTTGATGCTGCATCTGAGCCGCGCTCATCTGCATTCCACCAGCACCACCCATCCCGAAGCCACCTGAAACAAGGACATCAAAAATCCACGGTCAGATCTTCCCGACGAAATCAGGTACAGAGACCCTCTTAAATTTGAAGACTAGTTTAATTTCTCCCTCATCTAAAGGTCATTCTGTTTTTTTCTCACCTTGATGACCTTGCTGGTTGAACTGGGGCCGCATCTGCGCTTGAAAACCTTGCTGCTGGTGCATCATGATGTGCCGCCATTCTTGCGGGGCACCACGTCCAGCGATACTGTTTCCAATACCGTCCGGTGGACCAACGCTGACGTTCGGCGGCCGCTGGTTATTTGTTCTTGGGTAACCGAGTCGTTGGTGCATTTGGTGCATTCCGCCGATAGCGCTCATACCACCAGCACCCATGTACATATTTCCGCCAGCGGCGTGTAAAGCTTGTTGTTGCTGTTGCTGTGCCATAGGCGACCTCATCATTGGACCTGATGTAAAATAATGTGCGTGAAGAATAGTTGAGCTGTTTGTTCAACTTCGATTTCAAGGGGTTTCATATGATATTTGAAGGGGGCGTCGTCATCATCTCACGGGCTAACTAAACGGCCTGCAATTTGTCCGAGGCTTGGAATGGCGAGAGGTCACGATAGAGGCTCGCTATCGGATCGATAAGACAGTGGCTACGGGGGTTGGTCGACGTACGGTTGGCGAGTTGGCGAACCACTGACGTTGACTCCCACTTCCGGTACTTCCCGAGACCCGTCGTCTCTCGAGGATGAAGTTCATCCCGAGAAACCACGGACCTCACGGATTACCCTGACGTGGCACGTTTTTAAAAATCACGAACAGCTCCAAATTATTCTCAACGAAGTGCGACGCAACGAAGTTCATAATTGTGAATTACGAAATGTGGAGTATAATCATTGACGAGTATGGAACAGCCATACTTGACGATTGATCAAAGATAAATGGCCGAGGGGTTCAGATTCTATCTGGACTTGGAGGGGCGACGATAAAAAAAATCCATATCCACCAACCAACCCACCGCAGCGGCGAGTTCTCATTACTTTGAGTGCGTCTAAAGCCCGACATCAGCTCGGTTATATAGCTACATTGCTCTCTGTAGGTATGGAAAGGTAGGTAGGTGAGTAGATATCGCACAGTCGGGAGGAGTTACGCTGTCCGGGGTGGGATTAAAAATTGGGAGAATGAGCGCACGTTGGATACCGACTACGTCGGGCGTCGCGATGCTCACTTTGTGGGGCAGGCAGGCAAGCAGGCAGGCAGGCAGGCAGACCCGAGGAATTCAACGAAAGCCACTCTGAGAGCACTTTTCGAGACCAACGAGCCAAAATTTTTCGGAGTTCATTCGGGATACCGAGTAAAGTTAAATTTGGTCTTCGCGGATATATAACAAAAAGAAGAATAAGTCGGTCTGGCGCGTTCCCTAGATTCTATATTTAAAGAACTTCGTGGATTCGCGGACTCGTCAACAGAGTAATTTCTATCCAAACTCGGGGACGAGGGAACAGATTTTATAAAAAACAACAAATAAAAATGGCAACGATCACTTACCCGACGGAGGCATCGCCTGCTGAGTAACTCTTCTCATCGGTCCTGCAGTCGGGAATCTCGCCTGACCACCCATTCCGATACCAGCGTGCATCATCTGGGCTTGAGCTGCTTTGTACTCCGGTGGTGGAGGTCGTACACCGCCCATGCCACCCGCCATGTGCTGTTGTTGCATCACCTGAAACAGAGATAGATATTCGATAATGTCAAAGAATTGCGGAAGAGATCGAACGAAGTCGACAATTAAGGCTCTGCTAATCGTAGAAAGCAGCGTTTCTGTGGTTTTCATATGAATTCTTTCATTCGTTGTAAATACACACCGAGAGTTTTAAAATATTTCCCCTGAGCTCAAGCTATAATATTGTTTATTTTCTATTCGTTGATAATTAACGGTTGTCAGATACGTGGCGAACCGTAAAGATTGACGGCATCGTGTACCGCTTTCAAAGCATCTTGTTGTTACGCGATACCGTGACTTCCTAGTGTTACGCGTTCATCGTGCACCGAGAAAACTAGACGTGCAGACCTCTACCAGCTGCATCGCGCCGTTATCTTCTGGTATAAAGTTTTAACGGTGGACCTGGCCAGAGACAAGCCGTGGTTAAGCCCGGAACGCCCTGAGATTGTGGCGTGTCGCAAGTAGGAAAGTAACACCCACCACCTTAAGCCACAAAGCAGCGCTTTAAGGCCGTCTCATAGTACACCGCACCGTACTGCGGTCACAGTAGAATGTTTCCGCGATTAAAACTCGAAGATGGAAAATTGAAGATGTTACTATAACGCGCGGCGACACGATGGCGCAGTGAATTGGGATGACTGTTTGTATGTAATAAGAATGCTGATTACACACGTAGATGGTTTTGTTGATGATTTCAGTCTCGTCGAGTGTGATCACGAGATGATCTGGCACGAAGATGACTAACCAATTGCGAATAGCGCGAAACGTGCAATTACTAATTGGAGCACCGTATGCAGCGTACATACACATAACACGCATAGCTTTTCATCGCGGATATATAATATAATATAAGCAAGAAGATGATCATCTGACTCATCGCTTCGCTCAAAGCGAGTACTCGTTGATGAGTATTTACTGAAACCTGATGTGACTCGAGTCTCGAGTATAGGAGCCGCTGCACCAAGGATTGTTAAAGGTATAAAAAAATCTCCCGAGAAATGCTCGGAAAAAAACTACACACTAGCAGCATCAGCAGTATTCGGTATATACTCTCCAAGATCCACAATCGCCGCGAAGGATTAAAAAAGTAGAGGACCGCGTAGTTAGACGGAAAAGTGTTTCCATGGGGTGATATTATCCTTTTTTTATACCTGTAGTGTAAGCCGAATGAACGTCGGGCAAGTCTGACATAGATTTTGCCGGAGGGAAGTAAAGTAAGGATATACCTTTTTGTTTCTCTTTCTTTATTTCTTTTCTCTTCGCGCTTTGTTCCTGTTTCTTTGTTACTCTGTTCCAAGAATTTTCTACCGTCGTTCCAGCTTCACTACCACCCAGTCGTCACTACTTTTTTCACCGCGGATATATAGATATAGTTTTATACATATCTATATATATATATATATACAATATATAGAGAGAAAACTTGCAAAGGATGGATACCTGTTGCGCGTGCACCCGGATAACCCAATGTTCCGGATGGATGCAACGCGTTTAACATTGACGCGTTCCAGTGCGTTTCCGAAATTATATAATAAACATCTCTCACAATGAATCTTAGGATCAGTACGACTACAAAGAATCAGCGCTACATTTTTTTTTTTCCACGCAAATACTCAAACTATAAATTGAGCTAAACACCATAAAATTTCGTCAATTCTCCTTACCTGTTGAGCTCTCATCATTTGCTGTTGTTGAATAAGTTTCGCATGTTGATGATCAACTTGATTGGAAGGTACCTGCTGCGGATGACCTCTGGCCCCAGCCGCACCTCCAGGTTGCGGAACACCACCGGTGGCCGCGGCTCTTTGCCTAAGACTTTGCTGCGTGAAATTTATCGTTTGGGACTGAGATACCGAGCAATACGTATCACCCTGGCCACCAGCAGGTCCCGATTGATTCTGGGCCTGTTGTTGACTGAAGTACATCCCCTGCTGTGCCGCGACTGATACTCCTGGTTTAAGGTCACCGGTAAGCTGCATGTGTTGCCCAGCTGATACCTGAAATAATAAAATAATAGAGGTCAATGATGAACGAATTGAATTAAAAGATGATGATTGTCTCTTGAGGCCTTGGAGAATAGATATTATTAGTATTAAAATAAGTGGGCATGAAATATCGACGCATCTCTGTCGAAGCGTAACGTCATCGGGCGATAAGTGATTTCAATTGTAGACTGTGGTGCGTGTGCCAGTTTCGCTCTTCAATGTGTATTTCTCTACGTTATACCTTTTACTTACATACCTATGTACCACATTATATTACCGTCTAAGTGAGTACAGCTCACATTGACTGTGCTCCGGTTGCTATGTCTTATTGTTATGAAGATAAGTGGATCGGGATAGGAATTGCACGATCAGAAGGATCCTCATAGAATAAAAACGGAACGGGAAATAACGCTGCACCCAGGGATGAGGTAATCCCTCCCGATGACCAACTTATATGCGTCTATTTACAGTCATTGCAAATGATACAAGATCCACGTCGAAACCAACTGTTCCACATATTTGACACGCTCCACGGTTCAGGTGGCAAACAGGCCGTCTTTAAATGGGCCAATGACGTCATACTGACATCATTCTTATAATTTCTAATAATCATGACGAAGCTAGACATTCGGATTTGTCTCTGGTTCTCACGATGAACATTGCAAAATAAAAAAATAATAAAAAAGGTATCAAGTTTCATTTACGTTCTAGAATTCGGACTATCAAAACTCGCCGTAAAATTTATCCGAACGTTTCACCTCACGGGAAATAGAGTCTGTCTTTGAGGTAGCGTGAATGTTTGAGCAAAGATAAAAAGTTGGCCCCAAAGATAAAATCGCTTTCGTAATTTTATTTTCGTAATTTTACAGCGGATATCGATTTTCCCAGCGAGTCAAACCCCTCGCGGTATAGTCAAGAGTTAGCGTATGATAACCCGGATGGCGTTCAGACGTCCGAGCGTTCTCAATGTCGTTAATTTTTGTCCAGCCTTGGACTCGTCTGCGGATTCGTGGGAAGTCTGCTGCGCAGAAGTCTGTTTTGTACCGAGTATTACACATACCTATATATGCATGTTTGGTACCGCATGGCTGCCAGACTGAATTTGTAGAACGTGCGTGTCGGTTATAAACGACGTCATACATAGCGAAAAAGCGGTGAGTTAGTACAACGAATAACGTGCCCAACACCGAACGATCCAGATATGACACTGGCTTCTGTCAATCGGAGTACCAGAGAGAAGTGCAAAAACGATGACGTAAACATCTCCGATGCAGCCTGATCAGGCAATTTTATTATTAATGCTCACTATTTGAACGAGCTAACGACAAGTCAAAAACTCGCTGATTACTTTTAGTCAGGACATTTTACCAGCCCAACACAGAGATATCCAGGCTCATCTGGTTTTTTGCTTCAAATAGAAGTTGAGGTGAACCCGGAAAGTACTGGATGTATGCAGGTGTTGACGAGGGGGATAATTTAATACAAGAGTATATACGAGGGCTAAAATTAGCTCGAAAACAATTAGCCTGATTCGGAGTATGGCAATGTGGGACAATCCGGTGTGACACAGGCGGAAATTGGTGGATGGTAAGCACCATCTGGTGGGTAACCACATATACCTATATTATCCATAAATTGCAAGGGTCACTAACGAACCTATCAGAATTATTAATCTGTCTCGACGATCCTGCTTCTGGAAGTGAAGCCGTTATTAGGGGTCCGAAAGCTGAAGGGGGTTATCGAGGGATACCGATTATGAATGAAAAGAAAGTCATTCGTCCAAACTCAAGTCACATGATAGCGTTATAGACGGAAAGCGGTATTGGCATGGGTTAGCTTTACTTGGCATCAAGTCCTGCAGGCCAGGGAGCCTCTTTGGAAGCACGCGAGACTTTGCGGACGCTGACCTCCGCCCCACCCCCGCTTCTAGAGCCGGTGCATCCAGAGGAACGCCCGACGACGACGAGCAAGTGTCCGCCAACTCGGCGGGGCAAACGCGCTACGCGACTCGCTGCTTCGGGGCCAATACTCGATGCCTTCTTCGAGTCGACTTCACGGCAAAAGCCCTCCGGGAAAAACTATTCCCTCGATCATTCACCGAGCTGCGCGAGTTTCGCAGTTCTTAGCTCCCGCAATAATGTTTGCGCTGCCTACAGTCAGGCCGTTGCATCCATCGCATCGGCTCAAGTACAGATTCCACGCGCCGTAAGCCGCCTCCTACCTTCTCCTTTTACCGTCCTTAAGAGGCGTCCACCACCGCGAACAAAGGCGGCAAGCCAAAGACAAAAATACGGTAGCGAATGCCGTTGTGGAAGCTTGAATTTTTACTGACTAACTCGAGACTTGCGATGCCTCAAATCCATGAAGCAACGTTATACGGAGCTCCGAAAATGCGATGCATCAGGTTCAAAGTTCTCTAAAACATTTTAAATCGGGAGTTTTGTTAACGAAACCGAATCTCCGAGTCGGAGTAACAAACTCACTCTAGCCAGCGGGTATCCCGTTGAACTTTTGGTGAACAGGCCGGTAAAGTTCCTCAGCGCATTTCCGGTATTTTGGAATGTTAGGTGGAATGGCGTAGAGCCCAACCACTAACCTCGTAAAGGATTCCCTCTGGATCCTACCGCTGTTGCTGTTGCTACCGCTGGTTCTATGCTACTGCGCGCGGAAATTAAACCTTGCGAGTAGCTAAGCCGGTTTAAAAGTTAGCAAAGTGCGCGGCGGTATTAGATGTCATCCCTGCAAAGCGTGTTACCTCCCAGAAATAGAGACGGAGATAAAAAGAGAAAGGAACTGAGAGAGGAGTCTACGACTACTGCACCAGTAATCCTGAGCAGAAGCTCCCGAGCTTACAGGTTCTAACGCAATTGCGAGCATGATGCTCGGACGTTCTCAATCTTTGACTTCCAGTTGCTCCATCTTCAAACTTCACCGATGCGGTAAGTTAAAGATTTTCAAAATCTCGATTCGTGGTGTGAAAAAAAAAAGAAAAAAACCAATCGATTCCAGTTCTTTTCATGACTAGACGAAGCAAATTAACCACAGTATAGAAAGACGACGGGCAACAAACGGTTCCTCTACATTCCTCTCTTCGCTCGTTTCCTCTTCTCTCTCTAATACATCTGCAAAAACGAGTTCGCATCGCGTCGAAGGGACGACAACGAAGATAAGAAAGCGAAGAGACGTGCGTTGCTGGTCGTGACTCGAGTCGACGTCTCCCCGCCTAGAATCAGAAGGTACTGCTATTTTTTTTCTTGCTTTTTTTTTCCTTCTTTTTTTTAACACGGGGCAATTCCACGCACATAGCCAAGAAATGCAGGAAGTGCATTATGCCTTCGCCGGTGGTGTCACATATATACTAGGGAATTTTTCAAACCGCAATATGCGATGACCTTCCTTCCTTTTCTCGTATGAAAGTTGGCCAAAGCATTTTGAAATCCATCACCTATATCTATGAAAAATTTTCCATTTAAAATGAGAATCAGATTTTGATATTTCGTTCGTTCAGTGGCCACCGCGATACCCGTCCATTTTTTCGCATGAAGAATATGTGGTTAAACCGTAATAAGGTGTACCGTTGCCGCGCGGCTAGAATAGTGCGGGAAAGAAGCCTTGAGAAACTCACGGGCGACGCCCGGAGGAGAATGGACGACGAAGTGAGGAGCTGGGTATAGAACCGTCGCAATGCCCACCGGCCCGATGTGCAGCCCGGTGGTATTCCATTCGCCTGCAAAACTGACCGGCGTGCGTCCGGTATTCACCTCAACTCCTCTCACTCCTATATTCGGTTCACTTCGGTTCAAACGCGCGGTGACGGCCCTTCGTCCATCCGTAGTTCGCTATGTGGTATATACGTTCGTACCAAAGTTAATCTCGGGGTAAAAATATTTTATTACAACTCCACAGGGATAATTCTGCGCAAATTTTTTTTTTAAATAATCATATTTTTCAACGTATCTTTGCTTCCATCGAAATATATTTAGCCATTGGTAATGCTCGCCTAATCGATTCGGCTAATTTATTATAACCGGAGATTGACGTCGTGGAATATCTCCAAGTTCCTTTTCCATCGTTCTACGGTTAAGCCGAACGGAAGGCATGCGCGATGAAAATCTGTTGAGTATATAAGGAGTTCGCAGAGAGGGTTGGTTGATTCGAAGGCGAAGAGGCACGCGACTTAAGCTGACAATCGCATCTTTTTTCTTCAGATTTGTTCTTTTTTTCTTCTTCTCTTTTTCTCCGTAAAAGTTGGTGCTTTCGCGTTTAGTTATATCGAATATCGATCCAGTTTCCCGCCACCATACTTTCTCTCTCTCTCTCTCTCTCTTAACTCTCCACTCTCCACTCTGCATCACCACCATCTCGGCGTTATATTCCTTCTTTCCAGTACCCCGCGGGTTGAACGAAGAAGCGTTCGACTGCGGTCCATCGAAGCTGAGTGCCTTAAGTCGGGGATCGTGTATACCCAGCCACAGAAATGTCGTAAGTAGGTAATAATCGTGGCGTACGTTCTTGGCTTTGATTCCAATAGTCCGTTCAGTGATTCTCAATCAAAAATTTATACGCCAATCACAACCGCGACATTTTTTGTAAATCCTCATTATCGATCGCTGAGGAATTGCTGAAAATTTTTCGGCAGATCGACGAAAAGAAAAAAAGACAAAAAATACGTATAGTTATATGAGTAGAAGAAGATACATTATGTACATGGTTATGAGGAAAAGATCCAGGAAAGTCAAGCTCAAAAGTTCTTTCAGGCGTATAGCCTGCATTTTCCCCATTTCATGTAAAACGGAAAGAGGTTTCCTCTGTAGAGAAAAAAAAAAAGAAACTTTTTGTGCGAATACGAAAACCGTGAAACACGACGTGTTCGAACGGCGCGGGATCCATGGGATGATGGTGAGGAAATGTAGATAGAGAGGGAAAGAGAGAAAAGAGAGACGTGGGAGAAGGGCAAGGGGGAGTAAATGGGGTAGGGAGAGGTGAGGGTGCTCGAGGGGTCTTGGCACATGCGCATCCCGGTCGATATTCTGTCGTGTGCACTATAACGCCACCCTGCCACCGTATACTATACATGCCTATATGTATATAGCGGCGAGTGCAAGCTTGATATATATCCCCGCCGTTACTATACGGGGGTTAACTGAACGATTAACAGCTCTAGCTGGGGCGGCGAAGCCATATTGCTTTTAAATTTCAACCTCACTACAAACTCAACAACCCGACGCGGTTCGATGAACGTTTGCTCTCAAATCAACGATTATAACACAACGAAAATAAAAAAAAAAAACAACATAAATAGAAGAAAAAAATTTATTGGGTTACAGAGATTTTATAACAATCGTCATGATTTTTGAAAAATCGAGTTTTCCTCATTTTTCAGAGGAAAAGTTTTTCAAATTTCGGTATAATCGAAGGGTTCGGATTCTCTCCTTTTATTTTTTAAAGGACTACCGCAACAAGGTTAGTGAGCGATAGAAACCTACCATCACGTGTTTTTGTTCTGTTTTATTACACAATGAAGGTGATGAGTTCAAGAACAACAAGGGATACAGATCGAGGGATATAGAAAGAGGAAGAACGGGTGGTAATGGGGGAAGTGTTTGAGAGCGGTCGAGTGAGGGAGAACATAGAGGAGGAAGAGAGGACAAGGACTATTATACGGGGAGTCCGGGCGTCATTCTCCTCATTTCCCTTCCCTTCTCTTTCCATCATCATTTACACACGTTTACTATACATATCGCGGCGCACATATACACGTGAAAATGTCCAACTCCAACTTCAACTTCCACTTCCACTTCCAACTCCACTTCCATCTCCATCCTCGTCCTCGTCCTCGTCCTCGTCGTCGACCATATAGCAGCATACGTGGGTATATTCCATTACGTTTCGCATATAGCTGTTGCACAGCAGCAGCGTTCTCTCTATATACAAACCATATCCCGGTAGTAATAGAGAGGGTGTGTGAGACGACTACTCCAACACCCCCATCATGCGTACATAGATACGTATGTGTTTCGCGTTGGCATCCCCCTCGAAATCCATCCTCTACGTACCTACCCCCATAACGTCAATGTTTACAAGTAGAGAGAAGGAGACGGACGAACAGGGAGGGAGAAGGAGCGAGAGGGATGATGGGGGCGAAGGGCGGTCGCGGGTTGCACCGCTGTTGATCAATATAGTTAACTGGTTAGTATTTCTAGCTGGTTAGTAACCGAAGTGTACCTATCTAATATAGCGGGTATATAATTATTACGAGTATGTATACAACGCATCTATTTGCACAAGTACCATCGTGCGCACCGGTACGTACCTACCGCATGCAGTGGTGAAAAGCGCGTGAAAATTCCCGCCCTCAAATTTCCAAATTTCCTTCCCCTTTTTCCCACTCTCGGCTATTAAACACGTTTAAGCTATCCCACGTGTGTATAATACTATATTTATATGTGTGTAGTATACCCATAATTACCAATGTCACGTATTATACGTATGCGGAGTGTGAATGTGTACGGCGCACATCGATGAGTATACCTATGTATACGTACAAAATTCGTGCGACGTTCGATCACCCTAAAATAAAACAAAAAGTAAAAAAAACAACAAAAAAAACATGAAAAATAAAATACATCCTATACAGAGTGTGAAACACACCCTTCTTTTATCAACGCCCTCAATGAATCTAGATGGTAATTTATACGTTACACGAAGAAAATTGCTGGGTTTCTTGATTGAAGAAAACTAGGACGTTGAAAAGTATATGGTAAAGTAAAAAGGGTAGTCGCCCTTAGTGATTCAGTTAAAAAAAAATTATAAGTTCATTTTTCTTCGCTTGTCATTTTGGACGGCAATTTCAGTAAATTATTCTCGGATAAATACACGGGCGTGTGTTATGTGTACATACGTAATTAGAAACACGCTTCGGATTCGAAGGAATAACGACTCATCTTTCTCCATTTATCGACTTCCTTATTTCTCTTAAAAAAATTTGTTTCCTCTCCATTTCACTGCACTTGATTTTTAGGAAATCGATTACTGGGATGATTCAACCTAAAATGGGACGCGTTCTATGAAATTAAAATCTGCACGACTTGTTAGTTAGATAGGTATGTGGTTATTGTATATATCCACTTATGTACCCCGCGAAGACGGCTACGGTATGTAGTATATATTCGTAGTAAATAATATAAGTAGATGTAATGCCAGCGATTATCACGTCGCACGGTATATCGGATGGTGTCAAGTCGGCCATGCGCGCCCTGTTTACACTTTTATTAGTTCCGCCTCGATGCTGAATACATTTGCACGGAAATTACGCTAAACCCTCGCGCGTTACGATAGTCGCGGGGTGACTCGATATCTGAGTGAAATAGTAGGAAGCTTGATAATCCTGCGGGTGATTCTACGAACTGTATCAAACAATTTACCACCTACGGAGCGAGGAAACGGTGTAAAGTAATTTTCATACTTTCAACACACGTGAGTATACCGATATGTACAAGAAAAAAAGTTTCAACGAACTGAGCAAGCCAGCTGGGTATCTATCAACGCTTGGCGATCTCGTCTTTTCATAAGATTTCCGTACACGCGACTGTTATAATTCCGGAAAGTTTTAATGCAAATGAAATTTTTTCTTCTCATACTCAATTCCGTATGTATACATTATCACTATACATCACATATATATATAGATTTATGCAGAGAATGATTACGCCGTGCGCGGTAGCTGATAAAAAAAAGTCGATAACTTTCCACTCGTTGTTATCGTTCATTCGTTTCTTTCTTTTATTACTTCTTCTTTTTTTTTCTTTCCAACGAGTCGTGCGAGATATAAGTGAACAGAATCGTGTTTATAACTCTTTCATATTTTATCGATGTTAAGAAACAAACTGAAAATTGTCACCAAATCCGACGTGGGGGTGAAAATTGACGAACAAAATTCACCAGGAAATCCTGTTCTGAAAAGTTGGCGAGATATCGTAATTTTTCTGCTCCGAAAAACGAAAAATTAGCGATAACTCGATCAATTTTATAGGTAGACCAATTTGGCTGGCGGATTTGAATTCCTGAGATCAAAATATATAAGAATATCACAGCAAACTCGAAAAAAAAAATGTTGATTTTTGACGCCAAAATCGACAAAAATCTAAGGTATACCCCTTTGGATTTTTTCGATTTTTGGGCCAAAAATGAAGTATTTTTAAAATCGATTGCAGAACACTTTTCTGACGTATTTTGACCTCAGGAACACGAATCCACGAGCTAAATTGATCTATCTCTAAAATTGATCGAGTTATCGCCAATTTATCGCTCTGAAAAGTGAAAAAATGAAGATATCTCGATGGGATTTATTCTTGGCTCAACTTACTCGACGGATTCGTGTTCCTGAGGTCAAAATACGTCAGAAAAGTGTCCTACGATCGATTTTAAAAATAATTCATTTTTGGCCCAAAAATCGAAAAAATCCAAAGGGGTATACCTTAGATTTTTGTCGATTTTGGGGTCGAAAATGAAGTATTTTTGAAATTAATCGTAGGACGCTTTTCTCATGTATTTTGAGCCCAGGAATTCGAATCCGCAAGTCAAATTGATCTATCTATAAAATTGAAAAAGTTATCGCCAATTTATCGCTCCGAAAATCGCAAAAATCAAGATATCTCAATGGGATTTATTCCCAGCTTAATTTAATCAACGGATTCGTGTTCCTGAGGTCAAAATACGTTAGAAAAGTGTCCTACGATCGATTTCAAAAATACTTCGTTTTTGACCCCAAAATCGACAAAAATCTAAGGTATACCCCTTTGGATTTTTTCGATTTTTCGGCCAAAAATGAAGTATTTTTTAAATCGATCGTAGGACACTTTTCTTACGTATTTTGACCTGAGAAACACGAATCCGTTGAGTAAATTGAGCTACGAATTAATCCCATCGAGATATCGCAATTTTTCTGCTCCGAAAAGCGAAAAATTAGCGAAAACTCGATTAATTTTATAGGTAAACCGATTTGGCTTGCAGATTCGAATTCCTGAGATCAAAACACACAAGAATATCATAGCAAACTTGAAAAAAAAAAATGTCGATTTTTGACCCCAAAATCGACAAAAATCTAAGGTCTGGACCCAACGTCTAATCCTATACCCTGAACATAAAATACAAATTGCGATAACAATAATGCAGATTGATTAAAAAAAAAACTCCTAACATGTGATGCGTCTCAAATGTAATGACATGAATTCAAAAAAAATAGTAGACAAAAATTTTAAAATCAAACTAAACTAAATGCAGCGCGCGCGTGCAATGCTAGTTGTGGTAAAAAAAACGAATTCTTCTAGCTGTAAAGCATCCGATGAAATAATCTCATCATCTATCTTTTGAATCTGAACCTTCTATAGATGCCAAACCAAGACGGAAGTTAAAATCCTGTGACATCGATCGTCTGCTGAAATTCGGCCATGCAGCATCGATGGGGTACGTCGCGTCAGCGTTTCGAATAAAACTGGAGAAATGAGGCAGAGTAAAAAGTCACCGGCGGAAATTACGTGAAACCGTTCTGTCGAGGGATCGATGGGAGAACGTTGAAAAAAATCAGACTCGCAAATCTGGTTCTTGGTCAAAAAAACCTAATTACAAAAAATAAATAATTATTGTACACTGTCTAGACGTCGTATTCCCAAGGGATCAACGAATTGGAGATGTTTTATTTAACCTTTTGCTCAAATCCACTTTTGTCTTCTCGTTACGACTCTATATATACCTTTATCTCAAACATAGGGAAAAGTGGCGAGTTTGAGTCAGGTCATGGATAACTTCCAATGCGCTTTGGGCGAACAGTGTCGAAGCAAAATCATCGCTCGTTATACCTGTTAATTACGTTAGATGATATTAAAATGAAAAGTGAAACGGCAAGGGACGGTAGAAAACAACGAGAAAAAAAGGAAAACCGAATGGATAGAAATGGAACATTTTTACCTCTACCATATAGATGCCTTCGTCAAAATTTTTAGTTTTACCTGTTGAAACGATGCGTAGACTGCATAGAATTGCCCATAGACTTACAAAGTTTGTGAAATAAAAGAGAGAAAGGAGAAAAAAAAAAAGAAAAATGTTTTTTTTTTCAACTTCGGTTCAGTTACCCCCATATTTCGTTTCAGCGGCAAACATTCAGGAGGAAGCTGCTGCCTGCACACTGCCAGAAGAGTGTAAACTCTGGGGGTCGGGAACCCCCCTCTGCGGCCATCGATTTCCGATGGTAGCATTTAGCGTTCCCTATATCCTCTTTACCCCTCATCGACTCCTACTTTTCCTCCCTTCCATGCACAAAACCCCCATGCCTCATCTGCTATACATACATATATTTTACCGGTATGTGCTCCCCCCTTCAACCTCTATCACTCTCAAAACCCATATAGCTAAAGTATACGTAATATACATGAATATCTACCGGGTATCCGCACCTACCCGATACTACTTTGTATCCTGCACACATATGCATTACCATATACCATGTGTACGGTTACATGCAACTATTCAGACACCCGCGACGTTCTAACGGGTATTGTAAATTTCACCCTGGAGTATTCACCCACGCATACACGACGGTTCTGTTGCAGGTGTCGTTGTACGAAGAGAAGATATTTTTTTTTTCTCACCCTTAGGGGACATCTGAAATATCTGGGACAGGTGCGCCATTCCGCAAGAAAATTTTCGCGCACGTAGTCCGGTCCAATTAAAATAAACGATAAAACGCAGATTGATTTATTTATCGCATTAATTGTCGCCAACAAAGTCTTTGTTTACGAGATTTCGTTCATTCACTCGCGGATGAACACGCGGATGAACTTTCGGTTATGATATAAGAATACATAGAGTCGAGTCTATAGTTGTATAGCGTAGATATGGTTGATTTCCGAAAGTTGAAGCATGCGAAAGAGACGTCGTTGTTTTCCTGCAGCTGGTAATTTTTCTTTTCCTTTTTCCGCTCCTACGTCGTCGTCGCGTTTTCCTCTCGCCGTTGAAGAAGAACAGCAGCTATAGTAGGGGGTCGCGTAAGTTTCTCAAGTTTAGCGGGACTGAGGGTGCGGACGAGTTATCTATACGAAGCTAATGCGCATCGATTCAGCTTCGAAAAAAATCCTGCGATCTTTTTCGTTACTCCCAGGGCACAATTTTTGAAAAACTTACTATAGCGCACATACCATGCAATTGTACACTGCAATTTTAAACGTGCCCCGTCTCTATCATTTTCTCCGATTATACACAAACGGAACACACCCACATTATTAATTTCCATTTTAACCCACCCCTTGTACAACCCCTTTTGTAAATTTTTGACGCAAGACCGGTAGTAATTAATTATTACACACGTCATCTCCGTTACTTGACTGTATGTATCAACATGAGCAGACGCCAGATTGCCTAAGAATATTTTAGAAGCGTGAAAATTGATTGTAATAAGAGAAACTTAGTTAGTACGTCGGAACAGTGAAATTTTAATTATTCGTATTAGAGAAGACAGAAAAAAAAGAAATGTTCAGCGCGGATGTGTATGACAAAATATATATCTTTTTATTTTTGGAAAGGAAAACAAAGGTAGAAAAAAAAAACTAAAAAATTCGTGCAGGCGGCAGTTGAATTTATCGCTGTAAACGGGAATTTGGAGTAGCTATATTTATAATACGTACGGGTTGGCGTATAGTAGCCAGTACTCGACGCGGCCATATTTGAGGTTCGCTAAACCGGAGGATTGGCGTAGAGGCGCCACACGACCTGACTGTACTACAATAAATAGAGGTTATGTATGTATGTATAGAGATGTGTGTATTGTACATGTACGTATGTATGCATGGGTGTATTTTACAGTGACGCGATGTGCACTCGATGTTGCTGCCAACCGCAGCGTATAACCGGAGGTGTATCAACCGTTGCTGCACACGTTATACTGTTATACCTGGTGCTACTGAGCATACGTCTCTGAAATAATAAAAAATTCACGGTATAGTCTTGTCCAAATCATGCCGCACAACGTGCGACACTCGCAAACGTCCGTACCACGTCGAGAGCGTCGAATAAAAAAATGTTGTTTCCATTTCAATTTTCATTAGATAATATTTTCAAAATATGTACGCGTGAAACAATTATGAGAAACTTCGTCAGACCCGCTGCACCTATGTGCAACGTCTGTAATCTATTGACTTATACGTGGACAGTAGACGCGTGTGGAAACGAGGAAAAAGGATATCCGAAGTCGAGGGCACTTAGAGGGCGTTTGGAGGGCGCGAAGGAGACGACGAAGGGCTAACGATCGGTTGGTTGAAAGTCAGGAACGAGGCGAGGGAATGTTAATTAATTAGTGCCGAGACATTGATCAGCCGTAACGTTCCGTTATATACGTCTACGTTGGCTCGGCTGCGTCGCGACTTCTTCGTCGTCGTTGCTCTTGCTGTTACTTTATTCTTCTTCTTTACACGCAATTCCTGCCATTCTTGAACACACTCAAATACAGGGTATAAGTATTTTACACAAGTATTAGCTTCACAACTTTGACGATGCTGAAGCGACTCAGAGCAGCAAATCGTATGAAATTTTACGTTTGTCAATACCCTGGAAATACTTCAAGTAATTAATTAGGAAGTAATAGTATTTTTTTTCTCTATGTACTAAGCTCGGAATCTGCGATCCAATTTAAGGTCAAATTTTATCCTCGAATATTTTTAATTGATCCCAAAGGGAGCGACGGCACGGCAGATGTCTTCGGATTTTGGGTGCGGTGTTTAAATCATATAAGCGACAAATTGGGGTTCGAATTTTCTATCAAATTTGAATTTTTCCCTCAAAAGATATCCGAGTCTCAATTTTCAATGTGAATATACACCTATGCACGATCCTCGTTCGTCCAGTGGGGCGAACGCCGGTGGAAAGGCGTCGCGTTGCATTAGCGAAGTGTCGAGACGCCCAACGCGTCCTCAGGGCTTCCTCCCACCCCATCGGACTTATTTCGCGTTCGAAGGACTCTCGGGCAGTTTAGTCCCGATGGACTCGCCCGCCTACGCTCTCTTATTTCTTTTCTCGCCTGAGTTATTCCATTTGCTTGTTCAAAACCATCACCATTTTCCCTCTCATATCCATACATCTACCCTCCTCTCTTCGACATATTTTTCTTCGACACAACACACCCCATATATATGTACATATATATTACATGCCCAACTTCCAAACTATTCCATTTCACTCCACGTCGCACACCCCCACGTATCATATCCACATATCTATGCACGGCAAAACTTTGGACATCGGTCAACGGTTCCAGCCGAACAAAAAAAAAATTCGATCGTACGCACGGGATGATGCATTTTCCGATACACCCGCAGAAGTGATTGGATTTATTTTTCCTTCGAAAATTATATTTCATTCCATGATATTATTGCGAATAAGGGTGGTGGTAACGGAGTGAGATTTGTGATGCAAAAACAGCTTCCATTACCAGAAATAGTCGGATTTCTTGACGACGGTGATATTTCGGGGTATCAAGAGGGCGACGAAGGAGAAAGAGAGAGAGAGAGAGAAAAAAAAGCGGAAGGAAAATAGACACCTATATAAGAAGGTGCGATCAGCGTGCCGCAGTGGTCGTATTGACTTTTCCCGCGGAGTGGTGCGAGACGACGACGACGACGAGGATGGTCGGGTGGTGGTGCGATGATGAGATCTCTCGGGGAACGATGCGATGGAGGAAAGAGCGAGCGAGGGAGCGCGTTCTATCCTGTACGTCCAACCCCGGGGGCGTCGCGTCGCCTCGCGTCGCGTCGTGTAGTGTCGCGTGGCTCGATTTGTGCGGTGCGAGAAGTAGCGGCACAACGCGAGGAATGGACGTACGACCCGGACGGGTGGATTCGCATCCACCCGGGTATCCCCGGATTCGCGTATACCTTCGTTTTGGTCACAAGTGACCTGAATCACTGGGCAAAAACCGATCCCGTACGGTACTGGATATCTACACCGTGTCTTCTCTCCGTGAATCGACCGCCAATGAAACGCGTTCTACGGGGTCGGATCAAGGTCGTATCTGAGCCCGGTGTACCGATTCAAAAGAGACATTCCAAAGGACGCGAGTGACTATAAATTTACAATCTCGTCTGCAGGTATGAGAAAATTGTCTTCGAGAGTAAAAAAAATGATAACCTGCAGCGAAATATTAATTCTGAAATTTCGGTTGAATGTTTACCCTGTAGTGTAGATACGCCCGATGCGATGTTGTCTGACACCCTTTGAGAAGATAGCCAGGAACGTTGCCAACGATGGCGCATAGGGTCGAAGGTGGTGGGGATTGGGGGTCGGGAGTTGGGGGTTGGGATGGTAGTGGTTGGTTATATTATCGGGGAACGCGATGGTAGAGCTCGACCCAGGAGGTGATGGTGCTGCTGCCAGGGTGGGTTCCGGAACGAAGACACCGATGGAAAAGAGAAGGAGAAAAACATAAACGGAGCAGGCAAACGAGAAAGGCAGAGAGAGACCGAGAGAGAGAGAGAAATGTGGGGTAGACTGAAGGGAATAGCGGGACCCGGAGGGGTTGAGGAATTATACTACGTGCCCAGAGTGTCAAGTCACAGGGTGGTTTATGGAACAACCGTGAACGCGATGGTAGTAAGGTAAAGTAAGGTAGGGTAAGGTTGTTACACCGAGGGAAGATGTATATAAGAGATGGGGATGCGAATGGGAATGGGGTTGGGGGGGGGGTGTTGGTTGGTGTTCGCACAGTAGCTTCCTGCATAGCCAAGGTTGTTCGCCGGTTGGTGCTTTCGGTGGAAAACCTGTTAACGGTTAGACGAGTGGGGCGCATCAGAAGCGTTAGAGAATTTCCAAGAGTGAGGGAAAAGCTGGCGGTGCAGGGTGAAGATTCGAGGTAAACCAATGTAACTTGCGAAATAAAAAAAAGATACAAAAAAAATTACAACACGGGGAGAGAACACAGCCTCGTCGTTATTGACTTCTGATACATATTTCCTATTTACACAGTCTTTTCTTCGACATAAGTGACACGGCGACCCCGCGTTGGATTTACGCTTGTCAACGGTCGATACAGATCGAATAACCGAAGCGACCGACGGTCTATTTTCTTCTTTTTCTACTTCTTCTTAGGAGGCTATGTAAGAGCCTTATATTCAAAGGGTCTTCCACGCGTAACCTGGTCATTTCTCTCTAGACTTTGCCGACTTCACAGTTTTCGCAGAGTATAACTGAACATTTCTTTGTTTGTTCTTTTTTCATCATTCCTGTTCCCAAGTCGAACTAAAAATTTTCCGCACCTCCGTTTATATCGTATAAATTTCCGGTAGCATTACTCACGGAATAATTTTACTTTGGGTAAGAGTCCTTTTTTTTTTAACGCGAGTTTTCTTTAATCAACGACAAAATTCTGAAAAAGAAGAGTGAAAAAAAAAACAAAGAAGAAAGACAACTGTCTCGCAATGAGGAAGACGAAAAGAAAAGAGGGGAGGATAGGGCGAGAGTGGAGTTTAATTTCGTCGTCGTGAAGCGGTTATTTGGATTAAATAGGTCGTAAGAAATCTTAATTAAATCCTTGAAAAATATATACGTATATACATACCCTCCCCGTTTGTATTTCGGTAGGCCGTGAATGACGGCCACGTTGTCTGTCGTATATATTCAAATATCTTTACATACGCGTCTTCTTCTACATAGAATTATTTCACAGCCGTTCACGATCTTAGCTCTCCGAGTATGTAGATTGTTGATGCATAGTATATAGTATACAGTACATATATATGTACGCATATACCACATAAAGTGTATATAGTTATAGTACGTCGTATGTAAGTAGTCGTCTGGTATTTTCGCTCGAGGCTCGCCGATGCTATTCTTGCAGCTGGATCGCAAACGCGTGTGATATGCTAATACGCTTTCAGTGGCGCAAAACTTAACAATTCTTAAGCCGCGGTTACGACTTATTTCCATCGACTGCAATTCGCCCGAAATAAAATTTCAACAAAATTTTATATTTTATCTTCCAGTGTACACGATATACTGCACCGCGAGTATTCCAGCAGAAGCAATATCTATAGCTTCGTATCAATTATATCGTCCTATATAAAGTCGGTTGATTAGAAAATCAATTTCATTGATATATAGAAGTATATTAGTAGAGAAGGGTCCGAGTAATTTGTTTCACCCTCGAGTCAACGAAGCCGGACAGAAGTCGAGGGGGGGGAAAAAAAAAGAATACATATGTAGGTACCACGGACCGACGTGCCGCGCGTTACAAAATTATATATACTCGGAAAGAGAGAGAACAAGGATACAGAAAGAAAATGGCGATAACTTTGGTGAGCTTTTAAGGGTGTCCACCCGGTTTTTTCATTCTACGGTGATAGAGATTGGGTGGGATTAAAGGTGGGCGAGAGCGAGGGAAACCTTCTTAAGTCATCCCGCAAGTCGGATATCCGTGACCAACGATCCCCTTTGTGTCTGTAGTCTGACAATCGAAAGTATAGAGGATGAATGAGGATATATGGAAGAGGTTGCGATATGTCAAGAAGGTTTCGGATTAGCCATCGCGTCAGCCACTTTATCGTGGCAATCTTCTCCTCCACTTATTCGCTGGCTGCGAACGCCGTATATAAATTTCCTTGAGAACTTCGAGAGTTTCGATAAAAAGAGAACTGAATAGAAAATAATTAAAAATATCGGTAATACCTTCTGTTTTTTCTTTTTTTTTCCATTTATTCTCTTCTTTCTTTTTCATTCCGCTAGCTTCGACACGACTGGTTTCGAAGTTCATATTCGTACATACGTATTTATATGCGAGAGAAAATAGAGAAGAAAAAAGGACCACGCTTTATATACGTACAGAGAGACACACGTTTAACCGTGTGCAGTATTTATATTGCAACATGTTAGATATATATTCCATGGTATAAAATACATTCGCGCTTGTAAAACGTCCGTAAATGAGTAAAATATAGAAAATATCGCACACATGCTTCTAAACTCCTATACAGCAACTGCTGCAATGCGGCTATGTAGCGTTTTAATTGAAAACGTTGCGAACTGGAATAAAGTATGCCCATACAGTTGAGGCTAAGAATCTGTGTTTTCTGTATTTTCGTTTTGTTTGAATGTTTTATTTTTTTTTTATCGGACAGACGTACACCCGCTAACTAAATCACGTTTGCGGTAGATCTGGAACATATCAATGGATAAGGTTTCGAATTTCTATTTTATGCAGAGAAAAAGAAAACAAGAAAGAAAAGAATAATCTTCAATTCACGTACAGTTATAGCTCTGCAGTGCGTTATCCCCGCGTGATTCAATGTAATGATAACCACGGTGTGTGCTGTACGATGATTCTGATTTTAGTTATAAAATTTAAATAAACCCTGCAGAAAACTGCGAGCTCCGAGATCGTAATTAACTTCGTATAACAGAAACGCAATACTTGAAAAAAAGAATGGAAGTGAAAGAGAGAAAAAGAAAGAATAATGTAGCAGAATACCTTGCTGGGCAGGTATGTTACGTACAGCCACAGACTAGCGTTTGCTGAAATTTACAAGGAAGTCAGCGCTGAATATCCGGTGGCGCGGCGGGTTGCGGGTGTTAGCGAAGTAGCTGGTAGTACGTCTGGGAAATGGCACTTCCGGGGATGAGACTGCGGAGCAGAATTGCGAAATACGAAATGCGAAATGCGGCAAGGGCGGCGTATACGTGTACGTTACGTACGTACGTATTATAAGGGAGTACAAGTTGGTTGATGGTGAAAGCGCCGGACAAAGAGGAAGGGAAGTTAGTAGAAAGGGCAGGCCAGCCATGAGACGTAGAGACGGCCGTTGTGCAGATACAGATACAGAAAGTGTACGGAGATATACGGGGAACGAGAGCCCCAGCTTTGTTTACAGTAATGAAGGTGTAAATAAATTACACAGTACTCCATTCCCACTCTGCACATTTGGCTTCCCTATTACAAGTTACACCTACCGGATATACATTTTTGAAAACCACCAGCTTCGTAAACCTCACTATATATATAGTAGATTATACGTACATATATATGAATTGAGATTTGGTCACCGCGTTCATTATACGGAAAACAGCCTACCGCGGAAAAGCACGTACGAAGTATCACCACACTTTTTTCTCTCCAGCTCCGAAAAAAATTAGACAAAAAAATAAAGAAATTAATTGAATGAAATAATGCAAAAACCGGTTTCTAGATGTGAGAAGTTACCACTTTTGCTGTTTTATATATTCGTATATACCTACACAGCTTAATATCACTGCCGCCAATTTAAGTAGTAATAACGCGGTGCGGTCGGACGCGTCCGTATACCATTTTCCGTTCTTAACGCGTTTTTGGGCGCTAGCTGTAACGATTTTTCATTTTTCTTTTTTTTTATATCAATTGAATATTTCTTGCAGTGCATAAAAATCTCTGTATACAAGCGATTTCTGGTTTATCAATTATTAGGGACAAAAATCCTATAGATAGCGTAAGATTATAACGAGTTTAAAAAGAATATATTTAAAAGGCCGAGTCCCGGACGGCTGAGTTTGAGTTGAGTTTGAGAAAAAGGTATTTTTTTCGGATTCACACTCCTCGGTTAACATCATTTGAAAGTTCGTTCGTTCTCAGTGATACTGTAATAAAAGTATAACGGGCGGAGATGCGAATAAGGTAGAATAAGAGAGATATACTTTATAAGGATTTAATCCGCTCCTTAACTCCAAGCTAATCTTACCGCGGCGAAAAAGGACGCTGCGTTCTCTTACGAAAACAACCCCCCGCCCCTCCTGCCCCCACGTTCTAACTTTAAAGTTATATCTTTGGGATTAACTTTGCGACATTCGAGTTGACTCTCACGAGGTATGAGAGTTTTCATCGAGAAATGAAGAATCTTTTTAATTTTTTTTTTTAATTTCTTTTTTTCAATTTGGCTAGTCTCGTTTTTTGAAAAACAGGAATGAAAATATGAGAACTCTGAAGAAATAACTCAATTTTCCTGTGAACTTTAATTTTGATTGAGATTCCTCAAGGCAATAGTTCCGAATAGTATGTGGATTTGATTCGGTAGGGGTAAAGTTGCTAATATCTGTACAGAGAAAAATCAAATGAGATATCGTTATTCACGGTAGAGTTCGCCATTGCGAGTGGGAAATGAAAGAAAAATTATCAGCTGTGACGATGATGGCAGAGCGAGATGTGCTTTTATAATGTGCGCATAGCTCGGGGTGCATCGTAGGAGAGAATTACATTATCAGCGTGTGCGGGTGTACAGGGGGTAAGGGGTTATTCTATAGGTATACATGCGTGACGATATCGTCGGGAGCATCGCGATGGCGGCGAACACCTAGTTATCGTTGTCAGGAACGACGACGACGATGACGACGCATAAAACGTAGGCTTTGAAGACAGTTTTACCATCATCATTGAGAAGCTGTGGTAGCGACGACGATGGCGCGTAACACGCCCACGCATACCGTTCGCCGCGCATGGACATCACGAGAGCACATATTTCGTTCTTTTTCGCTCTTTACTCTCCTCATCTCCAACTCTTTTTCTCCATCTCTATCCCCTCATACTTCACTTTCGCTCTTTCTCTCCGCTCAAAAGCACGTAGGCCATATTACGCAGCGATCCAACGTACGTTACACACTACATAACCACCAACGTAATGTCTCTAGAGATATCTGCCCATATATGCCCATATATAAAATGGTATTCATATATACATATACCTGAGATCCTACTCTACTTACTTATATTCATGGACATACACATACATACTGTACACGCACGTGTAAGATTATTATGATTCCAATTTTCACATACACGTATAGATATATGTACACATTAGACATAAGTATGTGTACACGTGTACACACTGCGCACTTGGAATCAGACCCGGGTTTCTTTTTCTTTTTTAATTATTTCTTTTTTTTTCAATTCTTTTTCTACCGAGTTGTCCAGCGTACCGCGGAGTGTCTCCCTATCTCATATAGCCGGGCGTAAATGAGCGTATCCTGCTGCTCTCGGAGATGCAGAGAGACAAAGAAGATATTGGAAGCAGCATCAGCAGCAGCAGCAGCAGCAGCAGCAACGGCGAGAGAATCTCTCGGTAAAATTAACGATAATGCGGCTTACTCGCGTATAGAAACCGCTTCCCAACAGTCGAGACCTTCTAGGGCAAGCAGAGGATCTCTTCTCTATCATTTTCGCTAGTACACGTTTTCGCGACAAGCCACATAGCGATAATCACGGCAGCCCGTAATTGAATCAAAGAATTTAACACGCTTCAAATATCTACAAATATATCGTCGAATCGATTATGAAAGAGAATAAAAATTCAATGTCCACTAGAGATTTAGCGTAAAATTATTATTATATACTATAAATACATAGAAAAAGCGATAAGGACTCTAGCCTATATAAACAAGATTATTGCACGTACATATTTATACGCATATACGTATAGGTATCGCAAACAGCTTCGTCCAGAGATAAACAAGCTGGACTATTTTCATCTATTTAATAAATAGTATATCAGTCTATCGACATATGGCTTCTTAACTTATAACTGGTATACAGTTTACGAACTGTTTTAATTCTATTACGATAATTGCACACGTTATTCATCCGCGTGCTACATAAATCGACGTGGAAATTTTTTTTTTTTTCATCTCAAATATGATTGTCGTTGATTCGAAATAATAAAAAAAAAAATTATAAAAATACATACGAAGTTTACTCGTCGAAGTGTGTTTGGTTTTTTGATGATTTTTCGGTACCTATACACCTACTTTTAAGCTTTAGTTTGGCATCCATGTTCGACGAGGGCCTCGGGTGCGGGCGGCCGTTTGGTTGGGAGGAGGCACGACTATTTTTGAGCGGTGTTTATCTGGCCTGGATTATATAGTTATGAGTTCCAGAAGGCAAACGATAGTTCTTTGAAAGAGGTCTCAATCATTTACCGCAGCAGCCAGCTAGTGCCGTGCTCGGTAACAGCAGCAAATAAAAAATAAGAAGAAAAGAAAAATAGAAAAAGGAAAAGCTCAGGGCTCAAAATTACCTCGCAAAGTTGGCTCGAACGTTGTATAGAATCAAGAAAGATCGAAATTGGAACGTCCGTATCGCTATGATCGCTTATGCGTTTCGAAAGTTTTGGAATATTTTCACGTGGGAAATCATCGCGTTTGCTAAATTTGAATTTAGGTATACAGGCGTAAAGAAAACACGGGACTGTGCAATAATGCGCTATTTCAAGTAATTCGATTAGTTCGGATTTGATGAATGCTTAAATTTTCTATGATCTATTTTGACATGTGTTCCAAACGAACGAACGAATGAACGCCTTTCGGAAATTTTTGTATACGTAAAAAGATTAATGATTTACACATTCATTTCACGAGTTTTTGTCATTTATGTTGCGATGCACTTTTCGACGTGAAGGTAGAAAAAGCGTGGATAAGAATGCCGAGCATTAGTTGGTTTTTTTCAATGGATTATTCACGTACATGATGAATTTCCGTTATACTTCCGTTCGGTCTAAGCATCAGATGTGCAGGCCCTTGACGGTTCTAAATTTAAACAAGTGGCTAGCTAGAATAGATGCTAAAACTTACACGCTATACCTACGATCCAAAAGACGGACGAGTCGCTACATGCCTAAATATACATGTATTTACAAAAATCTCATCCTACTTAAAAATCGAAACCAAAAATAACAGAAAAAAAGGGGATGAGACGAGATTAGATGAGACGAGATGAGAAGAGAAGAGGAGAGGGTGGTGGTCGCGGTGGATGCGCGGCGCGTTGGTTCGACATGAGAGTGCGAAGAAAATCGACGTCCAAAATAAAAATAACCACGTGACCGTCGACGATCATGCGCAAATGCATCAGCGTTTATAAGTTCTATCTTTCTTGTTTTTTTATTTTGTTTTTTTATCCATCTTTCTCTCTCTCAATTTCGTAGAAGGAGGTGGTGCACTTTGTGTCACGGTCGCGCTAATATTAGCGACCAACGATTACGGATCGACAAATGAAAAAGCAACAGTATTTCCAATTTAATCACATTTGAAACGAAACGATTCATCAAAAAAACTATCTCCAAATAAAAAAAAAAAACGAAGGAAGAGGTGAACAATTTTCACCAATAATCGCTGATTGAAATAAAACTGGATCGTATCGCGCCGAAAGGATAACGGTTCGATCGATTTGAACACATTTAATTTTTAGCACTGACTGTACGAATTCCGCACGGCACTAGTTGAGTATGTATACCATGTACACACATACGTACACGCATACATACGCGTGCTGCAGTATAGATACATATGTACATTGATATACATATATGCCGCGCGACGCGGTGGCGATGCAAGGTACAAACAGTGTCATGGATATTGATTTCAGAGTGTTTATATGGGTGTATATCTATATATGCGTATGTAATGTACGTAGGTATATACCATATCCGTACTACATCACAGGGGACACTGTGGAATGTACTTTATATATATTACGGCTGTGCACAATTCGTTCGCGGATTTGCACGCTATTATTCCACACAACTATGCGATCGCCATAAGTGTGCTGCATATTTCATTCCATATTAATGGCGTCTACGTACGATTTCTGCTCAAGTTCTTTCTTCACCGATTCTCAATGTCATCATCACGTATAACGATACTTGTGTTAAAAGTCAGGCTAGATTTTATACAAAAAAAAAAATAATTAGTCTCGTTAAATCATATTTCATATTTTAGAAAATCGATGAACGGGGGGATGAATTTTTTGGACAATGCCCAGGTCGAAATAGCTGGGTTTTAAGATAATAAGAAAAAATTTTAAAAATGAATGAAAAAATTAATTTTTTGGATAGCCTCTCGTCATTAGCCGTCTATATAACTACTCGCGTAATCAACGGTAGATATTTAACGCACATGTTACGCAAAATAAATGTCGAGTAAATGCCAGTCGATGTAGACGCCTTTAAAAAGAAATTAATGCTTTGGAAAGGAAAAAAAGGAAAGCTAGCGATTTCAGATTCCGAAATTTTACTCGTACCATGTATGCAGTTTTCGACGACGATTTTTTATTGTAATAAAAAATGAAAGTAGAACTGTAACGCTATATTTATATACTTGGCGCTGATGATGTCATTATTCGATGATATGTTAAAAAGAAAATAGACAACACCAGTCATCGAGTCCTAGTTTCTAATAGAACAAACGTTGATAAGATTCGAAGTTGGGGATTTCCGTCTATTATCTATGGCGATTTCACTAAATATAAATGAATCACTTTCGAAAGAGTTCTGCTTTTGTTTTTTCAAATACTCCGTTATATTCTAACTATTCGTCTCCGTCTATCTTCAAACACCTTCAAGAAAAACGAAAAATAGTACAACCTACTTTTTTTCAGACCTAAGCGAACAAAGAAGTAAAACCGAAAGGTTTCACGTCGAGGACATCGTAAATATAATGCAGGACACGACGTCACGATCGCGTCTACGAAACTTGTACGATTCTCTCCATATTCACGTTTGATTTATTTATCCAGGTTTATCCGACCGATGCCACTCTGATAACAATTATTTAAATATGTGAGTATCTTTGACGTTCTTTTTTTCCCTCTCCGCTCAACGCGCTTCCGATGAAAATTTGAATATTTTGTCAATTAGGTTACTTTACATAGGTTATAGGTGAGACCAGGTTACGAACATCTACCCAGGGCTCGGACAGAGACCTGTGCTAGGTTCTTTTTTTCTTTTTCATCATTTTCTCTATTCAGTGACCAACCAAATTGATGTCATTCGAGATACGGTCCACCGACGATACTAATCGTAGACTTCAGTCCCGCTGTCCGACGTGATATACATATGTAGATATCATATATGCACGCGCGTGTCTCTCGGAAAGTTTGCCTTCATTTTTTCTTTTTTTTTTTTTTTCTATACACGTATATTTTTTGGTTTACACGAGTACCTTCAGATGTATTTATACATATGATATTCTTAATTTGGAGATTTTTTTTCCAGGCATAATACATCTTACAAATCATCTCGAGACTGTAAATTAGTAAAATTATTTTCCAGGATTTTAAATAAACCGTACAGATTCGTCGTTGATTGAAAATTTTTAATTCAAGATCGTGATATTTGTTGTCCCGATATATTTGACTCTGTGTTGAAAAATTTCTGAATAAAATTTGTTATCGAACTTTGTTTTCAGCCTTACAATTAGTTCGGTCGACGTTCATAAAACACGAATACAAAGGTAGTCTAATAGCATTCGTTTATCAAGGAATAATAAAATAAGTAACACGGCCATCCTGTGACAGCGCGCGGACGAAGACTGTGAATATTAAATGGGTCGAATCGAAAGCGAATCCGTAAGGCCAAAAGCCAAAAGAAGAAAAAAAAAAGAAGAAGACTTCGTATAGGTAGATGTACGTTAGTTATACGATTAGACTATAAAACAGGCGAGGCTGTGAAGTTTCTAGAGGAAGTGAGGTGTCAGGATAATCGTCGCGCGCATATACATTAAATACAATATAGAAACATATACGTACAAATATACCTGTGTATTTATATACACGTATATTATATGTAAAGAGATAAAGGTAAATCAGAGAAGTACCTACTGCGGATAGATAGGCTGCATATTGTCGGCCGACTTGTAACCCTTTGAACCATCGTATATACATACAGAGAGACTAAGGCGCGTCGTACACGAGCATCCGGTGGATGACGAGGCAACGGTAAAGCTGGGAAGGCGATTTGCATAACCTCGTCAACGAGGCACGAGTCGTTCGCCTGGTAATCAGGGCATTCGCATCCGAGGCGATAGAACTTTATAGCCTATTGCTATAGATGCCCATAGCACGGGGTTTATATCCTCTCTCCAATCACTGGACAACTGCAACGCGACAAACGACAATTTTTTTCTTTTTTCTTTTTTGTTCCTCTCGTTCGTTTCGCGATACGATTTTTTTTTCATCCGTATTAATACCGAACGCGGCTTCCAAACTGAGATAAGATCAATATTTAAATTTCCTTTTCTCCTCGGACAGTGAAGAAAACATTTTTTTTCTTTTTCTTTTTTCTTCACATAGATTTTCACTCGACAGATGTTCGAGGGATAAGTTGACAATGAGATTAACGATTTATAAACGACTTTCGATTATCAAGATCATATTATCCTGATCCTGAAAATTAACGATGTCACGCGATATTTCAGGTTCTCAGTTTGACAGTCGGATGCATGTATGTAAAATGTGATGCAAATGCATCGTTGATTTACGATCGGTAGACGAATGACGTGAGTCTCCTGCACAGATTTTTGGATGCTGCCAACAGCGCCTGATTTTTTTCTAGGCATTCACTCCAAAGCCGAACGCTGAAGAAACTCGCATAGATACCACGATTCGAGGTTGACGTAAGAAGAAAAAGGAGAAAATAAAAGAAGAGAAGGAAAAAATCCCCCCGGTTTTGATCGTACGCGGCAATATGTTCAGGTTTAACTTTCGGTTGAATCTATGAATGAGTATATGGATCATATCCATAATAATACGGAAAGCTTTAGAGCATGATGATAGCGACCGAGAAATGTCAAAGTCGTCCGCGTGGGGTAGAAAATACATATGTATATATTATGTGTATATATAGCCAGAAAATTCATAAAGGGGAGCAAGTGAGAGAGACGTATATAAGAGAAAAAGATAGGAAACAGTAGGAGAGAAAGGAAGCGGACTTGAGAGCGGGGCAAAGAGAGAGGTAAAACTACTTGTTGCGCGTCGCGACGCCCCTAACGTTCTCCCCGTCCCGTCGTTCGTTCGTTCGTTCGTTCGTTCGTTGTCGGGCACCTTCCCTCCCGCAGAGTACAAAAATAGACGCGCCGCGCGTCGCGACGCAACAGATATCGCCGCTTTGCACAGAGAAGAGAGTATAGCTGCTGCAGAAAAGCAGATTGTTTGTCTCGCGTATATATATATGCGTGCAAGGGGGTATGTTCCCTTTTCTAAACTGGTAATTAATTCCAAGGTTTACACCGCCGTTTGGATACATAGAAGGTTTTTTTTTGTGTCTTTTTTTTAGGGCACGGCTGTTTCGTCATCAAAGGTCTCAAGGTGCTGTGTGACGCAATGTCAGACTGTATTTCTACTTACCTAGTTTCTATGAAATTACCTAGAACTCTAACGTAGACGGATATAAACTTTGAGTTCTCAACTAGCGCGCGATATTGAGAAACACGCACGAGTTCGCACTCGTGACGTACAGTGTAAGTGACGTCGCCTGCGTCGTTAAAGACCGAATTCAAACTGACGTTTCTTCCCCCACTTACGAATCGTACACGTTTATCGGTGCAACGTTGCCTTGCAATAACACATCGTTATCGCATGACTCCGGTGTAGCTGATGAATTTTCATCGGAATCGTAGAAACGATAGCGTAAACTCTGACGCAATCCAGCCTCATCGTTGCTTCTTCTTACAGAAATGCGTCGGAACAAGAACGAAAATAAATGAATGAATTCTTGAATTATCACTGACCTGTATCTGATGCCCTGGATTGGAAATGTGTAGCTGCTGGGCCTGATTTATCTGAAGGGTGGAAGTTCCGGGTCCTGACGGAGGTCTGGGAGGCGTTGAGCTGGTGAAGGGTCCTTGCGATCCAGTTTGATTCGGTCCACCTCCAGCTTGCGCCCCTCTGGGAGGTAAGGGATAACCTGGACTACCATGGTTTGGCATTGATCCCGGACTCCCATAGGGAGAATACTGTTGTTTGTATCCACCGGTGGGTCCCATCATGGTTGGTTTGCCACCAGCAGTTTGCGCCCTTTTCATATCTCCTATACTCGAGAACTGAGACTGCGCAGCGAACATGTCAGCCGTTTGTTGATTTTGAAAGTTTGCGGTATTATTGGGCTTGTGATAGGCTCCCGTTGTCTGAGCAGCCTGCGGCTGTCCAGGACCAGGTGGACCGTTACTTCCAGGACTACCGAGGTAATCGGATGCTCCGCCAAACTGCGGAAATTCCGCATAGGGCGACCTCGCCGCTGGTCCTCTGGTAGCTGCGGCTGTAGGATTGAAACCACCGAGACCAAGTTGTTGATTTTTATGCTGGTGTTGCTCAGCCATTTGTTTCAAAGTCTGTGCTGCGGGGCTCATTTCCGTTTTGAAATCGAGACCAGAATAGGGTAAACGGGCGGGTGAATATTGCGACGAGCCAAGTGCCCCAGGACTTGAATTCGAAGGAAGGGTGGTACCGTTGTTATTATTGTGCTGATGTATCGCGTCCTTGTCATCCTCTACCTTAATCTGTCCATTGTTAACTGCGACGTTATTGGCAGCATTGTTGGCTAGAGTATCAACCCCCTTGTCTTCGAAGTCAAAGTCTTTCATGAACTCTGGATGAAAATCAGATATCTCAGATATCAGGTCTTTAAACGCATCGGAAGTTATTATTTCGTCGCCAGTATCGTCTCCGATGAAATCGGAAAACCCAGGGAATCCAGCCCCGTTCGCTGCCGCGTCTTTTTCCAGTGCAGCAGCGCACTGTTCGAGATCAACAAATTCATTATCTGGCTCCTGTTTGCACTCTACCAAATTACCCAAGTCGACGCAACCGATTCCACCGCCACCACCTTGTGTTCTAGATGTCGCCGAGGCCGGCGTATCTGGTCCTGATTTAGGTGAGGCAGAATTAACGTGATCACTCTTCACGGAGGCATTCGTCAAGGCCTTAACCGTAACGTTGGTCGATATTTGCTGGGGCTGCGAGTTTGCCGCTGAAGTTGTAAACTCCAATTGCTGAACAATCTCGACCGAGAACTTGGTCAACCCTTCGTTACCACCCTGCTGTTGCTGCTGCTGGGGGCCGGAAGAGTTTGCTCCGTTTCCTGGCTGCTGATGTTGTTGCTGTTGGCCATGGCCGTGATGAGGTCCTCCACCACCGCCACCACCCCCGCCTCCACTTCCTGGGGCCTGTTGTTGATGCTGCTGATGCTGCGCTTGCGTACATTGCAGTTTTGAAGGGGGTTCCCCGAAGCCACCGTCCCCGCTGCCGCCGCCCGTTGGCTCCAACTCCTCCGCCGTTCGCTTCAAGAATTTCTGCTGCTGAAACAAACGAGCAACGCTATCTAAATCCGTTCGGTCGTACGCGTTCCTACAAATATACGTATTTAAATTTATATATCAACGTATGAATATAACTAACTATATATACACAGGCAACATGTATACACGTATTCCTACACAACACATTCGTTACAAGATAAATATAGAATATCTACGTGTGCCTCGTCTCTATGGAATTTCCTTCAAATTTAAACCCCACAGAAAATATCATCGACTTTAGGATTTCACACTGACCCAGAGGTGCTGACGTTATAGAATTTTAATAAATTCACAGAGTGACATTCAGATATTCCATATATTAATTAGACGCGAGACATATGTATTCAAATCCGCGTACCCACAAATTATAAACACATATAACATTCGCGACTCGACGCGACTATATTTTTCGTAATTGTCTCTGTAATTTTTTTCACGGCCGTTGTCAATCGTACATACGTGGCAGTTTTTGCGATTAGACTTTGTCCCATAGCCGTCACCGATACGCGTACGTACATGTATACTTACATTATTATCGATGAACAGCAAAATACGAGTCAAGTTGTATTCTCTTGTCTCGGACGATACGTATATATATTTATGCAATAACTGCGTGAGGAGGTGAATCAAAATGAAGTCGAATTATTTATGAGAATATAAAGCACCGATATAAATACACTAATGCCGGAAGAAAAACGTTCGCTAGTAGATTAATTTTTTTTTTTGTTTCTCCCTCGTCTATCGGAGCCGGAGAGATTGTTCAATTTGTTTTTTCCCCCTCGTTCAATAACTTATTTATCATTTATCTTTCGCTTCGAGAAAAAAGCAACGCACAAACAACAATAATAATTCAAGAATAAAGAAATTAATATAAAATAAAATAACTTGGAAATGCGTACGGACAGAATAATACCGGCTAAGTTATTCCTTCCTCAGATTTATGATGTCCGAAGGTCTCGCTTCGCTGGGATCCATTTTAAAGCGGTCTGAAGTCAGTTTTTAGAGACGTATAACGCGACCGACGCCTTGCCTCGCCGAAGCGTACCCGTATGAAGCAAAACTCCGTAATCTATGTTAATAGATTCGCGATGCTTCGAGGTGATTTTCAACCGGATTACAATCCGTCAAGATCTGAACTTCGAACAAGGGAGATGGATGTATGGAAAAAAGATAGAAGAAAAAAGGAAAATAAATACAGAAAAACGGAACCCTTCTTAAAGAGAGACGGACACGATATACATACAGAAAACGACAACCAACAGCCAACAGTCAACGTAACTGTTCTTTATCACCAAGAAACATCTTCCGGCCCGAGGAGGCTGCGTACGACAAAATTCGTCATGCCTTCGAACCAAAATCCCGATTCTAGCTACATTCGAAGTGTCAGGTAAATGAGTTTTGACTCGCCAGTGTCATCTTGTCGCTTGGATTCAAAATGAATGATTTTTTTTCCTTGCCTTATTTCCTGCCCGCAAGAAATAGCTCGCGTCAAAATTGCTGGAAAATATTCCTCGAAAAGCTCGATTTGAAGAACGGAGAATCGATAACGCCAGCGGTGTAGCATATTTCACAGATGCAAAGATGATTTTTTCTCAAATAGTCGCAGGGTTTAAAACGCCGACCGGTTGAAAGCGAGAACTGATACAGCGACTGAAGGGGGTTGATGAAGGGGGCATTTGATAACAACGTCTACGAGTTCAAGTGACGAGAAAAGAAAATTTTCAGAAGAGTGCAGAAGAGACTTCAGCGGGACGTTTCACCGTAGGTATACATGAAGTAAATGGATTCGGTTAGAGGATGATGAAAAAGATGAGGACGAGAATGAAGACGAAGAAAAAAAGAAAAAAAAATGGACAAACATGAAGAATAAGAGTATAGAAAAACGGGCGAGAATGGATGAACGAAGAGTAGCTCTAAAGGGTTGGCCGGCTTTGTGAGGCAATTTCGCGTCCTCGGATTTCATGGTGGTCGGGGGTGCGAGGAGGTTAGCTACGAAGAGTAAAAGTCGAAGAAGGAGCGGAACGAGTAGATGGTTGCTGAGGAGAAAGGGGTGAAGCGGTTCGAAGGGCTTGGCTGATAACGGCGTGCCTCTACGGAGAGCCTCACCGCGCGTCAATATTGCCTTCGACCTCCCACCTTCGCCCAGGTCACCGCCGCAACGGGTGAAAAACGTGAAAAAAGACGACCAGAAATGAAAAAAAAGCAAAAGAAAAAAAAAACACCACTACGTGACGGTATATCGGGCGAAGTGCGGGTGGGCAACGCGGGACTAAAAGACATAATAAGGGATGTATGATAGTGGCGGAATTTCGATTTTTTTTTCTTTCTACTTATTCCTGCGCGTAAGTATAATATGGGCAAATTTTTCCTGATTTCTCCTGCAGGCGCCCGTATTCCATCGTGAACGTATATGACTTTTTTTTTCGTTCGTTTGTCTTCCTTTCTTATTCGCTGCGAATGATCATGTTTAAACGAGAAACTCGCGATGCGATCGAGCGTGTAACTTTTGTTATTGCTACTGTTGCTGTTGCCGTTGATGCCGCTATTGCTACTGCTTTATTATATAGGCGCGATCGAATTCTCAACCAGGCGAAACTCGAAGAGAGAACCGGAAGTGAGTCCACCGGATGTTACGTGTGCACGTCCCGACTTCCTGCATCGTGGAACAGATATTGGGTCCGTATATGTATTTTTGCATATACACATATAGTGTAAGTTACACCGTATAGCCGCATCGGAGATAGTCGAGTCAAAACTACAGGGTATCGTATACTCTGAGAATGTTTATAAACTGAAAACAAAACTTTCCCAAGACCTCGTGGCACGTCGATGGATTGCAAAATGCACGACGACAATTTTACGTGCACTCGACGCAAACTCTGGCATACTCGTTAGCCGATGACTGAAACTTTTGTGTTGCGAGTAAATTTTTCAATTTAATTTTACGTACAACGTACGCAAGGCTTACGATGAAAATACGTCTAGGGGGCTTAGAAATGTTCGAAATTTCCGTTTGTATAGAATCGTTGAGCTTCGGTGCCCGGCGCCTCTTTACTCTCGAGTTTCGAGTTTCGACTCTTGACTTTTGACTCTCTCGACTCTTGAGTTGGAATTAATAGCCGAGCTAAGGTATTATACGTCAACGGCTCAAGGCGGTTCGAGTTACAGCGGTGGAGGCTAGCTGAAAGCTAATTTAGTTTGAAATCAGATAACTACCAACGACCAAGTCTTACCCCTCAGCTTTGTAAAATCTACCTCTCCTCTCCTCCGTTCTTCTATATTTATGTCCCTTTTTCTTTTTCCTTTGCGTCGAAGTACATGTGTTATGCAATTCACAAGGCATACCCGGTGCGTTTTACAACAAATACGGACCATGATGGCGGTTTTCTCCTCACGCGGATTACCGCAAAATAAAAATCAAAAAGAAATTATTAGAGGGCTCGCTACCGCGACGTGGTAGGTTAGAAACGTACGTTTCACGCCGACCTAGATTCAAAAAAGGAAAATGGTGTTTTACCCAACCTGAACACAATTCTACGCCCGCGAAGGCGTAGCGAGAATTCCGCCGCGTTGCCCGCTGGACCATCCACGATAGGTTGATGAAATCCGAGAGATAAAATTGATACATAGACACGCAGCCAGACCTAGGCGGCGATAACCGGACGCGCGATAACGAGAACAGATGATGGGGGAAACAAAATAGAAATGGATATTTCAATCGTTATAAATTTCGCGATCATTAGCCATATTTAGTACAACATATTTTGTCATTTGTTCGAACTATATAGGTATTTTTCGATTATTTTATTTTATTTTAATTTTTCATACGTACACTACCAAAGTTTCCGATATCTGGGCTGATTCGTAGTGGGTCTAAAAATTTCAAATCGTATCGCGTAGATCAAGGCATGTCGCGTCGCGTCGCGTTGCGTCTGACTATAATATCGATGGCGAGTACGGGGGCGTCTGTCTCTCCTCGTAGCCGAGGTTAATCATATGCGTCTGATCCACGAGCGCGAGTAAGCCAGAGCCACCTCTTGACTCGTTTGTCGATGTGCGCGTCAGCTGGCTAAAGGACTAAAATTTTCATTGTTCTCCATCTCGTAGTTCGAACGTTATATATCGCTAAAACCAGTTCAATCTCACGGACCAATGACGCCGTACCTCATACGGTCAAGGAATTTTTCGAAAATCGATTGTGACGACGGAAAATTTTTAAGTCAATAATCGGTCGATTGAACGAGTTAACAAAAACTCACACTTTTGGGTACTTCGTTTCCGAGAGTGTGAGAAGAAAAAAAAGGAATGCTGACTCGGATCCAATGAGCTGGATATAATAATTGGTAGCAAAGCTCGGTTATAACAATAGAAGAAACATTACGACGACGCGATTAATAGAGCGGGGTAAACTTTAGCCCGGAGTTTATAACGGGTATATTATTGATACGACTCAATTATAAATCCTTACTGGTTTTAACCGAGGTCCCAAAGGTCATGGTTATGGCGAAAGTACCTTGTATGAGAAATCGATTGAAACCCTATGCAGAAGCTGTTGGATCAGGTTAAACTTTCCTCATAATAATTCGAAACCGTACACACGCATATATGTTGCAATATTCGCGTTGCATTGGAAATTGAATCGCGGAAGCTTCTCGAAATTAACATTGAAAATTGGAATTTGTTTCGGCAATCGACAGAATGGATCAGTTCTCATCGATCGCAACGTCATATGATGTAGTAATGATGTTTTCAGTTTAGCCGACTACCTTCCTCTCGATAAATCAAATGAATAAAAACAATTGAAAATACGTGTACATAAGTACTCTTAGGAGAAAAAATTAGGTAAACGAATTATCGGTGCGCGTCAGTCGCTTACAGTTTAATTAATATAATTATAGTCTGATTGATCTTAACGTACGTTACCCAGACGGCCATTCGTCAAGTAGGAACCCACATCAGCGCACGTACGTACCTGGAACAATAAAAGTAAAATTATCCTCAAATTAACAAACTCATCGTACGTTGCACATTTCATCCATTGATGATATTTCAGATAATTTGCTAAATACCCATCACAAGATGCGCTAAATGTGCACACGAAGTTTCGATTTAAAATTAAATAATACCACGGATAGCAAACCGTTGGAAAACATTCGTCAAGTTTTTTGTCGCTGTGCAAAGAAGACCTGGCGTATACCGTACGTGATGCACAATTAGTACCAGAGCTCATTATTTACCTGGTATTATTCCGATTTCGCGAATATACCAGAAATCACGTGATCGATGAGTGCAGCCGATGCAGGTATCACATACGTATCGATGCACATTGCACTGTTTCTTATTACGATCGCAACAAGCCAACGGAACTGAATTCTCTCGTGAGCTTTTTCTTGTAAACGCGGTAAGGATTATTTCAATGATTGTCGCCGACAATGAGTTAAATCGCAGGTGCTTTCCGTTGTTAAAATAAATTGTGTAATAACAATATGATGTTTCGCCTATGTAATTCTATCGCAAGTACGTACCTATATCGCAATAAGTGTAACTCAAGCGTTGGTATAAACCTGACTATGTGAAATACGACATGAATATCACCATGATCCTGGGGGTTTCTGTCGCAATGGCGCAAAGTCAGGACGCGCAACTTCGATGGGCCTCTGCGGAGGTGAACGGTATAGATAGGATAAAATAGGTAGGTGTACATAGGTATATACGGTACACAGAGAACTCCAAGAACCGAGTAAGTTTATATACGCGGTACGTATAGCGGGTCGAAGGGTGGAGGTTCGAGGGTGAAAGCCAAAAGGAGAAATAGGATGGGCGGAGAAGGTAGAGGAGGACCAGGTTACTCGCTCCCATTGTCTCAGGGAGCGAGACGGGAGAATAAAGGCTGCATGGCAAGGTGAAGCACGGCGAAACTGAACCACCTAGCCCAACTGCAGTATAACCAACCCAACCAAGTAACCGACCAACCAACCAACTTCTGGCATGTCATGCACGACACAACACACCTAAGGGTTAATGTATATAAGTATATGTATTTTATATGCATGTAAACCTCATACACCACCAATCATGGAGAATATTACACAGCGACCGCGTGTTACAAGTTCCTCAAGCTCGTGTGCTATTATTAAATATATATGTACACATATTATGTGTACCTATATAAATATATATATATATGTATATCAAGATATGTGCAGTACATATATACTCATATTAGTTTCCTCCATTGTTATTTGCTCGTGTAGGCGTCGGTATACATGAGAATATGGGTATGTACGTAGTACAATATAACGTAGAGGTAAGCTTATTCGACGACGCCGCGACAATGCGTTTGTTGAAAGAAACTTTTTACGTAATACGATACGGATAATGATAATCATGGTTAGAACGGTCGGTGTATTTAGCAAAGAGAAGGAAAGGAGAGAAGAAAAAAAAAATATTATTATAACAAAAAGAGGGAATTGACATATTATAATCTGTACGGTGATTAATCGTGTATATTATAGCAGGAAGGAGTCGATGAAAATTGACTTATTTGCTCATCGAGTGGTTTTTAGCCATGGAAATTATTATGTTAATTCGAGATAAACGAGTAGGAGGAAAACGCCGAAAGAGACAGAGAGAGAGGGGGAGGAGGAGGAATGAATATACCTACCGGAAACTGTATAAGCTTTGTCAGATAATGTCAAACTGGGGCAGGCAAAGTCCTATCGCGTAAAGTTCTGGTTATCCTCCGGTTAGTTCCTCCAAACTCAAACGATTGCCGCCTTACCCCCGTTTCGGTATACTCGGTTTACTATACGGTATATAAAGTCCATTGAACTTAGAGTCGCGATATTCAAAAACTCCCTACCCTGCCCTGCCGTCGAGCATAAATTTTCGCCAAAAACATAGATAGAGAAACGAGGACAACCGCGACGCTGCCTAGCGGGGCGATGAAAATGTTTGAAAGAAAACGTATAAATGAAGAAAATAAATAAACCGCGGATTAATGACATTCGTTTTTAAATTTCTGAATTTATTTCGCTTCGGTTGCGCGACCCGCAAATAATTAATACGAATTATCTTACCGCGATGGAGAATTTCGAGAAACGAGCAAATAATCAGAATTATATTCACTGCAAAACATTTTCTGCACTTCGGCTTACTCGGGCATGGTATTAACGCCGCAAAATAAGGTAAGGTTTCCTCTGTGAGATTGATTATTGAACAAACAGATTTCCAGAAGGTTGCGGTAGTGGGATTGGATATTATGCAGTGTTATGCGAAGCTCACACTACCTGAACTATATACATATATAATATATGTATATCGTCGCAAATTACCGACGGACTTGACTGCTTGGTCGATTTTGCGAACCTAGCGACGAGCTGTAGTGTTGCGATTGGTAAAAGCGTCAAATGGTATGAAACAAAGAGAAGGAAAAATTGAGAAGTAACAAAAGCTATCAAAAACAAACTTCTTCATTTCTGAAACCAAGATTTTTAGATCATCGCGTTCTCAAATAGTTGTAAATATTTAATTCTTGTCGAGGTGCAGGAAGCGGATTACCCGACCGACGTGATAAGTTGTATCGATATAAAAATATGCAAATAAAAAAGAAAACAAAAAAAAACAATCAATACAATGCGTAAAAAATTAAAAAAAAAAAAAAAAAAAGATCAACCCGCGAGTAAACATCGGCGGTTGTAATATGGAAATGGAAATCGGAATGGAAATGTCATCGTTTCGAGCTGAAGCGATACGCACATAATAAAGGAGAAAAAATTTTCTAAAAAAAGCTGGTAAAAAATTGAGGATGAAGATGCTGCACGTGCCTGTATATAAAGTTGCATCTACACATATTAGAAATCCGTGTAGCGTAAACAACATCGCAAGGTCCTGCAGTGCAGCTGCGAACGTGTATAATTTATGCTCAATAGTATAAGAAGTACTCAATCTTTACAAAGAGACGTGTACAGCGAACGACAAGTATGTATTACCATATAAAAAAAAAGAGAAGAAATTTAAAGAATTGAAAAAAAAATTAAATAAATAAAAAAAATCGATCGCGATTAGTGAGTTGTTTGCTCGCGCGATGATGCCCTCTTCTTCTCGGTAGACGCATCGTTATATGTATATAACGTACGGTAAAATATAATATAACGTGTTGAGCTGTTTGTTTTTTTTACTTTCAAAATAATTTATATACAAAGATAACCGCGAATTTACCGATAAAATAGATAATATTGTATGTAAAAAAGAACTTGTAAACTGCAAACCTATGGCAAAAGTTAATTCCTATACGGACAACGGTGGGAAAATCTCTACCATAAATACGGTAGCGAAACTTTGTGGATTTTGTGTTTTCTTTTTTCTTCTGTTTCTTCATGAAAATCTATCGCATTCTTGTACACCCTCGACAGTAAATTGCGTGTAGCGCGCGAACGGTTCGATTCGATTCGATACGATTCGATTCTACGCCAATGATCTTATTCTAATTGCATAACAGCTCACTTCGGTTCAAAAGACGTGGTTTAACGACGGCGGGTATATGTGTAGATGGCATAACGTATAATGGCATGGTATGGCATATGGTAGCAGCTAGTGGCAGTCTCTTGCGTTGCCGGGTGTAACTTCGCCGCGCGCTATCGGAAGACCTTGTTTCGATGTTTACACGCAGTCGTGTCGATTACGCAATGGCGAATATATGTATATCTTTGCTGTATGTCGATCGCGCCAGCAGAATAACTGATGACTCGTCACTAAAAAGAACAATAATTTAACGCTTCCGATCTCGATCATCATCCTCGCGACGAGGCTCAAGAAACAACCTGCTGCTGACTGTAAAATATATTCTCGCAATTTCAACTTCGCATTTAACAACATCGCGCCTATTTCTATATACGGTAACGTGATAATGGGAATAACAATTAAAAAATAACAGTCCTTTAGCTCATTAACACCGTACGACGAGATGCGACTCGGAAAATGAAAAAAATGAAAAAATAAATCATCGATTCTGCACCGTGTGGACATATACAGAAATGGAATGAAATTTTCTTCACTCGATCCACAAATTATTCAGCGAAACCTTATAAATGCATTTTTAAAATATGTATAATATAATGATGTCGATCAATGTCTCGGATCAATGTTAGTAGTGATTCTTACTGCAGCCGTAATGAGTCTGAGGAATGAAAATAAACAGAAAAATTTGACCCACTTACTGGGGGGGATTTCTGCATTCTTTCAATAGGTGCTAACCTTACATACGTATACGTACGATGTGTGAAATGAGTACGTTTTACTGCAGGGTGTACATGCGCACACGATATATGTACAGGTAATAATAGTTCGTAAGAGTTATATGTATAGACATCGTAGCGTTGTAGGTATATGGCTTCTGCAACACTTGATCAATAATACGGGGGTATCACGAGGTGTTTCATAATAGACGTCGTTTGTTCGTTTGTTCGATAATCAATTCTCATTAGTAACCCGATTCTATGCAGCAGCTCGAGTTTGAGCTACGTCGTCGGGCGTCGCGGCTCTTAAAACTGAAAGGGCTGCCGATGGTTGCGGGATCCACCTTGGGCAGGGTGAGAGAGAAAAACTTTTAAAACAGACGTCTCGGAGACCCTTGAGTCGACGTCCCGGTGCGCCGGGGTATCCGTGAGAGGAAAAAGCTTCCAAAACTCTGAAGCCTGTAAGACGACGATCGAGGTGCGGTAGGGGTCGCGTAACCCACCATCTCGAGTAGGACACAACGTTGAGGGCGCGGAGAACGCGACGCTCAAGCCGAAGCCGACGCCGACGCCGACGCCGTCTCGACGTTCCTCGTCGCGTCCCTCGACCAACTCGAGACTCTTTGCTTAATCGACGAAATCAAGTGGATTCTCCAGAGTTTCGTGTCAGCCTTTCGAGTGGCCCGATGTATTCAACCGCGGGGTGTCTCGCTTATCATCATCGTACCGGTTTAATATACATAATCATCTCGACATTTTTTTTCTACCAACAAACTAACCCGATTGAAATAATTAATCAGAGACAAGCGGTATGATTATTTTTGAGGGGTTGCGATTTACACTTTCATATTCCGAGTACACATGCGTATGATTATCGTAAACTCTCTCGAATCCGACTACCTTATAATGATTGCCTTCGACGTACCTACGTATATCGGAGCGAGAGAATGACCACTCCGGTGAGTATCGGGTGTCGGTCATAAACTGCTTCGGGAGAGAGAAACCTCAATCAGCCTTCCGGGTAGGGTACCTACCCACCTACTCACCTACCTACCTACCCACCTACCTTATACACAGGATGGGCTAAGCTCTAACCGGCACGACGCACCTCCGCGACCTTCCTATCGATCTGCGGATGGGGAAGAGGTTTTGCACACTCCTTTCCTCCCCTTCCCCCCTCTTACTCCCCCCCGTTTCAACCAACCCCCGAACAACCCCTGGGCGCCGGTGCTCCGAGACCCTGCGAGAAAAGCAGGGCAAACCCTTAACAGGGGTTCTCGCGTTCCGCCAACGCCAACGCCAACGCTAACTTCAACGGAAAGGAGAAACGCCACCTTCAACCTTCTCAACTACCCCGCTCTTGAGGGCTGCGCCTCCTCCTTCAACCTCTTCTCGACGGTCCTGTTCCTCTGCTGTAGTTTCTTCTCTTTTTACTCTTTCTTATTTTCGGCTCTCGATCCACCGCCTCCACCTTTAAGTCAGTGGCACCCAGCATAGTCAAAACAAAAAAAAAAAGATAACACACAAAAAAAAAGGATGGAAGCAGAAGAAAGGACCGATAATACATTTTTACGACTACCGCGCTATGCCAAACCCCGCAGCAGAGCCACCGCTAGGGGTATAAAGTCCTAGTTTTACGCCGACACGTGGGATTGCTTCTGTGCCCCGGGGAACTCGTAGCTGGGTCGTATACGAAGAGGAAAAAAGAAAAGAAGATATAAGGGAAGAATAAGGGCAGCGGAACCGTGGAACAGTCGCTTATATGGATCGCGGATTTTGTGGTCACGTTTTTATATACCTATGCCCACCTTAAGTACCCACCAATCTAGATGTGATCATATAGTATATGTATGTGTGCGGAATAAAAAAAAATAACAAAAAAATAAAAAAAAATAAATAACGAAATCTACGTACGGGAAAGAAATGAAAATAAGACCGCACAGGATTCCATCCCGGGGAAATGCTTTTCAAGCCTGAAGATTCTTCTTTTTTTTTCATGCAACCGAAGATTCGCGATCTCCGGCATCGCGACGCCGATAATAGCATGGGAATAACATGATAGATTACTTTCCGCAATCGATCAGAAAAGTTCGACGGCTATGTATATTCACAAGTGTCCGAGGATAAATTCTCGTTTTTTTATCATCGTACACCGTCGCAGCTGTTTTCACTTCTATAACGTACGGTGTGTGTATATGCATAATATACGCCGACCGCTAAATATATTCCTTAAAATGTATTAATACATCGTCAAATATTTGAAACGTATTTTTAGTCGGTGCAAGTTTATCATCATCTACCCATCGCATCCGTTGCTCGAAATTCCTATGAAACAAAACAATCAAAGAAGAGAAAAAAGGGAGGTGCGTCTGACCTGTACGCTACTTTTCTACTTATACCACTCGCCGCGTGTGGCTCGACGATGCGGCAAAATGTGAGGAAGAAGATTTGTAGATTAAGGGTGGTAAAAATAATAGAGAATGAGAAAAGTGAGAAAATAGAGACGAGGATATCGGGTGGAACCGAGATAGAGTTTCAGGTCGACTCGCTGGTCGCGGGATAATAATCCCAGAGACAGACGGATTCCGCGATCTGTATAACGAAAGAGACGGGAATTACAATTGCAAACTAGAAGCGTCGTCGGCCGGGCGTGGTAGAATTTTGATCTAACGAACGAAATTCATTGTTTACCCACGTTTGCTGCACGTATAATGTTATCTGCGCCCGTACGTCCCGCAGGTGCATATTTCCGACACCTCTGAATATCTCGATCTCTTTATAAATTCGTGAATTTCCGTGCGGTCGGATCGTGACGGTTCGGAATAACGCGTGTAATCAAGGAGTATAAATAATTCCGAGGTTTTAGCTCTGCAGTAAGCAGCATCGGCGGTGGCAGCGGGAAAGACGACGCGATGTTGGTACAACGTTGTGTGAAAGCTCCTAGTTTCCGTATTATCACACCCAGACGCCTGCACTTGTACCACCACCACCGCCGTCGAGACCACAAGAAGAAAACGAGAGAGAAAAGAGCTTTCGAAGCTGCTGCGGCTCGTGCAGCGGAATTGAGAATTATGCGATTTACCGCACCTACGGGATATACTTGGAGCGGCAGAAGCTGCACGAAATTAATATATCCCCACCGAAACTTAACTTTTGCGTCGAAATAAAAAGTGAAGATGAACGCATGTATTTATCTCGCACACATCCCTAGACACCGAATTGCAGCGCATCGAAGTTTTTACTTTATCGAACAATAAAGATGTTTGCGGGTCGCCGAATTGAGCGTGATTCACGGAAGAGGTTTAGCCTATATTTTCGAGACAAGATTGCTCGTTTTTTCTTCGACGAAATATCGGGCGAACTCTGTCGGTACGTATAGTATGGATATTTTTATCGACGTACCATCATTCCAGGTGCAATCGCTTAGGTATGAGTCTCTCTGGTCGGAGACGTCTTTGAAGTTGTTAAAGAATCTTCGTTAATTGCGTGATGTGGTGAGGTAGACAGAGGCTTTCTCCTCACAGAAGGGGTACCCGCTCGTGGGGCCCTGGCTGAGGGGGGGCCGCCATCCCCCTCACCAACCGCCTCGTTTCTTCCCTGGGTTTAAAGGCGCACCCCCAGAATTATATGTAAAATTTATTCAGAGCACTGTTTTCACTGTAATTTCATACACGAGAAACCCGAATGGAGCCGTCGTCTCGAACGCGCGCGCGATATACACTCGGCTCGTCTTGACTCGGTTGCTTTTCTTGCCTGTTTACGTTCCCCTTATCATCAGCGAAATTTAAAGGTCATTTTGAAATAACGGTGATCCAAACTTGGAGGGGGGATCGAACTCCGCGAACAAGATTACGCGAAAATATATCGACGAAAGAATATGAGAAATTGATAGGAAAACCAACAAAAAAAAAATAATAACGATGATCGATAATAAAAATACGAGAAAAAAAAGATTTCAAATTTAAAACACTCGCATCACAATGATCACTGGTCGCGAATCGAGCGCAGAGAGTACAAAATTTCCGTTTGATTATCGTTTTGTGTTATTCATTCGATGAACTTTTTTTCTCGCTCTCTCATCTCGTCCGTCGTCTAATTTTTCTCTCGCCTTTTTTTCCTCACTTCTTCTTTATCTCAATATTTCCCTTTCTCTCAAAAGTTGCGCGAGCTCTCGTTGCTGTTGTTTTCACCCGGATGAAAGTGTCACTTAAAACGTGTGTTCCAACACGTACGATATCACCGGTAGATTGTTGTTTCCAAGTTCATATGGGTATGTATATGTATGTTACGGAGTGTATCACCACACACGCACGGACACACACACAGTTAACTCGATCGCTGAATGTTGCGGCCTTACTTACTGACGTCGCTAGCTTTCATAAACTTTTAAACGTTTTCACGATCTGGCAACGTAGCTACCACACGACGCCCGTCCCGCCCGCCTTTACCGCGCGTACTTTACGTATGTAACGTAACCAACTATATGACACTCCGTGTCACAGTCACATTCAGCGTCGCGACGCCCGACTCGAACACACTTTTACACTTAGCGCTTTAACCACGTTTCACCACGGCGCTTCGATATCGCGCCGCTCATGATATTCTTATGGCTCACTGGTCACAGGGTGAAATTTTCTGATTCGTTTTTTTCTCCTTTACTGGTTTGCACTTGATTCGTTTTTTTTTTTCTTTTATTTTATTACTCAGTCACTCAACTCCTGGTACACATGGAAAGGACGACTCAGTCCGTAGTTTTGATTATTCAGTCTCTTGGCGGAATACAAATGCTTTACGAATGTTCTCGGGAGTTTTCACTTGAGCGAGACGGTTCGCTCTGCAATCGTCACTTTCACCTCTGCAGCGACGATCCCCTATGATCGTTTCTAGTCCGAAAATTAGCGCGTGGGAGTTTGGAGGGGGAAAAAATTATTTTTCCCGTTTATCTCTCGCGTCTAGGATTCAAATAGTTGCTAAAACTCCGCCCCCTGTCGCACAACACACATTGACTTTTGACCCACCCGCCACCCCACTGGGAATCTTTAAAGTCTGAGGCGATTCGACCGAACGATAAGCGGAGCTCCTCGCTAACTCGACTATGATAAAGCAACGCAGTCTTGAGACCGTCGAGTGTTACAAATTCCACTAAAGTTTTTCCTCTCTTTTTCTCGTCTATCTCTCGGTTTCCTATTCAACAGTGGTGAGCAATTCTGTGTATAATCACGTTCACATAATTGCTTTAGAAATGTCAAAACATTCGGTGTTTCCACCCTCCTGACGTTCACTCGACACGGAGGTGTCTGCGGATTTGTCTTCGGGGTGATTTGATCAGAAGATGAGAGAAACACTGTCGGAACAGTTGCACTTCAGCGGTGTCACAGAATCTGTTGTTTACACTTGCTGTTTGTTGTTTACGTCGAGACGCCCGACGTCGTTCGTTCGTTAGCTCGATGAAGTAGAAAATTCGTTATCCGTCTCTCTTTTTGACCTATCTCTTTCTTCTGCTATTTTATACACTTCACATTCGCGCTTTTGTTCTTTGTTTTTTCTTTCCTTTTTTTTCTTCTCTCTCTCTCTCTCACTTTTTGTTGTTGCAGATTTTTTTCTTCTTCCTTTCCTTTTTTTTTTTCTTCTTCTCTCTTGGTTAACGGAAATATTTTTCAAACCTTGAAGGTGACAAGGAATGCTTCTGGTCTGTCAGTGACGAGGGAATATAATTATGAGCGGTTCGTAAAACGTCAACAGGTGGTGGTATCGCGTACGGTTTAACTCGAGTCGATCGTCGTGGTGCTCCTTTTAATAAAAGAATGAAAAAACTTTATCGATGGAAAACTGTACGTAAACGAATTTCATGAAAACTTTATTTTCACTTTTTCCACACTTCGATTGCACACCTTCGTTTTTTCACAATAATCGAATAAACACATAGAAAAACTGTCATCTCAGGTGATCGTCGATGAATATAGTTCGACCGTGAGAAAACTTTCTTTTACAAAAAAAATTGTTCCTTTCGTTTATTTTCAATTTAAAAAATTACACTAATTTTCTTCTCAACGATATTCACTGAATTCAGAGTCCAAAAAAATTTATCGCACATGTCTCGGATAGATGTTGTCCTTAAACGTCACCGGGTAGTTATGCGCTATTTAGTGTTTTATAATTATGCTTGTATATTTTCTTTTTCCTCTTTTTTATTTTTTTATTTTTCCTCTTCAGTTAAATCTCATCGAATATATCGCATCGCACCGATAGGAACACATGACGAATATTATTAGTGACGTTTATGCTGCACGGCAGCCGCTATCATCGACCGTTTAAGTCAGCCTGCCAGCCGGTAGTAAGAAGAAGTATACGAAGAAGGGTGTCACTTCGTCGAGGCGCTGCTACTGGTTCTCTTCAGTCAACTATTTCCGTCTGTGTATCTGTATTTCGGTATATCTTGAGTACAAGTAGAGAAGTAGAAGGTGGAAGGTAATGCTGTTTTCAAATATGAAGACTTGTTCGGGACTTCTTTTTTTTTCTTTTCTTCCATGCAACGTGATGCCGATTTTTTTTTTTTTTTCAATTTTCTACAATGATCGTGAACGATCAAGATTCGTAATAATCCACCGCCGAACTACTAGCTCCTCGTCTCTTCTTCTTTTTTTTTCTTTATCAAAATGTATCATTTATATTTATCTCAGAACTATCCGCAGCCAGATTCAATATGATCGGATACAATACATGGGTACATGTGATTTTTTTTTCTTTTTTTTTTCAAACAGGAAGAATTATAAAAAAGACATCGATCATTCACTGGATCATTTTTATATCCATACAATATCAAAGTTTTCTGTGTGGTACAACTACTAATCCCCGATATAATACCATCGGCGACTTTTTTTCCTCCGTATAGTTTATAACCAAGTGCCGACTATAATCTTCGGTCTGCTATGATTTATGGGGACTATATTTTATGTAACCAGCGGTACATTATACAGTAGCAGAAATTCCGTTATAATTATTCGAACATCTTTCGATATAAATACATAACCATTCGATGTGCGGGGAAAAGAATTTTTGAAAAAGAAAGACCAAACATAAAAAAACAAATGAAAAAATCAAATTATAATAACAAATGATAAGGCGCGATTTCCTATTATGGTGCGTTCGATGATAGTCGTGTGTGATATATCTGCGAAGACAAATACAGACAGACAGATAGACGGACGGACGGACAAGCCATACGAGGCATTCGTCGGTTTAATTTCGAATATACATATAATAAATGTGTATGTATATTTATTTGTTTATTTATTTATTTATTTATTAAAAGTCGTTAGTTTTAGAGGCAGCAGCAGGCGCCTAAGCCGCGCGATGCTCGCCCTGTCGAAGTTCGCGAGCGATTGACTCCAACTCGAACGGCAGGCTCGCGCTTCGCGGGCCGCGGCCAGTGGCACGCGTGCGGGGGTGGGGGTGGGGGATTTAAGGGGGGAAGGGAGGGAATCGAAGTGGGAGAAGAGGGATAGAGGACGGAAGATGGAGAGGAAGGTGGCGCGTGCCACGGCGAACCAGCAGGTGAAGTGCGCGTGCCCAGAAATATTCTCTCCTCGCGGAGTCTACCGTGATACGGTGGTGGACTCTTCTTTTTCTTCTTGTTTAATTGTTTTTGTTTTTGTTTCTTTTCTCTTCTTTTCTTCTCTTTATCATTCGTTTTTTTCCCCCTTATTTTTCTTTCTTCTCTTAGTAACAAACTCCTATCCCGACGAATAGAGAGAAGGTGTCTTTCTCCCCGAGAGATCAAGTAACTGCTACACAACACTGACCTCGATTTTATTAGCGACTTTGATTATTAATTAATTTTTTTTTAATTTTTTTTAATTTTTTTTTTTATTATACTTCTTACACTCGCTCGATCGTCAGTTATATTCGTGATTATTTTTCGGAAATTTTCAATCACCAGTGTCGTAAAATAATTGAAACTAAAATCATGCAAAAAGTTTACAACAAAAATAAAAAACCAAAGAAGAACAAAAAAACATCCATCAACGACGAACTATAATTATTCACGTTTGTCTCTTCGATACCACGATTTGTCGCCGATATTTTCGTCGTTTTACTTGAAACCCCGTTGAGTTTCGATTCAACGTTAATTTCATATCGTCTTTTTTTTTTTTCTTAAATTTTTATCCAATTATAACGGATAATTTATTAATTTATCTTCTTCCACTTTTTTTTGTACAAGTCAGTTATCGTGACGATGCGCACTGCACCTGAGCGATTGATTGATTAAAATTGAGTTCCTCTTTAATATTCTATAATTTGCATATGATAATTCCGTGGCAAATCCGACGTTGATCATACGTAAATTTAAACGTCCAGTTACACCAATTCTCCTCGAACAAAGTTTGTCCTGATTAACAAAACAGGAAAAAAAAAAGATAGTCTTTTTTTTCTTCTCAACGCCAAAATTTTTCACTGGTGAAACACGAGCAGACACAGCAGTAAAATTGGGTATTGCATCGAACGGCTGACGAGAGAAAAAAAAATTAAAAATTATTTTTTTTATTTCGTTTTTTTTTTTTGTTCGAAATAATTTTACGGACGTCAGCGCGATAATGCGTCAAGATATCGTAGTTGTTGCCACGCGAGAACTGACCGGATACGTGCAGCCATAAATTTTATAATCGTACACACGTAGTTTCTCTCTGTTGGGTATATCGGTATGTCTATATACGTATTTTGTATGTATATTATCGGCTGTCACATGGCGCACGTGGTCGCGAGGCTCGAGTTGCCGAGCGACGTAAACTCCACGGTCCTAACGGAGCGAAGGGCCGCCAGCCACTGGCTCTACATTCCCGACTACTCTCCGCTAACCGACGACGACGACGACGATTTCCCTCCCTCACCTCGTCTTCGTCGACCCGAAGCGCCTTCGTCGTCGCACCGACACTGTTATACCCTCATGCATACGCTGATATACATTTCTCTCCCTCCCTTTCTCTCTCTCTCTCTCTCGGCCTTTATCTTTTCACATATTCACATGCGTGAACGTGTAACCACAGATAGCACGACACCGTGTGTAGAATGTGTGTTCCATACTCGAAGAGCTGCACATGCATTTTTCCGCCGGGGTACATGAAAACTCGCGGTAGGAGGCATGTACGTCGTCGGAGTACCGGGTCGAACATGCATATCCACATTACATCATCGCGGGTACCACCTACGCCGAACACGTGTAACCGACGGAGGTGTGGATGTGTGTTTTCTCAAAGTGCTTGAAAATCGTCTTACAACGTGTAACATTGACTGCTGCGTCGAGTTGTAAATGGAAAGGTACGTTACACATACGTGTGTAAGCGCATCGGGTCGAGTGTGGAGCGTCGAGGATTCGTACGGGTAAAGGCGGTAGGAGAAGGTGGGGGATGATCCGATCCGTATGTACGTAGTACATGCGGTACATACGTGATGTACAGTCCGGTGGCTCTGGGTCACCGTCGTACTTCTCTCCCCCCCCCCCCCCCCCCCTCAAATCCTCTTTGCTCAGCGTCAAATTCCCCACCACTTCGCGGACTCGCTGCTTCTTCCTCCGTCTCCGTGCATCTCTTTCCCGACGTAGATACAAAGCGAGCGTGTGTCCGTGCGTGTCAGGTATACCACCGCGGCGAATAATACGGTGGTGAGAGTAAAGAAGGAGAAAACGGGGAGAATGAGGCGAGGAGAAGTTGTGCAGCAGGCGGAGAGAGACTGCGGGAGTCGCTCCGCGCATTGCACGTCGCCTTTGGAACCTTCCGTTTCTCCGTCATATGGGCGATACCATAGGAGTTGGTGCATTAAACGTAACAGCAAAGTAGATAGATAGAGGCTTATATAGAGGCGGCGCAGGATTAAGGGAGGTGAGTTCAATGTCCGGTTTAGTTAAACCGGTGGTGAACGTCCAAGGAAATTCTCCTCGGTAATTAACCCCGTTCGTTCGAACTGGGACTGCATTATGTACTCGCCGTTGTAGGAGTAAGAATAAGAAGAGAGAGACGGGATTTTTCTAAAACCGTGGGAATCCATCGCCCCGCGACGCGCGACGTTCGCGATGTTATACCATACGATACGATACGATATACGCGCGCTTTATAAATTCACTCGACAAGAAACAAACTGCAATCAACTTTTACCAAGTGCCCCGAATTATCGTACCGTGGAAGTTGGACGGTGAACAAAAAAAGAAAAAAAAAAATCTTCAATCTCACAAAATTTTACTGGAATTTTTGAAGAGATGTAAGAGAAAAAAAACAAAAAAAAAACACATTCAAATTTCATACGAAGCAACTCTGAAATTAACAAAGTTCTAACCGTATACCCTGAAAACACCACTTTCCCGTGATACGAAGCGGTTGGCGCACCGGCTGGCTCACATACAATCGCGTCTACCGACGCCACCAACACAACGACGTTACGTCATCATGGTGTTTCACGGTTTCGTGGGACTATGGGACGGTTACACATCCATCTGTAGCCTCCAACCATCCCAGCCATCCAGCCAGCCAGCCAGTCAGCTACGCATCTGTCCCGCTGCCGTTGGTGCCGCTGTTACTGCTTGGATAGGAGTAGAAGCACCGACTACAAATCCCTCAGTGGTTCCCAACGGCTGAAAATACCGACCCTACCTAACTCGTGAGTACGAAACGACGACGGGCGTTGGGCCGTTACGACGTATAATCCGTGCTATCTGGGGTGGCCGATAACCGTGGGGAGCACAGCGTAACGCTTCGAAAGAGAAACACAGTTCCACTTCGTACAGACCTCTGGAATCCAGGACTGCAGGCAGCGAGGGACCGAAGTAAAGAGACCTTCGTAAACTTTGGGCATTGCCCGTGCAATGCGTTATCCATTTTCCTAACTCGATTGAAACAAGTTTGACGTCATTGGATATGCGTGACCATATCGCGATACACTCTCTTTCGACGCAGGAGTGTTTTATCTGTAGGAGAGAAAAATAAAGAAGGAATTGTTTTTCCGAAATTAATCACGATCGGTGATTAATAAATTGAAGAAGAAAGAAAATATATTCTAAAATTCAATGCTAACCAAAGGGAAATGAGAAGCCCTGGATTTTTGGGGTAAAAGATGAAAACGCAGCGTCTTGATTTGTGATGAACATTTAACGGTTATGATCCGTGGCTATTAGCCAGTTATATATTCTACTCTGTTTTATTTGGACTGGATACTCCGGAATCTCCGTTCCATCGGTGGTGGCGGCGGCGGTGATGGTGGTCGTGGGTCTCGTTCGGCGCGTCGACGTCGTATACCCTATAGTCTTATTCGTCTACTCTGTATACGTCACGACGGCGTACCGTCGCTCTCACGACCGTCTGATCGATTTCATCGAGCGAGGCCCACAGGCGCGCGCCAGCCACAGTCCTCTTCCTTGCCCCAACCCCCTTTTCCGCAACCTACAACCCCTCCAACGACCGCCCTCGCCGTCCGTTCCGCACCCCTCGGCCACCACGGATAGGATCCTTTTCGGTTCCATTCCAACCACAGTCGAGGCACAACGCAGCCACTGTACCCGTTACACTGACTGATGTGCTACGGCAATCTGGACCCCTCTCCCGTTCCTTCGAGCTTTCCCCCCTCCGACACTCTCTCTCTCTCTCTCTCTCGTCCTCGCTCTATTTCAGGAGTCGTATCTCCTTCTTGCCGCCCGCTGTCATCCGCGTGTTCCATCTGTCTCGCTTTATCTTTCTTTCTCTACTCCTTACGACTCTCTAGCGTCGCGACGTTCTTCTCCGTTCCTCGCCCAGTTTTACGCGCGGTTAGAAAATAAGCTGCACCGCCACTCGGTCGTTCGCGCTTGCCACTTTATCGTAAGCATGCGCGTTCCGGCGATGCGCCAGCGCCGTGACGCCTACCCCGTTTACAGTCATCGTCGTCTCATCGTTCTCAACGTCGCGGCGGCGTATGGCGTCGTTGTGTAGATTACCGTAGTGTGTATACGATACCTATGTACATATATACAAAAGTCTCTTCTGCGGTCGACCAAAACTACGGCGTAACGATACGTGGCTGTTAGCCTATATGCGCGCGAGTAGCTTAAGGAATTTTGACACCTGTCAAGTGTCCCGAAACGCACGTATATGATACGCCGATCATTGATCATAATCGAGCGATGATTTGAGGATATCGTCGTTATCGATATATCTCACGTTATGAAGTGCCCCCATATATAACAGACACTCGACGACTGTCGTTTAAAACTTCTAATTAACTCATAATCGACGATCATCTCAATTGGACGTAGAATTCCTCGACGGATCGAGGATAGAAATCCATCGAGTTCCTATCGAATCGGCTTCTGTGAGAAGATTCTACTTTATCATTGAGCAGAGCTTTTGATATTCCGTCGTTATTTCAAACGTCGTTAGTCTGTTTGGACATAGATACTAACGCGGTTATACTCAAATGACTTTTATCTATCAATAGAGATTATTTGAGTAACTGAGATTGCTAGTACCAATAATCCCATATCTAGACATATATACGTCGATATCATCCTTGGCGCTGCCTTACAGCACGGAAGCTCTCATGTGTACAGAAAGTATCGGGCATATAACGCCCTTTTCATCAAATATTTAAACAAAAAGAATCGATCCTATTCAGCACGCCCTCGAGCCTGGCAGACTCCTTGTGTTTGGCGATAGTAAAAAAACAAGTTATAGTATACGGATGCAAAAAGAAAAAAAAAAAGAAAAAAAAACGACAATTCAAAAAAGTACAACCGAATAAAAATTATATTCAACCGAATATAATTATAACGATCGAAAAGAAATTTTTCTAAAACTTCTTATGCGTCGCTGTATCGTTTAGTCGAGGCCGTTTTGGAACGTTGCAAAAAGACGCGGTGGTTTCTCTGCAGACTCGGCGTTGACAGAGCAACAGTAGTTATTTACGGACATGGTATACTTTTTATAGCTCTGTCTGTTAAATACGTTGCTCTACTCGAGCGAGACCAAAGTTAACAGGCTGCCGTATGTACCGAGCAGTCAAACCGCCAAATTAATGTATCGTAATACAAGTCCACCTATTAACCGCTTATAAAGTCTGACAAAAAACAGATTGTCATTATTCATTTGATTATTTATTTTTATTTTATCGTTTTTCTACTATACTCATTTTTACCATCGCCACATGATTGTATATCAATTCGGAAAAAGCCCAGTTACGATAACTCGCGCCTTTCATTTTGTATGTCCCGTGGTACTCGCTTATACAGATCTACTTTTTTCAAATTGCAATTTTTATCCCATTTTTGGACGTGATTTGGAGTCGTTTTTCCGAAGGGCAAGAATTTCGACCGTCGATCCGTAGGCTTAATTCGTTTGGATGAGGCAAAAAAAAAACGCAACCACGTTTCGGAGGGGAAAAAAAAACGGTAAGTGTCGAGAACTTGGCGAAGCTTTGGGAGCTGACAATTGTTAAGTATAGATGCGAATGATTGGCCCCGCACGTGAATTGTCACGTGACGTAACGAGACGAAACACGTTTAATTGTCTCGGACAATATCTGATAAATGTGACGTAACGAACATCATCTCAAGATGTTGGCGTAGATATAATTTGTCGAAGTACGTCATATTGTAATGAACGGTGGCAATACAGTCGCTCAGTTTCTTTTTTGTTCTATTTTTGATTTTGTTCTTTTGATAATTTCGTCGAGCGACTTTCATCTTACCGATTGTAAAATCGTAAAGGCATGAAATTTTGTAGGTGGTTGGTTATAGGTGTTCGTCCCGCTAACCATTGCTAAAATATGTATTATTAAACTCCCGCGGGATATGAGCTGGAAAGGTAGAGGTTTTAATTAAAACTCTAACGAGAGAGTTGGTAAGGTTAACTATATGTATACCTTATATACTGTTGTAACACTCCTGCATACGTGTACCACCTACGCTTAAAAACTACCTACGTCACTGACCGCCACCTCCCATTTCCACCTTCTACCTTCTACGTTCCGCCTTATGATACATACGTCTCTTCGACTCCAGCCCTCAATTTTCCAATTTCCACTCTTCCTTTTTCCTCTACCTGCGCTATATTACACACTGCTCTTTTATTATGCAAGTTTTTCATACGCCATTTTTCTCTGCATTTCATATTTTCACTCTGGCATTTTTTTTCTTTTTTTTCCTTTCTTGTTCTCATTTGTTTCTGAAACTTGATATTACGTAGCTGTACGTGCAAACAGTTCAGACCATCGAAACGCGCTAGACGTATATTTGGTTTCCATATTTTGGACTTGCTGTAAACGAAAAATGTAAAGACTCGAAAGAGTTTTTATCGACGGATATCAAAAAACGGAAGATTGTCCTCTTCACCTTCCTCTTCGTTTCAACCCTATATTGAACTGATTTATGAAACTCAATTCTCATCCCTCGTATTTTTCCGGTACAGCCGCTGCGGTGCCATCGCGGAAATTTCACGCGAACAAACTGTAGGTGCACAACCTTCGATCGTTTCTCTATACGTTACACGTAGTGATTAGCGCAAAACCAATGCGAGCAAAACGGTTATCACCAAACGTAGGGACGTTCCAATATCTGTAATTTATCAGCATCACCAGAAACAGTCTACACTAACGGCAATCCGCGTTCGCTGCATCCACAGGTATACCTGTACAACGTTGCAACCGGTAATTGGTGAGTTAAATTTTTACGATCAAATTCCAAAGCTACACAACATGAATTTTGCCATTTCCCCTTCGAACGGACGGGGGTCAGATGTCGTTGATTCCGCTGCTGCTGCTATTCTGATTGCACTTTGTGGCACCTCCTGATTCGAATCGTGCATTTTTCATTTCCTTCAACTTTTTCTATGTGTTACACTAAAATTATTCCATCCTCTTCGTCAACAGTTGACCAATTATTTAACGTCGATCTCTCGGAATGATTTTCTCTAAGATCGTAATAAGTCTACGCATTCAATTCACTCGCACGTCGAGTTTTAAACTTATTATTATATTTCAAAAGTGCAACGCAAGCGACATGCACGCATTGCAGACGTATGACGAAGAGAAACGCGTTCGTACATAACACCGAGAGGGTTTCTTTATCTTTACTCGACAGACGCAAGCTCGTAAATTACGGGGTTTATTATAAATAAAACTCATCAGAGGTTGGTTTTTAAGCGGTTAAGTTATATACGTATACATCCACGCTGGAGGAATATAGGCAGTATTTATTTTTTTCTTTTTTTTTTCCAAACTTTTTTTTCCCGTCTTCTTCGAGAGAGTAGGTATTTGTTTTTGCTCCAGCAGAGAGAGAGAAAATAAAAGTACGAAGAAAATAAGGAGCGGTGCGTATTGAGAGTAAGAAAAATGAGAATAAACTTGGTGGCTTGTTAACGCGATTGATTAAAATCGTCGAAAGTAACGAGATAAAGTTATCTTCTGTACGTGCATTATATTTCCTATACACACGTTTTGTATTCTCACCGTTGCAAAAACATCAGAAGAAAAAGAGAGAAAAAAAATGGGGAAAAAGAAAGGATTACGATTCCCTGTATCCCCCATGTGACGCGATCTATGCATCGTACTGATGATAATTTATAAAATTATTTGAGAAGAAGAAAAAAAACTTCATGCGGATGTTAATGATGATAAAAAGTCAAATACCTCTTGAGAACAGCTGATTGCGAGTTCTACGCACTTTGCACTTGCAAAGTACATCGTAGAGTAATGATAAATGTTAACCGGAAAAAAACATATATATACATATGTTTATGCATATATATATAGACTGAAATAATGTGTCATCGAACTAATGTTATAAATGTGAAAGTTTGTATATTTGTATGTTTGTTACACAATCACGCAAAAACGGCTGAACGGATTTGAATGAAATCTTACAAACAGATAGTTCGTAACCTGAATTAACGCATAAGATACTTCTTAACCCGGTAAATGACATGTCTTAACGACTGTTATGAATTCTTATCAATTATCTGCCGTGGACGGAGCCGCGAGCAGAAGCTGGTGAAATATAAATTGTGGTTCTTAGAACTTCCAGGTATTTTTTTCATTCGATTTTGGGCAAATAATACGAGACAATTGGACGATAACTCGATCACTCCAACAGATAGATCAATCAATTTAGCTTGTCGATTCGTGTTCCTGAGGTCAAAATACGTTAAATAAGTGTCCTGCAATCGATTTTAAAAATACTTCATTTCTGACCCCAAAATCAAAGAAATCCGAAGGGGTACACCTTAGATTTTTGTCGATTTTGGGGTCAAAAATGAAGTATTTTGAAAATCGATCGTAGGGAACTTTTCTTATGCATTTTGAGCTCAGGAATTCGAATCCTTGAGTTGAATTGATCTATCTCTAAAATTAATCGAGTTATCGCCAATTTATTGCTCTGAAAAGTGAAAAAATGGAGATATCTCAATGGGATTAATTCGTAGCTCAATTTAGTCAACGGTTTCGTGTTCCTGAGGTCAAAATACGTTAGAAAAGTGTCCTGCGATCGATTTCAAAAATACTTCATTTTTGGCCCAAAAATCAAAAAAATCCAAAGGGGTATACCTTAGATTTTTGTCGATTTTGGGGTCAAAAATGAAGTATTTTTAAAATCGATTGTAGGACACTTTTCCAACGTATTTTGACCTGAGAAACACAAATCTGGAAGCTAAATTGATCTATCTATTAAATTGATCGAGTTATCGCCAATTTATCGCTTCAAAAAGTGAAAAAATGAAGATATCTCGATGGGATTTATTCCCAGCTTAATTTAATCAACGGATTCGTGTTCCTGAGGTCAAAATACGTTAGAAAAGTGTCCTACGATCGATTTCAAAAATACTTCATTTTTGACCCCAAAATCGACAAAAATCTAAGGTATACCCCTTTGGATTTTTTCGATTTTTGGGCCGAAAATGAAGAATTTTTAAAATCGATCGTAGGACACTTTTCTTACGTATTTTGACCTCAGGAACACGAATCCGTCGACTAAATCAAGCTACGAAATAATCCCATTGAGATATCTCAATTTTTTCACTTTTTAGAACGATAAATTGGCGATAACTCTATCAATTTCATAGATAGACCAATTTGGCTTTCGGATTCGGATTCCTGAGGTCAAAATACGTTAGAAAAGTGTCCTACGATCAATTTTAAAAATACTTCATTTTTGACGCCAAAATTCCCGGTGGATTCTGAATACCTATGTGAGTAAAATCAATGACCTCACTTTATCGACAACCCCTGCTTGTATTTTTTGTTATTCTTTATTCGTTCCGCTATCTTCATAATTCCCAAAGCTTAGAAAAGTGTCCCACGGACCGAGCACCGACTTTAGATTCTCCAAGTTTTCCGCGAGATCGATCGACGATAACTACGGCGATAAAGATTGCGATAAAGATCTAGAAATCAACGAAGGGATGAAGGCGAGGAAACCAATCTAGTTTTCCCCCCAGTTTTCTTTTCTCCTTACAAACGGTATGTGCAGATGGTAGGTAGGTGTAGGAAGGATTTAAGAGAATGGAAGTTTGCGCAAAGTTCCGACTGTATGAAAGCGCGAAATTAATGGCGCGTCTCATTGACGCTAGTAAAGGAGCAACAGCAGCAGCAGCAGCAGCAGCGAGTAGAGAGAGAACAGATGTCGCGTGCAGGTGCCGAGTCGGAGTCTTGCATAAAATGGTGGAAAATTCGGGTTGAAACTCGTCGACGTGGGGAAAGAAGATCAATAAACTGGTATGCCCATGCTGCTACTGCCACTGCTGCTGCTGCTGCAGGGCTCTCTCTATACCTCCACGGCAGAGAAGCAAGCAGCTTTTGCCTCCGCTGTTGCTCGTGGCTCTTCTTGCGACGTTGGTGCTTGTGTGCTGGATGGGAGTCTGTCTGGTGTGTATTATTAAGCGGAGGTGTGGAGATAGAAGATATATAGTGCGAAAGTATAGCTGGGGGAAGAGAAATAGGAAGAGTGAGTGAGACCGGTACAGTTGGTACAAAACCTTAGCGAGGAGGAAGAAGAAGAACAAGAACAAGAAGATGAAGATGAGGAAGTGGAAGCGATAGAGGGGGACGCAGATATTAACTGGAAGTGACTAGCAGGCCAAGCGAACTGAATGCGGGGGAAGAAAACACTCGGATGTTAGCCAAGCTTGGAGCAGCAGCAGGAGCAGGAGCGGTGGTGGCAGCGTGGTCTATATGCCTCTGCATACTACGCTGTACACAGAATTCGCGTTTGCGAGGGTGAAGAAAAGTCGCGAGGGCTAAAAGAGCGAGAGATCGTCGTGACACTCCCATTGAAAACATAGTTTTCCTCTTTACGCCCCCGACTAAAGTAGAGAAAGCGTCAGCGACACGGTGTAACATAATGCCACGTGATACGGCTGACCCAGGTCGGAGATTCCGAAGGTTATATCCAAAGCCGACTACTCCTGGCTCCAGAGGTTATAACTCGAGGAATTTGAGAACCTCTGAAATCGCCTCGCATTCCCTCTGTGCACCCAATGGCGTAGGAGTGTTTACTCTTAAGTGGTAAAGCGAAGGGGAACCACAGGCGAAAGAGAGAAAGCAAGAAAGAGAAGACTAAAAAGACGTGGGTTCAGATAATATTACTTTCCGTCTCATTTTTACTCTTCCGAAATTTGCCGAACAATGATTCGTACGGAGGCGTACGAAGAAGTGGAGTAAAAAACTATCGGTTAAAAGTATACAAAAGATGAAGAGATCCCCGGTGGTGGTGTTGGTGCAGGCTGCGTGGAAGTTGACCCGACTTATTTTCTTGTGTTTCTATAGAGGATCCAGAATCGTGGTTGTCCTTCTTAGTTTTCTTGGGATCAATCTCCCTCCCTCTCTCTCTCTCGTCTGCTCAAAGTTATTCAGGCTACTTGGTCGTCCGTCTCTCTCTCCCCTTCTCTCTCTCACTCCGTCTTTTCCACCATCAACTTCCCCTCTGCCACTTGGTACTATACCCTGACATTCCATCCCCCACCACGGTTGTATGTATACCTACTTCCTCGAACGTTTTCCTGTTACCTCCATCGCACATTTATTCTCTCTCTCTCTCTTCGCTCTCTAACCCTTCTCCGTACAACGTTATACATACGCTGTCCGCAAATGCACCAAGATTATCCGCTTTCCCATCTCTTCTATATCCTCTTCATTCTCTTTCACTCTTTTCCTGCATCCAGAAAAGGGTAGGCAATCGGTGGTGGCTGCTGCAGGGCTGCCTATAAAGTAGTGTACGCTGTGAAGAGCGAGAAGATGAAAGCGGGAGGAGTGGGAGAAGGAAGCTGTCCTCTTAGACCTGGAGGTTGACGCTGGACGGGAATATATTTCAGAGGGTTGCCCGCCCTCGTCGTTGTCGTTGCCGCCACCGCCACCACCACCGACACCGTCGCCGCAACGCTACTCGCCTCCTTCATTCACGCTTATACCGTATAGTCGTCTCCCCTATCAGGTTGCTTTGTTCTATTACACGGGGCGACGCGGCTATATGCTTTTCGCAGCATTTCCCATGGGGCTACTTTTTTTCTTTTCCATCTCTCTCCCTCCTTCTTCCTTTTCCTCTAGCTTTTCCGTCTTGATTATCGTTAATGCCTGATTTTTGATTTATCACCGAGGCTCGCCGCGCGATTTCGAGGGTCAGGATTTTCGCCCGACTTTATTTTCCGCCTCAAATGTTCAACGGAATATAATAATTGTATCAGTCGGGGGAAAAAAAAAAACCTCTGAGAGTAAAATTGTTTCCATCAAAAGATATCGGTGTCACGGAAGGAGTGTATAAAAAAAAGAAGAAAAAGAAAAAAAAAGAAAAGCTCTCCCCCTGAATAAAGGTCAATTATTATAATACTCCGGTAAAAAAGTTTTTTAGATAAACTTGATCGTTTCGCTTTTCGCAGATTTTCACCCCTTTGGAGTTATCGAAACCGGAAGACGTCGGCAGATGCGGTATAGAAATTGTTCGTAGTCCGTTCGTTAGTCCATCGAAATTCCAAAGGGCACGCAAACTCTCCTCCTCTCTCTCCCCTTCACCTTCGTAGGTATTCGGTATTCGGTATACGTTGGCCGACGTAACCGACGCAGTCGTCGTTCGTCGTAGCCGTCGCCGCGTCCCCCAGGGCGTCATCCCCCTCCACAACCATCCTGACCAACCGGCTGTTTACTATTTGGTCTCCCGGGATATCGATCGCCCTGACGTAACAGCCGAATCCTATAGTCGCCCGGAAGACTTACCCTGGAGGGTGGAGGCTGGTTGGCAGCCGGCGCGTTACACCTACCCTTATATCTACCCACCCTGTACCTTATATTTCACCTACCTATCTACCCACCTACCAAGTGTGATCGTATAATATTCAATCTGACTTTCAACTCACTCAACCTTTCGCACTGTTTACCCGTAAGCTTCATACCTTGAAATTGATTATAAGTATACGACGTGGTGACATTCCATAATTATTGTAGATTCACTGTCACAGATTTTCGCCGACAGAGGAATTAAGAAGCGGAATTCAGGGTGGAGGATGGGTGAGAGAAGTTGGATGGATGTGGGGTGATTTTCTCCTCAAGTTCGAGCCTCTTTGACTTTGGTTTTGGAACTTTTGAACCCCCGAGGGTTGCAAGAGCGCCGAGCAGCGCGGTAGTATCAGCTAGTCATGCACGGGGGCCGTGACGCGGTGCTTTCAGATGGTTTTTTGTCATCCAGAGAAGATCGTTGCCGCGCTGAAGAAGGAGAATTTCAATGGCGAGAAACTGAGCTTCCGTATCACGGCGCAAGCGCCGCGGAAAATGTATAGGTAGACGCGACTCGACGCTGCTACCGGCGCTACGACCGATAACTACGCTGCTTCGAGCCACATCATCTACCTACCTACCTTACGTATGCCCACCAGCTACCTGCCCACCTTCTCGACGAATTATTCAGTCGACGTGAAATTGAATATAAAAGGATTAACGGAATATCAGGGAAAATATATGCCGGAATTATCAAGGCGACTCCACGGATGCAGTCCGTATAAGAATTTAAATAAATTTACCGTGGGAAGAAAAACCACTATTTGGACGCGGATATATTTTTTCCTTTTTCGAAAAAAAAACAAAAAACAAAAACTGTGCAAAAGCTTTTTTTCAGACGATGGGTGTTATACCTTAGCTGATTGCGGCAAAGTGATCACCCTCGCAAATTCAAGGGGGAGGTTTTTAGAAAGTGAAAAAAATAAATCACAGCGATCACAAACATTCTTATCGCTCGGTAGCTGCGGAGAGGAAGAGTATCCGGACCGAAAAAGGAAGCAAAGGATGAAAAAATAAAAATAAAATAAGGATAGAAAAAACTACCCGAGGATCCGAACGCGCGGGGTATTTGTCATCGCGGCCATCGTTCGTTTCAACCGAAGCAACCTTTCTTCCGGTCAGAAGTGGACAGGAATTGATACGGAGCTTCGATCAAATTTGAGAAGGAAAGAAGGGAACACGGGACAAGCAAGCAAAAAAGAAAAAAAAAAAGATGATAATGTAATCCGAGAGAAAAAAAAGCAACGAAGTAGATCTTATGCCAATAAATAACTCGACCCGCGATTATTCTTTATGCAAAAGATAAAACAAGGTATAAGAATGAAATAAAGAGAAAAAAAATTGAAAAAAAAAAACTCTACAGTAATAATTCTTGAGAAACCTTTTTTCGCGACACTGCCCCGGAAAAAAAGATAAAAGAAAGAAAAAAAAAAAAAACATGAAAATGGCGCTCGCTGCATCCATAGAAAGGTGCGAGTACTATACCCAACTCTTTACGTTCGCTTCCAGCTCTCTCGTGACTTCACAGTAATAAATTAATTAAAAAATCCACGCTAACGAAGATCTCTTTCAACTTGGGTATATAAGTTATATGTACCTTGGTAGGCTATAGGTGTGTAAGCGTATAAACGTTGGTACCACATTCAAGTTATGCCCTCGTGGCAGCCGCTGTACGAACCTACTTCCTTTAAACACGACGTATAGTCCAAAGCAAAGCGTCCACAGAGAGACTTCGTCGTTGCGATAACCACGTAGTTAGACAACCAACCCATTTCCAGGAATATATACCGCGAGCGAAGCAAAATCAAATCAAGAAATGCAATTCCTTCTTTTTTTCTCCGGACAAAAAATGAATGAACGAAAAGATATGAAAAACGTGACTAATTTGTTTGTTCTTTTTTTTTTCTATTCAAACTGATTCCAACCGACAGAACTTGCCTACAATCTTTTGTAGTGGAGACGAAAGGCCTTTGTATAAGGTTAACTCGGAGTGTCAGCAGAGCGGTTGGGCATGCCATCGGACAAAAAGGGGCGGGTAACACGTGTTTTGCACCGTGTCGAGCACACTTTATCGAACACCCAATCTCCAGCCGAGTCCCCGGTACGTTTTAATCTCATCCAAGGATTAAACCTTCTCTCAGATACTTGCGCCACGTTCATTCGAACGTTCCGCAGCCATATTTCTCCCTGTTAATTTTTTTCATTTTTCTCTGGGAAGTTCGGAAGGTTACGTTGGATTTCGTTAGGTTAATGATATCCTGCGTATGACCCTACGCGGAACGGATATTCTCGATATTGATCATAGAAATTTCATGAAATCCAGAGGTAGGTAAGGTGCGATTGAATTTCGTTTTCCCTACTTTTCCTGGAAATTCGAGGGGTCGGTTTCCGTAACCGGAAGCGAAATTCGCCATGTATGCGACCCGGGAAGCGACGAGTGACAAACAAGATCTGCTACACCCTGCTCCGGTGTAACGGTCAATACCGTAGCTCCCTTGGAAAGTGAATAAAAGTAGGTACGACTCGAAGGGTAGTTATAAGGTGGGCATGAGTCGTGGCGCCTCGATATCGCGACGGTTGAATCAGTCGAGACGTCGTGCCGTGGCGTTTTTCATTTCGCGACGAAGCTCTAGAGTCACCGACCCACGTCGAATAACGAAGAGAAAAGAAAAAAATCAGGTCAAAGGTCAGCCTCGGTGATGATGGAATTTTAAATTTCACCCGGCTAAATAATACCGAGAAAATTTTTCTCGACGTTTTTCTTCATCCCTTATTTTTTTCCTCCACGTTTGCTCGGATAATGACCCCAGGTCAATGAGCTCCGAAAAAAATTTTTTTTACACCCCGATGAATCCAACTCCGACACTCTTTGGTGAATGTAGAAAAGTAAGAGCCTTGTAGAAAAGAAAGATGATTGAAAAATGGAGTACGATTTAGTAAACTTTTTTTTTGTCTTTTTTTTTTCTATCCCTTACGAGTTGGCAGTGGACTACCGCGAGAGAAGTCCTTGGGGTGGCGTTGTACGAAGGTTGAATACTCCCGTGTGTTAAGAGCGAAATATCCGAAAAGAGCGGAGAAGACGCAGCAAGAGGAAAAAAAAGAACCCTGGAGAGATACATAGGTAAGATATTTCCACGCGGCTTTCGGAAATGGTAGAGGAACACCCGGGTGAAGGCGAAGGTGGCAATGGCGGCGAGGTAATAAGGACCGGCTTAGCGGACAGATTGCCTGGCAGCCAACTCCCCACCTCTAGTATCTCCTCTTTCTAACCCAGGATTCCTTCCGCCTTACCGTTTCCCGTTTCCGCGTTTCTCGTTTCCCCCGGGAGCTAGGGGTGTCGGCTTCGCCCAACCTTTTACGTTCCGCAACGAAATAAACTGTCCTCTAAAGCCTCGCACGTCACACCGGAAAAAATAGGTCGGTATATCCTACTCCGAATCTTGTCGATTACAAAATCTTTGACGTAAAATTGTTTTTGAAAAAAAAAAAAAAAAAAAAAAAAAAACACACACTTTTCAAGTTTACCCAAACTTTTGCTGTGTAGCAGACGTATACATAACAGAAAAAAGGACTGCTGAATGCCAGCAAAACTGTTTAAATATAGTGAGAGCTGCCACATTTTACAATACGTGGGACGAGTATTCGTGGGTGTTCGCAGTTTGCCTTTTCCAAGTATGGGGAAATAGCTGGGAGCGCTATTCGCCCACCGTCCACTTCAATCGCCCGTTCCATGGCCCCCGCTTTGCGCACTACCTTGACGACCCGCCCTACCAAAGTATCGGAAACTTGGTAATCGCGTTTAGCCCCAAAGTGCCTCGAAGTGCCCGATCCACCTATATAAGAAAAATTGACTATTGTCCATTCGCTCTACTCTTTTTTACTAACGCAACACTGACCTCGAAAATTTCCCACAAGCAATAATTTCTGAGTCAGATAAAAAGGATGCGGACGTACGTGGATGTAGAATATGGAAGTGGATATTCCTTCCTTTCCTTTCCCGATCGTAGCTTATAAGGTGCGTGACTAGTTGTACCGTGAGTATACCAAAGTAAAATAAATTGGAATGAGGTAACAATTAGCGTAGGTTCGAGGTCGGTCGTACAGCGCGTATAGCGTGAGCTTGGGACATTTTGGGGGCAAACCTGGCGCAGCACCAGTGCGAGTTTACATAAGCTTTTATACGGAATCAATACTCTATTCGGAAGTCGCCCGCGGCTGTCTGAAGAGTGTGGAGAGTGAGCTGAGCTGAGCCGAGTCGAGGTGGTGGTGGAGGGTAGCGTAGTTCGTACACGAAGGAAAGGAGAAAGAGGTAGAGGAAGAGGTTTCGTTATGCGAGGGATCAGCCATCCTATTTCCTCCACAAACTACCACCACGTCCTCATCGAAACGTTGGAGTTTGCTGCAGGAGCTAATACCGTCAATATCGAAGGCTCGTTTAGCTCCTCATTTCTCCATCTTTGCGTACCTCTCTCTGCTGCCTCTGATCCTGCAGATAATAATTATGCAAGGCTAACGGTCCGTTTCCTTCTCGTAAGTGAATTTATAACCTAATTCCATCGTCACCCTTCAGATATCGCCGCAGGGCAGGTATAGCCCGGACTGTTATGCAAAGATGAAGAAGAAGATGATGAAGAAATAATCGGAAGCAAAAACCATCCATGACATCCAAGCCGTGTGTAACTCGGTTGATCCTTTCCACCCAGCTGGTGCTCGATATACCGCAGGGTCAAAGAGTCGATTGCACGGTGCAAAGCCAGATCCTTGCAGTTCCGCTGTATGCATGCGCCGATAAATCAGGGAATTCTTTTTTCCTCTATTTGCCTCGATCGAGACAGGAAGGGAGTTGAAAGCTGGAAAAGCGAGCAGGCAACTCTGGAAACGTTTTTAGAGGGTGGAGCAGCTCCGACGGGTCCTTACCATGCACACACTATATAGTCACTGAACTGACCGGTGAATACTTTCGCATATCCGTATCTACCGTGTTGGTGGATGTATAAATCATATTAAAATAATAGTTGTGTAATTTATATCGTACGGTATGTTATGAGAACCTTTTTTCTTCCCTTCCCTTCCCTTCCTTACCTACCCTAGTTTCACCCTCGAAAGCCATCACCCGCCGCTCACCACTCTCAGGTTCGCGTGACTGGATCGCGTAAGGCTAAGAGAATTGAAAGTACAAACACAGACGGCGACGCGGGAGCTACGAACCGTCAAATCGATGTTCGCCATACGTCGATATACCTTGTAACGTCGTTTTGCGCCTTACTCCGTGGCCCGAATTCAGGCAAAAGAGAAAACGTACATTGCTTATTTTTCGCCCAGAAATATAACAAATTCATTGAATATTTTTTTCTTCTTCACTTACAAAAAAATGATTATCCTACCGTTAAGATCGACCGTGTTTCCACATTCCTTTCTATCCTTGAAAATATCATTATTTCAATCACTGGTCTTTTGCGACAAAAGTTTTTTTTTTCGCCTTCATGGTTACCCCAACATGAATACAAAAAATATATACATATATACAAGCTACAATCAATCATCTTCATCCCAGAGCAGATAAAGCTTTGATCTTCGATTGTACGTAAAAGTTGTGTAAGTTTCCAGCGGGATGATCTCGCTTTGAGCAAATCACAAATCTTACCTCAGAGCTTTCCTTCGCTTCGATTCAACGAAGATTTTTTATTCCTCGGAACTCCCGCCTATTATATTCCACGAGATATTTATACATTTCAATTTTTATAATATCCTACGCAAAGATATTCGAGTATCCTCAAGCTCCTTTGGGGGCGACGCAAGGAATGAAGCAAAAAAGCAAAAAAAAAAAAAATACATTTTTTCGGGCAAAAGTAGAGAACGTGGGTTCGTTTGAAAAATCATAAAAATCGAAGAAAAAAAAATGATCAGTCGGTATAATTAGCGCGAAATGTAAATGGGTATCTGGTTAAAGGAGCTGTATTTATACTTTGCGGCGACAATACACCGAGCGTCTAGTCGGGGCAGTAGCCAGAGTAACAGCGGCAGCACGAAGAAGACTGTGGACTGCTGTTTGTCCATAAATCAGAGAGTGTTACTGGTATGGCGAACAGGAGTTGTATATTACCGGGGAATACGGTAACGTACCTATTACCACCAGGAGCAAACATGCCCTCCCTACTGCGGTATACGCGGTAGTAGGTGGTGTGGTGTACGATATATATCTGTATACGTATAATGCACACCGATCCTTTATATATTCAAGTTCTCACCAACAACGACATCAGTGCCAACGTACGCGACCACTGTCGTGATGTATACCTTGCATGCAGGTAGGTATGTACAATTTATGTACATGGCCAGGTATATATATATCTATATGTACTCTTATATACACGTACGCAAGTGTGGTCGACGTGTATCCAACCAATTACGCATAACGAGGACCGCGTATGAATGAGAGACACTCTCGTGTCTTTTAATGAAAATAAAATAAAAAAAAAAAAAAAAAGGAAAAAACTCACCATATATGCACATAAATAAAGATGAGCGAATAAAAGTACATTGCAGCCATGTACAGTGGTGTATTGATTAATGCATATATACTTACCGTTGTAGCTTCGTGACTTGTGTGAAGTTGCCACCCCCGAGTTACGAATTTTTTTAATAGTTTGTTGAACTTGACAGAACCGAGTTCACATTTGGCGGGAAAATAAGATAAAGTTGACGGTTTAGACTTACCTGAAACAGAGATAAAAGAAAATTTAAATTAGTTGCTTTACATTTTTTGATGCAAGTGCACATCTTTGCTGCAGTATCAGAAAAAAATGAAATAAAATGAAATAAAATAAAATCTGGAGGATTTTAACGAGCTGATATAAAGTAGTGTATACATATAAAAGGAAATAAAACTAGATATATAACTAATGCAGCAGCGGAGAGATACCCCGGAGATAATCGCTAATTAGTAATTAGCAGTGGCTCACCCAGGTCGCTCGCAGTCGCGACCTGAGGCTACAACCTCCACGTTATATAGGTATACACTCGTAAGAGAGTGAAACAGCAGCAGCTGCACGAAGAAAAAGAGACGAAGAGAGAGAGAGAGAGAAATTCAGCATCTCTATCGAGCGAAACTTTTGTCGAGAATACCCGCACGAAGTTGTTTCGATTTAAGTAAAATAGAAGTTTGTTTCAGAAAAAACGCAAAGTCGATTGACCTCTGAAAGTAGATTTAATGATCCTATTTTTGAGAGTCAGTTAATTTATTTCTTCACTGTTTTTTAATTCTTTAATTTTTTCCTGCAAGATTTTCATGCGTTATCGAGCAGAGTACGCGGGACGTGCGCCGGAGTACAGAGATGGATATAATGACAATTTATTCGCTGATGCGAAACGAAGAGCGAACACCAACGCGTGCTATTTGGAACGGTATGCGGCAGCAAACTCTCGCCACTTGTTGATCGAACGAACGAACGATCGAACGGCAACCGTTGAATTGCCGGCGTTGAAAAGTTGAGCCGCGAGAACCGTGGAACGGGAAGAACACGAAGAAGCGCGCGAAGGAAAAGGAAGCGGAGGATGAGATGGGTGAGAGGCTAATTGTACCGTCAAGTTGTCCAAGTTGGATCATATTGGAAGCTACACATCGACTTCTGCCCTTTTCGCCGACAGTTTTGCCGCCAACTTTGCCCATTTAGCTCGCAGGGCCAACGTCTTATGCGAGCGTCCAACGACATGCACTCCTTGAGAAAAAAAAAAAAAAACAACTCTTCGAAAATCAATTTATAATTAGTTGGTATCATTTGCCCGCAGCCAAATTGATTTTCGCATGAAACTACGACCACATAATAACGTGAATAAAATTTTAGACTCTGATTCGGTTGGACAGAGCGAAGTCGTCGTGGCGACGTGAAGCGGACGTAAAGACGTCGTAATATGGTGATCGGATGGATTCCTTCTCCGACTGTGTCTGGATCTTCAGAGTCTGAAACTAGCTACGTGTTGCGTGTCTCGTGAAACGGCTGATTTCTTTTCTTTTTTCTTTTTTTTTCTCATCGTTCATGAGACACACGGCCTCATCGGTCCATTGACGATGTTTTTGAGCGGAAAATCGGATCCGAAGTCAAAGGTAATGAGCTAAGTGAAAACGACGGACGCACTCGCACGTAAGAAAAATAACAAATTGTTAAGCAAAATTTAACACCGGGCAGCCATGAATAACTGAAATTAAAAAAGATGGCCCAATAATAACGATGACAAGGTACGGAGGGAAAGCGGATTCGTTTTTCTTTTTCCTCTTTTTTTTTTTTTTTTTAGTTCTTGCATTTCGCGACGACTTATACCGTAAATAGGATAACTATAAGCAAGGTCGATTAGCATTTAGAGATTCAGTGGAATACAACTGAAATTAACATACAATGGAATGGAAGCGGTCACGTCATATGAGACTGTCGTCAACTTGATCTCAATTCTCTTGGACTCGGGTGGACTTAAAATGGCTACCTAATTCGTGTTCCAAAAAAAAAAAATGTTGCAAAGAGATATTCATCGCTGTAAATCATTTCCGAACTGACTAAGTGATCCAAGAGTTCATCGAATCTCGCAATCGTATGCACTCTAGGTAGCTACTTTTTTTGCCCGTAACTTTCAAGAGGCTGGCTTCGAATTAATAATTAAAATTCTACCGATAAAACACTTGCCAAATTTGTATTTCCTGGTAGAAAAGGAAATCGCTGCGACACTGGAAGACCAAGAAACCCAATAACTTTTCGAATAAATGTTGCATTGTTTTCCCAATTTGAAGAACATAATTACGCACTTCTCTTCGGTCTGTGACGTAGCTGGATATACGCGACAAAAACTGCATCGTTCGAATCGTTTAATATGCAACGCAACGTTTCCCGAGGTCCGAAACAACGCGACGATCGACTCATCGATGAGTCAATGCTCACACGATGTACGCGTTTGACGATAAAAAAAAAAAAGATAAAAAAAGAAAGAAACAAGAAATTAATAAATGAAAATCTGACACGAAAGTACGGTCAGCTGCACGCCTTTCACCGTCGAAAAATGAAATCCTTTTTTCTTCCTATTCTATGGTACTCTCTTTTTTTCATGTCAAATAAAGTCAGAAGGTTTCCATTGTCGCGATTCTGCAGCAAAATGACTGTTTTCAACTACCGTATTATGATGACACTGCTTTTACACTTGAGATAGTGATACAACTTTCACCGGCAATATGATGGAGAGCAAAACGGTGACTGCGAGTGCAGCGGACCCCAGGGGCCAAGGAACGCAAGGACCTGGGGCGGGCCTGTCGACTCAGAACTCGCTAATCATCGTAAGAATTTTTGCAGAGCAGATTGAAAAAAATAGAAAAAGAATACGAAATAATAAATAATAAACTAGACGTGTTTATCGACGAGCGTGCAACGTCTTGGTAACGAGAGGCTGGTCTCGCCCGCGTTACGACGTGATCGTTGAAAGTTCACTTGTGTAAAAACGTCAACCGTTCAATTTAATGGTCTGTTATATCACGAAGGCGTAGTGACGATGAATTTTAGCGAATTGTATGCACGTATACATGGGTATAGAAATGACGTTGCAATTGTGTCGAGACTGCGAGGCTTTGATCTTGCAAAATGCAAGTTTATAAAGGGTTTCCTCCGCAGCAGACAGTAGTTACGGTAGACAGTGAATTTAAAGAGTGAAATATATTTTTTTTTTTTGCAATTGTTTCTTCTTTCGCAAATGAAAAAATAAATAAATAATTTCCATACGAATTTCTGGGAAATCGCATACATGCACACAACGTCCGCAACGGTGGTTTCGTTACTGGAAAAGTCTGTTCTTCTTCGCATGGTCTGACTAAATCATAAAACGTTCGTTTCTTTTACTCTCCGCGCGTTGCTCATTTCTACGAAGGAAATAATTACTCTGCCTCTGTACCACAGTCGAGAAAGACGCCGTTAATTTCTTTAAAATGGAAGGTGCGATGCACGCCGCCGCTGCTGCCGCCGCTGTTGCTGGTGAACTAGGTGCTGAAGTAACACCATCACCTATATACTTGCTCGGTACGTGTTACATTTTGTACACATACGCGAACCACGTTGTTACACGGTTCTAATCAGGGACAATTGTTTTCCTCGGGTGGTATGGCTCGGCTTTCTTGCCTTCTTATTGCACTCTAAACGTGGCGAACAACTGAGAAAAGTTAGTGTGTAATGTACGTTACAGTGGATATATTGTATCAACGTGCAGGTGGTGGGCAGCAACGAACGACATATAGACATGAAGTTGGTGTCGCAGAAGGACGTAGGTAATGAAAACTCGACTGTTACAATAGTCGCAGGTGGGCCGAGGGAAGCGGAATGAGAAGGACAGAATATGACTGCAGGAAAAGGTTCGGTGGAAAGGAGAACGGAGAGATGAAAGGGAGTCTGGCCTCTAAGGCTTCGATGTTGAGATTAAAATTTCTCCAAGCCACCGAGTTTACTGCGGCGCAATGGAACGTCGAACTCGTCACTTTGCTTTTAAACGCTTCCTGATCTCACCCCGTTTGCGTTTTATTTTCTCCTTTTCCCATTTTTTTTCTTTCATTTATTCGAGTTCTCGTATTGCTCAATAAAAATGATAGGCTTCATCGCATGTAATTCATTCGGAATTATAAGTACTCTTGAAATCAATCCAATCGTGATCGTATTTTCGATATTTGCTTATTCCGCGCATAATTTTTCCCCGTGAGTTGTATTGACTTTGCGATACGGTAACAGGTGATAGATGGTTCACCTGTAATCATGTAGGTTGCAGCATCAGAAACGCGGTAAAATCAGCAACGATTTCCCTACCCGATAGCGTGGGATCTGTAGATCGATTAGAATCCTTACAGAGCTAGATGGTAGAATTATGCAAATTGTTTCGTATGCAACTTTACCGCGAACCTGGTTAGCGCATCCAACTCTTTCTGTACCAGAGGAGACGAGATAATTTTGTCAATTTTATTTATCACGCACTGTGCAATGGAAGCGAACCACATTCGCTCTCTGCACTGTTTTTTTTTGTTTTTTTTTTAGAATCGAAAAAATCGAATTGAAATTGGAATAAATTACGCTCTTACTGCCGATAAATTGATTGTATAATAAGAAAAAAAAAAAAAAAATTCGATCCAGAGAGAATGTTGATATCGACCATAAGAGTTCGGAAGATGTAGCCGACATCTACGCGTCTACATCAGGGAGTGCGGAAGTGACCATTACCCAATTAGGCGCGGTAATAGAAAAATGTGTTTTTATCGTACGTAGCGGGAGACACTAGCTAACAAATATGTCCCACACCAGTACCATCTCTTTTTATCTTTGTAAGCCGTAGTGAAGTTTGCCGACGTTAATTCGCTTCCCAATTAATGTCACGCGAGGAACACTCGCGTTTCTGAAACTGAAGGCGTCTACACGTCGCGACGCAAAAGCTACAGGAGATGTTATACTTCCACTGCTGTACGTTATCACGTTATATTCTCTCTAAATCCTTCGCAACGGTTATAGGGAACATATTTCCAATAAAATTTGAAAAACTTTCTTTAACAAGCCTCCGCGGATATCGTCGACATGGAATGAAATCTTACTTCTTTTTTTTTTTCTTCTCCCTTTACCGTCGTACAAAATTTTTCATCGTGTCTGCAAAACTTATGAAATAAGCAGACGCCCGTGTGTATTATACATATAATCTTGGCAAGGATACTCCATGCCACGCCGGCGAGTTTATCGTCGAGAAAAGTAGTTGAGAGAGAGAGAGAGAGAGGGAGGGAGAGGGAGAGGGAAAGAGAGCCGACCTGGTTCGATCTCGCGAATCAAAAATTACCATGACAAAGCGAAATTGGCGAGAAGGATCGCGAACGATCTCTTACCAGTTACTGAGAGTATCTTGACGATCCAGGGCACCGTCTAATTGCGGGTGATGGCAGACCGTTCGCCATGGAATTCGCGCGGCAGGTAGGCATCCATGGTATACGTATAACTATACAGATATATATCCGATGCATGGATGTGTAGAACCAATGGCGAAGGAGAAGTCGAAGGCGAAGGCGAAGTAGGTGGAGATGGAGATGGAGGTACATCGGGGCTCAAAGGCACCAACCCTGCAGGGGTGATCGACTGGCCTGTGCGATGTGCTTGCTCTGCGTAATTATTGTGCATCAGGTTTGCAGTTGTCTGCCGTCGGGCGCGTCCCGCGGCCATGCTAGTATCGTCGGATCCCGAAGCATCTCCTCACCAGCGGCATCAGCAACATCACCGGCAGCAGCAGCGGCCGCGGTTCTTTCGAGCAATTCACCTGATGCACCGCCATTCTCTGCCATTCCACGATTCCTTGTACTTCGCATTTCGCGATTCCTCCTTGCATCGCTCGCACGATACCGCCTTATACCGCACGTGGTATATAGCGTAGCTCCGATAGCTGTCCAACATTTCTCGTATAGCGTTCAGCTATTAACTGCACGATATCTTCTCTCAACTCTTTCCACGTCTTTTCTACGTTCACTCGTTTCTATTACCACGACCACTACGACTTTACTATATGCGATTCAGAGATACGATTTGCGGTTCACCTGGCGACGCCATAATTCTTACCACTCGCGGTCATTAGCGCTGCAGGATCATCAGAAGAATACATTAACTTTGCCCTTATATCGCTGTATTCCGATTCCTCGATTCGGCAAAGCTTCTTTTCTTTCTATCCAACTTATTTCACATCTACATTTAAATAATGAAACTAAATATGATACGTATAATCGAACGTACGCGATAAAAATCGTGAACAGATAGCCAATTAAACGTGTATAATTAATGCTAATCGAGGCAGGTGCGAATCCAACCGAAGATATTTGTTAAGATATGAAAAATAAGCGTCGACCCTCGACCTTGAATTCGGGAAATTGGGCCAGTTGAGACACCCCTGTGTGGTTTGTTTTTTTTCCCCGCACGGTTCAAAAATCAAGTTTTTTATCTCGAAAGATCATCGTTTCATTTTTTTTATGTTCGGAGTCCAACTGTACGTGTACAAAAAATACACACCTATACAGTTTGCAAAACTCGTGCGAGATGGGCATTAAAAATTTTTTCTTTTTTTTTACAAGAATGATCGAAATAATGTTCGCATTACACACCGTATATGCAGACATCGTCATCAGGTGTTTGCACCTGCATTTTATACACGTTATAACTATATCTACACTTTTCACAAGGCAGCTGCGGTGCACCAGGCGTTACGACGCAATTCGCGCACCGCACACGAGTCGCAGAGAGAAGTATAAACTCTGATATTATATCGGTGCGTTGATATCTTTGCAACGTTATTAAATGCCTGATACGTAGTTACATAAACATAATCGACGCGCATTTATTAACAACTAATAAAATAATGTAACAGTACCGCCTTGCAGTTCGCAGAAAGCTTTTGCGTGTATGTACGCGATTATTAATTCGTTCGTTCCATAATTTATGGTCGCCAAAAAGGGTAACAAAATATTTAAAAAAATTCATATACCTATAATGCTTTTACTCTTTTACAAGTAATTGAAAATTTTTTTTTTTAGCGACTCACAGCGCGGATGAGGAATTTTTTTTTTGCTCTGTACCGAAAAGAAAATTTGTACTACGCCTTTGATAATAAAAAAAAAAGCGAAAAAAAGAGCGGTCGACGCGATCAGTTTTTTCTTTTCGTTGCTGACGCGAATATTTGTTTATAAATAAATTGTCGAGTATAGATATTTTTCCTGATGACACTATAGTACGATGTACGCGACGTACACGCGACTAACAATAAAGTAGACACGAGGTATGTTGCATTTACAGTTGTGTAGAAACATTACTAACTCATGTACTTACATATCTAATACGTATGTGTGTATTCATATGTATTGTATATGTTTTCTGCATATATATGCGTATGAAATATATCGGAGCGGTGCAATATCTTTAGGTATACGGTGTAAATATAGCCGGTCTTTGTATACGCGAGGAAATGATACCGTCGGCAGGTAGGTACCAATGTGTATTTAGAGATACATAAATACCATACATATGTATAAATATATAAGTATATAAACTACACAGATTATATCGTTAGGAAATAATGGCGTCGGTAGATACGCCGTACATATGACGCGTGCGATGCAGAAGCATGAAAAACTGAACTATCGCGTTTGTGGAGAATCTAGAATTAGAATTAGAAATAAAAGTCAAATGTCTAATACACATGTACAAATATGTGCGCTGTACGGGTATAGAATAAAATGAGTAAATATTAGCAGACTGAATTCATGGGTATTTACGTAGCGTCATCGGTGCGCTTTACGAAGTCAGGAATTATTCAAGGTTAATAAAATGAATTTCTTCATTTTTCTATCCATTCTCTTCTTACGTATACACGTAATTAATACCGGAAATAATTTAGCTCGTCGTATAAAATTTGCGAAAACTTGTGGAAGGCTAAATAATTAGTAACCGATGGCGCACCGCGGGTATAAAAGAAGGACGATCAGAGTTGGTAAGAACGGATTCCGATATTTTTTCGAGCTGTAAATACGAATTCTAACATGCGGATAAAATATCTTCGTAGTATAATACGGCTACTTCCTGTAAAAAAGTTTCGATGATCCTGCGGTACAGGTTGCAGCAGCGAATACAGACCCGGGCACAGTTTACATATGGTATATAAAATGGATGTATATCATGACATATCATATACATCATGTATATATTCCGCAGTCGGGAAAGGCAAGAAGCGCAGCACTATGTGTCTATTGTAGAGTCGTATGTAGTACATACGTATATATTACGTACCTACAGTCGCTCGCGGCATAGTTGCAGGTATATATTTTATACAGACAGCGTTTATATACACATAAGTTATACAGTTGTGAATGAGGTCCCGTTATCCGATCCGTCACACCCCAGAGACACGCGTGCTCGTGAAAACCGCGACGACCCGACGCACGGCTTCGATTTCTTGTACCATAAGTCCCAGAGATACGGACGACGAGGACATCGATCAAACGACGAATCGATCTTGCGATGATTATTATTCTCCTTCGATCTTCGGTTCATTTGTAACAAATTATTTTCGATTCCTCGAATCAAAAGAAACGGAGTCCGTATAAAAAGACGTAGGAAGAAAAAAAAAAAAAAAAACAACTGAAATCACTAACACGTGTATTAAAAACTCGACTTTGCGATCCGTCAAAAAAGCGCATAAACGACATTTCACGGTGATGATCAACGTGAACATAGTCATTACGAACGTGCATACGTGCGTGTATATTATTACACATATTAAACGGGCATTAATATGGGAATACATCGAAGTATATAATACAAGAATATATATGTCGCGACCTAGATGCGACTGCAGCAGTTGTAAATTGCATAACCTTCTCTCCCGCGTATTATAACCTTGCAAAATTCTATGTATATGCATCGTTCGTTGTTGTTTGCACATCGCATCGTTCGGAAATCTGCGTTGCACCGCGCGCGTTCTACGATTGCTATACTCATAATACATACCAGTTCGCGGTATAATAATTAACGCGAAGAATAAAAAAGAGGAGAATAAAGAGGGGAGAGAAATGATAAAACGCGAAAAAAACATACAAAAAAAAAGATATAGTGTTTAGCAGGTGCTGGACTACCGCATATTACAATATACGCGCGTATATTCATCGGTAGCGATGTCGCAGGTATAGACAAACAATTCATCATTTCCTACCTCACGTGTTTGACATATGCAATGGAAAAATAATACAGACTTCATACGTTCGATAAAACGCCACTAAATCTCGCTAACGATTACACGAAAGATAAAAAAAAATAAATAAATAAAAAATAAAACATCGGTCCACTATATTTTTGCAACTGTGAATCTGAATCTCAATTTTTCACGCTCGTATACGCGTGTATGTCCTACGTTATACAAGGAATACGTGTCGAAGTTATGTTTGGAGGGGTGGGTGGGGGGGGGGGGGGAATACTTTTCTCTGCACGCTTTGACGGAATACTGTTATTAGCCTAACTGCAGGTTTCGATTGCATGCGACTGCAGTGCGTATATATTAAAATATTCGTATATGTGTGGATGTATGTAAATAGAATACATATGTATACGCGTGCAGATGTGATGAAACACTGCCATTCTTTGGAGATCTCTTCGAATTATATTTTAATTTATGAAACGTTGCACGCATGAAATTTTGCGTATTACGTGGTACCGTATTTAGCGGACGTAGAAGAATAAAAAAAAGCAAAGATTAAAAAAACGAGAGAAGAATAAATGAAAAAAAGCGAAGATATTTAAGGTCTGCCGTCGAGATGAATTCGTCAAACACCTGCCGTTGGATCATCCGGATTATCATCTTTCGCCATTCGAGTTACATGTATCGAATATGCATGCATACAACATAAATTGAACTATAATCGAAAATCATTTTCACACACACTTGGTCTAACGTAGAATTGTAAAAGATTCCTGCATCGCTGCACAGCGTTAAGTCCCGTATAATAATAACGAACGGGAAGAATCTATCCAGAAATATGATACCTCTATAATAAAATAGATGAATAATTTTTCCTGATAATAAATATAAATATTATATCGTGATAAGGAATATCCAATACATTCGTACAGCGAAAACTGCAGGTGGTAATTAAAGAGGAGCGCCGAATCTCGTTCTATATGTAAAAGTTCCGTGGTCAATGAATTTGTAAAAACAGGACCATGTCGAAGAATTAATTCTTCCTCAATAAATAAATCCCAAGTTTGATATTTTATATAGCTACTGTATAGCAACGCGTATGGCGTGTCAAAAATTTATGTATTACATGTAGATATTACTAAATTCGGGATGGTCACCTGAAACCAAAATTAACCACTTCATTTCTGACTAATTAAAATAATTTCACGGCAAGGCGGGTCATATTGTACATACATATAATTATGTAGCTATATAAATAGGAATACGAGAGGCGTTGGCATCGCCCACGCAAAAGTAGGCGCAATGCGAACTCAGGTATATAGATATATACTACACGAGTACACGGGCTAATATAGTCGTAACGTATGACAGGACACGTTGACTCCTTTAATTAATTGTATAATAACTATCGCGAGGATTGGGGGGAACAATGCTACCTGCAGCATCGAGCTGTATGTGTATACGATACCTACGACTCTATATACCTACTAGGATCTTCAGTCAAAGACCTACTGTAAACGGTGATCCTTAACAACGACTATATCCTGCGGCTCGTGACCGAAATTTCAATCAGTTTCTCCCCATGACTCGTATATGACGATTATTAAAAAAAAAAAAAGTAGAAAAAAAGTAAAAAATCGGTATACGTGTAAAAAAATACCTACCGACATACCTGCACCGGAACTAACGAAAATCAGACGGAAATGAAAAAAGAAAGAAGAACAGCGTGCAAAATATATAAGTATGTGTAAATGCATAATTTTTTCATTTCCGTCCCAAGAATTGGAAATCGGAAAATTGAGGTTTGGAAGAAGTAGGTGCAAGGCCAAAAGTAGTCGAAGGGAAATTTTCAGTTACGTAGATCGCGCGGGACAAACGAGCAAGCTCAACTTTTACAACCATTGCCCGCGTATTCATCGGAGCGTAGGTAAGAATGAGACGAAGAAAGATGAAACAAGAAGGAAAGGAGCGGATAAAAAAGAAAATAGAAAAATAGAAAGACGGAAAGAAAAAGGGGGACAATGGAAGGGCGCGGCGGGCGGTCGGTCACTTGTTGCGGTCCTGTTACTTCACCTCTTCTTCTCTGCAATTGCTGCGTTTCTGTCTTTCTCGCGGTACATTAGAAATACATACACACAAACCTATGTATTAAGTACATAGTCTGTTGATTTTCGTATGTATGTATATCGTACATATATATATGTATTTCTATATAGTTATGTGCGGTATATTAGCAACGGCTGTACGGTGCACTGGAACGAGATACGATGCGGCGAGGCAGTTTGCCAGAGAGCAACAACTGCATAGAAAGAGAGGGAGAGATCAGAGAGAGAGAGAGAGGATGAATCTTTGCTAGCGAGATAGATGCATCTCCGTATTAAGTTTGTCGCAATAAGTTTGTTCGCTGTACACACAATACACATACAAAGACCGAATATAGTCTGACTGGATCCGCTGCAGCATCCCACACAGGAGCGACGCGGCAATTCGCGATACCGACAAAAAAGAGAAGAAGACAAAAAAAAAAAAAAAAAGAAAAGTCATCCTCACATTGTACTATCTGCATTATAATTATACGAATTAGGTAAACGGACGATAATAAAATGCAATGCAAAAAAATTTCATCCTCCATAAATACCGGGAGACTAAAAGAAAAAAAAATCATCCTTCTTCCCTCCCTCTCTGTTCGAATAAAAGGCAATCTCGCGGATGAAGTTACAAACATATACAACGTAGATATATAACCGCACACGGGTTAACATGGGCAGAGATTACTTCTAAGATGAGTTGCATGTACGGCGTGCTGCACGAGAACTCGGGTGTTTGTCGCAATCGTGCAGATCTACTGATGTAACGTCGCTCGCCTTCGTCGTGGTCGCCCGCTGTTTCTCAGGTGTAAACGTAACGTTGCATAGAGGGATGACGTTATAGAAAGCGAGTGCTCAAAATGCACGCATTGTTTTTTCGCGTGTAAATCGTAAACCATATTTTTTATCATTCACCGTACGAGCATTTTGCAAACGATGTAATTTATACATAGAAAATAATTATGAAAGAAAAAAAAACATGGCGACGCTGAATTTCGTCGACGATGAGACATAGAAACAGCTCGATGTGTAATTTAATGGGGATTTCGATGGATGAGTCGAAAAAAGAGGAAGAAATTTTTTTTTTTCTTTTTTTTTATACACACACGTCGTACGATGTATGAGAATTAGACACGTGCGGTACACGCGGCGCAATATAAATGTGTAAGTCTAACCATAGCCGAAGACACGTGGATGGATATACGCATGGTATACGTGAGAATTTTAGGTCGTGACTCGCGTAAGCGTCATTGCTAAACGGTGTCTATTGTATTCAAAACAGTTTATGTATATCTACGGTGAAAAAAAAGTATAGCTTGAAAAACTATAGGAGATATATTATACTAGTAGCCATATGTATAAATTATACACCTTATAATATTTCCATGCACATGAAAGTTTGAAGAAAAATATTTTTTTTCCTCGTACTTAAATTTTTTAAATCATCGAATTCCATAAGGCATTCGAATATCGCTAGGGGAAAACTAAAATCTAACAAAATGAAATTAAAAAGAAAAACAAAACGGAGAAAAGAATTTGGTCTCATTTCGAAAGATGGAAGGAGTTTCTTGGGATTTAATATCGTGAGTGTACCTTGTAGGGGTAGGTCTGCCTGGTGAATCTGGTGCGTTGGCCAAATATATACAGTATCGCATCGAGGAACGATCGCGTCGAATCGAAGGGACAGAATTTCCAATAACCCAACGGAGGTGGCGGTGAATCGACCTATCATCGCCGTTCACCCCATAGCTAAAGGCTGATATTAGGGCTTGTAGGGCGTTAGCATATACAAACATCCCCTACGCTCTCTCTCTCTCTTTCGCTCCTCCTTCTCTCTCTCTGTTCACTCCTCAAATGATTTTGCGCCTGTCGCCCGTTTGGCACTATAGAATTTTGGATTTTCTTGCACATGAGTGGCAAAAAAAGAAGAAAAAAAAACCAAGATCAACCTTAGCGAAGAAACGAGAAGGAAGAGAACACATTTCAGTCTCTCGCAAATTTTCAACACTTTGGAAATTCATTTTGCGCGAAATTCGTTGACCGACTTATAAGTTTTGTAACGATTGGCGTACTTTTTTTTTGTCCGAAATGAACGCGCTATAATATACGCAATAAATAAATCGAACGTACGCGTGTGTGGGTAGAATTGGTTAGCAGGGTGTGTACAGTATGTAGAATTTGTCAAGTTAGATCCACTCCGTTAACCCCTGAAACATTATTGAATCCGACGTGGAGCGTGACAGTTGGTTCGTTCGTATACGTACGCTATTTTAAGGCTGATGGGGAAAACTGGCAGGAAATTACGAAAATAATTATTATTTGAAAATCAACGCGGAAGCGTCGGTGATTCTCCCGTTACTATATAATTCCCTCCGTCACTCGATCAACTCTTCCTATCTCACTCTCCCTCCCTATCTCTCGTTATATACCACATCTGTATATTACTATCCGTACTACGTGTACACCCATACTATTTTCACACCATCGACAAACTAATTTCAAACCAGGAAAATTGAAAGCCAAATATAATACGAAATACCCATCAGCAACGTTCCCACATACCGCATATACACTGCGCATAAATCACACCCCGAAATTGAATGAGATTGATTGAAAAATATGCGATTATATAATTTCCCTGTTAACATTACGAGATGATATTATTTCGACACGACTTTCTACACTCCGTGTACCCCACGGTCAATCGAGTGCACCGCGGACGACGCGATTGGTCTAGGTGGTGTCAGGGCATCGTTCTAATAATGGGTCATATTTTCCCGCGTGCACCGTTGTCAGATATACACGTATACGTGTAGAGATAACGCGGTGAGTGTGACGTACCTATGCGCACGTACACCATATCGGGAGATGACGACAAAGTGGGGGTTACACAATGCGTTTCACGGGTGAATATAGTACGTACGGTGTAACACGGTGTATACCTATATGGTTCTATGGCATATCTGTACGGAACGGCTGCAGGAGCAGACCCTGAGCAATGCATCAGAGCGAGAATATGAGTGGTTATCCATATGGCATACATGCATGTACGTATTGTACGTAGGTGTGTGCGGGGTGAAGGGGGTTTCGGATGTATCGAGGATACCTATAGACGCGGGGGATGGAAGTCGGAGAAGGGGAAGGGGGTCCGCAGACCATTCCCAATAATTTACGATTATCGATCCGTTGCGGTGCTCAAATTTGCTAATTACGCAATAATTATACGGCCTACATCGGGTCGGGTTTGTGAAATCTACCGGAAATCTATTGACTGGTGTTAAACTATATTTCCCGTTACGGAACGGGTCAATATTTACCCGATCTAGCCGTGTCAATAGTTCATAGTGGAACGAACTGAGCAGCTATTGGCCCAACCGAACCAGCTTGACAACGATAAACCGGCTCTGTTCACTTGACAATAGTTAATCGTCGCCCACGCGATATCAAGCCTCGTATTCTTGGTATGCGGTGCAATGGACCTGCCCCACGGACAGAGACGGAGATAGAGAGAGAGAGGGAGAGAAATAGAAGAAGATAAACGGAGAGAGAAGGGAAGCTGCAGGAGGCTGGAAGCCGAGGACCAAATCTTGGGCGGACGATGCATTATGCACTGCGAAATACGAAGGGTATTCTGCAGCAGCAGCAGCGGCAGCAGCAGCACCGCCTGGATGGATATAGAACGGCTTTCGCTTCCGTTCGTTCCCGTCACGCCGCTATGCAGCAGCTACTATAAACTCTCCACATTGCTAATATTAACACTTCTGTTAGCGCGCCTTATATACGGTAGGTAATTTGATTGTGCATATATAGGTATATATAAGGTGGATGCCTTAATGAGTCTGGTGGTGAATTATCTGCAAATTTTGTCCGTACGTGTAATTAAAATGTTTGATTTTTTTTTTTTTTTATATTTTAGATCGACCAATCGTGCGGTGGGAATAACGATGCGACCGTGAAAAAAGATGTTGGATTTAATTTTAAAGCGCGACGTGTGCCGTAGGAATTGGCACATGCGACGGCGTTTGATAATATAATTAATACGAGATGATAAATACGTGATATATCTTCGAGATTATGCTTGTCGACACGCATCTCTGGATATACAATTCTATAATAAGGCACGCAGGCAAATCCGAAGAACAAAATATATCCTCTTACATAAATAATAATTGCTATAGCGCAACCGGTTAAACGAGTCTCAAGTGCGTTATCCAGGTCATCGAATAGAAAAAAGGGAAATTGTCTCCACGACTAACTTCTGGTTATAAACGCCGCTGGTAGTAGTGCCGTTACTGAACTAGCTTTGTTAATTCCTCCCTTACAGAAAATTTGAATCTTGACTAAAAAAAAAATTTTTTTTTAAAAAAGCTGCGTCGTTATTTCATCAAAAACAAAGACTCCCGCTGAGTTATATGAAAAGTTACAATTTTCGACGAACTAGGACTTATAGCTAACGGCAAAAAAAAGGGATGTTTTCTTTCCAAACACAAGCGCGGCGAGATAAATACGGACAAAGTTGTCATTCTTCGCGTATCAGGGGAGATCTCGAAGAACCGTTGTTCACCCTCATGAACATCGATATCACGAAACCACTTAACGTTGTTTGCCAATAAATGCAATGATGAGCAGGGGGTAGAATGTCATAGATATTTAACGTCGTTATCGCGTACGCATATCATCTTACATCGTGATCTCATTTTTATCAAATAGGTTGTAATGGTCATGATAAAAAATCTCGGTTTTTTTTTTTTCACTAGATGCATCTTCGGAAAACTTCAGAAACATATGTACGATGTATGCGGTAATTCGTTTACGTGTAATTTGTTTCGTTACGATAGTTGTACAGATGAAACGCTAATTGCTTATTTTAATTAAATATCATATAGGCGATCGGTGAATCATGTTTTTCTTTCTTTTTTAAACGCTTTAAAACCACGGTGTAGTAAAACTACATGATACGCGTTCAACAGTTTAGCGTTGTTTGACATTGTACCGCCGCGGGGTACTGCCAGTCAAAACTTTTGAAAATGTCGGACGTTAGTGGATCGCATTAGCATAGAAATTAGTCGAACATCCACCATATATATGTTGCATATACACAGGCACACATGCTCGTACGAGTAATAATATTCATATCTCACATTCACATCATAAGCGTCATAGTGTTATATAGTCGGCATCGCAGCATCATCAGCATCACCGATCTTACGCGCACGGTCATCATCGACGCAGTGAGACGCACGGTAAGTACCGTGCCGGATTGATTAATTGGTCCTGCGGCTCCTTTTCAAGCTCCCTTATTCAATTTCTCATCATATACACGTATGTACATTCATAATACATACCTGTAACCCATACTAATCATACTTTGGTTTTTTTTTTTTCTATACTCTACAAATTTAATTAACTGCCCCTTGCTTATCGTCGTGCATTTGGAACGCTCGGTAAATCATTGGATTAAGAAATCCTTGAATTTGGTAGATTGCTTTCGATTTCAATTTCTATCGTGAACAATTCAGCTGCTCCAATCACACACTTTCCTCCATAACTTCAATCTTCTTGATTCTACTGAAAATCGCAAAAATCCAAAGGGGTATACCTTGGATTTTTGTCGAGTTTGGGGTCAAAAATGAAGTATTTTTAAAATCGATCGTAGGGCACTCTTCCAATGTATTTTGACCTCAGGAACACGAATCCGTCGATTAAATCAAGCCAGGAAAAGATCCCATCGAGATATCTTGATTTTTTCAATTTTCGGAGCGATAAATTGGCGATAACTCAATCAATTTTAGAGAAAGATCAATTTAACTTGCAGATTCGAATTCCTGGGCTCAAAATACATAAGAAAAGTGTCCTACGATCGATTTTAAAAATACTTCATTTTTGACCCCAAAATCGCCAAAAATCTAAGGTATACCCCTTTGGATTTTTTCAATTTTTAGGCCAAAAATGAAGTATTTTTAAAATCGATCGTAGGACACTTTTCTTACGTATTTTGACCTCAGGAACACGAATCCGTGGACTAAATCAAGCTACGAATTAATCCCATCGAGATATCTCAATTTTTTCACTCCGAAAAACGATAAATTAGCGATAACTCTATCAATTTTATAGATAGACCAATTTGGCTTTCGGATTCGGATTCCTGAGGTCAAAATACGTTAGAAAAGTGTCATCCGATCAATTTTAAAAATTCTTCATTTTTGACCCCAAAATCGACAAAAATCTAAGGTATACCCCTTTGGATTTTTTCGATTTTTAGGCCAAAAATGAAGTATTTTTAAAATTGATTGTAGGACACTTTTCTTACGTATTTTGACCTCAGGAACACGAATCCGTGGACTAAATCAAGCTACGAATTAATCCCATCGAGATATCTCAATTTTTTCACTTTTTAGAACGATAAATTGGCGATAACTCTATCAATTTTATAGATAGACCAATTTGGCTTTCGGATTCGGATTCCTGGGCTCAAAATACATAAGAAAAGTGTCCTACGATCGATTTTAAAAATACTTCATTTTTGACCCCAAAATCGACAAAAATCTAAGGTATACCCCTTTGGATTTTTTCGATTTTTGGGCCAAAAATGAAGAATTTTTAAAATCGATCGTATGACGCTTTTTTAACGTATTTTGACCTCAGGAACACGAATCCGTCGATTAAATTGAGCCAGGAATTAATCCCATTGAGATATCTCAATTTTTTCACTTTTGAGAACCATAAATTGGCGATAACTCTATCAATTTTATAGATAGACCAATTTGGCTAGCAGATTCGAATTCCTGAGATCAAAACACATGAAAATAGCATAGCAGACTCGAAAAAAAAAAATGTTGATTTTTGACCCCAAAATCGACAAAAATCTAAGGTATACCCCTTTGGATTTTTTCGATTTTTAGGCCAAAAATGAAGTATTTTTAAAATTGATTGTAGGACACTTTTCTTACGTATTACATCACAGGAACACGAATCCACGAGCAAAATTGATCTATCTATAAAATTGATCGAGGTATCGCCAATTTATCCCTTAAAAAAATAAAAAAATAAGGATATCTTTAAAAATAAGGATTAAAATCAAAAAAATCTAAGGTTTGGACCCAACGTCCAATCCGATACCCTGAACATAAAATTCCAATTTCGTTAACAATAATGCAGATTGATAAAAAAATTGCGTTTGAAATGTAATGATATGAAATTGAAAAAAAATAGTAGACAAAAATTGTAAAAACAAATCAAATTAAATGCGGCGTGTGCAATGCTGATACGATAAAATGAGAAGAAAAAAAAAAGAGAAGAAAAAAGTGAATCAAAAAAGTGGGCTTCTCAACTCCGTACAGAAAAATTCTGTGCGCTCAAGTGTTACGTTCTCAACTTTCATTTGTCGAATGTGTATATGTGTGTAAGGGTCTGTGTAATATGCCGCGAATCTAACTGCAGTAAGTATTATAGTTGCGTTAATCGTGCCGCAAAAATGTACAGAACGATGCAGCAGGAGCTTGCTGTAGAGTCGCGTAATCACGAAGCTCACTCACAGAGAGAATATGCCTAGAGCAATGTACGCGGCTGCAAGAAAAGAGAGAGAAAATAAAAAAGAACAAAAAAGGGAGAAAAAAAAGATGGGAAAGGAACAAGAGGGAGGAACAGAGAGGGATTGAGGAACGAAGAGAGGGAAGAAGGGGAAAACCGGGGAGTAGTACACCTGCAGTTCGAGAACAGTGTGGGTGCGGTGGTGTCATCTCTCGGCGAACCCGTGAGTGACCTGAGACCTCTTCTTCTGTCCTCTGCTCCTCCCTATCCTCTAGCCACTCAATCGGCTCCTGTACCTCCGGGACAAGCGGCAGAACAGCACCGGCAACCGACATCAGCCACTAGCGCAACTATCTGTAGCATCGGACACTTCTAAACCGACGCGCGAGACGCGCCGCGGCGTACGGCGCCGCGACGCTTCCATCACCACCGTCGCCGTCGCCGTCGTCGTCGTCGTCGTCGTAGCCACATCCATTGCGAGTACTCAACCATTTGAACGCGAGTGTCCACCGAGGACAAAGTGGGAGGGAAAAAGAGGGATACGTACTATGAAGTGCTCCACAACGCGCTATCTTGCTTTCATGCCTTCTTCGTTCACGGTCACACCCGGAGTGGTACTCAACCTCTGGAGCGAACGATCATTGGCAGTTGTCACCGAGGGTACAAAAATTCAAATCCAACGTTACGCCGATCAATTATTCCGAGACACTGGATTAAACTTTCCGATACGTGAAACGGTTCATGAGTTTCTCAGAATCGAGAGGGAAAGTCAAGTTCAAAAAAATCTCGGAGTCAAAGTCCAACCCTAAATTAATGGTTAAGCTTAGATCCCCACGTAGGGGAATCGGAACCTGTAATTAAGGATAATTAGCTATTTAGGCGCCATGTAATTTCAGTTTGGTGTCGGCTCCTTTGGTGAACCGTCGATCAAGAGACTCGGTAAAGTCTCGTGCCAAGTACATGTAACTTCGAATCGCATACTTGTTTTTTTTTAAATAAATTTCTCGAATCATTAATCTGGTTTGTAAAATTCTCTATTCCATTCTCCGGTTTGTCTAGGCATGATGCGAAGTTGGATGTAATTGGTGCTACGATTGGTTTTTATATTTTTTTTCTTACGAGGGATGAGTTTTTTTTTGTTTTTTAATACCGAAGATTTCGTACGCGTGTAACGTATCATCTGTACTATATAAACAAATAAATAAATGAATAGAAAAAATGTAGATTTCGTGTCCCGCTCACCGCATGATCCCAAGACTCGATGACAAGTCGTACGCGCGCGCCTCAAATTTCCCTGATATGATAATACGACATTATCATCGTAATTCTTGGCAATAAATCATAGGAAAGTTATTTCGGAGCCACAAAATGAGAACCATTGAGGGTACAGTATCGGAACAGCTCCACCTAGCAGCCCATAGCGTGCAGTGTGGGTTTGAGGCAGTGGTGGCTCATAGAGTTGATCTCCTCTACTTTCCCCTTCCTTAACTTTATCATCTTTCTCTTCGCTTAGGCACCGCCGTAATGTCCTGCGAGAAGAAGAAGAAGAAGAAGAAGCAGAAGAAGAAGGCGAAGGCGAATGCTTGAGTTAAACTTATATGGAGTTTGGTGGGAGGCAAAACAGGTTGACTCGCACGCGAGGCATCATGCGGTTCTGTAAATTTGGTGGGGGTTAGAATCAAAGGTAAAGCTAAAGGAGGTATACAAGGTAAAGATAGAGCCACGATCCTCCCTGGCACTTTGTGCTGCAGGAGGAACAGGAAAATGGCACCCGGAGGCACCGCGATCGAACCAAGTTGCCGTAGTAGTTACTCACTGCAAATTTCCATTACCATTTATCCCATTATTCCTACACCTTCGACGCCGAACTTCGTGAGTTCCGACGACTTCGCGAGTTGCAACCTGCATTCCAATTATAAAAAATTCATCAATAATTATCGGATTACAATTTTACGAACGAAGTATGTAACAATTTTTTATTTTATTGTTTCAAAACCACGAGTATTGATGAATTCCGTTTATCACGTCAACGTTAATCGGTAGCGTTAAAAATTTTCGATCGCGGAGTGGAATTGTACGATCGGAAGACGGAAAAGAGACCGTGTCATAATTGGAGGTGTAAAAGAAGAAAAAAAAAAAAAGAAATAAGTTTCTGCGAAATAACGGACAAAATCTGATGTTACGTGATACTTGAATCACATATTTAGCGTAATTACACCCACTGTTCCGCAAATCATTATAAATTATTAATACCTGATTTCGTACTTCACGACTATCTTACTTGATAATATTTTGCACAATTCATCACTAATTCGAACCTCGAAAAAAAAAGTAGAAAAAAAATCTTCATTTTTTTCTTACATTTCATGATTTGGAAATCTTATACGAATCTTATCTCATAATTCAAAAATGAAAAATTACAAACGCTTATGTTCCATCTTCGGGTAGTTTTTGAAATTGCAGTTGAAAAAAAAAGAAGAAGAATAAGAAAAGAAGAATCGTTGAACAGATTATTTTCCAAGCATCGAGCAATGAATCACCGTGTCGCAGCTAAAGTGAAGAGATTATATGTGTTATGAGACCGACGGTCCTTGACGATTTTACGCGTCTCCTTCTCAAGACCCCGCCATGATATTGCTCTTGTCCAAACATCGGCGACGTGTGACGTACGTTGAATATGTAGAATACGAGATACACATGTATGTGTAATCTTATCTGTACCATAATGCCGAAAAGTTTGTTATAAAAATCACAGCGATGATGATAATGATTAAATCGGATACGTATAATAGTATACATATAATTAGCATCGTTTGCCGTTATTTATAGAATTCTTTAAATTAGCAGAAAGAATTATACATACATCGCGATAAATATAGTGTACGTATGTGTGTACCTGCCGAAAGTATATTTTACGTAAAAATATGTCAATTAAAATTTTGCAAAAATAAATTCAGATGCTGCATCGTATATAATGAGATTCACTCTTGAATCGATCCAAGAATTCATTAAAATTATCCTCCGCAAAGGTATACACATGTTTCTTTTTTTTTATCATGTTTTATAAAACGTTTGGAGGTGAGATTCAGATATATATATACCTATATATACACAAAACATATACATATGTATAAATATATATAAAAAGCAGCTAAGCTACTTAAGTGTATAAAATCTGACGAAACTAATACATTATACTGTACAAACTGTGAGAGCGAAAGTTGGTCTGCCACGCACTATTTGGTCGTAACACGAGAATCTGTTAGAAAATTCTGCGATCTTTTAGAGTATCGAATGTTGACCAAAGTTTATTAAACATACATCGGACCATACGTGTATCTCGGTACGAAAAACTCATTTCATTTATTTGTACAGATTATATACTATATAAAAATAAATGAGACGAAAGAGATCCGCAAAATATTGCGCGAAGGTATATAATAATCATGATGTACCTATAGCCTCGTGATAAGAGACTTGAATATATGAATGAAAAAAATCGATCGAAAAAACGGAGAAAAAAAAATCAGACATCTCCGTTTAGTCCGAATATTAATACTCAATAATTTATTATATTCTTATATTTTTGTTTTCGAAAAAGAATGTTATAATTTTTTTTTTTATCTCCAACGAATGGTATAAGGACGTATGTATCTCAGCGCTACCCGTAGAGCTGAGCAAAGCGTTTCGATGAATCCTTAAGCGATAAGATCACCGCCTCCATCACGATTCTTGGATCTTCCTGGAATTTTGTTTTAACCGACAATCGCACGGCTCGGAGAAGTAAAAAAGTATAAGGTATGGGGTATATCTATCCACACAAGTTGAAAATAATATACCTGCGCTGCGGCACCTAGAACCGAATGCGAGAGGAAACAAAAAGATATGGAGAAACTTTGAAACTAAATAAATTTAAAAAAAAAGATTAGAATAAATATTAAAACCTCATCCCACCGGTGTATCAAAAAACAAAAACGAAAAGAAAACCTTAATTAATTTCAAATTCAACTTCTGAAATGCGATATCATATCGTCGTTATTATTATAATTTTGCAGCGTCTTACTGTTCGAGACGCGCGAAGTGCGATAGTGTTAAAAAAAAAAAGAAAAAAAAACATAATAACGTAGTAGGTTATAAGATACATATAAAATATATATAAATATATACTTGTAATATTATTAATGTATATATCGTGTATAGCGTAAGTAGTCGAAGTTAGCGTGTAGTTTATGTGTAAATGGATAAATAATAAAAAGATACGTTCAAGTAACACAAATCACGTTGTACGGTGTAAAACTACCCTGCGTATCGTAAATATAGGTACGTTATGTTGTACGTGCGTACGTATATAGGTAGGTAGATATGTGTATATATTTTATATAAACCGCGTGCGATTCGAGGTGAGTAAGTGAGGAGAATATTATCCTGGTCCATAGGATAAGGTATTATAAGGCAATACACAATATTGTCGTAAGATAACTCAGGACGCATCTTCCTTCTTCCCTTTTTCCCCTGCTTACTTCTTCTTCTTCTTCTTCTTCTTCTTCTTCTTGTGGAGAAGAGGACAAAGTAGATTTATGTCGCCAAGTTCAGAGTATTTATTGACTGGTTTTCAATGGCCTTATACCGCCGTTATCATTATATACCTGGACGATTATTATAACCGTTGAATTTAAAAATTAAAATTATCACCAGGGTTGCCAGGATCCCGATCCCCCGGTCGATTCGGCATACGTTACAAAGATGTTGCAACGGAAGGCGAATTAATGTAAAAAAATATATTAATTCAAAGCTCCGTCGATTCCATGGAATCTTTTGCGACTAATGACTCAAAATTAATGAATGAATTTCATCGGTCCGAGCGGCTTTCCTTCTGTTCAAGGACCATGCTCCTGCAGATTTGAATTAAATTTCTATACTTAATAATAAAAATTTATGCGCTGGCTCAACGATCTGATTGCGAATGCGAGCAACGCCGTAGTAGCGTACGTTCCTTATCTCGATTCTTGTTCTACGACGACACGTCGCGAATAAGAAAAAAAAAAAAAAAGAAGGAAAAATAAAAAGCGCAGTAATCTGCAGCAACGGAATCTTGCAAATCACATTTTAAAGTACATCGCGAGCTAAGGACTGCAGAATTCACTCAAACAAAAAACGTGTTTGAAAATAATTCATGTCAGGAGATTGAATAGAAAGTGACAATATTTCGATTTTCAGGTTCAAGTTTTTCCGTCTAAAAAACGGAAGATTTGAATTTTGAAAAATCGCGCGGAGTTGGTTGTGACGGATAGACGATATCCCCCAAAAATGAAAGACTTTTTTCCAGATCGAATTACTTGGCGAAATGCAATGAAAAAAAATTCTCGTTCCTAGCTCCGATCAACGATCCTGTCCAACGTGTACAGAGGTCATCAGGGTCCGCGAGGAGTTCGCAACGCTGAACGCCACGCCCTCTAAATGACCGTAGGTACTACGAGAGTGTGCATTCCTGTCAACCACGCGGAGTATAATAATCCCGCAGGTTATAAAACGCTGCACAGGATAGATACGCGGTAGGTATATAATACGCTATCTATATATCTATACGTATACGATATATACATAGGTCGTACCTACAACGCGTTATATACCGCAGCTGCCTACGGGAAATCGGATGCAGCGCAACATGTAAGCAACGCAAAGGCTAGAGGCATATACATGTATAGATATACTTATATTATAAAGAGGCAGGCAAGAGGCTGCCGCAGGATCAACAACCTGACGACAGAGTCCGGCAGTCTAGGCGTCCGCGGGGGTACAGAGAGACGGATGTATATATAGGTATACGTACATACCTTACATAACGGTTGCCAGGAAGGAACCAGCCGATCATTATCATCTGGTAACACCAATTCTCATTTGCGCCCTCGCGAATATATAGGATCTGATTAATCGAATACGATTTTTCTTCTTCCTTTTTTTTTTGTTCTTGCCATTTTTCTTCCATATGTGATTGGTAAAAAAATTTTCGCCGTTGTTCAATTGCAGGGTGAAAGTATAGATCTTATGGCGTACAAATATGGGGTAGTTATGAATCGGGGGATCGATGTTATTCCACTGATTTTTGTACCCCACGCGAGTTACGAGATTAGACTTCAGAATGAACGGCGAGATGATTTTTTTTTTTTCAAATTACATACGAATAACAGCAGCACAGCTCGTTAGAAATTCTATCATTAATACTGTACAGGGTTGTAAAATGGGGTGGTTTTCATTCGAGTTGGAAAGTACACACGCGTATATTTTTTTTCATGTACAAATTCAACCCCATTCATCGTCAATGATTATGAAAAATTTCAATTGGTTCTTTTAGCCTGTTAAAAATCTAGGTTGCCGTACTCGTAACTATGCACGTTACGTGGTACGGATCGCAATGCATACTATTTAAGACACGATGAAAATGATGCCGCATGACGATAAAAACTATTGCGCTGTATGTATACAGAAAAATTTTGCATTCTATCAAATAAAAATTTATATAAAGAGAACGTAACACAGAGGGATAAAAACCACGTGGGTATAACACGCGAGTGAAAGGTCGTTTGAAAATCCTAATTAAAAGTTATATCGTCGCAAGATTTTGTTGCAAACGAATTGTCGCTTTTTCGTCCCTTTCCTTCCTACATTCGCTATACTTTTTATTTCGACGTTTACTTTTTTCGTTTTTTTTTTTTTTTCAAAAGCTCTTATAGCGCTTTGAATATTATTTCTGATTCTCATTATCCTGCACTTAGATTCGATTCATACCACGTGATTTTTAATGGTATACGGTAGAACAATGTAGAGGAATGATATCGAGAGTGATCATTTTCTCGTGAGCGAAAAACGTCGACGCGAGCGATCAGTTATGTATTTCGTCACGCAATGGCTATCGTGACTCGAAGAGTTGGATGAGATATTATAAGTAAAATGAAAAGTTTGACCGAGTGCATTCTGAAGAGCCAAGTTATTACCCAACGTCTACCCTCGAGGGGCATTTAATTATATGCATAAATCACCTACACGTCATTTATTTAGTTTCATTGGTCTTTCTAGATTTATTTTTTCTCTGCACCGACGTCTCTTCTGTCCGAGAAATGTAAACGTTCACGTTCAGGGTTTTCGCCAAAGCAAAATTTAATTAAAAGTATCGCGACGTCGAGGGCAAGTAAAACTGAGAGTGAAATTTTATTACTCAAAATTGCAGAACGCTTGGTTAAAAAATTCAATTTCACATGAATAGTTTAAAATTTTCTAATTACGCCGCAAGCCTATCGTGGTGCAAGAATGAGACTTAATCCATTAGAATATTGAATTTCAATTTAGTTTCAATGAAATTTTGCTGCAGGGGCGTAGGTTCCACAAAATAAGAACCACTGGCGCGTGCGCCAAAAAATTCACTCCAGCTATCTTTATAGTACGTTGAGCGGTAGGTACGTAGATACTAACAATGAGCAGCGTAGGTATATGCGTAAATTTATCCGCGTAGTGGTCCAGAGCAACTATAGCTACAAAATCGCATCTCGTCGCATCGGCTGCGAAGATCCCGAAGGCACAGCTGGTCCCGGTGTATAGATGAAGTCTCGGATGAAGTACATAAACTATACCGACCTGCATCCCCTCGCACTACCGCCGATTTATCTACTAGAGTTCCCTGTAGGGCCCAAAGATTCTCCCCTTTAAAAGGAAAAAAAAAGAAGAAGAAGAAAAAAAGAAAGACAGACTCCACCGGAACTCGCATGCACGCGTTGTTCTTTATGTCTTCAAATATATCTACGGTGTTGAGCACCTCTCATTAGGGTGTATACCTGCTTCATATACCTACAGTGATCGTCAATTCGACCCGCGCCACCATATAGAATAACGATGGCTTGTGACAAGATTTTTTTTCACCCTCCCCATATTATACTAAACCAATGTCGGCCATTATGTCCATGTGGTAGGTATAAATACGCGCAAAAGTACCGGAAGTCAGGGTTGTGCTCGAAAGAGAAAATGAGTGTTACTTCTTCCGATACAATTTTTCTTTCTTTTTTTCTTTCTCATTCCATAAATAAAAAAATATACGTAAGGTAAGTTCAGCAATAATTTGCGGATGATTAAAATTCTTTTCTTTTTTTCTTTCTATTTTTTTTTTTTTTAATGACACAACTACGATACCGTCGTTTAATACGTCCCTGAGCAGCCGCGACTACAAGGCGAAGGGATCGAGTTTTAACTTTTAATGCGAGGTATTGGCGCGAAGGTACAGACGATACGCACACATGTGTATCGTAGATACGTACCAAAAGAAAAAAAAAAGAAAAAAGAAAAGAGGGTGCTGCTCCGTGCGACGTGCGTGTAAACTGTACGGGGTGCGTGTTTTCTGAAGGGATATTTCTCCGCTGATTATCGGTTCACGGTTATTAGCAAAGTATCGCGTGTTTCCACACAAACATCCTAATAATTCTTCGGCGTGTTAGCCGCGCGCACGTTACGAATATTACGATAGTTTACGGTGGCGATGGTTACGTTGTTTTTCAGTAGACATATCGCATATCGTGTATGTAAAGCTCAAAAAATCGACGGACACGGTCAATTAAATCGCCCGTACGCATCTGTACGGATATAATAAAACACTCTGATAAGAAAGAAAAAACTAATATGCGAGAACAGACGAATAGAAATAAATTACAAAAAAATTTTAAATAATTTCATCAATCACCGCCATTTTTTGTTTCAAATCTTTACAATGATTTCGATGTGATCAGTTAATTGTTGGTTAACCCCACAGAGGTTTTACATTTTTTTTTTCTTATATAGGTAATTTATGCCGTGAAATGTATTAAAATTAAAAAAAAAAGGTTTGATATTAACTGTAAAGAAAAAAAAATAGAATTCAATTTATCGGTGGACATTGTTCATCATATAGAATTACCGCCTGTATGTACTGGAAATTTTTAACCGGATACTAACGTACCTATAGATTCTATATTACATACTTTTCTTGAATTATACGTATCGATTTTGTTTTTTTCTTAATTCTTGTAAGCGAATACTGTGAAGTACGATCGAAAAATATTGTCGTGGAATGAGAGCAGCTTGAATAAAAGGATGAGAAAATTTGAAAAAAAAAAAATAAAAAACGTAAGAGAATTAAAAAGAGTCTGACCGATGTTAGTTAATGTGTATGAATACGCGTAAGCTGCATCTTGCCATATTTTTCATATATGCTGTCAAAGTAAATAGTCTTGTTTTCGTCGTGTTAGACACGTGCGGGCGAATCGTTTTTTCACTTGATATTATCGTATCATTATAACAATTATACTATCAATTTATGAAAAATTCATAAGGTTATAACGCGCGTATACTTGTACATAATTTTCCAAGTTGATATAGATGGATAAAAATTATCCGCATAATGTAAGGCATGTAAACGGTGCTTCGATAAAATGAACGCAAAGACAAAAAAGGAAAAAATTAAGGATGACTAATAACTAGAATCTAGATCGATCGAATTTAAAATAGGTACGTTACGATCATCGATCGCTCGGTCGACATCGATCGTACCATGAAATTATTCCTCCGATAAAAATTATCATCTTCTAAATATAGTATGCACACACACATTTATTTACCTCCCTGCGATTTACTGTACGAAAAACTTTCGTTTGAGAACCGCGATAATACTCATTATATGGTATAAGAAGCTATGTTTGCAGTGCGATTAGTAGCCGAGTGGCACGTACACCGAGTTGTCAGCTGGTGTCAAAAGAGGGTCCAGTTTAACAGAAAAAACGACGACGACGACGACGCCCGATCTCGTCGCGAACGGCCGTGTCATCCAGTTGTCTTAGTTTCCATTCACAAATTAAAACCGTAACAGAGTCCCTAGACGGACCCTGAGTTTACGAATCTTTCAAATTTGCTATAAAATTGAGGGCAACGAAGCTCATGAAAAATTCGTATAATTATAGTACGTAAAAGTATCGCGGTCTACACTGAACCGTGTGGGCGAGACGAGGCGGTACGTAGATAAAATCAGATCCTTGATATTGAAGTTGCAATTTGTCTTCATTATTTTTGATTTTTATAATAACTTCCATTTGAAGATTTTTGTAATTACACCGTGGCAAGAAACAAAAAAGAAAGAAAGAAAATGGGGTCGTAGCAGCGCACTCAGCGATTCTACGACTGCTCCAGATTCCAGAAAGCGCGAATCCACGAGATTTTCGACTTGAAGTAAAAAAAAAAAAATGTTAATGTGGTATAATTCCAAAGTTGACTTCGAGCCTCGGTTCATCATACCACACCGCACACATGTGTATACGTAACTGGAGTTTAATACGTACGTATCAATTTTGGCAAACCGATCGTAATTGTTTATGACAAGCAAATTAGCGATATTATACCTACCGGTATACGGTATAAAAATATCATCGAACGTGTGCGCGAAAATGTGCGGAGTAAAATAAAATCGATCGTCGATAAAATTCAGAGAAATCGTGCTAATTGTGTACCTACATATATTTAAATCGCGATTCCCGGTTCTCTGCAAATTTCACAAATGAAAATCAATTCATTTATTTCTTACGTTCGTTTAATTTAATTGAACGTGACATCGGCGTGTATATACTTTTTCTTTTTGCCAATTCACGGTCTATAATACTTTTTTTATAATTTAAAATAATAAGATTATTATTACTGTACGATTATTTCTAAATGAGGTTCCAATTTCGATACATACACATACGCGCGTACATCGTCGCCTCATATTCATAGCGTAAAAGTGAGGCGTGTGCAGTGAGTTTGCTATATTAGCAACGACCTCAAAAAACCGTTCACGATTAAATTGCAGACCGCGTATGAGAGTCGTCGCTATATGTATAGCTAAAGAATCGCAAGAATGTCAGTCTAGGTCCGTAATTTTTGAGTCAAAAAAAAATTGCAAAACAATAAAATGAAGAATCGCGTTAAAATCAAATTAAAACGCCGTGCACAGGAAAGGAAAGAAGCTGAATAACTTCGGAACAATTTTTAACGCGCAAACTTTGTGGTATATACGTACACCGTGCAGAGTTGTATATCATCATCCACTCATCTCTGTCAAAGGTCAGAACAATCAAAAATTCAGTTTTCAATCCGTGCGGTTCATTATACCAATAATATATTGAATTCGTGCGTGATCGATATCAATACGTACCTACATAAAAAAAAAAAAAGAAGAAAGAAAAGAAAAAAACAATTTAAGAAAACGGTACAGGCAAAATTAAATCCAATTCGCATACTGTAAGGAACCGTAAACTTTGGTTGCCCCCATGCATCGTCAAATATCGAGTGAAAATGATCGGATAAATTGAATCAAAAATATATAGTGTGTAATTTTAAATCACACCATTGACGACGCGATGCATCGGTATATGTATACGGTGCAAATGTATTACCTGTATATAATCCGATTCCCACAGTACTTGGTGTGTTTTGTAGGTAATACATACGGTCAGACTCGAAGTTATAACGAGGGCGTGGCACAGGCACCACTGGCGAGTTGCGAGCTTAGTGCACACGCACATACGTAAATATGTACGTAGGTACAGCGGAGTGTAAATATGTGTAGGTATATAACATTTATGGTATAGTTGCGACAGATAATGAAGGAAGGCCCCACGCAGAGCGTTGTAATATCTGTTCCGCACCGGGTATATTATTATATAGTCGAAGTATATATTATACATACATGTATGGAAAATGGTCTATTACACGGAGGAGATAGAAATACGTACGATACATCGTGGGTGTATTGATATAACGAAGAGTAGGAGTTACAAGTCGGTATGTGCATAATATACGACGAGGACTCGAAATACATCGTACTCCGCACCGCGGTACTACGTCGGGGATGTGCACGATGCGTATTATAATTTCAGAAAAATGACAGCGCGGGTGTAGCCCGAAAGAAAAGTAGAAGGCTAGAATTCTTTTCTATAAATTTTCATTTTTACCTCGTATTATACATGCGTCCGTAGGCTACGCGCCGAATGTTGCGACCGCGCGACCACCACAACCATACCTATGCCTACATGTATACGATATAATTAATATATTCCGCTGTTCTCCGACCGGATCCACGGGTCAGATGATCAAGACTTTTAATTCAATTTCCTACGCGCTTATACATTGCGACATCAGACCGTCACGATCGTTTTACGCTTTATACACTTTATAATAACCCGCGTTTATCCGAGCATTCAATTTTTCATGAAGAGAGAAGCGAAAAAAAATAAATAATGAAGAAACAAAATAATGATTGAACGAAGTTAAATAGTCGATGGGTTCTGATCGTCGAAATTTCAGAGATACACTCGCGGACAGGGCGTCGCTATTATCCGTTACCACCGTAAACCCTGTGTAATAATGACGCGATGTAACAAAACGTCTTGTAGCTTAAAAAGCCGAGAAACAGTACCTCTGGAGTAAGGCTGCAACGGCAAGTGGGTATAAAGTTACACAGAAATTACGCAATTTGTAGATCTAGTCACTTTCTAGTCGGTTCCCCGCGTTCAAGTTGTTCATAACCGAGCTATACGTACAGTCGCGTCGGGCGCAAGGTTATCCGGACTGGTCGTCTCCGTGGGGCTCCAACGTCCATACGTACCCGCAACACCTATCGTGGTACCGTCACCAAACTGAACATAATCATAACTCATTACCGCTGCACCAGAACAACGCGTTCCGATATACCAAAGCAGATCCACGGACGTCGAGTGGCATCCGCCACTGGCAATTTTTTTTTTTTTAATTTTTTCTGTTTTTTTCTTACACCAGTTTCATCAAAATTCCCTCCACACTGTAAGGATCGGTTATAAGATGATACAAAAATGAAGAAAAAATAATTAAAAAAAAATATGGCGAAATAATCAGCACGATTCAGTAGCGATGATTTCGCAAAATCATAACGCACCGTGCAGTTTTATAGGTATACATATACATATACTGTATGGTATAACTGAGAGAAACATCGCAAACTTTTCGTCCTCCTCCTCCTCGCGCGGTGATGATGCGGCAGCGAGAAAGAACATAAGAATATAAGGTAAGGTATAAGAATATAAGGTACACGGTGGTATATACACGAAGAGGGTCAACGAACCGAGAAACACCATGGAACTAACTTAACTACGTCAAACTTGGTCTTGAACCGCTCTTCTTTACACCTGGGTTTTCGGTACGCCTTGTTATGCGATGTTCAAAGGTAGATTTTATGGTTCAAATCTTCGCGCTCAGCCGCTTCGCGATCTAACGTGGCAAAAAAAAAAAAATAAGATGAATAAAAAAAACCCGCCCTTCAAAAGAGTCCTCGACAAAATTTTCTAAATTCACTCTCATCGTGCGCGAATCCAACGAGGATGATTTTTCACCCTGTACAGATATCGAAATGTGTAAAAACGTACGTTTGGCTACAGGAGCTTTCAGTTTTTTTTGTCTTTTACAGGAAAATTCACTTCCTCGTCGTACCAACTGATATTTTCATCTTCGTCATAATTTCTCGTGACATGCGGCTTTCCACTGTTTTTTAATAAAATTACAAATTATCCCCTTCCATAAAATTAAAAATAACACCGTCCATACAAGAGTCTGAAGCACCGAAAAGTCTGGCGATATTTCGTTTGGGGTGTAAAAGATAGCAGGGGGTCTTCCACATCGCCACGAGTCAAAAAGAGAGAGAAAGGAGAAAAAAAAAGTAGAAAAGAGAGGGCATAATCGGGAGAATAGTTCGTTGGAAAGATTTGGAAGACTGTCGCGTTCTATGCAACTATAACTAACTGCAGCCCTTCAAAGTATATTTTCTTTGTCAACGCAGCTGCGTCGTTTTCTGCTAAACATCGAAGTTCCGGAGTTGATGCCGATCCGTACGGATGCGCTGTAGTTTCTTTGATTTTTTCAGATTTTTTATTAATTTGATAATAAATTTTTTTGACCCCGTGTAAGTGCGATGAAAATTATTATTCCCATCTTCCGTGCTAACATTAATGTAGGTAACGTACGCCAATTAACGGGATGATGCGATATACATATAGATTCTCAAATATAACGGAGCCAATTCAGGAAGGTTATGCGTACGCTTATATACGAGACGATCATCAGAGCTTGATTTCAGACTTTCAGACTCACCTGAGATAGAATGAACGGACAAACGCCTAATTAAAACTGTTTAGTTTGTAGGTTAAAAAATGAACTCCGTGGTTATACGTAAACAAAATTCAAAACTAAAGTACGCTACAACCATGTATGGGATGCAATTAGCGTAGCCTATCCGAAATCATTTAATTATATTGCTAATTATTTTATAATTGACCAGATTCATTTGCGATTTGATTTAATTAGATCAAACAATTTTCGATCCCTGCAGGAGCCGCTAACGATGACGTGTCGCATATATAATCTCGTACAATATTTGGGGGTGGATGGAAACCAGATTCAAAAGGAAATAAGGTGGAAATGAATTTTCTTTTTCGAACATCTGCATCAGGCGGGCATGCCTCCCTTCCTTCACGCTCTTAATTCTTTCTTTCCTTTTTCTTCTCACTTTCCTCTTATTTAGGCTAGCAGATTTCCGTTCAGCCGCATAAATCGGTCCTCGCGCGTAGTGTGTAGGCATAATATTACACACCGGAGGAAAGCAATTTAAATAAATCCGATAGCTATGTAGATCAATTTCCTTTTTTCGCAGGTCTTCCATTTTCTTCCTCTATCTGTTCTTCTTCATCTCCCATATTATGTCGTATGCTCGTACAATCACCGCCGTGTAGATTTTCGGTGTAAAAAGCAGATACACACAACACATCGTCACGCACATCTCAATCAAAAAAATTGACTGCTCCATATCCAAAAATTATCCAATTCATTATTGCAATTTTTCGATGGAATGTTCAAACCAATGACGTGAATAAAATAATGATCAATAAAAAATAATAAAAATCGCAGCAAAGAAATAAAAAAGAAATAAGAACTTGTATAATATTTTTTTAACTGCGTATGTATTTACTTTGGACGTATATTAATTACCTATATGATTATTGGAAGACGATAGTTCATTCGGTATATCGAAGCATAATTTTTTTTGTTCGTTCATCTCGATATTTCCAGCTCTTTCGGCAATGATTGGTCCGATGGAAATAACGTGGTGATAGGTTTTGAACTTGAAAAATGGTCGGTTTTTAAAATTAATTTACACAGCCCGTTTACGATGTATGTACCTCTTTACATATCCGTTTTGCACAGCACGTGGTTTAGTGCTATTTTGCACCTATATCTGGTATGATACCAGATCTAAAAATAGAATAATTGCAAATATTTTTACATCGGGTATCGTACGGTTATATGTATCGTGCTGTGTCTGGATAATTTTTTTATTTATTTCTTTTTGCTCGTTCAGTTAAAGAGTACATGCGTTACGAATCAGAGGAGAAAATACTTCTGTTTGCAGGGTAAAGAGAAGAAAAACCAAAAAAAAAATGAAATAAATAAAAATTGATAAACCTCGAACAAAGCAAACGAGCACCTATTACACAAATATTGATCACCTAACATTTGCACATAGGTAAATAATATTTATGTACACATGTACATAATGCTATTGAATATATTATACTCTTATGTAACGATCATCACCCGTTATCAACGCGCGAACAAAATGATAATACGGTAATTATGAATTTGACACCGCAATAATCAGAATGAATAAACGGGATTCGTCGCGATTTTCTTTTCGTTCTTTTATATTTTTCAAATCATCTCATTGACGCGCATTCGATTATAATAATCCTGACATTTTAATTAATCGATTGCAGAATAACCGATATCGATAAAATATTATATATATTTTCGCACATAATCCCCGTGGAAAAGATAAACGGCAGCTAATGAATCAGAAGTATGAGGTGGCGCTGTGACGAACATGTATAATAATCAAGTATTGTATTCATTATAATTTGATCAACGGGGTGAAACAATGGCTCATATCATTCATTTATTAACGTGTTTGCTACTCAACGGTTATGAGGACCTCTCGATACGCCGAAAACTTCAGCTCGTTAATATACAGATATATTCCTGATGAATGTAACGCACACGCATGAAATGCTATGATTTTTTTTCTTCTCTTTTTTCTTATAATGTAAACCAAATCGAAAGACGATTTCTCTGATTACGAGAACTGTTTCGTTCGTGATATATATCAGTAAACTGTGTAATTCAATCCTCTTTCCGAGGTTCCGAAAACCATTGCTATATACGAAAAATGAAACGTTGGAAAGAAATAATGAAATTTAAAAAATAGATAAATAAATAAAAAGTATACATCTGCGACAGTTCATATTATACGTAGGTATGGGACGATTTGTATTTCTTATAGGGTGCAGGCAGCGTTTTATTTGATTCTTTATAAACCGCACGCTTTCAGAGGACACGAAGAAGAAGAGTCTCGGTTATTTCGTGGGTTTTTTACCCCTTCGCATCCAGATGAAAAGCGAAATTATAGGTTTAGTATAGTCAGTGATTCATGGCCGTGAAACAGTCGGTGATGGGTCCGAATATAATCGTATAATTACCGAGAGATGCACACTAGCTGCAGTGCTGAGGTAAGGAATCGCGGTCGGTCCAGCAAACCCAGAGGGCCTCCGACGCCGGACGTCGCGTCGTCGCGTATTAAATCGACTATGTGTATAAGATCAAAAAGACGATTTGAAACCTTGACTCAAATATAAAATACCTACAGTCGGAGAGACCAGACTATATAGGGTGCGCGCTTGATTATGCCGCAAAAATTTTCTGAAATAAAATTTATCGCTGCACATTAAATGCTGCAGACGTGACACTTTTGTTCGGTTTTCGTTAGAAATAAAATTTTTTCATCCAAACACACGCATCGACGTCGCGACGCGGAATCTACGGAGAAAGTGCAACGCCGTCGTCAAAGGAAGCACGTGCATATTTAGTAGAATCAATGGCGGTTGGTTGGTTGGTTTTAATGTCGAGGGCCACGCACCCCAACTTTGTTGAGCTTATCCCGACCAACCCCTTTCTCTCCTCTCTCTTTATCGTCTCAAATTGTACTCGTATCTCTTTCTCTCTCTCGCTCTCTCTCCTCTACAGGATTACATCGCACCACCTAACTAGAGAGTGCTTCTCGCTACCGTCGAATCAATAAATACCGACCTGAGCCGACCCTGGGACGACCTGACCCTGTAGTATATGGATATGTAGATTTACCATATAAATTTATATACCTGATTTTACCGCTACGCTTAGAGCTGTACGCATCATGCCCGAGTAAGTATACGTGATACCAATAAAACGCATCGAGCCAAATGCTATTCCCGAACCAAAATTTAAAAAAGAAAAAAAAATATTTATTTGGTTCTACGAGTATTCCATTTGCCATAAACTTTTTTTTTTTTTTCTTTTAAATCTCCGGTAATCTCACTTCGCTAAAATAATTTCTTCAGAAGTTATACAACGATCTCTATATGAATTATATTGTTGAATGAATCGTTGTCGTTTTTTTCAACGTTCTTCGATATTAATATTAATTTTTCTTTTGTTCGATACGCGTGTACCACATAAGATGGAATAATCAGTGTGCAAATCAGAGGATGAATAAAAAAAAATGAAAATAATCTTAGGCATAGTTGTCTTCGGTATATAAGGTGAGCAGGTAGGTTTCATAAATGCATGTATACATAAAATATTATTAAGGGGGCGGGGACGACATCATGTAGAATTGCGTAAAAGCCAACGCAACTCGAAGTACGAAGGAACGAAGTAACATCGGCGTTACTAGAAATACCGCATACTTAGTCCTCGCGTAGCTCCTAGTCAAACCTGTGGTTAAATTTCAGGTTTATCAAACAGCTGGACTTATGCAACCTTTGGACATCTAGCGACAAAATTACTCAATCATTTTGCGGAATATGATGTCCCTTCGCCCTAACCTAACCTGTACCTCGAAAACACGATAAAAACAAATAAATCCAATGACAATCGAACGATCAATCGACCGTTTCGATTATCTTCTCTTTCTCACCCTTAAAAATTTTCCGTTGCGGATCAAGTTCGGAAGTTTTGATTTTTTCGTGTCTTGAATAATTTCAACCCCAAAAATTTTTATTCAAGACTGTACCGCGTCCCGCGATCGTTCCAGACTTTTTCTAGATGCCTTTCGTATGTGTACACCATATATTACGCACTGCACGCCATATGGTTGTAACGCACGCGTGATCGCAGAAAATCCACGTATGGCTTTATCCAGCGTAGATGCGACGCAACGCACGGGGAGGAGGTGGATTTTGGGTTCGTGATAAAATTTTTGACTACCGTTAAAAGTAGAGCAAATTTTTAATTACTACACGCGTAATTCATGCGTGCGTGAAATTAGCGCGATCAAATTCGTGCTCATTTTGCAGCGCGTGTTTTTGAGGAGTGAGAATTACGTACTTTATTTTTCATTTTAACCACCGCAGCGCATAACTTCGTAGGTCTCTTAAAATTATTCGTTCTTAAAACAACCGGGTTCGGGGCACGCGACGATCATTATTAACGAGACACCCGGTACGCATTTACACCCGTTTGTAGCGTGTCCCTCGCCTTGGCTCCACCCTAAACACCGTGCGAGGGGGATAAGCTGTCTGAGTTTCCGCAATGTCTGTGAATACCAGCGTAAACATTTGTGGTGATATTAAAAGCTGTATGGTATGTAGATAGGTACAAATGCATACGATCATCTGAGCCAACTGCTACTGATTTGGTACAAAGTGAACGGGCGGAGATGACGAATTATTCAGATATTCGCTATCGAATGTATAAACATTTTAATGATACGGCGTAAATTTGATCGATAAATTGAAAAAAAAAAAAAAGTAAGAAATTGCGTGACGATTTCATGTATAAGGTATACTAAAGAAAAATTTTAATTTTGCAGTAAAATTGCATAAGCTTGGTTCGGCATAATAAATGCCATATTTGTATATGTATTAACCGGAAACCGCAGCTGAGAGCTAGACATTCCAGAGTTCAAGGGTTTGGTTCTTGAATTTGTTTATTCCATAGCAACATTGAAATACCTTTATAAACGAAGGCCTTACCAAGGCTATACAAGCAACCGTTGTACATAAACTGTGACAATCGTTGTTTACGTTCTCGTCACTGCGTTGCGCGTCTTCGCGCCAAGATATCTGAGACTTGGAATAAGCAGATAGAGTATAATGAGTTTTTCTGCGACCACGGCAAGTTCGAATGGATTTATGAAAAAAAAAAAAAACAAAAAAAAACCATGATTATATAAAACGATGTGAGGCGAATACACAAACGGAGAAGAGCTAATCAGGTCGGTATCAACGAAGGTATGAGTATAAACAAAAGTGTGTTAATTATCGGAAAGCTTTTGCCTTTATTCCTCGCGTAATTAAGCTTTCTCTCTCATTTTTCTTTTCTTATATTTCACGTTCTAAGTATCTAATTAATTACCGCACCCTTGTTAATCCGCAAGCTCTCCCTCTTGAAGTTTATCGAAAAGTTACGATATCTCGGAGCTGGTAGACCGTAGTAGGTATTAGAGGGATCCGCGAGTATTTTTTGTCGCTATAAAAAAAAAAAAAGTAAAAAGCCGAATTGGCAGAAGCACATTCGGTTAGTTGAGCATATTATATACGAGCAATTCAGAGAACTGAACGTTACTGAAAATCAGCCGGCTTATGTGCAGCTTAAACGAAAACGCTACTACTAAATGTTATCGAATAAACTTCCTTCCTCCTTGAATGAGACTCCGATGACGGTGACGTCATTAATATATTAATATTGTGAAACTTGACTTCGCATAGGTTCACGCAGGGGGGCAACATTACGTTCGAGAACGCACAAAATACTCGTCGTCGACTTTGTCATACGACATGAAACATTAACATAACTGAACTCAACCGAACCTCGCGCGAGGCCAGAGCTCTTCGGGTTATAACCATAATCATCGTCATCATCATGATCATCACCACCATCATCAGGGAGAATGAACCGATGCCGGACCGGAAGCCGTTCGGTTAAAGCAAACAATTAGGTCGGTGGATTAGGCAGCCTGAGGACCAAATCTAGAGATATCGCAGTTTTTCATCTGCTCCAGGAAGAACACGTAGGGGAAAAAAAAAAAAAAACAGAAAATTGAACGATCAGGAAAATCACGGATATGAGACGAATGAAAAAAAAAGAGATGGAGAAAAAACTTCAACAGGTTACAAGGTGATGTACAAGGTGGTTTTGGATGGGTTAATTTTTTTTTTTTTAAATAAAACTATATCAGTGGTAAAGTTTCTTTTCAGATCTATACGCCGGATACCGTAACCGTTAAAGAACCTGAGGAAAGAATAAAAGAGAATAGAATAGAATAGAATCCGCATGGCACACAGAAAGGTTGAGCTGGGATGATCCCGCAGGGTGTTCGGGAAACGCATACCTAAACACTGTGTAAATTCCGAAGGAATTCAGAAGTACAAGAGGACCCGACGTACGTTTACCAGTTAGAACTTTGAAGATTTTTCATTCTCAGAGTGGGACAGTTTGCTTGAGTTGAGAACCATTGACTCGATCCTCTCTCAGCTGGGGCTAGTTACTGATTGTGAGAGGAGACTAAAAGGCGCGGATACGGCAACAACGCCGAAGCCGTTCCGTTGCCGCCGTTGCTGCTGCTGTTGCTGCCGCTGCTGCTGTTACCGCGGCTGCTGCTGCTGCTGCTGCGAATGGTGGTGGGTGCTGATCGACGTACACGTGCATCTTTTGCCCCTGCAGGCTCCTCCCGTCATACAGGCTGATGCGAAATAAACTCGAACGCGCCCACGCACCTGGTCAAAGCGACGCGTGCGTAAGAGCATTCAACGTACGTGAAAGGGATGCGGACAGAGTAGTGGGGAAAACGTGGTCTTGGTCGCGTTTCTGACTGCAACCGCGTGACTCGTCCGATCTCGAGTCTGGACCAAAATCGCACGCTTTTTTTCACCTTTCCTTTCAGCCCTTTCACGTTGAAGTTATACTTTGATCGAACGATAAAAATTATTCAGATCCTGCAACATCGGGTTAAAAATGACGCATTATGGTGAAACGAGCAACAGCGGAACTTGCGGGAGGTGCACCGAAAGAAAAAAAAAAAAAAAAAAAAAATGAATAAGTAATTTATATCAGGGATAAAGTGCAGCTGAGAAAAGTAAATCCGAGCGTCATAATTCACGTTTATGACGGGCATTTGTCAGCGGTAAAACGTTCGGCTCAATACGTGGCTCCTCATGCTTGAATAAATAAGCACTTTGTCTCGATTATTCAATCACCGGATAGCTGGCGTTCTACAGATCACCAATCACCGATCAACCGACAAACCACTACGCGATGTAGATGAATATTAACGCGAGAAGGATACTGTAAGTAATTCCAAGGAATCTACATCCGTTTTCACCTTTGTACAACAGACGTACGGATGGGATGAGAATTTCCGAAGAATAAAAAAAAAAATAAAATAAAATAAAATAAGGAATCCTGCGAGTTTATCATCGAACCTTAAGACTCGCTATGACGAACCCTTGGATGAGGCAGTAAATCAGAGCCACATAATTCCGAGGCTACTTTCACACCGAAGTAACGAGAACGAAGTGGTCGACGACAAACGAGAAATATTTTTCTGACATTCCATTCCATCGGTAGGTATATAGCATGATACTCGGATAAAAAATAATACGTTCATTTCATGCTATGTATAACTATAACAAGTGAAAGCCTGGGATTTTCAGTTTTGACGCTCGTAAGTTAGCGAAAAATATTTTCCTGAATCTGAATAAGTATATCGTGATCGAATTTCATTTTTTCAAAACTCGTATTAAGGCCATGTGGGTAGATAACCAGTCGATTGTTTTCCTTGTTACAGGCGCATAAGATGGATAAGACTTAGATTGGCGTGGGCGGATTCTCTTTGGTTTAAAAGTAACGTAAGAGACTGTGAGACTTTCTCCGATCGACACAATACAGATTCAGTTACAAACGCGTGCAGCAGCAGCAGCAGCGGCATTACTACGAGTAGGAGGGAGGTATCTCTATTATCTTCATCGCCGGTTCGTTCCCAGCTGGTTCAAGAAAGTTCTTCAAATTAACGAATCAACGCGAACGAACGCGCGATCTCTATTATTTCCGAACTGGTTTTTGCGCGCACCAAAAATTATTCTATCAATGTCCCGAGATTTAGGCCGAGGATAAATGAAACTCGAGAAAAAATCGTCCACGTTATATTCGCCATACCGACTCGTGTCACGCACATAGTCACTACGAACACAGCAGAGCGAAAAAGCTGCGTAGGCGTTCGGCATTACACATTTTCAACAAACTACATGGTCCGAATTAAACAAAAGTCTTTCTGAAAGACTTCAGATGTACGCCGACGAGCCGATATTCAAATTTTACCCGTCCGAAGTGGTCCTAAATTAATGAAATAAACAGAAATGATTGCCTGCATAGGACTACCTGGCGTCTGGTCTAACTCCCGTGGTCTTCCAGAGGTTAGTGGTACCTGCGGTTGATTTCATCGTTTGTCGTTTCGAACCAGTTCTTTCCCAAGTTGAACCGCGAACCCTCTGAGTTGGTAACCGTTAAAATAAAAAGATACGGTGAAAATAAAAAGTGAAAAGACAATGGGATCAAAGCATTCTCTTTCACTATACATGCAAGAAATCTGAACACGTTGGTGAAAATTAACGCGACTATCAACATCGAGCAATCTTTATCGTCCGTACCTGATCTACCTATTCGAAGATCGGGATTTAACCGGCCGGTGAAAATCCTCCTGCCAATTGTAACGTGGACTACATTTCATTTATTTTCATAACAGATTTTTTTTTTTTTTACCGAGAGTCTTCTGGTTATTCCTCTTTTCACCTAACTCGACAACTCTTTCAATCATTCCGGCATTTCTATGTGATGCACCGTGTATAATTTTATACACCTATATATACAGGGTCGAAAGTTAATTTCGTTGCGTCTACAGCCCAGGTGCACGTACGTCCAGTTTTTTGACATGTGTCATCCGACTACAATGAGGCTACTAATTGTGAGTGAAGATTTGCCGCGGAGTAAGTAGCTAGTCGTAGAGAAATATGAAGAAAGAAGTTATTCATTTTCATGTATCTGCCTGGCTTCAAAAGACACGTCACATGCTACGTATATGATAAAATATGTACAACGAAATGACATCGCGTACGGAGTCAGGTATGTGTGTATCATGCATACATAGGTAATAAAACGGGGTATCGTCAACCACGAAGATTTCCGGAGCGAATAATAACAATAACGAGTAAGGAAGGCGAATGGAAGAAAAAAATGAAAGAAAAAGAAAATAAAGATGGAATCCATTCCCTTTCACGAACCGCGTGAGTATAACGTCAAGCGAATGTCGAGACCCCATCGTGTCTGGAACGTCCGGAGCAGTTGAAACCTTGAGGTGAGAATACTGCGGCAGTCTGGGTGGTCAACGACGACGGGGTATTACGGTGTTATAGTGCGTTACCTACCGGACCTGCATAGAGAAAAGGGATTGCAAAGAAAATAAAAGAAAAATTCATTCAACAGTCAAAATCCGAGCCGTACGCGTCGTATGAGAGTAAGCCGAACCGCACGATCAAACGACCCGAAGAACCTCTTTAAGTATAGGTAAGCATGCACCGGACCGTCAGGGTCACTCAAGAATATGAATTTCTGTCAGACACTTCAAAGAAAAATCCATCCAGTCTCCTCCAGCTACGAGTCTTCGATGAAATTTCTCCCGCGCTTGGATGCGACGCGATTTGCTTCTTCTTTTTTTTTTCTTTCCGTTAATTATGAAAAAAAATCGGGGGGAAACGTGGTTGAAGAATATATGGAGCGAACAGACGACGCTATAACCCTGTGCCGGAATGCGGGACAGTGGCGATCATGGACGCGGCACGCGCCTCTCTCTTCCCATATATCTACCTTATACCTATGATACGTAGAGAGAATTTGGGGGATCTCGGGCGCGCCTGATGCAGAGACCGCAAAAACGTGGCCCGACGACCTTACCGTCTCTCCGTAACGCCGGCAAATTCATTGCTCTTACTGGTCAGTGGTCACACGACGACAGTTACTTAACGGCTCTCAAGCGTCTCTTACGACGACGCATCGCACGCGGTGTACGAGAAACTCCAGGAGTCTCCGATACTTTCGACACTCTCCTCGACACTTTTTCTCGCTACATGAGGATATTTTACATACGCTATATAATATCGCACGCCCGCAGCATCCAACGTCAGGGTCTGTTCTGCAGTTCCTGCAGAACCAAAAGTTCTTTGTGAGAGAGTCTCTGTTATTTTTACGACTAACTCCAGGGTCCAGACGAGAAATGGTCTCGCATTCTCAGCTGCTGACGCGTCTGATAATTATTTAGAATCGGTCTAAAAGTCGCGGTGGGAACGGCAGCTTATACTCCACCTTCCCTGTACCATATAATTCCTAACGAATTTATTTCTCACCACACGCAAACTACGATCATTTAATTATACAGACAAATCTCTACCTCATCCGCAGGAATAATTCTTTCGCAAAAAATTTTGTCAACATATTTAAAGATGAATAAATGAATGAATTTAAAAAAATGGAATTAAAGTTATTTAATCCACAGTAGGCAAAGTCCATTTTCTACACCGGTGTGATCTAGGCGACCCTGAGATATATTTTTTATCTAAAAGGATCCAAACCTTGGATTTCTAAATTATGGCGTTGAGAATCCCTGATCGATCCAGCTTCGCACTGATACAAGACGTCTGTCCATCCATCCATCCATCCATCCGTTCGTCTGTCTGTCTGTCTGCTCGCCGCCTCCGATGCAAATCCTCCGTACACGGATGGAATATATGTGCTAACCTGACCCCACTTTTCTCTGTTCTCCTCTCCAGCTCTTTCTCCTTCTCTCAGCACCGGCTGCTGCTGCTGCTGCTGCTCAGCACTCTCGTCTCTCTTCTCTCGTCGACACAAGGTGAACATACCTATTCCGTAAGAATCGAGACTGAAAGAGGCTGAGACTGAGATGAGGCGTTGTCTGCAGTAGGTAGAGGTAGTACGGTGGTCACTTCGACGATCTCCGTTTGTTCGCGATACAGCAAAGTCAGTTTTTGCGATAACGTCATTTGTTTTCACCTTCCATACGTACTGCCACTGTCGCGGCTTACAGTTTATGAGGTGAAAGTGCTCTCAGCTCTATATATCCTCCTCTGGTTTTTTTTTGTCCTCCGGAAGAGAGTAAATTTCGCTCTTTTAGTTTATATATTTTGTTTTTTTCTTTTTGACTGACCGCGCCGAAAACGAACTATTCAGCATTTCTAGAACTGCTCACCGACTCCCATAGCATCGAATGAAGTAATGGTTGTGGCCTGCAGGCTGTACGAGATCCTATGGAACTGGTTGCACTACCGAATATACTAAGAATAGCGGTTTCGCTGGCGCGTGGCAAAACTCACGAGGGCCTCATGTTACGGTGTTCAGTTAGACCGAACAATATACGAATGGGCAAACACCTCCGAGTACGATGAGCTCTCTTATACGTCAGCAATGCAGCGGTGTAAAAATCGCGGTGATTGTACATGCGGAGGAATCCCTGACTCTCGATCCCCCCGATGTATGTTCTGTCTTTCTTTAATTCATTATATTTTATTTCAACCGATTTTTTTTCTTACCCTGCAAGTTATCCGCGGAGAGCGAGCGAGCGGTTAACCTCGCGAGGATGTGCGAAGCGAACGCGAGTGTTGGGTGCAGTGGATATTATCGCGCGTTAAGCGTAAGCCGCCTCTAGCTTCGGAGTTGAATTCGAAGAGACAGATGCAAATAACGAACGTGAACCCGAAGGAGATAGGGAGCAGTTTCACCGCTTCCGATGCGCCGTATAGAACCCGATGCACTTCGTAACACCCTCGATCATCGGAAGTCTCCGAGACAAAGAGCGTAGCGCATATGTATAAAGAAAACCTTCGATGAATCTGGTTCATCGTTCGAGTAAAATATCAGTAGCGAGGGCAACAGTCCACCGGTAACTCTTTTACAACGGAAGCTGGGACCGAAAGTTCCCATGACTTTCGCTCGGAATGAGCCAAGAACCTCGCCTTCCTTGTCTCGAAGTTACCTCTTGTCGACGCGTTGTGTACAGATTAGAACAGTGCTTCACTTTCCATTCGTTTGTACAATAATCCAGAAATAACTGCCGATGGAAAACCAAACCAGAAAAAAAAAGTTTATCATTCAATAATTCGAATCTCTTGATTCCGGATGGCTTCCGACACTGTTGCAGGTATTCGGAAATTTGCATTTCTTAATTCGCCACTTCCTTCGCTCGTGGCAACGTTGCTGCCGTAAGTGTGCAGCTTTGTTTGTACCTCCCGCGCCTCATTGCCGTTTTGTTCTTTCCTTTCCTTTCCATTCCGTTCCTCCTCGTTCTCCCTCTCACTCGATATTTTCTTCTTCCTCTTCGAGTTCCCGACACGCGCATCTCGAGACTCGAGAGCAAAGCATCGCTTCGCTTTTACGTACCATCTCCGCGGTTGGACTCTGAATGACCCACGCGTACGTTCGACGACCGATTAAAACTCATCTACTGATCACGCGCCCCCTTCACCCCCCGACCTAACCTGACCAAATCGCAATAGGAATGCAATTGCTGTTCTGGTACACGCGTAAGAAGGTGGACTGCATAATAGCGAAGCGTGTAATCGGTTAGTGAACTTTGCTGCTGACGACTGGGAACATTGGAAGAAGAAAAGAAAAGGAGGAAAAAAAAACATTGTATAATGCGAAGCGGCAACGCGACACATTCCTTTCTTCCTATGCGATACCTAGAAACTATTTTATATAGTAGTAAGACGAGATGTTCGGTGAGTTCGTAAGTCAGAGTCGTTTCTAGATAAGAGAAGAGCGCGCGCGACGTTACAGGGTATATGGGCAGGACTTCTCAACGCTTGGGTATAATTGAAAAAGAAAAAAATAAAAACCTATAGCGAAGGTACGAGGTGATGGTGGAATAAACCATAGGTAAGGTATCGGATAGGTATTTATGTATATAACTGTATAGGTATAGGTGGATAAGACAGCGACCGCTGCACTCATGGGTTGAAGAATGTATGGAACTTCACATTTATAAACACGGACATGAGGCATGCAAAGTTTAAATAGAGTTATAGACAGACACGCAATATATAACATGGTTCGCGTACGTAAAAAACTGCCGGTAAGAGCCTCTCTCTCTCTCTTCACATTATACATGTTCAGTTATCAATTTCCTGCGTCTGGAATGACGTCAGAGACGGAATTGTCAAAAATTAACCAGAATAGAATGACGAGACTCACCGCAATCTCAAGACGTGTGTGCGTATATGTCCTCCTATATTCTACGACTACAGAGTAGCTTGAATAATCAAGGTACCGGAACCGACGCGATCAGAAACAGAATAAAAATAGAATTCTTCGAGGTACTTTGCATTTCGTGTTTCATAGTTTTTGCTGCGATAAAATGGCGAAAAAAGCGCAGAAAGACATGTTTGTTTTTTAAATGACAAATTGCGGGGTCTGCAATGCGTATACCTGTGTATACATACCTCGTATCCGTTTTTGAAAAATATCACGGGGATTGTAATACCGTGCGAAAGGTATTATATTTATGCGATGATAATAATGAAAAGAAAGAATGAAAAATATTGCCGATGCACTATCGTATCATTACTTGGTTGATCTTTAAAGTTCGAGATTTGGACCGTGCGACTTTGCCCGTTATGCGGATATCAGTGATTCTAGGGTAAAGCTAACGGTTTCCAACGATCAGAGTACTGTCGTTGTCGCGCGGAAGATTCAAAGCAGCCGTAATACGCGGTCCTAATGACGGCCCGGTGGTATTCCGGATAAACCGCACGCTGCAATATAATGCGATAGAGGAAATGAAGAAGCTAATATTCGTTTGAAAAAACAGACTGGCTCACGAGTCCACATTTTTCAATCTCCATGCACGGATGAATATAATTATCGATCCGCGCGGTCAGTTCGAACACTGCCCGGTCGAATGACCTGCAATAACTCGCGACATGCATGCGGGTTATCATGGAATAAAAAAAAATTCTACGTCCTGACTAAAACGCACAATACGACGAAAGTTGACGTGTATTTTATTCATTTTTTTCATCGCTTTTTGCCTAAGAAACTTTATCCCCAGCGCTGCGCGATGTATAATCGATTTTTGGCGAGCCGTTTAAGGTGCGTATGACCCCCGATGGGTCGGAAAAAAAACTTTTCAATTACTACTCGTTCTAATTTCTTTTTCTGTCTCGGCTGAAATGGGGCATAAATATACCGCAGAGGGTGGTATAATAATCAGAGAGAAAAACTTTTTACCGCCCAGACAGTATCGATTCTTTATTTGACTCAATGCACTGGCTATCCTCATATTTTGCACGACGAAGATACGCGGCGCCCTACGGTGTTGATGGTTTTTTTTTTATTTTTTTTTTCATCACATTTTTTCAAATACCTCCAACCCTCGGACCGGCCATCGTCATATGTGTTAACTAGACTTTGCATTTCAATTGGTTGAATTCTAATCGAATTTTTTGACCTTCAGAGAGCAAAAATTGGGGAGACGTCGAGGTGTTTCGACCCCTGATGACGACGACGACGTCTAACCCATGCAACGCCCACGTCGATCGCGTTTTTTGATTGTCGTCGACGAACGTACAGCGGCTCAGTTTACCACGCAAATGCGGTAAAATTCCGCCATCCCTGTCACAGTCGAGGTGAGAAGGTATAAGGCTACATCAACCCGCACTAACCTTTCCAGGATCGATATAATCCGTCTTTCGTTTTTTATCCGTCTATATACTTTTCGGAGTAACGTGGGTCTGGAGATGTGTTTTTGTACACCAATTTCGCTTAACAATAAGTGCAGCGAATGAGATTCAGAAAGATCGGTGGAATGAATACAAAATTTAATGCAGCTTGTATCAAATTAACGACGACACGAAATGATCTCGACGATTTTCTAAATTGCGAAAAACCTTTTTCTATTTCTGAGATTTAATCTAATTTTGCAGGGCAAAGAGTGAGGAAGGTTGTTTTTTTTTTTTTAATGAAATCGTAATATCGAATTCGACGATCACCGTACGTCACGAAAAGGGCATTGCTTGGTAATTAGCGATAATTTTCTTGGGCAGCTCCGATCAGTGAAAGTTTGGTGTAATCAACCGGACGGATCTCAGCTGCGTTTAAACACCTTTTTGATCAGCGATCGCAAACGAATGAACGTTCAAAAGATATACAGCTTGTAATATTTCGTGTAACGCGAGACGCGAGTTTGATCGATCTTCGATTTATCTGATCCGTGTTGCGATCTTTAAATGCCAAAAATCCCTTTCGATTCTCATCGTCGATCTACACGCGTGCTTTCCACGCTGAATTGCCACTCCCGGGTCCTACACTCCAGATGGGAGGATGAAGTTAACAAAACTCAACCTCTTCGCAACCTAACCTCCCAGTGAACCCGAGCGAACTTTCACCTTTCCAAACGAGCCAAAGGTCAAAATATCAGCAACGCGTTGGGCGTGTACACGTAAAAGCAAACTCCCCCATTTTTGAATCGCAAAATGCGCACAAAAATTGCGACAGAAAATTCCGGACGATCCAGAATTAAAATATCCGAACCTCGATGCATGCGGTACGAACGATCGACGATCGGCGATCTTCGATCCATCTGTCCGGTTCCAAAATCTTTGAAAGGTTTTTGACCCGATCCCAACATTATATTATAGTCAGCGGAGCAGCGACTCCAGACTCCAGACTCCAGACTTCTCAGACTCCAGACTCTAGAGAGCAGGTAGATAGAGGTGGGTGGGTTGCTGTATCTATATACCCTGACTCCCACGTGGCTGGCGCCCGCGCCCGTCCGAGACTATGAGTACGAAGTACAGGCGAGAAAAGCTATATTTGACGCGGCAACTACAAGTGCGTTATTATATCGATTGCACTCACTCGGAGTATATTTATAGTTACAACCGTATCGGCAACGCCATAGAATAACTACCCCTACGGTATTTAACTCCGCCCAATTTTTATCCCGCTCAAAAAAACTTAGGTCTACAGGGTGCAAGATGTAAGAAACAAATAAAAATAGTTCGAATTAAACGAATATTATTTTACAGTATATCAACAGTGGTGATGAAATTCTATAATAAAAGAGTTTAGAAAAATCGTGAACGGGATGTACACGATACGAGACACGCAACTCTTATATAAGGCAGGCAGCTAGGGGCAAAACTACTTATACACGATCGGCGTGAGCCAGCTGCGCCTTTTTCGTCGAAGGGGACGATCAGAAACGACGTTAGCGGACGCAATACTTTGATATATGTAGGGAATCGGGAAGAAGGAACGAAAGAATATTATATGGGGAGCCTCGCTCCGCTCCTTTCGTTCTCTCAGGATATACCTCGCCCTAAAAGAAGTCCCATTGCTCCTGCTGCACGACTAAATCACATACGCGTTGCGTCCTACGGGGAAAAAATTATTGCAGTTTCGTTAATTTTCCACACCCCGTTATTCCTTTCGGTCGCAGCAATTTTCTATTCTTTTCCCATTACACCACGTGATTTTTTTAATTGTCGATTTTTTCGAATTTTATTTTCGTATACCTGAACAGTTATATCCATTAAATATATATAGCGTTGGATCGGTTCGTAACGACTTGTAAACTGTTATTTATATCCACGACCGTAGAAGGAGCTCATCTCCGAACTTTATATCATCCTCATTTATGCCCTATAGTGATAAATACTCGACGATCATGGCGAAGGAGTGAAAGAAGATGGAAGAATTATAAGGTACAGTGCTGCGGTGGGTAAAGAGCGAGAACAAGATAAGAGGGGGTCGTAGATACCTACATGAGTCGTGAATCATACGCGAGTTAATCGCGGGAATCGAATTGGAATGTCTGTGAGTCTCTACGGTCCGATTACTAACGTTATACAGAGTCGTCACATACCATTCAAGACTCGTTCTTCGAAGTCCATGTGTATTTAACTTATAGACACGTAACAAACCAACGGACTATAGAAGAGGGAATATCCTATGATATCATAGATGGGAATTTTCATCGGCTACACCCGCACATTATGTACAAAATGATCATCGAGAAATTAATTCCTTATTAGTATGGATAAAAAAAAAAGAAAAAGAAAAAAAAAAAGTCGACAATAATTGTTACGGTGTAGGATAAAAAGACTCACCACGTGAACGCTGGGCAACCCGACAGGATCGTTTTGCTTCTTGTCAGTTTTCTTGGCTTGTCTTTTCGCTTTGCTTTCGAGGAAACGTTGCTTCAGTACCTGAGTGTCCTGGATATTTTGTTCGACAAGTCCATTGAAGCTTTGATCGAACCTCGGTATGCAGTCGGTCTGCCTTCTTCGATAACTTTCGATTCTTCTCCTAAGTCTATCAACGACCGCCTGTCTCTTCGGGGTCAGTGCATCCCCCATACCCGGGGCTTGACCCATTTGTAATTGTTGCAGTTGATTCTGATGATTTTGCAATTGTTGCTGCTGCTGTTGCTGCTGTTGACTCACGTTTAAATCCACAGATTGTTGTACACCGCCTATTTGGCAGGCGTTTTGTATCGGCTGTTGCTGCTGTTGCTGCGATCCGCCCACACAGGCCGAGGCGGATCCTGTAGGGGGGACTTGCGGGGGCTGCCGGGGCAGGAGCCCCCCTGCCTCCATACAGCCCCCGAGGTCCAGTGCAGGGTACGCCAGCTCAATGAGAGCCTCTGGTTGCCCCAACGCCGCCACGGGGTGTCTCCGCCACCGCGATTATCTCCTCGCGCATCCTCCTCACCCTCCGTTGATTACGTTTAAAAAATTCCTCCCTCCTTTTCGAGAAACTATTATTTCCAGATCTTATCCTCTCCGATTTCTGCTGCGGCACCTCCGATAATCGACGGTATATTTTCTCGTACATCTGCAGACGATTACTTATTATTTAATATATGTATGTATATACGGGTATCTATGTTATATCGTTGCTGTTTATTATAAATCACTTTTGCAAGTCAAGTATACATATGTACACAACTATCATTATATTACTTATGTTTGGAGAAGAAAAACGGCACGCGCGCGCACCGCTTGAAAAAAATTTTAAATCTCACAGTCTCGTGAATCCACGTGATGTAAACAACGCGGTGACATTCCCCATTATCGTAATAATATTAATTTCCATCCTCGGATTTGTGGATATATGAAAAGAGTTCCCATTTATTACACGAAAGAACAGACGTCCATTTATCTCTATCACCATATATATTTATATGAGATTGTGTTTTTACGCGGCTTATTGCAATCTTACCTCGTTATAAGTATACGCATACATACGTAAGTTCATTTATTCATAATATATAATTTATCAACGATGCGCTAAAATTTTTTCATTCTTTTTTTTCTTTAATGTCGTTTGTTTAAACTCTCAACGAATGAATAAACCAGCTGATACCGAGTTTTATTATATACTCCCTACGGTCACTCAAAGTCAATTGTTAATATTGCACTTTCCTTGATTCGTAGTAACCTATATAACCGCACATGATAATTTACACTTTTGGACATCGATTTTTTTCTTTTCCTTTTCTTACCGAATAATTGTCAATTCGCTATCAGTTATACCGGTTGTTCAAATTTCATATTCTGTACAGTGTGGTGCGAAAATACATCAGGATAATTAAATATCGTTTCGATCAAACTGAACAACTGAGGATCACTCTTGTCACGAATCACTCATATCATCGTAGGAATCTGAGAATAACTTATAATTTTGCTAACACGGTGTATCCTTTGTTGAAAATAGTTTAATCGAGTTTACGTTTTCTGTCAATTTTCCCGGCACTGCACCGTACCGTATTATAAATAAAATGATTCGCTCGATCGTCGACGACTGGGTTTGCTACGACCGTTTTGAAAGGCACTGTGCACGACACTGACTGATCAAATGAACATGAGAGGCAGCGCGAAGGGGGATTCAATGTTTGTGTTTGTCGTAATGAAACGACGTAGAGGAGGAGAATGAGGAGTAGAAGGAGGAGGAGGTGGATGAGGAGGAGGAGGTTGTGGTGGTGGAAACGGTTTGAGATCTGAGATTCGTTGTTGGCGAAGCAGCGAAATAAAGTGAAGTGAGGTGAGGATAGGAAAGGATGGGATTGTCTCGATTGTCGTCCGTCCGGCAAAAGGCGACGTCGAATGCGGGGCTGGACGTCACAACAGGTAGTTGAGCGAGCGCGGCGTGCCCGGTGTTCCTCTTGGCCACTGGAGAGAACGAGAAGGAAATACAGAGAGAGAAAATTAGAACGGGGATCCCGACGGTACGAGGGAGAGGGAAATATGGAACGCGACATCCATCCGCGCACGAACAAAACCACCGTAGGCGAGTGTAGTAGGGTAAAATAAGAGAGGGAGAAGGGGACCCGGGTCCCCGACTGACTGAGCGAAGGGCGAGGGGCTAAAAGAGAAGGAGAGAAACGAACCGGTGTACTCGCTGCTCCGCCGAGAATCCCTCCGCATACACGACACAACTGCTGCTCGAAGCCGTTGCTGCCTTCTGGCTGCTCTGCTGCTGCTGCTGCTGCAGCTCCAAACCCAACCGTACGAAACCAAGCCGCACACCCGACGACGTCGACGTCGTTCTCTTTCCACACCAAAGGGACGGGGGGAGGAGAGAGAGACGATCAACTACGATACGCTATGCTGTCCTTTAGTTTGCCGGGGAAGAGGCATCTGCGATTGGAGGCTCTGTGTATATTCCTTTTCTTTCGCTTCTTCTCTTTATTTATTTAAAATTAAACACCGGTAGATGCACTCGTGTTTTAAGCATCGTTTACTTTCGTATATCGCGAATAAAAGATGACGAGAATTGAATTTTTAAAAACCGGAACCGCGCACTTCTTTCATTTGTCTGGTTTTATTTTTTGTTATTGTTTGGTTTTTAAACGAACTTAATAACGTATCAACCGCGACGTTGTTGTCACATGTCATTTGTAGGGTTGGATAGAGAGAGAAAATACAAATTAATTACATCGGTCGAACGGAGCAACCGAGTTCAATGATTCCAAAAAAACATTACCGTTGTTTAATAGGCTGCAACATAACATCACACAACATAACACAACATAACACAACATAACCTAACCTCACTATTCAACTGTCACTGGGTTTACGGAAGTGGTGAATTAAATTGATTAAGGGTTTATTTCGATCGTTTGAATATTTCATGAGAATAGTTTGACAAGGGATGTGGCGAAAGATAGCTATGCAAACCGCCGTTTCGTTTAACCCTGTAGAACGCGCGGGGCCATTACCACAACTGCGCGTGGGTACGGGAGCATATATCGTTCAAACGGCAAACCATAATTACAACCAAACGACATTGATGCAGTCTGGTTGCAGAGGGATAAACTACTCTTGGATTTTAACATCGGTGGGATCGAGCCGAACGATCTTTTCTGTTTTATTTTCAGTAGCAAACGAGAGCGCATGCCCACAGATGCCGTCGACACTACCCTCCGGCGTTGACTGCCTGATTTCCGACGATGTGATTCGGAAAGTAAAAGTTCGGGGGGCGCCACCGACTGGAAAAGAAACAACCCTAACAAATTCAAACTCAGCCCAGATGGCATTAGCAAACTGGTTCTGTTCCAGCCGCGCGAACCGTGTGTTAGCGCATGTTCGTTCAAAAATTACTTTCCATCCAAGTTGGCAAATATTTGATTATTCTCAAGTACAGATTCTGTGCCAATATTATCCAGATGGAAAAACTTGTAGGAATAGAAAAATTCAATTTGCAAATTTGGATTTTTGAGCGCAAAATACAATAGAATACAGTCACACGAACGATTTTAAAATTACTCGACTCTTGGCTCTGAAAATTCAAAAAATTGAAGACCACAGCCCTCAATTTTGTTTTACTTTTGGTCTAAAAATTAAATCCTTTTAAAACCATTCGTGCGACCGATTTTTCATGAATTTAAAGTACAGGTACTCAAATCTGACACCTGAATCTAACGACCCCTAAAAATAATGGAGTTACCGTCCATTCTTCTGTCAGAAATTTTTCTTTCCGGAACGGGGATGAAAAATTATCGGTAAGTGAATCGTTCCTGAAAAACTAGGTAATATACCAGCCCTCCCACGGGAAATTGTTGCTGCTTTTGAGCTCTGCATTTTCATTAAGGGAGAAAGTTGGAAAAAAAAAAGAAGACAATTGTACTGGCTGCTGAGTAACGATATCTTGCGGAGTGGAAATTTTTAAAGTACGATAAGGGAATCCACCCTTAAAGATATCGACCTTGTAAAATAAATAAGAATAGATTTACCATCAGCCTTTGCTAGCACAATACACAATTTTCGAATCGGCAGATTACCAGCAGTAAATATATGTGATAGAAAGTCCGCTATGTAAATTATAGTCGTTTTAATACTGGCTGTCGTACTTTTATCCTGCGAGAAACTTTGTTCGTGCATGGTCGTTTCCATAGATCAATGTGGCGGCGCCACCAGAGGAATGATGAGGGTTGCATCCGGCAGGGGTTGGAATGGACCACAGCATCCCTGGAAAGAAGGAAAAAAAATCTGCAACGATGGCAAGTTGCATGTGATTAGGCGGGCAGTGCAATTCTGGTGCACTGTACCTCGATGCCGATAGAAACAGACCTGAATCGACTGAAGCCTGAACTACTCTTACTCACTTTATGAAGAGATTGAAAAGACGTTCTGTGTCTGTATAGTTTACGATTCAAATTCAATTGTTAAAAAATCCATTACGGATTAATTCCGTATCAATTTCCCAGTGGTTGATGGGTCAGCTATAATCCAAGCGTGAATCTCGTGAAAATGTTTCCATTATTATCCTGATAAAATGGCAACAATAGGAATTCTTTTTTTTATGGTGGTTGACGACGGGTCGAAACTGACGGCTTTATAAACGCAAAAGTAACCTCATATAGCTGTTACCGTGAGGATCACATCGGCCGGGTTGATATCAAACCCGATTCTACGAACGTATAGGAAACGTCAACCAACACAATGCCCATACACAAACTTTGAATAAAATGGTCGTCTACTCGCGATAATACGAATTGAAAACTCGTCCGAATAATCAGAATACACAAATCTCACGGAGCGCGCATTTCCAAGTATATACCTGTATAGTCGAATCCAGGAAACTAACTAGATGTATGAATTTTCTGGAAACTCAATTGTTTCGAAACAATCCTCTCATCCATTTATCCCGAATGTATTCAAATCCCGTCTGATGTTTCGGGTGAATGTACTTGGCAGACAAAAAATACATCACGCATACCACTGTAGATACCTACTCATCTCTTAGACAACATCGTGAACGATCGGCAAATAAAAAATCAGCTGGGCCAGTCGATCGAATCGGACGTATTTCAGAATCGGACTCGTGCCAAATTTTTCATTTTCCTCGACCTCGCAAGTTGTTTGCAGTTGTCAGTTGTTACCGGTTTCAATTCATCGCAGGGTTGTGGCGATCACTCGAAAGTGTTCCGCCCCTGTTTCGAAACACGTACAAGTTATCCGCTGTCGCCGGTTTTTTTTTTCTTTGAAACGTTTTTTTTTATTTGCTGGCATGGTTTTTTCACCCCAAAACTGGGGAATATAGATCGATGAACGCGATACTCGTCGAGGGGGGTGGTCGGTGAAGATAGTCGACGACTGTTGCGTATTTCTCCCCTTTGCTCCCCGCATCGACATCCCCCTCTCATGCTGCAGCGCTCATCCACGCTCAATAGCCGGTATTGTTGTCCTGTCTGCGAATAAAAAAAGAAGCAAAGAAATAAAATAGAGAGACAGAAATAAATAAGAGAAGAAAGAACTAAATATAGTATAGATACGCACATGCTAAAAAAAAGACAATAAAAAAAAAAACAAGTTGCTCCCGAACCACGAAAGAATCGGTTAAGGGTGCACATCCAAGCCGCGAAGGAATTGCAGAGTTTCTGAATAGCCCTGAATAAAAACGAATGAAACGGGACCAGTCTACCTATACGTTATGTACACACATATATATAGATATACTTGTATACTTTTACGCCAAACACACGCGCACGCATTAGTCGACACGTGCGAGACACGCGATGCGACGTTACGCGCGCGGGAACTCAATTCTTCCTAAATACATGAAAATTGAAGCCGTATGGATACGGCTACTGAGGTATCTATATATAATACTCTTCGATTATGTGAATTTAATTCAGTCGCGAAGGATATTAAACGAGTCCTATATTCTAACTAGCTTAATTTGCTCGACGGTTTCGTGTTCCTGAGGTCAAAAAAGTGTCCTACAGTCGATTTTAAAAATACTTTATTTTTGGCCCAAAAATCGAAAAAATCCAAAGGGGTATACCTTAGATTTTTGTCGATTTTGGGGTTAAAAAGCGAAATTTTTTTTTGGGGGGGTTTCTATGGTTTCTTGAAGTATTTTGAGCTCAGGAACACGAATTTGTAAGCTAAATTGATCTATCTACAAAATTGAAAAAGTTACCGCCAATTTATCGCTCTGAAAAGTGAAAAAATGAAGATATCTCGATAGGATTAATTCCTGGCTCAATTTAATCGACGGATTCGTGTTCCTGAGGTCAAAATACGTTAGAAAAGTGTCCTACGATCAATTTTAAAAATACTTCATTTTTGACCCCAAAATCGACAAAAATCTAAGGTATACCCCTTTGGTTTTTTTCGATTTTTGGCCCAAAAATGAAGATTTTTTAAAATCGATTGTATGACGCTTTTTTAACGTATTTTGACCTCAGGAACACGAATCCGTCGATTAAATTGAGCCAGGAATTAATCCCATCGAGATATCTCAATTTTTTCACTTTTGAGAACCATAAATTGGCGATAACTCTATCAATTTTATAGATAGACCAATTTGGCTTTCGGATTCGGATTCCTGAGGTCAAAATACGTTAAAAAAGTGTCCCACGATCAATTTTAAAAATACTTTATTTTTGACCCCAAAATCGACAAAAATCTAAGGTATACCCCTTTGGTTTTTTTCGATTTTTGGGCCAAAAATGAAGAATTTTTAAAATCGATCGTAGGACATTTTTCTTACGTATTTTGACCTCAGGAACACGAATCCGTCGATTAAATTGAGCCAGGAATTAATCCCATCGAGATATCTCAATTTTTTCACTTTTGAGAACCATAAATTTGCGATAACTCTATCAATTTTATAGATAGACCAATTTGGCTAGCAGATTCGAATTCCTGAGATCAAAACACATGAAAATATCATAGCAAACTCGAAAAAAAAAAATGTTGATTTTTGACCCCAAAATCGACAAAAATCTAAGGTATACCCCTTTGGATTTTTTCGATTTTTGGCCCAAAAATGAAGAATTTTTAAAATTGATCGTAGGACACTTTTCTTACGTATTTTGACCTCAGGAATACGAATCCACGAGCTAAATTGATCTATCCATAAAATTGATCGAGGTATCGCCAATTTATCGCTCCAAAAAGTGAAAAAATAAGGATATCTCGATAGGATTTATTCCTAGCTCAATTTACTCGACGGATTCGAGTTCCTGAGGTCAAAATACGTTGGAAAAGTGTCCCGCAATCAATTTTGGCAATACTTCATTTTTGACGCAAAAATCTGAGGTTGAACCCAACATCCAATTTTATACCCCGAACATAAAATTCAAATTGCGATAACAATAATGCAGATTGATAAAAAAATGCGTCTGAAATGTAATGATATGAAATTGAAAAAAAATAGTAGACAAAAATTCAAAAAACAAATTAAATTAATTGCGGCGCGCGCGTGCGATATGCTAGTGAAGTAAAAAGTGATTTTTAAAAAATTTTCAATATCGTACGCGCGTATGTTTAAATGGAAAATACTTTTCATTTTCAAACTGTTTGAATTACAATATGAATAGTTTGGACCGTGCTACGCACGGTATGTCGGCTAGTCCATACCTAATTAAAATAACGGAGAAAAATATTCCGTGTCCTGCACGCCGCAGGCATCTTGTAGATAAAGACTACTGTTTGGCTGACAAATTGCAGTTGGGAGTAAATGTTTATCGCTGTACATACTCATATGCAGGATGGTTACCTGTACCTATGTGTAGATCGTACAATCGTAATTTTCAGCCGGGTGTAACAAGTAGCGCTTCCAGGTGGGTGTATACCTACATTTATTCGAGGTGCAGCTCGTTAAGATCTCGAAAGTAAAGCGACGCTCCAGATATAGATCGGGAGATAAATGGCTCCCAATTAACAATTGTATCTCATCGTTGACGGCGCTAAGGGTATATAGGAGAAGCGAAGTTGACGCGGTGGGGATTCCATGGAGAAGGTTGAGGGGCTGTGGGCTCAGAGCTGAGGACTGCTGAGGGGGAGGCGAAGGGATGACGATAATTGAACGGGTGGTAAAATATCACCGGGCGACTGGCGTTCTTCAATTTAGAATTTAATTAAAAAGTCTTTGAGCGAGGAAGAATTGTGATTCCTTTTGTAGTCCTCGAGGTGAAAGAAGGAGAGAGACCTGGAGAGCACCAGAAGAAGAGTGAAATGAAAAAAAAGAAAAGAAGTTGAAAAAAAAGGAAAATCGAGCCTACGCTATACCTTCGCGGAAACAGAGTAAGAGTTACGTAATGTATTCTGCAGAAACGCGATTCAAACTCTTTGGAAAGAACCGTGTGGGTATGTAATGTATATGTGTATAATATATCTGTGCGGACACGAGTATACTTATAAGGCGAACCAAAAGGAGCGCGAAACTTTCCCCTTCTTTATGCCCTTCTCCCCTTTATTCGCGTTTTTTCCCCTTTCATTCCATGCGTTTACCTCCTTCTCTTTTTCTTTTCTCTATTTTTTTCATCATTCATATATAACTTTCCAGTTATTTCCATTTTTCTTCGAACACTTGTCGAGACCATTTTTTCGGACGATCTAAGAAGGGCGTTACGTCGCGTCGCGGCGATGACCTTCCCCGTGTTTTGACCACGTGTTGCCGGGCGCTTTTCGTCCTTCTTCATTCGGTCCTTCAAGATTCTACGACTCTCGGACCTCGGAAAAAAGTCTCTGCATTGGAGAGAAAACTCGATTTTTTATTTTTTCATTTTCTCCTCCACCATTCTTTCTACCTTCCTCAGTGGCGCACCAAATCTTCAGCCTTCCGACCCCATACCTCAATCTCCAGTAGGAAATGTATTTTGTACCCACATTTAATTTTATGAATTCGTTAACCTGCTTTTGACGACAGCCACTCGAGTACGAAGCAATGTGCACTGTGCAGACCAGGTCACCCTGCCGCGCCATCATTTCCGCGAGAGAATTTTTTCATCCAAAGAGTACAAGGTACCCGCGCCAACTCCTACTTGGAAAAAAAAGGGAAAGAGCAAAAAGCAGAAGGCACAGTGTGGAAGGAGGAGAAAGCAAAGAGAGGTCCTCGCTGCTGATGTTCCTTGATCCTTAGTGACGTAATTCCTGACCGCCTTGATCTACAGCACGGCTAAAAACATCTTCAGAGAGGAAGAAAAGAAATGAAAGAAGAAAAAGAATAGAGAGTTTTCGCGATAAGTACGCTTTTCACAAATCAAAAGAATTCTCTCTTAAAATTAGTAATCATTCGTACTTTGATAATCTTCATGGTAGACATCCGCACATTCTTTTTCTCTTTCCACATGTTTTTGTTCTCCAAAAATATAAAAGAGATCGTTACATTTGTCGAGTAGATCGATCGAGGGTGAAAAAAAGAACTCGATTGCTTGACCAGTTTTTTTTTTTTTTTTCTTTCGCAATAGAAGTTACGGCTGATAATTGTCATGCAAGGAAGTCCAGCGTTTCGAAGCAAAGTAAAATAGTTCCGGATCCGCATGACCACGTTGAGTACTTCTTGACGTTAACAATGTGTGACGGTTGCCATAACGAGACCAGCCATGAAAAAATAGAGAAAAAAAAGAACTGAGAACGAAACGGAAAAAGTTAGAAAAAACTTCCACTCGAATATGAAGTCAAAAATGTAAAAAGCAAACAGATTTTACACAAATTTTTTTCTTCCGCATCTCCCCACCTATGAACCAGTTTGCACCTCGTTTGACGCGAACTGTCGAACGTTGGAAAATTTTGATTGACGTTTCAATACGATTTCCGGGTAACTCGTAAGGTTAGAAGGCGCATGCATATATGAGGCACCCTGTGCACCGACTATCCCCTATGCCCTGCAGTGTGTGTAGGGGGTAGTTTGATGCCCACGAACCAGCGCGAATACATAAAAAAGAAAAAGAGAAAAAAGAAAACTGTAGTCAGTAACTGTTGTAATTTAACGAGCGCGTTTCACTGCGAGGTCACAACTCGTGTTACCGATTCCAACAGCGGTTTTTTTCTTCCTACCACAATTTTTTTTTCTACCCGCTTCTATTTCTACGTTACACGATTTCCGTTTCCATTTTCACCCTATGCCACGTACATAACGAGCGATTTTTGATTTTTGAAAATGCAAAAAACCACGGCTTATATGTTTCCGCAGTCACATATGCGCTTGGAGGAGAAAATTTTTTTTTCCGCTTTGAATATAGTATGCTTTCGTGTTCGGAAGTGAACGACATTCGAACCGTTAGAAATTAGAATATAAACTGTAAGTCACGAGGGTATATAATTTGAGAAAATCGACTATCGACGAGTGAATTTCAAGTTGGTATAAATTCGAAATTTTCTAAAGAATTATCCAGCCCATTTCTACAGAGGAATGTGGAAGGGAAAATGAGATAAAAAAAAAAAAAAAAAAAAAAACGGATAGCAATTTAAGGGTACTCGAAGTCTGTATTTTTCGGTTAAGTTTAATATACTCTAGACGGTAAACATATTTTTCGGACCCCACCATCGGTACGAAAAAATGTTGCAAATAAAATGCGGTTGCAAGGTGGACGTAACCATTTCACATGATCGATATAACTACACCCATATAGATATACGCCAACAAAAGAGTTCCTCCGCCATTTCCACAGGAGTCCAAAAAATATACTGTGACAATTTCCACATTCAGTCCCGTGCCCTTTCGTGCGTTTACAAATTGGCGATGTGTATAGCGCGGTATCCTCACCCTGAGCATCGGAGAGAGATGGGGAAGAGATAAATAATTTATTATTGTTCGGGTTCCGATATTTGGGGGCGCATCTCCACCGCGGCGGTAACCGGCGATGGGGCGGAGGGGGGGGCGGGGGGACGAGATTTTGTGCCCATTTTTATAACTCTATCCGTACTCGGTTTCCCACTAACTGCTTTGGGCTTGCATCCTTTTCACCGAGTATTGTCTGCTCGGTTCACGCTTTTCTTTCTTTCTCTCTTTTTTTTTTTTGTCACTCGTCCTTTCTGATTTATAGGCCCAATCACAAGAGGTGGTAAAATATCGCCAGTTTTCAATGGGCAGATCATTTTTTCTTTCTTTCCAGTAGAATTCTTCGTTTCCTTCTATCCTCACCGAATACTCAGACGAAAAAGAAACGAAGACGAGAAAAAAAGGGTTAAATTTACCCATACGCCCTTTTGTTAAACGGGTGCCGTACGTCTAATCGTTAAATCCAACCGGGCTGTTAACACGACGATCAGTCGCCGCGTAGTGTTTTTTTTTTTTTTTTTTATCTTCTCTCTTGGAACTGGTTTCTCCACACGCTTCGGACATGGTTTTGAGGCGTATGTGTTGACGCTTCTAATGAAGGTATCCGTGTGTATATAGATAGAGCCTCTTTAGGAACCAGCGAGAGGCACGTGTCCCGACTCATTCTCCTCTCTCTCTCTCTCTCTTTCTCTCTTTTTATTTCTTCTCTCTTTCGGGTTTTATCTCTCTGTGTGTTTTCTTACGAAGAGACTGCTGCGGAGGGCGATCCCAAAGACCAAGGGACACGCGACCCGCGACATGCTATTCCAACACGAAACTCTCAGGTATAGAACAACGGAGTGCGCTCGGTCCTAGAATTGGGTATGTAGATAGGTCGGAGCGTATAATGTGTATATAGGTGTTCCGATATGTTTGTATGTTTGTATATATATACGTGTACGAAATACAAAGCGAGAAAGATCGAAAAGAGGCAAGTATACGGTAACCCTAACCCGCAGTTTAAACTTCTTACGCGTGTAATCGGCTCGTTTATGCTAATCCGCAACCCTTCCGTGTTTAACCAGCTGCGTTTTTCTTTTGTTTCCAATCTGGGATGCCGGGCTTTTTTTTCCACAATTTTTTACCCTTTTACTCAGGGTTGTTTTTATCCACGTTAAAAAACAAAACACACGCGACGTTTGATGTAATGTATATGTACGTGTGTATACGCATATACCAAGCCACGCCACGTAGGAGAAGGTTGTACCGGGTCGCGACACCCGGCCAAGCTTTTTTCTTCATCCACCCCCTTTTTTTCAACACGAATAGTGGACGGAAAAAAAAGCGGGAGGGTACCGCAAAAAAGAGTTGATGAAAAATAAGCCAGATTCGCGGTTACAAATCGACGTTTTTGTACTCTTCTGTACTAAAGCAGCACAAAGAGCGTCTCTTCTCTTACCGATCGCCCTTCGCCCTTCACTTGATGTATTATACATGTATATTATTTCCTCCTTCTTCTCGTTCTCTCTCTCTCCTACTCCTGCGCTGAGGATGAAAGGGTTGCGTAATCGAGGATGTAGATTTACGTAACGCATAAAACGCTCGCTGAACGACCCTCGTAAATTTCAACCCGGCCGCGCGGTATACCGATGAAATCTTCAACATCCATTTCCGCGGCTATTTAGAACCTTCGTCAGATTATTTTTTTCCTTTCAGACACGCGACTGTACGTATTCGTACCTATATAAACGGCGTTTTGATCCAAACCGGTAATTGATCCGCCCGTCCGAATATAATATTATAAAGGTATATACGTTAATGTCAAGAGCAATCAGCTCGCGAGTAAGTACCTTACTACAGGCTCGCGACTTGTAAACGAAAAACAAAAACTGACAGTTGATTAAAACTCCCGAAATTCACGGCACTGAATTCCCAGAACGAATAGATGTAGATATGATGGTTGCTTATCTATCTGCTTGTTTGAAGATGATAATATTTCTGCGAAAGGTGAAATATTGGATTTTACGGATTTCGGTAGTGGGCATCTACCTACGTAACGTTGATTACGTAATTATAAAATGTTTTGTCTGGTAAAACGTCAAGTTTATATTTAGCCAATTTTATCTTGAGTAAAAGCCGGTGGGTTAGGAGGTTTTCAGGATACAGATATTCGCCTAAATATAAATTGCAGAAACCCGGAGTTGTTGTGCGTGTGACAGCTTTTTGTTGAGATAGCTACGCGTAATTAATTGTTTCCCAGAAATTTTCTTTTTCAATCTCCGTTCCGGAGAAAAGCGCACCGCACGCTTCCTGCCGTTCTGCACGACGTTATTATACGTATATATATAACTTCTATATACCTTCCATGTTGCAAAAGCCCCTCGGGCTACGTAGCGTAATTTAGAATCTCGTGGAAACCTTAGAGCCAGTTTTGTATTATTACACCGCCCTCGATACCCTGGTAACTTAACCCTTTCTCTCAATCTCCCCTTAATTTCCCTCTCCCTTTTACCGTCGCATGCGCCTTGCACTCTGCCGACGTTTTCAGCATCGCGACGATAGCATTCGTCACCTTTGCCGATGCATTCTGCACAAAATGGACGCGATTTTATGCGCTCAATGGACGCGCTAATCCACTCTCTCCCCCCTCGACGTTCCGCGTTCTCCACTTTCTCTTTCTTCCTTATCCTCGTCATAATATCTGTGCGAACAGTCTCAGAAAACTGTAGTCAGCTATTTTCAGGAAGTGTATATGAAATAAAACAGTAGGTAGCGTCTGCCGGTGAGGCGCCGCGACGCCTCGGGCATCGCGGCGTTGTAGTAAAGGGCGTCGAAAATCGCGCTGCCCACGTTCTGCACAGGCATTACCGGAGAGTACCCTTCCCTGTAGAAAAGATTGCACCCTATACCGATTCGAAGGGTAGCTTTTCCCGAGTTCTTTTAGGTGAGACGAAATAAATTCTGATAAAAGCAAAGTGCTGCGAACAGCGAAGAGAGCTCGTACGTAAACACTCGGAAGTTAGGTACACCTGAGGCTACCGCACCGCATAGACGTGATAATTTAAATATTCACACCCCCAGAGTCCTGCTGCATAAGCCCGTAGTCGGGATGCTATACGTTCTCGCGTTTTTATATATTTGATACAAATTCTCCCTCTTTCAGTTACCAGCTCCTATGTAGGCCGGAAAGAGTTGACGCGTCTGCAGTTTCGAGAATATCATAAAAACTCGAGTCATCGTTTCATCGATGTATTTTATTTCGAGGGTTTAGGTAATACGATTCCAATCAGAGCCCACTTGACCGTGGTCTTACATAGGTATAAGGGACCTCGGAATTATGTACTGTTTAAAATTAAAATTGTCTCCTCAGCTGTTGCTTAAAAAAAGAAGAGCGAAGTAGTTGTATCGACGAAGGAAGAAAACAAAAAGTAAAAAAAAGCAGAGCTATATCTTGTGCAGCCGATAATAATAAGGGAAGTTGAAAACTTGAAATGATTAGAGGTGCCTCGGTGAAGGAGAAGAAGGTTGAGGTCGAGCGAGGTACCGATATAAAACATGGCAAGGGGCGATTGGTTTTATATCGGCGAGGGACCTCCGCTCCGAGGGCGTAAGACGCATCAAGGGCGAAAGCTTGGCGGGTACGAGGAGGGCAGGGGTATACCAGATGATAGAACGAAAGGAAAAAGCTCGGAGTCTGATTACAAATTTATAAAGAAATAGATCTTGGAAGTGCTGCTGCCTGCCCTCCAACCCCCTTTTTTCTCTCTTCTTTCCAGTAAGAAGAAGACCCGCGAAGGATGCTCATTGAACCGCCCTTATACACCGGCAAATCTTCGCCGTCGCGAGAGGTATGTACGCCCGTACGCTCGCGCAGGTGGATACGAATCTGTACGTATTATACCTATATAAAAATATATAGGTATATAGATCTATATACGTGTCGCATGTATAAGGAAATAAGTGAAGGTAGGAGTCGGAGGAAAAGAGCCAAGTTTTTTCCGTCGGTGGTGTATAAAGATAGGGGAGGTAGGAGGGGTAGACGGAAAGAGGTTTGTGGAGTGGGCTCGATGTTTAATTCAAAGAAAGTGGAGAGACGCCCTGCTAGTTAGTACTGGTACGGAGCAAACCTCGCCTTGATGGAGGAAAAACTGACAAAGGACAGCAGTAGTAGCAGCATTGATAATGTATTCGGTTCTTTGAGTCGATCAACGAGACACCGGGCGTAATTGCGAGGTCAACATTGACACTTCCTTCTAACGAAATAATTCTAACCGACGCCCGTTGTTCCCACATTATTCCATTTTCGCGCTTAATTCTCCCCTGAATAAAACGCATATTATTCCAATCTAAATAACTTGACCGTACATTGCTGCAGCTAGGAGTGGATCATGTTTAATGATTTCATTATTCGTCCTCCTTCAAATCCCTTCATTATCCCCCGTCGTACAAATAATTAATAATAAGATAAAAAAATATCTTACGGATATGCAGGACTTCTTTTCTCTCTTGTTTTTTTCTTTTTTTTTTTAATTTTTTTTCAAGAGATACTTGGATCAAATTGGAACCTAAGATTCTGGCGCGTAACGTTATAATGACGCAATTATGTTATCCTTCCTGTTATCCTTAGCGACGACCCCTTGACCCCACGTGGTTTTATGAGTATTTCCTTTTCTTTTTTTTTTTGGTTTTTATCCTGAAAAAATTCGGTTCATTTAACGAGAGGATAAGAATAAAACTGAGACTCGTGTATCATATAAAGATGAGATAGAAGAACAGAAATGAAATAAAAGAATTTCAAGGAAAAAGTAAAGGGGAAGATCCTAGGCTTGCAACGTAGTAGAGTCGAACGATATAGGGCGCAATACTTTTAAACTCCTGAAGTCCACCCCAAAGATTTGATCAGAAAAAAGATACCCGTGCGCAGCAGAGAGGCGAGGGTGTAGCCCCACCCGGGCAGGGTACCCATCCTGGGCACCCTTGGAACTCGGCGCGCACCCCACGGTATGAAAAAACTTTGCTACCCCTAACGATTTTTTCTCAACCCCATCTCAACGCACACTAATTACGTTTTTAAGCGAAATTACTTGCGAGGCGCTGCTGCTGCTGCTGCCGCTGCCAGGGCGTCGTGGGTCCGAGGGACAGGGGTAGATTTTTTTTTTCATTTCCCATCTCTCTTTCTTCAACGTTCTATTCTTCCTCTTATTTTTTTTCTTCCTCATTTTTTTTTTCTTCTTACATCGGGGGTGGTTCAAGACCTGGCTGCTACCCCTGTGGTGTGGCAGACCGACGCGTCGTGGAGAAAAAAAAAACCGGAGCATCGCGCGCGGGTCTCTGATTACAAAATGTTAAATGGCATTGCCAACGTCATTATTCATTCCGATTTTTTACTTTTACTTTTGTTTTTTTATTTTATTATTTTTTTTTCATCATTTTCTCGAGTAATTGGACAGAGAATTATGCGGGAAATCGTATTCGGGAAATACAGTTAGGAAGTTGGGATATTTTTAATTTTTTAATTTTTTTTTTAACTTGATTTCGACTTTATTTGAGGAAAGGAATTTGAGGTGCGTGAGAAGAGAAAAAAAAAAATGAAATTTCGAATCCTTCGTCGAACCCACATCTGAAGAATCGTGGATGACAGATATCATTTATCAAATCCGTTTCCGTGCAGCAACGATCGAAATTAACTTTGGTCTTGCGAAACGAGTTGGCCTGCATCTCATGAATAATTTTTTTTCATTCGTATTTTTCTTCTTTTTTTTTGTTACGTCCGCTAGCCCGATGCGCCCGGGTTGTAAATAGGAAAAAAAAAGAGAACGATTGCGAGAGAGATGAAGATAGAAATAGAGAAAACTAAGGAAGAAAAAAAGGGATAGAAAGAGAGAGAAAGAAGGAAAAAATAAGCGACCCCAACGGGGTGCAGCAGCGAGACTTAGGTTCGCTGCAAATCCCTGTAGATAAAAACTCCGCACCCCACACATACGGCACCCCCAACAAAACCCCGACGACGGCAGTGACTCACCCACGGGCACCCAGCCCATTTTTTTTCAACCCCTCCGTTCCACGGACTCGCGCAAGGGATGAATCCTTTCTCTCCCATTCCTTGTATCTTGGTGCCTTAGCATCAAATGCAGGGTTCAATGACCTCATTTTCAATTCTTTAGTCGAACTCAATTTCTCTGATTTGTTTTCGACGGTTTTTCGGATCGAGTAAAACATTCGGCACATAATTTTTCAATTAGAGAAAAAAAAAAAAAATTAGGAGGTCAAACCAAAACGAATAGATGGTCGACGAAAGCCTTACCCAATTCTAGGATCGTAGCGATGAATCTACTGTGACAAAAATTCGCCGATCGTGGCGGGAAGTTTTTTCAGCAAAACGCACCCTCCAAATAGAAACTGAAGGTCCACTCGGATCGCCGTATACTCGGAGTCAGTTTGCACCCTCTTTCCATTTTCTTGTAGATCGGACACCGAAAACGTCACTCTTCAAGGGTTCAAACGGACTCACTTACCACCCTGTTGTACAGTACGTTCGTCGGAAGTCGTAACTCGATTTGCTCCGTACCCCAGACGTATGGGATAAAAAGTGACCCTTCAAGGACTATTCCCTGAAGAATAAGACCGTACATGAAATTCACAAGTGCGACAATGTGCCGCGCGATTTTTTCTATGAGTGTTACAAAATACAATACTTATATACATCGAACGATCTCACGATGTATGCAAGAGGTATTTGAAGGATGGTATGGAGATTCTCCTTTTCGATTCTAACCCTTACACAAGGGTAAGCTGGTAACTTATTGACGGTGTAAGTTACGTAGCTGTATGTATACAGTGCTTTTGTGCGAATGTCGACGTCGTCCACGTAGAGAGTTGCGTTGAACTTGCAGCAGCAGCAGCAGCATAACCGGAGTGGCGGGTCGAAAAGGAAGAAGAACACAGTCGAGCTGCGAACGCCTTTTGAGTAATCGGGGTACACCTTACTCCATACACTAAGAGCGTAAGCCATCGCAGTGGTGCGGTGCTGCTAATGGAACCTCATTTCTCCTCCTTATTCTTCTTATATTGCTTGGCGCGCGGCAGTCTTTATTATTCATGCGGTTGCCTACAGCCTCCGTCCTCCGGCACGGGGTACCTCCCAGCAGCGCGCGATTTTCCTTTTTTTTCTTTTCTTTTTTATTTCTTCTTCTTCCTTTTTTTTTCTACCTCGCCCTCGCATCCTTGTCCTATACCCGTTCGTTCCCTAATTTTTCACTCCCTCTTTTTCTTCGTTTTCGTTATACCGTTTTCGTTTTCGACTAAATCTTCGTCCCCGCGTTTTCCTTTTTCTATATACTTTCGGCTTCTCTTTCGTTCCGAGGATATACGAAAACCGCCGTTATACCGCCGCGGGTGTATGGAGAGAGTACGTTTTCGTTTTTTTTTTTTCTCTTTTCTTCTTTTAGCCTCATACCGTTCCGGCGTTTCTTACATTATAAGCCAGGGCACTCTCTATATATCTTTTCCTCCGACGAGGACACGCTTAGGGAGAAATTGTCATTTCAATTTTTAATTTTTCCCTTTTTTTTTTCTTTTTTACTTTCTCTCCTCCCTCTTCGATTCTTTTTTTTTCTCTCGGTACTGGGTGTATGCGGGAGAGACGGCGGGCAGGGGGGGGGGGGGGGATAAAAAGGGGACTGCAGAGAGAAGCAACCGATGCCTCCGACCGTCGCGGGGGATGGTCGGGCGACAACCACCTAAATAGTTGATGAGGTATGGATTTTTTTTCTACGCCTGATTAACGGCCTGCGCATGCGCCCTTTTCACGTATATAATACCTAACCCTGTATTCTCATGTATAATACTATTTTTTCGATGCACAAAATTATGCCAGTTCGCAAAGTCTTATCCAGAGTGCCTACCCTGGAAATAGTCCTGCCGGATACCCCACAGCTATCGGTACCCTGGGTGGAGTTGGAAGCTAGTTAAAGGGTTGATTAATCGTTGGACCGAAATAAGTACGACGCTATACGGTGGGACCATCGCGCGACCCTCGACTCACTCTAGGGGTGGGAATATAAAAAAAATTTAAATGCATTATAACCCACGATTTTTTGCCTTTGTACGGTTCTCGCTCTCTATTTAATTTTTTTTCGATGCAGTTTTAGAGACACGGATCTGAAACAAGAAAAAAAAAACAAAAGAAATAATAACAAAAAAATCGAATTGTTCAGGGATATTACACCCGGTAGATTTGTTGGAAATGAATAAACAAACATGTGATATGCAAAAGAGACGGAAGCAAATGTCTGTCTTGATTTTTTTTTATATCCCTATATTCGTGGCTTCATTTATTCCCCTTAAGATCACGTTTTGAATGCCAAGGTAAGACCGAGAGGGCTGTTAGAAGAAAAAAAGAAAATGAGGTATAGAGGAAGGGTGTGAGAGAAGGAAGAGAGAGAAAGAGAGAAAGAAAGACGTATGGGTTGGAGGAGAGAAAAAGTTGGCCGAGTGCTCCCTGCAGCAACATGCGGAATAGAGGGGGAAAGAGAATGGTGAAGATCAGTCCGTAGGAACTTCGAACAGAAATTTTTTTCTCGCGTTGCTACTTTCTGCCTTTGGTTCTCGTTCTTACCCCCTCCCCCCCTCCCCCCTTCGCTCCTCTCTCTTTCTCTCTTTTTTCCTTGCCCCTTCCTGACCCACATGATCCCTTCTTTTTTTTTTTATTTTTCTCTCCATCCCACCCACCTGCCCATTCCAGGATCTCAGCAAAACTCCTTTTGCCTTCGCATTGTTTAGCCCTGGCAAATTAATTTAGCAGCTCTCTTCCTCCCCCCTCCCCCTCCCCCACCCCCGCCCTCCCGCCTACCCCCCTCCTTTAACTCCCCATCATCTCTTTTCTCTGCTCTCCCCAACCTCCATTTCGTCCTCCCTCGTATTCCTTAAGACTTACCCCTCGTCATTCTCCGACCGCCTACATCTTATCTCTCGCGTTGCGTACCTACCCTTATGTATATGTATAGAGATATACATATATATACAAATAAGTATGTACACGTATACCGTATACCAGTGTATAGCGTAGCGTTTTAAGAGCACCCTCCTTCTTCACTCTGCGTCCCTCCCTTAGTTCGCTCTCTTTTTTCCCCCCCAGTTTTCTCCCCGTGGCACCCCTTCGCCCCCGGCAAAGTACCTTGCGTAATTAAGCAACGCAGCGTAATGTATCCAGTGTGGCGGCCATATTGCCCCCTCTCTTTTCTGCCACGACGCGAATCGAAGCTCGCGGAGGGTTGAAGAAGAGAAAGAGAGAAAGTATAAGGAAAATGGTGGGGGAGGATGGGGGTGAAATGAACGACGGGTGGATCGGCGGCGGGGGCGGGGGCGGGAAGGAGAGAGGAGAACGAAGGGGTGGAGGGTAATGATATGCCTGGTTCACGGCGCCGCGACGACTCGCACGACGCCGTCGTCGTAAGCTCTGATCGCCAACCATCGCGGTATAAGCGCCGCGGGGGCGGCAACCATGTAACTTTGTTTAAAAAGAACTTTTTTTTTTCGTTACTTTACTTTACCTTACTTCACTTTACTTTACTTTACTTAATTTACATAGGAAACTATTATTATAGGTAACCGAGACAACGCGTTGTCAAATGCGCGCGCGGTTTGATTTGTTTCAATTTTATCACCATAATTCGGAAGACCATATTACGATCGAGTTGTGGGATTGTACGATATTGCGTAACGATTGTAAAAAGAATCGCGCTGATTGGGAAAAACATAATAATTTTTTCAAGCTATAATTAACGAGATATTACGACGAGGTTGTTATTAATTTAATTTTTTACGCATGCGAGATCAGAAATTTTCGATGAGGTGCAGCAGGTATAACTTTATACATCGGATATTATTACGTAATAATTGCCGAGCAATTAAACGTCTAGACTTCATTATTATTAATATATATATAGATATTTTATAAAATAAGAGGGAGAAAAATTCGCTGGGTCACTTCGTAATCCTGACGAGGGGGCGGCGGTGGGTATTATATAAGGTTATACCATTGGATGAATTAATTTGCAAATGATTAAGCGGGCGTAAATCCATCAAATCAAGTACATCTGTTCGCCACTTTTGTCCTCGAGAGTGATTCACATTAGCTTCATTCGTTTAAGGCTGTTTGCATTCCATTAATTACGCTAGAATAATGATCGGAGGTTCGAGGATTAATTTAATTCCGTTATATTTTGGTATTTGAGGTCGGGGCGAGCGGCGAAACCCCCGACTTTACCTAATTTCCCAAACCTCATCTCCTCTTATATTGCTGTTTCCGCGTTCCGGAGTCGTAAAAATTCATCGAAATTACCGCGAAAAAATTTACCGTAAAACTCAAACCCATCGCTAACGCTATTGCTAATTAAACCCGAAGCTATGTAGCTACCGTACATATCGGGACGACTTCTTCGATTCTATATATAATTATATAACTTTAAATTCTTCAACAAACTTCAACTCGTATTATAATTCCCTGATACGTTCAGCTATGGAAGTATATGGGGTAGTTAATAAGGTACATTCTTGACTAAAATTATTCGATATCTACATCCATCAGGCATACTTTTCCACCCCCTTCCCCTACCCCTCCTAAAAATATAATAGCTGCTAGCTACACCGCAAACAGCTGTAGCTACTTCCGAAACGTTAAAAACCCCGCGATAGGGAGGACACGCAAAATTGGAGGTAGTCGAAATATAAGGAGTAAAGCGAAACACGTCAATCGTCCCTTGAAATATATATAAATCATGATTCTCCGGGGTAACTTTTCGGTTCTAAGTCACTAGGGTTTGGCAGCAGCGCGCAGCTACTATTATGTAAATTAGTCGGAATAGTATAATATCCGATAAAATATCTCTCAAATAAACCCGCCTCTGGTTTAACCCAGGCCCCCCTCCCCCTCCCCTCCGACGATGTTAGTTTTCCTACGTTCATATTTATATATCTAACGTAATAATAGACCAAATTTTCACTTCCATCTTTCGCGGGGGGCGAAGGGCGGCGAAGGAGGGAGGGGGAGGGGAGGGTATCGCGCGCTATCAATTTACCAAAAATGAAACGATACGGAACAAATGAAACCTTTCAACTCCCGACTAACCGATACATGTACCTATAGAGGTGTCGACTAGGATTTCCTAGATAACAAAAAAACAACAAAAAAAAAAGGCTTCGATCGCTAACCCAGTAAGTGAATACTCTGACGTATTACGTCATCCGCGGGTGTATTAGATTTTCAAAAAATGTATGTTTTTTCTTTTTTTTTCTATCATCTCTTCAAATTTGCCTTTGATCAATCACTTGCATGTAGGGACATGAGAGAATGAAAATATATATATATGTAAGTAAGCTACCCTCAGCGGCCTTGAACTTCGACCAGATCCTATTTACACACCATGAACTACGCGGGCATTCAACGTGCATCGCATCCGATAGAATCGATATCATTGATTTTTTTACTTTCGTTAAGGGTGGGCCGACGCCGCAGCTTAATTCAAGGGCTCGTGTATATGGGCGGGACGCAACATATTCTAGTTCTGAAGATATAGATTGAATTTGTCCCTACCCCATGCTGGAACATGGGGAAAAAAAAACACACGAATAAAGTAAAATAAAAAAGGGTGTCGGCTAGCTGCGAACGGTATACTCCGCCGCGTTCGGCCGATTTATTTCTGATGTCGTTTTCTACGCGCCAAAAATTACCTTCAATTTATTAAACCCACCCCCGTAATAACCTTCGCTCATGTGTACCGCGCTCCACGCCATCAGTTCCGGTCCCTCTCACGCAGGAGGATACGCATGGAAATGAATTTCAGTCGAAGAATTTTCTTGCACCGTATAAAAGTTTCTCGAGGAAGTTGTAACGGTCGAAGGGTTTGGTGATATGTGTAAATAGCTCTTTGTCCTATCGATTCAACCCTTCCGTGGGCCCACCGTCGATCGGATATGATCCAAACAAAGGCTTCGCCTTATATAAATTTCCCTATTTCCATGGCTACCGTGACAAACGCTATAGCTTCGGGGTTGACCAGTGACGTTAACAACCCTATTTTGAATTCCATGCCTTGTTGCAGCAACGAAAACAGTTTCCTATATACTTACGATCGGAAACGCTACCCCGATTTTAAATTCAAACAAAAACTTGGAAATTATTTACCCTTGTTACAAGGGGATAGGGGTGAAGGTGGAAGGGTGAGGTTAGAATAGTGGGACTGAAACAAGCCAATATGCAGTAAATTCATGGTCGCGGCTTTTTTTGATCTATATACTCTTACATGTGTGCAGGGGAATTTTTATGGGGAATTTTTTTTACTCTTTTGTCTCTTTTCGTTTTTTCCTTTTTCTCTTTCATTTTATGGGGATGTCTCCGTGGTATTGATTGATACGTACCGTAAGGAAGAAGGATGAAAAACAAAAAGAATATTAGAATTTTACTCCTTTTCATACTCGTAAAACCCCATCTCCCTCCGGTGGACGGATTATTCTTATTGTTATCATTATTATTACTATTATCATTATTTCGCGGCTACGGGGAAAATATCGAATACAGAGAAAATCGGACAATAATAATCATTTAAATTCAAATATCGAACGTCCTCACCTTGCGTTATAAATATCGCGACGAAACGCACGCCTTACACTTCGTTTTACACGGTCGGGCTTCTGTTTTTATTGGGACAACATTGTTCCTGCAGGATTTATATACCTATACGTGAATATAATGTATAGAAAACGGTTATTATATTCGGGACCACCTTGCCGGATGATTTTCGAATACCTAAAACGCATACAAGAGAGAGTTCTGTTCCATAATCATATGCGGGCTTGTCAAATCAAATCGATACTCTCGATTGTTTTTACCCGCAGGAGCTACCGGCACTTGAACACTTTACCTCTTTATTTCATAGGCTCATAGATTTTTATTTTTTATTTTTATTTATCGTTTGTTCTCGGCCTTTTTATAGGAGGATGAAATACCTGCGGAGGAAGAATAAGCAGAAGATGGAGAGAAAGAAACTGGAGAATACGTCACGGGATTTTCAAGGGTGCGCTTTCTAAGGTCGACGAGCCTGGGTCGTAATTAACGCGCGTTCCGTGGAAAATATTATATGCCACGTGCAAGCGCGAGTATTCCGAATAAAACTACTACGCGCGTTTTTTTTTGTTTTTTGTTCTATAGAGCGAAGTAGGCTGCACGAAACAACTTCACTTTACATTTCCACTTCTTGAAACGCAACGACGCAATTTACAACCACGATCGCGTACGCGACTGTATGATCCCGACGACGACGACGACGAGGACGAGAAAGACGAGGGGTGGAATATCAATGAGAATCACAAACCATCTCCACTCCACTTTAACCGCCGTTGCAACATCATAGAGTAAAAAAATTCAAAAAATAAAAAAGAATCGACACCTTAGTCGACGTTCGAATTCTGCGGGAGTCTCGTCGTCAAAATTAAAACAAAAATCACCCATCCAATCATCAAAGAGTTTCTGCACCAACAATTACAGTATTCTCTCTCCCACGTTATACCCCGTATTCCCTATGTATACGTATACATTTCTATCTGCAGTGTCTTATTTTCTTCGATAAAAAATTCTTATCGCACAAGGGATGAAAATAAATATCATCGGTCAATTCGGTTACAGAAATGAGGTTTAAAACACCCCGCATGTATGATATGAAATGTGAAGAGATTAATCATACGTTATGAGTACCTCTGACCACGTTGGCCAATTCTCTGTACATACGTGACTCTATATGGGGTCGAAATAAAGCCCAGAGTTGAATGAATCGCATATACATATGTGCGGTACGTGGTATACGTATACGTATTTATTTCCCCCCGCGACACCCTGCAGAGGAGGATCGAAACAAAAGTTGTATACGCGAGCGGATTGTTCTCTTCAATGTTTCACAAGACAGTAAAAAATACATGTCAAGAAATGGTGATGAGAAAATAGAAACAAGAAAATAATAAAACATTTCAAAACAAAAAGGACGAGTTGAAAAAACCAACAAAAAAAAAATCGAACCACTGACTGCGTGTCGTGTTCATGCGTATCGAGAATTGATCCACTTCTGTATACTTATCTTGATTTGACGTGGTACCAACCCCATATATCTATTATATAATATATATGTATGTGTTTTTTTACCCTTTCACCTTCCATAGAGCGTTAGCATTCAGTCACTGCAGTTTCCGAAGCAGCGTGAGTTTATCATTATCATCATTATTCCATTATTCCATTTTTCTTTTCTTCTTTTTTCAACGACGCCGTAGGTTTCCATGTACCATATATGATATAACTGTACCATATACGTACGAAATACATATATATACGGTAACTGTAACTATCCTTCTTTATTATCGCGTTAAGATCATCTAATTAATTTATTACGTGTGCACTCGGTGGTCAGTTATAGCGCGTTTTCGTCCTATTATGCACCCGGTGTCGGCCGCGTTCTGCCGCGCATATCCTGTGCCCTGTCACTTTCGGTTAAACATATAATTAGTGGGACGCTCCACCGCTGCAGGTCACATATATTCTCTTTACATTTTCATAAATATATTTAACGTTATATATGCAGACGTGTTTTTTACATCCACCGCATACGCGTACGCGCATGTACAAAATGCACATATGCGCGTCTGCTGCCGACCTGTGGAATGATAATTATGCTGATAAAATAACGATGCGCCGATCGTGCTGCAAAAAATTGCCGACGGTTGATCGTGTCCGCAGGAAAGTCATGGGAAATATCAGAAAATGCGATGATTTTTATTGAAACAAAAAAAAACTTCGAAATCGATTTTCGTGGAGATGATGATGTCGATAACGATATAGTTGATACGGCGTGTTAAATAAAAATTGAGGAAGCGCGTCTTTTGGCGATGTTGTTAAAAGGCAAGGCGGGCTAATTCCGTATTCGTCCGTAGCACCCGAATACGAACCTCGCCCGAGGTCCCCCTTGATCCCCTCGCTCTTCGTCCGGGCCATCCACTTCCACTTCTACTTCCACCCCTGTGAAAAAAGAGTTAATATTGATCCGTTTTTTTATTTGAGTCACCCCCACGTTTTTTACCCTCGCTATTTTTTTCTCTCCCCCGGCGGCGGCGGCGGTGCAGGCTCGCGTAGTCGGTATAGGTATAATGTAAGGGCAACAAGGAGAGCGAGAGAGATGGAATTAGTGTTTCTATAGCAACTCTCTACCCTGTCCGTCCATCCGTCCATCCGTCCGTCGACCCGTTGCCTTCGTCCGTACAACTTTTATTTTTTTTCTTCCTTCTCGGCAATCCCCCGCGTCGCGTTACTCGCGAATCGACGGCGACCACCTTATATGCGTTGCATCTTGTGAAAAATTTGTGTGATTTTTTTTTTTTTTTTCTTTACCGCACACTTTTTCCCCGGTTCCTGTGGCAAGTGCCGCATTTACGTGTAGGCGACGGCAAATACGAACCGGAAATCGGAGAGAGAAGAAAAGTATCGAAAAAATAATATTGGTACATGAATATATTTGGTGCGTAGTCGAAAGGAACGGACATCCTGGGAAGAAATAACAAATAACCGTCGTGCCCCGCGCACGCTTGTCTCCGACGTATAAAGTAGCCGCAGAGATAATAATCTAACATCCACTTGTATCATCGAATAAATTAATTCGATCGGAAGGTCTGATGAGGTTAGGTGGATACGGAGACCGTAGACACCCCCGTGCAGTACAGGTAGATACAACGTATTTAAACACGAGAGCCCGGTGATGAGGAGAAATATAAATATATGCATCATAGGTATGCGCGACTGCTTTTGTATGCATATTATCACCACGTGTGGCAGGTTCGGTGACTTTGAAATATCGACTCCCTCGTTAAATGCAAAAGGTTGTGGAGCACGAAGATCGAGCGGTGAAAAGAAATCGGTTTGTCGTGCGACACCCGAGCGCGTCGTGCGGTCAGCTTTGATACGTTTGATCAAAGTCTAACGATCCCAAATCTTGCGATTGGTTTTCAGGACGCGTGATATTCAGAGCCTTTTTTGTTCCATACAGTTCCCGTTATTCGGGCTTTTAAAAGCGACTCCTACCGATGCGTTCTTAGTTTTCGGAGTATGTCTGGAGGGTGGGGTGAAAAAAAGGGGAATATGTAGTGGGGATATTGGTCGGGGGGTTAAATTCACCCCAAATCAGGAAATATGAACCCTCCTTCTCTGCGTTATATACGCCGGGCGAGTACGACTCGGTTTTCTTTATAAGGGAGGGGTGCGGACCTCGGTAGATATAGCTGGTATCTCCCAAAAACTGTAAGTTGATGCATATTTCAAAAGCCAGGGCCACGCGCTTTGTTCCGGAATATGCTTTACGGGAATTTTTCTTACCGCTATCCACCCGCCGCCACTATACCTTCTTCTTCCTGCGTCCTGCCGCCCCCTGTATTCGGTCCTCCCGAATATCCTTCCGCTTCTTTTCTCTACTTTTTCTCTCCTCTTTCGCTCGACCCGATCTCTCCGGCCTAATAACACCCTTTTACCAGACTCGTGCGCAGGAATCTGTTTAATGTTTATCATATCATCCCTCTCGAATCCTTCGCATTTTCAAGCTTCCGCTTTGAAGGAGTGCGGAAGCCTTGTTGCAAAAAATCATAATAATAATAACTAAATAAGTAAAAGAATATACTCGATATGTAAAAATCCGAGAAGCTGCACCTCCACTCCCTCACTTTTACTTTCTCTTCAATTTCCATTCCCGGTCGGGATTTGCGTGAAAATCAACGTGGAAAATTCATCAACCCCCGCGCGCTTCATTCACCTGCAGTGCGCCCGACTGCTTCGAGTCTCCTCATTGCCAGCCCTGTACCTAGAACGTTTCGTTTGCATAATTCTTTACACGGATTCGTAAGTACGAACCGCGGATGTATTGGAAATCTAGAATTTTTGTTTTTTTTTTTTTCTTATTCTTCGAAAAGAGATCAAGACTCTTTTATACGCCGCAACTGCAAAGTACATAGGTATACACTTATACTCGTCCCGCTGAGACGTGAGGCGAGACAAACCACGTTGGGGTGAATAACCCCTTTAGAATCGCTAGTAGCGTCACCTATATACAAGTTCTACCAACCCCTTAGCACTGATCTGGGGTCGCCACCCCTCCGCTGTCTTATACCGCAGCTTCGTGTTCGCCGTTTTCTCTATACGCGCATGTACACCGAGTTTTATGGTCCACGGGCTTACTTTTACGCCGAGAGAGAGAGAGAGAGGAAGAGAATTTTTTCCTCTCCTCTCCACACCGCGCTGTGAGAGGCCACGGGGGAGGAAAAAGGGAGAAACTAACTCCTCTTTTTCTCTCTCATCTGCTCTTTATTCCCCGAGATTCCTTCCACTTCTTCCATCCTTCTTTCTTTCACTGTTTCCTCCAACTACTCTTCTGCAGCAATGGTGTTACACCAAACGCGAAAATTTTACGAGATCGCTGCCGCCTCAGCCACCGTTCGTGGCTCCTTATTTTGTATACACCTTTATACCACTGCAATCGCTGCTTTGTTAACCGTTTTATTTTTAAGGAAAATCTAAAATTTCCCTCTCAATTCTCCACCACGATATTCACTCCCCAACTATTTAGCAAAAATTTTGACCGTCTCCAGATTTGCTTATCTTTTCTCATTCGTTCAATTCTTTGCCGAAATTCTTCTTCCTCTTCGTGCTTGAAGCAGTAAAAAAAAAAGAAAAAAAAATGGTATCGAAATTTTAGATCCCATAACAAAGCTTCATTCTTCTTCTCTGTCTAGATATGTCTTGGCAACGCCTTTGCGTATGATGAAGAAAAAAAAAGAGAATGAAAAAATATTGATATTCAAATCAATATCAGGCTCGTTAAAATTATAACCAGATGATCTTGGAGAGAATGCGGGCTTAGGGGGATTTAAATTATACAAAGGTATAACAAGTGACGGTGAAAACCGGAGGTGTGTAAAAGAAATTAATAAGCCGCAGTCGTTTGGAAAGTCGATCTCATTAATACGTATAAGTCATGTTGTATATAAAAAATTTAATGTAATAGGACGAACACCGACGCGTCCAGGTGTATCATTCATCTCGTTCATAATTAAGGATCTCGAGAAGTAAATCAATTTAATGTGCATAACGGCATGGCTGTGGCGCGAGTCAATTTAATGGAATAAGGAAGGACCTGTAATGGTACGAACGAGTTCTTCGAGAGGGTATTCCAGGGGTTGTCCCATAAGATTCTCTATAGGAGCCTCGGCCGCTGCAGGAATCCCGAGGAGGATTCGGAAGGACGAGTGTTTCTTGCTTAACTAGCCCTGGGCACCTGCCCCTGCAGAGGCAATAGAACCGAGAGGAAAAGTAAAGGCGAATGCGGCGCGCGGCGTCCTGCAGCAGGATCTCTTCCGCGCGCATTAGTCCGACGCGTAAGATGCCGGTAGATAAATACCACTTATAATCATAAAGCTAAGGAAAAAGCAGGTGAAAAACAGCGGTGCTTTATACCATCCCCATATATAGCTGACTTTTTTTTTTCTTTTTCGTCTTTTCTTTACGAAGCTACTTCCAAATAATTCTTTTTCCAATTCTCCACATCCCTTATATATACCCCTCACAAATTAACGCGACGTGATCCGCGACGATAACGATACGTTACGCATTAAAAAAAATCCTGCGTGAATTTCTTGATTTTAATTCCTAAATTTATAATGTCATTCAATTTTTCGGATCTAGGGGATGATATAAAGTTGATACAGAATTTATATCATCTTGTATATGTATCTGGTTTTTAAATTCACCTGTTGTTGTCCGCAGTCGATATGCACGTATGTGTAGGTACACGTATATCCTGATGTGCAGCGCGGCTAGTTGGTAAAGGTCCTGCGCGCGTGTCCGACGGGATCCCTCGTAAGGATTCGCCATATGGTTCTGGCGGGTTGTTGCGTCTCGACGATGGAGAACTTTTTGGGACCTGGGCCCCAAGAGTTGGCGCGGTCGTTCGTTCGGGGAAGCCAGGCCATTCATTTGGCGTGTGCTGTATAATTAAGCATCCGCTGCTAGCTCTCCAAACAGTTTATTGCCTCTTTGTCGACGAACGAAAAGAAAAGAAAAAAATACTTTTTTAAATATATCACCGCGCATTTCATTAGCAGAATTCTAACGATTATAATTAAAATAGTTCTAGCTTACAGTCTTCCCTCATTGGCTGATTCTATCTATCTTTTTTTTGTTGATTTTTTGGAATTCAAAAATCAATCGAAATAATTATCGTTGTTGATATAAGCACGTTTGTTTTGCGTAAATTCGATCGTCGTTTCTTTTTTTTTTTTTTTTCTTTGGATGAATATCTGGGGGTTGCGTTTTTGTGCTCGTATTATAGATGAGAGAACGCGCGGCAGCGAGGAAGCGGGGGTGGGGTTGAAAAAAAATTTTTTCGTTCTTTCGCCATCTGTTGGAAATTGGCCGCTTCCGTAAAACGGGAAACTCATTTAAATATGGGCGGTCTCGGGGTTGTTTCAGGGCTGTTTCGGGGTATTCAACAGACATAGAAAAAACAAAGGCGCGTTCGTATATAGCGTAGATCCTTGAGAGGCGAAACTTAACTCATCGTATAAATAGTATACCGCAATAAATTCAATCGCTCTAGATACACATTAATTAAATTCTAATTACTCCACCCCGTGATTCCAAATAAAAATTAGAAAAAAAAAAATTAAACAAGATCCTTGTTTTACCAGCATTTATACGGGTGTAAATCTAGTGAGCTGGGAGGAAAAATTTTGTACGTACGGATATTTGATAGTCGTAGAAATTAAAAGAAAAAGAATAACTTTTATAGTTCGATTTTACTTTCTATACTGCTGCACAAAATTATCTCGCCAGAACGCCTCGATCAGATTTTTCTGGAGCAGCCGTACACGGAGCTTGAAATATAATAAAGAGACGCAGAGGATGAATGGCGTCGTGTGCGCGCCACGCGTCTTGTTGGCCCCCTCGGTTTCTTGTTTTTTATCTTTGGGGTAAAGAGTAAGGAAAAAAAAAAGAAAAGAAAGAAAGGAGAATAAAAAAATCTCCTTTATAGCGGTGCAGCGCGTGCCAAGCCCCACTCGGTCCCGACTCGAAACTCCCGGGCCCCGCGACCCGTCTCTCTCGGATCCTAGGGACCGAATTCTGGGCCCCGGGGCGCCCACCGTTACCCACGACAATAGTTCGGCCTGTACGGTGTATAGAAATGTACGCTACATGCGGAATGCCAAGAAATGTGATACTATTTACCCCGAAACCCGAAATTACGTAAAATCTGGGTGCATTCGAAGAATTTTTTGTTTGTCGTAAACCCAATTCGATCTCTACTGCTTTTCCGTTATGACAAGAAATTTCCGCTGCAGAACGTAGAAAATTCATATTTCAACGGGTAGGTACGTCAAACGGCGAATGAATTTTTATTTATCGCCTCCCATCGTCAAGTGAAATTCTTCTAAGATTCGTAGTTCAGGTGGTAAAAAACACTCGTGACAGTGAGAGAAAAATTTTCAAGATTTTAAGTCGAGTCGTTATCCATTTTTACCCAGATTCCACCGAAAAAAAACTGTTCGACCATCTCGCAGTGACCCAAAGTCTCTGCTTCTCTTTTTCACTCGGAAAAAACGTTTTCCAAATCTGTTCCTATACATAATCTTCGGGAACGGAAGAAAATCAAAATTAAACAGTACGATTCAAAACTCAATTCCACACAAAAATTTTATAGAAAATATCATAAATTTGGAAAAAATAAAACCATTTACCTCATTCGTTCAAAAAATTCCTGCCCGACTCCTTTCTCGCTGCATCTGCCACGAGCCCCCACATTTATGGCATAATGTGTCACTGTGCCACGTTTCCCTCTGAGCTCCCCCCGCCCTGCCCCCCAATTCAACTGCTCTTATATGTATAAATATGTGTGCGTAGAATCCTAGATTTTGGTAAAATTCTATTGAATGGCGCAGCTGAATGGAGGTCGAAGAGGGGGGTGGTGGTGGTGAGCTCGACGAGTTCGTCTGTCTATCCGTCGGACGGTCCTTCGTTCGTCGAGTGTGTTTTGGGTTAAATTTTGCCGTTTCGATGTGCAATGGCACAAGACGCAACGTGGGATGATCGGTGGAAATTTGTATCCTTTGTTAAGAACTTTTTCAAAGGATATACGCCAACGTTTGGATCTGGTACTTTGCCCCGATGCATCGCGGATTGATGTTTTATAGATGAGTCTGATGACACCTTGAAATTTTTCCGGGGTGTTGGAATTTTTCGGAAGAGTCATCGAAAATACGTTGCTACGCTTTTCACTCTACCGAAAAATAATAACGGGATTACTTGTATTATAATTTTTTTTAAATAATGCAAGGATGAACTTAAAATTACATTTTCAGGATCGCGTATGAGGAGATGGTTTGTCGAAAGTGATGTAGATAAAAATGGCATATCATATTTTTTTTTTAACGATTAAACAGTTAATTTTAATAATAAAAATAGTTTGACAGGTCAGTTGAATCGATGAAACATTCAATAACTGTGTTACACGAAATTGCAAAGACCGGGAGCATTAATATATAATATATTTAATCGCAAACGTATGTTACAGTAATTAGGTTTTCTCCATTTCGTATATAGTGTATATAGATATTATATACTTATAATGTTACACCATTATTAATGCATATGTAATTTATCATACACATACATGCACGATTTCCTTATCAGTTACAGAGCCTAAATCTTTTTTTTTATGTACGATTGTTAAATTATATTACTTATAAAATGGTCTCTATATTATCGTATATTATTCCTTTTCTTATTAATTTTTTTTTACTTGATTTTCTCTTATCCCATTTTCATTTTGTTCATTTTTGTTTTTTTTTTGTACGAATAAAGTTACTTCATCGTATCATATTAGCAGGTATATAGTTTGTAGTATTTTATTCATTTTCTTTTCTTGTTTTCCCTTTTCTTCACTCTCTTTTTTTTGTATCAATTATCATTACTCACTTTATTAATTCTCCGATTTCTATTATTACCTATAGGAATACTAATTAAAATCAGTCTTGTGGTTGAGATATCTTAGGTGTGTTTTGTGAGGTAGCGTCATGTTCATAGTTAGTATACACCCAGAACCACAGGATTCAAATATTCGCTTTTGCCATCGAATGCCAATGCCTGAGAAAAATTCAAGGATTCACTTTTCCTCCGATCTATCGAAAAATCCGGAAGGATTTTTGCAGCATCTTATTGCGGCGATGACAAGAGTCGCGTTTTCATTACATTCGGCATCAAACGAAAATTGACCTGTGGTACTTTTGCCGTATATCATTATTTTATAGTAGTCAGATATTATTATTCAATATTTTATAGAACCATGTTATTTTAGTTACATAAAAGTCTGATTTTGTACCGTGTCTCGTTGGGTGCGAGAATTTGAACAAATGCGAAACATATTTCTATTATTATCATTATTATCGATGAAAAAATATTGCAAAGGTTCAATCAAGCTTTGTATCTATAGTCGATTGTTGGTTAGTTTTCATTTACGATGATTCGCAGGTAATTTGTTTGTAGGAACGATTACGCTATATCAAATAATTAATGTATATAGAACTAATAACCTATTATTAATATCGTTATCATTAATATCATCATTATTACTATTATTACTATTATTATTATTATTCATCATTGTCATAGGCTTAATTCGGGCGAGTCGCACGTGTTCAAATTCGGGCGTTTGATCATTAATATACGATTATAATATTTATATTTTGGGATAGCTGTACAAAATTATATTATATTATATATATTTATATATATGTACTCAATATACTTTGGGTATACCCTATTATACATAATGTAACTAATTTCTAATCATATACCGTTATACACGAAGATATACAAAGAAATATACATGAACGTCGCCGAGATCGTTGCGATGCGGAATCCGATTGAATTTAACATTATATTTTTTCTTTTTTCTTATCAATCCTTTTCATACTGGGATGAAATTTTTACAATCATTTTGGATTATTCTCTCTCAAGAGAAATAAAAAGTACTGATTGCTCCCGTCGTGTACATGCATTTTTAGCAGGAAATTCCGGTCTGTGATTCGTAAATCTAATCCCAGCTCGATAAGTAATACAGATAGATTTAATTTATAATCTACTTTATTTATAGTAATTAATAAATGTTACCCTATATCTATTTGACACAAATATATATATATATATATTTATATATATTATTTAAGATATAAGAAGACAACAACAATAATAGTTACGACTGTTTTTTTTTTCTTTTTTTTTCATTTTTTTTCTTTTCTTTTTTTAATAGGACAAAGCGACGATTTTTCAAAATATTATTATTATTATTATTATTATTATGTCACATTTATATCTTTCCTCCTATATTTTAATCCTATGCACATAATAATTATGTACATAGATTTTTCATTTATCTTCGTAAAATTCTTCTGCGAATGCCCAGATCGGGAGCTTTGAAAATTTATTATTTGTTGAAATATGGTTATTATATTTAATTTGTATTCGAAGATTAACGACAAAAAAGGTTCTCGAAACGCTCGATTACCCTATAATCATTCTATTATAAGCTGCATTTTAAAATAGGAATCTTGGCTTATCAGTTATTCAGTTTATCACGTGACTCACTAAGAGTCACATTAATCAGAAACTATGAAACACGGGGTAGAAAATAAAATTGAACGCCCCGTAAAAAATAATTATCGTAGGTGCGTGGAGTGTGTATAAGTGTGTGTCTCGGTGTATAGATATTACACAATAATATCGTTTCGTCAATTTGTTTTTAATTTTTTTCTTTTTTCTCGGTGAAAAAGAGTGACAATATCTAAATAGGTAGTATAGACAATAATTATGAAATACTAAAAAAATAAACGTAACATTCAACGTAGAATAAAGTCTAGACTAGTCGTTCAACTAACATATTCGATATTTGGTAATAAATATTGTTTGGCATTTTTTTGCTACCTAAAAGCTATCAGGGGAAAATGAATAATTTTGCTAGACGATTGATGAAAATTTTCCACTCCATCCAAACCGGGCAGATGATATACCTACAACGCATTTAATAAACAACACTAAAATAAAACCACGTGCACAACAATAATCCCACTTTAATTCTCATCCTCGATTTACATCCACATTTCAAATTGAAAGAATTAAATAAATTGATCCGGTTTAGCTAAAATTATCCAGAGAAAATTTGACAAGTAATTCGTTAGCGCACTGCGCGTAGCTATATTGTTGCGAGATCCTCTCATGTTACTTGAATTAATTATCGTGTACGGTATGTGAGAATTAGGTGTATAATACGGAAGGGTCAGTGAAGGGAATTATGAATCTACAATTCGATAAAGGGCACGGGGGCTACGGCGCTACAAAAATTTCGGTATAAAGGGTGGGAGAACGTTCTCGTATTATACGAGGGCCGCTTGCCTACCGTCGACCTCTGTTGTTGGGGTCATGAATTAATTCTGGGTCCCATCGTTCTTAGATTTTCGTTCACCCCGCACTGCAGCAGCTACAATAATAGTTTCGACGCTTTTATTTTTTCGACGTAATCTAATTTTTTGAAAAAAGCTCTTTAACTTCATCCGACGTACCGGCAATTTGGAAAGCGCAACGCGAGCGGAAGAGCCGAAAAATTTTATAGAAACATGTGGAGGACACGGAGGCTCCGAAGGGGAGTTGGTATTTTGGGGGGATAATACGAGATTCCAAAGAAGTTTAAGTTCTGCGGGGTTGCGGCAGAAGACGCGAACCCTAAAAGAAGGGCGGAGAAGAGAAGAAACAGCTCTCTCCTCCAGACGTCCGAAGAATAGTGAAAAATGAGTGAAATCTGAAAACCCGAGCATCTTGCGAGGCACCCCGCAGTGAAATGCAGCAAAGTCTATGGGATTGTGAAAGTTGCGGGCAGCAGTCGAAAAATAAGCCAAGAAGAAAAAATGGTCCACGGACACTGACCATAATTACAAGGGAAATAATAGGAGGAAAAAAGGACGTATACAAATCGTATCCATTAAATACATAAATTCAGAGTTCGCCAGATTTCGGATACAAATTTTCTCTACACTTCAGTTACGACATAATAGTTTGTTGAGACAGCACGCGTCGAGCAACGTTTCGGTCTATGGGATGAATGAAGAAAAAAAGTGAAAAAAGAAAAAGTTTGAAGTAGATAAAAGTACACAGAATGTTAGTAGCTGGATCAGGATTATCTATGTATTAGGATCGAAGAGGAAACGATCTTGATCGCAACAAATGAAGCGAGCCAGGATGAAAACGAGATAAAGACACCGGGACACACGTTATTATTGCAGAGCAGCCATAGCCAATACATAAGCTATTGGCAGAGGGACGAGATATATATAATGTATGTTTCGATTGAAAAGGTGCACCGAGGCAGGAGACTTTTCTTATGCTGCGAATGCATCTAAATCTCGATCGTCGCCGAGCTGTATGAGTTTAGCAGTAAAGTTGAGGGATATATTCGTGTTGCGTCGGTGTGAAAACAGAGGGGGTGTAAAAAAAATTTAAAAAAAAAGGTTAAGAAACTTGCGCAAAATGTCGGTGCTGTTGCGGAGAACGAAAGGCAATTTAACATGAGGAATTTCAAAGGTTATATATTTGCAGAAACCTGAAGGTCCGATTTTATATGTAAACCGTAATTCGTTCGTGGCTTTTGTGGGGCTGAACTCGACGTAAGCCGCCTTGAATTTCTCATATTTCTTGTCTAGGTTGTATGTACCTATGTAACCATTGCCAAGGAATAACAATTGTGAGAACTAGAAAACGAGACCGAAAACCAGAACAAGAAAATAAGTGAAACGAGAGCGGCGACGGCTTGAAATGACCTCGAGGTTAGCTGCAGTTTGGCTTTGATGAAAATTTGCATGTCCGGCCGAAAAACCCCCGAAAAAGGGGGCTGGGATATATAAATCACAATGATTGCACCCGCCCGTTCAAACTTTACGCTCTGCAAATACAGTATGCCATAGTTTAAAATTCTTAGCAAGAATCGAAGGGAATACGATGACCGCTCGCATTTACCTGTTTGCGCAATACAATGACCGGTGTGTGACCTTGAATCGAAACTATATAGAACAAATTCGTTATATTGTTTGCAGCTAACCAAAATTTTCACCGCGGGTCTGCTGCAGTCGGACGGAGCAAGCTATTTCATTTTTCAAAGCCTTCGTACAAATTTTATGCAACAATTCCCGCACCGAATATTTGTCTTTTTCACCGACCCCGTTCGTGGTTCAAATACGAAATTCGGAACTCCGGTAATTCTTTTTCTTTCTCACCACCCAACGAATAAAAAATAGTTTGCGATCAAAAACTCAAAATCTGTGATTAGAAAATTTTCGTGTTGTACGTTTAAAAAAAAAAAATTCAGTCAAAGTGTAAATGATGATCAGAAGAAAAAGAAGAACGAGTGAACAAAAAAAAAACAGAAAACCAAAATATTTCAAGTTTCAATTTAAATATGTACATGTATTTTAACAGTTATCGGAGTCTCTTACAAGGATTGTAACAACACGGCACACTAGCCAGAAAATAATAATATAAAATAATAAATAATGATAATAATATAGGTATATCAATATGTATGTGTATAGCATTGTATGTTTTGTTTTTTCTTTTATCATATGTTTTATGTTTGTTTTATCTATAACAGAAAGCAGCGTGACAGTCGGACGTAATTTTTAATATGAGTAAAAAAAAAAGTAGGTCTCAATCACACATCATGATATAATATAATGTGTAAAACGTCGAAAAACGCCAAAAAGCCGATAAAGATTTGATTATTAGTATTACATTTTTTTTTTTTTTAATTTTCTTCTTTTTTCGTTCTTTAAATTTTGAAATTTTGTTTCCAGAGGGATGTGTCACGACGTGTGATATCGCCCTCCATCCCTCGCTACTTTTACTGTCAGAGGAACTTGTATACCAGTACATTCATTCCTGCCTTCCTTTTTTTTCCTTCCTTCTTTCCCTAAAACTCCCTTAATATTCCCCCTTCCCTCCTACAACGTTATTATTATTATTATTATTGTTATTATTATTACTATATTCTTAATTCATTTATTGGTATCTTTTCTTTGTTCATACTTCTTTTCCCCCGCCCCTCCCACCCTCTCCCACCCTTTCCCCCTTACACTTACGTTTCATTACCTATCAATTTTTATCTTTCTTCGCATTCTCGACACCGAATCAAACACACCGACTATAACTAACTAACTAACCAACTAGCTAACTAAAACAACTAACCATCTATGTATAATATTTATATATATTGTACCTATATACATGGTTTCTAACTATACCCATTAAATATCCGTGTAGGATATTTTTATATGAATATATAATACTATATTTATATAATATTAATAAATTTTTTTTTTATATATATGTTAATATATACTAAACGTGTCCCTGAATTCGTGTTTTTGTCTTCGTTAAATTACACAATTCACACTTTTTTTTTGTTATTTTTCTTTCTCCAATCGGCTAATGATAATATGTATTAGTTAGCTAGTTTTACGCAATAATAATGATGACGATAATAACAATGATAATAATAATGATAATAATAATAATAGAAAATAATAATAGTAATGGTGGTAATAATGACAATAATAAAATTAATAATAATAATAATGGTAATAATAATAATAATAATAATAATAATAATAGATATAATATGAAGTCTCTTAACAGTAGTGACTGTGAACCGGTGTAAGAAGAGTCGAGGTTTTGGCATATTTATGTGGGTTACGTATGTGAATATTAACATCAAAAAAAGAAAAAGATTCGCTACGTTCATTCATACAAATATATTACGAGTGAATAATTGTTTTCCGTTTCGATTGATCATTGTAACGAATCCTTTTCTCTCGATGTACATATTTATGTGACGTGTATCGTGTATAAGAGTTATTTATTTATTTTTTTTGATTTTGTTTCAATAAAAATTTGGTCGACGCGATATATTATTTCAAAAGCGCTGTATCGAGTGAATGATAAACGGAGGATTGATGTTAATCATTTATTTCTATATCTATATATGTGTATATATTTCTATTTTCTTTTTCTTTTTTTGAAGGATGTTGTGAGTGCAGATAATATTTTTTACATCGTCTGACCGATTAAAACTCATATGTGATAAACTTAAAACGCGAATAGGGTACGATCAACGTAGGCAATATTACCTACCCCAAATAATCCGGATGATGATGATGATGATGATGATGATGATGATGATGATGATGATAATGATGAACGAGGATTCTACCTTTCCATCTCGTCATTCTTAACCTCAGCACTAGGAAGCGTGACCAACGGTGTTTGCGGTGGGATTACTCCTTGGCGCGGATAAGCGATGCCTGTACTGGTGATGTTGGTGTAGGAACAAGGTACTCGGACTTGCTTCACTTACGTCAAGTTCTTCTTCTTCATCGTCGTGCGCCGTATCACTACTAGGACTACGACTGAGAGGCGAATCACCACTGCTGTGAGAATGCGAATGCGGGCGGTGAAGACCAGTTGACATCGAGAGATCTTCGGGCTCGGTTTGTTCCGGGAGATCCATCTGGATACCAGATAAATTCAATGGCATTTGTACAGACGATGTACTGACCACCACCGGACTTGGTAACTGGTGATGGTGAGTCGGGGCTGTGCGGCGAACCGGAGTCGCCGTTGATTTTCGTTGCGTTATCGACGATGTCTCGGGTTCTTCCATTTCAACGTCGATATCGATGTCGATTTCTTCCTCGAGGTCGTCGCTTGCCAATGACGGCGCCTGCGATCTTACCACACCGTTCACGCATTTGTGATGCATCAAGTGATGCCTCCGCCTGAAACGCATCTGGCAGTGCTCACATTCGAATGGTTTTTCACCCTTGTGGATCAGGAGGTGAGCTTTCAGCTGGTTCGAATCACTGAACTTCGCTGAACAAAGCTCACACGCGTAAGGACGTTCACCCGTATGCACCCGAAGATGACGACGGAGGTTCGCTACCTGAACAAATTGACGATCGCAATGACTGCAGTGATATGGTTTCTCACCGGTGTGTAACCTCATGTGAGTTTTTAGGTGATGATCTCTCGTGAATCTGGAATCATTTGGAAGAAAAACCAAAACGTTGCGTGTTAGAAAATGGCGGTTTCACAACGGTAACTGGTTTGCCGAGGCAAATGAAGAACAATAAGAAATACGAAAAATTGGGTAAGGAAATTCGCCGCTCACCTTTTATGGCATTCTGGACACTCGAAAGGTTTCTCTCCCGTATGGGTGCGTTCGTGATTTTGGAGTACGTGTTTGTAGCCGAACGATCTCGAACAAACCCCACAGGTGAATACCTTGTCTCTGCCATCTTTTCCAGCTTCAGGACTGATCGAAGTCGGTGGACTCAGGGGTGCGTTTCCGTCAACGGGAGGTAAAGTTTGTTCCGTTTTAGTCCTTGGCGCCCTCCGCTTAGCGGGTTGTCCTTTCTTCGTCACGCGATCAGCGCTACTGCTCACCACATTATTGTTGTTATTGTTGTTATTCGCTCTTCTGGCGGCAGACTTTGCACTCAAAGCAGGCGAGACCGGTCCAGGGGAATGGTGAAGAGGTGACGGAGGAGATGATGCCGCGGGCGGTGCCCATCCCCCAAATAAAGTCTGGTGATGACGATAAAGGGAAGGACTCGCGGCCAGGGTGGCGTGAAGAGAGACGGGAATCCCAGCAGCCATAAAAGCGGCGGTTTGACTAGCTGCCAAAAGTTGCTGAGGAGTTAACATCGAAAGACTAGCAGCCGCTGCTCCGATTCCAGGGAACATAGCCGAAGTTGTGTTGTTGTTTAACGGCGGAGACATCGGCTGCTTTTCGGATTCTTGTTTCATGTCTAGATGCTGACCGCTTAAAAGTCCTGCAAATCACAAAGAAATAACGGGTCCAGGTTAGCGATTATTTCGGGTGTAATTATACGGGGATCGCAACCGTGAGGGAGGAAACACAGAGAAGCTGGATAATTGTGGAAGCTCACGTCTGGACGCGTCGGGTGAGAAAAAAAAAATAAATAAAAATAAAGAGAGAACGAGGGAGGGAAAGGTATATGGAGAGGGAGGACGTCGCGGCGCGCCGCGTCACAACACACGTCACTCACACGTGGTCTGCGGAAGGCGCCCCCGCGCCCGTTTCGGGAGGAATGGCTGGAGGGAGGAGGGAGAGGAACCGCGGGAGTACGGGAGGAGTAGTAGAACTTCCATTCACGTACACGTGTGTGCGCCGACGTTCATTCATTCGACGCAACTATTCACACCCACGCGTCGCGACGCGCCGCCTCTAGGCCGAGGCCAATGACTCCCGTTCTCTCCTTTTCTTTTACTTTTACTCGTTTTCGTCTTTTTTTACATCCACACAAACATTTGTTTTTACGTTACGTGCTAAAATGTCATTATTCTTTTTTTCTCACCCCTTCGGTATCGTCCGAGTTGCAGGAGTACGTCGTCGAGAATTATATAAGAAATATGCATGTGAACGAGACAAAAATTGTACAACTTTCCTACGATATCGGCGATAACTACGTTGCACTATAGTGAAGTAATTTGATACCCCTATCGTTTATGTACGAAGGGGATGCGACCAGAAGATGACGTCATTCGTGCATCCGATGCGTCGGCGCCCCTGCAAGTTTATGTCAGATGTATAAAGCCCCATCGGCGAGGTCGCCCGCAGAATAATTCAAATCTATGACGAAGATACATGAAAAAGCTCAGGTGATTTTCCCGCCTCAAAATTCCAGATGACGACATTTAAATTCTCAGTGAATGCTTTTCTATGATTTTCTTCCCCACTCGATCCTCTAGGAAATTTGACTCTCCAAGTTCCAAATATTAGTTAATATAGTTTTATTTTTCGGACAACAGCTCCAAGTACCTTTGAGGCGGATAAAGATCGATCGTTCGTATAGAAAATATTTTTTTCAAAAAGCCCCAAAGAGCATATAGACGGATAATTTGGGTCCTGGCTGACATACACGATCGCAAGGAAGATCGGGAATTGTTATAGCAGCCATGTTTGCTGCGGCACGTACTAATTAATGGGGCGCTTAGGGGACTCGTAATGAGGCTCGTTGAATCAATAAGGGCGAAGAGCAGAGGGAAAAATGGAGGGAGAGAGCAAGAGGGAGAAAGATGGGGAGATAGGGATACGCGGGAAAGAGGAAGAGAGAGTAAAAACCCCTCCTGCCGCACCCCGTCCTCTCGGCCGCGAGAACGCGCGACTCCTGAAGCTTACAAACGGCGTTTCCCAGCAACACGAGTTTTGACCCGCCCTCTCGTTCACCCTCACGTTTGCCCTCCCACCTCTGCTACCTCTGGATTTCGCTCGCTGCTTTCGCCTGCATCCTTTACCTAATTGGTCCCGTGCAATTTTTTTTCCTCCTTATTTTTTTTTCTATCCTTCCTACTTCCTCTTACCTCTCTCTCGTGATATTTTATTTTATTTTCGACTTTAGGGATCCTCTTTGAAGAATTATTTTCACTTTTTTGGATCCGATAAACGAAGCACGCGCTTTCCAATCCCGAAAAGACCCGACGCTACGGATTAATCGACGAGCGACTCTTAAAAATGAACCAGCGACTAATTGGAAATTGAATTTCGTACGCAAGGTCCACGCACATTTACACTGGTTAATGGCTACCGTACAAAGTTTTATGTCACGTGTAGTCATTTGTTCTTTTATCATACATTGTCCGGCATTGTATTATTTTGAAAATTTGAACAACATTCATTTCACGACGAAATATATATTCACATCAGACAAAATATAAGTAACATGAATCCAAGGAACAGATATTTACGGGGAATCACATTGCGGATCGTTTCTCGAGATCGATATAACTCGATGCACGAAATTCAAGGCAATAAAAATGGTAGTAGGATATACGATAACTTTCCCCGAAGATTCCGGTGTTACCGAATAACCTAGCGAGCCTTTTTCCGTCATCTAGAAAAATAATTAGGAAGCTATTTTCGGGGTTAAAACGCGGGGGATGAAAAAACTTCTGACACAAGAGAACTGAAGCGAGGAAATTTCGTAGCCCGCGATTCGCAACGGATCGCATCGAATCGCCGCGCGCCGTCGGTTGCCCGCGGAAAAATATAGATTGAGGAAGGAAAGCTGAGGGAAAAAAAAGAAAAGAAGGAAAAGAAAGGAAAACTGAGCAGGAAAAAAAGCACGAGGATAATCGAAGAGGAAATGAAGAGAAGAATGAAGAGCCGCGTGTATGTATATAGTACGGTAGAAAAATGCGAGGGACCGCAATCTTCTTCTGGGATATATGCGATGATACCGCGCGCGTTATTGTAATGGGAGAGAAAAAAGGATAACGGTGGCGTTCGATAATTTAAGGATGCTGTACGTACCTGCGTTGATCTGTGCCTCCTGGAGATAAGATAATGCCATTCTACGCGGCGTGATGACGTTTTGTCTTTTCACTTTTACACTCCATCCACAAACGCTCTTATTATGCGAGCCCCGGTATATCACATGTAAGTTATGCACTGCACCAGTACGTAGTTTTAACTTTTACACAATATAACAATTTATATTGTCTCTTCTATATATTTTTTGTTTTGTTTGATTAGGTATTTTTATATATATTCATTAGTCGTGTCTGCTGTGTGTGTGTCTGTGTATTATATGTATTTTGTATTTAGATTTTGTATATAATAAATATACGTTTATATAGGAAACGAAAACGTAAGTAAAATTAATTAACGTTTTCAAGGAACTGTTGAGTTGCGGAGTTTATTATTATATACCATAGCCTATCGCCGTTGGCTATACAGGTATATTACATTATATGCATTTATTATCACGTCACACGTCATGTGCAACGATCAGTGTTATGCGTTTACATTCATTAAATCTTGCCGATTACGTAATTGACACCAAAACGAACAAATATCAACCTCGAACAAACAATTAAAATTTCGAAATAAGAAAGAGATAAAATCCAGATCGATCAAACGTCCAAACGATGATTATGTGTTAATTTTCATTAGATTTTGAGGTAACATTAATGGTCAATTTATGTTTTTTCATAAATTTTGTATCTTCATTCCAAAAATTCTCGACTTTTTCGCTCCAGTTTGTTAATTTATTTGTGTTTTAATTTTCATCGCTCTCGGTATATTTTTGGGGGTGAAAATTGTTGGGTTTTTTTTTTATATATTTTTGTTTTAACTTTTTTATTTTACCACCGCAATAATTTGCGATAACGACGACGGTAGTAATCGATGTAACTTAGAACCATTCGCGGGGTTGCGATAATGAAATCGCGAGTGTCCAGATACTCGAGCGGGTAAATTTATTTCTTTATTTTTCGTGTATATCCGAGCGTTGAAAGTCGAGTCACGAACTACTACTCTACGGGCGACGATGTTCCCTCGGGCTGACCTAACCCAATACTAACTGACAGTCGCCTCGCGCTGGCTGTAGTCAAACAGCCCCCACCCCAACCCTCGGCATTACCCCCTCCCTCGATCCGGCTCTTTTCCACCCTCCCTCTCTTCCTCCTGCTCAGGTTCCTCGTCTTCAACCCTCCGGGCTCTTTACCCCTCCGACGAATTTTCATCCCTCACTCAGGGCAAACAACACCCTTGCAGGCGGGCGATGCGCGCGTTTCTACCCTGTGATGCCCCATAACCAACCGCGCCACTACCACCGAAGACGTCGACAGTCTCGCTCCGACCCTTAGAGAAGGACAATCTTATGCTTCACGAATGATAGAAAACTTGGCGGAAAATATACGTAGGATACGTACCAGGGGATATCTGAAGAGGGGAGAATCTGCCAACGCGCGATTACCGACCTCATACCGCAGGGGTGCTGCGAGAAGAACGTGCAACCGGCCTCGAGACGCGAATGCTCGACTCCATCGCCTAGACTATTTAACCATGATTCTTGTCTTCTTCCACACTGCAATTAAAATGCAGACGAAAGAGTTTCACACTTTATCTCTACTCCCTCAAAACCCCCGTTCTCGAATGACTTTTTCTCAACTTTGCTTTGAAAAAAAATTATGATAACCGATACGGTTCGTACGACATTTGCGTCCATCTGGTCTCTTTTTTTTGAAGAATAGAAAAAAAAGCAACTCGGAAACCGACGATGTACGTGTAATGGCACATCTAATCCACACCGTGGACTAATTTTCTAGGGCTTCGATCCTAGTCCCGAAACGCGGTCTAATTCTATTTCCCCTACGCGCAGTGTCCGTGCACGGGTATTAAAACGAGTCGGCGATTCGTGTGAGTTTTTACTGAATTTGGGTTACATGCGAGACTTACTTAGAGAGGGGTAGTTATAAACCGACGCGATGATTAGCCACGTATAGCAGCGAGATTTTGTTAAATAGAATTATTATTCAAATGATCATAATATACCTGGTCTAAAATTACGCCCAAAGCCCGCGCGTATATAACGCAGGCTACCTGGCTGTGTTTAAAAAATAAAAAAGAAAACGATTTTTATTTCTAAAATTAATATACACACGGGCTAATGATGATGTCGTTCTTAGAGGCGATAATACAAATTTTCGTCTAGCGCCGCGCATCTGATACGTGTAATAAAATTATAAAATTTCGCTTTCACCTCGTGTATTATATTAGTCAGAATGATGTAATTTTGAATACACATTTTTTTCGATTTTCTAATTCAAAGTACCACGTCTTAAATTACGTTTTGTTTAGTTTATTTTTATTTTATTTATTCTTTTTTTTTGGGCAAATTTATTAAAACTTCCTAATTACCTCAAATCCGGCAAAAGTTTAAAAAGAAACTCCGACACAGAAGTTTGGATTTTTCTTATCTCGCTCGTATACCATATTCACGGGTATGCGTGTAGAAATAGTAGTTTAAAAAAAAGGATGTACGGTTTGACCTGTACGAAAAAAGAAAAAAATGGGTGAAAGAGAGAGAAAAAAAATGCTTGCTCGATGCGGCCGCGAGGAGCAATTACCCCGCTGCGGCTATTATCATGCATGAATTTCCGAGCCACGAAGCTGATGGCTTCTGCATTAGGTAGTAGCAATTATCATTATTACTCTACTCTATACTTTCTATGGAGTACGGTAGCGTCCTGATCGTTTTTTTCTGTACGTACATGGCGTAGAAAAATCGTTTTCATATTTATGTACCACAGGTACGATAGGTACGTATGACGTTGAGATACGTGCATCATGGGCAGTTCCGTCGAACCTATATATAAGTAAGCACTTGGATCGGTGCACTTTTCTAAAAGTTTTTTCCATTAATTTAGTTAATATTCTATGTCAGCGAACCTCCAACCTTGCAAAGCACATACGTGGAAGCATAGATGAACTGGAAGAACCAGTTACGATAGATCTGCAATAAATTGTATCGTATGTACGAATCGGAGGATTGATCGATCGTATTTTTTACGCGAAAGATTGAAGAAAAGAAAAGAAGATAAATAGCGACGGTCGAATGTGATTCGACATTTTCCACATGTCTCACGGTTCCGGAGAGTACCTGTGCAAATTCTTTTGTTTTTTGCTCCCGAGAATGCGACGAATGCAGTCGATCCTCGAATATGAAAATTTCGGCGCTGGAGTTCCTAGTCATGTGGGAAGGGGGCGTGATCGAGTTTGTTCTCTGAATTTCTGCTCTTCACATATGTACGAATTCTATAAACATATACGTACATTGTACACACATAAAGGTGAGTTTCGACAACGTGATATGAAGCACAATGCATCGAAACAGTAGAACTCCCACTGTTCTATAAGAAGGCGGTATAAGCTCTGTTCGTTACCGTTTTTCCCTACCCTTATTTCGCCACCCCTTCGTCACCCCTGAAGCTGGTTTTTGGGGTAAAACTCCAGCGTCCGCGTGCGCCTCTACCGGGCCCTGCAACTCTCGTGCATTCTCTCTTTTTCTACCACTCTGATTTTTCTCTACTTCTCTCTCGTATAGGTATATTTTCTCTCAGATCGCTCACCTGCCCGCGGGCGTGCGCTACTCGTGCCCAACGCCAAAAAACTCACAAAACTTGGATAGAAAAAATTAGAGAGGGGAAATAAAAAAGAAAAAAAGTTTTTCTCTATTTCTTTTTTCTCTTTTTTTTTCACCCAGCGTTACCGGCTCATTGTAGAACTCACGGAGAAAGCGAGAGGATGAGAAAGAATGGAAAGTTATAAGGTGTGTGAGAGAAGGAAAAGAGAAAAAATGAAAAAAAAGAGGCACGCTTGAACTATGGGTGTGTATATATGAAGCACATCTATACGAGCACCCCGTCGGTTGGCTGTCGTCACCGCAAACAGAATAAAAACCCAATTCTATAAAGTGAATCGAAAACCGAAATCTCAAGTACCGAGAGTATTAGATATCGAAAATGCTCTTCCATTCGATTTCAGTTGTTTGACGATTACACTGCTTTTTTTTTTTCAACACTTCATTTTTTTCGATGAATGTTTATACTTCATTCAACTCGATGGTTTCTTTGCTTTTCTATTTTCGGGCAAAAAAAATACAATGTATATAACGGCGTTTCAGTTACATCGATAAATACTTGTAAATAGCTCTACGACGTTGAAAAAAAAAACCAAAAAAAAACGGTGAACGTTAGCAAATTTTCAATTAATTAATTTCTTTCTTTTTGATTAATTCTCCTATATCGTCAACACTACTCACCCTGAGGCGTAATTGCGTTCTTAATATATCAACGTACAGGACGTTACTTTTTTATACAATGTATTTTTTTATTTGATTTTCACTTTTAAACAGAAAAGATTTTAATTTCAGCTGTTTTTCGTTCGTTTTTAAGTATTATTTTTTCGCTTCTTGCCCGTAAGCAGAGCGATTGCAAACATCGATTTCCCGGATTTCGACGGCGGAGACATTTATTTTTTTCTTACCTTTCCCGGGCCCTTCGCCGGTCTCTGGATCTTATTTCCTTCGCTTTTCGGCTCTGTTAATGAGCAGAGAAATTGTCAATTAAGCGTTCGTAAATGAAAATGTCTTTAATTACGTTGAAAATCTAATAAAGAAAGTCTCAAATGAGGAACGCGGAGCGAAGGGCAGCAACCAGGGGTCAGGTCGCGCCGCGAGGACCGGTGAAAAAATAAAGGACACCAATCAGAGCGAAATAAAGAGGCGGAGAAAGAGGAAAATAAGAAAAATAAATATAAAAAATAATGAACCAAAAAATGAGTGAAGAATAAAAAATAAAAAAAAACATGAATAAATAAATATTCAGAAAAAAAATTAATAATGATAAGAGAAAAATAAAAATAATATCAAATAATAAACAGGTAAGGGAATCGAAAAGTGGGCTTAGCCTGCGGAGATGAAAGACTTTTCACAAACAAACCGTACAAAATATTATGAAACTGTGCAGGTAAAATGTTCCGCCCTCTATATAAATTGCGATATAATATCCCCCGCTTATACCTACATCCATAGCAGCTCCTGCCGTTCCCGCTACTGCAGGACCTATATATATATGTGTGTGTATAAAAAAATAAATAATAATAATATTAATAATAAAATTACAAAAAAAAAACAGCACTGCACGTTAAACAGAGAAAAAAAGGTCCTTATTATGGATTTAAAATAGCAGAACCAAACAGGAAGCGGTAGATATTACCACCGAAATTCTTACGGGGGATACCGAGGCTCAGAAATTTACAATTATATTTTTACATACCAATGTACACCATAACCTACTACAATGAAAAGGATTATTCAACGATAATTATTGCGACGCTTATAATAGCAACCGAGGGCTTGGTTGCAAAAACACTCCTCCCCATTATCTAATTCTTCTATTCTTTTATCTCTCTTCACCCGTTATACCTTATTCAAACGTACTCCTACCTGCGCCGCAGCTACAGGGGTCCTGCGGCGCCCCCGGGTCCTTAACCCTTTTTCTTGTACCTGCTACCTATGGGTATTTCCACGATATATCGAACAAAACTATTTCAAGTTGCGTGTAATGTATGGATTCGATTTGCGCATTTCACCACAAAGCGATTCGAAACCAACCCTCGTCCGATATTCTTTCGATCTATAAATTCCGTAGGTACGTGTAAAAATCGAATACGTCAATCTATAAAACAAATTTGATAATGAATAAAAAATGAGAAAAATTTTTCACCACGACGAAACAGCTGGGGTTTAGTTAATGGTAATTACGGGGTCATTATTTGAGTCCGGTCATCATATTGTGCGACGGTTGGATGCCCGAAGTCAGCTATTTATTACCCCATTGTGCGAATCTAGAGCAAAATTTCGGGACCGAAATTACGGCAATTGAAACCATATAGTTTTCTTTCTCGTAATATTTTCGTATTGCTGCGCGTACGGTTGTAAAATTCGACCTGAGAATTGTTCGCACTTTTCTGCACCCCCTCGAAAAGATTCGAGTCGTGACGCTCGTATAATATCTTTCCGAACCAAAATCAACCGACTTTTACCTGACCATGTATACTCCGTGTGGTTTACGACCTTGTAGTCAAACCAACCACCGACTCAAAAGCTGCCCAAATATTTTCAAACAACTTTTCAAAACGCTCTAGTTTTGCGTTAGACTAGACAAAATGAGAGTCGATGTTATGCCGATCACACTGAGATTTTTTCATAGACGACGATATCGGAAGTCCCGGATATTTCGGAAGATTGGACTAATTGTCAACCAGTGTCTCGTCTAAAAAATCAGATAGATACTGAATACGCCACGGTTTTTTTTTTCTTTTTCTTTTTGTCGAAAAAGAAACGAAATTTTCATTGCGTGAGGATTTCCGAAGATATTAGCGCCGATAGTAGATAATCTGTTGGGGCAAATAAAAAATCCGGATTTAGTGAAATTATATGCGGCGCATCGTAAATTTTTAAAACCCTATTTTTTTTCTAACAGCTTATTCCTTGCACTCTTCTTCTTCGTTATATTCCCAATCTCTGGGACCGAATTCCGCTGCATTCTACAGCAAGCATACCGGCATGTATGCATATTTGTGGTTTTGGGCATATAATCGCGATTACAGTGATTATATTCCCATTGTTTAGGACCTTTAAACTTGAGCAAATATTTAACCAACGTCTGGAGCCTGTTTAATTATTAGAAGGAGACTAGCTGCTACTTTGAATTCTTTTTGTTCGACGTTCCAGCAGCATTCTATATATTCGAGTGCAATGAGCAACGCACGCAGCCATGCACCCGTTGACCTCATGGCTTACGTGGTGGTACGGTATAGATAAATAATAAAATCCATAATGATCCAACCTATAAACTCAAACAATTTTATCAATATGTTATTGATCTGTTTTTCACAAAATTACTCACGTATCAAGTGGATCAAGAAAATTATCGATGTTCAATAGATACTACGAAGTTCTTCTCCAATTAATTACCAGCCCAAATTATCTACTCAAGTTATCATCTCGTACGGTGAAAATTTTCGATTTCGAATTGGAAAAATCAATCGCATTTCTGTCAATGTGAAAATGGTCTGAGATGAATTTTGATCTCTTTAAAAAAATCAAATTCATGGCAATGACTGACGAATTTAGTCAGCAAAAATTCCACAAAGAATGATCGAAAGACACGCGGAACCGGTATTACGAAAAAAAAAGTGCGGGAGAAAAATGGAGCACACATAGTTTTGACGCGTGAGAAGATTCTGAGGAAAGTTAAGTAGGGGCAACGAAACGATCTAGCGTACGTTACTTTTGCACAGGCCGTGGGATTATCGAGATTATTGTTACCCGCTTGTTTACTCCTTTTGATGCGTTTACGGGTATTTTCGGAAAATCTCGGAAACACGTAGAAACGGTTATCCCGAGATCGCAGCTACGTCGGAATACCCTAGCTCGTACATATTATACAAAAAAAGGCGTTTTTTGACTACAGAATTTTTTTTACGGTCTTGCATAAAAAATTTTTTTTGCACCGTGAAAAGAAATTTCGTCAGTTACGTTCCGTTATCAAATTTAGTTTTGCTGCAGAAACGCGTATAGATATATTCCCACGGAATAAGTGCGCGATGTGATTTCGATCTGATCTCGAGATCCGATCTAAAAGTTGACCAACGGTCGACGATTTCAATTCTGCGTAGATTTTTCGTTACGTTACTTTTTTTTCTCTGCTTTCGATTCTTCTCCTGCTACTTAAGCGAATCAAATCGATACATCTTATAATCTCAAGTGGATTTCTCGTGGAATTCATTCACCGCATAATATAAATAAATGCAGTTCCTAACGGTTTCGTAAAATTCGAAACCACCCCTCGATATGCAAACCAATTTTATTTACCCAAACAGGATCGAGAGAAATCGTTACCATAATCTTTCGAAAACCGTTGCAGGGCAGTCGTTTCGTTTGGCCCATTTTTCTCTTATTTTTTTTCGTGCCTCTTCGATTCCCAAATTTCGTTTAGATCTCCAACCCAGATGACCTTCTCATTATTATTATTATTATTATTATTGTTATTTTCTAATTTTTATTTTTATAATGGAATTATCAATGCACGGTCCACTGCACTTCGCAAACTGCAGACGAATCAAAACGACCCAACTGTCAACCGAAAAACTTCCCTTGCAGAAATTCGAAAAAAAAGGTTACGATCTGTCTGCATTTTTTTCTTTCAATTCTTTCGTACATTATTTCTAAGTGATTAAATTCAGGCCCGATTATCACCTATTAGTGCAGGTAGAATTATGAATACGACGAATACGTATAAGTGGATGTACGTCGGGGCGTTTTGTAATTAGTAAAATTTACCTAATTATATGGGTATAGAGGAGTCGCGACGCAATCCGATGACCGGTGCAGCATCGATTTTTTTTTTTTTTTTTCGGTGGCTCTGGGTTTTTGAGATAGTCAAAGTAATTAGAAGATATTTGCTTCGCTTATACCCCAGTCCGTGTGAGCGTATGCGACGTGGATAGCTGCGCGCAGCAGCCAGCAGCTTATGGCTGCTCCGCGGGCAACTTGATAATGAGTTTGTTTGTCTGTTTGCCACTCGGTCAGATATAGAATACAGACGGCTATATAATACCGATTTGCCTCGTGACGATCCCGGTCTATGACCCACTGGTATCCTCGCGCCAGCTATTATACACCGAGAATCGATTATGTACTTTTAAAAGTCTTTAATTACCTAAAACTTCGATATATATGATTACATGCTATCCATGCATATAATATACACCTAATGAAAGGCTGAAACGGACGAATTATAATCGTTGGTCACGGCGGGCAGCTATGCCCTTGAAAAAGAAAAACTACCTTATGGTCGTTCTCGTAAGACGTTGTCTTATGTGCCTCGGCGCTGCAGTTGCGCCGTAGTCGTAGTCATTGGCGAACATATGGCGTGCGAATAGACTCGCGGCCGCTGTTCCATCTGGAGCGTCTAGGAAGAAAGGGATATACACGTACGTACATTATACAATACCTATATAATACGATGCCGAAGTGGGAGCGTTTCGTGCACATTTTTATCCCCCGATCTTACGATATACCTGCGTTTGTTCTTTTGTTTCTTCTCTTTTTTTTTTACTCTCATTTCTTCGTATTCTATTCCGAGAATTCCGCAATTAGGCTAAATGGGTTTTCGGAAGGGTTGAACTAAAGCCGTTGCTGCTGCTGTTGCTGTTGGCACGCTGCCTCGAATTTTTTCAAGGACGAACCTACGATTGTTACGATCATTATTATAATTATTGTTACGATAAAAGCGAAAAATAGAGATATCGAAATGATCTTCGCTCGAAACCATGTTTTAGCACGCGCACATATTGTAATGAAAACACTTTTGCTGGACCACCGGTACTTTTGGATGATAGGAAGCGAAGAAAATATTTACGCTCGTGAATAATCTCTCCGAATAAACATGTCCGCGAGTTAATCGGACAGTGACGCAGGATTTGGGCCACAAGTATATAATATCAATAATTCTGGGAATCATCGTCCGATATATTCGTGTACAGTTCTTCTTATCGTCGATTGCGGTTATTCTTCTTCTTTCCTTTGTGATCTACTTTAATATACATATATGTTCACATTTGACGTCTTCCGGTGCCATCAAGAGATTTGGATTTTTCAACACACCACATGCATGCTTTGATCGCACATACTATCGATTCACTGATCAATTTCCGCGACTTAATCCGGCAAGCTGCTGCAGCAGGACATCGATATTTTCATGTATAAGTATATCTCTTTCATTTTTATATTATATATTTTCTATCTCACGAGCTCCCGCCCATCTTATACGATCGATTGACAGCGGTGTCCATTTGTGAGGGTACATTTATTATTATCCAAAGAAGGTGGTGGTTGACCATTAAGTCGTGGCGAGCGAGCGAGGGTCAGAATGCATGGCGTTTGCTTCGATGCTCCTAAGAGTGGCGAGTAGAGGACGGGGACCTGATCCGTGGGATATGAAACCGTTGACGATTTACTTTAAGATCGGTCGATCTCTTGACCGACACATCGGGGTAAAAGTGGCCAGGTGTAGACCATAGGTAGAGGTACTCTTCGGTCAACTGTTATTTTTTCCTTCCAACGATGCCCCTGTTTCTCTTTTTTTTTTTTTCTTCCGATTCTTATTTTCGTTCGCCGGTTCTTTGCCCCCAAAATTGTGACCATGTGTACCGATCATGCGAATGAGAGGCTGCGTCAGAAAATCTGCAACTTGGACGGCTGCCTTGTGACGTAATCGTTAGACGGCTGACGCGTGGTGGTTCAAATGTTTTTTTTTAACCATCGCGGCGCATTCGGCGCGTGGGGGATTTAGCGACGGTCAAAGAGATCTTAAATCGGCGCTATGCGATACCGAGGAGAAAAAAAATTGAATAAAAAAGCGAAAGAAAACATACACGTAAGAGGGATGTAAAAAATAAATAAAATCCGGGATTTGATCCGCTTAGCAAATATATATACACAAATTCACTACACAGGCATACGTATGGATCGTTTAACCTTTCTGAATGCAAGCAACAAGCCGATTTTCTATCTATCAACTTTTGAGCGAACGATTTCCGGTTTTTCAATGTTTTTTTTTTCCTCTTCTTTATTTCATACATTTCTTTTGGACGGACCGTATTCGAGGAAGTCTGAAAATCTTCTGAGAAATATATTTCGAGATTAATATTCTCGCACACCAAAGTTTAAGAAAATATGTCAGTTCCGATATGTCCTGGTTCGGAAATTGCTTAGAAGAGAAGTGGAAGAAAAAAAAGAATGGAAAATTCTGGAGCGAAAACTGACCGGTCAGTTTCCCTTTTTTGATGCATATTACACATATGTACGCATGTAAACGCGAGAAACGTTGTTGCAAGAAACTGAGGGAACTTGGCCTGGCTTCGCGGACGTCAGACGCAGGGATAGGTTTTTGTTGCGAAAATCATAGAAGCCTTCGATTCTCGACGTGACGGGGTGTAAGAGTGCGCGTAGTAGGAAATTTAGGGTGGTTTTTGGCCCGCTATTGAATTTATCGACGGTTTGACAGCTCTGTTAGGCCCTTGTTACGTTCACTCGTCGGTGCGGCCGAACGGACGCGCGCGGACCGGGCGTGGATTTTTTTTTTCCTTTCCTTTTGCATATGCTTCAGGATGTGGTGCCTGAATGTAAAATATTTTTCAATATACCCAACGATAGCCCCATACATTTTTCCCTTTGATTCCAACGACGTTAATGAAGAAGCCCATCAAGCACCCCCTGCAACCTATATACCTACCATATCTGGTTTTCATTTCTCTGTGTTCCTGCGTTTCTGCCGCTGCACCCGTAACGTGTAGGTACATACAACGCACGTCGAACAAATCCCCTCATTTTTGGATTTTCGGGTAAAACGAATCGAAATTAAGTGAACGGGGGAGCGAATAAGGGCGATACAGGGGGAGCTGGAAGCGAATAGTCCGGGGAAGGGCTAAGAAGGGAAGATGGAAGGGTGGTGAGTAATTCGAAACCCCCATCGCCCGTAACGCAGACGAACACACAACACGCACACTACAATTTTGTTCCACACACAAGGGCGTTACATAATACATACCGGTACGTGTGCGATCGTCCACCCCCTCGCGATCGCCGCGGGGGAGATTTGACCAAGCTTTAGGGGTTGATTTTCGGTATTGCTGTATAGCTCAGAACTAATTCCAGCTCTTCCCTTTCTCTCCGGAACGATCGCGATGGCGGTTTTCGTATTATATTCATTATTATTTTTGTAAATATAATACAACCGCCATATTATTTTATACATACCTTTCCATGCTTTTCGTTCTCTTTGTTTTCTCTCGTTTAATTTTTCTTACGCAACTAAATGGTATACTGCGCTAGATAATATTTCAAAGAAAGACGGAAAGATATGAGCTTCGGAAATTATGTGTTTTCAGAAGAATCGTCTTATAATGATAACAATAACAAAAACAATAATAAAAATTTGAACAAAAGAGAGCCGAATAGTATCTGCGAACGCGCACGATGGTGGGGGGCGGTTGTCATTAACCGTTGCACATCAAGCAGCAGATTAAATTTTAAATATTGTCCGTGTAGAGATAACGCTCGGATCTTATCTGTAAGAGCTATCCGCGTATAGCTGTAGCTGGTGATATAACTCTGGTACATTTTTCCCGTTTTGTTCTATACTCAACGAACTGTTTAGCTCGCTGGCTCGCTATTCGTGATTACTACCGGGTATGTATACCCATAGTGTAGGTGTATGTATAACATTCATTTCTTCAGAGGAATTCATCAAGTCCCCATCTCATCGCATGATGTCTTATTCCGCAAGCCAAGATGCAGGGTGGAGAATTCTTGATGAATTTTAAATTCGAACTTTATACTTTACGCTTTTATATAAATATCTATGTAACTTTTTCGACTCTGATTTATCCGAAGTTCGCATCGCTGCACAACAATAACAAAAGAATTTATATCATCATCATTGTCCGACTTTTGCACTCCGACGATCGTCGTCGTAACTCTCAACCGGAAAAAATACTCACCCCTCGAGCTAACGTTTCGATCCATTTTTATTCACTTACATTTTTTACAATTATTTATTTTTTTCGAATTTCCTCTCAATGTTATATTCAAATTTTTTTTCTACGACTTTTGTGAATTTACAGATTCGTATTTCAACGGCATTAAAAAATAGTAACTATAATAATAATAATAAGGAATAAGATCGGTCCGACAGATTTTTATATTTTTTTCTCTTTCTTTTTTTCGCTCAAAAGTCACTTTTCTCCTACCCCGTCAATCATCGCGTCGTTAAAATCGACGTCCGCGCGAAAAACTCTGAGAGAATATGATATTCTTTTGGAATTGAGTTTGTACGTTGACCAAACGACCGTATCGGTCACTCTTCCGGAAGTGACAGCGCGTTGACATCGAGGGGACCACCGCATAGGTTAATCGAATTAAATTGACTACTGACTTCTGTGCGAGGCGCAGACGTCCATTTTTTTTCTTTCATTTTTACTTCATCTTTACATTGTCAAGAGAAAAAGCGAGAAAAATTGACCGTTATTCGTCAAACCTCGCGTCAAACGAAACGACACGATGTGCAGCATATGAGTTTGGACGTTTGAGAAGAATAAAAAAAAGTTTCAAACTGGGAACTGCAGTTATAAAAAAAAGATAGAGAAAGAAGATTGTATGATAAAATTATTTTACACTTCTAGATTTGATTGGTGATAATTTTCAAATACCCCGAGGTGTGGTTTCGATAGCGGTTGATATAAGGTGTGTGTGTAATATTATGAGTGAAAATTAGAATTATCTTCTAATGCCAGATCTCCGACTCTGAAGACACATTGTATATAGCTATGTAAACGGTTAATTAAATTAGAGGGTTGAAAAAATCTCGATATGTAGGCTTATATCTGGGGCGAGATATACGCCCGATATTATTTGACCAACCCTTTTTTTTTCTAATGGGCCATAATCGATTATCATACGTAAGAATCTTATACACGAGATAAATTTATGTGGGAGGCATAACTAATTAACGCAAATGGATCACTCTCAGCACCGGCAATTATTATGTACCGAAAATTCACGTTCCAGTGCTACGTGTGTTATTAAAAAGAAAAAAGAAAAGAAAAAGAAAAATGGAACCGTTCATCCCTGCGCATTATATAGTACTGCACTCTATACAGGTTCGATTTATCTTCATATTAACATAGACAGGTGTGCTTTAACTGCAGCTCACAATCGCGTCGCCTCGGATCGTTTTGTTTTAACCCCGTAAGGCCCTCGATCGCCTCCACCGTTGGGCCTAATGGCATTAATAACACGTTGTAACAGTGGAACGATCTTCGTATAGTTATCGAACCGGCCCCTTTATGCTTTATATGTATATTTATATTTTCACTATACGTTTACCGGTTGAAAAGCAAACGGCGGGTGGATGTATACGAACCGTAATCTCCACCGCTTTAATGATTTTTAATTCCCAATTCGTAATTCGTAACTTATAACTTTGGTAATAGGCGAGCACGTCGGTACTGCCCACCCTACGACGTCTTAATCCTGGGGGTGATCGATGTCTCGCCCTTGGCGCTTGTGTAGCCGATTTCGGTGGTCCTCCTGGTCCTCCTTCTTCCCCTTCACTTGTTGTTATTTTTTTAATATTTAATTTTCGATTTCTTTTGTTTACCTTCCTCTTCTCGGCCGATCTACGACGCGACGCTTGCAGGTGACAGGAACATGTGCATATAGATATATAATTTCTGTTTCCCCGACATTCGTAAATTTTATTTTATTTTTTCAAAACTTCATCGAAAAACACGACGGTTGTGTGAAACTATGCGTTTGCGGGTAAAACACGGGTTCGAAAGTTCAATGAAGAGAACCAGTTGTAAGGGGATATGAAATGAGGCAACGCATTAAAATCTCATTAATTAACGAGCTGTAACCTGCTGACAGCTGATTATATGACGACACGAATTCCCGAAACTTTGTCATATATTTTTAGAAATTCATAAATCGTATTAACATGTCATTGTACTGGAACATCGAAGTTTTGTAGAGAACGTAAAGGCTTCTTCGGCGGCCCACTTGCTTTACGATTACAATTCTTCTTTTTCTTCAAATTGAGATTCATGTGTCAGCCTTGACTCCGAATGCCATGATATTTTCACCGACCAATTTTCTTCAATCTTCTGAGTTGTTTTTGCTCGAAACTCGTCACCTGTAGTGGAGGTCGGTAGAACAATATAATTGGTGTATTGTCTCCTAGAAGACCGGTTTCTTATCGATTATTGCCACGTGACTTCTAGGAAATGTGTTATGGACACCATTTCAATGTAATGTCTTCTACTAATACGTCAGTCACTTAAATCGCCTTCGTTAGTTACAAGATCGAATTTTTGTCGCATTTGTTATTGCCGCACCTAATGGCCAACGAAATTGTTTTATTTTACACAATTTTTACTTTCTTTTTTCTCTTCTCTTCTTACTTATCTCAAATAATACAACGTCCGATGTTCAAAAAGCGCGATGACTCCGAGAATGGTATAGTTATTTATAGTCAAGATATAAATTGAGGAATCCGATCCGAGATCCGGTCATTCAACGAAAAGTTATTTGAATTGACCTTGTCCAATATCGTAAAGCAGGTTATATTCTGAAAAACGATGAACATTTAACAAAGTCTTCGAGCATAAGTCTATAGCGTATATATTGTACAGGGTGGTTATGGTTATTATAGTATCCGAAAAAAGGATGGTTTAAAATTTCCCATTTGTCAATGTCCGTTAGAGTTGAAAGTCGTTTAGTAGGACATGACAATGTTAAAGAGTTGTGTATTTGCAGAGTTAAATGAACCTTGAGTTCAATTGTACAGCTGCCCCGTAGCGTGCAGTCTCGTCAAAAGTGGCCAAAGGCAAAGTAAAGGTAGATATATACATACCTATATACATGCGTATCGCGTCGCTTTATCCAAAAGACCTCTTCAGGTGTGTCCAACCGCGTAAACTGTGAGAGGAAAAGCCAAGTGGTACCGGTCATACAAAAGGGGCTGGAGTGTAAGGGACGAAGAAATAACTGGTAGCGTACGCGTGGATGATCTTCAATTGTTTGGCCACCTACGACGTGGCCCGGGAAACCTTTAAGAGGAACAAATGTATATTTATGTACACGGTATGTACAACATGGGGGTGGACTTGCATGAATCACTCCGGAAAAAATTTCATCGCCAAGTACTCCCACTGTGACCGATAGAAATACGGAGATAAGAAATGCGAGCTTCTTTTTTTTTTACGTGTGTTCGATGGGCTTGAAATCAGAATTGATCGAGTCCTCTTTGAGTCAATTGCGTGACGCGTGGAATATTACTTTGGCGATATGTGTATTGATGTGTCTATATCTTTTATCCGTATAGATTTTATGTTTTACTTATGTTAGCTTAGGTATCGATAACAGACGGCTGAACGCCGACGACCTCTAAACGGTCTCCTTTTCCCTCCCGGGCTTATATCTTCCCTCTTTTCCTCTTTCCTGTCTTTTTCTGCCTCTTCCTTCTACCGGCTCCTCCGCGGTCTTCCCTCTTCGGCGCACGCGAGCACACACGAGCACACTTGCTCCGTCGTCAGCAACAGGCTGCTCTTTTGCTCTCTTTCCTCCTCCCTCTTCCTCAGTTCCTGCATCTTCACTCTTTCTCTTCTCTCTTTTATTTTTTTATCTTCTTCCTGTTTTTTCTTTTTCTTTTTCTTCGCGTCTCACTTGTCCCCCGAACCACCCAGGCCCCGCGCCACTAGCCTGTTACCAATACGGATCTCTTTATTGTACATTGCGAATATCTTCCCGGGAAAACCTGAAGATTACCCCAATTCCAACGGGAATGTAGTTCTTTACAGGCAATGGCAAAAATAGACGTATGTTAATATTTATTACAGTTTTTCCGAAGGTGCTTTGAGAGAGCAGCTGTTTTTTTCTTTCTAATTTTTGTATTTTAAAAACTTATTCCGAAGGACTCGAACAAGCGGCGTTTTTGAAATTTCGTTTCGGTATGTTTTCGCTTCTCCTTATTTTACACGCGATGTATAGTTGTAACTCGAGGCGTCTGCAACGTGTCCTCGACAACGTGTGTAGCGATGGTTTTCGTAAAGTTTCATCTGTTTCGGGTGATTTTCGAAACTCTTGCCAAACTATTCAAAGCCGAAGTACCGCCAGCACTTCAGGAGCATCGCAGAGATTTTTAAGGGACGAGATGAGAACGTATGGCACTTGTCAATGACTTTTAAATGACAGAAATTAGTCCATTTTAACTTTTTACCCTTCCTTATCTTGGTCGGCAACTAAAAACCAGAGAAAACACGCGTTCTTCAAATATACTTTCAAAATATTCAGGTCTCATGCGGTCCGCAACCGTTTCAAAAAATATAATTTAGATCTGCGGTGCAACGGGACTGCGAAGTCTTGAAAAGGAAAAAGCCGCCACTTCTCTACCCTGCAGAAGCCGAGATACAAAAAAAGGGCGTATGGAACTCGTCAATGACTTCGAGTAAAAAATGAGTCAATTTCACCCTTCCCAAAGTTGTGTGAAAATTCGAAAAAAAGAAATATGCATATCTCAACCGAATTTCCTTGTGCTACAATTTTTTCTAACTTTTTCAACAGACAATTTTTATTATTCCTCAATTTTTGTTTTCGAAAACAATATCGCGCTCGTTTCAAACAGGCCGTTCCAATGTTACTCATTATACCGTCATGAAATTTATCGTGCAGCGGTTTCTCCTGTCCTTGTTAACGTGAAAATTTTGTTATCGTGCGTTATGAAGAAATAAAATAAGAGCTGAAAATAAAACTGAGCGAAAGGTGAAATAAGAATGAATGGAAATAAAAAAAAAAAAGAACGAAATGTAATAAAAAAAAAACATTTTCCGAGCCCCCGACAAAGAGCTCCCCTTGGCTCCGCGCGCGTATTGTGTGTTCATTTAATTTGGCAAGGATAACAATATACGTGCGGCACACCGCCGGCAAACACAGCTTTATTTCTTTGATTAATTTTTATCGCTACTTTAAACCGCCCGCTCACATTCCCTGCAGCAAGTTTTCTTCTTTTTTTTTTCTGGCACCGTTCGCTTCGTCAACTATAGAGCTAGGCCGCGTATACATATAGCCTGCCTTGCACTCTATCTTCTATCTTTTCTAAAATATCATATCATAATAACAACGTTACAACACCATAACGCGTTGTACCCAGCTGAGCTTAGAGAGTCTAAAACCTATCCCAACTTTGATAGAAACGTTAATGTTTGCGACGCGGTTCGCACCTTGGCAGGTGGCCCGAACAATGGTTACCTTTTTAGCTGGCTGCAGTCTTGCAACGTCCGAATCGCCCACGCGCCGTATAGTTTAATATTGTACGTATGCATGTGCATGTGAAGAATTACATGTGCGTTTTTCGGATCGTTGGAGATCTGAATGAGAGCGTTTATGTTATTTCGTGTACGGGGACATGGGTATACAGGTGTACGTGTCCACGCATAAAATATTGAGATCGGAATAAATTTACGCAATAAAGAAATCTCCCCGCAGATTAACGAAGATTAGGAAATTATTAACGCTTTCAACAGAATATATATACCTACACATGCACATCGCATGTACCGGGTGTCAAGCAGCTGATTTATTTCAGAATTCATTTACACCGCACAAGCTACAGATTGAGATCGTGGCATTTTTCCCCATCCTAATATAGGTGATCCAGAATTTCAACTATCCACAGCTGACCTTACGAGGATCGATCTTTCTCGAAAGTGGGTCCTGCCTTTCCTTTTATGTGGAATTAAAATCGTCTCGAGAGGATGTGGTCTGTCCGGCGGTGGTCTACGACGATGAAAAACGTAAAAAAAAAAAAAAAAATTGTTAACAAAAGACCACGCGCTGCACACTGTAATCCCCCAAAAAAGTGCCAAATTTATATCAGCTCTCCGTAATACGCACGTATAAGGTATAATATTGTATCTACACATATCTACCCATGCCTATTCGGATACCTCGAAAACTTTTTTGTTATTTATTCTTTTTTTCCTTGTTTCCCTCCTCTTCGGGGCAGATGCAACGGGCCGCTGCACGCTTCGACGACTAAACTTAATCATGTTTATGCAACGCTCGTGCTGCCTTTGATATTTTTTATTTCTTCTCCCTAATATTATTATTATTTTTATATTTTTTTCTTTAATTTCTGGATTTCGAGGGTCCTTTATTAGGTCCGACACTTTTTTTTTTTTGTAACGTCCTCTTTTTTTTTTTCCTCAGGCACACGATCGGCTTTAAAATTCTCCTGAGCATCAGTGATTCATGTGATTATAATTGGAAAATCTGTGAACGCTCATGTGGTCACCCACAGGTGTAAGATATGTGTCGCATGAGAGCAATGGAGGGGCGATGATCGCCAATTGTCGATTGAGGCCGAAATATTACGAATAAGAAATTAGCCTAATACAGAAAAGCTGATCGCTCGCTCACTCTCTTCTCCCGGGGCCGTCGTGATGACCACACAACCGTTGCAAGGTAAGTCGTTCATTATAAATACATATTACGGGAATCAATTCTTAATCCGCTCGGGAGATTGAGCTATTTTGGAAATTTATTATATTGTTTATTTCTGGTACCTGATTTTACCCATCGCTTTTATATGTACATATTTGACCTTTTACAATTCTATTGATACATGTGCTCGTCGCTAGTCTCGTCGCTCTATTTGATTGTTTGTGATTATTTGTGTAATTTATTTATGTGTATCGAATCTATGTATTTTACTTTATATTGTTCATTTTCTTGTTCCTCTGATTATTCATTTATGCATTCGGAAGATGGCGGGGTCCTATTATTTAATTTTTTGATGTAATTGATTATTATCAAGAGGACCCAAGAGGATAATGAAATATTGTATAAAATTTACGGCTAGGCCCACCATCCGACCTCAATGAACAAATCTATAAAAGTTTTCAATAAACTAAGCGAGATTGATAATTCGTGATACGCGAAAGGGGTGAATAAAAATGGCCGCTCGTTCTCCCTGTTCATCGGTAGATATTCTCGCCCTCTCTATACAGCGGCCAATCAAAAGGCGGTCCTGATTTATTTAACCCTTTTATTTGCCTCCATCGCATCGGGTTCCAGTAGAAAGCGGTGGTCTTCCCCTCCGCGAGATCCCTACCCTGAATTAAACGCTTGCCTCGACTCGGTACTCGCCCACCTGTCCCTGCAACTCTTTAGTTACGTAATTACGAATTCAAGGCAAACCCTTCGCTTCGTGATTGGTCATTAGAACGAGTGGGCGTTACCCATTGTCACCCTTTTCCCTGCTATGCTGCTCATCAACCCTTTTAACTCGCGGCACTCCCGTTTTTGTGCGAGACGACTCCACGTCACATAAATCACTAAAGGGTTGCGCATGAAACAAAATGGCGGCTCTGGTAATCCTGAAATTAATTCAGGGAGTGTTCGCCGCGGTACCGGAATAGGTGAGATGTGAGGGTGTAAATGTTAATGAAAGGTAGTTCCACGGATTACTCTGTACTTAATATTTCTATGCGTTGGATATAGTGTTCTTTTTTTTTTAAGTTACTTTCCGCGTAAGCGATTAAACGTTTTTAAACGGTTAAACGGTAGTTTAAAAGTTGCAAGCCTCCCGCGCGAAGTTTAATACGGCGGCCATGATTAATGACGCCTAAATAATCGCGGCAGAGCCACTGGATTCAAGAAGGCCTTTAAAATAATCCCCATAAAATTACACCCTAATGCCCCAACCATTAATTCTCCACTCTCCATTCTATGCTGCTACTTATATATATATGTATATATAACTACCCTGCGCAACCTATACCGCGCTTCTTATCTCTTCGTTTCAAACTCACCTATATATACTTTTCTGTTTTTTTTTTTTTTTCTCTTCATGCCCCGCAGCAGAGGGTATGGTAGGAAAACTTCCGTATAATTGCGTTTCCACGACGCTTCGAAAACTTTTCAAATTGATGAGAAATCTCGCTAATTCGAAACCCCACCACGATCACGGCCTATCACTGATATATTTTATATCGATAAACTGAAAACCTCCAAAAATTTTTCTCTCAAATCAATCAATTAATTATCCAATTGTTTAATTAGCTGCGGTGATTATGATTCATTTAATTGATCGCGATAATGTATTTTTATATTTCTGTAACTTTAGATGAATTAGATAATGAGGTATTTTCTATAAAGTTTTTGGTTTGCGTTTCTATAGTTATATGCGTCACCGTTATCCTTATCGTCTTACGCTTTTTCGAGTCTCCCTTAGCCCCTTTTTTCCCCTACTCATTCCACCCCTTCCGTCGCTCCTGCTTCTTTCGCGCTTAAGCCGGCGGCGCTGCCGGAATTAATTATTTAGGGAGAGAAATGGCACCCCCTACTTTTCCCCCTTTGCTTCTTCGGCTCGACTTTCTCCTCCCTTGGCGCTTTTTCCCTCTTCTTTACCTCCCCTTTTTATTCCTCCCCATCCTACCCTTCCATTTCCTCCCCTCAAACTTTCTTCCCACCCGAAACTCGCCCTATCTAACCCCAGGGCGAAGATATAATTACGGGGGCCAGCATCAAGTATTCATGTTTTCATTACGCCGGCAGCCTTGCCGGTGTTGCCAAGAGGGATAGAGAGCGAGATATTTCGAACACGAGATGACTGAGCGAGGTAAAAAAAACGACCAAAAGAGAGGAATAGAGCAGAGCTTCGCTCAAGAAAAGGAAAGAGTCTGGAGCGACGCTTGATTAACCGAATCGATAGCGTTGGCTTCGCGTCGCGGTTTTCAGACATTACGAATGCAAATCAACCTAATCGAATTATACTTGCAGATACCTCGATGACTACAATTTCTCTCTTTGTTTTTACTTTCCATTTTGGTTTTTCATGAAAATGTATTTTCACCATACGAGTGCCTCACTTGAATCCCTGTTTTTTCTCTTCTCCGGGAATCATGTTTTACCTGTCCTTAGTAGCTCAGATCAGGCACCAAAAAAAGTCGTCTTCGATGCACCGGCACCCTCGATAGGCGGGGGGGTTCAAGAAGACATTTTTCCCTAAAAATGTATTCAGGAATGAACGCTTTTGAAAATATCTTGAATTCCTGGGATTTTCGGCTAAGGAATATACGGAATTTATCGATAATTACATCAGATTACCGGGTAAAGAGCAAAATTGACTGGGAAGAAAATTAATTTGTCATTTTATTTTCTTTATTATTTTTTGTTTTTCAAAATTTTGTTTCGTCTTCAGCCCCGGCGAATCGCAGGCGTCCTTGCCGAAGTATTTCTGTCGGTACAGGAATTGGGATGGGCAAAATGGGGAGGTAAGAAATAAGGAAGAGGAAGACCTTTGCCGGTTCCTTTCCTCCTGTGTTTTTGTACGGCCCGTTATCTGCCCTTTGTTGGCACCCTTTGTCAGGAGGTCCCTTTGTAACGAAGATCTCGCCTGGTATTGTCCTCGGGTAGCTATAAGACAAGGTAGGCGCCAGAAGCGGACATCTTGGGATTAATCGGAGCGCCTTCTCTCTAGAGTTTTTTGGTAATGTTGTGCGGGGGTCGTATGACTGGTACAGGCGTTGGGGGTTGATTTTGTTTTATATTTTTTTCCTAAAGGTGGGTGGTTATGAGGTGGTTGATGCAAGAGCAGTGGGGGGGTCGATATAGGTATATTTTACGAAGATAATTGGCGCGCTGAGGTCGCCTGTTTAAAAAAAAAATTCGAATCGAGCCCGACGAGTTGCCCTTTGATTAAGGAGATCGAGCTTTATTTCTTTCTTTTTTCTTCTCTGTTTTTCTTATTCTTCGCAAGTCTTTTTTATTATTTTTATACATTTTTTTTTTACATTCCCACTTTCTGCACCCTCTCCTCTTCTCTTCTCTTTAGCCTTTGGGCTTACAGACGAGTTTCCTTTCCCGGAGTGCTTTCCTTTTTTTTCTTTGTTTTTTATATTCTCGGTAGCCATTATTCCGTTTTACGGCCTCGATATTAATTACCTCGAGGCGGTTTATCTTCGGCCTCACCAACGACCTATGACGCTATGAAAATGCTTCGCCCACCCAGCTCTCCCACACAGGAACGCGAGAAATTTAAATTAAAAACTTTTCTCTTTATATTCGCACGGTACCAAAAACCCACCGCAACAAAGCCCTTACCTACTTTATCCCTCACCTCTGGTAACCATCAACCTTTCAACTATAAGATCTTTTGCTAAAGAATTTAGCGATAGTCTGCGTATACATACATATATTGTACGATGAATTATACCTCTGCAGACGCTGTACAATTTCTACTTTTTTGTTTTTTTATTTTGCTGCAATCGTAAAAAAAAAAAAAAAAACTAGCAATGGTGGACGATGATATCGTTTAGTCCAAGGGCAAGGTTACTCCCGCCAGAAATTTCCCCGTTTTCAACTCGTATGGTATATTTATTTATCGATCGTTCCAGAATCTGGTGACTGGGGGTAAAATGCAGCAGCCACAGCAGCAGCAGCGGCAGCAGTGTTGGATAGAATGGTAAGGACTTATTGGTCAGTTGCAGTTCGTACACATGACACGGAATATATATGATGTGGTACTGTGGAGGGTTGAAGGTTGGGTTGGGTCGTGTCGCTTAGGGGTGATTCTCTTTCACGTGCTGAAGAAGAAGAAGTAAAAGAAGGGGATGATACGCGGCCAGCTATGGTAACCCCAGCCAGAGTTGTAACAGGGGGTGTCTTTCCGGGGGTTGGATGTCCGAGGGGTTATAATATCGCCGTGCACACATTTACTGCAAACTGCAATCGCATATATATATGTGTATAAAAGAAACTCATTTCATCTACGTACACACATTCGTACATATATAGATATATAATATCTGAAGGGAAAATTATCATGGTACTTTTTTAATTTTACAGATATATCAATAGCTTGTGGATTCGAATCTTGGGCTCAAAATACATGAGAAAAGTGTCCTACGATCAATTTTAAAAATTCTTTATTTTTGACCCCAAAATCGAGAAAAATCTAAGGTATACCCCTTTGGATTTTTTCGATTTTGGGCCCAAAAATGAAGAATTTTTAAAATTGATCGTAGGACACTTTTCTTACGTATTTTGACCTCAGGAACACGAATCCATCGATTAAATTGAGCCAGGAATAAATCCCGTCGAGATATCTTCATTTTTTCACTTTTCAGAGCGATAAATTGGCGATAACTCGATCAATTTCATAGATAGATCAATTTAACTCGTGGATTCGAATTCCTGGGCTCAAAATACTTAAGAAAAGTGTCCTACAGTCGTTTTTAAAAATACTTCATTTTTGACCCCAAAATCGACAAAAATCTAAGGTATACCCCTTTGGATTTTTTCGATTTTTGAGCCAAAAATGAAGAATTTTTAAAATTGATCGTAGGACACTTTTCTTACGTATTTTGACCTCAGGAACACGAATCCGTCGATTAAATTGAGCCAGGAATAAATCTCGTCGAGATATCTTCATTTTTTCACTTTTCAGAGCGATAAATTGGCGATAACTCGATCAATTTTATAGATAGATCAATTTAACTCGCGGATTCGAATTCCTGGGCTCAAAATACTTCAAAAAAGTGTCCTACAGTCGTTTTTAAAAATACTTCATTTTTGACCCCAAAATCGACAAAAATCTAAGGTATACCCCTTTGGATTTTTTCGATTTTTGAGCCAAAAATGAAGAATTTTTAAAATTGATCGTAGGACACTTTTCTTACGTATTTTGACCTCAGGAACACGAATCCGTCGATTAAATTGAGCCAGGAATAAATCCCATCGAGATATCTTCATTTTTTCACTTTTCAGAGCGATAAATTGGCGATAACTCGATCAATTTTATAGATAGATCAATTTAACTCGCGGATTCGAATTCCTGGGCTCAAAATACTTAAAAGAAAGTGTCCTACAGTCGTTTTTAAAAATACTTCATTTTTGACCCCAAAATCGACAAAAATCTGTTATCAATTAGTATTAATTTTCTGCCGCAGACGAAACCGCGGGGGAAAACTAGTGTAATATATAACGAGATACAGCGATAATGAGTGCTGCGATTAACATCAAGTTTTTGCAGTTAGCTTTTGATAACGAGCAGCAATCTTCGCTGTCGAGTCGAGCACGCGAATGGAATTATTGAAAAAAAATATAAGGACGAAACGTATAATGGAATTCAATAAGAATAATTAGGGTAATTGATTAAAAGATTATAATAACGCGCGTATACCAGATCCTCAAAGATTGCATTATGCATTATTATTAACGAAAAAAATAATAACAATCAAAAAAGATGCTTAATTAATTATTACAATGACGGATTATTTGGGAATAAATATCATATATATTGATGGAAAAACTTATACAATAACGCGAAAAAAATAATTTCATCTAATGACAAACCGACCTTGCGATATCGGACGAGGTATTATGGTCTGTCGGTAGTATCAATGGGTTAACTTCGTCTCGAACAGCTATATCTTTTTTTCTTTGCTCTTCTCCTGAGTTCCTCCGTTGCCCATGGTTTCGGCGTGGGGTTGCTGATCACCCCGGTTCGAGGATGACAAAAAAAAAGAAAAAAAAAGTAGAAGAAGAAGAATAAGGAGAGTAAGTTCTCCGTAAAAGTTGTTCACGGAATAAAAACATACACGCCTACGCACATTCGTATGTATAGGTTAGGTTAACGCACTCGCTCGGAGAAGTTTTCCAGCTTGGCCGGGCGGCGGGAATTCGTTGATGCGAAATCTTGAAGCTATATAAGGGTGAAGTATGGCGATATGTAGGGAGGAAGAGCCGGTGATCAATTGGACCTCTTTCGTCACCAAGGTGGTGGTTGGCGTTCTCGGCGTTCGATGTATGTACACCCTATATACGTACACACGAAATAGACGCGTGTATTTTGAAGGGATGAAGAAACGCTGATGGTTCACCATGACATAAGGGAGTGAAGGTCCAAGTGACTTGGAGGGCGGAGGCGGAGAGACAAGACGAGACGAGGCGGATAACCAGCTCCTCCCATATACCACGAACTCTGCGGAGTTAGCGCATCTCGAAATTCATGGAATATTTGATATTTTTATACAGAGTTCTTTCGTGGGCCGAGGCAAGTCCTGCGGGCCCTGAGGTCGAAAAACTTCAAAGATACACCGGAGAAAGTTTTTTTCCCCTCTCTTTTTTTCGTGATAAAAGTTTGTCACCGAACAGGATATATAGGGTAGGTAGTTCGCTGCTCTTCCTGAATTCTTTTTCGTACCGGATTCAGGAGCTTGCAGGACTATAGGACCTTGCCAGGTTCGGTATCTCATATCTGCGATCCTTCCTATAGTGCGTTGCAACATTACCTCCCTCGCGGTGAGACGTCGGATTCTCCCCACTTGACGTTTGACCCAGGGCTTGATAGATCCAAGTTTTCTTTTTATTCAAACCTCCATACTATACACCATATATAAGACTTGCAACGGGACCTGGGATTTCCGACTCTTTACGTTTTATATCCCCTTGCGTTCTAGTGGCCGGTTGGGAAGAAAATGCGCAAGTTCAAAATACATAAACGGGCAGAACGTTTCAGGGACTCAAGTTGTTTCGCCGCTTCAAGGAACAGGGATTGAGTCGTCTAGATGTAAAACCAGCGAGTCGGGGGGGAAAAAATAGAAAAAATTTTCCCGTTTTTGTATTTCCTTTTGATTGTTTTTTCTTCTTTCATTTCTCGCAGATTTGAAAAGCCTTTCAAAGCTTCTGGCGAAGACGGTGCGGTCGAAATCGCCATCACGGAATATGATGTACGCAAGTGAATTTTTTTCATCATTGTCTCGCCACCACCAGAGATCACCAGAGATTTTTGGTGTTTCGCGATTTTGAATTCTCAAAAGTAAAAAAGGAATAGTATGACTCCGCATCGTTGCCCAGGTGAACAAAAGAAAGATTAAAATTATGCGTGAAACGGGTACCCAACCGCGAGACTGCTGATCTTTTTACTGCTGCTGCTTTTTGCTAAGTCATTCCATCCTTTCAACCCGGTCCAGTATGGGGTGTTGGCTAATTTCACGCCGGCATTCTCTGCCTATTCTGAGAAACGGAAGATTAATTATCGGAACCGCTCCGGCAAAAGCTCATTTTTTCTAGCCATTCTTGAACCGCAGTCAGAACGCGAAATAAAAAAAGAAAAAACAAAAAATAGAGAAAATGAAAAACAAGAAGTGTACAATGACAAAAAAATTATGGAAACAATGTTCATTTGGGTACACATACATTTTTTAAATGCCCTTTTGTACAGCGCGCGGGGTTCGAAAGCGCGGAACCAGTTCCTCGAACCATCGTGCAGTGGTAGGATTCCGTAGGACTTTGGACTTGGAAAGCTTCGGAAACAAGATTAAGCTAGCGTTAGTATATGGGGGAAGAGCTTTTCTACGCTTCTAAGGTTTGATCTCGACAACCCGTGACGGGGCAGAAAATGTTAGTACATAGTGTCGAAATGTTATCGTGAAGCACCGGCGGCCCGCTCAAGTTGCCCGACCACCGGCAATTCTGCAGGTGGTGTCATCGGGGTAATATTATTATTTAATTTTTTTTTTCCTTGCTTCTATTTTTTTCTTTTAGTTTCGAATTCAAACGAGCGCCATGCAATGTATCATCGAAGCGATGTTCGTTTTCGAGTGGGATCGCACCGCACGATACGGGGCACGTCACGCAACCTTTGCTAATTATACGGAGAAAATGCCAAGTAGTCCTGGCCGGAGGGATGCTTTCTCAAATGTCGTTGCTCTAGTCCTGGTAATTACGAGTCTCTCTTTCACCATCGGCAAAATATCAAGCTCTTCTATTTTTAAATCGTGAACTTACTCTGAGGAACTCGAGATATCCAGAAGGAAATCCAGCAGAATTTTTCCGAACTTACTATACGCGTATTTTAAATCAGGCCGGAGCAGGAAAAGTGAAAAGGGGAAAAGGAAAACATCAAAAATTGTATTTCAGGGTTAGGAACCCACCAATTTCGAGCAGTCCGAAGCCAGCCCTTTCTAATATCGTACTTGATCATTTTACTTATTAATGCGCCCCTTTCGAATTCGCCATTTCCACTTGGTCCTTGGAGAGAGTGTTCTTAAGCTAACAACACGTATACAGGTATATACATACGGTGCTTGTTTTCAATCAATTCATTCGACCAGAATAAAGGCTTGTTGCGAGATGAATCCCCTGGACCACCGTGATTCTTGAATTCTTGAAGAATGCGTTCCGGGAACCGTTTCTTTCGGCACACCGCTTCGCGTTCCCTTTTTTCTCCGTTCTTTTTTCTCTTCTCGCTTTTTTCCCTCCTCCCTTACGTTTCGTCCTTGTCCATTCCGAGGGCTGCATCGGCAGAGAGGCTTCCAGGCAGGCAGAAGGACTCGTTCGTCCTTTTTAGCAGTTTGACCGAAACACCCCTTAGCCGTACGATATATGTATACCAAAGGCGAGAAGCAAGCGGCCTCTCATTACTTCGTGGCGTAATCATCGACTTGGCTAATTCTAAAGCCAACGCGACCCACCTTAAGCGACCTTACTCCGGGTTACGAGACTCCGATATAGCCGCCTTTTATCCTTGACATCGAGGGTGCCACCTACTTCCGCTTCTCTCAAAGAAAACAACTTCGCGGCGGGCCGTCATTATTGGCTTTTACCAAATTTCAACGTCAGAATTGTCTAGCTTGAATGCTTACCTTTTACGGTACAGCATGCTCACAATAACTGTCAATAATTTAACGACAACGATCGAGTCCCCCCAAATCTTGAGAAAAATAAATTGATCCCGAATCACATCGATCTGATTTACTCCGAAATCGATCCCATCAAAGACTTCATCCCCCCAGCCGATATGTATATAGTTATCCTGGGGGGAGAGAATAATAAAACGTTTTAAAAATCTTTAAATTGCGGTTGAATTTGTGGATACCGAATTTCTTTATATTCTATGGAAAGGCAGGAAATACCGTAAAAATTAAGCTGCTACGTAACTGTGCGCAAAAAAAAAAGGATACGAAAGGGTTCCTTTACCGAACCTGTTTCTCCCTTTTTTTTTTTATGACCGCCATTATGGTTATATCTTTTTTTGGGGTAGGATAACGTTTAGTGACACAATGTCGGCTATGAAAGGGTTGTTTGCCAGGTATTGAAGTCCCGTGGCTATACGGGTTGACGCATATAAACCTATACCTACCTGCTCTATGGCCCACAAAAAGGGTTCGGCATCGGCAAATAGATATTTTGGGCCCTACGAGCGGCCTCGATTCTCTAACCCTCTCCTACGGTGTGCGACCATGTGCGAGAGGTCCTGCAAGGTTCACGTGCGTTTGTGTGTAACACACACATATATTTTCCGTGTACAATATCTTCGCCGTACAAAAATTCACATCCATAATACATACGTACGTGTCCCAAACTCCCGATGCACAGGCGGGTAAAATGTACCGACGACAGGTGCCAGGCAGCACGCAGGACTAAGTTGCAGGGTTAACGCAACAGAAGGGTTGCTCCTGATGCGACCGATCGACCCTTTCCACAGGTGAACCTGACCTGAGTTCGTGGGAGTTTTCTACCCCATGACATCACCCTTTTTCTACCATATACGGCAACGATCCTGCAGCGGGGCACAAATGTCCGTGTTGAAGGGGTGAAGAGGCTCGTTCCTCTCATTTTATACCTATTAAATGATAATTCAATGCATTATCGTTGTGGTCTGCTACCAGGAATAGTTACGGGCACCCTATACTTCCTCTGACCGCCAATTACAACTCGGCTGCGCCCTTACGGGAACAAAATGTTTTCTGGTTAACGTGGCCAACGATATCACAATATTCAAAATAAAAAAAAAAAAATTGAAGAACGAAAATTGTCTGGATAAACGAAGATTTCTGTCACGCGAACGCGAAAACTTCTTGCGGAATCGTTTGAGGAATCTATTGAATTGATTATTGTTTTTTTCAAAAATCCAGCCGTTTGGATGTGGCGCAAGGTATTAGGAATAACAGGTTACACAGTCTTTCAGTACCGTTCTCTACGATCCCTTTTTTTCAGTTTAGTTTTCTAGTTTATTTTATTATCTTTTTTTTTTATTCCTCTTTCTTCTTTATTATTACTACCCATTCTGAACCCTTCCCGATTCTACCTGAGCGCGTGCGTGGCGTGCTTCTGTGTTTTTTCTTCTCTCATTTATCCCGAGCTAGAAGCCGTTGCTACCTGGATCGGTACAGGAGATGAATTAATACATCGCGTAATAGATTACGCCCTGAAACACCCCAAGAGCTAGTCCATATGTGCCCTGGGGTGTTTTTTGGGGATGGTTTACCAAAAAACCCTCTCTTATGAGTCGCGTGGCGTACCTGAGATCCGTGAGGTTCGACACGTATGGATTTATATAACAAACCAAGTATGGTGCAGCACATGTCATCGTTCAAGAGTTAGGGATAGGGTTGCATTATGTACTCAGCCAAAACCTTTGTACCCTGAATTTAGTAACTGAAAAGCGATATATTTTCGAACATGATTGAATCAACCGAATAAACACGATGAAACAAGTCTATACGTTTTGGGAAAAAAATAAAAATCAAAAACTATCGTCTGCATTATTTTATGATCTTGTTTCTTTTTCAGATCAAATCGGGAGCAATGGGTTATTAGCTGTGTGAATAGAATTGATAATCCCAAGAAAATCGAGCAGGTTTCGGAGCATGACATTTTCAACAGAGCCACGTGGCGGTTTTCTTTAATCCTAATGGAAGGGTGTTTCGAGCGCGATATAAGGGGTGGTAAGACGATCCAAGATCTTATCCCGTTTTATTTTTATTTGTATTTTTTTTTTTTTTGTATTCTCATTATTCCTCGATTTCTCGTTTCCACTTCTTCACGCAGGCTCCCTGGCTTGATATGTTCTTTTTTTTTTTCTTCTTTTTTATTATCCCTTACATCCTTTATTCTGTATTCCGTATATATCATTCATTATTTATAAGTATTCGAGGACACGTGGTGGCGGTGGTATTAATATTTTTTTGGAATTAGTCGCCCATATCGGTGACGAAGAATATCCTTGAGGACCTTAACACACAAAGGAAAAAAAATGAAAAAAGGGCACCGGGCTTTGCACCTGAACTTCGTAGCCCCAGAATTCTAAGACGACACACCTTTACCGAGCTTTCTTGGGGCTCACTCGGGTGTTAATATCTCGATCTTTGAGACGACTTAGAATTCGTTACCTCTCCACCGAAAGAACACGCGCCCGCTCCGAGGCACCGGTCAAATTTATAGATTACCTCCTCCCTTTTTTTCTCATCCTCTACACCGCTAACCCCCATCAACCTTTTTCTTCGACTTCTGTCGCGTGACAACGCGCGTCCTCGTTGTCACAGGTATAAAATGTTCCATCTGACGCGTTGATTGCCTAACTTATCATATATAGGGTCGGATTTATTCTCAGAAAGAATCGACGGTGTCGAAGGGTGATATGAATAAAATATAATACCTAAATGTGAAAATTTTTACCCCTGCATATTTATCGAGGAAAGGTTTTTAATTTTTAAATGAAGTGCCTTACTCGTGAAACAAATGCGAAATGATATTTATATGTTCAAGGGTTGAACGAAAATCGTGATGTCAAAATAAAATCAAATCAATTCAATTCACAGGGGGGCCCTTGATCGCCCAATTAGCCGGTGTTAAGTTGTTTTCAACCCTTCGTCAATGTGTTGAAGCGTTCTCAAAATTTAAGCCAATCAAAAACTCTCAGGGACTGACGCTCGAATAGCTCTGTTGTGACAGGAGCTTCTGAATTAACCCTCGTTTTCTTTTTTTTTTGCCAAAGTAAAGGGTGAATTAAAGGGGTTGAAGGGTTGCGCAAGGGTATGGGTTAAAAAAGTGGAAGAAAGATGGCGGTGTCAATTACAAAATGGCGCCAGCTGCGTACCACGTGCAGAAAGTTTTTATTTTTATTCTTTAGGGAACCCTTTTTTCACCGACTATAATACCGGGAAGTTCTACACTTTTTAATGTAATTTATACACGCGTAGCGAAAGGGTTTCCCTGGCTGAGGAAATATTTCAGAAACAACCCCGTTTTTCTTTTGCTTTTTATTCCAGAACGCTCTCAAGCTTCGAGTTTCTGATTTACGAGTCGCACTTGTGTACCGGGTGTCGTATTATACCGTGATGATTATGAGGAGGAGGAGGGTGAGAATAAAAAAAGAGGAAACGAATGACGAGGAAAGTAAATACTAATTAACGGTTGTACGAAATTCAAGTTGATCCTCGCGGTAAAATAATCAAGGACCTCGTTTATTCAATTTTTACACTCCGCCAATTATCTTATGCCGCGATCAGTTATCTCTCTTGCGGCGTTGAAATCTTTGCTTATTTACAAAGAATTTAAATGCCTAATTGCTGAGCTTGCGGGGAAACTTTGTCAATTTAATATTCCCTCCAGTATTTCGTCTCTTCCTGTTTCCCCCGCCCGCACCTCTCCGCGACTCGTCGGACAAGGACATTTTGACGAAAAGAAAGAGGGAAAGAAGAGGCAAAAAGAGATGTAGGAAGGATCGATGGATCTCGAGAGTTTCCACCGCCACCGAGCTGTGGGCGATCGCAAACGCCGTGCAGCCAACCCCCGTCGATATATTTTGCGACAAGAATATACCTCCGAGACTCGTAAAGCGACTTCCTGCCATCGAAAAATCTAAACTGCCCGATCTTGAGCGGTAGAACATAAATTTCAAAAGTTTTTGCGTCTCGTCCGGGTAGGTGGTATAACGTATCCTGAACCGACACACGTATATGAGTATATTTCTTTTCCCATAACCACCTTAACTTAAAACGTATAACGTCAAACCTTCGCCGTTGGAGGTATAAGAGCGATGCAAAAGGTGCGAACCTATTGCGTAATGAATCTTCCATCACCCAGGCTCTGCACTCGGACAGGAACACGTGCCTGTTTAAAATGCACGAGTCAACTTGCCGGACTATGGAAGAGACCGTACATCAAAATCTTCTCTGTTTTTGCAAGCACGTCGTTTTCCTTTTCAAAAAATTACCACAGATCTCCCATTCCGCTTTCACGTTTCAGGATTAAACGGAAGATCGTTAAGATCGCGATCGATCGAAGAAATTTCACAGAATCAGAGAGAACCAAAATAAGGGAAAATAAACATTTGTAAGGATGTGTTTGAAAAGTAGATCCTGATGGATTTTCCTCTTTCTACAATCCCCCGCCTTTTTTCTTCTCCTTTTTTTTTCTCTCTATTTTCTCTGAACAAACGAATATGCGCGACGCACACGTACGATTCATCGGTCGGTCAGTATGGTCCTGTCGTAACGGACCTTGGACAACACCTTTTGTTCGTAAGGGGTGCGCGGAGATTCGGCAATGAAACTTTCCCCCAAAAAAAGGTTGGTTTCTATCGATGCGGCTGCATGCAGTGTCCATCCCGTAGAGGTTAAGGGTTGGCCAGCTGGCGATGGACGGTTGCTGCCGTTCGCTTCTTCGACGGTTCAAACCGAACCCCGACTCAAAAGTTGGGAAAAGGAGCGGACTCTGCCCACCCTATCCCAATGCAGGGCGGTGACCGGGTCCCGAAGGGTCACCGGTGCCACCATTATATATCGCAGCATTGGCTCACGTGACGTCATTCATTGTCCCCAATCAATGCGAATATTCGATCGCGGCGTTCATTGAATTTCAGTAATTTTCGGGCGGCTCGCAGACTTTCTGGAATTCGATTTTGCAGTTCATTTTTTCACACAGAAAATCATGAAAATTTTGATTATTCGAAACTCGAAATTCTGACTCGACGCATGTTCGGATGCTTTGAAAAATTTGACTTTGAATCGAGTTTTAATCACCCTGCAATTGACCTCTCTGTACAGATTCAAATATCCACTGCAGTTTCATCGAAACCAATTCGATCGGTATAAATTTACGCTGAAAGCAAAGCGACTATTCGTCGAATGGTAAATGAAACGGCAGAGGGTTGTCGATATACAGAAGAAACGTGCAGGGTCCGGCAGCGATTCCCATTTTATGGGACATAAACTCCGTCTAACTGAGTTTTCGGATGGTTGATTGGCTATTGGAATAATCGCCAACGCCTTACGACAATGGGGTTGCAATATCAAGTGTTCGGTTGTGCCGTTAACGAGACGTCTGGGGTCTCAAAAATGCCAAGTGCCACTAGATTGTTCTCACCATAATATTTCTTTCCGCCATTTTTCAAAGTGCTCGAAATCATTGCGCAGTGAATAAACGTTCATCGACTCGCTCTTCCTTCATCGCGATTTTGTTTCACTTTTTCCGTAGTTATAAAGGGATTTTAGTCGTGGTTTCACCGTGAATTTGTAGGGCCGACTTTCCGACGGGACTAACGTCAGCGCGTACAGTTGTTTTTTTGTCTCCTCTTGTTTTTTTTGTTTTTTTTCTCTTCTATATACACGATTTGGAAAAGCACGCGTCGCTTTATACCTATACGCAGATGCGTTTGTTCGGGGTTGCCCCCCTCCTTGAATCCCTATGTGAATGCTCTATGTTCTATGTTCTAACTTTCTAGCCTCTGCTTCCGCGTGTTTCAGGTTTTCCTAGATTTTCTACACGGGGCACGAGAACAGCGCGCGCGGCAACGACCCTCTCCTGTAACGAATCTGAGTTTTTTGCAGCCGAAAATATCCACTTTTTGGGGGAATCTAGCCACACGAGTAACGGGGGGGAATGGTTGGGACGACCCGTGCAACGTTGAAAAGCTGTTCTAAGCGTATATGGAAATGTGAAAAAAAAGCGGTTAAAAATATGTAAACTGCGCGTCGCGAGCGAACGCCTGCTGGGGATTGATGCCACGTGGATAGTCGTTGACTCAGTTCTTACCGTGTTTCTGCTGCTGCTGCTACTTCGGATCGGGGGATATATACGATGACAATATGTAGGTACGTGTCGCGTGTCGATGTAAAAACATTTTCACAGTATATACGCTCAAAGTCTCAGTCTTTTAATAGAGGGCGTTGAGGTATGTGCGGCGGAGGGACGTGACGAGTAATTAGTTTTAATTAAACGCGACAAACGCGTCTTCGTGTAGAAAACACCGTTGGAAAAATCAAAATGTATAAAAAAAAAAGAAGAAGAAGAAAAGAATAAAGAAACGTATTATCGTACGCATCATAAAGTAGGTACGATCACCAATTTTTTTTTTCTCTTTTTTTTTTAGGTTTTCTCCAGTCTCTCCAGGACGAGAGATAATTCCTTCGATATTTTCCTCGGCTTTTCTTAATTAACGTCCATGCCTATACCTATATGTATATTCCGGCGTTAACAGTCGCTGAGCAAACAGACAAGGAGCCAGGTGCTAATTACTGAAATTAGTAGTAGCTTATTTATTACAGACCAATGAGGATGGGATTAAAGGAGGCGCATCGGGAGTTATACACGCGTACAAATATGTCTCTACACACATACCTAAAAAAACCGTCTTCGCGTACCTACCTGGGCAAATACACACGTTATAGAAAATGAGCTCGGACTTTATAGCGGGCGTGGCTATACAAGTCGAGAAGGTTCGGTACAGTTATAAGGGAGTTAAAGGGCGGGGTGAGGGTGAAGGGGGGTGCATTATAGCGGGTGTAGGAGTATTTTTAGTTGTTTGCCGATGGCACGCGCGTCGTTTTTTAACGTGACCTAAAGCATCTGCCGTTACCGCTGCATGCGTGGAACGATATGTGGATGAATAGTGTATGTATATTTACTATATGCGCGTGTATGTATACAGGCATACATATATGTACGCCGTGATGGGGGTGTTATTGTCTCCGACATGGCTCTCGGAGAACCGGTATTAGGTTACTCATTCGTAAAGAAAAAGAGCCTAACTCGGCCGACACCATAATCGCCTATACCTTCACGTGTATAAAAGCTGCCTACACACGCTATATACCACCCCCTATACGAAACCCGCGCGTATCTCCCCAGAGGAACCGGCAATGGCGCGTGTTTATGGGTTAGGCTTACAAGATTTTTAGGCAATACACTCGCAACGCGCGATTTAAGATCTCTACCGGAGCATCCCAGAGAATATATTTACTCCCTAACTTTGACGCGTTTCGTTCTACGGATTATCTACAATCCTTCATGACTTTTACGTCAGCGTTATGATAGAGTGACGGAGTCAATTAGCGTGATCACGCTAGTTAGACACGTATTTGCGTGTGAGAAAAAAATCAAACAAACTAAAAAACACGGTTGGAATTTTCTCGCTTTGGATTGAGCGCGATTAACGATAAGCCATTTTAACAAGCGCGGTATCCTTAATCCCTTTGGCAGGTATATAGCGCGATAAAAAAAAAAAAGAACAAAAAATAAACGACGCGTGCAACTGCAGCGCATCCTGCGGAGTTTCTCTTCCTTATCTCCGATGGTTAACCGTAGCGATGGAGAAGATGGTTACCTGAATCGGACCCGAAAACCTGCCGGCCCAGCCTTTGTACAATCTTTCGTTTGCTCGCTCGTGCGCTCCTTGAGATACAGCGAAGTACCGGCTGTAAAAAAAAAAAAAAAAAAAAACAGAAAAAAAACTGCGATAAAGGTGTACATGTAGGGGAATAGCTGTAGGATGGAAAACCTGGGGACTGTGTGCGGCGAAAAAAAAATGGAGGGATAGGAATATACACGGTGCTATAAGTTGTCGTAGTAGAATACTAGGTATATACGTACGTACCTACCTACCTACCCTTGCATGCGGTGTTGAAGAGTAAAAAAGAAAAAGAAGAAAGAAAAAGTTTACGCTCGTGTTCGGCACGCGCGAAGACACGGGCGCGGGAAAAGCGCTATACCAGCCACACCACACATCGCGGGACTAGAGGGGAGGTGAGACTTCGTACATTTCATCCCTCAGGACTAAAAACGGGGGGAAAATCATATGATCCGAAGCTCAAACCTGCAATAAGTCACGTGCTGCGTATAAAATCCTGCGAGGGATAAAAAGAAGAGAAGAAGTAAAAAAAAAAAAAAATAGGCGCCGGAAGATACGAGGTTGCAATTATATACGTAAAAGAAGGGAAATTTCATTTCTTTTTTTTTCTCTTTCACCCCGTCATCGTGCTCGCAGATCGGATCTGATTCCCTTCTCTCTTATACGACATCGACATTCAACGTTGACGTGTAAATCAAGTATTAGAAAATGGAGTCGGATCTCCGTTATCGTTCTTCATGGCGGACACGACGCTTGCAGTATGTAATGCTTTGAATCACTTCGTCACGGACTTTCACCCCATAGAAAATAAACTATCAACGGGCATATGCAGCCCATAAAAGATGGCGGTATTCTCAATTTTTCCTATTTTTATGGGCGCCATAGAAAGACGATTGGTTGGGCATGATACGTATATATAAACGTGTATTTTTTCCTACCCTGCATCCTGGGGGCAGTCACATATCTGCGGGGGTTGGTGTGTACCGGATTACGCGTTCGGGGTAGAATCCGGGACTCAGGGGCGTTGTAATAAATTCTGACCACCACATATTTATCATAGTCAGAAACTCGGCGCGCGCGCACGCCGCGCGTTCTCCTCGTCATATAATTGCCGAATTGTGGTATACAGTATATCCCATATAGCTGGGCCGCAGTTATAGAGGGTGAGAAAATAACGATTCGTATAATTTTTCACGGCTGCGAAGAATCGAGGGAGCGAAAAGGACTCGATTCTGGAAGAGGAAAAAAACATCAAGTTCACTGGCAGCCATGCAACTTATCTGGATAAATTTCTAGCCAGAATGCAAAGAAAAAAGCTCTAAACTGACACCAGCAGATCAAACGCCTGTGCCGTAAAATTCGAAATTCGTGTAAGGGGTGAAAACGCGCGGGCATATTTTGACGTATCGAATTCTACGTCAACGTACTTCCGGTTGAAGCTCTTCTATCCGTTAAACGGAATAGCATGAGGCTAGTATAAGACACGGCATTTTCAAAGACGTTCGATTTCGTCTGCGGTGTAGTTGTAAAAGATTCTTTCCAAAGTTTGAGTCCTGACTGAATCCTTACAAGCCTTTTGTACGTGACAAAAGAGTTGACAAAACATGACAATCATGTCACTCGTTGCAGTCATAACTTCGATATTTGAGGTGGGTGGAGAAGAGTTTAGGGTGACAAAAGAACTGCGTTCTAACGGCTAGACAAATATTATTTGACGCTACACCCGTAAACTGCGATTCTCTGTAGACACACATAAACTGCAAGGATGCGACAAGGACCATGGGAATTATTCCCCTAAAATTATTATATTATTTGACAAACGGATTATACTACAGCGCAATTTTATCCCCTTCGTAACACTCGTCTACTAGATTTTCTATCATACCACGTGGTGCGTCTGACGTAAAGCGGACATTACGCATACATGCTTTGATAATAATCTAAACGGGAGTCGGATCTAGAGGGTGCGAATACGTGTATATACTTGGCAAAGAGAAGGCAAAAAATTGTTTTTGCGTGCAGGAAAAATTGTTAGAGCGTAATTTTTGCGACAGAAGTATGTCTGTTTTTTTTTTCTCCGCTTGCCATTGCTGAGGGTACCTGGGGTGCCCGATGCAGAAGGTGCAGGGGGTGGGTCTGGTCCGGTTGGTGCTACAGTTAGGTCGTTCGGAACTCGGGCGGTCTTATTGTTCCAAATATCGCTAAAATAGCGCGGTATAAAGCCATAAACCGCATTTTAGCATTTTTGCAAGTTGCTTCGGCAATGTCGCTCTACCCCTCGAAGGACCTTGGAGAGCATGCAAATGCTCGGGCAACGAGGACGAGAAAACGTTCCAGGAAAATATATAATTCAGACCGTAAATAGAGCCCTCTGCGATACCCTCCACCTTCTCCACCCTTATACTATACCTTCAACACCACCATTGCCTTCTTCTATCCTTGGGCAGCTCTACTTCGCTCACTCGGCAAAACGGTTAAGTTTTAACGCCGCGGGCCAGGCAAGCAGTTAAAAATATGGGGGTTGTATAAAAGGTATAACGTCAAAACCGCTCGCGAAACCTGGACTTTTTCCTATAGAAGTAGCTAAAACGCGTCATCGGGATCTTCGCTGCTTTTTTCTCACCTCGATCTCACTTATCTTCAAACAGATAATCTTACCGTGTGTAGATATACGAATGCTTGTGGGTCTCAATTTTTTATCACCTCACGTTCGTAATAAAACAAGAAAAAAAAAACAAATTGAGGGACTGTTTGATATTTGAAAGAATTTTTCAGCCGGTTATGAGGGTTGAATGTTACATTTGTTTTCTCTGGAAAATTAACAAAAAAAAAAAGAAAAAGAAGCTTGTTTTCCAAAACAAAAAGTACAGAAAAATCGTCCTGTTATAAACTTCGTAACGACAGTGTTCTCTTTGAGAGGCACTTCGTGTATCGAAAATGGTTTACGATCGGGGAGAGCAGGGGGGTGGGGTGAAGGCGAACGAGAAACAAGGAGACGAAAGAGTGTAGGGCCCGGTATAAGAGGAGAGAAAAAAAGGAGGAGTAGAAATAACGCGAACTGGGCTTTTTCGCTGTAACGACACGCGGTTTATGATCACAGCGTCGCAAAACACTCCACCGCCAAATGTGTGGAGTACTACACCTTATATTCCTATATATCTATATCTCCGTGTATGTCTATACATCTAACATCCATACGCGGTGCCTCGTATACAAATACATATATAGATACGTACATACCTGGAGGGATATAATGCCCCGAACTACCTCGTAAAGAAACCTTTTAATATGTCCACACCTCAACGACGACGATGGCGCGGCACCTCGACGCGACCTTCCGCGATTACCTTTTGATATTACGCAGATATAACCGCGAAGCTTTCTGTTTCTGTATAGGCTGGAGTTACCTACACCCACATCAGGTCTTTAAGGCCAAGGAGTAAGCGAGGCGTTGTCGAGAGGGGTGCTGTTCATTTTTCTTCTTTATTTTTTATTCTCTACAAATAAAAATAATGCAGGGTGACGGTGAACAACAATGGCGTTGGCGGTTTTTGTATCATATAATATCTATATAATGTACGTACAAATCTCTTTGATTTCGGATCTTCCGTTTCTGTTTTTTTTTATTCATTTTTCTTTTTATACTCGGTTCTTGCAGCGCCGCACTTCGTTGTACGAATCAGGTCGAGCGGCACCTGATCTTCGGGGCAATATGCAAATTGTTTCCGGTCCCGACTCCACCTCTTCGCGTAGCGAATTGAAAACGTTCCTCTCTTTTACACCCTCTTCTTCATCTAGGTGTAATTTTTTTTTCTTCTTGTCTTTTTTTCTCCGATGTATAGGTATAACATATACCGTACCGATAGCTCGCTCGCCGGAGAAGCGACGTGCAACGGGTCTCTATTTTTATTTTTTGTTTCATTTATTTATTTTTTCTTCTTTCTCTCTCCTCTCGTTCGACTCGCTTCCTAAACTCCCCAAACAATCTAATCTGTCATCTCGATCCCTGTGCCGGGAACGGGACCTTGAAATAAAAACAAGAGAGAAAAACCGGGACGCGTAGAATCCGAGGAGAATAGACGGCATGCAAATATGCTTCACACGTTGTTCAACCGTGGCCGCGGTGACTCTTCTCTACGGGGACGTCACAAATCACCGTAACTGGCCAAAAGCTAAGGGATCCTCCTGCAGAGGACAACGAAATTACGGTTCTGCTCCAGATTTTCACGCGCTTTAAGGAAATCACCTAAGACGTTAAACTGTAACGCGCCACGTTCGTCGACAAAACTTTACCAAATTCTTACACGCCATGACGTTTCTAGAGCGATTTTTAGAAAAGGATGACCTTGCCTTTACAGTCAAGAGTTGTGTCCCACGGGACTTCGAGGAGGTCCCTGCAATACCGGAATGTAAACCCCACATTCAAAGCCAAAGCTTCTTCTAGCATTTGCGTTTTGGGTTTTTTCTTTTTTTTTTCTTGCGAGCATGAAAAACAGAGGAGATCATCTACCGGTTTGTGTTTTTAGCTAAAAATTCACCGCGCAGGGCGTCGTATATTTTCATTTCTTCAAATCTACAGCCCAATTCATGTTTTGCATAAATCGCTTATATACCTCTCATTCCCGCATATGATATACATAGCGGATACGTATACCTATGTACAGCTAGGTATATCTTTATATAGATGTAGCTAAACCACCGGGTGCTGTGGCGGAATCACCGAGCATCGCAACACGTCCCCGTTCATGATCCTATATAAGCAGAATATTTTTCCAAGGCCAGAGATATCTCCTGGCGTAAGCCTAACCGCAAACAGGCCGAACGGATAAACCACTCAGAACCGAACGTTATCTGTTTGGAAGGCCGTTCCGTGACCGTTCGAGGTATTTCGCGCGAGAAGGAGAAAAACTTTGGGTCCAAAAAATCTTGCCTTTTCTTTTTTTATTTTTCTCCCTTTTTCTGCAAAACCTATATACGCCAACCAGCTATATACCTATGTATAGATGAGCCGTCGTCGGTGCGTGTGCCGAAGAAATGATAATATTGCGACAAGCCGGGATAATATTTGTATATTTATTCTTGTCACTTTTCTCAGATTCGCCGGGCCGGCCTTTGCCTAAGATGGTGGTTTGTAAGAGGATATATACATACATGGCGGGTATACATAATAAGAACGGGGGAAAAACGAAAAATTTTCAGACGCTGCGCTCGGAAAATGGGAAGAGTAAGAGTGAGAGAAAACTTACGAACTTGTATATAGTATATACGGGGCGGGTGTTAAGCACAAGATTTTACTCGAGGATCTGCAAACACGCTAAGCTGTTTTACGCCCGAAGCACACGGTCGGTGTACTTTAACGTTTTCTGTCGGCGGAATGAAACAAAAAAAGAATATCAGAAACTAAGAAAATGGAAACGTTTTCTTTTTCTTTCTCTCCTATTGTTTTGTAATGGGGTGCAAATATTTTTCTATTTGCTAGAATAAAATTTGGAGAAATGTTGATGTAACGGTAACCTGTTTGTAAAAATATACTTTCCGAAACCGATGTTTTTCGCGACAAACCGCGGAAATACGGGAGATTTTCTTTAACAGGTGTAAAGTGACAACGCGGGAATAAAAAAGAGGAGAGAAAAAAAACACGGCTCGAGGTCTCGTCGTTAATTTGAGAGTTATCGCAGTGAATATTGAATATAAAATATGCGAACGGGAAAGGTTTTTCGGATTGGCGGGAAAATTGGGTGCGGAGGGTCGGTTTGTGAGGGTTCTTCCGAGGGCCGCAAACCTGTAGGTTGCACTCTCTTCGTAGCGAGTTCTACGGCTGGCTGATACAATTACTTGATTGCCCTCTTCTCGATTGTCGTCGAGTAGGTACCGAGAAACTCGTACGACACGATTAAGATTCCAAGAAATACAATATAGTAATAAATGGGCGTATATAATATACACCAGAATGCACCGTAGAAAACGCCATGTTTTTATGGTACAACTATACTTCCAAAAGTCAAGTTTTGTGAAAAATTAAAAATGGAGCGGTTTTTACCCTAATCCAGTTTAATCCTATTATGCGAAGTATGGCCTCGCGTTTGTAGGTAGTTTTTTTATTGGTCGCAGTAAAGGAGCCGATTTTTATTAGCGAAGTCGGTTGGCAGCTCACACCAATCTGGGTGAAATATGAATTATTTAGATTCTTTAAAGCCATCTTACTCAGCTCGTGCTATACCTTTGACTCAAATTTTTGTTATGACGGAATTTAAAATTTTTCCCCCTCAAAAATCCCTGCTCTAGATTTTTATGTGTTTACCCGCTGATGTACCTAAGTGTATATATGGGGGTGCGTTTGCGCTATGCGAGTGTAAAATCGAGGCTATGCAATTATACTCGCAGGCCTGCTGCGGAATTCTGGTAATTCCCACTTTTCCGAAAAACCGTACACAATTATTATGGAGTCTAAAAATAAGTTGACCTACATTTGAAGGATCGGAAAAATTCAACCCTTTGCCCCAATTGTTATAATTCTTTGTCTCCCGCAAGGCGAGTCATTATTTGATTAATGAACCGACGACGACTATTACCTTGACCCAGTGCGGACAACAAAGGGACACAACCCTTTCCGTAGAATAATATCCGACTACCCCTGAAGTTCGGAGAAACGCAATGGTTATTCAATGAACGAAACATGCGGCGCTGTAAAGAAATAAAAGAAAAATTGGTTTATTTCGGGTGAAGATCCAATAAAGCGAAATTTCACCTTCATAAAATTACTGACCCAGTAATTTCTAGACCTGTTGTTATATTACACGCGCCTTCGACAAAAATTTTTCACCTCGTGTATCCGAACGGCCGGGTGTTTTTCTAATATATAAATAACTGCGCGGCACAAAAATTATCGGAATTTGTTACAAAAATTTGGCTGCAATCCGAAAATATCGTAATACTGAATTTGTGTTTTTTCTTTTTTTTTTCACGAGTCACCCGATGCAGGAGATGTTCTGAAAAAAAAGAAAATAATATATATTTATTTACCCCGTGTCTGAAAGACTTCAGGTCTCGTAACTCTTTAAGCCTCTCCTATGGGAGCACGTCAGGAACGCCGCGGCAGAGTGAACAAAGCTGAGACATGACTTGGAGAACGTCAAAGGATTATCTGGACACCCGAGACGGGAGAGGAATCTTTGGAAAGGGACTATCTGTCAAAGGGATCGCTAAATGGCAATCGTTACTCGCAGTAGAAAACTTCTTTTAGATTCTGTCCTTTCGATTCTCCTTAATGGAATGCTAAAATGTTTTGACATTCTATCCTGACGTATCACATTATTATATTTAGAATTCAGGGCCGTCGATATAATTTCGACCAGATGAAACATGAATACGAGCGGGAATCGAGAATGTAAAATTTTCCTAGCTCGTAAAAATTTCAAGGTGCGCGTTTCATTGCGCTCCACCGTTTTAGCTAATATTTGAAACTGTCATTCCCTTCTTGATTTACACGAATAATAATAGTTAAGTTTTAGCGCTCGAAATTCTGGCAAATCCAATTAATGGATCGTTAATCCCATTAGAATGGCGTAGTGAAGAAATTTTTCAGGTAATCGCGCCATTCCTGTTTGCAAAAGGCAGAGGCATCGCCGTGCGAGGCGAAAACGACGCGCGCGTTGAATAGAGAAGCTCGTAAAATAATATAATTTAATTAGAACGATGGAAACAGGAGGGACTTCTAGGTACCGATATATACACTCTAGCGTTTTACAATTCTGACTAATAAACTTGGACGGGTAATTTAATTAGGCCATTGTTGGTGCAGTTCGGCAGGTAGCGAAATTCGGCCCTCTAAGGACTCGTCCGAAAACCCGAACGGGGTGAACGGGGTGATCGGGGCAGAGCTAAGGCCATACCCTAATTCAGGTCGATCTTTGAACCCCGGGAATCCACGCTGCGGTAAAGTCCTCTGATCACTGCGGGTAGCTTCGGTCTTGACCGTTCGAAATCCGTTAGTAACCCTTCCTAACGTTTCTTCCGATTTTTAACGACGGTGCTGCGGGGATAACGTTAAACTCCACAATATATTCGGAAAAACCGTAGTCGAAAACGAGATAAAATCAGTTTGAATTTGATAATGATTGCGAGAGAAGATTTAGCTTCGGTGAAGTTTCTTGAAAAACTACAATATGTATGTAGACTATGTTAAAGATTTAGCGATCGTTTTGGTTGCCGTTTCGCTTGAACGAGCAAAAACGTTCGGATATAGGCCGCTTACGTTAGATACCTGAAAGTTTTTGGGCGGTACGTTTATCTCAGTTTACAAATCTTGGTAAATTGGGTCAGTTTAATGCTCTTATATTATGCGTTCATCGTTGTTTCCGGGCATTCTGTGAGCTTTGAGCGGGTTATAACATCGTATCGCCATCGCTTCGCTTCTCGAATAAGGATTAAATATATTTCGCTTTCGTTGCAAGGTATGGCTTATACGTAGACGAGTAAAATACGCTCAAACAAAGTTCGAAGAAACCAGTTCAAGAAGAACAATATACAGTTTCTTTAACACCATGGATGATGGATATAATATCCAGGTCGAAAACTATACACTATTTTTCAAACAGCTAAAGCGATCCCCCAACTTATACACTCACCCTCAAAAGTCCTTTCCCAATCATGCTCCAATATACGCCATGGATATCGATTCTTTTCATGCGTATTAGTGTCACGACAAATCTCAAGCTGTTCAAAATCTTCAGCCTCGAAAATGCACCTTTCGGCGCCAACTTTGAATGAATTTGGTTGGAATATTTTTCCCATAACTTAATCGAATAATCACATGCTTGCAGAATTTTTTTTCTTTCCAGTTTCTTTTTTTCTTTTATTTTTTTTTTTTTTAATTAAGGACGAAATCAGGATTACAGGAAGTTCTTAGACTTTTTCGAGACCCTAGAATTTCCGAGTGCAAAATAAAAGAAGAGGGTAAAAAACAATTTTTGAAATAGGCTGAAGACCAGTTGTCAGAAAATTTGAGACGGATCCTCAGGATCCATTTTTTTACTCGGATCCCCATTCGGTTCGCTACTTCGCCTGGCTACCCGGAAGAGAAAAACAGAGGTAGGAAAACTTTTTCAGATCTCTTTCATTTGTATGCACTTTATTATATATTTTATACACACAGGCACCTTATACCATTCGGCGCACATACCCTTAAAAAGCGCCGGTAGGGTCAAGCTGCCCACGAGAAAATCCAAGAGATCCAAGCCCACCCCACATGTATATATTATATACCTCTATCTATACAATGGGTATATATATGTACATTTGTTAATTGTGAAACACAATCCTAGGGTCAGTTTAACCCCGTAAAACCCCGTGTTTTTACCTGTCCGCCATGGCGTGGGAAGCTGCGAACGTTAGATCTCGTGGTGGTGCAGCATTCGGCGAACACCGCAATGCTGCTGCTCCCGCTGGTTGAGCATTAAAGCAAAGCAGGTTGTAGAGATGCCTGTAGATAGATAGTGTCATATTTGTTCGGCTTGGCGATGACGGCTTAATGTGAAATTTTCCTGCAGGGTTCAGTTATATCCTAAACGCGACAGATGCGCGCTGCACTCTCACCGAATATCAAGTTGAGGAGAAGCTCGGTTTCATTTTTCCATGAATCGAAAAATTTTCCAAATTGAAAGATGGGGGTTGGAATCGCGTCCAGAATCCGTCACGTGATTAATTATATTCCTTTATTGTTTTAATTATTTTTTTTTAATTCGATACGCTTTCATATGTTATGAGGAATATTTTATGATGCGTGTATACATATTTTGCATTGCATAAAATGCGCGCTTACCGGCAACCACAAAGGTATAGGAATGAGTCCCGATGGCTTCTCCCCATAGACCGCAAAAAAAGAAAAGAAAAGTGAGGGCGGAAGCTTAGTGCAAAATTAAATTACTACCACGAGGGCATTTTTCCCAAGGTAGTAAGAGAGAGACGAAACAGGGAGAAAAAAATGAACTGAGAAGGACGCGGATAAAACGCCGAAGCTACCGAACGGTAACCGGATCCCCCGCTGTAGTGGAAATAGAAAAAAAAAAGGAAAAAAAGGAAAGCAAAAATTGAAAAAATATATCGAAATTCTAGGAAATTATTGACAGAAGTTGAATCGTTTTCTTTTTGTTTTGGCAAATGATCTTTTCCTCGAAAAATTCTATTCATAAGTTATCGATCTATTCTCATATATATTTGGTCCAATCATTTCTCTATTATTTCCGATCCATTCTTTATTTAATAACTTTTCATCTCATCCGTTGTATATTAAGCCGGCGGTCTCTAAATTCTTACCCCTGATTTTTCGAATACTCCTCCCACTCGAAACTTTTACTCGTCTTGATATTTTCCTGCAAATTGTGCGGGGGATGTTATATACATGCATGAAATAAACTCGCCTCTCTCTTTTGCTCCATCATCTACGTTTCAGCATCCTTCTCTTTCCTCGACCACTTATAGTCCCGAACCAAATGCTAGAGATTACGTTTCTGAAAGGGAAATTTTTCGAGAGGATAGGTCGCTGACCGGATGGATCCGCAAGGATTTTTTTTCTCCCTCAAAATAATATAACCGATCCCATAACTATACATATTGAAATAGAAGGTATGTAACCGGCCGCGATGCCTAACATTACTAAACGCAACCGATCACTTACGGCCATTGGATGTTTTGCAACCTGGATCGAAACGTGGACCGTGGGAACACGGTTCATCCCTGCCCATGAGTTTTCACCCCTATTTCTACCTGTTCTGGGATTTGCCAAAGATGAAAAATTATCTAGACATTGGGGGATGAATTAGGCAGCTTAGCATTCAGGACGGACAAGGGATTTCCGAAGGTTTCGATAATTTTCAAATTTCCTTTACCCGAAGAGCGCTCCCTCGGAAATAATTACCGACCTACGAGTTATTTTCGTACCGCAAAAAAAAAAGAAAAATGAGGCAGGGGAGGGAGAGAAGAGAAAAAAAGAACTGAAGACGAAAACGAAGAAAAATCGCAAATTGCAAAGGGTTCGTTTTACCTGCGCCCTGCAGCTTCCCACATCAAATGCGCCTTTCTAGCCTCGCTAATTAACGTCTGAAAATAAAGGATGAAGAAAAAAACTGAATTTGGAAGCTGCTCGGTTCAAATTACTGCAAAACATTCATTCATTTGTCGCAAAGTTCGATAAACACATGACGATATTTGCTTTTGATTCCTCACAGCTGTGGGAGAAGTGAATAAAAGAAGTAACGCCGCTGTTGCTGGCGTCGTGTTTAGCGATTACAAAGGGCGCTGTCTTGGTTTGATTTTAGTTCGTCCTTATTTGAGTCGATAAAAGTGTCACATTGGTTTGCTCAGCAATCTCTATGTTATTATTGTGCGCGTCAAGAATTGAGATTATCACATTCAATAAATAACATAATCGGTCAATGGTTTTGATTGCTCTCTAACTAACGTGGGTGACGCAACGCGTCTTTCACAGGCAGGTATTGTCGAAACTTCCGTCATATATATTTTTTTATTTTGGTGTGAAATATTTGGCGTAACCCTTCATCCTCCGGTTTTGGGACAGGTAAAAAGTCACGGGATTTCGTACAATAAAGATGGGGCCTGAATTTTTGAGCCCACAGCATCCCTCGCAACCCCCTTATGTAAACCCTTATTCAAATATTATATCCTACACGGTCATCCATATACCTGAATTCCATGGGAACTGTCGAAATCCTTTGAAAAAACGCAATATTAGGGAAAAGATCAAATTGATTATTTGATGTTTACGAAATTTTTGAATATTGACCGTGAGATATTCTGCAATTTTTGGACCCTTTTCTTGAAAAACAAAATTTCTCCACCACATATTGAAATTTGTTTAGGTGATTTGAATGGCATTCGACCGTGGGAGCGCAGTGAGCGACACAAAAACGCAATTTTTGAAATGCACTTTAATATTCCTAAACGCGGATCTCAAGTGTGGGTTGCATCAATTGCACCTTGTGGGAATTCAACCTCCCACATAAATTTCATACCGAGTAAAATGGTCTTCTTTATTCAGAACTTCAGAAATTCAAAAACGTTTTTTATTTTTTGGAATGAAGAATGTTCTCTTTGAAATCAACCAACACACTAGCCACCCGTTCGATGCGACGTGCCAAATAAAATCGATGCAACATTTTGCGTTCTATGTATCATAAAAAAAGGGGGCAGATCAAACATTTAAATCGCACAACGCGATTTTTAGCCTGAACTCGGACAGAAAAGGTTGAGAGGGCGAAGGGGAACACGAGTGGATGCCCTGCGGGATGGATTCAATATTTTTCGATATGTTTCCGCGAGGGTGGATGTCGGATGCGGTTGATGGGGTCGCGAAGGGAGGGAAGGAGCGAACAGGAAAGCAGGAAGGGTAGAAAAGGAAGCAAAAAAAAGAATTAAAAAAATGAAAATAAAAAATAAGGAAGGAAAGGGAGCGGGAAGTACAGCAGGACCTCGCGCAGGGATATGAAAATGGTTTTACAATAATACGCGTGGTCCGAATTCTTACATATTTATATTGTGTGACGTGTGTTATCATGGGATTGGAATGCTGGATTCCCCCATTCCCACTTTTTTTTTTTTTTTCTATTTCACTCGAGTCACTCGCAAAACGGAAGCGGATTACCTCCCGGCATTGCGGCAGAGATTTTTTTCCTTTTGATCCACAAGAAAAAATATTTGCTAAAATATTATGAATGGATGAAAATAGTCACCTTTTTCATCTTGTTCATTAATTTCATACTTATAGTTTGATTGATTAAAATAAATAATTGAAGAGAGGTGGGAAGAGCGGGTAATTTGGAGAAGAAAAGAAAACAAAAAAACGAGTGGAGAGTGGCGACGTGTCGATATGTACGATAAATAAAATGTGACAGAAAAGTGGACAAAATGACGTAAGCTCGAGGGACGTATGGGTGTGTATGGTATAAAAAAGGATAGAGAAAAAAAGGGCATGTTGAGACTCCGGGAAAAGAGAAGAGATCTCATGCAGAATGCAAAGGCAGGTGGATTTATCTTCAGATCTCGCATCAATGTTTCACGGATGCGAAAGCAGAGCGCGTGGAATAGTAGTCGAAGAAACGGGAAGAGAGAGCGGGACAAGGAAAAGACCGTTTCTCCCTTTTCTCCTCCCTATCTTCCATTCGTCTCTGAATAATGGAGCGATTGTTAGCGCCGATTACGTCGAGCGCGTAGCACCCTCTAAATCTCTAAATCGGGCCTACATTATGGATACATATATGTATATGTTGAGCTATATCTGTATTTTTCTTCCTGTCTGTGGGCATAAGTATATAAAAAAAAAAAAAAACAACACCTCACCTGCGTGTATGGGATACAGAATGCGATACATATTTACTAGCTTCTGCCCGCAACTTTGTCTGCGGCAGAGAAATGAAAATAATTGATAACAGATTTTTGTCGATTTTGAGGTAAAAAATGAAGTATTTTTAAAATTGATCGTGGGACACTTTTCCAACGTATTTTGACCTCAGGAACACGAATCTGCAAGCTAAATTAATCTATCTATAAGATTGAGCGAGTCATCACCAATTTATCGCTCTGAAAAGTGAAAAAATGAAGATATCTCGATGGGATTTATTCCTGGCTCAATTTAATCGACGGATTCGTGTTCCTGAGGTCAAAATACGTAAGAAAAGTGTCCTACGATCAATTTTAAAAATTCTTCATTTTTGGCCCAAAAATCGAAAAAATCCAAAGGGGTATACCTTAGATTTTTGTCGATTTTGGGGTCAAAAATGAAGTATTTTTGAAATCGATCGTAGGACACTTTTCTCATGTATTTTGAGCCCAGGAATTCGAAACCACAAGGTAAATTGATCTATCTACAAAATTGATTGAGATATCATCAATTTATCGCTCTGAAAAGTGAAAAAATGAAGATATCTCGATGGGATTAATTTGTAGATTGATTTAGTCGACGGATTCGTGTTCCTGAGGTCAAAATACGTTAGAAAAGCGTTCTACGATCGATTTTAAAAATTCTTCATTTTTGGCCCCAAAATCGACAAAAATCTAAGGTATACCCCTTTGGATTATTTCGATTTTTGGGCCAAAAATGAAGAATTTTTAAAATTGATCGTAGGTCACTTTTCTTACGTATTTTGACCTCAGGAACACGAATCCGTCGATAAAATTGAGCCAGGAATAAATCCCGTCGAGATATCTTTATTTTTTCACTTTTCAGAGCGATAAATTGGCGATAACTCGATCAATTTCATAGATAGATCAATTTAACTCGCGGATTCGAATTCCTGGGCTCAAAATACTTAAGAAAAGTGTCCTACAGTCGTTTTTAAAAATACTTCATTTTTGACCCCAAAATCGACAAAAATCTAAGGTATACCCCTTTGGATTTTTTCGATTTTTGGGCCAAAAATGAAGTATTTTTAAAATCGATCGCAGGACACTTTTCCAATGTATTTTGACCTCAGGAACACGAATCTGGAAGCTAAATTAATCCATCTTTAAAATTGATCGAGTTATCGCCAATTGTTTCGTATTATTCGCCCAAAATCGAATGAAAAAAAATACCTGGACGTTTTGAGAATCACTACTTATATTTTACTACCTTCCGCCCACGACTTGTTGAAATCTGAGGGGGTTGACGATCGCGTGTTTCTTGAATGTCATTCGCCACTCTTTAACTAATTTTATTTTATAAGGCGAAAATAACACCTGGAAGACACCTGAGATACCTTAATTAACAATAAGGTGGCTAATTATTCCGATTTTCATGAGACGATATTCTTCGGTAAAAAGCGGAAAGGGAAGCCAAGTATTTCGAGTATGAGTGGAAAACTGCGTTTTAAGTCTGTTGAATGTGAAACTGAAAAACCACATTCACAATATGACTGCCGGTTCACACGCCACGGTGTCATGTGGACTTTGTCGGGGACCTGCAGCTTCCACCCTCGCTGCCGTCCGTCCATCCGGTCATTTGGTACTTTTTGACGTGTTCGAATGGGTATTTTCTCAGGAAAGGGATGCCCACAAAATCCCTCCCCCGACATTGGGAAAATAGAAACTCTGGTGGCTCGTTATTATCGCATATGGCGTTCAACGACACCATGCAAAAAAGATTCACTATGTAATTTATGAAGAGTACAGGTGGCACTTGACGAATAACAGATGCATCGTTTAACCTGTTCTAGATCTGGTTGCTGAATTATTTAACGAGGGAAAAAGTACACAAATGATAGTAAAATGGCTAATATCGACGAACGGCGAGAGCAATCCGTCCCATTTCCTTTTTTTCCTTCAGAAATACACCGCAGTATACTGAATCGGATCGATGACTAGAAAAAATAGCGTGGCAAACATCAATTCGCTGTAAGGGGACTTTAAGAGGACGCGTTTTTCCTGAACAAATAGCCTCGTGGTCGACCACTGTTTGGCCTTACGTAACCTAATGTAACCGGATTGTAGATTTTATCCTTTCCGTGTAAACCACAAAGTTTACCTTCAGAGCGGACGTCCGGTTCTCCGTATCGAGGGTGATGGCGATATAGAAATAGGTCTACGGAATTTTAGTCTTTGTACCTAAAAACCCCTGCGAACTAGACAAATTCATATCAGGTAACTCATCGGTAAAGTGAAACATATTTTCACCCGACCGAAAAAAAAAATCATAAAAATAATAATTTTCCATATAGGAAAGAGTTGCGGGTCGTCCTGTAGGCGCGGTCGATCGTTCGACCAGATCAAGTCGTCCCTAATCCTTAGGCCCACTTTTTCAAGTCAAGAACTTTGAGATGTTTGTAGCTGATGGCCACTCAGACATCGGCGACAAGGGGTAGAAAGGGGTCGTGATGGTTATTGGCCAGTAGATACGAGAGATAAAATTTTATGAAGGATGGTGAACTGCTAATGATTCGGTCGAAAAGAAACAGGTTAACCGAACGGAAAAACCTGAGGGCGTAAGACTCCTTGGAGCGAACCGACCGCCGCGATGCACGACGCGAGACTGTACATTAGGTTAAAAAGAAAACATATTAAATGTGCATCCGATCTGATGGAGGGAAAATAAATTTTGGACGAGGCATCAAGGGTATATTTGAGTTACTTAGGGACTGTAGGATTTTCTAGGGTGTTCAAAAGTCTTGGAAAAAAAAAATCAGGTCACCGTTTTAAAAAGTTTTCCTGCAGGATACCTATTTAATCATGCAGGATCGATGGCGAGGTATCTCGTCAAGCGTTAATAAAATTTAGCCCCTTACAGGTTAACCCTCGCTCCGCAGTCGAAAACTGGGTATAGAAATAGAAAAAGACGTCTGTCGTCTCGGTTAGAAACTAGAAACTGTGAAGAGGGAGACAATCTTAAGTGGAATCCACCTGCCGTTCCGGAGGCCACAAATTGATACCTCCGCGTTCTTTATTGATACGACAGGCTCGGGCTCTTCACTCTTGGTTTCAGGATCCTGGTGTTATGGCCCCCAAAAACCAACCCTACGACCTACCGTCAGAAAGGAGTTTGCAATTTCCTTGTCAGGCATGTGCCACAGCATATGTCTTCCCGCTATCCTTTCCCTCATTTCCTCCCCCCAAAATTTCGAACGGTTCTCAATAACTCTTCATTACCCGTAGCCTCTAGCTCGGAGCTAATATATAGTAGGAAGGTTGGTTTTAGGAAAGGGATGTGGCCATCCAGAAGTCTAGGATAATATATCCTTTCTTCAGCGTAGTCTCCGCAGCTTTATATTCGTATATACCTACATCCCCAGCTACCATATTAGTGGCTCTGTAATTTGGAACGCGTGCGCGCGTGGTTTACCGTTCATCAGGTTATTATCGTGGCACTAGCCACCTTGCGCTTTTCTGACAGCGAGATGGGCCGGTTGCTTTCATGCATTCGACCTTCTCCCATACCTCGTGTCTCGATCCTCCCAATTCCCCACGTCTCGTGATCATCCATCATATGAAAAATATACATCATATACGAATGGGTCTACACGAAGCATGATAATGTCCGTCCGTATAATATGGGTGCAGTGCTGCGTATAAGCGATCGGTAAAAATAGTTTTTTACGTAATCATTACAAGCCAGGCTAAGTCGTGATTAATACTTTAGCGTGACCACCGCGACGACCGATATCTCGAACCTTATGTACCTCAAAGAAACCATCCCTTAATTTCTAATTCTTCTCCGATCTCCTCCCATCCGGAGGATCCTACAATATCCGGAAAATTTCCTCTCATATGATTAATCTTTTCTTTTTAAATCATTATTAAGGATACGATGTCGAAGGAAATACGAAAGAAAAGAGACATCGCCATCGATATCTGAATATTAAATTGATCGATGCGTGGAACTAGATCACGATATTTCCAACCATGAAAACTGCTGCAATTACTAGAAATGAATGTCCGATGCAATCCGGTAGAAAAATAAGGACTCAGCATTTTCCCCGGTATGCGTGGCACCTCAAGGACGTGTATAATATGGAGCGTCGTTTGTTGACGGAAGCGTATCCTGCAGGCTGCTATGTGGCGGTGAAAGTTGGGAAACCGGGGCGCCGCCGTTTTCTGCGTCGTCCGCATGTGTTACGTGTGGAGTGTGACGTCACGGATGCGAGGGAGTAGGTATTGCGCCTGGTAGTGAAATGGGGGCGAAAGAGAAGGAGGATGGTAAGAAAGGGAGAATGAATTTTCCATGACCTTCGACAACCAACTATCGCGCGCGCGTGCTTAGATCGGAGAAACTGTTCGTTTTCTCAAAGTAGCTCTATCTTCTTCTACGCCGACTTCAATCGCTGGAATAATATTATTATCATAGCGGGATGTGAAAGGGTTGTCGACCCGGATAATCTAAAAAAATTTATAGACCCGTTAATTACCGTGAAAAAATTAGGAAGAAAAAAAAACATTAATAGTGCTCAACGATTTTAATGCCCTAAGATCTCCATAATTTTATTAGATGGGCGCCTGGAATTAGACGTTTTTAGGCCGGTGTAAAGAGCCACTTTTTTTGTACGAAAACTATAATGCACAGCCTCTACATTTATATTTCATGTGATTAATCGAGAGCGAGAGTGAATGCCCAGTCGGGGAGCACAAAAAGAGAGAGTGAAGCACTAAATATATTCAAAATTGAAAGTCAAAATGACAAAGACGCACCGCTCCCATTTAACTTACAAGCAATTAAGAGCGATATTCAAGGGGCTATATCTCCGCCACAGCGTAGCGACTTTCCGGTCGTCGTAAAAGTAACCCTTTTATTTTTACCGACCTAAAATGTATAATTAGGCGCATCCCATATTAGACTACGGACACCTGTATACGTGTGTATAATAAGGTACTTGTCCGTATAGATGCGCGGGGGTTAAAAAGAAAAAAAAAAGGAAGATACAAAAAACTCTGACAGGAACATTTTAATTTTATTTCTTCTACTCATGGACGATGAATTAATAGGCGTTTAGTCTGGATGCGATGCCTAATTATCACTTCTGAATTACTGCAGGCGTTCAGGTACTACAACCGTACGCTACAGTTTTCGTGTCAAAATTGAGCTGATCTGTTGAAAACTGTTTAGCGTCGCTCTGCCTTACATCATACATTCGACGCGACGCCTGCAGCTACCGGGCGTAATAAGAAGATCGTCGGAACGAGTGAAATTTTTTATTTTATATTCAATCCCGCGGTAAAGAGAGCAGAGAAAGAAGAAAGAAGAGAGAAAGGAACCTCGTTAATTGGAAGGTTGAAGTAGAGTTCAATTACACGAGTCAAACCTGTGCGATATTCCCTTCGGTATTCTACCTATCGCGCGTTGCGAAGTTGTACAACTTACCTCGTTTCTTGGTTTGATATTTAAATTTTTTTTCTGCTTTTTTTTTCTCTGTACGAGAGTAGTCTTGAGAACACCGTTCCGTCGTTAACGGCGGTCGTCAATCTTGGTGAAAACGTAAAAATTATTTCAAAATTTTCTTTTTCTTCTTATTCTTTGTAATTTTTTTTTCTTTTTCCGCACCACCTCAGGGAGAGTCCATAGCTCTTCTCGTTAGAACGGGATTTTTGCAACGTTAACCATAAAACGAAAATAAGAACGAACTGGAAGACCTCGTTTGGGATACTGTTTGCTTCTTTTGAACCACCAAAGAAACGCGAAATCTGCCAGTTTTATGACTCCATTTTAGGATCATGACATTGTGTAACTATTTTAGGGGCGTCGATATAAAAGAGTTGAATTTTGCAAAAACCAAAATGGTGCGGAGCCTCCGTAGAAGAAAAATAAGAAAAACTGATAAAAAAAAAAAAATTGAGGTCGAAGGAGTGGAATACCTCGTAAATAGAGGCCCTGCACCTACCGCGAGGCAGGCTACCGCAGATCAGGGTTCGTCTTTAACGACATTGTTTTCAGGTTACGTTACCCTTCTGTCTTATGACTTTGTTCTATCTTAAAAAAGCGTCCTAAAAGTTACAAAGCCGCCCCCTGAAAAAGCTATACCTATACCGTAGTAATACCAAGATCTTAGTAGACAGACCTTTTCGAGGAGGTGAAACAAGGGGAGGGGCGGGTCTCGAGATATGGGACATTCTTATCACCAGCTTTGATGACTCTGAGTTTTTATCGCTGAGTAAACGCGAAGCTTGTTTGCTGGAAATTTCCCTCCCTTGTTTTTCTTTCCTTTTTTCTGAGACGCGTATACCTATTCTGAAAATCCGTTCTCGTAAATTGTTACGGTGTAGATTATATGTATACGGGAAGAAAGATGTAGCCGAGTTGTTAGTCATACTTGACCGGTTGTTCGCCTGTCGGTGATTTAAATGGGCACTTTACCTAATTGCGTTATGTTTACGACTAGTTCCAATGGCATTTCTAACCGTTGATAAAAGTTCAGGAAGTCACGCGGTCACCTCAGACACGTCGCGACCACTTTTGTAAAACTACCTGAAAAACAGAAAACGATCATTCGGATATCTTTTAAGTGTACAATACAAAATAGAAATGACGAGAAAAATCCAGAGATATTTGAAGAAAAAGTATGAGAAAAAAAATAATTAGAATCAAGAATAACGATTGGAGCGACTTCTTCCTGACAATGTAATAATAATACCGAAGATTTCTCCGGAAAAACGTTGTCCTCTTTTTTTTAGTTTTATTCGGAGATTGATTTGGGGCAGGGTTTTACGAAGAGCGTGGCGTCAATAGACGCGTATTATTTAAGGAGGTGATTTTATAAACGCGAGAAATCGACAGGTGAAAAATGCTGAGTTACCGTTCGACAATCGGCACTTAATCTTTATCCAAAGACTTAATTATTCTCCATCCCTTGACCCTGCCTGCATCACCGTCTATAGCTCTTTATATGGCAAAGGGTGGCTATTTTAATTGTCTCGCCAGGTCGCCTGCGCTATCTTTTATGTGCACCTTACTCGCGCATATTAAACACATTATCGTCCAAGTTTAAGCAGGTGCTTTCATATAAGTCCGCCTATATTGCCCAAACACCCTGGCAACCCTGAGACTTCGGTGCACCGCCCTCTTGGACGTAGCCGAAATAAGGCTGCTTTAATCGATCTAACATCTAACGCCCAGCTAATAGCGCTTTTGTTTATAAATATGGAGATGTCGATGAAGGTTCCGGAACATTCTATATAGATGCTTTATCGGATCGTCCATCCGGCCGTCGATTTACGCAACTTTTATAATAGCTCAGCTGCGACCGACTAACCTTTTATACGCGGTATTGAGTTACACTTCGAACTCGTGTGGTCAAAATTCTCAGCGGTCAAGGTCTCGGGATTTCCTCATGCCCCAAAATGTTCCCATCAGAATAAGTCTGGGAAACTGAATGACCAGTTTTCAAATTTCTGTAATATTTTCGACCACCTTTTCGATTCCTTATCGTGGATGATAAAAATCTTGGTGTGTGAGCAATTATGAGAAGGGGGTGAATCCAAAGGTGTTCGTAAAACTGGATCATTTTGTATGCCCGCTCATTCCCGAATCCTAATCGATTAATTAGGGTAACGGGGAACGGAGGTCTATAATTTATTAAATTGCGTTTGATCGGAAAGTAGAAAGCCTCTTGGAAAGAGGACATGAAGGGCGTGTTATTTTTCGGTCGTTACGGTTTATCCCCAAGGCAACAAAGGGTTGGGCGTTTCTTCGCCGCATCAACGCGTTTCTATTTTTTTCTCAGATGATTTTTTTCTCTCAGTTTTTTAATTCAGAATTCTTGTCTCTTCGAAAGTTTCAATCTTGTACGATAAATTCCGACCGGGTCCATAAGGAGGCCCGAGGGTTTTGTGGCACGCGCCAACGTCTTATATGAGGCGCGATGCGGGAGCGTCACGACGCTGAGGATGTTGGGCGCGGACGCCGACTGGGATCTAAGGATATCGGTAGGTAATTACGAGGGTTTATAGAGAGGAAGGCAGCAGCTGTTTCACCCTCACCTGCCGGCCCACCCTCGTTCTACCTAAAACAGCCCCGATCACCCCCGATCATCTCCCTCCCTTCCTTGTGTTCCTGCGATGATCACCCGGTTCGCCTTGTGCCACGAGAGCGAAGCTGAACAGTTTCCGACTGAGTCGGATTCCTGCACCCGAAAGTCACGTGGACCCGCAGCTCGATTAAAAGGTGAAGATGCCCCATAACGACTGTGCACGGTATCCGTAACCAAATTAACCAGCGTTTGACGTCGTTTCCTAGAAATAAGTGATTCCGTTCCTCGATACCGATCAAAAACGTTCAACGATCTGACCTGACGGAATTGAATAGATTTAATCGTGTAATCTGCTTTTATTTATCGAAATGAAAAATCGATACTACTTTATTTAATAACTCGACAATTTCATTGATCGTCGATTAAATGGATTCATTTTTTCTCTTTAAATTTCGAGATCGTTTAGGAGAGTTAGAGCAAGCCTTTTTTTATACAAAATGAGAGACAATCCTGAAAAGCTGCATGTCGGAGGACAATAAAATTCCACGCTTGTATTCGTCGTATAATATGAACGTAAGAGCTTATATATTTGTACGAGCGTTTTATCTTTCACGTGCGAGACCCCTGGCTCCGATATGATTCCCTAATTAGCTCCGTAGTGATCACAGTGACACGAGAGCTGTTTCTATAGAAGCTATATAACAGGGTTTCCCGTGCGCATCTGCGAAACTAAAACAATGGCTGGATAGAAGGGAGTATTAAGTAGCAGCAGAAGCAACGGCAGCTGCTAGAAAAAAATACAGTCCGAAGTTCGTTTAATTACTGGAAACCAATTAAAATTCGACGACTGGTATCGGAGCCGGTCGTAATTCACCGGACCTGTAAGATTTATCGGAGGGAACTGTTTGTCAAGACAAACAAATTTTACGGAATAGAACTTCGGATTTTTATCTAACGAATCAACTCGTGACACAAAGTTTGTACATTTTTCGAAAAATCGTTCTTCCAGTTTTGCTTTATAGTGAGAAAATTCTCGAATGAAAACGAAAACGATCGGTCGTACCTCGCGAAATAGAAAAAAAAAAGGAGGAAAAAAAAATCAGTGAGGTGTTCAGCGGGAGTGATATTTGCCGATCGTTTAACGTGTAGACTGAAATCCTAAAGGCGAAGCCTGCAAAGTACGGTCCGATGAACTCTTAGCCTCCTTTGCACACCCGTCAATCCTTTGCTCCGTCGAACTACCTCCGCAGGGATTCGCTCGCCTTCCCGGTGAGCATTCGGATTCATTCGGTCGTATGATACGAGGTCTAAGTAACGTTTCTTTTGTCACGCTTACCGCGACGAACGGCGAACTAAAATCGTCCACGAAACGCGAGCGGAGTCCTCTTTTTTTTGTGCTTGAATTTATTAAAACCGCGATATTTCCTCTGGCTCCGAATTCACCGCGTCAAAAGGGAACTCCAATCCCCCGAAATGCTCTTCGCTATCACCTGAAATATATTGCAGCTAAAAAAAATAAAAAGGAAAAGGGAAAAATCTCCTTTTATTCGCATTTCAAAAGATAACTTCAATCAAGCTAATGAATGTACGAATTTTTTCTTTTCAGTCCAGGTGTACAATGAAACTCTTTTGAAAATTTTTTTTTATCACAATTTCAGAGGTGTTTACCTCGCCACTCGAAATCTGGCTGTATTCTTAGACCTTCTTCACGTTGGTATATGTTCTCGTATTCCATAGGTGAAATTAATCCTTAGCTCATATTATTGTGCTGAAGTACGATGATAGATTTTGGTATACGCGCGATCGGGTGAATGTAAAATGCATGAATTGCAGATATCTTTCTTGAAGATCGAGTGGTAATATTGCACGGATTTGTTGAATGATCGGGTATGAATTTTTGTCCTCTCCAGCATTGTTGCAGATATATCCCTATGGAACCGTCTAATCCTAGCAGTGAGTAGGTATAAGGTATACCAATACTCCTACACCGCATGACTCTCGAAAGAGATGAAATTCCTTTCGAATTTCAAGATACGATCGCGACCTTCAACCTATTCGAAAAAAAAGAAGGAAGAAAAAAATCGTAGGAAGGATTTTCTACCGTCCAATGGTATTTCGAACGCATTACGTAACGCAGAGTCGCATTTCTACTAATCTCGGCACCACGAACCCCTATACGTATTTCCGGAGCACAACGATATTGCACTAGCCGAAACTTATTTTTGTATTTTCACTTTTTCTTCTATTCTTGCGAAGAGATACCATCGTTTTTAAATTCCACTTTGTAGATCGGTAACTCACGGTGACTCACTTTTGCCCGATTGAAAAAGAAAGGAGAAAAAAAAAGACACGCGTAATCGTGTCGGATATTTTATTTGACATTTCAAAGTCTATGGGAATCGTAAATACTGACCTGCTAGCGAAGGCAGTGATTACGCAATGATTCGTTGATCTGATATCCGCTGAGTAAATAGATTGGCTTATAAAGGATACATTTTTTTTTTTTCTTTCTCTTTATGGCGGGATTAGGGAAAGCTCGTGCGCGCAGGTCAATTCTTTCGGCAAGAAAAAAATATCGTCTGAAAATCTTCCACCCACCGTACGTTCTTCCGAGTGCCTATTCGATCCTAACTTATCCATGCAAACAATTTTGTTTGCCCGATAACGGCGGAATGCGTCAAGTCCCAGTTGTATAGTCTATGGTTGATATAACTACGATTGTAGGAACTCCTATGTTTGTACATTTTCCAAAAATCAATATTATCGGTTCGTAATGTAAAGCGTTTATTCGTGTTTTTGGTAAACTTTGGGATTCGGAAAATTGCTAAAACAATGTGCTTCCTGCCGCTCGCTCGTCAACATCATCAACTTCTCATGCAATGCGCCCTATTTTTTTTCAAGCCCGTAAATGCTCGCGCCCTACTTGTGTATGACATAGAGAATTCACTTTCTCCTCTGTATATTTTCTATTTCCGATCGGTGGGCGGTGAAAATATTTGGCGATTCATCGATCGATTTGTATTTCTGTGAAGGGGGAAAGGAAACAATAATCGACGTTTCGGACTCTGCCATGGACCAGCCTCTATAACTCAGGATCTGGGACACAGGACACATTTCCAGGATCTTAAGGAGCTCTGGCGACCGTTCTGACGACCGTTCTGGCATCCGTAAACTGCCGGCGAGAACCGACGATTCTGTAAAGAGTTTGGCTGACACCAGGGCGCAATATTTCAGAGCAATCTATGGTCAGTGTGGTCCGGTCTGAAAGGGCTGAGAAATTTATGGGTTGCAGCTGATTCCGAACTCAAAAACGACTAGATGCACGGAAAAATGGGGCTGCAGGAGGCTCGACCTCCCCCAAATTCTGGTTGCTTTAACATTTCACACAATCGCATGTACGGAAATGCAATCTCTTTTATTTTTTCGAATTCTCACACGCATAACTTTCTTCTTTTTTTTTTCAATCCAAGCCACAACTAATTTACCTTTCGCATGGGTAAAACTCTTTCGTGAATGGTTTCCGGGTTTTACTGTGGTCGAGAATGAGTTTTTTTCTTTTTTTTTTCTCTTTTCTATATTTTGCAGTGTTACTTTTCGGTAAGACGGGTTTGCGAACAACATTCCCGTGTACAAGTCCCAGTTCTCTGGGTCGATCCTTTATTATGTAATCGCATTGGTTGGAAGCCCTGTGTGCGACCCCTTTGATCTGGTATGTTTGAGAAAACGCTCGAAAAAGTCTGTTTTGGCTTGTGACGATAATGTTGCCCAAAACATTCTTTGATGATGGTCCGTAGGCAGCGCTAATGGAACCCTGGCTCGACATTCAAAGGTGGCAGCTCGTGAAATGCGATCAGGATTTTCTCCTTCTGTCCCCCCCCTCCTCCCCTCATACCCCCCATAATCCGCCTACGAAAGCGTAGGCGTCGACCAAGGCGCACAGAGTGGACAGACAGACGAACACCCTCATTGCGACGAGGCGAGAGCCGGCCGTCATGCTGGGAACAGAAATGCGACCGCTCAAAAATACTTTTCCTTTTCGTATTTATTTGTTATTATATTTCTTTCCTCTTTTTCTCCGGATCAAAAACTTCCAAGTGTATAATGTGAGACACCGCTGAGAGGTCGTGAAAATATTTTGACGGTTTTTGCATTGTCGCGCATGTACTGTTCAATGAAAATTAAAATCAGGACACTCTGGAACAAGTGTGATCATAATGCAGGCAAAGTTACGTGTTCACGATAGTTTTAACGCGCTTGCAAAATTATTACAGCGTATGATATTACGGTGATCCTATGCCAACGAATAGCTCATTCGATTTTTGCGGTTTGCCAGAATTGGGACGGATCTTTATAAGCAAAAGTCTCTCTCTTTCAGAGTGTAAAATTGTATGAGACGGGCGTCTGGACGGCTAGAGTCATAAAATTGCTGTAAGCCCGTTCGTTGGTAATTTTATATCTTTTCTCATGGCACTATACTTTGCAGATCCGTACATGCGGTTTGTCCGAATTTGAATATCGCAGTATAGAAATGCGCGGAAATTCACCTTTCATTTTATCATTGTCGCCTCTGGCCAGGCTTGGCTTTTTCACATTCTCTCAAACATTCCGGTGGCGACGTTCTTCAGTCTTTAAAAACGCGATTCAAAGTCGACGGTCCACCGTAACCTATATACGACCCTTCGGCTTTCAGATTGACGATATGGCACAGGAACCGCTCCAGATCAGAAGCGCCGACACCAGCTTAGGAATTTGAAAACAGGAAATACGCACGTCGTTTGACATATGGACTGTTTCCAAAATTTTACGCCTAATATTCGGTGAAGTCGTCTAGTCGTGAAGTGCCACGTCTGCAACAAAATTTTCAAGTGTCTACTTAGCCGGCAATTTGCTTGTTCGGACAAATTTTGTAAGCACAGTGAAGATAGACGTGCGATACATCCTACTTATCGTGATTCTTTGAATTTCGCACATTCGCAGAAAAATCGCGGCGTGCTCCGGCTAGGTGAAAGAATTCGACCCTTGAGTTTTAAGGATGAGGTTGAATTCTGACGCGAATTTCTTCAACTTCTTACCAAAAACCCGGCTGCTTGCATCGTATCCATAAATCAAAATTGACGTATCGACTGTTTGTTTTGGCTTCCGTAAATTGCGGATACGGGCGATGAATTCCAGTGGGATTTGGCATGTTCCGACCACGTGTGGTGTGACTACCAGACGCAGAGGATATGCTTCTGTTTCCTGCAGGTTTTCTTGCGTAACGCGTATATTAGCCTTGCGGCTAGCCGCGTTTTGGTTGCTGTCGTGCCGTATGTGCTTCTGGAAATTGATGAATCGTCTTCGTTCCTCCCCAAGGAGGGGAGCAAAAAATGAAAGTGAGAAAAATTTCTCAAGCTATTATATCCTCCGCGATTCGATGTTATGAATGAAGATGTAAACAAATCTTTCTTCTTTTTTTCTGCGCATCCCAACGAACCAAAAAAACTTACGTGACTTTCATCCTCCGCAATCGCGCGCGCATTTATAACGGAAGTTTCTATTATATGTATAAATTGTGAGCATTTGCGACAGACGGCAGACCGATAGCGAAGGATATAACGATGCAGGAATACGGGCCTAGGACATGAGACGCACTTCGGTGGATACCCTGACCTGCGCAAGGCTGATTTATTGGTCAACGGTCGAAAGAACATGCGACATCAGACAACCGGACAACCAGACAACTGGACAACTGGTCGAGAGAATAGCTCGCAACCCTTACCCAACCTATCCTAACTTAGCAAACCTTGTAGAGGGCCAACTGGCTACCGAACTTTTAGAGAATTATGTACATATATACTAACTACCTAACATTTACGCGTGTGCGTAGGACTACCGCAGCAATAACGAGAGCCATTCAACCATATTCTGTTGTCCCTAAGCATTTTCTATCGCTGTAATAAGCGAAGTTGTCTCGCCATTCGGCTTTCGCTGCTTCAGCTTCTTTATTTTTTTCGTTCTTCTGCTTTTTTTTTTTTTTGATTCCGAGCACACAGATTCGAAAAAGGTCGCGATTTTTTCTTACCGTTTACCCAACAGCATTATGAAAAGGACCTAACCGATGCCGTGAAATTTTATTCACAGGTGCAGGGAGTGATCGTCCCGCGGTGTTCTGTCTTCACATTTGAAAAAATTTTCTTGTACGGTGATTGAAAATTTTGTTGTAGAATTTATAAATCAACTGAAAATCTATTCCCTAATAATCGTAAGCTACCTATCGGTTGTATGTTAGAAGCGGATGTTCGTACCGATTGGACGTTCACGATAAACCTCGTAAATAATTCATAAAGTAATGCTTAATATCCCGTAAATATAAAATTATGTAAATTGACGAAAGCTCAAACAAGCCTGCTACAGGGTCCGCGTGGTTCTACGGCTATACGACCACTGCGTGGACGTTTTTCATATTACAACATACAGGCGCCTCACCTCCGTGGGTTTCCCACATTTTCTGTATACGTGCAAGCCAACCCCGTAGGTATATGCATGGGACGCACACGGGTAAAAATGTTCGGCTGGAAAAACTCCGAATACATTTTACGGCCGACGCAACTAACGAAAATTCATTCGGGTTTTTGGGTCGAGCTGCCACCGACTACCACCGACATACGGGCCAGCGGACAAACGAACGAACGAACGAACGCGTGGACGTGAAATATATAGTAGAGAGTGCGTCCGCCGTTCTATGACCGCCAGCAAGGGATCACTCCGAGTGGTGGTTTTGGGCCAGCATCGCAACATCTGCCACACCGGCCACCGAAGGACAGGCGGAACCTACTTATATATTATATATACCTACGCAACTGCTTCGTGTCCGGTTTTGGTATATGGTACGGTCAGACAAGCGAAACTCTTCCAGAATCCCACATCGAGACGATCATATTTTCCTCCGAGGTGACCGCGATTCAAAAAATACGAGTCAGTGTATTCGACGAGGAAAGTCGTTCGATCGCTTCTTTTGATTTCACGAGTGGTGGTCGTCAGGGTTGAGAAAAGGGGTGAAAGGCTGAAGGATTTTCTCTTCCGATCCAGATCCGAATTGATCCTAGTTGAGTGTATAAAGTCTGATGGCGCAATTATTCGGGCTGAAATTCTTCCTCCCCTTTTCTCTCTCTAATTTTAATCGACTTACAACCCTTATCCGTTTCCATTTCCCTCTGTTCTCTCTTTTTTTTTTCAGTGCTTCGAGATATTCTTGTTTGAATACCATCTGTCGCTGCCACTACCAATTACGCGGGTGGAAAGAAGTCTCTGGCTATACGATTGACACGGTGACACTCGAAACCAAATATACTGCAATGCCACCGTATCCGGGGTGCCCATTGATCCCATACCGATCGCAATTGCCGGGGAAATCGATCGATCATTCAACGGATTATTCATTCAATATAATAATTCAATCACCCGTGACGTTGCAGTATATATATCGAAAGCACTGGACTAGATCGAACAAAAAAAAAAGAGGTTCAATAAAAATTCGCGAGGACAAATGTAAAACAGGAGAAAAGAAAAAAAGTAAGTGAAAAAAAAATGATAGACAACGTTGACAGTTATTGAACTATTAACTACGTGGATGACGGGAGTCTCTGCTAGGATCAGCGCGATAGAAAGGGATAGTGAGGAATGAGGAGAGTCGGATCTCTGAAGGACGTCTAATGGTGTCATTCGAGATCATAATGGACAGTGGTCAGGGTAAAGGCTTGTTTTTGTGAGCCGAAAAGAATCGTGATATATCACAATAGCAAGTGCGGTTGGTCGAGTGAGAATCGCCACTTCGCCTTCGAGGGTAAACCATTATTTTTCCATTCACTCTCCAGTTCGTATCGTGCAGCGAGTGTCTTTTGGCCATTGTTATCTGCAGGGTCTATACATTGTCGTGCGTCCTGTCTCTTCGCATTGCTTTAAGTTACGCGTTACGAACATGCCCGCGTCTTATATCTCCCGTATTGAATTTCATATTGCAATTCACCTTATGTCCTTTTTTTTTTTTATCCTTGTTTCATTTTTCGTGAAAATTTTTCCACCTCAAGATCGAGTAAATTCATTTAAATAGACGTCTTTGGAAGTTAAAAGTCACGAGGATGTGGTTCAAGGGCTGAAGCGGAGGCATAAAATTGAATCCGACATCCCTTCTACTGGAATTTGATAATAAAATTTTTGTTTTTTTTTTTTATCATTTTCATGAAACTGGTCGACGTTTGGTCCGCAAAAATTTTACCCTCCAACAAGATTCCCCGCCACCCCCGCCCCCCTCACTTTCTCGTAAATTCATCCGCTGTTTTTTAGATCACAAAAATTCAGGAGAGCCTTTGTGAGCCTTGTTCGAAGTCACAGAAGGGTATGGTCCATGATATAAAATTCAAACGTCAAATCGGTCTTGGCACCTTTTTACGAAATTCTTACCGTCCATGTGTATTCGTGAAATCCTCTCGGAGCTCATATACCACATATATGTAAGTCGCATTTAATATATTTTTTTCACAAGTGGTTTTCATTTGAAATATCCAGTTTTAACGAAGGTCCTTTTCGAATGTATGGTTTTCATCATCGTACATATGAATGGTGAACGAGACTTACTTAAAAATTTCCTGCTTTTTTGGTCAAGCGTGGATCCTCGCCGTTTTTAACTCAGCAAGTCCGTCCGTCGTATTTCTCTTTTCCGTTTTATTTTTTATTTTCCTTTAATTTTTTCCCTCAGTTTTCCATTTTCCCTTTTTACATCTACTCGTAGATCTTCGCTATACTACAGACCGAGAAATTAGACCGGTTTCGTATTTCAAGTACGACGGTATGAGGTATGTGAGCATCCGGTCCACCGGGAGACTCTTGTCTCTCTACAAAACTATCAACGAAGACGATTTGCAACCCGCAGCCCTGTCTCTTTTCTCAGCTCTTTCCAACCACAAAATCCTCACGTGTAAAACGCTGCGCGTTTGACAAAATAAAAAAAAACGTTTAAAAATTATGGAAATATGAAGGTTCGCAATGCGCTGCGTAAAAATGTTGCTTTATCTATTCAACTATTATGGAGATACTATCTGCACGAGTTTAAAATTTTTGTAGGTCTTTTAGCCCCTTGGAAGTCTGGGGATGATTTTCCTTCGATATATCTTTGAATGTATGTACGTAGGTATAAACGTACTTTTCAGGTAGGTATACATTGCACCGCGGCGTCCGTAGTTGACCTGTTAGCTACGATCTAAGTAAGTGAATGTGATGTTTCTTGGGATTTTGCTGAAATTAGCTAGACTCCGCGTGGTTCGGTTTTACCCTCTTCAAAAGCCGGGTCGACGTACCTCGGGCAAATATGCAAAGATTACCCTGCGCGCCTCTCTCTTTCGGTTCAAAACGTCTAATCATATTCCTCACGGAAGCATGCCTCTGCCCCGCGTATATGGTAAAAATTCACCGGATGACCTGAAATGGGTTTTACCATTTACGGAAATTAGTTTTTACCTTCATTGCTTCCATCCTTCCTTCCTTCCGTTCCTGCTTTTCCTTCCTTTACCTTATCTTACCCACTTTACCTGATCCTTATCTCTCTCACGGTATCAGAAGTCGGTCGATCGGCCGGATTCAACAAATATGGCTCACGAAAACACGGGACCATCCGATCGTTACGATAATTAAGTTCCCATTCATTAATTAATTAATTTATTTTTTTTTTGCTGTTTGCAAAAAAAGAAAATGCATCGACTCACCGAATGATTAAAAAAAAAATGAAAAAAGAGAAGTAAAGAAGGTTCTTCTTGCGTGGGTGCAGAAGGTGCTCCTCGAATTGTCCAGGGCGATGTTAGATCTCTAGGATCTCCACAGCATCCCTCTGCTCCGGGGAGTCAGCTTACGAATTTCGCGTTAAGGCGGTAATATTTCACGAACTGGTGAATGGAATGGAGCCGGAGGAGACCCAGTCGTAAATGTAAAGATCAAGTGAGCCAGATTGTCCCCTTTGCGTTCTCCTCGCAAATTCTCGCTCTAATCTGTGAGTAATTGTCCCACCACAATGGAAGAATAAAGCAAGTTCTGGGACCTGCCCAACCTGCCAACGAGATCCCATTCAATATTTTTTACTTTAGCGATCGCCCCGGTGACACCTCTTTGCCGATTAATCTTCAATTATAACGATCCTGACAGCTATAACCGTAACACTTTTACGACCCAAATCCTAAAATCTTTGGATTGGATCTCGCCGTTAACAAGTTTTTCTTTTTCTGTTTTCTTTTTTTCTTTCATATCCACATTCGTAAGAAATGAGCAAAATTCGAAGTGCGTGCATTTTGATTTTTTTTTATGGTAAAACGTTTCGCGAAATTGTTTTAACAAGTTATGAAAAAAAAAAAAATAATAAATGACCGAACGAAAATCTTCTTCACCGGTTACTTCAGCTGATTTCAGCTCATTCGAATTTCAGAGGTCCTTGAATAGATCTTCCGCAGTTTTGAGTCCTGGTATTTGCCTTTGAGATCCTGAATTAAATCGGTCGAATCAAACGACGCGCGGGGATCGGTTGCATGCAGGTATCGGTCGAAAAAAAGGAGGGGCGAATGGAGGTAAGAAAAAAAAATCTGTATATATATAATCATAAAGAAACAGGAGGGTCTCTAAGGAGCGTCGTTTGTATCGGCGAAAATATGTGGTATCCGGAATAGGGGATATTGATGCGCGTCAAAGTCTCATTGTGCGTCAGCCACCCCCTCTACATACACGTACACACCTTCCGTGTATTCATTCTCGTAGCGGGAAAAACTGCACTTGATATATTACGAGTTTTCTGCCTTCCTGGAACGGCTTGACGTAACACCCGGCACATCCCTTTATACGCCTGGTGGAGGTTCGAAGGACCGTATTGTCGCAATCCTGGGACAACTCACCTGCTTCTCCTTCTTCTTACGATTTTACCTAGATATTTGTTTGCTCCGCAGTCGCGTGTATATTCCACATAGTCGGACGATGCATTTTTATTCTCGACTCTTATTTTTCTCCGATTCTACAAGAGCAAAAATCTATCTTTTTTTTCTTTTTTTTTTTCTCTCAAATCAGTACACAAATTTACATATTTCACAGTTTTCGCGATAGTGAAACGAATTCTGAACAAAAGACTTGAATAAACGGTAGAAATTTTGGATCGGAAAGTTAAATATAATATAGAATAGCTGGCGTTAGCTGTCTTCGCGCGAGAACTTGCGGAAAAGTGGAAAAAAAGGCTGGCTGTAAATCTTTCGGAGATCATTATATACCTACTCCTGGTACCTCCCAGCTTCCAACTCCCGACTCCTCAAAACTCCCAGGGCTTTTCCTTAGCTGGTAGGTACACGTCGCCCGGGCGACCTCCCTCTCGGCTCAATGTACACCACGCGAACGAAAGTACTGCAGTGTCCGTGTCGGCGTAAAGGAGCTTTTACATCGCCGTCAAACGCATCGTTAACCAAAAGATGCGGGGGCGAAAAAAGGGGGTTAGAGGGCGGGAAAAAAATCCTGTCATAGTCTTTCCTTTCCTCAACTTTCTCGGAATTTTCACCTTTTTTTCCTCTTCTCCTTTATTGTCTATCCTCCAATCTTCTCGGATATAATAGATCCGAAAGATTAATGTTGACTTTTCGATCCCACGTCGAACCTGCAATGGTCCCAATTTTGTGAGGCGGTTTCGCAAATCAGCGAAAATTAACGCAAAACATAATTGATTCTCACTTGGCATATGGCACGCGTACAAATTTTCTCATCTAAGTTTCTCGTTTACATTCAAAGTAATTGGTGATCACAAAAGATTCGAGATCGACGATCTTCATGTTTTCAATTTCTTTTTTTTTTCTCTCTTCATCGCTCATCTTTTTTCTCAAGTCAAAAACTTGGCCATTGACGGACATTGGTTCCGAAACCGCTGCAGCTGCACATGTACCGTATATAACTGAGATTCGTCTTTGTCACATAAGATGCACGCATCCCATATTTGACACACTGTATATCCGTGCAGGGGTGTGCGATGCGAGGGAAAGTGAGTGACGTTTTTGACAGCTAGAAATAAACATAAGATGCGCGTGTGCCAACGTCTCGCGGATCTCATCCGTGAAATCTTATACTTATATAACCGCATCTATTGTGACCATACGCCCGAATCCGTGGGTTTGATTTTGGTACTTTTAATCTCCGCGAACCTTTGTGATTCTGTGGAATTTTTTTTTTTTCTCTTTTTCACCCTTGACGTTTATTCACCCCGTCATTGGCCACCTATTTCTTCATGTCAGATCCTAGATCAAAATCGATCGAGATTTATCGGCAAGAAAGACAAACTATATTGCGCTTTTGGTTCAGACCTGCGTCGGTGTGCGGAAAAACTTCGAAAGCTTATTTTTGCGAATATCATGTGGCTTACATCGAGCGGGTAATTTCAATCTGTCAATTTATAGCTTGAAAGATATCGTGATTCGACGGTTTTCTCATAACACAATAGATCTACCGTCGAATATGATCTTCCTAAGATCGCCGTTGCAAAAGCCAACCCTTGCATGGAGAGGAAATATTTTCCGCATATTATTGCAAAGTGAATGCGTCCAAGTTGGCGTTGTTTACGAAGACGTCCGGATTTCGTGCGGCTTGGAAACGAACAAAAGAAAAGGAGGAAAAAATCCCTTCGTGCTAAAATCTCCGAGAAATGGAAGACAATAGGAGACAAGAGAAAACCAGAAGGGATAAAGTAATGATGGTCCGAAGAGTGATTACTTTGTGGCGAAGCAAAGATCCAGCGGCCGTTCATACGTCCGGATGGAGTGGAGTGGTGCGGAGTGGCTTCTCGTTAATTCTCAGATTGGCTTCAGGTCTTTGAGCTACCTGAACATTTTCCCAAAAGAATCTGCCCAGAGTCACAGTCAGCCGGGACTCAGTTAATTGGTATTCGCGTCAAAAAGACTAGATACGTCTGCAGTCTGCAGGAGCCATCAACCTTTCTAGAAATATCTTTTTACATTTTGCTCATCCTTTTGCCGCTGCTGTTGCTGCCACAAATTTCACCTCCATTAATCTCAGCGCGGAGTCAATTCGGTCGCCCTTTGACTTTTGCCACTATTTTATTTGCATCTGTACAGCGGGGAGAGAAAATATAGAGAAAAAGAAGCGGATGAATCTTGGAAAGAAGATGATCAAGAGGATACAATATTACAGTCCGCAAAGATCTCGGAATAGACACAGTTTTCCTCTAATAATAATATATATACAGTTTCTTTTTTTGTTAAATCATTGCGGGTTTCGACTCGCAAGTTTTTCCACACAAGTATGTGTGAGTCCATATTCTGACTACATACAAAACCTACCTGTGCCACCCTCATTTTTTTCATATATATACTTGTTTTTTTTTGCTTTTTCTCTTTTCCCGTTCACCTCTCTTTCTCTCTCTCGCTCTCGCTCTTTCCTTGCCGAAACCTTTTTCTGGGTTTCCGCATCTTTCAGAATCCATTTGTTGGAATGGAGGGCGACTCGAGCGGACATAATACACAACCCCACCGGACCCTCCCAGCCACCCGCCCTCCCCCCCAAACACCCCACAGAAGCAACCCGCTATACGATTCCTTATTCAATATCCACCGGTGGTCCTTGGATATATTTTTGCATCGGATAAAACCTGCCTGTCTGTATCGAACGATATTTTCTTCTTACAAGACCAGCTTCCCCGCAACCCCAGCCTAAAGAAGAAGAAGAAAAAAAAAGAAATTGAAATAAATACAAGAAATACCAAAAAATATACAGCTAGTCAACTTCTACCCGGTTCTCGCCGATAATGATTCACCTGAAATGCACCGATTTCGTATATGAATCTCAGTTTATTTTGATTGGCAAAATAATTAGTAGCAATTTAAAAATATCGCTCTTCACGTACGATGCGTTACTTCTATATAAATACGAACGCGATTATCCGACGCGATCAGGCGTGTAACGAAAGTCTTAGAGAATTTTATAATATGTATATTCGGAGCAGATGCTTTGGATTTTATATACGTAATGGAGGATTGCAGAGCATCGCCGATCGTCTAGTAATAATACCTATAAGTATTGTAAGATCTCCCGCCAATTTTTTTTTGCGGGTTGCCAATACGTACGTCGTATGTATATGGGTCCTTGACAATGCTGAAAAGAAGGGAGGGAGTAGCGCACCGCTCTTCTAAGATGCTCGCTCAACCTGAACAATAACATATTGCAGAATTTTCGAAGGTGTATTTTGAATGCACGGGGGTGGCTCTCCCTGACTTCACCCTCCTCTCCTCTTCTTCCAACTATATGGTATACCTGACCCGGTAAAACTTCCACAGCCGCCCCATCCCGAATAGCAAATGAAAAAAAAAGAGGCGAAAAAAAAGAAACAAAATACGAAAAAACATAAATAAGTAAAAAGGAAAAAAAAGTACGCAGACATTCCACAGATTTTCAATCCCTAAATTTTGGTTTTCCAGTTTTCAGCAGATAAATTGCACCGATTTTATACATCCGTCTTCGGAGGGCAGATATTTTAGGTATGGATGGGAAGGAGTAAGTCTCTATATCTATAAACCGATAATCGTTCTGTTTTTCGTAACTTTTACCTTTTCTCTCGGTGGGTCTTTTAGAGAAAACTTTGCGATTTGGATAGTCGCAAGTACATATATAAGGGGGGAAATATGCTGGTATATAAAGCGCGTCGAAGGCTCGCTCCAGTTTCTATCCTCCGACTTGGCTGTGGCACTTCTAGCCCTTACTCTCCCTATAGCTCTTAAAGGTCCCGACTCTCGACTCACGACTACCGAGGAACCCTCCATAAACCGATTTGGTTCAACGAAAAACTGAGGAGTAGTAACTGCACCCCGTAATACATACACATACCTTATGTACCGCGCGGACAAACTATGTATAAATTTACTACACACAAGACTGCTCCAGTTTTGCCTAACTCGTATAATTTACAACCTGATTTATCATAAGAGGACCGAAAATAGAAAGGTTGTGGAAACGGGCACTGGTAATAAGCTTGCAGTTTTACGAACCCATACACGATTTTGTACAGTTGTAAATCACCTGGTCGAGGTTGAAATCACAATAGAAAAATGCTCTAGTTTTACGTTAGGTTAAAGAGATAAGGCGAGGTTACTTCGGAATTTATTACTACGGGGTCAAAACCACGCTTTCGCGCTTATTTTCCCCAAAACTTTCGTCGAGGTAAAATTTACATGGATAATTGTAAAATTAAGTCTCATCGCCGAGAAGAATTATATTACATATTTTCAATTTTTCAATCGCTTATTTTGTTCTCCGCGAATGGTGAAGGATAAATATTTTCCGTTATTAAATTGGGTGGGCCGGTTATACGAGATATTATCGCTATTACGGTTATCCTCGACTACTATTATTACGAGATACATAATTCGGGTGACGATCAAAAGCCATCGACCGCAGTGGGTGCCTACCTATATAGCGAGCTTCGTTCCGCGTGGCTGCTTCGAAATGGAACGAAACGCCTGCTACAAGAATCGTTAAAATATCTTTCGTATTTTTATTTTATGCACAGTATCTGTAAAGTAACGAGGTCTCCCCCCATCCCCCATCCCTCAATCTTCGTCCTTATCCCCCCACTCTCGCTCTTCACTCCTTCTTTCGACGAGTGGAGGCTACCCCGGGGTGGGTGTGCAACGAAGAAAACGCAAAAAAAAAGAATAAATAAAATAAAATAAAATAAAAAATACAAAAAAATGAAGCAGAAAAAAGAAAGAAAGAAAGAAAGAAAGAAAGAGATAGTGGAACGGGAGCAAAGAGAAGAAGGTAGATGGGTGAAAAGCGGAGGGAGAAGGCACCAGGGTGGAATAAAGAAAGGGGGAGAGTGGAAAGGAAAGAAACGGAGACGAGAAACGAGGAGCGGAAAGGAGTGTGGCGAGGAGAAAAGAGGAGAGCTAAAGAAGGCGACGCTCCCGCGGACTCGCGCGAAGAAGCCGTGAGTTTAATGATATTCCTGATTACAGCACGAGGCACTGCCGTGGCTCTATGTATACATATACGTATATACTTATGTACGCAATGTACATATATATATATATATATATACACGTATAATATATAGCTGAACGCTGAGAGAGAAGTGTAACGCGGCGGAGTGGAGTTGGGTAGTAAGAAGTAAGAAGGTTGGAGCGAGAGCCAGTGCGTTGGAGGGTTGAAGGGCGAGTTGTAGGTAAGAGAGTAAGGGGCAGGGGGCAGGGGGTGGTGGAGGCAGCCCTCGCGAATTTGGCGTAAAAAGTATTGATCTGAGGGCTCCTTGGCTCCTCGTGGAGTGCTCGCGGGAGAGGGTTGAATTCACCCTAACTGTTCGCGGTACCTTTATATTCATCATCCCAGACCCAGGCCCGGACCTCGATGTATTTAAGGGCCTCCCACCTCCTCAAACTCCAACCGACGAGACTTTCCCGCGACTATTCGCGAGGGGTGCTCCGGTCCCTCTATTTTTTATACCGTTCGCCTTTGAATACCAACGAGTTTTCACCGATTTTAATTGGCTTTTGTTTCGCTCTCAGGAGTATTTCTCTCCAGGGGTATTGTTTCCGTGTGTCCTTTCGTCTTTTTTCTTCCCTTTAATTTTTTTGTTTTTGCTTCTTCTTCTTACCCCCCTTTTTTTTACATTCACGTATATACTTTCTACAATATCAATTTTTCTTTCTCTTTCTTTATATTTCCTTCCTCACTTTTTACTCTCTCTTATCGATGGTTCGGTACATTCCTTAACTCTCTTTCTCATACCTCGTAATACCTAACATCCGTCTGTTCTTTTAACGTGAGTAACAACGAGATTTTACGTTCGTTGAAAACTCTTCAACCGCGTTTTTTTTTTCTTGTTTTTTTTTTTACAACAGTTATAACAATTCTTGTATCTATATCCTGTGAAGCGGAGAATTTTTTGAAGGAACTTCTGAAGGCAACGGAAGATGTAATTCTACGCAGAAATGCTCGGTGAAAAAATTAACGGAGTAGCTGTGTTGAGAGCGAAAAAGCAAGTAGACAAAAAAATGTTTCTCCGATAGTCCGCAGAAGTGATGGTTTTATTTTTAATCGTGAAGCAAAAGAGGGAGGATTAAGGGTTAAAGAATATCCTTGAGAAAATTTATAAAAGGACATAGAGAATTGAAGGTAAAGTCTGTGGAAGAACGTGGGCGAGACAAGTCGACGTCTGAAGAAACGATTACATTAAAGTAAGTGGTGGATTAGCGGAGACGTTCTAGGAGCAAAAAGTCCCTAAAGTGGCAAGTGGAAGATGGAAGAGTTTCGCAAGTGTCCTACTACGGTTACAACGCGGGGATGCAAGATCCTGACATTTGGCTTTTGGCCACGACTCGCGAGACGGTGGCAGCAATCCTCTCAGCTTGAATCTTATCTTATCCCGGAAAATATGCAAATTTTGCTTTTTATCAAGTTTATAAAAAAGTTCAGTCGCGCTGAGGGCTTTTCTCCAATCAATTATCTTATTTATTGTAACGTAGCCTTATAATACTCAAGAAAATATCCTAGAAAATTTACGAGGTAGAAAAGGGCCACGAATTAAATCAGGTTATCCTGACAAAATTGCCATCTCGGCAGGGGGAGTAAGGGGGCAAAGGGGGATGGAAAAGCAAACAATAATTACATCTACAAAGAACGCATTTCCCTAATTTCCCTCTCCTCATCACCCCACACCTTTTTCTCCTTCCTGTCTTTTTTTTTTCATTTATTTTTTCGACTTTTTACATTTTTCTCTCACCTCGCCTACGTTCGTCCTCTTCGCGAACTAGAGAGACGCTAATTTTTCAACCTTCACGATACGACAGAGATTTTGTTGGAAGAAATCACGTCTCATCACCTTCTGCACCTTTGCCCAGGATCTCTACGTTCGTACTGCCTTTCGCGCTATAATAAACCGCCGCGTCGTCGTCTTCTTTCATATCGTCGTGATCCTTTTTTTTTTTTTTTTAATTATTATTATTATTCTTCTTATTCTTTCATTTTCACCCCATGAAAAAAAAGTATTTGTATACCACGCAAATTTACCTACACCACCTTTCCTCGGGGACCCAAATAATAGAGGGATGAGAAACACGTGTGAAGCACCAACATACGCTCTCAAATAGTCCCTCCGAAATGGAGCAACAAGTGTACCCGACCTCCCTGATATATGTGCTTCGCGTTCACCTTTCTTATAAACACCACACAATCACCTCATATTTTAGTTCCCGTTTTTCTTTCTATAACCCTATGAATAAAAAAATGATTATTATTTTTATTCCAGCTCGATCAGCTCTTCCGAAACCCGGTCGTAGAATTTTCTTAGCTCTCAAAAGGATCGTGAGTGAGGATAGAAAAAGTTTTGGTCATTCGTGTATATGTGTGTACATGTATACGGGAAAATGGATTAGGACGAGAAACCCTTTTTGGAAATGTATGTTAGGAAGGAAGAACCGATAATCGGGGAATCTTTGAAGACCTGAATGGTTGTTATCTGGAAAAACATCGCAGATCCACTTAAATATTTCTAAAAACGTTCAGACCTTATATGTGACGAGCCATTGAAAGGGTTCCTTATCCTGCACAAGTATGTTGTGACAACCATCTTTTGTTACTCGGATGTATCAGATCGAAAATTATTTATTTAAATATTTTCGATACTCGAACAATGTCCATTGTACTCTATCTCATGATATTTTTACTTGTACCCGTGAGATTTTACCGGACTGTACGTTTCCTTTCGTAAAAATTTTCTCTTCCATTTTTCTCGACAATGGAAAAGGGTTCACTGTCAATTTATGCGTCCGGTGTAGAATTACAACTCGCAAAAAAGAAGTCCTATCGGCTGAACGGAAAGTGCTTCAATATTTTCACTTAAAAATTTTTAGAGAGCGAGAAAAGCTACATTTTTTTGGAGTCGTACCATCGAGTTCTTTTACTCAACGAGGTCTCGATGATTTTCCATTGTTTCAGTATAAAATTTCGGAAGTGAATCGATCACGGTAAAATTGGTTGCAATATCTTTACCAACAGAGCCTCGATCAAAGCGGTATTTGAAATCTTAGAGCTTGCGTGTCGTGTCGGAAAAAAAAGGAAAGAAAAAATTAGCAAACAGGCCACGTCTCTTGTGGGATGGTTTACTGCCGCGAGGTAAGTCGCGGGGGAAATGACGAGGGTGGTGGAGGGAAAAAAACGGAAGGGCCAAAAGTAATGCCACCTTTTATTAAACTTCCACCCGATGCAAAATGTGTTTCGGGTTGTTTTAACTTTAGGATCCATTTTTATTTACTCCCTCGTACAACCGTATTCCTCTCCCTCTCGAAAGAAGGGGGTTGTAGCAGTGTAATAAACCAGCTTACGTTGCAATTTTATTCCCTGCCAACTTTGGCAGACCGTACGGATAATAACGTTTGTCATTTTTAGCCCATCTTCATCTGCCGCGTCATGCTTTTTATCCAAATATTAAGGAGAAAATAAATGAATAAATTCTTTCCCGGCAATCTAATTATAACGATTCCACCCCTGCGTTGAAATATTTCAAAAGAATACTTAGGTAATGAGGTGGAAAAAGGGTTGGGCCCTAGAGGAGAAAAGAAACAAAAAAAAAGAATGGCAAGAACCTCCGTTGATATGACGTCGCTACTGATGCCATTGAGAATTAGTAGCCAAGGGGCTGCCGCACGGCCATTCTCGTAACCATGGCAACGAAAGGGTTACCGAGGCTATAGTTATACAGGGTTTGTATCGTTCTCGTAAAAGGTTAACGAGATTAGATCAAACAAACGGAAAGGAATGCTTTTCTTGCGGTGTTCCATTTGCCACACTAGAATCAAGATGGCTGCAGACCGGAAGACAGTTGGATCGAAGCAGAGGGTCCCGTGGGGTTAATCGGGTTATTCGGACGACCGCGAGGTCAGAACTTGCGGTGGCTCGTGCTGCAAAGGAAGAGAAAGCTGCTTCAGAGAAAACCGTTATCTTTACCTGACTCGATATGCCCGTCCATTTTGTATCCATGCACAAAGTATAACGATATTCGATCCAAATTTCAATTTTCAATTCTCAAATAGTGCCGGTGCGTCTTCGCGATGCAGTATTCCGCGCAAAGAGATAAAGAACAAGATCGAAGGTTTCTTTTTTTCCCCCCCTTTATACTTTCGCCCGAAAAAATATTTTCGTAATACTAACGCTCACGGTACTAGCGACTCAAAGTATTGGACGGTCTTTATCCCGGTTCTCCTTCATTTTCCTCATCGTCTGATTTTCATCCACTCTTCTTTCCCTTCCTCATTTCGTTGCTAGCATATTTCACCTCTCGCGCCTCGTTTTTCGTCCTTATTTCATTTTCCTACTTTCTTGCTGCTTTTCTCCTTTTGAAGTGTGTATCCGAATTTATTTCCGTCCGAGTGTTGGTAGCCCTGCGCGTGGGTCGTTGGGTGGTTGCAGGGGGCATTCTTATTTCCATACAAAGCCTTTCAATTTCACCGGCTCAGCCTTTGTAGGACAAGGGTGGTGCGTTCGCAGGTTGGGCAAGAGTGTTGCGATTTCGAATATTTCTTAGACCCACTGCCTACCTACTGCTCCTACTCGGAGCAAGGGGAAAAAAAGGAAGGAAAAGGAAACGGAATAGAGGAGGAAAAAAATTATGCAAACCGTTCTCGAACGGTCCTGCAAAAAACTTCATCCGACTCCGTATAGATATATGTAAACCAAATACCGCAAACCGATTCACACTGATGTCCGTATGTTCATATTACGTAACTCATCTGATGCTTGGGAAATATTGTATTTATTCAGTTAAATCGATTATCATAAAAACGCAGGGTTAAGATTGTTTTTTTCAAAATCAGAAATCATGCCGTACAACTATAACAATTAAATGCGAAGTTCTTGTGCTTTGAAATTTTTGAAAATTCAAATTTTGGCGTGAGTCCTTGTCGGTCACGTTCATGGTTCCGTAGAGATCCTGGTCAAGGCGTTCGTGTCTTCGGTAATGATTAAGGGTTTTTTGAACGCGTCACAATGCTCGCCTACCACTCCTACGTTTCCGCAAGCTTTTTTCCGCGTATCCGGTCGGGCGTGAGTCCCGCAAGGTCCAGTGGTCGCTCGGCTTCCGCTGGAACTTGACCTCGCCTTTACTCAGCAAAGGATATTTTTCGCCTACTGAATTTTACCAATGTCAGTTGTACTATATAGCAATTTATTGGTCCCGCCTGAATTATCTATCAATAGAGAACGAGTTACAACCTTTCCGCTCTCAACGCCCACACTCTATTCACAAACTTTTTCACCTTTCCAAAGGCTGAAGTATTGCTTTTTAAATGGGTAAGACTCGCCGCAAAAATTAAAGGCCTCTGTATACGTATAACGTCAAAAACTTTATACTCCAAAAGCGGTGGAAGAATTCTCGATTACCGTAGTTTGAGTAAAATTTTGAATCTGCAGATACGTTAAAATATCAGGTTATTGGAATTTAATAAAAAAAAGTGTCGTCGAAGGACGACGAAAAAAAATAATAATATCTATCAGTCGCGAATGATCCTCATACAGATCTCTTTCCCTAGAGAGATTATATAGTCGGGGGTCGAAACGGTTTTCAACCGTTCTCTGGGTTATTTAAAATTCATCCATTCACTCCGATGGGGTGGGCAGAGCGTTGAGTGAAGGGAGAGGGTGAGAACGGGGGTGAAGAAGAACAGAGTTCCCCGTTAGCGGAGCGTTTTGGGTTTGGGATTTTAGATTTTTAGGGTGCATTGGGTAAACGGCAGGCGTTGCCCGGTCAGCCACCGCATTATAAGGCAGACAACACATATGTATGTAGGTACGCGTACCCGGCGTACCCCACACCTTCCAATATCCGGGTTTTCGTCGCTCCCGCGCCTGCATCACGTTATGCAGAGAAGTTCATTGTTGGAAGTCCTCTGAACGCCGGTAAAATAGCATTGGGGAAAACGCAGCGACGCTTAAATAGGGTTGATGGGGACGTTGAACGACTAACAACCCTCGCTCTTTCATTCCACGATTCAGCATAATGTGTTACGGGGTTCAAAAAAAAAAGAAGAAGAAACTCGGCGTATATTGCTGTGAGATATATACGAATAAATGCGCTTTTCCGGGTAAAAAGTAATTGATTAAACGTAACCGTGGAATGTCATGAGAATCCGTCAAGAGTAGCCTGCCTATAATTTTACTTATTTTTTTCGAAAACACTACCTGATTATCTCGCTCCATTTCTCTATATTATCTGCAGCCACTTACACCCCCGTGAAAGCAATGTTCACTACTCTGACATTTCACGCGCTTTTCCGTTTCCTGTTTGTTGAAAAGAACGATGAGGATAAAAATGCAGAGGAGGATCGAGAGAATGACGATGAGGGTTGGAACTGAGAGACGAGAGATCAGTTTGGGGAGCGGAAATTTCGTCCGAGTAAATACGACGGATGATCGAAGGTGGTATACGTTATGGACGTTTGCAGGGGAAGACGGATGCGTGCCCATGTGTGAATTCGATGGTGGTTATGGAATTCTAAGAGTACCTGCCGTCTACGGTTTGGGGTGAGAAAAACAACAGGCATGGGTTGCAATATTCATTCATTGTTTTTCGGACGCGTGAGACTTACTTATACTTTACTTCCTTCATATTCGACTTCCTAACTTTTTTCCATTTGCTTCTTTCTGTTTATACATATATGTCTGTATACTACTTCATATCCCGTTGACGTTTACCGCTATGGTATAATACGAGTTTGAAGAAGAGAGTAATAAAAATATGCCAAGAACGAGTGATGGATAATGACGGCATCGCGATGGATAGAATTCCAGCTTCTATTTCCATTGAGACGAGATAAGGCTGAAAGACGCCGTTCTCTTTTTTCTTTTCCACTTGTTTCTTTCTTTCTTTTTTTCTTTTTTTTTCTCTACACGTTAGATGTTGAGTAAATGAAACCACTATTCAAGCTCGGCTTTGCTTTATCTACCACAGTAAATAGTGATCGTTGAGATTTAAATATAAATTGTACCTCACATAAACCGACGAATGATCGATCAACTTTTCCGCACTGCAAATTAAATCGCCTCGCGGAGATGAAAAATAAGATTTAGCGGGTTCAGCGATCGTCACCTCGCGGTATGGAAAAATTTTTATGGAGTTAAGAGACTAGGATATCCAATTATCATGGCAGCGAAACATATTTCCGTCTCGATATTTCCACCAGCCCTGTGATACCGAACTAGAGAGCTAGGCAGCTACTTTAAACTTAATACTCGGATCGTATACCGTGCCGCAATGCGGTTAAGCTAATTCAATAGAATGCAAATTGAGAAATCGATATGAAAGCGTATTAGCCCAGGAGTTACGGGTAAACCTGTATAAATTTTGAAACTCATGTCTCAAAACTGAGTATAAAATCTCATCAACCAGAAACTGGAGTAGACTGACTAGAAAAAACAAGTATAGAATAAAAATTAAAAAAAAAAAAAAGAAACTGCTTCGGATGCAGGTGACTCGATCATATTTTCCTGTTAGGGTCTAAATTCCAGGTCTGGTTAATAAATGAGATCGATAAATTTATCAACAGCGGGGTCACCGAGCACCGCGCGTATAACGGTCGCGATCGATAAGATCAATCCAGATTCCTATGGACTATAGAGGATCGATTGACGCGGCGCTGAGTAATAATATGAACAGCGAGCATTAACTCGAGCAGGTGCAGTATTTCCCAATCGCGGTCTTCCGCTGGATGCGCTTGGAGTTTCAAAACTTACGGCCATCATTTTTCATTTTTTGTTTAAGGGATGCGCCGCAGCGCTCACTGCATCTTTAACGTAATTACATGTTCGGTGGTACGCGTCGTTCGCTCGTCGCGGATATGCCGGGCCAGTTAATTCTTGAACAAATAACGGCACAATTTTAGGTGATTGATGAAGTGCCCGTAGGATATATTTATATTATAAATCGAATTAATTAAGCGCACCGCGTTCCGTCCACCCATTTCACTATTACTGTATTAGTAGGCACGAGATAAACGCTTTTGTTTAATTTATTCTCTCCTCAGTTCGTGCACCGGAGTGCAGCAGAGGCGAAGAAGAAAAAAAAAAGAAAAAAAAAAATCACGAAATAAAAGCGACCCGCCAAAATCCGCCTACCTGTTACGCGCGTAGTTCCTGATAGAGCAATTCACGCCGACGCACTATAAATATATCTACCGGAAAAGAGGGGGGCGAGAAAAGGAGAGAAAAAAAATATAGAAGTAAGAAGACGAAGGAGAAAGAGAGAATTTGGAACGGATGGGGCAGTTTGTCGCTATATAGGAGCACCTACAAGATGTCTACGAGGCCTTCCGCGTCTCTGCACGTTCGGATCTCTCTGGATATACTTGCTAGAAGGAAGCCACGTGTGATAAACTGCCGACGGCAAGGATCGAAACTGTGCCTCGTAAACACGATTTTCTCTTCCTCTCTTTCCTTCCGAGTTCATAGGTCCACGCCGCGACGTTTGCCGCCAGCTTCTTTTCCGCACGAGCTCCACATTCACATCCACATATATACACGGTAGCAGTCCTTCCGTTTTCTTTCTCTTATTTTATTTTATTTCATTTTATTTTATTTTTTTCTCCTCTTGTACAGGAGGATGAGAATCCCACACTCGAGACACCGACGCGATCAGCAACAGGCAGGAGAACAGACCCGCGTATACTATATACGTACTGCAGCTTTCTTTTTTCTTCTTCCTTTTCCATTCTTCACCTTCGTTCGATTTATATACTCTTCTTCTGGTTCTTTCTTCTCATTCACATTCGCCTATATACACAGCTATATACAGCGCGGCCTTCAACAAGTATCGGGAAAAAGATTTTTCCCAAATCTCTTTTAGCAGCTACACTCGCGTTTACAACGTTAACCTGTCACTCTATTTTTCATTCGAAGTATTTTTTATCGTCTCTTAACCCATTTGCACATTGGGGGCAGTTTTCGTTCGACTTCATCTCTCGATCGCGTTTATTTATGTCTTTCATACCGTCGATCTTCAAAAAATTTTTATCATAGAATATGAAAATTCAATATTTCTACCACATTATCCGTAAGACCAAACGAATTATCTGAAAATATGATCGCTTGGGGCCGCCCTCCCCTCTTCCTTTCTCATAGACAAGAAATTCTTCACCAGATTATTATCCTCTGATGAGTTTTTGACCGCATTATACTGCACTGATGTATGTATGGTATACCTACAGGGGGAATTCAACTGGAACCTTGGCTGAGATTTCAATCTATCAATAGGACACCATATACGCGAGCGTCCAAAATTTATGCGGGTATAAACTGTATAATTTGTACCGATGGACCATCTCGTACACCTTTCCGGGATTGCCGACCGCTGGATTATGCAGGTTATTCGACAACCCAACAGCCGGCGGGGTGGTGAGTTGAAATAAAAAATATAGCATAGGTGGTAGAAAAAAAAAAGAATTGTAAAAACTTAGCCGCAAGAGTATTCGTGACACGAGGTGAGAATGACCGTGACATTGGCTATGGCACGTGTATAAAGAATACAAGAAGTAAAAAAACCAACTGGATGTAGAAAAAAATTACCCTGCGCACGTAGGTCCTGCGAACAACAAAGAAGATAAAACCTCGGAGTATCGAAAATTTAAATCGACTTAACCAGGAAAAAGAGAAAAAAAAAATTCTTTTTCCTTCAACCCCTAATTTTTTTTTGGTTAACCTTTCTCTTCGACACACCAGATGTCCGCTGGCACGCTTCGATGGATAAATTCACCACTGCTTGCATTTGGCGTAAAGTTCGAATTCACGTTAAAAATCGGCGCGTGCTACGGTCCAAAATACTACCGCACGTATATGCATATTATTTAAAGATTTTTTGCTTGACCCTAGGAAAATAAATCTTGTGTACATATACGAAGAATTGAACTGAAAATGGCGAAAACATACCCCTATAACACGTCCGCCAAAATAATAAAATGGCTCAGAAATGGCCGCCAGCTTCGATCGCTTTTGCTCAACCCTTTGCGCCCTTCGGGATACCGCACGACTTCCCGGGGTAGAAGCCAACCAATGAGAGAACGGTGTTGTTTTCGCAACCCTTCCAATCTCCGAGCCCATGCGGTTACTACTTGGCAACCCTTCCGCTGCTTCCCTCGGATACGCGTTGAAATAGGTGCGATATAAACGCGTGAAGGGTATGGATTTATGAGTCCACAATGGCGGAACGACGAGGCATACTGATATATATTCTTGGGCACATTAATATCTAATTTTTTCCCTTTTTTGTTCATCTTATTATATCCTTGTGCCCCACATTCCGCTCTCGAAATGTCTGGTAATTTTTCAAACACTTGAGGGCACCGGTTTTCCGAGCGAATGATAAAAAACAAAGGGATAAAAAGCAGAAGAGAAAAAAAACGAGAAGTATGATAATACAATTTTTGGACTTATCAGAAGCCTGCATCGTCGGCAAACAAAGTCTTAAGCTAATCAGACCGCGCATCTCTCATCTTAGCGTTCGCCCTACCAAGTAATGAAAGCATGAATACTTGATGCGGCCCCCGTAATTATATCCGAGCTATAGGTAAGGGTAGGTTAAGATGGCGCGGATGACGAGCCTCGGGTACCGAGGAAGGGGGCTGCGCGGGGCCTCCGGGGGTTCGTTTGCTACGTTGAAAAGGCGTTTTGTGCCCCTGAATAATTAATTCCGGGTACCTTCATGGTTTAGACCCTAAAAGCATACTTTCGGATGATACAAGTGCTGCCGACGAAAATATTATGGCTAACGAAGTTTACGCCCAGGCGCCATTTTTTTACTTCCACAACCGTCTGTATTATACACACGCATTATACACACATATATATCTGATACTTTGCAGCTGTGGTATATTTTACCAACGCGACAATGATTTCAAACTCAATTAATATGGGATTTCGTTGCCTTGGTATTGGTAAAACCACATTAAAATTTGCGAACCTGCGGAAAAAAAAATAAAAAAAACTTACCAAATTCGGGCTGAAAGCATATAGATTATACATGAACGCATTCTCCTATCTTAAAAAGTTGATGACCAATCGAAAATCGAAATACGAGATGAAAACTCGAAATTCGAGATGAGCCTCGTGTTTCTGAATTCGCGATCTATAAAATTGATTGAGGTATCGCCAATTTATTGCTCTGAAAAGTAATAAAATAAGGATATCTCGATGGGATTAATTCCTAGCTCAATTTACCCAACGGATTCGTGTTCCTGAGGTCAAAATACGTTAAAAAAGTGCCCTGCGATCAATTTTAAAAATACTTCATTTTTTGCCCAAAAATCGAAAAAATCCAAAGGGGTATACCTTAGATTTTTGTCGATTTTGGGGTCAAAAATGAAGTATTTTTAAAATCGATTGTAGGACACTTTTCCAACGTATTTTGACCTGAGAAACACAAATCTGGAAGCTAAATTGATCTATCTATAAAATTGATCGAGTTATCGCCAATTTATTGCTGTGAAAAGTGAAAAAATGAAGATATCTCGATGGGATTAATTCCTAGCTCAATTTACCCAACGGATTCGTGTTCCTGAGGTCAAAATACGTTAAAAAAGTGCCCTGCGATCGATTTTAAAAATACTTCATTTTTGGCCCCAAAATCGACAAAAATCCAAAGGGGTATACCTTAGATTTTTGTCGATTTTGGGGTCAAAAATGAAGTATTTTTAAAATCGATCGTAGGACACTTTTCTAACGTATTTTGACCTCAGGAATACGAATCCGTCGATCAAATTGAGCCACGAATAAATCCCATCGAGATTTCTTCATTTTTTCACTTTTCAGAGCGATAAATTAGCGATAACTTGATTAATTTTAGAGATAGATCAATTTAACTTGCAGATTCGAATTCCTGGGCTCAAAATACATAAGGAAAGTGTCCTGGAATCAATTTTGGCAATACTTCATTTTTTACCCCAAAATTGAAAAAAATCCAAAAGAGTATATCTTAGATATTTTTCGATTTCAGGGTCAAAAATCAACTTTTGATTTTGATATAGTTCAATAGGCGTTTGTAGGCCATTCTTATGTATTTTGAGCCCAAAAATTAAAAAACCAAATGAAAGTAAATGCGGCACGCGCGAGGCGCGCGCGTGCAATGCTATAGTGATATATATTTCGTTGAATGGCAAATTTTTGGCCATTACATCTACGTATATTTTCGGTACCAACATATCCTGACTCAATTTTTCATTTTGTTTGTTTTTTTTTTTTTTTTCAAAAAAATGGTTAAAGTTTTTACTTATCGTTTACTCCCTCGCAGCAGTCAGATGCTATAAATTCAGCTGACGATGTGCTGTAGGACGACCCTTTTGACTAAACTCTACCGTTTTCTAAGGAATCACTAGACTGGCGCGGTTCAGATAAGAAGGATAATTAATATAATATCTATATGAACGAAAGGGAAACACCATTATATCTGCGAAGTTGGTATAATAATGAATATAAAAATGATCGGTGCAGCGGCTCACACATGGAAGGAAAAATTGAAAGGAAGCGAGAAGGTATAGCAAGAGAAGATTTTTAGTCATACGGTCGAACGATTTAAAGCCATACCATCCGTTATGGCGCAGGGTTTTCGGGGAGGGCTGATTCGGCGCTTTTTAATTGCCAGTCTACAAAAGGCAATTATCTCCGCGAGATATATTGCCGATTAATTCAGCAACGGAACAACTATATAGCTAGCCCGGTGTCACGTATATACGACCACCACCACGGCCGCGGACGCCGGTTACAATGGCAGGTGACAAAAGAAAATTCGGCACAAAGAAGCCCAGAGAATCGGGAACAATGACCAAGAGATAAGACTCTTCCTTAGGCGAGTAGAAAAAGGGAAGAACGAAGGAAAGAGTAAAAAGGAAAGAGATAGTCGAAAAAAAAATAAAATAAATTAAAAGAGGAAAAGTAGGTGGTGCACGAAGAAAAAATTCGGCCAAGCGAATAAGAAACTCTGAACAGCGGAAAGAAAAAAGTAGAAAAATCGCACGATTTACAATAAGAGAAATAGAAGGCACGGTGATAAAACTGCAGACGTATAATTATTTCGGCGATCTCCGAAATAAGAAAAAATCGAAAATTCTCAAGAGTTGAATTTTGGAAAATTGAATGATTTATCGTTGCTTGTACAAATGTCCGTTGAGAGTTGCGTAAGGGAAACACGTCGGGTCAATCAACGAACGAATGCAATGGTCGCCATCGCCATGGCACACTCATAGAAGCTGAGCCACCCTTCGGGCGTTCGTTCCACCATAATTTCGGAAAATGAGATAAGCCTCCCCGATCCTAACGTGGGGTTGCATCAACAGCAACAGCAGCAGCAGCAGCAGCAACCCTCTCCGAACCCCCTTGGTTGACGCGGAAAATGGGGTTGTGCTGCTGCAACTGACCAACGATGGAAGCCTATTGGCCGGTCGTGAGCCACCCGTCCTGATCAATAAATTGTTCTTATATACGAAACGGAGGTCGAACTTTCATTTGGAGTCGGTTGATGGATGAGATGCCTTGTTTGCTGTGCCGTATAACGGTATCGCAGGGAATCTTTGAATCCAAAAATCTGGGAGTTTCCAAACCCCTACACGAGAAAATATGGCGCCCCGACGACCGCCCCTAATCAATATTATATCATCCTCGATTGTTTTGTTTATACGGACTCATCGAAACCATATATATTTCGGCTGGCAACTGAATTTAGAAAAAACAAAGATAAGATAAAAAAAATATTGAGAAAATTCTTCGAACCACCGTCGTATACGATCCACACGAAAATCACGTGTCCGGTCCAAGTTCTTTTGAACGTCACGTTGTTCGGTCTGAAACAAACAAACTGGGTATATTCACAAAAATCACGTTTAACTTTTGGTAAAAGGATAAAAAAGGAGGGGAAAAAAATGTATATTCACCCACTCTAAATTGGTTACGCACGCTATGCTTACGTTATATTCTTCGGTATACCATATCGGTCCAGTGGCGGCAATATTTTTAGGATCGTTTTCAATTCCATGAAGCCAAACGTTCGACAATAGCTGGCTCTCCTTTTTCCAGGTATAAAACCACTTTGAATATCTATAACGATTGGCCATTGTGAACCCGCACGTCGAATAGGTGAGAATACTGCGAGGGGGTTCTCCGGGTGCATCATCTTTAGGGGTCGAAAATTGCGGGGGCATTACGTCGCTGAAATTTTCTGACGTTCATACGTTACGGAATTTTATATAATAATAACGAAAGATTTTTTCATTTTTACTATACACCTCAAAAACGGTCCCCCGATTCACGAATTGATTTCGCATCGGGCGTCTTGAGTGGAAACGGCAACCAAAAGTGCACCCTACGTGGTCTTCCGGGTCGCGTAGGTGTCCGTTATTCTCCTCAGATACATTTCTTTTTTTTTTTTTTTTTCTTTCCGTTTTCTCGCAACCGATGTTTGTCGTTTTGTCATTGAAAGAGAATTCTTCTGTACTTCAGACTCTGACTCGACATTAATAATTTTAAAAATTTCCAAACATGTATCGATCATTACGCTCTTCCTTTATTTTCCCCTCGTATTATTTTTCGATGCAGCGTCTGGTTTCCAGCTGCTGAAAAAACTTATTTTTTTCACTTGATCACAGGAAGAACTATTATCGCCGTGGAAGGATTCTTGGTGTTTAATTTCCTTGCATCTTATCGTTGGTCTCAGTTTCCATGGGCACCGCCCTTGCCTGGGGACATTAAACGTTGTTTTCTTGTGTCAAAGTTTCTTCCTAGAACCGAAAAAGACATCCATCTCAGGATTTTGCAGAGGTTCCAAGAGTTCCAGTGATTCTTGCAGGCGCGTCTCGAGAATCGCGAGCTTCGAAAGGTTTAGCTGAGGGTCCGGTTGCCCTGGAGACGGACTCGCTGTTGCCTTACAATCGCGACTCGCTTGTTTATCCGCTTGTTCGTCTATTTACACTTCCACTTTCGGTGTAATTCAAAAGTTATGTTATCGTAACATTGTAAAAATATCGACTGATTTCATAAGGTGACTGAAAAAGAGTTAAAAAATTAAAACTCTTTGACGGGGGTCTGTCGATTGGACATTTATGGGAATGAAACGTATTTCTTCGGGTGAAATTTTTCGCAGAAGAAATATCGATGATGGGTGGTGGGCACTCGATCGTCTTCTGTTTACTGTGCAAATTTTTACGAGAAACAAAAAAGTAGGTTTATCTAGGGAGTATAGGTATAAGAAAGCTTCTTCTTCTTTTTCTTCTTCTTCTTGCCTGCGTAGCAAGACGCGAAACTTCAAAGACGGGACCGCAAACTTTCTTTGATAAACTTGGCCAAGAGGGAAGGCAGGTCGCGAGGTTCGGGGGCAAAAGTGAGGAAGAGAAGGGGATAAGGAAGTTCGTATCTCCGGAGTGCATTATTCCTGGAATGGAGTCGATCCCCGGGCAAAGCGGGGATCGATCACTCGCTCTCATTCTATATTTTGTTTTCACCTTTGTTTTCTTGTTTTGGTGTTTTTCCTCCTGACGACATTGAGATTGAGCTTTTTTTTTTTTTTTCTTACTTCTCTTCTCGTTTCCTTTTTTTGTTTCATTCCCATGACACGTGCTTGCAGGCCAGTCGTACACCTCGCCGGCAACAAAAAATAAAAAGAGAAAAAACACGAAGAGGTATACCATTCGATCTTCGTTTTACTTTCACCTTATTTCGCCCATTTGTATCTCTCATTACCTTATCGTAGTTCTTATTTCTCGCAAATGCCTTACAACTACGCGTCTCAGACAAATACGAAAGGGCGAAAGGTCGCGTGGCGAGTACTTGGATGACAAATTTTAGGATTACCTTTACTATACTACGCCATTCTTTTCGGAGGTTTCAGTTACCCAAATCGAATGAGCTGCGAAGCCGTTGACCCAATTGTGCATTTCGTTTATGGTATCTCGCGACGAGAACACGACCGGTTCATTCGGTTCTATTCTCTATAGAGTTCTAGCTAAGGTGTCCTCAGATGTCGACTAAAACCTAAAAACTAAACCTAAACAGAACCGGTCAACGTTCGGTAAACTAGAATAGCTCCTTTATACGGTTTCGGGATTGTTTTTGCCAGCGAGAGAGGGAAAAGGGGAAAGTCATTGACACCCCGAAACATCGAGGCGTGATAATCCGAAGCACCAACCGAAAGAATCACCTCTTAATTGGATCGCCTCCCACGACTTCTACATACATACATGCACGTACAACCTTCTACGATACAAGATTTGCTATGGCTATCCTCCGCGAAAAGATAATTATTCCTATACCGACCGCAATATCGGGTTGAAAAAAAAAAACATGAGAAAAAATTATACTCTGAAATTGATCGATCAATTAAAATACGTCGGACTATTTTATACTTTCCGATCCAAAGATTTCGAGGATTACGTTGTCTTCTGGCGCCACGCGCGTGTGATCCGCACTGTATTTTCTACCTGGGCGCGTGCGGTTCGTTTTTTTTTTTTTCTTTTTTAGATATATATTTTTTTCCACTTTATAAGGCCCGGGTTCTACCTGGGCCGCCGGTCGATGAATTAATACGTCGTGTAATCTATTACGCCCCTTTTCAGTCCCCCTTTGGGCCCTAATAAATTCGGTCTACCTATACGCGCTCTGTTATATCTTCGATGTGTACGGATGTATTGGAAGGGTTCGAGGTCCGCGTATAGGGAACGTTTCACATATAATATACCGAGTAAGTTACTTACACACCATCGACTATTGTAAACGATGAAGTCCCGCTGATCCTTTTTACCTAGAGTCGAGTAACTGGAAAGCGATAGATCTTTTGTTAGCTTCATATAAACTCCAGCCTATAAGTACTGAACACACTCTCGTTTCGATATACAGATGCAGAAGTTCCACCCGTTCCATTCGTCCGATGCTTAGAAAAAAAAAAAAAGAAAAAAAATAGGAAAATGAAAAAAAAATCGATCAAATGATCGTAATAGAGACGTATAGTTCGGGCGCGATTGATTCCCCAAATAGGCAATTGGCAGGTATACATTAGCTATATATATAATCCAAAATAGATCCTTCCTATAATATTGTCGTGGAAATTGCTCTGAAAGCAACTTGTTAAAAAATAAAATGAAATAAAATATTATAACAAACAAATAATAAAAAAAATACCGCACGAGTGGGAATTGAAAAAATTCAGAGATAAAGGTACAGACAGGTATGCATAAAGTGTTGTTGAAAAGTGGTGGGGTTTGATACAGGAGTATAAGCATGACATTGAGGGAGGGGGAGGGAGGGGGTATAAGATGATGGGAAACGGGGCTTACCAAGCGAAGAGATAATTGTGGGACAGAGTTTTGTCGCGAAAGTGTCGAGAGCAAGATGCGCGGTGAAAAGCTCTGTTTGCTTTCATCGGGGAACCGTAATTATCCCTGTTGTTTTTTCATTAAATTACTATTAAACTTATCCCCACTTTCAATTCCCACCCAGTTTCATCCCTGTAGTGCACCCACCGCCGGGTGTCTCGTTGATAAAACATTTTATTTCAGATGGCCTCGAGGAGTGGTACTTTTTTTCGATTTTTTTTTTTTTTTTAATTATACTTTTACATTTCTTCTTTTCTTTTTTTTTTTTTTTGTACGGAAAAGGGAAAAGAGCCTTTAATTTATTTTTAATTTATACCACGTTATCTTAATGAAGACTTTTAATTACTTTTTCTGGATGAAAGTTCTTTAATGTACGCGCGCGCGATTCGAGATTACGTTAAATTAGGGGGTTGGATGAGGTGACCTTAAGGGGGAAAAAGAGGGATTGGGTATACGCGCAACAAATAAATGCGAAAATGAAATACGAATCTTTATGTATTCAAATTCATGGATCAAAAAATTCTTTCACAATACTCCTCTCTCCGTGTGTCAAAGAAATTTCTTGTAATTAGCTATCGTGTGCAATAACGTACAGAGTAAGTGTTTACTCTTTACTTGTACATAACCTGAAATTATATTCTATATAGGTATGGATGTTCGTATCCGAAGGAAGAAAAAAAAAGAGAACTCGTCAACGTCAAGTTTTCTACTTTCCACACATAAATGCATCCCTTATGCTAACTTGGCCAAGTGTTTCAAATTTTCCTAAAAGAAGGTAGAGAGAAAATAGAACAAGGGTCATCCCAGAGAATGGACCATGCGTTGAAAAAGTGCATCTGTTCTTATTATTGAATGATTTCTCTCTTTCCCCGTTTCGTGCGGCGTGCAACATTTCTAAAGCCTTGCCTAATCGCTCACATATATTACGGTATACAGATATATGTCCAGTTGGTCAGTAGGATTCGGTAACGGACTCCCCGTAGAATGCCGAAAAATTATACACCTTTCCCTGTACAGATATTCTAAAGGTATATAGGAGAGCCACGTATCGTTTGGTCCGAGCACCGGTTTTCATCGAAAATCTGGTATTATGCGAAATGCAGAGCAGTGCAAAGCTGGGGGTCAAGGGTTCACCAGCTGTGCGTGAACCCTGGGAGGACTGGGGTAGTCAAGGTCCCTCGACGGGTCGTACCGGTGGTTAAAATTTTCCCCGTTTCATCTCCTCTTCCTTTCCTCATCGTCATCCGGTAGACTGGGCGCTTATGGGGTGGTCACCCCTAATCGGGGTATCGTGACGTCACTCATATTATCCTCCGCACGTAATGGAGGCTGACGCCATTCTTTCCAGATGGTGTGACGTACTCGAACTATAATTCGGCACTTTCACCCCCATTGACGGTGAATTAATCATTTGACTTTAACAGCGTAGGTGCAGGAATACGAAATCTTTCATCGAAGTATGAATTAATTTGAAATTGATCTTTTTTTTTCTTATTTTTTTTCTTCATCGTTTGCTCCGCTTAACCTTTGCTTCTGGCACGTTCCCCTTGCGGAGAAACGATGGATGAAGGAAGAACACCGTCCGTAACAAATCTGGCGTTTTTGCCGCCAAAAATACCCCTGCATGAGCATTTTCTTACACTATCCCAGAGAAAAAGAAGACGGCACGGGGCGTAGGGGTGTGCGCGCGCGTTCGTTCTTTCATTGTAAGGGGCGCGAGTTAAGCAAATATGGAGATGAGAAAAAACACGGTTAAAAATATGTAAAGTGCGCGTCTTGCAAGAGGGATGGGGGGATGGAAACCAAGAAAGCTGGAGTAGGAGAACGTCGTCGTGCGCCACTGGTAAGTTTGAAGGTATATGACGATGATGGTGGTGGTGGTGATGTTTGTGGTGGTGGATTGATGCTGCGTGAGTGCCGAGGGAGACAATGACGTCGTCGGTTGTAGGCAGCAGCCGCCGCCTGTATTTCACCGCGACACTTTGTCGCTCCTGCTGCCTCCTCGGTCTTGGAATAAGGAGGAAAAGGAAAGGAGAGAAGAAGTGAAGAAAAAAAAGAAGGGAATTTTTTTTTTTTTCTTCTTCTGCTTTCACTTTTCTTTTTTACTTAGAAGGAGATCAAGAGGTCAACTTGCACGCGGAAACAGTAGCGTCGAGGGAAAAGTATAGAAGTAAAATTTCAAGTGCAAGGATCAACGGCTCCAAACGCCCCGCGTTTTAAAAAATATACGTATATACCAACGCCCTGGGAAGTCAGCCAAGAAGTTTTCCGTAGAGTTCAGGGTATAGAGGGAAGTGGGAAATAATTATTACTAATTGACACGCTTCGTGGAACGCGTCTTTCTTAAAGCTATACATATATAGACTTTCTGGCGGATGTCTTCCAAATATACTTGCTATGAAACCATAAATTAAGTCCGCCGCAGGATTTCATTGCCGCTTCTATACAGCTACGCTCATACACAAGTATTATATACATGTTTCCGATGTCTTCTTGTTTCAATTGTTTTCATGCATGTTAACGTCACAATCAACGCGTGGCATTAATTATTTAAGGGTGTGAGTATCGGTGTAGTCTCCATTCCGTTTTCCCTCCCCCTTTCGCAGGACCTTCATGAAAAATGCAATGTTGCAATTCCGAACCAAGGGCGTATAATATTCCGCTGCAGGTTCTCACGCAAATCTCTTTCGATTCATACTCATTTAGGAACCCATGCGAGGGCACGATCCAAATAAAGGGCGTACCGTAGTGTCAATTCTCACGCAATATAACTATATTTATATCCATCGCGGTGGACGACCATTAAGATAAGACTCAATCACCGATATAATATGAATGCATCGAACCTATGGGAAGAGAGGAGAATTGAGGGGAAGATAACTACTCAGGGGACAGGAAATGGCGGGCCTCTATCAAAAATATAGAAGAAAAAATAATAAGAAAAAAATTGAGAGGGTTGGTTTGTTGCCGGTCTCAAATCGCCTTGCAGAGTTTAATCGTTCGAGACGGGTGTTTGTAAAAATATAGATATTTCCCCGATGATGCACATGTGGAACCAATAGGCTACATTGGACCTTGAGGAAAGAGTGCAGCGAGTGACTCTCCCACGTTGACCGGTGGTGCATCTTTACACACAATATCCTTATAGAAGTATAAACCTAGCACGCCCATCGCGGTGAACCTCGACCACCGGACATCCGCCCCCGCTCACAACACGTAGACAAATTTTTCTAGTTTTTTCAACCAATGGAAACTACTCATATTACATCAGACGACGCGTTTCTTTCCCCAACACGCAGAGGGAAACTTTTCATTCCATACGTAGGACAATTCGGAGATCACATTCTGACCGCAGCTATAGAATTTGATTTTTTTTCTTCGTTTTTTTTTTTCTTGTGATTCATCAATGGTCACTGGGCAAACTTTTTATCCGATACGTTTCAATGTGTCGATATCGTCATTTCAACTCTTTTTCGTCAATCTATTTTGTGCCCATCGTTTTTAAGTTCACCAAAGCTCGCTGTCCTCGAATGTAGTTCCGAGCGAAAACAACATGCGCGTGTAGACAAAGCTCAAAGTTGTCCCTTACTCCCCTTTGACCGTTTCGTAATTTAGGCGAAATATCCGAAGAATTCAAGGCTCAGAGCCAATAAGTAGCGGGGAGGCGATCGTTCGGAATGTACGGTTCCTGACATCCCCGCGAGTCCCTTCGTCTCCCCGTCTTCGACTTCGCTTCGGTCTACATACATTGCGACGTCCTCCCCTGCAGGAAGTCCGAGTCCCGACGATGTCCAACCCTAGAATTGGTATTGCCACAACGACAGATACGACCACCACGAGGCACCTGCACCAGTCAAAAGTAAAGTCTCATGCGTGGGAACTTCGACGAACGACTTCCTTCCCTTATCTTCATTAAGAACAGGGATACGCCGTTGCATGGATGGAAACCATTGCGCTCAAGATCTCGAATATATCCGGCTCGCGAAGGAACTGAAACTGACCAGTTTTAGCGTATTTTGAACCATCAGGTGAAATTGAGGCGATATCCAGCTTTGCATAGAATTTTCGAAGACAGGTACCTCCTCGAGGCACGGGTCTTTTGGTATGTTTGCAGCAAACAGCTCCATTCCTAAAAGATTATGGGATTAGGTGTAAGAAATATACGCCTGGATGGGTACCAATAATGGAAGAACAATGGTTGGATCTTGAGTAGTACGGGGATCTGTGTGTTGTCGAAAAACAGGGATTTTTATGAGAAAGGTTTGTCGCCGCTCATTGGACATTCGGCTAGTTCTAGACAGGCGCTCAGCTACGACAATCCGAATGGTTGTGGACTGTGGAGTTTCGTCGTACGCTCCAGTACGCGATGGAGATCATCGCGTAGTCTTCGGTAATACCGCTTAGTGTCACGTCACCGCAATATACTTTAGAGTAAAATGAGAGCAGTACTTTATTTATATACCTAAAGACGGGCGTAATCTGCGGCAACTCGGTCGAAGCGCCCCAGCTTTGTCGTTCCGATACTGGAGTGGAAAATAGGATTACCAAAACGGCCTACGATGGCGTCTCCTGCAGGAGTTCAACAACGTGCTCTTCCGATACCCGAATTTTCGTGGCTCGTTTTCCAATTTGCAAAATAAAATCCTCAAAGAGAATAATAAACCCTCCGTCCGTGAACTTCGAGTTCAAAAACCTAGAACATTTCTGCTAAAACAATTTCATTCAAGTTTCTGATACTTTGAATCGCTATATTCTATTTCCACATCTGAACTGCTGGTTCAGACTGTCTGCAGTCTGCCATAATCTTAGGCGAGAACAACGCGTGAGTCACCTTCGTAAGCGCGTGTATTCTGACCACACTTTGGCACAGGGTGGGTCCGGTGGTCGCGTCTTCGTTGGTATGGTGAACCTATACATGGTGATTGATAATTACGCTGAACACGCAACGTAACTTTTCCCCTGAATGAGAACGTGGCGAGGGATCGGTGCCAAGAGGCGGGAAGTTGGGGGTGTAAGGGCCACCCCTTATAGTATACTATGTAGGTACATGCGTGTTTGTATATCGGTGTGCTGACAAGCCGTAAAACTGCAGAATTACTGCTTCCGGTCGTCCACCTCTTAATCAATGGTCAAAGCGTTGTCGTTTGATTAAAAGTGAGCATAAAATTCTCGGATACGCTGTTTATGAGGAAAGCAGGACGTTTAATTTTCTACTCTCATAAACCGTTGTTTGTTTTTTCACGAGAATATATGCTGTAGATTGCTCAAAAGATATGGATCGTTAACGGATTGCCTTGAGATGGAATGTATCCACACGGTATTTATGGATATGTACATTTTTTATTGACATTTTATATCCATCAAAATTGCAGCTAAGGATTAAATACAGTTTTGATTTTTTTCCCCAGAGAAACCAATAAGTGTCGAATATCCTGCAGCATTGACATTTAAATTTCCGAGCCTCAGAATCTTTGACGTTACCAAAAAAAAAAAGGAAAGAGCTGCCGTAGATTCTGGGAGAAGATAAAAACGTCCTTTGTGGGTGGGTATGAAGGATTTTCTTCTTCTCCAGCTAAAAGAGCAGTGCAATACGCATTGTTACGTCATAGTTCTCGAGTTTCTGCAAATCCATTCAGAAAACTTCAGTGATTCTAGAAGTAAGACGAAACGGGTCTTCTGCTGCACTGGTACAAGATCTTCTGCGAGACCTGAACCTGAAACACAAAAGGATTTAGAAAATTGACCGCTCTTTGTATACCAGTACACGTGTTCAATTTCTTGCAAAAATCTCATGTCCAGAAGACCGAAACCAGGCCTTGCGTAAGATTTAAGGTCCGGAATGGTTATTTTCAAATTTTCCTCCACGGTCGAACATCTGTTGCAACACAACAGCGTTTCCGTATATCAATTCGGAGCAACCCGCCCGAGTACTTCTGGGTTATGAAAATCAAAATCTTTTTTCTCCATCTTTGAATATAAACTCGCAGTCAGCTGCATGAAAAAAATTAAAAAATGGAAATTTTTCCTCGCTGGAAAGTATTGAAAATATCTGGTACAAGTGATTGACACGTGCAAAAAAAAATTTTCCGTGTTCTATATTGCGTAACCCTACAATTCGCTCGTAACTCGACACCATCGGGGCGAAGGTATTTCGTTACCGCATCCAAACCACATTGAAAACGAATGCCCTGCAAGGACCAATTTCAATCGTTCCCTACAATAAACCCACCGAATATTTTTTTCTCGCTAAAATTTACAAATTTTTCTTCGACATATTCGCGCAAAAAATTCATCCTGTATGTAACCAACCTGATTGCGCTTGACAGGCTTCGAAAAAAAAATTTTTTTACACACTCCGCGTATTTTCTCACATTTTGATTGAGAAAAAAAATAAGTGTGAGTCGCCGTCAGCTATAGGCGTGAACATATTTTTTTTTTTTCAAACTTCGCAGTATTTCGGTGGATGAAAGAATCGCGTTGGTATGTGAGCGAAAATAAAATAAAATAAAATGCAGCTTACACCAGATGCTGTTCGCGATTCGTTATTTTTTCGCCTTGACCACCGGTGGACTTATAGGTTCACTCCTAATGGTTTATTAGAACATGCCGCCTAATTACTGTTGCGGCAACAGGCAACAAATGGCAGACACAGGGATCACAGTTGTGAGCTGGTAACAATGCAGTCTTATCTCCGAAACCATCCCAATGTCCATTTTTACCTCCGGATGGTGGAACGTATATCTGCGGGCATTCATTCTTTGCATTCGTCTAAACTGTTATACTTTTACAATATATTATAGGGGCGGCAGGATGAAGGAAAAGTACCAACAAATTCTGCCACTGAATAGTAATATCAGAGTGATGAAAAATTTGTTGAAAAAGGAAAACTTTACCACCTGCAAGGACGATGACTCGAAAACAATGAATTTTGAATGTGCATAACGTTCTCTCTCCTCTCTTTCATCCAAAAAAAATCATTTCAGCCTGCAAAATTCTAAACGCGATAGTAAAACGAGTGAAAAATACAAGGCGGAACCCCCCGCCGATCGCCTTTTCTCTCACCTAGACGGTATAACCAAGTTTCTATTATTTTCTGCAAGATTGATGCTCCGAAGTTTGAAATTTGTTAGAAATACTGCAGTCGTAGTTATATGCCCCACGAACATCGGAAAAATTCCGAGTCTATAGTAGCTGTAAACCTGAACGGGCTCAGGTCTTAAAATGGGGTCCGCCAGATCATTACGAGAGGTGGTTTCGCAAATTACCGGAGATCCTGAGTCATTGCTGGCATATGGCGCGCGCGCGATATTATAACGCTTTGGTCTGCGTGTGGCAAAAATGAAAACATATCGTGGTGTAGTAGGTCGAGCGATCCGTAGCTGCTGAATTGTGGTTGTTAAATGCGGGGACGTAACTTGCAATTACAAACGCATCGGGATCAGCTGCTGCGGTCAGCGATGGTTGAGTACATAAAATTTATACATAATCTGTCCATTACATTAAATTATATTTTTTCAACGACTCGCCGCGCAGTTTAATGACGGATTTTTAGGTCCTCGAAGAAGAAAAAAAATTTTCTAACTGAATCCACGGTGCGAGTTTGGCATCACTTACGGAAATCCCTTGTTCTCAAGAAGAAAGACTTTGCTCTAGTTTGGGTTAGTTTTCAACTTGACTTACAAAGGGCATTTCCTTCTTGGGTACGACTCCTTCTTCTTTCTTTAAGTTGCCTTGAACGAAAAGGTCGACACTTTTTTTTCTTTTTTCCTTACCATTTTCAGTCCCAGCTAGAGAAAGGGAAATTAAAAAATGTTGAAGCAGCAGCAACGCCGACGAGTAGATTCTTGGACCCCGAAAAACGTCACTTAAAAAAATCGTGCCCGGGTTATTTCTTGCCTTCCACCCTAGCGCGGTGAAGTATCTCGCTGTACGAATGATTATTTTCAAAATAATTTCCCCAACCTTTCACCACCTCTTTTTTTAACGACTTAGATACGACTCCGTGTGCTCGTGACGTGGGTCCATAAAGTGACGGCTCGTCGAGCTTATAAAAGTAGAATAAATGGCAGAGAAAAAAATCATAATAATAAGAAAAACGAAAAGATCGGGGAAAAAAATTGCTTAAGAATCATCCTTCGCTCTGTTGGATACTTTACAGATTTTTACGACCGTCCTAACGTCCATAGTAACGACTAGAAAGTTCTGGTGGCGAAAACGTAAAAAAAAAAACGCAAGAAAAACGAAAATTATTTAGAGGTCGTAAACGCATATCTTTTGAGATTGTTTGATACTGCTACCGAATCTGGGGTTCACTAGTGGAATAATAATTACTCATTTCCAACGAACTGATACACAAGCGCCATAGTTGAAAAAAATAATGATAATAATATGAGAACAGAGTGCTGATGAAGTTTGACACAAAAAAAAGTAAATCTTTGATAACTAATTTTCCTCTCTGCTACAGTAGCGGTACTTTATTGGAGAGACTGAAACTTGAAAAAAATTTCATAACTCTTCCAGAATTATTGCTTCATTGCGTTTAGCTATATTGAAGATCACGGCGACGCGTCGACGCAGAAATCCGTGTAGTATGGATGGCTATTCTAAAAATAATTCGAGATCATTCGGATAGAATTGTACTCAATCGTGCTTGAAATCCATTTAAAGTAAAGAAAAAATGAATTCGAAAAAAAAGAAGTAAATATCACTTGAATGACTGCGTTGTGTACGTGGTGAAGCCGCAGAGAATTATAAAGAGTCCTCATTCTCATAGTAAAAGTACAATAAAAGAGACATGTATACGAATGATTATTTATCCTTTTGCGGAAAAAGAAAAGAAAAAAAAAAAAGAGGAACGGGAGTTTTTAAGCCTTTGCCTTTGCTCCTTGAAAGTGAAGAATTTCCAAGTTAGTGTCCAAACATTGGGATTTGGAAGTTGGGACTCGTGGCCAATGGAGCGAGCTGATTTAATTTTCGTTGCTATTCCATTCGAAACCGAGAGACCGGAGGCAGACGGGCAGGCTACTCTAAACTTTGGTCGAATCGTAGTCCAAATGAAATTACGGTAATCCATTGCCGGTGACATCAACGGGATTTCGGGGCGGATATTTGCGAACGCCGTTTATTTACAGCAAGCTTATATGCCGACTGACTCCCCATAATACACGAGGACCAAACCTCGAACCAAAATAACTCGCCAACTCTCTTTACTTACTCCTTGCTTTTTTCTTATCCACATTGCAGGTAAAATTGACAACTATAGCCGCACGCCTTTTCCTTCTGCAACTGCATTTACAGCGACTCATTTTTTGCAGCGATAAAAAAATGATATGTTTTTTTCCATTATTATTTACTGATTGAATTTCTGAACGACATGACGCAGAAGTCAGGCAATTTTCTGTCAGGTTGACGACAGCGTGTCTATAAGCGTGCCGTAGTAGGAGGAAGAAGCGAAAGAAAGAGGAAGAAAAAAAAGGTAAAAAGTAGGAAAGTAGAGAAAATATACAACCCACTCAACCGGCACAATAAACCAAACGATTGCTTTGGCTTCCTAAGCCTTCTCATATCTTGTCAAAATATTGTAAGCCTCACCATGACCGCGGGCTAAAAAATACCACCACGTCATAAAATGATGATTCGTGCGGTAGGTACACCCCATAGGCACGTGCAACAGACGAACCGACGTGTTTTTCAACGATTCTAAGGAGCGGATAATAAAAAAATAATAGTATACCAGTAGAATGGACGTCTTTTCCATTATCTCCATTTTCATGCCTCATTCTAAAGCCTGTTAACAAATCAACGAGTCAACAAGTCGCTTATATTACGCTGAGTCGATCCGTACGAGGATAAAAAATTCTTCCTCTCTTTTAAATCTTTCAAACCGCTTTGAAAAATCCTTAGGTAGGTAAAAATAAATTAAGTTGCGTTAAGGAAAACACGAAGGTTAAATGAAAACCAGGGGGAAAAAAACAAAAGAGGAATAGAAGGCATGAAAAAAAATGAAAATAAAAAGAAACACCAATAAACTAGACCGTTATAAATGTGAAACGTGAAAAGACTTACCGCCGTAATTATAGGGTGGAACTTGAAGGCCACGTCCAACTATATCCCCGGGGACTCCATGCGCGAACTATGAATGAATTGGCCAGACATTTTTTTTGTTTATTTTTTTTTTTATTCTTTAATTTCTTTTTTTCTTACCTTCGCCATATATAACGGCGCCATAAGGCGTGCGGTGAAACTCAAACATTCATACCTTTAATCATACCACTTTTTATTTAACCGTCATTAATATACTTCGAATCTATGTCCTTTCATTTTTTTGTTTCTCTAGCCTTCTAGTTCCACTGTAGAATATGAAGAATAAAATTTATTCCAGATCTATTAGCGCGGGGATGACTTTTTCTTTATGCGAGGAACGGAATTACATCGTGCGCTTATGTATGGGGTTGAATAAAGCAGACAATTCCCGTTAGTTACACAGTAAGAGTTCGAAAAGAGGTCCTGACTCTTGAATGTTAGATTTATGTTCAACGCGTAACAGCATCTGCAAAGAATTTTGTCCCTTTTAGTCGCTCGCTACTCGGTGGGTTCCCAAGATTGGGTCAACTGGGCAGCTATATGGGAAGAAACTGTGCTTTCGGGTCTAAGCCACCGGACCATTGATCCCCCTGGCTAATGATCTCTCTGATTTCTAAGCAAACTTTTGGCACGCAAACTAAAACATCTCAAAGTCAACCCAATTTTCTTTCCTTTTTCTTTCCTTTTCGGCCCATGGGGCATGCCTTATTTTGGTTCTTGGAAAATCAATTACTTCAATTTTATAACTCACGAAAATTTCACGACGGTGTAATTTCCGGATGAAAATAAAAAAGGAAGAAAATCATATTCGGTTTACACATGAATTAATCATCCGGTAGCTTAATTACCCGTCACCGGAGGAATAGTGCTCGCGAAGGAAGTTTCTTGGGCTGTTTACTCGCGGGTCGGGAGACACAAAATCAATGTTCTTAGTCCCCCCTTTTGTATAGCTATACCACTCCGTCTTCTTTTTCTGTTCGCAACCATCTTTTTCACCCTTTCTTTCCTCCCCAGCTCTCGTCCTGACATCTTCGTCGTCAATAATCTGCGAGCAAGGCGTATCCATGAACGTCGATAATTACTGTCTTGGGTTAGAAAAGGGTCAACGTTAACTCGGACATAGATAATTCATAGTCAGGCGATCAGCCCGACCTTTGTTGGGTTCTTTACCGCGCAATATATCCGTGAAAACGTATTGACGAACCGAATGTGAGAGGCAACCTTCGTAATTTATGACTTGCGAACTGCCTTTGAAACTACTTACACTGCTGCTCTCGCTGAGCTGCAAAGATTGGAAGTCACCATGCACACGCCATACACTTATACGACAAATGCAAAGCGTTGACTCGAGTTCACTTTCTCCCGCACAATGTCACTCCCCCTCCTTTTCGTTTTTCCGATCACCCGATGCTCAAAGTACTTGAGGATTTCAAATATGCATTCTTCATTCACAATGAGACGCCCGTTCCTGATGCCTTTGTGGGTTTTTGTAGATCACTGAAGCTATAAATTGCAATTTTTGGCAACGATAGAGTAGCAGGAAAAGTGTTTGAAATTCAAGTAGTTCTTTTTTCCAGTTTTTTAAATCGCTTGTATTTTCTACACATGGGTTACAAGCTGTGACCCAAAGTCAAATTTTGAACGAAAAAAAAAAGAGGAAAAACTCGAATTCTAGGTTCGTGGTAATATGAGTACGTCCTATACCGGTGCCGATCCTTTGTGATAATCGTCACTAAGAGCTTCAAAGACTAACCTGGTTACGCGTTAGTTAATTCGTTCCGTCAACCGACGGTCAATCCTTTTTGATCTAGCCGACAATCAGACAAAGATGTCTACTACTGTAGTCCGATCGCCACGAACACTATCTGTAAAATAAGTTGTTACGATGATGGGTTACTGTAACGCTCAAAGCAGCAGAAAATATTGCACCTTTGTAAATTTCCAACTTTTTTAGATGCGCTCGAATCACCTGCTCATAAAAGATCCTTTTTTTTAACCCAGTAGAACCGCCGGACTTCAGCATTCGGAATACAGTGTATCTAGCGGGACGGACAATTATTACCTACGACTATAGAATACCACACTGTACGAACAGAATATCCTGGCTCAGGGTCGTGAGAGGCGGAGGCTGAACAAAATTCCAACTGTCTTACATGGAAATTTTTTTGTGTCCATATATGTAGTTACTTTTCCGCCTCTGGTCTCTGGTCAAACTGAACTGATCCGGCACATGTCTAATGTCACGTGTCCGCAGGACCTTTAAGAATCCTCGTCATTTTACACTATCGTTATTTATTTCAAGTCATTTCATTGTCTCGGCAAGGGTATAAGTTTTGTTCCTTCTGACAAAAAAAAGAACCGAAACAAAAAAACTTCTCTGGTTACGTACTCCAGTCCACAGCCAATAGTGATATACCTTCTGCATGTTGCACAACTTTCCCTTTCTTATTACTATTCCAAAAATATCTTTGTGCTTCGTCTGGAATATGTTCGGTGTCCGATGACCTGTTGCCGGGTCACCATACAGCGGGAGAACCGTAAATAGATTTATAGTTTTTTATTTGTTTTTATGACAAAGCAAAAAAAAAACGTACAGCCCGAAATTTCTAGTGGTTTTAGGTATTCTAATGGAATGTTAAATCATTCGATTTCTTTGATGTGCTAAACGCGGAAGAGTCATTCAATACGACGGGCACGGTTGCTGACAGTAGGCGAATAGCTGGGAACGTATCGGTTACCAATATATGTATATAGGTGAACACTTTCATCCAGGTCCTTAAGACTCCTGCGGAGCCCCGTTTGAGTCCCTAGCAGATTGTGAAAGTTTACATAATTTTCTCGCGCGCTCGCTCCTAGAAAGACATTGAAACTCTCCGGAGGACTTGCGCCGCATGGGAAGGACCCTCGTCGTCCTGCAAAATATCAAAGGCTCGCGGGGGAAATTGAAAGGCTTTGTATGGAAATAAGAATGTATCGACTGCCCCCGACAGCCGCTCACATAGGACGCTATATGCCTGTACCTAAATCGTGCGTTTAGAATACTTTCTACGGGAGCAAGGCAAAAAAAATAAAAGAAAATAAATACGCGTTTCAAAGATTGAGAGCCTTCCGTTCCTATTTTTTTCTTTCATCCTTCCAATTTATTCTTAGCTCCCAAAGACAAAACCTATATCTTCACGTACCATTTTTACTCTTCACTGAAAAGAAACCAAATTTCATAAAATCCAAAAAATGTGTAACGTGTCTCATTATCCTGCGGTGCAATTGACCGTAAAAACTACATGGGTTAAAGAATTTTGAAACTTCATTTCGAACGGGATTATACCCCCTTAGAAATTCGCCTAGATCTTGCTGACTGATATAATCTTGTTAACTGATCTCTGCAACAACCACAACCCTTTCTTCCAAATCGTCCTTCCTCCCTACAATGGTCGTGAACGCTGGCTAGCTACCTGCTCTTCTTAATGCGGGGCAGGATCAGAATACTATGTACAACAGGCTAACCGGAAGCTCTTGTTACCGCCGTTATTATTGTAATTTTTCAATAGTGCACACATTTAATATAATGATCGAGTGCGATCGTTTCAAATAAGTATGAAAATCGTATTCAGAATTTTTTTTTTTATGATATTGAACGATTATACCTGCTTCATAGCTTCAAAAATCAGGTCCATATATTCTTCGAATCATCTGAGCATTTTGTGAAGTTCCAAAAATACTCGGGGGGTAGTTTGGTGGCAGCACCTGTCGACCGTAAAAATTGCCGCAGCTAATACGTGACTTCGAGCGTGATTATATTTGATAAATGAAGTTTGGCTCATATAATTTTTATGTGCACGTTTACAAATTGTGTAATCCACAACGTTGTGATCAAATACGCTATTATCACCAATTCGGATGAATGAGGTGTTTCGGCAAAATTGAGTAAGCTGAGTTTTATTTCCTCAACTACATCGAATTATTTCATTATCCTAGTTGCTCCTGGATGCCTACTTCATTCGGCAAGACGTTGGACATCGCCACCTTCACTGGGATAATAGAGTATGTACCATATAAACCATACCACCTCACGTATGCATGAGCAGATTGTTTATACGACTCCGAAGAAAAATCGCCTCATTTAGACCACGATAAAACATAAATTCGCCAACAGTATAGTTCTCACAATTTTTCACAGACTAGGTACTATAACGGATAATGAGCACGTCTTGTTATAACATGGGACTTTATACTCGAGTAACCTCGAATTTTTGTTCATAGGAATTTGATGGACCTCCTCGAAAATTCCAATAGACATTTATCAAGGCTAGTTAATGAAAGAATTATCAAAAGCTATGCGTCAATCTCACGAGGATAAAAAATTAATATCGGATATTCGGTGAAATATTCACCAGGGACTCATATTTATTGGAAAAAATCTGGGCGTCATATTATGTAAATATTAATTAATATAATATAATGAATATAAGCTACTCTGAAGCTTAGGTGTAAAAGTCTTACGATTAGTAGAATCGGCATAGTGCCTTGATACCGAATTTCGCTAAGAAAAAAAATACACTCTTCAATCGCCTAATCTATTCTTGGTTATCAAATCCAGGTTCAATATTTTACAAGTCGATGAAAGCTACCTCACCACATCATATTAGTTGCCTCTTTGGATCTTGCCAAAGGGTTTAAGCAAAGAGTAGTCAAGGCTTTGACGGCTTCATCTCCATCATCCCTGGCGTAAAGTGTTCTTCTCTTAGCACTTCCTCTTTTTAAAGATCTTCTACCAAAGCTACCAGAAATTGGGGACCTTCTCTTGGCCTCGACCTTCGCAGACCTAAATGTAGTCAGGCTTGATCCTGCATCTATAGAAGAATCTCGGGAATGCCTAGAAGGAAAAGTGTTCATCTTGTTGGTCTTGAACGAAGGTCGTCGTTGGTTCTTCCCCTGTTTCCTTGGAGTTCGACTACCGTCCGGAGCAGAAATTAGTCCGAAGGCGGGAGTTCGGTCTGCTGAAGCTCGGCGTAATTTTGACGTGTATTTCTTGGGACTTCGAAATGCCGTCACTTGACTCGGATGCTGTGGGGCTCTTCTCTTCGGATTGGTACGGCTTCTTCCAGCGGGGACAGCAGGGGGAATTTTCGGCAGGGGACGTAACGTGGCCACAATTCTTCCCGAAGAACGATGAGATCTGGGACTCATTTCAACCTGTGTTGGCCACGGCGCGATGACGGGGAGTCCGCAGGCATTGTGCATTCCGACAAGGGGCACCCCGAGCTGCCGTTTTCTCGAAGTATCTGCGTTGGTTCGACTTTTTGGATCTCGCGTATTTCCTTCGTAAACGGAAATCTTCTGTACAACATGACCGCGCTTGAGATCCACCTTGTCTTTCTCTGTAATACTTCTGACATAATTGTCGAAGTGGTTGTTCTTCTCGTGATTTTCTCGTTGATTTTTCAACATATTTTTCTTGAGGAAATCGGAATCCCGTAGTTCCTCGCCGGATTCTTTTGGCTGTGAATTTTGGCTGATCGGATCAGAGCTTTTCGCAATTTTCATGCTACTTTTTTGCACACGAGGAATAAGATTCGCACGTTGTTTTAGCTTGTTAGCTAGACGTAGCGCTTTTTCTGGCTCGGAGACTAACGATTCGAACTGTTGATGCGGAAGTACCGATTTTCTCAGGGTACCAAAGTTCACTGCTATCGAAGCTCGGTAATCTTTGATTGGAATGTTTCGCACCGTCCCGCCACCTTGAGGTTTTTTCAGTTTTATCATGGCTTCCTCATTTTCTGTTTTTATTACATCATCCTCATGTTTGTCCCGAATCGGGTCTCTCCTCTGGATCAAATCCGGGGGTGGCTCTATCACCTTCACGTCGATCGCTCTTTCCTCGTAAAACTGATCGCCTTTTATTACGAAGTCCAATCCGGTGGTAGGATTTTGCCAATCTTCAATTACGCTGTGTCGTTTTTTGTTACGGTTCACGTTTTCCTCTGGATCTGTCTGCACCCCCTCTGTTCTGTACTTCCCATGCGTCTCGCTGTCCCCTAGCCGCCTTCATGATTTCGCGCCAAAAGTCGTCCCTGCCATATGCATCCTGTTTTCAATTCCTAGATGTATAAAAAAGCATATTCATACAAATTCTCGATAAGGTATCAATATAATTATATAATCCGCAATAAAAATCAGGATCTACGATCTACGAAATATCTAACCATAGTCGTGATCAGCTTCATTAAATGGCCCAAGAGTCTGAGTAGATGTGAAGGTCGATGGTTGAGGCCGATTTTCTTTCTGAAGTTTGGAACAGGCGAGAAGAGTGCTGAGTAACGCGCACAGTTCTACGAGTACTACCGCCAATCCAACTCCAAGTAAAATCAGCGCTTGATCCTGAGTCCATTTTTCAATCAGCCCAATGCATCCCTGAATGGTAGGAAAAAAAATGCGTTCGTAAAATGCGGGCATGTTATTATAATTATTATTTTCATAAAAAAAATATCGCTGAAATTTCAACACGTGCTGTACAGATACGTCAGTATTTAACCATTCTATCGACTGCAGGCTCTGCTTTGAAAGCCCGCAGTGAAATGTATTTCAGATATTATTGATATTTCCTCGGATATTTCCGACGCCCGCATTCGCGTTATCTACTCCCTTTCGAACTAAAGCGTTATTGTAAAAACATCAATGCGTAGTTACTGAAAGAAAAAAGAATTTCCACGTCCGATAAGGTCTGTCATGCATTCAAAAGTTTCCTCATTCAGCGAAAGGTGCCAAGGGAAATGAATTTTCTAATCATAATCACCTGAGTGTGCCGCGCATGCTGATGTTCAGCAGGATTTAAAGTTTGACATAGAGTCAAATTAGTCGGTTCGGGATTCAAAAACGAGTCAAATTGCAACGTGTTATTCAACGTGCAACAACTGAGAGGGACAACCAAGTCGCGACGACCGACTTCTTGCAGACGCCACCAAGAAGTACCGTAGTTACTGCTTCCGTTTATGCCGCAGCAGGAGAACTGGAACGAAAAAAAATTACGATTCAAAGTCTCGATTATATTTGAAGCGAAAACGTTTTGATAAAAATTTTAACAATTTGATATCAGATCGGATACACCAACCGAAGTTTGCGCCAGATCCAGGGCAGCTGTGAATTGTTCTTTTCCGGGTACCGCGTAACTCCGTTGAAGTGCGCGTACGAGACGCGTGGTTCTGACATCCACGCCGAGTAGGTGAGGCCAGAATACGGCCAAAACACAGACGGTGCATTCTCCGAGTAGGAGCAAAATTATCAGGACTACATACTGTGGAGAAAAGTTGAAGGTAATGAAAATGAAGGAATTTAAATGAAATTCGTGAGGGAGAATATGAAATCAAAGTGCACGCTAGTTATGATGCATAGTTTTTTTTTTTTTATTTCTCTCCTCCCGCAGGATGCAGAGAATAACGGATCGTTGGGTTTCGACTGCTCGAGCAAAACAACATTTTACGCGTTTCGGTGGACGGCATATACCAACTTCCGGAGCACCCGAGCGTGACCGTTGGTACACTGTATAAAATTTTCGGGAAATTTATTCACAAGCGTTTATTCTTTTTTTTTCTGACACACTTACAGTTGCGGTAATGCATCGATTATAGAGGCAAGATACCCAGCATCCAAGAAGACCAGTTGCGGCCATCAGAAATCCCACCGCCACGATGGCGAAAGCGAGATAATAAAAAAGCGGTTGTTCAGGGGTGGTATCGCCTGGACCAAGCAGACGGGATAGCAGAACTCGTTCGCCATCTGCGAGCAAAAGTGCTCCGAGAGAAATAAGGACGAATCCTGAAATCTGTGAAGGTAAAACCGTGTTAAATTGTTGCTATATCTATTGGTATAATGACAAAAAAAATAATGAAGTTATCAGCCTACTTGTTGCTCGTGGAAAATTGCTAGTTTTATAAAAATGAAAACTAACAAATCTATTCAGCCCACATGGTAAACGACGTGTACTGTTCAAAGTGTTTGATACTATATAAAAAGAAAGTAGTTGAAGCAGAGGTGAAACGTTGGAAAAAGTAACGCCCATTAATTATCGAATATATACTTATAAAAATGGTGGTCACCTCGGCTATACAGTTAGAGCTGTATTGGCAAATGATCGTGATTCTTTCACTCCGTTTTCATATCGTTATAGAAATTGCAAATATCATAGCTCTGTAAACCATCGATCATGTAGGTATAGATACATGTACATGTTCGTTCGTTCATTCATTCTGGTTACATCCGAGCTACATTCGACCCCACGTATTATATTCAAATCCTGATTGCACACGGATACTGTACACATGCCTCTACACCGGTAATGAATAGGAAACCAACTGGCGTTGCTTTACAAAAAAAGACATAACATGCAAGAGCTATAATATACGAATATCCTGACTGAAAGTTTCGACAGATGTTATATTCTCGTGCCGTTAACGTAAGTATAGTAATGAAAGAATGAAAAAAAAACGTAATAAATCAAATTAAATAAATAAATAAAATATTACTGGCTCCAAATTTTTTTACTGTAAAAAAATAAGATCAACGGACTTGCGGATAGTAACAATCATATGGTTTCCAGACTAAATCTTATAGTTTTATATATTGAGGTAATTATAGAAGAGATTTAATGAGAGCTGCGATTTAGATACCGTTATATAGCTCGCGCCTCGATAGTTAGGACCCGTACATATGTACGTGTAAAATTACATACAATAGGTACTGTACTCATGATGTGTAATCTCTATGGTTCGTCAACTCACCAAGAATATTATATTCGAGCAACACAAAAATGCCCGGGACGCGTTCAGAGATTTTGTCTTCATCGTGCGGGCGCGGCGAAAGGGATTTTTTAAATATTTCCAATGATCATATTCCTGTACCGTTAATTCTTATAACGCGAACCTTGAATTTTTACAAAATTTCTATGATTCGAAAGTCCAATGGCTAGGGTTTCGAGTTATCATCAACGATATCCATTGTCTATGGTGCAGACAGGAATCTGAGCTTAAAATTCAACTGCACATTCTTTTTCATATCAATTAATTCGTATGGAAGTATAATTTGAGAGCTTTCAATTAGGACCAATGAACTCTATGTACACATGACTTTCAGGCGTAAAATTTTTCAGTTTTGTTTTATCGCGGAATAAACTGACCACCGGCAAAATACCGGGCACTGGAAACTCGGACACTCGTGAAAAGCCAATGTACCACTGAAACCGAGGCAGTCTACCACCAGAACCTGCGGGTGCGCGATCCTTCGAGCGCGACATACCGGATACAGGAAGGAAGGAGTGGGGCTCGAAGGGGGTCTCGGTACGTCTGCGGGCACGGGCTACGATTGAGGGACTATGTAATTATTCTTGTACGCAGGTATAAACATGTGCGTATGCAGCGAACATGGTGGGGTCCCCCTGGTGCCCTACGGTCGAATAAAATGTGCCAAGCCCGGGCCGCAGGTGGAAAGGATGTGTTCGATGGTCAGCTTTTGAATTCCCACGGCGCACCTTCTGTGATCATTGACGTTTATCTATTTTTCATTGTTGCGAAGAACTAAATTATAATGAACAGCGTAAAGTATTACTGCGAGCATTGGGGCTTTTTATAGAGTCCCGCAATCTGCCGGAATTTGTCCCCGCATGAACGTTACGTGTTTTTACCCATAATCGGATTTCATTGTTCAGTTGTGTAGAAGTCTGAATAGTTCCGATCATTTACTACTAAATCGTATTTGCATGATAAATTAACGACCTGCATAAGTGGTTTGTAGGTGAAACTAGTCAAGCCCACCAACGAGGCACTACGGCTGGTGGGCGAAATCTCTGAAGTATAATAGAAATTTTCCAACAGAACTTCGATTCAACACACCTTTCCGCATTCTGGTTCTATACCTGCGCCGTAGATCAGCACGATTTTTCGGTATCCGTATTCCGTTGCGCTTGAAATAAATGATCATTGACATGTTGCTCACTCAATGGACTTGCTATTTATTATTAGTTCATTCGAAATATAAACTTTTTCTTCTGTTGCAGGAGGAAAATTGACGGTCTACAAAGCAACACCGCCTCTCATTCAGAAAGCAAGACTGCATCTGTATCTGTAAGACTGTGGCGCATCTGAAAAATGGTTCATCCCACTTATCAACTAAATGACATCACTTACTACATTATTCATCATACAGCTATAGATCATGTACTTCCTGAAGTAATTGAAATGAACTTTTGCCAATTTTATTGTAACTTACTTGTTTAAGAGAACATATTTTTTAGTGAATACATCCATAGTATACATACAACATTATATAGATATTCATTTTGTATCGTTGATTTATCAATAAACAAAGAGCCCCTTGAAAATGATCATTTAATCGACATTGATTATACCCCTGTTCCGATCACTCATTAACATATTCCTTTATATATAAACAACGCATCGCGACATCAGATCCTGACAAAATTCTAGAACCTGAAAAGGTAAGTCCTGAAACGACGGATATTAAGCAAGCATGTGATGAAGCATGATACGATACACATGCATGCATGTGATCATGTGTGATGTCAAGTATGATACGATCGTATGCATATGTATTTCTGTATGCAAGCATGTGATGTTCTTATGATTCGGAACACCTCCTTGCCTGTTATGTTCTCCTGATACTTTTCCGGATTTTTACAAAATTTTCCAAAAATCGGATTTTGTATCAGGAGAACAGGACCGGCGAGGAGGTGTTCCGAGACAGGGTGTGATCATAAGCATGCATGTGATCATGTATGCTATCGTGTATGATTTCATGTCCCATGGAAATAATAACGTCTACAGGCATGCATGCATGCATGTGATGTCCCAGTGTTCCGGAACACCTCCTTGCCTGTTATGTTCTCCTGATACTTTTCCGGATTTTTACAAAATTTTCCAAAAATCGGATTTTGTATCAGGAGAACAGGACCGGCGAGGAGGTGTTCCGAGACAGGGTGTGATCATAAGCATGCATGTGATCATGTATGCTATCGTGTATGATTTCATGTCCCATGGAAATAATAACGTCTACAGGCATGCATGCATGCATGTGATGTCCCAATGTTCCGGAACACCTCCTTGCCTGTTATGTTCTCCTGATACTTTTCCGGATTTTGGCCGACTTTGGCCAAAAATCGAATTTTGTATCAGGAGAACAGGACCGGCGAGGAGGTGTTCTGAGACAGAGTGTGATCATAAGCATGCATGTGATCATGTATGCCATCCTGTATTATACCATGTACCCTGGAAATGATGAGGCCTACGTGCATCCATGCATGCATGTGCCCCTGTATGATATCGAGTATGATACGATGGTATGCCTTTGTATGCCTGTGTGCAAGCATGTGATGTCCTAATGATCCGGAACACCTCCTTGCTTGTTATGTTCTCCTGATACTTTTCCGGATTTTGGCCAAATTTGGCCAAAAATCGAGTTTTGTATCAGGAGAACAGGACCGGCGAGGAGGTGTTCCGAGACAGAGTGTGATCATAAGCATGCATGTGATCATGTATGCCATCCTGTATTATACCATGTGCCCTGGAAATGATGAGGCCTACGTGCATCCATGCATGCATGTGCCCCTGTATGATATCGAGTATGATACGATGGTATGCCTTTGTATGCCTGTGTGCAAGCATGTGATGTCCTAATGATCCGGAACACCTCCTTGCTTGTTATGTTCTCCTGATACTTTTCCGGATTTTGGCCAAATTTGGCCAAAAATCGAGTTTTGTATCAGGAGAACAGGACCGGCGAGGAGGTGTTCCGAGACAGAGTGTGATCATAAGCATGCATGTGATCATGTATGCCATCCTGTATTATACCATGTGCCCTGGAAATGATGAGGCCTACGTGCATCCATGCATGCATGTGCCCCTGTATGATATCGAGTATGATACGATGGTATGCCTTTGTATGCCTGTGTGCAAGCATGTGATGTCCTAATGATCCGGAACACCTCCTTGCTTGTTATGTTCTCCTGATACTTTTCCGGATTTTGGCCAAATTTGGCCAAAAATCGAGTTTTGTATCAGGAGAACAGAACCGGCGAGGAGGTGTTCCGAGACAGAGTGTCATCATAAGCATGCATGTGATCATGTATGCCATCATATACGATATGATATATACATGTTGCAACAATGAATATTACTGAATAAGGAGTGCAGGGATGTGATCAATAATGATTAAACAAATTGTGTATTGATAGTAGTCAATATTTATTAATAAATCAACGGTCAAAAATATACGTTAGGATATTGTCATGCCTGTTATGGATTCATTTTCACATATACCGTCATTTTTATATGATTATATCGAGTTACAATACTGTGGACAATACTTCTACTTCGATTAACATTTGATTATTAATTTGAGAGTTCTGAACAAAAAAACAAAATGTATACTGGACGATCATACTCTGGCACAACTTTTTTATAATAGTATCTACTCCAAACACATCATGGTTGGCTTTGTAGAAGCTCCGAAGATACTCTTGTATTCCCGATGAGGGGCCAAACTGCTTCAAAGGCTGCCTAATTGCATTCTGAAAAGGAAAGAACAGAGGTGAGTATACGTGAAGAAAATGAATTGCAGCTGCGGAAAAATTAAGTTATCTGGAAAAATATTTATCCTAGCCTAATTTACTCAGCGAATTTGTGCCGCCAAGGTCCAAATACGTCGGAAAAGTGTCTTGCAATCGTTTTTAAAAATACTCCATTTTTGACCCCTAAATCGCCAAAATCCCAAGCCTATAGCCTTTGGTTTTTCTCAAAATTTGGGCCAAAAATCAACAATTTTTTTTATTTGGTTTTATAGGGTATTTTGACGGTTATTGAACCCGGAAACACGAATCTGCAAGCCAAATTGATCCATCTATAAAATTGAAAAAGTTATCGCCAATTGATTGCTGTGAAAAGTGAAAAAATGAAGATATCTCGATGGAATTTATTCCTGGCTCAATTTAATCAACGGATTCGTGTTCCTGAGGTCAAAATACATTAGAAAAGTGTCCTATGATCAATTCAAAAAATTCTTCATTTTTTACTCCAAAATTGACAAAAATTTAAGGTATAACCCTTTGGATTTTTCCGATTTTGGGGTCAAAAATGAAGTATTTTTTCAATCGATCAGAGGACAGTATTCTTACGTATTTTGAACCCAGGAATACGAATCCGCAAGCTAAATTGATCTATCTATGAAATTGAAAAAGTTATCGCTCCGAAAAGTGAAAAAATGAAGATATCTCGATGGGATTTATTGCTAGAGTAATTTAGTCGATGGATTCGTGATCCTAAGGTGAAAATACGTCGTAAAACGACGACTCGAACGGTTGGGAGCATATTTAATTTCTGGCGGTTTCACCACAAAAATCGCAAAAATTTTAGATTTTTTTCAATCTCATTATCAAAAGCCGACTTTTCTGTTTCAGGGTGTTCTTATGTATCGAGCTGAGGAATCCGAACCTGTCCACTAAATCGGATGAAATGAAATGCTTTGACCAGTTTCAGGAATGACTTGATTCAGTCGACGGATTCGTATTTCTGTATTTAAAATACAGCGGCAACCATTCGCTTAATCAATTCAGAGTCTATGCAGAAAACGATTCTCAAAACGTCCATTTCTTTACTAGTATAAAGTTTTGAGGCTTGGAATGGAAATCATCTGAAAGAAACTCATTGATAAATTGATAAATTCTCGGATCATCTCTTGGTATTTTATTTTATCGTGCCATTCTTCAACAAAAGTACATTTTGAGCCCTTATCAAACCTGCAACCTGCATTTTCATCTTGTATAGCTTTCGCAAACCAGTACACTGATAAGTACGTTAGTTCGCCAATAGAAAGGGAAAAAACCTCTTTTGTGAAATAGAGTATTCCACAGAAAATCTAACTCTTGCTGGCAACCGATCTTCCATTTCTCGTCATGGTATTTTTACAATAAATATATCAACAACATAGTTATACAATAAATATTGCGACATTTAACGAAATAGGTATTCACGATTGAAAATGCGTTCGTAGTGCTAGCTCCCAAGCACTTGAATGCAATATTCGAAATGAAATTACAATCAAAAATCGAGTCGGTTTTTCCCAGATTTTCCCCCGCAGCCGCCTGCCAAAGGCACCACTTCGTCCTGTTCTCTTTGTGCAGTACCAGGTAATTCCGGAGGCAAATGAAGTACCTGAAACAAGTAGCGATTACACACGTCCTCGTATATGAAAATTTTTCTAAATTACCTCAATTATAAATTTTTTGCGGCGTAATTTAAATGCGAGGTCCATAGATTCGGGGAAATGGGATGTTAACGAATTCAGTGCTGCTAATTTTCGAATGTGCAATAAGCCATGATAATCACTGAATGCAGGATTTGTTTCCTTCGCGGACCCTGCAAACGATTCGAGCCTCACGGCTGTGTCAGATAAGTGTTCTATCCGTTCAACTAACGCATCCTAACGAAAAAGAATTTATACTTATCATTAACAACAGATAAAGAGATAAATAATCGCATATTCATAATTCCCACAAACATACGGCATTATCAAAGTGATGTGTCGGTACAGTAACCATTGCAACTGCGTAAGCATTTCTTAGAAGAGATTTGAGGCAGTAAAAAAATTTCAGAATATCTCTGCTAGTTGATTCTTCTTTGTCGTTCAGCCAGAGTCTGGACCCCAAAGAGTGAATGGCTATCCGAAGAATGTTTTTTTTTTCTGGTTCACTAGAGAGTAAAAATTTTCCATCTTTCATAGTTTCCTGAATATTTTTTAGTAGATCTATGTATGCGGAGTTTTCAAAAGATTCTGCTCTGTATTTTAATGTCTCTCCATCCCAGAGTGTAACATTGGCTTTTTCTATCGATTCTTCATTCATGGTTTTAGTGAGATCATAATAGTGTCCAAAGGTCTGTCCTCCGCTAGGCAAACTCTCCATTATTTTCATATTTTGGTATCGCCACGCTATTTTCATCTGCTCGTCTGGGCCTGTAGGACCGGCTACAGAACTCGTTGTGACAGCTGGTAATTCTGACAGTAATTGTGCTGGCTTGGAGTTTTGCGAAGCCAAGAATAAAGAGTGGGAGGATACCACACCTTCGGCCATAAAATACTTTAAAAGTATCCTACCATAGCTGCCATATGTATCTTCCTCTGAAAATTGAGGCAGTTGAAAGACAATTTGAACTATAGAATAAGCGATTTTTGAAAAACTAACTCATACCTACGAGGATGATTGTCCCCACAGGCAGACCTCCTCCTGAAATTTAAATGCAGTTTAGGGATATAGTAGTATTAAGGTTAGAAAATCAAATAAATACAAACCAACTACATGATCCAAGGAAGGTACGCCTGTTGATACAAGAAGCTGGGCGTTTTGTATCGACGGTTTCGTTCCTGGTATCACAGGGATCTTTGCTTTAGCCAGCTGGACACCACTTGACATATTTGTTTCAAAAGAAAATTAAAACAGTCTGAGTGAAGTTTACCATAACTATTCCTCCATGATAATACACCATGCCATTGCTTTGATCACGGTGGCCATTTAATACACGACCACGTGATTCGACACGTGATCCACATGTGACCGAAATCTAACCGGAATGTAGATCTAACTCCAAACCAACGAATTCTGTCTGAATTCGTTGCTCCGAACTGTGTCAAATGAACTGATTTTGCCACGAAAAAATAAGTGACTGAAACTACACACGTTGACTGATGATTGGTATCAGTTATCAGACAATTATCAAGTTTGTAGACTAGTCAAATCTTTTGTCAACGATTAGTAGTTCGTCAAACTGTGGACTTGCATGTCATAAGACTTTTACGACGGTCATGTCTTAGAATAATCAACGGGAATATTTATTTGAAAAAATATCAAGTCATGTTTTTTTAAAATTTATTGCTGTACAAATCTTATCAATTACACTTCTCTAACTCAAACATTACTTTTTCGACTACTTGAGGTACTCATAATTTCTGAGCTGTTGAAGTGTTTTGTAATGTACACGACCATGGAAAGGAACAATTACGAACAATGAGGAAAATCCTTTACAAAGCGTTGAAACTGAGGTCATATAGTCTAGCACCAGGTCTGTTTATTTATTTATTTATTTAACTTTTTTTCAGACATGTTCAGACTGTTCATTGGTATTCCTGTTATAACCATATCAGTTGAACGACGCATCTGAACAGGAGTTCATTTATTTATAAAATAAATACTATAATGATTTTGTATCTGATTAGCGGTGAGAATGAGTTTTATTCTACAAGCAGTTGCGAAACAAAAATTCCGACTTAAAGCACTCATTCAAACAGGGCTACTCAAGATAACGTTAGAACTAATTATGCATCGATATATAAGTTAGACTCATTCAGTTGAGATAATTTGCTCAAAATGACGCGTAAATTTCTCCCTAAACATCTTTTTAGAGACTCCGTCATGCAGTGTAGTCTTTGTAAGCATATTTCATTCGTCTGTTAAGGCTATAAATACGAACTGACTTATCGAAGCACAGGAGCAATAGCTCAGGACCAGAGATTTCATAGTAAGATATACAGATATCGCACCGAAAGTTTGCGGGAGTCTGTTGGTGTTGGTAAATTCATTATCACACATTCAAGTTCATAAATAAATTAATATAACAACATTTAGATTCACAACGCCCAATGCATATACCACTGATTGGATATTGCATATTATTTATACGATCAAATTCCATCTAATTGTATTATAAAACTCTGGTGCATTTTATAATCCCGGTGATTAGGGCTCTTAGTATAAATCTCAGGGATTACTGGAATTCCAAAAAACCGCAATATTTGAAGATATCTTTGTAAAGATTCTCGAATGCACACTAAGTTTCAAGTTTCTTTAGAATCTTCCTGTGCATAGAATGGATGTTATCCTATTGATAAGGCCCATGGATGATCTGGCAGGTATCCATATTGGATCTCTGTGAGATGTTTGTAAAATAATTCATAGACTGGGTCCGGTTGCTTCAGTGTGGGAATATGTAATCCCTGATCGACATATTTAATGAACGAAATCGGACTTACTATACAAGCCGTACCTGCTCCAAACAGCTCCAATAACTGTGGAATAAAAATCATTGTCATTCAATATGAGGTTCAAAAGTGATCGACTTAGAGCAATTGACGAGTTCATTTACAGTGCCTACCAAAATTATCATGTTCTTTACTTAAGAAAAATCTACACTTAAGTATGCTAACATTTAGTTTTTGATAACAATTTTTCATTGTACCATATATAATAGAAAGATTGTGGTTGAGCAGATTTATTGCATGTTTTTACAAGGTTCTAGCTATTATGAACGGAAGAATGTAGCACTGGTTCTATCACCCGTATTGAACTTCACCAAAGTCAAATACTGTTCAAAATCAAATATATTTTAATAAATGGAACGCATAGCGAAGTAGGACAAAGAGAAAACTGGAGTATTTAAAAGAAATCTACCATGGGTGAAGATGATTAATGATGTTCTTTCTTATGCATGCACTCGTGTTTTGATCATAATTCGATAGATTTACAGAACTCACCCTGTTTTCAGACAACAAGTTACAGATTTCGTCCATAGTAATCACTCGTTCAGTGACTTTAAACTGCCCCCATTCTCTGGATGTAGTCAGAATAGAATTTCTGGTTATTCCTGGTAGAATAAGTCCATTCAATGGGGGGGTGACCAATTCCTTCTCTGTAACGAGTATTATAACATTATTCCTGTAAGTGGACCAATTTTGAGAATCAAAGTTATCGGTAACAGATGCAATAATATTGACTCACCCCCATTGTCATTGATATAGAACATGAAAATGTTCATTGTGCCGACTTCAGTTAACTGATTGTCGTCGCCATATAGCCACAATACTTGTTGCAACCCCATTTCTGAGGCTTCTCTCTGTATTTGAATGGTTGGTCCATAATTACTCCCCATTTTGCGGTCGCCGCAGCCCCCAGGCCAGGCACGAGTGTACCTGGGGTCTGCCAGAAGTGAAATACCCACTTGGTTTGCAGAAGTTTTAAAATATGATCCAACAGGACAAAGAATTACGTATAGGAGGGCTGAGTCTGACGATGCAACACCCAAAGTTGGCTGGAATTAAGAATACCTAATTGTTTTCAATAAAATTGACTAATGCATTTGTCAGTTTCAACAATCAATCTCATTAGTGCCTCTGGTTCTGGTGAAACAAATGTGTTTTTTCCTTGCACAAACAATATTTAAAATTTATTTACCAACATGCTTACGTGTTATCGGTTGGCATAAATAATAATTTATGAGTACATACGATTTTCACAATCATTTGAGAATGATTATTGAGACATGATTGTTGCATCATTTGCGCAAAAAGTTATCACGCAACATTGACATTGGATTTGATTAGATGCCAAGCTGGAGAGTTGATGAAAAAACTTTCTGACTTGCCAGATGGCATTTCTAATTGAAGAAAGTAAGCAAGTATTCATTTCAGAATTCGTATCTTCTGGAACAGTATGTAATCTTTTATATTTCGGTACCATTGACAGAGGAAAACCAGGGACAGTCGAAATTTTGTCTAAAGCTCTTAGAGGTCAGGTGGCTACTGATAACAAATGCAAATTAACTACATGATCCTAGACTATAGAGTTGAGAGATTTCTTCATAAAAAATAAAATATAACAGCTTTCACTCGCCAATCCTGATTCACTCTGTTTGACTATATTTCATTTTGGATCACTGGCAAAAGAAACGGATTGCGATATTTTATCCCATTCACTACTCGAAAACAATAACTAAAAATAATAAAAATTATCATCACGGTTTGGAAACAAATAATGTATCATAAAATTATACGTAGAAAATTGATCTAGAATCAATGAAATGTACTCAGCGTCGATTTACTTCTCAAAAGCTCATGAATAAGTCATCTAACTTGATAATGGCTTTAAACAATAGTCTTATCTGTCGTAGATTGAGTAAGAACCATCTACGGGGAAGAAACGTTATAATAACTCATTGGCAATGATGAGAATACTTACTGGAAATTTCTAGAAAATTGATATAATCATTATAGTTCATTGAAACTCTATTAGATTTTAATGAGAATCTGAGAAGTTGATACAGGATGATTTGATAATCCGTTATCTTATTGCGACAGATTAACTAATTTTGAAATCCAAACATATCAAATATTTCTCACAATTACACACAAACAGTGAACGTATAATGAGATTAACAACGTTTAGACAAATAATAACAGTTGATTCGGAAAAAATAAATAAAATATACAGCAATCAGAAAACTATTTCTTGATAACCTGTAGATGAACTGTGGGCTGGACATGAATACCACGGACACAATTCTCTCAACCTTTATATCAAGTTGAAAGTGATAAAGTTGTAAATTACAATTGGCTATTTTAAACTGCAATGCTAGAATCATGTTGTAATGTTGTCAAAGGTTGCTGCTTACTGGATGATAAAGAGTTTGTCATATTGCCCTGAACTGTTTAGCCACCTGCAGTGCAATGTTTCATTGATTCGTATTATACACTCATTTGGAGTTTGAAATATTAGCATGTCATGTTCAAAACTACAACGTTAAGTAGGACATACTTTCCATAAGAATAAAATTTATTTGCTGCTAGATTGCACGCAAACAGCTTCAGCACGTTAACTGTAGCAAGTGATATGGAAATACATTAAAAGCACAATATTATTGTCAAAGATGAGTCATTACACCCATACTGTTCTACAACGTGCATCTTGTAGGTTTTCAATAGAAGTACATGTCAAAAATATCGACTAGTGATAGAAATTTAAAATAACATGATATTACACTTGGATTTTGGAGATTGATTTTCGTCAGAATTCAAGCCAAGAGTTGCCATTAGGCAGTTTCATGCGTGGCAATATAATTACATATGACATATAACATCGGACCATACTTATCTAAATTTAGCAATACTGAGAAAGAAGTAGATACAGTATTTCAGCAAGTAAAAATATCGACCACGTATGTGACATAATTGCAGAGATAACAGTAGCAAAATACTTTGGCAAATAAAGGGACTAGAGCAACACATCAAATAAAAGTGAAAGTCATTTTCCATTAACAGAATTCAAAGATAGCAATGAACGATTAGACATTTTATACATATTTTTTATTTCTTCTACTCACATCTATTCCAATCAAGGTTGGTCGAATGTAGAGACTAGATGCTTCCGAATGTGGGACCCATTCTTCATCGATACTGACTAATCTGCTAAGACACTTTATGAGCTCTGTACCGCTAAATGTTGGCAAACCAGATCTCATTGCAGCAGCGTTCATACGATCCATATTCAATTCAGGCCTGAATATTCTAATTTGGCCATCAACACCGCGATATGCCTTCATTCCTTCGAAGAGCTGAATATAAATCACATTATTCGGTATTGTGAACTATTAAATTCGTAATTAACAAGATAGATTTGCAAATGGCTGCATGTTAAGTGATTGTTTCAATTAGGTGGTATAAAAAATACGTCAGTTTCAATATGATTTTCACTAGACTTTTGAAATGAGGATTCAAGTATTCTCACCTCAACAGCATAGTGTAGAACTTTGGCAGCAGGATGAAGTACAAGATTTTCGAATGGGCAAATTTCCGGGGTTTGCCACCCACCCAGAGCTTCATAATAAAATATTTTCAACATATGGTCTGTGAAATGTTTACCAAAGGTCAGGGCACTCACAGCAGGCTTAGGTTGAAGTTGATGTGGAGCTGCTAGCCGTACCGAAAGATCTGCATACTGTATTTCATAATACCTATGCTTAGATTAATGGAATACTTTCGGTAAAAAAATGAAAAATCTTTAGCAAGATATACCTTGAAAGAACGGTCAGGGCTTAAGATTTCGTCGTCTCTTATTTTTAGAGAGGAACCCCATCTTATAGTCTGTTTTAGCTGACAAAGAAGGCCTCCGTGCGATAAGAGCTAAAATTGAAGAAAAAAAAATTCATATCTGGGTATGCAACGCCAACAAAAATTGATTTTCACAAACAAGTTTACTATCTTTATGGAAATATTAGAGCGATCAAATGTCTCATAAATTAGAAGCTCATTGTTTTGCTTGGTTCAGAGGTTGATGTGGATTAATTTAAAATGATAAAATGATGAATAAAATAGACTACACTTTCCTACGCACTAAACCTCATGAATATGTTATCAAGCTAAAATCTTTGAAATCCGAATACCAATATTTAAATATCCAAATTTCGCGAACTGTATCTATTTGACATTTGCGAGGTATGTAACATACGGAGCAAGGGTATTGATTTACATATTTTTTGGTACTGTGACGTAAGTTTGTAGGATATATCAATGTTACTCGGCGATTTCGCAATCAAGATTAGTGTAACTTACTCACCGCCATAATTTGTGTGAATTTCCGAAAATTGATTAACTAAGCAGTGTGGCGTTGAGAAATGCATTTTCAGGGTTGCAATCATCAGACAATTCAACGATAGAATGGTTGACATCGCTACTAACTGCACGTGGAATTATGAGATAGGGTTAGGTCGGGTAAAGTTGGGTAAAGTTTGTCATGCGTGTGGACTGTTGGTTGAACTTGAAAGACTTCAACATAACCTACCTTGCGTCTAAGATGAACCATGTTTGCGTAGAAGTGATAATAGAATAATTATTCAACTAAAAAACACAATTCGTCTGATTAGCAGATAATAATATCCATTACACAACAATCACATAAGTGTCACGTTCTGTCATTTGAATATAAAACTGATGACGAACACATTTAAAGTACACTTGTCGTCTGCTTTGAAATGGGTATTACCGCGAATGGGCTTCGATCGTGATGATGCGGCGCGGAATAGGTTCAAGTTCAAAGTAAAGTAGATTTGAGGTTCACGCCTGACTATACTTCATAAGCAACTGTGCGACACACGGCAAATAATTGACCAGGACGACCACAGTACAATGAAAAAAAAAAAAATAATAAAAGAAAAAAAGCAATGTGCAGAAACAGAATATATACTGAAGAGCGGAAGTGCGAATATGCAAAACGTTGGCGAACAATTTTAGCGGGCGTTGTTCTCTCGCGAAGCGCCGCGTGAATAATTTGAATAACTACGAGCTGATATTTTATTTATTAAGATCAGGGCACACGCTGAACACTTATTAGTCCCCCACCCGGTCACTTCGTTAGCTTACGTATGTTATCGTTTTGGCGTTGAAGAAAAATGGGCACTGGTAATAAAGAAAAAAAAATGTATATACATAGTGATAAGCGAACGCGTATTCCGTCCCGCACGCTGTTGGGGCTGACTGACGTAGCTGGTCTTCGGCTTCGCAATTTGCACTACTTTCCTTCATTACATCAATTTTGTTGTGTTTCAACAATCTTTATTGTATTCATAAGATTAGAATCTTCTGACAAATATTTACTTGTGGATACACATCAAAAGATATCCACACTATGTTATTTTTAATAGGGGACGCTTCTTTTATAGAAAAGTATGACAAATATTTTCAACTATTTCTTAAAGACTATCGTACGATATTATTGTATTATCCGTGCGGAATAATGGTCGCATATTATTTTCCAAAATGTTTCGGCAAATTAGACGTTAAAGACCTGCCAAGTCAAATCAGGATTCAAACTGGCAGTATATCATGGAAGATAGTGTCTAAAATTTGTACGTACTCTTCATTTCTGACATGAAAAAATCCTCTCCATTCCGAATTTTTCAAATATTTCTTTTTTTGTTCGTTATCAATATTTTTCAATGCAGGTTTCGCTGTTTTGAAATTGGAAAAAAATATCACCGTTCTTACATAAACCCACTTATGAAACATTTTTGCGATATTAGCTTGGATATCATCAGGCAATTAAATTTGAATTGCGGGTACTCATAGTTGCATGAATCATACAGCGTTTTTATTATCATTGAATGCAACATGAATATTTACATCAAATGTGGGTGTACCCTTCGCGTATCATTTATAATCCAATCGGATGACCGAATGAAATCGTTTTTCATCACCACATGATAAATACATACCAATTCCAAGTGCGAAAGAGTATGATCTTAGTTTTATAAGTTCCCTCTTATACGAATAAATAATATTTATTTCTTATCTCTGAATGGAAGTTGTTATTTTTTCACAACTCCTAAATTTCATTTCGATTCAATTGCGTACATAAATTGTGTGGTTGTTATTATACCTTGCATACATGACTGTATAGTGAATAAGTATTACAAATCGATATATAATTTCAGATATATTCAATAGTTCGACATTTATTTCGTGTGACAAAAATATATACAATAACAAATACAAGGAAAAGTTCCTTTGATTGTGAATTTTATCTTCAACATGCATATAAGAAAAACTTTAGTATGGTGTAGATTTTAAGAAAAATAATTCCGCATCAGCAAACACCAAATCTCTTTCTCTTTCCCTCTCCATCCAAAAAAAAAAATCGCAGAAGTTATCAGATTTAAAACTAGTAGTCAAAAATAACCCCAACCCACAACATGTGAGAAAATCAAAATTACCAACGACTAACATCACCGCGGGCTCTCCGCATATCGTGATTGTAGTTGAGCTAAAGAAAGACATCGTCCGCAAAGAGCCTCTAGAGTCAAAATCAAATTTTAAGAAAGACTTCAAGGCCAAAGGATTCGCAGCAGATTTAGCTTCACGAGCGAAGTCCTCTACATCGTCAGTTGAAAAGAACAATCCTAATAAAAGATTTACTTACGATTGAAGGAAGTCATCTGGATATGTAGATGTTACGCGTGAATGAACCTATATGAGATAAACTTTGCGAGGTATATGCAGCTGATATAGATGGCCTTCGACAGATTAATACGAAAGTACATTCCTTTCTCTGCTTAACAATACTGCCGTGTGATAGCATTATGGAGAAGCTGGCTTCTAGATATCTCCAACGCACGTGGAATTATGGATTTAGAGCACTTACAGATTAGCCAAGCTTTAAACTTTGACTTTCCACTTGCCACAGACATTCAATTATACTTGTCTAAAATTAGAGACATTCGTGGTTCATCAGGGCGTGAATTTTACTTGTTGATTAAAAGCCATCCAATCAGCACAGAGAGTCAACGATATATTTATGGTAGAGATATTTTGACCCGCGGTAGCCGCGGTTAACTTAAGCACAGTCGTTTGGTTTTTGGCTCTATGATGGGCGGGGTATAATCTTTTATTAAGAAAGATCAAAGTATTCAGCGTGCTACAAAAGCAAGTATAATCGAAATTACCAGAAACTACATGGAGAAGAATGAGATTATAGTATAAGTATACAGACGATTGTTACGAGCTGACGACGACTAATATTTTTCCATTGTTTGTTTCATTTTTTGATTCGTGATTATCCCAACGGATGATCATCCATTGGATTGAATTTTGTTTTTCACAGAAGCAGCAGAGTAGTTATTAGATTGATCAGCTATTCATCTTTCCGGGAATACCAAGTGTGATACACCGTTCAATAAGTCTTTACTTAATATTTATGCTCGCAAAAGATTACGATTGAGCACAAAATGTTTACGTGAATTAATATTGAGATGATTACGAATACGCTAATTGTAAGGGTAATTTTATTCAACTATGAGAAAAAATTACGTCATACATTAAACCTAACCCACGTTGTGAACCATCGCTTTAATTTGAATTACCTACAAAAATATGTCATCAGTTCACTCTTACCAGACTTGAGTATAAAACCAAACTGGACGTATGAATGATTGGGAAAAATTGAGTTAGTATGATTTGATAATTTTTTTTCTACGTGCGCGCGAATTCACAACTAGTGCAATAAAAACGATAAATGAAAAAACAAATCTCGTTCTCGGTTACTAAAATCGAACTCCAATGCCGGTGCACATAGAAAGCGTATACAATTGCTCATCTGAATTAATGAGTGAACATGAGAATAGGAACCAACTAAATGTACAAATTTCTTAGACGAAGTATTAACTTTTGATCATAGGCTGATACGATTTGTAAACCCAATGTTTCAAACGTATGTAAGTGACATTATAGAAAAATTCTGATATTTTTTCATCAATATATCCTTCACTTACATTCAGCCATATTGAATTCTAAGATTTGCAGTAATTACCATTATTATTTCAACTTCATCATAGAGATTTTTAAAGCAGATCGGTGATTTTATACTAACAAGGAAACTCTCTGAGGTGCGTTTCACCAATTTGACTCATTTTGTAATATGTTGTAGTTGATTAAAAACTGAGCGACACATATTTTTTTCATCTGCGGAAAAACACTTTGAGGGGTGAAAATACCCCCTCAAAGTTGTGACTGACACCGGTCGAATTCCCGACAACGGAACTTTTTGGAAATATTTGCTCGTCATTAGGAAGAATTAAGTTTTCAATTTTATTAGCTTTTAATCTATTACAACAAATTACAAAATGAATCAAATCGGTCAAACACACCTCAAGAATTTTCCTTGTAAGTTGCAATTTTCCACGTATGAACACAGTCTTGACATAAGGCAACTTCATTTGTTGCACGTTATCTACATATTCTAGACCTATACATACCTTAGTCTATGTACGTTCGATAATAACGAAACACAGCTCGTTAATAATTAATCGTATAGCTGCTTAGTTCAATTAATTAATTATCAACTATCCAAATAACTCTATATTCATACCTATTCGATTTAAATACGATAAAAAGTATTCCAAAAAAAAATTTTTTACTACGATTTACTGAACGGTTTGCGCTCGTTTTATTTTTTCTTTCAATTTCTGGCGAACGAATCACAGCTCATTTTTGGAATATCCTCTACGACATTAATAATCAGTGAGTCTCAGTTTTTTTAATCAATAACTTGGATGAATTTGAAACATCCTAATGTATATCAGATTTGAATAAATAGAAAAAATCATATCACTGTCCTATTTCACCCTTAAGCTAATTACGCCCCAACCAAGTCTTATATTTCCACTTTCAGATGAATCTTAAACTAATGTATGTTTAAAATTGTTTCAAGATTACATTAAACTTACTTATCAATTAATTACTAATATAGTCAATGTTAAAAATCCCTCTCAGAAAATTCCTATCGTGATTATCAATTAAACCTACATATTTGTGTGTCTACCGATGCGAGAAGAAAGTATGAATCCAAAGATCTACAATTCATTCAGCTATCCAACATTCGGCGATAAAATAGTATCGTCAATACAGCGAAACCGACAATGTTAGATACATACGTATCTAAAAAGGTACCATTTGTGTACATATGTACCTTTTGATCTAATGGGGCTGGTAGATTAGATGCCAGAGAGTATAAATATGTACCACAATGATCCACTAGCCGTGTTAGGCACTTTAAAAATTAGGTGTGGTTTGACTTAGATTTTTTGAGCAACAGCTTACCTACTCTTGAGGGCTGTCCATATTGGTCACACCTTCTTCGCTGATCGTTGTTAAATTACTGTTCTTTAATGCAGCTCTTTTCTCTATTTCGATTTCATTGTCATCTACGTCATCCATATTTGAATTACTCTCTAGATTTTGCCTATTCTGTTCCATTCTGTATTGGTTTTCAATAATACCTCTACGTTGATCGATGTTGATGAAATGCTTTTCATACCCCTCACAGGCATCATCTATGTCTCCTTTTCTTTGTTCGATAGTAGGCGATGCATCTGCGGAACTATTCGGATAAGAGTAATCTCCAAAGCCCTCATACATCGGAGGATCTGATGGATAAGATATTGTCGGATATGACATTGACGTAGGTTGCCCACCGTTTTGAGAAAAGAACATTCTCCGATATTGGTTGTAACAGGTTCCATCCTGAAAAAGAAAGATAATAAATCGTTGCAACAATCTTCTGAGCCTGCTTGGATTCTTGCACCCAATTATACGATACTCAACTATATTGTAGTGCGAGGTCAGAGCAACTTCCGATGGCCTTGACTTGACGCGAACTGGTTGAAAGACGCAGAGTAAAGTCCAGGTTGGTATAAAGTATTTGAGAATTATCACCACCACGATAGACGAGCTGTAGTACATCTGAACATGGCTGTAGATCCCACTGCAGCCAGTTTCTTCTCTACCCACTGCCGTATAAATCATGACTTGATGAGTTTAGATGACCAATTAAAATGACTGCAGAATACTCACATAAAGACATAACAGCATCGAAAACAACAGAAACAACTGCTGATACTTCGTACACTGCTGTAACGAGCCATAAGTCACGAGTTTGAGAGGAAGCGGTAGGCAGCATAAGCGGCGAGATTACTGAGCGATTATTACTATGAGTGAGGTAAAGAGCCACCACTGCAAATAGTTGCACAGATACAAAATCTACACTCGACAACATTAACCAATAAGGACCTGGAATTGAATGATAAAATGCCATGAGTCATTTAGTCAGTACATTAAGTACAGTATCATTTATGGCTGATATGTAACTTACGGAGGCACTCAGTCCACGTTCCACTTATGTCCACCATGCCCATTAATACAACGGTAGTACAGTAGAGCATGTAGAGAGATAGTACAGGGTTCACAACATGCTGTACTATATCATCTCTGTGTCTAGCTCTAGCTGCCGTTGACCAATGAAGATGACAGATCAAAATGAATTGGAGGAGCTTGAAGAAATTGGCGGTAAAATGAAGCTGAGGATAGCGGATACCTATAATGAAGCTCGCAGCACTGGAAAATGAATTAGTGTAAAACAGAGAGCAAGAATAACAGCTGGATGAACCAAGGTAATTGTCAAGTCTTACCAAATGATGCATTTCATTGCTGAGACGTAAAAAATGGCATAATGGTGCATTTGTGAGTGCCTGTAGGCATGGTATTTAATTATCTTCAAGACGACTAGCAGAAATGTTACCGTACAGAGTAGAGTAAGAAAGCTTATCCTGCCACATGCCACAACATCGTATGGGTCGAGGCATCCTTTATTAACAACGTCGAGTGTTTCATTATCATACTTTCTACTTCTGGCCAACATTTTGCAGTGGTGTTGTCTCTAATCCCCTTGCACTTTATCAAACCTTTATCAGGTCCTCATTTCTCTGGAACATAATACAAATCCCCCACTTGAGATATAAAGACGTAAAATAGCTGTTTGCGGATTGCACTAGACTACAGATGTAGAATAAAGCTTGTCACACAATTAATTCATAACCAAGTACAACGGGGACACATGTATACCTCCTAAAAATAATCAGAATAATATGACATTGAATATTTTCTCCAACTCTGGTAATAATGAAATAATTTTAATTCAGCGAAAGTGAGAAAAATACTTTTTCCTAGATCCACCCATGATTTCAGAAAGAGTTGAACGTACTTTCATTCATTGAAATACCTCAACAACGCCGAGAATGTGAACGTGGGTTGATTGGTCTGGACATGAGGTAAATAACCGCAAGTAACTTGGGATATATTCGAGATAAAACACAATAAGTAATGCAAACTGTCAAAAAAAAAGGGTAATACATCACAATCGTACCGTAGTTTGACTACAATAGGAAGGTCCTTTGACGGCATATTATCCTTGTTGCAGACCTCATAGTGTCCTGCAGCGATTGTATAATTAGTTGCGATGAACAATCAGTCGAAAATTGAGAGATTCATGATTTATTAAAGCACCGCCCGTTAACGAAGGCTGCTGTTAGACAGACATGTTTACTATGGGCACTTGGTACAGGCTGCTGAAGTTGACGTCAGAGATTAAAGAGCCGAGGTAATCCGAGATTTATCGAATAATTCCGAACGATGAGCGGCGTAATATTTCAAATCACGTTTTATTCAGGACCCTTCATTGTTTATACAATTAACGATTGATAATGAATATAATGAAATTCCAAAGATATATGAGACACAACAGAGAGCGGAAGGAATTTTTAAAATGATTAGTAGACCATGCTCGGCTCTACTGCGACTTTCACCTTGATTGTCGAGAGTATAAAGAATATCAAAGCTTGTATAAATAAACGTAGCTTATAATTTATTCAATACTCGTTTAATAAAGGGCAGGAGACGCTTACGCGCACTACGCAATTGAAAAATCGTTACGAGCCACGCGATTCTGAAATTTTGATGAGGTGTGCTATTTTTGACGAGCTCCTACGTCAAAATAAACTTCACGAGAATGACTATCATAATTGGCTTCGCAATTCTTCGAAATTAATTAATGGGCATATTTCATTTATACTTACTGATTTACTCGTTCACTCCGTCCACAATAATTACGCTTACTTACTGATTATTCCGGTTAGAAATATACTAACAAATCGTTCAAGTATATATAATATCATTTATGCAGCACAGGTTCTATATTCAATGTTCAAACCTATCCTACTTGGCTGAGGCTCATCAAGCGCGATGCGACTTGGAATTTAAAATTTCACTGTAGAATAAATTATCGGAAGTGAAGTCAGAAGAATTTTCCATACGTTATATTGTCAATTAAATTGTTGAAAGAAGATTGGTGATGAATAAAGGAAATTTTGTGTATGATTGAAAATTCCCAGTAAATGGTTTAAAAAAATGTAAATGTTGCGCATAATAATTATTGTTATTATCGTTACACGTATTGGATAGGTATTAAAAATAATAGCTCGCTTTATCATTCCTATACATATAATTATTAGATTAAATTCGAGTAAACTTTTCACCGCCACTTTGCTTTTTTGATCACATATATACTCACATAATATATTCATACATTTATGCTTATGTGCGTTAAGCATATCAAGCGATTGTTGCAAAGCAAGCAAACGAGCGATTAAATTGACCGTTGATTAACAGTTCTTGCTATACAACTGTGATGTACCTATAATGGCCTAAAACGACAGTCTTCAGCATATAGCGCCACAAAACTGGCGCGAAATTTTTTTACATTCGTAGACACGTTTCATGCACAAATATATAAATCGCCCATAATTTGTTAAAAGTCAAACGTAGAACAAAAAAAAAAAAAAACGAAGAAAAATAGCAATAATAGAACCAGAAGAACTTTAAATCAATACGAATTAAAATTGTGTTATTCAGATTCTTCTTCGGCTTCGGCATTCCGAACGATCTGCATTCTTCGGCCAATCGCAGATTAACTTTTCCGTATTGTACACGGTACCGTCGCGACACTGGAACTTTAGAGGTTTCCCATAAACGCAACGGTAGTACTGAAACAGAATAATTTTCACCATTAAAAAATCATGTATTTTGTCGTCGGCACTCCAACATTTTTGACAACTTTTTCCACAAACGCGACGTACCAGTGTGCAGTCTTTGGACGGCATGAAGTCGTCATTTCCGCATTTAATTTCATTGGAAGTATCGTCTATTTCGTTGATCACTGCAGGTTTTACGGACGTCGAAGGCCACGAGGATTGCGTCGGCTGCGTTGTTTCCTCTGTTTGTCTTGGCGTCGTTGTTGTCGAAGGTGGTTTGTATGCTGGAGTAGGTCTTGCGGTTGCAATCGGTGCCTTAGTCGTCTTTGTGGGCCGAGGTGGACGATTATTATCTTCGGGTGAAGCCGCTGTACTTGGTGGTCGATCCCATTCAGGCTGCATTGCACGTATAAAATTTTAAAAAATGTCTCATTCTATTACAAAAACGCGATAATCATGTAGATTTTAGGTGTGAACCGATAACAATTTACACACCCTAGGAGTCGTGGTGTGCTTTGGAGCGGGAACAATGTAGTTCTTCATATTTTCATGGAGAATGTGAGCAAGAGCGTTTGGCTTGCCACAAATACCGTGAAAATCATCCATGTCAATTGCCCAAACCATTGCTCCAGCGTATCCCTTGTTCTTTATGAAATCCATTTTGATTTGAACACTTTTTTCGTTTTCATATCCCACCCATTGGGTACCTTTAACATAGTCAAATGCCACGCACATTTTAGCGACGCATTTTTCGGATTCATTTACATATTATCGTGAAGATTCAGATGCGTCAGATCGGGTGAAGGAGAAAGTAGGGGGAGATGAACAACCGGATATAACGAGACGTGAGGTATTGTATGGAAATTAGAAACAGGGTGGAAAGGGCTCGAGAACGAAAGAGACATGCCGTCAAACCCTCGAGGTGTATCCCGCGGCGAAACTGACGAGTGAGAAAAATCATCCGGCTCGGATATGTCACGGAACACTTACCTTTGTATGCATACGGCACCATCCCTTGGGAATCCCACTCGTTGGTCCATCCGGATTTAGGATCTTGAACTTCTGGGCATATCTGTGTGGAAGTAAAGAAGAAAAAATTAGTTCATTAAACGTGTTCCATCGGCGACCGTAATCGTAAAATTCCTAGGCGTACTTCGTAATAAGCGAGGAATCCTTTGGCTCTGGTATAATTTCCGGCAATTCCACCACCGGCTTCCTTGTTAATGTAAGTCCCAGGATTATAGTTAGTGTTGCTGTTGCTTAGAGTAAAGCTACGTCCGTAGAATGGAATTCCAACGACAAGTTTGTCTGATGGACAGCCGAGATCTTCCCAGAGTCTCATACCGTCATTCTGAAAGTATAATTTACATAATTTATCAGACTTGATACGATGCTTGCGTGTAAAAAAAAATAATATAATCTTCCACAATACCATCGCAACTTTAAGCCATCAGCTTTAAGCCTTTCATAGTTAATCTCCACTTACGACGTTAAGTTTCTCGTATGCCCACTGATCGTGTGGTCGTTTGTAAAGCGGGCTATGGGTGTCCGCAAATCCGGCCCAATTCCCTCTAAGATCGTACGCCATAACGTGGATAGCGTCTACAAGCCTGTGAATTCAAAAAATTTAATTTCTTCATCTTTTATTCTATAACATAACGCGAAAATAACGTATCATATATCAGTGCAGAGTATTTTTAGAATTCCTTATTTTTCCCACACTTACAAAAGGCGTCGCGGAGACAAGAAAATTAATACTCTCGATAATGTATTATAATAAAAGGCACGTGGCGTTTTGTATAATTTATTTATGAATTCTGCTCATTTTTTTCCATCCATAATGCAGTACCAGGTAACATTTCCTCGCGGCTTTTAGTCAATTTTGTAAGGAATTAATGGCGCCAAGATTTTCTTTTTAATTCTTTTTTTCTTTTCCTCAGAAAATCAATTGAATAGCAGCAGCAGCTATCTAGACTTTTGTCTCCACTCGACCTCGACGCCTCTTCATCCAGACAAAATAAATATCAAGCAAAACGTTCATAAGACGGTAAAGGACTTTTATAGAAACTGGAAGTTGTCTCACTCGCATAACTCTGGAACATGGTAACCCTCTTGAAGACGGAATTTAGCCAACGGAACGGCCATTGTGATTTCCCAGCCTTTTCCCTCCCTGTCGAAGGCCCGCCGTAACTCCTCGACAAAGTATACGAAAGTATTTTTGTCAGAGAATTTACCGCCTCGGTCGGTGGCCCCAGGATACTCCCAGTCAAGGTCGAATCCGTCGAAATCATATTTGTACATGAAGTCTACGAAAAACACATTGTAAATTACATACAAAAATGGTAGTTGTATCGTAAATGGAGGCGATTCCGATCATATTTTGCAAATCATTTTTACAAGTAAAAGTCACGAAATTGGGTCGGTTCATATGCGCTTTCATCGCCGTGATATCTACGTTATCTTTGTATGCATATAGTAATTATTTCGCCACGACCTTGTTCCGGGGTACTTATTTAGATATATGTACATTTGAGATATAATTTAATTGCTTTATTTTGCTCGTATATTTTGCGCACCATCAAAAAATTTATGTCATGCACGTGTCAACATAAATACAAACACACATGTGATGTGTATATCTATGTGCATATAATACAAGTTTAGTTATTTTTGCTCGTCATATAGCTGGAGGTGTGTCCCTGATGTGTACATTGTAAACAGGGTACACATATACTCATATATATACGATAATTCTTGGAGAAATTTACACAAAAATGAATTATCTCGAAGTAAAGTAGTCGCGCGGTGGAAAAAAGACTAAAGAGAGAAAAAACAAAAAATAATTATGAAGAAAAAGAAAAGAAAAACACATGACGAAACGAAGGTCTGGGTTATCAAAATAACCAGTTTATACACGCGCGCGGTAATTACTGTAGCAACAGCAGTTAGGCAATTGTCTGTATATATAAATCAATTGCGACAATCGGCTTACTCGACATAGGCTCAAAGTTGACAAACCTCGCGATAATTTAAAAATTCGTACATATAGCACGTAAATATATAAGATGAGTGACGTTCAAATCAGTAAAAAAATAAGTATTCTCGAAACGTTATGGCATTTGAATATTTCCTCCGGACGTTAATTATCTCGTGGTGAGTTACGACCTTATCACTATGATTATATATAGCGTCACTCATCGCTGATATTTTCGTATTTAAAAATTTTTTTTTCCCCTAATTTCTTTCGTCGTATAACATGTCATTCGTGTTCCACTCACCAACTACACTGCGAATTAATGATTTTCTTCGTTCGCCAACCGCTGCCATGGCACTGTACTTTCGTCCACCTTCGGCCCAACCACCAACTGCAAGCTCCGTCTTCAATCCCGGATACTTTTGTTTCAAATTTGTGAAGTTTTTAAATCCATCCTGATCGATGTCCAGGTCTGGATCGATCACTAGCACTTCCCACGTCACGTTGCTCACACCAACAAATGAGTAAATCACGTGCGTGCATAATTCCGCGGGAAGATCTTCAATCGTATATCTTCCAATTCCTGGCCGATAGATCGCCCAGTTACTGAAGTAACAAACGACTCTTCCATTTTTCCCTTCGTCACCTGTCGGAAAATAATCAACACGATTGTTTGATTTATTTTTTTCCCCCAATTATATCTGTAGAAAACAATATGCAATTCTATTCTTACCGGCGATTGCGTAGGTGCAAAATGTCACCGAAAAAACTGCTAGGAGAAGTAACAACTTTTCTGTTATCCACCTCATTTTGGTTAGCTGAAAAAAAAATTATTCAGACGTCATTAACGGATTTGCTGTGATGAGAAATATGAATCGTAAACGAAACTTCATAATTTGACCGTATTATTTACATATCATAACTCTCGTAGTGTTATTAAATAATATATGCATAGGTGACCTATTTAAGCCACTGCTTATAAAAACTAGTTTTTTTTTTCATTTCAATTTTTTTAATCCTATCATATTGAGAATCTTGAAACTCTGTTGATCGAGCGAATTCCCAAAAAGTTGAATGACTGTGGATCGTCATAACATCAGATAGGATCTCAAATAGTCTCAATAGGCTTGCTTTTTTACTGCGTACCCACCGTTTAGTTGTACAGTTATCGTATATAATCATGAGCCATCTGCGGCGGGGTTTATAGTAATCCAAAAAATAAATAAATGTATAACTAAAAAAGGAATAGATTAATTTCCGAATTTTCAACAGCATGATTTGATCAGAAGCTTACGTCATAGAGTAAGTAATCCACTTGCAGAAGAGATTTCAGACACGAATTGTCAGACGCTAGTGAATTGTGACCAAATATAGTTTATTACCCTTCCGGTATGATTATGCAATAAGAATTACAACGGCGAGTAAGATACCGTAACTGTGGTGAACCGCAATTCGCAAAGACGATAAGCTAATACATCTATAGTATCACTCTCTGATGCGTGTCAATCAAAGATCATATAGGCTAATAACGGTCGCAGAAATAGTTAAATGTCACGACTACTTACCGTTAACGTCTAATATGGCAGTTTTATAGGACGTGCGTTATCGTATTACAACAATATCTCATGAGTTCAGTAATACGTTCGAGGTAAAAATATTTTGACTATAACTCGAATTCTTTTTTGATGAGAATGAAAAATAAATAAATAAATAAAAACGTTAACACAGATTTTGAATACTCTGCCGCGTTGAAAATTTTTTAAACTTCTTGTCACAAGATATCACGCGTACGTTTGTCGAATTGAAATGCTAGATACGCATCATCCTCGTACTTGCAACCTTCGAATTCTATTCCGGTAGCTGTACTTGGAATATGGTATACAAAGTCTTCAGTCATTGTTCGTGCATCGTAATAAAAAAGTTAAACGATAAAATTCCTTTTTGAAAAAGTCGTGTCACGCGTTTGAGATAAAACTATCGCAAATATTGTTAGCACTTTTCCGTGATGCCGATTAAACGTCAATCCGCCAGTTGGACGTCCATATGTGATTTTTCTAACAGTTCAAATAAAAAAGTTGTACTTAAATATATTTGCGGAAGGCTAATATAACTTTCTGCAGAATAATCTTTTTTTAATAAATTATGAACCTTGTGCACGAGTTTGCGATCGTAGGAATCCGAAATCCATAAAACCCGTTATTTTTAAAATTTTTCGTAAAAATGCGTCGCGACTCGTGGTGCGTCATGGGTAAACGAAGTGATATTTAAACGAGTCTAAGATTCTGACAGTCAAAACTTCTCGTTATTATTGATTCAATAAAGGAACATTTCTTCGGAACCGCGACTGAAAGTATTATTTGACGAAGCGCGTTACGTTAGCGGTTAATTGAATAACGTATTCGAATTCTAGCTGCTATTGAAACTCGTATTTCCCCCAATCGTTAACACGCGCCAATGACCATAAAAAAAAAATATCGCACACTTCCGCCATGTGATCCGTTCCGCTGACGTCCGATTACTGAGAAAATTTTTGTTCAAATTTGAAAGTATAATACTTTCAGATTTTTTATTCTTATTCTTTTTTTTCCCACAGTTTTCCATCATCTGTAGTCAGCACAAGATCGCTTATATTATACGGTAATTAACCCACTGAGACAGACGACAGTGATAGGATCGTAAAATAATCTGGTTCGTAGAAATAGTTTTAAAATTGGCTTAGATTGGTTATTTCAACTGTTATGGCTATGGACAAACTTTGGAATATACGTACAGAGTAGCTTGAAATTGGTTTCAAATATTGTTTAGATAAACGGTGAAAAAATTCTCGATTCAGAGTCTGACGGAAGAATAAAAATTTTTGACTGAAGGGTAAAGAAAAAAAAAGAGAAACCTGATCTCTTGGCGTTGACCTAATCGCGTGCAAAAAATATCAGAATTCGGACCTATAAAGGACTCACCTTGCCAGTCGATTGTGGTTGGAAAAATCTCCAGGTAATGCGAGGGTGAGCGAATATATACCGTGGGCCTCATTAGGATTCAGGCTTACAGAGTCGTGGTGATTGGTCGGTTGGTTCGACGACCTGGGGCCCCATCAGCAGCAGCAACAGAAGCAGCAGCAGCAGTGGAATCAGAAGCAGAAGGAGCGACTTCAGCAGCAAAATCGTTGTTTCCCCCCCATATTTGCAACAGCACCAAGAAATTACCTACCAGTAAAAGCTGGTGACCAGTGTCTTGGTATAATCCTCAGAGTCTTTCGTCTTCATCTCATCTGCAGCAACGAGAGGGACTTGTATTGGAAATTCTTACCATCGTTGATCTCGTTCCTCGCACGTCATGTTACTCTTAGCTATAATCAAAGGGTTTAGTAGGATCGTTGGAAAGAATTACGACTGTGCAAAAGGAGAAAGAAGAGAAAAAAAGAAGAGTAAAAAAAAAACTGGTTTACCGCAAATTCAAAGACTATGGGGCAGGTTGCTGTATACTGCGGTACAGGATGCACTTCGATAAGGAAGTATAACTGCAGTTTTTTCATTACAGTTACTGTTACAGAAGATACAAAGAATTTTAGCCATCGCCACAACAGCTCGGAAATAAACGCATTTTGTTCATGTGCACAAATCTGCATAATTTCTGCAGGTGGAGAAAATCGCCAATTCATTATAGCGGGTAATCCATATCGTTGTAGAATCGGTCACAATAATATACTTGTATGGGATTGACCTGGATATCGAATACTCGATAGTATTACCGATGATTCTGGTCGTTATTAATTAATTATTGATATACTCGATGAACTTCCTCGTTAGTAAATAACCATCAAACGGGTCACCCATTGCCTGAAGGTGCAATACGATGCAGTTGTGGCTTCTTTTTTTTAAGTATTCTGGATTTCTGCTCAGAGCTCGTAAGAAAACAAATTAAAGTGCTTATAGCTCTTTCCGATGAAGCTCGATGTTTGCCAAGTGCAAATAACACTTTTACGGTATCGACATATTTGCATGTTTCTCTGCAAATCGAATGATATCACGCGATTTCGGATACTTGAACTAAAATTTATCCATCAAAAAATCGATAAACCATAGGGAAGAAAATTTAATAAAAATACTTCATTTATACACCTACAGGCTTGTGCGAAAAAATCAGAGACGAGTGAACTGCATATAGTATTAGTTATGTTTCGCGGTCAGACGTTGACTAATTCAATTCATTGATATTCAAAAGCCGTTTGTTCTTTGTCGTGATACGAAACGATGAAGATTCAAGGGACTAGTTGAACTTGTGCAGTTGATTAAGCTATACACAAGAGTGCAAGCCCGTTTTTTTTTTATTTTTTACTTTTGTCTTTCTGCTCAGATAACTTGTTATTCATGCGACAGTGACTCAAGTTGGAATGCGCGAACTGCGATGCAAATGAAATGTAGGTATAATTCGCGAAAATATATAATCCTATAGCGGTAAGTGGTACGTTGCTAGAACTAAAAAGATTTTTCCTCGATTCTTACAATACAACTATATTTTCATCATCGATTTTTCATACTCGCCCATCTGGATCCTTGAGAACAACTTCTCCCCGCTTTCGATGAGCAATACAAAAAGGATGACATGCTGCAATTCTGCGACACGTGTGAAATTCTAATGATTTGCAAGGAATTCCATAACTCGAGTTTCCTCATTATCTTGTAAAGAATCTTTGGTGCGAATTCTATAGTCAAGAATACAAGACGTATATACCGTTTGTCATTTCAGCTACAGGTAAAAACTATCTATATACGACACACGTAATTACGGAGCAAGAAAATAAACGATTAAAAAAATGTTGACATTGATTGGAAAAAAACAGATTGAAATTTTTTTTTATTGCCAGGGATATGGTTGAAAGTCCTGGCGGTTATCGCCTCCGAAAATGAAGCAGGAAATCGAATCGTATAATCAACTGCACTTATGCACAACTTACATTCGAGGAGTTTCATTTGCATTCAGTTTAATCTTTAAGGGCTTGCCAGGTTCGTAGCACGGGGCCCGATGTCATTGAACTCGAGGTCATCGAAGATCAAAAACCCGAAATGTTGCGACTCCAGAGTAGGTATAGGTAAATCCACTCCGTAATGAAATGTGCAATAAAACGAGGTGGTTATACACGATTCAGGTAGGCCGTAGGTAAAATTATCAGATTCTTCAAACGCCAAGGGATGCAAGGGATCTATTGACCCCTTTAAGGCAGGTAGTTATGACTATAAATTATTCTATTTACGAGTATAAAATTCCAACTGTAATACTAACCTGCTCGCCCGGTGTCCGTTGCCTTCGTTCTTCTATTCCACATCGAGATTCATTTTTAGATAAGAGCTGAGAGGATAATTGAATCCTGAAGATCAGATTATGGTTTTTGGTGAATGACGACATACATAACTGTCGAAGAAGGAGAAGGGAATATAAAAATCAGATTGTTTATTTGTTGTCAAACAGCTGTATAGAGTAACATGAAATTATGTCTGCTCCTGATAAATTTTATATATACCTTGCCGAAACTGTAACTGCATCATTTTTTTTCCTGCCTACAATATATCAATTTTAATTTTCTAATATATTTGTATACATATATATATATGTGTGTGTGTGTGTTGTAGATATATATATATATTTCATGTAAAACGATCGCTGACGTAACATACTGATGTGCTTGTATACAGGTATAATCTACCCAACGAAAAAATATAATAATAGTGTATAATATAGAGCTATGCAATAATCAACAGATTAGTAGAATATTAGAGTATTTTATGTAGAAACAACAGAATAATTGAGCGTCTACGTTGACCGTTTTTTGGATTTCTTTGCATTTTTTTTTGTAAATCCTCTGTCAAATGTTGGCATGGTTGGTTACTGCTTTTTAAGCAAGTTTCAAGATTATTCCATCAATTACGAACAATAGCGAATAATTTCTTCGATTATTTTCATTACATCTCAACAGTGCAAACGCGAGTCTACCGTAGAATCTCATGAGAAAAATCATCTTATTGAAAAATCGGTAAAATCGCGTTTCCACAAATAAAACAAATTCGTTATCCTTATTTCAGGTTATTTGTAACATATACGCGTTTATCTGATTTGTACATATTACAAATATTACACAAATAGAGGCGTGTATTTATATAAATAGTGTTTATCATGCGTATTCTACGCCCATCATAGAATATCTAGGTATAAAGTATACTGCAGTTTTAAATTAAAAAAAAACCGCCATATTTTACTACTTGCAACGATTTACAGGTATGTCTAGTTGCACAGATATATCCGCTATTATAATCAGTAGTTTCTGTTGCAGTATGAAATTAAGAGGAAAACATTATATTTTTTAATCATATCACGCGACACATTTACAAATGATATTACATGCTGATATCCTCTTATTTATTTAGATAATGGTATCGATTTACGTCACCTATGAAATATTCTATAAAGATTATTATTATTTACAATTAGATATATTCACCTAACAACGCATATTTCATCATATTTTACAGAAACCATCAAACTTTGATACAATTTATAACTTATACAATTTGTTTTCTTCTTTTTATCTTTTATTTTTTTGTTCCTAGAAATAATAAACTACGATAAAATAATCTATAACCTAATATATATATGTATTATTTTTATTTTACTTTATTTATCTATTTTTTATACTCTTTACCTCAATTTGTTACGATTACCTAGCCTAACATAGATACTTATAATTATTGTCTAATTATTTAAATATTTTAAATTATAAGCTCGAAATGAAATGGAATAATTTGCGCAGTTTATGTGTAATGTTTCACGATAATAAGCACGGGGGTGAAATTTGATTGTCTACCACCTAATTGCGGCTGACCTGACTGGCGATGATTGATGATTCGTTTGATTTTTTTTTTTTTTCTTCGTGATTTATACGAAATTTTAACGAAAGTTCGATATTTTTACAAACAAAAGAGAGAGGGGAAATGAAAAAAACAAAAGTAAAAAATTGAGGATAGACTATTACGATCACAGAATGCCTTACCGAAGAATAAAGTTATTCCTTATAAGTATGTCACCTATATATATGTTATATGCACACTGGTATCAGTAATGCTTAAATTAATCAATCTCGAAGGTAAGTTACGTGAGATTGAGATAATAATATGCTGCTATTATAATTTAATATTATATTTATTTATATTCATTAACGACGTACGCTGCTATGGGATTTAAAGCTGTACCGAAGTCATTGACGTGTAGCGGCCAATAGACGAATAGGAAAGCAAATGAGTAATCTCAGAATTTGATCTAATTGATTAATAGTTAGTAAACATTTACTACGAAACTGTATCAACTATATGAGGTAATCATACACACAAGCATCATGAGTATACAACATAGACTATTATTTATTTATTGCTATTAAATTAATAAGTTGGGTGAGAATTTCATTTTATTTTGTTTTTTCATTTTCTTTAAATATCCATTTGACATCCGTTTAAAACATAACTTTAGATAATTTTTAGGTTGTATATTATTATAGGTATAGTTATGTCTCTGCCGTACTTTCGTCGTTTTATATACGTTATATAGTATTTATTATTCTCCAAATCATTCGTCCGTAATTAGTAATAATATTTATTCTTACATATAAAAAGCAGTCTTAATTAATCGTTTCGTAAATCCAAAAAAATTCAATCGTATAGATAAAAGTCGTTAATGTAAAGAATAAATATTTTTGATCTCCACACCGGGTTTGGCACTGTACTGGGTAAAAAATTTGATTTCGATAATCATTTTTGCCTCGGTTTCATATGCCTGCGGAATTTTATTTAATTATATGCTGAGCGCTGACATGTACTTTTTAGGTTGCCATAAATTATTATAACGCTTATATGTCGATCTGTTTTAGTTCTTCTGAATATTGTATTAATAATATAATTAATTTATACTCTACATTTCTTAAAATTATTATAGTAGTATACATAACATGTATATATGTTTGTTTAAAATAAAGTCTCGTAATGCTGTGATCGTAAGCGTCTATCGATTAATTACCGCTGACTGTATTTTATTCGGTAACTTGAGAAAGTATGACGAGAATTTTCTTTCATTATTTATAACTTCCTCCGTCGCATTTCACTAATTTCAATCCCCTTGTCCTCGATTTATTGCTGCTGCGATTGAAACGGTTGGATGGTTAAGAATTTCTTTTGTGAAATCGCGAAATAATCTTATAATTTTATATAAACAGTATATAGATTACGCACTCGGAATTATATCAATATCAAAATGGATTAGTCGGATTTATAAACAAGCTTTAAAAGCCACCGATTTTTTTATTCATTTTTATTCATCTAATTATGTGTATCTTTTTTTTTAGCCAGGTCAGAGAAAAATTGAAAAATTTGTGCAATAATTTAATACTGGCCACTTTTCATAATTTCATTATGCACACCATATTCATTACTTTTTAATAACTAAATATGTATACGCGATGAAAACGTCAGTCAGTTCTTTGATATTTTTAGTTAAGGATTCTTTTTTTTTCATGTACATATTTAAATGCAGCTTAAGACAATTCTGTGCTCGATTCTTTACATAATATTTTACTCAGCTGCGTATAAATAATTCTATTACATAATTTATGGTACACGTTTCCTCTATCACGAATCCTTGCGGTATTGTATAATGATTTTTAGAGCTTCCTTCATTTTTCATTATCAATTATATTGGCAGTAATTTTGCTTCGGTTCTAATTATACGTTAACCTCGCTATTGTTAACGTTTATTACCTTGTGCTTACGAATAAAAATTCTCCCTCTGCTGGTACAAGGGTAATGGGGTCACGGGCGAAAGGTCGTCTTCTTCGAAACTTGGCTCTGAAGGTTGTAGCGGAAGTGTAGCCAGTGCTTTCACTGTTGAAATAACATTTTCACGTAAACGTGAGAGTAAAATTAAATAATTAACGCTGAGTTGAGCGATAAATTGATCGAGAATATATATAAAGATTGATGGAATTAATTTAAAAGATGATTATGTCCACGAATAAAGGATCTTCGTAATTGGCTCAAAAAAATTTCGAAGAGCAAACGTGTGAAATTGGGAGAAATAAAAAAATGAAAACATAATCATCCCGTAAAATGTGTGTGTAAGAAAGTATATTAATAATACTATAGATGTATTATTGAATTATAAATAATAAGTTTAATGAAAATAATAAAACAAAATACAAAATTAAACAAACAAACCTGAAAACAGATAATGTGGCGTGTAGTCCTACATGGAGATGGAAGCGTGTGATGTCAGTGCGCCTGGTTACCTACACACAGCACAAACACGATCCAGCAACACTAGTATACACTCGAAAAAAAACTTATGGCTCAAAACGTTGTCAACGCTGAAACCATGCCAAACCTAACGATGAATCCACCCGCTTCGAATTTTTATTAACTCATTGATAATTGCAATAATTTTCGATTTAATGATTTAATAGTCAAATCATACTATGATCGTAGCGTGTAGATCCATTATCGATATATGTACATCTACAGTCAATTGAATATACATAACAAAAAGAGCTGACAATCGTATCGTTAGAAAAAATAACAAGAAGAAAAAAGAAAAACTCAATTACGAAAAATGATTACCGTAAGAAAATAGGGAATCCATACAAATAGATCGAGAAGTAAAATGAATAAGGGTTACAGATAATTAAATAAATACGACTGTCTATGAGACTCGATCTAATATCAAATCTGATAAATTAATGTAAAACAAAACGACATCATCATGCTCGCCACATTTTTTATGTGGTTATAAAAATATCGGGGCCATGCATCAAGCCAAACGCTATGATAAATTTCGAAGGAAGTTATAAAAAACTTTAAACACTTTAATTTATAAAAAAAACTTTCGACACTTACCAGCTACCATTTTACTCTTCTCCATAACTTGCTTAGCTAGAATTTGATTCAACTGTAATATGTGTTCCCGCTGACGTTTTTCCTCGGCTACTTTTTTTTTTAAAGTGTTTGATTTCGGCTGATCAATTTCGTCCTCTGAAACACAAGCATTAGGCCATTTATAGATCATTTCATTAAATTTCCGAATTATCTTCTTTTCCACTCAACAAAAAAACTCATAAAAAAACAAAACAAAAAAACCCACCGGCTCCTTCGGGGGCTGTAACAGTCGTTTCCGACAACATCTTCCTAATGGATTCAGCTTTTTTCAAACGGTGTTCTTGTTCTTCGGCGGTCAGTTCCGGAGTCTTTACAGAAAAGAAATCAATGCATCAAGAATAAGGGTAAAAATATACCAATTGAACCGAGTTTGAATTCTTACCTGCTCCGGAATGTAGCGTTCGGGGATGAGGATTTTATTTGGAGTGCCGAGCAGATTGTCGATTGTGCTTTCGTTGTATTTTAGCTCCTTATGGCTGAGGGTCGATCTCACCACATCTGGAGCATTGCTACGCGGCCTCAGAGCACGTTCCATGTCAAGATCATCTCTCGCACGACCCATTCCCTAAAATAATTATTACAAATGATCCCATCAAAAAGTAATCACTCCTAAATTCGTTTGAATATGTTTGAATATCTACAATTTTAAATAACTAACCAGGCTAGCTACAACATAAAATTTGCTAGCTCTAAGAAGCATTGATTAAAAAAATAAAAAATGAATAGAGGAGGGGGAGAAAATAATGAAACTAAATTTAAAAAGAAAAAAAAACGAAGATGTGTACCATCTTGGAAAAGGTGTCTTCGAGATCTAGAATCGGTTTGCTGCTGGACACGGTGTAATGTCTCCTTTTTTCTTTGGGTATAGGCCGTCTCCTGGGACCCTCGGATCTTTTTTCTGCCATCTCCTTGATGATTTGTCTGGCGGCTTCGCTTTTAAATACCGGAGACAATTGGGGCGAGTCATGTAGACTGTTTATACTTGCTGCGGAGCCGAAGAGCCTTTCATGGGCACTTGGAGGTGAAGTAGTCACGGGACTTCCGGGATTTGACAATACTTCGTTTCCTTTCATTGCTCCCGTGGAAATCGGTAAGCCCGTTGTTTGGGGCGGAACGTATTGAGGATAATATTGCGAAGGCACTTGCTGCAGATGCCCAGGTCCCAATCCAGGCGCTCCACCTCTAGAATACTGAAGAGGTGAATAGTTCTGATGACTCGGACTGTACGGAGGACTAATCGAGTAGTTTGGCGAACTCATCGGTATTTGTGATCCTGAATTCGGACTTTCGGTATGCGGCGATAAAGTGCTGTCCGAACTTCCGTCTTGGTTCTCAAACTATAAGTATACGTCGAAACAAAGAAAATTGAAACGCAAAAAAATAAAAATAAAACAACGGAAGAATTGAAACAGGCTGTAGCTCAACTAAAATATTAGCAAAATTGCTCATTCGTCTTTTTACCAGCTGTATAAAGAATACGATCTACCAAAGATTTTTGCAAGGGAGGAAGTTCATCACAGGGATTGAGGGAAGAGTTCTTGAATCCATCAATAGCTGGATCAAGTTGGATTCTTGAAATGTTAATTTTTATTTTACCCGAACTCTGTGACGACGGACCATCATGTTCCTGAGAGCGTTCATGCTGTCGCTTCGCGGTGGCGGAAGTACTGGACCCTGATGAATTCCTGGTTGCGGTCGTTGACCACCGAAACCCCGAGGGAGGGACATACTGCGTTGAAATTGTACGTCGTCCATCTCCGAAAGCTGTACCGTACTCTGTGCGTGAATCATTGCTGACTCCTCCATAACTCTATCCAGCTGAGCTTTCTGAAAATTGGAGCATGGAAACTGCACGATCACTAAATTATATCAGAATAGCTTCCACCTTTCCATTCTATTTTTTTTCTTTTTTTTTTTCAACCAGTGTGGAAATTTTTTTTCCAAATTACCTCAAACTGCTGGGATCCTCCAAAATCGTCGTCGCTCAATCTCTTCGCGCCTCCCGGTACCTGCAGTCCATTCGTCAATGGAATACCAATGTTTCCTGTTCGATCGCCTCGATCTCTCTGTCTGCGTTCCGATTCCCGTTTTACTATACGAACGGTTTTTATTTCTTGTTTCTCGCGGCCGTGTATCAAACCTGCGGAGAAAAATGTGAAACCGTATTTAATATTTTTACTTGTACGCGGTCCGATTGAACGTAGCAAGCTTTGCACTCACCAGCAAATTTGTTTTCCTCATTCAGCGCGTAATTCCCATTGAGTAAATTCTCTTCGACGGGCGGAGGGGGTGGCGGAGGCAAATATTCTGGGGGAGGAATAGGACCGATACTGGAGTTAGATTCATGGTGTTTTGGACCATCTGAAAAAAATACCACCCGAAATAAAATTACCGATAACTGGATTGAAAATAGATATGTTGGAGAATTGGGGTGTGAAAATGGTCTCTCAAGCTTACATATTTGAACTCAGCTCGCGAATCAGGTCAGAAATGGAAGAGTGTGATCTTCGTTTACAAATACTTAAAGACAGAGTTGGACAAAGGGAGACCAACACTTGAAAGGAGGGTCGGCAAGCCGGATAGGAAGCGAAGGACAGCTAGCCAGCAAACGAGACAGTGCAAGAGTTCTTTTCAGAAATTAAAGAGTATTTGTCAGAGATAGTTCCATACAGGCCACAATTCCTTTCTTTCATTCATTTATTCACTCATTCATTCATTCATTCGGTCCCTCATTCATTCGTTCGTTCAACAAAGAAACTCCTTCTAACTGTATTTGCCGTTTTGCTCTTTTATTCCCAAGTATTTCCTCCCTCGCCTTGTCCATCCCCATTGTTAGTCTGATAATATTCAGGCAGCTCCCAGTCTCTTGACCTGACCGTCACAAAAAGCCGATTACGGATCCGGTTCTCAAGCAAAAACCATACGCACCAATTATAGAAGTACGCTCCGAGAGAAATCGGTCGCGTTAATTTGCTGGCATCTATTTCCAAAGGAACTGAATGACGATGGAATAGTTTGACAAAACATGTTGAACGTACCTAATTGTCTCCTCGAATCTGTGTTCACGTATAGAGGTCCGATATTATTTTGTATCGGGCTTCCTCCCTTTCCCTGCATTTGATCACGAAGTTGCTGCTGTTTAAGTTGATGTTGATGAATTTGTTCGCGAAGTTGCGGTGACAACGCTGATATTTGATTTTGTGGTGACTGAGAAATTCGTTGATGTTGATTATTATGACCGCCGCCACTGTTGTAAGATTGTTGCGAAGGTTCTTTGTAAGGAGTAGGTGGCTCCTTATATTGAGGAGACGGGGTATGCTGCGGATGCTGAAGATGCGGACTTCCATTTTGACGGCTATGAGACGACGATGACGGTACAGGACTTGTCGGTGAGTCCAATCCGTGATCCAAAGTCATCCCAGAGTCCAGATCCGTTTCAAGCCAGGAACTATGACTTCGTTTTTTCGAACGGTGATGAACTTGCGGTGCTGTTCGAAGAAATATATCCGTGAATAAAGTCAATCAAAAAGAAGAATTGATCTAATTTTTACTCACCGTTTACGTGCTGCGGTCTAATCTGCTGCACAAGACTGTGTGATTTTTCGGTTAATTGTCTAACCTGAATGCTAAGTTCTTGTCTTTGGCGTTGTAGATCGCCGACGAGTTGCTGGACTCGCCTTAGCTCGGCTTCAAGGGCAGCGGTCGTCCCGGAAGGATCCCTTGTAACATTACCAGCGTAGCGTCGCGACGCCTGAAGTTTTTGTCTCAATACGACCAGTTCCTGTTCAAGCCGAGCATTTTCGGCTACTGTCTCTTCGAGTTTCTGAAAGGATGTGAAGTATAGAACCCGCGAATTTATCACTCTAGGCTGGCAAAAAGCGTGGCGATCATCATCAAGGGTCTGCAGACTGTATTCATGTCGTAGCCCCGAAAAATGTACTACTTCATGTGTTTGAAATATTTAGCCGGCTTTGATCCGCTCTAATTATCAAGCAAAGCAAAGCTGTTTTGTGATATCATATTTAGCAATTTTCAGAAGTTGATGGTAGTACCTTGGAATTATGAGCAAGTAGAAGTCTGACCCTACTGAGGTCCCGTTCTAGTAGTAGCTGCTGTTTCCGGTAGCGTTCAACTTCCACCGGATTGCTTCTGCTTCCCTGTAGTTTGTTTCTTAATCCACCCAAAGCTTTTTCCAATATCTCCTGCGCAGGCGATGAAAAAAAGACTTTAATTGTTCCGATTCAAAAATCGAGGGCTTTTAAACGAGCACAAGATGGGCTCAGGTTTTATTTTAATCTGTATTCTTTTTTCAATCACTCCCATCCCACCCTATTCTTTTAATTCCACTGGAGAAAAAAGAAGGCAAAAACAAAAAAGGAATGGAAGTTCAATCCATCGTCAACGCGTCAGAACAAAGTCGTAGCGTACTATCTATACATCAACTCGGTGGCGGGACACATGAGAGCTTCACAGACGCTGAGGCTAAGCTTGATTAGCTAGATTGAATAATTACTGGTTACTGTAGCTGCGTGGGACTCACCTTGTCCTGTTGCAAACTGTGCAGCGTTCCAGATTCCTCTTGAAGTAGCCTGTCCAGTTTGTAAAGCTGCTGTACTTTTGCCTGACAAATTCAAAGTACACAAATATAAAAACTGATGGGAAATAATTCCGTAATGTTATCTAATTGAGAAGTAAAAAATACTTCCGGTCACGAAACGATCACTTAGATTATAAAACTGTGTAGCTTTGAAACGACTGCGTGTTTACTCTGGAATTTAATACAAGTTGTACGTACAATATCATGTGCGATACGTACTACCTGCTAGTTTATGCGCAAAGGCGCGACCTAGCAAAAGGGATTCAGTTACATTAGAGCCCGCGCATTTGTGGTTTGAATAACAACTGGTGGTAGGTTCTTTGGTTGAGAAAATTCCCTTTATATAATCGCACAATTAGCTTGTTGTTCTGAAAATAGATTGTTGACGTGTTCCCAGTTACCGAGGAGGGTTCGCGTTTTGGTAGCTGATTGTGAGTGTAATACCACGACACAAACAATCCCGGACAATCTAACCAACTCTCGTGGGTTACAAGTTAATATTTTTCCATTGTTACTTCCGTCAGCGAGGTGTAAACGTCACCGGTATTTTTTTAAATACATTTCAACAATACCCCGTTAACGGTTCGACTTCCGGTCCCATGAGCAAAGTCAATTGTCAAAGAGGTATCTATTACGCGGAACTAGATTTTGGGAACGACTGGAATGGGTTTTGATATGATTTTTAGATCGAAGGTGAAATTGCAAGGTTTTTAAATAATTCTTACCTGGAGCTGTCCGTGGTCAGGGCTAAGTCTGTCCCAGTCTCTGCGTTCTTCGGCGAGAAGTCGCTGCTCTTGGACTCTCTGATTGAATTCTAGACGATCCCGTACCTCCCTAGTCTTTTCTTGGACAAGATCGTGGCGGGAACCTGACACCCCACTGGTACCGTTAGTCGTGGTACCGCGGTTGTATAACGACCCAAGCTTCACCATATTGTCAACGAGGTTAACCATCGGTTTGCCTTTCTCGTACTGAAGAGAAGAAAAAAAAAAAAAAATGTAAATTACCATTAAAATTGAATCAACGAGAAAGAGGTGTAATCGCAGCATCGGTCTATAATTTTTTTTACCTTCTTCAGATAAAAATATTTCCATAATAAAGGTGGTTTATAACGGACACGAATTTATGAAACAATTATAAAAGCGCTTCAGTTTTCCCATACGTTGCAGCAATCTCGCAGTTTACCGATAGCGATGTAGGGGTAAAAATAAGAAAAGAAAATAAGTCCGTGTTTGGGGTGGAGTTAAGAGGCGCTTCTATGGCGAGGTGTCGCGTTATTACGTGCTCGGGTTGGCGAGGTACATAATTCATTTCACCGTCTAGTAACCGCGACCGGGCGGTGAACCGGAACCCCTAGTGAATCCCGGGTCGACGTCTGCTCGGGACTCAGGGTTGAAACGGGGTTGCAAAGAGACGTTGAAAGGGGAAAACTCACTATAAACAACATTTGCATAAAAGCGGACAAATTGAACCGGGTCGCCCGGCCCACCTCACGGGATTCGAAACTTCTAATTCGTTGCCAGCGCACAAGAAAAAGCTCAGTGTTGCTTTTATTTCTCACCGTTCATCTTCGTTTACGATTCACAGTTCACCTCGTACGTGTCATAATCTCGTAATGAAAATTCAACGAAGTTGAGGGTTGGCTTCACAAATCCGCGGAATTTTTAGTGGACCTGTACGGCCTTGAACAAAAATCTGTGTCAAGAGGTGCTTGTGCCATTTATAAATATTCAGTGTTGCACTGAAGAGCTTTTATGATCAGTATAGATTTTTTTATCTCCTCTTCTTTTTTTGGCTTTTGACTAAATATAGATAAACATCGAGTGCAACGAATCGGTTTTATAAGTTTGCACTAGTCAAACCAGTTTTCATCTTCACTTCTATCTTGGATTAATCTGCGGGATATAATAATTAGATATCGTGGAGGTTGACGATCCATCGCGGTAATAACGAGAACGGTTAAAACTATGGACGTTTCACGATTCAGAGGAGATGCGCGATTAATTAATTACCACGATGTCCTTTTTTATACTGCTTCTTATTCCAGTTTTTGTTTGCGCTTTTTTTTTCTTCCTCTATTCGTCGACACCGTTATTAGTGAGATTAGTTTCTCGATTTAGACGATGATGGTAATCGATAAAACGAAGAGGATGTCGTAAATCCAGGTTTAAACAGACTCACTTGTTTTTCTAGATCCATTAGATGCTTCTTGAGTTCTTCTAGCTTCTGTAGATTTTCGAGTCGTCTAGGTGTGTCAAGTTCTGCGAGTCTGGCCTACAAAAATCGAAGAGAAATATTCATTTTATTAAACGAGTAGAAAAAAAGTATCTCTCATGTTATCAATAATTCAAGCACCATCATTGATTGCCACCCCCATACATTGTAATTGCATATATCATACGTGAATAATGATTAATTATATACACCAAGAAATATCGAAACATAAACCGATTCCGATGACCTAATAGGTCAGGGCAGGCTCTCCTTATGCACCAAGAAAATATAAAGTAATGGCCATCCCAATTATCTTGCACAATGATTATTGATGGGTATTAGATAGATGTGGAACATAAGCATTAACAGAAACTCAAATGGTTTCATTTGTACCGCAGGCAAGAATTTAATTTCGATATAGCTATACAGCTATTCGATTTCTCCATACCGCGATATATAGAGATATTCAGACGAAGAACCATGTTCCGAATGGGTCAGAGAAATTGCTCAGAAATTTCTCCATCTCATACGGCAGATTTTCATTCAATTATACACATTATGTCAATCGATTTCTCTCTAAATTTTTATCAAACAAACTCAATAAAAACTTCAATATAATTTTAATGAATATTTTTACTCTTCGTCGATGACATTACGGATGATATACTGCCGAAGAGTCAGACATCCGTTTTCCGACTGGATGTTATAGGCGGTAAAAAAAATCTACCGCCTCAAAAGTCGATGGACCATACGGTGACTCACATTTGTTTATAAATGAAACTTCGAAGAGGAATTCAAATGAAGGAACTTCGTAAACTTTTTCTTTTTCTTTTTTTTCTAGTTACACGAGAAAAGCGGAGGTTTTAAAGAACACGTTGTTTGACATCACGTGCCCCGAGACAGGTGAAGACGTCGACTGAACGCGAAGTTAAATATTATTTAACTGAACTCTAGCTCGTATAGAAAGGCAAACGCGATCTTCAGTAAGTGGCTTAGCGTACGACGACTATGTCGCCTCTCTCCACCACCTGATCGTGAGCTCCAGTGGCAGTGGTGCAGAGCTGTCCAGGTGAATCGACGCCGAAACGTCGTCGTCGTCGGTTTCACCGTCTCTAATTTTGTCTGACCACCGCGGGCGCGCGTCGATTTTATTGTTACCACAAAAAGGAAATGAATAAAATAAAATCAAAAGAATACAGTAATGGGAAGAGAGAAAAAAAAGAAAGAAAAATAAGTAAGACCGACCATTTGTGGCTTTGATAATCAATGCGAAGCCTTTCTAGGAGAAAATCATGGGAGTCCCATAGGTATATCGATCGTCCAGTAAATGGAAATAGAAAAGGTAGCTAAGATCATATTTTCATACAGATACAAGATGATTCGTCGATTTTAATTCCTTAAAAATTTAATGGGTATGAAATCTCATGTTTTTTTCTTCTCTGCAGAAAAAAAAACGAATTTAATTCGCTAATCTATTCGTACGTATAAGCCGTTGATTTAATGCGGAATGGGGAAAAAGCTGATGGAAAACGCTAGAGGAAAAGGAAAGAGGATTTCAGGCTATCATCAGGTAGATTGAATTGGACGCCTTTTCGCAGTCTACTTCCTAAAGCGATCGTTGCGCGTTTGTTTGATTCCGTGACGCGGGACGCGCGTTAATGACGCGCCGGTACGGAAACCTAGTTCCCCCAAATGAAAATAAAAAAAAGAAAAGAAAAAACATAGTCCGTGACTAAATCTGTTGAATCAGCGGGAACAGGTTCACGGGTAAAAATAAGTAACAAGAAAAGTAGAAATAAAAAATTAGAAAAAAGTTCATGGTTCGTGCCCGGACTATAGTACGTACACGCTGAAAAAAGTATGCATCTATCCTGTGTAGGTGTTTCTTCAAAATGATTAGGAAGAATTCGGAGAATTTGTAGCGGTAAAATGCCGTCTTCTGTCGAGAAAATCTACAGCTTCGTACACACATCAAACCGCAAAATTGTTCGGGCAGTTTTTAAATACCAATTCTGAACAAATGAATGATATAGATTTACCTGGAGCGTACCTAAATCGACTGCCATACCGAAGCGGGAGAAATCGACTAATTGCTCGATTCAGAATTTCAATTGTATTTTAACACATTCACACAAATTCTGTAAGCTCAATCAACGACCGCATTCCGTTTCGTTAATTTACTCAATACCCGCGCGCGGCTTTTTTTTTTCTTTATAACCGCAATGGTATAATTTCGAGTCGAGGCTCGCGCTCACACCTCAAGGATTAATACGAGAGCTAGCTCCGGTAATTTTTGACTTATAACTGTTATTCCTTTCGCTTAGTAAGAGTTCGAATCTATTGAACTTTTATATTTTTATCACGAATGCGTAATGTAAGAATATTATTTGCACACACGGGCTGAAGGATATTTAAGTAGCTCGGGTAGGCTGACCGAAAGAATAAATTTCGTTCCTTCATTAAACAATGGCCGCATGTTTTCATATTCACGGAGGTGGTTGTTAGGGAAGTTTTTGTAAGACGAACAAAAGCTCTGCTCTGGGTTAGGCTGTAGCTATGGCGTTTTGTGAAATCATAACTTTTAACGACGTTGATTAAATTTAAACAGATTTTTTCCGGCGACCCGGGCAGTCGTCGTCATCGCTGCGTGGCTTGGAATTCAACATTCGCTTCTTCCCTTATACTTCATCGTCGGTGTTACAAAGTCCGATGTACTTTAGCGGTATCATAACTGAAATTGAGACAAAACTCGTGAAGTTTGACGGGTATAAAAACGATTTCCTCAATTATTCTTTACAGTTATATAATTTAAATTCAGAGCAGCTGTTATCTACATTCTGAAAATTGCTCCGAAATCCTCCAGGTGCCGAACATCTTTAGATCGAAGTTATATACCGCCAGCCGCGGCATGAACGATTAATCGTCGCTTTAAATTGAAATTGAAATTTCACCCCCTACCCTACCCCCTTGAATCGTATTATCGATTCGTTGGTTCTAAAAAAAATAAAACGTCAGTTTCAAGCCACTGTCCCTATGTTCTCTCATTCCGTCTCGTCTGGCGATCCAACCTAAACTGACGAAGTAGGATTCGCGGGTTTAATCTGCGCGCGAAGAAACACTGCGACTGACAATGAGTTATCGAATCGTAACGGCATTCTGCAGGACGTAATCGCGAGGGTTCGAAAGCTTCGATAGCTCTCACAATTCTCCGCTACTGAAATTTCGAAACGGAAAGAACAAAAACCATGAGAAATTTATGAGCTTGCGGCAGATTCTAGGCCTGCTGCAGTTGCACGAAAATACAATTGAAATGCTGAAAATCGAGAAAAAAATGAGAACCGTAGAAATGGAGAGAAAAATGATACTTTTATTCGGCCTAGAAAAAGCAGGCTTGAAAAACAATTTTCAAAGAGAAACAATAAATGCCTTATTATACTTTTTAATCTCGTTACTTCGCGTTTTCCTTCTTCTTCTTCTTCTTCTTATTTCTCATAAATTAATTTGCTCTTCTCAGTACAGCAGGAGGCAAGTACTTTTAATTGCAGCGCACAAATTTTTTTTCTCCACTTTAATTCTTGATTTTCTCCACACTTTACTTTGATAGATGTTGTAAGAACCGAGTCCACGGAAAGCTTTTAGAGTATTTTTCTTTTTAAAAATTGCGTTACTCCGGCAATTGGAGCGCGTCAGTTTTTATGAGAAAAAAAAATAATAATAATGACAAAATCAGAATCACATATCGAATGTCACCACAGCAGCGATGGCAGAACTAAGTTAAGTGAGCACTTAAAAATGCTGGTCACAATCAAACGGATTAAAAATAAAAGTCCGAAGCAAGAGCATGTTTTGAGAAGATATTGATATATGTGAACCATGTAGAAATTACACGTTTTTCGTTTCGACCTTGTACATATTATCGCTGAGAACAAACAAATGAAAGAGAAAGAAAAAAAATTGGAGCGGGTAAACGAGTTTGTAAAGTTGAGTGGATTAAAATTTAATGTAATTGTGTAAACGGAGGCTGAAGCTCGCTCGCCGCAGCGAAGGTTCTGAGCCGTATAAATCATGAATTGTATCAGCGTGAGAATTGTTCTCATATAGCCTCAGTTTATTTCAATCATTTATAAATTTACTTTTCAGTTTTTTTTATTACATAAAATGATTATACGACGCATTGTTCAACCCCGTCAATTACTTTTGCGCATTATTCATTACTCGAAAATGGAAGTGATTAGGATAATAAATTTAATTTTCGCTAGATAAAGTGTCGAATTCTTAATTACTAGCTTTTGCCCGCGACTTCGTCTTTGGCAAAAAATTGATAATAATTGATAACAGTCGTTAGGTCATGTCGACATTCACCGGGGTATACCTTCGATTTTTGTCGATTTTAGGGTCAAAAATTGACAATTTTTTGGGGGGATTTTTCTATGGGTTTCTTACGCATTTTGAGCTCAGAAATCGGAATCTGCAAGCCAAATAGATATATCTATGAAATTGATCGAGTTATCGCCAATTTATCGCTCTGAAGAGTAAAAAAATGAAGATATCCCGATAGGATTTATTCGTAGCTCAATTCAGTCAACGTATTCGTGTTCCTGAGGTCAAAATACGTTAGAAACGTGTCCTACGATCAATTTTAAAAATACTTCATTTTTGGCCCCAAAATCGAAAAAATCCAAAGGGGTATACCTTAGATTTTTGCCGATTTTGGGGTCAAAAATGAAGAATTTTTAAAATCGATCGTAGGATACTTTTCTTATGTATTTTGAGCCCAGGAATTCGAATCCCTAAGTTAAATTGACCTATCTCTAAAATTAATCAAGTTATCGCCAATTTATCGCTCTGAAAAGTGAAAAAATGAAGATATCTCGATAGGATTAATTCCTAGCTTAATTTACCCAACGGATTCGTGTTCCTGAGGTCAAAATACGTTAGAAAAGTGTCCTATAATCAATTCAAAAAATACTTCATTTTTGGCCCAAAAATCGAAAAAATCTAAAGGGGTATAGCTTAGATTTTTGTCGATTTTAGGGCCAAAAATGAAGTATTTTTTAAATTGATCGTAGGACACTTTTCTAACGTATTTTGACCTCAGGAACACGAATCTGTAAGCTAAATTGATCTATCTATAAAATTGATCGAGTTATCGCCAATTTATCGCTCTGAAGAGTAAAAAAATGAAGATATCTCGATAGGATTTATTCGTAGCTCAATTCAGTCAACGGATTCGTGTTCCTGAGGTAAAAATACGTTGAAAAAGTGTCCTACGAACCATTTTAAAAATTCTTCATTTTTTACCCCAAAATCGTCAAAAATCTAAGGTATACCCCTTTGGATTTTTTCGATTTTTGGGCCAAAAATGAAGTATTTTTTAAATTGATCGTAGGACACTTTTTTAATGTATTTTGACCTCAGGAACACAAATCCGTTCATTAAATCGAGCCACAAATAAATCCCATCGAGATATTTTCATTTTTTCACTTTTCGGAACGATAAATCGGCGATAACTCGATCATTTTCATAGATAGATTAATTTGGCTTTCAAATCTGTGTTCCTGAGGTCAAAATACGTTAGAAAAGTGTCCTTCGATCAATTTCAAAAATACTTCATTTTTGACCCTGAAATCGAATAAAAAAAGTGCCTGGAAGTTCTAAGAATCACAATTTATATTTTACGAGCTTCTACCCGCGACTCCGTCTGCGGCAGAAAATTGATAATACTTGATAACAAATCTTAAGCCATGTCATATATCGGGATAAAAAGTATCCTATGTGTTAATTCAGGTTATAACCATGTGTGTGCTAAATTTCATGCAAATCCGTTCAGCCGCTTTTGCGTGACTGAGTAACAAACTTCTAAACATACAAATTTAAAAATTCATATTATTAGTAGGATAATATCGTTGGGTTCTCTCTAAAAAGCACCAACTAATCCCAGCTCATAATAAATCGAAGGAAAAGTTTTCATCTACCATATAGCCATAGGTGTAATAAATTGGCGATGCACCTGTAAAAATTGTGAGAGAAAAAACACCATCATCAATACCAAGGAAAAACATTGTTAATTAGTCGGAAAATTCAGTGTGCAGATTAATATGTGGTTAGTGAAGATACGAGACGAATTTTCCCAGTAAAAGCACCATTGATTCCATTGTCCCCGAGCAGGAAGATAAAGAAAGTTCCATGATCGAAAAAAGTTTCCACCATCGCCTGTAAACGCTGTTTATGAAATGAAAATAAAAATAACATGAAACCAAACTAAAATAGACACCTGAGATTCGATTTCGACGTGACAAGTCTCCATCGCTTTGCAGAGGGTCGCACCTTGCCGCCGAAGTTGGATCAGTAGCAAAACCAATTCCTCGTGGGTTCGTCCCAGCAATTCTCCTGCTGACACCTGAACCAGGTCACCACCTCCGGTTCCTCTCTGAGGATTCTCACCAGGCTGCGGGGAGTTCATGCAAGACGTTTACTCACTCCTCAAATCACAAAACTTATTCTATTCGACGCAGACTACTCGCCGTACGTTGGTTAAATTCGGAGCTTTCACGGGTTTTCTTCCTTTCTTTCTTTTCTTTTTTTTTGTTTTTTTTTTCATCGAAACGTCAACGTACAACGCACTTACCGTACCCTATAAGAAACGGATTATCTTATATCACTAACTAAAATTATCACACATGTTGTCTCGGATAAATTATATTTGAAAAATTTTCAGAACTTTTATACGGTACATTTGAAAGGGATACTGTTGTCAGATGTTATCCCCCCCCCGCAATTCTTTTTGATATTTTTTTGTTGTTTGTTCTTCTCATTCCAGTTTTCGGTTGGTCCTGAACCCGCGGGGATATATTTTCGCGCATGATAACTGCGCTTGGGGTCTAAGCCTTATAAAAATAACGATACGGTGTGGATTACACGTAATACCCATATAGATATTTATTGTGCCGGGTATTTGGTGGTCGAAAAACAAGGCAGAAAGCAGAATAAAAAGGAAGACAAACAAATAAATAAATAAATAAATAAATGAATATATAGAATAACCAGAAGAGGGCAGCAGAAATGGGAATGGGTTTGTAACCGGACCATATAATGTCGTAAAATCGGCTGAGAGAAGAGTATAGTAACAAAATTTATGACCGACGGTTTTCATACCTCGGAGAAAATCCCAACGCCTGGCACTCCGATACTCCGCTCTCTAGGTGTATACACATCGGTATAAACAGGAAGAGTAGGAAAAAGCAAGAATGGAGAAGAAAATAAAACTGGGTAAGGCGGAAATAAGTAAATGAATAATTGAGCGAATAAGAAGGTAAAAGTGGAGAGTGTCGTTTCGCGCTGTAAGCAGCGACACGTTTTACTCGCACGTCATCACTCGATAACGCACGCGAAAATAGCATAAAGGATACGTAGACACGAATATTGTGTAAATTGCTATATGTATAGCCGTAGGTGTAACACGCGCAGCTATATGTCAAAAGCTCCCTTGTTGCGGGTAACGCACGTTGCCGACGGACGTATTAGGGAAAACCCGCGTAATCTCGGGAAGCCGTTCATTCCTCTGCAGAGCTTAAAGTTTTCTTTGTCTTTTTATTCGTCATTGTTTTTTCTTTTTTCTTTCGCTACCCCTCTTTATATCCATTCCGGTAAAACTGCCCTCGCGCTTCAATGACTTTACGAACGTCCTGCATCGCGGGTACCGCCATAGCGAAGTTTTTATAACCCAGAATTATACGCGCTTGCGGAGATGAATGTTCCCGGTTCGATATAAAGCTCGCTCATTCCGTTAGAATTTCGATTACCACAGTATAAACACGTTATATCTAAAACACTTTCCGTAAAATTAACCCCTGAAATCATATCGGGAGTTATACTCACGGATATATTCACTACATGTACCTATACTTATGTTCACGCGTTCATCATATTGAAGAAAACTCGAAAACTCCCTCTCATCGCACCGTCGTGCGAATAAAAGCTTGATGAAAAACGAAAAAAGCTCGATCGGAAAACTCGTGTACACAGTTTCAGTGGCTCTTTTAAAGATACATTTCAATGGAACTACATGCACCGAGAATATATAAGTTGCAACGAATTCAGTCGAACGCGGATCACGAAGAAGTTCCTCCTGGCACCGAGGAACCGGTACTGTAACTGCATTCACGGATCTCTGGATCAGACTCTGGGGCTCCGAGTCTCGCTTGGCGAGCTGAAAGTCGTCTGGGGTCGGTTTCGTGTACCTACATTGCAGTGCCGTGTGTTGTCCTCGTCCCTCACTCCTAGTTCTTCTTCTTCTTTTTAGTTTTGTTTTTTCCCCCTTTTTTTTTTGTTTTTTTTTTTCATTGAGATCGGTTCACTTCGGCCTCTGCCCTTGCACTCCCCCGCTACAGGAACCAGTCCGCGGACTCTGTAGTCGTCTTATGCAGTCTTAGTTTTACCTTAGAGTTAAACTCAACTCGCCTGCATCCTCGGGCGTAATGCCAATTGGCTAAAGAAATACGCCATGAACTGATCCTTGCGAAAATCTTCAGGAATTATTCATCCGATACGAAAAAACGATCGGATCGATATCTCCTCTCGGGATGAATGATCTCACCTTGTCTTCCTCGCGGTGAACAGAGCGATTATCTGAACATGGAATTCGCAGTTATCGGGGAAATTCCGGCGAGGATGAGGACGTGGCATTGCTAGAGCCAATTCGGAATTTGGATGAATGTTTTTCAGAAGTGAAAGATGTAACGTACATATGCGCCAAATTCCATTTCACATTTCAGAGAACGCGAGGGTCTACGTTTTTCTCCGTGCATCGAAGAGGAATACTATATTGCATTTTCAAGTTCTTCCGTTCTTCCACTTCGTGAATTTTCTCTCTCCATACATCTTCCGATAGTATATGAAATACTTTTTTTTTTCTCTTCTCAAGTCCCAGTTGAAGTTAAACTTGATAATTGTCCAGATATTTTGCCAGCGTTCATTCTGTCACGGCAGTGTATCGAGATAATTTTTATTTCATTGAGTTGATTGCTTTCGTTTCCTTTCTTTTTTTTTTTCTTGTATATTATCACCTACTAAGCCACAGCTTCTCGGATATGGCTTCTTCAGACAGATAATCGGACTTTGCGCTTAACCCGGCTAGACGGCGTTGGTATGAAATTTCCTTTACTCCAGTTATTCCGATTAATTTTTCACCCTTCCGACGTTAATTATACTGTCCAGGAATTCGTCATACCGTATTTCTATGGAAACTCAGCGATGAGAAAATGCAAATAATTCCCACCTACCCCAAGGGATTATAGTATAATAATTTATTCTTGTGTGGAAACTATAGGGAATAGGTCGAAGGACTGAAACGAGAATCGAATATATACGAAGTAAGTAAGTACGTATATGCAGCACAGTTTCAACTAAAGCCTAGATTTTGTATTCTCAGCACGACGCGCGTGATGTGAGGCGGTGAGAAAATCGAGATCTGTCCGATTGTCCATTTATTTGGCAGCTATGCGGCGCACGATTTGATTCGTTGATTGGTGGTCGGGGATTTCGACTGATTGGACAATTACGGAGACTTGAGAAAAATTCAAATTAATGTCAGTAAAATTATGTAACGCTCCAGTTAAGATTTCTGAAGGAAGGTTATCGGCAACACTCTGACTTCGTTCGGAAAATAAATTAGAGTAAAATAACTTTAAAAAAAAAAAGTACATTCGTTCACGGGTCGTGAAGAATTCGATATTCTCGATCTACATTCTACCTCATTCAGCCACTCAATATCTCAGCAATTATACCGATGGATTATTGAGGTCGATTTGATTACACGTCGTTGAATACCTCCCAGCGATGAGTAAAGAGGACAAGTGATTTGACCGGTCTATTGATTCGATCGGTAGAATATATGTGATGTATAGTTTACCAGAATTTTGGCGTTGTTCCAGAGAACGTGATTTTTTATTTATTTTTTTTTTCTTCTGACCCGGTATAATAATTGTTGCCAAAGTTTTTAGCCTCGACGCAGCGTCTGAGGTTTGAGAGATTAGAAGAAGAGAAAAAAAGTTTCTTCTTTGCGGGATATGAACGGTTGAGATTAAAAAAATTTTCATCGTGAAAAGTCGTGGCTAAAACTGGACGCGTAGTAAGTTTTGAGTGCGGTGAAAATTTTCGCCGTGATAATTACTTGTAATATCATCAAAGTTGACGATCTACTTTTAATTTATCTCCTCCTGCTGCAGGAAAAGTAGCGGACCCTTTTGCTCGTTAACTTTCCCTTTAATTCCAATTTCTGCCGACATCTAACACGCACACCCTGCACGTCGTCCGACTACGGGGAGTCTTACCTCGTTATTTATTCTATTTACCGAGCGGAACTAGATTACCTCGTTTCTTTATATAATTACTAAAGTTATTTACAACTAGTTGTTAGTTGACACGGCAGAAAATAAATTTGAAAAGAAAAAAAAATTATAGAAACAGGAATATGTAATTACCAGACACAATAAAAATTGATGAATTCAGGCTAGAGCGGATTCAATTCACCCTGGTATTTCATTAAGTTCCGGTAGACCGGCCTGATTTGATTTTCTAGTGCTGTAAATTGCTGTTCAAAATTTGCCAAAAACAAAAAGTGTAACTGTTATAACGCGTAATTACAACTTATGGAATTTTCAAGTGCGTGCATAGGGAGAGTCACCAGAGCCTCCGCCTATTCGGACACCTTTGGTGACTCTCTCTGTGTGAGACGCCGCTTGACTAGATTCAACGTACGACCATGTACAACTTGAATAACCTCATACCTGTCGCATACGAAACGTGAGTATAATTAATTAATCCACTATAATGAAAGCAGTCACTACCGGGAACGCAGCAACACCGTTGCTAGCATTTGTAGGTACTGATTTGTTCAACACGCGTAACGACTAGTTCACCCAACTATTTGAACCCACGCCAGAAAATCGCCAGACAATTATCGCCGAGCTGCTGCGTATTAATTAACTAAATTCTAGAAGACATCATTTATAATTAGCAATTAACGGCAACTAGTTTCTATCGGAGGTATCCAACTGATGCATCAAAAACATCTCATCGATAAGTGACAAAATTCTATTTGAATTATGAATGTGTAATATCGGTTAGCAGTTTTTGTTCTCTTCCATATTAAAAACTTTTGCAATTTTTCTGATGACCAGCAATTACATTTTTTAAAGTAAGAACTCTCGCAAAATAACGAAGCAAATTTGGTTCTCCATTAAGTTTTTTCTCTGTAATACAGAATACTCGTGATTGCTTTCAAAGATCGGTCTTTAGGATTCTGCAATTTCCATTTTAAATGAAATGATGTAAAGTTTCAGCGATCCAAAACAAAAGTATAAACTACGAAATATGTCTATTGAAAAAAAGTAATAAATTGTCCTACGGCATAATCCCCCAGAAGTCTGGCCTGATTAAAATTTCGATTGTAAAATACAACCTTCAATTAATTGTCAACTCTAATAAAACAAGAGATCGGATAATAGAGAATATTTGATGAGAAATGTATTTGAAATGTAGCTCGAATGGTTATTAGACCGGATATATACTGTACAGAGGTATATTTATGTTACACATGTGTATAGATTTTCGAGTGTACAATTATAGCTCGTATAAATAAAACGGATGTCCAGCGCACGAGACATTCCTCGGAATTGAAATGTGTGAATTTACATTATTCGGCAAGTGTCAGATGATACGAAAATTTGCCATTGTTGTAAATCGTGTTTCTAGTTTGTTTTTTTTTCTATTATAAACCTGGAAAAAATATATGCATTCATTTTCGTTGTTTCAACGGCAAACGGAAGTTGAGCGTTCGGGTTGCATCCGGTAATATATACCAAGCGAAATTGTCGAGAAATAATATAAACCTCGAGATAAGCCGGTAAAATAATTTCGTGCGGTATTAGATTTGATATATTTCTTATATGGGTTATGATAAGATGCGCTTATTATTGATCTACTGTAACGATTTCAGATCAGTGCAGTCTGGTTTACTTCTCGTGCTAGGAATTATAATCATTTTGATACGACGTCATACGTTTATATTATAGGGTAAAAATCTTCCCCGGACTAGAATATATCCATGATCTCCTGTTCCACGGCAATGAATAATGGCGGAAGTACTTTTCGGAGCAGATTGGAACTGCGGAATTGAAATAAGGGAATTCTATGAATATTTCAATACTCCATTATTATACGATCGTTATATGCACGCCTGACTTTCGGGGTATAAATATTTTCGTGGATGATTATATTCGTTACTCTTAAAAATGGTGTGCGATAGAGTAAAAATAGAAAAAACAATCATAATAATAAATAGAAGGAATAAATAAACATAAACAAACTAAAATAAAACACCTCGTGACGGAATTTCGCCCGTCATACGTTCAACCGTTTTTGAAGTCGAGTTGAAATTCATGATATTGGACGGCTAGTTGTACAGCATTCCTCGCGATACATTATACATCACATTCATGCTCGACGCCGCCCCTGTGAAACCGAGTTATTCAATAACTAAGCTCTCTTTTTTTTACCTATATAGACGGAAACAGGTGCTTTGAGCATATCGATTACAATCCTTCGATATTGTCAAGGCGACTTTCCTCGAGACGTCTCATTATATATCTAATAACCAGACAATCCGATACCGGTTCCAATCTAATAAAATGAAACGGAAAAAAATGAATGAAAAAGATCATTATGTGCATGAAAGGAAATACAATAATTTATCCGAGACAATTTGTGATTTTACACCAGATAAACATGAATGTAAAATACGTACAGTGTATCTGCTTATATGCTAAGATTCAGGGATAAAGGGTGAAAATCTCTGGATATATCTGTATATCTATCGAGCTTTTAAATAACTCACCCTTTTGTTCAGAAGTTCATTGTTGTCTCGATGGTTGGTGTTGCGATGGGTTTGCCTACCGTGACCATTCACATTCATTTCACCGACACGTTCGATTCTATCGAAGTCCCTTCCAACGGGGCTGCCGATTGTTCGTTCGACTGGAAATATTGATTGAAAATCAAATTATTAATTATATATATCGTTATTTATTATCTCCTGACACGCAGCTATTTCGTATAGGTATACACTAACAAACTGCAGGGAAAAGATTCGGGAGAATGACAGAAAAAAAAAATGATAAAAAAGCGTTTCACCATTCACAAGTCCGTTTCAATTTCAGTACAAGTTCTTTTTTAGCTCGATACCTGTCTGGTAAAAGGTGTATTTCGGGATTTCCGTTATAGATATTTGTTGTAGGTAGAAAGGCGGAAATTGTTTGAGGGTAATAATTAAGTCGGTCTATCACTTGAGCAAGTGGTTATATCGCATAAACTTTTGAGCTCTTGACTCTGATTCTTCGAAGGGATGAAATTTTTCGGTAAAGATATGGAATTTACAATTTATACGGTTAAATTTGTTCAGCGTAGATTGACGCGATGAGAAGTTAATGGTGACGTTTTATCTACTTTTGTTTTGAACGGGATTCCCCGACGGTGTAAGAGAGAAAATAGAAGGGGGAAAATCGGGGTGGGTTTTAAGGGGGAGTAACCTTTACCGGTAAGAATGGAAAATGTATTTCCACGCTTAAGAGGTTAAAGTAAAGTCGTTCGTTCAAGAGGAATTCGTGAAATCAACGAGGCGATTCGTAAGGTCTCCTGCCTAAAGCCATTATGCTTGCATGCCAAAGGCAGTTCAACTGCAAACAATGAATTATTCATCGTTTCTACTGTGCCAGCCACTCTGGCTTTTGGTGTACCTTAAGCCAAGAATGAAGCCGCTGTTACGACGCGAATCACTGCACACTTAACTCCTAGTATCTCCCCAAATCTCTCGATTAGCTGAGATTAACTTCTCTCAGAAAAAGTTTATCTTTCCATTCGGCGATAAGAAGAAAGAAGAGAAGAAAAAAGGATCTGCCAAATTAACCTCAGCTTCACGTACATTTCGTATACCGACGTAAAAAAAAAAAAGAAAAATAATAATTTCTCGAGCTTTATCGCCTCTCTAAGTACATCGCCTTGCAGGTTGTGAATTTCATCGGCTAAAACAAAGCGGAGTATATTTTGGATTTTCGCTCGAATTAAGGGGTAGATATTTCCTAAAGCTGGAATAATTGGAGTCCCGAGGGCGTCTTAAGGTTACGGTAGGTAGGGAGCGAATGAATTCACTGGCTCCGCTTTGCCTTTCCATTATTCCAGAGGCAACCTGTGCGGTGACATACGTCCCGCAGTCCTCCTCCTGGCCTTTGAATAATTAAACTCGACACGCGACTTACGTCCGAAACGCGCACCAGAACTTTGCTCTCTTCGGACTTTATGAGGCACTGCAGGACAGGGGGAAGTTTAGAATTTAGGTACAGCTGGTTTAGCTGGTTGAGCTTCAAAGCTTAGTTTTCTCCCTCATATGAGAAAACACGACGCTTTTAATGGAAACAAGAAAATGAGTAAACGGTACAAAATATCATTACCATTCCCATAAAGTCTGAACTTTTTTTCCCTCGATTCAACTAATGTCCCTAAAAACTGTTGTGGGTAATAATTTCCTGCGACTCTCACGTCAACTGGCAATTAATTTCGCTTGATAATTAGCCTCTGGTACGTGACTCGTTTCATTTAATTGTACTTTGTGTATGAAATTCACATATTGTTGTGTGAATTAAAATTATGGTCTTTTGTTTTTGTGCCTCCATTATCAGTGGTAGCATATGTGCCGTTTCCGAAGTTTGGCAATAGCGAAACATCGTCATTTCCTGTCTTATCGATGTACCAGTGAATTATTTCCGGTTTCAGATCAATAAATTTGACCATTCTCATTGTCAGTGCACTACTCGGACAAGTTTGCCTTCGGTAAACACAATGGAATCGAAATCAATGCTCTTCGTAGTTGAAGCGACACACGCGAGGTCGCACCAGAAACCTGGACTTAAAATTCGCCGAGCAAATATCGCGGGAAAAGAACGAGAGAAAACGGTATTGCAAATAAATTCAGCGATCTCACCCCGATGGACAAACACACGCGTTTCTCTTTTTTTTTTTACCTTTTCCTGCTCTTTTTCCAAACAAACTTCCAAGATGCGAAATCGTATTATTCCCAGTCAATTTATTGTGTGTCTACTGCGATCGATCTCTACGGAGTTAATTAAAAATACTACCTGTCACTTAACAGAAACCACATAATGATTAATCAGACAACTTTTCTCACGTTCCTCCGTAAAACATTTCCGTATTTTTTATCACCTTTGATTCGATCAATTATGGGAAACAAAAAAAAAGGAATCTGGGTGTTTCTGGGTTATTTTGGTCGCAACTTTCCCCAAATTAAGTCTGAGGTATCTCCATTGATAATACGACAATGGACAATTCTAACAATAATAGTCTAGATCGTTGGAAGTGTTGGAGAAGTTGCTTGGGAACAATGGACAATCGTACTTCGGTATAGATTGAACTCCTAACCCTGCAAGTTTTGTTACAAGGATTCGAAACACGTAGCAAGTTGCACGTATAGATATCTGGTACAGGAAGGTAGAAGAAGTATGTGTAGTGAGATGGACGGAAGGTAGAAGAAAAAAAAAAAAAAAAACAAAGAAAAAAAAGGAGGGCAATAGGTAAGTATGGAGTGGGCTTAATTTTGAGTGGAATATAAATGAAATACTTGCCTGGACTATGCGAATGAGATTCGCTGTCGTTTGGACTGGAAACTCGATGTCCATTAGGAGATATCACCCTTAAGGGTCCAGCGGGACTCGCTGGCATTCTCCTCTGTACGGGTGGTTCCTGCTTCAACTGACCACTTCCTGGCGACGTGATTCTCGCCTCCCTGTGCAGCAGATGTAATAAACAAACGCCTGTTAATTTAATTAAAACTATACAGCAAGTAACCTTCAACTGATACCAGTAATATATGTTTATTAAACGACCACAACCGTCAGACGACGAAAAACCCTCTCACATAATTGAACCCGCATTTTCAGCAGTCAAAACTCTTTATGAGACAGATATTATCATTCATCATCTTCTTTCTTTGTAGAGTAACAGAAACAGGGTTTTAACACAACGACGCGGTATAATGATCAACTTTTCTGATTAATTGAAAAATATTAAACTTTCACCACGCCACATGAATAATTCCCGCGTACGATTTGAATTTCAAAGATCATTCCAAATAAGCCTGCCCGTTAATATCGTCATCATTATTTTTATTTTAGAAAGGTTGGCATACGTTCGAAGATTGAATATCAAACAGTTTCGCTCAGAAAATTTACACTCAATTTTGTTTGAATTGGTTCTCGTGGAAAGCGATGAGATGGGGGTGGCTATAACCTAAAATCAATTATTTCGCAAATTGGCAACTTTCAGGTAGCATAAAACAGCGAGAATCGGTAACCAACCGAACGAAAAAAAAAGAGGTTTTTTTTTTCACATAAACGAAATACCTGTACGTGTCCTGTGAGCTCAAACTTGTATCGCCTTTAATACTTTTGTCCGCGATACGATTTTTTTTTCTTTTGTTTTTTTCTGTTATCTATAGAAATCAACTAGACGGAAAAGCCGCAAGCGGGTTTTCCTCCGGCTCTAAAACTTACCGCGGAACCTCGCATCTCTCTTTCATATAACTGCCATATAAACGCGTTAATGTTCAAAAGTTTTACATCCCCTACTTCTGCACCCCTACCGTATCATATTCGTCCTACATTCGATTTCGAATTTTCCCTCACTTTATTACCCCTGCGACATTTTCTTTTGTTTTTTTTTTTTTTTCTCAAATGACCAACCGATTCAATGGTTCGATCTTGAGAGTTTCGTACTCCCCACGGGGTATCAAACTCCGCTGCACTTACCCTGTAGACGTCATCCTGACGTCTCCAACGCTAACGGCGGCGGTACGTTCTAACGGGCGGGTAAGCGGAAGTGTCGTTTGTTGAACCGGATGCGACTGGTGGTGCGCGTTTCCACGAGGAAGAGGAGGCTGCGTCAGCGTTCTCTGGGACAACTGCGACGTGCTGATGGCCCTGGGTGGCAGAGGGTCTCGTCCGATCACCGATCCCGACCCGGACGCTGAAATAAAATCGACAATTATAGACCTTGCAGTTCACGTTCATCTCCCACCTGCAGAGCTGATCGGTATGTACATTAAAGCTTACAAGTTAGATACCCGAGTGTATAATTCATCTGATTTATAACCTATCCGCTGCACAATTCTGTGAAAAAAATCACCACGAAAAAGTGGCGTAATCTTTTCGGTTTCGCGATAACGTATGGTACACGATACGCATTGAAGTAATGTCCAGTTTCTGGAGGCGTCCGGTTATCGGTTGTCAGCGTCCAAGGGAAATCCTGAAACGACGGGGTCCGGTGGACACGCAACACAATGGGTATCGAACTGCTGACGTCATCCGGAAACCATTTCCATCTTATCGGAACTTATGTACAAGTCGAAACGCCGCGACGTTTACTCGACTGGACGATCAGTCAAACTGGAACCGCCCGCGCTGGAGAGTTTTTTCATTGACCGCATAAAATACGTTTGTAGAAACGTACGGAATGTGGTAGGTATTTTTGAAAATATAGAAAATTATGTGAAGGATTTTTTTATCATTATTTTAGTTTCAGTTTCTCTGCGATTTATTTTACGAAGTTTGATCCATGCGCCCAATTTCGAGGAGGAGGTATATGCGAGCTTCAGGTACCTCGAACTGGAGATAAGAAGACAGAATTAAGAGGAGGCTCAGCCGCCATCAAACTCAAAGTTTATCCAATAAACAGATAAAAGTTTGAGAAAGTTGATATTTTATCAGTCTCCAGAAAAAAAAATGAAAGTTTTATTCCAACGGGATAATCTTGATTACATCACAACTAAATGATATTTATAATCTGATAACCGATACTCTCAGCCTCCTGTAGCGCTTTTTTCGCTTCAAGGGTCCTCGAATCAATCCACGTTTACGATATATCAATAAACCGGATAATATACACGACGTCGTCTTCAACGGGTCAATTACCTCTGCGGATTGACGAAAAGTAAACGTTGTCTAGTCGAACGATAATCGGCGAAGTGTACAACTATAAAGCATATCCTATATCGGTGTAAACGGTATAATTTTTTGGTAAATGTCGGAGAAATGACATTTGTTCTGTTAAATTCAATCAGAGTTGAAGAATCGATCGATCGTCGGTATGCTACTCCGCTGTCGCGTCACGCGATCCAGTTCCTCAAGGAAGCATATATGCATATAAAGTCAACGCCTGCACTGCCACCGACGCCGCGGAACGCGACGCGACACGACGCTTCCATCGGTTGGAAAATCTTTTTCAGGAAACACCGCGAAAGCACGCGAAAGGTTTTTCCAATGGAAATAGCGCTGTACTAGCATTGGCATATATGCATGCTGCAAATTACATGTATATGTCTACTTAGTATGTCTGTCTGGGTAAATGTGATGGTACCGCATGAAAATATCTGCATATTTCATACACAGCTGCTAGTTCTTTCATTTTTCCGTTTACAGGCGAATTTTTCATCATCTCTATGGAGAATGGATATTTCTGTACAGATATATATACGTAGTTACAATCGCGTTCGATGAGACCGGAGTTTTATTTCCACAGTTGAAAAATTTTACTGTCTGGTAGAATTTCCCACGCGTTACAATTTTGCAAGCGCAATACATCATTTTTCGCCGAATTATCTCAATCGAATCTCTTGGGATTTGAAATGATGAGACTACTATGGTCGCGGTAATGCCACGCCCTTGGTACTTAAATTCTTGGTCGTCAAGGTATTTGCTGTATAAAGGGCGAGATTTTGGTCTATGAATATTTGAAATCACTGCGCCACGGTGTGCTCGTATATTATGAATGAAGTGGGTTACCAATTTCCGATTTACCGCATGAAATCGACATCGAACGTTTAAGCGATTACCGGAAGTGTAGTTCGGGGAGGTGGAATTCCCCTTCGAAGAAATAGTTGAGCTGCAGGTAGCAGACTATATGATCATTGCGTATGTATACGTATAGTGTAGGAGATGAAATACCGATCGCTCCTTCGCAGATCGATCGTCATTACGCAATGAAGGTCTGACAGCAGCAGCGGCGGGAGGACGAGGAGCAGGAGCGAAAACAGGAGCAAAGTTTCTTGTACGTGGCGAGCACCAAAGATCCCACAAAGAGTTTGACGGGGCGAAAACGGAAAGCAGCAGCTGACCTAAAGACGTATTTCGAATCCCCGAGGAACTACTTCCTAGTAGAATAGCCCGAGGTATACATATAACCTACTTCTGTGAATCCTCGCGCTAGATCCTGGTCGAATTAACACGTCGGTTACCAGCGTCAAACAGCCAAAGGGTGAACTTGAATATTCATGCCGCAGCAAAGGAGATGCGGTGGAATGGGTATAAGGAAGGGTTTTCGCGTAGGTACCTACTAACGGGCCCTTCGCCTTCCTCATCATCATTCTCCTTCTCATTCGCATCCTCCTCCTCTTCCAACGTTCTCCAACCTCCCTTCCTTGTCCATACTACCTCCTCTCTCTTTCTCTATGCGTAAGTAATTCCATTCGCTTCTCCTCCAGGATCTGCTCGGATTATTTTACATGCAAATGACGCCTGAATTTCGGAGGTGAACGAAGCTCGTTCATTTCACCCCTTCCATCCTCCTCTTATTTTCACACTACCTACTCAGTTTATACTTTCCTTCGATATATTTTTCCGATAGCTAATACTCGTCCGGCTGATAATCGCTTTCGCAGTAATTGCTTCGAATTCGAAGTCCAGAAGCAAAAAACGAAAAAAAATAATGTGACCGCATAGGACAGTCCTGCAAGAAACATCGAACAGGATATTGGACGTGAAGTGTTTTTTTTTTTTTCTTTCTTTTCAAAGGCGTGTCCCCGTCGGCCTGACTTCTGTGACATGACGATAACGCGAATGGCGAACGTTGACGCTCTTAGAAATGAAAGGGTTAATATAATCAATAAATTCGTTAGGATGGAGGATAGGTTCTGTATATATACCGTGCTCCGGATGTGCTCGTAGTGATTCTATTCAGAATGGAATAGTGGTGAAATTCTATTACTCGCCATTACGCTTTCGCACCGTGTACATACAACCGTCGCACAGTTTAGTCGTTCGATTAAATTTCGCTGGCACGGCATGCGTGTTAGTTGGGTGCTTGCGATGCGGATTCTATAAACGCTCGAGTGAAAAGCGCAAGGATCACAGTTGACGAGACGGAAAATCAGATGACAATAAGTTCTTAATGACGTGCAAACGCGCAGCTCTATTTAACGTCCCTCTCTATAACATTAATTCAATAGACCGAATATTGATTAATCATTATATTTATCGTTATTCACACCAATGGCAATCGAGTTTATCCCGTTTTCGAGTCTGCCGCAATTTGATTGGAGAGAAATAAAAATAAAATATCTTGACTCACAATCAAACAATTCCGGCGTGATAAAATCATTTCTAGAAAATAATCCATTCGTTACACTCGATCTGCACGAGGAATTCAGCGCACGATAAAAAAAAATTAAAATAAAATAAATAAACTATCTATAGTACAAATTGAACAGGTGTTGGATGGAAATGACTTTGATCTTTTTCTCGACGACTGTCGCCGTGAGATAACAAGCCTATGGCATAAAATCATCCGTGGAAGAAAAACCATCCAGGAAATGAATTTTTATTCCATTTGTTATACGGAAGAAAAAGTTAAGGGTAAAAAACGTTTCTCTTTAATCACTTACGCCTACTGTGCCGGGCGAGATAAGATATATTGTGTATGAGAATATGTAATTAGACGTAATTGTAATGGAATTAGGTAGGTATCCTTCTAATTAAGGATTTCAGCAATAGAAAGGATGTATACCTTTAGTCCTCGGTATCTGCAGCGAAGAAAAACAGCCCCGCGTTTCACATACGTATATAAACGTGTTAGTCATATATGCATACGTATGTATATATATATATATAATCTCGTTTAACCATTTACTCGCAGTAACCTATGCATGTTTAAACAAACACATGTGGGGTGCACGTTGGCAAAGAGGGTAGCTAGTTAGTAGTCCGTTGAAGAGGGGACTAATTATTGTCGTACGGTTAAAATGGGACACTGTATCCCTCGGGACTCTAGCGTTAACTTTATAAAATGAGGTTTGCCTCACGTGCTGCGGGCGCAGGATCGTCCTTCCACATAACACCCACACCCAGTTTCGTATTATATACCTATACGTACAGTATAGTATATCTATCACATCCGAAGTTGTGTGTAACCTGTCCAACATTCAAGAATTTGCCTCTGGTGTACGCCTCGTAATAGCAACACGAAATTCTCAAGGGACTACAAAATGATACAGAGATATGTTCCTGTCCCACGTTACACCGTAGCCAGGGCCGGTATGGAATATAGATACACTTATGTAGTATGTATGTGTATGTATTTATGTACGCGTTATATCTATACATTCAGGTAACATCCTCGTAGACACGTGGTGCTTGGAAATGCCTCAGGTGCGCCACACCGAGCGTCGAATACGCGTTCTGAAAATATTTGAAATATTGCAGGAGCAAAAATGTCGTTGATTCAAGGGAGTTACGGTATAAAGCGAGCGAGGGAAAAAGGAAGGAAGCGAAGCACGTGCCAAACTCCGTTATTTTAACTCACCTCCATTACTATATTTACATAGAATATATAGTGTACATATGTATATTTGTAATACGAAAATTTGTACAGGTGGGTTAGGTACCACTCAACTTTCAGTACGCGCGCACGACGTGCTTTTCGACTCACCTGCGGCAAAAAACAATGAAAAAAAAAAAGAAACAAAGAAAGAAAAAGAGAAGAACTCGCTGTATAATTACAACACCGATTGTTCAACGTTGAAAAGTTTATTGATAAATTTATCATGGAAATCAGATACTAGTATATATCATACTCGCTTGACTTCGGTCTGATACGTTAGATGTGCTTTTATACAGGAGTTTAGAATTCATGCTGGGGTTGAATTTTTTTTTTTTTTTTTCGTTATCATACCCTAACGTTTTCTCAGAATTTAGATTCTGATATGCTCAACAGATATAATTCAACTCCGGAAGCTTTTATTCGGGTTTCTAATAAAAGAGTGTTTGGTGAGTTTTGATATTCTGTAGTGGAAAAAAGGATATCACGATGTGTTGTGTTCTCTGGACTTTCAGAGGTCTTCGAATACGATTTGACTTTTTTTCCCCCGCCTCTCTCTCCTCGAACAAATTAAACAGCCATTTTCTAAATCACCTAAAGTTCAAAAGTACCAAAAGAAAAAAAGCTCTCAAGAGACAATATAACGAGTCTTTTGATTCTGAGAAAGTTTTCGAAATGGGTGTTCAATTGTTTAGTATAATTGAAAGGATGAAGTTGTTTCTATATACAGACAATCCTGAATCGTTTTTTTTTTTTTTTCTTAAAACTACTTTACTTTTTTGTCTCCATCTATTTCCTGCCGCCCTCGTACCGCGCTATATCATACAGCTTTTCGACGTGGCGTATTTTTAACCAAACGGTGAGACGATTTCGAACAAGTTCTAACCAATCACTTAATAGAAAAAACAAAATAGGAGATAAATAAAAACGTCCGTCTTATGCGCGCGAAGAGGACAGGAAATGAAATTTTCACGCCACTTATTCACGGCCATGACTATTACTACGCTATCTGTAGCACTACGTTTATAATAATCAATGGTGAAATATAGCTGGCATGAAATATCATAAATTGGAACGAATGAATATAGTCTCTGTGTCTCAAGACGCAGAATAACGTTTCCTAGAATATTAAGAGATGCACGTTCTGATAACTGGAATTTAATAAGAACCAGAATATTCAGCAGAATATACGAATATCATTCGGTTCAATTGCGACGTGAAATTCAAATGAAAACGTATCCGCTTTCATATGAAGAAGACATATTGATAATAAAGGAAAAAAAAAAACGAAAATTCTTCGACACATCCTTTCATCGCGGAGCGTGTTCTCAGTGACGTCAGAAATGAATCCCGATCACTATTTCTGGGTGTGTATATCAGATAATATCTGTAGCGCTGGGACCGTAACAGGAAAAACACCGTACAGAGAGGGTGGGAGATATCAAGTCTAGGAAGAGACGCTAGAGATGAGAGAGAAGAAAAGCTGTAGTGAAGTTAAAGGGGGCCAAACGCGATACGTTTTCTCATAAAAGGACCGTTACGAGGCACGTCAAATCGTCGTAAACGTTGGCACGACGAACAAGAGGGAAAAGCCTGCATCAAGGGCTGTTACATTGATGGGACAACTAACGGATGTAGTTCCAAAGCTCCGAACTATACGCCAGCCATTTTTAACGTTACAAATTTTTAGATTCGCACAAACCATGGCCGATCCGCATCGGAAGGAACTTTTATTTGTTGCAATCGTAATTTATCAATTTCTCTGTTTGATGGCAACCCTTAACTGAGTCAGTCAAAGTATAATAATATATAAAAGCGTAGATCCCGGTTTTATTTTCATATTAATTTTGCGGACTCGAACTTCCGCCCGACGTAACACGGTTGCTTTTCTAACTACGGTGAACGCTGTTATTATCTTTCGGCTCGGGTGCGGAGAGAGAATCCCAGGTAATAAAATCTGTCCGGTTCATGTAACTCGGGTAAAACAACGGAATGGATCCTTGGGCGGTGGTATTAGTGCAAAGTACAAGTGAAGAGAGCCGCCGCTATGGGTAGAAGTGAAGCGAGTAAAAAAAACGTGCAGCGTGCACCGTGAGCGCGGTAGAAACTGCAGACTAGAGGAAAAGCTGTCTGACCTAAAGAAAATAGGAAGAGAAATTAAAGAGCTTCGAGTCATGTCCGACAAGTGTAAAACTTGAAATAATAACTTTTTGCCGCGAGTATAATTGGTCTTTGCTCTCTAGAGAGAGAAAGGACACACACACACACAAGTTTCCATTTATACTCTTGTTTGTGATATGCAAAAAACCCAATACTTTCCTCGACAGAGAGATCAGCCAAAAATTAGTTGGTTTTCATAAGGTACACGCAGCTGAAGTAGACCAAAAATTAACTCGAGTCTGGAGGCGGATCATAAAATATTCTAGATAGTGTAACAAGCGACCTTTGTGCCTCAAAGATGGCTTCGCTACGTTAACTAGATAACGAGGCCGCAGGGTGTCATACACGTGTCCTTGACTCGCACTTTATTCGTGACCTTTAAAGTCTCTTGGAAAACCGAAAAAAAAAGAAGAAAACGCGCGAAAAATTGTGAGTGAAAATTGCGCGTTGTCGCTATTCTTGTTCTGGTGCGTCCCTCTGAATTTATATTCGAACCAACGTTTTTAATAACTTGTATAATATTCGGAAACGCGTATGGTATATATAATATTTTGTTTTATGCAAAAACGTGTATAGCGCGCGTTATAGCAGACGCCCGACGGTGAGCGGATGTTCATGAATTTTTCAGTGGATATGATGATACGAAATTTATGGTGGTTGTACACCGTGGTGGGTATATAAGCGTATTATCTACGATAGGACTCATCACCTTTATGTGGCTAGATCCTTTTATATTTACCCATGTTTATCATTCCTCGAAGTTATTCAGAGCGCGAACCGTGCCGGTAAAATTCCAGTGGGGACACCTGCACCTCAAGTTTATCGACTCCACTATACTACGGTGTGCGGGGAACTTCTGAGATAACATCAGCTAAGTCGCTTCTCTTCAGAATTTTGCAACCTTAATTCCTCTCTCATTATTATTTTCCCGAGATAATAATTTCAGAAATTGACACAGGAGTAAAACAACTGCGCAGGATCTTCGAAAATCGTATTTGTCCGGAAATTATGATTGGCAAACAATGGCCGGATTTCCAGCTCATGGAGGGCTGAATTTTTTTTTAGTTTATTTTGTATCAGATGAGTTCTGAAGGAGATGAATAATTGGCTTTTGTCCCTCGGGAAAAAGGGACATTCTCAGTGTCAGGTGGTTTCGCCTTCTTGTTGAAGAACATGGGTAGCTATAAATACCCACTCGGTATATATTTATACAACCCGAAGATAAAAGTTGGAGGGAAACTTTTATTGCGAGAGTACAAAGGAAGATGGAAGATCGAAAGAAGGGGTCACCGGTACAGAAGTAGAGGAAGAAGAAGATGAAGAGGAAGAAGAAAAAGCCTCCGCGGGTCACAGTAAATTGGCGCTGATCGTAAATTTCGATAGAAATTTGCGGAAAACATACGAAAAATATCTCGAGAGTAGAAAATAATAATGATCGCAGGGATCCCGAGATCGAGGAGGAGAGTTTAACAACTTTTTTTTCCTTCCAACTTCATTTCGGTTTTCGATTTATCAGCTTTGCAACTTGCGCAATAAAATTTTGGTAATTTGTTGTCACAAAACAGCGTGACTTAGAGTACCTTGCACTCTGGAATATCCTCTGAAAACCCCGTAGATATCCGACACCGTCATAACATTTATAAATCTGTTCATGGAATCGCAGACTCGAACCAGCAACTTAAAAAATGCTCGCTGTAAGCCAGGATCCCATCAGCTGCGGGAACTGTCAGGTCGGGGAAGTTATGAATTCAATAACGCTTCGCTATGCTCAAGGAGATTTTCAGGACTCGCAAGGATGAAAGTATCCCGAAATGTACGCGTATATAACTGTTAGCCTCGAGGGCCAAACAAACTTCCACTTTCAAAAGCCCGGAGCACCAAATTCATAAAGTAAACGTAATTACTTGCTAGATCACATGAATAAAATGAACCCAACTTGATAACGTACCTTCCATTAAACATATCCTTCGACGATGGGAAGCGTAACATTAACTCTAATTAAAGTGTTACAGATACGTACACCTACTCTAAAATTAATAATGCGAACGTCGCGCCTGAAAATTCATTCTATATAACCAATGAGAAAGAAAAATGAAAAAGAAAAAGTAAACTCTGCGATTTTTTGTTTCTTTCACCCCAGTCAAGGAACGGCATATTCAATATACGCAAGGATAATTGAAATCTTCAGGATTCCAGGAATTCTCGTCAAAGGATCGGCGGTTGAGATGGCTTTTGGTAAGAGAAACAATTTACGAAGTTGCGGTTCGTCTTTGGTTGTTCGGGCAAACGTTTAAGGATCACCCTCCGGTCTGTACATATACTGGACGGATCTTGCAGGTAGAAACTGACAACAAGGAATAGCCGTCACAATTTTTTGTACACTTTTACTTGTTTCGTAATTTTTTTTTCCACTCCCTCTCCTCTCTCTTTCTCCGTCTTGTTGGAGGGCGGTTAAATTAATGGTTGGTTGTTTGCCGCGAACCGGTGTGGTTAACGACTAGACAACCTGCACAGCCTTCGGTTGGATATACCTTCCGGAAGACTGGAGGGTGTATCCCGATCTGCAAGGGAGTCTTTAACGATCCGTTCCGTTCCGTTCCTTTCCCGTGGAGGTGTTCGGGCTCGTTCCTTCTCGTCATGGTTAGCGAAAGGGCAGATAGAGGTCAAAAGTAACTATATATACACGTATACCAGAAACCAGAACTCAGCGCAGCGTTTTACCGTCTAAAAGAGAGAGCCAATTTATCCTAGTTTTTCCGGGGGTCGGTATATAGGAAATCGGAACTGAGAAGATATATCCGACGACGGAACAATTAATTTCCAGAAAGGGGAGAAAAGGAGAAAATTGACGATGAAGAGTAAGACTAACGATTAGACTTATATAATCGCTGTCAATTGCAATTCTGTTAGATGGTCCTGCAACTGCGGGGTGTTTATCGTTCGTAGTTTCGTCCCCCTGCAGCGTACGTATTTTCTACCTCTAATAATACAACTTCGGTTATATTCTCTCTTCCAGCGGAGGAGTTCTCTAGGCGGGGCACGTACCAGACAAGAAACGTTCCACGATTTCCAAATATACAAGAAAGAGCCGGGCCGTTTTCTTCCTAGGTGGGTATAATTTCGCAGTAAATAATTCCGGGACGCCATACATTAAGCAGCTTGATTGGCCGATTCTTCTTCTTCAAAGTTTAGCTGCTTTCAGTCGAGTCTTATACAATTAAACGTAAAATGCTCGCTGACTGAACGAGTGATGAAGTATTGGGCACCAACGCGCGCGAGACACTTTTTTTTCTTCTTTCTTCTCTCGGATTTAATTTAACCGAGAAAATTGAATGAGTTTTTCAAATTATACCCCCCTGTGTATACAAATCAATCATTTTGTATCTAATGCAAACTCTATTCGCACGTGAGAACGATCGGATATAATAAATTGTTTTCCATGCGGTAAATAAAACGTGCATGGAAGATTATTAAATTTTGCTTCAAGATTTTTCAATCCTTCAAAAATTCTAACAAATAGTTCAGAGTATCGAAGTGAACTGCTGTATCTGGATGCATAAATTACGATTTACGATAAAATTTGAAAAATGGATAAGTTTATAAGAAAACAAAATACAGGGAAAAGAAAGAAATAATATGGGGCAGTAGAAAAAGAATGGAAAATTCAACGTTCTCGCTCCTCGGTTTAGCCTCGACCTTTTAATAGCTTCGGAAAAACAAATTTTCTATTTTCAGCCGGTGGTATCGATGACGATCGCATCAGTTTTCCTTCTTTCCCCTTTAGCCATCTCCCGTATTGGATCACAATTTACCAGATTACCGCATAATTGCTTCGAGGGATCTCGAATGTCAATTAGCGTTTATATAAAATTCTCCGTGTGGACGCTCACCATATACAAGTATCGATTTCCTAGGGAGCGATTATTCCATCAAAACATCGTTGCAAAATAACGTTTTCTCTACGGTAATACCAACCAGTAATTCGTTACTAAATGGCAATCAATGTCAATATCTAGTTTCAAAGAGTCTGATCGTATAGCCCATCGAGCAAAAAACGTATGGATTCGATGGAAACCAAATAAATTTGAGTGGATATATTTTTGTTCGCGTAACAAAGTATATACCAGAGTTTACAATGCGTACGCTGACACGGGTCAGGGGTCATGAATGAGTATATATAAGAGCACCTCAGGTTAACTAATTTCGGACTCGCGGACTCCATTCCATTTCACACGGGGAATGGTACAGTAAAACGACCCCTTTCTTCAGTTTCCTATTTCCTATTTCCTATATCCCAGTTTTCCCCGCATTTTTTCTCCGCCGCATTGATCACCCCTCATGTACAGTCCTCGATTTGGTAAAACAAACACGAAACACGATGACAGAAGCAAAAAAGATAAGGCTAACAATAAGAGTCACGAGGCGATGAAATTGAATTACCAAACGTTGAATTAGCGAAAGGAGAGTACAACTAGGTTAAATAAATTCAATAATTTGTCCTTTGACTTCCGACATGCAAATTTGCGGGTTTACTTGCTTATCCGTATAATATACGGTTTATTAGGATTTCCATACTCTTTCACCGCGAATAAAACAAATAAATAAATAAATAAAAATGAATGAAAACAAGTGCGGAGAAAAACGAAAAAAGAAAACTTTTCAATTTTACTGCCCCCTGCAGCAGAAGATCTTTTTTTTTTACAACTATATAATTGAAAAATCATGGGAAATATCTCCCGCGGCAAACGTGAAATTGAGGGGCGTTGATTCAGGCTTTTGTCACGAATGTCGAAAACTTTCTTCTCTCACATATATTTTATGCATCTATATTTGTGTCCGTTTCATGGGGTGACGAAGCCTCCGGCAATCCCGCAACAATGCGACCTGCCGCCATTACGTCCTGATGAAACGATAATTTTTTAGACCGAAATTTACTCAACGTCAATTGTCACGCCGAAAATGATGCGCGTACTATTAAAATTGTAATTCGAAGAGCAAATCGGATCTGAATTGATTGAAAAATTTCAATACTTAATGTAAATCCCGACGCTATGCGGCGTCCTATCTTGAAAGTTGATGACCGATCGAAAATCGAAATACGAGTTGAAAACTCGAAATTCGAGATAAGCCTCGTGTTTCTGAATTCGCGATCTATAAAATTGATCGAGGTATCGCCAATTTATTGCTCCAAAGAGTAATAAAATGGGGATATCTCGATGAGATTTATTTCTAGCTTAATTTAGTCGACGGTTTCGTGTTCCTGAGGTCAAAATACATTGGAAAAGTTTGCAGCGATCGATTTTAAAAATGCTTAATTTTTGACCCCAAAATCGACAAAAATCTAAGGTATACCCCTTTGGATTTTTTCGATTTTGGGGCCAAAAATGAAGTATTTTTAAAATTGATCGTAGGACACGTTTCTAACGTATTTTGACCTCAGGAACACGAATCCGTTGGGTAAATTAAGCTAGGAATTAATCCCATCGAGATATCTTCATTTTTTCACTTTTCAGAGCGATAAATTGGCGATAACTTGATTAATTTTAGAGATAGATCAATTTAACTTACGGATTCGAATTCCTGGGCTCAAAATACTTAAGAAAAGTATCCTACGATCGATTTTAAAAATTCTTCATTTTTGACCCCAAAATCGGCAAAAATCTAAGGTATACCCCTTTGAATTTTTTCGATTTTGGGGCCAAAAATGAAGTATTTTTAAAATTGATCGTAGGACACGTTTCTAACGTATTTTGACCTCAGGAACACGAATCCGTTGGGTAAATTAAGCTAGGAATTAATCCCATCGAGATATCTTCATTTTTTCACTTTTCAGAGCGATAAATTGGCGATAACTTGATTAATTTTAGAGATAGATCAATTTAACTTACGGATTCGAATTCCTGGGCTCAAAATATTTAAGAAAAGTATCCTACGATCGATTTTAAAAATTCTTCATTTTTGACCCCAAAATCGGCAAAAATCTAAGGTATACCCCTTTGAATTTTTTCGATTTTGGGGCTAAAAATGAAATATTTTTTAAATTCACCGTAGGACACTTTTCTAACGTATTTTGACCTCGAGAACACGAATCCGTTGAGAAAATTGATTTACGAAATAATCCCTCCGAGATATCGCAATTTTTCTGCTCTGAAAAGCGAAAAATTAGCGATAACTCGATCAATTTTATAGGTAGACCAATTTGGCTTGCAGATTCGAATTCCTGAGATCAAAACACATAAGAATATCATAGCAAACTCGAAAAAAAAAAGTGTTGATTTTTGTCCCCAAAATCGACTAAAATCTAAGGTTGGACCCAACGTTCAATCCTATACCCTGACCATAAAATTCAAATTGCGATAACAATAATACAGATTGATAAAAAAAAATAACCTTCAACATGTGATGGGTCTGAAATGTAATGATGTGAAATTGAAAAAAATAGTAGACAAACATTTAAAAAACAAATGAAATTAAATGCGGCGTGCGTGCAACGCTGGTATCAATAAATCAACGATACAATAATGTGGTTTAATTTAGCCACCATGCGATTGACTTTTCTCACTTTAATTTAAACGTCCGACGGATTAAACCGACCATATGATACTTCTAGATTAAACAAAATTTAAAGTCGTATTAGTTCACGTCCGCCACTAACAGCATCCATAGGGAGGTATGCATCGCAGATCGAGCTTAACGCAATGCAACGCATTTATATTCAGCGACTGTAATTCCATCGAACGACCATTTCGGTCGATCGATCGTTGTTAAGCAGGATAAAAGATGCAACGATTTTTTTGTTGTCCTTTTTGTTTTTGTCCCTGTAATTATTCATCCTGCGGTGCAGATGAATTGAAGCAAATTTGACAAATATATATTATACAGCTTCTCCTCCACATTTGCCCCAGGAAAAGCGTATTTTGGCGTTCATTATCGCAGCATGTTACCCCAAAATCTGTAAATGGTGACCTCTGAACCGTAACACAATACCACCATCAAACTACTGTATAAAATAATACACACTCAACACGTCGTTGGATATATTTACATACGAATGATACAAACGCATGTGCAATGTATGTATGTAGATACTGCACATAGCCGTGTTTCACACTGTATACGTGCCACAGATATATTATTATATACCTCCAGGGACTGAAAACGTCGGGCGTGACATTTCTGTGGCAGCAACAAGGACGTAAAATTATGTAAATTTATGCTTGTTGCTCGCTTTTATATACGCCGCGACAAACAGTTCACACGACGTTTTCACGATTTAGCTTAAACCATCAAGCGACGGATGGATGAAACGTGATACGTGTATAATTAGGTCGCTCCTCATGCCGAATGAGAGAAATAAAAAGATGAACAAAGAAGGCAAAAACCGAATGAAAATGGTAGCAATTAAGAAACGTGAACAATCCCTGAAGGGGATTTACACCGGTGACTGACCCGGGATGCCGTGAATTAAGCTGATTTCTCCTGCAGAGAGCGGGATGAGATCCGCCGCGTAACTCTAATTAATGAAAATTAACTAGTAACTGTGGTGTCCTTTGTCAAGGTCGTGACTCAAGGTTGCATGTCGAGGATATATATGTATACATTTTTTGTTCGAGCGTGCAAAAAATATAAACGGCAACGCGGTAATGAAAAATATACCCCATAACAGCAAATTCTATTTGCTTTATGGAGCGGAAAAATTGTCCGCTATAATGTGATACGAGGAATCTATTTTCAATTTCTGTGGCATAGACTAGACGGCTGGAATTTCAAATTACGCAATTATAATATCCGAAACTATATACACACTATTAACGCAACGAGATATTTTTGACTCCGTCGGCGAGACGCTATTTCATCCCACGCCTCTAGAACTTTGAATGGATACATCTCGTCGATGTAGACATGATGACCCGATATTAATGCGCAGAAAAATGGAAGATATTGCTCTGAAATTTTTCAATATCGCAACGATCTGGGGATTCGCAATGTAATATAGGTATGAGAAAATTGTCATCGAGTGAGATTAAGGGCTTCGTTGAATATCCACTACCGAGCACCCAAGCTTTGAAATGCTATGAAACCCGAGTTTGAGATCCTTCGAACTCGATGCATTAATTACTCAACTAATTACTCTCTCCTGTCCTGTAAAATTCCTCGTTTAATCGTCACCCACTTCGCTGTAATTATCATAATATACCTGCGCACGAAAAACCAAGAAGAATCATCACTATCGACAGGAAAAAATGAAAACCACTTTCAGCTTCATAAATTTGTATACTACGCTGACTTCGGAACTGGTGTATCGGAAACTCGGTACTTGAAACCACCCCTAATAACTACAGGAAATTCTCCGGCAAATTGCGAGTATGGTGCAGTCGATATATTCTAGCGATCTAGTCAACGGAAGTAATGGGTGCAGTAGTTAGGTGCACTCAGGTATCTCCTGACAGGCCATTAGGAAGACAATGTAGACCACCCGATGTCTATATCGGCCAATGGCCGGCGCTGCACCTATACGTTATAACATATTATGTACCAAGATACTATGCATTAACGGCCTGCCGAGGGGTAGTATAGTGTCATATCTTCCATCGCATTGATCGTTATATTTTCCACCCCTGCACTCGCCGTAGCCCCTGCAACCCCCGTCTGGACGACAATGCGACAATCCCTCGATGACGAGCTTATACTAGTTACACAATTATATACGGCGATGGACGTTAGTTATATACCCGATACACAGAGGCGAACCTGTATTATAGGGTTGCGAATACCAACGATACGAACATCGTTACGATCGTTCGAATTCTGCACGGTATCATGCCGGGTTTGAACGCGATGAAACTTCTACCTATAGATACACCAAGAGAATTTCATCTCCATCATCTGTTTCTCAAAATTGGTTTGATTAAACTGTACAGCAGTTTAGTACATCCCACTACAACTCATCCCAACTACAACTATTCGCAAACTTAGCACATTATACGTCAAGTTCAACCGCGGGCGAATATGATCACCGGCAACTCTGACGAGCCTTGATGAAAAGCTTTTCTTTTCATCCTTCGAACCGCATATAACCCGAAGAGTTATCGGAGTCAGTTCGAGTAAAAATCAGGGGAGATTTAGGGGGTTCCGGAAAATGTCGAGTTTTTGGGCAGGATTGTACAACGATCACGATCACGTCAGATAAAGGTGTAAAGACTGTCGGAGTTGTCGAAACTGTTGATCGGTAAATTGAATCGAACGTCATTAATTACCGAAGAGATCTTGAGAGTCGAGTGGCGCGGAGACGTTCGAACAGTAGCGGGTAGATTGAATATATAAATGCCTATGTATGTACATGTAATTGTCGTACGTATATATACGTAATATAAATTAATTTTACTCGTCGAGATAAAATGGATTACTTGCTCTGAATTCAATTTACAAGAAGCGGTGAGAAACAAGCGTCATAAAAGTCTGGTGCTATAAGATACGTACAGGTATACCGTACAAGATAATATAATAACCGTGTTGCAGAAAGAAACGTGATATTGAAGTATACGATCGAGAAGAATTTGTGAAGTAGAAAAATAACAAAATGCACTCAGAATTTCAATAGCACGATATGGTGTATATGTATACTACAGAATGTTACGAACGTCAGCAAAATATGAGAATTCTAGACGGTGCCAAGAGTACTAAATGTACAGTTAGGGTTGGGTCACTACGTTGCACAATTTCTAAACTCAGAATCCGTTAGTATATTGTGGGTCGTCCGGTGGCGCCAAGTTTATTTTTTCTTTCCTGATTCTAGTTTTTTCTTCGTCTTTCTTTCATTCTTTTTTTTTTCTTTTCCAAAAGTGCGCGGCGTGTAGTGTGATATACACGTACCCATAATAAACCAGTTTTCTATTCCGGGGCTAATGGATTACGGATCACGGTTAACATTAAGCCTTGAATTGAAACGCGCGAGTGACTTTTTAATTATCCTGATAAGAGGTACATCGAGAATCAAGAAGCAAAATGGAATAGGTTTGTATGGGTGCGCCTAAACTTACCTACTCAGCTATCAGGTACCACTTTAGCAAAGTTATTATCTAATCCTTTAAAATACGCTGTGCGTAATCCGTTAATAATTAGTTACTTAACTAATCCCTTCTGTATACATATACGTACATACATAGAAATATGTACAAATTTAATGCTCCTCCACCGCTCCTCCATTTGATTCGTCTCCGAGTTTAGACTATTTATTGTGAGCTTGCAGAAGCGAAGTCAATTCCGAAAGTGGTATTCCTAAGAGTCGTACTTCAGGGGGAGGGGTAATAAAAATTTTATTACACAGATTTCCTTATATCCCAACACTGTAGCTTCTGCTGCTCTTCCGATGTTTTCTTCCTTTTTTTTCCAGTTATAGTTTGAATTTTCTTCCATCTTATTATTATGCATATAAACCTATATATGCAGCGTTCTTCATGATTCCATTTCATACAAAAATATAACATATTACATACACACAATTCGTACAGAAAATTTGTACTCGTTGCACTCTTTAACGATCTCCAGGAATATTCCGCAGTCTCTGCCGTCGCGGAATGCGCTTTGAAACGAGAGAGCGAATGCAGCAGGTAGAAATACACAGGTGTACAGCAACATACTATGTATACATGGCATACAGATAGTTGGTGGAGGGTAGGGAGGTAAAAAAAAAAGAAGAAAAAACAAAGAAGCAAATAAAGAGCCGGTATGGAAAAAAGTAACTCAACTCTGAAACTGGGTAAAATCACGAGCGAATAAACTGCAAGCAATGTAAAAGTAAAGAAAAAGTTTGACCGTGCAGTAGGTATACCTATGTAGCTGATATAGTAATAGATGGTGCATCGCATTGCTGTTATAGTTGCGGGTATATTTCCTTACTTCAAGTGGTAGGATACGTATGTACAGGTATACCGATTGGTTCATTTGATCGGCGTCGCGGCGCCCTTGTAATGAGTTGATTACACAGAAAAGAAAAGGATCGGAGAAAAAGAGGAGTAGAAAAAAAAAAAAAAAAAAAACAAGGGAACTATGAATAGCCTGTCAAAGCCACGTGCGGTATAGGTATAAAAAGAGATTATAGCCTCGCCGTTTCAAAGTTGAAAAGCGATTTAAATTTCGCTCGACTTTCGCGTTCGCTGTCGCGCTGTCACTTCCAACTGAATACTTAGAACGGGTTTTAAGGTTGATCCAATGCGCGCACGTGCCGAGCGCATTAATTAAGCAAATTGGAAAATTTGAATAATAAAGTCCTCTTTTCGCAGCAGATAACATCTTCGTTTCCTATCGTATATCCAGCTGAAGGGGCGGGGGGGTCCTATTATATAGATGTGACAAAACCTGATTGTGATCACGCGCGTTCAGATATCTCCAAAGTTGGAAAGAAAGAATAAAATAAATCGTTCATTTACATTAATTACCGCGATTTTGAAGCACGAAGATAATATTTTATATAGCTTTCGTGGGGATGATTATTTTGAAAAATTTTACACGCGCATTAGAATCGCGAAAAATAAGTCCCTTTTTTCTACTTGTCATCGATTTGAGAGTTCATTTTTATCACCTTTCCTCTCATCATCGTGAGTAAATTTTTTTCACAACAGAGATACCTACGTGTAAAGTTTTCACTACCGCAATATGTCCTTTCATCACGTAGGTGGAGCAGGTCTGTTCTACATCCTTTATTTTTTAACAGGATGTGGACGAAGACTGGAAGGATAAAGCCACAGCGTCCTTGCGGGATACCAGAAACTCTGTAAAGTTATTTCTCCTAGCAGGTGGAAAACGCGTCGTGCCGCGCGCCGTAAGCGGTTTGAAATATTGTGCATACTTTGCTGAAACCCCCAGGAGGTGTATAGCGTGAAAACGCCTATTTGCGCTTTCATGTAATATTATGTACCTACTTCATGTAACGTATACTTTCATATGTGTCGCATACAAATCTCCCACACAACGATGAGGGTTTATAAACGGGCGTGGAACGCTGCTCATCATACAATATAATGTTCTTTGACAACGAAATATTCTCGTTATTTCACATAGCCGTTTTCAGACCATGGAAAAAAGGTAATTGAATTTTATATTGCATAACAGCTAGTACTCACATACCGTACAAATTTTATAAACCAAAAAAAAAAAGGTTATACCGCGATGAAAATTTCATACACCAATAGTTCGGAAATTTAGAAATTTTTGTTATCAAAAAAAGGATTGAGAAAGAAAAAAAATTAATCGCGTACCAGAACCTGATCCTTATATTGTGTCGGCGAGACGCGCATATAATTTATCACAGCTGTGATTGATGAAGAATTTTTTAAACCGAAACGAATTATTTCAAGACTCTTTCATATAAATTGGCCAGTTTTAAGCAGTCATTGAACGAGGCGTATTGTATACGTACAGCAAAAAACAAATAAAATGAGATAAAAAAGCCGCACCGTTGTAGGGGTTTAATTGTCTGAAGAACGTGAACATGAATTTTTCGATATCAAAGAGAGTGAATTTAGCCTCTCGATTATATAAGAATATAATTATGTGGAATCAATTTACCGGAAAGAAATAACGATGCGATCGAACGATAAAACGGAGTGAAAAAAAATTAAAAAAAAATGAATGAATAAAATAACAAATGAATAACTGAACAAATGAAAAATAAGAATAATCCACGGGAATTCTCACGATGGACAAATAATGCGAACAGACATGAAAGAAAAGTTTTCTTTCCACTCGTATAATTGCTCACTAGGTGTACACCGACGTAAGTGGAATGCATATCCTGACGTCATCTATGATGTGAAATCGAAATTCTCTGTACTGTATACATAATATTTGTTCTTACATGTCTTTTAATTCACACCTCACGTATATCCTTACAGTTACAAAGAAACAAAGCCGATAACGATTCACGACACACGATACAAATTTATCGCGCTGGTATATTAAGCGTTATGCAGTAGCATGACCTCTTTCCTGTTGAGGTCAGACCCCTTCAAGATTTATGAACGCCCTAGATTAGGTTCGCAATAACCGATATTATACCTAACAGGATGCGTGAAAATCCCGGTTATTATTTATAGGAGCAAAATTAATTAATACCTATCGGTACGTTATACCATCAGAAAAATTCCGCTTATTTATACACTAAAGCTGATTCCAAGAGCTGAGCAGATTTCAAAAGCAAATATATCGACGAATTTCGATATTTGACGGATTTAAAATATCCTGCAGGAATGCGAAACGTTGTTTATACCATTTCTTCTGTAATACCTAAAACCCCTGGCAATGGCAGAGGGAGGGAGCGAGCTGTCGTGGGAGACCCAAATCAATTTTTTCCCTTCATTTTATCCGCGTTCCTGTAATTCTTCATGATTTTTTTTTCAGTACATTTCAGTACATCGTAAGGACGAAACAAAACAACAATTGCGATGCCCTATTTTAATTCTTCAAACTTTCAATCGTCACATCGCCTAAGCAAATCTGCACTTGCAGCGTAGACAATAGAAACGGCGCGCTAAAAATACGAAGAATTAGTAAGCGAGTTAGTTCGAAGTCGCTAATTTATGCAAATCAGGACGAGGTTGAGATAACTCTTCAGCGAAGCACGGGAAGTACTCCAGGTATCTCTAAGAACGTCCGCAACAAATAGAATCCGTTAAACATCGAAGAAAAATAAATCGATTCCATGCGAATTAGGGGAATGAGATTTTTCATTCAATTTTTTTTATTTTCAACAAAGACGAGGAGAGCGTGTTCGAGTGATTCGGAGAACGTTCAAAGTACAGTATAGTTGGGTCGAGTCGAGTCTTCGATATAAAAGTGAGTAAGATGAGGGCAGGGAACACTGTTAAACACAATGGGGAACGCCAAAGTACGAACGACGGTGGCGCCCAGAACGGGGTGTCAAATAAAAAAGTGAACCCTCTATGTCTCTTGGCAATGCGACCATACCACCCCTTGCTACCGCTCCACGGTCTCTCTCCCCCCCTTTCCCCCCCTTTAAACCACAACGAAACAGAAGAGAACGGAACGGAATGAAACGGTACGCAACGTAACGCATCGACGCTTTTCGAATAACTAAACACAATCTCGCGTCAGCCATATTGCCGAGGTAATTGAATCGTACACGAGCTTTTATTCGGGACAAGTCAGCGTGTATGGAGCCATGAGGTGTGTACGGTAAAGGTGGGTACTTTGTATTTTCCACGCGTACGCGGTCGCGTTCCTACATCGTAAAATTTCACCCCCTTCACTCCGTACCGTTCGTTCAAAGGGAAAAAGAAAAATATTTTATACACGTATATAGGTATATCGGATGAATAACAAAAATATAAATACGTACAGAAAATCGATACTCTAATAATTTCATTAAATTATACACCCTGTGACAAGAGAAACAAGAGAAAAATTGGAGAAAAAAAAAGAAAAAAATTCAAAAGAATTTTAAATGCAGATCCACGGTTAGAAATTTTGATTATTTACATAATTGATATACAAAAATAGTTTATTTAGGAACGCGTTAATGTCGTTTGACTGAAGACCATCAAAACTACCGGGCTCATACTATATGTGTAAATACATATACATATGTACGTGTGTTATTCTACACTAAAAAGCTATTCGAGTTTTGTAGTCTCGTAGCTTATTTTTAGAACGGGTAGAGAATAAAATCGCGATGAGAACCAGATACACTATGAACGTTTGCGATAAACATAGTTGAACCTGAGTATCTATGCGTGCATACTTATGTCGTCATTCAAAATATACGTTGGAATTTGAAGCTGGGTCGATCTATCGTGTATGAGCATACCTATAGTTATGCATTTTCAATTATTAACCCCCACCATTTTCTGACGGATCGATTATTTCGGCGAAAATGCTTGAATAATTAATCACGATAATTGCGATAGCATTTCGTATAGTTCTTCAAAATGATAAATTACACCCATTATTTGAGGCAAGATGTATATATATCTACATGTAATTTCGGTATCTATACACATACATCTATGCGTAACTTTCCATCGAAACGTATGCGAGAATGAGTGGAGAATTAAAAAATTAAAATACCTCGAATGTGACGCGTGGATGCGTTAACTGAATCGCAAGGCTGTATAGTGTACATGTGAATACAACGCAAAATTTTCTAATTGAAGGTAATTAAAATATGTCGGACGCATCGGCATGGAACATATACGTGCATGTGCATATCTATTATGTGTAACATGTCACACGTATATTATGCATACATAAAACAACGGAATTATGTAATACTTACACGCGAAATACGTTCGCCTATACAAAATCGCCTAAGTCATAAAGTACGATCGCCAACATCAGAGGGGTAGGTCAGGGCCGGAAGCAGCAATTTACTGCACGCGGTTAACTTATAAAGCGTGACCGAGAAAACGTAATTAGCTCGTCTCCCCACGCGTTATGTAACGACGTGCCTAATTAGCGTGCAGACAGCTAATCGCCGCCAGCTCTTCCAGGTCCCTCCACATTTTATTTATTTTTATTTTTCTTTCACTTTTTTCGTCATTTTTTTTTTTTTTTTTTATCATTTTTACTTTTTTTCACTCACCAGTTCGTTTTTCTCTTCATTTTTTTTTTACTCTTCTGATGAATTTCATTTGACGAAGCCAATTAGTTGCCCAATGTCACGATAAATTGCCTCAAGGGGATCCTTCTCATGCAGAAAATCGCGAATCATTTTCAACTCCTGATTGCACGAAGATCATTTTTTTTTTTTCTCTATTTCATATACAGCAGGATATGAATTATATGGATTTGGAGCAATAAACAGCTGTGTACAATGAGATGACGCTTCTCTATAAAAAATGCTTTTAATTTATTCCAGTTCCCACATCTTATGAATGCTCCCGAGATTTGCAAGGAGAAATGAAAATTGAAGCAGTAGCAGCACCAGCAGCAGCAATAAAGAAGATGTGCAGTACTCCATATCCTAGAATTTATACATCGCGAAATGAGACGACGCTGATGCAAAGTGAGAAATTCTGTAGCCACGTCGTTTATAAGCTGGAGAACTGACAGAAATGCGACGCGTTCGGAGTGCACAGAAATAGAGAAAAAGAAAAAGAAGAAGAAGAATGAAAAATTCATCGGACTGTAATTAAAAACGAAAAGAAGAATAAATAAATAAAAGGGAATAGATAAAATAAGTTGGACTTTTTTTGTCTGTTAGAAAATGCTTGTCCCAGACAAAATTTCATACAAAGAAAAACGAAAAAATTCTCCCACCGTTTGCATAATTGAGAATAATTAAAAATATACCGGAAGAATGTCGACCTGAATCTTCGATTATATTTATAAGCTGGCCAATATAGATCCGCGTCCCAGTTGGCAACAGCTGGTTACCTTTACGCGATAGTGTTTGCGGCTATACGAGACAGAGAAGAGGAGTATGAGGCTTTTGGCCGAAGCGTTTTACTTTACCCCCAACGTTTGTATTACAAGCTGCGCTTCGGGCACCGGGATATAGAAATAGAGGAAAGACCCGGGTAAGGTCTATAGCATGGCGCCTATATCTATTTCGTCGATCGATTTCACCCCGCTTTTATAAAGGCTCAATATTTCAGAGGGTTGTGCGATAACGTTTTTAAAGTGAAGAGACTAGAAGTTCCCATTTATAATCTTGATGTAAAATCGATTCCGAAAGGCTCGACCTGTAACGCGTAGAGAATTCTACACCTCAAACCGCCTCGAACTCCTGGAGTGTGTGCAGTGGCCTGAAACTATAGCAGTAAAACGCAGTTGCAGTAAACTTCGAACGATTTATATAGATCCACATAGGTATAGGTATATCCATTAATGTATTTACACCGGGTATCGAGACAAATACGTTTTTAAATTGTTATCACAATCGAATTCAACAAGTAGCTACAAACGCTGCATAGGTATGTTATATGCATTCTGAAACGCAAAAAAAAACAAAAAAAAACGCTACGTTCTGTACGATCCGACGGTGCAGTTTTAGTTCGACGACTTCCTACACTGCACTTAAAAATTAGCGGCTTGCCCTGTTTTTGCTCCGAAAAACGCCCGATTTCAAATGCTCATAACTCAGCAAATAATTGAGGTAAAAAGTTGCGTCAAAACGTGTTTTGAAGCTCAAAGCTTTACCTTCCGAAAACTTTTTATCAAATTAGATTACCGTGCTTCTTTCACAAGTAATCCTCTGTCGAATCATCTCATGCTAAAATCCCGAAGTGAACTGTTGACTGAACAGTACACCAAGTGTCAAATTTTCGTGATGATGATTTATGAGCCTAAAACTTCCTGAGGTTTTTCAAAAACAATTTCAAATAACAGACCTCTATCTTCCAATACATACTGCAATTTTTATTTTTTTTTTTCGGATTTTGAAGCCTGGATACCTTTCAAATGGACCCCTCTATAAATCTCAGTACGAAAATTCAAACTTTGACCTTGAGCAGGTCGCGTAAAAATTGCGGAACAGGTGGTTCGTGATACCATCTTGAAGTTTGAAGTGTCCCCTTTAAAATACGTTTTTTCAACTTGATTTACGATTTTTTTTTGACCGAGTTACTCAACTCTGAACCCAAAATTGCGTCGCGAAAAAACACGCAGATATTACGCCGCGGTTCCCTAACGCCTCGTAATTAGGAGAATTTTTATGGTCCACCCAAACTCCGTCACAAAAATGCGATTATACGAAAACCATATTTATATTCGGTAGCTGTAAATGACACCTACTTTTGTATTCTTGCTATACTGCAGCACGATTGTCTGTGAAATAAAATACGGGGGCATGTAAGTAAATGGTAAATTATTTTCGTAAATCGTTCCGCCAAATCAAAACGGATTTATAAAGGTCGCATAATGTAGTATACATTGCAGCACGATGACGTAACCTAAAAATTATGTTTATCGTATAGCGATACGTATGTATTTCCAAGAATGACTCACGAACTGCGGTTATTCAGTCTGAAGGAATAATAATGATGAAAAATTATTCTCTCTGGTTAAAATATCGATAACTATTTATTAAAAAAAAAAAAAAGAAAAAAGAAAAAATTATTGGAGAGAATCATTGCTAAAAGGTTCCGGGCATCGGGGCTGTTCAGAACCGTTCGAATTCGGATAAAAACTCCATTGAATACCGGGTGGGATTAGATAAATGGTGACCGGAAAACTTATAATACATAAAAGCTGCTGATTTCCAGCTGCGTGCATTCGTTGTATGTACGAACAATGCAAGTTGTACTTCAATTTTTTTTTTTATCTTGACATTCCTTTATTCATGCATGTATTATATATATGTATATTTCATTGTTAGTACTATACGAACAACGAATATGTTTGAATTTTATGAAATCGGGTTCACCAAGAATGCTTTGGCAGATTCCATCTGGTACAGTTTGAGTACCAAAGCAAAACTGCCATCAGGACATGGAGGACAGCGCGCGGCAGGAACGTGGAGTTTGTGAATGCCAGGTAACGGTATACGGCGTACCCGCCCGGCACAAATACTTATGATCCACATTTATGTTCACATATATTTATGACCAGTGCACGCTCCGAATTTGTATTTGTACGACGCTTTACATATACATACGTACACACGTATCCAAACACGTTCGTAAACGCGGGCCAAACGGCTTAAAGTGGTAGAGTCTCCTGTTTGCCCGGCTGGCTGCCTTCGTCGTCTGTTTCTACTGCACACTGTTTTACAGCTTTTATACTGACGCGATACGCGCGATCAGCGCCCAGACACACATTGCTATACCTATATACGTGGAGGTTCTACGAAGGCGCAAAGCAAGGCAAGGTAACTGACTGTTTGGCCTTGACCGATACCCTTCTGGCGGTTGCTGTTGCTACTGCACGGTACTTTGACTTGATTTGACTGGTCTTTCTATTCTTTTTTTTCTTTCTTCCTTTTCTTTCGTAGGACGAATTTGCCCGATGGAATCGGTGTGAAAAAGGCGTAAAATAAGATATCGATCTACAGAACGGATTAATATATCGATCACACGGTTCCCGTGTTTCGTATCGTTAATACCGTCTGTCACGAACCCTTTTTATCCACCCGCAGTTGGATTCCGTGAGTGTTTCAGTAGGTGGGTATATTTATTCAACTTATGGAGCTTTGAAGAATGAGTTTCATAAAAAATTCGAAGCTTTTATGAGTTTTTTTACCCCTCTTTTTTCAATAATTTTGTCTTATTTCTTATTTTCTGCAATGAAGCGGAATCTTTTTTTTTCGGATAAAATGAAGGTGGAGGGGTAATAAAAAATGAGAAAATAAATAATTGATCGAGATACACGAAACCAAGCATTGATCCGAGGAGAAAAAGTTTGACGCTAATACATATATACAGTATACGTAGTAGCTTCTACTGCCGAGTGCGTGATTGTTTATTTACAGGCCCTTTGGAACTGCGCAGCTGTATTTCCCAACTTAAATAACCGCCGTTACAAGTCCAGTTAACCAAGAAGGAGGACCGAGAATTTCCGTTCTCTTCGGTCGATTCGATTCTCTCTGCCCGCGTATCGCGACGCGACAACGGACGGCGCTCTTCTCGTCGTCGGGCCATATTCACAGATTTTTTTGCAATACTGAAAACAACTCGGTTTTTATCAGAATTACACCTGCGGCAATGGTATTATTATACCGATCGACTATGCGAACAGGTGTCTACGCGGCGCGGTAGAGAAATTGAACGAAAAAATGAATAGCGTCAGATAATTCAATAGACACATATATATTTTTTTTTATCCGTTTCTTTTTCTATCGAACCATCCGTACGAATATTTCATAGCGGAGCTTCGGGGACGATGTTAAACGAACCGCCGATAAAATAAATTAAAAATAACCCCTCCGCAATTTTTTGTAACAACGAATAATTTCCCCATGTTATTTTTTCGTCCTGCACCGATGCATTTCGACGATACGTAGTACATACGTGAGATATTTTTTCAACCGCTTGTTCCAGAGACTGCAACGGGCATGAGATCATATGCGGTGGTATATAGCAGCAGAGTTCGTGCGATACGAACTCAATTAATTGAATGCGCAAACTGTGTGGGTTATAAAGAACGGTATATCTCTAAATACGAAACGAGAAACGGCCCAAGTTTCGATACGTCCTGAACATCCAACTTTTAGAGATCGATACTTTTCTACGGATCTATTTTTCGATATTTAATACGTCTAATTGTAAAAATGGCGGCTGCAAACTACAGTCTCTCTGGTTGATTAGCTCTTAAATAATTGCGCCCTTTCTACGAACTTCAGACCATTCGATGAATAATTTATCGAACGGTAATGAAAAACCAAGTAACGATAGCAAATATGCATCGCCTCCATAAAATTCATTTAATTAATCAAATTACGAAATGCTTTCGCGGTTGATTGATTACTGCATACATCTATTTTCGTCATGGCGCATCAATCGTCTATACTGCAATTGGTCGGTCAATTGAATGCGTATAAAAATTCCGTGGGTAATTTAGAAATGAAAAATCTCGTTACAATTTTATACTATTATGATACATGTATTATTTTTACAAGTCCGGTTGCAAGAGTTGAAGAAAGCTTTTGCAGCTAGAAATATGATTTCGATTGTAAGCCGGAGAAATGGTTTTCCAAGAATTTTTCTCGTTCGTTTTTTATTCTATATTTATCTTTTTATTTATCGTTGCAAAATCATTTCAGGAACTGTGAAGATTCACAAAAAAAAAAAAAGTATAAAAACCGCTGGATGGTGTATAATGAAAGTAGAATGCAGACGCGCAATGGTCGCAGAGAGCGAGATTATGTGAGTGAGAAAAAAGAGAAAAAAAATAAAATAAAAGAAGAGAGTGAGTATTTTTGTATTACTTTGCATCGTGGATCTCGAACAACTGATGCAGGACGAAAAATTCGCTCTGGCTACAATCCAACTTCCGAACACAGAGTAGTTCGTCGTTCGGTTTTTTCTCGCGTGCCAGAATTCTCTGTTCACGGCCAGCTGAGGACGTTATCCTAGTTCACCGTGACTACAACGTCTGGTAAAAAAATCGGTGAACCAAAGAAAAGAGCGAAAAACAATATGTAGGTAAAAAGAAAAACAGGAAACAAAAATCCGTATAAAAGGCCCTTCGCGAGTCGGGTATCCTTCCTACATGCTGTACGCTCCCCGAGCTTTATTCTGTACGAAGAAATTCTCTATCTTCAATTACGCTTCGTTTGTCGCTCCAATTTCCTTCGATCATCGAGACACTCGACACGCGAACGTAGGAGTACCTACTCCAAAGCCATTTGAGGTTGCTATTCGAGCCGACTGAAGTTCCATAAAAAAGGTGGAGTAAACACACATGTACACATACATACATGTATATTCGGTCTTAGAACTCGATTTGCGTCCGTCTAACAAAATCAATTACTTGCAGAATAACCCGGATCAAGTGTATCATATATCCGATCTTGCCGCACGTTGCAATAATTCGCATGACTTTACACTCTGAAGCATTTTGTACGAAAAGAAAAAAATAAACAAAAAAAAAGTGCAGCATTGGCAACTCGTCAGGTATTGTCTTTTCTTTTTTTTTTTTTTTTTTTTCAAACAACATGCAATCACATGCATAACAGCGCAACAGTTTTCGGAGCTTCTAAATTTGGAAAAAGCTACACCACAAGTAATTTGGCAAGTACATTTAAAAAACATGAATGTACGAAGGCGGGGAAATTGACGCGTGTTTTTCACTGTAGTTCAGGTGCAGTCAGTCCAGCTTCAGGATCGAAATAGTCAACTGGTCGCAATCACGGCTGACTACAGAATGTGATGTAATTAATTGCGCACGATGATGTAGATCAACAAGGTTGTTAGGAACAATTAGCGGGCTTCTTCTTTGTTCAAAGTCTATGATTGATCGGTGGTCGATAAGGTACACAAATTACGTATTTTGATATCGTAAACCATTGGGAACGGGTGATGTAATATATACAAAATTTATTTAGCTTTTAACGAGCGTTCAAAACGCGCAAAGCTCTCAAGAGCTTCAGTTCGTGTAATAGAAACGAGTTAAAAATAAACTTTGCGATGTTATATAGATGGGCATATAACCCCGCCGAAGATACGAATAACTGTAAATCCATGATACCAACTTTTCTATTTTTCTTTTTTTTTTCAATTTCATTCGATGTATTTAATTTGCTTCTCAAGCAACACGCGTCGGATAAGTGCGTGTTCTCTCGTTCGTTCGTTCGTGCGTGATATGCGTGCGTGAAACTATACAGCAGCATGGCCTCTTCAAGCTTTCGAAGACCACAGAGACCAACACGAATCGGATTTTGGTTTGAATACTTGCGAAGGAATCGTGGGGCATTACCCTCCGCAACGGTTAGGGGGTGTGGAAAGAAAACCGCAAAGTACGAAATGCGATTTGTGAGTGGGAATAAAATGTATAGTTCTTTTTTTTTCTTGTGATTTCAATAGATTTTTAGCCACGTACTGTATTTTCCCGACCAGCAGCTTCCGCATATCAGACCCACTTTTCCTCCCATTTTTAAAGACCGCCAGAGAAGAAGATGGCGAAGATCCCCTGGTTTTTGGTTTGGTTCTTCCCGAAGGTAATTCCGGTGAACGATGTAACGAATTAATCCGTTTGACTATCTTACCAATTCACACTGTATATACGTACGATAAGGATTAACAAACACTTTGAGGTCAGCATTTCTTTTAGACACTAAAACGCGAGTGAAAATGTGCTAATTAAAATATCAAGCGTCATTTTACCCCCTGCAACAACCATGTTCCCTCGTATGATTTACGGTTTTAAGTCACGGAACGATTTAAAACACGATATCTGGTTCCACTGATAGCCGTTCCGTCTCTACTCCTTTGACCGTAATTACTGTTTCGTTAAATCGCTATTGTTTAATTGTCTCCATAAAGCAATTTGTGATTGAGAGAGCGCGGGGTAGTTCTTGCTGGTCGAATTTCGTTTGGCACGTACCAACTACATTATACGTACACATAAACGTATGCACTGTTATAACGTTGTACGTTCAAACCGCAGCAATTTCATTCTCTCGGATATTATAACCGAATATTTTATTTTTCCGCGGTATAAACTGAACAAATATTTAAATCGAGTCATAACATTTGCGTTATTTGCTTACTCGTTCTGTACGTGTACATGTATCGATAATTCGCGTTAATTACACTAACACTCCGTACGAATATCATAGTTGACAAACACTTTGCCACACTTCATCCCGTATAATATTATATTAGCTATTAAAATTTTTTTCGTTTCGATGAAAAATATCCCGATTTTACTTAGATCACAAAATCTAGAATTCAAACGCGAACGGATAAATTGATCCGCTCGAATTAATCAGACAGATGAGAGACCACGGCAGCGTCGCAGCGCCCGACGATCTTGTCGCACACGTGGTTGGCTCGTATCCGATACCCGGTAGGAAAATCGCGTCGTAGCTGTCGGAGCGCCAACGAGTGACTGTCGGGTTCAGAGACTCGTTCGAGCGACGAGAGTCCGGTAGAGAGAACCATATGACTTGTTCCTGTCCCCAGTGAGTAGGTTTATCACGACGTATGTCGTACGTAGGTACTTACGTACGTATAGAACGGCTATAGATTCGAGTATGTGTAAAAGCCACGTGTGTGATATCCATGGGGGATTTATAAAGAGCATGTGTACAGTTTGCGTATATAGTCGACGATCAACTACATTCATTTGGATGATTTGATTTGAATCACGGAGTCACAAACATGTTCGTTCAGTTTCACATACGAAGCTTTTGTCAATTATTCTGCCGAGAGTTATGTGGTACTAAACGGCGATGACAGGGATCCGGAGTACGAGGGGGACCGGTTCGTTAGTTCGAATCGATATCAGAACTTTTCACGAACGGATGCAGTTGTAATCTTTATTTATATTCGCAGGAATAGTTTTGCTATTCTAGACACACGCGTATCGCCGTTATTGAATCGTATTTTCATTCAAGTGTTTTTTATAACTTCCTGACAGAAAATTGATTATTACTAAGTTAATCCTCGAAAATTCATCCCTCGCGTATCGAATTGAAAGTAACCAATTTATCTCGCGCTTAGAAAATCTCTACAGAGAATGTTCGGATAGCTTCTTTTTTTTCTTCATTTAATATATTGTATGAAATCGCTGTCTAAAGCAACTCGAGTATCGGCCATGTGGTAGAATTTTCGAGTATCTAAGCGCTGAAGTTTCCCAAGAGTTTCAGTGGTCAGATGTATGAGTTGAAGTCAAGAATGTTAGAAAGATAATTCAACAATCTCACATGTAACTGGTAACGACAGAGAAAATTTGAAATTCAATTTTGTTCAATAACGCAAAACAATCCGTTGAAATATCTTGACCACAGGGAGTAGGTACGATGCGTTGTATGTGTACCGCGGTCTCTTCTATATTTTATTATTATTCTACTCGAGCTGGTGGTTCGGATCGAACTCTCTGACCGTAGTGACCCACTACCACGTTATAGATGTATACAGGTGAATTGTGGTAGGTAGGTAGGTAGGCAGGTAGGTAGGTAGGTAGGTATATGTAATGAGAACGAAGGATCAAAAATTCAGGACATACATGTGCCCATAGCGGACACGATATACCTACAGCCGCAGGCATTCTTGAATGTCGATATTAACCTTACTTCGGGGATGGACTAGAATCGAAGTTGTATCGGTTTGCCCTAATCGTAAGCTGTGACTGATCGTGAGCTGTATCGCCATTTCGCCCGATGTATACGGATCGTCAATAACGCACTCCGCAAATCTGTTCCCCGTCCTTCTCTCACTTTATGAGGATTTCGTACCGACAATGATAACAAAATATGACACGTTATTGAACTTAGGATTAAGTGCAACGTCGTGTTAATGATCATTATAGAGCATACGGACGCGACATACCGTTTGGTCACGTACAACTTTAGGAATTGATTAATTGTCTGAGCGAATCAATATGCCTTTTAATGATAACGGAGCGATTCTCACTTGATGGATTTTTCAATATCGTTGACGAGTTGGGTTTTGATTTGGGAGAGAAGACTTTTCATAGAATAAGTTACGAATTATGTCACACTGCAGAGCCTCGAACCTCATCGAGACTCGTACAGGAATATATATTGTCAGTCGTTGCAGGCTTTTCATGTATGGCAATAGTATTCGTGTGCATGTTATATATACAAATTTTCACAGCGTTGTACAACAATTGTCATTATGTACACAGTATACTAATTAGTGTTACAGCTAATTACTTTGTCTCGGAGTAATTTAATAGTAAAGTATATAATACATGTACCTACATACAAATTTCGTAGGAGCAAGTAAAAATTATACAAGTTGAAGACTATGAAAAAAAAATGGAGTCCATCCAATATTAGCTCTAGAGTGAAATTGTGGGTTTAAAAGAATTAAAGGAAATTGCATTAAACTCGCAAATTTTGATAGTACCACAACGCGCACGTCCCTATGAGGCGTTAAATTGCGAGTATTATATAATTTGCATGTATCACATGAAAATTTACATGATTCCTAGTGAAATTATATTTCCACGAGTATTTTGCGAGACCTCGAAGTCAGAGTTTGTACGGAGAGCGAGGTTGTTATCAAAAGTAACAGGAGTTGAGTAACAGTAGTATGAATGTTGGCTAAAACCGACATTGCAACTGAGCAAACTTCACGTCAATGAGAATATATAAGAAAAAGCTCTCTTTCTGACTTCATCGCGAGAAACTATACTAGTGGAATGAAATTTCTTTAGAAAGTTTTTGTCCGAGCGATATTTGCACCGAATGGTCTCTTCCCTTTGTGCGATAGTAATTGAAAAAAGTAACAAGGATGAAGGTTGAAATTAGCCTAGAAGTTGAGCCTCTCGTCATTCTGTTCCCCACTCTTCGATAGACTTTGAACTAAAAGTAACTACTACTTCCTTCGTAGTAATTAGACTGCACTGAAAAGGGCTCTGACGTTTTTCCTTTTTTTTTTGTTTGTACGAAAAAAAAAAATCTACCGGGCCCAGTTTGGGCTTTGAAAAAGTTTCTGAAATCTCAGGTGGCAAATGGCAATAACATAAATTATCTGCACTTAAATTACGATCAGCTTCTTTTTTGTTTCTATCAAAGTTGTTTGATCAGTGGGTTAAAATCAATGATTACCATATAACTACTTAAGTACTACATATATTTACAAGGGGGATGATACGAAGAACGATTTCTGGAAATCGCAGCCTTGCCACCCACTATAGCTCAAGGTTGTGTTCCAACTCGTCGAATCGGTTTGAGTGTTGAAATAACTGAAATTGTGAGGCTTCTCTCGATGAAAAGTACTACGCGTGAACATGTAATTTATTTATTTATTTTCGTTCAAGAATGTGACGTCGAGTGAAACGGAAATTCAGCTCGTCCGATTAACGCCGTCGTTAATGGCGAGTTGGAACGCGCGCAAGAGCCATTTCAACCATATTAAATAAATTTAATTTCAACGGGTATTGTCTTTACTTTTCTTTTCTTTTTTTTTTAATTTTATTTAAATTTTGTTTTTGGCGACGACGACTCCGGAGCGGCGACTTGGAACACTGACCTCTTTCCGCTTATTTTCTCAACATCCCAGTAGTCCTCATACGCCACTCACCTGTAGCGGCGACTGCACTGCTGCAAATTTCCGCCGTCACCGCTCCCAGAGTCGACACCATCTCTTGCTCCTCGTCCCGATCCTGATCCTCCCCCGCGACGTTCTGAGACGCCTGGACACGGCGCGTATCGGACGTTGAAATTGCCGACGCTGTCGTCCCCGGCATCGCCATCACCGTTCGCTCTTCCGATCCCGCCATCGGAACGGGGACCTGAGCCTCGATATGATCTACGTCTCCCCTGATCGTTGTCGCTGGCAACCCTCGCCCCGATTCCGCCATTGACGTCCGCTGCTGTTCCTGGAGCAAGCAGGCGCTCGAAAGTAGGTCCCACTGTCGCAATTTCTCCCGGTCGATTTCGAACGAACCGGATGTTGCCGTAGACCCGCGCGCCTCCGCCATCGTCGGAGTTGGGGGAAGGTTGCCGTCGGCTAAAAAATTCGGGTGAATACCCGCCGCCGAGTCACAAGTTACAGGTCCTTGTTTACGATAGGCTTCATTTTCAGGATCCCAGATATACCCGCCCGCGCCTATCCTGTCCATCGCGAGCCTTTCGTAAGCTTCGTCATCATCCCCAGGGTTGCCATCATTTCTCTCTTCATCCACCGTATCCTTGTCATTTTCTATTTGCATAGTTTCGACTTCTCGATCTCCGCTTGTTCTTCTTCTCGATCTTTGACGCTCCCCGGCTTCCTCCGCGACAATTTCACGGCGTAAAACACTGTCGTTCACATACGTCGCACCTCTGGTGATCCTTGTACGACTCCTTGATGTATTGGTCGCAGCAGAACCACCTGTGGCAATTCGTCTGGATGTTTGTGCTGCCGCCGAGGCGACAGACGTTGCTTCCAAATTATCAAGGGATCTTGCGTGTCTCAGACTAACTCTACGCAGACTTTCCCTCCACAGAGAGTCCTGTTCCCAAGGATCTTCACCCTCGAATCTACCTTCAACAATCGATGACTGATAGTTCACAGGCTCCGCTTCGATCGATCTTTGCCCAGATAAATTCGCTGCTGCCGCCTGACTGGCTCTATTCCGTTGCTCTACTAAATTCTGCAGTTCTGCATCATCGAGAAGTCCTTCAAGAGACCTTGACCTTCGATGTGTGGTATGGCGTACACCTACTTCCGAATGTTGTGCCGCATACCTTGGTGCCGGATCGTCATCTTTATCGCGTAGGCCATGAGGATAGAGATTGCGTGAGTTAAGATCAGGGAGCCTGGAAACGTCGGGTAGAGGATCGGTGGATTTAACCCTTCGAAGTGTGTCAGCCTCGTATATATTTCTTATGTCGACTTGAAGCCCCGCTTTCTTCTCAGCAAGATACTGCGTTGTGGATTTCCTTAACTCGGCAGCTATTCTCCTAGCCTCATCGATATCTTCAACTTGTATTTGCCTGGGCATTTGCCTCGGAATTGGGTTCACCATGCGGCCAATATCGTTTCTTTTATTAGCTCCTTGGTGGGCCGCGTCTCCTCGCTGATTGTTCAGCTGTGGTAACCTTGAAGTACCAGAAGCTCGGTTCATAAGAGCGTCTACGCCGCTGACACCAGCTTGCAAATCACTATAATAATAAGGTGCTCCACTCTGATCATTCTGCACTTGATTCGTAGGATAGTAAACCGTTTTTACCGTTGATGTAGATGGAGGATATTGCCCAGAGTCGTGACTAGCCGAGGATCTGTGATTAGGGGACAATGAATACCGTGCCGAATCTTGACTTGTCTCTCGAGAGTGCCGCCCTTGAGGATTATAGGTTGCGTTCGTTGATCCAGGAACTCCAGCAATTGGTGCAGGTGATACCGAGCCCATAGGAGTCGTCATCAATGAAGACTGGGCACTGCCGGGTCTTTGACAAGCTACCGAAGTAGATATTGAAGCGTTTCCTGAAACTACGGAGTAGCTGGAATCTCTACTATGAGACACTAATGGACTGCGACGTTGCTGCAATTTTTGTCTTCCGTAATTTTCCGCAGCTCTTCCTCTGTCTCCATGTTCTGACCTGATGCCAGGTGAGCCGCGAAGGGGTGAAAAATTTACGACATTTTCGTAGTGAACGTCCCCCGTGAATGATTGTGAGTGCTGATGCATAGGAGGCAGATCGCTAACTCTCATCGATGGCAAACTACTGGCTGAACTTGTCTTATTCTTAACTCCATACCGATAGGGTTGGTCTAGGCTGTTGTAAGAAGTCTGGAGATTTTGTTTTCCGGATATTTCTTGGCTCGTTGTTTTTTGGAGATGTTTGTCCGTGACTAACATGGACTCGTTGAAGCCGTATATGCTATTATAACTTAAATCCTTCGCGTATAAATCAACATTAAAGGCGTCCCGAGCCTGAAGTTCTTCAAGGTATTGATCAAGGTCGATACTTGCCCCATCAAAACGACTGCCAAGTGATTCTAGCTCGTCCAAACTATCGAGTACCTCACATACCTCGTCGCTAACAGGTCGTCTTCTCAGCTGACGATGCCTGGCCTCCTCTTCGGGGCTTCTGAGATCCACCGAATCGCTTCCAGACGCACTTTCCAGGGACATTCTGCTGTCCCTAAATGTTGAGCTTATCGTGGTATCCGAAAACCCAGATTGAGGTCTATGCGACTCAACCTGCCCTGTCGGTTTGTTCCACGACTTGGGTGAATCACGGCTATTCAGGCTATCACGACTCACGGCAACTTGTGGTGCAACCTTTTTCACCTCAGGTAACGAGTCCTGAATTTCAAGGGAGTCAAGCTCTTCCAAGGGAGGCGGCGACGTCGGGATTGGTGGTGGAGAGACCAGCTCGCTATCTGAAGAGTCGTGCAGCTCTGCTATGAGAGCTTGACTTGCGCCAAGGTAGTAAGATGCGGGACGAAAAGTGTCAGAGAGACTGAAACGGGGATGACGAGGTGCGTCTAGGGAATCAAGGTCCTTCGATGACTCGTCGTCCGCATCCGAACTGTCGGATTTAAGAGTTGTGAGAATATCCGGAAGATCAGGTCTCGGTGGAAGGGCATCACCGCCCTGCTCTCCTCTTTTTGGCTTAGATTTTTTCCCTGAAGATTCATCGTCCTCCTTGTCCGCTAGCTGGCTTACTTCCATATAGACAGGTTCCATTTTATTGTCTGCGACACAAACGAATTCGTAATGAGGCGGATCAAGCGTCGAGTAATCACCTGAGTCATGTTTTCGCTCGTTATTATCGGGCGCAAGCAACGAATGACCCATGCCATTTTGACTCATCTCAACGTAAGAGTTTTCCTCGTGATCGAGGCTGGCGAAAAGGCTTTCCATCATTTTAGAGTTCGGACGTTCGTTTGCAGGATCCAAAATCGCCTTCCTCGGTGACATCGGCATGTAATGTTCTTCGGGATTAAACTCTTCCGGTTTTGAGTCTGGACTTATGGGGCCACTTTCTGACAGGTTGTCATCGTGCGTGACCAAAGATTCTGTTACACTGAGCCTAGCATAATCAGGATTTATAACTTCTTCCGCATTGTTATTTGGCGGTTCAGGTTTGTCGTCGTCTTGCGTCGGTCTTCTTCTATCCACAAAATCTTTTTTTCTTCTAATCGTCCCAGTATAATTTTCCTCGTTGATCACCGGACATTGAGTATTTCGAATCCTCTCATTTGGTTGACTTTTCTCCGGCTGATCCAAGTCACTTCCTGTGTCATATAGGAGGGTTTCAGTATCACTAAATACACCGCGGTGTTTCGTTTCATCAATTTTGTCATTCTCTTGCCTCCTGGCCTGCTGAGATTTCCGTTCAAAATCAGCGAGGAGATCTTTAACTGATTTATTACAGTCATGTCCGCTTGAGGATGACTTAAAACCCGCATCGTCCACGTTTGCCTGATCTTCTCTTGCCTCTGAATTTGATTCGCCCAAAGCAAAGTCTCTGATCACTGCTGTTTTTCTTGTTGAATCCAGCCGAGAAACATGAGCCTCTGTCGCTTGCGGCGGGGAAACTTTTAACGGTTCCTGCATGGCGAGAAACTCTTTCAACGAAGCTGGAGTCTCATCTAAACTCGATTCGAAAGACTTAATTCGTAACTGCACAACATTAACAGAGTCCCTTTCGTGTGCTGACGGTTCCTGTTCTGCTCTCGGCAGCTGATTGTCGTCGGGTTTTATGTACTGGTATGAGAATTCTTTAATGACTTTGGTTTCGTCGATTTTTAGGTCCCAATCTTCTTTGTCGTTTCGGGAATTCCACTGAACGTTTTTCTGCCCTAGCCAATTTTCATTTGGAATATATCCAGCCAGGGTATTGAGTCGGCCTTCATTTTTTCCCAACTGTTCGTTCGGCGCGTGACACAAAGTGGTTTGTTTTAAAATCCCTGCAGGTTTCTTCGAGGTCTTCAACTGCTGCCACTTGGCGCCATCATCCGAGGGTGCGAGACCTTGTTGTTCATAATCTTGCTGCCTACCTAATCTCCCTTCCAAAGATCTAGGGTTGATCATCTCATAGGAAGACGTAGAAAAACCATAATCTCCGTAACCAGCATCCGGCGGAATACCACCGGGTAAATTAACACTACGTGATGATGATACGGGGTCATTTTTATGTCGGTTATATTCGCACTGAGGGGTAGATGGTGATGGATGAACCACGGGAGAATTCACGGAGTACGAGTGGGGATTCCCAGACCCCGAGAAATTGCAGTTGTTGTTGGTCGTATTTATTCGGACCATTGGATTGCAGGTAGTTGTTGTATTTGTGGTGATCATAGTGACGTTGGTGGTCGTGGTCATGACGTTGTTGGCTACAGTGGCGGTGGTGGTTGTGGTGTTCGCAGATGTTATAGCGGAGGTATTTGAAGACGTCCGCTCGTCCAGAATCTGCCGGGGGCTCCTGCTGGCGTGGGAGGGTCTACGGGTTCGCTTGTGCCTCACGTTGCCCAACTCTGAGTTATGGTCAAACAATAATAATTTTCCGTTACTCTATTGCAGCGAACATTACCTCTATTCCCTTCCACCGTCAAGGCAGCTATTGTATAATGTTAGGAAAAGCCATACCGAAATACCGAGAGACCGATGGAATGGAAATTACTCGACCATTGCCGTTCGAGACAAGATTACTGCTTGGTTGACTAAAACGCTTTATGTACTTGCATAGAAACGGCGTTTTACTACCAGGAAATAATAGTAATTGTCGCGTTAAATTTCTGACTAAAACTGCAGTCAAATAATGGGTAGAGGTATTATACGTATATCTGAAGTTTCTAAGCTTTAGTAAACCTATAAACGTAGGGAGGCTTGCGGCGCATCATTGCCGAGTTAATTCAGGCACAGACGGCACGCGAACAAACTCAACTACGTGTATGTCAGACTAGAACCATTTCAGCCGCAAAGCAGTCGGTTGAACAAAGCTTAATTTAACTATGGTCGATGCATTTGACCAGACAAAGTGAACCGAATAAGGGTGAAAAGCACACCTGTCTTCGATTTGCAGAATCACGAGTATTATTAGTAATCATTTCTCGAAATATCTACACTTTAGTGGTAGCTTGTCACTTCCATACATCTGATAGAGCGACGAGAAAATTCAAAAATACTACCCGTAGAATTATTATCGTTGGAAAAAAAAAATTCAATAAAGAAATCGAATGCAGTAATCTTGGCTCGCAAAGGTGGAAGGAATTGAGTTAGTGTGCAGTTAGAGTATGGCGAAATAGATTTGGTACATTATGCTTACAACACCACGGGCTAAAGGCACTCTGGGACTTCATTTTGGAAATATTGTGTTAGTTGGATTATCGGCGGCATGCTTTTTTTAAGGCGCGACTCTACGCCTTTGCGTCGTGCGTTCGTTTTAAAAATTTGATTTCTCTTTTTTCTTTCATATTTTTCTTACATTACTCTAATATTTATTTTCTTCTATCGCCGTACCTTTTTCTTTTGTTAGTGGTCCAGCCCAGCCCGTCCCAACCACCAGCACCGAACCATTTGACAGCGAGGTGGAGCCCCACGGGGAATTGAAAGTATCGTAACCACGTCTCACCACACCATATATCAGTTAATTAATAATTTTTCTTTACTTTTTTCTTTTAAATTATGCACATTATCCGCGTTCCATTATTTATCGTTCGTCGTTCAGCGTTTGAGATTCGCATCACACAACTACACCACGGATGGTTCATTTTTTTTATAAAGAGGCTGCAGGTCCACCAGAAATTATTAAAGATATAATATGCGAAAGACGTACGACACGCTGAATATAATAAATAACAAGGGCGACAGACGCACAGGGGAGAGTCGAAGAGAGCGACGAATTAAAGACAGAAAAAGAAATACGTATAGTTATACATAACGCACATACAGAGAGTTGGGAATGGAGAGGGCGTACAAAAAAAAAAAGAAAAAAGTTTGGATGAAAATGTGTACCACAAGAGAAGACGCCATTCTTTCGCAGTAATCAAACTGGAAGGAAAAGTTGTCAGGTATAACAACGTGAAGAGATCTTCAAGTTTGATTACCTACCCACACTGCGAAAAATGATGAAAGTAAAATAAAAAATAAAAAATAAAAAAAAAATGGGGGGTATACGTAATATTATTCAGCAAGTTAACTAATCAAAAATCGAAAGACACCGTAATAAGATGCGCAATTGTAATTGTGGTACGTTGTAGTACGACATGATGGGTTGGTAGAAATAGAATTATGATAAAAGCAGTTCTTACATATACCTACATGATGATAATGGTATGCATATATTATAATAGTATGAATATAGCGTCGTTTTGTTAGATAGCTAAGTAACAGAATAATGAGAATAATAGAAAACAAAATGAATTTCTACTACTAATTATTATTATTAATGCGAGTTAAAACTATCTAAATACACGCAGCGTTATTACTTAAACACTAACATTACCATGAACGATATAACGCCCTATGATACACTATGACCACTATGCCTTAGCACCGATATTGCCCGTAAACACGCAAATGATGGGACGAATGCTCAAATGATTAAACCAGGTGACGAATCCCTACCTTCGTCGTCGCTCGAGTAGCTGTTGTATCGTGAGACGTTATTGGTAACCGAACGTCGTCCGTCGGTACTTTTGCTTCTAGGATGAGTCCTGTGTCCTTCATCTCTTCTCCTCGAATGGCGAGCTTCAGCAACGCTCGCTTCGTGCGCCGCAAGCTCTAGGAAAGCCTGCTGTTTGTAATAACTAGAAAGTTCGTTTTGAGCTATCCCACGGTTAACAGATCCGGTAGGTTTTCTTGTCAAAGGACTTTGCAGCATTCGCTGCTTCCACTCTAGCAGACGTTTCATGGACTCCTCTCTCTGTACGAAAGATAAATTTAAATTAATTCGAGTACATAACGAGAAGTAGAGCTATTAAAATTAACTCCAGACTAAGACGTTACGCTTTATCTCACAGACACGATTAGGTTTCCGTAAGATTCACTCACTCCATACAACGGGCATTTTGAAAAATTCGTTTCAAAATTCGACCAGATTTCCTATAAAATATCACTAAAATTCATATCATTTCAACTGACTAAAAATACCTTCAAAAACTGACCGAATCAGCGATAAACGATTGTTTACATTTGGATACCCATCAATAATTATACGCAGTATTGTGGTGAGCTATACGTACGGTTTTACACAATGGCTTTGTACCCGTGATATTTGTATGACTAATTAACGTTAAATGCGTTATACATTGCCGTGTCTCATCCGGCGTATTCTAACGCTGCAAATTATCATCGGATGAAAAAAATTTTACTGGGATTTTAGAACAAATACGTACGCGTATCGAACGGCTTTAATTTATGGATGCATACATATAACTGTACGCTATTGCAGCATGCGGCGAGTGATTCTACGCATGGTATAATATGGGAATTAATAATTATTCATTGCATATATATAATTTATATCTTCAGAGGTTTAGCAAAGCCAGTAAACGCTAATACATATAAATATGATAAAGAGGAGTAATCATTTGAACAAAATATTGCCCGCGTCCCATTTACGCTTCGATGACTACCAGGGCCGATAACGATGTTAAATTGCCGTACATTTCTGACTCGTTCGATACCTATACACTGTAAACTGGCTAAATTGTCACGAAATTAGGCGTAATTATAGACGAATAATGACCCGATATGAAAGCAATTCAATTGTTGAGCTGTCAATTGCCGATTTCTATATACCGGTATACCGGTCTGTTTTCATTATTATCATCATCATCGTCATCGACAGCGGCTGCACGTGTAACCGATCGACGATGAATACGACTGATTTAATGATAAAACATTCGAACACATTTATATAATAAGAAACTTTGGCTTACCTGTTGTATTTTCCGTTCGCCATCGCGTGAGTCTTGTCCGGACGATCTCTCAGCGTAGTCGTCGTCGTCTCGGTCAACCTGATGTCGAGTGCGAGGTAGACGAGCAGACGCTGACCTGGCGAATTGCTGTTCGCTCCAACGCCTTGCCCTACCACCGGTTGACGTGTCGTACTCAGTACGAGATTCACGTTGTATTCGTCTAGGCACTGTAGCCCCTTCACCCGGAACACCGCCAAACAAATGTTCCCTGCCCGAGGCCTGATCGTAGCTTCGTTCCCGCAGTGATCGTCTTATGAGTGACTCGTTAGTTATTCTAGATAGACGAACAGAAATGTTTCGTAGAAATTATTAATTATATCTCTCTGTATTGTATTTTGATCAGTGAACGTTTATCATACGTACATGTTACACGTGTGATTGGGTTTGTGAACGGTAAAATTAACATATGGGAAACTGTGCAATGAAGTTACTATTATGCTAGGTCATGATATACACGCCGCGGTAATAAAATATCCCGCCAATTATTTAAGTTCTTAGTGTCTGCTGTTTTTTATTTTATTTTATTTTTTTATTTTTCGTATAATTCTCGATGCAGATATCATTTTGAGTTAATGTTTTTGGTATCGATTCGATGAGGAGTGTCACTCGGGAATGACCTAAGCGTGAGTTTCGGGAAACGGTTGCCATACCTCTGAATGTATATAGCCTTGTATGAGGTATGTAAAGGTATAACGGTGAACGTCTTATATTTCTTGTCTTGTTCTTGACGCATCGCATCGTGGAATCTACAGTGGCAACGCGTTTTATTCTCGCTTTCCGTCGCGAGTGACTCACTCCGTAGGTAGAAACCTACCGCCGACTACCTGCAGGCAAGCCCAGTGGAATAACGTAACGTTCAACGTTTACATGTATAGACGTATATACGTATCTACCTATATCAAATATATATAGGCAAGTGAGCGTAAAAGTTTCTAGCCAACGACTTGTCAACTACGATAACACCGGCAAACGTAGAGAATATTAATCCTAAAAGAACAATTCAAAAGTGAAGAAGAAAAAAAATGAAAAATCAAAGTGAGTTTCCCCGTTACAAAGTGAACGATTGAAAAAAAAGATTATATCACGAGTACAAAAAATTCCCAAATTACGATCGGTGGGGATTTCAGAAGTTAATGTTGAACGTAATAACGATTTAGCTGAACACGGGGTTTGGGGACCGCGGTGATATAAACGATAGCCGCGGTAATTCAATATCGAAAGTAGTAAAATTACGTGGCGCAATTATACCTGCCTAACTACCTGCCTGCTCATAAGCATAGGTGATAAATTAAACGATTTATGAAACACACGATAGGCTTAATCTGATACCAGAGGAAATTGGATCGTAGAAATTATGAACATAATAAATCGGAGCAATGACACGCACTACTTTTATACGGCAAACCGGATGATTGAAAATAGAGACTTCTCTGTTTGATTTGTTATTAATTTTAATTTTAATTATTAAGATGAATTAAACTTACTCCGAGTGTCGTTGCAGTGAATGAGATGAAGCGATGTGGTGTTGCTGGACGGGGTTTTGGTCTCTCTGGGATCGTCTGAGAGCAGAACTGGAGGTTTCGCTTAGACTACCAACGCCGGACTCGGCGTCGCGTTCCCTCGAGGACGTCGTCTTGGAGGGCGTCGCGGCGCGAGACAACGACTGATTACGTTGTTGCTGATGGTGCTGCGGTGTCTGATGCAGGTAAACCGCTGACTGACGCATCTGTGCCGCATACCTTCGCACCGAACAAGAAAAAACGTGACGGTTAAACTTAAAAAATATATCACTATTTATTTCAACCGTTAATATTTTTAATAATATGTTTTTTATCAACATCATCAGTTCTTAATTAATAATAAACAAATTAAACCTTGTATTACGCGATGTATGTCGTTGCGTAAATTATTTTGTCGTAATAATTACTAACGATAAATGGAATGCCCGCCTTCGTGTGACAAGCGGGTAACTTTCCTCGCGTCCAGGTTGAAATCGGAACGTGAGAATTTTTATACGCCCAAAAAGTATCGCGTACATTTTACTTTCCTGATTTACTGACAATTCTTTTTTCATTTTGTTCGTTTACCTTTCCTCGGAGTAAAAATATCCGTCGTTAGTCGGGACGTCGGACGGATTGACGACGTCGAGACTTGACTTGGGCCTTTGAGGACGGCGTTGTTGGCTCGTGACGTTCCCTGTAGGTTGAACGTGAGGTTGCTGTTGAGGTCTTCTCGTTGCTTCATACTCTAAGAAATCAGCACTGTGTGGACGGGGTGGGGGTTGTGCCCTAGGTTGTCTCATTACTGGAGCTAAAAGTCAAACAAAATCGCTCGTCTTAGGTCGCTGTTAATTAGCAAAACAAACATCGTCAGTAACGTTGGTATGAAGGATAAACAAAAAAGATGAAGATGTAAGCGAATGAAACAAAAAAAGTAACGGAAGCCCGTTGCAAAGAATGTAGATCCAAGTATTTTGTGTTTCAATTATTCTCTGATCTACCTGTGCAAAATATTGACAAGCTAGAGTCTGAAGGGAAAAAATGAATCTGGTGAAGACTGACTAAAAAACCAGCCAGTGAGTAGAATCTTGGGAAAAAGGGTTTGTTAGTGCTAATTAGAGGCTTCAACGCGTCTCATTCCAGCCGCATCTCGTGTCGGGAGTATAGAATCCAAATGTTTTCAGTCGGGTTGATTCAGAGTCAAGATTTCAAAGTTTTTAACAGACCATTTGTCTCTCTCTCCCATTAATTCTACCGCGTATTTCAATAACGATTGGTGTAAGTGCGCAACGATTGAAAAACTTTTCTCTCGTCTACATACTCCTTGAAAACCAACTTCCTGAATCCGCAGTTACGAGAGAAAACAACAGCAGTGAAAGCAACTTCCACCTCTGACAAAAATCCGCGATACAAGGAGGTGATTTAAATACACTCCAGCTATTTCTGGGGCCCATTACCCGATCAACACTGAAAAATTCATTTTACAGACAAATTTTCAATTTTCACCTGTTTGAGTTGGAAGAACCGCGTAGATCTGCTGATGCTGTGGTGGATGTTGTTGTACGTAAACCGGAATAGGAATAGGTGCTGGTGCCGGTCCCTTAGTGTAACCAACGGGTCCTGCAGGTCTTTGATAAAGTTGCGGTGCCCCATAAACATCTTCATAGTCACCATTCCCCCTGGAAGTTCTAGGTTTTGCACTCCTTCCATAAGTATCAGGCGTCCGCCTTTCAGTGGGTTGAGAAGTCTGGGCGTATCCATAATTCAATCCAGACTTATCAGTTCTAAGAGTCTGCGGAGGCTGCGTCATTCTAGTGACATAAATTACACTCCCTCTGTCGTATTCCGAAGCGGGACTTTTTGTCGTCATACGACCATCGCACGGAGAGACAGGAGACTTTCGGTAATCTGGATGCAGTGAATCCAGGTCTGGCGAGGGTGTCGAATATTCATTTGACCCTTCGGTTAATCTACGAGGTTTAGGTGGGGCGTTAGCGTACAAAGGTTGTCCAAAATTCCGAGGCATGGGTTGAACCGTCTGTACGTTACTGGGCCCAGCTTGAGGATTTTGTTGTGGCTGCTGTTGCTGTTGTTGTTGCTGTTGTTGCTGTTGTTGTTGCTGCACCTGTTGCTGTTGTTGCGGTTGTTGCTGCATGGGTTTGTGTTGATGGACAACATGCTGATGAATTTGTGGCTGGTGTTGATGAGAAGGTCCCGGAAGTGGTGCGTACTGAGCTTGCTGTTGCTGCTGAGGTTGTTGCTGTGAAGTTCCAGGTTGTCCATACTGCGGGGACTGCTGCATCCATCCATTGATAACGGGCTGAGGTTGCGCGACATCGTGATTATTATTAAGAGTAGGAAAAGATGCGGTGTTCACACTGTTAGGACTGGAATTATTATTAGACGCGTGGCTGGGGTCGTCCCTTGATTGGAAGCCGTGAAACCCGCTGTCACTGTCATCCGCGCTTTGGTTCAAAATGGAAGATATCGAAGAAACGCTTGGCCGAGCACTTCTCTCGCCGTCTGCTGGTCCCGCGAGCTCGAGAGCGATTGCCATTTCTCCTCCACCGCTGAAAGCGTAATTAACATACAGGTCAGAATGCATCTTAGAGGTTTTGATAACGCTGCAGAGTCTTCCGGATCGATTGCTTTGAGAACCCTCAACGTGCAATAAAGCAAATGATCAAAAGACATACAACCCCTATGAGCGGTCAAACGACAAAAGTTCCGAGCAGCTATCAGCTCAGCAGTGGTCCCTTTGACGAGCAGAGAGACCCGCGGGGTATTCCTAGCTTTCACGGTATGTATGGCACGTACATATAGCATGTATAGTTAGCTGTGGATCTGGTTCCCGGTAAACGGATGAGTTTTCAACGTGTTCTCAATTAAAACAAACTTCAAATTCATCAGCTTTGAGAATATGTAACCGATGCCACGTGAATTCGAACGTTTTCGTTATTCGGTCATCCTCACCTTACATTGTATAAAAATTTCAAATTTAACTAACAATAAATAAGTTTTTGACCGGAACACAGGAATCATTAATGTGGACTTACGGGTTCGGATCCTGAAGCAATGATGCCAATGTCAAGGCATTCACCCACTGGTTCATTGCTTCCCTCGAATCCGCAGCAAAATGGTACGTCCTCATATTAGCGTGTTCTGCTTTGAAAGCGAACTTCTTGTTGGCCTTGTCCTCGGGTCTACATGCCGTCACACGGTAAGAAGGCAGGAGTATCGACCCGAGTAATTTTTCCTCCTCAGGGCCTGGAACAAAAGTGAAAAGACATTGGTAGAGCTTCATACCATGTCTTGAGTAGGTACGTTACGTAACGTAGTAGCTTATGTCTACTTTGTCATTATTTTAACTGAAGAGTACATTTTCCCAGTTGTTCGATTATGGGGTGAATGTTTTACCGCAATTTCATCTACTCACCTCCCTTTTGACTACTGTTGAGGATGTTACGGGCGAGACAAATTAATTTTCTCCGAGCTGTACGGAATACCGAGTCAAAAACAAGGTTCAATTTCCTTGAACGTGCAATTTCCATTGGAGAAGCATGAATATATACGTATACAACTATAATAACTGAATTCACGTGAGAGCGTATCTGCCGTATACATTCACTAGAACATTCTTGCAATATCTGATCGGAATTTTGCGGTGTGACCAGACGAGTACCAGGATATTCGATACATTCAAGGCGATCAAACACCTCTTTTTAACGAAGAAATTAATTCACCAAAGAGAGCATCGGCGTATGAGGATAATAACGAGTTTCTTGCATCCTCTACTTCACCCTTTCATATCCCATTTTCTTTTCGGGCTACTGGACATAGAATCCCAACAATTTCGCCATAGTTTGCAGGAGGATTAGGGAGGATCAAAGCATGATATGAACCCGATTACCACAAAACTGATTACTTTAAAGCCCTTCTAGTAGATTATCCTAGTCAATCGGGACTCGAAAAATTGGACGATGATGTCCCAGCCTTTTATTTATCTATTTCTTAAACATGAAATTCAAAAGGAAAGTTGAATGGTAATACTACGTTGAAATTTATTCGGCTCCATATATTTCATATTTTTCCACTACAGATGATGGTGTCAAAGTTCAGGAAATACACTAGTGACTCCCGTACAATTCCAGGTCAGATCAGCGAGCAAATAAACCGTACTTAAGTAGAAGCATACAAGTGTATACCGTATGCTCCCATGCCACTAAGGAGCTTTGATCTTTCAGCAGCAGAGAGAAGTTTTTCACGACGTCTTTCTCCATAACCGCAGTAAAGGAGTGCAAGGAGTTACCTGAAAAGACGTAAAGAACCAAAGCAAAGGCGTATTAAAGTAAGAAAAAGAAAACCCTGGGTGACATTATTAATGCACGTCCCGAGGGAAAGCCTCTTCTACCCGGGCAAGGTATCTCCCTATTTCCCTAGGCAACATAAACCGACGTGCCCAGCCAACGACCAAGCACCCTGTCTGCTAGCTAACCAATCGACCGTGACGACCAAGTTTGTTCTCACTAATGACGCAGGTACAGGCAACCGTGTTCACCTTGACTTTCCACTTTTTACCATTAACGACGACCTGACCCTCGAAACTTGGAAATTTCGCGGCTTGAGCTTGCGCAAAATATTCGCGGTGTAGCATTTCGCGGTAAGTCATTTTAGTTCCCTGACAAAAAGAAATTTCGCCTTCTCCTGCCACATAATTTGTTTATTCATCCTTTGTCAGGCTACCGTTTTAATTTTCTAATTTTTATTAAAGAAATCCTTGGTTTGAGACATTTACACAGGAGGGTTGACGCGATTCTGCAGGTTTGGAGGAGGTGTGAAATCTCGGAATAAAATTAAAGGACGTTGATTAGTGGCTTTGGCGTAACTTCAGCCCCACCTCATCCCCGGAGCACAGAGACGTCAGATTTCCCTCGTACCTAGTTAGCGAGAAGTTAAACGAGTGCAGGGCACGTGCCCGTCTAATAAGTTTGCTGGATTTCGCGTGAAGATTACAAAATTCAAAGGGAACGCCCGGAAACAGCAGCTTATCAAGGATCTGATATCGCGCCCGAAACTTGCAGCCAGCATTACAATTTTTAACACTGCCGTTGACTTCGCGAAACACCTGCTAACTCAACACCGACTGATTAATATCAAAAAGAAACGAAGAAAAAAAAAAAATCTATTTTCACTTTAATAATGAGGAAGCCATTTTCTCAAAAGTTTTTGGAATTCCCTGATTAATTTTCATATCTCAATTTAATCCAGCGAAAATATGAGAAGACCTGCATCACCGAAGTCGAAGGCCTGTGTAAACTGTACGAAAAATAAGGACAGAAGGGGGTGAAGGATAGCTGAAGAGAATTGGTATCAGTATCAGGATTGAGCCGAGAACAAAGAACAGAAGCGACGGCATATAGGTATATGGGATGATATGGATCGAGCGAATGTCCTTCATATAATTGAACCCAGCTCTAGTATTCTCGGTCGTTCCAAGCATTTGTTAGAACAATTAAGTGCATTGTTGAACAAAGCTCGAGAAAACAACGGCGGAAATTAGCTAGCAGTAAGTAATTACTCCAGTATCAAAGAGGATTGCAATTTTATGGTACACCTATCGCTGTTTCAACGTACAGAAGGAGGATAGAAGGCGTCTCGGTAAAAAATAAGGTTCCACTCCGTTCATTTCCTATTTTCGCTATTTCCCTCTTGTTTTCTCTTTGTCACAGACATAAAATTTTATCTCGGAGCTCTAACGAAAATTTGCAGTTTCCAGTCCGCTTCGACTACAGGACTGTGTATAGGTAGATGTACAGTGAAAGTCTCGGTGAATTCATATCCATTTGAACTTGAACCCCCTTGAGATTCATTAATATTTTCGGTCGAATCGTTTGCCAAAGCAGAGTGTATGCGTATAACAGCGCCCGAGTGAAACGCAGTACAGAATGAAAAGCGAAGTACATCTGTACACACATATATGTGTGTATTTATAATGTACGTAACTTATACATGGGCATATACGTACATCCTCTGCGTATGTACGTTTCATTTGAGAAGTAAATCCTCTTATAGTGTTACAAGCTTTTGGTTTAATAATCAGCTCTCCGCTAAGAAACACGACCGCCACGAAGCGCGCGCCCAAATAACGTAGAGAGTTGATGTCCGCGAGTAAGTGGAGGGGGGCGAGTATATAGAGAGAAAAAGAGAGAGAAAGAGAGATGAATAGCTGAAAATTAATGAGTAACGACAACGACAACGACGAAAGAGTACGCCGCGGTGCCGTCCGCACGGGGGTGTTCGGGCTCTGACTCGCTCGGGGTAACGACTCCTGTTCAAGGTTCACGACCGCAGTGGCGTGAGATGTGAGGCCTCGTGGAAAATATGATACGCGGCGGACAACCTTTGCTGGGATACACAGCGAAGGGGGTGGTATGGGGAAGGGCGAAAACGCTGCTTGAAACGAACCCCTGTAAGCCTAGATCTCGACAACGTGAACTCGAATAACGGCTCGAGGTCCTCGAGGGACAAGTGAACCATTAATACACCGGCCGAGGTACTCGCTAATTGGATCGGTCCACGCATACACATCACCTGCTTTTTTACGTTCCATAATTTCGCTCTTTGAATCACATACGTGGAAAATGTACCAACGACAATAATAACACGATGTACATGTGTATTTGCACGGGGAAAAGCATAACTATCGAAGAAATTTAACACAGGATAAATTCGTGCAGTAGACAAATTTTTTGAACCAACAAACATTTTTACATATTTTCACCGATCTCCACTTACCTTTGTAATAGAAGAGGCAATACTCGGAGAGAACGAACCAGCGTTTCTTCCACAGCATGAGACCTTCCGAACCCTGTTTGTGCAGCCAACCCTGCAACGCGACCGGTGCTGATAAGGGCCTTTTCGCGGCAGGTGATCGCAACCCTTGGGGTCCGCTGCGGCGGCGGATCCCAGAGACTGCGATTCCCGGTCCATCTCCACCACCGCCGCTCTTGCGTCGCATTTGGACCAACGCTGGCTGAGCGCCTTGGACAACCTGAAACGAATAGAGGAAAAAAAAATTGAAAACAGACTCAAAGTTCGATATTTTATGGAGAATTATTTATCGCACTTTCTGCTAAAAACGGGATAGCTTTATGTTCGTTCGATTCACTTCACATAGCTGCCGGGAGTTCGGAGTGATGAAAGGGAAGAAAGAAATTTGCTTTGCTTTGGTTTACTTGCATCCCATCTCCTTTTCTCCATGGTTTTCATCTTGTAAAGTAACATTATAATGACGCCTGAGCAACGTTTTGAAGTCTATATCTTTTGAATTCATGTTCGAGTTGGTTGGTGCACTCTTGTTCTCTCGTTGTAGTTAGTGTGCCGAGAGCAAGCTGACAAAATTTGCATACAGAGCGCCCCTAGGCTGGCTATATGAAGAGAAAAAGGGATTTGCATAGAGGAGACATTTTCTCCTGGCAATAACCCAGATTCTTGGTTAAATATTTCTCTTCATTTTTCTTCTCTGTTTTTGTCGATAGCGTTTATTTTTATTGCTACAACATAAGTATATGTTTGTAAAAAAGTAAAAAAAAAAACAATGAAAGAAATTTCTTTTTAATTTCATGCGCGACCCTTCGTTGTCGAGCATAGAAGGCCTTCCAATCAAATTAATTCACCACAAGAAACACCAAAGGAGGCGTTTCCCTTTACTCTCTTCATACTTTCGATGTTTTACATCGAATGCAAACGATTCGCCGGTTATTTTTTCACTCTACCACCGCTGCTGTTAACGAGCTTATTTTATTTACTTTTTTTCGAATGTATCTCGTGAGGATCCAACAATAAACAATGATACCTTTTATCACGCCGAAGGATTGTTTATGCCGAGAGATCACCTCGATCCTCCACGATTCGGCCATGAAAATAAAGAGAAAATTAATAATATCTCATTCGAAAGTAAAAAGTCAGGTAATTTTTCTGCATATATATTTAAGTAAATTTAATTGGCCGGTACGGAACTAATTGGGTCAGCTCATTCCTTTGTGATATGACTATGCGAGGTACAACATTTTCACTCGCTGTTCACCAAAACCCTCCAGATTCTATTTCGCTACGTTTGTTCTCATCCACTGCGTCCCTTGCGTCAACGCTTCCTATGTTTACATGGAATTTTCGATAATTTTACGTAAAATTATCAAACTATTTCATTTATTTATTTACTTATTTTAGCGATTCAAAAAGACAGTTCTGTGAAATGTTTGATAATCGATGACAAGGGAAATTCAGTCGCTCCCAGTAAACGTCGAGTTTCGATTGGTACGGTTTGCAATTTTCACCTCAGGGAATATGAAGGAGAAAAGAAAAACAAAAGGAAACAAAAGTGGTTTCGTAAACGACTGACGTGTAACGGCACATCAGCAATAGAAGTATAACGTGGGATATGTAGTCGAGGATTCCGCGGAGGCGAAGAAAGAGGAGCCATCCGAGTAGAACAAGCATATTTTCCGTCGTGAAGCAACGACACAGCTTATGCTTTTACGCGTTGTTGCCAGGGAACAGTTCCCAAGGGATGCGGCGGAACCTTTTTTCGGATTTAAGGATTTTCGCGAGATCCCTATATCAACCATACCCGCAGCTACTCCTTCGAAGCTCTCTACCTCATTTCCAGAAACTTTGCTGACAAGCGTCAAAGCGTCAGCATCTAGAGCTACTACTAGCTTTGCCCTCTCGGTTTTCACAAGAAATGGACAGTAGCTACCCTATAATTCTACGTGTGCGATACGTTCGTTCGTTCGTTCGAGGTTGAACCAAGTTGGTCTTCCTCTTTTTTTTTTTGCTTTTTGTTTCTTCTTCGCGTAATAAGTCATCAAGTTTTCTTCCGGGTGTAACCCATATAAGACAGGCGAGCACATTTCCTAGTGGTAATCCGTCTTCATCCTGCGATATCCTATACAATATTCCACTGTGACTTGATCATAGAAGTTGGGTGAGAAAGTCGCAACTTGTGATATGACATTTTAGCTAAAGTCCATCCGTGTGAAATCGTTCAAATAAATTATTATATAAACCTAATATATCGGTGGTAAAGTTTATCATCGAAAAAGTTTATTTCCCTTTCGCTTCGCCGAACTATTATCGGATGTTCGAAGAGATCTATAAGTAAGTATTTTTATCCCCACCGAATCGACTCTGACGTAATTTGGCATTGATTTAGCAATCAAGCAAAAGCCAATCATTTTTCTCGTCACGCTAGAATAACCCCAAGTTACCGCTGGCGCGTCCAACAGATTGTCAGAAAAGAGAAAAATGCGGAAAAAGATAGGAGGAGGAAATAAAAGAGATGAAAACAAAGAATGAAAGGAATGAAATCCGATTTATCGACGTAGGTATTGTAGGCAATATAGACGGCGGAAGATAAGTCATCTTCGTTCTGTTCCCATATAGGTATGTATACAACAACGAGATAAACGCTTCGAATTACCGAAATAAACCCGACGACGCTTCGCGACTCAATTCCGGTAAGATCAACGAAAGTTCTCTTCATTCCCTGTCGTTAAACGGCAAAACGAACCGCGCGAACGAGGTGAGAAAAAATGAGGGAAGAAGGATCGAACTGAAATCGAATATTCCTGGTAATAACCTACTCGCAATCAATCAAATATTGCTTCCGTTTGAACGCCGATGCGTTTATCACAGTTGCAGAGAAATGCAACAAAAAAATCCTATAAGATATTTTATCCGCCAGCATCCGTATCCCTACACGTACTACGGCACGGCAGCGAATGAGCGTGCGCGAGGAAAAAGATGTGAAAAAGTGAGTATATGGAAAAGTAAAAAAAAGTTGCTTGAAAAGGGAATAAAAAGAGTAAAAAATTCGAGTTACGCGCAAAGAAATAGTAGTAGAAGGGGGATGGTTACGCACTCAAATTTCACCACCACCACCTGCACCTCACGCGCGGCGTGTAACGGTAGCCTTATAAAAGGCAGAAAAAGAATGACTTGAAAAGGAAGGAAATATTTCTACCAGTTTTATACGACTTCTTAGATCACGAAGATTGCGACGGGTATGGAGTGTTTCAAATCTTTCTTTAGACCTTGCGGGTTCAAGAGATTCCTGCGAGACCAACATGTATAGCTTCTTAGGCGTCCTAAAAAAGGTTTTTTAATTTTCTTTTTCCCAGTTTTACTTGCTTTCTTTTCCCCCCATCGTTGCTTTTCGGCTCACCGATTCTGCAGATACGTTGAAACCCATCGGCGTCGTTTACGAATATTATATATTATTCCGATGCTGCAGCATTTTTCTCAGAAGATTTTTATTCATATTTTCGTAGTTCTGCTCTTTCGTCCTCAGCTATACCTTGTCGAACATGCCATAGTGGGTTGAGATCCCCGAGTGTAGAATGCACTTGCACATCCTCTCGTATACTATTTATATGGAAATCTAAAACTATAACTTCACCTCGATAACATTTGCGACGGCTTTTCCGATACATTGCTGTGCACATCTGCATACCGTACGAGACGATTCATGTATTTTATACACATTCATAACTTATAGCTTTATAATTCACGGTTATAAGTTCCTTCGGAAGTAGTTTAGCAGTTAACCGGTTGGTTGAGCAATAAAGGTCCATTAGTTGTTTAAAAGGGTCTGTAGAAGAATTGAAAGTTCCATTTTAATTTCTCAATAGCGAAGTTAAATCTTTTAATCAGAATGTTTTGATCATTTTAATTGTATAGTTGAACCACGATTGTCCGGATGACCGAACTTCACTTTGGGGATTATACATCTTGATAGGGAAAATTTTATCCGGTAAGTGTGTTAGAATCTCTTTGATGTGTTTGACTTTATCACGTCATCGTAGTTGCGTGAGGATCCAGAATGAGAATTAGCAGTGAAATTGATCGACGCCGCAGATTCTACGTGTATTCGAATATTAATTATTTCGCCTATGGTGTGAAATTTGAGCTTTCAGAATTTTTTGATTTTGGTCCGAAAAGTTTTTTGATGAATCGAAGCAGTTTGATTAATTGAAAAAAAATCTTCAGAGACTTTGTATGAGAGTACGAGGGTTGAAAGTTGAAATCAATTTGGTGATTTTTTCGTTTTTTTTTTTTTCTTTCATTCGCAGTGAAAAGAAATCCTTTGTGCGTGGCTAAGCTGGGTCACGTGATCCCGGTCGTGTGAAATCCATCGACGACGCCCCTGCAGCCTCGTAAACCGCGTGCTATCTTTTACCCTCGCGTAACAAGAGAGGCGTCATCATTTATTTATGTTTATCTGTCGCGTAAAGGTGAAAATATCCTTTTATCGTAGCAACCTTACAGGGGGATCGAGCGTGAGTAGCTTCCAGCGATATTCCGGGACGCTGATGATCATACCCGTCTACCTCTTGATCTTATGTGTTTTTTTTTTTATTTCATTTTATTTTATGGGAATAAAGAAAATAAAATTAGTCTCACAGATGCATCGAAGCTTTAAAAGCAAACAGACGGAAGGATGGTATAAAAAAAATGAAAAATGGCGGGGTAATTTATAAAACACGAACTACATAGCGACCTGCAATTTCTGGGGTCGAGCAAAAGTTGACACCTGTAAATCGTAAACTGCCTTGTCGTCAGGTTGAATTGGTAAGATTCACCGTTTCAATCCGGTCTAGCATACCTTCGAGCAGTTTTCCGTTTCGAGTCAATCGAATCGGCTCTCAATCTACCGAAGGACGTTTGGAGCGGCTCGGTTCGAACTCACCTACCCACCAGTCCGGACCCTTTCGAGCAATTTCTTTTGATTACCGCGGTTTACAGTTTATCGGCACTCAGGTAAGATTTCGCGATTTTTCGAAGGGGACGTTGCGTTGGTTACGAATAACACTCCAAACATCCGATCAAAAGTGAAGGAAATTTTTTTTTTTACACGTACATATATTCCTCCCTGATCCAAAATTATTCAGAACGATCGCCTCGCGAAAGATGAGTGGCCTACAGAAGCGAGCGCGGAATACATTTTTTTTCTTTTTCTTCCCTTTTTCATTTATTTATTTTTATTTTCTGTTTGTTTCTGCATACTTGAACAGAAGTGCGGATAAAAATGAAATGAGAAAAATATGTATACATACGTACATATATTTATATCTTTTGGCAAACGAAATATTTCATTTAGAAAACTTTACACTCGAATAGTACGGTGCGTAAGGGAAAATAAACTTTTCACAAAATATGTGCTACACGTCCCTATGTTTGTATAGGTATGTACATCATGTAACTTTAATCAAAATGAAAAAAATTAAAGGGGTTCGGGTTGAGGGATCGATATTTTCTATGTACATGAGGCGCACCAGGGCAGGAATATTGAAAAGAGCAAGAACGTCGAAATTCGCAATTTTTACTATAAATCGTAGCTTGGGAAAATTTTGAATTTCGGCGTTAATAAATGATCTGAGCATGGAAGAAGTTTCATCAAGTTCAAAAGATATTTTGGAAAAAGTGACTCATTTCACGTGGTATGCCCCATGTATATCGAATTCGTATTGCGTTGAGATAGGAAAAAATTGAAGGACCCCAATTGGGTTCGTATACGCATTGTTGAGGTAGATAATGAAATTCCCGTGAGATTCGCGTTCCATATACTCGTATCGTCTATTTTTTTTTTTCTTCTTCAGTCCGCCACTCGGCCTCTCCCTCTTACTTTCATTCCTACTTCTTCCTCTCTTCCTTATTTTTCCTCACCGATAGCACCGTTATTCCAGTACCAGAACACGGAGCAGACACCCTCGTGACCCTCTTCTGCTTCTTTTTTATATTTTTCTCCGGTTTTTTCGTTTCTTTTTTTCTCTTTTTTTTCAACATATATGTTCTCTATTCTTGCTTCACCGCGTGCTAAGATCGATGATATTATGACCGAGTAAAGTTACGCCGCAAATACGATGCGATGAATAAAAAAGAGTAAAAATGAGAAGTAATCTTGTAGAATTTTTCTACGCCGTAGCTTTTAACAAACACAATTTTCATCTCTACATTGTGATATTATAAGAATTTACTTCAGCTCTACTGCAGAATTCAATTATCAATCACCTAGTGGAGCTGAACTCAAAAGATATATCGGAGTGGTCGTCCTCGTTCCCTTCTATAAATTATCTATACGCTATGTCTCGTGTCACTAGATCAATATAAAATGATGGTAAAAAATTAAAAAACTAAAAAATCAATAAATAAAAAATTTACAACTCCAAGTTACAGTTGGCCAAGTATTAGATGAAAGTATTTCGCCGACGAGCAACGACTCGAAACGTTCTTAGAATATTAATATAAATAACGATAAGTCCGCGAGGCATCTGCGTTTCTTAGGTGATAAAAATTTCTTGAAGCGAGGATATACTTACATACCTCTACGCGAAATGCGAATTCTCTTGTAGATGTATTTGAGAATAGAGTGAAGATGAATAGCAGATAGTGACGTCGCAATTTGCAGCCACGGCATAGGTAAGAAAACATCGTGACGTTTGGTTTTCTGTACGCATATAGCGTGTATACGATCAGCGACAACAAACGAAAGCGATAAAAACGAATTGAAATCTAAGCGCTGATGCATTTCCTTCGGGAACGTATGTAGTAGAGTTCGCCAGTTGTTTCGATCTTTTTGTACCCGTGCTGTGTTTTTATTCCCAAGGTTCAGGAATGAGAATTTCCTATTCCTCAACGAATGAGGTTTGAATCCTGAAAGGTACGACCGACTTTCCATTCCCGTTTGTTTCGCTATTTTTCAGTCGCACGCGTCGCACAGCTCGATCTTTTATTCCACCGGAATATATATAAGGTAGGTAAGTTCTGCAGGTGCATGACGTTCAAATATCGTTCGGCAATCTGCAGAAAAGCATTCCTTTGTCTTCCTTGGAAAGCTCGTTGTAGTACATAGAAAAATACATCCACAAAAGAGTTTTCCTCACAAAAGATGGTGCACAGAAACCTGCGCATCGAGATCTCACACCGCGTATGTATTTCCCATTAACCCGATGCGGTTTCTTTCGAGTGTTTCAAAACTCACCCACGACTTTACCACTTCAGGTTTGCAAGAGACTTCGTAAAGATAAATCTTATCATTTTCGCAAAATGGTTTCTGACATGTTGATCGAGAAAAAAAGAATACAAAGCGATGGAAAAATTCTTCATCATACCACACTGACGATGAGTAGCCGGCAAGTGATTTTTCTTCTTTCGTTGTACATTCAGCCAAGCTCATTCGATTCGGCGTCTGAACGCACGTATGAAGTGTAGGTATAGGAACCTGGAGCCAACCACCGAATATTTGCTCCAAGAACTACTTAACCTCGTCGGGAGTAACCACCCTCTGTTTACACCAACGACCCTTGTTCGCCGCCACATGCCTCGAGCTGCTGCCGCTGCTGCCCGGGTTAGGAGGAGGAATTAGTCTGGTATATAACGAGTAATACGAGTATTTGCGGTGGCCTAATATACTCTTGAAAACTTGAACTAATCGCGAGATCAATGAACAATTATCGCTCGTCCATTTCACGGCTATCAATTGTGAGTAGTCCTTAAACCTTTCTTTTTTTGCTTCTTTCTTCTTCGGATCACGCGAATTGGGTTTCCCGAATCGATAATAGTCTGGAATTTCATACCTCCGAGTTTTACGGAAAACAAGAAATGTGATATGTAAGGATATATTTTCTAGATGTCGATTTCATCTCGACCGTACGTCTAGTCTTTAGCAAATCCTGCGGAGGGTTTTTACCCGTCCTTTTTCCGATATATCCGTATATTAAAGCTGCGCTAGATTTCCATAATATTTTACGTTTATACTCGAAAGTCGATGCTTAAATAACGCATGGGATAAAAAGTACGTATCCCTAAAGTATTAGAAAACTGCACCACCATATCCTAGCAATAATAACGAAAGGATAACTCGGAGATATTGCTTGTCCATTGAAGCGCGGTGTACACGTGAGATTACCCGCTGCTATTGCTGCTTTTGATTTCGCCTTCACCGTTGCTATGGTTATTACTTTCGCCTTTGCCTTCGCCGAGTTCCTCTATACTTCATTCCTAAACTTACTTCACTTTACTGACATCAGATATCGGGGAGAAGCTAGAGGTAAAAAAAAAAAAACCTTCAGAATAAAGTGCCAGATGAACAACGAAGCCTTTCTCTTATTGCTTCGAATTGACTGAATCCCATCGATGTAATATCTGGTGTTATAGCTATCGGTAATTGTTTCTACTCGCAGCTGGTGCGCATTAGGAGGAGAAATTAGATATCTGTAGCTAAAGATGAGAAATCGCAGTTTCTGGTATTATTTTCATTTCTAAATAACAGTAACGTCTAATTAACTTCCGAGAGTCCCAAGTTACTATAGCTTCCCTCGTTAATCCCAAAAAGGACGTCGTCCTTAGCCGGCCATGCAGCATCTCCGTTCTGCTACCCTTAACATTAATCAATCTCGCGTCGTACATCTGTCACGGAAAGGAAGTCCAGAATAATATGAGGGAAGTCCCAGTACCTGTTTCATTCTCGTGATATTTTGATGGTAATGAATGAAAAAAAAAAAAAAAAGATAAAATGAAAAATGGGAAAAAAGGAAAGGAAGAAACTAAACAAACGAAAAGAAAAAGTTCGAATGAGAGAGAATAAGAATAATATCAAAGCAGTAATAAAGGCCATGAGAAAAATGTGGATGGGGGTAAATTATCACAATTTATACACGCGGCGAACATCGGGGGGACAAAGCCGGAAAAAGAGAAAAAAAAAAAACTCATTTAATTTCCATCAATCATATTCACGCGCGCTACAAGTCACCACGGATTATTTTTTGGGAGCAAAAAAAGAAAAAGTGGAACGTGAGCTATTTCCATTTATTCATCGTTTACAATTTTTTTTCTCCTTTCAGACCTGCTTCTATAGTTTTAGTTTAGCAATAATTTGTGACTACAAATTTTTCCCCCGTTCAAATATTTCCACATAACATTTTATGGATCTATTCTCACCTACTATACATACCGTATACGATTTCCGATAGTGATACCGGCGAGATTTTTCGTTTTATTTTCACAGTATTTTCCTAAAACGATTTCGCGTATCAATAAATTTACCATTATTTCTCTTCGCGTTTGTATGGCCGACTTATTGTGCCACAAAATTGCCAATTTACAAGGCACGCGAAATTTTACGGTAAGTATAATCATTCCTTTCCTCACCGTCCCCTTTACCCCGCGTACTTTATTCCTTCTCCCTCTCATGCAGCGAACTCTCGTGGCTCATTCATTTGTTTTTCTTTCCTTTTCATTTCAACCGATGATATTGGGACGTCAAAAGCGTGTAACTTGTTACCCCCCTCACCCCCTCCCGCAGATACCACCGCTGAGGCCTTCCTGAGATATGAAACGAAAATATTTAGTGCAGCCCTTATGATTTATCGAAGCATTAAACCGACCTCTCTCGTTGGTGCTGAGAGTTTTGTAAGGATGATTAATCGATTTTCGATTAAGAAAGGTGATTAAATCTGAATAAATCTTTTATACCTTCATAAGTATCAACGTTGAGGTGGTTAAGTTACCGAGCAAAAAGAGAGAAGAGAAAAATAAAAAAATAAATAATGTCGGTTGACATTTTCAACTAGAAAAAATCAAGGCTCAACTTTTTCGCAGTACGAAAGCGTGCCGTACGATACGTAGGAAGTTAAAGTCATTCAAGGTAGCCAACCTCGACGAGTAATTTAATATTAATGTTGCCGGTTTTTAAGAGTTTTGTGAGTTAGGTAGAGATCTTTTGCTAAAGTTTTGTTACAAACGAAATTTCCTTCTCTTTCACCCTCGTCTTTTCTCTCTTTTTTCTTCTTTTCCTTCTGGTAAAGCTCTGCCTGCAGCACGTATACCTTTCTTTTTCCTTATTTTTCGTCATTCTTTTTTCTCTATTTCTCTTTATACTTTCCTCACTTATATTTTTTTTCCGAAGCAAACACAATATCATCCAAAATTATGCAACTTCCGGTACAACTTTTCTGACTTTAATATTACTTTTGGACGCTTGACACGTTTATTTTCCTCACCCTCCTCTCTCCACCCTGCCCCCTCCCGCCGTTTGTTTATTTATTGCCAATATCCATGCACCTGCTTCGATTTTCTCTTACAAAGATTTGTACTTCTCGGAACACTGCTGAACGCTTCCGATACAAATTTTTTTCTCTTCTCTTCTCTTTTCTTTTCTCTCGTAGTTAAATATTGACGTACATTAATTAAATTTTTTTTTCCTCACAAATACCCAACGGTAGCGGCTCCAATTTTATTTATTTGTTTCTTTTTTTTTTTTCTTCTTCTGTCTATCGTAATAATTTATGAGACACCCGTTTCTTCCGAGGCAACTTTTTATTCCTGCGGTGGTTACTTTTTTGCGAGTATCGATGGCGATATATTATCTATGAATGGTGTACCGATGCGGATTGCATAAATCGTTGTCATATAAGAAGGAGGTGAAGAAGCGAAAGATTTGCTCGCGGTGTTTCGAGGGGTTGAGAGGGGCCGGGGGAGGAAGAAACCCCGATTGCTTCGGTAACGCAATCTTCGTGACAACTGTTTTCGTTTCGAGTTTTAAGCTATCTCTAAAACGTTTCAGAAACCGAACGGGTCGACCCTCGTAAAACCACGAGGAAAGCTTTATACTCGCTATATGTATATAAAGACGAAAGTAGGATCACGGTCGAAAAATAAGAAAGAATCGAGAAAGGGTGTAGGGCGGATGAAAAAAGGTGGCAGGACTAGGAGGGGAAGAGAAATAAGGAGAGGGGGGAGGAAGAGAAAATAGGGTGGAACTTTCACCACCTTGTATAAACACATTAGCGGCAAACACACATCGAACAAACTGACGAACCTCAGTGGGGGACGATTCTTTTTTTTTTTTCTTTTTTTTTTTATCAGCAAACTCTCCCCCAAGCCCGAAGATTTTGAAGTATTCCCTTATATTCTCTTCTTTTTTTCTTTTTTTTTTCTTCTCTGCTGTTTCCATTTTTCGCGTCCCACCTTTATTTCCATCCTATCGCCGAAACACCGAACGAGTCAACGGGAATATATACCGCATCGAGTTATTTTTCAAATCCTATCTCACCACGCGTTACCCGTTAAGTATGCGAATATTTGTCGTCGTTGAATAAAAGGGTAGGGGGAAAGAAGGTATGGGGTTTTGTATACACAGATATGCGTATAGCGCGATGTATTAGCTCTGTTGTACTACAGCGTGAGGAATTTCAGAACATCGGGATGAAATGAGATCGCAACGCGATATCAGGCGGGCCAAAAAATCTACAGTTATACAGGGATACCGAGAGGCGCGGGCATCGATTTCTCGGTAAGTGTGGGGGATGGTAGGGAATAAGCTTGAGATCAGGGGTGAGGATGATGAAAGAGATATGTACTTTGACTCGACGAGTCAAAATCACGAATTCAATGAACGGCCCGTAGACACCAATAATTATGCTCTAACTTCATATCGTGCCAATGGAAGTGCAGCACGAAATGGGAAACTGTCGGATTTTGGAAGGTCGATGAAATTTCAATTAATTGATTATGAAATCACCCATATTTCAACGTCATACTACCGTGTAGAATCATTCGAATTTTCAACAAATTAAGCGAGTTTTGAATCGAGGTAGCATTCGAGCGATTAAAAGTTAGAATTTGATCTAGTTATTCAGGCCAGTAGTTGCTTGACTGGGTTTGACAAGTTTTATTTTCATTTGATTCAGGTCTCCAGCCGGATACGGTGTAGGAAAATACATGTGTGGTATATAGTGGGTTAAATTGTTACCTGGGAAGTGATGGGAACCTGTCAGGGTCACGAAGGGTTGACCTGACAGAGTAGAAGTTTTCCGGGTTTACCTCACTATCTAAATTACGTACATCGTTGCTCCCGTTTAATATGAAAAAGTTTTTTTTTTTTGGTTCAGGAAGCTAAAAAGCCGGCTGCTTTTACTTTTTTATTACCCGCAACGAAGACCCACCGTCGTGATCATCGGAATAATAAAAGTTTCACGATCACGTATAACTATAGTACAGTAGAACTCACGACACAATTCCCAAAGGTTTCACGTCGTGGTTTTTACTCAACGATCCATAGAAGCTCAAACTTCAGGTGTCAAGAAAAGGGTTCCCGGTGTTCGCGCCACTCAAACTCAAAAGGAAAAGAAGAGTCAGGGTGAAATAAAGAGCAAGATGAAGTGGATAGCGAAAGAGAAAATAAAGGACACGAAATAAAAAGAACCTCAGGAAAAAGCGAGCCGTTTGATCGTGAGATGTGTGTATGTATAGCTGCAGAAACTATGCCCCATGGACCGTGTGGAAAAGAAATTAGATCAAAAGGACATCGGATATACGCAAAGGAAATGGTATACATATACGATATGCAGTGAGCATCTATATTCCAGAGTAAAAGTGTATATACAAATATCGTTTGTATTTCATCTCCAAGGCACGAACGAACTTGAAATTGTATCAACGTTTCTAGAAGGGCGTATTTAAATCTAAAGCGATACAAACAGATAAAATTTTTGGCACGTACAACGAACGATCTGAGACATACGGATCAGGGTTTGCGATCGTGCGTAAGATGAAATGTAACCATTTTACCATTGTGAGGATACAGAGCTAAAATCGTGCGCTGAAATTCACCGTAGCAAAAGTATAGATGAATGTAACGGGAGGATAAAATCACCAGGATACAGTGTAAGCTTTGCTACAGAAACGAAATTTACCGATAAGTTTTACATCGCAGTTAATACCGCGAAATAGATCGATGAATAAGGAAAGATTGTCGATTTTCTAAAATTGGGTGAACTATTTCCGAGTTTAGAAAATAGTCGACACTTGTTGTTGGCGAATTTCCCTCCCACCCCAATGCACGTAGGGTGCAGTAGCCAAGTTAGTTTTCGAACATCGTAGATGCGATCAACTATCGGTGTGTTAAGCTGGGAAGGAAGGAGTGAGGATTCGACTAAATCAAGATAGATAGGAAGAAAGGACTGTAGATAGTGCGGGAATGAGGAGAGAGCTTAGCGATTGGCTTTGGTGAAATCAACGCGTTGAGTCGGGCGAGACACAATGGCGCTAATCGACCGGAACGAATATCCGGTTGTCCTTGCGCCACCGTCTGCCCTCGTCGATTCGAGGGGCAATTTGGTTCACCTGCGGAAGCATTGCAATATGGAAGAACACAGTTATATATTATATAGGTACATAGGAAGGTATGTGCAGTTCCAGTAAATACCTCATACAACTGTACCAAAACCTTCCGAGTATATAGCCGATAGTCGGTTGCAGCGAACTGGGCTTTTCGTTAGTGCACAATTTGCGGCATTTACGAAACCGGTATGAAGTAAGTATAAGGTTATGTACTACAGTTGGTACGAGGGAACCAAATAACCGAGGAAATGGGGAGCAGATTGGGCGAGGAGGTGGATGTAACTGAATTCAAACCCAGCCAATCTCGTTACTATTCTAAGACGCGTACGTTGCAGGGGGTCGCGTAGCTTTTGCCCCAAGACGAATCGAAGGAAGTATGAGAACTGCATAAAGAGAAGAAGCACGACGGACGACGGTTGCGACGTCGTCATCCTTGAATCCGAGAAACTGCATGGGGATTAGATCGACCCAGACGAAGGGGTCGTCGCCCTAAGCCTTTAAATCGGTCAGCCGGCCACAGGTGCGACTGGACTCATGGTACGGTAATAAACCGACTCAGCTAGACCATCGAATAAATTTGCATCGGTATACATTGCACCCCCGATCTCCATCGGCGTTCTAAATCGCCCTGGACATAGAGTTTAGGGGATGTTTCTTAGGTAAATATTAGATCGCGTGTGTTCAGGAATTATTGGCTCAAGTAAATTCCAGTCCCCGTACACGGAATATATGGGATAAATATCTATACAGCGTCCATGTACCGTGCCGTAGATGTTTATACGCAGCATATGAAACTCGAGTCCTTCTCCAAACTCGAGACGTCGATGCTGCAGTGAAAATCAAGTGGGTACGTCGTACGTACGTACGTAGTACACCGGCGCACACGTCCGCCGCAAGATTAAGCGCTCAAAGTGGGCCGACCACTTTGCCAAACCTCTTGTTACACCACCTAAAGTGATAACCAACTTCTCGCCGATCCTAATACTCCAAAGATTTTCCACAGAGATCCTTGATCCCGGTTATTACACGTCACATCCACTACACCAACCCGACACCCAATTATGAAGTCAATTTATCTTCCAACTAATTTCTTGCGTGTTAATTTCACTTTCAATATTAGAACGTCAAATTTCACCCCGCCGCCATAATTGAGTCGACATTTTCAACATCGGATTATTTCGATGCGACAAATATCGCACAACTGTAACACCAGCTATGGCCGCGTTCGGTTCTTTGGATGTTATTGAATCCAAAGTAAGGTGCAGTAGTAGCTGATAACAAACGATTGAAACATGCCCCGATCGGTGGGGTGGATAAGTTCTGGTGAGAAGCCAGCCGATATCGAGAAAAAGGGTGAGGTGTTTTTCAATTTTCAAATATTCCTCGCCGCGCGCAGAAGTGGCGAAATGTTGAGATGAGGCAAACTCAGTTTCTTATCAATGGCATTTTTTGTTTCCTTTTTTTTTCGAGAGCGCTCTCGCACACACACCGCACAAGCGTACCGGCTGCGGTAAAAATGAAGATACGTAAGAAAAAGGAGTGAACAAAAGAAGCAAGAAAAATACTGTTGGTGTTGGGTGGCGAACGAATATAGACGTGGCTTCGTCTACTGCAGTGATGAAGTTATTGGTTACGGTTATAGTAGTCGAAGCAAGGAAAGGGAAAGTAAGAAAAAAATCTCATCGTTGGAAAGGAGAAAAATGGGCACGTGGTTACTTTCCACCACGTGTTACTTCCGCTCGATGGGTTCCGTATAAGAGTTCCGTCTTAGACCCGATACGCGACCCCTAAATCCGAACCCTAACCCGCGACCTCGACCAAACCGCGCACATCAACGTTGAGATAAGATAGGAAATATATAACGTATATGTAGATACATATGTGTTCGGATTGAACAATCTAAAAAGAGAAAGAAAAAAAAAGGCAAGATAAAAAATTTGCATACCAATCGTGACGAGGTAGTCCTAGGGCGTGTGAATTTTCAATATAGTTTTCATGATGCAAGTTAATCTGAATATGAATAGACATATTTAATCCCATTTCACGATTAGATGAGGGCTCTTTCCTTGGAGTGGTAATTTATGTTCCTGTTAGATGACTAATGGCCTCTAATGCATATTTATAAATTTATCCAATATTAATGCTCGAGTGATACTCTAAGTGGCAGTTTTTAGCGTGGCGAAATAAGGCTAATTAACCAGTTTAATTACTTAAACTCAGTTGAAGTTTATAGCGACGGGAGACCAAACGGAGACTAAATCCATTCGGTGAAAGTAGACGCGAGGGATAGAAATTCGAATTTGCTTCGGCTCGACGCTGCAATATCTAGCAGTCTACGTCGAGATCAAAGGGATCATATAATATTCTCTGCAGGTAGTGCCCGCTTTTATGCCCCGCGAAGGGTGAATTGCAGAATGATACACACATGATATAATACATACACAGCAATCACTTCATTGGTCTTTTTCGTCAGAATTTACCACGAGGGTTGAAAAATAAATGCAAAGTTTATGAAATACCTAGAAATAAACGAAGACAGGATCGAGGGGGATTTTCATATCCGGTATCACAACGATCGTCTAATTTTGATAATTACAAAATGAAAAAAAAAGAAAAGAAAGAAAATGAAAAAAGACAACAGAGGATATCGAGGGATGGGTATTAGATTTTACCTAAACTCCCAAATCTACATCCGCGTTGTATTTCACTATTGCTTTTTGAACCACGCATCGCACGGTTGAATATAAAACAGAAGAGAGACCGATCACGTTGTATCAAGAGAAAAAAAAGGAAAAGCGAGGGTAGAGAGAACGTTGGAAAAATAAAAAAATCTATAGGCTGAAAATAAAAAAAAAATCAGATAAATTCCCTCAAGAAACCGTTACGTTCCAATACAATAATTCAAACTCCAGGATATGGGTATTGCAGGAGATCGTATAACGAATAATATAGCCCGGATGGTTGTAACGCACATAGACCGGTGGCCGCGTGCGGTTCGATGCCACGGAATATTGGTGAACCGCGCGTTTCTCCACCCTGTTCACCCAGGGGAAAATGTCGGTCCCCAAATTTATTCCCATCGTGTTATATTTTTATACGCTCTGGTCGTCCGCGTCCTTTACCTCCGCGTTGCTGCTGCCGTCTGGTCTACTTTACTTTGCATCTTCGCGCGATGGGTTGTATACCAGGAGAAAAATCGCCTCACTCACCACGATCGCGAGCGGTCATTTTAAATTCCCGTAAAATTTGTTCGCTGATGTTATAATATAAATAGAGTTTCGCTCGTTTTGAAAAATTTCGCGCATCAATTCTAGAATGAAAAAAAAATTTATATGTGATATAGGGAAAAAATCATCGCTGGAATGAGATCAAAGAAGTATATGGTGAAAAGATCGTACACTCGTCGCAGTCTGCATTAGGAGCGTAAATCTGATTTTAACGAACGAAGTTATAAGTTGAGTTTCTTTTTATGAGGAGAAAAGTGTCGTCGCTTCGCGTCGAACAAATTTGCAGAGTCCATCGCTTCCAGAAAAAAAGTGCGAAAGCAACTCTGTTTATAACCAACTTATCGGCTATACCAAGGGTGCAAGTTTACTGATTGCGATTCACTCCCGCCAACTGGTGAAACTTTTTCCCATATAACGATTATGGAAAAGAGAAAAAAAAAAAATAAAAAAAATCCCCTATCGCATCGCGTCGAAGGTTCCAAGCAAGCCACCAGCAATGGCATAATGTTTAATTACCACATATAATAGGACGTTTGATATACCTGGAGGCAAAAAAAACTGTATGTAGCTATTGCACTTCAAAGGTCGATTCAGGCTCCTTATTACGTCGAAGTCAATTAACATCGCTCAATGCGCGGCTCATTAGAGACCACGTTTTATGCATCGACGACAAGATCAAGGTGGATTGCAAAGAGAAAAAAAAAGACTAACAATAAAATGAGGACAAAATGAAAGGCAAAAAAAAATCATCTGTCAGTTTTTACAGACAGATTCAAGTCACCCCGCACAGTTACACCATTCCTGTACATAAGAATCATTATATTGTTATTATTTTCGTAATAATAATTATTACTACTTATTAGAGAAAAGAAAGACGTGCCTTTTTTTCTGCCGAGATACAGATTTTTTTTCTTGTTAGAAGCTCGTTTGAAATTTGTTTAGCCGTGCATAACGGAAAATATGCCGAAAGAACAGAAGATATTTTTTGACAGGAGACGAAAAAAAAATTTTACGCTGAAAGAGAAAGAAAAAAAATTCCGTCAAAAATCTGAGGAGAGTAAAATATAAATATAAATCCTCGAGATCCAGCAGCGAGTGTAATGTTCATTTATTCGTGTAATATTTAACTTCCGTGGCAGGGTGTTAAATAATACACCCTTATCTCAATTCTTGAGATGAGGATTTATTGATATTTTTTTTCTTTACAGAAAAAATAAATGCAAGAAGAAACTCACCTTTTTGTTGTCCATGTCGGGTGTTGAACTGGTCACCGGCTGGTCCAGCCTGAAATGAAGAATATTGAATTTTATTTGTCACGTCAATTTCCACTCGATCAATTTATTTTTACAGCATTATGCGGATTTGCAGCGTAATCTGCACGTAATGTAGACGGTAACCCCCTGAAATAATTTCGGTGAATTTACTCCCGCCCGGATACAGAATCACATCAAGTGTACAAAGTACATCAAATAGATATGTGAGAATCCTTTATGTCAACACACATGTATAGTCGTGTACATACATACGATATCCTAGTTATACAGGTAGCAGCTATACGTAGACCTGTTAATAAAGTTTGTACAGTACGAGGTGAAAAGTTTTCAAACTCAACTGCAGAAGAGAACCGCCCCTTTCGTGTAATTAACAACCCTGTTGTTATAAGTTCGAACTTAAATCCGCGAAAGCAGACGGGCGAAATTGATTTTTCATTTCCTTTTATACATCGCAAAACTACAAAGAAAGCAAGCCCTAGAATAAAACAACGTAATAACAATTAAAAAACGTAAAAAGGATAACCGAAGTAACTTCTCCCCGCGAATTTTTCTGCAGCAGTAAATTGCTATCAATTAATAACAGTCGTTGAGCCATGTCATGTACCGGGCTATCGCCAATTATTGCTCTTCATTTTTGTCAATTTTGGGGTAAAAAATGAAGTATTTTTGAAATCGATCATAAGACACTTTTCTGACGTATTTTAACTTCAGGAACACGAATCTGTTGGGTAAATTAGGCTAGGAATTAATGCCATCGAGATATCTTCATTTTTTCACTTTTTGACGCGATAAATTGGCGATAACTCGATCAGTTTTATAGATAGATCAATTTAGCTTCCAGATTCGTGTTCCTGAGGTCAAAATACGTTAGAAAGGTGTCCTACGATCATTTTAAAAAATACTTCATTTTTGGCCCAAAAATCGAAAAAATCCAAAGGGGTATACCTTAGATTTTTGTCGATTTTGGGGTCAAAAATGAAGTATTTTCAAAATCAATCGTGGGACACTTTTCTTATGTATTTTGAGCCCAGGAATTCGAATCCGCAAGTTAAATTGATCTATCTATAAAAATGATCGAGTTATCGTCAATTTATCGCTCCCAAAAGTGAAAAAATTAAGATATTTCGATAGGATTCATTCCTGGCTCAATTTAATCGACGGATTCGTGTTCCTGAGGTCAAAATACGTTAGAAAAGTGTCCTACCATCGATTTAAAAAATACTTCATTTTTGACCCCAAAATCGACAAAAATCTAAGGTATACCCCTTTGGATTTTTGCGATTTTTGGGCCAAAAATGAAGAATTTTTTATATTGATCGTAGGACACTTTTCTTACGTATTTTGACCTCGGGAATACGAATCTGCAAGCCAAATTGATTTATCTATAAAATTGATCGAGTTATCTTCATTTTTTCACTTTTTGGAGCGATAAATTGACGATAACTCGATCATTTTTATAGATAGATCAATTTAACTTGCGGATTCGAATTCCTGGGCTCAAAATCCTTAAGAAGAGTGTCCTACGATCGATTTTGAAAATACATTATTTTTGACCCCAAAATCGACAAAAATCTAAGGTATACCCCTTTGGATTTTTGCGATTTTTGGGCCAAAAATGAAGAATTTTTAAAATCGATCGTAGGACACTTTTCCAACGTATTTTGACCTCAGGAACACGAATCCGTCGACTAAATCAATCTTCGAATTAATCCCATCAAGATATCTCAATTTTTTCACTCCGAAAAACGATAAATTGGCGATAACTCTGTTAATTTTGTAGATAGATCAATTTAGCTACCAAATTCGGATTCCAGAGGTCAAAATACGTTAGAAAAGTGTCATACGATCGATTTTAAAAATACTTCATTTTTGGCCCAAAAATCGTAAAAATCCAAAGGGGTATACCTTAGATTTTTTTTCAATTTTTGCTTCTTCTATTCACTTCCTTATTTCCACGCGTTTATTCCATCGTGAGATATACGTGCAATATATTATATGTATATCCATATCCCTATGCACTACGTAATATCTACCCGTGTAATGCATGTCTGATATGTATTATAGTATATACCTACGGAGATTCATGTAATAATATTGCTTTTGTCACGTAACCTCGAAGGTATGAATGACACAATTTCTGAAGAGGTAGGTAGGTAGGTGCATACAAAGCTAGTTTATCCGCAAAGTTACTTTAGCTCTTCGCGCATGGTTTCTGTTCCAGCTCTCTCCCGTTTTCCGTATAACAAATATACCTATATAATACGCATTTCCTAGAGCAACGTTAAAACACGTCGTCGTCGTCATCTCCTCTCAGGTGAGCAGATTAAACAAACGCTGGGTGTACGTAATACTATTGCGGTTACTTTACTGACTTTGCATATACATACCACCATTACACGAAGACTCTTAACAAATATCTTCTTCTGTAGCATATGGGTATGTAAATAAAAAATTAATTACAAATGAAATACCGGCACCACTAGTCCGACTCTAAAGGGCAGCTTGTAGGATCCGATGTAGAACGGGAAAAAAAAAGAAATTGACGAATGAGAAAATTGGCGAGAGTTAATTCGTTATGAAATAATAAATACTTTGAAAACTGGGTAACGGAGGCACATAAAAAACATCGTCGGTATGGGCAGTAAAGCTAAGCTAATTGTGAGCAAAGTAAAACAAACGTTTGAAGTATTATAATATGTGGGCAGGATATACATACTGGAAAATGGATTCACCGCTAACAATCCGAACATTAATATATTGGGGTACATAGAATGAACAGCTAAATTTCAAAGGACAAAAAAATGAGGAGTCGCGTATGAAACAATCTACCAAATTTAGGGAAAGGAGAAACAAGTACGTGTATAAATTGATAAAATTTCCACGACTTATAACAAGACCCCGACATTCGACGGATCCTAATACGGATTGGCGTCGCTGCCTTATCTCCGTCATCGTCTCAGCGTCGAGAAAAACGATGTCAAAGGTACACCGAGCGCCGCGACGCCCATTGTTCCGCGATGTCTTTGATCCTATTCGCTTTTCCTTATTCATCTTATTTTTTTGTTATATCATTTTGTTTATTCCTTTTTTTGGCAACTTTTTCAAATTTTCTTCTTAGAGAAGAAAATCAATTATTGTTCGCTTTGTGGGGGTATTATATTGAAGAGGGTTTGCGTCGATCTTATATAACGTAACCTGAAAATTTATTTGCCATATTACTTGACCCGAATTTTTCTCCGCGTTTAAGATTAAAACGTATTAGTTCTCGCGCCAAGCTGCGTTGGGCGGGGTATGTGCCGCAGAAATTTTCTTCTTCCAACCCCCGTCGGTAGATTAACGCATAAATTCGACCTCCCGAGCTATAACGGCGTCCCTTATATTTCACTTTATTCTCTCCTATCTCTCCACCTCGCGTGTCACATCGAACACCTTCAACGATTCGCCATATCTCCCGACGTATATTACAGGACCTTTTGCACATTATCACATCGAGGCGAAAGTGTAATTAGAAACAAATAAATTTTAGATCATTGTCAAAAATATGGTCATTGATGATTTCATCGAATTTTGCACGCTATGACACATTGCGCTCTTTTTTTTTGATCATACGACATCGAAACTGTACGGATATAGAAGCTATGGAGCGGGACGCGAGGCGGGATGTTGAAATACAAGCGATTAAAACTTTGCGACGATACGATCTTGACGAGTTGATGTAATAATGTAGCCGGACATAATTTGGTCGTTGGACAATTATAAATTAGAAATTAATTCAACCGCGCATAGAAGCTGCCGGTATAGTGCATGCGATTTTATTCGCCGTTCGGAGAAGCTGGTCGCCGCAACGAGCGAGTTAGCCATGTCCTCGTTGTTTCATTGTCCTCCACGTATCGTATATACCTGGGTATTTAAAGTGCACATGTACTCATGTATACATATATAGTTAGCAGTCGGTACACACGACGTAAAAGTAAAGGTAGGTATGCGTGTGAAGGATGGAGCGTTGGTAACAGTGGCAGTAGCATCAGCGCGGCGGCATCATCCCCTGGACCGAAAAACTCCCGATACGACGACACTCTGGTAATTAATGCCAGTTCTTTGTTTCTTGCTGCATGGAACAGCGCCGCAAGCAGTCCTCTAGGATCCTCTGCATCGCGGGGTACATAGCAAACAATTTCAGCATATCCTGTAACGGCACTATAGCACCTATAGCTGCAACCTCGAGGCGCAAATACGTACGCGCATATTTTCCTGAATTCCGAGCATATACGTGTAGCTATACGTACTTATTTTTTCCCCGCTGGCATAGGTACATGTGTAACGTACGTACGTATAGATTACACACATTTACGAACTGTGGATACAGAAAAGCTGCGAGAGCGAGAGAAACGTATAGATAGAAAGCGTTGTCGCGTACAGCCGAGGTTTGAAAAGGGAATTCGAGACGCACCAGTGAAATGGCACGTTCAAGTCGCAGATTTTATTTACCCCGGTTGCTAAAAAAAGGGTTTCGCTAAATTTAGTTTGTATTCCACAGGGTAGTAGAAATCTGGTGTATGTATATACGTAAACTGCAACCATTGGTCGGTGAGTTGGTCGGTCGTATAGGCTGCACGATCTATATATGAATAAATTCAATCCAACGAAATTTACATACACATGCACGTATGTAACTTCATGTACGCGTATTCCTATACGAGTGAGAGAAGAAAAAAAGATTCAAATAAATAAATAGAATAAAATAAAGATGCACGTTACATTTTACCGTTCATATGAGCTACAAATTGCGACTACATGTGATTATGACGCGACAATTAACTTGTGCATACATACTTTATTCAAATTTACATGGCCACGTGGAGGGGGAAGAAGAAGAATGATAAAAAAAAATGTTGTTGATAAAAATCAAAAAAAATAAAATAAAACAAATAACGCGGCATCGGGAACGTTTCAACTTTTATTACAGTGTGTTGCGTATATTGCAGACACCCAGAAAAAAAGAAGAAAATACAAAAAAAATACAAAAAAAGGGTTAACCCCATCTGATACGGGGGTTAGCTAATACGGAGATCCAAATATATTATCCTGTACCTACAATTCGGCAACGGACGTAATAAAGATTTCGCGTGAGATTATTACAGCTCGTTCCCAACATTTGGACGTTCGTATGAGTTCGCCGTTTGGGACCCCGCGCGATTCGTTATACCAGCAGCTGTACGCGTCTGCTGATTGTTTTAGGTTTGAGTAAAGGTGCAGGCTTTGGAAAAGAGTAAAAATGCTAACTACTGAACGTTCGTTTGAATATTATTTTTTCACGTATATTTCTATTAGTGTAGCCGATGGAAAAAAAAACGAACATATTCTATATCGCCTCGAACTCTGACCTTCCATTTCTCTCTCTTTCTTTCTTTCTCTTTTTTTTTCTTTTTTCGCTCGGCGGGCGAGCAGAGATAAAATCCCGGGAGATCATGCCGCAGAATCTTCCATCGTTGAGCCCCGATATCCCCCCTAGGCACTTTGAACTTCTTTGGAACATAGTCGAGTCTTCCCAACCGACGCTAATCGACACCAATCGACGCCAATCGACGCTCCGCTCTTACAATCAGACATCAGCTACGATCGTAAGAAAAACCCGGATAAATATACTCTCTAGTCTTATATATAAATCTAGAAGTTAAGGGTGGCTTACAAGGGTCAGCAAGGGAGTGGATATAAAAACGAAAAAATATAATTCTCCATAATATCGATCTATACGAATATAAGCGAATCCCGAGAGACTTGATTTGGTATTCGTACAAGGGTCAGTTTCAACGACCATTTCGTTCCTTTTCTCTCTCTCTCTCTCTTTTTTTTTTGTATTTTTTTTCTTTTTCTTTTTTTTTTTTGTAAGATATACATGCTTTTGGGGTCAAAAAGCGAGGGACTCACTCGTCTGTGCGTTGCGAGATTGAATTTAGAAGAGTTTTGTGCGGAACGTGGTGGCCGAAAAGTCAACCCTTGAGCCTCGATAAATTAGTAATTCAATGCGGGGGTAGGTACGTAAAAAAAAAAAAGAAAAAAGAGAGAAGAGAGCATGAAAGCTTTGGGATAGAATAAGTATTAGCATTCGTTGGTAGAAAGGCGGTATATGTAACCTCGGAAAAACGTTTGAACGGTGCAACCCGGCGTACTTTGTGAATTATTTTAGCACAAAGTGAGACACGAAAGTTGAGTAAAATTTTTATTCCTTATAAAGGGCGTATCTACAGACGAGTAAAAAGTGGGGACTGAGAAAGGAGAATATAAGGGAGAGGTGAACCCTTAGAGAGAACTATATAGAGAATGTGGAGGAATTTTCAATCGAAATTTCTAAACGCTCTCGGTGCGCGAGATCCCAGACTAACAACGCTGGGGATCCACTTGCGGCGGTGGTGTCGGGTGGAAATATAAGGTACAGGGAATAGGTATATTCGAAAGCAGCGCGCACCTTCGAATATTCACGAAGCAACCGTTAATGCGGATGGATTAACAATGCCTGAATTATTAATGGGCTTCAAGACCGTTAATATAAGCGCGGCTTAAAACGCCAGTGGGCAAATTTAAGTCAAAACTCACGTCGAGGAGGGTTATTTCACCCTGAAAGTTATCAAAGAGTGATTTAGCATTTTTCGAAGCACCGAGCGGATCCTCATCCCATAAGTGAACTGATAAATATCCATAATTGATGATTCTAGGGGAGTACGCGTGGCTTTCTAATCCATTAACTACGTATATCACTAGCCTCCGGACGGAGATATCGATTCTTTATAATGTATACTGTCACGTTAAATATTAAAACCCGATTGTATCTACCCGACTCAATACACCGTGAGCACCGCGCACGGTATTATACCTGAAGCCTGTGACGCGTTTGTCAATGGTCAAAAATTCCTCACCATCGTCCCCATGAAACAAACGTCTTAAAACTTTAATAACCGTAAGCTGTGATAGAAATCGACGAAATTCTATTCTGAGACAAACAAGGGAATGTAAAAATTTTATATGATTCATCATAATACGATCGAATCGAGATGATCGATTCGTTAGATTTGAAATGTATAAAAAGAATATTTCCCTCAGATACTTCGGTTTCATCGGTTACCGGCAGTCAATTATCGACCTTTTCCGCTGACTTGAATTATATTTCCATAGAATATATTAAATCCCAGTGATAAGTCGCGAAGTGCTAGAAAGAATCGGTTCGCCTCTAGCGGTTCCCTTTCGAATCACCCCTCGCTTAGTTTTCTCCCCTTTTATACGGAAGTCTAGACTAAAAGCGCGTATAGGGGACCGATTCAGCAGCGGGGGATGACCAAAAGTAAGAGGGGAAAAACTTGGTAAAAACCATCGCTTCTTCGCTATCCTCTCTTTGAATCTGACGATGGTCGAATTCAATATCGTTCGATCTCTTTCACCCCCCCAACTCTACACGAAGTACCCAACCCGACATTTTCAATACGTATATAACTATTAGAACCGAAAGTCTTGTACCTCCACGTTGCATAAAGACTGTATAAATTCAAACTTACAACTTCGTTTCCGTTCGTGTGATCTTTGAAATCAAAGGATAACTCATTCAAATCCAGGTAACGTAATTCCGAGACAGTTAAATATTCAGAGAACACGAAACCTTTCATATCACGTTATTACCGAATCTGTATTAGTAATTATAATTCCGCGAAAAGTTCCGACAGCTGCTCGAATAATTTTCAATCATTTTATCTAATTTTTATCATCGAGAGACCGAATTCAACGTACCAACGTCGCTGTCGCAGTCGCCGGCAATAAAAAGAGGGTGAAAAAAAATACGCGTCGAAACGTACAACGAGTGAAATACTAGAGTACGTTTAATCAGTTTTGTCGGAGAAACCGAAGCGCGCGTTTGATTCCCATGAGAGAAAAGCTCGGCGCGCACAGCTTTGCGAACGGATATTCGCACATATTCGGCCCATAATTTAGTCCCCGCATTTAAAGTTCCCAGAATCCCTTGAAGGGCAACACGTAGGTGTATAGACACGTGGTAGGTAGGAATATACGTAGGCATGTACGTAGTCTGTGCACACGCACATACGTACCCCTGTAATATAAAGGCTTAAACCACAAAGCAGTAGACGTAATACCCTGCGAACATACGTGCTTAATACGCACATCCTCAACTCCCAACAGATTTCCACGTTTCCGCTTGATTTCCTCCCCATCTTCACCCACGAACGTACGCGAACATTCAGATAAATGTAAAGCGCAGCTAGCTAGTCATAAACGTTAAAGATATAGATAGACGGAAATATAGACATATATTACCTGGGATACCTATACGCCCTTCCAGACGTTGCAAAAAGAGTTCCCATAGGAGGTATACCTCATACCTATCCGTATAGATATAATACAAAAATATATATCATAGGCTATGAAACGAAGGAAAAATCAGATCCGCTCGATTTCTTCGTAGCAAATGGACCGCCTTCGTTTCTTGTTATAGGACATATAGCTCCGCGGAGAGCTTTAAAACGGCCGATTCTTCGACGACGTTAGAGTGAGTAGAGTGTTCAGATTCACGGACCAACGTGGGGAACAAACGACAAGAAAAAAACCAAATTGAAGACTAACACTTCCGGCACGATCGAGTTTTCATCGAGAAAATCTATGGTAATAATATCATGATATGACGTAGGTATGGGAAAAACCGATTGGATGGAACAAAAAATGTTTTTTTTTTTTTATTTTTTTATTCATACGAGTGACGTTGACATCGTCGCATAAAATGTGCCAGGACGTTTGGGGTGCATCGATCGATCATTTGTTCTCAACAAGAGTAGAGAAGGATAAGGTTTTTATCATAGCTTCAAAATACAAAGAGCACGGAAGAAAATAAAGCCGCGGTACTCGTTATTATTATCGTTGTTGTAAAAATTATCCTATATAATAGGTTATTCTGGCGATGATGAAAAACCGAGCCGCGTAATTTTTGTTTCTTATCGTTTCACACGGTGTAATTGTGTAAAACTTTTTCATTACATTTACTGCAAGTGAATTTTTTTCGCGGGGAGGAAAAAAAAATTGAACGAAGGAAAGAACAAACTACACACAGCGTCATCGCCTTAGGGTGTACGATTTCTGGTTTCGAGCAAAGATAACAAGTCAGAAGATAGAATAACACGCGTTAGACTGAAAATATGTCTGCGCTCAAATAACGCGACGGGATATCGCGAGGGAGAAAAATATATAAGAATCCCTTTCCACTTGCCTCCCTGTAGTCGACGATATATTATTTTATTATTTTCATTCTCTGTTTTTTCGCTTTTTTTTTCAACTTACGATAACGTAGAATAAGTCGTCATCCCGATTGATGATGATCCGACAGGAATACAACGCGATGTACGTCGCGTCGTCTGCGGTAATCCTATCGTTGAACAGAACGTACCATATATACGTTATACGTAGATGTGTGACCCTATGTTACATGGTCTTCGGATAGAAACGTATAATGGGTATAGACGGAAACGAACAGGTAATACAATTGTCTTCTAATTAGTAGTAACGACGACAAGGCAACACTACTAATCAAAATCGCACTAGACGGTATCGCTAGTCACGTGTCCTACAGATAGACGCAGACGTCGGAAGCAACTAGAGTATTAGAATTACAATCCACCGTAATGGTCCTTCGTCAATTTAAACCTCGATAAAATAATAAGTTTTTAACTAACCCCCTGTTAATTGGGTCACATATGTAAAACCGGTAAATAAAGACCCTCCGCAGCGGCTCAACGCTGACTGACGGGTCGCTCTGGGCATACGTATAGCGAAACTGCAGTGGAAAAATAGGATAGTAAAAATAACTGGAAAATCCCAGGGAGAGAAAGAAGAGAGAAATTCATTTCTGAGGGTCGATTCGATAATACCGCGTCACATGGAACAACGACGTCCATGGGTTTTATGCATCGGGCGTTGAATATCGCGCGTTTGTTCATTGTCGCTGTAAATAAACATCCCTTATAGGCAGGTATGTATGATTTCGGTATGAAATGGTCGGACGACCGGATATGAATACCTCTATACCTATATCCGCGTCACGGGCATTCGCGGATGTCCAATGCCCCCGTACGTCCGTCGGCGTCGACGTCGACGTCGCGTCGGTTGGCTCGTGAGTTTGGCGTTTCATGCCGTCGTGTAGATTGACGGTGCAGAAGTCCGAGTACATAGGTGCGTTTGTTCGACAATCAATTCGATCGAGTCATGAATTATTTCAAGTTCCACTTTCGTAAAATTCATTGTACACATTCTATTCCACAATCCGAAGGCTTATCGATTCTCACGCGATGATAGCCACTGAACATATACCACGAAAATTAACTATACTATACTTTTTCCGGACGTAAAGTTTATATCTGATTTTTTTCGTAAACATATATTCTGAATAGGTTTCTTTTTTTTCTTTTGAATCGGCTCGACTTTTGCCAGGTTGGTAGTTTATTTACCGATTAGTTCGATGATTGATAAAGGTATATATATATATGTATATTCTCATAGACGAAAAGTTCGGAGTTAATAGACTCCTTGTTCTATTTATTATCGCTGTGCGTAGGTAATGACGTTAGTCGTTATCCAATCATCGATCAGATTGTAATAATTAATGAACGTCGACTGCCGAGTAGACCTTATTTTCATACAGTTAGTCAGACAATTGGTATAGTGATATTAATAATAAAGGAAATAAATAATCAAACGTTTTATTTCAGTTCCAACAACTGTAGTTTACGAAGCAAATTTTCGATCGATCATCGATAATTATGAGCGGAACCGAAGATTGAGACGCTTGCGATTTGCATCGGCTCGTAAATTTTACTTACAGAACATAAACGTCGAATGAATAAAATAATAATCGAGGTATTTCCTCACCAGTCGAAGAAGTTCCATAGACAGTTGAACATCTTGATCGGTACGGTGGTAGAAGATGATGAAAAAAAGAACTCCCGCCGTTCACATGACACAAAGCTGCACCCCGTGCTAATTCCGCAGTTGATACACATAGGTGTATAGGAGGGTGTTATAAATCCGCGTGTGTAAGTGTATATAACATTACTTTATGCATATTTATATAAAAAGGCGATATATAATTTCCCCTATGCTTGCAGTGCGAGTCTCTTCCTCCTCATTCTCTTCTCTGTTCGTTCTTCTCTTCCGTTCTCTCTTTATGCATGAAAATTACGATCATGTGTCACATTTTTCTGACACTTTTCACCCAGGTGTGGTTAACGGGTTTATGTAATTTTTTTTTTCTAATTCTTTTTTTCCTCCACTCCTTTTTTCTTCACCCCCCACACGTGTTTTTCATACTCTCTCAGATTTTATTTTCACATAAGCGTTTAATCAGCTGACGTCGCTTCGCGTCCCGTATACCGTCGCCTTGTGCCGCTTACATTACCTACCCCGAGCATACGGTCGTCAAAATTAAACGTTCAAAAGTGAAAGAGTAAAATCGTGTTTTAAATTTTCACGGAATTAACTACAGATACGAATACGAATATACACGTTTAATTTTTTTCATAAAACTCACACACGTGACACCGTATATAAATCGCTGATAACTAATTTTCTGAAATTACTGCGGAGAAAAATTTGTTTCTATATTCATATGGCGCTTTCACTGTATTTCATTAGCTTGTTTCCCGATTATTAAGCGACAACGATAATTTTTATTTTAATTACCTACTCTTTTGCACGTGTACAAAATATCGAACACGACGTATTATAACGTGCGTTTGATTTTACGTACGTTTGTTTGTGCGTTTCCATGTAATGTTCACGACAAATCATTCGATACTCCGAATACACGGCTGTTTTAATCACCGCCGTACCGCACATTGGGGATTTTTTCCTTCGTTCGCAACCGATTCCTGACTATAACTAAACTACTAGTCTGCTTGCGGCTCTCACGTTTAACGCAAATCAGTGCATTCGAGCATTTTGCGACGACGTTTTTCACACACGACAATTTTTTTTCCCCGATTTACTCGATATTAATAAATAAGGATTATTGTTCTACAAACGAACATTATCATTTCCATCGTATATCCTCAATTTGAAATCATAGAAAAACCAAAAAAACTTCGACATCTCGCCATAGATTTAAAAATCGAATTGACAGTGAAAAAAAAAGAATTTGAAGCTTCTATTTTACGACCCCTATAAATTATCGAAGCTTAAAGAGACTATTAGGGTATGAAATAAAAGAGTGATAAAAGAAAGGAAAAAAAACAGAAAAACACCCATAAAATAAGTTTAGGTATAGTCGTTAGAATTCGATAGCCCCTTATTTTATTTGTTTTATTTTATTTTATGTTCGAATGTACATCGGTATAATCCACATTTGCCCTATATAAATTTGCTAATAGATCAAGCACTTTATTTTTTTTTCCAATTTCTTTCATCATTAAAACTTCACATCCGCGTCCCGCGGTAAAAAATCCAGCGACGTCCGCATCGACGTGCGGGACAACGAGAACGGGGTACCCGAAAAACGTGCGCGATACGCGTACGTATCCGAAGGACGTACTTGCGTGGGGGTGGCTTCCCCGGGTCGCGGCGAGGACACGACTGCGTCTGAAAAGCAACGTCGACGTCGACGTCGACGCCGACGCCGAGGGCGACCCACCCCTAGGTCAACCGCGACGCAGACCGCGCACGCCGCTCTCGTCAACCACGATTCTGTTATATCCGCGGCATTCGCTTCCTCAGTACCAGCTAGTTTGTATATTGGATAAATGTTGATGTGAATTTAGATGCGGGATGTACACAAACCCGCATATATTTACTCTCCTTATCAAAGTCCTTCGCCGACCGAACCGAGCGCACCCTTCATACCTACCGGTATATCTTTACGTCTGTACTATCCGAAAAGACATCGGGCGCACACGATCAAGTTAATCCAAAAGAGAATCTAATTCCGATTAGACAATTACCGCTATCGGTAGTATCGCATCTAATTTTATCTCCATACATACCGCACGGATCGTGCATGGAACCCTACAATACGAATTAGATAAGGGATAGTATCGCACCACATTGTGTTCACCGTCTAGTTCGGTGACCGTATGCGCACGGCAAGTCTAACTATATTCTCCACATATAGCTACGAGTGTATATTCACTTGCACATTGGTAAACGTTGAAACAAGAGACCCTAATTTGGGGGCATACTCGTATGTATTTAGTTCGCGATCGGGTAACGAGACCTAATGGCGCACTGATTTGGTTTCGACTATAATTTGCTACAGTAAAGGGATGACGATAAATGTTTCAGGGGAGGGAAAAGCACCGCTTTAATCTGCAGTCTACTACGCGTATACTATTTTTGAATCTTCCATCAACGCACACGGCAAACACGCGTAGATTTCGCACGCAAAAACTTTCAACTGTCTTCTTCAATAGTTATACACACACGATACGACGTATGACGTTATTCACACGACAATCTACTAGATGGCAGGCAGATTTAAAAAATGACTTAAATTTGACTCAGCCCGTTCTTCCTCTCACTGTTTTCCATTTATCATGACGATGTGGTGGCGGAGTTTAAATCACTCCGTCGTATGTATTATATAGATATATACTGTACACACGCACACTCCCTCTTTCGCACATTTTACGTTACATACGATGATGGAGAACCAACCCCCAGAACAGATTCGCGGTTTTATCCTTTCCTTTTTCTCATTTTTTTTCTTTTTTATCCCAAGGGTTGCAAAACATTCCACAAATTCTAATGAATATAAATCAATATTCCACGCATTTCAAATTGCGGATATAGATACTAAATAATCTATAGTTCCATGCGTGGAGTATGAGATAAAAACTCGGCAAAGGGTGATGCTATCTTTTTTTTTCTTAATATTTCTCTCAGTTTCTTTCTATTGAATTGGATGTATTCCCGAGGGTTTTCAAGTAACAGGCAATTAGTGGATTGTCTCGCGTTACCGAAGGTACGTTTTAATTTACGTATACAGGGCGGTCACGAACGGATCAAGAAACGGCAGTGACATTAACTATTTCAATAGGGTTAATTTACTTCCAACTTCGTACCCTGTACATACCGACGGGGATACCGATTCCATATTTTACTCATTTCCCAGAGGTATACGGAGTGGACGTGGGTCAAGAGGATTTCAATCCCACGACAGAAACAACCTTTTTCAATACTTGTTAAAATCGGCTGCAATTTCGATTTTCTTTTTTTTTTTTTTTTGTTCCAAAAAATTATAATGCGAATACGATTACGAAAGTAAAGCATAACGGTCTCCGCCGGGTTGTGTATCGAGAGAAGAAAATGTAATGAATAAATGAAATGAATAACAAACGAATAAAAAAGGAGACGAAATATTCGAGAAAATTTTTAACGACCGAGTTCAAGAAAACCAAATTACCGTTGAAATAGTATAGCCGCCGCTGGCGCACCTGGCTCGACAAAGTGGATATCAGTGAACCGCAAAACCACAAAACTAAATAGCAAAATCTAGGAGCACTTCACGGAAGATTTACTTAGGAGGTTATAATTACGGCACCTGAGCACCAGCTCCCGGGTGTAATCAGGACGCCTGTAGAAAATCCTGTAGGATATTCTCGAGAGACTTTACAAAACTATGTATATGTACCCAGTTTTCGAGCTTAATCGAGCTTCTGACAAAGATCTAAATCTTGAAAAATATAGTTGTTCCACTTTAGAATAATCATTATCCAAAGGAAGAAAAAATAAAAACCACCGTTGACAAGTTTTCTACGCAATTTTTTCGTTTTTTTTTTTACTCTCTCTTCATATCCCAATACGACGCCTCGAAGACGGGGGCAAATATCACGGATGTAATAGTAGGTCACTGTACATAAGCACTGTTACAATTTCTTCTGTGTTAGTGGATGCGGTAAGGAATCGCGTGTGTCAGGATAAAATAAATTGTACATGGGATAGCGGAAAATGGACCAAGCGTAAAAGTTTTCTCAACTTAAAGACGTACCGCTGAAGCGGTGACCCATTTTCAGCCAACTCGCCATTCTCATTCTTTCATATCATATTCTTCGTTTCATGTATGTGGGTTGCTTTTTTCCGTATGCGCGAGGAGACGAACATGCGTGTTCAGTTTTGTTCGTCGTGAAATTAATGACAACGTAATTGAGAACTTATCTTTAGAATCGAGAGGCACACTGGTGCGTGCGGCGGAATCGTCGTAAGGGTGCAGTGCATGTATAAAATAGCAATATGGAGAAGGACATACCGTGAAAATAACTATGCGCAATTACTTTGGTGCAATATATGCACGTAGTTCACTGTATACATCCTGTTATTTCGTAGACCACAAGAGCAACCATCTGACAAAACCGTGAAACTAGATACATTGCAAAGCAACTTATACGTACAGTACGTCGCGACGGGGAGCCTGCGGATGAGAGGAGACCGAGAATGTCTCAAAATCAGAGAAACCCTCGAGCGCTTGATGTGGGACAGATACTTGGACGCTGTTTCCAGTGTCAGATTCCTGGGTTTGTTAATATTATTGCCAACTGAATTCAAAGTTCGTCAAGTCCCACAGTTATTAGACCGGATATGGATACGCCATCATAAGCATCTCCATCTCAATCCACGGTGCGCGTTGACTGGCGCGAATCACTTCAACCATCCATAAAGGCTTAATTAACTCGGCTGTCGGTATAAACCAAACCACATACACATACGTATATCTGTAGATCAAGATATACTCGTGCACTGACACTCACGAGAGATGCCAAGTTTTATTTTTATATTTTTTGAATTTGTTCATTTTTTACTCGTCTTCGAAAGAGCAAACACTCATTTCCCAAGAGTACCTTTTCGCGAGCTGTACTTTCTTCAATTACCTACGTATTTACTTAGCTACTGTGATACATTCTATTTTCTGCACATCATATTTTCGTTACCATGTATGGAAGCAGAGTACGTAAGTATGTGTGTGCCGTGGCAACTTCGGAAATAAAAACGAGAAAAAGAGGAAAAAAGAACGAAGACTCAAGACACAATTTACGTCGAACCGGCAGACGTCATGTAGAATACTGTCACAACAAACCCTGACAGAATATTACAGTAGACATTATTCACCTGTCGTTTCTGAAGGGAGAAATTGAGATCTTTTTGTCTAGCAAAAGCTATCGGGTGCAGGAGCGATCCTTTATCGGTGAAACCTAACCTGTACAGCGATGACTTTGGATAGCTGTGCTGGGGTATTGATAAAACTTTGTAGGAGATATTATGATTGAAAGATAAGTTTAAAGTGTCAATTTTAAACCACATCGACCACCACCGACCCCGCTTTCAAGAAGATCGAATTCGAGTATACTACCTACTTTAGTTTCAGAGTTTCGCATGCATATATACGTGTGCGAAACTTTTGGAGGTATAAGGTGAGGTAGGACAAGGTGGGGTATTGGGGTCGAAATGAAAAATTTTTCGAATAAAACTTGTAAAACTAAGTATGAGACAAACAAGGCTAGTCTACTTTCAATATGAATTATTTAAACACAAAACTTCCGACGACTAGCTTCTTATTCGGTTAAACATACATCACTTTTACCTCGAAATCTGATCGGCGGGTATTATCGTTCAATCAAAAATTGAAGGTTGCAAAATTTGTTGAATAAAAATTACAGTACTTCGCTTATAACGACGTTTCATAGCATGCGTATATCTGATTGAAATTATAATTTACACCGCTGATTTAATTAACCAATAATTTTGCTTTCTATTAGTACCTATGTTTTTTTTACTTTTTCGTCAAAGTTTTCCGACACGATTAGGGAAACTGATCGAATCAATGATCGGATAATTGAATCCGCAATATCGTTTACTATTCAATTGCATGTATCATTAGCCGGTGTACGACAAACGCGCGCTTATATCCCTTGATTTAAAATCAATACAACTGAGCAGAGTTTTATAATATAAATTGCATATTATGATATACACAATGATAATTAATTAATTTATGCCGTAATTTGTTATACATCTTCGTTGAAAACACAGATATTATATGTTCGCCATTCGTTTCTCGTTGTGGACCGTAAAGAAACTTTGTTACGAACGCAATCATAACCCGCTCTCCCTATAGCTGAAACGAAAGTCATAATTGCCAGATTTAGGATTCAGCTTGATCTACTGTGTAAATTAATTACCGTACTTTGTCAGGGCTGATGATTGCGATATCTTTTATCTAAAATTCAGTACTTGAAAATGCAAATAGAATCGCGCAAGAATAATTATGGTAAAGTATTTCTCCTTATCAAAGTTCGTTGCCTTGGAATAAAAGCATCACCCTTTTTTAAGGTGAAATCGTTATTAATTTTTTTTATAGAAACGAAAAATAAAAATCAGTGAATTTCGGTTTATGGGATCAAAGATTTACTCGAAATAAAAGAAAAAAACGAAGGTATAGGCTATCCTGCAAGATTATTATTAAGGTTTCCCCGATGTGGTTCGATATTCCCTATGAGTAGGAGTCTGTTTGAATAAGATCCCGAATCACGATTCATCATATGCTTTTACTAATTAAACAAACAAACAAACATCCATACTACTCTACGCCATCATGGATACCATCTTTTTATGTTTCACGTAACACGACATATTATGCTTATCATATCGACATTGATAGTAGTTTCTACACGAGTACGATTCAAACAACTTGATATTAATTCGATAATTGAAGCGGCTATAGAAACTCGTTTTACCCTCGGTTTTACCCTTCACGACTCCAAAAACATAGTAAATCCCTTTGAGGCGGAGCGCCAAGATTTAAAACAAACAAAACACTCGCCACGTACATAAATCCCCGTGAAATTCGATCAGAGAGACTCGCAGACCTATAATGTGTGGCGTTCATCTGTTTTCATTACCCGTATTCTTTCTTCCCGCTTAATTTTCTACCCCGGTATGAGGGAGTAGAGAAAGATTCTAAAAAACACAACAAGAAGAACCAAAATTATCTAAAAAAATTCAAAAATTATAATTCCTTATTCGAATGAAATTTTTTCCATTCACCGAGACACATATATCACGTGGAGGTAATATTTTCCCATAAAATTTTCAAGACGAGCGAAGAAAAGATAAGCGAGTAGTATCTAAATCTCGCACGACTACCCGGATAAATTGCATGAGTTGCACCGTTACTGAAGATACGGAGAGCAAAAGTTTCACCATTTATATGTATGTATATATGGTCCGTTTCTGAGATTCTGCTTATTTGCAGCTTCTGCTTCTGCTGCTGCTGCTCCGATATACCATACCGTACAAAAAACGAAACTCGTGATATTCAATTAAAAATTAATCATCGTTCTAAATTTAAACAGGTAGATGGGCAGGTATCCACTGTTTGGAAATGCGTGAAAAAATTACACGAGGAAAAATAAAAATTTAACGAGAAAGGAGAAAAGAGAAAACTACCCCTAGGTAGAACAGCGTCGTTATAAGATAGGTGAATTAGAATGAAGGCTTACCAGGAAAAAAAGTAGAGAACGAATAAAAACGATAATAATTCGTCAAATTCAATTAACCGAACAAACATCCATTTTCTTGATAAGGTAAATCCCGTGGTTACGTAATAATTTATAGAATCATATTCGAAATTACAGCCACCGAATGGTCCGAATTCATAACGAAAGCAGAGGACTGTATAAAAACTTAAAGTGAAGAAGCCACGATCCAAAACTTTGACGGAATAGTTCGAATTCGAGAGAAGTTACACAATGCAGAGCTCCACGAAGTGAGTCTCTCAATTTTTATTATTACTTTAATATTTTCCCTCCTTATTCTTTTGCTTTCCTTTTTCTTTTTTTCATCTTTTCTCCAAACGGCTATGAAGAAAAGCGGGTACTGGCTGGGTAGTGGTGCGGGAAAATATGATTAGGTAAGTAGAAACTGGCTCAAAGAAGAATTACTGGAGTAAGGCCAGATTGCAGCGGTTTGTGGTTCCAGATGAAATTTTTTAGCCAAACCTCAGTCGAGACTATTTTGCTCATTTTATTAACCGAGCAGTCTTCAAACAAACGAATTTATAGACATCGTGAATCTTTCCTTCCTTTTTTTTTTAATTAAATTAATTCAATCATCGTTCAGCCAACGGTTTCGGGGATATTTTCGCAAAAATGGAAAAAAAAGGATTACTAAAAATCAAAGTAGTAACTTCAGATGGCCAGCTCTGATATTTTTCGAGCTTCGACATAGCTGAATGCGTAAAAAAATGCGTACGTACATGAATTTCACAGTATTCCTCGAGGGGGCGTTTTCTCGGGCAATTTCTTTGCCTGTTCCATCGAATGGATGAGGATAGAAGAGTTTTGTAGGTAGTGCTGAAAGAAAAAGAGGTTTTCCCGGGTCTTAAGCAGTGTAAACATACAGCCGACGATGCCGAAAGAACGAAAAGCGAAATGGACCAGAGAGCTTTGAGCCGGTAGCGCAAGCCACCGTGGCGATAAGGTCCTCGGCGATAGTTGGAAGCTCAAGAAAATATCGTGGTCATAAAGAAGTCAAGAGAAAAAAAAAAAGAAAAAAGAAAAAAAAAAATGGTGGGGCGGATGGGTAAAGGCGGGTAACTACCTATCCGTAAGCCGCGAAAAGAAAGAAAGAAAGAAAGCGAAGGTAAAAGAAAAAAGGAAAAGAAAGGAAAAAGAAAACGAACGGAAAAATCCTCCGGTATAAGGAAAGGCGAAGAAGCGAATCTTCCGAAGCCTCGAAAAAGCACTATCCAGTTCCAACATTGCGGAGGTATACAACTTGAGTCCTTGAAAGTCCAAAGCTGCGGGTCTCCAACGTCCAGCTAGTCTGACGGTCGGTAAGTCTTGTGAGCTTTCACGGTAGAAGAGATGGGATGCTTCGATAGTCTGGGGTAGGTCGTAGGTACTAAGTCGGTAGTAGTGGGGTGGTCTTGGTGGTGCCAACCGCGACGGGTAATGGGCCACGACACGATATATCGCTACGAGTTCAGTTATTTATAGACACGAGACACCCCTTCGGCACCGGTTGTCCTGCCGGAGCTCAGTGCGAATCCTGTACCCGAGGTTTTCACGAAAACCAATGTAGGTGCAGCCCATTCTTACCCTCCCACTAGGTACCTACGTTCTTTCATCGGATTATTCCATACCAAGAATACCAAGAGTCCACCAAGAATAGAAAGAATATGGATCGAAAAAGTAATACGTTTGGATCGTTTCATATATTACAACGATTTTATCGTCTCTACACGTTTCACTCATACCGCGTGCAGTTCAGCTCTAGCTAATGTGCGGGGGAAGATTATTTGAAAAAAAAAAAAAAATTCCTCACTCGTTAATTAGGACCGAGAAACTTTTATTTTAAACATTCTGCAGTCAAAGTCAACCAGTTGCAGAGAGATGAGTAGCTAATTTCAAAATTTTGTTAGCTCCTTAAGTAAATTATCACGACTGGTTGACTGCTGAAGTGTAGTTAGTTAAAATAAAAAAAAGAAAAACCGAAAATAAAAAAACATCTCGAGAGTAAATATCTTATTAAAAGTTTTCTTAATTACGTCAGATTTCAACTTGTTTCATAAACACGCGCCTGCGAAGCGCTATTATTCAATTCGCGTTACTACATTGATTTTTAGCGAAATCAAAGTAACCACAGGCCACTTCATGAAAAGTAAGAGTTTTCAGAAATTCGTTCGGCATTTTTTCAATTCCCATATAGTTTTCATACACATTTCCTATATTTTTTTTAGATATGTAGAAATAATTATCTTTGACGATAGGTGGGGTGTTATATATACGCAAATGAGTCACGTATGAAAACTTGAAACGTTCTCTCCATCGATATTTTATGCGACGTAGCTCCCCATTAATTGAATCAAACAGCGAAGCGCTGTGAAAAAGAAAAAAAAAGAAGAAAAAAAAAAGAGTAAGGAAGAAATAGAGAGAGAATAAATAAAAGGTTGTACCGAACGTATAGTTTTATCATACATATAGGTATACCATAATTTTATCTCAATTTTAATAAAACGCACATCCATTAAGGGAAAACCTCGCAATTCCGGTCACATGGCAGTATCTATTTGGTTTGGTAGGTAATTATTGAAAAAAATGATAGACAAAAAAGAATGTATTTTTCATCCCTTACCATGCTTTTCCCTTTCATCGCAATATCTTTTGCAAGTGTAAGAAGCTTGTCGAGGATTACCTAGAAGGTGGTACACTAGGGTATGGTGCGCGACGTACGTATAAAATGAAGATACGTTCCGCAGCTCGCTACGAGTATACCGTACCTTAGGTAGTTGGTAATTATAGATTCCTAGAAGCCCCATTTGAGCGCTTGGTAAAACCTTCGCGTGACGTGCATCCGTGGAACTTTTAGTCGTTCTTCGGCCTGCAGTGCGAATAATAAAACTAAAGCAGAAAGAATAATAAATTTAGTATTATGCAGAAAATCATTTACGAGGTAATTTTCATTTTAATATGAAAAACAAATACACCGATATCACGATACACCGCTGCGTAAATTTTTTTTTCTACAATTTCCACGGAAGGTTTTATCATCTGCTATAATAGTCGAAATAACGTCGAGTGAATCGCCTGTTCAGAATGTTTAACGTTCCAATTATCGGTAACATTTGATGAATCGCGTATAGAGGACAGAGCGGCTCAAAAATCAAAATTCCACGTACTTTGCAAGCTCTCTGGCGTGTTCGTTGTGAAAATGTTTTTTTTTTTTTTTTTTTCCAGTAAATAAATTTTTCAACGCGTGACGTTGCTGCAGTGGAAATGATATTTGAGGGGCTCGGGTCCTAGTTCCATTTACCCGCCTTTCGCAACCAGACTTTCAATTGTTTCGACCGATCGCATTTCTATTTTCTGTACCTACTTTTCTTTTCGGCATTGCATTCCGAGAGCCGGAGTGGTATTACAGACATGAGAAAATCAGAAAAAAAAGAAACAGATCGATTTCTATTTCCAATTCCTTTTCGCAACTCGCACTGTCTCCCCGAAGACTGCTGCGCCGTTAAAACGCAAACTACTGCACGAAATCAATCTATATCGGTTGGAAAAATTCCGTCGATTCTCGCGGGGTTTGAAATGAACAATCTCGAAAACGGATCTACAGTCAGTTTGATGTATAAAAGAAAGAAAGAAAAATAAAATTACCATCTCTCCTCCCCCCCTCCAGATATCTGCAGGATTAGAGTCGTTCTTGTCGTCGTGCACTAAAAGTATACAACTTCTGTTCCAACCGACTCGACGTTAAAAAGCGGAGTGAAAAGTCAAGGTAGTAAGTATTACGTGCAAGAGCAAATATGGAAGCGAAAAGTATAGAGACTGCGGAGTGGTTTTACACTCTTCTGCAAATATATGCTCAAGGCTATCTATATGTAGGTACCTATGTGTTTATTATTTTTCTACCGCTCAATATACCCAGAGTTTTGACGATCGCTATAGATGGAAAAATCAACTCTCATCTCAGCCGATCATTATGCCGTGATTTAATATCGCGGATCATTTACCTTGAAAAGAAAAAAAAATTAACGAAATCGAGCACAAACTGACTGAGCATTGAACGGGGGATATTTATTGGGTGAATTATAATTTCTCCTTTTTTTTTTCGTTCTTCGCGATTGCGTGCATTCATATTTACGGTATAAAAATATATAATGCGCGCGTAGTACGGTAGGCGTGCAGGGTGCGTTACACCCCAGATCGTATTCTTTCAACGCGTGAATGCTCCCGGGTGATTAACGATCCCATTATCTGTCACATCCACCCTGAGCCGACGCCCCTAGACCGAGTCTCAGGCATCCCGACGTCCTGTCGCCTCGCGGAGTTTCTTCTTCGCGTATAACCTGTACGACCCTCAACTTATTCGTGACGCGTTTCTTTTATTTAACCTCATGCCGGATGTATGTATACGGACGCACATAGGGATTATCTTGGAAAAAAGGCAAAAATGCTCTATAAAAATTCACGAACTCGCAGCTTTCGAACATCAGCATATTTTTTTTTCTTGTTTTTTTTCGTTATATTCAAGGAAACAGAAGAATTGTTGCACGATTCGCGTTGGATCCGATTTATTCTTTTCTTTCTCCTCCGAACTACACGATAATAAATTACTTATCTGTAAGACTCGCGTGACTCGGTCATGGAGGCATATCGCTTACCGCGCCTTGAATCTGTCCTCACGAATCGTAATTAATCGACTCGGAGAGCTTGCGGCTTTATCCTATTTTCGCCCCGCGCCTCCATTTCCTTCGAATGATCAAGACACGCGAGTGACCCTATAATAGTGGTCAGTAGCTGCTTCCGACTCGTTTCTATTCAGCTACGACTCTTGATCAGATTTCAGATAAAAGTGCACATGGATATTATACAATACCGACATCATACCTTAAATATAACGGCGTTTGATGCTGGCAATCTTATCGATCGATCTCTTTGAAATTTAACGTCTTACTGTACGTACCATAAAACTTACATATATATACTTATATTGTTATATGGCACATATATACCATAAGCTCTGAGTCGGTTGTTAAATTCCGTTATTTGTGACCTTATAAAATTTATGGAATTATCAGGTGAAATTCTCTATAGATGCAAAAACGCCAGAGTAGAGCATGAAGCGGAAATGCAGCGTCTCGCATATTTCATAGTAATAGTTCAGGATCTAGAGCCGAGAGGAAGGGTGAGAGGCTTTGAGCTCAAAACTCTGGTGTAAATTATCCGGCATTGCGGAGATTGAGCAGCTCTATTTCCCAGCGTGGAATGACGTGAAAATGCAGAACGCGAAAACCAAATTATTCAATCCCTGCCGCGAGCTAGTGTTTCCGGAGAACCGCTGTGGAATGTGCTGAAGTCAGTCGCGGTTTACACGGTTGCCTAGCTTCGCGAAGGATCGGTAATTGGCTGATTACACGACTGCAGTTTGCAGGTTGCGATAAGATTTTGCTACGGTGGTAAGAAACAAGGTATTGTTCCTCATATTCGTAACTGTGGAATTCACCCCCTTAACGTACGACCTCGGAAGTCGGAACGCTTTCTACCCAGCCTGAACTTCCTAGCTCAGTTGAATTATCGAACCAAAACCAGTTCCACCGTGATGAAATTAATGAGGCGAAATCCAGGGTAAGATAAGAGCCGATTAATTGAATCGAATATCCTGCCAGAGTGCAGTGCATTCTGCCGATGTAGATTTCCTGCACCACTCGTATAATCGGTCACCGGGTATCAAACGTTATTTATAGTTTATAGTTTCCAGCGCGTATCATTTTTTCAATAAAAATCAAATGAAAAAATTCAATAAACCCAAATAGATGAATTCCTAGATTGGAGGGTACGATTTTACGATCGGCCTCAATGATGGAATGCAACGAAAACCTCTTTGTTTCAAATTGTACGATGAAATAAAATCGATATCAATTATTTAAATTCCTGTAACCGATTCCTAAACTCTTTGCAAAATGGTGCTTTGAAAATATTCAAATCTCTGAAAAAAATAGATATTATTGATCACAAGATCGATATTTGTTTGATTTCAAGTTACGGTCGGTCGATACGAGCACGAAAGAAGTGGACGGTGTAAGAAATGTCCATTTGAATCAACTTACCGCGAGTGGAGAGCGCAGACGCGCGTGTTTGACGATAAATGAGCCGACGGCGATGATGGTAACAGCCGTGGAGAAGGTTCATGTCGATGCTGATGACCTTGAAGGTACTTCCGGGAATTTACAGAGCTTCGCAGCGTCCCCGGATGATGGCGATGCGGCGTGGCCTGTTCACTGTAACATACAAAATAGAATTTAGCAACCCTCAGTAAATGGTTACCTCACGAGTTGGATCGATGGAAACTTTTCTACCCTTGGTAACTTGAAAATTTCCCTATGGAAAATCAACCCCTAGAAATTTCTGCATCGGTAAGACAGGGAGCTGCTCTTGAAGGGGTAGGAACACAGCCAGCGATAAATCGTGATTGTAATAATCACAATAACAATAATAATAGTCGCTATAATCGCCGATTGATGTAGACCAGAATCAACCGGTTGATTCTCATACATAAGTTTGTAAGCACCTGTGTTTGTTAGAAACCTATTAAGATTGTCCAACTTTTACAAGGTCCTTACTAATCGTTGTGTGAAATATTATTGTTTATCTTATCTTTTACGTAATCCGTGATATATATCGTATTGGAGCGAATTGGACCGAAGATATAATGCCTACTTCATGATGCCCGGTAAGATAATGCTCGAGTAACAAGCGTAATCTACGGTAGACAGCTGACGTTGCAACAGCAATAAATATAGATATACTCGTTAAATAATAACCTGCTCCTGCTCCGACTGCTGCAAGACGCGTCGATCGTTTCGAGGCTATGGAATAAGCTACTATAAGATCATAAATCATGTCTACAGCTGTTTTAACGTAAAGTTAAAAGTAAGCTCACCGGAATAATCCAACGAAGTTTTAATCCTTCCAAAGTACCATCTCATTATCACTCGACAATTAAAGCGTTTCTTCTTGTAAAAAAATTATACTCTTCATCCCAACACATTTCGAGTAATTTCATTTTTTCGCTTTTTCAAACCCTGATTTCTTAATCCTCATCCAACGGGGATCAACGAGCTTGAATTTAAGCTTGGGCTCCAGCAGATCTGATCATCCTTAAAAAGGCGTTACAACATCTTTTAATTACAGAATCTCATAGAGCCAATTTCCGGGATTAAGAATCCGTAAAATTTTATCACAATCTTCACTTCAAGACTTTAACTCAATTTACTCGAACGCTCGATTCTTCCAAGGGAATTCGAGCAACTAGTTTTCACTGGTAGATATTCAAAGCTGAAGAGGAACGTCGATCACTTCGGTGTGTGAAAAATCGTTTCTGGACTGATGTGAGCCAAAATAAACTTCTACAAATATGTGTACCAATGAATAGACACGTTTGACAGACGACAGTTTTCGGAGCGTTCTTAAAGACCGGGTATATAACTGCGGGATGCTAACTTGGACGTGTGAACGAAAGAAAAATGAACTTGGAAGAGTAAGAGAGAGAAAATAAAAGGGCAAAAAACAACAAAAAAAAACAGATACCAGATAAACTACGTTGTGGAGACTCGCGACGTTGTGGCGGTTAGAGATAAGCGCTATCGATGATAGGGCTTGGCGAGTTTAAAAACTTGTGAAAAGAAAACACTCCACTGGTTGTGTATATATCACGTACCTCACGTGTAGATACATGAAGACAAACTGGGGGAAGAAGTTGAGCAGGTAGGTATAGGTAAAATTGTACAAAAAATATTTCAAAGCTCTACTTCCTTGCTGTAAAATTATTACTATTATTATATTTGTTTGCGGATGCTGATAAATAAAATACAACCGTATGAAAAAAAAAAACAGTCACATGGGCAGGTAATAAATGGTAATGCAAACCAAAGAAATGATAAACGATTGCGTGTAACGAATGGACGAAAAGAAGAACGATAGAGAAAACGCGCCGTGGTATACGCGAATGGGAAAATCACCTACTCATACCTCCTCGCCATCCACTTTTTTATTTGCGTGAGAAAAAAGTATATGATTCATCGCGTGTGCATTATTATCATATACGTCGAGTACAGCTATCTGGTAGTTGTTAAATTTTTTCTACAGATCCTTTGTCTTTTTTTTTTATCTTCAACTAAAATCCCTTGTTCGTTACTTTCGAAGAGAATTTGTAATCGCGAAACGTATCGCCTGACTACGTTGAGCACGGAAATATCTACAAACAAGCGCCTACAACGTGTGCATCTGCTACGCAGCCGGAAACGGTAATATACCAACGTATACAGACACATGCAATGTGTCCCCTGGCTTAATCACCAGCGCAGGTGAGCAAAGTAAAGTGTGAAATGCTATTAAATGAAAAATAAAAAAAAAACGCAGAAAAATTCAAAATTATGTAAAGCTTTCACATCGGTGGACGAATAACACCTTCATATATTCACGACCTAATAGCGAAGCATATCACATAACGATGTACCTCCTACCCCTGACCCCCAACATTTCCAATTACCATAACGTACATCGTATAAGGGGTGAGTTATTTTCCAACGAGTCCTAATCACAAAAGGGGAATAACAATTGAGACGTGAATAGGTTTCCGAATCTGGTGACTAGCTCATCGCTACACATCATCCGATACGCCAATAAAACGAGTCACTATTTCTCTCTGCATATGTTTGAGATTTCAAAAAAACAAATGAAAAAAAAAAAATTATTACAGCTAGGGGATGATGAGGATACTCGTGCGGAAGGAGCACGGGAGGTCCTTTTAGCATGCCGATTTAGACATAATGTATGTCGTTTGATTCACGTGCATCGTGTTCAGTTGGATGACACAAAGGCTTTCAGAGACGCGATCGACCCCCGGAGGAACAGCTGAGCCTCAAACGTACGTGTGGCGAAGGTTCGTAGTCGTCGGTTTTCTGTGTATATGCATCGAGTATATATTTACGTGTACGTGAATGAGGGTAACGAACGTGTAAGTAGTTATACCTTTATAGGTATATACCTTAGCCCAGTGAGTGGCGAGTGCACGAGGCGTGCGTAAATTTGGAGGGCAGATGTTACCCGACGCCGGAAATTAGCAGCGTCCAAGGGATGAGATAAGACAAAGTCATCGTACTTTGCACCGTATAGTATAGCACCTACAAAGGGGAATTGATCAAATACATCCAACAGAAAGTGAGAAAAAAATGGGAACATCAATAATACCGAAACGATTTCGAAGGCCTCGATTTCTCGAAGAGTGTATTCGACCCAGACCGTTTGAATAATTTTTTTTTTTTTTTTTTTTTTTGCGCTATTCATAGGAAGAACCGGGGTGCAGTCTAAGCACGGAGTTGGTTACCTTGGAGAATTGTTGCAGTTTTTGAAACTGACCATTTCCGCGTGTTAATCCAAGGGACTGTACGAACATTTATTGAAAAACACTCAAGAGTGGTACAACTTCACTTGTTCACTCAACGAACAAACACTCCGCTAATCACCCCCGTCATATCGTTTTGCTGATTTGATGAGATACGGAAACTGCATTTTTCATGTGAAATAACATTTTTTTATACACTTTTTTACTATACCGCTAGCCTCCCTGACACGCAATCGACAACCGCCCACCCACGCGGTCCGAACTCTACTGACGAGCTTTGAGCCATGCTGGATGACCACTTGTCCCCTCCGTCTCCTCCCCACGCGCCCTTCGAGCTACACGATCCCTTTGACTATTGTCGGACCTTCTTCCTGCCACAGAGTGTTTCTGACGACTGACGATGACCAGACTTACGCTGCAGGGATGCACTTGCAAAAGCAATTTTTTGTCTACGAAAAAGAAGCTGGTTTTCATCAGTTTCATTACAGGATACAAAGGAGACGGATGATAATTTCTGTGTCGTCAAGTTAAGAGAGATGGTTTGTAATCCGGCGTAAGATGAGCTTGGATGAAATTTCGTCAATCTCGCTGCTGCGCCTTCTATCTGTCGCGTCACTTTTGCAAACACCATCCAAAAGCTGGCGACAGAAGTGAATTTGAAATTCCGTTCACACGGCTCGGGTTCTCGGTTAGCGCCTATATTGTCCTAGTTGTCCTTTGTTAGCCTCAGCCAAAATTGGATCCTTTCTCGCCTGCGCTCGTTTTCTCGTCTTCCTCTGCCAGCACTTCCTCCCCATCAGCCCCTTCGCACAGCAACTTATCTTCAGGGTCTCAGAGAGTGTCTCGTTGCGCCATTTCCTCAACATCCTACATATATCCTCGGTCTCTTGTACGGTTATATCCAACATTTCGAATCTTTCCGTAACAACAAGACCGCGGGGAGTTGAGGAAAACCGTGAGAGAGCTGAGGAGAAGGAAATGTCTAGTAAACTTGGTTAAAATTGGGCATCCCTCTAATTGGAGCCGGCCCTGGTTCGTTTCATGGGGAACGGAAGGACTCTCTACGGACCGACGTCTGCTCGTCCGTCCGTTGGCTCATCCGTTATACGCCCTCCATTGTACCCTGAGAAGTTGAGTTAGGCAAAGTGGAAACGAGGCGAAGTAAGAGGAGGTAAAGATAAATAAAGTTAACTCAGGTATGAGAACCTAGGTGCTTCACTGAAAGATTGATCATTCTCAGTTTCTCAAAAATTAGCGCAAGAATAAACCCGCCGATTTCTAACCTGAATTCATTTTCGAATTTGCATCGGTAATGGTTCGTACGAATTATTTTCGTGATAGCTTCGGGCGAGCGAACTAAAAAGCTGATCCTTCAGGAGGTTATCCTACCTGCTGCTGTCGATTAAAAAACTGATTGATCCTGAAACGGCTCGGGGAAATGAAAAAACAAATTGATGTTGTACATGCAATATTACGATCTCGTCTAGACGCCCTAGCTACGATATAATCGGATCACAACAATTGAATCCAGATATTCTTATTTTTTTTTTTTTAGTTATTTATAATATCACTACGCTAAACGGTTCGACTTTTTGGAAGGAAAAAAAATTCAAGGTTTTATTGTGCATCGGATCAGAAACATCTCATAATCATATCCTGGACTTATTCTGAGGATACTTTGGAATTTAAAAAAACGTAATTGAAGTAGTAAAAGATAGGAATGCAGGTCGCTTGTTATGAAAAATCGCGGAGTTGAATCCCAAAGCGTATATCATAAGTAATACGTTGTAGAGGTAGGTGTATGGGATTTTCGAGCGCAATAAAAGAACCCGATTATTTTACCTGGCGTCGCGTCAGTCGGTAAGGCGGCGGTAAACCAACCTACGTCACCTGCTGCTCCGAGGATTTCGTCAGGTGTAATTTAAAATGCCAGGCAACGGTGCAGGCAAACATTGGCGTAGAATCAAACACCTTGGACTTTGGTACCGAGTAACAAATTCTTCGATATTTTTACCCAAAACCGTTCTCTGTGTGCGATGGAGAAAAATTCACGGTTGGAAAAAAATCTGTCATGAGATTCGACGTTCTGCTGAGGGTTTTCGCAGATCTCAGCGAATAATATGAATAAAACACACACCCACATATCTGGATCTCGGTATTTTGGAGAGGTCGTTATCGACGGAAAAAGTTCTCTCATCCGCAAGTGTTCAGTTAAATCGGATACCCTGACAGCCCAAAAGGTCGTATTTGTTGCACTAAAAAAAAGAAATAAAAAGAAAAAACTTCGTTTGAAATAGCAAACAGGCAGTTTGCACGTTCAACGCTTCGAGACATGCCCACGCCACATGAAATATTTGAGTTTCCACGAAACAGATGCCCGACAACCCTATAGCTTTGTCGAAGGTTTTCAAAATTATTTCCTTTTTCCCGTAGCATGTATAAGAGTAAAATCGCAATCCTCTCCAAAATCAGCCGGCTCTCTTTCACCACGTTCAACTCATGCCGAATAACCTTGTTCGCAATTTTCGTACGAACGTTAATTTACTCTGAAAACGTGTTATAGAATTTAATTTGTAGATAGTGCGTGTTCGAATATCACCTATAATGCGTTGACAAAGAAGCCGTAGTTGTACATCCGGTGAATTTTGAGACATGAAAACTTGACTAATTGCTCATTAGTGTGTTCACCGAGAGTCGCGGAACGACGGAATCTCCGCATATTCTGAAGCAAAGTCTTGAATGATGGGAGAACCTGAGCAGGTATAGGTACATGTAAGTAGGTAGGAAAACAGGTAGGTAAATGGGTGGGTAGGTCGTGTGGAAGACGAATGTGTGAGATCTAACTCAACACCCAAGGTCTTCGCTAGAGAACGGAATACCACAATTACGGAATCACGCGTCGACTGTTTACTCCGCGTTATACCCGAACAACGTGAAAAAAGACCGTGCAGATAACGTGGAATAAAAATGGAAAGTTGACTGATGCAACCGTAAAAAACGAAAGGACAAAAAAATCAAAGAGACAAAAGAAAGAATGTGAAGAAGACCGTCTAGGGAGGCTGAGATGGCCTCGTACGTACAACCGAGTAGTTGTTACCTCAGAAGAGCCGAGCGTAGCAGCTACTAATGTTAATGGTTCTTCTCCCTTTCCAAGGTTCCCTTTTTCCTTCCATTTCCCAACGCCCCCTCGTCTACGAGAAACCACGAGCCCATTCTTTGAGGCGACAAAAGCAGAGGAAGTCACCTATCTAGTCTCCGCTAACGCCCGTAATCTCTGCAACTGTAGGCGAGCATGAATACATTTCGTACAGCTACGTCTTGTTCTTATTCTCAACAAGTTTTCTCAAAGCTGACGAAATTTTTCTTAGTTTTAATTAAAAACTTATTATAATAATATTCGCCCACCCGGTTGCAACTAAGAAAATAAAAATATTAATTACTATATAAAAACAAAAAGCGTGAAAAATCCGGCTAATTATTAAATTTTTTTTTTTTGCAGCAAATATATACATGTATTGTATACATCGAATGGATATAAAATCTCTAGGTATATAATGAAATATACTATGGTATACGTCCCCACTAATTCTCCGATACCCCAATTACGGAAAACTCTTCCAATTTAACTTGCGCAAGTTAATCTCGACCAAAAAAATAAGACGAAGTACCTACTTGATGAAAAAATAAATAAATAAGAATAAAAAGTAATCTCCATAGAAGAGAAGAAACTTTGCTTTGAAAATGATAGTAAATTTTTGTCCGTGCAATTTTTCTTCGGTACACATACGTCAGGAGAGAACGAATAATTTTTTGTGACAAAAAAAGAAAAAGAAAAAAATAAGTAAAACGAGCACATGCACGTTATACATTATTACGCTTATAGTTCTGTTGGAAAATTTGATTTACGACACACGGCAGAATGGCGAGGAAAAATCCTAGATAATATAGTGCAGGCTAACGAGTACGGGAGAATGAAGCCTTCATTAGATGTTGCATACGGGGTAAAATTCGCATGTGTGAAATTCACTGCTGAAAGCATGTTTCAATGTATTTTGATATAGGTATGTAAGTTTGCTGCTGGTGTATTTCCACTGCCGACGACCAATTCATGAAGCGTAACAAACTTCCTTGGCCGCGTGTTTGCTGACGAGAAATACAAGTCTCTGGCTACACTGCTATGGCTGGTACTCCAACTTCCTCACTTTATGCGAAATGGATTAATTTTACTTCTGTTTGTATGAAACCACAGTGGTAGACATCAGTGCACATAACAAACAATACGAATGACAAATGCCAAACGGATTAAACTCTCCTTTGCCTGTATCCACAAAACTTCCGTTAAGTAATATTTCATCGTGATGTAAAAAGTTGTCGGATGAAAAAAAAGGGGGAACATCCTAGATGTACTCATAACCTACTTCTCCTCTTCTGGTACAGATGACGGCAAACATTTGAATGGTCAATAGCCGGAGAGCGGCCTTCCTCTCGTCTCTTCAGGAATTTAAGGTCCTCGGTTGTACGTATATTTGAGGATCGTGTAAAATGCGAACTGGAGTGTATGTTTAGTTTCACTTTTTATATGTAAACTAACTAGACACGGACCTACTCTTGGAAGTGATGGATAACAGGTTCGTATATACGTGTGCTTCCTCAATAAGTCCTTCAGGAGTCAGAGGACCCTGAGAAGAAAAGGGGCGCATCCTTTTTTCTCCACTTTGCGAGTAAATTTCACAGGCGGAGTGCAGGTCGCGTCGCGTGTCGTTGCCCGGGGAAGAATTGTAACTCGAAAATTTTCTAGGGGCGAATGGAAAATTCAAAAAAACTAAATCACCGCTTTTTGTTCCCTCGAAAAAATGAAGAGGAAAAAAATAATAATTCGAATGATTTCAATTTTAAGTTGGGGAAAAAACTGTCTGTGCAAACATCGTATACGGTATTCGTCGTCCAATCTCGAAGACGGAATTATAAGCGTCCAAATTCGTCAGACCGGAAAAAAAGTCCGAGCCAAAAAGAAACGTATAACAGACGAAAGCGAGTGGCCTGCAGATCGTTGAGTGGGATGTTTTAGAACTGCTCCGATCGAGCTGCGTCCAAGGTTCGCAAGATTTTCTTTTATATCCCGTTTTTTCCTCCTTTTCTTCGTCATTTTTCTCATCACCGTCTGACGTTTTCATTTCGAGGAACTCATTCGTCCACGCGATGTGTGTATTATCTTGTCGTACTGCGTGCGTTCGGGAAATATCGTACGAATAAAAATTAAGTAGTCCTCGGGATCGGGAAAAATAATTCGTAAAACCGATCAGGTATTCGAAAAAATGAAAGACACAAGTTTCATCCAAATATTCAGTACGCATCCTGTGGAAAGGAAAGCAAATGCACAGCGTCACCTCACATCTACGCCATCACGGGACGCAAGTACGCCTGAAAAATTTCAGATTACCTCTGCAGTCTACCTGACTTTTAAATCAGATTAAAAACTTTCCGAGTATATATTTTCACTCCTGTCGGGTCGAGATAGATACGCGACACATCGAGTCAGAAACTATGTAGCTTATCTTATTTTTTAGAGAAAATCATTCTTGTTTCGTTTTAATCACCAATCAGTTGGAAACTTTGCCCTAGTTTCCGAAAATCCGTGAACTCCAAAAAAACAAAGCAAAAAAAGATACTCGGATGGGATTCGTAAAGCTAGTTTTGATCCTTCGGGCAGGAAAGGACGTACTTCCTGAAAATACCAGTGCCAAGGATTAGACTGACGGCGAATAATATTTGTGGAGGTATCTGTAATATTGCTGGGAATGCTTGCATATTTCAGCATAATTTACAAGGGGTAAATACTGGTTTTGATTCATCCAGGAATTCTGACAACAACCAGAAACGGTGTACAGTTTCCTAACCTACTTCGTATAGCATCCCTAGGTAATCCCCTAGAAAAAGGAAAGGTGGGGGTAGCATTGGAGCTCCGCTAAGGACAGGCGCGGAAATCTCGTGTGGCTGGATATTGGAAAAGAATTCAAGGAACGCGTCCCGGAGTTGGTTCGGTGAAATGCAACCCACCACTGGGTTTCTTCGTGATCCATGCGAGACTTGTGGGTATATACTACCTATATTTACTCGGATCCAAAATCAATTTCACAAGGCTCTCTACAGCTCCGCTGCTCTCCTCGGTTTCAGATCACCATCGAAGCCTTAATACTGAAAAGAAAAGTTCTGCGCCACGAATGTGCACCGTATGATATGACTTATACCTACATAAATACGAACAGACGTATAGAAATGGGATGAAGAAAATCTTTCAACATTCTCAACATAAAAGATATAATAATAAGAGGTCGGGCCGACCAATTCGTGAGATTCAAACTCCGATAACGAAAATTGCTCGCGTAATACAATGGGGACTGATTATCGGTCGTGTCTTCGCTTTTTACTGAAAAATTGAAAAAATCGTCGGTGGTAGAAAAAATCTGCGAAAAATTTGCGAGCTCGTGTTTGTGGAGCATGTGGGTACAGTGCAATACTGGTAAAAAAAAAACAAAAAAAAAACAAAGTTTAGGCTATATTTCAGTAACAGTCAAAGCTGTATACGTGACAAAGTTTTTCTTTACGTCTTCGAACTATAGAGCTTGAAAAGTAAAGTTTTCAGTAGAATAGCAGCAGGCGGATCGCAATGCACCGAACAGTTTGCGTGGATGTGGGCGGGATACGGGGGAGTCAGACAAAAATAGTCGAAAGTAGAATCTGGAATGGGTAAAATGGAGGTCCTTAAGTTCAGGGCGAGCGATATCTTAGTATCAGCCTTTGCCGCTATTCGTTTCTATTAAATTACTTCGTTTTATCTTTGGATGCCAAGATAATTTCCACGTTGAAATTTATCGCCTTTAACTATCGGGATTAGAAATGGAATTACCACATCACAGTTCTTGTCTCAAAACTTACTCCTAATAACGATATCCGAGCTCAAAAATCCTCGCGAAATGTTCCGACCGCAAACTAGCAACAATCTTCACGAGTACGCACAGTTATTATAGTGTGACGACTTATGACAGAAATACCGACTTACTTACCTTAATTTAAGAGCTTGATAAATTCCCTCTACTCCCACAGGGTACGGGTTTAATTGTAAGTCAAACCTAGTCCTCCGTGAAAACAACTAGACCCTGACAAGGCTTTTCGTCTTACGATTACACATGAATGTTTCCATGTAGGGCGTAGTTTAGGCATGCAGAAATGGGAACCGAGATTAAGGGAGGAAAACAACCTTCGCACTCGTCATGGTTAAATCATGTATATGTAAAAAAAATAACTTTAATTCAAACAAATAAAATTCAAATAAAAAGTATCACATTATTCAAACGAGTTCTCGTTATATAATCCATAATTAATCTTCCTCAGAGAATTTTCAGGGTGAAATTGAAAAGCGAAATGAATTATTTATATATACCGATAAAGATAATCCACTGGGAGTGCGTTCTCTTTGTGCTTGCAATTTGCTATTTATTTTTAATTACTTCGCAATGAAATAAAGAGGCAAAGAAAAAAAAACTGGCAATGAATCAAGTATTGAATATTACTGGAGGATATAAACTCTATTCTCGAAATCTAGTAATTTCAAGTCTCGAAGTTGGTGTTGGAATTTAAAAAACATCTGATTTCATGTGAAACACCGGCAGGTATTTCCTCTAATTATACAAAGAATTCTAGCGACGAATATGGAATGCTTCTCCAAATTGTAGTTAGAATCGACAATAGCGATGAAATTCGAGCATCTTGATTTGATGTAACCCGATCAATCGGTAAGTTATGTCGTTCAAGATCCCGCAGATGGGATACAGATGGATTTTGCCGTTCCGTCATGGTGTGGAAATAAGTCTGAAGTATCAGAAATCAGGAAACGTGATGTGTGCGACGATGTATAACAAAAGTAAATACCAAGAGAAAAATTCCTTCTTATTTTTAAGTAAATTCGTCGTCGTCTTCGTCGCACAGCTTGAATCAGCGATTTATCTGGCTTTAGTTGCTGCTGGGGGTTTTGTAAAATGTAAAATGTAAGTCGTCGGCACCTGGCTTTGACTATGACGGGTGACGACGCTGCGAACGGAAATCTGGGAATTGAGAAAAAGTAGCAATGTATTTCTATACGTGTCTCCATTCATGTGGGACGAAAGCGCGCTTAGCCAGGGGCGTATTGGAGCCGTTAAATTAGGGGTGGGATTTCTTCTTTTCCCCTCCTTCCCTTCCTCTCTCTATCTCTCTCTTCCTTTTACGGCCCATTAAATAAACGAGATCACAGTCACACACATCTATACCGAAGCTACCTCTTTAATCTTAGCCTTTTTCTGCCGTGCACGCAAATCCAAATGCGGATTGCAGTAAAAAAAAATCATGAAAAGAGAGAAATAAAAAATAAAAAAAAAAAACTACACGGAATCGAATGGCTAGGTTTGCTCTACATGTTACATGTACTATACATATACGGGAAGAGATTTTTTTTGATTTATTCATTCCTGGAAACACGAAGCCATGTGCGCTTTATAAGTTATTGCCATAAATCAAGTTTTTAATTCAATTCTACCACAGAGCTAAAAATTTTTCGGTCCAATTCGACTTGTGCGCGATTCACTCGATCCGACATTTTTACACGACGATGATCGGTCGGCACTTTGTTTCTGATCGTAAGTGTGTTTACTATATTATTGCTTGATAGATTGAATAGGTGAGTGAAGTAAAGTACTTGGAAACGTACTAAACGAGGTAATTGAAAGACGTACGAGCGTTGCAACGAAAACGGCGTCGTGCGGTCGCGAGCGTTAATTAGGATCGCTTTTGGCAAAGGTCGTTAAGAAGCGAGTGGTTTTTTGTCACATGAAGAGAAACTCGAGAGGATTAAGTCCTCCGTGAGATGTGAAATAATCAGAGGCTCTGGTTCGCTCCTTGAGCTCTTGTTGCTCTAAAGCTCTGAGCACAGCTGGATGGGGACGAGAAAGATTTTTAAATAATAGAGATCATTAGTTTAGCGCGTGAAATAATTAAATTACGAGGAAACTTTTTGGCCCCTGTACAGCCCTTTTGCTCCAGGGGCTATAAACCGTCCGATAAACTTTTCTCAAACTGAAATTTAACAAAAGCCTACGAAATTCAGAGTAGAAAACTTAAAAATGATGTGTCAGCCGTCAAAAGATATGCGTTCCGGCAAAATAATAGGACCGAATTAATGGTTTGCTTTAATTGAAAATCTCTGCGAAGAAAAAACCAATCGTAAAAACGAAGATTACTGGCCGCTAAAGATCATAAAAGATTTCTGTGTATTTTCGTATATCGATCCGACGAATCTTATCAATTTATTTGCTGCACCTTCTACATATCAATCGACTGCAAAACACGCGAGATTAAAAGAAGAAAATGAGATTGCCAATTGATCGGTAAAAGGAATCTGTGTATATACCCAGGTACCTGATGTTTTTCAATTTCGTGGTTTCCGATTCACTTTTTTTATTGACAAAGCATAGTTCGCATTAATAAATACCGAGCAGTCGATGTGAGTTTTTTTTTCTTTTCATTTTGCTCATTCTACTTTCATCGACTCGTCCATTCCAGACCCCTCGTAGGAAGGTCTGACTGCAATGATACTTTTTCTCAGAGTCCTAATTTCAGGTGGTCGTAGTTCTCGCTATGACCTCGTCACAAACCCAAGTGGATTACCCACGTCATCAACCGACCTAAGACGACGAGCCAAAATCCCGAAGAAAACCCAAGGAACCCTGAATAGCGCCTATCTGCTGCTGTTCTACTATTTCGTCGAAGGGTACTGGTAGGGGATCTTGGAATTTTCGGGAAGCCCGCCAAGATTCTAAATGCTGACGTAAGCGGGCTGTTTTTCCTGACAGTTTGACCCACTCTGATCACCGAAGTCTGCGTCAGTCCCGAACGACATGACTCTCGAATATTTGAAAAATTGAATCGCAACGCACGAGGGATTGAAAAATTACGATTTCATATGCTCCTGCTCAACGATCTACTAAAACCGCCACATAATAGGTGTATTATAATTGACTGCTACACATAATTGATAGACGACCTTTATTCTCTAAATTTACCCAGCGGTTCGAAGATACCTATTCTGCGCGCGGATTTATCTGCCCCTAGGCCCTACACGCGCACCTCCATTATAACCAGCAAGTTAATAATCCACGTGTTTAATCGCCCTTGCGTTCTACCCCGTAATTTCAATAAATTCCGATTCACCGGTCTCCCACGTTACCATCATCCATATCAGTACAGCCCAGCTAGCTTCATCCAAAAGAGGTCGTCGCCGAGCGCTTCCGCCGATAGCTGGGGGTGGACGTATAGAATTAAACCCAGACCTCAAGCAAACCGGATCGCTTAAGAACGGATATGTTAGCGGGGAACAGTTTTCACAAGAGTAGTCAACCGGAAAGTTAGGGGTTCTTCTCGTTGTTCCCTTTTAACTTCTCGTTCACTCTTTCTTTCGCTCATTCTAAGTATCAAAAGGTAGCGAACAGATTCTTTCGGAGTATTTTCCTTCTTTCGAAGTTACGTTTGTTCTTTTCATTCTCAAAATTAACGATAGATCGTTTTACTCAAAGTACGTATACTATAGTGTAAAGGAGTGACAAAGCTCACTGCGCAGTTAACGTCGTAGCCGTAAGACAAATACCCTTGGTCAAGGATCGTTGAGTATCTCCTAAATTCAGGTCAGGATATCCGCCTTGTCTCGCCTCGCCCGAATATCGCGCTCCCGCAAAAGTACAACAGCTTACAAATACCACCGGCAAGACTATGCAGCTTACCGTTCGAGGCGAAGAGAAAGGAGTAAATGTGTGTGTGAATAATATACATTAGGTAGGTGGACGCAGTCAAATGCACTGAAAATATTTCACCCGTTGCCCGGAACAGGAGAGGTCATCGCAAAAAAAAAGGAAACCCTTTTTCAGGTACACCTATAGCAAGTCTGTTTCGACTTTTTTTTTTTCTTTAAATTAAGTATCTTCACAATGGTGGATCTTTTTTTTTCTCTTTGTGATCCTAGGAACTTGATAATGTCCTCGTACAAGGCAGCGTATCTGAATTGCGAGTAGATATAATTACAGGTGTGAGCAGGTGATCCGTTATAATTAGTATATTTCAGGTCTATAAAAGTTAATCTGCGATGAAATTCATAGCGGAAGTCAGCGTGTTTCTGATTCTGGTTTCAGGGTGAAATACTCTTTCCGGTGATTGTGACGTTTCGAGGATTAGTCGAAGAATCAGAGACTGTGCGGCAACAGCAACAACAGCGACGCGGTTTGCGGCGTGGGCGGTACAGGAGCAGCAAGCCTCTTAAGACCAACGAACGGATATGGTTTATAAGGTAAGATACCCGTAGTGAATCTATATAGGAGTATGGAAGCCACTTTAACTTGCAAATTACCGAAGGAGCATCAGGAGCAATGCTGGTGGCGAACTACGTGGGTGGTGGGCGAGCTGCTGCTATTCGTAATTAGCATGAAATTAGAAGCGGCGATTATAGGTGGGATGTCTGTAGTTAACTCAGAGCTACCGCTCACCAGTGACTATCGTCCTTCTCTCTCTTTTCAGTCTCTCCCGTTCCACCACCCATAGGTATATCTAACCATTTCCCGAATCCATTCCGGTGCCGACCACCACCTTCAACTATTATACACCCCCCTCGAGTCCAACCACTTCGCACGACTTGTCCGCCCGCGTCAGTGCTACTTCGCTCTCCGTCCACACTGCACATAATATGTACGTATATATATCTTCATCGTACACCCGCATTTGCATTAAACTTCACCGCCACCCCGTCCCGCACCGCGCGACTCCAAATTACTAACGACGTAGTTCTGCTCCGGAAATGACCGCGAAAATTGATGAGCTGCTCCGACTTCTGCTGCTGTTGCCAGTGCAGGTATTCCAGTGGAAGACGTCGCATCGGTTCGAAAATGCACGTTGCGCGTGTACACCTTGACCGAGAGTTACCTGACCAGAGGTGAATGATTTTTTAAGGATTTTCGAGACCCTTATTTGCTCGGTAGGATTTTTTTTCCAATTCGCGAAGAGAGTTTCAAAAAATTACGAACGGAAACGAAATCGCACGTTGAAGAGTTTAAGGAAAGCGATTGATTTTTCGTTTACTTTTCAAGTTCTGAGTATATACGTAAAAATCACGTAATCGTGGCAGGGAGACCAAGATTCGTTTAGGAATTCCGCCCTTTTTCCTCTATAACTCCCCCCCCCCCCCCCCTCCCTCCAATACCCTCTAAGTTCTCCCCGTTCGTTGGAAATCAGTATAGAAGTTTCGCGAAAGTTTAATCGCTCTTTCGCGAGGGCCTATATGTAATTCCGGAAGACGCGCGCTGAAGAATTGAGAGATGAGAGAAAAAAAAAAAATTGAACGGTAAGGTTGAGAGGGTGGATCATGTATCGTTGGAAAATTGATATAACGCAGGGTATCGAAAATAAAAAATGAGAAGAATATTAGCGGAGGATCGTTTCAGCTGGAGATATAAAGGAGTAAAAGCGCACAGATTTTCAGTATAGTCTCGGGGTGCGAAAAACGAGGAACTGAGAGAGATATATAGGAATAACTGTGTTATCGAATAGTCCTGGAATCCGAGTCTCGAAGCTTGGCTGGCTCCGTGCCATCCGGCTCAGTCCGATGTTGACTGCAGATTCCTACAGCTATACGAAGAAATTCCCTACCCCCGAACGTTTTCAAGCGATAAAATAGCGAGTATGAGGGATCGACTGGGATTTTGTCGTATCCGAATAATAAAATAGCTGGCAAACTTTTCATCAAATTTCACCTCGTGGCGTATAGCCTGCAGTATTTCTAAAATTTGTGTAGCGATTGAAATTTTTTTTCTCGTTACAAATATCGTAAAATTATCAAAACAGCGTTAACTCACCGGGACAGTCTTAGATCAATTCTCGATAAACGTTCGGACGAGAAAAAATATTTTTTCCCTTACCTGAAACAGAAAATAGGAGATAAGTATCTTTCGTAAAAACGAAGAGAAAATTATGCGTGTGGAGTAAAGTCAAAAGCATGTGCAGGTAGCATAATCGTCGTGCGAATAAAAGATTGAATATATTTCACAAGTTGAAAATGAATGCAAATCGAGTAAATCGGGACATTTTATCTGCGTAGATACAGGTATACGCCTAATAAACCCACTTGAATACCGCGGGGCAATCCGGTCCATCTGAAAACCCGTCGTACCGAAGCAGATCGCAGATTGCTGAAATACTCCCGCCCACGCAGGAAAGGTATATGATCGATACACAAAGGCGTGCAGCACGTAGTTATTAAGGCGATATAAGATAGCGTTCAACAGATCGCAGTACCTCCCGATAAGGGATAGTACGTCCCCGCATATTTGTCACAGCTCTCTAGTGTATACCCGTTATAGAAATGACTGGAATTCCGCCTTCGCGCGACTCGAATAAGTTGGGAGAGGATTTGAAGGATCGTTTGCCAGCGGGAGTTCCCCAGGGTGAATGATCGGGACCCTAAACAGGATGAGAATTTCGGGCAAGGGTGGCCTGCATAATCAAACGGGTCGGGGAATTAAGAGGTTAGGAAATATTCCGTTTGAAATAGGAACGAGATGAGATCTCGTCGAGAGGACCTCTTAAAATATCGCTGATGTTTACGTAATTTCCCCCTTTAAAAAATATGCAAATTTCATCTAACGAAATGAAGAGTGCTGGGGCGGCAATGAGTCGCAAGGCTATACTATTCGATACAGTTAATTACGCAAAGCTAGGCATCCTTTCGGGGGATGAGACAGGAAATGGCTAAATATCCGGTAGCAGGCTGCAACAGGATATTAACAGGTCGAGGGCTCGACCTTATACCGAATGGCCATCGGGAGTGTAATGTATTTATCAATCTACGTGCGCGTATCGCACTGGGATGGATCAAAGTGAGAAACGAAGAAGAGTGTATAACTTTTATTCGGACGAATATCCTGGGGAAAAAAATATCCTCGGTTCTCCCCTCCCCGAGTTTTTATATTTCACCCAATTGTGTGCACGTACAGCTCGACTATTTCTTACTGTGAATGCGTAAAAAATTCAAAGCGGAAGTAGCGAGAATAGAAGACTTTAGAAACGAAGCAGAGAAGGAAGAAGAAGGAGAAAATGTTTCACTCCGAGATCGTAAACTTTTACTCTTTCCGCCCTCACGCTGCTGTTATATGTACTGTAAAACGCGCTCAAATAAACCACAAAAAAAAAAACTAGAAAAAAAAAAAGAAAGAAAACCGAATGTTGTACATCACCGACGGTTATATTTACTGTATGTTCAGTGTTCGCGGTGGGGAAAACAAGGTTTTGCAGGGAAGATAGAAATATGTACGTCGTATTGTACCTGCCAGATATATTGCGCGGAGAAGGTTAAGAACGGATTTGGCAATTTTTAAACCCACGAGAGAGGAATCCTGATCTGGTTAGGTCGGGTTGGAATATCACGAATACCCCTTATGACAACCCCTTATAAAATACGGAGGAAGTGAGCCACTCCAAACTGGAGATTCCAAACTCTGGACCCATTTACCCTCTTTATCGTATCCCCCTACCCTCTCGTCACTTTCCTCTAGCCCGGCTGTATTGTGCTGCTACCAATAAAAGAAAATAAAACAAAACTGAAATCAACCCCCTGCAAGCTCGGTTCTTCTGAGGCGAGCACGCAAGAACACAATAAACAAACTTTTTCCCTTTGATAATTCACCCGGTACTCGTTACTCTGCTTTCTTTTTTAATTGTAAGTTAAAATTGCACCCGTTTCGCAACTTCGTCGTTCTTATAATCTCCACTATTAAATTATATTGCGTAATTTCTGCATGTTATTAAAAATGTGTAAACTTATGACCGTTGGGGATATTAGGTGTTGAATTCCAATGCAGATTTTAATAATTATATTGAAAAGAAAGTCTTTATGGCTGCTTGTATACGTTTCTATGACCGCTGAATTTTCGAAGCCAGCAAAAGATACGCGCGATTAAATATATAAGTTGGCTAAATAACGTGCGCGCGGCCTTGTTTTATTCACGCTCGAAGAAACCGGCGAAGAGCGTTGAAATTCGATCTTATTGTTAGCTTTAGCTGCTCGGTCGCAGGCCACGAAATACGAGAATTTTCTGTGACATCATCCACACGACGGTGGTGGCCTGCTGCAGGTTTGCTTGAAAAATTACTTGGAAACCGGGAGAACGTGAGCCGCGTGACTTTATTTCATTATTATAAGTATGTATATTGTATACCTAGCCATGTAGTGTGAAGAACCGCGAACCAGCCCCACCGGAAGTGGATTAGATTTCTCCCCAAGTCAAATTCCTTCAATTATACCATCGATTCTTTAATTCCCATAAAGACGACGAAGAGAGAATATGGGCACAAATTAGAGAAAAGAATGATTGTTAATCTGCACTCCTGTGTGGCATTTTTTTTTTGTTTAGAATCAACTTCAATTTTTCGGTTCAAAACTTTTTTCAATCTACACTCCCGTTTAAACGTCCAAGAAACTCAACTCAACTACACGTATTTCTCTGGAAAATCCGAAAACTAGAATTTTTATGAGAATTTAGATGCACGGTTGTCTCACCCTACATGGGCTTTGGACTTGTATCTACCTTGGAATCGCGATTTATAGGAGATCCGAAACTCATCTCGTATATACTCGAGAAGCCTGAGAACTAATCTTCGCAGCCACTTGACATAGAATGCCAAATGACGCCTGCCGTTTCCGACTTTCCCACCTAAAACTCAAATCACACACCGCAACACGAGTTTTTTTCCTCCATTTTACACATTTGTTTTGACCCTAAAACGGAAATTTAATATCTGGCCGTGTTGACCCTGCTACAAAATTCGAGGTTGGTAAACGTGGCGTACTTTAGGGTAAAAGACCGAAGTACCATCTGAATAGAATATTGCGTGACTTTGATAGATCAAAGAAAGCCAGAAAATTCGGGTGATAAATGTTGAGAGGAAAAAGAAAAAAAAATTCCACCTGACGAAACTCATCTTGACGCGACGACGGTGCAGCAGTAACACAACTGATCTTCGAAATCTAACTGGCGAAGGAATTCTTTGGAAGATTTACCTTTGACAAGACCTTTTATGGGTAAAAGAGGCTACGCGTAACGTAATTATTCACGTGAGACTTGCGTCTATCTTTTTCGAGCCACTCCACGCGCTCGAATTTTTCCCTCTGGCAACTTTCTTTTTTTTTTTTCTTAATAACGGAAGACAAAAAAAATCGGAAATGTGGTATTTCGTTACGATTGAACCTCTAGTTCAAGGCTCCCGCAGGTACCTTACATATCTCTCGACCTTATTCTCATGGCAGAAAATGATTCTACAGCACCTGCTGATCGATTCCTGTTTATGTTCTCAGCAATCGTCGTTCAGGTTAGTCCACTTTATAGGCCTATTACGATCGGTGGATCGAGTCTTCGATGCGAGGACTGCTTTGACCGGTGGTCAGTTTTTACAGAACTTCATGGTACTCCAAGCTTCTCAATAATCAGAATTACTTCCTTTACCGTCAACTGGCCGCAATAAACCGCAAAAAGTATACCGATAATTATCGAGAATGACCGACAAGCTTCAAATATCCATGCGGTCAGTTTGAGAAAAATAAAAAAATCAGACCTTGATTTCTGATTTTCAAAAAATTCATTGAACAACACAGCCACTCGATGTGTGTCAAAGCTATTCTATTTTCAAACGAGCTTCATTTTGCATGATAGAAAATTGGAGAGCTGTGATAAATCGGTTATTATATCCCTTTGAAGACTGAGAGAGGCCAAGCTTTAGTATAATAATCGAGCGCTCGGTGGTCGTTTTCTTAAGTTTTATCGTTTCATTAACAAACTTGACATCAGCATGGCTTTGTCTCTGCTTACTTTATAGAAATTTAATTGTCTTTGCCCGGAGTCAAACAACCTCTCGTACCGAACGTACCCCATTACGGTGCGAACGACGCCGCGATTTCGGAGAAGGTTAAATTATCAACTCTGCGTACACGAAAAGCGGCCTTCCCATGTAATACTCGTACGTATATCGGGTCCTCGAATTCTCCTCAATCTGACGAAGGTCTCCCTCCACTTCCGGTTACAGATAACAGTCCAAAATCGTTGGCACTCGCTAATGGTGCGGGCGAAAGCGGACAAGCAGGTAGGGGTTACATCAATACTTTGGTACGTATAAACTTTCTTGGCCCCAAAAACGACCAGCAAATTTACACCACGGTTCGAACTCGCGACCTGCGACTGCCGTCAGAAGTCTAACCCAGTTCCAATGATTATTATGAAAAAAAAAATACGCAATATTTTTCCTTCCTATAATATAATATATATAAGTAGTACTCCAGCCGCAAACTCTGCACACTTGAAACCAATGCAGTTGGCGGTGCACTATATATGCGGGATCAGGAAAAACCCACGACTCTCGTGACGCGATATCGCCCCCTCTACAAATGAGGAAAATTAAGCACTTCGAGAGACGATTGCATTTCTCCTTCAGTCAGCGACGATTCACCGATCGAAATGTACTCGTTTTCACTAATTGCTTTTGTCTGTTTTCTATCGTGCTTCGATCTGTCACGAAGTGCAGGTAATAATGGTTTAAAGTAAATCATGATCGAACCGTGTGACCGTAAATATCAAATATGTTACAGTGTACGAGACGAGATGTAACAGTTCATCGGAATGCGCGGTTTACCCGGATATAAGTCAGGGCCCGGATTTAATTTGGATACCATTTTTTTGCAACGAAAAAAATCTCTGCGCCTGTCCAAACGGTTGGATACCAAATGTCGTTCATAAGATTTGTATATCCAAGGTATCAGGTTAGCATCACGTTGAGAGGTAAGTACTGAGCACAATCCACAGAAATTCAGCAAATTTTCTGATCTCGGCATATGTAACGACTATGCTTTGGTATAAAACATGAAAACGACGGCTGAAACCCATAAACTTTCGAAATCCTTACAGGTCCGTCGACAGAAGGTACGTGCGCGGGTTACATCTGGGGAATCAGCACCCTCCTCGTCACCTTGCTCGCTCTGATGACGTGCAGATTTATCTCCCTTTACCTACACAGACGCCCACCTAGCTTGCCTATCGTCCGCAATCAATGAAAAATGATCAACATTTGCCTCCGAGACGGTCTTGAACCGAAGTGTGAATATAAATCAAACCGCGAATCGGCCGTTATTTGATGACGCGGAACCCTTGATTTATCGCAATCGATTTTTTTTATTTTTTATTTACAATATATTATTCACAATATTCTAATACTATTTTTTCTTTACATCGACATCATATAGTTGTAAATGATATTTCAACGTAAATATCATTTTCTGGTGAAAAAGATAAATTGCCAATAGATAAAATGGAACTGGAATAAAAAAGAAAATACTTTGCACTGGTCGCTTCTATTCTCCCAGTTCCTATATGGTATAATATAATGCTTTATTTCTTTCATCTGGATAAGAAGGTAAAGTATGAGATTATATATTTTCAAATCCATGGATTTGCGACGTGGAGGGAAAGGACTCTGAGGAACAACAAATCAGAGAGTTTTCAGAAAAGAAGTTGGTATTTATTTTTGAATCCCTTCCCAAGCGGCTCAACTTTTGGTTCCGAAGGACGCGCCACCCTCGCTGCAGTGAGTTACCAGCGGATGCCCTACATTCAACCAACGTCTTCGAGATCCGCTGAGCAAAATTATTTGAAACACGAGGAAGAAAAAGGTAGAAGAATTAAATTGAAGTACACCATACGGGACTTTTTGCTTGAAATAATTTGAATTTCTGCGACTTCTTTCAAATGTAAGTCAGGGTAAGTATAGGTCTTCTACGAGAACAAAAACATTCGCGAAATTTACTCATTTAAATACCTATATAGTAATAATACGTCGATTTCGTTCATCTTTGGCTCGAATAAAAATCTCTTCGGGCGCTCTTGATCAGAATTGAATATACATATTTTTTTTACCATTATCCTAATCAATTCATGCTTATGAAAGTGGATCATAATAGTAACGCCGGATAGTTTTCGCCGTTGCAAAAAAACTTTTGGTTTTTTTCCCTTGTATTTGGCACGAGACTCTACCGAGACTGGAAATAGGGCTTCCTCTTGATGCAGCAGCAATACGCCCCAAGTCACACGACGAGGGTGACGGTAAGCAATGGCAAAAAAAGTAGTAAAAAAGTGAAAATCCTAACCAATTACGTAACGACATACGGGATTACAGTCGCGCCTTGGGTATATTCTCTCCACCGATAAAGTTTGGCTTCCTGGAGACCCTAGACTGTATGGAATCAAACTGTACTTCAAAATTGGAGACCAATATCAGCCAAGATTACTCGTTTTCTGAGATAACTTTCGAGAATGATTGAAACCATATTTCAATTATTGCACTCGAAATTAAAACCAAAATGGAAGGCCTATAAAATATTTATTGTTGAAGTTTTGTCGATTTTTGGGTTAAAAATGAAGTATTTTTGAAATGGATCGCTGCACACTTTTTTAACGTACTTTTACCCCAGGAACCCAAATCTGCAAGCTAAATTGATCTATCTATTGAAATGATCCAGTTATCGCCAATTTATCACTCTGAAAAAGGGGAAAATGAAGATATCTCGATAGGATTCATTCCTGGCTCAATTTACCCAACGGATTCGTGTTCCTGAGGTCAAAATACGTTGGAAAAGCGTCCTGCGATCTATTTAAAAAATACTTCATTTTTCGACCAAAAATCGAAAAAATCCAAAGGGGTATACCTTAGATTCTTGTCGATTTTGGGGTCAAAAATGAAGTATTTTTGAAATCGATCGTAGGGCACTTTTCTAACGTATTTTGACCTCTGGAACACGAATCTGGAAGCTAAATTGATCTATCTCTAAAATTGATCGAGTTATCGCCAATTTATCGCTCTGAAAAGTGGGAAAATGAAGATATCTCGATGGGATTTATTCCTGGCTCAATTTAATCGACGGATTCGTGTTCCTGAGGTCAAAATACGTTGGAAAAGTGTCCTGCGATCGATTTAAAAAATACTTCATTTTTGACCCCAAAATCGACAAAAATCTAAGGTATACCCCTTTGGATTTCTGCGATTTTTCAGCCAAAAATGAAGTATTTTTGAAATCGATGGTAGGACACTTTTCTAACGTATTTTGACCTCAGGAACACGAATCTGCAAGTTAAATTGATTTATCTATAAAATTGATCGAGTTATCGCCAATTTATCACTCTGAAAAAGGGGAAAATGAAGATATCTCGATGGGATTTATTCCTGGCTCGATTTAATCGACGGATTCGTGTTCCTGAGGTCAAAATACGTTGGAAAAGTGTCCTGCGATCGATTTAAAAAATACTTCATTTTTGGGTCAAAAATCGACAAAAATCTAAGGTATACCCCTTTGCATTTTTGCAATTTTCGACCCAAAAATGAAGTATTTTTTAAATTGATCGCAGGACACTTTTCTAACGTATTTTGACCTCAGGAACACGAATCTGGAAGCTAAATTGATCTATCTCTAAAATTGATCGAGTTATCGCCAATTTATCGCTCTGAAAAGTGGGAAAATGAAGATATCTCGATGGGATTTATTCCTGGCTCGATTTAATCGACGGATTCGTGTTCCTGAGGTCAAAATACGTTGGAAAAGTGTCCTGCGATCGATTTAAAAAATACTTCATTTTTGGGTCAAAAATCGACAAAAATCTAAGGTATACCCCTTTGGATTTTTTCGATTTTTAGGCCAAAAATGAAGTATTTTTTAAAACGATCGTAGGACACTTTTCTGATGTATTTTGACTTCAGGAACACGAATCTGGAAGCTAAATTGATCTATCTATAAAATTGATCGAGTTATCTTCATTTTTTCACTTTTGAGAGCGATAAATTGGCGATAACTTAATCAATTTTATAGATAGATCAATTTAACTTGCGGAATCGAATTCCTGGGCTCAAAATACGTAAGAAAAGTGTCCTACGATCGATGTAAGAAATACTTCATTTTTGACCCCAAAATCGACAAAAATCTAAAGTATACCCCTTTGGATTTTTTCGGCTTTCGACCCCAAAATCGAAAAAAAATAAAGCATACATCTTTGGATTGTAACAATATAACGCAGTGCAGCACTTGCGTGTAACGCTGGTAGTATACGTACAGTATAATCGGTGACCCAATATATTATGTCAAATGATTATGCAGCATCTCGAGAAAACTGGAACACCCCCTAGCTGTGTTTAATGCTTGCGGTGTGTAATTTATCGTCGAAATTATGAGGGTCTAGCCGAAAACTGAATTTAAACCCATACGATGAGGACACCTCAGGAGAAAATTTACGAATCGCGACACGAACATAATCATAATTCGCGTTACCCACCGTAATTTCTGCTGCTCCCACTGCAGCCGGAAAATCTGGCCCTTAACAGTTCTCACCGAGGAGCTCGAACAAGGGACGTACAACTTTGAAAAATTCGAGGCGTCCCGGAATTTACACACCGGTGTTAACTGAACGAAAATATTGTTCGAAAAGGCAGAAATTGATGCTTTGAAGAGCTGTCGGAGTTTCAGATAAGAAGACGATCTCAACAGGAATCCCTTGTCCCTTTATAGTTTTGACTCCCAAATTCCGGGAATCTCGAATAATGTACATACTTAGGGAATTCGCTTTATCTTACTCTATCCGTGTGTAACTGACGATATGAGGAAAGATATACATTCTACAGTAGTATGTATATGTATGGGCTACGGTATGAAATTGGGTGCGGATGAAATTTTTATTTCTTATTTTTTTTTTCAATGAAATTGGCAGGCGAATAAATTGCTGTTGCCGTATTCAAATCCTTGACCCCGTTGACGGTTTTGTACATACCTACATACCTATACATTATACATGTACCGGGCGTGGAAATAGCACCACACATATATACGATATGACGTAAAGAATTCCTTTGAATTAGAAAAACACATTCAACGCGCATGGCATACTTTTGGTACGTACCTATATGAAAGCGCATTTTAAACTAAGCACACGGGTTTTCAAAGCTTGTGAAAAAATTTTTAAATACATGAACCCGCTCGCAGCTCTTCTCTTTTACCAACATCAGGGTTACAGGTATAATATCCTATACGTCGGAATTAAACGAAAGAGGATTCTCATTCCAGTTTTTTTTTCAATACACACCGGGTGGGCAAAAACAAACTAAGGTTGGAGAACTTTCATGAATACCTTATGTACACCAACGGGAATTAGACAAAAAAAAAAAGAAAAAAAAAACGGGCTTGGATCCCGAAAACTAGAATTTACAATAAGGCGTGTAAAAGTCATGAAACATATGGGAATATTATGGAGGCGTTAAATTCATCAGGAGTAGTTCGATCAAAAGCTTCAAACTCGGAGCATCAGGCTTCAAAATTGACGGGTAACTTAATCAAGAGTTTCTCCACAGGAGCGGAGGGAGAAACTTTGTCATTACCTAGTCAGATTTTATCATAAGATAATTAACTATCCTCATCTTCAAAATCGATGCATCCCGATAACCGCTCAAATTAGTACTTCACAATTTATTTATTCTCAGACGATCTGTTCAGATAACTTCGAACAAAATGAAATTATGTGGAAGTTGAAAAATTATTTTCTGAACGTCAGGTTCACATGGGTCCACATTTTGCGCTAATTACCCACTGGAGCTCTGGAGCTATTTATTGTGCGTATTTTACGAGCTTTCGGAGTCTTCCTATAGCTCCGCAGCTGTATAATAACCTCGTTCCCGAAAATTTGGTAGATTTACCCGGGCATTTTTCACGAAAATTCAATTCACCAAAATTGTCGTTCAAAGGTTGGAAAAGAACGCTTTCATCCCGATATTAAAATCACCCCCGAATCGAGGGGTACGGTTGATTCTAAATTCTAAACCCAGTGGACCGAGCAGAACGTGAAATTATAATGAGGAACAATTTGGCGGCGGTGTAAATTGCTAATTATATGAACTCAATGAAGACTTCTGTTATTTCGCTGAATTTCAACAGAACAAAATCTCGTGACGCTGAGTAAAAAATTGGATGAAATACGAGGAATCGTCGTCGGTATACCTATGTGTTGTTGTCACATTTTCTTCATTTCTCATTTTTCTGAGAGACGTTATACGACATGCAAACCCTCTACCTAATTGTGAGATTCTATGACGCAGGTAGATAACGCGAGGGGAAAAAAGAAAAACAGGGTAAAACGCCCTCCGCACTGACTTTTCTCCTCCGCTTTTGGAGAGACCCGAGTTGTTCACCTCTCGAGACACGCGACATCAGCACGAATATACATATTTACTCATACACCGAAGTACGTATGGCGTATGTAGCAATACATGCACAGATAATCGAAACTAGGGGCACGATCCCGCATACGAACGGTTAAATAGTTTGCTAACGAACCATAATTCAATCCATGAATTTATCACGAATTCTCTCAATCATCGGATGATTCATTCAATCGAAACGTGATACAGTCACGTCTGTTTTTTGTCAAATTTAAACTCCAACGAACGATCGGTACGGCTGGGAACTGCATGACGCGATATCACGACCGGTTAAGGCGATGCGTAAATATTTTAGCATTTATTATTACTCAACGGTTAGCCCATGAGAATTCTCAACGTGACTGGTACAAAAGCTTCGTTGTACCGCCGTACGATCAGCCCATGAATATCGTGTATTTTGACTAAATGCACGTACATCCATCGTCAAGAATCCTTTGCAGTAGTTATTGAAAAAAAAATTTTTTTGCAGCGTTTGTCCGATCGAATCGTATGCAGATCCTGTCCCCGTGTAATTGAAGTGCAAAGTTTACTTGTGCATCGCGGCGCAAAAAAACGAAAGAAAAACCAAAAACCTGTAGAGCAGTTCACCTCAACAAAACTCCTAGACGTACAAGGAGAGATGTAAGATTTTAACCGGAAAATGCAAACGAGAAACGCGTTCAACTTCGTAACTGCGCGATTATTTTTGCACCGGCGTTTTGATACTCGAATATCTTCTGGTAGATTCACTGAGAATATAATAATAGTACCCGAAGAGCAAAAGATCAAAAAAAAAATACGATGAAAATTAAAGACGAACGCCGCTCGTGATATCCTCGACGTTCGCTATGGGTACGTAACGTACGTACGTGCGTGCTTGAAGGAGAAGAATTAGCCCCACCAGATTATCCGCACACAAGTTTTTATACACATGCGTATACGTATAACGTACATGTCTACAAACGGAAAGTGAAAGGACCACAGATTCCATGTCAAAGTTACGGGTAGGCATAATAAAACTTGTTCGAGACACGGCTGATTATTCCGTAGCGAATATAAATGATCGATCTTTTGATCGAAAATACAAATTTTCGCTCAGAGTCACACACACCTTATCCTGCGGAAACATGTGTGTAACATGTAGATATCCACGTGCGATTTCTTAGTGAAAAGAAGAAAAAAAATTTTTGTCTACGGAAGTTTATGATCGATTCCTCTTTCATTCAAAGTTAGTTGCTAGTTAGAATTTTCTAGCATGATGAAGTGGCGTTTAATAACACAACTTGCAACTATCAGACCATGTAGTTTGTACTAGGGGGTAGAAAACTCGTAATCAAACTTAGCGTGTAGCTTCCGTGCTCGAATATTGCTAATGCATGAGACTCAGGGGTGCGGAATGCACGTAGGTATTCAAACCTCGTGCAAATTGGCCCCCGACACGCCGCGCGTCATACCTGGCATAATATGACCTCCGTTATCCCACACAGCGCGGCGGCGGAGCGCAGAGTCGATATGGAGGAAGATTTCGCACGTACAAAAATTAGGTGCTGCTTTTTATGGGGGGCAACTTTTTCATAATACTTATTGCCAGTCTGCACGTTATGCAGGTCGCTATACGCGTGTAAATTCTACAGCGGAATTGCCGTAATCTATTTGTATAATACATGGAAGTTTAGATGGGCACTTACGAACATTGTATTCTGGGGCATTTTCCGGTTCAAAGTAATTCGCGGTTAGCGTAGAATAGAAACGAAAAACGAACGAATGAACGAATGAACATTTCGCAGGACTATACGAAATTGGAAGTCGTGTGTAGCGATATTTTGGACGACCCTAAGAGCAAAGAAAGGGTTGAAATAAAAATAAATTCGGACAAACTACAATATCCCCACGCGATTCTACTCACCCAATAAAGGCAGAGTATGATATACTTTTTTTTCTTTACTCTTCACAAAAATGAGCTTCTCTATTACATTTTCGATCATGTTACAGGATCGTAACGACTTCCAAAATTTCATTAACTTCCTTACACCTGTATATCTATTTCCAAAGAACTTAAACTGCGAGTTAATAATTTTTCACTCGGGTCAAAAGTTCAGATGCAGTTAGATGGAAATTTCCTGTATTCCTCAAAGTTAGCAGAACTCAAAGAACGGTTCAGTTATCGCTAGCCTCTCATTTCCTGACGCAGCTGCTCGGTACTCCGCTGCTGGCCTCCGCGGCACTCCGATCGGCTAGGTAATCGGATAGAGCAGACAGCTGCAGAATGCAAGGGAAACAAGCAAAACAGAGATATGAAATGGATGTGCTATCGCATCCATATTCATACTATAATAAATTCTGGACATGAAAAACTGGCGAAAATTTTTCAAAACATATATTCCTGTATGAATAATATAAATAAGTGACCGCATAACAGGGAAAAATAATATACCATAATTAATCTGACGCTCAGTTCACGTCGTTTACATACTTTCTCGTACGTCAAAATCTTATCATTGGTGCAAATGACGCGGTCAGGTCAGTATATACATTTCACATGCATGCATATGGAAATACGTGCAGCGATGTTGTGCAGAAGAATTTCTGACCGTAACATATTATCAAACCGCAAAGCAGATATTATAATTCACCTGGATTCACATCGTACTGAAAAAATTTATATGAAAATATTACTTGAAAACTGAATAGCCAATACGTTGCACTTTCATAAATTAGTCAGATTTGCTCGCTACGTTTCAAATGATACAAAACGATTGACTGTTTTTTTTTTTTTATTCCCATTTTTCCATACCGTGCCCGGCAAAACCGATGCATGCATGCATACGTATACCAAGCTACCTAGGTACAAATCTCGTTTTACACGTGTGAACTGCACACATATACATCTTCGGATCCGTTTGATTTTCGACCTCTGACCCCCCCCCCCCCCCCCCCTTCCTCCTTCCGCGCCATCGAGAGGCAAAGCCTGCGAAATACTGCGGCAGAAATATCAGCGATTTGACCCGGAGCGAGCGAAACGGGGCCATTACTTTTGGCCCATTTTTTTCTTGGTTCTTTTTTTTCTTGAATTTTTTTTTTTTTCTTCTCGGAGGCGCACTGGGATCCACGCTCATAGATCTCTCACGGATCGCAGCAGCCCATAGAGCTGAGATCGAGGCGCTTCTCGTGCCGCTGTGTTACTAGCTACTTCCGGTAGGTGATTTCCCTCGTTCTTTCTCTCTCTGTCTTTAACACTACATTTTTTCTTGTCCTTTTTTTTCTGATTTCATTCCATTCTTTCTTACCTCGGCCTGGTATCCAGTGTATACGAATCTTCCGAAGCAGTTCTCAGCAGCTGTACGAGTGAACCGCATGAACCGCGTTCAACGTACAACGTTTGATCTACGCAACTTGGAGCGAGGACACTTTCGCGAATATTTTTCACTTTCACCACGAGATTCCCCCTGCAGCCGCTCTAACAACTCAACCGCAGGTTTCAGGCTGCACGAGGCAAAAATATTTCAAACGGCACGTCACTTTTTTGTGGATAAAAAAATGTTTGAAAAAAATCAAAATCCGTTACCACGCGACGATCACCTATGGGGTTATGGATACTTTTAATTCGTAATGCTCGGAAGAAAAAAAAAACAAAAAATCATTCCATTGCTACTGCAGATGACATAATTATTCACTGTAGTATACGAGGTAGTATATATCGTATACACGCTTTATCATGGCGAGAATTTGACGGTTAATGTTGGCGATTAAATTAGCATTTTATTTCAATGAAACGACTGTATATTTTAATATAGATATAAAGAATAATTTATTTACCGCGAGTGAGGGAAGTACAGAGGGGAAAAAGAAATCGACGTTAAGACCATTGATCAGTAATTCTAAACTTGCGAACAGAGTTCTTTATTACGCTTGATTAATCGCCGAAGGAGAAAAGAATGAAATAAAATAAAATAATATAATATAAAATGAACGATGAACCTGCGGCACGGGAGATGATTCACAGAGGTTATGAAATTTTTATTCAAATATTGTTTCGTTTTTGTTTATTCTTTTCGTCGCGGTGCACGTGACGTACTTTAAAAATTTTTTTTTGTTCAGAAAAATTTTACAACAGAGAATAACGAACTCGGTTTTATGTAGGAATTAAAAAACGATAAAATGGAGGTACACGGAGAGACAAAAGACGCGTTTTTGTGACCAGTTGGAACGGACTTCTGACGAGCATTAAAAAGAGTCAAATACACGAACAAAATTCTATACAAAAACCAAGTTCGCTACAATCATTCTCTGACGAACTAAATCCGAAATGTGAAATCGCAATGGTATTCAGACATGTATCGTTTGTTTTTGGTTTTCACTGATTTTCATCTCTTTTTTTTACATGCAATTATTTGAAACAAAAGTTTGCAATACGTCGTTCTTTTTATGATCGTAAAACAACGTATAGCCAACGAATAACGTTGCGACGATTAGATCCGAAATTGCTGAAAGGAATTTTACCGGCGAATTTTGTGAGCCTTTTTTCGAAAGTTGCGAAAGCGCAGGTTTATCAGATTTGAAAATATTTGTCTTGCAAAGTACCTTCGGCTCGTCTTTCCAACACCTTTATACTTTTCCCTCGAATAAAGCTTCTAAAAGCACTCTTAACTTGGCATTAAATTGAAGCCAGTCAAAAAGGGGTTGAAGCTTCGATAAACTCATTGAGTTGAATCGCGTACCATATGACATTTATTCACGTATATCTATAACCACAATTTTTCCCCACGGTACGACGACACCTAAAACTCTTGCGATACATATTTTGTAGATCCTAATCAACCAAAAAATTTCACGACGACACTTGATCTTCATTAATTCAAGTCACAAACTAATTAACATCAACATCATCGTTATCATCATCATTACCACTTGTCACGATATATTTACCGCGAAATCGAAGGAGATCAGGCACTTATTTTACGTAATACCGAATGCGAACGATGTATTTTTTTTCTATGTGAACTTATAGAGTGTCGTGAGCGTTTAAATTTCCGGTACGCGAATGAAGCGTGTAAGTCGCGATACGGCCGCCTTCACGCGACTGACTCTAGGAAGCAGAAAACGACACGCGACAACGGTTCCAGGAGCTGGAATACGAGCGTCGTGTGCGCATGCTGCAACCCCCGGAGCAAGGAAAAAATAGAAGAGAAAGAGAGAGATAGAGAGAAAAGAGGACGAAGATATGGTATGTACAACGAGTGATAAAGCTCGCTCCAAACTCCGTATGATACCGTAACACAAAAGTTAAGTTCATTTTTTCGGACGGGGTAAAATACAAGAATGTTTCATCCCTGTAGTCAAATCATCAAATTTCCCGAATTCGAGTCTGTCGGTCTCGCTGTTGGTACAGCGAGTTAGGAAGGTAGGGTTGTCACTTTTTTTAGATTAACTTTATTCCGTCAACCCTCCGTAATGTTATGAGGCACGCGTATGTAACGCACACGAGCGTGTGTAGGTACGGGGTAAAAAAATTCTTCGAATACCAAAAAGTCTTACAAAGTGCCAAGTTATGCCGGGCGGGATTCGATTATCAAGAATGTGAGGAATCCAAAAGTTATATACAGCCCCGGCAAAGTATCTGTAGGTTTCCGTACATCGAGTTTCAAAGGAAAAAAAAATGATAAGTAAAAATTGAAAAATAAAAAATAGAATATAGGTTTGTTGGTACCGTGAAAAAAATTAATTAAAAAACTAAAAATCAATCGAATCCTCTTCTACCGAAGAGATTTCGATACAATGCACGTATAACATCCCCTCCAGCTATTTTTCATGTGGGATATGAATTTGAAAAAAGAATATGAATAAATTGCAGTCTTTGTCCGTTTCAGAGAGAATTTTTATCTCTTTCTAGTCGTTCGTCGCTTTGAAAACGGGAGGTCAGAATTGTGGGAGCTTTGTTTGCTCACCGAGTGCTCCTCCTCGCTCCGCTTCGCAGTTTTACCTTAAAGCAAAATACTGGCATTTTACATTTCTCTCGTCGCAGCATGAGAGTTGAGGCCCGGAGCGATTTCTCTGGTAATATTGCGAAGAGAATTTGGTTTAAGGTTAAGCAGCGAACGAGTCCCATTTGCATAAGCTAATGCACGGAGACTAGCGTAAGAACCAGGGCAACGTTCTTATCAGCGTAGCGGAACCACTTATTCAAATACACACGGGGTATAACTATGTTATATAAACGAGATATGCTGCACGCTGCACCGACGTTGTAATACCTGAAATTATCCACATACGCCCTGGAACGAACGTAGTCGCCATATTTTCACACAATTAGGATTTAAAATTAACTGCAAACTAGATGGAGAATAAAAAATTATACCAAAATTTCATCGTTTCAAGCACACCGGAAGTCGCGATATAATTAATTCCCGCTCGACGTTCAGCAGCAGGTGATAAAAGGGATGCTGATAAAAATAATCATTCCTTTCTCTGGAGAGCAAATCTTCGCACATCGGGATTCAGGATTTTTATTCATTTGATTTATTTTTTTTTATTTGTTTCTTCAACCCCTAATCTTCCGTAAGGCTGATAAAGGCTAGACGGGAAACACGTAAAAAATATGAGTATCCGGGCGCGACGGTATTTTTCACGGTAGAATTTTGAAACTGGAAAACAAGACTTGAAAATTTAGCACCGGCTACGCGATGATATAGGTGTATTATGTATACATAGGTAATTAGGTATATGTGTACACATTTTCTGATTACGTCCTGAAATATGAGACGGAATAAATTTGACGAGGGACCCTAATTTCCGCGGATGTCTAAGACTCTAAAATCTCCGGGTGTCCTTCGTAGCTCTCGGAATTTATTTTACGCGAGATGATGATGATGATGATGATGATAAATCCGAGCATCGCGCGCACGTATTACTCTTTAATCCATGACTATAGCGAATCACACCGAGTCATGATAATATATACATTCATACATTATTTCATTCATTCGCGTCTCATGGATTTGATTATCAAGACACTGAGGAAAAAAAATTGGAAAAAAAAAAAACGGTTGACTAGGTGTGGCCCTCGCCATTGTAGCACTAACTCATCTTCCTCCCTTTGGGCTCTATATACGAAATACATCTGTATATCTGAAAGAGTCTTTGAAATCTCTAGGGTAGCTGATGCTGGTAACGAGTACCCGCGTACCTAGCTAAGCCAGGGAACGCGTTTAGCTAAGGCGAAAGGGGTGGGCAGAAAAGTAGTCCCTAAATCAGGGCGAACGTCAAACTTTTACGTAGAAAGTAAGGTGGTTGGATATAATATAGAAACTGAAGAGGTATTTGTGACGGTGAGGCGTGCACGGGTTCGTAGTAGGATGTCGCCAAGGAAGTTCTTCGTACACGCGGAGGAACTTTGGCGTTACTGTAGCCCGCTGCTGCAGTGGGTACTTCCAAGATTTAGGATTTAGGGCAATCCGGTCTGTCTAGACACTGTGAAAGCCTGCCTTCCCAGGTTGGTATGTAAGTACACCTCCGAGAGGTCAAAGTTCGTCGCTTTTACATATCATCGTTCCATACAGTATATATTAGCGCGATTTTATTCACTGGCTTTCACTCAACTTCCGTGCAGATAATTTGTTCAAAAAAATTCGGCGCTGAAAATCACGAGGGCGTAATTTAAACCGCGTCAATTTTCACAGAAAATTATTCGAACGACCCCTGTATAACTTGAGTGATACGAAGAAAGCGTATCAAATCAATCCTGCAGTTCGAAATATCAAAGATGCTGCGATGGTGATCGTTAAAAAGAATTCAAAGTTCTCGAGAAAACAAGTTTGTCTTATTTACGATTTCTGCATGAGCAAAAAAGGGATGTAATCCCTTATCCTAGGAAAGAGAGGGGAGGTTGCAGGTTGAAAAAATTTAATCTTGGATAACGAAGAAACTAGGGTTGAAGGCGAAGGTAAAGTATAGGGCGGGGAAATTCCGGCTCCTTTCACGTCTCATGGATCTCAACTCTGAAGGAGGCTGATCTTCATCCTAATCCTTACGCCCTAATAGTGCGTATATAACTTCAGATCCTCTTTCTACCCTTGATCGTTTCGTAGATTTTGCTGGCATCACGACACGCGCGCAACTATAGGTATAGCTATACTCAGATCTATAATATCCAGACAGGGTGAAAAATGTAACCCTCGAGATCCCTGCAGTTACCCCTAATCTCGTTAAACTTATATGTATATGTATCTTCTATTCCATCTCACATGATATTATACGCGCGGGATAAAATATAAAGGTGGCCGCAAGTCTAGAAAATTATTTCTATTGCCATTGATATTTTCGAAAATACGAAAAATGAGGGGCTGCTAAAAGCCTGCCTTTCCAGCGCGTATATTTCTACAATTAGAACCGGCGCCGCCCCAACCTTTTTCAACTTTAGAGAACCCCGTTGCCGCAAAAAGGTAGAAAAAAAAAAAATAGAAGGGCTGCCCCGGGGTGATCGTGCTTTGGCTCAAAATAAAACTTACTGTAGAAACTGGGTAGGGGGTAAATTCGGAAATAGGGGATGGGAAATGGGGAGTTATACCTCTCTTTTTTGCTGCTGCAGGGCCTGACCGCGTCGTAACGCACGCTGAGTTTCCTGACGTGATCTCTAGGAGTCCTGTTATCCTCCCGAGACATTTGGTCCTCGGAGGGTTTGAGAGGTTCGTAGGGTTCCCGGAAGGACTTTCGGTCGCTCTTTGTTCCTAGACACTCGCAGCACTTCACCATTTTAGTTCCCGGGGTTAGGAATAAAAATTTTTATTAACTGAAAACGCGGATATTTATCGACCCTCCACGGCCCACGATTACCGCGGGTAGCTTCTCTACGCTTCGTAGCGAGAGCGAGGAAGAAGTTGATATATCTGCTGAATTATTGCGATACACTTCTCGCCCCTTTGGCTTAGCGAGCTTCGCGGTTATTCCATAGCCGTGCTACGCTGTTACACCGGCTACTGCTTTCGGTATTTCGCAGTACTGGCACGTCCCGAGAAAATATCTTCTGCCTTCTTTCACGACCCTTTCGCTTTGCAGTCGTTTAATAATTTATCCCCCGCAACGCCAAACCGCCAACCTTATAAACCGACCCTTCACTTCCCCCACCGCGAGTCCAAGAGTCTTCTAATACTTGATGGCTAACGGCTGACGATATATATACATTTTTTTTTCTCCTTGCACTTGCCGTTTTTACGTACCACCACCGGATTTCAAATTGTTTTTTTTTTTCTTCTTTTTGTTCGAGATTTTGCGCGTGACAGGAATTATAAAAATTTCAGAAATTTTACGATTACATCGATCCGTAAGTCCACAGCTCTTGCGAACGATGTGAAATTTTGTTTTTTTCTATTTTCCCAACCAAAGAACCATCCACGCACATCAGCGTCAAATTCACTACCCGGTATTTGATCTACATCCGGGAACACCCTCGTCACGTGATGCCGCGGTCCGTTGCAGGTAGCGACGGTAGGGGATAAGCAAGCGACGAACTCATGGAAGGAGAAACGGTGACAATAAATAAAACAAAAAATATTTACGCGACAACGTTAACTCGAGGATGTTAAATTTGCTGCGCTGTAGTATTTACGAAGAACGAACGAGTATAGGGTGAATAAACGCACGATCCTCACGACTTGCCAAGACCAGATTCGAAATGCTACTGAAAGGGTTTCTGTTGAAGTACCGAGGAGTTGCTGCACGTGTCACGTCATTCTATCCTCGTCGTGCGTGTACAAGTACATTATATGTATATATATTCGAGGAGCTTCTTTCCGTCGTCGCTAACGGATAAGTCAACAATTATCTAGAGGCGATGCCCCTTCATCTCACTTTTAAAACCGGATGTAGACTCTCCCTATTCACGGTCAATTAAATCTTTTCGAAAGCACGCTAGAATGACCAATTGTTAAATTTTTTTTTTCCAAGTTTCATATTTTACTCCGTTTTTTCGTACGGTTCTTCCTCTCCAGAATTTTCTATAATAACGCGTCGACGCGTTATGCAAACCCGGGGTATCTTGGAATACGTAATTTTATAATAAACCGGAAGCTAGCGTACGAAGATAAGCGGCGGTTCATGTCTGAAGCTTGATAATAACCACGGCGGAACGGAGGGTCTTATCGGATATGATACTCGTATACCGTTTGGTACGTTGGGAAGACTGCGGAACAAATCAACAAGCTAAGACGAATTTATCTTATCAGCTCTGGACTCTGCGTTCGTATCAGACGCGCGGGAATAATCAAGGAGTTTAGTATCTGAGTAGCCCAGAGTTTAGGGACCCATAAAAATGTCGCGGTTTAAATATAAATTGACGATTACACATGTTTCTAATGCCTCCAGACACACCTCGAAAATGTTTGCCATACAACGATTCGTGACGTACAACGAATAGAATCTTCGATCTAAATGTTCCTCGTCGTTTATTCATATCAACTCGCAGACGTTAAAATTAGTTTTTGCCTTTTGGACGGATGTGCAACGCTATATGCATACCGTACGGGCGGCGCGGCGCCTGTCTGCATAGCTTGCACATCGCGAATCTTTTCCCCTTTTTCTTTTACTTTTTACTTTTTTCCGAGCAACGCCAGCGTCGGCCTCTCGAAGATACAGCGCGATACTCAAGTTTACGCTTTATAAACGGCTCTCTCGAAGAATTAAAATTATTTTCTAAACGATAAAAAATATTATTTAACTTTTATTTATTTTTCGTTCCTCCAGCAGACCTCGTTAATTTTTTCACACGATTAATTCTTCACCTTATTCAGATGCGGGGTATAATTTATGAAATTATAACGCTTCACTCTTTCGCAAATAAAATAATATTATACAAGGAAGCATTATTACAACTCGCAAGTTACTACAAGAGTAACGCAAGTTACAGTTAAGAAAAGAACATGTGTTTACCATTGTTAGCGGGTTGAGTGCAATGCTTGTGGAAGACAGACAACAATTATAGTTCCGGGTTTAAAGACCCGCACCGCTGCTGCTGCTGCACTAAGAGCGGAGGATCCAGAGTCGATTTATTCGCCCCTATGCGATCTCGCCCTTTTCTAAATGTGTGTGCACGTATTTTACATCTACGCAGAACATCCGTAATTAAAGCGATTATATTACCGCGGTGTAGAAAATATGCGAATGTAAATCCAAATGTAAGTGTGAATGTGAATGTGAACGCGGATGTGGTGCGGAATAATTTCAAATACGGGTTGCAGCTGAATATTTGTGAGGATTGAATCGCGAGCTCCGCAATTTCATATACATATAACAACCGAAGCCTCTCCGCATCGGTGACACGCGGTGGAGTATTTGCGAATAAATCGATCAAAATGATTGTGCATCGTGCAGAATCATATGCGGTAGATAGGCCATCATAATGGGCATTCAGACCATGGGGATGCGACTAGCGCGCATCCGGAAATAAACGGGATTTGTAGCCCTCCCGTATTGTTTGTAATTTAATTTCACACCGTGACGTGTGTACATTAAACGCGTGTATTCATGATGTGCTGGATTTCATAACGTAATTACCTTCAGCGACTTCAGAATTTTATGGAAATGATATCCTCGTAATTATTCGACGCAGTTTTACGCCACCTATACATCCATATAAATGATTACGCAATAAACGAATTATGCGCCATTGAAAGACGAATATGATGAAATTATACCCGCTGCAGAAAAATAATATAAAATTAAATTTACTGTTTTTGGAAGAATCTTTTTTACCCCCGGTTAGCCAAAGCGTTATAGAGACGCTATTCGGGATAAGTGCACGTTTCTAGAATGGTATATGCATGTTATACGTAGGATTCGAGGGAGAAAACTGCAGGCGGTGCAGAGGCTAATTAAATTTCTGTACTCGAGCACTCTAAAAAGTTTTTTCATTTTTATTTTTACTTTTTTAATTTTATTTCACCGCTGATGCGGAGAAACGAAAGTTATAACTCCCACATTTAGCGGTTTCAATTAATAAAATGACTCGAAAATTATACGCGCTATAGATAAGATCCTCGAAAAAGGTATGAGAGAAATAGATGTATAGATGTAGATGAATAGATATGAATATTTGCACAATTCCCAGGTTATATTTCACGTAATTTCAACGAGTAGAATAGTAGCCGAGTGTAATGCAGCTGAAGAAGAGAACCTGCAACTGCGAAGTTATCACATCCGTTCGGATTTAATTCGGTCCAGACAGGCTCTGATATCATCCCGAAAAAGACGTGGTACTTCTGCGTTTTTCAATGCGTACCGAAAGATACCTGAAGAATTCCATAAGGAGTCTGCCGCACGAGATTTTCAAATCAAACTCCAATTACCGACAAAAATTGTTTCTAAACAATTCTGGTCACGCTCGATATCAGAGCTATCGAAGCAATTTCTAATCAGATATCATGCTCGAACAGGTGTAAATTATTATCGTTTAAATTTTTTCCTTTTTTTCTAAATTTTTATCAGGTAATTTGATCTTATCAGCGGTGTAGACAGGTGCCGCGGCACTGTCAAAGAAATAGACAATCTATCTCATAACACAGATGTCTGAAACAAAAGAATTGAAAAAAACGTACAAGAAAAAGAGAAAATCGTGAATCGATGAGATATTTTCGATTCTATTCTCTCAATCTATATCAACGTTGAAAACACTCCCAGTAGATACCGGAGACTTTAAACTTTAGAGACGATTTACTCGAGGAGCTAGTAACGAGCTTTCCTATAAAAGGATTCTCTACTAGCCCCTACGATCTTGTCGCAAGCTTTCATCTCACGCCATATCTCTTCTCCTCCTCCCACTCACACTCCCCTCCCTCTTTCCCTTCCCTATTAGTTTGATAAGAACGTGAATTAAACTTCGCTGAACTTATCGTTAACTGCGATTCGGGCAATTACGAATTGGATAAATCGTGCCACGTAACAAATAGAAAAAAAAAAAAGAAGAGAGGATCTGAAAATAGAAAGGAAATAAAACACGTTTCTAGCAACTCTTGTGGAAAAAAAATAGCGTTCACAGGGTTTACATATCCTATACATTTATTTACCATGTACCAGGCTAGTGCATTTTCAAACTCACGATCTAAAAGATACCCACCCTGCACAGATCGTTCGGTAGCGTACGTTATATCGAGAGCTTTTCCGTACCGTCTACATGAGACACGTGTTATAGGATACGTACGTTTACGGATGTATGATCTACCTTATATCTATTTATTTAGGTGTATTATATGACATGCAGGTCGTAACTATACGGAGAAGAACGTGGGTGTGTAAGTTAAGGATAAGATACAGGATGAGAGTACGCTGCACATACGTTCATGTGTATAGATATGTATTACGTGTGCACATTTGTATGTACCTGAGAGACGGTGGCGGTGTATCGTACAAATTTCAGTATTCACATCCTGCAGTCCTACATATAGTATAGCACCTTACACATCTTCCTATTTCACAGAGTGGTTCTATATTTTAAACGTTCTAAAATACGAGATCAAATCTTATTTACGCTCACAAAATATACCTCGATATATTTCACTTTTGAACTTGTTTATTTTTTTTTTTTCCGGTTTTCTTTACTCTGGGATCGAATTTATGTTACATGCGCAAGTGACCCAGCACCTCAATACGAATATTCATCATTTTCTACGCTTCGTAAATTTCGGGATGTATCCAACGGTTTCAATCGTAAAAGGAATAGAAATCGAAAAAGTGGCTCATGTATTTTAAGAAAAATATAAATTTAACACGTTGCAGAAAAATCATCGCTCGCATCCAAATCAATTTGGTAAAGATAAAAGTGACAGAGTTCTGCACAGCCGTTGCTGGCCGTCGTATTGCGGAAAATTTGCTCAGCGAACTTGGCTGAAATTATATATACGTCGCAGCATTAAAGATCTAATCGCGAGGTTGGTGTAACGAGTGACGTTAGTTACATTCGTGTAAACGAATTCAAGCCTCGAGCTGTTCCTCACCCCGCTCGACATTTTGATTTGTCTGAACGTCTGAATCTACGACATTGGGAGGGATTGCAAAATTCAGTCCGTTTACGATTATAGGTATATCAGAGAAACGCTGAATTCAAAGCAAGCTCAACGTGACGGAAACGAGAGCGAATCTGATATAATTTTATATTCCTCTTACAATATTTTTGTGCAACAAAAATTCTATAGAAAAAATACACATGAATATATATCATAGAGAAAAATCGGTGGAGCTCTCATGGCGATTAGCATTAGAACGGCGTTACGGACACGCGCGCAGACCACTAGCAGACCGTAACGACGAGTCACCGATTCAAACTACAACCGCGACCACTTCACGGTCATCGCACCTATTTTTCGCGGCTGATCGCGCACCGTTTACCAAAAAGATCTGTTGGCGCCACGCCGCCGTCATTTACGTCTGCACTCAAGTATCGGATTTTGGGATGGAACAAAAAATTAAAATTGCAAATATACATTTGTTGAGTTTTCACTTTTTACTCTTCCTATTTTTTACTGGAATTTAATTATTTATACGTACGTATTGAATTGAGCGGATAAAAACCAATCGGTTGTTAATGCGCGCGGTAGAGGATAGTGTAAATGCTATGGATGAAATATTCGACAACTTTTGAATATTATACGTATGAAGAGTATTTTCATTAATATGTACAAACTGGAAATGATAAGCGCGGGCGAATGTAATTAAATTCAATAATTGTTAACTGCACTACGCTGAATAAATTTGAACTAGGATACGCGATTCGTTTGCACGATAGAGTGGCAGAAAATGTACAAAACCAATATAATTGTATTGTTCTCGATATGATATTGACACGAAACTCCGGCTATGGTGTACGTACATGATATATCGGTAGTCATTTACCAACGTCTTTTTCATACCCCAAGGCTACTTGTAGTGGTTTTCCAATATCTTCCGGTGCCAATATAGCTCGTTAAATTGCCTTCAATTCTCTCGAGTTATAAGTCAACGATCTGCTTATACATGTATTTCCCAAATCCTTCCATGACCTGATTTCTAAACAACGTTGTATTCCAACCGCGAACGCGAGAGTAGATTGAAGAGCCGGCAAGCTGCTCAGCTGATGAAATCCCCCATAGTTTAAGATAAAAATCAACCTCCGAATTTATTTTCAAAATTTCAAATCCTGCGAAACGTTCACCTCGTCCCTAGATCGTGAGTAAGGACGACCACTCGAGCTCTTGAAATCCACAAAAAATAATAATAATAATAAGCCTCTGTAAGGAGTCATATTTCAAATCGAGTGCGAACCAACTTCACAGTCTACTAAAAATTTTGTCGATCGTCAAAGTCGAATCGTTGTTTAAAAATCCGATAAGATTTAAAGATGTTGGATCGTCAACTTACTTTGTACAGCAAACGCCGTTGAATTTTCGATACACGATGGGAAGAGTGGAAAACAAAATTGGAAAATTCTGCCGATTCTCCTGCAGAACAGCGATATCGATTTGCGATAATCACTGCAGCCAACTGGAGCTACGAGGCGATAAACTTATTGCCGCGCGTTCGAGTGACTTACAGACGATCACGAGTCTCTCGATCGACCAGATTCACAATTTAACGTCGGAAGACTCTCGCTAGTTTTGAATAGGATTAAACAAGCGTCATAACTATAGATAAAATCGTCCTTGGCGCGGATCGAGTCCCCGCGATTTAACGATCTGCACTGCTCAGCTACGCAGCTAAGAAGATCGGATAATGATTTGGTAAACGAGAGAGGAACTGATCATTACGGATTCGCGCTAGAACATGTAATTGGATTTCTCTCCGCTGCAGCACCAGGCTTCGGTGTTACATTACACCGGTCGCGGATTGCACTAGAAACAGAAAACCCCTATCAAAATCATAAAATCACACGAAATTCATTAACTTTTCAAACATTTGATTCACCGGAAAGGAATTCCCTGAAGCGTCAGAATATTGGCGATATCCGGATCGTATAGACGTGCAGCTACTACAATTCTCAATTTTAACCTTTTACATCGCACTCTCATATTTTCAAACGATATTGCAACCGTTCGAGCACATAAACGCCGCAGCTCGGTTGAATTCTCGAGGAAATTCGATTGTCAGTGAACTCCATCCACGTCATTCCTCATCCTGTTGTAGAGATAAAGAGGCAGAAGTGAGAATTGAGATCCCGACGAGTAGAAAACAATTTCTCTTTTTTTTCTTTTTTTTCAAGAGATAGGTACACATCATCCTATCAAAATTACTATAGTGACTCGCGTTCCGATTAGCTTTACAGGCGTGTCTGTAAGAATCTGAAGTACGGTATTAAAAATTTCCTGTTTTGTAATCCGCTATTATAATGTCACTGCGTGACAAAAAAAAATTTAATTTTCGGCCGGAGACGCGCTTCATCTTCCTTTTAAATAATTTCTTCTCATCTCGCGATTGGAAATGTCCGTGTAACGTTCCCAACGATTCATTGCCCGTCGACCAGCGTTTCAATTGGGACTAATATAAACCCGTTGAACGTGAATCAGTTCTATACGGGTGAGAAACAACGCCGCTTAATTTTATTCAGCTGCATGAAATAGAAATAAAAACGTCATCTGCTTAACGCTTGCTTGCTACAGTATAATATGTGATTAATTCATATCAACTATTTACGTTATCGTTCTTTCGACGGCCGTAAAACGTTGTACGGGACAATGAAGGGCAATAATTCAACCGACCGGAAACCCTGCGCGTCGCGAATGATGACAATAGTGCGAGTGATTTGAAAACTGAATATGAACGCTGGAGAATTTCGTGTTCGTTTCACGATTTTATATCGTTGATTCGAAATTTTCGTTATTACCCATTTCTCAGGAATGAACATCGCGTGTCCGTATAATTTTGTAGCAATTAGTTAGATAGGAAGGTATATAAGCTAGGTATGAGGTAGGTAACCTTTCAATTAATTAAGGGCCTATATCTGAAGTTCAGGTTGAACAAGCAATTGAACTTCTCTCGTGCGAGAAAATTGGAAACACCCGAACCCTGACGAGTATAACAGCGCCGCTGAATTCGGTGTCCCCACGTTCTCCGTTGATCGTTAGTAGATAATGCTAAACGTGTATCTCTCGTGAATGAATATTATCGCTATTCCAAACATACAGATAATTACTATTAAAATTATTACCATCACGTAAAACGGAAATCTCCCGACCGTGACAACGAGGTGATCGAATCCCTCGAACGGAAGCTGCAACCACGGGTCGGTGGACCACGCCCGTATAGATCGAATATCTCATGGATGGACCCGGCGACCGCGCATATCCGCGAGCTAGCTACTATTGCACTGCACTGTAACTGTACGGGGACACTGAAAGTTCGTTCTCTATGTACCAAAGGGAGGGAAAAGTTTTGCGCTTTAATTATTTAAAAAGCAGTTGGTAAAACGAAATCCGTGATATAGAACGTGAACTCACAGTTTCATCATTACTGCATTACTTTCTAGAGTGAAAAATACCGAAAATAAAATAATTGAAATTGGTAGCGGAAATGGCACGCGATTGCAAACAAGTTCTCTGTAAGGTGTTCATTTTGTGGATAGGATGTTTTGGAGCAGTTGATCGCGAATCGTGACCAAATTTTACCCACTTTTCCATAGATTTTTTTCCCCCAATATGTCGCAAGGCCTTTACGACAGTTGTCTAAAAAATGGTTAGGGTGCAGAAGTTTATCTCGCGACGAAAAATCATCGCAACATGTTTAGCGCAGCTCGATTTCTTTCGATCGATCGCGGGTTCCAACTTAATAGATCTACATGTTTTCTTTCTCTCATTTTCTCGTTCTATCCTTTTCTCCCTCCGAGTTGTCTACCTATCTCACTTTGGATATTTCTCTCTTCTATCCATCTCTCGCTCTCTCTCGCCCTCTCTCTCTCTCTTTCTCATTTTCTCCCAGTCCACAAGCCTACACAACATTCCAAAGAGGGCGGACACTCACCTCAGCCTTACAGCGTTGCATCTTCCGTTCTCATCCCCAGTGTTTCTGGTCTCGCTTCATTCAAATCACCATCCCATAATATTGACCTATACGAGACAAAAAACAATGGAACATTATATATTAATTAAAATCTTACTTACAACTGCCGTTTCTTCGTAAGATGAAGTATCGTGGGAACAATTGTATATCGCGATCAGGTTGTTAACAAAAATAATACACCGCCGTTATATTTTATAAAATTTATCAAACTTGACATCCTCGTTGGTAATTATTATTATCATATTCATCGAGTGTCGTTCCATAGAAACGTTTCACGTATTGTTATACCTGCAATTGATAGAAGCCCGTACATGACATATATTTTCGCGTTCATTTGTTACATCTACCTGTGCGTCGTACAGATATAATACACGTATTGCTAATTATACGAAGCTCCGATGTCAAAGCTTCTACAGAAAATGAGAGACATTGTGATCTGACATCGAGGTCTCGAGATATAAGCATAATAATCTTTGAAATAGGAATACGCGGGGGAATGCGGGCGAACGAGGAACGCCCACGCAACATGCTACGCGCCATACGCGCCATGTGTGCTGTTCCAAGTTGATCTTAGAATGAGTCAGTCGACGACAATCGCTGAAGAGTTTGTCGGTTAACTTTCCAAGCTCCTGCACAGCCGGTTTAAAACTATGTAATCAAACAATAGAAACAATTATTCCTGAAGAAGGTGCGGCGCCGTGTTGAGTCGAAACAGGAAACTTGTCGAAATTTAAATAGGTACGCTGCATTGCAATCAATTGCAAATTCGAACTCTAACGATAAGAATTACAATTCCTACACTTACCTATGTGGCAAATTTTTTAAAAGAGCGTCGGTGCAGATCACAATAATTTCACAAGTTGAAATTTTACCGACTTCACTTATATGTTCGAATTGAGAACACTGATTCAAACGATGCAGCTAGACCACCTGGAGTAACGAACACCTGCACACGTAGAAACAACCATCGTCGTATCCAATATGATGTTGAGCCTTTTAGGCGCACTCACTCATCTTTGTAACATGCAGCAATAACTCGGAGTAAAAACGATAATAACAACCCACGGTATTACGGGTTATAAGCGTAGAGCGTAATGGAAACAAAGAACGGAGTACAGAGGATATTTTTTTTTATTATAATTTACTGAAAGTAAACGGATTTAAGTCCGAGCACTTAAATGTGGAGGATAAAGTTGTGCTCCTTTTTAAATAAAATGGTAAAATAAAGACCAGGAAACATCAACTATTACACCGCACACTCGCGAAACGGCCACTGATCTTTGTACAATGTTGACTATTATAAGAAACCCGCAGCGATGCTTCGAAGAGAACGATCGAGGAGAGAATAGATCTATTCATTATTACAGGTCATAGCTATAGGTGACTAGTCGTGCTATACACAACACCAGGTAACCGTTTTACATGACTGGTAAAATATTCAAAATTATCGAATATTCAACGAACAAAAAATCACGAAGGACACACACTAAATTAACCGAAGATGTATTTATGCTTGGAAAACACCTGCAGCGATCACCATAGCCGCCGCGGTACTGGCTATGAGAATAGGCAACAGGTTTGACGGAGGGGGAACGACGCGGTGGTCAGCCCAAGCAGCCAAGCAGGTAGATCGCCCGCCATCATGCCTCGAGTTCCTGCCGCAGCATCCAGCAACAGGTTGGAGTCGAAGCCGCTTGTGTTCGAGTTTGAACCTCGAGCCAGGGAAGGGATCAGCTACTACTTCTTGCCAAGGATCAACGCCGACATACCTAGGAAGAAAGATCATATTGTGATCTATCTTCACAGACACACAATTCTGTCTAATGTTACATACTTTAGAAAATCGCGCTCCGAAGAAAGGCAGATGGTTGATAGGAGTAATGTTCCTAGGCAATAAACCGTCATGTTTGAAAGGATTTTATTGAAAACGTATGCGTTGATTAATAACGACCCTGTGCCGGAAACGGATTCTCGGTACTAATTATCTTTAATGACTGAAGGATGTAAAAACCCAAGAAGGCTGATTAAACATTTCCAGAATCAACAGTTCATCGATTAATAATGTGAATCTTGCATTTGAAAGGCGAGACAAGCCTGCTGAATTCAAATATTAGAAAAAACTCAGCGAAGATCTCTTTTTTTCAAATTCAAAACTTCAACAATGGTCGTGGTGAATTCTGGGATGTCATAACACCTATCATGCGCATTGCGCGGATGACAATAGTGGTGGGGCCGTTGAGAACTCTCAACGGTGGAACCATAGGTCAAACCAAGGTGGAACGTTACTAATAGTGACCTCTTCAAGTCACCTAAATAACGAAAAAACTAAGGTTACAAATTAAAGTAGACACAAGCGGCATCTGACGCTAAACAAATAAAACAATATTCTCTATCATCACGTCTGTTTCCATTGCAATTTGCAGTAGCAGATAATAGTTAGGAATTCAGGATGAGCTGTCAAGCATGACAAGTGTCAATGGGCGAAGCGGGTCTCGTTGGTAGTAGTTCAAGTTTTTCGAGATGTAAGAGGTTTGCAATAACAGTTAATTGTTACCGATCCTCTCGTGAACAGAGGAGTTTGCCGTGTGCCTAAAATCGAGGTGCAATGTTTGCGATGCATAATCCTCTTGTTGGTTCAGCTATGGCTGGGTATTGTTTACATTATTAACGTGATAGTTATTGTTTTAATCTCATGTTGTGACCTGCCTGGAGAATCCAAGGTAACCTTTATATGATCAGCAAAACGTCATAGTCGTTGTCGCCTCCGATAATTGCTTCTCAATAGATTAAACTGGGTTTAGTATAACTCCGACTTTTAAAATGGCATGTGTGTTGCTAAATCAAGACTATGTGCAAATTAAAATACCGTCGTCAGAGACGGTAGAGAATGTCACTTACTACGAGATCGAGGTCAGGATATCGACCATACAATGGACCGTCAAACACAGGTACAATGAATTTGCTGAGTTGCACGATATTTTGGTATCGGAGCATTGTGTGGAAAAAGATATTTTACCACCAAAAAAACTTATCGGAAACAAAAGTGAAACATTCATTGAAAAGCGCAGGGCTGCCTTAGAAACTTACCTCAACGCTGTCTACAATTACCTCAAAAAAGCAATGCCCAGAGAACTAGCCCTGTTTCTTGAAATGCACGTCTACGACATATTTTTTCTTCTTCAAAATATGGCTCTACAATTTTTTAACGATGGTATTTCACTCTTGGAAGCCTCACAAAGTTATACCTTTGACCCTGTGCAGGTATGTTGAGAGATTATCTTTTAATTAAGACTTGACGCTCGAGTCATTCATATCATCATTATGATTTTCATGCCTTTTGTCACTGTTTCTTCTTTCAGCTTTATGCTATCAGTGAGAGATTAAAGCAGCCTCGCCCACCTCTGGAAGTAGTAGACCGAAAGTTTGACTTTAGTCATGTCTTGGACTTTAATTCCCACTTGAAGAGTATGGTTGTTCAGGGCAACAACGTTCTCTATGGGGCAAGTAACATTTTACCATGCACACTACCTATAGAGTTTTCCACGTTTCGAAACGTGGATAATATGACTATTGATGGGTACCCTGTACACAAGATCTATGACATGGGAAATCTGCGTGACACTGTAAAAGTACTGAAGGTCTGTAATACTGGGCTAAAGAATATAGTAGAGCTGGCAATGTGCGAAGAAGTTCATAAGAATATTGCAAACGCCAATGACTCGCATCTTTGGTTGAAAGTTACTCATTTGGATTTGAGCAACAATCGAATTGAGTCTATAGATGAGGCAATTAGATTGCTACCGCATATTGAATCTCTCATATTGAACTGTAACGTTCTCTCTGAAATCTCAAACGTCACTTTGCTGCCGAGGTTATCAGAGTTACATTTAGCTTCCAATAATTTTACAGTTCTACCAGATAACTTGCATACAAAGTTGGGAAACATTGTTTATATAGACTTATCGCAGAATAAATTGACCTCATTGTCTGCGTTTTCAAAACTATATTCTCTAGAGGGTTTGGATGTGAGCTGCAATCAGATAGAAGAAATAGAGGAAATAAAATATATCGGTTGCTTGCCTTGTTTAGAAAACTTGAGATTAACTGGTAACCCTGTCTCGACAATTGTCGATTATAGAGTCAAGGTATTAGAGCCATTTGGAAAGCGGGCATCAGAAATTTGTTTAGATAATGAGAAACCAAATCAAAAAGAATTAGATACCGTCTCTGTTCTCCAGGCACTCAGAATTGCTAGAGAAGGTAAACCCTCCGCTCATAATGCTACAGAAGCTGCTTTATTCTCAGCACTGGTTCCGAGCCTTTGAATTGACCAGGTGCAGCATCTGAAAACTCATTTACCAAACTGACCTTTGGAAATTTGTCTATGATATTCTAATGAAAAGTGACTCCAAATTGTATATTTCCATGAAGACTGTAAAAATGAGCACAAAGTTCTGATCAGTTTTGTTAAATGTTAATTCAATAATGTGATTATATAACATGCAGATCTGGCTGACTTGTGACTTTACGGCGTATTTAATTTGATGAATGGTGCGTTAACTTTTTATTTTGACAAATTTCACGATATTCTGTCAGTATACTATACCAAAACACATTAGCTAATAATATAATATGCAAGGAAAAAAAACAAAAAGTTATGGCTATGGAGACTATTGTCTATAATGATATACTTATGTTTACGCATTCTGGTAATATATCTAATCAGTGCAGCAACATTGCTAAATATAGCCCATACTACGGAAAATTATTTGTAAATTAAACCCAGAACCTTCAATTCAAACCTGGATAATCATCGTTACCGATTCTTTCACGCTAGTTAGCATGACCGATTATGAATTATCCTTAATTTTTACTATAAAATTGATATTAAGAGCAAATAAGATATTTGAGAGTTTACCGATGGAATATTTTCTGTTTTCTTTCAAATGTGTTTCACAGAGCGCTCAGAGATAATGCGTGAACCTATTTTAAACGGAAAGTACTGTTGTAATTAATTACGCGTTTGACATTGTAAAATAGATTGAAGTATGAATTTTTTATCACCGTAACGATAAATACCTATATATATTATATTCTGTACATAAGATGAGCAACTATTTTGTTAATAAAGTGGAAAATCTGTGATAAAAAGCCTTATTGCCTTATTTCCTAGTAAAAGCATCCTGAAATCGGGGCAGTAAAAAAAAATTTAAATACGAATAAAAGAGCATACGATCGCAGGATGGCATTGTTCTGTTTACTTTGATTTTATTCATAATTATTTTATGCCATTTTGAAAGTATTAAAATATTCATAAATAATATTAATAATATATAACGTTTACATATAATATGCTAGGCGCCGCTTTTAGTCTTTTAAGGTACACCTAAACTAACACGTATATATAATATATATGTATATGTATAAGTTATTGTTATAAATAATTTTCTGATTAATTTTTTCTTCATCATTTTTTTCTTTTTTGTTCTCAAACTCGTTATTTTATATTTCTATCTGTATGCTGCTTCCTTTGCATTGGTCATAATTTCGATAATCGAGTATATAACGAGTATACATATTTTAACTCAACTGTAATGTAAGTTGAATAGTCGCAATTCTTGCAAAAAGTTGCGAAATACATCTTCACGATGTCATATTTCAATCTGTCAACTTACTCTTTCCTGACTATAAAACTCAAAATTCAGAAATTCAAAAAATTAATTTTGCTGACATAATCTCAGCATGAGCAGCAAGATGACAGCACTGAATTATACAGAAAATGAAAATAGGTGAGCTAAATTATCAAACGATCCTCAAGAACAAATTTCAAAAAACAAATAAATATGTTATGTGTTTTAGGTTTTACCCAAATGACACTTGCAGACAAAAAAAAGTTGGGAGAGGATATAACACAATGAATTTTTTTCGATAAAATCCTATTTAAAATGTTCATTTATTTTCCAATAATTACGTTTTATTTGTTTTTTACGTTTTGTTTGTTTTTTATTTTTCATATTCATTCAGCCGGTTAAAAAATTATGCGAATGCTCCGGAAGAATTTTTTTTTTTTATTTATTCGGTATTATATACGGGAAATCATAAGGATCCTGGTGTCATACCGGTGTGTGGAACAAAAGGATCGCGGACAGCAAGGAATATCAAGAGGAAATTAGATAGATTGGCGAGGAACAAGGAACGAGGATGGGATTGTGAATAGAATAAATAAATAAATGTTTATTTGTGCGTAATCGGGATGCGCGTTTCGCCGGATGCAAGAGGCAGAGGTGCTTCAACTGTGAGGACCCCATCTTTGCTGAGGGATGACTTGATGCTCTCTGGATTTGTTCCTTTCGGCAAAAGGAATTCACGGTTGTATTCCCTGTAGACAGATTTGCTCTCGGATTTTTCCTCGTGTTTAGCGTGAACCTAAAACGAAATAAAGAATAACAAAAAATATTATTTCCAGTCTTGTAGGTATTCCCGAATACAATTAAATCACGTGTCCGGCAGATTTTCCACATCCATGTATAAATAGATCGTGAGCTTGATTGACGGGCGATCGATAAAAGCCTAACAATAATCGCTTGGCTCGCACTAAAATCCGTCACACGAATTTCCCGTATTGTTCCTATTTTTATTTTCACCGCAGTTTGAGAATTTGTTCGTCGGACTTCGCGTTGGTATCTACAAAAATTTATACATCAAGTAGCTCGCATTTGCGATCACATACATACACCGCGGCTAGGAAGTTATCGAGCGACACACGAAATTGCGTGGACTTCATCACGCGTTACGTCAAAATATATTTATGTGAAGAAATATTATTCAACTACGAACGAAAAAAAAAAATTATTACATGATGACGATGACGAGTGTGATGACTATCGTGCAGGTTTACCGACGCGTCGGTTTTGTTTACCTGGTGTATGTATGTAATGTATGTAAGGTATTTACCAATCATGTATTCCATTCTCGCATGTGTTAACGTTATAATGCGCTGCGGTTCGCAACCCAATATCCATGATCACGCGAATGACGAAATTTCTATAAATAACATTCTGTTGTCCACCGATGTAAATTCATCGCTAAGAAGATACGATTAATACTCGAAAAAAAGACACCATCTTATACCTAATGTACAATCTATGTGCTACGTACAAGTTCGAGACAACAATAATAAATTTTATTATACCAAAGTATTATACTCATGCAACAAAAAAAGTTGGATGGCAGAAAAATTTTTTATAACAAAAACTCGACGCTCCATCTTCATATTTTATCAGTCGCATCACAGTTATTGCACTTGATCAAATAACTGAAAGAAACAAACAATGTCGCGAAATTAATTGTGAAGAAATTAAGAGTTTTGATCCACATGAGCGGCGTACGTAACGTTAGTCATCGCGTTATAAGTCATAATGCATTGAACATAGGAAAATCTAAGGTCTGGCATTCGGTCTGAAGATTTCGTAACGCGAACACGTCTTCTTTTTGATGCGAAGGTTGATGACTAAGAATTGTGCTCCTCGTCGCAGTCCAATGGACCAACGAACCGCCACGACGTCAATGGTTATTACATTATACGAAAGGAAGTCGGTTTAAATTCTCTGTTTTGCTTAAAGTTGAGTTAGCATATTGAATTATGGGCATGAAATAACCGGGCGCTAATCAGCTTCGCGAATTCCAATAGGCCCGTGGTCAGTACTCTTCGCAAAATTACGTAATTCCTCATGGTGTAGGTCAGTGAAAATAAATACGTATAGAAATCGCATCTTAAAATACCCAAGTTTTTCCTTTTTGTATTTTTTTTTTTCATTCAGTTCGAAATAAAGAAAAATCAATTTCACATCGTTTGTCTTGCGAATAATAAAGAAAGGACATAAAATTCTACGGGGACGCGGAAACTGGGGCATCGCGATCATCCGTATAGCAAATTTATATATGTATCTGCGTCGTTAGCCTCGTGGGCGACGGTTAAAGCGTGCGGGAATAAGAAGAGGACAAACACTATGTGACGCCGGCGCTATACTGTAGGTTCTATACACTTGCTCGTTCAGACTCCTCCAACCTTTCCGCGAATCGATATCTAACGATGCAGGTTTTACACGACAACCCCCAACTTCAAAATAAGCTCGAGCACTATCATTACAATTCAAGGAACAATTCTTCCCCATGAAAAATCAAGCTTTCAACATTTTTCATATGCATGATAATATCCTCTTCTTTTACCTGATCTGTGAGCTTTTTTGATGGCTGAAAAAATCTTGAATCGATTCTACGAGCAATTAGGTTTGTCCATAAGACATTTTACGAGAATTTTCGTTTAGTATAATCTTTCAAATAGCCGAGAGACACGCGATTGGTTGTTTATCCAAAGTTTGTATATTATATCATGTATTTATACTAAATTGCGATCATAATCGTATAATAACAATTTTGCCATGTGATGAGCAGACGCCGTCAATTTTAAGTTTTAACGATCGTCTGCTGCCGCACGCCCTTTGATAGCGCAGAAATAAAATAGCAGGGAACAAACCAGGTTGCATATGTGCATATGTATAGCGCGGCTAGTTTTATGCTTTAGCAACTCTTTCCAGTCCGTATACATCCACAACTTGCTAATTACGTTGCATAACTCGCAGGTACATAGCGCGACTGTTTTTAATGTGCTAATGAGTTAGCGATATTAAATTGTTACGACAAACTATGTAATGTACATAAACTAAACATATACCAGCCTGCACATAGCGTCAAATAAAATACAATAAAAAAGAGATGTGCAGTTTTGGTGATTTTTTTTGTATTCGTTCAATTTATACGAATGCAACCGGAAATGGCGGCTATCGCATGGGTTGGGATTCGCGACTTTGAATCGATTGAAATTTGAAACTAGGATATAGAGAGTACGTATCACTGAAAGGTTAAATGAAGGTGAGTCTTTGGGAAATGGCCAGAAAATTATACACCTGAACACTTCTGACTGGAATATACAGTACATGCGTGAGTCATACTTTTGTAGGTATAGGTATATTATGCACGCGTTTATCACAAGCTTGCGGTTTTTCTTTTGCAAAAAATATCAAAGTAACGTTATGTCATGTATAATGTTACGCACGATGTATATTCATGTGTATAACCGTTATTCAACGTGTAACATAAATAGTATTTTCATTAGAAACTTGCGATCTCGTTTCCTCTCGTACAATATACTGCCCTCGTATTATAATAATTTTCATTTCGGATAGAAGCTTTTCTTTTCTTTTTTTGTTTCTTTCTCGTCACGATGTCAATTTTCTGGGAAATTACAATATCCGACATACATAATCGCGACGTATACGGATAATTTCTTCGCATGAATAACTCTGATGTGGCACAACCAAGGCAGGTGCGACTTTACGCGACGCGAAGTATGTTTGATCATAAATTTTATTGCGACTATTTTGAACAGTTCTCAAGTTCATACCGTCGTCACCTTGGATGCCGTCACATCTTCGGCCAAGGGCCGAATAATAAATCGGTTGCATTAACGATATAAAAATAAAACAAAAAAAAGAAACGCCCGCCGCATATCGTCCGCATGTATTCGCATCGTTAAATCTCATACCGCGAATACAACGCCCGCGGTTTTTGAGACGTCGTAGTGATGAAATTTTGTCGCAGGGTAAAATCTCAGTTGGTAGCTATATAATATGTATTTCTGGAATCTTTTTGCCGAGCTTGCCAACCGCGGGCCACTAGGTATATGGGAGAAGTCAGAGTAGTCGTCCAAAGTCGTCTGCGGTAGGTATGTATATATATTTTAGCAATGTAAAATTTGGGTCGCAGACGGTGGTCCAGATCCACCGGAGCCATTGCACACTCGAAAAGTTTGCCAAGCGAAATGGGAAATTCTACATACACGTACACACATAACATGGTTAGCGAGTGACACACATAGAAATATGTTTTCTTTTTTTATCCTTCAAAAAACATCAATTTATCAATTACTTCAATTATAATCAACTAAAATATTCTTGCTGAACTTAAAACAGTTCTGCAGTTAAAACAGTTCTGCAGTTACCAAACAAAAAAAAGGAGAAAGATGTAAATAAAATAAATTAATAAGTGTACGGAATAAAATAACTTCAATTGAAAGAGCAAGGGCGAAAAAATTTTTTCGCTGTGCACCGGGTAATTAATGCGCGGAAATTAATAAATAAGATCAGACAGCCATGTCACGGTTTACAAGTGAGTCGCGAAACGAATACCTCATACTCGCGTATTCCACATGATATTATTTGAATGTATAGATATACGGATACTTAAAACCTAGCGAGTCGTATTCCGCAAACCGTAGGCCGTAAAGTCGTGGGCCGTGGGTTGGCCGCTCCCCTCTTGAAGTTGCATGTATATATGCAGCATCATGATGTGTATACTGTAATATCGATCTCTCCCTATAAAAGGCAAAACCCTGATGTTGAGCTGCCGCAGTAACGAACTGGTAATTCTAGACCCACGCAAAGTAAAAAGCCAACCGCGTCTGTCTCTTGGCTGCTGTTTCTGCTGCAAGCACTAGCTTGGTAATCCAATACACGCCTTGTATAACAATCACGATTCTAGATGCATTTTTGAGCGGTCTTCTTCTTTTCTTTTTTTTCATCGATTTCAATTTTCTCAATACACAGCGTGGATTATGTAGTTTATATAGTTTAATAGGGATCATGAATCTGCTTTCAATCTAAACACAAAACTAACAGTGGCTAAAACGGCGTATAGGTATGTAACTGTATGTGTATACGTAACTCGGTCCGCCGGTCTATGAGTCATTCGCTAAATATAATCTTTACTCTTTGGAACGATATGCAAGATATTTTGTTCGATAGGTCGTTCTGTCAGTTGGTCCATCAGTTTCAAGGTTTTTCATGCAATCGCTGTATAGTTTCTTTATATCCCATCCGCTCTAATTGATATATAGGAGATAACGGAAATCTTTGTAATTAAATATATTATGCACCCGCAAACAATTTTTTCCTCCATTTTTACTTTCAATGCATCCATCCATTCGAACGCATTACGTATCAGTCGTATAATGAGAAGATAATTACGAAAAAGAAAAAAACTGTGCGATTAATATTCGCATGTCCATATTATAGCATCGCGGTGTCACGCGTCGACCTTTGGAGGTCATTTGATAATTTTGAAAAGTATTTAAAGAAATCTGGGTCTAACAATAAATACGAAGGAATTGATACTCGCCAAAATATATCCAAAGAAAAAAATGGAAAAATCTGTAATAATAATAAAAGGACATACAGCCAAGGATGATGTTGGCCCTTTTAGAGGCCGGCAGACCGGCTGTACTTGACCCTAATTTTTTGAACCTTGACCACTATCCCTAATGAAAATTTCACACGATTCTATTCGCCGTGTCATACGAAATGTAATTATTTTCTTGCAGAGAATATAAATTACGCGGTGGAAGTAGCTTAAAAAATTCATTCATCTATTTCATAGCTGTGTGAGTTTGTACCAAACGCGATGATGTTTGAAATTTTTTTAGACGTTGTACAAAAAAACGATCCAGATTCATCGTAAGGATAAAAATTTGAGAAAAAAAGCTAATAATAAATAATAATAAAATGGAAAATCCAGAAATTTCAAAAAACCAAGTATCGATTCGTAACGCGTGGCGTTTGGAATCATCGAGAATTTGGTTACGTAATCGAAAAATAGCAAAACCCATAATCCTCTTCCTCTTCATTTGTCGGTTGTAATTTATTGTAATGCGCGTAATAACTTGTCACCTCAAGGAGACTCGGCATTACCTACAAAGACCGATTCGTGACGTACGTGACTTATGCCTTTTATATCGCCATTCAAATCCCCCGCGCACTTGCCTCTCTTCCTCTTTCCTCTTTAGCTCGACTCGCGTCTGCAACTCTTTCATTCCTTATTACTTCCACGACCGCAAAGACAAGTGCAACGACCTCGTATTTATACTCCAGGTAAATTATATTATACATATGTACATAATCTGCGTTTGCATAACGGTAATAAATCGTGACCGGCAAAAATTATTACATATTGAAAATAACTCATTCACGTGTTTTTTTTTTCTTTTTTTTTTCTTGATAGAAATTTAACTCGTCTATTCATCTCGAGCAATTTTCGTTTCAGAATCAACAAAATCAAAAAGATATATCCAACAGATTCCGAACTTACTTTTCGATTTTTTTTTCAAATTTTATATCTGGTATTGGTATACAATACCGACATTATTCCCTGGGCTTCGTTACCACGACGACCGGTCTTCTGATATTTTTGGAGCAAGTTATTTCTGAGGCCCCTTTCCTTCGGCTATATCCACAGCTACAGCCACATGCTACTAAAGCTCCTGGCGCCGGGACTTTAGAGACGAGAGGAGAACTTTATACGCCAGCTACGTACTATACTTCGTTGATTTTCGATTCCATTCCTTCGCATCTACTTTTCCTTTTTATTCTAACGAACGAAAACTTTTTCGGATAAAAATAATTCCGACAGATTTCAGTATGTGCGATCGTGCACGTGGTACTACGGATTCGATTTGATACGCTTCGTAAAACAATTATCGGTAGAAAAAATTTCGTACATATGAAATTTAGGTATAATATTCAGCCATTTTTGATATTCGCTAATTTTTATTATAATTCGGTTAAGCCGACTTTGAAATCGTAAAGAATACGTAAATACGTACAGAAACAGGGGCGCGTTTGTTATAGCAAAATTTACAACTGCACATAAGGAGAGAGCGCGAGTATTATTTGCCGGTTATTTCAGTAGCTCGTTATTCGATAACCGGGCGAAAATCTTTCTATGTGCGGAAGTGACGTTTGCGATCACGTCGCCGTTCGAAGCACGTTGTATATTTGATAAACATCGTTCCGTTTAATTTTACCTGCCGCATATTACGTTGCATCTCGTGACCTCGATTCGATCAATTTTCAAAATTAATTAACCTGAGCTAACACCGCAAATATTTTAACCGTCGATAAAAGCTCACCAGCAATTTGTTGTCGACGGTTTTAACGACAATTTCCTCTGGCGTATACTTCGAAACGTCGAATCTCAGCTTGAGGGATTTGTTGCCACCTTCATCCTGGATCAGAGGACTGTCAAGGCCGTCGAGCCAGGTATTGGAATCGTGATGAGGGGTCAACGAGCTGTTTTGTGTCTGTTCCTGCGTCGTTTTGCTGCAAAGAGAAGATGGAATTTAATCAGATTTGGTATTTTTTTTTTTTTTTCAGTCAATTGCAAAAATACGATTTTAAACAGGGGCCAAATAATCATCTTTCAAATCAGACTACACATACTTCACATCACGTGATTGATACGATGGACATCCACAAATTTATACATGACGACGATTACAATGAAACGATCCAAGAGATAAATTGATTAATTCGAGACATATTCAAACGATGATACAGCCGATGGGGTACCAAAGAACAAAAAAAATTTTTTTCAATGTATCACAGGTACTAAGATCATACAATCTATTTTATAAAACTAATTGAATAAAATCTAGACTATATTGTAATTAATTAAACTAATCGCTAATATAATTGTGAAATTGGAGAGTTCTGGTGTGCGTAAGATTATAATGATCTATATAAATCTACCATTAAGATTTAAGTTATCAACGAACGTGCTTATAAAATACTAACCAAACTAAAAATAAAAAAAAAGACATTCACGTGTATTAGACGATCGATAAGCTCAGGCAGTTATTTTGTTGTACCCAAAAGTATATGAAGGATCTATTCACATGCAAGTCTTAACTATGAAAATGAGAAAATAATCAAGCTTAGAAATGGGTGATGAATGATAGAGAAAATGCAAACGGTCGATTATTTTCCAATAACAGTGTTAATTATACATGTATATTATACCTATACAGCGATCAGCGGAAAGAGCAGCAGGAAAAAGAGGAAGGATATCGCAAGGATCAGAGGTAACGACCCAGCGTCACGCGAGGTTAAAGATTCGGCGGTTTGGAAAACGTCACCGTTGAAAAATGAATGAAAAAATATATTTGAGGTAAAAAAAATTACCTCAATTGAAGGGATAATATGCAGATAATCGCCACGGATTATCTGCATATTATCGTCATAATTGTTGCAGTGAACTACCGGATGATAAATTAACATTTTCGCATGTACACCACGGGGAGCTGACTGTTGCAGGAAAGTAATTTCTGTCACGTGACGACTATTATTGTCATTATTAACGTTTGCACATTAAATACTACTATTATATGTCCAATAATTCTGCCACTCTTTCCGCTTCCCGGTGACACCATCACGCGCTCTAGCGACTACGCTATCATATAGTCACTGTTGCTGCATTGCAAATGTTGAATGAAAAAATGTACTGCAGTGCAGCTAAAACTTTTGATATTCGTATCATAATATTGAAATGCGTGACGTATGCGTGATGATGATGATTATAGACGTACAATATATGCAGTGAAAGAGGCGCAATAACGACGAAAAACATAAATAATTTCATTTCATTTTAATATGAAAAAAAAAGTGAGAGAAGCCCAAAAAATAAGTTCAGAACAAATTTGAAAAAGCGCGGCACATTGAGGTATGCGAATGGAAGCTACTCATTCATTAATTTTTTTCTTTCTTTTGATCGATTGATTGATTTTTTGTTTTCTTATTGTTTTGTGTCACCTGGAGAAGCTGTCGAAGGCAGATTTTGAGGTGGGCACAGCGCTATCCAGGGTCTCCCAATCACCTGTTGTCGACTTCGAGGTTCGGTGTTCACTTGTCATGTGGTGCGTGCTTCAAATTAGTCACCAAGATGCCAATTGCCAATCAGCCAATTCACGAGATAGGGACGCGACGGGGGGTCAGTCGAGGGTTAACGTCAACACGTGTTAATGTTAGTTAATATTGTCAATGCGCATAATCATATCTTAATTTAAAAATTAATTATAGAATATTTAGAGATAATAATAGGTATATTCGTGTGTATAGATGTGTATCTCATTACCTATAGTCGTCATAATTAATTCGTTATTTCTTATGACGATGAAATTAATAATCCTACACCTGTAATTACCACCAGCGAATGAAAAGTGAAAAATAAGAAAGCTGAGAGAGAAAAGAAAAAGAACCGAGGATAAAAACCTTCGACCGTACCTTAGAAAAAAGTATGAAAAAGAACTCAATTACTCAATTATGTAAACCTATAGCAAGGTAGGATATAAACCCTCTTAATTTTTTGGTGTGAAAATTTTACTCCCCTTGTAAACGGGAAAAAAAATTTGTCTACACTTAAATTTGAGTTAAACCTGCGTTGCTCCGACTGAAAAGATTAAATTTTGGATTCCGAAAGAGAAAAAAAGCAGAAGAAAAATTTTAGAGACATAAGATAAATATATTCGCGAAGACTAGTATTGGCAAACCCTCGCAAAACTTGTATGCATAAATTTTGATAAACTTGCACCAAAGTACATCCGCCGTGAATCAAGACGGTATAAACCGGAAATGACGTGCGCAGGGTGCATAGATCGTTCGACTCGAGTTCAATGACCCCATAGGAGTGCTTTAAAGTCACATCTCTTCGGTAATACATGGAGAATCTAAAATTTATGGACCACAGAGAAGTTTTTGTACAGATGTATAAATTCTTTTTTTTTTCTCGTTGGAACGTTTTTCGTTACGCAGATTGGAGCCGCTTTACGTGACCGATGAACTCTGAGTTGTTATGGAAAAAAGTAAGATTTTTATTTATCCGGGTAACATCCATCACTCAGGTCTGAGAAAAGGTCAGTTTACCAATAAACGATGGACGATGTAATAAATGCGAGACTAAAACCGTGAAATCACGAAACCTAAAATCGTGCATCTGGTGCTGCAGGATAATGTTTTCTCTAAAAGCTGTGGATACTCGAATCAGAAATTACAGCTGTTTCAGAGCTTGCGAATCCCGTTCGGTGGATCGCAAAACGAGCTATTTTTGAACAGGGATCTTTTTCCGCGCTGACCCCCGAGCGGACGTTTACGTCGAACGTTCTCGAACTCACGAACCACGATATACCGCGATTCCGAGTTGATTCTCTCTCCAGGCTCTCATACAGCTGCCCTGTATAGGATTAATCCGAAGGCAATCGGACTTGTAACAAACGGAATAACGACCTTTAGTGAACTCTATCCGTGAGCGAGGTCCCTGTTCTCATGCAATAAGGAGGCATTGTTGTCTGCGGGATAACTCCTGCCCTTCTTTCCCATTCTCCTTTTCTTTTTCTTCTTCTTTTCCCTTTTCTTATTTTCTCACCGTACAGTTCTCCATGTAGAATTTATAGACTATATTCTGTTTATTTATTTCTATTCTTTGACTAAAGTGAAAATAACTGCGATAAAATTCTGTCCAATGTTTTTTTATTTTTTATTTTATTTTGACAGCGCAGCTGAAAAATCTTTGTAAAGATCTGAAGAAAAAGATGGGAATGAAGGAGAAGGGGAGATCAAAGCGAGCTAAAATTATTTAATACTCTCAACTGCGATGGTTTTTATCCGATCGCGTAAAGAAATTCAGAGAAATTCTTCAGCAAATCCAAAATGTCCGAAGGATAACGATGAATGCTCCCGCACAATCATCACACTTTTTATGGTTGTACGACAATTATAGATTTTTCCATATTTGGTATACTCGCTGACACTGACACATAAACTAGTAACGCGAGGGTCCAGCGTACGTCACCAATAATTATGATTATTTTTAGTCAAGGGAAAAGAGACGTGAATATCTATAGATTACAAGGAACGACGAAGAGAGTTGACGGGATCAGAAAACCCTGAGCCAGTTTTTCCCTCCATTTCGACCTTTACCCGTACGCATGTACTTCCAAAAATGGATTGAAATATGTGGGTTAAGTTGAGCCACTCGCTACACGCACTCCCTTGCCAATTACGGATGTCCTTTGCATACGCCTTCTTCTTTTTCTTTTTTTTGTTTTCTTCTTTCGAAGATAGATCCCGTTTATATGCGACGAGAATTTTCTTCCGAGGGATTGAAAAAAAAACAAAAAAACTCATCGCACCGTTGCATCGCTCCTGGATCTCAATCTCGTTCGCGAGACTAGGGCACGGGAAGTCGCGTCAATTACAATATACCGGAAGTTATATATGCTCCATTCGACGCGTCTACTCCATTAACTCTTTGTTTTAAATGAAACTACCACGACCATCACGTGTGCTATGATATTATAAAGATATAGATATATTCTCGGAGCATGTAAAGTAGCGCAGCTAAAATTAAACCTGCAGCACTACATTTATGCATATTATACACATACGACTTCACAGATATTTCTCAGAGTCTATAACATTTTCCAACACATGAGCATTCGTATGCAATAAATTCATATTATTTTTTTTGAGGCGCTGATTCTTTTTTCTTTCTTTTTTAGTTTTCGTATTGAAAATTAAAAGGTCCGCGCATCATGATTTTATTGTAGAGGCAACAGGCATCCGGTTGGGTTGAATTAACGAGTACGTAGCGTGCGAAGAAGCTTGACTAATAATTTAACTCGTTCATATTACGATAAGTAATTCACTTAAACCTGCGAACGTGTAGAGAAACTCTAATCTAATGACACTGGATCACGAAGATCGACGTATATAACGCCGTAGGAAATCGGAATGACTCGATCGTAATTTCTGGTTCGTTAAGTGCATCATCTTAAATTCTTGACTCAGCAACCTCTGGCCTTTGAATATAGACCCGATACTTGAATCTTCGGTAATTAAACTTTTAAATGATGTTTAAAACTTTGAACTAATAAATGCAGTTCTCGATCGATAGATACCAAATGAGCAATTTTAAAGATGGTATATGTGCGGTATTTTATTATACTAATTTAATCGAATCTTTAGCCCCCGAAAAATTGGTGAACGATGAAGAAAGATAAATTTACATACCAAAACCTGATGACGGTTTGATGATTACCGGGAAAGACTTCGTCGTCAAGAGTCATTTTTTATCGATATTCAATCAATTGAATGGAATTTACTTGAGAACTTGGAACGAAGTTGCACTTGCTATTCGAATATAGGTATGCAGTACAGAAACTAGTAGTTAAGAGAGAATTTTCAGTTTAGTTGTTTGCTGAACGAGTTCAGAAAAAGGACTACGCGTTGGAGTATCGGTATAGTGAGCGCGGGGTCTCTTAGATCTCGACAATTGTCCATATATTCACAATCTAAAGGTACACGTCGAAGGTGGGCAAGAAAAAAAATTTAAACCCACAAGGGAGGTGGGGGAACTTATGAAGTCACGTGACTTTGAGGTAGATCGCGCCTTTCGGGTAACTATATACGTATACGAGGACGCGACAAACACGTCATCGCACGGTGTATAGTGAATTACGTCATCGATGCTAATTATATTCATCTAATGTACCCACAGTTTTATCAAATTTCCTCCCCGGAAGATAAAAAATTGGAGACAGGTCTTATCTTTTTTTTTCTAATTTCTCAATCAATTCCCACGGCTTACACTCGCCTAGTTCGTTTATAATTCCAAAACACAACCCCGGACGAAAACGAATCTAGTTTTCTCATACAGAAATACATCTCCGCGATGCAGAGCAATTTCCAACCCTCGTTTACCACCCGGGTCCCCAGGGATGAGAGAAAATCCAAGGGGGAGTATAAATGGGATTGAGGAGCCCGAGGGTTTTAGGAACTTCCTATTCTCCCATGTTACATACCCCGTATATATGAATCTTGTTATAAGTGTAATACATTTTTCAATATTGTTGTTCAATCTGTATTTTCTCAGTTACTAATTTTCCAATTTCTCATCCCAGCTATCAAAACGAAGAATTATCCGATACGGGCATCGTGTGCACGTGTATGACTTATGATTTACGTGAGTTAGCGAGTTAAAAATTTTTAGGAATAAAAAAATATACTGCACTAGACGCACGCGAGGAGGCTGGTGGGATCGTTTTTGACGTCTGTGCAGAGATGATGGCGTGCCGGATGCGGATGTCGAAAATAAATCCAACGTTCCGTTATTATACCGCGGGAAGAAAAAATAAAAAAAAAATCTTTTCTTTTTTTCCCCCATCGTTTCCAGTCGAATTAGATATCATGGCAATAAGAAATTTGAAGAAGTTTCGAAGCGAGCAGCTAGTCTATCGTTGGTGTGTAAGAAATTTTTTAAGAAGAAATATCAACCGCTGCCAGGCAGCTAAGTAAACAGTCAATAATAACATGAATCGTATAGACCGTGACGCGTTTCGTAAGCAGACTTTAACTTTGCGGGTTGTCCGCGTGAAACTTGATTAGTTCTAAAAACAGAAACTAGAAAACTAAAAGCCGCAGTAACTTTTCTGCAGCCGGGATTAATGGCATTACAGTAATACGTGCTCTAAAAAAATTTGTCAAATTTTCTAACCCGCGACATTAGCTGATCAAGAAGAATAACAGGCCGCTACGGCCGCAGGTGGAAAAATAAAATAAACTACGGCTCGTTATTAGAGGAACAAAAAAATCAAAAAGAAATAAAGAGACAAACCTTTTTTACAAAAGAAAGCTGTCTACCGTATCGTCAAGTGTTTTTTATTTGTTTTATTTTCTAACTATACATAAGCTGACGGTTCTAAAGACGTAGATGATGAAGGATTCTCATCGCGCCCTGAATACTTTCTTAACTGTAGTTCAACGGTTTTGTGATTTCAACTAATATTAATCTTCGATGAGACAACCACGAGATCTGCAATATATATTCGGTGTAAAATAACCATACCTATAGTATTACGGTTTCATGGGGGGAAAAAAAAACATAAAAAATACTAGGCTGCAGACAAGCGTACCTATGGACAAAATAATATGTAGATTCGAAATCAGCCATTTTTCGCTGTCACGAAGCAAATAATTATCCGGTCTCCCTACATAACTGTGAGCTTGAAATCTGAAGGTAGGTAATTTCCGTGGCAGCATGAACTACGACGTTTTGTAAACAAGTTCAAATAAATATTAATAAATTCACGCACTTTATTCGATCAGTTTTTTTTTTTCAAGGATAAAAGCGATAACCGGGATAAAATATATACGTTTACTCGAGTACCATGTTCCTGGTGGGCGACTTGAAGCCTGAAGTTACGATTCGCTCCTTCTGGATCTACTCCTTTTATTATTCATTGCTCTTTCTCTTTTGCATTTTCATTTCCATTTTCTCTTTTTCTTACGTTAGCTCTCCCACGCGCGCTCACCGGTCGGTAATAAAAGCGAAGAATCAGAAAGCCTCGAGGCTATCTCTTCACCGGGAACCGACTGACTGAACCTCTAAAAATAGCGCAAGAGTTACCAAAAATATATAACGATCACCCAATGTAAAAAAAAAGATGAAATGAAGAGTAAAGAAAATTCTAGAAAACCGGTATGACTTATTGAAAACGTCGGGCTATAATTCCGGTGCACCGAGTTTATTATTAGTCATTATATCATAATTATCATACACGTTGCATTCCTCGATCATTCACGTGATGATAATAAACCTCGTGAGTAACAAGTTTTCATAAAATTATACTAAGGTGAAATCGATTCTCTCCGTTCTGTTTCTGGCATCATCTGCATCGCAAATTTTTGAACCCACACTGCTAGTTTTGTGTCTGGCAAGTAACAGAACACGCTCACACAACTATTGCAAGTCCATCTACCCCTGCGTGCAACCATTTCAACTTATATGCCGCACGTTGTTCTATATACACGTCGAAAGCTTACATAGAACGACGTGGATGCATACCGAATGAGTTCGTCGATATTTATAGTCGCCTCTCTCCGTTTCTCGCCTACTTGCAATTTTAAATAAATTATTTGCCTCAATTTCCGCTGCCCGCATTTAATGCACGGTAAAAAAAAAATTCACCCTTTTTTTCCAGATGAATGATTTAAAGAAGAGGATTACAAGACCAGCGACGGTTAGAGTAATAAGTGTCGTAATATTGACTCGGTGTCTTTGATAAAACGAATCTGGATTTATTCACGTTGTTATCGGTATCGGACTCTTCGAATATCTGCAAGATCTTATCGATCAGATGTACGATCAAAGAATTATACATAATATAATAATGTACAATAAATTTGATATATTTTTTGATTGCATTATTAGAGAGCGTGAGTCTTTGCTTTTTATATTCAACGTGAGTTTTACATTACGTTCTCACTGCGTGGTCATTATCATTATCTTTAATTAATAAGATGATGAATTTTTTTCTAATTTCTCTTTTTCTCGTTTAATTTCCGTGATCGATTTCGCCCCTCGTAATTAATTCATTGACCGGAGTAGTGATCAATTTTCTAGGTGGGCCTGCCGTTGTACTTTTGAATATTGCACGAGGGGTTGCCAACCCTTGCTTAATCGATACTCTAGTTTAAAACTTTAATCGCATAACACAATGACATAATATCCTAGCCAATAATAAATTATATACGTGACATTTTTGTAACCCAAATTCTATCCTCTTCAGAACGGTAGGTACGTGAAAAATTGGCACAGAAAATTAAGAATCTGGAGCACATAGGCTAGATAAAGAGAACGAGTTTCCGACGGAATGATTAACGAGAACGACGCATTAAGAATGAGATCGATATCTTGATACATATTATAATATAATGACGATGATTCGCAGAGTTGCATTATATTTATGTACATTACGTTATAAGCAGCAGTATAAAAATTAAAAATTGAAAAAAGAAAAAAAAAATTCCAAGCCATTATGCAAATTCGTATAACAATTTGCCGGTATAATTAGTGATTACACATCACTCGTAATACACTCGGGTATAATTCTTGATGTATGAAAACAACCACGGATGATTTTTTTGTTTTTTATTTAATAGACATTATTCCAATGGAATATTTAAAAAAAGAAATAACTTGCGGCTTCAATTTTTCAACTATTCATTATTATTTATTATGTATGCAATCAAGTATGATTAGTCGCGATTATCGACTATCGATCAATAAAAAACTCGCAGCAAGCTAACGCGGTAAGTTGAAGCGATATTCAAATCGTAGTGGGCGGACTTGATTGCGAATTGCATTATCGATCGCGTATTGGAGTTAAAAAAATAAAATAAAAACAAGACGCACAGTTTCTTCGGTAATTATTATTACAGGTGAGATAAAATGGCTCGGAGAGAAATAAAAATCGAGAAATACGAATACGCAGACGAAAAATCAATGGCGCAGAATTATACACCTGATTCGCTCAATGGGCTGTTCTCGTCTGATTGAAATTGATTCTCCATATATTATTAGAAGGTGTTGGTTGAATGAGTCGAAAGGTATGACTTGTTGACAAATAGTAGATTGAAATGTACCTGGTGGTGCTCTTGAAGAAATTGTTGCTTTCACGGTCCATGAGCTTGCTACGGAATTTTGACATCTCGTCTTCCATCTTGCGCATTTCGGCGTCAAATCTTTCACGAATATTTGCAAATTCGGAATCGAGTACGCTGATCTCACGAAGTTTGATGGGAATGTCGCGCCTAATACCACTGTCAGCCATTTTTATATATATATTGATTCGCTTTTTGTTTTATTTAAAATTTTTTTTTTATATCTGTCTTCGAATGTGTTATTCGACGACTTTATTCAGCGTTTCACTATATTCAAAAATCGTCTATATCCACTCACTAAAACGCACTCTTCTGTTTTAGACTTAGAAATTTCTAAGACCGATTATACTCGTTTTGAACGTCAGTTACGTACGACTCAAAGTCTCGCTTAATAGTAAGCGCGGGACGCGTGCGACGCTTTAAATAGAGGCAAGCTTTACGAAAGATTCGGTCAATCTCGGCTAACTTCGGGATCATCGAGATGCGCGGGGGCTGAACTCGTGGAATGTTCAGGAACGCGATTCCTTCAATCCTCCCCTCACTCCCTCGCGATCTCTTTCTTCCTCCTCTTCTTCTTCTTCTTCTTCTTCTTCTTCTTCTGCTTCTTCTTTTGCTTGTTGCAAACGTCGCGAAACCGCGACTATACTTCTTCGCAAATCGCGGGGGTGGACGAGTGCCCGACAATATTGCCAATGGGGCGTAGGTTTGAAAAATATCTATAGATATTTATTACAGTTCGTATTGTTAAATATTCTATTTTGCATCTAGAGACTCACTCTTGTTTCTCGATCCAAGAATCGTCTAGCAGATACATATTTATCATTATGATACGTGACTAATCCGAAAGCTATGACCAAGCGGTTTTCTGAGACCTTATTAAGCGGGAATCTAGAATTTACGGGAAATTATTAACGAGAACAGTTTCAGGGACAGATAAATCTGTGGTGAACCAAAATAGTTTTCCAGTATTTTCTTCTCTCACTTTTTTTTCTATCGTAGACAACGAGGGGATGATTTTATTTCTGTAAAAAAGGGATACTTCGTTCACATGGCGTATACCGAGCTGACAAATTCCAGTTTAAAACCCTCTAACGAGGTGTGTCCCGTTTTCAAGACGTTAATTGGTTAATTAGCGTAAGCAACGAGCCGCCTAGTCTGACCTGTTGAGACTATTAGATCTATCCGTTCGTTGGATAGCTGCAAAACAGCTTTTAAAGCTCCTGCATCACGTCTCGTTACGGTGAATCAAGAAAACAAGCTTTCCTTACGCCCGCACCCAGTATGACCTATAGTATTAATTGAACTAATTAGAATTAAAAAATAAGGAATCGTATTTTACGTATCAAAACTCGTATACCTACACATGCGATCCCAGATGTCCACGTCTTTGGAAGAGCCGGATCAGATTTGAGAAAAAAAATATTAAGAAATAAAAAAAAAATGATCAACTACACGTCGGAAATTTGATACGATATCGGCGTAATAACACGGTGGGTACAATCTCCACGTGCAACGTTCATGTATAGCACCATGTATTATTCATGAGGCACCTTTGTAAGGACGAAAATGAAGTGCGTTTCGAGTTTCATATGTCAATATTAGAAACATTATTATTTCATGACACGTGAGAATCTGAGTAGGTTTCCTGGTTATAGATTTCTAGAACACTACAATTCGTTTGTATACCGATCCAGCAGAATTTTACGTTGGGTACCACGTGACAAATTCAAACAAATAACTGGTATAACGTGTGTGTGTTGATTTTTTACCGCGTATAGATGAAACATGTAGTTGTAGTTACGTGTCGCAAATTGCGAGACGTCAGATGATCGCATCCGCGGTATAAATATGGCTTGGCTAGCAATAAACACCTGACGTATTTCTACGCGATGATCGTGTTTACATTGAAAAACTATTTCCGTACCTCAACAATAATCGGAAAACTATGAAACTCCCTGTCGAAACGCCCCAAGTCACAAAATTCCAACGACATATGCGACCGCGAGAAAAGAAGGAAAAATTCAAATTCCGATCAAACCAACAATTATTTGTTGAAGAATTTTTATCAAAAACGCTGCAACGTCTGCTGATAATACTTCTGGTTGGAATTCCGGTAAAATCTGCATATTTTATTTGATGGATCAAAGCGGACATACTTCCTGTTAAAACTAAGGTTTGGATCCAGTGATGCAGAGTCTACAGGATTGTGCTATTTCGGAACTAGACGCCAACGTGAAAAGCACGTCATCTACTGGATCTGAATGGATGACGTAACGGACGAATCAGATGTTGTTTTTTCTTGTATTGTTCTCAACTATAGTCTCGCGGGGGTCAAACCATATCGAGTATGTTTGTACGTTGAATGTCTGTCCGGATTCCCTCGCAATAAATACATGTGAGTGTGTCGTGTATGATAATATGTGAGGATGAATCAACCCGCCCATCGGTGGCCAGCGACGCGACGCGACGCGAATTCGATGTGACGACGACGACGACGCGACGAAGCGATGCTGACCACAGCGAAATCCTCTGTTGTCCAACACCGTAAAAGACCACGTTGATACTAATGAATACATGATAATTCATACACGTGTAATTCGCGTTATACGTATTATACCTGCGTACAACGCGTTATGTGCGAATCATATCAACGTTTTACCAAATATGAATCGAACGGTGCAAAGTTATATCTCTTCCACGCATACGCCGCGATACATCCACCTGTATTTCATACAAATATACTTTTTCATTTTTCGAGCCAAACACAATAACGTTGTATGGTGGGCGAGCAGCTTGAAAGGTGGTGTTTTAAAATCTGTCACATGTCAGCTAACAAGAAATGAGGAGCGGAGGTGAAGTCGATCAGATCAGATGAGGTGAACGCAATATTCCGTGACGATTAATCCGTGCGTGACCTAAGCACGGGCATAACTTACGTCAACGATATAGGCACGACTGTATACACCTACGTTGTGACGTCACGAACGGTCGAGCCCTAGTACAGTTGATGTCGCGGATCGATCCTTGGACAAGTATCCTTGAATTTATTCATTTTTTTTTTTTTTCTTTTTCAATTCATCACATAAGACCCGTGTCGCATGCGTCGATCTCAATTTTTCGAGAGAGAAAAATTTTAGTTCGTAGAGAAATGTTTGGTTGGAAGAAGAGGAAAGAAAATATGTATGAGAGGAAAACGAGCACCTTACAGCTGCGTGGGAGGACCCGAACTATACTTGTGACATCACGCAACGAGTTAAACACAGTCCGGTCGAAAGATCGATCGTTGAGAACCGCATTGCCAGTCCGAAGGCGTTCAAAACACCACGAGGTGTATTTCTCAAATATGGGGCGAGATATTGCCTGTATTGGTTTTTTTCTTTGTTGCTCTAAAAAATTGCAACGTGATTTGCACGAAAAAATGATCAATGAAAACTTCAACGGATATTTGTGGAGAATCGAATATTGATGTGAGGAATAAATTTGTTCAATTTTTATTTAACCTTGCGAAATCGTTGTCTGGTAATAATATAAATGAATAATACCGGAATACATGAATCGTACACCAAAAAATCCGTGGGCGCGATTAAATTAGACAGAACGAAGCCCGTGGCCTCAGTCCATTTTATGACGTAGCCCATCATGACGGCGGTTGCGTTGTAAATCGATACGAATGTAAAGAGGAGAAGGAAATAACTTCTCTATAAAATATATAGTCTATAAATTAAGGTAGCTAATTTGATAATGCACTGCTCGTTATAACCGCACAAAAGGGTTTGATGGCATTAATCTACCTAACGAGATCGAATCTTAATTAAGATTCAAGTTACGATCGGTATTTCGCACTTAACACTGTGCCAAATTCCTCATGCTTTTTAGTTTACTGCCCAGCTCGTGCAGTCGGCCTTAGCCTTCGGATTTAATTTTTGAACGGTCCTATTCGCGAACTTGGCCGAATCGGTTGGTCTGCACCAGTAAACTCTCAATTCAGGTTGAAAAATCGGGTCGAAGATTCAGGGATGCCATCGGGATCCTAATTTCTGGGGTGTACCGGGACTGTGGTCCTGACCATGTATATAATCGGGATGGTAGTCTCGCTGAAGATGCCAACGTCTGGTATGTCAGGAAAAGAAGCAAACCGAAACAGCGTCTGAGATACGTACGTAAGTAACAGCCACTGTACTATTTATAGTCGAAGAAAATTTGAAACATCTACGAATCCGAGATCTAGAATCAACCCGACTCGGTGATCACTGGTATAGTATGTAGGGTGCATTTGAGTCGGTGAAAAAAATTCTGATCTACGCAGTGATTTATAGATCTTTACAGATTCTACGACGACCATGATGATGACGATGATGATAATGATGATGCCGTACCTCTGCTGATTACGCAACAAATTCACCTGCAGTTTCAACCCGATGTAGCTGCAATCATGGATTAGGTGGATTTGTGGGATTTTATTTGCATCGGAATGACATTGACCAATCCCTGTGCAGCTCGAGCCTGGGATGCATGTTGCATACATTTATTATCTAGATCTGTTACATACCTAGACTAGGAGGCGAAGGAGGAGGAGGATATTCTGGTGTATGCAGAGTGCTATTACTATACAGATGCAAATAAATCAGTGAAGTAGGTGATGTCAGATGGTCGGACGCATAGCTAATGCCCGTGCTCATCATCGCCGCGAGCGAGTCCCATTATATCTACATCAGATGGTAGGAATACGCGTATAATGTACGTAGTACGTGTTACGTTATAGAGACAAGTACAAAGTATAAAACCAACGTAGACATGGAACGTTGAAGTATTTTTTACAATGAGACAAGCCTTGTCGGAGATGAGGGGTCAAGTCTAAGGACGAATAGCGCAAATAGAATGTGATGCGATGTGCAATTGAAAGCGGACGAACTTTGAACGCAAAAAGTACAATCGACAATTGAATCATTTTAAACCCGGATTGATATACGTGCGAAAATCGGCTTATCTGACCATACGAGCATAATTTTCAACTATAATTAGTGAATTTGGATTCATATAGGTTTACACACATAAATTGAGGATATCCGACTAGTCTGCATGCGGCAATAAATTGAACGCGGATTATTGGATGTGATTCAATTAGAACGGTGACTGAGCTGCACCCATTCATAGCAGATCGAAAGATGTAACGATGAGCTACTGTTGCAACAGTACGGTAACAATTGGATTAGTCATCGTCAGGAAGGTTCGATGGCAAGTGTCCAACAAAAACAGAAATAAAAATAAGTTAAATATAATGAAATAAATGCTCGTATTTTCGAACGGTATACATTCATAATTAGCTCTACTTTATACGTCAACGAACACCAAATTTAACTCTTTGACTAATCAACCGGCAATTCACGACCGAAAAATAAACATCTAGATATTAAATTCCTAACGAATATATCCTGACTATTAAATTATTTATAATATTGTTTAATCAAGATAATTATAAGATAAGTATCGTTTCGACAGATTTCATAAGATCTACAAAATATTAGAAATTTATAAAAAATTCAAACACCAAGATTCTTCCGCTCCTTTATTTTTGCTCCTGAGTAATCAATAACTGTAGACTATTTCGTCAGTTTTAATTATCGAAGGTGCTCCCGGCGCTCTTGTTTTCCGCAAAACTTGTTCGGAAGATTTGTACAAATTGTTTACAGAGGTCGCTACCTTCTTGATAAATAATATAGCGGCATCTTGGTAATGCATCAAAACTGCAGCGCTCGTGTTCTACGATGCATTGTAAGTTGCATATAATAGGGCGGAGCAATCTCACGCGGTTTGAAAAAGAGAAACAAAAGGAAAATGCACTTTGAATACGCCGAATGATAATAATTATTTTAAAAATTACCACATTCGCCTGAGACAATGCGATGCCGAACCATCTGAATCACAGTAATCAGTTATGATGAAAACCATCTGTAATTATGCAAAACTGGAGATGGCAAAACAAAGAAGCCATATTATTGCCGTCAATCGGTGGTTAAGTCTCTGCCCTTTTCTAGATCTCTTTCACACCGTTGGTCTTCTATAGAAGTCGATCCGAGGAAAACTTTCTAGCATAACATTTTTGAAAATAAAATCTCGACATTCCGCGGCTGATCATGATTCAAAGAACTTGATAATGAGAAAGAAACAATCACATTCTGCGGCTTCGCGTTTTACGATTATAGAATTCCGTAAATGGTATTTTATGATATTAATACTATAGTGATGTTTTCTCGTTAACCGCAGATGATATCAGACAATATGGACACGATGCTATGAATCGTTTTGATAATTTATTCAAATTGCAATTTATTCTGCAAAAAATCAACACCTAAATCAATATTATTATATAACTTATATATATCACAGCTCAAAATTGCTTTCCTGTTTCAAAGCTTTGATTTTATCTTCACGTCTATTGCTATCTGGTAATTGCAATTAATTACGTCGTCTCATTCTTAGACTAACTTTTATGGTTTAAGAAACCTTGAAAAATATATATATATATATAGAATAATTATAATTTACAAACTATACACCGAATTCACCAAGAGTGAATGTTCGAGATCCGGAAATATCCGGACTTGCTACATCATCCATGTTTATGCATACATATATATGTATAATATATATATGAATATATCATACAAATATATACATATTTTGTACTCTACTAGGTTGACGAACCGCTCAGGCTTTCACAGATTTGTTAATTCACAACGACGTTGACGTTATTCTTCTTTGTTCCTAATATATCGCTAGCGGGACAACCAGCGAGCTTAATTCGAATTTTCTCGAATTCCTCAGGCGTGTATTTTGCAGCTCGATCCAGGGAACGGTTTAACACAGAGTTCATGGAGCTCAATATCCCCGGCAATTTGATTGTGTAGTTGAACAAGGACCTGAAATCAGAGAATCAGGATTGTTTAAAATTCAATCTCTCTACGTCATTGATTGCCACTGATCAATACTGAACCACGTACTTTGTGAGATTATGGGCGAACCAGTCCCTGTAGGAAAGGGCAGCGTTTAACCTTGGCATCCTTATATCGAGTACTTCTGTCAGATAGAGAAGAGCACATTCGTACGAACAACCCGGAAAATAGACATTCAGTCCAGTCACCACAGACCTCATCATGTGCTCCCATTCAGGCGTGATAATCCGAAGATTAGGCTTCACCCAAGTCTCGAGAAAATCAGCACTACGTTGTCGGACATCTTGAAGCGTCCCACGGCAGAAGTTATACCTGGTGATCAAATTTCATGGCCTTAAAATTGACCGCAAGGTATAATAAAATTAATTTTATTACTTACTCGTCTTCCAATCCTAATGCGTAACCGATCACTCGCCATAAATGCAGAAAATCTTCAAGGTCTTCATCGGTCGCGTAGTGAACTCCGAATCGTTTTGGGTAGGATGTGATTAGGCCGATAAAACCCCACTGTGTTATGGCCATGTCGGCTTGATTCATACCCTTGTGTCGAAACGACGTATTTTTCATTTCGACGAATGGACACTGGCCGACCACGGGCGCTTCGCAAGTTTCTAAAAAATCTTTTAACAACACTTCTCGAAGCGGGCAAAATGGATTTGGTATTTTTGATGCCACGTCTATCTCCTCGTTTGTCATTGTGTCAATTTTTCTTTTTATGGCAGCATGTTTGACCCTGACGGTCAAAATGTCCTTCCTCGCATCAGAATCTTTCGCCCAAATATCTTGAGTGTACCAATTCCGGATCCGGAGTCCCGTCGAAAGATACCTTAGAGATTGAAAAGAAATAGGATTGAATTTCTGAGGCTCGATGAAACCGAATGACTACGTGAGGGCTACCTTATAGTATTTTTACGCTCGAGTACCTTTTGAACGCTGTAAACGGAGTGCTAGATTTTCCGCTCAGGATTAACGGTTTCAATCCATCGTCGAATGAAAAAAGGGCCATCAGAGAAATCAGCTCAGCGAAATAAACTGGAAACATATAATCTTGAGCAAATTTCTGCCCTCTTTTCAGCTTCTCCATATCCAACCATTCGGGCTTTTGATCAGAAGGTCTTCCGCAGTCACCTGAAAGATGTCTTCCTGTCAGTAAATGAAGTATCGAATCAGGTATGGCTTTTAGATACTCTTGGGTTGACTCGAGCACACTTTCTTGAAGTTCAGGGCATTTTAATTTCTCCAAAAGTTCCTCGTCTGTTAAGGCTTCTATTTTTGAGGGCTCTTCGCTCGTCGAATTTGCCTGCCGGGCTAGAGCTAGTGCGTCCAAATGTATGGCCTGAGCTTCTCCTTCGTTTTTAAAATTCACGAGATTACGAAGTATCGCATTCCTGTTATATACTCCGTTTATTTCCATAGGCTCCGAGGCCTGACAGTCTTCCGTTTCATTTTTCAAGTCCGGCGTCACCGTGTCGAGACGATCTAACGATCCTTGAGAATTTCCCACGAAACCGCTGTCATTATCGCTGTCTTCAACTTCCGTTCGTTCTCCGTCAGATCCTGATGTAGACGAAGGAGGAAATGTTTTCTTCATTAAAGATAAATCAGTTTCCCCGATTATCCCGCAATCCTCAAAATCCGAGGACTCGCTGTCCCCCTTGGTCTCCGTATTCGGCTCCTTATCAACCTGCATGGTTATCGATAACCTTAGAAGTCCGCGCGATAACGATTAGCCTCATAAAATCGCTGATCAATACAGTCGATCACAGATTTGGACAGTGCAATCTGCAAAATGATATATGTGGGATTAAAATCGATCGATATCGAAACCAGTGATTACTGTGCTGCATCAATTGTAATAAAATTATGAAAATCGTTCAAAATTATGAGTCAATCTTCAGCAATACCGCAAAAAAGTATCACCTTCATAGATCGATTCACTCACGCCGCACATAGTGTTTCGATGTTTCACTTGATTTTAATCGTTAATTGATTTTCGGGAATTCTACCAATTTTAGAAAACAACCTAACGAAGTTACTCACCGTGGTTTTTTACTTGACAGAAAATTATTTTATTCAAATATGTAGCAATAAGAGGTATAATGAGACGTTGATGACAGAGAGTTCTTATTGTTGGATCTGCTAAAGCGAGTTTACCGCAACGACTGAACGCAGCAGTCTTGGTTTTGGCGTATCAAAACCGACTTCGTATCCCCCTTACTCTGGCCAAGTTATAGCTAACCTTCGAGCGAAGAGTTTGATGACCTTTACGCTCAGCGCGTTGATATTAGCAAAATCAAGATCACATCAACCGTCTTTATAATGATCAAATTGATCATCGATTATAAAATTTTCCAGTAACGATGATATAAAAGATTAGGCTCGGCATAATGCGTCAAATGTTAATCCTTTAAATTTTTATTGACGCAAACAAATGCGTGATTAATTTAGTTTTTTGTAGCATTCAATAAGGCAATGTGAATTATATCGGTAAGAGCTACTCACAGATATTTACTCGAGCACAAATCGTAAGTGCTTTGGGTATCAGCGTTTTGCCCTATGACTGAAAATGACCCACCGAAATAGTTAAACAAAGAACCAGTTTCCAAGTTTGTTATTTGTTATCGTATAGTTTTGTTAATTTGCGGCAACGTCATAGCCTCCCAAGGAATTTAGAACGCCAAGGCTATTATAATAGCTTCACTATTTAATCCACGGATCATTTTCTCATTAATTTGAACCATTTGGTGTCATCAATTTTTATCGTATATAATGTATTTAGATATTTTAGACACATAGTACGTATGGAATAGTGAAGTATATTAGTAGCCCTGGGTGATGCTAACTTGTAAGCGGAAGTCGTGTTATTAAGGTTAATACATGATAGAGAATAAGCGTGGTGCCAAATTATAAATTCCCTGATTCGTCGATAGTTTTCATCCATGAAAAGTAGTTCATGGTGTTAAACTAAAGCATTTGTCATTTGATGCAGATATCCGAGTAAAAATAAACTGATCGCGAGCTTTTTTAGAACTTCCCGTTGATGTCTTAGTTCCAATTTTTTTATTACGCATTTCGTTAGTTTAGAAGTTTTTATTTTGACACACTTATCTTGCGAATCCTACGGTCATGCGTTAGTCAAGTGGTACTTATCTGGGTGCGGAAACAAGTTTTTGGCTAGCCGCACGCAAAAAAAGAAGCGGTGACGCGAGCAGTCGTCGTGGTTATATCCTTAAATAATACGAAAAAATTCGACATAGTATCACCGATGGGTACACTACGTTATTATGCGGAGCCAAAATTTGTTTATGAAAGTTTAAACTTTCTAAGCAAGCGATACGGAATCGTTTGAATATACTCAAAAGACTAATTGTGAGGTAGATTAACAATAGAAACAATATCCCAGTAATTTATTTCCCACGCAATATATTCATCTCTATAAGCTTTATCCGAAAATGTCAAAATTATAATCGCACGTGTATATCTTTGCTGGGATGTGGTCCACGGTCAGCAAATACTTCTTATTTTAATAATTAAATTTGATGAACCTTGAAACCGGAAATTATTAATTCGTGTATCAGATTACATCGAATACTGTATAATTCAACGCGAACATGGGTGTAAAATATTTATAGACAAAGACCGGGGCAAGGCCGATGACAAGATCAACCGAAAAAATTACTTAATTCATTTTACTCATACAGCCGGGTATAAGAATCGTTTCAAGTACAAAATATGAGACCATGATATCGATGGGGGGATAAAAACAGAAAAGGGAGGAGTCCAAAATTGGAAGATTGCGGGGAAGGAGCGGATAAAAACACAAGTGCGAGAATGACGAAGTGGGACAGAGAGGAAAGTTGAGGTGTTAATGGCAATTAGCACCTGTACAATAGAGACGCAAACTTGCTGACGATGAGATGAAAACTGAAACGAAAAGTGAGAAGACTAACAATAAGATAATTCCTTTGTAATTATAACAACGTCATCACTGAATGCATACAAATTTGGTATGACTCAAGCATTTTCATTATGTGAGAACTGTTTTTTTGTTCTAAAATACCGATCACCGCATATACCGTTTCTATTGAACCGCTTTATTTGCAGGATCGGAACATAAATAATTTAACTGTGCAGGAATTGTGACCAAGGCCTAAAATGAAGAACAGCTGCACCGTCTAAAAGTGTATGATATTCAAGTCATTACAACTCCGACTGTCATTATCTATGATATTACAAAATTTTCATTATCCCACGCGGTTTCTGATGCACCATGAAAATAAGGTATACAGCTGACTGTGTATTATACAGTCTGCAAGCCTCAAGATTTGCAATTATTCAAAGTACCGGCTGCGAATCTCGTCATACCGTATAAATGAAGCTCAAGACAAGCTGCTATGGAAATAGAAAATAATCATTTGGGAATACACTCGAACATCTCGTATAAGAAACTAGGTCACCACTTTTTCGCTTCTCTACGGCAAATGCGTTATACTTTTGCCCATAGACTGTGCCGTTATTACTATACGCAGTTCGACGATCCCGAGTAATAAGTATTTTAAATATAATCCACGGTAAAAACATTAAAAATGAAAAAAAAGAAAAAGATTGTTACTTGCTAAATTTCGAATCTGTTGAATCGGGTGGTGAATAACAAAATTTTCCGCAAAAAATGAAACGGACTGCTCGATGACAAAACAAAAAATCCCGGTCGTAAAATCAAAAATTAACGTCGAGTATTAGAACTCACTCGAACTCGGTTTGTGAAATTGGTTTCCGATTCTTAGATAATAAATATTACTCAGTCATTTGGTAATGGTGGTCACGACGTTGAAGTGCCCTAAAAATGGCCGAACTTGCCCCGATTGATGACACTTACATATTTTATACGTCTATGGTACTTATACACTTGGTGGACACATTCTAATAGCTTATCGACAGATACACTAAAATGTGTACCAATTTCAGAGGTTCAATTGGTTGCAACTTGGTTATTTAAGATTAGATAGTAGTTCAGCACCCGATGAAATTGAGAAATAAATGTTAATCATTCGAAGCCTCATCGGCAAGAAACAATTATCAATTCGAAGCCCCATTGCTGAGAACTGATCGTTTATTAAAAATCCCATTGCCAAAAAAATGATTATCCATCACAAGCCTCATTGCCTTGTAAATTTGTACTTTTTTTATGCATCGGTTCTCGAGATACCGCGTGAACAATAGAAATTTTGAAAAATGGACTGCGAGGAAGAAGATTGTGTTTTTGATCAACTTTGAACTGTCATAACTCACAAACCGCTGGACTGATTTTGATCCGATTTTTACAAGCACATCGGTACAGTAATAACAAACAATTTCGGTTTAGACTTTTCTTTTTCAAGAGAAAAAACACATGCGTTCCAAGTAAAAGAAGTTTGCTCGAGAAAAGATTGCTGGCTGGCGCTTGCCGCCGTGGGATACTTGACGGCGATTCGTTGCCGCGAATCTTGATAATTGAAGCTTATGCGACAAGATTATTTACTCAACTGTTGATTTATTCAATTAACCACGTCCAACTACACAGCGCATATTTTTCTGCACGTTATAGTCCTCGCCGGTTTTTTTGTTAAACGAATTAAAAGAACACGAGGTAGAAAATTAGTCACAAAACAGGTACGACGTTATTGTATGTTAAAACTATAGAAGTGGCGGAGCAGCATTCTTCGTCTGTATCTACGTCAGTGGTCGGCAAATTCCTCAGATTATAGTTCATCTAACACTAGAAGGACACGAAGGACAACCGGGTACCGGCGATACGGCTGATCGGCACCGCTGCGGAGTGATTGTGAACCAGATTCTTGAAGTCTTTATATTTCGCGAAATGGATCGATAATTTATATTTTCAAATTTCTATCATGACAATGGAATCCTCCTTCCGGTTTTATCTTTTTTAGGTGCAATATCCTTGATCTTGCAGACGCTTACGTAAGCATCGAAATACAATCTGTATATAAAGTCTATAGACTCGATGAGTTTGCTTATAGTGAGAAAGGCAAACTCGTACAAATGTAATAGCCGTTGAAGCAACTTTTACCACATCGGTGAAGTGTATGCGGGAAACCGGTTTACCTTAAGTTGTTGCACACATGTGTACACAGTTATTGCACACATACGGAATCACAAGAGCGGAAATTCGACTATAGCTTCATTTCGGCAAGTTGCTAATTGCACCATTGACCTTGCGCCGCCTATACCCGACGTGACGGTCAAGATTTTTCATGTTTTTTGTTTTATACAAACTGCACGAGGACAACGACTGGCAATTGAATATTATTTTACCACTAAGATTCGCGAATTTTATTCATGCCATGAACACGAATTTCATGTATGCACACTGCAATAAACCAATCGCACTCCGAGGTCGGAAACATTGCAACTGAACGTGAATACTCCACGCTGACTCTCGATTTTTCTTCGTAGAAACTCAAAACGCAGTCTTGCGGATCGCATAATACCGTTGATTTACCGGAAACGATTCTCTGTTACGTCTATCGCTAGAATAAAACGCCTGTAGCTTATTACCTATATACGGAAACTGGCGCACTGCACTTTCGATTCAATTACATTGATTAACTATTACAGCGATCAAAACTGCCGGAGGAAAGATTAGACTCAATCAAAAAATGACCAACCATTTTTTTTTTTTTTTTATCACTCTACCAATTTGACCCAGTTCTTGATAAATTTCAAGAAAAATATCAATGCATGGAATTTTTACTGCCATCGAGAATTCAACGAACAATTGTCTGCTTCTCGTGGATGAAAAAAAAAAATCAAGTAATTCACTTTTATGGAGCCCTTCAGATCTGATTGGCGGTTGAATAATCGATGGCATTAAATTTTTAGTGCTCCGCTAGCCGAGGAATAAATTTCTCAAGCTTTCAAGGAGGGTTGGGACTTCCGCGGTTCTAATTCGACTCCCGATTTCCCTTTCGAGTCCCCGACTCTTCACACCACGCTGTTCACAAACTGGCGAAGCTTGACCGCGAAAAGATTTATTTTCAAATCGACGGAATGAATTTAGAGGATCTGAGTTGTTTGGACACTTGAAATAAATTAAACACACGCACTTTGATTCTCTCGCTCGGTAACTTGGTGATCATGTAATAAGTATTTACGGATTTTAAGAACAATGATATGCAGTTATGAGATGATGATATCGCAAACGATCTTTGTTGCCTCTTACCTGCGACCGTGATGCGACGTTCTCAACTGACGAAGAGATGTCTAATACGAATTATAAATCACGAAGTAATAAACGACGAAGTCGATGACGGAACGCACCTATATTCTATAATCAGAGACAGATTATATTCCATAACTCGAGTGAACGCATGGCGATTATTCAACCGTGATACACAGGTATACTTATATGCGAGAAAAAAATGAGCAATTATTAGGTGGGTATATGGATCGAATATAAAATGTGCTGCACTTATGAAACGTTCGCAGATGTTGGTATAGACGTGTATTAAACTCTTGCGTTGATCATACGCACGATCACAACCAAAAAAAGATATAATTTTACACTCGGTGATGTAGAAGTGCTGCCGCAACTTCCCCGTCAAACGTTGGTTGGAATCGACCGTCGTCGACGATATAGACCTGCCTTTACCTGCTAGGCATGCGCTTTGGCCAAAAAACGAAATTAGACTGCACGTTCGAAATTATATAGATATCTATGTATAGATACTATGCGCATGTCTCTTCAAACGAGATAACCACGTGCACTTATAGTGGGCATTTATTGCCAGACAATCTATTGCGCCGAATATTTCCACGTGCAAGCTACTTCATTGTTTTAGTATAGGTACAGATGAAAATGAGGAGACGTTCACATGAGTTTGCCTTAAATTGCACAAACTTTTTACGCGCAATTCATGATCTATAGATGTTCTTAGGATACCACAAAAATGACAGAAAACGGCGAAAATCCCTGAAAACTTTAGGGAACCCCTTTGCCCGTTTTCCGAAACACTGAGCTTTGGACGGGAGTAGTTTTTATTTTCATGCGTGAAATCGATCACGAAAAATGTCAGAGTCGAAATAAAAAATAATGCTCTAATGCTCATGCAATGAAAATCATCTGAAAATACGTCAATTCGTTACGCTCTGATGGTATCAATTAATTCTTGAAATCTAAAACTACTAACTATTACCCTCGCTCGAATGTCACAGTGCACCTGGAAAGCCTGCAATATGCATTACATGCAGGCATGAGGGATGCCGAACATTATCATCACTCACCAACAGTGTGTATTTCATCTATTTCACAAATAAATAATTTCATTATCTCAGGTATCATAAGAAAAAAAAAAAATCCCAGCAACTATTGTTTGCTGAGAAAAAAAAGACTGGGTTGCTCGAGGCTCTCATTTTCTTAGAGATAAAATACTCTCGATGATTGTAAGGTGAAACTCGAATCTCCCGATTTTTAATTCAATTCTGACGCACGCGTGACTGTAAGTTGGAAAAAAAGAAAAAAGAAGAATTTACCTCCAAGCTGAGGATAGTCATTGCGTGATGAATCGGTAAAAAAATTTCGTTCCCAAACTGGCACGAATAAAACTTTGCAAACCTGCAGCTACAAAGTTACCATAGAGAGCAATTCATTTACTTACGTTATATGATAATAAATGTGCATAAATTAACATGCTGATCTTTCGCTTCGCCTAACCAAAGTATAATTATTATCTATAATCGTACATCGCGATGTTATTAAATTACGTTGACAGTTTCCCGAACAAAATTTATGCACGTTATGAATAAACAGATCAACCCGCAAAGATGCTGCTGGAAGCTTTTTTCATTTTTTATTTCTTCACCACGCAACGAACAATCGACGATTCAAATATCGCTCACGATTCCCTCTTGTTCAAAGAGTATCAGAACATGGTGAGGATGGAATTCAATCAAAAACCCAAACTCGCGTTCCCGCAAAAAAAAGGCATTAGAATTCGGAACTCTTCCTCCGTTGAATATTTTTAGAAAGTCATGGGTCATTCGCTTTTCTTTGAGAGGTCAGGGTAATCAATATCTCGCAAAGTTATTACTTCGAATCGAGATGTACCTTTGTACGCGGAAGTGACTAAAAATATGGATTTATTAATTGTCCTCACGTAATTTGTTCTACCGTGCGTATCACTTTTTCAAATGACTTGCCGATGAGTATCGAATGTACATTTCGCGTATTTTCTCGTTCCCACGCTAATTCGTTGCTTTATACTATAGTTCATACGTACGTAATGTTAGAGCAAAGTAACAGTCTTATTATTAATAGATTACTGCATGCGAATTTCTTAACAATAATTGAACGACATTTATTCCATCGTTTTCATTTCTCTCGAGTACACCTGTGGTATTCTACTTGTAAATTCTTCGCTACTATACGAAATGTTTTCAAGTCTACGTATAGTTATGGTATGAGCGCTCCGTAAGAGTTCTCATTCTAATTAGTTGCAGGGTGACATGGGAATGTAAAATGGCTGGTAGAAGAACAGTTGCCATAGTGTGTGATGACTTGTGAAATGCCTTTCGAAGTAACAGAAAGCACTTCTTTCCTGTCGATTCCATACGATGTTTGTGCTCCGACTAAACAGACACGGAAGTTGTTTTATTTATTTATTTTTTTTTTTATATTTTTCTCCTGCACAGTATATAATACGTTCGACGCAACGGTCGCAGCTTTTTATTGTCCTTCGGTACATTGCTAACGTTCCTTTCACCGGCGTGGTATTATAGTTCGAATCTATCCCACAGGATCCGAACGTAAATTCCAGTTTAAATGTGTTCTTATGGTGTATCAAACGTATTAGGAGTATGCGATCATTTTCCCATACCTCTGAAGTATAATTTGTTATTTCTTGCCGCACCTCTGCATATGTTTTATCATATCGACGACCCGATGCGCGTATCCAAATTCGTTGTCATACCAAGCGACACATTTAACGAGAGTGTCGTTCAGCGCCAGTCCAGCTTTAGCGTCAAAAACAGCTGAAGCAGTGCTGCAGTTTATGTCCATAGAAACGACATCGTCCTCCGTATATTCCAGGATTCCTTTCAGTTCACGTTCCGCTGCTTCCTTCATAGCGATTTTTATCTGATCGTAAGAAGTCGCTGTGCCGAGCTTGCAGGTGACGTCGATCACCGAAACGTTGGGAGTCGGTACCCTGAATGAAACTGCGGTAAGAATGCCCTCTAAATTAGGCAGAACTTTGCTCAAAGCTTTTGCGGCCCCCGTTGAAGAGGGTATGATATTTTGACCGGCACCTCGACCACCGCGCCAATCTTTTTTACTCGGACCATCGACGGTGCGTTGAGTGGCTGTGGTGGCGTGAATTGTGGTGACCATTCCTTCGAGGATACAGAATTTCTCGTGCAGCACCTCGAAAGTAAAAAAAATTTGAGTCGAATTGATTGGGAAAAAACCAAAAAGTGAAAAGAAATTTTTTATTCTCACTTTTGCGACTGGAGCGATGCAGTTTGTGGTGCATGAAGCACACGAGACTATAAACATCGTATTAGGATCGTACGAGTCGTGATTAATGCCGTAAGCAAATGTAGGGGCATCGCTCGATGGCGCTGTTATTATTACACGTCTGGCGCCACCCAGTATGTGAAGATTGGCGCCCTTAGTTGTTGTGAAAGCTCCCGAGCCTTCGACGACCAAATCGACGTTACGTTTTTCCCAATTAATCTGCCGCGGATCTTTTTCCTGCGCCCATAATCAAATTCGTAGATTGTAGGTGCGACCTTATATCCTGCGTGAGAATATCGCCTTACGTTTTTTTAAATACAATTGATAATATAGTCATCGATGTTTTTTTTTTTTTTTTGTTATCAGTGTCATGGTGAGGCGGTACCGAACCTGGGAAACGGAAATGCAAGCCTTTCCGAGTATCAGTTGATCCTCCCGACCCACGGTGACATTTTCATGGTAACGCCCATGCGTCGAATCATACTTGAAGAGATATGCCATCAATGCTGCGTCTTGCCCTGGATCATTAACGTGTCTGACCTCGATACCCTGTTTTAGACACGCCCGTAAAACCAGTCTTCCGATTCGCCCGAAGCCGTTTATTCCTATGGCACCCATTACTCGCGAAAACTCTATGATATATTTGCTCAAATAATATTTTTCAATCGGTAATTGGAATCGCAGAAAAGCCAACCGAAAAACACCTTCGACACTTCGGGCGCCACGTTGCTGTAACACGACCCATCAATCACGTGAAGTTTATCATTATTCGGATGAACCTGTAATTTACAAACGAAAAAACTATAATCGATCTTGTAGCCGTCATTTGTAGGGCATTCATTTGCGAACGCGTTATCTATGTATGCGCTCGCTCGAGCAATGAAATTTCTTCAGTCGGACGCCGACGTTCCATGGATAGGAAAAAAAATGTAAAAAAAACGTACTGCAGGCGTAGGTGGAGTCTTTACACTCTTACTCACCTATGTATGCATTATCCTATGCATGGGAACGTTTTCGCTTTACCATACGAACGTCTCTAACTCTTAACGTTTCTCTCGTCGCGGACGGCTGGCAGAACCATGGGAATATAAACGGCACACTCGCTACACACAATATAAGCTTGTCCCGCTGCAGTTTCTGCACTCCACTCTAATACTCCGATGCAATGCACTTCTATTACTATCGGTATAACCTACGTATACACATAACATATATCATGGGATTCCGACTCCCGGTATTATCTGTAATACATACACCGACTCCAAAAGGCTCTCAATCTGCATTTCCGGATACCAGCTATATGTATCTCGACGTTTGTCGACCTCGTTCTTCAAACTCTATAAACGCAAAGTATAAAGATAGAATAAATCATAAAAATAAAATCCAATACGAGGGAATTTGGCTCGTTTGGGTGATTTTTCTTGCTACCCATACCCCCGAAGATTCCGTCCACTTAGCCGCACAATTCTCTGTACACCATAATTGAGAGGGATCTTCTTTCAAACGGTTTTTACGGCACGTGCCACATGTCAGTTTTAAATTAAGGCAAAAAACGATCTCTTTACGCGTGATTCACCATCGATCTACGTTGTATAGCTATATCTAGGTATAATATTCTACACCAGATTTCAAAGCGCAGAATACATACCCAAATGCAAGAAATAATTCAGCCTCCGGCACATACTGCAGCTGGATGAACGGATGACTTTCGTTCCGACAACCACATGCCGCCTCCTCCCACAGGCACTGTATATAAGGTGCAGGAGAAATATTAGTATAGATGTATACATATCCTGAGTTCGACGGTATAGGTATATAAATATGTAGCGGCAGAGTCGGAGGACAGGTGCATCGGGATCAGGCGTAAATTCCGTCTCCGCAAGATGCAGCAGAGTCGAAGTTATGCTTCGGCAGCTTTTCGTCAGAAAAGATCTTTCGATTTTGAAAATAAAGGAGAAAGAAATTTTTTTTCATAACGAACTTCGCAGGGATGGTTTGCGTTGTAAAATAATGGCATCGCGCGGTTTACGGGCTCGAAGTGTGAATTTACACGAAGTAAAGATGAAGTTCTCACGCGTTATGAACTCGCAACCCACCACTTTGGATAGGTCAAGGTATGTAAGAGAAGACCAACTCAATTTACATCGATTACCGTATCTCTTGTACAGTAGATTGACCACCCTGACGCGTGTCAACTTTGACAAATGATGCGAGATGTATGATAACCTTACGCACTTGGTGTTAGAGTGGTCAATGTCTGTCATTTTCTCTAAGGATTATCGTAGTTAGAAAATTCCAAATTCCGGTAACACGATCATCTGTTCACAGATTTTGAGAACAACGCAGCGTCTCGTAACATATCTTGTGTGCAAATTTTATATCTTGACTCGCCCTTCAATGATGGTAAAAAAAAAAACAAAGAAAAGCTTAACGTATAGGTGTATGTTATATAAAACGGATTATTCACACATGAAAACCCAGGTAGGCCAAGGGTTGATGTTTCAGTAGAATTAAGGGGCGTCAGGCGTCTATAATACCCAAAGTGGGGATATACCGAGAGATCCACGTGACCAAAGACCGCGTGCTCGAGCTCCTGCTGCTGCTGCTGGTGCAGCTGACGAGGGAAAATCAACTTCACAGAGTAGTAGAGTACCTTCACTCACCACGCGGTCGTCGAGAGTGTCACATCAAACGGAAGCTGATGCAGTTTTTGATAAACAAATTCATCAGAATATTATCGCTGTGATAATAAGTATACCGTTCCCTTTATCCTTTGCCTTTGTCACGAGTGCGAGTGAAAATGCAGGGACTGATTTGAAGTTTTTGAGATCATCTTTTTTCTTCTTTTCCGCGATCAAAGATTTGTTCTTCGATTCACAAAATACACAAAAAGTCAATGTCCGATTTGTCGTACCCTGAGGGTAACTGTATAGCCTTGTTTAGGCGTGAGAAACAATTTCCTACCGTATTCATCTTGATTTCGCCCCTGCTAAGGATCGCAAACATTTCGTGCAGCTCTTTACATCAGCTGTATACCCAAGTGACAAGTGTTTGCTAAAGTTCTTACGATTGAGATTAACGATTTTGCCAAAGTGTCACCTTCGGAAATTCACCCTCTCTGCTAGGGAACGGAATAGAGAGAAGATTCGAAATAAATAAGAAGCTATCGATCCATCGCCGATTACGGTAAAAAAAACAGAAAAAAAAAAAATGATCGTCGCAAGCAATCGGCCGTCGATGGGTTTCCTGCTGTTCTTTTGTCTACTGGCGACATTTCTCCAGGTGAGTAATCGTTTGAAAAAAAAAACAACAAATTTAACAAAAAAAGAAATTTTAAACAAAAGATTGTTGTAGCGGTCATCAGCCAGGTGAATTTAATTATCTTTCATTCACTATCCCTGGAAGCTTTTACTACCGTTTTTCTATGGTCCTAGAAAATTAGGCCATTTATCAATTCTCAAAGGAATCAAAGATTATCAAATTTATTCCTATATAAAAACCAAACTGCAGCATCTGGGCTTCGGGTTACTCTGTGAGTCGCAGCTGTTAGGGATCTGTAAGTCATGGTACTCCGATCGCTCTGCGCTATTTATCGTCCTTATTTTGAATAAGAATCGAGTCGCAGATTGCAAATTTTGTTTCTTCTGGTTCTATAGAGTATCACGGAATTTATTTTTCATCGAAGAAGATCTGCGTTGCATTATTTCTGTCTAGTATGTTTGAAATAAATGTTAAATAACAAATGATTGCTGGCATATCCGAATCACCCGATCTCCACAATGGTTGATAATTGCAAAACATTTCCTGTATACGCATAACTTGTCGTAGATAACTCAATGACAGACAATAATTGTAAAACAACGCATAGTATAATTTCATGACTCGCGTTGTAAGAATTCATCGCAAATCCGTGCCTCAACGGTAATTCTACACGAGTGTATTATTACATTTGACAAGTATCGAAGGGTCAAGAGAAACAGTTGAAATGTGCGACCCGCGATACCGCAGGGCTGCATCGAGGATGTTCGGCGTCGGCGTCGCGTGGTCACCGAGGTCGAGCGTCCTTTGGTGTACATAGTATAATAACTCCATCGCACAAGTATACTTTCGTGCAGCAGGCATGGCTTTGCCAGAGCGTTTAATCAGCTGATACGCTTCGCCTGGCATGGTAAATATAACGCAATACACACACAATCGGTTTTTATGTATTATATATTCGAAGGAAATGACTCCCTTTTTTTATTCACTATTTAAGTTTTTTTTTTTTTCTTCTGGGCTCCTTTTTTTCTATTTCAAAGCCTGCAAGCGTCGCGAGAAACCGTTGTCCGGGTGTTGTTATTTGACGGCATAATATTAACTCGAGCGTAGAATTGACTCTTCCATATTAAATGACCAGTGAAAATCAATCGATTGGTAAATTAAAATCATCGACACGATTAATGAATATTACCAAAACTGGAGTTCATAAAATTCGTCGACCGTTTTCAGCAGGATGAATTACGTGTAGGTTCACAGGTAACAATCTCACCGGATAATATAATAACCTGACGAATTGAGTTGTACTTTTTATTTCAATTGTCACCCGCCTATGTACATATGCACGACACATTAACGTCGCATTTCCGTCTATAATACCAGCTGACAATGAGGCATAATGTTTTTGTTTTTTTTCTTACATTCAAATTTAGCGAGTAATAGCGATTATTTTGAGCAACGAATTCTCCGCGTTTTTAGTTATGGTTCATTTTTATTTCAACTGTTGAGATAACGAAGATACAGAAAAGAGATAGTTGAAAAGGTCCCACGATTAGCCACGGCAGTCGAGCAGTCTGAGTAAATAGACAGTTGACTATAAGACTTACGTTAAGTATTGTCATTAATAATGCATGAGAGCACCGAGGGACGAATTGTTATACAGGAGTAATAACACCTGCCGACCAAGTTGTAATTATAATTACAATAGCGGGATATCCAGTGGCAAAGGTTGGAAAGTAAATAAAAAAAAAAAACATGAAAAAGAAATGTAGGGTACATAATAATACGAGAAACTTGTACATAAGAACGTTGACAAGGACTTCAGAGATCATTTTTGTGTAATTTTTATATAATATATAATATTTGAATTGTCATCGCAGTATTATATCATAGATACATTGCATCTATGATTATATGTAAAACATGGGTTTTGAACTTGACTTTTCTATATTTTGACGCGATAGCATTAAATTAATTATTTTGCATAACCTTTGGCATATCCTGTAAAAGCGGATTCAAGACTTCCTTTCCGTTGCAACAAGATGGCAAGTCGGAAGTTGAAATAATTTGAGCGCTGCACAATTAATTGGATGAGATCTTTAAACATGATTACAAGTCCCTCTGTCTAGTTCCCACCGGACACTACATGTGTGTGTACACATAATATGTGTGTGCATAAATTTGCAAGATATACTATAACGTTTATTTGCCCAAGGTGTGCAATTTTTTGGCGAAGACATTGCGATCCGCAGCAGACGTCAAAGTCGTGTGAAAAAAAATTGTCAAAATCATGGTGAAAATAGAAAAAAGGGCCATGCACATGACACAGATAATGAAATGATGGTCCGAAGTACCTACGGGAATAATACTTCCGCAGGAGGAGGAAGTCGGAAGTACAGGAAACTGCAGCAGGGTGATTATAATAACGTTAAAAAAAGTGTACGTATAGCGTGAACCAAACTACGGTGGGGCTGAAGGAATTCTCGTACCGGATGACCGTGTAAAACCGACGGAACAAAATATAAAATACTATCATGACAATGTACCGCGATGTCAATGGACTTGCGACCGCCAATCCGAATTCAGGGAATGTCGATGTTGGAATTACGTATTAACAATGCGCTTCCTATCCCACATTATACGTGTATCCGTTTTTTACCCATCGTGATTTATGCGCCTTAATTTAACTCAGGGAAGTTTGAATTACACGTGCATCTTCTTGGGGTGCATAAACCTTCCGAATCATGTATGTATGGGGTGGATGTGAATTAAAATGCAAAGCCGAGGGCCTCGCAGTTCGCAGTGACGGGTGCGGTATTATGTTCATTATAATAGATAAGTTTTTGACAGCACATTGTTGAAATAGAATAACAATAAGGGGTGTGGAGTGGTTGAAAAATCGAGTGCTGTTGTCGAGACGTAGCTCCGAAGAATATGCTTTTTCAAATCACCCTTAGATTTTATGTGCCACAGAGAAATTCTCTCTTGAACTCAAAGTGCTGCACCTGACCTTTTTTTATGTACTCGCAACTATTATATTACCCGCGAAGCATTGTCTAGATTCTTTTCTCAAACGTGCTCTACAAGAATTTATCGATCTATAGATCCTGCCGCAGGGATCTATACTTGCCAGTAACAAGTGCTAAAAAGATTTACTACACAGTAACGCGTACGGTCTACATCGGCAATTCTCTACGATTTTTTCTTTTCTTTTTTTTCTCATCTCTTTCAAGGATTGTATAGGGGGTCATAAAATTCAGCAAGAATACAGGTATACGTCGTCACATCTGCATGATCGTGAAAATCGTTTGTTATTTACGTGCGTTGAAATCGCTAGCCTTACCGTAGTATACATGTAGCTAGCGATTTACACATTTTTCCGTACAGCAGATCTTCTCTAAAAATCCTTTACCACGTGGTGCAGATAGCATTCCCATCTGCAGTTTATTAATACTGTTAATACTGTAATCGACACCAGACGCTGCTGGAAAGATTTCTACGTGCTTATTCAATTTTTTTATACGGGTGTCGTGTATCCTAATAATATAGTGTAAGGTATGCGCAGCATATTAAAATAATACTCTGTACTAGCTATTCGCAGCAGCAAAGCGTTTTCTGGGCTCGCGTCGTGCAGATATCGCGACATAAGCTGGACCAAACACGTTGGGAGGCTGCAACAACATCTGTCCAAGGTGTCTCGACTTTCCGGGAGTTTCAGACGGTCAAGCTGCTACTCCCATCTGCAATGACTATATGATACTTTTACCCTCAGACTGCATCAGCAGACGAAGTGATATCAGCCAATTTTCAAATCCTAATTCATGAAGTTTTATACGACCATGTATGAACGTTCTAGAATTTTGGGGTACGAGAGTTGACGTTCCATTTTCTGGTTTCGACCGTTTCATTTTCTTCTGTAATTATATGCGGTAAAATAAGATCGAGATCAGAAATATCGGTAGTCCAGGTGGAGAGCGGGGCGGGTATATGTGTACATATATATAATGGATGTGTAGAAGGCCCGGTGTTGTTTCACCTGACATCTGGTCTCCCGAAGTCCCTGCGTCAAGATCGCTGGCGCGTGCCCACTGCCCAGAAACCGCTTTGACCCAGCTGCCCGTTGAAGCCAAGAAGTCATTTAATTGGCGCCGTAATTAAGGATCTCAGAAGTCTTGGATGCAGTTCTCATCGTCTGATCCACGCGCAGCATAATTTATAGCTTAACGTCAACGACTATCCGATCTTTCGATCAATTCGGTGGAAAAATTTATGCCTGATTATACGTGTTATACCATTGGAGAAAATTTTTCGTTTCCATCTCTTTTTTTTCATGTTTGATCGAGTTTCACCGTATGCGGAGACGTGTATACGTAAAATGCATTTGAATAAATCGTGGTATAAACGTGACTTGGAAAGTTTTGTTTGGTTTAGGAAACGAACCGTGTAAATTCCTGCAACTAGACTGGATGGCACTGAATCAAATTGACCTGCGTGTTCAAAATATTCAACATGTACGATACAATTATTTGAATGAAATCAGCCATATAAAAATTAAAATTCATTCCTCGAGTCACAAAAAAGGAGAGGTTTTTCAATTTATTTTCCCGCCGTGCGTGAGAGCACATGTTAGAATGATGTATGAATAATCGAACCGATTCGTTTTCTATATTTTGGTTATTCAAATTTCACGGATCGCCGATGCGATCGAATATCATGCGGGTGAACTTTTATACGTAGTAACAGTTACAATCGAGTCGTATACAAGTACATGTTTTTTATTTTTTATTTCTACGTAGTACAACGTTAAAGAAAACACCCGGCCCTAATATCCCTTCGGATAATGAAGCGTCAGCTGCAAACCCCCTTGCCTTCGAGGCTCGATACCTTTGTAGCTTGGTAAAATACTCAAGAACGAACGGTTTCAACGACAGAACGCAGATGCGGCTACGGCAGATCAACTCGTTATATTTATCTATAATTAGCTTCTGCCCGCGACTTCGTCGGCGGCAGAGAATTGCTAATAATTAATAACACTCGTTAAGCCATGTCATTTTAAGTAATAATGCTAAAATCAACATTTTTTTCGCAATGATTCGACGTATTCTTTTGTATTTTGAGCCCGGGCATTCGGATTCGCAAGCTAAATAATCTACCTGTAAATCAATAAATATCCAAAGGGGTATGCCCCTTTGGATTTTTTCGATTTTTCAGCCAAAAATGAAGTATTTTTGAAATCGATGGTCTTCCTGGGCTCAAAATACATAAGAAAAGTGTCCTACGATCGATTTTAAAAATACTTGATTTTTGACCCAAAAATTGAAAAAATCCAAAGGGGTATACCTTAGATTTTTGTCGATTTTGGGGTAAAAAATGGAGTATTTTTAAAATCGATCGCAGGGCACTTTTCCAACGTATTTTGACCTCAGGAACACGAATCCATCGATTAAATTTAGCTAGGAATAAATCCCATCGAGATATCTTCATTTTTTCACTTTTTGACGCGATAAATTGGCGATAACTCGATCAATTTTATAGATAGATCAATTTAACTTGCAGATTCGTGTTCCTGGGCTCAAAATACATAAGAAAAGTGTCCTACGATCGATTTTAAAAATACTTGATTTCTGACCCAAAAATTGAAAAAATCCAAAGGGGTATACCTTAGATTTTTGTCGATTTTGGGGTAAAAAATGAAGTATTTTTAAAATCGATCGCAGGGCACTTTTCCAACGTATTTTGACCTCAGGAACACGAATCCGTTAGGTGAATTGAGCTAGGAATTTATCCCATCGAGATATCTTCATTTTTTCACATTTCAGATCGATGAATTGGCGATAACTCGATCAATTTTATAGATAGATCAATTTAACTTGCGGATTCGTGTTCCTGGGCTCAAAATACATAAGAAAAGTGTCCTACGATCGATTTTAAAAATACTTGATTTTTGACCCAAAAATTGAAAAAATCCAAAGGGGTATACCTTAGATTTTTGTCGATTTTGGGGTAAAAAATGAAGTATTTTTAAAATCGATCGCAGGGCACTTTTCTAACGTATTTTGACCTCAGGAACACGATTCTGCAAGTTAAATTGATTTATCTATGAAATTGATCGAGTAATCGCCAATTTATCGCGTCAAAAAGTGAAAAAATGAAGATATCTCGATGGGATTTATTCCTAGCTAAATTTAATCGAAGGATTCGTGTTCCTGAGGTCAAAATACGTTGGAAAAGTGTCCTGCGATCGATTTCAAAAACACTTCATTTTTTACCCCAAAATCGCAAAAATTTACAGGGATATACTGTATATTTTTCATGGTTTTTGGAGTACAAAATGAATGTCATTAAAAATGGTGACCGCTAAAGTGCATGTAAATTATAGTATACATATTCTCATATTTCATTGTCACAGACAGCATTTTCCTACATTTTTATTATGTAAATCACTCATAATAAAAACAATGCTATGAAAATATCTCGTCAATATGAAAACAACCGTTTTTTATTTTATTGTTGCAGATATCGGAGAGTCGTCCTCACATCCGTCACCACCACGGAGACTCACGATGTAAACGTTGCGAGCCCGGATGGGGTGTGATATCGCGATGTGGAGAAGGTCAAGATACAGAATGCGGTCAATGTCCCAAAGGAACATACAGTCCTCATCACAGCTTGCAGCCTTGTTGGATCTGTTCAAGATGTGGTCCAGGACTTTACGAAGCTCATCCTTGCACAGGCCGAACAGACACGGTTTGCGACTCTTGTCACCGTGCGCCCGGTGAGGCGTCGGAGAACGCTGACTTCCGGCGCAAATGCAAAGGTCATAACTTTTTCCTGGCCCCCGAAGACGCCGAAAACACCGGTGAACAAAGCCTATTGGTAAACGAACCTGAGGAAAAATTCGACATGGAAGGCAGAGAAATTATTCTCAGGAAAGACGTTGAAGCCGCTGCAGCTGCTGCGGCAGAAAACCTCGTTAAATCCTAACTCAAAGAACTTCAACAGGTTCGGATATGATTCCACGAAATTTAACAGTTCGCACATTTCATTTGGATTCAAATTATCGGTATTCGTATATCAGCGCTCATGCCCTGGAAACATCAAATAGCGCATTTCTATATTAGCGTTAGAAAAAAGAAAAGAAGAAATTTACGAAACTATTATAGTCATACCAAATAAAAACTGACGCGGAATAATCGTCGGGTGCTAAGGTGGTCGTAATTAATTGATGAGATCTAAGTCTAATCATTTTACTTTTACGACCACGTGTTAACAATTACTTAAATCATATGCTTATTATAGGCTTATTAGATTGACGTAGTCTCATGATGAATCTATATCTATAATATGTAGTTTTATTGGTAACAGCTGCTGAGTAAAAACCATTTCATTCTGGTTATTATTATTATCATTACTATTTATTATTATTATTATTATTATTATTATTGTTATTATTATTATTATTATTATTAATAAATAGCAGATGATTTCGCTGGAATTAAGGATCTGATCGATGAAAGGTGGACGATTATCCTCCGTAAAACTAGTCAACAATCCATAGGGTAGAAAAAAAAAAGAAAAAAGAAAACCATTACAAGCATTAAACAGCAGTGTATATGTTTATTTAATTATTGATTACAGTAGATTTCTAATTATTATTATTCATAATAATGTATAATATAGCACACGATTCTGGCTGCACGTTCATGTAACAATTATATCAATATTTCAATTTGTGTGTCTGTGTATCTCGATGGTTCCTATACGTGCTAAGCTCATCTCTAAACTACATATTATGTGTGTGTATACTCATTTTATATAATAATATCCATTATATCCATACAAACAGTCATGTATGCAATCGTGTGTACAGAAACATGTCGATAAACTCGCGTTAATATTTATTATATCTACAGTAACGAAATAATGCGGCGTCATTAGGTACAACAGAGAATTCTAATTCATATAGGTACATATTCGCAGAAACAGCACATTATTGCAGTTATTGTAAAAGGGAAGGGTTACAATTTTAGTAAAAGAAATTAGACGCGAAAGTTATTCTAAAGAACATTTGCACACGTTTTAACAAGTGCGAGAAATGTAATCTGGTTGTAAAATATAAACGATGTAATGTCTCGATAAACTCTTATAAAGAAAGCCTCGAAATTCGCTTCATTTTATTTTCGGATATAATAAATAATAATATACAATATCAGCGACTGAATTGTAAATTCGTTAAACTTTTTGTAAACTACTTTAAAGTGAATTTAATTAGTGGTCTTATTTTTTCATTCCCATACGCACGGATTATTACCTGAAAAATTGCATGCTTTACAAATGCGATTGCAGCCGCTTCTTGTATTTATAATTTTGTTATTTTATTTGATCTGGTCCTTGGACAGAGTATGCATCTAAGATGGGATCTACTTAAATGTAGATTGAAAAAATTGTTTAGCTCGTCGCGATTAGTGCTAAGATAAATACTTATAATTGTAATTCGATAATTCTTTGGAGCGACTTTAGTGCTCCAATGTAATCGATGCTTAATTTATCATTTAATACCGATACATTACTCCTTACATTTTATTTATATCAATTTGATTCATTTTACTGGACTAATATATTTTAATTACACCATAACATTTGTATACGCATTTGGTATTATCTGTATCGTACCTATCATGAGTTTTAGGTAGAAAATTGAAATTAAATTGTTAAAAACACCCAACTCCACAATAAATCCGTGTCATTTTTACACTTGCTCATAACAACTTTATCGGGCATCAAGATCTCACCACCAAAATATACAATACTTGCAATAGATTGAAATCTACATTGAACACAGTTACGTAATGATAGATGGAATGCGATTCGATCGGTAAATTCTCACTATAACCGAAGATAGAAGATAGAAAATAACGCAAGTTGCAGCAAATGGGGCAAGATCGTTATTGATATTGTATTACACTACCGCAGGTTTCCGGCTAAGAATCTATTAATCTTATACATACAATAACATAGAAAATTGCCGAGTATAATTTTTAAATTCTGCCCAGAGCATATGATTATTATACGTAATATATATAACTACTTTATAAATACATGCCATTGTATGATTAATGCTATTTGTATATTTTACCATCTTTTTCAACATTATACAACAAACTATTGTCAATCCATAATTACTTTCAATGCGTTTTCAATGCGAAGTCAAAGATACTTGTCATACACCAACAAGCAATGAGTATTTATAGATAAAGTGTACATTGGGCTTTTTTTTAAACAGCACAAAATAAAAATATTTACATCATTTCTGGCAGTCATTCCAATGCAAAATATGCGGATGACAGGTATCTTGCAAATTGTCGATTGTAATAAAATATTCTCATAGTTTACTTGTGAAATACAGATATTAAAATGATGAGTGCGTTGTTCTTGAGAATAGATGATTGAATAAGTTGTTCGTTGGCAAAATATGCGTACGTAGATTTTAATTTCTGGACCCAATTTAACCCACTTGCTCTCCGAATACAGCTAATGTAATGTCAAGCTGCGCAGGTGTTATCGTAACTAGACGTCGAAACATTTAATATTGTCCTTATAGCAATCCGCCAGAATGTATTACATGGATTCAATACAAACAGAAAATGAATTTCTTCAAACACAGGGTACTCTTCCAACAATGTTTAAGATAATCTGATATGTTTGCTTAGAAGAGATTATTGTTAACTGTTTTTAAATGCACAAATTCTATGTATATACTAAAAGATTTGAAGAATAGCACGAGTAGAGAGTAAAGGGGACTCTAGATGTGAGAGAACAACAAACTTCTGTAAGCACCGAATCCATGCTGTTAAGTAAAGCAATAATTAATCAACACACACTTTGTACGAGATGTTATATTGTTTAATAATATAAATCAATGATGTCTTACAAACATGTACATAGATCTAAACAATACAAAATAATTCAATATTACAGAAATATCTGCGCAGTCAATTCTAGACCAGAGATTTCTCTAGATTTGAAAATGAACTTTGCAGCGTTGAAAACAACATGCTATTATGATTGACACTGATGTAATATAATAATTTTAATCATGTAAGACCACAACGTATACAACTGTGACCGAACTAAATAACTATAAATTAATTAGCTATGTTTACAGATAGAGACTTCTTTTGTACAATAAACATGTACAAAGTAGTACGGAAAAATGGCTCATTTTTCAATTATCTGGTAGAGTTATTTGATAACGTCGTTTCTTCCAAATCCATGACTGGTGTTGGGGAGTATGACCACGTATGTGATCACAGTGCTGTTTCGATTACATCGATGTAGTCATCAAAAACAACAAAGACTTTTTGCGTGGAAAATTGTACAGAGATACAGAGTAAATGGTTAATTTCAAACAATGACACGCGATGGGTCATCTGAGATTCAATGTTCCCTATTTCTAGCCAGTCAGAGATGGACCTCAATATCATCGATTGATTAGAACAAGATTCTATGTTATTGGGAGCTATATTTTTGTGTTTCAAAATAGACACTGGCGAGTTACGAATTATGATCACTCTACTCCACCCAAGCTTGAATGAAGCCCGTTTATCCTGCTAAGAAGAAATAGAAATTTCCAAATTGCAAAACTCTTGCAAATATATACATTATCATAAGCGCATAGATGGATTCCAACATTTCAGTGATGTAACCACATACTTGACCATGACCCAACCAAGTAATAAATGGATAACATAGATAAAAAAAAGCAAAGTAAAAATTTACACTACCATACATTCAAGAAAAAAATATACATCTTGATAAACATATTCCATTGCTATCTAGGGAATAAAGAGCTAAGTAACAAGATCATAGATTGATGTTGCAATTAGGATGGGATTGGAATTCTCATGGCTGAAAGAACTGCAATCTTTTTCTTTGGCTGATCTTGTTCAGAAGCTAGATAATTCAAAAGCTTATTTACAATTCAATTCAATTTTACAATTCTCCGATTTTTTACCCACACGATAACTGTCAGCTGTCAATCAATATTACTTGAAAAAAGAAAGTAATAATCAAATCTGCAACGCATTATTTTAGCAATGTTATAAAAAAAATCTGCCGGTTTCTTGTCTCAATCACTCACACAATATGCAAAATAATGAAAACATTAAGGTTTGCGGAGAAAAATATCAATGATAATGAAATATCATGAAATCTCACCCAACTCAAACATTAATTCAAAATTTTTCTTTCATTTTTTAGTCTAGTTTACCAGCCATGGATTCACCCATTAACGTGAATTAGCTGAGTGATGGGTTGGTAAAAAAAAGAGGCGCCTCTAAGCAGCAAATTATAAGAAATCATTTGAGCTTCCTTAACGGTGGATTAAGGTAAATTACATCGTACAGCTAAGGTTGCCCCCAAATCCACTTTCGCGCCTTGCATAAATTCATCCAAAGAATTACAACTGATGTGAATTGATCAACAGTGTATGAACTATACTTCGAATCCAGCTACTATTCCAAGCTTTGCATCAGATTTTTTCCTAATGAAAAATTAATACTGCCGATCACCAAAAGAATTTTTATATTTTTTTGTCTAATACCTTTCAATTATTTAACGAAGTAACACTTCTTTCCATTCCGCAATAATATCGATAATATTAAACGACGCTTAGCGATAAGATTGTGAGTGTGAAATTGGGAACAACACATTCTCGTTCAATTAAAATAGACTGAACAAAGGAAAAATGACCGCTAGATCTAATGAATTGTTAAAAAATAATGAGTATAGATCAAAGTGGCCCTCTCCTACTGCTCTGATTTTGTAGATAGGTAAGATATACAAGCCTGGGGTTTGGTTGATTAGAATTGATCCACCAGCAGATCACAGATCTCTATAGACATTGTTTCTTTACTGGAACGCACTGTCAACCGGAACATCTGGAAGTAATAATGGTCATTATAAAATGTGTCCCCAAAATACACCATAATGTTGGATCAATCAAGTTGTAAAGTACTTTACCTGGGCTTGCTTGTTTGGTTCAAGACGTAGAAGACATCCAATTTGCTGAGCACGCATGTGTACAATTCCTGCACACACGAAGTTATCAGGATTTGGATCAATTCCATCTAATAATTGCATTCCAAATCCTTGCAGCTTTGTGCGAACCTGCGCCAAATCCATAGGTTGTTGAGCCTTGAATATTTTCTGCGAACGCTGTTGATTTGCTCTGCAAAATGGCGAGGATGTGAGTTTTCCAATAACACACTTATTCAATAATTGTTGCAAGATAACTGCCACGTTCACTACTACGAAAATGTAACTTACCCCCCGAGATTTTTCCACCTTGCAAAGAATGACTCGCCATTCATTTCTGTCGGCTCGAAGAATTTGTTGATTGTCAAAGGTAGCTTCATAGTTATCTTCTGAGGCACGTTATTATACATGAAAGAAATTATCATGCTCGGGGCATCTGTAATGAAATTAACAAAATAAGGTTACAATACTGAACCACAATTTGAGAAATGAAATGTATTATTATATATCTGAATCACCATTGTAATCGTCGATACATTCGGCATTAATCATCTGTTGTATTTGTGCCCCTGCTTCTAGGACTGCATCTACAGGTTTAACTTGGACAGAGAGCTTTGCCTCGTCTTCGTCTGACCAGGATAATTGAGGGTTGAAGTTTTGCAACGCAAATTGCGTTTTGTTCCCATAAAATAATCCAATGCGTCCAAGGTTTTGCCTGAACTCTGACTTTACACCAATTTGAATCAGATCATTTTCAAATAGGACTCCATTGTTTTTACAAACAAATCTATAAAATTAATAGAATATGGACTTTGGTAAACATGAGAATACATTATCTCGGAAAAAGTTTCCGTGCTAAATACTCACTTTTTAGGGTTATAAGTGTTTTGTGCACCATTAGTAGCCGCGACATTATTTGGAGTTCCGCTATAAATGTCACCAAGAACGTCAAGAAGAACACCCGTGTTGCTGGTTGGTTGAGAAGACGGTGGAGTAGATAAACCCAACAGATCTGCTGAGTTATTGTTGCTCACCGCAGACGCTAAGATTGCTGAAGGTGCATCTGTATGATGATTTGAATTCGGAGCTGGACTTTTGCTTTCCCTGATCTCATTTTCTGGAACTCTGCCTGGTTTCTTTTTCTTCAACACCGCTAAAATTGACGATTCTCGTTCAGGGAATGCGGGCATCTCTTCTAGAACAGTAGCCTAGAGGGGAAAAAATTAACATGATATCATTCCGTTATCTTATTATGCATAGAATCATAAGTGTGTTCCACTCAAACTTTAATTACTTACGAGGACGTCAGTGGATGCGATAATGCTTAGCTGTAAGTACTCAGAAGCTCTTTGTTGCAGTTCAGCATCAGCGCTGCGTAGATTGCTATGTTGCTTGAAAACTTCTTGAATTTGACTACGAATCTCAGGGAACAGGTTAACAAACTTGATATAAGTCGAAAGCAATAGCGCTCTTGTCATCGGAGAACATAGATGATACTGAAACAAAAATGAGATGACAATTATATTAGCTATTAAACAATCATGCGATACAATGCAATGGGGCGCGCGCGCGTGCAATGCTAATTGCTAGTGAATGTAGATTTAAAACAGACTTTTCAAGTGTTCTACTTACTTTGGAATGTAAAAGTTGAAACTGTACTAGAGGAGATGATCGTTGATCCCCAGCGATAAGATTACCGAATTCACCAAGTATATAGCCACCCACTTTAACCATATTTTCGTGGCATGCCGGTGCTTGTAGAGCCTGTTGGGAGGACGAAATGTTAGTTAAAGTATTACTATCAGTGAATTAATAATTAGTACAGGAGACTGTCGGCCGAAAAACTTAAAAAAAATTAATTACTGTAAGTACCTCAAAAACGGTTTTAGCAGCATATCCCTGAACATCATCTCGATTGATAACAATTTGAATAACCCTGTACCAGACTTCTTCCGATACATAATCACCAGCTATCCTGATCAAATTCAAGATCACATCGACATACCATGTGTAATCAGTTGCATATTTTTCAGCTAAAATAGCTACTTTTAATACCATTTCTTCTCGGATCGAATAATCTGCAGTTTCAAGATAATTCAACATTTCCTGAACGATTTCTTCAGCGTTACTTTTGTCGCACATAGCATACAATAAGTCGACTGCTTGTTGTCGAACGGAAACATCCTTTTCCATTTTCATAGAAAGTATAACAACTTCTTGATGCTTCTTCACAGCTTCGTGAGAGAATTCTGACGTAGCCAGGTGGCACATTGACTCCAGTGCCAAATATCGTAGATTAGTCTCACGATTCGATAAAAATTGACCCAGCTGGTTGCATGCACGGACTAGTAAATTTGGCTCACTGTCATTATGAATAATTAAACTAATCGCTTCAAAGAGAACTGCGTTCTTTGCATTAGAATGCTGAACTTTTTTTGACTTAGGTGCTTCCTGAGCCTTGTTCAAAATTGTTTCAAGGCATTCATTTAATCTGCCACGTACTCCCGGATCCTCAGCTTGAAACAACAAATATCTATATTAGACACATCTATGTGAATAAGTACGATTGTCAGTTTTGAATTAAATTAAAAATCGGCTTACCTGGTGGAGTATAATTCTGTAGCAAACGCAACAACTTTACCGACAGCCAAGGAGCAGGGACAAAGTAGTAAGTATAGTCCTGCAAATCTGTGTAGCTAGATGTTACAATCTGTAAAAAACAAAATGAAAAAGATGCACTGTCATAGAGAATTCAGCAAACCTAAAGGGTTTGATCAAGGAAACACACCCGACTCAGTCTAGAAACGGCAAGACTGACGCAACCCTTATATTCGTCAGGATTTCGTTTAACCAAGGCATCAATTAGGGATGCAGCTGCTGTCACAACACCAAGATGCTGATCATTTAGAAGATGAACTATTCGAGATGTCCACTCTCCACCTGGAACCACTTCTGGTGCTGTCCTGAGCAATCTTAGCAGACAAAGAGCTGCGCTCTGTTTCACTACATCCATAGTGTCTCTGTAAGTTTAATTATTGTACAAAATTATACAAGTTGTTGCAAACTTACATTACAGTATAAAGTTGAAAAAACTTATTTGATGTGTAACCGGATTGCTGAATGGAATCGTAATTCTAACACAAAGTCAATGGGCTGGAGACTTTTGAAACACAATAGAGCTGAACAAAATGAAACCCAAGCAGTGATTTGTTGGATGAATAATTTTACGTCACCTAATATCGAGTCGCCTGGATCCATTGGGCAATTATGAAATTGTGTAAATATGTGAGTATAGTGTGTCTGCTTAAATGTACATATTATATAGACCTACCCTGATACAAGTAGCTTCGGTATTTCATTTCCAAATGCCTCTGCCATTTCTTTACTTCCAATATTAGCAATACATTGTAGAGCAAGATTTACATGAATAGGATTCCTTGATGCAAGATCATTCTTGATGCTTTGAATAATTAATTTAATGAGATCGCTGTTTGTGTTTACAAGTACAGATATGAAAAGATATCCCTGAAAAAAAAATATTCAAATTATTCATCATTGTAAAGCAACTTATTTTATAGTTAAACGTGCTTACAATCTGTTTCTCTGAGTATTTATTCGATGAAAGAAGATTCACAGCTTCCATATGACCGAAATCGATGTCATGACCCAGTAGAAAAATGAACAGTAACTTGCAGACATATTTTTTCTTCTGATAACCATCCAGCGTTTTATCGCCTTTAAACTTGCTTCGAATATTTGCCAACTCCTTATTTATTCTCTTGATTTCTGCCTCCTTGCTTTTACCTATCAATGATAAATTAATACATATTTCACTTCAGAAGATATATTGAGGTGTCTATTTTGGTTCCTAAGACTAGAGTTATATAACCCAAGACAGTAATTGAGATGAGGAGGGAGTAGCCTCAATGTTCTCATCCTGCCAAATCCTTATTGATTTTCTGGATGAATGAACGTACTTCATCAGTCAAATTAAAAATTAGAATCCTCTCATCATACATAAATAAAAATGTTTTATTTTCTCAAAGATGCAAAAAAGAAACCAGTTATATTCCAGTTACAACGTTTCTGTACAGGATAACTGCCTGGTCAAGCTAACTATTTTGAGCTGAGTATAAAATGTATGGGAACTACCTATGGGAATGACTATAATTCTTAGTAGAAGTAGCAGTATATATGGCTTTTCACCATTTGGCATTTTAGATTATCGATATCAATTTATTAACGTTTGGACTCATTACACTATATCTTGTGTGAGCCCTAAATCACCAGATGAATGTGGAAATGAATGAAAAATGGTGAATTCATACTGTGTGCAGAACCTGGTGGTGAAAACATTTTGAGCAAGCACTTTTCGTGCAAATGTTGAGATAGCTATTTGCTATAAATAACTTGACAATAACTCTGATTGGGACTATTAGGAACATGCATCATCAGTAAATGAATCTTGGTAGGGCAAACACACGTTAGTGGCATATAGTTACTGGAACTATCACACATGGGACAGTATCACAGAACCGCCCCCCTTCCCGTATTCTACCATACGTTTTGTGCGTCTCCTTTAGTCTCAATGGCACTCTATCATTTCATCGACGGAAGACGCGTAATAGTGACAGATAAGCATATATTTTAGTTAGGAAGTGAAATCATGTGGTTGGACATCCGAGGTGAAAATGGCATGTAAAAAGTTGGAGTAACAATTATATAGATGACAATAATTGCACTCTATAATAAATTGCAAAAACTTTTAACTTAGTGGTAAATAGGTAGAAAAAACCGTTAATATTGAGCAGTTATAAAATACTTACAATTTCTAATGTCCGAGATGAACACAGCGAGCCCTCGCATGCCATCTCCTCGCACGGCTGGCATCTTTGCCTCTTATCGCTCAGACAACCTATGATTGGATTAATGTCGTTATTTATAAGTAAATTGATCAAGACATTATAAAATAAAGACAAATATAATGCAATTGTTAATAAAAGTATTTTGGTTTCACTAAATTTATGTTTGATAGGCTTATAAAAATTAACCATTTTGTTGAACAATCAAATGTAATCACACAGAATCAATTTATAATGAATGAAATCACGTGTTTGTCAATTGCCAGAGTGTGGCGTAGTGTTGTTTCAAGGAATGTCCAAAGCAACATTGGATTATTTAAGGAATTAAAAATACTTTTTTGCTTCTTATTGCTCTGTGATAGTTCTTATGCAAGTTAAATGTATGCAGACTTCAAATATGATCAAAAGTATAATTGATTTATTGAATCAACTAACTCGTACTCAGTTGTATGTTAGATATTATAGAGACAATCTATACTTAGATAAAATGAGCAGAACTTCTGCCTGCGTCAGGTTACTGATAAATACACAATCCTTGCACATTAATTATTAATTAGTATAGGTTTATCGCACACCGATGCACCTAGTCGATGGAACGAAAATGTTTATAATTTATTATCAGCTGGTTAAAAAAGAAAAGAGAAAGGTTGTGTCTGAAACCACCTTGCATAAAAATCTGTCATCAATTTGTCAAAGTTATAACAACAATTGGCGAGGGTGCCAGGGACATAAATAGCCTAGAAAACCGCCAGATGGTTACACAATGCAAACTAACGGGCCAAAATATTCAATTTGTTGATCGTACATCATAATCTGTCCTAATTGTGATAACAAGCAGCATTTTGACAGCCCATACTGATAGCCCCCATTTTGCACACCCCTGGAAATCAAAGATCGGACTTATCTGGTAACATACTCATTCTGAGAAGACCGCCGTACCGATCGGAATTATACATTACAGAAGAACGCTATGGATTTCGGTAGTATCGATGAAACAACATAATACAAGGGGGGCGTAGTTTTCCTAATGGAATAGGAAACATTCGATTGAAACTTCGGCACGATAGAGTGGCCCTCCCTTTGCTAATCGCTAATAACATTATTAAATTAACCAGGGTGTATATAATTTTATGGAATGCTCCTCAAAGATTAACTCACCAATATAACCGAGGGATAACCGTGCGGGTGGCGGAGTCACAGATATATTTGAAGTGAGAATTATACGCGAATCACTGGCAGAGATTTTGTGGCTGTCGCCATTTGCAACCGCTAAGCTGACGGCTCTATTCTACGACCCCTTGCCAGTTCACATTGCCAGGCGCTGCGCGGCTCTCGCGCCATTTAATGATTAAAAAGCGACATCTAGCCTACCGCCAACATTTAAATCTGACACTTCTAACGTTGACCAAAATTGGTTTGTACTTTCCAACCTGATAGGGAAAAAGCTACCAATTGATAAAGTATCATGTGAATGTTTTATTGCTATGAGTAGATTACAACTGAACACAGCCTGTAGCAAAAAATCTTATGTACAAGCTAGCGAGGCCTTGTAAAAACACATTTACATCAAATGGTCTGTTGAATTTTTTCAAGTAACATTTCAAGCCTATCTTTCATAACAGGCTGACCCTTCCTCGTTTTTTTTGATAGTTTTTTATACTTCAAAGCCTTCGCTTCCTTGTACTTCCTGAGTGCTTCGACTTTCTCCTCTTTCCTACGTTGAATCTCTTCTTTTTTATTCATTTTTTCTTCCTTTTTCTTTTTATATTCTTGTTTGGCCGCGTAAAATGCATTTCCTTTGCAATGTAGATTATCAATGATACTGTAATGAGGTGAAGTATACATTATTAGGTAGAAAATTAGAGTATTTAGGAGTTTAGGATTATTGAACGAATCACACGATCATGTAAAAAACAAACCGATGAGTGAGAAATGTGCTTCAGATGTTATGTGAAAAATATACCTGCTCGTTCCTTCGCCACTTTCTGAATCTTTTTTCAAGTGCTCCGGATTCTGCGCAGCATTCTTTTGCTCCTTCTTTACATCTTTGTAATATCTTCTGAGCACAGCCTTCTTTCGACGATCTTCCCATTGATCAACTAATAATGAAGAGGGGTATATATGTATACACAACTTGTATATGTACACTATTTCATGAATAAAAACCCTCACTGATCACATCCTCGAGTCTACTTCAGAATGAATAATAATTGTCTCAAAATGCAATTTACCCTTATACTTATTGCTGTATTTTTTCAATCTGTAAGTCTTCTTGTCAAATGGTTTTTTAGTTTGGGCAGTCTTCTCATCTCCCTGATTTTTCTTTCTCTTGTTCTTCGCAATTTCTCTGTTATCCTTACTCATTGTTGTTTATTTGTTAACCGTAGACCTCGTTCGATGATCAATGATAATTGTATAGGTTAGAAAAATTCCGCATGGTTGGTTGAAGCCATGGTTGAAGCACGGTTGAAGTTAGGTTGCGTCTTCGATCATCATTATCATCGACGTATTAACGCCGAAGGCAAGATGAGTTGCATTCCTGCAGGCGCATGCCTTTTCAGGAGCGTATCAAAAGTTTTTGAAGTTCAGTGGCCGTGTAGTAAATGAATTCTCCCTTGCTTTTGCTCTTTTGCGCGGTTCCCAATCCAACAGTCTTCCAATTAGTCAGCGGCTCTGTGTACTCGTTTGTTGCTCATATCGACTCACAAACAGATAAGAATAGACAGACATTCCCTGTTGTTGAGGGAGTTATACAAGGGCATTCTACCACAGCTGCTCATGTCGTATTATCTGTGTGAAAAATTCGTCATTTCAGCTCTGTACTACTGAGCTCGATATACCGCCGCAACTATTATATGAACCAAATTACGGACCACCAACGATCGAAGAAGGTGAATCGATACAACGTCGAGCGACTGGATGGATAAATTACATTATTTATTATCAATGCGCCATAATTAAATTTAGCTTCGAAAACACTGGCCAAGATTGTTGCACAACGGCGCTACGCGACAAATGCCACGTCGTTAATAAATTCAACAGCTCATCATTTCGTACAGCACCCGTAATTCCTCGTGGATAACTTTAATAATTCTGCTAAAGATAGAAATAGTAGAGACGACGAATAAGATTATTCGTGTCACCGTAATCGCAGAGCAGTACAATTTTTGTCTACTTTCGGCCACTTGCCGGCTTGCGTTCGGTTTGGGTCAGTTATCTCGTACCATTTTTCGATTGAATATTCGTTAACTGTTCCAATCATTTTATTCAGGAGTCAAAAAATTAGTCTTTTTGGTACAATAAATTAAATGAATGAAACAGATCAACAATCATTAGTCTAATAACAGCGTCTGCTATGTATTTTTGTTCGGTGAGATCTAATTCGTGACCTATTCAAGTTCAGATCTCGGTTCAGATTGTTACTCGGAGATTGTAGTTTTTTATGTAGCGTGGAATAGTGCGTGGAATAGTCGTGGAAAATATCATCTGTGCTCAAGTGAATTGTCGCACCCTGTAGATAATCAGTGAAACATGCAGACAGTATGCAGCGGATTTTTGCTGTGCCCCGATCAGATGGTAGTTCAGAATCCCTTGATTTTGACGTTTCATATAACGCGGTGCTGAACATTTCGAGATCAGTTCGGGCAGGGAGAAATTTATGTAGTGGCTATACAGTTATTAACATACATACCTTATCAAACACTGTCAGGATAAATATATCAGTGATCATACATAATCAATTTTTTATAATGCCCGCAAGTCGATTGGATGCAGTGTACAGGAGTATTTTACTCACCAAATTTTTCACAAAAGGTTGGGGAAAACCAGAAAATTTGAAAAGGTGAAATTGGAAAATTTTGGATTGCAGTTAACGTAGCCTCAAAGTTATTTAGCAAGATTTTCTTCCCCATTTCTCAGTTCATGTGTCATAATCATTAAATAAATACCTTGACGTTCATTTTCAGAATATTTGAGTTTCGAAAAGTGGTGTCAAACCGAAAAGCCTGCTACCAGCTTGTACCTCGCGATTATCCTGTTACAATCACAAAGGTAATGTAACTATCGGGAAGATAAAAACAAGATGCTAGAGTCTAGGCATGAAAATAATGTCACAAATAGGTTCTGAAAAATGGAAGCAATGCCAAATTCAACCACCATTTATTTTATTGACAATAATTTTTATAAAATTGAGCATTAAATGATCAGGATGAAGAATGGTCAGACTGCCATATTTTGGAGGGATCATTCGAGTCACCCTTTGAAAGAAATCTTCCTGGTCTTATGCCAGAGGAAACTCGAACCGCTCATTTCCAAGTTGTTTTACCTCGAAAATGGCAGTCACAAAAAATCAAACCAATTTGTCTCCACCTCGCTGGTACAGGAGACCATGTAAGTAAGGTTAAAAGTCAGATTCTGAATTCAAATATCGTAGGGGCTATTAGAACCATAAATAATATTATCTTTCAGTTTTACTGGCGTCGTCGAAACCTGATCGCTCGTCCACTTCTGAAAGAAGCTGGGATCGGAGCAATTCTTCTTGAGAATCCGTTTTATGGTCTCAGAAAACCTAAGGATCAGATGTAAGATAATCTTGGTTGATTGTATCATAAATCTTATTTATAAATACATCATTTGTTGATAGACGTTCGAGCTTACATAACGTCTCAGACATCTTTGTAATGGGTGGTTGTTTAATAATGGAATCTATAGTTCTGTTAAACTGGTGCGAACAGCAAGGTTTTGGACCTTTAGGGCTTACTGGACTATCCATGGGCGGTCACGTTAGTAATTCTCATCTATTTTAATGTTAGGGCACTAGGGCTTATTTGGGCATAAACGAAATTGCCATATATTTCATACAAATTTCTGAAGATTTCTTATGTCATGTCAACACTGTTAATTAGATATTGTTCATGATCTATCAACCTTGTTATGAATTATCAAAATAAGTTTTGTTTTTTGAATTTGATGCTTGGATTATTACATCTAGCTCAATGCCAAGAATGTAGGAGCATTGAGTCACTAGTATTTATTACACTTTGCAGATGGCCTCTTTAGCGGCAACAAATTGGCCTAAGCCAATCCCCCTAATACCATGCCTGTCGTGGTCAACAGCATCACCAGTTTTTACTGAGGGTGTCATGAGTGCCTCTATAAACTGGGATCTTCTTGAGTCACAATACTTCTCAGACGAAGTCTATCAAAATGATTTAGCGAAGATGGTCAAAGTGGTTGCTCAAGATGTAAGAATACAATAAATTTGCGACTTCTTTTTTGACGGTAAAGTATTATCGGCATTTGGATAATTCATATAGGAAGCAATGATGATTGCAGGATGCCTTCTTAGCAGGACAACATTTTGCGAAACATTACCCGGAGAGTATGAACAGAATGAATGAATTAAAAAAGGAAACTACGGAGGCAGATCGAACTGTACCTGGCGATTCTAAAAAAGATTACAAGATGTCAGGCGACAACCTGTCGCGGAGAGCACACAGCCTCACCGATGTTCAAAACAACAAAAATAGTACTGTTCTCAGTATTGACAGTAATAATCACCTTTCTAAAGATAAAACAGGCAATAGTAATATTAAGACTGATCACAACACGGTTGACAATGCACAAAGAATTGCTACCGAAAAAGCAGCTGCATCAATATTCCCCCTTAACATCATTGCCAACAAACTGAAACCCTCAGAAAATGAGGCGTTGAAAGGTGAGTTGGTTAACCCCCTTGATCCTTAGTCGGGCATCATTTTCCCTAATTTCCTCTCTCAACTATCAAGAAAATCATTTAACTCCTTGGTAAGTTGATTCATAACTAGCTCATATATTTTGATGAACAGAACAAGCAAGATCTCGTTTCTGTCAAGGTGAATTATCTGCACTATCTCATCTTTAACTCAAGTTTCATAGTATGCCCCATCCTGACTGATAACTGCAAATTCTGAATTCTTGCTTGTAAGTTCGAAGATGAAATGGTTCAAACAATAACTAAACGTAACTGTCACATATGATTATATTCAATTATTCATCACTATATGTTTGATATATTTCCTCTTCGATCTTGACCAGATTTGGCAATGCCTTGATATAGTGCTGGGCTTCTGTTAGTTCTGATTATTGCTGGTTGAACACAGTAGTTGGGATGTCACAGAATCCCAGCACGGTCGGTGTTCGCTTGAAAAATTTGATCTTAATGAGGACGATTTGGTGGCAGGGATTTGCCTGTTACCCGTGTCGAAACACCCACTGCTTTCAGACAGCAAATGGCGTGAACGAGAAGCCTTGCAGTTCATGCGGGGTGTCATGGATGAATGCACTCATCTGGGTAACTTTGAAGTACCAGTTGACACCGACCTAATCATAGCTGTGTGTGCTCGTGACGATGCCTACATTCCTAGAGAAGGCTGCGTGGGACTTGAACAAATTTGGCCAGGTGCAGAAATCCGATTTATTGATGCCGGTCATGTGACTGCATATCTCCTACATCAAAAGCTGTTCCGGTAAGTGATTTGAAAATGATTACTGTTTGCACGGTTGACAAACAATTACCCTGGTTCTGTAATTTTATAGGTCGACAATCATCGAGGCATTTGATCGATGCATGAAAAAATATCCGATTAATAGCTGACAATAACCCTAAATTATTGGTGTAGCCTAGTCAGATATTGTGCGATAAATATTTCAACTATTTATTAGATCGAGCTACATATATAAGTATTGAAGTTTTGAACTGTGGCATGGCTTCGGATATATGCTGTTAATCAGTGACCGTACGCCTGTGCAATAAAATGCGACCATTTTTCAATCCTAAGTGTTCGTTGTCTGTATAAATTAATGAAACAGTGATATATATTGAAACAATGGTAGCAATACTAAATTTTGTAAATGATGTTCGTCTAAGCATGGTTCAAGTACTGTAACTTGATCACTTATTGAAAGTACGAGAGTTGAGCTGTTAGCCTGATGAATTCAATGTTATATATTGGCATTCATATTTTTGCCATACACTCGTTTTTGTACATAGATACATTGAGAACGGACAATCACTTCGTGGTTAACAATCTCTTTATTGCACCTTTACAATATTTATACCTATAAAATTTACAAAACGTTGTAAGAATACATTACACAATATTTTTCTATTAAGCTGTGTACAATAAAACTAGTTATACGTATGATGTCTTTCATTTTAACCTATTGTTCGAATGACTTGACTAATTTCTATCTTAATAATGAATATAAGAGGGGTAGAGATGACAGTAGATATTTGAAAAAATTTCGGAAGATAAGTACGCACAGGCAAGGCATGCTGGGATGCGGTTCGTCGACGAGTTTTGAAAAGTTGGCAGGAAATGTTAGTACGGAAGTAGCGCCTCTAGATGGTCATGCTAGCGCCGGGCGAACTAATTTTCACAGCCTCCTAAATCAGACAATAATTCCGCTCGCGTAAAGGCCTCGCGAGATTGAGCGTCGGCCACATGTGTTTGTGGCTCAGTTTTCGTTGAAAAAACTTTAAAAATGTCCCGTGTATACGTAATCCGCAAGGATCCAACTCATGCCCAAGAACGATAAAGTGTGCTGCCTCAAAATTAATGGACGAAACGTGTTGAGACAGTGTGTGTGTGAGCAAGATAAATTCTCTGTGGTAAGGTGCTGTCTGCTAGCAACGAATCGAGGTACATATACCATTGAAAATAGCCCGATAACATCGGTATTCAAAACTATCGAACACTTATATCGCTCAAAATCAACGATCAACTCTTCGCTCTTCGTTTTCGCTGATCCCCTGTAAGTTTTTCATTTGAAAACAAAGAGTATTTCGATATTCGCAAAGTCAGCGTGGTCACCGCAGCAGAGCAGTAAACGTGAGTTCAGCCAGCCACGCGCTCGCCTTCCAACTCCAACATGGATAGTGCTCGCTAGTTTATTAATTAAGAAATTCTATCAAAAAGCCGGGGAATTTCAAGTTCTTATAAATAAAACCTCCGTTAATCGGTCGACGTTTTATCTATGCGGAATTAACAAGACGTTGTTTAGAATTCAACGGGGGACTGAATGTTCGAGGTGAAAATCTTCTCCGCCTCGTGTTTTTCTCTTGCCGAGTAAATCCAATATGGCGGCCAAGGTGGCTCCGAGCACACAGGGCGGCAGCGGTACTACCGAGGCTAACAACGAGGGCCCCGGTATATCTTACGCGAGTGTCTTGAACCCGAAAAATAGTGACAACAATAAAGAGAACATCAGTGATATTCCACATGCAACAACCAAAGAGCGCATAGCTACCGAGTCTTCCGGAGTTCAAAAGGGTAAATCTTATCAAAAATCATCGAGAAAATACAACTCCTTGCACTATGGGAGATCAGAGAGACACTTTCATAACTCTCCTTCGAAACCTGCTCAGAATGCTGAGTCGGCAGTTAAGAGATCGGATGAGACGGTAAAGCCTACACCAACCCTCAACAATGGTGAAGCTGAAAGTGACAGCGAGTTCCAAACAGTTGCTCCCAAAAGTGCTCGGCGGAAAGAAAAACACAGAGAACATCGCGAGCACCATGATCACAGAGATCGCTATCATTACAGAGAAAGGTATCATCCCAGAAACCAACACGGAGATGGTGGTGATGAGAGACCGCACAAGGAAAGAGGTGAGCGTAATGCTGAAAAGAACACTGTTCCCGAGCATTCCATCGTCAAAGATCCGCCCAAGGATAAAGATGAGCAAGGTGCAGATCCTGATTCAGAATCCGAGCCGGTCAAGTATGTCGAAGCACCCATACCAGTCGTCAACCCATGGATGAAGAGCAAGAGTGGAGGAGCTTCTAGAGCTCAACCACTTCCTCCTCTTCCAGCACCAGCTGCTGCACTAGTTCCTGTTCAACAGCCGGTAGAAAAATCAGTGGAAAAGACAACAGTTACGGAAAAAGAAAAAAGGGTACTGCAACCGCAACAGCAGAAAGGAAAAGTCGGTGAGTCCTAAATATCAATAACTGTTAATAAATATAATTAACCGAGACACTCGTCGTGGTTACCTTATTACAATGTCAAAGGTTGATTAACTGAGGTACGAAAATGAATAATTGCTGCTGTCTCTCTTATAAATTGTGTCTTGTTTTTACACTGACTCATTCCTCTTTGTAACAGCGTTATTAAATTTCTCTTTTTAAACATTAGCAGTTTACATTGTTTGTTTACTATTTGATACGTATTATCGATGACTTTGCTGAAAAATACAACTGTTATACTTATAGACGTAGCACAAATCCTGCCCTACCTCACTGTGCACCCTCCATAGGAAGTTGCTGACTTGGAATATTTGCTTCAAGCCATTATTAATTATGAACATTTTTAAACCTGCTTTTGCACAGTAGCGTTTATCCTTGTTCATTGTGTTTAAATATTATGTCTATCTAGTGCCGATCAGCTAGCTCCACTGCGTTCCCTCGTTTTTCTTTCGACTGTTATATGGAACAGGTTTCTGGCAACTCTCACTTTTGGCTGATATCACTCCTTTGTGAACCCCATCACCTATATCTGCATACGTATCAATAGTCGACTTGGATGTATGCAGCTTGGTTATTGTAGTATGGGAGTTAAATTTTCAATCAGTTTTTGGAATTTTGCTAAATTTGATTGATAAACTTTCCGTCAACAACCTCGAACAACTCAAGAAAGAACATGTTCATCAGTTGTTGGAGGAGAAATACAGCATAAAGAAAATCAGTATTCAGTATTTCACTCCACGTGTCTGATTGTGGGAACCCTAAAAATCTTAAGCGCCTAACGCGTAATATATTCAAACGTCCCTGATCATCGTGCCGCCAAACGAATGATGACGATTATCGCCGAATAGGCCACGTTTCTGTGTACGATATTATATTCAGTAACACCGACATCTTTTCATTAATTTCGATTAGGGACAGTAGTTAATGCTGCAAAACGAAGTTCAGTATCTGATATCAGATTGTTATTTATTATTTCGACTGTCATCGGTGGTTAATACTTGAAGAAATTTGAAAAAAAATTATCGCACTCTCATCATTAAGTGTGTTACGAACTTCTGACGCAATAATTTGACGTAACACCAGACCATTTTTAATAGATAGGCCGCGGTTTTCAGGCAACACTCTGCATTTTTTCGTCTTGGCTCGACTTAGGGCAATCACCAAATGATTTAAGAAATTTATCAATGGTGAACAAATAGATTCATAATCCGATAACCAACGATAGAAGTACTTTTTCTTCGCGTGCGAATTCATTCCAAGCTCTTTTCAAGCGGATGCGTATCATACCTTATACGTCCATGATATATTGTGAGTGAAATCTTTACAGCAGCAGCATGAAAATGTATTAGTTCCTAAACAAAGAGTGGGGAGAATGAGGTGTCATTATTATTTATGGTTATCTATCATAGCTGCAGCGTTTATATACCTACGTATGTTGGCATAATTTGAAAACTTATGATACATTTGGTGTTTACAATTTGTTGATCGCGAGAAATCGCGAGCCAGTTCTTACCCAACCATACAGCGTACAGATTTTTAGAGACAACTTGTGGCGCATACTGATCGCATATTATCTGTAGTTTGCTGGGCGACTTGTAAAATTTATTCTTCTCTTCTTCTCGAACCGCGAATTCTCTCTAATTTTTTCGTTTGCCCCTTGATCCTTTTTTCGCACTTCCATAGCCGGCTCGCGTGCCTTTGGACTTTTTAACACCGCTGCTGCAGTCGTGTGTGCAATTCCCCATTTCTCCTCCTTGGCCTCTCTCCTGCTGCAGTCGCGAGACTCTTCTTTCTGTCTTAATGTCATTGCCCTCCTCTTCCTCATCTACTTTTTCTCGTCGCTTGCCACTATGTATGGGCGATCATGCGTGCAAAATCGAAAAAATCTTTCTAAAAAAAGTCACGACAGATATTTATAAATGTAATCGGATACGGTAAAAAAAATCACTAACAAATTTCCAGTCCCTCATTATTTGATGTTTGAATATTTTTGTGGAATTTCTAATTCAAATTTAACTTTCAAAAAGTCGCTCAGTCGCTGTCTCATTGGCCTGTAATAAATTCCATCTCTCCGATCATTCAAAATTAAAAGTAATTGTCATTTGCGCATCGTATATAATAAATTGTTCCAATTATCTACTATCGAGATTTGGATTGATTACTTTCTTATTTTTAATTTTTCTTTTATATTTAACCTAACCCGCGTGGAATAGCTTATTATATGTAGTAGTCCTTCTTGAGCCATATATTCAAAATTATGTTATCAATCTGACCGCCTCTGGTATACCGCGAATAAGATATCTCACATTCACATATGTCAGCCAGACATACTATACGGCCGCGGATATTTTTTAATATCACCGCTGTTCATGCCACGTGTTCCAAATATGTTGCACGTGATAAAATGTCTGCACCAGTTGCAGAATAATATTCATTTGAATAATATTAATCTCCTTAGATAACCATAAAAGAGCTTAAATCACACATATTTAAAGATATGGTTAATCAGCGAATATGATTAGCTGTGGAAAGAAATTATATTAGGAGAAAAAATAAATACATGCATTTAAGTGTGATTGGAGCTTTTTAGTTGTCAGAGGATCCTTATTGAACGTAAGATGAATCGGTGGTGCTCATTTGTGCACACTTTGGCAGAGCAAAGTAATAAACACGTATGTTTATGCGTTGTCCGAATGGAAAACGTTTTGTCAGCATGCTGCAAGCACACTTCTCTACGCTTGATTCTATTTTGACGAAACCGCGGGTGATCCGTTTGTTTTACGTTCTCTTATGTAATCCGGTAACCCACGAGTTGCTGCTGCTGCTGCTGCTGCTGAGCTGCTATGCTATTACGCGTCAATATAAGTAGGTATATATGTATGACGATAAATTTTTTTCCTTCCTTTTAATTTGACTGCTGAGACGTAAAAAAAGAATAAATTAAATGACAAAAAAATTATATAGACCGAGAGTCCAGCTGAGAGTAGACTAGAGTTTAGAGGTTGAAATCGTTCTGAGTTACATAATTTAGCGAGTATATAAGTTTCCATAAGTGAACAAGCTGTCGTTTATTTTATTATTTTATTTTATTTTTTTAAATTTATCCTGACAGTTTTTTTTAATTATTATTTTTTTAATTTTATTTCCACATTTGTCACCTTATCCCGCTGTGTTGACTTTTACGGTGTTTTAATTTGTCGATTTCATTGACTCAGCTGTAGCTACACATCCATATTTATAAAATAAAAAATACACGCATTTATATCCGTGAGAATTTTATAGTTATATTGCAGCTTTAACCTTGGGTAAAATGCTTATTTAAATAAATACATGCAACACGTATTTCTTCAGTGACTTTGGAGATTTAAAGAGTAAAAAACTATGAAATCTACTTAATTTCACTTATATACCCTGTAGACGTAAATTATACAAATTTTTCCCTTCATGTCACGGGTATGTACATTGTACGTACATACATAGTATCTACGTATTTATGACTGTCCCTAATCCTGCGCAATGTTAACAGGTTTCAGTGGGGTGCACCGCGTATAAGTACTCTAACCTGTTATAGTAATTCACAAAGTAATCCGTTTAAAGTTTCCGCACACTAAGCGTAATGTAAAATTACTCATGTTTGTAACGTATTTATTACACCTAGTTAGATATAGGTGTGTATATGACAGCGTCTGAGACAACCAACAGCTGAGACCATTACCTAAATATACAAAAAACGATACGATGATGATTACCCCGATAATCTTTGACACACCATAAATACAATGATAATATGTATGAAATAAATAACGGCGATATATTAGTTGGAAAATTACAAAGAAAAAATTAGATTAGAGAATAAAAATACCTAATATTCTGACTGAGGGAAGAATGAGATTGAATTTTAGAAGGCCAAAAGTTAGATGTGGATATAGGTGTATGATGGAAAATTTATACATTACACACGGACCTTCATTACTTTAATGATAATTTTATTATCGAAGAATGAAAATCTACGTACGTTGACCGTTTCTTAAGTCGTTATTTCCGGCTGAAATCGCGACTTCAATTACTATTATCATCGTCATCATTGTCCGGCTCGAGTACACATGTATAGAGATAGGGATCCGACGACTGCTACATCCGGGCTTCGGATTATGTTATTCTCATTCATTTTCTATCACGTTTTCGCAATGCGATTAATTATTTTTTCCACTCGCATTGTTTTAATAGAAAATTTTTATCGTTCGATCAATTTACGTACAGATTACACGGAGTGCTTATACTCTATCCCCATTTTGTGATAAAAATTTTCCCATGAGATAGCGAAAAATTTAACATTCATTGTATCAATAATCCACTTGATCAATCGTTCTAATATGCATGTGTGCTCTCATTTGTGCTCTTCATCTAGTCTCTCACAGCATCAGCAGCCGGTGCAGATTATTTTATCATCATTAATTGACCGCAAAGTTACTCGTTCCTAGATGAGAAAACGAGAACTGTTTTCTTTTGTTGTTTGCTTTTTCATGATAGCATCTATTGCTTATCTCACGAACAGGATATAGAATTTACTTCATCTGGAGGTATAAACCTCCACTCATCGTTAGTGCGGTTGGATTAACTTGACTGGGTCTCCTTCCTTCGATCCGCAGAGTATATAGGAATGAATTATTACACGTTTCGTTCCGATATTGGCAAGTAGGAAGAAAATTTTACAATGAGTTTTTTTGGCAAGGGGAAAAATTCGTATCGTGACGTTAGTTCTGTAGCTTTTATCCTACAGGGTGAGTTTTTCCAAACTTAGTGATTGGGAGAGGCTTCATTTGTGCGGATATGCGCTCGACCTCGACTCGACTTCCGCATTCATTGAGCATGATCTATTTTCTAGTCGACTTTTCTCATTTCTCCTATTTTTTTCATGTACGACGCGTTGACTGGGCAAAAAAATAGAACGAGGCTCCTTCCCGTTCTCAGAGTTTGGAATGACTCACCCTATATATTCTTTTATAGAAAAGATAAAATCTTTGTCGAAAAATCGGCACGTACTGTAGAGAAAAAGGAACGAGTTGATTATGCAAATTACGTCTGCAGGCAGGTGCCTTCCAAAAAACGAGTGAAACCCACCAACCTATATTCTATCTTCTGAAATGCGCGCGCCGCACGTTTTATAGCAAAAAGATGCGCGAGTAGAGAACCTATGTTTATGTATTTATATATATCTATGTACATGTATATCTATAGAAGGGGGTAGATACCCGGGAATATAGATAACAAGCGCATGCGTGTTATGCGATTTGATACAAATTTTTGTCTCAAGTCGAGGGATAAATACCCTTTCAACCGAAACCGCCTGCAATTTTTCAGAACTTCTAATGTCATGAATTCGGAATTCCCGTTTTAAAATTGGTTGCTAAGTACCTAGTGCACTTTCGTTCGTGTATAGCACATGCCATATAATGCACTTGTACGCACGTCGTATGGCTTTACGCAGATTCAATTTGTGTTCATCGATGTACAAGGTATTATATTATATACATCCAATGTACACATATATGTACGGCGTAGCAGAGATAAGCGCTCGTATAGGTATATGTATATAAGATTAGAGTTTGCAGGAACAGAAGTTAATACAAAATTGTATACTGGAGCTCAGGTTCTGCTGAACTTTGAAATATTTTTTTTATATTTAAAAAATTAGGAGATAAAATGCTATCACTTTTGCGAATCTCATTGCTTTAGTTATATTTATATTTATAATTATTATTATTATTATTATTTTACATTATAACACTGCACATGTCGATAAACGTGAAAAGCATTTAAGAGTAAACGAATCGATGATAATCACGTAATATTTATTGGTGATGTGCCATATACTGACCGTGATTTCTAATGGATGGGGGAAATGAAAATGAGAAATTTTATAATTAAGTCATTTTTTTTTTGTAAATCTTAATTTTTCTCATTATGTTGACAAATTTATTCATCTAGCTCAAATAATATTGGATTATTTTTTTTTTTGTTACACTAGATAATAATAAATAATTAATATCAATAAATTAATGACCTTTGATTTCGCAGAAAAAGAATTGTTCAACAGCCGAGCTGCAAATCTGTATCGCTGGGAACGTTGATGTTACGTAATAATTAGGTTGCTTTTAACGAGTGTCTGCAGAACTGCGAATTTATACGTTAAGAAGAATTGAGGAATGTTAAAGCCATTTTTTATTCTCTAAAATCCTTGAACTTTCGATTACATTGATAATGAATAAAATATGGATTGAGATAAACCTAATTGTATAAAATACAACCTCAGCACATTACGCATCGTTATCCAGTTACAACGCAATCCGTCGCAGTTGGATAATAATTTTGTCTCGATTACCTATCTTTCACTTATGAATAATTGACAAAATATGCCTCCGAGTTTCAGATATACCAAATTCTCGATGATTCATAAAATCCACATCTGCACAGTATGTACAAACTGTATGGACACAAACGCGCAAGACATACATAGGGTTGATCGTAAAAATCTTTTAGCTTCTGTAAAGAGAAATTTTTAGTCTTCAAATTAATTCACACGTGTACACATATTGATATAATTTTATTATGCATCTATCTACCTTAAGTCGCTGCCGGTGTCGCCGGTGCTTCCACCGCTTCGAAGGAGGAAAAATAAGCGGAGGTTCGCTGCTGGCGGTGGTGAGCTGACGTAGTTTTATTATACATCAGCTCTGTTGGATTCAGTACTTGGCTGGACTTGCATGGCAACGGATGCCAAGTCGGTCCGGATGTGGATACGTGTAAATTATATTTACAACTGTTATCATAAACCGCGCTGAATTCACCTGAGTAACTCGTCATTTGCGGATGATCCCATCTCTGTTTCGCGTGGTCTAGATTTACTCTAACCACAGCGAATTATAATTCCCTCATACCGGCTGTCGACCATATATATTACCTGTATTGTATTTTATTCTATATACATAATACGATACAATTATCGTAGGTATTGCATGCAAAATATTATAATCCTGCGGCATCGCAATTTTTTTTTTTTCACCATCAGACTTTGACATTGTGTTTCGTGGTGTGGTCGTGAAGTGGTGTTGGTTTTTTTTCTCACCATTGAAGATCTTCCGATTATGGTATTATTGGTAGTGGGATATTCTGAATCATAATGAAAATCAACGACAGCGGGGATGTCATCGTGCCACGTGAGTCTTCTTTCAGAATTAAATACCGGCACGTTTTTTGCCCCCACATTGCAATAGTTTTTTTTGTCATTGAAACCACTTCAATGCTGGACTTTAGAGTATCAAATTCTTCCCCAATGCATACGGACGTCAAACACAGCTTCTGGACTTTATATGCATGCATACGTGTACGTCAGGTATGGCACGCGATCCGGCGTATGGCTACAACTTTTATGATGATTAATTATGCCGGTTCAAGAACAATCGCTCATTTTACATTCTCCCCTGAAAATAGTTCAACCATAAGGTTTTATATCTGGATAACAAGCCTCGTACTAACATGCGTAAATAGATGAAATAATACCAATGACCGATAATGTGACGGAATATTTTGGTCCATGGCCTCGGATGATATAATCCGTTAATTATTATTTTATTATGATTATAATTAGGAGTTTGCAGGCTTATATTATATTCGATATTATTGATGGTTCAATGGACCAAAGCTGGTCCCCGCAGGTGTGTTTCGTTTCGAATGTTGATTATTACGTAGCCAGAGCTAATGACAAAGTCATCGTAGACATTTTGGCAATTTATCAAATCTCGAAATTCACTTGCTGTGCTCTTCGTCTTTATTAGGGAGGGTTGTTTTTGAGATTCACGTAACGTGTGCATCACGTTGAATAAAATTATACGTTACACGCTGGCTATTAATTACGTATGTTCAATATAGGTATAGTATATGGAAGACACAAATGCACGACGGCGCGGCGACGAGAGATGATCCTCATTGACAGTATCCGATGATATCGATCTCTATTTATTCTATCCGTTCATTCGTCGAGGTATGGGTTTTATCTATCGTTCGAAGAAGAGAGCTTTTGCCCGCGAGTTATTGGCATGCTTTTATACAGTCACGTCGGACGTCGTTGTCCACGCCTTCGCCTATTCCGTCTTCAAGGTCCCAGCAGTCTCGAACCCGCTACGCAACTACGAAAACATCATCGTATAGCCGTCCGTGGTTTTATTACCTATATACAAGCGAATCGATTCCCAGCTATACAGCTACATGTACATACAATAAGTATAAAAATGAACATTTACAGATATGTTTTTTTACACGTACGTGTTTATATACCTGCAACACACTCCGATTAGTATTACGTGATATTAAAGTGGACGCATGTGGAAGAGTTCATTTGAATAGACAAACCGATCCTCTCTCTTTCTATCTTGACTCGTTGCGCTAAAGGCTCTTGCCGGTTTTTTTTTTCCTGAGCCGCAAACGGAAAACCTTCTAATTTCTGAATATCATCTGCGAACACTCCTCCTTGTTTATTAAACCTTCTTTGGTAATATTATAATTGCGTTACCGCCATATAATTAGAGCGCCTCCGTTATTAATATTCTCAACATTAAGTCGTAGTAGTAGCTCGTGTACCATGCGTAGTACAAATTAAGATGACTGATAAAAAAATATAACAAAAAAAAACTTGGTCAAGGATATTCTTATTATTGAAACAAAATCAGCTGATTCTAGACCGATGAACAGTCGTTCATATGTAACGAAGACTAAATTTCAATTCTGTTTAATCTTTGTTGTTATTGTGGCGGGGCAGTTTAGTAACAACAAATTGTATCCAGTTCGGATCGCATGTCTATTGATAGTTCAAAAATCATTTCAAAATGAAAATTATCTTTTCATGCAACCAAAAAACTACAATTTTTAACATTCAGATCCGCAATGAATCGTTGATCAACGTTGTATGTAGATGTTGATACTCAGCTTACAAGCTCTGATCTAGGACGGTAAGAAGGAGCACCTTGTTTTTCCGTTTTCTAAGCCCGCGTCGTCGATTTTCAGCAGGCATTCAGCCAAATACCTCGGCAGCTACGCGACTGCTATTCGAAAATACTTCTTTTTTTTTTTTCTTTAGTAATTAAACCAATGATTTAATGCCACATACATACTGGCACGTCTTGATCCGTATACTTCAAAAATAATTGATCATTGTTGCCAAATTGATTTCGAAATTGGAAAAATCCGTCAACGTCATATTGATTTTTTTATCTTTTTCCCCCTCCTCCCCCTCGAAGCGAACGTGAATTTCCTTGTACCGCATGAAACGTGCAGTGTGTAAGTAAGGTTGGTACAATATCGAGATAACAAAATGCATGTTGAAAACTGCAGCTTATCGCATGAAACGCATACACTTATGCAAGCGACGATAAATGGGTGGACGGTGGTGCGTTCAACTGTATATGAAAATATATTAAAGTCCGTGGCCATGAAAATAATTGCTTTTACTATACGACTGTACGAATACAATTGAAGCAAAAGGTTGTTTTTTTTTCATCCGTTTACTCGTCGTCATCAAGAATCTACAACCCTGCGTATGACGTGGATTACGGCAACGATCCGGATATGTCCTCCTGCCCGCGTGTCGAAATCGATTTGCCATTTGAAAACCGAAACACTATCAGCACCACGGTAGGAAGAGTGTATAGTACAGTGCGCCGGTTATATCCCCCACGATAACCGGTTCCATCGATTCTCTATAAAAACTAGTAGGATAGTGTGGCGATCGGTCGAAAACCTTGCGGTGTCTACCCTAAAAATTGTGTGTTTGCGATCAAATCTTTGAACCCGAACTTCAAAGTCCCAACGAACAACCCAATTTCTCCGTTGTATGTTACATCGTATTTGGAACTTTTTTCATCTAATACATAGCGAAAGAAAAGAGAGAGAAAAAATCGTGACTTTTTGGTACTACGAACTACCGATGCGCATAGGGAAATCAAACGTATAGAGTAATAAAAGTTATATCATTGAAATGGAAATGAGTCAGCCTACATAGCTTTTCATGGTTTTTCCCCACGGAACGATTCACCCTCTAAATCGTTTTATCCACGAAATAAAATCCTAGCCATCATTTTATATACGTCTAACATTTTTTTTTTGTTTTTCTAATTCTTTCTCATTTACTTTTGTCGTAATTGTCATGAATAAATGAAGTTCACGATGTTGCTGCAGTGTGTCGAGGAAGTGACTTTTTGAGATTATAACGTTCAACTTCCGCGGACTCCATGTGACTAATTATGTAAAAAATACATACCTACTTACAAGAAAACCTATTCATTCTTATACCATATGTATATTCATATATATCTACACGTGGAGCTTCGGTGATTTAGGTAGCGCAAGATATCACGTAATCACTATGAGTGCGATTACATGTTTTCGTAGACCGGTATTGTGTTTTAAATTAATTATCTGTCTCTTTGAAGTTTTATTATTAATATTATTCTCATTTTGTACTTGAATATTTTTTTTCCCCCCAACTATTAAAAAGTTACACATGTTATACCCACTGCGCTTCAGCGGTTGAAAGTAAAATTTATTTCATACGAAGCGTTTACCTAGTTACCAGAAATAATATAACTCTGGTACGCCTCGAAACGGATACTTGGCCCTGCCATCTGCAGTAGACTTAAAATCTCCTGATGCAAATTCCCAGGTTATTTGCTACCTTTGTTTTTTCCACAGTCGTTCTCTATTTAGCCTGACTGACCTGCCGACGAGCTCCGAGCTGCATCATCAGATATTGCGCTCACTAGGCTAGAAATTGTGCCTGTTCGTTGCACAAAAAAAAAAAAAATGACAATTTCGAGCAATTATTTTTATCACAGGAGAGAGAAATATTAAAAACATGAATTAACTCGCTGCGCAGTAAAAAGGCGAATACATTTTTTGACCGATGCGATAATAAAATATATCTGCTGCTCCTCGACCATCTGGACTCATTCGATTTCAATATGACATTCACCGATCTAAATCTATTTTTGCTCGAGGCTAGGGCTGGATTGTGTGAGTTCAAGTTTTTGCTTTCACGCGTTAATTCATTTGTATTTTTTAACGCTGACAGAATTTTATTTGTTCTTTTTTTTCATCCGTTCAATTCGAAAGTTCTCACAATTTATTCAGGATAAAGTTTGTAGGCAAGCAAGTTCGGTTATATTTTTTTATAAATAAATGTACATATTACATACACGTGGGACATATTTGCATTTTAGATAACCAATTGGATTAAGTTTTTAAATACAAGTCAGTTATAATTTCTCCAGTTTGATTATAAACGAAAAAAAATCTGAGGTATGAAACAAAAACTTATGGATAAAATAATTATCGATAGATATTAAATCGCTTATCTTTTAATGGTATTATACCGCACGCAGTCAGTGATGTTATCTAATCAAAACAGAAAAATTCTCTTTCGCGAACTAACGAGAAGATAAATATGATAAATTATGTTTTACAACCAGCAACTTTTTCTAACTTCGCGATTGTAAAATAGACCGTCTCCCAGGTATATGTTGTAGAAATTTTGAAAAAATTTTATTCGTCAAATGGCCGACCCTTTTCCACTTACTATTCTGGGGACAAAAGTTCCGGTGAGCAGATGTCGACGGTTTTCAACGCGGGTCTGGTGGGTATGGGTCTTATTTTTTGAACACAAAACGTTTAAATCCCATGTAAAATTTTCTTGGTTTTGAGCGGACTTGAGGGTCCGTTTGATCTACCTGGGGTCGTTTACATTCCGAGGGTGGGGATTTTCCGTTTTCTTACCGTTATTTTCATGGAGGGTAATGAGAACGGTGGTTTGAAAATAGCGTCGAGTTTTGCCGGAGCCAGAAGCGAGGACGGAGGTATTATTAAAATTGCAGAGTATTCGAAGGTATCTAGACATAATTTAATTTTTTTTTGTTGGATTCGGGAATTGGAAAGAGCTACTGCTGTCGTTGCGGAATTTAAATGTGACGATTAAGAAAAAACGTGTTGTAGAAGCAAATAGGATAGTAAAGCGTACCTATAATATGGTTATATAGTATATAGGTTAAATTTTGATCATCTGGCCTGAGAACAGAGACAACACGTCCACGCATGGTTGCCAAGGTTTTCTGTATCGGATTGCTTGACTAAAAATATAAACGTCGTCGTCGAATATAGCGATATCGAAAGTCCAAAAGTATCGGTCCTCTTACTTTTTAACAATTTCAGAACCCCCCTAGGCCAGAATCATACGGGAATTCGCCGTGTCTGGTTCATTTTATCTATGATAAATTATTGCAAACTATGCATGCAAATCAATCTTTCTTTGTTTAACAAGATCAAAGTAGCGCGTTCACGTTTTTTCTTATTTCGATTTTGCCACTTTGAGGTGAATGGAATGCATCACATTGATCTATTTTACTTACTTCTACCTTGTCTTGACATCCTACTAAAGCGATGATTTTAATCGATATTTCAATCATCCATCAGAATGCAAAAAAGAAAGAGAAAAATTGTTGAGTAAATGCGACAATATGTTTCGTGAACAACCCTGTTTCATTTATATCGTTTTATACATCCATCGAAGACTTCGACGTCCGTTAATAGGTCGATCGTAATTAATTTTAACGAGGGACTATTCAGAGGACGCATACAACGTGCGTACATTATTGTTCAATTGAAACGTATTGTTTGGAATAAATTGCCATGCAAATCGGAATTTCGTAAATCAATTTTCAAGCGGATTATAAAAAAATTTGCTGAAGTTTCTACATGTCCATTATTAAATTATTTATTATTTGCTTGCTACTTTTATTTTTCAACTCGTCAATGAGTGTTGATAACAATTAGTTGAAGATAATTTTACTTACGTGTACGAACCTTTTGATTTACATATATTTTCAAGTTTTTCTTCAACCAGTTTCATTATTGCCCACATAATCTGTTATGTTTAGTGGTCGAGACGTTAATTAACATGTTTAAAGTATAATAAATAGCTGCCACAGAACACAAAATGAAAAATTATTTCTGCAAAATCGTGGACAAATATTAAAAATTACTCGCACCGTATGACTGAAATGAAAGGGGGGCGGGGAATGATTCAAGGATATATTCTTCGTTGGAGAAAAAATTAATTGCTTTCTTTTATACAGAGATAACGTAGTAGTAGGTCTTTTATCTATGTGCGGTTACGCGATGGAATAGAAATAGTGATTGTTTCACATTATCAACTGACACAAGTATAATTATCGTGAGTACTGTAGTGGCGAGAAGGGGGGGGGGGGGGGGGGAGGTACTCCAAAATACCAATGTTTGAATTTTTTTCTATTTTATATCCTTTTAAATTAAAATTAGGGAGACAAATCTAGGTATTGATGTAAAAATTGAGTCAGTTTTTCTTGTCATTGTAGTTGATTTCACGTTAGTATTTATCTTTGAGTTACTTGATAATCTTCAAGGTTAGGCAATCAAAGTTGATAAGGAGTTGACTCTTAATCTTAATAATTATATTTTTCTTTAGCTCTGACCATTGCTTGTTTTTCGTTATTTTAACCAGTCGTTAGGTATATATTTTTTTTTTAATGTTCGTACAAGGTTTTCTAGAAAATATGTATTACTTATCAACAACTATAACAGGATATTTTACTGAACAAATTAATTGTTCTTCTTTCATTTTTATTTTGCAGAGAATGCTCCTTCAACCGGTGTCCAACCAACAATAGTTAAAGCGCCAAAAGACAGGAGAAAAATTAATCAAAAGGTAACTATAAAAATTAATTTTATTTCGTCCAATTTTCCCTAAGTTAATTAAATTTACAAATTCAATTGTCGGATCAACAAGCCAGTTTGGCGGCGTAAAAATTACCCTTATCATCATGTCTCACGTCGTGCATGTTTTAAAAAAAATTTATAGCCGATTATTGATTTTGTTAATTTATTCCGAAGAATTGATACCATAATTTAGTTTTGCCTGACATCACTAAATCATACTCGACTCTTTTCATGTTTCAAATCTTAATGGTTATTCAATGTTTCAGGCTAGTAATTTCACTGACATTGGTGATTGGCCATCCCTAGGAGCTCAAGGAGAGGTGGGTGTCTAATATAGCTGTAGCGAATAAGAGTAACTTTTATCCGTGCGAGCTTGAATATTATTCCCTCCAAATTATCAATAAAATTTGCAAAAGCTAGAGCGTACGGATTTCTACGCGAATCTGTAGGTGTAGAACTTTTGCTAGATTCATATCGAACACTCTTTACAATACGTCACGATGCCTGGATGGTAACTTGACTTCGAATGTGTTCTTACACGCTATTAATTTTTGTAAGTCAAACGACGTTATATTTAACAATGCTCAACACTGCGAGCTTAATGGTAATCCCTAGTGCAGTTGATACCTTTTTGGTTTAGAAGAAGCCTGCAGTAGCAACGCAAAAACAAAACGGAGTCGTCGAACAAAGTCATTCGAAAGACAACACTGCTGAGTCTGCAACTGAAAGTAAAGGAAAAGAAAACAAAGAACAAAATCATCATTGTCAAGATGATAGTGACGAACACACCGATGGTAGTGACAAAAAGAAAAAAGGTGAACTGACTAGCAATTGTACATAAATTCCATATTCATTATTATTTTTTATTCATTCATTTACACATTATTATTATTATTATTATTATTCACACAAGCTTAAGTTGTTCGTGGGTAGCTACAGAAACAAAAGTACAACATGGGTTGAAATTCTTTCTATTCTTTAGTCACCAAACAAAAATGGGTTCCACTGGAAATCGATCTGGCTAAAAACAGAGGGAAACGAGAAAGATCTCCCAAATATCATGCTCACCGTGAGAGAAATGGAGATGGTAAGAGTATGCTTAACTTATTCAAATTCATTCGTGAATACCTATTATATGATTTTATAGAACTGCACTTATTTCCCACAAACATGCATTTTTTGTTTTTTTTCTCTCATAAATACTCGTTTGCTGAATAAATATATTTCTGAACAGAAGAGGAAAATTGGAGAGACAGGGACTCTGACAGATCAGGCCCCAGCTACAGAGGTGGTCGAGGTGGATCCAGATATAGAGGCAGGGGTGGAAGAGGCGCCCGTGGTTCTGCCCGAGGTGGTTTTAGACCCAGGCACGACCCCGAGTATCCTGATTATCCAACGGATTATACGCAGGTAGCCAATGTTTTTCAAAGAACATAGAATTGTCTGAAAAAAGAAACTGAACTACAGATAATAATTTTTTTTTATCATAGGTGAATAAGTTCGGTGGATCAGATGCATCATTCATGATGCCTTACATGGGAACTTTCTATTTCAACAATACGAGTTACGTCAACCTAGATACTCTGACGCTCAAGGAATACATCAAGAAACAAATGTAAGCATAACAGCCGATTTAGCTGCATACTTTTTTTAAAGTTGATTTATCATTACGGATGATGATATTATTTCATTTTGTCTTCTTTTCCCGACATAGAGAAAACATGCTGACCAAACGATATCTGAAAATTTATTCACCCTGAAAAAAATTATTTTGATTTTTCCTAACATCATTAAACAAAAAAAAAAAACTTCTCTTACGTTTCAGTGAGTATTACTTTAGCGAAGAAAATCTCATGAAGGATTTTTTTTTACGCCGCAAAATGGATGCTGAAGGCTTTCTTCCCATCACTCTGATAGCATCCTTCCATAGAGTGCAAGCTCTGACTACAGACGTGGCTCTGGTTATCGAGGCAATCAAAGAGTCTGACAAACTTGAACTTGTCAATGGTTTCAAGGTATGAACACTAAGTATCATTGCATCATTGTTCTAAGTATAATCTCACAATTGACAATTTCAAAAGGCACAAGATTTCTCAGATATTTAGCTAGAGTCTTGATGGCAGCTATTATTAGAATCTTGTGCCAAATTAAATACAGAAGGATTCGCTAACACTACAAGGAGTAAAATCCAATGAGTAGGGTTTGATAGTAGACCTTCTTACAAAGTTTTAGACTACATCAGTTCAATTTTTTCGTATTCGAGTCCACATGAAAATCTATGATATGTTTTCATATTTCAGGTCAGAACAAAGACTGAGCCTCTGAAATGGCCGATTCTAGATGCAGCTGGAAATCCTGTTTTTCCTCAAGCACATCACCATCAAATACCTTCTCCCCATCTGATGTCGTCTCCTGCCCATCCTGATTTCTTTCCAGTAGCCGAAACTCTCTCTGCAATTCCACCACCACCAATCCCTCGAACTCTACGTATCCGTAACGATTCTAGTTCTGTACCAGGAAGAAACAGTGAGTCGGATAGTGTCTCTTCGTCGATAGGTGAGACCCTGAATCCTGACGTACCAGAATTTGTGCCCATCATAGCAGCTAAGGGTTATGGAACTGTTAATAATGGCAAAGAAAATGCTCAACCTAAGGATGAAGACGGACTACGAAAACAGAGCAGCTCTCTTCCTGGAACAAACGTCAATTCTACCTCTTTCTCAATGAAATCTGCGACTGGTCGAGCTTCATCTTTCCAGGTCAATGGTGATGATCAACCGGCAATTGACGACGTTTGGAGAGAGGTATGTGCCTAGAATATTTCATATAGAGGACAAGAATTGATTTTTCAATATAGTTATGTTGGAGGCACAATTAACAATTCTGAATATTCACCCGTTGCATGTCAGATGATTATATTGTGCAAGATTATGTTGTGAGGATTCGCTAACACCACAAGGATTAACATCCGATGAGTGGAGTTTGATAGTAGACCTCTCTACACATGAACCCTTGAGAAATGTTAAATTAAGCAGGAGATTGTGTGCGCATGTAAATGATTGAAACCTACACTTGTAACACATAGGTCAAAAGAAGAGTCAAGCCACCACCAAAAGACAAACTTGAGGAGAAAGGAAGGTCAGGGAGTAATAAAGGAGAAGAACGTGAAGAATTAGACTTTCAGTTTGACGAAGAACTTGACACACCGCCACCGACGGGACGTCACAATGCATTTTCCGAGTGGTAAGAAAAACGGCAGTTTATTTGAATTAATGATGCTCAAAATCACAATAAATCTGCCTCTCGAAAATATATGAAAGCAGGTTTTCGAATTCTCTGAAACATGATGATTCCAACAAATTTTGTCTTCTTTTCCCGACTTAGGAAATAATGCTGAGATATTTGTATCTGAAGTGAACTCGAGATTCATTTGAATGTAATTCGAGTTTGAAATCCATTTGATTTTAGTAATTTATTGATAATATTACAGGTCTGAAGATGACGATGACTATGAACTTTCTGACCGTGACATTAACAAACTTTTGATTGTGACACAATCAAACCCAACATCGATTACCATTCCATCAAGAATCCCAAAACATGAAGGTCATGACCGTACTGGTGATTGGACAACCCGTGTTAAAATGTCTCAAGATCTTGAGCAGGCCATCAATGACGGATTATACTATTATGAAGAAGATTTATGGACGGAAGATGGGCAGAGGGTATGGATTTCGAGAATTTCATACATATTTTTACTGACGCATTTCTCTTGAATTTCATAATAGTATACTATCATACAATAATTACAGGTTGGTTCTGTTTCTTCGACTGGAAGTTACAAGACTGTAAACTTGATCAGCCAAGAAGCTTTTGAAAAAATGGCACCCAAAGTCCCACGAAAAACTAACCCAGAAGTCCCGCCACCACCACCAATCACCTCTGAAGACATGGAAGTTGCTCATTCTTTGCCTACGCAGGTCATTATCTAGCCATTCATATAAGTGTTCCTGCGCGATACTTGCATCCATGTACTGTGTGAATGGAAATGATAATACATTAAACTTTTCACATTCTCAGGTTCCAAATGTGCCTGAAGGCCGCGGTAAACGTGATCGAGGTGGTGAGAGAAGTCAATGGACCGACAGACAAAGATCTGGTCAAAGTAGTGGAGGTACTAGAAGAGTTAGTGCTTCTCGTTTCTTTGCTGTAGTCAAAGATGAAGCAGCTGTTGATCCGAGAACACCACGCAAACGCAAGACACGTCACAGCAGTAATCCTCCTGTGGAGCATCATGTTGGATGGATTATGGATGTTAGAGAACATCGCCCAAGAACTTATTCCACAGGGTGAGATTCGATGCCTAATCTAAATTCGAATAATGCTTCTCGTTCTATCTCCGTGACTAAATTGCAAATTGCTACTGGATATGAATCTGAGATTCTACAATTCTAAGAGCCTGGTACTTCCTAATTTTTCAGAAGTAGCGCTGGTACAAGTCCGAATGAAAACTACTTGGCAAGCAGCTATGGCAGCGCACCTCAGTCGCTTCCTACGTTCCAACATCCAAGTCACTCGCTTCTCAAAGAGAATGGGTTTACTCAACAAGTCTATCACAAGTATCATTCTAGGTGTCTGAAAGGTGAGCAAATTCTTAGATTTCAACTTGACTAAGAAGTCATGCAATGAATCTGAATATGTCGTCTTGTCAACGTATTTATAAATGCGTTTGGTTTTTTCCTCACAGAACGCAAGAGATTAGGAATTGGCCAATCTCAAGAAATGAACACGCTTTTCCGTTTCTGGTCGTTCTTCTTACGAGAGAATTTTAATCGCACTATGTACGAAGAATTCAAATCCCTTGCATTGGAGGATGCAGCTGAAGGATATCGTTACGGTTTAGAGTGTCTCTTCCGCTTCTACAGTTATGGCTTGGAAAGAAAATTCAGGCCACAACTTTATAAAGATTTTCAGACAGAGACGATACGAGATTATGAAAGTAGTAAGTAAATATTTTGAGTAGAATACCTATAAAGAAAATTTGTCTACAACTACATTCTTACTTATGTCTTGATCATTTTCAGGCCAGTTATATGGTTTAGAAAAATTCTGGGCATTCATGAAGTACTACAAACATGCCGAAAAGCTCCATGTTGAGTCCAAACTCGAAGAGTATCTTTCTAAATTCAAGAGCATCGAAGACTTTAGGGTGGTCGAAGTAAGTACATTTTTTAATTTTGTTTTTAGTTTCGTCACGTCATTTGAACGAAATTGGACAGCAACATTTCTATAATCCAGATCAAAGTGTAACCTAGAAACCTTATCGCTGTTTCCAGCCCCAAATAAATGAAATGCTACAAGGGTTCAGTGGGAATTTGCGCAGTCAAGCAATGAAAAGAAGAAACCGAAGCGTTTCTGAAAGTGCGGGTGGGGGAGAAGCATCCCCTACCAGTCGTGTTCGACGGTTTTCCGGTGGTTCCAGTACTGTGACTTTGCCAACTAATTCTGGTAATGCTAATCACAAACGTTCAGATTCCGTAAATCTATCACAGTATCGTAGCAGGGCAGAATCTTTCGGCTCAGGTAGATTGGGTCGTAATAAAAGACGCAACGACTCCGCCTCTAATAGCCAACGTGATCTCACAAAACAGCAGCCACGGAGCCGGCATAATTCCGGCTCCTTTGTTAGGACTCAACAAGTGACGAAAGGGCAGTCACGACTAACTGCAAAACCAGAGCAGTCCAAGTCTAGCGCTTCTAAACCAGAGGTAGGATCAACCAGTCAAAAATGAATATTTGCTTAACATCGTTTGGGACTAAAATAAATGACCCCAGGAAAAGCTCCTTGATTATTATGCGACTAGTAATATTTGTGAAAAAAAATATTCAAATGAAACGATACCAGTTTGAGTCAAAATTGATTCACCAAAATTAGGTGAGCCGCATATAACGTTTACTTATTGTAGAATTTTGAGTAACTTACTAGATAAGCCTTATCTTTATTTTGAAATCCTTGTATAGTGAGATACGGCTATTGCATAAAATATTTTTATTTATCTTTTTGTCGATACGGTTAAAAATGGTTTATAATTTTTATCGGAAACAGAAGATAAACAGTCCATTGATATACATTTTATGCTTTGATCGATATATTCTGCCTTTACACTTTTTAATACAAATTGTTACTAACTTTGGCAAGGATAATTGATAGTATAAAAATTGATAGCTATATGAGATAAAAAGTAAACAAGGAAAAAAACAAATTGTGAGTCTAACGTTATTAATAGTAGAATTGTTCAATAGACTTTCATGCACATAATTGCTATAGACAAATAATAATATTGAGTATAAAACATGCATTATACACTAGTGTTAAACGAAGAAAACTAATGAGTTTTGATTTTCCGGTCTTCCGTTTGCATGCGAGAGTAAATCGGATTTTTCTTCAATGACACTACTTACATGCCACGTGTTCGTGTCCTATAAATTTACACATATTTAACCGTCGGAGTCTGTGCACGTGAACATTGTGATCATTGCTACAAATGCATAATAGTTCAAAGAAAAGATTGAATAAGGGATAATCCGAGACGCCATAAATCATTTCCCAAAATCGTACGTTTTAAGGCGTTTGCTATCGTACTCTATAACGAAGGAGTTATTCTACAAAAACTGTTCTTCAACCCAGCTGTGTTCTGTAGACCATATTCCATTAATCTGAATCATCCAGTGTAAATTTCATACGGTGCGCACACCATGAAGAATTTTAACATACAATAATTATGTATAAACAAATAATTTTTAGGCTTATGATTTATCAGAGTTAAAGGAACGTTGGCATTCTCAAAGTGAGAAAAGAAAAGAGAGGTATAGAGTAATGGGATAGAAAAATGCAATGTCGCATTGCTTTTTAGAAAATAGCAAAACTTTTGAGATAATTTTCTAGGCGATGGTGATACAACTCGATAAAAGTAAACTTGATTAACAATTACACACCCAGCCATTGGTCGGTGCACATTATATTACTACTGCTACTAAAGTATAGGATTAATTTAGACTTCTATGTTATATAATATACCTAAAATAAAAATTAAAAAAAGAAAAAAATGAAATTGATTCAATATTATGAACTAAATTAAATTGGTTAGGTTTTGTGTGTACAATGGGTCTATGTTTTATGTTAATGAAGGGTGCGATCCCCTTGCCACAGGCTGTAATATATTGTTGCTGGAAAAATAACAATCAGAAAATAGCATTTTTTTGTTTTATTTTATTCCTAAGTTAGGTATAGAGACAATAACGATATAATACTGCATATAATAACAATGTAACATCGCGTATTCAGATGTCATTTATAATTATACGTTTGATCACGATATGGGGTAGGTACTTGGAGATGTTACATACATATCTCGATATCTATTACATTGACAAATATTTTGATAATCCAATAATAAGTAATTTGCAACGGAGTTACACACTCATTATTCATGTACAAAATATTTCGGCATATTAAAAGTATCCATTTTCTATTTGTTTTTGTCAACATTTTGCTCTTCTATTATCTTAGGTTCTATTAAGACGCAACATGTAGATTTTTTGCTGTATAATTGGTTTCAATTACCTGAGAATCACCCTGCATTTCTTTATAGATGGTGCTCGCGCAGGAAAATGGAATTCGATGAATACTTTGATAAATAAAAATGTGTAATCCATCAAATATATTTGTAAAGTGTACCACCTGCATGGTTGTACAGTCTATGTGATATGATATCTCTTACTTGTTTTATTTCATGATAACAGTAACATGTAACATCAGCCAAGACCTTCATCAGCATCAGATCAAAAAAAATAGACGGTTCCTATAATAGTCTGTCAACTTTAGGCAACGAATATGAAGTTTTCAAGATATTTAATACACGCAAAAAAAAGGTTACGTTGAATTTTGTTTGATTAAAAGATCTTTTTTAGATGGATTGGTAACTGTTTTACTGTAACGCACGTTTTGGTATATTTATCCCTAAAACTCTGATTCGAGGTAATCATGAATTTTTATGAAAATCCATATCCAGCTCAGAAGTAAGTTTATTGAATTGGTAAGATTCTTGCTCGTATTGCTACTACTGAGCGAATTCAGGATTAATATCTTGAAAAGATTGATTTTGGTGTGACGCTGGAACGATAACAACATTCTCTGGCACAGAGTGGTGCAAATGATGTATCGGAGTGGCATAATCACATTTACTGGATTCATATAACGCTTGGATGACTTGCTCAGTCTTGTACATAGAAACTAACTGCTTTGTACGCAGTTTAGATTTAACTAGTTTTAAGCGAGTGACTACCGCATAATTATTGATAGAGTATCGTTAAGTTAGATTTATAGAATCTTATCTCATAGGGAAGCTGATAAAAATAATGCAAAAGTACGTACGTCGTAGCACGTTTATAGATAATTTTAAGTCATGCGTGTTATATTAATTTATTGATCAAAAAGTGCTATTGATATTTTTTTCTCTCTTGATTCTAATCTTGACTCATCATTGTTATGTTATACACATGGAAACGAAAGAAAACTGTTACACATTAAACAGGGTATCATTGCATATGTTACAAGAGAGCAAAAAACACAGTCGCTTGTCCGATGAGCCAAACTTTTTTTTTGTTACAAAAGGCAATAAAAATTCAAAATAATATACCGTAGAATTGTAGACTATATATCAGCGTGCTTCGATGGCAAAAACTTTTTGCTTGTAAAAATATATATATAAATATATATATAGCTCTAATCTACTTACACTGCTAATTTTTAATATTAAAATTAGGGATGGGGTGGGGATAATATTGATAAGAACCCAAAAAAAATAAATAAATAAACAAAAACAAAACAAAATGTATAAAAAAAATAAAAAAATAAATAATAATAATAACTACACATATTAAAATGGCAGTAACGTATAAACTAGTATAAAAATATAGCAAATATTGTAGTTATGCATGAGTTGCAAAAAAAAGGATTCAAAAAAATGAAAAAAAAAAATCACATAACATGTAAAAAAAAAAGAGAAGAAAAAAAACAAGCATTTTATAGGATTATTAATAATTCTCTTTTGTGGAAAAATAACGTTTGGGTTTTTCTTTATTTGGCGCAGCAACGTGACAGGAGCACGCCAATCATCCCTTCTACCATGATGATTTTATGCGACGATAAATGAATGCATAACAGAATTTAATTGAATATACAGAATATTTTTCAAAGTCAATGCTGATTCGAATCGCTTTCACGCCTGGCCCTTGATTTTTGTATGTTGTAAAGAAATTTGAAACCGCATGAATCGTATGATATTTTTGAAAGCGTATTAATTCAAATACTTTGCAGAATTCGATCTCCGATAGTAATCTTACAGTATATGATTCATTATAATAAGGAATAGAGTGTAGTTCAAATATATAGTGATATCGATGTGGCGTAACACAATATGTAACCAGAACTTGAGTTTATACAATTGATTTTTACTGAAAGATTTCGTTCTGTGAATTGATACGATACGTTAATCATTTTGTTACTCATGAGTTTGATTGTGTATTGTATCTCAAGACTTTAGGATCTAAAATAAAATTGATGCAGATATTTTTATTTTCAGACTGAACGCCTTAATTAGGTGATCTTTGGTAATTAGATGCCTATTGTTTTGTTTTGGAAAGACGTGAAACGCGGTAAACACATTTACTCACAGAGAAATTTTGTACATATAAGCACATAATTTACCTACCTATTTCTTAGGCTAATGATTACAAGTAATCTATATAACTGTAGGGATATCTACGTTCAAATTTCTTGTAGTGAACACATATAATAGCGATTTTTCCCCATCTTTCTTCCCCCTCGCGCAGCATCGCACTTCAATTTCCCTTACTTCCATTTCGTAATTGTAAATTCGTGGGAATTGAAATCCATACGTACCTATCAGAAAACAGATAAGGTCGTAGAAAAACCTGTAATTTGTTATAACTTCCAGTGCCTTCCATTTGCATTGGTTTCGTTATTATAGCTGCCTCAATGAATTCAGCAACCAAAAGTTATATACCTAACTATTTTTTAATAACTAAAAGCAAGATCCATAGCTATTTACAATTCTGAACACAATAGGTGAACAAATTTTGTAATTTATTCTATAGGGGCAAGAAATAAAAACCACCAAAAAGAGAACAACATTTGTTAGTCACATTGTTGAAATAATTTTCATCATTCTGTAAATAATTTATTGAAAAATGCGTTTCAATCAATCGGAGAATAATTTTCGATTGGTTTAAAACAAAACTATATTATCAAGTATTCGATTGTAGGTCTTGATAGCTACCTTGTAATAAATATAGACGAATACAAGTATTTAGGAGCGGTAATACAAATTTGACCTGCGCTGGATTAAAATAAATTAACAAAAATTAGTCTTTAAACATGTACGATGCATTCGTCAACTATCTAGATGTAAGCTTAAAATTACATTGTGTAAATTAAAAAAAATATATATATATTTATTCATATAAGTATAATACCTATAGTGCGGCGATATCTAAGCTAGAAAACATGCTTAAATTTATTATATGAATAAATAAATGAACATATACATATATATATTATATACGCATGTATACACACCAAAAATATATAATCCCAAATTCTTTTAGTTGTACGAATAGGCTTATAATATATGCGATAAGCTATATAGTGTAATGTAAATATTGTATAAGTTAATATTACTTCATGAAAACAAAAACAGAAGTGAAAAAAAAATATCCAAAAACTTTTGCATTTCTAAGGGAAAAAAGCAAAAAATCTCGTCACTGAGATACACAGCACCGTATTTGTACCTTTAAAGTTTTTGATTGCCTTTATATACCTGCAGCAGGTTACGTTTTCTGTACACGTTTGGAACTATAACATTTGTGAATATAAGCAAAAAAGATAATATTAATTATCACAATAAAAAGAACAAAAACAACCAAAAAACTACAGAGATTTTAGAACATATTCGAAACTTTGCTTCCTTTCAAGTGCATTCAATAGATTATAGTAACACGTATGTAGCTGATGATAATATTTCATCCTCAGATAAGCGCAAAAACTATTATTTTCCTGTCGTATATGATGGTTTAAAATAAGATGCAGCCTAGGATAATAAACGAGTATGAAACATCTGGCTGTTGGAGATGCGTTACGATCCCAGGTATGTTAGGTCTATATAATATGTATATAATGTATATAAAATCCCTGGAAGTTTTATGGTTCCTTCGACTTCCGTTTTGTACCCTAATATACACGCAGTAATCTTCATTTCGATATTCTTTGAACAATAATTAATTTTTGTTAGTATAAAAATTCATAGACAGATATTGCAGATGTTAAAATTTGTTAAACGATTCGCGAATTTTTTGATTCCATAATTTCTTCAGCGTCGGTGCGAAGCGAATTCGTGTGAAATCGCAATAAATTTTGGAGCCACGAGGGGCGGAGGGAAGAACGCGTCGTAACAACTCAAGACTCGAGTAAATAAATATTGAGCTGTAAAGTATAAAGTTAAGACTTGAAATAGCAGAAGCGGGGCGTGTGAGGCTCCTGGTATCTGTTCTGTTCGTGTTTTACGGTTATGACTCGCGCCCAAAACACATGGCCACATGGCTCACTGCACGGTGCAGTTCCGGTCTATAGATCATTTCATAGTTATGTTATTTTTATATCCTATAATCGTTTTATCTTTTTTTTTCAATTTTCTAGATTCTGTCGTACTATATTGATTTAGTCATTTTTTTTTCTTTCAACTCTTGGTTTCAGGAAAGTGGATCAAAAAAGTTATAGAGACATTTAGATGAGACAGGTAAATTTTTGATAAAAGTTTATTATATTGTATCCACAATACAAATATATTCTTTTGGAACACCATTGTATTGTATGCGGTAATTACATATTTATTACATATATTTATAGTATTTTATGAGGCTATTTTGTTTTGCAGATTGCACGCGTAAATGGAAGAATGTAATGTGATAAGAAAAATGAAATATTTGCTTCGTTGTTAGTAATGGAAAAAATGGTAAGGAATGGTGTGTTTCGAAATATTTTTTCCAGTTATTTATGCGCCATCAAGTATGTAATCACTTACCAATAATATTATTATGCCCTCTTATAATTTATAATCACGGTAAATATTAATGCTTTCAGATTTGTCCGGCCATTCCGATCATTTCGTCTTCTCCCGATGATAAGGTGCACCCATTTTTTGCACCACTATATTTAGATTACTTTATATAGAATCGACATTAATTTTCATTTTTACCAAAATTACAAAACGACGGACAAATCCATGCCGATTATACTGATCTACATGCTTTCTTTAGAATTAAACCTTCTGAAAAAGTGCACGAAGTTCGCGACCCAAACGTGGCGAAGGAATAAAAGGCAAACGTCGCCCAAGACGAGGTGCGAAAGGTGGAGAACGCTGCTCCACATCATCCTGACTTCCACCCTGCCCTCCGGTCAACGAACTATACCCAAAATCTTCCCCTAATTCTCTGCCCAATCTCGGGGTAAATACTTGCAACGCGTGACGTTTCCCTGCTGAAGAAAAGAAAAAAGCCGATCAGCTTTCGTTCGTATATTTTTTCTATTCGTTTTACTTTGACGGATAATTGAGGGGATGAAATCAAGGATGTTTTAATAACGCATCATACCTGGAATGGAAACCAAAGCCCAAGGTGCTCCGTTTATGACGTCGGCGATGGCGTTCGTCTCGTCCGGATCCATTTCCAATTTTTCGTCGGAACGTCGTCTACGGCCAAGACGAGGTCCGAACCACATCGAACCAGAAACTCCATTCATCGGACTGCGTTTCGCGCAACTTGTTCCCGAACATATGTTACCCTCCTCTACCATCCGGACGCCATTCAATTCCGACTCCCTCGTGTCTGATTCATGAAAAAAAATGCAAGTGAGTATTTGAATCGTTGATAACTTGAAAATCATTGTTCAGTCACCGCGAAAATTGCTTTTTCATACAAAACTGGATATTTAGGCGTTATAATGGTTGAAAAATCTTCACTTCGCACATTTTATCATGATGAAACTTGTTTGGAAAATAGAAGGTCGTATGTTTCAGGGCACTTTGCGTCGGAGAAAATGCACACTGCACGTTAATTTTTCTCACATTAGATCCGCGAAGTGATAATGAATGGTAAAATTTTGATATTATTTTTCTTACCGTATTCCGCCGTTACGCAAGCTATGAGGATAGCGAAGCTCGCACAGACACCGAAATACTTGTTAAAACGAATCATGCTGTACACCGGAATGAATCTCTTGCTCGAGTGGTGTTCGGTCAAAGGAAATCCTCAGGTTATATAGGAGGCGCAATCCTACGGGGAGGATGTCGAAGCACGGTCTATACGGGGGTAGAAAAACTACCCGGTACGACACCCCATGCCGACAACATCTAACACCATTGCCACTACATTGACAATCTCGAAGCCCTCGGTATAATTTGTCTCCATTTGATCGGGACTTCGCGTCGCCCATACGAAATTAGACACACTAACTTAGGAAGAATCTGTCCGAACAACTACGAGTTGTAAATCCCACATCCCTAAATACCATTGCGCGAATCCCATTCAATATGGATTTTCTGATTTTCCGTAATCTCACATTTGACCTACCATAAGAGTCGCATAGCTTATACGCCGCGGCAGTTTCCGGAATGGAGATCTGATACTCTGAATTTGGTTTTCTCATATAAATATATATTTTTACACCGATCAGGGGCCGTCTTCGATCGTGTCATGAGCTATATTGTCTAACTGACGTAATAACTTAGTGTAGAAGCTGCGTAGTTAAATCTTTCAACTTGACTTTATTCAATGGAAATTCTAAAAGAGGAGCTGATCTTGCGATCAATCAACGAGTGTGTGGTGATCTGCAGTGGTGTGGTGTGTGCATCGAAATGAAACGTTCTCTTTTCAAATAATCCTGCTGCTGATGTCGCTATTCAGAGACAATGATGACTCGACGACGATCTGTATCCGCTGCAAAACAAACAGTTTTAACTTCCAATGAAAGTAAATTTCCCGGGAGCATTATTGCAGTGATAATAAATAAATCCTAAGGAGTTAACAATTAGAAGGTTCTATTAGACGTGAAGTGCAGGCATAGTTGAATAAAAATATTTTATAAAAAATCACAATAATGGTAATCTGAATTCTTGAAGTTACTCTTACAATTATTCGATGAAAGCAGACTGTGACCTTCAGGCTTCAATATCATGCAAAACAATTCACAGAAAAGGATTCGATATAATGAAAATAATTGAAAGTTCACGACGTGGGTTTTTCGGGTGTCCCGTATACCCCATACGGCGTAACGAATGAACAGACTAACATCGAGATATAAAGCGCGCTCCGTTGGATTAGGCGTAACGTTCACCCCGACCATCACTCTCGGGTTAAACTTGTCAATTATCCGATTCAATTTGAGGATCAACGAATCACTCTCTTTCGCTATAAATACCCCTTCGATTCTACAAGCTTGACCATTACGAGCTGGACCTTCGCTGAGTCAGGATCTGCATCGCGTTTTTTTCTCGTATATATGAATCAAACTTTTCCTCCTTAGAAAATAAAAATCCTTTTGATTTTTCCAAAAATTTCCTACGCTCAACTGCACCTTCTCTATACATACCCCATAGAAAAACAAAAATTCTGAATATCGTTAGCTTAATATTTGTAGGCGTAACCGACGCGGCTAGACGACAACCGGTATGTCGGTGCATCGCAAGTGAAATAAATGGAGATTAACGCTTTTACCAATTACGGGATGAATTTATACGCGAGAAGGTCTTACAGCGAACCTTCTTCCCCGGGATTTCGGTCGCCTTCAAAGACCTTGCTTCGAAACGGCACCGCCCGCCCAAGAAAAACTACCCCTAATTACGCGAGCAATTAAAATAACGGCAACAGATCCAACAACGGTATAACCATCACTCAGGGTTGTATCAGCTGGGATAAAAGGGGTCGCGGTAACCCGACGACAGACAAAAAGTAACTTCTTTCTCTAATAATAGCGTGCCTCGCATAGTGTTGCCCTTTAGGAATGCAGATTTATATTCGGGGTTTTAAGTTCACGGCGCGGAAAGAACGCTCGATTCGAAAACTTCTACCCGCATTTGCGTATGTGACAAAGATTGTTTGTCCTTTTCTTTTGTTTTTCGTTACGATTTGATTAAGGGAAACGACATGAATGATCGAACATAGTTCGTTCATCTACGTTGGTAAATTATGTACATTTATTTCACACAATTCCCACGATCGAATCACACCGTTACACATCATAAGATATAAGACAAGAATGACGGACGCCGTGGTTTGAAAAATAAATAAATTATCAATTAAAAATTATATAATCAATTAAATTACTATACCTATGTCTTAAATATTTTATTAATACTTTTCTGTCATTCGAGGCGCTCATCGACTGTTAGGTGAATTAAGAAATTTAAACAAAACAACTTAAATCACACGCTGTCTAATATAGTCTAGCAACTATAAGTTGCATTTATTCCCTACAGTGAAATAATATGATTATTTTTTTTTTTTTCAACAAATTAACTCGAAATATGTTGAAAAGTCTAGCGGTTTAGTATTTACATTAAGAACCGATGTAGAAATCATGCGTTTTAGGAATTTTGTACCAATAGTTTGTTTTAGTCGGTATACATAATGATACCAAAAGCCGTATTTCCAGCGCCTTTTTTACCGCAGTGATTTCTCGGACCACCAAAAGTTTCTTAATTTATCTCCGAGACTGACGATTGCCAGAGATATTTACCTATTCGAGGAAATCATTGACAAATGTTTCCTATAATTCAATTGCTGCATGGTTTATTTGGTTGCCGAATTATTGACGATTCCTACTATGAAGTTTCTACATTTTTTGAGAAGAAACGTTTATCTCCTCGTCTGCAAGCATGACGCTCTCATTGAAGTATTGTCTACAGGAAAAATCTCCTTTAAAGTTTTTTTCATTTCTTTTTTTTTTATGTTTTGTGAACTGTTGCGATCTCAAGATGTTTCGTCACGATTGCTAGAGTCCCGGAGGTTGTTCCTGTTTCAATTCCAAAGCCCAAACGTGTTGTGGCCAACCCGTCCTTCCTTTCGAACGCCTCGTTTCATCCCCGCCCGCAACATCCCGCGGAGGCATCGATTCGTGATTTTGATTCACCTAAAATGATACGTATGAAAGTATGAAGTTGAAATTATTCAACGCATGTTACGTACAGCGTACACAGGGTGTCCCGTACATAGTTGTAATGAATTATAAAATGTAAGGCTAAAATAATATACTGTAGGCGTGTAATAAAGGCGCCATATACATTGAGTCGTTTTTCAGTGAGATCTGAGTAGTGCGCGACTTCAATACTTATCAAAGCAAACAAACGGTTGGTTCATACTTTTTTTTGTTCATTTCCATCACTGTATGCAGCTATATACGTATTGGAATTAAGTGTCTCGGGGCTCCCTGTGGCCACAGAAAATTAAGCAGCTGGTTTTTATGCGCTCGTGCGTTCCCACGTTAAGATTTTTAGTCTATTCATTGTAATCGTTAGATTTTATTCTTTACTCGCAGAGGCGCCAAAAGTTTTCACGAGGGCTTTCGCCGAGAGAATTCTTAACAAGACAACAAGTGAGGAGAAAATGAAAGACGTTGCGAATAATCCTAGACTGAAGATCAACGGAATAATATTGCAGGCTGAATAAAATTGGTATATGTAGCTACACGTGTACCTGATGAACACATTATACGACGGACGCGATGATGCGACCTGGGAGACAAATAACAGACATGTGAAATATTTCAATGGATAAACTTCCGCCGTGCGTTGGTGGCCCTCTAACGAGGTTTTAAGAGCCATACACAATTTAACAACTCGGAATTACCGTACAGAATGATCGGCATCATTTTTGAGCTGTCAACGAACCAACTACCGGTTATTTTCTTCCAAATGAGAATGTATGCCACGCAGCTATATCATCTCTCTTCTAGTTTAAAAAAAATTTTTATACAAAGATCGCATGAACGTTCTCAAATGCATCGTGAATTAGAAACATTGAATTTTTGCTCAAATGTGAGAATCAATCATTTAGTCACGTGATTATAATCATGGTAATTATTTTATGGTGGGTCTTTGAACGTTCTGTTTCATGTATCGGTTGAGGAATTGTACAGTGCAGTGTCGAGATTGGCATGACGATAACACAGAGTAATCGAATTTGATGTAGTAAAAGAGATAAGATAATATTCCAGGATTTTTAGCATCGCGACATATTGCCTGCATCGTAGGGGATGTTGGGATGTTGGACCGGTGGGTGGGTGCATTACCAAAACGATTATCAGCGGGCAATGTGCTACAGGGAATGATGTTTATCCCGGTTTCATATAATTGATGTCCATCAGATAAATCTATAATTATTCTACCGGGAATGTCACAGAAATTCTAGATCGCAGAAACTCACCCCTGTATTATTTTGTTTGGAGCGTCTTCCCCCAGGCATAAGTTCCGCCCTGAAGGTAGCCGGAGGTTCATCGCTGTCCAAGACTGCGGTGAGATATCCGATATAAGAACAAGCTAGCCTAAGTGTTTTAATTTTCGATAATTTTGTATCGGCAGGTACATTCGGTATGCAATCTCTGAGATCAGCAAAGGCGTTGTTGATACTCTGTGTGCGTCTTCTCTCCTTTTTGTTAGCAGTATTTCTTCTTTTCACAGGTCTAATTGTTGTCCCGAGATGAGCAAATGGCTGATTTTGTCCAGCAGACGTTGACCCCGGAATATAATCACCTTCAAGTTGTCCATTGTCCGCCACAACTTCGTGATATTGCTGAACAGAAATACTGCCGCAATTAAAGTGATGCAAATTGACTCCATGGTGCTGATTTTGGTAAGAATTATCGTGGTGGTGAAACGCCGTCGACGGATCCGCTATACCAAGTTCCTCCAGACATGGCGGAGTATTCGAAGTTCCTGACGGACTTCCGGATCCAGAACTACCCCCGGAAATTCCTGTGGTGTCCATCGAACTCCAATAGGGGCTATCGGGGACCGTACAATCCATTGCAGCAGCCACACTACCACCTGAAACGAACCCCAGTTGGTTTTTCTAGTGTACCAAAGGGAGCTGCTTCGGGGCACTATAATTCATTAATCATGAAGTTTCTAACTACGTCCAAAAAAAAGAAAAAAAAAGAAAGAAAAAGGGGATGATACTTTTGACTCTGCAGGATGTTGAGATTTAGCATCTCGCGGACACGACACGCACTGTTATGGTTATCGCAAGGTCGTTAATTGTCACGGTTCTTGAAAGTAGTTTTTTTTGTGCTTTCTGTCTTTCCGTTTTTTTTATGGCTATTTGGTACCGGCGTGTAACTCTTTCCGAGGTTACCCTACGACTGGATGATCGGGATCTGTTAGAACTGGCGTTACGCTATCATGCAAAGAGATATAAGGTATACGTATAGGATGAACAAGTTGATGAAGATTGGTGAGGTAGAGTGAGGCTGCCTGCTACAGAAGAACCGTGCACTGTAAGCCTAAGAATAACGCGACGAAGGTGCTGGAACTTTTACGTGTTTATACCTACTACCCTATAGCGAGGAAACGATAGGTGTTCTGGGCTACGTCACTTTCAAAGTTTACAAAGCGCACCGCCCCGCTAACTTCTTCTACATCTCATTTAGTTCTTTTACACCCTAAAGTCATCGCGTGTTAGACGCGTGCCCATCACCACAAACGCAGCTTTTTTCTCTTTCTTTTTGCCCTGCCGTGAGAGGGTCCCAGTTGCGCACAGTTCAATTGCACACAGTCGCAATGGCACACAGCATTTTGGCACACAGGTTTTTCGGACACAGTTCAATTGCACAGAGTTGCATTTTTGTGTCCGATAGCTACTGTGCGCAAAAGCTACTGTGTTCGATCACTGCTGTGTCCGAAAACGCCGACGGTCGGTCATTCGTGTGTCCAATCGAACTCAGTGTAATTGAACTGTGTCCGAAAAACCTGTGTGTCAAAATGCTGTGTGCCATTGCTACTGTGTGCAATTGAGCTGTGCGCAACTGGGTTTTTTTTTCCTTTCATCGAAATGAGGCGATTATACTTATATTATAAAAGATTCGCTGAACTAGAAGAACTAGAAGAAGTTCGAACTTTCGTGCGAACGATTTCTTTTACGTCTCAAAGCCCTTCGAGATCGCAGTTGGAAGACTGAAATTTTTTTGTCACAAACCTTGATGACGATGTGGAATGCTGTAATTGTTCGGTTGATAGCATTGATTATTATGAATGTAATAATCTAGCTGGTTGACATATCCTTCCATCAAAGCAGCCATTTTGAATCAGATGGAAAATAAGTGTCGTTGAAGAACAATTAATATCCTGGGGTGACGTGCGGTTCGCCGCAAGTTTAGACACACAGTAATTGACGGTCTATTAGCACTTCTGCATGTTGTTGGTATCTGTATGTTCCTTTTTTTTTTTTTCTTTAAAAAATGAACTCTACACTGGTAACTGCACACTCCCTTTAAACTTACTAAATTTTAACTAATGGATTCGCATATTTTGACTCTTGTTTTTGGCACTCTGCCTCGAACCGTCGTCGGTGGTAATGTTTGAAGTAAATTAACGATATTTTAACGATTCAACAATTCAAACTCAGGAATGACAAATGAATGGTGCTCCCAACCATCTGGATGACTTTCGAGTGACACCCACGATTCCTCGAGGTATTACCAACGATTTCGTGGCGTCGGGGCTTAGGGGCTTAGGGGCGCCGCGGGGTTACGGGCAACGAGGTGCTACACTCGACTCCATCCTCTAGCTCGTTCGCGTGCGCTTACAAGCTCCGCCTTTTCCTTTTATTCCTCCATATCTCTCTCGCGGTTTGATCCCCCTCTCTTTTATTCCTATATAGCACCTATTACTTTATACGATTAAACTTCCCCCTCTTATCCTCAATATCTCGCTTTGTTTCTCTATCTTCAAATGCGCTCGTCATAAATAGCGCGCAGAATGCGCCATCGCTGTATATATCGTACGAATAAATTATGCGGAATCCTCTATCTCTATAAAACACATCGCGGGCCTACGTTTTCTCTTCACCCGGCGAAGACCAACGAAAATGAAGAACGAGAAACGAAAAACTGAAAAAAAATCATCCCCTTGACGTGTGAAGCATCCTGAAACGCGTATAAAATCTACAAAATTCTCAGTTTGTCTGTGCAGACCTTTTTAAACGGCTCCTTGGCACCAAAAGTCACATAACTTATCCCTACTGGCGACACGAAGTTGTCGCATTAGTGTCAAATTTCTGCACAAATGCATAATAATACGAGGGATGCGACTGACTGTGACCGTATAATATTCTAGACAGTCTAGTGCGAGGTTTGGGGTCACTTCTTGACCACCCCTGTCAGTCCCTAAAGGAAAAAAAACTTATGGGGCGAAATTTTGGTGCCGTTATATACACAGTAAAACGGGAGGAGGGAGTATTTCCGTTTGCAATGACAAATAGGGATTCTTTCCGGGCTGACGCCTGTTGCAGGGGGTCTCGCAGTTTGGTGATTGTCGAGGTAAACTTCTCTGCCCTTCATTGAAACCACACAAAGGAGAAGCAAAATTAAATCGCTAATCAATCGTTCTATCACAATTTCTGCAACATCATCCCAGGCCCAAATTATGAAGATCGTTCATTATATATTTGGTCTAGTGGCAAACGTTCACACGAATATACAGTTTGTATGTAATTAACTATTTTGTACGAACGTGAATATATAAACAAAAATATGGTGAACATTAATTAGAGGCTTACGATCGATCTTTGAATTACTTTGTGCCTCATAAATATGTACTCTTGTATATGGTTTATTTTACAGAGTATAAAAGCTATATGTATATCGCATCCGACGCCTGATACGTGATTGGAGTGACACACTGACGTGACGCCTTCTACTGTACGCGTGAAGTTTTGAAATATTTAGATTGGTAAGGACCGCTATCGACGAAGCTTTGAAAGCCGTGTGTCAAATATTTACTCGTTAGCCGGTTGATACGGTAAGTTTTGTAAGTTGGCAGGAAATTTTTTTTATATCAATTTCTTCTTTTTTTTTCGTAAATGCGCCGGCGCCGCTGCTGTAACGTTTTTTAGCTGCTGAGGTATACACATGCACGAGTAATTAGGTTCCATATTTCAAATCTTGCAATCGATGTAGTTCATCTGAAAAAATTGTCCTCATTCGCGCCCGACGCGGTTTTGGATTATCCTTAAATCACAATAATGTTTTGTCCCATGAAGTTTCGGGTATAAGTAGATTTTTTTTTTCTGCTTCTCATGTAAAATTTTCGACAATTATGAATCTAGTGGTTTTAATAGCAGGTAATCGGGCATATAATAAAAGAAAAAGTATATAAATTACTATAATATAATTTTATTCTGCGTAATAGTTCTACGGTTGTTATTATTACTATACAAAATTTTACAAATATGGCGGAATATGCGTGTTGAAAATTATACATTGCCGCGTAATAATCTCTTAATTTACACGTAATAGATAATTATGAAATAATAGTATAGGTATATAATACTCTTTGGTAGGTAAAAATATGTTTTTTTTTTTTGTTAAATTATAACACAAATTTCCTATGTACATTATTATGCATCGGTAATATTTATCCATTTGGAATTATATTTACAAGTACAGAATTATATAGATTCTTATCCATCTCAATTTTCTCGATATCGGGACCCCCGTATGATATAGAGTTCAATTTTCATCTAGACACACTGAGCCGCCCTCCGGATTTAATTTTAATTTTATTTCTTTTCATTTTTATTTACTGCATTTGCGTTTGAGGTTCTTGTTTCAATTCTAACGCCCACATGTGTTGCGGCCATCCAGTTCGTCCTTTTCCTTTTGAACTTTCCTCCTGCATCGACGAAGTGCTCTGAACGGGAGCTTCGATCTGTAAAAATGAAAATAAGAAAAATTACGTTTAGAGTACATATGAAAGGTGTATGATATCTTTTGGGATCAAACTTATACAGGATGAAAGAACGAGGCACTTTTTATAAATAATCCATTAAGTGATTGAATTTTTGCAACAGCTTTCAAAGAGAATTACGGAAGTGGTTTTGGGACAGGTAAATTAGACCCATGAAGAATAAGCGCTTCCTGAAGACCTCCCACCGTGGAAAAGAATTAACAACCCTGTGTGGGATCCACTTGATCCTAAACATCGGGATTTTTTCTACCGCGACAGATCATTTTACCGCACAAGAAGATCGTATATAATTTGCGGGGACGCTGTTTTGAGAATAGATACTGCATCGGATGCAATTTATGGGAACAGCGACCGAGTGTTTATTCGCGTGTGTTTTTTGTCAACGAAAAACGGTTGCTTCTCTTCGTATTCACGCAAACGATTTAATCCTTTGATATAAAAAAAAGGCTAGGCTTATGGAATTAAATAACCATGATCTTAGACCCTAATAACGTCGTTTGTGGAATATACTCCCTAGCTTTTGCTACAGAAGCAACGAGAAAATTACTGATGTGTTTTTAAGTGACGCGTATGTATACTCGTGAGTGGGCTCAGAACGTATGATATTAGTGTATAGGTATAATAATATCGAACCGCGTGCCGCGGCAAAAGCGCTTGAGTCAGCTTTGTGTTTACTTTGAGTCAGTGTAAGCTTCCTAGCTGCTTTATTAAGTTGTGATAAACAGTGAAAAAGCAAGAGGTTCACACTCGGAAATTATTTCATTAAGCAAAGTGCCAAACCCTCCGTTGAATTTCGGGCAAAATTTTATCTACCCTGCAGATTCCGTCTGACGGATTTGACCGCATTTATATTAAAGATCGAGATAAAATACACCCGTCGGATGGACTTCGTGCGTTTAGATCATCGGAGCGATAGCTGCGTTCGGGGCGGATCGATTAACTCCGATTGTCATTTAAAACGAGCAGGGGTAAAATTGAAGAGAGAATTGTTTGATTACTCTCGTGTTCGACAAGGTCATCTATTTCGGATTAAACATAAGGCGCTCTAAAATCGTTCAGATATTTCGCAACCTGTTTTTCATGCAAACTGTTTTCAGTAGATAAATTGGTAGAATGAAATTTGGTACGCGCGAACGCGCATTGAACTGATTCGAGAAGACATGATGGAATCATTTTTAAGAAGTTATAATGTCTGCGATTTATATACCCGACTTTACGAAAGAAGCTTATTGAATATTCGAGATGAAAACCAAAGAGAAATTTAATGTGGGACATTAGTTTTTGCTTCCTTTAACTCAATCAACGCTACCGGTATGTACAGTAAAAAAAAAAGTATAGTTTGCATGTGGTGCAGGATTTTTGCTATACATTTCAACCCGACACTTACAATACTTATATAGCTGTTACTCGGTATTTGGAACTGGTCAAACGACGTCAATCGTCGGGTTCTAAATTTTTATTTCCCTGGTTTCTTGATCCCTTACACCACGACCGGCTGCGCAGAGGGACAAGTTAAGTGAAGTACTTCGAAAACTTCACATACTTTAAACCTAACGAATAAACAAATCCTGACCTCATTATACATTATGTATATATCATACGAATCCCTCGAAGTACGTGTCATGAAAGATGAGGATAATTTATAAGGTTATCATAAACTCAGTAATTTGTACCCAATTCCACACGAGTGATGACAAAATTATAATCGTATATACAAACTGAACTATAGCTTGTTACCGGACCTAATTTGATGCTCGAACATCAGCATTTGTAATGGAGTTGAAGAAAAAAAAAGTTCAGACCATGCAGCGCGAAATGGTTAGTATCAACAGATACCTAATCACTCACCGTATTTTGTTGAGATGATGCTTTGTTGCGACGTCCGCTGGATAAAATTTCTGCCCTAAAAGTCTGCGGTTCTTCTCCTTCATCGCTGTCAAGAACTGCCATGAGATACCCAATGTACGAAGCCGCGAGCCTTAGAGTTTTGATCTTGGAAAGTTTTGTGTCTGCTGGAACGTTCGGTATGCAGTCCCTGAGATCTGCGAATGCGTTATTTATGCTCTGTGTTCGTCTTCGCTCTTTTTTATTCGCGGTATTTCTTCTCTTCGGTCTGACGACCAATCCTTCCCTTACATCGTGAAGATGCTGATGCAAAGGGTCCGACGATTGGAGGACGCCTTGACCGCTCGAAAAATCGTGTTGCCGAATTATTTCCGGTTGTGATGGGGGGTACAAAAGTCCTGTGGGGTAAGACTGATGTCCTGACCCTGTAGTTTGCATTTGGTGGGCGTTGTACTGATGATGAGTTGTTGAATAATGTGCAGAGGAATGCGATGACGGGGAATAGTGTTCCGATGATTCCTGGACACCGATTTCTTCGATCAATGGGGGCGTAGATGCTGCTGGACTTCCTGCTCCAGAACTACCACCGGATATTCCGGAATCCGCCGCCGCCCAGTACGTCGAGTGAACTTCTACTGGATCTGCAATCCCCACTGGACCTGAAATCGTATTGACACAATTCGGAAATTAAGCTCGAGTCTCAAGGTCCATCATCGACATCATCCGCCGTGTGTTGTGAGATTTAAATAAAAAAAATATGCATAAACTCACCATAGGGTAACTGCGTCATGTAATTGTAGGGTTGATGCCATTGAGGGTAATATTCTGCCTGCGCCTCGTAGCCTCCCAACATATTTTATAATATCGAGGCACTTGCGTGTTGAAATTGGAATAATAGAAAATAGATTTTTTTTCACTGTTCCAAGTGTGGCCTGAATAATCGATTCGAACGATCGTTTATCAGAGAAACACAATGTTTAACAAAAAAAATTGAAGAAACTTGAAACAAATCGTGTCACTTGTACGGAAGAGTGTTACAAAGGTCACAGAACGGATGTCCTTGCACTGAAAATATGCTTTTTAATTCGGCTTACGGTTATCCTTGGATTTTTCTATTAAAGAAAGGACGCGTGCGCGTGGCTTAGAATGCGGTTGGAATGATACTGACGTTAGAATTGAGGATTAACATCTCCGTTGCGTAGCCAAAGCGTGTTTTTACGATCCCTCCGAACTTACGACGTGGGTGGATCACTTCGAAACTCCGCCTGTGAGGGCGGGATTTCGGACTCCCACGCAACTGCGACGTCTCGACGCCCGGCGTCGACGTATCGGCTGAACGATTCAATTAGTAGATTGGATTATATCTACGTGCACCCTCCCCTGCACTGCAGTGTTAATCAGTAATACCAGAGTTATTTTATTTTTCTCGATTACTTTCGCCATATTTTTTTTTACAACGATTGCGATTATATCTATTCATGGAATAATTTTTTTATTGGAGTCCGTAACTGCCCTCTAATGTTCTTCTTTTTTTTTTTCGTATTTCACAGAAATATCGTTACGAATGACTAACGTGGGATATCCTTAAAGTGGCTGCCTGGGCTAAACGGATTACACAAATTTGTTCGAATTACCCGCAACACAAACAGGACGAGGATGATGGTCTGTCTAGTTGTCACGTGTTTTCTCTTGGGGGTTAAAGGTTTGGTAAAAAATTGAAAGTTCAGAGCCGACAAAGCGTTACGACAAACGGTAGCATCTATAACGAAGCGAGAAAAAATAAAAAACTATATTATATGGTCGTTTAGGAAGAAGTTTGTTTCATCCCCCTAGGGATGTTTGTTGCCTGCAGACTAATTCAACCTGTTCGCATAAATAAATTCTTTCGGAAACGCAATCAGATCTTTCGAAAGGAGAAAAAAATAGGTTTGAAAAGCTTGCGCTATATGATTCCTCATTCTCTCCTCTTCCCGTTTTCTTTGCAATCCGCAAGTTGAATTGATCCGTCTCTAAAATTAATCGAGTTATCGCTAATTTATCGCTCTGAAAAGTGAAAAAATGAAGATATCTCGATGGGATAAATTCCTAGCTCAATTCACCCAACGGATTCGTGTTCCTGAGGTCAAAATACGTTAGAAAAGTGCCCTGCGATCGATTTTAAAAATACTTCATTTTTTACCCCAAAATCGACAAAAATCTAAGGTATACCCCTTTGGATTTTTTCAATTTTTGGGTCAAAAATCAAGTATTTTCAAAATCGATCGTAGGACACTTTTCTTATGTATTTTGAGCCCAGGAACACGAATCCGCAAGTTAAATTGATCTATCTATAAATTTGATCGAGTTATCGCCAATTTATCGATCTGAAAAGTGAAAAAATGAAGATATCTCGATGGGATAAATTCCTAGCTCAATTCACCCAACGGATTCGTGTTCCTGAGGTCAAAATACGTTAGAAAAGTGCCCTGTGATCGATTTTAAAAATTCTTCATTTTTGACCCCAAAATCGACAAAAATCTAAGGTATACCCCTTTGGATTTTTTCAATTTTTGGGTCAAAAATCAAGTATTTTTAAAATCGATCGTAGGACACTTTTCTAACGTATTTTTACCTCAGAAACACGAATCCGTTGAGTAAATTGAGCTACGAATTAATCCCATCAAGATATCGCAATTTTTCTGCTCCGAAAAGCGAGAAATTAGCGATAACTCGATCAATTTTATAGGTAGACCAATTTGGCTTGCAGATTCGAATTCCTGAGGTCAAAATACGTAAGAAAAGTGTCATACGATCAATTTTGAAAATTCTTCATTTTTGACCCCAAAATCGATAAAAATCTAAGGTATACCCCTTTGGATTTTTTCAATTTTTGGGTCAAAAATCAAGTATTTTCAAAATCGATTTTAGGACACTCATCTAACGTATTTTGACCTCAGGAACACGAATCGACAAGCTCAATTGATCTATCTGTTGAAGTGATCGAGTTTTCGTCGAATTGTCTCGTATTATTTGCCCAAAATCGAATGAAAAAAATACCTGGAAGTTATGAGAATCACAATTTATATTTTAATAGCTTCTGCCCACACCTTCGTCTATAGCAGAAAATTGCTAATAATTGATACCGAGATAAAAAGTATCTCATGTGTTAATTCAGGTTATAAACTATCTGTGCTAAATTTCATCCAAATCCGTTCAGCCGTTTTTGCCTGAGTAACAAACATCCACGCATCCAAACATACAAACTTTCACATTTATCATACTAGTAGGACAATATAAATTTTTCTTACTTTCGAATTTTTGCGCAGATATTCAAGTAAAATTAATCAACGCTACATAAAAACGTGATGAGCTTATATTGCTCTGCAGTAACTTTACGCCAGGGTTATAAAATGAATAACGAGTTAACTGTATAGATTGGATACCACGGTAGGCGGGGAATATACAGCGATTTACGAACGTGGAGTGATCAATAAAGACAATTAGCGATAAGATGCAGGGTCGTCAGCTGCTGTGGAAGGAGAAACGTAGTACGGCGTATATACGTCGCATGTATATAGTCGTCTGGTTTCAAATCGGACATTGCACAGGCGCGAACCCATCATTTTCATCTCCCATTTTCATCTGCCAGAAATAATCGGCAATAAATGATTCTAGGTTTTTTCGGCTCTCCCATTGTGCAACGAATTAAATGTGTAATGAGCAGTTATTCATAATAGTTGTCAAACGTATACATACATAATTAGCCCACAAATCGCCCGACGAATATATGATACAACACGATGTTAAAAATTCTTTCACTAATTTTTTCCCAGGGTAATATGTTAACAAAAAAAAAGTAGAAAAAAAAAACTCGCCACTGGCGCCTCTGACTAGAAGTAGGTATTTAAATTCCATTCGCCGTTTTTTTCGGCATCGCACGCAAGATATTAGTTAGGGATGGATAGAAACGAAAATAAAACTCAAGCAAAGAAAATCCGAACGCATTTCTTGTGACAATCGAGACATTCGATTCGAATCCATGATGTGAATCAAATGACTAATCTTCCGTTTTGAGCTGTACTGAAAAAATATTAAGAATTTACAAAAAAAATGGTGTAAAATTTTTCGCTCGTCAACGAACAAGAGTGGCATAACTTTCTCAACATGTTATACAATAATTATGGGCTGCAGAGCTATGCTTGGAAGTAATTTTTTTAAAGACTTTTCATTCTCTCCTTTGACCTTTCGGCAGATACGAGCGAAAGTGAAGTGGTTGATGCGGTCGCAGCAGGTACACTCATCCAGGGCGAAAGCTCAGCAGCAGCAGCACTTGGTTTTCCTCGTATATGTGCACGAAGATATGGGGCGTGTATAAGTATAAGAAAATAAAAAAGCAAGGGAGAAAGGTGAAGGAGATTTTGGAGCAGAAAGTCGGCTGCAGACATAGAAATGCGGGGATGTGGGAGGCAAAACTCTCCTCTTATCAAAGAAGAAAGCCGCCAGCTCCGTCAATAAAGACGTTTCGAGGAGCAGCACACTTACACTGACTAATTTTCACTCTTTGATCTTAGCGGCGACGGTGACACGCCGCTTATAGCGGTTAAATGCACATTATTAAAAGATCAAGTTATGGAAAACCGGTGGTCTCCCTGTTCGGGCCCGAACAAAAAAGAAATAACAAATAATAATTCCACTCGAAAATCTGGAAATACATTAATTAATATAACTTAATATCCACATTAAAATTGTCGCCTGCGTTTCTCTTACGCGTTTGATAGTGACCCGGTGTTCTGGTTTGTCAAGGAATGTGTCTTGGGAGAAGTCAGCTTGATAACCAGGTTCTATATCTCGAGTTCCATAGAGGGGTGAGCAGCTGAGTATATCTATTATGAAATAATCGCGATAACTAAGTGAAACAGGGGGCCTGCTGGAGTTTGGTCTAATCGTAGGTTAAGGGATGATGCAGAGGGTGCCGTCGAAGTACGCGGGACGTCGGGACGGAACCCAGAACACCGCGCCTGCGGGATATCTATAGACCTCCTCGACGGGTTCGAATCGAAAAATTTTCTACATTGATAATAATCACATATATACAATTGTGTATAGGAAAATTGCACGCGTGCTGTTAAAGATTTTATCTGGATGGTCGAAAAATCGGACCGATGTACGTGTGTATATGAAAGTAAAATTTTGAATTTCCGCTACCCTTTCAAGGGTATTTTGTAATTATTGTTTCCGTGGTTGAAACTAGGCCATTTTTTAGTTTCCACTCCGATGCACTTTCGGAGACGTAAACAAAAATGTTGTCGCGGTGATCTGGGCTGCGTCGTTGAACAGCTTTTGGAATTTATTTATTTCTTTAACAGCGATACTGCACTCTCTTTTTCTTTACGTACAACGGAGACTCTCTCCTGCACACGATGTCCTTAACCTCTTCACTAAAGACTACAGTACGTAACGTAGTAATTGAGCTACTAGTTTCATTCATAACTATCAACTAGCTCCCATTCGGGTGTTGAGTTATTCGTACAAATCATTATCTTAATCCTTCTTTCTATATATTACACATCGTAGTAGGGATTAAAACTGCAGCAGCCCAAACTCGTGTACTTGTTAGATTTGGCTTTCAAAAGGCAAAAAAAAAAATAGAAAGGACAAAACTCATAAAATTTTTTCTTCTTGCAGAGTTTCTAAGAAATATAAAAAATGTTCAGACACTAGGTTTCAACTATTCAACTTTGTAATTGAAACGAAAAGAATGACAATTCAACGCATAGGTATATGATGTTTCTTCGGCGGTGAATCACCTTCGTGGTTTTCCAGTTCTTATTGTCGGGATATACTTGTGTATAATGAAATGTATCTTCGTTGGCTATTCAGATTCTCGCCTTGCGGTCTCACGCGAGTTCATTATACTGTTTTAATTTTTCTACTTATGAATGAATCTCATCGTGACTATGGAGTAGTAAATGTGTACGCGTGTGCATCTCGTGTACGGTACATGCCTGCAGTATTTTATATACTACACGCGTGCGTCTACACGTATATACATATATGTAAATGTATATGAGATGCTTATAAAATACAGAGGACACGTGTCCAGACAAGGTGTTTACGTTAGAGTCTCGAGAACTGAACGACAAGGCTGAACGAACCGGTCTCTACTATAGGTATAGAGTAGCAAGGAACAGAAGCCCAGCACACGCCACCCACGCCACCCAGGCAACCGCTGCACCTGCCATAAATGCTTCCTTCCTGTCGTTCGTTCGGTTCCTTCATATCCCACCGCCCCTTTGGTCCCTGAAATTCTACCAAATAAAAAACAGTAAGAAAAAAAGGGTCCTAACTAGCGTTTAACGATCCATATTATATATACCTATATATAAATTCAAAGCTGCAATGACCACAATTTCACCCGTGCTGTATTAAACATCAGAAATCGATGATTATCGTCGTTTCAACCGCAAAACGGCGTTGGAGGTAGGGGAAAAAAATATTCTGATTCTAAAAAAGTTTTAATATTCTAGTGAAGAGGTTACCGGTCAACGAAGTGAAATAGTCCGTTTATCGGGTGTTATACAAATGTCGGTATTCGGTTTATGCGTTTTTGAGAAGGTTGTAGCTGGGCGTTTGCAAACAAACGAGATTCTTACTCCGCGCTTAGCTACATACAATCTTGAGGTTTATTACTTTTGGTACTCAAAGTTCCGTGTCCAAGATGAAGGCGATAAAAAAAAATAGAATCCAAAGTAATAAAAAAAACTGGCCATAAAACGCCCTAGAAATTATGTACGAGTATATCTTGGCGCGTTAAAAAAAAAGAAAAAAAAATGAAAGCAACTGGAAAACGATTCTTTAATATCTGCCCCTTCAAAAAAAAGTTTGAATGAAACATTTTTCTCAGTTGTATTTTTCGGAATTTCAGTGTACTATCAGGAGAGGAAATGGAACAGAAGCGAACCCCAGGACACGTCGGTGGAGAGGAAACTGCTGGAAGTTCGTAAGTTCAAGCTTCAGTTGGATCCGGAGTTCCATTAATACTTGGTAACGTAATAAACTATTTTTATATATACGACGCGGTTTGCACGCCTGCGCGTATATATCCAACGTTCTTTCGTGGTATATGATTTGATATCTCCTCCGAGAGCCACATGGCCCCCTCGATTTTCTCCCTTCTTGTACTATATACATACTATATACTAAACTTGGATGTATCAAGCCAAGCAGTTTATTTACCAAGTACAAAATGCTACAACTGCGTTTCCGAGGAGAGTACCAATAATTATCAGGCGAACATATTTAATTTTGAGAATATGTATCTATCATGTATAAGGCTGATTCGTACGATGCGCATTGGACAAGATACAGATTCGTTGGTCAATTATACGATCTAGGGATCCCTGGTACACTTTGTAGAAATTTGGAGAACTGCAGGAAAGGTTGGAAAAGCTGCGTATTTTACTCGTCAGAACAATAAACACTAACCCTTTTTGTTCGGCCGGTTCGTCTTTTCAAAGCCACTGCACAGTGGACCGTTGTTGAAAATCATCCCTGATCTAGGTTAATCAAATTTAGAGCGTATTAGGTTTCACTCAAGACGCCGACGGGCTTAGGTACTTTAGAAGGTTGAAGAACGCACCCCTTCTATCGGTTTTTGTTTGTATATTCTTGCTTTTTTTAAAAGGTAGATTTTGGAACAGCACCGAAATCGCGGATTTTTCGTGATAACACGATCTGCATCGCGGGTCACTCAAAAACTGTTGTAATACAATATCGATTAGAAACAAAGTCCTCGTGAAAATAGATGGATAATTTGCCTCCAAGTTAAATTAGCTTAGAATACATCTGAAGTGGTTTTATCTCGGTTTTTCCCAGGGTAGCGCCCGCGCGCTACTCAAGTGCCTTATATTTCTAGTGGTAAAAACCTCCATGACACCCATCACATATGCATATCGTATAGTATATCCAACATCTTCGATACAATTAACTTATACTCGAGATAAAATTCCTCCGATTATTCCTGCCAACTATTTTCGCCATTTTTAAGTACTGCATTCATCACAGGGTATAAAGTTCAACCCGAGAGTATTGGAAAAGAATATTTTTTTTTCAATTCTTATATATACGTATAATTTGAGAACAAATGGAAAGAGGGGAAAGAAGAAAGCGATGGTAGACGAGGAGGTAGTGCACCGCCCTAGTCCCTGATGGGCGGAACCCATGTCACGGTGATCTCTCACTCCGGATTGTAATTCGAGCTTGTATTTTGCTTCAAAAAGTTCACGTTCGATATTCCAAGCATAATGGTCTGTGAAATTCGAGTTCAAGAAACAAAAATTCGCCTATTTTTGCCCAAATAAATATTCAGAGTTGATCGAGCAATATTACACAGAAATTTTAAAAATGACTGAAACAAAAGAAAATGTGAGAAAAAAAAATGGAGTTCGACTCGCCAAAGAGCACCTCTTCAGCGGTCAATTCAGCCGCTGGATAAATCTGTCAACAACTTTCCCGGTCCCATTTCTTTAGCTTTTTTATTCGGTTTGGAAACTTATCCCTTAAGACAGATACCCGGAACACCCTAAAGCATTTGCGCACTTGAGTTATACAATATCTGGACGGTGTTCCGTCGCTTACGCTTCAGCTTCCCAATCCTGTTTAAGATGCAGCAGCAAGTTTTTTCGGTTTTCTGGATGATGGAAGTTTTCTCCAAGTAGTTCGAAGGGAAACGTTATACTACCACTCTGAACAGGACTTTCGCACGGCTTGGCGCCAGGAACCCAAAGTCCATACGATTTACGACTCGCCTTCAAATCCTACCGCATATCCTTTCACGCGGTCCTCTCGTAGCGCTTCAAATTCCTCTGCTGCAAAGTGCGCGATCCCAGTGTATAAATTTGGACGACTTCGTTACTCTTCTCAGTACAGAATGATTTCTATAACAGTATTTTCTTTCCTCACCAGCTATAACTTGACCCTCATCTCACGTGCAACCACTTGAACATCTCGCTGTACACCGCGCGAGTCGTCTCATCGTCTTTCACACCGTTTTCTTATATGGTCTTCTTACCTCGATTCTTCTATTTGCATCGTCCCATACGCGAGGGGAACCTTTTTGTAATAATTATCGCAAACACTCCGCTGTACAGAGAGGAGTCGACAAAAAACATAATAACCGAAGTAAGAAAGGCGGTGAGCTTCGACGGTGTCTCAAGAAAAAAAAGAAATCCGTTTGAAATACTATCAACGGTCCGTTTTTCACTGCAGCTCGAAAAGTCCCTTTAAAAATATCTCTGTGACTTTTACACCCCTACGTCACGATTCTGTGGCAATATGAGCAATAAATTCATGCATGTAAATAAGTTTCGTAATTCTCTGGATGAATTCATAATTTTCGAACCTCGTCACGGAAAATAACCGCGAACAATAACGCTGGTATTTTGGCACCACAAAAATACGTAATTAAGTAAATGTATTTGCGATTCGGGTAGCACGCAAGGGGTGGCATGTGACAGGTAGACATGGGAATACAGCGAGGATTCAATTTCCCTAATAAATGCTTATCTCCCGCCTATTATTGAAATGGCGTCTATATTGCACAAATTAAGGGTTACTTTGAGGTCTGCACCCCAAATGCCTCGACACCCCGTAGCGCGGGACAAACGCATAGATTGTATTTACGACTGGGATCACTGACATGTGCGGTAACTCCACGTTTAGCTCCTTTTTGCGCCAAGTTTATAACATAAGGGCCGCATGGATGGGCTTGATGCAAATAATGGGAAACAAAGGACAGAGAATCATCCACACGCAACGGCAACAATATAAGCTCCATCAGAAATACATCAATTGTACGCAATATATTATAATATGTACCGAACAAACATTAACTTGTGCAGCATATATGATAAATACTTGCTTCATTTTAGATTCGATTTCCATACTTTTTCTTTTTTTATACTCTGCAGCAAAGACGCGTGGTGGCGTGTTACGAACATGTGTACAAATATATCACAGGGTCGTCGGTTTTCTTGGCGTTTTTTGACAGGGTCAAAGGTTTGGGTAAAATCTAGTTGGCGCCGACCTCCCGAGGACACCATCCGGGGTTAACCATTGTCAGTATATGGATGTAAGTTGCCGATGGCTGCAGACGCGTGCAGAACCAACTAGGGATTTATGTCTTTGCTAGAATATGTATATACCCTAATAAAGTAGAGTAATCCGAGCCCGGGACAATGCAACAGACAGAAAAATACATCCCGCCTATTATATAGATGGTATAATAACTGACAAAGAAACAAAAACAAAAAAAGACTCCTCGAAGCGACGCGTTTTCGAAAATTCAAAGTGTCTTGATTCGTAAGTTCGAAGTTTCGTTTTAAGTGTGTTATGTGGACGGAAACCGATTCTGTAGTCTTAGGTAACTGCAAACATAAATATTTATATAATATGAGATCGAAATCCTCGACATAAAAAACAGTTCCTTGCCATTTTTCGCTTCTAAGAACTTTGAAGAATAAACATCTCTATACGTCATTTTGAAGTGCCTCGATATTCGAGACTAAGAATTTTCAGCTCAACAAAGGCAAACGAACTAGATATGCTTATGTGCATGTATGCGTTGTGACCACGTGATTTCAAATGCATCTTCGAGATCCAAACACCGTAAATGAATTACGGAGGAAAAAAAGGACAAATAATTCAATATCATAGGAGTAGAGAAATATTCATTTGATTTACGACAGTCCCTAACGTCGCACATAAAATTACCACCCCTAAATTAAGCGTCACGCCTGGAAAGGTGCGACACTAAGCTGTTGCAAAACCGCCTAGTATATGCCTCGCCAATTATTCCCACGCATTTAGAGCTTGCGGTTCCTTATGCGAGCCAGAAATCCCACAGGAGACATAAAGACACGTGCCTCTCGCCCTAGAGAAACGTAACCAAACCTAAGCAGCTCCATTAACCGCGATACATAACTACTTTTCACCCGCCTTTTTCCGCACCCGTGCGCGTACAAGTGTATCTCACGTGTAACGTAGATTGAAATTAGATATGGGGATGAAATGAGTTAGCATCTTTGGTATGGGGTTAAACCCTTAAAATTTTGAAGACTTTGAGGTCGGTGCGCGTAACTCCGATGTCATTGTTTACGTAGGTTCGGTTACAAAAGGGATTTTTAGCACCTCTTTTCGTCGCTTTTTGTGAACAGCTTATGGTGTCAGAGCATATAAGGCGCAGATTTCTCGGTTCTTTCATAAGAATTCCCTCGTCTTTTGGGTTTTAGACTATATTCTAAATAAAGAGAACAGCTATCGAGTAACAATGCGGACTCTGTCCTCTACTTGGAAGTAACCGATACTCCTTTGAAAATGAGACTCTCTTCAACGACCGCGTTAGCATCTGATTGGAAAGGACGAAAAGGTTGACAGTTCCTTGACCGGGCGCGGGTTCGCGCTCGAGGAAAGCGATACATCGTAGAAAAAGAAAAGATCAAGTTTTAACGTTATTGGAAAAACAGGTATTCATATATTATATTTATTAACATGCTAAAAAACGTTCAACGTTTTTCTGTTTATATAGATGTACACGTATTGTAGGTTTTAGGTACACAATTTTCACACGCGTGCAACGTGTGGAACAATATTGCAACAAAACTTATCGGAAACATAACAAATTTACATTCTAAAAAATAGGAGGGTACGTATAGAAATCCTAATGAATGTTGTTGCAAATCTAAGTAATACTTCTACTTCTCTTTCACACGTTTTTCAAAGGTTCTCACTTTTCTATCGTCACTCTTTTTTTCTTCGATGTTTCAATTCACATGTATTCCTTTCATTTTTTGTGTCGATGCACCTTTCAGAGAGAAAATCAATATAAAAAAAATATACATTTATCGTCTCCTCTGGCGCTAAGGTACGTACATCACCGTATCCAACTAAAATCTTCGGCTTACTACTAAAAGCTAATCACTTAAAGTTGGACGTATTTACAATTTACAATCAATATTCCACCACACCTCATCGTCACGAAGTCATTTTCGAGAAAATCTTATCCTCGAAGGACACTTCAACTTCACAAGTCAAAACATCATATAAAAAAAAAATTTCTTTGGTACTATACGCTCAGGCTTGATACGCCCTGTTATCTAACCCCTCATCTGGAATACTGCGAGTATTATCTTCTACAGAATTCATTACTTCTTCAGGAGGTTCGTAACAATCTTCTCTAGAGCTGGTAGCTGCCCTGCAACTGGACTGTGTTTCGAATCTTCTATCGGGTGACGGGCTGCCGATTATCGATCCAATAATGTAAGTGTAAAGGTTTTCACTTTTTTCTGAATTTTCTAGCTGGTTAACGTAATATTCGCTGCTGGGATCGTTGTTTGTAACGTAACTTCCGTCCTCCATTTTTGATACATCGACTATATCTGTGTACATTTGAGATACCGAAGAAACAGAGTTGTCGATAGTCCTGTAAACTTTATCGGGATTTTCTAATCCCGTAATTTGTGAAACACCGCCTGATTTTAAATCTGATTGACGTCTTTTGTTGCTCCGCATTGCGCTGTCCAATACCATAAAAGGTATCTCAAAAACCAGGGTGGTTACGAGTGAAATACCCATCACGAGAACCAGGTTCCCGAAAAATATGTGCACCTTTTTCGGAGAGAAAAAGAAAAACCTTTTAATTTCTTCGAAAAATAATTAAATAATTAGTTGAGAAAAAAAAATAATGAAACTTACCACGTTGTACGTTGTCAAGTCACCGGGAGTTCGTACAATTCCGGAATTGTAGTAAAGAATTATGTAATGCGTTAGATAAGCGCTGTAGGATAATTTCCCCAAAGGTATCCACCCGGTCCAGGATAGTAACGCGTTCACCGGACCTTTTGAGAGAAAGTAGAAATTGTTTGTTAGAAAATGTGAATCTGTCAACAGATCGGTGATTTAATCGTGCCGCAGATCCACGAAAATTTACCTGCGATTCCGTGAACGCATGCGAATATTATCCAACCCACTCCCATGGCGAATACAGTCCTATGAAAGGCAGCGTAAAAACTTGCTTCGTATTTGTTATAAACGTGATCCTCGAAATACATACTTCTCGGTCCAAAGACTGATGTACCAAAAAATACCAGAGCAATCAGCCAGCCGAGAATAGCGTAGACCTGAAAATTATATTTGTTAAACATCAAAGTGCAGAGAGAGGTTTCACCGTGTTGAAAAAAAAATACACCGTTTAAAAAACGTACCTTTGGTATTTTGATGGACGTAGATTTTGATTTGCTCAAATAATATCCAAGTCCCAAGCCGACGATGTATGGTCCAGCCCTCGCGTAAGTTTTTATGTAGATATCTATAAAGACTCCGGCAACCGCTGCTTGGCTGGTGAGAAAAAGGTAAAATGTAAGTTCGAGTATAAAATCGTGTGCTGCACAATTTTGTTTTCTTTAACGTTTCTCATTTTTGCTTTTTATTTCATATCATGGAACAGCGCTCACTTACTCTCTGTAGTAGATCATCGTCCCCGTAAGCCCGTTTGCGTAAGTAATTATGAACGGAATTGCGATTGAGATGACTAAACTAACTCCTACAATTGCCCAGAAGACTACAGCGCGTGAAAACTTCAACATCGGGTATAAAAATATTGGTGAAATCCAAACCAGCTGCATATCCATCGCTAGGTACCAGGTTTGAGACATGCACTGATATAAAGAAAAGTAAAAAAAATTAATAATGGAACTGTCAAACAGAGTTTTATTTTTTCTCTGTTATACTATTAGGAGGTCACATGCTTGAAGAAAATACTATAATTTTTTCAAACACGTTAAACTTACAAACTTTTTTGTGCCCAGCACTTATCTCATTCGTACGCTTTTATTATGCCGCTTCATTTCAGATATCTTGTGTTAAAGGGTTGGGTTAGGGTTTTATCAAATTGATTGCCGACTTCCTCCAGCAGACGGTCTTCGCTCTCGTACTCGATTTCACTCTCCCTTCGCACTTCGACCGCGCACCTCACTGTTCCGAATCCACGATTCGTACTACTCTGCCTCTCGTCCTCTCAATCTCTCCTGACTCATTCTCTACCCCATGACATTCTTATCCACATTCTAATCCACACTTTTCATTTACCCTCCAACAGAATTCCAAATATGATTTTCAGATTTTATATTCACCATAGTTTCGGGGTTCACCAGGTTGTTCACGTACAGCAAATTTGTCCACCAATTATCCCGACAGTAATCTCTATTCGTGCCAATGACCTCAGTCCATTTAGGTCCAGTGCCAAATTTGTAGAAAATGGTTGCGTAAAAACCTATCACCATAGCGTAGGCTGGGGTTAATCTGAAAATTTAATGTTTCTTGAGTGATTTTTTTATTTCATTGATTCTTTGAAACGCTTTCGAGATATATACCTGAGGTAACGCCGCACGTATAATTCGAAGAGGTTCAAAGTTATCCCAGGATTTCTCTGTTTCTGCGAATACTTCGTGTAAGCCAAGAGTAGACCACTTAACAAGAAAAACGTGTCGGTAACGATGTTACCGTTCAGAACCAAAAAAGAACTCCAATCCTCGTGCATCTGCAAGATAATTGGATTCAAATTGGGTATCGCTTGGAATTACTCAAACCTGACTCCAAATACATGATCTGCTACTCCAGTGATGTTCGTAAGATCTTAATCCCAGTTCGAATTCAGCGTGTGATTCGTGTGTAAAATATCAGATCCATCAATGTTCCAGTCATTAATCTGATAGTGAAATTGCAAATGATGAAAAATGGTTCGAATGGAAATGATGCGTAAAAACAAACGTATATATTATATTTGCGCCATGGACATTTATGAAAATTTTCCAACCACCCGGTACGTACAACTTCAGTAGCTCAACAGCTTCTTGGATCAGCAAGTGTGATCAATACCTTTTTTCTCATGAATTTACGACTCACTATAAAACTTCACGATTATTGCGAATTCCATTGAGGACGCTTTCTCGATACGGTACGAAAATCTTACCATACCGAATAATTTTCGAAATTCCTTCCATCTTGCACAGAAGAATAACCGACTGTGCAGAGAATTCTTGTGAATTCATAACATGGTCGCCAGTATTAACTTACCACGGGTATGTGGGTAAGATCTAGTTGCACTCCCATGACCTGGAGGTAATAACCGTGTCCAAAAATTATCCAACAAATACTGATGAACCTCAATCCATTTAAACAAGCTATCGTATCGCCGCGTCTTTTGGTATTCAACAATGATTTTCCGTTTGTGTAAAATGAGAAGGAGGTGAGAACCATCTGCTTCATATCTGGATATTAGAATTGAGTTTGATGAATAAATTTTTAATTTCAATTCAGTAACGTCAGATAATTAATTCGTACCTTTCCGTTTTTCTTGGTACTTCTTTTGCATCCTCAGATCAATAGTTGTGCTGATGATGACGATTGTCACGAACAATATCAGCAGCGAACTACGAACCGGAGGTCATCATTAACTGTACAGTTATATTATTTTCTTATTCTAATAATTTATTAACATTGCAGTTGAAAGTACAGAAAATTTTGAAGATCTCTGAGTAGACTAAACGGCGTTTCTAATTATTATACTCACATGTAGAGCCAGTCGGCAACGTCTAACTTTCGGGTGTCAGTTATTGCCGTGTGACAGGAACTCTCGGTCATTGTGACGTGCATGTCAATTCTACCCTCCACCCTGAGAGCGTCCAAAGAAATATCAATTTTTTCAAGGACCTCGGCGTACGTGCATGTCGATGGAACGCACCAAATCCATTCGTAGGGTACGCTGTTGCCGTGAGTCCAATTATTGACCCCCTAAGAAACCGGGACATCGATAAGAAGCTTTTTTCGTACTTTTAAAACTTGACGTTGTACGTTCATTCGCCCTGCGGTGAGTAGAATTTTCTTTTGTCTTTTCAAAAACGTTTCGCCAAATCGAACAATTTATATTATTCATATTATGCTTACCGCCGCCTCAGCGATGTTTGTCAGGAGATCTAACATGTCGGTTTCATTTGATGCAACCGCATTTTCATAAACATCAAATTCTACGGATGCTGTACACGCTTTCCCAATAAAACCGTGAGAATTTTTTACCCTAAGACACTCGTCGTATTGTCCCAATTGTTTTATATTTCCGGTTATAATACCCGACGATAGCTTCGCCGATGCATCGTACACTGCAATGAAAGAACAAAAAAAAAAATTTAACATGAATTAAAAATCCATTTGAGTAACTTTCTAAACTATGTGAATAAGTTCTGTAAATGCGCAGTTAAACTTGTGTTGTAATTTGAATAACGACGAGCTAGATGTAGTTTATATTTGTAGAGTTAAAAAATTGATTCTTTTTCTATGACGATTTCATCTACGTCTAACGTATTTTTAATCCGCACGCCTGCACACGAGCGAGTGCATCGACCGATAAGCGACAGTTGCAATGCAGTTTGTTTGTCCATTGCATTTCGTATTAACTTTATAGTATATAGTATGTGTAGCTGGATCGAACTGAAGATTTGCTAAATAACGTTTCGACCTTTGTGGCATGGTCAACTTGACAATAACTAAGCTAAGCTAAGCTAAGCTAAGTAAAGTCAAGAAGATTTTTCATGTATTATAAACACCATAGTTCAAATACAAGAGTCAAACGTTTTATCAGGAATTGATAGACGATTCTATAAATTATTATCCACATTTATAACTTGTTATATGAGGAACTATACAGTGAATGTAGAAACAGATTTTAGACCTTATGATTTCCCACCGATTACACGTCACACGACTTTTAGGTATAGATGAATAAAAACCAGATTTCAGGAATTTTCAAGGCTACTGTGGTTACCAAGTGTAACGCGGTACTCCCACGCTTACGACCTTGACAGAGTTACCATAACAGTTATCTTTATTGCATTACAATTATTATTACAAAATGACCAACACCTTATCAATCCGCGCGAAGTTCTCTGTGTGTGTATACGGTAAATCAATGCCAGCTCGTTAAATTGACTGAGCGACTATAATATGTGTACATATCCGATCTATTTTCGAACTTGAAGCTTTACACATTTTTCCCTCTTTAAATAGAAGATAAATTGTTAGAATGCTGCACTTCACCGCTGCATATGGTTATCCTTGGAATGAATACCTTCCCGTAATTCGTTTATAAATCGGTACAGCGAAAGAGAGGAAGAAAAAAAATCACTATCGGACACACTACGCATAGGGCTCGATATAAATATCTACCACAACGATTAACAGTATACCTAAACTATAAAATCACCATCAATGATAAAAAAAAAAAAAAAAAATATTCGATCGATAAGCTTTGATAAAAATTCTACGTAGCTTTTGTTGTAGATATAATTTAATCCAGAGAGCTTGTTGTATTTGGAAAAAAAAAACTCTTCTTCATTCGCTTGATTTGTTTTACCGAGTGGGGGAGTACGTATCACAACCGGGATTTGGTTTCTCAAAAGTTTTAATGAAAATCGATAAATTAATAAATTTTTACAGATACCTCAGAGTTGAAAGTCTCATTTCCAAATTAAACACATGTCTCCCCATATGTTAGAAGAAAAAAACTAGAATAGTAAGAAAATTTGGTATACCTAGTAATAGCGACGACCTCACCGATTTTAATGACCTTCATATTTGTTGTCAAGGACATCGCGCTGAGTGATGTGGACGTAATTTTCAAAGTCGCTCGTTATTTGGTAAAAAGTTATTAACAAAAAAAGTTTCAAGAATGAAACGTAATTTTATGACATCATGAGCACATAAGCGATATACTATGAATGAATGGTGATGCAGGAGGAAAAACATCAATAGTCGCGATTTTTCTACATTTTTCGCCACTCTTATGTTGTAGCTGTCTGGTTAATAAAATAAAATGTTTTCAACGTTGGTTAGCGTGATGTTTTTTACGATATATAGGTAGTAATGATATACTTTTATGTTGATAACTTTCTAATAATCGACGAGCGACTTCTAAAATTATTCGAACATCACTCAGGACGATGTCCTTGACAACATATGTGAAGTCGTCGGTATTGTATATATTTATCTTTTTTTTTTGCAGAAACCTGTTGTAACCGTGATACGAAAGTTCCGATCACAAAACGTCATTGGTACAAACCAGGTTGTTGAACCGCTCAACGCATTGCGTAAGTAAAGATACAGCACAGCCTGGGTTTTTTCAAAATGAATCTTACCGGTGTATTTCTATCATCGGTTATTCAAATCAAATTATTCGACAAGAGATATACACGTAATATAAGTATTTATCGAACACCAAGATGTCCTTGATTTCGTTATATAATTCAATAAAAGATCAAAGATCATGGAGATGTATCTTTCGATGTGCAAATCAACCGATCACTTTACAAATAGATAAGCATTACATTGGATGCATTTTATCGATCTTATATTTATTATGGAATTCTTTAAAAATCTGATAAAATCGAGGACAAGATTTAAAATGATGTAATTATGCGATAGTCATCATAATTTCCTGCAGTATAACGTGCAAAACTTTTGTTGCAGTTAGCTATACCGTTTCAAATTTATATATCCCGTTCCCGAACAATAATTGGCGGTGAAAATGTAATTCAACGACTTAATTGTCTACTATGCGTAATTGAATAAGCCTGCAGTTATCTTATGGAACAAACTAAATATACTTGTTTCTTATTCGACCTCCTAATTATATTTTTAAATTGATTCTTTTAATTTTCTACGAGTCCACGCGGCAGCCTCTTCATTTCAATGTCATTGCATATCGTTCATGCACACCTATAATCATTAGCAATGGATAACATAAGTATTATAATTGAAGCTTTATCATCAACTCAAAATTGTGGCGAAATATATGTATACAATATGTAGTTTACACCATTTCGCGGCTTTTTCTTCCATCATCCATTTATAATTCGCTCTGCAACTAGGTCGACTTCTACAACCTTCAATTATATGCAGACTCGCATCGGTGCGCAAAATGATCTGAAGAAACAATAAATTATACGTTTCCGCTTTATTTGAATCATTATCTTTTCTTGTTTTTATAAATATTCATCCGAATTTCTGCTATAAAAAAAATTAAATAAAAAAATAATCATCGTGACAGTAATGATGATATTCCAACAAACGATGTGTGTGTGATAATTTTTGAAGTGAGATGACATGGACAGTTTGGTCCTGGGATGTTCTAACTTACTTTGTAATGCCCAAGGTACATAATTTCCCAAAGATGTTATGTAGATTGCACTGTGTTGGAGACATTCGGGGGATGCTAATTCGGTAGGAACCATCGGCTGACTCAAAAAATTGATGAGAGTTTCTTCAGGACGAATTCCATCGGCGATCGATTCTCTCACGTGAACGGTGAAACTTAAATGGAGCACTATTAGGAACGTCGTAAACTTTGTTCTCCCACGACACATGATGCTGTTGTTATAATGGCACGTGTCTCGACGAGACTTGTTTATATTATAAACGTCCCAGACTGAATTTTTTTTTTTTTTTTTTTTTAAATTCAATATTCACTATATTAAACTGCGAGCTCGGCGCTCGTCAGTCGCGAGGTACCGTTCACCAAATATTAATGAACTCGCAACCGAACGTTATACTGTTCAGCGAGACAATCGGCACAGCTTATATATTGCGGCTGACCGCGATTGTAGATGGGGGTCGTACATCATCGCGTTCATACGCGAAGAAAACCTCGCGTCAAACCAACTGACACGACGTACGACTCCTTATCAACCGGCGGAATCCCGACACCGTATACGCACAATACCTAATAGATTAACAATTACTATCCTCTACCGCGAGGCATGCGACCATTTTCTCTGCGGAGATTCCCTATCTGATGTGAATCAAGGCAATCGATTTCTGATTATGAACATTTATTATCTCACGGAATATCGGTTATAATATCACATGGTTTTGTTTTTTTTCAGGAAGATTGTATTTTTCTCCGTAAAGGATTTTTGATATATGTTCAGTCGATTTGCTACTCTATGATATTCGAAGTGTATTTTTCTTAACTCTTTTCAAGTTTCTCGACCTCTTCGCGATAATCTGTCAGAGGAAAAACAAAATGATTTCTCGCGTTATACTTGATATGTATGTACGTGAGCGGGAAAAAATGGTAAAATTCTTAACCCGTGACGTACGTACGTCAATCACATTTGAATAGTCGAGCCGTATGATCGGAAAATTTTATTTCGAGTAATGAAATTCTCCATCGTACCTCGAAAATTCTCATCTTATTGGGAATAATTATTTTATAATTAGATACATGTATTGTCCGTGTAAACACTGAAAAACTGAAGTACCAATACTAATAAATGTTGAGAAAAAGTTTCTATGCGGTTGTCATTTCGCAAATGAAATCGTATTTACACGTACGTACGGTATATTTGATGCAGTTAATTTGAACCGTAATTATGTATATCGTCATTATTTATTTTGGTGGTAACTCCAGTTACCTGGAGCTATTTGCTGAACTAATCTTTATACATTGTTATAAGTGTTAATGCGAACAGCGGTCAACGACCTAGATGATAGCGAATCTTACTTGTAGCGTCCTTCAAAAATCCATTCACCTGTATGCGATGACGTAAATTTTCTTTACCTAAAGTTGATTACTCGTAATTACCACACGTTACACGTGGGTTTCCTAGAACGGAATGGCGTACGAGCGTTATATTCTGCTCTATTGTTAAGACCTGATTTAGTATAATCGCGGATTATCTCTATCGTGTGATGGTTTTGCCGTCGAACAGAAAGATCATGTTCTCCGCGCGTAACTTCGAGTTTATTTTACTCAAGCCATAATTATATCTTATAGTTTCATGACATGCTGCGAATTTCGGGCATACTTATATTCGCGACGCAGTAGAGAACTCGTTTCGATCAGCGAATATTTTTGAATGGGAAATGATTATTGTTATCACAGTTTATGAGGGCTTATTAAATCAGTCACCGCTTGTCTTCTTCGCTGATGTTTCAAAGCACAACAAACAAAAGATGAATATTGAAAGAACTTCCTTCACATCTTTTTCATTATTAGCCATGGCGTATAAATGAGTCAATCAAGATAAAATGAGAAGGGGGAATTCAGTCGCCAACGTTGCGTTTTAGGATTTTGTTTTCACGTCTGCAATTCAAGTTAAAAGTATGCGTGATCTATTATTGATGCTGCGAGATGACAAAAAATTTGTGTCGCACCATCCATTTTGCGATAACAACATGAAAGAGAGGAACGCTGCTTCCATTATAGCTTCGCCGATTTTGATTTTTAATGATATATACTGGTACGTCGAGATGAAAAAACATACTTAAAAAATAACAAAAAAAAAAATGTCAAACTAACGCCGAGTTCAGTGATCCCGAGTATCTTTACGACTCCTGCTCTTGATACGTAAGCTTTCCATTGTACCTCCACGAGATACTTGAGCATCGATACACGTGTCGAGTCGATCAGCTGCTTTAAAAATCCGATTATTACAACTCTGACACCAATTCACGGTAGAAACTCTTCATCGTAAAATCACAATTTCCATCGGACCTGACGAGACGGTGGGGAGTGTTTCTGAAGAATAGTGAAGAACTGACTATTGAAAATCCAGGTATGATAACTACTGGAATTTTATTTCAACGCTAATATGTGGGTGAATCCCCAGCAAACGGCCTACAGTTCCAGTTATTTAAAATACCGGTAGAATTATAAAGCACTTTTCGTTAAAGAAGGGCATCGACTAATTACTGATGAAAACCTATAATCCTCGCTGATAAGATCACGAGTATGGATACTAATTGTATAGCTATACCGATCGGTTAATCGCGCGTTAACCCGATTGCAGTGGCTACGACGGGGTCGAAACAAATTTCTGCTTTTCCAATAAAGGGCATTGACCGCTGGATGAATCGAGTCTCAAGATTATTGACATTGGAAGGTTTTCTGCGAATTCGCAAATTGATTAATCGATTGGCATCTTATCTGATAGCAGTTACATTGAATTAGGTTATTGCTTAATTGGCTGATTAGGTCGGTTCCGATTGTATTGCGATTATTACGAATTCGTTAACTGATAACTCTAAGAACGACTCTAATTCTTAACAATGGTCTTCTTCGAAACAATGGCCATAGATAGATTGTAGAAACACTATATCATTTTCAATTTGAATTTTCAGACGAGGTCGTGAAAAAAAGAGCATGCAAATTTAAGACGTTTCGGTTTTTTCAGTCATTTTGGTGAACGCCTGATGAACTTAGACTAGCAGCCCCCATTACACGGCAGCATTTAGGGCTGCGATATAACAGATAAGCGAAAACATTGTCCATTAAAAATAAGTCGATAAAACTTTATCCGCATCATGCTCCGTAATAAAAATATTTTTGGATAATTTGTTTCATGGAGTTAAAATTTTAGTTTTAAATTAATTTTTTTCGAATTTTAACCCACCATCCGAAAAAACTGAGCAGTTGATACGAATGGGTGTGATCCTTTTGGAAAAACTTTTAAATAATTCGTTATGGTTAACACTCGTAAGAGTAGAATACAGAACACGAGTATCAAAGTATTAAACCCTGACACGATAACCTGTCGGTGATCTCGAAGTAAATTGCCCAAATGCCAAAACAAAATAATACATGTAATGTAATATAAAGAACACTGAATCAGAAAGTGGGTAAGCCCACAGGTCGAAGATCTTCAATGAGTTTTTGGATGAATGCGCGTGAGCAGGATTTTATTATTCAAATCAGTTGGTTCGGTCCTAATTGATTAATTGAGTTCAATCTGACTACCTTTATTGTTATTATCACGCCGTAATCATTGATAGATAATTTGTCGGATAATCCTTTGATACATGAATGGAGTGGTGGTAGTTCGTTGTATTTACAGTTTTTGACAATCAAGTTCATTTGATGATCCTATCCGCTATACAATTACATATTTCATCATTATTATTGTTACTATTAATATTATTATTATTATTATCATAGCACTACACCCTTACCTACTTCTACATAATCTGTACATCATGACACATCCATGATTATAGGTGCTATAATTCAATTTATCAACAGATAACAGGAATGATGATTGTAACAATGATTAAGTAAATCATCCCTCTGCAAAAAAAAAGTTGGTTTCACAATAAGTAGATATTTACTGTACGTCTAGTTAATTACAAGTAAATTTGTATAGTAACAGGCATCTACTCAGTTTTAAAGTCTTTCCAGAAGAAATGTGTATGTAATTACACAAACTAGCTAGATTACGAGCCTTTTTAGAGCTGAATTGGTATATTGCATTTGAATAAGTTATTTTTAAAGTGACTCCAATACTTTCTCAACATCCTCAAATACTTCATCGCTAGTTTTAGTGGCATCTATCTTGTGAACCAATCCTTCCTTTTCGTAATGTTGAATAATAGGTAGAGTTGCATTCAAATAAGTCTGATAACGTTTCTTCAGTGTTGCTTCATTGTCGTCGCTCCGCCCGCTACCAGTTTCCCCTCGACGGAGGCACCGTTCGATGCAAGTTTGTTCAGAACAATCGAAAAACAAGACGGCAACAAGGTTCACTTTGTCGAACATAACTCTGTTCCATCCTTCAAGGTTATTTGTGTTGCGAGGAAATCCATCAATCAAGAATGTACTCCCAGTAGATTTCTCCATCGCCTGAGCTAGTAGGCTGCAAGTTACCTCAACTGGAACAATTGTTCCATTAACCATATGCGTTTCAATCATTTCACCCAATTTTGATCCAGGTTTATGCTGCTCTTCTCGGAGAAGCTCTCCCGCCGAAAGATGAACATAACCAAATTTTTGCACCGCTCTTGCACACTGGGTTCCCTTACCCGCGCCTGGTCCACCAAGTACGAAAATAACTTTTGGTATTATAACGGACGACATTGTAGTATTACGCAAAGCGGTCACAAGACGACTGTACATAGGAAACCTAATTATCAGCGAACACCGATAAGTGCTTCCTGTGGAAATATGATCACATAACGTGGACCTTGTCGTTGCGTTTAATCTATTTCTATCAATGAAGTCGCTGAGAATTGGCGGGATAGTGAAGTCCATCGTGCTCCCATTTTCGGTCCCGATCAACGGCCAGGATTGACCCGATTTTCCTATAAATATCTTCGAACAAAAATTCAATAGCGCAGAGCGTGATTCCCTCATATTAAACGTCTAAAAAAAAAACAAAAAACACAAACACCCCACCAGCTCCAAAAATATTCATCGGTAGTAGAGCTTGTCTATTCCATTTGGGCAGAGCTTTGACAGTTTGACACTAGTGTCGGTGTCGCATGCTAAACCAATGTAGGGACTAAAGTTGATTTAACTTAGTTCTAACTTTTGCCCACTGCCTGAAGAGGAGCGCTATCATCGTACCAAGCTCTAGCAAGACTCTGCATAGAACTTTCAAAGAGTAGTCAAGTAGGGACATCTACTGACTCTGTCTGTCGGCGTTCAAAACCGCATCAGCGCTGATAAACACCATGGGCGTAACCCAACTTGGTGTAACCGTATACCAGACCGACAATCGACATACACTGTCGGCGTGCGTCGCTTTCCATCGAGTAGCCTTTTTCATGCCATTTTCAGCAATACTCTATTTGAACACTTTTGAACTATCTTCAACTTATATTATCTCGCAGGATTTTTGAAAATACTGTAGAACATTAGGTCCGGGAACTATGTATTTTCTCCTCCTGAATCTTCGTCTCGATCTCTGAAGAATACCTTCCGGATCAGTTATTTGTAAAAATTTGAAATCCTCAGAAGCGAATTGAGTTCTATTTTTTCCTCTAACATTTGTAATGTACGCATTACCGTCTAGGGATCAGAGATAAGAATTGTGCACCGGATGATAGTGGTAATTGCGGTAAAGATCTAATTATAGTGAGATGTTTGATTCATAGTTGCTTGATAAAGCAGACGAATCGCTATAGATGTTAGAATTACGCATACCTATAGCTACAATATGATGATCAGTTTAAAATGTGCGATTAAAAAAAATCTGTTTTTATCCAAAGATGCATCAAGTTATTGGGATATCTTTGTCATGGGAAAATTCAAGTGATCTCTTAATTTTTGTGCGTAGTATACATTGTACTTATTTCTAACCTGATTTTCATTTAGTACCTATTTTCTTTTGATATATATATGACCTCTTGAAGTCGATCAATTTTTTTCACGTCTAGAATAAGAGTGGTCTGCGAGATGTGAATTTTCCAAATCTTTAATTTTTCTACTCAATATGTTTTTATATTAAATATCAGTAATAATCCCACGAAATATATGGCACATTAAATGAAAAAAAAATTCAATTTCTAAAATTTACATCTTCATACGGGTTCAGCGAAAAAAAATGGCGCTTTATGCGAATTTTCCAGTCGAATAGGGCCTGAGATAAAAAATCAGGAAAATTACTAAAATATCGAATCTTTCAAAATCGGGTTGGATAATTTAAAAAAAATAATTACCAAAAGTCTGAATGAGTTCATTTAGAATTTTGTTCTCTTCATTTGGAAAAAAAAACCTTACCAATTGTGGAGGCATGAGCGTTGCTGAAACGCGCGGAGGACACGGACAACCCGTAACGCACCTCTATATAATATCTACTCTCAACGGCTCTACAGGCATGAAAGAACGGCCACATTCATGCCTGCGTTATAACAAATTCTTATTTTTTTACAAACTTCCAACCACAAGCCAAGATATCATTAAGAATCTTTTTCTTTTCCAATTACGTTCAGATAAGAATTCACTATAGAACCGACAATTTGAGACCGCATCCGTTAAGTTTTCTCTTCGTTTATTTACAGGCAATGTAATTGTTGATAATTGCAAAATTATCATCACTCACCATGAGTAATAGCAGCTAACTAACCGGTACCAGCTAATGTACGAAACATGCGCTCATCGCCCGTCAAATTTTCCGTATGTTACCAAGAACAACAACAACGACAATTTCGGTCATCATCTTTCTTCTTTATTCCAAATTCTGTAGCTCGCAATCCCCACTCTCAGGTGTCTCCCTTCATACCGTTAGCACTCTTTTCTCCATGGTTATGTCCTGCTCTCGCTCGGGTACCGCCAGCGGAGGCCATCCGTTGAAGTCTCATGCTGTCATGCAGACATCGGTACAGGAAAGTATTAGTATTAATTCATTTGCCTCCTAGGTACGTCTACATTTACCAAGAGATGCCTCATTGTCCTCTGGTCGTGATGACAGCTTCATTGTCAGTGTCAGCAGATGGTAAAATTGGTCCAGCACCAGGCTGGGAATTTGTGAGGTAACAGGAAGCGCTTTTTGGTTCTTTGTGGTTGTCGTAGAATGCCCAACAATGGCTTTTCTGAAATACTACGTTAAAGGGCGTACAAGAGTAGGATGGAGGTATTTGAGCTCACAACTTTGAATTTTGAGTTTCTTTTGATTTTTATTTACTGTGGGCAGGGGGAAAAGACAAGCCGGATACAACTTGTTTCGAAAGAAATATACCGAGTAACAGATATAAATATCATATACTATAAATAGCAGTGCGAGATAATCATTTACTCAACCGATTATTATACAAATATGGCTATGACAAAATTATAACGACCACAAATATATACCAGCAAATTTATTTGATCCAGTGACTATTTTACGGCCTAACGGTTTCTCATCCGCTACAGAAAATGATCCAGGCAGAAGCACCACGAAAACTGTGAAGTTCAAACAGGGTTGACCGAGAAAGACAGTCACGAAACTGGCGACTTTCTTGGACCGAAGTCGTCAATGCGAGATCGGCATACAACTGTCGAGTGAAAAATAATGTATAATGAAATCTACGGGTTGCGAAATATGGGCTGAGCTTTGCTTTCTTATAGTTAAGCTAAATGTTTTCTACGTTCCGAAATTGCTCATTCAACAACGGATGTACATGAACAATGCTACTATTTGAAACCATAATTTAGTTAGTCAATTACTCACCTGCAATCTGTTCGACTCCATTTCTTACCACTCGCACATTCCATGTTCATGTAGGTGCATTCACATTGGCAAGTATCTCGGTTCCAGAACATATTTCTTGCTTTCCTGCAGTCCTTTATTTTTTCCTGTTCATTGACACACTCGCATGCGCAACTTTTTGGGTTCCACCGCTGCAGTCTGTTGCAATCTGTAGGCTTGTTCAGACAGCCGCATCTGGGAATTAAATTATTTGGTTGTATTGAGATTCCATCTTCGAGCAATAATCTGAGTCCATTTCAATGAAATGGGGTTCTTTGTAATGTCTTTCATACTTGCACTTCGTGTGTTCGTCGAGTTCGATAGCTGCACATTTCCATCCACTTGGTGTCTTTACCGACACATGAACTGATGTTTTCGCAGTTTCCATTGGCATAGGAGACTTGCCGTACATGCAACTTCCGGTGCATTGCGGGATGTAGACGGTGTCTGGCATGAACTTATGGTCTGCTTGAGGCATTAGCTGGACTGGCATATTGCGTGGCATGGGCTTAGTCATCATCATGGTCTTCCCCATTTCAGTACGAACATCCATACATTCTGAAATCGAAAAATTTATTTGTCGAATATTTACTTCAACCGCAAACATCGCTCAGCCACTTTATAGCTTCGGATTTCATCAAGCTTAAGTGCAACTATAAACAACTTATTTGGTTCAACAGCGACTCCCATTGATATCATAATTGTTGCAGACAGTTTTCACTTACCGACGAATTTGGAATCGTGAAAATCCCCTTCACGGTGATGATCACATTGGACGAAAACGAGAGTCATCCCAAAAATGTAGAAGGCGGAGTGGAAATACATGGTTGCAGGAGCAAAACTTACGAGCTCTGGTGCCGACTGTAATGTGGCACCCAAGGAGGCGAACAAAGTTCTGAATCTTTCTGCTCCTGATATTTGTTATATATGTTACGACTCGGGATTCGAGATGAGATATGTGGTATTGCGGTGACGATCCAATTAAAGACTCATATGCATCGCAGTATCAACCACGGCGGAATAATAATGAGAAGGCAGTCTTTCTCGTGATTATTCTGATCGTTGTAGGCAGACTTGTAGCTTTGTACGACCTTGAGTGAATTTGTGTAAACCGTAATATTAATATGGGTGTGTATCATTCACATATTTTTCAAATTTCAATCTAATCGCAGGATATTTTAGGTCGGAAATAGCATGATTCGTTGACATCGTTTGCAATTGTGATCAAGTCATCGGCGTAATTCTCTTTCTCCTGATGTGATTTGCGGACGGATTTTGGTAGTATTATATCAGAAGTGTTATTGTAAAATCGTTCCAATATTCCCCCCCGGAATAATGTCATTAAATAATATAGTCGATCATTGTTATTATCTATTGTGCTAAAATTTCCAAATGTAGCTCTGTCGTTTATTTATCGTTCGATGGGAACGAAATGTAGCTAAGTGAGCGCATATGTTCAGGGTCTGTACTAGACTTTCGAAGTGATGTGCGGTTCAGTAACGGCAAGATGCGGAATAAAATTGATTATCGGGTTGAACAAGAGATAAGATCGTTGTTGGCAAGAAAAATTCATTCTCGGGAAGCTGACCTCAACTTCGCAGAACATGCTGTAATACATCATATTTGCGATAAAATTGTCCTGTTCGAACAATGCTCGACAAGTGCTTGCAATGATCGAGTGGAAATTAAGGATAAATAGTCGGCTGATTTTTTAAAAAGTGCTAACTACAAGCCGCGATACCATTTTATATATATTTTTCACTGAATTATGTTCGGAAAGGAATTTACCAGAATCGACAATTTTCAACGACGGCCGTTCAATTTCCTATCCGTTTATTTTCAAGCAGTGAAATCTTCGGTGATTGTCCAATTATTGCCACTCACCCTGAATATCAGCATCGAACTGATAAACGGCATTGGACATGTATTCATCGCTCGTCGAATTTGCCTCATTGTCCCAAGAACAAGATTGTAGCCATGATTCAATCATTATGTACAAGTCATACTAATTACAGTTCCGCCTTTTTTTTCAGTTTGGCACGAATGAAAGAGGAAGAGGAAAGTGTGAGCTAACAAATTCAAATTCTGTTCATTTCGATTTCCGTTTATTGTACGTGAAAAAAACGAAATATCTGGATATACATATACACATATTGATTCGCACAAAAAAACTGAGTAATAGGGCTAAATATCAAATAATGTGAGAATAAGTAGAATGTCTGTAATAAAATCATGATAACCACAAATATATGCCAGCAAATTTATTTGAGGCAGTGACCATTTCACTGCCCAACAGTTTCCGATCCGCTGCAGAAAATAATCCGGACAGAAGCACCACGAGAATCGTGAAGTTCAATCAGGGTTGACCGAGAAAGACAGTCACTATAGGTGTCGTCGTGAAACTGGCGACTTTCTTGGACTGAAGTCGTCAATGTGAGATCGGCATACAACTGGCGAGTGAAAAATAAAGTACAATGAAATCTACGGGTTGCGAAATATGGGCTGAGCTTTACTTTCTTATAGTTAAGCTAAGTGTTTTCTACGTTCCGAAATTGCTCATTCAACAACGGATGTACATGAACAATGCTACTATTTGAAACCATAATTTAGTTAGTCAATTACTCACCTGCAATTTGTTCGACTCCTCTTCTTACCACTTGCACATTCCATATACATGTAGGTGCATTCACATTGGCAAGTATCTCGGTTCCAGAACATATTTCTTGCTTTCCTGCAGTCCTTTATTTTTTCCTGTTCATTGACACACTCGCATGCGCAACTTTTTGGGTTCCACCGCTGCAGTCTGTTGCAATCTGTAGGCTTGTTCAGACAGCCGCATCTGGGAATTAAATTATTTGGTTGTATTGAGATTCCATCTTCGAGCAATAATCTGAGTCCATTTCAATGAAATGGGGTTCTTTGTAATGTCTTTCATACTTGCACTTCGTGTGTTCGTCGAGTTCGATAGCTGCACATTTCCATCCACTTGGTGTCTTTACCGACACATGAACTGATGTTTTCGCAGTTTCCATTGGCATAGGAGACTTGCCGTACATGCAACTTCCGGTGCATTGCGGGATGTAGACGGTGTCTGGCATGAACTTATGGTCTGCTTGAGGCATTAGCTGGACTGGCATATTGCGTGGCATGGGCTTAGTCATCATCATGGTCTTCGCCATTTCAGTACGAACATCCGTACATTCTGAAATCGAAAAATTTATCTGTCGAATATTTACTTCAACCGCAAACATCGATCAGCCACTTTATAGCTTCGGATTTCATCAAGCTGAAGTGCAACTATAAACAACTTATTTGGTTCAACAGCGACTCCCATTAATATCATAATTGTTGCAGACGGTTTTCACTTACCGACGAATTTGGGATTGTGAAAATCCCCTTCACGGTGACGATAACATTGGACGAGAACGAGAGTCATCCCGAAAATGTAGAAGGAGGAGTGGAAATACATGGTTGCAGGAGCAAAACTTATGAGCTCCGGTGTCGACTATGATGTAGCACCCGAGGAGGCGAATTAAGTTCTGTATCTTTCTGCTTGTGATATTGCTTATATATGTTTCGACTAGGGATTCGAGATGAGATATGTGGAGGAAAAAAGTGGCATCACGGTCAAGATCTCATTAAAGACTCATATTTATTTCAGTATCAACAACGGCCGAATGATTCTGAGAATGAAGTGCTGACTTGTAGCTCTGTACGACCTTTAGTGAATTCGCGCGACCCGTAATACTAATATAGGTGTGTATCATTCACATGTTTGTCAAATTTTAATCTAATCGCGGGTCATTTCAGGTTGCAGATCGAGAAGGAAATAACTCGTTGAATTGACGTGTTAATGGGTCATGTATTAAGTTTATGATTAATTCGCATGAGCATGGATTAATCTGGATTATTTGAAGTAAATCGAATTATATAAATTAATGGGAAATTGAAAAAATCAACCTGAATTATCGAAGATGGACAGGAATTATTATGAATTAACACATGAATTGTCAAAAATTAACACGGGATGTCGAGAAATAATCGCAATAATTTGAATTAATTGAAATTAAACTAAGATATTTTGGACTAGCCTGGACGAATACTCGAGTTTCGTATCGCATGAAGAGAAAAAAAAATTTAATTAAAATTTTGAGGTTGCGATAACCTACTCGGCAGTTTTTTTCAGAATCAGAATCGTAGAAAATTAATTGATGAACTTACGCGATGCCATTTGGGCTTTAAAGGTATTGTAATTTGAATCGTACTAGTTTACCACTCCCTTATAATTCTTAACAGTTTGTTTCCTGTTTCCAGTTCAATTATTTGTAATCAATTTTCTGTTTCATTAGATTTAGGATTGCATTTCGAGTGAAAGTAACTTTGAAGTACACGCCCTGCGCTTGCATGTTAACGATTGATTTGGATACTTTCAGGTTTGAGGGATGATTTTTCGCGAAGGATGATTTTTTGGTAGCTCATTTTACGTACTTGGCAAGATCTTTTTCATTCGCCTTATCTATTCTCAAACCTAATGGTCGATGATACTTGTTCACAGTACACCTTAAACGTCCACTCAGACTGAATATCCGAACAGATCCACAAAATTTTGTTTATCTTATATAAACTTTTATCCGCTGAATAAAATCGAAGAATTCTTCCATATTCATGATATTTCTGGAGGTCAGCACTGATTTTTTTTCGGCTCAATTTAAATTGAACATAAAAACGTTTTTCCTGATCTCCAATCCAATAGACTCTGAAACTGGGAAACTTGAAATTTTTCATTTTAACTAATTACTCGATGATCTTTTTTTCCTCCTATTGAAAAACAAAATGTTCCAAATATCCCAGTATTTTGTTCAATTATGATACAATGTTATCGGAAGTCCATGTCATTGCGAGTAAGTATGATTCGATCGCATATGAATTATTCTAAATCATTTCAATTTGAGAGAAGAATCGATAACTGTATTGAAATGGCCGAGTATTATTAGGAAAGAATGTAATTTGATCTGAATTGTGAATCTTTATATCAGGTGAATGAAATAATTCGAATTGAAATAGAATTATCTGAATTGATGATCAGGTTTGAATTGAAAAAATTGTCCAAAATTGATCGCATTAATTCGAATCAATTCGACCTAAAAAATTATTGTGTGACAAAAAGTGGGAGTCATTTCCCCCTCGTCGGAGATAGCGTGATTCGTTGACATCGTTTGCAATTGTGATCAAGTCATCGGCGTAATTCTCTTTCTCCTGATGTGATTTGCGGACGGATTTTGGTAGTATTATATCAGAAGTGTTATTGTAAAATCGTTCCAATATTTCACCCCGGAATAATGTCATTAAATGATATAGTCGATCATTGTTATTGTCTATTGTGCTAAAATTTCCAAATGTAGCTCTGTCGTTTATTTATCGTTCGATGGGAACGAAATATAGCTAAGTGAGCGCATATGTTCAGGGTTTGTACTAGACTTTCGAAGTGATGTGCGGTTCAGTAACGGCAAGATGCGGAATAAAATTGATTATAGGGTTGAACAAGAGATAAGATGGTTGTTGGCAAGAAGAATTCATTCTCGGGAAGCTGACCTCAACTTCGCAGAACATGCTGTAATAAATCATATTTGCGATAAAATTGTCCTGTTCGAACAATGCTCGACAAGTGCTTGCGATGATCGAGTGGAAATTGAGGATGAATAGTCGGCTGATTTTTTAAAAAGTGCTAACTACAAGCCGCGATACCATTTTATATATATTTTTCACTGAATTATGTTCAGAAAGAAATTTACCAGAACCGTTCAATTTCCTATCCGTTTATTTTCAAGCAGTGAAATCTTCGGTGATTGTCCAATTATTGCCACTCACCCTGAATATCAGCATCGAACTGATAAACGGCATTGGACATGTATTCATCGCTCGTCGAATTTGCCTCATTGTCCCAAGAACAAGATTGTAGCCATGATTCAATCATTATGCACAAGTCATACTAATTACAGTTCCGCCTTTTTTTTCAGTTTGGCACGAATGAAAGAGGAAGCGGAAAGTGTGAGTCAAGAAATTCAAATTCTGTTCATTTCGATTTCCGTTTATTGTACGTGAAAAAAACGAAATATCTGGATATACATATACACATATTGATTCGCACAAAAAAACTGAGTAATAGGGCTAAATATCAAATAATGTGAGAATAAGTAGAATGTCTGTAATAAAATCATGATAACCATAAATATATGCCAGTAAATTTATTTGAGGCAGTGACCATTTCACTGCCCAACAGTTTCCGATCCGCTGCAGAAAATAATCCGGACAGAAGCACCACGAGAATCGTGAAGTTCAATCAGGGTTGACCGAGAAAGACAGTCACTATAGGTGTCGTCGTGGAACTGGCGACTTTCTTGGACTGAAGTCGTCAATGTGAGATCGGCATACAACTGGCGAGTGAAAAATAAAGTACAATGAAATCTACGGGTTGCGAAATATGGGCTGAGCTTTACTTGCTTACAGTTAAGCTGAACGTTCTCTACGTTTCGAAATTGCTCATTTAACAACGGATGTGCATGAACAATGCTACTATTTGAAACCATAATTCAGTTAGTCAATTACTCACCCGCAATCTTTCCGGCTCCATTTCCTACCACTCGCACATTCCATATTCATGTAGGTGCATTCACATTGGCAAGTAGCTTGGTTCCAGAACATATTCTTTCCTGCTTCCTTGCAGTCCTGTATTTTTTCCTGTTCATTGACACACTTGCATGCGCAACTTTTCTGGTCCCACCACTGCAAATATTTGTGGCAATCTGTAGGCTTGTTCAGACAGCCGCATCTGGGAATTAAATTATTTGGGTGTATTGAGATTCCATCTTCGAGCAATAATTTGAGTCCATTTCAACGAAATGGGGTTCTTTGTAATGTCTTTCATACTTGCACTTCGTGTGTTCGTCGAGGTCGATAGCTGCACATTTCCATGATCCACTTGGTGTCTTTACCGACACATGAACTGATGTTTTCGCAGTTTCCATTGCCATAGGAGACTTGCCGTACGGGCAACTTCCGGTGCATTGCGGGATGAAGACGGTATCTGGCATGAACTTATGGTCTGCTTGAGGCATTAGCTGGACTGGCATATTGCGTGGCATGGGCTTAGTCATCAACATGGTCTTCCCCATTTCAGTACGAACATCCGGACATTCTGAAATCGAAAAATTTATCTGTCAAATATTTACTTCAACCGCAAACATCGATCAGCCACTTTATAGCTTCGGATTTCATCAAGTTCAAGTGCAACTATAAACAACTTATTTGGTTCAACAGCGACTCCCATTAATATCATAATTGTTGCAGACGGTTTTCACTTACCGACGAATTTGGGATCGTGAAAATCCCCTTCACGGTGATGATCGCATTGGACGAAAACGAGAGTTATCCCAAAAATGTAGAAGGCGGAGTGGAAATACATGGTTGCAGGAGCACAACTTACGAGCTCCGATGTCGACTATGATGTAGCACCCAAGGAGGCGAACTAAGTTCTGAACCTTTCTGCTCCTGATATTTGTTATATATGTTACGACTACGGGTTCAACAGGAAAAAGTGGTATTGCGGTGACGATCCAATTACAGAATGATGTGTGTTCGACGAAAACTAACATGTGAGGATGAGAACCAACGAGGAATGATTTTGGATTCGGGCATACGTATGGGATGCAGTTGGTATACGACGTAGGGTGGGGTCCGTTATTCGTAGACGAAGAACATTGTATGCCTACTGAGAAAATATCATGACGGTTATGTAAAATGATCACCATAACTTTATCTCTTAAATTTATTTTCTCACAAAGTTCGGAGGTAAAAAATGATGGAAGAATGTGTTTAGATTGAAACTTCATAGTGTGGACTGATACAAACCATCTGGTCATTCGCATTCAAAGCATTGATCGCCGTTATGATGTTTTTATTCATTTCATATTTTGTAAAATAAAAGAATTATCAAATTTTCCAAGACGGCTGAACAAACTGTAATCATGATCACTTTGTCTGTGAAGACGAAGGATCGTAGGTATCGACGATTAAGTCAAATTGCTCTTTTTCACAGATGCAACCACAAGGTGAGTGTTGATATTGTATTTACTGTCAGAATTCGAAATAATACCGCGGATATAAAAATTGTGTTGAATGTTATATTTACCAAGAGTCTTGACCCTGATTAATTGCTAATCTAATCCGTTCATCATAAAACAAGGAAAAAAATATTTTATTTATCGTTACATTAGCCATAGCAATGTTATCAAAGCGAGTCTCAACCTCATAATAATAATCGCACCGGAAGTTAAAACCAACGAGACAAAGTGAAATAACGTCTCGAACGAAAAGCGTAGCTTTTTCGCATAAAACGCGTATAATTCAAGAAACGAGGGTATCGAAAAGCAAATTTGCGTGATCCTAACAATAAAATCTGACAAAATTTTCAACGCTGTAGTTCTATCGTTGAGAGTAGATATTGTGAATAGATGGCGCGTTTCACTGAATTTTGATACGTAATGAAAATTCAGATTAACACTGGAAAAATCTTCGACGCAAGACCTCGAAAATTTTTTTGCATTTTTTCCTCATACTGACACGGATGAGACCAGTTGTTCTCACTCCTTTTCCACTCTCGTCCTTCCACTTAGATAATAACAAAAACTGATGTTGAATGAATTTTATTAGCCACATTGATCGCCATATTTTATATGTTCACAGTAAAAAGTAAATGATTTATTTAATTTCTTTCTCTCAAATGTTATAATTTTTGTTTTTGTTTGTCTACCAATCGTGACTTACTAAGTACATAATGTATAAGAGAAGAAATACATTCGTCTTTAATTTCTTTGTATCAGCCTTGAAATGTTTGTATCATTTAATAATATTCTTCAGTTCATTTATAGGTACAGTTCAACGTTATGATTCTCAAGGATAATGTTCAAACTGCAGCACAGCAAATTAAAAAAGAAAATGTTTGAAACGGACTTCCATGACGAATCGCGATTAAAACGTCAGAATTGGACCCTCTCTGTGATCTAATATATCTGAAACAGCAGAAGCGAGAAATGAATTAACTCCACTATGAGTAATACCTCAGATTTTTCATAATATTGAAAATTTCTTGCTCACCTTTGGCTATACTCCACCATGGCAAAGTGATGTAAGTAAGAAATGCGTTGAGAGGTACGGATTGAGCTCGCCTCGTCTCCTTCCAGAAGTGAAACGTCTGTGTGAACCCACGCATGGTCCACAATGGATTGTACGCTCCGTCGTCTAGTTCTACCAGCAGACAGACAGGACACCGGTCACTAAACGTCATCCTTAATTGACACTTGACACCATTACCTGTCCCAAATCTTCCACCATGCCAAGGAAAAAACTTTCCAAATATCGAATGCTAATTGTTAACAAATGAATATTGCAGGTGAAAAACCCCCAATGATATTTTATACGTTCTCCGTTCCATCCAAAATCAGATCATTGAGAACCCGATTGATTTGCCATAAGAAGGATCTAATATGGTCAAATATATCACAAAAGACAAGATGATTTACACATAGCGGTGATGTAATAAATGGATAGCAATTCGGCTGGAAGAAGTCGTAACTTTTACTAATGACAATGACTAATTCAACCACCAACAAACGGTCATAACAAAAGGGAGGATGATAAAAACCGATGATTATTTACCACCTAATTGATAATCAAAACACACATGTATGCGGAATAGACAGAATTCGTACACCACTAATCCTTCAATGAAATCCGTGGGATAAAGGTAATCAGGCACACAAGCTTCAAGGTGGTATTAAAATGATTTTTTTTTCTAAATGAAGGAGTGCGTGAGATCAAGCATTCCGAGCTACCACATTCTTGGGTATAGTTAAGCCAAGTAATTATGTTAACTATAGCACACAAAGTCCACAGCCACCATTGTAGCCGTAGTTGTTATGACGACAATTACGATTGATATCGTTAATTACGCTAATTCAATTATCAATAATAATATTAATCATAATGATAATCATAAAATGACGGATTACCCTGTGAACCGGGGCGGCGCGGGAGCTCGCACCAATAATAGATGGCGGTGCCATCGGGAGTGACTCGATGGGGCGGAAGTGGAGTTCCACGAAGACTTCCAGCTAAGGGTCGCCTCCTTCGGCGTCTAGGTAAAGTGGCGCTTTGTTTTAGCGTGCATCCATTAGTTCTTGATATCTTAGCATTAGCATTTTTGTCTCGTGGCGTTGACTCGTTCTTGTTTTTGTTCTCTAACTGGGTGTCCTCGTTGATAACGGCGGTTCCATTTGCTAGTTCGATGTTGTTACTGTCGATGGTACGATGAAGCGATTCTCGGCTAAGATTTTTACTATTTTTAAACAGTGGGTCCCCAGGGTCCGCGCCTACGACCACGCCAACAGTGTTATTATCGTCACCATAATTCAGGGGTAGCTCTTCTTTTCCGTGGACCAATATCGCCCCGGAGTCAAGCTTTTGCCTTACGTTGTCGTCTGTCAGACACGGACCGGGCGGCAATATCTCACTTCCAACTTCGATATGATGATTCTGGGGGCCTATCACGAAACTCAAGTGAGTAAGGATTAACCAGCGCCGCGGCTCTCTTTGGTATCGTGGAGATTCACCGATTTCGATCAGAATATTTTTACCGTATAACACGAGTTTATCCAATATATCCGGGGTAATTCGGGTCGCGAAAGTGTTGTAGAGTTTGAGAACATATGCTGCAGAGCTATACCTAAAAACTAGTTTTGAGATCCCACCCTTTCTGTGACCTCGATTCCCTCGCATGACCTTGTTTACGCGTGTCCTAAATTTCCTTATCAAGCTGTGGAGCTATCGCCGGTAACACCTCATAAATTGTTTATCGCTAAGAGGATTAGACGAAACGAAAATTTTGCATTAAAAGTCGACAGAAGATAATAACGTGCCTGCGGTGAGTTCGGCAATATAATGTAAATTGGACCGCCTTCGAAGGATCGTGAAAATTGCTCGAGAAATTTCGATTATTTCAGATGAACGTTCGTTCTGTCGACCGATTCAAAGTCCTTGTCACTGTTGATTCAGAGCCGTTATTATCGGAGCGTCACGTGATCATGAATATAATTAGGATGAGGTAATTCATATTCCACGATACCAGAGAGACAGAAGAATTTTTTGACTTGTTTCGTTCGCGAGACTCGAATATCGTAAATTGTGACACGCCGCGATCACTCACCGCCAGTCTCGTGATAAGCCTCCTTGCGACTGGGTGACAGATTTTCATTAGGAAGTTCCCGGGAGTTTCGTTGTTTCCGGTTGCTTACGTATCTTGCCGGAAGTATGGGTGATCTTCTCCTTTGAGAGCGTGGACTTCTGCTATTCCCAAGAGAGTGTGGCGAGCCCCGTCCGCCGCCCCAGCTGCAGGTGTCCTGAACTTCCGCTATAAACGAACAGCCGGCAAACCAGGAACGACAATTAATTCAATAAACAGGCGAATCTCGGTATATACGAGAGACGATGTGTGGTTCTGTGTGTGTGCCCGCTTCGTTATACCTACAGTGTGATTAGATTTCTCTTTTTATCTAAACATGCCCTATTCAGAGTTGCAAATTTATTTTTGATATCCATTTTCGATTAGTCAGTTCAAATTGAGATAGTTATTTTATCTGTACACTATAAGAACATTTAAAATTTTTCGGAAGAATGTATGAGATAAAAAAAATTGCCATTTATTTAATATGGTTGGCGTGTATATTAGCAGTTGTGTTTTTCATAAGCACAGATTATGTGTGAATGTGAATTAGGGGATAAAAAAAGGGGTAACTGGAGAATATTCCTCTTCAATTTTTTGATCACTCCTCAATAGTGCATGCAGTAAAAACAAAAATCAATAGGTGCACGAATATTATGTCTTAGGATTGAAAGTACCAAGAATCACTGAGATTAAAATACGAAGAAATGTTCTGATTCGGCGCTCATGCAGTTATTGCAATCGGATAATTTTTTTACACAAAGCATACCTATAAAAATATATTAGAAATATATATTGAAAGATTAAGACATCTCCATGCGTAAGTAGCCATATACGGAAAAAGTGTGCGCGAGCGAATAATAAAGAAATCGTAAAAAATGTTCTCCGTCAAGTCAAATGCGCCTGGATAACGACAGAAAGAAAGCACCACTGCTTTGTTGTTGGATTATGAATCGGCAATCCTACTTGATACCGATCTTATAGACCCTCCTGCCTTTCCCTCACCAAGTAAATCGATAAGGCCCGATTGCACCGCTCGCACTTAAGCCGTAAGTGAAACTCAAGATTTTTTCCTCGTAGGAAATTCAACGTATAAAAAAACTTGAGATTCACTTACGGCTTAAGTGCGAGCGGTGCAATCGGGTCTAAGTCCCTCTGACATATGATATATAAACGAACTTTGTAAATGGAACTGTAAGAAGGGCGGCGGGCCAATCGTCTCGAATCCTTCATCGTTAACCCGTTCGCGTAATAAAGTCTAGTCGAGGATCTGTCGTTACCGTGACACGTATCTCGTATATCGCAGCTTGTAATTACCATCGCGAACATCGCCAGCTTCAATTTCACTGAGTCCGTTAGCCATGGAGTCCAGACCCTCATTTTCTGAACGTGCTTTTGTCGCCGCAGAGTCAGGCTTTGTCCGCCATCCACCGCGAACGAAATTGTTCAGATTCGCGCTTGGGTCTGAAAGACGTCTTTGATGACGGTACATAAAAATCTCTTCAGCATCGTCCCAGTCTGCGTCCCAGAGGGCGTCGGTAGCGCAATAACCAGGCTCAGATGTTGGCGTCTCTGCACCTGATCCTTTTGGCTTTGTCACAGCCATTTCCGCGTGACCTTTACCTAAGTGGGAATGAAGGACAATTTGATCAGACGATAAGGCTATGCTTATGAAACGCTTTAAAGGTGAGAATCATGTTTTTAATAAACTCGAATGCCTACCTTGAGGACCCTTCATTCGGACAAACTCCACCCTCTGAGATGCTGCGCCGGAAAATAAGCCGAACGTCATGCGCTGCGCCATTTTCGTGCTCAAACTTGACTGTAAAAGAAACGAAGGGGCAAGAATCAAGAAGGGGTTATAACTTCGGTGATGGATATAGTCTTATGAATTGAGGTATAGATATCAACTTTTTCATTTCTAAGTTCGGTGAATCAATTATTACTCATATCTTGAGTGCTTAAGAACTTCGAGATGTAAATTTCATACGCACCCTCGCATCATATACTTTCTTTAAAGCGTCGTATCGGATGGATCCGAGAAAAATAACGCCTTGAACGGCACCGTCTCTATCCGAAGCTACAAGCTCTACACAAACCATTTCCCCATCCCTGACTAAAATATCACAGAAAACTTCGTCGAAGTTATCCACCATGAAGCAAATGTGCGGATAAGTCATTTCCTCCAAATCGCCTTTAGCGTCCATCCGACGACGACTCGGACTCGCGTAGACTTTTTGGGAATGCCTTCGGAGAACCTAAAAGAATATCAAATTTACCTGAATTGTATTTCGAGCTTTCGAAATAAGCTTTTCTACTCTGCATTGCTCGTAACATTTAGCAAGAATTGAAAGATTTCTTCCAATCTACCTGCAGTTCTTTTGGGCTGGTCCTCGTGCATATCGCCAAGGTTAACGTGTAGTCGAATTGATGCACTACAAGATTCAGGTACACAGTTTCCTCCCAATCAATGTCTGGATCACCGATTGGAAGCTTCTTACTGTCCTTTCGGAAGACGTCAACTTCTGTCTCGAACTTTGGCAAGTAACGCGACGAAGTTTTAACGTGTTTTTTACGCACGAAGAATAAAAGGTCATCGCCATCGATTGTGTGTTCGGCTTGAAATAGGAAGTGACGCACGAACAAATCCGTCCAATATGTCGTGCCTTGAAGCATCACAAATCCCGAATCTGAAATAGAGATGTTTTTCACCAACAAATGGTAGGATATAATAAACGTGCATCATTCAATGAAAATGTCCACCATTGATGCTTCGTACTTGAGCAAGACATGTAATCCCTGTAGAAATTTAAATCCGCTACTTTGCATAACGATATCGTTGAACTGCTATTGTATAAGAAGAAGCTCTCTGCTCATCAAAATTTCACGCTAGCTACAGAAGCGTAGCGTAACTTCAAAGACTAAAGTGGGTCCATTATACGAGGCTGCGGCAATACGAGGCATATATCGGAATATGAAGAGCCTTAGAAACAAGGAGAATGAGAATTATATTTTCAATGCAATTGGAGTGCATATTATGAATAATGATTGCCTGACGCATGTTGTTGTTCTTTATAATAAGATCCTAATAATTATAATATGCAAATGCATGATAATCCGTCTTAGAATGCATCTTGGGAAAATGTTGCAAAGCAATTTGAATTTCAGTTTTTCAACTTTAGTCTGACGTCTTAGAGTTTTTTGATACGACGAATGATTTTCGAAATAATCGTACCCCTTGTTAAAACTATATCATCGACAATAATTAGAAATAATTGCATGTGATCTTAGACGAGAGAAGATAATTGATTTGTCGCGTTACCTCAGCAATGTAGTTTTAAATCGTAAAAACGTTCACCGCTGGACTTTGGAGGGATCGCTACGTGGAGAAAATACCCAATAGGAAATACGCCTGGACGAATTAACATGCATGTGAGGGTGCCGTGGTAGCAAACTCCCCCATCAAATTCTGCATATAAAACGAAGTCGATCAATTAGCCGCGCAAACTTATTGCCTGACAGCGTGTGAGAGTACTCGAATCTTCAAGCACGCGGAATAAACAGCGTCTAACTTTCGCGAAACCGGTGTAAAAGAGCAGTACTACGTGTTGATTTAGAGGAAGAGGCGTGAAATACAATCAATCCAGTCTTGAAAATGCATTTTTGCGTTGCTTCAATACATGATTTTAAAAAAAAATTCCTCGGAAAGACACGCAGCTTTCAAAACTTGGCGGGCTTTTCAGAAAAAAAATCCGGAATGTCATTCTCATAAAGCAATAGCCCGCTAAGGCTAATGTTATAACCACTACCTCTATTTTTTTTGTTTAATTCTGTTTTTTCTTTAGGCATGATGCAAAGTTGTATGTCCTTGGCATAATAATTGTTTTGAATTCCTTTTTTCCTATAAGAGATGTTTTTGTTTTACGCAAAATATCTCTGAACAGTTGTTATTTTCGAGCATTCAATGTACTGGGTGAATTTTTTGGCACCATTTACATATAATATCACAGAGGTAAGAATAATCTAATGATATCTGATGTACATACTTATGTACGTACGTACGTAGTCAATCGATAATGCAATTCAAAGACCAAATCAGTGCGGAGCTATCACTATCTACATCACACATAATACGTTGAATATTGGTAATGAGAAAATTTCAATCAGTTATCATCGTGTATGAACAAACCAAAAATTTCGGAACTTGTGTCAGTCGAAAACACAACAATGGATGAAATTGCGGGTCGTCGTGAGGTCACGTCATAATTGATGTTTAATACGAACCATCTTTGAGTAACTGACGCATCTCCTTTGTCCTCTGAAAATTAATTTCTTCCAAAAGTTGTTCAAGCATTGTAGGAGGACGTAAAAGACCCGCAGAACTGCCGGCAAAACTTGCCATTGAAAATGGAACAATAGTTTTGAATATGGTTTATTCCACCTATCGCTAACGACGTACGACAACTTCACCAAGCGCGTTCTCCGCACTGATACAAACAAAACACCTGACGCACAGCTTAGCTCTTACAATCAGCTAGTGATCAACTATCAGTGAAAGTTGGCTACAAAAAAGTAACGTCGCGGTCAGAAGAAGAGTGAAAAACGTTAGCGAAGTTATCAAATGTTAGGAGACGCGCATTTCGAATTGAAAAAAAATTATCATTCGTTTACGATTTGGATTACATCCCGAATTAATACCCGGCTGTTTTTCTCTGCATAAATGACGCGACTCTCGATGTTGTGTTACTCTGACGTCGCGGATACCAGGAACACCGATGGCCCCTCCGCCGAACTCGACCTCCGCGTCGATGCGGCTACGCCGGTCGATAACTGTGAGTCGACGCAGACTTTCATTTAGCAATTCGGAACGCGCTTAATTCAAATTTATCACACTTCATCTTCCCGTTGGCTTCTCTACCATTCAAACGTGCGATAGAAAGCAAAGTTTTCCCGCCGATTATAAAAATCGCATCAGCGCCATCTAGCAGTCGAAATTTTCAAATTCAAGTTTTCACAAACGATTCCTGATGCCGATCTCTCTACGCAGTACGCATCCGTTGTTGGGAAAATAAAAAGTCATTGGATCAATCGTTCGATTGAACAAAACAAAAAAACGGAATTAGATTTAAAATGTTTCAGCAACGCGTTTGAATTTTATAGTTCTTGCAAGAAGCGGAGAACATTGGGAGCTCGTTTATTTGCACTCCCACAGTCATCCTCTTAGCATAGGGCATCGTTTATCGCTAGAGGTTTATCGTGTCAAGAGATATGGTGACCCTGTATAGCGTTTACCATCTGACCACTGCCGCAAACAGATAAACAAATTGAGCTTTCATGAGTAACGATGCAGCAAAATTCAAATACTGTTTATTCGTTGTATTATCTGTGGTGTATTTCCCTTTGACACATTCTTTATCCGTCTTTTTTTAGTTCTCTGATTGCGATACGAGCGCAGAACTAACCAACCTTTACTGGGATATTATACATCCTCAACTTTGCGCTCTTCAATTTGACAGGATAGGATATACCTATTTCTCAACAAAAAAATTCCATTGGTGCAGCGTAGAATGATGGTCGAAGAATGTCCGTTGCGAATATGCGTTATTGCACCAGTCATCTTATAAGCCTTTAAGGCTTATCGTGTTTTCCTCGGGGCATTTTCTGCCCGAGTTACCATTCGATTTGCCTCCGTACCCATGTGAACAAACTACTGTAGTCTGTATTCTTATTGCGTATATATAAACGTACATATATACATCTATTTATATGCGATTCAAACAGTCGTCAATTATCGGTGTAAATTCTGTAATTATATAGTTGGAGTGTTGAAATCAAGTATTCAATAAATTTACGATACTTTCTATAACGCTAATAATATTTCATCAACTAAACTGCATTACACTCGTATATAATTATTATTTTATTGTACATAAAGACTGCGGTGTTGGCTGTAGTTGGATTATTTCGTTTGTATTATTGATATCAAAATTCATTTCAAGTGTAAATTTCATTCCGAATACTCACAGCTATAACTTGCAGCGTTACGTGTATATCCTTTTCAACCACATACGGAACAGGGTTACGACGAAATGAAAAGTAAAAACTATAACATGAATGGTGAACGTTATTCGTAGTATTGTATCGTAGAACGCTGTACGATTTTATGGTTGTATAGATACACACATATAAAAGGTGAAGAGAAACGGCAGAAAAAGTCAGGCATGCGAGCTGGTTCCATTTCTCTCTTTCCTTCGGATGTTACACATGTGACGCTATTATATTTAATGTATTATATTTACGTATATTACATGGCACACAACATATACAGACTACGGGTCGTATCAGTTTCTGGAGATCTGTGAACGGACGAAGCTCCGAGAACTCAGAAGCTTCACCATCATCTCGTTTAGTCGGCTTCTGTCAGCGTTCAAAGCCTCTTCTTGCCCTCTTTCAGCTGATTTGTTCCACTCCGCGGCAGTCGCTGCACTACGTATCGCCGCTCTTGGCGAGGAAGGTGAGTTATTTTTAATTAATATGATGTCTCGAAAGCAAATCAATATTTGGTCAAATTTCAATCAATTTTCACACAAAAAATAACAAGTCCATTGTTGAATTATACAAATATCTTCGATAATAATATTTTGAGATCAGAATCAAAAAATCATTACCATTGAAGGTATGAGATGTGCGAATTTGTTTCACAGAATTCCTGATGCATCGAAATAAAAGAAAAAACATATTTGAAATTCCCATCGTGATTCCCGGTATATATGTGAAATTCGGGTTTCTACGGCCTCTCAATCAGCATCAGCATCCTTAGTCATGAATGCGGTTTGCATAAATTTTTGAACGTCGGTCAGATGCGAATAGTTACAAAAAAATTTATCGGACTTGAAACGTGAAAACAATAAGTTATTTCACAAAATAATAATTACTGTTATCAGATGTGTATAGAGTCGTTGAAAATCCAATTAACTCGTGTCTTTTTATCAGTAAATTATTTCTGACTTGGCCCAATTTCTTTTTTTTTGGCTTATTTGTAGCGCCTTTTTCATATGATAGATAAATAATCATTTCCCAAATATAATTATATTTTTCCGCCGTTTGCCTTGAACCTTTCACCCAACTTAGTCCGATTACGAATCATATCGGTTTGTTTTTTTGCAACAAATAATTTAACTGAATAAAGAAGAAGGATACACATTTTCATCTATACGCTGAAGAATGTAACTACGATGTTTAAAAATTTAGTCTATTTTGGCAGATCACTGTATTAAAATTCGGCTTCAAATACGTATAACAATTTACTATTTAAAGAGAAATTGATTTCAAGGAAGTTTTGGAAGGAATTGTAATCTGAGAGTATTAGTGGTTACGGTTACTCATGAAAACTATGAGTAGTATATTTATAACGGAGATTCAACCCCCTGTGCGACATTTCCTTCAGATAAAGAGATAGTATCGAGCTCAGTTGAACGTCCATTCGAGTTCAGAGTTCAGCGAAATGAATCGCAGCAGGTCGAGATCTAAGCAGCATGTAATAGGCTCAGTTGACGTAATATTCAATTGGCCGTTTTATGTTCCATTTTATTGTTAGTATTATCACGTAGATATATGTACGGGCAATACTGCGTAGGTATTGCACTACCGTTTCTTGGAAAAGAAAAACAGATTGGAATCAGTAACTTTATACGCTTTTAATCTTACTCGATTGCAACTACACACAACTGCAAAAATTAAACGGTCGTTTTGAATAAATATGGTCCAAAATTTGTGGTAGATACGAGTATGGCTGAATTATATGGGTAAAGTTGAATAAGAATTGTCATATTTGACGTAGTTTGGTACGAGTTTTATACTTCGTCGATGAAGTTAAAATCAGATTTCATTCGGGTAACGAGATCGTCGAGACATGATCTTTTATACTGGCGTCTGTAGGTTGAAAGTAACGAATGGAAGCCGCACAATACTCTCAGTTGATTGCTTTCTGCGAGCAGTTTGTATTGCGTAATTAAACCCAAGTTTGCGGTCAGCATGACCAGCACGTGTTTCTATATCCACTGCATGGTACAACGTATTACGATTTGCTTTCTTTAAAGTTACAAATTCCCCTACTATATGAACCGTGGACATCGACGAACACCGTAAACCTCACCACATACGAGGTCACCAGATGATGCAGAAGCGACTCATCACTTCTTAATAAAACAAACCGCATCAAATGAAACGCGAATACTTGGTGCGGAGATCGTCTAAAAACAGGCCGAAAACATTTATTTTGAAGCTCTGTTCAGTCAGAATGTTTTTTGTCGTAACGATATCGGGCAAAATGAAATACTGAGACTAAACGAACTTGCGGACGTGTTTGTTGATAACATTTGGAAAATACTATTCGGTGCTTTTCACGGTAGGTCATCATGTTTCGCGGGGTGTTGGCGTTATGCCTCGTGGCCGAGGCGTTTGCTCTCTGCTCTATGAGACCCTCGGAAGAACTCACAACGGTTCAACGATATCCAGGAGATGGAGGATATAGTATTCTCATCAGCGGAAACTCTGATAAGTACATTCCGAACGCGGTTTATACCATCAGTCTTCGGGGTGAGTTGAACTTCCGGGCAATAAATGACCAGCTGCTGGTCATTGTATTTAATGTTTCTCAATTATTAACGACAGAATATTTGATTGACATTCATGAAAATACCAGAGAAAAGAACTAATGAAATAATAATTTATCATTGTCAGGGTTCCCCACGCAAGCGAGAATCCAACAGTTCAGTAAATTCACGCTATCTGTAGAGTCTCAGTATTTGCCTGGGAGCCCAATTTCTCGGGTTGGATTTTTCCAACTGTTTCCCGGTTCGTCGACGACCTTCAATGAGGACTGTGTTAATACCGTCTCCGAGGCAACAGACTATCCGAAATCTGAGGTATGCACTTGGGAATTATTTGTGGACTTCGGTTTTATGATAGAATCGGACTCATAATTATAAATGATGTGAAATCGGTAAACTTTCGTTATGATCAGTGCTAACCCGTATACCTAGGATAAGAAATTTCACCTGGTTAGCGGCCAGCTCTTCCGTATTGACTCAACGAAGACGGAGAAATATGGTTATAGTATAGTTGAGTTGCAATATTAAATTTTTGGCTCAGATCCAAGTGATGTGGAAAGCTCCAGCCGCTGGATCGGGTTGTGTCGTTTTTAGTGCAATGATATTTGAGAGTTTCGATCGTTGGTACGCCGAAGATGGAAATCTAACGAAGTCTGTCTGCGAAATATCTGAATCGGAAGCAGCGAAAGAACTTAATGAGGAGCGTTGTTGTGCCTGTGACGATGCCAAATATTCCGTAAGTGGTTATTAATGCTTCTCCATTTCATACTCCTCATGTTTTACTTGATATTGCTCATTGACAGATTATCTTCGAAGGCATTTGGTCGAATACAACCCATCCGAAGGACTTTCCGTTCTCGTTATGGCTAACACACTTCAGTGATTTAATTGGTGCCACCCACGAACCGACATTTTCATTTTGGGGAAGAGAACATGTTGCCACTGATGGTTTTCGGGCACTTGCCGAGTGGGGAAGTGTTACTGGAGTTCACAACGAGCTTAAAGCCAAAACTAAACACTTAGGATCGCTCTTCAAAGCTGCAGGACTTTGGTACCCCAGAGTGAACACGAACACCACGGCAACCTTCCGGTGAGCCGTCGATATCTTCCAAACGATAGACTGCTGAAAAACTAATTTTTGCTTCATAAATTTCACAGCGTTGATCGTAAACACCCGCTGCTTTCTGCGGTTTCGATGTTGGGACCGTCTCCCGACTGGGTCGTTGGAGTCAGTAAATTGAACTTGTGCCAGAAGGATTGTACTTGGGTCAAGAGTCAGATCGTAGATCTCTATCCATGGGACTCAGGAACTGATAATGGGATCTCGTATATGTCACCAAACTCTGAGACCAAGCCGCGAGAGAGGATGAGGCCCATAACAACATCTTACCCCGAAGACCCAAGGTCGCCCTTCTACGACCCTACCGGTAAACCTATGTTGCCCCTGGCCAGGTTCTACATCACCAGAGAAAAAATTGTTCCGAGGAGCTGCGATGCTGAAATACTTCAGCAGCAAATCGCAGATCTTGAGATATCCGAAAACACAGAGGACACCTCAAGACGTGAGTTGATTCTGAGCAACGCTCACCATACGCTTCAACCTAATTGATGTAATTTGAACTTCTGTCATTTCATTCTCATAGCCGAGTGTGCTACGACCGATTACACTCCTTGGTCACCATGTTCAGTGAGTTGTGGAAAGGGTCTTAGAATGCGCACCAGAGAATATCTTATGCCCGATAAAGCCGCCATGTTGGGTTGCAACAGGCAAATCGTATCAAAGGAAATGTGCGTTGCAGATATTCCAGAGTGTGCGTAAGTAAAGCGTTTCTCTTGATTTTTTTATTTTCTGCCGTCCCGTTGATGAAGATGCGCATTGTTTCGATACCAGTGGTGAAGAGGAAATAGAAACCGAAACGCCACTCGTAGACCTTGACGGGGTTTGTGAAACGACGGATTGGTCCGGGTGGTCGGAGTGTTCAAGTTCTTGTGGAATTGGATTCAAAATGCGAACTAGAAGATTCCGCAATCGTATGGGCCGCAAAAAGTGTCCCCACGTTCAGGTAGTCGAAAAGGAAAAGTGTATGGAACCACCTTGCGTACCTGGAACCGAAGAAGTTGTCGATCCACTCTGCAAAGTGAGTAATCAATGCAACTGTTACGCGTAGAAACAGTTATACTTTTAACAATCATTATGAACTCTCCCTTTTTGCTAGGTCACCGAATGGTCCGACTGGTCACCCTGCAGTGCTTCATGTGGTAAGGGTGTGAAGCTCAGGACGAGATTACTGATGGTTGATCCCTCGATGCAACAAAAGTGTTCCTCACGCATCGAACTCCTTCAGCAAAGACCCTGTCAAATCCAGTCAGATTGTACATTCGATATGGCAACAGCGAAAGGTAAAGCAGGAAAACTTAGCAGCGCATATCGGACAAAGGATGTAGCGTGTTTTTATCTCTAGTTGTCTGCATGGAAGAGGCTGATCCCGGACCGTGTAGGGGTTACTTCCAACGCTGGGCGTTCCACCCACAAAAACTCATGTGCGTTCCCTTCGGTTACGGAGGTTGTCGAGGAAACAGGAACAACTTTCTTACCAGTGAAGAGTGCGCAGAAACCTGCGGTATCGTAAGTGGACTTATTGTTACAGTTGAATTCTAGCGATCGATGAACGCCTACCGTAGCATCGTCCACAACCCAAATTTCCGACCTACTAAAGCAAAATGATTTTCAATTAGCGAGCAACAGCTTCGTGTTTGAGATTGTATCGTCAATTTCAGATAAATTCTTCTTGCTCTTTAACAGGTACGGGCGGCTCTGACTGGGCAACCGATACCGAGTCCGTCAGACAGCCAAAATTCTATCGTCCCTGCGCAAATCGCTCCTCCAAGCGAGCCTCCAATTGACTGCATGGTGAGCCCCTGGTCGCCTTGGTCTCCGTGCTCCGTTACTTGTGGAAATGGAAGAGTGACGAGTTTCAGAATGATAAAAGTGAGATTGAAGTAAAATTTGTTGGAACAGTGGTAGGAGCGAAAAAGGGGAGGAGGGAGGGGGGAAACTACTAGGATAGTTGTGGAATTCTTACGTATAGTCCCGCGTTTCAAACTCATATCATGTGAAGTAATGTCTTTCTTTTATTACTAGCGTCCTGCTGCGAACGGAGGCAGAGCTTGTCCTAGAAGATTGCAACGCCGAGCACGATGTCAGCTTGCTCCTTGTACATAAATTTCTACTCGATAAAAAACTGAGTCTGCCATTTAATATGAGAAATACCAAACACTGTGAATAAATAAGTACCAACTCTGAAAAGTATATGGGGGGTGCGGGGATCTTGGCAAACTTCCATCAACAAAACACCACCCAAAAGTTATGGTCATTGTGTTTTTACTTTTACCCTCACCATCGATCTGTCCTATAACAATATTACATTGGCTATGGTGATATTTGCTGTAAATATTATGCGCGAGGTTGATTTAGTATACAAAAAAAAATAGAAAATGAAAATGTGGAATGTAAGCTTCTGCTGTCACTGACGGAAAATGTCTCGAAAACGAATCTCGATAGTAGAAATTTTTGATGTTGTTTTTCTAGCGGTTTTTTACTCCGATATGATTTGGTACAGAGTGAAGGGTAGGTAATAAACTGATTTATCAGAATAAATAGTATTTATTGAAGGATCAGTTTCTCACCATAACAACTGACCAATTTATTTAATTATTTTAATTTATCGATTTCTGCTTCAGCAATATCGTCTCAACGTACGTTCACTTCTTTTCGTGTGAGAAATTCGAGAAATGTGGAAGGGGGATGAGGGCAAATGGTTTCAGGATAAGGATCTTATCTACACTAGAATAGTTACTTTTCAAGCACTTTCACACGCAAAGTTATAATTGTTTACTAAAATCGCGCAGCTCACATTCGCATGTCTCATCGTACAATATGTAGTAGTAACACTTTTATTTTGTCAGTTTTATTCTTTTTTTTTTGTCTAAATCATTCTGATAATCATCAGCGCACGACGAGTCATCTCCAAAGCTGCATGTGGTTTTTATTACCAAGAAAATAGGAAAGTCTATAATGGAAAATGTGTGACGATGACATACCTATACTGAAAATTATAATGCATTTATTATTCGCATTTTAAATTACACGCGCGAACCCAAGAATATGAAACACTAGGTAATTGTCATAACGTGAAGAAACATAGGAATTCGCTCTCTCGTCGTAAAATTAAAAAAAAAATTTAATAACTCTCCTCATACATGACACATGTGAAATATAATGTGGGTGTTGATAGATCAGTTCTAATTTATAACTCATATTATGGACGGGCGTTGATGACATTTTCAAAACGACTATTGGATGTATATATAAATTTCCTCGTTGTACGAGCGGTTGAATTTATAGTTTTTATCATTATCCTTATAGCTAATAATATCAATATGATAACCGTAATGATAATAGTAACAATAATTATTATTACCTATCGTTAGTAGCTACGATGATCGAATAATATAGATGAAAGATCTATGTTCTGAGTAGATGAGACGTGTGAATATAATAGACCATGCAGGTCATTTCTTCTTTGTCAGTTGAACTCGCATACCACATAAAGAGAGGACTTATCTCTGGTAAATACTTAAAGTTATTAGTTCTTCATATAAATATCTAACTATGTACGCGTAATAGTGCTATGAGAATAGGTATAGGTATAGGTATAGGTATTTATACTTGAGCGCACGATTAGGATTATGGGAAAAACATCGTAACCATTGGATTACCCAAACTCCGTTGCTTATCACAAAAAATAAAACAAACTCATGACTATATGTGTTATGTTTTAGACTAGATTATTATGGTTTTGATGAATAGATACATTTTTTAGGAATCTGTTATCCATTGAATCCCAACCGCGGCCTTGTGACGCGTGACTAGGGAAGGTAAGTACATGTATAATAAGAACGAAGACCAACGTTATAACGCAAATTCATATTTTTCTATACTACGTACGAATTTTTACTAATATGTTACAAGTTTTGGTCGTAAGGTTTATTTTTTCCTACTAACGTGTACCACCCTCATATAATTAGCTATCATTGAGCTTGATCTATCCTATCTTCAGTTGATGACCAATCAAAAATCGAAATACTAGATGAAAACTCGCAATTTTTCTGCTCCGAAAAGCGAAAGATTAGCGATAACTCGATCAATTATATAGGTAGACCAATTTGGCTTGCAGATTCGAATTCCTGAGGTCAAAATACGTAAGAAAAGTGTCATACGATCAATTTTGAAAATTCTTCATTTTTTACCCCAAAATCGACAAAAATCTAAGGTATACCCCTTTGGAATTTTTCAATTTTTGGGTCAAAAATCAAGTATTTTTAAAATCGATCGTAGGACACTTTTCTTATGTATTTTGAGCCCAGGAACACGAATCCGCAAGTTAAATTGATCTATCTATAAAATTGATCGAGTTATCGCTAATTTATCGCTCTGAAAAGTGAAAAAATGAAGATATCTCGATGGGATAAATTCCTAGCTCAATTCAGCCAACGGATTCGTGTTCCTGAGGTCAAAATATGTAAGAAAAGTGCCCTGCGATCGATTTTAAAAATTCTTCATTTTTGACCCCAAAATCGACAAAAATCTAAGGTATACCCCTTTGGATTTTTTTAATTTTTGGGTCAAAAATCAAGTATTTTTAAAATCGATCGTAGGACACTTTTCTAACGTATTTTGACCTCAGAAACACGAATCCGTTGAGTAAACTGAGCTACGAATTAATCCCATCAAGATATCGCAATTTTTCTGCTCCGAAAAGCGAGAAATTAGCGATAACTCGATCAATTTTATAGGTAGACCAATTTCGCTTGCAGATTCGAATTCCTGAGGTCAAAATACGTAAGACAAGTGTCATACGATCAATTTTGAAAATTCTTCATTTTTGACCCCAAAATCGACAAAAATCTAAGGTATACCCCTTTGGATTTTTTCAATTTTTGGGTCAAAAATCAAGTATTTTTAAAATCGATCGTAGGACACTTTTCTAACGTATTTTGACCTCAGAAACACGAATCCGTTGAGTAAATTGAGCTACGAATTAATCCCATCAAGATATCGCAATTTTTCTGCTCCGAAAAGCGAGAAATTAGCGATAACTCGATCAATTTTATAGGTAGACCAATTTGGCTTGCAGATTCGAATTCCTGAGGTCAAAATACGTAAGAAAAGTGTCATACGATCAATTTTGAAAATTCTTCATTTTTGACCCCAAAATCGACAAAAATCCAAATATCTGCAAAAGACTAAAGACAAATGAAATATAAGTTGTATGAAGTTGTTGCATTCGCTTCTCGTGAACAAAAATCGTAGAATGCCACAGATGCAATGGACATAATGTTAACGATGTAATGTGATATGAGAATACTACACGTTGTAAAAATTGTTCCTTTTTCGTCTTTTCTCCATCTTTTTCTCTCTAGTTGACTACAGAAAATCAGGCTACAAACGACGGACCAGAGGAGGGGGCGTGGGAGGGGGGAGATAGATATAAAATAGTGGCAATTTAAGAGATTGAAAATACGAATAATGATGATGGATGTAGATTAAAACAAATATTGGAAAAAATTGTTCCTTACTAATCAACTGCTCGCACAAATTACGTTCACCAATCACAGATTTTTCCGTTCGCGGAAACGATGTCATGTATTCTTTTTTCTTTTATCATCATTTCAAAAGTCACTGTGATTTCAGAATAGTTTGTTTCGGTAATACTAATAACGATGATAACCATAATTTCAGTAGTAATAATAATATATATTAATGATATAATACTTGTAACAATAATTGTTCATATTCAACTGCATGGATGTCTGACTAGGCTAAATCATGCTGGCCCACGAGAACTTTTTTTGGCAGTAATACAAGTCAATTAAGTAATAAATTTTCACTATTCACATCAAGTAGTCCATTCCGTCACAGATGACCACACGAAAGTTTTTGGTTCTATAATCAATCCTATACGTCATCTATAAGAAGATTGAAATTTTAATGTAAATAACAGAAATTGATTACACATTAGTCTGGTAATTTTTTTTTCCGACGTAAGAAACTGATTCAAGGTTCACCCGTGAATTTTTTTGTGATCAAAGATTTCTGCTATTGAATGTCACCGCTATCAAACAAGGGTCGCGAAATCTTTGGCATGAATTTATACTCGGGCAAACAATAGGAACAGCTAATCTCGAAATTCGGCAAAGAATTACGATTACGCTTTCCGGTGAATTCCATACGCAACCGTAGGTACCTAACCGTATATCAGAATTCTGATTGGTCTTCGGAGGGATTATGCCCTCTCAATAATTTCAATAATTTCAATAACTTCTCATCTATGAGTCCCACGTTTACGGAAGTAGCTGAGTAAAAACTTCAGATGAATGTATCCAAGATAAGTATGAGAGAACGTGGGCCAGCAATGCTCTGAACAACGCGATCTCGACGCGCGTTGACGTTAAGGCATCATTGTGCGTGGCGTGATAACCGAATACATACAGGTAGGTATACCGTCGCCGTAACTCTTCAGCTCATCGTTTCTCGTTGTAGCTTCATGGCCAATGAACCGTCGTGGACCTCCTCAATGGAAGAAAGTCCCCGCCGATCCGATCCGGAATTTCAGAGCCACCCGGCTGATACATCGTGTCCAGAGATTGGTTCGATCCCTGGCAATCTTTGGAGTTGTGTGGCGGAGCCATTCCTCTTCGTTGCCGAAAATTGAGCCCCCAAACTTCCGGGCGCGGTTGTGATCACGCTTTCTTCCGTCGTGGACGGTGTAAAGTGACCTGTTCCGACAACGGTTCCTGAGGAGAATTCATCATCCGATATAAACGTGAGAAGCACATTTCAAAAGTCAACTTCGTAACTGTGCTATTTTTATCTAAATACCCTGAATTTCGTTTCCGGTGATCATCTCAACGACGTCCAAACTGGGCTGCTGACTTTGAGTGACCTCGTGACGCCGCGGTGTTATTGGTGGTATTACGATTTCTGGTCCACGCGTTGGAACGCTGCTTGCTCTCTGTAGCTGTTTCCTCGTTACCCTCGAAGCAAGGGCGGCAGCTATCGGATGCATAACGCTTTCCACGGGAGCTGGGTTGCTCGTCATCACTGGCGTCGACGCTCGTGATGCTGAAAACTTTTTACGCTTCTTTCTCAAAGCGGCTAATGCTGGGCCGAAACCATGAGTGAACATGTGGTGCACCTCGTGCTGATGGGCGTGATGAACTTGGTGATGAACGTGTGAATCCGGCGTTGCTGCGTCTAGAGATGATTTCGAATCGGAAGACCCCTCGGAACGGGAACCACCGTCTTCTGATCCAGGAGAATAAACGGAATCCTCCGATCGCGATCGACCTGAGATTCATGTTATTGTATTGATCTTCGATCCATCTAGATCGGCTAACTTGGGAGCGTGGTACCTACCAATCAGTCGGGAAACTCGTCCTACTTTTGCAGCCTCTATGAGCGTTCCCCATCTTCTTTTTCTCGAACTTCCTCTCGGACCTCTTGCTGGCCGTGGTCCCGAAGTCAGACCTGGGACACTGTTGGTACTCGTGTGATGAGGGTGTTTCTTCGGCGTCGTTCCCGGGCCAAATATTCCGCTCAAGGTGCTCCCGAAGAGGTCGTGATGAGGGTGTTCATGATGGGCCTGCTGCAAGGAAGCTATGAACTCTGCCACGGGCGGTAAAGTGCCACTTCCTCCCGGCTGAGGAGCGATATTGAAACCCTTCATCAGCCTGCGTTCCTTCTGACGGTTCTTTTTTCCACCCGCACCTAAGGACAGCGCGTTAATGCTACCACCTATAGAGGAAACAGAACCCAAATAGCCGAGCTACAGCGAACTACGTAAGCAAAACTGAAAGAAACTTGGGATATTTATTAAATTGGGAGTCACTTCAACGAGAGTTTGTTTTTTGAGGTTCGAATCTAAGTGTGCTTTTGCACAGGATATTTTCATCTCTTTTTTTTGTTATTCAAAAGGGTTTCGTGATTCTGGAAAATTCGATTGATATTGGATAGTCAAATTTGGGTCTGTGAAAATTTACAAAATTATACAGATGTAATTAATAGCAAATGAGAAGTTCTAATTGATACGAACTGAAATTTCAAAGAAACGGAGATAATGGATCAAAGTCTACGGCAAAAGCTCTACATTTTATCGAAGATATTTAATGTACGATTATACATTCCATGCTGTGTGACTATGTATGTATTTACAAACATTTCATGACAATGTGCAAATGATAATACTGCAAGGATGTCTCTATCTATTATTCCAATTCAATACTCAAATCAATATCTCAAAGGTATATTTATTAGGTGCAAGAGCTGTGCAATCAAAAAATTTACTCCTCAAAATCAATATTCGAAATCTGGTGCACCAGGAGAGAAGTTGAGAACTCTCAAAAATAATTAACAACGAGTATTCTTTTTGCTAGTATTTGAAGTAAATATAAAATTTTCGGATAAAAATAATATCAGTCCAGGGGAACTTACCGGCCCCGACACCCGAAGCAGTCGACGTATTCATGCCGGAATTTTTCAAGATTTCTATAAGCTCGCATCGGAAGGCACTTATATCTTGTTTAATCTCGTTCACATCATCCTCCGTGACCCCTTCACCCTCCGCTTTTCGTTGTTCCACAGTAACGTAGCGTCTCACGAGATTACGCATGATACTTTGATACCGGAAATCTCTCTCTGACGCCTGCTTCACCTTTCGCTAGAAAAATTGGCCCCCAACCACTTTTATAGCTTCAAGTAGCAAGCTTCGTCGCTAACTAGCAGTCGCTATCACTACGTAGTTTGCCAGATTTTGCTTTACCTGAATTCAGACAACTCACCCTGATTGTTCTCATATGCTCTTTCTTTGCTGCGCGTCTATGTCCGCATAATTTACGGTAGACCCATTGACCGACGTACCAAACACTCTTTGGTGTTGGAATTATATTGAATGGCGGAGGAACTGTACCGCCTTCTTCAAAATAACTTATCCAGAGTTTACTACGAGCAAATTTCCACTCCGTATCGGCACGATCCTAGATTCGGAGGGATATTATCTGATCGTTTATCTTTTTGAGATATTTATCCTTGACATTCTGGATATACTCACGGAAATTAACTGATAGGAGTGATTCATCATGGCGACTAGGAGATTTAAAAGAACGACGATGTTGATTACAGAGTATGTACCGAACATTAGCATTCCCCAAAATCTCGTGAAGACCTTGATTCCATCCAACTCAAAACTTTCTAATTCCACTAATCCAAATACTGCCCAAAATAAGGTCTGTGTCGTCTCGAACAAACTATGAAAAGCCGACATTTCGTTCAAATCGAATCAGGTTTAATCGTGTAAATTCTGTTCCACTGTTCTTACTCACTTGGCAAATCTTCTCCACACAATGCAAGCATTGGAATCTGTAGTTACATTGGCATTGAATGGATCGTTGCTGGCAGTAGGACAACGTTTTTTTTCCATATCTGCGTAGTACCATAATAGCTGGTTTAGACCTAAAAAATGTTGTAACGTTGTCACTTTCAGTCTACCAACGTTGTTCGAGATTGATTGACGATTTTACTCAGGATTTTGAACTCACCGCACGAGAACGCAAAAAGAACCAGAACGTAAAGGAAAAAGAACTTCATGATATCCATGACCATTCTGGACAGCGAGACCTGAAGTGGCCCTAAATGTGGATTCACCGAGAAGATGTAAACGAGCTTCAGAGAGCTGAAATAGAAAATAAAGAAACCTACAGTTCATGCAACGGTCTAGTCGCCCTAGACTCGCCATAGCCACAATAAGTGGAATTTAATGATTACCTGAAAATATTGGCCGCTGAAAAAAGTCCTTCAGAAATTAACATCGGGTCCCAAGTGTCCCACTGTTCTCTTTGCAAGTGAATTTCCATCCCTCCTTCACGGCCTGCGTTTTCAGCCTGCACTCTATAGTAGGCTACGATTCTCAAGGCCATTGTAGCGACGTAAAGAGAGTTTGTTACGAAGTCTATCACATTCCACATATCGTGAACGTATTCTTCCAGGCCAACATCCCACAACTGTTTCACCTCCGACCAAATCAGTCCAGACACCCATGCTATTATGAACCTGAGGTTGATATACTCATTTTGGATAACGGTGGAAGCATTTTAGGAATAACAAACTGATTTTTCAAGGATTTCGATGCTTGCAGTTATAAAAGAAATGAAAACGGAATTGATCTTAAGGCTTCGCGTTGAGTAACGAGCAATTCTTTACGGGGCTTACCATTCAACGACGGTGGGACCCGCCCCTCTCTTCGTAGGTTCGTCTTCCGGAGTGTCATGCCCCATTAAATTACCAATTGTGCTCTCTATTCTCTGACTGACAAGAATCAACATGACTGAAAATAGAAATTTCTGCAGTCAGTACTGAAAAAAATATCTAATATTTAGATATGGGGCATTCCACGTCAAACCAACGGGTCATCGGCCGTTTTTTTTGTCCCATGGATCTTTTGGTTCGTTTCGATCGAAAATGACACCTCTAGTTTTTCGAAGTTTTTCTGCCATTTTAAAAGGTCCTGGTGACTTCAAATATCTTTTTCACGAAGGTTGACATTTTTAAAATTGCTGAATTTTCTCTGTAAAATTGGGGACTCGAAAACACATGTGTACGCCACGATCTGAAAATGGGATGGAAAGATGCTAATTTTTTTTTTTCAATTTTTGATTCAAACAATTTTTTTTTTAATGGTCGTTTTTAGTAGTAAAAAATTAAAGAAAAAGAATTTTCGTCTTGGTAAAATTCAATTTTCTTTATAATTCAAAAGTAAAATGCAGAAGCGCTGTCCCTACAGCATAAATGAGTGAGATGTAATTAAAAAAATCTCATTACGAATGAAAATTTTAATCGTTGCATTTTTTCTTGTACAGATTTTCTAACTCCTCATTCATTCTCTGCCTTGCATCCCGTTACTCCCCTCTATCTTATTCACTCAACAAGTGAACTACAATGAGTATTAAATTCGTAGTACGAAAATTTGGTATATTATCTTATAACAATTGGTTGGACTTCACATTTTACTGATAGTTTAGGAAGAAAAAAATTGTATTTTTTGATGGTCAAGAAGTTTTAGCTCATCGCCGTCGAATTGTGATATTAGAAAAACAAAAAACCCTGAGACTGAGCATTTCAGCCCGAATTATCGAATTCCCCATTAGCTACCACTGACAACAATCGTATGTAATGGAGTGGAATCAATAAAATAATAATTAAATATTTGGGTCATCAAGGTTCATTTACTTAAAAATTATCCTGATTCCCAACTCTGTTATTTCAGAGTTATAACCGATTAGTATCGAGAGCCTCGATTGTCGATCCTTCTCTCACACGCTATTCTTATAGGTATTTCAAAGTCTGTGACGTATGTGTGACGTATTTCAAATTCCCCATTCCCAAAAATTTCCAGGGCCCGGAAGACGCCGCGCTGTTTGCGGCGTAATAGGCACTTGGAGCTCATGCGGTATCATTCGCTCTCCAGATTCCGAACGAGTTGGTTCGGACTACTTAATTCCGTATTAATTTAATTGTATCGAATTACATCGGGCTCAAAACTCTGCTATAATCATCTGAATAATTAATCAAATTACTTCATATAATTCGGATATTAAAAGTGACTTAATTAACCAAATTAAAAATCCTTATACAATAAACTAAAGACTATGGACGCCGAATGGGTTTCTTCAAAACGATCGATTCAAAGTGCACGTGGAAATCTTTGATCCATTTGTACCAAGTTTTTATCCGTTTTCACACCAACAAAAAAGTGAGTACTGCGATTTTGATTATTGCGTTTAATTTTTATACGTCGCATTTTTGATTCGGTTACGCGTTAGAGTTGCTTGGACAAAAGAATTGTTTGGATTCGTTACTATTTCGAATTGAGGAGAAGATTCTTTTGTATTAAATAGCGGGTTTGCAAATTCTTCAACTACTGCGCGGCAGTGATTTCAGAGTTTCTGCGTATATTCGACGTCGAGTAGAGGTCAAGCAATTGTTTTTCGATTAGCTTCTTCGCACCGAGAATATCAGGGTCCGGTACTATTGCGACTTGAAGAGAAGATTCTTTTGTTTTAAATCGCGGCTTTGAAAATTCTTTAACTACTGCGCGGCCGTGATTTCATTATATCAGAGTTCCTGCCTATTTGATGTCGAGTAGAGGTCAAACGATTGTTTTTCGATCGGTATCTTCGCCTTTAAAATACCAGGGTGTGATTTTATCGTGAATATTATCGTACTGTACTACAATTTTCATCCTATTTTCAATTTTACTTGAATTCACGATATTTATTCGAGTTTTATTGTGAATTACAGAATTCAGAACAACTGCAACTGGTGATATATACTTGTCCATCTGATACTACTTGCTCATATGCGATGCAGAGGACGATCCAAAGGTTACTCACCACCTGATCTCCGTTCTCCGGAATAAAAAAAAAAAAAATCGTGAGTTCGAAATTGAATATTTTTCATTTCATTCGTTCCAATTGCTCGATTTAATTTCTGTGTGTGTTTGAAATCTATTAAAATAAAAATTTCAAAAATTTGTTACAGACAAACATTCTTACTGCTCGCATCGAACTCTCCTCGTCCAGCTGATCATCGACTACGAACATTATAATCAACATGGGAACTTCCGGTAATTATAATTTTTTCATACAAACTGTTCAGTCTTTTTATAAAATTTTTTTAGGTTTTCATTAACAATAATTTTTTTTTTCTTACAGCATCGATCCTCGCAGGAGCATCGCATCGCCTCGACGATTCATCCTACGATCATCTGCACCACATTCATCCTACTACTTCTCAACCTACTACACATCTATAGCCATCAGGGAGGCAGAGAACTTCTCAACCTACTACACAGCTATAGCCATCAGGGAGGCGGAGACATCCGGGTAAATTCCAAGACCCTCGAGCTTGGGAACCAGCTCGGGTCTGGTCTTGGTACCGGCAGCGATGGGTAAGTCCCAGCAGTTTAGCTCCCTCGAATTCTTTGCCCGCTCACGCGATGGTGAACGCTGGCATTGGGGTCGTTGTATATTGTGACGTCTCTTTTTCCCTTTATTCGCGTGGCGTGGTGGTACTTTAATTTTTAAGGTCATTTTACTAGCTCAGGTAATTGTAGGGCTGGTTGTCGTTGAGCATAGCGCACCTGCACCCTGTAGAGCCATACGAGTATAGAATACTTTTGCAAAGTCATAATTTAATCAGTCAGTCAATCGGTAACTTTAAGATTGGTTTATTGAGTATGAACCATTCGAATAAATCCAATCTTCCATCAATCTTGTAAGCAAGAGTGTGCAGCTCATAGGCAACGGTAAAGACCATCGTTTAATCGGCTCGCGCGTTCTATGAATTTCATACAACTTTTCGGTGATCGATTTCGCTTGCGTCGATCGCTGCTAGGTAAAAAATTTTCGTCGAGCGAATGGTGGTCTTCGCTATAGTTTTATTCACTTTACGAGAATCAGGAATGAAATTTGGCAGCCTCAATCTATTAGTAGATTTGTGATTATTTTTAAAAAATCACACAAATTATCGATTCAGTTATTTTCCGGTATGCTTCATTTAAAACAAATACATCAATTCATAAACGCACGTATAAGACATCTAATTCTACGATATTTTTTTCTGCCTGATTCTCTGTTAACTATAAGTATCCGATTAAGCGTGAAGCATCGACCGCGGACATCTTAGATTAAAAATAAAATTAAGATTACCATTAAGTTTGAACCAAAAATTAGATTTTAAATCTTTGAAAGAAAAACATTTCAAATTTCTTGGCAACGTTTCACGATGAATATCTGTTGTAATTTTTGATAGTTTTAAGAAAATAAGAAAAAAAAACCTACCCCTAGTTTTAAGGAATCTCACACAAAAATATTAAATCTTCCTCCACACACACACCTGTTACAGCCTTTTATGATTTATCAAATCAATTCGTTGTTTCACTTATGATACAATTGGAGGAAAGATTTTGTAGAAGTTATCCAAAGATTAATTAATTTCAATTAATGAAGATGACGTTAACTAAATCATTTCGAGATTATGCAAATTTTATAGATTTCGGCCGATAAAAACACACACATTTCTAAATCTATAAATTATGGCTTCGGATGGGGCATGGGCGGCCTGAATATTAATTACACAAAACATATAGTTTTACCTATAAATTTGCGCTTAGAAATAAGAAACTATACGTATTATTACTAGAATACAGAGATGTAGGATGTCTAATCATATATGAGATTTTTTCTTCCCTTACACAAATTTTTCAGCCCTCAATTTTTTCTTGCTCAATGAATAGATATATGAGATGAATTAAATTCATTTTTTTACTGACGATACTTTCTAAATAATTCTACTGAATTCATCAATGCATTGAAGAATTTCAATTATCAAGAGTAAATTTATTAAAATCATTCAAAGATTATTAATGTTGTTTCAATTTTGGCCTGATAACAAACACACCTTTTCTCAAAATTTAAATGCACTACGGCTTCGGCCGGGGCGTGGGCAGCCTTTATATTTCCATACACACACAGGTACGGTAAGTTTTTGAACGAGATACCACGGCAATAAATGTGAGATATGAGTGCGATGGAATGGTTTGGTTGAGATGCATGTGCACATGGGAATTCTTTTCCCTTACACACTATAGCCCTTAACTTGTTCCTGTTAAGAAAAAAAAAAAAAAAATTTTTCAATTAATTCGGCGCATAAAAACACACACATTGTCGAATATTACGGCTTCGGCCGAGGCGTGGGCTGCCTAAACACATTCACACTCTGAAAATGATGTATCTTTTTTTTTTCATTTTTTTTTTTTGTAGAGTCAGTTGCCAAAAATTTGGCAAAACGAATGTGAACCGAATGTTCTGGTGCGCCGGCGCAAGTATGAATTGGAATTTTCGTCAGTAAAATCATTTCTTGGATAAATATAGGTGAAAGGCAGGTATAGGTAAATTCATGTACCGCGGAGGGTTTTTATTTGGCAAGTATGTGCAGTTTGTTTGCGAGTGTGCAAGTCATAGTTTTAACCGTTGGGTGGGATGTGGGATAAAAAAAAATGGGCAGGCAAGAAATCGGAAGTGCATCTTTTCTTTCCACAGCAATTCCAAGTGATCAATCGAGTAAAGTTCATCAAATTGCGTTATTTGATTTTGTACAATATTTTACTTGATATTTTTCTAATAATTTTTTCATGTGATCTCTTAGATCTTTCTGCTGAGATCTAATAGATCGCTTTCCTTTCAATAATTCACGAACCTAATTAGACGAATTAAGTTAAATTATTTTTTTTTCCTTCTCTGTAATATTAGTGGTCACTTGGAATGAGCAAAATACGTCCGCCTTGCTCTCCGTACCAGCCGTGGTGCATGGAAGTGAGGTGGACGTTGAGCTCGAAGACTACGCGTCGAAGAGGATCGCCGACCGCCACGTCACAAATTTATATCCATGTAACCCTTTTTCCTTCCCATTGCCCACGTCAATTCGAATAGAAAAATGCGATTGAAAATTGCATTTTTTCGATTCTTATTGGCAGAAATATTCCAAGTCTGACGCTGCTCGCGCGGGCATAGCGCGAGGACGAGGAATCGCATGATCTGTGTTTGCTTGATTTATGTTTGTGACGTCCCTATGGGTCCTAAGAAATTTTGTAAAACAAATAACTAGCGTGACTTGCCACCTTGCAAGGCGCTTTGAAAACTTGACTGATTCGGTGGTGGGAATATGTATTGAGAAATTTTCTTTCAGGACTCTAAAGACAAATAAAAACCCAAGTTCCGTCGCTGCTACTCCGATGCGCGCGGACTTGGCGCTTAAAATATATATTGCAACGCTTCATGCGTTTTAAACCCAAAAACCGAAAAATTGTTAGGAATCAAGTTCTATCGCACCTGTTTGTGCCTGGGGCTTGACTTCCACGGTCTTATTTTTAAGATACTAATCAAAATTTTTAAATTTCAGGTCCTAGTTCTAACACTAATCAGATTTTTTTACAGGTCCTAGTTCTTAATTCTTAGTTTTATTACTAATCAAATTTTTCTACAGGTCCTAGTTTTTAATTCTTAGTTTTAATAATCATCAAATTTTTCACAGGTCCTAGTTTTTAATTCTTAGTTTTAATACTAATTAAATTTTCTTACAGGTCCTAGTTCTTAATTCTCAGATTTATTACTAATCAGATTTTTTTCGCAGGCTGTCTCTGGCTACTAATGTGTTCTGCTTTTTGATTTTAGGAATCCAACTACAAGTCCTGGGTTTTACATTTTAATTTCGAAACTAATCAGATTTTGTTCACAGGCTGTCTCTGGCTACTAATCTACAGTTTTCTTCCTGATTTCAGGAAATAAAACTCTCAGGATATTTGCTCATGAATGCGAAACAGAGTGAACAGTTTATTATCTCCAAGAAATTTAAGTTAACTTTCATTAATCAATTTGCATTAAGTTGGCTTCGAAACTGTTGACTTAACATTTCTTGGAAATTAATAAATTTTCAATTCACCATCGCCAGCACCGCATTCATCAACCACATCTTCGCTTTTCAAATCTCAGTTTTGATACTAATCAGATTTTGTTCACAGGCTGTCTCTGGCTACTGATCTAGTTTGTTTTCTGATTTCAGGAATCAAAGCTTACGAGATTTACTCACGGATGCTGAACAGAGAGAACAGTTTATTCGTCATTGATAAAAATGCAGTATTTGGCGATGGTGATTCGAATATTTTACGACTCCAAAAAATTTTCGTCAACTTTTATCAAATTGATTTGTATAAAATTAGCTTGAAAACGGTCGACGCAAACGTTTTTGGGAGGTGAAAAAATATTTGATCCACCGTATCCAACACCGCATTTCTCAACCACAAATAAACCGTTGATATCTGTAATTTTTTTTCCAGTTTTCAGATCTTGAATTTTTATACTAATCAGATTTTGTTCACAGGCTGTCTCTGGCTACTAACCCAGTTCGCTTTATGTTCCAGGATCAATACATTGCACATTTTGCGTTTAATTTTATTCAGAATGGGAAAAAAATATTAAAGTGATGGATGAAAAATCTAGAATTATGAAAGTTACTCTGTAAATCTTGGAAAAAATGCTCCCATCCGCAAAACCCAGTTGGAAAACAACGGTTTGATTATCCTGTTTATTGAAACAATTGAAACCAAGGGGTTGTATGGTTCTCTATACATACGTATATCCAAAGTCTTTATTTTACAACCCATAGAAATCTGAGTGACTCATTCAATTTATGTTTCAGGTACCCATCATCTAACAATTGACACCGACTGATGTGGCTCTCATTTTTATTTTCATCTTTTCATGCTGTTTCTTATTTCTATCCGAGGAAAATGATATTGTTTTAATGATCATATTCGTTTCTCTGTTCCAGGTTGCATCGTCCATTTTTTAATTTACAATTTTTATCTGTTCACAGACATTTCACCGATGTGCAGTATTTTATTTCTCGATTTCTGTTTTGTGATAATTATATTATTATGATGATGAATCAATAATTGTTCTTCTGTTTCAGATTTAATGATTTTCATTCTAATCAACAATTGTCATTCCTCTTTTTACAGAAACTCCAACAATGCAGTTCATTTTTCTCTTTGCTTGATACTAATCTTTTCGACGTAAATTTTGTCATGATAATGATGCTGTTCTAATGATGAATCAATAATTATTTTTCCGTTTCAGGTATCCTGATTATAATTTAATTGACAATTGTTATTTCTATTTATAGGAAATTCATCAATGTCGTTGATATTTTTCGATTCTTGAATTCTGTGTATAAATATATATTTAATAATAATGATAATTGTCTGTTTTTACTGTTTTGTTTAAATGATTCGTGTGTTACGATGTTTTGTGTATGTGGTAATTGTTTCATGTTAATGTGCGTGTTGTCTTGTGCGTGTTGTCTTGTGCAAGTTTCATTGTGCATTTCTATTTATAAGATGCTATTTCTGTTCGCATATATACGTATATAAATTGAAATTTATGTCTCTTTCATTACTTATTTCAATACTTTCAATGTCCATTTTTGTTTTTTCTTGCATTCTCTCTATCTCTACAGATTCCATTCCACCAGACGGGGGCTGCTGAGCAGATAGTGGTTTGCATATGGCTCTTGGCGATCGTTCCACTATACAAAAAAAAAAAAAAACGAAACGAGCCGGGGACGCTACCTCTTGAACGTATATAATACGTTCACGGGTGGTTATGGAAACGCGTCTATTCAAAGATTTTCCGTATTTTCACAAGTTGATATGCTTTTCATATTTTTCAGTCTGAATCCCAAAGAAAACATGCAGCCTAACAAACTGTAAGAATCTCTTATTTTCTGGATAAAAAATACAGTGGGATAATCTGTCCAAGAAGATTGTGAACTTCGAATTTTTGAAGCATTCGATTATATTTTGCGTATTAGATTAATTTTTTACTCGACCAAAACATCCATGGGGCATCGAAATCTCAGGAGGTCAGGCCGATGACCGGTTGGTTTGACGTAGAATGCCGCATATCCTTTAGAAAGTGTCCGATGATGCAGTAGGACACAATGATTATTTTCCTAGATTTTTTATCCCAACATTGATTTTTTGCACAGGTTCTCGGTGAATGCGAAGAAGATAAAAACAAATAGCATTATTTTACAACCTGCGGAATGTTCCTAGAACAGTTATCGGCCCACGTCACACCATTGACTGATTACGTCAACCGCAAGAACGGTTTGAACGACATCCTTGTGATTGATAGAACTAGGAAGAGCGAGAGATGGAAAAGCAAAGTATCGCTAATGACGTTACAGATTGCCGTTGACGTATACAGCGGCGGAGTAATTAGTGGATGTAGAGAAGTGTCTCGATTTTTTTTTCTTTTTTGCCTACTTTTTTCGTAATAGACTACATTTTTCTCGCATTCAATCTCTCATTTTTATGGATAGCGAATATTTGTTGCGGAATCGTGGTAGATTGAAATTGTCAGGGCTGTACGATATCCCCGATTCCAACAACCGTCTTGCATTGTCCCTTATTCAGCGGTGAATACCTAGTGATGCCTGGAAACGTGTGAAAAATGAATTGCCCGTGGTGGAAATAATTACAGGTCACGGTTCGGCTTGGACCTATAATTGTGATTTAAATTGACGTGTTAGAATATTGAGTACCTGATTATCTCCAGTAAACAGTGCATCGAGAATACCAGCGATGCTCTTGTGTAGCAAAGAGAATATATGTCTACATATTATTTACATGTACAATTACAATGGGGTCTTTTCCTTAATTTTGGCCGAACGGGTTTAAGTTCATTATTCTTAGAAAACATCGTGCCAACGGTTAACTCAATAAACCTGTGTTAATAATGGAACATAACTCATTCATCGAGCCACTTGATATATTTACGAGTAGAGTAATTAAAAGGTGATTAAAATTTTAATAACGTAAGTCGTTAGAAATAATTGAATCTTCTAATTTCTGTTTACACTGTAGAAAAGATAAACGCCCCGTATTAAACCAGGTGAATAAATCGTATGCATCACACACTCTGTTGATTGACTCGCTTCCGGTTAATGTTTTCAATTTTGTCGTGCATCTAGGCCGGAAACACACCAGAACTGATAATCCTTGGATTCCAATTCACCGTCCACGAAATATAACACAAATTAATACGTACATCAATGTACACATTCCTATTTTTTGTACACCTAGTTTTATTTTATTCTCGATAATGATTCGACTGACATGGAGTAGATTGACAACGAGTTATTATATACTCACATAAAAAAGTGAAGTACGATGCAGAGTGACAAATGAATTTTATGAAGGGTTTCCTCATCGTTTGGCCAACCACGCTATGCGGGGCTATGATATACGCTACACTGAGAAAAGGGAAGAGAATTCCAATTCTCACAGTCTCCAGTGCTTGCAGGACCATGTTTTTCCGCCGGAAACCGGGGAGTCCCTCGTACCAAATTGATGCGAGGAGCTGCTGCACGTTCGGATGTGCAACGAACTGAATTCAGAGAGATAAAAATCCGTCAGCTTCCTGCACCTAGTTTTCAAACGTTTAACTTTCCTCTGGACATGCAGTAAAATTCCCGGCACTTCTCGGAAGTGTAAACACCTTACTTTTTCACTTCCGAACACTCCATTCTTCTTTTCGTTTGCCTTACAACTACTTCACTACAACTGCGTTATTTCCAATGATAAAAAAAAGAATACCTTTTTTTGCCTAAGTTTTATCGCCAGTTTCAATCGATTCAGATGCATCCTCTCCCCGTGTTCAAAAGCAGGTCCCGTAGGGTCGTGGTTTAAGAGTACTTCCAGCTCGTAAGAACTTCGCGTGTGGTCCAGCAAAGCTGTTGCAAAGTCCTGGCACTGCCGCCTTAGTTCCTGGAACGATAAATTCCCGAAGTTTGTAGTTACGACTACAGTGGTATTGTTGCGAGGTAGGTAGGTAGTTACGTTAGTCACTAGTCGAAAAAAAAGTTTATTTTGAAGAAGGGAAAAATAATGGTGAATATTTTAATTCAGCTCCGTTGATTTTTTTCGATGATCGATGGCAGAAGTTTCTCCCTGTATTCGAATTAGATGTCGTAAATGCATCATAGTGACGAATTTATTTGCAGTAGTTACTCCTTTTGGTGAGAACTGATACCTATCTTCTGCTTTTATCAGAAAGCAATCGCAAGTTATAAAACTCTAGGTAAGTATCGATCTCCGAAACGGTTTCACTCTCTGCAGTCGTCCTTATCCCAAAGCTGTAAAAGTTCCTACAGTATTTTGCTACAATACTGCTGTTTGTCGAAAAATATCGTATTTCCCCCAACTCGAAGAGCTCAATTCGGTTGATAACGGTTAAGGATATCGATAGATTTTTAGTAAAACTGAGAAGTAACGCAATTCTGCTCCCAGTCCGAATGCCAAGGGCTGCGAAACTGGAGAAAAAAAAAACTTGTAAGGGAGGGTTGAAAAAGTGTAGAAATACGGGAGGAAAGACTGAGTTGATAGCGAAACGGTCGTCCTCTGTTACGGGGCCACGATTTATGTTGGTATAAATCAAAAGTTACTAAGCTGAAGGCTGTATTAGTCGTAGTGATAGGAGAAGTAGTGGTGGGAGTAGAAGCTGAAAAGCAGCTGCAGTTGGATGGCAAAGTAGTGTTGATACTGAAGGATGCGGCAAGACCACCGGTATTCATTCACTTGAATTCCAATCTCCAATTTCAACTCCCCTGGACGCCGTCAGTCTTGTAAGTTAAATCTGGTGGACGCTTAATAGCATCACGTTGACCAGGATTAACTGTGCTTTCCTTTTCGTATATATCCAAATTCCTACGCTGCTGTCCGATATGAATGTCAGTTTATCGAATCATTTCGCGTTCCACATTGACAAAGGTTATCGTTCTATGGCCATTCAGATGCAATTCTATGGTATCCTTTTTTTTTTATTCGAGAACGGTTTCGTCAAATTTTATGAGATATGACGAGATTCATGAACTCTTGTGAAGAGTTCTCAAAGGATAAAGTTCGTCGTAAATCCGGACTTTATTCCTTTTACATTCAGAACAGTCTACAGCGTTGTTTACTAGAAGGGCTTTTGGGGGATCAGGAAAGTTACAGTAACACGGACTTACCTGATACTCGACCTTAAATTCATGTTCCAGGAAAGATAGGCGGCGAAGTTCCCAGGAGAGTTCGAAGGCGGTGAGAATTGGATCCTTGGAAGAAAGTGCTATCAAAGATGGCGACGCCAGAGCTCGATATGCATTTATTCTGCTCCGCGAGTGTCTCAAAGAATCCTCCATTCGTGAAGTCACGCATTCATCGCAGCTGATTTGGACGTGAAAAAAATTGTTCAAATAGTAGGTCAGATCTTTACAATTCACGGGTTACACGAGGTGGATGATTTATACAAGCTTCAATTCCTCAGAGTTTAGAGAAAATGTTCAAAAATTTTTTTCCAACTGCAGTTTCATTCAATGCTTTTCTACTCGACAGCTATCATATTAATCGTCTCAGATGACAATTTATTCAGTGCTTTTGCCTTAATCGTATTTTGTTAATTAGGTCGACTTTGCATCCCGAGATATTACGAGGGTAACTTTCACCTCAGGGGATCAGAAATCAGAAGTCTTCTCTTTACCCTCATTATGCACATTTCCCCTCTGTTTCCCTCGACTTTCTCCCCAGCAATATTCTCGCCATGTTTATCACATGCGTCAGGTTTGAAATTTCGGTCTCAGAGATATCAAAAAATATTGGCGAAATTTATGAAATTCTAATTTCGAAGTATACTAAAAATTCTATCTTTCCGTATAAACAGGCCACACTACTAGTACCTCTGAGATTTTGATATTCAGGATAAAAAAGTAACATTTTTCACAGGGACCAACCAAATCACTCATAAAAACGTGCAAAAGAGATTCTGCAGCTGCTTCTTTTTGGTCGAGTAAAAATTCTCGTCACGTAGATATATTTCATTCTTTGTGACTTTAACCACGAGACCGAGCAGACTGAACAGTCGACGACTGTTATAAATTTAGGAAAACGACGCGCTACAACGCTTCAAGCAAAACTAGCATTACACATTACGATACACCTCTGGTCAGATGGCATTATAACACGAATCGTGAAACTCTATATACGAACACCACAATTTGATCCAAGGCCACCACAAATTTCGTAGATCAAAACTCTATATCGATTCATGAATAGCTATCAACTATAACTTTTAGATACTCCGCGAGACTTGAAAATTATTAACACGCAGAGTATTAATCTTTTTTTCAAACTACTTGAAATACGCTGAGAAAAGTCCGAACGATGATGTCAATTTTTTTGTTAATTATAAGAAAAAAAAGAATTAGTGATTAACGAGGGCGAATTTTAGTCGTTATTGCTACGAAACCTTATACATTCGGTTGGTTAAAATAATGAGGGAAATTAATCAGGATGTAACTTGAGATGTGTATAATACTCACCCGCAGCGAACGTCGTGCGGCATAGGTAATGTTGCTCCTCTGTCTAGCAGAATCTTAATGATTTCGTAATTGTCCCTGTGTGCAGACAGGATCAAAGGACTGATGTCTGGGGTGAAGGTTGCCGTGTCAGGAGGAAGAGCCTCCCAACTCTGCGAAGTCCATATATTTGTAACGTATACTCGCAGACATAATTTCTGTAGTGACTATTTTTTGATTCTTCATTTTTTGTAGGTGAATTTTGTAAAATTTTTATTCGATAATTGGTCGACGTATGAATAAATCTGCGAGTAATTTTATTCGTGAGATATATTTAGGACTAAAAGTCTATAACCAATTACAAGTGCAATCAGCTCACTCATGCGACGGCAATTATCCGAGACGAATTAATTATTACGATACACCGTTTGGTCGGAACCGGAAGGCATTTTTATTTATTCATCAATGTAAGTCACGACATTTAGTGGTTTATTCTATTATAGTTAGGCAGCTGTTACATCGATAAGTTAGCTTCTAATGCCAAAATCGGCTTCACAGATCTGGATATCAGATCAACTCAAATGCCAAGAATAATAACAATTGTGTCACAGTGTAACAGTAGAAATGATAGTAGTAAAAATAACAATATATGCTTGGGAAATTCGTTCGAGGCACTTGACTGAACTCCTGAAAAAAATTTGAGAGTGGTTTGATCTTTGAACGGAAACTCCCATTTTGGATTGCCACATTTCAAGGTTTTGAAAATTGAAATATACGCCGGTTCTCGCGAGCTTCAAAATTCAAACATTAGGATATTTCGATACTTATACCCAAAAAAGATAATACCTAGGTGTGCTACCCACGATTTGATTATTTCGTGAAATAAAACGTTTTTCCTCTCATGAATTCGAATCGTAACTTCTTAAGTTTCATCGTGTTTTTTTTTCCCCCTGAGCATTGATTTTTTATTTTTATTATAACTATTTAGTCTCATTCTTTATATTTGAACCACTCTCAAGTACTCCCGAAGTGCCCAGTCATCCAAAGTTACCTGATGCCATTTTTCCCACTTACCTTAATTTTTGAGTGCTAAATACGAAACAATTTAATACTAGGTGATCATCACAACTTTTCGACTACAGAACAGCTAACATAAAAGCAAGGGGCTATGTCGTTCAACAAAAAGTCGTCGAAAAACTTTCCACGAGACATTCTCAGTCGCTTATGATAGAATAATTTTGAAGTTTGAGTTTCACGTAAAAAAAAAAAAAAAAAAATGAAGAGGCAGTCTTCTGAAATCGTCATACGCGTGCACACGGCAAATTTGAAATCGGTTTCAATGATTTTGGGTGATGGAGAATCACGTAAAAAAGTAGTGAACATTGAAGAGCCCCTTGCATAAAAATTGTTACAGAAATATCCTTCGTCATCGAATAAATATGAACACTGAACATTCAACATCATAGATTTATGAATTCCGGATCTCGCATGCATAATATGATTGTAATAAAACATGGTATCGCATATGGCAAGCGAGTAACATTGTTCTCTTCAGATTAAGAAGCTAACTTATTGAATTTTACAGCTGATAAAAAATTTATTTTAACAAAACTACGAACTGGCAGGCGGCAAGCTGACGACACTGAGCTGCTTACGTGGGGATCTCCACTCCTGTGGAAACTCTCTTCATGTTCAAGGAGGACCTCAACGGCCTCGACAAACTCTTCTGAGATGGCGTGAAGCAGAGCATCTTTGGTATCTACTCTATGCTCTATCAATAATTCCACCATTTCAAGGTTCTCGTTGTCTATCGCCATCAAAAGTGCAGATCTTCCCAAAGGATCCACGCAATTTATGTTTGTGTAATCGGTTTCTTGGGCCCTCTGGAGCATTCTGTTACACATTCAATGGGACTTGGATAATACTCAATTGGATTCAAAGGCGGTTTAATCTCATTTCAGTTCTCGAATTCGCGAACACAATAATTCGAATGAGTTGAACATAATTTAACCAAGCGAGTACGGGTAGGTACTTTATGGAAGTAATTGTGACGTTGGATTGCACCTCGAACATCCTCACGATCTTTTAATGAAACAGAAACAGGATGGATGGCTGGAAGAGAAAAGCTAATTAGCAGGAAGCGGGTAGTTTGAAATCACGAACAGGATGTTGGAAGTACGTGGTAACAGAAATACTGAATGCTTCGAGTTCAGGATGGGCTCGTTGAATGAATTCGTTTATGGATACTCGTCACGTTTGGTAGACCAATTGATATTCAAATATCTGCTAAACCGAATCTTTGAGGAATTTCGTACATTTCTTGTTCCTTGTATCGTGATAAAAGGAATATGAAAAGTAACGAAACATTTGTTGCTGATATGGGAGCAAAAGTTTTGCAGCTATAGATTGAAGAGGTATGACAATTTTTTGAAAGTTTGATCGCGACAGACGTGACCTTTTGACCATTTTTCTTGTTTCGAGCATTGAAATAGCCTTGAATGTGATAGAAAAATTGTGACTTTTGTCAGAGCTGTTTCTCGAGTTTTTTTCACAACTAGCAAGAATTAAGTATTTCGATTTCTCCGAAGTTATGTACAAATCTTTCCTTTTTCGTAGTCCCCGCGATTTTTCCACCTGGGATTAAAATTGTCCCAGAGATTCTAATTTTTTTTTTTTTTATTTTCTCTCTGTTTTATCAAATTCTCTCGTGTTCTCTACCTTTGATGAGAACTCTGTGTACATATAGTTACAGCTTAGACGGTGGAGCTGTAGTTTTGTACATCGAATCGAATTTCGCTGTATTCGTAAGCGCGGTCGATGATCACATTATCTGTATAGGGATTGCAAGGGTCTTTTATCTGCAAAGCCGTTATAAGGAAACGCGAGGGAGTCGTAGTGGATGTTTTGGACCGAGAAGATAGCAGAGAAAAAGACGCATCTAAGCAAATGAAATTCTTCCGTGGTTCTTATTTCTATCTCTTGTTATAATCATGATTTTTTTTACGGCTGTACACTCGCAATCGTGCGGAGCAGAACTTTGCGCGGCCCGCATATATTAGTCGAAGTTTGATCGAAAGGTTGATGAAGGAAGGAAAATTTACCCTCTCGTGCCGCTCGGCCAATTTATGAATCAATCATGGTGCTTGATAATTTAATTCTATGCAGTTTTTCAAATCGTAATGACTAACGATGAACGAACTTTCGTTCTACTATCAATCGGTGGAGTTAGACTTACCTTCTCACCGAGGCAATATCACCGCGTTCAACGGCTAAGAGGTACTTTTTTTCGTCGAGCGAAAGGCTCGCCATTTCTTGATGAGGTCGTACGACGTTTTCCTCTTCCATCATTCCATGTATGCTGTGCCTCTGTGGAATAAAATGGTTTGTCATTTTATTTGCGTCGATCTAAATTTCTTTATTTTCGTTCTTTTTTTCTGCAATACCGCACCGCGTGATGTATAGTGACAACGATGATAAAACACTTCGCATGATCCTTGTAATCCTGAATCGAGTGGGCGAAGCAATTCAAAGACAAACGATCTTTACGAGTAATAATTTTCGTGCACGTGAATTCGGAGGTTGATCTACGAGCAAAATTTTGATCGCATCACGTATGCGGGGATTGAGACTAGTCAAATTATAATCATGTCCAGTTGAAACGTGAGGGTTATATTTCTGTTCCCCTGTATAACTCACTTGAGGTCCAAAATTATTATGCAGTGTGGTACAGGACGTAAGTTCACCTATACACATACACGTACCTACGGACTGAGTTCTGCTTTACGTATTATAATATGCATATTCTATTCATTTGTGAAAATGGCTTTGCATTAAGTATTCGGAAAATCTGCGCATACGCTGCACGCAGATAATAACGTATAATAATAATCCAACCGGTCACTTGGTGAGATTTTGTATTTTTGGGGCATTTATTATTTCTACTTTCAAGTTCGATCGAATATTCAAAGTTCAAGTTACACTTCGGAAACAATTGAAAACCGGAAAGTCACTCACAAGGATGTGATAAAGAATAGACGCCTAAAATCCGACAGTTTTATGGCGTTTTTGCTTTTACAATTCATGCGAATAAATTATTATGTGTTATTTTCAAGTCGTTCGAAATTTTGACCAGCAAAATATACCCGGGACCGTCACATCTAGAATTTACATCTACCGAACTCATTAGTTTTGGAATATTCTCCGATCCTTTGAGTTTGGCGGACGTTTCTCGATCTGATATTTTACACCACTGTACGTAAATCAGGATAATCACGCCTCGTATTCAGTGATGTATCGTGGATTCTAGAATAGCCTGTACCTGGTCCGATACGATTGAACTTGGTCAAACGTACCTTATAGTGTTAGGGAAGCAATCGATGCGGGTTAATTTTGCACGGGTGAAATACGTCGACTGGAATAATCGAAGCTCAAGAATTATACGCGTATACAAAATGCGACTTTATAAGAATGAAAGATGAATAGGAATAAGATCGGGCAATCACCAGTCGTATGAAAGGAGAAGAAAGGAATAATAACAATAATAATAACAATAAGAAGAAGCCATTCGAAAAAAAGCAAAACGATTCAAGCACGAAATTTCTTTTGTACCAAAAATTCTTCACGGCTCGTTATCCCCTCAAGGAGCTTCTTCAGCGACAAAAAAGAAAATTCGCTCCCAGGCCGTTCGATGCTTTATTTTTTTCGATACCATGTATCTGGCGATCGATGATGTCACGTGTTGAGTGTCGTGCGTGACAAATCAGGAACGCGCTCTTACGTAAACTGTAACATTCGACTAAGTGATCATTTCTCATAGGGCTATTACCAGCTATAAATCGGTTCTGTTAAAGAAGAAGCCTATATAGATTGTCGTTTCGTAGTATATGAACTGCAACGGCAGGCTGCGAGGAATTCGTAGAATATATCGTAGCCGATAGCCCTTAGGCGATTACCGACGTAAAAATAATTATGCCCACGGTACAGCATCCAAATACAAATGATTTTTATGCTATGGAAATTAGATCGTTATTTGAATAGGGTTTATTTTTCACTTAATTTCCCCGTGGGTTGATATTCATCTTTTTCATGTTCTCTTTCCGTAATCCTCCTTTAATTCTGTATCATTTTATATGCTATTATTTATGATATAATTGTAGAAAATTATTCGACAATTTTCATTTCGACGTGGCAATTAGACCTCTGTAACAAAAAATTCTGCCATATGAACGCAAGAATTGAGAGTGTCGAGAATCGATGAGATTTGAAAAATGATAAAATTAAAGAAGTCAATAGAGAAAAAGTCGTACAAATTATGCGAGTATGAATATTTAATCGATCCTCAAATAAAAACGTGATAATAAATTCTCGCCTTGCGGAGTGGAATCATCTTCGATTCCGAACAATCAATTTCCCTCCAGCTGCAGTTTTAAATTATTCCATTGATATTGGAAATGCAGCAATCTTAATGCCAGACACGTCAAGGTCCTATGGAAACAAGATCGCTCGAGAAAGATTGATCAATGTGAGACGAGAGTTTTCTTCTACGATCGTCAATTTTTTTTGGTTTTTGGTAGCTATTATTTTTCTTTCACCGACCGCCTACATGCGTGATCAAAACATTTTGGTTTTCGAATCCACACACAGCACGTATAGTATGTAATGATACGCCGATATATTTTGGTCAGCGTAGATTTCCTTGAACAAGTGTTGGCATAGGATTAGGGAATATTTATTAGGGTAGAGTGAAGCGTGTGTAAAGGACCTATGATGGACAGTGTGTGGTAAGGGCGTGGCGCGGCTTGACAATTAGGGAGCGCCGGGGCAAACACGGAGTGCCAGTCTCCAGCGTCATCCGAGTGAGGTAGTTATGTCGTACCCTTTTTATCCCTCTCATTCTCATCTTTCTCGCTCTCCGGACTTTACCACTTTTTACCTGCGGATAGTATATACATACCACACCCCTTCTATGTTCAACGTTTATACGAACCCCAGCCTGCAACCATCGTTTCTATTTCTCTCAGGAATATAGAAGCAGATAGACGTCCTTTGTCGAAGTGTGCTTTTTTTTTATCCTTCTTTTTTTCTCTATTCGGCCTTCGGAGTTTTTCATCACTCCGAAATTTTCCGCAACAAAACTAGCGATCGAACATTTATCGACGAGTTATCTATGGGAATAAAAAAAATTACGAAAAAATTTAAATAAAAAAAGAAATCATCTCTCGTAATGACAAACGAAACAAATTGGAATTGTTTTTTTTTTTAGATCGATTTAAAGAAGAAAAAAAGAGTTTTGTTGTAATTTGACCTGGATGAAAATAAGTTCAGACAAGAGATTGGTTACCATAAGAGCAGCCAACTGGGACGCTTCCCATAGAGATCGAAATTCAAAAAGAAGATAAAAGTTTTGCTGCTTTTTTAGCATCCTGTGCAAAGCTCAAAGTTGCTGGGTCACGCTTGTCGTAGTATTTCTTCCGACAGACTTTTGTAAAAAGTATTTCAAGATCCGGGGCGCGGTAACGAATAGAAGAGCTATTGAGGTAAACCACATAATAGTTGTTGTTCGCTGACTAGAAAGCACCGCTGTCGCGACGCTTCTAACTTGCTGTTACTCCTGCTGCGTCATTATGGCAATTGCGTTCACACCCATAGAAGCAGCTATTATGTGCAGCTAGGAGGTATTCCCACGTCAGGTTAAACTAATAACAAGAACATCATAGACACTTGAACAGTTATGTATTTAGCGTTTGAACAAGGCACCCAACTCTAAAATCCTTAAGAGTCACATTTTTATCGTGATAAAATACTATAGAATACATAATGTACATGACTTTTTTTCCATAAACTAGGATATTTCCGTTTTTCATCACAATTTTCTTGTATATCTTCTTCAACCAATTTCGATTGTTAATTATCTTCTCCGTGATTTTACCAAAATTTTGTTACGTAGTTATATCGTGGGAGGAATGTAGACGATTTCGAGTAATCTGAGAGAAAATTAAGAGAAATAATCGTTGGCATTAGGGAAATGTAAAACCAAAGTCCGGGTTGTTAATTGCAGGAAAAGTGTCGAGTCGCGAGTGATTTAGGATGTTTAAATTCAAATATTTCCTGCTCTTTTCCATTTTCTCTTCATAACGGGAGATCAGCTCTTGTAAAACGACGTTTCAAATGACAAAATGTTGAATTGGCGAAGATTAAGTCGTTCGTTTTACGGAGAAAGAAGAACTTAAGGATGTAATATCATCCCGACAAATCGGAATGATCGTTATATTTGCTCCTAGTAAAACGATCCGACGGATCGTGGGGTAACTTTTGGAGAGACCGTAATTGTTCCTAGAAACTGGAACCTGGAACCCTTGGATATTCCCTTGAGATTCAAAGTTAATATCAAGGAATTAGAGCATCCCAAATCCTGGCCGACAAACTGTTCTGCTCAAATCATCAACATTTCAGACTTAGTGAAAGTCATGTAGAAAGTGTTCTCAAATCTTCTGATATATATTATGTATATTATAATTGCAATATAGAAAAAGATGTATCCCGACCCAAATGTGTATCCAAACACCAATGAAAACACAATTTAAAATTACCTCATATACTTGACAAATTGAGAACGGCCGGATAATAATTTGTATTTTCTCTCTCCTGGATTATCCTGTTTAGTTTGGGTTCCAGAGTTTGTCGATCGGAATTCGTGATTATAACGATAGGCAATTCCTCGACGTTTTTTCTCTCGCAATTTTTCTTTGTCCTACTAGCTTTAAGGTTAGAGATGGTAAACTTTTCACAAACTGAAAAGTTTTCGGTCTAAGGATCAAACTTTGTTCAACTCTATCTTCTAGAGTCTTCGACGTATTTTTTTCATAAAAAATTTAGGGGAGATATCTTTGCTCTCGAAACATTTACCCCATCGTATAGATACGATCTCAAGTATCATCTATCGCTGTGTTACCGTTAAGAGAAGAAAAAAAAAATTATGTATCATCAGAATAGCACGCTCATAAAATTTTTCTGGGATAATTTCATCCCATAATTTACCTTCTTTATTGAATTTATGTCATGAACCGTTAACACCCCTTAGATTTCATCGCATCAAATGAAATTTCACAGGTTGGATCGCGGCGCCGGCTCTAAATCATCCGGTAATACCTATTAGTAGAGATTCAGAATCCGTATTCTCCAACGGCCTAATTTCGGATTTTTGTTTTATTATCGAGAAAATCCAACGAATTGCTCGCAGGAAAAAATCTGCGTGCAGAAAGTCGCAAAATCCTATTTCCAACATGAGTTGTACGTGGATGGATAAAAATTCAATTTTTTCCTTCCTCTAATGTACATTTTGTTAAAATAAGCATTTGTCATCCCTCGCTAACTTTCTTGCTCTAGAAAATTAGTTATAGGTTGAGTAAATAAATGGTTTCCATGTGTTTATAATGTCCAATTCTGCATCTTGTAATCGTAATTTTCTGCCGTTTTAGATAGGTTACATCGAAGATTATACCTCGTGTCTGCCCGAATCCATATATTTTCATATGCCGCTGATGCAGCAGCTAAGTGAAGCAGTGTTTACCTAAACCACATTAATTTTATCGGTTCGTATACCGATTTTAGCAAAACGCATTTCCATCGAAGCAAAACATCCGCCGATCTCCAACCTCTAAATTAGTCGTTCCATTTATACTCGCAAAAACGTCAAGACGATTAAACAATTCCTGGTTCTTTATCTTTTCGTCAAATATCTTCTCTTTTTCAAATTTACATTCATTCCACGTAGAATTCCAACCAGTGTCGAATAATCCGTCAAGCAAATGTATCATGTAGGAGAATTATTAGATATTTAATAGTTTTCGACAGGGAACGATATAACTCGTAATGGTGGAACATGTCCATGCGTTTCAGTTCATAAAAAAGTGAAATGGCATATTTTAATTCCTATGCCTGAACGAATTCGCCTGAAAGGTAAAATCGCTCGAATAAATGCTGCGGTTAATTGCTCCTTTGATACCGTTGTATATCCGATGTAGCAGGTTCTGGAATATCGTGTCTTCCGAAGCGAAATCGAACAATCGACCGCTCTTTGTCAACTCGCTGATCACCCCACAAACGTAGAAACCACGCGTGGCTGTGATGATCATCGCGATAGGGGATTTTGTAACGTTCACTATATACGTAGATATAGTTTAGCTATTCTTCTACGAAGTGGGTTCTGTACTATCTCCCCTAATTTATAGGCAGGAATTGAAACCTGTGGTAGGAAATTTCTCATCGCGACGAAAATTCACACAATAATTATACGGAGTGTAATGACATTAAATTTGTTACCGCGTCTGTAATAGTTATATTACACACCTCATCGTATCGCAATTTCTTCGAGTGCATGAATTTACGCAAAAATATTCGACGACGACGAATAAACGAATGAAAGATTGCTTTTCTGAATCGTGGAATACACAAAAAGTTGAAATAATTTTAACCACCCTCGATATGATATCGCAACGCATAGGGGCTAAAATATGCGTTCCAACTGTCCGAAATATAGTCATAAAATATAATATTACGATGGCGAAGTTAATGGTAAATATACACACGCTGGAGATTGAGTACGTACTTAACTTTTGGTAAACACATATAGAATTTTTCAAACTCCATGCAACGTATAATAGCTGGAACTAGGTGTTAGGTGTATCGTATAAGTGAAAAACATCTTTTATAGGTGGAATGTTGGCAGATATCGAAATTTGCAATCGCGTTATTATTTTTTGCTGACACAAATACTACCGGATATTATGAATTGGCCAACTATTACGATTTCGGTATTCTACGTGCAGTTAGCTTCATAGTGCGTAACTATAACATGAAACGATGTTTGGGCAACGAGCCGATAAACGTCACTCAACTAGCCGGTTGTTAAACTTTAATCACCGCATGCGCTTTGCTTCCATTCCAGCTGTTATCAGCAACTATGAGGCTATTTCCTCTCCATCTTCTTCTATATTTTCTCATTAAGTAACGCGATCATTATATTATCGCACGAACGCAGGAAAATAATTCATGAAAAGCCATTCGAACACAATTGCTGATAATAATAATCAAATGATCCAATTAGTGCTCTGTTTATTGTCGTGGAAATTATATCTGAGATATTTTCTTACAGGTTGTTACGAAGTGCTACTTCGAACTATCTAAATAGAATTTTGGTACTTCGTGTCTTCCTATGGGCGACTTTGATCAGGGTCTGATAACGGATGCGTTTGCGGATAACTGATTTGTGCGGTGAATCGATCAAATACCCACATCAGGAATTGATGTCAGTCAATCACTGAGGTTACCCAGATAATGGTGTGGAGCTAGTAAAACATGGAACCTATTATTGCACGACCTTCCTATAATCAGACCTAATCAACCTGAGAAATCGATAGCAGTGATATAATTTTCCAATACATCGCAATAAAACCTGACGTCGAGGAATTAGGAATTCTCGTCGTCTCAAAAAATTTCCGAGTCAAAATGATACGTAAAATTTTACGAACCTTGACTTTTTTGTCGATTTCCGGTTTTTCTAGGAGGCTTGTAGTCTGCATCGTGGAATGTAGGAGGAGGGGCGGCGGGGGTGGTGCCTCCGGGTCAAAATTGACGTTCGAAGGAGGTCCTCGGAGGAATCCTCCGGTACCAGAGCGCGCCCTCATCGCCGCCGCCATTCTCAGCGGAAACGATACTCCGTCACTTCCTCTTCCACCCCCACCACGATGTCCTCCAGCTGGGCCAATGCCCCCAGTGATGCTATCCTCATCTTCCCCCGCACTCTCTGCAACAAAAAAGACACAGAAATTTAGCAATCAAATGTAATTAAGAGTTACTCAAAGTCCACTTCCTGACCAAAAAATATTCTCAAACTGCAGGGACACGCGGACCTTGAAGGGTGGATCGACGGTCTTGATGAGTAAAATCTCCGGCTCCTTTATCTGAAAGACTGCCGCATCCTGGCTCGGCAAGATGGAAGAAAAAGCTTTCAACTGTGAAACGTAAATTGAACGCTCGCCTAGCAAACGCTCCTCTTCTCGTTATTGCATCAAGCTTTCGTTTGCGTTTAGCTATCGTAACTTATTTCACAAACTATTTACCTTTCCACGAAACGTTTTCGCTATAACTTTTTTCCTAATCCGCGAAATCACCGGTTTATATCGTTTTATCGCTCAACTTTTGGTACGGTATTTCTTCAGTCAAACAGAACAAAAACATGCGGCCAATATATTTTCGCGGTGAAAAATTATGGTTAAATGCGTTCTGCAAATGGTAAGTAATAGCGAAGAGTGATGTTACATCATTCACAAGGGCACGTCTACTACTTGCACCTAACATTCTAACAAAGGCTGAAGACTCCAAGGAAATGAATCTTACAGGCTTGAACTCCCTCAGGACCGTTCAGTCTTTAGCTTACGTGACCCGACGTGCTATTAAAGTATAACCTATTTCATAACTCTCATCATTGTACTGTTTTGCGGCGACTATATGTAAACATTCGATTTTTTTCGAGGTTATTTTTACTCTATATCGTTATTTCTGATATTTTTCTCACATTAATTAAGCCCCTAGCTTTTATTACGAGATATATACATGCGTGACAAAAGAGAATTGAATTTCGCTGAATTCGATATCACATTTAGAATGTAATAGCATGACGCAAATCAAATTGATAGGGTAAAGAGGGAAGTCTTGATTTTTTTATATTCACTGAAAATTCAACCTCGCTTTACCAGAGCCGCTGAGGTACGAGACCAACGTTATATATCTTGAATATTGCTTTAAGCTTGTAATCTTGGTAATATTATTGACAAGTAAAAAGATGAACTGGAGCTACAGAACCTATCAGCGTGTATCGGTGCACACGCGATAGGTCCATGAACTCAGAAATCGATCACGACTCTACAGATGATCCTTTTATAAAAGAAAATGTCCGTAGTGATTGCAATTCACGATCACCATTGGAATTGAACCACCACAAAAATTGACCCGCATCGTATCTGCTTTCCGGAATTTTTCATTTAGCTAAACAAAAATGGATCGCTGAAAAAATTTTTTAAGTGATTTTAACTAACGCTCGATCGAGGCTTTACAGAATCAGTTCGGTATGAAAAGAAGCGAAATTTTTTTTAGTCTCTTTCGCTGGGTCGAAATAAAAAAAAAAAACGAAGGATTCCGCGGAGCAAAGAATTTTTTTTGGAGCTGTAACTGATCTGATGGGTTTAGAATAATACGAGTCATCGTGCAAATTCGATGAACCGTGAGTGAAAAATGATACCCATCATTATTTAACGTTGCGTTTGAAAACACGAATAAAAATATGTCTCGTATCGCATCGGCGTCGTCAGTCACACTCGAGTGATTTCGAAAATTTCTTTCCTTAAAATAAAAAATACGTCGAGAAAAAGAAATGTACGTTTAATTTCAGATCCGACGAGATTCAGCGGGTATGTTACGAGATGTCGGTAGAAAATAAAATCGCAATTAATTTCATACAGAACGGGCGCGATTAAAATCTTGGGGGTGCATCATCGAGAGTAACATAAGTTCACCCTACTGAAATATGCATGAATAAACCCCATAGGTGAATAACGTATACGAAACGGAAAGTGGCGTATGATGAAAGCACGTATCGCGAATATTTCATGATCGCGAGTAGGCATTTTTGTTACAAGATCGATAGTGACAGGCTGCAATTTAAGTCTAGATGGATTTTACGAGTTACATTCAAATCTGTTTCAATTTTAGCAAATCTTTTCTTATGGGATTCGGAGTAAAGTTTAGTTTTGAGATAGGAAATGTTTATGGACGGATTATGTATAAGATTCCAACCCTCCAAGGGGTCTGCTGTAGTTTGGAACTGTTTAATTATGGAATTGCCAAAATTTGCAAGAGGTAAATATTTTATCATATATATCAGCTGTATATAGGATTCCACGTCGTATGTACACTTCTCGGTGTTATATACGATGAATTATTTACGCTATGACGGGAAAGCGCCCATTTTGCCTGCTGAAAATTCTTAATCCTAATGTGCAGGGATCATAAATAAGGTAGCGGTGGTCGCCTGAATTAATTTAAAAATTCCTACAGGATCAGAAATATAATTTTTCGAATTCCCTGTTTCTGAAACACCTACCCACTGAAAGCACACACGTATATTATAATACAGGTGCGGAATGACTGGCATGCAATAATCTTCGTAGACCCAGAGGTTATTGACTCAAAACTTCTGTTGCGTGTTGGCGTTCAGGGGTTGACTCAATCTCGCATATTCATGAGATACTGCGCAGGTTTGCAGTTTACCCATGGGGCAAGATTACGCTTTTCGAAAAAAAAAAATCCGCTAAAGCAAACACTAGCTTTTTTTCCTTTGTTTCTTTAGCTTTCATGTTGCAGTAACGCCTGCACGTAAGGCTAGATTCCCGCTTCATAAATCGTAGCACGATGTGAGATTATTCGGTATACAAATTACGCCATCATCTCTATAATTTCAATTCGAGATTACCGTGCATGATATCAATGAAGATCAGACTTGAGCTTCTGTACGAGGAAATTAAAAACCGATCGATAACCTTTTTATTTCATGTATAACTTTTGGGTCGCACCGATAACTTCCAATTTATTTCTACAAAAAAAAAGTTCAAGTTTTGATAAAGTCCGAGAACAAGAAAACTTCGACATTTGACTGCCTCTTCAGCTTGATAACTAGTGAAAAGAAATGTAAATTAAATTCACTACGTAAGACTGCGCGCATTGATTTGAAATATCTGCAAAAATTTGTTGGTTACCCAGAATCATTTCCCACGTATTTTCAGTTTTTTTGTAATATTCTCTTACAAAAAAATTTTGTATTATTCTCGTAGAATTGTATGATAGGGTTTCTCAAGAAATTTCAAGTTCTTCGTGATTTGGATTATCCTTAAAAATTGTCCGTGCGTTTCAATGTTGAATGCTAAACCCAGGGTTAAATACCAGAACGAAAGAAAGAGATCGATGCTCCGAGTTTGACCGACTCAATTACAGAGAGATATTCACTGCAGTGTTTCTGAGAAAATGCATGCCTGCATATGTGCAAAAGATACGATAATGTTAGATAAGTATTATGTGAAGGGTATAACATAATAACATCGATAGCGATCTCTCATTTCAGTTAATCCTCTGCATGCGTGAAAGAAATAAGCTCATGTTTTTTAGTGTCGCGTGTCAGTCGCCACTCTAGAGTTCCCCATATAATCCCCATATAATGTTGTATTAAACCTTGCAGCGATAGAAAGCTTAAATAGCTATGTACACACCATAGTTATATGGTATATACGTATAAGCGGGGAAAATATAACGGAGGTGACAGTTTGCTGGACAGGAGAGACAAGCAACAGGTATCAGGGTACATAAAAATAGGGTCAACTACGTAAAGCAGCAGGCTTATTTCCTTCGGGATTCGTTTCACCCTACCAGGGATTTTTGGAAAATATAATGGTCCATCATTACGGTATTTGCGACAATTCTATCCCCCTCCCCAGAGGTGTCAATTGATTGATCCCCCGTCCTCTGAATCGAAAATCAATTCATCAATTTATTGGCCCAGCCAAAAAGGGGATGAACTTGTTCCTTGATTGACAACGAATCTTTTTTTCCTATCCCAACCCATTCTGAAGCTTTGATCAAAACTCACCCTGTATATCTAGCTATCAATCCACGAAAAGAAAATACTTCGTACAGTTAAATTTTTCAGGTCTTCATTCGATTACCGATAACCTATATTCTTTTTACGATCCGCAGCTACGGAGGGCTCTTTTCATCTCATACATTGTATTTAGTTGTATGACGTGTGCGAAATGAACCATCATGACGTCACTATGTTCGCGGTAAATTCCAACGTCATTCCGCTCGTAAAAATACCTATGCAATGTTGGTACGTAGCGCCATATGGATGATAGCTGGATCGAGTTTTTGGCACATGGAACGATCTCACGATCTGAGAGTGGGCGCGGAATTCGCAGTTTGAAATATAAATCACGAACTATAATTGTACGTTAGGAGATATAAGGAGACATCCGAACCACCTGTTAATAAATTCTTCGCGATAGAATCGAGAGGTAAAAAATTAAAACATTGGCATTTATCTTTTTCCTATAATATACATAATTAATGCAAATATCTCAATCACGTAACAGTTATTCTGCATCAAAATCAATCGATCTCAAATTTTCAGGGTTGTAGATATTTGATTCGCTGCAACTGTTGCGATCAATTTATGGAAAAAAAATTATTCATACATTCGATCAATTTAAAAACTTCAGGACATTCGAAATCGTGTATGAAATAATACCTGCTTTAACATCATTCTATCATCGGTTCAAAAACACGAATAACAAGTAATTTGCTATGGGAACGTAAGCGCCGTCCATTCATCGCCAGTGATAAATAATGTTTCCGGTATTTATGAGGCATTACATCAAAACTTACAACCGAATTACTTCATCATTAGCGACCTCATTTATCAAAAGATACAGAGGTATTTTTAGAAGAAGCGTTATGGAGTATTCATCCGTTTCTTTATCCTTGAAATTTTGTACTTCATTTTTTGTGAATATTTTTTTTTTATTTATTATTATTCTCTTCAGGCACTATACACATCTTGAGACGGTGGACTGTTTGACCTGATTTTAGACGCGGACGCAATGAAGGTTAACAACCTGCAACGTCTACTGCACTTTGCCCAGTACATCCGAAAGCGCATTTAAACCGATATAGTTGTAAACAGAGTAACCGCTGGCTATCACGTTCAAAGAAGGGTACCATATATCCTACCATAATAATAAGGCTCCCGGTGTTTTGAACCATACAAAATGCATGGAAGTAATGCTGCGATGTCGGCGGCGATGCCATTTGAATTCTCTAAGCTCTGGATTAGCAGAAATATTAAACCCAGGGATATAATAGGGATCCTTATGAGTTACATGAAGTTGCTGCACGTGGCGTTCTATATGGAATTAAATGAAATCTATGATTTCACTCTGAATGACTTCACAAATATTACTATTACGCAAATATTTCATTAATATGATTGATATAGGAGCTTTTTTTTCTCGTTTATTGATAGCATTTTGTCGATAGAAATTTCATTCAACGCGTAATATAGCACGCAATGTGGATCGCTACCGATATTATGCCTACGTAACTGATATTGGTATGACGTCAGATTAATACCCATGTGGCTATTAAATATATAGGCGCGATATAGATGGAATTTGCATTCCTGCGTGTATTATGTCGTTGACCGTTGTAATATATAGATGTATAATATCCGTAAACATCGAGAATTTACGTAAGCATTAAGCTTTAAAGTTATACGCCTATCTCCAGCTGACTCAATTCATAGTGCGGAACTTGTAATGTAAACGCACTCGGTGACAGACTAAGCAGGTGCTTTATGTACCAACGAAATCTGTTTACATGGAAATCCAGACGAAAGCTGAACACAATTCATGATCTCACAGCTTTGCGTTATACGTATTGTTGATGTTTCAGATAGACTCTCCGATGAAGCATGCGACGTGTTGTTGTATTATGTATTTATTATTATTATCTTTTTTTTTTTTTGTTGAATGTATCAATGCGGAATCACAAATTCACGACGGTCGAGAAGCAAATTTGATCCACAAATTCATCAAAATAATCCGCAGGTGTAAAATGGATGAAGCACATCACCTGAATTTCGGAGATGCAGGCTATATAACCAAAACCTATTGATCACGGAAATTGCCATCAATCGACAGATAGGCCGGCGAGCCAAGTTCCGCTAGATAATTCCATCCATCCATGTATCTGGTTTGAATTGGATTCTTCTATGACCCGAAATTTCCCTCACCTTCCGCCCGGGCGGCCGAACAATTTTTTTGAGTCAAAAATAACTTTGAGAAGATCTTAAGTGGAGCCCTGTGAGCCTGATCTCTATGCAAAGAAGCGAGCAGAAGACGAACGAAATCAACGTTCATCATGTGTAAAAAAATCTTATTATTTTCACCATGTGACATGGTTTTTGAAGGATGAATTAATGCACCACATTTTAAGAATTGGAACGCATTCTTCAGGGTACACAACCTTCGTTCGGGAAATGAATTTTTGAGTCTCCACAAACATCTGCGATAAAGTGTAATTTGGATGAAAATTCAGCAGACCCAACCTCCCCATGGATTGATCATTTTATCATCTAATCATAGTTCGACGGATCTGACGACCGTGGAGAGTAAATGAAAAATCAATACTTTACTACCCCGTAAGCGCTTGAACTAATTGTCTGACCTCAATTGATTCATCTCATCGCAGTATTGCAGCAAATGCGCTTACGCTAACATTACAATTTCGGAAAACTTTTACAAAGAGAAATCCTGTCATTTCTATACAATAAGTTGATTTCGGTGGTAAATGTGGTTTGAACTTTGTGGCACCCGAAAGTAAATGCGCTGGACAATACATATTTTATATTTTTACCGATCCATCAAGCCGATCGAACGACGCAATTTTAAATGAATCAAAAGAGGAAAACAAATTCACGAGTTATTTCGTACGATATAAAACATGGAATGTGGTTCCTATCTTACATTTTACTCCCTATGATAAAACTGTATAATACAAGAAGAAAATACCGTAAGAAGTGTTTTTGACAGGAAGAAATAATTTTGCGACGCTCTTATTTTCTCCCTTTTTCTATTAATTTTTTCCATCTTTTTCTCTACTCTCTCTTGATGTCGAAAGATTTCATGTATAAACAAAAGCGAGGTGAATTGAAAGAACTCTATCGGGGAAAAAAATGCTTCGAAGATTAAGAATATCTGCTGCACATGAAGCGTAATGAGAAATGTGTAAAAGAAATAAAATGCCTTGTGAATGTCGAGCTATTTTATTTATTATTTTTTTTTTTATTCAAAGATCCGTGCTCATCAGGGTTGTCTTTTTATCGGTAATTTTCGGATTTTGATCGGTACGTCTCCTCGATCTTTTTTGTCATGAAAATCACGTAGTGCACCGTATCAATTTGCTTATTATTTGCCCTGCGAGCCAATAAGAAGAACCCGAAGGTTGTTCGGAAAGCAATTTTACTGCCACCTGGCATTGACGTCTATGGCAAGGCCGATGCCCTACGACTTACTAAATCCCTTAATCGATGTGTTTCTGCTCGCCAAAACGATCGCGGAGTTCCATTCTTAGCCAACGTCCTCTCGTTTATGGCGGCCGTTTATGACAGCGTCTTGTATGTGTGTTTTATACATCATACATCTCGACGTCTTGACGTCTTATCGCGGCTATATAAAACCGTTGGATATTTTTCTGCCTATACGTTTATGCTGGTATAGAAGTTAACATGTAAACGAAAGAGATAAAAATATGTAAGTATATTCGGTACGAGTTTCGCGGTCGGATGAATAGCAACGAAACTTTGATATTGGTGTACATTACATAACATATAGTTTCCTCAGGAATTACGAAATAGAATCTAAACTACGTCGATTGAATCAATAATTTAATATTTCTAAGCTTCCAAGGTTTTCGATTTCTACCTCCATTCGGGAAATATGATTCTACCATATTCTATACATGTATGGCGATATGAGAAAAGACTGTAACTTTTCTGACTTTTTTTTTCAAACAATATGATCTTATCGAAAATTTTTAGGCTGTCGAAGGAATCTCCTTTTCAGACCAAAATAGTCCAGAGACGTTTTCGCTTGATAAAATCAGGATTTGACGCCGTTACTACAACTTCTTTGACTTAAAATTTTACCATTCGTTACTTTTTGCAAGTGCATTGTAACGGATTAATCTAGTTTACTGTAGTAAACAGGATAAACACACGTATCAAATATTTGTCTCCAATCAACTAATTGTAAGTTAAACTCATCACTTATTACGAAACAAACATTTTTCAGTCTCATTAGCTCGTGTAGTCATAGCCGCGCGAATTTCCGCATCAACAACGTGTAGATGGAGATCTACTCAACCAAGTGAACTCGAAATGTTAACCTATACATATATTCATACCTGGGTGTGTGTATTATTGAACTTTGCAGAAACGCCGATGACCTCAGTCGTAAGAGATGACATAACTTTGGTGGACAGCATACAGATAGTACCTACTTACCAACGCACGTATGAGATATGCCGACTCGTGATACCGCAATCAAGATCCAAAAAACCGAATAATGTAAGGAAAGGTCGACCGAAACTACTGACCTTATGTAACGGATTGGGTAACTACTAATCACTGCCTGCTTATATTCAATTCTCACCGAAAAAAAAAAATTTAGATAATTCAAATTACGTGCATGGATTGAAAGATTTCGCTGACCGTGCACAGTAAATTTTTTGGTTTGGAAAAAGGTTTGAATGACAAGATTTGAGAAGATGATGACGAGACACTGAATTTAACGTCGATCGTGTGTGCGATATAAGTGGCAATCTTAAACTGCTCCGATATGGTAATGAGAGAGTGAACAGTGTTTCATGGAATCCAAGAAGATTCCGTATCAGTAGTTACTAATGGGGGTGGAGACTTTCATCGTTCCCAACGATTGATTTTCGGATGAAGAATACTTCGACGATTAATTCAATTAAGGAAGTAAAACTCCATCAGGGAAGATGGGTCAAAATCACGTTTTCGATTCGAATTTCTTTTCACGAATAAACGGACAACTGATGAAATTCGATCGGAGTAGATCTCCATCTCCTATTCGACGTGGTATGGCATAATCAGGTCGTTACCGGGTGAATGTAACTGCAGGCAGGGAGTTATCAGGCTGGTCGCTTCCATTTATCGTGTGACACTTTCTGAGGAGGCTGTTCGTCCAAACATTCATCACCCGTGACCCTTAGACCGACACCCGCGTGCGATCGGATCGTTTACTTTACTTGCACTTCAAATGGTTTCGCTTTGATCATTTCCTTCAACGTTCTAGATGCACGCGCTTGGCAAACTGGTTTCATAGGACTCCTACATGTGTAATGTGTATACAAGGTGTCCACGAGCTTATACCGTACCAATTCTGGTTGCCTGCCGCTGGGCGCCCGCCATAACCCATCACGGGGAGCTAATACGGGTCCAGCAAAGGAGGTATAAAGCAGAGCGCTCACTCTCGAACTAACACTGTTTGAATATCGTCAGCGTTGACATTTGAGGCGCAGATGCGCTCGGCAACCAGGTTTGCTGCGGTGTGAAGTCGTGGACACCCTGTATATCAGAAATACCTTGGGACGTAAACGAGATCTCTAAAAGCTTTGAAAAGTTTGAAGAATGCTAGTTTTACAGTTTACGCAAGCTGCATCCGTGCAGATAGCGAAATCTCTTCGGAAATATGTTTTTCAACGATATAGAAAAGCTACGGTGTTCCGCAGTTCCCCTCAGATTCTTTACAAAGAATTTGTTTATTTCTGTTCAAGGAGGATCATCAAAGTACCCGGATTTTTTCATTATTTTATTATTTTTTTCCTCAATATTCGCATGGCTCAAGCTTGCCTATCGCAACTTTATAGAATTACGTTGTAAAGTTAATCTACCGCAGATAATCGAAAATTGAAAAACGAATGACCCCGAGCTTTTGACAATTCTGCGTTCGTTAATCGCAATTTCCTGGAGAAGGATGAGTGAACGTTAATATCGGTGGATATTGGTGCAACGCGCGTTATGGGAAATATGGATGACCATCCGCAATTTTTTCGGATCGATGAGCACCTTCGCACAATATGCTGGCGACCGTCAAGAAAAACTGATATTGCAAAGAACATGGTATGTGAACATATCTTTCTTACAATATTGCCTAAACTATTATACATGAAGGTATAACAAAGTGACAAAAAATGAAATCGAAAATTCAATTCACTGAACAAAAATCTATGTGCATTGTACGCTCATGCCCCATCGAGTTAGAATGGAAAAAGAACCTACGGCAAACCAGAAATTGAACAAAGGAGAGATTACGTGTAATATTTAATGCAAACTACCTATCTTTGCTTACGACTGATTTGTTTAAGGATAAATGTCGGAACGTGACGAATGAGGTTTCACGAAGCTTGTAAATTGTGGTATTTAATCAGGAATTGTGGGTACCATAAATCCTTGAATCGTGACGATTTCAACCCAAAAGAATAAATTCGTCATACTTAAAAATGAAAGAAGTTGAAAGGATCTTTTCTTCGGCGTTACAGTTTCGCGTGGACCCGGTTAATAATAATAAAAGTAACTGGGCAGACATTACCCCGACTGGAATAATCTCGGTTAAATACAAACTACGAAAATTAAGAATTTTAATGTTTTTTTTTCTTTTATTTTTTTTACTCCATCTAAGGGCGCTCAACCGACAGTGGTTATATTAACTTGATTAAATTCGTAATATGGGTACGCAATTGTGAAAACATTTTTCTAATCTAATTTCGTTTTCCTCGCTCAATTGCGTCCTCATTACACAGACTTCTCCGCTAGATGAAGTTCGCTCAAATAACACATAGAAATCACACATTATAGGTATATGAAGTTACACATGTCCTTATAATTTCCTGACCTACATTTAAGCACAAAAAAAAGAAGAAACGCTTTTCAATTTATTAAGATAAATGCAATTTACATCAGAAATAATGAAGAATTAAACACCTGATATTGCTAAGCAATGTAAAGTTGTTGACACGCTCGCAGAATACTGCCAAAGAAAAAAGCTAATAATGCTGACAAATATAAAAGTTCCTTCGTCAAAAGTAGAAATAACCTGTGCACCCGGACGTTTTCCGCAATTCAAGGAAGCTCCCCTAACATCTTTCTTCCGGCGCACAGTAATATAAAAAAGAAAAAAGAAAGGTAATCTGAAGCACAGGCAAGTTGCTAGTCAAATTAAGTCCGTGGACATTGGTATAAACGTCACATGGGATCCCGTCAAGCTTACCAATGTTTACAAACTATCATCCAGGATGAAAAAACCTAGTTCTTGAAGAAACGTTGAAGAATCTACAATACAGAATGACATTGTGTGTACAGCTATTTTATCATCACGATCTAAACTTTGTGAATTACCCTCATAAATACAGTAACACGTATAGGATAAATTTGACTTAATCAAATATCGTTTACTGGGCATCAAAGACTGTCAGATACGTATTCAGTACATCAATTTTCCATTGATCATGGGCGATAATCGGAATGAAAAATTTTCCGACCGCTTAGTAGACTTGTGAAGTAATCGTTGATTATAATACCGATACTCTAAATGCAGATTTTATTCACATTGTGTTATTATCAAGAGCGTGGTTACAGTAGATAGCGAATCGATGAATCGATTACCTTCGCAGTGGACCGTAGTTGTGGTTAAAATAATTACCTGTAGTATAACTAATTCATCATTCTGAAAGAGATGTGTTGAAAATTAACGAAATCACATAGTTATTATGTATCATGTTTAGCCAATTGATTTTCATAACCTATTAAAACTGCAGAGAATCGATGCCAGAATCGATTAATAAAAAATTATACAAAGGTTCAACGTTCCTTTTGAATGTATATTGAAATTTAATGGGAAAATCGATGCGGAGTTTTGCCTCGGAATTTCCAGCATGCACGTTCATCAGTTCGCAAGAATCTCAAATTTCACTGCCATGGACAATTCTTGTACTTCGTCGCCGTATCATGTTTATTTATGGAATTTCGCGTAATTGAAGCGCGCATATATACCGATGATTGTTACGTGATTGCAGATTGTGGTCGAGAAATCATCGCTGTGGGGGGCTAGTTTTGTTTGCTTATTGTCAATTAGTTCCGATCATCGGTATCCGAATTATCTGTGAACACCTGTTAAAAAAATTTGAATATCAAGACAATGACAGTAATAATAATAATGATGCACTGTCATTCTGAATTACGTTTATTTATTTTTTTATTCTTAACCATTCGGTTTTTGTATTCGGAACACAAATTTTTAGCATCCTCCAGAATTTCTTCATTTATATACGCCTTTTGTAATATAACTTCCTCAATTCTCGTAACATTTTCAAACGTATGACGAATATATTCATTCGTTCCAGGATTTAATGACGTAATCCTCTTGTAAATTTCTCGCGCATCAACAGCTGTCAGATAAGGGTAATATAGGTAAAACACGCTTGAAAACATTTTCTCCCATTGATAACGCCCTGATAATATTGGATTACCGAGAAGCAATTTAAACCGGCAAACACTACAATATCCTGTTCATGTCACGATATGCGTATTACACTTACCTACATAGTATAACGCAGAATATCTAGTTAAATGAATTTATATTGAATCCAATCCTTTGAGGCAAAAGCAAAAGCAGTTGAGCGTTTGTCAGAACTTCGTGCATTTGAAATTCTAAATGTTTTTTTGGAACGAGAATTTGAATGAAAAGGCTCGTTAGGCCACTGAATATTTCCAAATTGTGATCTCACCATAATCGACCTTAAATTTTCTGCCCAACATATATTTTTTTTTAATAATTGAAGCGGACGAATAGTTGCGCTTCAAGCTACTTAGGATCTTCAGGTAGACAGAATATTACCGAATAAATTGATATAAATGTGCAGTTTTTGTTTCAAAAATTATAATCTGGACATGAATCGAGCGATCTGTGGGTTACCGGCTATTCCGCTGTATGTGCAGCTATAAATAGGTCGCCGTTACAATTAAGGCGAGTATCTCATTACTTTCTTTTTACACCGCCTAAATACACAGAACGGTACGTGGCGTCAGATGCGCGTTTGTTTTCGGAGAGGGAGTCGTTACCCTTCGTGTAATCGAAGTTTTCCTCGGATTTTTCCTGCACGTCGAAAAATCGTAAATTGCTATACACCGCAGCTCACGTAAGTCTATTTCGTACGAAGATATCTAAAAAACAATGTACCCTCGTAATGCGATGTATAGCGAGTATATGTATGTTATATTCCAATGAACGAGATACGCATAAATGAGTAGAAGTACCCAGTTACCATCATTACATGGATATTCTACTACCTAGAGATCGGGATGGGCGTTGGAATTTTTAATCCACTTTAATCAATTGAACAAAATTTTTTAAAGGTCATGTAAAATAGCACGCGACAGCTGAGTTAGGAATCTCTGGGTGGTTAAGAAAAAAAAATAGCTCAGAAAACGTGAACTGAGTTATATGAATTTGCACGACACATTAATTAGTACATAATTATATTTGGTTTGAATTTCAATGTACATGTGTCTTCGCACTATGGAAATTTAGCTGAACGATTTTCAAACGGCACAATTCTTTTTCATCCAGATATTCTCCGGGAGTTTTGTATTGTAACCGCGTGACTACAGAAAAAGTTGAAATTAAAAGGTGAACTGAATTTCCCAAGTGTATTGAACTCCGTTTATCGTTGCCTACATTTTATCATTTTATTTATCGTAATTTTTTTTCTTTTTCATTTTAGTTTTTGCTACAAATCGAGGAGAGTCGTTGACCCTTACTGAACTCTAGTAACGGAAGGTCGTTGCCGGCCCCAGTTGGTTTGCCTGTCCTTATAAAAAGAAAAATAGGAAAGTACTTGTCATCGCGACCCAAGATCGTCCCTACGTCATAGATTTTTTCAGTTTAATTTAAAGTGACGAGACAATTTTTCGAACGACGATATTGCCCTCACTTTTCCCATCGATTCCTCACTCTACTTTTAAAAATAGGCAAACTTTTATAATTAAAAGCTTTAAAAAGTGTGACACTGTTTACCATCTCGTCCCACGACACCCCATCCCACTGCAGCAGAGTCATTAACAGAATAAAACCCAGCTGTACAGTGTCAAAGACTTCATTCAAACGCAACGATTGTTCTTAGGCCTCTTGATTATTTATTTCTTTGTGGATTTATCTTTTGACTTTTATTCTTTTTTTTTTATAATTCCTTCGGCTCATACATATGGAATCAAATGAATGCCAACGATCATTTCATAGATCACAAGATTTATGGGGCTCACAACCTGGGCATGTTAAACTTTCTCCTCAGACGTTCACCAATAGTTATAAAGTTACTAATCCTCTCGTTACTTCGGATAGTTGATGAGTAGATGTCGCGCGAAAAACTTGAGAATCAAGATATCAGACTGGTTAAATTACCTTCTGTACAAAACCAAAACAAAAACAAGCGCAAAATTCTTCTGAAGTATTTTCAACATTTCGAAGCAATCTCAATATTCGAATTTATTATAGACATCTTTCATTTACAGGATTTAAAAAATTAAACGCATATCTTCAAAAATCATACATTCTTTCGCAGGATCTCATCAGCCGAAGAATAAAGACAATCTTGATGTAATTATTTAACCCGGAGAAAAAAAATAACAAAATAAAAAAGCTTGAACAAAAACTTGTTTTTGCTAACAATTCGTGAGCGAGTATGCCGGTGAAGCTTGAGGTCGGTAAATGAGCTCTGCTTTTTTTGTTTCCGATTTTTTTTTGTGCACGAGTACGCGGTGTTGAAACGTTAAATGAGAAGGGTGTGCATGTGTACAGGTGTCTGTTTTAGAAAGACGCGTTCTGAAATCAAAAATTCGACATGACAAACGTACAAGTGAACACCTCCGACGTAATATCGTGAAAACTCATGATCGCAAACGGAAAAAAATCTTATTAAGTACGAAAATTGAATTTCGGTTAATTTCACCCAACAAAATATCACTCGTTTGCCTTCTCCTTGAAACCATACAACTTTTGTCTCAACCATTTTTGGACGGACAGCATTAGTTTTCGATACATTTGAAATGTATCCTTTCGAATGGGACATCCGGTATATATTATGTATACAGCGTACATTTACCACCAAACTCTGTGTACTCCAAAGTTAAACTTGTCCCATGTTTGCCGACAGTGCTAGATGTGGGAGATGGTAAAGCCCTGATTTCATTAGGTTCAGTTTCATTTTCGCACCAAAAGTGATCCGCTTGGTCGCAGCGGCTGCCACACACAAAGGGTCCAGAAGACGTATCGTGTCAGCTGAGACTAAAGAATGTCCAAATTTGGAAATGAAAAAAAATATTAAGCTCTACAGAAGCACTCATTCGAATTCGGGCCAATGACACGAGACAAACGTCAGAGAAGTGTCCTACGATCGATTTAAATCTTAGATTTTTGACGATTTTGGGATCAAAAATCGACATTTTTGTTGTTGGTTTTTTCTATGTGATTCTTACGTATTTTGAGCTCAGGAACACGAATCTGCAAGTTAAATTGGTCTATTTATAAAATTGATCGAGTTATCGCCAATTTATCGTTTTGAAAAGTGAAAAAATGAAGATATCTCGATCGGATTTATTCCCAGCTTAATTTAATTGAGGGATTCGTGTTCCTGAGGTCAAAATACGTTAGAAAAGTGTCCTGCGATCAATTTAAAAAATACTTCATTTTTGGCCCAAAAATCGAAAAAATCCAAAGGGGTATACCTTAGATTTTTGTCGATTTTGGGGTCAAAAATGAAGTATTTTTAAAATCGATCGTATGACGCTTTTTTAACGTATTTTGACCTCAGGAACACGAATCCGTTGACTAAATCGAGCTACGAATTAATCCCATAGAGATATCTTCATTTCTTCACTTTTCAGAGCGATAAATTGGCGATAACTCGATCAATTTTTGAGATAGATCGATTTAACTTGCGGATTCGAATTCCTCGGCTCAAAATACATAAGAAAAGTGTCCTACGATCGATTTTAAAAATACTTCATTTTTGACCCCAAAATCGACAAAAATCTAAGGTATACCCCTTTGGATTTTTTCGATTTTTGGGCCAAAAATGAAGAATTTTTAAAATCGATCGTATGACGCTTTTCTAACGTATTTTGACCTCAGGAACACGAATCCGTTGAGTAAATTGAGCTACGAATTAATCCCATCGAGATATCGCAATTTTTCTGCTCCGAAAAGCGAGAAATTAGCGATAACTCGATCAATTTTATAGGTAGACCAATTTGGCCTGCAGATTCGAATTTCTGAGATCAAAATACGTAAGAATAGTGTTATACGATCAATTTTGAAAATTCTTCATTTTTTACCCTAAAATCGACAAAAATCTAAGGTATACCTCTTTGAATTTTTTCGATTTTTGGGCCAAAAATGAAGTATTTTTTAAATTGATCGCAGGACACTTTTCTAACGTATTTTGACCTCAGGAACACGAATCCCTCAATTAAATTAAGCTGGGAATAAATCCGATCGAGATATCTTCATTTTTTCACTTTTCAAAACGATAAATTGGCGATAACTCGATTAATTTTATAGATGGATCAATTCAACTCTTGGATTCGAATTCCTGGGCTCAAAACACATAAGAAAAGTGTCCTACGATTGATTTGAAAAATACTTCATTTTTGACTCCAAAATCGACAAAAATCTATGGTATACGAATTTTCAACCGGTCATCTTTTGGAAACGGTGCTTCGGAGACTAGCTACATGTTATATACGTAAATTTGCTCAGCTCGGCCCCTCTATCACCCCTTCAAATTTTTGCATTGTGTTCTGAGACACCCTGTGCAAAACGTCGAAACCAATTGATTTACGCACGTGTTACTTCGTCAATTTTTCCGTAGAGTGCGTCAAGCTTCGAAGTTCATTCCAGCTCCCTTCAAGGTTTGTTATTTACTGTTTACTTCACCATTTCCTAGCACTGTACTAATTACTCTTCAAATCGTCTGACTGTTTAGTTTCACTTCGATATAGTAGTTAGTTTCAGTTAAATGATTTCCGGTTCAAGTCGACAATTTTCCGGCGGAAAAGAAAGTCGTTGAGATATATTCCTGTCATATCTACGAAGTCAACTACTTATCCCCGATCCCTACAACCCTTTTCAGAGACTTCTGAAAACTTATTTAATTAACACTTTGACTTCAGTGTATGTATATAAATGAAAAATGTAACCTAGTTTTCTGTCCGACATGTTACATAGGGTGCGATTCGCATATAACTCGAAAAATTACACTCTAGCTCATAGTAAGATTTGTGACGGTATAATTATCGAGAAAAAAAAATAATACGCGTTCAATTCTTTGAGAATAATTCGCCAAAATGACATATCGTTTTCAGAATAATCGTACCTACACCCACATATCCCACAATCCCAGAGCTAGACTCACGAAATACGAAGAAAACTAGATAAGAATTCGTGTAGCTGATGAAAGGAAAAAAGAACATTGCCGCGATATCGTTTGAATTTATATGGGATTGTTCGAAGCGACTGATAGAAAGTCTTAAATCTGAAAAGGGGCTGGTAGCTACGCTTCCTGTTCACATTCCATTTCACATAGCTGTTTGTATTTTTCATGAGGTTCTCAATCTCTTGAATTGGATTGTCGAAATAGAACAGTATAGAGGGAAAAAGAACACCTTTACTTCCTCCTTTATACACCAACCTTTCACGATGTATTAAAATGCAGTAGCCACTATATGCTATGTTCTTAGAAATAATCTTAAAAGGGTGGTGTCACGATGTATACATATGTCTGAAGAAACTACCAAGACAGGATACGTCGAGAGTACTTTGCACAATCATGAAAATCTTGAGGTCGAAAACCCGGATGTAAAAATATAAACTCCAAAAAACTTAAAATTTCCATCCACTCTGAAGTGAGCTGGTGCAGACAAATAAAACATATATACCTAACGATGTATAAGTTTTTTTTTCCTGTCTCTAAGGATGGCATGATTTGAATATACATATACGTATACCTTATATTCCTTCCGAAATTGTAACTTTGCGCTTTCGGTAAGCTCAAAGGATTCTTTTCATCCTTTTATTTTGTTAAGAAGCTTCGATCTGAAAGGAAAAGAAGAGGGGGAGGTGGAGAGAAGAATATATCGTTTGGTTTGAGGAGATGGCGATAAATCCATTTTGGTTCCGAGATCCCAGCGATCATTCCGGGGTTTATACTTACAAAAAATGCAAAGGTACATTCACATATGATTCAACGACGTTATATTTTAAAAATTATTTCAAATTGAATTGCAGTGTGCAATTCGCAATCAGTTCGAGCTGGCAAAAAAATCGATATGAGATAGACGTTGAGGACGATAAAATGAAAAACTGCTGCTGCTGCTGCAAAGTAAAATAATAGAATAAAAAATATAATAAAGAAAAAATGTAAGATGAATAGTACCTTTTCTAGAAAGCAAAACGCGAAGCGATACGATTCACCGCCGAGTGGTTATTATAGGAATTTGATAGCATCGGTATTTTTCTTCTCACGTCGAATTTTCGAGCGAATATCTTACTACAAGTCAAACACAAATCCTCTCAAACTTCCGCTGGTCTAAAAGGATTTTGCCTTGACAAAATTGGCTGCAAAACTCGACCGAGGAAGTGGGATGTATAACACGTATATATATATATCTAGGTATATAGTATGTCTACTATATATCGTGCGAGGAAATATGCTGCTCGTGATAGACGATACCGAAATAAAACGACGTAGAAAACATATTATACAATTTAACCCTGTGTCATCTGGTGTGTTTTGTTTGTTGGTGTTTACGCGATATGCATGTATAGTTAATGCAAAAATAAAAAAAAATAAATCGACTTCAAAGCTCGAGCTTCTGGAATATCAAGTTAATTAAAAATTAGATAAAGATTGGTAATGAATGCGAGTGACGTGGAGCAAATCAAAGCAATTCCGCTTCAAAGAAACAAGTTAAAAAGCCCACTTTACGGTTTGTTACGTGTGTTCTGTCCCCTCAGGCTCAGAAAACAACTTCACGATGTCTATACATTATAAGGTTAAGTGTTTGCGGAATAATTTTCAACAGATAAATATATCATAGAAAAACGTTAGCAATATTTTTTGAAATTTTTTGGATTCCGATTTATTCTGTATCAATCTCAACTTACAACGAGTAAATTGTAGAATTGTAAAAACATGTATAAAATAAATTAATTTCTGTTGCCGCCGTAAGTCGGGAGGAGGGATAAAAGCAGTTGGATTTTGTTGTGGAGTTCATGTCGTTTATCTTTCGTGGCTTTTCGTGTCCTTCCTTCCTAGTAGAAGTGAGCTTTTCCCACTCATGTGACCAGCTCGAAAACGGTCACTTCAGGCCCGCCCTACAGATATGAAAAACGGCCATTTTCGTACCTGTGTTATAAAAAGTCAAATTCTGTATCCGTCGCGACTGTACCGTATATAACTTCACATGTAGATTCATTTTCTGAAGGAAAATCCAAGTAACGAAAAAAAATATATGAACATTTCAAAAATCATTTTTCAAGAATTCAATTTATATACGCCCTAACTCAGTTTCAGTATACAATGAGATGCTGAGATTTTACGTTCGACCCGAATTTTCGGGGCTTATACTAAACAACACATCCTTCATCCCCTTCAATCCCTATCCGCAAGGTTTTCCGCGAGGGATCGAATGTTTATTTTTCACTTTTCTTTTTGAAGATAATATATGGGTTATCCCGGTCTATTGTTACCCGATTTCCTATTTATGCATGATGACGATGCCTCGTGTATTTCTTAAAAGGAAAATTTTCCGTGTTGGTTTTTTGATTTTATATTATTTATTTACTTGATTTTTTTTTCTTTTTTTCCGTCTTCTCACGAAACAGCAAGTTGTATTTTGAGGTTAATCTTTTTATCGGCTCTCACCACGCCTTATGATTTACGGCAAACCGGTCAAAGAACGCGGTCAGCTGTATTATTGCTTACCTTTGAAAAACCAACGCAGATGATGACTGCTTCGCGTTACTAGCGGCGTATAAACTTTCATTAATACCTTTGCAGATCACGTAATATTCTAAACAAGATTTGCGTTATTGGTCTCATCCGTAAACCTATTACATAAACGCGTTTTAGAACCGTCTAAGAATCGATGAATATTACGAGATACGGAAAACGACGTTAGCGCCTGAACAATTTCAATCTATGCATGTAATTATATACGTGGTAAGTCTGACAGCCATGAATTTTATTTTTTTTTCTCTGCAATCAATTGCGCCAGGGAATTTCACGACTACCGTGTTAATCTGCGTGGCTATGTACACGTATACATGTATAATACATATACTTGATGTACGGGAACAAATGACGATGAATTATATTGCAGGTAAACGCGATTTATAGTACGATCTATCTTATTGTGAGACGTGACAAATGAAATTATGACCGACATCAAATAGATGATGGAATAAATTTTTTTTCGAATGTAAGTTTGAAAGCCAATGACGAATCGACTTTTACTATTGACGAAAAATATGCACATCGAATTTCAACGTTTCATAAAAAACACGCGATGAGACTTCAAAATTTTGAAATGAAGAGATCCAGAGGGACATCTCTTCATCCGCATGCATTTTGCGATTGCTCCGAACTTCGAATGCTCAGGTCATAATTTTTACCAAAAGAGAAAAAAAAAAATCGCTAGATATCTAGTGGATAACGAATGAAACGCTGCACCCGCACGATTATTTTAAGCTTGCACTACGGATATTTATGGTGTGAAATTTATGAAAATTGGATTACCGTTAGTAACGAAATTAGCATCGGAATTTTTGTCGCTTGTCAATCGTTGTCAGCGGGTATAATGAATTTAGAGGAAGACTTCGATGGGCTGTCTTTCAAAAACTCGAATTGCGTTACGCGTCACTACACATTACCTTTACGTTTTATCTGCTCGTATATGCGAAGTTTATCTTTTTTGATACCCGACAAGGTATTACATTTAGAAAAAAAAAAATATCACGTTTTGTAATGTAAACTGAGAAATATTCAGATTTTTATTCTTCTTTTCAGCCCGTCATATTTCGTGCGATCCTATAACTCACATGACGGGTACTTTTTTTCTCCACCTGCACCATTGAATATTTGCAATTTAATAAATTCGTATATTATCAAAATGGTACTCTACCTGTACTCACCGATCTCCGGAATGTTCCTGTCATGATCGTCCCCTGCTGAAAACTGTAATAAAAATAAAACAGAAAACAATTAATTCCCAACATAATTACCCTGCACAGGATTTAGCATAAGGGCGCAGCGAGAAATTATTTCACGTGTCAGACCATAAAATTAAACCAATTACGTTTTATCAGGCTTACCGCATTATTACGTATTATACATAACCACGTACTGACTAATACTCATTTTATACCCATACGTGCAGCAAGGTGAAAATAACGTAGTTTATTCGCTCGTCAAACGAACTTGGAATAAGAGAAAAAAAATTAAACGTGATAAAAAAAATTGAAAGAATTTATACATTCAAGCTGAAATACGTAATAAGAGGTCCGTAAGGATCGAGCAATGAATTAATAATTTTAGGAAAAGAGAAAATTGGAAGTTGGAGCTTTACATGGCGGATTATTATACATATACAGTGTTGTGTAGTAAAGCTGCTCGGTAATCTGAAAGAGCTTGAGAATTTTTGAGAATTCAAAATTTTGCTGAATTATTCCCCATGTAGACCCCGTACGGTTGGTCTAACTGAACATATCCTATGTAAGCTTCGGGGTTAGGTTAGTCCGACTCGAAATACACAACTCCTCTTCTCACCACTCATGAATCATTCATACGACTGAAGCTTTTCGTATATACCGTTCTTTCGCCGAAAATTTTATCTTCAGACTTTTCCCCGCCGCGCTGCGTCGTGCAGCCGTCAGATGCCTTTCCGCAAATTGCGATTTCTTTACCGCAGATAACATCTGTATATAGGAATGGGAGGTATATGTATAATACACGAATTTAAATTCGCATTCAGCTTTTTTCCCCCTTTTCGCAAATTACGCGATTATCACACGTTCACTGCAGGGTGAAGTTTTTTACCCAATCATCAATCTTCCCCCTCTCTCATCGATCTTCAAATTTTCACCAAAGATTAGCCACGGATTTGGAGCATTTGGAATTTATTGCGGAAATTGAAATATAATCGTACGCGCTTTAAAACTTGGATTTTTTTTTTCAAGTTTATCGTTAAGTGGCGCGCCTATATCGTTAGTCTATATTTATTCCACGTTAAAATATTTGTGGAAGCTGCAGCATACGGGGCGATGTGCAGTTGTTATAACAGGCTATACGTTACGATGTAATTATATATCTACAGGTTGCGGAGTTTGTTAGCCTTGAATCGCACACCGAATAATAAGGGCTAAATATAGATAACTAATGGAATCAAGATAAATTCAACGAGTGGACAAACACACCGGATATCAAATCTTGCCCCTACTACACGTAACGCTTGACGCTTGTATTTGTATGCGGACTGGGCCGTGACCATTGCCCGATATAATGAAAATGAAAGCTGCGAAAAGCTACAACTAGACAAAACGACGAGTGAAAAGATAAGAAAAAAATACTGATGTTCATAGTGATTCATACCGCAAATTGACGCATTCGAGATTCAATGATTGTATTATCAGAAAGCCGATCGCGATATGTCTGTGTTATTTACACATAAGTTTGTGTACAGTATAACAGATCGCACCATATTCTCAACGCCTCTTAAATTCCCAAATATAATTCATGTCAGCTTTAAAAATATTCTGTTGCCAATAGGTGAAAAAAAAGTTTCTCAAATTTTTTCAATTCTTGGCTTCTACCCCGCATGTGTTCGGTCGAGTCGGACATTTTTTTGTAAGCTTATGCTGGTTTTTTCGTCATTTCGCGAGACGATATAAAATATGTATTTATATGAGACTTCGAAGTTCCGATGTAGACTTTTATCGACATTTTGTTTCAAGGTTGCGATTCATTTCTTCTCCATTTATTTTTATTTATGCAGTCTACAAAATCTGCCCTCGAATTAGAATTTAAACAGATGCCTCGGAGATACACGTATCGAAAAGTCAATATAAATTTCGATTTCTCTGTAGTTTAATAATTCCGTTATGTGCAGGTCTATTATGTAAAAAGAAATGAAATGTTTTATAATCAAGAACTCGCTTCGGTATGACATTATTTACAAAATACGTATTCCGAACTCTACTATATAGTAACCGGGTTATGTATACATCGTCGATCCACTTTATCGAAGTGTGAAAGCTGAGGGAATGTTAAACGGTCAGACTAAATATCGCGTTGAACCACGAAACTCTTGCGGTTAAACGCGCACATGCACATATTCATACATTTATCGATACATTCGTACAATACGTATATATTTATTTACGAATACCGAATTTTATTAATTTTTTTTCTCTTTTGTTTTGAGGTCTGAGAATTTAGCGTCACTCGATCTATCCGCGCCGACAGGTTCGCGTTCAAACGAAAACGTTGAAATTTCCTTAGCTTATATTATCCCAACGAACGTAAACTAGTTACAGAAAAAGTTCCCGTTATTGACTGGAAATCTGTCCACAGTCGACGAGATGCTCTCGCTGACGTTTTACTTATAGGTATACACACTATTGGTAACGTACATACTTATACGCTCTTGGAAAATAATATTTTTACAGAAGGCAGATGGAAAGGCAAACCCGCTCGGTATTATCTCAAAAAACAGCTGAATTCTCAACAAAGTTTAGGCAACGCAATGTAGAAGAGTCCAAGTTTTATATTATGTGGTCTATGTATTATGGTTATATCTATGGAACCTTCTTGGTTTCAAACAACATCTAAGTAAATTTACATTGCATATTGTCCAAAAATTCACCGCATCTGCATCAACTCTCTAAAACGTCGTCTAAACGTACCACAGCTCTATATCTACATAAAAGTACGCTAATTATATATTCCATTCTGCAATTCTATGACTTTGGATAATTTCTTATACCCCGAAACTAGTTACGCCGTATGAATGAGCGAAAGTTTGAAGGTGGTTGAAATTTTCCTTTTTGTGAGGTGAGGGATTCTTATGCGGCTCTTGATTTTTTTTTTCATTCGATCTGCATTGTCAACAAATTATCCATTTAATTACCACTGTATGACCGTGTTTACATCTTCATAAGATGACCTCAAATTGAGTGCAGGGAATTTTTTATAACGCGCATGCCGAGCAAGGTGTAATATGTAATTGGGTCGAATCCGGTGGTAGAAAGTTTTGCCGCAGACACGGTGCATGAAATAGTCTTTCTTTTGAACTTCTATCACGAAGATACACGAAACTACACGAAGCTGTTTTTAGAACCCCTGAAACAAACTTCAAGTTAATTAAAACAATCATAAAAATCCTCGTATAAAAAATCCCAAGAATTCCACAGAACTATTTCTTCAACGCGAGTCCTTTTGCGCGATACGCGAACAGCTTTTATTTATTTAGTTTTCTCCAATGTTCTAATTGTAAGCGTCGAAAATTATAGAAAAAAAAAGTCATGGCGTATTTTATCGGGCCTCGTTGAAAAATTAAATACGTATTTCCGGCGATGTTTCTCACGATAGAAGTATCTCCGTGGCGGGAATCGAATCGAAAATTTCGAGATCTTATTGTCAATCGAGAGTATAATAGTTTCAGAATACGACATATTGTGCCAGAAGAGTATTTTTTTTCTTTACTAAGATCGAGATTTCGACATGCATGCCGAGTAATTCTACCTGAAATATAGCCAATTCCAAGTTTCAACAGACTATAGAACTAGGAAATAAGAATCTCTATCATTATATCTATATGTCTCTATTATATGCGATTTGTCACTAGAGCTTCGCTCATTAAATGGAAGTATTCGCTAACAAGTTGGCCTCATGTGTCCGTTCAGTATTAGGTATCTAATATAAGTAGGGAGGTTTCCAACTGCTTTATCGCTCCCAATTGGACTCAACTTTGTTTTCTGCAATGTTATCATACACTACATACAGGTCTTTATTGTAGCAGTTTCAATTAACTTGCAAAAAAAAGGATCTTCATTCAAACTCTCTTCTTACTAACCATATCACAGAATCCTCTAATGTTCTTCGAAACAAAACGCTATGATATTTCTATGGATGAAAACACTTAATTTTTGATGGTTAGCCACGCGATCGCGCGTGAGAGGTTCATATCTTCTATGTATCTATCCATATGCCTTTGCCTGAACATGATATTCAAAATGCTCTGCTCCTACCCCCTAACATGCCACATCATATCCGGAGATCATGATCTATAATACATAGTTAAGTTAGCGAGCAGAGCAGGTACTGCTCTTTTTCTTAAATTCAACAGTGCATCTCAATTGTTAGGGATGAACTCTTAATTGTTGGAGAGATTACCGTCGATTGTTGGGGGAATGTGGGAGTTCACCCTCGAATTTGGGGTGTAGCCCCGAGAGACATAAGGCTTTTTTCTGTGACGTTAGAGTAAATTGCCCAGGATCGATGAGGTGGCAAAAATGAAGGCAAACTAATTTCGTGTCGAATTTTGTAACTCTGATAATGAGAAAAAGATTAGAAGAAAGTTTCGTGTTTTCAAGTTGACAGATCCTTCTTTGGTGCTCCTAGACCTACGGCACATTAAATCATGAGCAGGCAGAAACAAGAAAAAAAAAAAGAATCGAGTCCAATCAGGGGGACCGCGCGGCGGTTGGTAAACTCAGACTCTAAATGGGCACTTCTTTTTATTGCTCTCTGTCATTCGTTACTTCCGTAGTGTTCGATTTTTGCAGTCAAATATTTTTTTTTACTCTTCAAAATCTCAAGAAATAAATTTCCTCACTCCCGCAGTGATCGACTGCATCGATTGTATTTGGGAAACTAATTTGCGGTCTCTTTTTCGTTCAGCTTTTTTTTAGTTATTCATGTTTCTTTTTCTCATTTATTCAAACCGTCGCCATAAAAGCTCCGTAACATGTTAAATTATTTCCTCATTGTGCAGCGGATTCTTTTCCGGAAGAGATAGCGTTGCCCATGTATCAAAGATCCTTGGACTACACGCAAATCCCAGCGATTTGGAATGCACCGAAACGGATGCGGAGCACGGAACCGTCCGCGGCTACTTAATCCCATGAAATATAGGTATACGCTCACAATTCCCAGCAATTCCTCCACCCAAAATCCAAGTCCAAACGTAATTGGAATCTTTTTAGCCCTGTCGCATTCGCATGTAACATTGAATATCGTACGTAGAGTTCGTATGTTATTAACTTCCAAACTTTGGACTCATGAAAAGGCCACTCGACGGTGAAAAAAAAAAATTATTTCACAGTCAAGGAAACCCCGTGAAAGCACTACGGGTGCGAAAAAATACCATGAGTACATCAAAACCAACACAAGAAAAGCATTTCCCATTTAAAAAACCTCTTTATCTACGATTAAAAAAAATACAGATTTCTTTCATATCTCTCTCTCTCTTTCATTCTCTTCCTGGTTAACTAAACCGCAGCTGCAATATGACGATTACATGTGTAAAGCTGTACCATTGTTGACTCCAATACGACTGATTGTGAATTGAAATTTTCACTGCGTCGGACATTGTTTTTCAATCCTGTCGATGCGTATTTCACACATAATGTGGCAAAGGATCGATTCGCAAAATTTTGGTAGATCGCTGTTTTCATGTATGGAAAGTCCGTACACTGTTCCGTCCACTATTCGAATTTTGCCGTTATCCGTTGTCACCGGCCCACGTGACGAACGCGTTATGATGCGATCAAACGGCGTGGCGATTAAAAAGTTTTCTGAATAGACTGAACTTTATTTTTACTGTAAAATGTCAAATATGCTGGGTTACAGTGAAAATTATTATGTTTGAAAAATTCTGTCGAAATATTTTGCAGATGTTTCGAAATTCTGTACAAACGCATATAAATCAAAATTGGGTTTCTCCCATTCAAACTCATCCCACAGGAGGTTGGTTCTACATAATTGAAAGTCAAATCGCGATCAGTTTTTTACAGCGTATTATCGAGTGGAACGTTGCGTTACGGTCAGTGGCTGTTCTACACCGGGTATGGGGTTACCGAACGAACGAACGGACGCGGTTAGAGAGAGAGAGAGAGAGATGGGAAACAAACGCGCGGGCGGGAAAGAGGTGGTTTGGGAAAATCGTCCAAGGCTAACCCGATCAGTTTTACAATAGTGAACGACTGTATGTATAGTACAGTCGATATCGAGAAAAGGGTATACAGCAGCAGCAGCAGCAGCAAGGCCCCGCACAGGGTACGAAATTTTCTCTCGCGCGCGCGGGTGATAAATCAGTAGATTCTACCGTGCGGCCGGCTTGCGGAGCTCGAACCTCGAAGCTCGCTCGATAAAAGCTTCTGGAGGAGGGGAATCCCGTGCCAACAATTTCTTGCGCGAAGCAACGTCCACACGCATATAAACGCCCGATTTTTTTTAACTCGCAGTCGAACCATGGTCAATATTATACATCCGCTAATTCTAGCGGTGGTTAACTCGCTTTTCATCAAAGTTTTTCTTCTCATTCATTTTGCCGGTAGTGTGTTCATACAATCAGAATTTTTTCCCTCTTTTCTATCGAAGCAAAAATGAGTGAAGTTTGGTCACATTTTTCAATTCGATTGTAGGCAGCGCGAGCATCAATCGCTCTACTCGTGCAGTGGCTGCAAAAGACAAAAATTATTTCAGTTGAACAATTTTAAAGCCTTGATTCATCTTACATCTCGTAGTTCTGCGTACCATTGCGACCGTGTCATATGCAGGGATGATAATAATAAATTCTTTGAAAATTTTTATCGCAAGATTTCGACAGAAGATTGATAATGATAGGGTAACAGTAAACCAAATTCTCGAGCTATCTTATCAAAAGCTTGGAGAAGTTTTCTCCATAGCAAAATTACAGCACCATTCCGGTGTACAGCCGCAATTCTGATGTGCTTCGACGTATGATAATATTCTCGGGACGTGTACATCGGAATACCATTTTTTTGAGCGAATATAAATCGAGAAATTATTGCAAAATAGCAAAAGGATATAACGCGACGGTTTTCCGCTCTCCATCGCCGGATGCTTTTGAAATAAACTAATTATTATCCCGACTGACAAATTGATAGCGATGTCTCTTGATATACAGAAATATACTTAACATGGTATACTGGTAATAACGATACACGCGTTACAACAAATTACGCGACGACGTGTACACAGGTATATTTTATGCCATAAATATTTTATTCCGGCCTAGTTAGGGAGCCGGAGAAATTTCAATTTCAAATACTATACCCTGTTACTAGAGAATCTCCTTTTTCGCGTCAACACGTCACAAATTCATGGTGATTGCGATTCGCTTCGAGGCACGTCGACAACGCTTCGCCGTTTTTCAGATGACAGTTGAGACACGCGCGAGATAACCACTGCTTATAACAATACACCTTATACCGTTCAAAGTTCGACGAACACTGCGGATGGTAATACTTGACGGAAAATAATGACGCTCAATTTTTAAACAATCCTTTAAGAGTATCGAATCCGTTCGGAAAATACAATTCCACAAATTGTTACGGTATCGTCGAAACAAAAGCCTCATTGGATCCGGAATAATTGTCCAGAAGTGCACCGCTTTAATTGGATCATTCAATAATCGCCTGCAGGGCTGGGGAATTCTTCAACTATGATTAAAAAACTAATCAAGAATCCTCACATCGGTAATACTTCGTACGTGAAGAACGAACAAATTGATAACATAACGACATGCGCATGAACTGAAATCACAATCGGCGGGCAATTTTACTGAACTCAAACATTTCCAGTTTACATAAAATAGAATATGCACCAGAGGGGGACCCACCTCAGCCCCCACATATGCATGATATTATATCACATGCGATCCATCAATTTAAAATAACACAGCCAAATGCAACGGTGAATAAGATTGACTTTGATCGAATTTATCGAATCTGCTTTATACTGACTCGATTGAATGGACCCCGGAAAAAAAATTTCGAACCGCTCACGAGATTGCATGTTGGTTATTCTATTATTTTCGCGGTGTATACCCATCTATCGATATAGCTATAAAACGTAGAATTTACCGCACGACCGAATTAATTTTTGGTTAAATTTCACTGCAAGTGTGAAACGTTCCCACCGTTTATGTAATAGGAGATAATTTCATTTCCAGCCGATGGATAATCAAGAATTCCGCGGTAGGGTGGCTGCCGAGCGTTGGAGGCAAAAGTTTGTTTTCATGAAAAATGGGGAGTCAGAAAAACTCGGAATGATTGAACTGCGTTTCTTCCTTCGACTTCGGGTAAAAACATCCCCTCAGCTTTTTCTGTGCTATGGTAATCATTTTATTGCAGGGATAACATATTACTCACCAATCAAGCCATTCAAATTGAACGGGCTGGTAAAACTGCCTATGATTTTGTACTTGAAAAATTAACACAAACAAAATATTGTGCATGTCTTATTTCTACGGCGCGATGGAAAATCCACATTTAATACTTGTACTGTACATACATCTTATTTACTCAATTTTATCTGCAGATAAATTTTTTTATCGCAAAGAGGACGATGTCGAAGTGTATTTACAGAAAAGGGCTCGGAGAACGTAATCCTGAAAAAAATTAATTCTCGAATCGAAATTTTGAAGCTTATTTCACTTTCCAAAGTAATTTTCGAATTTCGTTCACTTCTGAGGGATATTTTCTCGCGGCGGCGCAATATTTCCGAAAATCGGAGTTTTGGTTACGCCCTTCTGGCTGCGAGTCTTCGGCCCATAGTTTCTCTCAATGCTCGCACACCAGATGCATGTGAATGACATTGCGGAACGATAATTCTGTGCAGTATTATATAATTGGGGCGCGGTCGATCCTTCTTGGTATACCAACTATCCATGCTAATCAGACCATACCTAGAGATGCGTCGCTGCTTCTGCTTTTGTCTTCGAGAAGATCGACCTCTGCAGACATTTCAGTTTATAGGTATACGTATATTATGTATGTCATATATACTTATATAGACAATCCGTTAGAGCTACGAGAATGGGGTGTTACCCCGTCATAAGACTGCAGGTCCCCGTCTTTCCCAGGCCTTCAGAAATTGTATTTTGGCGTTGTTCACGATGTGATAACAATGACAACATATAACATCAAATGTTGTTCGAGTAACTCACAATTATTGCGGCCTATCCGGAAGTTATCAGATCTATCCTCCTGTAACGCAATTTGACAGAATTAGAATGATTTTTTTATCTCTTATTTTTCGATTACATTTATAATTAACAAGCTCGGAACGACCGTCATAGATTGCACATGAAGGGTATTCGAACGAGATGTGACAGAGCCATCCAATCGACAGGATCTCTGTTCGTAATTTCAAACTAATACTTTAAAAGACGCCCGGGGCGATTTGAGGAAAATTTCTATCTCATCGATCCGTGCTTTGTCGTCGCTTATTTACTTTGGGATTGCAGCTAAGCGAAGCGGGCAAAGCCTAGACATAGCCAAGGGCGTTTCAATCCGGGGAACGGTTTAACTCATGGTGAGAAACAGGTGCAGATTCGTCGGGATCAAATCTTTGGCCAATAAACCAACACCCTTTCTAACTCACTTATATTAACCCCGACTAGCTACTGAGGTTAATCCCTATTGGCTTCATCTATAATTCGATCTTCATCACTGTAAAATATATATATATGTATATAATATACGTATATACGTTTAACGTTGGTGAAACGAAGTGAAAATTTATCAATAAAGATCAGCATTTTTATACCGCCACGGAGAAGAGAGAAAAAAAGCAACGAAACGAAACAAGCGAATCGTTTTTTTTTTTATTTTTTATTTTGTCATTTGCTTAACCATCCAGATTTCAGAGGTGTAGGTTTCGCTCTTTGAAACGCTGTCGTGGTTTCTGTTCTCACCAACACATAGCATCCGGAATTGGTCTGATGAATCAATGAAAGCGGTTGAGAATTCGCGGGGTTAGCTTTTGGAAAACGCGCAATGCATTAGAAAAAATCTCATCTCATTGTCGGACGAGAATTATATCTTACCTCGGTGTTATACACCGTGTAATATATTTTGTACAGTTGATTCAGAATTCACAGCGTCTCGTTTCGCTCCCATAATAGACAGGACAATTCCCCCTATGAGTATGCGTAGGTATATTATGTGGTGGTTGATTTTGGATCCAATTCTCGTAGTAGCTGAAGGAGGCTTGGTATTGGTACTCGAACGATAATGGCTATTGGCTCCGATACGAGTATATTAGATATACATATACTTGGTAGAGGGATGCTGCAGTGTATCAGCAGCAACATGGCAGCACTCAGCGATTCACCGTATCATCTCATTAACCGCAGCGTAACGTGCGGACAATAATGTTATTGTTGGTTACCTGAATTCATTCAAGGGATAGATATTAATCGAAGCAATTTCATAATTGAAAATTATTAATTTACCCTGAAAATTTTCAGAGGTTCTCTGATTTAAATTGCACGTAATGTATTGAATTTTAGTATACAACAAAGTACGAGAATCGGCGGGCAAAAAACTTAAATTCAAGTTCAAATTGGATCCGACGAGCGCTCTATACGAGTGCGAACCGATGTTGGGCTTCGAATTTCTATCCCTCCGAACTTTCAAAATGATTTCAGGCTATTTCGAAGACCTAACTCATACTAACTTATATACTACGTATATCTATACACGTTACTGATTACGCTATTAGGGGTGCGCAGCTGTTTTTGTCCGATTTCAACTTTCCCTTTTCAGCTAACGCCACACCCTTGAATGTCGATTGTATTTGGATTCAAAATAAAACGAAAAAAAAAAATCACTCCCTGTGTTTTTCAGTCCGAACGAGTTTCGTAACGATACACAGTATTTATACCTATTTTCATTTAATTGAAACGAAAGTAAAAAACAAAGAAAAAATCTTTTTACATGGCCCAGTGTGCGACATCAGGGTTAAGAGTCCCATTAAAAAATCCACGTTCACATAATACGTTCTCCAGAATATGTAGTGCATGGAAACATGAGAGCGAACAAAAGCGTTTGACGCTGAAAATGAAAAGTGGGCAGAGTCAGCCGACCCAGATTACTTAGGGATAATTCAATAACGAAGAGTAAACTTTGCCTGATAAAATAAAATGCCTATAGGGATAAATCCCCGCAGTGAAAGGGTATACATGGTGATGTGGATGTTAGTACGATGCCTTTCGCGTTATCGCAAAATGTAACGTCAGCTGTTCCCAAAGATTTTCCTTACACGCAAATACCTTGAAAGATTTTCAGGCGGTTCGTTTTCTAACGCAAAATACCGATGGTGAAGAATTGCGGTTAAATAATTCTGTGATATATAGGTTATGTCAACGATTGAATTCATAAAAAGTTATCATTTTATCGCACAGCGCCACCCAAAGCTAAGGGGGGGATCGATATCCCTAGGGAATGAAACGTGGGAACCAGATGCGAATTGGAGTTTATCCTCAAACCATTTTCGACCTTTTTACTCGGGGTGAAACTAAAAACAAAGGATAAAAAAAACCCTGTAAAAACGTTAAAACCGTATCCATTGCTTGAAACGTTACCGCACATAAGATGAATAATGGTTGCATACCTATATATAAAACGGCGTACAACATCCTCAATCGGATTACTGCAGCGTTAAATGGGGGGGTGGGAGGGATCTGAATTTATAAGATGAAAAAAATCCTGATTTTTTTGTCAATCAACGAAGATCAAACGGTTTTCAAACCGGAATGAGAGCCATTTTCAGTGAACATCTGTTTCTGTGGAGTTTAGTGCAAGTTTATAACCACGAAATATCTGTAATAAGATTATCTGCACTCGGAAAATTTGTTCCACTTTTGCCAGTTGCAGAATTGCAGTTATAAAAGTGAGTCCCGGAGTCTAAGATTAGAATCGAAACGTGTATAAAAGCAAATTTGCATATAATTTAAATCGGACCGTCAGTGGTGGTGTTGCTGCCATGCGGGTATAATACGTATGGAAAGAAGTCGGTACGGAACTGGCATTCCGCCAATAAGATCTTATTGCAATTTCTGAACAAGCTCATAACTCCCATTCAATTGAATGAATAATTCAAGTATTGAGGAATGCAATTTTTACAATGCAATACGATCAACGACTACGCACTACGCGATTAGATTACTCGTGTACGCGAAATTTGAAAAACTCCAATATGAAATTACATAAATACTTTGGAACTCCAACGATTTTCCCACGTGATATGGAACCTATATTTCATAAATTCGAGAAGGGTTAAAATTTTGTTTATATTTTTTGGGAACTCAACGTATGATGAACGTTTGAACTTGATATTAATGAACGCATACCGCCTCTGGGGTAGATTCCCCTGAGAAATTCACACGCTTTGTTTATTCAGACAACACGAGGTATACCTATACGGTAGAAAAAAAAATAACGAATTAAAGTAAAACAATAACCCGTTTCTGCTAATATGCACGATGTCTACGCTCTGATTTTCACCAATTTTGGTACCAGATTTTATCCTCAAAGTTTTTTTTTTTTTCTTATTCACGTGCATATGTGTGTGTCTTATACAAATGAGCTGACCAAATGGAACTTGACGAGTACCCGCAGGAAACAAATGATTCATAAAATAAGACTACCGAATTTCCCCGTTTATCGACTAAAATTAATTCAACTGTGCAGAATATATTTATTACCTACTCAGATTTCAATTCAATGCGATAACTCCTAAATTTATTCATTCTTTTGTTCGCTTCAATTTCTCTACCGAATGGCCGCTAATTTTCCCACAGGTAACAGCTACAAAATTCCTCAAAATATATTTTCAATGAATTTTCCACAAAAATCTGTCGGAATCTTTTTTTTATGTAATTACTTACAATTGTGATAAAAATGATCTTGAAATTTCTAATAGTTACTCATGGATTTAAAGTGCACAAAAATCATTATTATTGTAACATATATTGTTGCTCGGTATAATTTTGTCTGTTCACACAAGGTAGGTAAATTCCATAAAAATGGAATGTAATAATAACAATCTTGAAGTTTAAAATCGATGTGAGTTAACGATTTGTTTTTAATTATAAAATCAGCAGAACGACAATAAATTTAATCTGATACGACTCTTGTGTACACCATCACTAGACATCTCGGACTTCAGAAGAAGAGATTCCATCTGTCCTTTGCGGAATTTCTCAATTAACGTTACGATTGAATTCCTCGATTGCCACGAAGAATTAATTGACGGTTCCACTTCGAATTCAGGAATCTGATATTTGACCTACTTGAAATATTACGTTTTTATAACTCGTTGGTGGAAATTGTTGAGCATAAGAATAATAATTGTTCTTGTATATTCTCTCCTCATATACCACGCGTTATTTCAAACGACCAATTAATTTTATGGAGTAAACTAAGAACGATTTGAATTTGTTTTTTTCTACCTCTGACAACGCTCGGAGCAATCGATAATCCCATTGACAATTGAATCGGATGATATTCAATATTCATGAAATGCTTCTCCTGACAATACGAATTTAAAAAACTGGATACGAATAGATAAAATTATTTTTGCAAATAAAGCTCACGTCTTCGTGTATTATAAATCGAAAAATTACAGATGCTCAACATTTCGCAACTATAACTTTCAGCGCGCAAAACGGATGCCCAAAATTTTACAAAAGCTGAGTTCCTCCAAATCCGATTAGCTGACAAGCGAGGTAAAATCTTGATGGGGTTACTTGAACTTGAGTAAAAAAAAAATAACAACGCCAAGTTCGTAACTTTCAAGCCCCCCTGAACTCTACTACAACTTTTGTGTCGTTTCGTACAATTATAGTTTTGGAGAAAACAACTTGTAACACTTTAGCTGCCACACCCTGTTCACATAACGCTGACCAGTGTGGCAACAGGATTAATGGAATGATAATAAATAACGTCAGCGAACGGACAAAGCTCGGTGGTATTATTCAGTTACCAGAATTTATGGATAGCAAATGCGAAATTAGCAAGGAACTTCTAATAGTCACTTTATTTGAAAGTGTTATCCATAACTTGTTACAATGTTGAACCATATTAAAACCTGCAATGTTATAATTGTTTCTTCCGTTTCTCCTAAAAACAAATGAATTCAACGAATTTTCGTGAATTTCCTATAAACATTTGCAAAATTTTCCATCACGGTGTTTCGCAATAATACGGATGCTATACAGCACCTGCATACATACGTATAAATTTCAGTACGTAAATGAATGTACGTACCTATATACTTCAAAAATATTCATAAAGCTCGTGTGACGGATATTATTCGATTCTCAGAGAAAAATTAATTGCTAAAATTGCAATTCATATATGGGGAAAATGAAATAAAAAATTATAAACACATAAACAATTATACCAATCACAGCTGATTGAATGAAGAAAAAAAAAGATTCTCTGGTACTCGGGTACTGACTAACAATATATGTATAGGCACAAAATTAATCGTTGAAATTCTCCCTCAGATTAATGGTCGGAATTCCATCTCCCCCTCATACCCGGTCGCATACCATCCTGGAGCTTTTTTTTCTCGAATCATCTCATTTCAACTTTGTTTCACTATTATAGGTATGCAAATATATCTTCGCAGGATCTATGAATAAACATTGATCTATAACGAAAATTTCAGAAAATCTTGATTGAGAAGACATTCGATTTGTAAAGTAGAAAACATTCGTGCGGAATAAGGAAGGTCTGATGTAGGATCATCGATTGAAATGTACTCCGAATACGTTGCATTGAGAAAGCAAACAGTAGAGACGTCTCTGGTAAATACTAACAGCTTTACCGACAGTGCGTTCCAACGATTTTGCATGAAACAATTGAGATTACATGCATGCGTTATCATCTATTACACTTGATGTTAACGCTGATCTAGGGGATTTCAAGACGTTATTGTTATCTTGACACCTGCATTCGACTGCGCGATGGGATTTACACTTCATGCAAACGCGAATTTACACCATGGACTACATTTTCTTTTTTTACCTTACTTAACGGTTATTTATTCATTATTATTTCCTTACTTAAAACGGATTAATATCAAACGCGCGCGGGCTGAGTCAATAATCCTGTGAAATTTGAGTTCATCGCGCATACGCGAAATACCGTGAGTTAACGTTTTAAAATTTCGAGTGCTTTCCTGAAAATTAAACCATCCCAAAAAAAACTCTAAGCTTTCCCTGAATCGACTTATCGTACCCTTACCCTTTTCCATATCCGTATTATTACCGCTATAAACGATGAGTTTTACCTAAAATTTCATCATACTCTATACTAAAACACCAATAATTTTAGAGACACGCTGGAAGAAATTAGACACCGAAAAAGTTTATGTCAAGTTTATTTATTCATGCGATTCAAGGTTATTTTTTTTGCTTTACAAAATCTGGTTATACTTGCATGAAAAGTTAATATATCTGATAGGTTTCAAATCATATCTTACGTTTTATCATATCAGTGCTTCGATGAATTTACCATGCGTCACACACTTCCGAGCCCAACATTACCGAAATTTGGTCGTTTCGAGCAAAATGTTGTAATCCAAACACAATATTTTCGTGATTTTGTGACGATCAAAACGAACCTCGTCGTAAATGTGCGAGGTATATAATAGTTGCTATTCCGTTTAAATTCTTCATGAAATTATGCAAAATTATTTCATTTTTGAGGGATGCTGGCGAAAAATACGTACATCACTTGTACCTGCATACTTATTGTGCGTTCGTATTTTATTTATCTATATATTCATTGTTTTCTAAGGTTACTTCTCGGTTATGTTTGTAGGTGATAAAATAATGAAATACGCGCCCTCACTCCGCACGCAATCACCGACTTTCGGCAACTAGAATATAACCGGAAAATTCAACAGCTAAGAGGATTGTATAATATAAACAATCCGCCAATAGAATTCATCGACGCCCACGCCTGGCTCAGAAGCATTGAAATTTCGCCCGTTAATTCGAGTGCACCGATTATAGGTATATGTATTACACCCATATACCTGTATTCGTAGAGTAATATTTCCACCGCCACAACCAGACACGATGTGTCGAGTCTATACTATTTTTAAAAATAGGGGAAAGAATCGAGGATCACTAAACGGCCATCGAGTAATTTTTTGCTATACATGCATGTAAATGACGAGATTCGAGAGTTTTAAAATAGTCCAATATCGTGGGTGAATATTCGGAAAAGAGTGATTTCGAATGACGTGCAGATGATATTTCCTGTGATCATTTCATCGAGGGATGAAGTCGCACAATGATTGAACCATCAATCGTTTAACGATATAAATATTTGAATTTCCAGCCGCGCTTTTCGCATGAATCGACCATATGTGTATAGAATTCCTTGGCAGTCGATGAACTGAAAGAAAAAGAAAAAGGAAAAAAAAATCTACTCGCCTCATTCCGGTGAAGTAAAACTGCTATGAGTTTATGAGTTATTCGAAAAGTTGCGTGTCGAACTTTACAGGCAATATTATATGGAATTTCTTGAATATGGTTTGACAAAACTTCTTATACCCTGCAGTATTTTTCTCACCGTAAAAGATGAAAACAAAAAATGCATGATGGAATTTGTTTTGCCCCCGCTAAAATTTGCGCCACACGATCCGCCGTGAAATGCAATTTCAAGTTCAAATATCCAAGGTGTCCGGCTTGCGTAAATGGTTCAATTTATATCAGTATAATAGCAGGCTCTGAATGCCCGTCTCTCTCATTAATTGAATGAAGAAGCCTTGGATAATTCATTAGAGTGTCGACGCGATTACTTGTGTCTTATTCGTGGAAATTATAGAATATTGTTATATATACTTCAAATCAAAACGCGAGCAGCGACAGGGAACCAGCAGTATGTAACGGGTGTACCACTCGTTTCAAACTTCAGGCTGCAGAGCGAGTGACAAAAGTCAAACTCAAATTTCTGCCAGAATACTTTTTAGAATAATAGTACTCGGCTACCCCATCGAGTCGATGCTAACAATTTCTAAGGAATACGGAGAGTTGATTGAAAAAAAATTGTACACATTATTGTTGATTTTTTTTCGCAATTTTATAAATCGCACTCGGCAAGCAGTTTCATTTCGTAAGACCCGATGTTCAGTTGGATGATTGTGTTAACTTTCATGAATTCGACTATAGATGACGAGCATTTGTTCCAGTTCAAATGGATTCCACTCAAACAAAAAGTACATTAGTAAACCTTGGCCGGAGTGGGTTTATTTAAATGGACAGGACAGGGCGTGGCTTTACCGTAGATGTATATAACGTATAACGGAGATCGTTCGATAAGAAATTTCAAATACATACATGTATACGTAATATCATGCGATCAGTTCTCCCCGCAGAATTTCAAAGAGTGGTTGCGGCTTGAAAACGTCGGGAAAACGATTGGCTGGTGATATTATATTATTAAAGCTACAGGTCTTCGTGAATGTTTTAAAGGGACTCGTAATTGCCTGAGAATATATGTATAACCTCTGTAATTATAGCTTGAGAGAAATATTAACAAAAAAAGAACGTACACTCAGATTATTTCGATTGAAAATTTCTGATCGTTTTTCCGACGAAATTAGTCCCAAAGCTATCCATTTAGTTTGGAGGAAGGTGCAGGGAAGAAAAATTCTTTTCACATAAGGGTATAGATTTTCTTGTCGAGAATGCATCGTAAATATGCCTAAGCTCGTAATCACTGGCTTCCAGCGAGGATGAGTTTGACCCTCTAAAGCTTAAATGTCAAATTTTTTCGGTCCCCGCAAACGAGGAAACTTCTTGCGGAATAAGTTTAGGATATTTAGTTCTGTACTTTCAACTGCCACTGAAACGGCCGCAGGTGACTTACTCGACGAAATAGCGTGGTGCAAGATTATTTCGGGTTGAATCACGTCTTCGCTGAAATTGCAAGACTATATCTAGAGCAAGAACGCTTTTCGGTTCTGTTAAACAATTTGTGAGAAATCTTATTGCCCTAAGACGCATTGTTATCTTTGGAGTCTTTTGAAATATTTACGACTGTGCGTTGCAAAATCTCACTTTACAGATCCAGCGTAGGTAAAGACGCAAAGAAATACCGTTCTCCAGTTATTTTCGCTGGACGCGAATGACCCCGGGGTGTCCGTCTGGGTTAAAGTTCATCAGTCGGTCGGCATAGCAAACTATCGATACAGCGGATTCTATAGAGTATCATGTTGTGAGTTTACAAGACGGTTTTATAAATTCACAGACCACGTGGATACCATTTTAAGAAGTGCCGACCTCGCTTGTGAATCGACGAGGATGCCGTCACTTTTGTTTAGCCAGTAAATCACATCGCGAGGTCGACTTTTTTGATCGTACGCAATCCGGCGTCCGTCTGCCTTCAAAGAAATCCAGCGTCGCGTCGGGTCGGTAAGGTTCTGGCGTCGCGACGCTCTTACACATACGTCCGTGTCATGGCCACGTTGCGATTTGGGAAGTGTCAAACCCGATGCTATGCAGCTTTTTACAATTTACAAACATGCCTGAATCCTGAGTCAGTACCGGGAACGAGCGGTTTACGACTTATTGTCCCCTCAAACATCCTAAGCTTTTCGAATCACGAACAGACCACGGTGCTTCTGGGTACACGGTATAAACGTAATGCGTTTAAAAGTGATCAGCGAAGACGAGCTTTCGCAGAATATATTTGCTTGTAAGAGGAATACCGCGTTACTCGATATACATGTGGTGATGAAAAAATGAAAAGTCTTCATTGGTCTATTTCCAACATTGACGGAAAATTTTGTTACCGGAAGTGCCTGTGATTCGTAACACTGACTCGGCAGAGTAGGCATATACTTATTTATCTTCGAGCTTTCATTGTCTGATTTTACGATACCCGATGTGATTCACCATTAGATCCGTGTCTATCTTTGGATAAATTTATAACTGATTCAATTTTTCAGCTCGGAGACTGTACCGAATCCATCTCCTCTTTTTAGCTTGCAATCAATTCACTCAATGTTCCCACGCTAAATCACTGTAAACTTTCGACGAACAGATAATTTGTTTGTTCATTTTCTCTGAATTTTGCGGATGCATATCGAAAGTGACTAATACACCTATAATATCCAATACTACGAAAGTTTCAACCATCCTCTATAATCTTCTGCACCGTTCTAGCGCACATCGGCGTCGCGCAACGCTCTAGCTGATTATCTTCAACTTCAATTTTTCTTCTTCATAATTAAATCTTTTGCCGATATGGATTTTGTCCAGTATTTATCTTGAAAAATTATTGAAAACTATTGTTTAATTAAATAAGAATGAAACAAGGAGGAAAAAAAAAGAAAAAACTGAGCAAGCTGCAACGACGAATAGTAATTACAGAAATTTCATTATTATACCGGGAAGTACATAATTGGAAAAAAAAACAGCAGAAAAAGAGACGGAACGATTTCAACGAGAGGTATTTAAAAGTTCTACCGTTAAAAAAAAACGGCGGTAAGTTTTCTCGAAATAATAAATAAGCCTTTGAAATTCGGGCGCACAAAGAGAAAACGGACTGCAGATTTCACCCCCAAAAAAGTATATAAGGTATGATACTTACAATTAGTACTCCTAGTCAACTGATTACACTCATTTTACCGACCTTATTTAATTAGTGTACCGGCTTGGAATTCCTGAAAAAACAGGAAATAAGAAAAAAGAAAAAAATTGGTTAAAAGTTTTTACGTGGGCAATATTCCTCCATATAGTTAGCCCCGTTCGGTCTTAAGACCGTGATTTTGCATTATTAGGGATTCCTGTTTCTACTTTTGTAGAAGAACTTGCTCATTTAATGAGCTTACATTTTAGAGAAACTTTTTTAAACAGACCTAAATTTTATCAGCAATTAAACGTGGATCTGTAAGTTACTCAATAAAACAGCCGCACGATAAAAAAAAAAAAAAAAAAAGAACATGACACGGATAAAAAAAAATAAAAAACGGATCGAAAAAATATGACGAATCATTCGATAACTTTGATACAATTTTAACTGATCGATCAGATGTTAACATCCGGTAGTGAGAAAAAAAAGACGAAGGAGAATTTTTATCCATTTTCATAACTCATAGTACAAATAACTGAAAATCCATGACATATAAACGTTATATTTGCGTCCGCAGCTTATGCGATGTATATACATGACGATCATCTGGATGCTATATGTTTTTGTTTTGCTCCATCGGATCTGTATAAACCTGCTGATATAGTTCCCAAGAGATAAAAGATTTTCACAAGTCTTTGTTTCATCTATCTTGAGATGAGTAGACTACCCTTTGTCTCAGGCCGCAAGCTTTCTACTCTTCTCTTTTATTTCGTATACCCATTTTCCTCCACGCGGTCATCTGTACGTATACCTATATACTATATTCTAAGAAAGCAGTGCACAAAGGATCATTTCTTACTGTCAACAATAACTTCATTTTCAAATATCTTTACTCAATTTACGCTTGGCCCCAATGCGCTCTGCCAAAGCCACAGAGAATTACATCGCGAGAGCAAATGAGAATCTCAACAGACCGATTTAGTCAATTTTCAACGTGAAATTTAATTTAAAATATAATTTACTCACGATCATTCGGACTTTGAGGTGAATGATGAATGAAACGTACTTCATACCGCTTGGTTAGGTCTGATAAAGTATTTTCACGTTTAAGTGAATGAGTATATGGCGGGAAGAAAAATTGGGGTAAGAAAAAAAGAAAGAGGAAGCTTTCGCCTCAGGCTAGGTGAACGTCGCTCTTTCCAAGTTACGATATATACACACCTACGCAGCTCAAGAAATAATGATGTAGTAGGAGATGTTTGTCTTTTTCTTTTATTCTTTTTTTGTCTTTTGGTTTTTTTCTTTTTTCTCATCTTTTTTTTTATTATTTTTTTCTTTCTTTTTTTTATTTCGATTTAGCTTAGATCAGACACGGATAAAGATACGGAGAAACACAAAGAGTTGTATACGAATAAAAAAAAAAAGGAAAGAAAGAGATGATGACATGGCATTGAAGAGGAAAAGAAACAGAATGAAAACGTCGTATTATACGTGTCAACGGTGAAACTGGTCGAGAGCAGGCAAAAGAACCATCTTCTATGTGGTGTCAGCTATAAATGAAAAAGAGAAATATTCAGAGCAGAACGGTTGCCAAAAAGAGTAGAAGAAAAATACAAACAAAAATAATCATCGCAAAAAAAAAAAAAAAAAGAAACAAAAGGAAAAGAAGCGAAAAAAAAGAAACTTTTTTCATCGCGATAAATCCCCTGTAGTGTGGCGTAATATTTGAGCACCGCGTAAGACCCTTGTGATCTCTGATATCGCGCTATAGTCGTTAGAAATGAATTACGACGTTGTACTTTCTCTTGCGCGGGATTCGCGGTATTATACATAAGGACACTCTTTCGTGAAATAAGATGATATAAATTATGGTGAAAATTTTTGTCATTCTTAGCTCTATATGGGCGAAAATGTTACGTGGAAGACAGATTTGCTTCATTCTCTATTTCAAACAATAAGAGGAACTTCAAAGTTCCGTGAAATTAAATACGAAATTGTAACTTCATCGTTCAAAAATACATGTATACCAACCCTACCTCCAAGTTTGTTGAAACCACGTAGGTTTGCGAATGTCAAAATGCGAAAATTATATGTTAAATGTTACGTAATGTTCATGATGTGCAGTACGGTGTGTATTTTCAAAGCCTCGCCCCGTCAATTAGGGAATAAATAAATTATTATTTCGATATTGATTTGACTATTGCAGTGTTTACTCGACTTCCGTGCGAATATGCAGCTGAATAAGTATATAAGACCTTGTGGATTTAACAAATATTATGTCACATAATCGTCGAAACTAAGTTATATAATAACATAGTACCGGGTAAGAATTAGAGGCAATAATTAAAATGAACTAACTATGATGACCGAAATATTTGTTGCAAGACAGAAAAAAGAAGGTTGGGACGTGAAAATGCGTAGGTACGAGAGAGACGTAATTGCTAGAGGAATTCCGATAATTTTCACAATTGCACGTAAGTGAAATGTACGTTCTAATGTTAAACTACGTCTGATGACATAATTACCCAACACTCTAGTAAATTAGATGTCTTTACTCCTCGTCTATTGTCTTCTGTTCTCCTCTGTATCCACATGCACATGGTGCTGAGAACGAACTTATTTCAAATTACTTGCCAGATGTGGGACTTGTATGCAAATCAGATCAGAGAACGTTTCACCTCTCTACGCTGAGTCGTAATACCTCTACACAAAGTCCTATCCCATGTGGTTTCCCATTCATTCGCCTCAAGGAGCCATCATTTGATAACCCCCCAAAAAAAAAGAAAACGCATAGGAAAAGTTTTACTTTTCATCAGGGTCACATAAAATTTCAGTTTTTATCGAAATTTTGCCGATTACCTTTTTCAGATTTGATAGCGGATTCGGTGAAATGATCGTAGAAAAGAAAATGACAATCACAAATTCAACGGGGTCTTGTAGGATATTTTTTTTTATACCCATCCGGCCGATGATATCAAGTTCTGAAAGTTCTCTCTGGGGTGGTAGAGTTATTGTTAGCGAAACTGGAGAAAAACACGGATGCAATCCATTTCAATTTGTACTCCAGTACCTTTTATATCCCCTTCTCAATTATACCTATGCGATATACCAGCGCACGAGTGGACCGGGAACTGTCGAAACATATAAGAAAAGACTGGCCAATATAATCGACTGGACAAACAAATTGGCCGAGACGTATCAATTTTTATCTACGAAACGATGTTTTGCACATTGAATCATTTTCATTTATTATCACAGAATTTCTCAGTCAGTGTCTATTCTAATCACTGCCGTCCTCGTTAACACGATTCAAAATAGTTGAACTTTGAATTAAATGGACAAGCTGCTCCGGAATACCAGCGGAGAAATTCCAGCTGTGAGCTAAGAATTGCCTCTATAGAATCACCTGGTGGCAGACGGACAGCCATGTTTAATTAGCTCAACCATGTCTAACTTGCTCGGCAGCTACTATTCGATTGCGGGGTTGACATCGAAAGCTACGATGTATACGGGGTGGGAATTCTTGATACTGAAAAATTTCATATTCACATCGGAGATGATGAGCAACTCATGTCAGCTCTGGGCTTATTCTGGGCTGATATTCGTTGGCAAGATTATTCTTTTTCTTTGTTCTGTGTATAAGATTACCAGGGTTCAAGATGAAGTTTCAAGGTCGGCGTTGAACAATTTTGACACTTCTTCGCCTGGAACCATGAAACAAACTTTCCCTTTTGTTTACAGACAAAACAAGGGTGGGTTACGCCGTTGATTCGTACGGTACCTGGCTTTACACTCGACGACGTACATATGTAAGGACCCATGTATTGAAACTGCACAGGAAAAAGCAGTGACCCTTTTGACTATTCATGATCCCTTTGAATATTCAAATTCTCAATGTCGCTTTCTACGAGTCGTCGGGGTTATTATTCCTTTTGTTTTTTTTCCTCTATCTTCTTTTTCCTTTACCGCGTTTCCATATTCAACCGGTCATTAGTCTTCCGCGAGCACGAACATTACGTATTTTCACAACCGTGTGTAGATTTTATTGTATAAAAAGGGTAATATCCACAAAAAACCGCGAATACTCCCATGACGACACATTCCGCGAAGGTGAAAAAAATGAAGAATATCAAAATTATACGGTAGGTTCGAGTAACTGTATAGTTCGAAAATTAAGTTTCCCGCACCTCTTCCTGTCAGCCTGTAAGGCCTCATATACGTAGTTGGAAAATTCACTGAGCTTATAAACGTTATTAGAAGAATGGAAGAACGGAATAATCCGTGTGATATGCGATGGAAACTTTTCTGTTTACATACCCAGCTATACAGCCATATACTATACCTACATAGGTAGGTACTGAGCATGGGTTGGATGTATATGCTAACGATTGGAGAAATAAGTCGTACCTTCCGTTATAAACAGCTAAGTCGTGTTTTCTCAAGGAATATATAGGACTAAAATCTTCGTCGTCAAATTTCACTCTAATAATAACAACTTTGTAAGCTTCAAGATAAAACGACCCAACACGCAATGCTCACGAGCTGTGCACAGCTCCTCTTCTCTTATAAATTGTAATTTAAAGGAAAGCCTAAAGCTTTACCTGCAATAATTCAAAAACAAACTAATTTAATTTCGGTAAAATCCAAGCGATAGATTTTCCGAGGAAGACCTCTTGCGCGTCTCAACTATTTTATATCTTTAGTTTTTCATTTTTTCCTAGAGCTGTATAGGTCGCAGTTGCCATTTTGTCGTTCCTCGCGCGTTTTTTTTATTTTTTGTATGTATTTTACAAGTTTTGTTCGATGCTCGATATAATGAAACAAGACGAATGTATTGTGCATTCCGCAATGAGAGCGAGGCGAAGAACCCCGGAATGCATTATCCCTCGGAGAAACGTGATCTGCCGATAAAGTCGTTTATTCGAAATTTTTTTTTCTTCCATGAATTTGCGGACGTGAATTCAAATTTCAAACTTTTAACGACAGGCGTTGATTGCTTTTCTTTCTTCACCGTTCCTCTTTTTTCTTCTCTCTCTAGTTTTGCCCCAACAATTTCTCTTACCCTTTGAAATTACTTCAAGTGTTCAGACTGTCGGACCGACACAATTTGCAACTCGACATGCTTTGTCACTATCTCCGGGAACAGTACTCACCTCAAATTCATATCGGAATTTTTATCTTTTCATGATTTATAAAAAACAAAAACCAATTGGATACAGTTCTCACTCGCGCTTCACAAAAGAACGTATATATAACGCTCTACTCGAATAAACACATTATTTAGAAGCACTTCCGCCTCTCGTGTTTTTTTTTCATACTCCTTTTCAATATCGCGGTTCTTATCGTCATTTGGTGATCCCAACCGCCCTTAGCAAAGAACCTTTTGGCTCGTTAGGCAGCGTAAATATTGACCTCATTACCAACTATAAAGAGATATACATAGAGCCTTTCGCTCAAAGGTCGATATGAGAATACGTATTATCATGTAAATGTACATCAGACACGGAGGATTTCATCAGAAAGTTATAGAGATACGTTGTACAATCGGAATGAGATTAAACATTTACTAAGAACTCGTGGGGAAAGGATCGCTTGATTCTCATGATATTATGGGGTTCGATTTCTCTATTGTTCCTCTAGCTGCTCAGTTTTGAGAAGGTTATATTCGTTTGCTAGCGCCTCAAAGCATCGAGCATTTATTTAAGACTATATCCGAGTTGGGTAAAGAATTTACCCCAAAAGTTGTTGAGAATTTGCGAAGTGATTTGCGGGTAAGTGTCTATCTCTATCTCATTCTCCGTTGCCTTTTCCTTTTCCCGCGCATCTTATCTTTCTATCTTTTTCTTTGTTTTTCCCTTCACTTTCTTTATTTTCCCCCTTTTTTTCACGGGGACAACTTTTTGCTAGCTGTGGGAAAGTGACTGCTAACTGAGTCGAGGATATTGGTGAAGGGATGAGAGGATCAATGGGAAGGCGTCGGTCTGGGGCGTCGCTCGGATATGCGTCGCGACGCCTCTACGCTCGTGGCACAGTTATAGCAGCAAGGAGCCCTAGGATATGGAGGCTCGAAACATTCCAGGCAAACAGAACTGAACCCACGACATGAGAAAAGCCAATTTTGAACTCACGCGTGTATGACCCCGTTGAACACTAATTACCTATACGTTATGTGCGTACATACGTCTGTATAATATATTATATAATATATATAATATATAATTCATGGTGTTCTACAACACTACAGCGAGGGGAAGCTTTCGCTGTAAATTATCGAAATCAAATAATTACGCCCCTGAATTTATAGAAAATGGGCGCGGAGCTTGGTGGGATGCAACCCCGTTAAACCCCGAGAGTGAGCATACATTTTTTGAAGGAGTTTACGATCGACTGTTTTTTGAATTATCGTGGGATTACAGTTGATCTTCTGTTATTATACATCCGGCACACCCGAGGCTGCTCTTGTGATCATGGAAATGATCGATTTTTTTTCTTGAGGATTGAAAGCTCGGTTTTATGTATTCAAGGCTCAATATTGGTTGCCGGCGAGACTTAGCGCCGGAATAGGAAGTACATGGGTATCTGATTCTTCGAAGCCCACCTTGTTCTTGGCGTATATACGGTTCACCGAATTCCAAAAAAATCGGAAATGGAAAATCGCAACTTCGTTCCAGCCATCTTTATGATTTCAAAAACTAAATTGCAAGACTTCCGGAAAAGCTTACACGTACATTACGTACAGAATTTTCCCGATTTCTCCCTCCAAATATAGGCGTTAACCAGGCTTATCGTGGAATATGGATAATCGAGATTTTTTTTTAATGGGGTTTATTTTCACCGAATATCTTCAACTCCATTTCTTTTGCATTATCGATGTTGTAAAACCTGAGCCGTGACGAATTACGTAAATGTGGAGTGGGTGCTTAAACTAAAGTTTTATTTCCTATGGCGTCTATAATCGATTGGGTACTCCAAAACTTTTTATTCCGTTTTTATTTTCTTCACCTTTTCTTCCTTCTCTTTATACTCCAGCGATTTCTTTCGAGTTCGAATGGTATTCCCACTGCAATGCGCTTGTTAATTTCTACTTTTCATTTGATAAGCGGATGATGAAGACCTATAGAAACACTACATAGCAAAAGGAGAGTCCTTCTCATTCAATTCACACGTCGTAATAAAAGAAACTTGCACAATTTCTGCTCGTACTTGAAATTCACTTACGATTAGAGATACCCAATAAATTGTATCCGTGCTCGGCCAAAAGGTTCCACTGTGAGAAAAATCCGCAGAATTCGAGCGCGAAAATTGCTCGAATTAACACACTCATTTCTAAAACACAATTACTCTGCCTTTTTCCTCGCTTTTTTCGCTCCACACCCTTGTTTTTCGCCAGTGTAATACGAAAGAGACCAAATTTTCTCGATTTCTTCTGGTCTACTTTCTCACAACAAGTTGGCTGGAAAAAAACTATCGAGAAGTTAAAAAATGAAACGATCCGCAGTTTCATTTATCGCTTTTTATATAAATGGTGCTTCTGAAACGCCGTTTCACATGGGTATAGAAATAATAAATTTTTCTCAAAAAGTCTGATTTCAGGCAGATTGAATGAAGAGCTTTCGTCTTGTAGTCGACCGGCTGAGGTTTCGGGCTGCATGGTGATTTAAATGATACAATATCCATCATTCTTGTTATTTCCAGATTCTTCCATTCTTTCCATCTAGACAGCCGCTGGTCCAGAAAAGCACGAACCCTTTGTATATCTTGATAAAGCGAGGGATCACTCCTCTTGATATCTCGGCGCTAAGTTCCTCGGGTTGAAGATCTGCTCCAGAACCATCATCCCGTGGCAAAACTCGCTCCAATCCTTGAACGATTCTTTCATGGAACGCAAAAAAAAAAAAAACACTACAACAGCTGAGCACACAATTTTATTGTCTTGTTCTGTTCAAAATCTTGGTGATCGATATGGGCAGTTGGGAGCTTCAAAGTAGGAATTCATTCGTTCACTGAGTTCTGGTTCTATTTCCTCTGGACTCACCGCCTTCCTTACAAGCAATTTCCGCACGTAAAAGTCAATATGTGATGGCGGCGGTCAAAGACAATCCTTTTCTTCTTCATGAGTATGTGTACGTATGTATGTATACCGAGTCGCGTTCATTTTTTAAAGTGTCTTAATGGATGTTTTTTCTGCCATAGAACGTCCGAGCGGTGGAGCTTGCACTTAAAAGACACAAGCTACGATAAAAAAAAATCCATCGCTATAACTTACAAAGAAAATGATTGTCCTTCGTACGAAATATTTTTCACCAAAAAAATTGCATCGGCAATTATCATAGGACCAATTAAATCGAATTCAATGGACAATGTCGAGAAATTCGCAAATGTGAAATCAATGATTTTTTTTTCTTCTTCATTCTGCCTAGAAAATTATTGAATACTCAGGATATCACGACAAAAAAAAGAAGCTGCAATGAGAAGTATATACCTACACTGTTTTATAATCTTGTGCGATATTCGTATAATAACATGTGTAAATGGGAACAGAAGATTAGCATAGAAATGGCGCATTATAATAAAGTGTAGCTGTATAAGGTAGTAAAGAATTGTAAAAATAATTGCTCGACGAACTGCGTGGCGTTGAAACAGCTGCATACCTATGAGATACACGACATAACCAGCCACTATGTGGATAGAATGGAGCAATACGAGTAAATTTTCTCCGACATTATCAAGCAGCTTTTTTCTGCTCTTCTCTTTCTCTCTTTCTCTTTCTTTATCAGTGGAAATACTTCGGTGTATAGGTATATTATACTCGTAATTTGGCCTCGGGATACAGTTGGTCTCTGAGTTCCGGGTGGTGTGGAGCCCCCATCTCTTTGCACTGGGCTTTGACTATCAATTCCTTTCTCACACCCTTCCATGCTGCAGGCTGTCCACCGCCATATCCTTGGCCCTTTGACATTCTGCGGGTATTTTGCTATACCCGATGGCGAAGACTACTTCGCTCTGGCCTTTGATTCAGTTATACAGCTAGGGTGAAGGTATGGAAGTTGAGGAAAGGTTGAAGTGACCCATTGCGCAGGGTCAAATTTTAGGGAGGATTCTATAGAAATACTGATGGATCTTCGATCTCATATAAAATTGGGTCTATTTTCAACTACAAATATTCGGCATTGGGTCCTACCAATGCTACCTCTTCCCGAAAAACGGCTTTTGAATTCATTGTTGCCACATGAATGAAGGTTTTCTCGCACGAATGTATATATAGGAAGAATGACAAGTATTTACCGGAACGGTTATCGCTCTACAGTCTAGACGTCGAGGATCGTCCCAAGAATTTAACATTGAAACGTACATTTTCTTCTATCCCAAGCGCGAGTCCTTCACCCGCCGCAGTGGATCGGAAAATTCCATCAGATCAAGAACGTCAGCCCATATAACCTCTCAAAGTCTCCACATTCCCAAAACACTTGATGTCGATTCACGACTACCGGATCAATTTAAAATCGTTCCGGTGAAAAACACTGCTTTGTAACGTTCTACAACAGATATTTGAAAATGAAACGGAAAAAAAAGAAAAAGAAAAAAATTGAAAATAACCAGTGAGAAGTATTATGGAATCGTCACGTCGCTATTTTTCGAGTACACCTTCCCTTTTACCTTTCATCACATTTTATCGAATAACACAAGATCAAGTACCAATTTTGCACCGCATGCATAAAATTCTCAACTTTTTGTTCAATTATTCCATATGCATCGATCATTCGTGACCGCATCTTTCTACAAACGACACGGATACCTACGGAAAAATGTTGAAAAAAGTGAGAAATTATTACGTCCCACCCGGAAAGTCGTCAGAAAAAAATGGTGGACAAGGGTACGGTATCCTTAACGTCAGCACAAAAAATCAGAGTAAACCTTTCGCACCACATCTGTTTCCGAAATTCGCAAAATATCGCAGCTTCTTGGCGTCCCTGGAACTTCCAAACTCTGGGCTAACAATAAGTGGAATCAAAAGGTAGGACTCGAAATTATTTGCGATATTGGAAATGCGGAGCACGCACCTTTGACGCCATGTTGCCATCGATGAAAAGACCCAGTAGCACGCGGAGGGTGAAGTATTTCCTTGAAACTGTGCGAAATTGTCGTTGGTAAACTTGTTGAGAAATGACGGAAGGATGTGGAGTTGAACGAAGTGGAGGGATGGAAAATGTGGGGTTTACAGTGATTTATAAACCACGCCTTGAAGAATTCACGGTGACCTACAGTCTTGCGAGAACGTTATTTAATCTTACACCAGCTTAGAAAAAGGTAAAAGCTGCTACTCTTCGTCTAGAGAATATGATTTTTGAACGATGGAGGTATAAAAAATCGTGCGGTTTTATTCTATCGTGGGTGATGATTTTTCCCAATTTGTCTTTTGTTTTTGGTTTTTTCTTCTTTTGGTCCACCGTATTATCATTCTAGGCCCTATTTTTTCACCGTGAACGTGAGGTACCCGACCTTTAATTTTTTCTCTTGCCAGCTATTATACTTCTGGTACGATGTAAAGTTATTAACTCTAATATGACGGTGTGACCGCAACACGCGAAGTTGAAAAAACAGAAATTAAAAATTAAAATTAAAAAAAAAAAAAACTCGATGAAAACCACCAGAAGTAAGTTACGTAATTGGAACGGCCCGTTTAATCTCCGGAATTCGAGAGTATTTAATAACGCGGTGAGATATCATTGAACCAATTCCGATTTTCATCGCATGTATACATATATAACGTATACCTATGTAGTACATCATCGTATATGTATACGAAAACGTCGACGCGACTAAGATACATATAACTACGCGAGCAGCGACGCGCCAGATTCCCAAACTCAACGCATAAAAGCTTGACAGAAATCCGTAATTCAATTTCTCGCGGGCGAAGGGCAAACACCGTCTGGACATTAACGTAAACTTATCAAAAGCGGTTGAAATCATACGCGCGAATATAATCTAAAAAAATTGCAGAAGGCTTTCATACGCCAGAGCGGTTAGAAAATTAGTGCTACACAAGTTGAAAGTTCGTTGTCTCTGCATCGTCACAATATTCGGACGAACGAACCGTTACTAAACTTCCGGTAAGATATTCGAGGATATACGTAGCTGCTATCGTTTATTATTCACATTGTCAAGACCTGCATTTAGTATCCGGGAGAATGGAACCGAAATTTTTTTTTTCAAAAGCTTTAAAAAATCTTACAAAGATAAGTATACACACGTAATACACACGCTGCAACGGGATGACGACCATAAATTCATAATCCGTTAGAATAGAAAAAAAATACGTACATATAGATATAGATATAAACCTACTTACATTACATACATTATACGTATCGAACGTGAACAGATTAAAAAATGTATGGTAATCTTAGTTTACAGCTAGAATGGTGTTATGGGAAAAAGCTTCGATAAAAGTGATCGTCTCATTTATTTTTTACGATAAAATATGAGTGGTTCGGATATGTATGTAGTATATATAGATACTAATACTTACATAGATATAACACTTGTAGTTTTATGGTATTCGTTTCATGTTTTTCGAGTAGAAAAAAAAAAATATTGACCTGAACATGCAGAGAAAACTCGAATGGACCATATAGATATGTGGATGTTGAAATACTTGGTAAAAAAAAAAAAAAAATTTCTGATACTCCTCCAGCGAGACGTTATATCGACGTGTTAGCGTGTTCTTCTTCTCTCGTTTATCCTTCTTGCTTTTTTTCACAAAACGAAATTGCGAACCAACTGACGGCGCTTTTTCGCCTCCGAATAGATCGAGGGGCGTAACATCTAGGCTTCCTCCAACAATCTCTGCTACTTATTTGCCTCGCCAAAGAAACGTTAAGGGCAACTCCCTGCTGTTCAACCGAAATATTCTCGTCCCTTTTCAACCTGATTCCACTCGAACCAAGCTTTATACTTCACCTCCTCCAAAGGATTTGTCTTCTCTCAGATAATCACCCTCAATTTATACATAGCTAGATATCGCCATTTTCTGCTTCCAGCCGCTTTTTACCTCCTTTGAATATATTTGTTTATTATATGACATCATCTGTCAAGCTTATATAAAGGGTTCCTCAACGTATATACTATACACATGGTATATTGTTGAAAAAAAAATTTCTCAGCCTCAATATAAAAGGCAATACATAGTGCGAGTACGAGTTGTAACGCGCGAAACTTCCGCTCTAACAATAAAAAATTTTTTCTTTGCGTGGCTCTTGTAATTGTTATATATCTATATAATTTTGGCTCGAGCACGTAGGTATATGTTATATAGGTTGATAAATATCGACTGCATTTTTTGTACAGATACGAATAATATAATATTGCATAGTGTAGTACATTGCGAATTACGAAATAGTTAATTAAATAAACGAATCCTGAAATTTATTAGCAAGAATCCCTAGGGTGGCGTTACATTCGTGAATAACGCGTCGTGAACCCCGAGTGGGTTTATTCTCTGCGCATTTTATACGTCAAACGCACCCGAAAAATTCTTAAAAGCATCGCATTCCAAATTAACCCTAAATTACCTCCCATCCCCTCTTCTTCTCTATCCCGCACCCCTGCCTTTTCTTCATTCTGCGGTATATCGCCTAACTTTCCTACTAATTGTTGATTAATTATTCTCCATACGTCAGTATTAGGCAGCTCTGTGTTGCGGGGCATCGAGGGACTATATTTTACTATAATCAGGATCACAAGACCTCTTATCAGCTTCTCGGATATCAACACGCTGATATTATTATTACACGCCTGTCACATGTTGCATACTCACCCTCATCTGTTATCGGGATTTTCTGAGGGCAACAAGATCAATTATCGCGAATCAGCCTAAGGTTCATGCACAGATCGATCGGACATTATTATTATTTTGTTAATTTTATTATTTTTTTTTTTTCGTTTTTATTTATTTTGTTCTACTTGGTGCGTGTATAATGAAGCTACGAATTTATTTTTTCGTTATGTTGGTGGTCCCGTCGAAGTACTATATAAATTTTCGACAATTTTTCCTGACACAGTTCGATACAAAGATTGTGAGAATACTCCTTATCCCTCGCAGTGGCGAACGGTTTAAATGGTAGGATTGCTTTGGCAGGATAAGCGGAAGGACGAAAAGTTTCAAACCCTCCTACAGCGCAGTTACGAACCCTTCCCGCAGTACCTACAGTTCATTTGACCGATAGAAATGTCTTCCCATAGAGCTGGATATCTCGTTTCCACGGTTTGCGATGTCAAGGTTTAGCTCTACAATATGCACTTAAACTTCACGTGTATAATATGCACGCCCATGTTCAAGCGGCATGTGGTTTACTGTAACACATAAAATTTCAAAGAAGTAAAAGTATGATATGAGAAAAAACGTCAGGATATAAGAAGATGGATTGCTTCGTGCCGCTCCCGCACGGAGTCAATTGAGACGTCAGGGGACACTTTAGCGATATTGGCAAACCCTCTTCCCAGTGACCCTGATATATATACGATTTTGGGTTATCCCCGTAACGTATACCAATATTTACTTACTCACGTATAGCTTTATAAACGTAGCCATGAATTACGTACGTACATACTTAAGAAAGACTACGTAGTTGCACCGCTGTCTATACTACCCATACATACATTATATACCTATACTGCAAATATATTGGCATGTTGAAACCGCAGAGTTATCTTGTTGGCGAGATGGTGCTTCCCATCGTAAATTGTAGTTATTAAGTTCGAACTGTCTGAAGTTTTACTAAAATCATCTCGTCTACCGTGTATGATACTTTAGAGAAACAAACGATGAGGAGTATGAGTCAACTGCATACCACAGTGACCAACTCGTTGGGCAGTAAACAAAATATATACTATTTCATCTTATTCATGCCATAAACTATGGTTATACCAACGCAGGATCAACCCTTACACATATATGTACATCTATTGCAATTACTTTAATGTGCCCTAGCTGCTTGTATTTTTCATCCCCGTCGTCACCGAGTGCAACGCATAATTGATTCGCAGATATATTGCTTCGGTGATGGAAACAGTTTCGACCCTGCAATTGATTAATGTACGATTTTTCTCATATCATTTACTAATTTTTTTCTTCTTTTTTCAAACCGCAAAAGCTCTAGCACGGGAAAAGTTGTGAAACAAAAAAATGCGGTTCGAATCAACGATTATACCCTGGGAGCTGTATCATTCGGATATGATGTGCGCATATAAAAAGAAATTAGAGTAATAGAAATTCATGTATTGTGGATAAACTCATAAAAATTTCAATCATTCGAAAGCACTCAGTTCGACGTCAATTTTGTTTCGACTCGGTCGTACATAGATACGTGTATGCTCGTAGAAAATTGACAAGCAAAATTTTGCAACTGGTTTGAGAGAATAAAATAAAAACAGAAAAATACTCCGTTATTTCTGAAAATCTCGATCCTGATTAATTATTCGTATCATCGAAAGCTGCGTGATTATCAATCACTCGATGTACGTACCTATATATGATACGGCATATGACATCTGACCTTGTCTGAAGTGCAGGAGAAAATTAGAGGTGGGGAATAAAATTAGTTGAGGCGACAATTGGAGACTATCGCTGCACAATAGAAATGATGACAATTGATCGAATTAAAGGACACTTTGATCATGATCGAAAATACGATCTCAGCCTTCGGACGCGAGTACCCCGTGGAGAATCGAGTATTTGTTTCCGCACCCAGCAGCCTCGTAGAGATGATTTATAAATTAAAACGATTCCTAATTGCACCCCCTCGTCATCATTATTACAGGGTATAACATGATCTATATACATTTTTTTTATCTATGACTCAAAAACACGATAGAAGTGTAGGTGAATAATCCGAATTTTGTTGAAGTTATGTGCATTTTAATTTATAGGTGGTTGATCGTATATTTCCCTTATCGATAGCAGGATATCAGAGTTAATCTCTTCGTCGGAGTGAATTTTCAGCCTTCGATTTCCGGGTTGTAAGAATACATACCTGATATATGTTATACGTATACACATATCTATTCGCTGATCACTTTTCCTTTTATGTCCAAGGCGCTAGTATAATGGGGGTGAGAGAAAACTTACCGAGGGTTGGTTGATGGAATGGGTTTTGTGACAAGTGAGCAACCGGAGAAGCCAAAGGACTTTTTCTCACTACGGGGGAGAGATATGCGGTAACGATTACTTCGCGCGCGATAGCTGTGACGAAGACCATCTCTTACTTAACTCTGCATTAGTTATGTGGACGTAAGACGCTACTAACCTTGACTTTTCGACATCTTCTCGCTGCGATGGATCTTGACTGTCTTCGCAGCGCCTCCAGAGGAAGCGACTGTTCTTGTTGTCAGGATGCGGAGGTCTACCCTTCACCCTGCCTTTCTCTCACCAAAAACAGATCCGACAAACAATTATCCCTCTAATTACCCCCCTGATTAGGCTATACTATATTTATGACTGTCAGAAAATCCCTTGAATCTTATACAAGATAATTTTCACACTTATTATACTTCGAACAAATTTTTATTTTATTGCTCTTTTATTTTCAATCAACTACAACAAATTTTTCAAAACTTTACTAGTCTTTTGCCTTCCTTTGCTTCTGATTATTCATACGTATGCAAAGCTGTATACGTGTATTCTGTCCTCACTTGTTAGGTAATTATTAGTGTAATTATCTACAACTCGGTTTTTGTTTCAGGAGGTGTGGGAAATTTGGATGTCGAGAAATCGCCGGGGGTAGTTTTCGTTTATTCTATGCGTATTCGTGCGTCGGGGTCAACGGGGTATTGCTCGCGGCGCGGCCTGGGCGGTGACTGAATGAACAGCGTCGCGACGCTCTCCGTCGACTCCCTACTTCTCATCTTCCGGAGCCCAACCTCTCTTTTCCACTCGCATCCCTTTCATCCTCCCTCGTCCTTTCTCGCTTTCTCGATACATTCCTCCCTCTTGTGCTTTGCCGCTTCCAAATTATTGTATTACGCGCACGTGTTTTAAAATTATTCTCACATTTGTGCCCTAGAAAAACGTCATCAATGAAAAACCAACAAACATCGTAGGAAAATGAGAATTACAAACTAAAAATAATTTTTAATTCTGCAAGATTTTACTTGATTTCAGGCACCCAGCTAAATAAAGAATTATTATCGCGAACGCACCAAGTTACTATGCCGCTAAAATGATAAGCATATGGTCTGCTTTTTTTCATTTTAACCGCAGTGATAATTTTTCATTGTTTCCAGCAAGCAATGAGGGAAATATTTTTTTTTATCCCTAATTATACAGCAGAAGCACGTGAAATGAATATACTAAGAACTTTGAGATTATCTGCCTCTGCTTTAATGCTCTTTTGTTAATCATATACTATACGAACCCCTATTATACATCTCGGAAAAATAAAATTGGCCTTGTGGATGCATAGAATTATAATTTCGCATAAAATTATCTGAATTGAAAAAAGAAAATATTCTACCATCCTGTGGTATTGTCAAAGATTTTTTCATCCTCATACTGCAGGTTGAAAGTGGAATTTCTTGAACCGAAATTCGGACCCACAGACCGTCTGGATTGATGAGTAAAGTTTGATTATAATTCTCACCGCGAATTAACTCAGGACGCGAAAACAAATGCCACTTATTCAGGTAACCTCATCTGTCTTCTATTTTTAGATAATCTTCTGCAATCCAAGACTACATGAATTCAACTTTTTCAAGCATAAAATATTGTGTTGTTCTTGTTTAATATTCGTTATACGATGGTGTCATGCACATATAGCCGAGAATAATGCTTTGGCTTCTGTAGTCGTATAAAGTAAGAAATATACATATAAAAGTTATACATGGTATAAATAAACAGTAATAAAAAATACTAGCGGTTCGCCAACCCGGATATTATCGCTTGTGTGCAAAGGACCGCAGACGACCAATCAAGCGTAACCCTTACCAAGGGGTAACTCTGCAACACCCACGTTTATATCACCGCAAGTGTGTTATAGTCCATCTACAAAAACCATGAAAAAAAAAAAATAAAACTAAAACACCGCGTCTGATACATACCATACTCGCAACTGAGAGAATCCTTGAAATCCTTATTGCAACAAATCCTCAATAAAAGCTCTGCTTTGTTGTCCAGTTTTTTGTTCTGTTTCTCCGTTGGAAACATGTATAAGATACAGCTGGCTTTTTTATTTTTACCGAAAAAGTGTTTGCAGGTACGATTTTAGCGAAAATTGGACAAATAACTATTCGTGGAAAAAAATAAAACCGTTCAACTGAAGGTACAGTGTACAGTGCTTGTAACTCTTTTAGGTTCGAATGATTGAATAATCGCAAGTCTTTTGAAGTAACCCATCACAGATAACGACCGATAAAAGCAATTCAGTCGAAATTGAACTCGAGGTGAACAGCGATGAAGATGTGTATAGTGACAAGGTCGGTGAAGGATGAGGCATGTAGGGGAGTGATAGGCACATGCCGTATCCACGGCAACGATTTCGAAAAAAATCTTACACAGGAACAAACGTAGTAACTATACTCTGTTGTTTTTTGATGGTAAAATTTTATAATCATTATCCCTTTAGTTATAGAGCATTTCTATTGAGCGTTATATATAGATGAATTTATGTCTATGGCTATATTCATGTACGTATGTATTTGTTCTGCCGCAATATGGCGATTCAAATTTAGTTTATCACCATTATCATACGATGGATTCCAATTCGAAGGGATGATCTCAAAATCGAACAATAGAATAATGGTTCTATTTTACTAGAGATTAGATTTTACTATACAAAAATTGTGAAAGGGTCTGAATTTGTCAATAAGATGCTGAAACAGAACACTGTACAAAATATACGAGCAACACCGGGCGTTGATAAAGTAGAAAACTAAATTAATAAAAAGACGATTGCAAAGAACCAAAAAACTTGTCACAAACGAAAAATGTTTTTTTCTCTGAATATTCAGTCTCGGCATAATTTTGATTCTTCAAAATAATTAATCTCAACAACTGATAATACATATCTGAATTCGTTGGCATGGTCAACGATGTAGAAATAGACCTGCTACATCGTTGCATGGTCGAAGGCCGTTGAGTAGATGGGGCTCTCAACGGATTAGGGTACAACGATCCAACTAACTATGAGAAGAGCGAATCAAAAATGATGCACAGCTTGACCATTTTGTAGACATTACCGGCTTTCACATCTTTGATCTTCATTTACCAAGTCCGTACAACCTAGCACAAAACCGTAGCTCATGGTATTTGCATGGAGGTATCCCCGACTAATTTTGCGATAGAATACTTAATTTACACGTTTGAACAAAGTTGAGTAGGGGGAGGTCTTCAGGGGCGGGGAATATTTTCGTAAAACGGAGCGTTGAATATTAGGAAGATGTTAAACTCCAAGCTCGGAAACTTTGCTCGGACCGGTGGTAAATATAATCCACTAATTTTCGATGTCTACAGGACAACTCATGTTAGGTTAAATTAATCAATTCGACTTTGTTTCTACAGATAAACAAACTTGCCCCTACGCGGACAAATGCTACCGAAAAAATCCCATACATTTCACAGAGATGTCACATCCGCATCGTAAGCGAATTTGAAATTGGAATGTATTCATTAATTTAAAAATTAAAAATTCCTTTTTGTGTTGGTGCCTTCGAAATTCAAATTATGCATTTTTTTTCAATCATTGTAAGGATAATTCTTGTTTTGGCTTTCACGGCTGTGAAATAAATTCGAATCACAAAAATTGTTTGAAATAATTTTGAACAGATCCCACCTCGTATTTTATGCACTAACAATAAGCCTGTTTTCGAACGTAGCTATACAGTTTTGTTTCGCATAATCAATACGATTTTAACTATTTTATTTGCAGTTGAAGATTTGTTGAAGAACCAGCTCGACGGTGCGGTGACGGTACCGGCACACCTTGATTTCGAATGCAGCGACAGATCGGCATTACTGGATCAGTTAAAAGTACTCCAAATGGTTCTCAGAAAAGAGAGAGATGGCAACGTAACGAATAATGCTCGGAACGTTAAGACGCAAGCGGACCCAAAAACCAGCATACAAAATGTGCCACAATTTAAGAATAGTATTCCTCAGGATCTCAAAGACAAAATAGACAGAAACAAACGTATAGCTGTTGAAAGACGGGAAGCTAAATTACGGGAAATGGATAAAAAGGCTATGTCCCTTTCGAAACCATCGAAAAGTGATCGCGGCGATGAAGCGTCGGCATTTTCCGAAAGCACCAGTCCCAACAAAGAAGAGATATCCAACGAAACTTGGAGCAAACTTGCTGATAGGATGAAAAAACAGAAACTTGAAAGCAAGGACGAGATAAAGACCTTGAAAAGAGTTTCCGAATGTTCTAGTCGGGAAGCCGATACATCCAAAAGATTCAAAAACGATCAAGCAAATAACGACACAAATCGTGGTAACGGCCAAAGTTGCAGCAGATCTGGCAAGCAAAATGCAGATGGCAGTCGCAGCATTAACAGTAACAATTCGCCACGCGATCAAGACACAGATCTTATGACAGCTTATGCTGGAAGTAGTAGTGGTGCATCAAGAGATGCCATAAGGTTGAAAGTGATAGAAAAAATACGGAAGAGTGGTATGAAAATGTCGATCGTCGAACCTGGAGAGTTTGCTTTAAAGTACGCGTTATCGGCACCTTATCACATATTCCTAACAAGAGTGGAAGACGCGAAAGAAACTCACGATCAGCAGTTCTCGATTACATTTCCCGAAATATTGGACAAAAGCTTAGGTGAAATAGTTTCTAGTCTACAAATAAATTTTATGCTTGATGCGGGCTGGTTATGCGCCCAATATCTACTCGCCGCTCAATCTTCGGACATGCTTATTTTGTATGGGGAAAGAGAAGACCAGGAAAAATTGCCGCCGAATATTAAAACGATTCACATTCAGATGCCGGCTTTTGGCTGTCATCATTCAAAACTAATGGTACTCAAATACAACAACAATGGAATCAGAGTCGTCGTTTCTACCGCTAATCTTTATTCAGATGATTGGGAGAACAGAACACAAGGGTATAATCAATATATAATTTTCGTTTTTTGAGTAGATGACGATTTTCGGAAATTAACAAGGTGTATTTTGGTCAGGGTGTGGATATCTCCTCATCTACCGCAGTTGCCAGAATCCGCGAATCCAAGTGACGGAGAATCCGCAACCGGTTTCAAAAGAGATTTTGAACGATACTTGCAAAAGTATAACCTTCCAGATTTGACAGAATGGGCTTATGCGGTTAGACGAGCCGATTTTTCTGAAGTCAACGTGTTCTTTGTGGCGTCGGTACCAGGAAATCATAAAGACGCCGAGTACAATTCATGGGGTCATAGAAAGCTCTCGACAGTTTTATCGCAGCATGCTTTTCTACCACCAAACGCACCTGAGTGGCCAATCGTCGCGCAATGTTCAAGTATTGGCAGCCTTGGACCGAATTACGAAAGCTGGTTGTCCAGGGAAATCATACCCGCCATGACCAGGGAAAAAAATCAGGGAATAAAAAGCCACCCCCGGTTTCAGTTCATCTACCCATCCATCAACAATTACAAATCCAGTTTCGATATGCGGAAGGGTGCTTGCTGTTTACCATACGGAATGGCGACGCATCAGAAGCAGCAATGGCTCGAATCTTATCTTTAGTAAGAAGAGTTATAATTTGTTCAGTGAAGTTGAAAGTCGGTATACTCGAAATTTATGGAAGATTTATTCTGTATAGTCAATGGAAAGCGAGCAATACGCATCGAGACCGAGCTATTCCTCACATAAAAACTTACACACGGATATCGCCGGATTTGACCGAAATTCCTTGGTTCGTTCTGACCAGTGCGAATCTGAGTAAAGCCGCTTGGGGCCATAAAAGGGGAAATCACTACATAATGAGCTATGAAGCTGGGATCATATTTGTGCCAAAATTTGTTGTGAGTTACTTAAGATAGTTTGTTTGATTTCGTAATCACGCGATTTTCTTTTTCAGACCGGAAAAACTACTTTTCACATCCAGAAGGAAGCGTCGGATGGAACACCGAAATTTCCCATTCCATACGATCTTCCTTTGACCCGATACGGCTCTCAAGACAAACCATTCGTCATGGAGTTCTTTAAGGGATACGAATGAAGGAACTGCTGTGATTCAATTTAACAATTAACAATTGTACCTGCAGAACTTTCAGCAGAATTATTGAATAACGATTTAAAAATATTATCCACCCTGCGCCGTTACTGCGACAGGCTTTTTGTTACGAGATACAATGTATTTGCCTATTATTGAATTCAATTAAACTAGTTTTATTTTTTCATAAAGTGTGCACCCTTTAATCGGCAAAGAACGTGAAATATTCTTAAACCAGTCAGAAAAAAAGTTAATCGTGCAATAGCTATGGTGAAAATACGTTTTACACAATCCCAGAAAAGTTGAACATTCAAAACAATAATTTCATCACCAGCTGCAATGAAGTAACAGTGTAGCCTTTGAGATAGTGCAAAATACGCGTCTGATATTCTGCATAACTAGAGACCGAAACCAGTCCATTGAATGCTTAATTACAGAAACACTTAGCAAAAACTTGTTTCTTGCTCGACTTTGGTGTTAACTAGAGGTGGTGTATCAAAATACAGTCTGTCGTGTATGGGTGACCGTGAATTGTGCACATAGTTTCGGGAAACCCGTCGTCTTTCGTTAAGCGCGAAGCGGTCAATCACGTATTTGTCATTTGGACGCAGATGAGAATGATCAAGATTTGATATTCCCAAAAAAAGTTCGATTACCCCTTTGGATTTTTTCGATTTTTGGGCCAAAAATGAAGTATTTTTAAAATCGATCGTATGACGCGTTTCCAACGTATTTTGACCTCAGGAACACGAATCCGTCGATTACATTGAGCCAGGAATAAATCCCATCGAGATATCTTCATTTTTTCACTTTTCAGAGCGATAAATTGGCGATAACTCGATCAATTTTAGAGATAGATCGATTTAACTTGCGGAATCGAATTTCTCGGCTCAAAATACATAAGAAAAGTGTCCTACGATCGATTTTAAAAATACTTCATTTTTGACCCCAAAATCGACAAAAATCTAAGGTATACCCCTTTGGATTTTTGTCGATTTTGGGGTAAAAAATGAAGTATTTTCAAAATCAATGATAGGACACTTTTCTCATGTATTTTGAGCCCAGGAATTCGAATCCAAGCGTTAAATTGATCTATCTATAGAATTGATCGAGTTATCGCCAATTTATTGCTCTGAAAAGTGAAAAAATTAAGATATCTTTATAGGATTAATTCCTAGCTCAATTTACCCAACGGATTCGTGTTCCTGAGGTCAAAATACGTTAGAAAAGTGTTCTACAATCGATTTTAAAAATACTTCATTTTTCGCCCAAAAATCGACAAAAATCTAAGGTATACCCCTTTGGATTTTTTCGATTTTTGGGCCAAAAATGAAAAAATTTCAAAATCGATCGTATGACGCTTTTCTGACGTATTTTGACCAGAGAAACACGAATCCGGTGAGTAAATTGAGCTACGAATTAATCTCATCGAGATATCGCAATTTTTCTGCTCCGAAAAGCGAAAAATTAGCGATAACTCGATCAATTTTATAGGTAGACGAATTTGGCTTGCAGATTCGAATTCCTGAGATCAAAACACATAAGTACATCACAGCAAACTCGAAAAAAAAATATGTTGATTTTTTGCTGCAAAATCGGAAAAAAATCTAAGGTTTGGACCCAACGTCCATATGGTCCAATCCTTTACCCGGAACATAAAATTCAAATTGCGATAACAATAACGCAAATTGATAAAAAGAAAACTCCTAGCATGTGATGCGTCTGAAATGTAATGATATGTGAAATTGAAAAAAATAGTCGACAAAAATTTAAAAAACAAATTAAATCAAAATCGGCGCGCGTAAAGCGCGCGCTTGCAATGCTAATTAAGTTAAAAAAGTCATAAATACCCTGTATTATTTGTTTTTTTCACTAATTTGAGAAGATTGACAAGCGCCATAGACCGCCGCATGAAGCGGCGCGCGTTTTCCATAAAACATAAGCGACTGCTCGTAGGAAAGTATTTCCTGATCGCAAGTACTATACAAACGCGGCGAGGCTGGGGGGAGTTATTTCGTGCATGTTCTGCGTCCAAACTGCGCGTAACAAATGTATAAATCGTGATCAAAGTGCCCTGCTCCGTCATAACATCCTTTTCTATGTCGTCAGTGCGCCATGTCTATCGTCGATAAATGGTTCTTTCATATACTGGGTGTAATTTTAGCTATCCGGTTCACTTTAGTGTTCCGCTCGTATCTTTAAAATTGTTTAAACGATTGACGGTAAGAAGAGAATCACGCGTCGTTGAAAAATAACATTATTTTGGTACACCGTCGAATCATAATTTTCATACGCGTTTATTCGATGTAATACCTGTTTTCTCCGAATTTTCGAGCCACAGAAAACTATCCCGGATGTAATTGAAACACCGTGTATGCATGTATAATTATTTCGTCCGTTTCATTACTCAGCAGTTCGTGAAATTCAGTTTCTATCTACTGAGACAGTTGTCCCATCAATATAATAATGAAAACTGGAACAACGTGACCTGGTAAGAAAGTCGATTTTTTGTGACAGTTCGATCTTTCCTTTTCTATTCCTTTTTCATTTACTTTTATCTATTTTAATTCAAATGGAATGCCATATCGAACACACGTGTCTTCTCTATTGAACAGTAACAAGATTTTCGCAGCTAGGTAAAATTTAAAGGAAATGAGCGTAATGATTAACATCAATCGCCGCGGTAATTCTATATTCATTAATTCTCAAAATTAACGTCATACAATTTTGATATCGTCGTTCTGTTTTTCTGTTTATTTCCCGTAAAAACTTTTGGATTCTCGATGACGAGTGCACGTCGTCACGATACAGAGAGATGGGCCATTCGGTTAATGTCGCGTTTGAAATTATCCAGATCATAAGACGCTTTCGATTTCACACTCAAACCTGGTGTTGATCTTGCGACCATGACATAAAACCAGAATAAAGGGTCAACAACGATATTGCGAAATGAAGAAATTTTCATAACACATGCGCATGGTAAACATTAGCAATAGTTCTTGAATAAAATTGAGTAAAATTTTAGAAAACGTTGGATGCTTGTATTGAAACCGATGAGTTTCATGGAGTTTAGTGACAATGAGAAGAGTTTTTTGTCCGACCTTTTTTTCCACTAGTATGAATTCTATAAATTCAAGAATAAGGCTTCAGTTAATCAGAAAATTGGATCTCAGCAATCATTGTCACGGAATTTTTGAAGGTATAGTATCACCATGTAAATCGGATATCTATTTTTTCAATGCGCCTCCAATCCAAACCTTTTTTTTTTTGTCTAACCGGAATTTGTGTCGCAGAACTTGTAGCCGGCCTTTAAAAAAAATGCAAACCCTGGCCATTGATTAATGAGTTTTGAATTGGTACGGCGCGAGTTGTTTTGCTGAATCCTGTAAAATGACTCATACCGAAAGAAGCGTGTTGTGCAGGGAGAGATTGCGTGAGACTGCATTCTGCAGGTATGAATTTCGCAAACCAATAATCGTTAACTTTAATTTAATCTCTTGCAGACGTTTGGCCTTCCATTCAAAGTGTGTGTGTCTTTTTTTGCTTATATTGTCATACATACGATCACACAACTACGTTTCCTCACGTGAGAAGAGTTTCAAAAATATTCCAGACTTTGAACGCAAATAGATTAGATATTAATTGATACCTCAACGGAAATCCAGAAGCTGCGGTTATCGAATAAAAAATTTGCGCTGAATCTACTCGAAACCCAAAAATATTAATGATCAATCGATACATCGATCATCGGCTGAGCTGCATAAGAAATTGTTTAGCGCTCAATTCTTTCCTCATCTAATCCAAACATTGTACTTCGTAATAGTCCGCACGCATCTGCAGCCAGAGCACGTGTTTCGGTGTAAACATTACTGCCTTGACAATCAACTGTCAGAAGACCCTGACATTCGTGACTTATTAAACATTGACGTAAACTATTAGCGTGAAAATATCATCACTTCGCTAGGTCTTCACTTTTTCTTTCATCCATGAGATATTTTGACGATCGCTTGATGATTTCCAATTTACTTCACACATCCACTCGAAATTTTCAACACTTTTTTTCGTCTGGATTCGCTGAACCGCGACAACAAGTACAGATAATTTCTTGCGACACACACCATACTTGAGCCGGATAACGCCGCACAGTTTGTATCCGACTACTAAAGATGTTGCTTAATTATAAAAAGAAATCAAAAAAAGTAATTTTAACGCATTGGCGTTTTGTTCTTGTCTCGCGTTTTCATTTCTGCAATGGACCGAATTAATCTATCGACTCTTTTTGACTGATGTGAACTTTTAGTACTGTGTCCATAAACTTTTACTACTTATTCTAGGAAATCCGAGAATTCTTATATCAACCAGCGCAGATTGTCATTTTGCATGCACTGGCTCTTCCCAAAGGCTCTGCACGTTGGCAATAAAGTTCACTGCATAGCCACGCTGTTCACTGATATCTCAAGTCCCTAGAGTTAGAATTGCGTTATTTGACCCACACACTGATGTCCGTAAGCCTTTTGCGTATAAACCAGTTTTCTCGCGTGAAAAGAATCCTGGTATGAAAGTCACCCAGTAGTCATTTGTAAACCCGCGTGCGACTTTCGGAATACACGCATAAGTCGAGTGTAAAGGTAGTTCTCCAAATGACCTGGGCAGTATATAAAAAAAACTAGATGAATAAATGAATAAATATTCTGATACTAGAATTATAAATAGCTAAAGGAACGTATGTAAACCGTACGTGAAATTCGATCAATAGATATAAGGACTGCAGAATTTGGAAAAGCCTACGGAAATAAATAGATCAAGGAAGTAAAGAATCCTATAATTTTTTTCAACATCCGGTCACAATATGTTGACGAAAATTTATCGCTCAATTAATTCATCGCGTACGTTAAAGAGACGAAACCTGTTCAATAAATAATTTTACTTTGATCGAGAAATGAGATCATTACACATCATTATAGCCACAGGGCGTTGTAAACTTTTCTCAAATTTCAAATTGCCAGGAACGCCCTACAAAGTTTCGTTTCACTGAAAAAAAAAAATAAATAAATAAAAATAAAATAAAGTTACAACTAAGACTTCTATGGTATCTATCTAGCAAAAGCGACTCCAGAGATACCGGAAAAGCTCAAATTGGAGGACATACTATCAGCTTCGGCGCAGAGGTCTCAGGTCTTCCGGGAAGGGTGCGTGTCTCGGTGACGTTCGACGTCGCGACGCTTTCGCTAGTTCGCGGGTTGTCAGCAGCTTAGCAGGATACCTCCAACCTTCGGAGGTGCCACTACAGATCTGGCTATTTTTATTTTTATTTCCTAAAGTAATACTCGAGTGAGTTATAAAAATAAAAAATGAAAAGATTCCACGCATTATTTCACGGATTATTTTCCAATTGACCTGCAGTGAATTCCAGAATTGAGTGAAAAAATCGGGAAACATGTTTGGAAATTATTTGTTGACTACAATCTTTACGTAGAACTATTGAAATAATCTAGAGTTAATCATCTGATTCTTTTTTTTTTCATACGATATAATAGGTTTGTTGCCCTTGTTGTTGGTGTTTCATTAATTTTTTTTTTCATCAAATTGCCTTGTTTTTATTATTTGCGGCTAAGGTTGTCGGTAAATTTCGCAACGTATATAATGGCAAGTTTTTATTATCGAAATTTTCAAGTATATCCATTCTGTACGTAAGTGTGACGGTTTATAATTCTTCTCTGAGTCGATGGCTATGGGATTTCTCGTTTCTTTTATCGGGCAATTCGAATTGGAGTCCCGGCCAGAGCTGATCGAGCTGTTATGGCCAGTCGGTTGTGATCGGTTATCGAGTAAAAGCAGCGGAATCTTTTCGCGGTGCGTGAAAACTACCGTTGACTTACGCGTTGTGCTGGTTGTACCACTAAAATCGTCTTCAAAATATAGCGGCTTAAAAACTTGAAACGTGATCAATGTGCGATCGGCATAAATTTAATACCTGTGGACTTCGCAAATTACACAAATATTCAATAAATAAATTAAACGTAAACATCGGATTCGAATGGTTGATTAAAAATTCACATTCTGCAACCAAATCGATGTAGTATTTAATTTTTTCAACGCGAATTACTATTGATAATTCTTCTTTTCAAATACAATTTTCATCCTCTCACTTGATTGGTACTCCGTTTACAGATAAAAAAAAAAGACGGATTCGTAGTGGTTGCAGTACAGGGCGATGACGCCGTTGCGGACCGAATTATTGACGAAAAGTAAAGGAGGAAACAGGGCCGACAACAAATCAATATCTCGCTCGCCCCTGCGAACCTGCAGGAGACCTTTCGAAGAGCGTCGTCGGAGATAAAATATCTAACGGAGTAGCAACAGCTGACCAAAGGATATTTTATAGGATAATAGGACGAAGACGAAGAGGTTATTGAAGAAGACTGACAATATGATAGCTTGCTGCGTCTTGGCCGGTGTCCTTGGCGTCCTAGTCCTATTTTATGTCTGCCTTGAAGTTCACTATTTTCTGCGCATGTGTCTCACTGTTCTTTTGGCAAGATTCTGCAAGAAACAAGTTCACATACTCGACGAAACTTCTGTATACGGTACGCTATATATTTTCTGAATACATACGCTCACATACGTACACCTACCACATAACTCTAGTTTCTTTTTAAAGTTGCACTACAATTTTGCATGCCAAAAGGCGGGCTTGACATCGTAGATTTCTTTAGGAATTTGAAAAACTAGCCGATTATGAAAATCATCAGCTTAATGTTCGTAAATGTCACATGAACAAGCATATGATTCGCTCGCGTAAATTCTTGCAATTTTACACATTTTCGTTATTGGCAAAGAGTAATTTTCTATCGTACGAATAGTTCATTAAGAATATCATGCATAACCGATAATAATTTCCGCTTCCAAGTATCCGTGAAGGTCGTTTTTTCAGTCCCAACATCATACTTACAATTAGTATCAATTTCTATGAACTATGAATGTACATATGTAATGTATATATTCTTAATCTAAATCTGGAAACCCTACGTGACTCCCTTCGTAATTCCAGAGACCATGACCTAGTCGAAACTATTCGCGGGGGTCGGAGGTCAGCCGACCGTCAGTTTTAATACCGAGAATTTCTATTCGGCAACATACGTATTGACCACAACATGTGATGCATTTGTCCTGAACATCCCTTATAATACTTTGCTGCGAACGTAACCCCCAGTGTCTTCAACTTAATAAACATCGTTTTCAACGTACTTTTCGCACTCGACAGAAAATATTCAAATCAACCGTTATAATTGTTCCCGCGAGTTTTTTCTCACCCATGGTGCGTTTTTAGGGATTTCACTATATTCTTAATACTTGGGTAGTATGATCAGGGAATTCACAGATTTCTTTGAAACAAACAGATTTCATGGAATTCAGAACATTCGCACAATACCCAAGAATCATTTTTCGCATAATAGGATTTTGGGCGGGATGCAGGATTGAAAGTCGAATCGTGCAGATTTTGCGGTGTGTAAAGCGGCCCGATTATGAATCGTGTCTGAAACACGTGACAAGAGACAGTAGCGTGGTTCCGTTTACTCGCGAGTTAAGTTTACCACCTAACTTTCCTATGGCAAGAATTCCACACGCCTGCACGATATAGACGTACATACATACATATGCTATACGTGCTTGGTGTGCAACTATTTTATTTCGAATAGCAAAAGTCATCGTAGTATAGTACCTTGTTATTCTTGAAAAGTTATGTGCGATCGATGAAAGTGAATGACTTCGTGCGATTATTGATCAAAGGTAGCAATAAGGAATCAGACCTTCACGGATGCGTACCCCGTCAATTATTATATAGATTTGAAGATTCTTCAGAAGTGATCATGAAATCTAGAAGTATATAAGCATATATCTGCACAAATTATGGTTACGGTTCAGCATATATCTGCACAAATTATGGTTACGGTTTTTTTAAATAGAATTTTCTTTTTTTCTGGTATTTCAAAATATTGTAACAAAAAGTGCACAGACTTGGTTACAGCAATTCACATAAATATCTGAGCAAAAGACGACCTCGAGATCCGAACAATGTTCAGTTTGCTTAACTAATCAAGTAATGAGTCGTCTCGATGCTCTTCAAGTTTTAACATTATCGTACACCAGCTGTTATTATATTATTATGCAGACGTCATCGGAAACGTATGCGACCGTAGATTTGACGGTGATTGGTTTTCTATAAGGCTTCATGAACGAGGACGTATATAAAGATTCTCACTCACTGACTGCAATGACAGAAGCTTCAATAACAGAAACAACGCAGAATTAATTAACTGCCGATTTATGGAGCTTCCACCGTCTATACGCGGTTGGGAGCCGCATACTTATTCTCAGAATTTTGTTTTTACCGCAAAAAAAAAAATTTTCTGCATTTCGGGATGTGATTAGGACTACAATTGAGTTACCGCGGCTCGATGGCCATTCTGTCTCGACGAAGTTTAAATTGCTACAGTCTCGTGTTCGTCTTTGACCGCATTCATACCATTCATGCATATCGAATGAATAGGTAGGCCACAAAGCCTAAGGCTTTATACCTGCAATAAACAGCTCGATGTATAATTTTAAGTCATAGCAACGATTATCTTATAGATAGGTAAACCGGATAGTGACGTATTCATAAATATGTAATTAGGTATCCACATATACATACAATTTGCGCCTATAGACTATGAAGTTATCGTTTATTAGAATATTCGTATGCTTTTCCCGTTTTATTTCAGATCTAGTCATCTTTCTTTGATTTGTAATATATTAATATATCTTGTTGATCTTGAAATCGTTTGATTCAGGTGCTAAATGAGTTGCTTTTTACTGTATTTACAACTGCTGCATAATATACGCGATCTTCCTGTTTACCGTTACGATTAGAGGTTTTGATAAACTCTAAACACGATTACACACATTAGGTTGTTTAATTTTCAAATGTATTTCGAATTTTTTCTATCGGCGATATTTTTAGGAGTTTGTCTCACCACCGACGTCGACACGCTTCTCTACCACATGAACAACGCCAGGTACCTCAGGGAACTCGATTTCGCCAGGGTAGATTTTTACGAAAGGACGAGCCTCTATCGAGAAATTCGGTCACAAGGTTCAGGTGTGGTCCAGGGCGCGGCCACCATTCGATACAGAAGATTTTTAAGGCCGTTTTCGGTGTACAAAATCACCTCGAAGGTAACAAGAAGAAATAAGAAAAATGAAAAACTGACTCTATAGCTCTGGCGATCGTGATTAAATTTATCTCTTCCTGAACATTGTTTTGTTTTGAAAATCATTTAAAAGAAAACCATTATATTCTGTAGAGTGTTTAACAAACACAAGCTTTGTTCGCTGGATGCCCTTAGACTATATCATCAGTTTTCATACTATTGGATTTTTTTTTTTTTCTCTCTAGCAATTTACGTCAGACTAAACGTCACTTTCGTACGCGCGGTAACTATTATCGCATCATCATGTAACAAGTGCTTTGCGCTTGGTTACTTTTTTTTTCATCTGTTAGGGATCAATATGGTTTAAAACCCTCGTGTACGCATGCTTTTATCTTGACTGCAAACTTAGCGCGTGTTTGATTTACATCGGGTTTTACACGTTAGCACATCGACCATTACGTCAGAGGTGGGCAACGATATCATTTCCGTGAAATGACTCACCACTTCCTCTAGTCCCGGATCCTTTTCGTATTTTAATGGGGACAGTGGAATCCTGTAAAACAATTCTTATCTGGTTTAGAGTTCGTATCTTATCCCAAGAGTCACCTACTTTCATAGAACTCTTTTACTACCATCTACCAGAATACGGAAGTCGGTATTTGAAGTTTGATTTTAACAAGACGAATTTTTGTAGAAATCACTGACTAGAATCAAGTCGGCAGTATTCTTTTTTTTTTTTTGCTTTGCGCGATAATTCTCAAAGTGTTAACCTCGAAGACGCTTCTATTCTTTTCCTATGTGTCCAAACCAAGGCAATCGCTGACTCAACTTAACAAAGCCAAAGAAACATTTGTTCCAATAAATCTGCTCTCTCAAGGCTTTCGCGACTATAAAATGAATCGTTTACATGATTTTCCCATTGTTATTCGTGTGGGAGTGGTCATGCTAGATTGTGTGATTTCGAATCAATATTCCACCGGAATATTCGTACACTCCTGAACCCCAACTAACCTTTACTACGCCCTTTATATTTTCAAGCCCATATACAAGTCTATATCTCGAAATTAAAGAATTTCGGAGATGAATGTTATTTCTAGGAACGTATAATGTAGGGAAAACCCCCATAAATTGGTTACAGGTCTTGGTCATGAGAATCCGATTTTTCTTACCTCTCAACTATAGTCGATTCTATTTTTTCTTTAAAGCTAATTTATTGAAACGCTGAAGAAATAACCGTTATGAATATCTAAAAGTTTAAAAGACACATTAATTGTTTTTCAATTCACAGATTATTTATTGGGATGAAAAGTCGATTTTTATGGAGCATCGATTCGTTACTCCTGCTGATGGATTTGTAAGAGCGATCGCAATTTGTCGGCAACGAGTGCTGGACTGCAGCGCTGAAGCTGTCATGGGGGTCCTATTGGACCGGGGAGGCAAATCAAATGGGGGTTTAGAGGCTGGAATTCCACCTACAAGTGTCAGTAAAAGTTTTTACGATCGTTGCTCGTTGATGAAAAAAGAAATGTCGAATTATTCGATCATTGATGATGTGATTTTACATCCGAGTAAAAATACCATATACTTATCGCGAGTTTTGGAATTTCGATATCCGTTCTCTTTACCAGAACCAATGTCAAGTACTTTTTATGTGTCCGGAACAAATTCCATTGTTCTCAATTACTGCAAGAACTGCATCACTAGGAAAAATACTATTCCAAGGAAAACTTGGCCATCGGTATCTCGAGTCCCATACGAGACCCGTTTTGGGACTCATTGTTCACCTGAATTATTCCACTTTTGTTTCGTTCATCGTACAATCAAATTTTCTACGACGAATGGATTGATAATAATGAATGTTCCCATTTCTCTGCAGGCGCCGCATGCGCGACCTGAAATACCTCAAGAGGTAGCGTTGTGGTTAAGGAGCAACGAGATTTCTTCGGCATGCTTACGGCAAAATCCAGAAGCATCTGGATGCTGACAAGGGGAAGCCGGGGTATCCATTGTGAATGGCGTTACGTCGGCTGATCTCCACGAAACGACGATGGTTTGAAAAAAAAAGAAAATAAATAAATAAACTCGAATTCACGCTTGCCGCAGAGTTCTAAACAGACGCCATGATTCTCGCCATAAATGATTTATCCTATAAAATAGGAGAAAAGAATTATTCAGATATACGGCGATCAAAGGCGATGGGGAATGAACTTCTATCCTCAGGCAGATAATTATAATTATTATTATTATTTTTAATACCTCGTGTATTTTCTCCGTCAAATATATTTATTGCGGGATGTTTGTTGTGATACTAGATGTGAAGGACTTGATAACGCCTCGAATTTTGGATCGATGGACTAAAAAATTGCGAAACTTCTGTCCAAGGAGACAAATAAGAAGAAAAATATAGTTCCTTATTTAAGTATAAAATTTTAATATTTGATACCCGCTTTTTGTTCCCGCACCAAAAAATGACCAATGCACAAACTTCGCATTGGTGAAACATAAGAAAAAAAAATCGTTGCGTTCGAGTACCAAATCTGGGCCTCTCTAGTTCCAGCCGTGTGTTCTTTGAATTGTACCTATTAAATTCACCATGATACATTGAAATTTTCGGTACGTTTGAAAATTTATATCGATACACGTAACAATATAGACTTTGATACTTTTGGACGTGATCGACGTTATTTCTGAGATTTATTCCGAGTGATAATAATTTTCGAATGAATATTTTCATATCAATTTTGTATCAATGAATGGATAATTGTTTGAAGGACATTTTTCAATCCGATCGAGCACGTTGATAATTATAATAAATGAAACAGCTTGTAGGGTCTTCTTTAAGATACTCTAGAGTCCGGCATTGTTATCAGTCTTCCAAAAGTGCGAGTTTTTAAATTCTGTTGATCGACGATTATTCGATGTACTTTGAATTCCTATTTGGATGCGCCTTGGAAAGACGAATGCACGCATTTACAATGAGTCTGTAATTGATCCTAAAACAAGGATATTGCGAAGCAATTATGTATTCCGGTATAGTATTATTGCAATGACTAGATTAATATCTCAGTGTGCGTTGATGAAGATATACAAAAGCGAAAATTAAAATACCGAAAGTATGACAAATATTATAAATGATTATAATATAATTTACAACAAATCAAGAAAGTTAGTGGTTATGACTGTGAATGGTGCTAGCCTCAAACAGATCGATCTATGAACTTTTGAACTGTATTATATAAAATATTATCGTACGTCTTAGATAGATTGAAAATCATCGATAGAGAATATTATACATATAAATGTATATTATATTAGGAAAGATGACAAGTTTCATGTGGTCACGACTGCAGGAATCTAAAATTACGTTAAAGGATGCATAAGAACGTAGGTTCGTTTATTGGTTTCTGTTTTTTATTTCAAAAAAAGATTTGAGATACTTTGTGCCTTCCAAAGTTCTTCAGATTCCTGCAGAAATCACTACATCCTTGTAATTAGCCGAAAAAGTAGTAAACTATATGCAAAAGTATTGGTTTATTATATATTATACACTCAAGTCTAAAACTATTATCACCCAGTGTAGGTAGATTTAGATATTTATACGTAAAATTCAACTGCTAGTAAATAATCAAAAGCTGAAAAGTGCAGATCGGTATCGGATAGGAATTCTGGACGTAACATTGGGCAGCAAGTTGGGTCAAATTGATGCATCATCAGAAGGCGTAGCTGAAATCCACTTATATTAATTGTGCTGTAAAACCTCAAATACGCTAGCGTATAGTAACCCAACCAAGTAGGTAACCGAGCGACTGACGTTATAATCATAAATAATACAATAGCGCATATAATAATTTGGTATAATCTCAAACAAATTTAACATTCTGTATTTGTTAGCGCTCACATCAGTGGAATAAATACGAAAGACAAAATCGGAAACTGCAGGGAAAATGTACCATAGCCAATAGATTTTGTATAATAATAAAATGAGTTGTATTAGAGCGTATTTATTATCATTATTATATCAAAGATTTTGTTAATCTCAGCACTACAATAATATTAATACTGTACTATTATAAATATCGGTAGGTCGTACAAATGATTGTCACTTCCAAATAAGCTAGCCGTTGTGTGATCGTAATAATTGATAATATTAGGGAACTATATTTGTTAATTGGAAGACATTTCATAATATTTAAATAACTTTGCGCTCTTCTATGAAATTCTCAAAACATTATACTTCAGGTATTCCCTGGGCATTACCGTTCATTGTTCATCTGATTTACATTATCATACGGAAATATTGATTATCCTTTGTTTAATCATGTACCAATAACATAATCATTTTTTTCTGAGATCTTACTGATCTAGTTCGTTCAAATTTTTCTGCTAAGACTTCATCGATTGTCTTGGTATTCCTCTGTAATCGAAATAAAACAATTCAAATTCCACAGTCTATCCTGTGATCGAAAAGTATCCCATCATGTTTTAATCATTGAGCCTTAGAGCATATATACTATACATATGCTCTAAGCATTGAGCACTCTTGTACACCACTTTCGTCGGTATCTGTCCGGGACACCACCGGTCCGTATCGACCTTAGAGTATGCTCTATGGTATCAACTATCTTTTATCAACTGCAAACCTCTTTGCTGCAAACCATCTACAAACAATGGTACAATATAATTCAACGTTTAGCGCCATCTGTCGCGCAATGAAATTTTACCTTGATCGCGAAATACACCGTGGGACTGCGCCACCAAACTTGAAGGCCGAGATACCAGGCTCGAATACGCCTATAATTATGTGCACACGTTAGGCCCATAGACTTGTTAGGCCACGCGTCTGACGAGCAGCAACAGTGGGATTCATTCAAAATTGTTCCAAGTTTAAATTATCTAAAGTGCAGAGTGTGTCAATATTGGTAAGTGTGCTACAAGTGCCACTGAATTAGCTAGTTGTTTCCAAAAATCATTCAACCCAGTTTCGAGAACCCTCATTTGCCGCTAGTCCGCGACAGACTTTACTACGAAATTCAATCTATGTGCATACATATTTTATGCTCCAATATCATATGGCTTACCGTAGCAACGTATACGTCAATACCAACGAATTCAGAGCTCTGAATTCGTTGAAAGTACCACTGATAATCTTCATCAAACTCTACCGCAGACTATTATAGTATGTGCTCTACGATATGGCTATAGGTCAGTGTCCGTCACTCGGTCACTATCAGAGTTAATAAATTGGAACGCATATATAAATCGGTATAAGGACACGGCTTTTTTTACATTCAATTTTGACCCACTGCAATTAGAGCGGCATGTCTTGGATAATTAATTATAATTACCAATACATCTAGGACCATACGAAGGTCACTGGTGGTTTCAATTATATGAAATCCTCACTCACCGGTAGTCATGTCTCAAATCATTCACGCTGACAAGTTTACCGTTACCTGGACACTCTACTGTATAACGTCAGCTCGGACGTTTATATACAGGATGAGTCGCCACAAAGGTCCGATTCGGGAGGAGCTTCAATTGGCTAAGGCTCCGCCTTCATCCATTCTTACTTATAATTTTCAAAATTGCTGTTGCCAATCGGCGATGAAATAGCACTACTTTCAGATATTCTTATTATTGTGCTCAAGCCGATAATTGTCAGTATAAAGTCTAATCGTACAATGTATGATTATAACGCTGAATGAGACAAAAAAATCTACACAAACACGTTAGTAGGTAAGAATGGATGAAGGCGGAGCCTCAGCCAATTGAAACTCCTCCCGAATCGGACCTTTGTGATGACTCAGCCTGTATATGTATAGTAGGCCTGAATTGATCGTAAGTTTCTATTGCTCGGAGATATTCTCTCATTTCTCAGTCATCTCCTGGTCTGTGCGGTAGTCGGCGTCCGCTGTGTGGACACACGAGCTTACCACGTGTGGTCATCATTTTATACATCTTTGAAGCCGGTTGAAAAATAAGACCCTCGATTATTGATTATACACTTATTAGACCAGCTAATACTGATGATGCAGTGAGTCATAATTAAACGGAGGTTTTGATTTATTGCTGCATTATAAACGTGCAGCTTGCGAATAAGATTATTTGGGTTAATACAGAACGTTGATAAAATAAAGTTCCCGTCAGAAAATTTCATCCGCTACGAATGGTTGCCTTGAATTTCTTTGTTAATTATTAAAAGTTTCTACCTTGATTTTCAATTTTATTGCACTTGATTAATCAAAATCCTAATTCTTTTCATTCAGATTTCTGTGGAAGACATCCACGTTTTCCTTAATCAGCTGCACGATGGTGTGCCTTTTTTATACCGGCATTGCTATAGTAGCGGCATTATACGCACTATTCGACGTTAATTATTTCATTCGCATCTTTTTTACGACGATTTGGGGAAAATTCGTACCAAAAAAAAGAAAACGGCTCTCTGAGGACGTTCATTCGTACGGTAAGATAATTGATAATTATAGTTTATACTCCGAATTAATTTGAATGTCTGGTCCTTCTCTTAAAAAGGAGGTGTTCTATATGATATCATGAAACTAATTTGTAATGTTATCTCATATTTCTCCTAAACCCATGAAACTCTATACTTCAAATCTTCATCTTAAACAGACCCTATCCTTTATTCACGTCTCCAGCATCTCTCTTCTAAAACCCTCTTGAAAACACATATCTTTCATTACCTATTTCCCATCCATCTATGCATTGCAGCTGTAATTATCAAAATCAAACTAACAAAATTTTCACTCCAAAATCTACGTGCTCCCTGATTTCCTTATTGGTTCCTCCTACAATCTCTTTTCCTCAAAATGTCATCCCTTTTGAAAGGATAATATCGACCTCCGAAATATTAACACGTATCATTTTCCCATCTCTTATAACCAAGCAGATAATAAAAGACTTATAAATATGAAATGTTATTGTATTCAAATTGTATATATCTAGCAGTCCAGCGCTGCCCATAAACGCAAATTCGACGCACGCTACAAGGCGTAAATCGTGCATCTCATTCCCTTTTTCTTTACGCGTTACCTAGTCCCTTTTTCCGCCTCTGGGTATCTTCCTACCGCATGCAGGGGACTTTTCCGCCCCGGGATTCCGCAGCGACCCCCTTCGAGGATTCTACAGGCCTTTTTCCGCCGTAACGCGTAACAAAATGTGTAATCAGCCGCTCGCCAGAAAATTGTAAAAGAGAATGTCAAAACTTTTAAAAAGAGAGCAAAGTTGCTACCATGAAAAAAATGATATAAAATCGATATGTGACACATCAGACGGTCCAGGTTCTGAAATTGAATTAGCATCATAGAATCATTGGCTCGATCATAACCGATCTTGCATTTTCCTGGCAACTGACTGGCTAACTTATTATCTGTCTGATTTTCACATGAAAAACAGTAGGACTTTGAGTCAGAATCAACCTCGCCAGGCCTATACATACATATATGTACAGTTAAAGTATTCGTTGCGTAGCTGCATAAATGCAAATTGTCATTCATTATGCAGCTGGTCACGAAAGTTGTCTTAAATCGATCTACATATACCTGTGTGAACATGTTATATCAAGCAACCTTCCAATCTGTAATTAATGCACAGAAATCGGTTGAGCTATGGTGATTACAGATGAGGATCTCTCATACAGGAGATTAATAATTTGGTGTAGTTACATACATAGAAGTATATACGTTAATTTCCACTTGTTGGTATCGCATATGGGTATAGGTATTATACCATATTATACTAACGATGGCCCTTCTATTCAACAGGATTCAGCACAACGAACGATGTGGATTTTTTCATAACGCATATGAACAACGCGCGGTTTATAAGAGAATTGGATTTTGCTCGTCTCGATTATTATCATAGAACTGGACTCTATGATGCCATAGTCTCCAGAGGCGGCAGTGCACTTCAAGCCGCAACAACAGCAAGATATAGAAGAACTATGCCAATTTTCACCTTCTTTCAAGTCGCGACAAGGGTTACTATTTCATTTATTTAAATATTATATAATATACATTCATAATTTCATCCTGCGGATTATCTATCGTTCATAGTGATATTACGTGTTTTTTTTTTTTTAATTTTTTGTGGTTCATTTTTTTTCTATATGATTACTGGACTCCGCTTCAATCCTACTTGATTCAATTTCTTTCGATTTCCCTTGCGTATGACAGTCGTACATCACATTTTCTGTATTTATCCGGCTTGTGGATCAGGTTTTTATATAAGAATCCATCCCGATCTTGGACTGAATATTCTTATGTGAAAATCACCTGATTATAATCGGCCTCATCTCATGCGCAGGATCTATCTTGCGTATCGATCAACTCTGTTGGTACGTTTACTGGAAGCAGTGGTCTACATTATTTATAGTCCGCTGTAACAGAATTCCGATCGATAGATTAATTTGAATGCAGAAGATATTAGCGGGTATAACCGGAGCTGCTTTTATTGAGTGAACGGATGTTTGCTGGCGGTTAGCCAGTTCTTGTATGATAATAATGCATGAATAACTATAGCATAGATATATTGAACATGTTGAGCTTGTTTCACTCCACAGTTCAAAGGCTGAGACGGATTAAATTTGGGAATAAAGTTCTTTGTCAAGGTGGCGAAAGAAAAATACTAAACTATTTGTTAGTCGACGAGAGTAATAAAATTCTGATAGTTATATGAATGCATTGTTATTTGTTGCAGCTCGTTTATTGGGATGAAAAAGCACTTTATTTGGAACACAAGTTCATCACTCTTTCGGATAATTTTATACGTGCGATATTGATAAGCAAGCAACAACTGACCGGCCTTGAGATGAGTTTAAGTGAAATAATAAACGTCGTTGATCCGGATATACAAAAACCAGAAGCACCGGAGGATCTGAAGCATTGGATAAAATACAATGAGGCATCTTCAGAAAAATTACGAAAGTCCGATTGATGATGTGGCTATCTAGTTTACAATTATGATTCGCGAGAAGGATATTCAAAATTACGACAACATTCTGAGAGAGGAATTTCAAATTCATGATATCTGATAAAAAAATTGAACTCCATATCGTAATCTCAGTTGTTTAAGCAGGTCTCATATCACGGCCTTGTGTTAGTTAGCTGAAGTTATTGTCTGAACATTAGGTATATAAGATTGTTGGCGACACTACAGTACTTAAAATGCGATCCACATAAACGATTAGCAGAATCGAACTTAAGTTAGCCACAGGTGAATGATCGTTCTCTTTACCTGCGATGTATTTCTTTATTATTTGACGAGAATTGTTGTACGTGCAATAATATCCCCGTATTAACCAACAGAATCAGTAATCTAGAATTACTCTTTTATCGAAATTTTAGCGATTATGTTATTAGGTTTTAATAAATAAACCAAACAGTGTCTACTGAACTTCATTACTTTCTAACAATTAGAATTCAAGACGATCGGACATCATCACTTGGTTTTCAACCGATTATCCGACATGCGATATTATGCAGCCGTATTATAATAGACTTATCTTTATGCGTCCATATTTTATTCGTCGACAGAATTATTTGGATACGACGAAATCATCAATTTGGATCAACGAATCATTTGGAGTTGGACAGCGCCGACTGAACAATATTATTGTGAAGGTCTGCGATCGTAGTAAGTGCTTGAAAATGTCACTAGTTGATAAACGTGGCGTTAAATTGTCTTCGCTGACGAGAGCACCGTTACCTGAGCGTTTAGACCTGTAGGCTAAAAATTAATTTGAAAAGTAACTATAAATTTTCACGTATCTGCGGACGTTTTGCCCTAGACTAAAATCCTGAAGCTAAGTCTCAGTTATCGACGATTATATGAGCGAAGCTTGTCTTACGCCATTCTACCTCATGCACAAAATCCAGTTTTCCCTCTCCTCTAAGGTCTCTACCGATTTCGTCGAGATGTCTGTAAATTTGCAAGGCGAAGAAAAATAATATTTCGGCAATCTCTCGTTTTCTAGTGGTCATATACAGCCAAAACGGTCGTACACAGTAAACAATTTTATGTTCCATTTTCGAAGAAATCGTTAGTCAAAACTTTTAAGATGAAAAAACATAACACTACACTTGTGTTGATATGACGGGAATAATTTATGTTATTTTATCCTCCGTAGAATTCCTACGGAATTTCAACATGAAACTTTCGAATTCAATGTACTTACGCTGTAGGTCTGTATTCGACTAATGAAAAATTTTATATTTATGCTGCTTCATTAGTTCGATACAGAATTTGTGTAATTACTAAGCTGAATATTGCGGTTGAAAATTATTAGTACATACTTCACGTAATTTCAACTTGTCGATTGTGTTGCAATAATCTATTTTTGTGGTGAATAAGTCAAGAAAATTATTGGAAGGCCCAAAAAGAAAACTTGATCAGTCGACAATGCAGTGTACATTTTGAATTTTTTGTTGGCCGGGAATTTTGACATATTTAAAAAGTTGTATTTTCCCCGACATTTGAGACGATTAGAGGAAAGAATCTACCTTACCTGTAGTTGGCACAATGGCGGGCTTTTATAACGACGTGGATTTTTTCATATCGCATACGAACAAGGCGCGGTTTATAAAAGAATTGGATTTTGCTCGTTTCAAATATTATTCGCAGCGAGGGTATGAAATCACGATCCATGCATATGTGCTTTGATTCGAATAACGTAAGATTGGTTGTAAAAAAGCACATGCCTGGATATTACAAGTCACATACTCATACTCAGAACCCTACCTATTTTTTGCTTCAGTCCAATGTACCAATCATGTATCAATGAACAACCTAACGTTAAATTTTAACAGCTATAGAATTATAATTTATTGGCCATCGAATGGGAGATGGAATATTATCGAATATCATCGAAGGCTGTAGCATCTGTGTTCCAGGAGGTCTGTATTCGATGAAGAGTGGATAGGAAATTAACGAGTTTGAATTCTTTGAGCCGCGAATAGCACGATGTACCAATGGCATAAAATGCGATGTTCGATGAGAAGACATGACGTCAGACAACTCCGATAACTTGTATTCGTAATGAAGTGGGGCGAGCTGCACGAGAGGATGACGACGGTTTGAGGTGTGCTCGCCTCCGCCTTCGAGGTTCTGGGTAGTCCAACCGCTGTCGATAGAATGGGAAAGTTGTCGTTGTCGATTGCGGACCTCCGCCTGATGGTGAGCGTCTGTTAATTATAATACGTGAAACCAAGATAAAATATATTGCGCTTGTAGGCAATTACGTTATTCTACATGTGGTGATAAAGTGCAAGAATTTGAAACCGTCGAGATGTTAAGACACCTCGCGTTTGCGTGTATCTTGGTCCTCGTCGTATCCGGATTTACAACAGGTAAGTTCTGTAGAATTGCATTCCCGACTCGTTGTACGGACTTATGAATCCATAGAGCAGATACCGATTCACTTTAGTTAACTTGCCGATCACGTGACGCATTATCATCCCGATGACAGAACAGCGAGAAGCCGATTGGCTACCTCACCTGTCTGATCACGGACACAGACTGGCTTTCTACCTTCCAAAGACAGAATAACCACCTCGAATATTCATGTCAAGTTAAGACGTGAGTAATGCACCGTGACTAGCTTAGTGTATTACTCATTCTTAATATACTCCTACCGTCTCGCTCAAACATTTCTGCCGGTATACTTGCTATTATTTTGGGCGCGAATCACGAGTTTGAGAAGCTTTTTTGTTCAAAGCGCTTTTTATAATGTTTTTTGTTCGTACATGCAACGGGGGTGAAGGATAAATATTATCGCTGTTCACTTTGCGTTATTAATATTGCGGGTATCGGAGTGAAACTTTCTTACAAGCAGAGCCAGCGTTTTCCGGCCTTGGAATGTTATCTCGTTTTGTGGTTTCGGGAATCATGTCCTCACCTCAGTAACTCTCAGAACCATAACGCGATCGTTCCGCGATTCTCGCATATGCATACGTTGAACGGGTTTCTGTGGTAAAGTCTACCGAGACGATTGTTAAAGCTGAAAAAGTAAACGTCGTATATCATGTTATTTATGAAGAGAATTCGTCACGACTTTTACAACTAACGTATTACATCTGATATAAAGAATATTCCCGTCAATTAACTCATGTGAGAAATCTATCGTAATAATTGGCGTTTGTCGCAGTGCGGCGTTTGACGTACTTTATTAATCATATCAGTTATCACCGCACGATACCAATTTCTTTAGTATTCCGGTGATTGTGATAAAACGCCGTAATGGAAATCGTATTGAATTTATGAGGAACTTTGTTTCTACGCGCCGCAAATTCTTGTTTGCCCTGTATTTTCCAAATTTAGACCTAATGATACGGTAGAGTGTGGTTTCCTGTTCGAACAAGATAAAAATGTTTATCGACAGTCCTGCATGAACGCTCTACTGATATTCAGACAGCTGCATGCGGTTTCTTACAATAAGTTTTTTAGGTTTTTTCATTACTCCATTTTGACAAACACCTCGATGTTTCGACGTATAATCGTACTTGATTTAAAATTTATAATTCGTCATTCCACGAGGTATTAATGAAAATAATTTCCTCCTACTCGAATAAAAATAAATAGGTATTTATTATTTAGTGAACGTCCTAGTACAGAATCGGGCATATCTGACTGACAACGAATACCGGATGTTATCACCCGCTTTTCTTTTTCATCATATATGTTTAGCATTTACCGCTGTACGGCCTGTAATTCGTTCAGCCTTATTTGAGTCCACGTTGGCGGGAAGATCTAGTCAAAATACAGCTATCTTCATTCAGATAGACGCCATGCACGATTATTTAGTGCACAGTCGAGAAAAGGACGACCGAGCGGATGCAGGCTGCAGGCTTGTTTTCGTCGAGAGGGCGGAGATACCGCGGCGTTATCTTTTACTATGTTTTCGGCTTTCCACAACTTTGTTCTCCCATATTTCTGCCGAAATTCAATCACCCTTTATATTATTGCGCATATTTTAATGCAGATATATTGGACGATTATACGAACGGCTATTCTCTTCGAGACATTCTCGGAGCAGGGGACCAGCTATCCGAACGGCAATGGGGTATTTTAAGTCATATCAAATACAACGACTTTGGACATTTTGGAAAGATTATACGGTTTTCGTTTTCTCGTAACGATATGTGTTATTCAGGGGTTGCAGCTTTTAGTTGCAGCGGTATTATGATTGTTTCGTTCAATGGCTATACATTTATACTATAGCTTACGTAGGTTAAAAGCTCGTATTGATACTGTAAATATTATCATGGAGGATAAAAGAGTGAGAAAGAGGAAAAAGCATTATACTCCATAGCGAATGAAAAAGAAGGAAAAACAGATAAGAAATGCGTAACTTCCGCACTACTCGCCGTTAGCATGTGGTTAAATTTTCTCGGAGGACGCACGCGAATGAACCACACATCCGTCTATGCATTACGACTTAGAAAATTTCCCACAAGCTCTGCGATCTCCAAGCGACATTGGCCGCGCCCTTAGTTCGAACGTGCATGAATGTTTGTTTCCATAGATGTGAAACTAATATATTCCGTATAGTATGTCTAGTAAACAAACTTGTAAAGTGGGTTCTAATTTCGATTTTTCTTCTTTCTGTTTCCTTGGTACTTGAGGACTGGCGAGTAGTGCACCCCAATATTCTCAGAATCCATATTTGCCTATACGATGTACTTATGATCCCAATGGTTTTGTACAGGCGTTTCGACTCGGCGGAAACCAGAAATAACTCCGGAAGAGGATCTAGTTATCCAGGAAGGGGATGAGTTGCGGATAGAATGCCGTGGCCTAGGCAAGCTCCATTTCGTGACAGAGACATATTCAGTTAAAGCACGTATCTGCAATGATTCATCGTCGCATTGATAGTAATAGCATCTCGCCAATTCTATCATGTAAAGCATGAATTTCAAATTTACAGGTAAACCAATCAGAGGCTATCACCTCATACGACGAATTCTCTGGTACATACAAGTTCATTATTCCTCATGCGGCCGCGGTGGACACAGGGTGGTACGCTTGTGCGGAAGAGGGTGTGAAGATAATAAATAATGATCAAAACATCGAACATTCGAGTGAACTGATCAGTTGGGTTTACGTATACGTGAACTGTAAGCGATTCTTGGATATTCATAAAATTAATTCCTCCCTGTAGTCAAAATGTGTACCGTAAGATTGGCATGAAATTCGTTAATTTTTATGAATCGCTTTCAGCCACAGAAATTTTCTCGGTAACAGCGAGCTTCAATGCGATCCTATCACCGTTGGGCGGTACCGCAGTCATACCCTGTCTGCCAACTTCTCCAGATCGAATACCGGTGTTAAATAATTTTGACGGGGTAATTGTGTATAAAATCTATCGGGTCTTCGGACTTTCCGTTGCGTTTGGTTGAGTAAAATGAATCGGTATAATATGACCATTTGAATTGCCCCTGCAGCCTCTCCCAGTCGCTTTTACGCCGAGAATCGGATTCATCTTGAAGAACGTAACTACCGACCAAAGTGGATATGCAACATGTACCTTACCCGGAGATGATGTCATGGATGGCTCTATATACTTATTCAATGTTTTTGGTAAATAGACTACTTACAGCTGTACGAAAATGCAATATCTATGGATACCATGTGAGATAGTATAGTACATAATAATTAATGATGTTTTAATCCAGACCCTGAGCCACCCGGACCACCGAAAATCAACGCGGAGCTTCTGTACCATGTTGTTCGTGGTCAGAATGTGACCCTAGAGTGTACACTCGCCACAGGGGTGTCAGGAATGTCAGGGCACATAAACTTGGAATGGGATACTCTAGCTAGAATACCCGTAAGTATGAATATAATTGTCATGTCGAACAATTGACGTCGGAAATATTTCCTGAAACTGAATAGATGGGTATTAATTATGTAACTCGAAATTTCATTTCAGGCGGAGAGATTGAGCCATGGGAAGTCGGTGCCAATCCATAACGGTAATATCGCTATGGTTCAAGATATAATTCGTAACGTTGCGGACAGCGATCAGGGTGTATATACTTGCACTGCTTCCGGTCCAGGTGGGGCAGAACAAAGTAGTGCAACATGGATAAGTCTCACAGTTTCGGGTGAGCATTAAGTTAATATAATTTTACTTTTCATCATTATTATTAGGTATATCCGACAAAAAAAAAACAGCTTTTCTAAGAGCGAAGAGTAATGTCAGATGATTATCGTAATGTATCGGTCGTGAGAAACAGGACACGTCGAAACTTTATTATTACATTTTCCAGATCCTGAAAACTATTATATTAATTATTCATTTGATGGTGAGGCGGCGATAGAACACAATGAATCAGAAATAGCCGTCTGGAAAATAAATATAGATTCATACCCAGCATCCAATATAACGTGGTAAGGTTTTTTTAGTTGAATTTATACTGTTGGAGTTGCGATAGTTACTGTACTGAATCGGCGATCGAATGCTGTATTGTAATCGGCTTAACCTGTTACCGCAGGTTCAGAAACGACAACTTACCAATTCCGGAAAGCGAGATAGGCACCAATTCGAGTCGAAAGTACTCGCACACCGTTGAATTGAGGGATCATTGGTTCAGAATATCTAGTTTAAAACTTACGGACAATGGCGTGTATGTGTTCCGTGTTAGCACTGAACATGATTCGAAAGACATCCAGGTGAACCTGACAGTAATTTGTAAGTTATCCCTCCTCATAGTACTCCCTGTGTCATCTGAATTCCGAATTCCTAATATTTGTTCATAATTATATAATTTATTCATTTTACAGCGCCGCCGGTGAGTGACATTGTCAATTCATCGTCATATTATTTTCCGCGAAAACCTACCTTATTCACTTGTACAACACTCGGGTCACCGTTACCAGAGGTAACATGGAGTTATTTAGAATATCCCAATTTTCCATCGAAAAAAGTTCAACGGCTCATAGATTTATCGGCAAGTACCATGATTGGAGTCACCATAAACATACACATACTTTTTTTAGACATCCTATAAACTCGTATACGATTACACAGCGCATCACTTACCTGCAGTCTCGTAATAATAAAAAACTTCTCTTCCTTTAGAATTACGAAAACAAAAAACAAGCCGTGACCAAATTCAACTTGGAGTCACATTTGAACATAACATTGAACGCGAGTGGATCTCTGACGTGTAAATCTTGTAATAAGATCACGTGCACTGAAGCTACGCAACAAATTTTACTTTCTGGCAAGTCACAGTCATCTGTTACCGTATCGAATTATAATTTGACCCCAATATTTCTAATGTAATCTATTTTTAAATAATAGATGTGGGTCAACCTTTTCATATAATCTCTCCAGACGAGATAATCTTCGGTGATAATATCACTGTGATATGTGGTTCTTCCGTTTATAATTACTCGGAGAAAATTGAGTGGAAAAAAGGAAACGCACCACTTCTCGGTAAGATTCTGGATATCGTCGTTTGTCGTGCCATAATATGTTCGATGTCCTATCCTGATATACGGTATTCAGCACTATTTCAACAATGCTTTTTTCTTTCTAGATATCCCAGGAAAACTGTCCGTCCGTTGGGATAGAACGAACTTCACCTACCTGTCCATTCTTGAAATATACAACGTAACGGAATCTGATCGTGATATGTACGAGTGTGAAACTAGAGATAAGGACAATAACCCCGAATTAAAATACTATGATTTGTATGCCATTGGTACGTGGGAATAATTTCACCCTGCTTTGATCGAAATTCAAGTGCTCACTCTATTCCGAAAGTCATTTCGATTCTCTGGTATGCTACAGATCAACAAGCCCCCCATATCACGAGTACCATGAATGAATCAAAGATTATTGTACATCTGCCACGTGACAGCGACCTGTCGATGACTTTAAAGTGCGTCGCCACTGGAAAGCCGAAGCCGACATTGATCTGGTACAAGGTAAATCTTCGGCAAGCGATCACGCATTAAAATATCCGGTTTGAACATCGGTATCATCAATATTCATGATTTTTGTTCTCAGGATGATGTACAACTAATTAGCAACTCGCGGTTCATAATATCGCCGGATAGTTCCAGGCTTTATATCAGAGTTTTTGTCGACGGTGACACCGGGAAATATTCATGTAAAGCTAAAAATCGTGTTGGCGAGGCAGAACGCTATAATGATATTATAGTCGAAGGTAACCCACAAGATTATATTATTCAACGAATTCATTCATCATCAGTGCATGAATACTTCACCACTCGTTCTGAAGGCACGGAAGCGATCATTATTCAAATGCAAAAAGATCAATTTTTAGTTATTTTCTAAGAGTCGGGTTTGATAGTGATGTGAATAATCTTCTCCGCAGGTGGTAAGCCAGCGGCACAAATAACGATCTGGCTCAGTTTAATTGGCGTCCTCATCGTAATTATCATAGTCGTCATTACTTACATGGCTATCAGGGTGCACCGGGAGAGGGTATGCATCAGTGTTTGATTTTCGAATGCTGCTCTATGAAGCGGTTTATTGAACAGATTCTGTATTTTAGATCCTGAAAAAAGAGTTGCTAGAAGCAGGACTGGCACATTTCGTAGAAGGAGCATTGGAGTGTTTGAATCCAGATTTGACTGTCGACGATCAAGCAGAGTTACTTCCTTACGATAAAAAGTGGGAATTTCCAAGGGATCGTTTGAAGCTTGGTAGGTGATTCTGAGTGCCGCTGTCGTATTTTCATCTCATTCCTCATTACTCATTACTAGGCAAGCAACTAGGAAGCGGAGCATTTGGAGTGGTGATGAAAGCGGAGGCACGTGGAATCTGCCAAGAGGGGGAAGTTACAACTGTTGCAGTGAAAATGGTTCGCCGGTCGGCCGAGCCAGCTTATATGAGAGCTCTCTCCAGCGAATTGAAAATTATGATTCATCTTGGAAAACATTTGAACGTTGTTAACCTTCTCGGAGCTTGTACCAAGACAATTCTTACCAAACGTGGGTTCTTTTTTACGAAATCAAAATTTTTCATGCAGCTGCCGTCGTTTTACAAATATAATCTAAAATTGATGAATGATTTTCCAACAACATTTAACAACAGGGGAACTTTACGTGATTGTGGAATACTGCCGTTTCGGAAGCTTGCACACCTATTTACAGCGCCATAGAAATAGTTTCATCGATCAAATCGATCCTGCCACTCAAAAGATTGATCCAGATATCGGAATTGAACCTATCGTCAGAAGCGAGAGCATCGGCAGTCAGAATAGGTGAGTGTGATTTAAAAAAATTCTAAAAACACATTACAGTACGAGTCATCTAATTCCTAAAATAGTACAACTTTTCTCGCTAATTTTTTTTCTGCTCGGCACGATTGTATCGTTCTATTTCCCACTATCTGCACTTATTTAACGGTTCTAATTTGGTTTCATTAGCTTTGGTGAATGGTGCATGGAAGGTTGTGACTAACAATGGTGAAATTCTCCTCTAAATACACAGGTTAACGTATGCAGCATTGTCATTTTCTCGCAGTATGAGTATAAAATCATCCGATAGTAACAGCGCCAGCGAACAAATCGAGTACCGTCAAGGAGAATTTGGAGATGTCAGCATGAGCCCCGATGGGGGTGTACTTAGTAATAATTCGATTCAACCCGGTTGGCGATCAAACTACCGCGGTGACTACAAGGAGAAAAATTTAAAACCAATTTGTACTAAAGACCTGCTTTGCTGGGCTTGGCAGGTTGCACGCGGCATGGAGTACCTCAGCTCTAGAAATGTGTGTAAAAAGTTTCGATTAAAAGTAGCTTGAGCATTCACGAACACCCCGCGATTATACTGATATTCAATTCTTTAGGTTTTACACGGTGATCTGGCAGCGCGGAATATCCTCCTTGCCGACAATGACATTGTCAAGATTTGTGACTTTGGATTAGCCAAAAATATGTACAAAGATAATAATTACAAAAAACAAGGGGAAGGTCCTTTACCGATAAAATGGATGGCCATAGAATCCATTAGAGACAGAATATTCTCAACCCAATCGGATGTTTGGTCATTTGGAATAGTCTTATGGGAGTTTTTCACGTTAGCTCGTACTCCTTACCCTGGGATGGAAGCTGAAGTGCAGTATGACAGATTGATCAAAGGTTACCGGATGGAAAAACCGGAATACGCGACGGATGAAATGTGAGTTAATTGTCATGTACCTATTTATTTTTTTCTGCGAATTACGGAGAAGTCATACCAACAATATTCTTACACGCGTATTTCAGATATGAATTTATGCTACGTTGCTGGAAAGCAAAGCCATGTTTGCGCCCTACTTTTTCTGAGCTTGTTGAGACAATTGGAACTTCATTGAACGAAAACGTAAAAGAGGTGAGTTGATCGTCGCTTTGATATTTCTCAGGCAACTGTTCAGCGAATTCAGATCAGTCATTGTATCGATTATTTTTCAGCGTTACTTTGAACTGAACAGCCCGTATATGACAATGAACACCGAAGAAACGCAAAACAGGAAAAACGATTACTTGACCATGATGTCCGCTCCTAATCATGATTACCACAACTCACCCGATGCAACAGAAGCGACGCGAGTAGATTCGGCCTACCTCACGATGAGTCCACTCAACAAAACTAACGAGCCGGGAATTTTCAGTCCCCGACCAGATTTAAATGAATCTCATTTCAATTTCCCTTCTCCAAAAAGTAATACCCCTATCCAATCCGACTCGGAAGATTGCATCGAGTCTGCGCCAATGCTCGCAACCGAAGATGATCCCTATTTGAGGCCGATCAATGTACAGCAACGAAGAGCTGAATTTTTGCGGCAAGGTAAAGATCAGCCAATCGTAGAACGGGATTCAGGATATTGTAATCTCCCGACCAGTCCTCAGCTTTCCACCTTGAGAGGCCAGTCTTTGGAAAATGTGGGAGGCTCGGATAGGGATCCTAATTCAAAGTTGCAAAAAAGCGACACCAAAGATTTGACTCCGCGTATAATTAGCGGAAATGACAATTACGTCAATATGCCACAACAAAAAAATGATCTACTTAAGGAAAAGGTGCAGGATAGCTTCAGCAACCCCAGTTACGTTATGATGTCCAAGTTACAAGAAAACGTACAACTTGTGTAACGCGATATCTGAGTTCTTCCGAAAATGGAAAGTGCCATAAATTTGCAGGGTCATACTTGATTCAACATTAGCGAGCCTAATGCTGACTGCAATATACCATCAGTCGTAAGCTAAGATATTGAATTCTCATTATTTTATTAACATTATTCATTATTTTTCATTATGCTTTCCGATTGTTTTCATTATGTTTATTGGGTATGATCCATGGGTAATCTGTGGGTAAAGTTAGCCAAGTTTTATACAACCGCGCAGGTATATACGTTATGCGTACCTGTTATACCAAATATGTACAAAGATGAGAACGAAGGTTACATAAGTTTTTTTATACACTGAACATTGATCATCTTCTGTCACTCACCGTGAAAATGTGTCTAGCAATTAAGGAAATTTTCGTGCCTTATGTATTAAGTATTCGAGGCGAGTTGGAACGTTTGAGCTCAACATTATGATTTCTTGAAATGAATATATTAGATATAAGCATAATAGATAATATAAGTTTTATACATATATTGATCGAATAAATATATAAACCTGGATTATACCTGTGTATAGTTTCACATTTGTGCGAATGAATATGTACTGGAAGCATGAGTAGGTGTCAGAAAAAACCAATTCGTATCAAGTTGTCCGGAGTCAAAATATTCAACTAATTCCTACCTGATTGATTTTAGGAGTAGCCTAGATTATTGGTTATCGGTTTCGAATTCTTGAGTGGAAAATAAAATAGGATATTATAAGAGTCAGCATGAGAATTATCATGTACTAGGGAATTTTCTATGGCACCTCATTTTATTTTTCAGTTAATCCAGAAAAGTACTCTTGAAAAAGGTGATTAGAAACATCCTCTCTGAGATCTAAACAAATTTTTTCAAACGTTTGGCTCTGAGATTTATTTTTTATCATTTCGCTGGACGACTTTATTAGAAACTGTTTTTTTACATATACCCATTTTGGGCGTAAGCTTCGTCAAAAAACACACCCTATGTATGTACTCGGGTATTACACATATACCCATCACATACACCTACACCATAAAAAAAAAAAAAATCCTACAAAAACACCCTATATAACGAATTGTAAGCTACTATAAATAAACCACTACCCTACATTTTCCGACCCTCCTTTTGTAACTCTTCTACTACGGTAGTCGTAGTAGAAGGGGTACTACGAATACCATAGTAGAAGGGGTAAGCGTAGTACTACGTGTAGTAGAAGGGGTAATTGCAGTAAACGCAGACTGGCTGCTGCTGTTCATTCATCACTGCAATCAAGTGGGTGTTATGTGTTGGCGAAAGTGGTCAATTTTCAAACGCTCATAACTTTTCGAAAAATGCAGTTAAATGAATAAATTCTGAACCAAATTGAAGCTTGAACCTTCGACTTTCAGTGACGTATAGATAAAATATTTTCTCACATTTTCTTCGTTCGACGTAACGCTTCGACATTTTTTTCGCGGAGCCAGGTCCGTTTTATACACTCACGAATTAAACAGCCAACAAATATTGAAATAAAATGTATTTATGTACAACCTTTTTTGAATTGTCAGAAGATTTACAAATGGTCCAATTCAGAAAGGGTTCCACCACGGATAAACTTGGGATATACTTATGGCCAACACTATGGAGGGTAGAGGTAGATCATAAACTTAGAACTGGTTCTAAGTCTATGAGGTAGATAATACCCATATACCGCACGATACCACATGCGGCCTGCACATGCCCTCACGATTATGACAGCACCTTGCGCAGGCGGCTGGAAATTTGAGGTTAGTGGTGTTATTCACCAGGAGGTTAGGTTCTTATATTGGATGTGCTCAACTGATGTCTCTGTCCGCAAAAATCAACGTCTGTTTTTCTTAGACCGGCTGCAATGAGTGAAGAAGAAACTGTTCCACTACCTGGCATAACAGAACCGAGGAACACTCACAAATGTACATACTTCGGATGCGGTGCCGTATTTTCACGCCCTTCTAGACTTGCCAGACATGTTAGGCAGCACACTGGAGAGGTTCGATATTGTTAACTACTATTTTTTTTTATCATTAGCCTTTGGTATAAGTTTTATATCAGCCCCATAAAAACTACTGTCTTTATGAAGATAAATTATACATTGTTGTTATACTTTTTCAGCGACCCTATAAGTGCAGCCACGATGGCTGTGATAAAGCATACACCAACATGTCACACCTGAAACGTCACAGTCAGACTCACAATTTGACAAAGCAGTCACTTAGGTGAGCATTAATCAATCAGTATCTAACAATTTTCTGGAAGGACAGAGAGCTGATATTTATCCTCTCGCTTTCAGGTGCACCAAGTGCTCATTGACCATTAGTAATCGGCATAATTTGAAACGTCATTATGAACGGGTTCATGCAGAGAATCATTGCTTTTCCTGCAAAGATTGTGGGATAAAGTTTAGCAAGGAACAGAAGTACAAGGAACACAAGGCTATGCACGATGGAGTTGCATTGTATAAATGCAAAAAATGTGCCAAACAATTCACGCTAGCTGGTACATTAAGGAAACATGAAAGATCACATGACGAGAAAAAAGAGTACTCTTGTACAGCTCCCTTCTGCTCAGAGATATTTGACAAGTGGTCCCTCCTTTGCAAGCACAAACAAACTGTACACTCAATTGGTAAGAATACAACGTATAGGTTTTGATATATAATTGCATATTCACCATTGTGAAAATTTAAAACTTTGTGTTTCAGAATACAAGTGCAAAGATTGCGAGAAATCGTTTTTAACGAAAACTCATTTGAAGGCTCACTCAATTGTACACAGTGACAACAGGGACGTGCTACCATGCCCATTTGACAAGTGTGCACGGTTTTACTTTTTCAAGCGTAATCTTGACCACCACGTTCGCACAATACATTTGGGAAGAAAATATCGTTGCGATATTTGTAACCTTGAAGTATCGACTAAGCAGAAAATTAGGGAGCATGTAACTAAAATCCATTTGACAACAAATAAAAAAACTGTTAGCAGATCAAAGCAAAGAAGGAGAAAGGATGCTGGGATAACCAGGAAAAGTATGCTGGCGAAGTTAAGTGGTATAGATCTACCCTGGAATATTGAAAAAGAACTGCTGAATAGAAAGCCTAGAGTCCCAGAAGGACTAAGAGAGCCAAAAGACGTAGTCCAGACTTCTGTGATTTATGCTGAAAATAGCCAGAGAATCGGCGAAACAGATCAGTTTCTATTGAATGATAGTGCAGAAATCATATGTGATGTTGAATTCTCAAAAGGTCGAGGTGAAAAACAATTAGCAAGTGAATTATGCAATAAAGTTGATAAAGAACTACAAATCATCAATAGTACTGTAGTTACTAAGATCTCTGTTCGGTAAAAAGTTTTTTTCACAATAAATCAGAGCAGTTTAAAATAAATTATTGCTCGTTTTGTGATTGTCTAATGTCCTGTTTTATTTTATAAATTACCTCATTCATGATCCACTGACTTCGAACTCCCCGGCGTCTACATTCTGCAGCATAGCGTTGACTGGAGATCCTATAGTGAGGTCACGGATTTTTGATTGGTCTACGGAATTTAAGGGGGGCCTGAAACTTATGTCAAGAATTTCATTCGGCGCGCTTTAATTGCACAACTAGCGCCTGTGTACAGGTAATAATTTCTCGCGAGTTGTAATAAAAGAGATCATAGTTAAAGATTCATAATAGTGCATAGGTAAGATATGGGTAAGATAATTAATATAACCTCAAAGATCCATGGCCGCACCAATTGAGTTGTTGATGAATGGATGCTATAAAATTGGGCTTAACAATCTCATCCGGTCTTGAATCAGTTATCTTTAAACTAAACATGATTTCCTTTAGATTGTTTCAACAGAATATTAATAAACTGCAACCTTATTTTAGCAAGAATAAAATTCATTGCCCCAGAATGGCTGCTGTGAACATAAAATCTCTAAAAGAAAGCCAAATTGGGGAATTTTTAAATTCATTTGACACCATCCTGACGGATTGTGATGGTAAGCATTAGTTTAAATAGAAGAGTCATTTAGATTCCACAACTCATTGAAATTTATTTCTATTTACTGATATAATGTACCGTTATACTGGTGGTTGAGTATCAATGCAATTAGTGTACGTACATGTTATGATTTCAGCTTTACTTATATTGATGTTAATGCATTGGATTATCATAATCGACTAAGCTCATGCACTCCTTACGTGTATTTTTATCGACAATATTACAATTAATCAATTACATCTTCATCCTTACTAGGTGTATTATGGATGGAAATGACACCATTGGAAAACTCACCTGAAGTGATGAACAAGTTTCGTGATATTGGAAACCAAGTTTTCTATGTAACTAACAACAGCAATAAGACTAGGGAAGAATTCCTGGACAAATGCAAACAACTGAATTTCCAGGCAACGGAGGGTGATATTTTATGCACATCTTATTTAGCCGCTTGTTATCTTAAAGATTTGGGTTTTGACAAAAAAGTCTACGTCATTGGATCCACAGGTATTCAACCAAAAAGTTGTTGTCTAATATTTAAATAAGTGATCACAAATTATGTATTGATGGTATAAATTTATTCTGATGTGATCCATTGGGTGTATAGGTGTAGCCAAGGAGCTAGAGCAAGTAGGCATAAAACATTGTGGAGTTGGGCCAGACATCGTTCAGAAAGACGTGCCCTACAAGACTTTTCAAAGAGATCCAGAAGTTGGAGCCGTAATTGTCGGATTTGATGAGCATTTTAGTTATCCAAAAATACTGAAAGCAGCATCTTACTTGGCTGATAAAAGTGTACACTTCATAGGAACCAATACAGATGAAAGATTTCCACTGGATAGTAACATTGTTGTACCAGGTATGTTCTAAGGTTTATTCCAGAATTTTAAATTATTAACCTGAAGAATGATAAATGACACAAAATCGACATTATAGAAATGAATTTAGAGGATATGATATTTGTTTCTTGGGAGAGGTACATGTCATTGTAAGTTAGATACCGAGAAACTGAGTATGATGATTTATCTGATTTGTCTATTTAGGTACAGGGAGTTTGGTAAGATGTATTGAGACATGTGCAGAGAGGAAAGCCGTAATAGTGGGAAAGCCTGAGACATATATTGTAGAAGCTATAAAAAAACGCTACGCTATAGACCCTAAACGCACCTTGATGATTGGAGATCGATGTAACACGGACATTTTGCTAGGAACACGTTGTGGTTTCAAGACATTGTTAGTACTATCAGGAGTAACGTCACTAACAGACGTTGACACCTGGAAAAATTCTGACTCTCAAGAGGACTTGGACCTTGTCCCAGATTATTACATAGATAAATTAGGCGACCTATTACCGTATTTGAAGAACTTCAGACGAAGTTCAAGTTCTTAGAGAATGTACAACAAATAAATAATTATTATTGATGCAATTGTTTTCATTTTATTTAAGTCATTGAAATATACGCAGTCTGACGTAATAACCAGATGAGTCTCACCTTATCTTCAACGTATCTTATCTATTTTTTTCTGATTTCGTATACAAATGAATCATATACATAACAAGTCAGACCAATACAAATTATGGAAGTTCTTTAATTTAGATTTGAAGCTCAAGTAACAAGCATCAAATTCTACAAAGATTCGAAACCTCAATTTTTGTTCTCTGGAATGCTGTAGCTGCAGAATGAAAACCTTTTTTTACACTAATGTTCTGGTAACGGGTGATTCAAATGGTCAGATACTCAACCAAAGTCATTCTATAATTTATTTTCGGTCTAGACGCTAGTAGAATCTTACATGACCTAGTTTTAACACATGTGGCTTCGACGTGAAAGATAAAATCAGCAGTCACTAATACTTTAAAAATAGATCAATTATAGCAGTTCATCAGATGGTAGACTATATTTTTATTACGCACGAATTATGTAACTAAAGCCACGTGGTATGTTGAGTCTTCTTGCCAACATTTGGTCTCTAATAGTCTATTATTCAGTGCAGATAAAATAATAATTACGGTACCTAGGCTCGTGTACAATGACTGCAAGGAATGTTCAAACACTGTGTAAAGAAGAGCTAGTCAATTTCATCAACTCATTCGATGTTGTATTATCGGATTGTGATGGTGTGTGATGATTGTATAATATGTGTACTGTAACCACGTTGCACAGCTTTTTCATTTCAAATGTTACACAATGGATTCTGACTTTAGAAACCTCATATTTTCAGGAGTTCTCTGGTTAGAAAAAGAGGCGATTTTAGGCTCTCCGGAAGTTGTAAAGAGGCTCAAGGAAATTGGCAAGAAATTCTTTTATGTGACAAACAATAACACTAAAACCCGGGCACAGTTTGTGGAAAAATGTAAAAATTTGAAATACGAGGCAAACCTGGTATTCAAATCATAAATTTAATTAATTAAAACAAAAATTAGGTCGACCATAGTCGTATTGATAGTTCTAGTTGATGAGTCGAAAAAATTATTGATTCTTTTGCAGGACGAAGTTATGTGTACTTCGTACTTGGCAGCAACTTACCTGAAAGAAAAGAATTTCAGTCAGAAGGTGTACATCATCGGTACCAGTGGTATAGCTGAAGAACTAGAGGCGGTCGGCATCGACTGCATTGGACTAGGGGTACTCGTTATGACAGCTTTTTCACGTAGAATAAAACAACCGAAGAGACGGAGTTAAATATTCTCGGAATTTATTCACACGACAACTTCTTGTTAAATTATACTGAATTTTTGTAGCCAGATCCGGTGATTACTGACTCTGCAGAAATGGTTAGAGATTTTAAACCAGATCCCGCCGTTGGAGCGGTCGTTGTTGGGTTTGACGAGCAGATCAGCTATGCCAAAATATTTAAGGCAGCGACCTACGTCCAGGATTCAAACGTACACTTCATTGGAACCAATTGCGATAATCAAAGGCCCTCCCCAAACTCTAACATATCTCCAGGTGCAATATTTCACCAATTTGTTTATATGTCCAAAATAACAACCGAAAATACAACCATTTTTCTTAAACCATAGTAGTTTGATGAAACTCATATTGCAGGGTCTGGTTGTATGCTGAGGGTAATAGAGACAGCATCAAACAGAAAAGCTGTTTTACTAGGAAAACCTGAGCCATACATAAGTCAGATACTGATATCAAAGTATGGCTTGGATCCTGTAAGAACTTTAATGATTGGTGATAAGTACGTAAAAATCATTTGTACTTTTCTTAGTCGAATTTTTATCCTATTCTATGTATGGCTTCGTTTTGAAATTGGTGATGCAAAATATGTATTTTTCAGAGGGGATACAGACATCTTGTTGGGAAAACGCTGTGGTTTCAAAACCTTATTAGTTCTTTCAGGTGTCACTACTCTAAAAGATGTCGAACGATGGAAGAAATCTGATACTACGCAGGAGCGTGATTTGGTTCCTGATTATTACATAAACCAGCTATCGGATTTATTACCCATGCTTTCAACGTTTTAAAAAAAATTACCTTTGTGCCTGATTATCAGTTTTACCATAGATATATTTTTACATAATAATAGAATGGACGCTATTATGCGTGTTTGAATCTTCTTCACGAAATCATTGATTTGTGTTTCGGATTATTATAATTAGTCAGATTAATAAATGCGCATGAACTTTTATTTGGCGATAACACGATCATTTTGGATAGATAGATCAATCGAGCTTGCAGATTCGGATTCCTGAAAGACGAGTTTTCTTTCTCTAATTTATGGGGTGGCGAATGAGCTCCTATAATTTCAGGTAACCCGTAGGAGTGTTTTCGGATAGTTTTTGGTGTTTCTCATAAGGCGTTTGTAGTGGATGATGCAGTAGTTCATTAAAATCTGAGGAGTCATTTTCATTCATTTATTTAATAAACTCCGTAAATTCAAAATATATTTTCATTTTCGGAGATGATGTTTGACTTTCAATTCGCATTACACTGCAGGCGCCTTGTTTTTGAATATCATTTCACGACTATGGCATTCAGTAATCTGGTATGGTATAGTTTAAACGATGAATGACCAAAACCATTTCTGTTTTAACGCGCATAAACCTTCGCTTCCAGTGCCACCAGCGATATTATGCACATTTAAAATTCTGAATCAATTTGATCAGTGATTCTAATTGAGTAAGGTACATCATGAATGGTCGTAGAGTTTGGTATTTTACGTCCATTTTCGATGACATGGTGTAACAATTCGGTCTTATGCCTCAACCACCTATTTGAAAGAAAAGCGAACGGTTAAATTTCTTTAAAATCATAAATGATTCGAAAGTAGTAATCAACATCTCGCTATTGTTGATCCGTAACGAGTGTACCTTCGATTTTTTACAAATTTTTCGAAGAGCTGTTCCTTCGTTGGATACTTAGAATCCATAAATAGCCTAACTCGTTCCCATATATTAGCACGATTATGTTCGAGTAGCCAGTAACGAGGTACGAGTAAGCATCGGGTGGGTGAAATGGAAACTATTCGACGATTATGCATTTCCTCTCCTGTAGAAAAAAGTTAGACGGATATAATTCAGCAATTTAATATCAGAAAACTCACATGAATCTTCGTACTATACCTAAGCCGAAGCAAGCGCCGCGATAAAATACACAGACTTGCATGAATACCGTATGAACTTTCTTGGGATAAGTTTGTTGCGATATCGTGGATGGCTCTTTCATCAGCATCGCAGCTACATCTGTTATTTCATGCCATTCGTTCACCTAAAAATGACGCTAGTGGCTTTAAGATTGACGGATAATCGTTGTATCTAAAATAGTCGTCCCACTGTGGTGGTATCAGTAATAAAAGAAAATTTTCACCGCGCCTAATTACCACGTCTTGAAGAGTCAATGTACAAATACTCGTCCTTTCCCTATCAATATTCATCGGGCGCTTTGACATCAACTGAGTATAGTCGATCTCGGATGCTGCCGGTTGCAATTCTTTGCCCCTCGACAGCTTGGCTTCCTATCGAGTTATACGAGTCATGTGTTTACAGCAAAGGCAACGTTTTATCATAGATCCATCATAAATCAGATATGGTAAAAAAACCTGCGACATCGTATTTGTATCAGATTCAACGACTTCAACACCTTCAGCCACTGCGATTTTACTTTGATATTTTGTTTGAATTCGGGTACCGAGCGACGACACTGCAGTCTCTTTAGAATTGTCTGCGTTGTACATTTTGTATTCAGATCTACCGCCGACGATCTCTTTATGGATTAGCATATGTTCGATGAGGCGACAGGTGCCGTGAAGTATGAAATGCACATAATTAACCATGCCTATTCCGTCCCCGAGTAAAACCTGGAAGATTTACGAAGTTTTTCACATGGATTTCGGTTTTTTCGCAAGTTCTTCTTTCTTAATATATTATTTTCTTTCGCCTATCAACCTCTTCGGGTTGGTAGTCCTTCACTTTACTCAAGATACAGCACTCTCTCATGGTTTCTTCGTCCCATCCTTTGAAGTAGTTGAAATTGACTATAGCATCTTTAAAAATTTCCCATTGCTCTGTCAACCACGGTCTCAATACTACGTTAAAATCTTGACGAGTTATCGTGAGCAAGTCAACGGAAGCTGCAATAAAATGTCTGAAATTTTTACTCGATCGTTATGACGGATATTAGTTTTTCCAAATGTTTGTGGGAATCATTACTTTTCGTAATTGCCGTTGCAGACCGAGGTATGGAGTGAAGTAACGCGACTTCGCCAAACATGTCACCAGGCCCTAAAGTTCCCACATCAGTTTCGACTCTGTCTCCTGACGAGAATTACGAAGACAACGTGTTGATAAACAACAATAACAATTTTTGTAATTGAAAACATACCCGTAACACTGTCATCCATAATTTTTGACAGGATTACTTCTCCTCTAACGATGTAGTAAAGCATATGCGGGGTGTGTCCTTGTCGAACAATGATTCTCTCTGGACCAAAATATTGGTAGCCAGTTACAGCGGCTATTTGATCCCACATTGACTCTGGATATTTTTTATAAGGTTGTAAATTTCTCATTAACGCTGCGAGATAGGCTCGATGTTCTTTAGATCTTCCAGTTACTTCGGTCAGCAAAATCGAGCGATCCTGCAAATATCCTCACTGTAAAATTATTGGTTATTATTTACGTGAAAAATTTGACGATTCCACTTTAAAACTAAGCGAACTTTGAGCGTGAGCTTTTTTCTCTCCGGCATCCTTTTTCCTTGAGCTAATTTTACGTTGTTCGTTACATCGTCCCCTAGTATCTCGTCGACTATAGGAACTTCCCTTATCCATTCCATGTATTCCAAGATCAGCCATGTCGCCGCGCGGAAACGATACCTTCCTTGAAGTTTTTTCGACTGTGGGCAGAAGAATTATATATTCTTTCTTCTGTCGCGGTACGAAATGCCATTGGATCATACACACACCGTGAATACGTACTACTTTCTTTTTTTTATCCCGTCTCTTTTTTTTCTGGTTTGGATATTTCGCCAATACATCTCGTAGAGAACTGGACCTAGGTCCGTTCATTTTACCGCTAAATTTATGTCCTTTACCTTTCTTCAAACTAAATAACCACGTACATAATTGTAATAACTCCACGGACACTGGTGAAAAAGTGTTTCCCTAACCGCCTCGGTTTGGTCGATAAATTTTCCCACAGATTTCCATGGCGATGTACTCTGATTAAACTAAACAAGTGCTGTACGGGTAAAAAAATTGATTCGGGATTTCAAGGAAAATGAAGATACTATAATTTTATGAACCTGTATTGTTTCTTCGCCACCGTACTGCAGCAGTACGAAAATCATTGATTAAAATTTCAATATGGGCAAACATAATTGGCGGGAGCAACGCATGTTTGAGTATTTAAATTAAAGACCGTCGTCGTCGGACATGTTAAACTTGTCTGGGTGTAAGTCCCATTTGTCTCCAAGTTGCAAAATGTATACGATTGACAAGTAGTATCGGTGGTATTCGGAAATCTTCCTGCAGCGGCGCACACGAATCCAGTAGTTGGGGCCACTGTGGTGGTTGGGGTCGTATCTGTCGTGCAGGTATACGCAGAAGAAAGCACACAAGTTGCACTAGCAGGGTTGAACAATGTTCCAGGTGGACAGTTAAACAGTGTGGGTACCAGTACGCCAAGAGTGGTACTGTTGCCGCAAAAAACGTATTGCGAGCAGTTCGTCCCGGTAGGAAATCGCCCCTGTAAGCGATACGATTACAAAATATCGCATAAATTTTGGGTGTTCAGTAGACAGCTTATCGAGTTAATACCTGTACGGTACAGTTGAAAAAAGCATCCGGGTTAGTTGTGCAGGGCGTTTGAGAGCAGAAGCTCGATGTTGTCGAGTCGCAAAATGTTCCAGTTGGACAGGTAAGCGAGACACTTGAAGGTACTCCAGATGTACAAATTTGCAAAGAGCTGCAAGTTGTGCAGATGAATCCCAAGGTGTTACAAACTTGACCGTTTCCTAAACACCACAAGTAGACTCCGTGCAGCGCGACCTTTGGGTAAATTAATTTAAATCGTCTGATAAATTGCAAACCAAATGCGCCAGCTGGTACGTCTGCACATGTATTATACACTTACGAGAAAAAGAAGCTTGCGAATCATTTTAGAAATCTTATCCGGCACAGCACTGATCAATTTTGACAATAATGCGGGTTATAACAAACTCCGGTACTTATATTCCATTTTCATGACCGTGAGCCTATTCTTTTATCGAATTTTATTACAGGTCTCTATAAATCGAGAGACAGGCATATAAACAATATTACATAAGCACGATGAGGCTTATAAATACGTATCTTATTATTATATTGTCATGCGTTTACTAATATATACAAGTATATACACGGCTAAGAAGTCGCATACCTAGGAAATGTGTACGTGTTGTACATTATAAATTTCATATTGCACTGAATCATCCACAGAACTTATTATACTTATACAATTTTCATTACCGTTAATTATGATTGGGATTAGCCCCGTGGATTTAGAGTACGAAACGCAATTGATTTTGATTACAACGGAAGACCGTTTATCGGTGCTACGATAAAAAATCAGCATCTGAGAGAGTGAAATTTCAAGACAGACTGCTTATGGCTCATGGAATTATGTAGAAATGTGTGAAATGCTTTAAAAAAACGTATGTTTTACTTAAACATTCATATTTCTCGCTGAATTATATTATCTGTTAGTCGTGACGGTAATTCCAGGATGTGTTTGGTTACTGTATGCTTATTTTTTTTTATTCATCACGTTCAGCGATCAGTCGTGGATAAGACAAGGAAGTGGACGTTTCTTTCCAGATCATCGTGATCAGTACAGTTGCGAGCGAACAACAGTGAATAAGACGCGCGAACGTTAATAATCATTTGTTTTTATAATATCATCGGTAACTCCTGTACCATTCAGTGAACCAAAAGGGAATATTTATTGACTAAACAACGTTCGCAATGAAACACATTTCAATTTCGTGCGCCTCACTACTCTTTACTATCTTAGGATTCTATCAAGGTATAATGCATAGAACAAACTATCTTAATATTCGAGACCTTGGCAGCTTGCAAGCACAGCTGTAGTTATAATAAAAATCACGATCGAAGAGCAATGTAATATTAAATTTGATGATTTTATTTTTACGAAGATCTGTTTAAACGCCAGCATTTGCGTCCAGCTGAAACTTCCTTCATGGTTTCCGGCGAAACAAGCCCAACTCGCGGTTTGATTTCCCTTGATCGCAGAATAAACAGCGTAGTTAGTTTCGTGGCAACCGCAATACTTCGAACATCAAGAATTTATACCTTCTTTGTGCATGAGTCATTTCAAACTTTCATATGTACACTAATTTCTTCCAGGAGCGATGGCTCAAAAACCAGAAATGATTTCACCCCAAGGGGATCAGCATGAAATCAAAGAGCATGAAATCGAAGAGGGAGATGAACTGGAACTTAAATGTAGAAGCGAAAAAGGTGAAATTAAATTTTCGACGCCATACGGTGAATATCCAACAGCATCCTCTGATCGAGACAAGCTCATCAATGACCCCAATAATACATGGACGTTTATTCGTTCGAATATGTCCGCCGCGGATACGGGGTGGTACGCTTGTGCAGAGTTGGATGTTAGAATAGAAAATAATAATCAAGTCATCGATCATCCTACCGAAAACATCAGTTGGATTTACGTATACGTACACAGTTGTAAGCATTGCTTGAGTATTTATACTTACACGACACGAATCGATAGCCTGCTGTTGACCAAGTTTCTTCACTCTCATTGAAAATTTTCTTTAGCTTCCCAGCTCTTGGCTGATGCGAGAAATAAAGAGATTTGGAAAATGGAGCTGCCAGTAATGGCTGGAGAAAGAGTAGTTATACCGTGTAGGCCAACTTCACCTGGGTTGATTCCGGTACTCATCAAGGCGGTAATAACTACAGTCTATAAAATATCAATTGAACTATTGAACTCTATTAGCAAGTCGACAGGAAAGAGTCGTAAACATGCAATCATTTTCACAGAATGAGGGGAATGTAGATTTGGAATTCATCGAGAGAATTGGTTTTATTATAGAAAATGTCGGAATAAATCAGGGACAAGACCGATACACTTGTAAAATTAAGGTACCCGATGGCCAAGATACTATGTCTCGACAATATCGTCTATACGTTTTGCGTAAGTACATTCAATTCTCGAATTGTGCAGTGATTTGGAAATCTCGTATGCGAAATCACGTCACTCACGGGAGGACGAATGTAATTCCAATTTTATATTCGTATGTAGTATATTTGTTTTCAAGTGATTCGTCCAATTTTCAATTATAGCAGTACTGCCACCTCCGAATATCAAAGCAGCTCCTATCGCGTTCGTGGGGACAAATCAGACTCTGGAATGTAGCATAGATCTGCAAGAAAGCAACCCTCATATTTGCAAATTAAGGTGGCAAACTCAAGAGAAAAACTTGGTGAGTTAAAAATGTGGTTGGCTGTTGCAACAACGATCATTACTCCAGTTATCTGATGTACACGAATTTTGAACGACACTATCGTATTGAATTTCAGACTACTGATATTTCGAACAGGGGATATGAAGCAGGAAAACTGCTGGCCAATCTTACAATAATTGATATCGGATACATGGACGATGGTGTGAGATATTTTTGCATTTTGGAATGTTTCGCCAGAGATATTGCAACCGCAGAAATATCACTCCAAGTTGACTGTAAGCATGGGCAAGAATATTATCATTTGTCTTCCAATTATCGTGGAAGCGTACTTGTGTAATTATCTCATGCTCAGAAACGGATCGGATATCATATAAGAAAAAAATTTCATTTCACATGAACCCTCATGATATTTTTCCCCCTCAGACTCCGAGCAGTTCGGCATAAGCGTTTCTATCGATGGATCTAATAATTCGATTGAAAAGCAATGGAATGAATTTGAAAATATGGAAGCATTGTGGGTCTTAAACATCAACGCCGGGTCTCAGTCGGTCTCCGTGAAATGGTACGATACGAATGGGTTTGAAATTGATAGCGAATCCGACGGGATGAGCAAATACATGCATACGCACGAGGGCGACGTTCACTTATTTGGAATAAGTAATCTAACCGTTCGTGACAATGGGATATACAAAGTGCACATCTTTACTCCCCATAAGGAAAAAGATGTTGAGCTCAAGTTGACCTTTTTCGGTATGAAATCGCTTTATTATTTTAACCGTTATCAGAAATTAGATCACTCCGTATTGTAAAATATTAAAATTTATGCAGGACCGCCAGAAACTCACATTATTCCTACAAGTTCATCGTACTACGAACCAAAGAAGTCTTACACGTTTGAGTGTATTACGTTTGGCTTACCAACACCTAACATTTCATGGACCTTTTTAGAATACCCCGATTATCCCTCCACAGAAAATTCTTTCGTTTCATATCTTTTGGCAAGTACCGAAAAAAAAAATTTATTTTCTGGTAGATTATATATTTCGTCAAATTGGAATACGATTTTACGTCGGTTTTATGCTCTCACCAGGGAAATGAAACCGATTCTGCAAATAACAGTTCTTTCAACCCAAAGTCGACTCTGGATATGGAAATAACAATGTCAGGACTTCTGAAATGTGAAACTTGTAACGAATTTAGTTGCACCGAAGCTACGCGGATGATTTTAGTTTCAGGTGAACTTCCTACACACGTTTTTGTGGTCAATAAAGTTGAATATTTTTAACGTCTCTTCGTATTCATAAGATATTTAATCATAGATAGCAGTCAAGAATGTGGCATAGACGGTCCAGATTTAATTGCCGTTGGTGACTATGCCAAAATAACTTGTCATGGTTCTCGTTATAATTACACCAACGTGGCATGGACAGAGAAGGACGATGAAATTTTAGGTGAGTTGTTTTATATTATTTTACCGAGTATTCACAGAGATTTTTTTTTTTCATTTTCTACTCAAAATTATCTTTACAGAATCTATCCCAGAAAAAATAACCGTTACTCAAATCTCAACGGAATTCTCAAAGCTGTCAATACTTGAAATATTTGATGCGAGTTTCAATGATTCTGGAAATTACATCTGCGAATTTTATAACAGCAGTGGAAATGGTAAGATGAACTACACGATCACTGTACAAGGTATGTATAACGAGCATATCGATATCGCTGAACGTTGGTTAGGTGTGTCATATGGGATGTTGATAATGACTTAAATATATTTGCCGCCAAAACAGAAGGTGTAGCCCCGTGTATTACTTCGAAAAGTCAGTGGTACAAAGAACTTGAACTGGAAGAAACAAGCAGTGATGTTCCAAATAGTATAAAAATATTGAACCTGAAGTGTACCGTGGAGGGACTACCGATTCCAAGATTATCATGGTTCAAGGTTTGTAATTAATAATTAATGTGACTGCAGGGCGATGAATAACTTTTTTAATTTTCTGGACATTCGGGTAGGGCGATAAACCCCTCACGACCAGTGACAAATATAACATTTCAAGCGATAATTCGGAGCTTCACATAATAAACTTTGACGATTCAGACAGTGGACTCTACTCGTGTCGAGCAGAAAATCGTATCAACAAGACCTCTAAAGAATTCTATGTGGCACCGTCTGGTAAGCCATTTACAGCCTTCTCTAGTAACTTTGATCAGCGTTGCTACAGAGTATTTTTTTTCCTTCAATACAATCAATGCTGATTAAAAAGCGATGATTCTATTTGCAGAAGTGAAATTTGTATATTGTTTTTAGAAACCCCCACAATAACTCATACGGTTTGGTTAAGTGTGATTTGTGCGCTCACTTTAATCATCGTCGTGGTGATTATTTATGTGGTTTTGAAAGTGAAGCACGAAAGGGTGAGTTGATTTTCCAGGATAAGCATACCATGATAACAAAGTATACGTAAATGAGCAAATTTTTTTCAGCGCTTGAAAAACCAAATGCATGCGGATGGACTCACACACTTCGAAAACGGAGCGGTGGAGTGTCTGAATCCTGACTTGACCATCGACGATCAAGCCGAGTTACTGCCCTATGACAAAAAATGGGAATTCCCCAGGGAACGGTTGTTTATTGGTAAGTAATTTTGATAAATTGAAAAGAAAAAATATACTTTTGGGATATCCGATTCTTACTCGTTATCAGGTAAGCAACTGGGGAGCGGCGCATTTGGTGTGGTAATGCAAGCGGAGGCACACGGAATATCCTACAAAGAGGAAGTTACGACCGTCGCGGTAAAAATGATTCGACGATCGGCTGACCCAAGTTACATGCGAGCGCTTTCTAGCGAACTTAAGATTATGACGTACCTTGGGCAGCACTTGAATATTGTTAATCTACTTGGAGCTTGCACAAAAAATATAATGAGCAAACGTAAGTCGGCTGTAATTGATTTCGGTATACTTATACGTCTATATAGATTAAAAATTAATAACTACGTTTATTCAATGATTGTCGACAGGTGAACTTTTCGTTATTGTGGAATTTTGTCGTTTTGGAAACCTGCACAACTATTTGCAGACTCACAGATCCGAATTCGTCGATCAAATCGATCCGACCTCCAAAACAATTAATCCAAATATCGGATGTGAGCTTTTAGCAAAGTGCGAAACTATTTTGAACCCAAATATTATACTTATAGTCGCCATGCATCCTCAAAATATGCGTTTGCATGGTTTGTTTTTATCGGGACTATAAATTCTGACTAATTTTATTTTTTTCTATCCCGATTATTCAGGTCAAAACTCGCTTTGAAGTCTCAATTTTCTCAGAGCTCAAGCACATGCTCGTCCACTAGTCATGCTAGTCACAGTGGCAGTGAACTTTTGGAAGCCCGTTTCCAGGGTACCAACTCCGAAGATGTAGGCTATGGTTCCAACGACAGCAGGATAGTCACAACTGATTCATTTCAGCCTGGTTGGCGATCGAACTATCGTGGTGACTATAAAGAAAAAATTTTAAGGGTGATTTGTACTCAAGACTTGGTCTGCTGGGCTTGGCAAGTTGCACGCGGCATGGAGTACCTCAGCTCTAGAAATGTGTGTAAAAAATTTCGATTAAAAGTAGCTTGAGCGTTCACGAACACCCTGTGATTATGACGTTGACGTTTAATTCTCTAGGTTTTACACGGTGATCTGGCAGCGCGGAACATTCTCCTTGCCGACGATAACATTGTCAAGATTTGTGACTTTGGATTAGCCAAAAATATGTACAAAGATACTAATTACAAGAAACGAGGAGATGGGCCTCTGCCGATAAAATGGATGGCCATCGAATCCATCAGAGACAAAATATTTTCGATTAAGTCTGATGTCTGGTCATTCGGAATAGTCTTGTGGGAGTTTTTCACATTGGCTTGCATTCCTTATCCTGGAGTAGAGGTTGGAACACAGTATGTGAAATTAATCAGTGGCTACCGCATGGAGAAACCGATCCATGCCACACAACAGATGTAAGTGTGATGATTGTTGGTTGTTTGCATCTTGACGTAAAAAATAAAAAATATATATTGGGAAAATTGCATCGACCGCTCCTTGTTCCAGATATGATTTGATGTTACATTGTTGGATGGAAAAGCCCTCTTTGCGTCCCGCGTTTTCCGAGATTGTTGAAATACTTGGTGGGCTAATGATCGATGGAATAAAAATGGTGAGTTTTCCCGAACGAGACGTGGAGCTTCGAAATGAAATTTTTTATATGTTTCAGCAATATCTCGAACTCGACACTCCGTACATAGAAATGAACACCCAGGCTTTGCAAAACGGGCAAACTGATTTTTTGAAAATGATGTCCCTTCCCAGTTATGGTTGCGACGATCCTGACGCTTCCTCGAAAGTCACTCCGGATTCTTATGTGCCGATGACTGCAATACCGCCAAAGATCGGCAGAACTAGAAATTTGAGCACGCACCATGAAGTTGACGAACTTTCTATCGAAGCTCCTTCCAATAAAATGTTAGCACAAACAAAATCTTCGGCAACTTTAGGGACTGAGAATTCACCCGCAGAGTCTATTGAATCTCGCGATGAGGACGCGCAATTTGTAGAGCAGGATAGAGTTCCAGACATAACGGAAGCTGAATTAGAGTATTTTCATTACATGAAATCTCTGCATCTCCCTATCGCGAAAATTTCGCCAAATCTAACGGACGCAATAACTTCAAATCCGGAACAACCTGCAGCGGTCAACTTGCAGGAGAATAAGAATAATACTAACGCGCCTGCTTCCTCGTCTAATAGCCACGAGAACAGTTATTACGTTAATATGCCGCCACCTAAACCCAACCGACATGAACCCACCGAAAATTTTGTTAGTAACCGTTGTTATGAGATGACGTCTGAATTATGAAAGAAGAATCATTTTCACAGAATGATATCGTAATTTAAGTATATTTGTTATTTCTACTGCATTGTGAAAAATCACCAAATAAAAAAAATATATTTTTACATTTCCAAAATATATTTTACACTCATTCTCGTCATCATGCAATCCAATGTAAGTTATATGGGCCAATGAGAAATGATTCGCTTTCTCAAAAAACTTAGTTCACGAAATCACATTGTTCAACGGGCCTAGCTCCGCGAAAAAAATTCTTGAAGAAAAATAAAAAGTGCGTTTCGAAGCTGACAGAATTTTGTATCAGTGAGTTGAAACCAATTTTGAAAATAAAAAAATCCGCCCGCATCATGCGTTGCTTTGAATTTCTTCTCAAAGAATGTATTCACGCATCGATCGCTTTACAACGTTGCGCCGAAGGAGGAAAATGCAAAAAAAAATTATTTCTGTCCGTATCTAAAAGCAGAAGGTTTAAGCTTGAAATAGACTCCAATTTCATTCATCTAAGTGCATTTTTCAAAAAGTTATGAGGGTTTGAATATCAACTACTTTCGCGCAAGAGTCGAAGTATTGCTTTAAACCCGACGGATCCTTTAAATGTATTACTGAATGAGCAGCAGCAGCCAATCAGCGTTTACTACGAATACCCCTTCTACTACGAATACCGTAGTAGAAGGGTTAAGAAAAAGGGTTGTACTACGTTAGTCAAATTCACAATAACGATAATGTAGGTCAGTTCAATAGTGCGTTTTTCAAGAAAGCTATGAACGTTTAAAAACAAATCTCAGATTTTAACGTACGAATAAATTAGTTTCAATCTCAGAAACGATATTTTTCTAATCAAAACATTTATAACGTAGTGCGTTACGGCGCCATAGAAAACACAGGCGCGCTGCAGGCGCACAGCGCCAGCCTCACCAACTTCTCGCGATTACTGGTCAACTTTTTAGTTGTGTTTCTGTTAGGTGCTTTGAGCGGTCAATCAAAGATAATTTCTTCTAATAGTCAGAGATCAGTTGCTTGTGGAATACTCGAAAATGGTAATTATAATTCATGTCATTAATACACGATGTTGCCCTTTTTTCAATCTCAATTATTCAATTCAATGCTCGCATAAGTTGAACATGACATCTGCAATATTTGAAGAAGGTTATGTTCCATTTGTAATCCTACTTTCAATGTCCTGGTTAAGTTGATTCTCAATTCAGTGCGACAGTCATTTTATTCCATTCGTGATTCAGGCCACGTATTTGAAAGTATAAAAAGTTTTGGAAAGTACCAAGTGGCAAATTTCCCATTGTGATTTCAGAGTTTCGGTCTACCCTCTGTGAAGCCCAAGCCATCGACAGAGAATGGCATAACCATTCCTGACGATACGTATGGTGTTCCAAATGCTTTGGTGTCAGGGTGAGTCATTGATATGAACTGTTTTTATGAAATGCACCCATGGGTCCAAAGAATTGGAGAAAATGCCTGTATTATAAGTTCTTAGAACTGGTAGTTTCGCGCCCAAGGTATACACTAGTAGGTTAAGTTTTCTTTCATAATCTACCCCCATGTTGTACCTACGATTTAACAATTAGGTACTAATCTTCTGTTGTTTTTTTAGATTATCAGCAACTAGAGCAAACCTTGGATTTTCACATCCTCTGCAAGCATCAGAGCAAAGTGTAAGTTCCAGTTCGAGCTGATGTATTTTGATCATAACTATATTTGCTTCCAATCTGCTTCAACTCATTATTTTTAATTATCTACTGCAGTATGTCCAAAATCAACTTCGCATGGATATGGCAATGCTGAGAAACACGCAAGGTCTCCATGCGCCAATGCGTTTAGCTATGGAACTCAAATCTGCTGATAAAATTGGTAGGCTCCCTTTCCTTCCATCTTCTGGTTTGATGAGGGATGTTATTCTCGGCAGAGACGAAGAAATTGGGTGAGATTATTAATAATGGACTACATATTCTCGCCCTTGAACAGCACATAATAAAGTCTGCACGTTTTTCAGATTTGAGGATATACTCAATACCGCCGAATTCCGGGAACAGATGTGCCAGCCCCACGCAATGGTGGAGCAAAGTTTGGGAATTCTCTAGGCTCTCTTAGAATCTACAATTTTTAAGCCCAACACTTTCCATGAATGCGAGATGACTGTGCCTCTTATGGTACAGGTAATTAATAAATCCTTTTTGATTAAGAGTTCGCATTGGGTTTTTTTTCCACGTGTATATTATTGTCATATTATACTTACAACTGATTACAATTTCGTAAAATAAAAGCCTCAAAAGATTAAAACGCTTTGAAAAACAGTTTTCTGATTACAATGGTGTCTTTGAAAACCAAGTATTTATATCCCAATTTCATCGGGCATCTGGCCACACCAGATCCAGAAGTCTGATTCCGCATATTTTCTTCACCTCCTCAATCCCCGTGACCAATTCTTCTTCCTGTGAATTATTCACCCGATTCTCTATGCCGGTCAAAATAGTTGCAACTTTGTTTTCCCGCGCGCATATTACAAACGGGAATTGGAACTTCTCTTTGTATCTGAAACCGAAATAAAAAACAAATTTGTCTCCGCATTTTTACTTCAATTTTTATTCGATTGACTTAATCTTCGACTCACAACGTGTTGAAATTATTCAATGTCTGTTTCTCCTCTCGCGTCATCGTATCTAGACCCGCACTTTTTTGTTCGTTTTGAGATTCTGCTGTGAGCTTTCCGTCCTCGGATAATTTACCTGCCAAATCTGGATGCTTGATCAATACATTTTCCTTTTCTGTGAAAATTAACAGGTGTCATTTGAGTGAAATATTTCCCTCATTTATTAAAACTTTACTCATGATTTCTTACCGCTAGAAGTTAGGCTGTCCAAATAATCATCAAAGGCTGTCTTTAACGCCTGAGCCGAAGAAAAGGGTCGTTTTGAAGCCACCGATCTAGCTGCTTCCGGGCAGTGTTCGATCACGTTTCCGAAAAGCCATTCGAATTGTTCCGTGGGTAGAGCGTTGACCTCAAGTATGCTCAAAATTCCACCGGTAGGCATTTTGCTGGACGTATTTTTTCAGTTATTGTAATATCTTAGTTTAATCATAGCATATTCACTACACCTCTATTTGTATTTTGTTTTCGACAACCAAAGTGTGACAATTTCTCCCGTAACTCATTACTACACAGAACGATAACCGCGTAAATTTAGATTAGGCATTGTTGACTCACAATCACCATTATTGTATCGTAGTTTGCGGGCGTCTAGCGATAACTTCATAGTATTATAATTATCGCAAATACTTTAATAAGACTGGTCAAGTTGGTTTCTATTCAAGCACTATTTTTGATTTGAAATTAATCGGTTACATGAAAATATTTCACAAAGCTATTGTGTTATATCCACACCTAACTAACTGTGTTTTCTACTGAACGAATTGACATTATCGATCTAATCACTTCACGTGTAACACGATCCGCACAATACTCGCACGATCCACTGTTGACACATCTTGGAATCGGGTTCAGTTATCTTGTATCAAGATTATTACGTAACACACGAAAAAGTAAAGGGCATTCGATCTATGGTATGGAATCACGCGAAACGAGCTCCCTATACATTTTATCCATACATTTGATACTTTCATATCTATAACTTCGTTACTCATATATTGTTAGTACTCACCCTGTATACACTGTGAATTGTTGTGATTTCATTTACAGAATGCTGGAACTGAATAATCGTAATCTCTGACACGACTACAGATTGGGCTAAAGTTCATGGTATTATCAGCAGTTCTCTACATTTTAATGACAACTACATTATTTTTGTATCGTACGTATGCAGGATCGTGGGAGATCCAAGAATTTCCCAGTAAACTATGTACAGATAATCTCCGCAGTGATTATTTTTGAAATTATTCTCTTACGAGCACATGAAGTTTCAAGATTTATAGAAACATGGAATCGGCAAATTATTTTCTGAAAACTAAAAGTTGAGGAAAAGTTCTCCTGCGGGTAGAAGGTTGTGAAATTGAATTTTCGAATCCACCGCCTTTTCAGAACCAACCATTCGGCTTCCGTCGTCGGTATGAAAACGCAGCTTGAATGAATGCGCGACGAGTCGACGAAGTCGACATTTACTATCGATGATCGGAGCGGAATCCAAATTTTCGAATTTAAATTATTTCTCGCATGCACAGCCCAAACAGAAATTTTTCAAAACCGAATCCCAGGAAATTTTCGGACGGTATGTAAAAACTTTCGCGATTTCTTAAAGATCCGATCCAGGGATATCATTATCTTCGTATACCTGCAATGTGAAAGAGAAGGGGGGGGGGGGGGGGGGGCAACGAGGATACAACGTCGAGAGGTATGTTTTTGACCACATTTTGATATTCTTGGCGTCTGCATATAATCAACCTTCATAATTATAACATAGTTATTTATACGTTTAGGTATGAGAAGGGGCCGAATAATAGGCTGGCACATCTTGAGTCCTTTTTCTTTTCTGTTTCTATTGCCATAGGAGTTGCGATCGACCCAAAGGCCAATTAGGTAGGCGTTCCATCGATGTGGCCACCAGTAACGAAGGCAGGTGTAACATTATACCTCTAGCTATTCCGGATAATGGCACACCGCCATTTTACCCGTATTCAGAAACGTGTATGTAAGCCTCTTGTCTTTTTCATACATATATTTATATCGTATACTTTAATATGCCTTCAGCATTCCTAACTTTACATCTTCCTCCGAATTTTATGAAAAAAAAAAAAAAAAATTGATCCGTCGATACGATTTGAATATTTATAAACCCTCGTGTACACGTACATCGCTTCTACATATACATGACTACATATTTTTATTTATGGTCGAATTATTATAAACCGGAGAATATAGCATGCGGATGACAATCTTGATCGCGCGATGCCCACGATGAAATTATGATGGATATGATTGTAATCGCCAAATAATTTTGGTATTTCGTCACGTTATTCAATCATAATTTATATTGCTTTCCAACTATGATTTTTTCTCTATAAATCCGTGATGTATTCGGCTGTCACAGAATAGTCAATGAAATAAATAACATATAAAGGTATGATTTACGGTAAAATATCGAATCTGCAATTAGTGAGTCAACAAATTAAAGATTTTAAGCCAATAAAAATAATCCCGATGATCGATAGAAATCGGGGTTTTGATGTGAGCTTTTCTTGAAATTGAACGATCAGCCGTTATCTTGATAATTAATTCTCTACCATCGATACAGTGTTGATAAAAATGAATCCAACGCTCACATATGTGAACGCGATGACGTTCGCAATTATAGTGCGCTTATCGAAATTTCCCGCACCTATAATATGCTCACGCTCGCCCAAAACGTCGCAAGAATCATTCCTCCATATGACGATTTCCTACGTGATATAAATTATAGAAAACGAGTTATAATTGAATTTGCAGGCTTGCAAAGATTACCGCAAGGCAGACCGAGGTTAGATAAGTTGGGCACGTATCTTCTCTGGCAAATGGATAAAATTTGCAGCGAATCTCTGACATTGAACCACAAAGTGATTTTAAAAACGGGTTGGACGATCAGGTTGTTGCATTATCGGATGAAAGAGCTGCGCGGTCCGGCTGCAACGCTACGAAGGTCCTATAATACGGAGGTAACGGGGGGATGGAATGGAATGGAATGGAATGGAAAAGAAGAGAAAAGAACTGGTCGTTTTATTACAGTTTTCATCCTTAGATTAGTCCCTTTGGAAGCGTCGATACTCGATTCCGCAGCTAGCCGGGTCTTTATTGCCACCATAAAAGTATCTATTTGGCGTTTTCAGCCGCACCCCGACGCTGCAGCACGCCGCGCGTTATGTCCGTACGCGAGCTGAGGGCACGAACATCGTACGGGCAGACAAAAAAAACTATCTACTGTCCATCAACCCTTGGATCCGAGAAATTCCCGAAATCCCCCGGAATCTCAGGGATCTTCGGCGGCACCGGTAGGCCGCTGCAGTTCTTCTATGCCCTCATCCTCAGTTCCTCCTTTTTTTCTCTCTGTTATTCTTTTTCCTCCCTTATTCTCCTCCATAATGGCGCAGTCTGTGAGTGGCGCAGTAGCTGTATAATATGAGGACCCTCTTTCGGGTCCAATTTGGAACGGGTGAGCCGCCTACATCTTGAAAGAATTATAATCTCCTTCGTGAAACTTCGAATTTTTGCTTTTTATAGAACTCTTGCTGTTACGTGGATTATTTTTTTTCTGATCTCTCTCCGATTAGGCTCACCGCGTGACAATAAGAAACATATATACAGAGACGAAACTTATTGTTTGTCTCTACAATTATATTCAACGCAAATAACTTGATGTCTGATGTTTGTCTTTTTTATAATTGGCTGGAACCCGCCGGCGGTGGGATTTTCGGATTTATACCACGGAGATCATCGCAGCGCTCCTTTGTTAACTTTGTACATCTAATCCCCGGAATTCAACTAATATAATGATGAGCCGGTGTCGCCATTTTTTAAGGAGTGCTCTTCGACTGGGTCAGTTGGCTCATCTTCAGCATAAAGCATAAAATCACACATATATTTATATCTTTTACAGACGCGCGTTCAAAATTTTCTTGTCAATAGGGTTGCTAATATCAAGATTGAGTAACTATTTTGATTGCTCGAATGACGATATTGTTACGACAATAAGTGGAACCCGACGGTGTTTGACGTCTGCAGTGCGGCACGTTCCGAGGTCAGCAATAAAACGTACATTTAGAGCAAGGCTCGAACACTGTAAAAATATAAAGAAATCTACGATATTTTATCAAGACGTTGTCTTCAATTCAGGTACCTTCTACGCCCACGTCATCCCGCTGCGGATTGATTTTCTGTTTCGTTATCATCATATGCAGGTATGAAAATTGAAATAATGACCGTGGAGTGTTAAAAAATTCTATGAAACGCTATAGGAATAGAGCAACGTCGGTATCAAAAATTGATGACGAAAGATCACCCCCTCGTCAGGATGGCAGAACATATACCTATAATAACTCACATCGCAATGAAAACCACATGACCATCTCGATAAATTGTTGGGGATTGAACCGCAGGATGTTAGTCAGGACTCGTTGGTCCTTCGTTTCGTTCCTTTTATGTCGTATATTCCGTGCGTTATGTATACCTCCGAATTATTATAACTATACGATTTCTCGCGTGTGTCGCGCTCGGTAAATAATTGGAGCAGCTATATAGCCTTCGACAACGTCGCGGCGATTATCCCGCCGTTGGTTGGGGCGTATAAAACGAGGACTGGGATATCCGTGGGGTGTGATTTCACGGGAATGAATATTCGGTGACAGGAACGAAATTCCCCTCGTACGATCCTGCGGTGCAGGGGCAACTAAATTCACCGCGTCGATAATTACATAAGGAACCGAGTTCACGATAAAAAAAAAAAAAAAAAAAAACAAATAAAAAAATGATAATAAACTTGAAAATTTTTGCACTCGGGTGTTCAGAGTTAAAAATATGAGTTGTAAGGGATCGTGTCGTCAGCTAGCATCGAAGAAAGAGCGCGAGGCGTAGTGGCATGAAAAAGAGAAGAGAAGAAAAAAAGAGAAAAAAAAATGGAAAAGTTGTTCGAAAGTGTTGGCGAATAAGGATGGTCGGAGATGTTAAGGGGGATGTTGGCGAGTGGCGGCGAGTGGTTGCAGGGTCAGGGGGGTCGGACATCGATCTGGCAGTTAACTGAAGGGCCCCCATGGGACTCGTTGCCGCAACCACCGTCGTACCCACCCCCTATTTCTACCAACGAGACGAACATCCCGAGGATTCACTACCGCCAGTTACGTCGCCACTCACATAAACCATCCCCCGCGTACGCATTCGCACTCACACCGCTGCAACCCCCGGATATCGATGTGTACATAGGCATGCCCTTTTTACCGGCGTTTTTTAATCCTAAAAACACCGACGCTCAGGTTCCATCCGCTGACGCTTGTTTGTTTTCCCCGGAATACTTCCTACTTCCTATTTCCTATATATACTTTCCTAAGTTCGATATGTATATATTTATACATACCAAGAAATCTGATCGTAAAACTTTTATATGGGTAAATACCACGTATATGTATGATTTATGTCAAGTGGTGTTTACCACTTTTTCGTTTCTTCCAAAAATTAAATCATGTTGGGTATAATAAGAACCTTTGAAAGACTGCGAATATTCTAAAAAAAAAAAAAAAACCTCTAGTTTTCTGTTACAGTATTACAGTATATATCTGTACACATTATACATTCGTAACGTATCAGGGGCACACTTGCCTATAATATACGCCAGACGTCGCGACGCTATAGTATGCGTATACATACCATATATTTAACGTGAATTATACAGGTATCATCAATAATACCTACTCATACCCACTAATTGGTGTTATATACATATCTATATACCAATATTGTACCTGCAAATTGTTTTCTTCGATTAGCGTCGTCCGAGGGATTTGTAAATTATTTACAACTCAAGATACGACTGTCAATCGCACGTAGAATCGCCAGATTGGCGGTACCGGGTCAAACGATGCCGCCTGTATAAATACAAACACAACGCATACTTGTGCATAGGTATCGATCCAACCTAAGCGATCTTTACAGATCGGACCGACTTTATTCGTGAAATCTAGACGAAGCGATCGCTCAACGAATACAAAGGAGGGTATCGACAGGATAAACTTCACGATTTCATGTTTTTTTTTGTCACATTTTTTTTTATTAAACATAAGATTGTATATTTCGAAATTTGCAATGGGATCACAAACGTTTTGTATAATAATACTATGCTAGATACTTAACAATGAAATAATGATAATAACTTACGATTTGTTACATCTATATTTACAGTTTGAATCATAATAACGTGAGATTATTTTTTTGTGTTCGGTTTTTTTTTTCTCTTCTTTTTCTTATTTGTTCGATTAATTTTTTTTTTCTTCCTTATAATCACTGCACCCTTATCACGCGAAATTAATTAATCCCCTCTGTCACATATGTTATAGGTATAATATGTACATAACATGCGCTATACATGATGGGTAAAGAATGCATATGCAATATGCCGTTGAAAATAATAATAATAATGATAAGAATATTAATAATAATAAAAATAATAAGAATAACAATAATTATTACCGTTACTATTTCGTTGTTTCATATTATTACGTCTACATGTATAAGTATATATATATATATATAATATATATACCTATGTGTATGTAATAATTAATATCGTGCACAGTGAGAACTACAAGGCACTGCAGAGCGTATGCTTGTTTCGGGCGCCAATTTTATAATATTCACGTATCAATTAAACGATGATCATTTAATAAGTATAATATTATAATTATGCGTGTATATGCGTGTGTTATGTGTGTAATTATTATACAGAAATATATTTACATATACAGTCAAGATATACGTATAAGTATATTAAAGAATTAATAAGGTACTGCACTAATCCATTATAGCCTTTAACTAATTCGTAATCGTATATATAATATATATACATGCATGTCAAATAATTACATCAACTGCATGATGATGTATCGAAAAAAAACAGAAAACGAAAAATTATTAAGTCCGTGGAAGTTAAACGAAAAAGAAAAAAAAATTTGCTGCACGAGGTTTTCACATAAATGGGACGATCATAAATAATCACAGCGTCCGATAATTGCGTATTGATCATATATAACGATAATGTTGATAATATACGACGATGATTATTAATTAGCCATAACGAAGATTTTCATGCAGACTCTTTATAACGTGGTACAGGTATGCATGGGATTTTATTTTTATATTTATTTTTATTTTTTATTCGAAGGTTCTAATACTGCATATGTGGATAGATGAATTGCGATTACCTAAATATATCTACTTAGAATATATATATATTTATATAAAGTCGACTCTGACACCCGCGCCCCGTATTTGATACGGGGTTGTTAATTTCATACCGTCGATACGACGTCGTCGACGATATCGCGCTTTTATAAGGCATTTCTTTTTTAATGTTTTTTTTTTTTTTGTTCGTCTCTATTTTACGTACATTCGTGCATTAATCACAATTTTGTTACGTGTACAGGATAATCTGGATGGAAAGAAAAAAAAAAAAATAAGAAAAAAAAAATTGATCGGTGCGAAAGGAAGTTCCTCGTCGAATTATTAATATTCCTGTCGCTCGTCGATCCGGAGTACCCTGTTAATAACCACGGGTGTGTGCGTATGTGTATCTATAATATAGATTTTTATATTACATTTGAAACCGCGCCTGCTTACCGTTTGAAAAGTGTTTTAAAGATAAACTTGTCTAACTACTTTCTATAGCACTACTATGATCGTAAGTAAATATAATACTCTTGCGGAGCGTCCTTCTTGCAGACCTCGGACGCGCTCTCTGCCTAATATTTTTGATCTCTGTTAATGATTATCCAATCAAGCTGCATTTCGAAATGCCGTTATAACTGCCGAAAGTTTGGCTGAGAGATCGACGCCATAATCAAGCGGCTGCTATAATTATTTCGCCATTTTAATATTTCTCTTAACAAATAACACAACCATAATATAATAACATTTAACGCCGGGAGGCTGATTTTTCTTCTCTTCTTACTTGTGGGATCTTATCATTCACATGTGTAGAAATCATAGTATTCATTATATAATCAATTAACGATACGGTAATTAATAATTTACATCGAAACTACCTTGCTGCGACGGCGAGTGCTTGTAACTCATACGTCTCAATACGCTGCAACCTTATTACTGTCGCAGTTCATGAGATGCGAGATAACACGAATCTCATTTCCTATAACTAAGAACCTTGAACCTTATTTCATCCTTTACAGAATACTCAAAGTTTTTTTTCCCTTTCAGCGCCGCAGCCTGGTACATTGACACGGTGCAGAATTAATAACGTATATTACTATGAAAATATCAGCCTTCAGGACTATCAAAAAACGAACTTGACAGAAATGAAGGATTGGAAAAATAGAAAAGAAAAAAAAAGAAAAAAAAGAACGGCCGGACGTAAAAAAACCCGTGAGGGAAATTCAGTGCGCGTGGCTCGGCCACGCTTCCGTCGACTCGGCAACTTCCGGTCACAAACCCAGAACCGTATGGGGATGCGGATGACCGTGAGGGTGAGGATGAGGATGAGGGTGAAGCGGTGGAGGCGGAGGCGCCAGCGAAAGGGACGTCAGTCCACCCAGCATCCCTCCCATTCCTCCGAGTGCCGCTAAACCGGACATTCCACCACCCCCCGACAAACCTCCCTCAGATTTTGGTTCCTTCTGGTCCAGCTCCTCCCTCTTCTTCGTCTGCTTACGCTCCTTCGCACGACGATTTTGGAACCAGATTTTCACCTACAGGGAAAGAGGTCAGAAATTTTCACTTGTATCCGAACCAACTCGATTTCTTTTCACGAACAGCAAGTGCTGGAATTTTTAGTTTACGGGTCTTACCTGTCGTTCCGATAGCGCGAGATTCGCTGCGAGTTCCGCCTTGCGTCTGATGGTTATGTATCGGCTGTAATGAAACTCTTTTTCGAGTTCGAGCCTCTGGTGGTCGGTGTATACGACCCGATATTTGTCCTTGGTTCTTGTTTTTCCTGTAAAAGAAAAGAAAAGAAATATATACGTAAGAAAAAACTAGTTTCGTCGTACCAAATCGCGGTATCGTCGCGCAATATTTCAATAATTCGTGGAGGTTACGCATCATCGTCATCCGTCTAATTTTACCAATAAAGGGACGCGGGGGAGGGAATTTCGCTGACAGGTAGAATAATGGCATTCATCATCACTGCAAAGTTATATTATCAGGATCAGTTGCTTCGGGCTGCAGCTATCTTCGCCTGCCCCTCATATCATAATCTCCGGTTAATACGTATAGGTGTACAAATACGTGCGTGCGACGTACACGTATGCGTTAATATAGAAACAATTTCTGTTATCGGAATACGCGAGCCGGAGCTGATAGTCAAAATCATGCATCACGTTCGTTACGTCCATCGTAACGTCAAACGTCACGCAAAATTTCAGCAACTCCTAATTAAAATCGAGCTCTAAGCTAGGTAGATAAGAACTTACAGCTGTGCAGATGCGAATAATCAGACCAGGTGCAAAAAAAAAAAAAAATAAAATAAAATAAAAAAAAAAAAGGAAAAAACCGAAAGAAAAAAAATCAAAAATTATAGTGAACCGTTGGAAAATTTCCATCGTCGATAATTCTGTTTTTTTCTACAGGTCTAGGACGGGAGAGGGTGCGAGGAAATCGAATATACTACGTTTCGTCATCCAAGTTCTCGGTGGTGCGAGTCTCGAGATTGCAGGTTGGAGGTCTGGGCTGCGAAGAAAATCTTATGTACAACGGCCTCATGCTGCAAGGCGCGAGGAGACGCGAGGCGGTGACAACCACGATTAGATAAGGCGGCGGATGATCAAAGGCGAGGCGTTAATCCGCCACTCCTCGATAAACGCGGGCCTTCGTACGCAAGTCCCTCACACACGCCTCTTATTTCTCTCTTCCACTCAACAGATTCCCAGCTTCTCTAATTCTTTTCTCTCTCTGTCTCATTTTTCCATATGCGGGCCCACGAACTTTTGTCCCAATGACTCGCGCGGATCGCGGGGATATCAGGTAACGAGACACACGATACTAGTTGCAGACAATCTGGATACGACATTGTGAAAATAAATATGTGTCCTTGCAGGTGTAGAATTGTTCGATGATATAGCGTTGCACGTCGTGTGCGAAACGTCCGAAGGTTTCGTTAGAATATTATTCATAATCGATTTCTTGATTTTGAAATTAAATCTTCGAAGTGACAACGCGTACGTTTGCAGCAAACATAATATGAGGGGTACACGAAAGCTATGACTTGTACACCCGCGCCACGAAATACACGTACTAGTCTGACTTTAGCTAGTAGGATTATAGAGATGAGGCGGCGGTTCGTTTCATCTAACTGATAGCACGTCACCACCTACGAACGATGACGCGGATATTTACCTATAGGGTATACGCGTGTAGAAAAATCCAAATCCAAGGGACGCCGAAAAGCAGGATATGCGATTAACTTTTTATCCTTAGAAGGAGAATATCCTGACGTTGACGGAATGGCACCGCCGTATACGGACGGATTTCCTTTTTTTGTTCCGAGCAAAAGACGCGATCGACTTTTGAACGGCGCCAATCGAACGCGGATGGAATCGAATCATGTAGAGGAAATTATGTAGATCACTACAGAGTGCAGAAAGAGAAGATATGCTGTGGTGATTTCAGTTTTGTGTGAAATCGATGCGCGATCGCTTACATAAACTGGAAATGTATAGGTATACATGTCCGTATCCGTCTCGCGGCCTAATCACTATCGTACTATGAGCTTATATTGAAAAGTACCGACATTTGAAATAAGCTGATTTTGGAAAGTCGGGGATTTGAGGGGATTTACCGGCTTCTTTGATCCTGCCGTCCTCACGATTGCAGCTATCACCGGTCGATCCGATATTTATATATATAAAATGAGATAACCAGATAACCTCTAGATGTACACCAAACCGCTGAAGATCGCCGTAGATAAAAGTTCAACTTCCAGATAATATTCATTATTATTTCATCAGCAGCGAAAGTCGTGACTAATGATTTGATTCACTTCTTCTATATCGACTGACCGCGCGCACGATGTGATCGTTGCACGATCGAAATTCTAATTACACCTCCATAAACACATCTATAGTCCATATGGTGTATACCTGGACCTCGAAACCCAATTAGTAGACCAGAACAACCTTTTTATTTTTCATCATTCCAAAATTACATTACTCGGGCCAATTAGTATATAGTCGTGAAATAATGATCCTGCCAGCGGGTGAAATCCGGATCGGAGATCGCGCGAATCTTGAGGATAAAAAATTTTAGACAAACGTACGTCGTGTTTGGTCCAGTTCGAAATGAGAACTTAATAAAAAATTTGCTAACCACCTTGATCTCCAGCTTGGAATGATCCTTGAAATATATTCAGCGTATATTACATCCCTCATTTCACGGATAAAAGTGAGAAGATAAAAAGGCGAGATGTTAAAATATTTATAGGGGCCGTCGAGCAACAGTCACGTAAAAGCTCGCGGCATTCGTCGACATGTTGAATACCAATAGAACCGCGAAGTTGGGGGTTTGGGAATAATGCGAGCCTGCAGACCGCCGACCTGCGACTCTGCGAAGCCTGCACCACCTAAGCGGTAGCTGAGCGTAATCGCACGAGGGAAGAATAAAACTGTACCCGGGGGGCTCGTTGACACCCCATTACACCGTTTGCTCTTCCATTCGAACCTGCAGCAGCCCAAACCGACGTCAAGACCATCCCCCTCCCGAAACGTACGCAACATCCGCCAGCTCAAACGTCGCAAAGATATACTAAATTCGACCGCCATTCGTCACCCCCGTCCCAATTACCCCTATTGTATCTACCGCTCGCTATTTTACGCACGAATAATATATATATATATTTCCTTGAAAATTTCTTTTCGTTTCTATCCTCCGTTTATAACTCCAGGAAATCCGGATACATGCAGCAGCGCAATATCCTGCACATATCTTATCCTTATCTCGCGACAGGTGCAAATCGGGTACAATATACGTCAGATTCGCACGATTTTTGTATAATTATAATTTTTCCATAGCCATGGATATTTTCACTTTCGGATTTTTATCGTCTCCTAAAAGTGTAAAAATTTGTTACCACTATTGTTACGAGTCTATATCTCGAGATATATCGACCTGCAAAATTTTCACGCTTTTTAGCCGTATACGAATAATGTCATCTAATATGTCCGACACGTTCTATATTTATACCAATGGCAAAAGTGAAGCAAAGTGAAGGCAAAGTTGCTAAGCCGGATTGATTTTATGGGGGGTGTATATAAGCGGCAACACTTTTATTGGACAGCTTACGCTTTTTGGCCGATTGAACGTCTGAATATACCGGCCGCATGGAAGACAATAGCCGTAGAATAGGGTACACTCCATCCCTCGGGTCCCTCCATATTCCTAAGGGGTACGATATGGTCTTGTATCTATAGACTTCGCTCCCGGTAGGGTTTCTTCTACCCTCCAAGTCGGCCAAGTTTATATAGGCGCATATAGTTTCAGCCGAAGACTGTTGCACGCGTGCATATTATTGGTCGTTGCGGATACGTTTTGAATTCTTCTATACCTCTATGTGGCAGCGTGCATATACCTATACCTTAATTTCGTGTATTTAGAATACTACGTACAAGCAATTGCTGTAGATATTGATGAGAAATCGCGGAATTCCCTGGGAAAAAGGGACCAGGGTTACCACCCGGTTTGCCCCCCTTTCTTCTACGTGCGAATGCAGACGTATAGGTATATATGAAACAGCCGGGCGAACGGTACAATTCAGTTTCAGCCCCCTTGGATCAAGTTTTCGGAACCTGACCGATGGTTACCGTGAAAATTTTTGTCGCTGTTCAAACCCGGAACGCTGTATACCCTTATATTATAGCCCCGCAATGCGTCCCGCTGACCTTTGTCCAACATGCGGCATTGTCCACGTCGCGTTGGACTCTTGATTTAATTTTATTGTTGGCAAAACAAACAAACACAACTACAAACTAACACTATCGAAGATCCATACCTGCGGAAGGACGATTTTCGGGATTATAATCTTACCTACGTCACGATGGGCGCGAATTCTTGGCATTTTCATTTCGCATTCGAACACGGATTGGTCTTCGACGGGACGTCACGTTTAATTTTCATTATATGCACAGGGCGTTAAAAAATTTGTTGATCTTTTCAACGATCGTAATCACTCCGCGCGAGATTAATTTGTGTAAAATTAATCAACTCGCGCGCGCTGTCTATTACACTGCGAATAATTAGTAGCTGTTAATTAGTCTAATTGTGCACCGAAAAACTGTTCCATATCTCGTTCATGATCGGGGCTTGCCTGCAGAGGCTTATAATTCCGCTCAATAGTTTGATTGAAAGACCGGAAATTAATTACGAGTCTCACCCTAGGTATTAGCTGCGCGTTGCTTGTATTCTTGCAGGTATTTTATACGAGCTAGGAAATGAATATCAGACGAAGAAGAACGTGAAAACACAATTGAGATAAGGGAATTAAGAAAAATAAAAAATTGATGCAGATCCTAGGAAGAAACCTCCTCGAAAAATCTGGCGTTCAATTACAGGCGCCGATTCGTGGTGCGTGATGAGCACCAAAATGGCGCGGCGTTAATAATGGATCACGAAATAAGGAATCGCGTGTTTATTATGCGAGTTTTGTGCGCGATGTATTTGAGCCAGTAATTGTATACGGCTTTCGAACAGCGAGTGCGATACACGCACGAAATTATAATATACACAGCCTGAGTCATGCGATCGTTCGTACGGTTTCATTCGTTCTCCGGGAGCTTTCAGACAGTCCCGAGCCCCGACTGGGCCCTACGTTCTCTCGTTCGTGGCTAAGCCATGGCAATATAGTCATAAAATGCAGATAATGGCCGCCGGCTAGCTAAGGGTATCGGGGGAATGAAATTGAACAAGAAACGAAGAGTTGCGGAGGGACGGAGGAAAATAACGACCAACGGAGGCACGCAACTTGCTTATGTATATTCTTGTGCGTATAAGTATATCCACATCACACGGCCGTACGTCTTACCTATATTGTATGCAGACGCAGTGAATTACCCTCGAACACGCCTACCCCGATATGGACTCGACTCGGGAAGATGAAATATAAAAAATGAAATAAATAACCAGATAACTTACAGCTGAAAATATACCGAGGGTTATGCGGTTAAGTATAACGATATTATGCGGTCCCCGAATATTCTTCATCTCTTTTACTTTGTTCAAGAGGGTGAGCTCCGCGTTCGAGTTATTCGGAGAGCAGGGGATGGTTCATTTTTCCCTGTAAGGAGGTGGAGTCTTGTGCTCCATAGAAAGTGCAGGAGCAAAGTCGTTGGCTTTTAGTCGAGGGATTTTTCTGGCCCTTTTCCATTTACTTTGATTCTATAAAACTGCAGGGGCGAATGGCGAGTCGGAGGAGGAGCCTCAGCAGCTTCCCTTGCACATGGAAAACTTGAAATCCTCACGCTGCGGTTTGCATGTCGTATATAGAATAATTGATCTCTGAATTCTTAGGATATGTCTAGAATTTTTTTGTTTTTTTTCTTCATTAGGATATTTATCATACATCATGCGTGATTCGTTGTAAGCTTGGAGCTTTTTCATTGAAATACTTAACGATAAATCGCATGCGTAAAATGAAAAAGCAGAGTAGAATTCGTTGATGAAAAAAAATCAAACAATTAATTACACGGATATTCTGCTACGCCCCCGTGTATTATACGGATACAATGATTATTCATACATAAACATATTCAATGATTCTACAAAATGCATTATACGACGTGCGACATTCAAATTAATTCTATATGATATGGCCAATATATCGGGACTACAATTATGCGAGCAACGGCTGCGAGCTTTTTCGACATTCATGTAACATCTACCTAAGAAAATAGAATCTAATTCGTACCAAGAGCGTCGAGAGAGCACAGCTCGTGGTTGGTGGCAATGCAGGAGGACAGAGATGTGGTTGTGGGTGCAGCGACTGCGCTGCATGCTGGAAAAATAGAAATGTATCAACGAAATCTAGGCAATAATTTCGTACGTATCCCCCACATCTGTAGAAATTATTCAGCGTCGCAATTATTCAATCCACCTCATGATATCGCTCGTCGTATTATAATGTAGATAAAATATTTTAACATTCATAATTCATCAATTTTGTTACAGGCGTTTCTCTCGTTTTTTTTTTTCTTATTTTTCTCTTATCCTTCCATTTGATCTTTCTCTCATTCTTCCTACGAATCAGACGTATACGTACGCCATATACGTACATATCAGCCACACCGTCCAGGGTCTGAGGATATGCGTAAGTGATGGCAATTAGCACCTTGGTGTGAAAAAAAAATTGTGGCTATAGGTTTATAGCGTGTAAGGTTGAACTTTAAAACACATTCCACTATAAAGATAAATCCGCTTAGCTCATAGCTGCCCGCTTTGATGCAGCGGTAAATAAAATATATTCCAGAAACAACAACAAAAAAAATGGATTCTATATTATACGGCTCGATACATAATTATATCGTGTGTTCACACGTAGCAACGAATTAGCGCGCGGTTCGCCATATATAAGTGAAAGAAATGCGCAATATTCCCATCAATTTTTTTTCCGCGTTGCGTGTTTTTTTCTTCAGAAAGTAGAAAAATATATCTAGAGTCAAAGCCAGTCCTTGCATTATAGAATTATAATTTTAAACGACTAACTAGAAGGTTTCCCTTTGGGGTTACGGTGGGGCGAGAGTGTAAGGTAGATTATCTCCCAAATATTTGAGAGCAATTAGTTGTTTGCACGCCTGCTAAGATGTTTACTTTGTTTGCTCGCATATCTAGACCAGCGGACCCTTTTTCTGATTAGGAATATCGCGCTCTAGACGTCGCAGTGGTTCCTTGTATAACGGTGGCCCTGTTTTACAACCCTCACATTACGTTGCAGCGAAGCTTTCACGTTGAAACTATGAGGTACACGCGGTATATCTCTGTTTTTTAACTCTCGTCCATATAACATTATAATTACGGCATACCTCGCATCGTGTCACATTAATCTATAGCTTGACGAAAAATTTTTCATTTCTATTCATTTCTTTCGTCCCTGGTACAATAATAAGTGCGGTAGTACGTCGTGCCGAAAGAGGGTCGAGTAAAAATATTCTGCCCATGCAAGTCCTGGCTTGGAATATCCAAGACAATTCTTAGTATTTGAGTGCAGGTATCGCGTGTCAGTGTATGTACAATATTAGCGCTACAAGGAAACTGAAACTCGAACGAAGTGAGGAAAAATTCAGAAGAGCAAATAAACGAATGAACTAACCAGGGTTAGGCTGACTTTGGTAGGAGGGTTTTTTCATCCACTCGAAGGGGCTCCTGATTTGCGACGGTCTCACGGGTGTTGTCGCTAAGTTGTTGTTGTTGTTGTTGTTGTTGTTGTTGTTGTTAGCAGGAGGTGTCGTGGGGGTGCCGGGACTGCTGATTTCGCTACCACTGACGGTGATCGGGGGACTGGGTTCGCTGGCACCGACTCCGTTCTTAGTATCGTCTCCGCTCCATTCCGCGAATCCTGGAATCGCCGGATGCTGGGATTGCTGTTGCTGTTGCTGCTGTTGGTGGTAGCTTTGTTGGTGGTGCTGATACTGGAGGTGGTGCGGATAATGGGGATGCGCGTGTGGATGAGGATGCGGTGGCCACCCCAAGACGTCCGCCGGTTCCAAATATTGCTGAGGACCCGAGGGCTGGTGATGCGCGGCGTGAGGATGCGTGTAAGGATAACCGTACCAATATTGCTGCCCGTCGGGAGCACCCGCTCCGGGATGTTGCTGACCCTGTGGATGCTGATGCTGTTGTTGCTGACCCAGCGATTGGTGGGAATTGACGGACTGCTGCTGCTGCCTGTACATCGCCAAAGAATTGTACGACGACACCATGCTAAGGCTGCTAACGTCCGCCATTAGGGTTTATTCGGATAATTTGATCAGTTCTGATTACGCGGTTCGAAAGTTTTTTTGTTTCTCTTTTTTAGAAATCGTATTGCGAAAGAATCGAACCGCACGATCGAGGTGACGGGTAACCTATACCGATCGAAATTATCGTTTGCGTTCCCGTTTATTATAAAATCCTACCGCGAATCACACTTTTTACATCATATCACTGCACGTTGATTTTTCACCGCCGATGCACCGCTGCATTTCGATCGCGTCGGCAACGCGCGCGTCGACCGCACTTGCGATTCGAGAAAAATGAAAAAGCAGGTAAGGGGTAGTTTTTCCAAAGTTGCATGAAACACTGAATTTACTTCTTTCCTACAACTTTATAACATAATCGCCTTGCACCTCACTGATTTTCACACACGATAATCATCGCTGTCGATCTCGCACTATAATTATTAGTGTTTTACTTACACGTGGATCGGACGTTACGAGACCGTGAGATTAAGAGACAATTTTTGTAATCCGAATTTACAGGTAGTTTTAGCTGCACCAAAATTTATCGGAAATATTTTTAATCGGTCAGTGACGACGCTGCACCGACAACTGCTGACGCGTTTGTGAGCTCTGTCTGCAGTTTGATTTTGTGCGTCGGTGTGAGCTCGCACCGCCCCCGCCGGAAGGTGACCCCTTCCAGGTGGAAAATAAGCCGCCAATCACCGGAGCGAACCTCTTCGGGGAGAGGCGGACGTCGACGGCGTCGGTGATGGCGGCCCGGGGACGCCCAAGTCCTGATAACTACTGCGACGACCAAACTCACGATAAAACACCCCACACGCCTCTCCGTCGTATACGTATGTACAACAATATCACAAATATCCGCGTACCACCTTCACACGAATACGCGATTGATATTTCCCTCCCAATGCCGTTTAATTCCGATCCGAAATATGAAAGACCCTGCGTAGGGGTTGGAATATATATTGCCGCTGAAATTATTCATTGCGCGTTTTTTTTCTTCACGCAGTCGAAATTATTCCCAAAGTATAATCGAGTCGCGCTCAGGTAAAACAGAAATTAACGATAATCTTCCGTCTGCGGTTGCATCAATGGCCAGTTAAATCCGTCGTCATATTTTCAGCTGCGACCTCGACGACGGAGTGCGTGGCGTCTGCGAGTAATATTACGTATATAGCGGTATACACAGGTGAATGGGGATGGTGGTGTACATGGACAATAATGCGTTGAGTATATAGACGTAGAGAATTAATTATTTGCCTAGCCCTCAATACCCGCCCTTAATTACTAGCTCCTCAATTATTACGTATATATTTAATCCTAAGTAAACCTCTTCTCCCTGCAGCAGGTTAATGGGCCTTATACTACGAGGACTGCGCATCCCCCAAATAGTCTAACATCTTTTAAGCCTTTTCGCTCACACCCACTTCCGGTATATACATAACTTATACACGTATTCTACCACGCTATATATATTTATGTACTGTACATGGCTATACACATAATTTATATTTTAATATTTGTCTGGTATATACTGCCGCGATTCTTTGGCAAATAGTTGCGCAGCATTGCTTTATAGTAACTTATAAGCGTGATTATAAAATATGTATATAATAGACGCGTTAAAATAATTAAAAGATTAAACATTGCACGGTATAAAATTTCTCGAAATTCTACAAATATTAAATATTGATGAGACTGCACTCTCACCCTACGGTATATACGTGTACCGCATCATGATATTCATACTTGTACCTAACACACGATCAACCTACATTCGAGGTATTCCTCATGTATTGTAGTACGTAAGCATACGCATCGCCATGTTTGTACGTTATCTGCAGGTGTGAGGCTGGATATTTTATCTTTAGAAACTTGTCTAAGTCTTTTGTTTTTTCGAGATACATTTTATGTTCGCATACCTCACTCGTACGCGCGAGTGTGCGTGTGTGAACTGTGGCCATTTTACGTCTGTATTTGCAAAGCAGAAATACCTAATTGCGAGTATATACCTATATATTAATAATTTAATAATAGAGCTTGCACGCAAGAGTCTGATATTGGAGAGTGATTATTACCACGTAGGTATAACTTCGATATGCCTATGCACAGTTATATGCGTCGTTGGGTACAATTACAATTAAATTCACACCAAACATTGGATGCTTGACGACAAATTATAAAAATAAGGCGCGCATACGCGACGTCGGGGACAACGAAGATAATCACGGCAATTAGAAAATTAATCCTCGTCTGTTGTTTGCACTCGCATCAACCGCAGCCATCGTTTTATATATTTAAGGACATCGTAAGCCGCATTTCGAAGTTTTAACCATTGACAAATATACACTAGGAAACTTGATACGTTTCTCAGATATTATTTAATCTTGCAGTCTATCTGCAGCGAAATTAGTTGAAACAATGCGGTGTATAATTGCAGATGCACTTCATCTCAGCTGGTATATTATGTGAAAAAATAAGCGGTCCAACGTTTTATTTCAATAATCGCTGTGACCTGCGGATATATTACACAGGTATAAGAATTACTGTGGTTTTAATTGTCCAATTAGCAAATTTTTACGCGCGGGGGGTCCGGATATACGAAATGACAGTTTGAAAATTCTGCAGGTACTCTTGTCGAGATTGGTCGCATATAACGCTGTCACCTGCAGTCAAAACTGCGGATCATTATTATGAATAATAATTGCGGTGCAATTATACGAATAAATTTATTCCCTTGACGAGTAATAGTATTACAAGTATATATTACACTTGCGCGGCGGCTGCTGTATATTATTTCAGGAAGAATAATTTCACGCTTGTTTTATTGAACTCACGTTGCTCGTTTATACAATTGGAATATGTATTGTATAAATAAATAGCGTGATACGTGCATACGTATAGCGTATATTTATATATGAAAGGTCTTCCAGCTCCCTATTCATCTTTCTCGTTGATTCACGTAATATATTATTTTATTACGAGGGTATACCTAATAAAATTGTAAATAATAATACACCGTATATAACGTATAAGGTACATACGGGTGTAACGTTGTACGTTTTACGTTCTACGTTTTACGTTAATATACACTTTGGAGTAGGTGTATAATATACAAGTAAGGTGGTACCCGGTGGCGCAGTTCATAAATCAAGAATGAGTATAATTGTAATTTAAAGTGAAAATCTTTGCAGGCTTATCGTATATTATATTATTGCAATTAATGGCTATTTGTTATTATATATTAGATTTACGACTCTCATCAGAAGAGATGTATATGCCTAATGTCACCTGCGATCACGTATGCGGACGGTATGGATGATAGGCATTTATATAAGTAATAATAATGAATATAGATATCGGAAATATGGGCGTATCAAAGACACATATACAATATATATTCTCGCTATCATGCGCGATCGTAAATGAAGTAAATATTAGGCCTCGAAATCCTTCAATTATCGATCAAGTTCATCGTTCACCTCATAATTATTATATCTACCGCAGTCCACGATGCGGACCTCCCTTGCACGTTTGGCATAATGAATACCGATTTTGCAGATACATATATCATTTAGTATACGTGCATAAGCAGATTTGTTTCCGATTTCCTTGTGTGATTTTATCTGCCGATGGTCAGCCAATGAGTCATACGATTCTGGTATTTATTCGAGCATTTTTGAATCTCAAAGTAGAATATTTTACACCGTCATATTCGGGTTGCTATATCTGCAGGATGACTGCGACGTCTCGAGTGATATATACATGGCGTAATGAAAAATGATATAGGTGTATACTTACACCGACCTAGTTTATAACTGTGTAATTTATTCGTCAACTACATTTCTGATTTATGACACATAAACGCATATGTAACTTAGCAGCGATATGAGAAGAATCGCACTAGGTCTTACTGCACACTTTATACCTATAAATTATAATACAGCGCAAAGTGAATAAAATTCGATAGATGTTGTATTGGAATAACTATGGTTAAAATTTGCCTGTATTTTACAAATATAATCGAAGGTTGTACTTCGTATACTCCTTTGGATTTTTTCGATTTTTGGGCCAAAAAATGAAGTATTTCTAAAATCGATTGTAGGACACTTTTCTAACGTATTTTAACCTCAGGAACACGAATCCGCAAGTTAAATTAAGCCAGGAATAAATCCCATCGAGATACTCTCAGTTTTTCACTTTTTCGAACGATAAATTGGCGATAACTCGATCATTTTTATAGGTAGATCAATTTAGCTCGCAGATACGTGTTCCTGAGGTCAAAATACGTTAGAAAAGTGTCCTATGATCAATTTTTAAAATACTTCATTTTTGGCCCAAAAATTGAAAAAATCCAAAGGGGTATACCTTAGATTTTTGTCGATTTTGGGGTCAAAAATGAAGAATTTTTAAAATTGATCGCAGGACACTTTTCTTACGTATTTTGACCTCAGAAACACGAATCCATCGATTAAATTGAGCCAGGAATAAATCCCGTCGAGATATTTTCATTTTTTCACTTTTTAGAGCGATAAATTAGCGATAACTCGATCAATTTTATAGGTAGACCGATTTGGCTTGCGGATTCGAATTCCTGAAGTTAAAATACGTAAGAAAAGTGTCATACGATCAATTTTAAAAATACTTCATTTTTGACCCCAAAATCGACGAAAATCTAAGGTATACCCCTTTGGATTTTTTCGATTTTTGGGCCAAAAATGAAGTATTTTCAAAATCGATCGTAGGACACTTTTCTAACGTATTTTGACCTCAGGAACACGAATCCGTTGGGTAAATTGAGCTAGGAATTAATCCCATCGAGATATCTTCATTTTTTCACTTTTTAGAGCGATAAATTGGCGATAACTCGATCAATTTTATAGATAGATCTATTTGGCTGGCAGATTCCGATTCCGGAGCTCAAAATACGTAAGAAACCCATAGAAAACCTGAACAAAAAAAATGTCGATTTTTGACCCCAAAATCGACGAAAACTAAGACATACCACTTTGGATTTTTTCAATCGTTGAGCATAAAATTACAATTTTTTGTTTTGGCATTATTCTGATGTATTTCAACTCCACGAACACGAATCCCTCGTCTCCAAATAAGAAGACTCGCCGCGCAATCTTCAGAACTTTAAACCTGCAGCACGCGTTAGACTCCGTTGCAGTGCGGGTAGTATAGCCCTAATAAGTGCAGCTAATCTGCGGATAATAGCAGCCTAGTCTGACGTTTGCTGTGTCACAATATTGACTCTGGTGGCTTGACGAAAGCGTCCATAATGCGGGACCGTGCGGTCCCCATTTAACTTTCACCCCCGTGCTGCGTGTAGCAGCTGGATACTCCGGAACGCTCCGCCTACGAAAAGAGCTTGCAGACACTAGGCGGAGCGATCAACTGATGCGAGTACAAAAAACACGGGGTGATGGCCTCGGGGGTAATAATCGGAATCAACGTTCTCGTTTTTGTCCTCCGCAGTTTACATGCGGTACGGAAGAAGAAGCGCCGGAGGGCGCTGAATAATTCTCTCCATATTACGACGGTATTCATTTTTTAAGGACTGCTTTTATAAATTGTCCAGGTGATCCTGCGGGTACCGCGACGAAAAAAATCCGGTCTATATATATATGAATGAGAAATCGAATCGGAAGATTACCGAGCTGCAATTATACGGACGAGTACCCTGCAAGCATTTTATAAGCTCGGTAATTGTAAGTGCAATTAAGTATTTTATTACATACGCAGGTACCGGTGGATTTTATCTTTACCTGTAAATCTAGAAATCCGCTGCTTGCCCCGACGTAAAACAAGAAACCCCGGGGGTTGTCCGGCACCGATGTCCAACACGAACCCCCCGCGTCTCGTCCTGGCGCGGAATGGCCGCTACGAGTGGTATATAACAGCGTTTCAATTTTAATTAAAAACGGAGCAGCAATTGCCGTTGTTCACCGTTCGATCGGTCACCTATATATATATTCATCCTTTGTCATTTCGTAGGGTTCGTATATATACATCTACATAGGTATCTATAAAGTATCCCTTGCACCTTTTGTATGCCCTACAGGATGCGCACCCTGTTCGTACCTCGCACTTACCCCACAGTTTCTATTATATCTATCGCGATCATTGCTGCACATTGTGTCCATTCGACAATTACGTTCGACCTAACTGTATCTGTTTAAATGTAAAACAATCAACGATACCTGCAGGGGTTCGACGGTGCTCCGTATACAGATTTTATATACCTATATTTTAATAAAGTGCACTTTTTCCTTACCGGGGGTTCTACGGTCGTATCGGCACCAGAACCCCCGGAGTTCAGCACTGCGTATAATACGTCAGGGTTAAAATGCGTTTCGTATATATGTGTCAAAAAACCCCGACGAATCTTCTTTTTTTTTCGAGAATTCCGCCCAGGCCTATTTGTGGAATTCGTTTTACTTGGATCGCCTCGCACTCGCGTTTTCGAGTTTAAGAAACCGTATCTATATTCCGCACCGCCTGCAGATGCGGTAATTTATTTGGAATAAGAAAACAAAGATTATAATATACGTCGGCGAAATATATTCCTGGAACAATTACCTCAGTTCTATTGTCTAGTCGAAGTAGCTGTGTCTCTTGATTGAATTTCTGACGAGTTACGACGAGGACGGTCAAGTGGGTGCCGCGTCTCCTCACCTTTGCAGAGGTAAATGGATCAGTACATAATATAAGGTACACATTTGTAAAGTGTATAGCGAAAAACTGAGCAACCTATAGTAGTTTTCTTCATAATAAGGTTTACAATGAGGCCCCTCTGTGCATTCAGCCCAAATTTCTATTATATATGCGGGGCCCTTTCGTACATACCGCATTTCCCTTTGTCTTTAGCTGTCCCCATCATCGCCCGAAATTTTCAACCACATCTATAGGTATATTATTAACCCATCCCTCCAAAGTTTCCTTTTCTCCTGGAATATCCGAAAGAGCGAACCTCCGAGGAAATCCAGGCAACCCCGTTCCAATGCCCATTCTATATTATTCTCTTATATTTATAAATATATTATTACTGCACATATACTATATACTAAGCTGATAGTTGTACGGGTACCATATTTTTAGTAGTAATCTCATGCATAATTGCGGCGTATAAAGTGCGTGAAAAACTTATTTTCTAGCACAATATCGAATCAACCGCCCGGTGAAAATGAAAAATTGAGAGAAATCGAGTTTTCAAATTTTTTTCGTAATTATTACATCGTAGTCTTTCCTCGTGATATTTTAATATATGTGCATTCGTTATTTGGCACAAGGTTTTTGAGTATCGTGGCGTACAACGTGATAGGTGTAAATCTCCGATGCGCAGCGGAGTTAATTATGATTCCCTTGAATCACGTTCGTCGATGTTATACCTGAAGACATATAATAACTTTTACTCACGTACGTGGTCATTAATTTATTCAATGCCGTGCAACCCTTTTATGCCCACACCGCGTACATATTTACATATTATAGATACATACCTATAATACCTGTACTTTTATGTCAATTAAAATATTTTTCTTTTCGCATAAAAATTGCATAACGTCCGATGTAAATCATCCAAAGATTTTCGGTGATCTTATACGGTCGTATTCGTTATTCTGAATATACCTGCGGAAGAAGACTAGAAGATAAAAAATGGCGGTTGTATTCTTGGTTATTCCGATGCCGGAGATAGGACTCGCTCGACCACCACATATGATCCGGTGAGCTTAAACCTGCTAAAAAGACACGATATCGTAATGGAAACGGGATATGGGGTGGGCGTATAAATAAATTGTGTCACGAATAAACTGAAAATTTATTGTCACCTATAAAAATAACATCGGGTCCATATCCCTATATAATACCGCTGCTGCAGAGCTGAGGACAATAAACGTTCCGCTGCGGCGCTGCAGCATCTTCCTCCTGCTGCGGGACCGCTGTATCTTTTCGAAAGTATTTTCATTTTATTTATTTATTTTTTTTTTTTATTCTCATTTTTTCATTCTCATCTCAACACCGTGGGGACCATATCCCAAGCATATACTCGAACGGATCTCTTCACACGCTCCAAAAATCTCGTAACAGTCCGGCATTCCTTTTCGCACCCCGACATCGATGCGCCGCTCAGCTGCACATATAAGGGCGGATGCTGCAGCGGCAACTTTTTCGACAGCCCTTCATAATTTGCTACCAACCGAGCGCGTGTCGACCCTATATAATCGTTTGTTTAAATCCTCTGCGGAATGTGAATCGGTAAATAAAATACAGGATTGCTACCGTAATTTCATCAACTGAATTACGAGCTAAATTATTATTACGGGGGTAATAATGTAATAAGGGTTACGACGGTTGTATAATATCGATGTTACAGATCATCGATCGTCAATACCTAAATTTATCCCCATCGCATATGTAGCTTGGAATTTTTCAACTTAATTATTATACGGTGATTCTGCGATCATGACTTTTTCTGTGTAACGCAGCTTGTAAAACCGGATGCTAAATTTCAGAGTCTTATTCATGCAGCGGTCGGTTTTTCGATTATAATTTAAATCTCGATTGATTTCAAAGAATTCTTCTTGTATGGATCATTTTTTAAGTGTATATAATACCGTAATACGAGAATATAAGTATATAATACATGTATAGTACCTACATGCAAGTGTGTGACTGCGGCAGCCGCGTTTTCGACTCGACGGCCATTAATTGGCGGACATCTTCGTTGCCCGTTGAAGCGGCTTTAATGATCAGGCTGTAAAGATGTTTTCTACTTCTATTTTTTTATTACACGACCATAAACTCTCCAGAGTCTCGGCATCGAGCATCGGAGCTCTGCATGCCGAGGTGTGTACCCTATACGTAAAACAACGTGTAGATATACGCGGCTGCGATTACCGCATAAAAAAGCAATTTTCCAATTCTCTCAACATGTATTGCAGATATCTGCATCACGAACGCTGTATCATTTCTATATATATAGGAAAAAAATTATAATAACTAACGTGCGTGATGAAAATATTATAATCGTGCGGACGTATGTGCGCATATGTGTTATTATCGTACAAGGTGAAAACTGTAAAGAATTTCGTCTGCCCTTTATTTTTGTTATTTATTTTTTTTTAATTAGAATATCATCGACTTTGAATTTATGAGTACTGTCCGCGCGTTACCTCAGTATATAATAAAGATGGCGGATATTATACAACGTACATACATGCATATGTAATATAGACCCATGACCGAGTACATATTATATACTGCACATATGTAGTAGTATATATACCTAGTGAGCACATAGATGAAGGAAGAAGAGTCGTACACACGCAGTTATTTATACAGCTCCTCGGCGTTGCTGGTGGTAGCGCGAAGCTGCCTTTCTCGTAGAGGATTTGTAAGCTCGGTCTGGTTACAACACCGTTGGGTGGTTGAACGGCACCGCCGAGCTTGCGGGCCATCATAACTTTACATAAAATTAGTAGCTAAAAGCCCTTATACTACGATGTAGACCGCGGGGCTGCAGTACGCAGAGTTAGATTGCCGAGTCCCATAGTGGTGCAGACGCCACGGTATCTAGGTATTATAATACGCATGGAACTCTGCAGCAGAGTGGGAATTTCTCTACCTTATAGGTAGTATGGCGGCCCCATATAATCATGCCGGCGGATGAGAAGAGCTCAGAGTTCCGTCGACCATCGCCATATAAACGGTGTAATGGACCGCCGAGATAATTGGCAGAGATTATCATTAGATAGCGGGGAGAGATGAGTCGCTTACTCTAACGACTTAAATTATACTATTTGCCATTAACTAAATATTAAGCTCGCCTCTGTTGCACTAACCGCAGCACCGTATAACGGATATCTAAGTTCGGATGCATTCTCGATTCGAAATAATGAACAAATTGAGCGGAAGTTAACTCTTTTTTATTTTTCAGCTAATAATACTTATCCTTTAATCGCATACATATACATATATACAAACCTATGACGAAGAATGAGGTGAGACGAAATTTTTACCGGTTTCTTTTTTCATTCTCTCACGGAGGTGAAATGTGAGATAAGAAAGTCGTCGAGTTCCTGCTGGGTTATTCGGCATTATAACGTAGGTCCCTCGGTTCCAAGTTCTTCGGACTCGAATGCAGGTCACGCAATATTTTCCTTATTTCACTTCAATCCTACGATTGGATATGAAAAATATATGGGCGTCTCTTCCTGTCAACTGCATTATAGTTATAATTCGTCGATAGAAATTTAATGCAGGATTAAAAAAAGAAAAAAAATGTAATATACGTATCAAGGGCCTGTAAAATATCCCAGGCGTTAGGATACACGTACGTTCGGTACATGGAATTCCTCACCACGGAGCAGGTAAAACGACGCAGAGATAAGCGGCGTGCAGCAACATAAATGGGCCTGAAAGCGTATACAGCCGAAGCAGATTGGATAGATGTCTTTTTAAGATAAGGTTCTGTTCGTTATATCTTGACTTTGCTTACCCTCGTACTCAACTAATAAACCGCAATGTTGCATCTACGATCTAATGTTATTGAAAAAGTTTCAAGAAAAAAAAATACAATTTTTTGAAACTTTGACAGATGAATCTGACCAACTATTATTTATATACCTGCATGGTCGAAAAATAAAATTTGACACGCGGGCTATTGTATTAGTTTTACTACACATCATACCGCTGCTGGAGAGGAAGAGCTTTCGAAGCGCGGGATGAAGTATAGCGTATATAATACCTATTTGTATTTATAGGCGAGCATAAAATATCTAAGATGATGTTGTGTATGACGTATGCACATATATACGTTGGTATGTATCTATATAATCGTAAACGTGTATAAACAAATCGTAAATATTACCTAAAACCCATTACTAATTACCACGGCTATACAAAAGAGTGCTGACACGCGACCTGAAATAATATGTAATATACTTGGTATGAATATTGCGACTCCCTCATATTCTGTAGATTCCGGTGTATTTTTTACCGTTGTACATTGCTATATTCACACATCCGTAGGTATAAATTTTTCGATAATTTCCCGATACTTAATAGTAGATAAAATATCTGTTTGCTTTGAATTTTAATCGATTTTATGGAACACCTAATCTTTCTTCAACATTTATTCATCTTGGCACTTTATTTATATAGCTATGCGGTCTCCTCAATTCATTGACGCGGTTCGTTCTGCGGTCCGTCGTCTTCACAATCAGCGACATAAACCAACTCGTCAATTTCAAGAATCCTAAGTGAAGTCAGAATTATTACGGCACCGCAAGCTGTTGCATATAATACGGTGTATACACCGAAGTCGTCATTTCTGGCGAAACTGGCCATCGGTCTCTCCAGCAGTAGTTAGAGTCAAGGTCATTTTCTTCTTCGACTCTTGAATGACAAACAGGAGCGGGCCGTTCAAGTTCCTATAGAAATTATTACGACTGCACCGACCACTACTGACCGGTTACTGTTAACTCATGTATTGTCACAACAATCATTAAATATGACGCAAAGTGATTTACGAGACTAAACGCGGAAAGACCAAACACAATACTCATAGTTATCAGTCCCAAAGTGCTCATTTAACACCATTTTTTGTGCATTAAACATTGCGTTGCAAAGTATAATTATTTACTCAATACGTATAATGTGCATACTTGATCGCGAACATTGAAGGTGTTTAGGTATATAATGATTGCAAAAAGCTTTTCACTGTAATTTTTTTCTCTTTGTTCGACAACGCGCGACCCCGTTTGTGAGATATCTGCGTAAGTCGTGTGGATATAGCTACTACAATTTCTGCACAGGAGGTCTTCCGTCTCTGGGTCACAGATTAAGTCAGGGATAAGGTCCTGCGGGCCACGTTTGGGACTTTACAACGTAGTTCCCTAGCGGTATAGAATCGGAGTCTTTTCAATTCCTTCTTAAACAATGTTAATTTTACTGCCGCATGGTCTTTATAATCTTTGCCGGTATATAGAAAAATGCCAGGGGTATTATGACTGCCTCTGCTCGTGCACGCGTATAGTACTTCGGAGTATCCTGCGATCCACCTTTTTCGGTCTTGCAGCAACGCAGGTAAACTTTTCTTACCGGTTCCTCCAGCATATATAGCGCTTTATGACGAGGACTGCATAGGACTTCGCGGCAACTAGCTTAGCTTGCAGTAAAAAAATACATAGTATATATAGCTATATATATACACGTGTTTATGTATTTATTTGTACATGACGCTGCAGAATAACCGCGCGCTACCTCTATATTCTGTGCATAGTATAATTTGGGACGAAGAGGTCTTGCTGCAGCTATATGGGCGCTCTTCGCGCCCTTCAGTCCTTATGCAGGCGCTGCTGATTTTATAGCACCGCACTTAGAGGTATTAGGAAGAGAAACGAGCAACTAAATACACTTTATTTTCCTACAAAGATACGGAAACCTTTCCGATAATCCGTGACGCTTTGACGAAAAGTATTGTACATATTGTACCATTCCAGGCTTTTGGAGTAAAGTGCATAAACTTTTTTCGGCGCACACACAATCGTGCATACAGCGATTAGCAACTATTTTACAGAAAATCTTTTGTTTTTCATCTCAAGTCCGTATTCGTAAAGCGTCTGCATCGTCCTTATTGAACGTCGCGCGGATCTTTGGAATCAATTCAGATGATGTGAGAAAATGACAGAATCACAGCTGAATTTAATCTGGAATTAGTGTTTATTATCATTTATTGAATTTTCCGTTATTAGGGTCTAACCCGGACTTTTGCAGGGTGGTTGAGGAATTAAATCGTAAAGTCATAAATTTCAGTATACTGGACGCGATTCAGATCTGGGAAATTCTGCACGAAACATGTGAGCTTTTCTTCCTGCATCAAAGGTAAAATTACAATGTTTTGGCAGCAGCAGGAAATTTGCTTCGGTATATAATAGAAGTTAAGCTTTCGTCATCCTCCTCTCTTTCTGAAAATTCTATGAAAAATCTTCCGCGTAACCGTGAAATAATCGCGTGATGTTCACCGCTGCAGGGTCCTGTAGGGCATCCGCATATATGTATGTGGTCCTCATGTATTGTATGGTCTTTGCAGGACTCCATGTTGTAGCCGACCTCCTTAGATCCCTCGCGGGGTTCTATCGACTAGGTATGTGTTATACCTATCTCTTACCTGTATCATTATACCTGCATCTGTACTGCATGGTTTGCCTTCTCATTGGAGATTTTTAAAAGTTGGCTCCGCCTATACGTGTATAAGATCTCAGCTGCTGCAGTTTGTAACATATTCCTTTGTTATGGGGTGTTACATGATAGAATGTATAGCTGTATCTATGGGCTCTGGGGAAGGCATCACCGCCCGTTGAGACTTTTGTAGATGTAGTCTATTGTGGCAACACCTAACACCCAAACATTGGCGTTCCAGTTCGTTACAACTTACAACTTAGGAGCTAGTACAGGGGGCAGTCCCAAGCTAGGCGGTTCCAAGTTTGGATTCTTTAAGTTGCTTGACCAACCGGTCGAGCAACTTTGGCTCACGGATACGTCGTCGAGAACACACAGATTCTCTATACTGCACCCATGAAGAGGCTGCCCCAGCGATGGAGAATATTTTACAATAATGCCCGGCCTTATTTTGCCTACACTTGCAGATGGTTAGATTCATCGTTGGTTCTCTTCAAAATTACGACTGATCACGGCTGATAAAAATCAATTGACATGCAAAGTCAAAGAGCTTACGGTCATGATTTTTTTGCAAAGATGAAGGTATCGCAGGTACTTGTGATGTAGGAGTATGAGAAAATTATCCAGAATTCACGTGCGAAAAACTGAAAATTAATGGAACGAACCTTCGTATTTCATCTGTGTTATATTCATAATTTTAATAATTTATTATAACTGCCTGGTATTTAGCGGGAAAAACAGTAATTGCAATAGTTTACTGAATATTACAAAATACAGCTGGTGTCATCATTGTCCAAACCGTTGATTATCCGTTGTTGCGACGGATCGATCCGTGCTTCCCGCTGTGTAGTTTGAATTGCAGGTAGCAACTTCCGTCGCTGACAGTTGACAGTCGGGGTCGAAGCGAAATCGAAGTAACAAAAGCTTCCGGCTTACAGTTGCCGCCATGTGCCGTTGGGCGGCCATTTTTATGGATTCTATTCTCGATTCTTGGCTTGGTGTCTGACCGGTTGGATGTGACGAATGACTGATATTTTCCATTTCACGAGATAATACAATTTCTAAGTCAGTTTTGATCAGCATAAAGTGATTGTAAAGAACAGCAGCGATGAGTACTGACAGTATTGAAAAGTTATACAAAAATTTTGGCATCCTAGCTGATGCCAAAGATAAACTCGCAGAGGTTCGTATCTCCATCGTTTTATTCGCTTGATTATTTCAACTTGAATTTTATTCCATCTGTTTCCAAAATTCTCACACTTATCATCGACTTATCATGAAAAAGAACTATAACAATTTTCTGTACTTCACCAGAAGACATAACCTTCCAAATCTTTGATCGCCTTCTTCTTTATCTCCAGTTCAATTTGTTATTTTCTGTTGGAATTGAAAAACTTTCAGTCAATCGTCACAATGATATAAATTCTTCTAAATTCTCAATCAGCTTTTAGCACTTTTAACGTTGCAAGAACTAGTAATTGTGTGTGTATATGTGTGACATGATTCGTTTATTATGTACAGCATGAGAAAGAATACATGGAGATATTGACGGCAGTAAAAGGTTCGCCAAAAGAAAAACGCTTGGCTTCACAATTCATCGCCAGATTTTTCAAGCACTTTCCTAAGCTCGCCGATCGTGCGATTGATGCTCATCTTGATCTATGTGAGGATGAAGATATTGCTGTGAGTATTTGTATTGGATTAAATAACTATTTCAATGTTATTTCATATGTCATAAAGAATTTGACTCTGATGCTTATTGCGAGGCATTGATCATTATTGTAAAATTATATCAGCTTTCAAACATGGGACATTTTGATTGTTCAGCTGTTGTCTTTTTATCATGTGCCGGGTAGAAACAGTGAGCAAAATGATGTCCTAATTCATATAGTACTTTCGATTAGAATATTTACCTGAGTCTTTGAAATAAATGAACACAAGCTGCTCGATATTCAATATATGATTTTGGGAGATGTCAGGAATGAAATGTAATATTTATAGCATAACTATATTTAAAATTGAAAGTATACAAAGCGTTTGTCAAATTCTTAAAATTTCTAGTGGCGGATTCTTGCAGAATATGGCAATTGCAGTTCAGCATTGTTGAATTTGGTCATATAATTGTTAAGCATGTACACATCTACCAGTTGAGTGAGTCCATGGAACAAATTGTTCGGCAGAGTGACAATTTTGTTATTGTTGAGGTTTATGGTTTTCAGTGCTAACAGTCCTTTGAATGCACCAGGCCAGATATCGGATATTGCATTATTCTCAAGATTTAGTTCTGTCAGTTTTTTGAGTCTTTTAAAAACATTAGAATGGATTGTTGTGATTTTGTTGTCGTTCAGGTTCAAGTATTTAAGCTTAGTCAAGCCATTGAAAGTCTCGGCATGCATTTCCCTCAAATCATTATAGCCTAAATGTAGACTACGCAATTCACTCAGGCCTGCAAAGTACCCTGGAACAATGCTAGATAATTTATTCCTGTTCAAAAACAAATGCAGTATAGAGAGTCCGGAAAATGTATTTGGAGTTGTTGTTGACACATTATTTTGGTCCAGGTATAATTCTGACAATTTAGACAGTCCATTGAATGTTCCAACTGGTATAATGTTTATGTTGTTACCAGTTAATCTCAGAATTCTTAGATCGGTCAGCTCTTTAAATAAATTAGTTTTAAGCGCGATGGTGTTGTCATTAAAATTAAGTGCCTTTAGCTTTGGTAAGCCACTGAATGATCTACGTTCAAGACTTGAAAGGTAATGTTGGCCTCGTATGTATAGTATTTCAATTGCCAGATTTTTAAAAGCACCAGCTTGGATAGATACTAAATTCACATCCTGGATTATCAATCGTTTTGTACGATACTGTTCTGTTACCTCACTCAAAATACCACCTTCATGGCACACATTAAACACATTCTGAACTCTCTCACAAGTTTGGTATGCACTTGCTACGACAATAGCCAGGAAAAAGCACACAACCACTTCGAATCGAAACATGACGAACTTTATTTCATCTGCTTTCCATATCATGCGAAGCTATATATATATGTTCTGCAGTGAGACGACATTTGAACCTGATTGCTATTATCATTGACTATGAAAGAATCAATGCACTCTTTTTAGCAAAGTTACAAGATAAACACGCGTCATGGAAAATATTCTGATTTCTTTTCCCTACCGTGAATTCTTGAAATAAATTTTGAAAAAGCAAATACTGCCAGCACGAATCATCAAATTTAGTTTTATATTTTTAATTTTGTGGAATATAATGATATACACATATAAACGTCATATCTGTACATGTGTGTCTAGGCAGAATAATAAATTGTAGCAGAACTGGGCAACTGGACAGCAGCATTGTTAACTGCGGTCAAATTATTCTGAGACATGTATACTGCTTCCAGGTTGATAAGTCCTTGAAATAAACCATCTGGTAGAATATGAATTTTGTTATTGTCCAAGTAAATGTCTTCCACTTTGATCAGTCCCTCAAATGCGCCGGGCTTGATATCAGATATTTCGTTGTTTTCGAGGTGAAGCAACTCTAACTTGCTTAGTCCGATGAAAGCATTGGAATGTAGTGTCGTGATCTTGTTGTTGCTGAGATATAATCTTTCTAGTGCAGGTAATGCCCTGAATGCCTCTTGTGGAATAGACGTCAGGCTGTTTTCCTTGAGATATAACCCTTCGAGCTTTGTCAGACCGTTGAACGTATTGGGTGTTATTTCTGTGATCTTGTTGTAGTCCAAATACAGAACATTTAATTCTCCGAGGTTTGTAAAAGTTGCAGGAGTAATGCTGGTTATTTTATTATTAGATAAATGTAAATATAATAGTTCCGGGAGCCCTGAGAAAGCACTTGCTTTTATTGTTGAAATATCATTTTCATCTAGGTACAAAAAAGTCAATTTTGACAACCCATTGAAAGTTCCATCTGGTATGTTGTTTATATGGTTGAAAATTATCGACAGCGATTTCAGATTACCAAGTTCTTGAAATAAATTAGGAACGAGTGTTATAGCGTTGCTATCAAGATGAAGGCGTTCTAGATTGGACAAACCGCTAAATGCTCCTGGCTGCAACGTTGAAATATGGTTTCTGTCTGCAAAACTCAAACTCTTGATCCTGAGATTTTTGAATGCACCTGGCCTTATTGAAAGCAAATGCAATTGATCAATTTCAAGTCTTTCTCGACTCCTTTCTGCTGTTACCTCAGTTAAAACACCTTTGAAGTGACACACTCTAAAGCCATCTACACTGTTGCACGTCTGTTCTGTTTCCGCTAGTACAATTGCCACAAAGAAGCTGGCTATTACCCCGAATTGAAACATGGCTAACTTTGTTTTAACCGTTTCGCGAATTCGTTCAACTTTATATATGCAGCGCATAAAAAGATATCATGTGACCTCTGCCATTATTATCATGTAAAATAACGAGATTTTTTGTACTTTACGAGGAAATCAGGCAAGATAAGCAAAAATTACATGAAATATTCTTATCTTTTTTTTTCTACCATTCGAATATTGTTCAGTCGATATTAATCGACGACAACGTTATAGAAACATTTGAGCGATCTCTCATCAAATGATTTGCATTGTACAGGAGTATTGTTTTGCTCATCCAATAATTTTGACAATAACCAATTGATGTAGAACTTGGTAACTAAACATCAGTATTCTCACTTTAGTCGAGTTGCAATTGTGTTATAAAAATGCAACCCGGTTAGCCTCAGAGATCATTTGACCGTCTTCTGCGGAATCAACGTCATGCCATTTCTTATCAAATGTTGAGCTCCATTAATCCACTGAAATCCTTTGATTTTTATTAATTCTGCTATCTTGTTATTTGTCGACCAGAGATAGTTCAGTTGACACCCTGATTAGAAGACATGCCTACATTTGATCTTGTACTGAAGATCATAAGAGCGAAAAAAAGCAATGCCATTTCTTTGCAGTTAAATTTATGTGTGACATTCAAATTCAGGATTAAAAAAACGACATAACATCATGACTTCGTAAAATATTACGTAAGCTACTCGTTGAATTTCAGGGACTGCATACTGATCCGGTCGCCTGTAGTAACAACCAGTTACAATCAATGAAAACCGTTATCACATCTCTTCAAACTGTAGTTTCATAATGAGTTGCATTGATTTTTTTTACAAATACAGATTCGGAAGCAAGCGATAAAAGATCTGCCGTCGTTATGCAAAGACAATAAAGAACATACTGCTAGGATTGCTGATATATTGGCACAATTGTTGCTGGCTCAAGACCCTTCAGAACTAGCTGTTGTTCAGAACAGTATTATGTCCTTGATAAAAAGTGATCCCAAAGGTGAGTGCAAAAACAAATGTTTTGTAAAGATTTCATAGGTTTTGAAATCGCGGCAAGCGTTTTTCCATAAAGCTTATTTTCTACTGTGTGGTTTGTTTCAATTGCGTGGGTTTCATCAGGTGCAATCAGTGGATTCTTCAGTCAGATTTTAAATGGTGACGACGGAGCCAGAGAACGCTGCATCAAATTCATAGCTACTAAGTTAAAAGCTGTTGGCCACGATATTATAACCAAGGAACCAGAAGATTTGCTTATTGCCGAATGCAAAAAAGTATTGCAGGTATAAAAATCAGCTCAAATTTTAAGCTGTTAGCATCTGGCTGTAAGTAGACCTGGTTGTGTACATGAATTTTTTTTGTTCTAGGATGTAACTGCGGATGAATTCCACAGTATCATTGAAGTACTCGCTTGGACGCGATTAGGATCCACAGTGAGTGGCCAACAGGAATTAATTGATATAATCGTTGACCAGGCTGAGCTATCGATACCTTTTAAACATACAAACGAAGAACAGTGGAGTAGACTCATTCAATGTATCAAACATGCTCTGCCGTTTTTCAGTGTAAGTCAGAACCTGGTAGTATTTAATTTAATACGATAAACCTTGAAAAATAAATATTTATGTTCAAAATGGATAAGTTTGGTCATTGACCATCAATTTTCGTAAAATGTTTCTTACAGTCCCAAGTTGATTCGTCAAGATTTGTGTGCTACGTTTGCGTTCAAGTTCTTCCGCACTTGTCATTGATAACAGGACCAGAGGGAAGGGACCCCCAATTGGAACTTCTTAAATTACTTGCAGAACTAACCGCTTATTGCGGAACTATTGAAAAGCCTGAGGAAAAAGTTCAGCAGATATACAATGCTCTGATTGTAAGTATTCTTTCGTCCTTTGAATCTGGTATCGTTATTTCTGATTATATTTATTGTCTGATGTATTTGTCACTTTCTTATGTCCCCACTAGACCTACATGCCCCTACCTCCAGAATCTGACTTACCTGAGCTACCTAAGCTTCAATTCAGTCACGTTGAATGTTTGATGTACACTTTCCACAAACTTGGTAAACAAATACCAGAATTCTTGACTCGAGATCCGGATCAACTGAAAGAGTTCAGGCTGAGGCTGCAATATTTTGCAAGGGGTATTCAAGGCTACATAAAAAAGCTGAGGGAAGCTATCAGTGGAAAGAGCGAAGAACAGCTGAAGTCTGAAGAAAATCAAATGAAAGTTGTTGCTTTAAAAACAACCAGTAATATCAACACGCTTATCAAAGATTTATTCCACTCACCCCCTAGCTACAAAAGCATTATACATCTTTCGTGGAAAACTTCTACAGCTGATAAAAAAGTATTGAATCACTTCTATTTCATTTTGTATGGAAAAATAAAAATTGCCTGTATTTTCAACTTCGTCACGTTGTTACAGACCGAAAAGTCGTCTCCAGGACAAAAAAGACACACACCAATCACGTTTGGTAATGATAATTCGCCGAGTAAACGTATCAAGGATGACAAAGGAAATAAACGAGAAATCTACACCCCTCCGAGTGGCAAATACAGCTCAAACATATCTTCCAATTATGGTAAGTCAATTTGATTGATGTACGCAGCAAGCTGTGAAGGTGGAAGTTGTATTTTTATAGATTGAAGTGTATTTATTTTTTATCATCAGGTAACCGAGGACGATTCAGGGGAAATAGATCTGGTGGGCGTGGAGGATACCGCTCGCGTGCACGTGGATGGCGAAGAAATACCTATTAAATAAAAGTTTTAGTCTGTGCCGACGGTGAAAAATAAGCAATGACTTCGTACGGCGTGTCAAAAAATATTTATGCAATAAGTAAAACTCATCTTTACCTGAGAAGAAAAGACTTTTGGACACAGAGAAGAAATGTGACGATCACTTTAACGGGAAAAATGAATCTTGAGAAGACGTGAAAAATTCGATTTGATTTACTTGATTTTTATTCAATCATAATATGCACGATACTCCTTTCACACAAAAACGTGTCGTGTCCAAACTGAGGCAAACCTCTCATTCGTAAAGCATCGTATCGACCATCTTAATCGACAAATTTATGAAAATCACAGATAAGATACCCAAGGAGTTCATTGGAAGTGGATTGAAAGTGATACGAAAAGTGATTTTGATTATCTTAGATTATTTCTTGAAAAAATATTGCTGCATCGTCAATTAGTTTACCGTTACTATTCTCAAGTTTGCAATTGAAAAACGCACCTTTCGCTACTCATCGCGCTATTTTATGAAGAAAGGAACTTTTTGAAGTCATAAGTCATATCTGATGGAAATGAACACAAAACTGTTATATTTGATTCACCATCAAGGATGAAGAAATCAACATCGAACGTATCTAGTCACCGGAGTCACGGATAAGCCGCGTAACAATTATTGTTTATTGAGTAACGAGCTCCTCAAGGATTTTTATTACCATAACTGTCGAACAGCGTTAGTCTCATGTTCTGCAATCAATGATCCACTGCCGCACTTTTCACTGTAGAGTTCTAGTCCGCATCCTCTCCCGTTCACCATTCCTCATATCGTGCGCTTACACATATTTACAGATGCGGCGGAAGCCGGTGCATTAACAGAGCAGCAGCTGAAGTGCAGAATATGCCGCATAGCCAAAGACATACTTGACGGATTAATAAATACTCCGTTACAAATGAAGCACAAAATATTCTCTAGCGCGTTATGAAGATACTGTAAATTTAAGTTACAAGTCCTATAACGCTCAAAAAGTTTTTCAAGATTAATTTTTGCTAGAGTCCTATTGCATTTGTTTCATACCTGATCGTATGACTTTCTAGCACATCTATACCTGTTTAACGAATATCCGTTCGATACTTGGACGTTCAACGTCGTAGTTTTCGAATGGTAATATGGTAACGAGTATTTCTTTGGCTTTTGTTGCCCCTACAATTTACTGGCTTTCAATTTTCAGATAGCTGAATCCACCTGGAAGCAAGGGTAGCTGCGCGGAAAAAAATGAAGCGTTAGATTTGTTTGTTGCAGGGGTTCCGCCTGGTATTCTGTGACGTGTGGCTCCGGACTTTGTCAAAATTAACACTGATTCTTCTTTCAGATGATGCAGAGGTGAAGATGTAATTCTTAGATATTTGTTTCGTATGTGTTTAGTATGATAACGGTATGATGGTAGCTGTTGAATAAGGTGAGTTTATAATTGCAGTTTTTCATCACCCTGCTTTCCCCATCCAAAATCAGTTGGCAACTTTCATGTTATGTGTAGTTTCGTGAATATATCCTTATTATTATTCTAATAAAAATAAATTTCAATACTATCAGAAATATAAAAATTGACTTGCGTTATTCCATATGCGTATCCCGTGCGTTTATTCGATAGAAATTATAAAAAAAATTCAATGTATATAGAGTATACTTGACGGCCGATTGTGAGAAACAAGTTTATTCATACTTGATATTTTTACACAATGATTATTAGACCATTCAATTCTTAAATCGATCTGAATTGAATCGATTGACGTTCAAGCATTCACGATTGATTTAATACCTATACAGAAATTATGGTCTGAACTTGATTACGGCAAATGACACATTGATATTTGTTGGTTCTATTGTCACTTGCAGGATTCAGTTATTGAGCCATTAATTGGAATATTTATTATACGATCGTTGAAAAAAGATTAATCTAAAATCAGACGTGGTAATGATGAGCACTAAAGTAATATACACATAAACATTCACATGCCACTTATATCTAGAATCACTATAATTCGGTTTCATAAATAACAATGTTGAGGAGATGAAATGTCTTGATATTGTCTTCAGAAGAATTTCAACAATACAGTCAATAGAGATTATTGGACGTAGTCATTTCGTCAATGATATTGCACATCATGCGATCACCTGGACAGCATGGATCTGTAGCTTGTTGCTCCAACCCTAGATTGTCCATCACTTCCATTGCATCGGTATTTATTGCAAGCTTTGAATCGAGCTCTGAATTATCTGGCAGCATTTGTAAAGCATGCTGCAATATTTCTTGGACCTGAATGAAAAATGAAAATAAATCATCTTCCTACGACTGCCCAGCTTCAGAAAATATCTAAATATCAATCAATGTACGATATTGCATACCTTATCTAAGTGTTTTTGAAACCGTAGAGCAGTTTCTGTCCGCTGTCTACGCTGCAATTCCATCATTACGCGGAGAGTTTCGCGAGCCTGATGTGGTCTGAACTCGTTAAGTAAGTGGTGGATGTGGATGAAAAGTAAACTCAAGTCTTCAACCTGAAAGTTGGAGGAAAATACGTAGACTTCAGTTTCTCTTTCTGTAGTAATAATAAAAATGGTTGATGCTGTAGAAGTTACCTTTTCTGCTCTCCTTGGGCTATCAGGACATTGCACCAAGAGATCTATGAGGTCTAGAAAGTTGACCAAAAGAGAATGATTAAGTTTTTTGAGTTCACGGCGGCGATCAAAGTGCTGTGGGTAAAGCCTCTTGATACCCTGAGCCTCCAGAGGTCTTATGATAGTATCATCAGCATTGAATACATTTCCAAACATTGAGTAAGTATCGTGAATTGCTGGTGGAGGACGTGGAACTCTGCCTCGCCGGACATTTTCGTCAGTGTACAAATTTATATACTGTGAAGGTGGCAGAGGCAGTGAACTGACTTGTGTCGCTTCGGGAGTTGCCATGGTGTTGACTGGTTTGGAAACTCAACTTATTCAGTCTTTGGTATGACAAAGTGAAGTAATAGACCAGTAGGACTATGGTATTGTCTGTGGAACAAGAATCAACAAGTAAGTATGCATCCTTTGAAAAAACAATTCATAGTCAATGACCAAAACTTGACACTTGAGATAATATAATTAAATCAATTGGTCAAATCAGGCATAACAAACAGATATGACTAGTCAACATGCTTGTGGGAGGGGGAAAGAAATGGAAGGTACATTAATGTCGGTAGGCAAATATATCGAAAACTTGAAGAATGGATGAGGTTAGGATTATAGAGAAGCAATAATAAACCAAATCCACCAGTTGATACTATGCTTTAAAAAATTTACTCACGCCATTAAAATTCAGAAAAAAAATTTCAATGTTTCTCTTGGGTATTCATTTTCTTCGAAATCAAACTGGCTAGTCAACAAAGAATTCAAATAAAAACAAAACTTAAAACTCGGACGTACATTCCGCCATCTTATTTATATTACGAAAGTAAACATAGAGACTATAAAGTTTTGTGGAATTATTTCTCACTCAATAATGGTAATAATCAGATGACAATGACTCCAAAATTACATATCTCTTCCTTATTGCCAAAATAAATTTTACAGTTAATCAACGTGCTTTTCAGGACTAATAAGATGTTATAACCGACCAACTACCGTGGTACCGCATTTCCTGTTATTTTGTGAATTTCCGACATCTCCGTTTGACAGATTGCCGTGTGTGTATGCGTTTCTGTTTCCACGTGAATTTTTTGTTACAACCGCCGGTTATGTTTTTATAATATTTGCAGTATAAGTGATGTTCTAAAACAGTGCTGTGCATGGTAAGCTATAATTTACGATGTTCCATAGCGTACGATGATAGCCTCACTAATTTCCTCACTTGAAACTCACAATTCCGATATTTTATATTATACTTACTAGGTGTACGTATATTCACGGATGTATCTGTAAGCGCAAGGAAATTCCTCGCATGAAACGTCAGGATAACCGCAATACCACCACAGTTCTTGATATTTTCGACCACTTTGGCAGCTACTCTTATTTTACATCAGTACAACAGTAGTATTATTTTGTCAGCAAGCCCGCGCGTCTTCTTTTTGACATGTTATTATAATTTCTCTTTATTCTTCCAATACCACGCTTACAATTAGACCTTTACAAATAGAATATCATCCACCTATTCGTTTCATCTATCCACAGACGAGTACGTTGACGTATTCACATGAGGTTCATGTGTCTGTGGAATCCTGCAGTGTTTATAAACAATTCTATCTATCAGTCCTCACTTAATAGTTTGTAACAATATTGTTTCATATTTTTTTTGGTTCACAGCATACTGAAAAAATAATAATAATATTACTGATAACTATGGAAAGCACTAAAATAATAGAGAACTAGTACATCACTTGTATTTATTATGACGTTAATAATACTACTGAAATTTTCTTGTTGTTCGAATAATTTTAATGTGTCTCATTGACTGTGACATAGACATATTTTACTCGTAAATTGACACTTGACAGTAAGTTAGATTTGTGATTGGGTTTTTATTTATTCCAAGTCTGTTAAAAATTATGCTCCCTCAAATACTCATCGCTGATTTTTAATTTTATTTTGTTGCTGACTCATTGATCATTTCCATAGACATATGTAATTATGATCAAATAACTCATTGATTTCAATCTTCTCTAGGGTGCGCATTGCAGGGATGACGGGGAAGGATGGGAAGGCGGAGGCTAGAGGCAGGGACGGTATCATAAAGAAGGGATTCATGATCAAGAGATCTCAAAACAAGAAGAGATTCACTCCGATCAATTACAAGCAGCGATGGTTTGTCCTCACTCGCCATCATCTAATATACTATGACAGCGACGGAGAGGTGAGAACCAACTCTATTATAATATCTTTTTTCTATTTCCAACATAGTCAAGTCAGAATGATGTAGAAACATATCTGACTGTTTAATAATGAAATTCAGTAAAATTCAATTAAATATTGAAACGGCAATGGCTGTGAAATTGTGAATGCAGGTATAGAAAAATCTCTGTATGACTGTGCGCGAATAAGGGATGGCATAATTAAGTTTCCAGACATAGTAGTAAAATCGAGGTTGAATATAATATAATATTCAAGTTATGAACGAGAATGGTATACGATGATTCATGTCCGGTGTAAAAAAAGATAACAGGAAGCTCACTGTCAGTAGCACGTTGCGGTTTACTTTCACAGATAACACGAAATGATTTTCCTTGACATTCATGTTCAAGGAATTCAGTTATTGCCGTGTATATTGGAAACATTGGAAAATTTCGAATTTAAAAGTTTGCGACACGCGAATAAAGTGGAGGTAAAAATAAGGCGCGCGCGTTATCATCACATGTGATAATTAGGGGTGGCATCGGGGACGCAGGCGCGTCGACGTCGGCGTCGTTCTCTAACGGCAGTCGACGCCTCCTGCCCCTGTCTCCTGCCTCCTGGTTCTACCCCCTGGTTCCTCTCTCACGGTTGTAAGCCGCGAGTGTTTCGTACCGGAGGATCAGTGGGTAGTCAGCTATTCGTTACGAAAGTTGTCTGCGTTACGGAATCACTTTAGGTACATACCTTGCTCACCTTCAAGAAATTTTTAAAATCATCGGCAGGCACGTCGCGTTCCCTCATCTCCGTCTTTTGGTGAAAAGTATTTTAGTCTTTTTTCATTTTCGTCGGTGGTTGGTTCCTTGATTCTTTTATAATATATATTGTTGTTTTCATTTTGGTGATAATTCGAGAAAACCAAAAAATTTTATTCGCATTTGTTCTGTCGTGGTAGCGATAATAATCGTACTAAGTTCTTCACCATCAACTATACTTCCGCTGATAGACTGTAGTAAATTTAAAATTTGAATTAAATAATAAAAACGGACTGCGAAAAAGTAAAAGTTGTTTGGGCTTGAAACGTGGACGTTAAATTCCATCATAGCGGAAGTTTAGGACGAGTCCAGTTTATCAACGGGCTTGGAGAAGGGAAGTTCACCACGTGGGAGCATTCACTCCACCCCCGTAATCGTCTTCGTGCCTGTCGGGGCGCGAAGAGAAATAAGTTCGACTGGCGAAAAAAACGACTCGTGTTTTGCCCGAGGGTTTTCAATTGATTACGCTGGAGGTATGTATTCTTATATCACGATGAATTCCCAATGAATAAACCTTCGCTCATCAACAAAGGGTTACGAAAAATTTTGGTAGCTTTCGCGAAATTTTTTGGGGGAAAAAATAAATAAAATTAATTCAAAGTGTGATACATATGCATATGTACGAAATTGTTATGATCGGTTGAAGCAGCAGCGATTTCACAGCATTTATCTGCATCCCTAAGCTCTTGGCGCGGTAAGAAATTCTTCGCTCTTGATTCTCTCGAACTCTGAGGGATTCAAAAAATCGTCAACTTTATACTCTGGAGATCTAAGAACTCTGAGAGGGATGTTTGATCGAGTTTTTTAAGCGGCTTACTGGTACATCGTCACCTAAAGCTCTGCAATATTGCGGAGAACCCGTTGCGTCTAATCCTCTTTCTCACTCCACACATAGATATGAATGCGTTTTATTATATGGTGAGAACGCGGACACGATATTGTGTAGGGTGAAAAAATAAATCTGCGGGTTATATTACTACCTAAGGATATCGCGTACAGTCGCGGTGACGATTGGAAAAGGATGTCGGAACACCGGAGGCTTCAAGACAGATTTTCCACGGTCTTGCACCCATACCTCACGCCCATATACGATGTAGATAATAAGGTTTTTCGTTGGAATTGTCAGATATATATTTCCAGTTTTTATTTCTCGTATGATGATGCGTGTGAAAATCTCTGCGGTGCAATCCCTGTGGAGATCGAGTAGAATTATACCCCACACCTTTTATTTTTACTTCTTGTTTTTTTTTTGTTTTTGTTTTTGTTGTTTGAGTAGAAATTATTCCAACTCCCGGACTCTCGCGTTATTACCTCGTTAATTAATGTGAAAAGTTTTCATGTTTCTCCTCACCTCCGACGTGAATCGCCGAGACGGATTAAAATAGTTGAAGTTTCCACACGTTTTTACCACTAAATTATATATATTATTCGCGGGCGACTTCCCCGCTGAATTAGTTCAACTTGTTACATATATTGTGTAACTTTTTCCGAAAACCCACTTTGTCTCCTCCGTTTTCTTCGACCTCGTGCGGGAACTTTTTCGTTCATTTTTCAAATGAGGATTCGGAGTTGTAACGATCAGTCACGTCAATTGAGGTAAACAATCTGCCTGATTTGAATGTGTTGTCGGATAACCGATTTAGAAAGCGAAATTGAATAATTTTTTCAAAAACAAATGAAAGTTTCCCTTATCTCGGGATACCTTGCCCTATTCCGTACATATGAAACGTGTTTTCTTCGGCTGATCCATTTACAAAATTATATGCTTTTTTTGTTGCTCAATGTTCCCGGATAGGAAAGGTCGCGCCATAGCGGCGACACTACCAGTCGAACCGTGGACTTCTCCTTCGACCCCTGCGGGCTATAAGGGGTCATGCAGGGCAACCCGCAGGAGCTTACGAATGCTGAGATAATGCTTACCTACACCCTCATATATATTTTGGCGAATTTCGCGATTTTTGCATCTCGTCAATATCCTTTCGCTTCGGTATTTTTGTTTTTCTTCATAATTTTTCATTTAATTTTGAAAATAATATCGCTGTAGCATTGATTGAAGGAAAACGAACAAATTTAATTTTTCCAATGGCGATAATTGTCCAAAATTGTCGATATCGAGTCGAAACGATGGCGTATTAAGTGAGGAAAGAGGAGCGTTCGCACACGGCACACTCGTGTTAATTTATCTCGTTATAACAATCCTCGTTATCGCAGGCAGTATAGATTCAGAGAGACGCGGGCGCGTCTTTCGTCCGATCGTAATTAACGGACGATCGCGTTTAATTAAAGAACGGCAAGCTGCCGCTGGGCGAACGCTTCGCAGAGGCATAAGAATCGCCAGAGGAGTGTGAAGGTTGGGGGGGAAAGAAAATTGGCAAAAAGGTTATAATGGAGAGAAATATTACGGGACATAAATTCTCTCGCTACGTACATGTGTTCATTTTTATTGCTCCCTACCTATACATTATCTGTACGGTAAAAAAAAGATACATCACAAATATATACAAATATACAATACAATCGATAGTTTTTATGAAATCAGCATTTCGTCTGAATAATTATCTAACAACTCGTACGTGGTTCTGCGATTGAATCGAATTTTATTCATTTTTTTTATGTATGATTGGTAATCGAATGTGGATTTTTGCAGCGACGTAAGGAGCGCGGCCGGATCGCGGTCGAGAGCGTCCACGTGGTCGAGACGGCCCAACTCGGCGGCGGGGTGGCCGACGCGGCCGGAGCTGAGGCGGGCAGTGCAGGGGGTGGAGGCGGCGTACCCCCGGGGCTGCCCTTCCAGGTCGGGTACAGGGAAGCCGGCCAAGAGTATACCCTCTATCTACTCGCTACCAGGGATCAGGACAGGGCGGATTGGATAGAAACCCTCAGAGCAGGTGCGCCCTCGTATAATTAATTCACTATTTTCTCAATTATTCCTCTATTACCTATTAATTTATTCATTTGTTAATTTGTTAACCTTTCATAGTGCCCCCTGACATAGTTTGGTTTTTTGTTTCTTATTCCTGCACCCTTGCGACAAATGAATAATATTGCAAAATGCACGATATACCGAGAGCCTATTCATTTATTATTCTCTCTCTATAATACCCTTGCACCGCTCTTCCATAGCGCGTACATACGGTTGTCGGTTATATTCAAGCGGTGTAGCGAGGATTGGAATATACCCATTTGCTTTATAGCTTTATAAATTTATATCTGCTGTACGTATTCGCGGAGGCAACCAACCTCGTGCCCGGTCCTCGCCACTTTCCGCTCTCTGTTGCAGCACACGTCGATGTATATCCATGTATGCATATTAGTTATACCGGCGCACAAAGCCGAGTGAAGGTTACTTGCAAAGCTTTTGCATGCGCGAACGACGTACATGAAGGAGTTCGTAGCGCGTGTACAGCTACCTCAAATTGCACTATATGGGTAGCGATGTGTTTAGGAGTTGTTGGCAGGTGAGCGGAAAGGGTTAAATTCATCGAGCTTATTTCACGCGGAGGTTGAATGTAAACGACGCATGTACATCGAGTTGATGTTGCCTTTTGCCGCACTCCAGTTTGTCAAAGCTTGCATTGAGCTTTTTTTTATTTTAATACGGATCTGAAAAGTGTTATTACCGCGACCCCTGAATATACTTATTCATTTATTTCGGACACACGGAGGTAAAGTAGAATTATTTATAACGTCGCCTTTTCCGGCTGCAAGGATACAAATGAATGGGAAATAAAAAATCAAGGAACCCACGCAAGCGATTGTAATTGAGCCCCCAAAATCCCTAGGGATTACCCCATGGACCCGGTGAATCTATGCGGAGGTCAATAATATTCTCTTCCTTTCTATCGGGATAAACTTATTACCTGTGACTGAGCAAGGGTTAGGACCAAAGGAAAAAAAGTCGTGGTTATATTCATTTGGAAATTCAGAAACAATTTTGCTTGGAACTCGAAAAAAATGTGTCCCAATATTTCTCTATTTTAGTTCAAACCTGAAATTATCACACAGTTTCGAACGTAACGGTAATATGTGACCATTTTAGTACAGGTATATATAGGTATGTTGTTATCGAGTTGCTGTTATTCGGTGCAGACCGAATCAAATTTACGTCAAGTTCATTCGTCCGTACAGACCGAACGATTAAACTCGTGACTTCTACGGACGGCTGAACATGCCGATAATTCAACGCTGTCAACCTGTCCCCCACCACCCATTTGGGTGTTTCTTCGATAAATTGTATAATGTATAAGACGAGTAGATCATGTCTGTTAGGTAGACAATTAAGTTTAATATCAGGTCAAGTTTTGGTCAAATATTGAGGGCGCTTTCAGCTTTCGGTATTACCTGTACGCCGGGTATACGCATATATCCATTCTCGTGAAAGTTACCCTCTTTTATTTTCTTCAAAAATATATCGGCACACATACCGTATCGACCTATATCTATAATCGGGTCAAATACGGAATCAATCTGGATCACAGATAAATTTTATTTTATATATATCGCGACAAGGAAGATTTTCAAAGAATTTCACCCTATACATTCCACTCGCGATATTCGGATTTTTTGGTGCGCCGCGACGGGGGGTTGAAATGCTTCGGGACCTCCGGAAAATCGAGTCTTGGAGTCTTGAATATATCCAGCTCTCGCTTATCTCGAGATAATATTTTTCTACGATTTACTTATAAGGTTTTACAGCTTGTCAAAGTTCGGTAAGCTTCTATACAGCCAAGCTCGTACTGCAGAGATCCCTATATGTACATACCTACTCCCTTATAATTTTTTTTTTACGCGGCTCACTCACGTCGCGTGGATTTGCGATGTTCGGATATAACCGTTTCTCGTTTTCCAACTGCCATTTTACTTCGACATTCCCCTAAGGCTGGTTGCCCAGATATTTCAACCCCCCAATTTTTTTCTTTCCTTATCCTCGCCAATTTCAAACTTTAAATCCATTTTCTGTATATAGTGCTCTCGCGTATTTTGCTGCGTGAAATGCAAATAGATGAAATGAAATCTATTAATCATTTTAACCTGCATCAACACATTGTACGTTAAATCCCGCAGGGATGATTCTGCAGAGCTAATTTATATGCATATTCATATTGTCAAATTTGTCCGTTCCTTTTGTTTTTGTTTCAACTTATTATTTTTGTTTTTTGATTAATTATAACCGCACGAATTGTGATTTTTCCTTTGCAAGTTGCTTTACGTTGGATTTTCCGCATGCCGCAAGCGCCATGAGCGGAAATATAATTTTACGAAGTTTGTACACATGCCACTTGCAAATTTCGTATACGCGTGCTGGTTGAATATGCCGTACGTACGGTACCAACTGGGTAATTGGATAGCTTGACCTGATTTTATTTTATTTGTTTTGTTGTTTGCTTATTTCCTTGCCGATATTTACTCCGCCCCAAGTTGCCCCGGTGCTTTTATACCTGCTCCTGCTCCTGCTACTGCCGCTGCTTGGCTTTACACTAAAGTTTCGCGAAATCGCGATTCGTTCGAATTCGTTCCAATGAAAATAAAAATATTGCACGTAACGGTATAATATCACGGTGGAATAATATGTGTAGTCTGGTCAAATAATCGTCACATTTTATTATTTTTGTTGGTAACGTCTCGCGTAACGGAAAGAGCGATATCCATATTTACAATAACCGAAGTTGCATGAATCCCCAAGAAATTCTCCACGCACTAGGCAGCTATCGATCATTATTCGATTCGGAGTTTTGCAAGCTCCACTACGAATGCTTCTACTTATTCCATACCCAGCTATTGCGAGTGGATGGGCGATGGCTGAATTTGATAGGGTATTGGATTTATTCGGGAACATCCAACGATCTTATATATGTTTAGAGTTATGTTATGACTTCGCAGTCTTCGGCTAAAGAGATCATATTTGTATTTTCGGGAGCGCAACAAAAATGATATAACAGATATGGTTTTATAGTCCTACAATACTCCAATATAATTTTGACGAAAATTTATCTCTCACCAAATTTATTTCGTGTTTTGGTGGTTATACATTTATCGACGAGAAATTTGTAAAATATGTAACACCTACATTTTTCATAAAAATTTAGTGAGATTCGGAACGAGGCTGTGCCCGATAAAAAAACTTCGTCATGGTGGATTGAGCAAGAAATTTTTGTTGACCCCATCCAAAATCTGTATAAATCTGTCTCAATATTTTTTTCCGTCAATGAATTATCTGCATCATGTAAAAAAGCCATCAGATTTTTGGCTGACCGTTTTTGCATTTTTCGCTTTGCGGGGTGTGCCAATTCCACATTTAAGACGAGGGGGACGGAGAATTTCACGGAGTGAATTAAATTTGGAAAATTAATTACCGTAGAAAGTGAAGCATGGTCCGGTTTATAATTGAAGTTGAATTAACTCTTAGTTTAGTCCGCGTTTCCCGGAAGTTTTATGCCCAGCGCGCGATCAAAATGCACGAAAACTTTGTAAAACCGAGACGACGCTACCTATGAAGTCCTCCGCTTTCTCCTGCAGCTTTTTCTCGGTGGTGGTTGTGGTGAATATTTTAAAACTATAGAACGACAGTTTAACGGCAGTTGGTTATAGTTAGCAGTATTATATAAGTTTATCGTAATTTTATTGCTCGGTTAAATTGGGTCGTTTGTCGCTGATTTCTTAGTTGGTTTGGCCATTCGCGTTTGGCACAGCGTTTCTCGATTGACGAGAATAGCGGCGGTTCGAGAAATTTTTCGCAACGTAAGAAATCACCGTATCTCCGTCAACTCGAACTAGGCTATAAAATGAAGCGACCGAACCACCGAGCGAACTACGCTGTTTGTATGAAGTAACAGTAAATCAGAAATGCGATAAGTGTCGCCAAAGTACACTTGAAATAGATTTACAAAAAGCTTTACAAAAGTGTTCGCGACAGAGTTTCTCCCATTAATTAGTGGTTGATGGGGATGCAAAAGTAATTTTTCTCCGATATCTACTTGAGCATTGCATAATTGTGCACGATATAGAACTCCTTTTATCCGGCGTGTTTTGTTACTGATTTTCATCGCGCAGTTCGCAGCAATTTTTGTTCCCTTTCTCACAATGTAAGTTGTACCGCGATACGACTAACGATCCCGTTCGGTTAAAAAGGAGGCCTTCGAATTCTTGCAAATTTACTTCAGTCGACGCGTTCGTAAACAGTTGAACTCCGTGTGTTTCTTTTTTCTTTCTCTCTTCATTTTTTGATTCAATTGATTTAACCGCGTGAAAATCCTGTAAAAAATATAAAATTCTATATAAAATATAACGTATATACGCGTCTGTCCGTACATTCCATAAATATTTATGATCGTCAGATTTTACGAGCCGAAACGCATAAGCGGAGGCGGGTTGCAAATTTGTTCACCGCAAATACTACGTTTCATATATATATATTTTTTTTTTCCATGAAAAATTCAAGAATTTGAAAATTCACCTCCTGCAATCCGAATTGCGTGTAGCAAATTTCCTAGAATTCAAATGTTAAAGTTTGTTAAGATAAGTTGTAAAGATTTTCCGCCTATATTTCCTGAAATCGCGAGGACGTCCGGTTGCCATGAAGCTCCAGGATGCATCGCGATAGCGATTCATCAACCTCGAATTTCGCACTATAAAAGTCTATATGACATTAACTTTTTTTTTTTCCTCCTACTTTTCTGCACAGGAATAGGTGTATAATACACACATTTATATAGATGTCTACGTCTACTTATTGTATACATGTGTCGGCGCGCTCGGTAAAGTGCAGCCCATTATAGCGACGAGATGGTTGAGATATTTTATTTTTCTTCACGCCTTCAACGAAAGAAAGAACACTTCCCGTCACATCCTCATGCTCATCCCCATTTCCCTTTCATCCTTTACTTTTTTTAAACTTTTTCTTTCGCCTGTGTTTTTTGAGATAAAATAGAACGTAGATTAATTTGAGGAGGTACATGTACGTGTGTACATATCTTCTACGAGCGCTACAGAGGGGTATAATTTCCTCTCTACATATTATCATAATAAGTACATTTACTTTACACCAGGCTAATTTTCTGTGTACCCTCGTACGTCTTAGTTCGCCGTTTTACTATGTGGAATACAATAAGATGTACATGTAATGGAGAAGGTATAAGCAGTGATCGCCATTATCGCTCGGCTGCTTCGCAAGGGTACAGGCGTATCTAATTAACCCGCTAATCGTTACACACCAAACATTTCTTGGCCTGACTTTAACAAACCTATCTAACACCGGATTACCTCTGTACCTTACCCCGTCTTCTTCGAAACCACGAGTCGAGTCAATGGGTGAAGAAGTAGACACGCAAAAGGTCGCACGTGGAGAAACGTGGTTCGTCACAAGGATTACAAGGATTCGAGTACATTATACTCTCGGTATATGTTATTTATAGTATTATTATTGCTGTCGTCGTTGCGTCTAGACCGGGACGTTGACGGATCGTTTTGTTCACCGTTTTCACCTGCACCCACACGCGGAAACTTGATAGCGCGCAGAGGTCGACGATCTGAGGGGAGAATTATTTGTCATTCTGTCATTTCTTTTGATCGAGGAAAATAAGAGAGAAAAAATAGAGTCACTCGGAAGTTGTAACGATTCTTTTGATCCTGCAATTTCAGTTTGCGGTGATAATCCTGGACTGAGTGGTCGGTACCATTCCGGGCTCTGGAGCGGGAAACGTTGGTCCTGCTGCCGTTTGTCAACCCGTTCAGCCGAGGGCTGCGATACCTGCAGTTTGTGGACGACCAGACCACCGATTGCCGTAACCGCGTCCGCAGCAGTTGCCGCTCCTCCTTCGGAACGGCAGAACCAGAATCCCGCGCCCGCTACCACCGAGGCCAACAACAACCCCGTCAACGTCACCCAGAACCGATACGCCTCCGGTAAGTTCAATCTCTTCGTTTTCCTTTGAAACTCAACGAATATAGGAGCAACCGATATTATGATGCAAAACTGATAACGGAAACGGAATAAACCTAACTATGTTTGAGCGTTGGGATTCGCCGGTGCTTCTGCGATTAGCACATGGGATTTCCGTTTTCCTCTTTTTACCCTTTTAATTCCTTTTGAATGTTTCTGCAGGTAACTCGCCGTTGCTATGCAATTTTTAACGAGATTTCATTCATCCTATTCAGGTATAGGGATCGTGTGTGCCCTAGCTCCGATGGGATTTAAAATCTAGTTAGAATGCAGTTTATCCTTGCAGGTGGATTTTTTTTTTTTTTTTCTCGTTTCCAACTTTCATTGTGTTTTATTTTACCTTTCCTTCCCTTTCGTTATACCAATTCAATTTCCACTTTTGACGCGGGTGTATAATAATGGGTTTATGTATATGGTGATAAGCCACCGTATGTAGTTAATAACGACGCGTAATTGCGTCCGACATTATTAGCGCTAGCAAAAAATCCTCACAATCAATTACGTACAGATCATATTGTCCGGGGCAGGCGCACCTCCGAAAATTATTATACTTGTATAATATGATGGACTAAAGATACAGGATGAAAGGATCGTGAATTAGCATGATGAGAGGAGCATTTAAAACTAATTGAGGATTACGTTTATGCTGATTTAGATTCGAATTTAACCGTTTGAAATGCAAAGTATAACAGTGGGTAATTGGGTAACGCCAATAAACGGGCCACTCCCCTCTAGCCCTCGACCCCGGGCGCCCAAAGCATCCGCAATTAATCGATGCCTCCATTAGCTCGGCATGCGATACAAATATTTGAACAATATTTCTGAATTGCATCGAAAACGATAACAAGGTAGGGATGGATCGTCGCTAGACAAGTTGTGTGCGGGAGTGCAAAGGACGGAATTACAGGTAAAAGATATTAACTTATTCGAAAAAATTTATATCCCCAATGTATCGCGGACCTTTGAAAAAAAATGCAAAAAAGAAAATTTCCGTATGTATAGAACCGTGCTTCATTTAATGCCAAAGATTTTAATGCTGTAGTAGTCAGCCTATATCTACCATCCACCGAAATGATTTACAATTTTGACACGTATCCGCTGGTGCAAATTTTTCATCAATTTATATGCAACATTTATTAGTCATAGATGGGTATCTATATAATGAGTATTTCGCTGCGACAATATTATTTTTCTGCCATGGATCCCGTGTGGGTTGTTTTTTTCTTTTTTTCTATTCGAATTGCGGCGTGTTTCGTCGCGATGATAAATTTATGTATGGAATGTTTATGAGTACAGTGTTCTTGGAAATTCATTTACTCCAGATGATGTGATACAAAATTCGTATATCGTATGTATGGAGAAAAATAGAGGGAGAAATACCGGCAATTTTGAAAGCTGCGAGCCGCACGTCGCGTATAATAATGCGAAACAGGTATATCCATAAGGTTCTAATCACCTATGGTATATACTATATAGGTATGTACAAACGGAATCCTTACAGCAGGCATATGGTATACGTGAATGAAACGCTAGTGCTGTAGTTGGTACCAGCGTAAGTTTGAGTCTCTAACGAACAGAGAACTTTAATCTCGCAGTCCGAATCCCTGTGACAGTTGCAGAGTCACGCCCACGCCAAACCCCTTTGCAATTCCCTTTTGAGCACCGGGCTTCCCGACCTGAGAGGATTTATCGCCTACGACTATATACGGTGTATATCATGTATGTATACCGATAGTATTACGTCCAGTTTCTCTCGTCGCTGCAGTGCGGTGATATACTCGGTGCAGTCTTTTCGTTTTTCATCATCTTTGTAGTTCCTTGTAATCTACAAAAGTATATCCTAATTTTGGAGTGCCGTATTCATAATCTACTTCGTAAAAATTAACCGACGACGAAATAATATCTCAGGATAATGATTTTGCACTTTGCTCACGAGATGAATTGTAAGTGTTTGATGTACACGAAGTACGTTAATTGATTTCGGGGAATGAGAAAAATAGGGAATGACGTATGTTAAATAGGAAATGAAAAAGCAACGAGATATTTCTCACGGATGTTTTGGCTCGAGTTATACGTATCCTCGATCCCTGCGGGGGCGAAACGGATAATAAAAATTCCTGTAATTGTTTCCGAGAGAATAATTTTGAAACGTAAACTGCGAGAGTCAACTCCATATACCTATACGATGCATAGTGTGGTAGCGTCGAAATCCATTACCTAGGTGCGGCGATGCCAACCGTTTATTGCGGCGCAGCAGCTCTTGCGAGAACGGGATTATCCCGCGCCCTTGCGAAATTCTCGGGCGGACTAAATCATAAGGCAAACTATGCTAATACCGTCTTAATATGATTTCGCTCTAAAGCCACCCCTCTCGACCGTTCGCCCACGCTGAAACTCACCCCGCTGGAATTCAACTTCTCTCCGTTCCTCTTCCTCTTCAACTTCCACATCCACTTGCTCCGCCTCTTCCTCCTCTTTCGGTAGTGTGTTTCTCCATTCGGATTCTGTTTTCCAGCTACAGTGATGCAGTGTAGGTTGGCGCCCGCGCCGGGATTCCTCGATCGCGATATCGGGGATCCTGTACATCCGAATAGTTTAGAATCAATTCGCAATATACACCCGCCGGTTTCAGTTCGCGAAACGACCAGCTGAGCTATCCATGGATTTAAGACAAAGACCCCGTGAGCGTCGCCCTTGCGTCGATATTTCCCAGCTCATTCGAACGCCGCGGCGTCCCCATTCTTCTCTTTTCTCCCCCATCGTAAGAAATTCTCCTTTGCATACTCTCATGCGCATACATGAAAGTCGAAATGGAAGGACTGTCAACCTCTCGTAGAACGCTGCGAGCTGCTGCCAACTGAAAATTGCATTTACATCAGATTCCCCCCCTCACATATGATATACCCCGCATCTACATCGCTACACGTTATGTAATATCTGCAGAAATATGAACCTCGGGGCGCGCTGATCTTACGTGTAGTTTCGAGTCGCGTGTCGCGTATCTACTTCGTGTATTTCACGGATACGTGCATAATGCGAACGCTCTGCTTTTTGAACTCTTGACTGGCCCAGCATCGCGATGCACGCGAATAATCTGCTGAAAATCGCCGAGCTCTGATACCTTTGCCTACAGTCACTTTCTGTTGTTGCTTCATACGTTTCCACCCGTCATGCTTCTCTCAAGTTTCCGAAAGCAGCTCTGCACTCGCTTTTATACGCTGCAGGTGCATCTACTCCGGAATTCACTTGTATCTTCCGCCCTACGGAAGAGCGAAAAGTTTTGAAAACGCGTTTTTATCGGTAAAAATTTCATTTTCATTTCCTTTCGCGTATACGATGCACATACATTACACCTATTGCTGGTGCAGAACCTGAATTATTGGAATCAGCACTCTGTGGCGGCAGAAAGAGGCCGACGAGAGTGGGGTATAATGGAAGTTCGTTGTCAGGTGTACCGAGTTTTGAACAACGGCAATAAATTTCGAAGTTATTAATTTTTTTTTTCGTACCTCGGTGTCGCGTTACTCGCCGGAGCTTGATTTTTTTTTAAATCTCTTTCCCTTTACTACCTTTTGCGGAAAAGTTGGTTGGCAGGGCCAACGTGACGCTGTTGTCTCGTTTCGTGATCGATTCTATTCACCTATAATTATTTAGACTGTGCTATCTTACGGCATTTGCGGCAAAAAAAAAACAAAAACATATATTAATTTGCGCGAACTTGGTACGAGACATTAGGGATATTTTTTGCAGTATTTCATATAAAACTTTGACAACACATTTATTGCTGTTTTATGGTATACGTGCAGAGATGGGATTTTTCCCTCGGGGAATTCATGAGGAAGCTTTGGATTTTCGTGGAGTAGGTCGTGCTAGGATAATAAATATCCGTCGACATCATCGTCACGCCGCCGTGAAACGTTGAGCAAGCGGGGGAGAGTAAAAGCAAAAGCACCAGCGGCAGCTGGAACATTTTCCACCCCCGAATGACGAGAGCTGCTGCTGCTAGCTGTTCGTTGATAAGTTGAAGATAAACTCTGACAGTCTCGCAGGCGATTTCCATCAGCACCCTGCTGGTACCGATGCTGGCGCTAAGGTGTCTACGGTTTGATCGCCCGTGGGAATGAAACGAATAAAATTAAATTGAATCAAACTCCTGCAACCCCCGTGCGAAAACGACTTTTATAACCTCAGAAAATTGACCGAGGACTCATTCGATCCTACTAATCATCGGATTTATTCTTATCGAAGAAATTTAGCTTTCCTGCCGCGCATGAGAAATCTTCGGTTCTCCCCATGATCACCGACCAACTTTCCGAGAGATATTATAACTCATTTTTATCGCTATACAGCTGCCGTTAATCTATCGCGTGACCCTAAATCTTATCGATTATTCTGTTAATTGCCTCCTATGGAGAGATCATCGTTCCGGATAACTCGGGCTACGATTTTTATGGAAGATATTCCAAGTGCAATGAATCCGGTATTATACAGATACAAATCTGGTCCAGGATTTTCAAGGTCACAAATACTTGGATCGAGTATCGGAATTCGGGACTGCGAGGGAAGCGTATGAAGGGGTAGAGCGTTAAAGAGGTTGGAGAGGGGCGCAGGAAGGAAAGAAAAAGTGAAAAAGAGATGAAAGGAACATCGAGCGTACTATACCTACTTGGGAAAAAAATTTAAGTAACTTTCCACACCCGGAGGGTCTTCCAGATTTAGTGTTCTTGAGAATTTATCGCACGCCATCTTCCTATTGCCGTTGCTGCCCTTCGTCTCTCCTCGTCTTTGGTCGTCGGCACATCATCTCTTGACTCAGCAGCTCCTCCAGCTACCCTGGAATATCACTAGGATCACTCATGATCCATTTTTGGCACGGCCTACACCGGAGGGTCAAGATTCGATGTCACGAAAATTAAGGTTTTCTTTTTAGCACACTAAAAAATGTGGGAAAGAAATGAAAAAATGGAAAACAGATTGAAAATCATCACCACTTGATTTCCATGTAGATTTCACCGATCCAGAGGACTAGTCTACGACGGGGAGTCTATACCCGGGGACGAAACTGTGGCTCACCGATAGATGGATTATGCTAACGAGTTTGGTCGAGACTTGGAGAGGGTCGAGATAGCGGGAGTGAAGGAGATATAGAGAGGCGGAGTAGTAGGGAGTAAGAGTAAGAGTGGCCGGGCTGGTTCGTTATAATGTATTCCTTTCCGATATGCGCCCCAACGTTTTACATCTCGAGCAAACATTTTTGAATAATTTATTATTAGCAAAGCAGAAAACCCCGGCCTTTTTCTCTCTTCTCTCCCTCGTTTCTCATAAGTATAGATTTCTTTTCTCTTTCTACTACTTTGATTTTATTTTTTTATTTTCTGTTATTATAGAGCGAGTCGAGATTCAGCTTTGTGGATTTATACGGTCGCGAGTCGCGGTCTCTACGGGCCCCGTGTACTCCGTCTATTTAACTATCTAAGAAAGGGACGTTACTTTTTATCTATAGGGAAGACGTCAAGGGAGAGTCTCGCGAACGTCGTTTATTTATTATTCCTTAATACTCGTACGCGTCGCATACCTTTCAATGCATATATGACTAATTCCATTTATAAATTATCCCCCAGCTGAAGATCATTTTATTCGAGGACCTTTGCGTCGTGACCCATTTTATTTTATTCTACCTCTTCTTCCGTCTCGCGGATCAAACGTGGAAGTGGGATGATCCAGCTGTTCTTACGTACGGTACAGCCGAGGGTTGAAGTATTCGAGTTATCATATCCCCCCGTGTGCGGCACCCCCGCTTTAGTTTCGCTGTCGGTAAATATCTGTTACGTGTCCCGTTTCTGTAAATAGGGTTGCTGATCCCCCTATACGTCTTGACGGGACTCCCTCGTGCCTCGTTATCTCTTTTTCCAAAATCGAGCCCCTGACCCCATACTCGACTCTCCGACTATCCGACTACTCCGAATCCTCAGTCTCAGCCACCGCAGTCGCCGTCACGTACGAGGCGTGGAAAACTCTTGACCAAAAAAGAACCCTTAATGTTCACGAGAAGAGTAAAAAAAAGTTGACGAAAAAAAAAGAAAAAACCATCGCGTTAGGAGATTACCGTAACGTTTCCCACGCATCTTTTGTATTCTGGAAACGTATCACGTGCACGATAATGCGGGACCACAACCATCCCCTTTTTACACTTGTAACTTCACGTGTGGTATGGAGGGAAAAAGTTCGCCCCATTTCATTGTTTTAAATTTAGTCCTTCGGTTTTGAGATTTGAACAAAAAAGAAAAGAAAATATATACGAGCGCACGGTTGTTACCCTTGACAACTAATTTTGACTCGCCGTCATAGCGTGGTACCACGATACCGCGAAATACTAGTAGGGTACATGATAAGGGAGGTTTTTGTTACCGCACCTAGAGAGGGTGTATCACCATTTCCCGTGGGAAACCGTTTGCCGCGCGGCAGGCAGCTCTTGTTCGTAATTACCTTACGATATATACGCGAACGTACACAACCTCTACACGTGCACAGGTACGTGTTATATGGACTGCAGTTTTTGTCGAGTTTCTCGTTGAGATCCCAACTGAGATCCCGGCTCGCGGAGCGTAAGAGGGTAAAAAATATTCTAATTAGGAGGTTTTGGGGAGGAGCTTCCGCGTTTCTGTTTCGTAGAGATAATTGACTCCGGTGCCGTAGGCACGTTGTTATCATTCGGCCCCGTTAACGTAAAAAGAGGATCTGTATCAATCTGCTGAATTATTATAGCACGCGGAAGAACTCGCATTATTTTCACGAAGACGCGAATTCAATGCTGAACTTGTACCCCCCAGCTACCTCACATTATACCCCTTGTCGACGAAACTTTATGCCGTTATCTATGCTAACGTTAGTCACTAAAGTTTCTCGATAATAATTGCTGCCATCAATTATCAACCGTCGTGCCATAAATTGCGCACAGAGAATCGAGATTTATTCGAAACTACTTCGTGTAATAATTTTCTTGAGGACCTGGAAGTTGAAGAGAGAGAAAGAGGGGAAGAGATGAATTATGTACGTGACGAAATTTCTTACATTTTTATTTCGAATGCTATGATAAATAATTTAGCAATTGTTGCCCGGGAGGTGGACGTTCGATTAAAATCCAGTCATGCTCTGCAGCCGTTTCCTCCTCACTCACTGTCAATTCGCTAATTACTACGGTTGTAGTTGGAGTTCGTCGAAATTCGATACACTGCAGCTGACGAGTTTTCATTTTCCACGTAGCGAATATAATTGGGCTGATAAATAGCTCTGGAAAGAATGCGTTATTGTGCGTGCCCGGCAACCAGCTACATAATGGTAATATAAGGGCGGCGAATCAAATCAGAGCCGAATCGAGCGCGCTGCGGATGACAAAAGGTAGGGACCTTCAATTTAATTGCAGTACTTGTGGCTGGCTTTATCCAACATCGTTAAATACCTTATAACGGAACGGAACATCCTGCACGTGACTTTATATAATGTACACGTCATCCAGACAGCGGAATTTTAATAGCTAATATAAACTCGTTGCAGACTCTAATCGCGCGCGGTGAAGGCGGTGTAATTGAAATTCGGAACCGAACAAGACTCACCCCCCGCGAGTAATTAGGCAAGAATATCTATGCTGCAAAATGAGGAGACGTAGGTATGGCGTGTGCCCACGCACATTTCTTGATTACTACGCGATGCCTTCATTATTCTAACGATCTTACGCCCAAGAAGATTATGGGGGGCTGGCGAGGAGGATTTATTACATTTCGTCACTGATTCTCCTATTGCGTATTTATAACTTTATTAAGTTTTAAACGGGAAATTGTCAATAGCCATCGTTATTGCTTGCTCTAATTTATTTATTCATCAAGCGAAATGATATTTTTCTACATGTATAACGAATATCGCTGGATCCAATTGGCCCATTTCGTGGGCAGCCCCGACGACGTCGACTTCTCTCGCCAAGCCCGACGGTCCTTTCTTCGCAGTCCTTTTAGCCCGGGCAGACCACTCGCCCGATACCGATCTTCTCTCTACTTCTCTTTCTTGCTCTATGCTTCTCTCCTCAATTCTCCTTTGCTCTGCGCCCTCGCGCCAACCAAATCTGCTAAAATCCAATCTCATAGCCTCTCCTTGAGGGACCCGCTGTCGCGTTCCTTTGGCCTTGGCGCTCCTCTTCATGACATTCCTTTTTTTATTATACTTATACTTCGTCCCCGCTTTTTTTTCTCCTCTTTCTTTCACCCCAGTGATTCTTTTAATTTCACTCCACGGGACTTTTGCTTCTTAACTAGTCTCAACCGCATAATTTTTAACCGATTACGTTCATCGCTCCCACGTAAGATTTACGTCCTGCGTTGTTCGAAGGGGCTCAAATTAATTCTGTTGAACATTGACTGTAAAGTTCGACGAGCGATTACGGTGAGTTTCAAAAACTTGGTAAAATAAATCTGCCGCGTTTTAAATGTAAAAACCTAGCGAGGCGGAAAAACTGGTGGGTTTTTCTTTCGACCGGCGTAAATTTTTTCCTCAATTATTACACGGAGCTGAGAACGTGAAACCCATTCGATCAAAGATTGGGAGGATTTTGATATATTTTTTTTCTTGTTTTTTATTTGTTTTTTTCTACGTTCGTTTTATGTGTGGTCTGTGCGGTCGGCTGTCCGTTGCCGATGACTCCGATGCTCTCCACTACTCGAGTATTGATAAATTAACAAATTTGAAAAATAAGGTCGAGAACACCCTCGGCAAATACCTCTCAACTCTATATATTATACGACAGTTTTTATGCTTGCTCCGCACGATCCGGGGCGAGAACCTGGTTTCCTCGAGTTTAAAGTCGATAGAAAAGTTACACTCTTGTACCTTGCGCCTGAACGTCTCGTCGTTGTATAGTGTCTGTACATGTATCGTGAATAACAACAACAAGTAGAAGAAGAACGGAAAATTTTGTCGAATAAATCTCACCTGAAGGAAGAATAAACGAAGGAAAGGCAATGAAATTTTGATTGGGGTTAGCCTTTGCTGGGCCCTCGTCTCCACCTGCGGAGAATTACAATTTCATGAAATTAGCTATAAATATAATTCGCGTGGAAAATATATACGTATTCGCACGTACATCATGGAAATTGTAGAGCGGCCACTGAGGCTATAAGGGTTTAATTTAAAATATAGAACCTCCGACCTATCTCCTACCTTACCACAGCGATTTTCCCAAAGCCCCCACAGCTCGAGTGGCAATCAGAATTTTCATTAATCTCATTCCCAAGACGCTGCATATATTTCTCTCGCATCTCAATTCCTCTGCTATTTCCAACGAAAGTATCCACGTATAGACATTCCTATATACGATAGGTAAAGTACAGAGAGACCTCAGCGGCGTTACTTCGATTTTCCCATTTACTTACAAGAGTGAGTAAGTTTTTTTTTCGAAACTCTTGGTAAGCGAGACTGAGACCCTGACCGCGATATGAAAAAGGCGGCGGACGCGCGGCTGCGGGGTAAAAATTTATTTTTCGAGGTATCCCTCCTGCGTAATTTTCAATCCTCATGCGGGACGATATCCTCGGAGGAAGATTCCTCATTTTTTCCAGTGAAGTTGGCTTCAGATTCGTTTAGTGTTTCTTCGCGTACCATGTTGTCCTCATAAATAGATGTTGGTTATTATTGAATTTCGGCGATGCCGAGGGTGATGTCGAATCAGGTCGGTATTGCTTTTGATTTATCAATACCTCGCGTCCGGATGGTAGCCCCTATAGGTATGAGTTTAATTTCCCGACAAACGTTTTCGCGAGACTCGTAAATCTCGTCGTAAGCGAGAGGAAAACAAGAAGAAAAGAGACTCTCGGGTATATATTTTAACCGTGACGACATTTAACCGATGCAACCCTCCAGCTATCGGGAGTTTAAATTTCTTGTCAATTGTCGCCGAGTCATGGCTGATGGCAGACGCCGGAAGTTGAAGGAGGAGAAGTTTTTGCCGGATGTAACTCTGTGAGCGTCTTCTCTATTTAAAAAGCTCAGAAGTCAGCGGTAAGAGACTTTTATTCGAGCGTTGGCGATGGAAGGATTGCGTGTCGGACAATAACGTCTGATTTTTACTCCGGCTCTGTCCGGAAACTTCTTTTGTGAATTGACAACGCGCGCGTTCCTGGTACGCGATGGATTATGTACCTTATAACCGCTCCCAGCATCCGATCCCTCCCCAAAAAATCTGGGGTTGCAGCCCAGCAAGGTCTCGCATCAGAGAACGGAATCGAGTTTACTTTCAACTTTTGGCTTTTCGCTTTATGCCTCTTGCCTCTTTTCTATACTATTGCACGCTGACCTTTACCATGATCTTCACTCGTCGTTCTCTTTGTGCCAAGTTCACCTTTTTCAGCCTCAGTGCAGAACTAAGTTTTAAAGGTACCACAAAAATCACAGAATATTTATTTTCATCTCGTCGTTATTATTTTTTTTCTTTGTTTTATTTCTTCTAAAAATTCTGTCGATAGCTTACAAATGTAAATGGTGCGGATGCGTGTGAAATATAAAATAAATCTATACGTCCCGTGGACGAAATGATGATTCCGACTCGGCAAAGTTTCGCGTATATATGGAGGGTGAAATACATTTTTTGTCGAGTTAGGCTGACTTCAAACGGTTCGGTTGAACGGAGGCAGATTGCGAGTGTATGGACTTCGATTGGACCCTTTTCAGCTCGTTTTTCGCTGCCAAAATAGAATTTAAACAAATTGTCACGTGCGATATGTTCTTTGAAATTGAAGAATCGCAGATCCTTCGTGTTTTTGATAGGAATAACAAATAAGGGGCGAAATCGGAAAGGAAAGCGTTTCGATAGAATCGAACGCCGAGTCCATTTAAACCTCCCTAAAAGGACAAGTTTTCATTCGTTCTAACAACAAGATCATGCGCTTGTTTCGGAATAGCGAAAGAAAAAAAAATTATTCAAACGCGATTCTGGCGGTGACCGTACACCGGAAACAATTCAATCCAGTCCCAATTTACTCCAGATGTAATTTCTCCGCACCGGAAGTGCAGGTTGGCGATGAGACCAATATGGTCGAACGACGAGTCTTCGGAGGTTGAAATCTATGAACTGGTGTTCAGACTCGCGATTACTTTGATCGAGAGTTTCAACACCATCCTCTTAATTGATGGCCGATAGTCACCGTTCCCTTTCGCAGTTCCTTGCTCACCTACCCGGCTACCCACATCTTCGCTTTGACCCTGTGTCTCAGTTTTCTTGGCTCGACAAGACGCCCTGTACTTCGAAGAGAGTCAGCTGATGGCAGCAAGATGCAATGTGCATGTACATACATACCTAACGGCAAAGTTTTCCATCCCTGTAGTTTCACCACGCCCTCTTGAGAGCTCGTTAAAACTTGATACTCAACCCTCTCGTCACTCGTCTCACCCCCTCGCGTTTCCATCTTACCCCCTTCCTCCTCGTACCCACCGATCCTTGTCTAGCTCAGCCTTTCGCGTGCTCGGAAAAAGCTGCTTCTATCAGCCCGCGACACACTTTAAAGATCCGTAACGAAGCAAGAGGTCTTCTCACCTGGTCAACCATTTCGAAAATCGAGCCATCCCGCGAAAGCTGAACTTTTTCCAATTCATTTTCCATAATATTTTTACCAATTGTTTAGGTTTGCTGAAGAATCGATGAAACTTTTTCTCGTATTCTTCACATAGATCTCGTGATCTTATGTCCGTGTAATTTAAGATAGAGAAAATTGATAGGTTTACCATCAAACTTGAACCACCGTTCGTGTACGTAATTGCTACGTCCTTGGTCAGTTTTATGATCGCATCTCCAAGGCGTATGAGTATTAATAAGCGTTGCAAAAATTGCGCAATCATTAACTGGCGATTGAAACGGCAGGCTACCTATTGTTTGAGCTTATTATTTTTTTTCCTCAAGAACTTTAAACGCGCAGCCAAGACGGAACTCGTGTTGTACTATTCCGACCATCGTATATAATTATTCTAATCAGATTTAACTCTGTGGATGGAATATCGCGGAAAATCATCCCGCAAATAAACTACCTAACGCATCGTCCGGGCGGCAATGGAAAAAATATTTCCTCAAGTGTTCTCGAGAATTTCCGGTAGTCCCTGGTATATAATGGATCTTTGAAGTTTTACTTTTTTGTGGAGATTTTAAGGAGCTCCGGCATACAGCATAATGGCGATGCTGCTGATTAGGTTGCGTTTCCGTCTGGTGGAATACGAGAGTAGGTGGTGTTCGGGTTGCTACAGTATCCAACGCTAGCATCTACCCAGGCTAGAACTTTAATTACGAAAAAAAAAAGAAAAAAAATTAAAAAAACTAGCTCACGAGCCACTCCGCTTCATTTATCTTACGGAGAATAACGACTTCATTACGTACTAGCACATCGTAGCACCAGTGGCTGGTGTAAAGTATTATGTATACATATATACGTGTGCTTCATGTATTTACATATGTGTAAAAGGGGTTTTGGCTCGTGATGGTTCTGGTATTCTTCCAATTTTGATGCCCTTCTTTCTTGACTTACTTTGCTCTACTTTTTTCCCCCTGGAATTTTTCTATGTTGGAAGTGTTACGTAGGTTACACCTTGTAACCAAAGTTCTTCAGCTTTTAGGAAACTACCTTCTAAACGCCATTCTATACTTTTCATTTTGTTTAGTAGGTTGCAGACACCTACAAAGTGTCTTCGTCGCAATATATTTCTCTGCAAGAGACACGAAACGGGCGCACCGCAAATCCGCACCTGTTAGTGGCGTGATGGTTGAAAAATAAAAATTTTATCTCGCCGACGACGTAATGCTCTGTGGAAAATACAAGTTTTAATTATTTTATTGCACTGCCGGGTAGCTTCCCGAGTTTCCCCTACCGTTCATCCGCATCGGTAGCCATACGCTGCTAGGGCTGCCGGAGGCCCCACGGGACTGTCGGTGCGACAAAGTACATTTCACCTCGATGTGAGTTGCTGAGAGGGGCAAGAAATTGATTGGCGAAACACGGTGCACGCGTTGTTCACTGTGTAGTTGTAAAAACTTGATCGTAAGGGATTTATGGGTAGGAGGTACACGTGCACAAGGACACCCTCGGACAGCTGGCTTTTATCCGGTTGAATTTCAAGAGCAGTTCTCTGTGGCGAGGAAGCTTTGAAAATTTTCAGAACTTTTTCACCTCCTTTTTACCATTTGACGAATAATTCTTATGCGCCAATAATTGAGGCGAAATGATTATTCCCCGGGTCCCCTGGGGGATCTCATCACCCGGGTTCGATATTGTAATAAACCTACAGTGCACTGCCAAGTACTTACGGAGCTTGCAGCGTTTCTTTGAAGTACTTCGCAACGAGCTTGAGACCTGGTACTATTTTCTAGCTTGCTCCTTTGATTCCTCTCCATTATTTTTTTCTTATTTTCTGTTTCCCCTTTCTTTGTAGCTACCGTGCGATCTTTTACATTCTTCAAGATTTGAACTGGGAATTGGGAAAATCGGGACTCTAGCTACTCCGGAGAAAGGAGTCAGACTAAGCCGATAGAACTTTCCAAACTTTCGGGTCGTCATAGCTGTTCTTCTTTGCTGATCTTTGTATCGTTAGATATCGAGGTTAATTTATCTGAGTTTTCGAATTCGTATACTTCACCGAACGCTTCGAAATTCCATCGATGAATTAATTAATTCTCGGCCTTCGAATTCTTCTAATTTTTTCCGCATTATGTTGCGTTATTCATCTCGCGCATGTTTCACTTTCCGAAAATCATATGAGATTTATTTTCTGCAATTTTACCGATCCGTCGTATTTGATTGCTCGCATCAATCAATTGCCGAAATTCGATAATTGCGTGGATGTTTTTGATCCAACTGATTAATTGCTAATCACCGGCTGATTTATCACAGGTTGAATATTCCATCAATAATATTACGGCGTTCGTGGCTTGGCGTATAAAATTTAGTCTCAGATGAAAACCTATCTGCTAGAGAATTCTCACGCACGTTTTATTTCAGTATCTTTTTGCGAGATTTTTTAAACTGCAGATTCGCTACGGTGTGATGAAATATCCTAGTGCGTTTCTCTAGTTTTTCGTCCGGCTCCGAATGTGAAATATGCACGGCTTAGAATTACGTATCACCGTGTACGGGAAATGTTTACGCGTATTCTTTTCTCGATCTCCGCGGATTCGAATTTATAGGCATAATACGTAATCGAATACGCAGTTGATTTCTGGAAATAAAAGAAAACGTGGTAAAACACGCCCGCTGCGATACGTATCTAATTTGATAAATCTGCCGTTCGAAATTTATTACTTTCCTTCGATAGTTCGATCTCTAGTTACTGCCGCTATTAAATTACGAGTTTATATGTTGGATGTCGACCCGCGTTGTTCCCGTCCGCGGCGATCGACGTATCCGCGACTTTGGCGAGATAAAAAAAAAACACGCAAAAAAGAAAAAAGTGAAGAAGAGGCTAGAAAGAAAAGAAAAATGGAACCAACAACAAAAAGAGGAACTCTCTTTGCCGAGGAAAAACCACCGAGGTGACCTCGCTTCATCTTATTCTTATTCCGCTTAGACTCATTCTTCTTCTTCTTCTTCTAGTTCTTCTTCCGTGAGCCGAGAACGTCGCTTGAATTTTAACGAAACCGGAAGTGAATCTGTCTCGCCGGAGGCTCCCAGAAACGACTCGACTCTGGGTCAAGGACATCTCAAAACGACTTCCCCTGAGAGTTGGAACGATCCTCATCCTCGTCCCCATCCTAACAAAGCACAAAGAGACAGAGACGCATCTACCTACACGGGATTACGATCACTGACGATGATCTTGTCCACCGGATAGTCGCGGCCCTCTCGTCATCTGCATTCTCTACACGTGTACCTACAGACTACAATCTACACTCACGTACCGCACGTTCAGGTTACATGTGTCCAGCTACGTACTTCTCTATCCGTTCGCCCAGTCCAGAGAGAACTTCCCGTTATAACCACCTTTTACAAACTGTTCAGTTCAACTTCACTCGCTGTTCGTCACCGAACGATCGCCGTTCATCTCGTCAGTTGGATGTGAATAATGGGAATGTTTCACGAATTCCGAAATATGCTATTCTCGCTATTCGCATGCAGGCGATTGTTGGACGAAATAAATTCGCTGCTCGGTTAAAATCGAACGCGCGTTAAATTATCGCTTCTGAAACTCCAGGCGCCTCTGTACCGTTGCCTATATCAGGAGCTAAAAAATCATCCCGTACATCGCGGTGGAGACCAAGCTCTTGGCACCAGCTTCTTTCCACGCTGGACCATGCGCCTTTCTAGGGTCAATGATCCCGAAACGCCTGGATCCAGTCCCTCCCCTTCCCCGCTCCCTTACCTTCGCCTTTACCTTTACCTTCGCCTCGACTGCACCTATGTATAATATACCTACAGATATACCCGCTACACGATTCTCCTTCCTTCGTCGTCGGTGCAGGTCGTTTGTTCGGTGTAGGGAGATGAAGCCCCCTGAATAAATCAGTCGCTGCGGCACGACAGGGAGGTGGTTTTTATGTATCTGATCCTTTCTCAAACTTCTGCGCTCTATAACTCCAGGTATAAATCCAAACTATAGTTAGAAAGGCACGATCGAGTTCGAGGGGCTACCAAATGAAAAAACTGAATGAATTCATTTGCTTTGAAAAATCCGAGGATCGAGGGAATCAAAACACGGAGAGTTCGTACCAAAGCCATGTAATATACGGCGTTACGTAGGTGTTTCCGGTAACCGGTTCGCGCATCTCGCGTCCTTGGTGAGGAACCCTGCCCCTCGAATAAGTTACATCACGTTGTTCGATTCTCACTGCACCTCCGCGTAACTATCTACCTGTGCATAGATGTACACGGGGACGAGTCGATGAATACCTGTGTACTAAATAATATATATACCGCACACCTCCAATCCACATCGTACGATCAGCGAATCGTTCGGTAATTCGAATGATATGTGTGGAGCGCGGTGCGGACGGATGAATTTATATACTTCGCGTATATATCTGTATTCGTAGGTATTATTGAATTCACCTGCGGAATTGAAAAACCCTCACAATTAGCGAATCGAAATGCGGCGCGCAATTTCTGTACCGACGTGGGCGTATCTAATACGTAAAACTCGCGTACGTACTCGTATACGTGTATGCGTGAATCGTACGTGTGGAGTATTTAAAAATTCAGTACCGCATGCAAACGAAACACGTTTTGCAGTATAATAATACAATACAAACTGCAGAACTCGATAATTACAATAATGATGCAGCTGTAGGTGCTCGCTGAAAAAATTATTTGCACAAATAGTATCTTTTTGGTTTTACTTGGTCTACTTTTTATTCATTTACTTTTTCCCCATCAAATTGGAGGCGCTGTAATTGATCCAGCCGTGCTTCGGTTGAAAACTATGGTAACAAAATTCCAAGAACGGCAATATTTATGAATATGTTTTTATAGCGAGATGAATAAATGAATCGCCAGACGATATTTACACTCGGAACAAACGTTTCCCAACTTCAATAGCTTGCGTTATCGCTTATCCGAATATATGAATTTTATTATTCTTCGAATCGGAGTCTGCGGTACGCTAATTAGTAATAATTCCGAGTGCGGATTGCGTACGAAGTTCTCGACGAATTCTTATCAATGTCGCAACACTAGCTGCTGCTGCTACTGCTATTCTTCGATCACCTTTCGCAACAACGCGGTAGTGTTAATTCGATCGTACAATTGTACATACATCACACACGCGTCATTCGGTTGATTACCGTCGACAACCTGGCTATCCATAGAAGCTGCGTGAAATTCGCGGAGCTGTAGATATTTGCAATAATTTATTAAATTGTACCGGATAAACGCAGTGTCGGTGCAATCGTTATTTCAACGCTCGTCCGGATTCGATAATCCGACTAATTGCGAACGTAACGGTGCCGCGGACATTATTAATAAAGTAACACCAGCTGAACGTTCATTCCTCGTGTAATAAATTCTACAGGTATAATATAAAGGCCGAGTGCAAGTGGCTTGTAAGCCGTGAGCCATAAGGCGTAATGTATATGGACAGTGCCAAGTCCGTTTCGAGCTCGAATAAGAACGGGTCAACTGTGGAATATCGGCCGAGTTTGAGGGGCGAGGCTAAGTAGTATACGGCAAACACATTCGTAATCTGTACAACCGTCGTACTGCACACTTAACAACGACGACTTGCGTAGGCCGTGTTAAAGCCCCGTGCCTATACGTTTATGTGTTGCGAGCACTGCAGCCTACTACCTAGTATACCGAGAAGAAGGGGCCACTGATCACCAACGGCTATAGCTCGGCCATACTCTCAAGACTCCAGTCGGTGTATCACCGCGAACCCAGCTGGACCAGACGTACAAATTTTGATAATTTGACGCGACTGATCGTCACCCGTAGTTTGGAACTCGGAAAAGTGGAGGAAATTGTAATTCGAATAATTAAACGCCGGTTTTTTCATTCAAACATCGCCCAACGACGAGCGGGGTGCATCGTGTTCCTGTACGACGACAAGTGCAGTGGAAAAAAAAATAAAAAATAAAATAAAAAAGGAAAGAATGCTACGGTGGCTGTGAAATTTTTTTATTCAGTGTTGCGAGTGATTGAAAATCAGAAAATATAATATCAAGATATTGCGTGGATGTAAGCATGTGATGATATTCACGAGCCGTATTTTTTGATGGCTGCATAGGATCATCCGTCTTGGTTGCAGGAGACTCTTTGAGGCCCGCCTCAAAGAGAAAACGTTTGTCCTCGATACGAACTCGCGGCAGAAGAGTTGCGTCGGAGTGCAAGTAATTTTTGAACGGTAGCAAGAAAATAGTGGGGAAACTAACATTGAAAAACTAAAAAGAAACAGAAAAATATTGGTCATATTTTTTTTATGCTCGTAAATCTTACGAATATCCACGGTGTACAACGAATTTTTATCACAGCGATGCAGGCCGCGCGCTTATGAAATATTCGCGACTACCGCAGAAACGCTTTCGCTTTGACACAGAGGTTGGGTATTCCGGTAGCCCAGAAGCCTGGATAGACTCTCAGGTAAACCCGCGTTGCTTAAAAACGTGGAAAACCAGTTTTTGAATTCAACCTTTACAGCAGTACGTCAGGCATGGCAACTCGGCAGGCTTTATTTATTGCCGAAAGTTGTCGTTCCCCGTACGCCTGAAACCTCGTTCTATCCTCGTGTTCGCTTCACTCCCCGTGGCATCTAAGATACACAGTTTTTCAATCCAGTTCTTCCGATTTCGAGGCTCGACGATTTTGCCAGAAAATGTGAAACCCCGCAGACGTGGCTGAGTTAGCTACGATGTGAGACCAGATCAACTAACGGAGGACACAAACCCCTGTCCCGGTGTTTCCGGCTCTTCCTACCCCCGATCGAAGACCACTTTTGTTGTATGGAAGGTCATTGAGCTGCGGAGACCTCGGAAGAGGAGAAGAAATGGATAAACAGACAAACAAATATACGATTAATAATAATTAGAGTCCGACGTCTAATCGTAAGCCAAAGCGAATTTACCCATTAATTATATATCGCGAGTTCTTCCGTGCTCGAGTCTCGTTGCTTCGTTGACCTTCGTTTGGTGTATTGCGAGTGATTATCAACGGTACGCGTGTGCTTGGTTTTTAGTGGGTGTCTTGAACCTGAGGTCGGGGACTCACTCTATTTCGGTCCGTTGGTTGTAGAGAAGAGAAAATAAAAGAAGTCGTTATTCGGAAAAAGATTCTACCGCGAGGCATCGCGTGCTTCTGAAAAAGAGTCAAGTTCCGCGGCCTGCCGGCCGTACGAGGCCACTGACTTGGCTGTCCTCTCCGCGTACGTTACAGTGCAGTGAGCTACGAGTCAGCGTCGTCGCGCCCAGCCATTTGGATTATCGCTAGTTGCTGCCCGCGTAGTTCCACCTAAACTTGTGCGGATGAGCTCTCTGCTTGCCTCCTCGTTGAAGGGGGCCCTCGGAGGACGGGATCGTAGGTCGGACGAACGTGAGATGAAGTTGTTTGGGTGTCGCTGGTCCTTCTGGAACTTTGCTGCTAGTCTAACAGGTAATTAATGGAAGGCATTATGAAGAGAGGTTTTCTCTCCGAAGTCGCTGAACCGTTGCCACTTTGCATTCGATAAACGCGGATGAAGAGGAAGCCGATAAAATGAATGAATATATTAATAAGGATTTGCTACTCAAAACCCGGGAGAGGTATTGGCCCGTTTTGAGGGTCGAGTTCTCTAAACGGGCGGTAAACAATTCTGGAAAAAAGTTTTAATTTTCGTGGGTGGTTTGCCTTAGTCGTCGTGCGTCTGGTTTATAAGCTTGTCTCGTTACGCTCTGTTCTCCCAGCAGTTTTACGATATCATCGTTGCCTGGTAGGAATTTAATTTTCACCCAGGGGTTTCCCCTACCTCGAAAAACTCCGTGTGTTTCGCTCCCATTTTCCTCTTTTCACCATTATTTTTTATTTTTTTTATTTTTTTCTTCTCGCCAGAGCAGCACGTGACACGCTTAATCGCGAAACCGCCACTAATAAATAGACCACGTGAAAAACTCGTGTAGAGTAGTACGTAACTCGACATAACTGTGTTGACCACCACCAAAAAGAAGAGGGGAATTAGAAGCGCACCTGCACCGCCACAATGTCAGTTTTAATGAAACCCTTAAATCTTTTGCGACTTGAATATCCGATTATCCGAGATTCTCGGTGTTCCCAGAGAATTAATTTCTCCTTCTCCCTTGTCCACTACCTGACCCGCAACCGCTGTGAAACCGCAGACTGAAAAAAACCATCACATATCAAAACATGTTTTTCACCAATGGCAAGAAAGACAGAGTCATAAATAGGGATAGCGATAGAGAGTGAAGCTTGAGGGGTAGCGACTTATACGTGTATTGCTGTTCCACGGAACTCTTATCAGAGCCTTGCCCATGGAATGGCTGGTAAACTATTCGAGTTTCGAAAGCATCCAGCGCATGATAACTTTACGCGAAACTCATTCGCGAACATTTCTAGCGATCGTGGGATTTGTTTGCTCGTAAAAAGTTATATGATTCTGCTGCAGCAGTAGTACAGCATCATGCAGCAGCGCACGCTACTGATTTTTGAGCAAGTATCGTTTTCAGCTCACACCGTAATTTAATCTCTGTAGAAATTTTACGGGAAATTTTATCGACATTTTTTGAAGGCTATAGGATATGATTTTTTTGTTTTTTTTTATTTGCGTATTTGCTAATGTATTTGAAGTTAAGGAATCCCATTCCGCTAACTGAATTAATATATTTGAGGAAATGATTGGATTATCGCCATTTTTTCGCTTTTAGAAGCAGAAACATTTAAATATCTCGATCATTCTGATAGATAGATTAATTTAGATTTCAGATTCGTGTTCCTGAGGTCGAAATACGTTAGAAAAGTGCCTTACGATCGATTTAAAAAATAATTCATTTTTGGCCCCGAAATCGAAAAAATCCAAAGGGGTATACCTTAGATTTTCGTCGATTTTGGGGTAAAAAATGAAGTATTTTTCAAATTGATCGTATGACACTTTTCTTACGTATTTTGACCTCAGGAATTCGAATCTGCAAGCCAAATCGGTCTACCTATAAAATTGATCGAGTTATCGCTAATTTATCGCTCTAAAAAGTGAAAAAATTGAGATATCTCGATGGGATCGATTCCTGGCTCAATTTAATCGATGGATTCGTGTTTCTGAGGTCAAAATACGTAAGAAAAGTGTCCTGCGATCAATTTTAAAAATTCTTCATTTTTGACCCCAAAATCGACAAAAATCTAAGGTATACCCCTTTGGATTTTTTCGATTTTTGGGCGAAAAATGAAGAATTTTTAAAATTGATCGCAGGACACTTTTCTTACGTATTTTGACCTCAGGAATACGAATCCGTCGACTAAATTGAGCCAGGAATCAATCCCTCCGAGTTATCTTCATTTTTTCACTTTTCAAAGCGATAAATTAGCGATTACTTTTTCAATTTTATAGATAGATTAATTTAGCCTGCAGATTCGAATTCCTGAGGTCAAAATATGTTAAAAAAGTGCCCTGTGATCGATTTCCAAAATACTTCATTTTTGACCCCAAAATCGACAAAAATCTAAGGTATACCCCTTTGGATTTTTTCGATTTTTCGGCCAAAAATGATGTATTTTTAAAATTGGTCGCAGGGCACTTTTCTTACGTATTTTGACCTCAGAAACACGAATCCGTCGATTAAATTGAGCCAGGAATCAATCCCTCCGAGTTATCTTCATTTTTTCACTTTTCAGAGCGATAAATTGGCGATAACTTGATTAATTTTAGAGATAAATCAATTTAACTTGCGGATTCGTGTTCCTGAGATCAAAATACGTTAGAAAAGTGTACTACGATCGATTTCAAAAATACTTCATTTTTGGCCCCAGAATCGACAAAAATTTAAGGCATACCCCTTGGGATTTTTTCAATTTTCAAGCCAAAAACCAATATTTTTTTTTCGCAGTTTCTTGGTGTATTCTTACATAATTTGAGCTCAGAAATCCGAACCCGCTAATCGAGTCGATCCATCTATCGAAATATAATCGAGTTATCGCTAATTTTTCGCTTTTTTTAGTAGAAAAATTAAAGTATCTCGATCAGTTTTAATCGTAGCTCAATTTAGTTGACGGATTCGTGATTCTGAGATCAAAATTTGTGTAAGAATGCATTCAAATACTGCGAATAAAAAAAGTCGATTTCTGGTTTAAAGTCGAGATTTTTCAAAGGTAAAAGTGAAGTAAGAATCCACGGAGGAGCGCCTGCTCCGATATTCCTAACTGTGATAATGGATTATGGAAGTTCGTACCACTTTTGGCCACGTGACTCAAACCTCGTGACTCGTCGCGGCACGAGTCCACAAAGCGTGACTTGACCGAGTCTGACAATGAGAGCCGGTACCAGACTTAGTTCAGAGTATAAATCTGTTCGTTACGCTCTTTGAAGACGGTTTAAAAACTTTTTGTTACACGTAGGTACTTCACGCCATTCCTCATTCCACCATGCTGTGAAAAGGAATGAAAAATTCCAACGATATTTTCAAAGATATTCCCATTTCCATTCGAGAGGGACTCTCGTTTTAATTGTAATCCATGAAGCTGCAGTAACCGGTAGAATTGCTTTTCGAAAGTATGCTGGATTTTTATATCTCGTGCATAACGATTAGTGTAGGTGATGCTCGAAGGAACGCGTCTCGAATCTCCTGCTGCTGTATTCCGTAAGTAGCGATCGGAGGGACGTGAGTAACGTACGCTGCTCGCGCATCTAAAATCGTGCAGGTAGCTTCAAAGACCAGAATCTTCGAGTCTTGAAAACGATAATTGCGAGCTATACAGTCGAGAGTGTAGAACTCGAGCTAGGTAGCTGCTCGTGAATATGGGAGTGAACACGTATGTATGTATTCCAGAAACACATAGCTCGTTATATAGATAGATAGCATGCACGGAGAAGGGAGTGCCTCTTGTTTATCAGTGCAGATCACGCCGACTGGCACCGTCGTGGCCTTACGGCTTAAGGCTCCATGGAACCAGACTTTCTCTGTCTCGAGCCTTTCGCGAATTAACAATCGATGGATGCTCCGGAATGAGTTCTAGGGAGAACTATGCAGATTATTTAATACACAGGTAATCCTTATCTGTTTTGACACTTTGAGCGGACACGCTCGCGTCAAGTTTTTCACACCCACAGCTGCTCTGTAATCGAACTTGACGAGCTATTCGAACGATAATACGTATGTGTAAATACGTAACAGGTACCAGGTGATCGCATTTTTTTATTTCAACTATCGAGCTTTACGAGCCGTTCACCACCGGATGACGTAAATCGAGAGACACTCGTATGCATTTTCATTTTCATACCTTTCGAATATAACCGTGACAATATACAGCCGTGTATCAGCTGAGATGAAATGTCTATATCGCCAATTATTGTAGCACCACAGCTGGTTAACTTTAACGGTCTGGGTCGATCGATGTTATACCCGAGGTGGGAAAAGTGCTGGAAATAAGCGATCGCTTAACGGTACACTCAACGTGTGCTGCAACGGAATCCGTGACATTTCACGAAGTGTCGCTCGCAATAATTTTCCCCGTTTTCCCGCAATCTCGTTGTTCCCATAAATGACGCGACTCTGACCCGATGGCGGCGTACGGGATTTTTAACTATTTACAACAGTTACAACCTCCACGTATGGGTTTAATTATCGCTATAATTGTTTACCATTCGCCAGTCGTTCCGAATTTGGTGGTATATGCTGCACGGTCGGTGGGTTAATTTTTGCATGCGAATTATCGACGTTGGTAATTGTCACGCCTTCGTATTTGGCCCCCAGAATTATACGCGGACACGATTTGAAAGAGAAACAAAAAAATTGTTCATAAATATCTACAGCGTGAACTTCTCGCAATTAATTATGCCGCGCTAATATGCACGGCATACCACATTAAATCTAGGTACTACATACACTCGGCCGCAACGAGATTCTATGTACTTTACAATATTCGCCAGCGTAAATTATAAACGTATACGTCCTACGCACGCTCCTAGTTGAACGATATTTGCCGATCGTAGAGAATCAGTCGGCACACCGAACACCCACATTTCATTATTCCATTAATAATCATATTCCTGTCGTAAAATTTCTCTTTCAGAATTATAAATGCGAGTCAAAGAACCACGCGCGAAATTTTTGGCTCCGCGGCCGATCATCGCGGAAATAATTGCTCGTTGGTCGGAACAAACCAGCTGCCGCCTACCGGCGCTAATTATTATTTTAATTACCATTAGAGATATTTGTCATTGTGCGATGCGTTGGCTGGTTGTCGCAAATATGATGATTAAAAATCGGGAGGCGGTGTTCGGGAATATTCAGTTTTACATCCACCATTCGACCCGCACTGAATCCCGAGTGCGTGAACTTGCGCGAGGTGTCGAACTACGTTAGCCGATCACAATCCAATGACAAATCCAGCTCGTGCCAGACTCGTGCGCTTGACAAATTCCACTTTCGACTCATTAGCAAGTGTAATTGCGCGCCATTGGCTCCTATGCCTTTGCCTCGATTCCCCTACTTCTACATACCTATACTGTATCTTGTATAATAATGGTAAGATCTTTCCACACAGAAATTTGTCCGGTATTATTACTCGAGCCATTCGCATTTCCGAAATTCGCTTCTTCGCTTACGATGCTCTTATCGCCTGTCTTATATCACACACCTCATATGCTCTTCAGAATCTGGGTCAGGTGTGGCGGTTGGTGGGTGGGGAGATAGACGGCGACATCGTGGCGATCATTGGCGAGGACCGATCGTCTGGAAACAACGTTGAAGATCAGCACTTTGCTAACGCCTATCTCCGACACTCCATCACCGTCCAATTAAGTCAGGCAAGATTACCGCCGTCACCCTCGCTGGCATCCCGTCGACGACCGAACGTCCGTTGCTTCGCTCCACATTCTGAGCTAATGCATCGCGAGCGCGGAAGGACGATATCGGAGGCCGCGCTATATAAACGCGTCTTCGGCGCGTCGTGGGTACGGAAATATTGCTACCTAATTGATACTTTTTTTGTGGTTACGTATAAAGTCCTGCTCCTCGGTGAGTTGCAGAGCGTCGATGGAACGATCTCCTTTAATTTTAATTCCTTCGACTATTAAATTTATATCCCGCGTTCTGACGAAAACTTTGAAAACTTTTTAAGCTCACCAATTTGTGCAGACGAGCCCTTAGGTAGTGCGGCGATGACGAAGACTTGGCAAGTTATTACACCGTAAATATTATTAATGATTTTTTTCTTTTTTTTTTTTCTTCTCATCATTTGACTCGAATCGGTTCTTCGACGATAAAGTTTAAACGCGTTCTTCCATTATCTCAACTTTATTTTATTCGATTTTATTTATCGCAACCGTACGAAATGCCGGCGTAGAAATGTTTGAAGCAAAGCTAAGCCAAAGCTGAACACCAGCAACGATCAAGCTCGAACCACCTTTGTTGGCAAATTGAAACTCGATAATCCTATTGCAAGGCATCGTAAACGCCGAGATTTATCACCCAGGCGACTGAGAATATCCGCGAAATTGTTGCGTCACTATCTTACACTCGCGCGACTTACTTTTTTCAAACTTATCTTTATAGCTTTAGCTCAGATAAATCCAACTCAATGATTCTGGAAAGCAAAAAAAAAAAAGAAGAAGAAATACAGAAATAAGAAAGGAAAAAAAAATACGTTGAAGTTTGCCACGCTAAGTTATCCGCGGATTAGACTTTGCACGTCGTATAAAATCAGATGATGAGAAGATGCTGAATGTGCTGTGAGAAGTTTGGTGGGATACCTATACTATAAGAGATGCCGTGGGATCAGCATACGCCACGTAGAAAGAGAGGCGCGATTCGATCGGTTGCATAATCATTAAATCGTCCCGAAGCTCGGTTGAAATTTTACCTCGTCTCCGTGCAGCTGGCGCAGCCGACTCCTGAAGCACGTAGAGAATTCATTAGAATAGAATTCGTGGTACGGATATCGGGCGAGATCCTTCCGAGGAGGAGGATTGCGAGTGCAGTTGCTGTATCTATAACTTAAGCCTTGCCCAAATCTTACATACGTAGGTGTGTTACGTCTTCCGCCAATCTACTTCCGCAAGCTCATCCAGTCTTAGCTTATATGCAGAAGGCGTGGGTGCAAGTACAGTCGCATATAGAGAGAGAGAGAGAGACGCGTTACGGTTCAACACTGAATTTAGGTACATTGCAACCAACGTTTCTGCTCAACGACACTCGCAAGCTCCCAAATCTTCTCTACCTATAGAGACGCTGTACTTTGCCTTATAAGCATTCTCTATTCAGACAACGAGCTTACGCCTTCGCTGAGCTACCTTTTGTGTTCCGGATTCCACCCCCACACTCTAACTTTGGACATTGATGCAAAGGAGAAAAAAAAGTAAATAACATAAAATAAATAGAGAAAGCTTGCTCAACATTTTTGATGCTGGATTTTGTGCTCGGATGTTTCCAAGCACGAATTACACGTACCTGTCATGCGATTACATATTATATTTTTCTAACGGACCCTCCGGATCGATTTCACTTCCGTAGTTCGGGTATGATAAAATATGGGCGAGCTTTTTTATACGATATTTGAACGAGTTAATTCTTTATGGTCGCTATCAAATATGGTAATTGAAAAGCGAAATTCCAGCGGCTGTTGGCCTCCATCTGGAAGACAACGCGGGGGCTTTTTACCTGACTCAGAATCGGTTCAGTCATGTGTACCTATACGTATACGTACTGTATAAGCTCTGCAGCAGCACCATCACTACCGGTGTAGCAGACAATTAATTTGAGCAAACGAAGCAAAAGTTATATCGTAGTCTCGGGTTCAGTCGATTGTCGAGAATAAACCCGACCCAACCAAACCCAACCCCTCCACGTGCTGTGGCGACTTCCAGTTTTCCCAAGGACAAACGATATCAACCGGCGACAAACTCGTTGATGCAGAAACTGGTATAAATCCAGGTCTCAACGCGAACGACTACGAGGAGCGACGGGAAGACGAAGAGAAAGGTTGACGCTCCACAAAATAACGCTTTTCCCTTTTCCCTTTTCCCTTTTCCTTCGTCTTCCCTTTCCTAAAACTCGAGGAGAATTGACTGAAAAATCCATAAACCACCCCCGCATACATCGTGAATCACTTAAATCGTCGCGAATTACCAGATACACGATCTTCTATTCGCTCGTTCCAGAAAAAGAAGAGAAAGAAAAAAAAGCAAATCACAGTATCAATTTCTCAAAAATTTCCACAACGGATTCGCGTGTATTTCGATGGATCACATTTCTCTGGGCCGCTCGCGTCGGTAGGTACGCTCCTGGACGTCTCCGTAGCGGTTTCGATGAGTCCCATTACATTGCTGAAAACCTTGTGGAGAAACTAACCGCCTACCTTCTCTTTCGCAGAGGTAAGAGCTCGGTAACGGAGCGACTACAGTTGCTCCGTGACAGCTGTTAAGTTCGGGTCTTATTCGGCGTTGAAGTTAATTCGCGCAAAGTGAAAACGTACAACCTTGTACGCCGTGCCTACTTATATCGATAGTGTGCTCGTCGTCGGTGCAACGAGCAGAAGTTTATATTCGCGTAAGGTGCAGCGAGGAGGTTCTTCGTCGTTATCAGGATGATGGTTATAACTGCGCTTAAAAATGTCGCTGCAGCTGCAACGAACGCTGTTCATTCCGCGGCTGCCATTCACGGTCAACAAAATTCTGGTAATATTTCGGTTACATTTTCATTTTTTTTTCTTCACTTCCTTCGGCTCGAATATCGAAATTAAAAATGACTGCACCTTTCCACTACGATATGCGCAAACGGTAGCGAAAGAGATTGCGAAACTAGAGGCCCACTACTCGACCACGGGGTCATTGACGCTGACGTTTTGTAACTATACGTGGGTGTTGCTCGCGACTCGCCGATTCTACTCGCGATCGCTATTGCTGTCGTACTTCATCCTCGCTGTTTTGCTATTTGTTAGTTTACCTACCTCTTTTTCCACTGCAAAGCAATTGCGGATAATAATAATCGCGTTGCTCATGTATAAAGAAAACCGATCACCGTGGAACTTCAGTAGCCGCGTGCAGAGATTTGTTAGATCATAGTTAGAAGTTTTCTATCCGTTATGTGTATACGTTCCATGTAATGACTTCGTAAAGGAAAAGACAAATCGAGCAGTGTGGGCGATGGATCTGCCACAATCGGTTCTTTAAAAATTGGCAAACTTTCTCAATTCCTTTTTGTTTTTCGGGGAAATGTAAGAGGACGTAAAAACAACGCTGACCACGACAGAACACAAATAGCTACTGTGAAAAATTGCCTCCTCGGATAAGGACGGTTAGGTAAACCTGTCAGAAAAATGTTTCGACCATAAAATATATCGTTTGCGGTCTCTGTGCAATTGCAATATGAAATTGTCGGGCATGAAGAGTGCAAGTGCACTTGTTTATGAAATAAATAAATAAACGAAAGTTCTGGAAATCGTCATCGGTGAATTCGAAATCCCGATCCTGTTTCAAATTATTCTACGAACAATCTGCAGGGGGTCCCCGATTGAATTAAAAAAACACAGAGTTGATGCGGTGGAAGAACGAGCCCAGTTTTTCGTTTTCGTTTGTCTCCGGGTTGCGAGTCGAAGGATAAGAGAAAGGGGCGGAATTGGGGCAGCGAGAGATTCGTGGACGTTTAACTTGTCTTTCGCTTTATCTGAAATTAGATCTCGCTCGAGAAGTTCAATGACCCGATTGCCGGAGGCTGCTGACTCGATCCTTACGTTCTCCAGCTTCGTCTCTTGTTCGTACGGGTATACACACAGCTTTTCCACGGAGATTTCAAGATTGAACATCCCTTCAGATCACTGATTAAACGTCTCCGTTCCCTCTGTCGCTTCGGAGACATCCCTCCTCATCTCTTTGGTTCCTAGCCTTCGTCACCGAAATTCTTTCTGCTCTCCACCAACCGGCGATTGATCCGCGATCAATATTTATCGCCCCAGTTTCCCTCTCTCCGTAATACCATTTTCTCCGCTTTTCATAAAATAAACTCCCCCCTCAGTTACGGTAACGCGTCGTTTTATATCGTCGTCGTGTAAGAACACGCCACAAAAGTGGGTATGTTACTTTATACTCTCGGGGAATTCGAGTGCAGTAAAAATAACGTTTAAATAAAAGTGACAAAACCCTCGCCATAGTGTGTGCAAAAATTTTCTCTACACAGCTACTGAGAGTCTCGTGGGATTTTCCACGGTTTTGAATGCGGCAACAACACCAAAGGTGGTATGCAAGGAGATATTCGAGCGAGAGATATGATACGGCACGCGATCAGGGAAAAATACCCATTTATAAAGAGTCGGCCGAGGGGATTATTTATTTACTTCCTTTTTTGTTTTTTTTTTCATCCTCTTCTCAACTCTTTATTCATCCATTACTGCGGGAAACAAAATGGAAATGTATTACTTGAAACTTGGATAGAAATTTTTTCATTCGTTCTCCTGACTTGTTTTTGTTGAATAAAATCTTTGCGGTTGACTGTACGTAAGTAAAACGAACGTTACTCGATACGTATTTCGATTATTATGTCAGGCGATATTTATGACGAGGACTTCGTGCGGCTGAGCCGTTCTCGTCGCTGATTATGTACATTCGCTACGATTCGACGCCCGGTCGTCGGTCATCGTCAAACTTTTCCATACGCCACCGCAAGGCCGGTTCACTCCGTATGCATAACGATTATCCAACGGGTTATTACCTGGTCTTTAACCGGACCGGTTGGACTTTTGAACCCTTTTTTTGGCCGCTGACTCACGAGAATAATCGTAAAAATGCAGATGTGATATGGGGGGATGTGCCGTGTCGAAGCGAGTACGTGAAGATCAGCTACTCGTTCCCTCTCCCTCGTTCTCCAAATCCTTTCGCTTCGCGGTCGTTTTATAATTTAAACGCTGCTGACTGCTCGCTGTTTCGGTAGATCCGATGACGTCTCGTCCTTCGGAGATAAAAATTTCGAGCCTGGACGTCGCGGAATTTAAGTTGGAACTAGAATCCGGGAAGATTAATGTTAGTCGAGCTGTGAAGAATTCCCATTTTTATTTTTCTACCCCTTATTTCTCACTCCTTACTCCCCATTTTCTATCTTTTTTCCTCCTCCCCCATTCTCTTCGCTTCGCCATTTCCCTAAGCCGTCGTTGTCGCCTCGGCGCAGGATGTAGTCTTCATATTTTGTCGCCCTCGCCTCTTATTTCGACGACCTTTAAAGGGTGCTAAAAGGTTGGACGCCTTTCGATAAATTGCCGACAACACGGAATTCGAATGGGAATAAAAGCTGAAAGAAAAATTCTCTCTCTGAAGAGAAAAAAAAAATCTTGCAAACTAAAATGAAAAGATTTTAGCCGTTCTTCTTCCAGCGAACGATATTTCAACCCCCTTGTTCTCGTTTGCGCAAGAGTCGCAAACCCCCCGATCCTCCGACTTCCCGACAGATGCTGCGATATTTCGTTGCGCTATTCCCTCTTCTCGGAATATTCAACATTATTACTAATTCGAGGGGTTTCCACGTTACGTACCTTATTATTAGATGCACCTGTGCTTCGAAACATAATATCAGGCAATGTTTGTATCATTTCGCACGATCATGTTTTGATGTACTTAATTTAACAAAACCATCTTTTTTTTTTTTTGTTTCAGGTAAGTCTTACTCGAATCGTTCATCGTTACCCGTAGAAATATATTTCGGTAAGTTGCGTAAGTCACGTTAATGGATATTTGAGTGGTACCTGGAATAGAATTATTTGTTAATCGTGGGTTTTCAATCGCTGTTATACTTGCTATAGTCCGATAGTCGTTATAATCGCGATGCGATCATCGCTTATTCATTTTGGAGCAGCATCACGCGTTCATCGTACACTAGAGGCACAGCTGACTGTTGTAGCAACTTTCTTTGGGCAACTCTGTCGCTCTGTAAACTTCTTAATTACCTTATTTATTTTACCGTGCTGAGCGGGTGAGAATCATTGGACGAAAATTCGTCAACTCTCTAGTCGAAAGTAATTAACGACATCGTTATGCTTGATTATTCTTTCGGCGACGTAAATTAAATGGACGCAAAAAAAAAGGGGAAAAAATGAAGAGCAACTGCAAACGCAATTCTAGATTCAAAACCTAAACCCATATTACAAAATGAGTGTTATATACGGTTGCAGCTCCGTTGCTGTTACATCCGGGGGTTGAACTTACCTTTCTAATTTCCGGTCTCGAATAAAATAACGGTTGATGGTAGTGGCACCGCCTTGTGCACCACGTAGCACCAAGAAAATTTGAATTTAAATCCACCCTTACCTTCGGTCCTCTTTGTTCCCCGCTTCTTCTGGCTGGCACGGTTCGTCTGCGTCGGAAAAATATAGGACAGAATTTTTTATCTCTGATATCAGTTGAAGCAGCAGGGAAGATCCAACTGCGACGTCGTAGGCAGTGCAGAAAATAAATTGAAAGGGGCATTGCAGGTGGACGGGTGGACGGATGGTTTATACGGCGGTAAGCTACGTCCGGAATATACGTAATACCGCTTAACCTACCTGCGCCCACCTCGTGCTCTTTGAAATGGGTAATGACGTGAAATGGTTTAGCGACCCAGTAAAATGGCGCCACTTAGCGAAGTTAGTCGACTAGTAAATGCGTGGACTGGGATTCTGGATTATTTTATACCCGCGCATGCCGAGCGGAAGTTTTACGTAGATACTCTTTTTCCCCCCCAGAAGAGATGAAACTCGCGACAAATTGGAAAGGATTCGCAATTACGGGTTCCATAGAAAAAATGTGAATCTACTTTGCCGAGTACTCTTTCCTTTCCTCACCTTTTTCTTTTTTTGAGTATCAACATTCGAAGAGCGAATTTCCGAAGCCACACATCTGCTAAATCTCATTTTCATAATGTTCTTACCATGCCAATAATAGTGCGCCATGAGATTTCTGCATTCCGTTTTCTACCAGGCTGCAATGCTATCCCACCTGCCCCACCAGCTGCTGCCGCTGCAACTCCTGCAGGTCGTTTCATATTTCAATATCTTTACGTGTATTTCGATTACTTCTCCATATATCAGTTCCATAAAATTCTCTCGCTCACGACCGCCGCGGGGATTCTTGTTTCGCTATTTCTTCATTCTCCGAATTATAACATTACATGAAACGAATCTACGAGCTCATATCCCCGTATGGAATACGTGTTCGTAAAATTTTTTGCACCTGATGAAACGCGTCTCTTATTCGGATTTTCATCGGAAGTCTCGCGTCTGAAATAGAGTAAAAAAATTTGTATAGAACGAGGCGTTAGGGATCGACGTGCAAAATTCTGCACGCCTACGCAGCAGTGGCAACTCTGCATTCCGTTACAACCGAAATTCTCGCAGGACTTGGTCCAGTTTGAACGTCGTTCGCCCAGTGATACATTGCCTCGATTACCATGCGTCTCTCCGAATAGTTCGGGTTTTGGGCTTTGGGCTAACTAACTCTATTTGCCCATAGTTGTTCGGACAATAAACTCTCGCAGTATCTCATTCTGTCCGTTTCACCAGCCACCCGAAAACTCCTCACTTTATTTTTACTCTTATCCGTCTTTACTATTTTTTTTTTATTTCTTCGTTTTCTTCTCTTGACTTTTCCGCCCGGAGGAGATCGGGTCCGAGATCGTAAGATATCTGAGGATAAGAATTTTGTATACGGAATGTCACGGTGTGATATGAATTTCGGAGTCCTCATTCTTTTTTTTCTCGCTCTTTTCTTTATTAATATTTTATTTTACTTCATTTTCTTATACGTCTCAGCTCTACGGCAGAGCATCGTCGTGAATATTTTTGCCGTCTGATGGACCGTTGGTGAAATGGGTCGACAATATAACGTTTTTGTCGTATCTTCTTGCGCGTCAATCATGAACCCTCTACCCCATTGTGCAGAGCGTAAAATACTATCTGAAATTCTGTACGAGGTTATCGACAAAAATGAGACCTCGGCAGAAGAATAAATAAATGAATGAATAAATAAATCTATCGAGGGTGCTATCAGTTCTGAAATATATTCTCATTCCTTTTATTTCCTTGGCACACGTTAGCAGTGACTCGTGTTGCGTCCGTAGAGGAGCTCTTTCACTCTTCCAATCGATCAAACTACGCATCTATAGTAAAGTTAAATGGACCGACGCGTACACGAAAGGTCGGATACCGAAGTAGCCTGTAGTTTAATCAAGAATTACACTCTCGTGAGTGGGAATTTTCTCCGTTCAACGAAGGTTTCAGCGTGTCACGTAGTTCAGATTTAACTAGTTTCCTCGATGGCTAATACCCTCGTACAAGACGCCGGCTATACGAGCACCGAAGCTCCATTTCGTCACCTGTAATTTCCCAGATCACCATTCGACGTACGACATTAGATCTTATGTGAAGGTATTTAAATTAATCACGCCGTTATCATTAGCGCAAAAGCTGTGTAGAGACGGAGTTCCTTTTCGATTGAATTTTTAGCACGAACCTGGTTTTTAGAAACTCAAAAACAGGAGAGTCATCAAAATTTTTTTATTCGTCCATTAGTTAAGAGCAAGAAAAAGGACGAAACTAATTAGAAAAAAAAGGAGAAAAGAAACGGAGGCCATGTACGCGTAGTGTGGTAAGAATATAAAGAATGTCGAGTATCTAATACCTTTCCTCCCGACGAAAAAAAATCTAATAAATTCCGGGCCCACCGAGCGCGACCCTCTTCGAATCTCGTAAATTCTTTGAATAGGGCGGAATCTCCATGTCCGAACCGAAACGATGCTCGTTCAACACTTTCTCTGACCTGAACACGGCTAAATCATCCCTTAAACATAACCGAACATGCGTTAAGTTAAGATGTGATTTAACGCGCGGGTTTAACTGCGAGAGATTCGTTCCCCCGCATGTCCTGGGGGCTTAGGGGTGCGCAATATGAGATCCTTATACCCATGTTCCCCATATACGGAAAGCGTCGCGACGCTAAAACCGTCGTACCCCACGCCACGACGCCGTGCCATATTGCCATGCTCGTAAATGCCACGAACGTTTTGACCTCCATCATTTCACCCAGACTGAAGCAATGTACTTATCTACTGCACAGGTGTTTATATCCCTCCAATATTATTAACGGCCTCCTCGGTAATTCCGATGCGAGAATAAAGCCCACCCTATATACGATCCCCGATAATACCTCCGCAACAAGGAATATAATGTAATATAATTTGATTTAATATTACAACGCGTAATATTACATCCTGCACGCCTGCGAAATATTATCCGCAGTGATTCGTTCGGACAGAAGTCGTTTGCGGAGAATTTGTTTCCACAAGAGACTCGTTGCAAACGAAACGAAATCGAATTCTCTGCAATCGACTTTTGTCCGAACGAACTTCATCCCGTATTATCTGCATTTTCGCTTTGCGAGGTAAAAGTGCATTTCGCAGAGGATGAAAACGCAGGTGTTACTTTGTGCCACGTGATACACCCGCGATCATTATATACGGGCGAACTTAGCCGGGGTGGAAGTCGCCCTACGGCGGATACGAGTTTTCTTTGAACCGTGTACAGTTATGTATTTTCTCTGCATGAAATGCAAAAATGCAGTCTGGGCGTATAAAATAATTCAGAGGGATTCTTTTCAGCCCTTATTATAGTCTCGCCGCGGCAGTCTCAATGTTTACTTTGATTCATCCAACCGGCAGAACGGCGCCGGACGGAATGAATGGAAACAAATAATTTCCCTTTAATTCTACGAACGAGCTAGAGCCGCTGACGCGAGTTTACCGGGAGCGAAGCTAAAGAGCAAGGGTAACTAACCCGGAACGTATTCGCTGGAGCATTAAAGAAGAGCTGTAGGATCGTAGTTTTGCGGTAACGTTATACATTTCCACATGAAATTTATCGCGACTGTGATTTCGAGAAATTGCTTCGATATACATCTACCCATAGAAATTTCCTATAGAATTATTAACAACATATCTCACGTGTTTTACCATATTTTTTATTTTTCGGGATTTTTCGATGAGTCAATTTTCCACGCGATGACGAAGATCGTTGTTGTTGTTGTTGTTGTTGTTGTAGAAATGCGGAAGGAGCGACTGAGATGAATGAGGAGTCGGTGCTTTAATCCGTGAGACAAATTAGCGTAATATGTTAGACCAGCGAAGTGAAGAAGGGGAGAGGTGTTTGAGCTGAAAATGGAATGGAAAGAGTGAGCGAGAGTGAGAAGAGGGGTGGAAACGAAATTACAGTTACCTTGAGTAACTATAGATATCATTTATACGAACACTGCGTATAAGATCCGGGGGAGAATCCAACTCGAAATCTCGTCGACGAATTATAGGGGAGAATCATCGTATCTATGGAACCCTAAATTTTCGCCCTCGAACTAAGTTAAGGCCTCGCCTGAAAAAAAATACGACGAATCGTTTGATGAGTCGAAAAAACTTTTGTTCTTTCGTGAATACGTCTATGTTGCTATACTTGATTAATCTTTCTCGTGCGATTCGCGCAGTTGGGCGCCGTGTATAAAGTTTTGTCATTCAGTTCCACGGTATCACTAGTCCTTCACCGATATTATCCACCGCCTACCGTACCAAGACCCAAGACCTTTCCGCCATTGTTATCTGAATTATTTGTCAAAGATACAAAGTACTTCGAACGGGTAACGTTTCCCTATCTTCAGCGATACACTGGTCCATTGCCCAAACCCGATTCCTGACCGATCCCAGACTCAAGACCTATCAGATTTTACGTACACCATGACGAATGCTTATCAAAATCTCTGCGACCCGAAATCTTTGTTATTAATTGTTGATTCGCTCGCGAAGGATCTGAATTTATGCGGATTTCATTCCTCTCGGCGACGATTTAAAAACATCTTGCGTCGGTTCTCGACGAAGCTTACCAAGAGCAAAGTCGGGTGGTCGGAACTCGAGGCTTGTGGATTGAGTCGTACTTTTCGGGGACGTTTCGACTGACGGTAGTACAATTTGCTGTAATAATTAAGACGTCAAAGGAGCAGTGCGGGCGCATGGGGTACAGTTAGGAATTAGTCTCTTCGTATAGTCACGGTTCAGTCTCAACTCTGGAGCTGCTAGGATCAGCTTGCGAAGGTGTTGCGGAGCACCAAGTTTGGCGTACTGATTGTTTGTTGTTAACGCCATCCTCCCTCCGGTACTTCCCAGTTCTGCACACTGTTTAGCGAGTGAAATCTGGTAGAATACAGCTTGCGGTGTTCGTAGGTATCAAACATGCCAGGTCGAATTTAACTCTATTCGACTCACTCTACTCGCGCTGTTCACTTCAAAGCAAGTGCAATCGCCGATCTGATCCTCAACCAGTCTAACGTAATGAGACCAGTAATGATAAGCTCCAGTCAAATGGAACAAAAAGAAAAGGCAAGACCGACCGGTACTAAGGATCAAAGAAGACATGCAGTTCTGCAGCAACTGGTGACAGTTCATCAAAGTGATCGCTGCATATAACTGTCGACAAAAGGCGTGTTCACAACTTTTGATGAACAATGGTGATGAATTCGTGTCGTCGGATATATGCATGTTTGAATAATGGTAGTTCCAGTGTTCTACTTTTCGACAATTGGCAGCGAGTGGTGTGACTATATGTTGAACAGGAGCAATCAACTTGCATTTATCCACCGCCGTGGCCTACCGAAATATTTTCTGCATCATCGTCGAATGAGCCGAACGGTATTCACGCGAGCTGATGAATACACTTGCTGCTGCTGCAACCACCCACGATAATTCCTCTCGGATTCATTCGACTTCGCATCACGTACCTGAACCCCTATGCTGTCATAAATTTTTTATGAACAAACAAAGACAACTGTTCATAGAATTTCGCACCCCTCTGTCTCACCCACCCCCCGTCTTCGATTTTTCTGCTCGGAAATTGGCTCGGCGAGAGATTTTGCGGTGCTTCGCAGTTTTGGCGTTCGCATACCTCGTTTTCAATTAGCTGTAGTGTTATAATCCTTCCATGCTGCTGCGATGGGTTCGATACTTTTGGGTGTACCATGTCATGTATCGCGTGGCGATTACCGAACTGGGCGTAGACAATTTTATCGATTGACCGGTCGGCGGAGCTACCTGTGATCGTAATGCGTTTGTACGTAGTGTAATACGATAAACATACCAGCGCGGGTGAATACATCAAGCGTGTGGAATCAGAGGCGAAAACTGAAGGATCAGGCTTTGATGTTGTTCTACGTGGAAGCTGCAGCATCGCGTAGCTACGCCGCATCGCTGCACACCCTGATTGTTTCGTTGGACGTCGTGTCTCTGCTTCGATTATGATGTAAATTTTATAGAAAATTTCGGGACATTTTTTATGTTATTTTTCCGACCGACTTTCATGCTTAGTATATTCGACAAACCGTCCCTTCGTTCCTATTTCTATTTCTATTTCTATCTACTTTCATTAATTTTTACCTGGTACTGAAATAGAGACAACGCTGGTTTATATCGTACAAACGGACACGTCGTAACCCCAATTACACGGCGAAACTTTTCCCTCGTAGTTAGTTCGCTCCCTGTATCCAATTTGTTGCCACCAGATCGCTACTGCTACCCAACTACGGTGCTAAACAGACGGAAGTGAGCGTTATTTTCAGACCAGGTATGGACCGTCTACCCACTCCGCGTCCCATTTCCGTGTTACCCGCGTGGCGAAAAATACCCTCGATTTAAATAGCTGATCTCGAGTATGATGTTAGCACATCCTCTCCGCTTTATCTTTTCATTTTGTCAATTTATTTTTCTTCGAATCAGAAAACCGATGCTAATCTAAAGGTTGCGGTGCAATTTACGCGGATCAATATCTTCCACACGGTATACCTATATCTCATCTCTGAAACATCCCGCTTTCTCGCTCTGACCGTAGGTAGTTTTATTTTCTCCATATCAGAAAACACCGTGACATCCGCAATCTAAATACCTCTGCACCTGGAGTTTATGCATTTCTGATTCGCATGTTCGAATAAAAAAGAAGGGAAAAAACAACACAGCTAGGTTTCATGGTAAGATGCATTTGATATGCGATCTCATCAGCTTTAGAACAAAAAAAAAAAAGAAAAAAAAAGACGTTGATAAGATGAAAGAACATCCCGTCTACACGTATGTTGCAGACCTACCCAAATAGCAATATCGGTATTTTGATGTGTGTGTGTATAGGGTATTCGAGGATGGCTGGCGGTGACGTGATGTGAAGGTTGATTCGCACGCCGGGTGCCCGTTCCGCTATGGAACCCAGATTCGTATCTAGCGATCTCAGAGGATTCTGGAACCAGTCCAGCGTTCGGATTTTCTGTCCAGTTTATTGTTGGAAACATCGTTGTGCGGGCGAGGTATCGCAATTTATAATAATAAGATACGGTGTTACCAACGGCTCCTAGGAGACGTACACGTTTGTATATTCAAACACGGGAAGCTGAAGCATCGGCTCTGGATCCAACGCCCATGAGGATTCATCCCTTCGAGTGGCGTAGTGCTATGGATATAACCTTGCGCTCCTAATTTCTACGGGATGCTGCTCACTCTAGTCTCACCAGCGGAGCATCTCCTCTCCGTGTCCGTTGAGAATATTCGTCTCGGAGTTCAGCGTGAGTAACAAATTTCTACTAGACGAGGTGATTCGCGTCTCTGTGGAAGGAACAGTTTGAAGTATTGCACAGAAGCCGGCGTGAAAATTTTCGTTTTACCAAGTTTTTCTTTTTCTTTTTTTCCGTTTTTCAATCCTTTTTATTCTGCGCTTTGGTTCATCGGCTACGTAGGTAGGAAGCTGATTTTACGGGGCCAATTTGGATCTCTTTTCACGGTAGATCGACTCGACTCAATTTCGCCGGTGTTACGATGCGATGGAAGAAGAGTTAATTGGCGTTGTCAGAGAGTATTGGCACGATCGCAGGGCTGCACCGCTGCACCGCTGCTCCTTCATTTAATACTCGGAGCGATACGCACGATAGTAATTCGGGAAGGAAAGGAGAGGAGAAGCCGAGACGTAGGTGTGCGCTCGAGCTGCCGGTCTCTGATATAAATTGATGAAAATTAATGAGCCGCACAGACGAGGAGAGAAATACCTTCAACAAAGTGGATTCGTTCTATTGCCCGCAAAGCAATTTGTGAAAGGGATGAAGATAAAGATAGAGAGGTGAGAGGGGAGAGGAGAAAGAGGTAGCAGAGATGGAGGCGGAAAGGGAAGTTCAATTACCGAAGTTACAGTTTTACCGATATTATCATTCACCCCCCGAAAATAACTTCTATTTTTCAGCTCAACTCCCCTCCTTCAAGCAACAACTGTCCGAGAGGTTTCGCAAACAAAAAACAACTTCGGGGGCTTTGATCAAATTGTAAGATTAGGTCGAGGGAGGAGAAAAATTAAAAGTTTAAAAAATAGAAAATCGTCGAGAGCCGAGATGATGGACGTGCCCGCGGGCAATTATTCCGCTCCGCATAATACGCCGCGCGCACCGTGGTCTCGAGTACGGCGAGGGACGGTTTGACGTTGATAAAGGCATTCATTGATGCTGTAATCTCGTCTCTTCTGAATAATCGGACCAAAACTCAATTTCCGGTTTGCTCTGCCGTCGATATCTACCTGTGCTACGGAGCTTTCCTCCCCCTGTGCACCAGCGGCCAGAGCACGCTGCCGCAAAGACCCGAAGCAATCTGAATAATAGCGTAGGCGGACAACTGACAATGAGTTGGATGCCAAACCGACCACCGAGCAAGGTGCCGGAGCAACCGCCTAGATTCGGAACTTGGTGTTCGAGCATATTTATCATACGTATACCTGGATACTCGACCCAAGATTGGAACGGTAAATTAATTTTAAGGGGCATCGGGGATTTTTTTTTTCCTTAAATTTATAACTTTTCACGTCGCTGTGATTTCGCGAAGATAATTTTTCGTGATATAGTAGCGGTTTTTTGGCGTTCCGTTCGGTCGTTTCTTAATCAGTATATCCTATCCATTTTCTGGCTTCAATCGAGACTAGAATTTTCTGTGGCTAGGTAGCTGGCTTTGGTGGTCTCAGACATTTGTATGTACACATCGTGTAGCTATGCTTGTACGGTAGGATACCTATGAACATTCGTATATCTCCCTACTCAGCATCGTTGCCATTATTTCGGACTCCTTTGTTACTCCTGAAAAGAATCATTAATCAGCCGTGTTATTGACGTACCTCTGCCTACTTCCCGGTTCCCCGAATCCCGAATGTTACGAAACTGAAGTGAGGCTCCGCAACTATGATCATTGCCAAGTCTTCATACTCCTCCCACCGTCGATGCGGGCCGAAAAGCTTTTCAGACCTTCGCTCATTACCCTTAATAGACGCAATGCGAGCCCCCGCATGCTTCGAATCACTTTCCCTCGTCTAATCCCTCTCATTGATTTTTCCTTCAACTCCATCGCGTGGAACTCGTTGAAAAATTTCGAAGCGTCGTTTGCATCGTTTTTCGAGTTTTTTACAAAATAAAAAATTGACGACCCCCCTAAAGTTTTTGCCCCATCAAATCTCTGCGGAGATCACGAGTTGGGTCTTCCCCAGATAATACAGTAGTCGCGTTTCAGAATCCAATCGAAACCTCCGCCATAAAACACCAGAGTGATTGGACGTAACGCGGTAATTGAGGTCAAGGTGTAACGCTACAACGACCCCATCATCCCTGCCGGGGATTACTAGCGAACGTTTTCGTGGCTGAGAAAACTAGGGAAAGAGAGGGGGGGGGGGGGGGGACAGGATTGAAATAGCTCGACGGCTCGTCTCTAGAGCCAAAGTTGTGGAATCTTATTTTTGAAAGTAAAAAAAAATATTCGGAGCCGGGGGCTGAGGAGTTGCCGTTTTTTTATATTTATTTTTTTTCTTAGCTCAGAAAGGCGCGGGTTTTGGTGAATCCAATCTCAACCTTAGCTGGGTTATGCTCTATTTGAGAATCAAGTTTGTTGTAGTTTAACTCTGACGTACCCTCTTCTTCCTCCTCCTCGCTCTCGAAAAGCGAGTAAGAGTTATCCGAAACTCCCGAATCCGGATGGTTAGATTTTGCAGGCGTTGCCACTTTACTAATCTCCAAACTTACCGACATCCCTCTATGCCTGCGCTTCCCTAAAATCATTCCTTCCTTTCTACCCTCAAACTTTCATTCACTGCATCGGCACGAATACCGCGAGACGAAGCTAGTTATGTTTCCCACGATTTTTCCCGAGGCATGTATGGACGTTCAGGGAATATAAAGGTCCCCTAAATTTCAAACTTTGGGGCGCGAATGACACTCGATTTTTGTTTTTTCTTCGTATTTTATTAAAGTAAGGGGTAGCTTTCCGATATTCGCTGTTCCTTGGTTTTTATTGAGTGGGTGAAACGACCCGTTCTTCTACTCGGTACGACTGGGGGGGACAATACACGAATAATTGAACCAAAGACATCGTCTTAATTACGAACGTGTATCTCGAAATTTTACGAGAACGAGGGGGAAAAAGCTATGTTACCTGCCCCTCGGCAGAGGATCATCAGCTTTCGCTGGAAAATCCACAGTTCACGCCTTGTGGCCGTACGTAACGAGTTAGTTTTTTTCTTTTCTTCTTAAACTCAATTGAAATATATTTTTACACGTTATCAAATTTTACCGGCTGTTTGTGAATTTCGCGTATTGTGTAATTGCAAAAACCGCAAGTACGCGGCAAGAAGATATTAAACATCGTATAATACAAACCCGCATCTCAAAGAGTGATGGATCTTGGGAACGCCAAGTTGAGTTGAGTTATGCCCGGTTAGTTTCCTTGAAAATTAAATTTCCAAGTTCCGCATGCTAAACTAGGTGCAAGTAAGTTCCTTCAACTAGATTACCAAGTAATAGTTGTTACCTGGTGTGCGGAGACTGAAGTGACCAATATTCACGTATACGTAATATCCATATCCCCGTTTACCTGTCCCGAATATATTCATCAAGAAATTGTGCGAGCAAAACTCAATCGATCCATTTAATTTCCAAGCAACATAATCCCGGACAGATTCTGGAGTAGAACGAAATAAGAAAATACTGAAAGAGTGAATTTTTTTTTTTCTCGACACGTTGAATTCCGCATTGAAAATATCACGACCAGTGCGATTTGTACACCTGCTATACGACTTCCTTTTACCATTCGGCTCATCATTGGTAACACAATTTACCCGTCCCTCTAATGGAATCCCTCCGAGGATTTCATAATGATGAGGGAGATAACGCGCGTGATATTTGAGCTCTTACAAGATCTCCGTAATGCGTTGAAATATATTTTACCCTCCCATCATCGCTGTGTCGTAGATGTTCGCCGCTGTATTACCTGAATGAAGTTAAAAGTTGTTCCACTTTTTTCCCCATCCTTTTTCTGTTTCCTGTGTATTTTTCGTACAGTATTTTTCTCGCAAAACTGTGTCCTCCGTCGAGTAGTGTAAATGAAGAAAACTTTTTCGTTACTACGCGTCGTTTTTTCCAACGACAATGAGCTTTTTCCCCCGAAAATAAACTCTCGTAAAAATGAAGGCCCTCGCATATATACTCGAATGTCTTCCGGTTGTCGGACGAATTTTTCTACCGATTTATTTTGTACATATAATTTTGATTTTAGAGCGAGTGAAAAATTACTGCACGAAAGCGTCGCGAAATGTATAAAAATAAATAATGCGTATCGGCAGTCTTAGCGATTTGGGAATCGTGTCACGAATAATTGGACGAAAGGCTTTTTAAAATTGTGTAATTAAATATCTCAGTCACGAATTTCGTCACCAATCATGAAACGTGAAAAAACGTAACGAGTTAACGTTGGCAAATTCATACTTGATATTCAATCCGCGAACGGGGTGGAAAACAGTTCGCGGCAGAGCTCCTCTCCCTTTCGTTTATTCGGCAATGCGTGAGAAAACTCGATCCTTTTCTTCTTCATTTTTTTTTTTTAATTTTTTTTTTTCTCTCTACACTTAGTTATTTGTCAGCTCCGTTTCTCGGTATCGCGGTAAGTCCGCCCACTCGCTGTATTAATTTGCGAATGAAAAATTCCTTTCTCTTTATCTCGTGCTATGAGATTGAGCGATGCTCGCTGCTTATATATTTAGGGGAAAAGTCTCGCATTGGCAGTTCGTAGAAATTGTTTTCCGCCAAACTTTCAGAGCTCACGGTTATATCAGGTAAACGTCGCCTCCTCGCTCGGTGATATTAGTCAAGTTTAAGAACAGCAATTTTAAGAGTTTGGATGCCCCGCTTAGACTTAAAGATATTAAATTTTAGCGTCAAGTACTTTTTTCACGAGCTATCCACACGTGCCTCTGGGAACTGTTTTAAAAAGTTGCTGTATATCCGAGATGGTTTTTACACTTCATCGTCGTCTCGAATCTCGTTCCACGTCTTCTAAACGACCATAAAAATAGCGCGCAGTTTTTCGCTCGCTGATAGAAAGTCTCGAACCACGTTATCGCCATCGGATACACTCCGGAGGTCCCGGACAAAAGAATCTTTGAAATCCAACGCGCAGGTTTTGCGGTCACAAAACACTGTGTGCGGAATTCTATCCACGCTCCTCCCCCGAGTGATTTACCCCTTTGCGGGTGAGCAGGTTAGCACCACGTATAATTACCAGTATATACAAATATTAATCGCAGTTGCTAATTAACCGAATAGTTCACGGGGTTCCTAACACGCATAGTTTCTCAGGCTGTTACCAAATTTCGATTCGAACAACGCGCTTCGACCGAAAGGAAATGAAATACCGCTAAACTCAGGTTATAAAGTAGCTCGAACAGCAGCAGCAGCAGCACCACGGGGTAAGTCGGTAAATCGTCCTGCGATGGGGAAGCATCTGAACTTTGAAACATCCCGGTTCACGGAGCATTTGAATTATCGCGCGACGCGGCGGGAAATCGCGCATTCGTCAAGCGTTAGGAGAATTAAGATCTACGGACTCCGCAGAGGTGAGGAGATCTTCAAGTCGGAACAGACGGCGGCGGGTGTTTTAGGGAATGATGAAAACAAATGCGTTAGGTATACACCAGCTTCGGAGCCCCGGCTACAAGACGCCGCGTCCTGCAACTCGGCGAGTAGAGAGAAATTGATGATGAAATTCGCTTACCTCCTTCGGGGAAAATTTCATTTTAGTTATCAAAGTCTCTCTATCCTTTGTCCTCGGGTTCGAACGACGACGGTGATGCTATTAGACCAGACGTCACCAGACTTCCAACGTTTCGTTGGCGACGAAGAGATGAAACGAGACCTGACTATCGTATACGCGACCTCCTTTCTTATAGGTGTACAATATGCCGAATAGGTAACATATATTATCGACATTCAAAAACTGAAGCAAAGTGCTTTTCATTAAAGATATCATTACATTTTTACATCATATATAATGTTGGTCGCGTCGAATATATCCTGCGGAAGTACACACAGCAGTCGAAACTTCGACCGAACAAAGTTAACACCCTGTGGGAATACACGAAAAGTTCGGTAACTCGAAATCTTTGTCGTTTTAGCTTCTCCTGCAGATTCGTCTTCGTCTTTTCCGCCTACTACATCTTTGATGTCGTGTCACTTGGTCTCGAGCCTTCCGCAAACACATATATCGCCATTGCCGAACCACAACCAATTAGAGGCAAACCTCAAGGACGATGCGAGGTCGACCCTGATGGGAACCCTGATTGGCGGCGTCCTTTCACAAGGGAAAGTGAAGAATGAAATCTGATTTTTCGCCTGTAAAAGATACTGCGTGGGTCAAAAGGTTGTACCAGCTTCGGAGAACGTCAAGATAGTTTCGACATTTTTAGGAGAACACTTATAAACAGGATGTCAATTCTTGGTCTTGAAATCGCAAAAATCTTAAGGGCTATATCTTGGATTTTTTTTCGATTTTTGGGTAAAAAATGAAGTATTTTTGAAATTCATCGCAGGACACTTTTCTTACATATTTTGACCTCAGGGACACGAATCCGTCAATTAAATTGAACCAGGAATTAATCCCATCGAGATATCTTCATTTTTTCACTCTTCAGAGCGATAAATTGACGATAACTCGATCACTTCAACAGATAGATCAATTTAGCTTGCAGATTCGGGTTCCTGAGGTCAAAATACATAAGAAGAGTGTCCTGCGATCGATTTTAAAAATACTTCATTTTTGGCCCAAAAATCAAAAAAATCCAAAGGGGTATACCTTAGATTTTTGTCGATTCTGGGGTCAAAAATGAAGTATTTTTAAAATTGATCGCAGGACACTTTTCTTACGTATTTTGACCTCAGGAACACGAATCCGTCAACTAAGTTGAGCCAGGAATTAATCCCATCGAGATATCTTCATTTTTTCACTTCTCAGAGCGATAAATTGGTGATAACTCGATCATTTTTATAGATAGATTAATTTAACTTGCGGATTCGAATTCCTGGGCTCAAAATACATAAGAAAAGTGCCCTGCGATCGATTTTAAAAATACTTCATTTTTGACCCCAGAATCGACAAAAATCTAAGGTATACCCCTTTGGATTTTTTTGATTTTTGGGCCAAAAATGAAGTATTTTTGAAATCGATCGTAAGACACTTTTTCAATGTATTTTGACCTCAGGAACACGAATTTGTAAGCTAAATTGATCTATCTGTAAAATTGAAAAAGTTATCGCCAATTTATCACTCTGAGAAGTGAAAAAATGAAGATATCTCGATGGGATTAATTCCTGGCTCAATTTAGTTGACGGATTCGTGTTCCTGAGGTCAAAATACGTAAGAAAAGTGTCCTGTGATCAATTTTAAAAATACTTCATTTTTGACCCCAAAATCGACAAAAATCTAAGGTATACCCCTTTGGATTTTTTCGATTTTTGGGCCAAAAATGAAGTATCTTTTAAATTGATCGTGGGACACTTTTCTAACGTAGTTTGACCTCAGGAACACGAATCTGCCGATTAAATTGAGCCAGGAAATAATCCCATCGAGATATCTTCATTTTTCCACTTTTCAAAGCGATAAATTGGCGATAACTCGATTGATTCTATAGATAGATCAATTTAGTGAGTAGATTCGGATTCCTGGGCTCAAAATACGTAAGAATACCCCATAAAATCAACTAAAAAAAAATGTTGAATTTTGACTTCGAAATCGAAGAACACCAAAGGCTACAGTCTTTATATTTTTGCGTTAACTAAAAGAAACAAGAACTAGTGAAGACATAACTAAAATTTTTGACCATTTTTAAATTAAAATTATCACATCCGATAATTCGATCGGTTAAAGGTATCAGAATTGGCGGTTGCGAATAGCCTGATAAATAGAGAGGACGTGGGTTAAATTCGGAATTGAAATTTGAAATTCGGTAGTATTCGGATGTGGAATCCCTGGGATCTGTGCCCGGATGCCCGGATCCTGTGATGATTGTGAGTTGGGAATCTCCTCCCCAACTTGAGTATTCAGCAAAACGTAAGGCGAAGTCCGCCATCATTGAAAGATACCAAGGGGCTTCGGAAAGATATTCATCTCGTAATACATACCCACAGGTATATACGTACATAATTTGTACACACCTATACATTTGGTCAGAAATTGAGGGGCTGGATTCTCACAGGGGATTTGCAACCAACCTGCAGATATATCCTCTCGAATCAAAGACCACAATTTTAGCAAAACGGATCGTGAACTGTCTGTTTCCCTGCCTGTCCGCATCGGCTGATGGGAAAGCAAAGACCTAAAAGGTATCTATTTTCCAGTCGGAATTCGTATCAGGCCAGGCACTGATTTTTCACAAAGGAAAAATCATCTCTTCCTCTGTGTCTTTCATTTCCTCTTTATTTTTTTATCGACCATTCGGCACTGCGATGATTTGTAATTATCGTAGAGTTGGCTAAGGGCGTAATTTCCGACGCTCTCACTTGATCCTCATTCGTCGCGAGTCATTGATATTGAAAATTATGAGATATCGAGCTTGTTAATATTTTCCGAGGTTTTCACAATTCCAACGTCATCTCATAACGGAGAGAATTTATTAGCCTGTACGCAAACACTTCGCGTCTTTCCAACCTACTACGGCTGCCTTCGAGATCCCAGCTGCAGCCTTATTGTTCGTCGCGCATCGTACGTTATAAATTCCAGCGTTTCTTCAGCGATCGCGCAATAAATCCTTTATAAAAATTGCGAAGAATTTGTAAAATTCGATAAATTTTCTGCGAACAGGGACAGGAAACGAGATTCCAATTATTGCAACCATGTATGATTTACGTCTCCTAGGCGAACAGATGCCTCTTGTATAAGTTATCCATATGCATGGGTAAATTTATTATTCGATACGTACTCTGTCGCCCGTAAGACCCTGCCGTTGACCGTCAAGGTCATCGCTGTGCAAAGTAATCTCGCTTTCGATGCGCGCGTTTTATGTAACGCAGAAACTACTTCGTCTGAAATTTCGTCTTGGAAACTTTTCCCCGTGTATGAATTCTGGACTAAAACGATACTCCCGATCCTACTCCGCAGGGATTTATAAAAGGGTACTCCGAGCATCTTTCATGCGTAGAATGCACCACGTACGTATGCTCCGAACAAAAGACGTATCCGGAATTCCTTTTCTTCTCTCCTCCATTTTCTTAATCTTTTTCTTTTTTATCCTCTCTCAGAATCCATACGGCACGACCGTGCTAAGGTTTGAAATTACCCCCCGCCGACCCATAGGTACGTTGCCCTGTCATAAAACCGTCTCGATCGAGAGAAATCTGGACGTCGTCTTATATAGGAATGCTAAAATACCTTTCGCAGCCTTGCCACGAAATATCTTCTCTAGAATTCATGAACCGCCGCTTCTCGCGGTGCCGTTCGATATTACAGCACAGTTATTATAATTGCAAGCCGGTGCTGCCGAAGCTGGGGTATTGCGTCGTCGAATGTTAAATAGCTTGCTCATTATTACAGAGCCTCGTTACGGATCCAAATTATGTGCCGTTCAAGGACCTTAGCATTTTCTCATTGCTTTGGAGAGACTTTATTTTTACACGTCTTTAACGGCGTCGTACCGTTCGTACGGGTGTATTTCCACGGGACGGGGTGAAAAGATCGGGGAAAAAATCAGCATAACTTCATTACAGAACAAAACTTATTCAGTCTCGTTCCATACACCACATGCGACACCGGCAGGGCAGTGGCTATCGAAACCCCAAAGTTATGTATATTATTCGTGACCCTCCCGTCCGCCGGCGTCATTTAGCCAAAAACTCGCTCGCGCGGGTCTATTTCGCAGGAAATTTCCATTACAATTTCAAATCATTCGATGCTGTTAAAGTTTATTTAACACGCGAAATTATGGAGCTTCGCACGAGCACGTGATAATTCGAATCTATGAAGGTAATTAACAGACCGTGGTTATTGTGTCTGATTTAATGATGATGTGCGAAGTATCCAAATTATGTTGTACTCGTATTATTTTTTTGATATTATTCCGCGGCTTCATTCGCCCGTACGAACGTTGTAATTATTCTTTAGGTGACTGTGCGAAATTATTCTCCTTGTGCTCTCGGAACGCGTTATAAACTTTTGCCGAGTTTATCAACGCTTTTAGGGGTGCAAAAAGATCGATCAGGAAAAGAGAAAATTCGTTCTTTTATCTTCATAACGTGCCTCGCTTTTTTTTTGGGTCGGATAATTTGGTGCGAATTACGTTAGTTTCTTATAGATATCCGACTTTGATTCGGTACAAAAGTTGCGGAGGTGGTACGGGGCTGGAGTGAGAAGAAAAACTATATGGTGAGACATTCGCGTTTTTATACCAACCATCTTATTATCCAGTTTATACCGACTCTTATGCCTGAGGATGTTAACGAAGTTCGGCGCATTAACTGCCTCGTAAAACGTATTTGGTAAATAGCGAAATTGTTCTTGACATTCAGAAGTTCATATTTATGGCCGTTTACTTTCGCTACTCGGAACTTTTATTTTTATTGTAAAAAGTAGGTAAGACACCAACCGAGAGCCGGCTTTGAGCCCGTCAAGTCAAATAAAAGAAGAAGAAAGAAAGAAAGACAAATACTTCACGGAACTCCGAAAGACAAAGAAAATCATTATTATATACATCCGTAACGCGAATCTGAAAAATGTCCCTATCACTCGTCTCGCTGTCAATAATTGGATTGAAATTTATTTAAATGCGTGCATTTCCGCAACCTCCGAACAATGGTCCTCGGCCTCGTTGTCCGCAATTTTTGAAAAAGCTTCGCGTTGGAATCCAGAATTTCATAAATAATTTCGTGTTAAGAGGCCATCGGGGTGATATTTTTGCGATTATCTGGATTCCCGGACACGGTGTAGGCTGGTGTAATACTCCGCGTACGGCAGAAGCGGCGGAAGAAATGGTTTTGTAATTATCACTTGTCTAGAGAGAGATGGGAAATTTACTACGGCATAAATTTGTATTCCATTCCGGTAAGTGCAAGTATAATCGCGTGGTATGCGAGCTCCGTGAAGGGAAAGGGAACGTTTTGAGTGCTCGTCTCTCAAACGAGACGCGCGCGGTGGCTTCGAGCGACTGGAAACCGTAAGCTCGAAGCTCTCGTATTGGGGTAGGAAGATAGCGAGGAGGGTGGCGACGCGACGAGTCACGGAAAGCGGAGAAGAAAAGGACGGTTGAAATTACCACGACGCGACCGGAAATGAGAAAGATGACGGTACGTTATAACGTGCCCATCTACCCTACGCTCACCACCCGTGCATACACGTTAAAGCATTAGTGTTCCCTCACCGAGGGTTGAGGTCGCATTGATTTTGTCTAGACAGGAGTACCGGCTCTTCCCTCTTCTCATCTCCCTGCGTCCGTTCCTATATATCTGCCTACGCCAAGGGATGACGATGCCGTGCCACCAGATACCACCGAGACAGCCAATCGCTGACGTTACCAGCCTCCGCGTTCCTTTCATTTTATCCTTCACTTGCGGATTCCCAAACAACTCTTGCACCTATATCGCGATTTTATTCCTCTTCCTCGATCCTCGTTCCTATCTTCTTTTTTTTTTTTTGTTCTTTCATTCATCTACTTCTGTGGTTACAAGTGTCCCTATCTACCCACCCTCTCGTTTTATTGCCTTCAAAAGGATTCGAATCTTATGTCTCTTTTTCCCTTCTGTTACAGGTAAGTACTTGGATCGAGTTGATTACAGACACATCGAGGTATAGGAAACATCTATCCCCGGCTACTGGGCGCGTAAGTGCTCTTGACATAAAAAAAAAGTATTGCGTTGTGCCGCAACAGCAGAGGCAGTATGACCCATAAAACTAACGTTCCAGTAAACATTTTCGCTCCCGCAAAGAGTTGCATCTGTACCCGTAGCTGCCGGTGGTATACGGAACGTAGCGGGTATTCGCGTATAGGTACATTTATTTTCATGCATATACATATAGATCTATTTATTTATATGTGAAACGTACGATGCCCGCAGCTGTCGCAGCCAGTTTGCCTACGTACATCCATCCGTAGGTATGATAGCATAACGTGCATACGTTATATACCTACGGCTATGCTTGCATGATTATTTGATGCGACTGGGTTCGTTAATGAACGTAATTACTGCTTACTCTCGGTTCGAAGGCAGTTTTAATTAAATCAAGGCAATCGGTGAATCACCGGTTAACGCGACGCGAAACCACAGCCACACGATTTGTTGTCTGCATTTCGATACAAGCCGATCTACGCGAGTATTATATATACGTGCGCGTAATACCCGCGTCCGTTAGCCCGTGCACCTGCGGGTGTCGCAATCAATCCACTTTGCAATAATTAAAATCAGTCGTGAGTTATAGCGTATTAGTCGAGGATTATGCGTACGCGACTACATTTTTTTTTTCGTTCTCCTTTTCAATTTTACCAAAATTCTTTATTCATTTGTGCGTGATTTTTTTTTATTCATCATTTTCCAAGTTACAGAAAATGATGGAACCGCGCACGAGAGGCGAAGCGCGGTAATCCCTTCGATGACGGGTGCCTTCTTTGGTTACTCGTACGTACCGTGCGACATCCGTGAATGCAGATTTTCACCTTTGGTAGACCTTTCTATACCAGACGGAAATCAAACCACCGGTTGCTGATATGATTAAAGCCGGGCTGCAGCCCTGCTGATTAAATGGAATACGGATGAATGCGTATCGCAACTATTCAGCCTCGCGCTTTTCGCGACTAAACCGGCGGATCGAAATTGTTTAATTCATATCTTGATCCCATAGAAATCATGGGTAATTTCGGAACGCGCAACGCGCACCGAACTGGGTTTCATATTTTCTTTTTTTTTTTTTTACATTATATTTTTTCACCGCGCCGCAGTCTTACCTAGAATTTTATCAGAATGCACGATTTTCTGCTCACAATTTTCGCGAAACTGTTGCAGGTCTGCGGAGCATTATTTCTCGTTTTCCTGAATACCTCGAAGAATGACAAAAAAAGAAAAAGAAAAAAAAGGGGGGGAAAAAATAACAGTCTGCGACGAGCCTTCGAGACACCCGGCTGATAGTACATCGAGCGAATACACGTGAATAATGAAAACGTATGTGAGCATCATTTGCATTGTTACGTGTGTCTAGATGTCGGTGTAGTACATGCATTGCACAACCATATACTCGTGTATGTGCCTCTGCAGCCGTTTATGGTATACATACCATATCGTGCGAGCTCGTCTGCTTTCTCTGGGCATATGGGTAAATATCCGGTAATATTCACATGTACGCGGAGAACGCGGCACGTGCCCCCGGCAAACTCGCGACAGTCAAGAACTCGGAGGCCTACGTCGGATCGTTCGTTTCGTACCCCGCAATATCTCCTACGCAAGGGATGCGAGAGGGGCCGGTGACGGAACGGGTGATGAAGTATTCACTCGAGCGAAAATAGCCACAGAAAGGGCATTTCTGTGCAGAGCAACGTGCCGCTGCTACTTTTTCACCCCCTTCATCCCTCGGCTCCATCCACCGATGTTGACGGACGGTTTCGTTGTTTCGAGAGCTCGAGCACGAGCCGCTCTATCTCTACATCCTTTTCTCCCCGCCGTTTTTCTTGAGGGGGATGCAGCTTAAGCTTCCGTGCGGCTTAGCGTTTCTCTTCCCTCCGTTCTCTTCGTACGTTTTCTCTCCGATCCACCCTTTCCCGTCGCTTGTGCTGTCGCTTTCACCGCCGCTAACGTTTTGTTCAAAGTTTAACCCAGCCTTAACGAAGGTAATTATTGTTTGTGCACCGGCGGAACTTGAAGTCCTTTCCAGCTCCTTTGGCTACCGCGTTATTTAACAAATTATCGACTCCGCTACGACGACCACGACGATCCTCCCGTCTTTCATTTGATATAGAAAATCCCTACGAACATTGTAATTACCTGACCTAATCCCACTCCCCACGTTCACCACTCATATTTCGAGTATCGCGGTTAGAGCCCGGGATTTTTTTAGCCGATTGTTCGCCGAGTCCGTGACGTTTTCTCAACCTTTCTTCCGAGTGTTCTTGGATGGAAAAAGTACCCGGTGAAGAAGGAAAGGCGGCAATTCTATGTCAAGTGATAACGAGCCACGTTAGAGAAGATACGGAGGACTGACGAGGGCCCTGCGGAGGCCGCGCAGGTATAGCGGCGGACTCGACGAGGTCCGTACGAGGCTAATTAGTAATTAACTTGAAGGGTGTAAATTGGTAGGGTGCACGTTTGAAAGTCCCGTGTGGGGAGCAGGGTTGAGGGGTTAAAAGGGTTGACGAGGTAAAACGTCACACCTGTCAGATCGGCTTCCGGTTTTTTTACGAGCGCGCTCACGAACTTATGACGTCAATTATGAACGACCGTGGTCGCGGCGACCGTGACCTTTTAATTTTTAAGATCCGAAGAGAAGACGCGAAATTCTGTATTCGCATCGAGTTCCGGTCATCGCTATAAAAATTTATACTTTCGTCGACGATTTTTCTATTCTCTCGTTTTTATATTTCATTCGATGGAAAATCGTTGACCTGGATGGTCCATGATTCGGACGTAAAAGCCGTATAAGTCGATGCTAGTGCACAAGTCGTTGCGTTTAACGACACGAAATTTTTAAAGAAAATAAATTTCTGGGACATACGTGTATGTAACACGTATGTGTATTGTATTTCTCTCTCTGGACTAGTGACATTTAATATAACGCGTGAGTTCATCGTACGTATTTAATTCAATCGACCTTTATATCATCCGAACCGTGAATCCGTACGGAGCGCTGTTCGTTTTATCTATTTTAATTATTACATACACTAAAAACTCGGGGTAACCATCTGTGGAGTATTTTTATTTATTTAATATGCGATGCGATGCAATGCGGCGGATGGTACAGTGAACGACCAGAAAGCTAGTGCAGAGCGAACGTGTATTTATACAAAGAATGGTGTCGCGTGATAATTTTATCACTTTATATTCCAGTATTCGTTTAAAAGAACTGAGGATAAAATACGTAAAAAGTTGAGTAATTTTTTCAACGGTTATTCACACATCAAGTGCGATTTCATACATTCGTAATTATTTCATCCACTACTTCCGGCGGTGGTGATTCAATCATAATTTTAACTACTTTTTTAAGTTTTATGAAGAATAGATATTGTGCCGAAGCGAGGTAATTTTTCATTATTATTTTTTTTTCATTACATCGGAACGACGTCGTTTATTTTTAATTATTATTAACCCTCAATCCAATTAATTATTTCTTTTCATAGCCGTTGCCTCATTTTCTTTCTCTTTTTTCTTTGGTATCCATAAATCATCGATGGACGCGCTCGCGGTATTTCCGTTATTTAATTATCGATATAACAATTATATCCAGTCGGACTTTTATCGCGCTTCTAATGGCCGGCGGCGGTTCTAAGCGATGAAGGATTTCGAGGTCAAGGTGTGAATTTTACTCTAACCTCGTGTCCCCTCCGAGAAGTCGTGGACCAATCAACCTCCATTGATACTTCCTACTCGACGTTGCGATTCAATTTCGTTAAATTAATTGACGATAAATCGCTAGTTTCAGATTCCGATCACAACGCAACAAAGCTATTTCGCAATTTTCCAGCAGTAAGAAAATACGAGGACGAACTAAGCCTTCCACAATTTTATTTATACCTCCTGCAACTTTGGGTGAATGGAACGAACAACTTTGATAGCCAATCGATGGAAATAATCGGAATTCGAGACACACGTCGGTGGGCTTAGAATTAACGCAGCGCAGTGCGGAAAAAGAGAAAAAATTAAACGGCTCGTTGGATTTCACGGGGTACGCAACCGTTCGGATACATTAAAAGGCCCCAGGGCTCACCGCTCGGTCCATAAAGCAAGGAACTGCCATAGTTTTAGCTGAAAACCGAGCAGGCTGCCTAGTTGCGAGTGTCGAAAATCGATCTATCTGAAAACATCGAGCTTTGCCAGATGCGCCCTCATCTTTTGTACGAGAAAAAGGAACGAAAATCAAAATACTGAAAGCACGAAAACCGTCGAGATATAAAGGAACATCTGAGGCCGCGACTAATTACAGGATTTTAGTTACATCGGACAATGAATGGTATCTAAGCATCCGTTGAGCAAGAAGAAATGAAATCATTTCTACCTCAGTTCCTGGGAGAGCATGTTTTTCGATGATGAGGGAAAATTGGGGAAAAACGTACAGACGCAACAATATACGAGTACATCTTGGACATGAATGAAACGAATAATAGAAGAAAACTCTGATTAATTTCAGGCAAGCGAGGGCACGATAACGAGATCGAGAACGAAGATCAGCGAAAACCGATACAATCTTCTGGATCTGACGCGTATGCTTATCAAGATTTCGCCCAGGGTTACTCCGAGCAGTAAATTAATTTGCGCGCGAGTCTGTTTCCTTTATACCTTTTGGAAACAATAATATAACGCCGAGAGAAGTTATTATCTCCGCGTTCTCCTCGTTGCGAAATGCGAAGGGTTTATAAAAGAGCTCTACCACCCCACTCGGAATCTAGTCCATAGATATACTTTTCAATAATTAGTTTACCAACAATGAACGGATATCGAGATATCGTCTAATTAGTTAGCAATAATCGCTAATTAATTATAGCTCTTGAGACGCTTCGAACTGCAGGTAGACGTTTATGAGCCCGCGAGCGTAGTACAGCCGCAGTTTATCGTCCGTCCGACGATATACCAATAATCGATGATATTGGCTGGCAGTCTTCTTTGCTACGCGGCGAGACGCCTCCAATGAATAATGTCATTCTAAAACAATGCGTTATCATTAACCATTATCGTAGTCTTCCTCTCGTTGCATTAGATAAAATGAAAAGAAGGTACACGGTAGGCTACGGTTCCAATAGTTTTCAGGTAAAAATTTCGCGCGAGTTATCTCGTGAAATTACAGATGCGATTTATCGGAATATCGCAGACAGGAGACAGGTGACACTGCAGTTTTTCACTTTTCGTCTCTCCCCGAGATACTTGATCCTCGGCAAATTTGTTGCCTGCGCATGCGGCTACATATTTGCATAATAGAAATATCTACTTTGACGCTACAACGAAGAGTGCATACCTATCTCACCGTGTTAGTTTCTCAACTGAGGTATGCAGCTTCTTATAGAAATTGTTATTCGAACGACGATCCTCGCCGCTCTTTCCATCGTTGAAAAGAAAATAGCACGGTAGGGGTGCATAAACAACGGAAAACCCTTAATTATTTTCTGAACAATGATATTCATCTCATCGTGTCATAATTGCTTCTTCTTTTATACCCTTCTCCTCAACTCCGACGGATCGTCGATGAGATGAGTTGATAAAAATATTGAAAAATAAAAAAAAAAAAAGGAAAAACAGAAATTGGACGGGAGAACCGTAGCGTGTCCTGTGAAAGCGGAGGAGGCACTCGCGCGTGGGTTTTTTTAAGCTCTTCTCGAACTTCAAATGCGCGTTCGCGGATTCACCCTTCTATTCTTCGCCCTTCGAGGGAAGAATGAATGCGAAATCTGCATCCGTTCAAATCGTTTGTTCCTCGACTATCGATTGCCTGGGTCACGGTTGAGGACCAACTTCCACCGTTGACTCATCCTCGCAGAGGGGAATAGGGCCATCCCCTGAAACATATGAGATCTATAAAACGAAAAACTCATAACACTGTGTCTGCACACTGCGTACCTCGCAATATCCGCGTTTTTGAATATTCCGGGAGAGTGGAGTAAATGAGGTACGTTCTTCAACAATACGGCGCGTGTTGAATTTTTCATTTTCACGTAGATTAACGGGAAATAATTAATTCCCTTCGACGGATTAAAGCCAACGACGTACCAGCTCCGAGTTTAATTACCAACCTGCCGCGGTGGTGAACTGTTTTCGATTATTATAAATTCGTGATATTAGTTATGTTCAGACGCAAACAGCGAACACAAAATGTAAACCATAAAGCAGGGTAAATGTGTCGATAGCAAGGCTTCTCTGCGGTAAAACAACGACGGCTCTATCGTTGAGCTGGATTAAGTTACCGAAGGTTCTTACAAAGGACCAGAAAACAACTTGGAAAAATTGGAACACCATTCGTTCTGTAGTGTAACGAAAAAAACTCGTTCCATACAATTCGCTAAATTTTTTTTGAATGACACTCGGAGATTCGGTCGACACTTTCAAGTTTTGGTACCTCTTAAACTTAGTTGTCAGGCACTTATAAGAGTGCGGAACTTCCCTACGATTAATCTACATAAAAAGGTTTTAGATCTACTTAAATCTTAAATAATGCGAAGTCGTTGTTGAAAGCGAGTACAGAATATAACCGTTGAACAGCGTGACGTTATTCCAAGTTGGAATCGTAGTTGGAGTTGGAGTTGGAAATTAGTGATCTTATTGCATTTCTCATTTCTTTCCATTCGAGTAATTAACATCCAAATTACTGTTGCTGGTGCAGAACCAAGATTATACGGGTTTTAATTCCGGAAACATTATCGCCGGTCGAACTAAGGAAATAAAAAGGGAAATAATTAAACGAAACCTGGGAAGAAAAAAAATCGGGGATGCTTGAAACTGAGAATGATCGAGATTTCGATTCGAGTTCACCGTCACGGTACTGAAATTTTTTGGTATAGAAAAACATACGTGTAGATATTACTTATGCGCCTACGCGCAATTTGACTTTTATAGTATAAAGATCATCTTTATAAATCAACATCAGCTAGGGGTACTTCCGTTGATACCGATCCGGGAAAACAGCTCGTGTTAGATTTCGCCCCCTTCGAAGAAAGTGGGAAGAATACGAAGAGGGAGGCCCTTTCCCTACCAGGCTTTCTCTTTCTCTCTCTTTCTCTCTCTCTCTTTCTCTATTTTCTCGGCGCCCAGTCGGTCGAAGGCTCCACGTACCTCCGTCCCCCAGCGTCCCGGCGCCCTGCGCCGCGTCAGTCAACTCGTGATTCACTCAGTATCGTCCCTGCGGCTGCCTGAACCAAGCGCGTCGACGTTACGTTGCCCGGCATCAACCACGCCGGTCCTTCGCAACAACCCTTGAAGGCATCCGCGTCTCGGTATTACGCACATCCATCGGGGCATTGAATGACGAAGTAGTCGAATAGACGTCGAGCAAATAGTTAAAAGTGTGCTATCGGGGCGTCGTACCCTTCGCGTCCTTTGCCGTCAAGGCCAAGGGTGTGTCGCAGTGCTCGGTAAAAAGGTTGCAAGTCCTGCACTCTTGGAATATAAAACCACCGCGCCCTAAACGCCGAAGCAAAGGAGGGGAAGGTGGAAAGGAGAAGGGCGAGTGGCGGCGAAGTGAGGAGAGAGAAAGGGCAAGGACCTGTGCTTGCAAAGTGCTGTGAAACATTCTAAGAGTTACTATACTACTCGTTACGTGCGTATACCTCGTTCTTATACTCTCCTGGATTTTTCCTTCGTTGAATGACTCGTAGTTGAGGTAAGAAAAAATCATAGAAATTACGTCGTTCCGAGTCACACTATATTTACAGTTTATAGTCGGAAACTTTTGGAGTATTATTTAGTGTGAAATCAGAGAAATTTCTTACTTTATGGTCGTGGAACTTAGATGCCTTGTCGCGTATCGGATAGATAACAAATTATCACCCTTATTTTTGAAGGGTCTTAAATGGCGACGAGACGTCAAATCGCTTTTAACAATCTCCGCGTCTATTTTTGAGCCGTGCCCTTCACACTTGCCGCTTCTTCACGTCTCCTTGACAACCCGACGCCCCGCTTTCCGCCAATACGCCATGTTGAAAACCGCGAGGGACGTCGAGTGTACCCTAAAACTCAATTCTAATTGTTTCGATCGAATATTCTTTCAGGAATAGCTCACATCCAGCACATCTTTTTCCGTGACTCCAGAAGCATGAAATAATCACATTTCCATCGAAATATCGGCAAGAGCGGCACCTTTATTCGTGCAAATATTTAAACACGCCCATAGTTCCAAAGAGATGTGTACCTACATGTATACCTCTACCAACACCCATTAGTTCAGTTGATCCAAGTTCCCATGCCATTCTATTTATCCAACGAGCTCAAAGGTCAGCTAAGCTTAGTGAAACACGCCCTGGTCCGTGCCACCATCGCCCCCACCGCTACCGATGCTGATGCTCCGATGCTTTTCCACTACACTTATATACCTTCTATTCTGCAGACCTCAAGTCCGAACCCTCGGGGCTCACCGATGTTTGCCTCGACGACTACGCGTTGCACGCACCAGGTATAAACGGAGGTCACAACATGCGAGGGTCGAATCCGGCACCGCAGGATTTGTCAGGAATCGCAACCCCCAAGATTAGCTGAAATTTCATGTGAATGGTCGATGAGTTGATTTCAGATTCAGTTTGACAATTTTTTACCGAGAACTCTATGTAGCGTAGAGGATGAGAGTGTAGGTTTTTTCCCCCTCAGGCACGCTGTTAATACCACTGTCAATTGAACGTGTTCTGTTACTCGTTATCCTAAAAGCATTGTTTGTCCTCGTACGGGAGGTAAGTTGTTTTACGGATTTTTTTTCTGTTGTTCGATAGATAGGCACGTACGTACGGGTACATCCGACAAATTAGTCTGCTTGTAATTCGCGAATTCCAACATTTGCGCAGATCAGGTTATGTAATTATTGTCATAAAAATCACCATGTTGCGGGAGGAGGAGGCGTAGATTTGAAAAATTATGAAAATCTGCTCTCCGGTTTTGCGGAACGCGAGTTCAACTTCAACATGAGTAAAAGTGATTTTTATCCCTCGTTCGGGTATGCCCTCGGAATATATTTTGGGGGTAGGTTGTACACGGCAAAAATATTCAAGGTAAAATAACAAATTTTCGTACCACCCAGTCAAGCTTTGTTCTGGAATGCTTCTGTCTCGGGCAAATTTCCCTTTGAACTTTGAGTCTCCGCTTAATATGGGCGGATGGATATGCGCCTATCTGAATTTTCTTCGTCTAGATCGACGCGAAATCCTGAATATATGATAATAGTAAATAACCAAGATCGGTCTTTGTCGTACCGGCGACCCAACTCTCTTTCGGATTTCTCGGAGCAGACTATAGGTATGAAACGCGAGTACAGAACTGAATTATTATACGATATTACAACAAGCAAATGAAATATGTAACGGAATATCCTGAAACTTTTCTTCGACTTTCCGACTGCGTTCGTGCCAAATAACAAAATTTAGTTAATTAACGGAGACTCGAAAAACACGTCGATATATAGGTACAATATTTCCAAGCTCTTGTTCATTTCCGAGCGAACGGAGACGTCGAGCTTTTCTTCGATCTTTTTGCTCATGGCTCGCGCATTATCCCTGAGAGTAAGAAAATAAGGCGGATAGGGAGCGACGCAATTTCGAATTTGGCATCCTTTCAAAGTTCGTCCTGTACGCGTTACGTGTTCCATTCGACTGCGACGTCGATGTGGCGAACTCGCACGGGAATAAATAACTAAAGATAAAGATAAACGACACTCTATAACGCTATACGTGCCCAGCGCCTGAATTATGCAATCGATATGACAGCTTCCGGTCCCCCGTGTGACAGTCGAGGACCACGAAGATTAATTCTGGCCAGTCCTCCGCTTCTTTCTCATTCTTTTTTTCTTTCCTTCGAGAATCATGTCGCGAATGTGTCTCTCTAATATCTTAAACAAGGAAAGTGAGCAGAAAAAAAGTTCCAATATTTTCGAACAACAGTTATTATTTCCAAAACGAATTTGGGAGTATACAGTGGCAGGTTTATTTTCAGAGTTCCTTATTATATCCTCATTATTTTATTGATACTTGTTCGTCATCTATGGTACTTGGAAGATATTTGATCTACAAAGTTCCTGCTTCTGTCCGCCGGTGTCTTGCGTATTTTGTAGGTAATGGTATAGGACGTACATATCTTGAAAAAACAAAAATCAACAAAAATTTTCAGTTGTATTTCAAGCGCGAAGCGATTCTCCTTCTTTTATAATAAATAAGAAATAATACATTTTTCTTTCGCAATTTAAAACAAAAAAAAAGCCAAACAACTTTTTTCCGTTCAGAGTTTTAACGAAGAATCGTCGTCGTATTTCATCTCATTCCCCTCGTAGTTGATCAATCACCGCTCGTTCGCTAACTGAAAGAAACTTATAGCAGCACCACCTGAGAAACACTCGGTGCAAACATCATTAGCCACCTCTATATCTCCAGCTGTAGTTTTCTCGTATCAAAAAACTTATAAATCTCTACCCCTCTACCCCCCTCCGAGAATGTATTACGATAACTTTTAATATATTTTTTATTTTTTTTTCGTTCACACTGCATATCTCAACGTGGCATTGTTCTTTTTTCTGTTTCAGGTAAGTCGACACGATGTCGAAAACATTCGTATATCTAATGCCTACCGCGGTGATTATTCTGAAAAGTGAGTAGCTGCAGCTGATTAATTTTTTGAGGAGAACTATCGTCGTCGTGGATATTCTTAATCGTGAATCGGTGCGGCCGGTTTTCCGGATACTTTCGGAGTTTGTCTTTTGAAAAAGTGGCAATCCTAAACTGCGGCACGGGGCGCGGGCGAAGTTTAATGAAAAAAACTAAAAGCAATTTATTTTAAAACCATCGGGAAACGGATAATCCAGCAGGTGTAAGTGTTAGGCCACCACCGCACCGTCGCCGCTTGTCGCAACGTCTGACTTGCCTTTTCCTTCGGAGGCGTCAGGCTACAACTTACTTGGGGTCAACCTAATGCGAAGTAAGCCAATTAAACCCTACAGTACGACTTCTTGATCCAATTCCGCAGGGTAGATGAGAGGGTTGGAAATCCATTCCTGACCGGAGTCTTGTACTTTTATTTTTTCAACTAAATAACAATAATGGCTGTACAGACGATACGATAAGAGCCATTTCAAACGAACTTTATATGTTCCTTTTTTTGTCATTCCGTTTGCCGAACGTCGCGTCGTTTTTCAAAAGATCGCTTATTACTCTATCTGTTTTCTTTTTATTAACCGGTATACATTTTTCTTTTCCGAAGGATATTAGCGCTTCGTTTCCCGGGGCGATGTCTGCAATTTTCTTTCGAATTGAAATATGAATCTGACGACCGATCGATCCGACTGATATCTAGTCTGGAAAATGAAATTCAGATTTTTATTTATTCATTTTTTTTTCTCTTCGAGTCCAACGCTACCAAGCCCATTTTAGATGAGTTCGGTAACTCATTATCGTTGCTTCGCTTGAAAAATTATTCACCTACCCGCCCCATCACGCTTTGCAAGCACTTTGTGCACACAGATTTGTGATCTACCAACTGTTGTATGACCCAATTACTTCCACGGGCGAAAACCGGAAAGCTGGTTATCGAAGAGACCCGACTACGCCACTCCCTTCATCAATTACAATTACATATACTCGGCGTTCCACAACCGAATCATACGGCGTTTGATTTTCCGAACCGATTCTCTTTCACGTTGGCAAAACGGGAGTATAAAAGCTCGCGAGTCGAGCCGTAGAATCACCGAAACAATCGAACTCGAAATAATAAAAATTATCTAATCCTCGTTTCGCGTTCTCCTCGGCTTTGCGTTGGTCGTATATTAATTTTATAGTCTTCAATCGCCAGGGGCAGCGGGGGCTCACAATCGTTTGAATCGGAAGCGATGTCGTCCTCTTTGCCTCGACACCGCGGGTGCAACCTTTCTCTCTTCGCGTTTCTCTTGGCTGAATTTGAAAATTGGATTTTCCAAATCGAATTAATTGAACCCCTTCGAGTCGAGCTCGCGTCAGCAGCTGCCGCCTACTCGCTGTATATAATGCTGACGAAAATAACGCAGACGGAATCAGTCTTAAAAGATCGTTCGGTTTCTCCATTCGTTACAGCAATACTCGTGCAATACCTATGGAGATTTGTGCCTGTGACCATCGATCCGCACGCACACGGTTAAACCCTAACTGCCAATCAAATTTGTTGCGATTCCGAGCATGGTATCATATGTGATTGACGTACCGATCAGACGAATCGAGGGGGCGAAATGTTAGCGTTCGAAATTTGCTAATTACTTTCAGTTTCAAATGATTCGTATCGTCGAACTATTGAGTCCATAAAACTATTTGGTATGAATTCGCTTCGAGTCCAGTTGTAGTCATGAAAAGGATGTGGAAAGAGACTAACGATAAAGAATGAAGTCGCGGGGGAGGAAATCGAGTCGAGTTTCGTAAACGCGTGAACGGTGTGTAGAGCAACTCGGCCGGCATCTGGCATCTCGACTAAGCTATTCGTCTTATGTAGAACCTCGAGTAAATAACCTTGTATCTGTTTTTGGCAAAGCCGCTCGCGACTACGCGACAAACTTTTGGCCTCGTAGCTAATGGACAAACTTGTTTTTAGGGGTGGGTACCGTATTATGTGGTTATGCGAAGCCGCAAACTTGGTTGCATCAACCGCGTTCTTTAATTCTTCTTCTTATACTCTATTTCATTTTTCGAGATTTCTGAACCGATGACAAAATACGTAGGTGCAGAAGAATTATTTCTTTAAAATAAGATGAGTTTAAATCGAGTGGAAATATGCTTCCCGGCTCGAATAGGTAAATGCATCTTCGGTTGAACGAATACCGTAAGCGGCGGGGCAACATTAACGACACTTTTCCGTGAAACTTCCGGCTGCATTTTTAGTACCAGAAGCGCACGCTACTCTTCCGTTTCCGGTTTAGTAGAGTTCGTAGCGTTGTAATATTTCTATACACGTATACGCGTATGTTGTACCTCTGCAACATAGCGAGATACATAAAAGCATCTATCTTCCATTATCTGGGTTATGTAACGTTCCCAGCGGTTGGCAGTCTCGTGACGATGGGAACAGGAGTGGCGAGGTTCTGGAGGCAGGGGGTATGAAATAGCCCCCATTTATTGGCTGCGTCAGGATGGATCGACGGACGTCCGTTGGACGGATGGATGCAGAGTTATATCCCGGAGGCCAGTTTAACGGGCGGTCGCGACGCTGCGGTTCTCTTCTCTGAACAAGTTTCCCCGCAATATCTCCGAGCCTTCGTGTACCTCCGGTTCAAATTTCGCCTCCTCGAAGTGGCACTCGTCTAGGGGCTGCGTAAATTCCCCATCAAAACTTCCATACTTGGCACACCCTTTCCGAACAGTTATCAGACAATGCAAATCGAAGAACCTCGCCGGAGAATCGGTGACTATTATTCCAAAATTATACATGGCGCGTGTACTACCGATGTCTGTGTTCCCCGGGAAACTATTTGTATCCCGATCACAATCGGTGTGTACGTATTACGCATGTATACGGCGTTAGAGACACGGGAATGGCGATTGCTGGACAGCGGCTGCCACGTGGATTCTCACCCCTCTGGTTAGCTGGATTTGCATAATAATTTCGCTCGTCCGGCTTTGCCTCGCGCTACGGAACCTGTGCGGTCACTCATAGCGGGCTCTATGTACTACTCCCTTCATCTCTGACTATCCGTAATATATATCGCACCTATGCGGTCATTATTCGCATATTATTCACGCATACCTGATATCTACATCCGTGCGCGTTGCATCTGCAGCTACCGTATAAAAGCCTTGCCACAAGAGGATTGCCAGGTTTCCTGCAGCTGATTTTAGGAACAAAGATATAGAGACCAGGGAAGCCTGGAAACCCCTCGCCTGCACGAGTGGATATTATTTGTTCGCGGTTTTTTAATTTTTACCTTGCCGATGCCGATAGATCGACTAAAATTATAGGTACGACCCATATATGCGATTGACGACGGTGAATCAGATGAACTGCTGGGGGCGTTTCTGTGCCTGGCGTTTGTCGTCCCTAAAGGTAAACCTCTGCCCGGACCGTTCCCTCGTCAGCTCCAACCGCCTCCGTTATTCATCCCTATGAACGACAAAGGTAAATTATAATGGAGAATGACGGGATTCAATCAATTAACGCACACGTAATCACTAATCGAGGCGACCTGACTGTCCTCGAATGATCAGCCTTGGACCATCTACATTGTTCGGTCTTGTCCTCGTCGTCGTCGTCGTATCGGGTGAGATCCGGATAACGGCGTCCTATTATTTAATCTTCTCTCATTTTTTTTCTTTTCTTTTCTTATTTCCGTTATTAATGAAGCTGCGACGAAGCGTTCGTCGTGATCTTCTCAAAGTTGCAGATCTGACACTTTGAAACGTGAGTTACGGGAGGAAATCAGCAAGATGGCGACCGAAACGTAATCCGATCAGCATTGCTAATTGAAACGAGCGGTCGAGCCACATCTCCTATCTACGTCTCCGCCTCCTTCTAATCATCTCCCTCTTCATGTTGGCGCGTTCTCATCTGTTCCTCAGATACCTTTACCCACCGGTTTACTTCTGACATAAGTTCTAATAAGGGTGGACAAACTTAGCGGTAGCTACCGACTGGTACTTCACTTAAATAACTCCACCCAAGTTTTATTTGATTATCAGAGTAATACCCCAGCTGTACCCTTTCACCAAAGGCATATTGGAGACTCCGTAATTATTCGAAATGAATTTTAGAACAAAGCGAACCGAGTGATCAACAGCGACTCGACTTGCGTCGCACAAAAATAAGATTACTTCGCTTGTGATGTATCGAGGGGTTCCTTAACGCGAGTATTACGAGCACGGCGATGAGAAATATCAACTGGAAATAAGCGACCCTCGCAATTTATCCCACGGGCCGTAACGATAACGTTGATGGTAATGGTAATGGTAATTCGTGGAGCATCTATTCTGGACATAGGTCCTGATTGAAGTGTGAGAGAACTTCGAGCAGACGTAGAAAGAAAAATCCCGTATCACTGATGGGGAAACATCATCCGTAAAGTTGTTACTCGCAGCGGGTGGAATCATTGAGAGAAACGTGGCGGTAATTCGTTCCACGGAATCCCCTCGGCGCTCCACGACGCGGAGAAATTTTATCCCACGGCGACCGAGTCTACGTGTTTTCAAAATATCGAAAACGGGAGTTTTTTAAATTAATTTAAATAAGTCTTCGTCAGAGTGCATCAACCGTGAGTAAAAGCTTATTCTTTATTTGCCATAAAAATTCATTTCTCGCACCGATCATCGTTGAACTCGGAATCTTTAAACTCTGCAATTTTTGAGATTACGTTTACTCTTCAGCACAGTCTTTGGAATAAATTTGGAGAATCCTCTAAAGTCCTCATTCCCCGGAAACCCGTATCTGGTGCAGAAGAGACTAATAAATTCCGGCTGCATTTAATTCGCTCTTAGTACTTTTTTCTCTGGGTCGTGGTCGCGTGGTTTTGTTTCATGAATTCAATTAGCAGCAATACTTGCGTATCAAGCGGCATAGGAATTATAGGTGGATATTGTTCCGTCTACGCGATGTACTGAAACTGTGGTCAGTTTTTGAAAGTATTCGTATTTTTCAAAACTAGTCAAAATGAGCGAAGTTTCATTTATTTCTTCTACATTCTGTGTTTTATATTTTAATATTTATTTATTTTTATTCTATTGTCAAATTTCCCAGGGGGCCCTGCGGTTTTGGAATATCAATTTGCGGCTTGAGTGCCGCAATTCGATGGACCGTACTATACACCCACTCGATATTCTGGATACGGATACCGTGGCAAAAAAATAGAAAAAAAAAGATAAAACACAATATGTCACTCAAGCAAAAACCGCGGAGCTATTATCATCGGCATCACCGTTGCTGTTGCTGTTGCTATACGATTTCCAGTACGTATCCATTCGAAATCGCTGCGTTCTTGACGCACCCCTATCAAAGTTGCGATTTTGCGGTGCGTAAATCGCTATGTTATATGTTAAAGATTTATATCTGCGGTACTGCGTTGATGCTTTCGAGTTCCTGTTAAAGGGTCTGAACGTTACCGCAGCAGCTACAGGAAACGCGGATGGTACCGTATTCCGCTTTATGCATATTTCTGCATCTGCGGGCTAACTTTACAACGCTTCAGGCATAACGTGATGCGTCAAACAATGCGCCGAGGTTATACAGGTACCATCAACTACCACTGAAAACGCGGTCAATGGGTTACGTTATTATACCTACTTCTATATAGGAGTTATCCTTTATGGGGAACGTTACTCGTGGTGCATCCGCAGTCCTTCTATCTGCAGTTTTCACGAGACGGATAAACCTGAGTCAAGGTATAAATTTACACGCATGCGAGGATGATCTTAGATTTTTGTAATCGCACGTGGTGAGAGTTTGCGGTTAGTTTAATTCGTTCTCCCCCCCCCCCTTCTTTTAATTGAAGCCTTATAAATACGTGCGATGCAGTCGGCGAAAGTAAACGTACTCGATTGCCGGGACGAGAAATATCGTGGAGATAAAATTTATTGGAAATAAAAAATGGATGATAAAATAAAGTCCAACTGCTGCGGTAAAGAGGAAGAGGAGCTGATTACGAGAGGAAGAAGGAAAACGTAGAAAATAATAACGCCGCTACTGTGGCGGGAGCTCCTTTTATTTCGATCGATTTACTCGTTCACCTGAGATCGAGAAATAAAAGTGAAAAAAAAAGGGTGAAAAAATAGAAAGAAAATAGAACCACTAATACCAAATGGAATTTCAACCGCTCGTCGGCATTGGGAAACTCGGTTGTGTGTCGGGCGCAACTGTGAGTTTTCCTTTTCTACCCATATAACTTCCAGATAATCCAAAGGTATATAACATCCATCTGCGAATGACCATACAACGCGAATTGATGGAACTACTATCTCGTTGATGCGGCACCCTCGTTAAATTGGAACAGTATAACACACTTCGGTTACAACTTTAATGTGACAATCAGCTGCCCAGGTTATTGTCGTTATCTAATCATTGTTATAACATCGATATTACAGCTATCGTAAATAAATTCAACGTTTTATCGACGATTATTCTGGACGTATGAATATTTATATTTGAATTCGATATAAAATATTTAAACATCCATACAGTGACCGTAATAACTTGACGTATTAATGGGCGATGATTAAATTACGGAGGTATAGAAATACGCTTTTGTTCCAATCGATTCCGGATGTTTCAAAATATCGGAAACGATTCTCTCTTCGGTGGCTATTTAGACAGAATATGAAGCTTATAATATACCAGCTATTCTGGTATCCAACTTATACGTGCGAAGATAAAGTGTTATTGTAAAGACAACGTGCTCCTGATGGTCCCGGTAACGTTATACATTTTCTATTACATCATATTACGAACGCCTGCAACGTACATAGTCTCTGCCGTTTCATGTATCGATGATAAAAATTTATCGAACAATTCGTATTACGCTAAGTCACTTTGTTCGTTGCCTGATTTTTTACCTTCCATAATACCCGGAGTCGTCTTTTTGGGAGTTTATGCTGAATTATATTCAATTTATTATCACATTATTTTATTTATTTTTTTAACGAAGGTGACTTTTTTTGCTCTCCACCCCTCCAACGTGATCTTTTAATTACAGGAGTCGGGGTACGAAGGTAATAACCGGTAAAGAAGGTACCTGCCTGATGGCTTTTACCTCCGCACTTTATACATTCATTCTTTGCGCACTTTTAATTAAATGGGCTCGCCTACATTCGAGACAACATCGGCCACGAAATCTAACGAGAGCGAATAAGCCGCTGAAAATTAAACAAGACGCCATTTCGCGTCGTCTTTTTCTCGTTTTTCCGCTCGAAGATGCATGACGCCAATAATTTTTCTTCGGGGATCTTATGCTGATAATGGAAAAATAATAACGCCAAAAATTTCAACTCTCCTTTCCGAGTGAAATATACGTCGAAGCGACGAAGCGGAGTTGAATTCCTCGTCTCAAGTTCGAGATATCATCTGATGCGTATCTCCTTTTCAAAATTTATATTCAACTTTCTTTGGGTCGCGATGTTTGTCGCAGGGTTTTTCATAGCGTGCGGTGCATATGGTAATCGTTTACCAATATCCTGCACGAACTATACGGACGTAACACAATCTCAATTTGAATCGTGAAATTCACAACTGTACCAAACAACAACTTTGTCCCGCAGGGCACAGGAAAACTGCGCTGCAATGTACTTGGAATAATTGTTATCACGCACTAGCTCGTAGCGAATCTCTCAAAAGGATTCGGAGTCAGTGCTGCAGTGTAGTGCAGTGCAGTACCGAAGCGCTGGCTCTTGACCCGCTGACACGAGAAATCTCTTTCTTGTTCTCCAGACCATATTAATCCGGGAAACTCGGAGCCCCAGCGGTACGTTGGGCTCGAAAGTTAGGACTCACGGAGTAATTCCAACTCTTTAGCTCCCGCGCTGCTTTCGCTCTGATCTGCCGAGGGAGTCTGGACACTTTATTTCCGCGGGCTTGACAAGCCTTCATCCTGCGAGTTTACACACCGTCGAGCGTTGTTTCCCAGGGCGAACGACAGGAAGCTATGAAAATGGAATGAAACGTTTAAATGTAACCTATTATACCGTCAACCCGAAAGACGTTCGAGATAACCAAAATTCTCACAGTTGGTGAACGCGGCCAGCGACGTCTTTGTCCGATTAAGAAAATTCCCGCCAATTTCATGACACGCGTTGTCGAGTCCGGACGTGGCAGAGCTTTCGGCACCATAGAGGAAACCGATCGATACCCATAACGGAGGCGGACCTCGAGGTAGTTCTGGGCCTCGTTTGAGGGTGAGGTCTGTTTCACCAAAGTCGCGTGTAAGCTCCGGCGCTTAGTTGGCGCACACTAGAAGCCCTTCGCCAACCTTTCGATGCCTCGTCTCACTCCAGAATCCCAATCGACCATAATGGTGGTATGGTATATACAAAATAGGTACAGGAAGCGGCGGATTCGATCGATACCGAATAGATCACAGGACGGGGTGAGTTTCGTTCCACCCCGAAAATTTTTAGCTGCTGCTGCGTCCGCTCAAATCCTTGACCGTTACAGTCATGGGCATTTGTCTGCCTGATCGTCAAAAGAATCGAAGCTCTGACGAACGTCGTATCCCGCGGTAACGTCCCGACACATCATATCATTGACAACGTGATCAATCATCGTTAGATTTTTTGCCACGTTTCGTAGTATAGTGAGATAAATCTTGGAAGTATCGAAACTTAAAAACAGAGAACACGTCGGGCGAGGATTATTATCGTGAAATGAATCCACACAAATGTTGAAAAATAAACCACGACGTGACCAGCGGCCGCCATCCGCGATCTCATTTTCGAGTTTTTCTCCACCTCCCGCTTTTTTTTGTTCCCTCCGCTAGAAAAAATTCAGGAGCGAAATCCGCTGCACAAATCCAGCTTCACAATATCTTTCGGAGCAATAGGGTCGGGCAGACTATTTGACAATTTATAGACTTCCAGTTTTCTTCCAGCACTTCACAATAATTTCCACTAACTCGAAGGGAGAAAACGACATTGTAGCGAACAAGTTAAGAAGTTGTCGGGATATGGCCGCGGGGGCGAAGACGATGTGAAGTAGGTGAAGTGGAACTGGGAGTTGTACGGGACGAGGATAATCACAAGAACAGTCCTCATTAGCGTATAATTAATTAGACGCCTGTGGTGATTCCATGTCGAGGTAACCTGTCAATGCTCCGGCCATCCTTTTCCATTTCTAGCCTCCAACGTATGTTTTAAATCCTCAGCGTTCTTTGTACGCCCACATATTTTTCGTGTTTTTAGCAAGCCATTCTGATTTTTCATGGAATGCAAATAATCTCAATGGGAAAGGATAAGGAAAAGAGTTCATATAATTCTACGGTGTTTCGTGCGGCGTTGTGTCGCTTGTACTCAGCTGCGTTCTTTCAACGGGAAAAAAAATCTCACGCATGAACATTACGCGCGTGCTTCTCACCCACCCGGAAAAGCGCAGTAAAATTCGAAATTATTTACAAGCTCAATATAGGCGACGCCGTAAACTCGATTAAAAATACATTACTTTTCATCCACCTGCTACAAAAGTTTCCCTCAAAAAACTCAAACCTGTTACACGCTAAATGTGCTTGTTTTATGCTATCCCTCGGTTAATCTTATGATTCCCTTAAGGACGAACCAAGCCTTGTAGCGCTTAGAGTGCATTCTTTAAGGAAATTACATAATACGATTATAATAAGCCGAGTTTCTGTTCGCAAAAAATTTGTTGGTTCTCAAATATAATTGAGGTTGCGTATCAGTCGATTAGCCATGCCCAGGTATTTGCAATTAAAACTGCATTTATTATTATAGATACACTACAGCTCTGCTCTATGAAGTACGTGAGATGATTTTATGTCTTTGAAAAATAATCTCCGTATATTCGAGATACCTGCGTACACCCCTTCGTGACACAACGCTGGAATTAAAGCGAGAATGTTGTCCCAGTGCCAGGTTTGTTGATTAAAAACTAAAATAAAACAAAACGGGAGCCGTAAAAGGGGAACGAAAAATTTACTCCCGTCCACTTTTTCATAATTCGCAAGTGAATACGCGAATACGCGAGTAAGATGCAGCGGGGGCACGTGTGGGGATATCGTTGCAGGAATGTCGTAGGAATTTCCAGTGCAATCATTGAAAAATAATAAATCGAATATGCAAATCTCGATGCAGTGTAATATAGATCGAATAATCGACGGTACTTGTTATATCTGTAATAGGCACACGTTATACCCCGATATCTAGTTTTGCGTTATCTCAAGTCTGCAGTTTGCGAGCGGATGTTGAGTATAATACCAAACTATGTAACTGCGGGAATGAAAATAAGCGTCGTTTATAATACCATTTTCTGAAATAAACGAAAATCGATTCTTCGACTGCGACAGCGTTTAACGCCAAGCTAGTATATACTAGCGGCAGCTCTTATACAGTTGGGTATAAAGATAGATAACAATCTTGAAGAAGTTCATGAACTTCTCCATTCGCCCCTTTCAATTCCGCACGCCAGTTTCTCTACTGGTGATTCTTTCATTCCTTTCACAGCTCCGAGATTGATTGCAAAACCTTATACTATATACATATCTTTGTGTATTATAGGTATCTATGTATATCTTCCATCGGAGTTTGTTTTTTTTTTTTCGTTTTCTCTTTTTGTCTCTTTACTTTTTCGAGTGTCTGAGATTTTCCAATATCGCTAAGTAACGGCGACCGTCTTGGAGACCATTCAGCGTTGTATCGAGTCAACCTTTCCTTCATCTAGCTTCGCCATTTCGGATGTATCGAGGCCACGAATGAATGCGAAGGAAAAGGAAAAGTGAAAATACACACGCGCCCATTCCAAGGACCGAAAGCGCGTCGGGTTCCGGAAAAAATGAGGGTCACACCAGCACCCGATCGTCATCAGACGTTCGCCAAATCTAGCGTCGTCTTACATTTTTACAGCCTATTTAACTCGACCTCTGAAGGATCTTTTTCTTTTTTTTTCTTTCTCTATTTCCTCCCTATCCGTTTATTTTTCTTCCAAAATACGGTCAACACGCGAACCGATTGACCATTGCAGGTATACTTGCGGGGCGTTTCTCTCGTCATTTTCTCCACTTCCATCCGCATTCCGAATACAATGTGGAAGAAAAATAATCAAGAGAATTGAATTTCTTGGGGTTGAGGGAAAGTGCCGCAGGGTGGAACCGCAGCGGTACAATGTGGTCTCGGGTAATTCATATTTTCATTGTAATTCTTGTCCTCATTTTCATTTTCATCTTGGTTTTAGTCACGGCGAGCGTAACACCCGAGTACCGTTCCGCTTCAGAGAACTCTTATGACCGTCGCCGAGAGATTCATCGCGCAGATACACCCACAGTCTCCCTCCTTATCCAATCTAAAACATGGTCGTCTGCAAGAATGACAGGTGAAATGGAGATCACGAATGACTATTTAAATGAATTTTCATCGACGTTGGTGTGAAAATATTCTTGGCAAAAAAAAAATCCATTTTGACTCGGGGTAGCAATTGGGGAAAAAATGATAGGGTTGAAAAAAAATAGGAAAAAGGCTACACTGCACTGGTTCACTCGATGGCTCCCGAAGGGTCAGCTGAGGTCAGCTAATGTTTGAAATGAGTTTACTGAGTGGATTTCCGTGTCCCGCAAAAAGACGTATTTCCAAAACTCAGAGCTTCTCAAAGCTCTCCCCAGCTACTCGTAGCGGCCACCCCGAACGTAAATTTTGATTCGGAGTGAGTCAAACACTTTTAGAGTTGCTCAAGCAGTGACTATATCTCACTCGACTCTACTTTATACTTCACTTTTCTCATATAAATATTTCAGCTTCATGCAACGGTGAGACGAGACTCGGAAAGAGCTATCCTTGTGTTTGCGCAACGTCATTTTGGCTTGTAGTTCGATTGGAATACGTCAATGGAGATAATGCCTCGATAGTTTTACGCCCGAAAAACACCCAATATATCTTTATTGGCGTCGATTCCAACCCTCGCTGCCACTGCATGTGTACCCTAAGTTCCTTTCTTCACCGATCTCGGAGTTTCATCTCCTTCGGCACGTCAACCGAACGAGGTAGGGGTTCCTTTATTGCTTGCGGGAGTGGATCTATACCTCGATTAGTACGTCATGATCGTTGCAATTTCCCCTTTCTCGGAATTCCTTCTACCGTCATATGGACTTGAGTATCTCTACGGCGATTCAAACAATTCGCACAACTGATAAAGGGTTGTTTTTGGAACCAACACCGTTGGGGTGGTCTCCCCGTCTGTCCTGCAACCGCCAAATACCGAGTTAAATTCCCATCCCTTTCGCACATCACTTTGAATATTAATTTCAGCTAAATAATTGCACAAACAGTCGCTGCGTGGGCGCTAATGTGCTTTAAATAGAATCGATCAGCGAAGTCCCGCAACTGCGGAGTTGCAGGGAGAAAAGGCAACCCGTTCAAATATCACCCGCGCATATAGTACGATGCCAAGTTTATTGCCTCCGATCTACGCGTCGCACCTATGACCTTTTGGTAATTTTTTTTCTCAAATCCTGCGACGCCCTTTCAGAACTAATACTAGTCAAATCCCGACAATTTATATTCGATAGGTCGATGCTGATGTGAATTTTGAAACATCAATCTCTTCTTGTTTTTATTTTGTTTTTTCTTCAAAAGTCATTACAACTAATCCAGTTGAGTTTATCGCGATTCATAAAGGGTGAGCGATTAAAAATGAAGTACTCGAACAAGTCGATGGTAAATTATGCTCGAAATTATGTCTACATAAATTTCAGCGCGCAGAACGCCTTTGTAAAGAGAGATGTACGAACTACTCCCATTCCCCTTGGTTAGCTATAATAATCGTGAGTAAAAACTTTCACCCGAGTGTTTCGCGAGGCAGACGTCTTCCTCCGTATATTCCACGTTCACGTTCACTTCTGATTATATTTTTCTATCGTCGTAAGTGCGCTTTACACAAGCACTTGATAAAGTTCAAAGTGTACCGTGCGACTAAGTGCGCGCCACAGATGCATCGATTCAAAAAATCCGATATCTGAGTTTTAATATCGTAGCCTATAGCTGGCTCGGCTGTTGCACGGTCAAATATATTATATCTTCGAATGCACACATTGCACAAACTGTACACACATATATAGAAACTATGGTATATCGCAGGCAGTTTTGTGACGCTGCAGCACGTGAAACTTTTTGACAATTTACGTGCTCCATCGTTGCGAGCGTACCCATACCTGCACACCCATGTGTAACGTTTGTGCTCGCGAAATATGCATATGAATTTATATAGGCATGCACATACTGTCTATGACTGTACCGGCGTATGACGTACGGCCGCTCGGGTTAAACGCGATCGCGATAAAGCCTGCAGCGCGAGATGAAGTCAAACAATTTTCCAAACAATGGGGGAAGCGATTGACTATCGAAGGAAAACAACGGCTGATCAACCCCGTTTTATGCATTACCTGTATACCTACCGATGAAACGTTCGTTCGTACGATTGAATAAATAAGTAACAATTTCGGTGAGTTTTCAGTCGACGCCAAAGAGAAGTTTGAACTTGCAGCTAGCTGAGAGGTGGAGGATTTCTTTGAGTCTATTTCGTTATCAAACAGCGTTGTCCATTAAAGTAATCACCCCGTCACTCAACCGGGGCAAAAATCCAACAACGGCTAAAAAGTAGAGAAAAAACCTGGTTCTGATTTCAAAGCGCGTGTGCAGTCGTCCTATGATACCTAACGCCCCTCGCGAACCGTGTACCTACAGCCATATCCCCGCATGGTTTTAAACCCCCTGTTCTCACAAATAACCCTTTCTTCCTGTGACCAGCCATTTGTTCATCCGATGCTGCAAAAACTATTGCGGCTGCCTCTAAATGCATTCGGAAAAGCCACATAAAGCGTATTACTCTGCAACTCGACTGGGTGGAAACCGAATCCGCTGTGTTATTCGTGTGCCCGAAAATTGATGAAACGAAAACACTGGAAGTTGTTAAAAAATAATAATAGAAGGGAAAAAAAAAAATATGAACAAAAAAAAGGCGGGAAAATGAACGTTGCTTGTATTTCCAACCCCCTGTTATCGCGCAGTATCGTATAGCATTTTGCCATCCGCAGGTGAAAAACTTGTTTTTACATCCGCATTTATCGTATTTTGCGATGCTCTAATACCTGCCAGCGTTAATTCTCTCATCCCTCGCAGTGTTACTGTGTAGACTCGCATTTTGTCGGTATATTAATTCCTGACGTAACGAAAGCGGAAATTAGCAATATTCAGATTTTCGTCCTCATGGCGTAACTCGCGGCCAAATGTCGCGGCAAATGTCGAATTTCTGCAAGCGGATAACACTGAATACAAATTATATACACACGCTGAACAACATGAGGATCAAAATTCCACGGCTGCAGAGGCGTGTATATACCGCTGCAGGCTGATCATATACTTGACCGTGCAATGATTAATTAATTAATTAATTAATTATATAATTGAATAATTAAATAATTAATTAACTAATTCATTCTCCATTACGACAGAGTGGTTTGTCGTGTAATAAAAAAAAAAGACAAAAAAATAATACACCTACAATGCAGTGATGTGAAACTCATTGGATGCGCGCTTCGCGAGTAGCTTTCACCAACCAAAGTTTCAGTTTCATTGTTTATTTAACCTTGACACGAGCATTGAAACTGGTAAGCAGTCGCTTAATTTATCTTTTATAATATCCACTGCTGAACCGGATCCGCACGCGAAACCCAAATTTCAAACTACCTCCATCGTTCCACCTGCTTTTTTTCAAAAAATTAATCATTCATTTCCACGTACACGCGTACAGCTTCGTCATACAACTCCCGAGCTCCACGACCACTTCGTGGTTTTAACGCAGTTGAACTTCATCGTCGTTCGACCGACAGCATCGCAAAGGGTTGAATGAAAATATAAAAGGCACGATGAGAAATGGAGAAAAATATTCTACTATGCAATGATATACGTGTATTTAAATGTCGGTATAAAGTCGTCGCTCGCTCCCGGTACAGTTATGGCGGAATAACAAAGCATAATTACTTCGATGGCGTAAATTGAAGATCAAGTGGCTGAGGTTGAAGGTGGGTTACTTCAGGTGAGTTGGCCCACGATATCGCGCTTGACGGTGGAAAAAAAGATTGAAAAAAAAAGTATCGAGGCTTCTGAATGGTCCGCGGAAAATTTTAATTATACTTCGATGAACAATTAATTATTCCTCATACTTGATCGTCTCCGCTTATACCGCCGTCGTAAAGTCGAACGGTATTACGCGGACCACTTTTGCAACTCTGGATAACAAGTTTGTCTTTTTTTTGTCTTTTTCTTTTCTTTCTCGCAACTATTAACTTCCTTCCTAATTAGTTGAGAAAAACTTTACCGGATTATTTAGGAACTGGTTACATCAAACCGAAACCTCGTGCGAAAATATACTTTATCAAAGAAAAATCGTAGTCCATTTTTGAGATCAAAATACATAAGAAACCATCAAACTTAAAACTCGTCGCTCGATGATTTTTCATAGATTTCCGAGGTTCGAGCGAACACCTAATTTTTAAGACATGATATACATCGGTGCCGTTATACTAGGGTGTTCCGCTTTCCAATTCTCCTACACCTTATGTTATACTATTTTTTTTTCCACATCGCAAAGGTGTGAAATATATACAGGTAGGCATAACACTTTCGCTGGCGAGAATTCATCTCATACATGTACGGCGTATGTCCCCTGGAGAAAGAACCGCGATTTACTTGAAGAAGACGAAGGCGGACAGACGAAACGAATGATGCTCCAGATCTCATTGACCTTGAACCGTGGCGGAAACGCCTCTTTACGTCACCCGGGGCAACTCCCATAAAACAAATTTGGCTTTTTGGATGGTTGTAAGCGGATGGACATGATATCAGGAGCTGGATTCACTCGTTATTTTTACTGTCCAGCTCCCCATCTCCGATTCTTTTTCCTTTCGCTGTATCTATAAATACCACCAGTTACTTCGGATGTATTGAGAAGAGAGACACAGAGAGCTGGCCATTGCTCATTCGAGAGCTCAAGATGGTCCTCTTTTTTTTCGCACCTTGACAAACGCCTTGTCTATCTCGGTGAAAGAATACAGACATTAGGAAAACAAAAAATTTCAGACAACCCACGCGCTGTGCCCTGAAAAGAGTTCGCGGATAGCTCTTCGTCATCGTCGTCTGGGCTCGGAGCGGTGAAATTTTTATGAGAAAATGTCGAGTGAGACATCCTGTAGTATATATTTCTGTTTATAAAGCTGTTTATAAAGCTGAAAAGAGAACCAGAAGGGGATGGCCTCTGCTGCAAGCCATCGCTGCTGAGACCCGGAGGAAGGTGGATAGTGGAGTGCATTAAGCAAATAACGACCCGAATCGCGGTACTCTGTGGAAGTCTGGAGAGCGGGTGGAGAGGAGAAAGGAAAATCCCCAGGGAGGAAACTCCACCGCACGTACACTGCAGTCGCCAGTACCCGTGTTCGTTATACACATCGGTCTGATTTCATTTTCAGCTGTTTTTGCTTCAAGTTTCTTTTGGTTCAAAAATTAATCTTTTTTTCTTGGTCTTGTTCATCATTTTCCGATTGAATGGGTGTGAACTTGGGTGTCCTTGGGTCGGAGAGAAAGGTGAATTCAGGTTTGTTTTTCATCACCTCGCATTCATGGACCAGTAGCAGATGTATAGCTACCCCTAGGTATATATAATAACGCGATCGCTCGCGTTATCGGCCGTGTAAATTCGTTGCAGGTGCAGCGGGATATGTTTGACCTCTGCGAACGGGAACATCGTCGACTAATGGAGATAACGTCACGTGTCAATTTTCGCAATAATTCAGCGTGGTCGTGGTCGACCCGCCCAACCTACCTCGGGGTACAAAGCTGCTGCAGGACCCGAAGACCAAAGTTTATATAGTACCAGCTCGACGAACCGAGCCGAACTAAATTATAACCTTCGTTAATTCGATGAAACAATGTAAATACATTTACGCAACGCATACGTAGTACTACGTGTGCATACGTATAAATTTGTACCTACGGGTGCGGAGCACTGAAGGGTTACGGCTTTTCAAATCATGCGGAAGTTTCGCGCTACGCCGACCGCGGGAAAATCTATATAGCTATAATATGTATAATCGCGATTTACGGACTCGGCAATATGTACATTTCCCTACAATCAGAGTCGATACGTGTCCAACCGATCTATGGGCTATTACCTGGACGGTAAATTTTCCAGATTTCTGTATTGCACACGGGTCGAGCAACTTTGACCTTATGACCCCGCGGTGCCCGCGAGGCCTCCCATTCAGCTCATTTCCGGAGCCACATCAGTCGCATTCTCACGTTACTACTTTCGCAACTATGACATATGGTACGTTATGCGGTTATCTCTATCTATGTTCCTTTCGAGAGAATGATTGAAAAATGTACAAATTTTATTCTGTCAATTTCCGCGTCCTGCTGCACTGCTGCTATTAAACATATAGCTATAATGTAAACTTCGTGTACATGCACGAAATTAGTATTCGCAACGGAACGGGGGATTTTGCAAACCAAATTTAGCATTGCTTATACTACCATGGGTTATAGGCGGTGGAGGAAACAGCCGAGGGTGCCTCACCACAATGGGCTTGTTGTGAGATAAATTATTGATGTAAGATTCGGAACTATACCTACTACACCTACCTTGTGCCATTAAGGACGGCAGACGTTATCCCGATGGGAAGCACAATAGGCCAATTTGGAAATTAGCCATCTCCTCATTTGCATTCGAGACTGCAAGAAACAGGAGAAGGAACGACTCCTCTAATTAATTATAACGTGTTTTTATTTATCGATTTTTTAATACACCGAATATCAAACTCCCCGTATTATACGTTTGGATTAAAACATCGCGTGCCTTCTGAACTTCTTCACCACCCCTGGTGAAATGTAAAATGAATTTCAAACCCTCCCGTGCGGCGCGTCCGAATTGCGATTATTAAAAGCTCAATCTCATCTCATCGAAAATATGGAAATCGTAATCTGCGGATACTCAAACTCGTGTTGCTTGCTACGTTACGTACACCTCCGCAACAGATGCAAATTACCTCTCAGCGTCAATGAATCTTGAGAAAAAGTAAATCTACACGATATTCCTTTATATACTTTTTTTTTATAGGATATACATCTTCGGCTTATTCATTATCTTTCTCGAACGAAGAAAAATGAGGAGGGCCAAGTATTGGCTCCATATTATTGCCAGCAGTTGACCAGTTGCTATCCGATGTATGGCCAGAAATTAGAACTCTCCGAAAGTTTTCAATCGAGTAGCATCGCCCAAAATTCTGCTCCTCATCAATATATCATCTCGATTGACAACAGCATCGGTATAATCATTTCCTTAATTTTTTGTTCCAGGAACTCCGTCCACTCCAATCATGCCGAATGGTGGCCCTGGGACACCGTCCTCTAAGGCAAAGGTGAGGAATCATCACTTCGTTATTCTATAATTATTAAACTTTGCCAAATATTTTTTCTTTACCATGCGAAGCAATGTGATTATTGTCATTCGTTGACGTGGAATATAATGTTATTACGAAAGAGGCTTTTTTTTACGAAGGTGAGAAGTAATGGGAAATATAAAAAATATATATTTCACTCCATGTACCGTTCCGCTAAAAATCTTACAGCCTCATCCTCCACCGGAGCAATTTCCTGGAATGATAAACGACGAACACGAGAGTTCAGACCCTTGGCTTTCGTTTACGGTTCGTCTACTTCGCCGCTACTCTACGTATATACGTACCGTGCTACGTTCCCTGTGAACAACAGGGCGCGGACGCTTTTCCCTCTCGAGGGAGAAAGATCGCGGGATGGGTACGGGGGTATGGATATGTTGGAGAAAAATTATCTACGCGAGGCTATATCCTTCTCGTGTCCCTACACCGCATACGGATGCCCACGCATGAATTATATAAGTATAACAAAACTTGAATTCGCGGATGAGCAGATACGCGGGAATGCGAGAACGCTGAATAAAAAGTATTCCTGAATCTTGTATTATTATGCGTACCGGTTATCGTCGTAAAGTCCAAAAAAGTATCATCCCATCTACCGCGTAGACTGGGCCGTTGATTCTTTCGGCGAAATTCTTTGCCTCGATCTCCCAACATTTATTTTTTCCCTGATGAGTTTCATTCAATTGTGAGATGGAGATGCGCCGAGAGATAACTGCCAACCGTAGAACCAGATGATGTCTTGATGACGCGAACACCTACGTGACACCAAATATATATTGACATCTACATGCCCTCCGACCGGTAAAATGTGCGAGGTTCGAATTACGATATGTACAAATGAAATCCCGGAGGGGTTTTCATTGGTTGTCCAAAATTTCAACCCTAGTCGCGCAATATATTATGCCCGGTATGCCCTTAGAAGCTCAGTCCTGTAGATTGAAAGAATTTGAAATATGGCCCACATCCCACGAAAATTTTGCAGCAGGGTACACTTTTTGTACATCAATAATAGAGGTTCAAAGAGACAGAGGGGTGGAAAAAGAATATATAATCATCGGAGCGGTATAAATATTTTCCACTAAAAAAAATCTTGACTAACCCCATAGATATATTTTCACATGAAGTTTCCATACATCTACTCGGAACTATGTGTAAAAGTATTCGAAAAATTTGGTGCATATTAAATTCGAGTCGCACACGAATTAAGCGTACATCACATACCTTACTAGCAGAGGAGATGAATAGAGAAAAAAGAAAATGGAAAAACGGAGAACTTACATACCAAGATCTCTAGCAAGGGGACAGAGTGAGAAAACGAGCATTTTTCTTGAATGATTAATGACGTATAAGAGCGATCGGGCTCTTTGGTTCGCTTCTTCTCTTTTCTCTGCGCGATGCGAGTAATAGCTATCGTATGTGCACGTATATAATCTGGGACTCGTATATCTCATTCCTAAATTTTTTTGCTCTGTTTCTGTTCCAGGAGAAACTCATGATGCGGACGAAAGTCGTGGTCGCGCTCTACCCTTTCCGAGCCATCGAGGGAGGTGACCTGTCCCTTGAAAAGGTACATACTACACACAAATGTGAGCGAAGATCTCGAACCCCATGCCATATTCGGCATTGACCCTCGTCCATTCCTCCCGCTATTTCTATTGTACCACGAAACTCACGTTAGCCGCTACCTTTCAAACAAACTCATATTCTATTGAAACACCCTACCCGCGGAGCATATCTTGCTCGATAGATCGCGACAGGACCTGCTTACGAGCCTCTTGGACTCGTCCCCATGGTCACGGAAAAAAAAGAAACAACCCCAGGAAAACAGGCTCTGGCTATTGCACGTTTGAACGGAATTTATCCACCTCTACTTTAGTCGACTGATGACTCTTCTGATGAATCGCAGTAAAATAGTGACCGCATGTTTTGAGAAGGTGACAAAAAAAGATCCAAACTATCTCTCATTGATCGGGTCTGTAGCTGAAGGATTTCGATTTCTGGTAAATTTCGACTAAATTTCACCCGATCGCCAGGGGGTATAGAAAAAATGATATTTTCAGTTTGATTTCGCGTTCATGGTTGCAAAGTTTTAGACAAGGGAGAGTTTGTTGCGGTGGATGATTCCTCAACTAATTAACCCGAGCTAATTAATCTCCATCCCAGAAACCCGCTTCGCCGAAAACTCCCCCCCCATTTCCTTTGTAATTCTAGTTGCGCAGTTCATAATAATTGTGGTTTTAGGGCGCGGAATACGAAGTGTTGGATGATTCTCAAGAGCACTGGTGGAAAGTCAAAGACGAACATGGGTAAGAACAAGTTTTAATTCACTCGCACCTATATGTACGGCAAGTTATAATGATGTCGCTTAGATTTCCATGTGGTCGGTGAAACGTATACGTACCTCTGCAAGCTTACAAGGGTAAAATAAAAATATTTTCAACGGCTTTATAAAAATTCTAGAAACTGCAAGCCGCTGTGTTGCTGTACATGAAATTCTGGAATAGAAAGGATCAAAATCAACGTATAATTCGTCAGCGCGCGTATATAAATCGTTTAGTATTACCCTCGTTTGGAATTCCACTCATTGTCAGTGAAAGCTGCCGTCCCCAAATTTACATCGACGGACGTTATGTATAATAGCTCCAGTTTACGTTCAGACCCAAGCCGCGGAGTATAATCAATTATTTCAACGCCAACGGAAGTTGGGACCACAATGGCCTACCGGATAGAAATAGCTCCGGACACTACTTCGTCAGTCTTGTCAATCCTTTCGCCTTTTAGTCCTTTCCGACCCCTGGTAATGGCGAATTTCAGGGATGCCGGGATCTCCTCATTTCAGCAATTTTATCGGCCCTTCTCTCTCAACGGGATTTTTTGACCACGGCATGGCCCGAGCTCCAATGTCGATACTAAAGTCGAGCTGCGTGCTTTTCTCCTTTTTTTCACTTTCGCTTTCCGCACGATATAAAGAGTACAGAGCCTTCTCGTGCAGCGAAAGGTCTTTGCGGGCTTTAAAGGCGATCGTCTTTGAACAAAGCTTTTATGTCTGCGTTATAATCGCCCATTCATCTCAAGAAAAAATAGTACGAACGTTTAGGACAAAGAAAAACTGTTACACCACATATCCTCAGTTCGTGTCCTCGTTTACTTGGAGACAAGTCGGAATCGGCTAAATTTGCCAAGCTGCGTAGCCACCACAACCTCCGGCGCGATTTCTGCCCGTCTACCAATTCTCGCTTTTACAATTGGCCGAACAAAATCTTTATGTGAATTTCTTCATTTCTTTCAGATCTGTCGGCTACATTCCGAGCAATTATGTGAAAGAAAAAGAACTCCTGGGTCTCCAAAAATATGAGTAAGTACATTCCTCATATGATTAACAAAAATTTAGTCTAGCGAATTATTTATTTTGAATTTTATCACAACTTTGATCTATCAAATAACATCTTTAATAACAAGATTAATCGAAAAGCGTTAAATTTGGAGAATGCGTGATACGCTTATCGCGGTGCTTTGCAAAGCTCTTTCGGACGACACCAACCATAGCTGATATACTGTACATATACGTAATATGGCAACGAAGTGTATCGAAGTGCGATGATTTATTGCCGAGGATTCACCGATCTCCCTTTTTGCTTCCCTACTTTTATTCCTCTTGATTTTTTTGACGACTGCTATTTATTAATCGTTGAAACCCGCAATGCTTATTTCTTTGTATTTATCCCGAAGCTGGAAAGGTTCAACCGTTTCTTTGGCATTTGCTTTTTCTTTGACATTACCTTTTGCTTTTTTTTCCTTATTTGATTTCCAAATCCCTTGGCTGGAAATAAAAAAATTCGGGAACCCTAAAGCATACCACATTCTGAATTTATCGTAAATGATATCTTTTCAGGTGGTACGTGGGTGACATGTCCCGTCAGCGTGCCGAGTCTTTGCTCAAACAAGAAGACAAGGAGGGCTGCTTTGTAGTACGCAACTCTTCAACAAAAGGACTGTACACACTGTCCTTGTATACAAAAGTGTAAGATAATATAATTTTTTTCTCATTCTCATCGTCATACCTTGAAAAAATAATCCGTGCTGTTATTTGCGACTGTAATCGCGGGATATTATAGATAGTCCTCCACAAGAAATGCGTCTTCCAATGACTCTCCTCACTGCTTTCTCACTATTATATGTCACTGCCAACGTACATAATTTATTACTTTACAATTTTACTATGCTTTTAGTCCACATCCTCACGTCAAGCATTACCACATCAAACAAAATTCCAGAGGGGAATTTTACCTCTCCGAAAAACACTGCTGCAACTCGATTCCTGACCTTGTAAACTACCACCGACACAACAGTGGTGGTCTTGCGAGTAGACTGAAAACAAGCCCCTGTGATCGACCCGTTCCACCAACTGCTGGACTTAGCCACGGTAAGCTAATTCAAGTTGAATTGACAATATTTCTCTAGATAATTCATGCGAGCCTTTCACCAGAGTAATAAATATCGAATTCTTCCAGATAAGTGGGAAATAGATCACACGGAACTACATTTATTCGAAGAGTTGGGATCTGGTCAGTTTGGCGTAGTGCAAAGAGGGAAATGGCGTGGTTCGATCGATGTGGCTGTGAAAATGATGAAGGAGGGTACCATGTCTGAAGACGATTTCATTGAGGAAGCTAAAGTCATGACGTAAGTCCTTACTTTTTCTGAACGGCAGAAAGCTTAGTGCTTCATTATCAATAAATCTTACAACTATTTGACCTTTTCCAAAAACAATTTTGTAGTAAACTACAGCATCAAAATCTGGTCCAATTGTACGGCGTCTGTAGTAAGCATAGACCAATTTACATCGTGACGGAATATATGCGGCACGGTTCTCTCCTCAACTACCTTCGCCGTAACGAAACTTCTTTGGGAGCTAATGTTGGCTTGTTGCTCGATATGTGCATACAGGTAAATTAATTCAGAGCCCAAACCATCATGTCCATTTATTGCAGTTTATATGGAATACAATTCATCTTTTCTGTGTGACCTTGAATAATCTTATTCCATCAAAGAAAGAATCTTTAACTTTTGGTTTCAGGTCTGCAAAGGAATGGCCTACCTGGAAAGGCATAATTACATCCATAGAGATCTGGCTGCTCGTAACTGTCTTGTGGGATCCGAACATGTTGTCAAAGTTGCAGATTTCGGCCTTGCTAGGTAATTCAATAATCTTTAGTAATCCATGATCAAAATCTATCAAGAAAAAGAAAATTATGGAAAACTTACGAATGCTTCAACAGGTACGTCCTTGACGATCAATACACAAGCAGCGGTGGCACCAAATTTCCGATAAAATGGGCACCACCCGAAGTTCTGAATTATACTCGCTTTAGTTCGAAATCTGATGTGTGGGCGTACGGCGTACTAATGTGGGAAGTTTTCACCTGCGGGAAGATGCCATACGGTCGTCTAAAGAATACTGAAGTTGTTGAACGCGTTCAACGTGGAATCGTCTTAGAAAAGCCCAAAGCTTGCTTCAAGGAAGTTTATGATGTAATTATCTAAACTTTAACTGACATTTATAATTATTTTTGGTGCTCCATCAGATACAAAATTTGACGTATTTTATTGCAGGTAATGAGGAATTGCTGGTCGCACTGTCCGGATGCTCGACCTTCTTTCCGAATCCTGAAGGAACAGCTGATCAAAGTTTCTCAGGGCTTGCTCAATGATTGACTCAACCTTTTGCGGTGTATGCGCCTGTCCTCGCCATCGAACCAGTCTATCCTGGCCCCAAAATCTCCATCGCTTGGCCGATCCCCATCCATATTGCCTTCGTTAAACACTTCATACAATTCAGCAACGCTACCCGCTTCGCACAAAATACGCGGACCAGCCTCGCTTCCCTCTTCAGCTGGCTCTGTTGTTCCTTTATCGTCGTCGTCCCCAAAACTTAGGAGAGGAGGTTCATCCTCGCCAAGTACACCTGGTCACCTGGCTAGTCAGCCATCATCTAGTTCATCAGACGTTTGCGATATATGTAGTTCCTACGGTCACCCGTGGATCGAAATATGCAAGGCTATTCGTGCCACCAGGGGCAAATGAGTATATTTATTGTTTTGACCTATTATCCTATGCTCACTCTCTGGGAAAAAATTGTAGCATAGATCTGTCTGATTACGCAAAAGTTGTGAATAAGTTTTGTTCACTTATAGCTGAATCGATAACTTTGATCCTCGCGCAAACAAAGAGCGTCTTTTTGTTTCAGTGCGGACGAGCGTTTCCACAACCTCCGTAGTCAAACTCCAATTCCAAATACTTTCCCTTGTTGAATCATCAAAACGGCTCAGGCACCGCCGATATTAGGTAATTCCAATCTAAGTTATTATTATTATAAATATAAATCACGATCCATCGGATGGAATTGGTGATTGTAACGTCGAAATCATAGCTCATGGTTTTGAAAAATTAAAGTTTTCTGAGGAAAATATGTAATGAGAATACCTAGACGTAAAAGTAGTTTTTTATCGCAATACTGTGAATGAGATTGATGCGATGGAAGATTTGACTGGAGCAGGATAATAGAAACGACCGATACATGACCCTGAGAGTAGCAGCTTGATAATAATTATAGAATGGTTCCTTGTGACGCGACAAAGTGCATGCATTGTAAATGTATATGCATTATTAATCTGTCGTTTTGGATAAAATGTGCAATAATAGGGTTAAACAATAAATTTTAGATATTGGCCTTACTAAGCAACAGCTCCAGGTGCACGACCTAAGTATATAAATATCTAGCCTAAGCATTAACGTACACAATGACATGCACGTACATTAATAAATACCATGATGGGCGGCGTACGTTACACGCATACATAAAATACCATACCAAACATTTACATACCTAGATATACTATATTTGAAATTCAATGAGTTTATAATATGATGGACCCTGTGAAGACAATATACGCAAGTCCTTACAGCATAAGCTAGTCGTTACTATAATAATTGGAGCGAACAATGTAACGCACTGTCTGCTCCACGTTCCCTTGCATATCTTTCGACGTGAGAACCCACGAGTAAGTATGTTTGCTCGAATACACATAAATTGTATGAATCATAATTATTGTTGTTGAAGTTATTATACAGACGTATATTAATCAGTTTATAGTTATGAACATGCAGTAATATAAAACTGTGTGAGAAGCGTACATTTCTAACAACAATAGAAAAAAAACCATTTAGCTAATCACCTATACATGTATAAATATTGTGAGGATAGGTATTTTCCTCAATCGAAAATGCAATTTACTATTTTTGATTATCGTTGTTTTCAACTCTATCCATATATCATGTGGAATAATCACATTATATCTGGTATTTAAACTCATATATTTTTTACTTAGCAATAACGCTTTGTCACTGTCTATAATACATAGGTCACATACGTAATTAGTACTTTTCATCCGAAAAATTTTTGTCACATGGGGCAATGTAATTTATCACTGTTATTGGGCACTCACTTATATCGATAAACCCCCTTCGTTCCCGAATGTTTTTTTCGAGACACATTATCAACTTCGTTTTCTTTACATTTCTCAAATACTTATAATTATACTATGTCTTCCACTGAGAGGGAAAAGTAAATTTTATATCACAAACATCCCGTTTTATCAAAAATTTGCATAATGGTATTAATTGGTATGCGAATAAATTTTTCAAGAAGGGGACCACCTTGAATAGATCTGTCAATTCTCAACCCCTCTGGTATTTCTAGACATCATACAATTAGTGCGGGCACGGGCAAAATATTTTTGTAGCGTTGGTTCCAAGTCTCACAAAAAAAAAAGTAAAAATTAAAATAAACCGTAGTTGTGAATATATTATACATACCTATCTATATCTGAGTAAACGGACTCGATTAATACTGAATCTCAGTTTGGATAAAAATTCTTCGGTATTCGAACGAAGGAAAAAAAATTTATACTGCATCATCAAAAATTCTAATCTGCCAGTTATAGGCATATTGTTATTGCACGAAACATATTTGGCGCCAATTTAAGTTGTATTCTCTAATTGGCATTTTAGATAAATAATTAAAATTGAATAAAGCAATTTCTGATGTTCAGAGTTATGATTCGCACCACATACATTTCCGATTAAGCTAATTAAAGGATAGACAAGGATACCTGACATCAGACTTACTTTGTCGGATATAGGTAGATCTGTAGATGAATGATGTAATATTTATTAATAGTATATCCAGGATTTATCCATGCTATTTACTATCAATAGGATCTACCATATTTGTTATTGTTGGATAAAATCAGTTAATAACGAGATAAGATGCATGTGCCCCATCGAGGCGATTTTGTAATGGTGTTGAGAGATATTGAATACTTGGCGCAAGACTCTATCGAGTCCCTTGATTGTTATTTCTTCATCCATCATTATTATTATTATTTTTAAAATGATCATCATCATCATCATTATTATTATTAAGATTTTTATCATTATTATTATTATTATTATTATTATTATTAATCTTATTATTATGACCGTCATCTTTATCATAATCATTAACGTTATTACTCACTCATCTATATTGTCAACTAAATTTTGTGACGTATATAAAAAGTTGCAAAGCATAAACAAAGAATTAAATGAACTGTGAATCGAAAATATAAATAAATCAGATTACCTAAAAATAATAGCTTTGGTAGAAGTGATTGAATTACTTATCCAATGATTGAAATAAATCTGACTTAGACTGTATTAACTGATAGAGAATAATCAACACTGGGAATTCAAGGCTGTTCCAAATATAAGCCCGGAAAGTTTGAATGTTTTGTAGAAACACGATCATTATTTTCCTTTGAATTATAATATCGTTGTATGCGTGGTATAATAAATTTGTAAACAATGAGAATTCAATTAAGTAATTTCTATCATCAACAACCACGAACTGCCATGTTCATTTTATGTGATAAAGTGTAGTAGATGTACACACATATACTACATATATACATCTAATATATCGTTTTATGTCAACGTTTAGTAATGCAATTCTGTACTAAAACATTCGGAAGATCATTAATTTTGTAAAGTAATAAAAGTGATGAAAAAGAATTGTCTATGCAACCGTGGAGTTTCTAATTAACAAAATTACACGTCAACGATCATTATATATTTTTCAGCTAAATGATCCAGATGAATATAACATACAGGGACTTAATAGATTTGTGACATTTTTTTTTTCGTCCCTATCTTAATCGAAAATGGGTGAAGAAATATAGTATTCTATGGCATAGAAAAATAAAAGTACATCAGGCTCAAATATAAAAGTCGCGATGAAAAAATAGGGCAGGCTTTGAAAATAATATTTTTTCCTTTTAATTTTGTGTCTATCATGCATTTTTTATCTTACAATGTAAAAAGTCAGTCTAATTTAGGGTCTCTTCAGATAATATATTGTTAAATGGTTGAATGACTAATCGAATAAATCTCCGTAGAATAAATGAATAAATAAATGAATCGCAATGATGATGTTCTGATACAATAAATTCCCTTGATGGGGATACCCAAAACTTATAGTAAGTGCGTCATTGTATTCAAGGTAGTAGTAATTTTATATGTGATAATTTAGAAACATGCTGAACATATGCAATGAATAGGGGTAATGTGCATTTTTAAAAATCATGATAACGGTAATAATAATCAGGACAACAACTGCAACAACAATGATTGAAAGTATAAGTTGATTAGAAAAAAGTGATGATAACAATAATATAACAATGATAGGTACGTCAATGAAAAGAGCATTGTTGTACCGCATTCGTTTTGTATGAATGTAGCAATCACTATTGACAAATCATGTTTATTAATATGAATGAAATGAGTTAATATGACATGTGGAAAATAAAAATCAATAAATGATCGAAGAAACACATTGTAATAGGCCGCTTGTATGTAATAAACTAATTGATACGTATGTATTATAGTATTAGTCTCATTTTCACTTTTAAAAATATCATCACGAGAAGAAATTTTATTTGAAAGAAAATCTGATGTCCTAGCTACATAAAAATTTTTTTCACTTTTAGGAACCTTATATCCCAAGTATTGGAAATTGTTTGGTGTACTGCAACTGTGTAAATATATCCCGTGGAAAAGATAAATTCGAAATTCGAATTTTACCAATCTGAAATGGACCCTTCTGCTCCACCCAATTTCAACATCCGTCTTGATCTTCGTGTCAGCACACGCATTGTTGATTGAATTTTTCCGCGGTACTTGTATAGACGTACTGCGGTTTGTAGATGATGACTTCGAATTGATTTCAGATAGATCTATGGCTGACGCAGTTTATAAGATAAGATATGCATATGGTGTGTGTACAAAAACAAAGAATTTGACAATCAAAAATAATTTATTGACAAATACATATTCATTATGGTGGTAGGTTTAAAAGTAAGCTTCTATTGGCGCGGTCCAAGGTCTGATAGATCAGGTTCTTTTACTTGATACAAGATTCTGTTACTTGATACAACATATTATCACTTCATTGCAAAGTATTCAATGATAATAATTCCAAGTCATCAGGGGGTAAGGGGAACAGTTGGTCCAACAGACTTGACAATAACGCGTATGATCTATTTTTTGCATGAAAAATAACCAATATATTGAAAATATATTGCCATTTGACACGGCTATTCGAACTCAAGTCTCGTAGTATTGCAAACTTCATTTGCATTGAGACAATACGCTTAAATGGTTTTTCATCATTACTGTGTAAAAATAAAATAAACACTTCTTGCCCACAAGGCGAGATTTAATTTTAGGATAATGGAATTCTTTAGGCATCATATAAAATACCTGAAAATCATGATTAAAAAATTATTGTAATATTCATGATTCACTTTACCATTGAATTATCTAGTTCATACAGAAGGGGGAAGGCGATGGATCTACATCTCTAATCAACTTTACTAAGAAATAAAATATTTATGATTTGACTACACATACTTTCATGTATACATAGAATGAGAAATCTTCTATCTCAGGTACCTATGGACGTCATTTACATTGGCCCAGAATCAGTTTTACGATGAAAGAAAGCACATCGTTTAAGTATCCAGGAATCATCTGTCAGCGTTTCGGATATAGTAAAAGGTAGTTTATAAGCTCAGTTGTTGATCTTGGAAAATGTATATGGCAAATTCATCATTTTTCTCTTCAGTTTAGTGACATATTTATATTATATATCCCAGGTAAATGTTCCAGAGATTACAAATCACTAGGTAGTATGTCAGGCACTAAGTATTGACACAGTTCTATGTCAGAGCTAATGAACACCACCTTGCTCGACGTATTTTCATCCAACCTAAACAAGGATATAAAGTTCTATGCATTGACTAGGATGCGAATGTTGTATACCAAGATGATATATTAATTCTGACGAGACTCACCATCCTTTAATGACAGCCCAACATGTTGAGAATAGCGTCGGAGCATTGAGAATCAGACAAACACCCAGACGTTCGGGGTAATGGCGTGATAGGAGCCAAATTAAATTCCTCAGCAACTGATTATCCATACAAGTCATCCCAAAATCCTTGAGGTCAAACACAATGCAGAGATTGTCAATTACCTCTTCAAAACATCGTTTGCAAGCATCTTCCTGTGAAAAAGTGAAAAAAAGCATCAATACAGTTAATTTTCAACAATGAGCTGCAGTTCAAATAATTTTATCAAAATAAGTACCAAACAGTAAACAATGAATTTGGTTAATATGTCGATATCTCTTTCATTGGGATTATGGTTCTTGGCAGGTATATAAATCACTGGTCGTCCATGCATATCTCGATGTCGCAGAACCCTGGCCTTATTTAGATTATTCTCAACAATTGGCGATTTTGAATTGAGATTAGCGACTCCATATTCAACACGCCACGCGTTTGTTTTTAAAATTGCCTAGGGTGACAAATAGGGAAATTCAATATTGAAGAGACAAACATTTCAACAAACTTTTCAAGAGAAATGTGATCAATGATGAGAAAAAATTGAATAAAGACTAAGATATACCTGAAAAGCAGCATCAACATTTTTGAAAGCTCGTAGATATCTCTTCAATGAAAACTCATTGTGATACTGAGTCGGATCAGCACTGGTGATAAGACCCATGCGTTCCTTTAATTCTTTGAGATCAGCCTCATTGACTGGTATCGGTTCCATGATGAATTGTAACTCAGGCTGGGATGGCTATAATCCACCGGAATAGAGTCTGCCAACTAATTACATTATTGAGTATAAAAATTAATCGTGACAGGTTAAGTACGAATTATAGATCAACGTAATGAAAAAAATCATGGATACGATCTCCAGATAAAATGCCCACGTACTCTTTAGTAATGAGAAATCAACGACCATAAGTTCACACTATTTTATAACCAGATATTCCCAGAATGATGGTCCGTGATTGAGCAATTCTAGATTTAACTACTGTCACGAATTGAAGCTCAGTGAATTGGCTGCAGCTCGAATAAGTAGACGTTTTACACGAACTGATTTCTTTTCTGAGCTGCTACACAACCGAATACGTCAAAAAATGACAGCACGTAGCAGTACACAACCAAATGTCACATTTTGCTTTGCCGAATGGTAAGGCGACTAAGGCAGGTTTTAGCGCTACTCCTTGAATGTTTGTTGAATTAACTACGCTACAAAAAGGCCGATTATTTATCGACTGCAGGGCACGTAATGTCAAGCAATCTGAGGAGGTTTATTCAAAACGAGTACGTTCCAGCGTTTAGTTTCTGACGTATTTTGACCTCAGAAACACAAATTCATCGACTGAAATGTACTAATTCACAAACTGATTGAAATATCTCACCATTTTCGCTTTTCTGAGCAATAAATAGTCTATAACTCAATTAATTTTATAGCTATATCAATTTAGTTTGCGGAGTCGGATTCGTGGACTCAAAATACGTAAAACTACTTTATGAAACTTTATAAAAAAAATTTGATTTTTGTCCCAAATTTTGAGAAAAATTAAAGACTATAGGCTTTAGATTTTTGCGTTTCAAGTGTCAAAATCGTGAAAAAAATAAATATGCTCAGAATTGATTGTGCAAGTATTTCGTGACGTAATTTTAAGCGAGGACCACGAATCCGTCGAGTGAATTAAGCTTGATCCAGTATTCACTGAGATTTTTTTTTTCAGTACTCTTAGGACATCCGACGAACCACGAAGTCAGCAGTCGCACGGACTTGCCGAAGGACTCATCAGTGCCAAAATAATGACGTCGCACTCACTGATGAGCATGATCTTACCCTCAACAGGAAGTGTATTTACGTCCGCTAGTTTTCAATTCGGAAATTAATTATCATACATGTATAAATGAGTCATCATGACTCTATGCCTTGCATTTATTAGGATTACTGGAAGGATGTTACAATATTGGAATGAACATACATCTTGTGAATGATATTAAAACGATTTTGATACATCAATGAATATTTGAATAAAGTATTGTCAAGTGCGTCTTACCCTGCATAATTTATCAATAAACGAACAGTTATTTTGAAATAGATGAATTAATTCTTATTGATTACACCCCTGTACCCATCACTCATTGATATCCTTTATATATAAGCAACACATCACGACATCAGGCCCTGACAAGATTCCAGAACCTGCGGTGGTGAGTCCTGCAATAACGGATAATGCAATGAAGTATGATACGATACACATGCATGCATGCATGCATATGATGTCTTGAAGATCCGGAACACCTCCTCACCTGTTATGTTCTCCTGATACTTTTTCGTTTTTGGACCGAAATTTGGAAAATTTTTCCAAAAATCGAGTTTTGTATCAGGAGAACAGGACCGGCGAGGAGGTGTTCCGAGACCTCCTTGCCTGTCATGTTCTCCTGATACTTTTCCGGATTTTGGCTGAATTTTCCAAAAATCGAATTTTGTATCAGGAGAACAGGACCGGCGAGGAGGTGTTCCGAGACAGTGTGTGATCATAAGCATGCATGTGATCATGTATACCATCCTGTTTGATACTATGTACCATACAAATGATAAGGCCTACATGCATGCATGCATGCATATGATGTCTTGATGATCCGGAACACCTCCTCACCTGTTATGTTCTCCTGATACTTTTTCGTTTTTGGACCGAAATTTGGAAAATTTTTCCAAAAATCGAGTTTTGTATCAGGAGAACAGGACCGGCGAGGAGGTGTTCCGAGACCTCCTTGCCTGTCATGTTCTCCTGATACTTTTCCGGATTTTGGCTGAATTTTCCAAAAATCGAATTTTGTATCAGGAGAACAGGACCGGCGAGGAGGTGTTCCGAGACAGTGTGTGATCATAAGCATGCATGTGATCATGTATACCATCCTGTTTGATACTATGTACCATACAAATGATAAGGCCTACATGCATGCATGCATGCATGTGATGTCCTCATGATCCGGAACACCTCCTCACCTGTTATGTTCTCCTGATACTTTTTCGGTTTTGGACCGAAATTTGGAAAATTTTTCCAAAAATCGAGTTTTGTATCAGGAGAACAGGACCGGCGAGGAGGTGTTCCGAGACCTCCTTGCCTGTCATGTTCTCCTGATACTTTTCCGGATTTTGGCTGATTTTTCCAAAAATCGAGTTTTGTATCAGGAGAACAGGACCGGCGAGGAGGTGTTCCGAGACAGCGTGATGATAAGCATGCATGTGATCATGTATGCAATCGTGTGCAATATGATACATGTATGTTGCTAACAATGAATATTAGTGAATGAGGCGTGCAGGGATGTGGTCAATAATGATTAAACAATCGTGTATTGATAGGAGTCAATATTTATTGATAAATCAACGGTCAAAAATACATATCAAGAAATTGTAATGACTATTGTGGATTTATTTGCAATGATACATTCATTGTGTACGATATTTCTATTTCTATTACATTAGATTATTAATGACATTGTTTTTCAAAATGAAGAAAAATGTACAGAGTACGATCATATATATGATAACTTATTTGCACTGATTGTCTACTCCGAACGTACGATGTTTAACTTCGTAGATGTACCAAGGATAGTCTTGTTGTTCCGATAAGGAGCCAAACTGCTCCGTGGGCTGCCCGTTCCTGTCCTGAAAAATAAAATAGAACAGAGGTGAGAATACATAAAGAATCCAAATTGCAGCGGCAAAACAAATTGAGTTATCTCAAAGAAAATTGCTCCTGGCCTAATTTACTCGACGGATTCGTGTTCCTGTGGTCAAAATACGTTGAAAAAGCGTCATACGATCAATTTTAAAAATACTTCATTTCTGGCCCAAAAATCGAAAAAAATCCAAAGGGGTATACCTTAGATTTTTGTCGATTTTGAGGTCAAAAATGAAGTATTTTTGAAATCGATCGTAGGACACTTTTTCAATGTATTTTGACCTCAGGAACACAAATTTCGAAGTTAAATTAAACTATCTATAAAAATGATCGAGTTATCACCAATTTATCGCTCTGAAAAGTGAAAAAATGAAGATATCTCAATGGGTTTTTTTCCTGGCTCAATTTAGTCGATGGATTCGTATTCCTGAGATCAAAATACGTTAGAATAGTGTCCTACGATTGATTTTAAAAATACTTCATTTTTGGCCCAAAAATCGAAAAAATCCAAAGGGGTATACCTTAGATTTTTGTCGATTTTGAGGTCAAAAATGAAGAATTTTTAAAATTGATCGCAGGACACTTTTCTTACGTATTTTGACCTCAGAAACACGAATCCATCGATTAAATTGAGCCAGGAATAAATCCCGTCGAGATATCTTCATTTTTTCACTTTTTAGAGCGATAAATTAGCGATAACTCGATCAATTTTATAGGTAGACCGATTTGGCTTGCGGATTCGTATTCCTGAGATCAAAATACGTTAGAATAGTGTCCTACGATTGATTTTAAAAATACTTCATTTTTGGCCCAAAAATCGAAAAAATCCAAAGGGGTATACCTTAGATTTTTGTCGATTTTGAGGTCAAAAATGAAGTATTTTTAAAATTAATCGTAGGACACTTTTCTAACGTATTTTGACCTCAGAAATTCGAACCTGCAGGCTAAATTAATCTATCTATAAAATTGAAAAAGTTATCGCTAATTTATCGCTCTGAAAAGTGAAAAAATGGAGATATCTCGACAGCAGGTGAAAATACATTAGACAATACTCGATCGCATGACTTGGAGCATATTCAATTTTTGCTCTACTCAGGAACACATCACCAACGTGAAAACAGTCTGCACTGCAGGTGAACCTGCACCTGTTCGTATGATCAACAGGAATCACTATCAGAATCTGAACTTTTGAAAATTGAATTGATGCAAAGCAATTTCAAGACTTTGAATCGTCTCAATTCTCCACCCTTTGAGTTACACTCGATGAGAAAAGAACAACTATTCACGAAATATCCGGTACGGCATTTCGTCTGGTTTCGAAAAATTAAATAATCCGGAGCACGTCAATAATGATTTTCCAATCGATCAATGATTACCGATCGCAGCTACGCGTGAGTAATAATGGATTCGTAAGTTTCTTGCAGTCACAGTATGCAGCTATCATCATGGCTTTTGATGCGTACACCTTCCACTGTTGGTTTTACCTTCTGCCCTGAACCAGATTGTTAACGACCGTCGCGGCCTTATAGCGGCAGAGGCGGCACACGGCAGTTGACGCCGAGGTATGCCCGTGGTATATTTATTCAGCAATTAACCGAGGTATGCATATGCATGTTTATTGCTGCGAGCGTAGCTCTCGTCCAATGAATTGTAATCATGGAATGTCTCTAGCAACGTGCACGAGTACTAACCAACCTTGCAATGCCACTGCACCGTTGAGTCGTGATTCGTGCTCTACGGCGCGGCACCGCGATCACGTCAACGTCAGCTACAACAATTGTCCAAGAGTTGTACGTACACGGGGTGCGGAACGCTAAATGTCCAAGTCAACACCTTACACCCGACCCCTTCTAAGAACCAGCGCGTTCAACGGCGGTACGACATTCGTCACGGGGCCTGGATGGTTCTAATTGTAAATCGCCTCCGAAGAAAGTCACGATTGCACCGCGTTACTACCGAGTCTACGCAGGTTCACACACCCACACATTCGTACTCGCTAGGAACAAAGATATTCATGCAATTATACGTGCGCTAGTATGCATTACTTTTTATTGAATGTTGAAGTATTTATTCTTGCAGGTATCGTTCGTTACGACGTCTTGGAGTCGCTCAGTCTTCTGGTATTCCATTGCACTCAGCTCTGCTTTTTCTGGATTTCAAAATTTCGATGGCTGTTCGGCCCTTCGGACCGGGAACGACTGCAGAATTTTACCGGCAGATCCAGTGACACTTTCGAACGCGGGAAGAGTCGTTCATTGGTACCTGTAGGGAAAGAAGTGAAATGAAATGAAATGAAATAAAATAAAATGAAATGAAATGAAACGAAATGAAGCGAAATGAAATGAAACGAAATGAAATGAAACGAAATGAAATGGAATCAAGTGAAATAAAAGAATGAATTATTCCCAGAGTCTGATTGCGCCCGAGTTTACATTTTTCTTCCCCCTTTCCTTGCGTTGACTACTAATCTTTATCGGACGTATTTTTATCAAAATGAGTCAGTGACATTCGATGCGTTTTGCTTTGCAAGTTATTCATCGATTGTTGCGGTAGTTTTCAAAATGAATGCGATCTCACGCGATGTTATATCTGTCGGTCGGATGGCGTTTGTAACGTCCCGGAAACGGGGGAATGAACAGTCCAGAGAACAAGAAAAGAAAAATAAAAAATGACGATAAAAATCAAAAAGGGAACGAGAACTTGACGTAATTCATTTTTTACCGGAGGCTACATCGATTTCTTGCATAGAGAAGATGAGACTTGAAGGCACTCGATCATCGACGGAGGTTCACGGTAGGATATTAAACTGGCGCAGCGTTGGGGGTCGTGTTCGTAACGTAAGTTTAATACTTTTTTTCATACCGAGCCACAAGTGACTTGCTTACAAATCACCTACACCGCTGGTTCTCTTCTACTTGTGGTCATGAGCCCGCTGGCGTCGGGAACCTCGCGGGAACCTTTCCAACCAAGGAAATCAATGATCACTTACAATTTGATACACACAGTCCACACCCTCGCAATCGAGCATCGAAGTACTCGTCAGCAAATGTAATGCAGGCGGTGAAAAACTCGAATTTTCTCATTAGGGTATGGGTAATGGATAAGTTAAAATATATAGGTGTATAATGTTGGTTGGGTTGACTGGATCAGAGTCAGGATGTCGTAAATTTAATTAAACTTGATCCCAAGTGTCGCGCCTGCGAACGCCAACGTGTCGAGTTGATCTTATCGCCGTTATATCACCGTGTTTCGTACACACCTTGTGGCAATCTCGAACGAACGATCTTGATATTATGTCTGTTGTGCGTGAGCTGTAAAACGTCAAGTATCTGTAATATTCGAACGGTACGAACACGCGAGAGCAACATCGAAAATCATGCGGGCGACAATATATGAGAAATGTGAGAACACGATAACGAGAAAGCGAAAATTAAACGCGAAGAAATATTTTTTTACACTTCATTGCTGAAGCAATTGTATAATCGATTATTAGTGATTAAGGATTTAGAAAATCTTCCGCGATTCTTAACTATATTTATAACAACTGTATGGGTATAAACTGCACCTGTGAGTTGGTCGACGGTCGTAACTTTTAAACGAGAAAGGATATGACACACTGAATTTTTCAGGATAGTCGCATCTTGCTTCATAGAATCTCTCCAAGGATTTAAAGTTGCCTCTTTGCTCGCAGGTGAGCAGGGCCGCTGCCACCGCTGCCGTGGTTTGTATTTCATGTTTTTGGAATGAAAATGAAAATGCCCGGAGTGGTTCAGGATGCCTGCTGTATTATTCATAATGCGTGAACGAGCATTTGACTCGAAAGATTCGCACACGTATAGCGCCGCGGCTGTGGCGCGTCTATCTATTGGCCTACCAGCCGGTCGGTCATCTGCGCGGTAAAAAAAAACAATTTCGATTTCATTCTCCGTGGATCGAGATGATCGAATTTCAATTCGTTAACTCCTCTTCTCATCCACTCCGTTCGCGTTCGGTTTAAAATTTGTCGAGCGCCCCACCGTCTATATCTGCTTTTGCGGGACGGGGATGGCTCGCGGGGTCGTTTTCCCTCGAACCCGACCCCATGTATGGAAACCCTCTCCCTGCCCGTTGACTTTTATGTCTTTTTCGCAATACGCTGGCCCCGCAGGATAACCACGAGCTGAACCCTTTTAATCGGTGCTTCGCATTTTCACCTAGCGTATAAATCGAAGGTGTGGCGTATTTAAATAAAACGGTTCACACCACCTACCCGCAGCTTTCCAGGTAACTAAACTATCTCTCAATCGAAAGGGCACTGATTTTTTCGCCCATAGATGTCGTACTTTTGTCCTCGGTTCAGCCGAGAGGGGCTTCGAAGAGTAAATACTTTCGTCCGATAGATAACTCGAGCTTATCTCGGATCTAAAATAACCGGCGGTCACCGTAACGTCAATCACGTTTAACGGCCCAATTCTTATCATCAGGATACACGCGCTGCAACGCACGAGGTCCTAAACGATTAAATCCCTGAAATGGCACATGTAGGGTAGGTATAGGCAGAGGGCAAGTGATAGTAATGGTCTTTCCATACACACGTAACGCCCCAGGCCGCGGTCGGTACGGAATATGGGTTTATATGCGTGGTGGCCCCGCTTTTTACGTCTTGACTTAAGGATATACGATCAGGATTTCACCGGGTGAAACGATTCAATTCTCTTCGATGACCGACCAGCCTAATAGATTGTCAACTTTCCGAACACCGGGGCATCTATAGATCCATATTTTCCAATATATCGGTATTTTATCACCCGGGTAATGCCGCCGAGTAATAATGGCGTCCGGTGCTATTTTAATAAATGTCAACATTTATGAAAAAGTCGAGAATTTGAAGATATGGACCGAGCACGTCCATCGAATTTCAGTGGTCAATATATAGACAAATTATTAAACTAAGCGACGTACCCGCGCCGCGCCTCTCGTTCGAGTGTGTATTTTTAATTCGAACATTTCGCCGATGAAACAACATTGTCCCAGTAATAATTCTAATTATCGTGTTCCCTGGGTCCCCGTAGCAATATCGCTTTTCCAATCAGGCAATATTTATCTCCGGTTTTCTCTTCTATACGGTCGGGTAGACCGAAATTGTGAAAACTACACGACGAAATATTCATCGCAACAGCTGTTGTACCCGATAGTTACCCGTTAGTTTCAAAATTCCTTTGATACATCGATATCATTTACAGTGATTATAATTCTCCGCGGCGTATTCGCTATATCTATCAATCCGGCTGTTTCTATGCCGACAGATCGAAGAAGACGCTCTTATTAATCATATGCAGCGATGCCCTCGAGTCTCGACGACTAATTCACCAGATTAACGAATCTTTATTCTCGCAGCCGCGCGTCAGAGATTACGATCTTTTGATTCGTACAGTTTAAGTCCCGCGGTGTCCTCCGGGGTGCTTCGACGCATGATGCAGCAGATTGTGTGCGACGGCATTCAAAACGGTGAAGAAAGAGATAAAAAGGTAGAAAAAAAGGAACAGCGTGGAGGAAAGATGTAAAAATAATTGTAAATCTGCTTCGGAGATTGGAGAGTAATTGTTATCGGATTATTACAACGAGTAATGTGCGTCACGGTGCTGCGGCCGCTCGTTTCAAATCCGACGTCATCCTCGTCCTGCAACCCTACCTCCTAGGCGCAGGTTTTAAGGCGGTCGTCCCGACGCCATGACGTAGTTAAATACGCTCATTAGCCTAATGGATCTAGCAGAGATTAAGCTCCGTGTTTTCATGCATCGTGGCATTTAACGAGGAAAGCTACCTTCTCCTCTTATGCCTGTGGCTATATCTATACGCGTACAATTGTACATTGTACATTACATTGGGCCTACTGCTTTTTATCATCAATAAATTGTAGCCGTAAACCACAACGACTCGTGTGCCCATCCGATACACCCGATTCCCCGTCAATAATTTCGCGATGAAGCCCATCGACCTCATCGTGGTGGCGTATACATGATCGTTTTCCACCAAATTCCATAACACGATGGTTTCATTTTTTGGCAGGAAAAAATATCTAAAGTAAATAGATGCGGGATTGTAAACATAATCATTCTAAAGTGGAAATTATGTTTATACAATAATTCTGATATTCATTTATTCTCTATTCCGGGGCGAGCGAACAAACGCACAAACAGCCGAACGGACGAATGGTGAGGGTGATGTGTATAATTTATAAAACACTCTCCGACAGAACAGCGAACCACATTTATCGTTTTATATTTTTTATTTATTTTTTTATCCTTTTTGCCAACCTCCCCGTTTTTAATTCACGGATAAATTTTATCGTGAATTCCGCTTCATCATAATTTTGGTTTATTTCGTAACTTCGTAATTTCGTTTGCGTGTTGTGTTAAAATAACAAGTAGGAGATTAATTTCAATCGAGATTTAACCTCGTCACATCGAGCTGCCGATTCGAATCCGACTTTTGATCGGTAGAGAGACGGTACCAAGATTTTTCATGAAACGATGGAAGGAATCGCATGGGGGGCGAATAAAAATTCAAGCTTTAAGGGGACCCCAAGTCCGGAGCCAGCTTTGAATGAGGAGACAGTTTTGTCCGAGTCTCCGGGTCGACGGGGCGGGTGGTGGGTCGAGTAGCAGAGTCTAATTGGGAGTACGGCAATTAAAAAACCTGGCGCAGTGGTGGCCCTGGGGTCGGCACCCCGCAGGCATATGTAGTTCATACACGTGGGTGTACTCGTCGTGGCAGGGGCAAATTTACAACGTTTTCCTCGGCGCTCTCAACTCTTGTCGCTTCTGGTCAGGCGGTAGCACAGGTTGTCATCGTTATCGTCGTCGTTCAGTGGTTGTGATTGTGCCGGCGGCGCGTTCGTGGTGGGAACAAAATTTACATGGATTCTCGTTCTGAGACGACGGCGCGAACGAGGCGCGAGACAAAGGAGCCCGGAGCGTTTCTCCGATAAAGGGAACCGCAGAAACAGCCTGCCAATTTCTGGGCAGACCGCGGCGAACCTAAGCTACCCCGTATCGCGACAGGAGACGGGAGAAACTGAGGGCTGCACAGCGAGTGAAAGGGAATAAGGGAAAGGGCGCGGGGGGAGGGGTGGGAGGCAAACAGGTACGTGCCTGCGCCCGAGTGTAATTAATAGTTGTCACCGCCACCCGCTATGACCTTAATAAATTAAGTCCCGTTCCCCCCAACTGCGGTCTCTTCTCTAAATAATAGGAATGTGTAGGTACCCCGGTCTCCCTATTTCTGTCTTTCGTCGCATGCATTTATTATACCCTGCAGCCTAAGAGGTGTTCGAGAATAGGATTGTTTTTGCTTCGTTGTAAAATTGGAAAGTTGGATCCGCGGGACGTACACCTTCAACCGCGAGGTATGGGCAGTTAGCTACCTACCGCGATTGCGTGAACGTGCCCTCGTGTTTGCATGCACTTAGATTATCCGGGTGTGCAAAGGCAACACCCATGAAACATGGGGCGATTAATTGCACAGTTTTCCGCCCTGCGGCCCCCCGCCGCACAGCCGTGATCACGCTACTATAGTTTATAATTACTAATTATCAAGCCACCGATCCAATGGCACGGTTAAATATACTCCGACTGCACCGGTGCACGTAATCGTACTTGCTATGTAAGGTTCCACCTCTTCATACTTACACATGACACGTAATCACTTATTGGGTCTGATATAATGTGCCCTGCACTCCATTACGTTCCACATTACATAGTATATACGAATATCGTACATGCGGTAAGCAAAATTCACAGGCAAATGTGGATAACGCGGAAGATAAGTTCGAGATGTTGTCTGTTTAATGAGTAGATATCTTCATCCCAGTTATCGCGTCCAGAGCGTAACCGCAGAGGGCGAATGAAAATTTAAACACAGGCATAAATAGCTCTACCGAGGTAGATCGTCGGCCGACCTTATCTATGAAACGAGAGTCTGAATGGAAGAGAAACGTCCCGCGACCGAATGCCGGGCAGCTCAGACCAAAGATTATATAAAGGATCGGGACATCGCGTGAAGAGCGATGAAGACGGGTGATCCTATGTCCCGACGCTGTATGAAACTGGGTGTCAAAGGGTGACCTGGAAAAATGTTTTCCTTCTGCTTCGGCGTCGTCCAGCCACACGGTTGGAGTTGATGACGTGTTTAATTAAACGCGAAGGACGATTGAAAATGAAAATAAAATTTTCTTCGCAAAAATATATCACCGAGGGTTGCCAAGTTTTATTTCTATTAACGTAGCGATAGGAGGAAAAAGGAATCTGAAAAAAGGGTGAATCGATACAAGGTGAGAAGCTTCGAGCAAAGAAGAAACCCTTGGAGTTGCAATAATAAGAGAAGTAAGTGGATTGCCTGTCGAGGGAAAAATTGTCGAGTTCCTGCGGCCGGGAGGGACTCTCGACGATGAGGAGAAAGAAAAAAAAAAAAAACAGAAGAGACTAGCCGAGGGAAAAGAAGGGCAAGAGACGAGGGAAGAAAAGGTCATCGCGAACAACTTGCTCAAGGCTCCTGAAAATGACATCAGAGTCTCGGAAATTGTAAATGGATTGTATGGACTCTTTTAATCCTTTCTTACAAAGCTTCACTTATTCGCGGCAGGAAAGAACTTTCGATCTATATCTTTTCGGTTTCGTGCAGTTTTTCGTTTACGAACTGGTGAAGGAAAATAAAACGAAGTTCTGAATCACATGAATTATGTATCGGCTTTATACTGCAGCTATAGAACCCGTACTTGAGGTAATATGGGGTAGAAAACTTTTACATTCGTGGGTAGAAACAATTAAGGAAAACCAAAAGCGACGTAAATTCTTCCGAGGTTCGGTTAAATTCTGAAAAAGAGGAGTTTTACCTGAAAATTAGAAGTAAATGATTCATGTGCAGTTTTTTACAAAGTTTGGGGCTACGAAGCCGTTGCAAAGTTTCAATTGAAAGAAAAACAGAAACAGTGGCGGTAAAAATGAACACAAACCGTAACCCGAACCACAGGAGGAAAGTTAAGCGTCCGACCGACGGCCAAATTCAAGATAAGTATTGTACGGGATCTCCGACTCACCTTTGCAATACTATAGGTATAAACATAATTATTATGGTTAGCGTGTTGCTGTCTAGGGGGGAGTTCGAGTCCTGAAAAATGAAGTTATAATTTTTAAGTAACTGCCCAGGTAATCGCGGAAAGTCGTTCGATATCGCATTGGGATGACATATTCATGCTTGTGAAAACTCAAGCGTTCGCGTTGAGCACGAAAAAGTTTTATACCGAGGGGCGAACACCTTGAAGATGACGAATTCAAGCCAATCGTGAGGGTTCAATTTTTTTTCTGTTTTTGTCTTGAAATACCGAAATTGAAAGCCATTGGAAATCGGTACGGAGAGGATACGAAGAGGTCCTTTTCTTGACGCACTATAATGCCAACCGTTTGTCGATTACTTTGACAATTATACGCGCGTCGCAGCTATAACAATGCGATCATCTTCCTCGCAGTGCCCACAGTCCTCCGTCAGAAGCGAGCTACATCATACGATTAGATCCCTCGGAGTTACGGTACATAATTACACATGCACACCAGGGAAATGGCTCTCCGTGATATTAATCTGTAATTATTGTAAGTGTAGCGTTAGATCGCGCACACTGGTATGGCGAACCGTTCCTCGTCTTTGCGGCACTGAGAGATCAGTTGAGACATTGCGAAGAATAAACTTGTATAAAATAATGGAAAAAATATGAGCGCGTATGAGGCTTGCATATCTATTTGAATTGCCTGGAGGAGGTCCGCTCGTAGCTCCCGGACATAATCTCTTGCGCGTCTCGCGAGTGTTTATGGAGCCGAGTTTGAAAGGAGGTCGCGAAATTAGCAGCTTCTGCGGTTCTGAATAACTCCGAGTCGTTAAACGGGCGGTGATGATAATTATATAATTAACCGTGGGGAATCTGAGGCCGGGAAACGTCAAGTACCGGAGTACCGCGAATCTCATTTCTTCGATGGTTGCAGCCGTGCAGAGCTATCATACAGAATGCCGTTCGCGAAGTTGTAAATTCTCGAAATGAATTTAATCGCGTGATTCCGCGTAATAATAAACACGCGGCTACGAGATTATTCCCGGGATAATCGGCGCCTGCATGCATGGATGGTGTTATCGATACGTACAACCGATCGAACCTCGATTATTACCTGCAGGACGCGCAGCCGAGCAGAGATTCTATCTGGACTTGCGACGAGCCGGGACCTTTTACAACGCAATCGCGTATTCATCTAGGTAGGTATATACCGAACGTGTACACCTATGTCTATATACGTACGTACAACCATTCATATTGGGGAACCCGATGCACCGCTAATTTCCCGTAGCGCATATCGCTCGATCTCATTCCGAATGAATTATGCCGACTTCGGGTAATTTTCTCACTCCGTGCTCGAATTTCTAAGAATCGAAATACACCCGGAGCTGGAAATATATTCGATGCCGTGAAAAGTCCTGCGCAATGTCCGATATTGGAAATAATTAGAAATCCGATGCCGCGGGTATACGTGTAGGACCCGTCGGCGAATTCATTTCTGAATTTCACCCAGTTCACGCAGAGGCCATCAATCGCATCCGTATTCCATTGCACCTGCAGCGCCGTCTCCCGCTTCCCGATTTCTGCTCTTCGTCCGCCGCAGACCAAGGAAGTCGTGCATACACCGGTCTAATAAGACCGCAGCCGCAGGATCAGAGGTAACAAGTGCATCGTATCGCTACAGCTGGACTCGGATGAGAGTTGGAGCTCGTGCTGCATCATTCTCATTTTTTCACCGGAGCGGCATTCGAGATCGCACGACCAGAGGTACGAGCAGAAACCGGGGCAATCGAACCACCGAGAAGTACAGGAACCGCACGTAATTCCGTCATGACCGTTCGAAGCCTCACCTGAGCGGACGCCCTTGTTCGAATCTGCATCGCCCCGTATGAGCGGGTGACCGTCGAGTGTCCCGTACATAGCGTGACCTTTGACCTACGATCCGTAGCCCGCAGCCTCTTCGGGGTCAGCAGCGACAATGTTGGATAAGTTTATCACACGCGAGCATAAAAGTCGCGGCTACATTACGGCTGCTCGAGTATCTAGAGCCCTGCACCTCCCCCATTTTATGACCTTTGCCGACGTCTTTCGTCAGGTGAGTAATTGCACCGCGCGAGAAGCCTACTTGCTCGAAACTGATCTTATCTAGGGGGAAGAGTTCCCGTTACCGACACCGTTACCATCTACGAGGTGCTCCGTAAATATCCACGCAAATTATGGGAGTATCCCCCACCTCTACGGGCGCCATAGCTTCGAGTAGGATAGTAGCGGAGTATTATATGAGATGTACGATCGTAATCAGCCACGAGTTATATTTTCGTTTATACCGCTACGGCCCTCCCGTAATTGTGATAATGAAAAAGTGAAAGGTGCTTTATATTCACTGGGTACCGAGTACGACAGAACTTTTACAAAATCATCGATTTATTCAGAACGGCCAATTTAATTTTCTGATACGCGGGAGTTTTTTCTCCTCATACTTTTTCTGCCTCGAGTTTCTTTTTCTTCCCCCCTCACGCACCTTTTCGCAGGCCTAAGTAGATTGGAATCCTCGCCCATCGCCTTCGGAACAAGTCGTAAAAACTGTACTTTTCGCGGTATACTTTTCATCGTCTCACAAAACAATTCAATTGAATTAGAAACGACATCAAGCATTATCAAAATCTTTTATCGTTGAAACTTGTTTCCTTCAGAAGACCAAAAAAAAAGCCCGAGAATACAAAGTTCATTTCAATAAGGTCCGTCGCCTTGGACCCGATTGAAAGACTTATCGTGCACTCGAAATTATTCTTGTCCAGAATTTGAAAAGAATAATCAAAAACTATACTATAGACCGAGTCTATTGTTAGTTGGGTGTTCTCCAGGCAGCAATCACTTTACGAATCGCTCCAATATCCAGGCTATGCGTTTTTTTGCCGTTATTATAGACACGAATCGTATTTTATTTCGCAAGTGGCATAATATACTTACATTCCGAATGTAATCTTTCGCTGGAGTCCCGCCGATCTCGTGCATTGCTTATTCCAGTATAGGTCAACGAGCCTCTGTAGCCAAGTTGGATCGCCCGCTACTGCCAACGGGGAAATCGATCGTTGATTCAGGGAGCGGAAAATATGTTTGTGTGCTGACAACCACCATGAATCTGGACCGGGGTATTCGATGCAACCAGGCGAGTGAATCGATTGCATAACTAGCTGCGCCATAACTTGTGCAGCGGAGGACAGAGATCAGAATTTATCAGGCGACGTTTAATTGCGCACATTAATTAATCCCGCGATGAACCAAAGTTGCGTGAGCGCTGCCGCGCTTCTCTATTTCAGATTATAAATTTCGACCGGTAATAATTCGATGTCCACCGTCACTGTTCTGCCGATTATAATTCATTTTCTACACACACCGCGTACGTTTACCTTCATACTTATGCGGCTTGCGGTTAACAAACAATTTATTATACATTTAAAATATGTGATATATGAACGTATGTACGTGTACTTTATTTTCTCATTTTCTGCAAACACGCGACAGCTGGAAGTCTGGAAGTTACGACACGAACCACGCAATTATACGGGTAACGAGGACGTTAATGTTATTATTAAGTAATAAGAACCTGGGCGAGAAGGCGGAGGCGATTTAAAATTTTTAAGTCATGGCAGGATCGAATTACGACATTGAGTTGAAACACATTAGCCGCACTCCCTCAGACTCCCTCATAGGCGAGTAGAGCGGCGCAAATTGGTCCTTTCCAATTTAGAATCGGATCCAATTTGTACCAGAGTCTGCGCCGGTGAGGTACAAGCGCATTTCCCACGCACCAGGTGCTACACACCACTATAGATACCCAAATACGAATTTAGTTGGGTAACAGATACTACAGGTAGAACCGTATAACAGAGGTACGTGTCACGCGGGCATTTAAACGCATCCTTCTTCGCCGTGCGAAGATTCTGAACCACTTCGATGTATTCGCCCTTCACCGAAATAAATTGAAACGTAAAAATTTTCCGAGGGACTCGCACAACGTCGTTTCGAAAGCCTGCGTCGCTGCTGGCAAGTTCTTTGAATCGCGGGGGGGACGGGGAAGATCATTCCCTGGGTTCGTTATACGCTCATTGCGGCCGCGTCATTTCTTCTTCGCACAGCGAATACTCTAAGTGAAATGCAATTGCGCCATCTGCAGTGTCGGTGATTCCGGGGTTCTCCTGAATCACCCCACCGGCGGACAGGCGGACAAAGCCCCATCTGCTTCTCTCCCGCTGCGGCGGAGGCGAAGGTGAAGGCGAAGCACTGGCTGTTACTAAAGTAACGGAAGACGGAACGGACCGAGACTGCAGAGGCCGCGGGGCATCGCGATGTCGTATTATACTGGTGAGTGCGCCACCGTATTGCTGCGATATAATGATTCACGTATCCACAAATTTCCATTCCTAACAACCGGCCATTAAAAGTTCACCGGTATCCGGTCTGCAGCGGCAAGGAACGGCGGGCAAGTTTGTACGCGAGGACATTATACGCATACGTGTCTGTGCATTTGTGCAAATATAGCGGAGCTGACGTCGCGTTTAACTCCGAAAACTTGTGGCTTACGCCCGAAAAACTTTTTAACTCCGCAGTCTATTGCCACCGCGTACCTCCGCTCCTCTACTCAGCAGACCATAAAATACGCCGCCCATCTAATATTATGTCTTCTTCGTTGCGCTGCAGGGCTCTCGACCCATTCGAAGTGTTTCGTTATTTCATTCACGTGCCCATCCACCCGTGGTGCGAAACCTCGGGATCGTGTAACTGCCGTTTGATTTTCTGGTTGATCTCACGAAAACCTGCAGGCCCGACTGCACCTCGCGATCATTAACCGCGCCTTCGAGCGAGTTCTTCTCACCGAGAAAGCAGCTTGGGCAAAGTGTGCTCGTCACCTGCAAGTTGGAACTATTCTTCCCGCGTTGCACAGGATTCTCGAACTGGGTCAAGCCCCGACCGAAAGGATTCGAACGGTGAACAGGCGCACGGAACTTGGCGGATGGCTAGGGGTTTCGTTAACGAGGCCCCGAGGCATTTTCATCGACGTATACAAGAATGTCATCGGGTCCATCGACTTCTGTTTCCGCGAATAATCGCAGGCCTCCCCTTTACTAGAGTAATTACTCGTCATTAACCGCGCAGGTCAGGACTCTTAATCTCCTCGGTTACTCAACATGCAAATTACCTGTTCCATCAACAAACGCGTCCCGGGTTCCTGAGTAACGGTTTATAGTCTTTACCTAGATCCTGGCCTCCGCCACGGAATTGAATCCTCGCACCGAGAATTCCTCGCTGCACATTCAATGAGAGTAATGACAATTTTGCGGCACCTACCCGACTAATTCACAAATTAATCCACCCAACTGAATTTATCTAAATGCTAATTAACAATTCAATTACGTAGATTTCCTGCTTCGTCTACTGAGTTACGTTAAACTCTGCGGTCCTAGGACTCTCTTGAGAATTTCCGTTTTACCGGGTGTGTTTTTCCGACAAAATTATTTCAACTTTCTGGAAAACAGCTGGCAGCAGCAACAGCGCGGGCGGAATGAAATTTGTCAAGTTGCAGTCGGTGCGGGGCGTGTCGGTTCGATACGATAAGGAGAAAGGGTGCACCGAGAAAAGATGTAGGTGCTAAAACGAAACAGGGTACTTTTGCGCACACCGTCGAGTCTCGAATTACCCTACTAGAACCAGACTGCCAATTGAACTCAGCCCATAAGCGTCGGCTCAACTTTCGACGTGCATCCAGAGCGACCGCTTAACTTATACATACCTATACGTTTCCAGACAGACACGGTTGTTTTCAGAGGACGTGCCCCCGGTGTAGAAGTCGTACGATTCACAGATGTTCCAGCGTTACTCTTATTCGCAGATATAGCGCCAATATTATTATTACCAATTACTATTCCCCCACCTCGGTGTTCTTCCTTGTAGATTTTGTCGAATAATTTTTCACGCCGGAAATCACGCGCCACCAGATAAATTTTTCGGCGTATGAATTTAGGATACGTAAGTAATGTCCTTGCCAAAAAAGAAAAAAAAAAAAAACGATCTGGTGCTGATCCTTCGCTGAGAGTTGGCCGATAAAAAAATCGGGGGATCAATAGGATTGTACGTATCGCATCGATTAAAGCGTAGGATACACGTATCGTGGTAGACATATTGTATCTAGATGTGATAAAATTCAAGTTAATCCAACCGTAAATTACGTTAATCCGAAACTACTTGCCGGAATAACTCTGAGAGTGATGCTTCGCCTGTCTGAAGCCTAAGTTAAGAGGGAGGATAGATCTGGGGCGAAAGCTAGGCACGTCGGTGATCGCTCCTAACCCGATCCCGCTCCTTGCTCATAATTCTTATCGCTAACTCAGATTTCTCTTTTCTTTTCTGGTTCCCCTTGTCGCCACCCTTCCATCAACGCAACAGCGATGACGGTTGATCTTCTAATTATTACGGTTGTTTCAATTCTGTATTTATTTTTTGTTTATCCTTGCGATGGCGAGGAGCTTGCGAAGGTCAGTGGGAAAATTCTATGACGTTGGCTTAGCGAACCCTTTTTGAATTCCGTCCACGTTTGACGTCAGAGAAAAGGTGAAAATAGCTCGCCTCCCACGGTACGGGGTCCGTCTCCTGGCAATCTGTCGACGACGTCCCTTTGATAGGGAGGGAAACATGTCATCCCTGGAGTTTCCTTATCCCATGTCCAATTTCTTGTATACAAGTTACATCCATATATGCGTCGAGTTAAACAACTAGCGAAGTGGTCTTTCTTCGACAAAGTTTTGCCGCTTCTCACTGTCTGTTAAAAGTAGCAATTCTTCTCCAGATCCTCCTCTCTTTGACCCGTCTGAACTCCATCTCCACCTACAACTTCGATGTCCTCTTTTATTGATGGGTAATTTGAAATTCGTAAAGTTGCACCGGCGGACCGATGTATTATGCGTTTATCACGGGTGATGCGTATTCCTGCCGTTGAAACTTTTCGAACAAACGATGTTTGTTCGCCTGGTCCGAAGCGGCAATGATAATGAGAATAAGTCATTGACCCGCTACAAACCTGGACGATTGTTGGACAAAAAAAGGATACGACCAAGACCATATATCCTTGCGTCTATCCCCATCTTATCAGGAAGGAGTTTGGCGACGGTCTGGCAGGTGCTTCTGTCGAATTTTGCTAGGAATTATTTGAAATCTGTCAGAGGTGTTATCCGGTTGCGAAGCGACGCGACGTTGTGTTACGAGTTTATTACCGACCTCAGACCCCCTCGTGATCTCCGGATACAGTGAAAAATCCCACCCGCTCGACCGGACTTTTCACAGATGACATTGGAAATATCGAGTCTGTAAAATCCAATTTCTGAAAGCAGATTTATTTCGCGAATGCTGACTTTTTTCCAAGGAAATATCTCAGGTCGAGTTCTCGCTTGGAACTTCAGCTTTCCGTTAATGTTTTATTGAAAAAAAAAATTTAGCGGATCACGATATTGACATAGAATTCTAAATTCGATAGGATCAACTTTTTATAAATTTTTTATTCGCGTCCCAAACTGAACGACAAATTATTTTGCAACGAATGGCTTCAGATTTAGAATTCGGTGCAAAACACGAGCTTGTTTTTTCCGAATGGAGCGCGCTGGAAATGGAGTTACAACAACCCGAGTGCGTATAGCATAGCAAAGCGAAAAAACTGGAGGATGTTGCGAGTGAAGAATATCTCGATCAAATCAATCAGCCGAAGAAGGTTGTTAACCCGCGACTCGTCCATCTACCGTTCGTTCGTTTGTATTGAAATTAGTATCGTGCGTGTTTGCGTATCGGAGGATCGATTCACGCGCGCTTTAAAGCCGTGCCTACATCCCTCGCCGTGCCGCTGCAGCAGGTAGGCGCTCTGCGCGGAGACGGCAGTTGGAGGTAATCGTGATGTATGACCATCGACGCTTCGGAGCCTCGTTATCGAGGCAATAGAATTTAATATACGAACCCCCGGTCATTAAATTTATACCATCGATACCCCTTCTTTCTCTCTCACTCTCGCTCTCACTCTCAGTCCGAACCCGATTCGCTTTTCCACACTGCAAAGTTCGCGCGGTAACCGGTAGGCCGATCAGGTGTCGATTATTTTGCCATTAAATTCTCCGAGGATTATCGCATCATCGGACGATATCGTCCGGCTTAGAAAATATTTTATTACCAGCGCATAACGTGAAACAGAATTCATTTCCCAGCTGATGACGTATCGATACACCGGATTTCGAACGTCGGGGATCAGGGATGGTCGATCTGAGACGGATGTAAAAAAGTCAGTATATTCCAGTCCACTCCCGGTCCCGTTCCCAGTCCACCGGCGGCGGGAGTGCGACACCTATTCCATTTATAATATCTACGGCTCGCCAGAGTCCTGTAGCGCAGGTCACGATGTTCCCTGAATATTTTTCTGCAGCGTAGCTGCAGAAGCTGGCAGATGGCCAGATAATGGCGGCCCGGCCCCGTGTTGATAATGCATATTACGGCGCTTTGCGCTGGCCGTTACCGTTGCAATAAAACTAAGTCCTCCTCCTCGCCCCTTCCTCACCCCACCGATATCTCGCCCGCAGCCGTCTCGAACCCCAGCTGTTAACCCCGCGTGTACGGCACGGGGCGGTGATCCCCATTTCTAACCCCCGAGTCCCAACTCCCTCGGGCTCGACAATAGCGCGCATTCGCAAAGTTACGACGTCTCGCGCCTTTGCCACACACTGATATCTTTCTGCTGGTCGTAGCGCAACGAGATCATCCCCTGCTCGAAACTTGCTGTACGGACAATACGTCGTGCGTACGCGTAGAGATCGTGATTTCGTTTTATCGAGTGGATTGACGGGTCCGGCGACTCGACGGGGAATTACTTTGTGAAAAGCGAGGGTATGTCTGAATTTTGCTCGCGGTGTCGAATGGCATCGAGGGTTAGGGGAGGTCAAAATTCACCCCTAAAACGTGTCGAGGTACGGGCAATATCTGCTCTTGGATTTCGAAGCTGCCACCGCTGTTTGCGACGTGTTCGGAAAGTGGGTACTCGGAGCGTAGTTTCGAGGATATTTCCGGGGCCACTTCCGCGTCTTTCACCTCGTCCGTGGTACTACGTTCAGTGTATGGGAGAAATTGAAATTAAACAACACAAATTACATTCGTATAAAGCAATCAGAAGGGTCGTTTCAATTTTCAACCGGCTCCTCGTTTCCGGCACTATAATCGGATCCTGGGTCCACGACTGGTTCCAGAAAATTCACTGGAAATGGATTTTTAACGCAGACTCTGCGCGAATATTAACAGCAATCGTAGGTACATTTAATTTCCAAGGACCGTCGCGCAATTTAGCGACAACGAGTCGGACGCGGTGATTTTCTTTTTCTTCTCAGGATTCTCCGGATTCGGATGAATCTATCGGCATTAATAGAATCCGTTGTCGTATCCTTCTTAAATCATAATCCGAAGAATGCGGTTGTGTAGCCGTATTTGACGTCTCGAGGGGCTCAAGTTTCACGTCTCAGGGGTGCAGGTGGAAGCGTTCACCTTCCGATCCCCCGCACTTTAAAATCTGTGTATTTATTTGTCGAGGTTATCAGCTCTTATCATACTCGTAAATCACGAGTAGTCGATGGGGTCGGGGGACAAAAAGCGCGAAGGGTTACAACTATACCTATATCGTGTCTTCCTGCAGATGTTGGGGTCGTACGGGGCCGCCGGAAATCACCCGTGCAAGAGTTATCATTCCGCAGGAGTGCTTTGAGCTGCGTCCCGCTCAAGTGCTCGTTCCTGACCGGGTAGACAAAACGAGATGTTGCAATGTGCACGTTGCACGGTGTACTCCACGAACTTTGTTATTATCGTATTACGCTCAGGACAGATATAATCATTTTGTATCGAGATAGATGAATACCAAGCGCCGAGCTAAGTAACGGAGTTTATGACCGGGGCTCTATTATTTCTCTTCACCTACCGCGGTGGCGGATGCATTTAGAATTCGCAATTACACCCGTAGAAACGCAGTTTGCATATCAATCCGCTCGGTTATATCCGTGGATTTCCACAGGTTCATCCGCTGTACGAGTACATTTTGCAGAATATTCATGGAGATCTTATAAATGTTTTCAAGATCGGATGTTTCCCGATCTACATTCGCCGAGGGATGAGCAAACGTATATCCGCGTGGTCGAGTGAGAGACGCATCGGCGAAGTATTTCCGTGTGTGTCTGCGACGTACGGAGAACTTTGGCTCGGTGTTGCGCGGGGAAAATAGACGGGCCAAGGTTAACAGTTGGATTAACATATAACCATACACACTGGGGTTGGCTAACCCCAAAATGCTTTTGCAGAGTCCGGGATGAACTAATAAGCGTATGTAAATTTGGCGTTCGTTAAAGCAACGGGGTTCGAGCGTGTTCACGGATCAAAGTAAGCCTCTACCTATATTTTGAACCCTCGGATTAAATTTCACCGTTTTAATACGATCATGATTCCCTGGAGTAAGTAAAACTAGGTATCAACAAAATTACTAGTTTCCCTTCGACAGTCGCTTCTGGGTACCGAAATAAATTCGTCCGAGCCTTTTTGCCTTTAAATAATGTTCGTAAATTTCGCATATAATTTTATTGCCGCACACTTTTTCATCGGATTTTCCGGACTCGAAGTTTTTGGATTTTACTCACCGTCCCGCTTTTCAAAATCAGCGATTGTTCACTCTTTCGAATAACGCATTACCACTTTCCAAAGCGACTCTAATTAATCGATCAGTTTTGAATTCGTAGAACGAACGAATGAAAAGCACGCCAACTGAGCTGGCAGCGAGGCGGGGGCGTTGGCCCGGAATCGAAAATTAGGGGAAAATAGAAGGAAAATGAAGCGCTTGAAGCGTGAAACAAATATTTTCCGTTCCCGGGCGTACGACACGGCTCGGTGACAGTCCTTTGTTAACTCCACAATGTTCACTGTTCAGAAAATCACTCCCACAGTTTTATACGTTTTCTAGCGGAGAGCTATACGATTACAAGCGCGGGGGTGGTGTCGCA